>OY728138.1:245754384-255754384 GCA_963277665.1 Viscum album | reverse complement strand
ATTCTCAATAATTATACCTCTACAACTTCTTATAATTACTTCATGAAAAATTTATAATTTTTTTCCTCGGATTCAAACATCTCAAATCCTCGATGGAAAAGTCTATGATACACATTTATGAGCATCAACAACTAGCATGATGCATGAACACATACACCTAATTTTTGTAACAACCAAGTGTAAAAATACCATGAATCAATAACATCAAACTAAATTTCACCACTCAATGTGGAAATCAATCAAATCTAAAACCACACAAAAAGAATAACAATTGACATCCTTACAAAACTTATATTTTTTCACATATACGGGCCTGCAACTCCTAGGAACAAGATCATTAAAAATCCCTGAAAACATCATAGTATTTTTTCTACCATTTCCAAGTAGTAAGAAAAAATAAAACATGATCTGATAATTATTTATAATGCATTGACTCATATTCCAATGTATTGGTTCCCTAGGACGATGCTTCACAAAGCCTCAAGCATTCCTCCCCATATGCTAGAGGCTTCTAGCTTGTGGAGAGGTCCTTTGAGTTATCCATGGTGAGAATATTACCTCATTATCAAAGTGAAAGATAAATATAAAATATGTTAAATATCATATAATAACACAAAGCATACAAATAAAATACATTTGGGAAATACTAAGTCACATCCCATGAAATATAAGAATTATGCTACATACATAATAAGTGGGTAAATAAAAATTGATGAAGTCAAGTAAAAACTTCCCAAAGGTAAATAAAAAGAAAAATACTAAGAGAGGGAGAGAATAATACAATAAGTCCAGATATATATCCCAAATCCAAACTCCAAACTCTAACATACCCATAAAATTAAGCATCCTCATTGTGCTTTTCCCTAAACCTATAACCCATAACCAAGAAGTATCTTCTCTGGTACCCAAGTTCTGTGGTAGCCTAAATAAGGTGTTATTATAACTCAGTAAGACACTACCAATAGTGTCTAATGAAACTAAAATATATGATCATATAGAATATATATTTTCCATAAATAAATGATTAAGTAATAACATTAATCTACATAACTTAATAGATCATAGTTGATCCTTGAGTATCAAGAGTACAACCAAGGATAACACTACCTGCTCATCTAATGATAGTCTCTAAATGTAGTGGAAACATCATTTCTAAATTTAGTTCATAGATACATCACCGATTAAACCATAACCAAGTATCATGAGAGGAATCAACATGGCTCATATATATGTTCCCTCCCAAAAATTACTAAGAAAACCATCAATCGAGTATGAACTCGAAGTACCACCCTTAACATTAAAAATCCTGGCTCAATTGGAATAATCAGATCATAACCATGGCATTATATACCAATAAAAATTGATCTTAATCAAGGGATATTATTCTAAGACATTAAACAAGGGAACCCATAAATAATCCACAACATTAATCTGTGGCATTAAGAAAATATAGACATTATCCAAATCTAAGGGGAGCCACCCCATGGAATTCACCATAATGAATCAAAGTATAACCAATTGGCTCATTAATGTAATTATATACTATTAGATTTTATTAAATCCAAATAGTTATTAACTCCCACTATTTATGTAATACCCAGACCACAATTACCCAAAATCAGTGCATTATTACATAACATTGTAATGATACAAGGAATGATGTCCAGAAAGACCGATCAGTTTCGTAGCCCTCGAAGTACAAGATATATACATAAGTTTTACATTACATCATGAAATAAAAAACACCAACATTGTGTCCCCTTTAAAAAATATTATAGACCTTAGCCTATTACTGTAATGTTAATCATAATATAATTCTTTGAATCCTGGAAAAAATGAAACATAAGAAAGGGGTGATCTGAGATGCTCAGTAAGGATAAAAATATTGTGTAAACTGTCATAAATAAAAAAATTAATGAAATTGTATAAGACTAGAACACAAGACTTTTAAACATAAAATTTAATATAATATGGAAAGTATAAATAAAATAATACCATTTACTTATTCACATGGATATCCTACTTGTCGAATAATCACATTTTATATCAATATCCAATTTCATAATGATGGAATGCATAGTGCCATACTTCATAACCACATAGTCAAGGCCTTGTGCCAATAATACAAATAAGATTTTGTCAAGGACTTGTGCCAAGACACTAGTTTATCTCATGAGACCTATCGATGCATTGAGGAGCTATAGCGGGCTCCAACCATCACTTACTAAGTCCAATGCATTCCTTGTACAAAAATGTTGAAACATAACATAAACATTTGTATTAAACTAGTTTAAAAAATGTCAATACTTTAACCATAAACCATGAATTACATAAAAATGGCAAATCCACAGTCAAACATAACTAATTAATTACAATATGGAAGATTGTATGATAATAAATTAACCATAATCGAGAATAATGAAGGCTATTGACATAGATGAAAATAATCATCAAAACTATTTGAGAGAAATATCCCCCTTTTTCTTGAAAACATTTAAAAGTATCAAGAAACTGTTTAAAATAGATTTTTGAATCAAAGTGTCCCATACCTCTTGGATACTTTTAAAAGTAATTTTAATTTTAAAAAATTCATGTCCAAATAAATAAATCCTTAACAATGTTTTTAAAACATGGACAGTAAGGAGAAATATTTAGAAGAATAAAATTTTAAAATATTTAAAATTATATTTTATTTAGAGTTCCTAACCAAAGGAGAGATGCTTGAATACAAATAATTTATGTAATAAAAACATTATAATATCATGAGAATAAAGGGATTCATGATATACTATGTCAAAGTAGATCATATACACCAAATAAATGTGAATTGGTGCATAACAACAAACAAGTATCAATGGAATGTATGTTGAGATGAATTCCCTTATAAAGACTGCATCCTTAGGTTAATGATAAATCAATGGCATAATTATGTGTGAAAAATATAAATACACTCAATATGATTGGATATTCAGTGTAAATCAATCAAAGGACATTCACACATATTCTTGTAAAAACAACACCAACGACTTGGATGTTTAACTCAATGAATAGAGATTGAGTTAAAATTACTCTTATCAAGTTCATATCAACGAATTAAGAATTTATCAATGGAGTGATTATGTTTATAAAAAGTATATCCACATAAAGGGAAGTGGAAATTACTATATAAGTAAATAAATTGTGATTTCACAGATAATCTTGGAGTAAAATAATCAATGAAGTTTGCGTAAAACCCAATGAGTGGAAATTGAAATTTAAAATTCCCTTACCGATTTGGTAACTTATGATACAAAAACCCCATGAAATAAGGATCATACAATGATAATTTAAATTAAAATATATTATCCAAACAATACAATCATGGGCAGTAAATACACCACACAAAAGGTAATAGTGGAAAATATAGCATGAATCTCACGGGAATAAAAGTGAGATAAAAACCCCTTACCATGTTGTAATCAATCTATTCGTATGACCAAAAGTTAATAACCACCAATTGAATCACAAAATTCCATGAATATAAATAGAATAATGATAATATATATCAAATTTTTGTACACAATACACCATATGCAATAAATAAGCGGCGAACAATGGAAATCTCACAGAATTAAAAGTGAGATAAGAAACCCCTTACCCTGTACTTTTCCTTTGTATAGGGTAGGTTAACCTACTATATAATTGTGAAATAATTTTTCTTAAATTATTCAAGAACCAAATACATAGATATTATATCATATATGATCTTATAATATTGCTTTGTTAATAATATTTCTGCAGTATCATCATTTTGGGTGCTAACTGATTCGTTTTCCTTTATATGATTGGTTACGTAAAGAATGTTTGTTATAGATATGATGTATTTGACTCATATAAAGAATTAAATTATGTTCATAAACATTATTTTTAATCATAAAATTAAAATTATTCTTTAATGATTACGATGGTGAATGAATCTCATCGCATTCATGGAGACAGTAATACGTACGTACACACGAGCGACAATATCATTATATTGATGGTGAAATCATATGTAATTGGATGGTATATCATATATAGAGAATAATTATAGTGTTATATTTATTATTTATATCAGTTATACTCATTATTATACCCATCCAAATAATGAAGTGTTTGAATAACAAACTACACCACGATGTGGAGACAGTAAGCCGTACGTACACACGTATGGTGACTTTTTCATTTATAGGATGGATAGAATAAAAAATATGGTTGTACCATATTTATAATAACATCACAGTATGTATAAGGTAATGGATTTATTTTTTTGGTATGGAAAAAAAGATGAACTGGAAGAAGAAAAGAACTTGAAAGAGGGTGGTGAAATTATTAACTCTTCCTCAGGTGTTTCCTTTTGAGTTGATCAAAAGGGCTCCTTAGGTTGGCTTTCTGATCAAATTAAGGACCCCATGTTGATGTGATAAAAGTTGGAAGGATATTTGGGAAGGTATTTTCCATGAAAAATGGCTTTTGAGGTGTGAAATTAAGAGAAGTGGAAGTACCCTTTCATAAGAGAGGTGATGGTCACTTTAGGAAAACCTTGAAATAGTATTTTATAATAAAATATTTTTTTCTTTTAATGGCTATAAAATGATTTATTTAAAATATAATGTGGTTATGGGACGAAAAACTCCCAACCAATAGGTTTTAGAAATGTTTAGTTTACCATTTTAACCATATCTTTTTTATTTAACTCTTAGTTAAATAGTTTCACTTTTACTGTGTCTTCTGGTATTCTTACTCTATATGGTTAATAAACTTACATTAAACTTCCAAGAGAACCTAAAGTGGTTCATTAATGACATATATAATATTATTTAATCCTTTTTCTGAACCTTATATTTTTAGAAATTTTATATCCACTAATAATATAGTATTTGTTTTAATAACTCATTTATGACAATTTTGACATTATTTAGTGTTGGGTTTTTATGAAAATAATAACATCATGATTAATTATATAAAAAATCATTTAATTAACCATAAAATGTCATATTAACCTAGAAAATTAGTTCAATTCATCAAAAGTATCAAATTAAATTTATTTGGATATTTATATTATCAATTATTTTAATCCTTCCTTAATAAGGTAATTACTACATCATCATTGTGTCATAAATAAATTTAATTATATAATGTCTAAAAATTATAAATAAAATATAATTCTGTAGGAAATATTTTTATCTTTATAATGAATACTTATGGTAAAATTTATCTTATGTATAACCCTATATTAAAAATTTATTAGTTATTAAACTTTGAATTTATCTCTTTTAACTCTTCTTTAAATAATATAATAACAAATGTCCTAATCTAATACAAGTGGACCAAAGAGGATCATATTTTATTATTAAGGTTTTTTTGGTCTAATTAAACTTATCCAATAGAATTAATACATGTGTTAGGGTAATTATAATATCCTTTTTAGCCTTAATTTCCCTAATTACTTTTAACCGTGGAAAATAAAAGTCAAAAGTTACTATTCATAAAAAATTATTTTCATCTTATTGAACCAAATTTTACTTACTGATGTCAACCATGTCTCTTGTATTTTTGAAATTAAACTCACAGAAGTGGTAAAATTAGGTTTTATGTAAATTTGCAAATGCTTCTAGAAGGTGGGTAAAAGATGATAAAAAGTTTAATAAAATTCTATACTTCTAATTTTATTATATAATGACTCCAATAAATTAAATTGAAATTATATAGGTATTATATATATATATATATTTTTTTTCTTAAAATAAATTTATATAAAATGAATAATTATTTAAAAAATGTTGGTTTTAAACTATAACACAGTGTTTTTCACTATTCATTAAAAAATGAATGTTTTTAGAAAAATACCAAAAATTCACCCGATGCTAATTTTGATATTACTAAATAAAAAATTAATTATATTTTACCAAATTAAAAATATATAATTTTAATTAATTAATTTAAAATTAATTCTCGTTGTCGAAACTAAAAATCTTGTTTTAAAAAAGTAACAACTATCAAAAGATTGACATGTGTTTATGTCAAATTTAAATGTGAAATTACTTATAATGACCTACATTTTATTAAATGATAAAAATATAATCTAATTATACTTCCAAACCATTCATATGAATAATTTATCCCTATAAATTATTTCTATTAAAAAAGTTGTTTTCAATTTAAATTTAGTATTTTTCAGTATTCATCAAAATATAAAAGTTATCATAAAAGTTCCAAAAATTTATTCAAAATTAATTTTTATATCCCTATTCTAAAGAAGAATTTAATTTCATTAAATTTAATATATAAAAGTATCAAATATTGGATTTAAAAAGGGTTTACCATTAGAAGGTGATAAAATTGCATTTTTTGAAATATAATTCTTTAATCTGAAAAATGAATTGGTTCTTATATTATGTCTAAGAATCACATAATATAGAGGTTATCCTAAAGAAGGTGGTAAAACTTCATTTTCCACTTAGGTTATTCCTTGACCAATAGATTATCCTAAAGAATAGGTCATTCACTCGGGTAATTCCCAGGTCCCCTACATTTACGGCAAATTACTGTAAATGGATTCTTGGGATCATTTTTATTTTCATCAATAGAATACTTAATTTTTCCTTGGAAATTATTTACTTTATGTCATTAATTCTCAAAAATAAATAATTTCTTTGTTATATTGAGGCACTTTCCTAGGTGTATCCTTCCATATTTCCTGCATGATGTAAATTGAGCTTTCTTTTCTCTATGGTCTCCACTACTGGAGCTCTTATCCCTCACTGCCTTTCTCTTCTTTGTTGAGTCTGTGAGTTGGTTAATATATATTTTTTTGAGTATATTTTTGGAAAACTTATTCGGCATGAACATGATATATTTTAAACCTATCAACAATCTATTTCATTTCTCATTTCAACCACTGTTCCCACCTTGTACATCATGTTCAATGTTACTATGATTTCCTTGGAACCGGTAATTTAATAACAGAAGAAAGAATATTGTGAGTCATAAAATCATTTATTGAATATCATAACACCATATTTTCAATATAAAACACTGTATGATTAAAAAAAATTATTTATTCTCATCTTATATTAAAATCCTTCAAATCGGTTTGTAAAGAAAATGTGAATTATCCTAAGCATATCTCCCGGGAGTGTCATAACGAAGAGTGCATCAAGTCCTATTATCGTGTACCAGGATACCCTGGGTCAAGCCCGAAACTCCTTGTCGGAGTTTTTACTCCAAGGTATATCTATGCTAGAGCCACCTCTACCTGCTCGTATCCAGAAATGGATGTATTTCTTGGAAAACCCACATAATATTTACATTACCAATTTTTTTGGATGTTCTTCTATACTAATCATCAATGTCTATCTTAGGGTATTGTTTCCTAATCATAGTTTTTCCCTAAATCTAGCTTCCAAGGGTTTTACTAAACTTTATCTAATACCAATTGTAATTCCTTAACCCCAGTTAACCAAAATTGGTGCATTATTACATAACATTGGCATGATACAAGGAATCATGTCCCGAAAGACTGATCAGTTTAGTATCCTTGGAAGTACTAGATACATACATAAGTTTTACATTACAACATGAAATAAAAAAACAACATTATGTCCCCTTTTAACAATATTATATACCTTAGCCTATTCCTTCAGGTTAATTGTAACATACACCTTTTCATCCTGTAAAAAATAAAACATAAGAAAGGGGTGAGCTTAGATGCTCAGTAAGGATAAAAATATTGAGGAAACTGTCATAAATAAGAACAAACATTTAAGGCAATGTATAAAACTAGAAAAAAATCCTTTTAAACTTAAACTTCAACATAATATGGAAAATATAAATCAAATAATGTAATTTACTTATTCACATGGATATTCTAATAGTCAAATAATCACAATTCATATCAATATCTAATTTCATAATGATGGAATGCATAATACCAGACTTCATAACCACATAGTCAAGGCCCTGTTCCAAAACTACAAATAAGATTTTGTCAAGGCCTTATTCCAAGACACTAGTTTTTTTCATGAGACCTATCGATGCATCGAGGAGCTATAGCAGGCTTTAGCCATCACTTACTAAGTACAATACATTCCTCATATGAAAATGTTGAAACATAACATAAAAATTCGTATTAACCTAGAATATGAAATTTCAATACTTTAACCATAAACCATGAATGGAATAAAAATAGCACATCCATAGTCAAACATAACTCATTCAATACAATATGGAAGATTTTATTATAATAAATTAACCTTAATCAAGAATAATGAAGGATATTGACATAGATGAAAATAATCATCAAAACTATTTGAGATAAATATCCCCCTTTTTCTTGAAAACATTTAAAAGTCTCAAGAATCTGTTTAAAATAGATTTTTGAATAAAAGTGTCCCTTACCACTTTGAAACTTTTAAAATGAATTTTAATTTTAAAACATCCTTTTCTAAATAAATAAATCCATAAAACTATTTTTAAAACATGGACATTAATGAGAAAGATTTAGAATAATAAATTTTTAAAACATTTAAAATCATATTTTAGTTAGAGTTCCTATCCAAATGATAGACGCTTGAATAAAAATAATTAAGGTAATAAAAACATTATAATATCATGGGAATAAAGGGATTCATGATATACTATGTCAAAGTAGAGTATATACACCAAATACATGTGAATTGGTGCGTAATAACAAAGAAGTCTCAATGGAATGTATATTGAGATTGATTTCATTATTAAGACCATATCCTTAGGTTAAGGATAAATCAATGAAATAATTATATTTTAAAAATATAAATGAACTCAATATAATTGAATATTCAGTGTAAATCAATTATAAGAAATTCAGACATATTGTTTTAAAAACAACACCAATGACTTGGATGTTTTACTCAATGAATATAGATTGAGTTAAAATTACTCTTATCAAGTTCATATCGATGACTTGAGAATTTTTTTAATGGAGTGATTATGTGTATAAAAGGTATATCCACACAATGGGGAGTGGAAAATACTATATAATTAAATAAATAGTGATTTCACACATAATCTTTTCTTAAAATAATCAATGAAGTTTGGGTAAAACCCAATGAGTGGAAATTGAAATTTGAAATTCCCTTACCGATTTGGTAACTTATGAAAGATAAACCCCATGAAATAAGGATAATACAATGATGATTTAAATTAAAATATATTACACAAACAATACAATCATGGGCAGTACATACAACACAAAAAAGGTAATAGTGTCAAATATAACATGAATCTCATGGGAATAAAAGTGATATGAAAACCCCTTACCATGTTGTAATCAATCGATTAGTATGACCAAAAGTTAATAAACACCAAATAAATCATATAATAATATGAATATAAATAGAATCATGATAATATATATCAAATTTCAGTACACAATACACCACTTGCAATAAATAAGTGGCGAACAATGGAAATCTCACATAATTAAAAGTGATATTAGAAACCCCTTAACATGTACTTTCCCTTAGTATAGGGAAGTTAAAATCCTGTATAATGGTGAAATCATTGTTATTAAATTATAAAATAACCAAATACATAAATATGATATCATATATGATCTTCTAATATTGCATTGTTAATAATATTTCAGTAGTATCATCATTTTGGGTGTTAACGGATTCATTTTCTTTTATATGCTGGGTTAGGTAATCCATGTTTGTTATGGATATGATGTATTTGAATCATATATAGAATTATATTATGTTAATACACATTATTTTTAAATATAAAATTAAAATTATTCTTGAATGATTACGATGGGTAATGAATTTCATCGCATCCGTGGAGACGGTAATCCGTACATACGCACGAGCAAAAATATCATTATATCGATGGTAAAATCGTATGTAATTGGATGGTATATCATATTCACAGAATAATTATCATATTATATTTATTATTTAAATCAATTATACTCATTATTATACCCATACACATAATGAAGTGTTTTAATAACAAACTACACTACAACATGGAGATGGTAAGCCGTACGTACACACTTATGGTGAATTTTTCATTTATAGGATGGATATAATAACGAATATGGTTGTAAAATATTTATAATAACATCACATTATGTATAAGGTACTGGATTTATTTTTTTGGTATGGAAAAAAAGAGGAAGTGGAAGAAGAAAAGAACTTGAAAGAGGGTGGTGAAATTATTAACTCTTCCTCGGGTGTTTCATTTTGAGTTGATCAAAAGGGCTCCTTAGGTTCGATTTTTGATCAAATTAAGGAATATAGGTTGATTTGAGGGAAGTTTGGAGGATATTTGGTCAGGTTTTGGCCAATAAAAATGACTTTGGAGGTGTAAAATTAAGAGAAGTGGAAGTACCCTTTTATAAGAGAGGTGAAGGTCACTTTAGGAAAACCATGAAATAGAATTTTATAATAAAATATTTTTCAGTTTCCAATATCTAAAAAATAATTTATTTCAAAGATAAGGTGGTTATGGGTCGAAAAACTCCCAACAAATAGGTTTTAGAAAATTTCTAGTTACCATTTTAACCTTATCTTTTAGATTTAACTCTTAGTTAAATAATTTAACTTTTACCGCGTCTTCTTGTATTTTTACACAATATGGTTAATAAAATCAATATAAACTTCCTAGAGAACCTCAAGTGGTTCATTAATGACATAGATAATATTATTTAATCCCTTTGGAAGAACCTTTTATTTTTAGGAATATTATATCAACCAATAATATAGTATTTGTTTTAAACACTCATTTATGTCAATTCTGACATTATTTAGTGTTTGATTTTTCTGAAAACCATACCCATATGATTAATTCGATAAAAAATTATTTAATCAACCCTAAAATGTCATATTAACCTATAAAATTAGTTTAATTCATAAAATGTCTCAAATTACATTTATTTGGATATTTACAATATCAATTATTTTAATCTTTCATTAATAAGGTAATTACTGCATCATTATTGTGCCATAAATAAATTTATTATTTAATTTCCAAAAATTTTAAATAAAATATCATTATTTAGGAAACTTTTTTATCTTTCTAATTAATATATATAGTCTAATTTATCATATATATAACTCTATATTAAAAATGGTTTAGTTATTAAACTTTGAATTTTACTCTTTTAACTCTTCCTTAAATAAAATAATAATAAATGTCCTAATCTAATACAAGTGGAAAAAATAGGATCATGTTTTATTCCTAAGGGTTTTTATGGTCTAATTAAATTTTTCCAATATAATTAGTACATGTTTTAGTGTAATTATAATATCATTTTTACTCCTAATTACCCTATTTACTTTTAACCGTGGTTAATAAAAGTCAAATGTTACTATTCAACAAAAATTATTTTCATCTTATTGAACCAAATTTTACTTACTGATGTCAACCGTATCTCTCTAAATTTTTAAATTCAACTCACAGAAGTGGTAAAATTAATTTTTATGTGAATTTCCAAATACTCCTAGAAGGTGGGTAAAAGACGGTAAAAAGTTCAATAAAATTTTATACATCTAATTTTATTATAAAATGACTCCAATGAATTAAATTGGACTTATATAGGTATTATATATCTATTTTAACATAAAATAAATTTTAATAAATTAAATAATTATTTAAATAAAAAATCAGTTTTAAACTATAACATAATATTTTTCACTATTCATCAAAAATTGAATGTTTTTTGAAAAATAAAAAAAATTAACCCTAATATAATTTTGATATTCTAAATTCAAAAAAGAATTCTATTTTAAAAAATTAAAAAAATAGAAGTTTCATTAATTAATTTAAAATTAATTCCCATTGTAGAAACCGAAAGACGGATTTTTAAAAAGTAAAAACTATCAAAAGACTAACATGTGTTTATGTCAAATTTAAATGTGAAATTACTTATAATGGACTAAATTATATTAAATGATAAAAATATAATATAATTATAATTACAAACCATTCAAATCAATAATTTTACCCTATAAATTTTTTCAATTAAAAATGTTGTTTTCAATTAATATTTAGTATTTTTCTATATTTATCAAAATATGAATGTTCTCAGAAAAGTACCAAAAAATTATTCAAAATAAAATTTTCTGTCCCATTTCTAAAGAAGAATTTAATTTCATTAAATTGAATATATAAAAGTGTCAAATATTGGTTTTAAAAAGGGTTTACCATTAGAAGGAGTAAAATTTTATTTTTTGAAAAATACTTCTTTTATCTAAAAAAATGAAGTTGTTCTTATATTATGTCCAAGAAATACATAATATGTATTATAAAATTACATAGAGTACATAAAATTCAAAATTTAGTTAATACTATTCATAACTGCTTTTGAACGACTAGTTTGGTAAGTCGTGGTGCGCTTAAATTCAGTGTTGCGTGTAGCGCAAGCTATTGAATTACATTAAGGAAAATAACTTACTATGGAATCTTCTGGTGTTACAATTTACTTGAGTCCCCTAGTGGCATAAAAGGATTTTACATTGAATTATATGTAAAAAAATTTTGTGAATAATTGAAAGGACTTCCCAATAAATTCTAACTCTAGTCATCAATTCTAATAATATCCAATAAATCATTATTCCAAAATTAAAATAAATTAATTTAAAATCTAAATCCAAGATTAACTTATTTTTTATATTTAACATATTAATAATTCTAACACATCAATCCTAGCTTCGAACATAATTCAATTAATAATTCCATTTAAGAATTTCCAAATCCATAAGCCCTATCGGTTCCTAAGGGTCATCCATGGAAACTAATATTAAAAAAATAAATCCATTATATTACCAAGGGTATCCATAAACCAAACAATTAATCCACCAATTTCCAAGGTAAAATCCTAAAACACTACTTGAATATATTTAATGAAGGTATATTGCAATCCAATATGTTTTCTTAAAAACAGATGGGGTTTCCAAGGAATCAAAGGTAAAGTAACACTTCATTTTAATTATCAATTTAGGTGACTAATAAGCTGGAAAGACTACATAAAATAAAATTCAATAAATTGAATTGAATTTAAGGGAAAATAAATTATACGACACACCTTATTTTCAGAGAGACTCACTCATCTGATACTAGACTTTGATTTGATCTAAAAAGTGATAAATCAAAGAACTAGAAAAAAAAATCTTAAAAATAAGGTATAACCCACATAAACAATGTGAGGACATGTAAAAATGAAAGAACAAGGGAGGGAAGGAAGACAAATCTTATAATAACATCAAAAATAACAACAAATATGATGAAAATCCAATCAAACATGATCCTAAATAGATACTTGTAGAAGAATTGGGGGGAAAAGTGGGGATCCTCTATTATTGAAAATTTCTAAAGACAACCCAAAAGTTTATTTAAGAAGGGGGGGGGGGAAGGGGTTAAATGACCTTTTTTCACACTTTTATAAAAATGGGTTTAGAAACTAATAGATGGATGGTGGGTTGGTTGATATTGGGATCACCAACAAGCTAGTGATACTAAAAAAACTGAACCCCTATTGGAATTCCATCAGATAGCCGGTTGGACTACAATAGCTTGTTGTAGTCTAGGATCAAGCCCTTGATCCTCCCGATTGTTCCCAAGAACCCTCAATTCTCCTAGAACACCCTATTAAATAAAAATAAAATGGGTTTAACAAAAATAAAATGGTTTCATACCTCATTAAAGGTTCATGGTTTTACTACAAGGGTTTATGAAAGAAGATTTAAATCACATAATATGGGAAATTGACAGACTTTAACTATGAAGATGGTTTGTTAAATTTTGGAGAGATACCATGTTTACCATCAATACCAGAGATAAATAAAGAATTAATAAACACATCACATAGATAGATATTCTCTATACACCTTGTTAGTACCAATATGTACATGGAACTAAAAGAGTACTTTTGGTGGGGAAACATAAAGTGGTAAAATGGAGACTATATGTAAAGATTACTGACATGATAATAAGTAAAGAGTAAGAGATAAATCCAAAAATGTTTCATGAATCATATCCATATACCAATGTGTAATATACCAATGTGTAAGTGGGATAATATTAAAATATACTTTTCTAAAAGAATACCTTATAAATATAAGAATAATGATGCTATATGGGTCATTGTGGATCGACTTACCAAATATGAACATTTCCTAGAAATAAGGGAGTATTTACCCAATGAATGTATTATATGGATTTATATGATAAAGTTATGAGACTTAACAGTGAACCTTTATCAATTTTATATAATTATTCGAATTTATTCACATAAATTTTTGGAGAATTATTCAAAAGTCTTTGAATACAAAGATACATTTATGCAGAACCTATTATCATCAAACTGATGGGTTCTCAGAAAGGACCACCCAAAACATATACTATATGTTGAGGTAATGATCACTTGAGTTATTGGAACCCACTTGTTTTTGTGTTGTATTTGTTTCCAATAAAAATCAAAGTCTTTAAGGTAAGTTTCATGATGTTAATATGTTGATAAAGTTTTTCTTGAAAGTTGTTTGAAATTACCCAAGAATGATAAGAATAATTTGGTGTTCCCATGAAATGATTCATTATGTGAGAAAATTATCTTAAGTATTAGAATCTTGATACCATCACTTGTATTGTGGAAAAGGAAATATGATGTAGTTTATTTCACTAAATAGGTTTGAATACCCATTCAATTGGAAATGATCATATAAAATATAAATTTGTTGCTACTTGGTTGATTAATATACATATTTGGTTCAAAGAAGATTAATTTTAAATAATATTCCAAAGAGTGAGGTGAATATTGGATTCTATATCTCTTTTAATGATCCTTGAATAATAGATATGTAGTTAAATACTTCTATATACATGATACCACTTTATATGGAGATAAATGTAGATAATGTTGAAGGAACTATAAATTGATAAACCTCCCAAATGATTTTAAAATTCAATATTGTTATGATTAGTTAAGAATGTCTTATTTAGATGATGACATGTGATGATTTTGGAGTGGTTCATTTTGTAAAATACAATAACTATAAGTGGAAGTGTTGTATACAATATTTGATACAAGTAATAATCTTCTGTTTGGTAGATTAGTTAGCATTGGATTTCATAATTGATAATAAAATAATTAAATAAAGTAGATAAACCATACAAGGATTTTTGAGAAGTGTTTAAGAAAGACTTGGTTTGAGTTAAAGAGGTTATGAGAATATAGGAGTGAAATCAGGTATAATGCCCTAAAGTTATAAAATAAGGATATTTTATTTGATAACATGCATGACATGCAACACTAAGTATAGAAATAAAAATAACAACCCAAGACATTATGATATATTTATACTTAGATAAATTCAAAATTTATAAAAAATAATGTTAAAAGAAAGAAAAATATTAGTTTGAATTACACACAACATAAAGCTTACGTTTCTATATGTGGAACACTAATTTTAGCTTTTTTTAAACACAAAAATGACTTTCTTAGATGACTTACATTAAACACAAGACCATGTTTTACTGAATACAATTAATATTATTATATAAAATAACAATTATATCATAGAAGTAAAATTGGGGGTTATTAATAGTATTAATTAAATTATGTAAATATATGGTTTATAGAAATATTAAATAAATTGACTGGTAACCAATCAATTATAAGTGAAAATAAAAACAAATTTAATATAGAGAAAATTTTTATATGAAAAACTATTTTTAGGTGAAAAAATGTTTTATCTAAATAAATTAAATTAATTACCATTAGTGGATGATATTAATGAAATATTTATAATATATATTTAATCAAATATTTTTGAAAATAATCCAATAAAGTTGATTTGGATATTATAAGAATAGATCCAATTTTATGCACTAAATGCTATATTTTTCTAAAGGTCGTTTTGCTGCATTTTAATGATGTACTTATATTTAATCTAAATATTGAAAATTTTATAAATTATGTTTGAAAAAATAAACTTCATTTTAGATATTTTAATGTCAAAATTATCTAAGGGTTATTTTTTAGTATTTTTTTGAGAAGTTTTTTTAATGAATAATGAAAAAATACTGAATTTTAATTGAAAACTGTTTTTTCATCTAAACAATTTATAATATTAATATATATTTTAAAGAGGTTTTAAAGTAAAATTAGAAAAAATTTACATATATTAATAAATTTTAGTTCATTTCAATATTTTTTATTTTTTAAATATGATATAAAAACATTTCAAACTTTAGATCATTTTTACTTTAAAACCCCACTTTGTCATTACGTCTGTGAGATAAATTTTAAATTAATTTATGCCACATATATTACTAGAATTAAAAAAATGGATTCCATAATAATAAAAATTATAATTTATAACTTCTGGAAGATTCAACTTAGTTTTGGAAAAAAATATTTGCAAAAGTAATAAAAAATTTAATTAAAGTGATTAAGGTAAAAATGATTTTAATTAGTGGTTAAACTTTAATTTTATGGGGTTAAATGACCTAAAAACATGTAAAAAACCAATTTTTATGGACTTATTTATACCATATAAAATATTTTATTGAATTTAGTTCTTTATTTTGGGAACATTAGGTACGGGATACCTCCCAATAGTGTTTACATTTTAACATTTACAGGAATGACACTCCTCCTCCACTATAAAAAAGCACTCATTCCCATCACTTATTCACACCTATCAAGACACTTGGTTAAATAAACCAACAAAAATAAATTCCAAAGTTTCCTAAAATAATCCTTGAAGACTCACTTGGGTTAGTAATAAAATCAAAGAAGTCCTTTGGTGTAAATAAAAAGAGTTACCTGAAGAAGAGGTAACATTCTTCAATGAGAACTTTTGTTTTATTTCATTCTAAATCCATTAAATTATTATTATATATTTCTCATATAATAACATTAGTATCATAAATATTATTATATTCATTTATATTACGTTTATGACCTAAAACACTAAAAACTTACTTCAAATGGGATACAAAATCAACATTCATGTGTATGGTGGACCACCGCCTTGCAAACCGATGTCGTTTTTCTTCCATTACTACCTTTTAAGGTTATAAATAATGATTTATTTACAGTTTATATATGATGTATATGATAATTATAATGTTTTTAAGATTGTTTAATTATTTTATAACACATCACTTGATGGTTTCCATTTTTTGTGAATGCGATAACATTGTTTGTGGACGTGTGGACTACCGCCTCCACAAAGCGACGTGATTTGTTCTCGCTTTACATGGAATATATTAAGGATGTTTTTAATGTATATATGTGGTATATATAAAATTAATATTAAACTGGAATTATAATATACATATATATCATTTACTTTTCATTCTTTTAATATGATAAGAAAATTGAAACAACTTTCATGCGTACATACGACCTACCATCTCCCTAAACGGTGTATTTCATTTCCTATCTCCAATTTTTATGGATTACTATAGATAAATATATAATAAATATATATGATATAAAAATCAAGTTTTAAATTATATGTATTATGAAATTATTATATATGAAATAGAAAAAATAACAAGTTGAAGCATGCGTGAAAAATAAGGCAATTAACACCCAAAACAGTAAAATTAATGAATTAATATTAACAAGAGGGTGATATAATGTTATAAAAGGATAATATATGATATTATAAATATTAATATAGTTCTGTAATAAGTTATTAACATATTTAAAACCATTATACAAGATTTTAAAGGTCATTCAACAAAAAGGATCATAAGGTAAGTGGATTTCTAATCTAACTTTTATTTTTATAAGAATTATGCCATATTCACCACTCATTTATTTTGTGTAGTGTATATACTACCCTATGAAATGTTATATCATGAATTTAATTTATTTAATGGTATTAAAAGTTTTAATTGATTATATTATTTCATATACCTCATGATTCTAATGTTACTCAAATTGTATGGGATTCTGTCTCAATTTCATTTCATTGAGGTATATTGTAATGTTGTACACATAACTTATTTTATATGGTGTATACACTTCAAATTTGACATGTAATATCATGAATAATTAATTATTCATTGTATTTTAATTTTCAATATGAATTATTTCATCTAATTGGATTTAAATAAATACATACCAAGTGGTAAAGAATCTCATAACTCAATTTCTTTTCATTGAGTTATATTATTTCCACATTATTGTTAATAATATAGGATTATGTGTATAATGAATTTTTAATATATGTTTTTTACTTACATTTATTTTATGTTGATTTAAATTTGATACAAATAATTTATTCATTAGTTGATTCTCACATCATATTAATGGAAATATTAAGGGTTTAATTTATAATCTAATCTTATTCAGGATTATTTACACAAGAATTTCCATTAAAAAAATTATTTTATCATTGATTAATAAACCCTTAAATTTTCTTCAAATTTGGTTATTCATGATTACTTTCAATTAAAAGTACCATTTTTACACTATTTGGTACATAAATGTTTTTATAATTTTTTTTAATAAAATACAACATCATTCATATCTTCGATTGGGAATCAGTTTTCTTACAAAACCTTATTTTATAAAAATGTTTTCAAAAATGTTTCCTTTAACCTTTTCAAAATGATTTATTAAATAAATTTTTACCCACTTTGTATTTTAAAAAAAGTTTTCAAAGGAATATTATTTTTTCTTTCAGACCAAGTCACTTGCAAAACCTTCTTATAATGAAAAGGAATATTCTTTTTTACCTCTTACAAAATTACCCACCATTATTTCCATTAATATTCCTCTATAATTTTACAACGATATTTTTAAAGAATATTATTTTAAAAGTTATTTAAAAGGAAAGGGATATTTTCATCAAGATTATTTTAAAGATATTTTTATTTCATCAACAACAATAATCCTTATTCTTATACCAGTGGGTATATGTCGTATTGATACCATACATATTCTTATTATGGATGTTTTATGATTATTTTGACCAAGGATATTTTTTACATTCAATTCCTTGATTCATTTTTGTAGTCCCATTGAATTATTCACTAGACATTAAATTTCCCCCAATTATCTATATAATTTATCATGGATATTATTATTTCTTAAACCATATCGCATTTCTATATATGGTGTTTTAATTTTAAAGTTATTTGATTGAATATAGAAATATTAATAAATTCATATCCTTTACTCAATATGGATATTTTATGATAAGGCACATTTTTTATTAACAAAATTGATTATTAAATATATGAGGAATTATTTGGACTAGGAGAGACAAGTGGATCCTGAAATTTATATATCTCATTGATGCATTTACCAGTTCTTATGACAGTATAGGTTTTCTTGTGCCTCAAACATGAATTAAAATAATTAAGCATCTCCTTCATTTAAATTTTAGTTATTATTATTATTATCCAAGAAATTTTCATATGGTAAAATCTATAGATGCATTTCATTCTCAATTTATTGATTAAATGGAATTGTTTTTAGTTACTTAACTTCCATATTGTGGACACACTTCCTTCTTAGTTATTGAATACATGGCATGTGTTCTCAGTCATTTACCTATCCATACTAATTATTCTCATTGATTCATTATTGATTCTTCTCTACATAACTTTAACTGAGCATTTGAGATCACACTTATTTTATTTCCATTACCCATGAATCCATGAAGTTTTATATGATATATATGTAAGAATATTCTAGAGGGAATAAATTTATTATCGAAAAATATGTTTTTATTTTATTATCTGATTGCAATACATCCCAATTTGAATAATATCATGGGTTTATGAGTTTATGATTGAATATAAGTTCGAAGACTTAAAAAATATTTAGGTTTTTTGTAAATATATTTTACCAAGACTAAAGAAATTTTTGAGAAATTTATGGATTGTAAAATTTTTAATGGAAAAAATTATTTGATGAATAATGCCTTTATATTTTATAGACTTAAGTTTAAAGTTATTGATAAAAAGTAGTGTTGATATAAAAATAAGATTATTAGACCCTGTAAAAAATAGAGTGTATTAAAAACTATTGTAAAAATATTATTTAATATTTAACCTTATTTCAAGGATGTTTGTCATACTTTTTGGGAATGTTATAGGAATTATATTAATGTAGTTTGGAAAAAAGGAAACCCCACATTTATGGTGACAACCCATTAAATTTGTCGATGAAATGTGGCTTGAACCCATGAATGAAGGATGATAAGGGATAACTTGTGATAAAAATATTAGTTTTGGAAAATAATTTGAGATATATGGAAATAATTTTCCCTCTTTTATAAAACTAATGATCCCTTAAAAGTGGATTTTTGAACTTCAAGCATAATTTTTTTGGGTATTCATTTTAGGGAGTAAAGAGATAAATATTAAATTGATAGAAACACAACCAAAGTAATAAATTACATTAATGAAAAATAAATATGTAAATTAAGTATATTTTATTATATTGTTAGGTATTAAAATAATTACTCAATAATAGGAAAATTTTCTTGAATTTTTTTAATCAAAATAATTTAATTTTTTGTCGAACTAATGGTCTTTTAAATCATCACAAATTTACAGATTTTAGGAACTCTACTTTCCATTGATCATTCACTTGTTTGTGATGAATGACCTCAATTAATATCTATAAATATTTAAACATTATCTCTATTTCTATATCTTTACTCGACACTAATTTTATCCTATATAGAAACCCAATTATATGTTATTCAATGTGACCTTTTTACTTCTGACTCTTTATTATTAAGAGTATTTTTTACTAACCCTTATCATGATAAGATATTTCAAGGAAGAAATTTTCAAATGTCAAACCCTAGATTACCAAGAAAAAGTTAAAATTGAGAGGAAATAATTTATTTAAGGTTTGGAAAATGTAACACCCAGAAATAGTAAAATAAGGATATTTTATTTAATAGCATGTATGACACACAACATCAAGCATAGAATGTAATATGACTACCTGAGAAAATATGATATATCTATATTTAAATAAATTAAATATTTCTAATAGAATATTTTAAAAAAACTCTAAAATTAACTTTCTGTACTTTTAACACTAATGATAGCTTGTATTACATGCAATAATGACTTTCTTCAATGGTTTATGTTATACGCAAGATTGATTTTTATCGACTACTATTAATATTATTATTTTAAATTAAAATTATCTCATAACTGTTAAATTGGAGGTTATGAATAGGATTAAATAAATTATTAAAATATATGGTTTAAAAAAATTGAAATTAATTCTTTGGTTACCAATTGATTATAAGTGAAAATAAAATCCAATTGAATATAAAGGAAATGTTTATATAAATAACTATTTTTATGTGTAAAACGAGTTTTATATTAATAAATTAATTTAATTAATATTATTAGATGATATTAGTGATATATATTATATTTAATTAAATATATTTTTTCAATCATAAAATATATTTGATATGTGTAACATAAGAACAAATCCAATTTTATGTATAAAAGACTATATTTTTCAAACGGTAGTTTTACCACCTTTTAATGGTGAAACTATTTTAAATATATATTTTGATACTTATATAAATTATATGTGATAAAATAAACTTCATTTTTGAAATATTAACACCAAAATTATCCTAGGGTTATTTTTTAGTCTTTTTTGAGAAGTTTCATTTTTTGATGAATAGTGAAAAATAATGAATTTTAATTCAAAACTGTTTTTTCATCTAAATAATTTCAAATTATAAATTTTATTTTGAATTAGTTTTAATTTAAAATTAGACCAATTATAAATATATTAATACAATTTTGGTCATTTTAATCATTTTTCTATTTAAATTTGATATAAAAACAATTACAAGTTTTGATCTTTTTTACATTAAAAACCCGCTTTATAATTATGTCTATAGGATAAATTTTAAATTAATTTCAGTCACTTCTGTTATTATAATTTATAAAAATTGATTACTTATTTATCATAAGAATATTTTATATTATCTATAAATTTAACCTTAGTTTTTGATCAAAAGTATTTGTAAAATTAATTACAGTGATTATGGTAAAAATGAATTTACTTAGTGGTTAAAATTTAATCCTAAGGGGCCAAATGACCTAGAAACTTGTCAAAAACCCATTTTATGGACATTTTAATACCATATACTCTATTTTATAATTTTGTTTTATCATTTTAGAAATATTATGTAAGGGATACCTCCCAATAGTGTTTACCATTTTATATTTACAATAATTCCACTCCCTCTCCACTATAAAAAGGCACTCATCCACTTCATTTATTCACACTTATAAATTCATTTGGATGAAAAAAATTAAAAAAAAACTTCAAAAAAATCACTATCATAATCGTAGAAGCCTGAATTTGGGAGAAAAAAAGAAACCAAATAATTCATTTGGTGCAAACCAAAAGGATGGTACCTAAAAAAGAGGTAACATTCTTCAATGAGAACTTTTATTTTATTTCATTTTACACCCATTAGATTATTCTTGTATATTTATTATATAATAATATCAGTATCCTAAATATACTTATATGTTTTTATATTATGGTTATGAACAAAAAATTCACACACTTCCATCAAATGGGATAAACAATCATCATTCGTGTGTACAACAAACTACGGACCTACGAACTAATGTCGTTCATTCTTCCATTACCACCTTTCAAGGTTATAAATCATGATGGATTTATAATTTATATATGATATATATGATATTTATAATTTATTTATTTATTTTTAATTTTTTTATAACATATACCTTCATGCTTTCCATTTCGTGGGAATGCGATAACATCGTTTGTAGACGTGTAAACAACCACCTCCTCAAAGTGATGTGATTCCTTAATGATTTACATGGAATTTATTAAGGATGAGTTTAATAAATATATTTAATATATATTAAATAAAAAATATACTATAATTATAATATACATATAACATATACTTTAAATTATTTTAATACAATAAGAAAATGGAAACAACGTTCATGCTTATGTACAGCCTACCATCTCCATAAATGGTGTATTTCATTCATGTTTAACCCTATATGATAATGTAGTTTTCATAATCACAAATAATGTCAATATATAGATTCTAATATTTATGCCATCTTAATATCTCTAAGAAAATCCATTCTGTCATACATAAAAATATACTTAAATAAGTCCATAACCTATATTCATGACTAAATATGTTTACAAGTTTATTTATAATTTTTTTTTCAGATAACACATAGTATTGTAATGATATGTGTAAGACAGACACTTCATAAACTTTTTATATTTCCTAACGCACCGATGTTCGACACACCGATGTTCGACACACCGATGTTCAATAGACCGATGTCGACACATTGAAGATGACTAATTGAAGTCGACACAATGAAGTTGATAGACTAAAGTTGACACACCAAAGTTGACAGACTGAAGTCGACACACTGAAGTTGAAAGACCAAAGTTGACACACCAAAGTTGACAGAATGAAGTTGACACATCTAAGTTGACAAACTGAAGTCGACACACCAAAGATGACAGACTGAAGTTGACACAAAAAAGCTGACAGACCAAAGTCGACACACCGAAGATGACAGACCGAAGTCGACACACTAAAGTTGACACATCAAAGATGAAAGACTGATTTTACCAAACCGAAGACAACAGATTGAAGATGACTCTTCGATAGTCATAAATAAATGTTTCGATTTTATTAATTCAAATTTATTTCTAACGGTCATATTTAGAAAAATTAATGTTTCTGACATTATTAAATGTTGTATATAAGACTATACATAGACAATATGAGGTACATGTATGTGCAGAGATCTTCATGCCTAGTGTATCTTGAAGTATAAAAGGACTTCAATTATATCTCTAAATAGACGGATATATAGAGACATACAGATACACATAGAGCGTGAAGAACACACTGAAATACAGATTGTGAGAATATAGAAATTGAGAAACTAGAAGTTTGAGATCACCTATCAACTACCTACTGAAGCTTGGCAAACATCCTCACAAAGAAGATCTGAACACTTTCACAAGAAACTACGACACTCTGTTCTAAATCCAACTTTCAGAAGAGGACTCGAATATAATTGCCTCAAAATCCATTGAATCAATGGTTTTTCTTCACAACACACAGAGAACTCTAAATACTATTCTATTTCATAAATATGTTGTGTTCTTATCATAAATATTTTAGCAGTGTGTATATCTATTTAAATCTCACACACTGTCTCCTGAGCTAAACTGAAGGATAACAAAATATCCTCACTCTCAATCTCCTTTTTTACTTGTATCCCATTTAGAACTATGGAAGATATCATGTGTGATTTGTTTATTAGTTTTTCCCATGAATATCTATAGTAGAGGTCAAGTGTGACTTGGAAAGCCTTGTGTACTCTTTTGAAACCTGATCTAGGGTGCGGATCAAAAGTTTATTAATATAAACTTCTTGGTGGAAGGTGATCACCAAGTGGAGAGGACTAAGTCTCAGCTTGAGACTGAACCTATGGTTTTAACAGCTGTTACCTTTGTCTTATTTTCTTATCTATTATGTATTTATTACATTAATATAATCTGAACTTTTATAGTTATTTTAGAAAGTTTTTATATCTATTTTAAATTAATAGATTAGTTTCAAAAGATTGACTAATATTTAGATTGGTAAAACTGAGAACTAATCGATCTTCAGAGACACCAATTGAACTTTTAGGACTTATATAAATTCACTACAAACTGACTTTGATTTTATTATAATTGTGGGATATTATTTTAAAGAACAAATTTTAAAAAAAAAATTATAGATACTCAATTCACCCCATTCTTGAGTCATCTACTCCAATCAACATTTGGTATCAGAGGAATTTTGAAAGTTATTATTCGATTTTTTTATCATGTCAATTGTGATTGTATTTTTACTTTGGTGATCTATAAATTTCAATTAATTCAAAATTTCTAGCTCCTTCAATGTATTTCTGTATTATGTATAATAGATAGGAAGGTTCTTCAACCCACATACTTCCATTCTTTAACTAAACCAACTATGCTCAATGGAGAATTAAAATGAAAATGCATTTAGAAAGTATGAGTTTTGAAATTTGGTCTTCCATTATAAATGAATATAAGATTCCTGCCACTGATAGAAACACATGGTATGAACCTATCAAAATAGCCTACAATAACAATTGAAAAGTTATGAATGGTTTATACTAATCCTTAGGAGATGTGTAATTCAATAGAATTTATTCTTGTAAAACTGTCCCTGAAATTTGGGATACCCTGTCTCTCTCTCACATTAAGGAGCATCTAGTGTAAAAGAAATGATACTTAATACTTATACTATTAAATATTATAACTTTAAAATGAAACCTGATGATCCTATCTCTGACATGTATCTTAGGTTCAATGATATTATCAACACAATGATTTCTCTTGTAAGAGAAGACACTACCAAGTAACAGATCATGAGAATTCTCAGATGGCTTCCTGACAGACGGAGAAGAACCTCTGTCTCTATTAGAAAATCATGCAACATAATCGAGCTACCTATAAAAGAACTCATTGGGAAACTGATGATGTATGAAGAAGAGCTGAAAGTCAAAAAGAAAGTAGAGGATGAACCAAAAAGGAATTCTATTTCATTCAAGACCACCACTTCTAAACACAAAGACAAAGGGAAATTAGAAGCTTCTGTAGAAAGTTCCAGTAGTGAACAATAATCACCAGATAGTGATGAGGAGATGGTTCAATTAGCCAAAAGATTCAAGAAATTTTACAAGAAGAAGAATTTTTTTTTGAAAGCCTAACTTCAAGGGAAAATATGACCAAAAAAGGAAATTGGGAGAAAGATTGTAAAATAAGTAACAAGACTAATGATATTGTATTCTATGAATGTAAGCGCAAAGGACATATCAAGGCTAACTGTCCAAAGCTCAAGTAGAAAAAGAGATTTGAGGACAAGGACAGGAATTATAAAAAGGAAATTAAAGCAAACTGGAGTGCTTCTGAGGACAGTTCAAGCGACTCAGAAACATCACATGATGAACAAAATAACAAATAATTTTTTTGTTTTATGACAAACACATCTGAGGTAACACTGGACTCTCCTGTACATAATTCATACTATTCTGGAGATTATTGTGACTCTCAAAATATGACTAATGAAGAAATGTTTGAATACTGTAACATTCTTTAAGAAACATGAAATGAACTAAAAGACAAATATAAATCATTAAAAAAATAGCATGCTCTTACCGTGACTACTAAATATGAACTTACCACTAAAAAATAGAAAAATTATCAACTTCTTAAAGAGAACAAAGAATTAAAAATATCTAATGAGCAATTGAAGAATAAACTATAAAAGATTAACAATGGGAAAAATACCCTTACTCAAATTCTAGGAAAACAAATCGCCCCTAAATACAACACTGACATTGGTTATCAACCTAGAAAAGAAACCTTGGTAGAACAAAGTTGGTTTCTAAATCTAGGACATATAGTTTTACTACAAGTTCTGAAAAAAAATCAACTAGTTCAATTTATGATACACTTTCTACTGTTTCATATTTTTTCTGGACCAAATGGAATTTATTTTTCAAATACATTAAATAATTCTTATAGGAAACCTATGTGGCAGATATGGGTTCCTAAAGCACTTATTACTAATATTACTGGACCCAAACACATATGGGTACCAAAGTCATTTCTTGGTTAAACTGTTTTGTAGGTGAACTTCATAAAGAGATCCTGTAAAAACCTGTGGTACTTGGATAGTGTTTGTTCAAGACATATGATAGGGTATTTTGAAGCTTTAATAGTCTTATCAAGATTGATGGAGGACATGTCACTTTTGGTGACAATGGTAAAAGAAAAATCATCAGCCTAGTCAAGATTGGTAACATAACTCAATTTCAATTTCTAAAGTACTGTATGTTGATGGATTTATGTATAACCTACTCACAATATCTCAATTGTGTGATGATGGATTTAATGTTAAATTCAAAAATGATGCATGCCATGTGTTTTATGTCAATAATAATTTAGTATTTACTACTTTTATAAATGATAATGTATATGCTATAAATCTAGACACACTAGCCTCACATAATGTCTCTTGTCTAAATGCCTTCCAAAAAGATTCTTGGATCAAGCATAGAAGACTAGGACACTATAATATTCACTCTCTTATAAAGATAACTAGAAAATGATTAGTTATATACTTACCCATATTAGAGTTTCCAGTAAACAAAGTATGTAATCCTTGTCAAAAAGGAAAGATACATAAAATCTATTTCAAACCAAAGAAATAAGTATCTACTTCTAAACCTCTTAAGTTGGTTTACATGGACTTTTTTGGACCATCTAGAGCTTAAAGTCTGAATGGAAAGCACTATGTTTATGTTCTTGTAGATGATTACTCTAGGTATACCTGGACCTTTTTCCTGGACCATAAAAGTGAAGCCTGTTCTCACTTTACTATGTATTCTAGGACTGTAGAAAATCTTAGTGGACTTAAGATAAAATCCTTAAGAAGTGATCATGGTCATAAGTTTGAGAATCAAGATTTTGAAGCTTTTTTCTCACAAAACGGATATAATCATAACTTTTCTACACCTAGAACACCTCAACATAATAGGGTGGTACAAATAAGAAATATAATCTTACAAGAAATTACTCTGACTATGCTTAATGAATATGATCTACCCATTTATTTCTGGGATGAAGCTGTTAATAGAGCTTGCTACATAATAAACCAAGTCTTAATCAGACCCATCCTTATGAAAACTCTTTATGAGTTGTGGAATTATAGTAAAACCAAAGTAGGTTATTTTAAAGTTTTTGGATGTAATGTTTATATTATGAACACTAAATATAATGTAGATAAATTTACCTCTAAAAGTGATGAAGGAATATTTATTGGATATTCTACATCAAGAAAAGCCTATATAGTTTTTAATAAGAGAACCAAATGTGTGGAGGAATTTGTACACATCAATTTTGATGAATCAAATCCAAATGAGCCCAAGAACTCACTAGAAAATATTTAAGAGGATATCTCCAATCTAGACATCAATGATAACACCTCAAATCATCATGTGAAGGATACTATGAAAATATCTAGTTTTTTAAATTTTCCAGATCCTAACCGTTGTGAACCAGATCAACCTGACCAACCTAAAATGTTAAGTCCTACTTTCTCTAGACCAACTAAGATTCTTAAGAATCATCCCCTAGATGCTGTTGTTGGAGATTTAGATAGAGGAACAAAAACGAGAGATTCCTTGAGAAACTGGGTTGAACATCAAGCCTTCTTGTCACAACTTGAGCATAAAAATATCAATGAAGTGATCAATGATGAATTCTAGGTAATAGATATTCAAGAAGAACTTAGTCAGTTTGAAAGAAATAATGTTTGGAAACTTGTAGATAGAACTAAGGATACTTTGACCATAGGAACCAAATGGGTGTTTAGAAATAAAGTAGATAAAGCTGGAAATATAGTTATAAATAAAGCTAGACTAGTTGCACAAGGATATAATCAAGAAGAGGGAATTGATTATGAAGAGACTTTTGCACCAATAGATATATTTGAGGCACTTAGGATCTTACTTTCCAATGTAGCACACTTGGATTTTAAACATTATCAAATGGATGTCGAAATTGAATTATTAAACAGTTATATAATTGGGGATGTTTTTGTTAAACAACCCCCAGGTTTTACAAATACACATTTTTCAAATCATGTGTCCAAATTATCAAAATCTTTACATGGTTTGAAACAAGCTCCAAGAGCTTGGTATGAAAGGTTAAGTAATTTTATTATTTCTAAAGGTTTTAAAAAAGGACTTGTAGATCATAATTTATTTATAAAAAGAGTTTCAAAAGAAGTTTTAATAGCCCAAATATATGTAGATGATATTATTTTTGAATCTTCTAAAAACTCTTTATGTAATTATTTTTCAAACATAATGCAAAGTGAGTTTGAAATTAGTTTAATGGGAGAACTTAAATATTTTCTTGGATTTCAAATATTTCAAAATAAAGAATGTATTATTTTAAATAAATGTAAGTACACAAAATATCTTTTGAAAAGATATGGATTTGATAGCATTAAGATTAGTGAAACCCCTATGAGTTCTACATTTAATTTAGATCTTGATGAAAGTGGAAAATCAGTTGATCAAAATGCTTACAGAGGAATGATTGGGAGTTTTCTGTACTTAAGTACAAGTAGGCCATATATTATGTTCATTGTGTGTATGTGTGTGAGATATCAAGAAAACCCAAAAGAGTCACATTTAAATGATGTTAATTTTTTTTCAAATACCTCAAGTATACAACTAACTTCAGATTGTTCTATCCTAAAGGCCAACCTTTTGATTTAGTTAGATATTAAGATACTAATTTTGGTGGATGTAGGTTAGATAGAAAGAGTACCTCTGGAACATGTCACTTTTTTTGAAATTCATTAATATCATGGTGTAGTAAAAATCAAAATTTAGTTGCATTATCAACTGCAAAAGTAGATTACATTGATGTTGGTAGTTGCTGTGCACAAATTTTGTTGATAAAACACACCTTATTAGAATATATATTTCAATTAAGACATATCCCCATAAACTGTGACAAAACAAGTGCTATTAAAATTTATAAAAAGCCGACTTATCATTCTAGAACATATCATATTGATGTATGACATCACTTTTTGAGAGATCATTATCTAAAAGGTGATATAAATCTTGAGTTTATTGGGACTGAACATCATCTTGATGATATATTCACTAAAACATTAAATTCTGAGAGAATGAATTACATTAGTCATGAACAAGGAATGATAAATTAGTAAAGGATCCTTGAAACTGATCCTTGCAACCAATCCTGTCAAACCAATCCTTGAAGCCGATCATGTCAAACCGATCCTTGAAACCGATCCTTGAAATCAATCCTGACAAACTGTTCCTTGAAATAAATATATTGAAATTGATCTCTTGAAACCATATCATGAAACCGATCCTTGAAACTAATCCTTGAAACTGTTCCTTGAAACTGCTCCTTTAAACCGATCTCATGAAACTAATCCTTGAAACTGATCTCATGAAACCGATCTGTTGAAACTGATTCTTGAAACTGATCTCTTGAAACTGATCTCATGAAACTGATATCTTGAAACCGATCCTTGAATCTGATCCTTGAAACCATTCCTTGAAACCAATCCTTGAAACCGATCTCATGAAACAGATCTCTTGAAACCGATCCCTTGAAACCGATCATTGAAACCAATCACTTGAAACCGATTAATTTCACCCGATGTAGTTAAAATATATTTTTAAATTATATTTGTTTTTAAATAAAAAAATGTTGTTTTACTCTCATTTTTATGCATTTCAATTTTTAGTACTTACGATCTACAATCCCTAAATTATATATTTAGTTCAATCCATCCCAACCTTTCACCTTCCCCTCTGCCGAAACGCTTTCTACCTTTTTTCACACTCCCTCTCAACCCTCAACCTCTCAACATTGTTGGAATCCGAAGTCTTGTCATGGAAAGGAACAATCGTGAAATGGAAGATCCAAGAAAATCTACTTCTACTAAGCATAAAAAATGTGAGTCCAGTGGGATAGTGAAACTGAGCTTGGAAAGCTGAGTGGTTACGAATGAAAAAGAAGTTTATGGTGAATGGATTCTGTCAAGCAAGTCTTTTTTATTGAAAGTGTTGGAATCTCTATGATGGATCAATTGGTTCGCTAACAATGAAAGAACTTATTATCCACAGATAGTGCATGAGTTCTATCAACATTAGAATATATCCCAAGATGAATATGAGGCAACAAAGATAAAGTATGTGGTAAAGGGAAAGGAGATAGATTTTTTCATCTATGGAATGGGATGAATGCTTAGAAATGACTCATGAAGGTGTCTATGCTGACTATCCAGGTAATATTCTACCTTCCTCTAATTTGTTCTCTTATAAAGATACTCTGAATGAGCATAATAGAAATGGATAATCTAGGAGGATTGTTGCAAATTAATTCGAAGGATAAGTAAGACTTCTTTTTAAGTTCATACAACGTCAAATCTTCCCAAGGAAGGTAGATTTCTCTGCTCTGAAGTATCATGATGTTTTCTTGATCTTTTTTATCAAATATGGGATAAAAGAGAACCTGTGTAGGTATCTAATGGTGCATATCTCTGATTTGATTAAGCTATCCAAGAAGGAAACCTTCTTTTACTATCCAAGGATTATTTATTTCATGTTGAAAAGGGTAGGTTGTGTAGAAGATGTAGATGAAGTAATAAATTCCTGTAGTGGTTTTGGTCTTCAAACAGACATTTGTAAGATGATGAAAATCTTATGGAACCCATCGAAGAGATGTTGGGTAGGAGATGAGGAGAGTCTATATGAGGATTTCAATCTAGTTGACCACCCTCCTAGACCAAAAGACCAAGTTGATTCAGGTCTCAAACCAAGAGAGGTTATAGATTATTCTAATGAGGAAGATGAGCCTGAAGTGCCAAGGGAAGAAGGATCTCCTTTTGATGATAGGAGTGATCCTAATATTGCTGAAAGTCCCAAGAACATGTCTTATGGACCTGCTAGTCCACCTTTGGACTTACCCTCAAGAGAATCAGTGTTAGGTGATGAGGATGAAAAAGAGACCGAGGTTACTGGAGTTGAAAAATATGTTAGTAAATCCGATGAGGAATCAGATGATGATGATGATGATGATGGTGATAATGGAAGAAATGATGACCATGTGAGAGAATCTCTAAAAATGGTACAACAATTAGTTGAAAGATCCAGTGAGAAATCTGTACATAGAGCTGGTGAGGGTGTTGAGCATGTTGAACAATAGGACTTTGGTCATCGAGATGCTGAACATGAGGACATATCACCCCTTACTAATGATGAAAATCAAGAGATTATTCTGGAATTGAATGACCTTATGGATGATGGCAAAGAGGAAGAAGATGTGGTTCCAGTGCCTCAAATTGAGAAAGTGCCTGGTGAAGCTGAAGTAGCTGGAGCACAAGCAGAACCTAATGTTTGGTTGGTTCTTGTACCTAGAAATGTTATTATGGATGGAGGACTGAATGAAGAAGTTGATGAAGATGAATTTTCTTGTGATCTTGAGGGATGAAGGATTAGAATTGATACTATTGATCCAAGAGACTAAAACTGTAATAGAGAATGGAATAATGATCCATGATATATTCTTTTTGGTTTAGGGTATGACTCAGACGAGGAGAGGGTACCTCCTCCTTCTACTCCACAAGTCCAGGATGAACTAGAACATATTGCACATATTCCACCAGTTGCACCTCCGCCAGTAGAGCTAGTAGCATATTCAGTTGCCCAGTGACTATGTCACTAAGGATGATTTTGAGAAATTCAAAAATGATATATGTGAGTCCGTGATAGCTTCAGTGGGATCTAGAAGTGAATCCTCCACTTCATCAAGTATTTTAGATGATGATGCGGTGAATATTTCAAGTATAGTGATCTAGGTGTTTCAACCGAATCTCATTACTACAATAGAAACCATAATTAAACACAATTCCTTGTTGAGAGAAGAAGTAAGAAAGATGATCAATGAGTTAAATTATTTAACCTATGACTTCAAGACTGCATTTAGTGGTGTTCTGGAAGTTCTTATGAACTTCGTGAATTATCTCCTTAGTGTTGATCTCAAAAAGTTGAAAGAAGAGCTTGGGAAAATGTTTACTGGCGCATCCAGTTCCAGTAGTTTGAAAAGTGCTATTGCTGATTTGGAGTCTCTCAAGGTTGTGATGAGAGAGGAACTCGAAAAATATTCAGAGCCTTTCATAAAAATAAATTCTTGAAAAGGTTCATCGAAATATAGATCTTGTGTATAATATGGTCAGGCAGTGCACAAATGAAGCCTCTGTAGATCAGAAAGAGATTAGGGAAAAGGTGGATAAGTATTTCACTAAGATTTATACCAAGCATGATCTCATCAATAGATTCAAGTTTCTTGCATAAAATCTTATAATTCCTCTAGTCCCAGAAGCATTCAAGAAGAAAGACCTTCAATTGAAGGAGTTTACCCCTTTTCTAAGTATATTTAAGGAAAATAAGTATGACACTGAGAAATCCATGAAATATTGTGGTGAAATTATTAATGAATTCATCAAACTGCTCAAACCTTATCTACATGTTCAGTCCAAGGCTATTGTGGTCCCTCAAACCGCTTCAATTGGTACTACCTATCGACATCCTGCTCATATGAATGTCTCTCAGGCCCTATCTCGGATTTGAAAGATCGTCACATAGCAACCTCACAGTCGTGTGTTGTCATAAAGGAGGCCTAACATTGCAGCCATTGTTCCTACATGTGTTTCCCTGCCTTGTTTTAATGACCCGACTCTTTGGAAAAGGTAAGTATCGTTATTTTTTCTTTCAAATCTTTCCTTTAAGCTTCCTTAATGTGTGTAACATCCTAAGGAAGGTTTGAGGAGTGTCTGGGGCTTTTTCAGAGCCCGAGAGTTTTAGATTTGGAGTTGCAGATTGAGGCGCACGGTTTGCACATGACATGAATAGTAATGTCATACGGTTTGGATAAACCTTGTAGCCCTTCATTCTGGAGGCAGTGAGGTGCGAACGGTTTGCGCACAGTTTGGGTAAACCGTGCGCCTAAACCGTGCGACCCTGTATATGGTGAAATTAAACTTTTTCCCTTAAGTTTATTTAAGATCTTTTTTCCTTTCTTTTTGGTTTTAGCGGCCAGATATAGAAGGGGATCCCTTCTTTGAGCTCCAATCTCCTCTACCCCTCATTTCCTTGTGGTTTCTTCATCCGAAGTCCAATCCTCGATCTGTCGAAGCTATTGGATAGCCAAAGGTAAGGCTTACCACACTTGGCCTTCTTTCCTCGATGAATCGTGGTATCCTCTTCACTATTTTGATGCAGGCTCATATGCCCTATTTCAGGGCATTGGACTAGAACTCAGATCTCTCCTAACCTGTTGGAAATCTAAGGTTGATATCAAGTGAGCCTATATCTACATCCCTAAGTTAGGTAGTCACATGGTTTCCATTTTGGATTTTTGTCTTTTCGGGTTTATACTGTCATGAAGAGGTTTTACATTCTCCAAAACTCTTATTATTATTGACTTCTTACTATCTAAATGACCCTTATGATAGGAGGTTATGGGAACTACCCTTATTTGGGTGTTTGGGTACCGTATGACCCCGATATGGACACCCATAGGTGTTATACCTTTACTTTTAGCCCTTTTTCACCTTTGGACCATATGGATATGTCTTGAAAGCCATTTTACTTGTGAGGAAAATGGGATGTTTTGGTTAGGGCTTGGCTAGGATGAGTTAGCCTAAACCCCTTTTATTATTTTAAATGCATGTTTTCTTGAAATGTGATTATGTGATATTGTGAGATGGAAACACCATGTTTTATTGATATGAATGTTATAAGAAGTGTATGAATTATACCCTATCCTACTTAAATGATACAGATTCAGGCCAGGGGTAGACCGTGAGAGCTTACCTATGTTACGGCTTCAGGATAAGGGTAGACTATGAGAGCTCCCTTGAATAATTATTAAGCCTTCAGGATGGGGATAGACTGTGAGAGATTCCCCAAGGTTGGGCTAGGGGTAGGATCGAGAGCGCTGCCCCTGGGCTAAGGATGTCTGTGAGTTCTGTCCCGGTCCTACCCAACGTATTATATATATGTATATATATATATCTATCTCTAGATAAGTAGGTGAATCATTCAGACATACCGTCTATGAGCTGAAGCAGGTAGACCCGCCACGTGTCCTTCCGGAACCTGAGTGGGAAGGTTTCTATTTACTTTTCTTTACTTTCTTGTAGTCTATTACACACTTTTTACTTGCGAAAACCATTTTTGGATTACACATAGATTCCATTGGTGGTGGCCTACTGAGACTAGTCTCACACCCTACCCGGGCGGCCCCCTGGGCACCCGTGTAGACTTTTCTGCTACAGGTACTATTAGGGGCCAGGGCCCTGTTTTAGGTTACTGATGTCTATATATATGTTCTAGATGGATTTCTAGAGCATAGGAGTGAGCTTGGATAGATATACTCGTGTACTTCCTTTTTGTTCTCTTGTTCCTTTTTTACTTCTTGTAGCATGCTAGTCTTTTGTTTACTTTTGTATCAGCATGCCATGCAGTCATTTTGTATTAGACAGAGCCTATGAGTCTTTTGTATATTATACAGGGTTTACTTTACTTTTGTAGTTCGGTTGTATGTTTTCTTATTCTTCTGCTTATCCATTGTTTGTGCTTCTGCTATTCTATCACTTTACGGCTTCCCGCGGTGTACTCTGAAAAGGGTGTAAAGTATCCCCACCGAATTACCATTAAACCCCCGCTGCTAGTTGGTAGCCCCTGGAATATGGGGAGGCAAGCCAGGGGTCATGTGGCCAACCGCGCTCGGGTCTTGTGTCGAGGGGCAGCCGGGTCCGGGACATCACAAAGTGGTATCAGAGGAATTTTATTTCTTTCCTGCTTTACTATTTAGTGACAATCTATTGGAAAATGGGAACACTTAGGGACTTAGTTTTAAGAAGTTCTTGGGCATCGCGAACCCAAGTACGAGGTAAAGACTAACTTTCCTAAATTATGTTGTTATTGATTTTTCTGTTTACTGTTGATGTTGTTTCACCATTGGGTGCTTCACATGTTTTGTGAAGTTATTGTTACTTGTGGGGTTGAAATTTGTATTTCATTTTTAGACCCAATGAAATGAGGGTTATGAATTGTAACATGAATCACGATAAGCACAACATGATTAGGTCATGCATATTTCAATGTCATGTTTAAATTTTCAGTGAGCATTGTCTGTTTTTTATTTCCATGCCTTGTTGATATGTATGTAACTGTGCTGAATTTTCCTGCAGGTTATGGATTATGGAAAGGATGTGGTTTTAATGGGTGCCACTCTTTGGTTCATATGGTTTATGGGCCCTTATGGATCATAAAATGGCATTCCATATAAACCTATCCTTCATTGTAAAGAAGAAAAAAAATTAATAATTAACTAGCATAAGTAAATGATAAATGACATCCAAGTGTGTGTCATCTTTCAGTTCATGAGGAGTATGGGCCTTTATGTGCTGGGAAATGCCATATCACTGGATTTGAAATTTTTTAATGTTTTCTTGTTTTGCTAAGAACCCTTGTAGGTGTGGGTAGGCGATCTTAGAGGTTGGAAGGCGTAGTACCTATCCTAGCTTCAAGAGTTCAGCCTTTAATTTGTTGGCTTCCTTTTATGAGACATTCATTAGGCATTGTAGTTTTATGCCTCCATGACATCCTCGAGTCGTGCACGCTGAAGGTTGTGATGACCAAATTCCGGAGGTGGCGGGCCGTAAGCTAACATTTGATCTTTTAGTCAAGCCACCCGTGGATCCTTTTTCTATTCCTGAGATGGGCACTGATGCCCAATTTCGTGATGGTTTCTTGAGGATGATGCAGAATATTCAAGGCGACGTGCGATCTACCCCAATTATGGAAGAGTTGAACCGCAAGTTTCAGTTACAACATCCTCAATATTTTTCTAGAGATGGCAGACCTCTTGCTGCTGAGTCTTGGATGGAGGCGATCCAGACCATCTTTGAACATCTCGAGACACCTCCCGAGCGGAGAGTCAAATTAGCCGTTTATATGCTACACGATTCAGCTAGAAGGTGGTGGGGAGTCATCACCCAGTTGAGATAGCAGGGATACATGGTCTGGTCATATTTCCAGGCAGTCTTTTATGAATTTTTCTTTCCCCAGACCTTGAGAGCTGACAGAGCTAGGGAGTTTATGAACCTGCAGTAGGGGACCATGACAGTCATGGAGTACTCGTCCTGATTCACCGGGCTGCAGCATTTCCCCCCATTGCTAGATGCCGATGATATGATGACCTCTAGGCGTTTTGAGGATGGGATGAGTTACGCCATCTGGCTTTAGGTAAATGTGTTCAGTTTGACATCTATTCATAATATTTTTAACCAAGATCTAATTACTGAGCAGAATCTGAGGGAAGAGGATAGTGTGAACCAGGGCGATTCAACACCAAAAGCTTCCATTGGGTCTTCTTCAGGGAGGAAGAGACGTTTTGAGTTTTACCATGGGGGAGGCAGCAGTCAGGCTCCCAGTACAGATAGTTCTTATATTTTCCATCAGCACAGGAGGAAGGGACACTTCAGGGCGTAGTGTCTATGGAACCCAATAGAATGCAGAGGCTGTGGTAGGATGGGTCACCTTCAAAGATTCTGTAGGACATTTTCTCTAGTGCCTAGTGAGATGGGATCTTCACCCACTCCTCGATCTGGATCGGCAGGATCACGTCAGGCAGGCAGCTGGAATACTGTCGGCCGATCAGGCCATAGTGGCAGTCGAGGCATAGGTAATTAGGTCAATGACTCTCAGCGCTAGCAGAGCGGGTCTACTCAGGGTAGCCAGGAAGTGACTTAGGTCCGTGGTATCGACCAGTTATATGCAGTCGACCCTACGCCACAGGAGCAGTATGTCAGGCCATCTACAGTACGAGGTACGATTTTAATTGCCTCTACATTGGTATCTGCTTTTTTGATACAGGTTCTTCTCACCCTTTCATATCAGAGGCTATCACAGAGAGTTTGGGCCTCTACATTGAGTCATATCACGGTGTGATTACAATAGATACCCTATTAGGTGTCCGTTCAGAGGGCGTTTGCCGTTGTCATAATTGTTCCCTCGAGGTGGGCGGTTACCTTTTTGTTTAGAACTTGTATGTTCTGGAGATGACAAGTTTTGATGTAATAGTTGGGATGGACTGGTTAGTTCCCTATAGAGCACGTATTGACTGAAATCATTGTAGGGTGACGTTTACATAACCATAGGGAAATTCACATGTGCATAAGGGAGAATGGGATCTTAGTGTAACACGAGCAGGACCCGAACAGCAGAAGTTGGCTGGTGTCACGACACAGGTTTCCAGTCTTTATCTCGATGACCAAGGGTTACAACCAACTGATTATCCTCCTATAGTGGATCACTTTAGAGATTTTTTTCCTAATGACTTCTCTGGTCTACCTCTAGTGCGATAGGTGGAGTTTACCATTGAGCTTGTACTAGGAGTAGCACCAGTGACCATTCCTCCTTATAGGATGGCACCTAAGGAGCTTCTGGAACTCAAGAGTTAGTTGAAGGACCTGGAATAAAAAGGATTTATATGTCCCAACACTTCTCCATGGGGATCACCAGTTCTCTTTGCTAAGAAGGAAGATGGTACCCTTCGTCTTGGAATAGATTACTGTAAATTAAATCAGCTGACGATTAAGAATCGGTATCCTTTGCCTAGAATTGATGACCTCTTCGATCAGCTCTGAGGAGAGAAGGTGTTTTCCAAGATAGATTTGTGGTCGGGCTATCACCAAGTGCATGTCGGGACTTTAGACATACCTCATATGGAATTCAGGAGCAGGTATGGTCTCTATGAGTACCTAGTCATGCCGTTTGGGATTACTAATTCACCTACAGTGTTTATGGCTCTTATGAATCGAATTTCTCACCCTTAACATGATTATTTTGTGGTGGTATTTGTGGATGATATCTTAGTCTATTCACGCTCTAGACACGACCATGAAACCCATCTTGAGATTGTGCTGAATACACTAAGAGAGCATCAGCTTTACGCTAAGCTCAGTAAAGGCCACTTTTGGATAAATAAGGTTCACTTCCTGGGTCACATTATTTTTGAGTCTAGAGTTTCAGTTGACCCTGAGAAGGTGAGTGCTGTAGTATTTTGGGAGAAACCCAAGAACGTCTTCAATATCAGGAGTTTCTTGGGGCTTGCTGGATATTATAGGCAGTTCAATTAGAACTTTTCACGCCTAGAATCACCGCTTAAATCTTTGACCAAAAAGAGGATGAGATTCGAGTGGTCGGAACCTTGTGAAACATATTTTCAAGAACTGAAGGGAAGACTGACTTCAGCATTGATACTGATCTTTCTAGAGTCGGGCAGAGCTTATACGGTCTATTGTGATGCATCTGGTATCAGGCTTGGAGCTGTCTTGATGCAGGACGAGCGAGTCTTTATGTATGGTTCTCATTAGTTAAAGCCTCATGAACAGAATTATCCGACGCACGACCTCGAGATCGCAGTGGTTGTTCATGCCTTATGCTGTTGGAGACACTATTTGTTGGGAAAGAGTTTTGTGGTATTCACTGACCACAAAAGCCTCGAGTATATCTTCACTCAGCGGGATCTGAATCTTAGGCAGCACAGGTGGGTCGAGTACCTGTAATATTTTGATTTCGAATTGGCCCACACTCCTGGGAAAGGAAATTTAGTAGTCGATGCTCTGAGTCGGAAAACTCAGTCACTAGTTGTTCAGGAATCTAATGAGGAGTGGATGCTGATGGCCCTATTTTCAGAGATGCACATTGAGGTTCATGAGGGTCAGGGTCAGACCGTTCTCTCAGCCTTAGCGGTAACATATACTCTTCTGGAACGGGTCAGGACATGAGAGTTATCAGATCTAGAAGGCCTTTTCCTACGGGAAAGTGTCGATGATGATGCCTCTAATGATTGGACTGTGGATGAGGGTGATACTTTGTTGTTCCGTGGGCATGTATGGGTCCCAGCAGACATCAGAGAGGAGCTGATGAGGGATTTCCACACCTCAGCTTGGCCAGTTCACCCTGGAATCACAAAAATGTATCAGGATTTGTGACGACAGAATTGGTGTCCTATCACGAAGTGTGAGATTGTCAGTTTCAACACGCATTGTTCCACCTGTCAGCAGGTGAAGGCGGAACATCAACGTCCGGTTGGGCTTTTGTAGCCGTTTTCCATTCCAGAGTGGAAATGGGATGATGTTTCTATGGACTTTGTAACTGCATTACCTAGGTCACCTTGTGGAAACGATGCAGTATGGGTTATCATTGACCGTCTGATGTAGGTCGCGCATTTCTTACCAGTGCGAGAGACCTTCACGGTTGATGACTTGGGAAGGCTTTATGTTAAGGAAATAGTACGCCTTCATGGAGCACCTCGTTCGGTTGTTTTGGATAGAGATCCTCATTTTACATCTCAGTTCTGGTAGGTTTTATAGAATGATTTAGGTACACAGGTACTTTTGAGTATGACCTATCACCCACAGACTGACGGACAGACCGAGCAGACTATACAGGTACTAGAGGATATGTTACGTGCATGTGTTCTCGATTTTGGAGATTCATGGGAGAAACACATTCCTCTTGTCGAGTTCAGTTATAAAATTAGCTTCCAAGCTACCATTGAGATGGCTCCCTATGAAGCCTTATATGGTAGGCCTTGTCACTCACCTTTGTGTTGGATTGAAGCAGGGGAGGTAGCTGTTCTAGGACCATGTCTTGTGCAGGAGACTACTGAGAAGATACAGCTTATCAGGAAGCGTATGCAGACAGCTCAGTCTAGACAGTAGACTTATGCTAACAAGCACCGACGACCTCTAGAGTTTGAGGTTGGGAACCGGGTTTTCTTGAAGGTCTCACCCAGGTTAGGGAAGAGATGTATTCAGAAATAGGGTAAGCTTTTACCGAGGTTCTTAGGACCCTTTGAGGTGGTGAAGTGGATCGGACCAGTAGCTTACCAGCTTTCACTTCCGTAGAGATATCAAATCAGGAACAATGTTTTTCATATATCTCAACTTCACTGGTACTTTTCAGATCTGACTCATGTGTTTCATCCTGATGAGGTTGAACTGGATATGGATGCTTCCTTCGAGGAGTATCTGATGTGAATTGTCGACCGGAGCATGAAGACACTCCGAGGCAGGTCCGTTCCTTTGGTACGGGTGCTATGGAAGCACGACCAGGTACAGGATGAGACCTGGGAGCGGGAGGCTGATATACGATCACAATGGTTGGAGCTTTTCACTGGTGACACCTCTTTACCCTCAGAAGGCCAACTCAGGGACAAGTTACTTTAAGGAGGGGAGGTCGTAATGAACCAACTCTTTAGAAAAGTTACAGATCGTTAGTTTTTCTTTCAAATCTTCTCTTTAATCTTGCTTAATGTGTGTTACATCCTAAGGAAGGTTTGGGGAGTGTTCGGGGCTTGTTCGGAGCCTGGGAGTTTTATATTTGGAGTTGTAGACTGAGGCGCACGGTTTGCGCATGGCATGAATAGTAAAGTCGCACAGTTTGGATAAACCATGTAGCCCTGCATCCTAGAGGTAGTGAGGTGTGCACGGTTTGCGCACGGTTTGGGAAAATCATGCGACTAAACCATGTGGCCCTGTATATAGTGAAATTACCCTTTTTTCTTTTAAGTTTATTTAAGATCTTTTTCCCTTTCTTTTTGGCTCCAGCGGCCAGAAACAGAAGGGGAGCCCTTATTTGAGCTCAAATCTCCTCTACCTCTCATTTCCTTGTGGTTTATTTGTCCGAAGTCCAATCCTCGATCCATTGAAGCCATTGGATAGCCTAAGGTAAGGCTTACCACACTTGGCCTTCTTTCTTCGATGAATCGTGGTATCCTCTTTGCTATTTTGATGCAGGATCATAAGCCCTATTTTCAGGGCATTGGACTAGAACTCAGATCTCTCCTAACCTGTTGTAAATCTGAGGTCGATATCAAGTGAGCCTATGTCTACAACCCTAAGGTAGGTAGTCACGTGGGTTTTATTTTGGGTTTTCGTCTTTTCGGGTTTATACCATTGTGATGAGGTTTTCCTTTTTCCAAAACTCTTATTATTATTGACTACTTACTGTCTAAATGACCCTTGTGATAGGAGGTTATGGGAACTACCCACATTTGGGTGTTTGGGTACCGTATGACCCCAGTATGGACACCCATAGGTGTGATACCTTGAGTTTTAGCCCTTTTTCACCTTTGGACCCTATAGATATGTCTTGAAATCCATTTTCTATGTGAGGAAAATGTGATGGTTTGGTTAGGGCTTGGCTAGGATGAGTTATACTAAACCCCTTTTATTATTTTAAATGCTTGTTTGCTTAAAATGTGATTATGTGATATTGTGAGATGGAAATGCTATGTTTTATTGATATGAATGTTATAAGAAGTGTATGAATTATAACCTATCCTAATTAAATGATACAGCTTTAGGCCAGGGGTAGACCGTGAGAGCTCCCCTATGTTGCAACTTCGGGCTAAGGGTAGACTGTGAGAGCTCCCTTGAATAATTAGTAATCCTTCAGGCCGAGGATAGACCATGAAGGCTTCCCCAAGGTTGGGCCATGGGTAGGATCGAGAGCACTGCCCCTGGGATAAGGACATCCGTGAGTTCCATCCCGGTACTTCCCAACATATTATATATATGTATATATATATATATCTCTAAATAAGTAGGTGACTCATTCAGACATACCATCTATGAGCTGAAGCAGGTAGACCCACCAGGTGTCCTTCCGTAACCTGAGCGGGAAGGTTTCTATTTACATTGCTTTACTTGCTTGAAGTCTATTACACACTGTTTACTTGCGAAAACCCTTTTTGGATTACACGTAGACATTGTTGGTGGTGGCCTACTGAGACTTGTCTCACACCCTACCCGGGCGGCCCCCTGGGCACCCATGTAGACTTTTCTGCTACAGGTAATAGTAGGGGAAAGGGCCCTGTTTCATGTTTCTGATGTCTATATATATGTTCTAGCTAGAGTTCCAGAGTAGAGGACCGAGCTTGGCTAGAGATGCTCATCGACTTCCTTTTTGTTCTCTTGTTCCTTTTGTACAACTTGTTGCAGGCTAGTCTTTTGTTTACTTTTGTATCAGCATGCCATGAATTCATTTTGTATTAGACACAACCTATGAGGCTTTTGTATGTTATACATGGTTTAATTTACTTTTTTAGTCTGGTTGTATGTTTTCCTTTTCTCCTTCTTATCCATTGTTTGTGCTTTCACTATTCTATCACTTTACTTCTTCTCGATGTGTACTCTAAAAAGGGGGTAAAGTCTCCACACCGACTTACCATTAAACCCCCACTGCTAGTCGGCAGCCCCTGGCATATGGGGAGGCTAACCAAGGGTCATGTGGCCAACCGGGCTCGGGGCTTGGGTCGAGGGGCAGCCAGGTCCGGGACGTCACACTGGTGTTCTCTTTAGACCACCTCTTCCCTCTACCTCTCCCAAACCATCTCATTCTCCTTCAGATCCTTTAGATAATGGAAAATCCCCATAGTAGACAAAACCTTAGTGGTGGATTGTTTTCTTTGATAGGGATTTGATCTTTTTGTTTGCCTGAATTTTTATACCTTGTAATGGAAATGTTTGTGATGTCCTTCATCTATGTTATTTCTCCTTTCTGTTTTTTTTAATCCCAAAAGGGGTAGAAAATAAGGCATACAATATTTATCTAAAGGGGAAATTTGCTGGTTTAGGACACATGGCTTTTACTCACCTTAATCCAATTACTGAGGGGGAGCTTTGTTTTAAAAATTCAAGCAAGGAAAGACTTTAGTTATATTGGATAATTACATTTAGTGCAGTATGCTATGTAAATCTATCTTTATTCTATATATTTGAATGTATTCCATAATTTTTGATTATCAAAAAGGGGGATATTTTTGGACCCTCTATGATAATTTTGTTTTTATAATCACAAATAATTTCAATATACAGATTCTACTCTTTCATGCCATCTTAATATCGCTAAGTAAATCAATTATTTAATACAGAAAAATATACTTAAATAAGTCCATAACCTATATTCATGACTAAATATGTTTACAAGTGTATTTATACATGTATTTTTGGATAACACATAGTCTTGTAATGATATGTGTAAGACAGACACTTCATAACATTTCTAGATTCCCTGACACACCGATGTTCGACACACCGATGTTCGATACACCAATGTTCGACAGACCGATGTTTGACACAATGATGTTCGACAGACCGAAGTTGACACACCGAAGATGACAGACCAAAGTCAACACACTGAAGTTGATAGACCAAAGTTGACATACCAAAGTTGACAGACTAAAGTCAACACACCGAAGTTGAAAGACTGAAGTCGACACACCGAAGTTGACAGACCGAAGTCGACACACCGAAGTTGATAGACCGAAGTCGACACACTGAAGATGATAGACTGAAGTGGAGACACCGAATTTGACAGACTGAAGTCGACACACCGAAGATGACAGACCGAAGTCGACACACCTAAGATGCCACACTAAAGATAATTGACTGAAGTCAACACACCTAAGATGACACACCGAAGATGATAGACCGATGTTACCAAACAGAAGACAATAGACCGAAGATGACTCTTCGATAGTCATAAATAATTGTTTCAATTTTATTAATTCAAATTTATTTCTAATGGTCATATTTAGACAAACTAATGTTTTTGACATTATTTAATGTTGTCTGTAGGACTATCCATAGATAGTACGAGGTATATGCACGTGCAAAGATCTTCATGCCTAGTGGATCTTGAAGTATAAAAGGACTTAAATCATAGCTCTAAGTAGACGGATATATAGAGATATACAGATACACATAGAGTGCAAAGAACACACTGAAATATAGATTATGCAAATATGAAAATAAAGTAACTCAAAGATTGAGCTCACCTATCAACTACCTACTAAAGCTTGTTGAACATCCTCACAAAGAAGAGATGAACACTTTCACAAGAAACTATGATACTCTATTCTGAATCCAACTTTCAGAAGAGGACTCGAATATCATTTCCTCAATATCCATTGAATCCATAGTGTTTCTGCACAACACATAGAGAATTCTAAACCCTATTCTATTTCATAACTCTGTTGTGTTCTTATCATAACTATTTGAGAAGTGTGTATATCTATATCTCACACACTATCTTCTGAGCTAAACTAGAGGATAGCAAAATATCCTCACTCTCAATCTCATTTTTGCTTGTTTCCCATGTAGAACTGTGGAAGGGATCCTGTGTGATCTGTTTATTAGTTTTTCCCATGAATAACTGTGGTAGAGGTCAAGTGTGACATGGAAAGCCTTGTGTGCAGTTGTGAACTCCGATCCAGGGTGTGGATACAAAGTTTATTAATATAAACTGCTTGGTGGCAGATGATCACCAAGTGGAGAGGACCGAGTCACGGCTTCATACTAAACCTCTTGTTTTAACCGTTGTGCTATTTGTCTTATTTTCTTATCTGTTATGTATTTATTGTATTAAGATAAACCAAACTTTGATATTTATTTTAGAAAGTTTTCATATCTATTTTAAATTAATAGATTAGTTTCAAATGTTTGACTATTCTTTAGATTGGTAAAATTGATAAATAATCAATCTTTAGAGAAACTAATTGAACTTTTAAGACTTATATAAATTCACTACGAAATGACTTTTATTTTATTATAACTATGGGATATTATTTTGAAGAACAAATTTTAACAGAAATTTTTATAGATACTCAATTCACCCCCCTCTTGAGTCATCTAATCTGACCAAAAATTCACTATCTCTAAATTTTATGGAATATATACTAAAAATTAATTATATTCACATATTGCTTTCAAATTTTCAAATGATTAAATCATGATTTATTTAATAGAAACAAAAAATAACAAGTTGAAACATACTTGAAAAATAAAGCAATTAACACTCGAAACAGTGAAAATAATAAATGATTATTAACAAGTGGATGATAATATGTTATAAAAGGATAATATATGATATAATAAATATTAATATGTTTCTATAATAAGTTAGTAACATATTTAAAACCATTATACATGAGTTTAAAGGGTGTTAAATAAAATGGAGTGTAAGGTAAAGGGATTTCTAGTCTCACTTTTATTTATGTGAGACTTATGCCATTTTCACCACTCATTTTTTTATGGTGTGTATACTGAGCAATGAAATTATATATCATGAATTTAATTTATTTAATTATATTAAAAGTTTTAATTTATTATATTCTTTCATATATCTCATGATTCAAAAGTTACTCAAGTAGTAAGGGATTCTATTTCAATTTCATTTCATTGAGGCATATTATAATTTTATACACCCAACTTCTTTTATATGATGTATACACTACCCATTTGACATGTAATACCATGATTAATTTATTATTAATTGTATTTTAAGTTTTAATGGGAATGATTTCATCTAAGAAAATTTTAATTAAGAGCTACCAAGTGGAAAATAATTTCATAACTCATTTTCTTTTCGTTGAGTTAAATTACATCCTCATTGTCATTAGTATTATATGATTATGTGTATATTGAATTTTGACTATATTTTATTGTATTTACTATTTTTATGTGTGTTCATAGTTAATACCCACTATTTATTCATTGGTTGATTCTCACTTCAATGTTTTGGTCTTTTCAAAGGTTTATTTCAAAATCTCATTTTATTTGGGATTGTTTACACATGAATTTACATTAAAAAAATATATAATTAATTAATAAAAAATTTAATAATATTCTCCTCTGGTTATTCATGATTATTTCCAAGTAAAATTGACATTTTCCCACTCTTTGATACTTAAAATGTTTTATAATGTTTTTTTAATAAACTCTGAATTCATTTCTCCATTTGGTCGGAAATCCATTTTCTTACAAAATCATGTTTTATAATTTAAAAAAAAATATATTTCCTTTAACCTTTTTATAATGATTTATTAAAATATATTTTTAACAAATTCTAATTTTACACATTTTTTTTCAAAGGAATCTTTTTTTCTTTCCAAATAATTCACTTTCTTAACCTTTTTACAATACAAAAGGAATGTTATTTTTTACCTCATATAGAATTACCCAAAACCATTTAATTGAAGATTACTTTTCAATTTTAAAAATTTATTTTTACAGAGAATTATTTTAAATGTGATTTTTAAGGAAAATGATATTTTCCTCAATAATGTTTTTTAAAGATATTTTTATTTCATTAATGAAAATAACCCTTTTTCTTACACTAATGGGTATAAATCATACTGATACCATCCTTATTATTCATATAGATTGTTTATGATTATTTTGACCAAGTATAGTGTTTACAATCACTTCCTTGATTAATTTTTGTAGCCCCCTTGAAGTATTAACTAGAAATTAAATTCCCCCTATTTTGCTACACCATTTATCATGGATATTATTATTTCTTAAACCATATATAATTTATATATATGGTGTTTTAATTTGAATGATATTTGATTGACTGGGGTAATATTGATAAATCTGTATCCTTTACTCAATATGGATATTCGATGATAAGGAACATTATTTATTAATTAAATTTATTATTTGATATATGATGAATGCTTTGTAATGAAAGTGATTTTTGGGACCTAGAAATTATATTTCCCCTTGATGCAACGACAATTTATCATGAGAAAAATAAGTTGGCCAAATTAACTGAGTAATTTTTTGTATTTTAAAAATTTATTTTGAAAGGCCTTTATTATATAGGTTTTCATGTGCCTTAGACATGATGTACAATAATTACACATTTCTTTCATTGAATTTTTAGTTATTTTTATTATTATCTAGGAGATTTTCATATTATAAAATCTACAGAAGCATTTTATTCTCAGTTTATTGATTAAATGGCATGTTTTTTCAGTTATTTACCTTGCCATATTTTTTACATACTTCTTTCTCAATTATTGATTACATAGCACATGCTCTGAGTTATTTACCATGACATATTGATTATTTTCATTGATTTATTTTGTCTTCCACCATACTTTACCCTTATTGATCATTTGAGATCACCCTTATTCCATTTCCATTCCTTAAGAATCCATGGTATTTTCTATGAAATATATTAAAGAATATAGAAGAGGTAATAAAGTTATTATCTAAAAATAAGTTTGTAATTTGTATATTCAATTTTAATATGAGACTCACATGTTTATATAGTTTACCAAGGCTAATAATCTATTGGGTTCTTTGGGATGTGATTTTCTTGTATATGTCCCAACTTAATGGGAGAAGACAATGACTTTGGGATTCTGGGGTTGGGTTTCCACATCATGAAATTTCAGTTTTGAGGATGAAAATTTGGTAAAGGAATGAATTTTTTATAAGGATTGTATGATACATACATCTACAAAATTAAATAGTCTTATAATATTTTTAATCATCATCTAATCTATGTAAACATGATATAATTGCTTCATAACCATCATCTGCATATACATCATCTGTGTAAGCATATAATGAAGTATATATAATTATCATCTGAGCTGTGTAAACATGATCTAGATGCTGGATAACCATCATCTATATATACATAATTTTTATATAAACTATCTACATAGGCATCATCTATATACATATAATCATCATTCAGTTAGTCTAATTTTTAGAAAAATAAAAAATGGATAAAACTTTATAAGAATTAATTATAGTGGAAATATAAGGAATATTCAGAATAAAATTTCAAAATGAAAGAATAACAAATTACATAAATACTAAAATGTTATTATTAATTAATTTAAAATAATTATGAATAAAACAATCATGATTCATACCATGTTTAAAGGAGGACCAACCAAGAAGGATTTTGAGTTGCTGATATGAGTTCCACACCATAGAAGAAGATGTCACATCATTATTGAATAGATATATGAACATGTGGATATTTTCAAAAGAGAATAAGTGTGTGGGATTTATAGAGATTATAAAATTTTGATAATTTAATATTTCATGAGAATTTATAATCCACAAATCCAGAAGAATTAAAAATATAGTTCGAGTGGAAATAAATACTGAATATTATGTGCAATTAAAGTCCAAGATGTTATGGAATATTTGAATGATGAGACTTATAGAAAATGAAGTGTAATAATTTATAAGATTAAGAGATTTTAATTATGGATTTATAGATTTTAATGATTATGAGTAGGATTATGTGTAGGATTTTCACACAATAATATGAAAATAAATGAGATAAAGGAAAGAGGGATGTAAAGTGTACTAACAATGCAACCATAAAAGACATTACCAGCAGGCTGATGAAAGAGGATAACTTTACCTTGAGACACTAAATATACTATGATTCAATGAAAAGTGAGAAATCCGATACTATTTCAATTACATACTTATGGTTTCAAATATAAATAGTGAAAAAACCACTTCTTCATGAAGAGATGCTTCCCTATACACTAAAGGAAAAGTATAAGAGAAAAAAAAATCTTAGATTTTTGTTCTGTAGAATATGTTTTAGTTGATAAAGTGAGAGAAACTGCCAATATATTTTAAATACTTTAGATTCCATAATAATTTTAAGGTAACTAGTCTTTTTTTTGTACAACCTCTGGCAAGTGTTGAATTTTTTGACAAGATGCATTGACTTGATCTAAGGTGATTTGTTGACAAAGTTGGGAGATTGTGAGTTACTCCTCAAGTTCATTGACATTGTTCACAATGTAGATGAGAATATTCATCAAGTTTTTGATAGATAGATCTTGATCATTATATTTTTTTTGTTTACACAGTTTCCAAAGTGGTACATGAATATATAGTGATCATATACATGAAGAATGTAATGACTGTAGACTTTCCGGTTTTGTTATGTTTGTTTTAAGCCTTTCTTAAAAGTGATTTGAGTTATTATTTTTTTGGATTAATCATTGGGAATTTTATGGTCGGTTTTTAGGGTTTTATAATCCATTAATGAGGATCATGGTTTGATCATTGTTATGGAAAACCTTGTAGATTTACCGAGGTAATAGTGTGTCCTATTGAGGAGGAGTATTGGGTGGTTCATGATTGGAGAATGGTTAGAGCTAACTATGTGTAATTAATAAGGTAACTATTTAACTTGAAAAGTAAACAAAATAATGATTCGAACAAGTTTTACCAAACAATGTGGGAAAACCATGCAGGTTCCATAAAGTGGAATGGACATCTCATGGTTGACACACAGTTTGGAAAACCATGTGACTAAACAATTCATGCAGGTTTACTTAATCCAAATTTTTTTATTTTAACTTAAAAACTACTTTAAAATCCTTATTACTTATTATTCCCATAGTTATATTAAACTTAGGGACTATAATGATTTTTCTTGGTTAATTACTTTCCTTTGGAGAGTAATTATATTGGATTTAGATACATTGGTTAGAGGGATTTCAAGGTAATCAATCATGTTTTCCTTCATTTATATTTTTCTTTCTAGATCTTTTCAATTTTTCTTGGAAATGAACCAATATTTGAACTATCAGGGTTGGGTATAAAAATTCCTCCATGATATAATATGATTCCTTAAAAAATTTCATTAAAATAAAGGTTGAAATACGATTTTTTATTGATCATTCTTAGTTTCATATAGATCTATTCATTATGTTATATCTCACGAGGTAAGTATAAACTATACCAATACCATGACATGTAATTATTCTTGAATGTTAAAATTTGAATCCTCATGTGGTGATTTTGGTATATCATTAGGGATATTTGGTGTGTTATCTGGAATTAGGTGGAAAACCTTGACACTAGGATGTGATACACTTAATTTATGATGTTTCTTACCTTGTTATTATAATTTAATAAAACTATTTGATATAACATGATTGTGTGTCTCTGTGACCTATGATATATACATTGATATGAAATTCAAGTGTGTGTGTTTATGGGATCCATGATAACACTCTTAACATGACATGTTTTTTTGTGTGTTTCCCATGAGACCTCCCTTGATATTCCATGTTTGTGTGTGTGTGTGTGGCCCATGAGACCTCTCTTGATATGAAATTATTATGTGTGTGTGTGTGAACCATGAGAACTCTTTTGATATATCATTCCTGTTCATGTGTGTATGGAACATGAGACCACTCTTGATAAGATATTATTGTGCATGTATATATGTGAACCATGTGACCTCTCTTGATATAACATTCTTGTGTGTGTAGCTAAAGATTTTCTTTGTTATGGATTGTGCATGTATATATTTGTATATACCATAAAAGTTTCATATCTAGTATCAAAGTGATAGGTATAGTATTCATGTATTGAATAATCCCTCATAGAGGGAGAATGTGTGCTATGAAACATGATTTTTATGTTGGGGGTCTTGAATGACAGATAATAAGGCATGACATCCTTATGGAATGAACTGAGATAGTTGGTGGGGGAATGTTGTCCTTGTTTCCTAACCTAATATAGTTGGTGGAAATAATGTCCTTGTGGATTGACCTGAATCATGATGACATGGTAGTCTATTATAATACTTACATTAACCCTTTTTCTTGGTCTAAGATTCATGAAAAGTAGAAAAAAAACTTCTCCTCTCGCATGGAGCCAAAGAAGGTAGGACTGAGGTTCAAGGCGGCTTGGTTAGTTCATGTAGACCCAATATATGATTTTTTACTTATGAATTTACTTTACTTCTATAATATAAACCTATATATATCTATTTCACTTATTATAGGTATGAATTAGTGGTGTTCTATTGGGATTTAAACTTACACCCTATATTAGAGTCTTTGTGCATGCACAGAATCCTTTGAAATGGATTACCGATTTTGGAAGTGGCCCTGCCTAGGGAAGTTATACTTGAGGATCATGTTGGTCAAGGATATGTTAGGATAGACTTCAAGATTCATTATTAATATGTTTCCTTATTTATTTTTCATTATTTAGTTTATACAGACCCACTTCATGTGGGGATATGTGAATAGTTTTAATGGATACTGTATAAAATATTGTTATAGAATGGGATGATGTTATTAATAATATTGATTCTATATTTTGTTCATCTATTACTCTGATTATTATTTTTTCTATTGTATATTCTAGTTTTTATCTTTTACTAAGGAAATAATGTACCCAAGGTTCCACTTATTCCCTCTCCACAATTCGAAAACATATTGCATATGGGGAGGCACAAATGAGGTCATTTGACCCTCAAATGTGGACAATGGGGTTCTGATTAGGCCATTAAAAATAGTATTAGAGCTATTGTTTTCTTTTTATTGACTATTGAGGTAAGATAGACGTGATATCAGATGTTTTCATGACTTGTTAAGGAACTCATTAATGAGAGTATAAAACCCATTTATGGGGGAAGTCCACATTTCTAGGGGTGAGATTTCGATTTTTTTTTATTTTATTATTTATTTATTTTACCTTGATTAATGCATATGATTTTGATGTTATGATTTATGGGATTTTCTCTTGTTTGATTGGAAAAAGTTAGTGAGTTCAGACATTATGTATAGGCACATAGGTTCACTTGTAATGATCCTATTTTCATGTGATTGATATACTTTTAAATTTATTAAAATTCAGTAATAATACATTAATATTTTAATTCAAATACATTATTGGGCACAATGAATTAATTTAGTTTGAGTATGTTTTATTTTTTTTATTCATGAATGTGACTAATGTACCAGTATTGATGATAGGAACTTTATCCTTGAGTAGACATGTAAGTATTATTTTTGTGTGATTTCTTCCTTAGAATGTAATTATTTTCTTGATCTTTTAAAGTGTTTTATAAAAAAAATTCACTTAGAAGAATATATTTTCAAATTTTTTCTATGAGATTTTGGTTTTTAAATATATTTTTAAAATACATGTGTCACGAAAGGGATTTTGGAAAGCCAATTAGTTTTTCAAAATTTTTAATGGATTCACTACTACAAAATGAGTTTATCTAGTGCAAGGGTTTTAACATCACCCACTAAAATCACCGTTAAAAATGCCCTTTCTCTATGCTAGAAAAATTGTTGTTAAAAGGGGTCGTTAATAATTATTTTTAGCACTCTTAAATGGGGTATTTAATAGTGCTAAAAATCACTGTTAAATGGGTACCTTTGTCAATTCTTGTAAAAAAGCATTGATAAAGGATCTCACGTTATCAAAGCTGGTAAAAAAGCACTGATAAAATGGGAATTTAGCAGTGGTTCTAAAAAATTTCTGCTAAGGGGGGGGTCTTTATCACTGCTTATAAAAAAGTGCTAGTAAAAGAGTGGTATTTATTAGTACTTTTTCTAGAAGCACTAATAAATACCCTCTTTTATCTCTACTTTTTTACTATCAATGATAAATGGTATATTTCAAAAAAAAATCATTAATGAACACCCGTAGCAGAAGTTATGGCCATTTGGAGTCCTTATGAGCATTTTTTTGACTCAATAGAGGTTATTAAGGGTACTCATGGGTCACCAAGGCATATATATCATCACAAGATTCAATTTTTTATGTGGTAGAAGTCAAACAGACACTCGGTTCTGATGTTATGTCCATTTGAAAGGCTGTCAAATGTGAAAAATCCTTAAAAATTGTAAAAACCCTAAAAACCTTGAAATTATCATTACTTTTAATAAAAGAGTCCATTTCAGATCCACAACTAGTCAAATAAAAACTTATAAAATTAGCTAAAACCACATGATATTTACGTTTTGTGATAATCAAAGGAATAAAATATATTATAGTAGTGCTTTATTGGAATTAAATTTTGGATTTTGAATGGCATTTGGACTCATTTGGTATGCGAATTAGGTGATCTTTTTATATGAAATGACACCGAAATTAATAAAATAAGATTATTTTTTCTTAAATTAATTGGAATGAAATGATATTAGTATTTTAATGGTATAAAATGGTTGAATGTGGGTTCTCAAATGTTTTGGTTGAATAAGAATTTTTAAATGGAAATTTCAAAGGGAATTAATGGTTTGGATCAATGATCCAAGACTTTGATGGGCCTATTAGGAACTTTTAAACTAGATTTTAATGTTGAGTATGTGAGAACCTCTTGAATTTCAATTTTTTATTGTGATTTATGTGAATTTTTGTGGAGGTGAATCTTTTTATTTGTTTATGATTATCCTATTTGGAAGTGTTCATTTGGGGAAATGACCTCCCTTATGGGATGAGCTCAAAAGTGGTTGAATAATTTTCCTTGGATATTTTTCTAGGAGTGGAACCTCTAAAGGGGTGGTTTGGATTGTTATATTGTAATGTGATGGTTGTTTGGCTCTATCTATAGTGAGTATAGAGGGGTTATAAGAAGTGAGTGGCTATGTGAACCTTGAATTCGGCGCGAACCCATTAGTGGTTGAGATAATGGGGTGTTGTTGTTGGTATACACCTATTAGTTTTATGGGCTAGAGTATGATATTTTTTTATAACATCGAGATTTTTCTCTAGATATGAGATCTGGGTTGGTAGTATCATATCTACAATGGTTATGCTCAGTGTTCATTGGTTATGTACTGATTAGTGGGATGATTATGTTTCATATGCCTTGTGATCCATGCGAGTGGGTTGTTTTTCTAACCTTGAGTAGCAATCAAGTTGGATGTTCTAAGGATAGGCGAGTAGTGGTGTGTGGACTAGGTTATAGAGGCCTTAAGTGATAATTATCAACCAGTATGGGAATTATAATCTAACTTTTCTAGTTAATGAAATTATTATACAGTTTAAAACCAATGAGTTTATTATGGAATTGAAAGCAATTCATAGACAAGTTTAGAAATAACCAGGTTAACTAGTATTTGAGGTAATACTTCATGTAGCATTCCACGATGTGAACCAAGTGTTCAGACTATGAAGGGGGTACTAGTTATATTATTAATAAGGTTACTATAGGGTAATGTGGATGTTTTTTCTTATGTTTTAATCTTGAAAACCAATTCTAGGCCTTGGAGTGAGAAGAAACTATAGTTTTTTCCTTAGAGTGGTATAAATTGTATGAGACATAGTGGTCTGGGAGAGTGATAATAGGTGAAGTACTACAAGATAATGTTGAGATAGCTTTAGGTATTGGGGTTTAAAGGTTCAAAGAATATTGGGTTTTAGGAAGGGTAATTGGATAATGGCCTTCAGGTGAGTGGGTTAACATTAGTGAGTAATGTAAGTGAGAAGTTCTTCTAGAATGTTAAGTGCAATTAGAAAATCCTCTGATGGGTAGTGCCTTTGTAAACCACTTTATAAGTGAAGGTGTTGCAAATATCAATATTAATTTGTAGTTTATTAAAAAAAAGTAGAGTGGTAGTGCCTTATGTGGTTTCCATGGATCTTGTTCCAAGTTCAAGGGGGAGTGTGGAATGTCCATTTTGGTTATAAATAAATATTTTTCAATCATTTTTTCATGGATAAAGAATGGTGTTTTTAGTTTTGGTATAGAAATGGAAATTAATGACTCTAGAGTAGAGAATCATCATTGATGATGGGTTTTATAAAATTTCTTAGTCAATGTCAGCTTAGATGATGATTATTCATATTGGTTTCCTTACAAAATAAGTGTGTTTTAACCTAGTGTGAAGTTAGGAAGTGTGAGATATCATTTGAAAACTTATATGATGTTTAGTTTGACTTATGGATACGGTATGTTGTGTATTCATAGTGGTATGTGTATTTAGACAGTGATGAAAACCATGGTTTAGCTAGGATAAGAAAGGTAAATTGATATGTACATTATAAGATCCATAATTAATATCTTTTATTTTTATTTTTATAGGTATGGTGGGGTTTTTAAAAGTGAATTTTTGAAAGTATAGTGGCCTTCTATAAATCGGGTAGAGATCAATATTGAGTATTGTGATGTAGAGGTTGTATAAGATATTGATGTTGATATTGGTTCAAATATGAAAGGGAGAATTGTTAGTTCTAAAGAAATAGTGTAGTTGATGGTCTAGTGATGATGGTATAAGTGATCAGTGAGATTGTTAGATTATGGGTGGAGGATCAATTATACAACCTACTAAAATACCTCCATGGTGTAAGACAGTGCTGCTTGATTGGAAATACTCAGGCATTGGGGTATAACTTATGTGTGATACGAGACCCCTATGAGGTGTGAGTGGTAATTAATTTTTTTGAGGAGTGAGTTTTGACCCATAAATGGATAGATAGTTTAGTGGTGAAAGATGAGTTTGGGAAGCCATTTTCGGTTGTGAGCCTAATGAAATAGTTTATAAATTTGATAAATTCTCAACTATAGTGCAAGATAATATTACAATTTTGTTGGTCACTGATAGGACCATGTAAAGCCACATTATTTTTGTGTATAAGAGTTGTGTCTAGGTGAGTTTATGTGGTCATTGATTTATTCATTTCGGTTTTGTGGTGTGACACAACTTGAGAGTTATTGACAATGCTTGTGATTGTCAATGTTTATCTAATATTAGAATATGTTTGAGATTGTTTTTTCGTAGAGATCATGTTTTTTAGTGAACATGAGAGTGTCATATAGGTGAACCTAACCTATAGGTAGTGTTTTTTGTATTTTAATGTGTGTGTAAGTGGATTAATTGCTTTGGTAAATGTTATATAGCCATGTTAGGGTATTGATAATTGGTGATCAAGAATTAAATGGTGATGCTGACCCATAGTGTAAAGACCCCGACCCTAGTACCCTAAAGTTGGTTCCTTAATTTATTACATTGGTACTATGAACAGGTGATTACTTCCAAAAGGACCAAATATTTTAGTAGATTTGTAAAACATGATAAAATCATAAGTTTTACATTATATCTTGAAAGAATAAACAACCAGAAACTCCATTAGACACATCCATAAACTCCAAGATTATCCCAGTAAGTCATTCAAAATATATATCTTCACACCATGGAGGAAAATAAAACATAAGAAATGGGTGATCTCATATTCTTAGTATTGGTAAACAATACAGTGGAATCTATAAACATAAAAAATAAGGCATGGTGAATATATAAAAATACATGTCATTAAAACATAAACTTGAACATAATATGGTAGGAATAAAATATGATCAAAATAATTCCATATACCTAATCACATGTGAATAAAAATTAATCATGGATATTATAATTGTTGAATAATAACATGGATTATCAATTAATAATATTATAATGAGTGAATTCATAATGAGGAACATCAAAAACATACCATTAAGTCTTTTTCCAAGACACCATACATAAATGGGTAAAAACCTAGTCTAGTTTGTCTCATGAGACCTACCGATGCATCAATGGGATATAGTGGGCCACACCCATTACAAACTATGTATAATTATTTTCTCATATGAAAGTGTTGGAACATAATAAATATATACATTAATATTTAATCTATCATATTAAATATTAATAACATTCCCCAAATAATATACATAATCATAAACCATCTAGAGTAATATGGCGAATGATATCAAAATTGTACATTCCCATTAATAATCACAAACCATTTAATAAAATATAGAAACTGGTAACATAATAGATAAATATCAATAAATCATAGGATTAAATATAGGGTGTTGAAATAAATTAAAATATTCTAATAAAATCATTGAGAAATTCTTGAGAGAAAATCCATTTTACTTTAAAAAGAAGAGTATTTTGGAAAATCATTTGTATTTTTCTTAAAAATTATATTGTAAACATGTATATCCTAGAAAATAAAATGGAATGAAATTATATTTAAGGAATATTAAAAGAATATTCATAATAAAATTTGTAAACTGAAGTGAAAACATTTAAAAAGAGTATTTAAGATACTTTATAAACGGTCCACTTCAGTGTTGTTTAAGGGAAAATATAAATGAGTCTATAAAGAATTCAAAGACAGAATTGTTTTCATATAAATAGAAATTAAATAAGATAGTTTTTCATGGTAAAAATATTTATTTTAGAAAAATATATTGGGTCTTAAAACAGATTTTGGAGTGTATTAGAAAATGGGTAAGAAATTTGGATGTTCCCTCTAATCGGGATTGCTTATCAAGAGGGATTGAAAAAGGGAACATTATAAAAAATGTATTTCCAAAAAAAGAGTGAATAATTGAGAAAGGTATATATTTTTGGAATATAGAAAAATAATTTATAATTTCATAATAATAATTAATAATCACATTGTGGTGAAGAGAGATAAAACATAACCCGAAGGAAAAATAGAGGTTCGGGAAGAAACCCTTACCTTATATTTGAAAGTGTTATGCACTTTCACTTATTATCATAGATAATAAAATTATATTAATTAATAATTTAATTCAAAATATATTCAAAATTTAATTTTATGTAATATAATTTTATTTACTTCATTTATGGCCTTTTTTATGAGTTTTAAGATTCAGTTCCATCATTCGGGAGTGTTCATTTCTGTGGTTTTCATGATTGGTTTACTTGTATACAAGTATGAAAGATCATGTAAAATGGAAATAGTTATCCAAAATTGAAATGAAATGTTATTAATGAGATTATATAATATTAAATGGTCTTATATATCATTTTTTAGATATTATGTTGATTCATTAGATAAAACGTTAATAAAAACCATTTAGATTATTTTGGCATTTTTTTCAATCATCACACACTAGTTTTGTTTTATTATTTAATATTACGTATATATACTTATTATATAACATTAAATATGTTTTAATACATATATTATAGTCTATTTTAACCAAAAAATGGTTTTAGGACAATCCTTTAAGGAGGAAATGAAAAACAAAAACTCGTTTTCCACGAAGGTGATAAATCTGCACCTCACACATGGTCTTTTCATTTTTAGAATAAAAGGGTAAGAGAAGAGAATTTATGGTTGATATACCATTATCAAAAAAAAATTATAGTATATAAAATATACTGCAGTTATCATTCCACTTTGGTATAGGGATGTGAGGAGAGGATAAGGGAAAAAAAGAAATTGAAAAGAAATTAAAAGAAAATGAAAGAGGATTTTACCTCTTGAACTTATTCTCCATGAGAACCTCTTTAAGGAACATTGGAATGGTATTTTGGTGATAACATAATTAAAATGATACAGGGAAGAGTTTTGTGATATTAATTGGGTATAATATAAAAAATATTAAAGGATTTGGAGGCGTGAGGATAAGGGGTGGTGAGAGGTGGTATTTGTAGTGGTGGAGAGGGGTGTTTTTTGATTATTTTATTCATTAGTTTATTATTTTGGATCAGGACTATGAATATTTTGATTAACATGAATAAATAAAGTAAATAGAGAATGAGAGTTTGTGATTATGGGATTATATCATCCATACATCATAAAAGTATTATATCAATGTTTTCCATGGATATAATAATCATGTTTTTAAATAGGGTTTGTTTATGCATCATAACGAGAACTGAGTGAAGCATCCTTTTGGTAGTAATATTTTCACTTTTATTCATGACTAAAAATTCCATTATTAAGGTGTAAGGAAAATATTTAATTTTCTTGGAAAACATGGAATATATAAAATTGCCTGATGATCTAGAATAAAAAAAATCATTAACTACAATGAGTAAAGTATTATCCATCACATATTTAGTAATGTCAACCTAAGATATAATGATCTTATAGGATTGGTATTCTCCCCTTGACCCCTTCTACAATAGGTTCCATTAATTTTTGGGACATTGGTGTGAAAAATCACCCATTTATCTATAATATCATTAGTTTCTTTCTTTACCTTTTATTCATTATCTACATGACACTTATCTCTACACTTATAACAAATTACAATTCCCTTAAATTAATTTTCAAGACATTTATTTCCATAATTTTCACATAATAGAAATTGTTTCATTCCCTTCTTCTTCTTTGATGTGTTCCCTTTTTCTTCATTATCTTCCATCCTCTTCTTCTCTTGATTTACCTTAAATATATAGGATCTATAAAATTCGTTCTCTGTTTTGATGGAACATAATACTATTTCATTATATGATGATTTTATTGAGAAACCAGTGCTCTTAGGAGGCATACATTAATACCTTACAAGAAATAGTCAATATTTATTTTCATATTACATATATAATATGTAGAATACCTAGATATTGTTGTAAAAGTAAACTTATACTTTTCAGAACTCTCTTCTTCCTTTCTCTTCAAGCTAAGTAACTTCTTATTCATTTCAGCTCTATTATCATGAGTTAATATATTTATTGATGAATATTAATTTAATAGATATTCATTCCATGTGTTATATTTATTCTTCCTCTCTAGTATTTTGTATTTATTAGGTCCACAAGGCTGAATACCCTGAGGGGGGGGGGGGGGTGAATCAATGTATGAAAATTTTAAAATTAAAGACCGTTCTGATCTTGTTTCGCTGTTATGAAAAACACTCTTCTCTCTCCTTCCCATTGCACAATATAAACAGAAATTAAAGCATGCACATGATACAATGATTTTTACTTGGTTCAAACTCACTGGGCTACGTCCAAGGAGAATACATCGGCAATCTGCTGATGTACCAAATACAATAAAATCACACTTTTGTTTACAAAGATTGGGATAGATCACTTCTATTCCCAGGCTCACTGCCTTTACAAAGTTTAGGGTCAGCTCACTGCTTTCCCATGGGTCACTCCCTTTTTCTCTCTCTCTGGATCACGGCCGGTGGAGAGGATCACCTTCTTCCTCTTCCTTTGCTCACTGCACTGGAAGGAATCCACTCATAGTTTATATACTTGTAGGTCTCTTCATTATCACTAATGAATGCATCCTCTGTTGTATGCAGGTTCTCTATTGAAGTTCAACTTTCACCCGTTGATGAATTTCTCTTTGCACCGAAGGTATCGGGCAATCTTCCATCTTTTGTGCAGCCCCGAAAAGATGGGCATACTCCAACAAAACATAGATCTCTTCTCGAAGCCCGGCGCGCATGTCTTTGGTGCGCAAGTCAAAACCGGTGTGCAATTCCACCTCAACCACTTGTCTGACACAACCTTCTACAACTCCAAACTTGCGTGACACACCTCCTTTTATGCCCAAACTGATTTTGGCGCACAACTAACAACCAACATGCAACTTACAACCAGCGCACAACTTATACTTTCACAACCACACACCACTTGTGCGACCACCACACCCACGCGTTGGGAGCTCTGATTTTCACCAAGTGTTGAGCTCGTGTGAAATGAGGAGGAGATGGCCTATATTTATAGGCATTTGGACACCCTACGTGATGACACACAAGTCTCCCCTCAGCGCACAAGTTTCAGTGCGCATGTCTCTACCTCTGCAAGTCACTTGCATGACCAAATTCCAAACTTGGGATCCCTTCTCCCTTTTCCATATTTTTATGTTATGATCTTGAAAAACAATAGGCGCGCAAGTTTCCAAGCTTCCAAGTAATCGACACCCAAGTCCCTTTTCCAAAAATACTTTTCAAATCACTTGCGCTACAAAACCCAAAACTTGCGTGACCCTTATCCTTTTGACATATTTCGATGCTCTAATCTTGAAAAACATATGGTTCACAAGTTTCCAAGCCTTTATGTACACGGCGTGCAAGTCCCTTTACCAAAAACCACTTTTCTTCATTTGTCGATTTTCAGGCCCAAAAATTTGGCAAACACTAGAACACGGTGCCAATTTGTATCTTCTCTTTTTGTACCACCTCTAGATCATCCATTCCTTTGTCGATGTTCTTGAATCAAACATGGATCATTAACCACAACCCTTGAACTTGACATGCCACCATGAAATCCCCTTTGTCAACAAATTTTTATGTCATGGTTTTCTTTGTCAATAATCACAACATAGATGTCCACATTGTCAACAAACACAATCTCCTCAAAAATGCTTTAATGATACCTTGAGGGATTTTCCCCCAACAATCTCCCCTTTTGGGTTTTTTGAAAACTCTTCCATAAAATGATACTTCGTTAATTCTTCAGCCACCTTTCACCTATTGCGATTCCGATAGCGATCAAGGATTTACTCAACACATACTCTTAGCCCACATGAGCAATGCTCGACATGAGAAACAAGAGTAAATGAAAAGTTAATCAATGAATCACTTCATCTCTGACACTCACTGTTGACACCAAACTGATACCAATTTTTGGAAATATTTATACCGCATCCCAACACCACTCTTTTACTTTTATCACGATCCTCAGTTGTCATGATATCTATTCTTTGATCGATCACTTATAGCATCATCAGATTTAATACGCCCCCCATTTCTCATTGCTCTCCCCCTATCTTGCTACGTCACCTGTCAGGTTCTCCCCATATCATTCATGATTCATCAAATTGTCACATTGTCTCCCCCTTGAACAATTACTATTTTCTACCCCTTTGTCAACAAACCCAAAGGTCACTCCTTTGCAGTCTGTAATAGAGGAGAGAACACATATCATCAAATTAGGGAAAAACATATCATACCTCGGGGATAGGGGTGGTTCCCACATCCACACTCTTTTAAATGCGGGGAGTCGACTGAACTCCCAGAGCCAGTCGAGGCTGCTCAAAATCTTCTTTGGGTAAGGCCTTTGTCAAAATGTCTGCAACCTATAGTTCTGTAGGCACATACTCCAACTTCACGATTCCTTGATCAACTTTATCCTTAATAAAATGATACTGTATCTCAGTGTGATTTTCCCTTGAGTGATGGACAGGATTTTTGCTAAGATTTATAGCACTTGAGTTATCACACTGTATTTTGATCGGAGACTTCACTTCAACTCCCATATCTTCAAGCTGCTACTTCATCCACAATAACTGTGTTCATGCTTGAGTGGCTGCAATATAATCATCTTCTGTGGTTCTCAATGAAATGCAATCTTGCTTCTTGCTTAGCCAAGAAATACACAATCCAACAAGATAGAATGCACCACCTGACATTGATTTTCTATCATCCGTTGAACCAGCCTAGTCTGCATCTTTATATCCCAATAACGTTTTCTGAGATTTGTTAGTATATGTCAAGCCGAAATCCACTATGACCCAGATATACCAAAGTATTATTTTCACTGCAAGCATGTGGCTTTCCTTGGGATTACTCTGATATCTCACTTCTTGGCATGTGGCGAAAAAAATGTCAGGACTTATTACAGTTAAGTACAATAGACTTCCAATGATTTGCCTATATTATGTGATATTTACTGCATTACCATACTCATCTTTTGATAATTTCATCCGGGTAGCAACCAGAGTCTTCATCTCCTTGGAATTCTCTATTCCAAACCTTCTTAAAATCGTCTTGGAATATTTGGATTGAGAAATGAATGTTCTATTCCTTCCTTGTGTCACTTGAAGACCAAGGAAAAATGTTAGCTCTCCAATCATTGACATTTCAAACTCATTTTTCATGAATTCAGAAAACTGTTTTCACTGAGCTTCATCTGATATGCCAAATATTATGTCATCGACATAAACCAACACCATCATCCATTGATTACTATCATTGATGAAATAGAGATTGTAATCAACTCCCCCACTCTAGAAACGAAGCTTCTTCAAGTACTGATCAGGCCTTGAGTACCATGCTCTTGGTGCTTGTTTTAGCCTATACAATGCCTTCTTCAGCCTAAAAACTTTTCTCTCATCCTCATGAATGAGAAAACCATCTGTCTAGTCAATGTAAACCTATTCTTATAGAACTCCATTCAAGAATGCAGATTTGACATCCATCTAGAACACTTTGAACTTTCTTTGCGCTGCTATGGAAAAAAATAATCTAATTGTCTCCAGCCTAGAAACTAGTGAAAATGTCTCATCAATGTCAATACCCTCTATTTGGGAGTATCCTTTGCACACCAGTCGTGCTTTGTTTCGAATCACCATGTCATCTTCATTAATCTTGTTGCTAGAGACCCATTTAGTCCCGATGACGTTCTTATCTGCTGGCCTCAAAATAATCTCCCATGTCTGGTTCTTCTCAATCTAATCAAGTTCTTCATTCATAGCCTAAACCTAGTTTTCATCTTCAGCTGCATTGAAAAAACATTCTGGATTCACCTAAGATAAAAATGATGTTTTCTGTAATGATTTCATTCTTCGAGTATAAACTGGAGTTGTCTAATCACCAATGATATTTTTCCTATCAATTTCAACTCGACTCTTTGGCTTCCTTGTAGACACATATTTGACACTTTCTTTTTCATAATCAATATATTCTTCTGAGTCATCCTCTACCACTTCTACTCCCCCTATGTTTCTTACCTCATAATCACTTTCATCTAGAAACTGTTTACTGGGTCATTGAGTATTCTATTCATTTTCAACTATAGTGACATCATTGCTCTCAAAAAAATTTCCCAGCCTTTTTTTGAAGCATTTATATGCTTTCCTTTTCCTTGAGTATCCAAGGAATATCACCTCATATCCTCATGACTCAAACTTCCTATGATTTTATTTTTTGATAATGAAACACTTACTCCCAATGATTTGAAAGTATTTCAACCTTGGCTTATTTCCGTACCACATATCATACAGAGTCTTCCCTTCCTTAGTATACAACAGAGACCTATTCGAAATATAGACCGATGTCAAAACTGCTTCCTTCCAAAATTTCTATGGTAGGTCCTTTTCAATAAGCATTGTTCTGACCATGTTGTTGATGATCCGATTTCTCCTTTCAACTAATCCATTCTGTTGGGGAGTTATCACTGATGAAACTTGATGACTTATCCTGTGTTTCTCAAGATAGTCTTCTACTTGACTGTTTGTGAATTCTATATCGTTATCAGAACGAAACTTTAGAATTTTCTACGTAAGAATCCTTTCTGATTCCCTCCTACACTACTTTATGTAACTGAAAACCCCTATCTTATGGGTAATGACAAATACCCTGGTCATTCTGCTATAATCATCAATGAAAAGAACATAGTACCTTTGTCCATTTATAGCTCGTGGTGAGATCGGTCCACAAACATCAGCATGCACAAATTCGAGCACTCTGGTTTATTTCTATTCCTTTGGCTTGTATGTCTTTCTGATAATCTTCCCTTGTTGGAAAGCATTACACATATGAGTGCGATCAAGTGATAATTTGGGAAGGTCTCTAGCAACATCACACTTTACAAGATCTTTCATAGATGGTTGGAATAGATGACCAAGTTGCTTATGCCGCAACATGTTTTCTTCCTATCTGGATAAAAGACACATATCTTATTCCCCACTTATAAGGTAAATATTTCCCTTTTTACTTTTTCCCTGTAGAACAACTTCTCCATATTTTCCTTTCACAACACACATCTTCTTGGTAAATCGAATAGAGTTCCCATAGTCACATAGTTGACTGACACAGAGCAAGTTATGACTAAGACCCTATACTACCAAGACATCAACACATCTCATTTGTTTTCCCCTAAACTTGGATTCTCCTAAGACAATAATCTTTAGGCCTTAATTGTTTCCAAATTTGACAACTCTTTCTTTGTCATATTTTATGCCTGTAACAATATCCTTACTACCTGTCATGTGAGAAGTGCAACCAATATTAAGATTCATACACCAGAGCGATCTTATGCCTTAAGGTCAATTTATGCCACCACAGACTTATTATTTTTCTTCTTCTTGGTCTACACTTTTTCCTTCACACTTGGCATGGATTGAGACTTTTGTTCTTTCTCAGAGTATGATGGACCAGCTTCATCTTGAAAAGCTGCAAATCTATTCAGCATTTTTTACTCACCCGTTGGTTTATTGATCTGCTGCTTGAGAACGTTTTGATTCTCCTTTGGCACATTTCTTTGTATGTTCTAAGTGCAGTGCCTATCCATGTTCCCAAATCCTCCGCACCAAAAATAGTGTCCTTCGAAATATGTTCTGGAAAACCGTTCTCTACTTGGCTTCCACCTCTGTACTTGTTTACTTCGATATCTCTTGGCTACTAAACACACATACTGTGAATGTACCATCCTTCCAAAACAATAACACCTGATATAAGATGCATTACTTTGTGTTACTTCAGCACTACGAGTTTCCCCTCGGGATCTCTGAATATTCTGATTCTTCTTTGTGCCCAAATCAACCTTCAATATTGGGATGGGTGCTTGAAGTCTGACTTCAATTGCCATATATTTTTGCTTCTGATCAAGGCCTAAATCAGCCTTAATGTCTGAGCTCAATTGCTGCTTCTTTCCTGCTGAACTAAGAGGCTCTTATTTCATCTTTTTAGTCTTCAGAATGACCTACTTTCCTGATATCACATTGGAGGTCAAGAGTTTTTCTTGACCCTTAAATTTTCATCACATAATAACCACTTCTTCTTCAAGCTCTTTGATACATTTGACCTTCTCCTTTCCTATGTGAGTCAAACAATTGATTTCATTCTTTTTTTCATGAATTTTAAGCTTATACTCAACGATATTTTCTGAGCTCTCTAGTGTTGATGATTTTAGTCTTTCAATTTCTTCTAACAGCTCAGAATTTTCTTCATCCTGTTGTTACATATAGAGTTTGGAAGCACAAACCACTTTATTGGCCTTCTTTGTTTTGGATCTCCAAACATCTATCTCCTCAAGAGATGCATCCAATTCAGCTTCCATATCAACTGTTCCTTCAAATTCTTCTTGTTCTTCTCAAGCATCAGTTTCTTCCTTTTCCTGAGAACTACTTACAACCTCCACCATAGCATTTTTTCCTCGATCTTTGCAGTTCTCTCTTTCCTCAACCTCTTCAACCTCAGACTCATCTGAACTGTCTATTTCTTGTGAAAGAAGATTCTTCTTCTTGAAGATATTTCTCTTGAACTGCTTCTTCCCTTTCATATAGGCTGAAGATCTCTTCTTGGGAATTTCAACTTCATCTTCATCGTTTTCTTCATGAAACCTTTTGGGGAACCTTGTAGCAAGATGGAAAACTTTTACAAATCTAAATCAAGTAAGTGGAAGTTTCCCTTTGAACTTTCCTTTTTCCTATTTGAAGGTTTGAGGAGAGGAATGAAATCGCCTCATCTGTCTATTCTTCTTCCTGAGAGTCTTCAATGGTGAGATTCTTCATGGCATTAAAATCCACCTCCTTGGATTTCCCCTTTTCCATGGCATCATTGTCATAATTCCTCATTTCATACGCAACAAGGGTACTATACAGGTTATCCAATGTCAGCTCTTTTAGGTCTTTATCTTCCAAGACTGAGACTTTAGGATTAAACCGAGGTGGAAGTTTCCTCAAAATATGCTTCACAATCTTTATATCTTTGATGACTTCTCCAAGACCCTGCATGTCTTCAACAACAGCATTTACCCTGTCAAAAAATGCATCAACAGATTCATTCGGTCTCATTCTCAGATCTTCATATTTGTTCCACAGAACTTGCAGCTTTGCCTCTCTAACTTTTTTATCCCCTTCATATATGTTCAAAATCTTTTCCCACCTAGCATGTGACGTTTTTCATGACATAACCTTCGTATAGATAACATTTGAAAGCGCTCCACCTAAAGAATTAATACCATTTACGTCAGCATCTAGCTCCCTTCTTTCAACTTTTGATAATGCATCACTTTTGATGTCAGCTGAAATACCATGCATAGCAGCTGAAAACACATCCATTACCAAAGATTGGAAATAGTGTTTCATTCAATTGTTCCATATCTGAAAATTACTTACGTAGAATATCGGAATCCCTTTATGATTAGTGACCTACATTGAAAGAAAAACTAATATCAACCTTCCCTATGGTACCAATTGTTAGGTCCACAAGGCTGAATACCCTAAGAGGGGGGGGGGGTGAATCAGGGTATGGAAAATTTCAAATTAAATCCCGTTCTGATCTTGTTTCGCTGTTACGAAAAACACTCTTGTCTCTCCGTCCCGTTGCACAATATAAATAGAAATTAAAGCATGCAAAGCACAGAACGATTTTTACTTGGTTCACCCTCACTGGGCTACGTCCAAGGAGCATACACTAGTAATGTGCCGGTATACCGAATCCACTAAAAGCGCACTGCTGTTTACAAAGTTCGGGATAGATCACTTCTATTCCCAAGATCACTGCCTTTACAAAGTTTAGGGTTAGCTCACTACTTTCCCAAGGGTTACTCCCTATTTCTATCTCTCTGGATCACTACCGGTAGAGATAATCAGCTTCTTCCTCTTCCTTTGCTCACTACTCTGGAAGGAATCCACTTATAGTTTATATACTTGTAGGTCTCTTCATTATCACTAATGAATGCATCCTCTGTTTGTATATAGATTCTCTGTTGAAGTTCAAATTTCACCCATAGATGAATTTCCCTTTGCACGGAAGGTATCGGGAAATCTTCCATCTTTTGCGTAGCCCCGGAAAGACGGGCATGCTCCAACAACACCTGGCGCTCTTCTCCAAGCCCGGCGCGCAAGTCCCAATACAGCACGCAATTATTTGGAGCCCAAGTCAAAACTAGTGCGCAAGTCCACCTCAACCACTTGCACGACACAACCTTCTTCAACTCCAAACTTGCGTGACACACCTCCTTTTATGCCCAAACGAATTTTGGTGCGCAACTAACAACCGGCGCGCAACTTACAACCTGCACACAACTTATACTTGTGCGACCACACAATACTTGCGCGACAACCACACCTACATGTTGGGAGCTCTGTTTTTCACCAAGTTTTAAGCACATGTGAAATGAGGAGGGGTCGACCAGTATTTATAGGCATTTGGACACCCTGCGCGATGGGGCGCAAGTCTGCCCTTGACGCGCAAGTTTCGGCACGCAAGTCTCTTCCCCTGCAATTCACTTGCGCGACCAACATCAAAACATGGGCAGCCTTCTCCCTTAGCCATATTTTCATGTTATGATATGGAAAAACAATAGGCACGCAAGTTTCCAAGCTTCCAAGTAATCGATGTGCAAGTCCCATTTCCAAAAACACTTTTCAAATCACTTACGCGACCAAACCCAAAACATGCACGACCCTTATCCTTTTGCCATATTTCAATGATATGATCTTGAAAAAAATATGGAGAGAATGTTTCCAAGCCTTCATGTACACGGCACGCAAGTCCCTTTTCCAAAAACCACATTTCTTTATTTGTCGATTTTCAGGCCCAAAAATTTGGCAAACACTAGAAAACAGCGCCACTTTGTATCTGCTCTTTTTGTACCACCTCCAAATCATCCATTCCTTTCTGAACATTCTTGAATCAAAAATGGATCATTAAACACAACCCTTGAACTCAACATGCCACCATGAAATCCCCTTTTTCAGAAAATTTTTATGTCATGGTTTTCTTTGTCAACAATCACAACAAAAATGTCCACATTTTCAACTAACATAATCACCTCAAAAATGCTTCAATGATATCTTGAGGGATTTTTTCCCAAAAGTATTAATAGCCACCATTAACCAACACTACCATCATAGGCTTTTCCCTTTCATTTCATCCCAAGGACAAAAATATCTTTTCAATGGACTTAATATGTTTTCCAATTGTAATTGGATTAATATTAACACTAAAATATAGAGTCTTATGTCACATGAAATGATATGATATTGGTGTATCATGCCAGGTTACATAATGTTGCTCCATATGTGCAAGGTTAATAGTCATAAATTAGGTTTTCTTCCCTAATATAGACATGATCAGCTCAGCTCTGACACTAGTTGTATTGTATTACTTAGAAGGAAAATATCTACATTTTCCATGAGTATTACTAAAATTATTTATACCAGACTCTATTTATAAAAAATGTAATAAATTAAATTAACTTATAAAATTATGAATTTAAAATCCTAGTGTATAATTGGTGTAAAAATTAATATAAATTGAAAATTTATTCATATCTAATCTCAGAGTCATAAACTTGGTTTCTTTGGGAATATACTCGAATCATAAAAATATTTTAAAATATTTTGTAATGGTTAATAAAGAGAATTTTTATAAAATAAATTGTATCTATCAAGAGTTTAAAACCTTGTGTGCAATAGGGTCCCATTCACCCTGCATATGAATGATGGATGAGAAATACCACTAATACTAACTAACAATTTTATTGATTTTGAATCATATAAAAAAACATCATGGTGGTTTAAAGTAGTGGAGCCCCAACACATCATTAATAACAAAAATATTTCCACCTGACGAAAAAGAACCTATGTTAAGGAAGAATGATAATCTTTGAGTTGGAGAATCTTGAGACGCCAAGAAATCCATAACCTTATACCCCTCTCACCAAGTGTGGGTGGTCTCCATGTAAACTCCCAAGATATGTTTTCACTTACTAACATAATATTCTATATTCCTAGGGAAACTAACGCTTGCAGTGAGTGATTTATAGAGGATCAAGGAGTCCATTTCCACTGCCTTCAAATTTAAATTTCTTTGATCACTTAACTTCAAACCCATTACCATAACATTTTAATCGGCCTGAATAGTATCACCTCTGTTGTAAAAGTCTGAGAAAGAAGCCAATACATATCCCCTCTGGTCTCGAATGATGCCTCCACCCCTCATTTCCCCCCTTAGGAGGGAGCCATCTATGTTTAGTTTTAACCCAGTTTTTTGGGGATTCCAACGTACCCAATTCCCCTGACCCCTCCTCCATGTATGGTTATGTGCCCCTGGGTTTAAAGACCTTACTGATAGAGCACAATGGCACTCAGTACAAATGATAGAAAAATCCATTAAGGTGTTATTCATACTGAAAAAATACTGGTGTTGGTGTAACATATGTTCCTGTGTCGGGCATCATTCTTGGCTTTCCAAATGATCCAAAAATCCTCAACTATGATTATCGAACAAAATTTCCTCTCTGTACTGTGCTCCGCAGTTCTATTAAACCACCGATTGAAAATGTCCTCCTGAATCTCATTTTTTATGCCACACAGAGAAAACTCCATATGCCTTCCATGTTTATTGTGCCCATTCACTGTCAAAGAATAGGCGTTTCACCATTTCCAATTTTGGATTTTTGAAACACGATCATTTGGAGGCCATGGAAACGCCCATATGCTGGATATTATCATCAGTGGGGATCACATTATTCCTTACATGCCACATCAAAAAAGTTAAACTTGGGAGAAATCCCCCTGCACCATAGCATATCCCCCCACAGATCACCCATGATCAGGTCCCTCCTTATGCATGCATACTATTTCATTAAGAACTCACCAAAGGGGGAGTCCGTGAATATAAGTCTACCACATATGTCACTGAGGAATATCTCTTTGAAAATGGCACATTGATTATCATCAAGAATGGAATGAATAAATCTTATGTGACCGCACACATCACAGATGGACATATCTGGTGTGGGAAAACCAAGAAACCACAACCTTCCTCCCCCCAATCCTGCTGCCATAAGTTCTCATCTCCTCTCCACATCAACCACCTGGTGTGAGGATGTATGACCTCTGTATACGGGTGAATAAGCTACCAAATCCAAGACGGTCGAGACTGCTTCACCACCATATCCATACCATATTTCCCTTGAATAAACCTTCCCTAGAGAGAGCGGTCTTCCATTGCCTCCCATGAAATTTTAGCATGCATCCCTTGCATGGTCGAGGAGACACTCCACATATTGATTTCTCCATCAGCTATAGGCCTTGAAAGTCACTTCCCCACTACCCAATGATGTTTTCCTTCCAACTGTCCATCCCATATGAAGGATACCATGATCCTCTCCATGTTAGAAACCACACTTTTGGGGGCCTTTAAGGTGGACATGAGATGCACGGGGATATAAACTAGGACTCTATCGACAAGGTTAATGTTCCCTCCAAAAGAAAGAAGATTGTTTTTTTAGTTGAAGATGCGACTCATAAGAGAACCACATAATATCCACCTTAAAACAAATTTATAACATTATCCAAGAATTAGAAATATCCCCATTGTTTTTCATAGGTTTATGTTTCCTAATCTATGTTTTACTAAATCTAGTTCCCAAGGTTTCTAATAAAATTAATTGGATACCAACTATACCAAACTAACTCTAGAAACATAGATCTAGTGACTAATATATTAGATTGGAATAAGATATAATGGATCACATAACCAAGGATATAATAATTTAGTTTTCTTGAAGAACCAGATGCATACGTGATTCCAATTTTACATTGGAAATAAAATATAAAGAATAGTAAATGAAAATAATATATATCCTTGAAACTTATTCAAATATTCCATATTCAAATCATAGTAAAAATAAAAAATAAGGGTAAAGTCAAATAATCTCTATGTGTCATGTACAATAGAATCTATCATGAGTAAATAAGGAATAATCAATATGGCAAGGTAAAAAATTGAAAACACATACCATTTAATCAATAACTTGACCACGAAATGCACTGATGGATAATATCAAAGTAATAATGTTGTGGTTAATAATAAATTAATTATTAATAAAGTAAATGAATAATTTCAGATTCCATTATCATGGAATTATACCAAAATATTTTCAAATATGGGTAGGTGTGTATAAAAACCCCACTTCATAAGCTCATCTAATTGATTTGTCTCATGAGACCTATCAATTCATCGAGGGTCTATGTAATTCTAAGACCATCCCATCAATGAATATCTAATTCATTCCTTATATATTAAATAATCAATATAATTAATAAAAAATCCTCTTTATAAACAAATATCTATATTTTATAAATAATATAGAATATCAATATTTCTTTCGTTAATCAAATAACTTTTATTTTAAAACACCATATGTAGAAATGGAATACAGTTTAGAAAATAAGAAAAAATATTAAAAAATGATATGGATTTGCATGAATAATGTAATTTTTAATTAAAGTATGACCATAAAAAATTGAATATTTCAAGAGAACTTTAATGACCACCAAATTAATAATAGGTAAAATATAACCATCAATTCATCAAAATTATATGTTTTCAATAAAATAAAGTCTTTTGGGTAATAGTAGAAAATAGAAGTAAAACATTTTAAATAAAATTTCAATAAATAATTTTCTTTTTAAAACCATTGAAATATTATATAAGAAGTTAAATAGTATAAAACTGTTATATGGGTGGGAAAATCCACTAACACTGTATACATTAAAAAGAAAAATTCATTTTGAATTTTTGTAAAGAAAGTAAAAAATGAACCTTTTGGAAAACATTATAAATATTCCATTAAAAGATTTTAAAAATTAATTGATAAAATAAAATTTACTTAATAAATAATTTGAGTAAATTAGAAGTACTTTTTTAAAACAATTTTGAAAAATATGGTTGTGGAATAAAAATATACCCGACCAAAAAGGGAATTAAGATTAGTTTTTTGTTTTAATCATTTGTTTTCTTTATTTAGGTTATGAATAGAAGAAAACATGGAAGAAAACATTTGAAATAACTATATATCTATAGGATAATAAAATATATAGAGTTTATAAATTATATATTATAATATTACTTCAATGAAAAATATAAGAAATTTTTAAAATGGTATTGTAAAATAAATTATTACCACTTTGGTAACTTTAAAATTGAAACCACTTGAAATATTAAAATTTAATTGCAAATTTAATCACCATTAATAAATATATATTTATTTTAAATACATGATAGGTATTATATATACCGCATAAAATAAAATTAGTGCATAATACCAACTATGTCTCAATGGAGTGTAAATTTAGAAAAATCCCTTACCTAACACTTAAACTTAGTTGAACTTTATATAAAATCCTTTATAATAAATTTATATTATTATAATTAAATAAAATACCATATAAATGTATATGATATTATGTATTATCAACTTATAACATCACATTATCTGTTTGTCAATATTCTCTCATTATTACCATTGTTTATAGTGTTAACATCTTCATTTTTCATGTATGTTTTGATTCAGTAGTTATGGTACTTATGAATTGATAATAGTTATAGACTATATATAATTTTAATAATGATATTAAAAAAATATATATTCATTATATATTAATTTATAATCATATGTGAAAAGAGGACATGAAAAATGAATCACATCACTTTGGGAAGGTGGTAATCCACACGTATGCACAACCAACATTATCATTTTTAATGGGTGAAAGGGTAAGGAGGTAAATGATGCATTAAATTTAAAAAATTATAATTATGTCATAAATATCATATATATTTATTAGTTCCATCATTATGACTACCCAGGTGAGTAGATGATTTAAAACAAATTACTTCGATTTGTGAGGCGATAGTTCACTATACACATGAGCGGTGGTTTATTTCCCATTTGATAGAGAATGAGATGGATAAATATAATTATATCATAATAATATCATATAAGTATATGGAATATAATATTTTTATTATATTTTAATTGTTATTATTTAATTTAAGGTGGTATAAGTAGAAGAAAAATGGAACTGTCTGGTTAAGATGAGTACCTCTTCTTTGAAAGTGATCCTTTAGATCTCATCTTGAGAACCCTAGGGTCAATATTTTGGAAATACATAAAACCAAAATAATGTGTATAAACATATTTTAATGTGATTTTAAATGGTTTTTTTGAGAAAAATGGATCAATAGGTGTGATGAAGTGAGGGGATGAGGGTACCCTTTATAAGTGAGGAGAGTGGAAGTCTTGTAAATTTTCAAAGTTTTAAAATATTATTAAGTCACTTTCTAGGAAAAAAGACTCCAAAATTACTCAAATTTAGAGTTGATAAGGTTATGTTAGAAAGAAAATTAACTAATAGGATATATAAATGATTTTTATGTCATTTTAACCATGATATTTTTAGATTAACCCTTGCTAAACCCATTTTAACCTTAAATGTGGTAACCAATTTTTAACATTTTTACTATTCATAATAAGAAAATAAAAGTTAACTCATTAATAAAATTTTACAGGTTTATTCAAAATATGGAAACCGTTTTATCAAATTTCATTCCTATAATTTGAAGAAATTAATTTTTAAAAAAATCCGCTAAATGTGATGAAAATGATTTTTCGTGCAAATACTTTTTTCAGACATAAGATTATATTACATTAACAATATGACCAGTAATCATAATTATACGAATTTAAATTCATATATTTATATATATAATATATAAATTTCATTTAAATCATTGACTATTATAAATTAATTTAATTAATTAAAATGAAAAAACATCATGCACTTAAAAACAGTTTTCAGAAAAATATCCCCTTTTACCACTAAATGATGTTTTATTTATTTATACTAAATTTATAATAAATACATGGTAAATAATACATAATCCAGGTAGTATTTTTTAAATACTACATTGTAAATTATTTATAAAATCTTATTTCTAAGGGAAAAATTGAAAAATTTATTCTATGTTTATTTTGACATAGTAAGTTCAAAATCAATATTCATTCTTAGAAAAATATAATTTTTATGCCATGAAATATTAAAATGTTCATTTTAATATAGTTTAATGAAAATAAAATATTTAGTTACTATAATTGAATCTTGATTGTTACATTGTTGAAGTGCCTTTGGCATTTGACCAACATCACATAAGGTGAATGAAATATCTGCGATAATAGATGTTATGATGTCTACCTAAAAAAGATTTGTAACACTGGTCAAGATGAGAAATCAATGAATAGGGTTGGAGAATAATGCCTTATGAAAAAAATAAAAGAAAAAGATAAGGAATAAGAATTCTCCTATTATGAAGAACTTTCAAATTGATTTGAAAAACTCAGATTTTGTTATTATATATGAACCTATGAAAGTCTTGGTTGATTTGTGAAAATTTTAAAAAATAGAATAACCCTTGGATATATACATAGAACATGTGGTTGAAATGATCTAATCCCTTTAAGAAAGTATGGATTATTGGGATATCATGCAAGAAGTGGACAATGAAATCATTTAGATCCATGCATAGAGAATTAGAGGATGAAAAGGGTAGGGGTAGAACTAAATTTAAATATAAATAACATGGGTGACAGTAGGATGAAACGAACTGAGTTACATGAAGATATATTCCAATAAGTAAGTTAGAAAATGGCCATAGATAAATGACTAAGTGGTAATATTATTCTTCCTAAGACACAGTTTTACAAATACAGATTTTCAGGAAATGAAGAAATCTTAAGGATGAATGAAGTGTCTTCCGAGGTGAAAAGTAAAGATAATAAGATTAAGGAACTTGAAATAAATATTAATTCCTCACTATATAAAGTGAAGTTAATGATTACCACCGTGGAATCATCAACAAATAGAATACAATAAATATTAAATATAAAATCCATTCAGAATCAGAAGGTTTTTTGAAAAATACGGAAATAAAGGTTATCAAAAGAAGGTAGCTATAAATGTCCAATATTGTGGAAAATCAAGACAAATGATGAGTGTATGTTATTAAGTTCAGAATCCCAATGGTGGATGAAAAAATCATGCATCTACACATCAGTAAAATTAAAATGACATATGGTATAAATTTAATGAAAAATGTTTTATCTGTACTAACCTTGGTCATATAGTAAGGAATTATATTTGGAAGAAATATATGAAGGTAAAATAATCCATAAATAGGTTCTAAAATCATGTGTCCTATAAGGAAATATATTATCATAGATATATACCTATTAATATGGACAATGGGTTCACTCTTCTAGAGGGAAAACATGGACCACAATGAAGAATTAAATAATCACATATTATGTTACATTCATAGTAGCCCTCTTAGAAGGAACATAAATAAATCTATCAGAAAAATATATAATCTACTCTAGTTGTTAGTAATCATGATATTCACTTATAGATAGACTCACCACAGTAGATAATTTCCAAGGTGGATATTATGGCTATTAAAAAAGAAAATCATAAATAAGGACATAGTGGTTTCACATGTCATGTCACAAGGTAAGAAGTGAATTCTAGGGAGAGATCTCTCTATTGGATGAGGAATCATGAAAGAAGATATGTGGGGCATTAATAGAGGGATATTTTACGCATGGGTTTAATACTACTACCATGACAAAGAAAAATTCTATAGAAATTACACACAAAAATAAGATTGAGCATATGATTAAAGAATGATTAATAATACGGTGAAATCAAATTGAATTGAAAAAAAAATCAAATATTCATAAAATTATAAAAGTGATTTAATTTATATTAAAAAAAATCTTAATCCAAGAAATGATAATTTAAAATAATTGAACTAGAAAGAGATTTTCAGAATTTGTTCCATACAAAGGGGCACTACTGTGAAGACTTGGTGGAATGATGGAAACAAAGATTAGTCTATGACCAACCACAACCCTTAGCTTGAGTATTATGGTGTTAATACTATTCACATGAATTTCAAATTTTCTAATACGTGTTGTAAAATGTACATGATTTAAGGGTAGGTATGATCTGTGGGGTGTATATTATATGAAAGAATAGATGTATGAGTAAGAATCTATGGTTGTAATGGAAAATTCATATGTGATTACAAAAAAGTAGATCTAATCAAAATGAGGATTAAAAAATATTTAAATTATTAATTTTCATCAATACATTAAAAAATCTTGAATTGGTTTCAGGCTTGATCAAGTGGTGTGAACATGGAATCTGACTGAACAAGTGGCACTAAAGAACAAATTTAAATTTCAAATACAAGTCTAAAATTTTTATATTTAAAGGAATAAGTTAAAATGATTTAGATCAAAATATTAAGTAAAATGGTGTCAAATACTCATAAAAAAACTAGTGGTATCATGCTAAATCAAATACTTAATGAGTTAGAGTATTCTATTTCACAAGTGGTACTATATCACTACAAAAAGAAGAAGGAAAAATTGTGAAGAAGTATCATATTTTATGCTTTTATGTTTATTTTTTATGCTCTAACAATTTAGTATCAACTAACTATTTTTATGATTCCTGGAAGATTCTGTAAAGAAATGGTGTATCCACCAAGAGGATCCCCACACTAAAAAATATCTCAAAATATGGTGGTAAGAGATGGAAACTTTAAAGGAAGTTGGTGTTGAGTTCTTAAAGGTTTTTTAGTCTCATATAAATAATAAGACTTTATATGTAATGAAGTTACATATTTATCATGTCGTATCATGAGTTTATTAAAAGGAGTGGAATCAATTGATCTTATATGTGGTATGTCTCACACACTTGTGTTTTATTTCTTATTCATAAAAGGTTTGATGTGATTTTTTTGAGATCACATTATGTTATAGATAAGAAGAAAAATGTCAATCTACCATCATATATGGAAGTGAGTTTCTTTGAGGTTGTTAAATGGGAATCTTTTTTTCACTGACTTTCTAATTTGTATGCTTAAAGGATATGCCAATGAATCAAATTCCAAGTAGTAAATTCACTCATAAAAAGTTTATGTTTGAAGGAAAATTTATCTAGAATAATTAAATGATTCAATGAATGGAAATTATCAACTAAAAATCTAAGAGGAGTAACCTTAGGTTATTCTTTGAAAACGAGGGAGTTAAGGTAGAGCCAGAGAACCCATTTTAAGGGATAAATATTGAACCAAAATATTGTAAACAAGGGACCCTTTTAATTTTATTGATAAATTAGAAGTGATATGAATGGGATATAAATCCATATAATGTTCTCATGTTTTTGGAAAAAATGTGGGTGTCAAGAAAATACAAAGGGGGAGAATATTGTTACCCAGAGTTTATGTGTTGGATTTATTGACAATGTTTTTAATATATATATTGACATTTAACACTTGATGATATGTAGATGTTCATTAATGATCTGATGATGAGGTTCACAATCAGTACTGGTGGAGAAAATATATATATATACCTTGATATGTCAATATATCATAAACATGGTTTGTATCATGATGAAATTTTAGGGTAAATATTTTTTTTCTAGATCATTCAAGGTTTATTTAGTTTTTATTTTTAAATCTGGTGGGTGTTTAAGAGATATAGTTGGATAATCTTTTGAATGTTGTGATGATTCAACAACTAAATTCCATATAATTATTTCACTCTAAGTCCAATTTTCATTATAAAACTATGTTTTGGATATTCCAAAAGTTATTTTTAAATGAAGATATTTTGTACTTTTTTCTAAATTTTTGGGAATGGAAAAATAGAAGTTTTTGTGAAGCTCTATGAAGTATTAAAGATGAAGGATGAGAGTCAATGTGGTGAAGCATATGGTTTGTATAGTATATAATAAGATCCTCTTAGTGTAGTTCATGGATCTCTAAGAAAGCACACAACCATATGATGGGAGTTCAATGGAGTATACTCTTTGAAGGATCTCATACTACCATAAGTTAGAGTACAAGGTTTATTACTGAAAAATATAGCTCACTCAGTCAATGTTTATGGTGATGGACTTATATTTTTTTGAGTAACTATAAAGTCAGATACGGGGTCAACATGGAAAGTATGTTTTGTCAGAATGTATTATTTTGATCAACTGTAAGGTTGAATACATGTTTAGTCAAGGGAGTATGTGATCATTTGGGAGAAAGTTATTTTGGGTTCTATGAAGGGTATTTGGAAATGGTTAATAGTAATTTTGAGTATTAAGGAAATATCTAGAAGGATTTTCCTATAAATACTAGGCTAACCCATTCACTTAGTGTCAACCAATGAAAAGAGACGATCTTAATATTGATGAAGTAAAAAAATATGATAGGAAGGGGTTAAATGAAGATTAATTCTATGAAGTAAGCTCCATGAAGGTTGAGTATGTGAAGGAGGAGTCCTAGGGGTCTATTCTACAAGTTTGATTCTATGAGGTTAGTTCAGAGAAGTCAAGAATATGGTGTATGCATCCACAAAGTATATTCATGAAACTTATATTACTATGATGTTAGTTCATAAATTGGGGATATATGAAGGCAACCCACAATATAGATTTATGTAGTGAAATACACAGTCAGCAAGGTATAATATGTGATCCACATGATGAATACATGATACAAAATGTGCTATGTGCTATTTTCATGTAAGGTAGATTTGGATAGGTATTTTCACACAATGATCTTAGGTGGGGATTTTATAATTCAAATATTATATATTGGTGAAGCCTCTAATGAATAATAGAGAGTATCCTTGATATATTTTTCATGGAAGAAGACAAAGGGAAATAAGAAAATTCTTGTGTGGAATTATTCTCATCATTAGAAATCGTATTAGTGGTATAAAAGTGTAAATGAAAGAGACTTAACTCTCACATTATAGAGTTGATCTACTCTAGACTTGAAGTTGGAGATAAATGTAGAAATAAGAAGAATGGAGAATCAAATCAGGATCCATGATGCAAGCAGAGTCTCATGCTAGAGTGTGATATAACATCTTGTCTATTATCTATTAAAGATTCCTACATGTCAATAAACTATGGAAGATACTTCACCACATCAGTGTGTTGGATTGAAGAAGAAAAAATATGTCTTGTATAAGGAGTAACAAAACCCAAAATATTGTAAAGTTATTGATCTTGTTGTAGAGTGACCATATCCAAAATAATGTATCCATAGAACTAGGGAAGATTCGTGGATTCTGGTACACAAAAACAACACTATATGTATACTCTTTGTACTTATACTTAGTGTTAAAACAATTAAAATATATTTGTTCTATTCTTACTTTACTTACCTATATATTTGTGTTTATTTAGGTTAATATTACATCTATAGAAATAGTTTGAACATGTTTCCTTTTAATTTTGGAATAATATCCTAAAAGAATGTTAAATAGGTTAAGGAGGAAAGTTAAAATTTTTCTATCACCTGATTAAATGCCCCTCTCAGGGCATCCCAAGGTATAACATCCTCATATACATAAATTTATGTGTATACAAAACTGAATAAAATTTAATTGATATATTCTTTAAATTATATTATTGTCTTACAATTTCTAGATTTTTACTGAATTAAAGATAAAAAGATTTAGAAAAATAATAAGGATAATAAATAATCCTATGATAACTTAATGGTTGTAAAATGTTTTTGACGTGAATTCATTGATTATATTGTTTAAATATTTTTTAAGAGTTTCACTTTGAATATTAATTTATTATTTAGTAGAAGTCTCTACAGTCTTTTTTAGAGGAAATTATGCTCTAATGCTATATTTTATTTATACATATAATCTACTCCTATTAGGTGTCTGTTTATTTTTTTCAACTAAGGGTAATGTGTCATCTAATTACACTTAGTTTTGGAGTTTAAGTGTCAACTACTTGTACTTAGTACCGAGGGCTACATTAAAATCATTTTAAGGCCTAATTAAATCCATGTACTAAGTTTTAACTTCTTACACTTAGTTTTGATATCCCTAAGAAAATTGTCAAGAAAAAATAACTAATTCTACATTGGGGGTTGATGGAGTGTATTAAGGGAATTTATTTTATCCCTAAACCATTATAAAAATTTTATGTGCCATTTTTTACTTTATTTATACTGTAAAAACTAATTAAAATATAAATACATTTTCAAAAAATTAATAGGCAAGTTTAAATTAGTGAAATTATTTAAAGGACTCAATTAACCACCTCTTGAGTCTTTATATATTACTAATAATGGAAAATATTCATCATTGATATAGATTATGATAGTTATAAGTTTAAAGAGTTATATGGAAGAAATGAAATTTTTACGTAGAATATGGTGCCTAGAACACCTTACAAAAATGGTTTTGAATAATAGATAAATAAACATTTTTTGGATCATGCTCAGAGTATGAGGATACATGTTGGATTAACCACATTTTTTTATTTGATGTTGTTAACATATAAACATTCTTGATAAATCATAAATTTTTTATACCATTGAGAGAATAAATACCTAAGGATGTATGAATTGTAAATAAAGTAAATATTTCACACTTTAATTTATTTATTTTTCAATATTATGTTTATATTGAATAATATTATAGGGATAAGTTAGATTCTATGTCCCATAAATGTTTTTTCACCAGATTTGTAAATGAATAGATTTTTTTACCAATTATAGGATGATGAAAATAGAAATATCATATGAAGAAGGAATGTAATAATTCAAGAAGATTTTGTCTATAAGGATATAAATTATGTTAAATTTGATAGTGGGAGAAAAGAAATATTATATTATGAGTATTCATGCTTAATGGAATCATAAGAAAAAATATTGTGTAGATTGAGAATCAGCTGGAAAACCTTGGTATGAAGACATCTCTTAGCAGGTTAATGATTGTATATAAGATAATATAAAAATTTAATTATTATATTCATCACTTATACTTGAGTGATGGTGGATTACTTGTGTTCTATGAAGAAGAGTTATAGGATAAGGATTCAATCAAGTGAAACATGGAAATGAAGGATAAGATTTGATCAATTTATGCTAATGAGATCTGAGAAATTTTTACCTTACTAGAAGTAAAGGAGTTATTATATATAAAATGGGTATATCATGTCAAGAAAGAGCATGAATATAATATAAGTTATAAGGAATGGTTGGTTATAAATGGATTTTAGGAGGAGGAGGGCGTTGATTACACTAAATCTTGTTCTCTTGTTCTTAAGTTAACCACTACCAGAGTTCTATTGATCATTGTAACTTTAGAGGGATCTCATTTTTAGTGTATTAATGTGAAGACTTCATTTCTTCATAGATATTTAGAGAAGGATATCTACAAGGTGAAACCTAAAGGGTTTATTTATTATGAAAATTAAGTTTTTAAAACTTAGTAAGAGTTTATATGGCCTAATGTAGGCACTGAGGTAGTGGAATAATAAATTCAATGAATTAATGTGAAGAAAATATAAGGGATAAAACATGAATAATTGTTTATATTTCAAATATATCTATAATTTCTATATCATACTATTATTGTATGTGTATGATATTTTCATTTTTGGGGCTAGTGAGTAATTAACCAATGAGTTACAGATTCAATTATCAGAATAATTTGAAATGAAGTATCTTGGTGGGGAGAAAATAGATTCTTAGGATGGGGATCAAATGAGATAATTTTCAAGAACCTTTATTTTTTCATAAAAAAGATTATGTGGAGAAGGTTTTGAGTAGGTTCAATATATCAGATGAAAAAATGGTTTACATTCCTCTTATAAGAAATCAGTCACCAAATATGGTTGATGAATGTGAATACATTGAAAAAATACTTTATGTATAAGTTTTTGGGAGTTTTTTATATTTAATTGTTTTCACTTGACTATACATAAAACATTTAGTGGGGGTTTTTAGTTGGTTCATAACAAATCCAGGAAGACTATATTTTGTGGTTGTGAAGTGGGTTCTAAGATACTTGAAGGGGAGTAAGGATATGTTTTTTTCATTAAGAGATATTTATATTTATAGAGATATATTAATGAATACTCAGGAGGTGATTTTGATATAAAAAAGAAGTACTAAATGATATGTTTACACCCATAGAGGAATAATTTTTAGTTGGGTGTCACAATTAAATAATATTATGATGGTGTACACTATAAAAGAATTATTTGTTTTTTTATTTAAAAAATGATATATATGATGAATATTATAAAGTATTTCCATAGTGATAATGGAGAGAATTTGTTATATTTTGATAACCTGAGTGTGATACATCTTATGAATATTCCGATATTCCATTCCAGGGTGAAGCATATTAAAATAAAATATCATATCATTACGAGTTTATTAAAGGATGGATCTTTGGGATTGAGGAAGATTAATGGAATTCTAAATCCAATATAAATTATAATTAAAGTGATGGTCATTGATAAATTTATGATTTTTTTGTGCCTCAGTTGGACTTAAAATGTGATGAAAGAGTAAGGGGAGTGATGAAACAAGGATTATTAGAGGAGAAGCTTATTGGATGAGAGTATATTTGGAATAAATATTTAAGTGGGATAATTCTAAGACATGTAAAGATAGTTTTTATGTGGATAATGCCATATAATGAGCCCTAACTACACCATTCAACCATGATATTAAGGTTTGGGGGATTACTAGGGGGAGTTATCCTTGCTTTAAATACCTAAGGTATAGGGATTGAAGGCCCCAGATTTCATTTAAAAAATAATGATGGGTATACATAATGTTTCTAATTTAAATGTCTTGTGGGGTTCATGTAGAGAATAAATTCTAAATTTTAAGTTTCATATGAGGTTCGCATGGGTTTTTAGAAATAAATGTTTCATGTAGGATACACCTTGGTAGATAGAGGAAAACATTTTGCATTGATGCACATGAAAAAGAGTAAATAATATATTTAACATGGAAGGTATTTTCCACTCAGAAAATTTATGACATGATAATTTTTTATCTTTTAAATATACATGGAATATGGAATGTTTTGGTAAATATATTATATAGAAAATATATATATCTCTATCATGAAAGTTTTAATTGGTTCTCCCCTCTAGGGATGTAGGGTATTCTGCTTGAACCATGTAAATCTTTATGTTTTGATTTTATTTTCATATTTTTTTGTTTTTTGTTATCTAATTTTATCAATAAGGGCTTGTGATTTTTGAACCATAATAAAAAAGAATAAATAACCAAGATAAGAATAACAATAATAGAGAAAATATCCTGAAATAATGATCCCTACCACATGAATAGATCGATTTTTGTTGAAGATCAGGCATACAACAGGTGTCATTCGTGATTCCTTGAAGAACACATTTATTGGATCCCTATTTCTCTTCTAATTACTCTCTTGAATTCAAGGGTTTATAATGGATAGACCTATAATATGGATTAATATATGTTTAAATAAATATATTTTGGTTCACTCAGTAAAATAAATCAATTAATTTAAAATTAATTATTTTTATTTAATCTCACATCATTAATAGATAATATCAACTCCCTGAGTGTGAACTAAAATTAAAAAACTCCAAAGGTAAAACAAAAAATATAGGTTCAATGGTGGTTTTATAATTTCCATTCAATTATATGTTTAAGAGTAAGTTACAAATATTCAATAACATTTGCATGAGGTAAACATAATATATTATTTTCAATATCTCATTAATGAGACTCCATGGTGTAAAAATTAATGAGACAAATCAGTGAACCACCTATGAAATATTATTTAAAATATTCTAAAGTTCCAGAACACAAAAATTTAGGTAACTACAAATAATTGAAATATGATTAAATATTAAAGAACTATTGGCTTGAATTATCAAAAATCATAACAAAATATTATTATATGATATGGGATTTATATGATAAAATATAAATTTAACGAGAATATGTTCAATAAATAATGGATATAAAAGTGTATTATAATAATATTTATTATAATAATAAGTATAATATAAATTATGTGAGATAATTTCTTTGGTAAAAATTTATAGCCTAAGAAAATATTATAATTATTAATTTTTTTATTATGTTTTAAATCTAGTGGAGTGATTTAAACTGATATACATATATTTACTTCATTAATTAAAGATAATTAAATTGTTTTAAGAATTTTAATTATGTAAAGATAGTATTGAATACTAATAATGATAATTATAAATGTTTACAGAATGATGATCTTGATGATGATGAAGAAATATCCTCTTAATTTTAAAGTATCTCCTTGATAAAGTTATGAGTATTTAATAGTTTATTTATAATAAATTTAAAGATAATTAAGAATGATAACACAAACCATATAAATTAAAGTGGTTAAATCATTTATAAAAAAGGTCAAGGTTAAAAATGAGAATAATGGGAATATTATGTCGATACTTTGTAAACACTTACAAAAGATAATATTTTGTGGAGATGAATAATATAATTAAGTAAAATTTAAAATATATTTTATTTCTATATGATAAAAATAAGGAATTATTTGGAGAAAGATAATATAATTTTATGAATATTATATGAGGAGATTAATATTATTTATAGAGGTATTATTATTTTTTTGGTGTTATTTCTTTGTTTACTCATCTACTTTTATGTGTGATATTTTCAAGTGACTAGTAGATAATGATTGTGATGATAAACTACAGATATTACTATCATACTCACCCATCGACTTTGGTCTAAGTTAAAAAATGATAGTTGAGTTTTCACTCTTCTCACTACTATTATGGGTAGAGGTTAGTGATGAACTATATATATATATGTTCATATTCAACCATAGTTATACGTTAGAGTATATTAATGATATATAAGATTGAAATTTAAAATGAATCACTTGAGTGTTTACTCTCTTTCTCTCCCCGTGATCAAGGTAGAATATATGAATAGTACTTATTTTACATCACCCACAACTATGGGTTGAGGAAAACAATATATTCATATATGACTCTAGTATGAGATAGACATAGAAAATATTTTCCAGCATCTTAGGATAGTGACTATAGGGTGAATCATTAAGATAGAAAACTTGTGAAGGGATATGATATGATATTATTTTCTGACATGTTATTTTGTTTCATGACTACCATCCACATGTTAGATAGATTTATTTCAACATTAATAGAGGGAGGTGTGGTGACTATTTAAGTGGTGAAAGTTTTATGGACATTCCTTCTATCTGGGTAAACCAAGGGTTTGATTTTAGCACAACAAGGCTTATATTCTTATTATTATAACACCTCTCTAGGAGCCTAAGGTTAAAATCATGATATAGCAGGGGTAAGATCCTGAGTATATGGTGACCTCTAGTAGGACATATTTCATGGGTTCCCTTCTTATTCTTATATTGAAAATATGGATGTATATATATACATACAAATTGAATTGTTTATATTTGATGAGTGTGATGAAACTAAGATAAGTATATTGATCAGTATTGATCATGAATACTATTATGATTAAAGATGATATGTTGAGTTGTTTGGTTTTTCTATAATTTAGTTATTGATGATAAATGTCAACACTAGTTTTTTATGAGGTTGGATCATTGTTTCGGATGAACATACTTAGTAATATTTCTCACCTCTACATGTGAACCCATGCATTGTTCAATATTATGTGATATATATAGATAGTGTATGTGGTATTTGATGTACCAGATCCTCTATTATGATGAACCCCTTCATTTCATCTATATCTCAGATTTCATTTACTTAGGATGTATTACTTTTATGTGGTTATTCTTTCAATTATACCACATTATTTTCTTGAGAAGTTTACACACACACACAAATATATATATATATATATGGATTTGTTTTATTTCAGGATTTTTGATTCATTTATATTATGGTCAATTATGTTGGGTTAACATGTGAAAAGTTGTATTTAGAGGTAATGCTTCCCATATTTTATGAGGATATCCTTTAACTAAGCATTATACATTAGACTATTATATATATAATTGGATAGTTCACTTATTAGTTTCTCAAGAATGAAATATTGGAATTAGAAAATTATGTTACAGTTTGGAGTTGAAAACATGTATGGTTTGGTTGGGATATCTTTTAATTAATTTAATTAAGGTTTTGTAGTTCATGTAGTCATAATAATATATTTTGAAAAGTTTTTGGGTAACTATTGTATTCATAATCATTAATGAGACCCTAGTACAAGAACTAGGGGTATAAAGGAGAGAAACTTATATCATATAGATTTAGGTCATGATTTTTTTATTCAATGTTTATTTGATTTGATTGAATTTTTGGATATTTTATATATACCAGATTGAAAAAAGATATTTTTAAATATATGTTATATTTTATAAGATCCAGATCAAGATATGTTTAGGGAAACAATGGATAGTGTTTTACCAAGATTGGGATATCACATTTTACATTAATGATTGTGATAATGATCTAATACAAAGAAAAAAGATGACATGTTTTTTCATAACATGAGATAGAGATTTTAATAATATCTTAGTAGGATAAGAAATTAATTTTTATACATGGTATACTAATTTATTATAGGTAAATAGATAAATTATTCTATATCGTTTTGAATTTATTGCTTCATTATTCATGATTTTATTAGAAATTTTAAATCTCCCTTATATAGTATTTGAAAATTTTATGTATTTCTATTTAATGTTGCAAGTTGGTAGAACTGATTTTTCATTAGTTAGAGTTATTTATGTGTTTTATTATAACATGATAAATATTTTATGATTAGAGTGGTTTAGTAGAAACATGTTGGAATTTTTTATGAGTAAATTTTAATGATATGTGGTAAATTCAGATGAATTCTTCTCTTCTAAAGGAATAAGTCTTAGTTAATAGACATGTAAGATTTTATGAATTAAAAGAAATTAGTATATTTATTTTCAGTACCAAAATTATGGAACATCAAATGAGATGTGTTGTGATACTTATCATTCAGTTTGAAATATAGTTGTATGCGGTATTATGAAGTTATTGGAAATTTACCATAATGATTACTGTGATGCTCATAACAGAATGAGTTATAATACTTTTTATGAATTTTTTTAGATATCAATTTGATTAAATATAATTAGATGATGATTATATATAAATATTTTGTCTTGTGATGATATGATAGGAGTTCAAATTAAGATCATATCCATGAGATGTAGTGATAACTGGTTGAAAGTCTGTTTCATGGGAAACATGGAAGCCTACTTTTGCAGATGATTTTATTGTGGGGGTTTGATGTCTATACAATAATTATTTTAGATATTTAAATCATGTTCATCATTTACATATTTCATATAAACTCTTAACATCTCCCACATCCATATTTGAGTGTGGACATAATTTTAAAAGGTTGAAGTTCCTTTGGGGTTTCAGACCTAATAGAACTTAGGGACTCACATTGGTTGAGAGGATGGGAGGTTAGGCTCATCACACCATTTTAGGGGGAATTATTTCCTACACCATGACTCTATTATAGTTTTAAGATATATTCTTTAATCTCTTCCTAATCCCTATACATGACTAGTTACCCTAAAAAATGATCTTAAGTATTGAATCTTTCCATGTGTAATGGGGGATCTATTAATGAGTCCATATGTATATATTTGAGGCTCTTCATATATTTATCTTTGATGGGTATATTATAATATGTTGAAACCATGTAACCAAACACTCTATAATTTACTATCATTTAGGGAGGTTATTAATATTCTGAGGAGGTATTGAACCTATATAGGGTTTCCTACATATATTTCTCATAATTGGAATAAAAAACACATAGTGTGTTAAACCCATGCAGTTTAACATCATATTGAAGGTAAATATATGATGGATCTTAAGAAACGAGTATTGAGATTGATATTGAAGGAGGCAACCTATATATTTCAGTTATGGTAGGAATTAGATACATCATAGTTCAATCATGATCTTAGGATTTTCCCGGAGGTTGATTTGCTTATATTGGGGCAGTCATATCATGCCACTAATCAAGGCTTACAAATTGAGGCCTCCCAAAATGGTTGAAATTCATGATTTGAATGATATGATCATTTAAAATACCTAAGACCACATGATCCATGCTTAGTGTGAGAAACAAGGGATAACAAATAATAAATCTCACTACATATGGATGCGGGACTTATGTGTTGGGGAATCCCTTTGGATGTTTAATAGGGACCTAGAGCATTAAGAAGGAAAACTACATATCCTGGTTATGGAAGGAATCAGAGTCATAATAGTTCAATTTCCATCTCAACCCACTGGTGGATGAGGAAGAAATATAATCCCATGAGAGAGATTGTGTTATGATGGTGGGAATGTTAGAGACATTGAGGGAATTACACTAAGGTGGATGTCCATTTGTGCTTGGTCTTTAGGAATGAATCCTACATATCCTGGTTATATAATGAATTAGAGTTATCATAGTTTACATGTCAAAACAATCTAATGGCGGAAGAGGATGAATTACAAGACAATGGAATATACTAGGTCCTGATGGTTGGAATTTTAGAGACATTGGGGTAATTACACTGAGGTGGATGCCCGTTTGAGATTAGGCCTTAGGATGTTTTCCTACGTATCATTGTTATAAAAAAAATCATATTTCTCATAGTTCAATTGGAAGTATTCCCAAATATATCCATTGGACAAGGATATCATGTCTTAGGAAGCCTGCTTGACATGTATGGGGAGTCAATATGACATGACATAGGATGTTGAGACATGTCCTAGTTGTATAGAGGACATGTCCAAAGACAATCACATGATATAATTTGACTTTTCCAAAGGACATCACATGAGTTGGATGAAATATCTGAAGGACATCTCTTGAACAAGGTTGAAGTGTATGGAGTGTTTCACTTGACCTGTATGACATGTCTAAAGGCCATCACATGATCAGGGTTGACATGTTTGGAAGACATTGCATGATCTGGATGATATGTAGGGAGGGTGTCACATGATATGACTGGCATGTGTTAGTGATATCATGAGACCTAGATGACATGTCATGCTGCCTCTGCATAAAGAGTGGTATTTCTAGAGGAAATACCAAGATTTGGCTGGAATATTCGAAGGACTTCACAAGAATTGGGTGGAATTCCTAGAGGGCATCACATGGATTTCTTGAAAAGTCAAGAGGACAACACATGATCCAAATGGTGTGTCAAGGGGATGTCACATGACTTGAGTGACACATCCTGGTGTTATCGCATGATATGGGTGAGTCATTTAAAGAGCATGAAGTTCAGTGAATCTATCTTCACCTAATCATCCCATACTTTTAGTCTTTATTTACCAATTTTTTGTATATTCACTTAGGTTTGTATTGTGTTAGCTTATTTTAGGTTTCACATAACCTAGTTGATATGCGGTAACTCTTTTTCATAATCCGGCTGAAATGCCAAAATTCCTTCACATGATCTATAGAGTGATCAAACAAATCTCCTATGCATGTTGTGTGATTCTTTAGGTCATTCCCCGGATTTTACCTAGCAGAAGACCATTACAATCATGTGACTGGATGCTCTGAGAAGTCCTCTCCTATGGTCAAGTGTGTGATGGATCTTCAATTATTTTTGAATGCTGAGGGGGATGGATTTATAAGCCTCTCCACCCTGGTTATATGCCACCTTGAACATAACATATCTCATGGATTTGATCTGGATTTGGTGGAGGGATTCTAGTATCACATGATTTGCATGACCCTTCCATGGGTTATCCATGGTGTCTCCTGATATTTAGTGACCACAAGAATGCTCCACCTTTGCTATTATTATTAGAATCAGGCTAATTAAAAGTATTTCTCTTGACCATGTAGACAAGTCAAGGATTTTCTAAAAGGTTGTAAAAACATGTCTAGGATACTTTATTTAATTAGGATTCCTGTTGGAAGGGTTTCATGTGATTGAGGATGACTTGTATGAGGTATTCCATGAGACAAAGGTGTATTTACAGGGGGCCTTCTTGAGATTAGACCATCATGTTTAAGGGCCTTTTCAAGATAGTACTTTATTTTCAAGAGGGACTCAAATGATTAATGGTGATTTCCTAAGGCATATAACCCTTTTCACATAAAGGCCTACATACCATCACTCCACAAGAAACTTCTACCTTCCACATTTTTATTTCTTTCTTTATTTTATAAAGATAAGAAATATCACATAGTTGTGAAATTGTGGTCGAAGAAAATAATCATCCTTATCTACGATGTGTCACGTGTCAAATAATGGATCTTGTAGTGATGCACGAGTATTTTCATGGACATCCATTTTCTTGTCTATAGAGCCAAAAGGGTAGCACAGAATTGAATGAACATGTCTAATACCCATTCCATGATGAAGGTGACATGTCAATAGGATATTATGTGAAAAGTTGGACATATAATCAGGTCTGTAAAGTGCCTTTCGAATCGCATGAGCATGTCACTTGAAAATAAACAACCACATAAGGTCTCCCCATTTTTCATATTTTCATCCTTTATTTTACAAGGGTTTTGGATGATTGTTAGGTTCCTACCAATTGGAAAGACACTTGGCATAGAAGAACGCATCTGGAAGCCCTCAATCAATCACGAATGCTTATTAATATTCCTTTACAAGAACAAGGATGCTTGTTAAAGGGTATATATGTGATCCTAAGTAGATCATGCGCTACACATGACCTTCTGAAGGTCATTCAATATTGTATCCTTTTAAAGGTTACATGATCCGTGTGTTTTGGATACCTTCACTTCCTTTGATTTGTGGATAAAATAATACCCATACTTAAGGTATTTTTTCCCTTTTAGAGTTTTTAATGATAATTTGGTGGGCATAAACAAATTATCCACTCAAGAGTGATGCCTGAAGGGACAAGGGCTCTATCATGATGAAAGTAAATGTTCACTTGATTCTTTGGGGATGCCATTAATTGGTGTCTTGGGTGACATTTGGCCTTATGGGTAATTTTTAGTATTCCACAGAGTGACCTATAAATAGGGGATCATAGGGTATCTCATTTCACCAGTGAATTAAACTCTCTATATCTCTTCAAATCACTTTTATCATGTGACCATTTTGCAAGACCTCATCATAAGATCTAGTTCGCAAGACTTCATTCGTGATACCTCTTTGTAAGGGATAATAATGAGACCTTTTTATAAAGAATGCTTCACAAGATCGGATCACTTGTTCTTCTTTACCTCAGAACCTGTTCAATCCATCCGTTAGTCGATTATCAGTAATTGCTTAAACCTTCACCTAGGTCCCTGGCCATATGGCTATCTTACAGGTTTCACATGATCCACCGATTTGGTTATATGATCGATTGATCACAATGTGGTTCACATAAACATCTTAAGGCCACATGATAGTGAGTATCATAACAAATTATTCAATCTATAGATAGTCCATGGGTTATGTAGTTTGTGAGACCTATGGGGGTTATGTGGTTTTCAAGATCTGTATTAGGTCATGTGATCATGAATCCCTTCATGGTTCATGAGATTGACATGATGCTTCCAAAGTCATGTATTTCTTTTTATGGCGGTTTTAACTTGTATGATATTTTTTTCTATTTTATACAGATGGATTCTAGATCTTAGGAATATTTTAACGTGTCCTTCGAGAAGTCCATGATTGGTGGGAATTGTAATGTTGAACCTTTATATCATGTGCATTATGACGATAAAGTTTTGAAGTGTCTAATCTCATCTAAACTTCAATTATATCCTATATCACACTAGCTTCTTCTATATGGATGTAGCCTAATGGATAATGTTTCCCTTACTTATCTTGATTTCAATCTTCCCTATTTCTAGCTATCAACTTCCCTTGATTGTATTTAGATAATGATTCCTGATGATAGAAAACTGTTCATAGCATGGTCTTAGGGGTATTACTATATAATGGAAATATCCCCTATGGGTCTAGAAGATTGTGATTTTACACACCACCCTATTGATCAAATCTACTTGAGAATATTTGTATCTTCTTTAAACAATCAGTCTGGTAGATGGACCTCGAAATGGGACCTATGATTTGTTAGATTTTTTTCCGATGAATAAGCATGGCCATTCTGGGTTAAACAAAGTTGTTCAGAATTTTATGAACAATTACATGCTATCTATATTCACAAGGTCGTATGTGTTTCTCAGTTCATTGAATACTATCAGTCATATATTTTTAGAGAAATGATTAGCCATTGGTTACCTGGACCCAATTCATTCCAACTATCCCACAACAGAACACGAATCATCCTTTGGGATATCTACCATCTGGGTGGGATATCCCCCCTTGGGGAGATTTATGATGAATTTCATTCTACCACAAAAGTCTGGGATGACCCTGTATAGAGTATAATTTTGGAAAGGGACATGATCAGGATTGTGAAATAAAAGTTAGGTAAGAAGAGGAATACAAACTCATTTGAGTTATTTAAATATTGGATAAACATTTTTCTCTATCACAGTGTAGTAATCCCAACCTCTGTAAGCCATCACTGGTGCCCTTCTCAATAGGTCTGTGATAGTTTCAGCTTATATTGGGAAGTATTAGAAGCTGGGGAATATACAAAATGGGGCTATCGAGTGAGACTAGATATATCCCCGAACCTTAGGCTAGAAGGTTTCATGTCCATGTTCTTAAATGAGTGGCTTTTCCTGATATGGGATGCAGTCTTGGGAATCTGAGTTGTCACACTGGTAATGAAAACTAAACTAGTATAGGGGATACCTCTTTATCTATCTGTACTAACTCTCAAATTCCTCTACTAGATCTTGGTTAATATCCAATAGTGTAACATCCCTTTAGTATTGATGGTCCTTTAGAGTTTTTATTTGGTTGGAGAGGGGATAAGTTTTGCTATTATAAATACCAAAACACCTATGAGATCCCTGATGAATCATTTTTTCCCAATATAATTAAATTTATGGTTTTGAGGTAGTTTTTTTAGGCATTGATGAGGCCATTTACATGCTGAGCTAGTATGATCATTTCAATTTAACACTTGATCCCACACCGGCTGGGCCACTTGTCGATAATGGGGGTGGTTCTCTTGATGAATGGTCATACAAGATTTATCTTCAGGATGTGGTTCTCATGACTAGTATGGATTATTTGATTATTTTTGAGGTATATACCCCTTACAAGATCTCTCTCCAATTCAGCTGCATCCAAAGGGTTTATCATCTCTCCTCGGTTTGAATGCAAGGATAACAACATCCCAATATTATCTACCAATTTTAGATTATATTTATGCATGAGGATACCAATGTTGGGATTATTCTACTACATTTTGGAACCCCAATATTTTTATATTATGATTATTCACATGATTTGGTGGAAGCCTACCTGAGTGGTGTGTTGAAGAAACTGGTTCGTCAAGTGGATATACCATGTGCTTCACTGACCCCTTTGTCTATAGCAACAATTGATCTGATTAATGATATGGGTGAGTCTTCAAGGAATCATCCTCATAGTAGATATTTCTATCCTATTTTTGGTGTATAATATTTTGAGGAATCTATTCCTTCAACATGAGTAATAAATAATTCATATTTTTAGAGAAGAGTATATGGGAATGCCTCTCATTATTTATCAGCTCAACTGATTATCCCCACTTTTGACATACCTACTTTAGAATTTTCATAGGATCAAACATAAAGTAAGATAATATAGAATTATATTCACACCTTGATCACTAAGAGTCACCTGGAAACATTTTATGACCAATAAGAACATCTTAGTCATCTCTTTCATGTTTTAGGGGCAGGATACTAGACCTTATATGAAATCATGCGACAAATCATCATAACATGACAAGAGTTGGATACTAGGAAGTGGGGCCTAAACAATTTTGATGATGGGACTCCCTTGGATGAACCAATGAGGGTATTTTTAGGGGCATTAGAATAGATCCACCAGATCATATTTAAGATGCATGCCTAAGTGGATATCTTGACTGCACAAATGAAGAGACGTGAGGAGATCATAGATCTCTCAAAGTCCGACCTTTTGACACAACCATCCTCATTAGAAACTACTCATAAAAGAGTTATTGATATTTCTACTCTTATCGAGAATCTTTACCCACATGAAACAATAGAAAAATTTGGGTGGGTGGAAATTTGGTGCTCAATCGACACTTCTCGTCATACTCTTTCTGACTTGGAATATTATGCTGATAAAATCTTACTATATACTGATATCCAATAACTTTTTAATTAAATTACTGAAGAATATCTAAAATGTTAGCTTTCCTCTTTTTTCAATAATCTTATCAATGAATAAATTCACCCGACTTTGTATGTCATTTTCATGTTTTCATTTATACATGATGTGCATGATATTTCATTGGTATGATGTTGCATGGATCTTAAATGGTACCCATCCTTTTAATAATATTAATAAAGTATAACCACCTATATTTGAATGTTGAAATTATTACCTATTTTTCTATAGAAATGATCATAAATTCCCTCTAAAATTATATTCCCAATTGATGCATCTTCTCTAGTTATATCGAGATTACATGATTCACAAAAGGATAATTTGGATAGAATATATTTTCAAGAGGGAGAGTTATCAATATTTGGTTGATGTTTGTGGACTTAGCGGGCATATATTAATTTTTTATAAGGCCATATGATGGAATTGATAGTATTTATATATCTTCAATTTTATTGACCTAATTTTTTCCAAAGATTCATACAGGGTAAAGCATAGTGGGATTGGACTCTACATTTGCTCAGACCACCCTCTCATAGGTTTTTATCCTTATAGGTTTTATGTATTTGTTTTCTTGTCTTTAAAACTAGAACATTACTGTTCTATAGTTTATGGAATTCTAGATCAGATATTCTATTACATTAGTTTAGGGCCTTTTATCTCCAACCTTCTGTTTTTATAGTTTACAGTTTTTGAACTCAGACCTTCTATCACTATTAATATAACATTTACAAATTAACATTGTAAATTTAGTTTAATTTCATACAATAAGGATTTCTACTATGCATTTTAATATCATGAAGTGTGGTTGTAAATATACCATTCATTTTAAAGTCTTGTTGCTAGGAAATCAAATATTTTGTAGTTTAAAGTATTTTTACGATGACATAAAATATTCATGCAGTGTAAAGTCTTATTTCTTGGAAATTATTGATGAATATGGAATATGGGGAATACATTCTAGGAATGACCCAAAATACCCTAAGGCGCTGAGTTACACAATAATGTTTCCATGGTTCATGATGATTGGATAATCTTTCCTACAGGGATGAAATTTCAATGGTTGGTTGTTCAAAGCCCATATGCATTAGTATCATGGTCAAATAGAGGTTTCCCTACTCTTTTCCAAGGACCATGAAATATTTTTGAGATAGTATAGATGTACGGTGAAATATTATAGAAACCAAGCCCTCTTGGATAGTTGGAATATGGGTTGAGTAAGTCATAACCCATAAGTGTTAATCAATGAATATTTTATGGGGTAGACATTCTAGGAATGACCCATAACATCTTCAGGTGCTACATTATTCTATGGTGTTATCAATACTAATAAGGATCAATGTTCCTTTCCTGCATGGCGGAGATGCCATTTGTTGATAGGTAAAATACATTATGTGTGGGTAGAATGGTCAAAAAGAGGTGTCCCCACTCTCTTCCAAGGTCCATGAAAGATTTGAGACAACTCAAATGTCTATATGATTAAGTTGGGTATGGAGAAAAATCAATTCAGGAAGGGATCTATCACCCTATGGTTGTTTAGATCTTTAATTTTAAAGATCAGACCCTATACCCTATGCTTTTTATTCATGAGGTGTCTGATGGATTTGGTATCCTAGAACCAATTGTTTTTTACATTGATTACATGAATATTTAATGTATTTAAATATTAAACATCTTATTGCATATTTTTCATTATTCTTCATGATTATAATGTAATAATGTCCTAGATTATTTTTTGCATTAATAAGGTCATAGAAGATCCCCTGTATGATGAGAACCTTGAAGTTCTATAAAAATATTCTTAAATATAGTTCTGTAGTTGGATGAAATAATATGATGGGACACATAGTATACAGACCATTAGGTGCGAGTACTCATAAGTAGATGATACTTCTTCTCAGGAAGTTCACACTTGGTAATCTCTAAGATGGTAGATTATGATAACAGACCTATAAGTATGAATTATGCATGTTTTGGTGTCATAAGATATTCCTATATTCAAGAATGTGTAATGGTTATTAGAATTTAATATTATCATTAATATGTGTCATGTCTCATGCACTTAGATTTTCTGATGAAAACCATCACGCCATATGTTGGCGGGGTGTAGGGCACCTTTGGTGAGTCACAAATGACATGTTATTAATTGATACTTAGAGAAAGGAATTGTCCCTTACATTTATGGAAGTTGATATATCAGACCTTTGATTGAAATAGAATCATCTCCCTAAATACCATGTCTATGGTATAACTACATTCTTATTTCAGATAGTCCAATAATGACGTATCAAGAATATAGGTTGATGACACCATCATGAAACCATCATGACGAGATATTGTGAAAAAGGAATTATATTACAAAATTAGAATTCGTATATGGATGTCATTATTACAAATTTATGTTCTTTCTCTTGGGTGCCTTGACCCATTTCTAGAGAGTAGTCTTGGACTTTAGGAAATCTCGTTTAATGCCAACAACAAATAATCCAAGAGGGTCACACACTATGTCTTTTAGGTGGTCTCGATTATATTCTATTTGAATTTAATTAATGTAATATATATTATTCTCAATACCATGGAATAATTTTATTCAAGTTAAAATGATTTCATAAATTAAATAAATAATTATTCACCGAATTATGAATAAAATATATTTATTTATTTTATTGAACATTTAATAAATATTTATTTACAAGTTTTTAAATAAAAATATTTATTTAGGAGAATAAAATATTTTATTTGGGTGTTAAATAAATGGAAGAGGATTTATAATGGACCAAGACTATATCTGTTAATAAATTAATTATTTACAAGTCAGTAAATAATGATTATCTAGTTAGTGAAAAAAATAATAAAAATACTATTATCATTATGTAGCACGAGATTTAATTTATGGTTCCGTTTTGTGCAAGTTGGTGAACCACAAATAATGGTGCTATTATTTTTATTATGTGGCATGGGGTTTCTCTAATAGTTATAATTCCATCTAACTGTTGTTTCGCAATTAAATATTGTAACTGAAACCCCATGTAAATTAATATCCAAGTACATCTATTGAGAAACATGTTCGGTGAATTGAGAATTTTTGAGAAAATCATTTTCTCTCTCGACTCCTCTCATCTTACCCTCTTAAGAATGAGAGAAGTTCTTTAAGGTTGAAGAAAAAGTGATCAATAATGATCAACACATGATATTCATTCCACTGCGCTAGCACCAGGAGAACAAGTGGCATTGATCAGAGACCATTGGAGCATCTGTGGATCACTAAAACAGGGATTCTACTTTGGATCCCCGCAAGAGCAATGATGGAAATTAGAAAGGGTAATTCCCTACGATCAATGATCATTGATGAAGAAAGTACTGAAGACCCAGGTTTTTAATTTCTTTATAAATTATTAAATTATTTATAAATGTGATGTGAAAGATCCTCTTTCTCAAATCCAATTCTATTCTTCTCTTTGTATAAATATTTTTTTTTCAATCTATGGATACTGGAATTCATTATTGTATTGATCCTGGATTGGTCATCGATTATGGAAAAATCAATGTAGGTCTCTTCCAACCACCACACCTCTGCTGTGTCTAGATACTTTAAGTGGTATCATAGGGGTCACATTAAATTTATAACTATTTAAATAATTCATTGATGATTTTGACTTTAATAATTTAGTTTGTTAATTCTTGTTTAATCATTATGGTAATATGAATTTTTTAGATCTTTTCTTCCTCATTGAGTTTCTAGTAGACCGAATTGAAGTGAATAATTATTTAATTAAAATTAAATTGAGGATATCATCAGAAGGTTCAAATGATTCTATCCAAGTAACATGTTAGTACACATCGTGTATTTAGATTCACACATAGTGTAATCTACCATACACGTTGTGTAGTCAAGATTACACACCGTGTAGTTGTGTTCAATGCATTAGGAGTAATTCAGAAATTACTCATGCCATGTACATTAATGTCATGCAGTGTAGTTAATTATTACACCACATAATAAATAAGATAGAATAGCACATGGTCATCCATATTACAAACCCTAGTGCCCACTGGACATGGTGTGTAGTCCCTTTTGGTCAAGTTCCAAACCATGTATCCCGTACACGGATAAGACGAATTGTAATCACATAACCCAGAGACAACACGACATGTGACCCAATGGACACACTATGTAATCCATGATTTCTAAAGTATGCCTTACACACTGAGTTCCTAGGCGTGTGCTTTTGAGTATATAGGTAAGGAAGTACACACTGTGTACTCTTCCAAATTACACATAATTAAAACATTAATGTTTGTGTAATGCTATAAATTACATATCATGTAGATTTGAATGGATATTCATTGTGTTACCTCCAAGGTTATGGATGTGAATATTAGGGAAATATGGAAAAGGATTAAGATAAAAGGATTGATTAATTAAAGATAATAATTAATCAATTCAAGAAAAAATTATCTTAATAAAAATGATTGAAGAATTGAATGATAGTTTTATTATATTAATAATTTGTTTCATGTATGTGGATTATCATGTGCTAGACCAAACGTTTGTATAAGACTGGTTTCCTTTGAATTTATTTTAAATTAAAATTGTTGGCATGAATTCCATCTCTCCCCATTAATATGTAGATCCTTTGAGCCCATGGGTTCTTTTATGTAAACCCCTCCTTTCCCCTCACCTGTATGTGATTTAAAATCATATTTAATGGATGGATCTCCCAAGATTGTTGTGGAATTTCAAGTAAGGAGCCTAGGTGAAACCAATCCAAGGAGATAAAAAGGTGGAAAGGTGGAAATCTATAAACATGAACCCAAAAGGTTCAGGGTGTTTCTCTACTAAGTCAGGGTAAGTTTATCTACTGCTAGATAAACTAACCATTAGAAAATATCATGACCATGACCTTTACTTTATTTTCTTTTTTTAGTTTCATGGTTTATCATTATGTATATGTTTTCACAATCACATAATTAATGAATTACACAATCATGAAATATGTATCTAAAATAAACCATGCTTATGAATAAATATTATCAAGAAATATTTAATCACATAAGTAAGTTCCACTTAATATTATCAATAATGTGATAAACATAATAATAAAATTATACATAAGAAATAAAAATCACTCAATAAAATATTAAGTCATACCAAGCCTTTGGTTACTAGATTAAGGGAAATACTCAATAAAACTATGTGTTTGACGAACCATAATTGGGAAAAAAACTATTATACTAGAAGCCCTTATGAAAGTTTCAGGTTAACATAAACATATTACATCAAGAGGATTATCCATTGATATACTTCGTGTAATATTTTAGGCAAGTGTTGAGGAAATCCAAGTCATGATTTTTGGATTGGGGACTCCACTCAACAGATCAAGGAGTAGCAAGCCTATAGTTGGAAAAGACATGCCTACCTAAATATCTTGTAATAGCTTAACCAACCTTTGTTGGGTTTATTTGAAGGGGAATATGGATCCTTTCCACTAGAATATTCAAGCAACTAGACATTCCAAGTTTAATGGTGAGGGCCACTGAAACTTGATAAAATAATGGGAGACTTAATAAAATCAATTTATTATTTATCATAAAATGTAATCAAGAGAGTACTAATAATATACTCTTTTAACTATAGAATAAAATGAAAATATCATCAACCACACTATCCCTATGATAAATTATGGATAAATACAATATCCTCATAGATGGAAACTTCCAAGAATGGTTTAGACACCTTCCGGTCGTTCTATACCATCAATGAAAGACTTACGTGCTAGAGTTAGCATTACCTGATGCACCTACCAAAGAGGGAACTGATGAGTATTTCATGTTCTATGAGAAACATATAAATGATGTGATTGAAATTCAATGTTTTATTCTTTCATCAGTGTCTAGTAAACTCATGAATTATCACAAAAACAAGGATTTCTTTAAAATGCTCAAGAATATCCTTGGTCTTTACTAGGAGAGATAGAGATAAGAAAGGTTTGAGATATTCAAGGAACTCTTTTAGAGTAATCTTTGATAGGGTTCCCCAGATAATCCTCATATAGTCTAGGTCTTTGGATATATTGAGTACCTAGAGGTTCTAGGGTTTAAACTCCCTGAAGAACTAGGTACCGATCTCATTCTCGCATCACTCCCTCAGAGCTTCTCTAGTTTTGTTGTTAATTTAAATATAAACATTGCTAAGAAGTCTATATCTGATCATCTTATACTCATTCTAAAAGTGAAAAAAGATATTAACACTACTAGAAATTTAAGATATCACCACAGACCTATAGCCCCAATTTTATAGGTCTGTGTCTATAGGTTGTTTATAGACATGGTTTAATTACCCATCTGTGGCTAAACATCTCGGTTCTTTTTTTTTTATGATCTGTATTGGGTTCTACTATCCTCTTTTTTTTCAATCCGTGTCAGGCTCTCCTATCCTCCTCCCACGATCCACTATGAACCTCTTCTCCTCTCCATCTACATCTCTCACCGCGACTCCATCCTCTAGACTCTTACTATCAACGCCCTCTATGTTGTGGTAAACCTCTCTCACCACGACCCTCCTCTCCGAACCGTCAACCTCTCATGTTATTCACAGCAGAATCCTCATCGCGGCGTCCTCCCCTGACTCTGCCAACCAACTCTACCACCCGCAGACACTACCTCGAAATAGCCGCCCATCCTCCTCCTCGGGCACGCCTCTGATGTTTCTACCCTACCTCCGCAGATCATCCTCCTCCTCGGCTGGTCAGACCTCTTAATTACCCACTGAAGATGTTTGGGGTCTTAAACCCTCAAATTTCACTCATGTGTATTTTCTCCAATGGTTGGATATTAGGATGTACACCGGTTGTATGCATCAAGAACACCTGTACGGTGGAAACCCAAGTCACCAAGGGTGTTGTTTTCCATTATAGATTTACACTATTATCATTGAGATATTTATTCAAGTATTATTTTTGGGTTGAGATTGTTATTTTTTGTTTGACTCTTGGCATGGGGTGGAAATAGAATATGAGTTCATGAATCGTACTTGAAATATATCTATTTTTATACATGTTCATGAATAATTGTCTATGAAAAATAGTTTAAAAAAATGAAAGTATGTTTAGAAAGTGGGTTTGAGAAAGTAATATTTGTGGTCATGTTTTTGGAAAATTAATTTGAAAGTGGTTTTGATTAACTAAAACATCAATAATATATGAATTGGTGTTTTCTAGAATAACCTATTGACAATGTATTAATTAATAGAATCTAAAATAGTTGTTTTCACGTGTTTTTGTTTGATTTATGATATCTTAATCATGTTTATATGGTGGATTAAAACCTTTAGATGGTTTTCTAGGATATTAGATTCCTAGTAGTTTGGAGTATGATGGTTATGTATTTGGTATGGTTTGGATTTGTCTTTGGGGTTTGGGTTGGTGGTAATCCCTCAAGTTGGTGGATCTTGTTGGGGGTTTTCTTGATGTTTTGATGTAAAAATATCGATATAGGGAATTTTGGTGATTTCTGGGTGATTTGATTGTGTATTTTTATTAGGAAGTTTCTTGTTAGATCTGTTAAGGGGTGGCTGGTTTCTCATTATCAGGGATGAATGTGTGGGGTTTGGTTGTTATGCTTGGTTTGTAGGAGAGTAACCCTTAGATTATTATGATAAACCTTAGGTTTTGGTGTTTTGGAAATGATATTTTGTTATTAAGTATAGATTAAAGGTAGTTTCATGATTTTGTGTTAATAATGCATGCTTAGGATTGTGGCGCGATGGGTTTCTAATTAGTAATGTTGTTATTAACGAATAATGTTGAGTCAAAATTCATCAACAAACATCTAATTAGGATGGCATTGTGTTCTCATGGAAAATATGATCAAGTGGTTGTTTCCATCATATTATGTTACAACAACTTTGATCCATTGACCAAGGCCTTCAAAAAGGAAAAACAATGGTTTTCTAAGTTATCCATGAGTTCTAGGAGTAGTAGTATCTAATTTTCAGTAGTGACATGGGATCATAGGATGTTTAGAATATGTTGAAGAAAGTTTAGTTCCTATTTGAAAGGACTGGAACTCTAGAGGATATATGTGTGAAACTAGAAGTTTCTAAATTCAAAGGAGATGAATCAGAATGGATAAATATATTTTTTCATAAAAGAAAGAATAAGGAGGTTTTATGGATCGAGTTTCAGTCCCTCTTCTATGAGAGGCTATGGTAGATTTATAGAATAAGAGAAAGTGTTGGGAATTCATGGAGTTATATCATTTTTGGGCCAGGATCTTCTATAGTGATCATAATGTTATATTAGGAACTAGACATGTGTATGTAGGATTGATGATGGTATCGATAATACTATAATGGGGAGATTTATACTCGTCTTTTTTGAGTGAAATATATATCAAGGGATGTTTATCATTATCAAGGTTGTGAAATGTATGAACTTTGATAGTAAATGGATGAATTTAGTGTCTGGATTTGGATGTTGGATGAACCATATTTGGTTCTAACACCTCACCAAAATTAATTATTTTTCTATAGTGGTTAGTATAGTCAGTGTGTTCAGTTAATTATGAGGAGTTTATATTGGTAAATATGATATTTAGAGCTTATTTATTTATAAGATGTCATTTAGATCAATGTGTTGGGTTAAGTATCAATATTTGATATTGTAGTGGGCTAGTGCTTGAAAATTATAGTGTGGAGTTCGAAAGGGATCCTAAAAGGGTACTCTAAAGGCTGTTGAAAGTGTGTGTGGAAGGGAAACCAAGTAGTCCAAATTGTTAATAATTTATGACATAGATTCCATAACAATAATAATTTCTGAAAGATAAAAGGAAAGAACCAATTATCGCATGTTCGAAAATAGTTTCTACAAAGAAGGAATATACAATCAAGAAGAAGGAAGATCATGCACCAAAAGATTGTCTAATAATATTAGAAAACTGGTTTGAAAAATCCAAGCGGATTGAGTAAGAATAAAACAAGGAAAATTCTATACATTATAAAATTGATAAACCTATATAAACTAAGAATAAAGGTGAATTCCAAAAGAAGAACATGCTAAAAAATGAGGTTTCAATCTAGAAAATTAAGAATGATATAGGAATGAAGAGTTTTAGGTATTTTATACATTAAAGGAATGGATTTTCTAGGTTAATAATAATGTATAATCCCTATTTATTGCTTTTAAGTGATGATTGAGGTTTACTTTAATCTCATATTTTGGTGATTTTTGATTTTTGAATAGGCAATTGAAGGTGATGTTTGAAAAATAAAGAGCATTATTAATGATCATGTTATTTAGTATTGGGATGTACATATCAATTTAAATATTATTTGTTCATTGTTGGTTTTGAATTCATGTATCATTTTTCATGTACAGTTGACACACTAATCACATATATATAAGAAGTTGTTATATCTCATTTCTTTTCCCACTATTTTCTTATAGGTGGTTTCTTATGATAAGACCGGTTCTATCCACCACCATCGAAGACAATGAGTTCAAGATTTGGGTAAGGTTTATTCCGTTTTTATTATTTGGCCCAATTTTAATTAGGGATTTTCTGATTTTTGGGTTCGTTATATTTTTTTTTTTGTATTTTGGATTTTGTTGAGGTGGATTCGAGTTTCCGTTGACGAAGGCATACATGTGTATGCATAGGTGGGCATATTCATATATAAGTTCCCCCTTTATGTATATTCACTCATGGAAGTATGAATATATATATTGGGGCTAGGTGTTCTTATATATAGATATGAAAAATACATACGCGTCTAAGTATAAAAGGGTATATGCAAGTATAGACATATATCTAAGGACCCCTTGTGCATATTTGGCCATGAAAATATGTACATAAGGGCTAGGTATCCTTATATATATGTTAAGTTTCATATGAGTGCAAGTGGAAAAAAGGGTATATGCAAGTATAAACATATATCTAAGGACCCCCTTGTGCATATTTGGCCATGAAAATATGTACATAGGGGTTAGGTGTCCTTATATATATGTTAAGTTGCATATGCGTGTAAGCGGAAAAAAGGAAGATTCGAGGTGTCGTTGTCAAAAGAAAACGTACCTTGAGGTTGAGGTAGGGTCCCTCTCCTGGATTATTTAATTCAATAATGTTTTAAATTTCATTTAGTTTCCTTCTTAATTATGCATGTTTATATTAAATTACAATTATTGAAAACGTTTTAGTAAATATAATTGTTTTGTTTGATAAATAAGTCATGGTTTTGTAATAAAACCCCTCCAACGGAGGTGCGCTGTCTACAAAAACTCAAAGTGGTATACCTTGCTTAACATTATTGCATTGATGTTTTCCTTATACTTGATGTCATTGTTAGTCATAAAGCACACATCGTACTTGACCCTTTTTATATCCCTGTAGGGGGTTTCCCTCTTTTCATTAAAACAATTGTTTGAACCAAGACACTCTTTAACTGCCATTAGACTTTTAAGATGGGTCCCATGTTGTGTGACCATGTCACATGGCATGTGATATTTAAATCCAACCAAAATCCTAGTTCCACAGCCCAGGGTCCAACAGTACCAATAATGTCAGATTGCATGTTATGTAACCTGTGATTTTCCTGATCCCATGGGGTATTCCTCTAGGTATTCCTACACATCGCTAGATCTACAAACCTCACCGAATTAGGTATATCAGGGGTCATCCAATCCTCTAGTCATCATATATTATCATTCATTTCTTTAAATCTTCTGAGAAAACATCCTCTTATGCCATCCATATCATCCTATTTGAAACTAAGTGGAACAGATACTTCAATTCCAATCTAATCCACCTCCAAAATCCATGATAAAAATGATATAAATTTCCCTTATGAAAAACAAGGTCAAGGAAGGAACTGATTACCCATTGGAAAACCACCAACCAACCAATGGCCACAAACTTTTCGGTTCCAACCATCAACCATCCATTAGTTATTCTAGAGCCAACCCTCCCCCACTATCACTATTAATATGTTCATGGTGCTTTATAATAGCAAACTGGTGGCCCCATCTCCTGCTTTTTAGGAACACCACATAATTCTTCCCCCCTTTACTAAATCCATCCACCTGAAACATAAAATTTCAATTAAAAGTTAATAATATTAATTATAAATCACCAAAATTAAATTTTAAGAACCCAAAATATAAATCCATAGTCATTACAAACTATCCACTATACGATTTCTCATCCATGAGAAACATTACTAAGCATCACTGGTGACATGAGGTTTCAGGGGTTTGGAGATTCCTTTGGGCCTACACCTTCCCTTCATAGTTTCCCATCCTTCACCTTATCTATTATTCAGTACCTTTAAGTCTCATTTACTTTCTTCTTCCATGTCTTTTTTCCTGGGGTTCTACATGAATCAATTTTGAAATCACTTTTTTCAATATCGATCACTAATATTTAGGTTAACCAGAATGTTTCAGTATTTTTCAAATGTTTTCCAGCAGTCGAACATTATTCCCTCAAATTTTCTAATTCATTACTTCCCTAATAGAATAATTTATCCACCATAGGTGTACTGAACTGAGTTCTCATTGATTCTCTCTCAGGTTGCCTGAAGTGGTGGATCTGGCTTTGTCTTTGTCCAAATATTCATGTTCTTTCAACTGTTAACAATGTTTTATCTACCAGCGGAACCTAATTTTTCACTCTAGGAGAGATTCTCGATTTTCATCCCAATGGATTTAGATTATCAGATTGCATCTGCCTTTTTAAAATCCTTATTTTCTTACTATTTGCAACAACATTCTTGGAAATATTTTAGGCCGATCAGAAGATGCGTAAAGGGAAACATCTCATTCATTATTTTTTGTTTGTAGAGATTGAACTGTCTAAGAAACATCTAGAGTTTATTTGGTTCTCTTCTGAAAAACAGTTCAAAGTTAAACAACACATTTTCTAGGAAACATAAGAGGATTACTTTTCTTCCAATTTTCTTTAAGGCAATTCCATAGTGAAATACTAGAGTCTCGGTCCAAAGGTATATTCAAGGATTAATCTAGCACTCATCTTGATGGGGAACATGTGTTTTATGCTTCTCTAGCTAGTGAGTCATTGGATACCAAGGGTCCTTTGACACATGAAGGGGAGTTGAGGAGGATCATATTGTCACAGTGTCCTTTAAACTCGATAAGTGTATAATTATCTGAAAATTTTGAAGATCATCTGGTACAACACCACTGTGCTTCAGATAAAAATAATCCTAAGGAGGGAAGAGTGTCTCCTACTTCTTTTTCTATTTATAAATCAGGTGCCACAGTACCTAAGATATTTTTAAGGGTTTTAAGCAATAATCCTAAAACATTTGAGATAAAATCAAAAAAAGGATAGGATTATCTAGCCATGAAGAATATGGAACCTATTAAGAAAGAGTCCCATGTGTGTTTAGGAGATCATATTCTGCAATATGATCACGTTTGGGGGGGGGACAGGGGGAAGGGGGTGGGTGGAGGAGGGTAGGGGGCATCGGGTGGGTGGAGGGGGCAGGGGGTGGGTGGAGGGGGATAGGGGGTAGGGTGGTGGGGGGTAGGAAGAAGGGGGGAGGTTTGCAGGGCAGGGGGGCAGGGGGAAGGGGGGCGGCGAAGGGGGGCAGGGGGAAGGGTGGTGGAGGGAAGGGGGCATGGGGCAGGGGGGATGTCTGCAGGGCAGGGGGAGGGGGGATGGTTAGAATGTTTCCCCACCTCCTCCCGCTCCCTTCACTCCTGGAAGGAAGATGCTGCCCCGCGGATGTTGCTAGACAGAGCCAACACGCTATGGTCACGCTGCGGTCACGCCACAGTCACGCCGCGGTCATGCCATTGTCACGCCGTTGTCACGTCGTGGTCACGCCGCGGTCACGCCGTGATTTGGCCCTGCTCTAGGATGACACCCTGCAGTAGTTCACAGTGATAGTATTCCATGAGTCTTGTGATCAATGTTGAGATTGAATAATTACAATTTCTATCGGTGGGGTGATGACCAAAATGCTTCCCCGCCTCCTCTCGCTCCCGTCGCTCCTCGCCGGAAGATGTTGCCCTTTGGATGTCGCTAGACTGGGCCAACATGTTGCGGTCACACCACGGTCACACCGCGATCACGCTGTGATTTGGCCCTGCTCCAGGATGACACCCCACAACAGTTCCCAGTGATTATATTACACTAGTATTGTTATCAATGTTGGGACTGATTGATCACAATTTCTACCGGTGGGGTGACGACTAGAATGTTGCCCCACCTCCTCCCGCTCCCTTCACACCTGGCCGGAAGATGCTTCCCCGCGGATGTCACTGGACTGGGACAACACACCGCAATCATTCTGCTGTCACACCGTGGTAACACTACGGTCACGCCACAGTCATGACGAGGTCACGCCACAGTCACGCCGCAGTAATGCCGTGATTCGGCCCTACTCCAGGATGACACCCCATAGCGGTTCGCAGTGATAGTAGTCTATGAGTCTTGTGATCAATGTTGCGACTGACTAATCATAATTTTTGCCTAAAGGGTGATGGTCGGAATGTTTCCCTGGCTCCTCCCACTCTCTTCGCTCCTGGCTGGAAGATGCTCCCCCACAGATGTCACTGGACCGGGCCAACACGCGGCAGTCACTCCACAATCACACCGCGGTCACGCCGCGGTCACGCCGTGGTCACGCCGCGGTCACGTTGCGATCACGCTGCGGTCACGTCGTGGTCACGCCACGGTCACACCACAGTAATGTCGTGATTTGGCCCTTCTCTAGCCATATCCAGCCCACACTAACCCCCTTTCACCTTCATTTCAGCCCACTGCCACCAGCATTCCAACCCGCAACAGCCCCCTTGACACCTTCGAATCTTCCCACACCATCCCCCATCACCTACAACCAACCCCCTTCCACTTGCATTCCAGCCCCCTTCCACCTGCATTCGAGCCTGCACCATCCCCCAGCCACCTACAATCCAGGCCGCACCAGCCACCACACCAACCACCACCCCCAGCCTTATGCAAAACACTCATGCCAGCCCTTTTCCACCTGCAAAACAGCCCCTACCACTAGTTCCAGCCCTCTGCCACCTGAAAAAAAACCCCACATGTAATAATTTTGCTAATGATTTTTGGAAAGTATTCCCAATAGAAATAGGTCTAAAATCCTTTACATCCACAACATTTTCCTTCTTTAGGATCAGGGAAATAAAATTGGATTTGATTCCATAGGGCATTGAGGCATGGTTAAAGAACTCCCTCATAGCATTAAGGAGCTCATCACGAACAATTTCCCAGTAGAACATAAAGAATTAATTTTTGAACCCATAAAGACCATCCACACTCTCCAAATTTAGAGAAAAAAGGGCACTATTACCTCTTTCTAAATCATGTACATTCGTGATGTCTCTATCTAATTTTGATGTGACCACTCTATTGTACTATTTTCTGTACCAAGTGTATTTCGCACTAGTGATATTAATTTCAATGAGATTGTTTTCTCTAATTGGGGCTTTAAATTCTCTAATAGAAATAGAGGCATGATAAGGTCCAATTTTCTCACTTGAGTTGAGAATGTCATTAAAGTCTCCAAGAATAAACCAAGGGTCATTAATATTAGCGCTTAGGTAAGAAAGGTCATTCCAAAGAGTTCTCCTTTCTTGGTATCTATTTTTTGCATAGACAAAAGAGCAGAAGAGGTGTATTCCATCAATATTAAAATTGCAAGTAATGATGTGATCAGAGACATTAAATGTGTTAACATTTTGTAAGAGTGAGAAAAAATCCATAGATATTCGGCATTGTAGGTATTTGAGATTGCACCAGTAAAGATATAATTGTGTTGACACAAGTGAGAGTATTTAGGAGAATAAGAAATTTTTGGTTTAGCAATAGAAAATAACATGGGATGGTGAGTGTTAACAATTATTTTTAGAACATTTAACTTGTCAGAGTTGTCAATACCCTGACAATTCCAAAAAATAATCTCCATTTAAACCTATTTTTAGAGTTATTTTTATTCATTCCAGAGCCTTTATTTCTAGAAGACCTTCTAATGTTTTTAGAATTGTTATTGTTAGTGGTCTATTTCTATTCATTGTTTGTAGTGACAGGGTTCAACTTTTTAGTTTCATTTCTTGAAGCATTCATAATTGAGTCTATTCTATTTGTATTACATAACATCAAAGAAGTCGTATTTTGGTTATTTAATAGAATTACAGGCTATTCAGAACAGTTCTTATTATCTACATATTGAACACCATCAAAAGGTAGATTAATAGAATGAGGATTAGGATTACATGGGTCCTTTGAAGAATCTATATCCTACTATTTGACATCATCCAGAACTGATGTAAGGTGCCACTGCCCGGTGGATTTAGGAAGTGCCTGCATAAGCAAGGGGCCCTATACCAAGGGAGTGATTTTGTATTTTTTTAAAGGTTTCGGTGTTATGGAATCTTGTTTATAAGTTTTAGTATGTTTAGTTTTTTGTTTTATCCTGAACAGACATTGGACTAATATTAGGACTCAGCAACCAGTGGTATCCATCTCATTAGGACTATTGATAGATTTAATGTGATTAGGGTGATAAGTATTTAGAGTTGATTCCATAGAGTTCAAATTACAAGGAATCAAGGGATCAATACAATATTTTCCTACATCTTGAGTAGTTGAATGAGGAAAAGTGGGAAGCAGCGTAACCAGAATCACTTCCATAGCAGAAGCAGATGTTACATAGGGTGCTTGGACAGTTTCCAAAGCATATGTGGGACACTATTTTTGATCACCGGAGTCACTGTTATCCTATATTTATATAGTAACTTTCACTGCATGTTTGTTCTCATTTACATATTTAAAAGATTCTAAGGCTTTAGTACCAGAACTAACCTTGGTGATATTTGATTGTGTCAATGTTTGAACAGAGGGAAGGGAACCTAAGACATTTTTTTTGATTGCTGGTCCCATTTATTATCTCTTGAGTAGCAGTAGAAGTCAGTAGGGAGGGTTTTTGGTTCTTTCCAGAAATCATATTTGGGCAGCCGGGATCAACCACAGCTTGTAGAAAATGATCAACATTGTTCTTAGTTACAGTGCTTAATCTATAATCATTGCCTTTTATGTGAACAGGTGGAGATATTTTATCTCTCCTACCCAGTGTGGGTTCAACATTTTTGGTGAGGTTAGAGTTGGGTACCTGCTAAAATGGACAAGTACTGAGTTTTTCTTTCTCATTCTCATTATTGGATAGTCTAATAGTTTCTAGAACTAGATTAGGAGTCTATTCTGTACGATTTTTTTCCTTCGTGGAGTTTTATTCCTCTTCAACTACGTCTGCCCAAGTTTTACCTGAATCATCCCCTATGTGTGTCAGGCTGTGTGATTTTTTCACCCATATTTCAGGTTTCTTTTTGGAGGATTTAGGTATGTCCACTGTGTGAGTTTTGTCTTTTTTGTTTCTCCTTATTTCTTGCTAGTCATTTTCAATTGGCTGATTTACTTGTTTTCTAAACACCCTAAAATTGGAGATTGTATGTCCAATTATTTTACAAAGTTCACAAAAGGGAGGCTTTCTCTCATATTCAATTCTAATTTTAGTTTTATAATCTCTAGCGTTGAAATTGACCATGTTTGGTAGCTTTCAATATAAATTAATTTCTACCATTACTCTCAAAAAGAGTCCTAGGTCAACATTCAATGTTCTTTGGTAAATTTTGAGAGGGGATCCGATGTAGGAAACAATGTCTTTTAGAATTTTTGGGTGCCAAAAAAACCAATTCTGGCCATGTAGTTTAAAGAACAGTCCCATTCAGTTATTATATGGTATCCCAGATTTAGGTTAATATTACCAGTTTTCCAAACCTTTTCTAGAACATATTGTGATTTCAACAGAATTTGATAATATCCCTTTTCTATAGGAATCAATTTCCAATTCAATATATTCCAGCAGTGTGAAATGCGTGAATGTAAATAAGGAAAAGGCTAAGGGTGGTCACCTTTGAGGTAGGAGATGCGACCCATGACAGAGAATTTGCATAGTTGTGTCTGCTGTTGAAGTGCATCCAGGTCCGCCTCCACCAAGAAACTACCATCCTCAAGACGCTTATAAACAGGGGTCTTCGTTGAAATGTCTTCACACAGGCCTGTATTCATCAATGCATCAAGAAAGGAGACCCCTTGAGATCTACCGGGGAGTGAGCGATTGCGAAGATTTTCATTAGGGGGTACTCTTCATGCTTTTCGTCCATATTGCGTTGAGCAAGAGGGGTCTATACCATCTGTGGATTTTTGAAGTGATGAGATTCAAACCTTCCCGGCATGAGAAAATCCTCCATGATAGCGAATCGAGATAACCGGGCCAGAGAACCCCAGCCACTCGGGAATTGTAGAGAGATATGGGAGAACATCTCTCTAAAGTCACTTTTTCCCCTTAGGTACTCGTCAATAATAATATTTACTCATCTCTCACATTGCTTTAATGAATACACTACATGTGCTGTTTCGATTTTCTTCAGAGGATGAATATTATAGATTTTGTACTCGTGGTTTTTGTTCCTTTGGGGGTTGCGGAATGAAGGTTCTTAAATGGTATCCAGACTTTTGCTTAGGTGCTGAGCCCCCCATTGTTCCTATATGGCTAGGGTTATCAAATTTACCCCTTCACCTTTTCAAACAGAGTGCCTTATTTTCCATTGCTGGTTTATTTGGGAACCCATTAAGACTGACTCTGCCACTTTAAACCTCACATGCCCCTTTGTTGCTAGGATTTGCACTGAGGTCGATGTTTAAAAATCTTTGCCATCCCAATTCTAGATTCAAAATGGGGATTAAGGTTTTATTAAAGATTTGGTGTTTAAGAATGCCCGAACTTTCTGCAAAAAATGCTCACGAATTGGTCACTCTATGAATGAATGTGTGACTCAATGTAATGACCCTAGAACTCCACCTCTCTATAAATCTGTTTGGGTGGAAAAGGAAACCCCCATAATGCCCGTTATTTCTCATACAGTTACTACTGACTGCACTAATAACAAGAATACCTCTGGCCTCTCTACGATTCAGCCCCCCTCCCATTATGAATCCAAGACCTTTCACATACCCGAGACTTCTAAAGAAGGAAATCAAGATACCTTCAATGTTGACTCACCTATTCTTGAAGTAAGAAAACCTATACAAAGAGATACATAAGAGGTGAAATCGAATCATGGAGATCCCTTACATGTGGACGTCAGAACTTTTAAAGAAGGAAAGCATTTCTTCAATGCTGACTCACCTATTCTTGAAGCAAGAAAACCTATACAAAGAGATAATGAAGATGTGCAATCAGATCATGAATATCCCTTGCTTTTAAAGATTGACAAACCCTACCAATTGGGAGAAGACTTCCTAAAATCAAGGTCTAGGAAAGGGAAGAAAGCATTGGTTAACTTTGATGGCTTCATCACTCCAAGTGATAGAAACACCTAGAAATTTTGGTATAATTTCAATTTTAAAAGAACAATTATCACACGTTCCCTATCTGCCAACATGAATGACCAAAACACAAGACACCCAAAGACGGCCCCTATTGAAAAAGTGTTTTCGTCATCAGATTCTTCAGCAAGCTTCTCCAATTATTCTGACTCAGATGAGTCATCCAGTGAGGATGATGAAAATGACCCATCTTATAGGGATGCCTACATAATTACAAAAAATCTTGATTTTCCAAATGACCTCGACGCATGGATGGATGATAAAGACACTACTGTATTTAGACAGTATAAAAATGGAGAGATGTCAGGAGATGAATATATTGATATCAGAAAGAGGATGATCATCAATGTGGTAGAGTAATTTAAAAAGAATCCAAGCTTCAATTTTAATGAAATCCCCTGAAAAGGGGGTGCAAGGGGTGGGGTGTCCAGGTTCTGTGGGGTGTCCAGGGTCAGGGGGTCTGTCCTGGGGGGTCTTTCTAGGGTCTATCTAGGGGGGTCTGGGGGGGTGTCCTTGTTTTGGGGGTGGGGGGGGGGGTGGGGGGGTGGGGGCAGGACTGGTAGGGGGAAGGGGGAACTGGCAGGGGGGGAATTAGCAGGGGGAGGGGACTGGTAGGGGGACTGGTAGGGGGGAGGGGGTAACTGGAAGGGGGTGAAAGGGGTGGGGTGTCCAGGTTCTGGGGGGGGGGGTGTGTCTAGGGGATCTATCCAGGGTCTGGGGGTTGTCCAAGTTTGGGGGGGGGGGTTCAGAGTCTTTCCAGGAGGGTGGGAGGGGGGTCTATCCAGGGGAGTGGGGGGGTCTGGAGGGTGTCCAGGTTCTGGGGGGGGGGGGGTTCCAGGGTCTGTCCAGGAGGGTGGGGGTGGCTGTCCAGGGGAGTGTAGGTCTGGGCTGTCCAGGGGGATCTGCCCAGGGTCTTGGGGGGGGGTGTCCTGGGTCTATTTGGGGGGGGGGGGGGTCCATGGTCTGTCTGGGGGGTGTACAGGGTCTGTCTGGGGGGTGTCCAGGGTGTGTCTGGGGGGTGTCTAGGGTCTGTCCGGGTGGTGTCCAGGGTCTGTCTAGGGGGGTTTCCAATGTCTGGGGGAGGTGTCTAGGGTCTGTCTGGGGGGGGGGGGGGGGTGTCCAGGGTCTATCCAGGAGGGGGCTTTGCAGGGGGGTTGTATAGGGGTGTTTTTATAGGGTGGGGTGTCCAGTTTCTAGGAGGGAGGGGTCTATAGGGGGGTGGGCTACTACAGGGGGGTGTGCAGGGGGTGGGGGACTATTTTTTATGGTTTTCCAGACCCTATAGCCACGTTTTTTAATCGTGGATATAGTTCTATTGCCACGGTTAAAAACTGTAGCTAAAGGTCTAATGTCACAGTTTCTAACCGTGGCAATAAACTGTATCCCTCCTCTAGTATAGCCACGGTTATAAACTATGGCTATAGAGATATTACCACGCTTTGAACCGTGGTTGTATACCTATAGAAATGGTTTGAACCGTGGCTATAGACCTAAAGCCACGGTTTGGAACCATGGCTATAAGTCTAGGACTATAGTCACACCAAACATAGCCATGGTTTCTAAAACCGTGGCTATTAACTATAGCCACGGTTTGAGGACCTATAGATAAGGTTTTAAATCGTGGCTATAGCCTGAATTCCCAGTAGTGGAAGCGTAAAAAGCCTTCTGCCCTTACGGTGAATAACAAGAAAGGGAAGGAGAAGAGATTTATACCAAAATATTCTTCACACCCTCCCAAGAAAAGGAAGATCAAATGGGAGGCAAGGTAATAGGAAGTTCTTTTTTTTCATGTGGCAAAAAGGAATACTGGAAGAAAAACTACGCCCATCCAAAGAAGAAAGGGGAAGATTCATGTGCATTTGTTATTGAGTAAAATTTATTTGTTTCTAAAAATAGGGTATTGGATATAGATTGTGGTGATCACATATGTATTCAAATACAAGAACCAAGTAGATTTAGAAAAATTGGTTGAGTGAAGGTATATTTACAAGTAGCCAACAGAGCTAGACTTGCTAATGTAGCTATCGGGGACTACCACCTCACATTGCCACCTGAGATGATCTTTATTTTAAAGCATTGTTATTATGATCCTTATATAACCAAAAAAATAATTTCTTTATCCAGACTAGATACAAATGGATTTGTTTTCATTTTTGGAATTGAGTGTTTCTAATTTATAAAGATAGATTTTTTTGGTAAGGCACAACTATATAACGGTCTTTTAGTGATGGATTACACAAACCAAGTAATGTAAATTGATAACGAAACTACTTCACATGACTCATATCACACCCAAATTTTGCATCACCATCCAGGTCATGTAAATGAGAAACCCTTGGCAAAGTTACATCAAGATGGATATTTAGATTCTTTCACACTAAAACAACTTGGTGTATGTCATGCATGTTTACAAGAAAAAATGACCAATGCCCCATTAAGTTGGAAATGTAAAAGTACCAAATAGATTCTTGAATTGGTTCATAATGATGTGTGTGTACCATTTACGATTGAATGAAGGTATGAGTACTCATACTTCATAAATTTTACTAATGATTTTAAGAGATATGGATATATCTACTTAATGAGGTATAAGTCAGATTATTTTGATAAGTTCAATGAATAAAAGAATGAAGTTGAGGACCAGATTGGTAGGAAGATTAAGATACTCCACTCATACCGAGGTGGATAATATCTTAATCAATACTTCATTGATTACGTACAAGAGTTTTTCATCATATCCCAACCCACTACTCCTTACACACTGTAGTGGAATGGTGTAAGTGAAAGGAGGAACCACACCTTATTAGACATGGTGAGATAAATGATGAGTCATGAAAGTCTTTCATTATCCTTTTGGATATTAGTTACAAACAACAACACACATACTAAACCAAGTACCGAATAAATCAATAAATAATATTACATACGAGATTTGGAGTGAAAGAAAACCTTGTTATCAAATTTACATGTGCGGGGAATCGGAGAATTTATTAATTCCTCTTCAGGTAACAAGATCTCTCCCTGAGCCACAAAGTGTACCCTTATAGGATACCCCAAGGAAGCAATGGGATATTACCTATACGACCCCTAAGACAAAAAGTTTATAGTGGAAAAACATTCCATATTCCTTGAGAGAGAGAACATCTAAAAAAGATACAGTGGGAGAGATATACACTTTGATTAAGTCGAGGATCAAGGTACACAAGAGTTGGCACACGAGTATATTCCAAAAATCCCCATGGAAGAAATATTTTTTCCAAAGACACAAGTACTCTGTTGGAGTACAAGAGAGATTAGAGAACTAGAATGGTATTTTTTTTTCTAGTTACCAATGATTGTTACTCATTATTAGTTGATAATAATGATCCTATAACCTATGAGGTAGCAATAAGTGGCAGAAACATTGCCATGTGGTAAGAAACCATGAATTTTGAAATGAATTTCATGCACCAAAACTATGTACTGATTTTGGTAGATCCTCTAGTATATGTGAAGCATGTTGGTTGCAAATGGGTATTCAAGAATAAACTATAAATGGAATGATAGTTCAATACCTATAGGGCATGACTAGTTACAAAAGGGGTTTAAATAGCATCAAGGAATTGACTAAAAAAACCTTTTCATCAGTTGTAATGCAAAAATCCATCAAAATTCTATTAGTCATTATCCCTTACCCTAATTACGATATTTGGAAAATGGATATCAAAATAGCCTTTCTTAATAGGAACCTTTAGGAAGATATTTATATGACACAACTTGTAGGGTTTGTGACTACAAAGGATTACAATAAGATATACAAGTTGAAAAAAATCATTTATGGATTAAAGAAAGAATCCAGTTCATGAAACATTTATTTTGATGAATCCATAATGAAATTTGGTTTTATAAATAACGAATGTGAGCCTTGTGTCTACAAATGGTTTAGTGGGAGTTCAGTTGTTTTCCTAATAGTATATGTTGATGAAATATTACTTATTGAAAAATAAATAGCTATCTTAAAGTATATTAAGTCATGGTTGAATAAATGATTCTCCATGAAGGACTTGGGTGAGGAAACATATATTCTTTGGATCGAGATCCATCATGATAGATCCAAGATATTATTGGGCCTACATCAAAGTGCATTCATTGAAAAGATACCGAAGATATTTAGTATGGAACAATCCAAATGGGTATTGTTTTTAGTGTCACATGGAATTCTTCTTTCTAAAAAAATGTGTCCTCAAATGCACAAGGAAAGAAAGTGAATGGAAAAAATTATATACACATCATTGATTGGGTCAGTCATGTATGCTATGTTATGTAGTATGCTAGATATCACCTACGCATTAAGTGAAATAGGAAGATATCAATATGATATAGGTGACCACCATTGGATGGAAGTCAAGACTATACTTAAGTATATAAGGAGTACTAAGGATATGTTTTTGATTTATAAAGGAGATGAGGAACTAGTCATCAGAGGATATGTAGATTCTAGTTTCCAGACTGATCGAGAAGACATAAATTCACAAACGGGTTATATATTCACTTTTAATGGAGGTGATGTGAGCTGGAAGAGATCAAAGTATGGGGTGGTTGCAAATTCTACATCAAATTCCAAGTATATCACAACTCTGAGGTGTCTAAATAAGTAGTTTAGATGCAGAGCTGCATCCAAGAGCTGGATTTGGTTCCTAGAAGTAAATATATCATCACCCTTTATTGTGATAATACTGCAGCAGTGGATCTCGCAAAAGATTCAAGGTCACATCAATGGACAAAGCACATACTATAGAAGTATCATCTCTTGAGGGATTTTTCTCATAGAGGTGAAGTTATAGTGACCAATATTTCCATATAATACAACATAGAAAACCCCTTGACTAAAGCCTTGACTCAGTAGAAACATGATCATCATGTGAGGTCTAGCGGACTGAAAGTCATAGATAGTTGTCTCTAATCCATGTGGGAGTTTTATGGAGTTGGTGTTCTAGAACCAATTTTTTGTACATTTATTAAATTAATATTTAATGTATTTAAATATTAAACAACTTATTACATATTTTTCATTGTTTTATATGACTATAATGTAATAACATCCTAGAGTATTTGTCACATTAATAAGGTCATAATAGATCCTCACTATGATGATAACCTTGAAGTGACATGAAAATATTATAAAATATAGCTCTATAGTTGGATTAAATACTATGATGGGACACATAGTATAAAGACCGTTAGGTGTGAGTAATCTTAAGTATATGAGACTTATTCTCATTAATTTTGAACTTGGTAATCTTTAATATGAGATATTATGAAAGTATACCCAATAATAGGAATTCTGCCTGATTTTGTGTCACCAGATATTTCTATCAATGAGCATGTGTAGTAGTCCTTAGAATTTAATATTATCATTAATACGTGTCATGACTCGTGCACATAGATTTGCAGATGAAAACCACCATGCCATATACTTATGGGAAGTAGGGTATGTTGGGTGTTTCAAGAATGACATGTTATTAATGGATAAGTCAAGGAAGGATTTTTCCCTTCCATTTATGTAATTAGATATCTCATCCCTTTGATTGAAATAGAACTGTCGTCCAAAATTCCATGGGCATGGTGTAACAAAAAGTTTATTTTATATAGTTAAATAATGGCATATCAACCATATAGGTTGATGAAACTATCATGAAACCATATTGACGAGATATTATGAAAAAGGATTATATTACATAGTGAGAGTTCTTATGTGGATATCATCATTGCGACATTAATTCTTTATCTTGGGTTCCTTGACCTGTTGCTAGATAGTAATCTTGGACTTTAGTCATGCTTGCGTAATTACATTGAGAAATAATACTAGAGGTTCATAAACTACGTTTTTTCGGTGATCTTAGTTAAATTATATTTGAATATAATTAATATTATAAATATTATTCTCAAGAATAAGGAATAATTTTATTCAAGTAAAAATGATCACATAAATTAAATAAATATTTATTCACCAGATTGTGAATAAAATATATTTATTTATATCATTGAACATTTAATAAATATTTATTTACTAGTATGTAAATAAAAATATATATTTAATAGAATTAAATATTATATTCGGGTGTTAAATAAATAGAATAGTAGTTCGAATGGATGAAGACTGTGTCCGTTGATAAATTAATTATTTTCAAGTCAGTAAATAATGTTTATTAAGTTGGAATAAGAAATAATAATAATATTTTTCTCATTATGTGGCATTATATTTCATTTATGGTTCAGTTTTTCACAAGTTGGCTCACCAAAAATAATGGTTATGTTATTGTTATCATGTGGTATGGGTTTTCACTAATAGTTATAATTGCATTTAATTGTTGTTTCACAATTAAATATTGTAACAAAAACCCCATGTTGTTTAATAGGCATGTACATCTATTATGCCAAATTCCCAGTGAATTGAGAATTATTGAGCAAAACATTTTCTCTCTCGAATCCTCTTGTCTCTTCCTCTCAAGAACAAGTGAAGTTATTAAAGCCCTAAGAATGAGCAATCAATAATGACTGATGCAAGGCATTTGTTATTCCATGATAGCACTCATATAATGTGTGGCATTGATTAGAGACCATTGGAGCATGTGTGGATCACTACTAGATGGATTCTACTTTGGATCATTAAAAGAGCAGCAAATGCAATATGGAAGGGTCATTCCATATGATCAATTATCATCAATGAAGAAAGTATGAAGACCCATGTACTTAATTTATTTAGAAATTATTAAATTAATTATAAACATGATGTTCAAGATCCTCTTTATCAGATCCGGTGCTATTATTATCTTTGTCTAAATCATTTATTTCAATCCAAGGATACTAGTGTTCATCATCGTATTGATCCCGGATTGGTCATCAATTATAGAAAAATCAAATTTGGTCCCTTCTAACTATCATGCTTCCACTACCTCTGGATCCTTTAGTGCCAGCCATCAAAAGGTTCGAAAATGGAGGGTGATATTCCTTTTTTGAGAATGGGTACAAAACATGGTGATGTAAAATTGATGATGTCAAATACACTTCAATTTTTTGGTCATGTGGATTATAAATCACAGTCCAATGTTCTTGGGTTAGGAGGATGGTATAGGAAAATCATACTAGGAATAGACCAGAACACTCTAATGTGTTGAGTTCTACCACAGTAATGTCAAAATCATAAGGATTGAAAATCTTTTTTTTCAAGGTATGATGCACTTGGTTGATGAAAATAGGTGAATATGTAGGAGCCATAGACATACAAGCATAATAAAAAAATGGTCTCGTGAATCCAAGTATCCTTTTACAAGGGACATAAAAGGTTTGTGGCAATCTAAGGTGCTCAAATAATGAAGTGTAATTTATGGAGAATGTAATACTCAAGAAGTGTTTTAGCACCCTAAAAGTTGTGTTGACACTTAGTGATGTTATCATGGTGATTAAATGTGATGAATCATTACTCTAATTTTTTCCTAGACCAGGGGGGCAACAATAATGGATCTAATTTTATTATGGACATAAAGTAGACCCTATGGACTTCATGTCTCTTTCATTTACGCCCTAATTTTGGCATAAACTATAGAGATGAAGAGTTTAGCAAGTGGATACTTGAATTTTTCCTAGGCCCCCCTTTATGCATTTTCAACCTGAAAATTTTTATGTCTGTTTTACTATAATGTTTAGGGTATTACAATTTGGACCATCAATGACTGACGTTTAAGGTCATACAACTTTGAAAAAAGTGCACAAAATGTAAGGTCATGATGCACGTGGACCTTGTATGAGGGTAATATTGCAAAATAGAATAATTTGGATAGATAGTATCAAGAGTACTCTTAAATCATTTTGAGTAGGAGATGAAAATGTTGTAAATCATGGATGAAGGTTCTTAGGTTATGAGTAATTATATGAGACAATCATATCGGGGATATCCCAAAAAAACCTCAGGTGTTGAGTTCCGCCATAGTGACGTCAGGATCATAAGGATTAGAAAGACCTTCCTACAAGGCCATGATGTCTTTGGTTGGTAGTTCTAAGACCTTATTCACTAATATAAAGTCTGAATTTAACAATGATGGTATTTATCGGCACTAGAAAAAGTGCTGATAAATGTAATATTTATCAGCACTAAAGAAAGCACTGATAAATTTAACCCTTTATCAATGCTATATTTATAGCACTCATAATGGAATTATTTATTAATGATTTTTAATGATGATAAATGTCCAAATAAATAAAATTCAACAATTAAACCAATGAAAAATGAAAAATGTGTTTGTTAAAAAAATATTATAGATATTATTAATTAAATAATTAATGATAGAAATGAATAAATTGATTATACTATGAATATATATATATATATATTACAAATACTAATAAATAGTATGTATTAAATATATAGATATATAGATATATAGAAAATGAAAACTAAATAAATTAAAATTATAATTATGCAAATTGAGAAAAATATTAAACATTTTATTATTTTGATGATTATTGAGAATGTTAATAAATAGTATATATTCAATATATAGATATAGATTAATGTATATATATATGATTTATATAATACATATTATTATTTATTCTTTACAATAAATAGTAATATATATTGTGAATAATGGTTTATAATTAAAAAATAATATGAATTTAAAATACTGACTAATTTCATCAACTAGTTGACATAATTGAAATATGTTTGATTTTTCAATTTATAATATAGATAAAATGTATTATATTGATTTTACATATACATAATTAATGAATTTTTATATATATACACACAAACACAAATTTTTTTTGAAATTTAATCAATTTACATTATTTAATTTACATATATTTATTTACTATTTTTTAGTATTTTCAATATGTATTCATCTTTATTTAAATATATATCCATTTTAATGATATATATTAATCCAACATATCCAAATTTTCAATATTGTAATCTTTTTTAATTAACCAATTTTACACATTTTTAACATGCATGAACTTAAGATTAAATATTCATTAATAATGTTAAAAATACATTTATAAAAAAATATTTGTAAATAAAAATATTTATAAATCTATATTTATTGTTTTATACATTTATAATTATAAATAAATAAATAATATTTGTTTAAAAAGTATTTATAAAAGTATAAAAAAATAAATATAAATTTATAATAAATTTATTTAAATAATGAATAAATTTACTATGTTTATATATATATAATTATATAAATATATATAATGATATAAATATTATTTTTAAAAAAAATTATTTATATAAATATAAATAAACAAGTATATATTCCATGAATTATAAAATTATTTTTTTATAGAAAGTATTATTATAAATATTATAATTGTATATATAATAATTATACATTTTTAAAAACAATTTAACAAAAGTATTATAAGTATTTATCATCACTTTTTTAAAAAAGTGCAGATAAATGTGTCATGATTTATTTTAAGAACCCTAACCATTGTGAACTAGTTTGAAATATTCGAAGCTCTCTATGGAAGAGACTTGCTATCAATGCTCCTTGTTGTTGAATCTAAGCTCGAATATAGGCTAGAATCAAGGTTCCAACTATTCTAAGGCTCGAATCCAATTCTCGAGCGATTCAAGGGTTGAACCCAAATGTGGCCTGAATAAAATATAGGTTTTTAGATATCTATAATTTCCCTAGGTTATATATTGAACCTTCTCATCCAACATCAGTGTATCCCAACAAGTCTAGTTTCTCTATCCTATAATAAATCAACCCAACATTTATTGTTTTTTAGATATATTGAAGTATCCTCTTACCCAATATCATGTGGGTCTCCATGGGAAAACATTGGTACTATGCGACTTGAAATATATCAAACCCAATGTTGGGTCATATTTTTGTGAGGTATAATACGCTCCCAATACCTATATTCCATGACATATACCTCTTTTCAATAATCAAATTTTGAAAAATTCATCCATATTGTGGTCTTTGTTTTCATTGGTTTGAAATATTACATTCCAAATCACATGGATGACGAAATATATGACATTATTGGGGTCTTATATTATGTCATGAATTAATTGGAACTAATAAGGTTGAGTGAGGAGAAAATTAAATATAGGGTTATCCCCTTCTTTTTGAAAGGTAATTCTAGAATTATTTTCAAAAAAATGGATGATGAAATATCTAACACATGGGAACAACTATATAATGATTTTTTCAGGAACGATTTTCCTAGAATATTGAGCACTGAAATATGGTGTGAAATTAGTGTATTTATTTTGAATGACTATGAACTATTTCATGAGGCTTGTGTTATATTTATGTTTCACTTAGAAAATTTAATAATAAAATGATTCTGACAAATCTATAAAATTAGTTGAGAAAAAACATTATATATGTTTTATTTTTTGTCTTATTTATTTAACTACTTCTTGAAAAAATATAATGTTTTTAGTTTTTATTTTTGAAGTATTTCAATTTTAATTTAAATAATATGACCTAAATCATATAAAAATAATCATTTATGAGGTTTAAGGGTCTATAATCCTTAGACTATATTATATAGAAAAAACTAATTTTGAGATAAAATGTAATTGATATTTTGATTTTTGTTTTTGAAATATAGCCAAAAAATAAAAAATTGGAATGAGTCATTTTCTAGGAAAAACCTCAAAATCATGGTGTTTTAAGAAAACATATACTATTTCATTACATGGGGTAGAAGAAGAGTACATTTTTTATATAATTTATTATTCTATATCCTTTAGGATTGATCAAATTATTTATGAATTTGAAATTTTCTTTGAAAAGTAACTTATTTAACGAGAAATTTTTTCTATTATTTGAAATTTTAAATAATATTATAAATCATTCAAGAACTAATCTTATACCACTAGATTTAACTAATTTTGATAAAATAAAATATTGATATTTACTGATATAAAATTAATAAATAAGTTTTAATTGAATCTATTTTATTGAAAGAAAAATTACTTTTCATGGATAAAATCATTACACCTTTAGAATCCCACTTCAAGTCAACTTTATTAGTTTGGATTTATTAATTTAATGAAATGTTATGTTAATTTTGTATTATTAATTTTGTTTAATTTTATGGTTTACTAGCATAAACTTAAATACATTTTTATGTCCTTATAGTAGTAATATGATTCCCCACAGATGTAAACTTCTTAATTACATGACATAAAAAAATATTTCATTACATACATTACCATGGCCTTTTATGTTAAGTGTTTTACATAATTAGGACCAAAACTTAACTAAAAAACTCATTTATTTCTAAACTAATAGACATTTTTTGGAACAATATATGAAACAAATTGATCTATAAGAATCCTTCATTTTTCTTACTCGGATCAAGCTCCTCATGTCACATTGTTCTTATTCAGATCAAACACCTCATGCATAGATTTGATCCAATTATTATCCTTGTCAGCCTCTCCAAAATATTTAGGCTCTACTTGGGAAAAAATGAGGATTTTTTTAGAGTCTTACACCTTTTATTTTTCACCAAAGATTTTTGATCACCAATGAAATTTTATCCATTGATTTTACCCTTGCTTATATTTATTATCATTGACAAAAATATAGCCATCTTAGAAATGAAAACCCACTCATTAATTATTCTAAAAAATCTCTCAATTTCTTTCATCACAAATCTAATAAAAACTATGTATGTTTTAATTTAATCCATATAAAAATAGATCATTCTTTAACATTTCCTTTTGGTTCCACCATTATAAATCTCTGATTACCATCATGTAATTCTCACAAATGAGAGGAATTCACCATCGATAATTAATATCTTATGTGTATTTGTTTATTTATTTTACAAAATAAATATTTTATAAACCTAATAGGATATCTTTAATTTATATAGAATGATTCAAATATTCAATCCAATGTATCTTATATTCTCACCCTCCACCTCACTTATTAATTGATTGCTTCGCGAGATCTATTTGCATTTTTTATCATCATTATTTCTTTATTATCATCATATCCGTGTGGTCAACAATGATTACACAATAAATTAATTATCCATATAATTAAATTATAATTTCATATTTATTCTTAATTTATTTATTTTTAGTATTATTCATATAATAATTTTTTTATAAAAGTGTATTATTATGTTCAAGTTGGAGTGGTTTTTTCGAAGCTTCTCATGATCGTGAGGGATTGGACTTCGAGCCAGCAATTGAGATAATGACAATAAGGAAATTCATCAAGAATGAATACAACCATCAGAAAAATGTGAATATCTACTACTTATTTAATTAATTTTTTCATAATTTTATATACTATTTTTAAGATAATTTCTTTATAATTTCTATCTAATACTTATTTATTTTTTTCATAGATCTTTTGGGAATTGATATTTTTATTTCAATTATTTGCAACAAGACACAAAAGCGATAAAATGATTCTTTCATCTAATGTTAACATGTATTCTATTTTCATTTCCTTTAATTTTTAAACTTCCAATAATGCATATTGATTTGATTTTATTAGATAAAAAACCACTCTCATTGTTGAAAGTCTCCTCCCTTCTGACTTTCAACAACCAGAATTGTTTTTCAGATGAGAACACAAAGTCAATATGAATTGTTGGATGTTCAACATAGAAAGAAAATTAAAATGTGGTAACATTGAAATTTGGTAATTTTTTGATACTTTTGGGCATGTAGGAATCAAATACACCTCAATCTGACACACGGTGTGAACGATATGACTCCGAGTGCTTCTTTTTATTTAAAATTGACATTAATTTTCGTAAAAAGGACAAATGACATACTCAAAACTAAGAAAACATATTCTTATTGTTTTTTTTAATTTAAGGAAACAATCAATAATCTATTTGAGACATTTAGGAATCAGCCACACCTCAATACGATGCATGGTGTGACTGCTATGAATCAATGTGTCCACTTTTAGTTTAAAACCGACAGTTTAGTTCAAAAAATGTCACTCAATGAAAATAAAGAAAACAAAATTTTATTTTCTTTATAATTTAAGAAATTTATTCATAATTCCTTTTTGACATTTAGGAATTTTTATCATTTCAAACCGATACATGATTTGATCATTATAGGTCAAAGTGTGTGTTTTCAGTTTAAAATAACAATTTAGTAAAAAAATGAAATAATCAAAAATGAGAAAATGAATTTATATTTATTTTATACTTTGGAAAAATGATCCATATTTAATTTTAGATTTTTAGTAATCATAAATACCTAAATCTGACGCATGATGTGACATGTATGACTCAAAGTGCGTCTTTTTATTTAAAAATGACATCAATTTTAATAAAAAGGATAACTGACTTACTCAAAACTAAGAAAACACATTTAGATTGATTTTATACTTTAGGAAAACAATATATAAGTCATTTTATATGTGTAATAATTAGACATACTTCAATCTGATGCATAGTGTGATCGATATGTCTCAAATTGCGTCTTTTTTGTTTAAAAATGCCATCTATTTTTTTAAAAATTTCAACTGACCTTCTCAAAACTGAGAAAACAAATTCATATTGTTTTGATAATTTAGGATAATGATCCATAAGTCATTTTTGAATTTTAGGAATCAACCAAACCTTAATATGATACATGATGTTCCAAGTATGACTCAATGTGTATGTTATTAGTTTAAAATCGATAGTTTAGTTCCAAAATTACACACACTAAAAACTAAGAAAAAAAGATCGTATTTTTTTAATAATTTATGAAATTTATTATTAAGTCATTTTTGAGGTGGAGGAATCAGTCACAGGTCAAACAGATACATTATGTGATCCGTATGAGTCAAAGTGCATGTTTTGAGTTTAAAATGAAATTTTAGTAAAAAAGATAAGTGATGTACTCAAAACTGAGTAAAAAATTTGGATTGTTTTGATACTTTAGGAAAATAATCCATAACCATTTGAGACATTTAATAATTAGCTTCACCTAAATCTGATGCGTGGTGTGTCCATTATTACTCAATGTGTGCCTTTTAATTTAAAATTGACATCAATTTTAGTAAAAAGGACAACTCACCTACTCAAAACTGAGAAAACACATTCATATTATTTTTTTATAATTTTGGAATATGATCCACAATTAATTTTTGACATGTAGGAATTATCCTATCCTCAATCTCATACATAATTTTTTTTGAATGACACATCTGGAAATTTTATCTACAACCATAGTTTGGAATCGTGGTCGTAGACTATAAAACCGTGGCAATATACTATTGCCATATTTTTCATAAACCATGGAAGATATTGTCGTGGCAGTAGGGCCAACCTATTTCTACAATTTTCATCGTGGATATAGGTCACATAGTTCTACGATTTAAACTGTGGAAATAGACATTCTACAGCCACAGTTTGAGCATGGAAATAGAATCCTACGACCATGGTTTTAGTTGTGGCTATAGGGGACCTACGACCACAATTTTAACTGTAAAGACCCGTAAAATTCAAGGGAAATTTTTTCATAATTTTATTTGGGATTTTACAAGAATGCAGTTTCAGACGACACTTGATTCCGAGGCCTAGTGTGCCCAGAATTTCTATCCGAAGTTTAGCTCAGGTACGTTCAGTGAACGAACGAGCGGGAATTCCTATCTTTTGAACCAGTGCTCGGAATCGAATTCCGAGGGCACTGATGGAACCGCATCACCAGTAATTTCTTAGGAACGCCTTTTCTGGAGTTGCGTTTGCTCGTTATGAGTTGTTTAAATTTGTGGATTAAGTGTTATTGAAATAAAATTTTCGTTAAGAATTTTATTTCACTTCTGCATGAGTTAGAACCTAAGTGTAGGAGTTAGGGTGGGACCCACTGTTTGTTAGGTTCTCTTGAGTGGATTAAAGGTGAGGTGGGGCCCACATGAGCCCCAACCCTTTCAATTCCCTTAACTTCCTAACTCCTCTTAACCCCCCACTTAAGTTGTGTAACTCTTATAACTTTTTTTTACTTCCCATTAATTGGGTGACTTTACCTCTCCTCTCTTTAAGTATGCCAACACCCAATTCAATTAATTAATTTATGTTTTGAATTTTTGAATTGTGGATTGAGTTAATAAAATAAGGGTGAGCCTTATTTTATTTTGGTTGGATGTTGTGTGTGGAAAATTGAGGAGAGAGCTCTTCCTCTTCGACGAAGAACACCAAGACTTCAACGAAGAACGCCGTCACCGTAAGAAGAGAGCAACGTGTCGTCTCTTCTCCTCTTCGCAGCCGGTGTGTTTCTGAAGATCGACGACACACCCTCTTTCGATCTTCTTACCGTGTCAATTAAAAGGAGACGCCACTTCATCCTTGGGCGTTCTCCGTCAACTTACGGAGCTTCACCTCGCGACGTCGTTTTCCGCAGCAAACCCCCGTTCTAGCTACGCTCAAGGTAGGGGTTTAAATTATTTAATTATTTTTGTTCGTGATTTCTGGTTTTTCGTTCTTCGTGGATATACGAATAAATGATATCGATTAACGAGAGGGGGACGGACCGAACAAACACGGACGACCCTCCTCCCTTATCCGTGTGTTGTTTCTTTGTGGTTTGAAACGAGTATGGCGCGGTGCCGTCGCACCACGTGTGATCATGCGGCAAGGAATGCGCGACGCCGTCGCGCCGTGCCATGGAAACGAACAAGGACGCGATGCCGTCACGCCGTGTCAAAGAAAACTGAAGACACCGTGGCTGAAGTGGGACCACGGCGGAGGGGCGCGGTGTAGTTGCACCGTGCCGGACGAACCAAGCTGCGGTCGGTTTCAGGCCGCGACAGAGCAGGGTGACCGATGGCCGGTTCCGGGCCGCCGATGTCGGCGAAGGAGGAAGGACCGGCTATCGCTGGTCCTTGTTGGCAGAACCGGCCGGCCGGTGCGGGCCGGTAGGACAAAGGGAAACCGGGGGAAATAATTCCCCTAGCCGGCCAAGCAAACAGCCCCAATTTAATGGGGGGCCGCGGTTACACCAGGGGGGCACCCCCCCCCCCCCCCCTTGCCAAACGGCTCGGACGGTTGGCCCAGTGCCTGGCCAGCGTGCTGGGCGCACTGTACCCAGGCCGGGTCAGGCCACACCCAAGCAGGTTGGACTCGGACCCGGTTCGGGTCGACTTTAGGGGTATCAGGCCGGGTCGGACCGGGCCCGAACCCCTTAATACCGAACCTTTTCCGGTCGGATTCCCATAACATGTGCTACGGGTCTCCGATCGATGCACCGTCAGTTGCGATGAGATCCTTGTATCGAGACGGTAGTTTCAGTATATCGCACTTAAGATTTTTGAATACTTTGGGTTCGGCCGGGTTGGTTCGTACATGAAACCAACCGGGCCCTCGGAGCGGAAATGCTCATATCTTAAGCTCCGGACGTCCGATTGACGTGCTTTCGACTTTTTAGGATTCATCTTAGTGAGACAGATCTTTTGGATTACTATTCCCGAGGTTTGGACACAGGTGGAGTATGGTCGGGTTGGTTTTTCCTTAAAAACCAACCGGGCCCCTAGGACAAAAAAGCCAATAACTCTCAGACCGGGCGTCTGATTGACGCGCCGTCTGCGAGGTTGAGTTCATGTTGATGATACAGAACTTTTGGATACATCAACTCTGGACTATGTGTCAGATGATGTATCAGCCTCTCAGCTCATGGAGCGGACCCTCCCGAACGAGCTTGCTATGTGCGGGAACCCTAGAGCTGGTTGTGTTTTCTACTGTGACGACGACGACTGTACAAAAATCCTCAGTGGATTCGATGGTGACGACTACAGCACTCAGCGATCCTACATGGATTAGTGCTACCGATCCTGTGTGGGTCAGCGCTCAGCGGTTCGGTGTGAGCCAGTTCCTACAGATCCTGTGTGGGTCCGATCTTGTATGGGTCATTTCGGGGGTTAGTTTCCTATCGATCCTTTGGGGGTTAGTACCTATCGATCCTTTGTGGGTCTGACGACTTAGATGGATTAGTGATCATCTCTATCATCTTTCGAAGAAGTATACCTGTGTGAGCCGAATCCTGTTTTACTTTCCTATGTGGATTGTGTTGTGATATCCTGTGTGGATTTACGTTTTGCTTTCCTGTGTGGATTGAGTTGTACATGGGCTCGGATGTTGGAGCCGAACGAGAATTGATGACTTAGGTATATGTATGGGCATATAAATAAGCAGTGTCGGATGTTACTTCGTGATTTACCTTTCCTCTGTGGTTTATCCTTTGTGGATACTGGGAGACCTTCGGGGATCTCGGGGTCCCTACTGAGTAGCTTATACTCACCCCTGCACTGGCTATGCCCGCACTACGTTGTGTTGGTTGTAGACGACGGACAACGTTGATCGTGGTTGAGGCTTGCAGAGCAGGACGATACCTGGAGGTGGACCACTGGGCGGGACATACTCGGAGCGGACGACGGGACCCGAGGAGCAGTAGAGCTATCTATACCCACCCTTCAGGTGGGATTCCTAGTGGACAGCTCATCGTTCCAGCTTTACATTTCAGTTTCTGTTTTCCCTTTCCAGTTGTACTTTACTTTCAGTTTTGGGTTTGTATACTAGCCCACTTACTTTCCGCACTTACTGTTGTAATCTGTTTTTACTTAGTGTTTACTTCTAATGCTTGCTTTCTCTGTGGTGTTTGTTTACTTTACAAAGGCAATCCCTTCCCTTTTTATCGGGATTTACGCCCTGGTTCTAGTCGCCAGCCCCTGGCCTATGGAAGGCGGGCTTGGGGTAGTCACGGCACGAGCCCCGAGGACGGGTCGTGACAAATTGGTATCAGAGGAGTACGGTTCTACCGCAGAACTTGGGACTCTGATCTTTTTTATGTGAAGCAATAGTGTTTAGCATATTGTATGTGGTTATCAGTCCAGGGAGTCCAGTGTTGGTGCGGTGGCCGACGTATCCGTACACCAGGACCCTGACTTCTGATTTCTGACTTAATGCACTAAAACATTGATTGCGTGTGTGTTCAAGTTTTCTTTGTGATTACTTTGTGTCAGCTCACCAGGTATATTGTTCTGACCGTGGCACACCTTTTTCCTTTTCAGGATGGCCCCACGACGGCAGCCAGCTAGGGTTCTGAGTGTTGAGAGTGACGACAGCCCACCGAGCGACGAGGCCTCGTTGCAGGGCCCTTTGTCAGCAGTGGCACCGGCAGTACCTCTACCCGCCGAGCCACCGATGCTTCCAGCACCAGCCGCTGACGATGCACGTCGCCTCAGTGCACTGCATGAGTTCCAGCACCAAAGACCGCCCAGGTTCCGTGGGGAGATGGACCCCCAGGCAGCCGAGGACTGGCTGGAGGCAGTGGTGTGAGTTTTCAGGTTAGTGAGGACACCAACAGACCTCATGGTGATCCTCGCAGCGAGCCTACTGCATGCGGTAGCGGGCCGATGGTGGAGCTTGATGCTCTAGGTGCACGATGAGGCATCTCTTCTCTGGACAGACTTTGAGAGCCTCTTCCGCTCAGAGTTCTTCCCAGCCACCCACTGTGCGGTGCGCATCCAGGAGCTTCTTCAGCTGCGGCAGGGCAGCATGACAGTCGCCCAGTACTCAGCGAGATTTACCAATCTCTCGCGCTAATCTACAGACATGGTACGAGACCCATTCTTCCAGGCCCGAACCTTTGAGTAGGGATTGAGAAACGAGATCAGGGCATCGCTAATCTCTCTCAGCATTACGACTCAGACAGGAGTACTGGAGCAAGCCATTTTGATCGAGAGTTTTCTTGCTGAGCCTACACCAGCACCGAGACACACCGCAGGGTGGCACGTAGAAGATTCTTCTACAGCAGGAAGTCGACGGATGACTCATGGGTCCAAGAAGACCAGACCCTCAGGAAAATGACCTCAGGACACTGGCTCAGTAGTGCGGGGCACAAAGCGTGAAGCCAGTCTTTCGAGAGGCAGGCAGTGCTACTCATGCGGCGGGCAGGGCCACATGGCTCGTGACTGCCTGACCCGCCGTGCCAAGGAGCATCAGACGGTTGAAGGACCACCAAGGCAGAGGCAGAGGGTCAACTGTGGCGGTCCGTAGGGAGCAGGCAGACAAGGCAGAGGAGCTGGCCGAGCAGTGGGTGGTGGGCGACGCTTTGAGGATCTAACACCACCACCACCACCAGGTGGTCCACCCCGACCATAGGGAGCTGGCGGGCAGAGATAGAAACAGATCCAGACAGCAGAGGCCTACGACCACGGTGCGCCCGAGATGATTCGAGGTACTATCTATGTCTATTACACCCTTACTGCAGTACTTATAGACACAGGAGCGAGTCATTCTTTCATAGCCGCTGCCTTTGTTCGGAGCTCGGAGATTCCGACAGAGCCGTTGGCTCGATCCTTACGGCTAGAGACTCCTATGGGAGCAGACTCGATGATTACGCACTGGTGCCGACAGTGTGAGCTTACTCTAATATGCAAGAGCTTCGGCTGGGATCTTTTTGTAGCGGCGTCGAGGCCTTATGGCGTCATCTTGGGCATGTATTGGTTGTCGACATTCCATGCACAGATTGACTGTATTAGGCGCAAGGTGCGATGTGTACGCACGGACGAGAGCAGGTTCCCCTTCACCGGAAAAAAGGGAGCCTTTTCAGCTCAGGATGGACTCTCGCAGAGGAGAGGACATCCCATCACTCATCAGTTGTCTAGCCTCATCCTAGGAGCAATTGACGTGCGAAGTCCTGGTTTTCCTACAGTGGTGGATCAGTATGCGGACGTTTTTCCTGACGACGTTCCATGGATACCTCCACGCAGAGAGGTAGACTTTTATAACAACCTGTACCCCAAGACAACCCCGATATCGACTCCAGCATATCAGATGGCCTCCGCTGAGCTTCGAGAGCTACGGGTATAGTTGGAGGACTTGCAGGGAAAGGGATTCAACTGACCCAGTGTTTCACCCTGTGCTTCCCCGATTTTGTTCGCCAAGAAGGCAGACGGGAGCTTGCGACTTTGTGTCGACTATCGTCACCTGAACCGGGTGACAGTGAGGAACAAGTATCTTCTACCGAGGATTGATGATCTCTTCGATCAGCTCAAGGGAGCACGATGGTTCTCAAAGATAGACCTCAGGTCAGGCTATCATCAGCTCAGAGTTTGAGACGAGGACGTGCAGAAGACGGCCTTCAGATGTTGGTATGGCCACTATGAGTTCTTGGTTATGCCATTCGGCATAACCAATTCTCCAGCGGTGTTAATGGACCTCATGAACAGGATCTTTCAGTCATACCTTGATCGATTTGTCGTGGTCTTCATCGACGACATTTTGATTTACTCGACGACTGAGGAGGAACACACCTACCACTTGCGGGTTGTACTAGACACACTCCGAGAGCACCAGCTTTATGGTAAGCTCTTGAAGTGCCAGTTCTGGATACGTGATGTCCACTTCTTGGGACACATCATCTCTGAGGTGGGAGTTGCAGTGGATCCTGCGAAGATCGAGGAAGTGCTAGCTTGGGAGCCAACCAGGAGCGTGATAGAGGTGTGGAGTTTCTTGGGACTAGCTGGATACTACCGGGGATTCGTGCCAGACTTCTCCAGAGTTGCAGCACCACTCTTAGCTTTGAAAAAGAAGGGGAAACCCTCCGTGTGGTTAGACAGATGTCAGCAGAGCTTCTAGGAGTTGAGATAGAGATTGACCAGCGCACCTATCTTGAGGTTGCCTGAGGAAGGAGTTGGGTACGTAGTCTACTGCGATGCATCAGGGACCGGACTTGGATGTGTCTTGATGCAAGAGTGGGCCGTGATCTCCTATGGATCACGTCAGTTGAGGCCGCATGAGAAGAACTACGCTACCCATGACCTGGATTTAGCAGCAGTGTTCTTCGCTCTGAAGACATGGCGACACTACCTGATGGGCGAGCGCTTTACAGTCTTTTCTGACCATCAGAGTCTCAGATACATCTTCTCTCAGAAGTATCTGAATCTGAGACAGCGACGATGGCTCGAGTTTCTCTAGGACTATGACTTTGAGATAGTCTATACTCCTGGGAAGGGGAACGTGGTAGCCGATGATTTCAGCAGGAGGACGGGCATTCAGCTACTTGAGGAGGCGATAGAGCAGCTAGCCTCTTTGCAGATATCATTCGGGGATAGAGATGGTGTAGCCTTCCTCTAGTCTCTCACAGTCACTCCTCCACTACTATAGCAGGTCAGAGAGGCACAGCGTGGGGACACTGACTGTGAGACGCGGCGTGCTCATATATCCTTAGGACAGGCACCTGATGGTTTCTCCTTTGGAGCAGAGCACAACGTCCTTTTCAAAGGACGTACCTTGGTACCGGTTGCTTTACGGGAGGATGTGCTGAGAGAGTTTCACACTTCTCCCTTGGCGGTACATCCTGGAGTGGCGAAGATGTACCATAATCTCAGATGACAGCACTGGTGGACAGGCATGAAGAAGGCTGTGACAGAGTTTGTTTCTCGATGCCTCACCTGCCAGCATGTGAAGGCTGGGAACCAGGTACCAGCAGGCTTGGTACAACCCTTAGAGGTCCCGAAGAGGATGTGGGACAGGATATCTATAGACTTCGTGATTGGACTTCCACGCACTTCCAGAGGTCACGACTCCATTTGGGTGATTGTCGATCGACTCACCAAGTCGGCTCACTTCTTACCCATCAGAGAGCAGGGCTCAGTGGAGAGATTGGGACGACTTTATGTTCAGGAGATTGTGCGGCTTCATGGTGTGCGATCATCTATCGTCTCTGATCGAGATGCTTGCTTTACTTTCCGGCTTTGGAAGGGGTTGCAGGAGGCGTTCGGGACATAGCTACGTCTAAGCACAGCCTTTCACCCTCAGACAGATGGTCAGATGGAGAGGACCATTTAGACTCTCGAGGACATGCTCCGCACATGTGTCCTCGACTTTGGTCGTAGCTGGGAGGACCACCTACCCTTGGTGGAGTTTGCGTACAACAATAGTTACCACTCCACCATCGGGATGGCACCATACGAGGCATTGTACGGCCGACCTTGCAGATCTCCTTTGTGCTGGACAGGACCTGGGGAGTTAGCACTTGTGGGATCGGAGATGGTCCAGGCCACGACAGAGAAGGTCCAGGTCATCCAGGAGAGGATAAGGACAACTCAGAGCCGACAGAAGTCATATGATGACAGGAGGCAGAGGCCACTAGAGTTCGAGGATGGCGACCACGTCTTCTTGCATGTCTCACCTTGACGTGGATTACGGAGATTTGGCCGAGGCGGAAAGTTGTCTCCACGCTTCATCGGACCATTCCAGGTCCTCGGCAGGATTGGCGAGGTGGCTTATCGTCTGGCTCTACCACCTCAATTGCACCGGGTGCACGACGTCTTCCATGTGTCTCAGTTGAGGAGATACGTGCACGACTCGACGCATATCATTGACCATGGGGAGCTCGACATTGATGATGGGGCGGCTTTTTCAGAGGTCCCAGTGGAGATCGAGGATCGAAAGGAGTGGTTCCTATGTAGACAGTCGATTCATCTAGTGCGCATCAGATGGAAGCACGGGAACCTCCAGGAGAGCACTTGGGAGTGGGAGGCTCAAATGCGTGCTCAGTATCCACATTTGTTTCCCTAGTTTTCGATGTATCTTTACGGGGACGTAAAGCCCTGAGGTGGGAGTAATGTAAAGACCCGTAAAATTCAATTGAAATTTTTTCTTAATTTTCTTTGGGATTTTACAAGAACGCAGTTTCAGACGGCACTTGATTCCGAGGCCTGGTGTGCCCGGAATTTCTATCCGAAGTTTAGCTCGGGTACGTTCAGTGAATGAACGAGTGAGAATTCCTATCTTTTGAACCGGTGCTCGGAATCGAATTCCGAGGGCACCGATGGAACCGCAGCGCTGGTAATTTCTTAGGAACACCTTTTCTAGAGTTATGTTTTCTCGTTATGAGTTGTTTAAATTTGTGGATTAAGTGTTAGTGAAATTAAATTTTCATTAAGAATTTTATTTCACTTCTCCATGAGTTAGAACCTAAGTGTAGGAGTTAGGGTGGTACCCACTATTTGTTAGGTTCTCTTGAGTGGATTAAAGGTGAGGTGGGGCCCACACGAGCCCCCACATTTTCAATTCCCTTAACTCCCTAACTCCTCTTAACCCCCCACTTAAGTTGTGGAACTCTTATAACTTTTTTAACATCCCATTAATTGGGTGACTTTACCTCTCCTCTCTTTAAGTATGCCAACACCCAATTCAATTAATTAATTTAAGTTTTGAATTTTTGAATTGTGGCTTGAGTTAATAAAATAAGGGTGAGACTTATTTTATTTTGGTTGGATGTTGTGTGTGGACAATTGAGGAGAGAGCTCTTCATCTTCGACGAAGAACACCAAGACTTCAACGAAGAACGCCGTCACCGTAAGAAGAGAGCAGTGTGCCGTCTCTTCTCCTCTTCGCAGCCAGTGTGTCTCCGAAGATCAACGATGCACCCTATTTTGATCTTCTTCCCATGTCAACGAAAAGGATAGGCCACTTCTTCCTCAGGCATTCTCCGTCAACTTACGGAGCTTCACCTCGCGACGTCGTTTTCCGCGGTGAACCCCCGTTCTAGCTACGCTCAAGGTAGGGGTTTAAATTATTTAATTATTTTTGTTTGTGATTTCCAGTTTGTCGTTCTTTGTGGATATACGACTAAATGCTATTGATTAATGAGAGGGTTTGGACCGTAAAAACACGGCCGACCCTCCTCCCTTATCCGTGTGTTGTTTCTTTGTGGTTTGAAACGAGTATGGCGTGGTGCCGTCGCACCGCGTGTGATCGTGTGGCAAGGAATGCGCGGCGTCGTCGCGCTGCGCCATGGAAACGAACAAGGACGTGACACCGTGATGCCGCGTTAAATAAAACCGAAGACACCGCGGCCGGAGCGGGGCCGCGGCGGAGGGGCGCGGTGCCGTCGCACCGCGCCGGACAAACCAAGTCGCAGCCAGTTCCGGGCCGTCGGGGTCGGCGAAAGAGGAAGGACCAGCCGTCACTAGTCCTTGTTGGCAGAACTGGCTGGCCGGTGCGGGTCAGCTGGACAAAGGGAAACCGGGGGAAATAATTCCCCCGGCCGGCCAAGCAAATGGTCCCCATTTAATGGGGGGCCGCGGTTACACCGGGGGGGCAGGCCCCCCCCCCCCCCCTTGCCAAAAGGCTCGTCCAGTTGGCCGAGCGCCTGGCTAGCGCGTTGGGCGCGCTGTGCCCAGGCCGGTCCAGGCCGCGCCCAAGTGGGCCGGACCCGGTTCTGGTCGACCCCAGGGGTATCGGGTCGGGTCGGACCGGGCCCGAACCCCTTAATACGAAACCTTTTCCGGTCGGACACCCATAACTTGTGCTGAGGGTCTCCGATCGATGCACCGTCAGTTGAGATACGATCCTTGGATCGAGACGGTCATTTTGGTATATTACACTCAAGGTTTTGGAATACTTTGGGTTCGGCCGGGTTGGTTCGTACACGAAACCAACCGGGCCCTCGGAGCGGAAACACTCATATCTTAAGCTCCGGACGTCCGATTGATGTGCCGTCGACTTTGTTGGATTTCTCTTAGTGAGACGGATCTTTTGTCTTACTCCGCCCGAGGTTTGGACGCAGGTGGAGTATGATCGGGTTGGTTTTTCCTTAAAACCAACTGGGCCCCTGAGACGAAAAAGCCAATAACTCTCAGACCAGGCATCCGATTGACGCGCCGTCTGCGACGTTGAGTTCCTGTTGATGATACGGAACTTTTGGATACATCAACTCTGGACTATGTGTCAGTTGATGTATCAGATTCTCGGCTCGTGGAGCGGACCCTCCGGAACGAGCTTGCTGTGTGCGGGAACCCTAGAGATGGCTGTGTTTTCTACTGTGAGGACGACGATTGTACAGAAATCCTCAGTGGATTCGATGGCGACGACTATAGCACTCAGCGATCCTACGTGGATCAGTGATACCGATCCTGTGTGGGTCCGATCCTGTGTGGGTCAATGCTCAGCGGTTCTGTGTGAGCCAGCGCCTACAGATCCTGTGTGGGTCTGATCCTGTGTGGGTCATTGTGGGGGTTAGTTTCCTATTGATCCTTTGTGGGTCATTGCGGGGGTTAGTACCTATCGATCCTTTGTGGGTCCGACAACTTAGATGGATCAGTGATCATCTCTATCATCTTTTGAAGATGTATACATGTTTGATCTGAATCCTGTTTTACTTTCCTATGTGGATTGTGTTGTGCTATCCTGTGTGGATTTGTGTTTTTATTTGCTGTGTGGATTGGGTTGTACTTGGGCTCGGATGTTGGAGCTGAACGAGAATTGATGACTTAGGTATATGTATGGGCATATACCTAAGCAGTTTCGGATGTTACTTTGTGATTTACCTTTTATTTGTGGTTTATCCTTTGTGGATACTGGGAGGCCTTCGGGGGTCTTGGGGTCCCTACTGAGTAGCTTATACTCACCCCTGCATAGGCTATGCCCGCACTACGGTGTGTTGGTTGCATACGACAGACAACGTTGATCGTGGTTGGGGCTTGTAGAGAAGGACAATACCTAGAGGTGGACCACTGGGCGGGACATACTCGGAGCGGACGGCGGGACCCGAGGAGCAGTGGAGCTATCTATACCCACCCTTCAGGTGGGATTCCCAGTGGAAATCTCATTGTTGCAGCTTTACTTTTCATTTGTTGTTTTCCATTTCCAGTTGTACTTTACTTTTAGTTTGGGTTTGTATACTGGCCCACTTACTTTCCGCACTTACTGTTGTACTCTGTTTTTACTTAGTGTTTACTTCTACTTCTTTCTTTCTTTGTGGTGTTTGTTTACTTTACAAAGGAAATGCCTTCCCTTTTTACCAGGAGTTACGCCTTGGTGCTAGTCGCCAGCCCCTGGCCTATGGAAGGCGGGCTTGGGGTAGTCACGGCACGGGCCCCGAGGATGGGTCGTGACATTAACCGTGGATATAGGGGGCCTACAAACACAGTTAAACCATGGAAATATGATATCTATCTCTATGGGTAAAACATTGGATGTAGCCCCCCTATATCCATGGTTAAAACTGTGACCGTAGGCTCCATCGATATAAAAAAACAGCATCAAATACACCTACAGTACACCTGTAACAAATTCCAAAATCCACTATACAAATACACATGCAACAAATTCTTTTAGTATAAAAAATAGCATAAAATACACCTACAGTATAAAGAAACACCTGTAAAAATTTCCTGCACCCTAAGTATACAAAAACACCATACAAAAACACCTACAACAAATTCCAAAAACCACTTATAATAGCTCATTTCCACAAAAATAAAAAAACTAATACATATAAGATTGAAATTTTATAAACAATGAAAACCAAATTATAAATACATAAAATATAAGTAATTTAGATCTAAAATATCATCTGAATACTCATCATCATCAGCACCAATTTCAACAGCATCAACGTGCAAACCACCGACAACATCATCATCAGCACCATTTTCAGCCTCTCTACTGGAATCTTCAGCCTCTCTACCAGCATCTTCAGCCTCTCCATCAGCTTCTTTAGTTACTCAATCATCTCCATCCTCAAAAATCAAGCGCAGAATTGATAAACATACGTCCACTATTACTTCATCCCCTGAAGAAAGTGAATACCATATAGTTGATATCACCGTGAACAATTGGTCATTTTATTTTTACTGTATCTTTTGAGTCTCTTGTCTGAATTGTTTCTTTGTTATCTCAATGGCGACATGTAATTGTTCTTCGATAACCATTCCTATAATATATCTAGAATATTCAATACCTTATGACCAATATTTAGATGACATGATTTTCTTCTCAGGTTTACTATGAACTCTTTTACTATAGTCATTGCCTAGAACCTCATGTAAATGATCATTTGGTCCAAATGTGTCCGATTCCTTTTCTCTAGATCTTGAAGAGAATATTATAAAATGTAATTACTATTTTAGTAGATAATCAAAAAATAAATAATATAAAATAGGAATGTAACTTATAAATAAAAATATCTTAAATAACTATTGATGATGAAGATACGATTTATCATTTCCTACATACATTGATTTGAGGTTGTTTGAGTGTTCGAGAGCAACTAATATAGAATTTTAGAAAATTTACCAAGAATAAAAGTAGATATTTATGATGAGTTTAGTGCCTTTGGATCCAATGTATAGAGGAAGGTTGCTGTTGAATTGGTTCAAGTTTGGTTTTTCACATGGATGGGTGTTAAGATGAAGTTCTAGATTGAATCAACAATGCACTAAAGAGACCTCTCAAAGTGAATTTTTTACTCATATACAAATAGGTTAGAAAGCAATGACACTCCTATACAAAGATCATACCATCACTCACCTTTTCGGCATGATTCTACAACCATTTTTCATTACAACCAACTAGTCGTACCATGATATAAAAAACTAAATGAAGTGAGGGATATATACTTTGAAAATAAGGGGAGAAAAAAAAGGTAAAATCAGAAAAGAGGCTAATGAAACCTACCATAGGATCTAATAACTTATGTAGTCCTAGTGTTTAAATGAAATAATGGAGTGTTAATTATTAAAGACTCTGGAATAATTCATCACCAATTCCTTGGATTAACCTTATGGTTAACTCTTCATCATCATGGAGTATGAGATCCCATGAAAAACACAATGGTGAAGAAACAAAAATAAAACAAGTTAGAGGAGAAGGTAAAAACACATTTGAAGAAGAAAAATCAGAATCTTAGTTCACATAACAATAATATAATGTATTTAAAAAAGTTGAATAAAATAGATATGAGTTGTCCCACTATATGGTAATTATTAGTCCCCACATACCACAATCCCATTATATATCTCAGCATATACTCAACTCTAAAATAGAATTGAAAAAAGTATCGTAACTAGTTGAGAGACTCATTCTATGACTGAGATTTGTTTTCATTTGAGAGTAATCTAAGCTGATATTATTGAATAGTCATGTCTTCATTTCTAAACTAGCTTGGGATATAATATCTTTCAAGTTGGCTAGTTGGATCTTTATTTTACTTCACTAGAGTAGACCCGCATTCAAATATCCCGCTAGAAGGTCATGCTTGATGGATGAATAGAAATTTTGGTCACTGAATAATGGTTGAATAAACTAGTTTTAGAGTTTATATGAACACATGGTGATCACTTCGTGTGTAGAATTCACAAGTTTAATAGGAAAAAAATATGAACTTGGAATGCATTCTTGGATATTGGATTAATTTCAAGTCTTTATGATTGAGGTTTTAGCGTAGTGATGAAATATTTGGGTTTATGGGATAGGTAGAAACATAGGGGTCACAATTGAGTGTGGTATTCAAGTCATTCAAACTTGATATGGCATGTATAGTATGATTTAATGTTGTTGTAATGTACTAGATCTAGTTGGGTCACTCTGGAATTTGGAAAAACACCCCACATGAAATGATTCAAGAGGGAGGACATGGTGTATTATGTAGGTGATTGGCCTTTCTAGGTATTAAATCTTCATGGAAGAAACAAATAAAAATAAAAAATTGAAACTTAATTTAATCCAATTCATTATGTGGTTATAGGTTTTTGATGTTGGGTGTTCTGGGAATGTTTTTTGAGGGGGGTTTCTACAATTAAAGTGGAATGTTGAAAATATTTTTTTCTCAATGGTCTATAGGCAAACTGCAACCACATGGATGAAAGCTTCCTCTAAAAATATATACAGTTCCATCACAACATTCCAAATTTATCTTTGTAAGTTCAAGCTGATTTCTATTATTTTGGGTTTCCATATATGGAAAATAATAAGAAGTAATGATAAAGTATAAATTTTACCAACTAGATTACTATGTAAAATTTGCACACTACAACATTAATAGCCATTTTTGGATGTTTTTTAAAATCAATTTACTAAACCGCTGCTATTTTTTTAATGATTTAGTGGTAGTTTTTAATAAACCACCACTATTTTTTTAAATACTGACACTCCCCCACCCCCCGACGACCCCCTAATCCCTATCCCCTTGGTGCCTCACCACCTCACCACCTCGCCGATTCTTCCTAAGTTCATCTTAGGTAGGCTTTTCTCCACATATTATCAATTATTCTTCTATTTTATTTTTTACATTTATACTCCCCCTTGAGGTTCTATTCCATGGATGAACCCAAACAGAATATTTGGGTTCTTTTGTTTATTTTATTCTTTCTAGGCTTTGTGGGGTTCGATTGTGGACTATTCTAACCACAAATATTGGAGGTGATGAATTCACCCACAGTTTTATCCATGTTTTCATTAATTCTTATTCCCTATCCCATTTTTAAATAGGAATTTTGTGTATTTTTGGTTTCTCATATTGTTTTAGTGTTCCTTGGACCACCTTCAGGTATATTTGGCTTTCCATTGGTGAATAATACACCATTTGAGTTAGGTTATCCTATGTTTGCGCCACTAAATCAAAAACTACAATTTATTGGGTGTATAAATATTTCCCTTCAATATACTATGACATATATAAATTAAAAAAAAAATTTGTTCTTTAAATTGGTTTTTATTTGGGTTTTCAATGATTTAATTATGTTTTTCATGGTCTCCTATTTCTAATAATATGTTTTAAATATTTTCTGAAATTTTGAGAACCTTGGGTGATTTTTTTGGTTTTCTAATGGGTTTAAATTCATGGGGTTGAGGATAAAGAAAATTGTTTTCTTTTTAGATGGGCTCTCCATAATTTCTTAATAGAACGTTTCCTTCCATAAAAGATAAAAATGGATTCTAATTATTTTCATTCCTTTAATTGTGACTTATATACATATGCATACATACATATATGTATATATATATATGTTATCTCGGTGTATATATTCACACATGTAATTGGGAATATGTTAATTTGGAAAAGGGGAACATATATATATAAAGGTGTATATGTGTCTAAGTGTGAAGTGTCATTTTGAATGTGAAGGATTAGTGTGAAAAGTGATTTTCTAAATGTTAGATTTTAGTTTCTTAAAATTTATGGACCAATTAAAACATTATAATGGGTTTTTAAAAATAGAATTAACTCCAATGGAATCCCATAATTTTATGTATTTTTGGACCTATGTTTGATATTAATGACATATTGGTATGTTTCTAAGAAAAAGGGATTTTCATTGGTAGTTCAGGGAGGTGATGTATTATTGTATGCTTTCCTTGTAATGTTGAGTCATCAATATTTTTTTCTACTAAATATCCCATATGTATTTTAGTTATGGGAATGGAATATGGGAATCTTGGCTACCTAGGTGGATAGTCTAGGACTAGTAGCTAGGCTATTCGGTATGGCCTCAACAGATTTCACGAGTAGGATTATGATGTAACAATTACTCAAAAATGTGATATTTTCTTAACAATGTACCTTGGGTGCATCCCCTACAATGAGTCAAGATGGAAATATATTCCTATAAGTTTGATCAATAGGATATGATGTACCTAGAAACCAAATTACCTAGATACTTATTTCTTTATGAATGTTCTTTCTCTCATTTTATTTTTATTTATTTATTACTATATTTTCAAGATATTTTTCTTAGTTTCCATTTTATGTCTAAAATAACAAGTGGCTTGTTCTAATTTACTTTATTTTGTAGAAAATTGTGATATGATTTCTACTATTTAAATTCCCACTAAAAATAATCTTTCATTTCTTTATATTATTATTAATGGTTTTTTAGAAATAATTTTATTCTTTGCAAATGGATTCAAAATGGAATGGGGAAAATGGTATTTAAGAATCATCACCTTATTCGTTGTTCTAGAGAAGAATAGAAAATTTTATATTTGTATATTTATTTTTTCAAACTAGAATGAAATTATTATATTTAAATGTATTTAATAAATATTGGTTTCTCTTTCAATATCCCTACCAATCATTTTTATGTAGCACTTATATCTCTATCATTTTTTAGTTTCATTTTTCAGCATATCTTTTATTCTCACCCAAGGGTTTTTTTAATTTGGTTATGTAGTGAATTATATTATCATAATATGGTAGTTATGTTTTTATTTTAGTTTTACTTTATTTCTATTTTATGGGATTGGACACTTAGGCTTTTACTACTTTAAACAGAATGAGGGTTGCTATAAATGACAGTGGGAGAAGAAAGGCCACTAGAGGGTAATGTTTTCCTTATAAGAGAGGGAGTTCAAGTGGAATGGGAGTTTTTAGTTCTTATTGATATTTATTAGATTTTATAGTTTTGATATTAGGTTATTGTTTATTTATTTTTCTATGGCGTGGATATCTGATGTTGGAAAGGGTCATTCTGAAAAAAATTCCACTAATTATTTCCATAATTATTTATTAGGTGAAATAGTTCTTAGGTGGCATTTCATTGTTTCATTAGCACTTGTTACATCCCATGTGGATTGGGAACACCCTTTAGGTCTTATCATGGGTCAGATCAGGCATCTGAAGGAGGGACAACATGGTTGGTTCATGAAAAATGTTATCAAAAGAGGGGTGAGTTTCATTCCACTATAATATCCTTAGATCTCTCATAAATTTACCTTGTTATTTAGGATTTATGGTAGATGAAAAAAATCAGAAGATATTAGTATGTTTTTCATGGGTTTGTGCCTACTCACCAGCACTCTTGATGAAACCCATGTTACTAGGGGATTTTGGGATTTTGATTTTGATGTTTTCTTTTTGGGATGATGTGAGAGTTTAGCTAGGGGTACATTGTAAGGTCACATAGATTGTTAACCCTCATAAAGCTTTCCTACATGGTTCTATGTTACTCTCGATGATGGTTCCATGGTTAAGACATGGTGCACCTAGACAAGTACCCAAGTAATGTATGGTCAATAGTACCTTCATGGTTGGTTTATGTTGTGTGTTTTTTTGTCAATTTATCTTAAAAAAATGTTTGGTAAAGGTTTTTTAATTTTAAAATGGTTCTCGGGTAAATTTTTTTGATTTTAAAAATGAAAGTGTGTGTTTAAAAATTGTTTTAAGTGGTTATAAATCAATTTTAAATTTTAAAATGGGTACTTTTAATATGGGTAACATTTTTACAAATGGATTTTCATGATATTTTTACAGAAAACATCATTTTAGTGGTATGAAAACTAATATTTGATCAATACATCTAGTTCTAGTTTCATTCTTATATAACTAATATAAGGTTCGTTTATGGATGTATAATTTTAATTGGGTGATTTTTCTAACATATGAAAAAATATTCTATATATCTCTTCCTACATCCATTCCTCTAGCTCCACCTCTGATACTTTCCTATCATCCCAAAATCTATTTCCCTTACTCCATGATTCCTCCATATATATTCTTTATCACACATGAATATCTTCAAAAATATAATATGACTATATTTTCTCCACATCATTATTATTTCTTTTTATGTATCTATTCATCCTTGAAATTTGTGATCTATATAGAAACCCTATATAATGCTTCTTATGTAGGTTATATAGGTTGGTTTGTGAAAAATGGGTATCAAAGGCATTCATGCCTCTTATTTGAAATTACTATATAGTTTTGGATGTCTTGGTAGACATGAGGCAGCATTTTTGAGACTTTATAGGTATATTATGTGAAATTTTGTGGCCATATATCATCTTAAAGTACCTTAAGTTACCGTGGGAAATTGGGAAAAAGTGTCTTTGAGGTTTTTTTTGATCTAATCCAAGAATTTTTACAAATATTTAACATATTTATATACTATTTCAACTAGTATATATGAATCTCTTTCCCTATTTATTAATAGTTTTCTGTTTTAATTTTTTTAATATTGTGTAGGCACATTGTGATATACATGGATAAAAGCTGGATCACATTACCAAGTAACACACCTCAGTATGTTAAGGGTTTGGAGGAGTTTTTTGATTTTCTCAATTTCTAATTGATCCATTGAAGGGGGAATAAGATGTACATGTACTAAATATATATTTAGAATATGGTTGAAGAGAGATAAAGTTTATGAACATTTAATATTGAATAAATTTCTTGTGCAATTTTTGTGTTGGATTTGGCATGGATAATTGAACATTACAAAATGGTTTAGCACTGATGTAAATCCACAGAATGAGCTCCCAACTTTGTCGAAAATGTGAAATGAAATGAAAAACCTTATAAATGATGCATTTAGAACTGTAAGACCCCACCATCAACATAAAAACATATCAGAACAACCAGATGAGGGTTCCACAAATAGCAACATGAAAAATGATGTTTTTGATACTTTAGGACAACCAGATGAAGATTGTAACATATCAGTGGATCCTCCACTAGATTATGTGGAGACTAATGTAAGAGGAAACTTCACTGAGGAAAATAAGTTTCATGATTTAGATGACAATGGAAATCAAGAGTTGTATAGTGGATGTTTGAAATATTCAAAACTTTATTTTCAACTGAAGTTGTACCATATCAAATGTCTATGTGGAATTACAAATAAGATAATGTCCATGATATTGGAATTGTTGACTGATGCATTTCCTAAATCAAACATCCCTAAGTCTTTTTATGATATGAAAAAAAATTAATAGGATAGGTTTGAATTATACAAAAATACATGCGTGTCCCAATGATTGTATGCTTTATTAGAGAGAGGATTCCAATAGACAGGATTGTAAAAAATGTTCTTCTTCTTGATAGCGGTCATTGGGTGATGTTGGAAGTCTAAATAAACATACTACCATGAAGAAGAAGAAAATGAACACACCTATAATGTTTTTGTGTTGCTTTCCTTTAAATCCTTGATTGTAAAGATTATTCATGTCATTGAAAACCACCAAACACATGAAGTGGAATTCTGTAGATAAGAACAATGATAGGTTAATGAAAAATCCATGAGATTCGTAATCATGGAATAAATTTGATTCATTATATCCGTATTTCTTAGATAATCCTAGGAATGTTCGATTGGGATTGAATATCGATGGATTCAACCCATTTGGGACTATGATTACCAGTTATAGCATTTGACCAGTTTTTTTTCATCCCTTACCATCTTACTATGTGGATGTGTATGCAAAAAAAATATTTTATCATTTCGATGATTATTACTGGAAAACAAATACCTGGAAATGATATTTATGTATACTTTAGCCTTTAATAGAATAATTACCAGAGTTATGGAGCAACAATGTTGAGATATTTGATGCTTCTTCTAAAACAATGTTCAAAATACATGCTGCTTTAATGTGGACCATTAGTGACTTCTTTGGGCATGGGAATTTATCTGGTTGGATCACTTACACAGTTCAGGATTTTCCTATTTGTAACTTTAATTATGAGCCCAAATGACTACCTCATAGTAAAAAAATATTTTTCTTAAGCCATCGAATATTTCTCGACGAATCTCATAGATTTTGGAAAAACATATCAAAATTTAACTATTTCATTGATCATAGACAACCTAAAAAGTTGTTAATTGGTTTTGAGATATTGAAAAAACTTGGAAAAGTTGAAATAGAATTTGGGAAGGTTTATCCTTTGAATGATAGAAGGAAACGGGTTCGAATTGCATCATCAAGTGAACTCAGAATGCAACAATGGAAGAAAAAATGTATATTCTTCAAACTTCTATATTGGGAATTTAATATGTTTCTTGATAATCTTGATGTGATGCATATTGAGAAGAATATCTATGATAATTTGATCTTCACATTATAGAAAGTAGAATGATCATCTCAATGCTTGGAAAGACTTATATGTAATGAATATAAAATGTGATCTCTAGACAGATGAGAATGAAAAGTATGCTCCGATAATTTTTCCAATGAAAAATATGGATAAAGATACATTCCTTTGAAATTTAAAGCATGTGAAAGTATCTTATGGGTATTCTAGTAACATCTCGAGGTGTGTTGACTTATGTAATAGTAAGTTACATGGATTTAAAATTCATGATTCACATATTTTGTTACATCAGTTACTACTATTGGAATTGTGTACATTATTTCCTGAAAATGTTATTGTTGTACTCAAATTCTGCAAATTTTTTAGGAAACTATGTGAGAAAACTCTATATCCATTTGAGCTTGAAAACCATCAGGAGAGGTATTTATTGACACTTTGTGAAATGGAGATGATATTTAGTCACTACTAGAATTCTGGGTAGTTGAGCGCATCAGTTTTAGAAGCTGCGATTTGGTGGTCGCTAAAAGGGGTAATAGCGGCTGCCAATTGGCGGCCGCTAGTACTGAAATAAAATTCGGCGGGATTTTTCCTACCTTTTGGATGCATGTATTAACAGCCGCTATTTGACAGCCGCTAATACAGAAATAAAAAAGAAGCGGTATTTTTCCCTCATCTTCATCAACAAGACCTGCAGCACACTGCTTTGCTGCCCGCCGCCACGCCGCCCCCTGCCGCCCCACCCCCGCCTCACCTGCAGCCATCCTGAACCCATCATTGCACCTCCAGTGGCCCTATGGTCTCCCCCTGACATCACCCCACCACAAATGACTCCCCCTAACCAACCAGAACCCTCCCCGGTCGCCGTGCATCCACCATGGCCGGTGAGCCAAGCTGGTGGACCACGTGTGCGTTGCCTACTGCATCATGGACCGAAAATATCATTTTTTGAGGTTGATCTTTAGCACCCTCCAAATGGCGGCCGCTAAAGTCTTTATCGATAGGCCAAAAACGTCCACCGTTTGGCAGACGCTAGGCGGATGCAAAAGGGTTTTAGCGGCCGCCAAATGGTAGCCGCTAAAGCCTTTATTTCTAGAAGTGCCTCCATCATTTTTTACAGTCATGGTGCATTTAACTATGAATTTGGTTGAGGAAGATAAATTAGGGGGCCTTTTTCATTATCAATGGATGTATCCAATTGAGAGGTACGTTCTTTATATGTTTTTTAGTTAAGTAAATAATTTTTGGAACTTAATTAAATATATAATTATGTTTGATTATTCTATTTCACAGAAATCTTGGGCATTTTAAATCATACGTGAGAAATGAATCTCAACCAGCAGGCTCTATTACTGAAGTCTATTTGGAAGAAGAGTGTCTTATCTTTTGTACTAGACACATTGATGATATTGAGACAAGATTTAATCGAGTTGGACGTGTTGATGACACATCGACTCAATATCAAATAAATTGGAAATCAAAAATATTTCCTGCTATTGGATGATCAGTTGAGAGGACCTCAAATTTTACACTAACAGAAATGGAATTATTACAGGCACATAGATATGGGCTGCTGAATAGTAAAATTAAAGATCCATTTATTGAAGAGTTGATGATATGAAAAAAGAGACGAATGAGAGTTCGAACATGAAATGAGAAATATATAACAAAATCTATTAATAAAGATCTTGTAGAATTGTTTTCATGACGTGAAAGTTAATACATATTGCAATAAATTTGAATATTAGGTTGATATATATATTTTTTAATTCTAATAAAGTATATTTCTTTTTTTAGATCATGAATACTGATACTAGAGCAGATTTTTCAGAATATTTGATGTTTCTTTCTCTAGGTACTCTAAAACAATTTATAAAGTTTGACTCTTACAACATGAATGGCTTTAGATTTTATACAGTCGATTGAGAAGAGGGTTTGAAAACATAGAATAGTGGTATATTTACATTTTTTGAAGTGGGATACCATGAAAAGATGACTGATATTATTGAATTAAACTACCACCAGAATTCTTCAGTTGTTTTATTCAAATGAAATTGGGTCGATATTATTAGAGGTGTTAAAAGAGATTCCTTTCAATTTACTTCTGTGAACTTCTCTCACTTGATAGATGTTGGTGATCATGAATTGCATGATCCATATATCATATAATCAAAAGAAAAAATGGTATATTATGTGAATAATGTTGGGGATGAAGGGTGGAGTGTAGTTGCTCACATAAAACAAAGATATTTGTATGACATGGGTGATGAAGTGGAAGATTTGACCTCTGACATTGAATCTCATGAACACAAAAAATTGGAATTATTTTTCCACCATGATATTGAAAATATTAGTCTAGTAAGGAATAATGAAATGGATGAAGTAATGGAGTAGGAAAATGATATGATTGGGATATTAAACGTGTTTTGGTGGAGTCCATTGTGATTCACTTATAAATATATGTTTTTACCTCCTTGTTGTGAATTTTAGACTTTCCCTCAATTCTTGGTTAACCCTTACTCATCCACCCCTTCCCCAGTCACCTACCTTGGTGTTCCAAACCACTTAGATCATATTAGATCATTTATATTGATGTTATTTGATTCATGGTAGCCCTCTCATTCCCCATTACTCCATTATTATCTTTATATTATATTCAAGAGTTCATTGTTGATGTAATTATCATCTTTTTGGGTGGTTTTTGATGGAGTATTATTATTCATTGGATTCAATAGTGATTCACTTGAGATCAATGGTGGTTTATCCTTGGTTCTTTTTTATTTCTCCTTGAAGATTTAGTCATGATTGGGGATCCTTCATCTCCCCTTCTTTATATGTACATTTGGAAATATCATGCTTTTTTATTTCTTTGGTTAAATGGTACATATCATCTTAATAAAGATAATGAAAAATATTAATTGAATTTTAAGGGGAAGGGAGAAATCAAATGAATTTTAATTATTCTTCTTATTTATTCTTATATGTCCACACTTACTTGGTTTTTAAATTATGACTTATTTTGAGAGTGTTTTGTTTTGTTTTTTATAAAACATTCTATGTATGTTTGTGTAACCTCATCACATATGAAAATGATTAAGAATTTATATCAAACTATTAAATTGATTTCGCATGAAATGTTGTATTTTGGTGTGAATACCCTTAATAAAAATTTAGTAATTATGATAAAAACCCTTATCGAAACTAAATTATATGTGGTTGTTATGATGTGTTGTGGTGGTGATGTGGGGTGGTTCTGATGCAGGGTGGTTGTGATGTGTTGTGGTTATGATGTGGTATATTTTATATAAATTGGAATGGTTTTTTCTTTTAGGTTATTGGTAATGGGCCTGCAATATCAGCTGCTTGTTTTTTTGTAAATCTAGATTTAGTAGCAATTTTAACTGCCATAAAATAAATATAATATATTTAGCAGTGGTTTTGACCACCACTATAATTATATTAATTTTACATCTTTGGCAGTTAAAACTGCCACTATGGACAATAATTTTGCGCTGATTAAAATCGCCGCTATACAGTTTTCATATTACTTTATTATTTTGTGGTGGTTTTTATGGTTTTAGTGGCAGTTATAACCACTGTTAAAAAAATATCAATTTCACTGGGAAAAACTGCCATGAAATGAACCCACTATGATAGTTCCATAAACCACCACTAAACCTAGGAAACCATCATGTATTGTATGCCGACACACAATTTAGAGGTAGTTTTTTGAAACCACCACAGAATCATATAGAAGCATTTTAAACCGCTACATTTCCAAAAAAACACCTCGATATGGTCGTTTTCCTGTAGTGGCCTTTTGATATGTTCAGTTAGAAACACACACAACAAAGGTTTTGTGATTTTGGTTCTTGAAAAATTCATAAATCAAAATGAAGCTGCATAATAAAAGTTAAAAAATTAGCAACATTCTTACAATTTTTCCAACGTTTGTTGATTCACAACAGTTCCACATTTCTTTTTACTACTAGAACAAAACAATTATGATCAAGAAACACATAATTCAATATTTAATGCTTGTTTCTTCATGAAAATTGAACGTAAATAAATGAAAAATCAAATGTACACTCAATGTTAAATCATATATTACTTGTGAAACTTTATGATCTGGAATTGTAGTTCTCCCCAGAGTATGATTATTAATCACAGTGCCTTTATTTTTTATATTCCTTTTTGAATAATCCTATTAGTAAACAAAAATAAACTATCATTTCAAAAAGTAAAAAGAGATAAAAAAATAATTATTTCAAATTAACAGTTCAATGAGTTCAAGACATAACTCCAATAACCATGTCTGAAAAATAAAATTGAACACAGTCACATCTAATAAAATCATCCACTATAGAAAATAGAGATTAATGAAATAATTAATTAATTTATTAAAAACATTAATCCTATAAATTAACTTGAAATAACAATAGATTTAATATGCAATTAATTCTTTGTATTGTGAAATCTGGATTTTGTTGAATATTGGAACATTTTAAAGATCTGTACCTATTCTTTTTTTCCATCCAACATACAGGTCATTCTTGTAGGAATTCCACATCTCCCCCAGTTCCATTAACCTAGCTCTCTTAGCATGTAAACCATCTGGAATTTTATATCTAGGATGAATATTCAAAACAATTTGTCAATAATACTTTATATAGAAATTGAAAATTAATTTTAAAAAATATATTACCAAAATTTCCACCCAAGCCTGGTATTTTATTTCCTGTCCGACTTTTCTCCACTCGATTGTTTAAACTAGAATAATATTGCTATGTCTTCTGAGTGTCCCCATGAAACTTAGCAATCCTTTAAAATTTTATTCAATAATTTCCATTTCCTCATTATACTAAGCCATGACTTGTGTGTGTCTATTCCATACTTTATGCATCTTTTTATGACCACATTTTTTAATAAAAGGTGATCCGAAAAAAGGAAAAAAATATTTTATACACATATATAACTAACATTTAATAAAAAACTATTAATTTTGTTACATTTACTAGTAACACTATTTTTTGCCACTCGATCCATCACAATATATTTGGGGAAAGTAATTGGAGAAGTTTCCTCCATAGTAGACTACTAATGCTGAGGTTGGGTAGGAGGGTACAGGTATACATGGGGAATAACCAATGGAGGTGTACCCTATAGAGATAAAGTTGGATATGGGAAAAAATGCTGATGGATAGAAGGAGACAGACTACCCTGCATAGTAGGAGGAGGCAATGGATAAAAAGGATGATCACACATGTATGGGTAAGACATATAAGTGGGGGAATGATGGGAGGTAATCATATTAATGGGTGAAAAACCATGGACTGCAAGGTGGTACATGTAGGGGGGATCTATGTAGGGCTAGTCCTATATTTTGGAGTGCCCGAACCATCTTCATTGAATATAGGTTTCCTCATCAATGACTTCTGTTCATATTAAATATGATTTTTTTAAAGTTAACACATAGTCAACAAATAAATAAGGGACTCATAGGAAAAATCATATTTTTTAGGAAAACTTCTCTAAACCGGCGATAGTTTCCCTCCATTTTTTTCTATACACCACCTCGTAAGACATAATAACTTGTAAATTCCAAAAGTGATATGAAAATTTTAAAAATATAATAAAACATTAAATAACTATAATGATTCCAAGAAAATTAATATTGTTTTTAAAATCTTTACATATTCCATTAAATATTTTTCATTATGTTGTTTAATCAAAAAATTAAAACATTATAAAACAAAAGAATCTTCTACTTTAAATGTTAAAAAAACATGTACCTGGTAAGAATAATATAATCTAAATACTTCAAAACATGTATGTTATGCATTATCTATTATAATTTCTAGTTCACAATACATTCTCATAATTGAATCATCTGTATCATAGAATGATACATTTAAGTGAATACCAACTGGTTAATCCAAAACATCACCATTATCCAATCCATCATAAAAAATATATCTTGTAATAACACCAACAATGACACTAAATTGCGTTTTTAAAGGGTTATCTTCATAAAAATACTTGTAAATCTTGTGATGAAATAATATAAGGCTCATTTTTTTTGTAGTTGAAGTTTCATATCAATCACTCTAAAACCAAAACTATCTATATACAAGACTTTTTGTGTCATTGAATCAAACCAATTGTATTTTATCATAGAAACACAACCATTTTCATAGTAATATAACAAAAATATTCTCTCAACAACCCCATAATACAACATATTTTCGGATCAAGGATGTCTGTCTAATGCACTAGCATAATAATCTGTTGTTGCACTTATCGTGACACTATAATGTTTTGTTGTCATGTTTTTTGAAAAACTATTTATAATGATTTTAAAACCATTTAAAACCAATGATTTTCAATCACAAACCACATTGTTTATACCAAAAAATACCCTTATTTTAGCAGATACATAATCCATCGGTAAACATTCAACTTGAAATATATCGATAATTAATATTAAACAACTACATAAAATTTGGTAATGTAAAAAAAAGAATTTGTTTCCTTTGAGTTCAACCATGAAGGAAATTATTTACTATGTATTTTCTCCCACCTCTTAATATATAAAGGGCGATGTGTGCTTTTTATAATTTCACTACGTTCACTGCAAATAAGAAAATTTAATGATACTAGAAACTATAAAAAAATATAAAAAATAATTTATAATTTTACTTACTTGATGTAATCTTCAACCATTCCACAGTCAGTTATACCATATAATGATCCATTTCCCACTCATCCCTATTCAAAGTACACAACCTATATGATCTAGATATCGCCCCCCCCATTTTTGGGCAGTGATGGATATGTTGGATTAATGGGATTATACTACTCATATTTAGTTCTCATGGGATGATTAGATCTCGTGTTGACATTAGTCCAATACATTGAACAAAAATCCATGCATTCATGTGCTAAATAACCTTTGATAATAGATCCTTCAGGATGATTCTTATTTCTCACATAATATTTCAATGTAAACAAAATTCATTCTATTGGGAACATCCATCGACTAGAAGAAGGACCGCCGAAAAGAACTTCTATTGGAAATGAACGATTAGATGTAATATACTTGTGAAAAATGATGGGGGGGGGGGAATTTTCCCAAAGTCACAAAGAATGATCAACGCATCTTTATATAGTTATTTCACAAAACATTGGTTCAATATTTTTGGACAAATATCTTAATAAAAGTGACATAATCTAATCACAACTACCCTGAAATTATGTGATAGTAAATGTTGAATGGCAATAGGAATTGATTCAGGTAAAATGACATCATAGTCATAGGGTTTTAGCGATTTTAGTTTCATATCTCATGTATTCACTCATTTCGAAATATTAATCGAATAACCGTATAAAACATTTAAACTTTACAATACTTGAAGAAATTGTTTTTTCTCTAAATTTGTAATAGAAAAAGAAGAAAAGGGGGCTTTTCACTAATTCTGAACAATTGACTCATGATGAAGTCTAGGTTTTATACCACAATCCATTAAATCACGACATGAGAGAAAATCATCTTTTATCTTTCCATTTACATAAAATTATTATAAGTAACATTTCACAGAAATTTTTCTAAATATGAATTACATCCAAGCAGTGACATAGAAAATTTTATGACCAATATGAAAACTACAAGAATATACTTTTCAATGTCCAATGATTGTTGGAATTCAATGTAATATTCTTCTAGTTTTGGAATTTAACTAACCCTTTCTATGAATAAAATTCCAACTGTTATGTTCTTTAAGGATATACCCCCTGGCATTCATTGAGGTATTTCATCTGTCTCTATGGAATTATAAAACTATTTTCTATTTTTCCTCTATGGATGATCCATTTGTAGAAATCATCTATGAACTATGAAACTAAAAGTTCGCTGAAACATTAATCTCCTAGAACGTGTATTTTTCATGCATATAGGGCAGGATATTCTCCCCTTGGTACTCTACCAGACATCATTACATATATAGTGAAATCATTTATTTTCCATAATAATTTTTCATGACACATAAATTAATCCTTTAAAAATACATCATATGTTTTCACCCCAACATTCCAAAGCTCCTTCAACTCATATATTTATGGTTGCAAATATATGTTTATTTTATTTCTAGGATCATTGGGTTTATAAATCAATATAACCAAGATAATAACTGGATTTTTCATACACATACATAACAGAAAATTATAAATATGAATGAAAATATGCCAAGTACTATGTGCAGTATAAATATACTAAAACGAGTTGAAACCATCACATAATAATACAAATCTAACATTTATTTTTTCAGCTTCAAAATAATGATGTAACCTATAAATGTTTTTCCATGCTAACCCATTAATAGGATGAACAATATTATCATTGTCCTTATTTAATTCATCTTCATGCCATCTCATATTCTTAGCCATTTGTTCTGACATAAAATGTTTCTAAAATCTGGGAATCAATGGAAAGTGTCACATCACTTTCTACGGTACACGAGATTGAGTTCCATATTTATTAGTATTCCATATTTATATACCAAATTTTTTCAATCATTTAACTCGACATTACCCTTCATTAATAGAGAGAAATATTGAGGGAAACAGTGGAATTTAGTACTTGAAAATCTAAATTTTGAAACCAACATTAATGCCATACAATCATTTTTAGGAATACATGCATCATCGGGTAAGAATTCCTTAAAAGGGGTAAGTTGATAGTTGATCGCAGTATTACTAAATCCAAACATTGTTTTCCCATGATATAATCAAATTAAAAACACTATTTTGGTCATTTTGTCACTTGACTGGTATACTGGAGTATTCACATCTTCAAACAACTTTCTAACACACTCAACATCATCATTTTGATCATTAGATGAAAACTGTGATCCTATATTCATTTCCACTTCCACTTCTCTACATGAAGTTTTGGCTTGAGAAAAAAATGGAAATCGATTTGAAATAAAATTTTCCATTCTGATTACTTCAGCTGAATCAAAGTAATTATGTATTTGAATGTTCTTTCCATTGTGATACCAAACATAATATTCTTTTTGAAAACCTTTTTTAGTGATGTGGTAACTTACTTCCTCATGTGTTAATCATGGTCTTATAATGCAACCAAAACATGGTCATCAAATCAATCCGCAGTCTGAACCATTATTGAATGAAAAATCCAAAAAATATTCCAACTCCTTATGAAACTCATCAGGGATCCGATCAATATTATACATCCAACTTATATCCATTTTATATGAATAAATAAATAGTTAGAAATTTTTTTAATGTAAATAACAACATTGAAACTCATTAATGATTAAGAAAAGTAGTATATGGACCCATTAATTTATTATCTTAATTATTAATGAATTCAAAAGTATGACACATTCATTATATGATAGATAAAAGTATTTTTTTATATATATTTATGAGATGTTATTATTTTTGTATAAACCAGATGATGTGGTATAGGGAAGTCAAATAAAATTGTTTAATGTTTGATTAAAATGAGAATTATTATATGATATAGGTGTAATTTCAATAGAGGCAGTTGAAGTAAGACTCTCATTGCACAAAAGAGTTGAACCAGAAACAAATATAATGAATCATGTTATTTCATAGGCTTTTATTCCTTACATGCTTCTCAATAAACATAAGTAAATGTATTCAATATTAATACATCAACTATAACATTATCATTTATTAATGTATATGAAGGATAACCCCCTACACACTAGTATTAATGGATTATATGAGAGGTTGAATATATTCATTGTTTAAATAGGTTAAACAATTCTAATTGAGTATGAAAAATCAAAAATTTTATGGAGAGATATTATGTTCAAAATGTACATCTTCATAACTGTGCATAGAAAGACCAAATTCAAATATGTTCTAAAATTAAATGAGTTAAAAAATTAAAAGAATAAATTATTTCTATGACTTTGGTAACCCATTCACGATTATTATTAAATAAATATAATCTATGAATATTTTATAGGAAGGGAATAAAGTGTATCATTCTTAGATACATATATAGTGGGAAAGAATTCAAATGTTGGAATAAAATACTTCATAATGTAACAGAATGTTATAATGTTAAAATAATTGAAAATAAACCTAAAAAATATTTTCTAGATGTATCAAACATTCAAATTTTTATGTAAAAAATGAGTATATTTCTAGGAAAGAAAGATTTATACAAGATAAAATTGAATTATAGAAAAGGAGTGAATAGGAGAGTGAATTAGGAGATCATCAATTTCTTGAGTGATAAATTTATAGGTGATGGGATCAATATGATGTTTTTGGTATATGTAAGGGTAAAGGAATTTCCTAAGACTTGGTAAAAACTTCTTAATAATGACTGGATAAGATAACATGGGTTAGATTTATAGAGGCCTATGTAGGATGATGAAATTTCAAATTGATATATAGCGGGTTGGATTAGTGCTCAATGCATCATATTAGAAAGATAAAATTGGAGTGGAACATGGGTTTTATATATTAACGGTGGATTTTATAAGAATATTGGGTTTTAATACATGATAAGAGAGTCATAGGATACAAATAACCCTAAGTGGTGAATGGTGGATAGTTAATGATACAGGTAGGTCCCTTGGGACCAAGGGAGATCATTGGTGAATTAAAGGATGGGTTTTTATTTCATTTATCTTATAATGACTTATGGTATGAGAGGTGGGAATCCATTATGATATATTGGTCACTTGATTATCCAAGGGATGTTTTTTTATTAGGGTGAGAATTACCTCAGATGGGAGGGGGAGGGGGAGGGGATGATGGTGGGGATGGATGTAACAGGGGGTGGGGGTGGGGGGCCTAGGGAGGGGATGGTGATGTTCATGGCATGGGGAGGGGCTAGGCTTGTGGTGCAATAGGGAGGAGGGGTAGGGGGAGGGTCTGGTGCAGTAGGGGGGGAGGGGGTAGGGGGATTGTGGGGGAGTGGGAGTCTATGGGGGGGGGGTGCAGGGAAGGGGGAGGGGGAGGGGCTAGGATGGTGGTGCATTAGGGGGAGGGGGAGGTGATGGTGGTGGGGTTGGTGCAATAGGGGGTATGGGCTGGTGGGGGGGAGCATGGGGAGGGGCCATTTTAGGGAAGAGAGGGATAGGTAGGGGATTGGTTGGTGTAGTAGGGGGAAGGGGAGGGGTTGGTATAGTAGGGGGGAAGGGGAGGGGTTAGTGTAGTAGGGGGTAGGGGGCTGGTGGGGGGGGAGAGGGGGAGCCTGGGGAGGGGATGGTGCATTGGAGGGTAGGGGTAGGGTGAGGGGGGCTGGTGTGTGGGGGAGGGGAAGAGGAGGTGCTAGGATAGTGGTACAGTAGGGGGAGAGAGTGGGGTTGGGGGTGGGGCTATTACAACAGGAGGTAGGGGCTGGTGGGTGGTGGAGGGGAGCCTAGGGAGGTGCTGATGCAGGGCATAGGGGGAGGGGGAGGGACTGGTGGTGGGGCTGGTCCATTAGGGGGTAGGGGATGGTGGGGGGAGGGGGCTTAGGGAGGGTCTGGTGCATCTCATGGAGGGGGGGGGGCTAGTTTAGAGGTCAGGGGAAGGGGAGGGTCTAGGCTAGTGGTGAAGTAGGGGGGAGGGAGAGGGGATGGTGGTGGGTATGGTGTAACGAGGGGGATGGTGGTGGAGGGGGATCCTGGGAGGGGCTTGTGTAAGAAGAGGGGGGAGGGGTTGGTGTGTAGGGTAGGGGGAGGCAGAGGGGTTGGGATGGTGGAGCAGGGGGGGAGGGGCTGGTGGTGGGGCTAGTGTAGTAGGGGCGATACGGGCTAGTGGGGGGGGGGCATGAGGAGGGTATGATGCAGTGAAGGGTAGGGGGAGGGGGAGGGGGAGGGGCTGGTGTGTAGGGCAGGGTAGAGGGGCTAGGATGGTGGTGTATTTGGGGAGGGGGAGGGGATGGTGGTGGGGTTGGTGTAGTAGGGGGTAAGGGGCTGGTGGGGGAGGGGGAGATTGTGGAGGGTATGATGTGGGGAATAGAGGGGAGGGGGAGGGGCTGGGCTAGTGTAGTAGGGGGAGGGTGAGGGGCTAGTGGTGGGGCTAGTGTAGCAGGGGGTAGGGGGCTGGTTGGGGGAGGGGGAGCCTGGGGAGGGGCTGGTTCAGTGTAGGTAAGGGGGTAAGGGGAGGGAGAGGGGCTAGTGTCTAGGGAAAGGGTGATGGGGAGGGGCTACACTGGTGGTGCAGTAGGGGGAGGGGGAGGGGTTGGTGGTGGGGCTGGTGCATCAGGGGGTAGGGGCTGGTTTGGGGGGAGGGGCTGGGCAGGGGATTTTGCAGGGTAGAGGGGGAGGAGGAGGGGTTGGTGTGCAAGGAAGGGGGGGGAGGGGTTGGGGTTGGGATGGTGAAATATGGGGGAGGGGAAGGGGTTGGTGGTGGGGATGGTGTAGTATGAGGGGTAGGGGGATGGTGGGGGGAGTGGCCTAAGGAGAGGATGGTGTAGGGAAAAGGGGGGAGGGGGAGGGGCTGGTGGTGCAAGGCAGGGGGGAGGGGAAGGGGGATGGGCTAGTGTAGTAGGGAGGAGGGGGAGGGATACTAAGAGTTCCATTCATTGGTGATACAAATAATGATATTTTAGGCAACCTGCCCCAAGATAGTTCATACTATGTATCAACAAAAAACAAGGGAAATCTGACCATACCAGGCTCTACTTGTTACTTCTAATCAAGTATTTTCTCAACCAAAAATACCTTTTGAACTTATTTACTCCATATATTCCTTGTTGTCTAGTTTATAGGCCCTACATGAGAGACACATTGATATTATATAAACTAGAGTCACACCATCCACTTTCATGATTCTCATAGAACTTCCTCTAACATCTTCACACTATCTTTATCGAGTCACAATAGGATCTCCATGTAAAAACTGAGGCGCATAGGTTTATTGGACTGGTATCATATATATAAAGTCTTTGTTTGAGTATCCTCCTTGAATTTAGATCACAATCTATACAAATGATTCTTCTGCATCAATAATATAGTTCACCTTTAACACAATAAAAGAATTTTCGAATGACTGAAGATCATCCAGAATACTCTGCACCATGGTTACTACTTAAAACTCATTTTAACATATCTTCATAACTAGTTCATATGGATTCCGTTCTCACTAATAATATCTCGTGATCATTAATCCTAGTGATTCCTTACTATTCTTCAAGTGTTAAAATTATAATAAAATAAACGATACACAATAGTGCATCCGTGGTTTTTTTATTCTTCTCAAGCTAATGTAATATTGGTTATCATAGGAATATTTTCTTCCTACTTTCATTTTGATAACCAAAAGATATATATCTTTATAAAATTCTCTAATCTTATTCTTATTATTCTTCTCAAGAGTTATTAAATACTTTAAATGACACACAACTCTCAGTTCATCAACTCTCAAATAGTTCTCCTCTCATTATATACTTCATTTTATACAAAAAACACCATGAATTGGAATTTATTTTTTTTAATATAAAATATACTCCATTTGATTTGATTTCCCATGATTTCATTTAATTTCTCACATATTTCATAGGTTGATTCACCTATGTTCCTCATATTACTTTTTTCCTTTAATGGTTTACTCTTGGGAAATTTCATGATTTTCCATTCTATATTGTTCTCATTTTGTCTGTTCATTTCTCTAGATTTCAGATTAGATATTATAGATAGTTACATAAATATTGATATCCCATTCATCTTCTTCATGTGCCCTTCTCAAGATAAACCAACTGGAATATGCTATAATAATTATTCATAATTCTGGGATAAGTCATAAGACTAAAAGATCTACAGCTTCACTCATTCTTCATCTTCTCCCATATTTAATGTTGTAATACTTTTATAGTATATTTCTAGGATCCACCTAACATCCTAATTTTCTACTCCAAATATTTATCTATACTTGAACTCATTAAAATAACTCATCCATGATTTTATAGAATAATCACAATCTTATATTTTCCACACATTTGGTGTAACATCATGGACTCTAAAAACTCATAGCAGGTAGTTATATTACATTTTTTATAAAATAAAAAAAATTCTAAAGGATTGAATATTTTATTAGTCTTGGTATACCATATGCAATAATATATTATATATCTAAAACATATTATATAAAATGACATATTTCTAGAACATAGATATCCCTTCTACCAGATCGATAAAAATTAACCATAGTCCTGAATTAATTTTCTTAAGAATGGAAAACAAATAATGGTGACCTCAAATACCCAATAAAGTGTAACATAAATTAGAATATTACATAACATAAACATGTTATAAGTGATAATGAATGAATAAATAAACAACCTAAATCCATAATAAACTTAAACTGAGGTAATACTATATCTTTTCCATACCATATATCCAATTCCATTGAATAACGTTCATCATATTATAAAAGGTAATAGTTTATCATTTAATATGAAATAAATAATACTTATCAATTGAAAAAAATGTCACAATAGTGTATCCTTGGATTAGAGTAACCCTTGTTAGTTCACCTACTGGAATGGGTGAATCACGATTGAAGGGATCGAATAAGGTTCGTCCGTAAGAGCAGGGGCAGGTAGGGTTCCTTCGGAAAATCCAGATAGGGTAGGAGATAATATCATGAGCACATGGAACAAGTAGACTTCCTTTTCATGATCATATTTCACAAGAGTAGGGAGTGATCAAATTCTTCATGAGATAAGGCATGCAGGGAAATGGAGTTCGATCGACACCTGATCGGGTTCTTCATGAGAGCAACAGGGGGGGTCAATCGTTCGAGAGAGGGTTAAATCACAAAATAGGCAGTGAAAGGTGAATGTGGGTTAAACAGTTAGAGGTAGTGAGAGGTATTCAATCACGAGATGCAAGGATGGGGCTTCGATCATGGGGGGCATGGAGAGGGATTTGATCATGGGAGGCAAAGATAGGGCTTCAATCATGATAAAAGGGAGGTTCGGGTTGGGGTGGCAGGATGTGGCCATGGTGCACATACAAATCATGGAAAAAACTTATCTATTTCCATTTTTAATTAAACCATATCAATACAAGTGTGGAAGTATCCTCATCTTCTAGTTGTGTGACTCAATTTGTCCATTATCAATTTAAAATCAAAATTTTGGTTCAAAAAGTGTCAATCACTAAAAAATGAGAAAACATACACGAATTGTCAATATAATTTATAAAAAATATTTATAAGTCATTTGGGATTTATAGGAACTAGTATCATGTAAAATTGACACACGATGTGACTGGTATGACTCAAATTGCGTGTTTCTAGTTTAAAATGATATTTTAGTAAAAAAGACAAGTGATGTATTCAAAACTAAGAAAAACATTAATATTGTTTCAATAATTTTGGAAATTGATCCATAAGTCATTTGAGAAGTGTAAGAATCAGCCACATCTCAATCCAATACATGGTGTGACAGGTATGACTCAAAGTACATTTTTTCAACTTATAAGTATCATTTTTGTTTAAAATGCACATCACATCCCCAAAATTGAGAAAACGAGCATAGATTGTTTTCTATTCATTTAAAATTTTCATTTTTACTTTATTTGTTTTATTTTTTCGTGTTTTTTGTGCTACGATGTGTGGTTACCACAAACTACGGTATGCCCCTTTATTAATGCTGATAAAGGTTTCCTTTATCAGTGATTTTTTAGTACTGATAAAAGACATGGGATTTTAATCTCTCTCAAGTAGTCAGCACTTCTCGAGCACTGATAAAGGCCATTTTTATCACTATTAAATTCCTATTTTGTAGTAGGGATGCATCGATATCATGGTCACATAGAGAGACCACTTTTCTTTTCCAAGGTCCATGAAAGGTTTGCGTTAACCGGAGGTTCTCATAACAGAAAGTGCGATTTATGGATTGAGGTGATTAAAGAATGAAGAAATAATCCCATAATTTGGTTGAACAAGGCCAAGAATTTGTGTGACTTTGATAAGGAATGATTATGGGTGATTTACAACACATTTTAACATCACATAGTGGGGATTTAATTGTAATGCAGTTTTAATGTCACGAGACCCTGACATTTTCCATATAGTTTGACATCATGAGGTTTGAACATATGATACATAGGTCTAACCCATATATAGTTAGGGGTGAATTGTTATCATTTTATATATTGTAGATAAACCCAATATTGATGATTTGGGTTTCTCTATGTATCCTATGATGGTAGGAATCAATCCATATGTAGTTCTTGTTTGGAAGTTCCCTCTGTAGGTCTGACATGTAGGCATGAATGAGGGATATTTTTATTATGGGTAGACTCAAGAATTAGAGATTTATGCATCACTACTCACCCTATGATGAAAGGAATCAAGTCACATAGAGTTATTGAATGGGAAACTCTCTACTCAAGTCTGAACAATGTGAAGAGGGGGTCATTGTTCCTGTTGATTGTTGTATCTTGGACCATGATTGGATATCCGAGCATCATTATGTATCCTATAATAACATGAATCAATACACATATAGTTATTAATAAAAAATGTAGTTTAATTAAATTAATTAAGGACGTAGGCCCCCCGATGTGAAAAAGGAAATATTGTGACTGCACCCATGATAAGAGATCTGGTTGTCACTACATATCTTGTGATAATAAGAATCAAGAAACACATTATTATTCAATAGAAATCTCTCTACATAGGTCTAATACATATGCATAGGGGACATTGTTCCCATTATTATTGTTTCTAGGCCCTGGATTGGTGATCCTAAAATCACTATATATCCTAGGATAATAGGAATCAATCCACACATAGTTCTTGAAAAACCATATCGTTTAATGTCATGAGGAAAGGAACCAGGCTCCCTAACATGAAAATTAAATATTGTTATTGTACCCAAGACTATAGATCTTAGTGTCATTGTGTATCATGTGAGGACATGAATTAATAAACACATAGTTCTTGAATGTTAAACTCCCTACACAGGTCTAAGCCATACATAGAGGGGAGGGGGTATTGTTCCCATTGATTATTGTAAATGGACCTAGTATTGGAGATACAGGTGTCACTATCTATACTATGATGAAAGTAATTAGACCACATGTAGTTCTTGAATGAAAGTGTGGTATGATTCCAACATCAATGATAGTGGTCCTCTCAAGCGAAGTCCATAGCAATGCACAATTTTGTGTCATGAAAGAGAAATCGACCATGCAATTTAACATCATGGAGAAAGGACTTATGGTATTAATTTTAAGGTATTTCATAGAGGACCATGATAACCCTATCATGAACTGATATGTTTCGGTCACGCAGGGAATCCCTTACCAAAATTTATAAGAACACATGAGCCTTTCTAGGTGCGAGAAACATAAAAGGGTAAAGTTTCTTTTCATGTTACGGAGTCAATTAGAGAAAGGATAGGGAAGTTTTGTGTCATGAGGTGGTTGGTCCAAGATATATGATATAGGAATCCCAATATATCTCATTATAATGAGAATAAAATTGTATTTAGTTATGAAAAAATGTTCCATTTAGTGTCGTGCAGCAAGGACGTTGATCATGCAGTTTAATTTCATGTGATAAGGATGAAGGTGAATTGACATGAAAGAAGAGGATTATTGTGGTTGGGACCAATAATGGATGTATGGTAGTCACTACATATATTGTGATGGTAGGAATCAAGGCACACATATTTATGGGAAACCATGTAGTTTAGTGTCATGGGTGATGACATCATCCATGTAGTTTAACATATTGTTGTAAGGAAAAGGGTCACACGATGTGGAAAATAAGGCCCGAACATTATCACCCAGTCACATGTATTTTGACAAAGACTAAAATATTTTGGATGTGCCCATAATTGGAGATCCATGAATAACTACTTATCATGTGATGATAGGAATCAAACCACACATAGTTCTGGGATGGGGAATCCCCTATGTGGATCCGAATCTACATAGGGAAAATGGCACTTCATTACTATTTTTCATAGATATAGCTAGTGTGTGATGAATCATAGGTGAGAAAATTACTCCCATGTAGTTTAACATAATATGTTGAGGAATTATTCCATATATTTTAACTTCATGTGGGTAGGATGTGTTGTGTAGTTTATCACCATGTGACCAGGATGTATTCCATACAATTTAACATCATGTGTCTAGGACACACGTGTTCAATTTAATAATATGCGACCAAGATTATTGGTTCTATGTAGTTTAAAGTCATTCTCCATGAACATTCTATGTACATTTCAACATCATATTGTTAGGACATGTCCCATTCAGTTTAACATTGTGTAGTCAAGACAAAAATAATTCTTGATGGCAACTATACAAAGTATTTCTTGATAAAAATCACATTGGTGGGGAGTGTAATGAATTCTCCTCCAATTGTGGCCAATGATTAGGATCCATTATGATAGAACTTATTTATGATATAATCTCATTACCATTTGTTTTCTATAATTTGATGTTTCCTTCTTGGTATTATTTGGTCATGGAGATCCAATACCAGTTATCTCTAAAGGAACAAATAGAGGTGAACCTTTTTATTGAAGGATCATGTGATCTGATTTTGATAGACTTCTAGGTTTTGCAATGTATAAAATATTTTCTCATCAAACTTCTCAAATTCATCCAGACATTTCTTGAGATTTCTCATTTCCTAATATTTTTTTTCAAAAATGGCTATTCAAGTCAAGGGAAACTGAACATATTTAGGAAACAATACTTTGATCTTATACACTAATAAATACAAATTTTATTGTGTAGCAGTACGTGTGGTGGTATAGTAGGCCCATAAGGCCAGGAAGAGTTTGTCTGGCAAGAAATTATTATAATTATTCACCATATTATGTATTATGTTTGATAGAGTTCTATTGAAGGAATATATTTTTCCATTTTCCACTGTATGATAGTGGGGTGAAAGATCGGACTTGATGTTGTACTCTTGGTACAATTTCATCAAATCAGTAGAATAGAAGTTGGGGCCATTGTTCGTCAGTATTGTGTGAGGGACTCTAAATATGGTTATGATATTGGAATTCAAAAATTTATTGATATTCTTCATCCTAATTTCCTTGAATGTTATTTCCTCATCCCATTTGGAAAAGAATTCGATATTAGTAAATATTTACTTAAACTATTTGGATATTGATGGGGGATATAGACGAAAAATATCCATTCACCATAAGAAAAATGGTGCGGAATATTTGGACGTATTTATAAATTTTGGGTGTTTATGAATGAATTTCGAATTAATTTTTTTATGAATTACATTTCTTTGTGAACTATACAAATTCTTGTATCATTATTTCCCCATAGTAACCTAGTCTCTTGATTTGGTGGGAGAGACTAGTCCCAGACCAATGAACTCCACCCAAGCATGCATGGACTTATTTCATGATGGTAGGAATCTCTCATTCTTCTATATATATGGGGAGGATTCTATCAAAGCCTAATTTGTAGAAATATCTCTGCTCATTTGGACCACCTCGTATGGTAATGTTTTCTAATCGACATCAAATATGTTCCCTTCCAACTCGGTCTATTGGGAGGATCCCATTTTGATATAATTGATTATGAGATCCATCTATCTAGGGGTTGATGTCGGTTCATTGTGATTTGTGGTTGTGTTAACCTAATTTATTTCTTCCATGTTGAAGACAAGTATTTATGAGACCATCCTTAGGTGTGTGATAAATAATATTTCTTCCACATGTTCAGGGTTGGCCAAGACTGCGGATGCATTAGCCAATGCATCGACATGAGTATTATATGATTGGGGGATATGATGCAACATGTTATAAAAGGTAAATTATCCATTATTCCTCTAACATAGCTAGTTATAGGGGCCAATTCTTCCTTTCTATATCATATTCACCCTTGATATTCTCTATCCTAGATCGGAATCCCCTTTGATGTTTAGGTAGGTTATCTGTAATTGTAGGTTAGTTACAAACTAGTGATGAGGGCTTGGTATTTAGCCTCATTATTTGTGAAGAATTTAGATAGTGAGAAAGAGTAGGGAAACATTTATTTGTCTAGAGAAATAAATACAATCCCAAATACAACACGCTTGTTTTTTGGGTTTTCTAGTATTTTTTCAATAGGACTTTTGGAGGTTCCATAAAAATACATCTACCATGTCTAAGGAGTTTCTTGGGCTTAAGAAACATCCACATATAGAATTTTAGTGTCCATTGGTGTACTTTATGGGATCAGATTTTATGTAAATAAATAAGCTAGGGATGGTCCTTTCACTAAATTCTATGACATGAATTTGATTTCATACTATTTCATAATGACTTCCCCTCGATCCAAACACCTAGTCAACATGGGATGAGAAAGATAGTACTTAAGAAGGTCAATGCGAGGGACCAAGTGGACTTCATGGTGTTTTATGTAATGCCTCCACTTTTTCACTACAAAGATGAGTGTGGGTCAGTTCTTCTTGACATTAGAATATCGGGTCTCAGTGCCTAGCATCATTCGAATTTGGTAATAAAGAATAGTATTATTACATGCATAATTTTTATATATGAGGAGAGTGCCAAGAAATAATTCCACAAAATCCACATATAATATGAATGGATTTCCATCCATTGATGACATCAGGACTGAAGGGTGGTACTTGTACTTATTGAGTCTCTCAAAGACTACTTTGCAGTCCTTATCCTATTGATAAGATATTCGCTTATTTATTAGCATGGTAAAGGGGAGATATTTTCTAGATATTTTGGATATGAAACATTGAATGTAGGTGAGGTGCCCCTAGAGACACTTCATCTCTTTGAGATTCTGAGGGAGTGAAATTGCAAGAATTGAACATGAATTTTTAGAGTCAAGCTTGATGACTTTGTGGCATACCAATGTCCAAATAATTTCTTAGATGTTACCCTAAAAGTGCATTTTGTTGGACTCATCTTCAGACTATGCTTCTATAATTTTTAATATATTGATTTAGAATCCATGATGTGATTTCATAAATGTTGGTATTTGACCATGAGTTCATCAACATATCATTCTTCTATTCATCTCAATAAGGGATTAAAGATTAGATTCTTGATGAGTTGATGGGTAGTACCATCATTCATTAATCCAAAGGGCATGACCTAATAGATAAATATCCACTATGGTTATCTAAATGTAGTGAAATACTCATCCTTAGGGTAAATCTTTATCAAATTGTAACTTGAGTACCCATCCATGAATCAATGGAATGGAAGCCACCAGTTGTATTGATCACAAGTTTTGTGATCAGAAATGATAATTTTTCCTTTGGGTAGTACTGAATAAGGTCTTTGAAATCAATGTATATTTTAATCTTCCAATTCTTTTTCTTGAAAGGGACGATGTTGGTGATCCATCAAAGACATTTCACTTCCCTAAAAAAATTAGTTTTGATCAATTTTTCAACTTATGGATCTACATTAGTAGCATGAGATGGGTTCATCCTCTTATATGCATACTTAAAACCTCAATTGTCATTGGGTAATATGAGATAGTGTGTGGACACATATGGATTCAGTTTGAGTATTTCTATATAATTCCAAGTGAACAAATATCAATGTTTCTTAAGAAATGAAATGTACACTTCTTTCTCCTTGAGAAGCATCGTGAAATTAATCAATGTAGCCTACATGTATTCATTTATTCCTAGATTTACCTTCCTAATATCATCAGTGGTGGTGGAGATGTCTTCCTCAAATGTGGGAAGAGAATTCTTGAGATAATATTGTTCTTCTTTAACGTTTGAGTCTATGGAGGTATTTTTAGGCGATGTAGTCAATTTGAGGGCATCTCTGTCATTATCAGGGTGAGATAGACCATGGGAAGGGACATTGTCACCCCCTTATTATAGATTCATTATAGAGAGATTATCAAAATTTATTTTATCTCATTATGAATTTGGGGATAGAAGGAACTTGGACATCTAGGATCAGGTATATTACCTTGATCAGGTTTATGAGTGGCACATAATCACTGTTGATCATACTTTAAGGATTTGTAGGGGCAGTCCCCAAGATATTGGTTGATGAAACCTGTATATTTTGGTCAAACATAGGTTGTTTTCCTTCCCTTTTATAGAAACCTACATCATCACATATGGATTCACAAGACTCAAAGGGAGTGTTGTCACCATGTAGCATGCCAACCTTCCCATCAAATGGGTATTTCAGAAAATGATGAAATATGGAAGGTACTACCACCTGGTTGTGAAACCAATCCCTTATGAGTAATAAATTAATTGTTTCATCTTATTGAATAACCATGAACTTAGTTTTAGATGTGAGATCCCCAAAATAAGCCTCAAGATTTATCTTTTTAAGATATCTTTGTTCACTCTTATAATTCCCTTGAATGGTTATATTTGTGGGGGATAAGTCCCCTTAGCTATATCCCAAATATTAAAGGGTCCTAATTGGGATTATTTTGACCCTAGAACCATTTAGATCCCTCTAGATAATGACATTAATGAGTCTTCCTGAAACATATAGGGGCCTGATGTGTCCCTGGGTCACCTCTTCCTAATTCTACTCTGTGAATGAGATGGTGACATGGAATTATTATGGAATGGTATATAATAAATAGAATTTTAATTAGAAAGATTATATATCAAAAACTTGTGGGTTCTATAGGGATTCATTGAGTGCCTGTCAAAGTTATTTTTAAAGATAGAGCACGTCCATGATTGAGAGATTGGTTGGGAGAACTGCCAACCTTTTCAGAATTTCATCCTTTTGGGCCAGAGGTCAGAGCTTACCAAGGTAGGGTTTCTCCTTATTATTTAGTTCATAAGATGGTGGATCTGTAGTAGAAAATCATTATTCTTCTGAAATGGTTGAGGTATCATCTTCTACTGGTGGTGTAGGTCGCATCAGCCTTTCCCATTGTCTGGGATGATCAGACGATCGTACACCTACCAAATGGTTGTGTAAGAGGACTAGGTGATGGAAATTGCAAGAGGGTTATGGGATACCTGCATGTCTCTATTTTACTCCCTTAAGTGCTTTTTTATGGGTCTTGGATGTATATATGTCCTCTGGGGGGGTGTGACTGATATATTGGGTATGACTACACCCACATTGTCCTCTATATCCGAAGTTACTCCACCTTCAACCTCTGGATCCCCAATTAGGTATAGGGAACTCATATTAAGGGGACTATTCATCACTGGAGAAGGGGTTTTCCAAGTGTATTTTTCTTTTAAAAACCCATGATGGGTTCATCATTTTATGAGGGTTCTATTTGGTGGGGCGGTGCCCGTTCTTTAGTTGTTGTAGGAAATAATTATGAAACAGTCAATGATTACATCATATATTAATATGAATATATATATTATATATCTTCCTAAATTTAGTGGTTATTTATTATTATGGGAGGTAAATTTTATGTTACTTCCTTAAGTTACATAACTATTATGGTTTTACAAAGATGTGCTCTTAGGGTGGCATGATATCGTTCAACTATCATTCTATTCATCAAGTTTAAGAACTTCTATCTGCACATCGGAATAAATTCTTGTCAATCACATTATTCTTATGATTGGGTGAAAATTATATACTTCATATATTCTAGTGATTTTTCTAACATCACCTATCCATAATCATCCATGATTTGGAGGATGTGTTTTATGATGAATCAGTCCTAGATGTTGTGACCCAAGCTCTTATGAAAAAGGTAGTAGTCAAGAAAGTCAATGAGGTTGACTACATTGGGATTCCTGGGATGTTTTAGCTTGATCAGGTTATTGTCCATGCCTGTAAAGAAATAACTGGGTACTTGTTCATTCTATATGGAGTATACTTTTTTCATCCACTCCTAAAATCCATGAAGTCCCTGATCTCTTTTTTTCTTTAATCCATGGTTGATTTTGTTGTTTCCACCACTTGATAGGAGGTTCTAGGTAGTTCGGGGCCTACCTAGGTTCTTTCAAGGGAATTACCATTGGTTTGAGGGTGATAGTGTCACTTTATGCCTTGCTGAACATTTTCCCCTATGCTAAGGACATGATTCAAGACTTAGTTTGGGTCCTCTTAATGGAATATTCCAAGAACCGTTCCATTTATACAAATTCAAAAAAAATTCCTAAACACTATATTGGTATTAGGGGTGTCTATAGATCATCTCAAAAAATTTCAACATAGAGTTCTAAAAATTTCTCCTATGAGATAGAGATGCTGACTGAATTTTTTAATCCTTCCCATCATGCTTTCAAATCAGACACCATATCATTTTTACATTGTTTTTTATTGCATAGGTTGAATGTTTTTGTTTTCCTTAGTGTGTAAATTAATTGGTAAAGTAATTGAATACAAATTTATTTCTATACTACAATGGATCTTTTCTCGAAGAATTTTCTACCAAATAAAGGATAGCCCTATTAGTTTCCATACAAAAAACTCATCTTGGTCTCCTCATACTAATCTCAAGGGCCCATCATCATAACACATTGGGAAACTAAGAGCATGTGATGATGTTTGGGGTATTATACATCTAAAAATGTGAAGAATTTAGGAGTTTTGAATTTTGTGGGGATATAAGATTCATCCACCTATTCGGGATATGGATTTTTATCAGGTCGCACAGGCGAATATTTCCCTTCCATTCTTCTATTAGAGTATCTAGGGACTTAGTGGTGTTGAGAAATTATATAGGTACTACTATATGTGCCACCTATTTTCTATAGGGAGTGTCCAGGGCCTGATGAGGTGTCCCCATTTTCTCCTCCCATGGATTCTTGATCCTTTCTAAGACCGAATGATCTCCCTAGAAGGGAAGATATTGTCACTATAATGGAGGGAAGTTGCGATCATCTTTGAATTCTTCTTTTATGCAGAGTATGTATCTAGATACATATCCAATTTGACTCTCATATTTCACTCTTGTAGTAATATCAGATCTTTCCAGATGTATGGGAGTAAGTATACTCATCTTATCTTGAAGACGATATGTAGTGGGAATGTTTCCCATGAGTAGCTCTTTATTGAGTTGTCTCAGATTTTTTATCTCATTCTAATATTATTCCAAATACACCAACATGGAAGGATTTTTTTCTCTTATGGATGATGAGTGGGATATGATCACTTCTTTCCCTCTATACATGGATGTGTTCCACCATAGTGATGGAAGCTTAATATTTTGAGGTTCCAGGTTTTGGATTTTCCTCTAGTTCCAGGTATGTGAAGCCTTAGTGGGCACACCCAGATCCTCCTCTCAGGTTACCATTTTCATATTTCATCCCTCTTAATATCTGTATTAATCGACATTATCTTTTATATTGATGGTGAAAACATTCATAGAGGTATATCAGGAAATGGTATTTGTCCCATTACTCTCAACGCAATAGGATGATTCTTCACTACTTACCTCAAGGTAATTTCTTGAACCCTTGTACATATTGGACCTTTTTCGGTTAGGACCCATAGAAGGTTTGATTACCTTAACTATACATTACTCTTGTCTCAGCTTGTGAATAGTGACCTTGAGGGAGTTCTACGCCATGTTTTCTAAATAGGCCTCGAATAGAAGAGGTTTGTCTTATAGTGGTATGAACCTATGGGATGTCGACTATCAATATTTACCTCCCAACCAAGAGAATACTAACTCCCTCTACAATGATAATGATGATGAAAATTCCTCTATCCCCATGGTGTGGGGACTATTTAGGGCCACAATTGGCCTTTTTCAATCCTATTGTTGAGGACTCAATGATTTTGGTCGAGGAATTGATGACTCCTTGGACATACATTAATATATAGATTCCCCCATCCCTATTGACTGGGGTCGAAATAGATATGCCACTAATTTTTATGGTACCCTCTCCGAGGGTGAAGAATTGGGTGATGATGATTCAGATAAAAATCCCCCGGCCTAGTGGGCTAGGGTTGATATGTAGCTGCTTCTGATATTTCTTGAATCCTCTTAGAGATTGATGACCCAAGGGGTGGAGGTGGTGGTATAATTCCCCCACACCAATGTGATGGGTTTTCTCCTTGAGGGCTAATATAGAAGCTTCTCTTATGAACATTTTGATTTGGTGTAGTTGTGCTCATGTACAAGCTACATGCAATGGCAGCCCATGATGGGAGTCATTATCTATGGGAAGTTGTTGGGTTGACTACAATTTCAGTTTCTATGTCTAAAATGAAATCCCATTATTTTGATGGCCCCAATTTAAATATCTGATGTTAGTCTAATACCTCTATTTGTGATGTATTATAGTCTTTAAAGTGTGGGAATTATGTTGTAGTGACCAACTGGATCGTACGTTACCCAGTTCCCTGATTTAACTAAAGGATATGACATTATAAGACACTATATCTGGGGAGTTCTATTTTTCTAGGAAATTAGTGAATTGAAACTCTCCATAATTTTCCCATCCTCAGATACAGATACATGAAAAGGTTTCAAAGATAAATTTTCAAAGATAATTTATGTAACGGGGGAAAAGAATGTTTTATATTTGAACAATGATTTTCTTGTTTTTGGTTCCGAGATATGGAGATAGAAGCCAGGTCTATCTAACAAATGAGTATCTTGATGGTCTGAAGGTGAAACTCATATCCTTGATAAGGGATGTGTATATCCTTTAGTCATTGATGATTTTCTCACATATTTTGGAATAGATAAAGAATGAATTATTTCTATATCTTTTTTGGGATTTCATAATCAGATGTGGTGAGGGGACAAAACATGTTTTAGAGGGTCTTTTCGGTTAACTCTCTCAATATGTCAATGTCATCATCCTCTTCATCATACTTCCATGCCTCCTCCTAGTCAGAACACAAAAGTTACTTCTTAAGGTTTCCTGCTGATTGGGGTAAAGTATTGCTATAAGTTGATAGGGAACTATATATGGTTGACACTGGTGTTTTGATAACCTCTATATATAAAGGTGTTTGAGTTTTTAGATCCTATATATACATAGGTTTCTGAGAAAGTAGGTATTTGTTTTTTTTGTAGGAGATATCAACATGGGGAGGATGACCATGGTAGATATTAGGAGTAGAGTCCCTGTGATCCATCTCTAAACTACCATGAGGAGGACTATCATGGTAGTGATCAACTTATTATTTGTTTAATGAGTTGAAGAACCCTTGGGTAGTTGAGAATTTTTATTAAAAAACCTCACAAGAATTGGTATTGGGAAAATTTGGGATATTAGGCCCATTTTTCTTCATGGATGAAATATGCCGACCTACCTTTTGGGATCAAGTGGGGATATGAACTTACTGTATGAAACTTTCTTGAATATATTGATAACCTTTTGGTGTTGTGGGGGTATGATCATACTAATGAGAAGATTCTGGATCTTTGTTGTGAGCTTTTATATTTTTAGCAGGAATATGAGCCTATCTATGGGTGGTTGCAAGAATATGCAGGTAAACGTTGGATGAAGCGGGGATATGAAAATGATCAAAATATGCATTCCTCATCAGAATATGCTGAAAAACCTATGAAATGGGATAAGTAATATGATCCTACTCCTATATATCCAATGAATGATTCCATTATAGTCATTCATCAGTGGAAGTAGTGATATGATCTTGGTTTCTGTGAGATACTAGAATATGATAATTAGCTTCACTGATAAGAATATAAGCCTTCCCCAAGGTATGTTACACTATAACTTGGTGACAACCACTTAGAATAGGGTTATGATCTTGATACTTTGAAGTATTCCACTATTATTTTTTGATAGTAATGTGAGCCTTTCCTGTGGCATGTTATGTTTTCACTTTGTGAGTCCTAGTCAAAATGGGGATATGTACCCAATTCTGAGCCTTTAGAGTATGCCTATGGTATTTTTAGATAGAAATACGTGCATGTATTGAGGATCATATCACTCATAGTTGGTGATCCCTGATCAAAACAAGGATATGATCCCGATCCTGAGCATTTTTAATATGCCTCTATTCATTTTTTATTGGAATATACACATATCCCAAGGCATGTTATTCTCTCACTTGGTGAGCCCTGGTTGGAATACGAATATAATATTGGTCCAGTACCACATCCTTTTTCAAAAAATTATAATAATCCTCTTATATGATATAAAGAGTGTGTGATTTCTCTAGATAAACCACTTTTTCATGTAGATTAGAGTGTTGTGTTTCCCCATTTACAGGGAGAGGAATATGCTCCTACCCATGTACTGTACCAGTGATGGAATATGCCGAAAGATTTCTTCAACTGTTTTTAAGATGTAATGAAACTTCAGAAATGTTTTCATAGGAATGTAAGCCTACACATTTTATATCTCCACTATATAATGGCAGACATCTTTGATTTAAATGGGGATATGAGCCCACTTCTTTCTTACTTGTGAGATCAAAATATTCCCATGGGCATAATGCATGTGGATAGAGCTATGAGCCTCCCTTTTTCTTGCTACAGGAATATTCTTGTAGACTTGATATGAGGGGAAAGGGATATGATCCTATCCACTAACAACCTCTAAAATATTCCAGAGGGTTTCATTAGTGTAATAGGGGATATAAGCACACTCTTAGTTATCCAAATATTTCTATAACTTATGTGACTTTCTTTTTTTGTGCATGGGAATCAATGGTGGTAATGTGATGGGTGGTTCCCTCAACAAGTGACTGAGGGAAACCATCATGATGGTTCCTTTGATGGCAGTTGATAGGTATAGCATCACGCCTTTTTTTATAACATAAACATTAATTACATTACACAAAACTGAGGATCTTTAAGGTTTAGTGTCTTGGAAACCAGGAACATAATACATGAAAACAACATAAAACATTCTTCTTAAACACTTGAAAGGATTATACTTATGTTCATCCTAGTTTCATTACTGCATCTCATAACCTGGGGTCATACATCAAAAGAAAGGGTGAGCAGAAGGCCCAGTAAGGGAAATAAGAGGAACATTTTACATGTGAACATGAGATACTTCAACAATGTCGTGAAAAAGAACTTTAAGGCATGATAAAGAAATCATGTGGAATATCATAATAAAAATAACATTTTTATTAACTTTAAGATGTGGCTACATAATTTAACATATAAAATCATGAAAATATCACCAAGATCCATCCCCAAGGTGTCATTTGAAAATTACCAAGGTTATTCACCAAGATATCGTGAAAATGGTAATCTCTAGTGGTTACATCATTACCCAATGCATTGGAGCGCTATCAGGGAGCACCCTTAAATTTGACTTTATTATCATGTGATACACATATATAATCATCAAACATTTCATAAATAACACATATAGCATAAAATAAATGGGTTTCATTTCAAAATCATAACGTTTTAAAAACTGCTTTAAAGACCTGATCTTAATGTCACTTTAAACCCACAGAAAGGGAAAGCGGGTCTCATGTATGTAAATCCCAGAATTTAAAATAGAAAATTTTGATATATATGTGAATAAACTTGTATAAATAAGAGCTTTTATTATTAACTTTATAACATAAAGTAATTTTGAGAAAAGAGAGAGGCATTTTGAGATGAAAATTTTGCAGCATAACGACTATGTTTTGGGGTTTTAGAAAACATTGAAAGGAGAGGGGACATGGGTAAAAAATTCATAAATGACCCATAAAACAGTAGATGGACAGAATAATAAGGATATATGAACATGGTAATGAAATTTTAAGGACATACCATTTGAAATGAAAAACATGGAAGGAAGACAAAAAATAGATTTCTCTTATGAAAATTTGGCAGCCTAATGGCGTCAATTAAACTTCAACAAAATGATTTGAAAAGATAAAATAGGGTCTCTAATAATGTGAACATAAGAGTTCAGTATGATAGATATAGATATCATACCCCAAAATAATAGAAAAAAGAACTTGAAAGACTTTACATGAAAGTATAATTTTGAAAAGAATGAGAAGGGTGAAAGAATCCCCTTAAAAATTCGGCAGCCTAACGGCGTCACTTAAACATTCTTAAAACGAATTGATGAGAGAAAGATGGGGTCTCTCATCATATGAACATGAAGAGGGAAGTAATATTAATATATAAGAACATCCTCCAACATAAGAACATTTATTATAAAAGAAATGACAAAAAAATAGATTACTTGAAAAGAAAGAGAGGGGTCAAATCGCTTACCTTAAAATGTAACTCTTAAAACTAAAAGGGTTGAACCTTGAGGGCTTGGGGGAACCTTGGTAGGAATCTTTTTGAGGTAAGGAGACCAGAAATTAGTTGAGGATGGTTTTGGAGTCGAATGGATGAGAGTAGGGCTTGGTATTTATAGGGAAAGTGAGGGGACAAGGCTTTAATGGCCAAGGGACACCTCACAAGTGCTTTTCTCAAAACCATGTGCTCTCCCATTGAATTTACCATGGAGTTAGACCACATGGGGCCCCCAATAATATAATTCATCACCTTTGGTCGGCCAATCCATAAAATATCTCATGACATCATCATTACATAGTTATGATGTCATTAAACATACCGAAACCCTAAAACTGTAATTTTACTATTCACTAAAAATTCAACTTTCTCAAAAAAATCCCAAAATTTTACCTTAACCAAATATCAATGCTCTGATTTCAAAAATGAACTCCATTTTATAAAAATAATTTTCTAAATATTTTTAATTTATTTTTTAAATAAATACACTATTCACCGAAAATTCATTTTTTTTCAGAAAAAACCCCAAAATTTAGCTTAACATAATATCGATGCTCTGAGTTCAAAAATGAAATACATTTTATAAAAATAATTTTCTAAATATTTTTAATTTAATTTTTAATTAAAAAACATTATTCACCCGAAAAAACTAATACTTGAATAATAATTTATGAAACCGTTATTTAACCATTTTATTGAATCACATTACTTAATCAAGGTGCCTAGATTATATTAATACTTTATTTAAGTGAGATTACTAATCCATTTGGTCACATTACTAATCCTAAGCATACAATCAGTATTCATAATTTACTATTCATCAAAAATTAAGTTAATCTTATTAGACTCTAAATTTTGTACTGAACATAATTGTAGAAGACCATTTTTTCAAAATCATTACACATTTTTAATTATTTAAGGTTTACATAAACATTTTTTAAAATATACTTTCTCTAAAATTCACCAAAAATATGCATACTATATTTATCCGGACATTTTAAAATTCATAAACATCATCAAGAAGAAATCCCAATTTTTATTTAAAATAAAGGATTACACAAGGAAGTTACGGTCTCCTTACATAGCTCCTTATCACACTAGCATAGGACCTAAGTGTAAGGTGTGCTAAGGTGAGAGAATCCGAGGGAGGCTCAGCCAACATCGCACGAGTAGTAATTTCTATCAGTTTGAACTTCTCACGAAGGTGATTCCGTTATAGCTTCACACGATGAAGTTCGGCTTGGGTTTGGTCCAGAGCAAAGTCCAATGGTGCTACCTCCTTCCCAAGTTCTATTTGATGGGCTTCGATTGGTCCAAGAATACTGTGTGAGGTCATCAAATCTTCTTTCTATAATAATTAACCAATATTACTTGTATTTAGAGAAAATAATCAATAAGTTTAGTTTTCAGCAGTCATATTGACCAATGGTCATATAACAGTCAAAACCTAATGGACTTATTTTAATTATACTCATGTTATCAAATGAAACATTTTTGTTGAGTATAAAAATAAAATAAAATAACACATAAAATTAGGAAACAAGATTTATTCAAAATTATGGGTCGTTACAATAGGAGACCAACTTGGATTCTCTTGAATCATAAGGAAGATATATAAGACTTTTTGGTCAACCTTCATCATATGTTAATGTTTTAAATTTTTAGGTAACATAGATAAGATCCTGAAGTGGTTAGAGATGGCAATGAGAAACACTGGATTTACTGCATCTTTCCTTGGATGATGTATAATTGTTGGTTCCAGCATTTGGAGACCCTTATGTAAAGCCTCAATGGTCGGCATTGTACCATGTTGTTGTTATTCCTAGACCATTTCCTTCATGATTTGGTGTTGAAGGTGTCAGGTGGGTGAGGTTGTTCTATGACCTGCAGGGGTTACATCCATAATTGATTTTATAAAACGATACCTAGATGAAGAAATGATCTCAAGTTGGGTGTTGTTTGTGAGAGTGGTATCTGCAGCCACAAATACAACAAGGAAAAAGGTCACTAATCAGTACATTATCATTGGCATGATACTTTCTCAATTAGATATGCATGGGTAACATAATTTTCCTTTCCTATTCTTCGTCTGGAAAATCTTCTTGTGTGGAATTATCACAGTGGGGATGAACTTATTTCATTATAACCTTGGATACATTGGGTCAAGAAATCATTATTTTCCATTGATAGATTCATGTTGGGTTCACCATTCTTGTTTTGTGGGAAATATGGCAGACCTTTTCACCTGACAATTTGATTGTGGGGGTTTGATGTTTGTACAATCATTATTTTTGAGATTCATGTTAGGTTCACCACTTCCATCTTTTATAGAAACTCCCAATGACTCCCACATCCATATCTATGTATGGAAATTCTTTCAAAATGCATGTGGTCCTTTTGGGTTTTAGAAATAATGACACTTAGGGACTCATATTGGTTGATAGGATGGGAGGTCAGGATCATCAAACCCTTTTGGGGGGGGGGAATTATTTCCTACTTTGAGACTCTCTTATTGATTTAAGTAATGTTTGTGAACATATCCCTAATCCCAATATGAGACCAGTTATACTAAAAAAATGATCAAGTGTTTAATATTTACATGTCTAAATGGGGATCTATTAATGGGTCCATCTATATATATCCAAGGTTATTTATCCATTTCCCATTAATGGGTTGATGATTATATATTGGAGCCATGTAACTAGGAACTCCAAAATTTACTATCATTCAAGGAGGTGATTAGTAGTCTGAGGATGGGATTGAACCTTTATGAGGCTTATTATAAATAAAACTTATAGAAGGAAAAAACATGTAATTCGTTACACCAGTGCAGTTTAACATCATGATGAAGTGACATATATGGGGGATCTTAGGCATTGGGTATTAAGCTTGATCCTGAGAGAGGTATCCTATGTATCTTGGTTATAGGAGGAACCATATCCATTGTAGTTTGATCATTACCATGGGCTTTAACTATGGTGGATTCCCTTGTATGGGTGTAGAAATATCATTCCACTAATTTGGACTTGCACACTGAGGTTACCCTGGCTAGTGGAGATTCATGATACGAATGATATGATCATTGAAAATCATGAAACACACATGACTCATGCTATATATGAGAAAATGGGATAATAATTAACCAATCTCAATATATATGGATGTAATAGTTATGCATTGGGGAAACCTTTTGGATATTGATAGGGATCTCAGGCCTTGGGAAGGTGTCCTACATATCTCGATTATATATGGAATTAGAGTCGTCATAGTTTTTTTGGCCTTATCAACCTATAGGTGGATGAGGAAGAAATATAAGACCATGGTAGGGATTGGGTACCAATAGTGGGATTGTAGGAGATATTTGAGGGGCTTAAACTGAGGTGGATTCCCATTTGAGCTCAGGCCTTTGGAAGGTGTCCTATATATCCTAGTCATAACAAGAATCAAAGTTCTCAGAGTTTAGTTGGCTACATATTCCACTGGTGGATGATGAAGAATGATAATTTCATGGGAGAGATTGGGTCCTGATGGTTAGAATGTCAGAGACATTGAGGTGGGCGCCCATTAGATATCAGGCCTTATAAATGAGTCATACTTATCCTAGTTATAGTAGGAATCATATTTTTCATAGTTTAATTGGGGGTATGGAAAAATATATCCATTATAGAAGGTTATAATGTCCTAGGATGCATTATTGACATGTATGGGGTGTCTGTATGACATGCCTAAGGATGTCTAGGCATGTATTAGTTTTTAGTATACATTTCCAAAGGTAATCTCATGGTCTAGCTTGAATTTTCAGGAGGGCATCTCATGAGTTGGATGACATGTCTAAAGGAATCCACCTGACCAAGGCGGACATGTCTGGAGGGTGTCATGTGACTTAGATAACTTGTCTGGAGGCTCTCACATGATCTAGGTGGACACATCCAGAGCACATTTCATGGCTTGGCTGACATGACTTGAGGGTTCCATATAATATGGATGACATGTCCTGGTGAAATCGTGATACCTAGATGACATGTCAAGATGCATTCATATAACTTGGGTGGCATGTCTAGTGGACATCAAAATATTTGGATGGAAAGTCCAGCAGACTTATAAAGACATGGTTGGAATTCCTGGAGGTTTTCACGTGACTTTCTTTACAAGTCTTAAAGGAATCACATGATATAAATGGCATACTGAGGGAACATCACAAGACTTGAGAAACACATCCTAGAGTTTTCACATGATATGGGTGAGTCATGTGAAGTGTATGGAGATTATAGAATCTATATTCACATAATACTCCCAACTTTTATGTCTCAATTCCATCTTTTATTGCTTATATTCTGCAGTTTTGTTTAGTTTTATCTTATTTTAGGTTTCATGTGACCCAAACTACACACGGGAAATCCTTCAAATAATCTAGTTGACACACCATAAGTTCTTCACGTGATATATAGATTCATAACACAAAGTGACCATGCATGACGTGTGATCCTTTAGATCATTCCTTGGAATTTACATGGTGGAATACTTTATGATCGCATGACTATCCTCTTAAATAATTTCTCTCTAGCACTCCCATGTGTGATGGATCTTTGATTTATTTCTTATGTTTAGGGGTAGGGATTTATAGGCCACACCACACTGGTTATACACTAACGTGAATGAAATATATCTCATAGATTTGAGATATAGTTCGTTGAGGTATTTTGGTATTACATGCTTCACATGATTCTACAGTGGTTCATTAATGGTGTTGCGTGAAATTCATAAATCATGATAATTTTCGGCCTTTTTCATTTTTATTAGACCCAGTATGATCAAATCAATTTTTCTTGGCCATGTGGTCATGTCAAGAAGTTTCTAAAAGGATAGGATAACATGTATATGAGTATTTGTGAGATCAAGATGCCTCTATGAAGGCATTAATATGGTTTAAGACGACTTATATGGGGACTTCCATGAGACAAAGGTGGATTTCCAGGGGTCCTTCGGAAGATCACACCATCATGTCTAAGGGCCTTTGCAAGATCATGATGGCTTGTCGAGAGGGCCTCGCATGATCAATGGTAATCTCCTAGGGAGTATGACCACTTTTGTGTAAAGGCTAACATATCCTCACTCTACAATAATCTTCTGGATTTCCCCTTTTTATTTCATTATTTATTTTACAAGGATAGGAAATATCATTTAGTCATGCGAGTATTGTTGAAGTCAATCACTCTTCCTTTCTATGATGCATCACTTGAAAAATAATGGATCTTTCGGTGATGCATGAGTATTTTCATAGACATCCCTAGTCTTTTCTATGGATCCAAAGGGGAAATGAAAAATCGAATGAACATGTCTGAGACCCTTTGCATGATGAAGGTGACATGTCAATAGGCTCTTGCGTGATAAGGTAGACATATCGTCATGGCTCCATGGATTATTGAAAACCTCATGAGCGCATCACATGAATATCAAAAAATTCATAAGGTTTATACCTTTTTTCATTTTTTTTAACACTTATATTACAAGGGTTTTGGGTGATTATTAGGCACCTGTTGGTTGAAAAGTCTCATAGTATGGATGAACTCATCTGACATCCCTTATCTGATCACTAGTATTTGTCAAGATTCCTTTGCAAGAACAAAGATTCTTCTCAATGATTATTCATGTGATCTCAAGAAGATCATGCTCTATGCGTGACCTGTTCGCATGACCATTTTATGGTCATGAGATCACGTGTACTTTTGAAGGTTACGCGATCCATGTGTTTTGGATACCTTCTATTACTTTTATTTTAGAGAAAATAATACCCATACTTTCGGTATTTATTACCTTGTAAATTTTCTAATGCTCATTTAGAAGGTGTCAAAAAAGTGTTTGGTTTATATAATTAATTTCAAATTATTAGTGTCACTTTATCTTTGTTAGGTGTTATTCAAGGGTTAAAATTAGAACAATCTTGGTTATTTATACATGGATAAAACAATATTCTTGGAATGTAATGATATGGGTCCCTAATAAACTATTAACCATTTTTATAATGATTGAATGAGTTATGTTATAGATATGAAACCTCCTTGACTATAGCTTACACATTAGAGGGATGATGAAAAAAATGAATAATTTTCTAATTGTTGAGGGAATATTTACTGACCAAGGTTAGTGTTAGATAATTTTCATGGATATTTTGATGAGGTGGTTAGTTCTTATCTTTAATTGAATATCAATGATGTTTATATAATCATATTAATTGGTAGGTTCATGATTATATGAATATTGAAAGATATGTATCTGCAATTAGACAATTAAAATTTGTTAATGACATGGAGTATTTATTAAATGTTTATAAAAATTTCCAGAGTGATGAAAATATAGGTGTTATGAACATTATTTTGTGCATTTCAAAAAAATATTCATAATGTGATTGGAATATTGGGCGAATGTTATTTCCAGCTTGAGAGATAAGTCATAAAATAAATATTTCTTTATTAAATGTAAAAATTTATTGATAAAATAAACAAAGATATCATTCATGATTATATTGATAATCTTTCCTGTTTGAATTTGAATTATCTTGTAAAAATTTCTACCTTAATTTTTGTAAAATGGAGTGCTCTACCTGTTAAACAAGCAATATATATTCATTGGTTACATTGAGAATGTATCAAAAATAATTTTTTTTCTTTAAAGAGATGGTTTTTGAATGGGAACTACATGTAATAATGAGAGTTTAAAGTGATTGTTTAAAGGTGAATGGGTAATGTTGACCTACTTTTAAGATGTTTTGGAATTTTGATTAGTGGTTTGTTTTTTCATAAATAAGGATTAATTGTAATGTGATGTTGATAATTTTACCTTAGTTGAGTTACCTTATGGATAAGTTAGAAAATTTACATCAAGAATGGTTCAATTACTTGTGTTTTATTAGGAAATATTTAATGAGGGTATTCATTATGATTAGATATATTTGGGTGAAAACCTTGATAAGTATATTTAAAGGTGGTAATAATGATTCACTTTTCTAATAATGAATAGAGTAATGTTTAAATCTATAAAATAAATTGTTGATCATGTCGCACACTTTTGAGCAGTAGTGTTTTGAGAGTGGTGATATGAATTCTGATCATTGTTGATTGTGTTGTTTTAGATTGGTAATTTTTGGTTGGGGGTAAAATTGAATATATTTTTTTAGTTAGTTGTAGGTGAGTACCAACATAGATAATTCATGTAATGGATAAGTATTCGGTTACATTCATCATTTATAGAAACAAGATGTTTCATTCCTAGTACCTACCATGAAAATAAATTTATCTTGAATTTAATATTTATAATGTTTAATTTAGTTTTAGAAACATATTTAAATATATCTTACTGTGATTAGAGAAATTTTAATATTATATTTCAATAATCAGATTTGTTTTCTTGTTTATTCATACTTATTGGTTAATAAGTGTGTGAAAGATTTCTCTAAAAAAAATCAAAGTTTTAGAGGAATAAATTTATTTATTGGGTTGTTTATATTTAATTTTAGAGGATTAAAAATTTAAATCCTGAAAGAATATTACAGTACATGTTTTATTCTAATAATTAATTTTCTTATACTTAGAATCCACAGTCATTTTAGTTCTATATGAGATATTAACACTCTTTTTTATTAAATGGGATATTATACTGGTTTTGTTAAACACCATAGGATGTTTTAAAAATAAATGTTAATTTTTTTTACTAAAAATGGTAAAATTGTAATTTCTTCCTTATCATAGTTTTGTATTAGGTAATGAACTTTATCAATGAGTTTTAAATGAAGTAGTTTCTTTTGATAAATTTTTATAGGTGTTTGAATTTTTAGAGGCGGTGGTAAGATTTCAATTAATATATATTAAAAAATATTTTTATCTCTAAATGATATATAAATTAATATTTTTTATAAAATGAAATAGAAGATATGTTTTAGAATCTACCTTTATAAAGACCACCACTGGAGTTAGATAGTTCTACGAAGAATGAGAAATTGGATAAAAATGGTATGGTTCTTTATGAAGTGCCCAATGGATTATGATTTTTTTATTTGTTTTCAATAATAATTCATGATTATAAATGAGATTTGAAATTTATAAAGTCAATATTTATATGCTGGAAAAGGATATGGATCGTAGAATATTTATTTTTAGTTGTTGATTAGATATTTGTTGTATAATATTCAAGGAATCAATATAAATGTAATGATTTAAGAGATGAGATTAGTTTGAATCAATTAAAAGTGATTATGGTTGATAAAAACACTATATAAAACAAGATCTTAATGAGAACATGATAAATTTGATGAAGAGATATATATGACTAAAGAGAACAAATTTTTTTTAAGAATTTATCCTTATGTTTATTGCATGAATACAAATGTATGAAAATAAATATATACTTGGATGAAGGTAGAAATTGATCTATAAATTTATGATATCGATGTTACATTTATTAGATAAATAATTAATAATTTTTATTGAAGGTATTTTGAGAAGAAAATAAAGATGAATTATCAAGGTTGTGGAAATTAATACAAGTACAAAAAATTAAGCATTTATATATTGTATTAATTTTGGGATTTTAATAAAATTTTATCAACATTTGAAGAGTTTTTGAAGTATTTTGAAGTATTTTTAGATGGATAAATTTGGATCATGATGTTTTTAGAATTCCCTTGATTTTTTTTATGTTGGATAAAGAATTATTGAGATTAATTAAAAAGTTTGGAATTAAATTCAAGTTGTTTTTATTCTGCATAAGAATAACATGGCCAAGGGAGGTATTATATATGATTAAATAAAAATAATTAGTCCATTTTTAAGAAGAACCATAGAATCTATAACTATAATGGAAGGATAAGTTTTAATTTTCAATCAACTATGGAGGATTAACTTAGGAATATATAGAGCTTTAAAAGAATAACTTGAAGGATATTCTCACATGGAAGATTAAATCGGAATGTTTTTAAAACCAGATGCATCTCATGTCAACATTCAAAAAAAATATCATAAATAATGAAACAAATGTATTTCAAAACTGTAACAATTTTTAGAGTAAATTCACTTTACAGAAGATTGGAGAATTAAATAAGATATTTTGGAGGAAATAAAATGAGTAATCAATATGCCAAATTATATGAGTTAAAATAATTCAGATATCCAGAAGTTCAATTACATGGTTTAAACAATTTAATATGAGTTAAATAGAAGTTTCCAAAGGAATTAAAGATGAAACCTAGATATGAAAGAATAAACTATCACTATAAGGATCTGGAAGAGAAAATTTATGTTACATTAGAATAATTTAAGGCTATAGAAGTGTAAAATTGGGTTATGGAAGAATATATTTTAGCTATATAAGAGTAAAAATAAGATATTTTTGAATAAATTGTGTCTATATAAGGGTAACCTACAACTTACATAAGAATAATCAATATGGAAAAAATAATTTTTAAGAGAATTTAAAACTATGATTTCATAAGGAGAACTAAATTACTTAATTACTTACTAATCATTAGAAATTGAACATCATGATGATTTTGGGATAGTCCATGATTCAAGCTAAACATTTTGTAATATTAAGTAAGAAAAAATTCAAGAATAATTAAATGATGGTTTTTAGTGAATAATTAAATGAAAAATAATGAGAAAATATTATAGATATATAATAAGAATTTTGATAAGAACATAGTGTGATAATTCTAGAGATTCAAATTTGAAAATTTAGAAATCATTTATGAAGATAAAAGTTGGATATTTTTTAAGATATTATTTCGACCAATTTTAAAATAATAAAGATCACAATGTAGAGATTATTTTAAGTTTACATATTCGAATATTTGAATTATGGAAAAATAATCATGTGATATATTGGGTGATTTTATAAAGTATGTTGAACATGATATTAAAAATTAGATCAGTGGATCAATTTTGAATATCGTTTGCATTGAATAGTGAGAATATAACACCTTTGTAAAAAAATACATTATGTGTTGAAGAAGAAGAAGAAAATGATAAGATGGAATACTGATATGAAAATGCTACTATTGATTATATTATATACTAAGGAAATAATATTCTAGTTCTAACCATCAAAAGTATATTTTTTTGATATCGAGGAATAATAAAATGATGTGGTTCCAATCATCCATGCATTTATCATTACTATGATTGAGAAGTGATGTTGATGTTTATAAAGCTATAGTATATTACATACATCTAGTAGAATACCTTTTTTGAGGAAGAATATATTATCATTTGATGTAATGAACTGCTAGAGTGGATAAGAATATATTGTTCATTAGTGAGGTTCGATGTTTCATTGTAAACTAGAGATATATAGTATAAAGAACTAGTTAAGAAACTATAAAGTTGTCGGGTGATAGGCTTCGGGGTCAAGGATGATTTCTTTCCCATGTGTATTCATTTTATAATATTAGTGAAACACCTTTGTGTTATAATTATCCTATACAAAATATAGACTTAGTAAGCCACAACAGGGGAGATAATTGTAAAAATATCAGGTGTTATGTTGTCTTTACATTTTACCTTTCATGTGGTGTTTTTGTGTTTCATGATTCATATGAGATCCATTCATCCTAATAGGTGCATAGGCTCAAATTAATAAAAATAAATAGATCTAGTAAAAGACTAAGAACAATAATTCACACCCTTCTTAGTGTGGATACATGATCATACTAGTTATTACACATTGACCTAACATCCATTTTATGATATTATTTTAAGATTTAAAATACCATATTATTTTTAATTCTTAACCTTTGATTCTTATCATATAATTGGAACATGTTTTTTAATAAATAAAAATTATGATAATTAAATTTGATTGACTTAAATATAAATAATTATCTAGCTTAAATACAGAGAGAAGTTTGAAATTAAAAATATTCTCTTTATGTTGTCAAGTATTTAATCTAAAATCATGAAATAATACTTTTATATATTGTACCCTTTTATATAAAATATCATGTTCACATATGGTTTTTAGAATTTGGAATTGTAATTTTAGTGATATATTTAAGATAATTCTGAATGATCAAAACTTCTCTAATAAATTTTAATGGATTAAAAATTAAAATGGAAGAAAACCTTTGAGATACATATTCTAACTATTTAGAATAATCCATTGCTGTAAGAATCTTATAAATACAATTCAAAATTTAGAGGATATATTTTATATAATTTTAGGAAACCCCCCCCCCCCAAACATTATATAGTTTAATGATGGAGTCTTAATGATTTTTTATGTCATCAATTCATGTATTCAAATACACCGAATGCCACTGAAATTTTGTGAATCCATTTCATGAATTTCAATAAATCCTTGAGAGATATTTTAGTCCTTTTTCCCTTCAAATTTAAATCTAACATTTATCCAGAATAATCACAACCTATTATATATATAGATCAAAATATATTGATAGGATTAATCAAAATATATATGGTTTACATCAATTGTACATTCATGTTAGGTTGGAATATACAAAGTAATACACAAGAGGGGGGGGGGGTGAATTGTTTTTTTTTTCAAAATCTCCCACAATTCTGGATTTTAACACCTACTATAATTTATGTGAATAGGTAGTGTTATTATTCGATATGAAAATATGTAGAAAATAACTACAAAGAAAGAATATAGCTTTTTATAGTGGTTCGGGGCACAAAGATTCCCAAGTCCATTCTACCAATCACTCTCTTAGTGAGCTTGGTAAATTTCACTAGAATCGTCCTCTTATCACAATACAAAGAATCCAAAACTGATTTCAGGTAGTTTAAACCATTATAATACCAAAAAAATCATTCTGGATCTATAATAGAGAACCAAAACAACCACAACATAGTCTGAAAATCTGATACTCCACCACAACTGAGTATGATCAGTTGAAACTCAAATAAATAAAAAGATATTATTTTGTTGACATAGGTTAAACTTCACAATCATAGTATCATGAAATTGATAGCAGATGGATCTTATTCTTCATAAAACAATATATTCAAGTTTGAAACAGTATGAAGCAATCTAGTTGAGAAAATATCTTCGATTGAAAATAGATACAAAATAGAGCAGTGGTGAAATTATAATAGAACAAGATTGAACATGTATGTCATAAAAGTGTAGTTCTATTTTCGAGTCGTTCATTCTCTATAGCACTGTAAAAGGTTTTCTATAAGGTAATATTGTATGTGAATACTATATCACATAATTTTGAAGAGATATTCTAATGTAATATATAGAGAATATGACTTGCTTCGATATTTCAGATTCAAAAGAAAATCTTGATTGATCATGGAATTTCAAATTTCAATTAACCAGGAGAGACATCAATTCCCTTAGAAATAAGAATGAGTTTCTCTGATAAACTCAGTTTTTTGAAACAATCCAAAAGATCCTTAAATAGATCATTAATTCTGGATTGACTCTTGTAGTAATTATTCATTGAAAATGTGACTTGAAAAACTTCATTATTGAGAACACAACCTAGGGTTGAGCTACGTACCATAGGGTTCCTTTGTGTAGCGTAGGGTTCCTTTTCATAGCATATGGTTCATTTATAAAATATAGGGTTCCTTTGCATAGAATAGGGTTCTTTTTCCATACTTTCATCTCCATGTAATGTAGGTATCAAAAAGTAATGTAGGTATGATAATACATATGTTCATCCTTGTCAACATAAAATCCTGAACGTAGTAGTTATTAACCATACTTCATTTTTTTGAATATAGGGTTATAAACAGTAAGTCTATACTCTAATTTAGGGTTTCAGATCCATACACATGTCAATTTTTCTAATGTAAGGATGATGATCCAAATGAAAACTCTTTAGCATAACGTAGGTTTGATACCATATAAAAAATATTGCTTTTCATCATAACGTAGGGATATAAATAGTGTCTCAAAAATCATTCCCATAACATTAAATTATTTTAAATAGAAAATAAATTCATGTAAAATGTACTTTACATAAATTCATTAGAAAAAAATAAGGGTCTTTGTAAACTTCACAATCATCATAAATTATAGAGTATTGTTGATAAAATACATTCCCAACAATCTCTACCTTTTTTATGATCAAAAAAACACATAACATAATCCTTAACAAAAATAAAAGAAAATATAGTATTTTTAAAACACAAAAGAATATATAAAAATTTTCTCATAATTTTGATTTCATATAACTATTTTGATAAAGAAAAAATTCAAAAGAAAATGTTATAGTTGTAAAAATTCTCACCATATCACCTAGAGATAGTTTTCATTCCATAAACTTTGATCTTCTACCCTTTTTGTAATATCAAAAATATAGTTTGAAAGAATAAATTAAATAAACCAAGGTTTAATATAGAACATAAATATAAATGAATATTTATGTATTAAAGAATTAGAAAATGAAATCTAAGATTGGCAGTGAAGTATTGAACTGAAATAAAAATAAATAAATCTAAAGATGAATATACTGAAGTTAAACAACTATTCAAATAGCTTGGAAGGTTGTAGTAAAATCCACAATCAACAAGGGTCTTCAAAATGATGTGTTAAAGTTCAATTTTGGTAGGAACTACGGGTTATTCTAGATGAAGAATTGATTAAAATACACTAATAAGATCAACTAGCTTCAACAAAAGGCTATGAAAATGGTTCTTGAACACTTTTGTCCAATACTGAAGAGTATTTTTGGAATAATTTACAACCTTAATGATCTCAAAAAAATTGATCTTTACAAAAGCATTCATATCTTATTAATACTATGGAATAAGTAAGCATGTCCTTGATATGATTAATCACTGGTCCCAACTAGGATTTATTTGAAATAAGCTGACTTATCAAATGCCCTCTAATTATCCAACAACACATTCAAAGTAATTCTATCACACAGATGAGTGTATAGTTTGTCATTAAATTCACCCAAAATAGAAGTTATTTCCTATAACATCCTAAGATGTTTTGGCGGTGTTTTCTGAGAAGAGGTAGATGCTTTGCCACTTTCCTTGAGAGACTAAAACTCTCTTCCAATCATTCACTTGAATTCATCAAACTCTCTATTTTTGATAGATTCATCCATCGACAACAAAACTTCTCTTAAAATCTTGGCCACACACTCCTTAACATATCCCATTGAAATGATATTTTCTTTAAATTCTATTAAATGAAGCTTCTAAACATCAAAATCTAATATTGGTATTGAAAAAATCTTGTATTCTTCAAACCCTTTCTTCTCATCTTCGAACCGATATATTATAAATGAATTCTAAGCTTGGAACAACTAAATTTTTATAACTAGATCATTAGAATATGAATCTGAAGATTCAGAAGAATTATCTCCTGCTTGATCTACTTCAATTAAGGAAAGTATTGGATTACTAGTTCCCTCTGGTCTATTTCCCAAATATGATCCTACCAAAAAACCAAAATCAGGAAAAATATAAGTTCCAGGATTAGGGATCTGTTGAATTTGAGCCTCCTGTTAAACTTTCTCATCTATTAGGTTCTCATGACTATAAAATTCTCCTTGTTCACTAGGTAGAATGGCATCAAAATTTCCAATCACATCCTCAACTAAAACATTCATAACATTAAAATATTCTCTTATTATTTGAATAAGAGAGCCTTTTTGGCCTTGAATCTTCTTCATCTTCAGGCCTCTGTCTCACAGAGCCTACTGAAGGGATAACCCTTTGACCCCCCTAAGAAGCTGCTAAGAACCTCTATTGTTGCTCAACACCTATTGGAATCAAACTATTTCATGAGTTTTACATTCAGAACTAAGATTCTTGACTGTCCCAACATTCAATGTATTTTTTTTGGTGATAAGATCTTCCAAAAAACATTTTCACAATCTTCCCCTTTCTTTTTAGAAAGAAATAAATAATCCTACCATAGGGATAATACCCCATATTGGCATCCGGGTGGCAGTAGTGATTTAGATAATGAATCATAAACAAAGATGAATTAAACTTAATATTGTTTAGAAGAAGAAAAATGATATACATATATCGTTAAATAACCTTATCATGATTAGTGATTTTGGAAAAAATACTTTATTGAAAAAACTTCATTATAACTCATCGGTTAAGAGAAAGTTCTCTGGTAAACACCTTCTTGATAGCCCTTGTACCAAATAGAGAAAACATAATGTCCTTATATGTATTTATTCCATTTCAAATGTTCCTTAAATCAAACTAAAACTCCCCATCATGGGGACATCTCAACATCTCAACCATTTTAACATATGATAATAAAAATTCCTTATTATCAATCTTAGAAATAATAAAATCTTCATCAAAACCAAAACTAAACGAATAATTATTACAAAATTCTTTAACTTAAATATTATAAACCATTGGAATATTATCTTATTCAAAGTTTTAAAACATAACTTAAAATTCAATAGATTCTTTAAGAGATAGATTTGTAGAATCTACACATCCAAATCTATTACCTTTCCTTGAAAAACTTTACGAGATTTTCCCATAGCATACACACTATTATCCAACTCAGCATCAATGGATCTTTATGAATTTTCCATTTCTTATGGTTTTTGGATAGAAGGGTTTAAAGGTTTTGGGATTTTGGTACATGATAATTAAAAGAGAGAGGTGCTCTATAAGTTGAATAGAGAGGAGTATGATAGCGGGAGAAGGAAAATAGTTTTCTCACACTTATTGAGTATGTACTCATTAATTTTTTTAATTTTGAAAAGATGAATAAAATAAAATTAAAATGAAATTCTTTTCAAAATAAATTAAAATGAAATCGAATAAAACTTATTAAATAAAATTATTAAAATAAAAATAGAGAAACTAAAAAAAATTAATAAACAATCACTTAAACTCAAATAATCATAACTCTCCCTTAATAAAATCAAATCTAGAACTAGAAAGTGGTTTAGTAAAATTATCAACTAATTGATAGTCAATATTAAAAAATTATAGAGATATATACTTTTTAAGAACATGATCACTAAGAAAATGATGCATTATATCAATGTTCGTTGTTCTAGATTGACTTATAATATTTTTATAAATATTAATATTAATATTTTTATCACATAAAATAGGAATACTATTAACGTTTAGTCTAAAATATAATAGAGTGTTTTTCATCCACAAAACTTGTGCACAACAACTGCCAACATACACAAATTCTACCTCAGTGGTTGATAGGGAACTGAGTGTTTCTTTTTACTAGACTATGAAACTAAAGATATTCCTAAAAAGTGAAAATTTCATGAGGTAATTTTTCTATCTAATCTACAACCTCCAAATTCATCATCTAAATATGAAAATAAATTAAATTCAGAAGTTTTAGGGTAAATTAGTGATTAAAAAACATTTCCTTTTAAATATCTAAAAATTATTTTAACTGTAGTAAGATAGGATTCTTTTGGATTTGATTGAAATATAGCACAAATATTTAAAAAAACATGATGTCTAGTTTTCTATTAGTAAGATAAAACAAAAATTCCATAATACCTATATATAACTTATTGTCAACTGGTTTTCTAGCTTCATCTAAATCAAGTTCTATAGTCGTATACATATGAGTTGTATATATATTGTGATTCTCAAGTCCAAAATTTTTCAATAAATACAATAACTTATTTTCTTTGATTTAAAACATTTAAAAAATATTTTTGGTAAATATGAAATACTAAAAATAAATTTAATTCTCTCATCATACTCATTTCAAATTTCTTTTGCATTAAATTTGAAAAATCATGAAAAAGAATTTTATTGGTTGAATAAAAAAACATCATAAAAATAAAGTTAAACTAATAAAATATTTGAACAAAAAGTTTTCTTAAAAAGTGTTGAATATTCCAAACTAACAGTAAATCCATTTTTCAAAAGAAAAGAACTTAATATTTCACACCAAGTTCTAGGTTCTTCTTTAAGGGCTTAAAGAGCTTTAGTATGTTTAAAAATAGAATTCAGTTTTTTAGAATTTTAAAAACTAGGGGGTTTTTAAAAATAAACTTCCTCCATTAAATAGCCATTTAAAAATGTATATTTAACATCTATATGATAAAATTTAAAATTAATAAGAAATGAATAGGCTAAATAGCTTCTAATTTATTCTAATATAGATATAGAGGAAAAGGTTTCATCATAATATATATCTTATTTCTGATTATATATTTTAGCTACTAATCTGAATATATTCCTAGTGATGATCCCTTAACCATCCAATTTATTTCTAAAAACCCACATAGTTCCTATAACTCAATAGCCGGTTGGTCTTTCTACTAGTTCCCAAACTTCATGTCATTTAAACTATTTTAGTTATTCTTGATTGCTAACATTAACCTCTCATAATCTAAGGATTTTTCAATAGCAATAGATTCTAATTAAGATAGAATGGAATATAATTCATCTAGGTTTCCTACATTTCTTCGTCTTATAATTTCTATATCTGGGTCTCTTATAACAGTTTCTAAATGATTTCTATTTAAGGTTTTATACTTTCTAGGCACAACACTTTTAGGTTCTTTAGTTTCATGTTATTCATAACTGGATTTAATTTTATTAATATCATTTTCAAAATCATTTTAAGGTTTTTAAGTCTCATGTTATCAAGAGAGTCAGTGACCTCATCAGTTTGATCTTTCTCTTTATTCAAAGGGACAGTTTTATCAAACTTCACAAGAATTGATTCTTCAATAATCCTTGAATTTTTAATAAACACTTTATAAGATTTAGTGGTAGTAGAATATCCCAAAAATATTCCTTCATCAGATTTTGAATCAAACTTACCAATATTATCATTTTTTTCAAGATATACTTCTTTCATCTAAAAAATTTAAAGTACTTTACTTTAGGTTTTCGGTTATTACAAAGTTCATAAGGTTTACTTTTGAAAATAATCCATATTAAAACTCTATTCATGATATAATAGGATATTATTACATCTTCTTCCCAAAAATAGGTAATACAAAATTATATATTCAGCATAGTCCTATCCATTTCATGAATAGTTATATTTCTTCTTTCAACATTTCCATTTTGTGAGGTGTTATTTGTGCAGAAAAGGTGTGTTTAATACCCAAATTTGAGAAAAAATATTTGAATTCTTTATTCATAAATTATCCACCACGATCACTTCATAATTAAATTATTTTAAAACCTTTTTCATTCTGAAAAACTTTACAAAAACATTCAAAAATGGTGAAAAATTCACTTTTGAGTTTTAGAAAATAAACCCAATTAAATCTGGTTTAATCATCTACTAAAAAGTAATCATATAATTTACCAGCCAAACTTTCTATCCTTTATGGTCCAAAAAAATCCATATGGATATGTTCTAAAGGTTTTGATGTAGCAATTTTGATAATATATTTGAAAGATGATTTGTGCTGCTATCCAATTTGGTATGCATCACAGAATCTGACATAGTAAAACTTTAGACTAGGAAAATCAAAAACTAACTATTTCATAGATAATTTATGTAAAAAATAAATATTACAACTTCCAAGTCTTCTATTCCAAATCCATGATTAATTTTTCTTAGTAGTTAACCAATTCACTTTTTTTTACATAAGGAATTTGAAACCAAAGTATAAACATTATCAGTTCTAGGTTCTCTAAACTTAAGAAACTTATTTTTAAACATATAAAAAGAGTTTTTTGAAAAATAAACATAAAATCTATCATGAAAAATATATGAAATACTTATTTTATTGTGCTTTATCCGTTTCACATATAGTACTTTTTTAATTGATATAGTCTTTGGATATCCAACAGTTCTAAATCCAATTATATTTCCATTGGCATTGTCACCAAATGTTATAAGACCTCTATCTATTTGTGATAGTGTGTGAAAATTTGATGGATCTCCACTCATATGCACGAAACACCACTGTCCGTAGACCACATAGATTTTTTTTCATGTGTCCTGTTTCTTACAAAAGTATTTAATTTTTTTTGTTTTGGTACCCCAACATTCTTGGGTCTAGAAGTATTGGCTTGTAGAGATCTAAGAAAACATACCTACTTTTTTTCATAGGTTATATCAATACATTTAGATAAACTCCTTGTAATAAAGGACCTTTTAATTCCACTTATTTTAGGATTTCTCAAATAACAATTATTTGTCACATTCCTTTTTATTTCCAAAAAAATAACTAGTTTCATTTTCTTATTGGGGATAAAATAATTCTTGTACTATTTAAATTTCTCCCCCCTTATTTCTTATACCAAATATTTCCCTTTTAATGAAATTATTTCCATGTATTTCCTTTAATATATTTTCTCCTTTAGTGAAAAAATAGAATCACTCTTATAAGTTTCTACTTCATCGTTTAATGATTTGATCTTGTTTTCATGATCAAAATAGTTTTTTGTAGATGAGTTAAAATTTTCCATTAACTCTTGATGTTGTTCCAACATGGTCTCTCTTTCACCTAAAATAGTATTCTGAATGTTATTTTAATATGTGTTCTTTTGTAATAGATAATTATATTTTCATTCTAATATATAATAGTAGGCAGCTAATTTACTATTTGATCTATTGGAAGAATCCGAATCTGAATTGGATAAATATTAGGTTTGTAACTTTTCATTTTCAACCTTGAATAATATATTATATTTAAAATTTGATTTTTCTTTTTATAAATCCGATTTAGATGATCTGATGGAGTCTTCAGGAACACTCCATGTTTCTTTCATTTCTCTTCTAACTTTATGTTCATAATAATCATTTTTCTGATATTTATTATTTTTTTCTCCTTTCATATTTTAGGTGAGGAAAATCAGGTCTTATATGAACTAATTTCTTTCATTCATAGGATCTAACATCTTCTGACTCTCCCTCATCCTTCTTGAAGGATTTTCAAAATCATCTATTCTTCTTATAAAACTTTCTAAAATTTCTGGAAAACTGAGAAAGTTATATTTCAAAATCAGATGAATCATAATTTTTCTCCTTTCTATCATCTTGTTTCATTTTTCTGCATGGTTTCTGAGATGTTAACTTTAGAGAAGTTTTCTCTATTTGCATAATTATTCAATGATCTTAAGATTAATATTTCATTTTAGCTTAAAAAATCATCAATGTCTTAATTGGTTCTTTAATTGTCAGATATTTGACAAGGGATGATTTTCAAATAGTAGAAGATATACCATTCCATTTAAAAGGTAGTACTATTATTACTTTCAATGATGGATCATATTTTTTATAGGTTCAATTAATGTTGTAATATTATTGATAATTTTTATGATTCTTCCATTAATTTGTGTGATTATTTCTCCATGAAACATACTAAATGTTTCAAATTTTAGTTTAGCTATAACATACCGCATTTGTCTCAAATTATATATCCCTTCATAGGTAATTGAAATAGTTTTCCACATTTCAAAAGTAGTAGGACATTGGAAAACTCGATTGAACTCATCTGGTCATAGACCACAAATTATAGCATTCATAGCTTTTGAATTCATGTAATATTCTCCTTCTGTTTCAACATCCCATGTCTTTAGTTTCTTACGAATCTTATATGGGTTAATGATCTTTGATTAAACTCTAAATTCAAAATATTCAAGATAAATAATCATCCTTGATTTCCAACACCCATAATTTTTACAATTTAACTATGGATCTTAAACCGTGGACAACCCTTCTCTAGGATCATCCATTTCTATCTTTGTATAGAACTTATACTCTTTATTTTTCTATAGATTTATCCAAAATCTCACCTATGATACCAATTTTTAGGCCAAATTATACAAAGGAATACACAATCGGGGGGGGGGGGTGAATTTTGTCTTTTAAAAATATTCCACATTATAAATTTTAAAACCCACTATAACTTATGAAAATATGCAGTGTTATTATTCTATATGAAAATATATAGTGGATAAATAGAAAAAAAAAGAAAAAAAATTTAATAGTGTTTCAGGGCACAAAGATCCCTTAGTCCACTTTACCAATCACTCTCTCAGTGATATTGGTAAATTCCACTAGAATGGTCCTCTTATCATTAGACCAAGAATCCATGACTGAGTTCAGGTAGTTGAAACCTTTACAAGACCAAATAAAAAGCCTTTTGGTTCTATAATAGGGAACTAAAATTTCAAAAACTTAGTCAGAGAAGCTGATACTCTACCAAAACTGATTATGAGCAGTTGAAACTCAAATAAATTAAAATAGATTTATTTGTTGAAATAAGATAAACTTCACTATAATAGTAGAAAAAAATTGAAAGTAGATTGATATTATTCTTCAGAAAACAATATATTCAGGATTAAAATAGTCTAAAAAGATCCAGTAAAAAAATGATATCTGATTGAAAACAAAAAACAAAATAGAATAATAGTGAACTTACAGTAGAACAAGATTCAACATGTATGTCATCAAAGTATATTTATTTTTCTCATTCGTTAATTCTTTATATCACTGTAAAATATTTTCAATAAGGAAGTATTTTATGTGAATAACTTATCACATAATTTTGAAGAGATATTCTGAAGGAATATATAGATAAGATGACTTTCTTCGATATTTAAGATCCAAAATAATATCTTAATTGATCGCAAAAATTCGAATTTCAATAGACTAGGAGATTCGTAACTTCCCTTAGAAATAGGAATGATTTTCATAGATAAAATTGATTATTTGAAACAATCAAAATGATCCTTGAATCGATCTTGAATTCTAAATTGACCATTGAAGTAATATCGGATTGAAAACATAGCTTGAAAAACTTCACCATTGAGAACACAATGTAGGGTTGAGCCACATAGCATAGGTTTACATTGCATAGAATAGGGTACCTTTACCATACTTTCATCTGTACATAACATAGGTATCAAAAATTAACTTTGGGATAATGATCCATACATTCATCATTGTCAGCATAAAATCCCAAACATAACATTGATTAACCATACACTCAATTCTCCCAAACGTAGGGTTGAAAACAGTAAATCTAGACTCCAACGCTGGGTTTCTGATCTATACATGTGTCAATTTTCATAACTTAAGGATAATGATCCTAAATAAAACTATATAGTGTAATGTAGGATTGATACCATACACAAATGATAACTTTTCATCATAATGTGGGGATGGAAATAGTGTTTCCAGAATCATTCCTCTAAAGTTAAATTCCTTTAAATAGAATATAATTTTTTGTAAAATGAACTTAACATAACATTATTAGAAAAGAAACAGGGGTATTTGTGAACATAAAAATCATCATAAATTATAGAGTAATGTTGATACAATACATTCCCAACACTTCATATCTTTTTGAGTATTTTAAAAATATTTTTTTGATAAAGTAAATTTGATAATAAATTCTCTAAAATCATTGAGGATTTGAGTTTTCAAGAGAAGGAAAAGGTGTTGATCAACCTATTTGGAATCTAACCCTAAAATTTTATAATTTTCTAGGTCAGTTCAATTTTCAGGTGTCTATTATATATATATATATATATTAATGTAATATTAAAACCATGAATAATTGATATGTGGATAATAAATAATTATTATATTTTGAGTGTAAATATATATTTATATTAATTTCTTATATATTAAGAGTAATTTTAGGTTTTATAATAAAGATGTAACAATAATATATATGTGTGGACTACTATGTAGTTATGTGGGCCATCATTATTGAAATTAGAAAATAATAATAACAACAAATTAAATTATTATTAATGATGTGAATGAATGGTATTTAATTTATAAGATACAATTCTTTATTTGGGAGTTTAAATTAAATTATGAAATTTTGTTCACTATTAATGAGAATTATTAAATAAATAAAAGAGGATAATCAAAGAATATTTATAGATAATTATTCATAAATAATTTTGACTATATTTTATGGACGCACAACAACATTGGTTGTATTCTTATAGTAAGGGTAATTTTTTTTGATAATAATAATAATAATAATAATAATAATAATAATAATAATAAATTTATTCTTAATATTATGAATGAATTATATTTAATTAAAAAGATAAAATTCTTAAATTTTATAGTGAAAATTTATTTTTCAGTTAATGAAAACTATATACCAGTTTAAAAAATATATTTGTAATAATTACTTGAATTTTTTATATTGAAATAAAAGGGTTTTTGATAGAGGTAAATTTTATATTACATGACTGTCTTATGGTTTCTTGGTGGAATTTTGTGATATTTCTTATTATTATTGGTGATTATTAATTAATGACATAAATATTACATAATTTTTGAATAATATTATTATTAGTATTAAGAATAATAATAATAATAAAATTTTAATTATTATAAATGTTAAAATAAAATAAATAAATTAAAATAAATAAAATCATTTTATCAGGAGCTTGAAGTGTATTATTAATAATTTATTTTAAAATTAACATGGAATTAAGGGAATATTTATAAATATTGGAGGGTATTGTTAATGGATAATAAAGAAGGAATTTTATGAATACAATGTTGAATTGTAATGGATGATATGGAATATACTTGATGATATAGTTTCTTTATTATGGAATCAATGAAGATTAAGGTTTATTAATGTTGGATTGAGTTATGAAGAAATTAAAAGGTAATAAATGAATCATTTTTAATAATAATAACATAATCATTAAATGTTAATTATCTCCTTAGTGAATAATTTGATTAATTGTAAAGTAATTATTAAATATTAATTATGTTGTGAGTTATGGGATGACATTGAATAATTTAGGGAAATGTGAATAGATTATATTAGTGGATAAGATAAGAATAAGTTTTGGATAATTAATGAGAGCATAAATAATTTTCAATAAGTTCAACAAGATTAAATTAGGAATTCCCATTGACATGAATAATCTAAATACATAATAAAAACTATTTTGATGTCTAAGATTCATATAATGATATGGTTTTTTAATTTGAATATGTTTAATAATTAATAGATGTAAAATATGATTATTTTAATGCTTAGGATAAAGATATATAGTATCTGAATGATGTGAGTTATTTACTTAAGGAATGAAGTAATTGCTTAATACAATATAATAACTATTAATTGTATTATCATGTTTGAAATCCAGTGGAGTGAGATAAATTGACATAAATATATTTATGTCAATTATTAAAGAAATTTAATGTATTTTAAAAGGATAGGTTAAGTAAACCAAGTATTGAATACTAGTAACAAGGATTATAAAATTCTAAAGAACTAATAGCTTAATAATGATGAAAAAATATCCTAATAATGATAAATACAATCCTTTATAGAGTTATAATCATTTATCAATCGTTTTAACCATTTAATTAGTTTTTGAATTTTTTTGAAAATTAATAGTGCTATTTGTTGAAAATCGATGGTGGTGATCTATGAGAAAAATAAAAAGGTAAAAAGAAGATTAAATGACATAAAGATACATAAATATGTATTTAGTGTTTTATGGAGAAATATATATATGAATATAGATGTGATGGATATCTTCATTATAGTCGTATTTGATGAGAGTTGCATAAAATTATTTCATTTAGTGAAATATGGATTTGAGGTTATGTTCAAGATTATTTACGTGGATGTATTTGGTGATATATTAAATAATACATGGATATTTTGATATATTAAAGTAAAATAATGATCCAGAATGACTTGAATCTTTGGAGGAGATATGGTTGAAAATCATGTGATCCATATATTTTATCACAAATTAATATCATTGATATAATTTTTATTTTTTTTAGAAATTAATCATAATATCATTATAAAGACGAAGAGGTAAGTCTTAAAGTCACTTTATTGAGACATGTGACTATAAAGATGACATGATGAGTGTGTCCTGATATATAAGTTCTAAATCAATCATGAAGAAGAGAATATTAGAGATTTTTTAATATATGTTAAACCAATAACTTTTTTTATTATGGAATATACCACCTGATATGGTTGATTATGATGGAAAAATATGTCAGTGTATTGATTGAAAATGTATGAATATATTTGGAAGTTGTTTAATGTTGTGACACATAATGAAGTTCCAATAATGGTGGTCTTACCCTGGTTCATTGGTATTTAATATTAATTTGTTAGATAAATTCAATACTATGTTGTCAAGCCAATGTACATAGAGTAATGTATTGTTGATCATGTATTGTGGGAAGAGATCATGCTTCAATGTCATAGCCATGAATTTTAGTACATGTTTATTTGGTGAAAATATGAGTATTGTGCTATGAAATAACTAGTCACTCAATAATAATATTGTTATCTAGAAATTAGGAAGAATATTTCATGATTAAATACACTTATTTATTTGTGATCTAGGTGGACATGCTACAATACCCAAGGTATGATTTTTGAGTGCAGTTCTGCCTCATGGATCACAATACAATATATTTAGAAGTTGGAAGAAACTATTAGAGGAACCAACTTATCATTTCATAATTGGTAGTTCAACCTCACGATTTCTAGTGAAGTGAAAAAATTAAAAGGAGTTGTGATTTTTTTTAATTTATGACAGATAAATATTTTGGTTCCTTTTTCAATATTAAAAAATGAGATTACAAATGATGACGATTTAAAAGAATATTTAATAGTTTAGGCTGATGTAGAAGATTTGAAAATTATTTTGATGTTTTAATTTTGAATTTAAAATTTAAAATTAATAGGATATAGTAGAGTATTCTATGTAAATAAGATATTAGAGGCAAGTGATACATAATATAAGTTCATATAAAATTTAGAGGAGGAAGGAGGGAGGTGGAAAACAACATGGACTTCATTGAACATATTAATTTGAGAGGTTATTTTTTTATTAATATATTCTTATTAAAGATTAATTTTAAGGATAAGAAGTGTTGGGTTAAAAAGAAGAGAATAAGGATAACAGAATGCCTGATTTTTTACTGATTATATCCAGTAGATTATTTGAAAAAGATATAGTACAATAAGATAATTTCTAATATGGAACTATATCTATCTAAAGTATTTCTATAGTTTGAGGTTAATTTAGAGATCAATGACTTAACTATTTTAACACCGATTTATTCATATCCATCTTGAAGCAAGGGAGAAAAAATGGTATTCATTGGACTATCATTTATAGAATTTTTATGTATAGTGAAACATTTATATATGTTTAACATGGATATAATTTCATGTTTATAAACTAATGAATCATTCATTAAAGTAGTAATCATAGGAGAAATAAGTGGGATTGACCCTTGGGACACAATAATCTATTCCCTATACTCTTATACAAGTTATTTTGCTGGGTAACGAGTAACTTCAACTAAAACTTATTTTAATAGAATTTTTTTTTATAGTTGATTTTGATACACCAACACAATACCTTGTATATTGTCCTTGGATGTAGCCCAATGTGGGTGAACCATGTAAAATTTCAGGGTATTTGTGCCTTAAATTTCCATATATTTGTGGAACATTCTGTGAGATTATGTTTGAGAGAAATCAAAAAATTGAACAAGTTACTACCAATGAGGTAACAAGATTGGAAGGGTACTTGTGGGAAAGAAAGTGGCTTGACTTGGAAAACACACTAATTCACCCCCATCTCATGTTTTCTCTCATGTTATAGAAATAGTTGACATAAAACTATTGGAAAGATAATATGTAATAATGACATTAACCATATAAATTTAAGTGAAACAATCCTTTATAAAAAGTTTTAGGTTAAACATGTGAATGATGGGAATATTATGTTAATAGTTTGGAAACACTTATGATTGATAATATTTTAGTTTGGTAAATAATTCAATAAATTGGAATTTAATTGTTATTATATTTACATGAGATAAAAATGTCTAATATAAAGGAAAAAAATACAATGAAATTATAGACTACTTTATTGGGAGATTTATATGACTGATAGAGGGACCATTTTTCAATTATCATTTCTTATTTATTTACTCTTATATTTTGATTTTTGATACATTCTAGTGATTTATGGAAGCCTACGGTGATGGTAAAATATTAATATTGTTATTATACCCACCCAATAACTTGGATTTGAATTAGATGATGATATATGATTTTAATTATTCTCACCACTATTATAGGTTGATGCTGGTGATTACCTATACATTTATCAATTCCTATTCACCCACTTTTCAAGGTTAGAGGCTATTGATAAAATAATAGATTACGATGGATAATGATTCACCTAAGTGTTTTCACTCTTTCTCTCTCACATATCTAGCATTTAAGTGGATGATTATGCATAATACTAATTTTATTTACCCAGATCTTATGGTTAAGGTAAACTATATATTAAACTATGGCTCTAGTATGAGGTAGGCATAGAGTTATTCCTCCAGTATCTCAGGATGAGGAATCTATGGTGAATTATCAGGTGGGAAAACTTATAAAGGGATGTGAGATGATATTATTTTCTAATATGTTATTCTATTTCATGAATATTATTCGTATATGGGGTGTATGAGTTGTAAAAATTATAGGGGGGTTGTGGTGATTATTTGGGGACTAGAGTGTTACAAACATTACTTCTATATGGAAAAATTGAGGGTTGGATTATATCACAATGGGGATTAGATCTAGGGTGTTATTACTCCCCTCCAGTATCTTGAGGTTTGGATTATATCATAGTGGGATTGGGATCCATGGTATTTGGTGACCTCTTATAGGATGTAATTCATGTCGGTCATTCTAATTATTATATTTAAAATAATTGTCACACACACACAAAATAATTATTATTTGGTGAGTGTAATGAAAGTGAGATATGAGTATCTTGATAACAATTGAACCAGAATATCATTATGATTGATGGTAATGTGTTAAGGTGATGATTTTTATTAAAAAAAATATTGGTGATGTACATTGACACAAGTTGTTCATGGGGTAAACTAATTTCTTGGGATGATCATATTGACTAATATTTCACACCCCTGTATACGCACTTATGTGGTTTTCACACTTATATCCATGTAGATTAGAATATGAATACATTGGATCATCTTGGATGATAGATATTGATATTAGATATGGTGTTATATGTCTTGGAGTTTTCATTTTGATGAACACTTTCATATAATTCATATTTAGGCTCACTTTCAAGATTTTTTATTTGTATGTGGTGAATATTTTGATTATACTGTATTATATTTTAGAGATTTTGTTTTATATATATTCATGTGTTATATTGTACGGTTTATTATTTATTTATGTTACGATGGATTATTTTTCATCATAGTAGGTGAAATATAATAATTAGTGGGAATGCCACCCACAATTTGAGTGGGTTCCTATGCTCTGGTCACTAGGCTTGTCCAATTTTAAGAGGGCTTGGGGTGTTCACTTATTTTTATATCAAAATATGACACACACAAACATGTCATTACACTAACTCCTATTAATTTCACGCTCATTGCCCAATTTAAATCACCAAGTCTTTTTAAATAATTTCCACTACTTAAATAATTATTTCACATCCTTATACACTATTTAATATTATTATAAATATTTTGATAATTTCATTTATTGATATTAATTAATAGATATATCATATTTAATGATAAATCTATTATTTTCATCATTTTTCATGTAATAAATTTCATTACCTAAGAATCATTCCACCATAAAGAATTAATAAGTACTTTTAAATTCATCAACACACCATAAGGAAAATTATAAATAATTTAATGTTTTTTATTTTTTTTATTTCCATTTATTTTTAATTTTACCACCAAATAATTTATAAATACTATCATAATTAATTAATATTCTATATTATTAAGAAAAATTATCATAGTAAACTTATTCCCTATAATAATAATCTAGAAATATTGGTGCAATATAAAATTATTATTAATTTTATAATAAAATTTTACAAAATAATCTTCATCAACTAATAACACTATCATAAAATATTTTCCATTATAGAGATAAGGGTTAAATGTCACTGTTATATCTTGTAACAAACCATGTTCTTCCAGACTGGAATTTTGAGCTGAAATATTAATTTTTGCATTCATATTCTTATAAGGGGTAAAATGGTTAATTTTCCACATCAAATTATCTCTGATAATTTTTATGACCACTTCATTGGTCCCAAAATAGGTTGTTTACCCTAGGACATGAGTTTGGTGGAATTCTGAATGGTTCGAGATTTCATGGAATAATTAATAATTAAAAATTAATTAATTAAATATTAATTTTTCCACACATGTTTGTTTGGATATATATTTTTAATGTATCATAATATTTATATTCCATCTCTACCATTGAGAACAAGGGGTTTTCTTAGCTAAGGCATAACCTTGAGTTGGGTGCCAGGGTCAGGTCCAAACCCATTTTCTTTATCTTTTAATTTCATTTCCTAGATTCTCATGAATTCCCCCTTGGAACTCCTATATCACATTACTGAGAGATAAAGGGAGAGGGGGGAATATAATAATGTAGGTACATCTGAAGAGCTCGTGAGGATCTACATCATCATGTGGTAGTCGTGGATCGTGGGAATGGATGAAGCTATGGAAGATTCTTCCCAAAGGTAGGTTGTTTTTATGTTTTTTCATAAATACCTATATATTTACCATTTTTTTGTTTTACACCCCTATTATAATTGATTAGAACCCCTTTAGGGTTGATCTATATCTTATAGGGAAAAAATAGTGGTTTCAGGATGATTTTTGGGGTTTGCCATTCTGAAATCTCAATCACAAGATGTGTAGTTTAGGGAAAAGATGTCATGTTCTCTTCCTATTCAAGAAGGATGTTATTTTAGAAGTACACTCCATGTATAGGGTATAAAAACCTTGTACTATTACTCAACCATGTATTCAAGTACATGGACAGACATCCCGTGTAAGGGTACATGGCCAGACCCAGAGTTGGATGCATGTTGTGTAGAAATACACATCCAAGAAAAATACATGGAAATGTACCCCATGAAGGGTACATGACCATAACCCATATTGTTTTCACTCCTTATATAGTTACACGACCAAGAAATGTACATGGTTAGGTCATGTGAGGTACACGGGTAGATACCTAATGTAGGGTACACACCGTTTACCATACTTACAAGCCATGCAGTTGGGTTTTACATGCCAAGTTCAATTGAAGTACACACCTAGGTATAGATTGAAGGGTACCCACCATGTATATAGTATAAATTATGTGTACTTTTACCTTGCTTCCCTTTTTAGGGTTTTCAAGTATTTTTTCTTCAGTTTCTGAATTGGAAACATGAGTAGTCCATTTTGAGTATCTTTCTGCATAGACCATGATGGTGAAACCCTCAAGGTTATTTGAAGAATACAAGGAGTTATTTTGTGAATTTAATTAATTATAATATTTCTTCCATTGACAATTGAACTCAGTTATCTCTTGATATTGAGACCATTGATCTGAGGTGGGCCATGATCCATCTCTCTAGACTGGTGTTCAAGTAATTTTCCTCTTTCTCTAAGATTCAATCTTACCGTTTTTACCAAAAGGAACCCATGTGAGAAGCCTTTACCTTACTATTATTTATTAGTTTCTCATAGAAAATGACTTATATTACATTCCACCCTTTGGAATCCCTTATGGGTTCCCAATCAGCAGTTTACTCTTTCTAAGGATCCCATTACGATTCCTCTTTCTATGTATACCGTTTTGAGGATCCCATGTAGGATGCCTACACCTATAGATATTGTTTTTATGGGTCCCATGTAGGACACATCTTCCTGGGCACCATTTTGAGGATCCTATGTAGGATTCCTCCATTACTTACCATCAATGATCCTATATAAAAATCCTATTTTTACATGCATCACTAAGGATCTTTAGTAGGATGTCCTCACTTATGTTTAAAATTAAAGGATTCCAAGTAGGATGTTTCTATAGTGTTTTGAACTTAGGTTCCAAGTGGGTTCCCTAGCCTTTGACTGAGCTTGAGCTAGAGTGATGTAGGTTTTGATAGAGATGGTATCAGGTGTCACCATTGAACTCATACTGAACTTGTAATCCATGAGTTTGTAGTAATGGTGGTGGGTTTAGAGATTTTTTTCCACCATAAATCTTTATTTATTCATTCATTTGTTTACTACTAATGTAACAATGATTACCAAAGGTTCTTCTTTGTTTGTTACCAATGAGCCTAATGTTATGTGACACTTATCTTTGGGATACCCAGATGTACTACAAGGGATCCATCTTATTCTTTTATTGGGATGCCCAGACGTATTTATTGGGATCCAAATTCTATGATTTCTATTGATTTTTATATTATTGGTATTTCTAGAGGTACTTAATAAGATCCTTATTTTGATCCCTTTGATTATGATGTTCGGGCATGGTGTCCTAATGTTTATGAAATTTCGGTATGACATCTTTATTAATTGTGATACTCAAGGATGATTTCTCTCTCTTGAGCGATGGGGATGATTATGCTCTCCTTGATCAATTATGCGATCAAAATGTTGAATATGGAACTCCACACTATTGATGTGACATATACTCAAGTATTATTAAACTCTATGGAGCGATGGGGATGATTATGCTCACCTTGATCAATTACCAGACCATGGTTTTGGACATGGAACTCCACACCATCGATTTACTAGATGCATGATTATGCTCTCATCATGCAACACCTAGGATACTCCCTGAGGTCATGTGGACTCACCATTACTATATTTCCTAAAGCTACTCCTTAGGGATGGGGCTATTAAGATGCTTATATGAATGTATACTAAACATTTACTTAGGTTCAAAGAGCATTCCATTTATAGATCGCCTAAGATTCATCCCCTTAGGGTTCATCTAAGCTCCAATTTCATGACCACCTATGGACTGGGACCCATGGTTTAGAAATCAGACTAGATTTACGTGACTTGAGTGGAATGATATCCAACTCTTATAAAATTAATAAGATGTCTATTTATTACATGGAATCCTTCATTATAGTGATTGTAGGTGAGTATGGGTGAACCCAGGGCTAGGATATGTGTCCCCTATGTAGACATAGCTTGCTCAGACACATTTATGGTGGTGGAAAAAGTAGTTATTATTGATCAAGATTATAGAACAAGGGATCAATTTAATTATACACAGATTGAGAGGTACGATATCCATCTCAATTTCCTTTTCATAGGATGTTTAGATGATTAGGATTAATGAACCAAGGATTGGCTACAATTGTTTTATGTTATTTATTTCACCTTACTCATGTATATATATATGTATGTATATACATATATTTATGAGAATATATATATATACACAAATACGAATATATAAATATATACATGATTTTACTTTCTAAGTTGACTAGGATTATAGACCTAAGGATTCACGGTTGCTTCACTTGATTTGTTTTATTTATCATTTTCATTTGTGTCTTAGTTAGACTGAGAATATTTCATGAGACTGAACTAATGACAAAAGATTTAAAGTTTCATTGTTGGGAAGTACTACAAAGATTATTTCTCACCCCTCTACATGAACCTTAGTGTTCATATAGACTTTATTTCTGATTTTCAAGTTTAACATAGATTGCATGATGGATAGGACTAAGGAACAAGGTTACATGATCGAGAAAAGCTGCCTATGTAGATTCTTATGACCAGGCTGGAGTAGCTCATCAGTTTCTTGGACACTAGGTATGTGGTTCGATTTGGAGTTAATATTAGATCCTTATTCATTTATTTTAGTTTCTTTGATGTACTCCTTCATATATGTTCATCCCATTGGATGAACAATTTTGTATGTATTACATGGCTACTCGGGATTTTATATCATTTAATTTATTTTTAAATATTGTATCTACTATAAAAGTGGGTTCCCTATAACCAACATTATCATTATTTTTTATTATTATACCATGTGTATACTTAGTTATGCATGATGTAAACTTACCATTATAATGTATACATTTCTTCCTCCACTATTTAAGGGTAATTCCCTTATACTATTTATCATATCAAAAGGTTATTGCATATCCTAGGATATAATGATAACCTTAATAAAAAATGAAACTAATCTTAAATATATGTCATATGGTATAGATACATCACACCGATTGGACATAGTTGATGTAAGACTATCAGTTTCTTAGGGTTCATAATAATTGAGACTTATTCTCGTGAAGTTTTCACTCGGTGATATCTAGTAGTCGAGATCATGAGGACATATCTGTCAATTGGAACACCACATGTTTTTGGTGTAATTGGTTGTTTCTATCTACGAACATGTATATTGGTCTCTTAACATGAGATCATTCTCAATGTGTGACATCTGATCATGTACTTTGATACAAGAAAAAAACCAAGACAATGAATTCATTATGATGTAGTTTTTTTGGGTGCATCATTGGTTGTATGAAATTGGTTGAGCGATCAAGATTGGATTTTTCATTTATGAATTGAGGAAGTGGTTTATCTAGCCTCATTGATCTGGATAGTAATACCTCCATTATACCCATGTACATGGTAATTGTAGGTAAGTCTATATAATTAGATCAACATGTAATAAAGAAAATAAAGGATGATGACAAAAGTGTGCATAATATTTTATGATATATCATTTGAAAAATAGATTATATTACACAATACGTGTTCATAGGTTTGTTGTCATTTCTATGTCTACTATTTATCTCTTTAGAGGACATGATGGGTTCCTAGATTATGCTCTTATTCTGTGAATATTATTCATTACTATTGATATAAGGGTCTAGAGGGTCACAAACAATAGTTAATTCAAGATTCTGCCCTATTATTGTCAACGGGTATATAAGACATGGTGGGACCCACCACAGGTACTGAGAGTTGTCCAAGATTTATCGATCATCGATACATATATTTATTCTTATCTAAAAATACAATAATTGAATTAAATTTATCTATTAAAAGTATTTATGATTGTTCAAGTAACTATGTGGAATAATATTATATGAAAACATATTATTTTAATATTCAAGGTTCATTTAATATTAGCGAGAATTTTGAGTTGAATTAATGAATCAAATTTATTCTGTAATATATTTAATATACATTAATATTATGTGATAAAATATAAATAATATTTATGATGTATTTAGTTCATCATAATTTTTTATTTATTACTTATTTAGTGGATGTTAGGTATACGGGGGCCGAAAACCCTAACGAGGTATTTTTCACAACCACTATATGAGTAGATAAGGAGCTCATTTCTTGTGTGCAGGGATATTCATTTTCCAATATATCGAGAGAAAATATCTCCTCCAACCATATCCTTAAGTGATAAAGTCATCATTCAAGTAATTGATCCAAGGATGTCTTTATGGATAATAAAAATAAATTCGATGTGATTGTCACGACATCAATGAAATCATCAGAGCTCTATAATATAACCTTAAATTTAATGATCAATGTTCTCATAGATTCTTGAAGTGTGTGCGGATGATTAGGAGTGGTTTAGATCCATATCCTTTGAGCAATGATTTTAGGTGACAATATACAGTCGAACACAGCTCCAATTAATCAAGGTATTTGTTTGATTTAATTTTTGTTCTTATTTAATTTGCCTGATATTCTCAAACCACCACTGAAGATCAAATTACTAGTGATAAAGAATTTAAGTCACTCTAGTTATGAAAAATTTAAAATCCCAAACCCACCAGCTTCTGATGCATTCCCAATACCTTCAATTGGTATAAGAGTGTTCGTGTGAATTTTATGAGACAATTAAGAATTAATTTTCACTAAATTAAGTAGAGATATTTATGTTGGTCCCAATAGAATAGACCACACATCGATCTGATTCAATATAACCATGCTATGTCCATCCAAAAGTTTTGGTATGGATTGAAAACATTGTTGTTTCCAGTTTAAAATTGATGAACAATATAATTAAATATGTTTTTTGTTATAACTTGTGGTAGGTTTCAGAGAACCCTTGATTTTTGATCTAATCTTGGTCATAATCAGATGGATGGAGCTCTACTATCCATGATTATTTTTTTCAGTGAGAGTTGCTTCCAACAGAAGCTTGGGGCCAATTTGATTTCTTCTTTTGGAATCTTGAATTTAAAATCACAACAAAAAATATATTTTTATTTTAAAATGATATGTCTATGGGGAAGAGTTGGGTGTAAACAAAAATATACAAATAATAAAAATAATTCATCCCAATGAAGATTAAATTAAAATATATTAATAATAATTATAATAATAAAAGATTATGAATGGATTCCCATATAATCCATTATCCACCTATCTCCCAACCTCAACCACTCTTTGGCCACAATGGATGATAACTACCCTCTCCCTCTCTGGCCAGCACTCCTACTAGTTGAGAATATTCCCTCCTACTACAGTGGGAACCTTGAACACCACCTCGATGTCAGAACAACCTTCCCCTTTTAGTATACCACTAACAACGCCACCTCGTCCTTGTCTTGTCCGACATGGCCACACCTCATTCGATCGAGACACCATGGTCTTACGTTGACAACCCTCCCACTTCTGAAAAAATATATGGTGCCTCACCATTGGTAGCCTTATAGTCTGGCCAAACCCACTACCTCCAGCATCCCACTGTCGAATGGATTATTTCCACATAGAAAGGTGATTCTTTTTCTCATATCAAAATCCCAGTAGGGATATTTGACCTCACTCATGCTATAATGATTCTTAGGCGGATATTTTTTACCCAAAATGAGTCATGGTGGGTCTAGATAACTCAAAACTTACCTTTATGGGTTTTCCTATCTCTAAAATGCCATGGGATGGTTCTACCCTACCAGGAATGGGCGTACACATGTTTGGACCAACCCACAATGGGGTTGGGAAGAGTTTTTAAGACTCGGGTTAATTTTATTTAATCAAAATTAATTTACATAAATAATCTAATTTCAGTATTAAATGATGTTAATTAAAAACTAATTTATTATTTTAAAATAATAATCATTTTTATTATTTTAAATAATTAACTTAATTTTGGGGTTAAATTAAAATAATTTTTTAATTTAATTTTTTGAGTGTAAAACTAAATTAATTTGTGGACTGAATAAAATCAATTATTTGAATTATATAATTCATTTAATATATATTTACTAGCTCTTAACTTTAAATTTATTAAAATTTAGATGTCACACACATTTAATTTTTATACCAACTGGTCTTGAGAAATTAACTAAACCCATGTTTTCTGGATAATTTTGATTAATTATTTATTATGGAATGTGATATTTATAATAACTAGTTAATTTCATATGGTCTTCACATCATCATTTTTAATTCAATATTTATAAGTGCATGCACATCCATTTTATCTATTTTATATTGTGCTCCAGAAACCCCTTTATCTTCGTTCAAGTAGAATTGTACATTTGATGATGACACTATAAGGTACATGCCCCCACCTAGATGAGGTACTAATCTAGACAAGAAGATGATACACCGGACTTGGGGAGAGCTGCATTGGAGTCATGGCTTGACTCAGGTTTGATACTCCTAGGTTAGTGTTAATCCATTAAGTTTAAATGGATCAAACATTATTATATTTTCAAGACTATTCAGGTAATTTATTTATTTTATACATTATTTATTATTTTATGAATGTGATTATTTACTATGAGAACACATAAAATAATAAATAGATAAAATTCATAAAGACGTGATAGCAATTTTTCTATTAATTTTTAGTTGTGAGAATGAAAACAATATATGAATATATTAATATATATGGATAACATTTGTCGAAAGCAATAGAACCTTGAATGAAATATAAAGACTTAAATTCCTTCCATCTTTTGAATTTGAAAAAAAACTGGTTATACGAGGTGCTTGATAATCCAAATTATAGGGTTCCTCCTATTACTAGGGTGTTCTTATGAGAATGATTGGTTGACTTAACTTATTTTGGATGAAAAAAATATCCAAATCAATCTTGTTTTAACATTAGAGTAAAGCACTGATAAAATCATATTTATGATTTTAGAAACCGGGAATTCACTCAACAGATCAAAGATCCACAAGTTAATGTAGTTGTCCAGTCAAACGCCTACCTTTACCTCTCTATATAGTGGCATAGCCAAATATTATAGACTATTATGGAAGGATCAAGTCTCATTTACACTATAATTCTCCAAATATAGATTATTTAGATTCTAGTAAAGAGGGTTACTAGAGTACGAGAATATAGTGGGAGATATTTAATGATATAATATTCAGTAACATCAAATCCGTAATCAAGATAAAAGTACTAATTTTCTATCATTTATTTTTGTACAAAATGACAAGTAATAACACACACACACACACACAGATATATATATATACTGGGAATAATTTTTGAAAAATTAACTATCCTATCCATCATGAATTTACAAAGAGTATTATATGTGATTGAGAAATTTTTTACTGCATCCTAACTTCAAGATGTTGATGTAACTAATACTAATTAATCCACCACAGGAAGTGAGGGTGTTATAATTCTTATTGGAGACTCATGTATAACACATATGATGGTTATTTCACAATTCTATCTTCATCATCTGATGTGAGCTGTGGATAAAAAATTTGGACATTGATAATTACAAATGTTGTCTCATCTATGAGATGCGTGTGAAGAGAAAGTGAATCAATATATGAATGAGGTAATGATTACATGTAATATGTGTAAATTCAATGATTTGAAAATATATTTTTAATACATCCCATTCTAATATTATTTTTAACCATATACTCTAGATTCATTTAATATTAAAAAATGAATAGTTTAGAGAAAAAGTTTCATTACCCCTTGGTAATAGTTCGTAAAGTAAATAAGATCTTAAGGAAAATATAATTTTTAATTCAAATGGATAACAAGTTGAATGAAAAGGAAACAAGGACAATGTAAATAGCGATTCCAAAATTTACCATCACGACTTCCTTCAATGAAAGAGGTATTAATCAAGTGGTTATTTTATTTTCATATCTTGAAATAAATCTATGGAAGTTAAATGCAATAAACCAAATTTAAGAAGTAATTAATCGCCTCCACCTCTGGTATATTAATCAATATAAAATTTTTATTTCATACTTCTTGCGTATTAAATACAATATAACTTTTACATATGTTAATTTAAAAAAAATAAACCAATTAATTATATAAATGTTACTAGAAGTAAGGTGTATTCTCCAAGAAGCTAAGTAAGAGTGATTAATAAGTCAGTAGTGAGAAACAAATAACTTCTAATTTCCCAGTAAATAGTTCTAGTCGAAATTATATTGAGTATAAATAATTTTTTTTATCATGTTCCTATTGAACACAAGGATACATTAGTCCAGTTTTGGAATGATTTTTTTTGTAATACTCTACCAATAGTTCAGTGATTCTTAAATCATTAGCAATACTTGATGAATATAAAATGTGAGACTTATATACCCAGTTCTGGAAAGATAATAATTTTTTAAGAAAAACTAGTAGTTCTCAAGGATTTACCCATTATGGTTTTAGACTCTTTAGAGTTAAAGACCATTGGTATTATCGACACACTTATTTATTTAGATTTGGAATAATTAAACTTTAAAAATAAAGTTAATCCATAAATATTTCAAAAACATTTTAGCTAGAGAGAGTGAAATATTCTAACAGTAAGCTAGTGGTAAATATAATTCATAAGATTCAATTAAGTTCTTATTATGGAATATGTAATTTGAGTATTCTATATGCATGGTAAGAATATATATGTTTCTTCGGGATGGTATTCCAAATAATATCTTGATAGAGAATTCCTCGATCAATATAATATAGTGTGGAGTAATTTCTAAATGAACAATACCTTTTCCACATCACAACTTTATGTTAATATAGAGGACCGATGATGAGTCGTACATGTTAAAATTGTACAATAAAATAATGCTTGGAGTAATTAGTATATTCATATTTTCTTATACACATCAGAGTTATGGTGTATGTAAAAGGGGAATCAATATTAAAACTCATTCATTGTAGATACTTCAATTTTTTGAGATATGTTTTTTAAATAATGACATTATCACATAAAAAATTTCCAAATAATATAAGAAATGGATATCATATGATTCATAGTATGATATAAATTCACGATTTCATAAGAAAATTGTGTTTGAATGAAAATAATCCATTAATAATATAAATGATCCTTCATCAAGAAAAACACAATGTACATCTTAGTTGGTATCGTAATGTTTTATGGGATATTATTTAAATCCATTTGATATAATGGTTATTGTAACGTTATAGACTATATTTATATAAAATGGTTCAAATATCTACTTGAGATAGTGGGAGTAATATTGAATTGGGTTTAGTTAATGACTGAGACTCAAAAATAGTTGACATGAAAAAAATCCCATAAGTAAATGTTGAAAGAGAATGTTCTAGAGACACATACTGTATAGGAAGGTTAAAACCATGGTAATGGTTTTATATACACCATGGTTGGTGATAAATTAATAATTGAGAATAATAAATCTCACAAGTATAAATTATATTTAAACCAAATAATATTGAAAAGATTAATTAAAATTCCATAATGGATTCCATGTATCAAAGTACAAGGGGTTTATTATTTTGAATATTGTGGTGGGTATTCAAGTAAAACTATATATGGGTAGTAAAATCATGATAACAATAAAGATATATTGGTTATAACAAATTTTTAAGCCTGAATCCATTAGAATGTTACTTATAATAGATAATTTCAATGATCATTTTATTGATAATTTGATTTCAATACCAACTTTCATGGAATATTTCTATATGACACAAATAGAAAGGTTTAATGACATCATGGAATACCAATAAGGGGAACAAGTTACTGGAATATATTTTAAGATTTAAGTAAGTAACAAGATCACAAAATATTCATTTTAAATGAATCTTTTCATGTGTCAACCAGAGGTTAGAGAGAGAAACACTATTTACTATGTAAAATATGTTAGATAAAAAATAGAAAGCAACTATTTTTATTATAGTTAGTTAACAAAAAGATGAAACTATCTCTCCAAAGATTTACTTAAAGTAGAAACCTAAATTATAGAGAACAAGATATACTAAGGTTGATCTGTCCATTTATTAGACCTAGTAAATTGTACATATTCAGACAATTTATTAATAATAAAAGTTGTGAAAATTTGAGAGAGAATTATTACCAGTGTCACATGACATAGATCTCTCTAAAGAGACATGTGCAACACATAGGAAGATATTAATGTGGTATGTTGAATTCCATATTCTTATATGATGGATCAAAATAATATTCCATGCTATGTACAAGAAATTATATTTCCAACATTAACTCTATGGTGGGAAAATATTAGTTTTATCTAGGAGAACTGTAAGGGAAGTATTAATAACTATCCGATTATACTTGAGGGTGTATAAAGGTATGTACCTAAAATGTGGACAAGAAGGGATACTTGTTTTAAGGGTGTAAACTTCTATTACTTATATATACATGATCTAATATCATAGTTATGCTATGATAATAAGTGGTATAATCTCATACATTCTAGTCATAACCATATCTTCAAATACCGAGTGAATTGAAACTTTAAGGGATTCTAAAGAAGCACTATATAATACACAATAATTTCTTAAAATTATTGGAATTATACCTAGTAAGTAAAGTTTTATAATAATATAAATTATGATAATTATAATACTAGTAAAATCCATGATGTTAAGTTTTGATAGTGGAAAAAAGTGAAATACTAAGGGATATCATCTCTGGAGAAGTCTTACTCAAGGGTGAAAAGTCACAGATAACATAATTTCATCACTACCGAAATAAGGATACCCCACATCTAAATCCATAAATCAGTAGAAACTTGATCTTATCATGTGATAGATAACAAGGTTAGTTATCAAGTTAGATCTAGTGCAAGTGGGAGTGTTTTAAATGTGGGTGACCTAGACCCAACTTTATAAGTATTTTGATTACAATACCATGTGTATAGTGAGTTATCAATGATGTAAGCTTAACATTATAATGCATACATTTTTTTCATCAAATATTTAATGGTAATGTAAATATATTATTTTTCATACCAAAAGGTTATAAAAGATACCAGTCTATAATGAGAACCATAAGATGAAATGAAATTAATATCAAATATACAACTTATAGTCTAGATACATTATACATATTGGACATATTTGATGTCAGACTATCAGGTGCTAGGGTATCATAAGAATTGAGACTTCTTCTCAAGATGTTCATACTTGGTTATCTCTAGTGTTTGAGATCCTGAGGGAAAACCTGCCCATATGAACACCGCATGTTTTGTGTTTAATTAGTTGTTCCTTTCTATGGATATGCGTATTGGTATATTTACTTGATATCATTGTCAATGTGTTCTATTTGATCACATACTTCGATAAAATGTGAAAACCATGATAATGAATCCATGTTGAGGTGGTTTTTGTTAGGTTTGTTGTTAGTGGTTTGACATAGGCTAAATGACCAAGATAAGATTTGTCGTTTCTGAGTTGATGAAGTGATATATATGGCTTGGGTGATTAGGATGGTATTACGTTCATTCAATCTGTGCCCATGGTAGTCAAATCTAATTCCATTTATTTAGATCAAAAAATAATAAAGCAAGGAAATGACAATGACAAAAGTGTGAATCCCGCTTTATGAGATATCATATGACAAATAGATTATATTATATAGTATGTGTTCATAGGTTGGTTTTCATTTCTATGACCACTCTTTCTCTTTTTAGGGTCCATGATGGGTTTCTAGATTCCATTCTTAGTCTATGAATATTATACACTAATATTGAGATAAAATCATAGAGGTTGACACACAATAACACATTCATGATTATTCCCTATTCCGGTGAATAGGTATATAGGACATGGTGGTCCCCACCATGGTGTTTGAGATATGTCAAATATTTATCTATAAATGATAAATAAATAAATTCATTATTATTATAGTATAATATAATTAATTTGAATTTATTTATTAAAATTATTTACGAGTGTTCAATTAAATAAATGGAATAATATTATATGAATGAATATTATTTTAATATTAAAAGTTCCTTTATTATTAGTAGGAATTAGAAGTCGATTGAATAAATCATGTTTATCATGTAATATATTTAATATATATTACAATTTTTTGACAAAATATAAATAATATTTATGAAACAATTAATTCATCATAATTATTTATTTATTACTTATTTAGCAGACATTAGATATAAAGGGGTCAGGAACCCTAACCATGTATTTTTCACATCCACTATATGAGTAGAAGGGGATCTCATTTCTTATGTGTATGGGAATTCAATTTAAAATGGACCTAGATCTCCACTCTCCTCCCCCCACATCCTTTATAGATAAAGGAAAAATTCAAGAAATTGATCAAAAGATGCCTTTGTATAATATAGGAATGAAGTCGAGGTTATCATCGCGACATAAACGGAATCATTAGAGCTCCACGCTAGTACCTATAATGAAATGATTGATGTTTTCAAAGATTATTAAAGAATGTTTGGGTGATCTATAGGGGTTCATATTTATATCCTTCTAGCAATTATTGTTTTTGAAAATTTAGATTTAGGAACGCCATAAATTAAATTAGGTACTTGTTTAATTTAATATTTGTTATTATTTAATTCACAAGAGATCCTTAGACCTCTACCGAGGATTAGATTTCCAGATAAAATAAATTAAGTTACTCTAGTGATGAAAGTTTTAAAATCCGTATCCCACCAACTTCCATTGCATGCACTGGTACCTTCATATCCTATTTTAGATTATTTATTACTTTTGAAATTTGTTTGTTACTAATATGGATAATATCAAGTTATTTTTGCTGTTTTTTTACTATGATATAATGGCATAGTCTCTCCATAGAGACACCTTAGACCCTAACTTCTATTCAATATCCTATAGCATATGGAGAGGTGTTCTTGAGGCCTTGTGGTGAACCGGCTCATACAAACAGTTTAGAGGCATCCATATTAGGTCGTTAAAAAGTTTTATCATAGGTGTTCCTTTATTTTTGATTTACTATTTGGGATATGGTAGAGAGAAGTATTTAGAATGTTTCAGAACCTATGATGGATATCATACTAGAGCATCAAGAACACTTATTCTGGTAAAAAGTCCAGGTTTACTGGGATATGGGATTTCTATTTTTATCTACAATGTTACAATTTTATATGATTTTACCTTTGAGTGATGCACTTGTGGTGTTGATGTTCTGATTAATTATGGATTTATGGATCTTAGACCATTTTCAAGAGGCCAGTAATGGATTTTGACTCATTATATTTGGCACATAGGATTCAAATTATATAGAACTGCAACTGCATGGTTTTACTAATGATATAGAAAAAAAATTTAAAGCATAAAAGAAATCCTAAATAGTGTTTTTAAAATATTGTTTTTGGTGGAATTATACTTAATTTGTCTAAATGTTTTATACATTTGATTCTAATGGAAGGTGTTGTGGATATACTTTGAGATGTTTGATGGTGAGGCTGATGACCCAATCCTTGTGTATGAGAGGTTCAATGACCCTAGTAGGTAGATAGGGAATTCCAAAATATTATACCCCATATAGGGTGTTATTAATTAGTTTTTTTTAATTTAATTTGTCAGTAAAAACCTAAAAATATTTTTCCTACATATCTTGGAATAAAATTCTATTTAACTGAACCATGAAAGTAATTGATGAAACAGATTGCTAAAATGATATTGTGTGCATAATATTGTCCCTTTTAACCCACATCAGCAGTTGGTACCTTCAATTATGTTTATTCAGTTGGATCATGGAGTATGATACTGATATGTATTAATATGTTTATAGTATACTGAACATCAATGAGGTATTAAACTATACAGATTCCTAATGAGTGTCAGGTCAGTATCTCTTCAATGATAATGTCAAGGCCTCTAGGTATAAGTTTCTTATAAGTATGATCATAGAAGATAATGGAACAAGTAGGATGATTCTTAATAGTTTTGATCCTTTTAGGTTATTTTTATCTTTACCTGCATTATATAGGTTTTGCCTTTTGGTATAAGTTGCTAAATTTTGTTTTCTTATTGTGAGACTTGATCAGTTGGACTGGGTGGGGGACTGAGAGGAACTTAGATTTTACTCAAAATATTTTAGGTAGATATTTCATTTTGACCAAGGTAAACATGTGAGTAGGGTTGTCATGGTTTTACAGATTCATTTTTTAGACAGAGATCTAGGTTATATCCTTGTTTTGAGAATGATGCACGATTAGTCACCAGGTTTTTCAATATAGGCCTATTGGCACCTTTGGATTTTGATAAAGATCCTAGGTTGCTTTGGTATCAATAATAGATTTGATGGGAATGATTTTTTGGGTTCCTATCCCTGTTTACAAGAATTTTTGAGTTTCTAATGAAGTCAAAGCATGGGTAAACACTCATGATTGGAATGATGCTATGTGACTAGAGGTCGTGGGAAAATTGTGGAATATGTGAGGTGCCCAATTTTGAAGAGGATTTCCTAGTAAGATTCTATATTTCTAATAATGACATTATTTGTAGTATGATCAACTTGGTTTTAGTAGTATTCTATTCTCTAGAGTATGATTTGGGTGATAAAGGTACACACTGGTTGTGCATGGAGTTGTTTAAATCGTAAATTGGTGAGTGAATGTATGTTTATTGATATCTAATGATTTCAAGACTTTCAATGAAAATGTTTTATTTAGATTTATGGTTAATATTATGAATGTATCTCCATGGTAGAGGATAAATTGAGAATAAATTGGGTGTTGTGAGGAACCTAACAAATGGTTTTACCTGGCCAAAAATAATTATGAAACGTGGTGTTAGGAGTTGGTTAAAGGAATGAAAAACATGTTTGATGTGAGAATGGATTGGGAGAGCTATACATTCCTATCAAAGGAATCATAGTGTAAACTTAGTTAGATATGTTCATGCACTATCTTGACATTGTCTTGAGTATTCTGAGAGAACATCAACTCTACACCAAGCTTATTTTCTTTTAAATATCTTTCCTGGTTGGTGATATAACCTATTCGGGTTGTGCTCAATGAGTGGTATAAGGTAATCCATATGGTGGGGAGTAAAACATTGGATGTTTTTGGGTGGTTACCCTCATTATTAGTTTAAATATATAATTTTTTGTGGAAATTTTTCTAGGTAATTGAGAACAGGTGATGTTGCGAGGTGACCGTAAGGATACACCTATAGTGGGGATACTAAATTAGTCATAGTGAAGTGTATCCAATGTAAGAGACACACTTTTGTAGTGATAAAAGTTATTGGATATTAGAGATAATATAGTTTTTAGACGCTCAGGAAGAGAGTGTTTGTACTATATTACCACCTTGGCTTCTTGGGTATGAAAAGGTTTATGGTGGGGAGGTTGTAAAGACCTGTGTTTTTTCATATTGGAATTTTGATTAAAAATTTGATTTTTTATTTCAGATGATTTTAAGGGAAAAAATGTTCATTTCCCCTAGAATATATTCTTTTATAATTTTTCAAACCACTCTTTTGTTCCTGTAATAGGGTGTTCATACTAGGGTAAGAGTTAAGTGGAATTTCAAACCATTCAATTTTTCATGTAATAATTTATATATAATAATTAATTATTTAAAAAAAATATTTTGGAACATGTTCATTGGGTGATATATTTTTAATAGTTAATAATATTGAGATTATTTCTCCACCATTTATTCTAGAATAGTGTGTTCCCCCTAGGTTAGTCATAACCTTGAGTTGGGCACTAGGGACAAGCCCATGCCCATTTTCCATTTTCTTTTCCATTTCTTTCTTTCTTCCATCCTTAGATTATCACATACAACCCTTGCGACTCCTATTTCATGAAATTGAGAGATAAAGTGATATATATATATATATAGGGATAAGATGAATGGTACCACCATGGAGCTCGGGAGGAGCTGGATCATCATGTAGTAGCTGTGGATCATGGAAACAGGTAAAGCTCTGGTGGATTATTCCCAAAGATATGCTATTTTAATATTTTTCTTTATATCCCCAAAGATCTACCATTTTATTGTTTTAAACTCCTATTATCATAGATTATGACCTCTTAAGGTTTGGTCTATATCTTTTGGGGAGAAAACTGGGGTTTCAGTGCAATTTGAGGGGTTTCCCAATCCAAAATTCAAATCACATGGTGTGTAGTTTAGGGAAAACACACCATGTATTATAAATATTCAAGGAAGATGATCTTTTGGATGTAAATGAAATTTATAGGGTATAAATTATGTGCATTGGTACTTGACCCTATAGTTGAGTACATTTCCAGACATCCCATGTATGTTTACTTGGACATCTAAAGTACATGGTTAGACCCCAGGTTAGTTTCACGCAATGTAGAAGTATACAGCCAAGAAAAATACATGGTGATGTACCCCATGTAGGGTACTCATCCAGACCCCATGTGGGACACACACCATGTATAGGTACACGGAAAGGAAAAGTACATGACATTTCCATGTGAAGTTCATGGGTAGGTATCCCCATATCAGATACACACCATGTACCTGACTTACGCACTACTTGGGTTTTACATGACATGTCTGGATGAAGTACACACCTTGGTGGATATTAAAGGGTACACACAATGTGTCAGGTATACATTCCATGTAATCCTCCCTTTGTACCCTTTTTAGGTTTTTTGTGTATTTACTCTATAAATTTATAATCAGACACATGAATAGTCCATTTTGAGTATCTTTCCATGTAGATCGCTATGGTGAAACACTGGAGGTAATTTTTTGAATACTAGGAGGTGTTTTTTAATTTAGTGATTATTTCTCTAGTAATTAAAGTCACCTATCTTATGAGAGTGAGACCCTTGATCTGAGGTGGTCCATGATCCATCTCTCTATACTAGTGTTCTAGGAAGTTTTCTTTTAGGCCAAAAGACCATATGAACTTTTAACATAGAGGATCCCTTGTAGGATGCCTCTACCTTATACTATTTATAAGGTTCCCCTATGGGATTCCTTATCTTACATATTGACCCAGGGAATCCCTTATAGGATCTCCCACACATGTTTACTCTTTTTGAGGAACCCATGTAGGATGCATCTTCCTACATATACCATTTTGAGGATCCCATGTAGGATGAATATGGCTACAAACACAATTATTTTGGGTCCCATACAGGAGGCCTCTTTCTATGTACCATTTCAAGGATCTTTTGTAGTATTCCTCTTTTTACATAACATTAAGGTTCCCATGTAGGATTCCTCTTTTTTCCATTACTACAGAGGATCCCGAGTAGGATGACCTCACTTATGTGTAGACTTCTAGGATTCTAGGTAGAAAGTGTCTACGATGTTTTGACCTTAAGGACCCTATGGGTGCCCTAGTGTTTGACCTACCCTGAGCAAGAGTGATGTGGGTTTGGTTATATTTGGATGAGGGTGTCACTTTATAACCCATACTAAACTTGTAAGTCATGAGGTTGTGGTAGTATAGGCGAGTTTATGCATTCGACCTCCATCACTGTTTACACATTCATTCACTTGTTTACTATTGATGCAATGATGATTACCGATGTTGGTTCCGATTTGTGGATGATGAGATTGACATGATGGGACACTTATAATTTTAATTCTAAAAATTACTTCCTCGGATAAATCTTAATCATTTATTAGGATTCCCAAATATATTTACTCATATCTAAATTCCGATATTTCTTTTGATTTTTATATTATTGAGTTATATAGAGGTACTTCACAAGATCCGGATTTTGATCCCTTTGATTATGATGTATGAGCATGGTGTCCCTATATTTATTATATTTTGGAATATATTACCCATAAAATGTGATACTTAAGGATGATTATTCTCTCTTGAGTGATAGAGATGATTACAATCTCTCTAATTGATTACTTGATCGAGGTTTTGGACATGGTGCTCCTTACTACTTATGTAATATATACATAAGGATGAATGTGCTCTCCCATGTCATGGGGATTATTATGCTCACCATAATTTATTACTAGAATATAGTTTTGAACATGGTCCTCCACTTTTCTGATTTACTAGAAGGATTATTACTCTCTCCTCGAGTAACTTCTAGGATTCTCCCTAGGGACAAGTGGATGCACCATTACTACATTTTCTAGAGGTTGTTGCAGGGGATGGGGATATTAAGCTACTTATATGAATGGATTTTGATCATGTACTTGTTTCTAGAGAGTATTCCATTTATATATCTCCTATTTTTAATCCCCTTATGGTTCATCTAAGGTCCAATGTCATAACCACCCATGGGTCTGGACCTAGAGCACAGACATAAAACTAGATTTACATTGATATAGTGGAATGAAATCCATCTCATAGACCATTTATAAGATTTCTAGTTATTACCTTGAATCCTTTATTATAGTTATAATAAGTGAGTATGGTTGAACCCAGAGCTAGGACATGTATCCCCGTGGGGTGACGTAACATGATCCAAGACATTTCCAACACTAGATGAAATTGGTATTTTTAATCGGGATTACAGATTCAGCATTGACTTAATTATACATGGCTTGAGTGGTATGGAATCCAAATCAGCACCCTTTTCATAGGATTTATAGATGACCATGATTACATACCCAAGGATCAACTACGGTTGTTTTATGTTATTTATTTCACCGTACTCATGTATATAAATATTTATGTATATATATATTTATGGGAATATATATATACATATAAAAATATATATACATGATGAAAAATTTCCCAGTTGATTGGGATTATAGACCTAGGGATCAACTATGTATCCAATTGATTTTTTTATTTATCATTTTTAGTTATGTCTCAGCTAGATTGAGCATATTTCATGAGCATGTACTTATGATATTATATTTATATATTTATTACTAGAGTGGAATGATAATATTATTTCTCACCCCTATACGTGATCCTCAGTGTGAATGAAAACCTGATTTTAGATTTTCATGTTGAGAAAAGATTTCATGATGGATAGGACTGAGGCCCAGGGTTTCACAATCGAGTATAGTTTCTTGTATGGATTCTTATAATTAGGCTGGAGAAGTTCAACCGTGTCTGGGAGAATGGTTATGTGTTTTGGATTGGAGTTTGTAGTATAACCTTATAATTTTATTTCAGTTTAATTTTTGTACTACTACATGTATGGTCGTCCTAGTGGTGACTGGTGTTTTATGTATGACATTGATATTTGGGATTTTATAGAATTTCATTTTTTGTTACAAAATTATTCTATTTTAGTTTATTTATTTCATCCTCACTTCATTTATTACTTCTATGGATGATGTCTAGATATTTATAGTATTATTTACTCTAATATGAGGGCATAGTCTCTCCACATACACACCTTAAACCCTCAATAATAGTTGTAAGCCTCTAGTGTATGAAGACAATTTATTGAGGCCTTATGGTGAACTGGCTCAGAGCACCAGTTTAGTGGTATATGAGTCAGGATATTACACATAATATCTAATTTCTAATAAAATCCTTTATCAAAGGTTGGTCTGATATAAATTTAACATAATCTCATGAGTCTCTTTTAATTAAAATTATCCTAATTAGACCACTAAAATTAACAAAAAACATATAAACATGGTTTTATTATTCCCTAGAGGTTAATACAAATCCAAGGAAATTTTTGCTGTCTAAAATCAATGATCTATGATTCCCTATATGGATTATTCCCATTAAACTAATAATTTAGTTCCTTGTGGTATCCCCATGTTCCTTGGGATCCATGCTCCATGGAATCCATGTTGTTCTCCACACATAAACCCCTTTTCCATCCAATTATTAATCAAACAACCGTAACTCTCCTTTCTCAGCTTACACTGAGTTAATACCTATGTGGATATATGGCCACATGAGATATCATATGATCATATAGACCATAAAACCTAATATTTGGGGAAGTTCACCCCCACCCCCATGTGTTTTTAGACACATATTCTACAAAACAATCAAAATGTTCATATGGACTTCCAAAACCAACTCTAATTTCTCGAGTAATGCCCTAGTAGGGTTGAAATATCCTCATTCACACCATCCGATCATCTGACAGGATAGTTTCTGTTATTCCATTATGATACATGATATAAATCAAGGTCCTAGTATATATCCTTATGGAGTGAATTATGGTTTTCAAAAATGAATTCTCATTTCAAGTTCAAATTAATTTTGTCTTTATGTTTGAGAAGAAACTTTGGATCTTCCACAATGATCACAAAATTTCCCAATAAAATTGAATAAATGTAATTAGAATGAACCCTGAGATTTTACTTGGTTCACCTGAATTGCGATAAATCCATGGAGTATATATAAATGATGTTTTGATATGCCTAATAATCACTACATCAATAGTTAGTGATTAAAATATTTAGGATAAACTCACTACTCATCCATTGTTCATAGAATCTTACCATTTTCTAATCATTAATTTCCAAGAGTGTTACAAAGATGTATAGTTATAACCTGAAGGTAAATCTCAAAAGTATAATTTAAAAAAAATAAAAAAAAATAGACAAGGGTTTTCCCCATGGTTCACTTATCTCTGCTACGTGATCTTCACAAGTATGTACCTAAGATATTCCCTTTAAAACCTGATCTTTAATGCAATTCAATCCGACCAAAACTATCTATTTAATTATTGATATTCAATTTCAACTAAATCTGACTCTCTTATAACTTTTTTTTATTTTAAATTTTATATATTCTTTCCTCTTTTCATAACAATAATTTTCTCCTCTTTTTATTCCTGTTGTCATCCTCCAATTTTTTTTCAAGATATTACGAAATTAAAATTCAAATTTAAGATATTAAATTCCTTGAACTTACTATACATTAAATTCATCACTTGGATCATATTTAATAAAATTATGAACATTAAAATTCATTTATGTAGACAAATTTCATTTCATAACCATCAAATAGTTATGAAATTCCAACACATCAGTTTCTGTTATAACCATCAGTTTTCAAACCCATATAGTGTGGCCTCTATAAAAAATTCTCATTGCAGGCTTATATTGGGAATGACCATAATGTAAAATAACCATTACCATGAAAGAAATATTATATAGAAAAAACACCCTTCGAAATGAATTCCTCTATGTTTAATATCCCATTTACTATTCCATTATTGAAATTATGACACTCAAAATTCCTTAATTCATAATGTCTCAACTCTCCAGTTGCCTACTTTGTTCAATCTTACATAATTCCTCCACCATTTTGACTATTCGTACATACAATCTAACATGGTATGCAAAATTCCTATTTCCATATATATCATTTACAAATGATTTTTTTCATTAAAAAATTCAATGTTCCATGTAATTACATGAATCTTATCCATATTAGCAACTAACCTTTTACTACTATGATCTCTAAAATTTATAATAAAAATGCTTCCATTACACTTCATGTTCTCTAATTTTTCACAATTTCACCACTTTTTCAGAATTATTAGAAAAACCTTCATACTGACCATTTTACTCCCATGATATACCATCAACTAAGACTTTTCTTTCATGGATGTTTCCAACCAAAATTTCTCTAAATATAAATAACTTCCAAAATTCTCATAGATCCTCTATACTTTATGTTTCTTGATCTACCATGGCATAAAAAGTATGACCATGACATGGTTAGTTCATCATTCACCAAAGATCTCTATATTACTACACTATCAAACACAAAACTCTCATTGACTCCACTAGAAAAAAATCTCAACATTACTATAATACATGATAATTTAAAATATGCAATGTATATTTCATCAAAAAAATTATGGCACTATGAAAATTATATTATTTCTTCATAATAACACAACATAAGGTAAAACAATAGAAAACTAAGAAATTACATATATAATAAATGTTTAAATATGTACCATGAAATTATTTGGTAATAATATAATTAATAATTAATAATATATATTAATTGATGAAAAATAATATATTTACATATGTGCATCATAGAATACAATTATAAAGAGATTTCAAATTTTAAGTACAAAATGTGTGATTTTGAAATATGCAATTATTTTTATTTAATAGTTATGTTTCACATAGTTCTAGAATTATTTTCATAAAAATGAATTTAAATTTGAATTTAGAACATCAAAAGTATCCAATGGAATTTTTTTCATAATTTTATGAGACAAAATATTTTTTAAGTTAAAAAGTAAAATAAAGTATGAATATAAGATTATTATTATGCCATAAAAATGAATTAAAATTGATTTTTTAAGTAATATAAAGGTTTTATAAATAAATAATGGGTTTTTTCATTTAAATAATGTATTTTAATGTAAAAAATCAATTTTTTCAAATCTATAAAACATCTTTCAAACCATAAAGTATATTTTTATTATTTAAAACAATTATTTATGAATAAGAATATTATCCACAACCAAAATAATATATTTAAAATAATCTATATTATTTATTATTTTAAATCAAAAAATTAGGCCCTACATGTCAAATTCCATGGTCTAAAACCTTGGTAAGTCCAATGGGTTTCTTTATTAATCTAGAGTCCAAGTCCAATGTTTTGAATTTAATAAAAAAATCCCCCAATTTACTATAAATGCTAACCCATACTAACATTCCACTTCACTCCAAAATTATCATTCAAGGTTCCCTTACCATTTTCTCTCTTAATATTCCCTCTAAGGAGTTATATGGTTTGAATTTTTTCTTATCAATATTTAAGAAATTATCTTTCAAGTTAAGGGTTACCAATTATCCTCTATCATTTTCAATTGAAATACCTTTGTGGTAATATCATTTTAATTTATTTATTTTATACTTCAATTATTGTATTTCCATGGTATTGTCATCAATTTTTTATATTTTTAATCATACATTACTTACTCTCTTATTATATCCTTTTACAAATCCATTATTATAACGACGTAAGGGTCTATAATCCCTTCTTATCCTTTTCCAAAGCCGTTATTATACCATTATTATGTCCATGAAGTCTGTTCGGGTTTCACCCCCCTTATTCCCTTAAAAGGGGGCTTATCATATAATAAAAAAAGAAATCTACGGGTTTTGGGCTATTGGATGGAAGGTGTAATACTCTCCAATTCATTTTCATTTCACTATGAAATGTTATTATAATTCATCTTTATAAATTCCAGGTCATATAATCAATGATAAATCACTATTACCTCTTATTATACAACCTTTATAATCTTTTATAATGCTTAAAAATTAGTGGAAACCCAAAAGATAATTATAAATAAAGGAAAATATCCTAAATTTTTGTTGAAGTAAAGAGTGTGTGGTTTCCTAGAAATTAAATTCATTTATAGATACGTTAAGTGGATAAAATATCAATATGATATACACATAGGGGTAATAGTCCATAATAAGGTTGGTTTGGTATTCAGTCAATCTTCACTCGGTGCATAACAAATAGGAATAACCACACACCTGGTTTGATACTCTTAGGGGAGATGATTTGGATGATTAAAAATTTCTTTGCAAATAATAATGATGAATTTGAAAATATTGTAATAGTGATGAAATATATTTTTAATTTATATATATATATATATAGTTAAAATTACACAAGATCTGGAAGTATATATTAGGGGTAAATTTTTCTCTCATTTATTTGGTTTTTGAAAATTGAAAAATATTGAACTTGATGAATACTTCTATTGATATCCCTACACTATGAAAATAACCATCATTTATACCTTATTATAATTACTTTTATATGATTAATTTCCATTACATTATGAATATCCTATAGTTTCTATTTTTATTATTGGATATTCAACTAGATTACTATATTTTTCCATTGAATTGGTAAATATTGATATTTCATATATCCATTTTATTTAAAGGGAAAACTATTGATTACTTATCCTTTACTATGAATGAGTTCCCTTAGGTAACATTATGATATGTATTATATAACCATTATCTTTATATTTTTGATGTATTGGACCTATTATGTGACACATGGGGCCTATAATTATATACTCCCTCATGCATCGGTAGAAATAATTGAGAAAAAATAGTTAAGGTGTAATTCTTACCCATTTATGTATGATGTATTATAATGTGGAATTGAAGGTATGTTTATGATGTTTGACATTATACATTCCATCATTATGAGATCATTTTTTCTTAAAAAATTCCTGATATCACCCCTTTATATTGATTCATATTTCCCTAAAAAATCATGAATATTGCTACATGTGACTTATGGATTTTCAAAGATAAATAATAAATTTTCTTGTCATTAATTTATATATATTAATTATTCAGTGTAATGTAATTTTCATTTATGTATCTAGTTTATTTATACTATTAAACTACTCGATCTTGTGTATTGGGATATATATTACCATTTTAATAAAATAACACCTACTCCAGGTTACTAGAGATGAGGTTTTATAGTTGGTATCCAAGATAGTTGAATTTAATCATTGGGAACTAGGTTCAGAAGAACATAGTTATATAGAACAAACATTAGGAGAACCCCTTACGATATTCTAGAAATATGTATAGATTAAATGAATTTTATTTGTAATATATGCATATGAATTATATCTTAGTATTTTTTATCCATATATTTATTCATAAACTAATTATGTATATTCCATTGTTTTAAAATTGTGGCTAATGGTTGGAAAGGAAATCATTTGAACACCCATAGAAAATTTTGGGATTTCTCTATATAGTAAGTCAATGAGGTTAGTGTTAGAGAAAAGTACATTATATCTATACCAAGAAAATTAACATAGGTTATGACCAATAACCATTCCTATATGAAACAACTTGTTTCTCTATAACATGGTGTAACAATATTATGATACGTCATGAGGAAGAAACCTCCATCCTTACATGGAATCATGAATCCATTATTTACTGAAAAATGGATCAATTCTTTAGGGGAGGTATTCCTTGACTTGGGATGTAGAGAGAAGAAGAAGGTTGTTATGGGAGTATATTGTCTAAAGAGAGATGATGAATAATGGTGGTCATTTATTAAAAATAATAATAAGGAATAAAAGATATAGATCATAAAATAGAAGTAATTTAAGGTGATATTCTCTGAAAATTACTTCCTTTATAAAAAATAGCTAGCATAAAATATATAATGATCGCTTATTTGATGGGATTTTAGCATTTTTATAAAGTAAGGGTGAAATTCCGAATATACAATAACTTTGGGAAAAACACTAGGGGTAACCTGAAGGAAATAAGAATTTAAAAAAGTGTGAAGATAAAGTCTATCAAGATCATAAATGAAAATGGAAAATGAGAAGACACCAATTTTCAATACTTAAATTAGAAGTAGATATAACACTATTCATATAAATTACATAGGTGTTAAACAAAATCATCCACAAAAGAGTCCAAGGGAGAAATATTGGGAATATAAAATCACAAAAACATAATTGCAGGTCCCAAATTATGTTATAACATGTAATCTTATCATAAAATCAAAGTTAGTTAATGTGTTATTTGATTATGGATATACACACTCTTTTATATCTTATAAGTGTGATAATAACATTGAATCACCTATTTATGCATTAAAGGAGTTGTCAGTTAATTCATCTGGTGGAAATAATATAGAAATGAATATATATTGGTTTCTCTCTATTAAATGCATGGAGGGTATTTGGTTGAAAACATAGTTATAATACCGATTGTTTAATTTTATATAATCCTTGGTATGGATTGAATCTTAATGTAAAATTAAATAGTTTATTTTTTTTAGGAGATTAAAATTTCTAAAGCTAGAATAGTATCACTTACTTATAGAGGAGACACTTTATTTATGGAGTCATATTGAAACCCACCTATAGTGTATTATCTTAATTAAATTCTTATAGAGGATGATCCAATGAATGAGAAGGATATATGTAGAATAGAGCATGTATCTATTGTGATGTATTGAATTTATATATTTCCTAAGGAACAATTTGGATATCCACCTGACTATGAAGTTTAATTCCCTATTGACCACATACTTAATACGAAACCCATATCTAAGACTCTATAAAAATGACTCCAATGGAATTTTTTGGAATTGAAGAAACTACTACATGAGTTGTGTGATATGGGATTCATATGCCCTGATGTTTCATCATGGGGAGAACATGTCTTATTTGTGAAAATGATGGATATTTATATGAGGTTGTACATCAATTATAGATATATAAACTCCATTACTACAAAGAAAAAGTATCCTTTACCTTTCATTAAGGATCTATTTGATCAAATTCAAGGAGATCAATACTTCTCAAAGATTTATCTCCATTATGGTTATCATAAATTAAAATTCAAGAAGGATAATATATCAAATATGATTTTTTATACAAGGTATGGGAATTATATGTTCACAACAATGTACATTGGGTTAATAAATCCACCATATATGTTTATGGATTTAATTAATATTGTATTGAAGGATTGTATTGATGAATTTCTCATGTTTTTTATTGATGATATATTGATATACACTATGTTTTATAAAGACCACGAAGATAATTTATGAACTATTTTCAAGACTCTAAAGGATAATGATCTATATGGTAAATTTAGTATGTAAATTTTGGCTTCAATAAGTTTCTATTCATAAACATATTATCTCCAAGGATGGAATGTCAATTGACCTTGAATAAACAAAGGCTTTTAAATGATATCCTACCCCAATGAGTATAATTATGATATATTGTTTCCTTGGTGTGGATGGTTACTATGAGTGGTTTTTTGAAAATTTTCCCAGAATATTTAATCCATTAACCAAGTTTGCATGTAATGGTGTCAAATTCACATGGTCAATGGAATGTTACAAAATCATTCATGAATAAATACACAATTTTTAGCCTTACCATATGAAAATTAGGGATTTATTATATAGAAAAATACATAAAATAAAATAATATGGAGTATCCTTATTGAAAATGATATGTTATTGATTATACATCAAGGTAATTAAAGTCCCCAAAATAAAAATATTCAACTCAAGATCTTGAGATGGAAGCTATAATATTTACTTTAAAGAAATGTGGACATTATCTTTATGTTGAAAGATGTGACATATATACGGATCCTAAATTTTTGAATTATATATTCTTGTGGAAATATCTCAACATGAGACAAAGGAGATGACTAGAAATACTCAAGGACTAAGAATAGACAATAAATTACTACTATTATAGGTAAAGAAAAGTGGAAGACACATTGAGTAGGAAGGATCAGGGTTTTATATTCATGATGGGGATGGTTATGGATCATATATTTATGGATCGTGTAAAGTTTTATATAAAAATTATTAAGGAAAGAGAAGAATCATTCATTTTCTAAGTAATTTCCTAACTATCATTACTATAGAAGATAAGAGGTCTCAAAAATATGACAAGTTTAACACACCAACCCATATGCCACTATATCGGTGCCCAAAGTTGGTGGGCCACATGGACTCAAGCACACGTCTCCATGCATTATAGGCTACTAAATAGAAGTGAGGAACTATGCGAAATATGTAGGGAGACTATGACCCCATTATCAAAGAACAAAACACAATAAAAATAATAGAAATGTTATATATAAAACTATAAAAATAAACTACATGTGAAAAATACTAAGTTGCATCCCATGTAATATCAGAATGGTGATACGTGCCTACTAACTTAGGCAATATACATTGACCAAATAAAGTATAACTAGAAAAAAGGTAAATAAACAAAAAAACTACTAAGAGCTAGTATAACCCAGTAAGTCCTAAGAATAATCCTGACTCCCAAATCCCAACTCCAACTTCTCAATAAAATCAAACAACCTCATCATGCCTTACTTAACCTGAAAACAATAAGCATTGTCTCAACTACCCAAGTTCGATGGTAGAATGAGAAGGGTGTTAGTACAACTCATTAGAGGAAAACCAATGATGTCTATTGAAATTATATTTTATGAGTATAAAGAATAAAGGTGTTCTATAAATAAAGGTAGAAGTAATAATACTAAACTAAAAATATAAATAGTTACCAGTAGAGACTGTGGTATTAAGAGGGAAACCCATGAAGACACTATTTTTTATCCAATGTTTATCTTTGAAAACTATTGAAGCATCATGTCTCAATTCTGTTCCGAGGTGCATCACTGAGGTAAACATAATCAAGTATCCCGAGAGGAAACCACATGGATCATATTATCATTCCCCCTAATAATTTCCAAGAAAATAATTGGTTGGGTATAAACTCAATGGACCACCTTTTATATTAAAAAATATGGATCGATTGGAATCTAAGGATCACATACAAGGAATTCCGTACTAATAATATTTAATCTAAATTCAGGGATCTCATCCCACTGCATTAAATAAGGGTACTCCTCAAGAATATATGATATTAATTCATGGAATTAAAAAATTAAAATATTACCCAAATCCAAGGGGGATCTACACCATGATATTCATGGTAATGAATCCATGTAAAATATACTATCTCACTTGAGGTATTCCATTACATTTTACTTCATTTACTCTAAATATGTATTCAATCTTGACATTCACACAAGTCCCCTAGTGGAATATAATGATAATCCCTATAATTACATGCCAAAAAAATTAATGAGGAATATAAGGGACTTCCTTGAGTATTAAAATTATAACCATTAATTCCAATAATATCAAAAAAAAATTATTCCAAAATTAGCATAACATAATTTAACATCTGAATCCAAGATTCACCACTTTGGTCTATTTCACATATTAAAAATTTCAACAATAATATTTATATACAATTAAATTAAAATTTTATTTTATGATTTTCATAGGACATAAGAACCATTGGTTCCTAATGTTCATCCCATGAAACCAACATTCCTGAAATAAATCCATTTATTTTCTAAGGTAAGCACTAAACAACCCAATTAATTCAACCATTTCCAATGTATTAGCCTAAAATGATACTTTACTTGATTTAATGAAGGCATATCCAATACCAAATGTTCCCCTAATCCCAAAGGGGGGTTTAAAAGGAATAAAATAGAAAATAACACTTAATTATAATTATTAAGTCAAGTGATTGGTAAGTCAACGTGACTACATGAACCAAAATGCAATAGAATGAAAAAAAATTAAGTGACAATCACTTGGACCACCTACCTTAACCTTAAAGAGACCCACTCATTGGATATTGGACTTCAGTTCAATCTAAAATAATAGAAATAAAATAACCTAACAAATTCCATGAAATTTGGTCATAACCCACATAAATAGTGTAAGGATACTTGATAGATAAAGAACAATGAAGGGGAGGAATATGACTCTTATACTCATCTCAATCCTTCTAACACATCCGATAATAATACAAATGGAAACTAATTGGATGAGATTTATATAGAAGAAGGGTAGGAATGGAGTGGATCCTTCAATAATAGAAATGGCCAAAGAAAACCCAAAAATCATGTTAAGAATAATGGGGGGTGAAGGGGTGAAATGACCCTTTGGATCCTTTTTAAAAATAGGGATACAAAACCCACTGTCTGGCTGGTATTGGTCTCTCCAGCTAGTTGGTGAGCCCAACAAGACCTTCTTTCCTACTAGTACGAAACTAGTTATACATTACTCATATACTAACTATTAATAGGGGATGTAGTTTCTTGTTTCATTTCCAGTTCATTCTTTTGAGCCTCTAAAGCGCTCATGAGACCCTCCGAACACCCTCGAACACCCCTTTAAAGACAAAAACATGGGGTTTTAGAAAAAATAAATGAGGTATACACATATGAAAAGGGTTGGGGTTTTAAAATATCCCAATCACATAAAAGATCATCCTCATACTATAATCTAGAGAAATAATGAGCCTCTTACAGTGAACAAAGCCTACACACTCCACCGTTCATGATCATACCAAAACCATGTCAACTAGATTCACTGCATAAGATATCATCAACCCATACATTGTGATGCTAATATAACACTTAACCCAAACATGATTCCCCACTAATGGAGGCATCGTAGAACTCTAGATTCACCAACATAAAACCATTATTTTTGATTTCACTGTTCTATACCAGACTATATACGCCGGAAATGGAATCCAAAGTGAAGATTCACTTCATAGATTATCTACTAATCTTGGAATTGCATTAACATTATAATCTACATGTTGCCTCAAAACATAAAATTATCAAATAACCCATCAACCAACAAGATTTTTTATTGACACTTAAACTCAGTTCAAACATCTAATTGTCACCCCAAAACAACCAGCCACCAACCTCAAACCATATGACCCCAACCAAATCTAACCTTCCAATACCCACACCAGGTTGGTCAACTAAAACCAAAATCCCCCCTTTTAGTTTAATTAACATGTCATTAATAAAATTTACTAAAAAAATATTGAAATTATTTCTACCTATCTAACTTGTCTAAGGCATACTCCCCATCATAGTACATAATTATTACTGATCTATGAGCATAATCAGGTCTAAAAACCATTATAAACTAACAATTTAGTTACCTAGACTCACTTGTGTTACCTAATTGAGTAATTAACCAAAACCATGATCCAAACTCTATAAAAATAGAAATTTTCTATGAAACTTCTTCTCGATAAAATTTAAAACACCACTGAACACTTAGTCCTGATAGTTCTACACAAGGAATCATTGTAGCATTACAACTTGAAAGGAAAAAAAATAACGAAAATACATTGGAAACATCCATTTAAAACATCCATAAAATCCTATTTTATCCTTGAAATTCATTCATAATATACATCTTCGCATCCTAGGGAAAATTAAAAGATAATAAATGGGTGAGTTAAAATGCTCCATAAGGGTTAAAAAATAGATGAATTTTTCATAAATAAACATAATCAATATGTAATGTTGAATAAATAAAAACACATTACATTAAAACATAATATTGATCATAATATGGAAGGAATAAAAAAAGATTAAATAATTCCATTAATAATCACATAAGAAAGAAACTTAACGAAAAATATTCTACTAGTCAAATAATCACATGGACAATCATTTAATAGTATCACAATGAGGGAATGCATAATGATAGACATCATAAACATACCATCAAGGTATCAACCAAGATGTCTAAAAAATGGGTTTGGCCTTATCTAAAACCCAGTATAGTTTGTCTTATGAGACTTACCAATGCATCGAGGGGTTATAGTGGGCCTTGACCATATCATCTACTAAGTCTAATTCATTACTCTTATATAAAATATTTGATTTAAAAATATATATTTAAATCAAATGCTCCCATAACAAATTGAAATATTTGAATCATAATCATTGATGAAAATACTCTAACAAAATCATTGATAAATTCTTGAGAGAAATACTATTTTCTTTGGAAAGAAGAGTACTTTTGGAAAATCATTAGTATTTGTCATAAAATCAAATTGTAAAATTGAATATCATAGAAAAGAAAATAAAAGGACCATAAAATTATGTTTTAAGTATAAATTCTATCCAAGTGAAGAGAAAAAATTTAAAAAAAGTTTTTAAGAGACTTTATAAATGTTTCACTTTAGTGGGGTTTAAGGGAAAATATAAAACAGTCTTTAAAACTGAAAAAGTCATAACTATTTGTATAAAACCAGGAATGAACAAAGTTAGTTTTTCATGAAAAAAGTTTTATTTTATAAAAACAATGGTTTATTAAAAACATATTATGGATGGTACTTGAAAATGGGTTAGGAATTGGGATGTTCCCTCTAATCGAGCTTGCTTAACTGGAAGAATTGAAAAGGCAACCTTATAAAACACGTATTTCCGCATAAAATAAAGATAAAATGATCTTGATACATGATTTTGGAAATTATTAATAGAATTTATAATAATTATATAAAATTAAAAAATAATTACAATTGGGTAAATAGATATAAAGCGTAACCCAAATGAAAAATGAAGGTTCGGGTAAAAACCCTTAGATCTTTGCAAATAGTTAAAATGCATGGACCATAAAATTAATAATCATAAAATGAAATATTTAATTCCATGAATATAAATAGATTCATGATATTGTACATCATAGAGAAGTATAAATAATCCACACAAAAAAAATAGTGCTGAATAAGGTTTATCTCCCAGAAATAAAGGTGAGGTGAGAAAACTCATACCATATGTCTGAATGTGTTCTCCACTTGATCTTAATGTCCTGGATAATAAGATTAAATCCATTAATTAATTAGTTAGTAACATTGAATTTATTTATTTTATTTATTAAAATTTTATGAATTTCATTTATGACCTTTTTGATGAGTTATAAAATACAATTTTCTCATTCACGAGCATTAGTTACCTTGGTTTTCATGATTAGTTTACTTTTATATATGTTTGGAAAATTGTGTAAAATGAGAATAGATGTCCAGAATTGTAATTTTATGTTATTAATTAACATATAGAATATTAATTGGTTATATTTTTCATTATTTTATATTGTATGAGGATGATTAATTAGATAAAATGTTAGTGATTATCGTTTGAATTATTTTGACATTTTTTATCATTGCACACTAGTTTTCTGTTATGAATTAATATTACATAGATATACTAGTTATATAACATTAAATAAGTTTAATAACACATATTAATATCTTATTTAACCATTAAAGTTGTTTTATTACCATCCTTGAGGGAATATTTTAAAAATGAGAACATGCCATCCATGAAGGCGGTAAGTCAGCACCTCACGGGAAACGCTATCATTTTTGGAATAGAAAGGTGAAGAGGAGAAGAGATTTGATGGTATATTTTCTAGTGAAATAATACAAATATAGTAAATATATAATATATTAGAGTTATAATTCATGTTTGTAAAGATTAAATGAGGGATGGATAGTAAAAGGAAATAAAAATAAAATAAAATGAAAGGGAAGGATTAAGAATTTCACCTCTTGAATTATTTTCCTTGAGAACCTCCTTAAGGAAGTTTGAAATGGTTTTTTGGGTGAGACCCACAAGACCAGAAAGTTAGGGAGATGATTTTGAGAGTTATTGGGCATAAATTAGACATTGTTAAATTCTTTTGTGGTGTTAGGAGAAGACGTGGCGAGGGGAGAAATTTATATTGGAGGATACATGAGTTTTTTGAATATGTTATTCATTTGATTATTATTTTTTCTAAATAATATGAATAGGTTGAGAATTATCACTAAATATATCAAAATAATAAAGTTTATATAGAAATTATTGTGATTACATCATTGATTACTCAAGTAATAGTGTATTTAACTTACAATGTATTTATACCAGATATTACTGTATTTTACTATTCACTAAAAATTAAATTATTTTAGAAAAACACCAAAAAACCACCATAACCATTTATCAAAATTTATAATTAAAAAATTAACTCTATTTTATGATGATAAATTTCTAAATATGATAAATTTAATTTTAAAATTAAATCATCATTTACTCAAAAAATACTGATTTTAATATTATTACTGTTTTTATGACACTATGAAAAATTCATCAAGGTCTCATAAAATTATATTATAATCAAAAAATTTGTTTATTAATTTATTTTATGAAAATAATTTTCTTTTAAATCATTATATTAATTATAATGTCATAAATTAACATTTATGTTTCACAAAAATATTGACACTTAATTTATCATTTTAAGACATTTATTTACTTATTCCATGATATAAATATAAAATATTTTCATTTTTAAGATTATTAAATTTTACTTTTACTTTCATATTAAAATTTATTGTTCTAATGGCCACTTTATTATTCCTAACAGTCAAATTATTATTTTAAAGGTCACATTACTATTCATCAAAAATATAACTTATCATAAAAATACAAAAAATTTAACAAAAGTAAAATTGAAAATTAATATTTCAAAATTATTGTTTATTTTGACAAATATAATTTATTAAAGTGTAAAAATTTATATTTAAAACAAGTTTTGCATTAAAGGGTGGTAAAACTGCATTTAGAAAAATATAGACTTTGTGTTTGTAAAAATTGGATTTATTCTTATCTTATCTCTCTAAAAATGTTTTAGAGATTTTTGATTGAATATATAATTTATAAATTTAATAAATATCTTTCTCAAATATTTTTTAATTTAATTTCTTAACATAAAATTTCATTGTGGGCATAAAAATACATCCTTTATGTTCAATTGATTTTAATTTATAATTAATTAGTAATAAATGAATTAATTTTATAAACATGTGTAATATATATTTTCATAATTTACTTAATATCATCTATTTCCTCTATTCCCAACATCTAGAAGATAACTATAACAATTAAATAATAATATTTAATCATTTTTTAATCTTGTAAGCTATCAGATAAGTTAAATTTAAAATAAAGAACACCATAAAATATTGGGGTGTTACATTATACACTCCTTTAATAAATTTCATCACCACAATTTGAAATTGTATATAAAAATTATAGGTTGATACTTGAAAATTAATTTTTGGGAAAGCCACATCAGAAACAGGGTTAAAAAAATATCATCTTAATAAGAGTGAAAGGGAAAAGCAAAGGTCACCACAGAACAAGGATTTTGGGTAGGAAATAATTACTGGAAAGCGATAACATGGACATTTAAGAGGAATATACCTATCCTGTTCTGAGGGAGAGTGATATAAAACATGGTCATTAAAAATTTAACCATCAAAAAACCATAAATCTGTGATTAGTTAAAATACCACTGATTTCTTAGAAAGAAAATTAAATCGATAACATTTTTGTTCTATAATATTTTTCCTAAAGTTGACGGATCCTTTTAATATTAGGATAATCAATAGATAAAATTAACTTAATTCATTTTTATGTTATAAGAATAATATCATCCTTTGGTTGTGCTTTGATCTATTTTCACTTCATCCCTTACATAAGGAAATGAATGTTCAAGATGATTTTTTACACCAGAAGAACTCTTAATGAATCATGTGGTAATTAAGTCATTACATCAACTTTTAAATTTTTACTTAATATAATAAGGTTTGAATATTTTCTAAAATAATAATAATTTCCAGAGTTTAACTCAATACATTACACAAGTTTCTAATCTTTAGACTCACCAAAAACATGTCTGTCCACATTAAATGACAATTGGAGAAATAAGGTCACTAAATTTCCAAAATAAAATTAATATAAGATTATATAAAATAATTTATCTCTTAATCCCACATTCCAAATATATTAATACCTTAATATCCTATAAACCTTTTTGAAACGTGCATGCTTCCAAGAGTAAAATGTCTGGCTATCCTTAAATCCAAAAATCTAATAATTCCATTATAACATAAAACACTAGATAACTGACCACCTTCATGGTCACCAATAAAATACCATAAAAATATATTTAATATTATCTCAAAATAAATCACATATTTAAGGTTATCTTTCCCAAGTCATGTTTTTTCAATAATATAAACATACCACAAAATCACTTCTATGGATTACTAGTTTTATTCATCACATACTTTAAATTCCTTAAAGAAGAAGTACTAGAATACAATCCTTATATATCATATGATTCTTATAAACAATAAATTATTGATAAAATACTCAAATAAAATAATTATTAAATCCAAATTCAATCATATTAATCATTCCTCTTCATTTGAGGTAATACCATAAGCTTGATCATGATCTATTATCTTCTTTTGGGGTACATTCCTTTTATTCTTGAGACATTGATTTTTATAGTTTCTCATATCCTTGCAGTTGAAGCACTGAAAATTTTAAAATTATTTTCTTTCCTTACCATCATGATCATGGTTGCCTTTTTATTCACACTTGAAGCAAACTACTTTTCCTCTTAAGAATATACCATTTTGTTTCCTTCCGTAATTATCACATGTGTGAAACACTTCTTTTACTTCTTTCCTTTATCTATATTTTTTCCATATTTCATCTTCTTGTGTTTCATCCCTTTGAATCCATAATACATGGACAATTATTTCTCTATCTTATTATAATATTATATTATTTTCTCATATGATGAGAATATTTGGGAGACTATGTCCCTTCAAAAGACTAGCTTAAACCCATCGAGGAAAAAATAATTCTTACACTTTAGATTGTATTCATTAATGCATTTCTCATTATATCTTTGAGTAAACATTCATAAACAATGGAATACAATATATTAGATCATAAAATTATGAAACATAATTTATAATCAAAAAACTGGTAAAATACTTAACATAAATTGAAAAAAATTATAAGTAGTTTATCTCATAATCATAAACATTGTTTCTTTAGCGACATATTTACTATTAAATCCTTTATAATGGTTTGGTAATAAAATTTGACTTATCCTAAGAATATCCCCTAGGAGTGTCAAACCAGGTGAATAGTAAGGCCTATTGTCGTGTACCAGGTTACGCTGAGTCTGACCCGACGCACCATGGAAGATTTTTTAACTATAGGTACATATGTGATAAACCCATTACCACTTTTAGTATCAATATAGTGATATATTATATGAATACCCATATAATATCTACCTTACCAAATTCTATGATTTTCATCTACGTATATACTCAAAGTCTATATTAGGGTTATATTCCCTAATCTATGTTTTCTAAATCTAGTTTCCAATGTTTCTACTAAACTTCCTCTGATACTAGCTATAAAGACCCAAACCACAATAGCTTAGAGAGATTTTCTTACTTAATAAATTTTTTATAAGAAACAAGGAAGTCACATCCTGAAGGACTGAGTAGCTTAGTATCATTGGAAAACTAGATACAAACATAATTGTTACAGTATATCTTGAAAGAAAAATAATAAAGAAACTCCAATGGAAACATCCATAAAAACGTATATTATCCCTCCAAGTCATTTATAATATACATATTCACAACATGGAGAAAAATAAAACATGATAAAGGAGTGAGGTCATATGCTCAGTAAGGGTAAATAATACAGTTGAAGTTATCATAAATAAATATAAACAATAATTGAAGGTTAATTACTAAAAACATGTACTATTAAAACATAATATTGGGCATAATAGGATAGGAATAAAAACTAATTAAATAATTCCATAAATAATCACATGAAAAAAAATTAACCATTGATATTCTACTAGTCAAATAATCACATGGACTATCAATTACTAACATCATAATGAGGGAATGTATAATATCAGAAATTATAAGCATACCATCAAGTACTCAGCTAATAAGTCTACATTAATGGGTAATGCCTTTGCCAAAACCAAGTCTAGTTTATCTCACAAGACTTACTAATGTATTGAGGGGTATAGCGGGCCCCGCCCATCACTTACTAAGTCCAATGAATTCCTCATATGACGAAGAATAGATTTAAAAATATATCTTTAAATAAATTTTCCCCATAACAATTTTAAATATTTTAATCATAATAATATATTAAAATTCTCTAATAAAATCATTGATAAATTATTGAGAGAAATACCCTTTTACTTTAGAAATAAGATTTCTTTTAGAAAATCCTTTGTATTTGTCATAATATCAGATTTTAAAAGTGAATAGCATAGAAAAGAAATTGGAAGAACAATTAAATTATGTTTTTGGTATAAATTATGTACAACTAAAGTGAAAACATGTAAAAATAATTTTTAAGAGAGTTTAGAAAAGGCCTCTTTAGTGGGGTTTAAGGGAAAAAATAAGATTCTTTTAAACTGAAAAAGTCATAATTGTTTGTATAAAAACAAGAATTAACAAAGATGGATTTTCATGAAAAATATATTTTTTTAAACAATTATGCTGTCTTAAATTATATTATGGATGGTACATGAAAATGGGTAATAAATTGGGAAGTTCTCTTTAATTGAGCTTGCTTAAGAGGAAGAATTGAAAAGGGAACCTTATAAAACACATATTTCCACATCAAAGAAAGATAAGCTGATCTGGATACATGATTTTTAACATATAAATATAATTTTTAAGAATTATATAAAAATAAATAATAATTAAATTATGGTAAATAGAAATAGAGTGTAACCCGAATGAAAAATTGAGGTTTGGGTAGAAACCATTACCACTTTGAAAATAGTCAGATCATATGCCCCATAAAATTAGTAACCATCAAATGAAACATTTAATACCATTAATATAATTTGATTCATGATATTATACATAAAAGGGAGGTTTAAATACACCAAACCCAAGAAATAGTGGTGAATAAGACATATCTCAGAGAAATAAAGGTGAGATGAGAAAACCTTTGCCTTATGTATGAATGTGTTCTGTACTTGATATTAATGACCTATATAATCAGATTAAATCGATTAATTATTTAATTAAGAACCATTTTTACATTTATTTGATTTATTAAAATTTTATTAAGTTCATTTATAGTATTTTTGATAACATAAAATATAATTTTATCATTTGGGTGTGTTCGTTTCCTTGGTTTTCATGATCAGGTTACTTGTATATATGTATGGAAAATCATGTAAAGTGAGAATATATGTCCAGAATTTAAATTATTTGTTATCAATGAACCTAAAAATATTAAATGGTTATATATTATATTTTTTTACGTGGTATAAGTATGAATAATTAGATAGAATTTCAGTGATAACCCTTTGGATTATTTGGGTGTTTTTTATCATCACGCTAGAGTTTTATGTTATGAATTAATATTATGTATATATTCTGGTTACAAAACATTAAATAGTATGTATTACACATATTAAGGTTTATTTAAACATAAACATGGTTTTATGACCATAAATGAAAGAGGAATTGAAAAATGAAAACAAGTCATCCACGAAGGCGGTAAATCGACACCTCACAGAAGATGTTTTGATTTTTGGAATAAAAAGGGGAAGAGGAGAAGAAATTTGATGCTTTATTTTCCATTAAAATAATAAATTCCTAGTATATATAATACAATGGAGTTATCATGCTTGTTTCTATAGATTAAGTGATGGAAGGATAGTAAAGGAAAAGGAAAATAAAAGAAAATGAAATGGAAGGATTAAGGGTTTAACCTCTTGAATTATTCTTCTTGAGAACCTCCTTAAGGAAAATTGAAATGGTATTTTGGGAGATAACATCAAGACCATAAAGTGGGGGAGAGTTTTGGGAGAGTTATTGGGTAGAAATTAGACAATATTAAAGGATTTGGTGGTGTAAGGGGAATATGTGGTGAGGATAGTATTTATAGTGGAGGAGAGGGGTGTTTTTTGAATATTTTTTTCAGTTATTTTTATTTTTGTTTTAGAATAGGAATAGTTTTGAAATTATCACTAAATATATTAAAATAGTGAATGTGAGTTCAAAATCATGTTTATTACATCATAAATGAATCAAGTAAGAGCGTAATTAACTTATAATGTATTTATACCACAAATTACAGTATTTTACTATTCACAAAAATTTATGTTTTTTAGAAAAATTAAAAAAATTTACCCTAACCATTTTTTGATTCTTAGAATTAAAAAATGAACTATATTTTATGAAAAATATTTTATAAATATGAGAAATTTAATTTTTAAATAAAATCATCATTTACTCAAAAAATACCAATTCTTATATTACAACTGTTTTTATGACACTTTGAAAAAATCGTTAAGGTCTCATAAAATTATCTTGTTATCATTAGAAAACAAAATATTAATTTATGAATTTATATTTAGAAAATAATTTTCTTTTAAGTCATTATATTATTTATAAAATTATAAATAAACATTTATATTTAACAAAAATACCAACACTTAATTTATCATTTTTAAAAAAATTATATACTTATTTTATGATATAATTATACCATATTTGTATTTATAATATACCTAAATTTTATTTATACTTTCATAGGTTAATTTATTATTATAATGGCCAATTTAATATTCCTAACGATCATGTTATTATTCAAAAGGTCACTTTACTGTTCATCAAAAATTAAACTTATCATAAAAATAACAAAAATTTAACCAAAAAAATTGATATTATGATTTAAAATATAATGTTTATTTTATCCCAAGATTATATGGTATTAAATTTTTATAATGTATCTTCTTTGACAGCTTACGATATTAACAAATGATTAAATATTATTATTTTATTATTATAGTTATCTCTATTATGATGGTAATGGAGGGAATGAATGTGATTAATTAAATTATAAAAATATAGCATACACATGTTTTTAAAATTAATTATTTTATTACCAATTAATTATAAATTAAAATTAAAATAAAATGAACAGAAAAGTTGTGTTTTTATAAAAAACTATTTTTATGACCGCAATGGCATTTTATATTAATAAATTAAATTAATCACTATTTATGAAGCATATTAAAGAAATTTATATGTTTTATATTCAATAAATTTTTTAAATTCATTCATTAAGTTTTATAGGATTTAGAAATGAAAAAAATTAAACATTGAAGCTATATTTTTCAAAAAAAAATTACCACCTTTTAATGGAACCTTTGTTTTAAAACTAAAATTAGACACTTTTATAAATTATATTTGACAAAATAAAATTTATTTTTGAACGAAAATTATCAAATTTTTCTTTGGTTAAATTTTTGATATTTTTATGATATGTTTCATTTTTGATGAATAGTAATGTGATCGTTGGAATAATATTATGCCTGTTAAGAATATTTATGTTTCTATTAGAAGAATAACCTCACATATGAATGTATAAATACAATTTTGGAATCTTATAAATGGTAATATGATATAATTATATCATATTATAAGAAAATGAATATTTTAAAAAGTATTAATTAAGGGTTGATATTTTTATAAGTCATAAATAATTAATTAAAATTATATAATTATAAAAACTATTTAAAAGAAAATTTATTTTCATAAAATGCATTCTTAAATTAATATTTTGTTGTATTATGATTTTATGATAATGTTATGCGAGCTTGGTAAATTTTTCTAAGTGCTATAAAATAAGTTATAACTTTAAAATATGTATTTTTCAACTAAATGGCGATTATAATTAAAAATTAAATTTATCATATTTATAAAATTACATTCATAAAATATAGTTTAATATTAAATTCTATGAGCTGAAAAAAAATTTAGTGTTAATTTTTGGTATTTTTCTAAAATACCTGAATTTTGTGTGAAAAGTAAAATAAAATACCTGAAAGGTGCAGGAACATGCCGAATGCCCAGTGCCATAAAAATTTATTAAAGAAAAAGATGCAGGACAAAGTACAAAGCTAAGAAAATGAAATTACCCCCAACAACACAGCCAATCAAAAGATGTCAAAATCTCCAGCATCACCATCCTACGAGACATCTGGATCCGCCGACTCCCACTCAGAATGTAAAGCATAGTGACTGAGCATATTGAGATATTGCTCTTTAATATGTAAATCTCTTTCATACAATGATTTCATGGTCATCAACTTACTTTTTCCCTTCATTACATTTATTTCTTTCCTTTTTTATTTTTTGGTAGAGGACCTAGTAGATATAGTCTTCAGCATGTTGGAGTAGTCTCTCCTTGGATTCTTCTTAGTTGAACCAGTTAGTGCCCCCATGCTTAGATTCCCATTTTCCCATGCTTATTGTCACCCTCACCGTCCGAGGTTCCTTTCTTTTCCCCTCGAACAATGTCAGTATAAGAGACTTGACGGACATCCCCATCATTTTCTTTACATCCAATGGAGACATTTCCCCAGTTTATAGGAGTTTTCATTGATCCCTTATAGTAGTCATTTCTTCTATCCTTTAATGCTGCAGCCATCAAAGATTTTTTATTGATGTCAATTGGGATCAAACACTGATTTTTCATTTTTCTCCCTTCCGATTTTACTTCCTTATCCACTGCAGCCTCCACAGGCATCAGTTGATCTGATTCCATGTGGGTGGACTCATCCTCCATCAATTTCCTCACCATCCTGCCCGGCCCAGAATCTATCTATAGTGGGTTAGACCAAGCACCTTCCGCATCTCCTGCACCATCTTGATGTTCTTCTGCTCCTTCCAGCACTGCAAATTGATTCATAGAGAAAAAATCTGATCCAGAACTTACTATAAATGAATCAGAAGCCTCTACACCTCCTGATATCCCAAGTCCATGGCTCATGAAATAGAATTATATTTAATCATTTTAATATATTTTATGATAATACTTAGACTATTCATAGTCTTGAGAAAAAAGAATAAACCAATGAATAAATGTTTCCCGAAACACCCCTCTCATCCACTTTAAATACCACCTCTTCTCCTCACACCATCCAATCCTTGAGCCTTGTCTAAATTCTACACAATATTATTCCCAAGACCCCCCCACGTCTAGGATCTCCTTATCTACTAAAAATTCCAAAACTAATCCCCATAAATACTTTCTCATGGAGGATAATTCAAGATGTAAAAATACGTTTTATTTTCTTTAATTTTCATTCAATTTATTTTATATCCTTATCCTTAACTCACCTAACATGTCCAAAGAGTCATTATAACTACATTATCATTTATATAATGTAATTATATCTTGTTAATTAAATATCCATCATGCCACTCCCTTTTCCCTATCTTTTATTCTGTAAATGAAAACATCGTCAGTGATGTGTAAATTTACCGACTTCATGGATGATGCATTTTCATTTTCCATTAAATCCTTCAAGGCTAGTCATAAAACCATAATTATGGATAAAATAATATTATAAATTTTACAAGTTATTTAATATTCTTGAACCAATATATATGTACATGATATTAATTAATAAGATGAAACTATTTCATGAAAATCGAAAAAACCGCCAAAATGATCTAAACGATTATCATTAAAGTTATATTTAATGAATCATCCTTATATCTAGAAAAATACAAAAATATAAGACCATATAATCTTATATATTTTAATTAATAAAATTTAATTCATATTATATATAACTATAACCATTTTATATGAACGTAATTACTTATAAAAATGTGAACCAATCATCAAAAACAAGAAAACGAACACCCCTAAACAATGAAATTAAATCTTATAAGATTTAAAAATTTCCATAATGAACTTAATAAAACTATAATAAATAAAATAAATGTTTAATAGGTTCTATTATAATTTATTAATGAATCTAATTTCATTATCCATGACATTAAGTACAACTGTAGAATGCTTTCGAATACAAGGTAAGAGTTTCTTCCCAGATCTCCATTTTCATTCAATTTATGATTAATTCCTCTATAAACCAATGTAATTATTCATTTTTTTTATATTTCTATTTTAAATTATGTGTATACATCCCAAAATTATGTTTCTATATCAATTCATCTTTTTTATAAGAAATATGTTTTTCAAGGTTCTCTTCTTAATTCTTCCCGATACGCAAACCCGATTAAAGGGAATACCTCGATTTTTTACCAATTTTGAAGTGTCACAGATAATATGTTTTAAGAAACAATTATTTTTGTAAAAACCCTATCTTTTTTTCATGAAAAACTATATTTTTTTTAGTTTTATAAAAACAATTATGACATTTATAAAATTTTTTTCCAAAAGAAATATTCTTTGAAAAGTAAAAGGGATATTTTTCTCAACAATTCTTAGATGATTTATAAGATTATTTTCATATATTTCAACATCTATATTTAATTTTATGATTTATTGAGATTTATATCATATTATTATCATTTATCATATTTTATTAAATGGTTTATGATGAATTTGACTATGGATGTTCTATCTTGATATCATTCACCATATTACTCAGAATGGTTAGTGATTATGTTTACATATTGGGGAAAGTTTTTTACATTTCATATGTACATGTTGTTTATCTTTAACCCCATTTAAACAAGGGATAAATTGGAATTAGTAAGTGATGTGTGGGACCCACTATATCCCCTCGATGCATAAGTTTGTCTCATAAGACAAAACATATATGGACTTGGTTGAGGCATTTCCAATTTTCAGATATGGTTTTGGAAGAGGCCATAAACATTTTTAGATGTCTTTGTTGAGGCCTTGATGTTATGTTTTATATTTCCCACATATTAATTCCCTAATAAAGATATTAGTAACTGATTATCAATTTGAATATTCATCTAGTATAATATCCATGGTTAAACTTGTTTCTCATGTGATTATTTATATTGAATTATTTATACAGATTTTTTCCTAGCCATATAATGTTCAAGATTATGTTCTAATGGCATGTGTTTTCAGTTATTTAAATTGCCTTATTTTTTTATATTATCTTCTACTATATTACTTACCCTTACTGGTCATCTAAGATCATCCCTTTTTTATGTTTTATTATTCCTCGGGATATGAAGATGAATATTAGGAATGACTTGGAGGGATAATATAGGAATTTATGGTTGTCCCCAATGGAATTTCTATATATTATTTCCATTCAGTTTTTAATGTATTGTTCATGTATGTAATATGGATTCCAAAACTACTAAACAGATCGGTCCTTTGGGATTTGAGTCTTGTATCTTTGCTAAGGTAAAAAACTAATGCACTGAATCTGGACAACTAGAGTTTGGGTATTTATAGTTATTTTTTCAAATATAATTTATAAAAATGTAAAAATTTATATTTAAAACAATTTTTCCATTAAAAGGTGGAAAAAAGACATTTAAAAAAATATATCAATTTTAGGTTTAAAATTGGATTTATTCTTATCTTATGTATCTAAAAATATTTTGGATTAATGTAAAAATATTTTATTGAATATATAATATGTATATTTCATTATTATCTTTCAAAAGTATTGTTTAATTTAATTTTTTAATATAAAATTTCATTGCGGGCATAAATATATATTTTATTAAAATAAATCCTTTAAGTTCAATTGGTTTTAATTTCTAATTTACTGGTAACCAATGAATTAATTTTATAAACATTTGTATTATATATTTTTATAATTTACTTAATCTCATTCATTCCCTCCATTCCCAACATCTAGGATATAACTATAATAATTAAATAATAATATTTATTCATTTTTTAAGCTCATAATATATCAAAGAAGTTAAATTAAAAAAAGGAACATCATAAAATCTTAGGGTGTTACATCACTCATACACTAATCATGGTGTATTTTACACTAGATACATTCCATTATCATCCAAACAAGATTAATTAAGTCAAACCATGAAATATTTACCATAGATACCCATGTTTCATATTTCATCAATACAAATACAATATACCCCATGTGTAGCTGACCCATGATACTTTGATTATGAGGATAAAATAGAGCTCACTCCTAAGACATCTGGTCACATCACCTAAGTTGTACCATGACCCTAAAACCAGTTCTTTCCATCTTAATTTTACAAAAATTGAGTGGTTTTAGGTTCCCCAATTACCAATTCCTTGCTTATATTCATAATACCTAAAGCTATACAATGTTGAGACTCCCTCACATACAATCTTAAATATATAATAAAATAATAACTCACACCATGACCACCCATCACCCAAGAATCATTCCAAAACAGAGCATCTAACCACCCCCACCACATACCATAACGCATCTAAAAACCATATTTCCTGGAATCACATTTATCCCACCCATGAATCCTAGAATAGATATGATGATCACAAATATGAAGGGTGTCTTCACCCTCAAAATAGGAGGTAAATTGAATTAGTTTTTCAAACCATTCTAAGAGAATCCTCACCCATTGGGAGCCTCTTTACCAAACCAAAATATCCCACCAGAACTGACTTTCTTAATTATATCATTCTTAAGTCATCTTTATACTTCAAAAAAATTCCTCCAATCACTCCCCATTACATGGTTCCTACCTAGATAATTCAACACACTTCAAAAATCTTGTACATACCCATCTAGGATCATTGTCGACCATGTTGTTGAAACTATACCAAAAGATAACCATCTAGAAATTCAAATGATCATTTCATCTAACATTTCCCTTAAAATTAAGGAAAATAGAACAATAAGTTATCTACCTCATAAAACCCATGGAATATAAATAAATAAAACCTTATTATCGATAACAACCCTCATGCATTGATATCATAGGTTAAATCTTCCATCCAAGTTTCACATATAAAACTATACATGAGAATGGGTTTACCCCTCTCACAGTCACCCTCACAGATAGCTAAGATTCGACTCAATAAGAACCAGGGTCATATATAAGAGTCACTGGGTCCTTCTACCAAGAATAGACTCTAGAAAACCCCATGTAAGAGTTCTTAGGAAACAACCCCATACTCATCTCAAGATTACTCAGTGCCTTTTAGGACAAAACTAACCACCAATATTTTATATCTCATGCATAGAAACACATACACATAGACACCATATAGTATCACAATCCATGATTTCTCTCTAGATCAAAATACCAATAAATAAGGTCAATGTATTTCACAAATGGTCATAACACCGAAACTCCCCCATGACCTGCCTACCACTCAATGCTATAAACCATTAATTCGAAAATATTTACATATATCATCTTACATGGGATTTAATATGTAAGTTTATTATATAGTATCATGACCCAAGGCCTAGGTAAATAAGATTCTATTCACATGTTCTGAGGTAAAACACCAGATAAGTTACTTACTAAAATTTTATTTAACCAAAACCTTAATTTAATGTGATTAAGGTTTAACATATCATATATATCTTTTCCATTATAATTTTTCAGTTACCTTAAAAATTCAATGTTCTCCACCACAGTGTCATTATATAACGTTTTGATCACTAGTTATAGATGTAAATTCCCTTTATGTTGTGATTTCCACTCCATTTAACTAACACCAATGTAAATTCAAAATAATAAAGAGTACTTTAAGTGTAACTAAATTTAAGATCAATCCCATGTTTTTTATAACCCAGAAAATCTACCAAGACCCATTATCTATCCAAATATATATACCAATATTCCTATGTATTCACATTTTTTTATTGTTTTTCATTATTTAATAAGATTCTATACTTGAATTTTTCATCATTTATTTACATATCACATCCCATGGTTTGGTTAGATATGCTTCCATTCAAAATTTACAGTGGAAATCATTATATAATATTCTTACTAACACCTTATTTAACCAAAACCAACACTTTAATAATCCATTTATGTATACACAAAATTTATAATGGGCTACTCGAGGATTTGGTCAAGTAGAATTCCACCATGTATTTATATGTGAAAACCCCCAATATAAATGGTTGCAAACATATTAAATAACCAAACCCTCTCAAATATTTAACTCCATAGGTAGGTATAAACCACTAGTAGATATAAGTCAAAAACCATAAATAAAATACCAACATAATTGAATATGAGGAAACTATAAATCATGGGAAATATATGAATGGCATATAAATCCAATGTGCCTAGTGTTTGAAGACAAAGTAGAGTCATGATGATTGATTGTGAGTGATTTAGTTTGGTTGAACAATAATTCACATATGGTTCACCATTAGGTTTATAATGGTAATTACCCATGTATTATGTGTCCATAATGAGCTACAAGCTTGCTTTGCAAAGGCATACAGTCCTTGAGATATCTTACCAACAACACTTTGGAACTAAAATTGTTCAAGAGGATGGGAGGTCCAGATAATTTCACCCTATTTAGGGGAATTATTTACTACTATAGAAATATCATATAAATTGAAGATATGTTTGTAAATCTTTCCCAAGCCCAGATATGGGACTTGTTATCTCTATGACAAAGACTTGATCAGAACTGTGTGTTGATGAGAATAACTAAATGTATCATAAGTTCTCCTTTATTATCTAATTTATTTATGATTTAATGATTTATATCCATATTAGGCACTCTAGAGTATATTTCCATCCATGGAGGTGGTTGGTGTTCTAAAATTGGGATTTAACCTCGAAGAGGTGTCCTACATATCCCATGATTACATGAATCAAAAACCACATAGTTTGATAGAATTATAGGATTCCAAAGGGACTAAAATATAGGTTTTGAGTGGGAATTATGCATATAAGGTTTCCTTAATATATTTCATCAGTAATCTGGCTCTATAAAGTAATATAATATGAAATAAAACTTATCTATGAATAAAGGAACATATTAGGGAATTAACATCATGTTGATGGAAGAATCATCATATGTATCTAATCCCATAAGAGTCATGATAATTGTGGAGAAACAAGAGATAATAGGATATTAAAGACATTTAATGATCGTTTAAGGTTTAATTTTATGGTGGTTACACACTGAAGCCACCCTGATATTTGATCAGGGCTTGCACACTGAGGCTGCCCTAATATTTGAGTGTATTTTACACACTGAGGTCATCTAGAAGGAATATTATTAAATCCCCATGAACGATATGAATTCATAAGGAAAGACTTGAAATTTATGTTCGATATAGAACTAAGGCCTTAGGAAGGAATCCTATATATCCTTGTTATAACAAGAATCAGAGTCCTTGGTAGTTCTTTGATTCCTGAACCACTGATGGGTAGGGAAGAATGACTACACTTAACAGATTATTTACCTAGTGTTTAGTAGATCTAGATAATTACACCAAAGTTGTTTCCTATGTTGGAACCCATTTCTTATCTATTTATGGTTGAGGAAGGATAATAAAAATACAAGAGAATTTGGTCCCATGAGCTAGAATAATTGGCATATCGAGGGACGTACGCCATGGTGGATTTCCATGCCACATATTCATTCTTCATCCTCTAGTAAACAAATATAAAGGATCATGAAAGGTTTATTGAATATGTTTTTTATGGTATGAAGGACCTTTTTAGGACATGGTATGAGATAAATCCTCCTCCTCTTCATGAGGGGTGTATAATCATTTGGCTAGATAAGGGTCATGCGATTTTCTAAGACTTCCAAGGGAATTTGAAATAAATGACCGACATTTCCAAGGATATTTGCAGGTAAAGGATGCATATCTATAGGAGTTTAGTTGAGAATTCTGACAAGTCCAATGGAATTCACATGAAAAGTTATATATGTTGAAGTATGTTTGCATGTTAAGGATGAAATTTCTATGGGAATTCTTGTGATAAGGCCAAATTGTGATATGATGTTCACATGTCAATGTAGACATGTACAAGGATGTTCCAAAGTTATGGATGACAAGTACAAGGGAGTTAAAATGATAATGAAAACATATCCAAGGATGTTCTCATGTTAAGGATGACATGTCCAAGGACATTCACACTTCAAGGATGACATGTAAAAGGATGTTTGAATGTCAAGGAGGATATGTCCCAGGATATTCATATGTCAAGGTTGACATATAAATGGATTTTCACATTTCATGGATGAAATGTCTAGGGGATTTCACATGGAAAGGTCCACATGTCCATGGGAGTTTTATATAAGGCTGAAATTTTCAAGGGTGTTCACATGATAAAGACAACGCATCCGAGGATGTTCTCATGTCAAGGAAAACATGTCCTAAGACGTTTGAATTTCAAGGAGTATATGTCTAAGGATGTTTTCTTGTTAAGTATGACATGTGAAGTGATGCTCTCAAGTCAACAGTAACATGTACAAGGGAATTTTCATGACACGAGCAACATGTACAAGGATATATTCAGGTCATGGTTTATATGTCCAAGCACATTCACATGTCATGGATGACATGTCCATGGTTGTTTGGATGATAATTCTGATGTTACAAGAGATATTCATATGTCAAGGAAAATATGCCCAAGGATGTTCTTATGTCAAGGATGAAATTTCCAAGGGATCTCTCCTGATAAGGCCAACATGTCCAAGGGAGTCTTCATGATAAGGATGACATGTCCAAGGGAATTCACAAGAAAATACCAACATATAAAATGGATTTAATTTTAAAAGGATGATATATCTAAGGATGTTTTTATTTCAAGGTTGAAATGTCGAAGGAAGATCGCATGTCAAGGAGGATATGTCCATGGATGTTTTCATGTTAAGGATAACATGTCTAGGGATGTTTTCATGTAATTTCCAACATGTATAAGGACATTCACATGTCAAGGATGATATTTAAAATCTCTTTCAATTGAAAAGGTAGAAATATACAAGGAAATTCACATGATAAGGATTACATGTCTGAGGAATGTTTTCATGTTAAGGCTCACATATCTAAGGGATTCATATGAGGGCATCACATGTTATTCAAAGTGTCATGTGATCACATAAATGGGGTCACATGATCAAATGCATATAATTCCATCACATGACCAAGGGGCATCTCCAAGACACTTGAAATGGGGGAACATGTACAAGGTCTTCCAATACTTTTGCATGCATTAGATTTTGTACAATTGGTCCATGCTAACCAAAGGTAGTTGTGTGATCAAAGGTACATGTATGAGACAACACAATAAAAGGCACATGAGGAGTATCTCACCTTATGTCTCTTGAAGGTTTGATGATAAAATTTAGGGATACATGTCAACGGTAGACATCCCAAGCCACATGAAGGCATCATGAGACTCAAGGTTCATGTTGCATGTCTAGGGTGCTTTTCTAAGGGTACATGGATGCCTATCACATAATAATATTTCATGTTTGTAGGTACATTATTAGACCACATGAAAAATATGATGCCACTAGATTATCAAAATGATATTATTGAATAAAATAGGGTTTGCATGATTGATTTTCATGTCCCTGGATTCAAGTTTCATGTTTAAGGTCATATCAAAAAGGGGGTGCATGTCAAAGGTGAATGAGGATGATGAAACCGCAGTTTGTGTGAAGTCATCAAATGATGTTTAAATCATCATGTAATCTCAAAAGGGGATCTTATAATCATGTGACCTCAAGGGATTATCATGATGGTTTCTCATTGTTACTTGGATAATTTTTTAAGGGAATAACCAGCTTTCCCTCCCCTACATCTTTATGATTCTCCATTTCTCTATCATCTAACTCCACCTATCCTCTAATTTATTTTTTAAGGAGGAGGTGGGGGTTTATATAGTCAAAGGGGGATGATCCTGATTTCACTTTTCATTGTGTGTATTCCATGTGTACCATCTTAAGGTGGTAGAGAACATATATTCGGGGTTTGAAGGCCCACGATGTTCATCATGCTCATGTGATTTTGAGATGGTATGAGATCTCATGATCACTTCATAGTGGATATTGGTTAGATTCATATAATAAATTTATTCTAAATGTGATTCATTGGTGATTTTTTTTGGAAAAAACTGTGGGGATCATGTGTTAGAATCTTTTCATGATAGGATCATTATATGAAGTAAGTCACATTGTTCTTCACATGATGGATTCACATGATTTGTATGATCACCTTCACTTGATCACATGATACCCTAGTGGAAGGATTTTAGAAAACTATAATGAGATTCATGTAGAAAAGGCTATCTGAAATTGAGGATTTACACAATGGAATATATGTTATTCTTTATGTGAATCCTTATTGATTGTCAACAAGGATTATCATTGTCACGAAATTAATCAATAATTATCAACATGGATTTTTATGATCATGAGATGAATTAGTAATTATTGACATGTATTCCTAGGATCTTGTGATGGATCAATGATTTTCAACATGGCTTCATATGATCACTTCACATTTCCACTTTTCATGATTTATTTTCATAATATGAAACTACATAATGCCACCAAGACTATCCAAAATAGGATCATCTCATGATCACAATTCTTACAGTTAAGCCTCATGGGTTTTCATCATGGATTCACATGATCACACAACACCTAGGATGATAAAATATTAATAAAAATAGAAGGTATCGTGTGATGAAAGATATAAATGACAGGAAAGTTACACTATTTTTCATGAAATTCTATGATGATGTTTGAATCACAGCATCACTTGATCGCATGATTGGATGTAATCATAAAGAAATGATTTAGTATTATGGATACATGATCACATGATACATAATCATTCACATGATCAATGGTATTTATGTGATAAAATTGGTTTTCCTTAAAACAAGAACATGCATGCAAGACAAAGATTTAAATTATAAATTCAAATGTTTGAGCACATCTTGGTTACTTGGAATGACCACCAGAGGTTTCTGTTATGTAATATGATGAATGTGGAGTGCCAACATTGAATAATATAGGGTTGGATAGGTTGAATATGAAGTCATAAAATGTCTAAATATCATAATCTAAAGAGAATGGATAGCTTTGATTATATCTATATAATTTAAATATAGATGAATAATATAATACTTCTTGAGTCCCACATAAAAAATTATCTTGATCTGGTAGTGATTAATAATCCTTACCACTCTTTCATCCCATTGATCCATCACCAGGGTTTTATACCCAACACAATTACTGTAACACCCCAATCATCCATGTTATTCTTCTCTTTGAATAATATAGTAGCGTGTATTGTACACAACTTCGAGTTCTAACACACACCACAACCAATCAAATAAGCCATTATGAATAGTAATTCCCAATTTTTAAAATTTTATAAATTTTATCTTTCAAAATGGACTTCATTTTTGGATTCGGAATATCAAAATTATCTTAGGGTGAATTTTTGGTACTTTTCTGGTAACTTTCAATTTTTGATGAATAGTGAAAATTACTAAATTTTAATTAAAAACAAATTTTTTAATCGAAATAATTAATAGTGATAAATTATGAATTTGAGTGATTATAAAGTATAATTAGATTATATTTTAACCATTTAATCCAATTTTGGTCATTTTACAGAATTTCACATTTAAACTGGACATAACCAAGTGTCAATCTTTTGATGGTTATTATTTCTTAAAAACGCGCTTTTTATTTTGACAATGAGAATTAATTTTAAATTAATTTCATCCACTTATGTGTTTTGAATTTAAAAAAATGGATTACATATTTAGAATCAGGGGTAAAAATTTTATATGTAGGTAACTTTTATTTTTAGACATTTTGAATAATTACTTCGGTAAATATTTTATTTACTATGGTTAAAGGGTAAATTCAGTAAATAAGGATACAAAATAATATTATAATAATATTAAATTACCCTAAAATATGTCCAAACTTTATTTTTTGATACATTTCCAACCATGGGCATTTTTGGGACCCCTTGGAGCCACTTGTAAGTGATAATGACACTTTATATTAATTAAGTTAAAGTAAATACAAAAATGACATAAGCATATATCTTTTAGAAAATATTTTTTTACATAGGGTTATATATGTTATCATTTAGACTATAAATATTAATTATAAAGATAAAAATATTTACTATATAATGGGATTTTATTTATTATTTTTATACATTGAATAGTTAAATTTATTTATGACACAATAATGATGCATTATTTTCCATATTAATGAAAGAATCAATAATTGGTATTATAAATGTTAAAATAAATATAATTTTAAAGTTTTGATGCCATCAAAGAATTTTATTCGTTAATATTACATTTTATTATCACTTAAATAATTTTTTTTAGAATTAATAAAGTTGTTAAGACTTTAACAAAAATCAATTAGTAAATAGTGTAAAAATTGACATAAATGATTTTTTAAAACAAATAGTATATTATTAATTGATATTCTATTCCTAAAAATCTAATGTTCTAAAAAAGGACATATATAATGCTAGGTGTATCATTAATGGACCACTAGGGTGTTTCTTAGAAGTATATAGTAAGTTTATTTACTATATAATATAAAAATACAAAGTGAAATGGTAAATGTCAAACTATTTAACTAATAGTTAAATATAAAAGTTAAGGTTAATATAGTGACCGAAACCTATCTAAAACCTATTGGTTGAGTGGTTTTAGACCCATATCCACCTTAACCATTAAAAAATACACTTTGGAGCCATTAGAAATTGAATATAAATTTATTATAAAATAGTATTTCTATCTTTTCCAAAGGTTACCCTCAACCCTCTTATAAAAGGGAACTCCCCCTTCTCACTAAATCACACCTTCATAGCCATTTGGCTCTGCCAAAACCTGGACAAATATCCTTCAAACTTCCCTCACTTCAACTTAGAGTCCTTATTTTGATCAGAAAGCCATTCTATAGAGCCCTTTTGATCAAATCAAAAGGAAGACCCGAAGAAGAGGTAATGTTTTCACCACCCTCTTTCAAGTTCATTTATTCTTGCACATCTTATTTATTTGTTATTTCCATTATAAAATGATAACTCATTTATATTCTATATAATATTATGTTATTATAAATATGGAACAACCATATTCATTATTCTATCCATCCTTTAAATGAAAATTCACCATACGTTCGTACGTACGGATTACCGTCTCCATGTCGTGGTGTAATTGTTATTCAATACATAATTATTTTGATGGGTATAATAATGATGTATAATTGATGTAAATAATAACTATAACATGATAAGTATTCTGTATATATGATATAATATCCAATTATAAATTATTTTAATATCAAAAGAATGATATTTTCGCTCGTGCGTACGTACAGATTACCGTCTCCACGAACGCGATGAGATTCATTCCCCATTGTATCCACTCATGAATAATTCTCATTCGATAATTAAAAATAATGTTTAAAGAATTTATATAATTCTGGATATAAATAATATACATCCCATCCATAAAAAATATGACTCACATAACAAATAATATAAAGGAAAACGAATCCGTTAACACCCGAAACAACGATAATACTAAGATATTATTAACAAAGCAATGTTAAAAGATCATATATGATATAATATTAACGTATATGATTCTTGTATAATTTAATAACAATTATTTAACCATTATATAGGATTTTAACCTACCCTTGACCAATGAAAATGAAAAGGTAAGAGTTAATTTCACAATCTCTTTATTATCCGAGGTTGTTTTTTCGTAAGTATCTACTGGGACCCCTTTATCATCCACATCCATGTTTCTTAAAAATATATTTCAAAAATATTTTACTGTTTACTAGACAATGGGTTAAATTAATTTTTACCCTTATGTGTTTTGAAATTAATCTTTCCTTCATTTTCCAAACAAGGTACTTTTTGACCTTTTCAACAATTTTACGGTAAGAATGTTTTTTTAACTTATATGGTGGGTGAGACTATTTTCCCCCATTATAACATCATAAAATATTTCCTTTCAAGATTATAAGAATATTTTCAAAATAAAGTTTTTCTTTATAATTATGTGACTCTTGAATAAATTTAAAATAGAAAGTGATATTTCTCTAAAAAGGGTTCTGATTTCATCTTTGTCAACATCCTTTGATTGATTTTAAGTTTATTTGAAGTTGATTTATTATGATACAAAACTTCCATATTGTTTTGAAGGTTTTGTGATATGTTTGACTATGGATGTGCTATTTTTATACCATTCATGGTTTATGGTTAACGTATTGACATTTTGTATTCTAGTTTTAATATGAATGCTTATGATATGTTTAAACCTTTTCATTTGAGGAATGTATTGGACTTAGTAAGTGACGGGAGGAGCCCGCTATAGATCATCAATGCATCGGTAGGTATCATGAGACAACTATACATGGAATTGGTCAAGGCCCTTTCACAATTTGATATATGGTTTTGGCCGAGGCCTTAATCATTTTTAGACGTCTTAGCTGAGGCCTTGTAAAAATGTCTCAGAATGTACGACATTATACATTCCCTCATTATGAAAATAATATTGATGGTTCATGTGGTCATTCGACTAGTAGAATACCCATGATTATAGTTTATTATGGCATTATTTACTCATCTCATATTCTTTCCACAAAAGTATTCATTTTTATTATTGGTAAAGGAATGTGGTTTGAATTATTTACCATGCTTAATATTTATGTCATTTTCCACTTTATTACTTACCCTTACTGAGCGTTTGATCTCACCCCTTTATTATGCTTCATTTTACCTAGATATAAAGAAGTTAGTTATGAATGAACTAAATGCATAATCTAGGAGGCTTGAATGTTTCTAATGAAATATATTTGTGTTGTATTTCTCTTCAAGCTATAAAGTTGAACTTATGTATGAATCTTTTTTCCAATAATACTAAACTGATTGGTGTTTCAAGACATGATTTCCTTGTGATCATGCCAATTTTATGTAATAATGCACCGACTCTGGGTAACTGGGGTTGGGGAATTACAATTGGTATTAGAGGAAGTTTAGTACAAACCTTGGAAACTAGATTTAGATAAAATCTAATTAGAGCACATAGCCCTAAGATAGACTTTGACGATTAATATAGAAGAACTTCCTAGAATTTTGGTTTGGTAGAGATTTTGTGAGTTTTCCAAGAAATAAATCCCTATCTAGATACGAGCAGGTAGAGGTGGCTCTGGCACAGATGTACCTAGGCGTAGAACTAGAAAACACCGCTTTGATCTAGACTCGAATGGGAACTGGTGCACAACAATGGGCCTTGCTGCACTCTTGGTTACGACACTCCCGGGGGATATTCTTAGGATAATTTTCATTTTATTTACAAACTATTATGAAAGGGTTTGTGAGTATATACTTCCTCAAAGAAATTTTTTTATGATTATGGATTATATCCATAAACTATTCAATTTATGTTAAGTGTTTTAGAAGTTTGTAATTATATATTTTGATTCATAAACTAATCTACTTTATGACATTGTTTAGAAATGACGCCTAGTGGAAGGAATGGAATCCCTATCAATGCACGCACTCCATGTAGGGATTTCCCTCCTTTCCAAGATAATTATTGTGGAGCTGGTGATACAACCAGTGCTCATCGCCTTATCACTATATTTGGACAAATCACTCAGGTTATGAATAATAACCTTACCAGTATGGATGACCCATATCCACAGCATGGAGGATCAATGTTAGATCGCTTCATGAGGTAACAACAACTGACATTCAATGGGATTTAAAATCCATTAGTGGCTGAGCAATGGATAAATTCTGTAGAGAAAATATTCAGCGCTTTGGGGAGTAATGAAAGGGAAAAAATTATCATGGCAGTTTACCACCTCACTGGAGATGCTGATCAATGGTGGTAATTGATTTAAAACACAAAAGAAGATGATTAAGTATCAAATATGGAATGGAAGAAGTTTAACGAATTTTTCTTAGAAAAATACTTTCCTAATGACCATCAATCAGATATGGAAAGACAATTTCTGAGTGAGGGAAAAGCAGGATGAGAATGTCGCAATGTATGAGGCTAACTTTACAAGATTAGCGAGGCATGCTGCAGATTATATACATAACCCAAGAAGTAAAATTGATCATTTCATTGATTGGTTAAAACCATTTCTCAGTCGAGCATTATTATTGAAATCCTTCTCATCATATGAAGATATTGCCTCATGTGCTATCAAGACAGAAAAGGAATTCTCTAAGTCTTATGAATTTAAATAAAAGTAAGCGAAGAATAGATCTGTTGAACACTTTGGGAAAGGAAATAAGGAAATATGGAAGAAGGGAAGAATTGAATTTCCACCCTGTGATAATTAAAGAAAGAAGCACCCTAGTGCCTGTCTAAAAGGAAAAGTAGTATGCTAAAAATGTGGATAGAAAGGCCATCTAGCTGGTGATTGAAAAGGAAATAAAGATGATACCAATGTTCAATGCTACAATTTAAGGGAGATGGGAAATTATGCAAATGATTTTCCTAAGGGTTAGAGAATGTTACATCAGAAAAGGCCAAGGGATCAAGGCCAAGCTTATGTAATCACTACTTCTAGGGTTGAAGCCCCGAAAGATGTAGTGGTGGGTAATTTAATGGTTTCCTCAAGTTTAGAAAAGGCTTTATTTGATTCTAGATCATCACATTGTTTTATATCTTCCCAGTTTTCTAAGAAAATTAGATGTTTCGACTTTGATTTAACAATGGAGTTGTCAATGAAAACTCCTAAGGGAAGTATCATTGCAAAAAAGTTTTGTTAATCATTCCCCATTAGAGCACATAAATGTTGTTTATCTGCTGATCTCATCATCATACCCATGATTGAATTTGATATAATCCTAGGTATGGGTTGGATTTCGGACCATGATGCGAAGATTTATTGTAAGAAGAAGGAGGTTACAATTGTTGATGATGATGATAAAGAACACATTATCTTTAAAGAAGAATCGACACCACCTGATTCTTATCTAGATCTACCCTCAGTAGCTCAACTAAATTTAATTATTGGGGAGGAAGAGAATGAAATAACTATGGGTGAGGAAAGTAATGTTAAAATATTGGATGTACCAATTTTGAAAGAATATGTAGATGTATTTCTAGAAGATTTACTTGGAAATCCTCCAGAATGATAAATTGAGTTTTCTATTAATTTAATTTCTAGTTCAAGTCCCATATCGAAGACCCCTTATAGAATGGGGACTGTGGAATTAGTTTAACTAAAGAAACAACTAAAGGAATTGAATAATAAGAGATTTATTCACCCTAGTGTTTCTCCATGGGGATCCCCTATCCTTTTTGTTAAGAAGAAATATGGATCTATGAGGTTATGTATCGACTACAGGGAAATCAATGCTATAACAATAAAGAACAAGTATCCCTTACCTCACATAAGTTATATATTTGACCAACTACATGGAGATCAATACTTTTCAAAGATTGACCTTTGATCTGGATACCATCAGTTGTGTGTGAAGAAGGAAGACATTCCAAAGACAACATTTCAAACCAGGTATGAGCATTACGAGTTTACAGTAATGCCTATTGTATTGACTAATGCACCCTCTGTCTTCATAGAACTAATGAACTGAGTTTTCAAGGAATATCTCGATGATTTTGTCTTGGTATTTATTGATGATATCTTGGTATACTCTAAAATATACTAAGATCATGAAAATCACTTGCGCATTATCCTGAAGACTCTTAAAAGACATGAATTATATGAAAAGTTTAACAAGTGTGAATTCTGGATTCAGGAGATTTCTTTTCTTGGCCATATTGTATCTAAGGATGGAATTTATATTTATCCTTCAAAGACCAAGGAAATCCAAGAATGGACAGCACCGACGAGTATAACTGAGATACACAGTTTTATTGGTTTAGCAGGTTATTATCAACGTTTCGTCCAGAATTTTGCCCAATTGGCTAACCCATTAACAAAGCTCACATGTAGAGGGGTTAAATTTGTTTGGACAAAAGAGTGTGAAGAATGTTTTGAATAACTGAAGAGAAGATTAATCAATGATCCTATTTTGACTCTTCCATAGGGGAATGATGGGTTTGTTATTTATAGTGATGCATCAAAGAAAGGACATGGTTGTGTCCTTATGTAGAATGATAGAGTTATTACCTATGAATCACAATAGTTGAAAATTAATGAACAAAACTATCCTACTCATGATCTTGAGTTACCAGCTGTAATCTTTGCTTTGATGATTTGTAGACACTATATATATGGTGAAAATGTGAGATATATACCGATCACAAGAGTTTGATGTATATTTTCTCACAAAAAGAACTCAACATGAGGCAAAAGAAATGGATTGAACTACTCAAGGATTATGATTTCACGATACACTACCACCCATGAAAGACAAATAAGGTGGCAGATGCTTTGAGTAGAAAGGATCATGGAGTTTTGAACAAGATGAGAGTTGAAAAGGATCATATATATATGGATCTAGTAAAGATGGATATGGGAATAACCATGGAAGGTGAAACATCAATGCTTTTTTAAATGGTTGCTAAACCATCTTTACTAGAAAAGATAAAGAGTTCTCAGACTGGTGAAGAAGAGTTTCAAAAGAAGATTAAAGCTATGAATGATGGGAGATTGAGTGACTTTGTGTATGAAGATGGAATTGTGATGTTTGGGAAGAGACTTTGTGTTCTGATATACCTGATCTAAAAATGGAATAGTTGGATGATGCTCATAGTTCCAATTTCTCTATACACCCTAGGAGCACCAAAATGTATAGAGATTTGAAGGAACATTTTTGGTGGGACAACATGAAGAGGGAGATTGCTGATTTTGTGTCAAGATGTATGGTTTTTCAACAAGTAAAAGTTGGAAGGCAACAACCTGGAGGATTCATGCAACCTCTTCCCATACCGGAGTGGAAATGTGACACTACGACATAATTCAGATTTAGTGGCGGTTTTTTTCCGTTTCTCAACGGTTTAAACCGCCGCTAAATCGATTGGCGGTAGTTTTAAAAAACTGCGGCTAAATTGTGCGTCGGGAAACTATTCGCTGTGGTTATCAAAACCATCATAGAACATTCCGCGACAATTTTTTAGCGACGATTTTTTGAATTTTTTTTTTAAATTATTTTTTAAATTATTTAAATTATTTAAATTATTTATTTATTTATTTATTTATTTTATTTATTTTATTTATTTTATTTAGTTCGTATTTATTTATTTTTATTTATTTCATATTTATTTTATTTATTTTATTTATTTTATTTAGTTCATATTTATTTTATTTATTTATTTTGTATTTTATTTTTTTATTTCATATTTTATTTATTTATTTCGTATTTTATTTATTTATTTCATATTCATTTTATTTATTTCATATTTTTTTTATTTATTTTGTATTTATCTTATTTATTTCATATTTATTTTATTTATTTCATATTTATTTTATTTATTTCGTATTTATTTTATTTGTTTCATCTAATTTGCATTACTTTATTTACTTTATCCATGCATGCATGCTCATGCCCATGCACATGCCCATGCAATATAAAGAAATACTGCATTTGCTGAGATTTGAACCCCTAACCTCTTGCATATTTTCCAAAAAACATTCCCACTCCAGCAAGCTCATCATGTTGTTAATAAACAGAATTTAATATACTTATATGTACTAATTGAAAAAACAATAACACATAACTAATAGATATATACTCAATAATAATTAAACAATAATCAATAATTAATAATTAATAACCAATAATTAATAATTAATAATTATTGATTTATTAGTTATTTATTGAGTTATTTATTATTATTTACTATTTATTATAATAAATAACAATTAAATTATAATAATATTTACATAAATTATAAAATTATGAAAAAAATAACAAAATAATAAAATTACGAAATTAAAAGAATAAATAATAAATAATAAATAAAAAAATAATAAAATAATAAAAATTAATAAATAAAAAACAATAAATGATAAACAATAAATAATAAATAATAAATAATAATAATAATAAGTGATAATAAACAAATAATAAATAATAAATAATCAATAAATAATAATAAATAATCAATAAAAAACAATAAATAACAATAAATAATAATAAATAGTAAATAATAATAAATAACAAATAATAAATAATAAATAATAAATAATAAACAATAAATAATAATTAATAAATAATAAATAATAAATAATAATAAATAATAAAAAATAAAATAATAAATAATAAATAATAAATAATAAATAATAATAAATAATAATAAATAATAATAAACTATAATAAAGAATAATAAATAATAAATAATAATTAATAAATAATAATAAATAGTAAATAACAATAAATAATAAATAACAAACTATAAATAATAATAAATAACAAATAATAAATAATAATAAATAATAAATAATAAAAAAGAAATAATAAATAATAAATAATAACAAATAATAAATAATAAATAATAATATATAATAAATAATAAATAACAAATAACAAATAACAAATAATAAATAATAAATAATAAATAATAAATAATAATAAATAATAAATAAGAATAATAATAATTAACACATAATTTATAATTATAATTAAATAAATAATAAATAATAATTAATAATTAATAATTAATAACTAATAAATAATAAATAATAAATAATAAATAATAATAATAATAATAAATAAATAAATAATAAATAATAAATAATAAATAATAATAATAAATAACACGTAATTAATAATTATAAATAAATAAATAATATACAATATATAATATATAATAAACAATAAAAAATAAAAAATAAAAAAATAAAAAATCGAAAATAAAAAATAAAAATTAAAAATTAAAACAAAATATCTAATAAAAAATAAATAAAATATTAATAATAATAATAATAAATAATATATAATATATAATAAATAATCAATAACCAGTAACAAATATTATTATTATTATTAATAAATAATAAATAATAAATAATAAATAATAAATAATAAATAAATATAAATATAAATAATAAATAATAAATAACCAGTAACAAATAATAGATAATAAATAAATTAAAGTATATTATAAATAATAAATAATAAATAATAAATGAAACACATGAAAAAGTATGAACATGCGTGATAAGGGATGAAAAATTATGAAAACGCATGAAAACAGATGGAGAAGCATGATGAAGGAAGCATTAGAAAGCATGAGAACACATGAAAAATCATGAAAACTCTGGAAAACCCCTTAAGAATTCAACATGATCATCATAATAACCCACAAAAAACCATTGATAAAGATAACACGTCATGGAAACCCTAATAAATAGTAATAAATAGAGGAACCGTTAAAACCCATCAAAACAGTCATAAAGTGACAAAAATGTTGGACTCACATTAATGGAGATAACTTATGATCCGAGAGTCCATTCCACATCCGTGACCAATCAAATAAAAGATACTAAAACGATATTTGAGCTGATAGGTGAAAGAGACTGAATGGACCGGCGGATCGGAAGTTACGACCATTTAAAAAAACGGACGGGGAACGGGTGCTAGAAACGAGGTATCGAAAAATATAACAAACCTGATACCAACTAAAAAGGCTATAAATTATGATCCATGAGTCCATGTGGGTGCCGCGACCAGTCAAACTGAAGATCATGGAATGAAATATGATCTGGCTGGTGGAGGAGTTTGAACTGACACACAGATAAAAAGTTAGGTCCGTTTGAAGACAAGTTCGATGGGACACTGGTGATGGAAATGAGGTTTCAGAGGCCTTCAGAGGGGTTTTTGGGTTTTAAAACACAACAAAGCTTTCTTTTGTCAAACTTGTGCGTAGCTCTTTTTGCTGGCTTCGATTTGATATGTGGTAGAGCCCAAACAGACACCCGGAGCGAAAGTTATGGCCGTTTGAAGTTGGAGGACTTTTTTCAACTTTTTTATAACTCTCATATCTTTTTCACCTTAGACCGTCTCATAGTTTTAATTATTCATTCCTATAGATCTCTTCATGAGCTTCTATTTGACTGGTCGTGGCACTCCAACGGACGCCCAGATCAAAAGTTATGGTCGTTTTACTGATTTTGGGGTTTCTCATGTTTTTTTAATTTTTTTTCCTTTCATTTCATGGCGGTTTTACCCAAACCGCCGCTATTTCGCGGTGGTTTTTTAAAAAACCACCGCTAATCCTAAAAAATATTAAAAAAAAAATTAAAAAATATTATAAAAAAATTAAGACATTTCGCGGTGGTTTTTAAACTGACGCGAAAAAACCGCCGTGAAATGGCGGTCCGAGAATCATTTAGCGGCAGTTTTTAAAACTGCCACGAAAAAACCTCCGTGAAACGACCATTTTCCTGTAGTGGGATAATATTACTATGGAATTTGTGAAGGGACTACCAAATACTCTTAGAAGGAACAATGAAATATGGGTCATTGTTGATCGTCTTACCATGTCAGCACATTTTCTTACTATAAGAGAAGATTTACCACTTGAATGTCTAGAAAGACTATATATTAATGAAGTTGTAATACTTCATGGAGTTCCCCTATCAATTGTTTCTGATCGTGATGCATGTTTTACATCATGATTCTGGAACAGTCTTCATAAATCCCTAGATATTGAGCTTCGTTTGAGCACTGCCTACCACCCTCAAACAAATGGACAATCAGAATGAACTATTGAAACCTTAGAAGACATGTTGAGATCCGGATCACTTGACTTTCAGGGTAGGTGGGATCAATATTTATCTTTGGTAGACTTTTCTTATAACAATAGCTTCCATTAAAGTATTCAAATGGCACCATATGAAGTATTATATAGAAAGATATGTCGCACACAAACCTATTGGGATGATGTTGGTGAAAGAAAACTTGTAGGTCTAGAACTTGTTGAGGAAACGATGGAAAAGGTAAAGATAATCCAAAACCACATCAAAGCAGCTCAAAGTAGGCAGAAGAGTTATGCCAATAACCGAAGGAAGGATTTGGAATTTCAGGTAGGAGATCTTGTTTTCTTGAAGTTATCTCCATGGAAGGGTGTTATACATTTCGGTAAGAAGGGAAAATTATGTTCCAGGTACATCGGACCATTCGAAATTCTAGAACGAATTGGGGCTGTAGCTTACCGTTTGAAAATGTCGCCAAGTCTCTCCAAAGTTCACGATGTGTTCCACGTATCACTGTTGAGAAAATATATGCCTGACCCAATGTATGTACTCACTTATAAGGAATTTGAACTGGAATCTGATTTGTCTTATTGTGAAGAGCCTATCAAGATTCTTGATACGAGAGAACAAGTACTGAGAAATTGGACGACTCGTCTGGTAAAATTTCTATGGAGAAACCATAAGATGGAAGAGGCAACGTGGGTACCCAAGGAATTTATGATGAAGAACCACCTAAGTCTCTTCATGCGGTATTATTATAGAAATTTTGAGGATGAAATTATTTGATGGAGGGGAGAATGTAACAACCCAAGCCTCCATGATACGCTTCTCTTTGAATAATACATTAGTATGTGTTGTACGCAACTTCTAGTTCTAACACACACTACTACCTATCAAACTAGCCGTTTTGAATAGTACTACCCACTTTTTAAAATTTTACATATTTTATCTTTCAAAATTGACTTCAGTTTTGGATTTGGAATATCAAAATTAGCTTAGGGTAAATTTTTGGTACTTTTCTGATAACTTTCAATTTTTGAAGAATAGTGAAAATTACTAAATTTTAACAGAAAAAAACATTTTTAATCGAAATAATTAATAGTGATAAATTATGAATTTCAGTTATTTTAAAGAATAATCAGATTATGTATTTACCATTTAATCCAATGTTGGTTATTGTACATAATTTCACATTTAAACTGGATATAAGAAAGTGTCAATCTTTTGATAGTTATTATTTCTTAAAAACACGCTTTTTGTTTTGACAACGGGAATTAATTTTAAATTAATTTCTGACACTTCTTTGTTTTGAATTTATAAAAATGGATTCCATATTTAGAATCAGGAGGTCCAAATTTTTTAAATAGTTAACTTTTATTTTTAGACATTTTGAATAATTACTTCGGTAAATATTTTATTTACCATGGTTAAAGGGTAAATCTGGTAAATATGGGTAAAAAATAATATTATAATAATATTAAATTACTCTAAAACGTGTCATAAACCTATTGGTTGATACATGTATTACCATGGGCATCTTTGTGTTGATTTCTGGGACACCTTGGATCCACTTTTAAGTGATAATGACACTTTATATTAATTAAGTTAAAGTAAATACAAAAATGATATAAGCATATATCTTTTAGAAAAACAATTTTTACATAGGGTTTTATACGTTATCTTTTCTACTATAAATATTAATTAGAAATATAAAAAAATTTCAAACATAATAGTATTTTATTTATAATTTTTATACATTTAATAATTAAATTTATTTATGACACAATAATGAGGCAGTATTTTCCTTATTAATGAAAGAATCAAATAATTGGTATTATAAATGTTAAAATAAATATAATTTGAAAGTTTTGATGCCATACACAAATTTTATTGGTTAATATGACATGTAATGATTTCTTAAATGAATTTGGTTCGAATTAATAAATTTTCTAATACTTTAACAAAAATCAATTATTAAATAGTTTCCAAATTTACATAAATTAGTTTTTAAAACAAATATTATATTATTAATTGACATTATATTCCTAAAAATCCAATGTTCTTCCAAACGACTTATATAATTATTTTTGTATCATTAATGGACCACCTGGGGGTCTCTTGGATGTATATAGTTTGTTTATTAACTATATAATATAAAAATACAAAGAGACATGACAAATGTCAAACTATTTAACTAAGAGTTAAATCTAAAAGATAAGGTTAATATAGTGACCCAAACCTGTCTAAAACCTATTTTTTGAGTGGTTTTCGACCCATTACCACCTTAAACTTTAAATAATCTACTTTGGAGCTATTATAAACCTAATATTAATTTATTATGAAATAATATTTCTATCTTTTCCTAAGGTGCCCCTCACCCCTCTTATAAAAGGGAACTCCCCCTTCTTACTAAATCACACCATCAAAGCCATTTGGCTCGGCCAACCCCTAAAAAAATATCCTCCCAACTTCCCTCAATTCAATCTAGAGGCCTTATTTTGATAATAAAGACAACCTAAGGAGCCATTTTGATCAAATCAAAAGGAAGAACCCAGAGAAGAGGTAATGTTTTCACCACCCTCTTTCAAGTTTTTTTCTTCTTCCACTACTTCATTCTTTGTTATTTCCATTATAAAATAATAAATAATGTATCTTCTATATACTATTATGTTATTATAAATATTTTATATTCATATTCATTATTTTATCCATCTTTTTAATGACATGTCACCATACGTGCGTACGTACGGATTACCGTCTCTACATCGTGGTGTAATTGTTATTCAATACATCATTATTTGGATGGGTATAATAATGATGTATAATTTATTTAAATAATAAATATAACATGATAATTATTCTGTATATATCTTATAACATCCAATTATATATTATTTTAATATCAAAATAATGATATTTTCTCTCATGCGTACGTACGGATTACCGTCTCCACGGACGCGATCCGATTCATTCCCCATCGTATCCACTCAAGACTAATTTTAATTAGATGATTAAAAATAATGGATAAAGACTTGATATCATTATTTATATGAATAATATATATCCCATCCATAACCAAAATTACTCACATAACAAATAATATAAAGGAAAACAAATTTGTTAACACCCAAAACAACGATAATACTAATATATTATTAACAAAGAAATGTTAAAAGATCATATATGATATAATATTAATGTATCTGATTCTTGTATAATTTAATAACAATTATTTCACCATTATACATGAGGTTAACCTACCCTATATCAAGGAAAAGTACAAGGTAATGGTTAATTTCACAATCTATTTATTATCTGAGGTTGTTTTTATGTAAGTATCTACTGGGATCCCCTTTATCATCCACATCCATGTTTCATAAAAATATATTTCAAAAAAAAATTACTATTTACTAGAAAATTGGTTAAAGTAATTTATACCCTTATGTACATTGAAAGGAATTTTTCCGTCATTTTCCAAACAACGTACTTTTTGACCTTTTCGACAAATTTAAGGTAAGAATGTTTTTCTTAACTTATATGGAAGGTGCAGCTATTTCCCACCATTATAACATCATAAAATCTTCCCTTACAAGCTTATACAAATATTTTCAAAATAAATTTTTTCTTTATAATTATGTGACTCCAAAATAATTTCAAAATAAAAAGAGAAATTTCTCTAAAAAGGGTTTTTATTTCATTTATGTCAACATACTTTGATGGATTTTAAGTTTATTTGAAGTTGATTTATTATGATACAAAACATCCATATTGTATTAAAGGTTTTGTGATATGTTTGACAGTGGATGTGCTATTTTTATACCATTCATTTTTTATGGTTAATGTATTGACATTTCATATGCTAGTTTTAATATGAATATTTATGATATGTTTAAAATTTTTCATATGATGAATGTATTGGACTTAGTAAGTGATTGGTGGAGCCCACTATAGCTCCTCAATGAATCGGTAGGTCTCATGAGACAACTAGATGTGGATTGCATGAGGCCCTTTCCCAATTGTTTATATGGTTTTGGCCAAGGACTTAATCATTTTTAGACGACTTGGACGAGGACTTGACAAAATGTTTCAGAATATCTGGCATTATACATTCCCTCATTATGGAAATAATATTGATGGTTCATATGGTCATTCAACTAGTAGAATACCCATGATTATGTTTTATTATGGAATTATTTACTCTGTTCATATTCTTTCCATAAAAGTATTCATGTTTATTATTGGTAAAGGCATGCGGTTTAAATTATTCACCATACTTAATATTATTGTCATTTTTCACTGTATTACTTACCCTTACTGAGCGTTTGAGCTCCCCCATTTCTTATGTTTCATTTTTCCTAGATACGAAGAAGTTTATTTATGAGTGACCTGTAGGCATAATCTAGGAGCCTTGGATGTTTCTAATGAAATATATTTGTGTTTTATATCTCTTCAAGCTATAAAGTTGAACTTATGTATGAATCTTGTTTCTAATAATAGTAAATTGATCGGTCTTTTGAGACATTATTTCCTTCTGATCAATCAAATGTTATGTAATAATGCACCGACTCTGGGTAACTAGGGTCGGGGCATTACAATTACACACACCCAACCCTCAAGGGTTGTGCCACACCCTTGCATTGTCCACTTGGGTCTCTTCATGTGTGCGTCATGTTCACCCAGAAGGTGTTATACATGACCACATCCTTCCACCATGCAGGGTAGTTGTACTGGCTCTCAGTCATGGTTGAGGATACTCACACATGTTCCTCAGTTGGTCCGGATATTTTTCTATGCATGGTTGTCTAATGTTTTTATAATTTCCCATCCCAATACTTAGAATAAATATATAATTAAAATGTTTCAGAATGGTAACAAAGTATATTCTATTAAAAAATTAATCCCAATACTTCATTCTTAATAATTCCACCTACAAACCATCTTATAAGTATTTTATGAAACATTTATTGAAGTTTTAATATGATTTACCCTTCTCAAATTCTCAATGTAAAAGTACATGATGCAAATTTATGGGTGTCAAAAAAATACCAGATTTATAATTGGATTCATTCAGAAGAAAATGAATTCAATTATATTATAAAAATAGATCAATTTTCCATGGAATTAAACATATAGAATGATTTTATATTAAAATATTTGAGAGGATTAACCAAGAATAGTGTATTGTTGGAAGTATTTTTTTGTTATCAATAAGAGAGTCTTGAACAAAATTGTTTGGGATACCAAAGTTGATAAACTCTATGTTTTCATGAAAGATAATATTATTAAGGAATTGGTTTTCCCATAGGAATAATCTTGGATCATTTCATAGATGTCATAAATTATAAAAAGTAAAAATTCTAGGATAAAAAATGGATTTGTGTCTAGATATATGATAAGGGACCTGGATGTCGTGATGGATCCCAAAGAAGTGAGAATCAATCCATATATAGATCTAGGGAAAGACTGATGCATTGATAAATATCATGCATAAGTGATATAGGTTTATAGATTAATATCTCTATTATGATAGCTCTAACATAGATCTAAATCATACATAGGATAGGGGATGTAATCACTTTATGATAGAATCATAGGAAGGACACATGTTTCAGTAGGAAAATTTCATAGATCTGGCTCTTGTGCCACATTTTACGCCACATAGAGGAAACCACTCTAAGAAGTTCAAGTTCATTCATGATAAAAAATATCTTGTAATTTCATAACATAATATGATTAGGTACACTCAGATAGGTCCCTTGTAATAGAGATAAAAACTAATTTTTCTTAGGTCAATAGACATAGTGAGCATAACACATTTTTTACTAGTGCTAGATAACAGTTTCTATAAGTTTTTTATCTCTTTTTTTTAAACATAACATTTTCATATGAAATAATAGGGAGAGTATTATTGGGAAAAATCATCTTTTTTTAGTCCACCCTTTATGGGTTTTGAGCTTGATAATTTATGTACCTTTTCCATTTCATACGTGATCAATTTTTCCCAGATCACATAGGGTTTCTGTCTAGATAGAAGAGACTCAACATTTTCCTTGGGTTTCCATTGTGGATTTTCAACCTATAAAGAATTGTGTCTCATTAGATTATTTGTTTAAGGTCTTTCATTCCATGTCAATGAGGTTCTATTATTATTTTTTTAATATCTTGGACCCCTTGTTGCTGTAGTTTAATGTCATATAACATAGATCATCTTTTAATGTAGTTTAGGGTCATATAACTCGAACCTTATTTTGATGTAGTTTAGGGTTATATAGATCGATCCATATTTTGTTAATTTTATTGTATATAGTAAAACTTATTTTAATACAGTTTAGGCCTGTATAATATGGACCTTCTATTATAATAGATTACGGTCATATTGCTAGGACCTTTTTATATTGTAGTTATATTTCATATTGCATAAAACTTATGTTAAATTATATGTCTAAATACATGAGTATATGATGAAGTATGAATATTAATTAAGGGTTTTGGCATAATTTATCCTCACTAATTTTATGTAGTATTGACATTCAGGATGGTTTTTAACACTGTGCAAGCTTATTGAGATTTTGAAAGATGAATATTCCTGAATAGTTTTGAAACCCTTCATCCTTATTGATGTTATAAAGAATTGATATTCATTAAGGGTTATGAAACCACTCGTCCTTTCTGAGATTATGAATGATTAATATTCATGAAGGGTTCTGACACCCTACATGCTAAATATAATCATGAATGATGAATATTCATGAAGGGTTCTAATTCCCAACATCCTTGCAGATCAACGAGTATGGTATATGGTGCTGTGATTTTGGGGATTCTTAATTAACACGTATAGTTGGATTATGGTATATAAATAATATCTTAATGGATTTTAATTTATGATGATGGTATGAGGAAGAAAATATAGTGGTGATAGGAAAACACAATGAGGTGTCGAGTTCCACTGCAATGTTTCTACGGATATGAAGTCATTTCTTGAAAGTAAAATACACCTCTAGTTGATGGGTCAAAATACCTTATGCATGATATTATATTGGATTACATTAATGGACAAGAATAGGGTTCCCCAACCTTTTCTGAGGGATGTGATTGGTTTTTGGAGACACAAACACATGGAAAATGATGTAGGGTATGCAAATAAGACTATCCAAGGAGGGTTATAGAACCCTAGGGGTGGTTTCTAGAATATCCCCAAAAAATGAGAATTCATTTCTTTTTATTGAACAATAGGTCTATATATCATGTGGTTTAGGGTCATAGGATGAGGAACACAAAAAGTTTCAAGAATTATGTGTCATATTATTTCTTTGAGAATTGGTATAATACATGGTGATGTAACATTGAGGATGTAAAATACACTTGAATATTTTGGTTATAGGGTTTAAAAATCATGATTTGGGAATATATAAGTCAATGAGGATAGGAAACTAGAGAACACAGGTTGAGAATTAGTAATGGAAGGAACCAATATCACACACAATTAGGGAAATAGGTCATGGTTTTAAGGGGGCCTCTCTTCCATAAAAAACATAAGCTAAGAATAATCTCCCAGAAATTATGTTATTCACCAGTGAATCCTCATGGGGTCCCATTAGATTAGTCAATCCTTATTACCAATATACCCTAAGGAAGAACCAAGATAAATTTTTTAAGTCTATAGGGTTCCAGGATAAGTTTAACAACTCAAAAAACCAACAAGTATAAATTTATACTTCTAAGACATGAAGTTGGTTTATAGAAAACATAATATTCAAGAAGGTTTCTAGCACCCTAATTTTTTTTTTGTTTTATACTAAATACATTATCAAATGAGGGTATTCGATAAATAATTTCCCTAACTTTTTCCTAGACCAAAAGGGTCCAGTGAGCATGAATTTTTATGGGGTTATAAGATTAGATCCATTGGATTTGTTCCATTTTATTTACACTATAAATTTTTTCCTAAACTCTAAAGATGATGATCTTATTTAGTGGCATAATAAATTTGTTCACACTACCCTTTGTTATTTTTCATGCTACCAAGTTATGTGTATTTTTCACTAGTAATTTAGGGACTTCTAATTTTGAAAATTAGGGTCATGATTTTATGGTTGTATATCTTTGAAAAAGTGCACAAGATTTAAGATCATGGTACATGGGACTTATGATACATAGTTTAACATCATAGAGATCGTATAAAGGTTACATATTTTATATTCATGTAAACAATACATTAAGAACCGATGTGAAAATTATGAAACATATTCTAAGAGACACTCTGCATTGGATAGTGTGTTCAAATGTAGCAGGCATTTTGGACTCTCTATAGGCTTATTGGCAGATAATCATATGTTTGGTCCATTTTGTGAAAATATTAATCATGATATATATATATATATATATTATTTCTAACTCATATTTATGAGAAACAAGTCTATATAACCCAACAATTAATAAACAATTTGATGTCATAAAAGGTATACAAGAGCTAGGGGTGTATGAAATTTTGATGGCTATGATTTCCCTGGGTTTCGTTATATTTCCCTTAAGGGAAGAAATCATGTCATTGTTTTCTTTTTCAAATATATTCATCTTTATAGATTTAGATGGTATGGAAAAGGGGAGAGGAAATTTCTTTGGATTTTATAGCTAGGTATAGGGAGGAGAATCTTGGAATCACTAAAAATCCTATAGAGATATGTATCAAGCCATATGTATTTATTTATGTTTCTCCACATATATCGAACAAAAATGAGGGGAGACACAATTTTTTTAGGCCATACATAGTATTTTTGAAGCTTCTTCTACAAGGATCTATCCCAGTTTAAGGAAAAGATAATAAAGACCTTTCTTTGAGTAGAACCGTTAGGTAAGGGAAGTATAACTCAAAATATTAAAAAATAAGGTAGGAGGAGACCTTTTTTTTTAAATTTATGTATAATATCAATGATGATTTATTTTAGAATCACTACATATCTTATAGTGATAGGAATACAACCATACATTGCTATGGAGAATTTAATGGGTCACATACATAAATCTGAATCATATGTAGGGGAATAAAAATTTTATTTTGAGCATAGGTACCAAAAATAGGGATCCTTTGTAAAAATATTTTGTGAAAATCCAACTCTTTCACAAGATATAAGAAATGTTCGATTTCAAATGAAAAATTCACTCATTATCTTCTAAGTTAATGATATCTATTTATTGAGGTCACCACTAATGAAAAGGATCTCATATTGATGAAGGATTTAACTTGTGAGGGAATATTTATGTTCTCATGGAAAATGAAAACATTAAATATGGATTAAGCAACAAGGAAAGTTTTGATAGTTTATAACCTATGGTTTTTTATAGGAAAACAATCCTAAGAATTACCATATATACTGATAAGTTAGGAATCATTCCACACATAGTTCTTTTATGTAAAAGTTCACCAGGTAAATTATGTTCATGTGTAAGGGAGAACGAATTTAATTTTAAATTGGCATTGTAACTAGGCCTAGGGTTAGGGAATATATGAATCACTACATAGCCTATGATAATAGGAATCAAGCCATGCATATTTCTTGTAGAGAAAAATCCATGCATAGTTCTGACCTATAGGTAGGGAGATAGAATTTTATTGACATTATGGTTGGGCCCAGGATTAAGGCATCTAGGTACCACTGCATATCCCAAAGAAATGATAATCAAGATACAAATAGTTATTTAGGGTAAATTTCCCCATATAAATTAGGCTCATGTGTAAGGAAGGGGTCACTTTTTTCCATTTCTTTAGTAAGCCATGGAATCATATCTAAATAAAGGGTCCTCTATATAGATCAATCTCATACAGAGGGGATGGTCATTTCAATATTCTATTCTAGTATGGGGATGAAACATTTTATCCTATCACAATCTTATAGATAGGGGCCATATATCCTTGCATGAACCTAGATCTCATATGGAATGTGGGTCCCATATGATAGATTTCTCTATGTATATTTTGGTCTTTCAAGATGGACCATATGTTGTACAATTTAACATCATGAGACCAGGATGTATGAGGGGTGATTTTTTATTTTCATGTATCTTTGACCAAATGGGATTACCAAGAGGAATGACTAATTTGAGGAATTTTGGTCTTCATAGGTGATTCATACCCCAAAATTAAAGGTTACAAGAATATAATTTTATAATATTTCTCTGATAATGAGTATGACGCATAGATGTGTAACATTGAGGGTATCTAAATCCTCTTGAATAGATAGGTTATAAAAAGTGTAAATCATAATCAAAGAATATCTTACTCAATGGGAAGTGGAGACTGGTGGGTAAAGGTTGACCATTAGTAATGGTAGAATCCCAAATTACAAATAGTTAGGACAAAAACTCTTGGGTTTAAGGGGGAACTATTCTCTGGGAACAAAACTCCTCTCAAACATAATCTCTAAGGCATTGTGTTATTCACAAAAAGAGCTGAGTGGGGTTACTTTATATTATTCACTCCCTATTACTAGTATTCAACAGGGGAGAACCAAGAGTCCATGGGATCAAGTGTAACACATCAATCTTTCACGGTATGTTTCTCTTTGAATAATATAATAGCTTGCATTGTACGTAACTTTGAGATCTGGCACACTACAACCAATCAAGATAACCATATAAAAAGCAGTTATGAATAATAATACCCACTATTTGAAATTTTAGAAATTTTATTTTTCAAAATGGACTTCATTTTTGGATTTGTAATATACAATAATATTAGGGTGATATTTTTTTATTTTCTTAAAACTTTTAATTTTTTATGAATAGTGAAAAACACGACGTTATTCTTTAAAACCGAATTTTTATTTAAACAATTTTTTTTAAATTAAATTTATATAAAAGTAAAAATTGATAAATAATATTAATATTATTATAATTTAATTCATTGGTGTCATTTTATAATAATACTACATATATAAAATTTTATTTAACTTTTTAACATCTTTTAACCACCTACCAGGCTCATTTGCAAATTTGCGTAAAACATAATTTTATCACTTCTATGAATTTAATTTAAAAAATCTTATAGAAACATTTTACATGAATAATTAATTTTTTTCAATAGTATGAATATAATTTTTGGTTAATAGTACCTTTTGAATTTTATTTACCACGATTAAAAGTAGATAAAGTAATTAAAGGTAAAAATAATATTATAATAATATCTAATTTCCCCAACACATTCCCTAATTCTATTGGATAAATTTATTTCTACAAAAATAAAACGTAGAGAAAAAAATATGACCCTTTTCTATCCACTTGTATTAGATCTTGACATTTATTATATTTTATTTAAAGAAGTGTTAAAAGTGTTAAATTCAAATGTTATTAACTAATTTTTTTTAATATATGGTTATTGATAATATAAATTCAACTATAAATATTCATTAAAATATAAAATTATTTCCTACATCATATTATTTTATTTATAATTTTTATACATTAAATAATTAAATTTATTTATAACACATTGATGATGCAATAATTACCTTATTAATGAAAGATTAAAATCGTTGATATTATAAATATTAAAATAAATGTAAATTAAAACTTTTGATGTTATCCATGAAATTTATAAGTAAATTTGAAATGTTAGATTTGATTAAATGTTTTTTTCTAGAAGTAATCAAATTGTTATAATTTTCACAAAAACCAAATACTAAATAATGTCAAAATTAACATAAATGATTTTTTAAAACAAATACTATTTTATTAATGATATAATATTCCTAAAAATCTAATATTTGTAAAAAGGATTTATATAATGTTAGATATGTCATTAATGAAACACTTTATGTTCTCTTGACATTTTATAGTAACTATATTAATCATGTAGTATAAAAATATCAGAAGATATCCTAAAAGTTAAATTATTTAAGTAAGGGTTAAGTCTAAAAGATAATGTTACTATAGTGACCTAAACATGTATAAAAACTATTTTTTGAGTGGATTTCGACCTATAACCACTTTATCATCGAAATTAATCCATTTTTAGATATTATATACTGAATATAATTTTATAATAAAATAATATTTCAAGCTTTTCCTAAAGTGCCCCTCACCTCTCTTATAAAAGAGATTCTCCCTTTCTTTTAATTCATAACTCCAAAGCCTTTTATCTCAGCCGAACCCTACCCAAATATCCTACCAACTACTGTCAATTTATTCTAATGGCCTTACTTTGATCAAAAAACCAACTTAAAGATCCCTTTTGTTCAAGTCAAAAGGAAGCACCTGAAGAAGAGGTAATTATATTATCACCTCTTTCAAATTTATTCTCTTCATCTTCTTACTATTTATTTTTATTTCCATACTAAAATAATAACTATAGTACCTTATAAATACTAAAATGTTATTATAAATATGGCACAACTATATTTATTATTCTATCCATCCTATGAATGACAAAGTCACCATACGTGCATACGTACGACTTACCGTCTCCACGTCATGGTATAGTTTGTTATTCAACACTTCATTATTTGGATGGGTATAATAATGAGTATAATTTGATGTAAATAATAAATATAACATGAAAACTATTATTTATATATAATATACCATCCAATTACATATTATTTCACCATCAATAGAATGATATTGTCGCTTGTGCATACGTACGGCTTACCGTCTTCATGACGCAATGAGATTTTGTTCCCCATCGTAACCATTCAAGAATAATTTTCATATTATTATTAATGTAACACCCGAGAATTTTATGTTATATAAATCCTCAAAGGAATATTTTTCTACACAAAACACTTTCTTGTCTTGCTTTACACGAAATCGCGAGCTTCCTCGATAGCTTGCGTCGTACGCAATACCGAGTTTCACTAAACAACGATATACTATTGAAATATTATTAAAACTAGCCGTTATGAATAGTAATAACCACTTTTTGAAATTTTATAAATTTTATTTTTCAAAATGGACTTCATTTTTGGATTCGTAATATTGAAATTAGCCTAGGGTGAAATTTTGGTATTTTTCTGAAAACTTTGAATTTTTTATGAATAGTGAAACCACTAAGTGGTAGTTAAAAAAACTGAATTTTTCATAAAACATAATTTTACCGCTTCTGTGAATGGAATTTTGAAAATCCGAGAGACACAGTTAATATCAAGGACTAAAATGTGGTTCAATGAGATGAAAATAATTTTTTGGTGAATAGTAACTTTTTACTTTTTTTACCACGGTTAAAAGTAAATAGGGTAATTAAGGGTAAAAACGATATTATTATTACCCTAACACATGCCCTAATTCTATTGTAAATGTGTAATTTGACCAAAAGAAACCTTAGGAATAAAATATGACCATTTAGACCCACTTGGATTAGATTAGGACATTTATTATTAATTTATTTAAAGAAGGGTTAAAATAGTTAAAATCAAAATTTAATAAGTAAATCCTTTTTAATATGGGGATATACATAAGATAAATTCGACTATAAATATTCCTTAGAAAACTAAAAATATTTCCTACATAATGGTAGTTTATTTGTAATTTTTAGAAATTAAATAATATAATTTATTTATGACACAACGATGATGCAGTAATTATCTTATTAATGAAATATTGACATAGTTGATGTTATAAATACCCAAATAAATATAATTTGAGACTTTTTATGAATTAAACTAATTTTCTAGGTTAATATGAAATGTTAGTATTGATTGAATTAACTTTTGTCGAACTTATCATTCTGTTATGATTTTCAAAAAAATCAATTACTAAATAGTGTCAAAATTGACATAAAATCATTTTTAAAACAAATATTATATTATTAATTGTTATTTTATTCCAAAAAATATAAGGTTCGGACAAATGACTTAGGTAAGGTTATATATATTAATAATAAACAACTTGGGGTTCGTTTGGCTTGATATAGTATGTTTATTAATCTTATAGTATAAGACCACAAGAAGACACGGTAAATTTAAAATTATTTAACTTAATGTTAAATCTAAATGATAAGGTTAAAATAGGAACCTAAACATGTCTAAATTCTATTGGATGAGTGGATTTCGACCCATACCCACCTTAGCTTCGAAATAACTCAATTTGGAGCTATTTAAAACCGAACTTGACTTTATAATAAAATAATATTTTTAGTTATTCCAAAGGTGCCCCTCTCCTCCCTTATAAAAGGGCACCTCCTCCCTCTTTTCCTCATACCACTTTGAGCCTTCAAGCTTAGCCAAACCCTGCCACTTTCTCCTATCCAATTCCCTAGAGATATCCTAGAGGTCCTGGTCTTCTTCAAAGACCAATTTTAATGCCATAAAAGAAGGTCTCAAAGAAGCACTTCAAAGAAGAGGTAATGTCTGTTACCGATTCTTTCATCTTTATTTCTTCTTCCACTTCTTCTTCTTTAGTTTTTTCATTATGAAGTAATAACATCAGTATCACTCATATAATGATTTGTTATTATAAGTATGAAACAACCCTATTTCACCATCTATCCATCCTACGGAAAAAGAAATCACCGCGCGTGCGGAATACCGTCTCCACGCCGTGGTGTAATCTATTTTCCACCACCACCTCACTTGGATGGGTATAATGGTGTAAATAATGACTATATATGACTATTATAAAGTGATACTGATTTTGAAATAGTATACATACACTCCAATACAATTCCATGATCATAGGAACAATATCATCACTCGTGCGTACATACAGAATACCGTCTCCACGATGTAATGCGACTCATTCTACATGATCTTCATTTCATAATGATGATATAAATGAATTGAATGAATGAATATGATATATATTACACTAATACCATTCTGGAAATTAAGTATCTATAACCTAAAGATAAGAATAAGAATTTATTCGACAAAACACGCATAAGAATAAAAAGTTATAAACACCCGAATAACAAGTAGCAATGAAATATTACTACTAAGAAGCTAAGAATATGACCATATACGATATCATAAAAATAGGTATGATTCTGGAATAAGTCAATAACATCATTTAAATCATTATACAGGAGGTTCGGACACGTACAAAGCATATCAGACCTAAGGTAAGGGAAAATATCACAATCCCATTTTTATCCGAGATTGTTTATACTTTGAAATTTACTGGGGTGTATTTTATCATCCACAACCATGTTTCCTCAATATGTAATATTTATATCCTTATACAATAGTTTATATCCAATTTTACCCTTCGGTGAGTTTTTAGTAAAAGATATGAAAGGAATCTTTTGTCGTTTTTCATACGAGGTACTTTTTGACTTTTCCTACAAAAGTACGAAGAATGCTTTTTTAACTTATACGGCATGAATGGATTTTTAAAACATTATTTCCAAGAAGCTTACTTTACAAGTTTTCAAGTTTATTTTTAATAAAATTCATTTAGTTTAGAATTTTGCAACATGTTAAGAAAGGAAAAGTGTTTTCGAAGAAAAAGGGATATTTTCCTCAAGAATGGAGTTCAAGTGTTTTATCAAAATTATTTTCCATCTAAGATAATAAAGGGTTCTGTTTTTATCCCTGTTATTACATTGATTTGATTATGTTGTGATGGAATTATATTTTTATGAATTCCTTTATCTTATATGAATTGTTTTATGATGTCGTGTTGTTTAAGAATCCCATTTTTACTACATGGGTTATGCAATGATGTATGGTTTATGATTTTGTGGCACTCATAAGAATGGTATCATTATGAGATGGTTGGGACCTATATCTCCCTCCAATGCATTGGGTAAATATTTTATATCTCATGAGATAGATATGGCTGGAATGGTAGGTTATACCGGTTCAGTGAAACAAGACTGATACGAGGGTGACTCGTTTCACAAATGGACTTTGTCCACTAAGATAGTCTTGGCAATGAGTCTTGACTAACAAGAAATAATTCTCTATGATTATGTGTGTATTCCAAAAAGTTTCATGTTTTATGTTATGATTATTGGGATTACATTTCACTTCTATGATTTATCCCATGTTATGATATTATGATCTCTTTTGCAGGTTAAGATTTCCAAAAGTTATGTTCTTATGTATATGATGTGATTGATATTTCTTTTGTTTACCCTTACTGGGAATTTGAGCTCACCCTTTTGTATGTTTTATTTCCCCAGGTCAGGAAGAAGGTTATTAAGTAGGATATGCCAAAAAGGGACTCAAGATATGATGAAATAAATGGGAGGAAAAGTAGATGCTTTATGAACCAGTTGTTTATGTTTCCCAGTTTCTAGAGACTCTATACCTATACGGTCCTTTCCTGGTTTTGTTATATGTTGTAATAAGTGTGCTTCAATTCTGAATTAATAACAGTGTATGTAAAGTATGGGTCGTATAGTTGGTATCAGAGGCAAAGGAAGTAGGAATGTATCCAATCCTTGGGAACTCTCACATGTGAGCGTTGGACGAAGCATGGCTCTCCGCCCAAGGGATTCATGAAGAAATGGCTGCCACTAGGGATGGTGATGTGTCCCGCCCAGGGGGTGTATCCACCCATGGAGTGCCCTGATAGGTATCAACTATAGTCCATTGGAAGTAATTCCAGACCGCTATAGTTGGCATCAGAGGAAAGGTATAGTGAACCTTTGGAAACTAGGATGTGAAAGCCTTAGTAAGAACCCTAAGGATAAGTCTAAGCATAGAACACAATCTTAGTGTTTTAGAAATGGCCATGAATAACCTAGGATAAGACCTTAAGTATGAAATTTTATTCTTGATTATGTGGGTTTCCTATTATAATTAGTGTTTCTCACACTATTCTTCTTGGTTTTAGTCAATGTCTGGAACCCGAACGAACCGTGTTAATGCGGAATGCGACGGGAAATGTAATGATTGTACCCCTGAACAACAAAAAGTTATTGGAGCTAGAATGAAAAATCTTGTATCCATGATCACACAACTTTCACAAGCTATGAATCATGCAGGACTTCCAAATGAGAAACGGAAGGAGAAACATTCTGTTGAATCCTTCATGAGACAGCATCCACCTTCATTCAGCGGGTCTACTGATCCATTAGTTGCGGAAAAATGGATTAGTACTACTGAAAATATATTTTCAGTTCTTCAATGTTCTGAGCATGATAAATTCATCTTATTAGTGTATCGTTTGGAGGGTGATTCTGATCAATGGTGGAATCTTATTAAGAATACGAGGCAAAGGGATGAAATTGAGTCCATGGAATGGGACAATTTCAAGAACTTATTTTTCAATAAGTACTTCCCTCGTATTCTCCGAACAAAGATGGAGAAAGAGTTTCTTGAACTGAAGCAAAAGTATGATGAATCTGTTGGTACCTATGAAGAAAATTTTACAAGACTTACAAGGTACGCTTCTGGTATTATTATCCAACCTGAGAGTAAGATCGATCGATTCTTTAGTGGCTTAAGATCAAGTCATCGAAGGGCCTTAGCCATAAGGGACTTCAATTGCTATGAGGAAATCATTCGATGTCCTCTCAAAGTTGAGATGGAGATTGGAGTAACCCATCAGTCATATGGGTTTGATAAGAAGAGGAAAATGGAATTCAAAGGAAAATATGAAGAGCACACTGAAAAGAAGATGAGCTTTCCCTTATGCTCAATGTTTGGAAAGAAACATGGAGGGAGTTTTCTTAAAGGGACAAGTAAATGTTTCAAATGTGGAAAAGAAGGTCATTGGGCATTTGAATGCCGTAATGACGGGAAGAAGATGTATAATGATGCAAACAAAGGAAGGGATGCACAGAATGAACCTACTACACTTAAATGTTTCAAGTGCAAGGAGATGGGTAATTATGCCAATCAATGCCCTAATCTAAGGGATGATGATGATGGTCGATGTCAAAAAACTCTTAAGGCTAAAGACAAAAGAAAGTCACATGCAATTTCTATCAGCGATGTGGAGTACGATAACGATGTGGTGAAAGGTACACTTACCATCCACTCTAAAGTAGAAAATGTTTTATTTGATTCTGGATCCACCCACTCCTTTATTTATGAAGAATTTTCTAAGGATATCACCGTATTACCTCAACAGTTAGATGTTCAGTTAGCTATGGCAACCCCTAATGGCACAACAGTCGCATCAAAAGTTTATAATTCTTCTCCGATTGAAGTTTGTGGGAAAGTGCTTCCTGAAAATCCTGTGATCCTTCATATAGTGGAATTTGATGTGATTCTTGGCATGGATTGGCTTTCTTTACATGGATCTCATATCAATTTCCAAATAAGGGAAGTCACATTTCATATTCCAGATCAATCTATGATCGTCTATCGATGCAAGGATGAACATAACCTTCCAGTGGAAATTCCTTCCATCTTATGGGTCTTGATTCCACTAAATGAAGGTTATTAATCTCAAATGGTTGTTGAGAAACTCACAATTAAGAATATTCCCATTGTACGGGAGTTTTATGTTGTCTTTCCGGATGAATTACCAGGTCTTCCACCGAATCGTGAAGTTGAGTTTTCAATAGAACTCGTACCGGGTGCTTTGCCTATTTCAAAGACACCTTATAGAATGGCCCCAATTGAGTTGCAGGAATTGAATAAGCAACTCCAAGAGAATCATGATAAGGGGTTCATACGCCCTAGTGCGTCACCTTAGGGAGCACCTGTTCTGTTTGTTAAGAAGAAAGATGGATCAATGAGACTTTGCATTGATTATCGAGAACTTAACAAGATCACTATCAAGAACAAATATCCTCTCCTGCGCATTGAGGACCTATTTGACCAACTACGCAGAGCTCAATACTTTTCCAAGATTGATCTTCGTTCAGGGTATCATCAATTAAGGATCAAAAGGGAGGATATACCAAAGACGGCTTTCCGTACAAGGTATGGACACTATGAATTTATAGTGATGCCATTTGGTCTTACTAATGCCCCTGCTATCTTCATGGATCTAATGAATAGAGTCTTTAGATACTATCTTGATCAGTTTGTGGTAGTCTTTATAGACGATATTCTTGTATATTCAAAGGGAAAGGAAGAACATGAAGATCACTTGATAATTATATTGAAGACCCTGAGAAAGGAGAAGCTTTATGCCAAATTTACCAAGTGTGAATTTTGGCTTCAAAAAGTTGCATTTTTGGGTCACATAATCTCAAAAGAGGGGATATCTGTGGATCCAGCAAAAACAGTGGTTATCGAAAGATGGTCGAGACCAACAACAGTAACCGAGATCCGAAGTTTTCTTGGTTTGGGTGGATATTATCAACGTTTTGTCAAAGATTTTTCACGATTATCTAATCCACTCACCAAGTTGACTCGAAAAGGAGTTAAGTTTGTTTGGATGGAGGAATGTGAAGAGAATTTCAAGGAGTTGAAAAGAAGGTTATCCAGTGCACCTGTGCTCACACTGCCTTGTAGTGGAGAAAGGTTTGTGATCTACAGTGATGCATCCAAGAAGGGATTGGGGTGTGTTCTTATGCAAAATGATATGGTGATAGCTTATGCCTCACGACAGTTGAAAATACATGAGCAAAATTACCCAACTCATGATTTAGAGTTAGCTGCGGTAGTCTTTGCATTAAAGATTTGCAGGCATTATCTTTATGGAGAAAGGTGTGACATTTATACTGATCATAAAAGTTTAAATTATATTTTCACACAAAAGGAGCTGAATATGCACCAAAGAAGATGGTTGGAGCTGATTAAGGATTATGACTGCTCAATCCATTACCACCCTGGGAAAACAAACAAGGTGGCAGATGGATTAAGTGGACAAGACCATGCCAGTTTATCCATGATGAGGATCACAAAAGATCCAATATTTATGGATTTACAAAGAATGGATCTTGGAATTATAATGGAAGGGGGAAAATCGCATCTTTCTAAAATGAATGTTCAACCATCTATACATGTGAAGATTAAAGAGGAACAGAAAGAAGATGTCGAGTTACAAAAGAAGGTGAGAAATGTTCCTGAATTCAACCTTGATTGTGATGGGATAATAATGTTTAGGAATCGGGTTTGTGTTCCTCCCATCCCCAAATTAAAGAAGGAGCTGCTGTATGAGGCTCATAGTTCTTCATTCTCTATACATCCTGGAAGCATGAAGATGTATAGGGACCTGAAAGAGTACTTCTGGTGGGATGGCATGAAAAGAGATGTTGTTGAATATGTCTCTCGATGCTTGGTTTTTCAACAAGTTAAAGCTGAGAGACAGAAGTCTAAGGGGATGTTACAACCATTACCCATACCCAAATGGAAATGGGAAAACATCACTATGGACTTTTTCACAGGACTTCTTAAAACGTCCAAAGGAAATAATGTTATCTGGGTCATAGTTGATCATCTTACAAAATCTGCACACTTCATTGCTATTAGAGAGGATTTCTCTCTGGATCAGCTTGCCAGGATATATGTAAAAGAAGTGGTAAGATTTCATAGAGTACCACTTTCTATTATATCTGATCGGGATCCGAGGTTTACCTCGATGTTCTGGCGAAGTCTTCAGCATACTCTGGATATAGAGTTAAGTTTCAGCACTGCTTATCATCCTCAGACAGACGGTCAGTCAGAGAGAACAATTCAAACTCTAGAGGATATGTTGAGAGCTTGCTCTATGGATTTCAATGGTGGTTGGGATCAACACCTACCATTGGTGGAATTTTCATATAATAATATCTTTCACTCCAGTATTCAGATTTCTCCTTATGAAGCTCTCTATGGAAAGAAATGCAGGACTCCAACTTGCTGGGATGAAGTTGGGGAAAGAAATCTACTAGGACCTGATCTCTTTGATGAAATGGTAGAAAAGGTCAGATCTATTCAACAACACATAAGAGCAGCTCAGAGTTGACAGAAAATTTATGCCGACAACCGAAGAAAATACCTAGAGTTTGAAGTGGGTGATAAAGTGTTCTTACAAATATCTCCCTGGAAGAGGGTTATGAGATTTGGAAAGAAGGGGAAGTTGAGCCCTAGATATATCGGTCCTTTCGAAATACTGGATCGTGTTGGGAAGGTAGCTTACCGATTGGAGCTTCCACTAAATCTCTCTCAAGTTCACGATGTGTTCCATGTATCTCTCCTGAGAAAGTACATACCTGATTCTTCACATGTACTCAGCTCAGAAGTTGTATCGCTGGAGAAAGATCTTTCTTATGAAGAACAACCGATAGAGATTCTGGATCGTAGTGAAAAAGTCCTACGAAGTAGGACCACTCGATTGGTGAAAGTTTTATGGAGGAACCACCAATTAGAAGAAGCTACATGGGATCTTGAGGATACGATGAGGGAGAGGTATCCTCATCTGTTTGTTACAAAGTGACGAATTTCGAGGGTGAAATTTATTTTAAGGGGGGTAGAATGTAACACCCGAGACTTTTATGTTATATAAATCATCAAAGGAATCTTTTTCTACACACAACACTTTCTTGGCTTGCTTTACACGAAATCACGAGCTTCCTCGATAGCTTGCGTCGTACGCAATACTGAGTTTCACTAAACAACGATATACTTTTAAAATATTATTAAAACTAGCAGTTATGAATAGTAATAACCACTTTTTGAAATTTTATAAATTTTATTTTTCAAAATGGACTTCATTTTTGGATTCGTAATATTGAAATTATCCTAGGGTGAAATTTTGGTATTTTTCTGAAAACTTCAATTTTTGATGAATAGTGAAACCACCAAGTGGTAGTTAAAAAAACTGAATTTTTCATAAAACTTAATTTTACCGCTTCTGTGAGTGGAATTTCGAAAATCCGAGAGACATGGTTAATATAAAGTACTAAAATGTCGTTCAATGAGATGAAAATAATTTTTTGGTGAATAGTAACTTTTTACTTTTTTTACCACTGTTAAAAGTAAATAGGGTAATTAACTGTAAAAATGATATTATTATTACCCTAACACATGTCCTAATTCTATTGGACAAGTGTAATTCGACCAAAAACAACCTTAGGAATAAAATATGACCATTTAGGCCCACTTGGATTAGATTAAGACATTTATTTTTAATTTATTTAAAGAAGGGTTAAAATAGTTAAAATCAAAGTTTAATAAGTAAATCATTTTTAATATGGGGTTATACATAAGATAAATTCGACTATAAATATTCCATAGAAATCTAAAAATATTTCCTACATAATGGTATTTTATTTGTAATTTTTAGACATTATATAATTTAATTTATTTATGACACAATGATGATGCAGTAATTGTCTTATTAATTAAATATTGACATAATTGATGTTATAAATACCCAAATAAATATAATTTGAGACTCTTTATGAATTCCACTAATTTTCTAGGTTAATATGACATGTTATTATTGATTTAATTATCTTTGGTAGAACTTATCATTCTGTTATGATTTTCAAAAAAATAAATTACTAAATAGTGTCAAAATTGACATAAAATAGTTTTTAAAACAAATATTATATTATTAATTGTTATTTTATTCCTAAAAATATAAAGTTCAGCCAAATGACTTAGATAATGTTATATATATTAATACTAAACAACTTGGGGTTCGTTTGGCTTGATATAGTATGTTTATTAATCTTATAGTACAAGAACACAAGAAGACACGGTAAAAGTAAAATTATTTAACTTAATGTTAAATCTAAATGATAAGGTTAACATAGGAACCTAAACTTGTCTAAATTATATTTTATGAGAGGATTTCGACCCATCCCCACCATATCTTAGAAATAACTCAATTTGGAGCTATTTAAAACCGAACTTGACTTTATAATAAAATAATATTTTTAGTTATTCCAAAGGTGCCCCTCTCCTCCCTTATAAAAGGGCACCTCCTCCCTCTTTTCCTCACACCACTTTGAGCCTTCATGGTCAGACAAAACCTGACACGTTCTCCTCTCCACTTCCCTAGAGATATCCTAGAGGTCCTGGTCTTCTTCAAAGACCAATTTTAGTTCCCTAAAAGAAGGTCTCAAAGAAGCACTTCAAAGAAGAGGTAATGTCTGTTACCAATTCTTTCATCTTTATTTCTTCTTCCACTTATTCTTCTTTAGTTGTTTCATTATGAAGTAATAACATCAGTATCACTCATATACTGATTTGTTATTATAAGAATGAAACAACCCTATTTCACCATCTATCCATCCTACGGAAAAAGAAATCACCGCGCGTGCGGAATACCGTCTCCACGCCGTGGTGTAATCTATTTTCCACCACCACCTCACTTGGATGGGTATAATGGTGTAAATAATGACTATATATGACTATTATAAAGTTATACTGATTCTGAAATAGTATACATACACTCCAATACAATTCCACGATCATAGGAACGATATCATTACTCGTGCGTACGTACGGAATACCGTCTCCACGATGTGATGCGACTCGTTCTACATGATCTTCATTTCATAATGATGATATAAATGGATTTAATGAATGAATATGATATATATTACACTAATAACATTCTGGAAATGAGGAATCTATAAACTAAATAGAAGAATAAGAATTTATTCGACAAAACATGCATAAGAACAAAAAGTTATAAACACCCGAATAACAAGTAGCAATGAAATATTACTACTAAGAAGCTATAAATATGACCATATATGATATCATAAAAATAGGTATGATTCATGAATAAGTCAATAACATCATTTAAATCATTATACAGGAGGTTCGGACACGTACAAAGCATATCGGACCTAAGGTAAGGGAAAATATCACAATCTCATTTTTATCCGAGATTGTTTATTCTTTGAAATTTACTGGGGTGTATTTTATCATCCACATCCATGTTTCCTCAATATGTAATATTTATATCCTTATACAATATTTTATATCCAATTTTACCCTTCGGTGAGTTTTTAGTAAAAGATATGAAAGGAATCTTTTGTCGTTTTTCGTACGAGGTACTTTATGACTTTTCCGACAAAAGTACGAAGAATGTTTTTTTAACTTATATGGCATGAATGGATTTTTATAACATTATTTACAAGAAGCTTCCTTTACAAGTTTTCAAGTTTATTTTTAATAAAATTCTTTTAGTTTAGAATTTTACGACATGTTAAGAAAGAAAAAGTGTTTTTGAAGCAGAAAGGATATTTTCCTCAAGAATGGAGTTCCAGTGTTTTATCAAAATTATTTTCCATCTAAGATAATAAAGGGTTATGTTTTTATCCCTATTATTACATTGATTTGATTATGTTGTGATGGAATTATATTTTTATGAATTCCTTTATGTTATATGAATTGTTTTATGATGTCGTGTTGTTTAAGAATCCCATTTTTACTACATGGGTTATGCAATGATGTATGATTTATGATTTTGTGGGACACATAAGAATGATATCATTATGAGATGGTTGGGACCTATATCTCCCTCCAATGCATTGGGTAAAGATTTTATATCTCATGAGATAGACATGGCTGGAATGGTAGGTTATACCGGTTCAGTGAAATAGGACTGAAATGAGGGTGACTTGGTTCAGAAATGGACTTTGTCCACAAAGATAGTCTTGGAAATGAGTCTTGACTAACAAGAAATGATTATCTATGATTATGTGTGTATGACACAAAGTTTCATGTTTTATGTTATGATTATTGGGATTACATTTCACTTCTATGATTTATCCCATGTTATGATATTATGATCTCTTTTGCAGGTTAAGATTTCCAAAAGTTATGTTCTTATGTATATGATGTGATTGATATTTCTTTTATTTAACCTTACTAGGCATTTGAGCTCACCCTTTTGTATGTTTTATTTCCACAGGTCAGGAAGAATTTTATTAAGTAGGATATGCCAAAAAGGGACTCTAGATATGATGAAATAAATGGGAGTCAAAGTAGATGCTTTATGAACCAGTTGTTTATGTTTCCCAGTTTCTAAAGACTCTATACATATATGGTCCTTTCCTGGTTTTGTTATATATTGTAATAAGTGTGCTCCAATTCTGAAGAAATAACAGTGTATGTAAAGTATGGGTCGTTATAATTAAAAATAATATCTAAGAAATTAATATAATGTTTTATATGAATCAAATACATCCTAACCATAACAAACATGAATTATGTAACAAAACATATAAAGGAACACGAATCAGCTAACACCCGAAACAATGATACTACTGAAATATTATTAACAAAGCAATATTATTGGATCATATATGATATCATATTTATGTATGTGGTTCTTTTATAATTTAATAATAAATATTTAACCATTATATATGAGGTTAATTTACCCTCTACTAAGGAAAATTACAAGGTAAGGGTTAATTTTACAATCTTTTCATTATCTGAGGTTGTTTATATGTAAGTATCTACTGTGACTTCCTTATCATCCACATATATGTTTCTTAAAAATGTATTTCAAAACATTTTTACTATTTCCTAGACTATGGTTTAAAGTAATTTATAACATTGTTTGATTTTTTATAAAAAATATTAAATAAATCTTTTCGTAATTTTCCAAACAAGGTATTTTATGACCTTTTCAAAAAATTAATGAAAGAATGTTTTTTAACTTATGCAGTAGGTGCGGCTATTTTAGGCCTTTATAACACCTTCAAATCCCCCCTTAAAATATTATATGAATATTTTAAAAATAAATATTTTCTTTTATAATTATGATACTTTTAAATGATTTCAATGTAGAAATAGATATTTCTGTCAAATAGTTTTTGTATTGATTTAATCTATGTCAATATCTATTGTTTGATTTTATATTTAATTTATGTTTATTTATTATGATACAATATTACATATTATATTTATATTTTTATGATATGTTTGACTATGGATGTTATATTTTTATTTCATTCATAGTTTATGGTTAAATAATTAACATTTCATATGTTCGATTAATACGAATTTTTATTTTATGTTTTGATCATTTTTATATGAGTAATGCATTGGAAGTAGTAATTGATGTGTGGGTCCTACTATAACCTCTCTATGCATCGGTAGGTCTCATGAGACAAACTAATGTCTTTTCACAAGGCCTTGGAATTATTTTTATTTTTATTCTTGGCACGAGGCCTTGACTATGTGGTTATGATGTATGGAATTATGCATTACATCATTATGAGAATAGATATTGATATTACATGTGATTATTCAACAAGTAGAATATCCATGTGAATAAGTAAATGGAATTATTTGATTTATCTTTTCATATTATTTTGATGTTTAACTTTAAAATTCTTATGTTGTAGTCTTATACATTGCCTTAAATGTTTATAATTATTTATGATTGTTTCCACTATATTACTATCCTTACTAATCATCTGAGATCACCCCTTTATAATAATTTAATTTTTATAGGATTCTAAGAAGTATATTATGACTGGCCTTCCAGTATAGGCTAAGGGATATGGGTGTCTTCAAAGGAGTCACAAATGTTACTTTTTTTCATTTCATAATGTAATGTAAAACTTATGTATGTATCTAGTACTTCCAAGGATACTAAACGAAATGGTCTTTTGGGAATTGTTCTCTTATGATCATGCCAATGTTATGAAATAATGCACCAACTCTAGGTAAGTGGGGTCTGGGTGTTACATCAAGGCTCGTGGAATTAAAAGAGAATATTAACTCAAGTCATTTGTCAGTGTTAACTCATATACTAGATGTAGGAAGTTGGTTTGTAGATTAAAAAATAATCAAGAAGGTTTCAATCACCCAAAAGGTTACAACAACGTGTATTGAACATGTTTTTTTTATTGAAGGGATAAAACATATAACTCTTGACAAAAGAATCATTAGAGGGTGTGATATTCTTAGTTTGAATACCTCATGCCATGAAGTTTAAAGTCATGTGATAAGTACATGGTTCTCTATAGTTTAACATCATGTAGTAAGGATTTTTTTTTCATTCATTTGAACATCACGCGGAATAGATAAGTTTCCTTATATTTGAATAAATCACAACTCAACAGCAGCAATTAGAGTTTTTTTCCAGGTTCTCTAAGATAATATGAGTTATACTCTGTGTGATAAAAAAGATATGATAAGTAATTTAATAGAGCTACATGAGAGTTCATAATAGAGTGTATGTGGGTAATTCATATTTTAACATGAGTAGGAATCCCCACACATATGTTATTCTCATAAACGATCATTGTTAAAAGTAACAGTGATCCATTTCTAGGCTTGGAGTATATGATATAGGCATCACTATGTATCCCATGAAGATAAGAATCAATCCACACAAGGTTCTTATACTATGGTTCTTATGTGGATCTAAATCTTATATAGGGATGGGTAATTTTATATTCTTAATAGATCATACTCATGTATAGTGAATTTTTATTAAAGAGATTTTCTAGGTTAAGAAAGAAAGAAACCTAATGTGGATAGGGTTTCATGACCAGGATAGAGGTAAAGATACTTTTCTCTAGTGTAGGGTTGTTAAATAAAACATAGAACGAGCTATTAAACCCATACATTAGAAGGCTATTTAGTAAATATAGCTCATAAGTAAAAGGTAATTCCTTTCCTATAAGGAAAACATTTTATTCATGGTTTAAGATCTTGTGATGATGACCATTATGTAGTTTAAGGTTTTGAAAAAATGGCTTAAGACATCACATTGTTTAACATCTTGTGGCTAGGGAGTATTACATGAAGTTTAATATCATGTGGTAAGGATATATTCTATGTATTTTAACATCATGTGGTATAAATATAGTGGGCCCACTCTTCCATATGGTTATAAAAAATATATTGATTCTCTGGGTTGTATGTTGACCATGGAATGGTTTTTCTAGTGGTTGGTAGTGAACTATATACAATTAACCCTGGTGTTTCGAGCACCTCTCTATTTTAAGGTGTCTTGAAAAGGGGAGGCTTTCCTTTTATGGGAATGATATCTCCATGGGGATGCCATCCATTCCATATGTTATTGGTAGGATCCATATAATCCATTTATATACTACCTCAAGGAGAAATATCAAGGTAGTTGTCACTTTGTACTTAATAGGAATAGTTAGTGGACCCTTGAGATGAAATAGACATGATTTATATAGCCTCAAGGATACCATCATCGAGTAGAGTAGGTATATGAGCATCATCTGAAAATCATGGACTGAATATGTTGATCTTCTTTTTGAGACAAAGAAGGAATATGATCTTGGTGCATGATGGTCGTTGGAATATATCGATTACTATCACTTTCCATTGGAATATAAGTTCACTACTAAGAAGTAGCTGGAGTATTATGATGATCTTTTGTATTACTATAAGGAATAATAGCCTACCTTTTGGTGGTTTCCATAAGATATTGGTCAAACATAGTTAAAGTGTGGGTATGATCTTGACTCAAATATGAATTACCTACTATAATATATTGATGGAACTCTAGAATGGGAGAAGGAATACGAGACTCCTCCTATATAAAATATGAAGGATGCAAGTGTTGTATTTTCTTTGGGAGAAGGAATATTTTCCTTGATACTAAAAGATATTATAATATGCTATGTATCTTTTTGGGTAGTGATATTAGCCTCCCATGTGGTGATTTCCAAACTCGAATGAGAGAAATTGATTAGAGTAGGAATATGAGCCTAATACTAGTTGGCCTTTGGAGTATTCCATTGGATTTATTTGATAAGAATATACACCTCCCCTAAGGTGATTGTAAAACTAAGTTGATAAACCCGAGTTAGAATGGAAATATGAGCCTGGTCCTATGCCTCACTCTTCATTAGAATATACTAATGTTACTCCTGAATTAGAGAAAGAATATAGGATTACTATGGAGTATCTATATATCTATGTTTATCATGTTTATATGATACTCCAACAATTGGTATAGGGATACGTGCATATCTCTTTATCATCATAATAATATATTGGAGAATCTCCTCCATTGATTCAAGAATGTATTATCACTTTAGATAGGAATGTGTAGAAATATAGGCCTACATGTTCTCAATTTCTATGATATAATGGTATAAATATTTTATTGAAGTTGGGATATATGACCACTCTTATCCTCCTTATTCCATCAGAATATGTTTATGGGATTCATGTGTGTTGGTAGTGATATGTTCATTCCCCATGTTTGTTGTCGAAATATTCTAATAGTCTTGGTTTGGGATAATATAGGTATGATCCTTCTCACTATATTCAATTAGAATATGTATAAGTCTTAATATATGGAGGTAGGTATTTGATTCCACTCCCTATGGTCTATATCTTTGTATGCAAAATGAGACTCTTCGGTGCCTGAATATATGCTTTTGGGGTAGAAACCTGTTAGGTAATTCCCCAAATAAAAAACTGAGGGGTGGTAGTTATTTGATATTGATAGGTTCAAGATTTTAACTTACAGAAGATATCTCCCATATATTAATACATTTCATATTTTACCATCACGTGACTAGGATGTGTTCCACGCAGTTTAATGTCACGTGGTAAGATCATCTTCCATGTAGTTTAATGTCACGAAGTAAGGATGCATTCCATGTATTTTAACATCATGTGATAAAGAAATAGGTGAACATCACTTTAAGATCATGTGATGAAGACCCATGTTCTATGTAATTTAATGTTTCTTCACTAGGAATTGGGTATTAATGCATAAAGTAATGATACTTTCTTTATCCCTCTTGGATGTTGGAAAACATATGAAATAAATCTTGTCTTTAACTGAATATATCAAAGATGGTTGTTTTATGATTGGTGGGTGTTAGCTGATCGTTATAAATTTAAGAGACCGGTGTTGAACCATTAGATAAATAAATCTTTTGGTTAAGAGGGACCTTTCTTCCAGGACCAAAACATCCCATATGCACAAGCTCTGAGGAATTATGTTATTCACCAAAGATTCCTAGAGGGGTACCTTTAGATTAGTTATTCCATGTTACCAATACTCCATAGGGGATAACCAAGAGGATATGGGATCAAAGTAAATATAATTATAACAGGATATGTTATAAGTCCCAGCCTTAATCCTTACCTAATCTTGTGTTATTACAAGATTACACATTGAGGATCTTTTAAGGTTTAGAGTTTTAGAGAATTAGGAAATAACTATTACATATCAAAAGATTACAAAGTAGAAACTTCTACTAAGTTTACATAAAATAAAAACTCATAAAAAGAAACATGTCTAGTTCCATGTTTTAGGTAGCATGACTTTCCCTTGATCCCATCCTTGACACTATTCCATGTTAAGTCCTGTGAAAAGCATTTCAAAAACTTGGGATGAGCATAAAAAGCTCAGTAAGGGATACACAAAGAATGAAAAATGTTAGTTTTTCAAAACAACAAGTAAACCATGTATACTTTATCAAAGTAATAATTTTCACCTTTTCGAAGTAGTAAAAACTCTTCACAGAATAAAAGTTCATTACTTACCCTTCTGTAACCAAAAGTTTACCATAAAACCCATATAAAGATCACATAACATATAAAGGTAACTTGGGACATAAAAATACTTAAGTGGAATAACCATAAGGTCTACTTACACAAATATAACTTAATGGAATAGCCATTCGGCCAACTTCCATACATACTTAATGGAATATCCATACGGCCGACTTCCATACCCAATGCATTGGAGGTTATAACGTAACCACCCGTCCTGGTATTCACGGCACCACCCGTCATATGGTTTATCACGTAACCACCTGTAAAACGTCCAAGAACCATCATTACACATAAAATATTTAAAATATAAACATTTCAATAACAACATTTCATTTTCAATCAAAATAAGTAATTCCAAGATATTGAATAAATCAATCCATTTTCAAAAAAAATCATTGAAAATAGATTTTTGAATCAAAGTGTCCCATACCACTTTGAAGTTTTTATTGGAATTATAATTTTAAAACATTAATGTCCATATAAATAAATATTGAAAACCACTTTGAAAACATGGACATTAAAGATAAGGGTTTAGAATAATAAATCTTTAAAACATTTAAAACAATATTTTTGTTAAAGAGTTTTTAACAAAATGAGAGACTCTTGAAAACAAATAATTGCAGAATAACATTTATTCCAAAATTTATAATATCATGAGAATAAAGGGATTCATGGTATAATATGTCAAAAGATAGTATACACACCTATAAGAGTGAATTGGTTCATAACAACAATGAAGTCTCAATGGAAATGTAAATTGAGATGAAATCCATTATAAAGATAGTATCCTTAAATTAAGGATAAATCTATCAAAAAATTATGTGTGAGAAATATAAATACACCAAATATAAGTGGATATTAAGTGTGAAACAATCATAGATCATTCACACATTTTCATAGGATGAAATGTTCAAGAAGTACAAGTTGAACCCAAAGAAATCGAAATTGGGTTAAGACGTTCATTTGTAAAAATTCGACAGCCTAACGACGTCACTTAAAAATTCAGAAAATTAGTCGATGAGAGAGTGAATGGTATATCATCACATGGACATAAACTTTACATCAATAAGGATATATAAGAACATATCCCAACATAATAAGATGTAAATTAAAAGACATAACAAAAGAAGTCTTTTAAAAAGAGGAGGGTGAAAGGTCCCCTTACCGAGTTGGGTAACTTTCGAAACGTACACCCCATGGAAAAAGGGTCATAAAATGAAGATGTAAATACCCATAAATGATATTATGCTACACAAAGTGTATAATAATGGGCATTAAATACACCACTCAAAGGAAATAGTGGCAAATGTAGCATAAATGTCACAGGAATAAAAGTGAGATGAAAAATCCCTTATGAAAACTCGGCAGCCTAACGACACCACTTAAAACTTCAAAAAATGGATTTATGAGATCAAATAGGGTCTCTCATAATATGAACATAAAATTACAGTATGAGGAATATAAAAGAACATCCCCAAACATAAGAAAGATGAGATTAAAAGAAATGACAAAAAAGAGAGTACTTTAAAAGAGAGAAAGTGGTTGGATCCCTCACGAAAATTCGGCAGCCTAACGGCGCCACTCAAAACTCCCAAAATGGATTGATGAGAGAAAATAGGGTCTCTCACCATATGAAAATAAAAATTACAGTAGGAGTAATATAAAAGAACATCCCAATCATAATAAAGATGAGCTTAAAAGGAATGACATAAAAGAGTGTTCTTAAAAAGAAAGAGAGGGGTATGATCCCATACCTCGGGTCCGACATGACTCGATCGTTCTTTAATCTCCTAAATAATAAACTTGAGTTAATTTATAATTCCTAAAGAACATTTCTCAAGTTCATTATTCCTTTTATATCACTTATTACCATGTCATAGACATTATGTAATCATTCAAGTTAATAATGTTTGTTTTGTCGATACTTGGTTCTTAAGTCGAAAGTGGACTTCTTACAATTACATGTTGTTCGTGTGGTCAAAGGTTAATTATATCCAGAATTTTATTCATGATTTATATATCATATATATCATATATATCCCGTATATTCATGCATTTATAATATTACATAACATTTAGAGTTAAGAAATGAAATGCACCATTCATGGAGACGGTAAGCCCTACGTACGCATGAACGCTACTTCCATTTCTATTTCATATTTAATGGAATTAAAACATAATGATACATAATAGTATTTTAATTCTAGTATGGTATCATATATAATATCATTAAATATATCCTTTATACATACCACATATGGTATTAACGAATCAAATCACTTTGAGGGGGCGGTAGTCCGCACATCCTTAAATGAAGATATCACGTTTACCCCTAATGGAAACCATAAAGGTATTCCATAAATGAAAAATACAGAAGCTTAAGTAAAACATAAACATATTAAATATCATATATAAATATAGTGCCATCTTAATGGACACCTTTGAAGGTGTTAGAAAAATGTTGAACAATCATCGTTTCAGGAGGCGGAAATTCACCATCCATGGAAACAGTATGTTCTTTAACCATTAAATGTAGGTGTGTGTAAGTTTAGCTCTAATAATTCTTATAAAAACATCTTAGTATATTGAATATACTTTATTTGTTACAAAATAAATGAATAAAAAGAGTTTAGGGGGTTGGAGAAGCAAAATAAAACAAAAGAACACAAGTGAAGACATTACCTTTAAATCGGGTAACTTCCTTTGATTTGAGCTCAAAGGCTTCCTTGGAAAGGATTATGCCCAAAGTGAGGCTTCAAGGAGTTATATAAGGATGTGGAGAGATGAAATGGGCAGATTTTGGCCGATCCAAAGGCTTGAGAGGTGTGGGTAAGGAGGTAGAGGTGGGGAAATTTTATAAGAGGAGAGGAGGGGCACTCTTGGAAAGTAAGCAAATGTTACTTTATTTGAAAATGAGTTTCGGATTTAAAAGGTCTAAAATTGATATAGTTCTTGGATAAGGTGATAAGGGTTATAAATACACCCATACAATAGGTTTTGGACATGTGTAGGTCTTATATATTACATTATCTTACCATTTTATTTAAATCGTTAAATAATGAGGTCATCGCTGCATCATCATTATGTCATAAATAATTTAATTTATTTAATGTCTAAGAATTATAAAAAAAATACTATGATGTAGGAAATCTTTTTGTCTTTCCAATGACTATTTATAGTCAAAATTCTGACTTGTATAACCCAATGTAAATTTTTTTTTAGTAAAACATCTCATGTTTGTGTCATTTTTACTTTATCATTAAATAAAAAGGTATTTATGTCATTTTCCAACCAAAGTGGCTCCATGGGGTCCCCAAGTTGACCAATGGATTTTCATGGTCGGCCATGAAACATCAAATGAGTGTAGGACATGTGTCTAGGTCATTTAATTTTATTAAAACATTATTCTTACCTTAAACTACACTAATTACCTCTAATCGCGATTAAAAACCTAATAAGTTACTATTCACCAAAAAATTATTTTAATGCCATTGAAACACATTTTACTTCTTAATGCAAACCATGTATGTTGGATTTTTGAAATTCAATACACAAAGGTGGCAAAATTTCATTTAAATGGAAAATCAGTTTTTATAAGTACCACTTAGTGGTTTCACTATTCATCAAGAATTGAAGTTTTTTGGAAAATTACCAAAAATTCACCCTAAGCTATATTTGATATTCCAAATTCAAAAATGATGTAAATTTTACAAAATTCAAAACATATAATTTTCATTAATTAATTTAATAATTAATTCCCGCTATCAAAACAAATAGCGTGTTTTTATGAAACAAAAAGTATCAAAAGATTGACAGCAGTTTAAGTCCAATTTCAAAGTGAAATTAATTCCAACGACCACAATTGGATTAAATGGTAAAAATATATTCTATTTTCACTTTAAAACCAATTCAAAATATAATCTAATCATATAAATAAATTAGATTAAAAAGAGGTTTTGAATTAAAATACAACAGTTTTCACTATTCATTAAAAATTGAACTTTTTCGGAAAAATACCAAAAATTAACCCAAGGTAAATTTCAATGTCCCAATCATAAATAATATGTTTATTTTGAAAAATAGAGCTTATAAAATTGTCAAAAAGTGGATTTAAAAGGGGTTCGCCATCAAAAGGTGGTTAATCGACCTTTTAAAGAATATTAGAATGTTTACGCTTAAAAACTGGATTCATTTGCATTTTTAATCCCCTAACATTTATTGTAAAGAGTAAAAATATTTTACAAACATATATAATCATTTTTTAGTTAGTTCTGTTCATTCCCGCCATTACAACGGCTAGGCATTAACTACCATTTAAAATAATATTATTTTATTATTAGAGTGCAACGTAAGAATACCAAGAAACTCGTTGTTGCATATTGGGTACGCCATCGAGCATAGCATCCCCTTTAAAGTAATATTAATATTTTATTCGCAAATATGAACAAATATAAAGATGTCATATTCTTTATTTACCTGGGGTGTTACATCCTTCCCCCCTTTTGGGAATTGCGTCCTCGCAATTTTAAAATTGGGCTTGGAAACATCCTTGAAAGTCCCACATCGGAACAAGAGTCGGTAAAACAATCACTTTAAAATAAAGAAAGATAAGTAAAAGGTCACCCGAGTTAACCCATACTAGGATTCCATGTATCAAAATATGGACATGGAAGAAAAAAACAAAGGGTCATGTTCTAATGGAGAGTGATAGAAAACATGTTTAGGAGAAATTTAACCACAAGAAAATCACAAACTTGTGATGGGTTAAAGGGTATTTGATTCCCCAGTAGGAAAAGTTAATAGAAAACATTTTTATTTTAAGTTACTTTTTATTGAGGAATTTATTCATAAGGAAACATAATCACTTGTCATGTTGACTTTCAACTTTTATTAGATTCCTTACACAAACTCATATTTTAACCAAAAGACGAGTATTTAGGAAGACTTGTTCACATTAAGAGTACTATAATCAACTTCTAGAGAATAACCTAATCCACAAAAGATAACTATATACTTCCCATGTCTTTAGACTTTAACCAAAACCAAAACCAAAAAGGTTAGTATAAGATCAGATAATTCAGAAAAAGATAACCCTTTATAAAAAGAAAATCTATTCTGAATCTCCAAAATTTGTCCAACAAAACCCAAAGTTCAACGAGGACCATCCGATAATTTTGTCCATAAATTTCTTCAAATTAAACCAAACTAAGATTGAAACCCAAATATTTGAAGGATTTAGTCACATAGTCTTCCAAGTTAAATAGTAACATTTATCTCGAAACAACATTAGTTGCTCTTAATGTCTCGTATTGAAAAGTAATTAATCTAATCACATATCCTCCATGAAAGGTTAATAAATATCCATAGATTAACCAAAATCAACTTACTCTTAATTCATAAAATCATCTAACCAAAAATAATCAGTCAAACTAACCAGGTACTTCACGTAGTCTAGTGGTAGGCTATAAATACCAGTTGCGCTTTGGTTGTGGGTTCGATTCCCATAGCTTTGTCCGACGCGACGGGTTGTCACACGGTCTGCGTGCTGTCCTTTTTCCAAAACTATATAATTCTCAAATCATTCCACAAAAATAGATAAAATCATCAAAAATAACCATAACAAAATTTAACCTCAATTTTATCGCAAGCCTTTCACTTCCATCATAACATATAGTAACCCATAATTACCTCAAAAGTAAGGATCATATAAACCCAAATGGTTCTTTATAACTATGTCCACAAAAGAACAGATAACTATTCCTTGAATAAAATTTTCATATATTAAACATCAGGGTTACACATACTATAAAAAGTCTTCTAATGTAACCCCATCATCAAAAGAGACTTAATACTCTTAAAAATTTCACCATAACTCTTGAAGCCCTTATATGTTGACATCTTACTCATTCATCATTCTTCATGATCCATTAACCATTCCTTTCCAACTTATTCTAAAATACTTCTTTCCTACAAACAAAATCATGAATCATATCCTAAGATTCTAAAGTAGGAAAACAATAGTTATCCAATAATCCATACCTTTGATTGGTCATTTTCAGTTTCTTCATCCTCAATCGGAATGGAATCAGGTATAGGTAAATGAACATTTGTACGATCTTGGTGATCCCATTCACGAAAATTCTTCATAGGACATGTGTTTTCATAATGACCATGAACACCAAATTTAAAACATTCAATTGATCCCTCCGAAAGAACTTCTTTCCCTTTCCTCGAGTCAACTGGATGCTTCCTTTTTCCAATGTAGGTTCTTGCTTTATGACCTTCATTTACACATCTATTGCATATTTCTGTCCCTTTGAAACATTTTCCTAGGTGTTTCTTTCCACATTTTTGACACATAGGTTTTTGAACATAGTTACCCTTATGATTATTACCTGTAGTTCCTCATGAAATTGTTTCTTGCATATATGATGCCTTAGAGAAATCACCAAGGTTTTGGTGGTCAATCATGACTCCGTATAGTTGGTTGAGGATAATCACAAGAGTTTTCATTGTAGCTCCCATATCATTCAGTTGCTTGCTCAAAAAACTGTCATATTTTCCTTCACATCCACTGTTACTTTGGTGCCTGCTAGATCCAGCCATTTACTAAAACCAAAAAGGTCAGTGTGAGTATATCAACAAAACCATCGTGTACTAATGAGGAAGATAAACACTAAGATATACTTACTCATTCACTTTATCTAAAACTAGGACTCTTTCTGAAATCCTAACCATTATGGTAATTTCACTTATGCTTAAAGAATACCCTAACCTCTAAAGTTATCTAAACTGACCTTTGATACCAACTATAAGGCCTCAGCCTTAAACCTTACTTAATCTTGAGTTATTACAAGATTACACATTGAGGATCCTTTCAGGTTTAGAGTTTTAGAGAATTAGGAAATAACTATTACATCTAAAAAGATTACAAAGTAGAAACTTCTACTAAGTTTCCATAAAATAAAAACTCATAAAAAGAAACATGTCTAGTTCCATGTTTTAGGTAGCATGACTTTCCCTTGATCCCATCCTTGACACTATTCCATGTTAAGTTTTGTGAAAAAAATTTCAAAAACTTGGGATGAGCATAAAAAGCTCAGTAAGGGATACAAAAAGAATGAAAACTGTTAGTTTTTCAGAACAACAAGTAAACCATGTATACTTTATCAAAGTAATACTTTTCACCTTTTCGAAGTAGTAAAAACTCTTCACTGAATAAAAGTTCATTATTTACCCTTCTATAAGCAAAAGATTACCATAAAACCCATATAAAGATCTCGTAACATATAAAGGTAACTTGGGACATAAACATACTTAAGTGGAATAACCATAATGTCGACTTTTACACATATCACTTAATGGAACAACCATTCAGCCAACTTCCATACATACATAATGGAATAGCCATACGACTGACTTCCATACCCAATGCATTGGAGGTTATAACGTAACCACCCATCCTGGTATTCACGGCACCACCCGTTATATGGTTTATCATGTAACCACCCATAAAATGTCCAAGTACCAACATTACACATAAAATATTTAAAATATAAACATTTCAATAACAACATTTCATTTTCAATCAAAATAAGTAATTCCAAGATATTGAATTAATCAATCCATTTTCAAAAAAAATCATTTAAAAGAGATTTTTGAATCAAAGTGTCCCATACCACTTTGAAGTTTTTATTGGAATTATAATTTTAAAACATTAATGTCCATATAAATAAATACTGAAAACCACTTTGAAAACATGGACATTAAAGATAAGGGTTTAGAATAATAAATCTTTAAAACATTTAAAATGATATTTTTGTTAAAGAGTTTTTAACAAAGTGAGAGACTCTTGAAAACAAATAATTGAGGAATAAAATTTAATCCGAACTTTATAATATCATGAGAATAAAGGGATTCATGATATAATATGTCAAAAGATAGTATACACACCATATAAGAGTGAATTGGTTCATAACAACAATGAAGTCTCAATGGAAATGTAAATTGAGATGAAATCCATTACAAAGATGGTATCCTTAAATCAAGGATAAATCTATCAAATAATTATGTGTGAGAGATATAAATACATACAATGTAAGTGGATATTAAGTGAGAAACAATCAGGGATCATTAACACATATTCATAGGATTACATGTTCAAGAAGTACAAGTTGAACCCAAAGAAATCGAAATTGGGTTACGACGTTCATTTGTAAAAATTCGACAGCCTAACGGCGTCACATCAAAATTCAAAAAATTAGTCGATGAGAGGGTGAATGTTATCTCATCATATGGACATAAAATTTACATCAATAAGGATATATAAGAACATATCCCAACATAATAAGATGTAAATTAAAAGACATAACAAAAGAAGTCTTTTAAAAGGAGGAGGGTGAAAGGTCCCCTTATCGAGTTGGGTAACTTTCGAAACGTACACCCCATGGAAAAAAAGTCATAAAATGAAGATTTAAATACCCATAAATGATATTATAATACAAAAAGTGTATAATAATGGGCATTACAAAAACCACTCAAAGGAAATAGTGGAAAACGTAGCAAAAATTTCACAGGAATAAAAGTGAGATGAAAAATCCCTTATGAAAACTCGACAGCCTAACGACGCCACTTAAAACATCCAAAAATGGATTTATGAGATCAAATAGGGTCTCTCATAATATGAAAATAAAATTAAAGTATTATTAATATAAAATAAAATCCCCAAACATAAGAAAGATGATCTTAAAAGAAATTACATAAAAGAGAGTACTTTAAAAGAAAGAGAGAGGTTGGATCCCTCACGGATATTCAGTAGCCTAACAGCGCCACTCAAAACTCCCAAAATGGATTTATGAGAGAAAATAGGGTCTCTCACCATATGAAAATAAAAAGTACAGTATTAGTAATATAAAATAACATCCCAATCATAAGTAAGATGAGCTTAAAAGGAATGACATAAAAGAGTGTACTTAAAAAGAAAGAGAGGGGTATGATCCCTTACCTCGCGTCCGACTTGACTCGATCGTTCTTTAATCTCCTGAATAATAAACTTGAGTTAATTTATAATTCCTTAATAACCTTTCTCAAGTTCATTATTCCTTTTATATCACCTATTACCATGTCATAGACATTATTTAATCATTTAAGTTAATAATGTTTGTTTTGTCGATACTTGGTTCTTAAGTCGAAAGTGGAGTTCTTACAATTACATGTTGTTCGTGTGGTCAAAGGTTCATTATATACAGAATTGTATTCATGATTTATATATCATATATATCATATATATCCCATATATTCATGCATTTATAAAATTACATAACATTTAGAGTTAATAAATGAAATGCACCATTCATGGAGACGGTAAGCCGTACGTACGCATGAACGCTACTTCCATTTCTATTTCATATTTAATGGAATTAAAACATAATGATACAAAATAGTATATTAATTACAGTATGGTATCATATATAATATCATTAAATATACCCTTTATACGTACCACATATGGTATTAAAGAATCAAATCACTTTGAGGGGGCGGTAGTCCGCACTTCCTTAAATGAAGATATCGCGTTTACCCATAATGGAAACCATAAAGGTATGCCATAAATGAAAAATACAGAAGCTTAAGTAAAACATAAAAATATTAGATATCATATATAAATATAGTTCCATCTTAATGGCCACCTTTGAAGGTGTTAGAATAATGTTGAACAATCATCGTTTCGGGAGGCAGAAATTAGCCATCCACGGAAATAGTATGTTATTTAACCATTAGATGTAGGTGTGTGTAAGTGTAGATTTAATCCATCTTATAACAACATCCTAGTATATTGAAGATACTGGATTTGTTACAAAATAAATTAATAAAAAGAGTTTAGGGGTTTGGAGAAGCAAAATAAAACAAAAGAACACAAGTGAAGACATTACCTTTAAATCGGGTAACATCCTTTGATTTGAGCTCAAAGGCTTCCTTGGAAAGGATTCTGCCCAAAGTGAGGCTTCAAGGAGTTATAGAGGGATGTGGAGAGATGAAATGGGCTGAGGTTGGCCGAGCCAAAGGCTTCAGATGTGTGGGTAAGGAGGTAGAGGTGGGGGCATTTTATAAGAGGAGAGGAGGGGCACTCTTGGAAAGTAAGCAAATGTTACTTTATTTGAAAATGGGTTTCGGATTTAAAAGGTCCCAAATTGATATAATTCGTGGATAAGGTTATAAGTGTTCTAAATCCACCCATTCAATAGGTTTTGGACATGTTTAGGTCTTAGATATTACATTATATTTCCATTTTATTTAAATCGTTAAATAATGAGGTCATCACTGCATCATCATGATGTCATAAATAATTTAATTTATTTAATGTCTAAAAATTAAAAAAAAATACTATGATGTAGGAAATCTCTTTATATTTCCAATTAATATTTATAGTAAAAAATCTGACTTATATAACCCCATGTAAAAATCGTTTTAGTAAAACATCTCATGTTTGTGTCATTTTTTACTTTATCATTATATAAAAAGGTATTTATGTCATTTTCCAACCAAAGTGGCTCCATGGGGTCCCCAAGTTGACCCATGGATTTTCTTGGTCGGCCATGACACATCCAATGAGTGTAGGACATGTGTCTAGGTCATTTAATTTTTTTAAAACATTATTCTTACCTTAAACTACACTAATTACCTCTAATCGCGATTAAAATCTTAATAAGTTACTATTCACCAAAAAATTATTTTAATGCCATTGAACCACATTTTACTTCTTAATGACAACCATTTATGTCGGATTTTTGAAATTGAAAATACAAAGGTGGAAAAATTTCATTTAAACGGAAAATCAGTTTTTATAAGTACCACTTAGTGGTTTCACTATTCATCAAAAATTGAAGTTTTTCGGAAAATTACCAAAAATTCACCCTAAGCTATATTTGATATTCCGAATTCAAAAATGATTTCCATTTTACAAAATTAAAAACATATAAGCTGCATTAATTAATTTAAAAATTAATTCCCACTGTCAAAACAAATAGTGTGTTTTTATGAAACAAAAAGTATCAAAAGATTGACACCAGTTTAAGTCCGATTTCAAAGTGAAATTAATTCCAACGACCAATATTGGATTAAATGGTAAAAATATATTCTAGTTTTACTTTAAAACCAATTCAAAAGATAATCTAATCATATAAATAAATTAGATTAAAAAGAGGTTTTGAATTAAAATACAACATTTTCACTATTCATTAAAAATTGAACTTTTTCGAAAAAATACCAAAAATTAACCCAAGGTAAATTTCAATGTCCCAATCATAAATAATATGTTTATTTTGAAAAATAGAGATTATAAAATTTTCAAAAAGTGGATTTAAAAGGGGTTCGCCCTCAAAAGGCGGTTAATCAACCTTTTAAAGAATATTAGAATGTTTACGCTTAAAAACTGGATTCATTTGCATTTTTAATCCTCTAACATTTATTGTAAAGAGTAAAAATATTTTACAAACATATATAATCATTTTTTAGTTAGTTCTGTTCATTCCCGCCATTACAACGACTAGGGGTTAACTACCATTTAAAATAATATTATTTTATTATTAGAGTGCAACATAAGATTCCCAAGAAACTAGTTGTTGCATATTGGGTATGCCATCGAGCATAGAATCCACTTTAATGTAATATTAATATTTTATTCACAAATATGGATAAATATAAAGATGTCATATTCTTTATTTACCTGGGGTGTTACATATGTTCTCATGGCATTGGGCGATTTAGACATTAAAAGGGGTCATGAAGTTTATTTTTGGGAAAATGGGCATCCAAAAGGATATAGAACAATTCATGGATATTCCTTCACATGCTACATATATATGACTTTGACCAAAGTATCACTAAAATTTATAGTCTAAATTTTTTCTAAGTTGTATTATCGAGATGGATTATCAAATCAATGAAATTGGGTCTTTATAAGAGATTCATACACCAAAATGAATGCATATATGAATATGATGCCATAATTATACTTTGAAAATTATTATTATATAATGATTTTTAAAATTAAGGGTATCTATACCCACTTGAATAGTTTGGGTTATGGGAAGGGTAAATAATTATCCAAGAATATCTAGTCAATGGGAAGTGTGGACTAGTGGGTTAAGGCTGACTAATCATAATGGGGGATATCCATATTAAATACAGTCAGGACAATAGCTCCTAGGTTTATGGTTAACCTCTCTTCTAGGACCAAAACATCATCTAGAAACAATATTTTATGCATTGTGTTATTCTCTAGAAAATCCAAGAGGGTTCCCTTAATATCAGCCAATCCATGTTACTAATATGCTACATTAGTGAACCAAGAGTACATTAGATCAAGGTCCTTGCAATGTCAAGAGAATATGCACTCAAGGAATTAGTTGGTATTAAATCAGATATCATAGGTGTGAAGGTGGTTCATAGAGAACATAATATTCATGAAGGTTTTGATCACCCTAAAGGCTACACTAATGCCTATTGTACACATTTTTAGGGTGAAGGAATAAAATATTCAATTATTGAATACACAATTATTAGAAGGGATGATCTTCCCAATTTGAAGACCTCATGCCATTTAGTTTAACATCATGTGAAAAGGAAATGGTTTCCTATATTTGAATAAAATATATCTCAATTTCACTATCCAGAGTGAATTTATGGGTTCACTAAGATCACATGAGTCATTCTCATCTAGAAAAAAATGAGACAACTGGGAAATTGATTAAACTACACAAAAGTTCATGACATGGATCATGTTGGTATAGTCCATTTTAAGTTGGATGATAATATCTAAACAGATCTTAATCTCATTGAGGGACATGGTTGGGAGTGATGAAAATCGATTGCTAGGCCTAAAATATAAGATACATGTTTCACTATGTATACCATAAATATTGGAATCAAAACAAATATAGTTCTTATATATGGTCCAATATTTGTATTTGACTCTTACATAGGGATTTGGGCCCTCAATTTTCTACACAAATATGTTTCATGTATAGTAAATTTTTGTCGGAGTGATTATCTTGATTGTTAAAGAAGAAAAACTCATATTAATAAGGTTTTGGTTTCAGGATGTAGGTGGAACTACTTTTTCATCATGTATGGTTGTTGGATAAAGCTCGAAATGAGATGATAAACTCATACATAAAGAACATTTTACATAGATTTGGATCACATCTAAAGGGTTAGGTAGTTCCCATGTGTTTAACACGTGTTTTATTTTTTAAGGTCTTATGAAAAGGACCACTATTAAGTTTAAAGTAATGAAAAAATGAATCAGGGGGTTTCATTTTTTAACATCATGTGACCAGGTCATGGTCTGACAGTTTAGAATCTTATGGTAAGGACATATTCTATGCAGTTTAACATAATTTGGAAAGGATGTTTTTATGACATAACTTGTTAGGATGAATGATTTTTTGATTTATCTAAGATGACCCATATGCATGTTGAATGAGTTTTTGGATTCTCTTAATCTATCAAACATTCATATACTTTCTTATGATGTCAAACCATGAAGGCATGGAATCCATCAATCATGTTCCCTAGTAATCCATGGCAATCAAAATAATTAAGGTGGTAATTCATGGATGCCTACTCATGTCTCTTGGTCCTTGGGAGCCTGATAATGTCATGCTCTACTGAACATGTGAAGAATACATCCAAATTCTCAGTATTAAAGGAATAAACCTTGTTTCTTCTATTAACCATATATTTTCATCCATCATTGAGGGATTGGTGTCCTATATTATGTTGCAATATTTGTGTGTTTATTTCATAGTTCTCACATGAATGGAGTGGGGCTTCAGGTTCCAGTGGTTCTAACATTTTTCCATCTATCTACTTCTGAATTTAGTTCTTAATGTTATCAATACTCTCTATTATATTCCAGAGACATTGATGGTTGGAGAAGTAATTTTAATGGAATCTCAACTCATCCTATTTTATTTTTATCATTATTGGGAGTTCTATCAAATCATTCTCCATGGTATAGATGAAATACCTAGAGAAAATTTTTGGTTATAAGGAATATTCCTATCCTTGTCTGTCATCATGGGATGGATAACAATGCTACTTCCCCTATCTTCCATCTACACCTCTATTGGCTTGGGAACAAAGAAAAAATATGGATTCTAGGATGTGTTCATCCAATATTTATCAATTTAGGGGTATGAAATGAAGCATCGGGGGCCCTAGATGATGATGATGATTCCCATATATTAGAGGAATCTAACTCTGATGGATATCTTATAACAACTTCTAAGGTCGAATGGTGTATGAATAACACCAAATGGGGGTGGGAAATATGGAAATGTCCCTAGATCTATGGCTTGGGGTTTTTTGAAAAAATAAAAATTCCCCTAGCCTTGTCGACTATGGTGAGGAGGAGAAATGTATGGGTTACACCAGATGAGGGGGTGAATAATATAAAACTACCCATATCCCTATGGGATGGGGTATTTCACTACAACGAGGACCTTTATGGGAGAGTACTGATACACCATCGCAGTGAAAAGATCCCATAATAACTTCCATAATTTTTTCTTGAAGATCCTCATTCTCTCATTGTAGCTGATTGATCTATTCTTCCATTAAAGTTTCCCTATCGTACTTAAATATATGACTGGAAGGAGTCAATATGACAGTCATTCCTTTTCCAATGGTAAGGTGGGTGGATGATGATGGGAGTCTCAATGTGGACCTTGAAGAATGAATAGAATATTTCTATTAGGGATATAATCCAATGGTATTTCACTTTGATACTTTACAAAGGTTGATAATTCCCTCTATGGATGCAAAAACGATATCACTAATACCTTATTCACTAATTATAGTGGTGGAATATAGGTAAACTTACTATGTCTCAGATGGCTATAGTTGGTATTAATCATCCTCATCAAGAGTGTTCTCATCTGAATCCTTTGGGATGTCCATAGATATGGTTGATATCATGTTGATGGATATATAGGTGGGATATCTCTCCTCTTTAGTAAATTATATTGTTTGGTGGGTCGGTACCTGATGTATCATTTTTTGGGACAGTTCCCATTGTATTGTTTGGTGTGATGATTCCTATTTCACCATTTGGTGGGACGACACCTATTGCACTATTTGGTGGGAAAAGACCAATTTCACTATTTAGTGGGGTAAAACTTGTATAAGGGATGATTATAGGGTAAAAAATGATAAGACTTTCCTGAGATCTATGGTTTGGGGTTCTCCTTGGGATTCTACAGTCACCAAGGATGGCTATGATGCACTCTGAGGCTTCTGGATAGTAATGATATGGAATTGATTGTAGGCCACTATTGGGATATACCATGGATATTAGATACAATGGATGTGGGGGGGGGGTATAGTTTTTCTATGATGTTTCACTATTTTTATTCCCTATGTGGGTACTCTTATTGGATGACCTAGTTTGGATAAATTGGAAAGACAAAAATTCCTCTGTAATTTCCGATGTAATTATGGTCACACGACAATGGAGATGAAAAAAGTCAATAGGAGACCTCCTAAGTATCAAATGAGTGGTTTAGTTGATGTGGATATTTTCCTCATACATCTCCCTCATATAGAAAAGGTATATGCTACTGCTCTCTATAGAAAATATCCCAAAGTGGTTGAATATTTCAATAGTCTATGGATTCTTCTCAGTGGACCATCGTGGGAAAGATGACCTATGGTGCTTTATCCTCTGGTGTAATTCATGAGTTTCCCCCAAATTCTAGATGGAGATATTGATATGGTAATACTATAATAGGACATTCACCAACCTAAATGAAGGTTTTGGGTTGAAAAAAAAATATCCATCGGCCTCAGGGATAAGGTTTCCATGGTGGATGAGGCATATGATCGATGTTTTAGCCAGTTGTGCACAATAGATTGATGTGTTTTGCACATATTATCAGATTGTAAAATGGTCTTGTAATCTAATGGTGAATTTTGTGATTCCATTTTGATTGTAGGGAATCTAAAAAGTTATATAGAAGAAACAAGGCACCTAGTCAGGGAAGCATCATATATAAGGGAACATGGTTGATCGATTTCTTTCACAATTAAAGGATATAGAACTGGTCCTTTTCCCTCTATGAATGGTTAAACATAATTTTAATATTAACATCAAGTTAACTATTTTTTTTTCATTAAAAATAATATTTTTAATGCTTTATTATGGTCCATTGAGTTTCAATGCAAAATCGTTTGCTTCTAGTTCACTATTTTAAATCGAATGAAAACTACCAATGTATTCCACATATGTAATGAGATACGGTCCTGATTTTGAAAGGAATATGGTTTATGAGAATTCATAAATTGACACTTAGGAACTCACATTGGTCAAGAGGTTGATAGGTCAGTCTCATCACAAAATATTGGGGAAATTATTTCATACTATAGGGATCTATTATAGATTTAAGATATGTTTATGAATCCTTTCCAAGACCTGATATAGGAATTGTTACCCATATTCCCATGAATTAATCATAAACATGTGTTTATGAGAACAACTGCACTTTTCATAGGTTATGCTTTATTCTCCGATTTATTTATGATCATTTTATTTATATCCATATTAGGCACTCTGAAGTTAGTCACCATCCAGTAAGGATGTTGGTGTTTTGTAATTTGGATTGAACCTTGAAGAGGAATCCTTTGCATAATTTGGGGATTAGAATCAAAACCCACAAGGTTCATTGGAATTATGTGCCTTGAAAGGTAATACATCAATATTTTTGAGTGTTAATTATTCATATAAGGTTTTCTTTAGATATTTCATCAGGAGTATGTCCCTATAAAGGAAGGGAAAATGCAATCAGGCTTACATCTAAAAAAAGGACCATGTTGTGTAATTAACATCATACTAATGGAACAATCACCACTATTCTCCAAGAACACATGATTCATGATCACTGTGAGAAGAAATAGATTGTTTGATATTATACAAAATGCAAGATAGTATAAGGTTTAATTTTATGGGGGTTACACACTAATGTTTCTTTAATATTTGAGCGGTGCTTAAACACTGAGGTTGCCCAGATATTTGAGCAGGGCTTGCACACTGAGGAAACCCTGAAAGAATATGATTATAAGCTCCATGAAGGATATGGATACATAAGGAAAGAAATTATATTTATGTTTGATATGGAGCTCAAGCCTTAGGAAGGTGTCCTATGTATCTTGCTTTTAACAAGAATCAGATTCCTTGTTCACGAATTCCTAAACTACTGATGGTTAGGGAAGAATAATTACACTTAAGGTATTATCTTTCTAGTGTTTAAATGATCTAGGGACTTATAAAAAAGTTGTTTCCCATTTATGAACCCATTGTTCATCTATGGGTGGTCGAGGATGAATAATAAAATTATAAGAGAATGTGATCCCATGAGATATAATAATTGGGATATTGTGGGACTTACACCATGGTGGAAACCATGTCACATATTCACTGTTTATCTAATGACATACCAAAATAGAGGGCCATGAAAGGTTTATTGAATATGTTTTTATGTTAAAAAGTTCCTTTTGAGGACATGGAATGATAGAACTTCCCTACCTCATCATGAGGGTATGGTGGTCCTGTAACAAGTCAGGGTCATGCTATTTTTCGACACATCCAAGGTTATTCATATGATAAGTTTGACATGTCCAAGGATGATTACATGTCAAGGTTGACATGATAAAAAGAATTCACATAAAAAGTCTGATATGTCTAAGGGAATTATAATGACAAGGATGATATGTACATGGATGTTCATATGTCAATGATGACTTGTCTAAGAGAATTCACATGATGAGGAAAACATGTCCAAGGATGTTCACCTGTCAAGGACCAAGTATACAATAATTTTCACATGTCAAGGCTGATATATCAAAGGGAATTCACATGATATGGGGGACATGTCCAAGGATGTTTACATGTCATGGCTGACATATCCAAGGACATTTTCATGTCAAGGCTGATATATCCAAGGATGTTCTCATTTCAAGGATGACATATCAAAGGATGTTATTATGTCAAGGACAACATATCTATGGATATTCACATGTTAATGATGATATGTCCAAGGGATTTTACATGAAAAGGAAAACATGTCCAAGGGAATTCAAATGACACAGTTGGCATGTCCAAGGGAATTCACATGACAAGGAAGACATATTGAAGGATGTTCTCATATTAAGGTTGACATGTGAATGGATGTTCACATGTCAAGGTTGAAATGTCCAAGGATGTTCTAATGTTAAGGATAACATGTCTAAGGAGATTTTCATGTTAATTCTGAGATGTCTAAGAAAATTCACATGATAAAGAAAACATGTCCATGTATGTTCGTATGTCTAGTAATATATGTACAAATATATCCGTATGTCATGGATGATATGTCCAATGATGTTTTCAAATCAAACCCGACATGTCTAAGGAAGTTCACAGGTTAAGGCTGATATGTGCAAGGGATTTCACCTGATATGTAAAACATATACAAGGGTGTTCGCATGACAAGGACGACATGTATAAGGGAGTTCTAATGACAAGGATGAAATTATCAAGGAAGATCAAAAAAATTGATGGTATATTCAAGGTTTTTCGCATGTCTATGTTGACATGTCCAAAGACATTCAGATATAAAGGAAACATGTCTAAGGATTTTCACATGTCAAGTTTGACATGCCAATGGATACCCACATGTCAAGGATGACATGTCTAAGGATGTTTTCACGTCATGGATAACATGTCCAAGGGATTTTTCATGACAAGGAAAAAATGTCTAATGATGTTATCATGAAAAGGCTATAATGTTTAAGTATGGTAGAATGTCAAGACCAACATGTCTAAAGATTGTATTGAGGGTGTCACATTATGTTCAAAGTGTCATCTGTTCATATAAAGGGGGTTACATTATTAAAGTGATATGAGGTCATCACATGACCAAGGGGACCTGTCCAAGATGTTTGGACTAAGGGTACGTGAATGAGGGATTCCAGTACACTTAAATGCATAGATTTTTACAAAAGGATCATGGAAATTAAAGGGCGTCGCATGATCAAGGGTATGTTTCTGAGGTCTCATGATCAAGGTATATGAGGAGACCAACACCCCAGGTCGCCTGAAGTTGTTGCAATACACTGGGTGTCAAAGGTCGATATCCCAAGATTTATAAAGGAATCATGAGACCAAGGGTTTGTGTTTCATGTCTAGGGTTCTTATCTTAGGGCGCAATAACTCTTCTTAAGTAATAAGGTTTCATGTCTATGGGTACATGACTAGTCCACACAAAAAATATCACACCATTGAAAAAAAAATACATGATATTATCACACAACCAAGGGATTGTGTGGATTATTTTCATGTCCACGTGTTTGAGTTACATGTCCAATGACACATTAAAAAGGTGTTTCATGTCAAAGGTTTATAAGGATATTGACACCCTTGTTAAGATAAAGGCATTATGTGATTTTTAGTTCATCATGTGATCATTAAAGGGGATCTCATGTTTATATTTCTTCAAAGGACACCTGTGATGGGCTCTCATGATGGTGTCTCATTATGCTTATCCATTTATCTACCCACTTCATCCTACCAAACAATCATTTATTTTTCAAGGAAGAGATATGGGTTTATATTAGAAAAGCATGATGAGTATGCCACTGCTTTACATGGTGAGTATGTCATGTGTACTAACATTATGTGGTAGGTGGAGTATATTTGAGGATTCAATACTCTCAACATTCACTTGATCATGTAATTATGAGGTGGATATGTGATCACATGATAACTTTATAGTGATGCTTGATTAGCTTCCCATGATCATCTAATTCTTCATGAATTGACTTGGTGGAAAAAATTCAGGACAAATGACATGGGGTTCACATGTTGGATGTTTTATATGATCGAATTTCTACAAGAAGGAAGGTATGTTGTTATTCATGTGATAGATTCACATGATTTGTGTGATTATATTTTATTTTTATGAAATACCATGGTGGAAAGATGATGGAGATATGTTATGGGCATCATGAAATGAAATATGCTCAAGATGAAGTCTTTATATGATGGTAGATATGTTATTATTCATGCGAAGAATTAGTGATTGTGAGCATGTATTTTCATGATCATGAAATGACTCAGTAATTATAAACATGGATTGGTAAGATCATGTGACAATGTGGTTATTTCCAACATTGATTCTGGTGGTCATGAAATGTCTTTGTGATTTCTAACATGGATTTTTCAATCTATTTGAATGATCAATTTACATGATATGAGATTACATAATTCCCCTGAGGATATCTAAGATGGTTTCATCTAACAATCGTTATTATTCTTGAGAATCCCCAGTTTTTGTTGTTAACATGATTTCACATGATCATGTGATGCCTCACTAGACCAAATATTGACAACTACAGAAGGGATTATGTCATGGAGGATGTAAATTATTGGAAAGTTATGTTATTTTTCATGTGATGCCTCAATTATGTCTGAATGACATCATCACTTGATCAAAATATTAGATTTAATATTCATGTCATGATTTGGCTAAGTGGATACACAATTATGTGATATGTGATTATTCATATGAATAATGATATTCTTATGACAAATCTGTTTTCCTTTGAACATTCCCATGAATACAAGACAACAATTGCATTCATGGATTTAGATGGTTGATATCATCATGCTTACTTATCATGAACACTAGAGGTGGAAGACATTGCAGACATCCAATACTAGAGTGACAACATAAATAGTATTGGGATGATGATATTTATGATGATTTCATGTCTTGATTTAATGGTACATGTTGATTTTATTAGATGAAAATAGTTATATATGTATAATTTAAATATGGATGGAAAATGTAGTGATTCAAAAGTCTAGTATCATACTTTTTATTGTTCTGTTAGTGCTTAATAAGCCTCAATACTCCTTCATACAATCAAGATAGCACCATGGTTTTTCACTCAACACACTGTCACACACTTTCCCCTCAAAAGTCATGCCATGCCCTTGCATAGTCAACATGAACAGCTTCAAGCATGCACCATGTGCACTCGGTTGGTGCTATGATTTCCTACACCCTTCCACTATACTAGCCAATTACACTGCCTCATAAGCATGGTTGAGGGGACTCACAGATGTGCCTATATTGATCTATCTCAATGGATAACCATGGTTAGATAATATTTTTAATAATAGTCGTTCCCCAATCTTAGAATACTAATCTATGTAAAATGTATCACAACGAGATCAAAGTATATTCCATTAAAAAATGAATTAAAATCCTTCATTATCAATAATGATACCTCTAAATCATCTTATAAGTCCTTCATAAAAAATATATTAACTTTTCTCCTAGGATTCACACATCTCAAAGCCTCGATGGAAAATTCCATGATACACATTTATGAGCGTCAACAACTATCATGATGCATGACCATATACACCCAATTTTCATAACAAACAAAAGTAAAAATACCATGAATCAATAACATCACACTCAATTTTACAACTGGAGGTGGAAATTAATCAACTCTAAAAACACACAACAAGAATAAAATTTAAATCCCAAAAAACATAGATTCCCCCCATACGTGGGTCTATAACTCCCAAGAACGATATAATTAATAAACCATGAAAACAACTTATAATTTTTTCCATCATTCCCAAATATTATGAAAAAATAAAATATACTATGATAATTCTTCATAATGAATTGAATCAGATTACAGTGTATCAATTACCTAGGCTAGTGCTTCAAATAGCATTAAGCACACCACCATATACACTAGAGGCTACCAGCTTGTGAAGAGGGCCTTTTATTTTTCCATGGGGAGAGTATTACCTCATTATCCAAGTGTAAAACAAATATAAAATAGGGTAAATATCATATAACTGCACAAAATATAAAAATAAACTACATTTTAATAATACTATGTCATATCTTGTGTAATATTAGAATGATGAAACATACATAACAAGCAGGTAAATAAAAATTGACCAAGTCAAGTAAAACCATCCTAAAGGTAAATACAAGGAAAAATACTAAGAGAGAGGGAGAGAGAATAATCCCATAATTCCAGAGCACTGGCCTAGCTCCCAACTCTCAACTCTAACCTTGACATCAAATTAAGCATCCTTATTGGGTCTTTCCCTAAACCTATAACCTATGACAAAGAATCATCTTCTATGGTACCCAAGTTCCATGGTAGCCTGAACAAGGTGTGATTATAACTCAGTATTCCACTTTCAATGGTGTCTAATGAAAATATAGTTTTTGAGAATAATTCATAAATACATTTCACAAACAAATGAGTCAGTAATAATGTTAATTTAAATAACTCAATAGATCCTAGTTGATATTTGAGTATCAAGAGTACAACCTGGGCTAACAATACCTACTCGTCTAATTCCAGTATCTGAATATAGTGGAAAAATCATGTCTAAATTTAGTTCAAAGGTAAAACACCAATTGAACCATAACCAAGTAGCCTGATAGGAATCTACATGGCTCATATCGACATTCCCTCCCAATAAATCCTATGAAAATATTAAGTCAAGTATGAACAAAAAGGACCACCCTTGACATTCAAAATCATGGATCAATTGGAATCCAAGTCTCACACCCAAGGAATTATATACCAATAAAATTTGATCTAAATATAGGGATTTTATCCCAAGACATTAAATAAAGGAACCCCTCAATAATCCACAACATTAATCAGTGGAATTCGAAAAATATAAACATTACCCAAATCTAAGGGGAGTCACCCCAAGGAATTCACAGTAATGAATCAAAGTATAATCCATTGGCTCATTCATGGAATTCTATATTATTGGATTTAATTAAATCCAAGGAGGTATTCACTCCTAGTATTTACATGAGTCCTCTAGTGTAATACAAGGAATGTACATGAAATTATATTCCAAAAAATCATGAAGATTCCATAGGACTTCCCATGGAATTCCAATTTTGGTCGTCAATTCGAATAATATAAAAAAATAATTATTCAAAAATTAACATAAAATAATTTAATATCTAAAGACAATATTCACCTCTTTGGTCTATTTCATATATTAAAAATTTTAAAATATTAATCCATGCTTCTACAAAATTCAATTAATAATTTAATTTATGAATTTCCAAGTCAATAATCCATCTTGGTTCCAAGGGGACATCCTTGGAAACTAACGTTCCCAAAATCAATCTATTATATTACCAAGGTTATCCCTAGACCAAATAATTAATTCAACCATTTCCAAGTTACAAGACTAAACCACTAATTTAATATACTTAATAAAGGTATATACCAATCCAACATGCTCTCCATAACACAAAGGGGGTTTCCAAGGCATAAAATGTAAAGTAACACTTCATTTTAATTTTTAATCAAGGTGACTTATAAGTTGTAAAGTCTACATAAAATGAAATTAAATACAATGTCATTAATTTAACGGGAAAACAATTAAACCACCCACATTAACATCATAGAGACCCACTCATCTAATATCAGCATTCAATTTGATCCAAAATGAGATAAATCAAAGAACTAGAAAAAATCATGAAAAATAAGGAATAACCCACATAAAAAATGCGAAGACATTTAAAAATGAAAAAAAACAAGGAGGGGAGGAAGATAAATCTTAGAATGACCTCAAAACTCCCAACACATCTGATGAAAAGAAAATCAAAAAGTATCTTAAATAGATCATTGGGGAAGATCGTGATAAAAAGTGGGGATCCTTTACTACATGAAATTTCCAAATACAACCCAAAAATTGAGTTAAGAAGGGGGGGGGGTGAAATCGCGGCCAATTTTTTCCAATATACCGTTCAAGGTTTTGGTGATCATATAATGTGTATAGAAGCACTCAGGTTGAATCCTCGGTGATGATACTTTTTAATAGTCGATTGTTTTCAGTTGATTGTATTTTGATTGGGGGGGGTTGTTTTCAGAGCTTAAAAGAATTAATTTGTCGATTAATATTGATTTAACAATTTGATAAATATTTGGGTGAGTTCATTAATAGGTTGTTAATTTTTTGATATCCTTAAGCCTTGCTTTATATTTCATTAAATTAACACCCTTGTCCCAAGTTGACATTGATTGAAATTCGTAAGTGTTAAGGATTTAATCCAAGACATAACATAACTTAGGGTTATAATATCAATCATATATTGTTGATGGTGGTGTATTTATGGTTCCAATAATCCATAGAAACCACACGTTAAACAAAACAAGTCATTAATCCATGAAAAGTTATGTCCAACATAAACAATGTTAAATTATAGAATACTCATCGAGCAAAATATCTCAATCAGTTAACATATCTAAATAATGAATCACCCAAATGGTATATTTACTCATCCATTTATATGGTTATTAATATGGTAATATATTATTATGGTGATGAATTATAAAAAGAAAAAAAGGGATAATAAAAGAGTAGTGCGTCGAACACACACAATCGTTGAAGAGAGTTAAAAAAATACTTTCAATTGAATAGAAGAAAAAGAAGGGAAAGGGTTTTAAATTGATTAAAACTATTTTAAGAATATTAATATTAAACTACATAATTTTTATGAGAATAAGAGATATTGATTAATAAACTTTCATTAAAACATAATTACAAAGACAAACACTTGTGAAATTATAAACGAAGAAAACTAAAAAAGTAAATTTAAACAAAGAGAGAGAGAAAGGTTTATCAGGTGAAAAATTGAGTATGGAAGGTCCTCCCAATAATTTTTCAATTAGTTGTTCATAAAAATATGTGCACTTATCCTCTGAAATTATAGATCTTTTGAAGTAAAGGAGGGGGGATGTATTTATAGCCCAAGGAGTTGGACTATTTGCATTCCAAATTTTTCCCTCCACTTGTCTTTTCGGTTTGTCCATTCAGAAAACTGAATATTGAGATTTCCTCTTTTTCAAATTTATATATAATTATGTTGGTCAACTAATATAAAAATTTGGAGGCATCTGAACTTATGGATCCAATGTTATGGCATTTTTAATAAAAATTGTTAAACGGTCCATTTCTATCCTTGTTTTTTCGATGTACGAAATGTGAATGGATTAATGAACACGGAGATTATCTCAAATAAAAATATATTCTTTTATAAAGTTTTAATAACATATATCTCCTCTTTCACACTGAAAAATCTTGGCTTTATGTGATGATTAGATCAGGATAAAATTCATGAATAGTGTTGTGATTTTAATTCTCGACCAGAATGGTGGGCTGGACTTCAATGCTTCATTTGGGCCCCTTGTTTTTAAATTTGGGCGTTGAAATTTTTATTAATGACTCCTTGAATTGTTATAAGAATTTTTTAGGATAATAAATAAATTTTCACTTCTGTATCGAGCCTAGTAATTCAATATTCATGGATGGTCTAGTTTCTTCAGAGATTCAATGAGTCTTCTTGTGTGGTCCATATGACCCATCAAATGGCAGACTTTGCCAATTATTACTTATAATGATATGTGGGAAATTGAATAATGAATCTTAAAAAACGAGAACCAGAAAATTTGGATAAGTAGGTTGATATTTATTATTAAAATAGTAAACTAACATAAGTATGGATGAATTCAAATAGTGCTCAAACATTATAATTAATATTTAAATATTAATATTTCAAAAAAATTATGCACATTTCATTTAAAATAAGTAAAGGGGGTATATAATAAGTTCTTAATAATTGAATAACATCAACCCCCCCCAGACACATAGGCTTGTGAATGTCCTCGTGTTCAATAAATATAAAAACATAATAAAATCATTTTTACATGCCAATAGATATTAAATTTTTTTCCCCATTCAGGGGAGGTTTAGAAAATTTCATTCATCCATATTAAATTTCACTACAAGTAGTTATAGAAACAATTTTATAAAACCAATTCATTTTTTCATGCTCAAATTTAGAAATAGAAAATGTGGACACTGAAAACTCACACCTCTCAAGATGATAAAATTCATTTATGGAGGTTCGCTCTTTCACCAACCAAATGTGAAAATATTAGAGCTTTAAAGAGATCTCACCTTCCATTCACTATCTTAAATTTAACAAGAATCAATAGGTCTTTTAAGAGGTTTTTATTTGGATATGGGATGGAAGGAATATAATGTTCAAGAGATAGTAGAAGAGGGGTAAAACATAAGCATGGGTAAAACAATGCACAATTTTTTTTTGAAATGAAACATAAAAGGAAATGGAAACACATATTTACAAGGGAAAAATTGTGTGAATCAAGACACAAAATTGGAAGAAATTTTGAAGGGAATTAGAAGATAGAATATTTACAAAACATGAAAGTTCTTCTAATGACATAAGTGTTGATGTTTTTTCTTTTTTCTTCTTTTTTTTCATTTTTTGAAAGTTGAACTTGAAAAATATCTCACAATCATATCCAAACCCATGATTGATCTCATCACAACACTATTTGTAATATTTATAACAAGATCAAATGTTTAGGAAGAGTGATTTTTGACCTACCCAAGACAACCCATTTTTTTGTTCTTATTTTTTGTTTTTTATGATTTTTTTGAACAATTGTCAATAACATTTACAAAATTACATAAATGAAACAACATTACATTCCCCAAAACTCACTAAATGAAAAACTCCCTCCCACACTAAAATGGATGCATTCCCTAAAGCATAATATAACTCATTGAAAATCAGTAAAAGGGCACCCAAAAAATGAAATCCATTCCCCCCACACATAAATTTCAATAAATGATAAAATTTAAATCTATATAGATATTGGGTGGGATAAACTATTGGGCTTATAATGTGGATATCAATGAAAAAGGCTTTTATAGGCACATAGGGTCTTTCAAATTGAGGATTAATGTATGATAAATGGGAGGATATTTGGCTATTTTTATTCTCACATGTTTCAGAAAATGACTCTATAATACTAATTCACAATAAAGTAAGAAATTCAGCTCAAAGGTACAAAAACTCAAGACCCACAAATGGGGGTGAAAAACACACATTTTGAAAAGATGGCCATAGGTGGCCTTGGCATGAAAAAAAAATTGTTACTCATGGGTGGGGAAAACCATTTTCTAAATCAAAAATTGATCATTCAATTTTTTTTGGTTTTGAAACAACATTATTTATCCAAGTTTATGAAGAAACCAAAAAATATTTGATATGAAACCATGTCTTTTGACTCCCCAAAATGGCTGGACAAAAATTGAAAATTGGAAGGTGAGTAAGCATGAATCTTTATTTTTCATATTGTTTTTAAATTATTATTATTTTTAGTTCTTTAGGTTTTTTTAGTTTTTTATAAAGAAACACCCACACAAAAGTGGAAGAGTAAATGAAAACATGTGATGATTAAAGTGGTAAGAAAATGATAATGAGGCAGGAAGAAGAAGAAAGAGAGGGGAGAGAAGAGGAGTTAGAGGGAAAGAGGTGGCCTCTGGTTTGGATTTGGTGGGTTTTTGTCTCCATCTAGTGGTGGGTTAAATGTAAAATTTGGGGATCCTATAGAAGTTGAGGTGGTTCCCAGGATGTGTTTCCTCTGATAGTGATGCTTTAATCGATGTCTGTTAACCATGAATTTTCCTTCTGAAGAGGGGTCTTGTACTTACACTACACCAAATAAGTAAACATTAGTAATAACAAAAGGATCTTTCCAATGGGAATTAAGCTTACCTGGGAGAATATGAAATCAATAATTTAAGAGCATTACCTTTTCACCTTCATGGAATACCTTTCTCAGGATGTGTTAATCATGGAGTACCTTATACTTTTCTTTGTATAGATTTGAATTCTCATAGGAATCAAGTCGAAGATCCACTAGTTCAGCCAATTGTAATAATCTTTCTTCACCGGATTTTTCAAAATCAAGATTATAATTTTTCACTGCCCAAAATGACTTATGTTGGATTTCAACTAGAAAATGACATGATTTACCAAAAAATAGCCTAATAGGAGACACCACAATGGGTGTTTTATAGGTAGTTTGATAAACCCAAAGTGCTTCACCAAGTATTTCATGCCAGTCTTTTCTAGTGGGTTTTACAATTCTTTCAATCACCCTTTTCACTACTCTATTATAAAGTTCATCCATGCCATTTATATGGGGGTGATATGAAGTAGAAGTTTTATGTAGAACCCAATTATTTTTCAAAAAATATTCCATGGTTCTATTAAAAAAATGGTTTCCTAAGTCACTTATCAATGCACATGGCCTTCCAAATCAGTGGAATATGTGTATCTTTAGGAACTCACTAATAGTATGTGAATCATCCTTTCTATTGGTTTTGGCCTTAAACCACCTAGAAACAAAATCAACTGGAAGAATAATGTATGAGAATCTATTTGAATGGGGGAATGTTCCCATGAAATTGATGCACCAAACATCGAAGATCTCACATAAAATTATAGACTTTTGGGGGATTAATTTCTTTTTGAAATTATGCCAAACTTTTGGCATGTGGGACATGATTGACAGAATTCATGTGAGTCCTTGAAGAGTGAAGGCTAGATAAATACAGAGCCTATGACCTTTCGGGAGGTCCTTTGTGGACCAAAGTGGCCACCTCCGGGAAGTGAGTGACTGAATTATAATATGGATGAATATTCATCTTCATCAACACATCTCCTAATTACCATGTCTACCCCAGTTTTCCAATGATTATTATCTTTCTGAAAATAATATTTTGAATCACTTTTCAACTTCATTTTTTGTTATTTGGAAAATAATTTAGGGAAAACACTAGAAACCATGTAATTTACAATTTGGTCATACCATGGTGACTTTGGAGTGAGAGATGAAAGGTGCTTAGTGGGGAATTCAGGATAAATAATTTCTACATTAGAAGAATTAGAAATTATACTCATGTGATCAGCCACATGGTTTTCTTTTCCTGTTCTATATTTGATTTCAAGGTCAAACTATTGTAGAATTAGGATCCACCTTATTAGCCTTGGTTTGGAATCACATTTCTTTACTAATAATTTTATAGCATAATAGTCTGTGAAGATGAGGATTTTATCACCTAAGAGATAGGGCTGAAATTTATCTAAGGGAAAAAACACTTTTAAAAGTTAATTTTTAGTTATATGGTAGTGATATTGACTTTCATCCAATGTTTTTAGGCATAATAGATGAAATGGGGAATTTTTTTCTTCTTTGACCGAGAACCTCCCCAATGGATCTATCAGAAGCATCACACATCAACTCAAAGGGTAAGGACCAATATAAGGGTTTGATTATCAGGGCTTATGTAAGAAAATTTTTGGGTTCAATGAAGTCTCTCTTGAAAACCTCATCGAAATGGAATGTGACATCATTTTGGAGCAATCAATTGAGTGGGAGGGAAATCCAACTGAAGTAATGGATGAATCGACGATATAAACCTGCATGACCAAGGAATGCAAGGATTTCTTGAATAGTGGTGGGTTTATTAAGTGATTGGATCACTTCAATTTTGGTAGGATCAACTTCAATACCATCTTTTGAAACTATGTTCCCTAGAACAATCCCATTTTCAACCATGAAGTACAACAACCCATACTTTACATAAATTGTCATTACATCAGAATTTAAGCACACTTATTACAACATATAACAAAACTAGGAAAGGACCGTATAGGTATAGTGTCTTTAGAAACTGGGAAACATAAACAACAGGTTCATAAAGCGTCTACACTGTCTCCCATTTATTTCATCATATCTATAGTCCCTTTTGGCATATCTTACTTAATAACCTTCTTCCTGACCTGGGGAAAGAAAACATACAAAAAGGGTGAGCACAAATGCTCAGTAATGGTAAACAAAAGAAATATCAATCACATCATATACATAAGAACATAACTTTTGGAAATCTTAACCTGCAAAAGAAATCATAATCTCATAACATGGGATAAATCATAGTAGTGAAATTTAATCCCAATAATCATAACTTAAAACATGAAACTTTGTGTAATACACACATAATCATAGAGAATCATTTCTTGTTAGTCAAGACTCATTGCCAAGATTATCTTTGTGGACAATGTCCATTTCTGAACTGAATTCACTCCTCGTTTCAGTCCTGTTTCACTGAACCGGTTTAACCTGCCATTCCAGCCATGTCTATCTAATGAGATATAAAATCTTTACCCAATTAATTGGAGGGAGATATAGGTCCCAACCATCTCTTAATGATACCATTCTTATGTGTGCCACAAAATAATAAACCATACATCATGGCATAACCCATGTAATAAAAATGGGAATCTTAAACATCGTGACATCATAAAACAATTCACATAAGACAAAAGAATTCATAAAAATAATTCCATCACAACATAATCAAATCAATGTAACAATAGGGATAGAAACAGAACCCTATTTTATCTTATATGAAAAATAATTTTGATAAAACACTTGAACTCCATTCTTGAAGAAAATATCCTTTAAACTTCAAAAACACTTTTCCTTTCTTAACATGTCATAAAATTCTAACTAAAAGAAGTTTATTAAAAATAAACTTGAAAACTTGTAAGGGAATATTCTTGGAAATAATGTTTTAAAAATCCATTCATGTCGTATAAGTTAAAAGAAAACATTCTTCTCTTACTTTTGTCGGAGAAGTCAAAAAGTACCTCATACGAAAAACGACAAAAGATTCCTTTCATATCTTTTACTAAAAACTCACCGAAGGGTAAAATTGGATATAAACTATTTTATAAGGATATAAATATTACATATTGAGGAAACATGTATGTGGATGATAAAATACACCCTAGTAAATTCCAAAGTATAAACAATCTCGGATAAAAATGAGATTGTGATATTTCCCTTACCTTAGGTCCGATTTGCTTCGTAAGTGTCCAACCTCCTGTATAATGATTTAAATAATGTTACTGACTTATTACAGAATCATACTTATTTTTATGATATCATATATGGTCATATTCTTAGCTTCTTATTAGTAATATTTCATTACTACTTGTTTATTCGGGTGTTTATTACTTTTTGTTCTTATGCGTGTTTTGTCGAATAAATTATTATACTTCTTTTTAGGATATAGATACCTCATTTCCAGAATGTTATTAGTGTAATATATATCATATTTATTCACTCAATTCATTTATATAATCATTATTCAATGAAGATCATGTAGAACGAGTCGCATCACATCGTGGAGACGGTATCCCGTACGTACGCACGAGCGATGATATCATTCCCATGATCGTGGAATTTTATTGGAGTGTATGTATACTATTTTAGAATCAATATCACTTTATAATAGTCATATATAGTCATTATTTACACCAATATACCCATCCAAGTAAGGTGGTGGTGGAAAATAGATTACACCATGGCGTGCAGACGGTATTCCGTACGTACGCATGCGCGGTGATTTCGTTTTCTGTAGGATGGATAGATGGTGAAATAGGGTTGTTTCATAATTATAATAAAATTTCAGTATATGAGTGATAATAATGTTATTACTTCATAATTAAACAACTAAAGAAGAAGAAGTGGAAGAAGAAATAAAGATGAAAGAATCGGTAATGGACATTACCTCTTCTTTGAAGTGCTTCTTTGAGACCTCCTTTTAGGGAACTAAAATTGGTCTTTGAAGGAGACCAGGACCTCTAGGATGTTTCTAGGGAAGTGGAGTGGAGAAATTGGTAGGGGTTGGCCGAGCTTGAAGGCTAAATGTGGTGTGAGGAAGAGGGGGAGGAGGTTCCCTTTTATAAGGGAGGAGAGGGGCTCCTTTGGAAAAACAAAAAATATTATTTTATTATAAAGCCAAATTCGTTTTTAAATAGCTCCAAATTGATTTATTTAGAATATAAGGTGGGTATGGGTCGAAATAATCTCATCCAATATAATTTATACAAGTTTAGGTTCCTATATTAACCTTATCATTTATATTTAACTTTAAGTTAGATAATTTTACTTTTACCATGTCTTTTTGTGTTCTTACACTATAAGGTTAATAAACTTACTATAACAAGCCAAAAGAACCCAAGTTTTTTATTATTAATATATATAGCCTTATCTAAGTCATTTGGCCGAACCTTAGATTTTTAAGAATAAAATAACAATTAATAATATAATATTTGTTTTAAAAACTATTTTATGTCAATTTTGACACTATTTTGTAATTTATTTTTGTGAAAATCATAACAGAATGATTAGTTCTAAAAAAGTTAATTAAATCAATAATAACATGTCATATTGACCTATAATTTTTTTTATTTCATAAAAAGTCTTAAATTACATTTATTTGGGTATTTATAACATCACTTATGTCAATATTTCATTAATAAGATAATTATTGCATCATCTTTGTGTCATAAATAAATTAACTTATTTAAAGTATAAAAATTAAAAATAAAATGTCATTATGTAGGAAATATTTATAGCTTTATAATGAATATTTATAGTCGAATTTATCTTATGTATAACCCTATATTAAAAATTATTTTCTTATTAAACATTGATTTTAACTATTTTAACCCTTCTTTAAATAAATTAATAATAAATGTCCTAATCTAATCCATGTGGGCCTAAATGGTCATATTTTATTCCTAAAGTTGTTTTTGGTCGAATTAAACTTATCCAATAGAATTAGGACACGTGTTTGGGTAATAATAATATCATTTTTACTCTAAATTACCCAATTTACTTTTAACCGTGGTAAAAAAAAGTAAGAAGTTACTATTCACCAAAAATTATTTTCATCTCATTTAACCACATTTTACTTAATGACATCAACCGTATCTCTTGGATTTTTGAAATTCCACTCACAGAAGCAATAAAATTAAGTTTTTTTTGAAAAATTCAGTTTTTTAACTACCACTTAGTGGTTTCACTATTCATCAAAAATTGAAAGTTTTCAGAAAAATACCAAAATTTTACCCTAGGATAATTTCAATATTCCGAATCCAAAAATGAAGTCCATTTTGAAAAAAAAATTATAAAATTTCAAAAAGTGGTTATTACTATTCATAACGGCTAGTTTTAATAATATTTTAATAGCATATCATTGTTTAGTGAAACTCGGTATTGCGTACGATGCAAGCTATCGAGGAATGTCGTGATTGCGTGTAAAGAAAGCCATGCAAGTGATGTGTGTAGTGAAAGATTCCTTTGATGATTTATATAACATAAAAACAAAATATTTCTCATAAAAGTCTCGGGTGTGACATTCTACCCCCCTTAAAATGAATTTTGCCCTCGAAATTCGTCACTTTGTAACAAACCGATGAGGATACCTCTCCCTCATCATGTCCTCAAGCTCCGATGTAGCTTATTCTAATTGGTGGTTCCTCCATAAAACTTTCACCAAGCGTGTGGTCTTGTTTCGTAGGACTTTTTCGCTACGATCCAGAATCTCTATCGGCTGTTCTTCATAAGAAAGATCTTTCTCTAGCATTACAACTTCTGAGCTGAGTACATGTGAAAGATCAGGTATGTACTTTCTCAGGAGAGATTCATGGAACACATCGTGAACTTGATAGAGATTCGTTGGAAGCGTCAATCAGTAAGCTACCTTCCCAATACGATCCAGTATTTCGAAAGGACTGATATACCTAGGGCTCAACTTTACCTTCTTTCCAAATCTCATTACACTCTTCCAAGGAGATATTCATAAGAACACTTTATCACCCACTTCAAACTCTAAGTCTTTTCTTCGGTTGTCAGCATAACTTTTCTGTCGACTCTGAGCTGCTCTTATGTGTTGTTGAATAGATCTGACTTTTTCTGCCATCTCATCAACAAGATCAAGTCCTAATAGCTTTCTTTCCCCAACTTCATCCCAGTAAGTTGGAGTCCTGCATTTCTTTCCATAGAGAGCTTCATAAAGAGCCATCTGAATACTGGAGTGAAAGATATTATTATAAGAAAATTCCACCAAAGGTAAGTGTTGATCCCAACCACATTTGAAATCCATAGAGTAAGCTCTCAACATATCTTCTAGAGTTTGAATTGTTCTCTTAGATTGACCGTCTGTCTGAGGATGATAAGAAGTGCTGAAAATCAACTCTGTATCTAGTGTATGTTGAAGAATTTTCCAGAACATCGAGGTAAACCTCAGATCCCGATCAGATAGAATAGAAAGTGGTACTCCATGCAATCTTACCACTTCCTTTACATATATCCTAGCAAGCTGATCCAGAGATAAATCCTCTTTAATAGCAATGAAGTGTGCAGACTTTGTATGAAAATAAACTATGAACCAGATAGCATTATTGCCTTTGGATGTTTTAGGAAGTCCGGTGACAAAGTCCATAGGGATGTTTTCCCATTTCCATTCGGGTATGGGTAATGGTTGTAACATCCCCTTAGACTTCTGTCTCTCAGCTTTAACTTGCTGACAAACCAAGCATCGAGAGACATATTCAGCAATATCTCTTTTCATGCCATCCCACCAGAAGTACTCTTTCAGGTCCCTATAAATCTTCGTTCTTCCAGGATGAATAGAGAATGAAGAACTATGAGCCTCATCTAGCAGCTCCTTCTTTAATTTCGGGATGTGAGGAACACAAACCCGATTCTTGAACATTATTATTCCATCACCATCAAGGCTGAATTCAGGAACATTTCTCACCTTCTTTTGTAACTCGACATCTTCTTTCTGTGCCTCTTTAATATTCACATGTATAGATGGTTGAACATTAATTTGAGAAAGATAATATTTTCCCCTTCCATTATAATTCCAAGATCCATCCTTTATAAATCCATAAATATTGGATCTTTTGTGATCCTCATCATGGATAAACTGGCTTGGTATTATCGACTTAATGCCTCTTCCACCTTGTTTGCTTTACCAGGGTGGTAATGAATTGAGCATTCATAATCCTTAATCAGCTCCAACCATCCTCTTTGGAGCATATTCATCTCCTTTTGTGTGAAAATATACTTTAAACATTTATAATCAGTATAAATATCACACCTTTCTCCATAAAGATAATGCCTCCAAATCTTTAATGCAAAGATTGCTGCAGCTAACTCCAAATCATGAGTTGGGTAATTTTGCTCATGTATTTTCAACTATCGTGAGGCACAAGCTATCACCATATAATTTTTCATAATAACACACGCCAATCCCTTCTTGGACGAATCACTGTAGATCACAAACCTTTCTCCACTACAAGGTAGTGTGAGCACAGGTGCACTGGATAACCTTCTTTTCAACTCCTTGAAATTCTCTTCACATTCCTCCGTCCAGAAAAACTTAACTCCTTTCCAAGTCAACTTGGTGAGTGGATTAGATAATCATGAAAAATCTTTCACAAAACATCGATAATATCCCGCCAAAACAAGAAAACTTCGGATCTCAGTTACTATTGTTGGTCTCAACCATCTTTCGATAACCTCTGTTTTTGCTGGATCAATAGATATCCCCTCTTTTGAGATTATGTGACCCAAAAATGAAACTTTTTGAAGCCAAAATTCACACTTGGTAAATTTGGCATAAATCTTCTCCTTTATCAGGGTCTTCAATATAATTCTCAAGTGATCTTCATGTTCTTCATTTCTCTTTGAATAGACAAGAATATCATCTATAAAGACTACCACAAACTGATCAAGATAGTCTCTAAAGACTCTATTCATCAAATCCATAAAGATAGCAAGGGCATTGGTAAGACCAAATGGCATCACTATAAATTCATAGTGTCCATACCTTGTACGGAAATCCGTCTTTGGTATATCCTCCTTTTTGACCATTAATTGATGATACCCTGAACGAAGATCAATCTTGGAAAAGTATTGAGCTCCGCGTAGTTGGTCAAATAAGCCATCAATGTGTGGGAGAGGATATTTGTTCTTGATAGTGATCTTGTTAAGTTCTCGATAATCAATGCAGAGTCTCATTGATCCATCTTTCTTCTTAACAAACAGAACAGGTGCTCCCCAAGGTGACGCACTAGGGCGTATGAATCCCTTATCAAGATTTTCTTGGAGTTGCTTCTTCAATTCTTGCAACTCAACTGGGGCCATTCTATAAGGTGTCTTTGAAATAGGCAAAGCACCCGGTATGAGTTCTATTGAAAACTCAACTTCACGATTTGGTGGAAGACCCGGTAATTCCTCCGGAAAGACATCATCAAAATCCCGCACAATGGGAATATTCTTAATCGTGAGTTTATCACCAACCATTTGAGATAAATAACCTTCATTTAGTGGAATCAATACACATAAGATGGAAGAAATTTCCACTGGAAGGTTATGTTCATCCTTTCATCGATAGACAATCATAGATTGATCTTGAATATGAAATGTGACTTCCCTTCTTTGGAAATTCATATGAGCTCCATGTAGAGAAAGACAATCCATGCCAAGAATCACATAAAATTCCACTATAGGAAGGATCACAAGATTTTTAGGAAGCACTTTCCCACAAACTTCAATAGGAGAAGAATTATAAACTTTTGATGTTACTGTTGTGCCATTAGGGGTTGTCACAGCTAACTCAACATCTAATTGTTGAGGTAATATGGTGATACCCTTAGAAAATTCTTCAGAAATAAAGGAGTGGGTGGATCCAGAATCAAATAAAACATTTTCTACTTTAGATTGGATGATAAGTGTACCTTTCACCACATCGTTATCGTACTCCACATCGGTGATAGAAATTGCATGTGACTTTCCTTTGTCTTTAGCCTTAAGAGTTTGTTGACGTCGACCATCATCATCAACCCTTGGATTTGGGCATTGATTGGCATAATGCCCCATCTACTTGCCCTTGAAACACTGAAGTGTAGTAGGTTCATTCTGTGTATCCCTTCCTTTGTTTGCATCATTAGACATCTTCTTCCCATCATTGCGGCATTAAAATGCCCTATGACCTTCCTTTCAACATTTGAAACATTTACTTGTCCCTTTATGACAACTCCCTCCATGTTTCTTTCCACACTTTGAGCATAAGGGAAAGCTCATCTTCTTTTCAGTGTGCTCTTTAGATTTTACTTTGAATTCCATTTTCCTCTTCTTATCAAACCCATACGACTGACGGGTTACTCCAATCACCATCTCAACTTTGGGAGCACATCGAATGATTTCCTCATAGCTATTGAAGTCCCTTATGGATAACGCCCTTCGAAGACTTGGTTTTAAGCCACTAAAGAATCAATCGATTTTACTCTTAGGTTGGATAATAATACCAGAAGCATACCTTGCAAGTCTTGTAAAATTTTCTTCATAGGTACCAAAAGATTCATCATCCTTTTTCTTCAGTTAAAGAAACTCTTTCTCCATCTTTGTTCAGAGAATACGAGGGAAGTACTTATTGAAAAATAAGTTCTTGAACTCATCCCATTCCATGGACTCAATTTCATCTCTTTGCCTCGTATTCTTGATAAGATTCCACCATTGATCAGCATCACCTTCCAAACGATACACTGCTAAGATGACTTTATCATGTTCAGAACATTGAAGAACTGAAAATATCTTTTCAGTAGTACTAATCCATTGTTCAACAACTAATGGATCAGTAGACCCACTGAATGAAGGTGGACGCTTCCTCATGAAGGATTCAACATAATGTTTCTCCTTACTTTGCTCGTTTGGAAGTCCTGAATGATTCATAGATTGAGAAAGTTGTGTGAGCATGGCTACAAGATTTTTCATTCCATCTCCCATAACGTTTGGTTGCTCAGGGGGACAATCATTGCATTGCTCGTCGCATTTCGCATTAACACGGTTCCTTCAGGTTCCATCCATTGACTAAAACCAAGAAGAATAGTGCGATAAACACTAATTATAATAGGAAAACCACATAATCAAGAATAAAATTTCACACTTAAGGTCTTATCCTAGGTTATTCATGGCCATTTCTAAAACACAAAGATAGTGTTCTATGCTTAGACTTATCCTTAGGGTTCTTACTAAGGCTTTCATATCCTAGTTTCCAAAGGTTGACTATACCTTTCCTCTAATACCAACTATAATGACCCATACTTTACATACATTATCATTACTTCAGAATTTAAGCACACTTATTACAATATATAACAAAACCAGGAAAGGACCGTATAGGTATAGTGTCTTTAGAAACTGGGAAACATAAACAACTAGTTCATAAAGCATCTACACTGTCTCCCATTTATTTCATCATATCTATATTCCCTTTCGGCATATCTTACTTAATAACCTTCTTCCTGACCTGGGGAAAGAAAACATACAATAAGGTTGAGCTCAAATACTCAGTAAGGGTAAAAAAAAGAAATATCAATCACATCATATACATAAGAACATAACTTTTGGAAATCTTAACCTGCAAAAGAAATCATAATCTCATAACATGGGATAAATCATAGTAGTGAAATGTAATCCCAATAATCATAACATAAAACATGAAACTTTTTGTCATACACACATAATCATAAAGAATCATTTCTTGTTAGTCAAGACTCATTGCCAAGACTATCTTAGTGGACAATGTCCATTTCTGAACCGAGTTCACTCCTCGTTTCAGTCCTGTTTCACTGAACCGGTTTAACCTGCCATTCCAGCCATGTCTATCTCATGAGATATAAAATCTTTACCCAATTCATTGGAGGGAGATATAGTTCCCACCCATCTCATAATTATACCATTCTTATGTGTGCCACAAAATCATAAACCATACATCATGGCATAACCCATGTAATAAAAATGGGAATCTTAAACATCGTGACATCATAAAACAATTCATATAAGACAAAAGAATTCATAAAAATAATTCCATCACAACATAATCAAATCAATGTAATAATAGGGATAGAAACATAACCCTATTTTATCTTAGATGGAAAATAATTTTTATAAAACACTTGAACTCCATTCTTGAGGAAAATATCCTTTCAACTTCAAAAACACATTTCCTTTCTTAACATGTCATAAAATTCTAACTAAAAGAAGTTTATTAAAAATAAACTTGAAAACTTGTAAGGGAAGATTTTTGGAAATAATGTTTTAAAAATCCATTCATGCCGTATAAGTTCAAATAAAACATTCTTCTTGTACTTTTGACAGAGAATTCAAAAAGTACCTCGTACGAAAAATGACAAAAGATTCCTTTCATATCTTTTACTAAAACCTCACTGAAGGGTAAAATTGGATATAAACTATTGTATATGGAAATAAATATTACATATTGAGGAAACATGGATGTGGATGATAAAATACACCCTAGTAAATTCCTAAGTATAAACAATCTTGAATAAAAATGAGATTGTGATATTTCCCTTACCTTAGGTCCGATTTACTTCGTAAGTGTCCAACCTCCTGTATAATGATTTAAATAATGTTATTGACTTATTCCAGAATCATAATTATTTTTATGATATCATATATGGTCATATTCTTAGCTTCTTATTAGTAATATTTCATTACTACTTGTTTATTCGGGTGTTTATTACTTTTTGTTCTTATGCGTGTTTTGTCGAATAAATTCTTATACTTCTTTTTAGTTTATAGATACCTCATTTCCAGAATGGTATTAGTGTAATATATATCATATTTATTCACTAAATTCATTTATATAATCATTATGCAATGAATATCATGTAGAACGAGTCGCATCACATCGTGGAGACGGTATTCCTTACGTACGCACGAGCGATGATATCATTCCCATGATTGTGGAATTGAATTTGATTGTATATATACTATTTAAGAATCAACATCACTTTATAATAGTAATATACAGTCATTATTTACACCATTATACCCATCCAAGTAAGGTGGTGGTGGAAAATAGATTACACAACGGCATGGAGACGGTATTCCGTACGTACGGACGCGCGGTGATTTTTTTTTGGTAGGATGGATAGATGGTGAAATAGGGTTGTTTCATAATTATAATAACATACCAGTAAATGACTGATACTAATGTTATTACTTCATAATGAAACAACTAAAGAAGAAGAAGTGGAAGAAGAAATAAAGATGAAAGAATCGGTAATGGACATTACCTCTTCTTTGAAGTGCTTCTTTGAGACCTCCTTTTAGGGAACTAAAATTGGTCTTTGAAGAAGACCAGGACCTCTAGGATGTTTCTAGGGAAGTGGAGTGGAGAAATTGGCAGGGGTTGGCCAAGCATGAAGGATCAAAGTTGTGTGAGGAAGAGGGGGAGTAGGTGCCCTTTTATAAGGGAGGAGAGGGGCTCCTTTGGAAAAACTAAAAATATTATTTTATTATAAAGCCAAATTAGGTTTTAAATAGCTCCAAATTGATTTATTTTGAAGATAAGGTGGGTATGGGTCGAAATCCTCTCATCCAATATAATTTATACAAGTTTATATTCCTATATTAACCTTATCATTTATATTTAACTTTAAGTTAGATAATTTTACTTTTACTGTGTCTTTTTGTGTTCTTACAATATAAGGTTAATAACTTACTATAAAAAGCCAAACGAACCCCAAGTTGTTTATTATTAATATATATAGCCTTATATAAGTCATTTTTCCAAATCTTAGATTTTTAGGAATAAAATAACAATTAATAATATAATATTTTTTTTAAAAACTATTTTATGTCAATTTTGACACTATTTTGTAATTGATTTTTGTGAAAATCATAACAGAATGATTAGTTCGAAAAAAGTTAATTAAATCAATAATAACATGTCATATTAACCTAGAAAATTTTCTGATTTCATAAAAGTCTTAAATTACATTTATTTGGGTATTTATAACGTCACTTATGTCAATATTTCATTAATAAGATAATTACTGCATCATCATTGTGTCATAAATAAATTAACTTATTTAAAGTATAAAAATTAAAAATAAAATATCATTATGTAGGAAATCATTTTATCTTTCTAATTAATATTTATAGTCGAATTTATCTTATGTATAACCCTATATTAAAAATTATTTTCTTATTAAACATTGATTTTAACTATTTTAACCCTTCTTTAAATAAATTAATAATAAATGTCCTAATCTAATCCAAGTGGGCCTAAATGGTCATATTTTATTCCTAAAGTTGTTTTTGGTAGAATTAAACTTATCCAATATAATTAGAACATGTTTTAGGGTAATAATAATATCATTTTTACCTTTAATTACCCTATTTACTTTTAACCGTGGTAAAAAAAAGTAAAAAGTTACTATTCACCAAAAATTATTTTCATCTCATTGAACCAAATTTTACTTACTGACATCAACCGTGTCTCTCGGATTTTTGAAATTCCACTCACAGAAGTGGTAAAATTATGTTTTTTGAACAATTCAGTTTTTTAACTACCACTTAGTGGTTTCACTATTCATCAAAAATTGAAAGTTTTTAGAAAAATACCAAAATTTTACCCTAGGCTAATTTTGATATTCCTAATCCAAAAATGAATTCCATTTTGAAAAATAAAATTTATAAAATTTCAAAAAGTGGTTATCATTATTCATAACGGCTAGTTTTAATAATATTTTAATAGCATATCATTGTTTAGTGAAACTCGGTATTGCGTACGATGCAAGCAATCGAGGAATGTCGCGATTGCGTGTAAAGCAAGTCAAGCAAGTCAAGAAAGTGATGTGTGTAGTGAATGATTCCTTTGATGATTTATATAACATAAAAACAAAATATTTCTCATAAAAGTCTTAGGTGTTACATGAAGTGACTTTTTTTAAAATTTAACATAAGGTTGAACTTGACACACTTTTGAAGGACAAGAGAGAGTGAATTCAAGCACGATTAAAATGACTCACCATAAATGGAAAAGTCATCATGAAGTAATCTATGAAATGTTCAATGAATTTAGAAAAGATACTCATCATTATCATCTGGAATTTTTCAAGATCATTGAAAAGACCCAATGGAATTATCCTATATGCATATATTCCAAAGGGGTGAGTGAAAGTAGTATTTTCTTAGTCCTGAGGTGCAATTGGGATTTGGAAGTATCCAGTGTATCCATCAAGAAATAAATAGTGTGACTTTATAGCTAATAATTCTAGAATTTGATCAAATAATAGAAGAGGGTAGTGATCTTTTCGTGTTTCAACATTCAATTTTCTATAGTCGATGCACACACTCGATTTGTTTTTCACTTGAGTTGTGACTACTCCACCATGTTCATTTGTGACAACAGTTATCCCATCCTTTTTATGTATAGTTGGAATTGGACCAACCCATTCACTATCATAAATTGGGTAGATAATACCAGCTTGAAGAAGCATAGTGATATCTTCCTTAAATACCTCAAGTATGAGTGGATTAAGTCATATTTGTGGTTGTTTAATTGGTTTGGATGATTCCTCAAGATGGATGTGATGAATTCAAAGAGCAGGGTTGATTCTTGGTATGTTATATATGGTCCAACCCAAGGCCTTTTGGTTTTACTCTAACACCTGAACATGTTTGGACTCCTCAGTTTGAGTAAGTGAAGAAAATATAATGATAGTATAAGAGTGATCATGGAAAAGGAATGCAAATTTTAGTTTTTTAGGAAGAGGTTTTATATCAGTCTCATCTTTCATTTGTGGGTTTGACAACTCAAGAATTGATGAATGGAGTTCAATTGCTTCAGATTCATTTTCCTTAATACTATCCAAGGCGGAACTATAGAGATCAGAGTTAATGTGGGATTGAAGAGAGTTTTCAAGATCCTCTAGATTGATAGAGCCTATGAATGAAAGGTTAGCATCAACTTCACCATTTATAACTTAGTTAATCATGGTGCTTATTTTACAAGATCATCTCTCATTGGAAGATGATGAACTTTATGGAATGGGTTTCAATTCAGATTTAGAAGTTTCCTCAGAAGCATGGATTGAGAATACAGAGTGATCCTCAGATGGGTATCACATGGCTTGGAAAATGTTAAACTTTATCAGTTGGTAACGAAATTACATCGATAAGATGACTAAATGGACATCAATTTTGGTTTTCACTGTCATTAGGAATGGTATTCTTAGAATTAAGGGATATTGAGAAGAGTTCGTCTCACCTTTCTGGTCAAGGACATATAAATCAGTAGGGAAGATAAGATCATTGACACGAACAAGGACATCCTTGATTATACCCTTAGGAATAGCAGTGCTACGATTGTCTAACTAAATAACAACACTCATTGGGTGCAAGGGACCTAGAATAAGGTTAGAGAAGATGGATTTAGGAATGACATTTATTGAGACCCCTAGTCTATAAGTGCATCATCAAAGTTTGAACATCCTATTTGGCATGGAACTGTAAAGGTCCCAGAATATTTTCATTTTATGGGAATATAATGCCGGGTGGAAACATTTTCAAAGGACTTATGTTACCTGTTATGGGTACACAACTCATTGAGAAACTTGAAATACATAGGAATTTTTTTAACAAAATCTAAGAGTGGAAAGTTAAATTCAACACGTCTAAACATGTCAATCATTTCAGGATTGGGTTAAAATGAATTACTTGGTATAGAAATAGCTTGAGGAAAAGGAATTGGATTCCTATATGGAATGGAAGGTGGCGAGGGAATATATTCATGTTCCTTTTTATGTTTATTTTTCTTTTAATTTTCTAGGTCAACATTCAAAGGGGGGTTAGAGTGCTTATCTTGGGAAATAAAAATTTTATTTCCTGATCTATGTTCAATTGAAATTACATTACCATTGGGGTTTAGTAATGGTTGATCCAAGAGTTTGGAATAATTTGATTTTTGTTGCTGGCTTAGGTGGGATGCATGTTGACTGATTTGGGTTTCAATGTTTTCGAGGCTAGAACGGGTAAAGGTGGAAAGCTCTTCCACTGAACTTTCCCATGGTTGCATGGAATAAGAGTCTTGTCCTAGATTGTAATTAACTTGATTTTGGTTCATGGGAAAGTGATTTTATTGTTTTGGAAATTGGAAAAGATCACTAGGATAGAGGAATCCAAGAGGAGGATTGTTTCTTTGAGGTTGAGGAACAAAAGGGTAAGGTTGTTGGAAGTTAACACCACTGGAACATATTAGAATTGGTTTGGGTTTTGATGAGAATATTTAGGGGGATGAGAAATGGTATTACCATACCTCAAGCCTTGATTGAAGGTAGAAGAGAAGGGATCATAGTGGGGTTGGTTGAAGTTTCTAACAAACTGAACCGATTGTTGATGGTTGGGGTTTTGCTGATCATATGATACAGTGAGATCCATTGATCTGGATGAATCAGATTGATCCTCTTGAAGTTATGGACATGTTTTAGTTGGATGATATGGGGAGCTATAGATTCCAAAATTCATGATAGGTCCAGGGAATATAGATTGTCGAGAAGATGAGGTTGGGGCTTTGGATGCCACAGCTAGTTGTCACACAAGACCTGTAGGTTCACTCATCCACTATGTCGTCTTGTATGACTCTATCAACTAACTATCTTGGGCTTTTTTGACTTGATAATGTGCTCGAGTATGGAATTTTTTTGTGTTATTATCCATGTTTCTTATGAGATATCTTACAGCTGCATGGTTTTTATCAACAAGAGAACCTCCATTTGCGGCATCAATGAGGGTTCTCTCCATAGACAATAACCCATCATAGAAGTATTGGATAAAGAGTTGGTCAGAGATTTGGTGGTGTGTGTGGGTTTCCACAAGATTTTTGAAACTCTCCCAATAATCATGAAGTTATTCATTTGGGAATTGGTGGATACCACTTATTTCCTTTCGGATAGATGCAGTACGGGAATCAGGAAGTAATTTCTCTAAGAATATTAGCTTCATGTAATTCCATGTGGTTATGGAACCATGAGGGAGGTAGTAGATATATAACTTGAAAATTTCAGCTAGGGAGAAAGGTGATGCTCAAATATTGATTTTTTCTTTAGAAAACACTTGAGGCTTCAATATAGATCACATTACTTGGAACTCTTTAAGGTGGAGATGTGGATTCCCACCAGCTAGCCCATGGAAATAAGGTAGAAGATAAATCAAAACTGATTTGAGTTCAAAGTCAGCCTCTATATTTGTATATTGAATATCAAGGGGTTAATAATTCATATCAAGGGTATAATGTTCTTTAAGTGTTTGTTCCCTAGGATTGGCCATTTCTAATTCAATTGGTTGGACATAGACTGATTATTGAATGATTTGAGTATCCCTAATGTTCATCCTATGTTGGAAAATAGTTCACTCAATTTCAGGGTAAAAAAAATCCGTAGGATTATTTGGAAGGATACAAGGAATTCAGATAGATTTTGTAAGAAAGATGAAGATGGGGTTTTCTTTGTGTTTTTTCCGTTTATGATTTTTATATGAAGGCGGGTTTTTCTTTTGTGTTTTTTTTCAATTTTTTTAATTTTTTTTGTATTTTTTTTACAATAACTGGAAACTAAGGACTTATTAATTGCACTATCCATGGAAAAAACACCATTTAAATCATGACTCATTGTCACCTATCGACCGTTCAAGGTTATGGTGCTCAAATAATGTGTATAGCAGCACTCGAGTCGAATCCTTAGTGATGATACTTTTTAATAGTAGATTTTTTTCAATTGATTGTATTTTGATTAGGGGGTGGGTGTTTGGAGAGATTAATTGAATTTATTGATTGATTAAGATTGATTTAACAAGTTGATAAATATTGGGGTGAGTTTATCAATTGGTAGTTATGTTTGTGATATCCTTGAGCCTTTCTTTATATTGAATTAAATTAACACCCATGTCACAATTTGATGTTGATTGGAATTCCTAAGTGTTAAGGATTTATTCCAAGCCTTAACTTAAATTAGGGTTCAAATATCAATTAGTGATTATTTATGGTAATGTATTTATGGTTCCAATAATCCATGAAATCCACACTTTAAACAAAACAATTCATTAATCCATGACATGTTAAGTCCAATATGCACGATGTTAAATTTAAGAATACACATCGAGCAAAAGCTCTCAATCTTTTAACATATCAAAATAATTACTCACCACAATGGTGGATTTACTCATCCATTAATATAGTTATTAATCTGGTAATATATGATTATGGTGATGAATTATAAATATAACAAAAAACTGGATAAGAAAAGAGTAGTGCGTTGAACACAAATGATCGTTGAAGATTGTTAAAAAAAGACTTTTGATTGAATGAGAACGAAAAATAAGGGAAAGGGTTTAAAATTGATTTAAAATATTTTAAGAAAATTAAGATTAAACTAAATTATTTGGATTTGATTAAGAGATATTGATTAAGAAAATTCCATGAAAACAGAATTACAAAGATAGACACTTATGAAATTACAAACGAAGAAAACTACAAAAGTAAATTAAAACAAAGAGGGCAGGAAAGGTATCTCAAGTGAAAAAATGAGTATAGAAGGTCCTCCCAAGACTTTGAAAAAAAATTTAATTCCAATATGATCTCTTCTCTTCTGAAATTCCAACTATTTTGAAGGAAATGAGGGGGTGTATTTATAGCCCAAGGAGTTGGACTGTTTGCATTCCAAATCTATCCCTCCACCTGTATCACCAGTTTGGCCACCATGAAAGATGAATCATGAAATATCCTCTTATTAAAAGTTTTTTATATTATTTTTTTCCATCTAATCTCAATTTTTGGAGGCATTTGGACTTACGGATCCAAAGTTATCCTAGTTTTAATAAAAAATGTTAAACTGTCCATTTCTATCCATGCTTTTTCGATGGCTGAAATAGAAATGGATTTTTAAACAGGATGATGCCCTAAAATAAATATATTTTATTATATCATGTTTATTGAAAATTTATATCCTATTTCATGCTGAAAAATATTAGCTTTATGTGATTACTATATCAGGAGAAAATTCAAGAATAGTGTCCTGATTTTAATTCCCGACCAGAATATTGGGATGAACCTCAAAACTTCATTTCGGAACCTTGTTTTTGGATTTGTGCCTTGAATTTTTTATTCATGACTACTTGAATTGTTATACTAATATTTGCGGAGAATAAATGAATTTTCACTTCTATATTGATCCCAGTAATTCAATCTTCATGGATGGTCTAGTTTCTTCACAAATTCATTAGGTCTTCTTGTGTGGTCCATATGACCCTTCAAATGGAAGAATTGGCCAATTATTCCTTATAATGATATGTGGGAAATTGAATAAGGAATCCTAAAAAATATTAATCACACAATTTTTATAAGTTGGTTTATATTTATTATTAAACTAGTAAAATGGATTGAATCTGGATGAATTCAAATAGTGTTTAAAAATTATAATTAATATTTAAACATTAATATTTCACATGAATTATGAACATTTCATTTGAAATATGTAAAGAAGTATATAATAAGTTCTGAATAAGTGAATAACATCAGGGGGTAAATGGTTAAAATGACCCTTTTTCACACTTTTACAGGATTCATTAGATGGATGGTGGGTTGGCTAATATTGGGATCACCAAATAGCTGTTGAGACTAGGAAATACGCACCCCTATTTGAAGGCCATAATCTAGTTTGTGGGACTAAAACAGAATGCTACAGTCTAGGATCAAGCCCTTGATCCTCCAAAGTGTTCCCAAGACCCCCCAAATCCACTAAAATCCCCCATTGAAGACAAAAATAAAAGTTATAGAAAAAATAAAATGGTTTCATACCTCATTGAAGGATCATGGTTTTACTCTAATGGTTTATGAATGAAGGTTTAAATCAAATAAGATAGTAATTTGACAGAAATTAAGTATGAATATGGTTTATTAATGTTTTGAGAGAGACCATGTTTACCATCAATACTAGGGATAAATATGGAATTAATATATGTGTCTCAAAGATCAATATTCCCTCTGCACCTTGGTAGTACCAATATGTATAGGGATCTAGAAGATAACCTTTAGTGGGGAAACACAAAGTGGTAAAATGAAGAATATATGTCATGATTCAATAGAGATTCATGGTGATAGGGTTTGAATTTTCCTCTTTATTTCACATTGGGGTGTATCATTCGGTGGTTGTTTACAGATCACCAGACATTATGTTTGTTGTGAGAATCACTTTTTATGTAATGGTTTTTTCATTACTTTTGTAGAGTCTCGTTCTTCATTTGATTCTCCAGGGATCAGACTATTTACAATTTTTGTGAGTGTTATTTGTCGCATAAATCCTTGTGTATCAAGTGAAGATGGTGGATTTCATTATGGGGTAGTGATGTTTTTGTGGAGAGGGAAGATTGATGTCTTCATTGCTGGGTTTCTTGTCTGATTTTAGATATATAGTTATTCCATTATTGAGATTATTTTTGATGGTTGGGTTTCATTGGGAAGTGGTCTTCGATTGTGAACATGTTGTTTCTTCTCCTGAAGATGATGTTGTCACCCAGATATGGTTGAATGGTTAATTTTGGGCCACTAGTTTCTTGGCGGACAATGTTTCTCTCTAAAGGGAGGATGGTGTTTTAGTTGATGTGACTTGATAAGGCTCCATTTCTTTTTTGAAATTGATATCATTTCTTTTTCTTCATTGTCAAGTTATCACACTTTTTGTTTTTGAATTTTTTTAATTTGAATATTTTTTCGATTTTATTTTTGGAGGTATTTGGGGAAAAATTTCTCAGGTGTTGGAAGTTCTATGAATTGGAAAATTTTTTACTTCAATAATTTTTTGATTTGGTGTCTAAATATTTTTGTTTTTCACTTAACTAAAACTTGAGTTATTTGAAAATGCAAAAAAAAAATTGATTTGGAAGTGAGAATCTACCCAAAAAATGTATTATATGGATTTATATCAAAGAATTTGGTAGACTTCATAGTGCACCTTTATAAATTTTATATAATCATGATCATTGAATTACATAAAAAGTTTGGATAATTCTTCAAAATACTTTGAATATAGAGATACATTTGAGAACTACCTATCATCTTCAAATTTATGGTCTTTTAGAAAGGACCACCCAAACCATAGAGTATTTGATGAGGTAATGCTCACGTGAATTATTAGATCCCACTTTGTGTTTGTGTTGTATTTTTTCAATAAAAATAAAATTATTTAAGGTAATTTTCATGATTTTAATATCTTGATAAAGTGTTTCTTGAATGTTTTTTTAAATTTCACAAGCATGTTAAGAATAATTTGGTGTTCCCAAGAAAGGAATCATAATGTGAGAAAATTATCATAATTATTAAAATCTTGATATCATCACTTGAATTATGGAAAAAGAAAATATTATGTAGTTTATTTTATTAAACATGTTTTAAGACCCATTAACTTGGAAATGAACATTTAAATTTTAAATTTGTTTTCTACTTGGTGGATTGATTTACATATTTTCTTTAAAGAAGATTTATTATAAATAATCTTCCATGGAGTGAGGTGAATATTAAATTATATATCTCTATATATGATTCTTGAATAAAATATATGGAGTTCAATACTTCTATATACATGCTACTACATTATATGAAGATACATATAGATGATGTTGAAGGAGATATGAATTGATAAACCACCCAAATGATGCTAAAATTAAATATTGTTATGATTAGTTAAGCATGACTTATTTAGATGATGAAATATGATGATTTTTGAGTGGTTAATAGTGTAAAATATAAAAAATATATTTGGAAGTTTTGTATGAAATACTTGACAGAAGTAACAAGCTTCTATCTAGTGAATTAGTTGGCATTGTATGTCATAATTGATAAGAAAAAAATTAAATAAAGTAAATAAACCATACAAGGATTTTTTAGAAGTGTTTAAGAAATCCTTGGTATGAGTTGAAGAGGTTATGAGAATATAGGAGTAAAATCATGCATAATTCCCTGAATTTATAGAATAAGGATATTTTATTTGATATCATGTTTGACACGCAACACTAAGCATGTAAAGGAATTTAACAACCTGAGATATTATGATATATTTATATTTAGAGAAATTAAATATTTATTATAAATTATGTTAGATGAATCAAAAATAGTAGTTTTCAATACACACAAAATAAAGTTTTACTTTTCTACATGGAAGACCAAGGTTAGCTTGTGTTATAAACAATTATGACTTTCTTCAATGGCTTGCATTAAATGCAAGACCATGTTTTGCTGAATACTATAAATATTATTGTTATTTAATATAAAAACTATATCATAGCCATAAAATTGGAGGTTATGAATATGCTCAAATAAATTATTAAAATATATGGTTTAAAAAATATTAAACAAATTCAAATGTTATCAATAAATTATAAATGAAAATAAAAACCTATTGAATACAAAGAAATGTTTATATAAAAACTATTTTTCTGCCTAAAAGATGTTTTATCTAAATAAATTAAATTAATTAATATTTGTGTGTGATATTAATGAAATCTTTAAAATATATATTCAGTCAAATATTTTTAAAAATCATCCAATAAACTTGATAGGAATAATATAATAACAAATCCAATTTTATGGATAAAAAGCTATATTTTTCTGAAGGTGGTTTTGACGCATTTTAATAAAGAACATATTTTTAATATAAATATTGATAATATTATAATTTTTATTTGAAAACATAAACTTAAATTTTTATAGTGTAATTCTAATATTATATTAGAGTGATTTTTTAGTATTTTTCTGATAAGTTTCATTTTTTGATAAATAGTGACAAATACTAAATTTTAGTTGAAAACTTTTTTTCATTTAAATAATTTACACTATTAAATTATATTTTAAATTGTTTTTAAAGTAAAATTATACCAATTTTAAATCTATTAATACAATTTAGTTAATTTGAATAATTTTTATTTTTAACATTTATATAAAAACATTTTAAACTTTTGATCATTTTTCTTTAAAAACCTACAATGTTATTATGTCTATGAGATAAATTTTAAATTAATTTATGATACTTATGTTACTGTAATTTGGAAAATGGATTCCATATTTGGAAACATTATAGTTTAATACTTATTTAAAGTTAAAATTATACTTTTAAAAAAAAATATTAGCAAAAGAAATTAAAATTAATTATAGTGATTAAGGTAAAAATGAATTTACTTAATGGAAAAACTTACATTTTATGGAATAAAATGGCATATAAAATTGACTAAAAACCATTTTATGGACATAGTTATACCATATATCATATTTTATTGAATTGGGTTCAATATTTGGAGAAAATAATGTAATCTAGACCTCCCAGTAGTGTTTACATTTTTACATTTACATGAATGTCACTCCCCCTCCACTATAAAAACGTACTCATTCCCCTCACTTATTCACACCTCCAAAGCCACTTGGTTCAAGAAAAACCTACCAAAATAAATTCCCAATATTAATAACCTCATCCTCAATGACTCAATTTGGTCATAAATAAAAGCAATGAAATCCTCTCATGTAAACCAAAAGGAGTTACCTGAAGAAGATGTAACATTCTTCAACAAGAACTTTTTTTTATTTCTTCCTACATCCCTTAAATTATTATTATATATTTATTATATAATAAATTATGTATCATTAATATAATTAAATATTTTTATCTTAATTTTATGACCTAAAACATCACACACTTACATCAAATGGGATACACAATAATTGTTCATGTGTACAACGAACTACCACCTCACAGACTGATGTTATTTTTTATTCCATTACCAGATTTCAAGTGAAGAACCTGGTTTTAGCAATAAAATACTTTGGCATATTCTTGATGTTATTCTAGAGCAGTGCCTTGAAATGGCATGCAATTCTGAGCCTCGATGTGGGAGGAATTAAATTTTCAGTGCATTAACAATGGGAAAACCAATTAAGTAGATTAACTACTAAGAAGTAGCTCAGACGGGAAAACCGAGGGCACTGTTGAGTCCGGAGTGTGCTGTTTACCCTTCAAGGGGTGTAATTTTCATGGGTGAGGGCCTCCTGTGAAAATGCCACCAGGGGAATTTTCGTAATTTAGCGTCCTCAGATGTTAAGTTTCATAACTTTTGAACGGGGCCTCAGATTTAAAATTCTAAGATTTCCGTTGTGCTAGGGAGGTGGTGTTTAACCTAGGGGATGCTTAACCTTGAACCCATCGAGAGTTTCAGATGCGGTTCTTCTAGTGGGTATTAAAATTAAGAAAAATTTAATTTATTTCCTTACTTAAGCCATAAACAACTCCACCCTCTCCAATTCATTCTCTCTAGTGGAGGAACATCAAGAAACCAAGAAGAACCCCTCACCAACCCTCCTCCATCCTCTCCTCCCCATGGTGGTGCGCAGCTTCGGGGGATCGACGGCGAAGATCCGGGCTACTCCCAACAAGGTAAGAGATCTTCGTTTCGTATTTTAACTTCAAGCCACTCCTTTGAACCCAATTTACATTGTCAAAATGGTGTTTAATTTCTGAGCGAAGGCCATGAATGTGTAGTATATTTTATGAGCTTTCCGATGAATCTTTCAGATTTTAATTCCAAGCTCCGAGGCATCTGCAGCTATCTGATTAAGATTTGAGGTCGTTTTTGTATTTTTTTTCTGGCAGCTCTCCGGCGGTCCAGGGCGGTAGAGAGGAGGCGCAACGGGTCGGCGTCGGCGGTCCAGGGCGGCGTGGCTTCTCGGTAATGGAGTTCGGTCAGGCGGTCATCAGCGGAGGCGGCATGAAGGGGCTCCCAGGCAGGGGTGGTGTCGGTCGGGTGAGGTGGCATTGGCCAGGCGGCGACGGTCTTCAGCGGTGCCAGCGGAGGGGGGCGCCAATGGGGCACGACGACGCGACCAGACCAGCTTTTGCCGGGTGACACGCGTAGGAGACCGGTGTCTTCGGACCCCTGCTGGAAGACAAGGACCCATGTATTGCGGGTCCCATGGAGGTAAATCCGGACCGTCTTAAGCCGGTTTGGGCAAGGCGGGGCAGCCCGCGCGGTGAACCGCGGGCCGGTTCAGGTATATGGTGGGCCAGCCAAACCGGCCCGGCCCACCTGTTCGGTCCATTAAAACATAAAGCTGGCATAAAACTTAGGCCAGGTGTCAGATTCATGTGACGTATGCGGCGACGAGTTCCTGGAATTAAGACAAACTTTTTCAGATGGTTTTGTGGGTCTTTAAATTCCCGAGATGGGGGCCTCGGTGGCGCGAGATGCTCGATAAGTGGATTGGCGTTAATCCGGGGGTTCTTGTTTTGGGCGACGCGAACACATCCGGTGTCTGTTTTGAGCACCGTCAGCGGTTGTGGGACCCTGGTGCCAAGGTGGATTTTTCCAGTGTGGTTTCAGGTGTTGAAACCGTAGTTGAGGCATGGGCCCTATAACCCGTCTTTTAAGGTTCAAGCAGTGTTTAACAACCATTTCATCGGACGTCCGTTCGGGGCATGCGAGCAGTCGATTCTGGATGTTTTTCCTAGGGAATTGCAATGGAATAATCCAAACGCTTTAATTCATCATGCTATAGTGGGCCCCATGGGGGTCGTTTTGGGCGTTGGCAGTGATTTCTATCCTCTTCATCGGGTGTCTGTTTCGGACAAGTGAATAGTAAATCTTGGGTGCTTCTTTAAGAGGATCGTAATGGTGCAATTCGTTGGCAGCGCTTCGGGACTGTGATGTGGGTCCCATGTAGCACCACTCGTGTCCGGTATGGCGAAATGCATCATTTTCTCTGGATATCCATTCCACGCGTGTAAGTAGTCAATTTGACATGTTTTTACATGGGGATCGCAATGGTACGATGCGCCCAACTGTTTTCAGGACCGAGGCTCGGGACCACAGGATGTCGTTCAGGCGTAAAACGGTGTTAGACAACTTTTCCACCAGATATCCATTTTAGGTGAGTAAATAGTCTTTCTCACGTGTTTCTTAACAAGGATTACAATGGTACGATCCTTTTGGATGTTCGGAGCCTCAATTGATATCTCATTAATTGTGGAGGCTTGAAAGGTGTATGAGTGGAGTTTCTTCCCGTGGTGTTTGTAGAGAACCCTCGGCGTGTACTTGTGAGCACTCCTGTGAGAGTGAACTAAATGTTTGAGGAGATTTGGTTGGCCATGCTAGGGCCGTGGTGGAAGCAAGTTGGAGAACTTAAATTTTCTCCCTCTTTGCATTGACGTTGGACACCGTGTAGATGATAGCCTTTGGGCTGGAAATGTGGTATACTCTGGGAGTATACAGGTTTGCCTGGAGGTGCATGTTGTGGTTTGTACCCAAGGACATTTGTGCTTGGTTTTGAGATGAGTTGGGTCCACACTTTGTGAGAGCCCCATATACGTTCCATGTTCTTCTTTAGGTACCTTGGATCTCTTGCGACATAGAGTTTCCCTCTGTTCATGATGGTTTAGACCAGCAGGGTTGAGTGGTTTCCCTTGGTTCTATTCTCGATGGTGTGATCGAAGGAGTTGTTTGGGTTCCCCTTTTTCCTTTAGCCATGTGGGATTTCAGTATCAGGTCCCTTTGTGTTCCTTGGTAGAGTTTTTGAAGATTCGGTGTGACCAATACATTACGCGGACACCGATCCTCTACCTTGGAGGTTGTTTTCAGTAGGGTACGGAGCCCCAATGAGCCTGGGCACATATTCCCTAGCTGATTATCGAGATCATATCCTCATTACGCAATCTACCGTGATGTGTTTCCCTAGGCAGATCTCTAGGTATCAGCGTGACCCACACTACACAGGCGTTGAACCTCTACTAGGTGAATTTTTCTTGAGTTGGGTGGTTGTGCGATACCCACTCTGTGTTCTGTTGTCCAGTGTTGTACCATCCAGTAGGGATGGACAGAGCAGTTTCAGGTTTACCCTCTAGCAGGGCTGAGCAGTGGGTTGCTCATCGACTTCTTCGGGTTTACCCTTTAGTGGGGTTGGGCAGTGGGTTTCTCATTGAATTCTTAAGGGTTACCCTCCAGTAAAGACTGGGAAGTGGGTTACCCGATGACCTCTTAGGGTTTACCCTCTAGTAGAGACTGGGTAGTGGGTTACCCAGAGACCTCTTAGGGTTTACCATCTATTATAGAATGGGAAGTGGGATACCTGATGACCTCTTTGGGTTTACCCTCCAGTAGAGACTAGGAAGTGGGTTTCCCAATGACCTCTTAGGGTTTACCCTCCAGCAGAGGCTGGGCAGTGGGTTACCCGACGACCTCTTAGGGTTTACCCTCCATTAGAGACTGGACAGTGGGTTACCTGATGACTAATTTGGGTTTACCCTCTAGCATGACTGGGCAGTGGGTTACCTAATGACTTATTTCAGACTTAGTCCTTTCTACTAGGCTAGTCTGTGGGTTTTCTCTGTGACTACCGGAGCGAGACCCTTGGTTGTACAGGTCAGTGATGTGACAGCTTTGACTTTGTGAATACCTCTCGACTGTGTGATAGTGAAGAGGTGTGGTTTGACTTTCCCCATAAATCACAAGTATGAGGGGAACTTTCCCCACTAAGAAGCTCCCTTTTGACATGAACTAAAACTGTGCGGGGGAGTCAGTTCCGCCCAAAGCATATAGTGTCAGGGTGCGGTGATTTGAGCCCCTTGGCTTGCAGTTCAGGGCAGACATGTAGGGTGCTGGGCATCGATGGTGGTTACTTCTGGGACTGTTGGCTACTCACTTTCTTGGGCTGAGCTACGGGATAGAGGTCCCCTTATGATCTTGTTCGGGTTTATTGATTGAGAATATGGATATGTATATACCTTGTTCCAGTATCCACTCCTTGGGTTTGGTTACTCTCCTTCCAGGAGCGGCGATGACGCGTGGGGTATGGCACATTATTTTTGTGTCTAGATTCTCGTGGTTGGATGAGTCTACTCTCCTACTATAGGTAGTGAAGACTCGACGAGAAGTTTCATCGTCTTACCATTTCTAGATCCTTGTGTTTGAATGAGTCTACATCCTTTCTCTTGTTGGGTTGATCTGTTACTCTACTTCACTCTCTATCATTCTCCATTACTATTCCCTATTCTATCTACTGATGACCTCTTCCATACCTCCTTTGTTGCTCCCTCGATGCTTCGGGGTATCTTACTAAGTATTTTTATACTCATCCTTGCTTGGTCTTTTCCCACACTTGGTGTGCCCTTGCAGACGATGGACAGGTCGATCATGACGTCAGAGGAGCTTAGGAGTTCAGGAGCTTGGATTGCATATGGTCGTCATAGTTGGGATCTAGGTGAGGGACCCTCAAAGCTATTGGACTTTTGTTTACCTGATGCCGGGTTGTGGCACTTTTCTGGTTGGGCGATTGTTTTTCCCTTTTTATTTTCAGTTTACCTTCAGCATTTACTTTGTACTGTTTAGAGGTCGATGCATTTGTGTGGTTTTTTATAGCAGTTAGTACATTACTTTTCCTTTTAGTCTACACTTCTGCATTGAGTGGGCTGCATGTGTGTGTGTACAGGTACTCAGGCAAAGGCCTCCCCGAGTTGTTTATCCTTCGACACTTTTTGACAGCCCCTGGCCTATGGAGGCAGGCTTGGGGTAGTTGCGGCTTGAGCCCGGGTAGGGCCGGGTCATGAAAAAGTGGTATTAGATCTGGTTCTTTCCTTGGGAAATTTTTTGGACGTACCTAAAAAGGAATTGATTGGTATCTAGGGAAACAATGTCAACATGTCTCGAGAGCAGCTCTCAGGACAGGGAGTTCAGTGACGTTGTGGCGACCAAAGTATCCATTCACCAGGACCCTGATAACCTGTTTGTCGACTCAGCATGCTGAGGCACTCGTTTCAGGGAAATTGGTTGTGCATCACATAGGATTGAGTCTTGATAGTCCTTCTTGAGTCAGCTCCCCATTGTTGTTACTTTTATACACATATATGTTTATCTGACCGCGACACTCCTTGATAACATTTAGGATGTCTTTGTCAAGACAGCCAACCAGGATACTAGCTTTGGTTCGTGATGATGACCCTAAGAGCGATGAAGCCTCATTCCGGGACCCATCATGTGAGTCCCTTTCTCCAAGTGTGCCGGTATCATCATCCCCACTTGGTGAGCAGTAGATAGCTCCAGCAGAGCAGACGGAGCTTGAGGGCAGGTTGAGCGCGCTTCGTGAGTTCCGGTGACAGAGACCGCTGAGGTTCAGTGGTGAGCCAGAACCTCAGGTAGTAGAGGTTTTGCTCGAGATAGTGGTTTACCTCTTCCGTCTTGCACAGAAACCAGCAGATCAAAGGGTGGATTTGGCAGCTAGCCTTTTCCACAGAGCAGTTGGGCGTTGGTGGAGTCTGGTAACTCAATTACGTAATGAGTCATCACTTTCACGGGGTGACTTTCAGCTGCTATTTTTTGAGGAGTTTTACCCCTCCTACTTAGGCTCTATTCAGATCCAAGAACTCCTGTAGTTTCAGTAGGGAGGGATGACGGTGACTGAGTACGCGACTACTTTCGGAGACCACACACATTTTTACCTAGACTTGGTCTATGATGGAAACTTCCAAGCATGAAAGTTCGATCAAGGTCTCCGCAGATAGATTAATGCTATCATGGTACCATTGGACAATCCCACTTATGTCCAGATGCTAGAGTTGGAACTGGTGATAGAGAGATTCCTGTCACTTTCTACAGTTGGTGGTGGAAGTAGGCACGATAGAGCTGAGATGTCTGTCGCAGCTAGCAGGCGTCAGCAGATAGAACCTCGACACATGTGTCCTTCCACCCCCCGGTTTCAGATACATGGTCGTGCACCACTATGGCGGCAAAGCACAGGGGATCAGCCGAGTAGACCCTTCCGTGAGCAGACCCAGGGGTATGGTCATACACCATAGTGGCTACGGAGGGCACCAGGGCAGCCTAGAGAGCTTCAGTTCTATGCTTGCGATGGGCGAGGTCACATGGAACGAGACTGCCCGACCAGGTATGCTGATAACTTTAGGCAGGCAGCTGGCACACCACCATGGCATAGGCAGCGCCATGATTGGATTAGTGCCCAGATAGGTGGTTCTAGAAGAGGAGCGGGAGGAGCTAGAAGTGGGTGACGACATTACGAGGTATTCCCTTCAGCACCAGGTGGTCCACGTCAGGCTTCGAGAGCTAATAATTGGGACCATAGACAGTCGTGCGCATTGGATGTCTACGATCCTGCATAGCATGAGGGGATAAGAGGTACGCTCTATAGCTCTTATACTTTTTGCAGTAGAATTGTTATACTTTTTATGTTAAATGGTTTTCTCCCTACTCATTGTTTGAGGTGTTACCAGGGTGATGCGGGGAATCGGTGTAACCCTATTTCAGTGAAGTAGAAGACATGGAACCTTTTCTTTAGTCAACGGTGTCGACTCCATAACCTCTTGAGCATGTAAGAGAGTCTTGGTTTCGAGACATCGACTGTGAAATCTTGCGTGACCATATATATTTGGGGGTTTTACCATATGGATATTATGAAGTAGGAAATCACCGGGCTTTATCCTAGGTCCAAATGGTGATTGTAGTCGCAACGTGCAATGTAGAGGTGAAACTGGGGAGGTGAGCTACCCCCGAGGTCCTTCAGGCCATTTGAGACCGTGCAAAGGGATGGCAAGGTCCCCACTGCCTTTCCCAAAACCCAAAGGCTGGTTTGGGTGCATAACGTCTCCCACAAGACTTACCTAAGGAGATGTGTGCGTGCTCCTATGCACGTCATCAGTAAAGGAATAAATCACATGAATGGATAAAATCCTTTATGTGCAGTTATGTAGAACAGTTCAAGAGTTTTCCTGGGTACGGGCGAGCTAGGTGTGGGCTTATCCCTGTGTTGTTCCCTGGTTTTTATTTTCGAGGATGAAAATATTGAAGGAGGAAATGATTTAAGAACTCATTTTTTATATAAAAGACTTGGAATATTCTTTATGTTATTCCAGATCAGCTCCTTCAAACGGCATGCGATTCTGAGCCCTGGTGTGGCCAGAATTAAATTTCCAGTGTGTTCACACTGGGCACACCAATTAAGCAGAATAACTCCTAAATGGCAGCTCTAACAGGAAAACCGAGGGCATTGTTGAGTCTAGAGGGTTCCGTTTACCCTAGGAGGGGTGTAATTTTGGTAGGCGCGAGCCTCCTGTGAAAATACCACCAGGGGCGTTTTTGTAATTTAGCGGCCTCAGATGTTAAGTTTTAAAACTTTTGAATGGGGCCTCAGATTTAAAATTCTGAGACTTCCGTTGTGCTTGGGAGGTGGTGGATACCCTAGGGGAGGCTTAACCTTGACCCCGTCGAGAGTTTCGGATGCGGGTCTTCTAGTGGGTATTAAAATTAATAAAAAGTTAATTTATTTCATTACATAAGCCATAAACCACTCCACCGTCTCCAATTCTTTCTATCTGGCGAAGGAACCTCAAGAAACCAAGGATATCCCCTCACCAACCCTCATCCATGATCTCCACTACAAGGTTGTGCGCGGCTTCGATGGATCGACAAATAAGCTCTGAGCTACGCCCAACAAGGTAGGAGATATTCGTTTTGTATTTTAACTTCGAACCTCTTTTTTGAACTCAATTTATAGCATCAAAATGATGTTTAATTTCTGAGATAATTCCATGAATTCATAGTATATTTTCTAGGATTTTTGACGCATGTTTCGGATTTTAATTCCGAGCTCCGAGGCATCTGCAGCTCTCCGTCGAAAATTCAAGGTTGTATTGGTTTTTTTTCCGGTGGGTCGCCGGTGGTCCAGGGCGGTCGAGCGGAGGCACAACGGGTCAACGTCGATGGTCCAGGGTGGCGGGGCTTCTCGACAGCGGAGGTCGGCTGGACGGTCTTCAATGACGGTGGCACAGAGGGGCTCCCAGGCGGCGGTGGCATCGGCCGAGCGAGGCGGCGTCAGCGGTCTTCAACGGCGCCATCGGAGGGAGGTGCCAGCGGGGTGTGACGACACGGCCAGACCGACTTTCACCGGACATCACGCTCGGGAGACTGGGGTCTTTAGAACCGGAATGGTAGACAAGGACCCGCGTATTGCGGGTCCCATGGAGGTAAATCCGGACCGGCTTAAGCCGGTCCGGGCGAGGCAGGCCGGCCTGCGCGGTGACCCACGGGCCGGTTCAGGTATATGGTGGGCCTGCAGAACCGGCCCAGCCCACCTGTTCGGTCCATTGAAACTTAAAACGACCATAAAACTTAGGCCATGTATCAGAGTCACGTTCCGTATATGGTGACACGTTCCTGGAATCGAGATGTACTTTTTTAGATGGTTTTGGGGGTCTTCAAATTCCCGAGACGGGGGCCACGATGGCGCGAGATGCCCAATAAGTGGATTGGCGTTAATCTGGGGGTTCTTTTTTTGGGCAGAATGGACACATAAAGAGTCCATTTTGAGCACCTATAGTGGCATTGGTACCCTGACACCAAGGAAAAGTTTTCCAGGGTGGTTTTAGGTGTTGAAACCGGAGTTGAGGCGTGAGCCCCACGACCCATCTTTTAAGCTGCGAGTATCTTTTAGCAACTTTTTAATCGGACGTCTGTTTGGGGTGTGCGAGAAGTCAATTCTAGATGTTTTTTCAAGGGAATGTAAATGGCGTAATCAACCCTCTTTAATTCATCATGATGGAATGGGCCCCATGGGGGTCGTTTTGGGCATTGGCGGTGATTTCTATCCACTTCACTAGGTGTCCGTTTCAGACAAGTGAATAGTCAATTTGGGTGCATCTTCGAGAGGATTGCAATGGTGCGACCAGTTAGCAGTGCTTCAGGACTGTTATGGGGGTCCCACGTATCACCGCTCGTGTAAGGTATGACGAAATGCATAATTTTTTCCGAATATATGTTCCACTCGTGTAAGCAGTAAATTGGATGTGTTTTTCCAAGGGGATCACAATGGTGCAATGTGCCTGACTATTTTCGGGATCGAGGCTCGGGTCCACGGGACGCCGTTCTGGCGTAAAGCGGTGTTGGACAACTTTTCCATCGGATATCCATTTGAGGCGAGTAAATATTCTTTATTGCGTGTTTTTCTATGAGTATTACAACGGTACGATCTGTATGGATGTTCGGAGCCTCATTTGAGATCTTATTTAATGTGGAAGCTAGAAAGGTGTACGGGTGGAGGTTCTTCCCGCGGTGTTTTCAGTGAACCCTCAACGTGTTCTTGTGAGAACTATTATGAGAGTGATGTAAATGTTCGAAGAGGTGTGGTTGGACGTGCTAGGGCCGTGGTGGAAGCAAGTTGGAGAACTTGAGTTTTCACCCTCTTTGCGTTGACGTTGGACATCATGTACACGATAGCCTTTAGGATGGAAATTTGGTATACTCTGGGAGTATACGGGTTTACCAGGAGGTTCATGTTGTGTTTTTTACCCAAGGACATTTGTGCTTGGTTTGGAGATGATTTGGGGCCACACGTCATGAGGGCCCCATATGCGCACCGTGTTCTGCTTTACATACCTTTGATCTCTCATGATGTAGAGGTTCCCTCTGTTCACGATGGTTTAGACCAGCAGGGTTGAGTGGTTTCCCCTGGTTCTGTTCTCAATGGTGTGATCGGAGGAGTTGTTTGGGTACCCCTTTTTCCTTTATCCGTGTGGGATTTCAGTATCACATCCCTTCATGTTCCTTGATAGAGTTTTTGAGGATTCGGTGTGACGAATACATTATGTGGGCACCTATCCTCTACCCAAGAGGTTGTTTCCAGTACGGTACGGAGCCCTAGTGACCCTGGGCACAGATTCCCTAGCTGAGTATCGAGATCATATCCTCCTTCCAATATCTACTGTGATGTGTTTCTCTAGGCAGAGCTCTAGGTATCAGCGTGACCCACACTACACGAGTGTTGAACCTCTACTAGGTGAATTGTTCCAGAGTTGGGTGGTTGTGTGACACCCACTCCGTGTTCTGTTGGCCAGTGTTGTACCATCCAGTAGGGATGGCCAGATTAGATCCTGGTTTACCCTCAAGTGGGGGTGGGAAGTGGGTTGCTCCTTGAATTCTTCGGGTTTACCCTCCAGAGGGGCTGGGCAGTGGATTACTCATTGAATTCTTAGGGCTTACCCGCCAGTAGAGTCCGGGAAGTGTGTTTCCTAATGACCTCTTAGGGTTTACCCTCCAGTAGAGATGGGCAGTGGGTTACCTGATGACCACTTAGGGTTTACCCTCCAGCAGAGACTGGGCAGTGGTTTACTCGACGACCTCTTAGGGTTTACCCTCCAAGAGAGACTGGGCAATGGGTTACCCGGTGACCTCTTAGGGTTTACCCTCCAACAGAGACTGGGTAGTGGGTTACCGGATGACCTCATAGGGTTTACACTCTTGTAGAGACTCGACAGTGGGTTCCTCGATGACCTCCTAGGGTTTACCCTCCAGCAGGGCTGGGCAGTGGGTTACCCGATGACTTACTTTAGACTCGGTACTTTATACTAGCCTAGTCTATGGATTTTCTTCATGACTACCAGAGTGGGACCCTTGGTTGTACGGGTCAGTGATGTGACAGCTTTGAATTTCAGAAAACATCTAGACTATGTGATAGTGAAGATGTGTGGTTTGAAATTCCCCTGAACTCTCAAGTACAAGGGGCACTTTCCCCACCAAGTCACGTCCTTGTGACGTGACCTAAAACCGTACAAGCGAGTCAGTCCCGCCCAAAGCGGATAGTGTCAGGGTGTGGTGATTTGAGCCCCTTGGCTTGCAGTTTGGGGCAGACATGCAGGATGCTGGGCATCGATGGTGGTTACTTCTGGGACAGTTGGCTACTCACTTTGTTGGGCGAAGCTACAGGATGGAGATCCCCTTACAATCTTGTTCGAGTTTCTTGATTGAGCATATGGATATGTATATACCTTTTTCCAATACCCACTCCTTGGGTTTGGTTACTCTCCTTCCAAGAGAGGAGAAGATGCATGCGGTATGCCACGTGCTTTCCGTGTCTAGCTTCTCATCGTTGGATGAGTCTACTCTCCTACTATAGGTAGCAAAGACTCGACGAGAAGTTTCATCTTCTCACTGTTTATAGCTCCTTGTGTTTGGATGAGTCTACTTCTTGACTCCTGTTGGGTTGAGCTATTACTCTACTTCACTCTCTGTCATTCTCCTTTACTATTCCCTATTCGATCTACTGCTCACCTCTTTAGTACCTCTTTTGTTTCTCCCTCGATACTTTGGGGTATCCTTCTGAGTATTTTTATACTCACCCCTGCTTGGGCATTGCCCGCACTTGGTGTTCCCTTGTAGACGATAGACAGGTTGATTGTGATGTCAAAGGAGCTTAGGAGTTTGGGAGCTTGGACCGCGTACGGTGGTCATAGTTGGGTTCCAGGTAAGAGACCATCCAACTGGTGGACTTTTGTTTACATGTTTCCAGGTTGCAGCACTTTTCTGGTTGGGCACGTGTTTTTCCCTTTTTCTTTTCAGTTTACCTTTAGTATTTACTTTGTAATGTTTAGAGGTCAATGCACTTTTGTGGTTGTTTATAACAGTTAGTACTTTACTTTTCCTTTTACTCTGAACTTTTTCATTGATTGGGATACGTGTGTGTTTATAGGTACTTAGGAAAAGGCCTCCCCGAGTTTTTTAGCCTTCGGCGCTTGTCGCCAGCCTATGCCCTATGGAGGCAAACTTGGGGTAGTTGCGGCTCGAGCCCGGGTTGGGTTAGGTCGTGACATTCAAGGTTGAAAATAATGATGTATTTATAGTTTATATATGATATATCTTATATTCATAATGTTTTTATGGTTATTTAATTATTTTATGATACATAAATTTCTGATTTCCATTTTGTGGGAATGCGATATCATTGTTTGTGGATGTGTGGACTACCGCCTTCTCAAAACGATGTGATTCGTTCTCGCATTACATGGAATATATTAAGGATGGGTTTAATAAACATATGTGATATATATGTCATATAAATTATAATTTAATTATAATATAAATATATATCATTTAATTTTAATTATTTTAATATGTTAATAAAATGGAGACAACATTCATGTGTACGTACGACCTACTATCTCCCTGAATGGTGTGTTTTTTTCCTATATCCAAATTTTATAGATTAATATATATAAATATTTATTAAATATATATGATATCAACATCATGGTTTAAATTTTATATATTATTAAACATTATATAAGTAATAGAAATAAAAAATAAAAAGTCAAAGCATACTTGAAAAACAAGGCAATTAACACCTTAAATAGTGAAAATAATGAAATATTATTAATAAGTGGGTGATAAGATGTTATAAAAGGATAATATATAATATTATAAATATTAATATGGTTAATTAATATGTTATTAATATGTTTAAAACCATTATAAAATATTGTAAAATTATTTTTACAAAAAATATCATAAGGTAAGTGGATTTCTAATCTCACTTTTATTTATGAGAGACTTATTCCATATTAACCACTAGTTTCTTTTGTGTTTTGTATATACTACCCTATGAAATGTTATTTAATTAATTTTTTCTATTTAGTTGATATTAAAAGTTTTAATTGACTATATTCTTTCATATAACTGATGATTCAAAAGTAACTAAAATTATAAGGGATTCTGTCTCAAATTCATTTTATTGAGGCATATTGTAATGTTATACACCTAACTTATTTTATATGGAGTAATCACTTCCCATTAGACTTGTAATATAATTAATAATTAAATATTTATGGTATTTTATGTTTAAATGTGAATTATTTTATCTAATTGGATTCTAATTCAGAGTTACCAATTGGTAAAGAAATTCATAACTAAATTTCTTTTCATTGAATTATATTATTTCCTCATTATTGTTAATATTATATGATTATATGTATAATGAATTTTCAATATCTATTTTTTATTTACACTTATTTTATATGGATTTAAATTTTTTAAATTAATTTATTCATTGGTTGATTCTCACTTCAAGGTTACGTAATTTTTAAGGGTTTAACTCACAATCTTATTTTATTCGAGATTGTTTACACATGAATTTACATTAAAATAAATTATTTTATCATTGATTAAGATACCATTTAAAATTATTCTCCTTAATTTTATTCATGATTATATTCAAGAAAAAGTACCATTTTACCCCTATTTGGTACATAAAATGTTTTATAATTTGTTTTAATAAAATACGACTTCATTTCTCACTTCGGTTGGGAATTAATTTTCTTAAGAAGCCATGTATTCTAAAAAAATTAAAAAAATTTAATTTAATCTTTTAAAAAGGATTTAATAAAATAAATTTTTAACCACTTTTTATTTTACAAAAAGTTTCCAAATAAATATTCTCTTTTCTTTTTGAACAAGGAATTTCACAAACTTTTTACAATGAAAAAGGAATATTATTTTTACCTTGTATGAAATTACCCTATATTATTTCCTTTAATATCCCTTTTTAATTTTACATAGTTATTTTAAAAGTAACTTATTTTATAAGTTAATTTCAATGAAAGGGTTATTTTCTTCAGGATTGTTTTTTAAATATATTTTTTTTCATCAATTACAATATCCCTTATTCATACTAAAATGGGTATATGTCATATTGATATCGTCCTTATTCTTATTATGGATGTTTTATAATTATTTTAAACAAAAATACTATTTACATTCACTTACTTGATTATTCATTATAGTCCACTTGAAATATTCACTAGACATTAAATTTCCCCTAATTGTTTATATCATTAATCATGTACTTGTTTATTTATTAAATAATATATCATTAATAAACATGGTTTTTTAAGTTTAATTTTATTTGATTGACAGGGGAAATATTGATAAATTCATAACCTTTAATCAATATGGATATTTAATGATAAGGCACATTGTTTATTAATTAAAATGATTATTCAATATATGAGTAATTATTTGCACTGGCACTGATGGTCGGATTTTGGACTTTATATATCTCCTCGATGCATCGATAGGTTCTCATGATGGTATAGGTTCCCATGTTTCTTAGACATGTATTCCAATAATTAATAATTTCCTTCTTTGAAATTTTTGTTATTGTTATTATTATCAGTGAAATTTACATATGATAAAATCTATTGATGTAATTAATTCCTAGATTATTGATTAAATAGAATGTGGTTTTAGTTATTTACCTTTTGATATTTTTTATATACTACCTTCTCATATATTGAATAAATGTCTGGTGTTCTTAATTATTTACCTATCCATATTAATTATTATCATTTATTAATTATTACTTCTGTTGTACTTAACCTTTACTAATAATTTTATCTCATCATTATTTTAGTTCCATTACCCATGAATCCATGAATTTTTCTATGACATATATGCTGTAATATTCTAGAGGTAATAAAATCATTATTGAAAAAATATGTTATAATTTGGTTATTAAATTATAATAAATCATTATGTGGATACTATCATGGGTTTATGATTTTAATATGGAAGATGAGTTCAAAGACTTAAACAGATCTTTTAGGTTTTAAGTAATGAGATTTTACAGAGATTAATGATATTTTTTATAAATATATGGAATTTATAATTTTTAGTGGAAATATTTATCTGAGGAATAACGCCTTTACATTTTATAGGCCCAAGTTTAAAGGTATTGATAAAAACATAGGGTTGATATACAAATAAGATTATTAGACCCAATAAAAAATATGGTGTATTGAAAAATATATTAAAAATATTATTTAATGTTTAAACTTATTTCAAGGATGTCCGTCATATTTTTTGGGAATGTTATAGGAATTATATTAATGTAGTTTATAAAAAGGAGAACCCATATTCATGGTGAAAACTCATTGCATCTACTAACGCAATATGGAATCAACCCATGAATAAAGGATGATAAGGGTTTTTCACCTATCACTGGCCTATGTGATGTCCTTGTAAACATGTAATTATTTTTAGGTAAACAATTTTACAAGTAAATTTTGTTGATGAACTAGTGTTATTACTTTTGAGGTTTCTAGGTTAGTTAATTATATTGGATAAATTGTGTTAAAATTATTATTTTTGGAAAATATTTTGAGACATGTGGAAACAATTTTCCTTATTTTCTAGACCTTATGATCCATTAAACATTGGTTTTAGATATTCATGCATAATTTTTTTGGGTATTCAAATCCCAGAGTAAATGGATAATTATAAAAATAATAAAAGCACAACCAAAAGAGAAAATTAAATTTATGAAATAGATATATGTCAAGTAAATATATTTTTTTATATTAATAGGTGTAAAATAATTAATCAACATTACTAAAATTATATTGAATTATTTTTATCCTAATACATTAATTTTTTGTCAAACCAATGGTCTTTTAAATCGTCAAAAATTATTGGATTTTAGGCACTCAACTATCCATTTATCGTTTATTTTTTTATGATCAATGACCTCAATAAATCTATATAAATATTTAAACTCTTCCTCCATGTCCATAACTTCACTCAAAACTAATTTAATACTACTTAGAAACCTAATTATATGTTATTCCATGTGACCATTATACTTTCGACTCTCTATTATCAAGAGTATGTTTTACCAACCCTTATCATGATGAAGGATTTGAATGAATGAATTTTCAAATATCAAACCCCATATTACCAAGAACAAGTTGAAATTTGGATGAAAAAATTTATTTATGGTTTAGATAATGTAAAATCCCAAAATTCTTAAATAAGGATATTGTATTTAATTACGTGCATGAAACTAAACACCATGTATATAAATTAATATGAAAACCCAAGACATTATTATATATTTATATTAAGAAAATTAAATCATTCCAATAGTATATAGGACATGAAACACTAATATTAACTTTTTCTACTCGGAATACTATAGTTATCTTGCTTTACATGAAACAATGAATTTCTTCAATAGCTTGCGTTAAATTTAAGACCAAGTTTTATCCAATACTATTAATATTGTTATTTTAAATATAAATTATCTCCTAAAAATTAAATTGGATGTTATAAGTAGGATTAAATAAATTATGAAAATATATTGTTTACAAAAAATATAAAATTAATTCATTTGTTACCAATCAATTATATGTGAAAATAAAAACCAATTTAATATAAAGGACATGTTTATGTAAAAAATATTTTTTATGTGTAAAAGGAATTTTATATTAATAAATTAAATTAATTACTATTAGTGAATGATATTAATTTCATATATATATATATATATATATATATATATTATAAATTCAATTAATTTTTTTTTAAAATCATTAAATAGAGTTGATATTCATAATATAAGAACAAATTCAATTTTATGCCAGAAAATCTATATTTTTCTAAAGGAAGTTTTGCTGCCTTTTAATGGGAACCTATTTTAAATTTAATTTTGACAATTTTATAAATTTAATTTGAAAAAATAACCTTCATTTTTGAAATAGGAATAAAAAAATTAGGTTAGGTTTATTTTTTCATATTTTTTTGAGAAGTTACATTTTTTTATAAATAGTGAAAAATAATGAATTTTAATTGAAAAATACTTTTTCATCTAAATAATTTATAATGTTATGTTATATTTCAAATTAATTTTAATGTAAAATTATAAAAAATTATACATATATTAATACAATTTAGGTCATTTGAATCATTTTTATAAGGAATTTTGATATAAAGACATTTCACTCTTTTGATCATTTTTTACTTTAAAAAACCTATTTTTCGTTATGTGTGCAAGATAAATTTTTAATTAATTTCTTCCAATTATATGATTGTAATTTTAATAAATGGATTCCAAATTTTTAATTTTAATAATTTATAATATCTATAAAGGTTAACTGGGTTTTTGACCAAAAACATTAGTGAAAGCAACACGAATGACGCCTCGAAGGGGAATCCTGGGCTATCATGCTATGGATTAATTTACAGGGGCCAAAATGAAGATGTTGTGGAATTTCATTATGGCTCTTGTAGTAATGTCACTACCCAAGAATCAGAGATTATGGTACTTATTAAATCTATTGAACTTTCAATTCAAATAAACTTGAAAAATATATTGTTAGAATGTGATTCTACCACTATTATTGAAGCTATAAGGATGGGAAAAATTAAAATCTCTTGGAAACTGATATCTAAATGGGAAAATTGTCTTAAAAAACTCTTTACTATGAAATTCATCAATACACACATTTTTCGCGAAGCCAACTATCTCGTTGATGGTCTTGCAAACAAAGGGGCTAATGAAGAGGGAGTGACATGCTCTAGCATTCTCCCCGATGACATGCATCCCGACTTTATTCGAGGAAAATGTAAAATTTATTTCTTTAGACTCATGTAAATTTTATTTTTATCAGTAAAGTGCCTTCATGATCATCTTTCTCAAAAAAATTACAGTGATTAAGGTGAAAATGATATACTTATTGGATAAAATTTAAGCTTAAGGGTCCAAATGACCTAGACACTTGTCAGAAACCCACTGTATAAAAAGTTTTCAACCATATACCCTCTTTCCTCAAATGTTTTTCTCATTTTAGAAACACGATATAAGGGATACCTCCCAAATGTTTTTACCTTTTTATATTTACAAGAATACCACTTCCTCTCCACTATAAAAAGGTACTAATCACCCTAAATTATTCACACCTATAAATCCATTTGGATCAACAAAAACAAAAAAATCACATAAAAACATACCTAAACTAATCCTAGAAGCCTATCTTTGGGATGAAAGAAATCCAAATAATTCATTTGGTGCAAACCAAAAGGAGTTACCAAATGAAAAGGTAACATTCTTCAATGATCACTTTTGTTTTATTTCATTCTCTATCCATTAAATTCTTCCAGTATATTTATCATATAACAATATCTATACAATAAAAATAATTATATGTTTTTATATTAAGGGTATGACTAAAAAATTCACAGTTCCATCAAATAGGATACACAGTCATCATTCATTTGTATGACAGACCATGGACTCATAAACCGATGTCATTCTTTCTTCCATTACCACCTTTAAAGGTTAAAACTGATGATGGATTTATAGTATATATATGATATATATGTGATATTTATAATTTATTTGTGATATTTTAACTATTTTATAACATATAACTTCATGCTTTCCATTTTTGGCAACATGATAACATCATTTGTGGACATGTGGACTACCACCTTCTAAAAGCGATGTGATTCATTCATGCTTTATTTGGAATGTATTAAGGACGAGTTTAATAAACATATGTGATATATATGATATAAAAATGATACTAGAATTAAAATATAAATATATATCATTTACTTTAAATTATTTTAATATGATTAGAAAACAGAAACAACGTTCATGCTTTCGTACAACCTACCGTCTCCATGACCGATATATTTCATTTCATATCTCCAAATTTTATAGAATATATAATAAAAATATATGATATTAAAATCCTACTTTAAATTTTTTAGATGATGAAATCATGATTTATGTAATATAAAAAAAATAAAAAGTCAAAAAATACTTTTAAAATAAGGTAATTAACACCCGGAATAGTGAAAATAACACAAGATTATTAACAATTGGGTGATAAGATGTTATAAAAGTATAATATATGATATTATAAATACTAATATGGTTCTAGAATAAGTTAGAAACATATTTAAAACCATTATATAAGACGTTAAAGGGTCTTAAATAAAGGATCTTAAAGTAAGGGGATTTCTAATCTCACATTGATTTATGAGAGACTTATTCCATATTCACAACTCATTTTTTTGTTGTGTGTATACTTCCCTATGACTTTATTTATCATGAATTTAATTTATTTCATAATATTAAAAGTTTCAATTGTTGTTATTATTTCATATATCTCATGATTCAAAATATTCTCAAGTAGTGATGGATTCTATTTCAATTTCATTTCAGTAAGGCATATTATAATGTTATACACATAACATATTTTATATGGTGTATAAACTAACCATTTATAATGTAATACAATGAATACTTAATTATTAATAATATTTTAATTTTCAATGTGAATTATCTCATCTAAGTGGATTTGAATTAAGAGCTACCAAGTGGAAAAGTATTTAATCACTCAGTGTCTTTTCATTGAGTTATATTACTTCCAAATTGTTGCTAATATTTTATGATTATGTGTATAATGAATTTTGACTATATATTGTTTTATTTAAAAAATAAATGTATATTTATAGTCTATACACATAATTGATTCATTGCTTGATTCTTACTTAATGTTTTTGGTCTATTAAAGGGTTTATTTCACAATTTTATTTTATTTAAGATTGTTTTCACATGAATTTACATTAAATGAAATTATTCTATATTTATTAATATAACATTTAATTTTATTTTTATTTGGTTATTCATGATTATTTTCAAGTAAAAATTCAATTTTTCCACTCTTTGATACTTAAAATGTTTTATAATTATTTTAATAAACTCCAACATTATTTCTCTCTTCAATGAGAATTTTTTTCTTACAAAACCATGTTTTCTAAATAAAATTAATAAAAATTTCCTTTAACCTTTTTAAAAATATTTATTAAAATATATTTTTACTCACTTTTTCTTTTATAAATTTTTTTCAAATGAATCTTATTTTTTATTTCCAAACAAGACACTTTCCTCAAATTTTTACAATAATAAAGAAAATTTATTTTTTACTTCATATAGAATTACACAATGTCTTTTAATTGAAGCTTATTTCTCAATTTTTCAAAGTAAATTTTAAAGAAAATTATTTTAAAAGTTATTTTTATAGAAAAGGATATTTTACTCAAGAATTTTTCTTTAAAGATATTTTATTTCAACAATCATAATAACCCTTATTCTTACTCTAATGGATATACATCATATTGATACCACCCTTATTCTCCCTTTATATTTTTTATGATTATTTGGATAAAGGATGATATTTATGTTCCCTTACTTGATTCATTTTTGTAGTCCCCTTGAAACATTCACTATGAATTAAATTTCTCCTAATTATCCATATCATTAATCATGGATATGCTTATTTCCTAAATAATATATCATTTCTATATATAATGTTTTACTTTGAAATTTATTTTATTGGTTGGGGAAATACTGACTAATCTATATCCATTACTCAATATAGATATTTGATGATAAGGAACATTTTTTATTAATAAAAAATTTATCTGATATATGAATAATGCTTTGGACTGGCAGTGATAGTTGGGCCCTGGACATTATATAGTGCTTTAATCCATTGTTAGTTTCTCATGAGAAAAATAAATTTTCCAAATTAATAGAGTATCTACATGTAGTTTTAAACAATTTTTTGAAAGAACATTATAGTGTAGTTTTTCATGTTCCTAATATATGATTTCTAATAACTAAGCATTACCTTCATTAATATTTTAGTTACTTTTATTATTATTATAGAGATTTTCATATGATAATGTCTATAGATTCATTTCTTTCTCATTTTATTGATTAAATGGAATGTGTTTTTAGTTATTTACCTTTTTATTTTTTACATACTTTTTTATCATTTATTGATTACATAACATGTGTTATAAATCATTTACCTTTTCATAATTATTTTTTCATTGATTAATTATTTCATCCACTACACATAACCCTTACTGATCATTTTAGATCACTCTTATTTTGATTCAATTACTCAATAATCCATGAATTTTTTTATGAAAGATATGAAAGAATATTCTAGATGGAGTAAAGTTATTTTTAAAAAAATGATGTTGTAATTTGAGTATTCAATTTTAATACAAGATTCATGTATGTATCTAGTTTAAAAATACAGCTAAACTATTCAGTCATTTGGGATAGGATTTTCTTGTATCTATTCCAATGTAATGGGAGTAGACACTGACTTCGGGCTTCTGTGGTTGGGTTTCCACATCTTGAAATTATAGTTTTGAGGATGAAATTTTTTTAAAGGCATGACTTTTTCATAAGGACAACTCAATCCTTACATCTAGAAAATGACTAAGTCATAGACTCTTTATAATCATCATTTAAGCTATATAAACATGAACTAACTACTTCATAACCACCATATTCATATACATCATCTATGTAACCATATAATTAAATATTTGTAATTATCATATAAGCTATGTAAACATGATCTAGATGTTGTATAACCATTATCTGCATATACATCATTTTCATATTCACTATCTATATAAGAATAATATATATATATATATATACATATAAGCATCTTTCACATAGTCAAATTTTGTGAAAAATAAAAAAAATGGATAATACTTTGTAGGAATGAATTATAGTGGAAATATGAGGAATATTCAAAATATATTTTCTAAATTAAAGGATAACAAATTCATTAAATGCTAATATGTTATTATTCATTAATTTAACATAATTATGAATCACCTAATAATGATTCATACCATTTTCAATGGAGTAATGATCAAGGAGGATGTTGGGATGCTGAAATGAGTTCCATTCCATAGAATAACAAATCACATAAATATTTTATAGATACATGCACACACATATATTTTCAAAGGAAAAAAGTATGTGGGATTTTTAGAGAATATGAAGATTTGATAATTAAATAATTAATGTGATTTTATAATTCAAAAATTCATAATAATTAAAAATATGGTTATTATATAAATAAATACTGAAGATTATGTGCAACTAATGTCCTATATTTCATGGAATATTTGAATGATGAGAATTATAGAAAATAAAGTGTAAGAAATACTATGATTAAAATATTTAAATTATATATTTATATATTTTTAATATTGTGAGGAGAATTATGGGGAGGATATTCACAAAATTCTATGAATATAAATAAGATGAAGGAAAAAGTTATGTATAGTAAACTAACATTGCATTTATAAAAGACATTACTAGAAGGATGATGAGAGAAGATAACTTTACTTTGGGACACTAAATATTCTATGAGTCAATGAAAAGTGAAAAATCCAATACTATTAAAATTACACTCAATTTTTCAAATATAAAGAGTGAAAAAACAAGTGCTTCATGAATTGATGTTTCCCTATGCACTAATGAAGAAGTAGAAGAGAAAAAACATTTATCTTTGTCTTATGGTGAATATATTTTAGTTGAGAATGTGAGAGAGAATACTTATATCTTGTACATACTTTATATTTCATAATATGGTTAAGGTAACAGGTCTTTTTCTTTCACCCTTTGGTGAGTGTTGGATTTTTTGACATGATGTGTGGACTCGATTCAAGATGATTTGTCAATAATGTTTAGAGATTTCTAGATACTCCTCTAGTTAATTGACATTGTTGAAACGGTGGATGAGAAGATTCTTGAAGTTGTTTATAGAAAGATCTTGATCATTACATATTTTATTTGTTTACATAGCTTCCAAAGTGGTACATGAATATAAAATGATCATATTCTTGAAAAATGTAACGGTCTCAGACTTTCTAGGTGTGTTATTTTTGTTTTCAGCCTTTCTTAAAAAGTGATTTGAGTTATTATTTGTTTTAAAAATCATTGGGTATTTTATTGTGGTTATTTATGGTTTTATAATCCTTTAAGGGGATCATTGTTTTATCATCGTTATGGGAAACCTTATATTTTTACCCAAGTAACTATGTGGCCTATTGGGGAGGAGTAGTGGGTGGTGCATGGTTAGATCATGGTTAGAGATAATTTAATGTCATTACAAAGGTAACTATTTAAATAATAATAGAGAAAAAATAATGATTAAAACAATATTTACCAAAACATGTGTGAAATATATGTAGGTTCCATGAAGTGGAACAAGCCACTCAAGGTTGGCACACAGTTTGGAAAACTGTGTTTCTAAACCTTGCATGCAGAATTAATTAATACAAAAATTATTATTTCAACTTAAAAACTACCTAAAAATTATAATTCCGTCTTATTCACCAAGGGATCTTTTACTTATGGACTCTGGTGATTGTTCTTGGTGAATCACTTACCTTTGAAGTGTAATTCTATTGGATTTAGAGACATTGGTCATAGAGATTTAAAGGTAAGCAATCATTTGTCCAACATTCTTCTTTTTATTTCTAGGTATTTTATATTTTCCTTGGAAAGGATACTATATTTGGACTATCATGGATGGTTCAATGAATTTATCCACGATATATTACGATTCCTTCAATATTTTCATGGAACCAAATGTTGAAATATAGTTTTTTTATTTACCATTCTTAGTTTTGTATAGATCCATTCAATATTCTATATCTCACTAGGTAAGTATAAACCAAACCAATACCTTGACATGTAACTATTATTGGATCTTAAATTTTGAATCATCATGGGATGATTTAGGTATATATCTATGTATATTTGGACTGTAATCTTGATTTAGGTGGAAAACCTTAGCACTGGGATGTGATTCACTTAATTTAGGAACTTCCTTACAATGTTAATATAATATTTTAAAGCGGTTTGATATATCATGCTTGTTTGTATCATTGACCCCTGAGATGTACAATGATATGAAATTCTTGTATGTGTGTTTGTGGGATCCATGATACGTCTCTTAATAAGATATGTTTGTGTGTGTGTGTCTCCCATGAGACCTCCCTTAATATGTCATGTTTGTGTGTGTGTGTGGTCCATGTGATCTCTCTAAATATGAAATAATTATGTGTGTGTGTGTGGCCCCTGAGACCTCTTAATATAACAAGATTGTGCATGAATTTATGGAACATGAGACCTCTCTCGATAAGATATTCTTATGCATGTGTGTTTGTGAACCATGTGATATCTCTTGATATGGCATGCTTGTGTGTGTGTCTAATGATTTTATTTGTTATGGATTGTTCAAGTATATATGTGTATGTATCGTAAACATTTAATATTTAGTATCTATGTTGTGGGTATAATATTCATGTCTTGGATAATCCCTTAGAGTAACAACATGTGTGATATAGAACATGATATTTATATCAGGGCCTTCAGTGAAATATAATAAGGCATGATGTCCATATGGATTGAACTAAGATAATTGGTGGGTCATGTTGTCCTTGTTTCCTAACTTAATATAGTTGGTGGGAATAATGGCCTTATAGACTGAACAGATTCATTTTGTCCTGGTATTCTATTCTAATAATTACATTGGCCCTTTTTCTTATTCTATGACTCATGAAAAGTAGAAAAAACATCTCCTATAGTGTGGAGCCGAAGAAGGTAGGACTGGCGTTTGAGGAAGTTTGGTTAGTTCATGCGGACCCAATATATGATTATTTACTTATGAATTTACATTAATTAAATAATATACTCTTATATATAACTATTTCATTTATTCTAGGTATGAATTTGTGGTTTCATATTGGGATTTAATCTTACTCCCTACACGAGAGTCATAGTGCACATTTAGAATCCTTTGACTTGGATTATAGATGTGGGAAGTGGCTCTACTTAGGGAATTTATACTAGAGGAGCAGGTTGGTCAAGGAAATGTTAGGAAATACTTCAACATACATTATATATATATATATTTATTTATTTTTCTTTATTTACTTTATATAGACCAAATTCATGTGGGGATATGTGACTAGTTGTAATGGATATTGTATGACATATTATTATTGAATGGGTGGATGTTATTAATGACATTTATTCCTTATTTTTTTATCTACTACATTAATTATTATTTTTTCTATGGTATACTCTAATTTTTTTCTGTTACCAAGGGAATAATGTACCCATGGATCCACTTATTCCTTCTCTTCTATTTGAAAACATCTTGCATTTGGGGAGGTACAAATGAGGTCATTGACCCTCCATCTTGGACCCTGTGATTCTATTTAGGCCATTACAAAATAGTATTAGAGGCCTTGTTTTCTTTTGATTGGATATTTTGGTATGATATACAAGAGATCACATGTTTTCAAGACTTTTTAGGGAACTCATGACTTATAGTAGAAAACCCATTTATGAGAGAAGTCCACATTTCCAGATGTGAGATTTCTATTTTTTATGATTTTACTATTTATATATTTTACCTTGATTAATGCACATGATTTTGATGTTATGATTTATGGTATTTTCTCCGGGTTGATTGGTAAGAGTTTGTGAGCTTAGGAATTATGTATAGGTAAATAAGCTCACATGTCATGCTCTCATTTTCAGGTGATTGATATAATTTTAAATTTATTAAAACCCAGTAATAATATGCTCGGTATTTTTTTTGTAATACATTATTGGGGACAATGAACTAATTTAGCTTGAGTATGTTATATTTTTTTATTCATGAAAGTGACTAAAGTACCCATATTGATGACATGAACTTGATCCTTGAGTATATAGGTAAGTATTTTTTATTCCTTCATTCATATGTCAATATTTTCTTGATCTTTTAAAGTCTATTGGAAAAATAAATTCACCTTTTGGAATATATATTAAATTTTTTTCTAAGATATTTTTTTTAAGATATTTTCAAAATTCAAGGGTCACTAAAGGTATTTAGGAAATCCAAGTGGTTTTGGTAAATTTTTATTGGATTCACTACTACAAAAATAGGTTTATCCCATGCTAGGGTTTTAATAGTTCTCACTAAAAGTGTCGTTAAAAACCCGTTTTCTCAGGGTTATAAAAGTAATTGTTAAAGGGGTATTTAACAACACTAAAAAATCAATAGTAAATGGGGCCATTTATTATTTCAAGTAAAAAATCACTGATAAAATGGGAATTTATCAGCACTTATAAAAAATCAATGATAAAGGGGGGTATTTATCATTACTTTTAAAAAATCACTGATAAAAGGGTGGTATTCATCAACAATTTTTTATAAGTGATGAAAAATGCATCCCATTTATCAACTAGTTTTTACTAGAAATGATAAAGAGTATATTTCAAAAATATATATTTCATTAACGAACACCTATAGCAGAAGTTATGGCCATTTGGAGGACTTATGGGACTTTTTGGCCGAAAAAGATGTTATCAAGGGTTCTCATGGGTAACTGAGGAATATATCTCATCCCAAGATACAATTTTATTTATGGTAGAGGAAAAAAGACACCTGGTTGAGAAGTTATGGCCATTTAAAAGGTCATCAAATGTGAAAAAAGCTAAAAACCCCTAAATATTCTAGAACCCCTAAAAAGATAATAAACTTTGAAACAAGATTCTATTTTAGATCCAAAACCAGTCAAATAAATGCTTATTAAATGATATAAAATCAAATGAGATTTAAATCATGTGATAATCCAAGGAATAAAATATATTATAGTTTCAAAAAAGATATAAATCAAACTTGATCTTCGAAAAACCATAACTTTTGATCCATGTGTCTGTTTGGCCTTTACCACATATCCAATCCAATATTTTGATGATATATATAACACATAATTTCTTTTAAGAATTTCAAAGATCTATAACTAGGTTTTTTACCCCAAAAGGCCTATAATGCCTCCAAAACTGAATTTTTAGTCCCAGACCCTGTTTTTTTTAAATTTAAATGGCTATGAATTTCGATTTAGATGTCTGTTAGGCCTATAACACACATCAAAATGAATATCATTTACTGAACTTCTATTTTACTAGTTTTTTAGCTAAAAATGACTCATGGATTAGATGTTATGGTAGTTTCAGGGTTTTTATTGGTTTTACGGTTTTCAGAGTTTCTTAATGTTTTTATGTGTTTTAAGGGTTTTTAGAGTTAATATAAATTTTAAAAAATATATGAAAATAAATATGAATTTAATATATATATATATATATAAATATATATATAAAAATATAAATAAACATATAGATTAAAAATATAAAATATATATATAAATATATAGTATATTATAAAATATAAAACAAAAAAGTATAGGGGAGTGGAAAAGGAATTGGTTTATAAGCCGTAGGTCCAAGGTTCAAAACTTTATGGAGGGACAGGTGCACACTAAAGAACTAATAAAGGGGTGGGGGATGCACTGATCAAGTTGGAGGGGTGGGGGGAAGCACTGATAAAGAGGGGGGAATGAAAAAATACCATTTATCAGTGGGGCCTTTAATAGTGCTGAAAAAGCACTGATAAATTCCCCCTTTATTAGCCCTTTTTAACCCTGATAAAGGGAATATTATCAGCTACTTTTACAAGTGCTGTTAAAACTAACCCTTTAACATAAATTACATTATCAGTGATTCTATCCATCCATCCTATAGCCTGAAGGCCTTAATTTTTTTTCATAAATCCCCCTTTTAAGGGAAGAACGGGGAAACCCAAACAACCTTCATATACATAAGACAAATCACACCTGAAGGACAAATATAGTAAAACCAGACTGACAACATGGATCTTCCCCTCCCCATCATTTTATCATGATGATGCTTTCCATTATTACAAGGTTTTTTAGCAAGAAAGTTTCCTCTGTCAAAGCACATTCCCAATCTGATGGTTGACACCATACCTTAGTGCTTCTATAGTGTTGATAAATCCTTTTTACTAGCAATGTAAAAGGCATGATTTCAATAGTGATTCATTAGAATGAAATTTAGGATTTTGAAAGGCATTTGGACTCATTTGGGTTTTGAATTAGGTGATTTTTTTATGAAATGATTCCTAAATGAAAAAAATAATATTTGTTTTTCTTAAATTGATTGGAAGGAAAGGATTTTGGTAGTTGGATGGTATCAAATGGTTGAATGTGGGATGTCAAATTTTTTGGTTGAATATGCATTTTTAAATGGAATTTTCTAATGGAATTTATGGTTTGGAATAATGTTCCAAGACTTTTATAGGCCTATTTGGAACTTTTAAACTAGATTTTTTATGTTAATTATTCAAGACCCTCTTGAATTCCTATTATTTATTGTTCTTTATGTGAATTGTGTTGGAGGTGCATGTTTCACTTTGTTTATGAGTAGCCTATTTGGAAATATTCATTTGGGGAAATAACCTCCCTTATGAGATGAGCTCAAAAGTGGTTGAATAATTTTACTTGTATATTTTTCTATGAGTGGACCCTCTAAAGGGGTGGGTAGTCTTGTTATATTATCATGTGATGGTTGTGTAGTCTCTATAAAGTGATTATATAGGGGTTATAGAAAGTGAGTGGCTATGTGAACCTTGAATTAGATGCGAACAAATTAGTGGTTGAGCTAGTGGGGTGTTGTTTTGGGCAGAGACATAATAGTTATATGGTTTAGAGTATGATATTACCTTGAACATTGATTTATTTCTCCAGATATGAGATATGTGATAGTAGTTTCATAAGTACAATGAATATTCTTAGCATCCATTGGTTATATACTAATTAATGGAATTATTTGGTTTCACATTCCTTGTGATCTGTGTGAGTGGGAAATTTTACTATCCCTGAGTAGTAATCAAGATAGATGTTCTGAGGACAGGTGAGTAGTGGTCCATGGAATGGGTCATATAGACCTTAAGTGATAATTATCAATCAATATGAGAATGAAAATTTAACTTTTTTAGGTAATTTATTGATTATAAAGTGTAAAACCAATGGTTTCATAGGGAATTGAAAGCAATTAATAGACAATTTTATAAATAATTAGGCTTAAAATTAGTTAAGGTGCTACTTCCTGCAATGTTCCATGATGTGAACAAAGTGTCTAGGACATGAAGGGGGATACTGTGTAGATTATTAAGAAGGTTAGTATGGGGTAAGGTGGAAGTTTTTTTCTATGGTTTCATCTTGGAAACAAATTTTAGGCTTTTGGGTGAGAATAAACCATAGTTTTTCCTTGGAATGGTATAAATTCTATGAGACATGGTGATTTGGGAGCATGATAATAGGTGTCGTACTACAAGAGAATGTAGGGATTTTAATGGCATGGAACTCTCCAGTCCATTCTATTATTAAAATATATTGTTTGAGGTGTTCTAGGGGTTCAAGGTGACTCATTTCTAGAGCTTTCCAAAATTTCAATTTTCTAGTGGTATCTTATTTCATCAGCAAGTTGGAATGGTGAGTCGGCAATGGTGACTTGCAATGGTGACTCACAATAGTAGCTCACTGAGCGTTGACTCGTGAACGGTGGATCTCTAAATAGTATATCACCAAGCGGAGACTCATTGAATATTGGTTCACCGAATGGTAGCTCACCAAACAGTGCATCACCAAATGGTGCCTCATCGAATAGTAGCTCACTGAACAATCACTCGTCCAATGGTGAATTGTCCAATGGTGAGTCATCCAATGGTGAATTTTCCAATGGTGACTCGTCCAATGCTGAGTCATGCAATTGTGAGTCATCCAAAGCAGACTCATCCAACTGTGAGCAATCCAACCATGACTAATCCAATGGTGAGTCATGAACAATGTTTCCATATTACTATAGTTTTCCTATTTGACGTTATCTTTGATGTAAAATGCATTCACAAAATTTTTTAAGGGATTTAAGGCCGATTCAAAGCCCATAACTCCTATCTAAATTTTCTTAAGGGTTTGGTTGCCTTTACTTGGCCAAAATGTGTAATCTTAACCAGTTTTACTTTTAATGTGAAATATAAATCATTTCTAATATCATTGATTAGTTTAGATATTAAAAATGTCGATATAACTTCCACCCTTGTTCTTTCATATTTTTTCCTTGGTATAGGATTCCTAGAGTTCTTCCTTCCACAAGAGTCATGCGATCAAAATGAAATCCTTGGATCATGTTTACCTTGGATTTTTTTCTACTACATGTGCACCCCATGTTTTAGTAAAACTAGGAAGTGTCGATATATATTTGATATATGGTATTTTCTACCTCTATTCTTCTAGGTTTCTTGATCTATTTCCTACCATTTCTCATTTACACGTGATAGAATGATATATCTATGTTTCTAATGGAGCTTTATTGGTTGTTGGTTGGTGTGGTGGTGTCACGGATTCCTTAGGTAGATGTAGTCATTGCGAGAGAGGTGATTGTGATCCATTATGTTGGCCTATTCTCGTGAAAACAACATTGAAAAACTTTTTAGGTACTGGATTCATTCATTTCTTTTTATTTACATGAAACCATATATATGGCATGATTTAACACATTGGGTCATAATTAAATTGACATAATAATTATTCTTACCAGATTAATGATTTGGTATTGATCATATAGTGATGTTGTTTCTTTATACTATGATAATGGTGTAACATCCTGGTTCTGGAAGCTGCCAAGAGGCGCCCCGTACCCAGTTGGTCACATGGACTCAAGTAAATTTCCACAAATGCTAGAGGTTGTCGGCTAGCAGTGCGGGCCTTGGGTGTGATAGTGGGGAAACTATGCCCTCATTGGTAGAGTAACACAGTGGAAGAGAAACAGATAATAATATTGGAAGTAGTAATAATGGCATACAATAGTAAACAATGGAAGACTGAAAGTAATAAGCAGCTGGAACACATATATAATGATGCATGATACATATGTCTAAGAGAGAATCCAAACACATCACAATTCTGAACTACAGTACTAAACCAAAGTACTAAAGAAAATAGTAAACAACTTCTCAGCATCGCAAGCCTCAGCTTGGTCCCATGCTCTCCAACTCCAAAGCAATCAAGTCGTTGAAGTAGAAGGTTGATTTCCCATATATATACTTACAACAATATAATCTTTTTGGGCCCAAAAACATGACCCCAACACGATGTGAGACTAAATCCCAGTAGGAAACCACCAAGAGATATGTGCCTAACAGTAAGTGAATATATATGGTAGGCAATAAGTAAAATAAGTAGTAAACAAGGAAGTACTCAACGGTAAACATTCCTACAGTTTCAAATCATTCAAACACCACATATCAAGTAAGTAGATAATCACAAATAGGTAACCCTCTGGGATGTTCTCACAACCTAATCCCCTTTGGTTCTACCTAGTAAAAAAAAGTAATCCTATGGGAAGTACACACAGTCTAACCCCTCTGGTTCAGCTTTAGCACAGACTCTCTGAGGAAGCATTCACCATCAATTCCCCCTATAGTCTCGTATCGGGAACTAAAAGGTTCTTTGGGGAAGCAATTATGTCTCATTCCCCTTGTGGCCTGTGTCGAGGAACTACCGACACTCTGAGGAATCACCTACGTCACTTCCCCCTATGGTCTCACATCATAACAGTAAAAACAGACCCTCTAGAGAATCCCTCACATCCATTCTCCCAATGGTCTACTACACTAGGTTCTCACGGACCTGTGTATGTCAAACCAGCACAAAAATACACGGCATCCAAAGTAAACCTCTAGAACTTCTTGTCTTAACAATATATATCACAACAACAAGTCAGATAAAATACTTTATCCTAACAATAATAGGTATGGAAAACAAAGCAGTGAACTAATAGTTAAAACTTGACCAAATGTTCAAAATAATAAAACATACGAAAAACCTCCATAGAATGGAAAAATAAACCCTATTCACAACATATAAACTCTATAAAAACAACCAAGGCATAGTAGGAAACATTAGGGCTAAAAACATAAACATGCAATACCCCATTCAAGGGTATTTGGAAATTTTTAACATATAACTCAAATACTAACTATAGAAAGGCACAAACCACCTACCTCGGTGTTTTATTATCATTATAAATGATCCTCAAGACTTGAATCTTCCTAGAATGCTGAACATCTAGAAAAAACGTCCAAAACATTCAACCCACGATATCTCACGAGAGATAAGAAATCAGAAAAAGGTGCTCAAGAAGAAGAGAGAACTCACTGATGTGATTCCCACACAACTAACATAGTTAGATTCGAAGAACAGATGCTCGATTGGGGGATGAATGAAGATCCACACCATACAGACACTCTCAGACAAACTAGGTTAAAAATAGATGTGTTCTATCTATCATACACGATCTTGATATGTTTAATGAAAAAAAGAAAGTTCATGGTGTGTACTTTTGAAGTACATGGTGTGTACTTGTCTTATTCGGCCCCCGCATAAGGCGGTATCCAGTTCACCACACACGGTTGTGTGCTCAGCAGTTACATGGCCAGCACATGGCTACGTGCGGAAAAAGAGTACATGATGTGTACATATAACTACATGGCGTATACTTAAAAAATTTCTTGAAACTCCTCTTTTCCTCAAAAACACCAGATAAGAGAAAAACATACCTGAAAAGAAGATCTAGGTGATTACAAACTCCCCCCATAAAGAAATCAATCTCTGAATTTCTCTTGAAAGGCGGTGTAGAATAAGATTTCTCGAAAATCTCTGGCCACTGAGATCGTACATTAGTCTCCCTCTCCCAGGTCTCATCCTATACTCGCTCATTCTACCATAGAACTCGTACTAGAGGAACATACCAGCCACGGAGACACTTCATACTGTGATAAAAAAATCTAGATAGGATGCTCCTCAAATGAGTTGAACACCTCTAACTTAACTTCCTCTGGTTAAAAAACATGAGATGGGTCTGAGAAATAACGTCGAAGCTGTGAAATGTGGAATACATCATGCATAGCCCAGTACCTCTGAGGTAACTACAACCGATAGGCAGTTGGACCAACTCTCTTAAACAACTCAAACTGCCTGGCGTACCTTGGTGAAAGCTTACCCTATCTCCTAATCCTTCAGTGTCCGAACCTCAGTGTGACATGCAGGAAAACCTGATCTGCAACCTCGAATGTAGTACCCCAAACATTTTATGTTATGTTTCACTATTCATCATTGAGTTACATTCTATTCATCACTGTGTTCATTCAAAACAACACTAGGTTATTTAGGATATGGTTAAAACCATGCCATTAAACATAAATTTCTCAATTCTATGTTTTGAATTTTGAAAAATGATCATCTAGAGTTGTGTTCAGTAAGTCATTTCGAGTCTGATAGAACAAACTTTATTTTTTTGAATAGTAACATACCCTTATGAATAGTAATATGAATAGTAACATGACCCTTATGAATAGTAAATAATAATATTCTTTTATTTTCTTAAGGAAATATGATAATGGGATCTTAATTAATTTTTCAATGTCACATAAAAATAACTACACTTCAAAATTGTTATTTTTCGAATTAACTATGGCCTTATTTAAAAATTAAATTAATAATATTTACAAAATTATTTTTGAAAAACGGATTTCACTTTTGAATTCTACACATCGAAAAATGCTAGGGTTGAATTTTTGGGATTTTTTCTAAAAATATGAAATTTTTTATGAATAGTGAAATACGGTAAAATACCGTATATTCAATTTATCAGTTCAATACACTATTCATGACATCAAAAGGGATGCAAGGCCACTTGGTTCAAACTCACATACCATTATTACTATTAGGGGTCACATTAAACAACACTATTTGGTTTTCTTGAGAGGAGTAGTAAAATAATGAATTTAATATTCAAATTATACCCCTCTCCTCCACTATAAAAACCCCCCACCACCACCTCTTCTCATCACTCCTCTAAGCCTTGAAGTTCCTCAAAGTTCTTCCCAATAATCCTCCCAAGTCTCTTCCCCACGTCCTAGAGCTTTTGGTCTCACCAAAAGACCAAAACCAAATCCCTTAAGAAGGATCTCAAGGAGAAGAGATCAAGAGGTAAACAACCTCTTTTATTTTCATTCTTTTCTTTCATTTTATGTTATTCTCTTCCTTTCCCTTTGTCTTGTGTTGGGATATTTCATTAAATATTCCCCCTTACTGTACATATTATGTATTAATGATTAGACACTCCATTCCTCTCCTCAAACTATTTTTATGAAATTTTAAGAGACATCGTTAGACTGCCAAATTTTCGTGAGAAATTTATCAAGTTTTCATTCATTTTAAGATTCCTTTATTTTCTTCTTCTTTCCTCACCTCATCTTAACCAAGAGGCATGTATACTCCAGAATCTTTTATTTTCTGGATTTTATAATGATTATGGAAAATTATTCATAATTATTCTTCTCCTCTACCACTTATTTAAGGTATAAAAACATTGTCTGTGATGAGTCGAATTACCGACATCGTGGTTGATGTAATTTAAATTTCCATTAATTCTTTCAAGTATGGTCATGAAACCAAATATATGGTTGAACCAGTTCATAATAAATGTGTTTTATTTTGATTAATGTTCTGGAATCTTTAAACGTTCATAATATGGAATAAAAATACAAAACAAGTTTATTTAGCACAAAATTGCCAATCCAAATCCAAGCGTTTATCTTTAACTCATCGAATGAGTCATCATCATGGTATATAACCAGAATCATTATAAGATAATTTATGTCTCTTTAATTTCACTAATAATGAATATTAACAATTCTGGATTTTTAACCTTATTTAAAACCAACTTCCATTCATTAATTCAAGTAAACAAAGCATGAAACCAAGTAAGAAAATGCCCCCAAAACAATAAAATTGAATCTCTTAAATCCATAAAAAAGACCATTAATGAACTAAATAACGTTATACCATATAAATTAAATAAAAAATAGGTTCTGTACTTACAAATTAATAATCCTAATTTGTTTATTTGGGTCTTTAAAAACAAGACAAGAACACCTTCAAGCATAAGGTAAGGGATTGCTTAACTCAATTTTCATTCTTTGAGTTAAACATCTATTTAATTGGTTACATTGTTCCATGAATATGCGTGAATGACCTATGATTGTTTTATAAGGTATATCTACTTATATTTTTTGGATTTTTATTTTTCACACATAAATACTGCATTGATTTATCGTTACTCTAATGACACAATCTTTGTAAGGGATCCTCTCTCTCACGTTTGTTCATGAATATCCCCTTTGTTGTGACAAACATTGTATTGTGCATCTAATAATCCTTATGTGGTGTACCTACTTCCCATTTGAGATCACTTTCTATTTGGGATTATATTTATATTAAATATCCATAATCTCATTTCATGGATATGTTTAGTGTCTAAACCATATACCATTTCACATACGGTGTATATTTGGGATGTTATTGATGAATCTGTATTCTATACTCTATAAGGATATTGAAAAGGAATATTTCTATTGTATTGAATCATTGTAAAAATAATGATATGGATGTATAGGTGGGTGGGGCCCACTATAGCCCCTCGATGCATCGGTAGGTCTCATGAGACAAAACAGTCTGGCGACAGACCCTTCGAGTTTGTTTCCAAAAAATCAGATGGGTTGCTACCCACAGCAGTAAATCGTTTTTATGGTATTATGGTTTCATGTTCCAGATACATGAAATACAATTAATAATAATTCTCTTTATTCATTTTCAGTTTTTAGTATTATCCATGAGGTTTTCACAATGACAAAATCTATGGATGTAGTTTCATTCTCAGTTTATTAATTGCATTAGTTGTTCATTTATTTACTATTCCATTTTGATTATGTCATATTTCTTTTGATTCACTTATAATTGTACTCATGCTTCCGCTATTTGTATCCCTTACTAAGAATTTGAGCTCACCCCTTTCATTTTCTACCATAAACAGGTGATGATGAGAAGGCCTTTTATTGAGTTCCTATGGATGCAGTTTTTAGTTTTTGTTTTGTATTTTATTTTATAACCTTTCCCAATGTAATTGGAGTTATATCTATGTATCTAGTTTCTTCAAGACTAAAAAACTGATCATTCCTTCGGGATTTTCATTCCTTCTAACCATTCTAATATCACAAGTAATGCACCGGCTCCTGTCTAGAGGGGTCAGGGTGTTACAGTTGGTATCAGAGCAAGTTTAGTAGGAAACATAGAAACTAGAGTAGGAAATATATAGTATGGAACAAAGCCCTAAGGTAGAATTTGAGGATAAACTTACAAGAACTCCCTAGTATTTTGGTAAGGAATAGATTATGTGGATATTTCAAGCAATACATCCCTGTCTGGATACGAGTAGGTTGAGGCTGCTCTAGCACAGATGTATCTAGGGGTAAAACCTGAAAACACCGATTTGAGCTAGACTTGGACAAGAACTGGTGCATGACAACATTCCTTGCTGCACTCTTGGTTACAACACTCCTGGGGGATATGCTTAGGATAATTCATTTTTTCTCTACAATCCATTATGAAGGAGTCAATGCAAATTTTTTCTTAGAGGAACTATGTTTATAAGATTATCTATGTATATAATTTCAATCTATGTTGAGGGTTTTTCTATTTGAGATTCATAAACTAATCTAGTGTATCCCATTATTTAGAAATGGAGTCTAATGGAAGAAGGGGAATCAATACTCGTGTGAAAGGTAGGGATCTCCCTACTGATCATGTTAACACAGTCAACATTGGAGCAGATCAGATCATGAATATATTGGGAAAACTTACTCAAGTTATAATGAATAACCATTCAACAACTGTGTTGGATTGTTTCATGTGGCAGAAGCCCCCATCTATCAGTGGGACTCCTAATCCAGTGGTAGCTGAGCAATGGATCAAGTCACTTGAAAAAATATTCATGGCATTAAGATGAAATGAAAATGAGAAGGTTGTGCTAGTAGTATATTATCTCAAGGGTGATGCGGACCAATGGTGGTCCCTGATTCAGAACACCATGGAGGAAGAAGAAATAGAAGATATGGAGTGGAGGAATTTTAAGGAAATATTCTTTGAGAAATATTTCCCTCGTGAGAAATGAACTGAAATTAAGAGGAAATTTCGTAGCTTGAAAAAAAGGGAAGAATACAATGTTGTAGAGTATGAGGATACTTTTACAAGGTTGGATAGGTATTCCGTAGATTACGTACGTGACTCAGCAGAAAAGATTGATTATTTATTTTAAGGTCTTAATCCAAGTCTTCTAAGGGCACTAGCTTCTCAAACATTTTCATCATATGATGGAATTGTATTAAGTCCCATTAAAATAGAGAGGGAATTTGCTAGATCAAATCTTTTGAAAGGAAACCAAGATAAGAAGCGGTACTCTGAAAACAAAGGAAAATGAGAAGCACCAAAGAAGAGAAAGGGAATAAATAGTTTTCCATTATGCGAGAAATGTGGAAAGAATCATCTTGGGAAATGCTTGAAAGGAATGGGAGTCTTCTATAACTTCGGAGAAAAGGGTCATCGATCCAATGAATGAAAGGGGAAGAAACAATTCAATGATGTTCAATGCTACAATTGCAGAGAGATGGGACACTATGAAAATTAGTTTCCTAAACTTCAAGGAAACGTGACTTAGAAAATGCCAAGAGATTAGGGGATAGATTATGCGATTACAACTACGAAGGTCGAAGTTCCTAATGATGCGGTGGAAGGTACTTTAATTGTTTCCTCAAACTTAGCAAACACTTTATTTGATTCTGGATCATCGCATTCATTTATATCCTCTCAGTTTTCCAAGAAAATTAGATATGTCCAATTTGATTTATGAAAGGAGTTGTTAGTAAAAAGTCCCATGGGATGTATCATTGCAACAAAGGTATGTAGACTAGTCCCCCTCCAAACACCAAAATGTGCTTTAGTTGCTAGCCTTTTCATCATACCCATGACTGAATTTGATATAATTCTTGGTATGGATTGGATATCAAATTATGATGTGAGGATTTATTGCAAGAAAAAGAAAGTTACAATTTTTGGAAATGGTGTAGAATCCCTTGTCTTCAGGGTAGAAACTTAGCCACCTGATTCTTATCTAGAACCACCCCTGGTAGCTCTATTGAATGGAATAATTGGAGAAGAAGATAAACCAATATCTATAGGATAGGAAAGAAAAATTCAAATTGAATATGTTCACATAGTGAAATAGTACATTGATGTATTTCCAGAGGATTTACATGGACATCCTCTAGGGTGGGAAATTGAGTTTTCCATTGAATTAATTCTTGGTGCAAGACCTACATCAAAAACCCCATATAGAATGGCCAATGTGGAGCTAGTGGAGCTGAAGAAATAACTATAAGTGTTGATTGAAAAAGGATTTATTTGACCTATTGTTTCTCCATGGGGAGCTCCAGTTTTGTTTGTAAAGAAGAAAGATGGATCCATGAGGCTATCCATTAATTACAGAGAAATCATTGCTATTACAATAAACAATAAGTATCCTCTACCCTAGATTGATGATTTATTTGACCAACTTCATGGAGATCAATAATTTTCAAAGATTTACCTTCGATCTGGAAATCATCAATTGAGTGTGATGAAGGAAGATATTTTGAAGACAACTTTTCGAACCAGGTATGGGCATTACGAGTTTACAGTGATGCCTTTTGGACTGACGAATGCACTATCTATTTTCATAGATTTAATGAATAATGTTTTCAAGGAATATCTTGATAACTTTTTTGTGATATTCATCGATTATATCATCGTATACTCAAAAATCTATGAAGACCATGATATTCACTTGTGAGTTATTCTGGGAACTCTTAGAAGAAATAAATTATATGGGAAGTTTAGCAAGTGTGAATTCTGGCTTCAGTCAATTTCTTTTCTTGTCCATATTGTCTCAAAGGATGGAATCCTAGTTGATCCTGTGAAGACAAAGGAAATCCATGATTGGCCCATGCCAACAGACATAACTGAGGTACGCAGTTTTATTGGATTGGTAGGTTATTATTGGCGTTTCGTGCAGAATTTTGCCCGACTCGCTAACCCGCTAACGAAGCTCACATGAAAAGGGGATAAATTTGTTTGGAAAAAAGATTGTGAAGAATGTTTCAAATAACTGAAGAGAATATTAGTCGAGGATTCTATATTGATCCTACCTTCGGGGATTGATGGGTTTGTTATTTATAGTGATGCTTCAAAGAAAGGACTTGGTTTTGTCCTTATGCAAAATGATAAGGTTATTGCTTATGCATCACGAAAGCTAAATGTTCATGAGAAAAACTATCCTACTCATGATCTTGAGTTAGTTGCTATGATATTTTCTTTGAATATATGGAGACATTATCTCTATGGTGAAAAATGTGAGATTTATACTGATCACAAGAGTTTAAAGTACATTTTCTCATAGAAAGAACGCAACATGAGGCCAAAGAGACGGCTTGAACTACTAAAGGATTATGATTGCATGATACACTACCACCTGGGGAAGGAAATTAAGGTGGCATATGCTTTGAGTAGAAAGAATCATGGAGTTTTGAACAATATGAGAATTTAAAGGGATCCTATTTTCATGGATCTATTAAAGATGGATATGGGAATAACCATGGAACATGAAACATCAATGCTTTTTCAAATGGTTTCCCAACCATATTTACTATAAAGGATAAAAAGTTCTCATGCTGATGATGAGGAGTTTCAAAAAAAGATTAAAGCAGTGAATGATGGGAGATTGAGTGAATTCGTATATGAAGATGGTATTTTGAGATTTGGGAAGAGACTTTGTGTTCCCAATATACCTGATCTAAAAAGGGAATTGTTGGATGATGCACATAGTTTCAATTTCTCTATAAACCCTGGTAGTACTAAGATGTATAGAGATTTGAAGGAACATTTTTGGTGGGAGAAAATGAAGAGATAGATTACTGATTTTGTGTCAAGATGTATGGTTTGTCAACAAGTGAAAGATGTAAGGAAACATCCTAGAGGAGTATTGCAACCTCTTCCCAAACCTGAGTGGAAATGGGATAATATCATGATGGACTTTGTCATGGGACTACCAAAGAATCCTAGGAGGAATGATGTAATATGGGTCATTGTTGATCATCTAACCAAGTCATCACATTTTCTTGGAATAAGATAAGATCTACCACTTGAACATCTAGAAAGACTATATATTAATGAAGTTGCGAGACTTCATGGAATACCCCTATCAATTGTTTCTGATCATGATCCACATTTTACATCAAGATTCTGGAAAAGTCTTCAGAAGGCCCTAGATACTGATCTTCATTTGAGCACTGCCTACCACCCACAAACTGATGGACAATCTAAACGGACTATTCAAACATTGGAAGACATGTTGAGGTCTTGTTCACTTGATTTTCAAGGCATGTGGGATCATTATTTATCTCTAATATAATTTTCATACAACAATATCATCCATTCAAGTATTAAGGTAGAACCCCATGAAGCATTGTATAGGAGGAGATGTCGTACACCAACTTGCTGGGATGATGTTGGTGAAAGAAAGATCGTGGGCCCAGAACTTGTTGAAGAAACAACGGAGAAGGTGAAGAATATCTAGAACCATATCAAAATATCTCAAAGTAGGAAAAAGAGCTATACAGATAACTGAAGGAAGTATTTGGAGTTTCAAGAAGGTGATCAAGTATTCTTAAAGGTATCTCCATGGAAGAGTATGATACGATTCGGTAAGAAGGGAAAGTTAAGTCCCATGTACATCGGACCTTTTGAAAATTTGGACCGAATTGGAGCCATAACTTATCATTTGGCAATGCCGCCAAGTCTCTCCAAGGTTCACAGTGTGTTCCACATGTCAATGATAAGAAAGTACATGCCAGAACCAACACATGTACTCACTTATGAAGAAGTAGAACTTGAGCCAGATCTATCTTATTGTGAAGAGCCTATCAAGATTCTTGATACTAGAGAACAAGTATGGAGAAACCGGAAAACTCGTCTGGTAAAGGTTCTATGGAGGAACTATAAGATGGAGGAAGTAACATGGGATCCTTTTGAGCTTATGTTAAATACATACCTGAATCTTTTTAGGTAATATTTTGTAAATTTCGAGGAATAAATTTTCCGAAGGAGGGAATAATGTAGTACCCAAAAAATTATATGTTATGTTTCTCTATTCATCACTGAGTTGCATTATATTCATCACTGTTTTCCTTTGAAACAACACTAAGTTATTTAGGAGATGGTTAAAACCTCGCCATTAAATATAAATTTCTCACTTCTGTGTTTTAAATTTCAAAAAATGATCATCTAGAGTTGTGTTCAGTAAGTCATTTGGAGTCTCATTGAACAAACTTGATTTTTTTTGAATAGTAACATTCCCTTATGAATAGTAATACGAATAGTAACATGACCCTTATGAATAGTAAATAATATTATTATTTTATTTTCATAAGTCAATATGACAATGGGATCTTAATTAATTTTTCAATGTCACATAAAACTAACTACATTATAAAATTGTTATTTTTCAAATTAACAATGGACTTATTTTAAAATTAAATTAATAATATTTAGAAAATTATTTTCGAAAAATGGATTTCAATTTTAAATTCTACACATCGATAAATGGTATGGGTGAATTTTTGGGATTTTTCTGAAAATCTAGAATTTTTTATGAATAGTGAAACACAGTAAAATACCGTATATTCAATTTATCTGTTAAATACACTATTCATGACATCACAGGTGATGCAAGGTCACTTGGTTCGAACTCAAATGCCATTATTACTATTAGGGGTCACATGAAACAACACTATTGGGTTTTCTTGAGATAAATAATAAAATAATGAATTTAATATTCAAATTATACCCCTCTCCTCCACTATAAACCCCCCCCCCCACAATCTTCTCTTAACACCTCTAAGCCTTGAAGCTCCTCAATGTTCTGCCCAATAATCCTCCCAAGTCTCTTCCCCACGTCCTAGAGCTGATGGTATCACCAAAAGACCACAACCAAAGCCCTTAAGAAGGATCTCAAGGAGAAGAGATCAAGAGGTAAACAACCTCTTTTATTTTCATTCTTTTCTTTAATTTTATGTTATCCTCTTCTTTTACTTTTGGCTTGTGTTGGGATATTTCATTAAATATTCCCCATTACTGTCCATATTATGTATTAATTATTAGATATTCCATTCATCTCATCAAACTATTTTTATGAAATTTTAAGACACGCTGTTAGGCTGCCGAATTTTCGTGAGAAATTTATCAAGTTTTCATTCATTTTAAGATTCCTTTCTTTTCTTCTTCTTTCCTCACCTCATCTTAACCAAGAGGCATGTATTCTCTAGAATCTTCTATTTTCTGGATTTTCTAATGAGTATTGAAAATTCTTCATCATTATTCTTCTCCTCTCCCACTTATTTAAGGAATAAAAACATTGTCCATGATGTGTCGAATTACCGACATCGTGGACGATGTAATTTCAATTTCCATTAATTATTTCAATTCTGGTCATAAAACCAAATATATTGTTGAACCAGGTCATAATAAATGTTTTTTATCATGATTAATGTTCTGGAATCTTTACACGTTCATAATATGGAATAAAAATACAAAACAAATTTATTTAGCACAAAACTGTCGTGCCAAATTCAAGCCTTTATCTTTAACTCATTGAATGAGTCATCATCATGGTATATAACCAGAATAATTATAAGATAATTTATGTCTATTTAATTTCACTAATAATGTATATTAACAATTCGTGATGTTTAACCATATTTTAAACCAACTTCCATTCATGAATACAAGTAAACAAAGCATGAAACCAAGTAAGAAAATTCTCCCAAAACAATAAAATTGAATCTCTTAAATCCATCAAAAAGGCCATTAATGAACTAAATAAGGTTATAACATATCAATTAAATAAAAATAGGTTCTGGAATTATGAATTAATAAGCCTAATTTTTTTATTCAGGTTTTTAAAAACAATACAAGAACACCTTCAAGCATAAGGTAAGGGATTGCTTAACTCAATTTTCATTCTTTGATTTAAACATCTATTTCATTGGTTACATTGTTCCAATAATATGTGCGAATGACCTATTCTTGTTTTATACTATATATCCAATTTTATTTTGTGGATTTTTATTTTTCACACATAAATACTTCATTGATTTATCGTTACACTAATGACACAATCTTTGTAAGGGATTGCTTAACTCAATTTTCATTCTTTGAGTTAAACATCTATTTCATTGGTTACATTGTTCAAAGAATATGTGTGAATGACCTAATCTTGTTTTATAATATATATACACTAATATTTTGTGGATTTTTATTTGTCACACATAAATACTTCATTGATTTATCATTACTCTAATGACACAATCTTTATAAGGGATCCTCTCTCTCACGTTTGTTCAAGAATATCCCCTTTTTTGTGACTAACTTTGTATTGTGCACCTAATAATCCTTATGTGGTGTACCTAATTCCCATTTTAGATCACTTTCCATTTGGTATTATATTTCTATTAAATATCCATAATCTCATGCCATGGATATGTTTACTGTCTAAACTGTATACCATTTCACATATGGTGTATATTTGGGATGTTATTGATGAATCTGAATTCTATACTCTATACGAATATTGAAAAGGAATATTGATCTTGTATTGAATCATTTTATAAAGAATTATTTGGATGTAGAGCTGGGTGGGGCCCATGACAGACCCTCGATTCATCAGTATGTCTCGTGAGAGAAAATAGTTTGGCGACAGACCCTTCGAGTTTGTTTCCAAAAAATCAGACAGGTTTCTACCCACAACAGTAAACTGTTTTTATGGTATTATGGTTTCATGTGATAGATACATTACATCCAATTAATAATAATTATCTTTATTCATTGTCAGTTATTATTATTATCCATGAGTTGTTCACTATGACAAAATCTATGGATGCAGTTTCATTCTCAGTTTATTAATGGCATTAGTTGTTCATTTATTCACTATGCCTAGTTGATTATATCAGATTGATTATGATTTACTTATTATTTTACTCATGATTATGCTATTTATAACCCTTACTGAGAAATTTAGCCCACCCCTTTCATTTTCTACCTTTGACAGGTGATGAATACAAGGCCTTTTATTGAGTTCCTGTGGACGCAGTTTTTAGTTTTTGCTTTGTATTATATTTTGTAACCTTTCCCAATGTAATTGGAGTTACATATATGTATCTAGTTTCTTCAAGACTACTAAACTGATCATTTATTTAGGATTTTCATTCCTTATAACCATTCCAATATCACAAGTAATGCAATGGCTCCTGTCTAGAGGGGTCGGGGTGTTACATCAAACTCTAGAGGTCATCTCCGTTGATCAGCATAACACTTATATCGAGACTGTGTAGTAGAAATCCTCTTATGAATCAACTCTATCTACTCTATGGTCTCTTGGAATATATGAGTTCCCTATATAGCTACCTCTCCTGCCTCCATCCAGCATAATGGTGAACAACATGGCCTATTGTAAAAAGCCTTATAAGATGCCATCTGAATAGTTTCTTGAAAACTATTGTTGTAGGAAAACTCCACAAGAGAAATGTACTTCACCCAAGAACCTATAAAATCTAGAATTCATTCTTGAATCATGTATTAAAGCCCCTAAATCATACACTTGGACTGGCCATCAGCCTAGGGATGGAAAGATGACTCAGAAGTACCTATGTACCCAAATCCCTCTGAAGTCCCTGCCAGACCCGAGAAGTAAAATGTGTGTCCCAATTTGACACAATAGAGTGTGTAAATACCTGAATTCGTACCATCCCACGGATGTAAAACCTTCTCAGATCATCAAAACTAAAGGTCTCCTTGATTGTAAAGAAGTGATCAACCTTAGTGAGTCAATAAATGACAACCCACACTACATCATTCCTTCGAGGAAACCTTGGAAAACCTGTCAGGAAGTCCATCGTAACATCATTCAATTTCCACTCGGGAATGGGTAACTACTGAAAAAACTATACTGGTCACTGATGCTCCACCTTCACCTACTGAAAGGGGTAACACCTCATGAAAAAACTAGCAACATCTCTCTTCATACCTGGCCACCAATTCTGATGGTGTAAGTCATGATACATCTTAGTGACGCCAGGATAAACTGACAAAACTGTGGAGTGAAAGTCCCGCATCATCTCCTCACATATGTCTTCTGACACACATACTCACCCATAAAAACATAAGATCTCATCCTCAACTATGGTCCATCCTTGAATAGGGTCCTATCCTAACACACTTTCCGATATGAATAGGCCTTCAGAATCTGATATCTTTCTCATTCTCACTCGATCAAGAAGAGTAGAGTTAACAACTACAGAAGAAAGAAATGTTTTCCCCTGTCTGTTGTGAACCTCCAAATGCATCTCAGAGAATAGATCCATAAGCTTCCACTCACTACTGGTCCCCTAAACTGCTTGTATATGAGTCCTCCTGCTCAAAGAATCAGCTATTGCGTTGCCTTTCCCAAGCGTGTAGACAGGCTCAATGTGAAAGGTCTGAAGGTACTAAACCAACCTTTGATGTCTCAAATTCAAGTCACACTGGGAGAATATATACTTGAGATTTTTTTGGTCGGTGAAAACCACAAAATACTCTCCCAGAAGATATCGTCTCCAACAGCATAATGCATGAACAACTGCAGCCAACTCGAGATTGTGTGTCGGGTAATTCCTCTCATGTGGCCTCAACTACCGAGACTCGTATGCAATGAATCTTTACGCCCTACATAAGCACTTCTCCTTGACCGATACCTAAAGCATCACGGTAAACAATGTAGATCTTTCCTGGCTCTGGGAAAACTAGTATTGATGCTGAATTCAACCTTCCTTTCAACTTTTTAAAGGCTGACTCACAAGAATCTGACCAAAATAACTTTGAACCCTTCTTAGTTAGGCCTTTAAGTGGCGCTTCTAAGTGTGAAAATACCTATATGAAAGATATTTAGTATCCAACCATCATTATAAAACTCTGTACCTCAAAGAAGTTCTTCGGCTACTCCCAGGAAACTACAACTCTCACTTCCTCAAGGTCTACTGATACTCTTGTCTCTAAGATAACATGACCCAAGAAGTGAATCCGGTCCATCTAAAAGTGTCATTTTGAGAGCTTAACATATAAATAATGGTGTCTAAGTGTACTCAAAATGATCTCAAGATGGGTAGCATGGTCGTGTCGAGTGTGAGAGTATGCCAAGATATCATCCATGAAGACTACCATGAAAGAATCCAAGTATGGATGGAACACTCAATTAATCAGTTCCAGGAAAACTACTGGTGCATTTGTGAGACCAAAAGACATAACCATATAATCTTATAGACCATACCTGCTTCAAAATATTGTAAGGGGTATATCAGATGGTCTAACATGCAACAGATGGTTACCGGATCTAAAGTTAATCTTCAAGAATACCCGAGCTCTTCGTAGTTGATCAAATAGATCATCAATCCTCAGAATAGGATATTGGTTCTTGACCATCAACTGGTTCAACTAATGATAATCCACAAAAATTATGAGGGTACCATCTGACTTCTTTGCAAACAGGATAGGCGAACCCCAAGGAGAAGTACTGGGTCGGATGAACCCATTAGACTTTAACTCCTCCAACTACTTCTGGAGCTCCTGCAACTCTGGTATAGCCATCCTATAAGGATGAATGGACATCGGTGCCACTCCTGGCACAAGATCAATAGAAAAATCCACCTCTTTCTCTAGAGGAAAACCTGAAAATTCCTCTAGAAAGACATCACTGAAATGATCTACCAATGGAGGAAAGTTCATCTATGAAGTTCCCTCGTCATCTAGATATAGACTAGAAATCTGGGTCATAACTCCTCCCAGCCCATGATGCTTGGGTCCTTCTTTTCTTACCTAGACATCCCATTCTCCCTTATGAAGAAAACATCCACCCTTTGGTGATGTGAAACCCACCCTATGGTGATAGGAATCGACAAATTCTTGGAAGGTAACTAACCAGTCCATTCTGAGAATGAAATCATAGCCCATCATCTCTAAGACATAGAGGTCCCAAAAGAAGTGACATCCAACAACCTCAATAGGGAACTCCTTGCACTAATGTACACTAGCCATTATTGTCCCCAACGGTGTGTATAGCATCAAGAAATCCCCAGAATTAATGATACAGAGCCCAAGGATCTCCACAAAAGCAATAGATATAAATCTATGGAATGCCCCTGTATCAAAAAATAGAAGAAGCTAAAACTGAGACAACTAGGATCGTACCTCGAACTATAGAGGGTCTGGGATCTTACTCCAGATAGGTCTGTTCCACTGCAAAAGTCTCACAAACATCATGTCCTTGTGACCCTGCCTGACCACTCTAAGTTGATCCACCCTTTTGTCGCTGAAAGCCTAGTGACTGAATACCATGGCCACGACCTCCACCTCGGCCTGAATGACCGAATGAACTCTAGTTCTTAAACTGATGAGAATCTAGTGGCACTGCTCCTGAATGAGGAATCATAGAAGAAACCCTGTCACCATCTTTGGTTGAGAAGATCTAACAAAAATGTTGTAGATGACTCATCTTTCCGCAATATAAGCATTCCACTAGGTCTCTTGGGAAATGTGGCCTCGTATGTCTACTCTTCCCACACTGGTAGCACGCCACCTGGGTACTAGAAGAAGTGTCTCACATCCTTGGATCACCATGTGAAGACCCCTTATAGCTCTTTTTATTGTCAGTAGGAGGGATTCTACCTTTGGATGTCGAACCATCCAAGATTACAACTCCAGAATCTCTCAAATTGTGCTCTGTGATCAATGTTCGGTTGACAATAGAAGTGATGGAAGTAAACCTGTATATGTTCACCTATGATCCGAAGTCATGCCTCAGACCATCCTCAAACTTCTTTTCTAGGAATAACTCATCACCTCCTGGAATAGGCATGAAGCACTGCAGCTCAGTGAAGCGAGAATAATATCCCATAACGAAATGAGTACCCTGCTCTAGACTCATGAACTCTCGGGCTCGATTGGCCCTCAAGGTCTTCGGATATAAGTAATCATAAAAAGAATGATTTAAATCATCCCAAGACATAACCTTCCAACATCCCACCTGTGAGATCACATCTCACCATCTCATGGTGGAATCCTGAAGCATATACGTCACGAGATTCACCCTCCTCTCTGGAGGCATCTACAGATGTTCGAAGATAGAAAGCATGGATTCTAACCATGACTCTGCATCTTGAGGTCCTCCTTCCCCTATGAATGAGGGAGGATTATTCTACTAGAAAACCCACGTCAACTCTACCATAGAAGGGATAGGATGTGGTACTCCTTGGAAGGTCTGTATGAACCTCATGAAGCCCAATCGGAACTGTGCATCAGCACCTGTGTTCAGAATGACGGCCGGTTCCAAGACTGGCACTACTAGAGGATCTGCTGGTAGTCCCTGACCATCCATGTATGGTGTTATATCATCACCTTGAAACTGGCATACAACCGGAGGACGTCTTGGTGGAATGACTCTGCAATGTCAAGCGCACACCTTCGATCAAGATTAACAGGGACTGAAACATAGAAGTATAAGAAGGGAACAAGAGAAAGAAAGAATTTGTGTTTTTCAAAACAAGGATACACGACGTGTGTAATGACTACACGACATGTTCCATTAAGCCTTCACATGGGAGTGTACTTTTTCCAAACCAGGTCATTTAGCACACCATACAAACGGCCTATTGTCCTAAAACACAGTGTGTAATTGAATCCTATTTCCCTTCTCGAGTTCTTCTACACGTCTAAGACACATGGGTCATCTAGAAGGATACTACACAAAGTGTTAATTCCCGACATGGCATGTACTAGACGAGCATCACCGAACCATGTTGTTAGTGACATGGTCAGATACACGGCTCACACTACACAGCGTGTTCCAGATGGACACGATGTGTACTAGAATGATTTTTCCAACCTGTGTTATTCGTTACAAGGTCGGGTACTCGGGTTACACTACACAACATGTACCAAATGGACATGGTGTGTATTAGAAAAGACTCAACTGACCTGTGTTGTTAGTGACACAGCTGGTTAAATGGTTATAAAAAATGATGTTTACATCTAGTACATGGAATTTCATACCAAAGATTCCAAACCCCGTGTCCCCACCCACACAGTCTAAGACACAGATATCGACTACACATCTTTTACATACATTACATGGTGTGTACTTAAGAAAAATAGTTTCTTCCTGAATAAAAGAACACATGGCATGTATTCATCATTACATGGAATGTATTTTGGGTTTTTCCAGATATTATGCCTCAAAAGCCAATTTGGAACCCATAAAAAAGATGAAACAAACATTAAAGTTCCAAATTCTGATCCGTATGGGGCCATACTCTCCTCGAATCAAATCTTGGCATCTTATACATGTCATAAAAAAGGATATCCGTGTAATGATCCACCAAATTCCAGTCAGTGAGGGCCAATAAAACCCCAATAACCAAATTTTGGATTTCATTCAACCAAAACATTCAAAATTTGACACTACTACAAAATAAGGCTATAGCCACAGTTTGGAAGCGTGGCTATAGGCCCAAAAACCGTGGTCATAGGTTATAGCCACGGTTTCATAAACTGTGGTTGGTATTGGCGTGGCTATAGGAAAAAACCTATATCCACGGTTTAAAACCATGGTTATAGCCCTATAGTCACGGTTCAAACTGTGGCTATATCCTTATAGCCACGGTTTGAACCGTGGAAACACCCTATAGCCACAGTTTTCAAACCGTGGCAGAATCCTAAGTCTAGAAATATATATAGACACAGTTTTAAACCTTGGATATAGGCCTTTTTCCACAACTTTAAACCTTGGTTATATCCCTATATCCACAGTTTAAAACCATTGCTATATGTCCCCCCATTACATAAAAAACACCCCCCTGCCCCCTTCCCCAGCACTGCCCCCTACACCCCCCTACCCACTGCACTTCCCCCACAGCCCATTGCACACACTCCTAACCCCTGCCCACTTCACCTCCCCCCACCCCACTGACCCCCCTGTATACACACCCTACCCCCAACACACCCCCTGCCCCCTGCACTTCCCCCCTACCCACTCCACTTCCCCCCTAACCCACTGCAAACCCCCCTGCCCCCAGCAAACCACCACTGCCCCCTCACCCTATCCCCTACACACACACCCTGCCCAGTCCACTTCCCCCTACCCCTTTCCCCCTGAACCCCTCCCCCTTCCCCAAAACACCCCCTGCCCACTGCACTGCCCCCAACCCACTGCACACCCCCTTCCCCTTGCCTCCTGCCCCCAGCAAACCACCCCTGCCCCCTCACCATTTACACACCTTTCCCCCCTCCCCCTCCCCCAGAAAACCAGCCCTACCCCCTCACCTTGTCCCTTGCACACCCCCATGCCCCCTTCCCCTGCCCCCCCCCCCCCCCGCACACACACCATGCCCACTGAACATCCCCCCCCATCCCACTGCACTTCCCCACTGTCCCCACAACCCCCTACCCCCCCCCCCCCCCTTCACACACCCACTGCACCCCCCCAGCCCACTGCACACACCCCTTCCCCCTTTGCACTTACCCTCCCCCCAACCCACTGCACTCCCCCCCATACCCCACTTCACTTCCCCTGCCCCCCTGCACATACCCACTACACCCCCATCCCACTTCACACCCCCCATGCACCCAACCCCTTCCCCTTAGAAAATAACCCAGCACACCCCCTGCCCCTGCCCCCTCCCCCTTGGAACCTGGCTAAAATACTTTTGAAGAATAATAACACATTATGATCATGTACGCTAATTGGATGATAGATGATTCTAATGACCAGGAATCAATTTATTTTCCCCATTAGTTACCATATCATCTCATATAGGCTGGGGGAAGGTTAGTATAGAATTTAACCCTGTGTTTAAGGTGATGCAGGAACAACTAGAAAGTGGTAAACTGACACTTGGGTGTTCACTGTTTGATGATGATGTGTTACAATTTTATAAGATTTATAGTCCTTGAATCATTTGGTGAATAGTTGATGAGAGACTATCATACCTCTGTGGTTTCTGAATCCTAGAGAGACAAATATGGGTGATGAATTCGGGTGTCTGTTTTGGTGTCCATGGACCTAGTAGAAAATATAGGAATGTTTTATATCTGTGAAGACTAATACTATCATGGATTTCCCTTAAGAATTATATCAGAGAGAGATTCACATATTATGCTATGATTTTTGGAAAGTGTTTAATATGACCTTAGGGAATCATCTAATATCGATCACAACGTACCATCAATATATATATACAGACACTAAGAGTAGATGATACATATATTGGAGGATATAATTCAAGATTTTGTTCAATACATCGATGGATCTATTGTATAATATGACCTTAGGGAATCATCTAATATTGATTGAGAGATGCGATAGCACACCAGCGGGTGAAACCATGAAATTTTAGGAAAATTCATCTAGAGGAGAACAAACTTGTGTTTTTTGTGGGGTTGGATGCAGTGAGCTGAAAACCGCATTGAGATCATTTTTCAAAATCCAATTACCAGGTTGATAGACCGTTGGAAGATCATTATCAGTTGAAAATTCATATTGTTAGGAGCACCATTATGTTTAGTTGAGGGGTGAACCCCCTATCTAGAACACTTTTGGCTGTGAACCTCAGTTCAAGCCATGAAATTACCAGGGGTAGGGATTCATGGTGTGAAACCCCTGGTCATACTGTGAATCATGCCTAGGTGGATTTATTTTACTAGGTTAAATTCTATCTTTTTATGGGTCAAGTGTTTAAAAATGATGAGACTGAAGAAAGTATCAAGTTTTCAAAGCCGGTTGTTTTTGTTTGATGAAATTAAAACAAAAATTTTCTTTAAGTTTTTGATTTTTATGAGAATTCTTGGTTGATGTTTTCTCAAAATAAGGACATTGTCATCTCTAAAGTGAAGTAAATTTCATTTTCTACTATTGAGTTGGATGAAACTTTCTACTAGTCCACGTTGAAGGCTTAGGGAAATCATGTAAAACAGGTGAAAATGTCATTATAAAGAGCCACAACCAATTTGAATAGTATATACACATTATATAATAATGAAAATAAGTTTTTAAAATACTCAAGAAATTATAGAATTCAAATTAAAGGGTTAGGCAGAGGAAACTTACCTCAACCTTAAGGCACTGCTTTTGACGACAACTCGAGTCTTCCTTTTTTTCCCGCTTGCACGCATATGCAAATTCACATATATATATATAATGACACCTAGCCCCTATGTACATATTTTCATGGCCAAATATGCATAAGGGGGTCCTTAGATATAGGTTCATACTTATATATACCCCTTTACACTTACACATGTATGCATTTTTCATATCTATATATAAACACACCTAGCCCCAGTATATATATTCATACTGCCTTGAGTGAATATATATAAAGGGGGAACTTATATATTTATATTCTTAATTATGCATACACATGTGAGCCTTTGTCAACAGCAAATCGAATCCACCTGCACCCCCACTGCCCCCCAGCTAGCACCAGTCCCCCTACACCAGTTCCCCCCACCTCCCCATCTCCCCACCCCAAAACACCCCCACCCCACTGCCCCCAGCTAGCACCAGTCCCCCCAGCCCCCAACACCCCCCACTTCCCCATGCACCACTCCCCCCCACTTCCCCCATACACACCCCCACCCCACACCACCCCACCACTCCCCCCACCCCCACCCCAAAACACCCCCACCCCACTGCACCACTCCCCCCATCCCTTCCCCAGCCCTCAGCCCCCCCCACCCACCTGCACCCCCACTGCCCCCACCACCCCCCACCAGCACCCCCACAACCCTCCCCAGCACCACTCCCCCCAGCGCCCCCACCTGCACCCCCCACCTGCACTCCCCCAACCCCCCTACACCACTCCCCCCAGCCCCCACCCCCCCTCCTATAGTAGTATTACTCTTATTCTTCTAGGATATCTTTGGTATTATTTAGAATTTAGTATTACTCTTCTTCTTCTAGGATATGTTTAATTAAATGAATTCTACTATTCATTTCCTAAATTTATTCCATTTGTTACTTTATCTCACTTCCATCGGCCATGACGTTAATGGACAATTTTCAATGGTCCATGATCTGGACTATTCTTCCATAGTGTAGGCAGTTCATCTCTATTTCAACATCCTCTTCACTTCCATCAGTCATGACATTATTATGCCAAAATTCACTATACTTCTATCCAAATGTCTAGTATCACTATTATTGACAAATAAATAACCTTCTATTTATATTGTATGTAGTATATCTAGTTTTTCTTGCTTCATATTTTTGTAAAACAACAATATGATCTTGAACTTTATTTAGAGATCCAAGTATTTTATTCATGATCGTATCCAAATTTGATGATATGGATAGATTCTCATTATTTAATCACACCCATATTTGTACAGAATTTTTTTTAAACCATGGTTAATAGATAAATATGCATGAGTAACAACAAATTTATCAGGATAGTTTGTCACATTCCTCCATGAGCATATAGTGAAAAAATAGTGGATCAATTAAAGTTATTTTGACACAATTATGAGTCTTTTTGTTAGTAATATTATCATCATTAGTTTGTGTGGTAGCTACTCTTATTTTCCTAAAAACATGTAATGATTAAACTTGGGTTACTTCATGATTTAAGATCGCTATTGTATTTTAATTGAGTGTGGTCACTATAATGGAGCATGCTCATATAAGAATGTGTTAAAAATAAATGGATAATGAAGACCACCGATGAAGAAAAATGGAAGAAAACTTCCTTTGGAAAATTTTAAAAAAATGAAGTTGGAAACAATTTTACCAAGATGTTTTTAAAGAAGTCAGATCATACATCCTTGGGTAATAAACCTAAGATGTCTAAGCCAAGTACTAAATATAAAAGGATCAGTTCTTTTATCATGGAAGAAGGAGAAAAACTTAGATTCATGCCAACAAGCCTTGCTTGTATGTGAAAATAGAGGAAACAAATAGCATAATGGAAGATTTGTCCAAGGAGAATATAAATCTAGGTAGAAGGGGGTTGGTGTGGGCTGGATGTGGCTAGAGCAGGACCAAATCACGGCATTACCGCGGTGTGAACGCGGAGTGACCGCGGCGTCTTGGCCCGATGCAGTGACATCTGTGGGGCAGCATCTTCCGTCCAGGAGTGAAGGGAGAAGGAGGAGGCTGGAATGCTGGTGGAAGGGGGCTAGTTTCAGGTGCTGGGGGGATGGTGCGGACTGATTCGAAGGTGAAAGGGGGGCTGTTGTGGGTTGGAATGTTGGTGGTAGTGGGCTGAAATGAAGGTGTAAGGGGGGTTTTGTGGGCTAGATGTGACTGGAACGGGGCCAAATCATGACATTACCACGACGTGACTGCGGATAAACATCCAGAAATGATATTTCAAGTTATTAATGATATTCTAGAATTTTAAAGGATCTTATAATAAATTATATGATATTACCTGTGAATGAATCATTAGATAAGAATTAAATGATGACTGTTTGGGATAATTTAGGCAGTTTTTCGACCACAAAAAATTGTTTTGATTAATCATTTAGTAATATGTACATAAGATAGTTAATGAACATTAAATAGGTTACCCCCTTCCAGTCCCCCCTTCCATCCTCCCCACTACCCTGTAGACACCCCCCCTTCCCTCCTTCACCCTCCCCCTCTACCAGGTTTCCCTCCCCACCCTGCCCCCTGCCTTCCTCATGCACCCCCTGCCCCTGCCCATTCTCCCCTGCCATCCCCCACCCCCTACCAGTCCCCCCTGCCCCTGAAAATTCCCCTATCCAGAACCTGGACACCCCCACTCCCCCTGACCTCCTTCACCTCTCCCCTGTAGACCCCCCCTGCCCTCCTACACCCCTCCCTTATGCCTTGTAGACCCTACACCCTTGCAACCCTCCCCATTACCCTGCAGACCCCCCTACCTCCTCCCCACTGCCCTGCAGACACCCCCTACCCCCCTACACCCTCTCCCCTACCAGTCCCCCCCTTTCCCTCCTACACCTCTCCCCTGCAGACCCCCCCAATCCCCCTTCCCTCCTCCCCACTGCCCTGCAGACACCCCCTGCCCTTCTACACCATCTCCTCATGCCAGTTCCCCCTGCCCTCCTGCACCTCTCCCCTGCAGACCCCCCTGCCCTCCTGCACCCCTTCCCTATGCCTTGCAGACCCCCCCTGCTCCCTCCCCCCCCACTGCCCTCCTCCACACTGCCCACCCTCACCCCTTACAGTTCCCACCCCACAGACAGATCCCCCCAAACCTGGACAGGACCCCTACCCCTTGCCTACTGCCACATCAAAATCATCTTAAAAAATGAAGAAAAATGGATTATTGAAGCTACTGCATTGAACATCTTGCAATTACAAGACATACCTGACTATATACACTTTTAAAGAGCTTCCCAAGTAGGATTTGAAGCATGAAAAAAATAATAGGGACCATCCTCAATCAGGAACGTTCCTAAAACAGATGATGAGTGTAGCCCTTCACTTCTGAAATACCATAAACGAATTAATAAATAGAAAATTCACAACTAAATATTAGAATAATACATGAATGTTTGAAGAAAGGGACAGAAAAAGATTAATAAAGTGGGTTTTTTGGGTGAAGTGTATGTGGGTTTAAGGAAATTATTTCTAAAATTAAAAATAACAAAATCTAGAATTATTCTATCCAACAAGGGGACTAATGTATGAAATTCATATTTGGAGGCATGAAAAGATGTTTTTTTCCATCATATATCTTGTGAAAGAAGTTTCTTGAGAAAGGGGGAGTGGATCTGAGAATAAACACCAAATGGGGAGAATTTTCTAACCAAAGAGCATGTGTGTTGGTTTTTAAAAAATAAAAAATTATGTAAAATGTTTAAAGCATAGGAATATATTAATTACATTATAAAAAGATAATTCTCTAAGGTGATATAGTGAATTTTTTCACATGGAAGTATATGGATGCGCATGTGGAGGTGGAAAGTCAAATGGGGTTTGATGTTGTTTATTATGTTTATTAAAGAATAATCAGTAGTTGGAAGGATTTGGAGCTTAATATTAATTATTGGGATCAAGATAAATGTGATATGGGGAATGAAAATTTCACAACAGCCTGCCCCATTCCATGGTGAATGAGGATGAGAAATTTTGGAGATGGAAATGGTTGGATATTAAGGGAACTAGTTATTAACAAAGATCCATGCCATGAAGAGGAAGAAACATTCCATAATTCTAGATATGGGTAATGATCAAAATAAAGAACAAAGGGCATGGAGTTTGTGGATTTAGCTGAACCATTTTATAAGACCACACAATAACAGACATCACACCACTAATATGAAAAGTAGCAGATCATGGAACAATATCCTGAGAATTTAAATGAATTAACAGGAAATGTCTTGAACAAAATAATACACTGTGCCACACCTAGAATGAGTATGGAAAAATTAGAATAGGAGATTAATTGTCAAACCTTGAATGAAAGGTGTATGTTGCTGGAATATATAAAACTGATATAGTAGCAGCTGTGGAAAAGAAGAGGAGAATACATATTGAAAATCTATTTTTTTAGAATTTGTAGAAAAATAGTAGCTTAATTATTTTTCAAAAATAGATTTCATATAATGAAAAAAGAAGTTTAACCAATAAAATGTGAAGGTTTACATAAAAAAATTGTGTTCTCAATATAAACTTGAAACATAAAGAAAATTAAATAGTTCATACTATTGAGTATGAAGATGACATTGTTGTAGTACTTGAAACAGATTATTGAGAGGTTGTATCATAAGGAAAAACCTGTAACACAATGAAATTTATAGTCAGACCAAAAAAATAATTATTCATCATATGGAATACGGGGTTTAATAATGTATTGCTAAATTTTATTATACTAAAAATATAAAAAAACAAAAATGTATAATTATAAAATGTATTTATTATGATAAAATCAATTATTGGATGTGAACAAACATGAGTTGGATCAATTATGTTATTAAATCAATGTATAATTGTGATGTATTGTTAATAAAAAACAAAAATACATAATAATAAATATACCAACATAATTGATTTTGATCTCTTATGATTAAAATTTCAATTGTAGTTTACAATTGTTGTGTTAACAAACTTGATTTTAAGTTTTTTTTCTAAAGAAACTCTAATAAAATCCTCTAATTGAAGAAATAACACTTCCTTTGTTATTATAAATGTATCTAATTATTACATTCTATGTATAATTGCTGTTATAAAAATAGTTTAAAATATGTCATTGTATATTAATCACAACGTATTTTTATGATTTCATCAATTATACATTATAATTTGTTAACATACAAACTCAAGTATTAATACATCCTAATAGATTCCCTTAAAATATGTTAACATTTTCAAACCGATAATATTCTTTAATTGAAATTGATTCAATTCATGATGTACTATTTGATTTAATTATGATGTTGTTTTGGTATATTAACATAACTATGAATATAATATGAAGAGTATTTTATCCTATTTGATTTGGATTTCTTCTCTACATGTACATCTGATGATTTATTTAATATAAAAACAATATATCATAAGTATGGAAATAATATACTAATAGTACATCATAATAAATACATATGATTATATATATATATATATATATTATTTCTCTCAAAAATCTTTCTCCTCTATATTTTTTTCTCTTCTATTTCTATGTAAGCTTTAAAATAATTGTCTACAATAAATTCACTTACACATATATTGGATTTTTTCCAATATAAATTCTTATAAAACAAGTTAAAACATGATGGCACTAATATTAATGCGCTTATTCTCTATATAAGTCTATACTAGTACTCCATAGTGAAAAATCAATGCATAAAGTAGCTATGTCACACTTATTTTCTATGTGAGTGAAAACTGGTAATGTATACTGGAAATAAGCGCATACCTAAATATGTATACTGGAAAATAAATACAAATATGTAGCTATATAGATAATGATTTCATATAGATCAATGTAGTTACTAGTTATTAATGGATTAGTCTTTGTCAATATAACACTTGTGTAGAAATATTTTTCACCAAAATAGATATTAAAACCCATTTAAAGTCACATGATTATAACATTGTATTTTAGAAAGGAAGTGGTTTTTAGACTATTATGGAGCTAAAAAGAATTTATTATGAACAGGTGGAAACAACATCAAGTTCCAATCAAAAATGTGTTCATCCCATTTAAACAAAGATATCCCAGACTTAAAAGAGATTATGGAACAATGGGATTTCATGCAAGAATTTTAAATGTGATGATCGAAGATGATGACTTGGAGAACAAGAAATGAAATAGAGAAGATACCTTGAATTTCAACATAAATAAAATGAGAACAATGATGAATGAATAAAGTGATAGGATTGAAGCAATTTCCAAAGAACATTTTAAAGTAAATTTCCATGGATATGGAATTGAAGGCAAGCATAATTCCATTATGAGGATATTAAATACAATTTTTTTATTCAATGGATAGTGTTCCCTATTCTGGTTGAATAAAAATGAAATATTTGAGCCCCCAATTTCCTTATGATTTTAGTTTCATAAATATAAAATATTTAACAAATGAAATTCCTATGTTTTACTGAGGATGAGTAGAGTGGTGTCGAAGCAAGGTAGTGGTATTTCAATTCAAATGTTGTTGTTCGAGATGTATTCACCAAAAAAATATGATTGGTTTTGAGTTCAAATGGTTGATGGATATTAATAAAGTGGTTTTTTGGGTGTTTTATATTTTGAAAGAATAGATATTGAAATGTGGATAAGCTTGAATTCATGTATGATGCTGACATAGGTTGGAAATAAGGGTTTGGTAGATTAATATGACTTGCGTAAGTGAGATACATCGTGTTAATCATGGTAACCCATGTTCCAAGGGCACTATGGAAGGGCACAAAAAATGATTTGAAAACAAAAAAAGCCCAAATTTATAATTGAAAAGTTAATTTGGAGGCAAAGCTTGTGATCATGAGCAAGTGAGTGAAGTTGTTTAATGATTATAGATATTTCTTGAGTTACCTGGAGAATGTTTCAGGAAAGGTAAGTCATGATTGAAAATGATCTTAGAATAATAGACTTTCTATTCTTCTTGGACATATGTGCTATGTCTTTGTTTAATCTCTTAGATGAAAAAACCAATTGCCATTTTAGTTTACAAAAAATGTTTCTTTTATTGGTTTTAGATGTGATGTGATATGTTTGAAACTATAATAGGGTGATAATTGTATTATAAAAACCAAAAAAACATTCATCCTAGTCTTGTTGATGTTGACCACATGATATAATCTTCCAATCAAATCACAAAACAATAGAGTATAATATAAATATGTGGTGAATAAAACTATTAACACTTAAAAAATAGTTCATCAAATAGAATGTCAACATTATATATTATAAATACAATGATATATAAAAAATAATTTATTGAGTAACAAGTCAAATATCCCTAAAGAATATCAATTAACAAAAAAATACAACTATGGAACCCTTAACATTTAGAAAAATTTGACATGTGCTTTGTAACCTAAGACAAGGCATCTCAATTCTGTCCCCAAGATGGTCCTCGACTAAAAACCCGTTGTTAAGTATCAACAACCAGTCCTTGTACACTCTATTCTCCAAGAAAAAAAATCCCTTCACCAATCTAAGAAATGAAAAATTTATTACTAACCATTGAATCTGTTACTCTCAATGGATCATCAGTAGCCCTTCATCATGAATTATCATAAAAATAAGGTTCTATACCATATCTATTTAATATCAATAATTAAAAAAAAATTACAAGAATAAATAATTATATCTTTTACAATGTAAACAACACAAGTGGATTCTCTATGAAAATCTCCCTAATGAAAATAAAATCAAAATCACTCTTGGAAACAGGCTAGTCGAAACATTAAAATAGGCTATTAGATATTAATGATCATGAAAATAAAAATTACAACATTAAAGACAACAAACAATTTACAAAAAATATCTCAACATATGTTTAATTTGGTCAGAAATAAATGAATGGAAGATGAGGATTCATATCATTCAAAGAGATGTAAGAATTTTGATTACCTATAGGAAGGGGTGAATCACGATAGGAGGCAGCCAGAAGGTTCATTCCTTTGGAAGGAAGGGTTCATCCGCAAGAGCAGGGATCAGGTATGGTTCCTTTGACATATCTGGAGAGGGTAGTGTTCCTTCGCCTAAGCCGATGTCATGAGAGTAGGGAGCGACAGAGCGAGTAGGGTTCCATTGCGTGAGCCAATGTCATGAGATCAGGGAGCCGATCGAGTCCTTCACATGAGTAGCAGGAAGGGAAGGGAAGTTCGGTCGGGTGGAGGACATGGAGCTCAATCTCGGAGAGGGGAAGCATTGGATGATGCACCGGATAGAGGAGGTACACCCGAAGAAGGGTATGTGGGAGGAGAGGAACGTGTGAGGGGTGGAGGAACCACGAATGGAGATGTTGCGAATGGATGAGCTGTGAATCGAGAAGCCAGTGAGGGTGAAGGAGAATCTGGAGAGGATTGGATGAGGGGGAAATCACTCAGGAGACGATCGAAGGAGAATGGTTTTGAGGGAGAGATTGGGGAGTGGGCGAGTGGAGAAGAAAGTTTCGACAGAGGATAAAAAACAAAGAAGTTATTCCCACGGGGAATGATATGCTAATGGCTATATCTAATCTATAGCCACTGACCATTTATACTATGGCTATATGTCATTTTTTTAGTAGTACATGACCACGGAGTGTTGGCCTAGTCCAGCGACATCCGCAGGGAAGCATCTTCCGACCAGGAGTAAAGAGATCGAGAGGAGGCGGGGCAACATTCCAGCCATTGCCCCACCAGAAGAAATTTTGATTAGTCAGTCTCAACATTGATCACATGACTCATGAACTATTATCACTAAGAACCGTTGCGGGGTGTGACCGTGGCGTGACTGCGGCGTGACCGCGGTGTGACCGTGGCGTGACTGTGGTGTGACCGCGACGTGACCGCGGTGTGACCGTGGCGTGACTGCGGTGTGACCGTGGAGTGACCGCGGCGTGTTGGCTCGGTCCAACGACATCCACAGGACAACATCTTCTGGCCAGGAGCAATGAGAGCGGGAGGAGGCGGGGCCACGTTTTATTCGTCGCCCCGCCAGCAAAAATTGTGATTAGTCAGTCGACACATTGATCAAAAGACTCATGGAATATTATCACTGCGAACTACCACGGAGTGTCGTCCTGAAGCAGGGCCAAATCACAGCGTGACCACAGCATGACCGCAGTGTGACCGCGGCATTACCACGGCATGACCACGACATGTTGGACCAGTCCGGCGACATCCGCGGGGCATCATCTTCCGGCCATGAGCGAAGGGAGCAAGAGGAGGCGGGGAAACATTCTGGTTGTCGCCCCACTGGAAGAAATTGTTATTAGTCAGTCTCAACATTGATCATAATACTCATAGAATACTATCACTACAAACCGCCGTAGGGTGTCGTCTTAGAGCAGGGCCAAATCACGGCGTGACAGTGGCGTGACCGCCGCGTGACCGTTGCGTGACCGCATCGTGACTACAGAGTGACTGCGGTATGACCGCGGTGTGACCGGGGCGTGACGGCAGTTGTGACCGCGGCGTGACCACGGCGTGACCGCAGCCTGACCGCAACGTGACGGTAACGTGTTGGCCTGGTCCAACGACATCCACGGGGCAACATCTTCTACTTAGTTTCAAATAGGATGATATGGATAGCATGAGAGGATGTTTTCTCAGAAGATTTAAAGAAATTAATGCTAATCTGTGATGAATATAGGATTGGATGACCCCTGATACACCTAATTCGGTGAGTTTTGGAGATCTAGAAATGTGTAGGAATATCGAGAGGAATACCCCGTGCGATCAGGAAAATCACAGGTTACATAACATATAATCTGATATTTCTGGTACTGTGGGACCCCTGTGCTATGGAACTGGGCTTTTGGTTGGATTTAAAGATCACATGTCATGTGACATGGTCACACAACATGGGACTCATCTTAAAAGTCTAACGGCACTTAAAGAGTGTCTTGGTTCAAACAACCGTTTTAATAAAAAGAGGGAAACCCCCTGCAGGGATATAAAAAGGGTCAAGTACGATGTGTTCTTTATGACTAATAACGACATCAAGTATAAGGAAAACATCAATGCAATAATGTTATGTAAGGTATACCACTGTGAGTTTTCGCAGACAGCGCACCTTCGTTGGAGGGGTTTTATTACAAAACCATGACTTATTTATCAAGAAAACTATTATCATAACTAACACTTATTCAAGAATTTAAATTTAATATAAATATGAAAAATTAATAAGGAAACTAAATGTAATTTAAAAAATTATTGAATTAAATAGGCTAGGAGAGGGACCCTACCTCAACCTCAAGGCGTGTTTTCTTTTGATGACGATAACTCAAATCTTCCTTTTTTATGCTTGCACACATATGAACCTAACATAAATATAAGGACACCTAGCCCCTATGTACATATTTTCATGGCCAAATATGCACAGGGGGGTCCTTAGATATATGTTTATACTTGAATATACCCCTTTACACTTACACGCGTATGCATTCTTCATATCTATATATAAGAACACCTAGCCCCAATATATATATTCATACTACCATGAGTGAAAATATATAAAAGGGGAAATTATATATTCATATGCCTACCTATGCATACACATGTAAGCCTTCGTCAACGATGACTCGAATCCACCTCAATGAAATCCAAAACACACAACAAAAATATAAGGAACCCAAAAATCAAAAAATCCCTAATTAAAATTGTGCAAAGAATAAAAATGGAATAAACCGTACCCAAATATTGAAATCATTGTCTTCGATGGTGGTGGATAGAACCAGACTTATCATAAGAAACCACCTATAAGAAAATAGTGGGAAAAGAAATGAGATATAAAAACTTCTTATATATATGTGATCAGTGTGTCAACTGTACATGATAAATGATACATGAATCCATAACCAACAATGAACAAATAATATTCAAATTGATATATACATACCAATACTAAATAACATGATCATTAATAATTCTCTTTATTTTTCAAACATCACCTTCAATTGCCTATTCAAAAATCAAAAATCACCAAAATATGATAATAAAGTAAACCTCCATCATCACATAAAAGAGAGAAATAGGGATTATAAATTGTTATTAACCTAGTAAATCCATTATTTGATTGTATAAAATACCTAAAAATCATCATGCCTATATCCTTTTTAATTTTCTAGATTGAAACCTCATTTTTTAGCATGTTATTCATCTGGAATTTACCTTTATTCTTAGTTTATATAGGTTTATCAATTTTATAAAGTAGAGAATTTTCCTTCTTTTATTCTAGCCCCCCTCCCCAACACACGTCCCCTTTGCACGAGTACCCCCCACCCCACAACCCCCCCCCCCGCACCAATCCCCATAGCCCCCGCACCAGTCCCCCCCCCCACCTAGCCCCCCCCACCTAGCCACCCCCCACACACACACCTTTTGAGATCAATAAATTATGTATGACTCCCTTGGGTATAAGGACCCTACTTTTTCTCAAAATAAGGATATTATCATATCTAAAGTGAAGGAAATTTCATTTTATACTATTGAGTAGGTTGAAATTTTCTACTAGTCAACTTTGAAGGCTTAGGGAAATCATGTAAAACATGTGAAAATGTAAGGGTCCACTACAGATGGACTAGGTGGAGCATGTTCATATAATATGTCCTTATCGGCAAGCATTGGCCATATTGGTGGCATACTCTATAATAAATTAATGTTAAATGTCATTTTCCTCCTAGATAATCTTGAGTTACAAAACAAAGAGCCCAAAAGTGTGGGCTTTTATACTATTTTTAACAACTATGACCCAATCACCCAAACATCACTAGGTCAGGTCTCGACATCATCTTAGGCACACATCATAATTTCCAGAGGTTGGTATAAATTTCAAGGGTTTTATGACACTAATGTGGGAGGTGGTTTCTCCCATGGGAAGGAAATATAGCAAAGGGTATTCTATACTAAAAATTCAGCATGACCCTTGGGGTAAATAGAATACCAAACCCAAGTAATGTTGGGTTTCTCCATAGGTACATGTCCATCTTGATATATAGACAATAAGAGAGGGTATATCTATATAAACATGCATATGTACTTAAACCTGGTTCCAAGAGTCATTAACACACAGAAGATAATCCAAAAAAAACCATGTATAGAAAAACTCATTCAAACAATTCCTTACAAGGTGAAAGTGATAAAAAAAATGTGATTTTCTCATAGTGGTCAAACCAAAAAAGAATGAATGGTCAAAAAAGGTGTGTTCCCAAGTGTAAACTCCCTGCCCAGTGTTCAAACCATTTGAGAATGATATTGTATTTGGTGTCAATATTTAATGGTGAGTATTTGATTCATATGATTTAAAGCATAAAAATATGTTGCATTAATTAGAAAGTGTTGAAATCACTATCATTTGAGCTGAGTTCAATCATGATACTATCAGGTCTAAGTGAGACCTAATATGGCCACAATCTGGTCCAAGGAAGCCCACAATATGGAATAAAGCCTAGATTGTAAAGGGAAACCACAAAAATTGAACCATATGAGTACCTTAGGGTTCGGCCGAACAGACACCACAACGTCAAAACTGTATCTGTAGGGAGGTGGGGAGGCCACATCGGAGCCACGTCAGTGGGGAGGTGGGCTGGCTGTGGCGAAGCATTGAAAGAGGAAGAGGAACGCCAGCAGGGAGGTGGGGTGATCGCATCATCGGAGGAGAATCATCCCAAGGTGGGTGTCCATGTCGTCGGTCTAGAATGATAGAAGTTTTGGGTAACAAATCTAGGAGAGGAGGGTCGAAGGGAGTAGGGAAGAAATGGAGGGAGGTGGGGATCGTGAGCGGGGAGTAGGGCAGAAATGGGGTGGGAATCGTGAGTGCACGAGAGGAAGGCGGTGGGGATCTCAAATGTATAGGAAGAACAGGGGTAAAGACATAGGTATTTTATGACCTGTGGCGATATCTTAACGTATAGCCACAGTTTTTTTAAACTGTGGCTATATCATCAATTCCTAGTAGTGTGATGCTAGATCAAAAGCAGGAATTCTATAAAGGCATCTATGACAACAACATGCATATCTTACACAACATCTATCACAACCACAAGCAATAGTTAATGCACCCTAAATGGCATGGAAAGAATGCAAGACATGTGATCTCTAGCAAGTGCCTACATGATACATGAGATGGAATAACCTCATCTCACCGGGTTGCAATAGAAATAGAACCTTAATAACATCATCAATAATTTAACAAAACACGTGAATCTACTAATGGTGAAAATATAATCCACTGTAAAATTGAAAAACCAGAAAAATTGTGATAAACAAGGTAGAGTGGATTTTCCCTATACACGGGTTAGCTACTACTAGGCCTAGCTTATTTCCAAGTACCAATTCCATCCTATCCCTGGATATAGGCTCCAAATAGTATGTCATGAAGAAAATAACTCCTCTGATACCACTTTGTAATGTCCCAGTTCTGGAACCCTCCCAGAGGCGCCCCGTACCCAGTTGGTCACATGGCCTCAACCGCATTTCCCTGAATGCTAGAGGCTTATGATTAGCAGTGAGGGCCTTATTTATGATAGTGGGAAAACTATTCCCTCATTGGAAGAGTAACATGGAATAAGAGAAATAGATAACAATAGTAGAAGCAGTAATAATGGCATACAATAGTAAACAGTGGAAGACTGAAAGTAATAAGAAGATGGAGCACATATATAATGATGGATGATACCTATGTCTAGGAAAGCATCCAAACACGTCATAATGCTGAAATACAGTACTAAAACAAAGTAAAATACAAAATAATAAACAAATCCTCAGCATTTCATGCCTCATCTTGGTCCCATGCTCTCTAGCTCCAATGCAGTCAAGTTTCTTGAAGTAGAAGGGCGCTTTCCCATATCTATACCTGCAACAATATAATCTATTTGAGAACAAAATAATGACCCAAATAGGGTGTGTGACTAAATCCCAGTAGGAAGCCACCAAGAGATCTATTCCTAACAGTCAATGAATATATATGTCAGGAAATATCAAATAAAGAAGTAAACAAGGAAGTACTCAACGGTAAACATTAATACTATTTCAAATAATTCAAGAACCACATATCAAGTAAGAAGATAATAACAAATAGGTAACCCTCTAGGATGTTCTTAAAGCCTAATCCCCTCTGGTCCTACCTAGAAAACACAAGTAACCCTCTGGGAAGTACACACAATATAACCCCTTTGGTTCAGCTTTAGCACAAACTCTCCGAGGAACCACTCACCATCAATTCCCCCTTATAGTAACGTATCAGTAACTAAATGGCACTCTGGGGAAGAACTTACATCTAATTCCCCTTGTGGCCCATGTCAAGTAACTACAAACACTGTGAGGAAGCACTTACATCAATTCCCCCAATGGTCTTGCATTGTAATAGTAAAAACAGAACCTCTAGAGAATCCCTCATGTCCATTCTCCCTATGGTCTACTACACTAGGTTCTCACGGACCTGTGTAAGTCAAATGAGAACATAAATACATGGAAGCCAAATTAAACCTCTAGAAATACTTGGATAAACATTCTACAACATAACAACAAGTCAGATAAAACACTCCATCCTAATAATAGTAGGTATGGAAAACAAAGCAGCAGCCTAACATGCAAAACTAGACCAAACGGTCAAAACAAGAAAACATGGGAAGAACCTCTATATCAGGGAAAAATAAACCCTATTTCCAACATATAACCTCTATCCAAACAACCAAGGAATATCATACTACATTTGGGCTAAAAACATAAACACGCAATACCCCGTTCAATGGTATTGGGAACTTCTGCACATATAACTCATAGAATGACTACGGAAAGGAACAAACCACCTACCTTAGTGTTATATAATCATTATACATTAAATGAAAGCCTTAAATCACCCTAGAACACTGAAGATCCACAAAAACATATAAAATGTTCAACCCATGATATCTCATGAGAGAGAAGGGATCAGAAAAAAGTGCTCGAGAAGAAGAGATAACTCACTGATGTGATTCCAACGCAATATGTGGAGTTCGATTCAGAGAACAGATGCTAAATTGGGGGCTTAGTGAAGATCTTAATTGCATAGATTCTCTCAGATGAACTAGGTCCATAAGAGATGTTTTCTATCTGTCAGATGTGATCCTGGTATATTTAATGAAAAAAAGTACACGACATGTACTTTTAAAGTACACGATGTGTTCTCGCCTTATTCATCCCCCACATAAGGCAGTCTCTAGGTCACCACACACGGTAGTGTGCTCGGCCGTTACATGATCGTCCCATGGATACGTGTGGCAAAAGTGTACACGACGTATACATATAAGTACATGACTTGCACTTCAAAAATTTCTATAAACCCCTCTTTTCCTCAAAAAACCATAGAAGAGAAAAACATACCTGAAAAGAAGATATGGGTTCTTACAAATGGCTTGCCACTAGTTTTGAAATATATGGTGATATTTATGCCTTTCTTGATTTACCATTTTTCTCTTGATTTAAATTGGTAAAGAATGTAAAGCCAAAATCTATTTATAACTAATTGGTTAACAATTTAAAGAGGCATGTTAATGAATTCAGTTGTTGTTGTATTTTGATGATAATAAAATTCATAAAGATATTCATGTTTAACTGAGTTCTTTGATGATCTTGAATCATGTTTCTACTTGTTTATAAAAGTATTAAAATCATGTTAAATTAATTGTTTAATTAGTTTGTGATATCTTGAGAAGCTTGTTTCATAGGTTTCAAATAATTAGAACTTGTGATACTGAATTAGTTAATTAATGATGGAATAAGAAACCATTGTTTGAATAAAAAATAATGCATTTGTAGGGCCTGAGTTACCTTATTGTTATAAAGGCCATGTGCCATGTACTTTGGAGCCATGAGAGCTTGTTGTGTGTGAAATCAAGATGCCTTGTTTAGGTCCAAGAGCCCAGTTGATATATTTTTTTTGTTTCCTACTGCTTGTGATGTGATGTGAGTCTAGGATGGCTAAGACTCGAAGGATGTTTTGATATGTGTGGTAGTGAGGCCTAGTCAGTGTGGCAACATTTGACACCTTGAGTGGTGAGATTCATCGGTTTACACATGTGGGTGTCGGGGAGGACAACAGAGATGATGGAACATATTGAATCTCAGCTTACTCATTTACATGAAAGTTGTATGCTTATTGAATCCACTATTTTTTATCTACATTACATTCCCCACTACTTGAGGTATCTTTTTTTCTTACTATCATTCAAAAATAGGCAAATATTCATGGGGTATTCCACTTTCTTTCTGTGTTTAGATTCTCAAGGATGAATGGGTCTATGCTCCTACTATAGGTGGAAAAGACTCGATGGGAAGATCATCTACTCAATCTATTGAGACCCTTGTGTTTGTTAGCTTATAATGTTTTCATAGAATACCTGGAAATATATAAATATGTAAATAAGTAATTTTTTTTAATAAATGAATATTTTTTTAACCCATGCAATGTTGAGGTTGTGATCCTGAGAAGCCATAGACTCAGTTTGGTTATGTCTGGAGGTCATGGATCTTTAGTGAAATGCTAATTTAATGGAATGTGGAAAATGATGATGGTTAATTAATGGTTAAATAATTAATTAATGTAATGTAAAATTGATGAAAAAGGATAAATTAACATAATTAAGCTATTTAAAATGGTTGTGTTCTTATAGGATGTATAGTCTTAGTAGTGGAACCCAAAAGTTTGAGAGACACGAGTTGTTGTTGATTCTAAGATTATGTTATTTTTGTAGTATGGTTTTGAGATATATTATATCCTTTAATTTTTTTGTTTCTATATGATTCCCCACCCTTTATGTTAGGGAAACTGACACCTCGTGGATTTTGAGCCATGGGGGTGTTTTCCCCACCATTTCGGTGGGAGGATGGACGGTTGACTACCCCATTTGACCCCACAATATTCTCATCGTAGTTACTTATGATGGTATGCATGGCGGTTAGTTTTCCCCATATATGTGTGCATAGGGATGTAATAGATTGTGGTTATTTCACAGACATATATTCTAGATATATTTTCCTATAGACTACTATAGTTGTAATATGTATAGATTGTGATGGCTTGAGAATCCTTACTCATTGTATGGGAAATAATGGCTTGAGGTATAATACTCGATGTATGATACTTGCTATGAGAGCTGTGGTGGATCTTGGAAACTACCTAGTTACTTTTTTCTATGTGTATTTGGTAGTTGTGTTTCCTGAGGTGCATTTTTTGTGCTTTGACCAGGTGTCTTCATGCTAGACTTTTTGGAGAGAGATGCTCTGGACGTGATATGCTGGTGAAAATCAGAAAACTAGTGGAGAAGTGATAGTGGGGTACCCTTGATATTATTTATTATATAATATTCTTTTGTATTTGATACATGGTGATAGTATCCATGGTGAGGTTGAGAACTTAGTACACCTATTTAGGTGATGATTTTTTTTATTTGTTGTTAAATATTCTTTAGCATGATTTATTTAATTTTTCAAGAGATAATTCATTGAGTATCCTACTATGTATACAGTTATACTCACCATACGTTCATATAATTTTTTTTTCAGGTCAGTTGGAGAAGGTTGGAAATCAGGAAAATTACTATTATCTTGTGGGTTTCAATAGATATTTGGGATTTATGGTCACTGTCGTCTTTAATTTCTTTTGGTAATTATATTTTTACTTTCAATTGTAGTAGTTCTTGCATGAAATTAAATTTTTGTTCCTGGGTTTCTTTTATATTGTAGTCTGAGCAAGATTTGGTAGCTGTCTATCTTATCTCTATCTTCCACATGTGTTTCTCTTGGAGAGTAATGCCTCCCATATGAATTTTTATTATACCCTTGTTGTTGGTCAACAACCTGGGTCCTACTGGAGGCGGGACTTGGATTTCATTATTTTTCATCTCCCCTTTTTATCCCAAGAGGGGAAAACTTTGTGGGGATGTTCATGAAAAGTGGTATCAAAGGAAGGTTGAGGGATAGGAAGGAGTTGGAGTTAAGCATAGGTTAGGTTTCATGGGTTGGTAGTAAATAGTGTCAGCTAAGTTTAGAAAGCATTGTAAGCATTGGATAATGGATGATACCTAGGTATTTAGGCCCCCCCTATGACCAAATGCATGGACCTTCAAGATTATAATTGCTACTAAATGAGGAGATACTTATTGTAGGGTAGATACATAATAATGGAAAATGCATCATTCTTCTTTGTTCATGTGTTTAAATGGGTAGACCATGGTACAGGTTAACCTAAAATGATTCAAAGTAAACAATTAATTAATATTAAAGTCTTCCATATTCCAATTTTAGGAGCTCTAATTGTTTTTCCATTTGTAGGTATGGCTCCAGTTTGTCGTGCTCATCAGGTTCATGTAGAATATGTCCAGAAGGTTGCACCAGAAGATTTCCCTAGAGTAGAAGATGACGACAATGACACTTAGATGAGGAGAATCTGAAAATTTCAGTGATAGAGTCTGCAGAAGTAAGAGGGTTTTGTTTCAGATGTAGTCACAAAAGACTTGTTGGAAGAGGTTGAGATAACTTTCAGTTTGATCCGTTCCTAGAAGGATCACTGGGTAACATTGGTTATTGAAATGATATGTTGTGAAATGAGGAAGTGGTGGTTATTATTCCTCAGATATTGTGAGGAGTCATAAATCTCATGGGAGGAGTTTCGAGACCAGTTAGAGCTGAGTTTCTTTCTTTGACCATGAAGGTGGCTAGTCTCCATGAGCTACTTACCCTTCAGTAGGGGAGATCTAGTTTGTGAGAGTTTGGGATCCATTTCATGAACCTTCTATGATATTATTTGGACTTATTTCCAGATAAGGATGGTAGGGTGAGGTATTTCAAGGGGTCTCTGAATCCACAGATCAAGAATTAAGTCATCCCATTTATGCTGAAGGTGTATCTTAATGTTTTTCCAAGATTAGAGGTTATAGAGAGAATATTAATTAGAATTGGATCGTCACAATAGGGGAGTCATCAAGATTCCTCACGAAGAAGAGTTGTTGTCCAGGGTTCTTAGTTTTTAGGTTAAAAGAGCTTTTGATCATCTGGTGGTAGGTCGCATCCCTCATCATCTCATTTCTATGGGAGAAGAAGCTCCTAAGACTATTACAAGGGATCATAAACATTTTTTTCTTATAGAGGTGTAGGTCATCATCAATGACAATGAAGAACCTTTCTAAGTACTTAGCATGTATTAGGTGTTCCACTCCAGGTTCCTCCATTGAGGTAGTTGCAGCTGAGGCAGTAACAAAAAGTTTCTCTAGTTTCAGATCAATAAAGAGAATATGGGGAAGGAAAAAGATAGCCTAAAGATTCTCCCCTTCCTTAGAGAGTTGAGTGAAACAATATAGGCATTATTTATCATGATCATAGAGGCCACATAGCAGGCTGTGGTTGGATTCATGCATTAGTGTTTCCAGCACTAGGCGATCTTGACATCGTTTGAGATATGATTTACTTTTTTTATACTTGGGTGAATGCCTTGTTTGATTCAGGACCAACGCACTCTTTCATATCACCCACCATTTCCAAGCATTGGGAATTGAGGTAGAGAGACTTTTAGTGTCCATGGTGTTTACAAAGCTAGTTAGAGGTCGAGAAAACTTGCTTGAAGTATATAAAGACTGTGAGCTTGTGCTAGGGAAGAACCACTATTGGGGATATTTTCTATGTTTATGAATACCACCATATGATGTCATCCTCGACATGGATTGGTTGTATTCGGTGTAGGCTATTGTGGATTGATTCTAGAGGTAAGTGGTGTTCGTTGATGTTGATAGAGAGGCAGTGGTGTTTTTTGGAGAGAGATACCCACATATGGGTTAGAGTCGTGTTACACCTTATCATCCTCAATGGATGACCTAATGTTGAGTTCATCAGAGGTGGAACAGTCAATATTTCCTAGGGTTGTCGAAGAGTACCCTGATGTATTTCTAGAGGAGGTTGAATCATTACCCCCTCAATTATAGATTGAGTTCGAGATCGATCTACAGCTAGGTGTGTCTCCAATATTGATTTATCTTTATAAGATTTCACCTTCTAAGCTGTGATAGTTTCATATATAGATTGATGGTCTATTACAGTGTGATTTTGTTGGGCCGAGTCTATCACAATTGGGTGCACTAGTTTTGTTCATGAAGTGGGTTGATGGAAGTTTGTGGCGTTTATCTATTATCATCACTTAAACCAATTGAAAAGGAATAAACACTATCATCTTGCATGGATCAATGATTTATTAAATAATATAATGGGTGAATGTTGGTTCTCGAAGGTGAATTTTCATTCAGAATATTATCAGATTCATGTAAATGATGAGGATATCTTGAAGACTACATTACATTATTGTCATGGGAATTACGAGTTCATCGTGATGTCGTTTAGTGTGAAAAATTCTCCAACTATGTTTATGGGTTTGATCAAAGATGTGTTCCAGGAGTTCTTAGATAAGTTCATGGTGATTTTTATTGAGGAAACCCTTGCGTACTCTGTGTTCGAGGAGAAGCGTGTAGAATACTTGTGTACAATTTTGGGAGTTCTTCATTTCTAGAATCTATTTGGGAAGTTGTTGAAGTTTGATTTATGGGCTCCAGAAGTCTATTTCATGGGGCATGTTATATCCCTGTAAGGATTAGTTTTGGATCCATCAAATATATAAGTAGTTGTGTCTTGAGAAACCCCAAGACAGTGGAAGAAGTGTGATGTTTCCTTGGTCTTACAGGCTATTATAGGATGTTCATAGCCAATTTATCTCTGGTTTTTACTCCTATAAAAGTGTTGAGAAGAAATTATAAGGAATTCATGTAGACTAAATAGTATCAGGAATGTTTCAAGTATCTAAAGGATAAGCTTGTCTCTGCTCCAATTCGTTGTTTTCCAGTATAATGAGTTCTATTTGAGGTTCTCTGTGATTATTTTCATCTGGGGTTAGGTAATGTTCTGATGTAGGTGAGATTACTTGTTTCTTATGGTTCTTGGAGGTTGCATCCCCATAAATGTAACTATTACAACCATGATTTCGAGTTAGTTTTAGTGGTGTTTTACAAAAAAAATTGAGACATTATCTCATTGGAGAGAATTTTTTGGTCTTCATTGATCATAATATCCTGAGGTACATTTTCTCCCAATGAGAATTGAAATTGTGACATCATCAGTGGATGGAATTATTACAGGATTATGAATTCGAAATTTTATATACACCTAGAAAGGGGAATTTGGTAGCTGATGTGATGAGAAAAAAGTTTTGTAGTGACGTAGTGCGTGAATTAGGTGATTCTTGGAGAGTGATGGAAGAAATTTTAGCATTACATCTAGATATGGGAGCAATTGGGAGAATATGATTTCTTGTTCAGATGGTATTGTAGTCATCTCTGGTGTAGCATGTGGAGGAATCCTAATTGGGGGATCTTGAGGTAGATTTTTGGAGGGACTGTGTTGTTTGTGGAGAGGCCCTACATGGTTGGTGTGAGGATGAATAACACTGAGTGGTATTTCAGAGAAGTATTTTGTTCCTTTGGAATCATGTGAGATGGTTCTTTGAGAGTTCTATAATTCACCCTTAGTGGTACATCCTCTTGTGAAAAAGATGTGCTAATCCTTGAGAGGTCAGTTTTTGCAGCATGGTTTGAAGCGTGCAGTTACAGAGTTTGTGTCTCGATGTTTTGTTTTCCAAAAGGTGAAGGCTGAGCACCATTTTCCCAGTTGTTTTCTCCATCCATTAGATGATCCAGATTAGAAGTGGGAGGAAGTATCGATGGAATTTTTTACAATTTTACCACGAGAACAGGGATGATATGACACTATATGGGTGGTAGTGGATTTTTGGAAGAACTCATCCCACTTTATAATGATCAAATATTCGAGCTCAGTATAGGTTTTGTCAAGACTGTGTCTAGAAGAGGTTGGGAGACTCCATGGAGTCCCAAGAAAGTTCATTTCCAATAAATATCCTCATTTCACCACTAGGGTGTGGAGAGGTCTCCAACAAGCTTTGGGTTCTTAGTTATTCCTTAGCACTGATTTTCATCCGTAGATATATGTTAAGACAGAGTGGTCCATCCAGACTCTTGAAGACATGTTGTGATCTTATGTCCTGTATTTTAGGGGTTCGTGGATGAGGCACTTGACCTTGGTGGAGTTCACTTACAACAATAGTTTTCACTCCACCATTGGTATAGTGTCATTTGAAGCATCGTATGGTTGACCATTTCATTCTCCATTGTGCTGGACTGGGGTAAAAAATTCAGTAATTCTCAAACCGAAACTAGTACAGAATAAGACAAAAATGGTTCATATGATTATCCATAGGATGAAGGCAGCACTGTATCATCATAAGTCCTATGTCAATCATAGGAGGAGACATCTGGAGTTCAATGTTGGGGATCATCTATTTTTGAAGGTGACTCCCCATCAAGGGTAGTGAAGGATTGGTTGTGGGAGTAAGATTTCTCCCATATTTTTTTGGGCCTTTCGAGGTGTTGGCTCATGTTAGATTTTTGTTTCATCGAGTAGCACTTCCCCCATAGATGATCCAGATACACAATATTTTTCACATGTTGCAGCTCCATAATAATCTTCATGATGACTCTCATGTCATTGATTTGGTTGAGATTGATGTTAACAGTGATGTGACCTTCGAGGAGAGGCATGTAGAGATCCAATACCTCAAAAGAAGGTGTTGTGTGGGAATTCTATCCCAATAGTTTATGTCTTGTGGTTTAACTGTGGTGTGGAGGAGTGTACTTGGGAATTTGTGTCGTTGATATGCATTTAGTACCCCAAGTTGTTTTATGTCGCAGATATGCATTTGAGGTGTTCTAGGAGGTCAAGGTGACTTACCTAAAGGTTTTTTCCAAATTTCCAATTTTTCAATAGTAGCTTGTTTCACTGGTGAGTCAGAATGGTTTGTCAGCAATAATAACTCATTAAGGTAGTTCACTGAGGGGTGACTCATGAATGGTGGGTCACTAGATGGTAGATAATCAAATAACGACTCACCGAATGGTGGATTTCAGAATAGTAGCTCAATGAATGGTGACTCACTAAATGGTAGCTCACTGAATGGTCACTCATCCAATGGTGACTCATTTAATGATGAGTCATCCAATGGTGACTAGTCCTAAAATGATTTATCCAAAGCTGAGTTATCCAATGGTGACTCATCCAATATTGAATCATCCAAAAGTGACTTGCTCAATGGTGATTCATCCAACAGTGACTCTTTTAATAGTGATTCATCCAACGGTGACTTGTCCAATGGTGACTCGTCCAATGGTGAGTTACGAATAGTGTTTACAGTTTCCTACCGTTTCTCCCTTTTGACATTATCTTTGACATAAAATACATTTAGTGCCTTTTTAGGAGATTTAAGGATGATTCAAATCCCATAACTCCTATTTAAATTTTCCTAATGGTCTTGTTTTCTTTACTCAGTCAAAACACGTATTCTTGACCAGATCCACTTTTAATGGAAAATATAAACCGTATCTAAACTAATGTTCTGTTTATATTTTCAAAAGGGTGATAAACCATCCACCCCTATTATGTCTTATTTTTTATTCTTTTTATGGGACACTAAGAGTTATTTCTTCCATAGGAGTCATGTGATCGAACTTCTATACTTAAATCATGTTTCCATAAGAGTTTTTCCTGCTTCATGCACACCCCATGTTTTTATGAAAACATGAAGTTTTGATCTATCTGTGATATAAGGTATGTTCTACCTCTATTATTTTGGTTTCGTCAATTTTTTTCCTACCATTTTTACATTAAATGTGATGGAATGTGATATCCATGTTTCTAATGGATATTTATTAGTTTTTGGTTAGTGTGATTTTGTCGTGGTGTCCTTGGGTGGATGTTGTCGTTGCAGGAGAGGTGATTGTGATCTGTTGTGTTGGCCCATTCTTGTGCAAATAATGTTGAAGAAATTTTGAGATATGGGATTCGTTTCTTCTCTTTTTATTTATGTGTAACCATACACATAGCATGAATTATCTATTTGGATTGTAATGAAATTGACATAATAATTATTTGAATCATATTAAAGAATTGGCATCAATGTCATTGTGATGTTGTTACTTTATACCATGATAATAGTCTGCCTTTTGTTTTCCTAGATAGTGTGATATTTCCCCCTTTATTTATTTATCATGTTTCACTTGATGTAAATTGGTAAATAATGTAAAGATAGAATTATTTGATAATTAATTAGCTAACTATTTTAAGAGGCATGTTAATGAATCCGGTTGCTATAGAAATTTGATGATAATAAAATTGATACATATATGCATGTCTAACTGAGTTAGTTGATGAGACTGAAGCATATTTATGCTTCTTGAAAAAATTATTAAAGGCATTTTAAATTAATTTTTCAATTAATTTTTTATAGATTGAGAACTTTATTTCATAGGTTTCCTGTAGTTGGAACCTATGATAATGAATTTGTTAATTCAAGATGGAATAAGAACTGGTTGTATGAATAAAATATAATGACTTTATAGGACCTGAGTTTTTTGTTTTTTGTAAATTCCAAGTACCTTGTACTTTGGAGATGTGAGAGATCTTATTTTGTGAAGGCAGAATTCATTTTTTAGGGCTAAGTGACCAGTTTCTATGTTTGTTTGTTTCTTTCTACTTTTGATGCGACAAAATCCTTAGATGGTAGAGCTTAGAGGGATGTGGTGATATGTGGGGTAGTGATTACTAATCATTGTGGAAACATTATATTCTTAGAGTGGCGAGATGAATCGGTTTATGCATGTGGGTCTTGGGTAGGACAACGGGGAAGATGCAATGGGTTGAAGCCGAACGTACTTGTTGATATGAAAGTTGGATGATTATTGAATATGTTGTTTTTTATCTAATTTACTTTCCCCAATTCTTGAGGCAACTGGTGTTTCTTACTCTCCTTCCAAAAGAGGTGAAGAAATGTGGGGTATGTCATGTTCCTTCTGTGTTTAGATTCTTGAGGATGGATGGGTCTACCCTCTTACTATAGGAGGAAGAGATTCGATGGGTAGCCCATCTACTCACTACATCGAGTCCCCTGTGTTTGGTAGCCAAGGATGTTTTCCTAGAATACATGGAAATAAGGAAATATAAAAGTGGTAATGTTTTTAATAAATTAATATTTGTTTAACCCATGGGGTTGGATCTTGCTGGGATGCAATGTTGACCTTGGGATTCTGAGAGTTGTGGAATTGGATTGGTTATTCCTTGATGGAATGGATCTTTGTTGAAATGCTAATGTAATGGAATGTGGAAATAATTATGGTTAATTCATGGTTAAATAATTAATTAACATAATTTAAAATTTATGAAAAGGGATAAAGTAACATAATGAAGCTCTTTAAAATTGTTGTGTTCTTATAAGAAATCTAGTCTTAATAATGTAAGCTGGGAGTCCGAGAGATGTGAGTTGTAGCTAAGTATAAGACTAGGTTATGACCATAGTATTCTTGTGATCTATATTATATGTTGTAATTTTTTTGTTTCCATATGATACATCACCCTGTCAGTTTAGAAAACTGACACCCCAGGGATTCTGGGCCCTAGGGGGTGTTTTCCCTAACATCTCGATGGGAGGATAGATGGATGACTGCCCCCTTTGACCCCATACTCTTCCCTTGGTAGTTACTTATGCTAGTATGCACAACAGTTAGTTTTCCACATATATATGGTCATATCATTGTAATGGCTTGTGGTTATTTCTTACACATATATTATGGAAATAGTTGCCTATAAACTATTATAGGTGTAACATGTATAGGTTGTGATGTCTCGAGGATCCATACTTGGTGTATGGCCTATAATGTCTTGAGGTATAATACCTGATGTATGATATATGCTATACAAGAGGTGGTGGATCCTAGAAACTACCTAGTTACTTTTTTCTATGTGGAAATTGGGGTTGTGTTGCAAGAGTTTCATGTTGTGGTGCTTCACCCAGGTGTCTTTTGGCTTGCCTTTTTGGATAGAGATGCTCAGGACGTGTGATGTTGGGGAAAAGTGGAAAACTAATGGGGAAGTGGTAGTAAGGGTACCCTTAATATTACTTATTCTATAATATTCTATTGTATGAGATACTTGGTGAGAGTATCCTTGGTGAGGATGGGAGCTTAGTATACTTATTTAGTTGACAATTTAGTTCAACATTTAGTTCACTGTGCTTTATCATTCTTTCTTTACTTTTTTACAAGAGGCCCCAGGGAAGATCCTACTAAGTATACTGTTATACTCAGACTAAATTTATATAAACAAATTTTCAGGTTAGTTTGAGAATTTTGGAGATTAGGATGGTTACTAATAGCTTTTGGGTTGTTGGAGTTGTTTGGGATTCTTGGTCACTATCATATTTACTTTCTTTTAGTGCTTGTAGTTTTCTTTTTCAGTTATAGAAGTTCTTGCATGACATTACATTTGTGTAATGGGGTATCTTTTATATTTTATTCTGAGCCATATTTGGTTGGTGTCTATCTTATATCTCTCTTCCACATTTTTTTCTATTTTATGGTAATTCCTCTCATCTACTGGTTTATTATACCCTCAGTGCTAGTCTCCAACTCGGGGCCTACTGGAGGTGGACTCGTGGGTCACTATCTATCTTCTCTTGTTTCCGGCCTATGAGGGGTACGTTTTAGAGATGGGGTCATGAAATAGATACCTTTAGTTAATGGGGTTAAAATGTTCATGGAATATAGGGTTTTAGGAAGGTACATTGGATAATTTCCTTTAGGTGAGCTGGTTTACTTAGTGAGTAATGTTGGTGAGCAGTGCTTCGGGAATGTTAAGTGTAGTTAGAAAATCCTCTGATGGGTAGGGCCTTTGTAAACCATGTTGGGAGTTAAGGTTTTTAAAGTAAAAATATTATTTTATAGTGTATATATAAAGATGATAGTGGTAGTTTTTTTTGTGATTTCCATGGATCTTGTTCCAAGTACAACGGGGAGTGTGGAATGTCCATGGTGGTTGTGGATAAATATTTTTCAAGTAGTTTTACATTGATAAATAATGACGGTAGTAGTGTTAGTTTAGATATGGAAAGTAAGGACTCTAGAGTAGAGTGTCATCATTAATGATGGGTTATAGAAAATTTATTAGTCAAGGATAGCTCAGAAGATGATGAGGCATTTTGGTGTCCTTACAAAATGAGTTTTTTTTAACCTAGTATACACTAGGGATGTTTGGGTTAACAGTTGGGAACTGCTATGCTGTTTGGTTGGACTTATGGATAGATTTTTTTTTGTATTAATAGTGGTTAGTGTATTTTGTCAATGATGAAAACAAAGGTTAATCTAGGATAAGAAATTGATATTCAGATTTACATTATAGGATCTAGAATTAATACATTAGTTTGATTTTTATAGGTATGGTGGGTTTTTTAGAGTGTATTTTTGAAAGTGTGGTGGCCTTCTATGAATGGGGTAGAGATCAACATCGAGTATTTTTAAGAAAAGGTTATAGATGATACTGATGTTGATATTGGTTCAAACATAAAAGGGTGAATTTTTATTTCTAATAAATTTGTGTAGTTTATGGTATAGTGATGATGGTATTGGTGATCAGTGAGATTATCATCTGATGGGTGGAGGATCAGTTATACAGTCTACTAAAATACTACCATGGTGTAAGACGGTGAGGCTTGATTGATAATACATGTGAATTGGAGGATGACCTATGTGTGAGGAGGGAACCCTATGAGGTGTGAGGGATAATTTATTTATTTGGGGAGTGATATTTGACCCGTAAATGGATGGACAGTGTGGCGTGAAAGTTGAGTTTGGGACTCCATTATGGGTGGTGATCGTAATTTCTTAGTTTAGAAATTTGAGGAATTCTCAACTATAGTACATGATAAGATTAAAATTTTGTTGGTCACTGATAGGACCATGTAAAGTTATATAAATTTAGAGTATAATAGTTGTGTCTAGGTGAATGGATGTGGTCCTTGAGTTATTCCATTATGTTTTCTGATGTGAGCCTACCTGAGAGTTATTGGAAATGATTGTGAGTGTCAATATTTATCTAATATCAGGATATGTTTGAGCATGTGTTTTCACAGCGGTTGAGTTTTTTTATGCACATGAGATTGTAATGTAAGTGAACATAACCCATAGGTAGAGCTTTTTATATTTTCATGTGTGTGTAAGTGGATGAATTGCTTTGGTAGATGCTAGATACCCATGTGAGGGTTTCTATCATAGGTGATCAAGAATTAACTGGTGATGTTGACCCATGGTGTAAAGACCTCGACCTCAGTATCTGGGAGTTTGTTCCTTACTTTATTACATTGGTACTATGAACAAGTGATCAAATACCAAAATACCAACTAGTTTAGTATCTTTGGAAAAACAAATACAAACATATTTTTTATATTATTACTTGAAAGAAAAAACAACATATAAACTCGACTAGAAATATCCACAAACTCCTAGATTATCCCTACAAGTCATTCAAAATATATATCTTCTCATAATGGGGAAAAATAAAACATAAGAAATTTTTGATCTTAGATGCTTAGTATTGGTAAACAATATAGTGAAATGTATAAACATAAATAACAAAGATGGGTGAATATCTAACAACACATGTCATTAAAACATTAACTTGAACATAATATGGTAGGAATAAAATATGGTCTAAATAATTCCATATAAATAACTTCATGTGAATAAAACAAAATTATGGATATTCTAATAGTTGAATAATCACATGGATTATCAATTAATAATCTCCTAATGAGGGAATAAAAAAAGAGGAACATCAAAAACATACTATCAAGGCTTCGTCTTAGACACCATACATGAATGGTTAAAAACCCAATATAGTTTGTCTCATGAGACCTTCTGATGCATCGAGGTGCTACAACAGACCCCACCCACTACATAATAAGTATAATTATATTCTCAAATGAAAGGTCCAAAACATCATAAACATATAAATTCATATTAAATCTATCATATGAAATATTAATAACTTTCCCTAAATAATAAACACAATCATAACCGATCCAGAGTAATATGGAAAATGGTTTCAAAATAGAACATCCCACTAAATAATCATAAACCATTCAATAAAATTTTGAAGATGGTAACATAAGAGATCGATATTAATAAATTATAGGATTAAAAATATGGTGTTAAAATAAATAATAATATTTTAATAAAATGATTGAAAAATTCTTGAGATAAATACACTTTTACTTTGAAAAGAGGAGTTATTTTGAAAAATCATTTATATTTTTTGTAAAAATTAGATTGTAAACATGTATATCCCAAAACCATAAATTTAATGAAATTATATTTAAGTAATATTAAAATAATATTCATAATTAAAATTTTAAACTTGAGTAAAAACATGTAAAAATAGTGTTTAAGAATCTTTAGAAATGAGCTAGTCTAATGCGGTTTACGGGAAAATATAAATAAGTCTTTATGTATACAAAGGAATAATTGTTTTCATAGAAATGGAAATGAACTAAGATAGTTTTTCATGGTAAAAATATATATTTTATAAAAATATATTGGTTCTTAAAACAGATTATGGAGTGTACTAGAAAATGGGTAAGAAATTGGGATGTTTCCTTTAATTGGGCTGCTTATCAAGAGGAATTAAAAAAGGTATCCTTATAAAATATGTGTTTCTAATAAAATAGATAAGAATGGAAAAGGTGTATATTTTTGGAACATGAACATAGTATTTAAGAGTAAATAATGAGAATTAATAATCCCATTGTGGTAAGGATAGATAAACTGTAACCTGAAGGAAAAATGGAGGTTCGGGAAGAAACCCTTACATTATGTCAGAAACTATTCTGCACTTGCACTTATTATCTGGGATAATGAAATTAGATTCATTAATAATTTAATTAATAATCTATTCAACAATTATTTTATTTATTATAATTATATTAAGTTTATTTATGGTCTTTTATGGGTTATAAGATTCAATTTCGTCATTCGAGAGTGTTCAGTTCCTTGATATTCATGATTGGTTCACTTGTATAAAAGTTTGGAAGATCATGTAAAATAGAAATAGTTATCTAGAATCATAATTAAATGTTATTAATTAACTTATATAATATTAAATTGTCTTATATATCATTTTTTAGAAATTATTATGATTCCTTAGATAAAATGTTAATGATAATTGTTTCGATTATTTTTGTGTTTCTTCATCATCACGCACTAGTTTTTTCTATTAATTAATATTTTGTATATATAATAATTACAGAACATAAAATAATATTTAGTACATATATTATAGTCTTTATTAAACCAAAAAATTGTTTTATTTCTAGCCTTGACGATAGAAATGAAAAACAGAAACTCGTTGTCCACAAAGGTGATAAATCGGCCCCACACGAGAGATGTTTTCATTTTTAGAATAAAAGGGGAATAGAAGAGAATTAATGGTTGATATACCATTATAATAAAAAAATTATAGTATATAAAATATACTGGAGTTTTCATTCCACTTTGGTATAGTGATTTAAGGATAGGATTAGAAAAGAAAATAAATTGAAAATAAATTAAAAGAAAACAAAAGTGGATTTTACCGTTTGAACCTCTTCTCCTTGAGAACCACCTTAAGGAAATTGGGAATGGAATTTTTGTGAGGGAATAATGACCAAGATGTTAGGTATAGGTTTTTAATAACAATTGGGTATAATATAAGAAATATTAAAGGCTTTCTAGGTGTGAGTAGAATGGGTGGTATTTATAATGGTGTAGAGGGGAGTTTTTTTATTTTATTCATTAGTTCATTATTTTGGATTAAGACTACGAATATTTTTGATTACCAAGACTAAATACAATTAAAAATATAATTATTGTTTGAGATTATGGGATTAAATCATCAATAACTCAATAAATCATGTATTTATTAAATATAGTACATTACTGTATTTCACTATTGAAAAAAAATTTAACTGTTTTAGAAAAATCCAGAAAAATCACTCTAACCATTTTTAAAAATGTATAATTTGATAATGGACCTAATTTTAGAGAAATATTTTTCTAAATATGTGAAATATAATTTTTAAATAAAATCATCATTTACTCTAAAAATACCGATTTTAATATTATAACTAATTTGATAACACTTTTAAAAATTAATTAAGGCCTCGTAAAATTATCTTATAATCATAAGAAAAAAATCTTAATTTTTTAATCTTTTTAATGAAAATAAATATTCTTTTTAATAAAGATTTTAATTATAGAATTTTGAATAAACATTTAGGTTTCTCAAAAATACCAATACTTAATTTATCATTTTTAAAACATTTATGTACTTATTCCATTATATAAATATATTATATTTTTATTTTTAAGATACATATATTTTATGTAAAATTTTCATAGGGTAGATTACTATTTTATTGGCTAGATTACTATTCCTAATGGTTACATTAATATTCCTATGTTTATGTTTTTATTTTATAATATATTGTGGCTTAAACATATTGTTGTGTGAAACATAAGCTATCAATGATGTTAAATTTAAAAGGGACATATTATAAAATCTTGGGGTGTTAAATTCTACCCTCCATAAAAAATTTCAGCCTTTGAATTTCTAGAATGCCACCTCATAAAAATACTTAGGTAGTTCTTCATTATAATTTACTCTAGCTCACAGAACACCTCTTTAATTGTATGATTTTTCCAAAGAACCTTTACCAGCCAAGTCATCCAATTCCTCAACACCTATTCTATAGTGTCCAGAATATAGACAAGAACTTCATAATAAGATTAATCATGTTCCAATTTTATTCCTTCATAAGTGATAATATGTGTTGGGTTTGTCATGTACTTCCTTAACAAAAATATTTGGAACATATCACACACTTTAGAATGTCTAGGTGTAACTTCCAAATGATAATCCATAGTTCTAATTATCTCTAGAATTTGAAAAGGTCTATTTTTAATGAGCTCAGTTTCCCTTTCTTACTAAACTTTATAACACCCTTCCATGGATATTCTTTAAAAAATACATGATCTCCCACTTAAATCCAAACCCTTTCTTTGATTATCAGCCTAACTCCTTTTCAAATTTTTAACTACATTTATATTGGTTTTAATAATCATTACCTTTTCTATTTTTTCCTCCATATGTTCTAAAATTAAAATATTCCTTTCACCAACTTCATTTCAAAAATTTAGTGCATGACATCTCTTTCTATATAAAACCTTATATGGTGTCGTTTGAATACTTGAATGGAAATTATTGTTGTAGGAAATATATAACAAAGTAAATACTAATAACACATACCTTGTAAGCCTAGTGAGCATGATCTAAACATGAATTCTAAATTGTGTATCATCCTTTTTGACTACCCATTAGTTTGACGGTGATATGCAGTGCTTAAATGAATCTTGGTATTAAGGGTACCCTGAAGACATCTCGATAATTTTTATCTAAAACAAATATCTAAATTTTAAACAATCGATAGAGGTGACACATAAAGTCTTACAACTTCATTAATATAGATTTTTGTAATAAGATCCAGTGGAAATCCTCCCTTATAGTGAGGAAATTTGTGGATTTCGTATGTCAATAAAAAATTACCCATATTGCATCATCCTTTATGTGAGTCTTTGGTAATCCACTAAAAAATACATAGTAGTGTCATCCCATTTTCATATAGGAATAGTTAGAGGCTGTATGACTACTACATGATGTTTTCTTTCATTCTTCACCTGCTAAAAAACTAAACATCTTGATATATAATCAGAAATTCACCACTTCATATTATGCCACCCGAAATGTTTCTTTAAATATCTATACACTTAGTGCTTCCAAGGTGCATAGATAAATTTGAGCTGTGATCATCATCTAATAATTATCATTTTTATATCAGGTGTAGAGGGTAAAAAAATCATTTTCCCAAATTTTAGAATTCCATCCTCAAATAAGATGTCTTCCAACATCCCATTATTCATAGCTTTAATTTTATTTTTAAAATTCTCATCATCACACATGGAACGATTTATATTTTCTAATATATATGGTCTTATAACCATTTGAAAAATTAGTGATGTTTCACCTTCTTGATAATTCTTGTATCTATGTTTACTAGATCCATATACACAGGATCTCTTTCAATCCTTATTTTGTTTAGAACTCCATGATCCTACCTACTCCATGCATTTGCTAACTTATTTTCCTTCCCTGGGTAGCACTGTATTGAACAATCATAATCTTGAGTAGCCTGATTCATCACCATTTCCTCATGTTGATTTCTTTCAATGCGAATATATATTTCAAACTCTTGTGATTAGTATATATCTCATATATTTCACTATATATATAGTGTCTCCATATCTTCAGAGAAAGTATTATAGCTACTAACTCAAGATCATGATTCATATAGTTCTTTTCATGAGATTTTAACTACCTTGATGCATTGGAAATAACTATATCATTCTATATAATGACAAAACCATGTACTTTATTCGATGCATCACTATAAATCAAAAATCCACCATTCTCCAATTGATGAGTCAAGATAGGTTAATTCACTAATCTATTCATCAATTATTCAAATCATTATTCCAATAATTTTTTATATATGAACATAACTCATTTAAGAATAATCTTGGTTAACAGGTTAGGTAATCAGGAGAAATTATGAATGAAACATCGATAGTAACCTACTAATACAATGAATCTACGTACCTCAGTTAGGTTCATCGATGTTGGACACTCCTAGACTATCTTTTTCTTCACAAGATCAAATAAGATTCCATCTTTATAGAAAACATGGACAAGAAAAGAAACTATTGGAATCCATAATTAACACTTAATAAACTATGATCATCTAGAACAATCTGTAAGTGGTTCTTATGGTCCTTGTATATTTGGGAGTACACCAAGACATCACCAATAAATACAACAACAAAACTATCAAGATATTCCTGGAATAATCTTTTCATTAGAGAAATAAAAACATAGGGTGCATTAGCCATTTCAAATGGAATTATTTGAAAATCTTAATATCCATTCCTTGTTTGAAATTCTATCTTTGGAATATCTTTATTTTACCCACAATTTAAGATATCCAAAAAAAAGTCAATATTTGAAAAATATTGAGCTCTGTGAAGTTAATCAAATACATCATCAAAGGGAGAAATAGGATACATGTTATTTATTTTAATATCATTGATTAATCTATAGCCAATTCACATCCTCATGGATCCATCTTTGTTATTAATAAAGAGAAAAAGGGCTTCCCATGGAGAAACACTAGGTAAAATTAATCCCTTATTACTCAACCCCTCTAGTTATTTAATTTTCTCCACTAATTCCATAGCGGTCATTATACAAGGAGTATTTGATATTTTACTTGCATCAGGGATTAAATCAATGTTAAACTCAACTTTACACTCTGGGGGGGGGGGTTTGGGTAATTCCTTAGGAAATTCATCAATATATTCCTGTAAAAATTCACATTCTCAATTTTAAAATCACCTTTTTCATCAATAGTCTTTATCTTTTCTTCCTCTCCATGAATCTCATTTTGATGTGATATAGGTGGTGGATCGACATATGACTCAAATAATTTATTATTCCCTCTAAAGATGGTAAATTCCATACCTTCATCAAGAATAATAATTTCCTTCTATTTGTGATGAATTTTTTCTTTATACTTTGAAATCCAATCTATAACAAGGACTATATCAAAATAAACCATATATATTCTAATAAAAATAATCAATTATAGCACATTTATGTGTCATAATATCAGCTTCTCAACACATATTTGTTTCATTAAGTTTTCCACTGGGATTTTGACTAAAAAAATACATCTTTATGGTGAATTGGAAATACGCACTTTTTTTAGAAAACTAAGAAGATATAAAAGAATTTGAGGATTCAAAAATAAAATAATGATCTAGTTAAATTTATGGAGATGATTAATGTACTTACCACCACATAATTTGGAACTTCAATCTCTTCTATTGTGATTACATAATCATATCCTTGTTCTCTTTTTACCTTTCTAGGGGAAGTTCCCTTGACGTCTAGGATAATTATTTTCATAATGTATTAACTCCTCATAGCTGAAGCATTGCACATTTCTGGATTCTTTCTTGCCTCTGAAATAACGGTCCAGGGGAATTTTTCTCTAAACATGTAACAAACTCCCATCACCAATAGGTATAATCTATGATGTTTCATTACAAATTTATTGAATGCTGATAATTATATCCTTCTGCTATTAAATTTTTCTTTATTTACATTTCCATATTACTCAACACCCCTATTCTTATCTTACTTCTCATAGAATCTATATGGATTGGGAAATTCTTTCTCTATATTGATGGCACATGATACTACATCCTCATATGATGAGAATTTTTGGGAGACTGGTTCCCTTCATATAATTGGAATAATTCTATCAAAGAAATGGTCAATATTTCTCCTTGGATTACATATATAGTCTGTTTCATGCCATATTGAGGTTGTAAATTCGGATTTATACTTCAAAAAAATTTCAACCTCTTTCTATATAAAACTCCATAATTTCCTCTCTATGTCTACTCGTTGTTCATGATGGAATTTTATTTTCAAAGAAAATTTCCTTAAAATCATTCCATTCCACATTTTCAATTTCTTCCTCCTCTTTTTGTTTTGAATTAATAACCCCCATTGATTTTAATCTCCTGAGAGATGATAAAATGACATAATAACATTTTTCATTTCATTACTTCCCAAAGAAATAAATATCTTATCGAAGGAACTTATCCATTTGTCGTCTAAAAATGAGTTCATAGTCCCATTGAATGAGGGAGGTTTTTATCACCTATAGTGGTCTAACATTGTTACACTGCATTATGGATTAGGAGGATCCATATGAGTAAGGTTATTTCTCATAAACTATATTTTTTAAAGAATATTCCTTATCCCAAAACCACCAAAGCACAATTATTATCAAAATAAAGTTTAAAAGAGTCTAAAATAAGGGATCATATTACAATATTTTTCATGTAAGGAAACAAGATCTATGGGGAGGTCTTTGAACCAGGTGATGTCTTGATTTACTCCCATGTTGTTTAGCTCATCTAAAACCGTATATTCTTCTTGATAAACATGTTTGATGATATAGTTTCGATCAATAAGTGAGAAGGTGCATTCCATCCAATGAGTAGTAATCAGCCAAGAAAGATGTGTAATGCCATTCCAAATCAATTTCATGATGGTAATCGAGTCACTTTAAATCCATAGGTTGTTCCAACCAAAGATCTTGGTGAAGTCAATAACATGGATTAAGCTTATCATCTCAGCTTAAAGGGAGGTTCCAATGCCACAACTACCCATGAAACAACCAAGTATCTGATCAAGATGATTCCTGAAGATAACACCACATCCCATAGGGCCCATATTTCCATGGGAGGTGTAATTAATATTAATATTGATCCATCCAAGAAGTGGAGCTCTCCAGAAAACCTCCATAGTGTGACGAGGTTGACTGAAATTACCATTAATCTATAGACGTCATAGGATTCGAAATTCATGCATAGTGTTGTGGAAATGTCCCTTTGCATCAAAGAAGCTTCATGTATGGAAATAAGGATCTGCATCTAACAAACATTTTGATTGGGTGTGTAATTTTTTTTGAATAGTTGCATTCTGGTCATACCAAATCACATGGTAGATCTCAGAAACTAAAACTAGGAAAAGGTTCTTGATTTTATGAGAGCATTCTATTTCTTCAAATTTCTTTAGTTTGAGTTTTTATGGAGCCAAAAATCAACCATCTGGCACATGAGCCTTAGCCCAGTTGGTAAGGAATCCGTAAGTGCATCCAAATGACTAGGGATCAAATCTAGGTGGAGGCTGAATTTCTGGGGGTACTATAGCAGTATTGTAGCAGTACTATAGCGGGAAATGTGTAGTACTATAGCACGTACTATAGTGGGAACTGTAGCAGGCACTATTTGGAACTGTAGTAGCTAGGAATATGCCCCCGTTTGGGCCTTCAGGCCACTAATTTTGTCCCTGAGTCCTGTAAGGCCTTCGGGCTACCCAAGCCTTCAGGTCAGTAAGGCCTTTGTGCCACCTCAAGGCCCTCAGGCCACCTTAGTGTATATGCAAACCGGACAACCTACAAGGAACAAGCTCTACAAGGAGGATGAGAAAGGAGCTTTCACCACAGCATAAGCTAAACGGATTACAAGAATGAGAGGGTATGGCACCTGCCATCGGTACAAGCTTGTACATGCATGGGAATGCCTAGCCAAATATCCATGCAAAGGTGAAGAGCTGATTTCATGATGAAGATGTTGGGTAGGAGCAGTTCCAAGTAGTTAGTCTGGGTTGTATGTAATATTTGAAGCCTATGGGCAATGAATTCTTAAGGCCTATGGGCCATGCAATTCCTACGCCTACGGGCCTTGTAAGGGTTCCACCTCACCCCTTGAAAGGTGGATTATCAAAAATCAATAAAAAATGAATGCCTTCGGGCTATTGGAGGAAGAATCAACCATCTGTAGTAAAAAATGTCAAGAATATAGTTCCAAATATAAGAAGAAGTAGTAAAAGAAAGAAATAGGTGGTTAGAATCCTCTATATGTTTATTACATATTTTTTACTTTGAGTAGGGGTGGATTCCAAAATATTTAAGGAAAATCTATGTGGGAACTCTATTGTGAGTAAGATTCCAGATGATATTGAATCTTGAAGGCTTTATCCAAGGGTTGTTGAAATGTTTTAGCCAACTTTAATCTTTTTTAGAGTTACATAAATAATTAATGTAGAAATTTTTTGAGTTTATAAGACCCTTTTGAGTAGTTTTGAAAATTAATAAATCATTAGTGTATGCAAAAGAGTAGTTTTCAATGACATTCAGAATAATATCAGGGAGGTGATCAATTTGAGAGTTTAAGATATCTCTAATAGAGTAGTTGGCATTCTCATAGGTTTGATCGAGATATATCATAGAAATTAAAGGCATGCCAGTCCAGTTATCCAACCAGAATTTCATGGAGGATTCTCTGGAGAACATCCATATATAATTATTCATGGTATTGGAGAAATATTGATTTATGGATGTCCATATAAAGGAATTAATTAAATTAAAATTTAATATCTTACGTTTTTCAAGAAAACTATTTTTGAGGAAGGTAATAACTTCAGATGTATTGTGAAAAAGGTTCCAAGTGAGTCTATCTTGAAGGGATTCATTAGAGTAATTTATATTTTTAATTCCTATACCAAACTTCTTAATGGGCTTGAAAACATTTAACTAGAGGTCAATCACAAACTTTCTTTCTAGAATACTTCCACTATAGATGAAATTCCTTATAGAGGTGATCATTTTTTTGTTAAGACCAATAGTCCATTTATAGTCCATCATGGAGTAGACCATCTTGGAGACAATAGTGGATTTTAACAGGAAAGTATTACCTTCCATAGAGAGATATTTACCTTTATAATAAGAGAGATGGTTTATAACCTGATCAACTATAGTTGTAAAGTGGGAGGACTTGGGTCTTCCCCAAATGATGGTAACACCAAGATTAGTGAAAGGGAGTGTACTTTCTTTCAGACCAAAGTCACTAAGAATGTTACATTTTATACTGGGAGAAAAATTCTTCCCAGAGAAGATGTGTGATTTGTTCTAAATAATGGTTGGACTAGAAACCTATTCATAGTGTGAGAGCACTATTTTGAGGTAGATAATGTTTATTTTGTCACCTTTAAAGAAAATATATGATATCATCAGCATTCAAAAGGTGGGTATGAGCATTCATAGTCCTAGAGACATGGATGGGCTTCAGCTTATTCGGATCCACCAGACGGGTGATCAGATGACTAAGATATTCTTTTACTATTGAGAAAATAATGGCAGAGAGGGGGTCACCTTGCCTGACACCTTTGGTGCATTTAATGTATACCTTGGGATGTCCATTAATCAAAATGGAGATAGATTCTAAGTTGAACAGAGTTATGATTGCAGTAATAAAAGTTTCGCTCAAACAAAATCCGTAAAGAACCTTTAAAATAAAGCTCTAATCCATGGTGTACAAATCTTTTCTTATGTCAATTTTAATAGAAATATTACTTCCTCTGTTTGACTTATTCAAGTTATTAACACACATAGAGGCAAGATATATGCAGTCTTGAATGGATCTTCCCTTCATAAAACCAAATTAGATCCAGGAGACAATTTTTTCTATGATAGTTGAAATCCAATTTACAATGATTTTAGTGATGATTTTTTTAAAGAGTGTTGATAAGAGAAATATGTCTAAAAAGTATAATCTCATAATCATTTTTAACTTTTTGGATCAAGGTCAGAAACTGGGCATTAAAAGAATGGGGAAGGACACCATTGGAAAAAGAGGATTTGACAAGTTTACAAGCATAGCCATGAATAATTTCCCAATAATGTTAGAAGAAACTATTATTAAAGCCATCAGAACCTAGAGAACTATCAGGATTCAGAATAAAGACAATGTCTTTGATTTCATGATCTATTAGAATGTTGAGAAGGAAAGTGTTATCCCCATCAGTGACCACCATCGAAATGACCTTAGGAAGGAGGTATTTTTTGATATCAAGACCATTAAATATGGATTCATATTAGAATACTATATGATGATAAATGTCATCTTTATTGTCAATAATATTGTCTCGATCCTTTAGAAAGGTAATTGACCTAAAAGGCTTCCTGATTCTTTGAAGGGAGTTATAGAAATTATTATTTCTATCACCATTTATTAACAATTTAACATTAAAAACTTGTTTCTTCATTATTTATTTAAAAGTGAGTAGAGAGTTGAGTTTAACCACAAGGTTTATTTCTTGGGTTGGGTCAGTGTTGAGGTCACAGCTGGTGTTATTTTTTGAATATCATTGATTTATTTGTCAATAAGATGGATTTCATTGTTACTTTGTTCATCTTTGGAGTTGTGACTAGTTTTGAGAGTCTTTTTGAGATGTTTTAATTTGAAATTATAGGAAAAGGCATCATTATTGTGTGACATTGAAGACCAATAGTTTAGGATTAAATTATTGAAATAGACATCATAGAACCACATATTATTAAATATGAAAGGCAATCGGGGTTTCATGTCTTTGGTGGAGACATTTATTAGAATGGGGTAATGGTTAGAGACCATCTTGTGAAGAGTGGTGCTAGAGATAGTGTCTTATTTATCTAAAGTAGGGACCTTTATGAAGGATATATCCATCTTGGATTGAACTACTCAATTTTGATGTCTTTTCTACCATGTGTATTTCACACCAGTGAGATTAATTTCAGTGATATTATTGAATTCAATCTAATATTGTAATTCTCTTTTGGAAATAGAAGCATGAGATGGTCCAATTTTCTCACTTGGTTTGAGAATGGCATTATAGTCTTCAATATGAAAATTATGGGAATTAATATTAGTACCTATATATGAAAGGTAATTAAATAAATTTATTATTTTTTAAAATCTATTCTTTGAATTAACAAAAGAGGAGAAATGGTTTATGCCATCACGTATTAAAATTGCAAGTAAAAATATGATTAGAGGGATTAAAAATACTAACATTCTATAAAGAAGAGTGTGATGAAATCCCTATAGATTCAGTATTGTAGGTATTTTTTACAACACCAGTAAAAACATAGTTACACTGTCACAAATGAGAGTATATAGAAGAAAAATTAATTTTTGGCTCAGAAATAGAAAATAACATTGGATGATGAGTGTTAACCATTCTTTTTAGAATAGTAACATGTCAGAGTTTTAAATACCCTGATAATTCGAAAATAGGATCTTTATTTAAACATGAGTTTGGAGTTATAACTCCCCTATTTCTTTTTTCTCTAACCTTTATTTCTAGAATACCTCCTAACATTTTGATCATTGTTACTATTAGTGGCATGTTCCTTTTCATTGTTAGATATGATAGGGTTCATCTTAGTATGTTTATTTATTAAATCTTTTATAGTTGAGTTTGTAGTGTTCTTATTACATAGCATCAAAGAAATGGAATTTTTGTTAGATAACAAATTTCTAGGCTGCTTTGAATAGTCCTTAATATCTATATATTGAGCCCCATCAAAAGATAAATTTGAAGAAAGAGGAAGAGGTGTACTTATATCCTTTGAAGCAGCTATGTCCTACCACTAGACAGTGCCCAAATCATATGGAAGATTAATATGCTTCATGTAGTAATTATTTTCCAATATTACCATAGGATCTTGTACTAAGGGTGTATTTCCCTTTACATGTTTAATTGATTTCAAGGTCATGGGAACATTTTTACTAGGATTAGAATTATTGGTCTATGCTTTGGAATGAATAGGAATAAAACTAGTTTTTAGATTCTCAGGTTTCATAGAATTACCAACGATATCTAGATCATTAAATCTATTGAGAAATTTATTGTGAGCAGAGGGAAAGGAACCTAATTTATTTTCCTTATTTTCGGTTGAATTCTTCATCTCTGGAGTAGGTTTATTGTTAGATATGACAGGGGGATGTTTTAACTCTTTAATTTAACATTCCTTTTAGTAGTTTCATTTATTGATTCATTTAGAGTTGGTTATTTAGAGTTCATATTACATAGCATCAAAGAATTTTGATAGTCAACATTTCCTTTAGATTGAGTACCATCAATAGATAAATTTGTAGAAGTGGGAGGAAGTGTACCTGGTTAATTTATCTCTTCCACACCAGAATCATACGTGGCTAAAGGTTCCTAGACATTGACAGTGTCTAATTCAAATGGAAGACATAAGAGGGAAACCTCTACATGCGATACATGCGTTGATACATATTCTATACCTTCCACTATGTGATATTTCTAAACAATAAAATATAATAGATTAGATCATAAAATTATTTATAATATAAAACATTTAAAAAAATTATTGTAAATTGAGAATTTAGTTATAACTAATTTGTAAATAATAATCTTTGTTACTTTGGGAATATTCTAAAAGTCAGTTATAGGGTTATATTTCCCTAATCAATGTTTCCTAAATCTAGTTTCCAGTGTTTCTACTAATCATCGAATAATACCAACTATAAAGACACTAAACTCGATAGCTTTGTGTCGGTGCCTAAATTTATTAAATTGGTACTATGAACAAGTGATATCATACCAAATGACTAAATATTTTAGTATATTTTGAAAACTAGAAATAAACATAGGTTTTAAATTACAACTTAAAAGGAAAAAACCATATCAACACCATTGTAAACATCCATAAACTCCTAGATTAACCTTTCAATTCATTCATAATATACATCTTCTCATCCTGGGGGAAAATAAATCATACAAAATGGGTGATTTTAAACTCTTAGTAAGGGGAAACAATAAATCTGAAGCTATAAGCATAAAAAATAAGGCATGGTGAATATCTAACAACCCATGTCATTAAAACATAAACTAGAACATAATATGTAAATAATAAAATATCATAAAAATAATTCTAGATAACTAGTCACATGGGAATAAAACAAAATATTGTATATTCTAATAATATAATAATCCCATTTATTATCAATTAATAATATAATAATGATGGAATTCATAATGTGTGAAATCATAAACATACATTGAAGTTTTCGGCCAAGACATCATATATAAATGGGTAAAAATGAAATCTAGAATGTATCATGATACCTACCGATACATTGAGGGGATATAGAGGCCCCCTCCCATCTCTTACTAAGTCCAATAATTTCCTCATATAAAATGGGTGGAACACAATCAATATATAAATTCATATTTAATCAATAATATGAAATATTAATAACTTTCCCCCCAAATAATAAACATAATCATAAACCTTCTAGAGTAATATAGCGAATGATATCAAAATAATACATACCTATAAATAATCATAAACCATTCAATAAAACATATAATATGGTACCATAAGATATAAATATCAATAAAGAATAACAATAAATATAGTGTGTTGAAACAGATGAAAATATTCTAATAAAATCATTGATAAATTCTTGAGATAAATACCCTTTTACTTTGAAAAGAAGTGTTCTTTTGGAATGTCATTTGTATTTGTCATAAAAATCAGATTTTAAGAACGTATATCCCAGAAAATAAAAGATAATGAAATTATATTTAAGTAATATTAAAATAATATTTATAATAAAATTTGGAAACTGAAGTGAAAACATATAAAAATAGTATTTAAGAAATATTAGAAATGATCCACTTTAGTGTGGTTTAAGGGAAAATATAAATGAGTATTTAAAGCCAAAAAAAGAATAATTATTTTCATAAAACCGAAAATTAAATAAGATAGTTTTCACCTTAAAAATATTGATTTTAGAAAAATATATTTGGTTTTAAAATATATTATTTAATGTACTTGAAAATAGGTAAGAAATTGGGAAGTTCCCTTTAATTAGGCTTACTTATGACGAGTAATTAAAAAAGATAACCTTATAAAACATGTATTTCACATAAAATAAAGGATCATTAAGAAAGGTAAATATTTTTGGAACATAAAAATATAATTTAGGAGGATTAAATAATAGGAATTAATAATTATATTGGGTTAAATCAAGAGAAATCATAACTCAAAGTAAAAAATAGAGGTTCAGGAAGAAACACCTACCTTATGTCTAAAAGTGTTCTATACTTGCACTTAATATACTAGATAATAAAGTTAGATTCATTAATAATTTAATTACAAACCTATGAATAATTTATTTTATTTATTATAATTTTATTAAGTTAATTTATGTCTTTTTGGATGAGTTATAAGATTCAATTTTGTTGTTCAAGAGTGTTCGTTTCTTGATTTTCATGATTGGTTCACTTGTATGGAATTATATAAGAACATATAAAATGGAAATAGTCATTAAGAATTTAAATTATATGTTATTAATGAACTTAAATAATATTAAATTCTTTTATATATCATTTTTTCTAGATATTATGATGATTTATTAGATAAAACATTAATGATAATTGTTTAGATTATTTTGTTGTTTTTTATCATCACACGCTAGTTTTGTTTTTTAATTAATATTATGTAAATATATTGATTACTGATCATCAAAGAAGTTTTAATACATATATTATTTTCTTTTTAACCATAAAATGGTATTATGACCAGACTTTAATGTGGAATTAAAAAACAAAATCTCATCATCCACAAAGGTGGTAAATCAGCATCTCACTGACGATGTTTTCATTTTTAGAATAAAAGGAAAAGAGAAGAGAATTGATGGTTGATATAACATTATAATAATAAAATTATATTATATAAAATATACTGGGTTTTTCATTCCTCTTTGGTATAGGTAGGTGAATATAGGATAATAAAATAAAATAAATTAAAAGAAAAAGAAAGTGGATTTTGTCTCATGGTATTCTTCTCCTTTAGAAAATGCTTAAGGAACATAGGAATGGTATTTTGATGAGACTAGCATGACAAATACATGAGGATGAAGTTTTTTTAGGAATTTTCTAGAATATAAGAATGCTTAAAGGATTTTAATGTGTGAGATGAATGGGTTGTGAGGGGTGTTATTTAGAGTGGAGGAGAGAGTTGTTTTTTGATTATATTATTCATTAGATTATTATTTTGGATGAAGACTATGAATAGTTTTTATTCCCACAAATAAATACAGTAAATAGAGATTGATATATCAATATTATGGTCTTAAATCATCCATATATCATCCCTAACTCAATAAATCCTTTATTTTTTCAATACCGTAAATTACCATATTTCACTATTCACTAAAAAATAAACTATTTTTTTAAAATCCAAAATATTCACCCTAACCATTTTTTAAATTTTAGAATCCAAAAATGGGTTCTATTTTATGAAAATAGTTTTCTAAATATTTTAAATTTAGTTTTCAAATAATATCATCATTTACTAAAAAAAATACCCATTTTAATATTATAACCAAGTTTGCGAGACATTAAAAAATTAATTAAGGTCTAAAATAAATATATTATAATCATAATACAAAAAAAATATTAATTTATGAATCTATTTTATGAAAATAAATTTTCTTTAAAATAATTATTTTAATTATAAAATTTTGAATAAATATTTAGGTTTCACAAAAATACTAATACTTAATTTATTATTTTTAGAATATTTATTCACTTATTACATGACATAAAAAAATTGTATTTTCATTCATAAGATACCTAAATTTTATGTATACTTTTCATAGGGGAGGTTACTATTTTATTGGTTGGATTACAATTCCAAATGGTCACATTACTATTACTATGGACATGTTAATATTTTATACTATATTGTGGTTTAAACATGGTGTTGAGCGCAAAATAAGCTATTGAAGATGTTAAGTTTAAAAGAGACATAACATAAAAGCTTATGGTTTTACACATGGAGTGTGGATTAAGTCATTAGGGGAAATTGATGACGGGATCTAGTATATTTCATTATATGATTCTTTGGTTGGATCATGTGAAAAATTGTAATGAAATGTCTTTTAGGACAACAAAACTTTTGAAGGTAACAAAACATGGTACCATAGGTCATGGTAATGAGAAAAAATATATTTTATGGGTCATTAGAAAAATACCAAGGTTAGAGGTAGTTTTTTTAGGAGAATCTAGTGCATATTGTTTAACAAAATAAGGGAAGGGCTATGAGATCAGGTAGTGAATATCACATGAGATTGTGATTTCATGGATTTATCTAGAAGGGAATTTCATAATCAGAATAGGATGTGTTGTATTAGTGGTCTAATTTATTCCAAAAGGAACTATAGAGACCCTTCTCGAGGATGAGAAGTCATTAGAGGATGATATAATAATTAAATAAAAATTTATTGGTGAGTTTTTTTTCTTTCAGCCATTATCAAATGTGTTTTTGAGTTATAATTTGTTTGGGTGAAGTCTTGAGTAAATTCTAGGTTGTTTTAGAGGGTTTAAGAAGCCTTTAAGGGGTAGCCTATTTTTAGTATAGTTAGGAGAAACCGTGATACTTTCCTTGGTGACCATACATCCTGTTATAGATGAGTAGTGGGTGGCACACAATTGGTGCACAATTACAGCTAACTGTTTTATATTATTTGAATAAATGTATAACTAGAAACAAAATAAAAATAATTGTCGGTGAAAAATTTAAAAACCCATGTAGAAAAACCATATGGATTACCTAAAGAGGTAGTGAACCTTGCATGGTTAGTTCATATTTTGGTTAAACATGCATCTAATCTGTGCACATGGGATTAATTAACACGAAAATTTTTATTTTTACCTTGAAACTCAATAAAACACCTCATAATAACTCATATACCTTGGGATGCCAAACCTAGGAATTTCAATGGCTTTTTATGGACAATTACTTCCCTTTAGAAAGAAATTGCATTGGATTTTGACATATTGGTCCTAATGAATTCAATGCAAGTGATCATTTTTCGTAAATTTTTCATTACCTTGATAGATCTTCCCTCTTATTATTATAAAAGTCCCCATATCCAAACTATCATGTTTTGGTATATGAATTATGGGTTGATAGAATGTGATTCCTTTTAGATTATTGAGTAAAAGAATGTGGAAATCCATTTTTTCTGGATTTTTCTCAAATTTTTCTTGATCTATTCGTAATGGTGGATCTCATTGGACCAGTCTAAACTGATCCTAGCCCTTGACATGTTCATGTTATTGGATCTTAACTCTTGAATAATTATATGGATATTTTTTTATTACCTAAGGATATTTATTATGTGAGTATGATTTGTGTCTCCAATCATGACACTGGGATTTTATACGCTTAAGGTAGGTAGTTCCATACCATATTATGAAAATTATACAAAGTTGTATTATATGACATGCTTGTGTGTGTCTGTGTGACCCAAGATAACTCTATTGATATGACATACCTGTGCATCTATGAGTGACATGTGATACCTCTATTGATATGATATACTTTTGTGTGTATAATCCATTATAACTCTCTTTATATGAAATTATCATGAATTTTTGTGTGTCCTATGATACTTCTCTTAATATGACATTATTTTTATGTTTTTGGGGCCCATGAGACATCTGTTGATATGAAATGCTTGTGAATGTGTGTGTGGAATATAAGACTTATCTTGATAATACATTCTTGTGCATTTCTGTGTGAACCATGTGACCTCACTTAATATGACATGGTTGTGCATGTGTATCTCTCAAAACTTCCCCTACTATGAATTGTGTATGTATATATGTGTTCAACCCATAGAATTGTATTATATGGTATCAAAGTGATAGGTGGAACCATTATGGATTAATTAATACCTTATAGGGGGAGAATGTTCAATGCGACATGTGATGGTTATTGTGGGTTCTATAGTGATAGACGACAGGGCATTATGGACTTACAGATTAAACTAAGATAGTTGGTGGGGAATGATGGCCTTGTAGCCTAACCTGAGATAGTTGGAGGGGCATGACTACCTTGTGGAATAACCTATGACATGATGGTCAGGTGTCCTATTACAAGGATTATTTTTTTCCTTGTGGATTTTTATGAGATTCATAGATATTATAAATTACTAATCCTATGGCATGGAGGTGAATCATGTAGGACAGGGGTTCGTGGGGTCTTGGATAGTGCACGATGAATTGACATGTGATTTTTCAATAATTAATTTAATTTTCGGTCATCTCATACACTCATATATAACTATTTAATTTATGTTAATGATGATTTAGTGGTATCTAATTGTGTTTTATATTCACACCCTACCCAGGAATATTGATTCATGTACAAACCCCTTTGACCTAAATTAGAAATGAAGGTAGTGGCCTAGGTTAGGGAAGTTGTATCATAGGATCATGATAGTCAAGGTGATGTTGGGAAAGACTCTAGGATCATTTAAAAAGATGAATCTTTATTTTTTTTATTTTTTTTACTTTATATTTATCTACTTAATCTAGGTATTTGTGACTAGTTTTATAGATTATTTTATGTTATATTGTTATAGTATGGGTTGACGTTATTAATGTTATTACATGTGCATTTTTTCATTGTTAATATGATTATTATTTATACTGTTGTAAAATCTAGTTATTATTTCTTACCAAGGGGATCTTCTCCCAATAGTTCCACTTAATCCCTCACTAGTAGTTGGAGGTATCTTGCATACAAGAATGCACGCATGAGGTCATGTGACCCTCCAATCCGTATCGGGTGATTCTGGTTGGGGTGTTACCAAAAGAATAATGATAAAATTCATAGATAAGTTCATGCAATTATCTATAAAGGTTATAAGAAAAGGGAACCCAAGATGTTAGTATCTCAATTCAAATCTAGAAGAGTAGAAGGATTTCAAAAGTTTTCCTAAGTACCAACCTAGGAGAATCTGATCATGTCACAAAATTTGGCCATGTGATAGTCTGCATATTAAAATGACGACATAAGTGAATATGGATATTTGAGGGAGTTCATGTAAGATAATTTGGTGAATTATGAGAATTTAACAACATTAATAGCTTACATATATGAATTTACCATGTAAGAAAATTATTTACATATTTATATCTAGCAACACAGAGGTTCTATATAATGGTATTCTGCTAATGTATTTGAATTTTTCTATGTGAATATTTAACATATTCAAATAAAATATAAGGGAAATTAGAAATAAACAACATATATGAATTAAAACGTAAGTGAACTTCGATGCATGAATAATTTCACATATATGAATCTAGAGACATGGGAAATTTCAAAACATAATGAACCGTATAGGTGAATCTAGACATGTATGTGATTTTCACCAGAAACATGGATATTTTACCGGGAAAATGGGATTTCTTCTGAATTTTGTGGTGGCATTGTACAATAGTGAAAACACATAAAACTATATAGCTATTATACAAATGTGTTTAAATATTCATGGAACTTCAAATGGGATCCATGATCTGTGATGAGAATGAAGAAGGAAGTTTTAGGTGAGATGTTGAAAATTAAATGGAAATATTCTTGCTAAAAATGGGTTTTCATGCTACAAGAAGGTGTGATATAGCCAAGAAGAATACTTATTATGTGAATATTGAGGATATTATTTTATCTATTAAAGATGGAATTTTTTAAATCAATATGTGACGGGAGACCATAGATATTATGGAGATATAGAGTTGTCTATGAAACATGCCAAAAAAAAGGAGATGTCAACATGGAGGTATAATAGGGATAAGGGTTTCATGTACTTTCCAAAAAAATATTTTTCTATCATGTGAGAAGTTATAAATAAATATGTGTCTATTTAAAATTGTGTTGTTCTAAGGTATTATTGGTTTCCATTTTTAGAAAATGGAAAATCTCTTTTCATTGGAATCTTTTTTAGCTGAACTGATAAAGAAAGAGTTGATATCAATAGAGATATTTTATCTTCAATATCAAAGAATAATAATTGGAAGGATAAGGGGAATTAATCTATTTGTTTTCAACAATACATCTGTAAAATTATAACAAGAGTAATATGTGAATATTCATTAAGATATTTGAAATAATAATAGGAGTTTGCAATACCATGTGTTCCTGAATAACAATTCTTGTATGAATAATGTAAACTGAACTATGTACCATCCTAAAAATACACATTCTTATATAAGAAAATAATTTATTCCATCATAATAAAGAAAATAAGGCATTCCAAATTTATTTTGGAATGAATAAGAAGAATTTTTAAATAGAGTGTTTATAGTAATCCTGTGAAGAGAAGTTAAACAATAAATATAAATAAACTAAGGATACATTATAAGAAATTGATTATGGTTGAATATTTACTTATAAGACAATATGCTATATTTGATTCCTACATCAGATTATTGTGTGAATGAGGAGGAAAGATTTAGTGTACCTCTAGAGTAAGTGAGATTTGGGTGGTAGTGATCCAACCCTTAACCTATAAAGAAGTGATCCTTCGGTGTAAGTGAGTTGACCAAGAACATATAAGGGTTGTGATCCCATGAATGGCATGACAAACTCCTTGTAACCATTGGATGTAGTGAGAATATTGGTCAAGTGGTGCATTGACACAATGTCAATAACATGCTCCTTAGAGTATTTCAGTGTAGGGGAACCAAGTAAAAATTATTGTGTCCCTACATTCATTACATCCCCACATCTTCTTGAAGGGTTTTGTGTGGTTAATGAACAAAATAATGGTTTAACATAGTTCATACACACATAAGAACAATATCCTTAATGTAAAATTCCTAAAGAAGGAAAAAATGTTTTAAATTAGCTACACCCTAATTCATCCCCCCTCATAGTTCCTAATTGGGAACTAAAAATTGGTATTAAAGGTAAATACTATGACTATGTGTTCAAACTCAGAAGTAGTTGTTGATGTTCCTATATAAATAGAGATGATGAGAAAACTTCCATTTTATAGTGGTTAAAAATTTTAGAGGTGGAAGAAGGAATTTATAGCCTCACAGAGGATTCAATTGGAATCCTTTGGAATTTTTGTAGGAAGGTATTGTTCTATTAAGATTATATGAATTAGTTTTCTAGGAATATATAATGAATCTTCAAATATATGACACTATTAATAAGTAAGTAAATATTCATTTAAAATAATACATCTACACAGATGTATCTCATGTAAATTTCTCCAAGGATATGTGGATAAAGCAGGAAGAACTCTAAGAGAAATTTGGTTTGGTGTGTGTTATGTCTAAAGGAGAAAATAAAAATAAATGAAGGAATTTAACCTAAAAGATTATTTTGCCAAACCAAGGAAATTAATTCTACTTCCATATATGATTCTAATGCAAGTTTATATAGAGGATATGGTGTTTCAAAATCTATTATGGAGTTGAAAAGAATATGAAATGATTAGGTGGAAACAACATCAAGTTTAAAATATAGATGGATTTCATAAAATAGATAATATTATATTCTCATTTGATAAGATATTTATACCTTATAGAAAAGGAATTATAAAAAGATCAAGGATATGGAAATATAGATCATTTCAATAAAGGGATAGACAAAGGTGGAGTATCCCTCTACAGAAAATTCATCAAAGGAATGAAGAATAAATATAGATATGAAATCTAGAATAAAATGTTAGTTTCATGAAAAATATAAAAGAAGGGATCCATGAAATAAGGTAATACTAAAATTATACTATTGTGGAAGACCTAGGCATACTCTGAGTAATTGCTTCAAAGTCCAAAAGACCAAACATAAAAGAATATCTCAAAAATTTAAAAAAAATATAAAGAAAAACATTATGAGGTATTATTCGTATAGAAAATGATTTTCTTTATAACCTAAGTCATATACAAAGGTATTGTTATTAGATGAATGCACAGAAGGGAAATGGTCCTACATGGAGACACTCCACTTCAATGACATAAAAAGAAAAAGTTTATACAAGAAAAAGTTCTATGAATGTATAAAATAGGTTCAATTTTTTGGAGAAAAAATGATCCTCAATAAAGGGTACATCAACAACCAAAATTATTGTGATCACAATATCTATATTGGAAAAAAAGAAGGTAGACCTAGACACAAAAAGACAAAGAAACATTAGCTGTGAATAAATTATACAAGTTTGAACTAGTTTTAATAAAAGATAATAATTCACCTAGGAAGAAGTCTAATATGGATTTCACAATCATAAAGTAAGAGAGTAAAAAGTAATTACCATGTTTTCTCTAAATAACCATTAAAATGAAATAGAATAAAATGGGTGGAGGTATTATGAATTGGATAAATAAAATTTATGGAATAATTTGTGGAAAGGAAAAAAATAAAAATAAAGAAATGGTACTTATATCACATTTAATAAGAATACTAATAAAATTAAGAATAAGATATCCATATAATATGATCCATCGTAAAAATAAGTGGTTAAAGTGACAATATTCCTCACCCTAAATTTTAAAAAGGGATAAGGAAATGTAGAAGGAAATGGGTTATTCCAACATGAAAAAACCCACTCATCTACCTAAAGACTTCCGAGGTACCACTCTCACAATAAAATTAAATTATTTTTAATTTGAGGAAGTGTTATAGAGATATTGGGTCGAAATGATCCATGGAGTAGTTGTTCTAGAAAACCACATGAAATAGATCTTAGAGTAAAATATATCTAGGATGGGAAAGTGTATGAAACATGGGAGGTCAGAAGTATTTAAATTCCATATTTGTATTCAAAGTGAATAATGAAGTAAAGGATAAAATAAAACCATCAAAATGTTTCAATGAACATGTTTACACTCAATAAATTCACTTGGAAGATTCCTGCTAAAGTTAAAATTTAAATCTAGAAAAAAAATCTTCTCACTATATACCAAACTTTGTGAAAGAAAAAGAGACAAAATTAAATATGAAATATGTTTGAAATCCTTATGTGAGATAGGAACTGATATCAAGATCAATATGAGGATAAACTAGTGGTATTGGTCCACTATATATGTGGTAATAAACCATTTATGTAAAGAAAACATTAGTAATAACATTTGTATTTTTCATGATTGTTTATGTGTTTATCATTTAGTATCATCAATATCTATGTACAGGAAACCCATTGCATCTAACCTGAAGATGGTTTCCCCAATTAGTAGAATCATAATTTTGAGTAACAATTATTAGTTTCAAAATAAAAAGACTCAAGGGGATATTGAGATTAATTTTAAAGGTTATTAAGCCTTATTTGTACAATGATAATATCCATGATGATAAGGATGGAATGAACTTAAAATAATACCACTGTTTTCATTTAAACAAGTTGAATCAATTAATTATAGAAAAGGTGGTATGATCCTCACACAAAGTGACTAATTTTTTAAATAAATATTTAGTGTGATGTTGTGATGGAGATCATAGGTTGGTTTTGGTATAGTGAAATATGGACTTGTTGTAATTTTATTGGAATCATAAGTGACATGGACTACTTTGGTGTTGTTTGACGAAAAAATTGTTTTCTAAACCAATATAAGGCTTAGTATATTTAGAGACTTTATTACAACCCAAATTATATATGGTAAATTCACTCTCTAATTTTCATAGTAAATTGTAATTTTGTAAGAAATTAGATATTCTATAATTGAGTAGTCGAAAAAGAAGTTTTTGCAACAAATTTGTATAAAGATAACCAGATATCTATAGTATAGAATAAAAAACTATTACCATCAAAGGTTTGAAAATTGGGAGACATTAAGAACAAGTGGATTGACTAAAGGGGATATGGAAAGGTTGGAGAAGCCTCCCTATCCACATTGGGAGAAAATAATTCCATGAACAACCCCTCTTAGACAAAGGGGGAGTTCATCTTTATTATATTTTATTACCACACATTAAATAAGAAAAATCTTGAGGAAGAACAATTATTAAAAAAGGGGTAGATCAATTTATATTTATCTAAATCTAAAAAATGACCTTATTCAAAATGGGCATGAGCTAAATAAAGATGACATTATTCATGAACGGGGAGTAGAATTGGGCACAACCTAAGGGGGAAAATATGGGATCAAATATTCTCATTGATGGTCCCTTCATATTTTATTAATAAAGGGGATATATCTTGGTATATTAAAGTTTATTTTAAACAAAATACAAAGGGGGTATTTTTGGACCCCCTTTTGTGAGTGTTGTATTTTTTGAAAATATATACATACTTAGCCTAAACGGATATTTAGACATAGTGGGGAGATTATTGGATACCATTCAATTTTATAGAATTTTTAAAAAGGTTACCAAATAGATTATTTATGTTATTGACTGATTTAGCTCAATATTTATATGTTTTATTTATTGACATAGTGTCAAAGGTAGTGCTTAAACATACAATGATTATTTGCATGATGAAAACAACAAGATAATGCTTAGAGAAGTTCATGGGCTAATCCATGAAGACCAGGTGACCTGGGAACCTGAGTTGGACGCATCTAGATTCAAATATAAAAGTACAAAATATTTTTATAAATTCAAAAAAGTACAAATTTAGATGAATATTTTCAAGAAAGGTTATTTGGATACAAGATGTTTTGTTCATAGAAATACCAACGTAAGAGAATATTGTTACATGTGGTAGTAAATGTAAGTGAATTTGGTGATGTATACAAATTTGTATTTGTGAAGAGATCATATATGAGAACTTAAAATATATTGGAATTCACCACATATTCGAATATTTCTATGCATAGGTTATACATAAGGGAATTTTGGGAAAATACTAGAATTGAGGTACTTAAATAGTTTTCATATGTGAATAACACAGTTGGTAAATCAACAAGGAACTACATTTCTGAATTACAACATATGAAAATATAGTTACAGGAAGAATTTTATGCATGATAATATATTGACATGGGAAATTTGGCTATGTGATGAAGTATATAGGAAAATCAGACCATGTACCCGATTTAGGCCTAACCTATAAGAATTCTACAACAACATAATATATTTCTACTATATTTTTCTAGTGACGTTGGCCATATTTTAAATCAAATAAAAAAAATAGCTATTAAAATTTATTGAATCATCATAGAACTTATAATTGCAGATATCATCCAAACTTATATTGAAAAAGGAAGTTGAAATTGTGATGTTGTAAATTAAATGTAAAATATTAATAATGAAAAATGGGGTTTCACTCTATAAGAAAAAGATATCATTTCACAAAGAAATCTACATGTATGAAACATGAGGTTATTATTTTACTTATTCAAGAAGGCATTTTGGAAATTTTTATCGTATGGGAACTCAAGGATATCATGAAGATATATAGTTTTCCACACAACATGGTATGAAAAATGGAGACGATGATCTAGAGGTGCATAGACCAAAATAATTTCTTGTGTTTTAAATATATTCATTTTCTATCATGATAGAAGCTAAAAAGAAATACGCATGTTTCTATTATAGTGATACTAAAAGGACTTATCAGTTTCCATTTGTGGAAAATGGAATGTTCCTTATTATTGATATCTTTTTTAGTAAGATTGAGAAAATAAAACTTTATATTTCATAGGTGATAAATATAATGTGAATTACTCTATATGTTTTCGACAGTACATTCATAAAAAGATAAGATGTGTAATATTTGAATATTCACCAAGAAATATTAAGGTCTAAGAGGAGTTCGACTATGCATGGTGTTCTTAAAAAAAATATTTCAATACCACATAAGAGAAGATAACTAGGAACCTTATTCAAAAAATAAATTATCATAGAATAGAAAGATTTAATGCAACCTAGTAATATGTATAATGAACTATAGATTTATTCTAGAAAGAAGATGAATCAGTGAAGAGGGAGTTCATGATAATCTTGTGAAGGAGTTGTGAATAGGATTTAAATAATTCATCTATATATACCGTGGATGTATTCCAAGAAATTTAGGATGGTAGAATATGGAACTAAAATTCAATAAACTATATAGGGGTACTACCCTAAAGTAGCGCATAAAGGAGGAGGGAGGAGAATTTCACCTTTAGAGGGAGTCATCCTTGGGTGGGAGTGGGCTGACCCAGAACCTATTTGAAAGTGATCCTTGGATCGAAGTGATCCAACTAATAACTTGTAATGGTATTGATCCAAGACATGAAGTGACCCCAACCTTATGGCCACCGAAAGAAATCATCCTAGTGGCCAATTGGTACATCTACACACCAACGATAACATGCTCCTTAGAGTAGCCCAGTGTGGGAAAACCAAGTAAAAAATATTATTTTTACAGCTTGAATAACATTCCCAAATATTCTCAAAGGGTTATATGAGGTTAAGGTTAAAAAATGGTTGAACATAGTTCCTATTAACGTGGAAAAAATATCTTTAAAGGAAACCCCATAAAGAGGGTGGAAAAGTTTTAAATTATCCACAACCTGATTCTCCCCCTCTCCGGGTCCGTAAAGGGGAACTAACATCCTGGTTATTGAATTTAAGAAGTAATATCATTCACTTTATCCAAGAAGGACACACATACTAATTGATGATCTACCTTAAGTAGTTTCAAGCCCTGTCTGATATTCACAGTGTTACAACTAGTTACTGTTGGTTTGTATAGGTCGAAGGATATATAATTTCCCAAGATCATATGATAATAATTATAAATATATATTCATTGGATAATAAATATGACACACTTGGGACATATTTATCCTAAAAATGAAGATAACCTGATTAAAAATATTTGGTTTCATTTTGTGTTCATCCTTTCACATCATTCAAGAATTCCTACCAAAGAAGAAATATATTAAAGAAATAAGTGAGATCCATTCATTGAATAAGTGAAGTTTGGGAAAGGAATAAATGTTTAAATTATGAATAGAAAGTACAAAAATATATCCCCATATCATTTTTGAGTATAACCCTTTGGGATCCTAGTAATTGATATCAAACTAGGCCACACATTTAATGGATTGTCATATTTTTAGTTTTTTAAGAATTGAGTTTCACTTTTCAAAGGATAAATGAAGTGAATATTTTAATAATATTGTAAATTTTATATCACATAAACCATAAAATAAATTTATTCTAATAAAATATGGAACATGAATAAAAGAGAAGCTAAGTAGTTGATAAAAGACTTATAAAATAAAAAGGTATCTTTGCTATTTTAAAGTAGTAAAATTTTAAGTATTTATATAAAATATATTAATGAGTTGAATCTTAAAAATATTAGTGAATATAAATTAACCCTATTATTAAAATAAGAATAAAAATAAGATTTTACATGATATAACCTTGAAAAAGAAAAAAGTGTCATGGAAAATGAATATCTGTTAGTTGAATAAACAACTAAGGAAATGGAAAATAGTTCTTAATCATGTATCTCATTATGTGTACATAAAGAGGAGGTAATAAAAATCTTCATGTTAAGAAGGCCCTCAAGAATAACCAATCACCAGTGAGAGTGATTATACATCTATAAAGCTACAAGATGAATCATTTTATGCACTTAAAGGTATTTTGTATAATTTTCATAGAGAAATAAACATTTATATTTGTGGGATTTTTAAAAGTTTGATGAAAAATATTATTGATCTTGAAGGTGAATTGAAAAACCTATAAAAAACCATTAAAGAGATATTACATACCAATGTAAAACTCTCTAATCAGATTAAATACAAAGAATTGATGAATATTTAACTATAAGAAATGTGTTCCATCTTTTAAAGTGAGTTTCTAAATACAATTAATGAATGGGTAAAATACACAAAAAGAGTTTGAAAATAAATTACAGTAAATAGAATAAAATCAAAAGTCTTACATCAATATTAAGTATGGAAAATTATAATTCAAATCTAACATGATCATAGTGCTTGAAAATTAGTTGTAATTAAAGATAAAAATATATAAAGATCAATTGGAAGAGAATAGAAAATATATCAAATACAAACTATAATTTGTGGAGGTTGATAAGATAATTCTTTATCTGAAATACTTAAAGATTGAAATTGAATTGAAGAATCTATAAATGTATCAAAAGATGTCATCATAATAGTTTGCAAAAGAAGATGCTACAACATATAATTAAAAGTTGGTTTCTCTTAAAAACACCCTTATTTGGTGTAAAGAATATCCATGAATCATCTAAAGATAAATATCAATGATCTAAAAAAGAAAAGGTATCATAAAACTCAAAATTCAATGTTTTTAAATTTTTTTTTTGTAATTCAATTTTATATAAATAAAAATATGGATGAATAAAAGTTATTAGAATCTTATGATCATGTCAATGGTGGATGAGAGAGTTTTTATGAGACACGTTTCCCTGAAACATTCCCAAATAGCTGTTGTAAATTATGAAAAATTGTAATCTATCAGTTCAAAAAAATTAGCATCAAAGAGTTCAAATATTGGAACAATGGTTTATTAAATACTATTTTTTTCAATAATATATTTCAGAATATGGAATTTCACTTATGGAATAATGTTTTATCGTATGGAATAAAAGAAAATACTACATCAATGGGGGGAAAGTATAAACTAAATAAATATCCACAAGTGAAATGGAATAATCGATATATTTCAAATATATTTAAAAGACTTTAAAATATCTATTGTATGTGAAATTAAAGTGGTCACTTGAGAAACTCATGTTCATATAAGAATGTTATAATATATATATATATGATCCTAGAAACAGATGAATAAATGTGAGAAAACCTTGGTAAATAATCTAAAGTATAATATGAACCGATATATTCGCTATAATATTTAAATAAAGAAGATTATAAATTCATCCTTCAATGATTAAAAAAAAGGAGTACAAACCAAATAAGAACAAAAAAAATAAGAGAACTAAAATAAGGAGAATCCATTATTTCTATTTTTTAGAAAGTGAAAAACCATGGATACATTTAAGTATTCAATAGAAGTAAAAATAAATGGAGGTAACCAGAAGAAAAACAAAAAGTTAGTCCAAAAGAAAAATAAAATGCCAAACCTAGTAAAGAAATATCCTGAGGAACCATGTGGAAGAACTAAGAATACTGATAACACAATCAATTAATTCCTGTTAATTTTTACATCTAATATAGAAAAGGTAAGGAATATAAAATAGTCATAAGGGTAGGAAAGTGAAAAAGAAAAGGAGACAATTACACGTGAAGAAGAGAATGAATTACAAGATAATTTTTCAACAAATGATTACCTAAAACCTCTTTATGAGATATGTGTGAATTGTAATAAATCTAGTCACAACTCAATAAATTCATTAAAAATTAATCCAACCAAAGAAGAAACTATGAAAATTATAAATATTACCCCATGTGATCAATGTATTTTAATGAATATATAAAATTAAATTATTCCACACAAAGAGAGTGAAGCTTTGAAAAGTCGCATGCTACCCAAATAAAGAAAAAAATATGAATAAAAGTTGTGAAGGCATGAATAATGGAGGAACCAGGTTAAGGAATCTCTCTCAACCATGTTGTTCACATTGAGTAACAATTTTTTCCACCTTACTCCATATAATTTGTGCTATATTTTTGCGCAAACCATGTAGTGAATTAAAGCTGAAGTTTTTTATCAACAAGATAACTAAAGAAGAAAGTTATGCTATTAAAATTGGAAAACATAATGAAAATTCTTCTATCATAGTGAAAACATAAAAATTGGAGTTCAGAAGAGAAAATGAGGAAATAATCCACTATTTTTAAGTGAAGGATGATATTATATCTTAAGGGGAGTTGATTAAGAAACTTATGTGCATATTTATTTACTATAAATAAGTAATTTATACAAATTTATTGAAAAGGTCAATAAAAATTTATGTATGCCTAATATATTATCCTTTATTCTCAAGAAGAAATTCTAATATTAGGGGGTGGAATTAATTCAATCAATGATAATAATTTAAGTAAATTTTATAATATCTTAGGGCTAGTTTCTAAAACCTTCTACATGTGTTTTAAATATTTTTTACTAGTTTTTTGAGATAAGTATATGATCATTGGGTTTAATTTCAAAAGGAATAAAGTTATTAATTGAAATCATTTGGTTTTAGCATAAAGACACATAAACATCCCTTGAATGAGTCAGGGTAATGTGTTTTATCAGTTAGTATCACATTTAGTTTTTTAATAAACAACTTTTGTTTCTAAATAAAACAATAAAAATTTCTACATCGAGCATGGATCACAGAAACTTTGAATGAGATGATTTATAGAACAAAGCTGAAGAATAGAGTGATACCATTCTCTACCAAAAATATTATTTTTTTATAAAAAAATAGTGGAGAATAAGAGTTGAGTTAGATCACATATTGATAGAATATTATCTTTTAGGTATTAAAAACAAATACAAAGGGAGATGTTGTTAAACCCACTTTGTGTTTTTAGTATATTTATTATCAATAAGGATAAAAGGATTGAAGGGAAGTTTTATGATGAAAATATATTTATAAAATGTTTCTTGTAATATTTCTTGAAAGTAACCAAGCATGTTAATAAAAAATTAGTGTTACAATGAATTAAATAATTATGTGGTATGCTTATATTAATGTTTATAAATATGCATCTATTATATATTATTTAGAAAATGAAATGTGAACTTTCTACTACCATTGGATATTTTTAAATCCCTAATAAATTGGTAAGGATCAATTAAATTTTAAAGTTATCACTACTTGGTGGATTAATATATATATTTTGTTCAAAGATTATTTTTTAAAAATACTTGTCCCATGAAATTTGTTGAATATTGGATTATACATATCTATGAAAGGGCTATGAATAATATCTATGGATTTACATCCTTATGAGTACAGGATGATACTTTATATAGAGATACATATGGATGGTTTTGGAGGAACTATGAATAAAGAAACCACCCAAATAATGATAAGATCTAAGAAAACTATGATTAATTCAGAGTGAATTCTTTAGATGATGACATGTGATGATTATGGAGTGGTTCTTAGTGTCAAAGATAATTAAAAATGTAGAAGAGTTTTCTACATCATTTCATGGATGTAGTAATATTATAGATAGTATATGGGTTGACATTGGATGTTTTGTAGGGGTAATACCACTATTAAATAAAGTAGATAAACCATTGAAGGTTTTTTATAAGAGTTTAAGAAATACTTTAATTTAGTTAAAGGGGTTCTGAGATAGTTGGAGTAACATTAAAAAATTCCAAATTTGAGGATGAGAATTTGGAAAAGGCATGACTTCTGCAAAAGGAAGATTGTATCTGTAAGTATGAAAAACATATTCATCCCAGACTATGAAAAAATCATCATATGATCTATGTAAACATAATTTTATTTTTTTCATACTATCATCTCCATATACATCATTTATGTAATCATTAAATGATGTAGGTGTAAGTATCATCTAACCTATGTAAACATGATTGAGTTGTTTTGTAACCATCACATATGTATACATAATCTATTTATACATTATCAATATAGGAATTATCTTCATGTGATTATTAATCATGCACTTAATTGAATTTTGATAAAAATACAGTACTAGAGAAAACATTGTAAGAATGAATTATAGTGAAAATACAAGGAATATTCATAATAAATATACTAAATAAATAGAGAATAAATTTATTCGATTCTCATATACTATTTTTCACTAATTTGAAATCATTATAAAAAATAATCATGATTCTTAACAAGTTAAAATGAGGTCTAACCAAGGGGATACTGGGATATAAAGATTAGTTCTATAGTACATATAAATATGTTCTGTCACCATTGCATGGATACATAAAGACATATATATTTTCAAAGTAGAATAATTTTTTTTTGTTTTCGAAGATTTTGATGTTATGATATTTGAATATATTATGGTAATTGAAAATCAGATACTTCATAAGAATTTAAATTAGAATCTTGATAGATATATAGTCTAATGATTATATGTAATTCAAGAATGATATTTTAGGGAATATTTGAATAATGGTAAATATGGAAAATAAAGTTTGAGGATTTAGAATATTGGAAGAATGATATTATGTTGTTATGGATTTGAAATATTATAAAGAGAATTATGAGGAGGATATTCCGAAAACATTGTTAATATAAGTGATATAGAGAAAAAGGTTATGTGTTGTGAACCAATACTAACACCATAAGAGTCATTCCCAATATGTGTAAAATTGAGGAGAAATCAAATATGAGAGATAGTATATTCTATGAGTCAAAGGAAAGTGATAAATATATTATTGTTCCAATTTCATACTTGAGGTATCAAAAAGTGATAGAGTCATAACCAATGATACATGAAGGGAAGATTCACTGTGTACTAAATAAGTAAAAGAGAAAAAACTCTCATCTTTTTCTATTACTGAATATAGTTTTCTCGATAAGGTGAATGAGTCCATCTATATATTTCATATATTATAGGTGTTTCAATAATCTTGAGGCATTTAATATTAGTTTTTGTGGTTGATAAAGATAACCATTCATTCTTTCTAAGAGGGACACAAGTACTCATTGATGATCTACTTCAGGGACTCACACACCACATCTTGTATTAAAAGTTCTATAACTATTTTGGTCAATTTATATGGGTATAAATCCAAAACATTTTCCAATATTCTTGGGATAATTAATAAATATGCATGGGATAATATCCATGACACATCAGGGTGTATTAATCCAGAAAAGGTTGAGAACCACATTAATAAACTATAGTTTCTTATTATTTTCTTCCTTTTATATCATTCATGCATTCCAACTGTAAAATAAATATGGTTAAGAAATAAGTGAGATTCATTCAATATATAAGTGAATTGGTGAAGAGGGAAAAATGTTTAAATTGATTAATAAAATTATAAACACTAATTTTCCCCCTCTTAGTGTTGATTAGATCCCTTTGGGATCATAATAAACATCCATGTAACATGGGACCTATACTAACCTCTAATGGAATTCACATTTAGAAAAAGTTTCCCTTAAATAATTTAAATGGAAACCTACAACGACTTGTATGAAAAATTATGTCATACATCAACTAGTTTGGATGAAGTTTCAGAATGGGGGCTAGTTTTTTCAAAACTCATGGAGAAAAAAAACTAAAAAGGTGAGACCTATTCAAAATCATATAAATAAATATAAGAGGAGAAAAAATATATATTAATAATAAAACTAAGGAATTGGAATTATAAGTTTGATATTATGTCATCTTGAATATATAACCTTATAAGGGAGTTGTATGTTTGTAAATAAATAGAAGTCAGGTTTGGGGTACATTGGAGCATTTGAAATTTTAGATATAATTGGAGTTGTGTCTTATTTTTTTTATTTTCCACACAACCACTCTAAAGTCCATGGAGTCTTTCATTCTGCAATGTTAATGAAGTACATGCCATCCCCTATATATGTACTCACTACTAATGAAATATAGATATATATTAAACTTCATATAATAAAGAGACTGTATAAATTCTTGACATTAGAGAGAAAGTGTTACAAAATCATATAACCAAACTGGTGAAAGTTCTTTACATGAATCATAATTTTAAAGAAGTAATAAGGGACCCAAAGGAATAAATGATGAAGAATTTCCGTCCTTTTTCCCTATTTTTATTACCCCCCCCCCCAATTTCATGGATTTAATTATTTAAGGGTGGGGGAGAATATAATACCCATGATTATACTATAGTAAATTAACATTTCATCACAAAAATTATGTCACAACAAATATTATATTATTTCATCATAATACTACAAGACAATTTAATACATCATAAAAATTGGAAATTAAATTTATAATAAAATCTAAAACTAGTCCAATAAAATAATTTTATAATAATATAATTCATAATTTACAATATATATATTGATTTATAATAATATAATTACAAATGTTTATCTTAGATGAAAAATAAGAATTTTTTTTAATTTTAGGCCGAATTCATGATTTTGAATTACACAAGTGTTTTTGTTTGAAAATTAAATTTCACATAGACTAAGAATTATTTGAATAGAATGAACTCAAAATTTTAGTCATAACATCAAAAATAGATAATAACTAATTTTTCCTAATTTTATAAAATACTTGAAAATTTAGTTAAAAAGAAAATCATAATATGAATATATGGTACGTATCATGACATCACAATGACTTAGAAATGATATAATAAGTAATATAAACTATTTTTCTACCAAAAATAGTTTTATTAAATAATATAACTTATTTTAAATTAATAAAATTAATTTTCCAAATCTATAAAGAATTTTCCATAACCTAAAGTATATTTTAATATTTTAAAAACAATTATTTATGAATATTTTTTTCACAAGAAAAATAATATATTTTAATTTAATTCAGTACTTGAAAATCTAAAATCAAAAAAATAGTCCTTAAATGTCAAATATAATGGAATAAAATTATAGGGAGGCCAATTATTTTCTTTTTTATTAACTTAGAGTCCAATGCTTATGTTTTGAAATTAATCAACAAATCCCCCTCATTTACTATAAAAACCACCCATACTCCCATTCTTATTCACTCTAAAATTAGATATAATTTTTATCCTCTTATTTTCCTTCTAAATATTCTCTTCAAGGAGTTTCTATGGTTTTTAAGGTGCTCTTATCAAGATTTAAGAATCCACCTTTCAAGGTAAGGGTTCTCAATCATCCTCTTTACCTTTTGATTTAAATCCTTTTTGTTATAATATGGTAAAAAACCTAACTAAAATAACCAAGAGAGAGTGTATGTATTATTATATTTACATAAGATACAAGGGATCATATAACCAATGTCTAATCATTTTATAATTCTTGAATAACAAGATATATATATATATATGATTACCATTTTACATTGAAAATAAAATATAAAACATAAAAATTTAAATAGTATTCATCCTTGAATCCCATTCAAATATTATATCTTCATATCCAGGGGAAAGGATAAAAATAAGGGTGATCTCAAGATATGTTGTTTTTATGATATAAATAAAAAATAATTCCCCTAATGGAGATTTTGACAAAAATAATCCAAAATAATGATGAGATTGTGAGATAAACTCTTACCTCTTTGGTAAATTTTGAGTCATAAGTCACATGAAAGTAATAAATTCAAATGAAACTTTAAAATCCATGAAGATAAATATATTCAAGATATAAAATTTTAAAGTATATTTATATACACCAAACAAAGGAATAAGTGGTGAATATGACATATGTCTCATGTAAGTAAATGTGGGATGAGAAAACACTTACCTTTGGTTCAGATTCCATAAATTTCAAAAACTCTTGTATAATAAATATGAGTTTATTATAAATTTATTATATAAACATACTCTTATATCTTGTACAATATATTATTTACATATAGTCTTTTTATGATCTTATTATTAACAATTCTTTATTAAAATCTTTGTTCATGGAGAAAATTGCTTCATTTTAAATTTATGTTTTGGTTTGTGAATTTTGGTCCTTTTGTATTGATCATGGTTAAATTATATCTATAATTTAAAACATGACATAAATATAAAATTTATAGTAATCTATAAAATTTATAAAAATACAATGGATTACACCGTTCATATAGACGATAATCTATATGAACATGTGAACACAATTTCTATTTTCTAGATCGATGGAATGAAAGGAAAACAAATTTTAATTAACCATTAAATAATAATTATGTTATATATATAATTTATATTAATCAAATCCATACTTATTACTATCCATGTAAAATATTATATAAAACATTTCGCATTTCTATATAGAGGAGGTAGTCCATATGTATGCATGAGTGATGTTGTTGTTTTCCAACGGATTGGAAAGCAAGAAGTAAGATGTGATATTATATTTCAAGAAGTATTTTTAGGTCATAAATATCACATATATTAATTATATTTATCCTTAACAACTTCCTTGTGAAGAGTAAGGGAAAAGTTAATCACATCGCTTCATAAAGCGGTAGTCTTCCATACAAACTAGCGACATTATCATATCCCCCAAAAAATGGTAATTAAGAAGGTATATGGGATATAATAATTATATAAGTTTAATAATTTCATAATTATCATATAAATATTTAAAATCTATCATTATATCTATCATTTAAATGTGGTGATGGATAATGAATTACATCGGTTCACGAGGCAGTAGTCCACCTTACATATGATAGACGGTTTTGTTTCCTATTTGATGGAAGTAGAGATGTATATAGGTTATGAAATTAGAATAATAACATATAATTTTAAAAAAATATTTTTTTTATTTTTTCATAGTTTTATAATATTAGGATTTTTAAGACCAAGTAAAATGAAAATGTATAGTAAAAAACTTTACCTCTTCTTTAAGAAACCTATTTATGTTTAAACTTAATCTTTTCTAGATTTGATTTATAATATATCCAATGAATCAAATATGTGGGTAGGGATATAAGAAATATAATTTTTTCATTTATTTTTTTATCCAAAAGGATTTCTCAGTGTGAATATGAGAGGAGTGTGGGTGGCCTTTATTAATTGGTAGAGAGGACACACATGGATTTTTTTAAATGAAAATACGATACTCATACTTTTATAATTCAATAATCCTCAAAAATTTATCATTACCTAAAATTAGAACATATAAGGTCTAAATAATTTCATATAATTATTTTTTTACTAGTTTTAGGTCATTTTTACTTGTATCTTCTTATTTTAAACACATAGTACACCAGTTTTTGCCTTAACTGTGCTAATCAATTTTACTTATTTTATTATAAATAATGCTAAAAAATATAGTTGAACTTATTATATAATATAAATAATGATTATTCCAAATATTAAAACCACTTTTATAAATTCAACTCACCTAATTTGAAAATTTTAATAAAAAAATAATGGAAAAATGATTTTCCAAAGAAAAACATTTAAAAGTTTAAAAAGTTTTTATATTTGAATTCAATATAAAATTGATTAAAATTATATAAATTAGTTAAATTTTAATATAATTTATCCAATTATAATTTTAAACTGATTTATTATATAATTTAACTTTTAAAATAATTTAAAAGAAAAAATATTTTTCAATAAAAATAAGTATCTTTTACTCTTCATCCAAAAATTAATCATTTCAGAAAATTATCAAAAATCCACCCAAAGATAATTTCTAAATGTACATTTAAAAAATTAACTTTATTTTTGAAAATAAATTTTCTAATATTGATAATAATAATATTTTTAAATTAGGTTCACCAAGTGTGACTAAACTTCCTTTTAGAAAAATTTTGTTTTTATGAAAATATTCTTTCTTTATTCAAATGGTTTCTATTTAATATCTAATCAATATATAACCATTGAATTTATTTCATACATGTGTAAAATATATAATTTTCATAATTTATTTTGTCTTATTCATACCATCCAACTTAACATCTAGTTTATAATGACCATTTTTTATATAATAATATTTTTATAGAGTATTGGGTTCTGTTTGAACCTGGTATTTCTTATTGTTCAAGATATCGATTGAATTGAATTTATTAAAAATAAATATATTTAAAATATAGTTTTTTTATATTCTCTTAAATGATTTTTGATATGTTTTTATACACTATCAAATATGATTATCCTCTTTTAAATTATTTGGGTGTTACATTCTACCCCCTTAAATAAATTTCTTCCTCACAATTTAATCTTGATATCTGAAATTAATGGCTTTACAATTGAAAAGAACATTATTGTAAACCCACATAATGAGAAGTTTTAATAAAATATACTCTTTAAAATAGATAAATGTAAGTATATAGGTCATATATAATAACCAAGTAAGAGAAAATTGGTATTAATTGAAGATATAGACATGGAAGAATAGCATAAATAATTATAGAGAGTGATAGTGATCATTGATCACAAGAAAATGAATGATAAATAAAAATTTAAGGACCACAAAACCATAAATATAGGATGATTTAAAGAACACTTTTATTCATCATATATGAAGGTAATATTATAACATTTTTATTTCGAAATCAATTTCCTAAAGTTGAGGAATTGTTTTACTATCTAAGAAAATAGAGAAATATATTTACTTGATTTATTTCTACTTCATAAGTGCAATTTAAAATTTTGGTTGTTCTTCTATCAATTTACACATAATATCTTACTACAATAAATGAATATCCTAAAATTATGTTTTAATTCCTAAATCACTAAAATTAACTTTTGACATATTATAAGATCCCTAAAAGAGTGACAGGTTAATAATTTTGTCTTTACTAAGACTTAAATGGTTAGAAAAACTTATCCAAGATAGTAAATTAATCTATAATAACTCAATAGTAACTACCAAAATTTGATATAATACATTTCATAAATGGAAAACCTAAATAATCATCCACAATATATTTTATTGAATTAAAAGTCTGAAAATTTAGAAGGAAGGTCACTAAAGCATCATTATATTACCCAAATAATATAAAGTGCATATTAATGTCACATTACAAATATGGGAATACCTTTATCACCATAAAACCAAAATGAAAACATACATTCTTACAAAAAAATTCCCCTTATTCATTAAATAAAATCTTAAATTATCGAATTTATTCCATAATTCCCAAAATGTGGTAAACTCTAGAAGATATAACATAAACGATAAAAAAACTATCCAATTTGAATGTCCCAAATAATATCTCGTAAACATATATTTATCAATATCTCATCATTGGGAATATATTAAGGGTTATCTTTCCTCAATAATGTGTTTTCTAATAAGTTCAACTTGTCATTGAATCACTTTTCCTGGTCATCGGTACCATTCAATATATTATCTCAAGTCCTTAATGAAAAATTAATATGGTAAAATCTTTATACATTTTATAATTCTTATAACAAGAATATAATTGAGAAAATATTCTTATAGCATAATTATTGAATCCAAATCAATCTCTTTAATCATTCCACTACTCCTTTAGTAATAGCATAATCTTGACCTCGATCCATTAGTTTATTTTCAGGTACATTCCCTGGATACATAGGGAATTAATTTTTATAGTACCCTATATCCTTAAAATTGATACACTGAACATAGAAGGATTCTTTCTTACCCTTTCATTCATTTGCCTAATTTTCTTTTTATCTACACTTGAATCTAACTCCCATACCCTTCAAGTACATACCAGGGTGCTTCTTTCCACAATTATCACATATGGAAAAACCCTTCTTTCCCATAATCCCATTATATTTTTTATCCACCATTATATTATTCTATTACTTCCCCTAAAATATACAATTCATACAGAATTATTCCAATGTCTTGATAGATCATGATACTATGTACTCGTATGATGAGAATGTTCAGGAGACTATCCCCTTCAAAATATTGGCTTAATTCCATAAAATAAATAACTATTATTAATCTTTGGATTACGCACATTGATATAGTTCTTATTCTTTCTACTATTTTCTATTTCTAAACAATGGAATATAATTAATTAGATCATGACATTATGTATCATAATATATAATCCCAAAACAATGGAAACACTTAATATAATTTGAAAATTTTATTCATGGTTATTCTTATAATCATAAACATGGTTTCTTTGGAAAAGTTTCTAAATAATAAAGATATTTTTAATATTTAATAATGGTTTGTAAAGAAAATTTGAATTAATCCAAGAATAACCCTCAGAAGTTTCAAACCATGTGCGCAGTGACACCCATTGTCATGTAACAAGTAATTATAATGTCATCCTTAACATGCTTTTTTCAGAGTTGTTACCCCTAGGTACATAAATTCTAGAACCACATCAACTTGTAGTATCCAAACAAGGATGTATTAAAGTAAAAAATCTCTTAATATCTACCGTACCAAAATATTATTATTTTCTTATATAATTACCCTCAATGTATATTAGAGTGTTATGTTCCCTAATCTTTGTTTTCTTAAATCTATTTCTCACGATTTCTATTAAAATTACTTTGATATCAAGTGTAAATACCCTGAACCTAGTAGCCTAGTGTTAGTGGTTACTTTATTACATTGTCACTAAATAAAAGGTATTGCATCCAAATGCACTGAATATTTTAGTAGTCTTGGTAAACTAGATATATTCTTGAATTCCACAAACATTTGAAAACATAAAATACAGTAAAGTATTTTCTTTGAGAACACAATTTTTCCCCTAAGCATATTCCTACATATTAATCATAAATAATTTCCTAGTATACTAGAGAAAATAATACATAATAAATGGATGAACTTTAGTAATTTTATGAGTACAATAGAATCTACCATGAATATATTAATCATAATCAATATTTCACTGTAAATACTTGAAACACATTTCATTTAATAAACAACTTTAACATGAAGAATAATATGTTAGGAAAAATTGATGGTTAAAATAATTCCACCAAAATAATCACATAAGCTTGAAACATAACCATGGATATTATATCTTTTCAAATAATCACATGGAGCATCAATAATTTATCTCATAGTGATGGAACACATAATTCTATAAATCTAAAACATATTTTCAATACCATTCACAAGATAGTTTAAATATATGGGTAAAAACCCATCTAATTTGGCTAACTGATTTTTCTCATGATGCTTACCGATGAATTTAGAGGATATCTATAAATGAGATCCACCCATTACATAATAATTGAAATTCATTACTAATTTGAAAGGGGAGAAAAATAATTGACATAAAAATTTTTATTTAAAAACTATCATACAAAATGTTAATACTTACCTCAATGAAATAAACATAATCATAAACCTTCTAGAGTAATATGGTGAATGGTAAAAAAATTATACATCCTTATTCAAAATGATCCTAAAAAATCCAAATAATTAATAATTATTATATCAATACAACATATCCCTAGTGAATTAAAATTAAAATAAAGTGTTGATGTCATTTATAAATAGAAATACCATAAGAATTTTATTAAAAACATTTTTAAGAAAATATAATTTTCACTTTGAAAATTAATTTGTTAAAACTAAAAGTTCAAAAAACAATTAAAATAGTTTTATTTGAAAACAACCTTTGAAACATATAAATTATTCATTATTACGTTCATTGGTCATGGTGGTAGGAAATTTCATTCATAATGTACATATTAAAACATAGATTTCTTTCATATTTGTGGTAAAATCCAAAAAAGCCTTCTTTTGAAAATGACATGAGTATTCATTTCATATTTTAAAAAAAAGGAATAAATGGGTAAAAATTTATTTAATAAATAATTTTTAAAATGTTAAATATATTTATGAAAACGTTTTTATAAGGCATAGATTTTAATGAAAAATGCTTTTCGATTGAAGATGGAAATAAATTTGAATTTTATTAAAAACATTTTCTCATTAATTTTATGTAATAAAGAGTGAAAAATGGAAATATTACATGAAAATTTAATGAATAAATATATAATAAATAAATATATTGGTTTTATAATAGAAAAAAATGATTCCCCAAAGGGATACTTAAATAAAAACAATCCTGAATAATGATGAGATTATGAGATAAACCCTTACCACTTTAGTAACTTTTGTATCATAAGCCCCATCAAAGAAATAACTTACAATGAAAATTTAAATAAAATTAAGTGAAATATATTCGTGACATAACATATAAAATGGGTTAGTATATACACTACACAAAGGAATAAGTGGCGAATATGCCATATGTCTCACAGAAGTAAAAGTGAGATGAGAAAACCATTACATCAGGCTCGAAATTCTTCATATGTGTATGATTCTCATGTATAATAAATATAGGTTTATTATAAATACATTTAAAAAACATACTAATATATATCATAGAATATATGATTTACTTATAGACTTTTTATGACCCTTTTATTAACAATTCTTTATTAAAATCATTATTTTGGGTGACAATTGCTTCTTTTTTCATGTATGTTTTGGTTTATTAATTTCAGTCCTTTTATATTTATCATGTTTACATAATATAAAAAATATAAAACCAAATATAAATATAATATTTATTCATTATATGTGTATTTATAGTAATCTATAAAATTTATAGGTAGAAAATGGATTGCACTGTTCATAGAGATGGTATGTCGTACATATGCATGTATATTGTTTCCATTTTTATCGACACATGGAATAAAAGGAATATAAATGTTAATTAACATTTAAAAAATAATAATAATTATATATATAGTTTTTATTAATCAAAACAATACTAATTATCATCCATGAAAAAATAAAATGAAAAATATTTCACATTGCTACGCGGAGGCGGTAGTCCACACATATTCGTGAGCAATGTTATTGTTTTACAACAAATTTGAAGGTAAGAAGTTATATGTAATATTATACTTAAATAAGTATTTTTAATTCTTAAATATCACATATATTCATTAAATTTGTCCTTAATACCTTCTATATAAAGCTTAAGTGAAAAAACAAATCACTTCACTTCACGCGGTGGTAGTCTTCCATACACATGAGAAATGTTATCGTATCCCCCCACATAATGGTAAGTAAGAAGGTATATGTGATATCATAATTCTAGGAGTATAATAATTTTATAAATATTATATAAATATTTTAAATACATCATTTATCCATACTTGAATTTTGGTGATAGAAAAATAATTACATCAGTTTACGAGGAGGTAGTCTATTGTACAGACGATCAACAGGTTTATTTCCCATTTGATGGAAGTGGAGATGGATATAGGACATTATATTAAAATTATAGAATCTATGTATAGATTCTATATTTTTTATTACTTTTTTATATTCTTATAATATTATAATTTGTTTGAATAAGAAGTAAAATGAAAACAAAGAGTTAAAAACATTACCTCTTCTTTGGGAAACCTCATTAGGTTTAACCTAAAGCCTTTACATTTTGGATTTATAATATATCCAAGGACTATAGGATGTAGTTAATTATTTAATTAAGATATTTATTTGGAGATTTTTTAATACAAATATATTTTTATGTGTGAATATGATATGAGAGTGGGTGGCCTTTATTAGTGGGGGAGAGGACACACAAGGAGTTTTTGAAAATAAAAGGTGATAACCACATTTTTCTCATAAAAAAAGCCAAAAAATTGCATTATTATATAACCTTAGAAAATATAAGGTCAAAATATGGGTATATAACCGATTTTTTACATGTGTTATGTCATTTTAACCTTTATCTTCTTAGTTTAAACCCCTGATAACTCATTTTTACCTTAACCATGATAATTAATTATTACTAATTTTACTATTAAAAATGGTAAGATATTATTGTGAACTTATAAGATAATAAAAATTATCTTAATTCCAAATATTTAATTTATTTTTTAAAATTTAATTAACATAATTGGTAGAATTCAATTTTAAATTAAACCCACAAATGCATCGAAAAAACAATTTTCCAAAGAAAAGAATTCAAAAGTTTAAAAAGTTTTTAAATCATAATCCACTATTAAATTGATTCAAATGACCCAAATGAGTTAAATGGTAATATAATTTTACTAATGTTACTTTTAGGAAATTTAAAATATAATATAACTTTGTAAATAATTTAAAATAAAATTAGTTTAAAAAATTAGTATTTTTCATTATTCGTCCAAAAATTATTCTTTTCAAACAATTTTAAAAAATAATCCCAAAGATAATTTTGACATTTATATTTAAAAATTATTTTTATTTTTCCAAATAATTTTTCTAATATTAGTAGAAAATAATTTTCAGTTTTTTGTGAAAATCGAGACTAAACCATCTTTTAGAGAAATATAGTTTTTCATAAAACAATTCATTTTCTTTAAAATGGTTCCTTTTTTATCTATAATAAATGTATAACCACTGAACTTATTATAAAAATGTGTAAACCATTTAATTTTAAAAATTTATTTATTCATATGTATAACCACCAACATAATATCCTGTTTATAATGGTCATGATTATATAATAATATTTTAACAGAGTGTCATATTTTTTTTAAACCTTGTTTTGTGTGTTATGCAAGATATTGATGAAATTTAATTTATTTAAAATAAAAAAATTTTAAAATATTTTTATGTTACATTATATTCTAATCTTGGTGTTTTATTTCATATATTATATCACATATGATGTTCCTCTTCTAAAATATCAGGGTATTATATCATGAGACCTGTCGATGAGTCAATGGGATATCTATAATCGATCCTCACCAGTAGCTGTATGTCCATTGAATTCCTTGTATATTGAATCATCAATTTAATTCAGAAACAATATGCCTTATCAAAAAATATATGTATTGATTAAAAAATATATAATATCAATATTTTATTATTAAATCAAATAAATTTCATAGAAAAAAACATATGTTGAAATGGTATACAGTATAGGAAATAATAACACCCATAGTACAAAGAATGTATATATAAAAGAGAAATGTAATACATGATGAAATTTGATCATAAAAAAGTGAAATTTTTTAGTGAAATTTAATATCCAAAAAATTAATTACAGATAAAAGATTACCATCAATTCATCATAAGTATCAGTTTTGTAATAAAATCAAGTCTTTTCTAGAATAGAAGAAAATGGAAGAGATGTTGCAATAGTGGGTTCTATAGACCGAACTTAAATATTACTTTTCAATTACTATCCCATGTATACATTTAGTTATGCATGATTCATACTTAATATAATAGTTTTGATATTTCTAATTTTGATATTTATATGTTAATGTCCTTAGAATTCATATCATATAAAAAGGTTATAGAAATCCACAAGCTATAATGAGAAACTCTAGATACCTTGAAATTAATCTTAAACAAATGTACTATGGTCTAGATACATAATTCTTATTAGAAAAATTTTATTTCCAACAATCAGTTTCAGGGGGCTCATAAGCATTGGGACTTCTTCTCTTAAAGTTCACACATGATGATATCGAGTTTATGAGATCCTGAGGACTAAACCACCAATAGTAACACCACATGTTTCAGGTTTTAATGGTTTGTTCAAGATAAGAACATGTGTATTATTCTACAAAATTTAGATCATTATCAATGACTTCCATTTTATTGCATAATTTGATAGAAATAAACCACCATGACCATGAAATCATGGTGGGGTAGCTTGTGTTGGTTGTGTGTTTGGTGGTATGACATTGGTTGAAAGGTAATGATAGAATTTGTTTATTTTGAGTTGAGGAAGTGATATATCAGGACTATTTAATCAGGATGGTAGTACCTATACTAAATCAATGGGAATTATAGAATAAGGTAAGTCTATCCAATTAGTCCAAAAAATATTAATGCAAAAAAGGATGATGTCACATTGTGTGTGTTCTAATTTATGAGATATCATGAGACAAATAGATTATATTACACGACATGTGTTCATAGGAAATGTTGTCAATACTATAAATTTTCCATACCTCTTTAGGGGACATGATGAGTTTTTAGACTCTACTTCTAGTCTATGAATAGTATTCCCTAATATGAAGATAAAGGCCCAGAGGGTCACACACTAAGTGTATTCAAACATTTGGCATGTTCTAAGGAATAAAAGTTTCGTACATAGAGGGACCCACCACTAGGGTTTGTGGGCACCAAAAATGAGTTTATAAAATACTTTAGAATATAGAATAACCATGAAATTAATAAATTCATATTATTTTAATTTATAATAATTGATATTAAATCTATTTATTAGAATTATTCACAAGTGTTTACTGAATACGAGGAAAATATATTTTATGAATAGATAATATTTTATTCAAGGTTCATTAATATAGTTATGAGAGAAGAGATTAATTTTAGTGGATCATATTTTATTATGTAACATAGTTTAAGTGTTACCAGTATATGATAAAATATTTATGACATTTATGATATGCATACAAAGCTGTAAGTGTTGTTAAAGACTTAATTAGAAGGTAGAGTTTATTTATGGGATAAAGTTGTATGTATATAAGTGTAAACCTATATATATAATCCATGAGAAACTCAAATCCCTAGAGCTATTCATATATTGGGATTTGAGAGATTAATTATCCTCACTATGATGTTCTATAGAGAGAAAATAGAGATTTAAACATCCAAATCCAATAAATCTTTCCCATATTGAAGAAACAATGCTTCTGTAATCGCATCGATGTAGAAGGTTTCTTCTATTCTCTCTGATAGAACCCAATGATTGAATATAAAATTTATATTAGTATTCTAGAGTGTACGTGGAGGATCTATAGGTACTTGGATTTAGATCCATCGAGAAAAAATCACTGATGATGAATAGTGGTTCAGAGCGCCTTAGTATTAGATGAGGCATTTCTTTAATTTAATTTCATCCTTAATTAATTCATATAGGGATCATCAGGTTGAAAATAAGAAGGATTTATGCTGGTGATGAAGTTAATATGTTGATCACAGTTTTAAATTTCTAAATTCCAAATTTTTTGAGCTTTCATAGTGCACCAAGTGTCAATAATTTTTATCAAAGAAATTCATGAAAGTTTTAAGCCATGAAAATATTAAATTTACATTAAATTTTTAGGAGGGAGTCATTTCAATACCAACATTGCAGATGAAGAATCAATCTAACATTGGATAATGATGTTTCCACCATTTTATGTTTTAAATCAGATTGAAATTGTAATTTTTTAGGGTATTAAATCAAATAATATATATATATATATATATGTAAATTCATTTTTTTACCCAAACATATTCGGTGAGATGATTTTTGATGAACCCACTATTCTGGCTAGAATACGACGGCTGGAATTGTTTTTTCTCAGGTAACCATTCATTGCACCAATTTATGGAATAGAAAATTCAAAAAATAATATTAACATATTATTATTATTATTATTATTATTATTAGAAAATGTGATCAGGTTTGGAAAATTAACAAAAAGGGACACAGGGGGATCAGCTTCCCATGATTCATGATAGCACAACAACAACAAAACTAAATTTGGACTGCGCTAGTTGTGGGTTAAATAAATAATTTTTTTAAAAAGGGGGTTTATTAAATTTCAAAAATGCAATTTCAAAAATTGGTCAAATTTATAGAGGGATATTTTTTTTCAAAATAGGGGTGGGCCATATTATCCATGTATCCGGCCACCAACCTTTCTTTCTCATTGCGGTCTCCACTGATGGACGACCTCTTATCATCCCCGCCTTCCCTCCATAGCACCATGAATGGCATCCCAATACCACTCCACTATGAACCCCATATCAAATAAACCTACAACATTCCTTATATTCCACTAAATAAGAACCTATTTATTCACAGACCCTGTACACCTAGTTTTTACCACGGCCTGACCTTTCTAACCCCCTCATCATATAGCCTGCTAGCGAGCCAACACCACAGTCACCATCACACTCCATAACTACCCCCATTCTCATCCCGATCCTACTCAACCTGACTACCAACCCAAATGAACAGCCCCACAAAAAGACCTTCTGTGGTCAATTCTGTTCACCTCCAACCAACCCACACTAGCCCTCCAAGAATTGTTCCCCTAGTCATAAATGACCTTTCTTTACCTACAAGTCCCATTGAAACAGGTAACTGACCTCCCACTAATACAATCGTCTCAACCCAAAATAAGGGGGGGGGGTGTCCTGCCAAACTTGGAATATGTCCGAACATGTCATTCCCAAACCGTTCAATTATATCCATACTACATATGGTATAAGGAAAAAAATTATATATTTAAATTCAAAATATATTTTTAAAATATTTATTTAAAAATTAAATTGGGACCAAGTGATGAATATATTTGAAGTTTTTTAACATAATTAGTTTAATTCAAATAATTCGCTCGATATAAATTTATATTAGAATTAATTTTTATTTCACATTTAATTGAACATTGAATAATCTTGATTAAAGACCAACCTATGTATATATAGAATTATTTTATGTAATTATTGATCGAAATTACTTTCCATTTTTTTAGTTAATTATTTTTTTAGATGGTATCCTCATTTTCAATATTCATCATTATATGTATAAGGGTCTGTATTGCCAAATAAAAGTTATTTATTTTTATTTCTAAAAATAAAGATCCCCTTGCTCGCATGTGAGTATATTTTATTAAGATGAATACGAGCAAGGATAGTGTAATACAAATACCGCACTAAGATGAGGCGGTATTACAGATATTAAAGTGATATATTGGACTGGGATGCGATCTGTAACAAATTTCAAGACCTAACTCATGTAGTATAACCCTTTGTTCATAGTTTATCCATTTTTTATAAGTGGATCAACAATACCAAATGCTAAATATTAGTCACATAGTTTATTTTATTCATGTATTGTTTATTATTTTTATGAATATGCAAGATTACACAATCACATAAAATAATAAACAAAAAAATTAATGGATTAAAAAAATTATTATGTGATGAATGTTTTCCTATTTATTTAATGGCCAGCTATGAGTGTGATCACCTAGTAGTGCATATAGTATATAAAATTATTTTATTTATTGGTAAATAATAAAAAACCTCAAATAAATATCATGTCATAAATTCCTTCCATCATTTAAATTTGAACAAAAATAAGTGTACATGGTGCTTGTCATCCCTAGTTGAGGGTACCTCCTACTACTAGGGAGTTCTTATGAGAATGATGGTTAGAATTAAATTATAGTTACAAAAAATAACTATAAAAATCTATATTATTTCATCTTTATAGGTAAGTAGTTGAGTAAATCTGATTTGTTATTTTGAAAGATTCTTATTCACTCAATATATCAAATATTCGTGAGTTAATATGGATAACCAGTTAAATTCCTACTTCGAAACTCCCTGAGTAGTGGTGTAGCCACAACTTAGACTATTAGGAGAGTTTCAAATTATCACTTCCACTAGAATAATCTTTCTGTTGAATATCCCAAATATATTAATGAGGGATACTGGGGTTTGTTAAAATAGTGGTAGACATTTAATGATTTAGTTAATAGATAATGTGAAATCAATAATCAATATTAAAGTAATAATTTTCTATTTTTATTCTATGGAACAATGAAAAGTAATAAATAATAAACACAATGACTAATCGCGTATAAAAAACCTATCCAAACTGGAATAAGAATCCAAAGTGCAATACACATGTATACAAAAATTAATATGATTTAGGAAGTTCAAGCCGTTGGAGTCCCCAATACTTATTGAACTACATATAGAAGCGTGGGTGTAAAAGATTATTACAGGAGAATAACGTATGATGCATTTTATGTGCACATCATAATTCTATCATCAACATCCGATCTGATTTGTGGATACAACATCAAGACATGGATGATTTCCCATGTTCTCTTATATCCAAGAATCTTCTATGAATAAAATGAAGTGATGTATGAATAGATGATTATTACACTAGATATGTGTATATTGAATGTTGGATTACAATATTTTAATATTTACCTTTCTAATATCATTATTACCCATTTAAATCATTTTCCTTTAAGATCTGAAAAAATAATAGTATGGTGAAAATGCTTCATTATCTTTTAGGTAAGGTTCACCAAGTAAATATTAACTTAAGTAAAGAATAATATTTAGTTATTATGGTGAAAAAATTGAAATACATGGTTAAAAGGCCAATATAAAGTGTCAAAAAAATAGAACCTTCACAACATCCTTCAGAGAATAGAGGTTGATTCATTATATAGGAGGCTATTTTCATTTCATGTCATGATATAATTATATCAAATTAAAAATTATATAAAATATATTAAATAAATAAGTGATCGCTTCTTCTTCGGGTATATTCATCAATTGAAAAGTAATGTTTCAATTTAAATTTTTGGTATTGAATGTAATATGACCACAACATATGTGTATTTTAATATTATAACCGTGTATGAAATGAAATTTCATAAGAAGTAAGGTGTTTTCTCCAAGAGGCTGAGGAAGGATGGTTTCTATGTTTATGGTGAGAATTACATGACTACTAATTTCCAAGAATTTTTATTCTAGTTTAATTTTTTTTAAGTATCACTAAAATATTTATATCTTATCTTGAACATAAAGAGATATTATTCAATTAAGGAATTAATGTTTTTTGTGGCATTTAATACACAACTAATAGTTCATTAATTCTAGTATCACTAAAAACACATGATAAATATAACAATTTGATACTCATTATATCGAGTTATGGTAAGATGATTTATTTTCAATAAAAAATAAATTTTTTTATAGATATACCTAGTATGGGTTTAACTATTTTGAGTTAAATACCTTTGGTATTTTTAATACATGCACATATTTAATTTTGGATAAATATACCTTTAGAAATAAAGGTAGGACACAAAGCTTTAAAAATTAGCTTAGCTAGAGTGTATTGATTATTCCAAAGTAAAGATAGAGGTAAATAAACTTCATAATATTATTTTAGGAGTTTCAAGGAATGTAAATTAGAAGTATGAAATATACATGGTTATAAGATATGAGTTACATCAGGAACATGTGATGAAAAATATCTTGAAAAAGAATTCATCAATCAATATAATGTACCATGTCGTAATTCTTAAACACACATTTTCTTATATACATCAGAGTTATGATGTTACTGAGGAGAATAGATGATGACTCTTGCAAGTTAAATTTGATAAATTATATTTTTCATGGAGTAATTCTTAAACACACATTTTCCTATTCACATTAGAGTCATGATGTAAGTAAAAGTAGCATCAATGTTGTGTCTTACATGCATTATGAAAACCTCTATTATATTTAGAGACATGATATGAAAATAGCATCGTTATCTCATAAAATTATGAAAACTATAATGAAAAATTGATATCATATTATTTATAGTATGATATAACTTCATTATATCATGAGAACACATGTTTAGATGGAAAGTGTTTGTTAATGATATAAACAAACTTTCACCAAGAAAAACACAATGTGAATCTCAGTTAATATCCAAATGTTTATACAAGATACTATTTTAATTCCTATGATAGAATAGTTATAGTCAAGTGAAATAATATATTTCAATAAAATGATGCAAATATCTATTTTAGATAGTGGGGCCAATTTTGGATTGGATTTAATCAATACTAGAGACACATATATAGTTGTCATTGGAATAAGTTTAACAAGGTATTGTAGAAATGTAATGTTATAGATACATATACTGAGTAGGAAGGATAAAACCATGCAAATGTTTTTACATTCACCATCATTTTTGATACATAATTTATTGAGAATAATGAATCCAAAAAGAAGGATGTAAATGGTAACAAGATACGATTTAAAATATCAATTAAAATTCAATAATGGATTCTATGTATCAAAGTAAAGGGGATTATTATTTGGAATACTATGGTAGGTATTCAAGTGATACTATACATGGGTGGTACAAGCATAGTTCCAATAAGGATCAATTGGTAATACTAAATTGTTATACCTAAATCTATTAGAATTTTACTTTTCAAAGATAGCTTCTATGATCATGATATTAAGCATTAGATGACAAGACCACGAATCTTGGATGGAAACTATATGATTACTTCAAAAAAGGGTTGGTGACACCATTAAATACTAGTAAGTACTGAAAGTTACTGAAATATATATTTGTATTGAATTAAGTGATTAGATCATAGAATATTTATTTGGAATTAATATTTTCCATATATATGTAAGAGGTTAGTGTGAGAACCAATGTTTTTCAAATAAAATATTTTTGATACCGTATAGAAAAAACTATTAGACTTAAAATTAGTTAAGACTAAAATAAAAGTAATTTTCTATAGATTGACTTAAAATACCAACCTATGTTTTAGTTAATAAGATATGATGAGGTAGATATAATGATTTCTTAGACTTAGTAAATAGTATATATACTGGCAAGGTATTGATAAAATACAAGTTGGAACAATTTGATATATTTTTTTACCAATTTCACATGGATTATATCTCTCCAAGAAGTCATGTATGAGAAATAATAGGATATTAATGTGGTACGTAAAATCCCATATGATTCGGTGATGGATAAATCACATATTCCATGCTATATATAAGATTTTATATTTATAATATAAGATTTATGGTAGAAAAATATTAGTTATAACTAAGATAATTTCACACGAAGTAGTAAGTACTATCTAATTATACTTTAGAGAGTACCAAAGATATGTACTAGGTATGTGTAGAGGAAGGGATAATAGTTATATGTGTGAAAAAAATAGTATTCCTATAGATCAATATAATCCAATATCATCCCAAGATAATTAAATGAGAAAGAAAATATTATTCAAGATAGTGATAGCCATATCAACAAATACTAAGTGTGTTTTGGCTTCTAAGGAAGCTAAAAAAGAATTTTAAAATACACAATGATTTGTTCTAGAAATTGGAATCACACCTAATATGTAAATTTTTATCATAATGTATATTATGATAATTATATTACTGGTACTAACCAAGATTTCATGTTTTCATAGTGAACAAAAGGAATATACACTGGGATATCATCTCTTGAGAAGTCTTACTCAAGAATGTGAAGTCGTAGATAGTATAATAGCCATGTAGTTGAGATTTAGTAGTCCCATGAATAATTTCACAACTCAGTATAAAAAAGATCTTATAATGTGAGATCTAACAAGGTTCGTTAGTAAGTTGGCTCCAGTGAATGTGGGAGTGTTATACTAGTGGGTGCCCTATAGCCAAGTTAAAAAAAACTTTTTTATTACCATACGATGTAAATAATGAGTTGTGCATGATGTAAACTTACTATAATAGTGTTTATATTTATGTGGAAATTATTTATATGGTTACATTTCATATCATAGAAAAATTTTATTGTAGTTTTAGGGATATAATGAGAACCTTGAGATACCCAGGTATTAATCAAAAAGAAATGTCTAATGGACTAGATACATAATTCTGATAGGACGTAGATGATGTATTGCTATCAGGTGTTGAGGGATCATAAAAATTAAGACTTATTATTATTAAGTTTACACCTTGTGATCTAGATTAGATCATATCATGAAAATGGATGCAATGATAGGAACACCACATGTTTTAGTTTCATTGATTGTTACTATCTTGAACATATGTATTGGTCTCCAGACATGAGATCATTATCAATTTGTTCCATTTGATCACATATTTTTATGCAAGGTAAAATCCATGACATTGAATTCATGGTGAGGTGTCTTCTATTGTGTCTGTATTTGGTGATATGAAATTGTTTGAATAGTCAAGATAGAATTTGTTGCTTTTGAGTTAAGGAAGTGATATATCAGGACAAGTTGACCAAGATGGTAGTACCTTTACTGAATCCCTATCCATGGTATAATAAGGAAAGTCTATCTAGTTATTTCAACAATTAAAAAAAATAAATATGTTGACATAGAGTGTGAATCCTTCTTTATAATATATCATGAGATAATGATATTATATTACATTATGTGTGTTCATAGGAAAGTTTTTCATTACAATGACTTTCATATATCTTTCGGGGTCCTGATAGGCTATTATACATTTCTCTAGGTATGTGAAAAAAATTCACTGATATCAATATATGGTCCTAGAGTGTCACACACTAAGCATAATAATAATTCTATCCTATTATGAATAATAAGAGTTTAGGAAATGTTGGGACCCACCATTGGGGTCTAGTAATGTATGATAATATAAAATCACCACAAAATAAATTAATTCATATTATTCACGTTTAGAATAATTGGTGTTACGTTTATTTATTAAAAGCATTCACAATTGTTTAGTGAATACAAGGAAAATATATTTTATGAAAGGATAATATATTTTTTTCAAGGTTTATTAACATATATATAGGAGAATTGAGTCATTTTATTGGATCATATTTTATCACTAAACATAGTTTATATGTTACAAATATGGGATAAAATATTTATGACATTTATAAAATGCATACAAATTCATATGTTTTGTTAAAGAATTAAATAAAAAGGTTAAATTTATTTTGGGGACAAAGTGGTATTTCCATAAGATTAAACCTTATTATATATCTATGATATACTTAAATTAATAGAACTATTAATATATTGAAATTTGATATCTTCTGTCTCCCCACCCTCAAGATATATAGAGAGAATAGAGTGATTGGAGCATGATGATCCAATAAATCCCTCTATCGTCAAAGTAAAGTTTCTTTTGTGATCATTTTGATGGTTAAGGATGCTTAAATTTTATATTTTATTACCCTATGATCAAAGATCAATGGTCTATTAGACTTTTGGAGTTCATGTGGATGATATAGACGGATTAGAATTCAGATCCTTCAAGAAAAAATCACCGAAGATGAACGACGTTCCAACACGTGTTCAAATTAGATGAGGTATTTGTTCATTTTAATTTTTATCTTAATTCATTCACATGAATTACCTTAGTTTGAAACTAGGAATTGTTTATTAAGGTGATGAAGTTAACTTTTCCATCTAAAAATAAACCTTTTAAAATTTTAATTTTCAAGATTCTATTGTGCGCCAAGTGACAACAAGAGAAACATTTAAAATAAGTTTTCATTAAAGAAACTTCTTTGTAAAACTAATGAAATTTTTCATGATAATATAAATAGAGTAATATGGTTATAGAATTGAAAAAAATCCAGTAACACTATAAAAATTAAAAAGAAACTTTCCTTTTGACTTTATATGAATAAATTAAAAAAATGACCCCTTCATAAGAAATTAAGAAGATTCCATTCAAGCCATGTAATAAATCAAGGATAACATAAAATTTACATTATAAATTGTTTGAGTAAATAAAAAGTAATTTTTAAAACAATTTTGAAAAATATGGACATGGATGAAAATATATATTTGATTAAAAAGAGAAATAAGATTTTATTTTATTTTATAAATATATTTTTTGATTAAAGTTCCAAGGAGAGGAACAGTTTGAATAAAACATTAAGAAACATTAAGTATCTAGAGGATAAGAAAACATATAGAGTCTATAAAGGAAAAAAATATAATATTAATTCAATGAATATATAACATATCCTAAAAAATGATATTGTAAAACAATTATTTATGCTATTAACTTTTAAATTGTAAACCCTAGAAATTGTAAACTTGAATTGAAAAATTAATTACCATAAATAAATATTGATTCATTTTATGTACATTATATTGTAATTATATACACCACATTAAATAAAATAGGTTCATAAAAACAAATATATCTCCATGAAGTAGAAATTTTGACAAAATCCCTTACCTCACGATTCAACTTAGTTAAATGTACTTTAACCTAATGTATAATAAAATTAAATTTATTATATTTTCATACTAGATCTATATCTATATATATATCAAATAAGATCTATTCATAAAATATAATCACTCATTTGATAAAAATATTTCATTATTTTCATGGTTTAATGTGTTAACTGTTTAGTTTTTTCATGCATGTTTCATCACAGAAGTCCTAGTTCTTGTGTATAGGTTATAATTTCATAATATATAGAATGATATTAATGTTTTAAATATAAAATAGAAAAAAAAACACACACACACAAATATATATATATACATACATACATATATATATATATATATATATATATTCATTATATACATATTTAGAATCATCTATGAAAAGTGGACATGAAAATTGAATCACATCGCTTCATTGAGGTTTTAGTCCACATGTACGCACGATCGACATTTTCATTTCTTAATTTATAGAAGGTTAAGGAATTATATAATATATTAAATCTCCAAAATCATAATTATTTCATATTTATCATATATATTCATTACTTTCATCATTATGGATTTCCATTTAAGGTGGTGATGGAAAAACAATTATCACGTTTCATATGGTGGTAGTAAATCATAAACACAAGACATGATTTTGTTTCCAATTTGATAGAGAATGAGATAGATAAATATTTTTAAATAAACATAATAAAATTTTATTATATGGTATATACTTATTTTATTATATTGGAATGGTTAGGACATAATTGAAGGTTGTAAAAGAAGAAGAAAAATGTGATTGAGTTGACTACCTATTATTTGAAATGGCTCCATTAGATCTAATCTTAAAGACAATAGGGTTGATCTTTTGTGAAGAAAAAAACCATAGAACATGGATAATGATATTTGGGAGATATTTTTAAGGGTTGGGTCAAGATAAATTACTTAATAAGCGTAAATAAGCGAGTATAGGAAGTTACATTTTATAAGTGAGGTGGGTGACACAATTATAAATTTTTTAAAATTAAAATATTATTAAGTCAATTTACTATAAAAACAGATCAAAATGGAAAATATTTGGGTGTTTATATGTTATAGGATAAAAATAAACTCAAACAATAGGGTCCAAACATGTTTTTAGGTCTTTTTAACACATAACTTTTTAAATTAACCAATGGTAAAATGTTTTAACCTTAACTATGGTATCAAATTTTTTCGGTTTTTAGTATTCACAATGAAAAAAATGAAATTTTACTCATTAATAAATTTAGATATTATTATTTCAAAATATTGAAAATTTTTTATCATATTCCATCATTATAATTGTCATAAAATAATTATAAAATAAACTCTCAAAATGTGATGAAAAATAATTTTTCAGGAAAATACATTTTTCAAGAATAAGATGACTCAAATTAACTCTATGAATAATAGTCATTATTCTATAAATTTTAATTTATATATTTAAATATTTAATTTAAATATTTCATTTAAATAATTCATTATTATATATTACTTCAATTAATTAAAATGTGAAAATATTTTGCACTCAAAAATAGTTTTTTTTAAAAACATACCATTTTTCCTCCAAATGATATTGTCTTTATTTCTATAAAATTTATAACAAAGAAATGGTTAAATATAAATATTATAAAAAATTATTATAAATAAAATGATTAATATTTAAATATACATTTTCAATTATACATAAAAACTTACTTTTATGGGAAAATATCAAGATTTCTTTATTGTAGTATTTTGACATAGTAAGTTTAAAATCAATATTCATCCCATAAAATTAGATTTTTTATTACAAGAAATATTAAAATTTTAATTATAAAATCTTTTCATGAAAATAACATGATCACTCACTTTTATGTAAGCTCATTTGTTACATTCTTTCCTCATTAAAAAATTTCATCCTTGAAATTTTCATAGATACTACATTATAAAAAAATGAGGGTGGTTCTTCTTTATAAAATCCCCAGGTTCCCATATTTCTTCATCAATTTTATATTTTCTATAAATTACCTTTACCATTAAAGTAATTATATTCTACACCACTTTTTATCTAATTTTAATAATTTGGATAGGCTCTTGACAATAAGATGGATCATGTTATAATTAAATTTCTTTAGAGGTGATCACATATATTGGGCATTGAATATACGTTTTTAATAATGGGATATTGAAAACATTATTTACATTATAAATTCTCAATGGATTTTCAAAATGGCAATAAATAGATCAAATTATTTATATAATTTCTAGTGGTCTGATATAATTAGGGCTCAGTTCCCCTTTCTGTTTGAACCTTATATTAATCTTCAATAGAGATACTTTCAAGAAAATGTGATCCCTCACTTGAAAGTAAAAACAATTCCTTTTGTTATTGGTATATTTTTTCCCTTTATTATCTACTTTAATATGGGTCTGAAAACTATTTACCTCCATCTTTGTATTTTCAAAAAGTTCGTGTTCTACAAGATTCCTTTCACCAAATTCATCCCAAAAAGTTATAGTATGACATATATTTCCATAGAATGCTTCGTATGGTGCCATTTGAATTATTTAATCGAATTTATTGTTATAGAAAACACCACCAAAGGTAAATACTAATCCCATATAACATCAAGTTCAAGTGAGGATGACCTTAGCATGTCTTTTAATGTTTTAATAATCCGTTTTAATTATCCATCAGTTTGAGGGTGATATGTGGTGATCAATTGGATCTCTATATCAAGAGACTTTTAATGAATTTTCTAGAATTTTGATGTAAACCATGGATCAAAATCATAAAAAAGTAAAAGATATGTGCCACTAAGCCTTACAAATTCTTTAATATAGATCCATGTGAGTCTTTAAAGTTGTAACATCCCATACCCGTATTCCACTCAACACTGCCCCAAGCCTGGTTGGCCAAAAGGCCTCAAGAAATACTCCTCAAACACTAGTGGTTTATGACTATTATCCAGGGCCTAGGGTGTGTCCATGGGGATATTATTCCCTCCTTACTAGAGTTTAACATAAAAAATATCCATAAAAGTCAATAGTAGGAGTAGATATGAAATCCAAACAAAATACAAATAAACAAGATATGAATATATAAAAAAAATTACATAAGAATCTATTACACCAAAGATGATGACACATGTCATGTTTCTGAAAACATATAAAATAGGCATACATGGCATCATTACAGTTCAAGTAAAAAATTACCAAAAGAATAAAAAGAACTTTATCCCAATTACATAATGAGTCTCAGCTCAATCCCAAGCTCCCTTGATCCTAAGTATATAACCTAATCAATCATCGAACTATTGAAACTTTCCCCAATCCCTACCTTCATCCATATAGTCTGTCTGGGTACCCAATGGAGGCCCAAACAAGGTGTGAGATTCAATCTGAGTAGGTAACTAGAAAAAGGTCTAAAAAAATCATTAGTGGGAAATATAACAGTCTAAATAAGAGTGAAAATTAAATAGGTGGGAAAAATAAAAGTAAGTTCTCATGGAATATATACCAAATAAAGTGAACCTGTATATCCATAAAAGTATCCCATCAAAAAAAGTTTCAAGATCCTATCAAAAGGAAATATTAAATCAAGAGTAACTATCACGTTCTAGACAAACTTCTAAACATATCATTTCAACCATGACCTTTTCATATAACTAGAAGTGTTAGAACATCCATGACCAAGCCATATAACCAAACATGTAACATTTACCATGACTATGTTGTATAATTAGAAGGTCAGACCACAAAGGGATGGATCCAAGGTATGGAAGACCAATGCATTCTCATAAATTCCTAGGAACATCTCAATGGAAACTTGGTTAGTCTTGAGTTGGATTCCATGGAGCTTGTCTACAGACCATGACCATTGTGATCCGAAAACAAACCAGATTCAAGGGGTAGAAAGGCCCAAGGAATCCAATAGAACCAATACCCAAAGAGAAATATATATCCAAGGCATCTAATTCCATGTTCAAAACCCATGGTAAAAATGTCCATGTCCTCTAATGGAATTATTCATCATTTTATCCATTTATCATTTCAAAAGCATCCAATTACAACCCATGAGTATAACCACTAATTATCCACCATTCAAATTAAATTAAATCCAATGAGTTTACCCACACACATGAAATAACAACCAAACAATCAAATAATTCAACATCATACTTAACATGTAAATGAGTAATAACATAGCGTACATAAGAAATTAAATTCAATTTATTCATAATTGGGCTTCCTCTAAAACACAAGCTCATTCACAAACCCCTAGGGTGGTTCATCAAAGGGAAGCTCAAGGAAAGTACATGGAACAACCCATGGGTGGACTTTGGTTTGGGAAACAACCACTAAATAATCTCAAAGGGACTAAGGGAATCCCTAACTAGTCCCATTCCATTTAATTTAACTATCCAAAGAAATTTTGGGGATCCAATAGAAATTCTGGCAGGTGGCCCAATATAAACTAGAATAATAAATCACTAAAAAAATGTTAAAATATATGACACATTATGTATGTTGGTATTACATTGATCATCCAGTATCAACTTCTAGTTCAAATACGATTAGAAAGAAATTAAATAAAATATGAATAACCATATATTAGGGAATATTTTCTTTCACCTAAATAGCATAGCCAATACCAATAAAAATGATGAATGACATAAAAGGAATTAATAACACATCGATACTAATCCAATGACACTGATGAAACTCGATTATAATATTAGATGGAGGAATTAGATCAAATTCTATCTTAAGGATCAAAAGAGATCTCAAATGTATAAATCTATCTAATGTATGAGGTGGTAAGTTAGATTTAAATAAAGGATTAATTAGAGGTGATTTCATAATTTTACCCAAATTACTTGGCCGCACAGTTTAGCCACTCGGTTGGCCAAATCATGCACCAACTATGCACCCTTTTTTGTATAAAGGTTCACCCCTCATGGTTTGACTAACCATGCCAAAACTGTGTCTCATCACACTCTCAAAAACTACAGACATACCCACACAGGCATGAACCTAAAATTGAATGGTTTTTCTAACCACTTGACATGTAGGACTCCATTATCCAACCTCGCACAGTTATAAGTAACCATGTAACTGACCCCTCATGGTTTCTACTAATCATGTGACAATACTACTTCACCACAAAAGTTTGGATTAGGGCTTCGAACAAGCCTCAAACACCATTGAAACCTACATTGCCTCAAATGGAGTTCATATTAAGATTAATTAATCATTTTAAACAGAAAAAGGGATTTGTACCTTGTATAAAATCCCAGTTTCTTAAAATATCCCCTAAAGAAATTCATCCCTAAATTTCCCTCTAAAGGGTGGTCAATATTCATTTGAGAATAACTTCAGAAAATGAGCATGTACATCGACCTCCCACTCCCAAGTCTCATACTATAAATATCCATGCTTCCATATCACCCATACTAGAGTAACTGAAAGGTCCTAGATATCCTTCATTCTAATATACAAGATAAGAATAAGATTCTCCTAAAATGATTCATTTACCTATAACTTCACCAATTTTGGACGTAGAACGTGAGATATTTTTGAATGATAATAGCACAACTAATATATGTGAAAACGTTGTATCTGTCTAGGAACCTCTAAGGAAACTACCACCAATAGGCTACCAGCCTAACTCCACCCAAAAATTTGAATGTCTCAACATATATTGGTGAAATATTAACCTATATCCTGATCCAACTAGGTCCCATCCTCACTGAAATATAAAAAATACCCGATCCCCATCCTCAAACTCTATAGTTCACCTACGACAATTGGCATAATATTTTTATCAATACTATATAGTATCCATCCACTCTGAATAAAATGGACCTACTCAGAAGTCTCATGTATGATATATGGTCCTAGTAAAGATTCCTCACTTACCACTAACCAGAACAAGGGTGATCGACATGGCCTAACATTCATATCCTCCTAAGGTTCCATCTTTATCATCACCTGATAACCATTATTTTAGGCGAACTCAAATAGGGGTATATGCCTCTCCCAAGAGCCCCCAAAATCCGGGACACATGATAACTACATTTCCTCAATCACCTATGTTTAATTCTTTGTTTGGTCATCAGTCTTAGGGTGGTATGTTGTGCAAGGATACACATTTGTACCTAATACCCTCTGCAAACACTTCTAGAAATGAGATGTTAACAGGGTGTCCCTATCTGAAAAAATAGGGCATGGGACCCCATGAGGTTTTATTATCTCACAAATAAACAACTTTATAATATCTTATACACTAAAAGTCTAATTTATTTGTAGAAAATGAGAAAATTTCATGATATTATCAAGAGAAACTCACAAAGCATCACTACCTTGAGGCGACCTCATTAAACCGGTCACAAAATCCATAGTGATATCATACCATTTCCACTTAGGAATAGGTAATTTCTATAATGGTCAACATGTTCATTGATATTCCATATTCACTTACAAATATGTGGAAAACCTTGTAATTAAACTATCTAACTCTCACTTCATATCCAACCACCAATACTGAAAATTTAAGTCACAATATATTTTGGTGACACATAGGTGAACTGCCCAAGATGATTTATGAAACTCTCTCATCATCTCCTCACATACATCCACTGGAACCCAAAAACAACCATGGATATGAATGATCTAATCCTCGTCTACAACCCAAACAGGATGTGGTTCCCCACCTTACACACTCTCCCATAATACTAGGCCCTCTGAATCTGATAGCTTCCTCATCCTCACTCTATCGAGTATGGTAGATGTCACAACTAAGGATGAAAAAAATATGCCACTGAGTGTCTATAAAATCCATGTGTGTCTCAGAAAACTAATCCATAAGTTACTACTTGTTACTAGCCTCCGAAAATTCATGTATCTGAGTCCACCTTCTAAGTGCATTGGCCGCTAAATTTCCCTTCCCAGGCATGTAGGAAATATCGAAGTCAGAAGACTATAATTATTAAACGAACCTTATCTAATTCATATTCATATAACAATATATAAATATGTAATTGAGGCTTTTGGGGTCCATGTACACCCTAAAATGCTCTCCCAGTAAGAAATTTCTCCAACAATGAAAAGCATGAACAACTGCAGGTAACTCGAGATCATGCATCAGGTAGTTTCTCTCTTGTGGCCTTAGCTTCCAAAACCCATACACCATGCCTCTATCTCACAGCATCAGTACTACTCTAAGACTGATACCTGATACATTTCAATACATAGTGTAGTTTCTACCCAGCTATGGAAGAATCAAGATTAGTGATGAAGTCAATCTACCTTTTAGTTCATAAAATTTTGTTTCATAGGTATCTATCCATACAAACTTCACACCCTTCGTAGTTATGACCTTAAGCTATGCTTATAAACATGAGAAGTACGATATGAAATTTCTGTTAAATCCAACTATCCCCAAAAAACTCCATATGTCAAATACATTATTGGGTTTCTCCCAGGAAACTACAGCTATCACCTTCTATGGGTATAATGATACTACTGTCTCTGTGGTAATATGACCTAGGAAGTTAATCATGAACATCCAGAAGTAGAACTTTGTGAGATAAACATATAATTAATGCTCCATCAGTGTATCTAAGATCATCTAAATATATTTGGAATGTTTGTTTTGATTTTGATATTACACCAAGATATCATCCATGAGAACCACCATAAACGAATCTAGATAAGGATGGAAAACTTGGTACATTAGAGACTTTAAGATTTATAGTGCATTCGTGAGACCAAATAACATAACCAGATACTTGTATAGACCAAACCTATTATAAATATTTATGTGAGATATTTTTGTAGGTCGAACACGTACCTGGTGATATTCGGATCTCAAATAAATGTTTGAGAACACCAGATCTCCTTGAAGCTGATCAAATAGTTCATCTATCTATGTCAAGGGATACTGATTCATAACCATGAAATAGTTTATTTTTTGATAATCCATGCATTGCCTAAGGTTTCCATCTTTATTTTTTTCTAAAGGACTAGTGAACCCCTTGGATAAGTACAAGGTCAAATAAGATATTTTCCTCAAAATATTATAAGTTCCTCTTGAGCTACTTCAACTCCATCATAACGATCATATTAAGAGGAATGAACAACAGTGAAACTCCTAGAACTAGGTTGACGGAGAATTAAACCTCTCAATTATAAGGTAAGCCAAAAAAATATTCTAGGAACACATCCCTGAAATAATCATCCATTGGAGGAATGTACACCTAATTCGCTCCCTGATTATCTAGATATAAACTAGTCATCTAGGATATCATCCCGCCTAACCCACGATGCTATTGTCTATCTTTGATCAGTTAGACATCCCATTCACCATTTTTAGTATAAATTGTTTCCTCTAGTGATGTAAAAGTTTCCATCTAGTGAAAATAATCAATGTAGGCTCGATAAGATACTATCCATACCATTCTAAGTATGAATTCAATCCTATTCATATTGAGGATAAAAAAGAACCCAATCAAAGTAAAAACCACCAATATCAAGGGGGAACTCTCTTCATTGACTTAAATCCTCCATCCTGATTCCCAATTGAGTGTCACGAATCATAACACCCTTATAAGACTGAATCACAATCCCAAGGCTCTCCATAACTAGTATAGATATAAAACTATGTGACACACCTCTTTGAAAAAGAGCATATACAAGATTTGAGGCTAATAGAATTTCACCTCTCACCATAGATGTCCTGGTGCCTTGCTTATCAGGGGTAGGATATATAGAAAATATCTTCCCTAAACCATAACCCTGTCACACATCCTCAATTCCTAGAGTAGGCCCACTCTGTTGTCTCAGTGTAATTGGTTCCTAGATTACTCAATAATACCAACACCACCTCAGCTTGAATGACTGATATTTCTCTATAGTCATACTTGATGTGGAGTTGAGAAACCCGCTTCCAATACTTTTGTTGTATTTGACCCCTACTACTCATTATAGAAGGGATGGTCCTATATAAACCTTTCACATGTCTCATCTTTCCACAAGCTTGGAAGTCTACTAGGTCATAGTCACATGGATTCTTCATGTGGCCCCATCTACTGCACCGATGATATAAAATTGAACAACCATTACTCAAAGCATGATTGGTAATCATCTCACAAGAAGCCTTAAAATGGAGCTTTCCTGCCTGAAGTTTTTGAACCACTGGCTCAAGAGACTACACTACTCTAATTTATTCCCCCAAATTCCCTCAGGTTATGCTCCATAATTACCACCAGATTCACAATTTCAGTAATAGAGGTTAATCTGAACATGTTGACTAGAGATTAAACAGAATGTCAGATACCTTTCTCAAAGTGTCTTACCCTTGATAACTCATCATTAAGGTACATCAACCCAAAATTATAAAGCTCAATAATGAATTACTAGTACTCCATAACCTTCATATCACCCTTCTCCATACACATAAACTCACTATACCACTATTCCCTTAGAGTCTCTGGGTTAAAGTAGTCATAGAACCTAGTTTAGAAAACCTACCCAAACTATGTATCACAGCCTGTCAACCTAGTTCAGTACATCCCACTAGTGATTTTATTCTCCTCAAACCATGTAAGTCGTGATATTAACTCTCCTCTTAGAATGTGTATCTAGATTATTTAAGATCTATATCATAGTCCCAAGACATAGCTTTGCAGCCTATGGACCACCATCCCCCCAAAAACATGAGATGATGCTACTATTTGCACAAATGTATCAACTCATCCATAGAGAAGTCAGGATGTAGTGATCCCAAGAAGATCTGCATGAAGCGATAAAATCCCTCAAATAATTATGACTTAGAACCTTTGTTTGGTAAAAAAATTTGGCATCTTAGCTAGAGATATAAAGGAGGATCCACTGGCATACCATGGACCACCACCTTCAAGGAGTGGTTGTCCCCTCCCTCCTAGTGTACGAATGGAGGTTGTTGTGGTTGAATTCCTCTATAATTCCAAAAACACACTCATAAAGAACAATATCAAAGTTCATAGCTCAAAAGAATATGAAAGGTAAAAACATTTTTATAGATAGTTCATAACACACAACCGACTCCTAAATCTGGGACTGGTAAAATGAAATAGTCACAAAAATTCACTAGAGACACTACCTAATCAAGAAAACACTACATAGATTATGGAAGGAACGCTGAGTACCAACCATGTTTCTCAATTCCCTTCAAATAATTCTATCATAAAAACATATATATCCATCAAAACACCTATCACAACATCATTCAAGAAGACAATGTATCTTATATGGCATGGAATAATGCATGACATTTGATTTATAACAAGTTCATAAAATGATGCGTGAGAATTAATAACCTTATCTCATTGGGTTGCAACAAAATAGAACCCAAAATCATATCAATAATAACATCATAATTCAAGTTCATGACCCAATTGTGAAATCAAATCTTTTGTGGTAATCAAAATCCAGAAAAAAAAATTACATTCAAGGAAATTTGGATTTTTCCTATACATGGGGTAGCTACGCCTTGGCACAACTCATTAACAAATTCAAATTCATTCACATCCCTTTATATTATCAATAAATAATAATAAACCCTAAAAATAACCCTCTAATACCACTTTGTAACATCCCATATATGGATTACACTCAATGGGTATCTGATCCCTATTATCCAAAAGGCCTCAAGAGCATATCCTCGAACTCCAAAGGCTTCCAACAAGTAGTGAGGGCCTAGGGTGTGTCTTTGGGGAGTCTATTCCATCTTTACCGGAGTGTAAATCAACAAAATTTCAATAACTTCCAATAATAAGAGCAGATATAACATCTAGCAAAAATCTAAATAATCAAGATAGGAATATATAAACAATTATAGAAGAATCTCATACCCAAAAGTAGATGATACATGTCATGGTTCAACAAAATAGCCCAAACATGTATACATGGAATGATTATAGTACATGTCACAAAATAAAAAAAGACCAAAAAACATTATCTCCCAATAGAATCATGAGCCTCAACTCGATCATGTGTTCCCTTGTTTATAATCATGGAACAAAATAAAGCATTGAACTGTTGATGATTTCCCCAGTACCTACCTACATTCATATAGTTTGTCAAGGTACCAAATGACGACACGAATAGGGTGAGAGATATAATCCTAGTAGGTAACCACCCAAAGGTCTATAAAAAATCCTAGATATATTATATAACAATATAAATAAGATTTCATAGTAAATAGGTAAGTAGTATGAAAGTATGTTCCCATGGAATATATAACAAAGAATGTGATCATATATAGCCATACAATCCTCCATACAAAAAATAAGTGCCAGAATCTTATCACAAGGAAGTTGTAAATAAAGAGTAACTACCATGACCTCACTATACCTCAAAACATAAAATGTAAACCATGACCTTGTCATATAACCATAAGTGTTAGAACATCCAATACCAAGATTAATAACCAAACATGTCACATTTACTACAGCCATGTCATATAATTAAAAGTTTCAGACCATGATGGGTCAGATCCAAGGTATATAAGACCAAGGAAAACTTATTGAGTCCTAGGAGAATTTCGATGAAAACTCTATTAGGCTTGGGTTGGGGTCCATAGAGAATGTGTACTGACCATGTTCATTATGAGCCCAAAAAAATCTTGATCCAAGGGGTAGAAAGGCCCAAGGCATCACACAGAATCAACATCAAAGGAGATATTTTGATTCAAGGAATCCACTACCATGTTCATGAAACATGCATAAGACATCCACGACATCTTATGAAATAATTCATTATTTTATCCATTTATCATTTCACAAGAATCTAATTACAACCCATGAGTATACCAACTCATTTTCCATTATTTACATTCAATTAAATTAAATGATTTTAATCACTCACATGAAATACCAACAAAAAAATCTAATAATTCAACAACATACTTAATAATGAAAGGAGTCCAAACATCTCCTATAGAAGAAATTAGATTAAATTCATTCATAATTGTGATTCCTCTAAAAAAACAATCTCATTCGCACACCCTTTGGGTGGTTCCTCAAAGGGAAACTCAAGAAAAGCACATGGAACACCCCCATGGGTGGCCATTGGTTGAGGAAACGAACACCATCACATCTCAAATAGAATGAGGTATTCCCTAACAAGTTCCATTCCATTTAATTCAACTAACAAATTCTATTTTAGGGTCATGTAGGAATGTTTTACAAGAATCACAATCCAAACTAGTGTAATAAATCACCAAACCAAATGATAAAATTATAGACCACCTACTATAGCTTGGTAGTATAGTGATTATCTAGTATGAACTTTTAATTTAACATAGATCATAAAAAAATTAAAGAACATATGATGAAATTGAAATTAGCTCATATTAGCTTGCACATAAAAACCACAACTCGTACTAATAATAATGAATAATGACATAAAAGGAATTGATAACTCACTGATGTAGATCCAATGAGACGGATGATGCGTGATTCGGATATCAGATAGAGGAATATGATCAAATCCTATCTTAGGCATCAAAGGATCTCTCAAATGGATCAAGATATCCAATAAAAGAAAAGTGAGAAATGGTTTGAAATAAATGATTAATTAATAGTGATTTCATAATTTTACCAAAATTTCTAGGTTGAATGGTATGGCTATATGGTTGTCCAATCCATGTGCCGACCATGAACCCTTTACTTTAGGAAGGGGAACCCCCCATATTTTTTATTCATAGTTTGACTAACATTGCACAAACCATGTCTCATCCCACTGTCAAAAATTAAAGACATGCCTGCATGGGCATGTACCTCAAATCATAAATTTATTGAAAATATGAAACTAATAAGACTCTATTTTCCAACCTCACATGGTTAGAAGTAACCATGTTACCTTCCCCACACAGTTTTTACTAACTATTTGACTGTTCTATTTCACCCCCAAAAGTTGGTTTCCATGCTCCGAAAAAGCCTCAGACACCACTAATACCTCCATGAACTCAAATGGGATTCACAATAAGTCATAATTAATCATTTTAATCTAGAAACAAAAGGATCTTTACCTATTACAAAAACATGAGTTCTTACTCAATTGGTAGATCTTCTCTTATAGAGAGGAAATGTGTGGATTTGGTATGATGAGGAAAATTAATCCATATGGAATCATTGTTTTTATGTGTCATTCTTAATATAGTGAAAAATAACATAGTAATTTCATCCCATTTCTACATAGTAATAAATATAAGTTTCATGACTACTCTAGGATTTTGTCTCTCAAACTTGACATGTTGAAAATCCAAGCATCCTAACACATAATCAAAATTTTCTCTCTTTATATTATCCCACCAAATATTATACTTGAAATACATACATTTTAGATATACCTAGGTGTATTGAGAAATTTGATGTATGAGCATTATATAATAATTCCCTTTTTAGATCAGGTTAAGATGGAACCTATAATATCTTTCCAAATTTCAGAACATTGTCTTCATAATTAAAGCCATCCAATTTCCCATCATTCACAATTTTTATTTTATTTTGAAAATTCTAATCATTAGCCTATGATATTTTTTTCCAATAAATGTGATTTGGAAATAATTTAAACAATTATTGATGTTTCCCCTTATTAATTAAAATATCCATCTTTAGTAAATGCCAAAACATAGGATCCACGTCAATCCTCATTTTAGTTGTGACTCCATGATATTTTCTAATCAATGAATATGACACCTTATTTTCCTTGTTTGGGTGGTAGTGTATTGATAAATCATAATCCTTGAGTATCTCAAGACATCACATTTTTCTTATATTGATTTACATTTATGAAAATATTGATTCTAGACTCTTTTTATTTGTGTATATCTTTTGTCTTTCTCCATAGAGATAATGTATCTATATATTCAAAGAAAATATTACAAATTTCAACATAAGTTCAAGATTTGGATAGTTTTTTTCCTTATTCTTTAACTACCTCCATGAATATTTAATAACTTTATCATATATTATAAGGATACAACCAAGTCCCTTCTTTGATGCATCACTATACATTACAAATCCATCCTTTCTCAATGGTAGTGTCAATATCATAGAATTGACCAATATCTAATTAAATTATTAAATAACATTCTTTATATTACATTGTCTATATAAACATAACCCCTATCTGGGTAATATTAATTATTGGGTAATCTAATCATGATTTTTTTTGAAAAAAATTGTTGTTGATAACCTGAAAACCCAATGAAACTACATACCTCAGTTATGTTCATCAGTGAAAGAAATTATGTTAAATTCTTCTTCTTCAAAGGATTTACTGGTATTATATCCTTAAATACAATATACCCATGAAAATAAACTTTTTGAATCTAAAATTCACACATGATGAATTTCCCAGATAACTATTTTTTAAGCGTCTTAGGAATTATTTGAAATTGTTTCTCAGGATCCTCATATATTTTAAAGTAATCTAATATATCATAAATCAATACCATAACACAAATATTAAAATATTACTTGAACAATCTATTCATCATATCAATAAAAAAAGATGGTGCATTATTCAATCCAAAGGTCATTACTATTAACTCTTAATATCCATAACTCATTCAAAATGATATCTTTGGAATATATTTCTTATTTACTGACAATTAATGATATCTAGAATGAAGGTAAATCTTTAAAAAAAATTGACCACCTTGAAGTTGATCAAATAATTCATCTAAGAGAGGTAGTGGACACTTATTATTTATATTAATATCATTGATTTCTATATAATCAATTGAAAAAAAACTAGTTCATTCTTTCTTCTTAATTAAAAAATAATCTCACCCTAATGTGAAACACTGGTGAGAATAAATACCTTATCATAGAACTCTTATGGTAGTTTCTTTATCTCCACTAATTTCACAGTTCTGATTATATAGGATGTGTTTGATATAGGTCTCACATAATGTATTAAATCAACAGAAAAATCAACTTCATGCTCTGGTGGATGTATATGTACTTACTTAATAAATACATAAATATAATCTTATACAATATAAAAATTGAAAATTTTAAGATTAACATTACCATCCAAATATTTTTATTATTCTTATTACCTAATAACATCATTTTGAAGGTCTACTAGAGGTGAATCTTAACATGGACCAAATGGTGAAGTATTCCCTCTAAAGATAAGGTATTCTACATCTTTATAATGAATTTTAACTTCCTTCTATTGGAAATAAAGTTTCATGTTATATTTTAAAATATAATCCATATCAAGTATTATACATAATTAATCCATAGGTTTAAAAATTAGTTCTATAAATAGGGTACATATTTGTGTCATAATGGGAACTAGTTGACACATCCTTGTTGGGGTGAGATTTCCACTAGTAGTCTTGATTGAAAACTACCCTCTTAAGGTTCTAGGGAAATATCAAATTTTCATGGTAAATATAAAAGTTATAAAAGAGTGAAAATTACTATAATGAAATAAATTATTTTATAAAATTTATCTAATTATTAACGTACTTTCTAGCATTTCATTTGAATCTTCAACCTCAACTCTGGTGATTTAATAATATTGGAATTCTCCCCTTGGAATTTTATGTGGTAGGTTACCTTGACACATGTGGAATTAATTTGAATAATTATACATTTCTATATAGTTGAAACATTGGATATTAGTAGTTTATTTATTTTCCTTGTATTAAATATTCAAATGAAATTTATCTCTAAACTTGTAACAAATTCTCCTACCCTTTAATAATTTTACTGGATATTTCCTTCCATACTTTTCACATTGAAATTGCTTTATTATGTTCTTATTCTTTGACACCTTCCCTTTTTCTTAGTGCACAACCAAACTATCTTTCACTTAATTTCCATTAAATATATAAGATCTAGAAAATTATTTCTATTTTTTATGGAACATAATACTATTTCATCATATAATGAAAAAATTTGAGAAATCAATTCCCTTCGAAGGATTGGCTTATGACCTTAAATGAATTTATCAATATTACATTCCAGATTTTGGATATAATCTATATTATAATTAGATATTCTTTTAAAGGTCTCCTCATCCTCTAACAAATCTCTTTTTACTTTTTATTTACATTACGAAATTTCTTATTCATTTTAGTTCATTTCTCATAATGAAAATATTTATATAAGATTTTTACTTTTGAAACACTTCATTCTATATGTTCTATTTCAACTTCATCCCTAGTAATATAGATCAAAAACCACCATTGAAAAATATCAACTTCAAAAAAATACCCACCATTATAATCCTTTCCCATTCATTTAATCTGAAGGCCATAAAATATTCTTTCAAGGGAATCAATACAGTTCTTAGCTACCACTAGATTAGTAGTTATGATAAAATATTAAGGATTTAATCATATTAAATGATCCAATATAAGTTTATCATTCCATTTATTTTCATATTCCTCTTGATAGGATATTTTATTAGTCATAACAGGGGTCAATTATGCTAATATGAACACGATTTACTTATCTCTTCCAAAAGTTGCATCAGTTTTTCAAATAGAGAAATATCAACATTATCCATGATTATTGATATTATTCCTTTAACCAAGAATAATTTCTAAATAACGTAATATATTAAATGAGATCATAAAATTATGAATTTTAAATCATTTTATATAATACTTAATCTGGTGTAGTACTAAATAAATTGAAAAATTATGCAGAGCTAATCTCTGAATCATAAGGTTGGTTTCCTTGGGAATATCTTTAAATCATAAAAATATTTCAAATATTTCATAATAGTCCATAATGATAATGTAAATAAAATAAATCATACCCTCTTATAGTGTCTTTAGAGGTGTACAGTATTATGACCACTCATCGTACACTAGTCAATATCAAGTTAAAACCCAATCTGTCCTATTCAAGGGTTTTAACCCCAAGTGCATATATGCAAAAATAGTATCCTCTTTTTAGTATCCAAATAGGGATGTATTTTCTAGGAAACTCCTATGAGAACATATTTAAAAATATTTATTATATTATCCTATACATATAGTTATCTTTAGATTCTGTCATAGGGTTATGTTTTCTAGTCTATATTTTCCGAAATCTAGTTCCAAAGGTTTCTACTAAGCTTTTTATCATACTAACTATAACAACCTAGACTCCAACAACCCTGAGTTGATGTTTATTTCATTACATTTTCATATGATATAAGAGATAAAATAAATAAGGACCAATCAATTTAGAATTATTAAAGAACCAAATACATATATGATTATTATTTTAGATTGTAAATAAAATATAAAACATATCAAAAGTAACTTTTCTAAATCCTTGAAAATCATTACTTGATTCTTTATTCATATCATGGGGAAATAAGAAAAATCAGTTTGAGCTCAAAAACTCTGTAATGGTTGTGTACAATGGAATCGATCCTGATTAAATAATGATTACTAATTATAGTGAGGTAAATAAATAAAAACACATACCATTTAATCAATAATATGAGTATAAAATGAATCCATGGATAATATCAATGTAATAATATCATAGATAATAATAATAGAATTCTTAATGAATGAAATGGACAATGGTGGAAGTATTGATCAATTATTTTTTTATTAAATTTTTAAATATGGTTAGGTATACACCAAAAACCCATTTAATATGGTTAGAAAACTAGTTTGTCTTATGAGACTAGTCAACAGTTCAAATAGATTATATATAAATATCCCCCATCTATGAATCTATGTCCAATTAATTTTTCAAATATTTAATGATCAATTTAATTCATAAATAATATTCCTTATTAAAAAATATATGTATTGAATAAAAAATATAGAATATTAATAACTTACTATCCAATCAAATAACTCTTATAATAATAAAAAGTATGTAGAAATGGTATATGGTTTATGAAATAAGAATAACCATAATTTAAATAATATAGATATAGAAGAGAAATTAAATTTATGATTAATGATTATCATAAGAAAATGAATGTTTTAAGAGAAATTGAATGACCAAAAAATTAACAAGATATAAAGTATGACCATCAATTCATTAAAAATATAGGTTTTGTAATAAAATAAACTCATTTAGAGAATAGTAATAAATGGAAAAAAATAAAACAATTTTTTATTAAATATTTTTTATTCTAAACTAATTGAATGATTATATTATAAGTTAAGTCACATAAAATGGTTATAGATGTAGGAAAATTCATTAACACTATATACGTTAAAAAGAAACATTCCTTCTGGATTTTTGTAGAGAAAATAAAAAAATTACCCTTTTAGAAGAAATTATAATGATTCCTTTAAATCCTCGTAAAAATTAAAAGACAATATAAAATATCATTTATAAATCAATTGAGAAAATAAAATTGACTTTTGATTTTTTTTTGAAAAATATAGTCATTGATGAAAAATTTACGCACCAAAAAGAGAAATAAGAACGTATTTTCTTTTAGTCATTTTTTTATTAATTCAATTTATAAACAGAGGAAATTTTTTATGAAGATAGGGAAATCCATAAAATATCTAGATAATAATTAAATATATGGAGTTTATGAGGTATGTATTATAATATTACTTTAATAAAAATATAGTCATTCAAGAAAATGAAATTGTAAAAAAAAAATTCCTATTGGTATCTATTAAATTATGACTCCATGAAAGTGTAAACTTGAATTGAAAAATTCATTGACATGAATAATTATATATTCAATTATATACATCAATGTGGTATTATATACACCACATAAAAGAAAATTGTTTCATAATACCAAATATTTCTCAATGGAGTAGAAATTGAGATGAGATCTCTTACCTCACACTTACACTTAGTTGAACCTAATTTAACCTAATGTATAATAAATTTATATTTATTATAAATACATAATGGAAACATATAAATATATGAAACATATAAATATATGAAACATTATATATGATCCACTTATAACATTTTATTACCCATTCATTATTAATATTTTGCTATTATCATCTTTTTAGGTGTTAACTTTTTAGTTTTTTCATGCATATTTCATCACTAAAGTTCTAGTTCTTATGGATAGGATGTAGTTTCATCATGTACCGATTGATATTAATGTTATATATATATATATTATATATATTTATAATAATCCATGATAATAAGATATGAAAAAAATAATCACATCTCTTTGTAGAGGTTGTAGTCCACACGTACTCATGGGTGACATTATCATTTTTCAATTAGTTGAAGGGTAAGGAATTATATGACATATAAAATATAAAGAATCACATTTATGTCGTATTTATAATATATATTAATTATTTATCTCATTATGAATACCTATTTTAGGAGGTGATGGAAGAAAATAACATCAGTTTGTGAGGTAGTATTCCGTCGTACACCTGAGTGATGGGTTTGTTTCATATTTGATAGAGAAGAAGAAGGATAAATATTATTACATAAACATAATAAAATATATATTTGTGTGTTATATTATATTTTTATTATATATTAATGGTTAGTATATAATTTAAGGTGGTAAAATACAAAAAAAATGAAAGTGTTTGGTTATGATGATCACCTCTTCTTTGAAAGAGTTCCTTAGAAATCCTCTTATGGAAACTAGGGCTTGTCTTTTGGGAAGACAAAAAACTGTAGAACATTGATAATTATTTTTTAGAGAGATTTTGGATGTTTTTGTTTTGAGAAAAATGGCTCAATATGTGTGAAGAAGTGAGGGTAGGAGGTGACCTTTTATAAGTGATGTTGGTGGAACACTTGTAAATTTTCAATGTTTAAAAATATTATTAACTAAATTGTTTTGGGAAAATGGATCCAAATTGATTCTATTTAAAAGTAAAGATAATATAAGGTTGAAATATGCCTAAAATATATTATTTATACATGTTTTTATGTTATTTTAACCATTATCATTTTATATTAACTCCCTAGTTAATCCATTTTAACCCTAACTATGGAAACTAATTTCTCGTGTTTTTACAATTAAAAATGAAAAAAAATTAAAGTGACCTAATTTAAAAATAACTAGATAAAAATTAAACATATTATAACAATTTTATCTAATTCCATTCCTATAAGTGGTAGGAATTAATTTTAAAATAACCTCATAAAATGTGACGAAAGATGATTTTTCCTTAAAATGCTTTTTCCAAACATAAGGTGATCTTATAATAACTCTATGACTAGTAATCATCATTATATTAATTTAAATTAATATATTTAAATATATAATATTTAAATTTCATTTGTATCATTTATTATTAGTGATTATTTTAATTATTTAAATTAGAAAACATTATGCACTTAAAAATGTTTTTTAAAAAATATCCTCTTTTTGCCTCCAAAATATATTGTATTTATTTAAATAAGATTTATAATTAATAAATGGTTAATTATAAATATTATAAATTATAATTATAAATAAAATGTGGAATAATTAAATAATACATTTTCAATTATTTTTAAAATCTTATTTTAACAGAAATTTCCAAAAAAAATCATGGATTATTTTTACATAGTAAGTCCAAAATCAATATCCATCCTATAAAATAATAGTTTTTATTCCATGAAATATTATAATGTTAATTTTACTATAGTTTCATGAAAATAATATGTTCAGTTATTATAATTGAATACTATTTGTTACAAATATCATTTTAAAATTATTATTTCATATACTTATATGCTTGTAATTCCATGGTTTTATCATCCTTTTGAAATATATTTAAAGTGGTATTACTTATTAAATATCAATATAACCTTTTCATTATTCGTTACTATACCTATTTAATTGTATGTAATTCCTTATTATAATTTTTTGTGTAATCTTCTATAATTGTTTTTCATTTCAATGTGAAATTATATTATGATTAATTATTATATATTCATTGTCATATTATGAATAAGATATCACCACTCCCTCTCATTATAATAAATTAATACGATGTTATAATGAAAATAAAATAGTGTAAACCTAAGGGATAAATGTAAATATTGGAAAATATCATAAAATTTTGGTAATGTGAAGAGTGTGTGGTTTCTTATAAATGACATCCCTATATAGATATTACAACTGGATATAGTTTCTTGAGCCATCCGGAACATCCATAAAACCTAACACATGGCCCGACCCATGTCATGGACAAAAGGGAATTCTTGATCCTCAAATGATAGAACATATTGCTTAGGAATCATTGAACTCCTTTCAGAATAGTTTCTACCCTAATATAAATAAATAAAATAAATTAAAAATTAACATAACATCATGACCAACATATAAACATTTAAAAAATGGAAATAAACCACAACTATAAGTTAATAATTTTACACTTACAACTAATGTATAAAATTACCAAAAAAATAGGAGGGTTAAACTAGATAAAAAACCAACTCGTGACACTTAGTTCGACATTAATTGTACAATTGCCAAAAAAACATACTAAAAGAGATCATAATAAATGTAACCACCACCACCACTAAACAGCGCCTTAACATTAACTAAATTTGATAAAATTATATCTATAAATACACATTGGGTATATGTAGGGTGTTATCTCACTTTCCCAATAGGCTCCCACTAGGTAATTCTATTGATATCCATTATAAGATAACTAAACAAGTTATTTTTATTTAAAAATAAACAAAATTGTTGAATTTGAAAAAAATGGTTTGAGTTTTAAATTAAATATATAAATGTAGAAATAAATAGAAATAATAAAAAAAGTATAAAAACCATGAGAAAACCCTGAGTAACTGTGGTTAGTGGGGACATGGGGTCCTCATATTCTTGGTGATCAATTCTTGAAACAAAGGTCAATCTTCTACCCAAAAAAACTAATACCCATCCTTAATTTTTTTAGTGTTCTATCATGATCCTTATCAGTAGGGTGGGTCATGCCTAGCGTACTTTTCCTATTATTATCACATACATACCTATGTTTTTCACGTTCTTTATCCCATTTTTCAAACCATGGAAATCCCCTTATTTCACAATGCAAACTATCACTTACAAAAGCATACCATTTTCATGTTATTTCCATGGGTAGAAATCATTTAAAAGACTTAAAAACACACTATATTTTGAAAACAAGATCCATCCAAACACATAAAAACCTATTTAAAATACATTTAGAGATTAAGGAAATAATATTTAATTCAATAAATAATTTCTAAACATGGAATCGGGTACCTTATTCCTTAAAATCACCCTAATCTGGTCGGAAACTACAAGTGGAATCAACAGAAGACATTATAGATGAAAGATCATAGTAAAATAATAGAAATCCAACTCAAAGAAATAATATTGAACCCATTTTAGGTTACCAAAATTATGAGAGAAGAGTAAAAACAAGATAAATATGAGGAGAGATCAGTATAAGGAAACATGAGAAGATAAGAGGGACATACTTGGAGAAAACTTGAAAAACCAATTTCAAATATTCCACAAATAGATCAAAGGAGTGGAGGATGAGGAAAATCTTGGCTAGGGATAGTGGAGGTTGAATAGGGAAAAATAGGGGATTAGAGGGTTAAAATTAGAGAGGGAATTAATTGAAAAATATTTTTTTAGGAATTTGGTAGGCCAAATGATTTTTATGTACCATCTTCTATACTGTGTGCAAACCATGTTTCACCTCTATCTGAGAGGAGGGTGAAGTTGCCTGAATTCACTAAAAGGGGTTCCCAAACATTCATCCTAAAAAATTATATTGTCTATGTCGCATGGTTTGAACTATCCTAGCACATGGTTCCCCTAACTATCTACCAACAATGCTCCACCTTCTTCCCACTTGTGGAAATACATTTTTCATAGAAAACACCCAAGAAATTTATAGGACACAATTTAGAAAAATAATGATAAAATACCTCAAAATAACACCATGAGTGTAAAAATTATTCCCACCATGAAAACATTCCTCCCTTAGAAATCCAACCCATAGTTTAATCAAAGAATAAGTGAAGATAGTACTCCCATACATAAGACTTTCATTCCCACATCTCATTCTCATTGTCGGTGTACATAAAAAGGACCCAAACTAGGTTATTGAATTTACCCAATGTAGTTTAACCTGGGAATCCATGATCCCCGCTAGTTTCTCATTCCCTGACATATCGCATTCCAACTCAAGTTATTCCCAATTCAGCATATGTGAAAGGTCCAAATTATAATTATTTAGTTGAGAGACATGGAACATGTAATGAATTGATGATAATTGAGAATGTAGATCCATGTAGTCTAAAAATTTACCAGTCATTTTAATAATCTCGAATGGTTTTACCTACCTCTATGAGAGATTCATCTATTTACCCAGATGAAAGAGAGTGAAATGAGGTGTCACATTTAGTAACACCCATTCACCAATTGATAATTCCAAATATTGATTTCACCAATTGACATAGGACTTATGTTATATCTATACTATTAATAACTTCTTCTTGACCATATGAACTTTATTCTATATCTCCTATGTAAGACTCATCCCTAGTAAGAAAGTATCACCAACTTCCATCCAGCAAAAATGTGACTGACATAGTCGACCATACAATGCTTTGAAGGGATACATCTTTATTGATGAATGAAAACTATTATTGTAATAAAATTTCACCAACCCAATATGGTTATACCCTGATCCACAAAATTCCAGTGCACACACACATAGAAAATCTTCTATAATTTGGTTGGATTGTTCTGTCTGACCCTCAGTTTATGGATTTTATGTTATTGTGAGCCTGACCTATAACCCCATTTAATTTTGAAGTCCTTCTAAGAATCAAGTGGTAAAATGAAGGTACCAATCTAAAATTATTAACAATGATACCCCATGAAGCATCATGATTTTCTGGACATACAAACTACATAATTATTCAACTTTTGTCAAATCTAATATCAGAATAAAATATGAATATTTGGTAAGATTATCAATTACCACACAAATTGTGTTTCTTCCCTAGGGTGTATGATGTAACCCAATGATGAAATACATGGTGTCTTTTTCCAAATTCCAGTTAGGAATGGGAAGTTGTTGGAGCAGACCTAAAGGATTTTGGTCCTCATATTTAATTTACTGAAACATATTACATAGAGACATAAAATTAGCTTTCCACATCTCATATATTTCCACAATAATTGAGAATTCACATCATAAAGCATTTTGATGTCTCTATGATGGAAAAACCAATTGGAATTATTGATATCACTCATTACCACCTTTTTCAGAGGCAATGGAACAATGTAGAATTCTATAAAGTAAATAATCCCCTTATAAGACATCGGTAATTAATTAGGCACCTCCCCACCATTTTGAAGCTTCATAGAGAACTGGAATATCTTATCCTTAAGATATTAATGTTAATTTTTTTGGGTAGGGAAGGAATAAAATGAATACCAGACAAGAACATGGCTCTACTATTCTACTTGAATTCTATACGTATCTAAGAAAAAGGTCCCATTAGATTCTTCTCATCACTAGACTCTGGGTCAGTATATTCCTACATAATTTTTTAGCTACCACATTCCCTTTTCCTGGGGTATAGAAAAAAAAACAAATTCAAGCCATATAAGGCACTTGATTCATTTTTGCTACTTTAGATTTAATGACTTCTAGAAGAAAAATGTTTTCCAATATTTTGTTTTTACGGTAGACCATAAATTTCTCCCCAAAAAGGTAGTGATTCCGCAAATTCAAATCATGAATCACTACTTCCAAATGGAGGTCATGGGTTGGGTAATTTTTCTCATGTGTTCTTAGTTTGTCAGATCTGTATGCCATCACATGATCATCCTGCATAAACACACACCCAAATCCCAAATCTAACATGTCAAAAGGGACCATGTACCTATTTCCATCCTTAGGAAAAATTAATACAGGGGTAGTGGTCAACTGATACATTATCTCCTAAAAATTTGAGTCACATTCTTGACACCAGATAAACATCATCCATTTTTAATTGAGATCCTTCATTGGTGAATCATACTAAGACAAATCCCTAAAAAAATTCCTATAATATCCTTTCATGCCTAAGAATATTCTTATCTCAAAAACATTCATATGATCTTATTAAGGCCATACTACATTAATTTTATCTAGGTAAACTAAAAAAATTGTTTATATATCACATGGACAAGAAAATTAACTTCCCAAAGATAGAAAAAAACACATGGAGAGCTTATCATAAATTTGGTGATCCCACAATGTGCCTAGAATAATCTACAGATGATGAACATGTTCTTCTTATATTCCAAAAATGAACTAGTATTTTATCAAAAAACACCAGGAAAAATGATTTAAGGTATTTATGAAACAAATGGTTCATAAGGGCCATAAAACCCATAATGCAATTCATAAATTCGAATGGCATAACCAAATACTCAAAATGGTTGTACCTACATCAAAAAGATGTCTAGGGAATGTTGAATTCTCTCACCCTGAACTGATGATACCCAAATGATTTTTCAACCTTGGAAAACAACCTTTCCCCTTGAGATGGTAAAATATGTCATTAATAAGTGTAAAGGGGTATTTATTCTTGATAGTGACCCTATTAAAATTCTTATTAATCAATGTACAATCAGTGAGATCCATCATCCTTTTTAATAAATTGAACTAGGAAAACACAAGGTGAGATGCCGAGGAAAATGAACCCTATGAATTTTAAATCATCCATCTATATATTTAATTCCCTCAAAAAGGTATAAGATATAAAATATGAAGGAGGATATATTTGTTATGTCCCTAACACCATATTGATGTAGAACTCCACATCTCGTTATGAAGGTAAAAATGAAAAGTACTATAGAAATACCTATGGGAACTCATCAACTATGAAGGAAACCAATTCTCAGAACCCTTCTCATAATTTTCCAACATAAGAGAAATTACATAACAAGAAAGGATACCAAAATTTGTAAGTGGAGGTCCATATTGTCTTGATCATGGACCACATTCTCCTTGGAAGACCAAAGCACTCCCATCAGGTGTTGTGAACGTCACCCATCGATGATGGAAATCGATGGGATCCTTAAAACATGTCATCCAATTGATTATTTGGATCATATTAAAGAGGTCCATTTCTGTAACGTCTCAGATCTGGGTGCCACTCAACGGTTTCCCCAAACCTGGTTGGTCACATGACCTCAAGTGCATTTCCCCAAATGCTAGAGGCTGTCGACTAACAGCCAGGGCCTAGGTTTGATAGTGGAAAAAATATTCCCTCATTTGTCAAAGTGTTGCACAGCGGAAAAATATATACATTCCAAAAGTGGAAGCAGTAAATAATACAAAGTTGAATGGACAACAGTACTGAATAAAAAGATATCCAACAGTCATATATACAAGATGATGAAATATGTCCTATTTCCAAGAAAATAGTCAAAATAGAACACACTGAAATCAAATACAATATAGTACAAAGTACTATGTACAGAAAAGTAAACTAAAACAGTGCAGTAGGAACTCAACAGCATCGCAAGCCTAAGCTCGGTCCCATGCTCTCCTACTCCTCTGTAACAATCAATTACCTATATAGAGACTCCTTCCCTTATCAACACCTACAGAAATATAATCTATCTGGGCCCAAGACAAGACCCAAAACAGGGTGTGAGAAATAATCCTAGTAGGCAACCACCAAAGGCATGTGCCCAACTGTCAGTGAAAATGTGCAACAGTAGTGTGCAATAATGAAATGCAGTAAAATAGGAAGTACTCAAAAGCAGCTACTCCTACCAGTTCCATTTCTATTTAATTATTACGTAACAATTCAATATAATTGATTTATAAGTTTTTGAGAGTCATCCTTAGCCAACAATCTCTTATACAATGCCGCAGCAAAACTACAATAGTCTATCTAACAAATAGAAGGTATAACAATACCAAGCCTATGCTTTATCTAGGTAGGTATAACACAAGAAAACACCACAGTGAATATTCTAGTGAACATTTCCCTCAGGCTAAACAGTACCATGCCCTCAGGCTAATCAGAACCTTTCCCTCAGGAAAAATAGTACCTTTACCATAGGCCTTTCACTTAGGCTAAACAGAAACAAAACCCTCAGGTGATTTCCCTCAGGAATAAAAAATATTTCCCTCAGGTGTAAGAACTGTTTCCCTCGGGAAAAACAAAACCTTTCCCTTAGGCTAAACAACACTACACTCACACATAAGAACTGTTGTCCTCAGGCTAATCAAACCCTTGCCCTTAGGCTAAACAAAACAATTAACTCAGGCTAAGTAAGTAACCAGGCTGAGGCCAACACATAAGCAAACAATTTATATACATTTTCTCTCAAGAAAACTCAAAGAATTCTATATTCATGACATACCCACGGGTATCCTGGACAAACGTCTAAACAAGGGAAACACACCCTTGGGGTGGCCCTGGATCAATGCGGCGATCCCAAAAAGCTTTTTATACATATTCGTTAAATTACCTATGAAATTCATGGTATTTTATCAGTTAAGGCCCCAGCCATACGACACCCCAAACATGGGAGAGTAGCACAACGGTGCACAAAAAAAATTGACAGTTTGAAATAAAAACCACAACACCTACATTGATCTCCTCTGATCGATATACATGAACAAAACCTCCCGAATCAACTGAAAATGGCGTAGATCTGAGATAAATGTTCACCCATTCACCCTCAAATAACTTCCCCTAGGGAAATAATTGGAAGGAAATACTCAAGGAGAGGGAAGGGCTTACCCGCGCTGTCCAAACGTGATTGACAGCGGAAGAATCCGAGTTCCGGCGTGCGATCGAGAGCTCTTCTAGGCTTCGGCCTCCCCTCCAGATGCTCCAAACAAACTCACTACCTCCTCCTCTGAATGAAGAGGTTACGGACCGTTTATAACAAAAAAATATAACTACATGGTGTGTACTCTCAATTACATGGTGTGTACTTTATTTTTCTTTAACTGTTCCTCTAGGGACCACTTTCAACCATCTCACTATTCATCTTTTGACTTAATTACACGGTGTGTATTTAGAAGTACACAACATGTACTATCGCTCCACCGATAGCTACTCCCACCGCCTTACAGTTCACCTTTTTACTGATTACATGGAGTTTATATACTAAGTACATGGTGTGTAGTCAATTTTTACACCCTTCATCACTGACAGGCCTACACGTGATGCATACCTATCCCACATGACCTAAGTATACGGTGTGTGGAAAAGTACACAGCGTGTACCCACAAAATTTGAGATTTTCCCCCTTTTTCCTTATTTTTCTCAAAAACACTTAAGGAAAAAGGAAAAGAAGAAACTCGTAGCTCAAGAATAAGAACCAGGTTCTTACAAACATCCCCCCTTAAAGCTATTTGTCCCCAAATTTCCCTTCCAAGGGTGGTGAAGATAAAGTTGAGAAAAACTATGGCCACAGAGCACATACATCGGTCTCCCGCTCCCAGGTCTCATCCAGCACTCGGCCATGCTTCCATATCACCCATACAAGAGGAACTAATCAGCCTCAGAGAACCTTCGTGCTCTTATAAATAATATGAATCAGGTGCTCCTCAAAGGATGCATTGACCTGATGGTCAACCTCCTCAAGTTGAAAAATGTGAGATGGGTCTGAGTGATAATGGCACATCTGATATTCATGGAAGATGTCGTGCAAGGCTCGGTACCTCTGTGGTAACTACAAACGATAGGAAACCGGACCAACTCTTTATAGAATCTCAAATGGACCCACATAACTCGATGAATGTTTACCCTACCTCATGATCTGCCTGTGTCCTAACCTCGGTGAAATACACAAGAAAACCTGATCCCCAACCACGAACTCCAAGGGTCATCTGCAGAGATCAGCATACGATTTCTATCGAAAGTCTATAGTAGCCATGCACTATTGAATCAACTGGACCTGCTCTGAAGTCTTCTACACGAGACGTGGTACCAGTTAAGATGCCTCACTTGCCTCCAACCAGCACAAGGGTGATCAGAATGGCCTACCATATAAATCCTCGTAAGGTTCCATCTCAATAGTTTCCTGAAAACTATTATTGTAGGAAAACACGACCCGGGGTATGTGCCTCTCCCAAGAGCTACCAAATTTTAGGACGCAAGCACGCAACATGTCCTCAAGAACCTGTATCGTACCCTCTGATTGGCCATCGGTCTAAGGGTGGTAAACTATGCTCTGAAGCACCTGTGTACCCAATGCCCTCTGAAAACTCTTCCAAAAACGGGATGTAAAATGGGAATCCCTATCTGAAATGATAGAATGAGGGACCCCATGAAGATATATTACCTCTCAGATATATATCTTTTTGAGATCGTCAACACCAATGTTCTCCTTGATCAGAAAAAAGTGAGCTACCTTCATAAGTCTATCTACAATTACCCACACGAAATCATTGCCTCAAGGTGACCTTGGAAAACCAGTCATGAAATCCATCACGACATCATCCCATTTTCACTCCATAATGGGTAACTTTTATAATAGTCTGGATGGCCTCTGATGCTCCTCCTTCACCTATTGAGAAGTGGAACATCTCGTAACAAAACTAGCTACCTCTCGTTTCATACCCAGCCACCAATACTAACGTCTCAAGTCACAGTTCATTTTGGTGACCCTGGGATGCACTGCCCAAGCTGAAGTATGAAACTATCACATCAAATCCTAATGTATATCCCCTGGAACCTATAATCATCCATGGATACGCATTACCTCCTCATCGCCTATCATCCAACTGGGAGGAGGGTCCTCACTTGCCACTGACCACTGTAGAACTAGGCCTTCTGAATCTGATAGCTGTCTCATCCTCACTCTATTTAAGAGGGTAGAAGTAACAGCTAAAGATGAAAGATAGGCTCACCCCTGACTATTTTACACCTCCAAATGCATCTCAAACAATAAGGCCATGAGCTGCCACTCACCACTAGCCCCCTACTGCCAGTAACTGAGTCCTCCTATTCAGTGCATCAGAAACTACATTACCCTTACCAGGTGTATAGGAAAGCTCTAAGTTTAAGGAATAAAGGTATTAAAACCACCTTCGCTGTCTCAAATTAAAGTAATGCTGGGTAAAGATATATTAAAATCTTTTGTGGTCCGTAAAAATCACAAAATGTTCTCCCAATAGATAATGTCTCCAATAGCGTAACGCATAGAAAACTGAAGCCAACCTGAGATCATGCTTTGGGTAATTCCTCTCATGTGGCATCAACTGTAGAGACTCGTACGCAACTACTCAATCGACCTACATCAACAATGATCCCATACCAATACCTGATGCATCACAGTAAACTGTATAGCTCCTCCCTTGCTCTGGAAGTATCAGGACTGGTGCTGATGTCAAATTTCCCTTCAGCTCCTGAAAGGTTGTCTCACATGCTTCTGACCAAACAAACATTACACCCTTCTTAGTCAAACCCATCAATGGAGATACTAAGTAGGAGAAGTCCTGTATAAATCACCTGTAGTAACCATAAAGCCCCAAGAAACTCTGTATTTCAAACACGTTCTTCGGCTGCTCCCAGGAAACTGATGCTCTCACTTTCTCTGGTTCTACCGCAACTCCTGTCTCTGAGATAATATGACATGGGAAGTGAATTTGTCCCATCCAAAAGTGGAACATTGAGAGATTAACAGATAACTGATGCTCACTCAGTGTACTCAGAATGATATAAATATAGGTAGCATGGTTGTGTCGAGTGTGAGAGTACACCAAGATGTCATCCATGAAGACTACCACAAAAGAATCCAGATAAGTGTGGAACACATGATTCATCAGAGTCATGAAAACTGATGGCGTGTTCGTGAGTCCGAACAGCATGAAAAAGTACTCTTAGAGACCATATCTACTCTAAAAGGATATAAGAGGTATGTCTGATGGTCTAACTTGCAACTGATGATATCCATATCTCAAGTAAATCTTCGAGAACACTTGTGCTCCCCGAATTTTATCAAAAATATCTTTAATCCTTGGAAAGGGATATCAGTTCTTGACTATTGACTGGTTCAGCTTCCGATAATCCACACAAAGTCAGAGGGTATTGTCTGCCTTCTTCACAAACAAGACAGGAAAACCCTAAGGAGAAGTACTGGGTTGAAGGAAACCCTTTTCGTGAAACTCCTCCTACTGTTTCTTGATCTCCTGAAATTCTAGTGTATCCATCCTATAAAGAGGAATGGACATCGGTGCCGCTCTGGGCAAAAAATCAATAGATAAATCCACCTCTCCCTCCAGAGGTAGACCGGAGAAGTCATCCAGAAAGAAATCCCTAAAATGATCAACCACTGGAGGGAAATCCTTCGGACAAGTTCCCAGGTCATCTAGATATAAACTCGCAATATGGGTTGTCACTCCACCTCACTCACGATGCTCAGGTCTAGCTCGACTCGCCTTGACATCCAATTCACCCTTTTATAGAAACTCTATGCTCTCTGGTGATGTGGAACTCACCCTAAGATGATATAAATATAAAAAGGCTCAAAAGGATACCAACTAGTCCATCCTGAGAATGACATCATAGATCATCATCTCTAAGGCGGAGAGGTCCCCTAGAAAGTGACACTCACCAACCTCAAGGGGGCACTCCCTGCACTGACACACACCCTCCATTCTAATTCCCAGCAGATTTTCTAGCATCATGATATCAGAAGAAGAAGAAGAAAGAAAGATCCCAAGACTCTCCACAACGGGCACATATATAAAGTTATGTGTAGCACTAGTATCAAAAAGTACTGAAGATAAAATAGAAGCAACTAGAATAGTACCTCTGGTAGTAGAAGGTCTGGAATCCAGCTCATGTTGGGTCTGTTGCACTGCATATGCCTTCCCAATGTTTCGGCCTTAAAACACAACCTGGTTACCCTGAGTTAACCCACCCTGCTATCTCTGAGATCCTAGTGTCTGGATACCACGGCCACGACCACCACCTCGGCTAGAACGTCCTAACGTATTCCAATTCCATGACTAGTAAGAAGTTTGTGGCCCTGATCCTACATGTGGAGTCTACACAGAAACTCTCTCACTAGTCACTGGTGGAAACGTCATGAAAAAATGCTAGAGATGGACCATCCTACAGTAATCTCGGCACTCCACTGGGTCACATGGGCACTGAGGTCTTTTGTTCCCCTCTTTAACACACTAGTAGAACATTACCTAGCCACCTGAAAAATTCTTCTGGATAGTACTGCCACCGTGAGAGAAATCCATCTGCCTCTTCCTCTTACTTTTAGAAATAGTACCAGGAACTGGTTCCGAACTGCACTAGCCTGCACCACTAGCTTCCTGTAGGTTCTTCTCAGTAATCAACACCTGGTTCACAATAGCATGCACCGTAGGAAACCTGAAAATGTTCACCAGATCTCGGATGTCATACCGAAGACCATACTCAAAGTATCTATCCCTCAACATCTCATCAACCACTAGAATAGGTGAAAAACGTTGTATCTCAGTGAAGCAGGTAGAATATCCATCACTGACATGGCACTCTGCTGCAGATTCGTGAACTCTCGATCTTTATCTGCCCTTAGTATCTTCAAAAAGAAAAATTCATAGAATACTTCCTGAAAATCTTCCCACACCATGTCTTGGTGATGCTCATATTGGGTGGTAACATCCCATCGTCTCTTGGCGGAATCATGCAGCATGTATGTAGCAAGATTTACCCTCCTCCATAGAGGCGTCTCAAGATGCCCGAAGATAGTCTCCATAGAACCCATCCATGATTCTGCAGCATGTGGTCTGCCATCCCTTGAAAACATAGGCAGATGATGCTACTGGAATATACGCATCAACTCATCCATAGATGTGGAAAATGGAGGTTCTCTCTAGAAGGTCTGCATAAACTTCATGAAGCCTTCACAAAACTACACATTCACACTTGTGTCTAGTGTAATGGCTTCCGCCGCATCTGACTCTGCAGGAGGATCCATCGGTAGCCCATGGACTACCATCTCTGGAGTATAATTGTTGCCACTCTCTTGGCGAAAAACTCGTGGATGTATCAGTGGCTTGACTTTAAGAACCTGAGCCTTATTTTCAGGTATGTTTTTCCTTTTTCTGGAGTTTTTTAGAAAAGATGATTTTATGAAAAAATTTGATGTACACACTATGTACTTTATGAGTACATGACGTGTACTTCATTGTCAGGTGAGGCCGTTTTTTGGCCGTGTCCGGGATACACACACAATCATGTGGGGTGATGTGGAGGTTGATTAAATCGGAGTATGGAAAAGGTGAGTACACGCCGTGTACTCTAGAAGTACACGCCGTGTACTTTATTTTTTTTATTAAATGCACTAGGGTCGCGTATGACGGACAGAACCATCTCCTTTTAGGTTTCGTTCGTCCATGAGAAATCGTACGGCCATGGATCTTCTCAGAACCCCCAAGCCTCCGTTTGTTCTCTGAATTGACCATTTTCGATTGTGTTGGAACCGTAGTGGTAAGCTCTTCCTTCTTCTAGAGCATCGTTTTCCAATTCCTCCTCTTTTCCATGTTATAGTGGGTTGAACGTTTTATGAGTTTTCATATATCTATGACTTTATATAGAGATTAAAGACCCGTGGTTCAAGTATATTGATCTCCTAAACCCAAGGTAGGTGGTTTGTGCCTTTCCGTTCAAATTATTTGAGTATTATGTGCAAATCTCAACAATAACCTTGAACTGGGTATTGTGTGTTTACTGTTTTACTCCCATTATTTTCTCGCCTTGCTTGTATTCTTGTGTAGAGGTAATTTGGTTATGTATAGGGATAATTGCTATGCTTGGATGTTTTAGCCATGATTATCTATTTATGACCTTTTGGTCTTGTTCAGGCTTTGGTCGTTTGCCTGTTTTCTATACTTTTTGATCGTAGGATGGAGTGTTGTTCCCTGGAATGCTTTTTATGCAATATACTGGTTAACCAAGTAGTTTTGTAGGTTTAATTTGGCCTTATATAATTATTATGCACTGACTGGCATGGGGTCGTGAGAACCTGGTGCTATAGACTATAAGGGGATAGACCGAGTGAGATTCCTCTGAGAGTCTTTGAACATTATAGACTATAAGGGGATAGACCGATTGAGCTTCCTCAGAGAGTCTTTGGACATTATGGACTACATGGGGATAGACCGAGTGAGCTTCCTCAAAGAGTCTTGAGCTTCATATACTATAAGGGGATAGACCGATTGAGATTCCTCAGAGAGTCTATGTTTTACTTGATTTTCCTGAAATCACTCCAGGTTATAGGAGGAATTGACCGAGTGAGCTTCCTTAGAGAGTCTGTGAACGAACTGAGGCTATAAGAGGAATTGACCGAGTAAGATTCCTTAGAGAGTCTCTAGAACTTGGGGATATAAGTGTAATTGACCATGTAATCTTCCTCATATATTCCCTAACTACCATAGACTATATGGGGAATTTACTGAGTGAGCTTCCTCGGAGAGTCTTATAATTTCGTATGACCGAACCAGAGGGGTTAGGCTGAGTGTACTTCCCAGAGGGTTGTTGGTACTTTTTAGGTAGGACCATAGGGGATGGCCATGAGTACTTCCTAGAGGGTTACCTGTTTGTGGTTACTTGTTTGCCTCACTATTTCCTGTTTGATCTATGGATTGTTTACTATTTACTGTTTATTTTTTACTGTACTTTTACCTGCCATATACTCACTGACTGTTAGGCACAGATCTTAGGGTGGTTTCCTACTAGTATTTAGTCTCACAACCTATTTGGGCTATGCTTTAGGGCCCAAAAATTTTATATTGCTGCAGGTATAGACAACGGAAAGCACCCTTCGACTTCAGGTACTTGATTGCATTAGAGAAGAAGAGCATGGGACCAAGATGAGGCTTGTGATGATTAGGAGTTGCTTATCTATTTTTCTTTTATACTTGGGTTTAGTACTGTATTCAACATTGTGACTTGTTTGGCTATTTTCCTAGATATATGTACCATGCATCATTTCAAATATATGTGTGTGTGTGTGTGTGCTGTAGTTGTTTATTATTTTAGTCTTCTGTAGTTCACTGTTGTTGGATATTTACTACTTTTGCTATTGTATGTGTTGTGTATTTCTACTATGTACTCTGCCAATGAGGGCATAGTTTCCCCACTATCACACCCAAGGCCCTCACTACTAGTCGACAGCCTTTGGTGTTTGGGGAAATGCACTTGATTCCATGTGACCAACCGGGTACGGGGCACCTCTAGGTGGCTTTCAGAACCAGGTTGTTACAAAGTGGTATCAAAGGAATTATTTTCTCTTGACTTACTGTTTGGAGCCTATAGCCAGGGATAGGATAGAATAGGTACTTGGTAAAAAGTTGTGCATGGGAGTAGCTAACCCGTGTATAGAGAAATTCCAATCTACCTCGTTTATTGAAAATTATTCTGGTTTTGCAAGTTTACGATTGATCTGATTTTCACCGATGGGTGACTCACATGTTTTGTGTTGTTACTGTTGATATTATTTGGGTTCTATTTCTGTTGCAACCCGATGAGATGAGGGTATGCCATCTCATGCACCATATAGGCACTTTCTAGAAATCACTTGTCATTCATTTTTTCCATTCCATCTAGGATGCATTATTTATTGCATGTTGTTGTGATAGATTATGTGTAAAATATGCATGCTGTTGTGACAAATGCTTGATATAATACCTGCATTTAATAGGAATTTCTATATGTAATTTCTTGTTTGGATGAACGCAAAATTTCAATTCTTGAGGTGTTATGGACCCACATGAATCAGAACTTGGTGGATCATTGACTTGTTTCCCATGTATATGATATGTATGAGATACCAAGATTTTATTCTCAGGGAGTATGGGCCCTCCCAGATCTGAATTTGGCACCTTCATGCTTGTTTTATGTGTTTTTTGGACTTCGGAGCAGTTTTGAGGCTACTTCCTAAAAAAACACAGAATACATGGCATGTACATTATGAATACACGCCATGTAGTTTTTAACCGTGTCACTGATTGTGTGCGTAGAGACATGGGGTTGTGAAAAATCTTTCAGGAACACGCCATTTATGGCATGTACACGTCGTGTTGTAGTGATCGTGTGTCTACCCGTGTGACTAACGACGCAGATGGTAGAAAATTTGACTTTACATGCCATGTACTATTTTCACAAACCATGTAATGTAACATAGGTACCCAGCCATGTCACAAATAACACGGGTAGTGGAAATCCTTCAAGTACACATCATGTGACCATGGAGCATGCTATGTAGAGTGAACAGTTTAGCTGGCTGTGTAACTAACAACACGGGTTGTTGAAACTTGTATAGTACATTCTGTTTGGTGTTTATACATGTTGTGTAGTCTAGGATTAAGAGGATTCTGTGCGTTAGCTGTCTAAGGAGACTCGGGTTGGGGAATAGAGTTCAAGTACACGCCGTGTGTGGAGAAAATACACCGTGTGGTTGGGGCATTACACGACCAGTTGTGGCAGAAGTACACACCCATGTGAATGGCTTAAAATAAAATTCCATGTAGTGTTTATACATGTCGTGTAGTCATGTTTTGTAAAACTAAAATGTTTCTTTCCCATGTTCCCTTCTTGTACTCTTATATTTTCAGTCCTTGATAATCCTAATCTAAGGTGTGCATTTGACCTTTCATAGTTATTCCACCGAGAAATCCTCCAGTTGTACGCCAGTTTCTAGACGGTGAACAGACACCGGATATGGCTAATCAGGGACCTCCTGCAGATCCTCCAGTTATGCCATCCTTGGAACTAGCAGTTATACTAGTTGTGGACGATGATTCACACATTAGGGACGGTTTTATGGGGATGATTCAGACCTTCTAGGGAGTGTCGCCTCCTACCCCATCGATGGAAGGTTTGACGCGGGATTTCCAGCAGCAGCATCCTCCTAATTTCTCAAGGGATGGAGGACCTCAGGCTATAGAGTCATTTCTAGAGCCCACACTAACAATTTTTGAGCATTTGGAGATACCTCCAGAGAAGAGGGTGAATCTTGCTACCTATATGCTCTGAGACTCAACCAAGAGGTGGTGGGAGGTGATCTCATGGTCAGGACACCAGCAGAGTATGACTTAGGATGAGTTTCAATGCATATTCTATGATTACTTCTACCTAGAGACCTTGAGGGTTGATCGAGCCTGGGATTTTATGAGTCTGGAGTAGGGTACTCTTTCTATTATAGAGTACTCATCTCACTTCACTGATATGCAACATTTCACACCTATTCTAGGAGTCGATGAGTTGTTCCTTTCATGGAAGTTCTAGGATGGTCTGAGTCACGACATCTGATCGTATGTGAACATCTTTAGGTTGACTTCGATATCCTCTATCGTCAACTAGGCACCGATCACTGAGCACAATATGAGGGATTTTGGAGCAGTGAGCCAGGGCGGTTCGACATCCAGAGTTAGTGTTCCTCCTACTGATAGCAGGAAGTGTCGTAGGGAGTCTGCTCGAGGAGATCAGAGTAGGTGGAATGTATCTTCAAGAAGCCAAGTAGTATGCTACCAATGCTAGAGGAGTGGTCATACAAGGCTGCAGTGCCAGAGAGACCTGATGGAGTGCCGATCTTATGGAAATATGGTCCAACTTCAAGGTTTTTGTCAGATCTTCTCACCTATAGCTGGTGGCAGGGGTTCTTCTATGACCCCATGTTTAGGATAAGCATCGCCAATTTTTCACTAGTCTGGGAACTAGAGTTCTTCTGACTGTTCCGGCCAAGGTAGAGGTCATGGCCATGGTGGCCAGTCACCAGGATGCTAATGAAAGTAGAGTGGATCAGCTCAGAGTGGTCAGTTAGGGTCACAGGGTCACGGTAAAGGCCAGACTTTTGCAGTGGAGCAGACTCATCAGGATCAGGATCCCGACCCCTATATAGTTTGAGGTACGATCTTAGTAGCCTCAGTTTTATCTTTATCTCTTTTTGATATAGGGGCTTCCCATAGCTCTATATCTTTCTCTATTGTGGAGAGTCTTGGTCTCTACATCTTTTCTTCTGCCGACATCTTGACACAAGACACATCGTTAGGGACTATGAAAACTAGTGTATGTCAGTGCAAGGAGTTCCCTCTCGAGTTTGGTGGGTGTCACTTCCTTTGGGATCTCTATGTCCTAGAGATGACAGGATATGATTTCATTCTTGGAATGGACCGGCTAGTTCCCTTTCAGGCAGTCATCGACTGTTATCACTGCAGGATGAGTTTTGTAGCACCAAAGGGTGGATCCTTTATTCATAGGGGATAATGGGATGTCCAGGAAAGTAGAGCGGGTCCAGAGAATCATGGGTTGGTAGGAGTTACATGCAATATTTCTAGTCATTATCTGAATGACCAGGGGACTTCACATTTAGACTTTCCACCAGTGGTGGATCATTTCAAAGATGTTTTTCCAAAAGAATTTTCAGGGTTGGCTCTGGTGCGTGAGGTCGACTTCTCGATTGAGTTGTTCCAGCATTGTCACTGGTGTCCATTCCTCCTTATAGGATGGCTACACCTGAGTTGCAGGAGCTCAAGAAGTAGTTGGAGGAGTTGCAGGTGAAGGGTTTCATCCGGCCTAGTACTTCTCCTTGGGGTTCACCTGTTTTGTTTGTGAAGAAGTCAGACAGTGACCTCAGGCTTTTTGTGGAATATCGGAAGTTGAAGAAGTTGATGATGAAGTACTAATATCCCTTGATGAGGATCAATTATCTCTTTGATCAGCTTCGAGGAGTCAGGGTGTTCTCGAAGATTTATTTTAGATCTGGTTATCATCAGTTACACGTTAGACCATCTGATATACCTTTTATAGCCTTCTGTAGCAGGTATGGTCTATACGAGTATATGGTTATTCCATTTGGTCTCATGAACGCGCCTTCAGTTTTCATGGCACTGATAAACTGAGTGTTTCATCCATACTTGGATTCCTTTGTGGTTGTTTTTGTGGATGATATCTTGGTGTACTATCACACTCGACACGACCATGCTAACCATCTTGAGATCATTTTTAGAACACTGATGGAGCATCAGTTATATGATAAGCTATCAAAATTCCATTTTTGGATGGACCAGATTCACTTCTTGGGTCATGTTATCTTAGAGGAAGAAGTATTGGTAGACCTAGAGAAAGTAAGAGCAGTAGTTTCTTGGGGGCAGCTGAAGAACGTCTTTTAGGTGTGGAGTTTTCTTGGGATGGATGGACACTATAGATGTTTCATACAGAACTTTTCATGCCTAGCAGCACCACTGACATGCCTGACCAAGAAAGGGGAGATGTTCTTATGGTCAGATTCTTGTGATTCAGCCTTTTAGGAGATGAAGGGGAGGTTGATTTCAGCACCGATACTAGTCTTTCTAGATCTATGGAAGATCTATATTGTTAATATTGATGCTTCTAGTATCGGTCTTGGAGCTATGCTTATGAAGGGAGATGGATTCATTGCTTATGGGTCTCAGAAGTTAAGGCCACATGAGAGGAATTACCTGACACACGATCTGGAGTTAGTAGCTATTGTTCATGACCTATGATGTTGGAGACATTATCTTCTGGGAGAGCACTTTTTGGTGTTTACCAACCACAAGATTCTAAAGTACATATTCAATTAGCATGATCTGAATTTGAGATAATGAAAGTGGGTTGAGTACCTTCAGTCTTTCGACTTTGAGCCTACCTACATGCCTTGGAAGGGAAATGTTGTGGCTGATGCACTAAGCATGAGGACTCAGATACAGGTAGTTAAGGAGTCTAGTAGTGAGTGGAAGCTTATGGATCTATTCTTTGAGATGCATTTTGAGGTGCATGATAGATAGGGGAAGACTTTTCTATCTTCTGTAGATATTACCTCTACCCTTCTTGATCGATTACGAATGAGGAAACTATCATATTATGAAGGCCTAGTCCTACGGGAAACTGTGTCAAGAGAGAACCCTATTCCGAGGTGGACCATAGGTGAGGGTGAGATCTTTGCATTTCCAGGGATGCGTATGGGTGCCATCAGACATACGTGAGGAGCTAATGTGGGACTTTCATTCCTCAGTTTGGGAAGTTCATCCTGGCGTCACCAAGATGTACCGCAATCCACACCATCAGTATTGGTGGCCAGGTATGAAGATGGATGTTGCTGGTTTCATCATGAGGTGATCCACTTGTCAGTAGGTGAAGACGGAGCATTAGTGACAACTAAGTCTTCTGCAGTAGTTACCCATTCCCGAGTGGAAGTGGAACGACTCCATGATGGATTTCGTGACAGGGTTTCTGAGGTCTCCTCGAGGGAATGACACAGTATGGGTTGTCATTGATAGACTCAAGAAGGTTTCTCACTTCTTTCAAATCAAGGATACCTTTAGTATTGATGAGCTGGGGTGGTTGTACATCTGAGAGATCGTACATCTTTATAGAGTTCCGAACTCCATTGTTTCAGACAGGGATGCACGCTTTACTTCTTAGTTCTGTAAAGGGATTCAGAAGGCTTTGGGAACACATGTACTTTTGAGTACATCTTACCATCCCCAAACAGATTCCCAGTCCGAGCATATAATTCAATTTCTTGAGGATATGCTCCGAGCATGCATCCTGGATTTTGGAGGTTCGTGGGAGAAACATATACTTCTTGTGGAGTGTTCCTACAAAAATAGTTTTTAGGTGACTATTCAGATGGAACTTTATGAGGCTTTGTAAGGTAGGCCATGCTGATCACCTTTATGATGGTTGGAGGCAGGAGAGGCATCTTTGCTGGGACCTCGTCTTGTTCAAGAGACCACAGAGCAGATTGAATTATTTCGGAAGAGGATGTCTACTGTGCAGTATCTTTAGAAGTCTTATGCTGATCGGCAGAGATGACCTCTAGAGTTCGAGGTCAGGGATCAGGATTTCATACCTATCGTGCTGAGGTTGGGACACAAGATTATTTAGAGACAGGGTAAGCTTTCACCATGGTACGTCGGGCTGTTTGAGGTGTTGGAGAGAGTTGGTACGATTTTCTATCGGTTGTAGTTACCTTAGAGGTACCGGGATATGCACGAAATCTACCACGTTTCTCAACTATGATGTTACTTTTTAGACTCGTCTCATTTCTTTTAACCAGAGGAGATTGAGCTCAAAGCAGATGCATCGTTTGAGGAGCATCCTATCCGGATTGTCGATCGTAGTATGAAGGTTCTTCATGGCTAGTCTGTTCCTCTGGTACGGGTGCTATGCAGCACGGGCTAGTACAAGATGAGACTTGGGAGAGGGAGACCGATGTACGATCGCAGTGTCCGGAGCTATTCGAGGTATCTTCTTCTACACCTCACTAGGGAAATTCGGGGACAAATTTCTTTAAGGGGGAAGTTTGTAGGAACCTGGATCTTCTTTTTGGGTATGTTTTTCCTTTTCTGGAGTTTTTGATAAAAGAGTATTTTTGTAAAAACCTGGATCTTATACACCTCACACACACATTCATGTGGGGTGATGTGGAGGCCACTTAAAGCAGAGTATGGAAAAGGTGAGTACACACCGTGTACTCGAAAAGTACATGTCATGTACTTTATTTTTTTCATTAAACGCACTGGGGTCCCATATGACGGATAGAACCATCTTCTTTTAGGTTCCATTCATCCAGGAGAAATCATACAGCCACAGATCTTCTCTAATCCCCCGAGCCTCCATTTCTTCTCTGAATCGACCGTCGTCGATTACATTGGAACCGAAACGGTAAGCTCTTCCTTCTAATATAGCATCATTTTCTAATTCCTCCTCTTTTCCAAGTTATCATGGGTTGAATGTTTTATGCATTTTCATAGATCTATGAAGTTATAAGTAGATTCAAGCCTCATGGTTCAAGTATATTGATCTCCTAAACCCATGGTAGGTGATTTGTGCCTTTCTGTTCAAAATATTTGAGCATTATGTGCAAATCCCACCAATACCCTTGAACGGGGTATTGAGTTTTTACTGTTTTACCCCTGTTGTTTTCCTACCTTGATTGTATGCATATGTAGAGTTAATTTGGTTATGTATAGAAATAATTTCTATGATTGGATGTTTTACCCATTCCTATCTATTTACGACCTTTTTTCCTTGTTCAGCCTTTGGTCGTTGGCCTATTTTCCATACCTTGTGACTGTAGGATGGAGTGTTGTTCACTGACATGCCTGTTATGCTATAGATTGGTTAGTCATGTATTTCTGTAAGTTTACATTAGCCTTATAGAATTATTATGTACCGACTGGCATGGGGCTGTGAGAACCAGGTGTTATAGAGTATAAGGGGATAGACCGAGTGAGCTTCCTCTAAGAGTCTTTGGACATTATAGACTAGAAGGGGATAGACTAAGTGAGCTTCCTCAGAGAGTATTTGGACATTATATACTACAGGGGGATAGATCGAGTGAGCTTCCTTAGAGATTCTTGAGCTTCATAAACTATAAGGGGATAGGCCGAGTGAGCTTCTTCAGAGAGTCTTTGTTTTACTTGATTTTCCTTAAACCACTCCAGGCTATAGGAGGAATTGACCAAGTGAGCTTCCTCAGAGAGTCTGTGAACGACCTGAGGCTATAAGATGAATTGACTGAGTGTTCTTCCTCAAAGAGTCTCTAGACCTTGGGGCTATAAGGGGAATTTACTGTGTGATCTTCCATAGAGAGTCCCTGACTACCTTAGACTATAAGGGGAATTGAGTGCGTAAGCTTCTTTAAAGAGTCTTATAATTTCATATGACAAAACCACAGGGGTTAGGCTGAGTGTAATGCCCATAGGGTTGTTGGTACTTCTTAGGTAGGACCAGAGGGGATGATCGTGAGTACATTCCAGAGGGTTACCTATTTTTGGTTAACTGTTTTCCTCACTGTTTCCTGTCTGATATATGGATTGTTTACTATTTACTAATTACTATTTACTATTTATTATTTACTGTTTACTATTTACTATACTTTTACCTGCCATATACTCACTAACTGTTAGGCATGGATATTTGGGTGGTTGCCTACTGGGATTTAGTCTCACACCCTGCTTGGGTCATGTTTTTGGACCCAAACGGATTATATTAATGCAGTATAGATAATGGAAATCACCCATTGACGTCAGGTACTTGATTGCTTTGGATCAGGAGATCATGGGACCAAGCTGAGGCTTGCGATGCAGAGGATTTGCTTATCTGGTTTTCTTATATACTTGGGTTTAGTTCTATATTCCACATTGTGACTTGTTTGGCTATTTTCCTAGACATATATGCACCATAAAACATTTCATATATATATATATATATGCTCCAGTTGTTTATTATTTCAGTCTTCTGTTTTTCATTGTTGTTGAATATTTACTACTTCCACTATTGTATGTGTTGTTTATTTCCACTGTGTACTCTTCCAATGAGGGCATAGTTTCCATACTATCAAACCCAAGGCCCTCACTTCTAGTCAGTAGCCTCTGGTGTTTGGGGAAATGTGCTTGAGGCCATGTGACAAACCGAGTACGGGGAACCTCTGGGTGGCTTCCGGAACTGGGGCATTACAATGACTACAAGGTCAAACACACGCTTTAGATTAACATCATCAAGGATTAAGAACTATAATGTAAGAAGAGAACAAGGAAAATAAAATATTCCAGTTGAAAAAACATGACTACATGGCATGAATAATAACTACACAACATGTTCTCTTAATTCTTTCACATGGGTGTGTACTTCTTCCAGAAATGGTTGTATAACAGCCCAGAAACATGGTGTGTTGTCCACACACACAACATGTACATGAATCTTCATCCCCTACCCAAGTCCTCTTACATGTCTTATCCACATGGCTCACTTTTGAATGCAACTACACGGTGTGTATAAGGTCTACAAGGCATGTACTAGATGAGCTTCAACGACCCATGTTGTTCGAGACACGGCCAGGTACACAACTCACACTACACAGAGTGTTCCAGATGGACATGGCGTGTACGAATTAGATTCCAACTGCCCGTGTTGTTAGTGACACGGTCAGCTACTCGGATGACACTACATGGCATGTTACACCCGCACATGGCATGTACACCACCTTGTTTTCCCAGCCACATGGCCAAGTCCACATAGTCTCTCACCAGTAAAGACTACACGGCCTGTCCCACAGGCACACGACGTGTACAAGTAAGGATAACACCGACCCGTGTTGTTAGTTACATGACCGGATTCCTAGGTTACACTAAATGGAATGTTCGAAGGTGACATGGTGTGTTTAAGTGAAGATTTCTTCGTCCGTGTTGTTAGTTACACGGCAGACATATGGTCAACACGACACGGCGTGTACAACCAGTACACGACATGTTCCCACTAGAGTTTGTCCAATCCTGTGTTTTTTCCTACACGACCAAGGAAATGGTTAGAAACTACACGACGTGTACATATGGTACATGACATGTACTTGGAAATTTTTCATTTCTTCCCGAACAAAAGTGTAAACAGCATGTAATCAAAATTACATAGTGTGTATTCTGGGTTTTTCCAGACAGTAAGCCTCAGAAACTACTCCAAAGTCCAGAAAAACACTAAACGATCACCCAAGTGCCAAATTCCGATTCGTGAGGATCTATACTCCCCACGAAGTAAATATTGGAATCTTTTCTGTGTTATAACAAAGTAAAAAATTCGATGATCCACCAAATTCTGGTTGATGAAGGCCCATACTTCTCAAGAACCAAAGTTTGGTGTTCATTCACAAAAACTTACATCACAATACCCTATCAAATAACATGTATTTTATCAAAGCATCTATCACAAAAACATGCATTTTCTATCACAAAATCTATCACAACAATATGCGATTTATAATGCACCTACATGGCATGAAGACTATGCATGGAATGTGATTCTAACATGTTCCTAAATGATGCATGAGATGGAATACCCTCATCTCATCGGGTTACAACTAAATAGAACCCAAGTATAAAAATATAAACAACAAACCACAAGTGTGTCACCCAATGATGAAGATCAAATCAACTGTAAAATTGAAAAACCAGAAAAAAAAATTACAACACGAGGTAAATTGGCTTTTCCCTGTACACAGGTTATCTACTCCCGGGAACAGATTATTACCAAGTACCTATTCTATCCTATCCCTGGCTATAGGCTCCAAATAGTAAGTCAAGAAGAAAATACCCTTTGATACAACTTTGTAATGTCCTGGATCTGGGTTCCACTCAACGGGTGCCCCGAACCTGATTGGTCACATGACCTAAAGCACATTTCCCCATACTACAGAGGCTTCCGACTAGCAGTGAGGGTCTAGGTTTGATAGTGGGGAAAATATTCCCTCATTTTTCAATGTGTAGCATAGTATAAAAATATATACATACCAAAAGCGAAAGCAGTAAACAATAAAAAACTGAAAGGACAACAGTACTGAATAAATAGATATCCAACAATCATATATACATGTTGATGCAATATTTCATATTTCTAAGAAATTAGTCAAAATAGGATACATTGAAATCAAATACAATACAGTATAAAGTACTAAGTACAACAAAGAAAACTAAAACAGTGCAGCAGGAACTCAGCAGCATCATAAGCCTAAGCTCGGTACCATGCTCTCTTACTCCTATGAACAATCAAGTACCTGTATAGGGACTCTTGCCTTTATCAACACCTGCAACAATATAATCGTCTTGGGCCCAAGACATGACCTAAACATGGTGTGAGAAATAATCCCAGTAGGCAACCACCAAAGGCCTGTGCCCAATTGTTAGTGAAAATGTGCAACAACAATATGCAATAATTAAATGCAGTAAACTAGGAAGTACTCAAAAGAAGCTACTCCTACCAGTTCCATTTCCATTTAATTATTATATAAAAATTATATATAATTGATTTATAAGTTTATGAGACTCAGCCTCAGTCGACAGTATTCTATAAAGTGCCGTAGAAAAACTACAACAGTCTATCTAACAAATAGAAGGTGTAACAATACCAAGCATGTGCTTTATCTTGTAAGGTATAACACAAGAAAACACCATAGTTAATATTCAAGGGAACATTTCCCTCAGGCTATACAGTACCTTTACCTCAGGCTAATTAGAACCTTTCCATCATGCTAAACAGAACCTTTCCCTCAGGATAAACAAAACCTTTCCCTCAGGCCTTTCCCTTAGGCTAAACAGAAACGAAACCCTCAGGTGATTTCCCTTAGGCATAATGAATATTTCCCCCAGGCGTAAGAACCATTTCCCTCAGGAGAAACAAAACATTGACCTTAGGCTAAACAAAACATTTCTGAACCCAGTTGGCCACATGACCTCAAGCTCATTTCCCAAAATGCTAGAGGTTGCCAACTAGCAGTGAGGGCCTAGGTCTAATAGTGGGGAAACTTTTCCCTCATTTGTCAAAGTGTAGAGCAATAGAAAAATATATACATAACAAAAGTAGAATCAATAAAAAATACAAATCTGAAAGGGCAACAGTACTGAATAAAAATATATCCAACAGTCATATATACATGATGATGCAATATATCCTATTTATAAGAAAGCAGTCAAAACAGGATACACTACAATCAAATACAATAAGTAAAAATTAATAATTACAAAAAAGAAAACTAAAACTGTGCGACAAGAACTCAGCAGCATCACAAGCCTAAGCTCGGTCCCATGCTCTCATACTCCTCTTCAATAATCAATTACCTGTATAGGAACCCTTGCCCTTATCAAAACATGTAGCAATATAATCTGTTTGGACCCAAGACATGACCCAAACAGGGTGTGAGAAATAATCCCAGTAGGCAACCACCAAAGGCCCATGCCCAACTGTCAGTGAAAATGTGCAACAACAGTGTGCAATAATGAAATTCAATAAACTAGGAAGTAATCAAAAGCATCTACACCTACCAGTTCAATTTCTATTTAATTATTATGTAACAATTCAATATAATTGATTTATATGTTTCTGAGACTCACCCTCATCCAACAATCTCCTATACAGTTCCGCAGCAAAACTAGAATAGTCTATCTAACAAATAGAAGTTATAAAAATACGAATCTTGTGCTTTATCTTGGAAGGTATAACACAAGAAAACACCACAGTGAATATTCAAGTGAACATTTCCCTTAGGCTAAACAGTACCTTTCCCTCAAGCTAATCAGAACCTTTCCCTCTGGATTAACATAACCTTTCTCTAAGGCTAAACAAAAATGAAACCCTCAGGTGATCCCCTTAGGCATAAAAAATATTTTCCCCAAGTATAAGAACCATTTCCCTCAGGCGAAACAAAACCTTTCCCTCGGGATAAACAACATTGCCCTCTGGTATAAGAAACATTGCCCTCAGGCTAATCAAACCCTTGACCTCAGGCTAAACAAAGCACTGCCCTCAGGCTAAGAAAGTAACCAGGCCAAGCCCAACATATAAGCAAGAAATTTATATACATTTTCTCTCAAGAAAAATCAAATCATACTATAATCATGACATACCCATGAGTATCCTGGCCAAATGGCTAAACAAGTGAAACGCACCCTCGGGGTGGCCCAGGATCAATGCAATGATTCCATACATCAGTTTATACATATTAATTAAATTACCTATTCATTTCTAGGTATTTTATTATTCATGTTATCAGTTTACGACACCCCAAACATGGGCGCATAGTGCAACGGTGCACAAAACAACTCAACAGTTGGAAATAAACACCAGACCACCTACCTCGATCTCCCCTGATCAATATACATGAATGACGCCTCCCGAATCAACCTAGAACGGTGTAGATATGGGATAAATGTTCACCCATTAAACCTCAAAAACATTCCCTTAGGAAATAATTAGAAGGAAACACTCATGAAGAGGGAAGGGCTTACCCGCGCGGTCTAAATGTGATCAACGGTGGAAGAATCTGAGTTTCGGCATGCGATTGGGAGCTATTCCAGGCTTCGGCCTCCCCTCCCATTTCTCTAAATGAAATCACTACCTATTATTCCAAATGAGGAGGCTACTTCCCATTTATAACAAAAAAACATAACTACACAACATGTACTCTTAAGTACATGGCATGTACTTTCCATTTCTTTAAATGTTCCTCTTGAAGCCACTTTCCACTATCTCATTGTTCATCTATCGACTTGATTACATGACATGTATTTCGAAGTACATAGAATGTACTATCACTCTACTGGTGGCTACTCCCACCGCCTTACTATTCACCTACTAACAGATTACACAGTGTGTATATACTATGTACAAGGCGTGTAGTCATTTTTTACACCCTTCATCGCCGACAGGCCTACACGCCCTGTATACTCATCCCACACGACCAAAGTACACAACGTATGGAAAAGTACAAGGCGTGTACTCACAAATTTTGGGATTTTTCCTCAATTTCCTTATTTTTCTCAAAAACACTTAAGGAAAAAGGAAAAGAAGATACTCGTACATCAAGAATAAGAACTGGGTTCTTACAATTTCTTTGAAAAGGAAATACCATTTCAATTAAACCTCTGATAAGGTTATAACATAAGACTAACATCTAAATCTGTATCCCCTATTCCAACCAAGAGTCATTAATAAATCCATGGAATGGGTTATAATCTCCATCAGTACTTTCAACAGATTCACAAGATGAGAACAATTGAGTGAATTAGAAGTGCTTGTATCAAATAAAGAAACTGTAATGGATGATATAATTAGAACATTAACATCAACTTTCGTGGGAGTTTAAAATGATTCATATATTTCTTAATACATAGAATAAAAGTATTCAACTATACTGATTCCTGATGTACACTAATGAATTATGGTTCTACCTTGAACTTACTATATACATAGGATGATTTAGCCTTCAACCATGACTACAAAATTGATAACTCATAGCCATGGATATACTGGAATGTGATATTGATTCCAAATATATTGTGGATCTTGAACCACTATTAAAGGGAGGGAAAATCTTACATAATATTTATAAGTTACCCATACATCCACATTGATGGTAGAGTTTAAGTAGAACTGGACATGTAGGCACCATGTACCCAGACCTCCCATACTGATGAAACACAACAGATCCACCACCCAAAGCTATTGAAAAAGGTGTTTAAAGGGGTTATTCATATCTTCCACCACTCTTCCTCCCATTATTATCACACTTAGTATTCGATTCAGACATACTAATTTTACCCTGGCCCATATCTGGAACTATCTTAGGGAAACCAGACTTACCAGCTCAATCGATCTTCACCACAAGGTCTTGATCAATCACCCAATCATACATATTTAAATTGAATAGTAATACGTGGGTCTTAATGTCTAGATAAAACCACATCTCAAACCATTGGGCCTTCATATATTCACTTAAACTACCTTAAGAGACAAATAGACTAGATCAAAAAAATGATTGGTATATTCCAATAGTGAATGTTCTCCCTAACAGAGGTTCAAAAACTCCTAATACGTATAAAGCGACAAAGATTCATAGTATTACTGCGCATTGAATATAATATTGAAATCCTTACATCTCATATTATCATACATACCTATATTGATTACTAACTCCCACCACCTAATTCTATACCCTTCAAACAAAAATACAATACACATTACCTAGAAAACTTCAGAAATCATGAGGAAACCAAAGATTATCTCAATCTTATCAACCCAATATTCCATTTCCTAAGGATCTAGGATTCCCCATAAGTAATGGATTTATTCCCAAGGAACTCCTAATACCCATACCTTTCTGAATTTTATTTCTTTACTTATCGTGAGTTGGACTAAAGCCTACTCCCTAATCTATAGCTCGAGAAACCTGAACCACTACCTCAACTAATGTCTGATCAACTAGTGAGGGTGAAATCTCTCCAGACTCTTCCCACTGCTGTACAAAAGGTCTCTGGGGATGAATTATACTACAAAAGTCAAAAAAGGTAACTATCAATACATCATGCCATAAGAAAACTACTAGTAATAGGATTTAAGCACCATCATGCATTAGAATTAAAACCACGATAATCACAAGAAACAACATAAAACCACTCCACCCTACCTTAGTGTCAATGAATAGTTTTCATCCTATGCGTCACACCTAAAGGAGTTAAACCAAATTTTAAATATCCCATGGTTACTCATGTTATGTCACAAGGTGTGGTAGCCAGACACACCACTCATAACTAGATCCTTGATCCTTGAAAGTCCTAGATTATATCTATCCAGATATCCCAAATAGCATAACCCAAAATAATTGAGAAACTACTTTATTCTATTTTTCATGAACCAGACTGGGCTTCAACACAACCTGAAACCTGACCTAACTTTTGGCATGACCTGAAGGGTGTTCTCAATCCCCATAGGCTAACAGTTAGATCAAGGGAATAATATAACTACTTTTGGAATGGGTTTTCCCATGATAACAACTACTAACATAAATGAAAAAAATTCACATAACATCATAACCAACTTCCAAAAATGAAAAATGAAAGGAAAGAAACCAAAAGAATAATTTAATCATTTTACACTTAGAACTAGAGACTAAAATAACAAAAAAGGAGGAGGGTTCAACTGGATGAACAAAACGTCTGTAAGGCACATGGTTTGATATGCATAATTCCACCACCAACAAAACCTACCAAAGGATCCACTAACCTGATTAATAACCACCACCTCCAAAAGGATCCTTTCCTTCACCTAAATCGAATAAATAAAGATTATATATACCCATTGGGTATATGTAGGGTGTGATCTCACTTTCCTAGTAGGATCCCTCTAATATGTTCCATTAATATCTATTATAAAATAAAAAAATTCTAGTTTTAGTTAAAAATAAAAAAAATGGTTTAATTTGAAAAAAACGTCTTAGATTTTAAAAGAAATTTTTAAATGAAGATATACATGGAAATAATAAAAACACACCATAAAAAAACCTTGTTAAACCCTAAGAAACTTGATTTAGTGGGGACCTTGGATCCTTGTACTCCTAGTGATTAGTTCTGGATGTGAAGATCTATCTCCTGCTCAATCAAAATAATCACCATCAACTATGTTTTTTTAGTGTTGTATCATGATCTTTCTAGGTAGTATGGGTCATGACTAGAATAATTTTCCTAGTACTCCCTCCTAGATAATTAGGTTTCACATGTTCTTTCCTATATTTTTTCAAACCATGGAAATCACATTCTTTCACAAACTAAGCTATCACATTCCAAAGCATACCATTTTCTAGTTATTTCAATAAGGCTAAACCATTTCAAATCCTTACACGCACCGACAATTTGAAAAAAATCCAACCACACACACACCACTATTTACAATACATATATAAAAAAAGAAAAGAATATTTAATTCATAAAATAATATCTAAACACATAATAACCTAACTTTTTTCTAAAAAACACCCAAATTTGGTTAGAAACAACAATCTAAATCAATAAAATATCCAGAAGAAGAAATAACACACAAAATCCATCAAAATACACCCAAAATAAATAATATTGAAACCTTTTTTGGTCACTACAACCACTAGAGAATAGAAAACCCAATACGTAAGAGAGGAGAGATCAAGAGAGCGAAATATGAGAAGAGAGGAGGGACTTATTTAGAGAAATATTGAAGAAAAAAGATAAAATCAACCAAAAAATAGATCCAATATGATGTGGACTTGGAGAATAGGAAAACATATGAATTTTTGATGTTGAATGAGGAAAATATAGGGGTTAGTGATTTTAAATTTGGGAGGGCCATAATTATAAATTATTTTTTTAAGAATCTAGTAGGCTATACAATTTGTCTACAAAATCTGCTAGATCATGACCCAAAAATGTAGAATAAATTTAATAAATTATTAGTAAGATTCATGGTTTTTATAAAAGAGATTCATGGTTGTGAAACTATCCGTACATCCTAGAGAGTACCACTTCCAAGTTTTCATGTTTTTCACTCAACTCACGCACAGTTACCCCTAACCATGTACCAACTCTTATCCACTTGAAAACTTCATTTTTCTTTAAAAACACCTTAAAAAATTATATAACATAACTAAATCCAAAAAAAATAGAAAATACATCAAATTACCCCCACAAGTGTGACATATAGGCTCACGATTAGATGTAACTAAGCATAATAACCCTGAAATTGGTTTATGTAGTATAAATACCATATTTACTCAATGCACAAAAAATGGGCCTAACTAAACTCCTAATTTTATAATATAGATGGTTAAAATTTAAATGATTCAAAATATCTTTATAAACCACAATTAATCATTTGAAAATGTTATTTTTTTTATTGAAATAATTTTTTAATTAATGTGTCTAAAGTAAGTAATAGTTTCACTTGATCCAAACATATGGATTTGGGGGTGATTTTCTATCATTTAATTAGTCTCATACCATTAAAAACTATTGAACTCAATGAAAATTTCCTATTTATATTAATAAACTAGTAAAATTACATTTAATATAAACTCCTTATTATTCCACTGATAAGGGTTCTTTCCATTACATTGTGAATATTTTATAGTTTCTAAGTTGATTGTGGGATATTCACATATATGGAGATATTATTCCTTTAAATAGGGAAATATTTTTATTCTCTATTTGAATTATTTATATATATATATATATATATAACTATTTATTACTTATCTATAAGAATGCATGAGGTTTTTTAGAGAACATGATGATTTATATTATCTAGCCATTTGTTTTCTTATGATGGATGTACCACACAAATTATGTGAGGGGTAGGGCCTAGAAATATATAACCCTTTGATGCATCAATAGGTATCATGAGACAAACTAGATGGGTATTTGGTGTAATCCTTACCTATTAATTTAAGATTTGTTGGAATAAGGTCTTGATATCGTATTTATGATCTAAAAAATTAATTATTCCATCACTATGAGATTATTTTTTCTTATAAATTCCTGTAAATATTGTCATGTGATCCATGGATATATTATACTCATAGATTTATTTTTTATGATGTTTATTTATTCCTATTATATTATTGATCCTATTCTTATATACAATGGATTTTGATATATTATACCCCATAATGAGTGTTTGATCTCACCCTTTAATATTGTTTCACATTTCTTATGGAAACCATAAAGATTACTACAAGAAAATTTTAGATTTTAAATGAGATCTAATAAATTTTAATGTATTTATTTTATACATCATAATTTTTCAATGTAATGTAATGTTCATTTATTTTTCTGGTTTACTAAAACTTATAAACAATTGGATCTTATATATTATGATCAATGTAATTTGTAACAATAGAATAAAATAACAACTATATCTATGTTACTAGATCTAGGTTGGTATAATTACAAAAAAAATAGTTACACTCTCTCTTTGGATTTTGTTTTCAATCCATCCATATATTTAATCTATTTCAAGATATTAATGCATCTTGTAAATCTGTCCATGCTACCTATATAACACAACTCTCCCACTATGGCCATTCTCCCACTTTGAGTAAAAGATTCAAAGGGTTTACCCTCTTGATCTAATAAAATCCTATTATTCTTGAAACTCTTCTGTTATTCCAAAAACTAATCAAAGATCTATCAACAAATTCTATAATCCCACATGAGTGAAACCTTATTGTAGGAAAAAAGATAATATGTAAATTTATATAATGTTGTTTACATTTTCTAGTTCCAACATTTATTTTACATTTAATTCTCCATATATCATATATCCCCTTATATTTTTATACTCAAAAAAAGATGAACACCTACAAAAATAGACAATATCCAATAATTATGTTCAATGGGGAGAGGGGGTTTCTTTAACCTTTTTAGTTTTAGTGAATTGGTTGAACTCTGAGGTTTAACTGATTCTTATAAAAAAATCAACTAGTTGTTTTTTCAATATATCTTACAAATGATGTTGAGTTTTAATAAACGATAATTCATTATTTGTTACACCACCTTCTTTATAAAGTGGTAACATATCATGAAATTTTTCATAAAAGAGTATTTTTAAAGGATATTTGTTAAATCTTTGGCACTATTTTTATCACAATGAATTAATATATATTATCGTATCACTTCTCTAAGATCCTATATCTTCTTATTTATCTATATATATTGTTTATAAGGCCTTGGTTACTGAAAAAATTCCACCACTATATTAATTATGGATATACTTTCCAGCTTCTTTCTTATCCATTCAACAGAATTTCATTCAAAGAAAAATGATCTGAAACTTATGAATTTTAAATCCATAAAATATAATATCTATCTTGTATTAGAATAAGACCCTATATATTAATATTTTATAGCTCTTAAGTACAATCCGTAGTTCAATGTTCCCTAAATATACCTCATTGTCCCCTTCACCACCAAGTGATGTTATTCATTTAGAAAACTCTAAAATCATGTTTCCAAGAAAATAATATTAAAATAATATTGTCTTTTTTATTATGAGATATAGTATATTATCAGTAATTGTTTTATATAATGTTGAGGCTACTCTTTTACTATCCTTATGATTTCAAGTTTTATTACAGCCACTATCACAGTTGAAAATGGTTTATGGTCTTCCTTTTCAAAATTATTTAATATCAATCTTTCATATTTCACCAATGATATGAATATATTTCCTTACTTTTGATTTAAATATTTCCCAAGGAAGCAAGTTATCTCTCCAATAATTAACAACTCAAACTATTAACACATAAATTGTTCAAACTCGTCAAAATAATTCTACTTATTACAACCAAATATGATATTATCCACATACACTATCACCACGAGCTCATCTTTATCTAAAACATTTGTGTAGAGGTTGTAATAAATCAATTCTCACTTAAACTCTAACATTATTAGATACTTGTCCATCCATGCATACCAAGAATGGGGGTGCTTTCTTCTGGCCATAATAAACATTTTCAACTTGAAAATAATTAAATAATCATCTCTAATAAGAAATATTATTTGTTGTTTGATATTTAATTCTTCCTTTAGGATTATATTAAATAATTCCATCTTCACATACATTTGATAAAAATTAAAAATCCTTTATGATCCACTACTAGGAAGGGTATAATTGATTCCAACCCTTTAACTAGTGACAATGATTCCTCGATATCAAATTCTATGATCTAAGCATACCCTTCGAAAAAAAAATTTCTTGTTCTAAAACACTATTAAATTTTCATCATTTTTTTTCAAAGACCCAATATTTACCAATAAAATTATGATTTATAGGTATATACAATAGATTCCATTTCTGAGTATTTTTCAATTTATTCCAGCTATTCATTCATGGGTTTCAACCATGAATCATCATTTAATACTTCTTTGAATATTTTTTTTTCAAATCTATTAGTAGATAAGTATTATCTGTTTTGAAACTTATATGGTATTTTTTTAGAGAATATTTTTATCCAATAATATTTCTTGTGTCTAATTAAAATCTTATTATAAATGTTCAAATTATATATTTAATCCCTTCATCATAATTCTCATCCTCTAATTTAACTTCAGAATCATCACCATTTGAAGGAATTTTTTTATTATCCAATATCCACATTTACTTATTTTTCATAAAATTATTCTTGTTTATAATATCAAAAAAATTCATTACCGTTTTTAACAAGTTTCACATAACCACATTCAGGGATCTTATTTATCCTTATATTGAATAGTTTTTAGGCTTTATTTTTGGTAAGTTTCCCAAAAATACTCATTTATCCTCTTCATCTCCCAACTAACCCAGAATCCCATTTTTATTTTGAATAAAAAATTTAATTATAAAAAAATTAAGATGTATCATAGAATAATTCCTATTATATCACATTTCATATGTAATTTTTTGAGTCATAGACTCATTTTCTTTTTTGTTTTGAAACTCATATAACACTGATCTGTAAATTCATTTTAAATTAAACTTTATGTTTAAGTGTTTTAGAAGTGTAATAATGAAAATAAATTAACATTATTTCTGTTACTTTTCATTATGAAATAAAGAAATATGAGTTTACTTTTGATACTTAATTTACAGGATTTTAGATCATTATCCCAGTGCGAGGCTTACTTTATCAGAAGATATAAAGTGTTGGTGAGTTCATTGGTGGATAACAAAGCTTCTTTCAATATTGTTAAAACTAATCTTAGAGAATATAGAATCTATATGTTGAGATTTATTAAAATTTCATTATTAAATATAATCATATCTTAGAGACTAAAAAAACAAGAAAAAATGAGATATGGACCCCTTTAGAAAGTTCCTACATTAATCTCTTGAAGTCTTATAGCTACTTATTACTGAGACAGATTATGATCATTATAGTTTTTATTTCTTAGTGTTTTTCTAAGAACATTCTTATTAGGATTTTATTTAAAATTTATAATTATTATTTTGGTATTTATTATGTTATTTATCCTTTATGATTGATTGCTTTCATGTTTGGAAGACAGAGCCAAGATTTTGGTTTGTAGATGTGGGTTTTATGTTGATTGAGGTCTTCCATTGAGAAAGATAGAACTAAGATTCTAATTTTAGTAATTGGGTTGATAACATTTGAAATGTTATGTTTAATGATTATTATTGGTTAAAAGAAATATATTTCAATAGGTTAACATTGGGTATTCCTTTAATTAGGCTTATGATTCCCCTTATTCTTTGTATTAAAAGTGTTCTCTTATAATATGCTTTAAGGAGTAGTTGTTTTGTTAACCATTACTCTTTATTTTTTTATTCCATTTTGTTTAAAAGTTTTCATTTTTTATATTTCCTCTATGAAATTTTATGTTGTTATATGTTTATAAATTCTGAAAAAATTAAATTTCTGCTACTCTTACTTGTTTACTCTGATATATTTCATTATTTATTATTTGTGGGTTAAATAGATCATTATGGGTCCATTAGTATTAATATTCAAGGATTGAAAAAGTAATAAATTTTTTTTCTAAAATTCATCCTCTATTTTTTTACCAACTGTGGTAATTTGGTACAACACTTCATTTTTGATAAAGTTTCTACATTTTAGAGTGATCATCATTTTAATTTTTTTTATTTCTATTTGATTAGGAAAAAATTTACTATTGTTTTCCTTAACCCTAATGGTTTGGTATAGAAAATTATTTATGGGTGATTTTCTGGATTTTGGTAGTTTAGATAATTTCTATCAAAATAGACCACCTATATTTTATGGAAATGATTATGATTGTTGGAGAGACTTGATGGAAACATTCATTATAAATACTATAGTGGAAAATTTCATTATGCATATCGAATATGACAACTTGTTTCTATTTTCAGATATTCCTAATACCATATTTTTATTTATTCTTTGTGTGAGTTTCATTTGGATTTGTTTTGGGAGAAATTCAAAAAAGTTATGAAAATTATTGGGTAATGCACAGTTGGCGCACAGTTTTCCCAAACCTTGTGCCCTCTCAAGGAAAACCGTGAAAACCCAAGAATTGGGGTTTTTCACGATTGGAACACAGTTTCTTAAACCATGTCCCCACATAGGAAAAAACATTTTTCACATTAAAGGGGTGAAAATTTTGGGTGTATAATTTGGTCTAACCATGAGACCCTTCCTAGTTAACCATGCGTACAAGATTTTTTAATCCTGTTGTTAATTTGAAATCACCTGGAACCCCAAATTAAGATACCTAATCGACATGTAAGATCCAAAAAAATATTTATCCCTATCTAAGATCTCCAAAGAGCAGTTTTTGGACTATTAGTACCCTCTAGGAAGTGGATCTAATCTTGGATAATGGTGGTAGATCCTATCCCAGTTAGTTTCCTATTCCCATTCTATACCTCCCACTATTTATCTTTTCTTTCCTAGGGTTTTGATATCAACATTTTGATTTTTGGATCTAATACCCATTGTTTTTATCTATATCTAGGTTTGATTCTTTTTTTTTCTATTTTCATTGTTTGTTTTTGGTGAATCCCAATTAAGGTTTGGTGATTTGAGATCCCATGATCCTGAGGTTGGTGGTTTCATCATAATGGCACTTTTTATTAACTATAAATTGCTTGATTGTTGTTTTAAATTCATTTACCATTATAAATGAAATTTCATTTAGTATATTGATTAAAAACCCTATTCCATTGAATTGGTGGTTTTGGAAATTGAATTTTGGCATGAAATTAGAAAAACCCCAAATTACATTGATCTAATATGTGATTGTGAAATTGATGGAAATTTTTGGATATTTAAATTTTTGAATTTAAATTATGAAATTGATAGGAAATTTTTCAATTAAAATTTTAAATTTAATTGTGGGAGTTGAATTTTGAAATTGAATTTGGAATTTATTTCAAATTCTTATTTTTGAAAAAATGTTTTAAACTGGTTTTGAAAGAAACCTTTGGGTATTATCTTGAAAAGGGGATGTTTTGATTAAAACCCATTTTTTTAAATGAAATATTGGAGTTTTCAAAATGGGTGAATGGGAATTAATTTTATTTTAAGTGATGTTAATATAAATTTCACATCATTTATTTGTACTAGAGGACATAGAAACCTATATAGTTAGTGAGTTATTAGGGACGGACATGCTTGGATGGGAATTCCCTAACACTGGATTGACATTTTACAACCCTAAAAACCCCCTTTTCTAACACATCTTATTCCCTTATAGAACATAGACGAGTCCTCTCTTTCCAGTTTTGAGGTACATGTGTACACATTGAGGTTATTATCACATAAGTGTGTGAGGATCCCATAACCTAGAATTATCATACCTCTTGGCAGATGACCATGTTTCGAGTTTGTTCATATATGATATATAAATGCATTCCAATGTTTGTAAAATATTTTAGATGCCTTGTGATACATAAAAAAATTATATAAAAGTGTTTATTTAATCCATTTGTTTGAAGTATATTCATATTTTGAAATGTATTCCATCTTTTGAAATGAAAATCATAATTTGTTTGAATATTATTTTGAAATTCCAACCTGTTTATTTAAAATTGAAAACATGTTATTTTATTAATAAAGGTTGGAATATTATTATGGAATACTTGTTGAGACCCTACTGGCATTTTAAATCTCACCATACTTGTTCCTTAAGGTGTTTGAAGATTATCTACTTACAGGTTAGAGTAGGGGTAAAACACCACTTAGTGGTGGTTCTAACTGTTGATATGTGGACTTGGAGAGTTGTGTTATTTGATACTTGGGATTTTATTTCAATTTTTTAGTACATTTTTTGGTACTTTCGGTTGTTTATACTTGTTTTAATTTTGTTACACTTCTTCTTGTAGAGTTTATTTTTTATTCACACTGTCCGGTTTATCTAATTTAGAAATGTTTGTGAAACAATTGTTCACACTTTACTTTTGTATGATTCCTATAGCTAGTTTCCAACCTGTAGGGATCCGAAACAACCATTAGGTAAAGTCAGGTACAGCTCAATTTTTAGGTTACCAAGGTTCCCAAGATGGTTTGTGAAAAATTGGTATCAAAGGCTGGTTGATATTATATTATTTATTTTAGTATGAATTTGAGTATTCTTATTGGGACTTAGAAGGTACTTGTGATTGAGTGTCTGGCCAGCTCTCACCACAATGAACCTTAATTTAATAGGGGTGGTTAGGTAAGGGCATCCTAAGGATTAGTTCTGGTATCTTCCCTTATTTTGATTTGTTTATTGTGAAATTCAAATATTGGTTGTCTATATATTGGGATTAATTTTCCCATGTTGATCTGTTTGAATTTTAATATGATGCCTTCCTTTTTTCCTGTTGATGTTGTATAGCACCATGCCTTTGAGTAGATGTGTAAATAAGATCCAGGAGGAAGCTATTGCTGAACATTAGTGATAAAATCCTCACATGGACCTAAACCTGGTTTAGGTGATTGTGTGTACTGTCCAAACTTTGGGATAGGAACCACCACCAGTTCCCATTCAGGCTCCATCTATAGAACCTCAAAGGAAAATTCTCTAATATCATTCTTACAAGTTTTTTCACCAAAATTCAGTAGCTTTAAAAGGATTAATTGATTCTAAAGATGCTGAATAATGGTTGAGTAGGGTGGAACATTTATTTGGGTTCTTGGAGACACTTGAAGTAATCAAGGTGAAGTGTGCCACTTTCATGGTAGAAGGACCGAATAGGAGATAGTGGGACACTATTGTGATGGTGAATAAGCATGATAAATCCTAGAGGTAAGACTTTAAAATTATTTTCACATGTTAGTTATATCCATAGTCGATGCTATTGGAAAAGGCTATTGAGTGTTTCAAACTTGAGCGAGCTGATAAGACTATGATAGAGTATGAAAACTATTTTACTAAGCTTATGCATTTCACACCTGATATAGTATCAAATGGGATGGTGAATGCATGAAGGTTTGAGTTAGGACCATGATCTAATATTTGTTCTTGGGTTTTCTTGTTGAAGCTACCTTCTTATACTTTTGTATTGGATAGAGTGTGGATAGTCAAACTGGATCTGATTAGGAAGTTAGGGTTATGGGGACTTTCTTTCTCTCCCAGTGGCAGCATGGGTTCCTTTAATGAGAAATAAAAGGGTTATAATTCTCATGGTGGTTCTCAATAGTTTTTCCATTCTAGACCTCCTATAGTTCCTGGTAGAGGTCCTTTTATTTTCTACCAGTGTAGCAAGACATAAAATTCTAATAGGTTTTTAACTAAGGCACCCAAGATATGTGGCTCTTATAGACACTCAGGTCACCTACATAATTCCTTACATATCTATTCCATACCTCATAGTGGTACAAGATCATTTCTCCTTCCAAAACTATGGGGAAATAATATGCTTTAAAGATAAAAGGGTTCCAACAACAGGAATTTGAAAAAAATATTCTTCACACAGTGGAAGAGTCTCTAGAGGATGTGGATAAGAGTCCAACAACTGTGAGAGGTACCATCACTGTATCTTTATCATTAGTGACTGTATTATTTATTATTGGTTTATCTCATTCATTTTTTTTTGAACCCATATTGTTAATCTTCTAAATCATCCTATATAGATTTTATCTTATATAAAGGATATTACTACACCCCATTGTTCGAAGATACTGAATGGTCTCTATAGTCCCACTTGAATTTTCTATCTATCATATGTTGAGATTACTTAGAGTTTTATGTTTCTCAATAGGAAACTACTTGACATCATTTTTAGGAGATATTTGATCATTTCCAATAGAGCCTATATTGACTGTTATCTTTGACATGTCTCCTTTACTACACCCAATGGCATGTTTCGTGCCTTTCAATAAGAATGGGACCCTAGGTCGAGTAGAGTCGAACTATCTTATCTGGAGTTTTAGAAAGTGGTATATATTTTTTCATTTGATCTAGATCAGGAATATTTGAGTGATGATATCCCTCCATTTGTCAAGTTTCCCAACACATTTATTTCTAAATTCTTTTTTTTCCATTAGTAAGGGAGGTATAGTTTTCTATTGATTTAATGTCTGGTACTCGACCGGTTTCTATTCCCTCTTCCCACATGGCACAAGATAAAATGAAAGAGCTAAATAATCATTTTGATGATCTTATAGAGAGATAATTTATGCACTTGAGTAAGTCACAATGTTCATCGCCAGTTCTATTTTCTAAGAAAGATAATAGTTCACTCCTCTTTTATGTTGATTATATAAAACTCAATCGATTTACAATAAAGAACAAGTTTCTGTTTCCACATATTAATGATATATTTGATCAGTTTAAAGGTTTTAAGTGGTTCTAAAAGATTAATCTTTAGTCTGTCTACCATCAGTTTCGGATAAATGAATTTGACATTCAGAAAACCACCTTTTGGTGTAGTTATGAGAATTATGAGTACACTATCATGACCTTTGGTCAAACCAATGCTCCTAAAGTCTTTGCAGATTTAATGAATATGATTTTCCTTCAGTATATTGATACTTTCATGTTAGTCTTTTCAGATGAAATCATTAATTACTCTAAGACTGAGGAGGATCATGTGCATCATCTGGGAATTTTTTGAGAAATCAAAGACTTTATTCCATGATTTTGAACTACGATTTATGGATTCAGTAAGTGAAGTTCTTGGTACATGTGGTATTAGAATAGGGAATATTATTCTATTTTAATAAATTAGAAACTATTACGACATGGGATCAACCACATAATGTTTTTGAGATTCAGAGCTTCTTTGGACTAGTTGGTTATTAGCACTGGTTCATTAAGGACTTCTCAAAGTTGGATTCTCTAATGACTACTCTAAAAAAGAAGAGAGTAACGTTTTCTTGGGATGAGAAATTTCATAATTGTTTTGTTGAGTGGAAAAATATTATGACTACTACAATAGTTTAGACTCTTTTATAGGTTGGGAAGGGCTATTTGATCTTTTTTGATGCATCGGGTTCAGGTTTGGGATGCATTCTTTTGCAAGGTGATCATGTCATTTCTTATGGATCTTATCAGCTTAGGCCACATGAGAATAATTATTTAATCCATGACCATGAACATGAAATTATTATGCATTCACATAAGATCTAGTGGAAGTACCTTTACAAAGATCTGTTTAGCATGCTTTCAGATGACAATATCATGAGTTATATCTTCTCTCAAAATAATTTTAACCTCCCCCAGTGGTGCTGAGTGAAATACCTATAATATTTAAACTTTTTCATTTTCTATATCCTATGTAAAGGGAATTTCATTTTAAATTCTTTGAGAAGGAAACTTATGACCCAAGAAGCACTACTCGAAAATGCCCTATACACTAGGTTTTCGGAAACATTGTGGGTAAGGGTACCCCTATACCCACAATTGTTATAGAACCATGGTTATAGGTTTTTTTAAGACATATAACCATGGTTTTATAGAAACCATTGTTATAGGGTTTTTTTAGACCTATACCCACAATTTTTGTAAAAACCATGGGTTTGGGGTTGTTTTTTTGAAGACCTATACCCATGATTTTTCAAAATTGTGGGTATATCTTTTCCACCTTATGGTGGGGAAAAAAATTTACGGAACACAAAATAAAATTCACGGGAACACAAATTCCAATGAATTTATACCTATATCCATGATTTATATAAATATATATAATTTAATATATATTTATATTCCAATAAGCGAAATGGATTAGTGGTCAGGAATATGAAGTATAAAGGGGAAGTCCAGGGATCAAATCCCACAACCGTGTATTTTTTTGAAGTTGTACCCATGGTTTTAAAAACTATGGGTACATCTTAATGACATGGTGGTATAGGTAATTCATATCACATATACCAATATTTTCCAAACCATTGGTATAGGTCTATACTGATTCCACGATATCCCACAGTCACTCAAACCATTGGTATAAACTATAACAACAGTTCTGGGACCTATATCAATAGTTCCAAACCACTGGAATATGTCCAGTTTCAAGTATTTAAATTATGGAATCAATAGAATGGTGGAACTTGATGGCTCTATTTGAACGGTTTCATATTGGGGTCTAGGAATCAGGGATCAAGGTTGCTTTGAACAGTGTTCAACTGACATCCTCTCTTCTCGAGATGATTCTTCAAGAACAATAGCTTGAAGACGAGTTATGTAGAATGAGAAACTATCTTTATGGTGGTTATATAGTTTTTGAGTGGTCAGTCTCCAAAGAGGGAATTATATTCTATTAGAATTTCTTTGTTGTGTTGTTAGTAGTGAGGAAAGTTGTTATGGTGGATTTCCATAATTTCTAGTGGTTTTTTCACCTAGGAACAAAAAATATGTTCTATAACATGTTATGGAAGTTCTAGTAGCTAGGTATGAGATATGTAATTACTAAATTTGTCTCTTTTTTTTATACATGAGAATAGTTTATGGTTGAGCACTATAAAACTTCATGTTTTCTTCAAAGACTTCCACTCCCTCCTTAGAGGTGGGATGCGATCTCTATGTACATTGTGGTTAGGTTTCCATGTATCCTGAGAAAGAATAATAAGATATGGGTTGTGAGTAATAATTTTCCTAAGTTGACACACTTTACACCCATTCATGATACAACCATAGTTTTGGAGTTGGGAAATCTCTATGTGAAAGAGATTGTTATTCTTCATGGAGTTCCATCTGTTATAGTTTTTTAAAAAGATCTTTGTTTTACTTCTCATTCTTGGAGAGGCCTTCATAAGGAACTGCGATCCTAGGTCCATTTGATTATGTATTACCATCCATAGTCATATTTCCATTTATAAAGAGATATAAAAATTCAATAGGACATGTTTCACGCTTGTGTTCTCGACTTTGGTGGATCTTGGGATGATTATTTGGGGATGGTTGAGTTTTCTTATAACAACAGTTACCAGTATGTGATTAAAATATCTCCTTTTGAGGCCTTTTATAGATAAACTTGTATATATCTTTTTTTGTTAGATATTGGTGAAAGTTCCTTGGTTATACCAATCTTAGTTCAAGATATAATGGCAAAGATTGAGTTGATTAATCATATAATTTTGATGGCACTTAGCTGGTATAATTCTTATTATGATCATCATCATAGGCCATTGGAATTATTAGTTGGTGACTAGGTATTCTTGAAAGTTACACTTCGGTTGGTTCATCGACATCTTCAGAGGAAAGGGAAACTTGTTCCTCATTTTGTGGGACCTTTTTAGTTTATTGAGTATGTTTGAAAAGTTTCTTATAATTTATTGATTCCACCATAGATGACATCAATAGATATCGTGTTCCATGTATCTTAGCTACATAAGTATCTATCTGACCTATCTCATGAGATGATATGGTGTGATATTGAGTTTGAACCTAATTTATCCATGAGTGAATGACCTACTAGGATAGTTGATTCAAAAATTAAGGTAATTCATATGAGGATGATACCATTGGTTTATGTTCTCTAAGAAAATGTTTCTAATTCTCATTAGATTTAGGAGAGGGAAGTGCTAATCAGAGAGAAGTGGCCTCAACTTTTTGGCATGAATGATTATAAATAGACTTTCTAAGGACATAAAGTATCTATGATGGGGTGGTTGTAACATCCTGTTACTATTTCTAGGTATTACACCATCCCTCTTTTTATTTATGTTTTCTTTTGGTTTCATTTGGGGTTGTTTTAGGAGAAATTTTAATTAGTTTTGAAAATATGGACTAATGCACGGTTTGTCCAAACCATGAACCCTCTCAAGGAAAAACATGAAACCCTAGGAAGTGGGGTTTTTCATAGTTGGAACATTGTTTGTCAAACCATGCACACACTTAGGAGAAATTGTGTGGCTTGTGAAAAGGGGTTCATGACCAAAGCACAAAATTTGGATTAACCATGTGGCCCTACCCAGATAACTATGCATACAATATTTATTAATCCATTTTTCAATTTTAATACAACTGAAACCCCCAATTAAGGTAACCAACAGACCTGTGTGACCCTAAAAATATTTCTTTTTTCCTTAATATGTCTAAAGAGTATTTTTGGTCCCTTAGTACCCTCCTGGAAAAAATCAATGTTTGGTGAATGGTGGTCGATCCTCTCCAAGTCAGTTTCCTCTTCCCGCACACTATATCCAGCTATCGCTCATTTCCTCCCTAGGGTTTTGTAGACCCCCATTTTGATTTTTGTATCTAATAACCATTTTTTATCTAAAACGAGGTTTTATTCTTGGTTTTCCATTATCTTCGTTCTTTATTAGACAATCCCTATTTTTGTTTGGTGACTCAACTTGTCATGATCCTGAGGTAGGTGTTTTCTTCATGATGCCCAATTTTTATTAATCCTAAATTTCTTTATTATTATTTTAAATATATTTAATGTTTTAAATTAAACTTCTTTAAAATGATTGACTAAAAAAAATTCCATTGAATTAAAGTTTTATGGAAATTTAATTTTGGAATGAAATTTGAAAAACACCCATTTCCATTGAAATAGGGTGTGATTGTGAAATTGATGGAAAATTTTAGAGATTTAAATTACTGAATATAAATTTTTAAATTGATGGGAATTTTTTCAATTAAATTTTTGAATTTAATTATGGGAATTAAATTTTGAAAATGAATTGTGAATTTATTTCAATTTTTTTGTGAAAAAATGGCTTAAAATGGTTTTGATAGAAAACTTTGGATTTTATCTTGGAAAAGGGCATGTTTTGTTTAAAACCCCATTTTTATTTTTTTAAATGGATTATTAGAATTTTTAAAATGGGAGAATATGATTTAACTTTATTTTAAGTAGTCTTAAGATAAATTTCCGATCATTTATTTGTTCTAGATCACATGAATATCTAGGTAGTTGGTTAGTTATTCGGGGTAAACACATTAGGATGGGAATTCCCTAACACTGAATTGACATTTTACAATACTAAAAAAAATAATAACATCTTATTCCCCATTGGGACATACATGATTCCTCTCTTTCTAGTTATGAGGGATGTGTGTACACATTTTTTTATTATCACACGAGTCTGTGAGGATCCCATAACCTAGAACTACCATACCTCTTATAAGATTACAATATTTCTCACTTGTTTATATATGAGATATAAATATATGCCAATGTTTGTAAACTATTTTACATGCCTTCTTATTCATATAAAAATTTTTATGTAATTTTTTTTATTTAATCCATTTTTTTAAAGTATATCCATCATTTGAAATGTATTATATATCTTGAAATGTAAAGAATGATTTTTTTTAAATATTCTTTTGAAATTAAAAACCAATTTATTTAAAATTTAAATCTATTTATTTGGTTAATAAATGATGGCATATTATTATGGAATCCATAATGAGACCCTACCCAGATCTTAGCTCACACCCTACCTATTCCTTCGGGTGTTTGTATATTATCTCCTTCTTGGTTTGAGCATAAGTAAAGCACCACTTGAGGGTGGTTCAAGCTATTGATCATTGGACTTGGAGTGTTGAATCCTTTGTGACTTGGGTTGTTCCTTCAGTTTTCTATTACTAAATTTGATACTTTTTAATGTTTATAACATTTTGAATTTTGGTACTCTTCTCCCTATATAGTATCTTTTGTATGAATATTCTCTTGTTTATCTACTTATATATTGTTTGTGGAAAAATAATTCCTACTTTAATTTCATATGATACCATGTTCTAGTCGCCAACCCATGGGTATCAGGAACTCCCTTCAGACCATGCCAGGACCGACTCAGTTATTGGGTTTCCAGGGTACCCAAGATAGTTTGTTGCACTAAAAGTAAAAGTATTCCAGAAAAAGAAATGACCACATTCTCCCAAGAAGAAAGAACTAATTTTTTATTGATTTTTTTTATTTTTAATTACCTTGTTGTGTACTATTTATAAGAACATATATGACCAAGTATCTTTTTAAATTCTAATTAAATTTTGAAAAAATTAGAAGTTACAAATTTCATAACATAAAAAGTTCTTAAAAAATATAGCTATGCTTAGGTACAATTAACAAAAAAATTATTTTATACATATTGAAGGGGTTTCGTAATGTATTAAAGTCAAATTCCATTCATAAAAGGTTTACAATCACATTTATAAGAATAATTATCAAATGATCAACTTTTTAAAAAATTGGTTGATATACTTCTGAAGGAATGGGAATCCAAATAAACTATTATTGATGATATGATGTATATTATAAAGTTAAGTATTGGTGATATCATTTAATCTTTAATACCATATAGAAGTATAATTAAAAGATATGTTGAAAAATAATGGAATAATAATGGAGTTTCTTATGCATAAATATTTAGATATTTATATTACTGATAAAATGTTACTAGAAGAAGTTCTAATAAATCCTTAAATGGAAATGATATTAAACCTTATAAAGGGAATCTTTTAAATATGGAAAATATGATGTTCATGAATCACAATATCTATAGAGATTATCTTAATTATATATTAATAGAAAAGAAAATACTGATAATGAAGATTCTTCTAAGGCTATATATTAAGAATTTACAAATCCTCGACACATTAATCTTGATTTTCCTAAATTAAAGATAAAATATAATAAATATTACAATGAATCATGTAAGTGGAATTAAAATAAGAGTATTAAGGATTTGGATAATTAGAGTGTAGGTTAAAGAGAAAATACCTTTGATTTATCATTTGATGATAGTGATGATAATAAAAAAATAAAGGGACTTTATGATAATGTTCTGAACATTGAATTTTTCATTGGAAAAATTAACAACCGAATATCTTATGAAATTAACTCTAGATTCAAAATATTTCTATTCCTTTGAAGAAGAAATTTATGATAAAAGTTTATAAAATTCTAACATTGAATAAAAATTTCCTAAGATATATAACGTATTGAAACCTTACATTGTAGAATGTGAGGATATGCATCAAAATTTTTATAAAAAATTTATATATTATAAAGGTAAATATTCTAAGAGAAAGGAATTTTTTTAAGACACAATATAAGTTAACTAAATTAAAGAAGGAAAATAGTAAGCTAATATTCGAAGTTAAAAAATTTAAAATATAAGTTAAAAAAATATGAACCCCATGTAAAAAATTATGAATGTAATTTGTAAAAATAATGATATTTCTAAATTGGTTGGAAAATATGAAAAGGTTAATAGACACTTGAGTGAGTTTAATAATGTAATGAAACAAATTACCAATATTACTTTCAAAAATACGGGTAAAAAATCCTCAAAATCACCAGAAGACATGATTGAGAGTGTTATGAAAAAATAAGATGATTTGAAAACAATTATAAGAAGAAAGAAAAATATATTGAATTTAAATATATAGTTACTAAATTAAAATTTTTATCTAAAGTTTAAATAAATTTTTATAACATTAACCTCATGAAATAAGTGATTTATGCAATCTATCAAAACAGTCTCAAAGAAAAAATTATGGACATGGAAATAAATCCTTAAAAATTTACAAATATCAATATAATTATTTAATGACTATAAAATCACATTTTTTATCAATTTATCATAGATTAGGGAATTAAAAAATATTTATTTGATCATTTTAGTTGAATATTTTTGATTATCCTAAGATTTTATTTCAGGGTAACTGGATTATTATGAATACTAGGTGTCTAACTAAATTTGGGTGCCAAAGATTAATTTTTTAAATACAAATTAACTTAAAAATAATTATCTTATGAGGATTTAATTTTGGTGGAAATGATGTTTCTTTGTCTAGAAATATGAATGCCTATATCTAGTGCTTGGTAACATTCCTTTTTATGTTTTTTAGAACTAAATATTGTATTAACATCTTATAAATATTAGTATTGATCAATTTTAAATGTTTTTATTTATGTGTTATACTCCATTGTTGAAAGGGGATTTTAATTTTTATTTGGTTAAATTTTTAGGACATTGTAGTTTTTTTCTATTATTTTTATTAGATGATAGGAATTCTTTTACATTTTTGGAACTATCTTTGAAAGAATAAGATCAAGCCAGGGAATTTTTATAAAACTTTTAGAAAATTTATTTATTAATATAATTTCTTTATTACCTTTTAATTGAATTTGTTCTCTAAATATTCTTAACTTATTTTTTGACAGACCCTCTATTTGATTAATCATATGTTTTTTTGTTTAAAATTATTCTTGAATAAAAAATTTGAGATATAAAATTATAATTGATATTTAAACCCATAATTATTTGATGAAAACATATTTTTTATATTTTAGAATTATCTTATTTAGAATATTTTTTTCAAGAATATTTGATGTATCTAAAAATATGGAAGATCATCGACAACATATTATCCTATAAATACCCTATTGTTCAAAAAAGTTATTTGTCTATTTTAACTATGAAGTACCATATCATATGTTTTTGTATTTTCTAATTATTTTATGATTGTTTTTTTATTATTTGGAGTCTTCCAAAGAAATATATTTGAGGTAATTTTTTTGATAAATATTATTCAATAATTTTTGGTATGATGAACAATAATTTTCGTTAAAGGAAGTTTCCCATTTTCAAGACTGTGAGGATCTTGTTTTAAAATAGAATCCTAAGAGATCTTTTATCTACATTTCATTCATTGTTTTTAGTAAATATCTCTTTTTGATGATTTTTATAGAGTTAAAGGGCTATGATTTATATTTTTTGAGTTGAATTTTCTATTTCTATAAAATATATAGTCGACATTATTATGCTACCTTTATATAGTGATTCTTTTTTTGTCACAAAAAACTTCCATAGAACTCATGTTCTTTTATTGATACCAAAATAGAAGATAAAAGTTTTCATTTCAAGGAGAAATTTTATAAAATGAACCATGTATATACTAAATGTAAAATGGGTTTTTATTGTATTCAAGCCTTTATTCATCCTAGAAAAGGTGATAAGTATACTTTCAAAATTCAAGATGTTTATATCAAATAATTTTTTTGAAACATGAGAAATTTTAATATGTTATAATTCATTGAGGATTTCATTGAGGATATTTAAAACTATATAGTATAGTTAAAGATATTATATTTTACCTGAATTTTAAATTAAATTATTATTAAGTTACAATATAAAGTTGTTTCAATCAAAAAGTTTTATATAGAGTGAAAGAGAATCCTATAAATTTTTAACCCTTTACCCAAATAAAGTTAGTTTATGTGCCCGCTGAATGAAATTTTATCAACGAAAGTTTAGAAGTTATATCTTTAGAGAAAAGTTTTAAATATAATAATAAATATCTTAAATAAGATAATGGAACTATAGTTTAAAGTTTCAAATATTTCTCTTGATTAGAAAGAGAAAATAATATATGAATAGTTTAGAGTCTCGTTTGAGAAACAAGAAGCTCAAAAAGTAAAAGATCCTACATTAAAGATAAGGGAACTTTAGTTCCTCTATATCCTATCCATTTACCATTTAATAGTAGGATATATTATTTTCAATGCATTATTTTAAAAATAAAATTAAATGAATTAAATTTTATTTCTCATGATGGAGAAACTTTGACCCCTCATGAGATTAACGATTTGAAAAAATTACATCATAGAACCTATCATTAATAATTTTTTTATAATTTTTATTTTTCAAAAAGTCACATTGTTTCTATTCCTATTACTCTAAAATAAGAAATTAAATTAGATTATGTAATAACTATAGCTGAATAATTAAAGAAAATTTTAGATGTTCATCACTCAGGAACATTACAAAACAATTATCCTAAATTTTTTATCAAAGTTGTTTCAAAATATGATAAGTTTAGGGAAGATTAATCCTAAAAACCAATCAGAGAAGTAAAATTTTATTCTTTAAGAAACTAAATCAATTCAAAAAACTCTAAGGATGAATCCTCAAAAAACTTAGAAATTATCTCTATAAAAAAAATAAATTCAAGACCTTATGGTTTTGTTTTCAATAAATTGTAGAGGATATGGAAGGTTTTATCCATTATTTATAATATTGATTCAAAGATGAATAAAATAATTGAAATTTTATTTGAATTTTATTTATCCTGTACGTTAAGAAAAATTCTTGATCACTATTTTAAATTAAAATCTAATAAAATGATCTTCAAATAAATTTGTGAAAAAAATTAATGATTTAGATAATGATTTAAAGTATGATAATTCCATATATAAAGATATTAAGAATTATATTTTTTAGAAGGAAAATGTAATAAAAAATTTTCATGAGTTTTCTCTTTTCACTGTTCATCAAAATTATATATTTAATGTACCTGAATATAAGTTTATAGAAGTCGAATGGAAGATAGAAGGTCTAGGAAGAAAGATTTTTTTATTAAAGAAAGTAAATGAGAAGAATTATTTTGAGCATGTGGATTTGGAATCAATAATAGAGAATCTTAAATAGAGTTAATGAAGTATTGAGAAGATAATTTCAAAATATATTAAATAATATTTTATTCCAAAAAAATAATTATTTTTTAATATTAAATTCGACTATTTTATATAATTATTTTATGATTTTGACCTTTCTAGTGAATGTCTTACTTTCCATCTCATATAGATTTCTTTATGATTCACTTATAAACATAATTGGTGATTCAATTTCAATATGTTATATTCATATTTTAATGATTTAATTTATATTAATTTTATGTTTCTATGATTTTATCTTTATGATATTTTATTATCCATGTCATCATTTTTTTACTTTAATCTAAAACTTTTAAAGTCTTATACATATATTATCTTTTCTGTATATTTACATTTTACCTTCATTATAAATGATCCAAAATTATATAAAGTTATTTGTGTTCTATTTCAGGATATCACTTTGAAAATATAAAAGAGGGATATTTTCATTAAAGAATGTATTTTTTCAAAAAGGTAGTTATATATAATGTTATTGGATTTTATGTTTCTGATGAAATTATTTTCAATTTATCATTATTTTTCTCGTTTTGAAATTAAAAAATTGAGAGAAATTTTAAAAAATTTAATAATAATTTTATAAAAGGGGAGATTTTATTTTTTTCTAAATTTATTTTATACAAGGGGTTATTTGATATAATTAGTAGTTTTATTCAAAATTACTTTCCTTAAAAAATAGGGAGAGTCGTGAAACCTTATTTAATCTACTAAGGGGGGTTTTTTTATAAAGAGAATGTTTTTTTATATTCATTCATGTTTTTCCCTTCCAAAAAGGGGGATATTTTGGGTCATAGAATCATTTTAACCTTATTTTTTATAAATAACATTACACATACATATTAATGAATTTTAACATGATTGTTTGTTTAATTATTTTTAGTGTGCAATATTAAAAATTTAGTGAATTTTTTATGGTATATTTTACCATGAAAATATAGAAATCCAAATTTTCATTCATAACTGAATTCAATATATTTGAGAGAACTGTAGACATGTTGGAATTAATTCATCAGAATATGTGAACTATTGTTGAGTTCCTCAGAGGATGGTGAAGCTACTTCTGATGTCGTTACAACTGATCCTGAAAAATAAACAATATAAAAATTATATTTTGTTAGGAAATTATCTATAAATTGAATAATATCTATGATACTAACACAAAGTAGAATAAATATATATATATGTATATATCTTGAGAAATTTCTTATATTGACCACTTAAATTCATGAATCCACTTTTTTCTAATGGATTTATCAATCACTGCAATTTTTATTTTTGATTGTTTTCATATGAACTCACTCGTGAGGATTTAATCATAAAATTATTATAATATCTTTTGTTTTCATGAATTTTTGGATCCTTTATGATCAAGGGATTATATGGTTGGAATAAAGAGATTTTAGTTTTTAGAGGAGTGGATTTCTACTAATCGAGTTGATCAAGGGCTTATGTTGAGGAAGATCGAACCAAACATTTAGTTTTTATATGAGGGATCATACATTTTATCAAGTTTAGTCACGTTATTATTCTGTATTGGAAGATATAGCTTTCATCAAGTACAAATTGAGGATAACATGAATTAGGTTTATGATTCCCCCTATTTTTTTGTTTAAATGTGTAATTTTATAATATCCTTTATGAAGTAATTTTTTCAACTATTACTTCATTTTTTGATTGATTCTATTATATTTATAAGTTTACCTTGTTTTTCTTTTTATACAGTGAAATTTAATTTTTTATGAAGTTCATAAATAATTAATTACTTAAGTTTTTTCTATGATTACTTGTTTAGTCACATATATTTTTTTCCTTTTCTGTTTTTTGGTTAAACATAACTTCATGTTTCTTTTAGTTTTAATACTCATAGTGGAAAAAATTATAATGAATTTTTTATTACAATTCACCCCATTGTAGTATTACTAACCATGGTAATATACTAAAACAAATTTCTCTTCTCCCAAGACAAGGAACACAAGATTATGAGTGTACACATCCAATTACACAGGTTATTTTCATTAGTGGTAAGAGATTCCACACTCAACCAATAAATTATTTTCAACATTATTAACCATGAAATTCCTCCTTTCCACAAATCTATTCATTTAATGATTTCTTACCATGGACAATTAATTATTTTTCTATGTTTCTCCAAGTAATTTTCAACACCAATGTAATGGTATTCAGTTCCATTATCTATTTGTAGGATCTACATTGTTCTTTTATTTTCATTCTACACTATTATTTGAAATAATTTGGTTCTTCCCAACACTTCTCTCTTATAACATATATATATATAGAGCATCCCATCTTATTGAAATCATTGAAAAATATAATAAAATATTTCTCACCTCAAGTTTTGGCCTGATTGATTGGACCACAAATGTCAATATAGACTAAATATCAGAGTTTATACTCAATTGTTGTTTGAATTTCTGGTGTTCTATACCATATTTCCCCTATAGCATGCATCATAAGTCTTCTCATTATTCATATATAGGTATGTAATATTAAAAAAACTTTAAACATTAAAAAATTATCCATACTACACAAATGAATGTGACTAGACATTATTTTCCATAGGTCACTCCCCTCTTCTATAGTAAAAAAGACAAGTATTTTCCTTTTGATCTTTTAATACATGTTCTCATTTATTCTCCATCTCTGAATAAGAGAGTTTCCACTCTTCCCCTTGAAATATCATCCTATCAAATTGAAAGTAGCTTCAAATCCCAAGTTTCATAACTAACTCACACTCAAAAAATTATGTCAGAGAACATTATTATTTCTCAATTCATTACTATACAAATGGGTATTACCACTTATCTTGATCTTTATGGATATATAATTTCCAAATAAAACTATTAAATTAACAATTTCATCCACATTATTGATAAGATACATGTTACAAGTCATCTGGTATGAGATACCACTATTAATAATCCATTCAATACTCTTATTTATAGATTTTAAAGATATGTCCTCATGTATAGATTTCCCCTTCATATTTAACTTATTTTATTTCAATGAAACCCTAGGATGAGTTGAGATATATTTTGAACTCACCCATTTTTCTCCAACACAATAAATAAAGTCATGTTTTTATTCTTACAATGTAAAAAATCTATTCATCAAAATAATTTTATTGGTTTAACTTCTGTCTATCCTTTTTTTACTTCCATAGAATCAGTTTCCACTCATTTTCCACCAATTAATATCTTTATTCCCAATGTTATAGTAATTTAAATGATTTTTTATTCTTAGATGAAGGATATATTTTTTATTATTTTCTATATTTTAATAGATTATTTATTTATGAAACTCTTAAATTTTTTGAAATAAGACAACATATGGTATTGGTTTACCCAAAATTATAATTTCATCAGAAGAAATATTTTTGTTACTTCTATCTCTCTATAAATCTTTAACATTTGAAAAAATCCTTAATTGATTATATGTTATCAATGATTAAAAACTTTATCCTATATTCTTCTTAACTATTATTTTATCATTTATTGTATTTGTTTTTTATGTTTAAGAAATGAATCCAATGCAAATTTACCCCTGCAATTTGGTTTATGAGAACTCAAAAGGCCATGACCTATCCTGCTAGTTCCCCACCAACACTACTGGTAAGATATGTTTGAAATACAAACCCCACCCATAATATGTCAAAGAATTATGATTAATGCTGACTAGGAATATAAAAAAATGATATTCATTAGACCAATGATCCTATACACACACACACACACACACCTCCAAGTACGTCACAACCATGTAGGACAGATAAATTTTTACTATCATAGATAAAAATATGCATGTCATAATCTCTATGAACAACCATAGTACAATAATAAAATATATATTCATTATAAAAATGGGAAAAAATACACATTTAACCAAAAATAAAGGGAGTCCCAACCTAACAACTAATGAGGTGGAAATTACTATTCATTAACACGGATAACATTGCATGTAATCACTTCCATAGAGTACTTACAAGCTCTAATAAAACCAGGACCTCCAAGATCACTATCTAACTACATGTAATCTTTATAAGACACAATATATACAGGTACAACCCATGTAGGGGTTAGAATTTATATACTCAGTATGATTCACCAAATTCCAAAGAGGGAAGCAATAGAAATAATGGTTGTCATATTAACCCATAATACATTAGGGGAGAAGAAACACAACTACAAATACACTCATAGAAGAACCCATGTCAAAAATAGATAGAGAGAGAAAGAGAGAGGGAGGGATACCGGTCTTTATAGCTAGGTAAATATGATGATTCTATATGTAGCTCCAAGTTTCATATTTGTCTGGATTCTAGTATTATAATTAAATACTTATTAAATAATATTTAGGGGACCCATTCCTTGTTGATGGATCATCATGATAAAGGTGTTATAACCCTAATATTGTGGATAAACTATACCTCAACTAAGCTTGAAGATGAGGGGGTTCTGTTACATAGATATAATATCAACACCCTGAGTGGGTATGTGGGGGAGGGTGTGCATTCCAATATTAGCTATAATAGAAATACTGGACCCACACCCTGACCTAAGAATGTTGTCAGGTGGTTTTCCATCCCCTATGTCAATCTAGAAATCACACCTAAGTCGCAACATCAACCAACTATGCTAAAAGAAGTGATATGATTGTATCACCTCATGCCATATGTCTGATATTGAACTCAACATAACAATTATGTCCTATATATAAGTTTACTTATAAAGGATTACTCATAGGTTGAGTTCTAGGTACCATAGAAGGAGATACAAGAGGTAAAACATTCTACGAAAAGTACACGATGTTTTCTTTGGGGTACATTGGGTGTGTTATTATGTCAAGGTATGGGAATGTATGAATATTCACATGGAATTTTAAAACACCATGTAGACAATGTGGGGTTTGAGAAAAATGGTGTTTCGGACCACACAAGTTCCTAGGTGTTTACTCCTTGTGTACTACTCAGTCGGATGGGTAAGGTAACATAGCATGTGGGAATACCACATGGTTTGTAGGGAACTTGTGATCCTAGTCATGTACTCTCTGTATATGAACAATTTTATGGGTAGGGTCACATGGTTTGTAATCTTGAAACATGACTTAGTGATATTATCATAGAATTAAACCTTTTCTATTATATAAAGAAAACTACATGGTGGGTATTCTTTCGAAATGTAGAATGTGTAGTTAGGAATTTTATAGAAAGTTATTTTTTTCTTCCGGAAGCTATGAAACACCATATGATCCACCAATTTCAACCTTAATCCCATCTTATCCTTCATCCCATGCATTTACCATATTGAATCCTCTCTAGTGGATATATTATTTCCATCATTCACCTGAATAACACAATTATATCACCTATTATGAACCTTTAGCATGCCCCTCATTGTCTCTTCAAGGTACGATCCTAAATCATACATCTTTGATCCATTATCACTTCATATTACTTTCGTAAAAAAACATATTCATCATCAATTCCATATAAAAATGTGGATCTATGGTTCGAACATGCCTCTAATGGGTTTGATAGTCGAATAGTTGACCTACCACATGCCAACAAAGAACATGAAAATAATGAAGGGGTGAAGGGAACAATAAACCAACGTAAAATCATCGGTGGTCACGATGATCCCATCAACTAATCATTTTCATTGAAATCAAGGGAATATATAGAAATCCAATTAAAAAGATAAATTTCATGGTGGATGAAAATTATGAAATTCACTAGGATATACTTTGAATGGAAAGTAAAGGAATAAAATCAAAAGTAGATAAATATCCATGCTCAAAATATCAAATAATGGGGAAAATTTTTCAAATAACGAATCCCTAACTCATTATTAGATTGATTCCTAATGAATCATAGTTCCACATTGATGTTGGTGATGAGTTCCATTGAATTGGATTTCTATTCTCATGGTCTATTGGTTCTAATATATTAAATCCTTCCTTGAAAGCCTTCCTGTAATCTCCCAAGGTTTTTCATCTAACCCTGAATATTTACCATAAAGGGTATTCAATAGTGTGGCCACTAGGTTTAAAACTTTAATTATGAAAATAAACTAGTAATTTAATTTAATTTATTTATTTGAACTAATATTATCTAGTTATTGCACATCACCTCAGGGTCTAATGGGATCGATTCTTATGTTGCACCTTGGTAGAACCCCACGTTCAAAATCCAATAATTATCTCAATTTCCCAACCTAAAAATCTATCTTTGAATAATATCATTATTCCTGAAAAGTTGTGAACATGTAGTATAATATATTCAATATTTATAATATATTTATTACAGAATTATATAACACATGTGATTTGATGGTAGATCTGAAAAAACCCATATATATATATATAAATGTTCAAAGTGTCTAAAAATGAAAACTGGAGTCCTTATATTATCCATATTTTTAATTTTTCTTACCATAAAAAGAAAAACCTACATAAAAAGGTGTGGGTACTGAGCCCGCATCAGGATCTCATGGTCCTATGATCTCTCTTAGAGGATACCATGCTATCAAATAACTCATAATGGTGGAATGACTAACCCTGGAGGGATCCTATACTTAAAATCCTTGATTACCATTGGGTACAATGAAAAGGTGGATATGTCCTTGACATCCACCTCACCCTAATCAATAATATGTGATAGATCATGAAACTATCTCTTAATATGAGGTATATGGAAGGCTTAATGAACATGGTATAATTATGGGGTAAATCTATAACTTAAGTTACCTCAAAACCCTATGTAGGACCTGGAATGACCTCATGATCCTCATGGATAAATTAATACCCCAATAAAACCTCTATAAAAATCATTGTGGAAATACCTTTAGTTACACATAGTATTCCTACTAAAACTCTATAGTTCTATGATGTTGATATACATAAAATTTATATTGGATATATGTTGTATTCAATAGAACACAGATCACCTAAACGTTTCCCATAATTTCATGTACATGCTTCAGTCCCATAAGTGATGACTCGCCTATCTTTTTTCATTATAAGGGTAACCTGCATAGTCTCCTATACAGAGCATAAAATATTTCCATACTGGTAGTTATTATTATATGAAAACTCTACCAATATTAAGTGATCCTCCCATCTTCGATCAAAGTCCAACAATCAGGTTCTCAGCTTATCCTTTAAAACATAGATGGTTCATTTAGTAATGATATTTTTCTAAGGTTAGAATACTGTGATCATTTGTAACTAGGTCCATAAGGCCTCTTGCAAACCTCTCCACTTTCATTATTTAAATCGAGCATCATGAACAGAGAAAATAATTACGGTACCTCATGAATCTGAATGATCTCCCTCACCTACAAGCACCCACAACTCTCCTCTGAACTCCACTATTAGATGGAAATGATGCAAACTAACTTGGTATATATATCAACAAAAACTTAGATATTTTTAATGAATATTTTATTTCATAGAATACCTATAACAAAATCCCTCAATATTCCATCCACATCCACCTAGGGATCTTCAGAGGTGGAGTCAAGGCTACTATAATATGATGTTCTTCAATCACCTATTGACAGGTGATGCATTAAAAGACAAACATGAAAACAATTCACCTAATACATACCCATTAAAAATTTCACCAGAGGTCCTAGTACATCTTCTATACACTAGGATGTAGTGCCAAGGGATAGGTATGAAACTCCACCATCACCTCCCCATGCAATACAACTAGAACTATTGTTTATACTTATAAAATAATGACGTGTTCCCTACCTTCAGAAAATATATCTGGTGCATCACCAAAGTGTGATGACCCAAACATTTTAAATGATATTTTGATTCCTGAGAAAATGTGTGTTATATTATTTCATACTCAAAAAAACTATATATATTTAATAATGAAGTTAGTGTAAATGTAAATGTGACCATCAGGATTCGATCGTTATTTGTCCATTATGACCATTGGAAACTATACTCATGGTAAAAAATTTAATGTTATAATTTGTGTTTATAATTATAAATGAATAAGGAAAATTAATGAAGAAAGGATAAACGATGGCCTCAACCAATAGATTCGTGTTGTATGAATCCCATTCTTTGGAGCTTAGGAGGGAGGTAGCATAACTAGGGTTTTATCTAGACTAATACCAAGTAGAGCATCAATAAGTGAAGCTTAAATGAAATCAGATACATGAGAATTTCAAGTTGGTTGAAATTACCACTCGAGCAATATTAGTCGAGCTACAACATCAATCTATCGCCGTCTCACACATTACACATAGGTAGTATGTGGGTGTTATAAGGGGTTATGTATCCCATCCCTAGTTACCTAAAAGTGTAATTCTATTGTATAAATTAAATTTTTATTCCATTAATTCTATTTTAAGAATACTTTTGCTTGGTAAAATTGAGAAGAAATTTGATAAATTGACTTTTAAGATAGGAATTGAAATTTCCAAAATAGGAATAAATATTTATAATAAACTATGATATTATAAATAATACTTATTTTAATGAAATATTATGATGAAACAATATTATTTAAATATAAATAATAAAATATTTTTTTCAAGTGTCAAAAATTTTAAAAAGCATTTTCAATCTGTTATTATTTTTAATAAATAAGGATTTTTATATTTAAATGTTAGAGTTATTATAATTATAGAATTTTTATGATAAAATAAATATCATTTTTTAAATCATCACATCAAAATTATGATAGTTTTAATTTATGACAATGTTCTAAAATACTTTCTTTTTTCATAAATAGTAAAAATACAGTTTGAGTTTTTTGGTACGTTTAGTGACTTCATAATTATTTAATAATAATATAATAAATAATTAAACACAATAATTGGATGAAAATATTTTATTTCATTAATATAAAGTATTTTAATATATTTTAGTCAATTACCAAACCTATAATTTACTTTCCAAAGTCTAAAAAGGAATCTTTGACATTAAAAACATTATTATTATAGAATATTTTTTCCCATGAAAAAATAAGTAATATAAAAATATATTTTACTCATGTTTATTAAAATAACATAAAATATGAATATAGTGTCCAAAACCTTGAGAAAATACCCCAGGAAATCCCACAATTTTTAAATTTCCAAAACCTATGTTTACAAGGACTGTATTTGGAAATTAATAAACAGATCCTCCACTTTTTCTATAAATACCCACCCATTTCTCAATTTCATTTCACTATGAATCCTTCCTAAAAAAATATCTTGTAGTTTTACATCCCAAGGAGTCATCCCAAGGTTTCCTCAAGACCCCAAGGTCCCAATCCTTATGTTTTAGGAATAACTCTTCATAGTAAAAGAAATATCCTTCTTCTCTCTTCATTTCAAGAACCAATTTTTGTATATGTATTATGAATTTTATAGTAACTCTATATTATTTAATTTTTATTCATTACCTTAATTATAAATTATGATTTATGACACTATTCTAAAACCATGTTTAATACCTGCTATGTTGTCAAATTTACTTCTCAAAATTTCTATCTTTTCCTCAAGAAATTATCCTTTATTTTCAATTTAGGAATACACAAACCATGTTATATTACATGGGTATTCACCAAAATTGTAAAATGACTTATTTTACTCTTGGATTAATATAAATGAAAACCACATTTCTTTTATTTGGGTTAAAAATGGCATAATTCTTGTTTCTTTATTCACTTTTTAAATGCTATTTTATATATGAAATCATTTCTTTTACTATACACATGTTATTTAGGAAACTTTTTATTATTATATATGTGGATCATATTAAATAATAAATATTAAGGGTTCAACCTAATATCACTCCATTGTATTGGGTAATAAATTTAATCTCTAGGGAATACATGTTTTACGATACCTTAGTGAATAACCTTTGAATTTTTTATGACACCTTAGTGACAAACCTTTTTTATATGCTTATGAATGTCTCAATTAAATTATGTAGCCACACATCCATGTGATGATCCATGTTTTTATTATTATGATACACCTCTTTTTCCGTTTCTCGGGCCTTTATGATATTATTCATATTCTTAATGAAATTTCTCATGGTCACATGTAAACTATTTACCTTTATTTCCCTTACCAGGCCTTAAGCTCACCCTTTCCTTTGATGTATGTCCCCAAGTTATGAGATGCAGTAAATGCACTTATGATGAACCTGTGATTAATCCTTTAAATTTGTTAATAATAATGTTTTTTTATTGTATTATGTACCTTATTTCCAATAAACTAAACATTAAAAGATACTTTTTTATTACTATAGAAATGAAAAGTTATGTAATAAAAAGGCGGGATGACATAGTTAATATAAATGAAAGGTTTAGTTATTTTGGAAATTATGATTTTTAAATTTTATGAATAATTCTATGGAAAATTTTAATTATAGGAAAACATACTGGTATTTTGGTGAAGTGTTAAGTAAGTTGTTTCTGAGAAAACAAATCCTTTTCTAGATATGAACAAATGGATGTCGCTTGGACACATATATATCTAGGGGTGAAAACCAAAAACACTTCTTTGATCTGGACTTAAATGGGAACTAGTTCATGAAAATGGGCCATGATTCAATTCTGGTTTGGCACTCCCATTGGATATTTTTGGTCAATCAAAATATTTTTATAAACTATTATGAAGGATTTAAATAAAATTTAAGTTTTGTTAAAAAAATATCATATTTAAACATGATGTTTAAAGACATAAAATTCATTCATAATTATAATACTATTAATGGAAACACATTTCTCACTGAGGTTTTCTTCTTTTATAAAATGGAAGGAAATAAGAGGAACCACATAAATAGTGAGCGCAATGGACCATGCATTGATGACCCTTTGATGGAAGTTATAATGGAAAACCTCATGAGAATGATGAATCAACTAACTCAATTTATGAGCAATAACATGAATCAAATAGAGATATTGGATTCATTATAAAGGAAAAAACTTTCCATTTAGTTTTATATGAATCAAATAACACATTATTTTAATGGATATACTAACCCATTGATTTAAAAACAATGGAAAATTTCTATGGAAAATATCTTTTTTGTACTCTGTTGTTTATAATTAGAGAAATTCTCCCTAGCAGTGTACTGTCTAGAGAGAGAAGATGATCAGTTCTGGACACTAATTAAAAACCTGAATCCAATAAGGGAGATTGATGATATATAATGGGAGAGTTTAGGGGAACCTTTTTCAAAAATTATTTCCCTCGTTCAATGCAAATTAAATTTGAGAAAGAATTCCTAGAGTTGAAGTATAAGGAAAATGAATCTGTGGGAAGCTATGAGATGAACATTATAATACATTATAATTACACCTCTAGTTGGTCATGATTCCTAATGGAAATATTCATAGATTCTTTTTTAGACTAGGACCTCATCTACAGAAGAATATATCCAGTTGAAACTATGACAGCTATGAGGAGATAGTGAGAAATTCTATGAAGGTTGAACTAGAGTTCAAAGAGATGTAGTGGTCCCATATATCAATTTAAAAGAAGGGATAAATGGATTTGAGATTAAGGAGGAACATTGATCATATATTAGGAGGAATTAAATTGAAAATTCTTACATCAAACATGTTTGGGAAGAGGTATTTGGGGAACTAGTTTCTCAAGAGTGGGAAATTTTACAAGTGTTGAAGAGATTTTCATATTTATCAGAACTTCTGTAGTGAGGTGAAGCCTCAAATTATAAACATTAATGAAAATGGTAATATGTTGAAGGCCCAACCTAAAGTACAATTATATAAGTTTGGAAATCATAGGAACTTTTCCCACCACTATCCCAATGATATGATAATGGAGGGGAATCACCATTAACCTCAGCATAGGCCAAAAGAGCAAGGTTGGGCATTTTCTATCATGATGGTTGGAGTAGATGATATAAATTATGTTTCAGTAGGTACTTATATTGTTCTCTCAAAGCTATTAAGTACTTTGTTTGATTATGGTTCTATGAATTCCTTTCTTTCCACAAAGTTTGAAAATAATACATAATCAATCCCTGAATTGTTAAAAGTATAGTTATTAGTCAAGAATCTAGGAGGGATTATCCAAGAATCAACAGTGTATAGAAACACCAGTATTTACTTTGGGAAGAATAATCTCATCCCAAATATAGTAGTTATTCCCATGGTGGAATTCAACACTATACTAGGGATGGACTGACTTTAAAATTATAATTCTAATATCAAATATTGAAGCAAGTAAATCATATTAGAATTGAATGGAAAACCTATAGTTATTTTCAAATGGGAGATATATCAACCTGAGAATTTTCTAGAAGCACCTCCCACTACCTTCTTTATAGAAATGATCGATGAATATGAAGAATTAAATTAAACTATACAAATAGAAAATTCTCCCATCTTTTATGAATACATTGGAATATTTTATGAGCATTGACATAGACCAACCCCAGAAAGAGAGGTAGAGTTCTCCATTAAACAAATTCCAGGATCCAAACTGATATCAAATATCCCATATACAATGGAAAATATAGTGATGGAGGAATGAAAGAAACAACTCCAAGATCTCTTAGAGAAGCTGTTTATTTGACCATGTGTGTCTCTATGGGGAGAACTTATTCCATTTGTTAAAAAGAAGGATGGATAAATGTGGCTATTCATGGATTATAGAGAACATAACCGGATTACAGTGAAGAATAAGTACCTTATTCCAAGGATTTAGGATTTATTTGACCAGATTCATGGATCTCAAATATTCTCCAAGATTGATCTTCGATCTTCTTATCATTAATTAAGGGTAATGAAAAAAGATATTCCAAAGACTATCTTCTGATCAAGATATATGAATTATTATTATTTTGTTATTTCCTTGAAATTTACTAATGCACCTACTATATTTATGGATTTAATGAATATAGTCTTTAAGGGATACCTTGAAAATTTTTTAGTATCTTTTATTGATGATATTATGATATATTCTAAATTCTCGAGGAGCATGAGGACCATCTAAGGTTTATATTACAAACTATGAGAGGTAGATTCAATTTGTAAAATTCAAAAAATGTGAATTTTGGTTACAAAAAATTCTTTTCTTGGGGAACATTATAACTAATGAAGTAATCTTAGTTGATCCTGCCAAGGCAAAGGTTGTGGAGGAGTGGCCTCATCCAATAACAGTAACTAAGATTCATAGATTCCATGGTTTATCAGGATATTATGTGAGTTTTTTGAAAAAAAATCAAGACTTTATAATCCACTAATCAAGTTAACTCAAAAAGGGGATAAGTTTATCTAGAAAAAGGAATGTGAAGAATGTTTCCAGGAGCTGAAGAAAATATTTTTTACTGAGCTAGTATTAACTCTAACCTATATTGAAGAATGATTTTTTATTTTTTGTGATATATCTCTAAAAGGTGTTGGATGTGATGAATCTTTGAAAGGTGATTACTTATGCATATCTAAATTTGAATCCAAATGAGCATAATTTTCTTAAGAATTACCTAGAGATCATTGTAGTTATTATTTCTATGAAAATATGGAGGTATTATATTTATGGAGAGAAATTTGATATATACCCAAATAATCAATTTTTTAAGTATATTTTTACAAAAAAGTAATTGAAAATGAGACATATGAGGTGGTTGGACCTTCTTAACAAATAATATTTTTCAATTCATTATTACACTGGAAGAGAAAACAAAGCTTCTAATTCATTAAGTAGGAAAGACCCTATTGTTTTGGAAATGATGACGATTGAAGGAGATCCATTCATTGAGGACCTAGTATCACTGGAAATGGGAATCATGAGGGAATGCACATCATCAACCCAATACCAAATTATTTCTAAACCATCATTAATAGATAAGATCATGAAATCTTATATATAAGATCCTTTATTAGAGAAGAAGATAGAGTTTGTAAACAATGGAAAGATTCCTAAATCCAATATTGATCAAGATGACGTACTGAAATTTCATAAAAAGCTATATGTTCTGTCTATTTTTAAAATAAATATGAAGCTGATGAAAAAATATCATACCTCTACATTCTCTATACATATCGGAAGAACTAAAATGTATAGGTGCATTCATGATCATTATTGGAGGGATAACATGAAAAGTGAGATTACTGATTACACTAAAAGGTGTTTGGTGTGTCAAAAAGTTAAGCATAGAGAAAAATTCTTAAAGGGTTATTAAAACCACTACCCATAGCAATATGGAAGTGGGACAATATCACTATGCACTTTTTCATTAGACTTCTGATAACACCCAAAGTAAACAATGTGATATGGGTTAAAGTGGATTATCTCACCAAGAGTACCCTTTTCATTGTAATTTGGGAATATTTATCTCTTGACCAACTTTCCATGATTTATATAAATAAATTGGTAAGGATGCGTGGGGTTCTAAATTCTACCATTTCTAATTGGTATCCAAGGTTCACATATAAATTATGGAGAAGTCTTAAACATGATCTAAATACTGAATTGAATTCCAGTACGGCTTATCACCTCTAAAATGATGGCCAATAAAAAAGGACCATTTAGACACTTAAATACATGATAAGAACATGTTAAATGGAATTTAATGGTGGATGGGATCAACACCTCCCATTATTTGAGTTTTAATAAAACAAAAAATTCTATATGAGTATTCAAATGGAACCATACGAAGCTCTATATGGGATGTGATACAGAACTCTTACATATTGGGATGAAGTTAGTGAGAGAAATATGCTTAGGCCTGATCTTTCACAAGAGATGATAGGAAATTTTAATTCCATCTAACAACACATAAAGGTTAATCAGTATTGGAATAAGAGTTATGATGAAAACCATCGAAGGTACTTGGATTTTGATGTTGGTGAAAAAGTATTCCTAAAAATTTCACCTAGGAAGAGAGTCATGTGGTTTTGGATGAAATGGAAGATTATCCCCAGGTACATTGGACCCTATGAAATCCTTGATCACATAGGAAACATTTCATATCAGCTTGCACTTCCTCCAAATATAGCTCAAGTTCGTGATAAATTATATTTATTTCTATTAAGGAATTACATACCTGACCCTTCACATTTACTAAATCTAGAGGCAGTAGAACTGAAACATGACCTCTATTATGAGGAGAAACTAGTGGAGATCATGGACACATGGACAAGGTTTTACACAATAAGACTACTAACATCATAAAATAGTTTTTGAGGAACCAAAAATATGAATAAGTGACATGGGAACTAGAGAAAATAATGAGGTATAAGTACCCACACATTTTTCAAATTAGTGAATGAGTTGAAATTTCAGGGATGGAATTTATTAAGGGGGAAGAATTTAAAGAATTAGACATTTTAAATGATATTTTTTCCGGATAAAGTATGTGGTATATTATTTTATACTCAAGAAAACTATATCTATTTAATAATGAAGTGAGTGTTGAGAGAAATATGACCATAGGTATTTAACCATTGGTCAAATATGACTATTGGTCAATATGACCATTGGAAACTATACTATAGGTAATAATTTTAATGTTATAATTAGTGTTTATAAGTAGAAATGGTAGAGTAAAATTAATGCTGAAAGGAGATTCAATGGCATCAACTAGTAGAGTAATGTTGTATGAACTCCATTTTTCAAATCTTTTAAGGGAGGTAGTGTAATTGGGGATCATTTTTGACTAATACCAAGATGGGATTCAACAATTGAAGCTTGAACAAAATCACCTTTGGGATAAGTTCAAGTTAGCAGAAATTAGAACTCGAGCGATGTTAGTCGAACCACCCGATGAATCTGTCACCATCGCGCACCTTACCCCTTAGGTCATATGTTGGGGTTATAGGGGTTAGGTGTCCTTTAACTAGTTATATAAAAGTGTAGTTTCATTTTATAAATTAATTTTTTATTCTATCAATTATGTTTTATGAATAGTTTTTCTTAATAAAATTGAGATGGAATTTGATAAATTGATTTTTTCAGACAGAAATTGTACTTAATAAAAAAGATATTAATATTTATAATAAACTAATATACTATAAATAATATTTATTTTAATGAAATAGTATAATGAAAACACTTTTATTTAAATATAAATGATAAAATAATTTTTTTCAAGCGTGAGAAAGTTTACAGTGTATTTTTATTTTGAAATTATTTTTAATAAATAAGTATTTGTATACTTAAAATTTATAATTATCATATTTATAGAATTATTATGATTAAATAAATATCATTTTTTAAATAATCTTGTAAAAATTAGGTTAGGGTGAATTTATAATTATTTTCTAACAGACTTTATTTTTTGTGAATAGTAAAAATATAGTTTGAGTTTTTGGGTTTGTTTAATGAATTCATAATTATTTCATAATGATGTAATAACTAATTTACCACAATATTTGGACCAGAATATTTTATTTTATTAATATCAATTATTGTAATATATTTTAAATAATTCTCAAACCTATAATTTACTTTCCAAATTCTAAAGTGGAAACTTTAACATTCAAAACATTATTTTTTAGAAACTTTACATTTTCATGCCAAAAGAAGTAATATAAAATGATTATCAACTCTCATGGATTAAAATAACATAAAATATGACCCAATTGTCCAAAAACTGGAAAAAATACCATGTTAAAGCCTATGGTTTTTCTATTTCAACAACCTAGGTTTCCAAGTCCTATATTTGGAAATTAATAAATAAATTAACCACTTTTTCAATAAATACCCAAAAATTTCTCCATTTAATTTCAAAAAAAATCGTTACTTCATGATGATATGGTATTTTTAACTCCAAATTAGTCCTCCTAAGGATTATTAAATCCCCCAAGGTCCCAATCCTCATGTTTCGGGAACAACTCTTCAAGGTAAGGGAAATATCCTTCTTTTCTCTTCATTTCAAGAACATCTTTTTTTATATTTGTTATGAATGTTATGTTAACTATATATTATTTTATTTTAGTAATTAATTTACTTAAAAATTATGTTTTATCAATGGGATAACTCTAACTCATAACTTTTTACCCTATTTTAAAACCACTTTTTTTACCCGTTATGTTGCTGAATTTACTTACAAATTTTATCTCTTCTCCTATAGAAGTTCTCCTTTATTTTATTTTTTTGAATACCCAAACCTATTTATTTTCAAGTGGTATTCACCTATATGTGAAAATTATTTATTTTATTCTAGTATTAACATACATGAAATCTTCATTTCCTTTTTGTGGGTAAAAAATGACATAACGATCACATCTTTAAGCAACTTTTGAATGCTATGTTTTTATATGAAACTCATTTCTTTTATTCTCCATGGGTTATTTATAAAATGTTTTATTGTTATCTATATGAATGAAATTAATTATGAAATATGAATCATTCACCCTAATATATTTCTAATTCATTGGTTAAATAATTTAATCTCAAGATATGACATGTTTTACGATACCTTGGGGAATAGCCTTGATATTTTTTACAACACCTTGGTGACAAACATTATTGATATTCTTATGAATGTATCATTTAAATTATGTATCCAAATTTCCATGTTATGATTCATGTTCTTTTTATTATGATATACCCCTTTTCCCTTTCCTTAATCCTTTAGGATATTCTTCAAGTTATTATTGAAACTTCTCAAGGTCACATGTAAACTATTTCCCATGTTTTCCCTTATTAGGACTTATGCTCACCCTTTCCTTTGATGTTTGTCTCTAGGTTGTGAGATGTTGTAAATGTACTTAGGGTGAACCTATGATAAATCATTTCAAGTGGTTTAGAATAATGATTTATGTTTTCATGTGTTATATACCTTATTTCCAAGAAAATAAACTTTAAAAGATCATCTATTTGTACCATGTAAATGAAAAGTTATGTAATAAAAAGGCTGGATTCCATACTAAGGATATTTGTTCACCATGGGATTTATATCCATCATATCTTAACTATGAATCTATCACAATCTAGATAAGAAAGGGAGTCACTACCATCAGCTTGGGATAATTTTTGTCTTTGTCCTCTTCCAGGGTCAGCAACAATGAGTTCAACTACATCAAAGCCTCCTACACCAAGTCTGAACATAATTTCCTATTGATGGGAATTTTCAACCACATTTACATTTCTATGAATATAAACTATCTTTATGTCATAGAACTATAATAACTACACTACGGGAAACATGACTTTTGCGGTGGGTTTTTTGCGACCGGAATAAATCTCGTCGCAAAAACTTCGTCTAAGAGGTTATTTGCGACGGGGGTAACTACCTGTCGCAAATAACCGATTATTTGTGATGGGATTTCGTGTCCCGTCGCAAAAGGTTTGGCGCGGATAGCGCGCCAAACCGCGCGAAGGTTATTTGCGACGGGGGATCCCCCCGTCACAAATACCCGGCGGTGGTTAATAACTTTTTGCGACGGGATGTCCTCTTGTCGCAAAAGGTGTGTCGGCAGGGACTATTTGCGATGGGACCCGTCGCAAATAACTTTTTAACTGCCAACAGTAATTATTGCGGGCGTAGGTATTTGCAACGGGTCCCGTCGCAAAAGATACTATTTGTGACGGGTAACCCATCACAAATAGTCACGCCGCAAATAATCTAACCTATATATGCCCCAATCTGTTTTTCTCCTCATTCTTCCCAATTTCTAGATCTTGTTTCTCTCTGAACATTGATTTCTGAGAGAAAATTTTTCTAAGTTATTTTTTTTGGTCACGAAGAAGTTGTGAAGCCGTCTATATCAACAGCAAATCAAGTTTAAAGGTTTTTATGTTTTATTTAATTTATTATTTATTTCAATTTTTTATGCTAAATTTTATTATTGTGGATTAGTTGTAATTAAATTGAATTAAAATTGTTTTGTCATGAGAGTTTATCTATACTAATAAATTGAAATTTTTAGTATTAATTTTTAATAATTTGTAGAAATTCATAATTATGAACGATAATTAGTAATGTATAAAATTAATTTGTAGTAATTAATAATAATCGGTAATAAATAATAATAATAAATAATTATTATTAATAAATATTAATAATTATTAATAAATAGTAATAAATAGTAATAAATTCTAATAATTAGTAATAAATTATAATAATTAGTAATAAATTATAATAATCAGTAATAAATTGTAATAATTAGTAAAAATTTGTAATAATTAGAAATAAATTGTAATAATTAGTAATAAATTGTAATAATTAGTAATAAATTTTAATAATTAGTAATAAATTGTAATAATTAGTAATAAATTGTAATAATTTTTAATAAATTGTAATAATGTTTAATAAATTGTAATAATGAGTAATAAATTGTAATAAATTGTAATAATTAGTAATAAATTGTAATGATTAGTAATAAATTGTAATAATTAGTAATAAAATTTTATAATTAGTAATAAATTGTAATAAATTACAATAATTAGTAATAAATTGTAATAAATTGTAATAAATTGTAATAATTAGAAATAAATTGTAATAATTACTAATAAATTGTAATATTTAGTAATAAATTGTAATAATTAGTAATAAATTGAAATAATTAGTAATAAATTGTAATAAATTGTAATAATTAGTAATATATTGTAATAATTACTAATAAATTGTATTAATTAGTAATAAATTGTAATAATTAGTAATAAATTCTAATAATTAGTAATAAGTTGTTATAATTAGTTTTAATTAGTAATAAATTGCAATAGTTAGTAATAAATTGTAATAATTAGTTATAAATTGTGATAATTAGTAATAAATTGTAATAAATTGTATTAATTAGTAATATATTGTATTAATTAATAATAAATTGTATTAATTAGTAATAAATTTTAATAATTAGTAATAAATTGTAATAATTCGTAATAAATTTTAATAATTAGTAATAAATTGTAATAATGAGTAATAAATTGTAATAATTAGTAATAAATTGTAATAATTAGTAATAAATTGTAATAATTAGTGTTAAATTGTAATAATTAGTAATAAACTGTAATAATTAGTAATAAAATGTAATAATTATTAATAAAAATTAATAATTACTAATAAATTGTAATAATTACTACTAAATTGTAATAATTACTAATAAATTGTAATAATCAGTTATAATTAATAATATTTATTAACAAAATACTAATAATTATTAATAATTAGTAATAATTAGTACTAATTAAAAATAATTTGTAATAAATAGAAATAAATAAAAATAATTAGTAATAATTAGTAATAAATTGTAATAATTAGTAATAAATTGTAATAATTATTAATAAATACTAATAATTACTAATAATTACTAATAATTAGCAATAAATACTAATAATTAGGAATAATTAGCAATAATTAGAAATAATTAGTAATAATTAGAAATAAATAGAAATAATTAGCAATAATTGGCAATAATTAATCATAATTAGCAACAATTAGTAATAATTAGGAATAATTAGCAATAATTGGCAATAATTAGCAATAATTAGAAATATATAGAAATAATTAGTAATAAATAGCAATAAATAGTAATAAATAGGAATAATTAGTAATAAATAGAAATAATTAAGAATAATTAGGAATAATTAATAATAATTAGGAATAATTATTAATAAGTAGTAATAAATTGTAATAGTTAGTAATAAATTTTAATAATTTGTAAAAAATTGAAATAATTACTAATAGTTACTAATAAAAACTAATAATTTGTAATAATTACTAATAAATACTAATAATTAGGAATAATTAGGAATAATTAGTAATAATTAGAAATAATTAGCAATAATTAACAATAATTAGCACTAATTAGCAATAATTAGCAATAATTAGCAATAATTAGAAATAATTAGCAATAATTATCCACAATTAGGAATAATTAGTAATAAATTGTAATAATTAGTACTAATTAGTAATAAATAGAAATATATAGTGATAGATAATAATAAATATTAATAAATAGTAATACTTAGTAATAAATAGTAATATTTAGTAATAAATAGTAATAGTTAGTAATAAAAATGAATAATTAGTTATAAATAAGAATAATTAGTAATAAATAAGAATAATTAGTAATAAATAGGAATAATTAGCAATAAATAGTAATAAATAGTAACAATTAGTAATAAATAGTAATAATTAGTTAGGAATAGTTAGAAAGAAATTTTAATAAATTTTAATATATTCCAAGAACCTGGCACAATTTTCAGTGGACTGACGACACTCCTTTTGTTCGGTGACTTTTCTCCTATCAACTCTCACCGACTCAAAACAATATGAAAAATGTGCTGATACATGGGCATATTCAATCTCATATACACGATATTGAATATGAATTCGTAGGATCATATTTTTTATAATGTTTTCAGGCAATGATAGTTGGAAGAAGACGATTCATCGATGAAAAGGGGGCTGTTTTGTCCGATAGCTCATTGACTTGTATCTTTCTCACACTAAAATTACAATGAAGAATCTGGTCAAAGATACGTATATTCATTCTCATGTACAAGAATGAATATACGTATCTCCAACTATATTCTTCACTGTGATTTCAGTGTGAGAAAGATGGAGGTAAGTGAGACTTTGGACAAAAGAGTAGCAGTCAATCCACTGGAAATTGTGTCTCCTTTAATTAATAGTAATTATTAAGAAGTAGTAGTAATTATTTATCTTCTTTTTTTAGATATTATTTTTATATTTTCAAATTATTCAAAAAGGGTGATGATTTTATATTTTGTAGAAAAATATGGAACAAGGAAGTCGAGATCAGTCATTATTAGATGATCACGCTTGGATAAATCAGCACAGAAATATAAATGGTTCTGGCTTAAATCTTGTATATATTAAGGGTGTTGAAGCTTTCTTAGCATTTGAATCATCAAAACTAGAATATGTTTCAGAAGGTGCAATTAAGTTTCCTTGTAATAAATGTTCTCAGAGAACGTTTGACACATTTGACAAGGTTGGGGGACATATCTTACGGTTTGGGTTTCAACCATATTATGCTTTTTGGTATCAACATGGTGAACACAGTTCCAGAGAAGATACTAATAACTTGAGTCTAGATCCATCATAGTTCCAAAATTTAGTACATGATGTTGTAGGTCCATCTGTTCAAAAAACTGAAACTCGCGATGATATTGATCTAACTCCTGAGTTGGCACCATCAGAATTTTATGTTTTGTTGAGGTATTGTGAGGATGAATTATATCCTGGTTATAAGATAAGAAAATTAGATGCGGTTGAAAAATTTATGTCTATTAAATCAGATAATGTAATGTCAAACAACTATTTTGATCAGATAATTTCTTTGGTTAAAACATTGTTACTTGAAGGAAATGTGTTACCTGCAAATCACTATGAGAGAAAGAGGTTGGTTCATAATCTAGGTCGTAGATATCAGAAGATTCATGCATGTGCAAATGATTTCTTCTTATATTCTGGTGAAAATGAGTCGTTGGATAGTTTTCCAACATGTGGACAATCTAGGTATAAAGAATCTTAACTAGGGAAGTCTGGATCGATTCCCATAAAACAGTTGAGATATTTCTCCCTTACACATAGGCTACAACGTTTATTTATGTCTCATTACACAACGTCAATGATTTCATGGAACAAAACCAATATTTCAACCAGTAAAATCTTGAATTATCCATTTGATGGTGATTCATGGAAACATTTTGATCATCTGCATCCATCTTTTTCTTTAGAAGCCCGAAACATGTGATTGGGTCTTTCTACTGACAGTTTCTGTCTATTTGGTTCTTATTGTAGTTATTATTCATGTTAGCATGTCTTTATAACTTCGTACAATCTACCTCCATGGATGTTGTTGAAGGATCCTTATATCATTATGACCTTATTAATCCCAGGACATCTGAAAAAGAATATTGATGTTTATTTGAAACCATTGATTGATGAGTTAAATTCATTGTGGAGTAATGGTGTTAATACATATGATGTTGCTGCGAAAAAAAATTTCACATTAAAAGATGCATTGATGTGGACGATTAGTGACTTTCTGGCATATGGCATGTCATCTGGCTGGAGCACACATGGTCTGAATTCATGTACAAACTATATGAAAGACAAAAAAGCTTTTATGCTCTACAATGGAAAAAAACATTGCTATTTTTACTATCATCAAAGATTTCTTCCAACCGATCATCCTTTTCAAAGGAACAAATCTCATTTCAGAAAAGGCACAATTGAAAGGGATGAACCTCTAAAAATGATCTCATGTGCAGAGTTAAAATTAGTTGTATTTTCATTACCTCCCATCACATTTGGGCTAATAGTAAACCAATAGAAAATTCATGGCTTTGGGAAAGAACATAATTGGATTAAATGAAGAATTTTTTGGGATCTCCCATATTGGTCTGATTTTTTGGTCCGCCACATGTTGGATGTCATGTACATTGAGAAAAACTATTTTGATAATTTATTTCATACAGTTTTGGGTACACCAGGTAAGACCAAAGATACTGTAATGCATGATTAGTTCTTGCTCAAATTTGCAGGCGACCAGAACATGAACTATTTAAAAATGTCAGATTACAGAGGTTAATGAAGCCAAAAGCATCTTATACAATGTCCAAAGAGAGTCATTTATTATTTTGTCATTGGAATGCAGATTTGAGACTTCTAGATGGATATGCTTTCAATTTAGGCATATGAGTTAAGAATGGTCATATTATCGGATTAAAAAAGTCAAGATTCTCATGTTATAATGGAAAGACTTATACTGATTAGATTCATAGGTTTGTTGAATTATATGATTTGGGATTCGAAAACAGACATATCATATTTTTTTCAAGACATTTGTGCACTGAAAACTTACTATGATGCGCTAAGAAAAATGGAAGAAGATTTTTCCATAATTATAAATAAACTGGAAAAAATCATTCCACCTACTTTCTTTAACTCAATGGAACATTTGATATTACATTTTCCACATGAAGCTAAATATGGAGGTCCAGTACAGTTTTTATGGATGTACCCATTTGGGAGATTCATGCAGAAATTGAAGAAAAAAGTACGTAAAAAAGCATCAGTTGAAGGCTCAATTGCTGAAGCTTAGTTTCAAGAGGAAATTTCTTTTTTCAACACTCACTATTTTGAATCTGAATATCCCTCAAAACAAAACTGCATGGGATGGAATGAGTGAAATATTAATGATGAAATGGACAATAATTTATCAGTTTTTAATCATCCAAATACTGGCTTTGGTGGAGTTCAAGAACGATGGATTTTAGATGATGAACATCAAAAAGATCATACATATGTTCTGCTCAACTGTGAAGAAGTTACAGAATTTATACTATGAGTGCATCTATCAATTATTCTATAATTTATGTTACAGTATGTAAACTTATTTTATTTGTAGGTTATATGATAATCATATCAAGAAACAAGTTCCAAAAATTACAGCAGCTGCTCTTGAAGAACGCAGACAAAAAAAAATTTCAATGGTTTCAAAAGGTGGTAACATAAATTATTTATGGTTTAATATCAATTCAGTTTACTATTTATTATATTGATAATTGTTTTACAAATTTTCAAGTGTCTCAACATGCGGATAAAATTGATAAGTGACTGTGTATATTGAGTAACCCACCATCCAAAATGGTTAAATCTTATAATTAATATGTGGTTAATGGTTTTTGATTTCATACACGTGCATATGGGGAATAAAAAAACAATGAACAGTGGAGTTTTTTTGAGAGGATCACATCATAGAGAAACTGAAGTTGACTTTTATGGCATTCTGGATGAAATTATTGAGCTATGTTATCTTGGAAAAAATTACATAATGATGTTTAAATGTCGGTGGTTAGATACTGAGAGAGGCTTGCGTGTTCATCCAACTCATGGAATCGTCGATATTAAATATAAAAGTCTTCTTGTAGTAAATGAACTAGTTTTACTGGCTCAACAGGAACATCAAATTTATTACGACAAGTACTATGCTACTTCAAGAGACCTGGGTGATTGGTGGAGCATAATAAAAATGAAATATCGGGAAAATTAATTTACTCAAACTGAATGTGGTTCTGCTGAAGTGGAAGAAATTGAAAGTTTTCAAGAGACTACTCAAAATCCATCTTTTTCACAAAGAAATGTGAATATCGATGAGGACACCCCAGAATTAAGGTTCTATAATGATGAAGATGTTAATGATGTTACAAATGAAATTTAAATTACAAGGGATGATGAAAGTGAAATGCATATGTATATTAATGATGCCGAGGAGGAATATGAAGAAATTGACATAGTTAGATATAAAGATGATGATGAAGGTGAACATTGGCATATTTAAATTCTGGTTATGATCATAACTAATATATATATATATAATAGTTTTTTTCAACTATCTGCTAACAACAATAATTTTGTGTTTCAGATGGACTATGATATATTGCGTGAGTTAGAGGAGGTTGAGCTACCTTTGGATGAGGGGGATGTGGGATCATCTGACCCTCAACCTACTGGTGGTTCAGGAGGTACGTGGAGGGGGCATGGTCTTGCACGAATGATGATTCATGAACCTATCCTCAAGCGACGTCCACGTCTTGGCTTCGATCCACACACACAGAGGTATCGTAACCTGTAAATTTTAGTTAGATTTCATTAATTTATTTTTATATATACTAATTGTTTGATTATTTATTCTTTTTTCATAGCTTTTCACATGTAGATGTTGTAAAGGGGAGCAAAATCTTGTGCAATTATTTTTCTTAGCCATGGACCACATGGGAACAGATTCTAGTTGATTTATAGCTCGGTATGTACAATCATTGGATGGTATGTAAAAGAAAAATATTTATTTTGAAATTTATTTTATTAATAACTTGATATTATAAATTATTAATAGGTTTTATAGTATCCCATCGATGATAGCATGCGTGACGATATCCATGCAGCATAGGAGGTGGCTATGCATGAGCGTTTGCGCCAGTTTTTTCAAAATTTGAGAAAGACAGCCATTAAGAAAGAAGGAGCGACAATATTTGATGATTCGTGTAGATCCCACTGACTAGAGTACATTTCATCTCAGGTTTGGGATGGATTATGTGCACACTGGTTGGGTGGTAGATTTCATAGGAGGTCTTCATTGGGTCGGCAGAACTGCGTGAGACAAGAGGTGACACATCGAGCTGGTAGCCACACATTCAGTACGCATAGAGAGCATCTGGTAAGTTTTATTAAGTATTTTATATAAATTAAAATATAAATAGTTTATTTTATATTAATATAGGAAATCTATTATCTCGATATTACAAAGTATGATGTTTATCGGAGGATGTACATTGATCCATCCACCGGAGAGATTAGAGGTGATCACCAGCGTCAGATTGTGGTTAGGCTTTTTTTTCTGTTTGACAATTAACTGAATATAATATTTTCACAATTTTAATTTAAAATTGGAATTGAAGGAGTCATATGAGGTTGCGACTTCTCAGAAACAGGCTGAGGTTTAGGACAAGGCAACTAATTAGACCAGTGCCCACCATTTCGACGAGGCGACATGGATGGTGGCGACTCAGTATACCTTTGAGAAGGGCCGAGTAGTTGGTATCGACTCTCATGTGACTCATGGTACTTATTATGGTACTGTTTTGATGTCGGTTTCCAGCTTGAGAGGATCTCATGGAGAGGCATCATCTTCTGGTTCACAATATTAGGAGCTCTTCCGAGCTTAGAATGACCTTATAGAGAGTTTGCAGAAGTAGCAAGAAGAGATGCGTCAGCAGGAGCAACAATAGCAGTAGCAGCACGAGGAGGAGATGCGTCGATGGCAGCAGCAGCATCACAAGCAGATGGTGTACATGCATCGTCTGACTTGTAGTTTAGGAATGGAGTTTTCTCCACCATCTCCTTCAGCTCCTCCACCTCCTCCAGAAGACGACCCCCTAGTGATTTTTTATGTCAAAAATATTTGAATTTAAATTTGTTGTAATATAAACTATTTACAGTTTCTATCTTTTATATTGGTTCGATTATTACATAATTTAATTTTAAATATTTTATGATTTGTTGTTTGGAATATTGAGAATTTTAATATTTATTTTTTTTATTATTTTAATAATATTAATATTATTTTGTCATTAATCATTTTTTTATTAAATATATTTTTTCTGTATTATATTTTTTAATATTTTTTTATTTTTCTAATAATAATAATAATATTATTTTATGATTTTTTTTATATTTTTTTGTGAATATTGAGAATTTTAAAATTTCTATTTTTATTATTATTTTAATAATATTAAAATTAATTTTTCAATAATCATAATAGTATTTTATGAATTTTTTTATATTTTTTTGTGAATATTGAGAATTTTAATATTTTTTATTTTTTTATTATTTTAATAATATTAAAATTAATTTTTCAATATTCATAATTTTATTAAATTTATTTTTTAAAAAATTTATTTATTATTTGCGATGGGATGTGTTGCGAATGGATCCTGTCGCAAATAGTCTGAATAATTTTTTCTTAAAAAAGGTATTTGCAACAGGATCACGGGCCCGTCGCAAATAGTCTAAAAAAATATTTTCAAAAAACATTTTCGACGGGATTACGGGCCCATCGCAAAAGAGCTTATATGTAAATAAATTATATAATCAGAGACTTATTTGCAACAATGAATTTTCCCATCGCAAAAAATATTTTTTCTGACGCCGTTTTCTGCGACGGGCTATTTGGGACGGGACCCCGTCGCTAAAACTTATTTGTGACGGGATCCCGTCACAAATACCTAAAATTCTAGTAGTGCTATATCCAATTCCTCTTTCTTAAGTTAAGGCCACTTTTAAATATGATTTACCTGAGACCCTGGTGGTCTGAGTAGACTCCAAACCTCTTTCCTAGAAGATAATGCATCTACATTGTTAAGGTGGAGACTATCGCTGCCTTCTACAATCCATTGGTCAATTAGTTTTTCTCATGGGGTATCATCTACCTATATTATTAATCTATCATCACATTAATTTGCATCAACACACACCCTAACCCAATTCTAGATGAATTACAAAACACATTGTACTCAACACCCTCCTATGGAAGTCTCAAAATAGGAGCATTGGTCAACCTATGCATCGGCTCTTTAATGTATTTTTGGAACCCCTCATTCTAAGTGTGTAAATATCCTTTTCATGTTAAGGTAGTAAAAGTAAAAAATCTAGGAAACATATACCAAAAACCTCTAATATTACCCCATACAAATAAAAAAACTCTACACCTTAGAAACTCCCTTGGGTGGGTCCCAGGCTACCACTAACTTTATCTTTACCTGGTCTTTGGATTCACCATTTTTAGAGGTAAAATTACATATAAATTTAACCTGTCTAATCCAGAAATGAAACTTCAAGATATTACTATATATTTTTATCTCCCATAGAAAGTCCAATACCATCCTCAAATGCTATGTGTACCGCTCATATGATACAGAGTAAATGAGAATCTCGTTGATAAAGATAACCATGAAGTGATCCATGAAAGGATAAAATATCCAATTAAAAATAAAAATAAATATAGTAGGGTAATTATTCACACCAAATTTCATCATTAAGAAATCATAATACCTAAAAATACATCAAAATTTTACATTAGGAATGTACGCCTTGTGAACCCATATCTAGTGGTAGTTATTCCTATGTTTAATATTCAAGAACCATTTCACAACAATCAGCTTAACAAAGAGGCCCAAAATCATTGTTAATGGGAACTTGTTTTTTATCATCATATAAATCTCATGATGATAATCAATGTACAACCTCGGGATCTAGTCCACCTTCTTAGAGAACAACACCAGAACTACCGAGGCGAAGAAACTAAATTTGATAAACCCTGTCACTTGAAGGTCTATAAATTAAAAAATCTTCTCCTAGAGCTATTTAGGGATTTTTGATATGATACCTAAGATATTAGAGTGGTCCTATAGTGTAATTTAATAAATAATTAAATACTCTAACATGGAGGTAGTCCTATAACATATTTTGGGAATAATGTCATGTATTCCTCCACCACCTCTGGAATCTAGGCATCTAAAAGGAAAAGGAAAATGAATAATAGCTTAGGACTGAGTAAACATGTACGAAAGCTAATATAGAGAAGATATATATCAATCCTTAAACTATTCTATAATCCTTTCGACCATAATCTTTATCTATAAACCTTATTTTTATAGTATGATGATTCGGTTAGCTCAGTGAAATATAACATAGTTTTTTCCAAGTATATCACCATCCATTCTTGTGGAATCTAAGTCTTCTATGATCCCTTCATTCTGTAGAACCTTGAGTATGAGTCGGAGCATGAGTATTCTTACGGGGCTGGGAGATTTAAATCATACACCCACTAAAATAACTAATGGATCAACCTCATGATGACCATAATCCACTTATTTTTTCTAGTGATCACTTCCTAGAAAGTGATATATCACCCAAGAATACTCAAGAATCTCCTGAACCTACGTAAAGTTCTAGGTAGAGAGATAAAACTTGTTGTGAAAAAATAAATCAAACCCATACCAAAAGAGTTCCATTTCTTAAAGTGTATGGGTGAAAAAAACCTACCAATATCTCACCACTCTAGGGAAAAGGTTGTTTGTAGGTGTAACTTTATGACCAGGTTTAGTCTCCATCAGTTCAAAAAATAGAGACTACAGACCCCAACCAATATTTTTCCAAAAGGGGTGTTTTTCTCTCCCCAAAATCTAGGAAGACTCTGATCCTTGAAATCTAATAGAATTTTTAGTCTATACTTATCATCATCCTAAACTATTGAAATTACTAGTAGCTAAAACTAAAGTAGAACATCAAATTGGTCTATCTTTGGTGGGTCTGGTTACTACTTTATGGGTTGAAGTGTTTCTTGTTTTCCAATTGGAAAAAATGCCTCATGTGATTGCCTCTAAATTGTAGCCTCATTACTGAGATATTTGTCATCACAACCCTATCATGATGTAACGCCCCGACCCCAGCTACCCAGAGTCGGTTCATTACTTCGTAACATTGGCATGATCACAAAAGATCAAGTCTCGAAAGACCGATTAGTTTAGTAGCCTTGGAAACACTAGATACATTTGTAAACGTTACATTACATCATAAAGTGAAAAACTACAATAAAAAATCTCCATAGTCCACCCTCATATCCTCTTCTCACAATCCCTGCAGGTCATTCATAAAATACTTCTTCACATCCTGGAAAATATTAAAACATTGAAAAGGGGTGAGCTCAGATTCTCAGTAAGGATAACAATATTGCGGAAGCTTTTATAAGAAAACATAAGCATTTAAGGCAATGTATAACTAAAACAAAAGCCTTATTGAACTTGAACTTCAGCATAATATGGAAAAAGTAAAATAAAATAATGCCATTACTTACTCACATGGATATTCTACTAGACGAATAATCACATGCAATAACAATAACCACTTTCATAATGAGGGAATGTATAATGCCGGACATTCTGAAACATTTTGTCAAGGCCTCGGCCAAGACGTCTAAAATGATTAAGGCCTCGGCCAAAACCATAAATCAAATTGGGAAAGGGCCTCGGCCAATTCCACGTCTAGTTGTCTCATGAGACCTACCGATGCATCGAGGAACTATAGCGGGCTCCACCCGTCACTTATTAAGTCCAATACATTCCTCATATGAATAGGTTTAAACATATCATAAACCATAACATAATCGTATCAAATAAAACATGCATAAAGGAAGTATAACATTTCCACATTTCAATCACAAGATATCAATACAACACATTGATATAATAAAAACTCTTTCAAAACCATTTTCAATACCAAAATAAAAGAAAGTTAAAACTTTGTATTTATTTTTCATTAAAAAAATTATGGCTTGTAGAGGAAGCCGAAACTCAAATAATGGTCACGGTGGCGGAGAAGTCGTTGTCGCCGCATAAGTACGGAAAGAAAAACATTCCCTTTTGTCGTTTAGCAAAACGCTTCGTATAAAAAAGATTCCTTTTGAATAAACGTAAAAGTCAGAGGGGTTTATACACCGTATAAAAGAATGTTGTGTATAAAACCATATCTGCCTCAATGAAAGGAGATTGAGACGAAGTCCTTAAAAAGATAATTTTTAAAATAAAGTGTATAAAACCAAATATGCCTCAATGAAAGGAGATTGAGACGAAGTCCTTAAAAAGATCATTTTTAAAATAAAATAGATCTATTATGTGTATTAAATATAAGTACACATAAAGAAAGTACAAATACAAGATAGGACATAATAATATCAGGAAATAATTTGAAAGTAGGAGATTAACCCAGATATTGGAAATTGGGTTAAGAAATTCCATTACCTCATGTCTGACTTGACTCAACCGTTATTTAACCTCCTGAATAATAAACTAGAGTTAATATATACCTTATTAAGAACCATTTTCAATTTCATTATCCTTTTTATATCACTTATTACAATGTTATGAACTTTCTGTAATTATTTAAGTTAATAACGGTCGTTTTGTCGATCTTCGGTACTTGAGTCAACAATAAACTTCTTATAATTACAAGTTGTTTATGTGGTAGAATATCCATTATCTCCAGAATTATATTCATGATTTAGAAGTCATATATATCATATATATCCAGTATATACATTCATTTATAATATTACGTAACATTTAGAGGTAAGAAATGAAATGCACCGTTCATGGAGACGGTAAGCCGTACGTACGCATGAACGCTACTTTCATTTAAATTTCATATTTAATGGAACTAAATCATAATGATATAAATGTATAATATAATTCCAGTATAATATAGTGTATAATACCATTTACTCCATCCTTTATACATTTCACATATGGCATTAATGATTCAAATCACTTTGAGGGGGCGGTAGTCCGCACTTCCTAAAATGAAATTATCGCGTTTTACCCATAATGGAAATCATAATGTATGCCATAAATGAGAAATACATAAGCATAAGTAAAACATAAAAATATTATATATCATATATAAAAATAGTGACATATTAATGGCCACCTTTGAAGGTGTTATATGAGTGTTGAACAATCATCGTTTCGTGAGGCAGAAATTCTCCATCCACAGAAACCGTATGTTCTTTAACCATTAGATGTAGGTGTGTGTAATTGTAGCTCGAATCCTTCTTATAACAACATCCTAGTATATTGAGGATACTGTTGTGGTTACAAAAGAAATGAATAAAAAGAGTTTAGGGGGTTGGAGAAGAAAAATAAAACAAAACAACATTAGAGAAGACATTACCTCAAAATCGGGTAACTCTTTTTGATTTGAGCCAAAGGCTTCCTTGGGAAGAGTTCTGCCCAAAGTGAGGCTTCTAGGAGTAATATGGAGATGTTGGGAGAGTATTTGGGCAGAGGTTGTCCGAGTCAAATGGCTTGATGGTGTGAATAATGTGGGAGAGGTGGGGCCTTTTATAAGTGGAGAGGAGGGGCACTTTTGGAAAGATTGAAATGTTACATTATTTCACAATGCTTTTCGGATTCTAAAGGTCCCACACTTATATAATTCTAGGCTAAGGTGATAAGGTTTCGAAATCTCCTCATCCAATAGGCTTTGGACAAGTGTAAGCCTTGGATTTTGCATTATCTTCTCATTTTATTTAAATCGTTAAATAATGAGGTCATCGCTGCATCATAATGATGTCACAAATAATTTAATTTATTTAATGTCTAAAAATTATAAAAAAAATACTATGATGTAGTAAATCTCTTTATATTTCTAATGAATATTTATAGTCAATATATGGACTTGTGTAACCCCACTTAAAAACTATTTTAGTAAAATAACTCATGTTTGTGTCAATTTAATTTTAACATTAAATAAATATATATTAATGTCATTTTCCAACTAAAGTGGCTCCATGGGATCCCCAAGTTGACACATGGGTTGTCTTGGTCGGCCATGACTCATCTAATAGGAGTAGCACAAGTGTCATGCTCATCTCATATTATTATAACATTATTTGTACCTTAAACTACACTAATTACCTCTAATCGCGATTAAGAACTTAAAAGTTACTATTCACCAAAAAATTATTTTAATCTCATTGAACCACATTTTACTTCTTAATGAAAACCATGTATGTCGGATTTTTGAAAATAAAATCACAGAAGTGGTAATATTTCATTTAAACGAAAAATCAGTTATTTAACTACCACTTAGTGGTTTCACTATTCATCAAAAATTGAAGTTTTTCAGAACAATGCCAAAATTTCACCCTAAGATATAATTGATATTCCGAATTCCAAAATTATGTCTATTTTACAAAATTCCAATCATATAAGTTGCATTAATTAATTTTATAATTAATTCCCGCTGTCACAACAAATAGCGTGTTTTTAAGAAACAATTTATATCAAAAGATTGACAATTGTTTATGTCCAATTTTAATGTTAAATTAATTCTTATGAACACCATTGGATAAAATAGTAAAAATATATTATAATTATACTTTAAAACCACTAAATAGTATAATTTATCACTATAAATTATTTTGATTAAAAAAGTTGTTTTTAAGTATTTTTCACAATTCATAAAAAATTAGAAGTTCTCAGAAAAATACCAAAAATTCAACATAGGCTAATTTCGATATTACGAATACAAAAATGAAGTCCATTTTGAAATATAAAATTTCTATAATTTTAAAAAGTGGTTATTACTATTCATAACGTCTACTTTGATTAGTCGCGGTGTTTTAGAACTCGAAGTTGCGTACAATGCAAGCTATTGCATTATTGAAAGAGAGGCGTATTGTGGAAGCTCGGGGTGTTACATTCTCCCCTCCTTCAATAAATTGCGTCCTCGCAATTTGAAATTTTTCTTTGAAAATAAAAGTTTGAAAATAGAAAATACCTTTGAGGAAAACCCACATCGGAAATAAGAATAATAAAATTTATCCTTAATAAGAGGGAAAGGGAAATGAAAAAGTCACCACCCAATTATGATCTCGATTAAGAGAACATTGGTGGCAATTAGAGACATATAATTGGAGGAAAAACGTAAATATTTGTAGGGAGCGATTGGGGTCATCAATCACAATCAACTGTCAAATTGAGGGCCTCAAAGCCTTCAATCTATGTTGATTTAAAATATCATCAGTTCAACAAGACATAAGGTATTAGGATAACAATTTTTTTTGTTTTAATATCCCTTTACTAAAGTTTAAGAATTAATTTATTCATTGAATAAGAGATAGGTATATATATATTTATGCTTGACAATTAGAGTTTCAACCTTCAACTCACCTTTCACTCAAAAAGATAATAGAACTCAAAAATATTATACTTATCCTAATTGTATAAGGTTCAAAATGTTAACACATACCATTTAGATTAGTAAAATTATTTTGAAATAACCAGGGACTTCCTGTAGGCTAGTGGTAGGAAATAAAGGCCTGTCGCACTATGATTGTGGGTTCGATTCCTGCAGCTTTGTCCGACGCGACGGGTTACGCCCCACCCTGCAGGTTGTCCTTTTTCCTAAAACTATAGTACTATAATATTCCAAAAATAATCATCAGAAATGCTTTAACCTTAAACAATACTATCCATGGTTCAACTTAATCCATTCCAACCTTAATAGTTATCCAAAATACCTCCGTCCAGAATTTCTCTAAAGGGTCGTTAAATTCCAAAATCAATTGTAACCTCAGATTCCCCAAACAAAGTATAGTTTCTCTTATTGTCACATACTAAAAATATTATTACCTTCATCATATTAAATCCTTAATGAAAACAACATGTACTGCAGTACAATCCTTATATATCACATTATTCTTATAACCATAATCTAGTTCCTGAGTCCAAAAACACAAATACAATTATTATTCCTCTTCAATTGTAGTCACAGCATAAGATTGGCCTTGATCCCTTGGCCTTTTCTGAGGTAAGTTTCCTTGAAGCTTAGGACATTCATTTGCATAATGTCCCATTTCTCTACAATTGTAGCATTCAACTTTGACAGCCTCTTTCTTTCCCTTGCAATCACGAGCCTGGTGACCCTTTTCTCCACATTTATAACAAACTCCCATTTCTTTTAGGCACGTACCAGGGTGATTCTTCCCACAATTATCACATAATGGAAAATCCTTCTTTCCCTTTTTCCCTTTATATGTCTCTTGTTCCACCGTTCTCTTCTTCTCTTGCTTTACTTTTTTGTCATAAGACTTGGAGAATTCCTTTTCTGTCTTGATAGCACATGAGAGAATATCTTCGTATGATGAGAAGGATTGTGATACTAAAGCTCGACGGAGAAATGGTTTTAACCCATCAAAGAAACGATCAATATTACTCCTTGGGTTACGTATATAATCGGAAGCATGCCTCGCTAACCTTGTAAAGTTAGCCTCATACTTTGCGACATTCTCATCCTCCTTCTGCCTCAGACTTAGAAATTGTCTTTCCATATCTGCTCGATGGTCACGAGGAAAGTATTTTTCTAAGAAAAGCTCTTTGAACTCCCTCCATTCCATATTCGATACATCATCATCTTCCTTTGTTTTTTGAATAAGCGACCACCACTGATCGGCATCTCCAGTGAGGCGGTAAACTGCCATGACAACCTTCTCCCTTTCACTACTCCCCAAGGCATGAAATATTTTCTCTAAGGAATTTATCCATTGCTCAGCTACTATAGGATTTGAACTCCCATTGAAGGTTGGTGGTTGTTGCCTCATGAATCGATCTAACATTGATCCTCCACGCTGTGGATCAGGGTGCTCCATACGGGTAAGGTTATTATTCATAACCTGAGTAAGTTGTCCCAGTATGGTGATTAGCTGATCGGCACCAGTTGCATCACCAGCCCCACTATAATTATCTTGAGCAGGAGGGAAATCCCTACATGGAGTGCGTGCATTGATATGGTTTCCATTCCTTCTACTAGGCGCCATTTCTAAACAATGGCATAAACTAGATTAGTTTATGAAATAAAATACATAATTCCATATTTGTAAAATACATTAAATAAATTGAACTATTTATGGATATAATCCATAATCATAAAAAGAAATGTTTCCTTTGAGGAAGTATATACTCATAACCCTTCATAGTGGTTTGTAAATAAAATGAGAATTATCCTAAGCATATCCCCCGGGAGTGTCGTAACCAAGAGTGCAGCAAGGCCCATTGTCGTGCACCAGTTCCCGTTCGAGTCTAGCTCAAAGCGGTGTTTTCGGTTTTTACCCCTAGGTACATCTGTGCCAGAGCCGCCTCTACCTGCTCGTATCCAGACAGGGATGTATTGCTCGGAAAACTCATAACATCTCTATAATACCAAAATTCTAGGAAGTTCTTATATACTAATCCTCAAAGTCTATCTTCGGGCTATGTGCTCTAATCAGAGTTTATCTAAATCTAGCTTCCAAGGTTAGTACTAAACTGCCTCTGATACCAACTGTAACGCCCCGACCCCAGCTACCCAGAGTCGGTGCATTACTTCGTAACATTGGCATGATCACAAAAGATCAAGTCTCGAAAGACCGATTAGTTTAGTAGCCTTGGAAACACTAGATACATTCGTAAACGTTACATTACATCATAAAGTGAAAAACTACAATAAACAAATATCCATAGTCCACCCTCATATCCTCTTCTCACAATCCCTGTAGGTCATTCATAAAATACTTCTTCACATCCTGGAAAATATTGAAACATTGAAAAGGGGTGAGCTCAGATGCTCAGTAAGGATAACAATATTGCGGAAGCTTTTATAAGAAAACATAAGCATTTAAGGAAATGTATAACTAAAACAAAAGCCTTATTGAACTTGAACTTCAGCATAATATGGAAAAAGTAAAATAAAATAATTCCATTACTTACTCACATGGATATTCTACTAGACGAATAATCACATGCAATAACAATAACCACTTTCATAATGAGGGAATGTATAATGCCGGACATTCTGAAACATTTTGTCAAGGCCTCGGCCAAGACGTCTAAAATGATTAAGGCCTCGGCCAAAACCATAAATCAAATTGGGAAAGGGCCTCGGCCAATTCCACGTCTAGTTGTCTCATGAGACCTACCGATGCATCGAGGAGCTATAGCAGGCTCCACCCGTCACTTATTAAGTCCAATACATTCCTCATATGAATAGGTTTAAACATATCATAAACCATAACATAATCGTATCAAATAAAACATGCATAAAGGAAATATAACATTTCCACATTTCAATCACAAGATATCAATACAACACATTGATATAATAAAAACACTTTCAAAACCATTTTCAATACCAAAATAAAAGAAAGTTAAAACTTTGTATTTATTTTTCATTAAAAAAAATGATGGCTTGTAGAGGAAGCCGAAACTCAAATAATGGTCACGGCGGCGGAGAAGTCGTTGTCGCCGCATAAGTACAGAAAGAAAAACATTCCCTTTTGTCGTTTAGCAAAACGCTTCGTATAAAAAAGATTCCTTTTGAATAAACATAAAAGTAAAAGGGGTTTATACACCGTATAAAAGAAAGTTGTGTATAAAACCAAATATGCCTCAATGAAAGGAGATTGAGACGAAGTCCTTAAAAAGATAATTTTTAAAATAAAGTGTATAAAACCAAATATGCCTCAATGAAAGGAGATTGAGACAAAGTCCTTAAAAAGATCATTTTTAAAATAAAATAGATATATTATGTGTATTAAATATAAGTACACATAAAGAAATTACAAATACAAGTTAGGACATAATAATATCAGGAAATAATTTGAAAGTAGGAGATTAACCCAGAGATTGGAAATTGGGTTAAGAAATTCCCTTACCTCGTGTCTGACTTGACTCAACCGTTCTTTAACCTCCTGAATAATAAACTAGAGTTAATATATACCTTATTAAGAACCATTTTCAATTTCATTATCCTTTTTATATCACTTATTACAATGTTATGAACTTTCTGTAATTATTTAAGTTAATAACGGTCGTTTTGTCGATCTTCGGTACTTGAGTTAACAATAAACTTCTTATAATTACAAGTTGTTTATGTGGTAGAATATCCATTATCTCCAGAATTATATTCGTGATTTAGATGTCATATATATCATATATATCCAGTATATACATTCATTTATAATATTACGTAACATTTAGAGGTAAGAAATGAAATGCACCGTTCATGGAGACGGTAAGCCGTACGTACGCATGAACGCTACTTTCATTTAAATTTCATATTTAATGGAACTAAATCATAATGATATAAATTTATAATATAATTACAGTATAATATAGTGTATAATACCATTTACTCCATCCTTTATACATCCCACATATGGCATTAACGATTCAAATCACTTTGAGGGGGCGGTAGTCCGCACTTCCTAAAATGAAATTATCGCGTTTTACCCATAATGGAAATCATAAAGTATGACATAAATGAGAAATACAGAAGCATAAGTAAAACATAAACATATTATATATCATATATAAAAATAGTGACATCTTAATGTCCACCTTTGAAGGTGTTATATGAGTGTTGAACAATCATCGTTTTGTGAGGCAGAAATTCTCCATCCACAGAAACCGTATGTTCTTTAACCATTAGATGTAGGTGTGTGTAAGTGTAGCTATAATCCTTCTTATACCAACATCCTAGTATATTGAGGATACTGGTGTCTTTACAAAAGAAATGAATAAAAAGAGTTTAGGGGGTTGGATAAGAAAAATAAAACAAAACAACATTAGAGAAGACATTACCTCAAAATCGGGTAACTCTTTTTGATTTGAGCCAAAGGCTTCCTTGGGAAGAGTTCTACCCAAAGTGAGGCTTCTAGGAGTAATAGGGGGAATTTGGGAGAGTATTTGGGCAGAGGTTGGCCGAGCCAAATGGCTTTATGGTGTGAATAATGTGGGAGATGTGGGGGCCTTTTATAAGTGGAGAGGAGGGGCACTTTTGGAAAGATTGAGATGTTACATTATTTCACAATGCTTTTCGGATTCTAAAGGGCCCACACTTATATAATTAGAGGCTAAGGTGATAAGGTTTCGAAATATCCTCATCCAATAGGCTTTGGACAAGTGTAAGCCTTGTATTTTTCATTATCTTCTCATTTTATTTAAATCGTTAAATAATGAGGTCATCGCTGCATCATAATGATGTCATAAATAATTTAATTTATTTAAGGTCTAAAAATTATAAAAAAAATACTATGATGTATTAAATCTCTTTATCTTTATAATGAATATTTATAGTCAATATTTGGACTTCTGTAACCCCACTTAAAAACTGTTTTAGTAAAATAACTCATGTTTGTGTCAATTTAATTTTAACATTAAATAAATATATATTAATGTCATTTTCCAACTAAAGTGGCTCCATGGGGTCCCCAAGTTGACCCATGGGTTGTAATGGTCGTCCATGACTCATCCAATAGTAGTAGTACAAGTGTCATGCTCATCTCATATTATTATAACATTATTTGTAGCTTAAACTACACTAATTACCTCTAATCGCGATTAAGAACTTAAAAGTTACTATTCACAAAAAAATTATTTTAATCTCATTGAACCACATTTTACTTCTTAATGACAACCATGTATGTCGGATTTTTGAAAATAAAATCACATAAGTGGTAATATTTCATTTAAACGAAAAATCAGTTATTTAACTACCACTTAGTGGTTTCACTATTCATCAAAAATTGAAGTTTTTCAGAACAATGCCAAAATTTCACCCTAAGCTATAATTGATATTCCGAATTCAAAAATGATTTCTATTTTAAAAAATTCCAATCATATAAGTTGCATTAATTAATTTTATAATTAATTCCCACTGTCACAACAAATAGCGTGTTTTTAAGAAACAATTTATATCAAAAGATTGACAATTGTTTATGTCCAATTTTAATGTTAAATTAATTCTTATGAACACCATTGGATAAAATAGTAAAAATATATTCTAATTATACTTTAAAACCACTAAATAGTATAATTTATCACTATAAATTATTTTGATTAAAAAAGTTGTTTTTAAGTATTTTTCACAATTCATAAAAAATTAGAAGTTCTCAGAAAAATACCAAAAATTCAACATAGGATAATTTCGATATTACGAATACAAAAATGAAGTCCATTTTGAAATATAAAATTTCTATAATTTTAAAAAGTGGTTATTACTATTCATAACGGCTACTTTGATTAGTCGCGGTGTTTTAGAACTCGAAGTTGCGTACAATGCAAGCTATTGCATTATTGAAAGAGAGGGGTATTGTGGAAGATCGGGGTGTTACAATGAAATCCAACATAGATTTCTATGTGGTGACATCATAAAATTTACAAATATATTCCATGGTTAGATGAAAATATCTTGGGTGTTGACTCAAGAATTACATTGTTGTCAATGATGAATTCCAATATGATTAATTCTTCATTTCTTTACCTACATAGAGTGTATTAGTGTTATAAGTCAATAAGAAGGTTATCAGAGTTCTATTGTATTGATATATTGGTCTCTACACCATCACTTGGTTCCCTATATTGGGAGCCTGACTCATATCACATTAAAAAATTCCTAAGTTCCCTAGGTTCCCAAAACAAATCCTTACTACACCTATATCTCCAAACACCTTCCCATGAAAAAATCAATCTAATACCTCTTTTTCATGACCTGACTCACTGAAGCCCCATATAGACTAGTGGTAAGCTAAGTGTGACACCCAAATCCTACCTCAGATAGGGTAGAGGGTATAGGATAGTTTTGAGTATGCATATCACAATAATAGGAGGAATTATCCTAATGAACATGAACATACACACACCTCATATTACATCACAACCATACATGATAGATAAATTTTATCTATGCTAATAGGAAAAAAATTCATGTAATTTACTCTAAGAAAAACCATAAAACAAAAATAAAATAAATTTGGAGTATAAAAAGGTGAAATAAGCACCCAATAATAAATGATGGATTTAAAAATGTAAAAACTAATTATGAGGAGAGTTTTTATCATTAAATCTAATATTTACCACAGCCTACAATCACCACCATTATGTACTACTAATATCCTCCAAAACTAGGCCCACAAAGTTCAAGTATAACTTATTTTCATATATATAAGACCTATCATGTGCAAGCAAAGACCATGTATGGGTGAGTTTATACATACCCAATAGGATGTTTAGTGACCCAGGCTTGACATACATGGTTATTACATCATTTTAGATGAATATTAAGTACATTAAAAAAATACATGCTTGAGTAATGTAATAGTTTAGTGTCTTTGGAATCTTGAAAACAAAATCTTCTATCCTCATGATATATCTTCAAAATATCCCATAAATATCTCTAACTTTATTACTTCATCCTAAAACCCTTCTTCACAACCAAGGAAAAGGAAACATAAGAAAGGGGTGATCTCAAATTCTCAATAAGGGTAAATAAAGGAAATTCATAAGAATAACATTAAAAAAGGTTATGGAACTTGTTCATAACATTTAAATATCATACCATGCATATTGGAGAAAATAATAAAAAATATCATTTCATAATATATGAATAATAAGTAAATAAAGAATATACACCAAGGAAGAATAACATAGGAGAAGACATGGAATTTATGGCATGCATGTGGGTTTATAATATTGTGAACATGTATAAGTAGATAAGGGTTGAATCATTATTTTAATGACGTGAAATTAGGCCCTAACATCAACTTGGGGACATGCAATTAAGTCCATGCATAACATTGTGAACATGTAATCAGGTTCACACATAACCTTATAGACGTGAAACCAAGTCCATTCATGAAATTGTGAATGTGAGATCAGGTTCATAAATTACCTAATGGACATGAAACCAGGTCCATTCATAACATTGTGAACATGTAATCGGGTTCAAACATAACATTTTGAACATGTAATCAGGTTCATGCATAAACTTATAGACATGAGACTAGGTCCATGAATAACATTGTGAACTTGTAATCTGGTTCACTTATAACATTTTGGATATGAAACCAAGTCCATGCATAACATTGTGAACATGTAATTAGGTTCACTATAAATATTTTGAACATGTAATCAAGTTCAGACATAAACTTATAGACATGAAACTAGGTCCATGCATAACATTGTGAACATATAATCAGGTCCACACATAACATATATACCCATAAATCATCTATTGTTACCTGATGCAATGGAGGGAGATATAGGTCCCACCCATATCATATTAAAATACCTCATACATGAGATATAAGATAATTAAAACTTTCATCATACACTACTAGAAATGAAAGGTATACCAATAGTTGAAAAAAATTGGTATAGGCTATAAAACCAATGGTATAAATTATACCAACAGTTTTACAAACCATATCCAAGTAAGTTGTGACAATAGACATATATCAATGGTTTCAAAGAAACCATTGGTATATGTGAATAAATCTACACTATAATAATGGTTTTATGTAAACCGTTGGTATAGAGGTGAGATATCCTAATGGTTATGAACCGTTGGGATAAACTTTGTCTAGACTTGGTAAAATATTTTTACCAATGGTTATTTTAGAACCATTGGTAAAAAGTCCATACATATCCTATACCAACGGTTTAAAACCATTGGCATAGGATTAGCTATATAATTCACACAGCAGCCTACTGATTTGTGTGATTATATGTGTGAATTGTACAGCAGTAAATGAAGAATCACAAAATATGGATACACAATACATTAATCAATTATGAATGTAATACATTAAAAACTGAATACATAATTATATGTAATACAGAATTAAGAATACATACAAAATTGCATTTTGTATAACAAATACACGATTGAGTTCAGAAATTAGAAGCTAATAACCCAAAATAAGGAAATGAATAAATGAATTCAACCAAACACAAATATAATGTCCCATGGTTTGGGGTGGGTGTCTTTGAACTTAGTGATGATGACAATGGGTGTGTATCAATGAGCTTGTGTGACTTAGGGAGTATATTTGTCCTTGGCGTATTAAAAGTCATGTGTTTGAGAATAGGGTTAGGAGTTCCTCATATGAGGAGTGGATTGTGTGAGGTTGGACCATGGATCATTGTGCTAAAGTATCAACATATTCCGAATACGTTTGGTCGGTTTTCCATATGCAAGTTGTTTTTACTTAAAATGATGTCCATCTTAAACAAAATAGAGATAGTTAGAGTGATACCGCCCACACCATACCTCAGATTGAGGTAGGGTTGACTCGTACATGTCACATACGACCCATGGATCATTTTCCTAAATTATCAACACAATCCAAATGCATTTGGTTGGTTTTTCTTATTCTAGTTGTTGTTTTATCTTAAAATGTTGTCCATTTCAAATAAAAGTGAGACACTTTGAGTGGTACCGGCCACACCGGTCTTCGGGTTAAGGTTCAGTTGACTCATACAAATCATAAATTACCCATGGATCATTGGGCTAAAGTATCAATAAAATTCGAATACGTTTGGTCGATTTTCTGTATATCAGTTGTTTTCACTTAAAACAGTGTCCATTTTTAATAAAAATAGAGACACTTAGAGTGTTATTGGCCACTCTATGCCTCGGATTGAGTTTTGGTTTTCTCATACATGTCACAAATGACCCATAGATCGTTATCCTAATGTATCAACACAATTTGAATTCATTTGGTCAGTTTTTTGTATGCCAGTTGTTGTTTTCATTTAAAATATTGATCTTTTCAAATAAACGTGTGACACTTTGAGTGGTACCAGGCACACCGCTCCTCGGATTGAGGTGGGGTTGACTTGTACACATCAAAAATGACTCATGGATATTTTTTATAAAGTATCAATAGAATCTGAATATGTTTGGTCAGTTTTCTGTATGTCAGTAGTTTTTACTTAAAATGATGTCCATTTTAAACAAAAGAGAGACACTTAGAGTGATACCGGCCACACTATGCCTCTTATTGAGGCAGGGTTGACTCTTACACATCAAATATAACTTATAGATCATTTTCCTAAATTATAAATACAATCCAAATGCATTTAGTGGTTTTTTCGTATGTCAGTTGTTGTTTTCACTTAAAATGATGTCAATTTTAAACAAAAGAGAGACATTTAGAGTGGTACCGGCCACACCATACCTCGGATTGATGCAGGGCTGACTCGTACACGTCACAAATGACCCATGGATCATTTTCCTAATGTATCAACACAATCCGAATGCGTTTTGTCAGTTTTCCATATGCCATTTGTTGTTTTCACTTAAAATGTTGTTCATTTCAAATAAAGATGAGTCACTTTGAGTGGTACCGGCCACAACGTGCCTCAGATTGATGTGAGGTTGACTCCTACACATAAAAAATGTCCCATGGATCTTTGTTCTAATGTATCAACACAATCTGAATAAGTTTGGTCGGTTTTATATATGCCAGTTGTTTTTACATAAAAGGGTGTCCATTTTAAACAAAAGAGAGACACTTTGAGTGATACCATCCACACCATGCCTCAGATTGAGGTGGGGTTGACTTGTACACGTCACATATGACTCATGTATCATTTTACTAAAGTATCAACACAATTAGAATGCATTTGTTCATTTTCCATATGTCAGTTTTTGTTTTCACTTAAAATGATATCCATTTTAAACAAAAGAGAGACACTTAGAGTGGTACCGGCCACACCATGACTCGGATTGAGGCGGGGTTGACTTGTACACATCACAAAAGACCCATGGATCGTTTTACTAAATTATCAAAACAATATGAATGTGTTTTGTCAAAGTATACCAACGATTTAAAATTGTTGGTATTGTGTATTTCCAGAACTATTGCACAACAGCCCCTCCAGTAGCCCCTCCAGTATACACCTGCATGAAAATAGCACAAAAAAACACATACAAACAGACATAAAACAGCATAAAAACACCTATAATAGCACAGAAAAACACATAAAACCATCAAACTCTTCCAACCATGTCATGTACTACAATTCCCAATTTCAATCTTTATATAACAACAATCTTCCAGTAGAGTTTAATAACAGTTTCAATAACTCAAACATTATTTACACCCATTTCAATCTTTATATGACAACCAATCATCCAGTAGTAATTCACCTCAGCCCTGCACAACCCCCCAACCAGCACAACCCCCCTCCCCACATCCCCATAAAATTCTAATAGAAAAAATATTTTGAGAAATACATATTAGAGTTGAATAAGAGTTTCAAATTGGCTAAAATCCCAATTTTTTTTTTCTGATCCTAGATTTGGGTATGTAATGATTTGTGATGAATTTTGAATTAAACATGTATTTTTTATAATATATGGTGAAAAGGTATTTTCTTATGAGTATCATCACTTATGACCCCATGAGTGAAACTACCCAACTCATGAAAAAGAGTTTGCGACTATTGTTGGTGAGTGTAAATTTCAGAGACACCACCTCTTTGATTAGAGACATGTTATATATACAAACTGAATGTCATAGTAATATAATTTATTCTAATGTGAATTAAATTGTTTTTATATGTGTTGGATAAAATACATATAGATATTCAAATTTGAAATGGAATATGTTCTTTGTAAAGTAAATTTTAGTTTTGATGCACTAAGAAGGAAGATGAAGGAGGTAGGGGTGTTAATGTCAGATATTGGGTGAATGGTAATTTTTTGGTAGAATCTATAGTGTTAATAACATCATATACTTGGGTATTGGTTTTTATACGCATAGGGATCATGTCAAAATTGGTTGAATAAGTGGATGTTGAACATGTGTCTGGTCCAGAGTGTGTCGTGATGCATATGAGGTTGACAAAATACAGTCCCCTTCCAGGATGGGTTATAGTCATACATGGTGTACTACTGGTTAATTTAAGATGAACACTTATTTATTCCATGATAAAAATAATTGATGAGACCCTCTAATTCTTAATAGTGAGAATAAAAGTGACGACACATATTATCCTCAAATAAATAGGATCCAACGGAATCATGCCCCAAATACCCTCTTTAACCCAACCATCTTACCATAGGACTTTGACCAGTGACATAATATTCCCTCGCTACACTTTCTTGATGTTTTGAAATAAAACCCCTCAATTTTTGAATTTTTTAGGTTTTTTTAGGATCATAATAAGATCTTTTTACAATAAAAGAACACCCAAATATGATCTATCCTCAAACAAAAGCAACATTTATAGAAAATTAAAAACATCTGAAAATGGATTTTACCATGGAGTGGTTTTCTTCTTCCTAAATCTAAAGAGAAAGTTTGATGATGCATCCTATGAAACTAAATTTGAAATTGGGGTATGGAAACTGACCAATGCTTCCACAGTCATTACAAAATGAGTAAAGTATGGAACTCTTTACTTGATTTAAAATTCAGGAAGAACTGAAATGATCAGAAGTTCAACTTGTTATAGTATAGAAGAATGGAACTGTAAGTTTATTTACCTTAGTGAGAATAATATTAATGTTCTTAAGGCTAGGCACACTAAATGGTACAAGTATGTTGTGATCTATTTATTAGAGTAGGATTCTACCACATCATGCCTCATATTGAGGCGAGGCTGACTCGTACACATAAAAAATGACCAATGTATCATTGTCCAAAAGTATCAACACAATTCAAATACGTTTGGTAATTTTTCCATATGTCAATTGTTGTTTTCACTTAAAATGGTGTACATTTCAAAGAAAGTGAGACACATAGAGGGATACCGGCCACATCATGCCTTATATGGAGTCATGGTTGACTCATACACATAAAAAATGACACATGTATCATTGTCCTAATGTATCAATACAATCTGAATGTTTTTGGTCAGTTTTATGTATGAAAGTTGTTGTTTTCACTTAAAATATTTTCCTTTTCAAAAAAAAAAGAGAGACACTTTGAGTGATAATGGTCACACCGTGCCTCTGATTGAGGTGGGGTTGACTCATACACATGTCAAATTACCCATGGATCGTTGTGCTAATGTATCAACACAATCCAAATGCATTTGATCAGTTTTCCTTATGCCAGTAGTTGTTTTCACATAAAATGTTGTCCATTTAAAACAAAAGTGAGACACTTTGAGTGATATCGGTCACACTGTGCCTTGAATTGAGGTAGGGTTGACTCGTACCTGTCAAAAATGATCTATAGATCATTGTGCTAAAGTATTAACACAATATGAATGCATTTGGTCAGTTTTCTGTATGCCAATTGTTGTTTTCACTTAAAATCCTATCCATTTCAAATAAAAGTTAGACACTTTGAGTGGTACCAGCCACACCGTGCATCGGATTGGGGCGGGGTTGACTCGTACACATCAAAAATTAACCATGGATCGTTCTCCTATATTATCAACACAATCTAAATGTGTTTTATCAGTTTTCCATATGTCATTTGTTTTCACTTAAAATGTTTTCCATTTCAAATTAAAGAGAGACACATTGAGTGATATCGGTCACACCGTGCCTCATATTGAGGCGGGGTTGACTATTACATGTCAAAAATGACCCACGGATCGTTGTGATAATGTTTCAACACATTTTGAATGTGTTTGGTCAGTTTTCTATATGTCAGTTGTTGTTTTCACATAAAATGTTGTCCATTTCAAACAAAAGTGAGACACTTTGAGTGATATCGGTCACACTGTGCCTCGAATTGAGGTGGGGTTGACTCGTACCTGTCACAAATGATTCATGGATCATTGTGCTAATATATCAACACAATATGAATCCGTTTGGTCAGTTTTCCATATTCCAATTTTTGTTTTCACTTAAAATCCTATCCATTTCAATAAAAGTGATACACTTTTAGTGGTACTGGCCACACCGTGCATCAGATTAAGGCGGGGTTGACTTGTACAAATAAAAGATGACCCATGGATCGTTATCCTAAATTATAAACACAATCCAAAAGTGTTTGATCGGTTTTACTTATGTCAGTTGTTTTCACTTAAAATGTTGTCCCTTCCAAATAAAATTGAGACACTTTAAGTGATACCGGTGACACCGTGCGTCAGATTGAGGAGGGGTTGACTCGTATACATAAAAAATGTTTTCCTAGGTACTCATTTTCCCTTGGGATGTGGCACAATTTCACTGAACTATGTGCCAACCATGAACCACATATTGTTGGGTAAAAATATTATATTCTCTCTAAAAACACTGAAGTAAATATAGGGGAAAAATAATAAACAAAAAAATATATATAAATTACCTCATAATTAAATAATGGTTGTGACACTTGGCCAACCATGAACCCACCTGGACATCCCAGCCCCCCCCACCTGGACAACCCCCCACCCCACCTCATCCCCCACCCATTCCCCCACCCCACCCTGAAAACATTAAATTGAAATTAAAAATACCTTAAATATGATTTTTTTTCTTCTTCCAAAAATGCAAATATTATGCCTCTACTACAAATTCTAAAAATGATGACATATTTTTTGCAATTTTGATGTTTTTCACAACTTTTAGGGATGAATAAAATCAAGTTTTCTTGTGTAATAAGACTCTTCAGAGTGTTATATAATTAAATAGGTGTGTTTAGAAAAGAAAATTAAAGTGTTAGAAGTAATATTTTTATGGATGGTTTAGAAATTTCTAATTAAATAGCTCAAACTAATATATAATATAAATATTTTTGAATATCCAATAACCAACACATAATGTTAAATGAAGCAATGCCTCAAAGTGGTATTAAATGAGGATAACTGGATTTGAAAGCCAACAAGGGAGGTATCGGGAGAACACCCTAATGGATTAAGAATTCATGGGGAAATATTCTAATGATACTGATATGAATCACCATTTATATATTTACATTGGTTTTATTGATGGATAATGATATTATTTTTCATGTGTGAGGTTTGTTTGACCTCAAAACACTGAATGGGATTCCACTATATAGTTATGAGAATATATTATCCAAAGATATCAAGATTCCAACTGTAAACTTGAAAACATTATATCAGTGCCTACTAGAATTTCATGACATTTAAGGTATATGTGTTTTGTGAAAATCCTATTCATTGTAGGGATGTTCATGAATGATGTTTTTTTTCCATATGTGTATGGAATTCAGTAAAGAGGATGATTTATTCCATTTAACCAATGTTATAGTGTCTGTTTAGGATGAGTTATTGCATTTAACTAGTGTTCTAGTATATATTTAGGTGATGTGGGTTAGAAACCAGGTTAGGCATGTCATTAGAACATGGGTTCTTCCATTTAACCATGTAGTCATGGATTTCAGGGATGACAGTGTTTTGGGTGAGCTAATTACTACCCACTCTATAGTATGGCTAACACATCATATGAGAATACCCATGAAACAAAGGCATGTTTAAATGAGACGTTTTCAACACCCCATTTGGACAAACATACTTCTCACCATAAGGAATTGACCATGTATATTTACATGGATATACAAGTCACGTACTATGTGTACATTCTCAAGAAACTAGATAATCTTAGACACCATGTGAACCCTTATACAAACCATGTAAACCCTTATACCATATAATTGTTATTACAACCATTAAAAACAACTTATTAATCAACATAATTTGTCGAAGATAATCAAATTGAACATAAATCAATAATACTATTGGATACATCATGTAAAATAAAGGCATATTATCTTAAAACCTAAATGACCACCCACAAAAATGATTAATGTCCACAGATCTTTCCTTTCTACCAAATCAAAAGAGAGAAAAAATAGTTGCAGAACAACAAAACCAAGGTATAAAAAATAGTTACAGAACCAAAAACCAAGGTATCACTTACAGATTTGAAGTGTAGAAGAAACAATTTCCTTTATTGAAGATGGATTGATTAGTGGAAGAAGTTTGGCAGGCTAGAGAAGAGGGAGATTTGATTTAGGGCACCAATCGAGTGGAGGGGGACCTACAATCGAGCGCAGGGAGAACTGGATGACCGATCTGCATTTAGGGAAAAACTTTCCCAATGATTTTTAAAAACCATTGGGAATGTATTTATAGTAAGGAATATACCAATGGTTCACACAAACCATTAGTAAAAAATCCAACATATACCAATGATTATTGATAACCGTTGGTAAAAGTGCCTATACTAAGGCCTATACAAATGGTTTTACAAACCTTTGGTAAAAATCTTTACAAACCTTCTATGCCAACGATTTTAAGAAAACCATTGTTATACATAGCCATTAATAACGGTTTATCTAAACCATTGGGATATAAGCATTGGTAAAAGTGGTATTTCTATTAGTGAGATCATGACTCATAAAAGGAGAGGTTTTTTAAACATCAAATAATAACCCATGAAATGAAATGGGTATCATTATAATTTCATCACATCATATCATATGAGAAGATATAGGTTTCATAATAACTTTAGGAAAGGATATCCCATGAAAGGGAAATGGATTTCATAAATATATAACCTGTGAATAGAAACGAATTTCATAAAAATATAACCTGGGAAGAGAAATAGGTTTCATAAACACCATGGAATTAAGCATAACTAATTCATAGAAAGGATATGAATGGAACCTTTAAATCATTTCTTATAAGGGCATGAGTAACATAAACAGATATTATCCTAGATGAAAATTAATTTTGAAACATTTCTTGAGGAAAATATAATATCTTCTTCTAAAAAAAGTATTTTTAATATAAAAATCCATTTAAAATCATTTTATTATAAAAAACATTTAAAACTTATAAATAAGTATTTAAATCATTGTAAAAATATTTTTCCTTGAAAATTACTTTTAAAAACATTTTCATAAATATCAACCTTTTAACAATGAAAAGGAATCTTCAAAGGAATAATAGTTGGTTAATCCATATATGTTGGACAAGGTAAAAATAAAATCCCTTATGCATGGTAAAAATGCGAGAAAAATGAATCGTTTTGAAAGACACAAGAATGTTCCTATGAAAATATTGGTAAAAGGAAAAAATGGTAAAAAATTCTTTTAAATATTGTAGTAGGGTGTTATAATAATCTAGGGAACCCTTTTTATAAAATGTATATTTCCGACTGAAGATAGAGTAAAGTCGGGATTCCGTAAAACACATTCTTAACTATATTATGTACAAAAAAGTAGAGATATGGTGCCCATACATGATTATATTTTTAATAAAATTAGGAGAATAAAATTCATGATTGTTATTAGGATATGGATCATAATATTTCATCAAAATAATGAAAAATATAAACAATCTTGGAAAGTGATGAGATTGTCTCAATAAACTCTTATAACATGATAACTTGGGATCAAACCATCAATGTAATAAAATAAAATATCATGAAGAAAAAAAATATCATTAAAATTATATTCACTATATAACATGTAAAATTTAAATATATACGCCTTGAAAAAATATTTTAGGTGCATAACAAAACATGAATCTTAAAGATGGAAAATTGAGACAAAACTGTTTTACCAATTTGGTAACTTTTGGGACTTAAACCACATGAAGAAAGGATCATAAAATGGATATGTGAATACCCAAAAATTTAAGTATAATATAAATATAATACAATCATTTTAATTACATATAATCCACAAAAGTAATGAGTGGTGAAAAAATCATGTATCTCATGGGAATTAAAAGTGAGATGAAATCCCCATACCTTGTGTCTTGACTCTCATCTTAATCATTCAAAACACCTATATAATAAATATAAATTTATTAAAAATATTTTAAATATACATATTATTATATCTAATACCATATATGTTTTTATTAAGACCTTATATTACTCACTTGTTAACGACCCTATGTTAAGGTATCACTTTGGGTAATATTCACTTTGTTCTTCGCATGTGTCTTAATTAGTTATATCATTGGTTATTATAATTATATAATTATTAAAGAATATAAATCATGATATAATATAATTAATATCACTTATACTTATATTATAATAATCTATATAATAAATAAGTAAAAAATAGAATACACTATTCATGGAGACGGTAAGCCACACATACGCATAAACCATGTTTCCATTTTTATTGTCATATTGAAATAAAGTATGTAAATAAAATATGTATGTATATATATATATAAATTATAATTATTATATTATATATATATTATAAGTTCATTAAATCCATCCTTAATACATTCCATGTAGTGTGTGAACGAATCACATCTATTTCAGGGGGTGGTAGTCCACACTTCCTCAAATGAGATTATTGTATTAACCACATTCCATTTTTTTATTAAGATTCCACTTTTTGGAAAAGTGAGAACCATAGAAAACCCACAAACTATCACCCAAACAAACCCCACCTAGATGATCCCCATATAGCATGAAAATTCAAAATTCAAAAAAAAAAATTCAAAAATCCACACCCAACCGCCACTTCATCCTACCAAAAATCATAAAATACTAAATTAAAAATCAAGATAACATCAACCTAATCGATAAATGGGTCCTCTTGATTCTAGCGTCACCTCAAGCCTCACACCCTACCTCGATTCACACACCTTACGTGACGTCTACCCTGTACGCATCAAACTAGACTGCCGGTGAGCTTCATCGGCGTAAGAGATTATTGTGTTAACACCAAATGGAAAGTAAAGAGATGTGTGTTGTAAAATGAATAAAGTAGATTAAATAAATAATAAATAAAATATATGAAATATATAAACATATTTTCCAACATAATTTACACCACGATTGTTTGTAAATAAAAAATGAACAATCATCGTTTCGTGAGGCAGTAATTCTCCATACACAGAAACAGTATGTTCGATATCCATTAAATGGTGGTGTGTTTAATTATAGGTAAAAACCATATCATAAAAAATAATATTTTATTTGTGATACTATTTTTTCACACAATAATGGAAAATAGTGTCGATGGGTGAATAGAAAAAATAAAGGGAAGGATCTTGAGAGAAGATGTTACCTCTTAATCAGGTAATTCCTTTTGATTTATGCAAAAAGGCTTCCTTGAAAGAATTTCTAACCAAAGGAAGGATTCAAGGTCTAAGAGAGGATTTTTGAGAAGTATATTGGGGTGGTATTTTCTAATATTAATATGTTTTGGAGGGATGAATAATGGGTAGAGGTGGTGGCCTTTTATAGTGAAGGAAAAGGACTCACTTGGAATTTTTAGAAACAAGTTTGGTGTGCACATGTTATTGCCTAAAAAAAGTCATACAAAACAAAAATAAATAAATAATGGAATGTATATGGAAACAATAAGGACAATAAATTGGTGTTTTACATGTGTCTTGGTCGTTTGGGTCCCAAAGTTTATGGTTTACTCCCTATTTAAGTTTAATTCGGCCTTAACTATTGTGATTAATTTAATCACTTTTACTAATCATTTTTGGTAAAACATTAACTTGGAATTATGAGAATTTAAATATTAGACTCAATATAATGGTTTATTTAATATCTATAAAATTTAATTCATATATGTGGAAAAATTAAAATTAGTATTAATCTTACAGACAGGACGAAATAATAAGGTTTTAAATTAAGAAAAACATCAAATGTTTCTTAAGATTTTATATTCAATTTTAAGGTAAAATTGATTCTAATGAATTAAATTTTAGTAATATATGTAATTTTTATCTGATGTGACCTTAAAAAAATTTATAATATCATTTATAAATAATAATTAATTCGACAAAAAAACATTTTCTAACGAAAAGCAGTATTTTTCACAATTCATCAAAAAATGAAGTTTCTCAAAAAAAATATCAATAATTCACGTTAGGATAATTTTGAGGTTATGAATTCAAAACTGAAGTCTATTTTATAAAATTAAATTTCTAAATGTGTATAAAATTATTTTTATTATTAAAATTAGTTCATTCATGAAAATGATATTATTAATATAAAAGGACTTTACCAAAAATATTATCTTTCATTACCAGTATGTTTTATTTATATAAATCGATGGTAAAAATTATTTGAAAAGTAGTTTTTTACTATTACTATAACTATTTTTAATGGTTAGTTTATATTCCATTATAATAATATTTTTAATAATATATTATAGTTAGATAACACTTAGTCTTGTGTGTTATGCAAGCCATTATGGAAGGTAAGTCTTTCGTGTACTATACATTATCCTTGTTGTTACATGTAACGTATTCCATGTTGGGATTACTTGTAACATACACCAAGTTGGATACATTTGAAAGGAATATTTTACCTAGTGAAAATCTATTTTTAGTGTTGTGAGAAATGAATAATATCAAAATATTAAATTAATTTGAAAAAGGCTTCTCCAAAATATCGGGGTGTAACATTCTATCCCCTTAAAATGAATTTCTCCCTTGAAATTTTTCTGGGGTATCAATGTTTTAATAACTGAAATTTTCATTCATAGAAACCCATATTGTAAAAATGGATACTAAAACTTCCCTTAAAAAGGAAATTTGGAGCCATAACGGTTACCCAATGTAATATAAAACTGGGTATCCACATAAGAGAACATAGGATGGGAGTGAAGATTGGATAGTGATGAAAAACATAAATATATATTGGGAGTGATTGAGGTCATTAATCAAAACAATTTAATGATAAAAGAAATGTTTAGGACCTAAATTTTTTAAATCTATGATGATTTAAAAGTCCATCGACTCAATAAAAATTAAGGTATTAGGGCAAAAAAAATTGATCACTTTGAGAACATTGAGTAATTCTTGATAAATTTCTATAAAAAAATCATTCTTGGGATTTGCTTTTAAAAATTTATAATAAATCCATTTCCTCATGTAATGAAGGTACAAAAATTAAATATGATGAATAAAGCACTAAAATATTCTTTAAACAGATCTTAAGGTGCATAAAAGAATAAAAAGTCTAACAATTTTTCTCTTTAAAAAAATCAACATTAATTTATCTATAAAACTAAAAAGTAAAACTATTGGTTCATCATAAATATTTATTCAAAAATAAAAATTATACATTAACCAAGACATCACGTAGGATAATGGTAGGTGTGAAACCCTTATCGTCCTTTGGTCATTGGATCAACACCCACAACCTTGTCGGACTTGATAAGTTATCACCCAACATACATGATCCCCTTTTCTAAAACCATACTAATATAATTTCCAAAATATATAATATGGGAATCCATAAAATAAGGTTAATTACTAAATATAATTTTAACCAAGGTTTTTAATGAAAACTCAGTGAATAAATACTTCCTCCAAACTTTAACATAAACTTTTCATGAACGGCGAACCTTATAACCCTTCTGAAAGATGAAAATTTAAAACTTTAGAAAGGGAGTCCCAAAATCATCTTAACATTGATTCCCTAGTATATCACCAAGTAGTTATTGGTTTTCATGTTCCAAAATGTGAATAACCTCATCATATATTCTCTTGAATCATGGTAATAACCAGAATTACCATAAATCCTTTTGGAAAACATGCATGCTTTTTAATTACAAAGTATGTTAGATCTATTCCTTAAATACAAAATGCTATAAACTACATCAGCGATATCATACAACACCTGAAAATAATTCCTTACATAGTTCCAAGGTAATAAACACTCTACAATTTACTTATTCATATCCCATTTATCTTTATCCCGACAAAATTATATTAACATTATGAAAATATTAAGGGTTACCTTCTCATAGTCAAAATATCACCTTGTCATAAAATCACATCACCAATCCAACATAAACTTGTAAATACTAAGTAAAAAAACGTAAGTAGAACAATCCTTGTATATTTGATCATTCATAACATTTCAAATCCAAATAAATAAATACTTTTATTACTTCATCCTTAATTCATTAAAAATAATACCTATTTCCTTTCACATTTCACTTGTAGTCTCATCATTATCCACAATGTAACTATTACTCATACCACCTTACTGATTCTCTTTATGAATTTTCATCTTGGTACATTGGTTTGTATAATAACCATTTTACCCATACTTAAAACACTTAACCTTTGATGAAGACTTAGGGAGGCCAAAATTCCCATCCATTTTGTTAACTAAACTCTTTGTTTTTTTCTTTTAGTCACTTGATTTTTGTCCTTGTTTTCCATAGTCAAAACACCTACATATTCCTCTAAGAAATTTACTTAGGTGATTATTTTTGCATTCTTGACACAAAGGAAACTGAATCTTATTTCCTCCATTGTCTCCAATACCTGAAATCTCAGTGAACTCTTTATTTATCTTCCTTGGTGAGTTCGAGAGTTGGTTAAGCTAAAAATTGTGAATCATTTAACCTTGAAAACTGATTAGGCATGATCATGAAAAATTTCAATCCAGTGATTATCCCACTTAACTGCTCATTAGAAAATATTCAATCACATTAAACATTAATCTTTTTCCTTCTGGTTCCCACCATTGACTAAAACCAAAAGCATAGTGTGATTATTACTTATCATAGCAGAAAACCACATAACCATGAAAATAATTACTTGTAGGATTTATAAATCATGAAACCTTCCATAATATATGAATCCTTGGGTTTATCCAAGGTTATTTATATGTAAATTATATAGATATCCTTAATGATTGTTCATGAAACGTTTGTGAATTCCCAAAGCATATCCCCAAGGAGTGTCGAACCAGGTGTACAGCAAGGCCCGTTTTCATGTACCAGATTACCTTGAGTCAAGCCTGGAACATCTTATCAAAGTTTTTACCCCTAGGTGTATTAATTCCAGAGCTACATCCACTTTTAGTATCCAAATAGGGATTTATTTCATAGAAACCACTCAATCTATCCTTCAATAAAATTCTAGGACATTTTCCTAAACGTTAAATAATCCTTATAATTATCTTTAGAGACATCATTTGACATATCCTTACAAATAAACCTAGGGACCTCTCTAATGCTTTCTCATACTAGTTTCCAAAGGTTGACTAAAACTTTAATTTGATATCATCTATAGGGACCCAGGCTTGACATACATGAATATTACATCATTTTAGATGAATAGTCAATACATTACAAAAATACATGTACGAGGACCATAATAGTTTAGAATATCTGGAGGCTTGGAAACAAAATATTCTATCCAAGTGAAATATCTTCAACATCTCCCATAAAGATCTCCACCTTTATTACTTATACTTAAAAACCTTCTTCATACCCTGGGGAAAGTAAACATTATAAATGGGAGACATTAGATGCTCAGTAAGGGTAAATAAAATAAATTCATAAGCATAAAAAAACAAAAGGGTATGGAACTTGAGAATAACATTTTAAGATCATGCCATGTATATTATAGAAGAAAATAAAGAATAGAAATTCAAAAGACATGAATCATAAAGTAATAAATAATATAGGCCAAGAAAGAATATCATAGGAGAAGTCATGGAATTTCTTTAAATTCATGTCGGTTTATAATTTTTTGAACATGAATAAGTTGATATAGGTTCACTCATTATGTTAAGGGAATGAAATCATTCCCTAGCATAAAAATGTGGAAATGTGAACCAAGTCCATGCAGAACATTGTGAACATGTAATAAGGTTCATGCATAACCTTATGGACGTGAAACCAAGTCCATGCATAACATTTTGAATGTGTAATTAGGTTCACACATTCCCTAATAGACCTAAAACCAGTTTCATGCATAACATTTTGAACATGTAATCGGGTTCCCACATAACATTGTGAATATGTAATCAGGTTCACGCATGAACTTATGGACATATAACCAGGTCCATGCATAGAATTTTGAACATGTAATCAGGTCAACGCATAATATTTTGGACATGAAACCAAGTCCCTGAATAACATTGGGAACATTTAATCAGGTTCATTCATAACATATTGAACATGTATTCATGTAAATTCATAAACCTATAGACATGAAACTAGGTCCATGCATAACATTGTGAACATGTAATCAGGTTCATTCATAACATTTATACTCATGATTGATCCATCGTTACACAATGTATTAGAGGGATATATAGGTCCCACCCATCTCATGATAAAATACTTCATACATTATCCATAATATAATTAAAACTTTCATCATATCATGACCCATAAAAAGGATAGGTTTTATAAACATCAAATAATAACCCATTAAATGAAATGGGTATCATTATCATTTCATCGCATCATATTCTATGAAAAGTGATGGGTTTAATAATCAGTTTATAAAAGCATAACCCCTGAAAGAGAAATATATTTCATAAAAATATAACCCATGTAGTGAAGGATAAATATAAAAAATCTCGAAAAGTTATGAGATTGTTTCGATAAACTCTTATAACAGGGTAACTGAGGATTATACTCTCCATGTTATAAAATGAAATCACATGAAGAAAAAAATATCATGAAATGTATATTCATGATAAAACATGTAAATCTATGACGCATGTTGCCCAGAGCCTGTGCATTATTTTAATTCATTAGCATGATTACAAGGAATCATGTACCAAAGGACCGATCAGTTTATCATTCTTGAAAAATAGATTACATACATGAACTTTACATTACAATTTCTAACATAAAATACATCATAGATAATCCTTAGATAATTTCATTATTCCACTAGATTAACCATGAATATAAATCATAAAACAAATCTTGGAATCCTAGGAAATTAAAACATAAGAAATGGTTGAGCTCAAATGCTCAGTAAGGATAAACAATATAGTGTAAGATATCACAAATAATCCCAAACTTTTAATGCAAGGTACAAATCTAAAACACAATCCTTTTAAAAAAATTGTCTTCATGATAATATAGAAAAAATAAATCAAATAATTCCATTTAAACATTCACATGGATATTCTACTCGTTGAATAATCACATGTAAAATAAATAACTAATAACATAATGAGAGAATGCATAATGTTGGACATCATAACCACTATGTCAATGTCTTTTTCCAAGACCATACACAAATATTCTATCAAGGCCTTATGCCAAGACACCAGTTTGTCTCATGAGACCTACTGATAAATTGAGGGGATATAGCAGGCCCCGCCCATCACTTACTAATTCTAATGCATTCCTCTTATTAAAATGGTGAAACATGACATAAACATTCATATTAAAACTAGCATAATTTTTTTTAAAACATTAACCATAAACTACGAATGGTATAAAAATAGCACATTCATAGTCAAACATATCATAAAACCTTAAATACAATTTGGAAGATTGTATCATAATAAATAAACCTCAGTAAAGCATAATATTCAACAAAGTATGTTGACATAAATGAAAATAATTTAATAAATTCATTAAAACTCTTTGATATAAATATCCTTTTTTACTTAAAAATTATTTAAAAGCTTCACAATTATAAAATAAAATATTTCCTTTTAAAATAATCATGTAATATTTTATGGGAAGCTTCAAAATGTTAAGGTGTCATAATTTTATAAAACATCCTCTCAAGCCATATAAGTTTAAAAACAATATTTCTTTAATTTGTAGAAAAGATCATAAAGTACATCGTTCGGAAAGCAACGGAAAGATTCCTTTCAAAATGTTCTATAAAAAGTAAAAAATGGGTAAAAATTTCTTTAAAAAATGTGGATAATATTTTAAAATACCTTTAATTAAAAATTTATATATATGATAAGGTTTTCCCAATAGATACTTATTTATAAACAATCTCGGATAATAAAGAGATTGTGAAATTAACCCTTACCTTATACTTTCCTTTAGTTGAGGGTGATTTATCATCCTATATAGTGGTTAAAAAAACTATTAAATTATTCAAGGACCTTATCCATATTTATTATATCATATATGTTTCATTTATGACTTTATATTTCCCTATTATAAATAATTTCCATGTTAAATCAATGTTTCGAATAAAAATCGCTTTCTTTATCATACGTGTTTTGACATGTTATTTTTGATCATTTTAATTAGATCATAATTTACATAATTCCAGAATGTAAAGCATGATTTATATATCATATATATTTTCTATATAAATATATATATTAGATATATAAAAAAAATATAACACACCTTTCATGGAGATGGTAGGCCGTACCTACGCATGAACGTTGTTTTCGTTTTCTTATCATATTTAATGAAAGTAAGTGAATGATATATATATATATATGTATATATATAAATATATCATCCCAGTATAATTACTATGTAATATATTTCACACTTATTAATAATATTTATTCTTATAATCATTCTTGGATGGTGAATGTGGAAGATGAGTCTCATCGCATCATGGAGACGGTAAGTCGTACGTACACACAAACGACAGTATCATTTCTTAATGGTAAAATGGTATGGAATTGTATGTAATATGAATTTTACATAAACAAAATCATGATATATTAATTATTTAAATATATTATATTCATCATTATACCCATATAAATAAAGTGTACATGAAAACAATTTACACTATGGCGTGGAGACGATAAGCCTTACGTACGCACGCATGATGATATTGTTTTTTGTAGGATGGGTAAAAGGAGAAATACGATTGTCCCCTAATTATAATAACATCTAAAAATTTGTATCGTAGTGGATTTATTATTTTATTATGGAAACAAAATATAAATAGAATGTAAAAGAAGTAAAGAACTTTGAAAGAGGTGATAAAACAGTTACCAATTTTTCGGTGTCTCCATTTGATTTTCACAAAAAGACTTTTTAGGATGTCTTTATTCCCAAATTTTAACCTCTATTATTATATTAGGGATGTTTTGATAGAAAATGAGAAGATTTTTTCCAACACAAAATTCTCTAGAGGTATGAGTTAATGAGAAAGGGGTGTACCCTATTATAAGAGAGGTGAGGGGCACTTTAGGAAAAATATTGAAATATTAATTTATTTTAAATATATTTTCAGTTTCTAATATCTACAAATTAATTTATTTTTGAGGATAATATTAGTATTGGTTTAAATCCTCTCAAAAAATAGTTTTTAGACATGTTTAGGTCAGAAAATGACCTTATCGTTTATTTTTAACCCTTAGTTAAATTGTTCAACTCTTGCCATGTCTTTTTGTATTTTTATACTACATGGTAAATATAGTTACTATAAATTTAAAAAGGAAACTAAAGTGGATAATTTATGTCATTTTTATCACTATACAAGTTTTTTGGCCGAAAGTTAGTTTTTTAGTATTTTTATATAATTTAATAAAATAGTATTTATTTTAAAATCTCAATTATGTCAATTTAGACACTATTTTGTAATTGATTTTTGTTAAAGTTATAAAACATGTTTCCTTAGAACCAAAGTCATTAAATCGTATATAAAATGTCATATTATTCCATAAAATCCATTTATGGCATAAAAATGTTCAAATTATATTTCTTTTAATGTTTATAATATCATTTATTTAAATATTTCATTAATAAGGTAATCAATGCATCATCATTGTGTCATAAATAAATATATTTATTTAATTTATAAAAATTATAAATAAAATACCATGATTTATGAAATATTTTTATATTTCTAATGATTATTTATAGTCAATGTTATCAGTTATATAACCATATATTAAAAAAATAGTAAAGGATACATGTTTATGTTATAATTCTCTTTACTTTAAATTAAATCTTATAACATGTCATTATCACACCCATATGGTTCCATGGGGTCCCAAAATTGACCCAATGATGTATATGTTCTGAAATATATCATTCAATGTGATTATTACATGTGTTAGGGTAGTTTTATATTATTATAATATTATTTTTTTACCCTTATATATCTGATTTACCCTTTAACCATGGTAAAAAATAATAATTACTGAAGTTACTATTCATAATGTCCAAAAATAAATGGTACCTATTTAAAATATTTGGACCTTGTGATTAAAAATATATAATCCATTTTCGCTTGTTCAAAATACAAAATTTGCAGTAATTAATTTTAAATTAATCCACATTCTCAAAACCAGAAAGCGATTTTTCAAGTAGTAAAAACTATCAAAATATTGACACATGTTTATGTACAATTTAAATGTGAAATTACGCCCAATTACCATAATTGGATTAAATTATAAAATATTAATCCCATTACACTTTAAAACCAATTAAAAATAAAATCTAACTATATGAATAAATTAAATGAAAAGGCAATTTGGAATTAAAATGCAGTATTTTTTACGATTAATCAAAAAATGAACTTTATCATAAAAATAATAAAAACTTAACAAAATTTAATTTTAATATCCCTATTCTAAAGAATAATATTGTTTTTTAAAAATGAATATATAATAGTGTTAACCATTGAATTTAAAAAGGTTTGGCCATTAAAAAGTACAAAAATATCTTTTTTTAAATACTTCTTTTATCTACAAAAATTGAAATTTTTCTTTATATTATGTATAAGAAACATATAATATGAATTTTAAAATTATATGGGATATATATAAAATTCAAAAAAAAACTCAATACTATTCATAAACACTTTTTAAATGGCCAGTTTGATAGGTTGTGGTGCGCTCAAACTTAGTGTTACGTGTAGAAAAAAATATTGATTTATTTAAAAGGAAACATACTATGGAAGATCGGGGTGTTACATTATCCACTCCATAAATAAATTGATTCCTAGAAATTTAAATTTATGATTTAAAACTAGGGTTTTAACATTTCAAAATATCTTTGTTTAAATCGCACATAGAAAAATGCATTAATGAGACCTCTATTTTAAAATAATGAAAAAGAAGTATGAAGGTTACTAGAAATAACACATACTAGGGTTCTATGTAGAAAAACATGGACATGAAAAAAAAATCTAATAATCAAGTTCATATGGAGAGTGATAGAGAACATGACCAGGATAAAGTTAATAGTCACAAATCTATAAATATGTGATGATCTAAGGGACCATTTGATTCATTGGAAATATGATTAGGATAGAAATTTTTTGGTTTCAATAACCTTTCACCAGTGTTGAAGAATTAATTTACTTCATAGACTAAGAACACATGGAATAATACTTAATAGACATGTATATTTTCATCCTTTTACTAATTCCTACCACAAACTCATCTTTCTTTTCAAAAGATAATAAAATTCAAAAATATTTTATTTATATTAATCGTATATGGTTAAAAATATAAACATATACAATTTAAATGAAGGAAACTATGTTATAATAACCAGGGACTTCATGTAGGCTTGTGGTAGGTGATAAAGCCTTGTCGCACTTCAGTTGTGGGTTTTATTCCCACATCCTTGGCTGACATGATAGGTTATTGCCCGACCTGCAGGTTGCACTTTTTCTAAAACTATAGTATTATAACATTCAAAAATAATATTAATAATTTTTTTAACCTTAAACAATAGTATCCAAAGTTCAACTTAATCGACTCTAACCTTTATAGTTATCCAAAATACTTCTATCCAAACTCCCTCTAAAAGGTCTAAAAATTTAAAAAATCAATTGTAACATTAGATTCCCCAAACAACGTAATGTTTCTCTTATTGTTGCATATTGAATACATGACTACCTTCATAATATGAAAAAAAATTACTACAGTACAATCCATATATATATATCATATTATTCTTATAACAAGAATATAATTCTTGAATCCCAGAGCACAAATAGATTGATTATTCAACTTTGTCTGTAGTAACAGCATAAGCTTGACCTTGATCTATTTTCTTATTCTATGCTATATTTCCTTGACTCTTTAGAAAATCATTTTCATAATGTCCTATATATTTACAATTATAGAACTGAACAACTTTTTTCTTACCCTTACAATCATGAGCCTAGTGACCTTTTTCTCCACATTTGTAACAAACTCTCATTCCTTTTAGGAAAGTACAGGGGTGTTTCTTCCCACAATTATCACATAAGGGAAAATTATTCTTTCCCTTTTTACCTTTATCTATCTCTTTCTCTAATGTTCTCTTCATATATTACTTTACTTTAATGTCATAAACTTAGATAATTCCTTTTCTGTCTTGATAGAACATGAGACTATATCTTCGTATAATGAGAATAATTGTGAGACCAATGCACATTGGAGGAATGGTTTTAAACCATAAAATAATCGATCAATATTACTTCTTGGGTTATGTATGTAGTTTGAAGTATTCCCTTATAACCTTGTGAAGTTAGCCACATAATGTTCAATATTCCCATCCTCTTTTTGGATCAGACTCATAAATTTCTATTCTAAATCTTCTCGTAGATCATGAGGAAAGTATTTTTCTAGGAATAGTTCTTTAAATTCCCTCCATTACATATTTTTAACATCTTTATATTCCTTCTTGGTTTGAATCAATGGCCTCTATTGATCTGTTTCTCCTGAAAGACGATAGACTTCCATAAAAACTTTTTCCCTTTCATTATAACCCAAAGAAAGAAATATTTTCTCTAACGAACTTACCCATTGGTCAGCCAAAAATGGATTTTTAATCCCATTTAATATCGGAGGATTTTGTCTCATGAAGTGGTAAATAATTGATCCTCCACATTGTGGATTATGTTACTCCATATAGGTAATTGTTTTATTCATAACCTAAGTCAGCTATCCTATTATGGTTATAAGTTGTTCCGCAATAGTTGTTTCACCAGCTTCACTATCATTATCTTTCATAAGAGGTCAATCCCTACATGGATTACATGAATTGATACAATTTTCATTCCTTCCACTAGGCATCATTTCTAAACAATGGAATACACTAGATTAGCTTATGAATCATAACTCATTATTCCAAACTGGTAAAATACTTAACATAATTTGAAAATTTTATGCATATCTTATCCATAATAATAAAGATGGTTTCTTTTATGATATAGTTAATCATAAATCCTTCACAATGGTTTGTAAAGAAAATATTAATTATCCTAAGCATATCCTATGAAAGTTTCAAACCAAGTGCACAATAAGGCCTGTTTTTGTGTACCAGGTTACCCCAAGTTGGGCTCACAACATCTTTTCAGAGTTTTCACCCCTGGGTACATCTATTCTAGAACCCCTTACACTTGTATTATTCAGACAAGTTTTTACTTCTTGGAATATCCATGTAATCCCTACTTAACAAAAAATTCTAGAGGGTTACTCTATACTTATCCTAAAAGTCTATCTAGGGTTATGATCCCTAATCTATGTTTACTAAATCTATTTCCAAGGTTGTCACTAAACATCCTCTGATACCAACTATAATGACCTGACCCTAGTTTCCTAGATTCAGTGCATTATTTTAATACATTAGTATGATTACAAGGAATCATGTCCCAAAGGACTGATCAATTTAGCAGTCTTGGAAAATAGATTACATACATGAATTTTACATTACAATTTCTAACATAAAATACATTATAGATAATATTTAGAGAAATCCATTATTCCCCTTTCTTAACCCTTCATATCAATCAAAAAACAATTCTTATCATCCTAGCAAAATAAAACATAAAAAAGGGGAGAGCTCAAATTCTCAGTAAGGATAAATAATATAGCGGAAGCCGTCAAAAATAAGAACAATATTTTAAAGAAAGGTACAAAACTAAAACACAAGCCTTTTAAAACATTATATTCTACATAATATGGAGAAAATAAATCAAATAATTCCATTTAAACATTCACATAGATATTCTACTAGTTGAATAATCACATGTAAAATCAATAAATAATCTAATAATGAGGGAATTCATAATGTCAGATATCTTAACTACTATTTCATGTCCTTGTTCCAAGACCATACACAAATATTCTATCATGGTTGTGTGCCAAGAAACTAGTTTTTTTCATGATACATATTGATGCATCAAGGGGATATAGCAGTCCACGCACATCACTTACTATGCCCAATGTGTTCTTCTTATGAAAAAGGAAAAACATGACATAAAAATTCGTATTAAAAATAGTATACGAAATGTTAATACTTTAAACATAAACCAAGAATGGAATAAAAATAGAACATCCACATTCAAACATATCATAAATCCTTCAATACAATTTGGAATATTTTATCACAATAAATCAACCAAAAAAAAGCATAAAATCCAACAAAGGATGTTGACATAGATGAAAATAATCTAATAAATTCATTAAAAATCTTTAATATAAATATCCTTTTTTTAATTTGACATTATTTAAAAGTTCCATAATTATAAAATAATACATTTCCTTTGAAAATAACCTTGAATGCTTGTATGGAAAGCTTTAAAATTTTAATGCGTCATAATGGTATAAAATAGCTGCACGTGTCTTATAAGTTAAAAAACATTCTTTCTTTAATTTTTCAAAAAGATCATAAAGTACATCATTTGGAAAGTGATGGAAAGATTCATTTCAATATATATATTAAAATTAAAACATGGGTAAAAATGTATTTAAACAAATGTAGATAATATTTTGAATTACCTTTAATGAAACATGGACATGGATGATAAGGTTGTCCTAGAATATACTTATGTATAAACAATCTCAGATAATAAAGAGACTGTGAAATTAATCCTTACCTTATACTTTTCTTTAGTTGAGGGTGAGTTATCATAGTGTATAATAGTTAAAAATATTATTAAAATATACTAGGACGATATCCATATTTATGATATAATATATGATTCATTTATGACTTTATATTACCCGTTTATTAATAATTTCTAAGTTAAAGTAATGTTTTGGGTAATAATCTCTTTCTTTGTTATACGTGTTATGACTATAAATTTTTTATCATTTTAATTAAATAATAATTTAATTAATTCTAGAGTATAAAACGTGATTTATATATCATATATATTCTCTATATAAATATATATAATAAATAGATAAATAAAATGGAACATATCATTCTTGGATATGGTAGGTCGTACGTATGCATGAATGTTGTTTATGTTTTCATATCGTATTGAATGGAAGTAATTGAATGACATAAATATATCTATATAATCCCATTATAATTATTTTGTCATATATTTCTTACTTATTAATAATATTTTTTCTTATAATCATTCTGGGATGGTGAACGTAGAAAATGAGTCTCATCGTGTCGTGTAGATGATAAGTCGAACGTACACATGAGCGACGATATCATTTCATTAATGGTTAAATGGTATAAAATTGAATAGAATTATAATTTTATAGAAAAAAATATCCTGATATATTCATTATTTACATCCATTACATTCATCGTTATACCCATAGAAATAAAGTGTACATGAAAAACAATTTGCACCACGGTGTGGAGACGGTAAGTCAGACGTACGCACTAATGGTGATATTGTTTTTCGTAGGATGGGTAAAAAGAGGAATATAGTTGTACCATAACTATAATAACATTTAAAAATGTTTATGGTAATTGAGTTTTTTTATTATATAATTAAAAGATAAATAGGAAGTAGACAAAAAAAATAACTTTGAAAGAGGTGATAAAAAAATCACCTCTTTTCAGGTGTCTCCTTTGGATTTTCACAAAAGGACTCCTTAGGATGGATTTATGCCCAAAGTGTATCCTCTAGGATGATATTAGGGATTGTAAGAGAGGAAATGGGCTGTGTTTGGCCGAACCAAAAGGCATTAGAGTTGTGAGTTAAAGAGAAATGGAGGTTCCCTTTTATAAGAGATGTAAGGGGCACTTTATGAAAAATCTTGAAATATTAATTTATTACAAAATGATTATCAGTTTAAAATAGCTCCAAATTGATTTGTTTAAATTATAAGATTTTTATGGGTCTAAATACTCTCAACCAATAGGTTTTACATATATTTAGGTCATAAAATTAACATTATCTTTTAGATTTAACCCTTAGTTAAACAATTTAACTATTACCATGTCTTCTTGTATATTTAAACTACATGGTTAGTATAGTTACGATAAATTTTCAAAAGAACATAAATAGATCATTTATGGAATTTTTATCACTATAATTTTTTTTACTAAATATATATTTTAGGATTTTTATATCATTTAATTAAATAGTATTTATTTTAAAATCTCATTTATGTCAATTTTGACACTATTTATTAAATGGTTTTTTAAAGTCTTAACAACTTAATTACTTCGAACCAAAGGAATTAACTCATATATAAAATGTCATATGAATCCAAAAAATTCGTCTATGTCATCAAAATATCCAAATTATGTTTATTTTAATATTGATAATATAATTTATTTGAATCTTTCATTAATAAGGTAATCACTGCATCGTCATTGTGTCATAAATAAATTTATTTATTTAAAATCTAAAAATTATCAATAAAATACCATGATGTAGGAAATAATTTTATATTTATAATGACTATTTATATTCAAAGATATCAGTTATATAACGCTATATTAAAAAAATAGTAAAAGATACATTTTTATGTTTTATTTCTCTTTACTTTAAATTAATTCTTATAATGTGTCATTATCACACCCAAGTGGCTCAATGGGGTCCCAAAATTGACCAAAGTATTCAAATGGTGGGAAATATATCATTAAATAAGATTATGAAACATGTTAGGGTGGTTTTATATTATTATAATATTATTTTTTAACCTTGTTTAACTGATTTACCCTTTAACCATGGTAAATAAAAATATTTACTGAAGTTTCTATTCATAATGTCCCAAACTAAAAGGTAGCTATTTAAAAAATCTGGACCTTCTGAATCCAAATATAGAATCCATTTTTTCAAATCCATAAACTAGAATTTTTATAAATTAATAAAAAATTATTTCTCATTGTCAAAACCAGAAAGCGAGTTTTTAAGAAGTAAAAACTATCATAATATTGACATGTGTTTATGTCTAATTTAAATGTGAAATTAGTTCAAATGACCATAATTGTATTAAATGATAAAATATTAATCCAATTATTCTTTAAAACCTATTAAAAAGAAAATCTAACAATAAAAATAAATTAGGTGAAAAGTCAGTTTTGAATTGAAATGCAGTATTTTTCACTATTCATCAAAAATGAACTTTATCAGGAAAATACAAAAAATTTAACAAAAGTAAATTTTTATTTTCCAATTATAATGAAGAATATTATTTATTAAAATTTAATATATAATAGTTCATATATTGGTTTTAAAAGGGTTCTCCATTAAAAGGTACAAACCCCACTTTTTTTTGAAGAAAAAACTTATTTTATCTAAAAAATATTGATTTTTTTATATTAAGTATAAGAAAAAAATAAGATGAACGTTAAAATTATATGGTATTTATATAAAATTCAATATGTGATTAAAAATATTCATATCCACTTTTTAAAAATTCTAGTTTGATCGGTCATGGAGCACTCGAACACGGTGTTGTGTGTAATGCAAGCAATTGGATTATTTAAAAGGAAGCATACCATGGAATATTGGGGTGTTACATTATCCCCTCCTTCAATAAATTTTATCCTCACAATTTAAAATCAGGATTGAAAACCAAGGGTTTGGAATTTCAAAATATATTTGTTGAAATCCCACATTGAAAAAAGGATTTATGAGGCCTCTATTCTAAATTAAAGAAAGAGAAGTATAAAGGTTACCAGAAATAACACATGGTTCCAAGTAGAAAAACATATACATGAAAAAGAAATATAACCATCATGTTTTGAGGTAGAGTGATAAAGAACATGATCCGGAGAAAGTTAATAGTCACAAAGCTATTAATATATGATGATCTAAGGGACCATTTTATTCATTAGAAATAAGACTAGGATATAATTTTTTTGGTTTCAAGATCCTTTCCCTAGTGTTGAAGAATTAAGTTACTTAATAGATTAAGAAAACAAGGAATCATACTTAATTGACATTTAGAGTTTCATCCTTTAACTAATTCCTACCACAAACATTCCTTTCTTTTTAAAATATAATAAAATTCAAAAATATTTTTATTTATCTTAATCGTGTAAGGTTACAAAAATAAACATATACTATTTAAATGAAGAAAAATATAATAATAACCAGGGAATTCTTGTAGGACGGTTGTAGGTGATAAATCCTTGTCTCACATTAGTTGTGGGTTTGATTCCCACAACCTTGTCAGACATGATGGGTTATCACCCAACCTACAGGTTGTCCTTTTTCTAAAACTATAGTATTATAAAATTACAAAAATAATCAATAGAAATGGTTTAACCCTAAATAATACTATCCAAAGTTCGAATTAATCCATTCCAAACTTTAAAGTTATCCAAAATAATTCTATTTAAACTCTCTCAAAAAGGTCTCTAAATTTCTAAAATCAATTGTAACATCAGATTTCAAAAACAATGTAATGTTACTCTTATTGTCTCATACTGAATATATGAGTACCTCCATCATATGAAAACAAAATTTACAACAGTAAAATACTTAAATATATCACATTATTCTTATAACCAGAATATAATTTTGAATCCAAAAACAAAAATACATTAATTTTTCAACTTCGACAATAGTAACAACATAAACATGACCTTTATCCATTTCATTATTATGATCTACATTTCCTTGATGCTTTGGACAATCATTTGAATAATTTCTCATATCTTTACAATTATAAAATTTCACAGCTTCTTTCTTACCCTTACAATCATGATCATGGTGACCATTTTATCCACATTTTTAACAAACTCCCATTCCTTTTAGGAAAGTATAAGGGTGTTTCTTCCCACAATTATCACATAAGGGAAAATTTTTCATTCCATTTTTTTATTTATATGTATCTTTCTCCAATATTATCTTCTTTTATTACTTTAATGTCATAATATTTAGAGAATTCTTTTTCCTTCTTGATATCACATGAGACTATATCTTCGTATGATGATAAGGATTGTGAGACCAATGCCCATCAGAAGAATTGTTTTCACCCATCAATGAATCAATCAAAATTACTTCTTGTGTTACGTATGTAGTCTACAACATGTCTTGATAACCTAGTGAAGTTATTCTCACACATTGCAATATTCTCATCCTCTTTTTTCCTCAGACTCAGAAATTGCATTTCTATATCCACTCGTTGATCATGAGGAAATTATTTTTCTAGGAAGAGTTCTTTAAATTCTCTCCATTCCATATTTTCAACCTGTTAATCCTACTTCATTTTTTAAATCAATGAACACCATTGATATCTATCTATTAAAATATGATATACTACCAAAATAACTTTTTCCCTTTCATTACACCCTAAAGAAAGAAATATTTTCTCTAAGGAAATTTTTCATTGCTCAGCCAAAAATGAATTTGTAGTCCCATGGAATGTTGGATTTTGTCTTCTCATGAAGTTGTCTAACATTGATTCTCCACATTGTGGATTAGGATTCTCTATATGGGTAAGGTTATTATTCATAACGTGAGTCAGTAGTCCCAGTATGGTTATAAGTTGTTCAGCACTAGTTGTGTCACCATCACCACTATCATTTTCTTTCATCAGATGAAAATCCCAACATGGATTACAAGCATTGATACGAATTACATTCCTTACACTAGATTCCATTTATAAATAATATAATACACAAGATTAAGTTATGAATCCTAATGAATAATTCCAAATAGTAAAATATTTAACATAAATTGAAAATTTAATGCATATCTAATTCATAATTATAAACAAGGTTTCTTTGAGGACATTGTTAATCATAATTCTTTTATAATATTTTTTTAAAAAAATATGAATTATCCTAATCATATCCCCTGGGATTTTCAAAACAGGTGCACATTAAGGCCCATTGTTGTGTACCAGTTTAACCCAAGTCAATCTCTTAACACCTTTTCATAGTTTTCACCCCTAGGTATATCAATTCCAGAACCATGTCCACTTATAGTATCCAAACAGGGAGGTAATACTTCTAATATTCACATAAATCTTACTTTACCAAAATTCTAGGGGGGTTCTTCTATAATTATCCTCAAATTCTATCTAAGGTTTATGATACCTAATCTAAGATTCCTAAATTTATTTCCAAGGTTGTAGATAAAATTCTTCAGATACCATCTATAATGCCAAGACTTTAGTTTCCCAGACCTAGTATATTATTTTAATTCATTGGCATGATTATAAGGAATCATGTCCTGATGGACCGATCAGTTTAGCAGTCTTGGAAAATATATTACATACATGAACATTAGATTACAATTTCTAACTTAAAATAAAGCATAGATAATCCTTATATAATGTTGTTATTCCCATATCTTAACCTTTCATATCAATCATAAAATACTTCATGGAATCCTGGGAAAATAAAACATAAGAAAGAGGTGATATCAGATTCTTAGTAAAGATAAAAAATCTAGAGGAGGATATCACAAATAAGAACAAACATTTACGGAAAGGTACAAAACTAAAACACAAGCCTTTTAAACCATTATCTTCAGCATAATAAGGAAAATATAAATCAAATAATTCCATTTAAACATTCACATGGATATTTTACTAGTCGATAATCACATGTAAAATCAATAACTAATATCATAACCAGGGAATGAATAATACCAGACATCACAACCACTATATCAAGGGATTATGTCAAGACCATACACAAATATTCTATCAAAGCCTTGTGGCAGGACACTAGTTTGTCTCATAAGACCTACTGATGAATAGAGGGTATATAGTGGGCCCTTCCAGTCACTATCTTAGTCCAATGTATTCCTCTTATGAAAAGGTTGAATCATGACCTAAATATTCAAATTAAAACTAGCATACAAAATGTTAATACTTTAACCATAAACCATGAATGGTATAAAAATAGCACATCCAAAATCAAAAATATCACAAAACCTTTAATACAATTACGAAGATTGTATCATAAGAAATCAACCTCAATAAAGCCTAAAATTTAAAAAAGGGTCTTGACATAGATGAAAATAATCTAATAAATTCATTAAAACTCTTTGAGAGAAATATCTATTTTTTTACTTTAAAGTTTTTTAAAAGCTACACAATTATAAAATAAAACATTTAATTTGAAAATAACCTTGTAAACTTGTACGGGAAGCTTCAAAATGTTAAGGTGTGATAATGAAGGAAAATATTCACTCGCACTGTATAATTTAAAAAAACATTCTTTACTTAATTTTTTGAAAAGATCATAAAGTACATCATTTGGAAAGTGATGAAAAGATTAATTTTAAAATATTTTATAAAATGTAAAAAATGGGTAAAAATTTATTTTAACAAATTTAAATAATATTTTAAAATACCTTTAATGAAATTTGGGAATGGATTATAAAGTTGTCCCAATAGATACTTATGTAAAAACAATCTCGGATAATAAAGTGATTGTGAAATTAACTCTTACCATATACTTTCCTTTAGTTAAGGGTGAGTTTTCCTCCTGTATAATGGTTAGAAAGTATAATTAAATTATACCAGGAAAATATCCATAATTATGATTTCATATAATATTCATTAATGACTTTATATTACCAGATTATTAATAATTTCCAAGTTAAATCAACATTTCGGGTAATAATCGCTTTCTTTATCATATGTGTTTGTCTTGTTATTTTTGATTGTTTTAATTGGATCATAATTTAATTAATTAAATAATGTAATGAATAATTTATATATCTTATATAATCTCTATATAAATATATATAATAGATAGATAAATAAAATGGAACACACCATTCATGGAGATGGTAGGTCGTACGTACGTATGAATGATGTTTCCGTTTTCTTATTGTATTGAATAGAAGTAAGTGAATGACATATATGTATGTGTATATATATATATATATATATCATACCAATAGCATTATTATTTCATATATTTCATACTTAATGATAATATTTATTATTATAATCATTCTTGGATGGTGAACGTGGAAGATGAGTCGTATCGCGTTGTGGAGAAAGTAAGTCGTATGTACTCACGAGCGACGATATCATTTCCTTAATGGTTAAATAGTATTGAATTTTATTGAATATAAATTTTAAAGAAACTATATCATGATATATTTATTATTTAAATCCATTATATTCATCATTATACCCATATAAATAAAGTTTACATGAAAAGAAATTTACACCACGGTGTAGATACAGTAAGTCATACGTACACATGCATGGTGATATTGTTTTTTGTAGGATGAGTAAAATGATGGATAAGGTTTTTCCATAATTATAATATAATATAATAATTTTTACGATACTGGATTAATTATTTTATTATGGAAACAAAAGATAAATATGAAATAGAATAAGAAAATAACTTTGAAAGAGGTGATAAAACAATTACCTCTTTTTAGGTGTCTCCTTTCTATTTGCACAAAAGTATTTCTTAGGATAAATTTATCCCAAAAGTGTAGCCTCTAGGGTGATATGAGGGTTGTTGGGAGAGGAAATAGTCATAGGTTTTCCAAACCAAAAGACTTTAGAGGTGTGAGTTAAAGAGAAAGGGAGGTTCCCTTTTATAAGAGAGGTGAGGGGAACTTTAGAAAAAATCATGAAAATTTAATTTATTATAAAATTATTTTCAGCTTATAATATAAAAAAATTGATTTATTTATAGGATAAGATGAGGATGGATGAAAATAATCTAAAAAAATAAGTTGTAGATATGTTTAGGTCATAACATTAACCTTATCTGTTAGATTTAACCCTATATAAATAGTTTAACTCTTACCATGTCTTCTTGTATTTTTATACTAAATGGTTAATATGTTTACTATAAATTGCCAAAAAACATAAAGTGGATTATTAATGACATTTTTATCACTATAAAAAATTTTTGGCCAACCTTTAGTTTTTTAAGATTTTTATATCATTTAGTAAAATAGTATTTATTTTAAAATCTTATTTATACTAATTTTGATACAATTTGGTAATTGATTTTTGTTAAAGTCATAAAACATGATTACTTAAAAAATAAAGGAATTAAATCATATATAACATGTCATAGTCAACTATAAAATTCTTGGATGACCTAAAAATGTTCAAATTATATTTATTTTAATATTTATAATGTCATTTATTTGAATCTTTCATTAATTAAGTAATCACTACATCATGATTATGTCATAAATAAATTTAATTATTTAATGTATAAAAATTATAAATAAAATACTATGATGCAGGAAGTATTTTTATATTTATAATTACTATTTATAGTCAAATCAAACAGTTATATAACCCTATATTAATGTTTTTTTTAAAAAGATACATGTTTATGTTATATTTCTATTTACTTTTAAATTAATTTTTATAAAATGTCATTTTACACCCAAGTGGCCCCATGGGGGTCCCAAAATCGACCCAAGGATGAACTTGGTTGGAAAAATATCATCCAATACTATTAAAAAGCGTTTCTAGGTTATTTTTATATTATCATAATATTATTGTTTCCCCTTATTTACCTGATTTACCCTTTAACCATGGTAAATAAAAATAATTACTGATGTTATTATTCATAATGTCCAAAAAAGGTAAATATTTACCCAATTTGGACCTTAGGATTCCAAATATGAAATCTGTTTTTAAAAATTCAAAACACATAAGTTTCAGTAATTAATTTAAAATTAATTCCCATTGTTAAAACCAGAAAGCGGATTTTTAAGAAGTAAAAACTATCAAATGATTAACATGTGCTTATGTATAATTTAAATGTGAAATTACTTAAAATGACCATAATTATATTAAATGATAAAATATTATTTAAAGTACACTTTAAAACCAATTAAAAAGGAAATATAACTATAGATAAATTTGATGAAAAGACAGTTTTGAATTAAAATGCAGTATTTTTCACTATTCATCAAAAAATGAACTTTATCAAAAAAATACCAAAAAAATAGAAAAATTAAATTTTTATTCCCCAATTATAAATAAGAATATTATTTAATCAAATTAAATATATAATAGTATCAAATATTGTATTTAAAAATGGTTCACCATTAAAAGGCATTAAAACCTCTTTTTTTAAATACTTATTTTATCAAAAAATTGAATTTGTCATTATATTATGTATAATAAACACATAATATTAATGTTAAAATTATATGGGATATATATAAAATTCAAAAGGTGTTTAATACTATTCATAACAACTTTTTAACAGGCTGGTTTGATAGGTCATGGTGCGCTCAAACTCTGTGTTGTGCATAACACAAACTATTGAATTATTTAAAAAGAAGCATACCATGGAAGATTGGGGTGTTACATTATCCCCTACTTAAATAAATTTTGTCCTCATAATTTATAATCAAGATTAAAAAATAGGGGTTTGACAATTCAAAATATATTTTTTGAAATCCCACATCGAGAAATGGATTAATGAGACCTCTATTTTAAAATAAAGAATGGGAAGTCTAAAGGTTATCAGAAATAACACATACTAGGGTTCCATGTAGAAAAACATTGAAATGAAAAAAATATAACTATCAAGTTCTGATGGAGAGTGATTGAGAACATGATCAGGAGAAAGTTAACAGTCACAAAGCTATAAATTGTGATGATCTAAGGGACCATTTGATTCATCAAAAATAGGAATAGAATAGAATTTTTTTTGGTTTCAAGATCCTTTACCTAGTGTTGAATAATTAATTTACTTCATAAGATAATAACACAATGATTCATACTTAATAAACATATAGTATTTCATCCATTAACTAATTCCTACCACAAACTCATCTTTCTTTTCAAAAGATAATAAAATTCAAAAATATTTTATTTATCCTAATCATATAAGGTTCAAAAAATAAAAATATACCATTTAACCGAAGAAAAATATGTTATAATAAATAGGTAATTTCAGTAGTCTAGTGATAGGTGATAAAGCCTTATTACACTTCTGTTGTGGGTTCGATTCCCACAGCCTCGTCTGACATGATAGGTTATCGCCCAACCTGTAGGTTGTATTTTTTCTAAAACTATAGTATTATAACATTCAGAAAATAATCTTAAGAAATGTCTTAACCATAAACAATACTATCCAAAGTTCAACTTAATCCATTCCATCCTTTAGAGTTATCCAAAATACTTCTTATCCAAACACTCTCTAAAAGGCCTCTAAATTTCCAAAATCAATTGTAACATCAGATTCCCCAAACAACATAATGTTGCTCTTATTGTTGCATACTAAATATATGATTAACTTAATCATATGAAATCAAAATGTACAACAGTATAATCCCTATCTGAATCACATTCTTCTTGTAACCATAATATAATTATTGAATCCAAAAACACAAATACATTGATTATTCCACTTTGACCGTAATAACAACATAAGCTTGACCTTGATCAATTTAATTCTTCTAAGATATATTTCTTTTATTCTTTGGACAATAATTCTCATAATGACAAATATTTTTACAATTATGACATTATATAGCTTCTTTCTTACACTTAAAATCATGAGACTATTGACCTTTATCTCCACATTTATAACAAACTCCCATTCCTTTTAGGAAAGTGCTAGGGTTTTTATTCCCATAATTATCACATAAGAGAAAATTCATCTTTCCCTTTATAACATTATCCATATCTTACTCCAATGTTATATTATTTTCTTGCTTTACTTTAATTTCATAAGACTTAGAGAATTCCTTTTCCATCTTGATAGCACATGAGACTATATCTTCTTATGATGAAAAGGATTGTGAGACCAATTCCCATTGGAGGAATGGTTTTAACCCATTAATGAATTGATAAACCTTACTTATTGGGTTACGTATGTATTCTGTAGCATGCCTTGCTATCCTTGTGATGTTAGCCTCATACTTTTCAATATTCACAACCTCTTTTTCCCTCAAACTCATAAATTTCCTTTCCATATCTACTCATAGATAACGAGAAAAATATTTTTATAGGAAAAGTTATTTAAATTCCATCCATTTCATATTTTTGACCTCTTTATCCTTCTTTATGATTTGAATCAATGAAAACTATTGATCTACATCTCCTAAAAGATGATATACTTCCATAAAATAAATTTCCCTTTCATTAAAACCCAGAGCAAGAACTATTTTCTCTAAGGAACATATCCATTTCTTATCCACAAATAAATTTTAGTCCCATTTAATGTTGGAGGTTGTTGTATAATGAAGTAGTATAACATTGATCATCCATGTTTTTGACCAGGCTTCTCTATATAGGTAATATTATTATTCATAACCTATTTTAGTTGTCACAGTATGGTTATAAGTTGTTCAACACCATTTTCATCATCAGATCCATAATCAGTATCATGCGTAAGAGGTAAATCCCTACATGGATTACATGCATTTATATTATTTCCAATCCTTCCACTAGGCATAATTTCTAAAAAATGGCATGCACTATATTAGGTTATGAATCATAATACATAATTCCAAAATATTAAAATACTGAACATTAATTGAAATTTTTATGCATATCTAATCCATAATCATAATCATGGTTTCTTTGGGGACATAGTTAATCATAAATCCTTTATAATGGTTTATATAGAAAATATAAATTATCCTAAGCATATCCCCCAGGAGTGTCAAACAAGGTACATAGTAAGTCTCGTTGTCATGTATCAGTTACCCTAAGTCAAGCCTAGAACACCTTGTCAGAGTTTTCACACCAAGGTATATATTTTCCAGAACCATGTCCACTTGTAGTATCCATACAAAGATGTAATTATTATAATATCTTTGTAATACCTTCTTTACCAAAATACTATGGGGTATTCTATACTTATTCTCAAAGTATATTTTAGGGTGATGATACCGAATATAAGTTCTCTAAATATATTTCTAAGATTATTGATAAAATTCCTCTGATACCAACTGTATTTCCTAGACCCTAGTTTCCCAAAGCTGGTGTATTATATTAATACATTGGTATAATTATAAGGAATAAATTCCCTAAGGACAGATCAGTTTTTCTATCTTGGAAAATATATTACATATATGAACTTTACTTTGAAATTTCTAACATAAAATACAACATATATAATCCTTAGATAACATCATTATTCACCTAGCTTATCCCTACATATCAATCATAAAACGCTTCTTGGCATGCTGGGAATATAATACATAAGAAAGGGGTGAGCTCATATGATTTGTAAGGATAAAAAAATATGGTGGAAGCTATCACAAATAAGCACAAACCTTTATGGTAAAGTACATAACAAAAACACAAGACTTTTAAAACATTATCTTCATCATAATATAGAAAAAATAAGTCAAATAATTCCATTTAAACATTCACATTGATATTCTACAAGTTGAATAATCCCATGAAAAATCAATAACTAATCTCATAATAAGGGAATGCATAATTTCGGATATCATAACCACTACGTCAAGGCCTTTTGCCAAGACCATACACAAATATCATGTCAAGGCCTTGTGCTAAGATACTAGTTTGTCTCATGAGGCCTACCGATACATCGAGGGGATATAACAGGCCCCACCCATCACTTACTAATTATAATGAATTCCTCTTATGAAAAAGGTAAAACATGACATAAACATTCTAATTAAAACTAGAATACGAAATATTAATACTTTAATCATAAATCATTAATGGTATAAAAATAGTACATCCATAGTCAAACATATCATGAAACCGTCAATAAAATTTGGAAGATTTTATCATAATAAATCAACCTCAATCAATAAAAAAATCCATCAAAAGTTGTTGATATTGATTAAAATAATCTAATAAATTCATTAAAAATCTTTGATAGACATATCTATTTTTTACATTTAAAATATTTTAAAGCTGCAAAATTATAAAATAAAAATTTTCTTTTTAAAATAACCTTGTAATCTTATATGGTATGATTCAAAATTTTAAGGTTTCTTAATTTAATAATATAGTCACTCACGCCATATAAGTTAAAAAACATTCTTTTCTTAATTGGTCGAAAAGATTAAAAAGTAAAACATTTGGAAAGAAATGGAATGATTCATTCCAAAATGTTTCATAAAAATTAAAACATGGGTAACTATGTATTTACAAAAATGTGGATAATATTTTTAAATACCTTTAATGAAATATGGACATAGATAATAAGGTTTTCCCAATAGATACTTATGAATAAACAATCTCAGATGATAAAGAGATTGTGAAATTAACCCTTACCTTATACTCTCCTTTAGTTGAGGGTGAGTTATCATCCTATATAATGGTAAAAAAATATAATTAAATTATAAATAGACCATATACATATTTATTATATCATATATTATTCATTTATGACTTTATATTACCCATTTATTAATAATTTCCAAGTTAAAGCAACGTTTTGGGTAATAATCTCTTTTTTCATCATACTTGTTTTCACTTGTTATTGTTGATCATTTAAATTAGATAAAAATTTACATAATTCAAGAATTTAAAACATGATTTATATATCATATATATTTTCTATATAAATATATATAATAGATAGATAAATAAAACGGAACACACCTTTGATGGAGATGGTAGGTCGTACATACGCATGAACATTGTTTCCATTTTCATAACATATTGAACGGAAGTAAGTGAATGACGTATATGTATATATATATATAATCCCAATATCACTAATATTTCATATATTTTATACTTATTAATAATATATAATCTTATAATCATTATTGGATGGTGAATGTGTAAGATGAGTCTCATCGCGTCGTGGAGACGGTAAGCCATACGTACGCAGGCGTGACTATATCATTTCCATAACGGTTAAATAGTATGGAATGGTATGGAATATTAATTTTACCAAAAAAATATTACTCTATATTTATTATTTAAATCCATTATATTTATCTTTATACCCATAGAAGTAAAGTGTACATGAAGAACAATTTACACCACAACGTGGAGACGGTAAGTCGTATGTTCGCACGTATAGTGATATTGTTTTTCATAGGATGGGTAAAAGGAGGAATATAGTTGTTCCAAAATTATAATAACATATCATCATGTGTATAGTACTGGATTAATTATTTTATTATGGAAAAAATAGATAAGGAGGAAGTATAAGAAGAAAAGAACTTTGAAAAAGGTGATAAAACAATTACCTCTTTTTGGGTGTCTCCTTTTGATTTTCCCAAAATGACTCCGTAAGATGGATTTATTCCCAAATTGTAGCTTCTAATATGATATGAAGGATTTTGGGAGAGGAAATGGGGAGAGCTTTTTTTTGAAAAAAAGGCGTTAGAGGTATGAGTTAAAGAGAAAGGGAGGTGCCATTTTATAAGAGAGGTGAGGGGCACTTTAGAAAAAATCGTAAAATATTAATTTATTATAAAATTATTTTCGGTTTATAATTGATAAAAATTTATTAATTTTGAGTATAATATGAGTAGGGGTCTAAATCATCTCAAAAAATAGGTTTTATACATTTTTAGGTCATTAATTAATCTTATATTTTAGATGTAACCCTTAGTTAAATAGTTTAACTCTTACCATGTCTTCTTTTATTTTTATACAAAATGGTTAATATAGTTTCTTTGAATTTACAAAAGAACCTAAATTAGATCATTTATGAAATTTTTATCACTATACAAGCTTTTTGGATGACCTTTATATTTTTAGTATTTTTATATCATTTAATAAAATAGTGTTTATTTTAAAATATCATTTATGTCCATTTTGGCACTATTTAGTAGTTGGTTTTTGTTAAAGTCATAAAAAATTAATTCCTTAAAAAAAATTAAATCATATATAAAATTTATTATTCGTCCATAAATTTCATGGATGGAATCCAAATGTTTAAATTATATTAATTTTAAAATTTATAAAATCATTTATTTGAATATTTCATTATTAAGGTAATCAATGCATCATCATTGTCTCATAAATGAATTTATTTATTTAATGTCTAAAAATAAATAACAAAATACCATGATTTAGGAAATCTTTTTTGTTTTTTAATGACTATTTATAGTCAAACCGGTCAGTTAAATAACCCTATATTCATTTTTTAGTAAAAGATACAAATTTATGTTATATTTTTCATTACTTAAAATTAATTATTATAACATTTCATTATCACACCCATGTGTTTGGGTAGTTTTATTATATTATAATATTATTTTTTTACCCTTCTTTACCTGGTTAACCAATTAACCGTGGTAAATAAAAATAATTACTGAATTTACTATTCAAAATGTCCAAAAATAAAAAGTAACTATTTACACAATTTGGAAATTATAATTACAAATATAGAATCTATTTTTAAAAATTAAAATCATATATTTTTCAGTAATTAATTTAAAATTAATTCCCGTTGTGAAAACCAGAAAGCCTGTTTTTAAGAAGTAAAAACTATCAAAATATTGACAAGTGTTTATGTAAAATTAAAATGTGAAATTACTTCCAATGACAATAATTTAATTAAATGATAAAATATTAATCCAATTACACTTTATAACCAATTAAAAATACAATCTAACTTTATAAATAAATTAGATGAAAATGTAGTTTTGAATTAAAATCCAGAATTTTTCACTATTTGTCAAAAAATTAACTTTATTATAAAAATAAAAAAATTAACAAAAGAAAATATTATACCCTTCTTATAAATAATAATATTATTTCTTTAAATTGAGTATATAATACTGTCAAATATTGTATTTAAAAAGGGTTCTCCATTAAAGGGAATAAAAACCTCTTTTTTGGGAAAAATTATTCTTTTATCCAAAAAATGAATTAGTTATTATTTTATGTCTAATACATACATAATATGAATGTTAAAATTATATTGGATATATATATATAATTCCAAATATTGTTAATACAATTCATAACCGCTTTTTAAACGACTAGTTTGATTGGTCATAGTGCGCTCAAACTTTGTATTGTGTGTAGCACAAGCTATTGAATTATTTAAAACGAAGTGTAAAATTAAATCTTGGGATTTTACATAACATTTAAAATGTAAATTTATACACCTTGAAAAATATTTTAGGTGCACAAAAAACATGAGTCTCAAAGAAGGAAAATTGAGATTAAACTATTTTACTGATTTGGTAACTTTTGGAACTTAAATCCCATGAAAGAAGGATCATAAAATGGATATGTGAATACCCATAAATTTAAGTATAAGATAAATATAATTCAATCATGTGAAGTATGTAACCAACACTAAAGGAAATAGTGGAAAACATATCGTGTATATCACAGAAAATAAAAGTGAGATGAAATCTCTGTACCTTGTGTCTTGACTCTCATCGTTATCATTCAAAACACATGTATAATAAATATAAATTTATTATAAATATTTTACAGAAATATATTATTATATATAACCCCATATATTGTTTGATTATGACCTCATATTATCCGCTTGTTGATGATCCTATGTTAAGGTCTCACTTTGGGTAATATTCACTTTATTCTTTGCATGTGTCTTTATTTGTTATATCATTGTTTATTATAATTATATCCTAATCATGGAATGTAAATAATGATATAAATATCAATTATTCATTATATTTATATTATAATAATCTATATAATAACAAAGTAAAAAATGGAATACACCGTTCATGGAGACGGTAAGCCGTACGTATGCATAAACGTTGTTTCTATTTTTATTGACGCATTGAAATAAATTATGTAAATTAAATATGTATATATATATATATTAAAATATAATTATTATATCATATATATCATATAATTTCATTAAACCCATCCTTAATACATTCCATTTGGTGTGTGAACGAATCACATCACTTTGAGGGGGAGGTAGTCCACACTTCCTCAAACAAGATTATCGTATTAACACCAAAGGGAAAGTAAATATATCTGTGTTATAAAATAAATAAATAAGACTAAATAAATAAAAAATAAAATATATGACATATATAAATAGAGTTTCCATCATAATTTCCACTATAACTGGTGGAAAATGAAAAATGAACAATTGTCATTTCGTGAGGCAGTAATTCACCATTCATAGAAACTGTATGTTCGATATACATTAGATCGAGGTGTGTGAAAGTGTAGATAAAAACCATAGAATAAAAAATCATAGTATATGTAGGATATTCTTTTTTACACAATAATGGAATAAATATAGTAGATAAGTGAGGATGGAAAGTAAAGGGAAGGAGCTTGAGAGAAGATATTACCTCTTAATCAGGTAACTCCTTTTGGTTTGTGCCAAAAGGCTTCCTTGAGATGATTTCTAGACAAATGGATGATTCAAGGTATATGGTAGGGTTTTTGGTAAGTTTATTAAGTGATAATTTCCCTAAATTAAGAGGTTATAAAGGTTTGATTAATGGGTAGAGGTTGTGGCCTTTTATGGTGAAGGAAAAGTACTCACATGGATTTTTTAGAAACAAGTTTGGTGTGAACATGTTCTTAGCTAAAAAAAGCCACACCAAACCAAACAAACTTGATAATGTATGTTTTATGGCCGTAATATGGACATACAAGGGGTTTTCTACATGTTTCTATGTTTTTTGGTCCCTTAATTTTAAGGTTTAGTTCCTATTTAAGCTTAATTTGGTCTTAATAGCTGGGATTATTTTTAATCGCTTTTACTAATAATTTTGGTCAAAAATTAACGTGGTATTATTAGACTCAAAATTTTACACTGAATAAAATGGTGTTTATCAGATTTTTTAAATTAAATTCACAGAAGAATCAAAATTAATATTAGTACTAATCTCACAGACGTGGTGAAATAATGGGGTTTTAAAGCTGAAAAAAGTTAAAAATTTTGTTAAGATTTTATATTATATTTAAAAGTGAAATTGATTCTAATGAATTAAATTGTATTAATAGATGTAATTTTTATCTAATTTGACCTTAAAAAATTTATAATATCATTTATAATTAATAATTAATTAGAAAGAAGGTAGTTTTTAACTAAAAGTAGTATTTTTCACTATTAATCAAAAAATGAAGTTTCTAAAAAAATATCAACAAATAACCTTAGGATAATTTTTGAGTTATGAATTCAAAAAGGCAGTTTATTTTATAAAATTTTATTTATAAATTTGTCTATAATTAATTTTTTAATTTAAATTGGCTTATTCATGAAAACGACATTTTTAACATAAAAGGACTTTAATAAAAATATTATATTTCATTGTCAATATGTATTATTTATATAAATGAATTATAAACAATATTTGGAAAAAAATTAATATTCCTAAAAATATTTTTAATGGTTAGGTTATATCCCATTATAATAATATTTTTAGTAATATATTTCAGTTAGGTAAAACTCAGTCTTGTGTGTTACCCAAGCCATCGAGGAAGGTCAATCTTTCATGTAATGTACACTATCCTTGTTGTTCCGTGTAACATATGAAAAGTTGGGATTGTGTGTAATTCCAATTTTTATCCTTGTGAAATGAATGTTTGACTAAGTGAAAATATATTTTCAGTGTTGCGTGAAATGAATAATATCCAAAGATTAAATTAATTCAAAAAAATGTTTCACCAAAATATCAATGTGTTATAAGATGCCCAAAAACCAAATAGGGAAGACATATAAATTAATATATTTATATAAACCTAATAGATAAGAGGTTATAATAATCTCAATAAGATATATACTCATAAAATAACTAAATACAATGAGATACATGGAACTCGATACTCACAACCTGTGAATGATTATGAGTATGTTCGTAGCTCTTAGTGTCCATGTTTTCTTGATGCTAGTGTCCCAATGTAATCCTGAATAGATTAAACATGGGAGAACCATTCCTTCCTAATGTCACACCATGTCCAAGGGGTTGATAATAATAAGAGGGTATAGGATCCATGGCTCACTTATGCTCAATGAAGATGGGATGTCACTCCATAGATAGAAGATCCATTTCCCGACTAGGTATGGGGGTTCCAATGCCATCTTTATAGGAAATGGGGGACCCACGCCTTAACCTAATACAACCATCATGGGGGTTTCCAACCCATATATAACTCTGGAGATCACACTCTATTTGCAACATTAGTTAACCATTCTAGAATAATAGAACCACTCACATCACCTCATTTCATATCTCAGATATTGAAACAAAGGTCACCATTTCATTATATAAGGAATTTTACTTAAGAAGAACTTCTCATGGTTTAGTTATGAGTCTTAAAGAAGGAGATATGGGAGGTAGAACATTTCAAGAACATGATATATTCTTTAAGGTACATGGGGTGTAATACTAAGCTGAGGACTTCCCGTATCCCGAGGATCCATACAGTGAGTGAAAATAACATTTAAATTATGTGTGGTCTAATTCACATGACATGTGGGACTAACCAGGGTTTTCGGTGTGTTCTTATGCACAGCTCAGTAGATTGGCTAGTGTGACCTATTGTGTCGGCATTCCACACAGAATATAGGGCCACATAGAGTCCCATGAGTGTACACTATGTACATACATTGTTGTATAGGTAGGATTACATGTTATGTGGGGCCACCACACAACTGTGTGATATTTATCTTGGCCTAAAACCTTAGTAATAATTGAAATTAGATTTCATGGCATGTGTTCTTTAGGAACATAGAGTGTATATTTTGGAATTTTATAGAAAGTTGTTTCACCCTCCCAAATCCTTGCTTCAAAATACAATCTACCAAATTCACAACAAATATTACCTGAACCTTTATCTCATGCTTTAAATATGTCCAAATCCTCATTGGTGGATATATTCCATGGAACCTTTTCCCAAAGAACAAAATTCATTCACCCAAAATTAAACATTATCGCAACATCATTACTACCTAGGGGTTCGATGATCAATCTTACATCCAAGATCCATTGTCTCTCCACATCACTACAAACCATCATCTTTGTTGTTTAATGTGCATGACAATGATGGTTTTAGGTTTAATATTTACTCAAGAAAGAATGATAGTCGAATCTTTGGACTATCATATTCCAACAGTAAACATGTGGAGAAAAAGGGTAGAAATGAAAAATGTACCTAGTTAATTTCATCATTTTCCATGGAGATCCCAACTACTAATTATTATGGAAAAAATTAAGGGATGATGTAAAAAACCACTAAATATGATAATTTTATTGTCAAGTAAAAGAATTAAATTAATAAGGCCATACCAGGAATGGGAAGCCAGGGTAGAAATCCAAATATGATAAATAATAAATTCTTAAATGTAAAATAATGTTTAAAGAAACCACAAATAACAAATCCCTAACTCATTATTGGTTTGATCAATAGTGAATAATAGTTCCATGTCAATGCCAATGATGATTTCTATAGAATATGATAATTGATATCATTCTATCTCTATTCTAAATTGAGAAATCATCACATGACCGTCTTCCTCTAATCTCCTAGGGTTATATACATAAACCATGATATTTTTTATAATGAAGATTAAATAGATTGGTAGTTGCATTTTTATGTTTAATTGGATAAATTAATAAATTTATATATTTAATCTCATATAATCTAGAGATTGATCATAATTTCATTGTTTGATGTGATTGAAAAAAAATCATGACTTGGGTAAAACCTATATTATGGATCCAATAACAATTTCAGTTTCCCCATCCAAGGCTCCATTCAAGAGGAATTCTATTATTCATAAAAATATAAACACACGTGGTTTAATATATATAACATTTTTAATATATCAATTCTGGGGTCTAGAGAAAAGTGAAACATTGCACCAAAGACAAATAAAAACATGATAAATATATATAGAAATATTCAAATGGTTTAATAAAAAAATTGAGTTGATATACAACACTTCCTCAAAAATATTTATGCCTCATTCATACCTTTTCTTTAATAATTCATCCAAGAACTTTCCAAAATGTAAATTCATCCTTTATCCATATGATTTTATTTGAGACTCATCATTCATTACCAATGATGAAAATTCCACTTTGAGTGTTTAAATATTATTATTTTTCTTTTTGATGTACATATTAAAATCATTAATGATCCTGGAATAATCTTCAATCTTTTACATTTAGTTCACAACTTCATTTATTTTCATGTGATCATTTTTTTCCTCCTCTACAAAATTATCTATAAAATCCATTTATAATTCATTATCATCAATATTACTTTATGATTTATTAATTAATCATCTAATATTCCCATTATTATCTTTTTGTTGACCAATCTCCTCAATAGATCCTTATAACTCCACATTGAGATCAATAACCCCCAGGTTGGTCATCTACTTCTTCCTTAGTTTTTTATTTCTCCATCATATCCATTATAGAATATTACATGTCTAACATAAACTTATTTTCAAAAACTCTAAAATGATATTTTTCAAATTCATTTTCCTCTTTACATACCAACACTTTTCAACGAAACATATTTCCAATTTCATTTCCATAGTTAATGTTCCTTAAAGTGTAAAAACACATTCTTGGTTTTTGAGTGAATGGGATCTCACCATCCCATCCATAAAATCTTTTTGAAAACCTCGTAGTTACTATCCCAAACATATAATATTGGTATCATGATAAAGTCAACTTGCCTTAAAATACTCCATTTCCTCACTTAAACATTGTAACCATAAAATATAATAAATCATCACCTACATGTTCTTCTTTATTTTAAGTATCTTGTATCACATCTTTCCCTACATCTTTAAATTCCATTTATTTTGATGATTATTATGAAGATATTTTTATATTCAATCACATTTCATATGTGACCACCTTTTTGTATAGATTATTAAGATATAAATACTCAATATTTACCTCTTTAAAATCTACCAAATTTAGATTTTAAATTAGTGGTAATATTTAGAGTACATTCTTCACTCTATAAACATCTTTCATCTAAATAAAAATTCCAAAAATTTATCCAAAAAAATTACAAGAAAATTTAATAAACTATCAATATTTTCACATGGAATCATCTTTAAATCATTAAAATTTTAATAAATAAATTTTATTTTATCTTTTTTCAATTTACTGTCAACTTTATAAATATTATCAAGATTGTACCAAATTACATTGTTATAGTAAAATTCATCACTTTAATGTATATATAATAATAAAATTCCTTGGATAAGGTTTTATGATCCTTTTCATCATCATCTAAAAATTCCATATACACTTATATCAATGAACTTTTAATAGTATCAATAACTTTTATTAAATGAACTTCTAAAAAGTAAAAATTAATCCCAAGACATCATTAATGTGATCTCATTATGTTATTGCTTTCCTAATAGTTATAGCCTTCAAATAAATGTGTTCAATTTTTATTAAAAACATTCTCCACAATAATAATTCTCACTAATAGAAAAATAAATATTTATCATGTTTACCAAATACCACTTTTTTGTAACATGAGGCCCCACAATACACCCTTAGAGGGGTGGTGTGAATTAGGGTTTTTAGAAATTTCTTCATATTCCATGTTAAAATGGATATTTTCATTGCATTTTAAAATACACTTTGGATCTATTTAAATGATCACAAAATTTATTAATTAAAATGAATAAGTTTAAAGATAATAAACATTTATATTTTACATGGTTCACCCATACTAGGCTATATCCAAGGAGAAAATATCAATAATTTTTTTATATTCTTAATAATCAATACTTCACAAGTTGGTTTTATATTCTTTAAAAAACTCTCACCACTCATCTAAACTACATGACGTCTTCCTCTTTTATAATAACTATTTTCTAAAAAATTTACCCAAATAGAAATTTTGATAACCAATTTGATCTTATAAGAATAATTATAGAAGCAATAAAACAAAAAATATAAGGATATTCCCTATGATGTGATGATCTCTTATTCTTAATATTCACAAGTATGTGTAATATCTCTTCACTTATAAACATAATCTTTAACAATTTTTAATCTATACTCATCTACCACTTTAATTATATACATTCAATATCATACACTAAATAATATATTCTCCATTTTTTCTTTACAATTTTGTTTATTCTAACCTCTTATTCTATCAAAACCTTTCTCCCCTTTTTATTAAAACAATCTTCCTCTAAATTATTATCTATATATTTTTAAATTCAGATTTAAATTAAATATATGAACTACAATGAAATTAAAGTACTTTAAATTTGTACCTTGGATCATCTTTAAGTAAATATCCACCATTCAACTTTATTTTATACTAATGAATTATGTATCATAACTATCAAATATTTAAGAAAGTCCAACACTTATTTTATGACTATAACTTCTAATTTTCAAACCTCTACTATGTATATTCTATCTATAAAACCCATTTTAAGCTCACATCAGGACAGAAAATAGCAAGGTACAACCTTTACCATGACATAATTCTCATCTAAGAAAAAATCCCTTTGAAACTGCTTCCTCCATGTTCAGTATCCAGTTTAATATCTCATTATAGAATTCTTGATACTCAAAATTCCATACTCATTATGTGAGGGATCTCTATTTTATTATTTTAGTTATACTTATATAAGTTGCCACATATTTGATTATTTTTATGTACAGTACAAAATGTCCTAAAAAACGCCCATTTTCATGTATCCTAATTTAAATAGGAATTTTTCATCATAGAATCCCATGTTCCACGACATGGAGTGAACCAAATCCCCATTTCAACTTAACATTAAAACACCACAATCTATAAATATTCTAATTTTACAACCCGAGAAAACCTAGGGGGAGAGTAGGGATGAATTTTTGTGTCACCCAATTGAAAAAATTTCAATTTAGCTTGATTATCTCAATTTTGGATCTTGTTATTTGATTAGAAAGAACAGTTCTCAACCTTTTTATCAATTATTATTTTTATATATCATCACTTATTAAAAAACACATATATATAAATGTAAATAAATAACATGACACAATAATTCTTTCTTATCTCACCACAAAAGGTTAATCTAGAGAGCATACACAAATGGTGTGTTGACATATCAACAGATAGCACTACTCACTATATGTTTTGAAAAAGTCTCATGAAATATACACCATTGATCCTAGAGACACTCCCTCTACTTCCCCCTACACAAAACTATGGTGAAGGATTGGTTAGTTTATAGACTTGTGGGGTGATTCAATTGTTTATATACATGATGTTCAATTCAATTTTATCTTGTCATATTGATACACCTTACATTATTATTTATAGGTAGATTCTCTATTATGATACAATTTGTTGTGTTCTACCTCTCCAATGTCAGATATGATCAACTCATTGATGTGAGGGTTGATTCTTTGTCTTTCAAAACTCAAAAAGTGATAACTCAAATTTTAGATTAAGGTAATTATAAACTATAATTTTCATTTTCATTATCTATATTATTCTTCTACTAGGTATAGTAGTGATAACCTTTTACTTTTCTCAAGCCTCCTCTTCTCTAATAGAACTAGACAAGAATTAGAATTTTTATATGGCTCATTTTATTTTCCTCACAAAATCAGATACATAAATTTGATCAGGTTTTATTTTCTTCCTTTCGTGATATATACATATTAATTATTCTCCTTTAATAAGATAGTATTGCTAAACGTAGTTTGTAATACCTCTTGGGAATCCAACCACTTTATCTAAGGGTTTTGATTAATTAACCTTATTCTAATTCATAAAGCCTATGACATGTGTACCAAAACATTAGTGTGATCATAACATGCCAATAAAAAAATGTAAAACCTAATGAAATCTTAGTTAATCACCTGATATTAAATTACAAAAATATAGATAAATTATTTTGAAACTGCATATTCATGGTGTGTTCTACCCTACCATGGTGTGGTCTTTAACCAAATTAAAGACCCAAAAAATCCACTCAAAAAATTCAATTCAATTATCTAAATATCACATCATGATATTATAATCTTCCTATAAAATAAAAATATTCATGTTGTGACCATATGAAACACATCATGAGTTAAAAGAAACATCCTCAACTCAAACTTTCATGGGGATCCCTTTAAGACGTGTTATCATCCTTCAAAAGATGTGTCTAGGTGTTATTGTGTGTAATAGCCCAGACCATTCCAGTACATTAATTTTTGGGAAATATGGTGTTTAAAGTGTTCTGGGAATTCAAGGTAACTCTTTTCAACCCTTTTCAAAATTCACAATTTTCCATGTTTTTTAATCGCGTCTCATGACAGTGGTGTCTCACCCAGGCGGTATCACCCTAGCAGTGTCTTCCTGGAAGTGTCACCCTAGCGGTGTCACCCATGTGGTGTCACCCTAGTAGTGTCACCCTAGCGGTGTCACCCTAACAGTGTCATCATATAGGTAGATCATGTTAGTAGTGTCTCGCCTTAGAAGTCGCTCATTAGTGGTGACTCGTTGGCAGTTGCTCGTCCAACGATGCCTTGTCCAGTGGTTCCTTGTCCAACGGTGTCTCACCTGGAGGTGGCTCACCTAGAGATGACTCACTGAAAGTGGTAGTCGATTCATCATGATGATGCCTCATCCAGTGGTTCCTCATCAAACAGTGGATTGTTCAGTGGTGCCTCATCTGGCAGTGCCTCGCTAGCGGTGTCTCATCCAGTGGCACCTCATGTATAGTTTTTCCAATTATTCCATTTTTTCCTTTTTGACATATTTATTTGACATAAACTTAGTTTAAGGCCCTTTTTTAAAGGTTTTAAGACCAATTAATATTCCATAAATTATATCTATAAATTACTAAGAGTCTAGAAACTTTTAATTTTTCAAAATGTGTGATATTTACCAGGTCCTCTTTCATTGTAAAATCAAAATGGTATTTAAACCATGGATCTGTTTCCATCATCCTATGTTCAATATATATTTTTCCTTGTTCATTATTTATTAATTTCTCTTGCTACAGGGTTTCCAGAATCCATATTCTCATATTATTGGAATAAAATGTTGTAGCATTTTGTTCTTGATTCCATGGAGAATCACTTATTGTACATGTGCCCCTGTTTCGGTGCAACATGGAAGTGTATATTGTTATTCTTCCAAGTAGGTTTTCTTTAATATTTTTTATTTGTGAATCATGCAGGATGGGTGTATATATGTTTTAATTGTGAAAATAGTGGATTCCATATTAATAAATATAATCGAATTCATTTAATAATCAATATACAAGGGTAGGGGAATAGTAATGCATGCTCTTGTTGTTTTATTTGTTTTTTTATGATACTATGATTTTTATGGGTTAACTACCAACTAAAAAATTGTTTTTAGGGGTCCTTGTGTTAACATGGGATAGTTTGTGGAAATGATTTTTTTGTCTTATTAAATAGTTATTTATGAAATTTGGTTAACCACATATACTCAGCTAATAAATGGATTCCCTAGGATCATGAAATTTATGTGATAACCCCAAAATTTATAGGTGTAATAAAATAAGGGATTCCTTATTAAATATAAAAGGTTGTTTTTAATTGGTATGTTTGGTGACATGATGTGTTTAATTTCTATGGTTTTTGTGTATGGGGGGATTGGATGACATGTGGTTGTGGAGTGGACTTGTGATGGGTGTGGTACGATTATGTAGCAGGGCTGCAGAAATTGGTTATGCTGTAATATGTTACTGGATGTGGTTGCGAGTTGGGGTTTTATTATTTGGTATGGTTTTTTGGGAATGATGACATTGAAGAAGGTTAGTAGTGATTGGTATAGGTGTCTCTCCATTTATAACTTATAGAAATCCTCACCCCTTACCTAGATTTTATGGTAATATGTGTCTTTAAAGTGATGAGTGTTAATTTTCCATGAATTTTTATGTGTTTTTTGAGGTGTGTTGTTTCATGATAGTTTCACAGACAATTATGGAATAAATAAATAATTGTTTAATAAATCTTGGAGTGACTTGGGTATGTTTGGGTATTGAGATGGATGTGGATAATGAAATATTAAAATGATAGTTAAGTGATTAAATATGGTTAATGATAAGTGATTAAATGAATGGGTGTTGAACTTAAAGGAAATGTGAAGTTGCTGTAATTTTTCAGGGATCTTCACCTTTTGAAATGACTATTACAGTTATTAATAAATGTATTTAGAGTATGTATTAAAGGTGAAGATTTTATGATATGGTGGTTTCATTTGTGAACCCATAGGTTGGGATGGAGTTTTTGGTACTATAAATATATTTTATTTTATTTTTATTTCTATACACACCCCACCCATGTTGAGAACTATGATATGAAAACATGAATAGTCATGTAGGGGTGTTTTTCCAACATCTGGTGAGAAGTGTGGATGGCTGGGTACCCGCTATTCTATGATCTCTCTTCTAGGAGAGGTAGGAATAGCACATACTGTGATGGATGGAGGTTTTTTAGTTCTTTATATGGTTTTTTGATATACCAAGTGTTTATGGGTGAGGTGTTCTATGGACCAAGCGTCTTTAGGCAAGATGTTATGGCCCATGTGTTTCCTAGTGAGGTGGTTGTTTCCTAAGTGTCTTCAGGATGAGTTGCGATGTGCTTTTCACGGTTTCTTCAGGATGAGATGTAATGTGATGTGTCACGAGGCCTAGGAGTTTGGAGGAAAGATGTGTTGTGAGGTCCCAGTGTATGATAAAAGGATGCGATGTGGTATACAAAAGGGATGGGAGCTCCATGACATACGATGTTGGGTGAGAGTAGCATACTAGTGGGAAACTAGTGTGGGGTACCCTATAATTTATGTTCTTTATAAAATATTATATTAATTGAATTTAATTACTTGGTGAGAATTCCTTGGCGAGGTTGGGTTTGGTTAATATACTTGTTTAGGTGATTTTTGGTTCTGTTGTTTTCTCATATGGGAATTATTATACTTCTTTCACATGTGTGTGAGAGACTTTGGTTTTTCTATAGAGTATACTTGTCTGATCACCCTACATATATAAAATAACTTTCTTGTTTATAAGAGGATTTCATGGACTATGTTGAGTGTTACTAGATCAAACCATTGGATAGTTGTTGTGTCACTACTTAGTGTTACTCTTGGGTATTTACTTTGGATACTTTTATTGTATCAATTATATTTATACATTCATTGTGGGATAGTTTTGGATTTCACTTTTATATTATGTCTTGGAGTTTTTGTGGATGATTCATTCTATATCATTCTCTTGTTTCTTATAAAGGGTAATGCCTCTCATATTGGGAGATTAGTAAAAACTTGTTGTTATTCGCCATCTATGGGCCTACTAGAGGTAGGACCGGGAGGTCATTATCTATCTTTCTTCATGGCCATCCTAGTAAGTGTATCTTTAGAGGGAGGGAGTTATGATAGAGTGGTATCAGAGCTAATGGTTGAGTGATAGGACAATGTTTAGAGTTACTTATAGTGGGGATTTTATGGGGTGATATGGAAAAAGTTCTATTAGTCCTTAGTGAGTGATATAGGATAGGGAGACCGACTTGGACATGAGATTTTAGGGCCCCCTTGATCCAGTGCATAGGCTCTGAGCTTATTGAATGACCAAGTGAGTTGGAACTACTTATAGGGTAGAGACCTTGGAATGGTACATGCATCATAATGTCTTGTTTTCTTATCAGAATTGGGGTTATTTTGGGAAGGGTAAAATGGATAAAATAAGATAAAATAAATATTAATGAAAATTCATTACTAATAAGGCCTAGAAAATATTTTATTAACAATAAGCTATGGATCCTGGTCATCAAGTATGTGTGGCTCAGACAATTGAGGTTAAATAGTCCGATCTGGTTGATCACTATAGTAATGATCTAGTAGAGGTGGATTATTAGTGTAAGAGGATATTGTGCACTTTCCAGCAGTAGGATTTGGGGATGTTCGAGGGAAGTTTTTTGGACGTGCAGACAGAGAGATGGCTGGAGGAGCTCAAGATTGTTTTTAGTTTGATCTGAGCCTCGATGGGGTACTAGGTCCCTTTGGAATCTAGTTAGAAATGGTTTGTTATGTATCATTGGTTTATGTGTTATCTAGGAGAGTATAAAGAGGAAGAAGTTTTGTGGGTTGAATTCCATAAGTAGTTCTAGAAGAGTTCCTTTCTTTGACCACGAAGTCTGAGAAGAGGTAGAATCTACTCTCCCTTTAGTAGGGAAGTATGTCAGTACGAGGTCTAGGAATCAATTTCAAAGACCTTATGTGTTTTTTACCAAACCTTTTTTAGATGAAATGTCTCCTAGAATATGTCTTTATGAGCCACTTCTTTCTTCTATATAGTATGTTTTTACTCCTTTTATGTTTCCAATATTTTTGGAGTTTCAGAATAATGCGGAGGTGATTGAGTGGATGCACTCATGAGGAGATCTTACAAGAGAGGGGATCCAACAGTATTATTCAAGAGTCAATGTTTTCATTAGAAGATCTAAGGTGCTAGACCCTTCGAGGTTTCGATCGGTAGGGAGTCGAACTCAACAGCTTTATTTTCATCCTTCTAGTGATAATGGTTTCCATGATTTTTCTGGGAACTTTGGGCTAGTGTGTTTTGGGATTGGGGTTTGTAGTCATCCCTAGAGATAGTTCCTAGTAGTTCTCCAAGATCAATTTGGTAGATATGAACATGTAAAGATCCATCCTCAATAGTAGTTACCAGTGAGATCATTTTAGCAGTAGGGGTATCACGATTTTTCTCTACCAAGGGGAGATGGAGTGGGTAGAGTATAACCTTAGGATGTTCCTCATGTTTACTGATCATGACCCAGTTGTGGCCATGGAGGGGGTCATCAGTAGAGAGGTAGAGGATTTGTGTGTGGTTAGTTGTATGTAGTGAAGGTAGCAATTCCAGTGGGGCTTGAGATCATCATAGGTATTATCAGTTTGTTTGTTACCCTTGCATGTGACTTTTTTGACTCTTTAGATTTTCACTCCTTTGTTTCACATGATATAGGTCATGCTATGGGACTAGGCCTAGAAAGGCTTCTTGGGCCCCTGGTGTTGATTATTTCAGTGGGAGGCCAGAACAGCTTATTTGATGTTTGCTGAGGGTATAAACTAATGATGGGACCACATCAATCATGTGGGGATCTTTTCTTGCTATAGATGAAATCATATGATGTAATCCTTAGTATCTTATTTTTATATTCCATATGTTCTATTATCAACTACTTCTGTAGGAGAGTCATGTTTTCTTATGCGGATGGATAGCAAGTGGTTTTCATTGGTAAGCGGAGTTTTTTGTGGGTATTCAGTGTGTAGAGACCTTTATTTCCTTTCTGTAAGAGTTTTTGGTAGATTTAGTGGAAAATTGGATGGTATTGGTTCCCAGGGTCATTGGAGAGTTCCTCGATGTTTTACCTAAGGTGGTTTTGATGCTACCCCTTTGAAATTTTGTTGAGTTCATGATTGAATTGAAGCTCAATGCCTCTCTGATTTCAATGTATCCTTATCGAATGACACCTTTTGAGTGGTAGGAGTTGAAGATTCAGATAGATTATCTGATGAATAAGGGTTTTATCGAACCTAGTGCTTCACCACAGGGTGCTCTAGTGTTATTCACAAAAAAGAGGATGGTGGTATGAGGTTGTGAATATACTACCAGAGGTTTAATTAGGTGACAATAAAAACTATTTACCCACTTCTGATAATACATGATCTCTTTAACTAGCTGATAGGGGTGAGTTGGTTTTATAATGTTGATCTATGGTATGGATATCACTAGTTAAGGTTGATGGAGGGTGATATCTTAAATAATTCCTTCAGATTCATGTAGGGACACTTCAAGTTTTTATTCATTCCATTAGGTGTTACGAACACACCAAAAATGTTCATAGGGATCATGAACTCTATATTACGTGAGTTCTTGGACTGGTTCATCATCATATTCATCAATAATATCTTAATATACTATAAGACATAGTAGGATCACACTAAGCATCTCATAATTTTCTTATAGGTTCTTTGACACCACCAACTCTATGGAAATTTCTCCAAGTGTATTTTCTAGACATCAGAGGTACATTTCATTTGGAATGTGGTGTCTTAGTAGGGTGTTACAGTAGACCTGTCGATGGTTGAAGAAATTGTTTCTTAGGAAACACCCAAGAATGTGTAATAGGTTCACAGTTTCCTTGGTATAATGATATATTATATGAGGTTTGTACTCTATTTCTCTCAATTTTCATCCCCGTTTATGGCTTTAAAAGTAAAGGAATAAGATTTTTTCATGGAGTGATCAATGTCAGGAAGCATTCGATTACCTAAAGGGGAATTTGTTTAGTTCTCTAGTGATCTGGTACCATGAGGAAGTGGTAATTTTTGAGATTTCTTATGACACTTCCTGTATGGGATTGGGATGTGTGTTGATATTTTAGCACGAAGTGATCTACTATGGGTCTAGGTAGTTATGTCATCATGAGCCCAAATATTCTACCCATGATCTGGAACTACAATAAATTGTGTTTTCACTAAAGTTGTGTCATAATTACCTCATTGAGGAGATCTTTATGGTCTTTATTGATCACAAGAGATTGAGATATATCTTTTCCCAGTATGACTTGAATTTGAGACTATATATGTGGATGGAATTTCTTCAGAAGTTGGATTTTTAGATCTCCTACACCTTAGGAAATGGGAATGTCATGGATGATTCTTTGAGCATAAAGTCATAGAAAGAGGTTGTTATGGAATCTGTGGATGCTTGGAGAGTGATATAGGAGTTGGAAGCCTTGAACATAGATGTAAGAGTGGATGGTGGTAGAGGATAGTTGTTTCAGATAATGGTATAGTATTCTCTGATGCAGCAAGAAGAGGATTCTCAGTGGGGAGACTTAGATCCAGAGGCAATGTGTGATCATGTTGTCTATGGGGATGCTTTGGAGGGATGGTAGAAAGATGGTCAAAACCAGGTGTTGTTTTAGGGGAATTTGTTCATTCTAGTGGCGATGTGTGAGGGATTTATTTGTGAGTTTCATAAATCACCTTTGGTGGCACACCTAGGAGTTTCAAAAATGTATCGTGGCTTAAGGAAGTAGTTCTATTGGCCCTAGATGAAATAGATAGTGCTATAGTTTGTGGAAAAGTTCTTGGTTTTCCAGTAGGTAAAGGTTGAGCATCATGTTCCCAGTGGTTTATTGCATCCCTTATATTTTCTAGAGTGAAAATGGAACAAAAAATCAATGGATTTCATTATAGGGTTACCCAGATCTTAGGGAAGTTGTGATGCAATCTAGGTGATCATGGATCGGTTGATGAAATCAGCTGACTTCCTAAATATCAAGTAGTCGGGCATAATGTATACCTTGGGTAAGGGGTATGTGGATGAGGTGGTGAGATTTCATGGAATTAAGAGGTCTATTTTTTCATATCTATGTGTACATTTTACCACATGGGTCTGGAGGGGATTTCAGCATGCTTTTGGAACTCAGTTATGCCTCAGCACTGCTTTCCACCATCCAACAGATGGGTTGACGAAACGGACTATCTATAAATTGGAAGACATGTTTTTAGTGTGTTTCTTAGACTTTAGTGGATCATGGGTATTTCTCCTGACCTTAGTGGAGTTTGATTATAATAATAACTATCAATCTACCATTGGAATGTTCCTCTTTGAGTATTTGTATAGGATACCATGTCATTCTCAGTTGTGCTAGATAGAGCTTGGGGAATAGTCATTCTTGGTCCTGATGTGGTGCATATCATGATAGAGAATGTTTATATAGTTTGTTAGAGGATTAAATTATCATAGGACCGACATAAGTCATATGTAGATTGCAGAAGGAGGCCCTCAGAGTTCAAGGTTGGGGACCATGTGTTCATGAAGGTTCCCCCTCGATGTGGTATGTAGAGGTTTGGAAGAGAGATTAAGAAATCTACCAGGTTATTGAGACCCTTTTAGGTTTTGGAAAGATTTGGATAGGTGGCATACCATTTTGAGTTTCCACCAAAGTTGGAGAGAATCCACAACATCCTTCACGTCTCTTAGATTTTTTAGTATCTTCATGATAACTCCTATGTCATAGGTTGGGGAGATTTGGATATCGAGTTTGACCTAACATTTGTGGAGAAAATATTAGATTTTTAGGATCATCAAGAGAATTAATTGTATAGGTATACCATTCCTTTGGTTTTTGTCTTGTGGAGGCATGGTTTCTAGAAGTATAGTACTTGGGATTGATAGAAACAAATGTGTGCCTAGTACCTAGAGTTGTTTTGAGTTTTTCCTTGCTCTATTTTTCTTTTTTATGTGATTTTTGAACCCTATTTTATATTATATGAGATGTTTTTCCTTGGTTTTTTATTTTTGATAAGGTCCTTACATATGAAAAGTTGAGGACATGATTCCTAATCGAGATGCATTAACTTGGATGTAAATAAACCCATGCAGGTGAGTCAGTCCCTCCCATAGTAGAAAATATCTTGACATGGAAGACTAAATTTCCTTATTTTTGTGTCTATGATAGTCTTTTATACTTTTGTAGTGCATTTTTTTGATATTTTGGGTGGACTTTTCAACAAATATGACGATAAGTCATTGTTGGAAGATGTCAGAGGAGGTTTTATTGTGTGTAGAGGTATCCACTTCAACTTTTGGACAACAAAAGGTGGTTTATCTTTTATTTTTTTATTTTATAATAGTGATTCAAGTGTGGGGTATCCTTGAGAGGTATCTCAAGGGATTGTTTTTCATACCCTTCTTCTATTTCCTTTTGGGTTGGTTTTGAGTTCTCAAGGGTGAGAATAGTTTGGGATATATCTGATGTAATGGCCTAGACATTTCTAGTGCATTACATTGTAGGAAATATGGTGTTTTAGGAGTCTTGGGAAGTCAAGGTGACACTTTTAAACACTTTGAAAAATTCCTAGTTTTCCATGTTTTTCAACAGTGCCTCATGCCAATAGTGCCTCACCCTGGAGGTATCACCCTAGCGGTGTCACCCTGATGGGTTCACCCTGGTGGTGTCAACCTGGAGATGTTCCCTTGGATGTTTCACCCTAGTGGTGTTTCCCTAGAGGTGTCACCCTGGTGGTAGCTCATGTTGGTGGTATCTCACCCTAATGGCTACTCGCTAGAGGTGGCTCGCTAGCGGTCACTTGTCCAGCAGTACCTTATCCAGCAGTGCCTTGTCCAGTGGTGCCTCATCTAGAGATGTCTCACCTAGAAGTGACTCACTGATAGTGGAATACAATTCATTCTAATGGTGTTTTATCCAGTGGTGCATCATCCAATGGTTCCTCATTTGTTGGTGCCTCGCTAGTGGTACCTCTTCCAGCAGTGCCTCATGTACAATGTTTCCAATTCTTTTAGTGTTTCCCTTTTAACATCTTTATTTCATGTAAAATGAGTTTAAGGCCAGTTTTAAAAGGGTATGTGACCAATTCGAAGTGATTAAATTATATCTTTAATTCCAAAAGGCTCTATGGCCTTTTAATTGGTCAAAATGTGTGATCTTGTCCACATATTCCTTTATTAGAAAATCAAAATGGAATCTAAACTGAGGATCTATTTCAATCATTTTGAAGCTATGATATATTTCGCATTTTTTCATTCTTTCTTGATTTCTCTTACTATGGGACGCCTAGAATCCTTCCCATAAGAGATGAGTAAACTACTATAGCATTTTTTCTGTGATTCCATATAGAATCACTTTCTATATGTGAGCCCCTATTTTGGTGTAACCAGTAAGTGTTGATCATTCTTCTTCCAAGTAGGTTTTCCTTTATCTTTATTAATTTTAAATCATGAAGGATGAGTATATAGATGTTTTCCTTGTGAAGATAGTTTATTCTAGATTAATAATGACAATTGAACTTGTTTTAAGAATCAATATAGAGGGGCTGTGGAAAAGTGACATATTATCTTAATATATTATTTTTTATGATATTTTGATTTTTATGGGTAACTAACCACTGAATATCATGGTCATTGGTGGTCCTTGTTTTCCTATGGGATAGTTTTTGGAATTCATGTTGTTTGGTTTTTTTAAACACCTAGTTATGAAATTTGGAAAACCATATATACTCGGATAAAAAATGGATTCCCCAGGATCATAAATTTTTTGTGATAACCCCAAAAATATACAATTGAAATTAAATAAGGGGTTATTATTAAATATGAAAGGGTTTTTTCCTTGGTATGTGAGGTGACGTGATGTGTATAATTATTGTGTTTTGTGTGTATCGGGGAGTGTATGACATGTGGCTATGCAGTGGGGTTATGATGGGTGTGGTGTGATTATAAAGAAAGGCTGTAGAAACTTGTTATGCCATAATATGTTACTATATGTGGTTGTGAGTTGGGTTTGTTTTGGATGGTATGGTGGTTTGGGTTGGATGACTTTAAAGATATAAATAGTGATTGGTATGGGTGTCTCTCCATTGATAACATGTAGAAAGCTTCACCCCATATCAGGAGGTCATGGTATGACGTGTCTTTAATGTGAAGTGAATTAATTTACCATGACTATTTTTGTGTTTCTTGAGGTGTTTTATTTTATTCTAGTTTCCAAGGTAGTGATGGAATAAATAAATAATTGTTAAATATAGTTTGGGGTGACTTGGGTTGGTTTGGTTAATGAGATGGAAGTTGTTAATGAAATATTAAAATGACGGTTTTGTGATTAAATATAGTTTATGCTAAGTGATGACATGAATGGGTATTGAACTTAGAGGTAATTTAAAGCTGCCATAATTTACCAGGGCTCTTCACATTCTGAAATGACTATTGTAGTTATTAATAACTGAATTTAGTGGTTATAGAAAAAGTGATGATGTTGTGAGAGCGTTTTTTTGTGAACCCATAGGTTAAGATAGAGTGTTTGTTACTATACATACATTTGTATATTTTTTTATTTATATACAAACCCCACCCATGTTTATCACTATATTTCAAACACCTGCATAGTCATTCAGTGGTTATTTTTCCCAAAATCTGGTGTGGGGTGTGGATGGATGGGTACCCACTATTTTCCGCTCTATCTTCCAAGAGAAGATGCTATGGAACATATTGTGATAGGTGGAGGTATATTAGTTCTTGAGATGGTGGTTCTGATGGACCATGTGTTTACAAGAAAGGTGTTTTGTGGGCCAAGTGTCTTCGTGTGAGATGTGATGGCCTGGGTGTTTGTAGGTGAGGTGGTTGTTTCCCAGGTGTCTTTGGGGTGAGTTATGATGTACTTTCCTAGGTGTCTTCGAGGTGAGATGTGATCTGATGTATCATGAGGCCTAGGTTTGTTTGAGAAGGGTTTTTTATGGACTATGAGTGTGTGGGAAGGGTGTGATGTGGTATACGAAAGGGATGTGACCAACAGGATGTTTGACGATGAAAGAGAGAAGAATACCGGTGGTAAAAGTGTGTAAGTTACCTTATCATTGTTTTTCTTTAAACATATTATATTAATTGACCTGAGTTTCTAAGTGAGTGTTCTTTAGTGAGGTTGGGTTTGGTTAGTATACTTGTTTAGGTGTTTTTTGGTGCTGTTTTTTTCTCATAGGGTCGTTAATATTCTTTATTCACATGTGCATGAGATACTTTGGCTTTCTTATTGAGTATACTTGTATGCTCAACCTACATATGTAAAACTTATTTCAAGTTTCTAGATGGATTTTTTGGATTTTTTAGTGCTACTAGCTCATCATTTTGATAGTTTTTGTGTAGCTTCTTAGATTTAATTTTGAGTATTTACTTTGGAGAGTTTTATTGAATCCATTATATTTATACACGCATTGTGGGATGGTTTTATATTTCTCTTTTATATTATGTCTTGGAGTTTTTTTGTATGATTCATTCTATATCTAGATATTGTTTATTATGAAGGTTAATTCCTCCCATATTGTGTGATTAGTATACCATTGGTGCTAGTCACCAACTCAGGACCTACTAGAGGCAGGACTCGGGGGTCATTATATCCCTTTCTGCACTTCCATCCCAAGAGAGGTATCTTTGAAGTGATGGGGTCATGAAACAGTGCAATATTATTCTACATGAGATAAAACTAGAGAAAAATTATATTTTAATTCTCTAAAAATATCACAATAAGATCTTTATTTTATATCATCATGATCTCCTCCATTGTAATGTCTCAGATTTATCCAAAGGTACAAACCATTTAATTTTTTTTAAAACTCCTTAAAAATAACTTAATTTTATGCCTAGGAGGTTAAAGTAGATCCCAGGGGTGTTTGGTGATCATTTGAATCCCATATCACCAAAAATTGAGGAAGTAGACTAGGTTTTACGGTCTTCCTTAAACTGTGTGACCTAAGGTGCATGCTCGTGTGGTCTATTGTAGGTCTTAGATAGTGGGAAAACACATGTTTTGTGCACACTTATTTAAAATTTGAGTCATTCCCATGCATGGTGCTTTTGTGGGTAAATAAAAAAATGTAAAAAATGGAATAAATGGAATAAATGAAAAAAAATGAAATGGGCTACCCACATTTCATTTTTCATTTTTCATTTTTTTATCTTTTCTTTTTTTACTTTTTTATTTTCTTTATTTTTTTTCTTTTTCTTTCATTTTTCTGTTTCTCCTCTTTTTTTATTACTCTTCTTTTTTCCCATCCTCTAGGAATGGCACACCTTTCCCCCATCCCTCCAAGAATGGTTCATGAACCTCTCACCTCCCATGGGGTTTTGATCTTGCACCCCACAAATATCCTCCATTTCATTCACTGTTATATGCACTAGAAATCTCTCGGTAATCTCTTTCATCCTCACTCATCTATTTTGATTTTCTGTTATCATTTATTGTATTGTCTTCCTGTGATAGATTTTTTCCCTATTTGGGGGGGGGGGGTTTAAATCTTCTAATATATCACTTTTTAGGTTGAATAAAGGGTTTTTGCTGGATGTGTGGAGTACCATGACATCAAGGTAGGGTATCTACTCTTTTTCCCAGTCATTTGGTTTCCTTTTGGAATCACTCCATTGTGTCGCTAATTGAAACATTTTGGTGAAACTTGATACCACATATTAAATTTTTTGGTTTCTTTTTAGTGTCATATGTTTCCCTTATAGGGAAACCCATATTTAGAGTGTTCTCCCTGCCTTTGGACACCCCTTTTTTTTGGGTGATCTATCTATTTATTCTTAATTTGACTCATGCCTTTGGTGAGTTTTTCCCTTGGTTTAATACTTTCAATTGATAACTTGAATTTAAATGGTAATTATAACATAAATTAAATCTCTTGACAATGCATTTGTTTAATTATAAATGTTTGGCCCATGTGTATTATCATATTTCATTTCTCATGCTTATTTTATTTTCCTTATTTCTACCCAATCCTTATACTTAATCCATATATCATTCCTTACTTTTAATTTACGATGAATGTGGTGACTCACTTTTTCCTTATGTCTTATTTCTATATAGGTAGATTAAATGTGTATACATTAGGTTATATGCCCTTTCTTACTTTAAGACTATGCCATTATTCTTGTGTTTAATGAATTTTGGTATCTCATATTCATGTGACACGATGTGACTTGCATTTAATTAGTGTTTAATGAGTTTAGAATAAATGTTAAATACAGTTAAATGAATTGTTTAATTAATAATTTTCATGTTTTTATAATAAAACATCTCAAAATAGAGTTTTTTTATCTTCTAATCTAAAAGCAGTGATTTGTGTTACTATAAATGTTTGGTTGCATTACAATATAAATTTCACCATTTTTTTTTGGCTTAAACTACTATTCTTTGTTAAATGGTGATCTTTTTTTATTATTATATTAAATTTCATGTGATGAAATGAAATTTTTTGAATGTTGTTCTTATATTTATTCCCTACTTATTATAATTTTTATTTCCTTGAAATATAAATTGTTCCATTGTTGATTTTCTTAAATTGCACTACTGGACTAAAAAATAAGCATGTGATTTTGAGATGCTTCTTTATTGGCATGCAATTATAAATGCATTATTTTGTTTTATATGTCTTTCTTGATATGGATCATTCGATACAAGTCAGGGGAGAACTTGAATACAATGTTAAAATTTTCATGGATGGATTCACCGCAAGTGATGGGGTACTACTTGTCACGCCAAGAGCGATACTTTAGCTTTCCAGATATAGACTTGTCAAGAAGGTTTTATTATGCTCATGAGTGAGGCAAGTTCCCTATGGGAGAAACCATGGACGAACCTATTTGAAATATGGTTATTCCATGCCTTAGGTGATACCCAGTCCCCTATGTGAGATATTTGGCACAGAATCAGAGTCATCATCCATGATTGGTATAAAAGACAACATATGGGTTTCCTTAGATAGACTCAAGGTATTGGGTTATATGGGATTTTTTTGTTACGACCATTGGGATTCAGATAATATATCCAAGGAGAGGCGCGAGACTCCACCTTGGTTTTTGAAGAAATTTTTGGATTGATTTGATTGATTGTTTACTCATATGAGTTGTATCCTTATTATTATTTTTTGAGAAACCTTGTGCACTTATAATACTAGTACCTTTCTTATTATCTCTGTTGTACTTTGACATGGAAAGTGAGACCCCAATCTAAAGAAACATCTTGGGGTATTCCTTGTTTACTTAGTTATTTTATATTATATTATATTATATATATATATATATTATGCCCTACATAGGTACCCTATTCATGTTTCTGTATTAGGAAAAAGAAGATGGTATGGGATGGGTTTACTCTTAGAAACTCAGACCTAGTTTTACATGTTTGTTTATTTATTGTTATGTATTTATTATATCTAGCACATTATTATTTGTTTACATCACAAAATAGAATGTTCTAGATATCATTGTTTCTGAAATGCTGAGATTTATATCTCACACCCTACTTGGGAACTGTTTGGTACCCAAGTAGACTTAATGATCGTAGGTACAGATAAAGGGGAGAAGGATGCTTCAGATGATTGATTGTTTTGTTATCAAGGATGGAGCTTTAGGGGAAGAGGATCGAGCCTATTCTTGAGATGCTGAGTAATATTTTTTTTATTTTCATAGTTTTTGATATCATGTAGTATATGATTGTACCCATATTTCCATTTACTCTTATTTTTGTATAGCACCATGACATTGACATCATTGTTATATCTATTATTATTATTCAGCTTCTGTTAGTTGTTGCTTTATATTTCACTCCTTATTTTTTTTACTTCCACAATTGTCTATTGTTCTTATTACTTATTCTATTTAATTATATTGTTTACCATTGTGTTATAACTAATACTATGAGGTCATAGTCTCTTTATAAACACACATAAGGCCCTATCTACTAGTCCTAATCCTCTGGTATTTGGGGAGATGTGCTTGAGGTCATGTAGTCCACTGCTCGAGGTTCATTTTAGTGGAACTCTGGCCATGGTGCTACAAAGTTGTATAAGAGCCTAATATTTTTTATTTTTTATTATTTTTTGGGTTTAGATATAAGAATAGGACATAAGAATTTGGAAATGACAATGTTATTGGACGTAGCTAAACCATGCATAGAGGAAACCCAAATTGTCTAGGATGGGAATTATAGTTATTGATTATGAAATTTATTATTGATATGAATTCTCCCTTGGTTAACAAACTTATTTTGTGATGTTATTGTTATTGTCATGATTATGATAATAATTTTTATTACTTCATCCTGATTAAATGTGAGTGTTACATTACATGCATCATACTAGGAACCATAGGAATTAAAATTTCAGGCATATTTCCATGCCATACCAATTTTTAGGGTGCATTTTCTGTTTTCATGTGATTTTTGTTATGGACCTGATAAGGGCCCCCCATTCGCCTAGCGTCTCTCCTCTTTTCCCTCAGCTTCACCTCTCCTCCTAGGGTTTTGTCCCTCCCTGACAGTTGAGGTTCTCCCCATTTATTCTCATGATTCTTTATCCTTCCTCATTTCTGCTCTTCTTATGCACTCCATTATTATCCTTCTTCCTGACGGCTATAAGTCTTTTCTCAGGGTCTCGCTACCATGGGTTTGTGATCGATACTCTTTTGGCCTTCCCATTGACGATTGTGTGATAGAGAATCCCTCATCATCCAAACCCTTATCTGACCTCAAGATCCTCTATACCTCTCCAAGTCATAGAGAGAGTGCTGAGATCAAGGAGGTTTTGGGTTAAGTGGTTCGAGGGTCGATTGGATTTTTGAGGCTATTGTGGTCCACTTTTTTTGAAAGGTTATAGCCCTCTGTTTCTTAGTTGCAAGAATCGTCCGGAGCCCACAATCATTTGGATCCCTACTCTTTCCTCACATTCCCCTATATCTCTTTATGCCAGACCTAGTGCCGAGGTAACCATGTGGTTTTGGGATGTGGTTTTTGTTGGCTGTCAGTGCTTCAGGTGAACCTCAAGCCGGTTCGCTCCTATAAAAATTGTAACTATTTTTTTAGATCTATTGGGTATTTCTTCCTCAAAATAATCAGTGAAGATTTGGTTGTTTTTTCTATGTGAAATCTGTTTGTTTGATACTCGTTTAAGGATGAAGTCTAGTTTCATCTCTATATTTGTGGGTTTTTTGGTTTGGCAATGGTTCTTAGTATCGATGATCGAAAAAGGAGAACTGGCGATCGTGTAGATTTTCTAGTAATGAAAGTTGTGTTGGGTTGTTCTCTGACAGGATAATCACTGGTGTGGTGGTGACATCTGGGGGTGCGACTCCAGGTAGCACATAACTCGATATTACACGACCCGAGGAAGGGACATGCATATCTTCAGCATTTTTAATTTCAAACTGGGTTTAGTGGCTTTGTTGTTGGATATCTTGGGATGGGTGATTTTGGTCATTTTTTTGTATCATGGTTTTTGAATATTTTTATTTCAGTGGAGGTTTATTTTAAACCAGGTTGGATGTTTCATTTGAGGTTCCCACTTATCCATAAAGTGATTTTTTTAAAATACAGAAAAAAATTTGGGGGCCTAGTTGTTATATCCTACAGTTCCTAATTTGTTATAAATGTAGACATGCTCAAGTTTATCTTGCAGATACATGTTTTAAATTGGGTTAAGTGGACATATAATTTTGGTTTATAAGTTATATGGGACCTTATAAATAAGAATGGTGATATACGTAATTCAGTCTATTTAAAAGGGAATTAAAGGAAAAAATAAACAAAAATAAATTCTATCTTTTTTAAAATAATATGTCCACATTTTGTGAGACCTCGACCTTGACCATGATTTTACATGTGAAATGGGAAATAGTTCATGTGTCTTGTGATCCTTCTAAGGTATCCTTTTCTTCTTATTTAGACCTAGCTCATGGATAAGGTTGTCAGTGTGTTGTTCTTAGAGGTAGGTAACGTCCCTATCCTATTTATTGGTTTTCCTATCTACTGTTTCGGGTTTCAAGAAGTCATTGCACTTTCCCTTTCTACTTTCTTACCTAATTTCCATACCTGTTATAATATTCTTGTTTGAGGTGTGATCTTGAAAATTTTAGAGTTATTTCACTACAACATCCTCATGTTTTATGCCAAGACAGTGGTAATGAGAACACTCAAGAGGTGGTGGGCCCTCATCCACCCATCATACCTTCTATAGTTCCACTTGAGGAACCTCCTGTTGATCTTCTACTAAGTGTTGATGATCATATCAGTTACAGTTTTCTAAGGATCTTTTTGTCTATTCAGAGTGCTCCCAGGCCTACCCCAAGAATGGAAGAGCTTACATGGGACTTCTAATAGTAGTATCCTACCACCATCTCGAGGGATAGAGGTTCTCATGATAAATATTCATGGATAGAAGTGATGATATCCATATTCAACCATCTAGAGATGCCTATAGAGTGTAAGGTCAAGCTTGTTGTTTATATGCTACATGATTCTGTTAAGCATTGGTGGGATTTCATTTCTCAGTCAGAGTGTTATTGACACATGGACTGGTCAAACTTCTATACATCCTCATATGATCATTTATTTACAGAGAATTTAAGATATTATCAGGTTAGGGAGTTATTGTATCTTTAAAAAGGATCCATGAATGTGCTCGAGTATCCTTCTCATTTCACCAAGATTCAACATTTCTGACCATCTATGACCGGTGATGAATTGACAATTGTAATAAATTTTAAGAAAAAACTCTGGTATGATGTTTGATCATTGGTGAATGTCTTTAATTTTAAAACTATTACAAAGATCATGAATGAAGATCTTATTACAGAATAAAATCTTTGAGAGGCTAGTAGTGGGATCCATGCTAGTTTTGTTCCACTTTAGGTTGATGATTCTTATATCCTCAAGAAGCGCCATCTAGAGGGTTCACATGGGGGAGGTTCTAGCCTAGTGTCATGCACCGATTCTATAGTAAGTCACCAGTGTGGTAGGACAGACCATAAGAAACCTTAGTTCATGGGGAACCCGATCGAATGCTGAGCTTGTGGTAGGATGGGTCATATTCAGAACATATGCTATTATTTTACTCTAACATACAGTGGTAGGGGATCTATCCCATGAAATTTATTTGGAACTGGATATATGACTCCACGTTAGTCTAAGATTTGGTATTCTAATGTTCATTCAGGTTGTGGTAATAATGGTCAGGGTTGAGGTATTTAAACACTAGAGCTTCAATGTCAGTAAAGTAGATCTACTCAAGCTAGTCTGGTAGCACCTCACGGTCACAGTTCGGGCCATGTATATGCAGTGCAGCCAACACTAGATGATAAGAGTCCAAAACTATCAATTTTTATAGGTAATATCCTGATCACCTCTAATTTAGTTTCTACATTTATTTAATGGTGTTATTTAAATGAACCTTTTTGGGTAGATTAAATAGTTTTGGTGTTTTTCTTGAGTTTTTCCATGAAAAAGGAATGTGATGAATTTAGTCGGCCTCTTTATTATTTTCATTAATCTGAATGATAAGAATTAATCCTAATGGAACTTTATGGGTGTAACCTATTTTTTAGTTAATTTTAGGTGGGTAAAATTGGATACTTGAATGAATATGGTCTATGAACCTATAGATAGTATCAAGGATGTCTCTTGTACTCATGTAATATCAGGGTAGTATGCATCGATATACGTGGTCCCATTAATCTTGTTAAATGATGTATCAAACCATTTTATTTTAATGTAAATCATTTAGTCTAATTTTAAGAGATATCCAAAGGTTTGGATCATCTCATCTAATCTGGTTATGGGTGACCTTCTAGTAAAAGGAAACAACTAGGGAATACATTATGAAATGGTCAGTTCTATTTGGAAATTCCATGTGACTGGTATCATTTTTTATTAGTTCCTACATTATAACTCGATGATGTTGTGCCTGGGTACATGTAAAACATCATAATAGAATCAACCTGAAATGGTTCTTCATTATTCCCTTTTTCCCTACCAGGGTTGGTTTGAAAATTTGTCGAACACTCCACCCTTCTTATGGTAGAATTGTCTTAGATCATTTTGATGATGGTTTGAATCCACTTAGTATACTCTTAGCTTAAGTAAGACTATGCCCCCTATCTTGATATCATCTGGGTACACTAAGAGATAATTTTTCAAAAACCACACTAAAATTTTAAATAAAATTGGTCTTGTTATAGTGGTTTGGATCAAAATTTTTCATTGAAAGCATTCCTTTTTGATGGTCTGGTTAATCCTGAGTGATACATGGTTTTGTTCCCAAGTATTAACGTCTAGGGTGGAATCATGGAAACCATATGGTATTATCTGTACTATAATTACAGGAGTTTTACACTTGGTTTCTAGTTAATTTTATTAGGTAATGTGTTCTTACTATATCGATGTCTCAATCGTTAGAACTAAATGTTATTTTCCATGGAAAAGCTCACTATATTATTGTTGTTGACTCTAAGGATACCCTGGTTTTAAGATGGTATTAGAAGGGTTTGTTTTATACATGATGATACAAATTTTTTAGACCAAGGGGATGTTTCTATGATTTTTTCGAGTCACAATAGCTTGTGCAACCATTTGGAAAAAGATATCATTGTAAGCAGGTATCTAGCTTCACTGAGTGTGTACTGAAAAAATACCAAGTTTCTTTTGTTTAAAATGGTTTGGGTTAACTTTTGTTATGTGTAAGCCTTCTAAGTCGATCATTTTGGGAGTGGTCAACTTATAGTGGCTCGACCTATCTTCCTATGGTTTTGTTTAAAACAGGTAATCATTGACTCAACCCTTCAATTGGATCATGTTTGGTGTTCCATGTCATGAACATCATTGGAAGAATATAAGCACATGTTAAATGAAAATTTTGATGGTGATGATACTATAATTTAGAATTTTCCTTTAATTATAGAACTTATGGTTAAATTCCATAGGCTAGTTTGATGAGGATATGATGATGTCATCATGTCTCTAGTTTTAAGAACATAGAAAATCTTTATATATATGCTTTGGCTAGAGTTCAAGTGTTTGTTCAAGTTCTACAGCTTAGATTCCCTGTGTTAAGGTGAATCATGATGTTTTTTTTGGTGATTAGAAATTCAACGTGATCATTTTCATGAAACTTCATGACCGTAGTAGGTCATGTGATATTTTCATTGTTCATGAAGTCTTCTTGAGGAAGAGGAGTTATAAGGTGGTGTGGTTGTAATGTCCAGCATTTATATAAAGGTATAGACCTTTTTTTTAATTCCTTAAAAACCCCTTAAATTGATTCCTAGGAGGTCAAAAGGGATTTCAGGGGTGTCTAATGCACTTTTGATGCATGGAGCACCAAAAATTGAGAAAGTGGACTCGACCACATGACCTTTCTGAAACCATGCAACCCAAGGTGCATGCTCATTCGATCTATTTTAGGAGATAAAAAATAATAAAATTCATGGTTTTCACATGATAATTAAAAATTTTCACCTTTTCCATGTTCTATGATTTGTTGGGTAACGAAAAAATGGAAAAAATGAAATAATGGAAAATAATGAAAAATAATGAAAGAAAATGAAATGAGATTCCCGTATTTATTTTTCCCCTTTTATTTTCTTTATTTTTCTATTTATTTCTTTTGTTTATTTATTTTTTCCATTATTTTTATTTTTCTCCTCTTTTTTTCTTTATCTCCAATTTTTCTTCTCCTCTAGGCATGGTGCGCCTCTCTCCTCTCCCTCCAGGAATGGCACATTAACCCCTCACCTCCCATGGGGTTTTTATCTTTCACCCCTCAAATATCTTCTATTTACTTCACTGTCAGATACACTAGAAAGATCTCGATAATTTCTATCATTTTCACTCATCTATTTCAAGTTTCTCCTATCATCTGTTGCTCTATTTTTAGGAGATAAGTTTTTTCCCTATTTTGTGGGTTTTTCTAAATCTTGTAATTTATCCATTTTTTGTTGAATCAAGGGTTTTTGTCAAATGTGTGGAGTTCCACAACATCAAGGTATAGAGTCTACTCTTTTCCATGCTTTTTTCATGTCCTTTTTCCTTCATTCCATTGTTCTGCTAATCAGAACCCTCCGGAGAAGCTTGATATGACATATTAAATTGTTTAGGTTTCTTTGTAGTGTTTATAGTGACCTTTTATTATAGTGAATCCCATATTTTTAGTGTTCACCTTACCTTTGGCCACCCCTTAAGGGTGCACAATCCATTTTGGATTAAGTTAACCGATGCCTTTGGTGGGGTTTTCCCTTGGTGTAATCATTTCAATTGATAACATGAATTAAAATAGGAATTGAACCATAAATCGGATCTCTTAACAATGTATATGTTTAATTATAAATGTTTGTCCCATGTGTATTTCCGTATGCCTTTTTTCATGCCTTTTCTATTTTACTTCTTTCTATAAAATTCTTATACACAATCCATATATCATTCCTTACTTTTAATTGCTCATGAAATTGGTGGATCACTTTTACCTTATGTCAAATTCCTATGAAAGTATATTAAATATGTGTAATTTATGTTAAATGAATTTTCTTTATTTTAGGATATGCCAAGATTCTTATGCTTAATGCCCTGTGGTTACTCAAATTCATGTTATTTGGCGTGGCTTTCATTTAATTAGTGATAAATGAGTTTATAGTAAACGTTAAATATAACTAAATGAATTTTTTGATTAAGCAATGTCATGTTTTTATAATAAAACCCCTCCAATAGATGTACTATTTCTTCTAAGATAAATGTAGTGGTTTGTGTCATTAAACTTGATTGGTTTCCTTTCTATATAAACTACACCATTTTTGTTTGGCTTAAATTGCAATGATTGATTAAATGGTAAGTTTTTTATCTTTTTATATTAAATTTCATGTGATGACATGTGATTTTTTTATTTTTTTTCTTTTTTTATTCCCTACTTATGATAATGTTTAATGCCTTATAATATAAATTTGTTCATCGTTTGTTGGCTTAAATTACATAGTTGGATTAAACAATAAGCATCTAATTTTGATATTCTTCTTTGTTGGCATGAAATTATAAATGCATTTTCATGTGTTATATTCCTTGATTGATATGGATCATTCGATATGGTCTGAGATAGAACTTGAATCTTGAGTTAAGGATTTCATGGATAGACTAGCTATGCTTAGTGGGTTACTATTGGTCGTGCTGGGAGTGATACTTTAGCTTTCTAGGTATGGGCTTATTGGAAGGGTTTTATTATTCTAGAGAAAAGAGTTAGGTTCCATAGGGGATAAACTGAGGATAAACAAGTTGGAAAGATGGTTATTCCATGCCTCAAGTGATACCCAATCCTATATGTGAGATATTTTTAATGGAATCAGAGTCACCATCCTTGAGTGATACAAGGAACATCATATGGGTTTTTTTGGTCAAACTCAAGGTATTGGGTTATATGGGATGTTTTCATTGTGGACCTTTGGATTCTAATATGATTCCCAAGGATGGGTATGAATCTCTATCATGGTTTTAATGGACTATTTGGATTGCTTTGATTTATTGTTTACTTATATGAGATGTATTCTTATTATTATAGTTTGATAATTCTTGTGCACTTGTGAAACAACTACCTTGCTTATTATAAACCTTATACGTTGACATGGAATGTGAGACCCCAATCCAAATCCCCAGCTTGGGGTATGACTTCTTTACATGGTTATTGTATGTGTGTGTGTGTGTGTTCTACCCTATAGAGTTACACCATTTAGTTTTATGGCTTAGGTTGAAGAAGGTGGTATGGGATGAGTGTCCACATAGGAACATGAACATATGTTTACATGATTATTTATTTATTTCTCTTTCCTTATTATATCTAGAAAACTATTATCTATTTACATTAAGAAATGTAATGTTTTAGACACCATGGGTTCTGTAATACTATGATTTATATCTCACACCCCGCTCGGGCGCCGTTTGGAACCCGAGTAGACTTAATGATTACAGGTAGGGATAAATGGAAGTGAGATGCTTCTAATTCTTGATTATTTTTTACGTTTAGGATGAAGCTTTGGGGGAATATGACTGATCCTATGCTCAATATTATGAGTAATAGTTTTTGGTATTTTTATAGTTTCTAATATCATGTAGTATATGATTGTACCCTAATTACCTTGTAACCATATTTTTGTATATCATCATGATAATGACATCATTATTATGTCTATTATAATTATTCAGCCTCTTCCAGTAGTTCCTTTATATTGAAATTCTTATTTTTTTTACTTCTGATGTTATCTTCTATTCTTATTGATTCCTTTATTTGATTTATATTGTTTACAATTGTGTTATACCTAATCCGGTGAGGTAATAGTGTCCCCATAGACACACCTAAGGCCCTCACTTCTAGTCATCATTTTCTAGAATCTAGGGCAATGCACTTGAGATCATGTGTCCCACCATCTAATGGCCTGATTCAGTGACAATCAGGGCAGGGTGCTACATCCATAATGGTATGATCATTAGAAAGGTGGTATATATATGGATCAATAATTCATTATTTTCAAGCTTGTTCTTCACCACAAATAAAAAAAGGAATTGCATCCCATGAATTAAGTTGATAAATTTTATTATGAGACAAAATACCCTTAGGAATTATGTAAATAAATCATATATGATTTATAAATTCTCCTGATGACCCTTATGTTTTTTTAAGGGATCATTCATTTTATCCTATTCATATAAATAACCCTTATGCATCCATAATTTTTCTAAAGAATGACTCATATACTTCATATAAATTAATATTACAAAATTAGGATGATATCCTCCCTTTTTAAATTTCTAATAGTGTTGTATGGATACTCTTATGAATGAAACTAGTTACCCTTATGTTTTGAGACTTAGAAATATTCCCAATGGATCTGATTGGAACTAAAACCTGTTTTTATAATTATTAAAATTATCCCAAAACTCTTGAATTACTTCGATCCCAAATCTTCATCTTCTAGACTAAAATCTCCATGAATAACTTCTAGAGATAGCTATTGAACTTTTACAACAACCTCTCTAGATTCTGTACATTTGAATCCTTCTTCAAATCATTTTAGGCTTCTTTTAAAACATGATATTCCTTCATAATCAATTGATCCAAATTTCAAACCCTCCATATATTATAATATAATGATGTTTCTTTCAATTCCAACTGTTCTTATTCCAAAACATTTATTGCTATATTTTGAATATCTACTTCATCATACCTTATAAAATATCTTCCATATCATTAATTGGATCTAAATTTATGATATTCAAGAAGCTCTACTTCCAGAATGAATTCTAAAAAATATAACTCCCTCAAGTACACTTTTATTTATTTATCATCAAACTTCGTGATTCTAGTGATTGATAAAAAAACCTAACACTAAACACACATTTCATTCTAATATTCCTCCTTTTTTTCTATTAAATCATAAATCAATTATTCCATAAATACCATCCAAGGCTATGGATTTGTGATCCATTGATTTCATATCCCTTGTACATCAAAATTAAAACATCCATTTGATCAATATTTACTTTATGTTTTCTCCCTTTGTATCTTTGAACTCCATGGTGGTAAATTCTATGTTATACTTCCCCTTCATATATACAAGACATGTGGTAGATTTTCAATAATCTCCACAAGTTTCATTTTGGGGTAAGCTTATTCTCCTAAAATTCTTGAAATATATATATGGAAGTACATTTTTCTTGTTTCACACCTCCTCTTATTTATATAATCATACGTAGAAATATATTAAACCTCTTTCTTCTATATGTCATAATAAAGAGATATTAATTATTTTACTCTTATCTTCCAAAACTAAAACAATATATTTATATGCTCTCATATGTATCCAACATATTAATCATATTATTAGTATTCATTTTCCTTCTTATAATTTATAGATTTTATGATAGGTGTACCACACAATTAGTGATATTATAACAAGCTAATAAAACTGATTCAAACCTCCAAAAATAATTGATAAACACATAAAATTTAAATTTAAATTGATCTATCAGTTATTCTGGAAACCACATGATTATGACAGGGTCTCCCCTTCCATAACCTAGTCTTTAATACAACACTAGATCCAAAAAAATTATGAGTATCTTCTCTTTAATTTTATGAATATCATGGTATGATATTATAATCTTGATTGACTATAAAACAAGTCACGATGGAACCATCTACTACATGGAGTGAGTCAATAGAAACTTCCCAAACTCAAACATCTACGGGTTCTCCTTCACAGTGTATTATCCTCCTTCATAAAATGTAGATGTTAATCATAGTGTGTTATTATTCTCCATGACATAACAATACAATATATTTCATTTTAATTCACCAAAATATTCACAACAAGATCACCCTTCCATTTGGAATAATCTCCTCCACAATTGTATAATAATTATGAACATGATCTATACTTGACTGAGTACTTCAATATCATTGATCTAGGTATTCTAAAAAAATAAATAATTGAATAACCCTTACATGTTTCACTGATAACACTTATTATGGGTGTAATGACCCTTACACATTATTAAAATAATCATTATAATTTACACATTTTTTGGTGAAATTTCCCTTTCAAATACTCCTAATGACCCTCAAATTTTGTTTCAAGGAGTATTAATATTTATATTATTCATAAAAATGAACTGTATACATCCATAATTCTCTAAATAATGACTTTCATGCTTCATAAAAATTAATCTTATAAAATTAGGGACATTTCCCACATTTTCCAAAATTTTAACATTGATTCCTCGCTACTATAACAAATAAAATTGTTTGCCAATATGTTTTGATAATTAACTAAATACTCACTAGATCTATATAGAACTAAAAACACTTTTATAATTATTTGAATTATCCCAAAACTCTAGAATCAATTCCATATAGAATCCTCATATTTTATAATCCCCACCTCAAGGAAAATATCTTGACACAACTGTCAAGCTTTCACCATAACATCTCCAGATTTATGAAATATAAATATTTATTCAAAGCTTCTTATAATTTTTCCAAATCTATATATTTCTTTATAATATAATGTTATGAATGTAAATTCCTTGATATATAGTAATATTAATATGTGTATTCCTCCACTTCATGATATTCTTCCATTACATTCATTGATAAATTCTGAATATCTTCTTCGACTCACCTTTCAAAATATATTTTGGATATTAAATCAAATTTAACATATATATATTCAAGTAGATCCAGCTTCTAAATGATTTTCAGAATATATAAATCTCCCATGAAAACTTTTCAATATTTTACATCATACTTACTTTATGATTCTAATGATTGAAAAAATATTCAACACCAAACACACCTTTGGATCTAATACCTATAAAAATATCTTGCATGAAATTTCACATTATCTAATTTTTCATGATTTCATTACATTAAAAAAATTCCCAAAATATATTAACACACATTATTTTACTCTAATATTTCATTAATCATGGAATGAACATCCTATCAATTTCCAACTAAAATTCCAATAGATAAAAATATCTTCCAAAACACCTATAGCTCCTCCACACTCACCATTTCCCAATCCATAATGGAATTGAAAGTCTCTGCAAAGTGTGGTGAGTCCATCCTACACCAAAGATCTCAATATTAACATACATTTAATAAACAAACTACAATTTAATAAAAATGAATCTAATTGATAAAAATTCCAATGATATTACCTTTTTTCATAATACTCTGGAAGATGTCACTACACCACATGCCACCATATCTATTTTCCAAGAACCATGATGGTTTCTTGAGGGAAAAAGTGTTCTAGAATTATATAAATTTTTATAGTACCTTAGTCTCATCACTATGATAATATAAATGTAACTTTCATTTTATTATTTAAACAAATAAGACACAATAAGTTAGTGATAATATAAAAATATAATACAATTCCTTATTCAATAAATTTCAATCTATACATCAGAATATTTTTTTCTTTGTCTCATTGGTTTTGATACAACATTATATACACAATGATATATCATTTTCAATAATATTATTCATGAATTCATGTTTTCCTCAAAATAATCATAAAGAATTACAATATTATATCTAAAATATCAATAAAATTGAAAAATAAAATTTTAGAAAATTTATATAATTATATTCATATTATGATAAATATTCAGGGAGTATAATTTATTCATCATGAATTTCATGTTTGGTTCATTAGATATTAGAGTGATGTTTGAGAATGTCAAACTCCTTTCTATGAATAAACTCAATCCATAGCTCTGATTGGTATCTTCCAATCCCATTACATTGAAATTATTAATATTCAATATATGAAAATTTAAGACCATAATTTTTTTAAAAGAAAAATTAATTATAATTTGTATGTGAATTCATTTTAATTATCACAAATAAATATTCAGATTAAGGGGCCATAATTGTATCATCACTGATTGCCTATTCGTTGATAAAGTCTTAAACTATAGGGGAAGCCTCCACATTTTTAAAAAATTATAAAACATATTTTCCATGAAAATTAATATAATATAATAATATATATGTTTTTTTAGGTTAAAAATATTGTTTTTAAACAATTATATTATTTCTCTAAAAACTATTTTGATAAAAATTAAAAAAATTTAATTGTGTCACACTGAAACTTAAAATCAAACCCTAAAGAAAACTCCCCATCTTAAACTCAATGGAGATATGCATTCCTCATTCAAATACTTTTTTCAGAATAAAATTACAATTTTACCATTTTTAATTCAAAAATAATTATTTCCTAAAAATATTTTCATGGTTTAATTAAAATTATTAAAGACCCTATTTAATTAAAATGATTGATAATAAATCCAATTACACCAAAATGGTTTCCTAATTTCGAGGCATGAAATATTATTCTCTGAAGAAATAATATTATTATGTTCTCCCAAATTTTATAAAAATTGATCCTCTAAATGAAAATAATATATGAATAGACTGACCATTACATTCATTCCTCCAAATTTTCATTTTCAATGAAATAAAATTTTAATTTATAGAAATAATTAAATAGAACATAGAAAAAATTTAATGTGGATCAATGAAATATTCTATAAAATTGTTCACAATATATAATCACTCATGTATTCTCAAAAAATCATGGATTAATAAGAAAGATAAAATCTATATATATATACAATATTTTTATACATTCCCAAACTCTGAATGGTTACCAAGAATCCCATTTGAATTAACATCAACTTCATCCCACTTAAATCATTAACTCTAATATTAATAAAATATATCAATTCAATCAATAATAATCATTTACTAAGGTGTTTAAATACCTATAAAAATGTTTAAAGAAATAATAACCACTTTAAATCACCCACTTATCTTTGATAAGTTAAGTATTTAATTACCAACCAAAAATATGATCGCTACTTAGCTCCCCTATTCACATATAAGGAAATAATTAAATAATACACTAATATTTGATAAACTCAAAATTGTATGATTATTGAAATTCAGGATATGTCAATTCAAAAATTTAAAACTTTACTATATGATAGTGTGATAGTTTCTTGATACTTTCACCCATATCTTTGTAAAAGTAAACATTTTCTCTAATAAAGAGAATCAATCTCACCACATTTAAGAAGAATGGTGACAGTATTTCATCCAATAAAATCTAATCATTATGAATCCACTCACTAAATTATTATAAAAATATTAAAACATTACTAAACCATTAAAAAACTTAATGAAACTTCATCATCTCATTTATAAGAAAATGCTCCATGAAAAATGTGAAATCATCACTTAAGGATTCTTCCTTATATTTGAGAAAACCATTTACTTTTTAAAATTCTATATTATTAGAATAGTTGGTTAACATTATATATGTTTACATTTAAAGAATAAATAAAAACCATTATCTAGTATGATAGTTCTTCCTTAAAAAGAAAACACTTCAATGGAATAAGTGGTATCAAATATATTTGAAATGAAGCCAATAAATAAATATTAATAAGATAATTGGTATAGTAGTCCATTTCATCGATGCTAAAACAAGACAATTTTGTAAGGTATTTCAATTTTAGATAATGATTATTAATAAAAAAATCATGAAGCCACATCATTTGTTTTTTCAATACTTTTTTAATTAATTGAAAATAATTTTTCATTTTATGGATTATTACTCAATCTAGTGGAAAACTTATACTCATCCTTCAATAAAAATTACATAGTCATTATCAAAACACACTATAAATATATAAACACTAATTTTTTAATTAATATATGAAAATAATACCATCATACATAAGTAAATCATGGTCATAAAAATATATATATACTATAGTAAAAGATATTTCCAACTCATTACAACCATTCACCATCTAACAAAATGAGTGTATCATCATCGTCATATTTTCACTAAATAAACACCAACCAGATAATTATACCACTAGAATGACACTAAAAAACAATTGTTTCACCTTATTTTTTTCATCATATACAAAATTTAAATACAAAAAACTTCATTAATATTTTATTCCATCAACAATTAGAAAATATATTGATCAAACCTATTTTTTTATTGTAAATGATACTATGAAGGAGGTATTATATATTTTAAGTATACTACCACATCTATCCGTTGTATATTTTTTTTAATATTATATCAAGGACCCATAATGCTATATATAAAGTGTATAGTCCTAAATAGATATAGGTAACCATTATTGGTATGATCTAGACTCTATAATAAAACTTAGAAACCTCGAGATACACTAAAAATTTATACCCTAAACTATTTAAATGAGACATCACTATATTCCTAGGAAATTAGTTTAAATAATTTATCTATATAATAATTTAACTCATTATCTGTATTCTTATAACCTGATTTTAATTAATTATCTATATTCCAGGTATACTAGTTTAACTCATTAGTGTTTGGCAGCGATGGTAATGTGTGGAAGTGATAGTGTTGTGGTTGGGATGGTGTGTTGGTTTTTTTTGGTGTGACCCCTAAGTATTGGTCTTGTGTGAATGTGTTTTTATGATTTTTTACTTTTTATTTCTATACCCAACCTACCCAAGTCAGATAACCGCACCAACACCCAAAGGTTTTAGGTTCTTAGTGTATTTATGAACATTCATGATAGTGAGGGAACAGATGACTAACTACCCCATTTTTTTGGATCTCCCTTTTAATTTTGTTATGGGATATGATGGATATTGTTAGTCACATCTATATGGTATATATAGTATGTAATATGTTGTAATATCTAATAAGAGATAAACTTTCTTTATTTTAACTACTTTTCAATGGAAATGAACTCCCTAATTTAGATAAAAGTAAAAAAATCATTGATTTTTTTAGTTTGGTGATTCTATAATTACATTATTTAATGGATTTTTATTCTGCTATTGCGTTTTTTTGAATCATTTTTGAATCACAATAAAAAACCCTACATTTAAGTTTTTTTTCAATGTGTATAGGTTGAAGGTGAAAATTTTGTAAAATGATCAATCGATTATGAGAGTTGAAGATTCCAAAAAGGTTATGGATATTGTAATAGTTTTGAAATGGTATTTAGAGACCTACATAAAAATTATTTTATAAAAATTATTTTTTATAAAAACATTAGTATAACACCCTGAGATTTTATGAAATATTTTTTTTCGAATTAATTTTATATTTTTGATATTTTTTTATTTCACACAACACTGAAAATAGTGTTTTACATATTAAAGCACTAAGTTTGGATTGAGTTTTATGAAATAAAAATATAATAATACCCAACACACAAAATAGTGTCTATATTTCTCAACATGATACACCAAGGTGAGCATACACTACACACAACACCAACTTGGTTTTTGATACACGCATTAACGAGTTTTACCGCCTTTTAACAGCACAACTATTTTTAAAATTAAATTTTGAAAATTTTATAAATTTTATTTGTAAAGATAAAACAAAATTGAATTTATAATTTCAAAATTAGTTTATGGTTATTTTTGGGATTTATTTGAGAAACTTCATTTTTTGATGAATAGTGAAAAATGTTGTATTTTATTTAAAAACTACATTTTTTTTAAATAATTATTAATATTAATTGATATTTTAATTTTTTTTAATGTAAAATTAGATAAATTAAAAATATATCAAGCTAATTTAGGTCATTGGAATCATTTTTATATGAAAATTGGTTATAAAAACTTATTGAACTTTTGAATGTTTTTACTTTAAAAACTCACTTTCTCAACACGTCTCTGGGATTATAGTTAAACCTAATTTTCCCACTTTTTTGTTTTAAATTTTGAAAAATATACACAAGTGGTTGTAATCAGTATAAATTTTTGTTCTAATAATATAAGCATAATTTTTTGACAAAAAATATAAGTGAAAGTGATTAAAATTAATATGGTGATTAACATAAAACTAATCCTAATAAGGGATGTAAACTTAATTTTAAGGACCAAAATGACATGGAAACTTTTAAAAATGATTTTGGATGCCAATATTTAGAACATATGCCCTGTTGGTTCAAATTTTATGGGTTATTGTGATATTATTAAATGGAATTTCCCCATATAAAATTTAAGTAATAAAAAAATACAAAAGGGGACTTTCCTAAACTTTAACATTTATAAAAATTTGAGATATGTAGAAAAAAAATATTTTCTATTACACATATCCTATTGAAGAATAAATGAGTTATTTTTATAATAACTAATTATCAATAATTTTTATAGATTATTCAGTTACTTAAAATTCTTGAGAAACATCAATGTAGTGATTATTTAGTTAATAGTTAACTAAAATAAATGATACTATAAAAATTAAAATTGGAGTAAATTGGTTGAATTATTGTCATTTAAAATATTTTTAGATGAATATATAATTATAAAAATATTTTAAATTAATATATTTTTATTCCAATAATTTTTTGATATGTTAAAATTAAAATTAAATAAATAATGTCAAAATTAACATTAATGTTATTTTACAATAAAAGATAAATTAATAAATGATTTAAAATTAATAAAAAAATATCTTATCACCATTTATTTTTATGTGTTAATAAATATTAAATATTTTATATTTATTGAACAATTGATCTTTTATAATTAACATAGTGACCCATAGATTTTAAAAACATTTTTAGCACGGTCCGGGTTTAAGCATTTTTTTTGTGTGTCAGAAGCACTTGTCTTAAAATTATTTTCCAAAAAACATGATATTTTCATTTTTAAAATAATCTAACATATTTATAATTAATTTTCTATATTTTATAAAACAAATCTCACTTTAATTTATTATTAATGTTTAAACTAAAAAGTTTATAAAACTAGTGTCTTTATTAAAAACCAAAATGATAAAATTCGGAAAACATATAAGTTAAGGAACCAATTGATTAAAATTCACATATTTTTGTGGGGTGGAGGATTTGATAAGCCATTAAATCTCTTTAATCCATTATTTTTCCATTTTTTGTAACATTAGGTAAGTTTTACCACCCATTAATAAAGATATTTTGGTATTTACAAGAGTGTCACTCCCCTTCCACTATAAAAAGGAAAGCTCTCTCACACTTACTCACAACTCTCAAATCACTTAGGATTCTCAAAGATCTATTAAATACACTTACCAAAATTCATAAGTTCCTTTTTTAATCCTCCCTTTGGAAATAAAAAAAATCAAATTAATCCATTTGGTTAAAACCAAAGGGAGTTACCCAAAGAAGATGTAACATCCTCCCTCAAGCTCCTTTATTTTATTTTCATTTCCCACTACCTCAAATCACCTTATTCTATGATTATAAAAAATACCAGAATCATAAATATACTGATCTGTTTTATGTTAATATTTTGACCTACACTCACAAAAACGTCTATATAATGGGTAACAAACATACTATTTAGGTGTACGGTGAACTACCTCCTCCCGAAACGATGATTGTTTGTTTTTTCCTTTACCTCTTCTCATGGTGGTAATAGTGATGAAAATTTTATTTATATATAGTATATATGATATTTATAATTTTTTTAATCTTATTTAATTATTTTACAATACATAACTTTATACTCTCCATTTTGTGTAAATACAATAATTTTGTTTAAGGAATTGTGGACTACCGCCTCCTCGAAGTGACATGATTCATCCATGCACTACATAAAATGTATTTAATATGGGTTTAGTGAACATATATGATATATCTAACATGTTAATCATTATTTGATGATATAATATACATATATACATATTTTTTTTTCTTTTTTTCTTTCAATACGTCAATAAAATGGAGATAATGTTTATGCGTACGTACGAACTACCGTCTCCATAGTATATTTCATTTCATACTTCTATAATTTATATATTATTAAAATAAACATATAATGAATATAAATGATATTTATATCAATTTTTTAATTTATTTATATAATTATATAATTATAAGGACTAAAGATATAAATAATTAAGAAACATGTGAAAAACAAAACGGATATTACCTCAAGTGAAACCTTATCAAAGAATTGTTAATAAGAGGGAAATATAAAGTCATAATAAAACCATATATGGTATTATATATAACAATATGGTTCTATAAAATATTTATAACAAACATATATTTATTATATAGGAATATTGTATGAGTATGAAGAGATTCAATACATGAGGTAAGGTAACTTCCTCTCACTGTTTATTTCCATGAGATACATGCTTTATTCACCACCCATTCCTTTTGTGTGGAGTGTATATTGACCATAGATGTATTCTATTATAATTATAATTAAATTTATTGCTATTTACATATCTATTCTAAGATATTTATTTCACAGGGTTATGTTTTAAAAGCTACAAAATCCATAAGACAGTTATTGTCTGAACATGCTTTCATTAAGACACATGTTTTGTTATGTACCTATATTATTTTTCAAGGTGTATATACATAAATTTAACATGTTATATACTGAATATTGTTATTTTCATGATATTTTAAAGACTCATGTAATTTCATTTTCTTACATGGAATGTATTATCCAAAGTTACCAAGTGGTAAGATTTTATTTGAAATGATCTCATCACTTTTCAAGATTGTTAATGATTATGCTTCCTTTGATGAAATATCACAATACATATCTTAAGAACTATCATGAATTTTCTTATGTTATATTTATTCTAGATATCCCCATGTATTAGTACAACTTTTATACTCATTGGCACATAATATAACTAAGAAAAATATTTTTAATAAATATATGATTGTATCTCTCTCTTCGGTCGGAAATATATTATATTTCAAAAAACAATGTTTTCAAAAATGTTTCTAAATGATATTTAAAGATAATTTTCAAGGAAAACAGATTTTAAACTTTTTTATGGTTTTTAAACATTAAATTATAAGTTTTCAATTGTTTTCAATTAAATGTTTTTCAAAAGACCCTTTGCGTTCTTTCTTTATAAGTTTTCAAGTATTTTTAAAAAATTGTTTTCAAAAACGTTTTCAAGATTTATTTATAATTTTTCAAGTATTATCAAAGAAATAGTTCTTAAAAAAGTTTTAAATATTTATTTATATGTTCTATAAGCATTTTTAAATAATTTTTTTTAAAAAATATTTTGAATCTTCTTTTATATGTTTTCAAGTAAAACAGATTTCAAAAAAAATCAATCTTCTTTTATAAGTTTTCAAAGGAAAGGTTTTAAAAAAAATCAAACTTCTTTTAAAATTTTTCATGGAAAAAGGGTTTTCAAAAAAATTTCAATATTTCTTTCTAAGTTTTCAATTTATTTTCAAGGAAATGGTTTTCAAAATGATTCCAAGATTTAATTATAATTTTTAAAGAATTTTTCAAAGGAAAATGGTTTTCAAAATGTTTTCAAATATTCCATTATAAGTTTTCATAGTTATTTTATTGAGAATGGTTTTCAAAATGTTTTATGTTTTAAAACGAATTTTCCAATGAAGAAAGAATATTTTCCTCAAGAAATGTTTTCAAAATATATTTTAAAATTACTTTTCATTAAAGATGACATATATTGGTGTAACTCATTACTTTATGAGGAAATGATCCAAAAATTCCATTCATATTATTTCTTGAAAGGTTTATGATTTTATTGAATGATTATTATGACACCAGTTTCTCTTCCATAGGTTATATTCTTTTTAAATCCTCTTCATTTCATTGTTTATGATTTTAATGAAATGATTATAAAACCTATAGCTTTTCCATAAGTTAGGATATTATTACATGTTTATGATATCCATTTCATTTCATGGTTTATGATATGATTTTTTATAAATTTTTGGAAATGTATGTATGATTTCGTTTTGAGATTGGTGGGACCTATATCATGCTCCAATACATTGGGTAAATATTTATATCTCATGAGATGAATTAATATGGTATTAAAAGTGAACCTTGACTACCAAGATGTCCATGGGAGTGAACCATGACTCCCAAGATGGTTTGAAGAGTGAGTGCATGCAACTAATATGGCCATGGGAGTGAACCATGACTACCAAGATGGAATATGGAGTGAAAACATACTACTAATATGTTCTTGGAAGATATTCCTTATCTATTATGAAAATAATATTATATGATTATGTATTTTACATAATTCCATATATTATTCTTATGTTATTCTTTCATGGATTTTGTTCTTCATTTACTTATGATACATGTCTTGTGAACTACCAATATTTATTTCATGATTCTTTCTTATGAACTTTTATATGTAGGTTATGATATTTTATTTTCATGATCATACTCTCATACCCTTATGCCCGTGTTTATGCTTACATGTCTCCCTTGTTTTACTCTTACTGAGCATCTGAGCTCACCCCTTTTTATGTTTACTTCCCCATGTTAAGAATATATTTATTGATTATGATGTGTCTAAAAATGTTACTAGTCAAGAAGAACCTAGTGGGAGATAATATAGATCACTTATGTACTGGTGTTTATGTTTCCATGTTTCCAAAGGCACTAAACTAATATGAACTTTGGGCATCTATTTATGACATTTTTTATGTATTCTGAAAAAGTTATGTAATGTATATATACATCAAGACTGATTCATTATATTTGGTACTGGAAAGAAGGTTTAGTCAACCTTTGGAAACTAGGATGAGAAAACATTAGTGATATCCATAGGTATATTTCTAAGGATATATATAGTTATTTGGATAAGGATAAATATAATGATGAGTTAATGTTTAGAAATATGTCTTGGGATTTTGGTAAAGGATAGTGTGAGTGGTTTCCTATCAATACATCATTGTCTGGATACTAAAAGTGGACATGGTTCTGGAACAGATGTACCTAGGAGTAACAACTCTGATAAGGTGTATTGGTCCAGACTCAGTGTATCCCAGTACATGATAATAAGCCTTACTGCGCACCTAGTTTGACACTCCTAGGGGGTATTCTTTAGAAATTAACAAACTCTCCATGAGACAACATGAAAAAGTTTAAGGGATGTTGGATATTAATAACCTAGTATAATCTAAAGGAGTCATAATTTAATAAATGTGTCATGATTTATAAATCCTATAAGTAATTTTCATGATTATGTGGGATTCTTCTATGATATGTGTTTCTCACTTTGGGTTTATTTGTTTTAGTCAATAGAGTGAAATAGAAGGAACATGGTTAACATTGAATGATTAATATGTTTAATATATGGGAATTATAAAAATCGATTTCCCAATTGGAAATCTCATAAAGGGAACTAGGAAGGTGGTATGCGTATTCATTATAGGTCTAAAGATAAAGAGACTCTAACCTACATGTGAAAGGTATATTATGTTATTCCAGTATTGTTTACATTAAACATAAGAAGCATGATTTGATTGAGGTTAAGGAACCTTAAAGAATGATTTATATTTCATATTCTAGGAATGTGGTATTAAGTAACATGTTGATGAAGCCTGAGTAATGGTTTGCAAATAAATTTGGATGAATGAAGTATTTATGTTTTGTAATTAAAAGTTTATGTTATATAAATCATGAAATATATAAGTATTTTCATTATAATTATTCATTAAGTATTTAAATGGATATGTCAAATGGTGATGAAGACTTAGAAAAGTGATATTTTGATTAAGGGAAGATAACCCTTAATGTGGTCAAGATCTTGAGAAAATTGCGTTTACCTTGGAAAAAGAGATGATTGATTTGGATAAATAAATTGTATAGCACTTATTACCCTGGATCTGATTATTTATTTTTTGAAAAAGTGGTCTATGTCATCATAGATGAAGTTTACAACATCTTGGATTTAAGAAATATATCTAGTAACCTTTATAATAAGAAATCATGCATGTTTTTTGAAATTATTTATGGTAATTCGAGTTATTACTATGTTTTAAGATAATATAGAATGAAGGAATTCACATTTTTGGACTGTGACAACCAAGATATGCTTTATGATATATGTGGGGTCAAATTTAAGCTAATTTAGTGTCATTATTTATAATGTTTTAGATTTTCATCATTCATAAGGTTTATAAGGTTAACCATTTATGGTATGATCAAGTTAAACTTCAGATGAAGTATGTGAGATTGAATTACTATCTTACCACATGAGGATTTATGAATAATGGATAACCTTTTCTAACACTTATGTGTTCATGGTAATTTAAGATAGATGGGATTAATTTTCATCGATGTCGTGATCTGTTAGTGCTTCAAGAAGGAAAAAAATAAACTTTATTTTTATAGAAAAGGGTAAAGTGGAAATTGGACAAGACAAGACCAAAGTGTGAGATTTTACTAATTAAATAGAATGACATCAAGTAATTACAACTTCTCGTGAAAATTATTCAACCATCATGAATGGATCTTGAAACCGAAAAGGTTATCCTAGTACCTTCTTTTATAATAAATCAAATAGTCCCTTAGATAATCATATATTTTTGGGATTGCGATTGTTAACTATCTTCTGATCAAGAACTCTATCACTCTCTTCCAGAACATGATAGTTATATTTATCTTCCATGTCCATGTTTTCACTTTCCACATATTTTATCCTAATAGGAAACCTGGCTAGGTGTTACTCTGGGTAACCATTATGGTTCCAACTTTATTTTCTTAGAGGAAGTTTTAGGATTCATTAGTAAGATGTAGGTTTCTATAAAAGGAACATTCAAGTATTTAACCTTTAATAACCCAAAATAATATATAAAAGAAATTCATTTTAAGGGGGTATAATGTAACACCCTACGATTTTTTGAAATATGTTTTTTGAATTAATTTAATATTTTTTATATTTTTCATTTCACACAACACTAAAAATAATTCTATATATTAAAACACTATGTTTGGATTATGTTATATAAAATACCAAGATAATCATACACTAAATGAAACATAAAGTCTATATTTCTTGACATAATACACCAAGGTGATCTTGTGCTACATGAAACACCAACTGGGCTTGTGATACATGCACTATCCAGTTTTATCACCTTTAAATGGCATCCCTATTTTTAAAAACAAAATTTTATAATTTTATAAATTTTAATTACAAAAAAATAAATTTTTAATTCATAATTTCTAAATTAAATTATGGTTAGTTTTTGGGATTTTTCTAAGAAAAATCATTTTTTGATGAATAATAAAAAATATTGTATTTTAGTGAAAAATTTATTTTCCATTTAAATAATTATTAATATTCAGTTATATTTAATTTTTTTTAAAGTAAAAATATATTAAATAAACATAAATTAAACCAATTCCGGTCATTTTAATCATTTTTATATTTAATTTTTTAAAAAAACTATTATTGAAATTTTGAACATTTTTACTTTAAAACCCTGCATTCTCGCCACGTATGCGGGATTAGTGTTAAACTTAATTTTCCTACTTCTGTGTTTTGAATTTTGAAAAAAATACATGGTTGTAATTAGTATAATATATTTTTTATAATAATATCAACTTAATTTTTTGACAAAAAATATTAGTGAATGTGATTAAAATTAATTACGGTGACTAACGTAAAATTAAGCTTAACGAGGGACTAAAACTTAATCTTAAGGACCAAAATGACATGGAAAATTGTCTAAATATTATTGGATGCCAATAATTCGAACATATCCCATATTGGTTCTAATTTTATGGTTTATTTTGATATTATTAAATGTAATTTCTCTACATAAAAGTTTAATTATAAAAAAATACAACAAAAAAATTCCTTACTATTCACATTTATAAAACTTTTGGACATGGAAGAAACAACATATTTTAGGTTACACATATACTTTTGAAAAATAAATGATTTATTTTTATCATAATGACTTATCAATAATTTTTAGAGATGATTTAGTTACGTATAATTCCTAATAAATGCCAACGTGGTGATTATTTAATTGATAATTATATAAAAATGATACTATAAAAACTAAAAGTGAAGTAAATTGGTTGAATTATTTTCATTAAATATTTTTTTAGATAAATATATTATTATAAAAATATTTTAACATAAAATATTTTAATTCTAATATTATTTTTTATATTTCAAAATAAAAATTAAATAAATAATATCAAAAATGACATTAATGTTATTTTATAATAAATGATATTTTGTAAAATAATTTAAAATTAATAAAAATACTATATTATAAAAACTAATTTTTAAGTGTTAATAAATATTAAATATAGTATATTATTGTACCAATTTATCTTTTATAATTAACATAGTGCCCCACATATTGTAAAACAATTAGCATTGTCCGGGTTTAAGGAGTGTTTTTGTGCATCACATGCACTTGTTTTAAAATTAATTTCCAAAACACAAATTTTTTTTTGTTTTGTAAATTAGGTATATTATTTATAATTAATTGGATCTATATTTTTTAAAAAAATAAATTAAATTTATTCTTAATGGTTAAACAACATAGGTTATAAAATTAGTTTCTTTAATAAAAACCAAAATGATATAATTGGGGAAACATAGAAGTTAAGGAACCAATTTATTAAAATGAACATATTTTTGTGTATTGGTGGTTTTTGTAGAAAATTATTCACATTTAATACATTATCTTTCAATTTTTTATGAACATTAGGATTGGTACACCTTCCATTAATGAATACCTTTTTGTATTTACATGAGTGTCACTCCCCTCTCACTATAAAAAGGAAAGCACTCTCCCACATCCTCACACCTCTCAAACCACTTAGGTTTCGGCCAATATATAACTAATAATATAAGGCCCCAGCCTTAAACCTTACTTAATCATGAGTTATTACAAGATTACACATTGAGGATCTTTTCAGGTTTAGAGTTTTAGAGAATTAGATCATAAAACATGCATTACATTCCACATTTAAACAAAGTGGTTACATAAAAGATATTATTCATTTTTCCCATCAATAGAAACATATTTAAAATAAAACATGGATTCCTTCTTGACACTTCCTTGACACTATCATCATATCATGTACCTTTACCTTGACCTGTGAAAAACATTTCAAAAACTTGGGATGAGCATAAAAAGCTCATCAAGGGATATAAAAATATGGAAAGGAAACATGGGTACATATATACATAAGAATGAAATAATAATTTACCCATAAAACATAAGCACTTCAACATAAATCATCAAATCATGAATAAATCATAGAAATCATAAGACATAAAGGTAACTTGAGGCATTCATAACATTCTTACGTAGGGAGTAACTCTCTTGGTTACGTTTGGAATACCCATCACAGTATATTCCCTAAATCTCTTCAGAGAAACCTTAACGTTTCACTCCTTCGCATTACCCAATGCATTGGAGAGCTATATTGGGCTCACCCGCCCTTAGTTTATCACGGAACCACCCATCTTCATAATAATGCCCAAGAACCATAACATAATCGTATCACATAAAACATGCATAAAGGAAACATAACATTTTTACATTTCAATCACAAGATATCAATAAAACACATTGATATAATAAAAACATTATGAAAACCATTTTCAATACCAAAATAAAATCAAAGTAAAAGAGGGTATTTATTTTTCTTTTAAAAAAGGTATGGCTTGTAGAGGAAGCTGAAACTCAAATAGTGGTCACAGCGGCGGAGAAGTCGTTGTCGCCGCATACGTACGACAAAACATTCCCTTTTTTCATTTAGTAAATGCTTCTTATAAAAAAGATTCCTTTTGAATAAAAGTAAAAGTCAAAGGGTTTTATACACTGTATAAAAGAAGGTTGTGTATAAAACAAAATATGCCTCAATGAAAGGAGATTGAGACGAAGTCCTATACATCAGGTCCGACATGACTCGATTGTTCTTTAACCTCCTGAATAATAAACTTTAGTTAATTTATAATTGCTTAAGAACCTTTTTCAAGTTCATTATTCCTTTTATATCACTTATTACCATGTCATGAACACTATTTAATTATTTAAGTTATTAACGGTCGTTTTAACGATCATTGGTACTTGAGTCAAAAATAAACTCTTTATAATTACAATTTGTTCATGTATCCATTATATCCAGAGTTATACTCATGATGTAGATATCATATATATCATATATATCCGGTATATACATGCATTTATAATATTACATAACGTTTAGAGGTAAGAAATGAAATGCACCGTTCATGGAGACGGTAAGTCGTACGTATGCATGAATGCTACTTTCATTTCTATTTCGTATTTTATGAAATGGAATCATAATGATATAATGGTATATTATAATTCCAGTATAATATCATATATAAAATCATTAATTACATCCTTTATACGTCCCACATATGGCATTAACGAATCAAATCACTTTGAGGGGGTGGTAGTCCGCACTTCCTAAGATGAAGATATTGCATTTACCCATAATGGAAACCATAAAGGTACGCCATAAATGAAAAATACAGAATCTTAAGTAAAATATAAAAATATTATATATCATATATAAATATAGTTACATCTTAATGGCCACCTTTTAAGGTGTTATAAAAATATTATTCAATCATTGTTTCGTGAGGCAAAAATTCGCCATCCACAGAAACAGTATGTTCTTTCACCATTAGATGTAGGTATGTGTAAGTGTAGCTCGAATGAATCTTATAACAACATCCTAGTATATTGAAGATACTGGAGTTGTTAAAAAATAAATGAATAAAAAGAGTTTAGGGGGTTGGAGAAGCAAAATAAAACAAAAGAACACAAGATAAAACACTACCTTTAAAACAGGTAACTCCTTTTAATTTGAGCTGAAAGGCTTCCTTGGGAAGACTTCTGCCCAAAGTGAGGCTTCTAGGAGTAAAAGAGGGATGTGGAGAGAAAAAATGGTCAGAGAGTGGCCGAACAAAATTCTTGAGAGGTGTGGGTAATGTGATAGTGGTGGGGGCCTTTTATAAGAGGAGAGGAGGGGCACTCTTGGAAAGTAAAGAACTGTTACATTATTTTAAAATGCGTTTCGGATTTAAAAGGTCCCACATTGATATAATTCGAAGATAAGATGATAAGGGTTCGAAATATACCCATCCAATAGGTTTTTGACAAGTGTAGGTCATAGATTTTACATTATCTTGTCATTTTATTTAAATCTTTAAAAAATGAGGTAATCGCTGCATCATCATGATGTCATAAATAATTTAATTTATGTAATGTCTAAAAATTATATAAAAAAATACTATGATATAGGAAATCGTTTTATCTTTCAGATGACTATTTATAGTCAAAAATCTGACTTGTATAACCCCATGTAAAAATTGTTTTAGTAAAATAACTCAAGCTTGCGACATTTTTTACTTTAACATTAAATAAAAAGATATTAATGTCATTTTCCTACCAAAGTGGATCCATGGGGTCCCCAAGTTGACCCATGGATTGTCTTGGTCGGCCATGACACATCCAATAAGGGTAGGAAATGTGTTAAAATCATCTCATATTATTAAAACATTATTTTTACCTTAAAACTACACTAATTACCTCTAATCGGGATTAAAAACTTAAAAGTTACTATTCACTAAAAATTTATTTTAATCCCATTGAACCACATTTTACTTCTTAATGACAACCATGTATGTCGGATTTTTGAAATTAAAAACACAGAAGTGGCAAAGTTTCATTTAAATGAAAAAATTAGTTTCTTTAACTACCACTTAGTGGTTTCACTATTCATAAAAAATTGATGTTTTTCAGAATAATACCAAAACTTAACCATAAGCTATATTTGATATTCTGAATTCAAAAATGATGTCTATTTTACAAAATTCAAATCATATAAGTTACATTAATTAATTTAATAATTAATTCCCTTTGTCATGACAAATATCGTGTTTTTATGAAACAATAAGTATCAAAAGATTGACACTAGTTTAATTCCAATTTCAAATGGAAATTGATTCCAATGACCACCATTAGATTAAATGGTAAAAATATATTCTAATTTCACTTTAAAACCAATTCAAAAGATAATCTAATCATATAAATAAATTATATTAAAAAGAGGTCTTGAATTAAAATACAACATTTTTCACTATTCATTAAAAAATGATCTTTATCAGAAAAATACCAAAAATTCACACAAAGTAAATTTTTATGTACCAATAATAAAGAATATGTTTATTTTGACAAACATAGCATATAAAATTATCAAAAGATAGATTTAAGAATGGTTTTCATCAAAAGGCAGTAAAACAATCTTTTAAAAATATTAGTGTATTCCATGCTTAAGATTGGATTTATTCTCATTTTAATCCTCTAAAACACTATCCAATTCATAAATAGACATTGATAAGAATATCTACTATTCATTACTTACTTGGGATGTTACATCCTTCCACCCTTTAGAAAATTGTGTCCCCACAATATATTTACTTATCGAATAAGTGGGCGTATTTAGCCCTCATTGCATTTTCATATTCCCATGTTGCCTCTTCAATCATGTGGTTTTTCCACAAAACCTTTACCTGATGAATCACTTTATTCCGTAAAACTTGGTCCATGTGGTCAAGAATCTGGACTGGTTATTCCTCATAAGATAGGTTCTCTTCCAGCTGAACTACCTCTGGACTCAAAACATGAGATGGATCTCGCATTTACTTCCTTAACATTGAAACATGAAAAACATTGTGTACCTGAGATAAACTTAGAGGTAAAGCCACTTGGTATGCAACTGATCCAACTCTCTCCAGAATTTCATATGGTCCAATGAAACTTGGACTCATCTTTCCTTTCTTTCCAAATCGCATCACACTTTTCCATGGTGAGACTTTGAGAAAAACATGATCACCTACCTCAAAAGAGAGATCCTTCCTCTTGTTGTTCACATAACTTTTCTGCCTACTCTGAGCTGTTCTCATGTGTTTCTGTATCAGCTGAACTTTTTTTGCCAACTCTTCTACCAATTCTGGTCCCATCAGCATCCTTTCACTCACTTCACCCTAGAATGCTGGAGTTCGACACCGCTTCCCATATAACGCCTCAAATGGTTCCATCTGTATACTAGAATGAAAACTGTTATTATATGAAAATTCAACCAAAGAAAGATGTTGGTCCCAACTTCCCTGATAATCCATCGAACAAGCACTTAGAATATCCTCCAATGTCTGAATCGTTATTTCTGACTGCCCATCTGATTGCAAATGAAAAGCTGTACTAAAATTTAATTCAGTACCCAACGACTTCTGAAGGCCTCTCTAAAAGTTAGAAGTAATCCTGGGATCACGATCAGATACAACGGAGAGAGGAACTCCATGCAACCTGACTATCTCTTTAAGGTACAAACGGGAAAGTCACTACGGAAAAAATGGGTATTTGCGACGGGTTATTTGTGACGGGAATAAATCCCGTCGCAAATAAATAGGCTTTTGCGACGGGATTGCTTTCCCCGTCGCAAATAGTTTTCCCGCGATGCGCGCCAAATCGCGGGAAAACTATTTGCGACGGGAAAATTTTCCCGTCGCAAATAACCGGTGGCGGTAAATGGTATTTGCGACGGGAAAATATTCCCGTCGCTAATAGTATGTTATTTGCGACGGGACCCGTCGCAAATAACTATTTACTCGTTGACCGTAATTAATGCGGGATAATGTATTTGCAACGGTACCCGTCGCAAATAAACCCGTCGCAAATAATCTAACCTATAAATACCCCCATCCGTTTTTTTCAAATCATTCTCATTCTCTATCTTCTCCTGCTCTCAAACTTGTGTTTCTAAAGTTGAGTTTTTCTTCAGTTTAATTTTTTTCTTCGGAGCTGATATTAATGTTTTGAAGAACGATCAGAGCAGATCAATTTTCAAGGTATTTATGTTCATTTTAATTTAATATTTATTTTTAATTTTTTAGTAGTTTCAATTATTCTTAATTAGTTGTAATTTAATTATCTTTACATTGTTTTCTAACTTAATAAATTTAAATTATTAGTATTGATCATAGTTAATGGTAATTAGGAATAATTAGTAATAATTTTTAATAATTAAGAATAAATATTAATAATTAGTAATAAATTCCAATAATTAGGAATAATAACATTATTATATTATTAGTATATTTTCTTATTAATATTAAAATAATATAATTTTTTATATATATACATTTCTCTTTTCATATGTGTGTTTACTGTCTTCACATGTATTATTTGTATGTGGAGATAGAAAACGCACAGATGAAAGGAGAATTGTATATAAATCAGAAAATTATATTATTTTAATATTAATAATAAAATATACTAATAATGTTATTATTTGTAATTATTGGTAATTATTCCTAATTATTGGTAATTATTCATTTAATTACTAATAATTAGGAACAATTATCAATAATTATCAATAATTAAGAATATTTAGTAATAATTAGTAATAATTACCAATAATTAGTAATAATTAGTAATAATTATCAATAATTAGTAATAATTAGTAATAATTACCAATAAGTAGTAATAATTACCAATAAGTAGTAATAATTATCTATAATTTGGAATAATTAACAATAATTAACAATAATTAGTAATAATTAGTAATAATTACCAATAATTACCAATAATTAGTAATAATTAGTAATAATTACCAATAGTTGCCAATAATTTCCAATAATTACCAATAATTACAAATAATTAGGAATAATTAGGAATAATTAGGAATAATTAGGAATAATTAGGAATAATTAGGAATAATTAGGAATAATTAAGAATAATTAGATATAATTAGGAATAATTAGGAATAATTAGGAATAATTAGGAATAATTAGGAATAATTAGGAATAATTAGGAATAATTAGGAACAATTATCAATAATTATCAATAATTACCAATAATTAGGAATAATTACCAATAATTACCAATAATTACCAATAATTAGGAATAATTAGTAATAATTACCAATAATTTCCAATAATTACCAATAATCAACAATAATTACCAATAATCACCAATAATTACCAATAATTACCAATATTTTCCAATATTTTCCAATAATTACCAATAATTACCAATATTTTCCAATAATTACCAATAATTACCAATATTTTCCAATAAATACCAATATTTACCAATAATTACCAATATTTATCAATAATTAGGAATAACTACCAAAAATTGTGAATAACTACCAATAATTTGGAATAATTACCAATAATTTGGAATAATTACCAATAATTTGGAATAATTACCAATAATTTGAAATAATTACCAATAATTAGGAATAATTACCTTATTACATTATTTGTATATTTTATTATTAATATTAAAATAATATAATTTTCTATATTATATACAATTCTCTTTTTTTCTGTGTTTTTTCTGTCTCCACATGTAATATTTGCATTCTTTTTCAAAATTATCAACCTACTCGCCAATGGAGAGGTGAAAGTGAATGCCAATATTACATGTGGAGACAGAATGTGAAACACACAGATGAAAGGATAATTGTATATAATATAGAAAATTATATTATTTTAATATTAATAATAAAATATACTAATAATGTAATTTTGTTATTATTATATAATTAATATTTATGAAAAAAATTATATTAGTATTATTAAAAAAAATAAAAAATCAATATAATATTAAAATTATCAATATTTGCAACAGGTTTTGCTTTATTCTCAATATATTCAATTCTTGCTTGAGTGTTTTTTCTAAAAAATTATTCAAAACCAGTAATGCTTTTATATTTTATAGAAAAATATGGAACAACGAGGTCGTCAACAGTCATTATTAGATGACCGCATATGGATAAATCAACGTAGAAATCCAAATGGTTCTGGTTTAAATTTAGTATATATAGAGGGTGTAGAGATTTTTTTATCATTTGCGGCATCAAATCCAGAATTTGTTTCAGAAGGAAAGATAAAATGCCCTTGTAGAAAATGTGCATTGAGAACGTTTGACACGTTTGACAAAGTGGGGGAACATCTCTTGGGTTTTGGTTTTCAAGAAGATTATGTTTTTTGGTATCAACACAGTGAACGCAGTTCCAGAGCAGGTGATACCAACTTGATTCCGGATCCATCCCAGTTTCAAGATTTAGTACATGATGTTTCAGGTTCATCTGTTCAACATACAGAAACTCCGGCTGATATAGCTTCAAATCCTGAGTTGGGACCGTCTGAATTTTATGAGTTGTTGAAGTCTGCTGAGGATGCATTATATCCTGGCTGCAAGATGAGAAAATTAGAAGCAGTTGCAAAATTTATGGCTATCAAATCAGATAACGGAATGTCAAACACCTATTTTGGCCAGATATTTTCTTTGCTGAAAACACTGTTACCCGAAGGAAATGTTTTACATGAAAATTACTATGAAAGTAAGAGGTTGGTTCGAAATTTGGGACATACTTGTCAAAAGATTCATGCATGTTCAAATGACTGCATTTTATATTCTGGGGAAAATGAGTCATTGGATAGTTGTCCCACATGTGGGAAACTGAGATATAAAGAAGGACAACACGGGAAGTCTGGGTTGATTCCTGTAAAAAGGTTGAGATATTTTCCTCTTACATCCAGACTTCAGCGTTTATTCATGTCTAAGAATACAGCGACAATGATGTCATGGAATAAAGAGAATATTTCAACCGATAAAATATTGAATCATCCAGCCGATGGTGATTCATGGAAACATTTTGATAGAGTGCATCCATCCTTTGCTTTAGAAGCTAGAAATGTTCGACTGGGCCTTTCCACTGATGGTTTCTGTCCGTTTGGATCTTATGGTAGTCAATATTCATGTTGGCCTGTTTTTTTAACTCCGTACAATTTACCTCCATGGATGTTGATGAAGGAGCCATATATCTTTTTGACTATACTAATTCCAGGACATCCGAAGAAAAATATTGATGTTTATTTGAAGCCATTGATTGATGAATTAAATTTATTGTGGAGTACTGGTGTCAGTACATATGATGTTGCAACGAAACAGAATTTCATACTGAGAGTAGCATTGATGTGGACAATAAGTGACTTCCCGGCTTATGGGATGTTATCTAGCTGGAGTACACATGGTCAGAAATCATTTCCTTACTGTATGGGAGAGAACAAAGCATTTATGCTCATTCATGGAAAGAAACCTTGTTATTTTGACTGTCATCGCAGATTTCTTCCAGCTGATCTTCCTTTTCGCAGAAACAGATCTCATTTTAGAAAAGTAATAGTTGAAATGGATGGACCTCCAAAAATGCTATCAGGTTCGGAGTTAAAATCAGTTGTATTTTCATTACCTCCCATCACTTTTGGTCCCACAATAAACCAACAGAAAATTTCTGGTTTTGGGAAAGAACACAATTGGATTAAACGTAGCATATTTTGGGATTTGCCATATTGGTCTGATTTGTTGGTCTGCCACATGTTAGATGTCATGCATATTGAGAAGAACTGTTTTCATAATTTGTTTCATACAGTTTTGGATACGCCAGGAAAGAGCAATGACAATGTAAATGCACGTTTAGATCTTTCCCAAATTTGCAGGCGTCCAGAATTGGAACTATTTGAGAATGTCAGAACAGAAAGGTTACTGAAACCAAAAGCAGCTTATACACTGTCTAAAGAAAACCGTTTATTATTTTGTCAGTGGATTGCAGATTTGAGACTTCCATATGGTTGTGCTTCCAATTTGGGTAGATGTGTAAAGAATGGTCATATTACTGGATTAAAAAGTCATGATTGTCATGTTATAATAGAGAGACATCTACCCATTGGATTAAGAGGTCTATTGAATTCTGTGATTTGGGATTCCATAACAGACATGTCTCATTTTTTTCGGGAAATTTGTGCGGCTACGGCAGATTATGATGCTTTAGGAAAACTTGAAAAAGATGTTGTTGTAATTATATGTAAACTGGAAAAAATATTTCCGTCGTCTTTCTTCGACTCAATGGAACATTTGATGTTACATTTTCCATATGAAGCCAAATGTGGAGGTCCGGTACAGTTTCGATTGATGTACCCATTTGAAAGATGCATGCAAAAATTGAAAAGAAAAGTACGTAACAAAGCATCTGTTGAAGGATCTATTGCAGAATCTTATTTGCAAGATGAAATTTCTTTTTTCTGCTCCCATTATTTTGAATCTGAGTATCCTTCAAAACACAACCGAATGGGACGGAACAAGAGGAATATTGATGAAATCGACAATCAATTATCTATTTTCAACCAGTCAGAGCTTGGTTTTGGTGGAGTTTACGAACGCTGGCTTTCAGATGATGAACATCAGAGAGCTCATACGTATGTTCTTCTCAACTGTGAAGAGATGACATCAGTTTTACTGTAAGTGTTTATATCACTTATTCTATCATTTATGTTACAGTAAATAAATTTGGTTTTTATAGGTTGTATGATAATCATATCAAGAAACAAATTCCACAAATTACAGCAGCTGCTCTCGAAGAACGTCGACTGAAAAATTTCTCTCAGTGGTTTCAAAAACTAGTAACATAAATTCTTTATCTTTTAGAAACTCATTCAATGTATAGTTTACTATATTGATAATTATTTCACAAATTCTCAGGTGTCTTGACATGCTGATAAAATTGACAAACGGCTGTGTGTATTGAGTAACCCACCTTCCAAACTTGTTAAAACTTATAATGCATATGTGGTGAATGGATTTCGATTCCACACACATGCATATGGGGAATCGAAAAAAACAATGAACAGTGGAGTTAGCTTGAGAGGATCTCATCATTGAGAAAATGAAGTTGACTTTTATGGCATACTTGATGAAATCATTGAACTCTGTTATCTTGGACAACATTACATAACCATGTTCAAATGTCGGTGGTTGGATACAGAGAGAGGCGTGCGTGTTCATCCGACTCATGGAATCATCGATATTAAATGTAAAAGTGTTCTTGCAGTAAATGAAACATTCTTATTGGATCAACAGGCATATCAAGTTTATTATGCAATGTACTGTGCAAAATCAAGAGACTTGACTGATTGGTGGAGTGTAATAAAAATCAAAATTTGAGACAATCAGTTTAGTCAAAGTGAATGTGCTTTCACTGATGTGCAAAGAATTGATGTTTTTCAAGAGAGTACTCAAAATCAATCTTTTTTACAAAGAGACATGAGTATCGATGACGACACCCCACATTTAAGAGTCGGTGATGACGATGATGTTAATGATGTCACATATGAATTTGAAACGGTAAGAGATGAAGCAACTGTAACTCGAATGGATATCGATGATGTTGAGGAGGAATATGAAGATGACATTGACATATATGAATATGATGATGAAGATGAACACTGATAGAATTCCATGGTATTTATATACAATCATAATATGTATATATGTATATATAATAGTAATTATCAATTATTTGCTAACATTAACATTTTCTGTTTCAGATGGACGACGCCACATTTCGTGAGTTGGCGGATGCTGACCTGACTTTTGATGCGGATGAGTTGCTGACAGATGACCCTCAGCCTGCATGCGCTCCAGGGAGTACGCGGAGGGGGTGCGGTCTTGCACGATTGATGATTCCTGACCCCGTCCCCGAGCGATGTCCACATCTTGGGTTTGATCCACGCACACGGAGGTATGATAACCTGTGGATTTGACTAAGATTTCATTAATCTATTCACATAATAAATGTTTATTATTTTTTCAGTTTTCCACATATAGCAGTCGGACAGGGCAGCGCTATTTTGCGCAACTATTTCTCTCAGCCGTGGACCACATGGGAGCAGATTCCCATTGATGTGCAGCAGGCCATGTTCAGCCATTGGTTGGTACGTACGTAAATAAATAATTTTTATTTTGAAAATTATTTCATTTCTAACTTGATATTTTGATTTATTTGTAGGGTTTATGGTATCTGATCGAGGATACCATGCGTGACTCCATCCACGAGGCATGGGAGGTGGCCATGCGTGATCGTCTTCGTCAGTTTTTGCACAATTTAAGAAAAGCTGCGATGAAGGAAGAAGGAGTGTCAGATTTTGAGGAGTCATGTAGAGCACACCGACCAGAGTATATTTCATCCCATGTATGGGATGGATTATGTGCGCACTGGTTGAGTGGTGCCTTTCAGAGGAGATCATCGGTGGGGAGGCAGAATTGGGGGAGACAGGAGGTGACTCATCGAGCTGGGAGTCGTTCTTTCAGTACTCATAGACAACATCTGGTACGTACATTATTTATAAATATTTTATATAACTACAAATATTAACAGTTTATTTTTTATTCTTATAGGCTGTCGAGCACCCCGATATTACAGAGTACGACGTATATCGGAGGATGTATAGTGATCCTGCTACTGGGGTGCTCAGAGGTGATCGTCAGCATCACATCGTGGTCAGTATTATTTGTTTTCAAGTTTAAAAATTAACTGCATATAATATATTCACAATTTTAATTTTAAATTGCAACTATAGGAGTCATATGAGGCCGCAGCGGCACAGGCCTGGCCTGAGAGTCAGGCCGAGTCATCAGATCAGACCACTGCCCATCAGTTTGATGAGGCGGAATGGATGCAGGCCACCCAGTATGCCTTTGAGAAGGGCCGGGTAGTTGGTATCGGCTCTCGATGAACTCCTGGAGATTATTATGGCAGTGCTTCGATGTCGGCGTCCAGCTCGAGAGGAGCTCGTGCATCTTCTTCTACACAGTATGAGGATCAGTTGCGATCTCAGACTGCACAGATAGAGAGTCTCTGACAGGAGTAGGAGCAGATGCGTCAGCAGCATGAGGAGGAGCGTCGACGCCAGCAGCAGCTGTACGAGGAGCAGGCGAGTCGGTGGCAGCAGCAGCATCAGGAGCAGATGGAGTACATGCGCCGACTCACTCATGCTTTAGGGATTTAGTTTCCTCCACCACTATCTGCAGATCCCCCACCTCCCCCCCCCCTCCTTCAGATTAGAGTTTGTATTTCTGTTATAAAATTTGTGAAATCAAAATATTTTTTTTTCTATTTGTAGTTTCTGTCTCATTATAAAATATTAATAATATTATATTTTTAAATAACAATATTAATATGAATAATAATATTATTTATATTTTATAATATTAAATTTTATATATATATAAAAATTATATATATATATATTAAAATTTTATAATATTATAATTTAATTTTATTTTTTGTAATACTTGAATTATTTTAATATTTGAATGTAAAATAATTCTATTATTTTTATATTAATTAAAATAACTTATTAATATTTTTTTTATTTATGAATTATAATTGTAATATTATTATATTAATTAAATCATTTATTAATATTCTATTATTTTTTATTTTTGAATTATAATTCTACTATTATTATAGTAATTAAAATAAATTATTATTTTCATTTGTAAATTATAATTCTATTATTATATTAATTAAAATAATTTATTAATAATTTATTTTTTTATTTTTTTTATAGTATTTGCGACGGGATACTATACCCGTCGCAAATACTAGTATTATTAATAGTTTTTTATTTTTTAAAAAAAAATAGTATTTGCGATGGGACCCGTCGCAAATACTATAAATAGTATTTGCGACGGGATACTATGCCCGTCGCAAATACTAGTATTATTAATAGTTTTTATTTTTTTTAAAAAAAATAGTTTTTTGCGACGGTACCGTCGCAAAAGGTATTTGCGACGGGTCCCGTCGCAAAAGGTATTTTAAAAGTTTTTTACAAAAATACGGAATACTATTTACGACGGGGAGAATGACCGTCGCAAAAAAAAGGCTTTAGCGACGGGCCCGTCGCAAATAAGTGTAGTTGCGACGAGATCCCGTCGCAAATGCCCCGTCGCAAATACCTGTTTTTCTAGTAGTGAGTTGATCTAGGGAAAAAGTATCTCGTATAGCAAGGAAATGAGCATATTTAGTCAAGCGATCAACAATAACCCAGATTGCATTATTACCTCAAGGTGTCTTCGGCAATCCCATAACGAAGTCCATGGGTATATTTTCCCATTTCCATTCTGGTACTGGTAAAGGCTGAAGCATCCCTTTTGGTAACTGCCGATCTGCTTTAACCTGTTGAAAAGTCAAACACTTCACAGTATAATCAGCAATATCTCTTTTCATTCCATCCCACCAGTAATACTCCTGCAGATCTCTGTACATCTTAGTACTGCCAGGATGAAATGAAAACAGAGAACTATGAGCTTCACATAACAACTCTCTCTTCAACTTTAAATCACATGGAACACACAATCTCTTCCCAAATCTCAAAACACAATCATTATCAATGAAGAATTCAGGGAACTTACCCTTCTGAGCCAACTCTACCTTTTTCTGCAACTCACTGTCTTGCTTCTGTGCTTCCTTGATTCGGTCTGATAGAGAAGATTTCACTGATACCTGAAACAAAATAGAATAACATCATGCGCCAAAAACTTCTTTGCCAAATTTTATCAAATCCTTAACCAAAGGATCACGTTCCAAAACGCAACATTTCTAATTATGCATTACTTTTTCGACTCAAAGCATCAGCCACTTTATTTGCTTTTCCTGGATGGTAATGATTTGTACAATCATAATCTTTGATTAATTCTATCCATCTCCTCTGTCTCATGTTAAATTCTTTCTGAGTGAATATACACTTTAAACTTTTTTATCAGTATATATTTCACACATTACTCCATACAAATGATGCCTCCAAATTTTTAAAGTGAAAACAACAGTAGCTAATTCCAAATCATGTGTAGGATAATTTACCTCTTGAGTTTTCAACTGACGTGAATAATAAGCAATTACCTGATCATTCTTCATTAGGACGCAACCAAGTCCTTTCATTGAAGCATCACTTTAGATAACAAAATCATCATTCCTAGAAGGTAGTACCAAAACTGGAGCATTAACCAATCTTCTTTTCTGTTCCTAAAAACAATCATCACATTCTTTTGTCCAGATAAACATAACACCCTTATAAGTTAGCTTAGTCATTGGACTAGATAACTGTGAAAACTTTCTAACAAACCTTCGGTAATAGCCTGAAAAACCAAGTAATCTACGAATCTCTGTTACATTTGTGGGTATTGGCCATTCTTCAACAACCTTTGTTTTTTCCGGATCAATGGTTATCCCATCTTTAAAAACAATGTGACCAAGGAAAGAAATTTGTTGCAACCAAAACTCAAACTTGCTGAATTTCCCATACAATTTCTTTTCTTTTAAGGTTTGCAAAACAACCCTTAAATGTCTTTCATGCTCCTCTTTACATTTAGAAAACACCAAAATATCATCAATAAAAACAGCCAACATTTTTCACCTGAGTCAAGTGAGCCATCACTGAAACAAACTGTTTAGTTCTAATTCTGACCATCTTAGGATATTGATTTGAAAGTTCATTTCCCTCTGTATTCCTTCCCAGAAATGTTGTTCTGTTTCCTCTATGAAAAACCATTCTGAACAAACATGTCTTAGATGAATCAACATGGTAATCTTCAAATGCTATATCATTTCAATTTGACCATAAAAAAATATTTTTGGATAATAATTTAATAGAATTCTAACTCATAAAGTTATCTAAACCGACCTTTGATACCAACTATAAGGCCAAAGCCTTAAACCTTACTTAATCTTGAGTAATTACAAGATTAAACATTGAGGATCTTTTCAGGTTTAGTGTTTTAGGGAATTAGATCCTAAAACATGCATTAAATTCCACATTTAAACAAAGTGGTTACATAAAAGATAGTATTCATTTTTCCCATCAATGGAAACATATTTAAAATAAAACATGGATTCTTTCTTGACATTTCCTTGACACTATCATCATATCATGTACCTTTCCCTTGACCTGTGAAAAACATTTCAAAAAATTGAGATGAACATAAAAATCTCAGTAAGGGATATAAAAATATGGAAAGGAAACATGGGTACATATATTCATAAGAATGAAATCATGCTTTACCCATAAAACATAAAAACTTTAACATACCTCATAAAATCATGAATAAATCATAGAAATCATAAGACATAAAGGTAACTTGAGGCATTCATAACATTCTTACGTAGGGAGTAACACTCTTGGTTACGTTTGGAATACTCATCATAGTATATTCCCTAAATCTCTTCGAAGAAACCTTAATGTTTCACTCCTTCGCGTTACCCAATGCATTGGAGAGCTATATCGGGCTCACCCGCCCTTAGTTTATCACGGAACCACCCGTCTTCATAATAATTCCCAAGAACCATAACATAATCGTATCACATAAAACATGCATAAAAGAAACATAACATTTACACATTTCAATCACAAGATATCAATACAACACATTGATATAATAAAAACATTATGAAAACCATTTTCAATACCAAAATAAAATAAAAGTAAAATAGGTTATTTATTTTTCGTTTAAAAAAAGGTTTGGCTTGTAGAGAAAGCCGAAACTCAAATAATGGTCACAGCGGCGGAGAAGTCATTTTCGCCGCATAAGTACGACAAAAACATTCCCTTTTGTTGTTTAGTAAACACTTTGTATAAAAAAGATTCCTTTTGAATAAACATAAAAGTCAGAGGGGTTTATACACCATATAAAAGAAGGTTGTGTATAAAACAAAATATTCCTCAATGAAAGGAGATTGAGACGAAGTCCCATACCTCGGGTCTGACTTGACTCGATCATTTTTTAACCTCATGAATAATAAACTTGAGTTAATTTATACTTTCTTAAGAACCTTTTTCAAGTTAATTTCTCCTTTTATATCACTTATTACCATTTCATGAACACTATGTAATTATTTAAGTTATTAACGGTTGTTTTAACGATCATTGGTACATGAGTCAAAAATAAACTCTTTATAATTACAATGTTTTCATGTATCCATTATATCCAGAGTTATACTCATGATTTAGATATTATATATGTCATACATATCTATTATATACATGAATTTATAATATTACATAACGTTTAGAGGTAAGAAATGAAATGCACCGTTCATGGAGATGGTAAGCCGTATGTACGCATGAACGCTACTTTCATTTCTATTTCCTATTTTATGAAATGGAATCATAATGATATAATGGTATATTATAATTCTAGTATAATATAATATATAAAATCATTAATTACATACTTTATACGTCCCACATATGGCATTAACAAATCAAATCACTTTGAGGGGGCGGTAGTCCGCACTTCCTAAAATAAAGATATCGCGTTTACCCATAATAGAAACCATAAATGTATGCCATAAATGAAAAATACAGAAGATTAAGTAAAACATATAAATATTATATATCATATATTAATATAGTGACATCTTAATGGCCACCTTTGAAGGTGTTAGAAGAATATTGAACAATCATCATTTCGTGAGGTAGAAATTCACCATCCACAGAAACAGTATGTTCTTTAACCATTAGATGAAGGTGTGTGTAAGTGTAGCTTGAATGCTTCTTATAACAACATCCTAGTATATTGAATATACTATAGTTGTTACAAAATTAATTAATAAAAAGAGTTTATGGGGTTGGAGAAGCAAAATAAAATAAAAGAACACAAGAGGAAACACTATCTTTAAAACGGGTAACTCTTTTTAATTTGACCTCAAAGGCTTCCTTGGGAAGACTTCTGCCAAAAGTGAGGATTCTAGGAGTAATAGAGGGATGTGGAGAGACAAAATGGGTAGATCTTGTCCGAACAAAAGTCTTGAGAGGTGTGTGTAAGGTGATAGTGGTGGGGGGCCTTTTATAAGAGGAGAGGAGGGGCACTCTTGGAAAGTAAAGAAATGTTACATTATTTTAAAATGAATTTCGGATTTAAAAGGTCTCACATTGATATAATTCGAGGATAAGGTGATAAGGGTTCTAAATATACCCATACAATAGGTTTTTGACAAGTGTAGGCCTTAGATTTTACATTATCTTTTCATTTTATTTAAATCGTTAAATAATGAGGTAATCGCTGCATCATTATGATGTCATAAATAATTTAATTTATTTAATGTCTAAACATTATAAAAAAACTACTATGATGTAGGAAATATTTTTATATTTCCAATTAATATTTATAGTAAAAAATATGACTTATATAACCCCATGTAAATTTTTTTTTAGTAAAACATCTCATGTTTGTGTCATTTTTCACTTTATCATTAAATAAAAAGGTATTTATGTCATTTTCCAACCAAAGTGGCTCAATGGGGTCCACAAGTTGACCCATGGATTTTCTTGGTTGGACATGACACATCCAATAATGGTAGGACATGTGTCAAGCTCATCTCATATTATTAAAACATTATGTTTACCTTAAACTACACTAATTACCTCTAATCGCGATTAAAAACTTAAAAGTTACTATTCACCAAAAAATTATTTTAATCCCATTGAACCAAATTTTACTTCTTAATGACAACCATGTATGTCGTATTTTTGAAATTCAAAACACAGAAGTGGAAAAGTTTCATTTAAATGAAAAAATCAGTTTCTTTAACTACCACTTAGTGGTTTCACTATTCATCAAAAATTGAAGTTTTTCAGAAAAATACCAAAACTTCACCGTAAGCTATATTTGATATTCTGAATTCAAAAATGATGTCTAATTTAAAAAATTAAAATCATATAAGTTACATTAATTAATTTAATAATTAATTCTTGCTGTCATGACAAATAGCGTGTTTTTATGAAACAATAAGTATCAAAAGATTGACAATAGTTTAAGTCCAATTTCAAAGTGAAATTGATTCCAATGACCACCATTGGATTAAATGTTAAAAATATATTATAATTTAACTTTAAAACCAATTAAAAAGATAATCTAATCATATAAATAAATTATATTAAAAAGTGGTTTTGAATTAAAATACAACATTTTTCACTATTCTTTAAAAAATGAACTTTATTGGAAAAATACCAAAAATTCACACAAAGTAAATTTTGATGTCCCAATCATAAATAATAAGTTTATTTTGACAAATATAGCTTATAAAATTGTCAAAATATAGATTTAAAAATATTTTGCCATCAAAAGGAAGTAAAAAAATCTTTTAAAAATATTTGGGTATTCCATGCTTAAGATTGGATTTATTCTCATTTTAAGCCTCTAAAACACTATATAATTCATAAATAGACATTGATAAGAATATCTATTATTCATTACTTACTTGGGATGTTACAAATAAACTTCCAAATATCTCTCCATTCCTCATTTAATCCTACCTTTTGGAAGAAATAAATACAAGTAATCCCTTTGGTGAAAACCAAAGGGAGTTACCCAAAGAAGAGGCTACATCCTCCCTCAAGGTCCTTACTTTTATTTTCTTTCTCCACCACCTCAACTAACATTATTACATGATTAAAAGAAAAAAATTATCCTAAATATATAGATATATTTTTATTATAAGGTTTAGACCTACACTTACACACACTTCCATATAATGGGTAATTAACATACTGTTTATGTGTACGACGAACTGCCGCCTCACGAAACGATGGTCGTTGAATTTTACTTTAAAACCTCTCATAGTTATAATTATAATGAAAATTTTGTTTATATATATTATATATGATATTAATAATGTATTTAAGCTTATATAATTATTTTTAAAACACATATCTTTATGATTTCCATTTTGTGTGAATGTGATAATTTTGTTTGAGGAAGTGTGGACTACCACCCCTCAAAGCGATGTGATTCGTTCACACACTACATGTAATGTATTAAGGATGGGTTTAGTGAAATTGTATGATATATATAACCTTATAATGATACTTAAATTATATAATATATATATACATATATTTCATTTTCTTTCTTTCTTTCAATATGAAAATAAAATGGAAATAATGTCCATACATATATACTGTCTACTGTCTCAATGAATGGTGTATTCCATTTAATAATTATATATTATTTAGATTAATATAATAAAAATACGATGAATACAAAATATATTTATATAATAGGTTACATTTTTTAAATCAGGATATAATTATAAGGACTAATAATATAACAAATTAAGACACATGTGAAAAACAAAGCGGATATTACCCAAAGTGAAACTTTAACATAGAATTGTTTATAATAGGGTAATATAAATTGATAATAAAACAATATATGGTATTAGATATAATAATATATTCATTTAAAATATTTATAAAAAATGAAATTTATTAGATAGTAATCTTGTAAGATTACGAAGAGAGTCAGGTGATAAGGAAAGGGAATTTCATCTCACTTTTTATTTCTGTGAGATACTAGACTTATTCACCACTATTACTTTTGTGTGGTGTGTATACTACCCATATATGTATTATATAATTATTATAATTAAATTTATGGGTGCTTACATATCTATTATGTTATCTTTATTACATGGGGTTAATGTTTCAAAAGCTACCAAATAGGTAAGCTAGTTATATCTCAACTTTCCTTCTTTGAGACACATGTTTTGTTATGAACCTAAAATCTTTTTCGATGTGTATTTACTCACATTTTACTTATTATATCATGAATATAGTTATTTTAATGATATTTTAAATATTTATGCAATTTCCTTTTCTTACCTAGATAGTATGATCCTAGGTTACCAAGTTGTAATAGTTTATTGAAACAATCTCATCGCTTTTTTAGATTATTATGGATTATGCTTCCTTTGATGAAATAGAATGATCCCAATCTTAATAAATCTCATGATTTTTCTTCTCCTATTCTTATTAAATATATACTAAGGTATTAGTACCATTTTCCACTCTTTAATATTTAATAAATTTAAGAAAAATGTTTTTAATTAAAAGATGAATGTATCTCTTTCTTCAATAGAAAATCGGTTTTATTTCAAAAAACAATGTTTTCAAAAAAAATCCAAAAAAATTTCAAATGATATTTGAAGATAATTTTCAATGAAAAAGGATTTGAAATTTTTTATGGTTTTAAAATATTCCTTTATATGTTTTCAATTATTTTCAAAGAATTTGTTTTTAAAAAGCATTTTCAATATTTTTTATAAGTTTTCAAGTATTTTCAAAAAAATGGTTTTCAAAAACATATTCAATATTTATTTATCTGTTTTCAAGTACTATAAAATAAATGGTTTTAAAAAACATTTTAAATATTTGTTTTAATGTTTTAAAATTTCTTAAAATATTTTTTTAAATGTTTTGAAGCTTCTTTTATATTATTTTAAGAAAAAAGGTTTTCAAAATTGTTTTCAAGCTTATTTTATAAGTTTTCAAGAAAAAAGGTTTTTTAAAATTTCTGCAAGACTGTTTTATAAGTTTCCAAGAAAAAAAATTTCAAATTTATTTTATAATTTTCATTAAAATAAGGTTTTCAAAATGTTTTCATACTTTCTTTTTAAGTTTTAATTTTTTTTTCATGGTATTGTCTTTTAAAAAGTTTCCAATATTTAATTATATGTTTTCAAGATGTTTTAAATAGAAAAGGGTTTCCAAAATGATTTCAAAGTTTCCATTATATGTTTTCATTTTTATTTTCATGAAAATGGTTTTAATTTTTGTTGTATTTGAAAAATATTTTTCCATTAAAGAGGGGATATTTTCTTCAAGAAATGTTTTGAAAATATATTTCAAATAAATCCATATAATATGACACCTATTGGTGTTACTCATTCCTTTCATGGTAAATGATCCAAAATTCCATTCAGATTCTTTCTTGAATGTTTTATGCTTTGATGGAATGATTTTCATGACACTCATTTCTCCACCATGGGTTATATACTTTTTAAAAATGCTTATTTTTATGGGTTTTGATCTTAATAAAATGGATATGAAACTTGTATCTTTTTTCACAAGTTATTATGTGATTATATGTTTATGATATCCATTTCATTTCATGGGTCATGATATGATTTTTTATGATTTTGTGGCATATTTATGTATGATTTCATTATGATATGGGCAGTACCTATATCTCCCTCAAATGCATTTGGTAAATATTAATATCCTCTAAGATAGACTAATATGGTCTTTGGAGTGAACCTTGACTATTAAAAAGGCCATGGGAGTGAACCATGACTACCAAGATGGTATGAGGAGTGAACTCATGATAGTACGATGTCCATGGGAGTGAACCATGACTACTAAGATTGTATGGGGAGTGAACCCATACTAATAATATGGGTTTGTAAGTAATTCCTTGGATACTATTGAAATAATATTATATGTTTATGTTTTTTCCACAATTCATGTATTATTCCTATGTTATTCTTTCACAGATTAAGTTCTTCATTTCCTTACGATTCATTTCTTATGAACTACCAGTCTTTATGTCATGATTCCTATCTATGAACTTTTATATAAAAGGTATTATCTTCTATTTTCATGGTCATGTTATCATACCCTTATGCTCATGTTTATGCTTACATGTCTCCCTTATTTCCCCTTACTAAGCATCTGAGCTCTCCCCGTTTTATTTTTACTTCCCCATGTTATGAAGATATGTATTATGTATTATGTTTCTAACAAGGGTGATAGTCAATAAAAACCTAGTGAGAGATAATATACCTCACTTATGTACCAATTTTTATATTTCCATTTTTCCAAAGGCACTAAACTAATACGGTCTTTGGAAATCTATTTGTATAATGTTTTAGGTATTCCACAAATGTGGTGTAATATATATGTACGTCAAGACCGGGTTATTATAATGAGACACCCCTATGTAAGAATTAATCCACACTACAATCATCATAAAATTGATCACAACTTCACCCAATTGACTATGGAGCTTGACCAACCATGATACATCTTGATTAGAAGAATAATTTAATCTTAACATATTAAAAAATTTATAAAGGAATGTATTGAACACATATTGATTCAAACAATTGAGAACATGATCATATAATCGACCATGATTCAGGATTGACAACACGTTCATTCCAATTGACCAAGACTTTGCTTACTGATATAAATTGGGGAGTCAACCAAATTTTAGGGGGCTGTACAGATTAAAATATTAAAATTATAAAAATGAAAAAACTCAACCTAAAATCAAAATAAAACCCAATTCCATTGGTTTCGAAATATTAGGAAAAGCTCTATGAAATGATCCACATGGAAATACTCAATGGAAGAAGGGATAAAGTGATCATGGGAAGACTGAAGAATTTATAATATTTCAGATTCCCATATTCATTAATCACAACCCCTAATATGTGAACATGGATACAATTAGAGAAGAAGTAACTAGGAACTAAATTTGAGGAATTTATCAAATGTTTAGAAATCATGAATTATGAAGAGGAGGCCTATTACACTCATATAGAGGGTAGAGATATTAAAGTGAGAATGAGGATTCATATCAAGCATTAAAAGGATGATTTATCACTTAGAGAAATGATATTATATCATAATACATGATTTATATTAGATGTTATTATTTTATTTTCATTTTTATATACATCTTAATTGATGGAACACTAATCCATTAGTGGTTAATCTAAGAAAATACACCTACCTCTATAAATATATTCAATTTTCAATTGATATTTTTATTCTTATAATTAATTTAGAACTTTTTTATTATTAATACATTATAATATTTCTTATGTTCTATGAAATTTGAATTCTTCTTCCCTTCCTCACTAGTTTATATGAACAGGTCTCCGAAAAATTATTTTGTGCTTACTATAATTAGTAGTTGGGTTGATCTAGGATTGATTTGAGTTTTCCAATCGATTTTCTATATAAGAGTAGTGGATACACTGATCCTTGTATATCAATTCTTACATTAAAATCACTAGGGTTGGGTAATCAGTTGAGGTTTCCAATGATTAGTGAGAGATAAATATAGTAAATTGTAATTATTATTTAATAGGTATGAATTAAAATATATAAGGTTAAACTGCTATTTTTTATTATGAATCAAAAACCAACCAAATTTCACCCTCAATAAAATTTACTCACTATTTTCAAACACATAGAACTGTTAAACTATATTATAACACATCCATAACACTATACTCTCTATAGAAACTAAAATCACAATATAAATATATTAAATTAGATTTTATATTTTTCTTACGGAAGGCCCTGCAAAACTCCTCTCATCAACCTGGTTCCATTTCCAATGAGGCCAGTGTTGTGTTATTATTATTTTTTAAATGGTTTTTATTAATTAATATTTGTTGTTTAGATAACCAATTTTTTGGTATAATGTTTCATAGAATTATATTAGAAGTAATTAGTACTTTTAAGATCATTGAACAAGAGGAAAGGGAGTTTTTTAAAGTCTCATTGACAAATTAACCATCCACCTATACTTCTTCCACTAGATTAACTATATATATTAAAAAATGGATGATAACATAGATCAAAAAAATAAAAAATTGAGATATTTATGAACATAATTTCAATAATAACAACTAGATATTAATAATGAATAACCAACAAGATTGTGGGTTTAGAACCAGAATGGTACAACAATACCTTAATTTCATTGGTTTTTAAGTGAAGATCCTAATAGGAAACTAAGATCATTTGGAGATGTTTATAACAATTTTATAACTAAAGGATCCTTTAAGGATCAAATCAGTTGGAAGTACCATCCCTTCTCGCTTTATGTATCAACCAAATAATGGATGTATGGATTATAACTTTGGGAATTCCCTACTTTGGATGAAATTCATAATTCCATCCACCAAAAAATTATCCCTCCATTAAAGGATTCCTAACCAAGGTAGGCTATGTGTGGAATCAAATAAGAAACTGGAGAATCTTTCTACAAGTTTTAGGAGAGATTAAAGTGATCGATATAATCCTACCCACATTAGTGTTTTGAGGAAAATAATTTTCTACAATTCTTTTCCCAAGTGTTAATGGATCATATACAAAAGCTACTGTATTCTTCCTTTAGAAGAGAATAGATAAAAAATTACCCATCGAAGTTAGATAATCAATTAAGAGGATTTCCCAAAATTCATAACAATTTGGTTCAAGAACCATTTCAAGAGGAGTGCATGAGGGAAGAGTATTAACTCACGTTTACAGTAAAATAAAATTGAATAATGAATCTCTATTTTCATATAGTTATCTTTGATCATTGTTTAAAAATAATCACCTACAACACCTATAAGTGTGTGATAATTCTTCCACTCCATGGATTACTACACTGATAGTGGACTTCAAGTGTATAAAATTTTTGATACCACAAAGAAGAGGAAATAATATTATAAACTCACCAATAATAAAGGGTTCAAAGAGTATTCTGATACTTAATTTGTATTTAGAAACCAATATCCCAAAAAGACCCATTTTTAAATATACTGTTCAACAAAATTTCTAGACACCACCATTAGAGGGTCCCAATAGAATAATCACAATATCAAGATGAATTTGGAAGTGTATAACCCAAAGAATATAAATAATATATCCCTATGAAAAAATGTAAAGAGGAAGTGGTTGTTTAAACACGTACAATGATGAAATATAAGGGAAATGACAAGATGGAAGATCTACATTACCCCGAACTTTTTTCCCTATAAGGATAAAACAACCCAAGAGAACTGATAGAGAATCATTACAATAAGAGTACTTGGATATATTTAAAATATTTTAGATCAAAACCCCCTTACTAGATGGAATACATTGAATCCCAAGGTATAAAAAATTTCATAAGGAAATGTTCACTAAAAAGAGTAAATTGCAAGGAAATGAATTGTTAATATTAGGAATAAATTAATTTTCCATTATTATCCCATAATTAACTTGAAAATAGAATGTACTAGGTACATTCACTTTCCATTTCACCACAAGGAAACTTACTTATTCTAATGCATTGTATAATTTGGGATAATAAATTAATTTAATGACTTATTTTATTCTTCCATATAGATAAGAGATCTAAAATCTATCTTAGGGGTTGTATAACATTATAACCAAACCACTAACCTCCCAATTGGACTTCTAGAGGATGTTTTTGTAAGGGTTATTAGGATTGTAGTTCCATTTTAACTTCTATATTCTGAATATGGAAGAAGAAATAGTTCAATATCACTCACCTATCATTCCAGGTAGTCTATTTCATAAGATTTCCGAAAAAATAATAAATATGAATGAAATAATACTTTTCATGTATTTTGGGGAACACACAGTGAACCTTAACATTATAAATTAAATTAAATACATTCAAGATGATAAATATGTTTTTACACTAAACCATATTGAATTTCCTTATTGTTCTAAGGGGGAGATCGAAATGTTTAGTGACATAAAGCAATTAAGAGAAGCCTTGGAATCATTTATTTTTATGTTGAATCTATTTTTAAGAATGAAAATAACTTGGAATAGGTTTTGTGTTATGAACAGTTTAAAGAAGTCACTGAGAGATATTTTAATAATTTAATTAAAACCTATGATGATAGTTTTTCCTTACATGTGTAGGTTGCAGCCATAGAGAACACTAAGATGAAATCATCATTATAATTCCCCTATAATTTGAACTAAAACTACTTCCTTAAAACAAAAAATATGGTTTCCTAATAGGAAATGATAAACTAATTTCCATAACCTTAAACTAATAGGTACCTAACCTAGAACATAAATTTATGAAATTATAAAAAAAATGCAAGAGAAATAATCTAGTCATTAGGAGAAATTATAGGAATTATTTTAGGAATCAGTGTGTATACTATTTTTCTATAAAATTATTTAGAACCAGTTATTAATCTCTAAAGGTGGCTTAACATGACTCTTATTGAAGTTGTTAAAAATAAGTAGAAAAACAATTATGATCCGGACTCATTCACTCCATATTAGAATCCTAATGGATGAGTCCCATATAAATTACAACCAAGAAAACTAATTCATATTTGTAAAAAAGGAAAAAAAAACAAGTTAGTTCCCATTAACGTAACACCTCTATATTTTATGAAATTTTTGTTTCAAATAGATTTAACTTCTTCAATAGCTTTTCTTACATGATACTGTGAGTTTTAGCGAACCATGATATACTATTTAAAAAATTATTATTTAATTTTATCACCTAGATATTAAATCATAGGGTATGAATAGGATTAAATAAAAATTTAATTATATACAAATACCCTAATATATATAAATTATTAGTAAGTTACCACTCCTGTTTTAGTAAAGTTGTTTTATTCTTCAAAAATGTGTTTTCTTAAAAAATATTTTTTATTAATATTTTTGTGAAAATAAATTAATTAATATTTAGAAAATTTATAAAATATATTTAATAAATTTTTTTAAATAATAATATCAAAATTATCTTTCAGTGAGCTTTTAGTATTTTCTAAAAATATTGATTTTTAATAAATAGTGAAAAATACCAATTTTTATAAAGCTGTCATTTTTTCATAAAAATTACCATCATTATTTGAATTTTATCTCAAAGTGACATAATAAATATTTAATTATATTTTATATAATTAACTTAATTTTAATCATCATTATATATTATTTTGGTATAAGTACTTTTTTGGGATTAAAAACACGTTTTTTCTAAAAACTATTTTTCATTGCATTCTATAAATTTCTATAAAAAGTAATTTCTGAAAATTCAAGAAATTGAATGATGAAAACTATATTTAAAATTTATAATAAGTAGATTCAAAATTTTTAAATATTACCTTTTTTATTTTTGGTCAAAAAGAATAGTAACTCTGGAAACAAATTTCACCTTAGTAAAGTGCAAATCAAGTTAAAGTTGATTTAAACTAATTGATAAGGCCATAATTAGTAATCCTAATTATTATTAGATGAAGGAAATTAAAACCTTATCACCTTAGAATCTAATTTGAGTTTTTAATGGAAATTTGTCCATGAAAATGACTAATATATTATTTAAACCAAATGAATTGACAAAATATCACTCTCATGGTTTTAAATATCATTTACAAGTTCAAATAGGGAAAAAATTATTTATGAATGAATATTAATATTAACTTTTTTCTTAATTAAATTATATTCATTATTTTAATTTTTCTATAATTTTTAGTAATTTAATAGTTACCTTAAATACTTACAAAACACTAAAACTATATCGATTCAATTAATGGAAAAATGAAACAAATAGTGTTAAAAATATTAAAATTAATAGAATTTGAGAGAATTAATATGATAAATGAATTTAATAGATAATAATATCATGTTAGGAATATATTTAAATATTTTCTTATAATTTATTTTGTTTTTATGATGTGTTTTATGTCAATGTAAGGAATAATGTCAAAATTAAAAAAACTAATATTTTATAAAAATAGTATATTAATAAATTATATAAAAATCATAGAAAAATTAAAATAGGACAAAATGGATATTATATGATTCAAAATATAATCACATATGTATTTATAGTACGTTTTTAGGTCTTTGGGTTGAGATTTAATTTTTTATAAATTAATCTTTTCTGAAATTCTAAACGATCAGCTCACCTCAATTATAAAATGGCACCTCCTCCCTCAGTTATTTACACCACTTTGAGCCTTCTAGATCAACCATACCTTACCAAATGCTCTTCTCAACTTCCATAAAAAAATTCTAGAGGTTGTTTTATTCTAAAAAACCATCTTTATATCCCTTAATAGGAGATCTAAGGGAATTGTCTCAAAGAAGAGGTAATAACCTTAATGATTATGAAGGATTTGAATGTATGATAATCATGGATGTCCTTGATTAAACATAATGTTCCATAAATTTGAAATAAGGTGTCATGATTTAGACATACTATAAATTATTATATAGTTTCCGATTATGATTATGGTTTCTCACACTATGTTTTTGGTTTTAGATAATGGCTGAAAATAGGAGGATTCAATTTAATAGTGAAAGTTATAGACAATGGAGTGATTTTCCTCTTGAGAAAAAAATTAAATGGGAGATAGAAGAAGAAACCTTGTTATTATATGTAATCACAAATATTATAATATGATCAATAATCTCAACTTAGGTGAGTTTCCTAACACACCTAACATGAGGTAAATGGAGTATCATGTTGACTAAATAGGAAGGAAATTTCAATTTTAATCATGTCAATAATGTGGGAAGAATCATGAAGGAAAACAACTAAAAGGACTAATAAGATGTTTTGGGTGTGGAAAATAAGGACATATATGAAGTAATTGATGATTAAAAGTTAACGGTTTAGTTAACACAACATATTAGAGTAATGGTTTAAATAAGGTATCATAGACTGTTGAATATTTTTAATTTGGAAAGTTTTCACATTATAAAAATCCATCTATTATGATAAAGATTGATAAAAGGATCAGAAAGGTTTTATGAGTAATTATTTTTCTGTTGATGAGGAAGATACTATGAATGATATATTAAAGGAAAAAAATTTAATTAATAAGATGGTGAATCATGGTTAATGAATTAATAAGAAAGTGGAATGATTGAAAATCTTATGTATTGGAATTTTTTATTTATGTTGTAAAATTTTTTGTGGATAACATTATCATTTATAAAAATCATGAAATATATATGGATTATTTCTCATATTTTTTTATTTAAGGAATTAAAATTATTTGTTGAATGGTACAGATAACCAATAAAATTGATTTAGTGTTAATATGGTCTTTTTGGAAAACACACTATAGAGGGAAAGATAGTCATTAATATGTGTCCAATGTGGAGATAATAACTTTTTGTTTGGATAAATATATGATTGAAACTAATGGGATAGTATTGGAAACCTTAAATTTGGTTAGTGATTTGATGAAAATGTGATTTAAGTAATCTTTGATAAGGTTTATTTCATTTTAGAGTTAAGGAATATATTCAATTTTCTATGGTTTTATTTGATGAAAAAGGATAATGTTAATTTTTTGAAGATTTCATATATTCATTATGGTTTTATATAAATGTATTTTATTACCATATTTCAAGAGAATATATGAGTAAGGTGTTAAAATATTAAGTATGTAACATTAATATATACTTTGGGGGATTAATTTTAAGTTGATTTTGGAATTGTAGTGACTTTATTTCTAAATTTTTGTGTCTTTAAATTGGTCAAACATATTTTTGAGTAATTTTAGTATTAACAACTTATGTATTGGTTATGTTAAACCGTGAGTATTACTATTTAAGTTTTAGAACATAATGTATTTATCCATATTGGATATATTATGAAAACCATTTTGGTTTTGGTTAATATCTAAAGATAGGGTGAGTATCCTATTTTCCTTTTGTGGAATATGTGATTAGTTAGAAGTTTATCTCGAGGATTTTGGTATGAAAAAATCATCTTGAATATTCATCATTTGGTTAAAAAGATTAGTTTGTACTGTAATTTTATTAATGAGATTAAATTAAACTTTTCAAGTAAGTATAATTCTCTATGTTCTCATTCTATATGGTAAATTAATTCCTTAACTCTAATATAATATCTTAAGACAAAAAAAATTGGTCTATAACCTTGAATTCAGATTAATTGAAGGTTTTTTCCACATATTTGGTTTATAGTTTTATGATTGTTAACTTTATCATGATTATTCCCTTTCATGTGATCAACTATCTATGGAAATTAATTTTTTTCCATGTCTATATAATCACTTACCACTAATTTTATCATATTTTTAAACCTATTTTGAATAGTACTAGATGATCTTTATACCCACCTTTCACTCTTATAAAGAGGAAGTTTTATTAAGCCTTGTTATGATGTGTGTTTCCAAAAAGGAATTTTTTAATTATAATGCTTTGATTACAAAAAAAATTACAATGATGTAATTTATTAAGGGTGGGGGGAATATAAATCCCAATGATTTTATGAAATTTTTCTTTCAAATATATTTAACTTCTTGGATATCTTGCGTTATATAAAACAATGATTTTAAGTGAACTATGATATACAATTTAAAATATAATTATTTAATATTATCAACTAGATATTAAATTGAAAGTTATAAATAGGATTTACTAATTTATAAATTATATAAAATTTAAATATTAAATATAAATTCTTGGTAATTAGTCTCTCATTTTTTTGTGAAGTCATTTTATTCTTCAAAAATATGTTTTCTTCAAAAATAATTTTTTATTGCTTTTTATGAGAAAATATTTTAATTAATTTCTAGAAATTTGTAAAAATATATATTAAAAAATTAAATTCGTTTTTTAAATAATCATATAAATATTATCTTTGGGTTAAATTTTGGGATTTTTTTGAAAAGATTGATTTTTGAATGAATTGTGAAAAATACAGATTTTTATAAAAAATTCATTTTATTTTCATTTAAAGTATAATTATTAATTTAATTTGATCTGAAAGTAAAATAATTACTGTTTAATTAGATATAATACTGATAACTAAATTTGAATAATAATTATACATGATTTTGATATATAAGTACATTTTTGGGTTTAAAGACGCATTTTTCTATAAGTTGTTTATTGCTGAGTTTTACGAATTTATATTAAAATTAATTTATTCCACTTTTATAAAATAAATCTAAATAAATTCATCCATATTTATAATCATTAGGTTCAAATTTTATAAATAGGTCTCTTTCATTTTCGGTTATGATGAATAGTAATCATGATAAAATTTATCACCTCAGTAAAGGGTTAATACGGTAAATCTAGGTTAAAACTAAGTGATAAGTCCAGAAGGTTTTATCCAAATTTTTATTGAATGAATTAAATTCTTACCTTATCTCATTACACTCTAATTTTAATTGTTTAATGGATAATTTTCCATGAAAATGACTTATAAATTATTTAAACCAAAGGATGTGACAAAATGTCACTCTCTTAGTTTTAATTATCATTTATGTGTTCCCATAGAGACCCAAATTAGTTATGAATAAATATTAATAGTAATTTTTTTAATAATTAAATTATATTAATGATGATAATTTATTTCTAATTTTTTGGAATTAAATAATTATCTCAAATACTTACACAATACTCAAAATAATATTTATTCAATTAATGGAGAAATAAAACAAATGGTATTAAAAATATTAAAATTAATATAATTTGAAATAATTAATGTGATTCATGAATATAAAATAAAATCCTAAAATATTAATTATGTATTAAAATATTTTTTTCTAATTTAATTTAATTTATTGATGTGTTTGAAGTTAAATTAATGATTAGTATCAAAATTGAGAAAACTGACATTTTATGAAAACAATATTTTATTAAATTAGTTAAAAATTTAAAAAATCTTAAAATATAAAAAAATGGATAATATATGGTCTAAAATATTACCCCTATTTATTTATAGGCCATTTTATATATTTTTGTTGAGATTTATTTTTTTTATAAATTATTATTTTGATAAATTCCAAAAAGTGCCCCTTACCTAAATTATAAAAGGAAACATCCTCCCTCACTTATGTACACCACTTTGAGCCTTATATATTTAACATACCCTAAAAATTTATCTTCTTAAATTACTTATCCACGTTATATAAGTTCTGGTATTTTAAAAAGACCAACCCTAGATCCCTTAATATGATATATAAGGGAGTCTTCTCAAAGAAGTAAATGCCTTAACCAATAAATTTAATTTTGAGTATCCTTTTACTTCCTATAAATGTATTATATTATTCATAAATTAATACATTCAGTATAAAAATATTCTTAAATTTTATTATGATAATTAAAAAACCATTATCTATACTTGTTTTATCAAATGGGATGTAAAAGTATTGCTCGTGTGTAAGTACGGCTTATAGTATCCACGCAGTAGTACATTTAATTTTCCCTCACCATATTTCATGGATGGTTAATATGATGGTTTTAAAGTTTATATATGATAGGGATAAGAATTTTATGCTTCTATAATTATAATATCATATCTTTTTTTTCTCCTTCCAAACTGTTGGAAAATGACAATGTAGCTCGTGTGTATGTGTGGACGACCACCTCTATGAAACGATGTGATTAGTTTTTAATTTATATTTAACTTTGATAGAAAGTAGTATTTATATGATGAGTATATATCATATATATGATATAAAAATGGTTTATATTTATGATTAAAATAAGAAATTTTTATAAAATCCATTTCTTTCATGTATTCTAATATGATGAATGATTTATGATCTTGTGGAACACATACATATTATATTCATTATTTTATGGGTGGGACCTAAATGTCCCTCCAAATAATTGGGTAAATTATTATATCTCATGAAATAGTCATGGGAAACAAGTTGATGTGCTTGATCTGTTATGTGAAACAAGTCAATGTGCTTGATCCCCTATGGGAAACATGTGTTGATGCCCGATTCAATGGTCTTGGAATTTAAACTTGATATATGAAATGGTTTCTATACTTATGATGGTTCTACACACATTTATGAAATGAATTAAAGGTTCATGATTGAGTTATGATGAATTTTTATTCTTATGATTTATTTCTTTTTAAATGCTAATGTTTTATTCCATAACTTATTTTTATTATCTTTTTTATATTGGCTATAAAATTTGAAGTTATGGTAAAGATATTATAACCTTATTTTTATATTATTATTGTATATGATAATCAATTTATATATCTCATATTTACCCTTACTGAGCATCTAATATCACCCTTTATTATGTTTCCTTTCTCCGAGTTATGAATAATGGTTTTTAGGGTATATCTATAAAGAGTACTAAATAGGGAGATCTTTATGGGAAATTTTGAAGATATGTCATTAAATAAAAATATTTTTTTATCTAGTATCCAAATACCCTAACCATATATATTTCTTAGGTGCGTTTTCTGTAAAATGAATTTAATATTTATCTATTAAGATTTAATATTTATCTACGAAATTCTTGGATCATAATAATTATGATTCAGAATAACTGGAGGATTTGTATTGATTATAGAAAATTGAATTATGTGACCCAAAAATAACACTTATTCTTTCCATTTATAGTTAAAATGATGGATAGGCTAGCTAAGAAGGGTTAATATTGTTTCTTTGATGTATTTATTGGAATTTTCATGTCCTCATAGCTCTGAAAGACTAAGACAGGAACACATTCACCTATCACTTTGATAAATTTTCTTACTGAAGAATTCCCTTGGATTATGCAATGCCCTATGACTTTTCAATGATACATGGTATGTATATTTTTAAACCTAATATTGAGTCACTTGGAGGTATTCCTTGATGATTTTATTATTTATGAAAAAAACTTTGAAACATTCCTTGAATATATATATATATACATTAAATGAATTGAAAAAAACTTGTTTTAAAACATTGAAAAAAATTCATTTCATGGTGTAAAAATAAAATGTTTCAAGGTACATAATTTCTAAATGTAGAAATAAACTGGAGAAGGAAAACGTTAACATTATTTATATACTGAATTACCCCACTATTGTGTGGAACATTAGATCTTTTCTAGGATATGCTATATTTTATAGAATATTAATTAAATATTTTAGTAAAATTACATATCCCTTGACTAAATTAATAAGAAAATAATATCTACTTGTGTTTGATGATTCGGGTAGGGAATATTTTGAAACATATAAGGAAATACTGACCAAACCCCATATAATTTTCTAATATACTATAAAAACCCTTTTATATATTTTGTAATGCATCATAGAAATATCTAGGAATTGTATTATCCTAAAAAATAATGGATACCAAAAAGTGATATCCTGCTCTTTATAGACACTATAAACAGCCCAAATCCATCACTCAAGAGAGAGAGAAAATGTTTTTGTCGTTTTTTTTCACTATATATATTTTTTTTATATCTATTAAGAAGAAAAATAAATTTTTTTACCATGATTAACTTAGGTATTTGATCAAGAAACCCAATGAAAAATAAATATTATGAAGATTTATATTTCTTTTATAAGAATTTTATTTTGAGATCAACTAAAATAAGTGATATAAAAATATGGTGGAAAACCACATGAGTGGGTTACCTAACACCACTGTAGTAAAACACCAACTGAAACAAACTTTGATAAAAATTTCCCTAGTAAACAGCTGTAAATATTTACCCAAGTACCTTGGTATGCTGATATAGTGATTTTTTTTCACATCAATGGTACCTCCCTTTTTTTACCAATCATAATGATTTTAAATTGAAATATGAATCAATTTTAATGTTTATAAGGATCCTTATTTTTTGAAAATCTATAATGATCAAGTGATTAAAATGTGTATCCCTGAAGAATGAGTTATGTATAAACATTTATTATTTCATAAAATTTCATGTGGAGGCCATTTGGGACCTCAAATAGCAGTATAGAATGTTTTGAATTAGGTTTATTTTTTCCCAAAAATTTTAAAGACCCATATAAATTCAAAAAAAAACATGTAAAAACCTTCAACATTCTAGTGTTTTTTTCCAAAATACATGAAATTCCCTAACAACCTCTATTTTTTTTGTGAAGTATTTTATATTTTTGGCTTATATTTCATTGTCTAATTTCTAATATCCTTTATATTTTCCTAAATTCTATTATCAGTTAAATATTTCTCCAATTTTATTAAAGAAAAAGAAACCTAAATCGATGATTCTAAAGTTGTGATTTAGTTTTTAAAGTCTAAACTTTTTATATATTTATAGTTCCTAGAGACATAATCAGTTATCAGGGCACACACTTCTATAACAAGAACACGAAATCTCTCATGAAGTGGTATGGAGTATACCATAAGACTAAAAATGAATATTAACCATAGAAAAAAAGGATAACATAGGTGTCTAATAAAAATATTAAGAGAATTATAGAGAAGACATCATAACCCACTCAAAAGGAATAAATTAAGAAGTTTAAATATACACTATGGGCATACATGATTTATTTTAATTTTAGGTATCTCTCCATATAGAATTTTGTGTGGGAGAATTTTTGACTTATCAGTTGAGATGAAAAACAAATCCTACTAGGTTTTCATGAAATTTACCGAATATTTTGAAAAGGATGGAGAGAATATGAAGCTATAAAAGATAGAAATTGAGGAGCTATAGAGGGAGGAATATAGGAACACTATAACATGTTAGGAGAAGTCTACATCTATCTATGATAGATTCATCTAGAGAAGAAAATTTTAATTTAGAGAAAAGGTGTTGTTTTCTCCTCATGTATGAATCTCATGACTTGTAATTTTCATTCAGTGTGGAATGTACCATTAATAGTAACTAATAATTTTCCATTTAGTGTATTTGAGATCAAAGAAACTAAATTAAAGAATATATTTAAGGAAAATGGATAACAGTTAATTTTTTTTCTTGAAAAAATTTGTAAATAGACAATAGAGGAGTTCGAGTTACTCCCTATTACTATTTAATAAAGGTGCCCCAGGTTTTCTCTTTCCTTCACACTAGTCTAGATACCCTTTTATTTTTATTTTTTCTTTACCTAAAAATTCATGCTCTAATTGATTGGATTTATTTATAAGATGAGTGTGGGTGAGAGGAAAAGTAGTATTGGATATATTATATTTTATGCTTTTATTTATCTATTTATAAGTATTTTTTCCTTTAAATAAAGAAAAAAGGATATTAAAAAACTATTTTATGAATATATATATATAATTTCTAAAAAAATTAAATTTTATTTGAGTATTTATATATATGAAAACATGACTCCAAATTCTTTCATTCATAGAATAAATACCATAATATATTAGAGGGAAATCATTGATCCGGAATTTATTGAATTAAAATATTACTGTATAAATATTTCCATTGATTTTATGGGATTTTTTTCTTTAGATCTGGGGAAAATATTTTAAATAAAGAAGAATATTGCGGAACCAAAATTATATATTTCAAAAATTGGACTGATAAAATCAAAACCTAGAAACCTAACACTAATATTTGATTACCACCTCAAGGATCCTCCCTAAAAGTAAATCGAATAGCTCAAATGAATTAGAGTAAAACATGTATAAGCAAACTAATCTAGTAGTCCACTTAAGTCATTATAATCACTTGTGTGATTGTTTTACATCAAATAAAAATTATATCAACCCAAGTGTTATCATCCAAAATGTTTATTCTATGACATGAATATTACAATTCATCCTTGGGCAACCCTATTATCTTGGAATTGTTTAGTTTTGAGTTTAACTACATTCATCCAATATATTATTTTCACAAATATGGATGGAGAAATTCAATAAATGAAAATTGACAAAAAGAATGAAAATATTTGTGGAATTTTGAACATGGATCATGAAGGGAAATATGATATATCTAAATTTCATTTATTAAGTATCAGTGAAGTGTGAAAATGAAAAATGGTAATGAAATACCAGGGGGGATTATGATGGTTCTACACATTAAAATCTTGATTCTACTAATATTTTTCTCTTTAAAACCCCAAAAAAAGATTTATTTCTTAAATTGAATGAGTTATGAAATTTCAAATGATGTATGAATATATGATTTCCTTTTTCTCTAGTTTAATTACTTAATTCTATACAAGAAAAATAACTTTAATAAATATAATTATTTATATTGTTTGTGAGTGTAATTTTGTAAGTGTGGGTGTGATGAGATCAAATTTTCCATATTCTTGAACAACATTTTCAGTGGAAATAAACCCCATAATCAAGATAAAACTTGAGAAAAAACATTTATTTTTATTACTTTAGTGATTCTTAACTTAAATTATTTAAAGGTTTTTATTTTGTTCTTAAGTTTTATTTAATGATTTTTTAATTTCATGAACAAATCCTACATTTTTTAGTGGGTATAGATTAAAGATGAAATTTTTTTGAAAGGATCAATCAGCCATGAGATTTTAAGCATCTGCAAATGTCCAAGCTATCATGACTGCTACATAAGGGTCCTAATCAACCAATATAAAAAACATTTGGAAAAGGGATTTTATGAATAAATATGATACACCACTATGTAATCATGAATAAATGCTATATAATAATCATAAAATTAATTTCACATTTACCTAATCAATTGTGGATCACGAATGACTGTGACACTGAATGGATTATAAGAAGAAGCTCAACCTACCAAGATGAAAAATATATAAAGGACTGGACAGACTACCTTTTGATTTATAAAATAGACTAAATATTCATCAAATCAACCATGACCTTGTAGTTTATACATTTTCAAGCTGATAGACCATGGAATTTCTTCATAGGGTCAATTGTGGGATTAACCAAATTCCAAGTAATTAGGGGGGTTAAAATCCAAAAAATACCCAAATGAAAAAACTTGAAAAAACAATAAAAATAAAACACAATTATTCTTGTTTTGTTAAATCATGATGAGATTCAACAAATTATCTACATAACAATCATCAAAGGAAGAATGGATCAAGGGATTATAGGAATAATGAAGAAGCATTAATATTTCAGATGCCTAACTTCTTTAATCTCAACCCTTGAGCTGTGCATGTGGTGGAAATTAGAAAAGGAGTTGGGTATTGAATTTGAGTAATTTATCAATGTTTTACAAATTTTGAAGTAGGGAGAATAGGAATTCACCATTCAAATATAGTTTGGAGCTACTAAATTGGGCATGAGGATTTTGATTATTCTTTAAAATGATTGTTATTCACTCAAAAAATGGGGCTATTATTACACTACTCAATTGAGCTAATTTTAGATGCTATATTCTTTTCATTTTGTTTTACCTCTCTTATGACAGAACATTAATCCATTAGTGGAAAATAAAAGGATATTTACCTACCATTAATTAATGAATTTGGGTTTTAATTGATAATTTTTTTCTATTTATCTCTTTGGAATTATTTGGTTTTTTATAAATTAGAGGATTTCCTCTATTTGGTTTATTTTGAATTATTCTTGCCTTATTTACTAGTTCTCACACATAGGCCACTTGAGAATTCTTCACTTATTATGATAGTTAGTAGTGGGGTTTATCTAGGATATATTAAAGTTTTCTAATCAATAGGCTATTAAGGGTAGTGGATGCAGTGATAATTGAGTCCCATTGTGTAAGTTAAAACTACTAGGGGATGGTAATTAGTTTGGGATTAAACTAATTATAGATATTTATATTGTGGGAGATAAAATTATAATTATGATTTAACTAGTAAGAAAGGTGATATATATAGTTAAGCCTCTATTTTTTAGTACTGAATCCAAAACCAACTCAATTTTTCCTCAATAAAATTCACTCACTATTTGAACACACTCTAAAACCTTAAACAAGAGTAGAACACACCCATAACACTCATATATATAGATACAAACTATTTCCCACTATCCATACATTAAATTTGATTTTATAAATTTATTTTTTTAGGTCCTTAATACAAGCCTCTTATCAAGATCCTATGTATTATTTCGTAATGATATATGGTGGGGGTAATTAATAGTGTGAGGAGGGCATGAGGTTGTTGCCCTCTATGTTCACAGTACCTTATTTTACTAGTTATATTATGCATGGATGGAAGGTGATATTAGGTAGTGTCTATATGGTGGCTGTGATGATGATATTGTTATTATGTATATGAGATGGTAGAGTGACATGATATTTATATTATTTTGTGGTAGGAATATAGATTAGATTGTGAGAACATTTTTTTATAGTGGAAAACTAGCAGGGGAGTGGTTTTGGGGAACTATTCACTTATATTATTGATATTTTTACTATTATACTTGGGTGTAATATTTGTTGAGTGGGCCTTGGTGAGAATGGGTGGTATTTTAACTAAAAAATTTTTGTAGTTTCTTCTATCTATTCATTAAAGTTTCCAGATTATTATTTCAAATTTTTATTAGTGTTATTGAGTATAATTATAATTATTATTCATGTTATGATACCCTTGTATACATAAAATATTTTTTATGTTTCTAGGGTGAGTTCAATGACCGAGATGGTATTTGCTATCTTGGAGTTGGGAGTTGTGGTTATAGATATTTTTTATGAGTTCTTTTTAGTATTTTTTATCTTGAGAATTTGAATCATTATGTCATATTCTTTAATTGTATGATTATTATGGGTTATAGTTTTTTTTATTATATTATAGTTTTTATGGGTGGATGTCACATTATGTTCTTGAGTGGTATGTGTGTAATGCCTCCCATTTGTACGATTTATTTCCTTAGTGCTAGTTGCTAACCCTATTCCTATTGGTGGTGGGATGCAAGGGTAACTCTCATAATCACATTAGGTCCAAGAGGGGTTTCCAATGGGGTTGGGTAATGAAGAGGTAGTATCGTATCTTTTATTTGAGATATAGTAATAAATTTGGAGTTAAGAACTACTTAGGAATGTATGTGATGGTTGGGAAACTATACTAGTTAAACATGGAATGTAACATAACATAGGGAGATTGTCTAGGACATGTGATTTTAATCCCCCCATGATCCAATTCTAGAAAATTTATTTTACCAAACAATCATATGATATCATGCTACTTGTAGGGGAGATACCCAGGAGAGGTGCTTGCATGATGCAAGTATTTATTGTTTTTAAAATGGAATTATTTAGGGAAATAAAAATAAATTAAACTAAACTAAACTAAATTGATTCCAAAAAATGGGCTTATATATTTCCTTTTACTTGTAATGATTCTTACTATTCATCATCCATTCGTGGCTCCGATTGGTGAGGTTTGGTGTGATGATCTTGTTGACCGCCATAGGGCCAACCCGAGTGAGGAAACTGTGTGAGTTCAAGCATTAGGAGATAGAAAAGTATAAGGTTAGAGCATCTAATTTGGATAATGAGTACTATTTGGTGGAGTTGAAGATCATATTCAGTATGACCAGAGCTAGAGTAGAGTATATTGTTTCATAATCTATTATTCACATGTTCAAGGAAATGTTTTAATAGTTTACTTTATATATTAATGAATATAAAAAGGAAAAGGTTTCATGGGATTATATCCAGAGGGAGTTACATGAAAAGTTTCTATCACTGAAATTGAGATTTGTGAAAAGTTAATAGTTTCTCTCTCTTTATCTAGGAATCCCATGCATATGAGATCTTGAGTTCAGATTCATAGATCTCTAGAGATTTTCCTCAGACCTTTTTTCTAATTATGACTCTAGAGTGTGTTACCTTAAATAGAAAATTTAACAAGTTATTTGATATAGATTCACTCTTTTTAATGTTACTAATGTATCTAGAGGTGTATAAGAATGATAAAGTGGCATAAAAAATTCATTCACATAGGGGATTTCCTTGACATGGGATCCAATATAGTTTTTTGGGGAGATGGGTTGTAGAAAGAGGATATCATGTTTCAAGGATGTAGAGATTTAAATCAATAGGTAGTTATTCTCTTTAATTTGATTATTTATTATCTAGATTTAGTATTTTCTATGCATCCATTAGGATCTCTATCCTCATATAATTTTCTTTTGGGATACATGGACACCACCGGTTTTAGTGCTTGACCATTCAAGGAGGTCGGTGTGGTATCAGTGGTTGGATTCCTTATATGCCCAAAAAATAGTTTCTTCTAAGATTATATCAGCTATATGGGTATTTTAACTATAATATGACATGGGTAGATGGGTTTTCTAGATTCCAACATATTTATGTCCCTCACCCTTAGGATATAGTGTTGATCATGGTCATGAATATGGTCATCAACAGTGAGGTAGAGGAACTAAATGTGGGCAGTTGCATAAATGGATATATGTCAATGTCAGATGGCCCAAATATCATCCAAAGTACCATATGTTTATCATCTATGTTGGTTTCATATTTTTTTGACATAGGAGTGTTACACTCTTTCATTGCACACTCCTTGGTATGCTCCTTGGTATTCAAGGTAAAGAGGCTTCCAGTTCCCATGGTGTTTTCTACATCAATTGGTGTCTAGAGTAGTTTGTTTTATACAGGCTAAGGTTGTGAGATAATGAGGGAATAGAATCATAATTATATGGATTTATTCTTATTAAATATATAACCATATTATGTCACGATTGAAATTTATTGGTTGTATTATGTGCATTAGGTTTTTTATTATTTTGGAGGAGATTTGTGTTCTATGGTGAGGAGGTCCAATGTACAATATTCATGGGTGAGTGATATTATCAAATGGGTTTTAGGTGATCAGATACTTTACTTTCTTATATGAATATTCTTTATTTGAATTTTTATTATGTATATGTGGTGAAGAAACCTAGATTTTTTTATGTATTCTAGTATGTTTTCACTAATGAGGTTGTGACCCCACCACCTTAACATGATATTCAGTGTGGGTTAGACTTTCAAATTGGAGGAATTCTAATTTTTATGGATCCTTATAAAATATAACCTTATTAACTATAAGAGTTAATTATATAGATTTATGATATAATCTAGAATGGTTTTATTTGTCCCAATGTGTTTTTTGGGGTGATATAATGTTATTCTATAAGAATGTGGATGGTAATATGAGATTGAGTATAGACTATCAGTGGTTGAATCATGAAATGATCAAGAACCAAAGTCACCTAATGAGGATATATGATTTATTTGATTAGTTGAAGGAATCTAGTTTTTTCTTGAAGATTGATCAATAGTCTAGATATCAATAAATTAGGGTAAGGGAGGAGGGAACCTTGAAGATCACTTTTAGTTTCAATATGGGATCTTTGGGTTTGTGGTTATGATGTTTAGTATCATGAATAACCCAAATGTATTTAAGGTTCTCATGAACTCAATGTTTCACGAACTTCTGGATCAGTTCATTATAGTATTCATTAAATACATTCTCATATACTTAAGGTTATTGGAGGAGTATGCCAATAATTTTAAGGATGACTTAATGGTATTTTAGCACTATCATATCAATGAGAAACAATATAAATGTATGTTTTATATGAGATTAGTGAATTTCCTTGTGAATGTGGTGTCTCAATAGAGGTAGAACTAGATCTATTGAATATCTAGGTATTTTTTCTTGGGAAACACTCTATAACATTTCAAAGGTCCGTAGTTTACTTGAACTCATAGGATATTATTGGTGGTTCACATCTAAATTGTCTCGATTTGAGGCCTTGTTAACAATATCAAAAAATAAGGAAATGTATCTATTATGGATTTATTATGGTTAGGATGTATTCAATTACCTGAAGGATAGATTGATCAATTCTCATTTTCTTTGACATATAGAGTAGGGAGTGATGTTCAGGATTTTTTATGAGATGTACTATCTCATTTTGTGTTGTGTGTTGATATAATAGAGGGAATTGATATCATATTGGTCTTGGTAGTTATTTATACATAATCTTAACAATACCACACATGATCTTGAGTTTATAGCAATTGTTTTTTCTCTCAATATGTGGTGACCCTACTTCATTACTGATCAATTTTTTGTATTCAAAGATCATAACAGATTGATGTATTTTTTTTATCTTAGTGGAATTTTAATATAAAACAAAGTGGTTGAACTAATTATATCTAGGAATAAAAAATAGAGATATTCTACACCCCAAAAAAGTGGATTATAGTTATTGACTTGTTGTAAATGAAGTAGTGGGGAGATGTTATTCGGAAATTTTCGGATTATTGAAGAGTGAAATGGGATCTTAAAGAAACTCCTATCGATTTAAAAGTGTTTGGGAGTATGGGTTTCCTATTATAATTAAAATTTCAATCATCATTATCATAGAGGAGGAAAAATTACCATTGGTAAACTCTGATTTCTAGGTGATGCGAGAATTTTTTCCTCATAATGATGCCCCTGAGGGGGGGTTAGAGGATGATCGACATCTGACGATTTTTTGAGGGAAGATATTTATAACATTGAGGATGCATTATGTGATCCTTCACTGGTTCCCAAACTCAAATTTTACTATTCATCCTAATATATCTATGATGTATAATTCCTTAGGGTTTTAATTATGGTGGTCAGAGATGAAGATACCGGTAGCAGAGTTTATGTCGTGATATTTGGTCTGATTGTAGATAAAGATAGGGCATCAAGTTTTGATTGGTTTACTAAATCCATTGGATATCACAAAGTTGATGTGGGTGGGATATCTCAATAGATTTAATCACTATATTACCAAGATCCAAGGGAATATGTGATGTTGTTTGGGTTATATTGGACCAACTAATGAAGTCATTCATTTCCTAACTATTCGGGAGTCAGGTGCTGTGGATGGTGAGGAAGTATGTGGATGAGATTGTTCAACCCCATTATGTGTTGAGGACTATAATTTCTAAAAATGACCCTCATTTTACTTTATGTTTTTGGGGGGATTACAGTTAGATTTTGGCTCTCAGCTATTCGTTAACACGGTTTTCCATCTATAAAATTACGGGTAGACTGATTGGACTATCCTAATGTTGTATAATATATTCAAGACTTAAATCTTGAATTTTTATGGACTATATTACATATTTTTGTATGATTTTGTATGATCCATATGATAAGTTTTATTATAACAAAAATTATCACCCATCTATCAGCATGGCTCTAGTTGAGATGTTATATAAGTGTCCTTGTTAGTCCCCATTGTGCATGACTGAGGATGGGGAGTTATAAGTATTTTGACTAGATGTGGTGGAAAACATTATCAAGAAGGTTCAAGTGGTTTAATATTAAATGGGAGTGGTGTAGGACTGTTAGAATGTTTATGTGGATCAGGGGAGGGGGACTCTATAGTTTGAGGGTTGAGACCATGTTTTTTAATGTTTCCCCTCATCATTTGAAATAGAGGTTTGATAATGGGATTAATAATTATACATGATTTATTAGAACATTAAATGTGTTTGGTAAAGTCAATGTGGCTAAATATCAGTTGGCACAACCTCTATCACGCGACAATTTCTACATTGTCTTCCATGTGTTACATATTTATCATTATCTACATGATAATTCCCATATAATTGAGAATTTTTATTTGTATGTTGATAATGATGAAACATTCTTGGATGACCAATTTGGATCCATGAACACTAAGAGAAAGAGTTTTATTGATGATTTATCCCATTTTTTCACGTTTGATAGAGGAATGGTGTCCTGAAGGAGAGTACACATGAAAAAAAGTCACAAATACACACTCATTATCCTGATATTTTTTATTAATTTTTTCTTTGTAATTTTAAGATAATTATTTTTATTGATCTATTGAGTTTTTTTATTTTATAGTGCTTTTTTGTTCTTGGTATTAGTGTCATTCTATTTGCGAGGTATCTCCTAAGAGAGTGTTTCGGTTGTTGGTTATTAGTTTCCCTTTGAGTTTGTTTTTTATTCTTAGGGATGAGAATATTTTGATAGGTATCTAATGTAATATCTTAGACCTTCCTAGACCATTACATTGTGTTTTTTAGGTTTTGTAGATTTCGGTAGGAAGATTGATAAAGGAAAGTTAGAGTCAAGCTAAGATTCTCGTTGTGGATTGGGTTTGTGGTGTGGTGTTATGTATTGCACTGTGAAATTCTAGTTGGGTGGTCTTGTAGTGGAATTCTATTGATGGTTACGATGTGGGACCTTGGGAAGCCAATTTGAGTAGACTTTCATTTTTAGGTATCATTGGGTGTGGTTTGTAGGTTGGGTTATTTTCATGGCTTGGGTATTTGGTTTTATTCCCCATTAAAGATTAGTTAGTGTAGCTTTAAACACTAAGATATGAAATCTAGGGAGGTTGAAATCAGGATTTATAAATTTTTAAGGGACTTTAAACCATGTTCCTTTGGTTGTGTTAGGTACTTGGTCTAATATTGATACAAATGAAAGGGAAGGGTGTGTTCTATGTAATATTGATGATCCTTACACCATATCCCTTCCTTGGATTTTTCATATTAGAGAGTTGACCAAATATCATAAGGTAAGGATATGGGAGATATGCAATTTCATTTATAAAGGTTCACCCCACTTGAACCCACTATGAAATGGCCACCCCTATTGTATAATATTTTTAGTGTTAATCATAACCCTTATGGAGTGGTCAATACCATTTTGTTATTATCCCATGTTTTTTGAGAATCTATATAAATTTAGAATCCAATATTAATCAATATTATTTCCCTCATTTCTCTCAAGCCCTAGGCTTTCTAAGGATCCCCTTTGGAGACCTTTGATAGGCCTTGAATTAGACTTGGCCCCTGTATTCTAGATATTTTTTTTGGTAATTATAGGTGTGTACTACCCTATTCTTTTTTTTTATTATTTTTATTTTATTTTGGATTATTAGTTGTAGTAACATATCAATTTTTAGGATTTCATTTTTATGATAAGTTTCTATTATTTTAGTGGTTAAAGCTTTTCCAAAGTGATCTTGGTATTTTGATCATTCTTCCCTTATTTTTTCCTATCACATAGAATTATAACACATTGATTGAGGTAGCGTATTCAAGAATTACCTTCATTTAGATGTACAATGTAGATTAATAATTCACTTTATTTCACTGGGTGGAATGTATAGATCTGATTAAAAAAGATAATGAACTAGACTGAAGTAAGTTGATTGGAAGGGGTGATTCACTTGTGTTTAAAATCTTCCATGATATTGGAAATTTGATTTATTCTTATTTACTATTGTGGTTAATGATAATTGATGTTGATGATAAGTTTTTATGTTATTAATGTGATTAAATTATTATATCACCTTTCATAAGAGATTAATAAATTTAATATAATAATGAACTGTTCGTGTAAAATATGGAATTATTTTACTAACACTCATTGAATAGATGTTAAATAAACTTGAACACATGTATTAAAATGGGAATTTTGTTGGTGGTTGAAGATGAAATTTATTTATATATAATTATAGTATGACTTCCATCATTACTTTGAATTTTTTTCCATGATTGTGGTTTCTTATTGGATATAGGTAATGGAATGTGTTGGGTAGTGGAGTTTTGATCTACTTTCATATGAAAAGTTGGTTTTTAATGTGCATTGGTTGGATTGTTTTTGTGGTTATTGGTATGAGATTTATGGGATAAATATGGTGGATGCTTTTATGGTGTGGGGTTAGTTTTATAATTTCCCAGGAAGTTATGTAATGTGATTATTAATGGTAATCTGGCAATGGGTGTGGGTTGGAATTGAATACGCAAAGGGCTGAAAATGAATTGTCTAATACATGGAACAATATTTAATGTATGGAAATAATGTGGGTAATATTTTATAATGGTATTAATTCAATATTTAATTCCATTTATTAATAAATGTAACATAGTTAGTTAAATGGTAAATCTATAAAAAAAATATAGTTTAATAGGGAATTGTGAATTCATTTTGTGTAGGTTTGTATATGAAGTGGGACTAGTTTGGTAGTTTAGTGTTTGGAAATGATGATAATGTGTGGTGGTTTGGATAGTGTGACAAATTTTTTTTTGTCACCCCATTAGTATAGGGATTGTCTGTGGCTATATATATATGATGTATTTTTTATATGATTTCTATGTGCACCCAACTCGAGACGGATAACATCACCAACACCCAAAGGTTTTGGGGCCCAGTTGTATTTCCTATAACATCCTAGGATCTTCATAAATAAATATTACATATTTTTATATGAATAGTCAATAGATTTCATAAAAAACATTCCCAAGGAGCATAAAGGTTTAGTTTCTTTGGAAAATAGATACACATTCTTCATATTTCATAAAATATCTTAAAAGTATCCAATTAAATATCTTTGTATATTGTAATATTCAAATCCATACCCTAACTATAACATTCTTCATAAACTCGTGAATGGAAACATAAGAAAGGGTGATCTCAAATACTCAGTAAGGGTAAACATGAGAGATATCAATCAATGATCATATGAAAGCATAAGATAATCTTAAGAGTTTGAGATCATGTACATACTTACAAAGTTCATACACAATATATAAAAAATCATAAACATGAGTCATGGTATAAAGATTAATAATTTCAAAATACATTATTTATAAAAGTTAAAAAACATCATAAATCAATCATGAACCATATGTTAATTTCATAAAATACTGGAACCACCATATGTATTGAAACGATTTCATATGTTAAGGTTAACTAATAATACTATAAAATCATAACATCTAAGGAAAAAATACCTATTTTTTATAATTGATCAAGCATATCAAATTGTTTCCATAATAGAACAATAATATTGGCTTGTTTCCCAAATGATATCATGATCATCGACTTATTTACCATAGAAGATAAAGAACATCAACTTGTTTTCCATAATTATCTCATGAGATATAATGATTTAACCAATGAATTAGAGGGATATATAATTGTAGGACCACCCTCACTTAATGAAAACCATACATATTTATTTCATAATATCATGAAACATTATCCATATCAAAACATCATAACCCATGAAGAGAAAATATTTTTCCTAAAAAATTCATCAATCCAACATAAAATAACCCATGAAAATAAATTAGTTTCATAAACATCACATCATTATAATAATAAACCATATTTAAAAAGATTAAGGATAAAATTATTGGATCCTATCCATATTAAAACATAATTAACATCAAAGGATGTTATTAAAGTTTAACATTCCTTTAAAATATCAGTAAAATATTTTTGGAGGAAAATAACCCTTTCATTTTGAAATCACTTAATCAAAAATATAAAAATGTACCAAATATTGATGAAAAAAATTTCTTTCAAATGAACCTCAGAATCTTTTATGGATTCTCCAAATAATTGAGTGGTCATAATGGTTGGAAATTTTATTCATTACATATAAGATAGAAAAGACTCCTTTTACATTGTCGGTAAAAATTAAAAATTACCTCATTCGGAAAATAACGAGAAGATTCCATTGAATGAATTTTTAAAAAAGTAAAATGTGGGAAACTTATTTTAAACAATCATTTTATAATAGTAAGAACATTATTGAAAATATTTTTAGAAAACCTAGATGTGGAATATGATCCTTTTTTGACCAAAGAGAGAAATAATGTAAATTTTCCATCAAAAGATTATTTTGGTATCTTCAGTACATAATGAGGGGGTAATAAAAGGAAAACATATGTTCTTAATAAATAAATAGATGAGGATAAAAATGAAATGGTTTTATCAGATAAGGATCATATAATTTCCTTAATGAAAATTAAAGCATAAACAATCTCGATTAACATAGGATCGAAACATAAATCCCTTACCACTTTGATAACATTTAAATAATAATCCCCATGAATGAAATAACATTATACGGTTATGTAAATCACTATAAATTTTATAATAAGAATCATAAAATAAATTATTGGGTAGAATATACACTATATAAAATAAAATAGTGGTGAATATGGTATGTGTCTCAAAGAAATAAATGTCTGATGAAAATCCCTTATGTCAAGTCTCACCTTTCTTTGTATGCATTCAAACATCCTCTTATTTGAAAAAACTCATTTATATCTCCACTTAAGGTTCCTAGGGTTGGCCCTTTGAGAGGTATAACACCATAAAAATTTTTATAAGTAAGTTGAGAATATATTTTTTAAGGGGATGGTTGTGTTAGAAGGCTCAAAGTGGTGTGAAGAAGTGAGAGGAGGGGTTTCTTTTATAATTTATTAGAGTATATCTCATTTAATTGATTAAAAGATTAAAATATAATAAATCCACTATCGAGCATAAATTCCTCCCAAAGTCTAGGGATTCCAAGTTAAGATTGGATGGGGATGAAATCCCATAAACTAATAAAATATGGACATGTTTAAGTGGTGTTTTAAACATTACATTTTTATTTAACAACTTACTTAACCTATTTTAACCTTAATCATCATAACATTTTTTTAATCTGAAAGGGTTATAATTTTACATCTAAGGTAAAAATTGACTTAGAAATGGTCGAGGGATGAAATTTCAGACCATATCTTATCCACCTTATCCTTTTCAAAATCATTAATATTTTTTTATCAACAAAATTCATGGAACACAAAAAATCTCTGATATAATATTTCTTTTGTAGTTTTTAAAATCATTTTATTGATTTTTTACACTACTTACACAAGAACTTTGTCAGTGCAGAATAAGTATTTGAGGTTATTATTTCATTATTAAAATTAGAAATAAATTACCATGATGAATATAAATAATTTATATTTCAAAACAATATTTATAATTGAACATATATTATTGTTATCCATATTTAATCTTTTTAAAATAGTAAATCAAAGAGAATGGAATTTTTGACTTCTTTATATAAAATAATATAAATGTTAAAATATTGGAAAATCAAAAAAATGTCATATATTAAACTTTTTAATGATTATTGATGATATATGATCATAAAATAAAATTTAGGCATGTGTTAGTGTCATTTTTTATTCATTATCATATTATTTTTAACCTAAATTACCCAATTTACCCTTTGGTGTGGTTATAAAATTAGTAAAGTGACTATTCATAATGTCTAAAAATAAAAGGGGCCTATTTACCAAATTTCAATCCCTTAATTCTATGTATGCAATCCATTATAAAAGATTAAATTTCTATAATAGGTATAATTTATTTTTAGTATAAATGCATAAAATGCAATGAAAAATGGTTTTTTGAAAAATGAATTTTTAATCCAAAAAATATATTTATAACAAAATTAGGTATAATGATGGTTCATAGTAATTTTATTAAATTATATATAATTATACAATACTTATGTTATTTTTATCTAAAATTAAAATCATAATGACTCTTTTTAATGAAAATAAAATTGATAGTTTTATAAAAATTGGTATCTCTCATTATTTACTGAAAAATCAATCTTTTAAGAAAAAATAAAAAAAATCAGCCAAATATAATTTTGATGTGATAATTTTAAAAATTATAACATTTTTATTAAATAAATTTTCTAAAATTGCATGAAATTAATTATTTTTATTTTCTCAGAGAAATAAATAAAAACCATTTTTGAAGAAAAGATGTTTTTGATGAATAAAATGGAATTAATAAAATTAATGGCTTATTTCCAAATAATTTCTAAATAAATTAATATTTATTATGACCTTTATATTTAATTAAAAAATTATTTAATCCTATTCACACCTTCCAATTTAAAAGCTAGGTTATAATGGTAAAATATTAATATTTTTTTGGTTCATTTAAGCTTGGTGTTATGTGTAACATAAGCTATCAAAGAAATAAAATTAATTTATAGGGAACTAATTCCTAAAATCACATAGTGATACATTCTCTTCCCATAAATAAATTATTCCCTCATAATTTGTCTCATTTATAAAAGTTTACTGATATAAAATTCCTTTATCAAAACCCCAATCGTAAAAAATAATAATAAAACTTCCCTTAAAAAGGGAAAGTGGGAAATATAAAGGTTACCTGAAATAACATAAAATTGGGTACCCTGGTAAGGAGGAAAATGGTGTGAAGTTAAAATGTATACATGGAAGAGAAAATTAACTCCCAATAAGTAATAGATAGTGATATAGAACATGGTCAAGAAAAATTTAACTTCCAAAAAACCATACATATTTAATAAGTGAAAAGACCATAAATTACATAGAAATTAAGGTAAAAGTATAACATTTTTATTTCAAGGTACTATTTCTAAAGTTGAATAATTCTTTTACTATCAAGATATTGAAATTGATAAAAAATAATTATTTGATTTCTTTCTATATCATAAGCACAATTTCATCCTTTTTTGTGATTCCAATAATTCCCACTTCATCTCTTACCCCATGAAATGAATAATCATGATGAAATTTGTCGGCCTAAAGTACTAAAATTAACTTTTAAAAGATCATTAGATCCATAAAAATTTTAAATTCATTCTAACTATCTCAATATTTTTACCAAGACCAAAATTATTAACACAAGTTATCCAATATGGAAAATTCATAATTTAATATCTAAAACATCATCCAGAGTTCAACATAAACCATTCTATAAATAGATACCCTTAAAACTCTTCCAAACCATATCTGAACAAAATAAAAATATAAAAACATAGAAAAAAGGTTTCTAAATTTCTAAAATTAACTTAACATTAATCCCCCAAACAACATAAAGAATATTTTAGTATCACATACCAAATATAAAATACATTGATCATGTATTCTCATAAAACATAGCCATAATTAGAGTTACCATAAAATCTTAATGAAAACATTCCTGATTTTAATGATTAAATATCTTTTTATTACATAAATAAAATCAGATAATATTGAATATATTATATAAATCCAAAATGTTGTAATCTCCATTAAAGATAACATAAACCACTTTTTCATCAAGTCTCTAATCAATTCTGAAGTCATCAATACTATCCCATTTTATCATAATAAGACATATATTTACCTGATTATTATCTCAAAATTACTCATATATTAATGGTTATATTTAACTAAATCATGGATTCTATAAAAATATCAATTTACCATAAAATTACTTTCCATGATCATCAGTACCATTCAACACATTCTTGCAAATCCTTTAAGAAAAAAAAAACAGCAGAACAATCCTCAAATGTTTCATCGAACTTATAACCATAATTTTATTTAAAAATACTTAAACACAGATATTTAATTTCAATAAATAAAAACATAAATGATCCTCTTAAACTATTGGAATAACATATAACCCTTTCTTGGTTTATGATATAGCTCTTGGATTAGGTCACTAAGTTGGATAATGCATTTGTTCCCCATACATAAGACATTGAACTATAAATGGTACCATAGGATAAAATTCATATACCCCTATTTAACTCTTTATTTTCCTTGGAAATTAATTTCTCATTTCCCTTATTCTTCACACATAAAACATCATATATTCCCTTTGAGACATTCCATTTAGTGCTTCTTCCCACATTCTCAGTATATAGGAAACTGAATCTTATTTCATCTATGGTCTTCACTACCCATGATCCCATAAAAATATATCCTTATCAACTTTTATGGTTAGGGGAGTTATTTAAGGTTCATATTATTAATCATATATCATGATAAATAATTTTACATAATCACAATATCCTTCACTCTATCCATCATCCCACTTGGTTTCTTATAAACACATTGTCCATCACATTCAATATTAACACAGTTCCTTTTACTTCCAAACACTGTATAAAATAAAAAATCATAGTTTGAGAAAGAATAATCACATTGGAAAACTAAACAATCATAAAATATAATTAATAGGATTCCAAAATCATGATGCCTTATTTTCAATCTATGATACCTTACGTTTAACCTAGGTCTTCCATAATCATCATCTATTCAAATCCTTCATATTAGTTTATAATGAAAATGTGAATTAACCAATGTATATCCCATGGGAGGGTCAAACCATATTCACAGTAAGGGAACACTCACTATGCACAAGAATTATAGATGATATATACTCAAAAAAATCTATTTGTGGTTATTACCCCTTGATACATATGTGCCAAAACCACATCCACCTAGATGTATTACTAGAAAAACAACATAATCTCATCCTTACCAAAACTTTAGGATTTAATCATATACATAGACTTCTTCCCAAGGCCTTCACTAAAATTTTCTAATCCTAATATAAAACTTTTTACTCAATATTTTCTATGATACCAATTAGAACAGCTTGATATTTTCCTATTTAAATTTTACATCTTTTTATATTAATGTTTAATATATTTCACAAATACACGCTTGAGGACTATAAAGTTTTAGTGTCTTTTGAGACTAGACAAATAATTTTTTATCTAATGTAATATCTTAAAAATATCCTATAAATATATTCCCACGTAGTACTATTCATATAAATACCCTACCTAAACCATAATTTATAACATGGGAGAAGAAAACATAACAAAGGGTGAGCTTAAATGCACAGTAAGGGTAAACATGGGAGATATCAGTCAATGGTCATATGAAATCATAATATAAGAATAAGGATATAATATCATGAACATACTTAAAAAGGTCATACCTAATATATTAAAGATCATAAAAATGATTAATTTTATAAAGATTAATCATTTTAAACGACATGATTTTTATCGGTGAGAAATAATTATAAATCAATCATGAACTATAAGTTCAAGTCATAAAATAGTGGAACCATTATAAGTATAGAAAAAATTCATAGTTCCAAAATAAAAAAATAAACCATTAAATTATAATAGTCCAGGAATCAACACCTATTTCCCATAACAGATCAAGTATATATACTTTTTTCCCATAACGTCTCTAGAACATTCACCTGTTCCCCATATAAGATCAAGAACATCAACTTGTTTCCCATAGTAGATAAATCACATAAACTTTTTTCCCATAATTATGTCATGATATATAAAAATTTACACAATTAATTAGATAGATATATAATTCTAGGCCCACCTAACACTTAATCAAAACAACACATATATGTGTCACAAGATAATAAACCATTCACCATGAAACAAAATAACCTTAAATGGATATGTAGAACACCATAAATTTCATAATAACAATCATAAAAGACATTCATGTCTATTATATTCACCAAATGAAATAAAAAAGTGGTGAATATTATATTTGTCTCATAGAAATAAAAGTGAGATGAAAATTCCTTACATCATGTACTGCATTTCTTCATAAATGTTCTAATCCCCACTTCTTTGAAACAACTCATTTATATATCCCAATAAGGATATTATTGTTGGTATTTTGGGAGTAACATAACCTATATAATGTGTATAAAAAAGTTAAGAAGGTATTTTGATAGGGTATTAATGTGTTTTAAGGATAAATGTGTTGTGAAGAAGATAAAGTAGGGGTTTCCTTTTATAATTGAGGGGAGGCGCACTCTTGAAATTTCAAAAAATATTAAAATATAATAAAGACATTTTCTTCCCCAAATTCATAAAAAATGATTGGTATTAAAATAAAATATGGTATGGGGTTTAAATACCATCAAAAAATAAAATTCATATAGTTTTTAGTGATTTTGTAGACCTTATCTTTTGATTTAACCCCTAAGTTAACATATTTTAACCTTAGCGAGTGCAACATATTTTTCACTCTTAAAGTGTTATAGTTTTACTTTTATGTTTAAAATTGAATCATAAATCAAAAAGCGATACAATTATAGACATTATATTATCCAACTTTTCCAATTTCAATATCCTTAATATTTTACAATAAATTAATAAAATATTATTTTGATAAAATATCATCAATGTCAATTTAGACAATATTCATTTAATTTGACTTAAATGATATAAATAAGAATATTAAAATATATTATAATACTCTTACACAAAAATAATATTTTTTATTTATCTAAATAATTTTTTAACACAAAAACCCACCCATATATTATTATTTTTATTTTTTTTAAAATCATTTTATTAGTTTTTTTTCACTACTCGCACAACCAATATGTCCGTGTTTCACTAAAATATTAGGTAAATATTTATTTAGTAAAAATTATAAATAAATAACCATAATGAATGTAAATAATTTATATTTCAATATATAATTTATAAAGAAACACATCCTTTGTTTATCCCTATAAAAAAATTATAGATAATAAAACAAAGAGATTGATGTTATTGACTTTTCATTACATAAAACAATATAAAGGTAAAAATCAGGTAAAATGGAAAAAAAATCCATATATTATAATTGTTTATGATTATAGATTATATATTACTATACAATAAAATTTAGACAGGTTTTAGGGTCATTTATGAGTCTCTATCATATTATTTCTTACCTAAATTACCTGAATTACCATTTGTCATGGTAACAAAATTACTAAATTAACCATTATTAATGTACAAAAATAAAAGGTAAATATATAAAAAATTGAATATATAAATTTAAATATGTAATTAATATTTAAATATTCAATTTTTATAAGTGGTAAAAATTACTTTTAATATAAATTCATAAAATTTAATGAAACATATTTTTTAGAAAAATGTGTTTCTAAGCCCAAAAATATTCTTATAAAAAAATATGGTATCATGAAGATTCAAATGAGTTTAATTATATTATATATAATTAAAGAATACTTATGTTACTTTAATATAAAATTAAAATTATAATGATAATTTTTAATAAGAAGAAAATTGAAGTTTTACAAAAAATATTATTTTTTTCTATTCATTAAAAAATCTATATTTTCATAAAAATGGAAAATTTTATCCCAAAGATAATTTTTATATTAAAATTTAAATAATGATATAATTTTTAAAAAATAAAATTTATAAAATTTAACGAAATTAATTACAGTTATTTTCTCATAGAAATTAATAATAACCATTTTGAAGAATTCATGATTTTGAAGAATAAAATGGATTTAATTAAAATTGAGTGATTATTTCTAAAGTATTAATTTTTTAATTTGAATTTATTTTATTAATTATTTTATGTTATTCATACCAACCAATTAAATGGCCAAGTTATACTAGTTATATAAAAATATTTTTTGTTTTGTTTTAGTTTAGTATTGTGTTTAACACGAGCTATCAAAGAAATCAAATTAATTTATGGAGAACCGAAAAAAATGGTGTTATGTGTAATGTAAGATATATAAAAAATAAAATTAATTTATTGAGAACTTATTAATAAATTTTTAGGGTCATATAGTTCCCAATATCTAGGTTGGAGAGGGAGTGTATGGTTATCCATCCCCATCTTCCCCATTCTCCCTTCTTAGTGTGGAAGGGGTTGTAATGGCTCATGTTAGTCACTATCATATGGGATATATTTTATAGGGTGTAACAGTAGACCCTATAGGGTATTGAAAATCAAATATATTGGTGGGTCCTTTAATTTAGTAGTAAGGAACATAATTGTTATATGATGACTAGATGATATTTGATATGGGGTAGTGGATATGTAGAAGTGATGATGATGATGTTATGATTGTGATCTATAAGATAAGATCACGACATGATATTTATATTGTTCTAATACATGGATATGGAAGGTATTAGAAGCATTAAATGTTTGGAATTGGAAGGTGAGAATGAAAAATTGGTGGGGAACTGATTATAGGGTGCCTCTCTCTTATATTATTTATATTATTTATTGTTATTTTAATTAGATGTGATATTTGGAGTGTGGATCTTGGTATGTATTGGTGGTAGTTGACTTAAAATATTATTATTAGTTATATTATTTATTCACTGAAGTATAAATATACTTATTCAATGTTTCCATGTGTGGTCTTAAGTATGATCCAACTGAGTATACATGTTATGCTCACCCATATATATATAATCTATTTTTTAGGTTTATAGGGTGAGTTTATAGATCGATATGAACATTAATAACTTAGATTTGGGTGTTCTGGTATGTGTTTCTACTTATAACTTTTTTTTTCATATTCTTTGTCTGCTGATTTTGTATTATTATGCCATGCTCATGCATTGTGGGAATATTATGGATCATGGTTTTTTTATATTATGGTGTTGATATGTGGATTTCATATTATGTTCTTGAGTTGTATGAGGGTAATGCCTCCTATTTTTGTGATGTATCCCCTCGATGTTATTTGTTAACCTGAGTCATAAGGTAGGTGGGACTTAGGGGTCACCCTAAAATTCACTACAGTCCTAGGAGGGGTTCTTAGTGGGGGTGGATTGTCAGATTCTCATACATCGAAGTTATGTTTAATACTTATATCCAAAATTTGATATATAAATCATGTAATCATAATCTCCATTAAACTAAAAATATATAACCTAATAATATGATCTTAGTTTTATTTTTCATTACATTATCGACAATAAAATAAAAACATGATGTTGTTATCTCATTCCTTACTATTAAACTAATATCTAAATAGAAGAGTCATCAAAAGGCTCATGACACTTCCTATTAAAATTATCACATCATATATCACTGTATATTTTCAATAAAAGTATAATACCTTATCAAAATGTAATATTTACTAGAATTAAAATCATTGCAATTCATTTAATTTTGTGTACCAACATCTAGATAACTTAGAAAAAAATACTTCTTATTTATATTTTAAAAAAATCATCATTCCTGGTAATCCTAATGTAATATCATTATGAAAATAATTTCATATAAAGTAATAGGAAATTATAATAAAACATCCATATAAATCCCATTTACCTATATTTATCCACACATTACAATATTATACCCATAAAACATTATACCAGTTTTAGTTGATCTAAATTTTATAAAAATCATTAATTTTTAAAAAAAATCATAGACGTGGTTTATTCATACGAACATTTAAAAATATTTCCATTTTAATAATAGATAACATGTCTCACTATAATATATAGTTTTATATTATATAGAATAATATTCTAACATAATTATTAAATTTATATATCAATCATACCTTTAAAACCAATCATGAAATATGGTTATGAAAAATACAGTATGTTACAATCACACACATGATTGGTCATACGTATGCTCGAGTAACATTTACTTTTTTCAGTGATCATTATCAAAAGGGTGTTAGTAATATTTTATTGTTACATAATTATCATAATAAAATATTATTTCTTTAAATTTACTTATATATATCATTCATATGGAGTGGTGATTAAAAAATAGTCACATAGCTTTATGAATGTGGAAACTCACACTTACACGAACAACATTATCATTTTTCAGTATAAAAAAAGGAAATAATATATCATATTTTAATAATGATAAGTATTTTAGGAATTTGATAATTTTTTCATGTATATAACATATATTAATTAACATTATCCTTATCTCCTTCCATTTGAATGGTTAGTGAAAGATGAAGCACATTACTTCGTAAGGCTGTAGTCTTCCGTACACACGAGCGATGTTATCGTATCCCCTAAGGAATGAAATGTAAAAAGGATTATATGATATAATTAATCTGTATGTATAATAATATAATAAATATTATATATAAATATTATATCCATAATCATTACCTACCATGAGTTGTGGTAATCTAAAAACTAATGACATCGGTTCATGAGGCGGCAGTCAGCTATACACATGAATGATGTTTCATAACCCATTTGATGGAAGTAGAGGTGATTTTAAGTCATGAAATGAACATAAAAACATATAAGTATATATAAGATACTAATTTTATTTTATCATAATTGTTTTAAAATAATTTATGGAGGCCTAAGAAGAAATGAAGTAAAAATTCTCATTAAAGAACATTACATCTTCTTCGTGTACCCTCTTTATGTTTTCACCGAAAGCCTTACATGGTTAGATTTATGCCAAAAATAAGGATTCTAGGAAAAGGGGAGGGAATTTGAGAATTTATTTGGGCATTTACTTTCTGAACCAAATTTTTTTAATTTATAAAGTGTATAGGATATGGGGTGGCCTTTTATATGTGAGTTGAGTGGAACACTTGTAATTTTTTTGAAAATATTCAACCATACCCACGTTTTTATCATTAAAAAAATATAAAAAATGGTACATTCCCAAAAATAGAAAATATAAAGTCAAAATATGTCCATAAAAGTGGTGTTTTACATATTTTTAGTTCATTTTAACTCTTTTCCTTTTAGTTTTACCCCTATATATCCATTTTTACCTTAATTACGATAATTAATTTTTACTATTTTTACAAATCATTTTAATAATAAATTAGGTTAAAATTATTCAAAAATATAAATTATTCTGATCCAAAATATGGAATAAATTTTTATAAAATACATCCCCTTAGTTTCCAAATTTTAATTTAAAATTAATCTTGCATACACGATGTTAAAGAAGGTGTTTCAAGAGAAAATGTTCAAATGTTTATAAAGTTTTTATATCAAAATTCTATATAAAAATTATTAAAGTGGACTAAATTAGATTAATTGAAATAAAATTTAACAAATTTCACATTAAAAACAATTAAAAATATATTGAAACATTATGAATTATTTAAATGAAAGGTAAATTTTCCATTAAAATTATGTATTTTTTAATATTACTCAAAAAATTAAACTTTTCATAAAAAACCTAAAAATTCACCCAAAGTTAACATTGATATAATGATATTAAAACTGAAGATTATTTTTTAAAATAAATTTTTTAAAACTGTTAAAATTTAATTTTAAATTAGTCATGGAAAGAACGACTAAACCACCGTTTAGAACAAATTTAGTTTTTCAGAAAACATTTTTTATATTTTAAATGATTCTTATTTTTTTAATCAATAGATAACCAATGATGTTTTTAAATTTTTAAACCATATATTATTCATAATTTAGTTAGTTCTATTCATACCTTTTTGTTAAATAGCTTTGTTATAACAATATACTATATTACTGTTCATTTAGACTTGGGTTGCATTTTATGAAAGTTATCAAAGATATTAAATTTATAGAAATATATTTCGTGGGTTGTCTAAACTTAGTGTTTTGTATCACATATGATATCACATAAAATATTTTTATTTTATAATTTATGGGTTTCCCATTCTACCCATCATAAATAAATTGTATCCTCAAAATTTATAATTGATCTCAGTAATCAAAGGTTTTACATTTGGAATATTGTTGATAAACTCAAATCATAAAAAAAGTTAATAAAATATAGTCTTAATAATAGAGAAATAGAATTAAAAAGGTTTATATGGAATAACATATAACTAGGTTTATATGTAGTATAATATTCGTGGAAACTAACTATATGGGTATGGAATAAAAGATTAAATAATTATAGAGAGTTATTGAGTTCATTGATCAAAAGAAAGTGAACGGTCAATGGAAACTTAAGGGCTTAAAAATCATAAATCTACGATGGTTTAAAGGACCATTTGATTCATCAGGTATAAAAGTATTTAGATAACATTTTTTAATGTCTTTTTCCTTAAGTTGATGGGTTATTTTACTATCTAATAAAATAAGGAAATATAATTAATTAATATATTTCTATATGATAAGCACAATTTCATACTTTGGCTTCTATCGACCAGTTTCCAATTTATCGCCTTACTCAATGAATTGAATATCCAAAAATTATTTTTTATTCAAGAAGCACTAAAATTCAATTTTAATGGATTGTAAGATCCGTAAAAGAGTTACAAGTCATTCCATCTGTCTCAAACTATTTTCCAAAACCAATATATTAAGCACGAGTTATCCCATGTAATAAATTAATATCTAAACCTCAAAAGTAAAACCACTAGTTTATCATTAATATTTATTTTTCAAATTATTTAATTCAATACAATGACATATTAAACAGAACTTCACATTGGCCAATGTTAGGTATTAAACCCTTATCATCCATCAGTCATGGGTTCAAGCCCTACATCCTTGCTAGACGTGTCAGGTTATCACCCAGCATGTTGGTTGTATTTTTTTAAACCATATTAATATAATTCTTATAACATTACAAAAATATATGATTTACATCCTTGAAAAAAAATTAATCATTAAATAACCTTTACACCATTTTTTCCATAAATCTTTTTCAACAAAGTTTAATAATCTGATTTAGGTATTATTATAATGTCATTAATGATCATAGTATCCTTAAAGGATGTCAATACCTTTGAACTATATTTTATAAAATGGAAAGGAATTATTACTCAAATAAAGTTTCTACTAAAAAATATAATTTCCATAAATATCTCTAAAATTTCCTCAATCTTGTTGTATTCATACAACACAAATTTTTAATATGGGTGTTTAGGAAATTGAAATTATAATCAACCTTAAACTCATAACCCATGTTGGATTCCATAACAATTCAATTAATGGATACACATGTGATTTTAAAATTTAACACAATCCTTATACATTTCATGATTCTTAAACCAAAATAACATTGATAAAAATACTTCTATAATTTAATTATTGAATCCCAATACACAAATACTTCATCCATTTTATTTCAAAATAGTTTTTCCTTGGTATAGGGGTTAAAATTTAGAAGAGGTAATTTTATTGGATAATATAAATATTCACAAAATTTAAGACAACAAATGATAAATGGATCCCTATGATGATATTTTTTTCTTCAATCATACTCTTCATTTTCCCTTGGAAATTCATTTTTTATTCCCTTATTTTTCGAACAAAAAACTTGTTACCAATTTTTTGAGACATATTCAATTCAATATAAAAGATGTTATGTTTATCCTAGGTCATTAATTTGTATCATCTATTAAAATCCTTTATAATTGTTTTTATTGAAAATGTGAATTATTCTAACTATATCCCTCATGAGTGTGAAACCAGGTGTGCAATAAAGCCTATTGTCATACATTAGTTGACGATCAAGTCTATCCCAAAGTACTCTTGTTGGATTTATTACCCCAAGGTACATATATAACAAAACCATATCCACTTATATTATTTAGATATATATGTATTTTTAAGAAAAACCACATAATTCCTTGTTTACCAAAACATTAGGATGTTTTTCTATACTTATCCTAAAAGTATATCATAGGGTTATCTATGTTCTCTAAAATATAATTCATATGGTTTTTATTAAACCTACCTATGATACTAAATGTATAGACCCTGAGCCCAGTTTCTCAAAGCTGGTGCCTAATTTAATACATTGGTCTAAGGTACAAGGAATAACATCCCTAAGGACTAAATAGTTTAGTAGTATTAGTAAACTAGATACATACATTATTCCCATATTACATTTAAATACACAAATTTCAAAAAAATCATGACTATCATTAGTACTTATAGAATATTATTTCATATATTTTATAGTACACTTCATGGATTACTGGGAAATAAAACAAAATAAGGTTGAGCTTAAATGTTCAGTAAGGGTTAAGTACAGAAGAAGATATCGTGAATCAATAAACGTACTCAACATGGAAATATGAAAAGGTAAATAAATAAAAACACAAGCCATTTGTTAAATATCTTAACTATCATAACTGGATAAGGAATAGAAAATATGGTAATGTAAATAAATTAAAACATGTTCTATTTAATCAATAAATTGAGAATCAAATGAATTCAGAGAGAATATAGACTAAAAATTAAATTTCTATTATTCAAACACTTTAAAGCGAAAAAGTGAGAAACCTGGGTTCAAACACACCCTCAAAGAGACACATTTCACATGACAGAATTCGAATTATAAAAAATTCAACCAGAACCCACATTATCATTCCAAAACCATCATCATGTAGCCTATTACAGAATTTAAAAGATACCTTATCATAAAAAATCCTGAAAATATCATGATCCACTTAAGGAGAACTGTATATTTCATGTAAACCTGTCATAGCCATCATTACACCACATCTTTGTCATCTTGACACTCATGTCCACCACTATAATACCACAACAAATAACACAAAAAACCATCCATGTCATTGTTGTCATCACTATCTAATCACCACCATCGTCGTTTCCAGCCAAACACCAAAGACCGTCGAGGATTATTGATCCACCGTGAAACATCATCACTTTATCATAGTTTTCTATCTATCATAGAAACCAGAAACAAAAAATCACAGTTTTCGTATACAAATTTTACTGATAAAGCCAGCACCTCCACTATCATCACAATTTAAACTTCACTGAGAAATATATGAGCAGATTGACTACAAAAGAGGGAGGAGAAAACAAACCAACACCGAAAATAAAAAACAGACCATGCTAGGACCGTTATTGGCCATTGAATCCCACCTCACAAGGCCTCTGACGAACCACCTCTTTGGATCTGACTTAGAGAGAAGCAGAAGGACTTCGTGGATGGAGAAAGGATTTTAATTCCAAGGGTTTTGAACCATAATGGATAAAAGAAAGATAAAAATGGGGAATAAACCCAAAGGTAACATGAGTAAGAGGAAAATGGGGAAGAACCCGAAAGAAATTGAGGATGATGCCCAAACCGACACAAAATTGAATAAAATAGGTTGAAATAGGGAAGAAACTGAGTAGACCCACAACCACTAAACCTCAAGTGAAAAACCTATTTGATTCCATTTCTCCATATTTAACCTAGATAGGAGAAATGGAATGAAAGGTCAAATCATGGTAGCAATTCCCTAGGGAAAAACCAAAGCTCTTTCATTGAAGCCAATGTGAGGGGAAGAACTTGGGAGTGGACCAGCTTCAAAAGAAAACTAGGGGATGAACCCTCGGAGAATCCATAGAAGGGTTAGAGAGAACCGAAGAAGTTAAGATGAGAGAATAACCCAAGAGTGTAGAAGGTTTTATCTATAAACCTTAGATTAGAGAACAAGATGGGGGGAGCGCATGAGGGAGAAGAGAGGTCCAAGGGAGTGTGGAGCCATCCACCCATGTAATCATCTAGATATACTATCATTGTGAAAATTTAATGGATAATAATAAATGAATTTTAAATGAATTAAATACTTAATTATTCTATTTCATGTTCCCTAGGAACATGATACCTATACCATAAAGATCTATCCTCATGATAGTATAAAACTGATGGGTAGAAATCCATTTAACTGAGTTTAGCCAACTAATTCATTCTATGATACAATTGATTTATTTAGGGACTATATATAACCATTACCTACCCATTTTTTCATTTCAAAATAATTAAAAATATATAAAATAATCAATTTTATTCAAAAAAAAGTTCTTTATCATAAAATATCTATATTTAGTGAATAACACAGATTTATCAAAATTTTCATAGATTAAGAAATGACTTTCAATGTAGAACACCAAATATATAATTGATATAAATTTTAAAAAATAAACATAACCATGATAAATTATATGGATATTTATAGAAAATTAAATTTCCAATGATAATAGGAATGTGAACATTTAAAGAGAAAGTTATTGACTAAAACAATTAATCATAGAATTGAATTTCAATACCAACCTTGTTTAAAATAATCATAAATTATATATAGGGAGAATAATAATGGAATAAATACAATATATCCCCAATGTATTATATGTAAAATTAAGGTTTGTTGTTTTTGATTAATAGAAACACCATAAAATATCATTAAAAACATTTTATAGGAAAAAATCCTTTTTATTTGGAAAATTTGTTTTCAAACATTAAACATTCTGATAATATTTTTCTTTGAAAATCAATTTTAAAAAAAACTATGAGTTTCTAGAATATTAGGAAAAAACTTTTCTTTAAAAATATCACTGTAAACATGAAACAGATGTTTCAAAGAAATTATGGTCATGATGGTGGATAATTATATACATGACATACAACATAAAAACAAAATTACTTTTATACTAGAAAATGGAAAGAAAAGTGCTATGTTCAAAAAATGATAAGAAGATTCCGTTCACATTTTTAGTAAAATCCAAACCAATTTTTTTTTGAAAATGATATGAAGATTAATTTAAAAAAAATTAAAGGTAAAAATGAGTAAAAAATTCTTTAATAAATCATTTTTAAAATATTAATTTTTTTAAACTATGGTTTTAAAAGAAAACATATTTCCAATCAAATAAAGAAATGAAGTTGGGTTATCTTAAAAATATTTTCTTAATTATTTTAATCACCAAAGAGTGGTAAAATGATACTATTACTTGAAAATATCATTAATAAATATAGGATAAAAAACATAAATGGGATTATTAGAAAATTATCAGATAACTTCCTTCAACTAAAATTCAAGAATAAATAATCTCTATTAGAATAGGATTGTGAAACATACCCTTGAAAAGATAATAATGATCAATTGAAAATTAACCAAAAAAATGACTATGTGTATTAAATGTAAATCCACATAAAATAAGTTGAAATAAAAAAAATAGTCAAAATTTGTTTCACATATATTCTTAGGATATCAAAGACAATGAAAGAGTAATAAAACCCAATGAAAAGGAAGTGAGTTACTTTACCACTGGGATACTCTTAATTAAAATAATTTTAGATGATTAAATAAAAATTAAATCATAAAATACCATGAATAATGAAATATTGATTATATTACATGTTAAACTGACAGTTTATACAGAATATAAAATTAATTATGTGAATAACATTATAATTTTTCTCAGCGAAATGATATGGAGACAAAATCCCTTACCTCGCACTTATTTTGGATAACAATGATTTAACATCATGTATATTGGTTTTAAACAAGTTATTAAATTATAAGATAACCATTTTAATATTTATATTACCATATATGTTCCTTATATAATATCTTATCACCCATCCAATAATAATATTTCATTATTTTCATTATTTCGGGTGTTAGTTGCATTGTTTTCTCATGCATGTTTTCTCATGAAAGATCTGGGACTTTAGCATATTATATAGTTAATTCAACACAAAAATAATAATAATGAAATTATTATAATATTTTTACATAAATTATACCTTTTAAAAAAATCATGAATGATGGTTATGAAAAATGGACTATGTTACAATCTTGGAGATGGTTGGTCATACGTACACATGAGTAACATTTCAATTTTTTAGTGATCATTAAAAAAAGGGTATGATTAATGTTTTATATTTATAGAATGATAATAATAACTTATTATTTATTTAAATTTACATATATATACAATCCATGTGGTGTGGTGAAGGAAATATATTTGTATCGCTTCCTAAAGGTGGTAGCCAACACGTATACTAACGATGTTAACATTTTTCATTGTAAAAACGGAAAATCATATATTATATTTTAATAATGATAAATATGTAATTAATATAACAATTATTTCATTTATATAAAATATATTTATTAATTTTATCCTTATCACCTTTAATGTAAAGTGTTAGTGAAAGACGAATCACATCTCTTCGTGAGGCGGTGGTTTGCCGCACACATTAGTGACATTATCGTATCCCCTAAGGAATGAAATTTAAAAAAGGTATAGATAATATAATAAATAAATTTTTATAATTATGTTATAAATATAATTTATATACTTTATATCTATCATTATAACCAATAGTGAGAAGTGTTAATTAAAAAACCCAATGACATCAGTTCACAAGGCTATAGTCCTCCGTACACATGAATGATGAATTCGTAACCCATTTGATTAATGTGAAGATTTTTGTAGGTCATGAAATTAACATAAATACATATAATTATATTTAATATATTTATTTTATTATATCATAATGTTTTAAAATTGATTTAAATTTGTAGGGGTAAAAATTAAAATAAAAAGGCTCATTTAAGAACGTCACCACTTCTTCGGGTATCCTTCTATGTTTTTCACCAAAATCAGTCCTAAGTTGGATTTCTTTCCAAACTAAGGTTTATATGATGGTTTTATAAAATTATAGAAGTTATTTTGGAAGATAATTTCATGAAAAAATGGTTTTAACATGTGATGTATAGAAGAGAGTGGTGGCCTTTTATAAGTGTGGTAAGTGACACACTTGTAATTCTTTGAATATATTCAATCATACCTATGTTTGTATCATAAAAAGCCTTCAAAAAGGTCCATTATCGAACCTAGAAGTGATAAATTCAATATATATCTAAAAAATGTGCGTTTTAATAGTTTTAAGTTAATTTTAACCCTTATATTCTTAGTTTAACCCCCTATAAATCCATTTTTACCTTAACCATGGTAATTAATTTTTACAGTTTTTCACTATTTATTTCGGTAAAAAATTTAAGTTGAACTTATTACTAAACATAAATAATTACGATTCAAAATATAAAATCCATTTTTCTAAATTAAATTAACATAAGTGGAAAATTTTAATCTAAAATTAATCCCACAGATATGATGAGAAAGAAGGTTTTTTAAGAGAAACTGTTCAAAAGTTTACAAAGCTTTTATGCCAAAATTAAATATTAAAATTATTGAAATAGAATAAATTAGATTATTTAATATAATATTAATCTAATTTTAATTTAAAAACAGTTACAAATATAGTTTAAAATTATAAATTATTTAAATGAAAAGACAATTTTCAATTAAAATTCAATATTTTCACTATTCATAAAAAATAAAACTTTTTAAAAAAATACCCAAAATTCATCCTAAGTTAATTTTGATATTATGAATTAAATATTAATTATATTTATTTAAATAAATTTTCTAAAAGTTTTAAAAAATATTTTTAAATTATGTGTGCAAAGAAATACTAAACCGCCCTTTAGAAAAAATATAGTTTTCTCAAAAAACATTTCTTTTTCTCTTAAATGATTCTTATTTATAATTAAATGATAAAAAATGAATTTGTTTTTAAATGTTTAAACCATATATATTTCATAATTTATTTATTAATATTCATACCTACTAGATTAACACCTAGTTTATAATGGAATACTATATTATGGTTCATTTAGACTCTGGGTTGTGTGCTCCGCAAGCAATCGAATAAATTAAATTTAAAGAAATTTTTTTGTGCTTTTTTAGATCGATGTTGCGTGTCACATACGCTATCGAATAAATTGTTATTATTTTATAATTTTGTGGTGTTAATATGGATATGTGATTAACTCATCAATAATGTTTAATGATATGTGGTAAATTCCATGAAAAGAAAAGTCTATACTTAGAATTTATGAACCTGTGAGTTGATATATGGGATTAAAATATATTATATCTAATTTCACATGATCTCTTGTAAATTTATGAGTATGAATGGTATCATGTGATATATATGGTGTACGTGGGTATAGTGGCACATGTGTTTGAAGAATATCATGCCAAATGCCATGGTTTCATGAGAAGTAGTAATTATTTACCTAAGGCCACCCATTGAAAACACCTATTGATCTAGTAATTTATATATATGTTCAATGATATAAAGTTATCTGTGGAGGCACATAATAGATCACTAAATTGGGATTAATTTTTATTTTTAGGGCTAGTTAAAAAATTTTTTGAGTTAATAAACTGTTTGTTTTGGATGGGTAGTCACATGGTATTACATATTATGTGAAATATAGTGATGTAAATGGTATATCTCAAAAACTATTTTCTATTTTTTTCAAAAAAAATGACTTAGAAATTATTTCATGTTTTATTTTATATTATAATGTATAAATTCAATTGTCATAATGAAATTAATATTTATTTCAAATAAGAAATTAAAGGATATGATTACCCTAAATAACTTAATATATAATATAAAAGTCTATATCAGTTTTTATAATTAGAAGGTTATATAATAGTCTAAAATATGATTTCATCCACTATAAAATTTCTATAATAAGGATCAAATGAATTTATATTGTATGTTTCATCATTAATAATTCATAAAATATAACAATCATGTCAAATCGAAATTTTCATGAAATTTCATTTTATCATAAGGGAGACTGAATTATAAACATTACCATTCAAGTAAACCTTGCTTTTAAACTACCATTTCCGTAATATTTCATAAGATGAAATATGTAGGTGTAGATTCATTCATGAATGGGGTTTATGAGTGAGCCAAAAAAATTCTCTTGTGTTGTAACATAGGATTAATTGTGACATCACCCAAGGATCTTACTCAAGGGATTTAAAAATTTATTTCCATGAGATGGAGTTAATTCGACTCAAAATAACTCTCAATACACACTTTTTCATCCCATAACTCTGATCATATTTTTCCATTACATTTTTTGAGGTATTGAAAATCCATGAAAAGAAGTTTAATCTTTCTTGTATAACAAACTATCTAGTTAGCTGGTGGATATATCACTAAAAGTTGGGTAAATTGATTTAAAATTAGGAATATACATCATTCAAGGATGATGATGATTTTGTGTCTATATTTTTCAATTTTACACTTATTTAAGATTTTTTTATATTTAAAAATTTTCATTTATTATTTTATGGAAATTATTTTTTAGGATTCATAATTATTTTTTATTCTTATAATAAGTTTTATTATATCACTATGACTCTTAGAAACCATATCCATATATCACAAAATCATTAATCCATACCTTGTTCCAATGGTCATTAACTAATAAACTAATATGTCATCTCATTACATTGGATAAGACACAAAATGTTTACTTTGCACACAAGGTAAAGATATAAGAGGTTATTATCACTCAAAATGATTACCATAAATGACTCTCATAATATCCTATACAAGTAAATATCTATGTATAATTGTCTATTTTATAAAAAATTTACATGTCTAAGAACATTATAATTGTGCATATGAATAATGAAATTATAAAAATATGTTAATCATGAAAATATTCAAATTAATGTAAAATTACATTGGAATAAATGTAAAATAACAAATTATATTAATAATCACTGACACTAAACATACCCCTAGTCAAACCCCACAAAATATATTAAAAACATGTTCTAAGATTATTGAAAAACCCATTTGAATTTGTAAATAAACTTTATACAATCCACACAAAAAAATGGAATTTATAATCTAGATTATGTAATAAAGTGGGAGTCCTTGTATTTTCCTCATATATTAAATTCCATTTTCATTTCTATGTTTATTTTCATTTTTTTTTAAAAAAATTTGGATAAATTGATAGAAATTTTTCCTTCACTATTTTCATTATTAATTTATTTTAAAAAAAATAAATAACAATATAACAATTAAATAAGGGACAAGTTATTTTCTATGATATTTCTTCTGAAGATTCATTATCTTTCAATAATGTTATTTAGTTAATATATTCATTATCATTGAAGGATATCCATGATCATGATCCCATCCCTATCCATTGGATTAATTTTTATGTTTTAATACCAATAATCAAAATGTAATAACTATTATATTTTCTCTTGAAAATGATAGAATCATGTAGATATTCCAAAAAATATATAACAAGATAGGGAATTTTCATGAAATAGTACTAGAAGAAACTAATTACTGAAATTATTTATTTTAATTATATTAATGATTAATTTAATATGTTTATTTTTTTTAAAACAAAAAGTAGGTCATACAAATGAAATATCCAAAAAAAGGATGCAAATTAATTTTATTGATTCATTGGATTCTAGAAATAAAAATTCATATATTTTTATTAGTTTAAATTTCATTATTGAAAATGGAAAAAATAATAAACATATAAGAATATTAATACTATTTACATAATAGAAAATATATTTCTTAAAAAATAGTGTATGAAATAAGATTAATCATATAGACTTGAGTATTAAATTCCTGTTCAATGATGGAGTAAAAGAATAAATAACATATCCCTGGAAAATTTTATATATTAAAACCAAATAGATTCATGTGTGTGATGGGATCATCATATATCTCTTCTAAATAAAATAAAAGTTTAGTTTAATATATATGGAAATAAGAACATATGTGACATGAAAACTATCTGATGTTGATCATGTCACTCCAAGAAATCATGGTTACATGAATCTTACATAATGAAATATGTTTCTGTTGAGTCAACAAGGTTTCTTTATGAATTTTTCATTTATCAATGTTTTGAAAATCACAAAAACTTTATCTTAAGGAAAATTATATTTTCCCTAAGGATTATTTTCATAAGGAAAATTTCCCTTCTCTAAGAAAATTTGTATCCTTACCTATTTTTTCATTTTTCATTTTACAGTCTCTCTAAATCCAACTCATTTTATTACTAAGGACAAATTAGTTTCACATATAAAACCTCATAACACTATAAATACTTATATATAGTGTATTCTATTTTCAAACTTCGAATTCTCAGAAATTTAGACTCTGAATTCTCTAAAATTCAGACTTTGAATTCTCGGAAATTCAGACTCCAAATTCTCTGAAATTCAGAATCTAGATTCTCTGAAATTAACACTCTAAATTCTATGAAATTCAAAATCTAAATTCTATGAAATTGGGACTCTGAATTATCTGAAATTATGACTCTGAATTCTTTGAAATTCAGACTTTGAATTCCACATAATTTGGACACCAATTTCCTCAGAATTTAGACACTGAATTCTTTATAATTCGGAGTCCAAATTTCATAGAATTCAGACTCTTACTTACTTAGAATTTGGACTCTGAATTCCTCATAATTCAGATTCTGAATTCATGGAAATTCAGACTCTAAAATCTATTGAATTCAAATTACGAATTCTTTGTAAAATAATAATCCAAATATCCTTGTCTTATAGACTCCTAATATTTTTTATTAGAATCTGAATTCTATTTTTTCTTAGACTCTAAAAAATACATTTGGTTAAGCAATTTCTTTTTCCTTAAACTTGTTATGAAACAATGTCATACAATTTGTTTCTAACTAACCATTGTTTGAGTGAAACATGTATAGTTCCCTTCAAGATTTAAAGAAAAATATGACCATTGGAGGAGGGAAATTAATGTTGGAGAAGTGACTATAAATAGGAGCTCATTTGAATGAGCTCACAACATGTTGATCAATCTAGAGATTGCATGCTACTAAAGATATTTCTAGAGAGTGAGACTCTCATGATTTCTGTATACTGAACACCATGTTCAGGTTTCTTAGTGTGACTCTGGTTTTTTCTAAGTACGATCCATGTCTTCTAGGGATAGGAAGATAGAGATTCCGACTACCTTAAAGATTGAGGGCTTACAGGGATAGCAGGATAGATTCCATTATTCCTATCGAGGGCATACCATAGTGTGGGTGAGACAAACTTTCTTGAAATTATAGATCAAGGGACTTTTATCCAAGGTTGTTGGATACCCAACTCTTTGGGTTAAAAGATTTTCTTCTTATTACTTGTTTTTTTAATGTTTATTTCTACTATATTTTGAGAAAGGAAGAATGTATAAACTTCTTATAATTTATTATCACTTCTATATACTTGGATTAGTAAGATTCTATATTCTTTAAGGTAGAATATTTTCCCTATAAACTTACCTTAAGTTTCATTTCCAGAACCATATTTTTGGAATCTAGAGAGTTTGTTTAATATAACTAAAATAGGTCTTGTAAATTTACCTTTTTTCCTTAAGGTTAAAAATGAAATTTTTTAAACATACAATTCACCCCCCACCCTCTTGTAATTTAGCATCTACATAATTATTTTGATCCTACAATTGGTATCAGTGTGGGTTTCTAAATTACTTATATTAGAATATAATTTTTTTTGTTCAAGATTTCCTTGTTCTAAATTTTCTTGCTTAACTTTTCTTAATTAAGTTTTTCTTAGATTTTTTTATATTTGTTTACAAACCTTTTCTATTAACAAGTTTTTGTGGAAAGATATTTTCTTATATAATTCTAGGAATGAATGTTAGTTTGATTGAGAATCTAAATCCTACTAGACCATCTATAGTTGATGGTAATGATTATGAATATTGGAGAGATCGAATGAGGAATTATGTTATTAATACTAGAGTAAAAAAATTTTAATGCATACTGGAGATTAAAAAATTCATGACAAGGAATTCAAACCCTTCACCGACCAAAAAAAGCTAGAATATTAACTAAATTACAAGGTACACAATACTTTGTTGTATTCTATGACCAGGAATATATATTGTCAAATTTCCTTTTGTGAAGCTACTGATTAAATCTAGAAGAAATTAGAAGTTACACATTTTGGTACATCCAATGTTATAGAGACCATAAGATCTCTTCTTAGAGAATAATATCATGGATTTCTATTTCCCTATGGAGAACCAAATTTCAAAGTGAAACAAAGATTTATGACTATTGTAAACAGTTTTCAATATTTGGGAGATAAATGCCTTTATGATGAATCTCTTGTAGACAAGATCATTGATATTATTCCTAATTAATTGGAATCTAAGAGAACATCTATTGATGAGAATAGAAAAGTGTCTCAAATTACTCTTAATGAGATTTTTGGAACTCTTCTTCAACATGAGACAAGAATGAAAAGAGACGTTGATATGAATAAGAAGAAGAATGGTAATGGAAGTGTAGACTTTACTATTACTAAAACTAAGATTCGATAAAGGGTTACAAGATCCATGTATAAAAAAGTCATTGTTTTATATGAATCTAGTGAAAGTGAACATTATGAGAATGATATATCTAATCATGCTCTAAGGATGAACAAGATAGTTGGAAACAAAAAAATTCAGTATAGATATAATAATGAAGAAATACGAGACACGAAAGACTTGGAAGACACTTATTATAAATGCAAAAGATCAGGGCATATAAGGCCAAATTTTCTTATTCTTAAGAAAAATGATAAAATGTAAAATAATTATGAGAGGAATATAAAGAAGTACTACAAGGATGAAACTAAGAACGTTTTGAAAGATAATGACACCCGAAGTGCCAGTGGTGGTGACTCATCTGATGAATACTGAGATTATGAATCTTCTGAACAGAAGAATCATGGTTTTCTATCCAAACTACCCATTAAAAATCATTGTCTAATGGAAAAGGTACACAATGCTGAATCTATTACTAATATATATTTGAATGAAAATTATAATGATGATAAATACTATGAATCTTCAGATGATGATTCCTCCTCATCAGAAGATAATACATTAGCTTTATATGAAGAAGTTTCTAGGTTTGATAAACTTCTTGAGAATGAAAATTATAGACTCAAGAAAAAATTTGATAAAGGAAATTCTATATTATCTATTTTAACCAAAGAAGTATGATATCTTTCTAATTATCTTGATAAGAAAACTTTTAATTTTAATAGTATTTCCAAAACTCTTGAGGAAGTTAATTCTAAGAAAGATAAAGTTACTAAGGATATTTAAAATGTAATTTCTAAGAAAAATATTTTAGAGGTTAACTCTAGTTCTAAAACTAATTTTTTTGAGGATAAAAATTGGGTTATTAAACTAAAGTTAGAAATATTTTTCTTAAGTAAATGTCTGTCAAATTTTACCATAGGTAAGGAAAATTTTGACAAGATGAATTCCCAAATTTTACCTTTGAGAAATAGTTCTGGATTTGGTTATACTCATTCTAAACTAGTTTTTAGTAATAACTACTTTTTCCCCAAAGTTTTCCATTTTTCTCTAAATGTTAGTGTGGAAAACATTGGGTGAAAAATTTTTATTTAAAAAAACTAAATCCTTAGGTTTTTATAAAGCTTATTTTTCTAAGAAAATGTGGATACCTAAAATTTTGATTTCTAAAATTTCCAAATCCAAGAAATTTTGGATTCTGAAAGTCTGACTCTTTAATTTTCAGGAAAAAAAAGAAAGTAACAACAAAAATTCATGGTTCATGGATATTGGATGTTCCCAGTATATGACTGGTAACAAAAGTTTCTTTGAAAATATTATCAAGATGAAAGGAGGAAAAGTAACTTTAAAAGATAATGCCCAAGGAGAAATAATTATTATAGGTAACATTGTTATTATTGGAAAAAATTTAATTTCAAATGTTTTATTTTTAATGGTTTTTAAACACAACCTCATTAGAATAAGTCAATTATGTGATGAAGGTTACATTGTGAATTTTTGGAATGATACATGTTTAGTAAACAATTCCAATTAAGATTTTATTATTTTTTCCCACAGGAAAGAGAATGTATACACACTAAACATAGAAGGCCTTAGGAGCCAAGATCTACCTTGCCTTAGTGAAATGGAAGATCAATTTTGGTTATGGAATAAAATTTTAGGACAATATAACCTTATGAACAATGTAAAATCTCAAACAAAAGACTAATTAAGGATCTACCGGATCTTAGATTTGATTCTTAAAAAGTTTGTGATCCCTGTCAATTTTTTAAGAAACATAAATAAAGTTTTAAATCAATCGGTTAAGTCTCAAATTCTAATGCATTACAGTTAGTGAATATTGATCTTTTTTGTCCAACGCAATCTTGAAGTATTGGAGGAAAATATTATGTATTTGTCTTAGTTGATGATTACACTAGATTTACAGAGGTCTATTTTATAAAAAATAAGTATGAATATTTTTCATATTTCAAAATTTTTAGTGCCCAAGTAAAAAATGAGAAAAACCTTCCATTTATAACTATTCATAGTGATCATGGAGAAGAATTTCAAAATTCAGATTTTGAAACTTTCTATAGTAAAAAAGGAATTACTCATAACTTCTCAGTTATAAGAACTCCCCAATAGAATGGTATTTTTGAAAGAAGAAATCAGATTCTTCAACAGATAACTAGAACCATGTTTAGTGAATATTCTATAGCTAGACACTTTTTGGCTGAAGCTATAAGTACTAATTTTTATACTATAAATTGATTTTTGATTAGACCTTTTCTTAACAAAACCTCTTACGAATTGTGGAATGGTAGAAAATCTAGACTTTCATACTTCGAGGTATTTTGTTCAAATTATTCATTCTGAATACTAAAGATAATCTATATAAATTCACACCCAAATCTGATAAAGGAATTTTCCTAGGCTACTCCACAAATTCTATGGATTATAGAGTTCTTAATAAAAATACTTGTATTGTTGAAGAAACAGTGCATGTTAAATTTTATGAAACTGATACTTTTATTTTTAAACAACCCCAACCTATATTCTCAAATGTTTTTTCAAAAACTGATTATTAACCATTTATAGTAGACCCTTATAATAAGTAAAATGTTCAAGAAAATATTTATAAAGCATTTACCCTAGATGATTTCCTACCATATGTTGATTAACAAGTTTTAAAGAACCCAAATTAGTTATTTCTTAAGAATAATCCTAGTGATAGTACCATTGGTGATGTAAATCAACCTGTAAGGACTAGAAGTTACTTAAGAAATGAATTAAAACATCTATCATTCCTTTCGTAATTAGAACAAAAAATCACTGATCAAGATTTAGGTGATGACGATTTGATAAAGTCCATGAAATATGAGATAAATGAATTTGAAAGGAACAAAGTCTGGACCTTGTTTCAAAGACCTAAGAAAATTTCTCTTATTGGAGAAAAATGGGTCTTCAGAAATAAGTGTGATGAAAATGGAATAATTGTGAGAAATAAATATAGATTAGTTGCTAAAGACTATAATCAACGAGAAGGAATAGACTATAAATAAACCTATGCCCCGGTATATAGACTTGAATATATTTGTATTTTACTTTCCTTTGCAGCATTATTTAATTTCAAACTTTTTTAAATGGATATAAAATGTTCTTTCTTTAATGGATATGTTCAAGGGGAATTTTTTGTTGAACACCATCTTGGTTTTGAAAAAAAAACATCATTAAAATGTTTTAAAACATACCAAATCTTTATAAGGACTTAAAAAATCCATTAGATCCTAGTATGATAGACTTACCGAATTGTATCTACAAACCCATTATGTTAAGGGAAATGCTGATCCAGCCCTTTTTGTAAAGAAAGATAAGAAAAATGTTTTCATTGTTCAAATTTATGTTGATGAAATTATATTTTGTTCAACTTAGAAATTTTTAACTGATTTGTTTGCGAATATAATGAAATATGAATTTGAAATGAGTATGATGGGTTAGTTAAAATTTTTCCATGGTTTTCAAATTTTTCAAAAACCAAAAGGAACTTATATATCTCAATATAAGTATATTAAAGATCTTATTAAAAATTATGGATATTACAACACTAAAAGTATAAGTACACCAATCAATACCACAAATTCACTTGATCTTGATGAAGTTGGGAAAACAGTAGATCAAACATCATTTAGAGGTATGAAAGGAAGTTTACTATACTTGACAACTAGTCGTCCAGATTTAATGTTTTCAGTATGCTTATTTGAAATATTTCAATCCAATCCTAAAGAATATCATTTAAAAATAGTAAAAAAAAATTCACTATTTAAATGGAACCATGGATCTACGACTCTTTTATACTTTTGGAAATGATTCTATTTTAAAAAGATTTATGGATGCTGACTTTAGTGGGTGTAGAATGGATAGGAAAAATATATTTGGAACTTATCGTTTATTTTAAGATTAATTAGTTTTTTTTTCATGAAAAAAAATAAACACTAAGTATCACTTTCCACTACTAAAGTTGAATATATAATATCTGAAAGTTGTTGTGCTCAAGTGTTGTGGATGCAACACACACTCACAGACTATAGCATGAGTTTTACTGAAACATATATATTTTGTGATAACACTAGTTCCATTTCCCTAAGAAAAACCATGCACATCACTCTTATGTAAAACACATAGATATTAGGAATCACTTTATTAGGTATCACACACAAAAAAGGAGATATCATTCTTCAATTTATTGGATTGAATGAACAACATTCTGATATTTTCACAAAATATTTACAATCCAATATATTTGAATACATTAAACAAAAATTAGAAATGATAACCATAAGGTAATCTTCCATATTAACCTTTTGTTGAAACATATCTCCTTACATTAAGAAACTACTTTTCAAAAGGGGAGTACATTTTCTTGGTAGTTAAAATTTTTTATAGTTAAAGTTTTTTGTAGTTAAAATTTTTCATAGTTAAAATTTTGCGTAGTTAAATTTTTTGTAGATGAAATCTTTCATATTTAAAATTTTTCGAAGTTAAAATTTTTCATAGTTAAAATATTTCGTAGTTAAATTTTTTGTAGTTAAATTTTTTCATTGATAAATTTTTCATAGTTAAAATTTTTCATAGTTAAATTTTTCTTAGTTAAATTTTTTCATAGTTAAAATTTTTCATAGATAAAAATTTATGTAGTCAAAAATTTTCCGTACTTGAAAATTTTTCATAATAAAAATTTTTGGTAGTCTAAAATTTCTCAATTTCAAAAATTTCATTTCTTTAATAATATTTTTTGTAATCTAATGTTCTTCAAAAATAATTTTCCTTATTTCTGATAATTTTACTAGAAATATGGAGGGTATGTTTTCTTACTTAAATTTTCGTAATAAAATTTTACTTGTTCGTATTTTCTTCTTGTTATAAGAAAATTATTTATATTCACTTTCCTTAAATCTGATGTTTTATCTTAAAAACCTCAAAAGATCAGAAACTTCCAAAATCATTCATTAGCTTTTATATCAACCGTCAAATCGTATCGATCCAGTTTCAACTGTTGGATAAATTAGGGAATATGAACTATCGCTTCAACGTCTATATGAAGACCCCCCCAATGGTTTTCCCACATCGGTTTTTAAGCCTAGAATGCCAAATATCTACCTCTCTTCTTAAGTTTCATTCTATATTTATGATCTTCTCAACTTTGAATATATTTGAAAGAATCCTCACAAAATAAAATGTCTTCAACTATGGAAATTTATAAATGGAAAATCTAAAGAGAAAGTTTAGTAGATCAAAAGTTCTTTACAAAGTATGATTCTCTCATTTCAAAGTATATCATGTTGAATGGTTGGGAAAGCCTATGCGTAGAAAAACCAAAAGGAAAATATCTGGTTTATCTGAAGTTTCTTATTGAGTTCTATGAATCTGTAAGTTTTTTTTAATGAAGGTTGGAGAGATAAGATGTCATTAAATAGTTACAGAAAAAATTATTCTCTTTCCTACAACAAGGAATCTAGTATCATTAGAATACTGTATGAAGGAGAATCCATTTTACGCACCCACAAACTACCTGATTATGAAGCAAGTTTTGATAAATAAAATGCAATAGAGTGCCTCGAACTCAATGGAGTGAAAACTCCAAAGATCAACCATATCTCTACTAACTTCAGAATGTTAGCTTTATGGTTTCAGGGATTTCTCATTCCAATAAAAGTAGACAAGGACTCCTTAAAGAAAATTTAAATCTATATTTTTTATTTTCTAGTCAATCTGAGAAAGATAAACTTAGTGGAGTATATCTTTTTGAAGATTGAAAATATAAAAAATGGCACCCTCAAATCGTAGATCATTTTGTATCTAGATATCCTATCCAGGAACATTGTCTTATTCCTAGAATCGTTCAAAATCAATTATAGTTCAAAGCCTATATCTTTCAAAGTCATGTTTCTCCTTGATGATACTTTGAGGAGGATGAAGGTCGGTTTCAATGAAAAATTTGGAGAATTTTCTGACTTGTCTGAAATTGAGATTGAAGCCTTATCCAAAAAGTAGGAAGTATCTGAGACATCTAAAAAAGGTACCAAGAATAGAAAGACGAAGGAACCATAAGTGAAAGAAAAACTCCTATAGTTTAGGAAACCCAATCGGAACCTCTAAAATCTAAGAAGCAAAAGACCTATCTAGATGAAGTTATTGGTAAGTGGAGAGAAGATAAGAAGAACAAGGTAGAAGGAGAGCCTAGCTTTGTCTTGGATCCTACTGAGGTAAAAGCATTAAAGATTAAGGCTATTGAGGAATTTTAGAAGAATAAAAAATAGAAGAAGAAAAAGAAGAAAATTTCTAAAGATAAGATTCTTCAATCTCTTCTCAAGGATACTGAGAAAGCTTCTGAGGAAATTCAGGTACTAAAATTTTTTATCAATTAACCCTTACTAGTAGAGAATCTGGGAAAGAAGATGTTAATTCTAGAACATGATGAAGAGGAAGCTATTGTGTAGGAAGAGGAAGTGGAAGGAGAGGAAGGGAAATGAAGTGATGATACAGATGATATGATAAGAAAAGTTAAAGAATATTATGATAAGGATAGTTATTATGAAAAATTAACAATCTAGAATTCCCAGACTGAATCTTTTAAACTTTCTACCCCAAGAAAAGGTCATGAAGTTCAGGAATAAGTAAATAAATCATCAAAATAAGAGAGTAGAAAACATGATTTTCTTCAACTACAGGACATGGTGGCAGATTCTAAAAAGGAAAAGGTTGAGGAAGATAAGATTGTCCAACTATCAAATAGTGAACATGAATCACCAATGTCTGTTGAGATCATTTTGAGAGCTGATAAATGAAAATAGTTGTTAGATGATACACCTAAGAAGGTCGAGATGGCTAAGAAAGATGTTGGTGGATCCTCTAAAATAAAGGTTATTGAGGTAGAGAGAGAATCTTCACCAACAAGAGAATCTGATTCAGAATCTTCTTCTGTGGGACATGATTTTTTGGTTCAATCACTAAAGAAATTGGTTGATACAATTATTATGTTTCTGAGTATTCACTCGAGGTTCCAGATGCTTCTGGGTTCATTTAATCAGAAATCATATTTTTTCCATGCTAATGGAAAAAAATTTCAGGATTGAGGCCGATTTTAAATCCTTCTTTATTGAGTGTAATGCACACAAGAGGTCGTTCAAGGAAATTACTAAGTGGTATAATAATACAATTGAAAATCTGAGAATCTTTGATGACTTTAAAGATAATATGAGGGTTGATTTTGATACTAAAGATATCAAGATCAAATTTCTTACTACAAGTTTTAATGAGAAGCTCAATCTTGAACTAACATCTCAGAAGTTGGAAGATAAGGATCTAAATGGGAAACTTAATTCTATTTCTTTGAATCTGAATAGGGAAAAAGTACTCAGAATTGAGTTCAAAGAAAAGCTGAGTAAAAAATAATAACTTTTTAACAGTCAGGTATAAATTCTTAATGCTCAATAATAAAAGATCAAAGTTTTGGAGAAGAAAAATAAATATTAGTATGAAATTATCAAATATTTTGAAGATGATAATAAGGATCTTAAAAATTTTATAACCATTTTCAAGAATCCTATGCTAAAGAAAAAATAAGGATGATTTTTTCGTTAACTCGAATCTTTTGTTGTATTTCCTTTCTTGTACAAATTTTTCCAATAATAATGAAAATTTTGGTTGTTCTTCATGTGTTTTGTTTTATATTACTAATATTTCAGGTACCATATTTTCTTCCATTCTCTCAATTCCTTTTTTAAAATCACAAATGGAGAGAAAATATTTATAAAAGTAATACTAAGTAAAGAATAGAATTCGCTATGTAAAGGGGAGTCTATCTAAGGGGGAGTTCTATCAAAGAATATTTCCTTATGCAAGAAAAATAAAAATATATTTAAGTAAGACAAGAATATAATCCATAGGCATTTAAAAATATAAGGGGGATTTAGTCGTATTCATTATGATTTATAAGTAATGGGAGATAAGTTTTTCATTTAAGTTCAAAAAGAAAATTTCTAAGTCCATATATTCTTTTTTGTAAGGATGTTTGTGCTTTCCAAAAAGAGGTATATTGTTGATTAAATAAGGTTTCCTTATGAATTTTTCATTTCTCTATGTTTTGAAAATCTCAAACACTTTATCTTAAGGCAAATTATATTTTCCCTAATGATTATTTTCATAAGGAAAATATCCCTTCTCTAAGAAAATTTTTATCCATACCTATGTTTTTATTGTTCATTTTATTGTCTCTCTAAATCCAACTCATTTTATTACTAAGGAAAATTTTGGTTTCACATATAGAACCTCAGAATCCTATAAATACTTAGATATAGAGTATTCAATTTTTAGACTCTGAATTCTATAAAATTCAGACTCTGAATTCTCTGATATTCAAACATTAAATTCTCTGAAATTTAGACCCTGAATTCTCTGAAATTCAGACTCTAAATTCTCTGAAATTCAGACATTGTATTCTCTGAAATTAGGCTCTGAATTCTATGAAATCTAGATTCTTAATTCTCTAAAAATCAGACACTGAATTCCCTAGAATTCAGACTCCGAATTCCTTAGAAATCAGACTCCAAATTCCTAAGAATTTCAACTCTGAATTCCATAGAATTCACTCAGAATTCCTTAGAATTTGTATTCCGAATTCATTGGAATTCAGACTCTGAAATCTATTGAATTAAAGATTCTGAATTCTTTGTAAAACGATAATCCAAATATCCTTGTCTTATATACTCCTAATGTTTTTTTGTTAGACTCCGAATACTATTTTTTCTTATCCCGAGAAAAATATATTTGGTTAAGCAATTTCTTTTTCCTTAAACTTTTTATGAAACGATGTTGTACAATTTTTTTCTAGCTAACCAATACTTGAGTGACACGTGTATAGGTCCCTCTTAGATTCAAAGAAAAATATGACCATTGGAGGAGGGAGTCGACCATTTGAGAAGTACCAATAAATAGGAGCTCATTTGAACGATCTCACAACATGTTGATCAATATAGAGATTGCATGCTGCTAAAGATATTTCTAGAGAGAGAGAGACTCTCTTTCTTTGTGCATACTAAACATCTTGCTCAGAATTCTTAGCGCGACTTTGATTTTCACAGAGTACAATCGAGGGATTCCAGGGATTGGAAGACAGAGATTCTGATTACCTTTGTAAAGAACTAGAATTTCCATGTAATTTTTTTTAATTAAATCGGAATTTTATGAGTCTGTTAATTTTTTACGGCACATGATTCTGAGGCCCGGAGTGCCTAGAATCATTTTTTGAAGTTTTGTTCAGGTACGTTCAATAAATGTATGAGTGGGTTTTTATATCTTTTTAACCGGTGCTCAGAATTGAAATTCAAGGGAACAGTTGAACTCGCAACGCCGGTATTCTCATAAGAAGACTTTCACCTTGATAGCAGTTGGTCGAGATTAAAAGTTAGTTTTTGGGTATTTAGTGAAGGAATCAAATAAAAATAAAGTTGTGTGGCTATATTTTTATTTTTTTGGTTAAAGCCTCCATGTGAAAGTTGGAGGTGGGTACCACCACACCTTAACCTCCCATGAGATGCTATGGTGGTGGGTCCCACCTGAACCTAACCTTCTCTTCATGTTAATTGAGGTGGGGACCACCTGGGTTTTAAACCCCCTTGAAACTCCCCATTAATGGAGAGAAACACTCAATTATTTCATTAAGTGTAGGGGAGCCTCTTCAACTCCCCTAACACTTCATGTGTTGAATCCTTCTCAATTAATTAATCCACCCATTTAGATTTTTTTTCCAACAATTAAATAATAGATTAACTTAATCTATTATTTTGGTTAGAATTTTTCTTTTGGTGGAACTTGGGAGAAGAGAGAGATCTTAGGGAGAAAAGCTCTCTCCAACGAAGAACTAAGAACGTGTTCTTCCAATGAAGAACACCTTTGACTATGAAGAACGATCTCCTTCGAACTTCATCCACGAACTCCTAATGATGTGGGACATCTTTGATCGACCTTCCCTCCCCATCATCGTCAATGAACCGACGTACGTGCTCGAGATTGGAAAGGTGCAGTGGACACAACGAACGAAGACAACACTGTATTCTTCCCCGCGACTCTGTCAGCGAACAACGATCAAAGGTAGGGTTTAAGCTTTATTAATTGTTTCATATTCTTTGCTTCCCTTCAAGGATTAAGAATGTCGCATGCTATCACTCTAACACTGAGGGTACGTGTCGAATGAAGATGACCCGACCCCCCTCCGCTTTACTTTGTGGATTTTTATGCTAATAATGGCATGAGTCCGGGTTGAGTGATTTTCATCAATGATGGTTGAGATTGAAGGCGACGTCCCGAGTAGAGCGTGACAACTTTCAGATCGATAATTGGGCCATCGAAACTCGTTCGGTGACCCACGGAAGGTTCACCGATGGTAGGAACTGGAAAACGTCACCGGAGATGAAGGGAAGGGAGGCCAGCACTCCAGACGGCCGAGGGGACGACTGTGGCGCAAACGCACTATCGAAGGAGTAGGTCGCGGCTGACGGGCTATAGCGGTGCAGCGGCGGCTGGCGCAAGGCTGACCCCAAGAAGAACAGGCGGCCCGAGCCGCCGGGTTGCCGGGGAAGGCGTGGTGCATCGCACACCGCGCGGTGGACCAAGGGGCCATGACCTTGGCTGTGGCGGCATGGGACGAGCGGCCGACTCTGTTGGTCACTAGAGGAGGTGCGGCACAACCGCCCCACGCAAGAGGCGGTTGGCCGCTCGGCCAGCCGGGAGGAGAGGGACCTACTACGTGGGTCCCACGTGACACAGACCGGCGCCACGTGGCATCGGTTTTTAACCCCATGAATGGTTAATCCATTTGGGATTCTAGTGGTGCGGCATACCCCCTAGATGTGGCTAGGGTGGACTCCACGGGCCGCCAGCCGCGGGCCTCACTCGGGCCGGGCCGCCCCCGCAAGTCGGGCTGCCCCCGTGGGCCGGGTCCAACCCACGAATCGGGTTAGACCCTTGAACCAGGTCGGACCTATGGATGGGATCGGACCTCAGTCTGGACCCGGGTCGGGCTGGGTCAGGCCGGGTCGGGATGGGTCGGGCCGGGTCGGTCCGACTGGGCCGGACTGGACCCGGACCTTCCTGACCTATTTCCACTCTTTTGCCCGTAACATGAGCTACGAGTGTCTGATTGACGAACTGTATGTGGTGATGGAATCCTTAGAGGGGGTAGGTTCTTTTGTTTTACCCCACTCGAGGTTTGGACACAGTTGGGGAATGGCCGGGTCGGATTGAACGTAAATCCAACCGGGCCCTTAGAATGGAAATGCCAATAACTCTCAGACCGGGCATCGGATTGACGCATTTTCTATCTCATTGGGTTTCTTTTGTAAATATGGGTCAATTGGATACATCAACTTGGGACTTATTATAAGTTGATTTATAAACACTTGGCTTGAGGAGTGGACCCTCCCGGAATCAAGCATGCTTTGTGCGGAACCCTGTGGCGGGCTACACTCTGACTACTGTTCCTGGATCCTACATGGGTTTGACATATCTAACTACTGTTCATGGATCCTAGGGGTTCGACAGAAATGACTACTGTTCTAGGATCCTTCGTGGGTTCGACAGCTCTGACTATTGTTTCTGGATCCTACGTGGGTTCGACAGCTCTGACTAGTGTTCCTGGATCCTACGTGGGTTTGACAGCTCTGACTACTGTTCCTGGATTATACATGGGTTCGATAGCTCTGACTACTATTCCTAGATCCTATGTGGGTTTGACAGCATTGACTATTGTTCCTGGATCCTATGTGGGTTGGTCATCACTGACTATTGTTCCTAGATCCTACGTGGGTTGGACAGCTCTGACTACTGTTCCTAGATCCTACATGGGTTCAACAGCTCTGACAACTCTTCCTGGATCCAATGTGGGTTCGACATAATAGATGATTTAGTGGCTAAATCTAATCATCTCTAACTCTCTACATAAGTTGTATACATGTGTGAGCTGAGTCAGTAACTATGCGTTTTCCCCATGATTGAGATGGATTACTTTATAACTTAGGTGTATGTATGGGAATATATCTAAGTGGGGTTATCTATTGATTTTATACGTTTTGGTTTATCCTTGTTGGATTTTCTGAGACCATGAGGGTCTTGGGGTCCCTACTGAGTATCGTTATACTCACCCCTTCACGGTATTTTCCCGCACCTCATTGTGTTGGATGCAGATGACGGACAGTGCTAACCGAGGCTGAGAGTACCAGGACTGGATGGTACCCAGAGGTGGAACATACAGCATGACGGTACATGGAGGAGATGGATGGACATAGAGTGTTATGGAGTCTATCTGTACCTAACCTTCAGGTAGGAATCCAGGAGGACAACCCAACAGCTATTTTACCTTTCTTCACTTCCTTGTATTTTACAGTTGGGATTTTGTTTCCGGCCCCTTTACTTTCAGCACTCTGTTATACAGTTTACTTAGTGTTTTTATCCAGCGGTGTGCTCTGTTGTGTGAGATTACAAGTTATAAAGGAAATGTCTTCCCAGTTATAGGGAATTCCGCCTTTGGTGCTAGTCTCTAGCCCCTGGCCTATGGAAGGAGGGCTTGGGGTAGTCACGGCACAGGCCCCAGGGGATGGGTCATGACAAATTTGTATCATAGATTTGGTTCTATCTTAGAACATGGGACTCTGATCATTCTTTTTAACGACAATAGTGTTAAGTGTAGTGAGCATGGTAATCAGTTTAGGGAATCGAGTGTTGGTCCGGCGGCCAACGTATCCATACACCAGGACCCTGACTTCTGATTTTTGACTCAGTGCATGAAAGCACTGATTGAATGTGTGTTTCAAGAGTCTTCTTTGTGAATTATTTAAGTCAACTCACCAGGTATAACTTTTTGACCATGGCACACCTGTTTCTTTTTAGGATTTCTCCACGCAGACTGCCAGCTATGGTTCCGAGAGTAGTACGCACAGATATCCCACTGAGCGATGAGGTCTCGGTGCAGGGCCCTTTTCCAACGGAGGCACCAGAGGTTCCACTCCTTGTTGGGCCACCGATTCCACCATCCCCAGAAGTAGAGAGTGCATGTCGCCTGAGCGTATTGCACAAGTTGCAGCACCAGAGGCCGCCCAGGTTTAGGGGATAGATGGACCCGTAGGCAGCTGAGGATTGGATGGAGGCTGTGGTGAGAGTCTTCAGACTGGTAGGAACACCATCCAACCTTCTATTGATCCTTACCACGAGTCTCCTTCAGGTAGTAGTAGGAAGATGGTGGAGCTTGATTCTCCTGGTGCATGATGAGTCGAAACTACTCTAGGCAGACTTCAAGAGCATGTTTTTTGCGGAGTTTTTCCCTGCCACCCTATGTGCAGTGTGGATACAAGAGCTAATTTATCTGCAGTAGGGTAGCATGATAGTGTCACAATACTCAGTGAGGTTCACCGACCTCCCGCGCTACTCCACTAATATGGTACGGGACCCATTCTTTAGGGCCCAGACCTTCGAGCAGGGGCTCAGGTGAGATATCAGGGCTTCGATGATCTCCCTCAGCATCTCGACGCAGGTGGGGGTGTTGGAGGGATCCCTCTTAGTGGATATTTTCCTTGCTGAGAAGTCACCAACAGTGAGAACCACCACCAGGCATCACGTAGCAGAGTCTTCTGCAGCAGGAAGAAGACAGATTTCTCAGAGATCCAAGCGGACCAGGCCATCTGGTGGATGACCTCAGGACACAGGATCGGTTGAGTGAGGCACATGAGACAAATCCATTCATACAAGGAACAGGTATTGTTTCACATGTGGCGGGCAGGGTCACATGGCTCGTGACTGTCTAACCCTCCATTCGGATGATCAGCAGATAGTTGAGCGACCTCTCTGGCAGAGGTAGTGGTTTGATCGAGGCGATCCGTAGGGTGAAAGCGGGCGTGGAAAAGGAGATGGTCATGAAGCTAATGTTGGATGATGTTATGAGGTTTTACCACCACCAGGAGCTCCACCTCGACCACAGGGAGTAGGTGGACAGGGGAGAGCTCAGCTCCAGGAAGCTAAGGCATATGATCATGGAACTCCATAGATGATTCTAGGTACGATATGTGTCTACTCCACCATAGCTGCAGTTTTTATAGACACAGGTACCAGTCACTGTTTCATTGACATCGCCCTCGTTCAGAGCTCTGAGATTCCAACGGAGCTGTTGGCTCGATCCTTACGGGTAGAGACTTTTACGGGAGCATATTCGATGATTATGCACTGGTGCAGGCAGTGTGAGCTTACTCTAGGAGGCAAGATCTTCGGCTGGGATCTTTTAGTAGCGGCGTCATGGCCTTATGACTTCATCTTGGGTATGGACTAGTTATCTACAGTCCATGCGAATATTAACTGTATTAGGCACAAAGTGTTGTGTGTATACATGGTTGGGACCAGGTTTACCTTCACTGGCGAGAAGGTATCCTTATCAGTGCAGGATGGACTTTCCCGGAGGAGAGTACGGCCGATCACTCATTAGTTGGCTTGCCTTACCCTTGGAGCAGTTGATGCGGAGAGTCCGACTTATCCTATAGTAGTGGACCAGTATGTGGATGTTTTCCCTGATGATGTCCCAGGTCTACCTCTTCATAGATAGGTGGACTTTTACATTGACTTGTAACCTGGGATGGCACCGATATCTACACCAACGTATTGGATGGCTCCCGTGGAGGTTCGTGAGCTATGGGTACAACTAGAGGACTTGCAAGGGAAGAGATTCATCTGGCCTAGTGTTTCTCACAAGGTAGCCCCGATTCTGTTCACTAAGAAGGAAGATGGGAGCTTGAGGCTTTGTGTCCACTACCAACGCCTAAACCAGGTGACCGTGAAGAACATGTACCCACTCCTAAGGTTTTACGACCGCTTTGATCAGCTGAAGGGAGCAAGGTGGTTCTTAAAGATAAACCTCATATCAGGCTATCACCAGCTCAGAGTTCAAGATGAGGATGTGCAAAAGATGGACTTCAGATGTCGGTATGGACACTATGAGTTCTTGGTTATTCCATTAAGCGTAACTAATGCTCCAGAAGTGTTAATGAGACTCATGAACAAGATTTTGTAGCCATACCTCAATCACTTGGTCATATTCTTCATCGACGACATTCTGATTTCCTCAACTACTGAGGAGGAGCATGCCTACCAATTATAGGTAGTACCAAACACACTCTGAGAGCACCAAATTTATGGTAAGCTCTCGAAGTTCCAGTTTTGGATCCAAGAGGTTTACTTTTTGGGACATGTCATCTCAGAGGCTGGATTTATAGTAAATCTAGTGAATATTGAGGCGTTACTTTCTTGGGATCCACTGAGGAGTGTGACGGAGGTGCAGAGTTTCCTGGGTTTGGCTGGTTATTACCGGAGGTTTTTGCCAGATTTCTCCAGAGTTGCAGCACCACTATCATCCTTGACGAAGAAGGGGTAACCCTTTGTGTGGTCGAAGAGATTCTAGCAGAGCTTTTGGGACCTGAGGCATAGGCTGACTAGTGCCCCCATATTGAGGATTCTAGAGGAAGGCATTGGGTACATAGTCTACTACGAAACATCAGGGACTGAACTCGGATTTGTCTTGATGTAGGAGTGAGCAGTGATCGCTTCTAGTTCACGACAACTGACACTGCATGAGAAAAAATATGCTACCCATTACTTGGAGTTAGTAGAAGTGGTATTCACCTTGAAGATGTGGCGGAACTATCTGATTGGTGAACATTTTACTGTGTACTCTGATCACAAGAGTCTCAGGTATATCTTCTCTGAGAAGGACCTGAACCTAATACAACGATGTTGGTTTGAGTTTATCCAGGACTATGACTTCAAGATAGACTATACTCTTGGGAAGGGGAACGCTGTTGCAGATGTGCTTAGCAGGAGAGCTAGTATACAACAGCTAGGTGAGGCGACAAAGCAACTATCTGCTTTATAGATATCCTTTGTGGATAGATATGGAGCTGCCTTCCTCCAGTCTCTTATAGTAACCCCCCCCCCCTCTACTTCAACAAGTCAGGGAGGCGTAGCATGGCGACGCTAACTATAAGACACGATGTGCTCAAATATCCATAGGGTAGGCACCTGATGTATTTTTTGAAGTTGGGGATCACGAAATCCTCTTCAAAGGACGTACCATGGTACCAGTGTCACTTCAGGAAGATGTGTTGAGGGAGTTCCACACATATCCTCTAGAGGTACATCGAGGAGTGGTGAAGATGTACCAAGATCTCTGACGACAGCACTGGTGGCCGGGAATGAAGAAATCCGTAGCAGAGTTCGTCTCTCAATGCCTCACTTGTCAGGAAGTGAAGGTGGAGAATCAGGTACCCACAGGATTGGTTTGGCCTTTAGAGGTCCCAGAGTGGAAGTGGGATGGGATATCCATGGACTTCGTGACAGGACTTCCATGTACATCCAGGGGTCATGACTCGATTTGGGTGATCATTGACCGACTCACCAAGTCGGCCCACTTCCTACCGATTAGAGAGCATGGTTCAATAGAGAGCTTGGGATGCCTCTATCTGCAAGATATTGTGTGTCTACATGGAGTAACTTCACCTATTATCTCTGATCGTGACACAGGGTTTACCTCTATGCTATGGAAGGGGTTGTATGAGGCTTTCGGGACACAGCTTCATATGAGCACCTCCTTCCATCCTCAGACGGATAGCCAGACTGAGCGGACCTTTCAGACGATCGAGTACATGATCCGTGTTTAGTCATAGCTAGGAGGATCACTTAACTTTGGTGGAGTTTGCATTAAAAAGCAGCTATCACTCCACCATAGGGATGGCACCTTTTGAGGCATTGTATGGGTGACCTTCCAGATCGCCTCTGTGATGGACTGACCCATGGGGGTCAGCACTCGTGGGAGTAGAGATGGTATAGGCTACCATAGAGAAGGTGAATATCATCCAGGAGTAGATGAATACTGCACAGAGAAGGTAGAAGTCATATGCCAATAGGATATAGAGACCTCTGGAGTTCGAGAATGGTGACCACGTCTTTCTACGGGTCTCACCTCGACGTGGTTTACGGAGATTTGGTCGTGGCGAAAAGTTATCTCCGAGATTCATCGAACATTTTTAGGTCCCTAACAGAGTTGTTGAGCTGGCATACCACTTAACTCTTCCACCTCAGTTGCACTGGGTGCACAACGGCTTCCATGTATCCCAGCTGAGGAGATACATGCACGACCCTTCCCACATCATCGACCATGGAGAGATGGACATTGACGATGGGGAGACTTTTATGAAGGTTCCAGTGGAGATTGAGGATCGACAGGAGTGGGTCCTTTGTGGAAGTTCGATACCTCTAGTGCATGTTCGCTGGCAACACGGGAACCTCCATGAGAGAAGGTGGGGGCGGGAGGCTAAGATGTTGGCTCAGTACCCCCACTTGTTCCCTTAGTTGTGAGTTGTGGCTTATGGGGGCATAGAGCCCCGTGGTGGGGAGAATGTAAAGTCCTGAAATTTCCATGTAATTTTTTTTAATTAAAGGGTAATTTTATAAGTCTGCGAATTTTTTAAGGCGCATGATTCTGAGGCCCAGAGTGTACAGAATCAATTTCTGAAGTTTTGTTCAGGTATGTTCAGTAAACGTACGAGTGGGTTTTTATAAATTTTGAACGAGTGCTCAAAAGTGAAATATGAGGGCATCATTGAACCCGCAACACTGGTATTCTCTTAAGAAGACTTTCACCTTGACAAAATTTGGTTAAGATTAAAATTTAGTTGTTGGGCTTTTAGCAAAGTAATTATATAAAACTAAAGTTATGTAGCTTTATTTTTATTTTGTTGGTTAAAGCCTCCATGTGTAAGTTAGAGGTGGGGACCACCACACCTTAACCTCCCATGAGAGGTTATGGTGGTGGGGCCCACCCGAACCTAACCTTTTCTTCATGTTAATTGAGGTGGGGATCACTGGGGTTTTAAACCCCCTTGAAACTCCCCATTAATGGGGAGAAACCCTCAATTTTTCCATTAAGTGTATGGGAGCCTCTTCAAATACCCTAACACTTAAAGTGCTGAATCCTTCTCAATTAATTAATCCACCCATTTTGAATTTTGTGCCAAAAATTAAATAATATATTAACTTAATCTATTATTTTGGTTGGAATTTGTCTTTGGGTGGAACTTGGGAGAAGAGAGAGAGAGCTTAGGGAGAAAAGCTCTCACCAACGAAGAATGAATAATGCGTTATTCCAATGAAGAATGCCTTCGACTACGAAGAACAATCTCCTCCGATCTTCATCCATGGAATCCTACTGACATGGGACTTCTTTGACTGACCTTCCCTCCTCATCATCATCAATGAACCGACACACAAGCTCAGGATTGGAAGTGTGTGGTGGACGTGACGAATGACAACAACATCGTCATCTTCCCCGTGACTCTGTTAGAAAACAATGATAAAAGGTAGGGGTTCAATATTTGTTAATTGTTTCACATTCTTAGTTTCCCTTCAAGGATTAAGAATCGCAGATGAATGCTATCACTCTAACACGGAGGGTGTGGGACGAACGAACATGGCCCGACCCACTCTGCTTTACTTTCTGGATATTGATTCTAATCGCGGAATGAGTCTGGGTTGAGTGATTTTCTTCAACGATGGTTGTGGATTGAAGGAGACGTCCCGAGTAGTGCGTGGTAACTTTAGGATCGATAATCGGGCCACCGGAACTCGTCTGGTGACCCGTAGAAGGTTCGTCGGTGGTCGGAACTAGCGAACGTCACCGGCGACGAAGGGAAGTGCGGCCGACACTCCAGCAGGCCGTGTGGACAGCGACGAAGCAACCGCACTGCCGGAGGATTAGGTCATGGCCGAAGGGCCGTGGCGGTGCAGCGTCGGCCGGAGAAAGGCCGGCCGCGAGAAGAACCGATGGCCCGAGCCGTCGGGTTGTTGGGGAAGGCGTGGCGCAACGCACGCCGCACGATGGATCAAGGGGTCGCAACCTTGGCTATGACGGCATGGGATGGATGGTCAACTCTGTCGGTCATCGGAGGATGCATGGCGCAACCGCTCCATGTGGGAGACGGTTGGCCGCTCGGCCAGCCGGGAGGAGCGAGACCCACAGTGTGGGTCCCGCGTGACACGGACCGGTACAGCGTGGTGCTGGTTTTGAACCCCCCGAATGGAAAATCCATTTGGGATTCTAGGGGGCATGGCCTCCACCCTAGACGCAGCTTGGGCAGACCCCACAGGGCGCTAGCCGCATGCCTCGTGCAGGCCGAGCCCAGCGCGGGGTCAGACCCACGAAAAAAGGTCGGACCTGCGGACCGGGTCAAACCCATGGATTGGGTCAGACCCCTATCTAGACTCGAGTCAGGCTGGGTCAGGTCGGGTCGGGTTGGTCCGCCTGGGTCAGACCGGACCTGGACTCGGTTGACCTGTCTCCACTCTTTTGCCCATAACTTGAGCTACGAGCGTCCGATTGACGAACCATCTGTGGTGCCAGAAACCTTGGCGGGGATGGTTCTTTTGGTATACCTCACTCAAGGTTTGGACATAGTTGGGGTACATCTGGGGTGGATTGAACGTAAATCCAACCTAGCCCTCGGAACAGAAATGCCAATAACTCTCAGACCGGGAATCTGATTGATGCACCTTCTGTCGCGTTGGGGTTTTTGGCAAGACGTATCTTTTGGATACATCAACTTGGGACTTAGTGGATGTTTATGTATAGACACTTGGCTTGAGGAGTGGACCCACTAGAATTAGGCATTCTTTGTGTGGAACCATGTAGCTGGCTGCATTCTGACTACTGTTATTAGATTCTATGTGGGTTCGACAGCTCTGACTAATGTTCATGGATCCTACATGGGTTCTACAGCTATGACTACTGTTCCAAGATCCTGCATGGGTTGGAAAAATCTGACTACTATTCATGGATCCTATGTGGGTTCGACAGCTCTGACTACTGTTCCTGGATCCTATGTGGGTTCGACAGCTCTGACTACTATTTCTGGATCCTATGTGGGTTCGACAGCTCTAACTACTATTCCTAGATCCTACGTGGGTTCAACAGCTCTGACAACTATTCCTGGATCCTACATGGGTTCAGAAAATCTGACTATTTTTCCTGGAACATACGTGGGTTCGACATCTCTAACTACTATTCCTGGATCCTACGTGGGTTTGACATAATAGATAATTTAGTGGCTACATATAATCATCTCTAACTCTCTACATAAGTTGTGTACGTGTGTGAGCTAAGTCAGTAACTATGTGTTATCCTCATGATTGATATGGATTACTTGATAACTTAGGTATATGTATGGTCATATACCTAAGTGGGGTTATCTGTTGATTTCATATTTTTGGTTTATCCTAGTTAGATTTTTGTGAGACCTTGAGGGTCTCGGGGTCCCTACTGAGTATCTTTATACTCACCCCTACATGGGTTATGCCCGCACCTCATTGGGTTGGATGCAGATGACGGACAGTGCTGACCAAAGCTAAGAGTACCAGGACTGGATGGTACCTGAAGGTGTACCATACAACATGATGGTACACAGAGGAGATGGATGGACGTGGATTGTTGTGGAGGATATCTATACCTACACTTCAGGTAGGAATCCTGGAGGACGACCCCACATTTATTTTACCTTTCTCCAGTTCCTTGTACTTTATAGTTGGTCTTGTCTTTCTGGCCCCTTTAGATTCAGCACTCCTTTGTTATAAAGTTTACTTAGTGTTTTGTATCTAGTTGTGTGCTCTGTTGTGTGCGATTATAGGTTATAAAGGAAATGTTTTCCCAGTTATATGGAATTTCACTTTTGATGATGGTGGCCTATGGAAGGCGAGCTTGGGGTAGTCACGGCACAGTCCCCAGAAGACGGGTCGTGATAACCTTAAAGGTTGAGGGCTTGTGGGGATAGAGAGATAGATTCCCATATTCCTATCGAGGGTTTACCCTGGTGTGGGTAAGACAGACATCCATGAATGTATTAATCAAAGGACCTTTATCCAAGGTTTTTGGATACCCTACTCTTTGGGTTAAAAGATTTTCTACTTGTTACTTGTTTTGTCTCAAGTTTATTTCCACTATATTTTGATAAAGGAATAACGTATAACATTATTATACTTTCTTATCACTTCTAAATACTCTGATAAGTAATATTTCATATTATTTAAGGTATAATATTTTCCTTGTAAACTTTTTTTAAGTTTCATTTCTTGAACCATATTTCTGGATCCTAGCAAGTTTGTTTAATAGAACTAAAAGAGGTCTTGTGAATTTACCTTGTTTCCTTAAGAATAAAAATGAAATTTTTTAAACATACAATTCACCCACACCCCCTTTAATTGATCATCTACATCATTATTTAAATCCTTGAGTTTCTAAAAACTATACATATTAACATGACACACCCATCTTATATATAATTTACAGGAGAATATATAAAATGATTTTAAAATAAAAATATAGGACCCAATAATAATTTCCTACAAAAATTATTAATAATATCTCAATCGATTAAATGTTAATTACCAATCCTGCATATGTTAAATTCCAGTGATGAATTCATTTTAGAATTAGGGTTCACCAATAATTTGAATGACAAACAATATCAAAATCATTAATAGGGACACCACTCCTCCTTATATAAGAACCACAATACCACTTCTGTCTTGATATCAAAGAGCATAATAAAAGATTTCAATCTCATAATCCACTATTCTCACAAACTACATTCTCCTAAAATTAAAATAAATATAAAAAAAATTAATTTCCCTATCATTTATGTATATGAAGAAGAACCACCAAACTAAGAAGATATCTCCCAAAATGGAGTGTTTCTCAATGACCCCATATATCATGAAAATGATCAATGAAAAATCTATTATATTGATTCATGTTGAAAAATAAATGAATGGGGAATAAAAATGGAATAGTGGGATGAGAACCACTAAATGATAGATTATTATTGGATCATATACTATATATGACACATACAAATTAGGTGAAAAATATAACACAATTATTTTATAAATATTTTATTAAGAAAACATTTATCAAAGAATACTAGGGATAATATATATCCACAAGATCAATTCAATAAATTCCTTTGGGAGAAGAAATAATATGAAATAAGTAATATTAAATAGCATGATTTCCAGAAAAATAGGTCTAAATGGTCATCCCATGTAACAAGAATGACAGATCAGGGTATGCCCAAAAAAATTAAATCATAGTGCTAAAAAATATACTAATTAAATAATACTTATTTTATAAGAATAATAAATAATAATTATTTATTTATAATTTTAAATTTAATTTCATAAATATTCCCTTTAAATAAAATTTTCACATCCAACATGTGTTAATACAATACCACAAATCCATTGATTTGGAAGACCGTGATTTTTCTTAGGATAATATATGATTATGAATGAAACATGACCTTTATATTTTTATATTCTCTCTTATCCAATATGAGTATCATAATGATATGTTCATTTTGGAATATAATGAAATATAATGTTACCACTAATCATTCTCAAGAATATATTAGTAATCTGATAATTTTTTAAATTATAACTTACCATCATTTTTAATATTGTTCAGATGCGATCACACCATTATGTTACCTTAGAATATATCTCTCAAGTACTTTTAAAACACAAAAATTAGAGTAGTATCCAATTACTATAATAATATGGTATTAAAACATATAAACCATCATATTCACATAATTAATGTCATTCTTCATGAACAAATCAAATGAAATTAGTTGTGGAAAAATAAAAAAAATGAGTGATGAAAACTAACACAACCATACAAGCACGGCTATGAGTTAACTATATCACCTTATCATTCAACCTAAACCACATATTCTTATTTAAAACAACATGAATTATCTATTATTATGATCTATACAACACTCTATACCCATTACTACAATATAAAACAATTTAATTCATATTTAAGGGCATTAAAATCAATAATGAGTATGAATATAAATACCAACTGCATAAAAACTAAAAAACCTAAACACATATTGATCATAATTCAAAATTTAGTTGAATACCCAATGTGGTCATCATAGATAATTTCTCAAACTAAGGATATGATACTTTATAAACTCATTCCAAATTAATTTTTACTATTAACTATTTACCATCAATGGAACATCACCTTGGGATCAATACTAACTCTAATATTAAATTTAACATAGATGAATTCACAAAGAAAAACTTTATGTGCTTACACATCACACTGAATACTCAACAATCATATTTATATAATATTACAATTAACCATATCCTACCCTATAAAATATTTCATTCACCAGACAACTTAAGAGGCAACTTATGGTCACTTATATGTCCACAACTAAGAGAACATATCATGGACACAATTTCCTTCTATAAATTGATACATCAATAAAAATCAAATTCTATAGGGAGAAAAAATAAAAAAAATTAAATTTAATAAAACAATTATCTCTATAATATACCAAAAATAACATTAAATCATATAGTTTCATATTTTCAAATTTGAAAAATTCCATTAAAATGTGAGATGTGATACTATAAAAACTATTTTTGGTGATGTGTCATTTCACAACAGGGAATCGACACACATTAGCCTAAATGCAAACTAACTTTTGAAAAGGATACATATAATTTAGAAACTATGATATATATAGTTTTATTTAATTTAATTTACCTTATCAAAATAATAATTAATATATGAATATACAATAAGATTAATAGTGTTTTTAGATGTGAAAATAGATTAATTAATGAAAAAACCATAGTAAATAAAGCATTGTGGGAAAAAGTTAAATATGAATGATGTTAATATTTAGTGTAATATCAATATTATAATAAAATAATTAAATAAATGGACAGCATATAATTATTTACTTCAGTAAATTTGTCTTCATGCATATGAAAAGAATATAATATTATTAAACAATAAAAAAAGGGTGGTATAAGAGACATGAAATGTAGTAAAGTGATAAGAAAAAAATTCAATAATGATGATATTACAACACCATGTTATCTTAGTTAAATATATATTGTAAAAATATACTTATTCCTCCAAACTATGCACACAAACTAAATTCTTTTGGGATATATAGAATTTACAAGTGAATATACACTAGAATTGTAGAAGGAGAATAAAATTCTTGTGAATCTAATCTTATAAAAAGAATACTTAATAACCTTATAAAAGGATTATAAAATACTAAAACTCTATATTTGAGATATATAAGACTAATTTAAATTTATATAAATGATACATTAATTCCATGTTTTATATAATTCATTTCATAAATAGTCACATGACCCGACGACCGAAAGGTTTAGTGTCTTTGAGGAAAATATTCAAAAGAAACACATGGGAACATTTATCCATAGTTGAACTCCACTACATTCCCTTATAATCATCCCACATGTTATATCTATATTTATAACTTGAGAAAAAAAACCATAAGAAATGGATGATCTTGAATGCTCAGTAAAGGAAAAATAATCATCATTTCATCAAGGGGTATATTAGAATCCTGAGAAAAAAAATAACATGGAATAAATATATTATGAAAAATAACATACGACAATAATAATTTTCTATATGTCATGATTTATGGGCATTTAATCTCAAAGGAACAATAGGTATAATTTAAAAACATTGCATGAACCTTATATAATAAACTTGTACCATGGATCACACAAAAATAATATAACATAGAATTATGGAATAATTATAAACACATATGTTCATAATATTGTTAACATAGATAACTACATAATTTTCATTCTTATTTTTGTGGATGTAGCTAATCTGAATCGTCATTATAATATTTATTTTCAACCTATCAAATCTAGAATGTGTTTATATTAAATTATGTAAACTAGCTAATATGTATCATTTTCACACTTAATCTTATGAATTTAGAAAATCAACATTGTGTTCACAATTAATCTTATGAACATATCTGATATACATCTTGTTTACACTTAATCCTTTGAATCTAGTTGATCTGCATCATCTTACTAATAAATATGTTTACATTTTGAGGTATGAACTATTAACCAACACATTAGATATATATATACAGAACCCCACTTGTCAATATCCATACATATATGTTCTATAGGACATCAATAATTCAATATATAATTAAAAACCATTTGAAAAAATGGGTTTTATTCACCACATCATAAATATCCCATGAAGTGGAAGATAAAACATCTAGTTTTGAATGGATGGAAAACCATTTAATCATTTTGAAAAAACCATTTTTGAATACCCATTGTAGAAAGAATATCTAAAAATTAATTTTATTTAAAATGAATAAATGGAAATACATGGATCATGGAGATAAATTTAATTTGATTTTATACGAGGTAAATTAGAACATTTCAATAATTTAAATACATGGATATGGAGAGAAAATCATTAAATGATTCAGTAATTATCCTTAACAAAAAAATAGTTTCATTGTAGAAGAAAAAATCCATGTGAAACACAATTTCTCAAGAAATGAAGATATATTTACAACATAACATCCTCATAGGGTATAATAATTCATTATTTGATGGTTATACTAATTGCAGAGTGATCATGACTAAATAAAAAATTTGATTCAAAAAAATCCCTTATAAATTAAGAATATATATATATAAACAAATTGTAAGAGAGAGTTTTAAATTGAAGATAAATTATTAAAAATAAAACTAATTAAATTATATAATATCTCAATTATGTAGTTTATGCACCAAAAAAAATTTATTGTCATTATAATAAAAAAATATTTCTCAATGTTAGAAATTTTGAGATAAAAACCTATACATTGTACTCCTGCTTAATCGACCATTCTCTAATATCCAAAATAATGAAAAAAAATCATAATCACTTATATTAAAAACATAATATAAACATAATACCCATTTTATAATTATTTTATAACCATATATTAAATATATATTTATTTAATATAGTTTGTTTTCATTATTAGGTGCCAAAATTTTTTGTTGATTGTTTTGTATAAACATCAAGAAGACATGATCAATTATAAAAAAAATTTCACATGTAATGGCCTGTAATTCCATGTAATTTTTAAAAAAAATTAAATGGGATTTTTACGAGACCAGGCTCTGAGACAGCATGTAATTTTGAAATCAGGAGTGGATGGAATGGATTTTCAAACTTTTTAAGAAGTTTATTAATTAAACGTATGAGGAGGATTTTATATCTTCTGAAATAGTGGTCAGATCAAAAATCTGAAGGAATCTTTGAACTCAGAATGTCAGAATTCTCCTAAAAAGGCCCTAACATTGGCCGGCGCAGGCCAACAATGGAAGTTATTTTTTGTCCATAATTAAAATAATTAGGTAACAATTATTTAATTTTCAAATCCTTATAACTCCTAAAAGGTAACTTGGATTGGAAATGTGATAGTACATTTGAGCTTGTGAGGGTGTTTTTCCCTTAAGTGGAGCTAAACCTCGATCGGCACTGGTCGAGAGTGAAAGTTAGTTTTTTAGTTTTTTTAAGAAAATTAAAATGGCGCACATACACGGTTTTGGAAACTTCTAAATGGGTGCCTGGATTGAAAATATGATGGAACCATTGCGTTTGGAATAGTGACATTACCTAAGAATGGACTTGACATCAACCAACATGGGTCAATTAGAAAAGATAGTTTTCTGACTTTTTAAGAAAAAGTTAAAATAAAATAAAGTGGTTGTTTTGTTTTATTTTTTGGAAGTTTTGAAAGCATTGAAGATAAACGACATGTAACATAATGAAACTAAATAAGATGTTTGATTAAATGAAATGGCATAACGACTTCGTAGCAGCAATTTAACCAAAATATTGATTCATGTTTTTTCCATTAATGGTCAAGTAGATGATGCCGGATTATTGGAAAAATCCTAGTTCTACTCTAAAACTCTGGTGGGTGATGACAACGAACTCCAAACCCCCTTCAAACGGATCATCACTAATGATGAACAAAAAACAGCTATAAACATAGGATCACGGAACAATAGACACAACAACATCATTCATAAACAATGAACGATCTGACCCAGGAAGGTGTTGTTATTAGAATTTATTATTTTTCCCATGTTCTTGGTTCTAAAATGACAAACGTGGATCAACCCACGAACAGGTTGACCTGTTGTTTGATAATTCTTGTGGGAGAATTTTTTTATGTTCTTGATCCTTCTAATGGGATCAAATCAAGGCCACAATGAACAACAGCCAAAGATCATTCCTCAGGTTGTTATCTTGTGATCTTTCCCTCTTTGTCCCCACATTTTCTTTGTTCTCTGTGAGGATATGAGTGAATGATCATGTCATGTACACCTTGCGGTGTAGAGTTGCGATGTCGTGGATCCTAGATATACATAGCATGAATGTGGTACGATGACGAAGATAGAAGGTGGATTGAAGTGGCACGTGAGATACCATCAATTGATCACATTCCATCACAAGGGATCTCAATGGTGTATTGAACCACAGGCAGTGAAGAACTTGACCTAAGGGTTTCGGAACACCTTCCTGATCAAATAACAGACCACCGGACTATATCAGGTGGTATGTGGAAAGTTCTGTTGGGTCGCCGTTAGTGGTGAAGGTGGCACATGGCGGCACTGGACGATGGGGCGGCACATCGTGGTGGCAACGGACAGTAGGTCGACATGCCACAGCGGTAGCTGCTCGGCTGCCGCGTGAAAAAATTTGTGGCCTTTGGCTGCAACATGAGCTGGACCCGCAACGTGGGTCTATCTGGAATACCTAGTATGCATAGTGGACCAGTTGGCTGAAGTGTCCGCACTAGTTGGCAACACATGGTGGCAAGCAGACACAGCTATGTCGTGTCCAGTCTGAAGGAGTTGGACTACTCCAATGTGGTTCGGGTTGTGTTATCAGGTCGTGCCTAGATAGGCGGTCCAGGCTAGGTCTATTTGGTCAAGTCAGACCCAGGTCTGGTTGGTCCGGTCAGACCGAACCCAATCCCCACTGACCCCTGTTTTACAAAAATTCTCATAACTTATAAATGGAGCATTCATTTGATGAGTCATTTGTGGAATTGGGACCCTTGCGATGGGACATTCCTTTTGAGATACTCTAAGTGAGTTTTTGAGAAAGTTATAGGATTGCCAATTTGGTTTGAAGAGTAGTATCTTCTGGTATGGGAAGACTTTGGGTAGAATTAGGGTGATCCTTTTGATGAGATATTAGGACGGTTACTCCCTTGATGACTCAAGGTGTGGGTACTCCTTATCCCTTTTCTATGGTAGAGATGGTACTCCCCACTTTTTTTGGTGTGGGTTTGTTTTCCTTTGAGTGGTTTCCTCCAATAGTGTTACTCCCCCAAAGGATTATGGCACTGGTTCTCAGAGAAGTTCATAAAGGAAGAGTCGGTACTCCCCTATCATGCCAGGGAGTAGGTCATCTATCATTGGTGTCAGTACTCCCCTATTGGACTAGGGTATGGGTCCTCTATATCTAACACACATATAGTTGGTACTCCCCTACCGGGTAGGGAGCGGGCCCTCTGTTGCAGTAGTTGGTACTCCCCTATCATTCTAGGGTGCGGGTCCTCCTCATACAGTGCTATGGTAGAGTCGGTACTCCATTTCCATGCCAAGGAGAAGGTCTTGTAGCCTGGGGTCAGTACTCCCCTAATGTACTAGGGTGTGGGTCCCCCATAGCGAATAGACTGACTGAGTCAGTACTCCCCTATATTAATAGGGTGTGGGTCCTCTAGTCACTAAGTGGTACTCCCCTACCGGGTAGGGTGTAGGTCCTCAATATATGAAGTTGTACTCCCATTCCAATACAGAGTTCAGGTACTTCATGAGTAGTACTCCCCCTTCATACTAGGGTGCGGGTCCTCTAGTCACTGAGTAGTACTCCCCTACCGAGTAGGGTGTGGGTCCTCGATATATGAAGTTGTACTCCCCTACCAATAAAAGGCGCAAGTCCTTCATGAGTAGTACTTCCCTATCGTACCAGGGTGTGGGTCCTCTATTCACTGAGTAGTACCCTCTACCGGGTAGGGTGAGGGTCCTTGATTGGAGATGGATCTCCCTCGATTGTCATACATAGTAGTGTGGAGAGGGTCCATCTACTTGATGAAAATGATGCCTAGATAGGTGCTAGTGCTCCCTCGATGGAATGAGGTCTGGGCCACTCCTTATAGAAGTGACAGAGGTTTCTCGAGATTGTTATGAGCATGGATGCCTCAATTGAGCACAATGGTGAGGATCAGTCCTCTTCACTTGGGTTTCCTTAGTCTTGCATTGGGCACAAGACATTGACAACTAGACCTCCAGTGTCGAGCACTAGAATTTAACCTAGTAGAACATTCTCGATGGAGCATGTTCTCTCATACACACCATTCAGAATGGTAGGATTGTACCTGATGGAGTGCATCCCTCGAATAGGTTCCATAAAGGATGGCTAATCTCATGGAGTGTGATATCCTAGTTTATGTGTTATGAATTGATCCTTCAAAGAGATCCTTGTAGAAAGTTGTGCGTTTGGGACCACACATTTTATTAGTGGCTAAAACGAGTGTATTTGGATGTTCATGGTATATATAGGGGAATATACCTGAGTAGAGTTTACAGTGCATTACTTTGTGGTTTTTCTCTTGTGATTTACATTTTTGGTTTTGGAGTCCCCTACTGAGTATTGTTTTACTCACCCCTATATTGGCTTTTCCCACACGTGTTGTGTATTATGCAGATGATATTCACTTTGATGGAGTCCAAGTAAGAATATGTCCTAGTGGTGTTCAGTAAGATCAAATAGACAAGGTACACTTCTACAGCTTCCAGAAGCTACCCTCCATCTACCCTTTAGGTAGGCTTCCCAGTGGACGAGATTTAGGGACTTGGAGTTTTACTTGTGTTCTATTTTTATTTTGGTTGGATTGTATACTGGCCTGAGTTTCCACCTTATACTTTACTTTCTATTTCAATCTAGTTGTGTTTTACTTAGTGGATTCCATACTTGGTTTCCTTGTATTTTACTTTATAGTACATTTGGTTGGAAGTTGTGTGTGTGTGTACAGGTACTCAGGAAAATTCCTACCTCATGTGGAATAATTCCTTCGACACTAGTCATTGTACCCTAGCCTTTGGGAGGTGGGCTTGGGGTAGTCACGACACGGGCCCTGGGGTACAAGTTGTGACAAATTGGTATCAGAAGAGTTCAATTCTACCTCAAAGACCGGGGGTCTGTTGTTTTTGGTTTTGGAAAATAGTATTAAGTGTTTCAAGTACAGATTTCAATCCAGGGACTCTAGTGTTGGTGCAACGGCCGACTTATCCATACACCAGGACAATAATAACCTGTTTTCCAACTCGGTACATGGGAACATTGGTTGCAAGGAAATAAAGCTAAATTCATCATGTAGGAATGGTTTTGTTTTCCATGTCTTTTTTGAGTCATCTCTCTAGATATACTATTTAGATATTTTTCATATTGATATATTTTAGGATTCCACCATGATGACATCCAGATAGGATTCTAAAACTTGTCATGATGATGATCCATATCAAGTAGAGGTTTCAATATAGGGAACTGAATATATAGCATTACCTCTAGGTGGTGCACCATTGATGCAACCAACCATTGATCAGCAGTTTCTAGCAGCACTTCCAGTGGAGGATGTGCGTAGGCTGAGTGTGCTACATGAGTTCCAGAGGAAGATAACTCCCATGTTTTTTTGTGAGATAGATCCTCAGGTGGCTAAGGATTGGCTTGAGGCAGTTACAAAAGTCTTATTACTAGTGAGGATACCTCTCGTCCAGATGGAGGTACTATCTGCAAGCCTTCTACAAGGCTCAGTAGGATGATAGTGGAGCTTGGGGAGATATATTATTTTTAATTTCTTTTATTTTATGATAGTGGAGCTTGCGTAGAATAATTTCTACAAAATGAACTTGAAATTGTGTGTAACACAAGCCAAGAATAGTGTTTCGTATACTACAATATGATAAAGTGTTGCGTATAGTACAAGATAATCTTTATGTAGTGTATAATATAATACATAAAATAAATTAAAAATAATATATCTCATAAAATCTTGGGGTGTTACATTCTCCCCCCTTAAAATGATTTTTTCCCTCGAAATTCGTCGGGGTTATAAATTGTTTTCTACTTGAAAGTTTCTTTCATAGAAACCCACATCGTAAAGAGGAATACTAAAACTTAATTTAAAAAACTAAAGTATGAAATTCAACTATTACCCAAAGTAACTCAGCACTGGGTTTCCACATAAGACAGCATAGGTGAAAATATGGATATGAAAGAGAAATCTAACCATCAAGTTTTGATGGAGATTGGTAGGGGACTTGTCTATGAAAAATCTAATCAATCACAAAGCCTTAAATTTGTGATGATATAAGGTACCATCTAATTCATCGGATATGAGGGTACTAGAACAACATTTTTAGTTTTCAAGATCCTTTCCATAAATATGAAAATTTTTAATTAGAAGAAATACTTACTTGATTTTGGTACAATCTCATTGTTGTTCGTGCCTTGAACAATTTCAACTTCATCTCTTAAAGAAATTAAGTTTAATTTTTCATTCGTGAAGTGTTAGAAGATCATGTGATAGAATGATAGGTCATTCCATCTGTCTCTATCGCAAAAATATTAGCAAAATTTATAAGTCCATTTGTGCTGAGATTAATCGTATATGGTTCCAAAAATGAACCTATACTTCATCTATCATACCACTTAATAATATAAATCTAATTTTTACTAACTAGGGACTTCCTGTAGGCTAGTGGTAGGTGATAAAGACCTGTCGCACTTCGGTTGTGGGTTTGATTCCCACAGCCTTGTCCGACGTGACGGGTGGTCACCCGTCCTATAGACTGTCCATTTTCTAAAACTACACTATTATAACATTCCAGAAATAATATAAAAAAATTTCTAGCCTTAAACAATACTAACTTATTTCCAAAATAATCCATTCCAATCTTTAGACTCATCCAAAATACTTTTTTCCAATCTCATATTATAGTGAAAAAGATTACCAGAGAGGTTATATAACAAGCATGTGAATACCATCTTTTATCCCCCATATATCATAAAATATATCTTGTTGGTCACATTCCAGACATGTGAATACCTTAATTATTTATTCTCTTGAAACATGAATTACTATATAAACTTAGTGAAAACATGAATACTGTCAAAATTTAACTCTTTCCACATACCAAAATCCCAAAATTTCTATATACTCAAACCATGATATCACATTGTCCTTATATCAGTCATGATCTCATTAATACTATCAAACATCTCATTGTCTCCTTATCCCTTCATTATGCGCATATCATCTACTTTCAAAAAAATATCTGAATAACCTTTCATGGTTACCAGTACCATTCAACATATACTTTCAAATACTTCAGGAAAAGCAATAGTGTAACAATCCTTCGATGTGTCTTTATTCCATAGTACCATTACATATACAAAATAACTCTTGATAAACATAAATCATTCCACTCCCTTTTTAAAACATTGACCAAGCTTGAACAATTATGTCATCTCACATATCCTTTGTAGTCTCTTCATCATCATCAATATAAATACTACCCATACGACCATTATGATTATCTTCATGAGACTTTCCCTTAGGGAATTGGTTTGCATAATGCCCATACATTCCACATTTAAAACATTTAACCATTGTTGATGTCTTAGCAATACCATTATCCTTTTCCATGGTGTTAACTGAACCTTCTGCTTTACAATTAATGGCTTTGTGTCCTTTTCCACACCCAAAGCATCTTCAAGTTCCTTTGAAACGTTCTCCCGGATGCCTCTTCCCACATGATTTACATGAGGAAAATTGAACTTTATTTCCTTTATGATCATCATGAAACTACATATTTCTCTTATTAGATGAGTTAGGAAACTTACCAAAGTTGAGATTATTGATCATATTATGAGATTACTGATTAGGCATAATAATGATGTCTGGACATCCAAATCCCGTTTCATTTGGTTGCTCATGATGAATATCATTCCATTGTCCATTATATTCTCCATTAACATGAATCCTCTTGTTTCTTGACATTTCTTAAAACCCCAGAAGAATAGTATGAGAGACAAAAATCATAATCAAGGGGGAGTACCTTAAATATTTAACATCTAAAGTTAAATTCTAAGATCGTTACTGTAGTTATAGGACTATAACCTATACATATACATAACCTTAGATACATCCCTAGACATATCTTAGAAATATCTCTAGGGATTTCACTAAATTTTTCACATCTTAGTTTCCAAAGTTTAACTAAATCTTTCCTCTGATACCAACTGTAGAGGCCCAAAGCTTTAAGTACATGGACATTAAATTACTTTTTCGGAATAATTAATACATAACAAAAACCAACACTCAAGGATCATAATAGTTTAGTGTATTTGGAAACTCAGAACATAGTCTTCTAATCGTGGTGAAAGATCTTGAACATCTCCCATAAATATCTTCCCCATTTTGTCTTACCTAAAAACTTTCTTTATATCCTGGGGAAAAGAAAACATATAATGGGTGAGCTCAAATTCTCAGTAAGGGTAAGTATGGAGAAAATAAAACAAACCATATACATTTGAACTTAAAAACATGATCATAATGTTTAAACATCAAAATCTTGAGCAATGAAATAAAATATGGTAGTGCATAAGGAATAGATCATAATAGAACATCAATCATGATAAAATAGCATGGGAATAAAACATGTAATTATGTCAAACCATTATGTACATGATATGATTTCCATAGTATCCAAGGCATTTCTGCCAAGACCATGTTAGTGGACAAAGTCCATTTCTGAATCGAGTTCACTCCTCGTTCCAGTCCTGTATCACTGAAGTAGATTAACTTACCATTCCGGCCATGTCTATCTCATGATATATAAATCTTTACCCAATGCATTGGAGGAAGATATTAGTCCCACCAATTTCATAATGAAATCATTCTTACGTGTGCCACAACATAAATATAAATACTTCATCATAACCCAAAGAATAAAATGTGTTTCATAAACATCATCCCATCATAACATAATACATATAAAACAAATGGATATCATTTAATTGTAGTAAAATTGAAACCAAGTAGTACAAATATGAAATAATGCCATCTTATATGAAAAATGGTTTTGATAAAACACTTGAAATGAATTCTTAAGGAAAATATCCTTTCTTCTTCAAAATAATTTTCTTTTCACAAAATGCCATGAAATTTTAAAATAAAAGGATTTTATTGAAAATAACCATGAAATATTGTAGAGTAAGCTTCATGAAAATAAGGCATTATAAAACCATAAAAATCTCTTCATGTCGTATAAGTAAAAAAGACATTCTTCTCGTACTTTTTCTGGAAAAATCAAAAAGTACCTTATATGGTAAACAAAAGAAAGATTCCTTACATACCTTGTAGTAAAAGTAAAAAATGGGTAAAAAGGACTTTAAACATACATGAAATAATTTTTAGAAAACAGGGACATGGATGATAAATATAACCCCAATAAATACTTACGAATAAATAATCTCGAATAAAAACGAGATTGGAAAAGTTATCCCTTACCATAGGTTCGATATGCTTCATACGTATCTGAAAATCCTATATAATGATTTAAATTATTTCATTGAATTGTTAAATAATCATATTCATTTTTATGATATCATATATGGTTCACTTATGACTTTATATTACCCATTCTTTTGTAAATTCCTTGTTAGAGCAACGTTTGTGTAAAATAGTTTTATTTATCGTACGTGTTTGGATTTGTTTTTCATGATATTATTATTAATTATATCATTTTTTAATTACTTACAGAATTTAAATCATGATTTATATATCATATATATTTAGTATATATATATATATAATAGACAGATAAATGAAGTGAAATACACTGTTAATGGAGACGGTAGGTCGTACGTACGCATGAACGTTGTTTTCCTTTCCTTATTGACTTGAATGGAAGTAAGTAGATGACATATATATATACATAAATAAAGTAGATTTATCATGGAATAAATTTAATTTTTATTCATTATATATACTTTATAATCATTTTTTAATGGTTAACATGGAGAATGAATCTCATCGCGTCGTGGAGACGGTAATCCGTACGTACACACGAGTGATGATATTGTTCCCATAATTATTGAATTGAATTGGAGTGGATGATATAATATCACAAAATCAGTATTATGTTATAATAACTAGATATAGTTATTCTTTACACCATTATACCCATCCAAGTAAGGTGGTGGTGGAAAAACAGATTACACCACGGCACGGAGACGATATTTCGTACGTACGCACACGCGGTGATTTTGTTTTATGTAGGATGGATAGAAGGTTAATTGGGATAATTTCATATTTATAATAATATATCAGTATATTAGTGATAATAATGTTATTACTTTATAGTGAAACAACTAAATAAGAAGAAGTCGAAGAAGAAAGAAAACTTGAAAGAATCAGTAGAAGAGATTACCTCTTCTTCGATGCACCTCTTTTAAACTTCTTATTAGTGCACTAGAGTTGGTCTTTTGAGAAGAAAAGAACCACTATGATATTACTAGAGAGGTTGAGAAGAGTAATTAGCAAGGGTTGGCCGATCTTCAAGGCTCAAAATTGTGTAAAGAGAAGAGGGAGGAGAGGGGCACCTTAGGAAAAACATAAAATATTATTTTATAATAAATTCATATTCGGTTTATAATAGCTCCAAATTGATTTATTTAAAAGATAAAGTGGGTATGGGTCTATATACTCTCAACCAATAGATTTTAGATAAGTTTAGGTTACTAGTTTAACCTTATCATTTAGATTTAACTCTAAGTTAAATAATTTAACTTTTTCTGCGTCTTCTTGTTTTATTACACTATATTGTTAATAAACATACTATAATAAGACAAAAGAAACCCAAGTGGTTCATTATTAATATATATAACCTTATCTAAGTCATTTGGATTAACCTTAGATTTTTATTTATAGAATAATAATTAATAATATAATATTTTTTTAAAAACTATTTTTTTTTCAATTTTGACACTATTTGGTAATTGATTTTTGTGAAAATCATAACAACATTATTATTTAGAAAAAATAATTAAATCATTACTAACATATCATATTAAACTAGAAAATTATTTTAATTCATAAAAAGTCTCAAATTATATTTATTTGGGTATTTATAACATCAATTATGTTAATATTTCATTAATAAGGTAATTACGACATCATCATTATGTCATGAATAAATTAAATTATTTAATGTCTAAAAATTTTAAATAAAATATTAATATATAGGAAATCTCTTTATATTTCTGATGAATATTTATAGTCTAATTTATCTTATGCATAACCCTATATTAAAAAAAATTATTTATTAAACTTTGATTTTAACTCTTTTTACTCTTCTTTAAATAAAATAATAATAAGTGTCCTAATCTAATCCAATTGGACCTAAAGGGTAATATTTTATTACTAAGGTTGTTTTTGGTTGAATTAAACTTATACAATTGAATTAGGACATGTGTTATGCTAATAATAATATCATTTTTACCCTTAATTACCCTATTTACTTTTAACCGTGGTAAATAAAAATAAAAAGTTACTATTCACCAAAAATTATTTTTATCTTATTGAACCACATTTTACTCCTTGATATTAACCATGTCTCTCAGATTTTTGAAATTCCACTCATGGAAGTGGTAAAATTAAATTTTATGTAAATTTTCAAACTCTACTAGGATGTGGGTAAAATATGGTGAAAAGTTCAATAAAAATTTTATATATAAAAAATTATTATAAAATGACTCCAATTAATTACTTTGAACATATATAGGTATTATATATCAATTTTTACAAAAAATAAATTTAATTAAAATAAATGATTATTTAAATAAAAAGTCAGTTTTTAACCAATAACTCAGTGTTTTCACTTTTCATCAAAAATTGAATGTTTTCAGAAAAATATCAAAAATTCACCCTAGGCTAATTTCGATATTCCGAATCCAAAAATGACGTCCATTTTGAAAGATAAAATTTATAAAATTTCAAAAAATGTTTATTACTATTCATAACAGCTTGTTCATAATAATATTATAATAATATCTCGTTTAGTGAAACTCGGTATTGCGTACTACACACGCTATCGAAGAAGGTCTTGGTTGCGTGTAAGGCAATCCAAGTCAGGACTGCATGTAGTGAAAGCTTCATTTGGTGTTGCGTATAACATAATCAAAACTTATTTCATTTATACATTAAACAAAATCTATACTTAATGTTGCGTAGAATAATTTCTACAAAAAGAACTTGAAATTGTGTGTAACACGAGCCAAGAATAGTGTTGCGTATACTGCAAGCTGATACGGTGTTATGTATAGTACAAGCTAATCTTGGGGTAGTTTATAATAGAATACATCAAAGAAATTAATAATAATATATCTCATAAAATCTCAGGGTGTTATAGGAACAAAGGTAAAACCGAACATACCTCCACATGACCTTCCAGGTCACCTCCCAATCAAAGGCCGACCTTGATCCTATAATGAGAAACTCAACCAAGAAAACCCAAACAACAGACTGAACCTACAACTGAAAGGATAAATAGGTGTGAGAATTAAAAATTCATAGCAGGGTTTCCAAGGTAAACCACGGAATCTGATATCTCCTTTTTTGAATCAATCCACCAACACAAGTTTGAAATACAATTATAAAAGTAGGATTTTCAACTTTGAAAATAAGAAACATGCTTTCCCTATTTAAAAACCCAACAAATGCTACATACCATTTTCCAAAAATCATTTGTCATTTTATAAATAAAATAAAAAACAGAATATACCAATATTGTGCTAGAGTAAAACAAGTAAGAGTGCAAATTGAAAATAAACTAGTGCGCAGAAAGTAAACAAGCAATGAAAATAATTCAGTAACCATGGGTGATCCTAAAAATCCCTAGAATAATCCTATATGTACTCAGTTTTGAAACCACCTACTGGTGTATGGTGAATCTCCTAAGTCTATAACCAACTGGCCACCCTAACTAACCAATCTAGTGGCAAAGCTCGCCTAGCCTAACAACAAATCAAGGGGGTACAAACCCGTCTAATCGGGGTTGATCAACAACCGTCACTCGATCATCTAAAATATTCCCAAGAACCCATGGTGGTTATAATAATATTGTGTAAGTAGGAAGGCCCTCTCATGCGTGACTCAACTCACCACACTTGTCTACCCCAAACATGTACACTTCATATGCGTTCACCCATAAAGGGTTACCCTAGATAGGATCGCCCCATATACTTATATATATGCATAAATTTCAAACACACAAAGTGTCAACCAGATCATCACATCATTCGGTTATCAAAACCACTTTATTAAACACTTATAGTTGTAAATTGAGCCTCTATATTTACATAATCAAATGACTTTATGAAAAAATTTTACACGCTCTTCTCAATCAACTCTAGACACCACTTTTGTATTTAAAAATCAAAACAGACCCTTAGGTTCCAAAATGAACACCGAATCATTTTACCACTCCCAAATGAGCCTTTACCATTTAACATTTAAACCATTTCACAAAATGATCAAAGTTTCCAAAACATTTTTACAACGTTCAAAGAGTCATCACATCGAGCACCTAGCGTGCAAAACAATTTGAAAACACCACCATAATTTTTTTTCTTGCAAGGTAATTTCACTTAATAAAATCAAAACATAGTTCCAAAGATCCTAAATCATAAACAATAGCCAACCTGGAAACTCACCCAAATTTTGGTGTGGAAAACCCAAAAAAAGTGCATGACACGTCAAAACACGCATTTAAAACCCTACGCACCCCAAAACATCCATCAAACCTGTTTCGTACCCATTATACAGTTTAGAAAAACCATTAAACACTTTAAAAAACCAATATAAGTAACACTTCAAGCTTCAATACTGACACACACCCCAAAACCCACTTGAAAAACCAAACACACGCTGAAATACCTTTCACCCATGACTTGAATTTCAAGAATCATTAAATAAATCAGTTATTCATTTGGTAAAACCTTTCCAAATACAAATAAGAGGCTTGCATCTAAATTTTACAAACTCACAAGCGAACTCCAATTTATAAATTATTACATAACCAAACTCTTTGAAAAAACTACTCTCGCGCCTTTTAAAACTTAACCCATATCACGCACACAACCAAAGCACTTTTCAAGAGTAAAAGACCAAGACCTCAAGGGAAACAGTTAAACTCGCCCTTTGAAATTTTACAATGAACCAAAAAATTAATTAAAAATATTCATGAACGGTCGAAAAATTCAAAAACAATTTAATTAACAGACCGACTAATTTATAAACAATTATACAAATAACTCAACCAGTTTACAAAAACTTTTATAAATAAGTAATCAGTTTCTAAAAATTTCCATAAATAGGACAAATCAAGTATAAATGATTTCATAAACAAATAAATCATTTTTAACAGGTGAAAATCATTTAAAATAATCAATTAAAACATGCAAGCATTAAATGAATTTATTTGGAAAAGAAAAAATTGTGGATTCGCCAACCTCAAGGTTGAGCGCGGACGTGACCGAACTTCGATGGAGGGTAAAAAAATCCCCTACAGACCAACCACAAGCCAAAGGGGAGGAATTTGTGTGCTGAGGAGGAGGCTATGGCATTGATATTAGTGTTGGGAGACCGTCAGACAGTGGGTTGTGGGTTTGTCAGAACTTCACGCATGCAGGGGGCATGGGTCACTGGAAACTGCATGCACAGGGGGTTCGGGTCATTGGAAACCATGCGTGCTGGAGGGTTTGGAGAAACGGGTTGCTGGAACGTGGCCTGGCCAGAGAAAAAAAGAAAACTGGTGCAGCAAGAGGCTCGCTAGGGTGCTGAGGGGGCACCGCTGAAGTTAGGGGTGGCGCTGCCAGGACGGGAGGCCAGTTGGGTGATCCAGAGGGGGCGAGGTCGAGGGCATGGGTGAGAGGGGTCTTGTAGGGGCGAGGGCAGAAGGCAGGGGTTCGGGAGCTGGGCGAGGCGAGGGATGGTGGGTATGGAAGTCGGGCAAGTGTGGAGGATGATCAGGGGGTGCGGGAGCCGGCTGCAGGCAGGAGGCCGGGGTGCGGCATGGGGTCGTCAGGCAGAGGGAAACCAGGAGGGGTGCCGCAGGGGGCGCTGCTATGCGAGGTAGGGGTGAAGGGGAAGGGGGCGATGAGATTTGGGGTAGATTAGGGTTACAAATTTTTTTCATTTTATGTTATAATAATAATAATAATATTATTATTATTATTATTAATAAATAAAAAAACCAGAAATAAAAAAAAAATAAAAATTGCCATAATAGAAAATAATAATTATAATAATAATAATAATAAAACCAATAAAATTAATAATATATAGAATAATGATAATAAAAATAATAATAATGACAATAATAATAATAATAATAATAATAATGACAACAATAACAAAAAAATAATAATAATAATATTGAGCAATTTCATGACACTAGGGCTGGTTGGGCGGCTATAGCCAATCACGTGGTGACTGGTACAGGTCCGAAACTCAGTAAAAATATTAAACGACAAATATTTTATGTCGGGACCCAATCCAGACCTTGGCAAAGGGACCCGGAGCTAAGAAATAATAAAATTAAAATAAATTAAATATCGGGGTGTGACATTAGGTAAATATGTAAATTTCATTTTAGGTAATAAAATGAAGTTACCAATGTAAAATATGAGTTACTATGGTAAATATAAAATTAGATACAAAGAGGTTAATTGAAGTGGTAAAGGAAGAAGTATATGATGAAAACCACTCTATAATTTTTTTATGAAATATTAATCATCAAAATCATATATCATAGGTACTTTTATACTTTTTAACCACTTTCCTTTTAAAATTTCAAACTTATATCATAGAAATTGTATATTTTCAAAAAATACCAATCAAAAGTAACCTATAAAAGGAATTATCCTATACCCATCCAAAACCACTCAACCATTTTATTTACTCTAGAATAAAAACCCATTTCCCCTCTCCTAAATCTATATTAAGAATTTTATATCTTTTAGTTCTAATAGGTATACCTACATCTTTTATTTCAAGTGAACATGTTTAGAGAAGTAGATAATTCATCAAGTAAGTGTCCAAGTTATTCCATTATATATTCAATTATCTTCTCATCACCATAGATTATATATCTCATTTTACATTGAAATTATGTTATATGAACATAATTATTCTTATTTAAAAATTATATTACCATTATATATTTCTATACTCTTAATCATTCATCAGTATAAAATGTACCCTTTGGGTCGGTTCAACCACCTACTTGAATGATGTTATTCCAAAATCACTATTTTAAGGATGAATAAGTATCATTATATAAATTATTATATTATATCATATTATGATTTAATATAACTCTTTAATATATTTCTGTAATTATTACATAAAAATAAATTATCTCTATAAAATAACTCATTATTATCGGCATATTACAAAAAAAAATTCATCATTGATTCGGTACTTACAACCCTAAAAAAATATTTCAAATGAAAAAGGAAAAACATGAACCATCATAAAATAATTATTCTTGTAAATTGATTAATTTATAAATGATAAACTTTGTATCAAATAATGGGGATTTACATATCCATTATGAAAATTACACTATTCAATTAGAATTACAAATGGCTGATAATGAATATAAACAATAACTAACTAATATATGTGTTTTAAATTATTATAACCTAAGAGTATTAAGTTTAATAAAATTGAATAATTTTATGAAAAAATTATTATTATGGTTATGTTTATTACATAATATGATAATGCATTTCCATGGAACTCAAAATTAAAGGTAATGGTTTTCTTTCCAATCAAATTTTGAATTTTATATTTTGATTACTAAGATTCCATATGTAAAAATTATATGATAATTCATTATAAAACCAACTCTATTTTATTATCCTACCGGTTTTTAATATTTTTTAAATTTCCTTCTACCATTTCACTTTCTTTTATAGATCACAAATCAGTAAAAGTAATTCATTTAATTTAAATTGATTGTACCTCTTCTTTTCAGTTGGGAATCATTCAATTCAATGTTTATATTCATTATATTTTTTTATGAATGATTTTATCTATAATTATATTTGTTTAAAAATGTACTTTTTAATTTACATTAAACCTTTTACAAAAGTAATCATCTTTTAACATTTTCATTACAGTTTTTTCCACTAACAATTACACTCTTTACAAAATTATGAATAGAATATTAATTTATTTTTCATTTTCCACATGAACAACCATTTCAAATTTTATATCCATTTTACATAATGAAACTTCATATTTTATATTTAATTATTTTTCATTGAAATAAATATTCCAATTTTATCAAAATTTTATGTTTAAAATAAATGATATCAAAATCAATTGATATTATAATTTTGTTACAGTTTTTTCATAATTCTCTTACAAAAGGGTTTCTCACCTATATCGATGTACTTTAGGGATTATTATACTTTTTGGGGTATATAATATAATTATCCCTCTAAAATACCTTATATGGATGGATTAGTATCATGTTATAATAATAGTTTCATGGTACTCATTTCTTTTTCATTGGTTAATTAATATTTAATAGAATAAAGAGTGTTTTCATTTTAATGTGGAAAGCATATGCATGTTTTAAAATTAAGTGATATGTGGGTTTATTGTATCTCCCAAATTAATTAGTAACTGTTTTAAATATCATGATATCATTATGAGATAAGGGTATTTCACCTATCCATTTAGGATGTCAATGTCACAATGGTAAGATTTGACATATTGTCTAATTTTTTGGTCTAGGTTTTTCCCATATTTTTATGTTATGAAACATGCATGTGTTATGTTATAAAATATATTGATTATAGATACATTTTTCAACTATTCTATAACACATATAATATGTTATAAAAAAATAAATTCACCATGTCACGAACCAACCGGGGTTAACCCTGAACCGGTCACCTGAGCAAGTCCGCAGCATGGCCTGAAGGGCGTTCCTGATCCCCACAGGCTGGAAACTAGTATCATGCATAAAAACATATAAGTGAGAATTATTTAATCCCAAAATAAAATACAAATAAATAAATATTAACTGAATAAAATAGATAAACACTAGCAGTGGAAATAAGATAAAGCCGTGCAGCCAAACGCACCTCCAAGTGAACTCATGGGTCACCACCTGACACAAAACCATGCTTGATGAAAGAGTAATCCAAAACTAGAACTTGAAACTGAAAAGATAAAGTAGGTTTGAGAACTAAAATTTTCAGTACGAATTCTAGAGATAAACCATGGAATCCATGTATTTTACTTTCCCGAAACCTATCTATTAACACTAGTTTGAAAATAAAAAATATAAAATAATATTTTCACATTGTATTAAAAAAATAGCTACCCATTTCAAAATCCAACACATGCCACATTTAATTTTTATAGATGAGTTTACCATTTAAAAAACCAAAACCCCAAACAAGGAAAATTTGGATAAGCAAGAAACAAATAAACATGGAAACTGAAAATAATCTAGTAGATGCTAAAAACAAACTAGTATTGTGGTTAGAAAAAAAAGCACAAAAATAAAAATAATAATATAATTAAAATAACCATGGGATTTCTTAAACATCTCTAGAAGACCCCTGGGCGTACTTGGTTCGAAACCACCTATTGTTGTATAGTGAATCCCCTATGTTAATGACCATCAGCCACCCAAAACTGACCAATATAGTGGAAACATCCCACCTGGACTATTTGCGATCTAGGAGGTACCAACCCCTCTAATTGGGGTTGGTCAGGAACTATAACTTGATCCCCTAAAAGATGCCCAAGAACCCATGGTAAAATTAAATTGTGTAAGTGGGAGGTCCTCGCATGTGTGACTCACCTTATATTCCACCACCATACATGCCTACCCCAAACACAGACACCATCTATAGAAAACCCATAAAGGGAAATCCTAGATAGGGGTGTCTACTATATACAAATAAATATGTACACCACTCATTGAAAGTTACAACTGGTCTGTCATATCATATCAATATCAAAACCATTTTATAAAACACTTTGAGTTGCTAACCAGGTTGTCACGTCACATTGCTTCCAAAACATACCTCAAAACGTTCAAAGATTACAATCGGTCACACACATTTTCCAAACCACATTTTTCCAATTTCAACAAAAAACATCTTTTTAAATACACAATGTCAAACTATCCCTTAATATTTATACATCCCAAATAAATTTACCAAAAACACTTAAAAATTCATTTCAAAAACCAAGATCAAACATCACTTTTATATTGACATTTCCAAATATGCCATTAAACCAACCTTCACTCACACCCACCTCAAATTCCAAATAGGCCTTACCTTTACCAACCACTCACCTTAGTATGTTTCAAGGACAATCATTCCAAACCTTAAAGAACATATTGAAGACCATTTTCAAAACACAAGAAACACTACTTCCCCTATTTTGGAAAACATAGAACCATTTTAATGGAAATTAGAGAAATGGGTAAGAGGTGTTTTTTAGGGAGACTAGCCCTAGTGCGCCATCTTCATTTTATTACACATCCATGTGTACACCTAGTGCACCCATGGATGTTCCAACATCCAATGGAACACTCTAATGTAAATGAAAACACTCAAAACCCATTTTCATAAATCCACTATTTTCTTTCAACCCAAATCTATTCATTTCACTCTTTTATAAAATGAAAAACAGGTTCACAAACCAAGAGATCCCTTTTCAGAGAAAGTTTTAAACCACACTAAAAGAAACCACCATGTCTCACATATAAAATCTACGATGTGATCCAAATATATTTAACAAAACATTTCAAATCGGAAGACCTCACTCAACCATCCAATTTCACTCTAAAATTTCAATTTACATTTTATCAAACACATTTAACACAAATACACATGGGAATAATTAATGAAATCACTCTAAAAATTATTTTCAACAATTTCTACCAATGTCAATACACTACAATAACCTAAATAAAGGTTCCATAAGGGTGAAAATCATGTTTACCAATTCATTAAAAATTACTCAAACATAATTGGTGAGAAAATATAGTCATAAATAAGGGATTTCTTCAAAACCTATTTCTGAAAGATTCAAATACCATAAAAACACCACAATAAATTAACAATAATTCATATTAAGGTGTAAAACATATATAAAAAATTATTGAAATTTTCAGGTATTAATTAGATCGAATCATAAAGGAAAAACATGGAATCACCTACCTTTCCAGTGTGCAAACGTGACAAACACTCAAAGAAGGGAGAATATTCCCCGAAGAATTAACTACACCCCCTAGCATCCAAGAAAAACACACAAATCATAGACCCCAACTATTAGGGTTTGGACAATAAAAAAACCCCTCATCAAAACCCAAGAAACAAGGTAAATTTTTTTAGAGATGGGAGATGGGAGTTCAGCTGCACCACAAGGTGGGGACGGCTGCCAGAGAAGGTCATGTCATGCCGTAGGGGTCATGTCAGAGAGTAGGAGGGTGTTAGAGGTAGGGGTGCTGCTGGGAGAAGTTCAAACGAAGGGAGAGGGAGAGCCAACAAGGTTCCCATGGAAGAGGGAGCGTGTTGGGGAGGTCCGTAGAGAAGGGGGAGGTTTTTGGGAGGAGGGCTCACCGAGGTAGCGGAGGCACAAGGTTGGGGTGGTGCAGGAGTTGCGTAGGGCAAGAGAAATGTAATACGGGTGGTAGCGCCGTGAAAGTGGATGGGGAGGGGTAAACTAGGGTAAATATATATATATATATATAATAAAATAATAATAATAATAATAATAATAATAATCGTAATCATATTAATAATATTCATTTTACTTTTTTAATAATAATAATTTTAATAACAATTTAATAATAATAATAATAATAATTTAATAATGACAATATTATTATCTAAAAAAATAATATTATTATAATGGTTTAAAAATTTATAATATTTATTTATTTTAAGTACTAGGCAGTCGAATGGTCACCTGGGCTGACCGCACGGTTATAGCTAACCCTATGGTACCCATACACTGGCCTGAAACCCACCAAAATTAACAAACTTCAAAAAAATTAAAATGGGATCCAAACCCAAACATAAACCAAAGATTAAAAATTGAAAAATAATTAAAAATAAGAGAATCTCGTGTTCAGGGTGTGAGAATTATCCCCACCATAGACACTTTTTGTCCATAGAAAGTCCCCAAGCCAAAGGATAACCAAAAATTGAGTCCATGGCTGAACACAATAAAAAGAAACAAGGAATTCTGGGGAAACTATTTATTCCTCAAGTCACACCCGACCAATATAGACGAAACCACAACCCAAAACAAGGGTATAACATAAGGGGGTTCTCCCCACAATAAGGATTCTACTAGCATGGAAATTAAAACACATACAACAACACCAAGAATTAAACAGAAAACCCACTATGGGAGAAACCCAGCTAATCCTAACCTCAAGAACTAACTCAACCTCTCCACACTAGCTAAAAAACACCTTAATGAAAACCCCCAATGCCAGGGGAAACTCATTAAAAGAAACCTAAACCAAATGACAAACTGGAAACATTATCCATTAATAACATAAAATTTAAATATCTCCAAATGAGCATAACATAAACATTCAAGAAAAAAATTATTTAAAAAGAAAAAATTTAAATAGTTACAACTGGTTAGATTATAATGGAACAAGTCAATAACACTTTTACAATACATTATGAATTTATGATAGTAATAAAACAAGAAAAAAATGTATTTAAATGTTTTAATCCCAACATGGGACACATAACCCAGACCGAGGCTTTACACCCTCAGAAACTCCTAATTGTGTGCGTGATTCACTCTGAGACATGCGGCTAGAGCTTTGATGGATGAAGTAACTCCTTCATTATAGTCAGGAACTAAGATCCCTTGGTCATAGCATATTCTCCAGGTGACACTTCCGGCAAAACTTCTCTAGATGACCCAGATAGTCATAACGATGGAACTTCTTCAGAGGGACGTGACATGATAGTTTTGAGTGCCTGAACTAGCCACACTAGTGGCACACATGAGGATGATATGATAAACTAGAAGTTAGAACCGATGAGGAATATTTTTTAGATATATGTCCCTCTTGGACACCTCTCTCACTAGATGGGGACCTTTATGAGAAGTAAGGGATTCCATATTTCCAACCATCTACAAAACGAAGACCAACTTAGCTAGAAACACTTCATCTATCAGCTCCTAAAAAAATGGTCCATAGAAGAGAGGACCTACTCCCTGATATCTTGGTGAAGACCCCTGATAAATTGAGAAGTATTCATTAAATATTGTGACATTACCTTTGGATAAAATTAAACTAGTTCTTTAAAGTGGTCAATGTAAGCCTTCACCGACCACTGTCTTTGTTGAATACCCACAAGCTAATTCCCTTTTCTATATCTTCACCTCTTCAGTTATGATCCATCATATGAAGAAAGACATAAAAACTTCTCATGTCATCCTTAATTACAATAATGGTGGGGAAAACAACTCCCATTAACCCAAAGATAGACCTTCAAACTGATCCAAAATAGAAAGCACTCTGATAGATTCTGGAGTTCACAATACCCTGAAGGCACGCTCAACCTCTTCAAGCCACTCTACTGCCTCTAATAGACCTCAATCACAATGAAGTATAGGTAACATTTGAGAAGAATCAGAAACTAGTTGTGACTCCTTAAAAATTGTGGAAACTTTTTTGGGTGGCATTTTCTGAACAACACAAGAAACATAATACCAAATACAACATCAATCCGAAACATAATCGGGAAGAATATCTCAATACAAAACAACAGGCTGATAAGCCAATCACATACAAGCATAACTAAATATTCATTTTTTTAAATATCATTATCATTTTAAATTTCAAAACTACCTTCTTTCAAGGACCAATTTTCAAATACCAAAACCCACTTTTAAAACCAATTCAATTTCTAAAATCATTTCACCTTTTAAAAATAATTTATAAAAACAAGTCCAAGACTTTGGTTTCAAATACACACCCAAGGAATCCTATGAACTGTTTCACATCTGTTCATTTGTTCACATCTATATAAATCAACATGCACTTCCCACACATGAAAATTCCCATAAGGAGCTCCCAAGTAATTCTATTAACAAGTCCCAACAAGAACAAAACTTTCAAGCCAAAACACTTTTAATTTAAAAACCCACTATACCAATTTAAATCCATTTAAATGAAAACATTTTCATTTCAAAAAACCATTTTCATTTTCAAAACACACTTACACCAACCAAAACCACAGTGAAGAACAACTTAAACCAAACCACCGTAATAAGGAACTAGTAATCTTGCTTAACCCAATGACATTGTAGTGAGTCACCCACCAACAAATAATCAACAACTAAGAGGAGTTTAAATCATGTACTCAGACCCCACATGGGTCACTACTCCATGTGAAATCATTACGTAACATCGGCTTTCCGCCATTGTCATCCCTCAATACCAAAACAAACCAAGACAAGATAAAGACTCAGTTCCCTGATTACCTTTAGAAACTCAAGGTTTACAATGAGAAAGGGTTCACGAAGCCCTTCCTGTACCTACCTATCGATTACTAAGAGTCCTAATATCCATCTAACGGACACCCAAAATAATAAGGTCCTCCTATGACACTATTTTTTCATGAACCAACCCATTTCGACCCTAAATTGTTCACCTAATCCATTCCACAACATGGTCCGAATGGCATCCATAATCCCCATGGGCTGGAAACTAGTGTTGGGAATATTAACATATAAGTGGGAATGTTTTAATATCAAAATAAAATACAAATAAATAAATATAAACAGAACTAAATAGATAAACACTAGAAGCAGAAATAAGATAAAGTCACACAACAAAACGTACCTCAAGGTGACCTCGTGAGTCACCACCTAACATAGAAACACGCTCGTTACAAGAGTGATCCAAAAATAGAACCCGAAACTGAAAAGATAAAGTAGGCATGAGCTCTAAAATGGTCAGTAGGAATGCCAAAGATAAACCATGGAATCATGGTATTTTCCTTTCCCAAAAACAATTTATTATCACTGATTTGAAAATAAAAATATAAAATAATTTTCTCAATTTTTATTAAACAAATATAGATTCCCTTTTCAAAATCGAACACATGCCACATTTTATTTTCAAAGATGAGTTAACCATTTTTAAAAACAAAACCCCAAACAAGGAAAAACTGGCTAAGTAAGAAACAAATAAACAGGGAAAATTGAAAATAATCTAGTAGATACTAAAAATAGACTATAAATGTGATAACAAAACTAAAATTAGAGAGAAACAAATAAGCAGATAAATAAATTAACCATAAACTTTCCTAAAAATCCTTATAAGACCCCTATATTTACTCAGTTCAAAACCACCTTTCAGTGTATGGTGAAGCCCCTAAGTCAATGACCCCTAGCCACCCTAAACTGACCAATCCAGTGGCAACATCCCATTTATTCTATCTGTGATCCAAGTGGTACCAACCCATCTAATCAGTGTTGGCCATCAATTGTCACTCGATCCTCTAAAAGACACTTTAGAACTCATGGTAGAAGTAAACTATATAAATGGGAGGCCCTCACACATGTGACTCACCTTACCTACCACCACCACACTTGCCTACCCCAAACACGAACATATACTATACAATAAACCATAAAGGAAAATTCTAGATAGGGTTTCTCACTATATACATATACATATGTACATCACTCATTGAAATTTCTAATTGGTCCATCAGATCATATCAATATTAAAACCATTATATATAACACTTTTAGTTACTAACCAGTCTATCACATCACATTTATTCTAAAACATACCTCAAAACGTTCAAAGATTCCAACCGAGCACACACATTTTCCAAACCACATTCTTTTTCAAATTCAACACAAAACATATATTTTAAATAAAAAATGCCAAATGGTCCCTTAATATTTTCACATCCCAAATAAATTTACCAAAGTCACTTCAAAATCCATTTCCAAAACTAAGATCAAACATCACTTTTATATTGACATTTCCAAATGGGATTTAAAACCAACCTTCACCCACACATGCCTCAAATTCCAAATGGTCCTTAACATTACCAACCAATCACCTAAGTAAATTTTAAGGCCAATCAGCACAAACCTTAAATAATACATTTGGGATCATTTTCCGAACACAAGAAACACCACTTCCCCCATTTTGGAAAACATAGAACCATTTTAAAGGAAATAGTAGAAAGGGGGAAGAGGTGTTTTTGAGGGAGACTGGAACTAGTGTTCCATCTTCATTTGATTGCACATCCATGTGTGCACCTAGTGCACCCATAGATGTTCCAACATAAAATAGAACATTCTAATATCAATGGAAACACTCAAAAAACATTTTCATAAAACCACTATTTGATTTCAACCTAAATTTTTCCATTTCACCCATTCATAAAATGCAACACAATTTCAAAAACCAAGAGAGCCATTTTCAAAGAAATTTTTAAACTACACTAAAAGAAACTACCATCTCTTACATATAAAATCCAAGATATGATCCAAATATATTTAAAAAAGAATTTTAAATGGGAAGAACTCATTAAGCCATCTAATTTCACCCTAAAATTTCAATTTTCATTTTATCAAACACCTTTGGCACAAATACACATGGGCATAATTAATGAAATCACTCCAAAAATTATTTTCAACAATTTATACCAATGTAAAAACAATATAATAACCTAAAGAAATGTTCCATAAGGTTTCAAATCATGTTTACCAATTTATTAAAAATTTCTCAAATATCATTCGGTGAACAAATATATAGGCATAAACAACGAATTGCTTCAAAACCATTTTTTTGCAGATTCAACTACCATAAAAACACTGCAATAAATTAAAAATAAGACATATCAAGGTTCAAATCATATATAAAAAACTATTTAAATCCTCAATCATTAATTAGAATTAATCATAAAGGAAAAAAATGGAATCACCTACCTTGCTGGTGTGCGAATGCAACAAAACAGACGAAGAAGGGAGAATACATCCTAAAGAACCAACCGCACCCCCTAACATCTAATAAAAACACACAAATCATAGACCTCAACCATTAGGTTTTAGACAAGAAGTAAATCCCTCATCAAAACCCTAGAAACATGGGAAATCTTACTTGAGATGGGGGGAGGTTGGTCATGCTGTGAGGGGGTGGACGACAACCATAGAAGGTCACGTCACACCGGATGGGTCACGCTGGGGAGCAGGAAGGAACCAATGGTATGGGTGATTCCAGGAAAAAGTTGACCATATGGAAAGACTGTTCAGAGGGAGAGGGAGTATTGGTGAGGTCCGTAGAGAAGGGGGAGCGCACCAGGGTGGTTCGCAGGGAAGGGGAGCGTGTTGGGTGGAGGGCTCATCGAAGGTTGGGGAGGCTCAAGGTGGAGGCAGCGCTGGAGTCATGTGGAGTAATGGAAACACGGGGGGGGGGGGGGGTCCATTAAATTGGAGGGGGGAACTAGTGTAAATATATATATATATATATATATATAATATTTATCAGATCAATAATATTCATTTCATTTTTTATAATAAAAATTTTAATAAAAATTTAATAATATTATTATTAATAAAAATTTAATAATGATAATATTATCATATATAAAAATATTATTATTATTATTATTATTATTATGGTTTAATATTTTATAAAATTTATTTATTTTAAGTACTATGCAGCAGTACAGTCACCTAGGCCAACCGCACAATTATTGCTAATCATGCGACGCCTGTGCCCCGACCTGAACCCCACCAAAATTAACAAACTTAAAAAAATTAAACCAGGACACAAACATGAACTTCAACCAAACATTCAACATTGAAAAATAATTAAAAATAAGTGAAACCTATGGTCGGAATGTGACACACCATAACTAATGTTTTATGATATACTTTTTTATTAGGTCTAATTCTATTATGTTATGAGAATATGCAATAACTATAATCTCATACATTAAATCTTATCTTATGATAACTTCTAATATTCAATTGATTTATCTAATTTATACCTTTATTGAGAAACTAATCTCTTTATATTATATATTTCCATTCAATGGCTTATGAAGTAGAGTATTTGTATGACATACCAAAAATGGAATCATTTGAAAAGATGATTTGTGTTAGATGTTAAAAATGTTATAAAATAATTTTACTATGTATTTAATAACCAAATATAAGAAACATATAGGATCTAGGGTGTTATTTTTTTATATTTAAATAATACTCATGTGAAATGATATAATAAGTATGTATATAATTCCTAGAAAACCATTTATGGTATCAAAGAGGGGTTAAAATATTTTTTGAAGAATATTATTTTTATAATATGAGGATATAGGCTAAATTAACTTATAATGAAATGATAGTGATATAAGATGAACATAAAATGTTAAAGGTTTAAATAATAGTGTCAAAATTTAAAATACCATAGGATTTATTTTCACTGAAAGTATTTGTATATAAGGGACAATGGTAGCTTTGAGGAAATTATTAAAAGAGATTTGATATAATAAATAAAGAATAGAGACTCAATTTATTCTCGTTTTTTTGGGTAAAAGATGTTAAAAATGCATTTTCTAAGAAACTCAAATAATAAATCCTAAGTGTAAAAGAATGTTATTCTTCTTACATGAAAAAAATGTTGGAAGAATAATGGTGGTAAGTGTATCAGTTGGATAGGTAAATGATTCCAAAGTTTAAGATAAGGATATCAAGCACATTAATGTTGAAGAAATATGAAGAGGCTAACTAATGAAATAGATGGAGGATTTATTATTAAAATATTCCACCACACATTAATTCTTAAATTGTAATAATTCTAGTAATTAGACCAATATGTGAACCAAATTAAGGGTTAATAATGGTAACCAATGTATTTTACCCCAAAAAAAATGGATTATGGGAAAAACTATCTAATTAAAACTAATAAAGTAGTTCATGAAAACGATGTGTTGAATGGGACAATGAGGATTCAGTCTAAAATTTAATATATCTTATTTTAATATTGTTCTATTTAATATTTTATATCTAGAATTTTTTCTAAAATAATAAAATAAACACCCCAACATCTAGATATTGATTTATTGGTGAAAATCCTAGTTTTATGATGGTTACATCTCATGTAATGACCCAAAATTTTATTAATGAAAATTCTTCTTAATTTGATTAAATTTACTATTATGAAAAATGGTTTTATAAAACATGTGAACTTATTTGGTAATATGTGTTTGGATTTTAAAATACCATTAATAATTATTATCTTTGTTGTAGGATAGAAATAATGATATAGAATCTCAATTACAAGAGGGGGTGAATTGTAAGTTTAAAAACTTTTGCTTTTAATCTTAAGGAAAACTATGTTTAATAAAGTTAAATAAGTTAAATTCACAAGAACTCTTTTAGTTATACTAAACAAACTTTCTAGGTTTTGTAAATGAAACTTAAGGAATGTTTTTAAGGAAAATATTCTACCTTAAAGCGTATAGAATCTTACTTATCAGAGTATACAAAAGTAAAGAAAGTATAAGAAGGTTAACTTTCTTCCTTTATCAAAGTAAATCAGAAATAAACTTGAAAAAAAAAAATAACAAGTATGAAATATTTTAACCTAAAGAGTAGTGTATCCAACAACCTTGGATAAAACTCCCTTAATTTATACTTTCAAGAAAGTATGTCTTACCCACTCCAAGGTAATCCCTCGATAGGAATATCAGAATCTGTCTTGATATCCCTACAATACCTTGATATTTAAGGTAGTAGGAACCTCTTTCTTCCTATCCCCTGAAGTACTCTAACTTTAAGGTAGTCGGCACCTCTTTCTTCCTATCCCTAGAAGCCCTCAATTGTACTCAGTAACAATAGGAGTCGCACGAAGCTATATAAATAAGTTGTTCAGAACTACACAACGTATGAGAGTCTCTCTCTCTAGAAATCACTTCAACAGCATATAATATATAGAGTGATGGAATAGTTGTTGAGATCGTTCAAATGAGATCCTATTTATAGCCACTTCTCCAATGGCCGGCTCCCTCCTCCAATAGTCATATTTTTTCTTGAATCTCGGAGGGACTTATCCATGTGTCACTTAAACAACGGTTAGTTAGAAACAAATTGTATGACATCGTTTCATAGTAAGTGTAAGGAAAAATAAGTTACTTAACAAAATCTTTAGATCGAAGTCTAAGGAAAAATGGAATTTGGAATCTAACCAAATGAACATTGGGAGTCTATAAGACATGGATATTCAGATTCTGTTTTAAAAATAATTTAGAATCTGAATTCTATAGGTTTCAGAGTTTGAATTATGATTAATTCAGAATCTTAATTCAATAGATTTTGGAGTCTGAATTCTGAAGAATTCTGAATCTAAATTATGAGGAATTCGGAGTCAGAAATATGAGGAATTCAGAGTCTGAATTCTGAGAATTCAGATTCTAAATTCTAAGGAATTTTTAGTCTAAATTCTTAGTAATTTGGATTCTAAATTCTGAGAATTTGGAACCTAAATATCAGAGAATTTGGAACCTGAATATTAGAGAATTCAGAACCTGAATTTCATAGAATTCAGAACCTGAATTTTTGAGAATTCGGAACTTGAATTTTGGAGAATTCAGATTCTAAAAACATAATACTCTATATACAAGGATTTATAGGGTTCTTAGGTTTTATATATGAAACCAAATTTTTCCTTAGTAATAAAATGAGTTATATTTAGAGAGACTATATAATGTACAATGAAAACATAGGTGAGGAAAAAAATTCCCTTAGGGAAGAAAAAATTTACTTATGAAAATAATTCATAGGGAAAATATAATTTGTCTTAAGATAAATTTTTTGTGATTTTCAAAATATAGAGAAATGGAAAATTCATAAGGAAGCCTTATTGACTCAACAATCTCCCCATTTTTGGAAATCACAAACATCCTTATGAAAAATAATATAAGAACTTAGAATTTTTCTTTATGAACATAAAAGAAAAAACTTATCTCCCTTTACTTATGGAGCATGGTGAATAAGACTAAATCCCCCTTAGGTTTTGAAATCCCTAAGGATCTTATTATTGACTTCATTAAAGAGATTTTGCTTTTTCTTGTATAAGGAAATCTTCTTTAACAAAACTCCCCCTTAGATTGACTCCCCCTTACTTAGGGAATTCCCTTCTTTACTTAGTATTATTTTTATCATTCCTTTCTCCCCCTTTGTGATTTTCAAAAAAGAATAAAGGTAGTTGAAAAATAATAATAATATGGTACCTAAAATATTAATACTATACAACAGATTATATGAAGAACAACCAAAATTTCATTATGATTGAAAGAATTTGTACAAGGAAGAAAATACAACAAAAGATCAGATTTAAGGGAAAAAATTATCTTTATTTTTCCTTCGGCACAAGATTATTAACAATGGTCTTTATATTTTTAAGCTCTTTGTGATCCTTTTCAAAAAAAATTTGAGCAGCTGATCCTGATCCTCATTTTTCTTTTCAAGAGATTTTATTTTTTCTTTCTGAGCATTAAGAATTTCTACCTGAGTCTTCAAAAGTTCTTCTTTCTTACTGATATTTTCTTAAAACTCAATTCTAAGATATCTTTCCCTTTTTAGATTCAAATCCATGGAATTAAGCTTCCCATTCAGGTCTTTGACTTCCTGCTTCTGAACTATTTGTTCAAGATTCAGCTTCTCATCAAAACTTGAAGTAAGGTCTTTGATCTTGAAATCTTTGGTATCAAAAAGCATCCTTGACATTATCTTGAAATTCATCAAATATTCTTAGCTCTTCAATTGTCATCCTTGACCAATTTATAATTTCTTTACATGAACACTTGTGAGCATCATACTCAATGAAGAAAGATTTGAAATTGACCTCAAGCCTGATGAACTTATCGATAATCATGGAAATAGAATCTAATTTCTGATTAAATGAGTGTTGAATCATCTGTCACCTAGAGTCTATACTCGGAAACAAAGGAATGATATCAAAAAAATTCTTTAATGATTTAAATAAAAAGTCATTTCCCAGAGAGGATGATTCCGAATTAGATTCTCTAGTTAGTGAGGATTTTTTTCTCTATCTCTTCATATTTTCTCTTTGACGAACCACCAACATCTTTCTTTGCCACCACGTTTTTCCATGTTGTATCAACCAACACCTATTTTCCCTTATCAACTCTTAGAATGATCTCTGTTTCTTTTGCTGATTCATGTTCACTATCTGATAGTTGAACTATTATTTCCTCCTCAACATTTTATTTCCTGGTATCTACCACAATGTCATCTTATTGAACCAATTCATGATTGATACTTTCTTCTTTAGTTTGTTTTTTTACTTTTTTATGACCCTCTTCTTCTTTTCTTAGGTAGAAATTTTTAAAGATTCGACTTAAGAAGTCATGATCAATAATTTTTAGAAGGAATCTCCTTCTCATGATATTCAGCAACCTACCTTATGAAATCATTTGTGTCATCCCCTTATTCCTCTTCTTCTTATTCTTCTACTTCATCTTCCTACACAATTTCTTCATCTTCTTATGGTTCTGGAATCACTAATTTCTTTCCCAGAGTCTCTACAGGTACTTGTTCTTTGAGAAAGGTTTCTGGTACCTAAATTTGTTCAAAGGATTTCTCAATATCCTTGAGAAGAGATTGAACAATCTTGGCTTCAGAAATTTTCTCCTTTTTCTTCTTCTCTTTTTCTTGCTTATCAAATTCCTTATTATTCTTAATCATTAATGATTTTGCCTCAACAAGATCCAAGAAAAAACTAAGATTCTCTTCCTTATTATTCTTCTTATCTTCTCTCCACATTGAAACCACTTCATCCATATAGGTTTTTTGCTTCTTAGATTTTAGAGGTTCGGATTGGGTTTCCTGAACAGCAGGAGTTTTTTCTTTCACTTTTAGTTCGTTCACCTTTCTCTTCTTACCACCTTTCATAGAAGTATCATCCACTTCTAGTTTCTTTGATAAGGCTTAAATTTTATATTAAAATAAATCATATAATTCTATGGATTCACTATTGAATCCAATCTTCATCCTTCTCATGGTATCATCACTAAGAAGCATAACCTTGAAATTCCTTGGATTAGAACTACATGGGATTTTGAATGATTCTAGAAAAAGGACTATGATCTTGTAAAAAATATCCAGATACATAATGATCTGATATTTTAGAGTCCCATTCTTGATATTTATAACTATAAACAAAACACACTTCACTAGATTAATCTTCCTGAGGTTCACCAGAAAATCCAGAATATATGTGTCACTCTTCTTTAGGGTTTGCTTTTCTCTTTTTCTCGGAACGATAAATCCTTTAACCCATGACTCCAATATTCTTAGGTTTTTAAAAATATGGTTGATTTTTGGTGTCTTCTCTTCTGATAAACCAAGGAACTCTATGGAATTCTCCTTATCAAAACTTTCTATAACATCTGGTTTCTTGTGGGTGCAGAATTCAAATTCTCCATCACAACTAATTCCAATGATATTAGCTTACATACTAAACTAAAGAGAATTTTTTTTCATATCTCTTAAAAGAAAACATGTATTTTCCATATTGAACAAAAATACTTATGGTCTCATAAAATTCTACCAACAACTGTGGATACATCGAATCTTATCCCTTTGGTTTTGATACACACATACTCTCCTATCCATTCAACATGATATACTTTGAAATAAGAGAATCATATTGGTAAAATAACTTTGGAACTACTAACCTTAACCTATACATATTCCATTCACATATTTCCTTTAAAGTCAACATTTGCTTCTATGATGATAATTTCAATGACATTTGGATTTGAGGAAACCAGAAAATGTAGAACTACCCTTATGTAGAGTGGTAGATTTTCAGCACACTAAATCTTGATAAACAATGTGAGACAACCATTGAGGTGGATTTATATAGTCATTTGAGGTTATTATTGATATTCTCAAAAAGATACAAGGGTTGAAATAATCTTGATCTGATCTAACAGTTTAGATAAAAGCTGAAGAATTATTTTTGTAGGTTCTGATCTTTTGAGGTTATTAAGGTAAAAAATTAATATTTAAGGAAAACTGAATCAGAAAAATTTTATTAAAACAAGATTAAAATACTAACAAGTAAAATTTGATTTCAAAATTTTAAAAAAAGAAATATAACTTTCAGATTTCTAGAAAAATTATTAGTAATGAATAAAATTCTTCTTGAAGAACATTAGATTCCAGAAAATTTTCTTAAAAAAGAAAATTTTGTATTCCATAATTTTTAAAGGATATTTAATTACAAAAATTTTATTACAAAAAATTTCACTGCGAAAAATTTTGACTATGAAAATTTTTGACTATGAAAATTTTTGACAATGAATAATTTTGACTACAAAAAAATTTGACTATAAAAAAAATTTGACTATGAAAAGTTTTGACTATGAAAATTTTTGGCTATGAAAAATTTTGGTTAACAAGAAAATGTACTCCCCCTAAGAAAATGATATTTTACTGTAAGTAGATAGGTTTCAATAAAAAGTTAATATGGAAAATTACCTTATGGTTGTCATTCCTAAATTCTATTTAATGTATTCGATTCAATCAGAGTGTAGAGAATTTGTGAAAATATCAGCAAGTTGATCTTTCATTATGATAAATTAAAGTTTGATATCTCCTTTTAGTGTGTGATCTCTAATAAATTGATTCATAATATCTATATGTTTTTTACGGGAGTTATGTGAAGGGTTTTTTCTTAGGAAAATATCACTAGTGTTATCACACAATATCTGTGTTTTGGAAAAACTCATGCCATAGTCTATGAGTGTGTGTTGCATCCACAAAACTTGATCATAGAAACTTCTAGTTGCTACATATTAAGATTCAGTAGTGGAAAGTGATATTGAGTGTTTTTTTTTTCATGACTAAGAAACTGATGAATCTCCTAATAAATGAAAAGTTCTGGATGTACTTTTCCTATCCATTCTACATCTACCAAAGTCACCATCCAAAAAACTTTTTAGAACAAAATAATTTTTATAAGTATGAAAGAGTCTTAAATCCATGGTTCTCTTTAAATATCAAAAAATTCTTTTCATTGCTTTTAAATGAGATTCCTTTGGATTAGATTGATATCTGGTACATAAGAATACTAAAAACATTAAGTTTGGATGATTAGCTATCAAGTGTAGTAAACTTCCTATCATACCTCTAAATGATGTTTGATCTATTGGTTTCCCAGCTTCATCAAGATCAAGAGAATTTGAGGTAAAACTGTGAGTACTTATACTTTTAGTGTTATCATATCCATACATTTTAATAAGATCATTAATATACTTATGTTGAGATATATAAGTTCCTTCTAGTTTTTGAGAAATTTGAAAACCTGGCGAAAATGTTAACTCACCCATCATACTCATTTAAAACTCTTATTTCATTATATTCTAAAATGATTCAGTTAAAGATTGCTAAGTTGAACAAAATATAATGTCATCAACTTAAATTTGAACAATCAAAACATTTTTCTTATCCTTTTTTATAAAAAGGGTTGGATCAGCAGTTCCCTTATCATAATTATTTTGTAGAAAAAAAATCATGTAAGTATATCATACTAGGATCTAGGGGAATTTTTATGTCTATAAAAATCTTTGGTAAGTTTGAAAACATGTTCAGGATGTTTTGTGTTTTCAAAACCAGGAGGTTGTTCAACAAAAAATTCCTCTTGAACATATCCATTAAGGAAATCACATTAAAAATCCATTTGAAAAAATTTAAAATTAAAGAATGCTGCAAAGGCAAGTAAAATATGAATAGATTCAAGTATAGCTACTCGTGAATAGGTTTATTCATATATTAATCCTTCTTGTTGATTATAGCCTTTAGTAACTAATCTAGACTTATTCCTTATAATGATTCCATTTTCATCACATTTATTCTTGAAGACCCATTTTACTCCAATTATAGAAGTTTCTTTAGGTCTTTCAACCAAGGTCCAGACTTTATTTCTTTTGAATTCATTTAGATCATCTTGCATGGATTTAATCCAATAATCATCACCTAATGCTTCATCAGTGCTTTTTGGTTCTAATTGGGAAAGGAATGTTATATGTTCTACTTCATTTCTTGAAAACTTCTAGTCCTTAAAAGTTTTTTTACATCACCAATTATACTATCACTGGGATGAATCTTAAGAAACAACTGATTTGGGTTTTTTAAAACCTGTTCATCAACATATGGTAGGAAATATTCTAGGGTAAATGCTTCAGAAATCTTTTCTTGAACATTTTCCTTATCATAAGGATCTTTTATCAAGGGTTTATAATCAGTTTTTAAAAACACATATGAGGATGTAGGTTGGGGTTTTTTAAAAGTAAAAGGATCAGTTTTATCAAATTTAACAGGCACTGTTTCTCCAAAGGTACAAGTATTTTTACTAAAAACTCTATAATCCTTAGAAGGTGTGGAGTATCCTAAGAAAATTCCTTCAATGGATTTGGGTGTGAATTTATGTAAATTATCATTAGTATTCAGAAAGAATACTTTTCAACCAAATACCTTGAAGTATGAAAGTCTATGTTTTATACCATTCCACAATTCGTAAGGGGTTTTGTTAAGAAAATTTCTAATTAAAACTCAATTTTTAGTATAAAAATAAATACTTACAACTTCAGTCTAAAAGTGTTTATCTATAGAATATTCACTCAACATGGTTCTAGTTATTTCTTGAAGAATTATATTTCTTCTTTCAAAACACCATTCTATTGAGGAGTTCTTGGTGTTGAAAAGTTATGAGTAATGCCTTTTTTACTAAAAAAAATTTCAAAATCAGAATTTTGAAATTCTCCTCCATGATCACTATGAATAGTTATCAATTGAAGGTTTTTCTTATTTTTAAATTGGGATCTAAAGATTTTTAAATAGGAAAAATATTCAGATTTATTTGTTATAAAATAGACCCATGTGAATCTAATGTAATCATCAACTAAGAAAAATACATCATATTTGCCTCCAATACTTCCAATATGTGTTGGACCAAAAAGATCCATATGTACTAACTGTAATTCATCTGAAGTTGAGACTTCACCAATTGATTTATGTTTCTTTCCATATTAACAAGGATAAAAAACTTGTAAAGAATCAAATCTAAGCTCTGGTAGATCCTTAACAAGTCTAGTCTTAGAGAGTTTTCATAGGTTCCTAAGGTTAAAGTGTCCTAACCTTATATTCCATAACCAAGATTTATCTTCCATTGTACTAAGTAAAGGTAGATTTTTTCTCGTAATGTCTTATAAGTTTAGTGTGTATATATTCTCTTGCCTATGGGTAGAAATAATAAACTCTTCCTTCGAATTGTGTACTAAGCACTTATCATTCCTAAAATTCACAAGGTGACCTTCATCACATAATTGACTTATACTAATGAGGTTGTGATTAAGACCCTTAAAAAATTAAATATTTGATATTAAAGTTTTTCTAAGAAGAATAATGTTACATATACCAACAATTTATCCCTGATCATTATCTCCAAAAGTTATTTTTCCTCCTTTAATCTGGATAATCTCTACAAAGAAATTTTTGTTACCAGTCATATGCCAGGAACATCCACAATCTATGTACGAAGTATTTCTATTGGTACATTCTTTATTTTCCAAAAAATAAAAAATTTTGACTTTCAGAATCTAAACTTTCTTAGATCCATAAATTTCAGAAAGCAATATTTTAGGTATCCACGTTATCTTAGAAAAATAAGCTTTATGAAAACCTAAATACTGGATTTTATTTAAAGAAAAAAAATTAACCCAATGTCCAACACACTGACATTTATTATAGAATAGAGCAATTTGAGGAAAAAAATAGTTATTATTGAATACTAGTTTAGAATTGGTATAAGAAAATCCATAACGATTCCTTATAGGTCAAATTTGGGAATACATTTTGTCAAAGTTTTCCTTACCAGATTTAATGTTTGAAAAAAACATCCTCAAGGAAAATATTTCTGAATTTAGTTTTATAACCAAGTTTCTATCCTCAAAAACATTAGTTTTAAAATAAGAGTTAGTATCTAAAATATTTTTCATATAAATTGCATTTTCAAGATCCTTAGAAAGTTTATCCTTCTCTGAATTAAATTCCTCAATTTTTTTGGAAATACTTTTAAAATCAAATGTTTTCTTATCAAGATCTTTAGAATGATCTGATACTTATTTGGTTAAAATAGACATTCTAGAATTTTCCTTATCAAGATTTTTCTTGACTTTAGAATTTTCATTCTCAAGAAGTTTAGAAAACCTAGACACTTCTTCATAAGAAGGTAACATATTATCTTCTGATGAGGAAGATTCATCATCTGAAGATTTATAATATTTATTATCAATAAAATTTGGATTCAAAGATACATTAGTAATAGATTCAGCACTGTGTACCTTGGACATTAGAAAATGATTTTCAATGGGTATATTTTCTAGTAGACCAAGATTCTTATGACCAGAAGATTCATACTCTGAGGATTCTTCAGAAGAGTCACCACTGCTGGCACTCTAGGTGTCATTAGATTTCAAAACATTCCTAAATTTATCCTTGTAATACTTATTTATATTCCTCTCATAATGATTTTCCTTTCTATAACTTTTCTTATGAATTGGACAATTCAGCTTAATATGCCCAGCTCTTTTGCATTCATAGCAAGTGACTTCCAAGTGTTTCTTGTATTTTATTTCATTCTAATTATATCTATATAGAACGTCTTTCTTTCCAATTATCTTGTTCATCCATTGAGCAAGATTATCTAGTTCATTCTAAAAATGTTCACTTTCACTAGATTCAGATAAAACAGTAAATTTCTTAGACTTAGATATTGTAACCATTTCTGGAGTCTTGATTTTATTAGTAGTAAAGGCTACACTTCTATTTTAATTATTCTTCTTATTCGTTTCATCATATCTTTTCATTCATGTCTCATGTTGAAGAAGAGTTCCAAAAATCTCATCAAGAGTAATTTTTGGGCACTTTTCTATTTTCATCAATATTTGTTCTCTTAGATTTCAACTCATTAGTCATGATATATATAATCTTGTTCACAAGAGATTCATCATCTAAACCTTTCCCACCAATAGATTTTAAATTGTTAAAAAATTTCATAAACCTTTTTTTTACCTTGCAAACTGGTTCTCCATAGGGAAATAGAAATCCATGATATTCTTCTCTAATCATAGCTCTGATAGTCTCAATCACTTTGGATGTACCAAAATGTGTAACATCCAATTTCTTCTATATAAAATTTACCGATCACAATAAGATATCTAACTATATATATTCCTATTCATGGAACACAACAAATTATTACGTACCTTGTATTTTAGTTCATATTCTAACTTCTCTTGATTGGTAAAGGTTTTGACTTCCTTATCGGGAATTTGTTAATCTCTATTAAGCATAACAAAGTTGTCCACTCCAGTATTAATAAAAAAGTCTTAATGTGATCTCTCCAATACTCATAATCATTCCCATCAAATATTGGTGGTCTAGTTGGATTGAGATTTTCAATCGAACCAACATTCATTCCTACCATTCTATGAGAAAATATATTTCCACAAAAACTTGTTAATAGTAAATTTTTGTAAACAAAGAAAAAAATCCTTAAGCAATGAAAAATTTAGAACAAGGAAAACCTGAGCAAGAAAACTTATATTTGAATATAAGTATTTCAGGAACCTCCTCTGATACTAATTGTTGGATTGAAATAATGATGTAGATGTTTAATTACAAGAGGGGGTTGAATTGTTAGTTTAAAAACTTTTTTTAACATTAAAGAAAACTATGTTTGACAAAGTTAAACAAGGTAAATTCACAAGACCTATTTTAGTGCTATTAAACTAACTTCTAGGTTCAAGAAATATGGGTCTAGAAATTAAACATAAGGAAAGTTTACAAAGAAAAGATTCTACCATAAATAATATAGAATATTAATTATCATAGTATACAAAAGTACAAGAAAGTATAAGAAGGTTATACCTTATTCATTTATCAAAGTATAGCGGAAATAAACTTGAAAAAAGAGAAACAAGTATAAAATCTTTTCACCCAAATATTAGGGTATCCAACAACCTTGGATAAAAGTACCTTAGTTTATACTTTCAATATATTCTGTCTTATCCACACTAGGGTAAGCCCTCGATACGAATATTGTAATCTATCATGCTACCCCCGGAAGCGCTCAATCTTTAAGGTAGTTGGAACCTCCATCTTCTTATCCCTAAAATTCATCGAACTTTAAGGTATTTAGACCCTTTTTCTTCCAATCCCCAGAAAACCTCAATTGTACTCAGCAATAATTAGAGTCACACAAAGATATCTGAACAAGTTGTTCAGAACCACACAAAGCATGAGAGTCTCTCTCACTATCTAGAAATCACTTAAACAACATATAATCTCTAGAGTGATGGAATAGTGATTGTGCTTGTTCAAATGATATCTTATTTATAGGCACTTCTCCAACGGTCATCTCCCTCCTCCAATGGAAATATTTTTTCTTGAAGCTCAGAGGGATTTATACACATGTCACTTAAACAATAGTTAGTTAGAAATATATTGTATGACATCATTTCATAATAAGTTTAATGAAAAAGAATTTACTTAACTAAATAAGTAGTTTAGAGTATAAAAAAATGAAATTCAGAATCTAACCAAATAAAATTTGGAGTCTATAAAACATGGATATTCAGATTTTGTTTTAAAAAGAATTTGGAATCTTAATTATATAGGTTTCAATGTCTGAATTCTTAGGAATTTGGAATCTGAATTCAATATATTTCTGAGTTTGAATTCTGAAGAATTCGGTGTCTAGATTTTGAGGAATTCAGTGTCTAAATTTTGAGGAATTCAGAGTCTGAATTATGAGGAATTTTGAGTTTGAATTCTGAAGAATTCAGAGTCTAAATTATGAGGAATTTGGGGTCTTAATTCTGAGAATTCGGAACCTAAATTTCAACGAATTTGGAACCTAAATATCATAGAATTTAGAACCTGAATTTTAGAGAATTCAGAACCTGAATTTCAAATAATTCGGAACCTGAATTTCATAAAATTCAGCTCCTGAAAATAGAATACTCTATATCTAAGTATTTAAAGTATTCTGATATATTAGATATGAAACAAAATTTTTACTTAGTTATAAAATGAGTTATATTTAGAGAGACTATAAAATGAACAATGAAAACAAAGGTGAGGATAAAAATTTCCTTAGGAAAGGAAAATTTTCCTTATGAAAATAATCCTTAGGGAAAATATAATTTTTCTTAAGATAATGTGTTTGTGATTTTCAAAACATAGAGAAATGGAAAATTCATAAGGAACTCTTATTGAATCAATAGTTTCTAATATAGCTATTGAACAGTTATCACATGATTATTACAAATATAGGGCTTTAATAAATCCAATTTACTAAGAAAAAGGAACCAATGGAATCATCCAGTAGAATTGATCCGTACGAAGCCCATTTGTTAGAGATCAAAAAGGAGTTGGCGTAACTAGGCTTCACTCTTGATCAATCCCAATCTGAGATTCAACACACTAAGTTTTAATGGAATCTCTTATGGGAGAAGTGAAATTTGATAGAGATTACCACCCGAGTGATGTTATCTAAGACACCCTAAAAGTCGGTCACCATTGCACACCTTACCCTTAGGTCATATGCAGGTGTTATAAGGTGTTATCTAACAATACCCTAGCACTATTATAATGTGAATTATTTTTTTATAGAATAAATAATATACATTTATTTTATTATTGTTACTTTGTAAATAGTTTTTAAAGCATAAATAGTATGTTTAGTTAATATTCAATTAAGAAATCTATTTTGATGAATTAATGGATTTTCAAATTAAATAATATTTAAACAAAATATTATGACTAAATTAATTTTTATTAAATATAAATTATCGTATAATTTTTATGAATATAATTGTAATTTTTATTAAGGTTTGAAAGCTGTTTTTGTCAAAACCCATGAATTTTTGATAAATGTCAGTTTTATTTTAAAAGTAAAAATTTTTATATTTAGAAAATTATTTAGATAAAATGAATATTTTTTTTGGATTCAGGAAATCTAAATTATTTAATGGTAAATTTTTCATATTTTTCTGAGGCAGTCGAAATTTTGGGTAAAAATTAAATACCGTATATGTATATAATGTGTTTTATGACATCATAATGACCAAATAGTGATGTAATAAAATAATATAAAAAGTTTTTTTGTCTAATATATATTTTATAGTTAATATAATGTGATTTTAGATTTGTTTTATTAATTTTATGATGCCTTAGTGGACCCTCCAAGGCTTATAAAATATTATAACCTTTTAAAATGTTTTCCTTGAGAGTGTGACTCACCTCCACATAAGCAAGACTAATATTTTAATATGTTCATCCATTGTCCTTATAAAATAATTTTTTCTAATACCATTTAGAAAAAACCATGGGAAAAACCATGGGATGGTGTGTGGTTTTGATTAGTTTAATATGTAGTGTCCAAAACCTAAATAACAAATAATTCTCTCTCATTTCCTATATAAACCCACTCAATCTCCCATTACTCTTCACTAAAAACATTTGGAGCTTGACCAAACTATTCTCTACTCTATCTATAATCCTCTCAAGTCTCCCCAATCACCCAATAAGCCTCTCTCAAGCCTCTCCCAAGCCTTTGGGATCACACTTCCAAGTGAGGGATTTCTTCCTTTCTCATTTTTGTCCAAATTTATTTATGTTTCCATACCCTTGTATTTTCTATTAAAAATGTTGGGGTATTATTTCATACCTCCACCATACTTCCCTCATTATTTTTTAATGTTTATATACTTCTTTCTCTCTCATTAATTCCCCCCATGTACACTCGTTACCATGCTAAAATTCCATAAGGAATTTCCCTCTTCTCATTTACATTCAAGAAATTCTTTTATATTATGCATCTAAATACCATTAAATATATTGGGATATTATGTTACATGACCCCATTACCTTCCATTTCATGTATAAATTATGAGATACCATTTTCTCTCTCATCAACCCATTATACGATTTCTATTTGACGTTGTTATGCTACTAAAGTTACACCAAAATTTCCATGCCAAAATCATCACGTAGGTGAATTCCATACCCATTTCTCTACCAAGGGTATTCACCTTTACGAACATATAAATATTTAATGATACTTTTATGTCTGTATCCCACATTCCTTAGTCTTGTAATAAATTATGATGTTGAATGACTACATGTTATATGATCCATGTGGCACACTTTTTCATGAAATGAAATGTTTATAAAGGGTGCAGCTTGATAGCACTCCAATGCATTGGGTAAAGATTAGTATCATGATACATAAAGTGAGATGAGGGTTTACTCATGATAATTCAATTGGAATGAGGTTTCACTCATTCTCCATGTGCAATTAGCCTTGGATCATGCTAATATCATGTTAAATGTTGTTTCCACATTTCGATGTTATGATAATCAAGTTATATGATGCCTTTATGTTATTGTTTCTCTTGTGATCCATTGATATGCCTATTTCCTAACATGTATTATATAATTCGTGTTATGAATTTTTTACTCCCTTATTGGGCTTTATATATCACCCTTTTCTTATACATGTCCTTAGGTTATCCCATGAAATGCTAAGTACAAAGGAATTTTGTGGACATGTAAAAGAAGTTTTCAATAATGTAACGCCCCGACCCCAGCTACCCAGAGTCGGTGCATTACTTCGTAACATTGGCATGATCACAAGAAATATCAAATCTCGAATGACCGATTGGTTTAGTAGCCTTGGAAACACTAGATATATTCATAAGTTTTACATTACATCATAAAATGAAAAACTACTACAACAACATAATGTTTCCACAATCCACACTATTAACCCCTCATAAAATCCCTGCAGGTCATTCATAACTTACTTCTTCACATCCTGGGAAAAATAAAACATAGAAAAGGGGTGAGCTCAAATGCCCAGTAAGGATAACAATATAGCGGAAACTATCATAAATAAGAATAAACATTTAAGGGAATGTATAACTAAAACAAAATCCTTTCAAACTTGAACTTTCAACATAGTATGGCATAAATAAAATGAAATAATGCCATTTACTTATTCACATGGATATTCTACTAATAGAATAATCACATGCAAAAATCAATAACCACTTTCATAATGTTGGAATGCATAATGCCAGACTATCATAACCACATAGTCAAGGCCTCATGCCAAGACTACAAATAAGATTTTGTCAAGGCCTTGTGCCAAGACACTAGTTTGTCTCATGAGACCTACCGATGCATCGAGGAGCTATAGCGGGCTCCACCCGTCACATATTAAGTCCAATGCATTCCCATATGAAAAGGATTAAACATAACATAAACATTCGTCTTAAAACTAGCATACGAAATGTCAATACTTTCACCATAAACTATGAATGGTATAAAAATAGCACATCCATAGTCAAACATATCACAAAACCTTCAATACAATATAGAAGTTTTGTATCATAATAAATCAACTTCAAATAATCTTAAAATCCATCAAAGGATGTTGACATAGATGAAATAAAAATTCTTTTTAAAGAAATATCTCCAATTATTTTGAAATAATTTAAGATCCATATAAAATAAAACATTTTCTTTGAAAATATTCTTATAAGATTGTAAGGAAAACTTTGAAGATTTTATAACGGCGGAAAATAGCCGCACCCGCCGTATAAGTTAAAAAAAACATTCTTACCTTAATTCTGTCGAAAAGGTTAAAAAGGACCTTGTTTTGAAAACGACCGAAATATTCCTTTATAAACCACTTATAAAAGTCAAAAAGGGTATAAATGACTTTAACTCATATTCTACTAAATAGTAAAAATGTTTTGAAATACATTTTTTTAAGAAACATGGATGTGGATGATAAAGAAATCCCAGTAGATTATTACGTATAAACAACCTCGGATAATGAAGAGATTGTGAAATAACCCTTACCAATTTGGTAACTTATGAAACATACAACCCATGAAATAGGTATCATACAATGAATATGTAAATACACATAAATTAGAGTGTATTACACAAAGAATATAATTATGGGCAGTACATACACCACACAAAAGGTGATGGTGGCAATATGGCATGAATCTCACGGGAATAAGGAGTGAGATGAAAACCCCTTACCTTGTACTTTTCCTTTGTTGGGGTCGGTTAACCTCCTGTATAATGGTGAAATAATTGTTATTAAATTATACAAGAATCATATACATTAATATGATATCATATATGATCTTTTAACATTGCTTTATTAATAATATCTTAGTATTATCGTCGTTTCAGGTGATAATCGATTCGTTCTTCTTAAATGTTTGGTTACGTAAGACATGTTTGTAATGGATAGATTAAATCTTATTCATAATCAGAATTATATTAACATTATTTTTAACCCTAAAATGAGAATAATACTTGAATGGATACGATGGAGGATGGATCTCACCGCGTTCATGGAGACGGTAGTCCGTACGTACGCACGAACGCTACTTCCATTTAATTTTTATTTTAAAAGAATTGAATCCAAATGATACATAGGTATATTACTATTACAGTATAATATAATATTTTATATATGTTACTTAAGTTCATTAACACCATCCTTTATACGTTCCATGTGTGGTATGAACGAGTCATATCATTTTAAGGGGGCGGTAGTCCGCACTTCCTCAAATGAAATTATCGTATGTATATACAACATGAAACGAATAATGGTATGAAATAAAATGGAATTACAGAAGCTTATATATAAAATATATATCATTAATATCATATTTAATTACAGTGCCATCATAATGTCCACCATGAGAGGCGGTAAGATGTATTTGAACAATCATCGTTTCGTGAGGCGTTAGTTTTCCATCCACAGAAACATTATGTTCATCATCCATTAGATGGAGTTGTGTGTATGTGTAGTTTGAATCCTTCTTATAACAACATCCTAGTATATTGAGGATACTGGTGTTGTTACAAAAGAAAGGAAATAAAAAGAGTTTGGGGGTTGGAGAAGCAAAATAAAGGAAAATAATTTAAGAGAAATCGTTACCTTTAATTTAGGTAACTCACTTTGGTTGGAACCAAAGGACTTCTTGAAATGATTTCTGCCTAAGGGGAAGCTTCAAGGAGGAGGAGAGGGATGTGGGGAGATTAGTTGGGCAGAGTTTGGACAAGCCAAGTGGCTTGAGAGGTGTGAGGAATGAGTAGAAGTGGTCTCCTTTTATAAGGGAGAAGAGGGGCTCTTTAGGAAAGAGTGAAAGTATTACTTTATAATATAATTATATTCGGTTTATAATGGTCCAAAAATCATTGAGGTCGAAGATAAGATGACTAATATTATAAATAACATCAACCAATAAGAATTGGACAGGTTTTAGATAATATTTTAATCGTTATAATCTTATTTATTTAAATGATTTATTAATGAGGTAAACATTGCATCATTATTATGTCATTAATAATTTAAATTATTTGATGTCTAAAAATTATAAATAAAATATCATTATGTAGGAAATCTTTTTATCTTTCTAATGAATTTTTATAATAGAAAATCCAACATGTATAACCCTATGTAAAAATTGTTCTTCTAAAAGATGTAATCTTATGCCATTTTTATTTTTATTTTAACTTTATTAATATAAAGTGTCCCTACCACATACAAGTGGCTCCAAGGGGTCCCCAAATTGACCCAAGGATGATCATGGTCGGGTATGTGTCCACCAATAAGGTTAGGACACGTTTTAGGGTAATTTTGTATTATTATAATATTATTTTTTAACCCTTATTGACCGGATTTACCCTTAACCATGGTAAATAAAATATTTACCGCAATAATTATTCAAAATGTCTAAAAATAAAAGTTACCTATTTACACAATTTGGACATCCTGATTCCAAATATGGAATCCATTTTTCTAAATTCAAAACACAGAATTGGAAGAAATTAATTTAAAATTAACTCCCGCTGTCAAAACAAAAAGCGTGTTTTTAAGAGGTAATAACTATCAAAAGATTGACACTTGTTTATGTTCGGTTTAATTGTAAAATTATGTCCAATGACCAACATTATATTAAATGGTAAAAATATATTCTAAATATACATTAAAACTACTAAAATTCATAATTTATCACTATTAATTATTTTGATTAAAAAAGTTGTTTTTAATTAAAATTTAGTAATTTTCACTATTCATCAAAATATGAAAGTTATCCGAAAAGTACCAAAATTTCACCTTAGGATAAATTAGATATTACGAATCCAAAAATGAAGTCCATTTTGAAATAAAAAATATATATGATTTCAAAAAGTAGGTATTACTATTCACAACGTCTAGTTTAATTAGTTGTGGTGTGTGTTAGAACTCGAGGATGCGTACAACACACGCTATCGCATTATTCGAAGGGAAACGTACCATGGAAGCTTGGGGTGTTACATTCTCCCCTCCTTCAATAAATTGCGTCCTCGCAATTTGAAATTGTTCTTCTAAAATAAAAGGTTGAAAATATATAATATATTTGTGGGAAACCCCACATCGGAAATTGGGTTACTAAAATTTAGTCTTAATATGAGGAAAAGAGAAATGAAACGGTCACCACCAAATTATGATCTCGATTAGGAGAACATTGGTGGCAATTTGAGAAATATAATTGGAGGAAAAACGTAAATATTTATAGGTAGTAATTGAGGTCATCAATTACAAACAAGTATAAAATTGAGGTCCTTAAATTCATCAATCTATGATGATTTGAAATACCATCGGTTCAACAAAACATAGGGTATTAGGATAACACATTTTTGACGTTTCAAAATATCTTAGTTGAAATCCCACATCGAAAAATGAATTAATGAGGCCTCTATTTAAAATAAAGAGTCGAAAGTATGAAGATTACCGAAAATAACACATACTAGGGTTCCATGTAGTAAAATATGGATATGGAAGAAAAATCTAACCATCAATTACCTGATGGAGAGTGGTAGAGAACATGGCTATGAAAAGGCCAACAATCCCAAATCCATAAATTAGTGATGATTTAAGGTACCATCTAGGAAAACATTTTTGTTCTAATTTTATTTTCTTAATATTGAGGAATTTTTTATGAGATTGGCTAAGATCATATAGAGATATACTTACTTTATAATTAGAGTTTTATCCATTAATAAATTTCTACCACATACTCATCTTTCACTCTAAAAGATAATAGAATGTAAAAAAAATTCTATTTACACTATTCGTATAGGGTTCCAAAATAAACGAATTTATAATTCATCTAAAAAATATTTTAATAAAAACTACATTATTTAATCCAGGACATCTCGTGGGCCAGTGGTAAGTGATACACCCTTGTCGCCCTTCGGTTGCGGGTTCAAGTCTCGCAGCCTTGCCGGACGTGACGGGTTGCCGCCCGACCTCCGGGTTGTCCTTTTATGGAAATCCAAAATAATCCAAACTAGAACTATCCAAAATACTTCTATCCAAACTCACAGTCCAACATTTATAAGGAAGTTAAACATAATATAGATCCTTTTTACCCCGTAATAGCATATGAATACCTTCATCATGTATTACCATATTCTTTATTGATTACATTCATGTTCCCTTATTCCATATAGAATTCTGGATATACTTCATTAATCCAAAAATGTTTTAAAACCCAACAATGATGGAATATACAAATCATTAATCAGCTTCAAGGTAGTCAATAATATCCAATATAATTTATCCAAATCAATCATGTATTATTCTAAAATCACTACCTCAGTATCAGAACTATATTATGATTTATCATTCTCTCAACCATATATTTTCCAAAAAGTTATCCTGCTATTGAGTCACTTTTCTTTCTTCCACACAATCTCAAGTCCTTAATGAAATAGTACTGCAGTACAATCCTTATATACTCCATAATAATTATAACAAGTACATTGTTGATACAACACTCAATTGATATAATCAACATAATAACTCTAATCATTCATCTTAATCTCAGGTAGTATCATAACTTGATTATTATCCAACAGCATCATTTGCAGCATAGTCTGATGACTGGGACATAGGTTCGCGTAGTGTCCAAACTCCTTGCAAATGAAGCATTGTACATTTGAAACCATTTTCTTACCCTTGCAGTCATGTACTTTGTGCCCTTTTCCTCCACACTTATAACAAACTCCCATTCCTTTCAGGCAAGTTCCAGGGTGTTTGTTTCCACAGTTACCACATATGGGAAAATTCTTCTTTTCCCTCTTCCCTTTATCCATCTTTCTCTCTTCTATCCTTTTCTTCTCTTGCTTCCCTTCAAAGCCATAGGACTCAGTAAACTCTTTACTTATCTTATCAACACATGATATTATTTCTTCATATGATGATAATACATGGGAGACTATTTCTCTTATAAATTCTAGCTTAAGACCATGAAAGATATGATCCTTCCTTCTCTTTGGATCATGTTCATTTCTGGATTTCTCATTCCTTCTACTGGGCTCCATTTCTAAACAATGGAATACACTAGATCAGTTTATGAATCAAAATACATAATCCCATACTTATAATACACTTAACATAAATTGAACTATTTATGGATATAATCCATAATCATAAAAATGTTTTCTTTGAGGAAGTATATACTCATAATCCCTTCAAAATGATTTGTAAAGAAAATGAGAGTTATCCTAAGCATATCCCCCGGGAGTGTCGTAACCAAGAGTGCAGCAAGGCCCGTTGTCGTGCACCAGTTTCCGTTCGAGTCTAGCTCAAAGCGGTGTTTTCGGGTTTTACCCCTAGGTACATCTGTGCCAGAGCCGCCTCTACCTGCTCGTATCCAGACAGGGATGTATTGCTCGGAAAGCTCACAAAATCTCTACAATACCAAAATTCTAGGAAGTTTTTCTATACTAATCCTCAAAGTTCATCTTAGGTCTACGTGCTCTAATCAGAGTTTATCTAAATCTAGCTTCCAAGGTTTGTACTAAACTTCCTCTGATACCAACTGTAACGCCCCGACCCCAGCTACCCAGAGTCGGTGCATTACTTCGTAACATTGGCATGATCACAAGAAATATCAAATCTCGAATGACCGATTTGTTTAGTAGCCTTGGAAACACTAGATATATTCATAAGTTTTACATTACATCATAAAATGAAAAACTACTACAACAACATAATGTTTCCACAATCCACACGATTAACCCCTCATAAAATCCCTGCAGGTCATTCATAACTTACTTCTTCACATCCTGGGAAAAATAAAACATAGAAAAGGGGTGAGCTCAAATGCCCAGTAAGGATAACAATATAGCGGAAACTATCATAAATAAGAATAAAAATTTAAGGCAATGTATAACTAAAACCAAATCCTTTCAAACTTGAACTTTCAACATAGTATGGCATAAATAAAATGAAATAATGCCATTTACTTATTCACGTGGATATTCTACTAATAGAATAATCACATGCAAAAATCAATAACCACTTTCATAATGTTGGAATGCATAATGCCAGACTATCATAACCACATAGTCAAGGCCTCATGCCAAGACTACAAATAAGATTTTGTCAAGGCCCTGTGCCAAGACACTAGTTTGTCTCATGAGACCTACCGATGCATCGAGGAGCTATAGCGGGCTCCACCCGTCACATATTAAGTCCAATGCATTCCCATATGAAAAGGTTTAAACATAACATAAACATTCGTATTAAAACTAGCATACGAAATGTCAATACTTTCACCATAAACTATGAATGGTATAAAAATAGCACATCCATAGTCAAACATATCACAAAACCTTCAATACAATATAGAAGTTTTGTATCATAATAAATCAACTTCAAATAATCTTAAAATCCATCAAAGGATGTTGACATAGATGAAATCAAAATTCTTTTTAAAGAAATATCTCCTTTTATTTTGAAATAATTTAAGTTCCATATAAAATAAAACATTTTCTTTGAAAATATTCTTATAAGATTGTAAGGGAAACTTTTAAGATTTTATAACGGCGGAAAATAGCCGCACCCGCCGTATAAGTTAAAAAAAACATTATTACCTTAATTCTGTCGAAAAGGTTAAAAAAGACCTTGTTTTGAAAACGACCGAAAGATTCCTTTATAAACCACTTATAAAAGTCATAAAGGGTATAAATGACTTTAACTCATATTCTAGTAAATAGTAAAAATGTTTTTAAATACATTTTTTAAGAAACATGGATGTGGATGATAAAGAAATCCCAGTAGATTATTACGTATGAACAACCTCGGATAATGAAGAGATTGTGAAATAACCCTTACCAATTTGGTAAATTATGAAACATACAACCCATGAAAGAGGTATCATACAATGAATATGTAAATACACATAAATTAGAGTGTATTACACAAAGAATATAATTATGGTCAGTACATACACCACACAAAAGGTGATGGTGGCAATATGGCATGAATCTCACGGGAATAAGGAGTGAGATGAACACCCCTTACCTTGTACTTTTCCTTTGTTGGGGTCGGTTAACCTCCTGTATAATGGTGAAATAATTGTTATTAAATTATACAAGAATCATATACATTAATATGATATCATATATGATCTTTTAACATTGCTTTATTAATAATATCTTAGTATTATCGTCGTTTCAGGTGATAATCGATTCGTTCTTCTTAAATGTTTGGTTACGTAAGACATGTTTGTAATGGATAGATTAAATCTTATTCATAATCAGAATTATATTAACATTATTTTTAACCCTAAAATGAGAATAATACTTGAATGGATACGATGGAGGATGGATCTCACCGCGTTCGTGGAGACGGTAGTCCGTACGGACGCACGAACGCTACTTCCATTTAATTTTTATTTTAAAAGAATTGAATCCAAATGATACATAGGTATATTACTATTCCAGTATAATATAATATTTTATATATGTTACTTATGTTCATTAACACCATCCTTTATACGTTCCATGTGTGGTATGAACGAGTCATATCATTTTAAGGGGGCGGTAGTCCGCACTTCCTCAAATGAAATTATCGTATGTATATACAACATGAAACGAATAATGGTATGAAATAAAATGGAATTATAGAAGCTTATATATAAAATATATATCATTAATATCATATTTAATTACAGTTCCATCATAATGGCCACCATGAGAGGCGGTAAGATGTATTTGAACAATCATCGTTTCGTGAGGCGTTAGTTTGCCATCCACAGAAACATTATGTTCATCATCCATTAGATGGAGTTGTGTGTATGTGTAGTTTGAATCCATCTTATAAAAACATCCTAGTATATTGAGGATACTGGTGTTGTTACAAAATAAAGGAAATAAAAAGAGTTTGGGGGTTGGAGAAGCAAAATAAAGGAAAATAATTTAAGAGAAATCGTTACCTTTAATTTAGGTAACTCACTTTGGTTGGAACCAAAGGACTTCTTGAAATGATTTCTGCCTAAGGTGAAGCTTCAAGGAGGAGGAGAGGGATGTGGGGAGATTAGTTGGGCAGATTTTGGACGAGCCAAGTGGCTTGAGAGGTGTGAGTAATGAGTAGAAGTGGTATCCTTTTATAAGGGAGAAGAGGGGCTCTTTAGGAAAGAGTGAAAGTATTACTTTATAATATAATTATATTCGGTTTATAATGGTCCAAAAATCATTGAGGTCGAAGATAAGATGACTAATATTATAAATAACATCAACCAATAAGAATTGGACAGGTTTTAGATAATATTTTAATCGTTATAATCTTATTTATTTAAATGATTTATTAATGAGGTAAACATTGCATCATTATTGTGTCATTAATAATTTAAATTATTTGATGTCTAAAAATTATAAATAAAATATCCTTATGTAGGAAATCTTTTTATCTTTCTAATTAATATTTATAATCGAAAATCCAACATGTATAACCCTATGTAAAAATTGTTCTTCTAAAAGATGTAAGCTTATGCCATTTTTATTTTTATTTTAACTTTATTAATATAAAGTGTCCCTACCACATATAAGTGGCTCCAAGGGGTCCCCAAATTGACCCAAGGATGCTCATGGTCGGTTATGTGTCCACCAATAAGGTTAGGACACGTTTTAGGGTAATTTTGTATTATTATAATATTATTTTGTAACCCTTATTTACCGGATTTACCCTTAACCATGGTAAATAAAATATTTACCACAGTAATTATTCAAAATGTCTAAAAATAAAAGTTACCTATTTACACAATTTGGACATCCTGATTCAAAATATGGAATCCATTTTTCTAAATTCAAAACACATAAGTGGCAGAAATTAATTTAAAATTAATTCCCGCTGTCAAAACAAAAAGCATGTTTTTAGGAGGTAATAACTATCAAAAGATTGACACTTGTTTATGTTCGGTTTAATTGTAAAATTATGTCCAATGACCAACATTATATTAAATGGTAAAAATATATTCTAAATATACTTTAAAACTACTAAAATTCATAATTTATCACTATTAATTATTTTGATTAAAAAAGTTGTTTTTAATTAAAATTTAGTAATTTTCACTATTCATCAAAATATGAAAGTTATCCGAAAAGTACCAAAATTTCACCTTAGGATAAATTAGATATTCCGAATCCAAAAATGAAGTCCATTTTAAAATATAAAATATATATGATTTCAAAAAGTAGGTATTACTATTCACAATGGCTAGTTTAATTAGTTGTGGTGTGTGTTAGAACTCGAGGTTGCGTACAACACACGCTATCGCATTATTCGAAGGGAAACGTACCATGGAAGCTTGGGGTGTTACAAATAAAAATGTTGTGTTTTATGTTCTAAGCTGTTATGTAATGTTCCTAATTTCCCAATACACTAGACCTATATATCCTCAGAGTTTTATTAAGTGGATTTTTATGTAATATATCATGTTAAAGTGTGTAATAAAGAGCAGGGTTGTTATAGTTGGTATCAGAGTATAGGTTTAGTTATTTTTGGGATTAGTATTAGAAAACCCTAGTGAAAGACTTAGGGATAAGAATAAGTATAATAAAAACATACCGAAATTTTTTTGAGTATTGAGTAAGTGTTTTATCAAGAAAATAAATCTTTTTCTAGATATGAGTAGGCAGAGGCGGCTCTGGCACAGATGTATCTAGGGGAAAAACCTGAAAACATCACTTTGATCTAGACTAAAACGGGAACTGGTACACAAAAATAGGCCTTACTTCACTCTTGGTTACAACACTCTCAGGGTATATGCTTTAGAAAATTCATAATCTTAGTATGAACCATTATTAATGGAATAAAATCCCCCCTAAGAATATATGTTTGGAAGTAGATCATGGATAACATAGAATGAATCATTTAAATTCATAAGTTAAGGAAATAAATTTAATTTATAAGTTATCACTTTTCTTCATTTGATTCCCCTTTATATGTTACCCCTAACATTACTTTATTCCATCCAATGGCTGGTAATAGGAGAACTTGGGCTAACAACCAATTTGAAGATCAATGTGACAAATGTTCTAATGAGATGCCGATGGGTGGAGGAATCACAAACTTTATCACAATAATCTCTTAGTTAACTCAAGTTTTGAATAGAAACATGGGTCAAGAGAAACGTTCAAACCCCCCTAAGAAAGAAAAAGTAACAATAGAGAGCTTCACGAGACAAAGTCCTCCTACTTTTAATGGATCATATGATCCCTTAATTACTGAAAAATGGATCAACTCCATTGAAAAGATATTCTCCATACTTCAATGTTCCAAAAAGGAGAAGGTTATTATAGTTGATTATTGTATACAGGGTGAAGCTAATCAATGGTGAACATTGATAAAAAATACGAATCCTAAGGAGGATATTGAGGCATTGGAATGGAAGGATTTTCAGAAAATGTTATTTCGATAAATATTTTCCACACACACTCTGACTTAATATGGAAAGGTACTTCCTTTCCATAAATCAAAAAGATAAAAAATCCATTCGAGTGTATGATGAAATATTAAAAAGGTATGCACGATATGCCTCTGGATTTGTCGTTACCCCCGAATGCAAGGTTGACTTCTTCTTTGGTGGGATAAAACCTATCTTACGGAAAGCCCTGGAGATCCACAACTTTGATGGCTATGAGGAAATTGTTCGATGTTCCCTCAAAGTCAAAATGGAGATAATAAAATCTTAGGTGTATCACAGGTATAAGAAGAGGAAAGTGGACTTTAATTCTGGTTTTCCGATGGATAAATGCAATAGTGCTAAGAAATTTCATCACCCCACTTTCCAAAGGTGAAGAAAGAAGAACCCCAGAAATTTCATGAAGGGGACAAGGAAATTCTTTAGGTGTGGAAGAGAAGTTCACCTAGCCATTAACTGTCGGCAAGAAAAACCCACTACTGCAATAGAGGATAGGAATGCTCCATTAAACCCCTAATGAATTGTTCATTACTTCAAATACAAATAACCAGGGAACTTTTCAAACCGGTTCCCTAATCCAAGGGTTTTTTGAGGTAACCAACAACCACCAAGGCATCAAGGGAGAGATTTTTCTATCAATACCACTAAAGTGAACCCCAAAAATGAAGTGGTGAAAGGTATTATAGTTATTAATTCAATAATAAGGAATGTACTTTTTGATTATAATTATATGAATTATTTTATATCCTGAAATTTTAGTATAACAATCCCAACACCACCAAAAATCATGGAAGTAAAGATTTCAGTGAGAATCTAAAATGGGTCTATCATTGAAGCCCATGAATATAACTCCTCCCCTATCACAATTTTTGGTTTGAACTTCCTAGAGAACCTCTTCATACTCCCTCTAGTGGAATTTGATGAAATTCTTAGCATGTATTGGCTTTTCCTATATAGATCCAACATAAAATTTTGTGAGAGGAAAATCACTCTCTATATGGAGAATCGACTCTGATTTTGTACAAGTGCAAGGAGGAGGATAAATCTTCCTTAGCACCATCATCTCAAGCATGGATATTACTGCCCTATGAGCACACATATCTTGGTCAGATGATTGATTATAAGGAATCAACCATCTTTGAAGACTTTCCTATTATGAGGGAATTCGTTGAAGTGTTTCCTAAGGAATTTCCTGGTCTTCCTTCTATAAGAGATGTTTAATTTTAGATTGATATTATACCTATATCATTTCCAATATCCAAGACTCTGTATAGAATGGTTGTTGTAGAGATTTAGGAGCTAAAGAAACAAATATCGAAGAATCTAGATAAACGGTGTATATGCCCAAGAACATCACCATGTGGTGCACCAATCCTCTTCATCAAGAAGAAGGATGGGTCAATGCGAATTTGTATTGATTATCGTGACCTCAAAAAAATCATGATAAAGAACAAGTATCCTCTACCTTGAATAGATGGCTTGTTCGATAAGCTATGTGGATCACAATACTTCTCTAATGTGGATTTTCAGTTGGGATATTACCAAGTAAGAGTGAAGGAGGATATCCCCAAGACTACTTTTCATACAAGGTACGAGCACTATGAATTCATAGTAACACCTTTAGGACTCACTAATGCTCCAGAAATATTTATGGAATTGATGAGTAGAGTATTTAGAGATTACCTCGACAAATTTTTGGTAGTCTTTATAGACAGTATTCTAATATACTCTAAAACCAAGGAGAGTATGAGGAGTATCTAAGAATGGTACTAGAGACCTTGTGAAAGGAGAAGCTCTATGCAAAGTATAGAAAATGTGAGTTCTGTTTGAAGGAAGTCTCATTATTGGATCATATCATTGCAATCAATGGGATATCTATGGATCCCTCCTAGACAACCATAATTGAGGGATGGTCGAGGCCAACATTATTGATAGATATTCATAGCTTTCTATGGTTATCTGGATATTATCACTAATTTATGATAAATTTTTCACGATTGTCAAACCCTCTTACCAAGCTAACATGGAAGGGAGTCAAGCTTTCTTGGAGTGATGAATGCGAAGATATCTTCAAGGATTTGAAAAGAAGTCTTATCACTACGCCCGCACTCACATTACCCACAAGTGGAGAATTTTTTATAATATTTAGTGATGTATAGAAGAAGGTTCTAGGCTGTGTGTTGATGAAAAATGAAAAAGTTATTGCCTATGCTTTAAGGAAATTGAAATTTCATGAGAAAAACTATCCAACACATGATCTAGAGTTGGCTGCAGTAGTCTTCTCTTTAAAAATTTTGTGGCATTTCCTCTTTGGATAGAAGTGTGAAATATATAAAGATCACAAAATCCTCAAGTATATATTCCTGTAAAAAGAGTTGAATATGCGCCAAAAAAGATGGTTAGATTTGATCAAAGACTATGACTGCTCAATCTATTACCACCCGGGGAAAGTGACCAAGGTGGCAGATGCTCTATGTAGGAATGACCCAGCAATTATATCATTGAGTATAATTGAATAGAATCCAATCTTCTTAGATTTTATGAAGATGGACATGGGAATCATAAATAAGGTAACATCATCAATCCTTTCAAAAATTATTTCTCAACCATCTCTTTTGGAAATGTTAAAGGATGATCAAAAGGATGGTGTGGGAATTCAGAAGAAAGTGGGAACTATCAAAAAAGGGAAATCCTTGGAGTTCAATTTTAATGAAGAAACAATTGGGAGATTTGGGACAAGACTATGTATTCCATCAAATTTGAAATTAAAGAAAGAAATTTTGGATGATGCACATAGTTTGAATTTCTACATTCACCCAGGAAACACAAAGATGTATTGAGATCTCTGAGAGCATTATTTGTGGGATAACATAAAGAAGGAGATGGTTGTGTATACATCAAAGTACCTGGTGTGTTATCAAGTGAAGGATGAGAGGTAGAAGTATAAAGGGATGATGAAACCATTACCCATACTAATGTGGAAATGGGATATCACCATAGACTTTGTCACCAGATTTCCGAATACATCCAAAGGAAACAATGCTATCTAGGTTGTTGTGGATCATCTTACAAAGAATGCACACTTCATTGTAATTCGATAGGATTTCTAATTGGATCAACTAGCATGGATATACATCAAATAATTGGTAAGGATTCACGGAGTTCTACTATCTATTGTATCTGATCGATATCCAAGATTCACCTCTATGTTCCGGAAGAGTCTCCAACATGCTTTGAATACTAATCTGAACATCAGTGCAACTTATTTTCCTCAAACTAATGGCCAATATGAGACTACTATCCAAACACTTGAGGAAATGTTGAGAGCATGCTCAATGGACTTAAAAAAGAGGATGGTATTAACATCATCCTCTAGTTGAGTTCTCTTACAATAACAGTTTCCACTCAAGAATCCAAATATCTTTTTAGGAATCCCTTTATGTGAAGAGGTTCAGAACACTGGAATTTTGGGATGAATTTGGGGAGCAAAAACTCTTAAGTCTGGAAATGGTCGAAGAAATGGTGGAAAAGGTTAAGACCATACAACAACACATTAAATCTTCTTAGAGTTGACAAAAGAGATATGATAACACTTGTCAATGAGACTTATAGTTTGATGTTGGAGACACGATATTCCTCTTCATATCACCGTGGAAGAGAGTTGTGTGATTTGGGAATAAGGGAAAGCTTAGTCCAAGGTACATCGGCTCTTTTGAGATCCTTGATTGCATTGGAGCAGTGGCCTATCAACTAGAACTCCCACCGAACCTATCTCAAGTAAATGATTTATTCCATGTATCACTCTTAAGGAAGTATATACCTAACCCATTACATGTACTCAAACTAGAGGTGGTACCATTGGATAATGACCTCTCCTATAAAGAGAAGTCGGTGAAGATCTTAGATCATAGGGAAAATTTTCTACGAAATAAGACAATTCCCCTCATAAAAGTGTTATGATGAAACCAAAAGTTTGAAGAGGCAACATGGGAATCAGAGCAATTGATGAAGTGGAATTACCCACATTTGTTTTAGTGTGGTAAAATGAAATTTTTGAGGGTAAAAATTTTTAAGGGGGGAATATTGTAACGACCCAAAATTTTACTAATAAAAATTCCCCTTGATATTATTAAATGTATTATTATGTAAAATGGTTATATAAAACATATGCACTTCTTTGGTTTTATATTTTTTTTATTTTTGAAATATATTTAATAATTGTTACCATTGCTAATATAGTCGTTGAATAGTGATCAAAAGATTAGTATAAATATAGGGCTTTAACAAATCCAATTTACTTAGGCAAAGGAAGTGATGGCCTCATCCAGTAGAATTGCTCTGTAAGAATCTCATTTGTCAGAGATTGGAAAGGAGGTGGCATCATTGGGATTCTCTCTTGACCAACCTCAATCTGAGCTTCAACATGTTAAGCTGGAACGGGACCGCCTATGAGAGAAGTGGAATTTGATAGATATTACCACCTGCGTAATGTCATCTGAGCCACCCCAAGAGTCTATCACCATCACACACCTTACCCTTAGGTCATATGTGGATGTTATAATGGGTTATGTAACAAGACCCTAGCACTATGATTATGTGTATTATTTTTGTATATAATGATGAATATACATTCATTTTATTATTGTTACTTCGAAAATTGTTTTTTAAGAAAAAATAGTATTTTTAGTAAATATTCAATTAAGAAATATATTCTGATTAATTAATGGATTTTAAAATTAAATAGTTTTTTAATAAAATATTATTAATAATTTTTTTATTAAATATAAATGATCGTATAATTTTTATGAATATAATTGTAATTTTTATTAAGGTTTGAAAGCTATTTTTGTCCAAACCCATGAATTTTTTATAAATTTCAGTTTTTATTTTAAAAGTAAAAAATTCACATATTTAGAAAATTATTTAGATAAAATGAATATTATTTTTGGATTTAGGATGTAGAAATTATCTAACAGTTAATTTTTCTTAATTTTCTAAGATAGCCGAACTTTTGGGTAAAAATTAAATACCGTTTAAAAATATAATGTGTTTTATGACATCATAATGACCTAATAGTGATGTAATAAAATACTATAAAAAATTATTTTCGGCCAATATAAGTTTTTTATTTAAAATAATGTGATTTTAGATTTGTTTGATTAATTTTATGATTTATTAGTGGACCCTCCAAGGCTTATAAAATATTTTATACTTTTAAAATGTTTTCCTTGAGAGCGTGACTCACCTCTATATAAGAAAGCCTAATATTTTAATAAGTTACTCTATTGGAATTATAAAATAAATTTTTATTCTCCCCTTTGGAAAAAACTATGGGCAAAAACCATGGGATAGTTTGTGTTTTGGATTAGTTTAATATGTAGTGTCCAAAACCTAAATAATAAATAATTCTCTCTCCTTTCCTATATAAACCCACTCAATATTCCATTACTCTTCACTCAAAACCATTTGATCTTGAAAAATCTCTTCCATCCTCTCCATATAATCCTCCCAAGGCACCCCAAGCTCCCAATAATCCTCTCTCAAACCTCTCCCAATCCTTTGGGATCACACTTCGACGTAAGGGATTTCTTACTTTCTCATTTTTTTCCAAATTACTTTATGTTTTTATACCCATGTATTTTGAATTAAAAATTTTGGGGTATGATTTCACACCTCCACAATACTTCTCTCCATATGTTTTAATGATCATATACCTCTTTATCTCTCATTAATTCCTCCCATGTACACCCGTTACCATGATGAAATTCCATAAGTAATTTATCTCTTCTCATTTACATTCAATAAATTATTTTATATTATGCATCTAAATTCCATTACATATGTTGGTATATTATGTTCTATGACCCCATTACTTTAAATTTAATGTATAAATGATGAGATACTCATTTATCTCTCATCAAACCAATTTACTATTTCTATTTGACATTGTTATTCTATCGAAGTTACACAAAAATATTCATTCCAAAATCATCGTGTAAGTGAAAACCATACCAATTTATCTATCAAGGGTATTAACCTTTATAAAAATATACATATTTAATGATACTTTAATTTATTTATTCCACATTAATTCATTGTGGAAAAAATTATTATGTTGAATGACTCCACGTTATATGATCCATGTGGCACACTTATGCATGAAATGAAATGTTTATAAAGGGTGCGCCCTGATAGTTCTCCAATGCATTGGGTAATGATTAGTATCATGATACAACAAGTGAAATGAGGGTTTATTCATGATAATTAATGTTCAATGAGGTTTTAATCATGATCTATGTGTAATATTCCTTGGCTCATTCTAATATCATGTTAAATGTTGTTGTTACATTTCCATGTTATGATAATCATGATATAGCATACCTTTATGTTCATGTTTCTCTTGTGCTCCATTGATATGTCTATTTCCTAACATGTACTATATTAATCATGTTATGACTTTTTACTCCATTATTGGGCTTTATATCTCACCATTTTCTTATGCATGTCCTCATGTTATCCCATGCAATGCTAAGTACAAAAGAATGTTGTGGTCATGTAAAAGATGATTTCATTAAAGATGTTGTGTTTTTTGTCCAAAGTTGTTATGTAATGTTCCTAATTTCCCAAGATACTATACCTGTTGATCCTCAAAGTTTTATTAAGTGAATTTTTATGTAATATATCGTGTTAAAGTGTGTAATAAAGAGAAGGGTTTTTATATCTCAAGTCTAAAACCCTTATCTAATAAAATACTATGGGAATATATTTCCATAAAATATTATTATTCTCTAATTAATAAAATATATTATTTTTTTTGCATGGATTGTCTCTCTCTCTTAATAAATCCCTTATCAATTATTGGGATAGGGGAAACAAATTTCACATCCTTAATTAACCAATGAAAAAATATTAATAAAAATATGGTTGTGAACACTCTACTTGTATTACATCAATTGTATGGGTCTTAATACCCAATCATAGGGGGAATTTAAGAATAATGGTTAGAAAATAATATTATTGCTGATAATATTATTGTACTAGAATATTTGGATGTATTTACAGAATATTTTCTAGGTCATCCCTTATATTGTGAGGTTGATTTATCAATATAACTCATAATTGGTGTTATTACAATATATATGATTATGTATATAATTTCATATGATTAAAATAGATATATAAAATAATAAGATCTAAAGGAATCTAGATAATATTTTTACATTCCCATGTGCTTCAACATGTGGTTCACTATTCATCATTGTTATGATAAAAATGGATCATTACATTTCTGCATTGATTATCAAAAACCTAAAATTATCATGAATCAAGAGCATAAATACTCTTCACTATATTGATTACATGTTCAATAAACTATGAGGATATCTATACTTTTAAAAGATTTTTCTTTGATTGGGTTATCATCTGATACTTTTCAAAAGGGATGGTATATCAATGGGTACCTTTCATATAAGATATGGGAATTGTGAATTCATAGTGATTCACTTTTGAAATAAAAAGTTACTTTTCTATCTTTATATATATGATTAATAGATTCTATAGAGATAAATTCAATCAATATGAAGTTGTAATTACATATCATATTATCAAATATTCCATGTTAATGGAAGAGAATAAATGTCCTTTGAGGATTTTGTTGAATCCATTAAGTATAGAGAAATTGTAGGAAAATATAAAAAGTTTTATTTTTTTCTCCAAAAGGTGTCATTTATTATTGAGGAAATCACAAGGGTGGGTATATATTTGGAACCTAAAATGATAGAGGTGGTTGAATATGGTCCCAAACCATCCAAGATAACAATTATCTATAGTATTCATGGATTGGTATGATATTATCAACCTATTCTATCAAATTTCTCAATACTATACAATCTATTAACAAATATAACATGAAAGGGAGTCATGTTATAATGGGTAGATGAATTATAAGAAGAATCCATGGAGGTCAATATTAGGATGGTCATACCACCTATACTCACAATTCCCTTGAGTGGAAATTATTATGTAATAAATAGTGATGTTCATTAAAAATATTGTAATATCTACTCAAGAAGAATGAAATTGTTTAATCATGTGCATCATGTAAATTTGTGATTCATGAGAAAAAATTTATAATGTCGGATTTAAAGATATAATTGATAATATTTTTAATAAAGAAATAGATTCATTTTATTTATAGTGAGATTTTTTAAATATACACTAATCACAATAGGTTAATATATATATATATATATATTAACACTGATGGTATTGAACATGAAACAAAGGATATTATTAGTGTTGATCAAAGACAATTATAACATGATACATTTCCACAATAGGAAGTAAGATAATGTGGGGGATACTCATAGCTTCAAAGACCATGTTACTTTATCAATGATGGGTATTTAAAGGGGAATAGTACTCCTGGATTTTCAATGGATGAACCATGAAATCATGATAGAAGGTGATAAATCCTATCATTCCCAGTTGGATACTCGACTATCCATCTATGTAAATATCAAGGAGTTATAAATATAGGGGGGTGTGGAGCTAAAAATTAGGTACAAAATACACTGGAGTTACACATTGAAAATAATTGAGTTATAAAATTTAAGAAATGAATATGTCTTATATCAATAACATAATTAATGAAAGATCTATTGAATTAGGTACATATCTCATCACTTCTTATCCATTATGGAAGAAAAATATGTAATGACGTCTAAAGAATTATTTCACGTGAAATAAATGAATAGGAATCTTGCATAGTATGTTTTTCAATGATTTTTATGCCTATAAGTTAAGGTAGAATATAAGAAGTTTAAGTGGATGATAAAATCGTTACTGACACCGGTATAGAAATTGGTTAACATCACCATGGATTTCATTTTAAGCCTTTCTAATAATTATAAAGGTAATAATATTATTTGGTATATAGTTCAACACCTTATGAAGCTAGAACATTTCATTTATATTTGAGATGATTTCTCACTTGATCAACCTACCATGATATATATAAATAATGTTATAAGGTTTCATAGAGTAAAACTCTCAATTTTTTTGAATAAGATTTGATGATTACCTCAATATTTTAGAGAATTACTCAATAATATTGAGACATATAGTTTACCTTTAACACCTCTTATCATAATAATACTAAAAGTAAATCAAAATTAATTATTCATGAATTATAAAATATGTTGATATCTTACTGAATGAATTTCATATGTGGTTGGGATCATCAACTTCCCCTGGTGGTAATCCCATATAAAAAATGTTTTAATTTTATCATTAAAATGACACCATATGAGGCTATAAAAAAGAAGAGGTAAAGAAATCCAATATATTGAGGGTGTATTAAGATAACATTAACTAATGTGAGTAATTCTGACAAAAAATAATTTTTTATTTCAAAATCACTTTTGAGGAAAAAGTGGAAAACCCAAAATAAAATAATTTAAGAAGTAACCTAGATCAATACTACTAGAAATAGTACCTCCCCCAAAAATACATCGTTATGTCAAGACTCCACCACGCATGACTGCTTGGAAAATAGTCATGTGCGGGGTTGCACGGGCTTGGTACCGATGAAAAATCCATACCATATCATCCTTCCAAATCTAAATGGTCATGCTTATATGAATGCTTCCTGCTCTATCCTCATCAAAACATAATCCTTGTAGAGTTCTAGTTTCTTTTAGAATAAAAATTTAGAATAAAACAAAATTCCAAAAACTACCTTAAATTCTGCCCAATACAGATTTCAAAAACATCCAATGAGAATTTTTAAAATTTAAAATCCAAAAATTCACAAAAAATCCATCAAACCTATAATCTTTGTTGATCTCCCTAAATTTGATACTCGAACTCACATCCCAAAGGACCAAGAAGACCACCATGATGCTCTGCATTAAAGAGAATGGAGGAATCCTGGAACCCGAGTAGAGAACCAAGTAAATAGAGGTAGGAAAAATCATTAGTGATACTACATCTAGGCACCATCACATAACCTTCTTCATCATCACATCAAATCATGCTTCACTATATTGAGTTATCATCATAAAAACCAACATAGTAAAAAAACATTGGAGTAATTCGAAGTTCATTGTAGAGACAACTAGAGAAATCAAATTGTGCATCGCAGAGGCAACTGGATTAGCTAAAGAGCGCATCACAGAGGAAACTGGAGAAACTAGATATGAACATCCTAGAGGCCTATGGAGTAGTGTATCAGTGCATCATAAGGCCAAGAACCAAAACCATGGGAACTATACCCCCTAACTAAATTTAGAAACCATGAACACATTCGAACAATGCCATCTCAAAACCAGCATACATTCAAAAATCACAAGAAAGAAAAAAAACTTGAATGTTCACCGAGAGGAAGAGGAAAATAAAATCATATAAACCAAAAGTGAATCATAGAAGAAACTAGAGAAACCTAAATGCACGTCATAGAGGCAAACATAGTAGTTAAAAAGTGCATCATAGATAAAACTGAAGCAACCAAATATGTGCAACACAAATTTCTTCAGAATAGCATAAGAGCACATCATAGGTCCAAGAACCTAAACCACTAGTTATCAACCCCAATTGAAGCCACAGAAGCCGAAAAACCAATAATAGATCAGGGAAAAAGAAAAGAAAATCATCCCAATAGACACAAACTTATTCAGTTGTTTTAGAAGAATCATAAATGAAAAAGGAAAAATGTAAATCAACAAATTAAAGAACTTTGAAAATGGATCTTCCTATCCTCTAGTATTTGATGCCAGAATAACCCAAGATTCAATCAAAATTCTTCATGAAGCTCAACAGAACTGTTTTCAAATAACCTAAGACACAAGGATCAGAAACGCCACACAAATCATCTATAACACCACTCAAAAAATGACCAGATCTAACTCTCACCACCACATAAGAAACAGAGCCTAAATAGCATGACTCCTCAACTGAACCGCCGCTGAAGAACCCAAGCCACAAGTATCTTCACTGTTGTATGAAGCATCAGCAATGCCACTTGAAAAAAGACCAGTTCTACCTCTCATCACCGCATAAGAAAATGATCCTCACCAACATTACTCCTCACCACCACATAAGAAAACAATCCTCACCAATACCCTAGGAGTCGGTCAAAGAAATTTCCACTATGGAGAAGACACTTACACATGGATAAGGCACCACAAGATCATCCAAAGATGTCGCCTGAGGAACCCTAGCCGAAGGCACAGTCGAATAACCCCCCCCCCCCCACCCTCACTGAGTAATTCACTATCAAGAAATAGAAGAGAAGATTAAAATTATCAAGTGTCATATTTAAACTCTGTAGATTCAACAGAATTCCTATATTAATAATCTTTGATGAAATTTGGTGTTTAATATTGGAGACAGGATACTACTTTGAATACCACCATGGAAGAGGTTTATGAGATTCAATAAGAAGGGTAATATAATCCCTAGATAAATTCCCCCTTATTAATTCTTGATCATATGGGGATGGTTCCTTATCATAGTTCACATCCATCAATCATATCCCAAGTACATAGTGTATTCCATGTATTACATTTGAGGAAGTAAATTCATGACCCTTCACATGTACTGAACTCATATGTTGTATAATTGGAACATAAACTCTCTTATAATGACCAATTAGTAGAAATTATGAATCCTAATGTTAATATACTATGAAACATGACAACTATCCTAGTTAAAGGTCTATAAGGGAATTATATTTTTGAGAAATCAAAATTTTAACCCAAGGGTGTAATGAGGAAGAAGTACCTTTATTTTTTCGATTAGTGTAATTAAATTTTAAAGGATGAATTATTTTCTAGGTTTATAATTTAACACCACATGATTTAATTGTGTTTTATTACAATAAGTAAAATACTATTTTGAATAGATTATTTCACATACAACCCTAAACTAAAATAAAATGTGATATATTTTATTGAGTTAAAATTTTAAAATTCATGATAAAATTAGTACATTAAGAAAATAAAATACTTAGCATCATAGGAAAATTAAAAGAGGAATAAAATCACAAGTAAATTAATAGAACCCAAACATAAAATAATATTCCTCATGGTTTTCTCAGATGATTATCACTACGATTGAATCTATGGATATACAAAAAATAATTAGTGAGAAAATAGGCATGTTGAGAGAGTTTTGAATTGTAATAATTTTTTTAAGAAAATATATTAGACTTTAAAAAGGAATGTAATCTTATTGTAATATATATAGTTATTTGAAACATATTTGTTCGATGTTTTTTTTTGGAAATATTTTCATCAAATATATGGTCAATGGGCATATCAAATGGGGAATCTATGTAATTAAGAATAATATAATACAAAAAATAATAAAAAAATTATATAATAATCTAATATTTAATTAAAATATTCTATTTTTATTATAATTTTTTTACATGTATCATATTATTTTTCTTAATAAAAAAATTATTTTATGTATAAATAATATAAAAAATGATTTTAATACTAATAGATTGATGAAAATAACTATTTATAATTTCATAAATCATATTCAACAAATATCTAGAGAAGATATTTTAGGGCTATAATTTATTCTATCTGCATTATTTTCTATATTATATAGAATTTTATTTTAAAACGAAAAAAAACATCCAAAATTAATATATGTAGAAACATCATGAAAAAATCACCTATAAAAGGTCCCCTAATCTAAACCTATAAAACCACCTAGAAAATTAGGTTACCTTGTAAATATCAACCTATTTATCCTTTTAAATTTTATTATTATACATTTTAATAATTCTAGATCTATTATTGATTCTTAAAACCTTTATTTCTATGGAACCCATGTCAAGAAGTTGTGAATTCATCAATTATCTATGTTCTTACCTTAATTTTTTAATTACTATCACATCACATATATTTATAAATATAATCTTATATTATAATTTAGTTATATTATTATCATTATTATTCTATAAAAATTATATTATTGATATATAACTGTGTACATATAATCATTAACCTGTATAACATATTCTTGTTTGGGCCAGTTCAACAACTAACATGAACTAGGATAAAAAAACATCACCATTTTCACTATTAATTAGTATAAAAAATTAATAATGATAATATATGATACAATTGGTAAAATATTTGATGAATATTTTTCTCCATAGTTGACCAAAAATAATACATCATTACAATTAAACTCATTATTATTGGTACATTTCTTAAAAATTGTTTGTCATGGATTCCATATAGGAATATATACCAATAATTATCATCATATGTGTAGATGATTACATTAACCAATATAAAAAAATTATTTCACTACTTTGAATAATATAGTAATTTTTAACTTAATTTCAAATAATTAAGACCAACATTTTCATTATGAAACATATTTGAAACATTCAAAATTATGTTCTTATGATGAAGAAAATAAACATTAAGTAATTAATATTAGTGTTGTGAATTATTAAACATGGAAAATATTAATGTTCAAATATATGAATAAGGTAAATACGTAATTAATGTGTAGGTTCATTATAATTATAAAGGATATAAAATTAAATATGTGGAAGTCATGATTAATGATAAGGGTTTTATTTTAAATATCATTTTTAATTATAGATTTTAATGTTTATATTTATTTTGTTGAAATTATAGGATCATTATCTCTAAAATTATATATATTTCCATCACCTATAATTCTCCTTGAGTTCTAAATTTCCTATTTCTATTTTATTTCATCATTATTTCATAATTCACTTGATGTGATTATCGTAATAGAAACTTATCTTAGTCCTTCTTTTTTGTTATGAATCTTTCTCTTAAATGTTAATATTCTTTATTTTTAGTTATAATTATACTCCTATATGATGTTATGATTTATTAATATAATTTTAAATTTACATGAAATTTAATTCTAAATAATCTTATTATAATGTTTTTGTCTTGTTTTTTCTTCCAACTTTTACTCACTTTAGAAAAGTGTGAAAAATTTGTCTTTTTTCCAAAAAAATCACAAAAATTAATATTCCCACTATTATAATTATTTCATATAATAAATATTCCTCTTCATGTTTTCATGATTTACAAATTAATTATTCATTCTAATTTTTTTGAACTTTACATTACAAATTAAAAGATAAGAAAAGAAATGTATATTTTTAACATCATAATATTCGAAAATCTATTTTTCTCTAAATTAATAATATGTTTTTGTAAGATCCCATTCTATTTTGGAGTTATATTTGGTGAAAATTTAGGTAATTTTTGTTTTAGATAAGTAACTTTGGTTGGAGTTGTGACTTAGGGTGTGTTTGGGTGGAGTTTTAAGAAAACTTTTAGTAAGGGGGACTATGTACGGTTGGTTCATGGTTAGAGAAAAACATGCACCTAGCCCAGATAACTGTGAAAAACCAAGCAGAGGTTCCACACGGTTGGTGCACAGTTTGTTAAACTGTGCATGTGGTTTTATTTCACCCAAAAAATTATTTTAAACTCCTACGAACCCTCAAAACACCCTCATTTTAACATTGTCTTGGGAATTAACGTTTTTGGTGATTTTAGATCTTTCTGAAGGGGTTTAAACATCATATGACCTCTATTATTCAATATTCAAAGCCCTAATCAAAGATCCGCTCTTCTATCAGTAAGTGGATCTCATCCCGATCCTTATTTCATCTATTATTCCTTCTTCTATTGATATTTTGGTGGATTTTATTCTCAGTTTCTTTAGATATAAACCTAATTAGTGAGATCTAGATCTATTAATATAGATCTAAATCTTTATTGATTATATCATGATATCTTTGACCTTTGTTTAGGGATTATATCAAGATCTAAGAACTGAATCATCATACTACTCGAATTTGGGGGATTTTTGTTGAGCGAAAATCCATCATCAAATTTAGGTACATGCTATAAAATCTAAATCTCATAGTCTTGATTTGATTATTAAATGAAAGTTATATAATTTCTACAGTTGTTTATAAATTAAAATCCCTAATTGAATGAATTCATGTGGTAAATTAATTAATTGAGATGATTTTGAAATTGTGAGATTTAGGGATCATTGAATGAGATAATTAATTGGGTAATTAATTATGGAATTTCAATGCCATGAAATGGATAATTAATTGGTGAATTAATTATAATACTCTAGAATAGTCTATTTTAATAATTAATTGATGAATTAATTATGATATGTTGAGTTTGGAAATTGAGAGAATTAATCGATGCATTAATTATGAGTAAGTGATTATCTAAAAGTTGAATTAATTAAATAGATTGGCGTACTTAATTAATTTTGGAATTAATAAGGGGTTTTTATATGAGCACTAATTGTTGAATTAACAATGAGGTTGATCTGATTAATTAATTGATAAATTAATTAATTCGATATTGGGGTAAGGGGTTTAATTTTGGTTAATCCTTCTTGATGTGATGATGTTCTATATGTGATAATGTGGTTATTTTTGGTAATGCTTGATAAATGAGATACGTGTGATATATGTGAAATAGTGAAAGTTAACATGCTTATTTAGCCAACTATTATGAATGGTAACATTCTTATTCGATTATGTATTATTAAATGGTGAATGTTAACATGGTAATTTTTCATGAATTAAGGGATTGTAACATGGTCATCTAAATTGTTTAATTAAGTCAATGGTAACATGGTCATTCATTTTTGAAATAAGGATCATAAAATGGTCATCCAATTTTTTTTGATTAAATGAACAGTAACATGGTCATTCATTTGTGAAACAAGGATAGTAACATGGTCATCCAAATTAAATGATTTAATCAATGGTAACATGGTCATTCATTCTAAAATACGAAATATAAAAAAAGTTACACTAAGATATGGCCTCACATGAGAATAATTTGAACTTAGGAATGAGTTGAATTAGTTGATGAGATATCACATCACCTTCGAATACTTCGAGCTCCGACACGAGTTGAATCAGGTATTGAGATATGATATTACCTACGGAATTCTAAGGTCTCCGACATGGGTCGAAGTTAGTATTGAGTTATGGGTGTCCTCAGGAACCCTGGAGTTAATAAAACTAAATGAAGAATAAATGATAATGTGATAACTATTTATTTATGCATTGTATTTATTTATTTATACAACTTTATACACTATTTGACTGGATTATTTTTTACATCGTTGGTGGTGGCCTACTGAGTTTTACTCACACCCTACTCAGGATGCCTGGTCGGTACCCAAATATAAATTATTGTTGTAGGACAGGTTAAGGGAAAGGGCCTTAGATTAGATTGTTGATTGGGGATGGAGCATGGATGAGGGAACCGAACATGGTTTAGGACCCACTTGTGAGTCATTAGTTTATTTAATTTCAATTTAATTTTAGACACTTTGGAACTTACTTTGGCATGGTATGTTTCCCTTTCAGTTGAGTACTATATTCCTTTTTTGGTTATCTTGTAATATATGTACTATTTTTTATTATATATAATTTTTCTACTTATTATTTACTTCCACTGGTGTTTTACTTTGGTAAAATAGTTTATAGTTTCACCATGACTGACTTACCATACCATCGTTTCTAGTTGGCAGCCTCTAGCATACGGGGTGGAACGCTTGAGGTCATGTGCCAACTTACTTGGGGCACTATTGCATGGAACTCGGGTTGGGACGTCACAAAGTGGTATCAGAGGAGTTTTCTTTCTTCTTCTTTTGTCTTACTATTTAGGGAAAGGTAGACTGGAGACTAGTAAGAGTAGGGGATTGGTAATGAGCTCATGCATGGGAGTTGCAAACCCATGTATGGGGGGAAGCCTAAGTGCTCAGGGTGGGAATATTGTTAATTTTTGTTGTTGTTATAGTTGAATATTATTTCACCTTGGGTGATGCACTTTCTATGTGATGTGATTATTGTTTCTTATAATTATTGAGTATTGATCCATGTCCAGATGGCATGATAGTTGAGTCTTCATGCATCATTCTAGTCACTCAGGATTATTGTGACATGCATAATTTTAGGCATGCATGGGAAAATGGGTTATGGTTAAGTCATTGAACTTAAATTGTTTTCCTTTCTTATGAAATTGAAATAAAAATGGTTCTTAACATGATAAAAATGAATATGAGAATGTGGTTTCCCTTGTTAACTGGACCAAGGTGTAGGATGGTTAAGGGTAGTGATAACATCTCAGTTTTGACCACGTGGTGAGATTTGGGAAAAATATTTTTTGTTACATGTTTTTATATTCCCTTTATTGTGAAATATGGTAGGATGTGTTATGAATCCTGGTTCTAAGGTGTATTTTGATCTTGTAGATATATTCCTCCACAAATAAACTTGTTGATAAGATGATTAGAGGAGATGGTTGTGGATGATCCTCCAGTTGTGGAACCCCCAATAGTGTCTAGGGAGGGAAAAGGAGAGATGTTTCGGGAAAAATTTACTCATTTCATGAAATTGATGGAAAGAGACCCAAGGAGGGGTGTGAAAAGCATGTGTGATCTGATAAGGGAGTTTCAATTTTAGTACCCTTCCATTTTTACTGGAGAAGGTGGACTGAATGCATCTACGTTTTGGGTTAATTCCATCAAGATAATACTTGACCATTTGGAGACTCATGCTAAGAAGAGGGTCAAGCTAGACACTTATATACTATGATTATTAGTGAATTGATGGTGGGATATTCATGTGTAGACTAGATAGGATGATGGAATGCTATGGAAGGAATTTTTGGAGATGTTTTTAGAGAAATTATATCTAGATACACTGAGATAGGAGAAAGGACCCGAGTTTATGAAGTTGGCCTAGGGGAGAATGTCCATTATGGATTATGCTGGACGCTTCGCAGATCGGGAATTCTTTACCCCAACATTAGTAGAAGATGAGGCAGCTAAAGAAAAAATGATTTCATGATGGACTTAAGTGTGAGATTAAGTCCCAAGTCAATCTATTTCGATTAAATAAGTTACTAAGGTGGTGGATCCAGATCTCATAGCTGAAGGGAACCTAAGAGAGACTTCTATTGTGGGAAATTTTTTTACTAATAGATGATCAGGAGGTGTGAATTATAATATTGGGAATTTTCATTATGAAAAATTTATCCAATAAAGTGGAAATAATAGTACACAGGTAGGAGGGTCGATTGAACAAGACTTTATTGGAATGATCTGTCATCAATGCGGTGGATTGGGAAATTATCATAGGAACTATTCCCAACCACCAGTGGAGTGCCGATCTTGTAGAAATATGGAAAATCTATAGAGGTTCTACAGGAACCTGAGGTAGTCAGGTAGTGAAGGAGTAGCTAGACAGATTAAGAGTGAAAGAAGGGTATCTTCTACACCTTATCAGTCCTAGAGTTGGAGTTCTACAGGTTGAGATGGTATAGGTAGCAGAAATGGTACTTCTAGGAAACAACACCCATATCAGCCAAGTGGTTCTACTTAGGGGATTTAGGCATCATAATAGGAAATAGGGGTAGGAAAATTTCATGTAGTTCAACTAACACTTGTGGATAGAGAGGTTGGACCATCAATAGTGAGAGGTATTATTCATGTAGATTCTATATTATCTAGTTCCTTATTTGATACTGGTGCCTCTCATTCCTTTATATCTGATAAACATGTTAATGTTTTGAGCCTGGTGGTGAAGTTTTTGAGTTGGGTTATGATGATAGATACACCTTAGGGTGTATGGTCTAGAGACATCTGTGAGTGCAAGGGGTGTTCTATTGAGATCAGGGAGTACTATTTTCTATGGGATCTCTATATTCTTGATATTACTTGATTTGACCTAATTATGGGAATGAACTGGCCAGTCACATATTGATCCCACATATACTATTACCGTAAAAGATTTATGTTTCTATCTCATAAGGGTGACCACTACATTCACTAGGGATAGTGGTATATCCAGGAAGGATGAGTAGAGATAATTAATTATCAAATCAGAGAGTTCACAACCTAGGTTGCTATTGTTTTACTAGATGGAGAAGGTGTTAGGAAATATTTCCTTCCAATAATAGTGAAATAATTTTAGGATGCCTTTCCATAATACTTCTTAGGTATTCCACATGAGAGAGATGTGAAATTCACTATTTAGATCATGTCTAGGGCTGATCCAGTATCTATTCCACCATACAGAATGGTACTGACAGAGCTTCAAGAGCTCAAGACTCAGTTAGTGTAATTTAAGGATAGAGGGTTTATCTGTCTGAGTACGTCTCCTTGGGGATCACCTATATTGTTCACAAAGAATGATGATACAATTTTACATTTATTTCAATTATCGGAAGTTGAACAATATGACTGTGAAGAACCAATATTCTCTTCTATGTATTGATGATTTTTTTGAACAGTTTAAGGGAGATTTTTTTTTCTCAAAGATCTACTTGAGGTCAGGGTATCATCAATTGAGATTTTGGACCTATGATATTCCAAGGAAATATTTCAAGAGTGGTTATGGGATTTATGATTTTATCGTATTTCTATTTGGGTTGGAAAACATACTAGCAGGGTTTATAGACTTGATGAACAGGTTCTTTTATTCGTGTCTGGATCAATTTGTGGTAGTATTTTCAGATGACATCTTGGTGTACTCCAAGACTCATTACGATCATTCCCAAAATCTTGACATTGTCCTATGTACGCTGAGAGAGCATCATCTATACGCCAAGCTATCTAAGTGTCATTTTTTGGATTGACCAAGTACACTTCTTAGGACACATCATCTCATAGGAAGGTGTGTCATTAAGCCTAGATAAGGTTCAAGTAGTTATTTATTGGTAGAATCCCAAGAATGTTTTAGATATCCAATGATTTATAGGATTAGCTTGATATTATAGGAGATTCAACCAAGAATTTTCCCATTTTTCAGTTCCACTTTTAGGATTGACCAAGAATGGGATAAAGTTTGAGTGGATAGAAGCATGTGAGAATTCCTTCCAAGAGATGAAGAAGCATTTGATTTTAGTACCATTTTTTATCCTGCCTAATTTAGGTAAAGAGTACATGGTGTATTGTGATGCTTCTGGGATAGGACTCACAGTTGTGTTGATGTAAGAGGATAGAGATATGGTGTATGGGTATTGGTAGTTTATGACTTGTTAATGAAATTACCCTATGCACGACCTCGAGTTGGAAGCAGTGGTATATACTTTGAAGTGTTGGTGACACTATCTCTTGGGTGAAAATTTTATAGTTTTCACTAAATATAAGATCTTGAATTGTATCTTCACATAGATAGATTTGAATCTTTCAAAGTGTAGATGGGTTGAATATATGCAATCTTTCAACTTTGAACTATCATATACACCTGGGAAGGGAAATAGTGTGGTTGATTCCTTGAGCATGAAAACTCAGACTCAAATGGTTTATGAGTCGAGTTCTAAGTGGAAGATGATGACTTTGTTGGCTTAAATGCATATGGTGGTTCAAGAGAGTCAGAAGAAAATGACTCTGGTTTTAGTTGTAGTGGAATCTAAAATTTTGAGATGGATTAGGTACAGATATTATGAGTATCTAGAGTTCTAATCATTAAGGGAAATCTTTGAAGGTGGGGGGAAACCTTCATATTGGTTGGTAGATGAGGATGAGATAATCTATGTGAAGGATTGAGTTATTGTACCTATAAGTATGTAGGAAGAACTGATGTGGAAATTTTATGCCTCGAAGTGGGTGGTGGATCTATGTGTGACCAAAATATACCATGACCTACAACGATAGTTTTTGTGGTCGAGTATGAAAAATGAGAGAGTAGGGTCCGTGACACGATGCTTAACCTATCAGCATGTAAATTCATAGCATCAATGAACAAGAGGTTTGTTATAGCCATTACCCATTTCTAATTGGAAGTGGGATGAAGTGATTATGGACTTTGTGGTAGGTCTTCCAAATATGCTTAAGAAGAATAATTCTATCTAGGTTTTTTGGATATATTGACCAAAGTATCACATTTCTTTCCAATATGGGAAAACTTATAGTAGGGAAGTTGGAATAAATTTATCTTTGGGATATTGTTCATCCGCATGGGGTTCCATAGGCTATAGTTCAGATCAGGATTAACGCTTTACTTCATGCTTTTAGCGGGGCTTGAAGAAAGTGATGGGTACACAGGTATTATTGAGTAATGATTTTCACCCACATATGGATGGGAAATCATATTGTAATATACAAGTTCTTGAGGATGTATTTTGGGCATGTTTTCTTGACTTTGGTGGGTCTTGGGAGAGACACTTTTCATTAGTGTAGTTTTCCAATAATACCATTTATTAGGAAATAATACAAATGGAACCATATGAGGTTCTTTATGTTAGGTGATGCAGATCACTATTATGCTGGATGGAAGTAGGTGACTAAAAGTTATTGGGACTGAGTCTTATGTAGGAGACATCAGAGTAGGTTTAGCTGATTCAAAAAATGTATATCTATGACTCATAGTTGGAAAATGTCATACGATGATAGATGGAGATGGTACCTAGATTTTACAGAGGGTGGTCATGTATTCCTTCTAGTGTTTCATAGGTTGGGTTACTGTAGGATATAGAGATAGGGAAAGTTGGTGCCCAGGTTTATTGGACCTTTTAAGATCGTGGAGAGAATTGGTCCAGGGGCGTACCAATTGGATCTTCCATAGAAATACAGTGAAATTCATGATGTCTTCCAGGTTTCAAAATTATGGAGGTATCACCCTGACCCTTCTAATGTGATCGATATGGATGAGGTTGAACTTGAGATAGATGTGCCCTTTGAGGAGCATCTGATATGTATATTGGATCGCAGTGAGAAGGTGTTGTGGGGAAATACCGTGCTAATAGTTTGTGTGTTGTGGAAACATGGAAATTTATAAGAGGAAACATGGGAAAATAAAGCAGATATGAGGACTTGATGGATGGATCTTTTTGGATCAAAATCTTAGAAAATCTTGGAAGTACATCTCGATAAAAATATGTTATAAGGTGGGGAGATTATAAGATCCCGTTCTATTCTAGAGTTTTCTCAGTTGAAAATTCAGGTACTTTTTTTATTTAAGTACCTTTGGTTATAGTTATGGCTTGGGGTGATTTGGGTAGAGTTTTAAGAAAATTTTGAGAAAATGGGATTTTGCTTAGTTGGCGCATGATTAGAGTAAACTGTGTACCCATCCTAGCTAACCATGCATACCCAAGTAGAGGGGTCCACATGGTTAGCATATGGTTTGTTAGACTATACGCCCCTACCCAGAAAAACCATGTGTGCGGTTTTATTTCACCTAAAAAATATTTTAAAATACCTAGAACCCCCAAAACACCCTCATTTAAACCTTAGATCACGAATTAATGTTTTTGGGAAATTCTATAGATTTATGGAGGGGTTTCAAGGCCATATTACCTCTGTTCTTCATGATTCAAATCCCAAATCAAAGATCCTCCCTTCTCCCGGTAAGTGAATCTAATCCAGATTCTTATTTCGTATATTATTTTTTCTTCTCTTGATATTTTTGTGTATTTTATTCTTTATTTCTTTAGATATAAAAATAATTGGTTAGATCAATATCTAGTATTGTATATCTAAATATATATTGATTATATCTTGATATATTTGATATTGGTTTAGGGATTAGATCCAGATCTAAGATCTTCGTCATCCTATTTCTCGGATATTGGGGATTTCCATTGAGTGAATTTCCATCAACTAATTGGAGTAGGTGGTCTAAAATATAAATCCCATTGTCATGATTTGATTATGTATATGAAATTTGTAGAATTGCTGGAGTTTTTTATAAATTAAAACTCCTAATTTAATTAATTCATGGGGTAAAATAATTAATTGAGATGATTGTAAAATTGATATATTTAGGGATAATTGAATGAGATAATTAATTTGATAATAAATTATGGGATTTTTATTCCATGAAATGTATAATTAATTGGTGAATCAATTATAAGACTCTGGAATAGTTTTTTTGAATAATTAATTGATTAATTAATTATGAGATATTGAGTTTGGAAGTTGTGAGAATTAATCAATGCATTAATTATGAGTAAGTGATTACTTAACAGTTGAGTCAATTAAAGAGATTGGTGTGCTTAATTAATTGGTTAATTAATAAAGGATTTTTATGTGAAGACAAATTGTTGAATTGGAAATGATAATGAGAAGATTAATTAATTGATAAATTAATTAATGTGATATTTAGGTAAGGGGTTTAAAGTCGATTAATCCTACTTGATGTTATTATATGTTATATGTGATAATCTTGTTAATTTTAATTAACTTTGATAAATGATATACATGTGATATGTGTTAAATGGTGAATGGTAATATGATCATTTGACCAACTATTATGAATGGTAGCATGCTCATTCAATTATGTATTATTAAATGGTGAACGGTAACATAGGCATTCAACATGAATTAATGGATGGTAACATGGTCATCCAATTTGTGTGATTAAGCGAATGGTAAAATGTCCATTCATTTGTGAAATAAGGATGGTGACATGGTTATCCAAATGGTGTGATTAAATGAATGGTAACATGGTCATTCATTTGTGAAATAGGGATGGTAACATGGCCATCCAAATTCTATGATTTAATGAAAGGTAACATGGTCATTCATTCTGAAATAAGAATAGTAATAATGGTACTTCGAGATATGGAATCACATGAGAATAATTTTAACTCTAGAGTGAGTCAAATTAGGTGATGACATACCACATCACCTTCGAATACTTTGATCTTTGGCATGGCTTGAATCAGGTATTAAGATATGATATTACCTAGGGAATTCTTCGGCCTCCGGAATGATCCAAATTTAGTATTGAGGTATGAGTTTCCTTGGGAACCCTAGAGTTAATATAACTAAATAAATAATAAATGATAATGTGATAGCTATTTATTTTTACATTATTTCATTATACAATTGCATGAACTATTTGACTGGATTGTCTTAGACACCATTGGTGGTGGCCTACTAAGTTGTACTCACTCCCTACCTGTCCTGCCTGATTGGTACCCGAATAGACTTTATTATTGCAGGGATGGTTAAAATAAATGACCCTATATTAGACTGATGATTCGGGATGGAGCATGGATGAGGGAACCAAACATGGTTTGGTACCCTCTTTTGAGTCTTTAGTGTCTTAATTTACAATTGCATTTTAGACACTTTGACACTTACTTTGGCATGACATGTTTACCTTTCAGTTGAGTAATGTATTCCAGTTTTGGTTATCTTGTGATATTGGTATTGTTTATGGTTATATATTCTTTCTCTATTGTTTATTTACTTTAGTGGGTGTTTTACTTTGATAAAAGAGGCTATAGTATCCCCATGACTAACTTATCAAACCCTCGCTGCTAGTCATCAGCCTATAGCATATGGGGAGGTGCGCCTAAGATCATGTCATAATTGGCTTAGGGCACTGTTGTGTGGTACTTGAGTCAGGACATCACAGTTTGATAGCTTGTTTCAGATGAAATACAAAACTAAAATGAGAAAAAACATATTCAAATAATATTATTAAGAATATATAAGAATAAAAAAACCTCTAGTAAATAATTGAATTGTAATAAAATAAAAATTCATCCTAAATATTATTATGAACACTTAGTGTTTTAGAAATAAATTTTTCAATAAAAGTGTTTTTTTATTATATATAATAATGTTTAATTTAAAATCTAAATTTATAAATTTTAGAATATTTATTTTAAAAAAAAATCATTGATGAATTCCACAAAACAAAATTATACAATTTTTTATTTTTTAGATTTTTTTAAATAATTTATATTTAGTTTAATAGTAAAAAATATTTAATATAGAAACAATAAAGTTTTTATAGAATTATCTAAATAAAATTTTAACTTAATAGTTTTTGAAAATTGTTATATAAGATAATATGTATTTATAAAGTAATATAAATAAATTAAAAATAAAATGTTGAATTTTTTTGACCATGTGTATTGATTTTAAAACATAACAAATATTTAACACCAAAAAATTATTTTAATGCTCTTATATTAAAAATTATTTTATGTCACTTGTAGATATTATGTCTCTCGTAATGGAGTTAAAATTTTACACCAACATGATCATATAATGTAATAAGGCCAATTTATTTATTTATTATTTTTTTGAATTAATTTATGATTGATAATATTAAAGTTAATGGAACTAATATTGATTAAAAAATTGTTTTAAAATAATTATTCTATTAATATTTTTTGATTTTAATCTAATAAAATAAACTATACACTTATAAAAAATGACATCAATATAATTTTTAATCCTATTAAAAATATATTATCACTCATTAAACTATAAATAAATACTAAATAATATTAATAACACTTAATGATAAAAATAATGTTTTTTTCTAAAAAATTGTTTCTCTATATATTAAATGTTTTATTTTTAAAAAATATATTTAAATTTTAAAAATAATTGGATTAAATAGAGGTATAATTTTTTTCATAAAACTAGTAATTTGAAGGAGTTTTTATTTTACATTTTTGAAAACATATATTACTTATTTAAAAAAATTACATCAGTAAAAATGATGATGGAAAAATATAAAAAAGTAATGGTAATGAATTAAAAAAATTAAAAAAAATTTAAAATAATATTTGGTGGATTTATCAAAATAATTCTACCTAAAAATCCACCATTTCTCTCTTTTAGGAACTTAGAACCTTGAATTATTTCATTTCATTATTAAAAAATAATGGTTATTCAAAAGTGCCATTTTAACTCATAAATGGGGACATTGACACCACTTCATGACTCACCCAATCATTAAAATTTATTATTGAAAATATTCCATGGTTACCCTCCTAGAATACACTCTCATGTTCATAATCCTATAGTTTTGATTAGTTATCCTAATAAATTAATTTTCAACGAGGATTTCAAGATAAAGGTAAAGGTTTCACCATGAGTATTACATATTATTTATTATTTTCCTTGTTTTTTTTCACTTCCAAACCTCACATATCCACATTAATATAGTGAATTCATTATCAATAATATTTTTAAGTGTTATTATATTAATGGAAAAAAAATATTTATCCCATTCCATCCACTTAAAATAATAAATGAACATTGATATAGAGTTTGTTTTATCTACCACCTCCATAAAAAGGAATCATTCATTTTTAATCACCAAATTTTGTGGTTGGAAACATGGATATATTTTATGAGTTAATTTGTGGAATATTTCTCAATTATTATTATGAAATTATAATATATCATATACCTTCATTCTACCCCATTCAATGAGAAATGGAAACATTATTTATGTGTATAGAAGAGTAAAATCTCCACAGACGATGGATTTAAATTTCATCACAACCCTTCATGGATAGTTTTAATAATGAATTTAATGAAGATATAAAATAATTATAACCTTTTATGATTCTATGAATGATATGTTATAATTTTATATAAACATATTCTTACTCATAATATTATTATAACAATATATTATTTTGATAGGTTTTACCACATAAATGAACGATGTTATAATTTTTTCATCATAAATGATTAAAGAATTTTATATTACGTTAGTATAATTTAATAATATTTTATTCAATTTTTAATGATTTTAGAAAATATTTATTAATATTTAATATATTTATTAATATATCACCTTTTTATCATTAAAAAATTTATACTAGTTTATTACAATATTCTTTTTCATTAACCATATCCATATCCTTCACCTAATGAAATGGATCGTATGATATAATTGAAAAAAATGGTTACCCTATCATTGTTCATCCTGGAAAGATGATCATTGGGAGAAGAATAAAGAATGACACCAATGATATAAATTTTATGATAATGGGTCAGTAAGTAGCTAGTTTCACAAAGGGGGAGTTTAATGGAGTTTATCTATACCCATAATTTTATTATTAAACAATTTTGGGAGATATCTAGGTTTAAAAAAATAACAAATCCTATACTTATGATTGTGACACTTTCATTCATATATTATATGCCTCACATTTTATAATTCATTTTTTCCCATGTCACGATAAATATTTTATCATTTAATTTGATTTGTCTATCTCTCATCATTATGGTTAATACTGATTGATTTATAATATGTTTCTTTATTCATGATTTTACCTATGATTATGATTTAACCATTATGGCCTTTTTTATGTTATCCATTAATGATTTTTTGATCTCACCCTTCCTATTTTTTCCATTCCCCATGATTTAGAGAGGATTATGTCTCATGAAATGATGAATATGTTATTTATATTATATATAAATGTTCATGAAATGTGAAATAAGTCATTTTATGTTTCTAGTCTTTAAGACACAGAACCTCTGGCTCCTGGGGTTGTGATAATATATTTTTATTTAAGAATTAAAACATGTAATCAATGTATTATTTATGTACATTTTTCTCAGGTTTCTTTAATTATATATGTGACATTCATATATAATTGTCCTTATTTTTAAAATTATGATTTTATATCTATTTACAATATAGGTTTTCATCAAAGTTATTTACAAATATTAAAATTGTTTTCTACCCTTTCAAAATAAAATATTTATGTTTAAAAAACATTTCATTTTTAAACATTTATTAAATTTCCATGGATCTACTATTGATTATTATTTTTAAATTTATTTATTTATAAAATAATTATACATTACCTTTAAAAAACATTAACTTTCAAAGTATAAATTACATATTCTTCTATATTTAAGATAATATCATATCTAAAAAAACCCTTTCAATTTCACTGTCATTTTCTATTTATCTCTAAGGCCTATATTTACTTGTAAATTATTTTTCATAAAATAGAATATAAATTATGTTATTAAATATACTTCGGGGTGATTAAATTTTAGTTTTGAATGGTTAAAATTCTTGAGGAAAATTTTGGTTATACCACATGGAAATGTTACATAACCCCTTTTTTTATTTCCATGGGCTCTTAATGATACGATTAATGATTTTTTTTCAATTAGAAACCATTTTTATGGATAAATGATTGGTGGGTTACTATTACACTATTTAATTAATTGATAATGTTTATATTAAATGAGATTAAAGGGTTACACAAGTAGATTTATCCCAATATTAGGGGTACATGAGAGGAAAAAACTCAAGAAAAAAGGTACACTTGGGGATTTATCCAAAGTTAAAAGGATACACAGGAGGATTTATCCCAATTAATAGGGAATACAGGAGGACTTATCAAAAGGAAAAAGCATATATGTAAGGACTTATCCCAATCAAAAAGTTACACAAGATGTTTTATGAAACACTAATGGGTGAACTATAGGATTAATCCAAATCCAAAGGATACACTTATAGGATTTTATGAAGACCAAAGGTACAAATGTGGATTATCCAAAGACCAAGAAGTTATAGAGGTGATTAGAAAAATCCTACTATGATAATTCCTTGGTGGGTATCCCTGGTTTTTTATTTCTTTGTTAATGTTTATGATAGAGAATTGTACACATATCATGTTCTTATGATAATTCTCCTTGACTTATTTTTAATGTCTCGTGATTCCAAAAACATTTTCTATGTTATATGATTGTTTATATGATATTACATGTATTTTTACTATAACCTATAGACAATTCATTTTGTCCCATTCACTTTTAATATGGTATTTCTCACATGATCATATTTCCTAATATACTTATTTTCGAACACATAATGGTATATTGATAAGTTTTCCCATTATAATGTGTTTGATCTCACCCTTTTCATATGTTTTCAATCCTTATTTTATCAATATGGTTAGATTATGTGAGATTTTTAGAATTGTTTTTATAGTTGATAGGTCATATAGAAATGTTTCTGAGTGTATTAAATTAATTTCTTTATGTAGATAATAATATAATATAATAATATTTTAGTTCTATGGTTTGTGAACCTATTTGTGTGATAGAATTATTATTAAATTAAAATAATAAAAAAATGTGTTTACTTAACAATGGTTTCATTAATTGGTATCAGAGGATGGTTTAGTTATATTTTGATATTAATTTAGTTATTTTCTGGATTATTTTAGTGAAATTTAGTGAAAAAACTAAGGAAAAGTATGAGGTATAACTCTATATATAGGATAACATAATGATTTTTTTCGTAATATATATATTGTGTTGGTTTATTTGTAATTACATCGATGTATAGACACTAAAATAGAATGTAAGCTCTAGAATAGATTTATCTAGGGGTAGTAACCCTGAAAGGGGAATATTTGGTACCAATTCAACCATTAATTAATTCATGATAAAATGTCCTAAATGAAAACCTAGTATGACACACCGATGCGATATTATTTGTTTAATTCACATTCACTTTATGAACCGTTATGATTTATTTGAATATATAACTACTTTAGTTAGAAAAATAACCTCGGATATTTTATATTTAAACATATATATTCCTAGGCTAATAGATGGATTTTTTTTAATATACTTCATATATTTATAGTTAAATTATATACACATTTATTAATTTATGTATATTCATTCCCAATTTTCCATTTGTCATGGAAATGGTGGGAACCAGAAAGAATCATGATAATGATGTGTATAATGCAAAATGTAGAGGTTTTCCCAAAAAGGAACCCAATGGGATGGTAAATAGAGTGAAATAATTTATGAAAATGTTATACCACATAATAGATGGTAATAAAAACATTATGGAGCTCCCAAACACACCATGGAAAGAGCATCTTACTATTGAGTTTTTCTTTTCTTCTATTTTTCACTTAACATCAATGGGTATTGTGATCCACTAATTTTTTAGTGATGTATAAATGTATTAAAATATATATTATTTTTTATACATATATTAGGACTTAAAAATGTTTTTTATGTATATAGTTTTTATGGTGAAGTAGATCAATAGAGGACCCTAATCAAGAACACAAGGAAAAAGGCGGAAATCTACTCCAAGATATCAAAAGAGTTTAAAGAGTCGATCTTTAGTAAATATTTCACCTTTAACCATTTCTAAAAAAGTGTTGATAAAATTCATTAAGTTGAAACTAATGAAATATAAAACCATTAGTTTCTTTTAATAAAGAATCATTTGACCTATATTGTATGCCTCTTATTTTATCATTGAAAATGAATGTAAGGTTGGTTATTTATTTATTGGATTAAAGAATAGTTTCCAAAAAACATTCAATATAATGGATTTTGAAAGCTATAAATTTATTTTTCAATATGTAAACAAATAGAAAATTGAAATTATAGACTGTCAAGAAAAATGGATCTCTGTAGAAATTTATGTGATAAAAATCCAACAGATAATAAAATTCATCTTTTGAATTGTATAAGAGGAGGGAAGATTCATTGGTGGGACTATCTCCAATGAACTTATGTTTTATTAAAGTGTGGAAGCTAAGGACATAATGTACATGAATATAAAATGGATATCAAGTGTCTAACAAATGAATTTGATAAGGTAATACCCAACTTAATTAAAAAAACTCATTCAAATTATTTAATTGTATTAAGTATGATCATTTTATAGAAAATTTAAATGTACCCAATGTTGACAGTAATAATTTCTGAAAACATCCACCTAATATAAGATAACATATAAAAGATTTTATAATCACTGTTACTAAAGTGGACTCTGAGAATGAATGATATTGCTATAATCAATATATAGTTATTCTATACAACATACTAGTTGATTTCATGTTGAATTATAAGTCTTGTAACACCAATATATCTTGGAATACTTCTAAATGAATCAAATTTAAACCCATAATGTTTTTATATTATCGAGTAAAAACTTGTCTTATTATTATATCCCATGTTGTAAATTATGGAATATGCATCATGAAAGTCTTATTAACCTTAATTTGGATTAATTAAATGTTATTTTGGAAATATATTTGATATATTCACATAAAATAAATTTTAATAAAAAAATATAAAATTACATTTTATATTTTATACCAACCTATGATCAGCAGTCAATGAAAGGATAACTATAATATCTCTTCCAAAACCAATTTTATTATATAAATTATCAAACTTAGTCAAGAGGAATTTTTATAACAAATGAATAGATAAAAACTAAATATTAGTATTGAAATTTTTTGAGGTTCAAAGATATAATTTCTATGTGTGTCCTGATACTTTTTTTTCTCCTGGTCACCCTTAATTAGTTTCACTAGTTAGAGATAATTAAAATTTCAAGGTTGTAATTTTTTATAGGGTGAGAACATAACACCCCAATATTTTAGAATATATATTTCTCTAAATTAATATTTTGTTCAATATATTATTTCATATAAAACACTAAAATAAAAAAAATCCATGAAATATCATATGACCATTATTTAAGAATTTTAAGAATAATAAAACTGTTATTAAATAAAAAATTGTAGTCGTTAGAAATTATTAAAAAATATGATTAAGAACACTTAATGTTTTAAAATAAATTTTTAAATAAGATAATTTTTTCATTTTATATGTTTAATATTAATTTAAATTAAAAGTTTATAAATTTTATATTTTAAATTTTATAAAATCAATAAAAAAATTTAATACCACATAAAATAGCCTAAGGTGAATATTAGATTTTTTATAATAAAAAAATTCAATTACATCATAAAAAAAATATATTCTTATAATAACTTAACATTTATTAAATTATAACTAGATAAGAATGTGTTAAAGGGTTTTGAAACCTTTTCTATATAAAAATAAATATATTTAAATGTAGCGATGTCAACCCCAACTTCCTGGAGCCAGTGCTTTCTATCATAATATAGGAATAAGATATTAGAAAATCAAATCCCAAAAGACAAAATAATTTAGTAGTCTTGGTATAATAGATACATACATCAATATTTCATTACAATTGAATACAAAAACTAAAACATAATATTTTTCTATAATAACTTTATTCTATCTAGTGTATATCTAAATACAGGTCATAGAAAATTTCATGGAATCCTAGGGAAAGGAAAAAAATAAGGGTGATATCAAATGATCAATAAGGGTTAATTATAGTGGAATATATCATGAATAATTAAGAATAATCAAAATGTAAAGGTTGATAAATGAACATAGATTCCATTTAAATTAATTGGCTGTTAAGGTGAGATAATACATAATCAATATTAAAAGGTAAATAACTATAATATATTCAATTTAATCAATAAGCTAAGAATGAAATTCATCCATTGATAATATCATTGAAAAAAATATCATAGAAAATAATGTATTAATTCTCAATGTAATAAATTCTAAAATATTGGACATCGGGTCTCACGCACATGAAGACTTCTAGTGTCAAGATCTATCCTCCAGAAAATTAAAAACTACAGGTAGAAACCTCTTTAATTTGGCCAACTAATATGTCTCATGAAACATGTCTATGCATCAAGGGGATATATAAATTCAAGGCCCCAACCATCACTTCATGTCCAAAAAATTCTATATATATTGAATAATTTATTTAATTCATGTTTAGTATGCCTTATCATCAAATATCCATAATGAATAAAGGATACAGATTTATCAATATTTCCCCTATTAATCAAATAACTTTCAAAGTAAAAATCGTATGTAAAAATGGTATATGGTTTAGGAAATAATCATATAAATCATAAAATAATATGGATATTTAAGATTAATATAATGTCTAATGAAAATTTATTATAATAAAGTGATTGTTTCAAGAGAAAGTTAACAATCGCAAAAGAAATTGAGATTTCATAATAACTTTAATCACTTGGTAATTTTCAAATGAAACACCCTTGGATTAAATAATTTAAATTGAACTTAAAATACCATTAATAGGTAATTATTCAAGATATTACATTTTAATGATTCATTATATACAACAAATAAATGTTAATTTGAGCATTATAAGAAATAAGTCTCAATGGAATGTAAATTGAGAAGAAATATCTTACATTGCACTTCCTTTTGGTTGAATGCCCTTTAATATATGGTATAATAGTTTTAAGAATTTAATTAACTTAAAAAATAACCATATTAATAATTATAATATCATATATGATTCTTTTATAACATCTTATCACTCGTTTATTAATAATCTTTCATTATTTTCGTTGTTTTGGTATTAATTGCCTTGTTTTTCAAGTATGTTTTGACTTGTTATTTTTTGTTTATATTAATTACATAATGATTTTATAATATTTATATTTTAAAACATTAATTAAATATTATATATATTAAATATATATGTATTTATATTAATCTATTAAATTTGGTGATAGGAAATGAAATACACCATTCATAGAGACGGTAAGCCACACGTACGCATGAACGATGTTTCCATTTCCTTGTCGTATTTAAAGAAAGTAAAGTAAATGATATATATATATATATATGATCATTTAATTATATATTTTATTTCATATATTTCACATATTTTTATTAAAAATATCCTTAATACATTCCATGTAAAGTGTGAACAAATCACATCACTTCACGAGGCAGTAGTCCTCCATACACATAAACGACGTTATCGTAATCCTAAAAATTTGAAAGAATGAAGGAATGTGTTATAAAATAATTAAAAAAGAATAAATATATCATAAATATCATATATTATCAGTATTAAAATCATTATTCCCAACCTTGATATGTGGTAATGGAAAAATCAATCACATTGGTTCGTGAGGCGGTAGTCTGTCGTACACACGAAGGATGATTTCATAACACAATTGATGGAAGTGTGTGAATATATAAAACATAAAATTAAAATAAAACATATTATTATATTTAAGATACTTAAGATATTATATAATAATGATATGAAAATAATTTAATGATTTTTAAGAAGAAATAAAACAAAAAGGATCATTGATGAACGTTACCTCTTCTTCGGATATCTTCTATTTCATTGCACCAAATACCATTCTTAGACGGATTTATGATCAAATTAAAGATTCTAGGATGAGTGGAGGGAAGTTTTTAAGGACTTTTCATAGGTTTTTGTCGAGAAAAATTTCTTTGGAGGTGTGAATAAGTGGGGACAGTGAATTCCCTTTTACAATGGAGGAGGAGTGACATTTTTGTAAATACCCAAAATTATTCAATATTAAGATATCTCACTTACCTAATGTTTCCCCAAAATATAAAAATAATGGGGTGGTAGTGATTAATTTTTATATAAATACCTTCACTTAATAGAATAAATATATTTTATATCAAGTTATTCCTTAGTCTTTAAGTTTACTCAATTTTATCTTTATTGTTTTAACAAGGTAACTTGTATATTTTTATTTACCTAAGTAATTTATCCATTAATATTGTAATTAAAGATATAATTATTATATAATTACGACCCTATAATTCTAAAAAATAAGTAAAATTCATTAAATAAAAATCTTATGTGTGTGTAAAATTAATTTTAATACAAACACATGTAATGTGAAAAACCCTCTTTTAACTTTAATCACATTAATTAATTTAATTTTTTTATTAATAATTATGATCATAAATTGATTTTACTTCATTAGATAATATAAATTATTATTATTACAAATATTCCATATATTTTTTTTCAATTTACATTCACATAAGTGGTATAATTTAATTTAAAATTTATCTCGCACACATGATGAAAAAACGAATTTTTAAATTGAAAATGTTCAAAAGTTTACAAAGTTTTTATATCTAAATTAAATATAAAAATGATTTTAACGACCTATATTGGATTAATATATGTATAAATGAATTAATTTTTCTCTAAAAATAAATAAAAATATAATTTAACATTATAAATTATTTAGATGAAAGTTTTGTTTTCAATTAATATTCAGTATTTTTTCAATATTCATCAAAAAATGAAACGTCTGAGAAATATACCAAAAATTCACCCTAAGATAATATTTACATTAAAATTTAAAAAATAAAGTTTATTTTTTCAAATAAAATTTATTAAAGTATAAAAATATAGTTTTAAAACATGTGCGCTTTTAAAAGGCGGCACAACTGGCTTATGAAAAATACATCTTTTTTATGTGTAAAATTGAATTTGTTCTTATGTTATGACTATAAAATATATTGGATAAATATATTTTTTATTGAATATATAATATATAAATTCTATTAATATTATAAAATAATGTAAATTAATTTAATTTATTAAGTTAAAATTCTTTTTTCACATATAAATATTTTTTTATAAAAACATTTCCTTTATATTCAATTGATTTTTATATTCATTTCCAACTAATCGGTAACCAATGAATTAATCCATATATTTTCATATGTTAGTTAATAATATTTATAACCATGAATTTAATAGATGGTAGATAATTTTCATTTTAAATAATAATATTTATAGTATATTTATATTCGGTAAAAATCACTCTTGCGTGTAAAGAAATCCATTAAATAAAGTCATTGTTGTGTGCATTTCAAGCTATAGAATGTATTAAATTTATAAAAAATAAAAAATATATAATAAAGTATTAGGATTTTATAGTACTTTCTATATTTGGTGTTCCATTTCATACACTCTACCAAATACAATGTCCATATTTTAGAATCTTGGGTTATTATATTCTCCCCACATTAAATAAATTATGTCCTTATAATTTAAACTTTATCTCAGTAATAAATGGTTTGAAATTTGTAAATAAAAATGTTAAAAATACAAATCTTAAAAGGCTTAATATAATACCCTCTTAATAAGAGATAAAGTTACATACAATGGTCATATGAAATAACATATAACTGGGTTTCTATGTTGGAGAACATTAGTCGTAAGTGAAGATATAGACTTGGAGGGAAAGAGTAAATAATTATAGGGAGTGATTAAGGTCATTGATCATAATAAAGTGAATTATAAATTTAAATTTAATGACACAAAATCCATAAATATATGATTATTTAAAGGACCATTAGGTTCTTTAGATATGAATCTACTAAGATAACACATTTTGTTTTCAAAATTGTTTCCCTAATATTTAATTATTTTAATACCTAATAAAATAAGGAAATATAATTAAATGATATATTTATATTTCATAAAAAATCATACATTTTTTATGTTTTGATCAATTTCCCATTTATCCCATTACTCTAATAAATTAAAACCCAAAAATGATATTTTTATGCTCGAAGCACTAAATTTCACTTAGAATAGATCATAAGATTCATAAATGAGTGAAAATATTTTTTGTCTATCTCTAACAATTTTACAAACCAATATGTTTATCATAAGTTATACAAAAATGTAATCTCTAAACCTCAAAATTAACACCACTGGTTCATCTTTAATATTTATTTTTCAAATTTGTTAACAAAAAAATTACATATTAACCCTAAATTATATCGATACCTTTAAACAGAAGTAAATAAAATGTAAGGGAAATTTTTATCAAATAAAATTTCCACTAAAACATATATTTGACATAAATTTATCCAAAATTTCTTTTGTTTTGGTAGAATCCCATCGCATAAAAACTAAAAATAAGTTTTTATGTGTTTGAAATTATTTTCAATCTTAAACTCATAACCCATTATAGTATCCATACACTCAAGATAATGAATACATATATGATTCTAACCCAATCCAATTATGTTTCATGATTATTATAACAAAAATACCATTTTTAAAAATACTGATAAAATTTAAATTTTGAATCCTAATACATAAATACTTTATCTATTTTATTTTGACATAAATCCTTCCTTGGTCTAGGGTTTAACCTAGGTCATTAATTGTCATTATCTATTGAAATCCTTTATAATGGTTTGTAAAGAAAATTTGAATTATCCTAATAATATGCCATGTTTTTTTCAAACTAATTTTGTAGTAAAGCCCATTTTCATGTACTAGGTTACCTTTAAGTCATGTTGGGCGTGCACTTTTCTGAGTTATTACCCCTAGGTACATCTGTTCCTGAACCATGTACACTTGTAGTATCCAAATTGAGATGTATTTCTAAGAATACCCATATAGTTTTTATCTTACCAATACACTATGATGTTACTATATACTTATTCTAAAATAATATCATAGGGTTATGTTCCCTAATTGTTTTTTTTGCACTCTAGTTTACAAGGTTCCTACAAAAAATGCTCTGATACAACTATAGCAACCCCAACCCCAATTATTAGGAACTAGTTCCTACTACCATTACAATGGCATAAGATACAATTAAATTGCATTCTAAAGGGAAAAATAGTTTAGTAGTATTAGTATTCTATATAATTACATGATTCCTTTATTATAATTGAATAAAAAAAATTAAAACATAATTTTTTTTAGAGAAATTTTTTTTCATCTACCATATCTATATATATTAGAGATATTAAACTTAATAGAATCCTGGGGAAATAGGGAAAATAATGAGGAGCTCAAATGTTCAGTAAGGTTTTAGTACAATGAAATCTATCATTAAACAATAAGCATAATAAAAATTTAAAGGTTGATAACTAAACACACATTCCATTTAAATAACTTGAATATCACAGTGATATAAGGAGTAATCAATATGGATAGGTAAATAACTGAAATGCATGCCATTTAATCAATAAACTAAGAATAAAATTCATCCCTAGATAATATCATAGAAAAAATATCAAGGGTAATAATTATTAAATTTTCATGGTAATAAATTCTTAATTATTATATGCCATGTATTAGAAACATGAAAACCTCTACTGTCAAGATCTATCCTCCAGTAAATTTAAAACTACAATTAGAAACCCATTTAATTTGGAAAACTGATTTGTCTCATGAGATATATCGATGCATTGAAGGGTTATATAATTTTTGGAACACACCCATCACTTTATTTAAAAATCATTCTTAAAATATTGAATAATTGGTTTAATTCATGATTAATATTCCTTATCATCAAGTATCTATATTGAGTAAAGGATACAGAATTATCAATATTTCCACAGTTAATCAAATAACATTCAATGTAAACAATGTATGTAAAAATGTTATAATTTTTATGAAATTATAATATCCATCACAAAATAATATGTATATTTAAGAAAAATTTAATTTCCAATTAAAAATTATTACAATAAAGTGATTTTATAAGAGGAAGTTAATAATCACAAAAAAAGTGATATTTCACAATAACTTTTATCACATGGTAATTTTCAAATAAAATCCCCTTGGATTAAATAATTCAAATTGAAACATAAAATACCATGAATAATTAATTATTCATGATATTACATTTAAATTGGGGAAATATATAAACCACATAAAAGTGAACTGGTTAATAATAACAAATAAGTCTTATGGAATGTAAATTGATACAAAATCTCTAACCCTATGCTTCCATTTGGTTAAACTATATTTAACCTCATGTATAGTGGTTTTAAGTGTTCAATTAACTAAAAAAAGTATCATATTAATATTTATAATATAATATATCATTCTTTTATAACATATTACCACTTGTTTGTTAATAATCTTTCATTATTTTCATTATTTTGGCTGTTAATTTCTTGTTTTTTCAAGTACGTTTTGACTTTTTATTTTTTGTTCCTCTTAATTATATCATTATTTAAAAATATAAATAATTTAAAATATTTATTAAATATAATATATGTTAAATAAATATTTATATATAGTTTTCTATAAAATTTTATGATTTTAAATGAAATACACCATTCATGGAGATGGTAGGTCATATGTACGCATGAATGATGTTTTCATTTTCTTATCGTACTGAAAGAAAGATAAGAAAATTATATATATTTATATATATTATCATTTTGGTACCATTTTTATGTCATATATGTCATATATTTTTATTAAAAACATTCTTACTACATTCCATGCAAAGCATGAACGAATCACATTGCTTCACAAGGCAGTAGTATGCCGTACACACAAACGACGTTATCGTATTCCCACAAAATAGAAATTATAAAGGTATGTGTTTTATAATAATTAAATAATCATAAATGAATCATAAATATAATAAATATCATATAGAGATATTATTACCATCATTATTTCTAACCTTGATTGTTGGTAATGGAAAGATGAATGACATCAGTTAGTGAGGCGATAGTTTGACGTACATACAAACGATGATTTTGTAACCCATTCGATAGATTTATGTGACATTGTAGGTCATAAAATTTAAATTAAAATGTATAAATATATTTAATATATTTATATTATAATATAATTATGATATTAAAATGATTCATGTGTTTTAAGGATGAAGTGAAACAAAAATGTTCGTTGATGAATGTTACCTTTTCTTTGAGTATCTCATTTTGGTTTTCCCTAAAGGTATTCCTTGGTTTAATTTAGTTCCAAATTAAGGCTTATAGGATTATGGAGTGAAATTAGGAAGTTATTTTTTCTATTTTTTATTTATCCAAATTTCTTGGGAGGTGTGAAAAAGTGGGGAGAGTGAATGCCCCTTTATAATGATGGAGGGGAATTCTTGTAAATACCCAAAAATATTCACTATTGGAAGGTGTACCTTAGCTCACATGCCTCAAAAATTGAAAAATAATAGTGGGTAGGGATTAAATTATAAATAAATACATCCAAAACACAAAATTAATACATTTTTCAAGTTATTCCTTAGTCTTTAAGGTTACTCAATTTTATCTTTATAGTTTTTAACAAGGTAAGTCATATCTTTTTATTTACCTAGGTAATTCATCCATTAATATTATAATTGAAAATATCCTAAATATATAATTTAGAACAAATTATTTTAAATATTAATTCAAATTCATTAAATAAAAATTATATGTGTGTGTAAAATTAATTTTAATACAAATACATTTAATGCGTAAAACCCTATTCTAACCTGAATCGTGTTAATTAATTTTAACAGTTTTCAATAATTTTTGTGGTAAAAATTAATTTAAACTTATAATAAAATAAAAATTATTCATATTTAAAATATTTAATCCATTTTTCCCAATTCTATTTACATATTTATATGAATTTAGTTTAAAATTAGTCTCGCATATGGGATAAGAAAGCGGGTTTTTAAGCGAAAATGTTCAAAATTTTACTACGTTTTTATATATAAATTTAATATAAAAATGATTCTAGTGAACTAAATTGAATAAATATATTCATAATTTATAAAATTTAACTTTATAACCAATTTAAAATATAACAAAAAATTATAAATTATTTAGATGAAAAGTTAGTTTTCAATTAAAATTTATTTTTTTCACTATTCATCAAAAAATGAAACCTCTCAGAAAAATTCAAAATATTCACCCTGATATAATTTTGAAATTTAAATTATAAAATGAAGTTTATTTTTTCAAATAAAATTTATAAATGTTTCAAAATTTAGTTTTAAAACATGTGCTCCATTAAAAGGTGGAAAATAGCCTTTATGAAAACTTATCTTTTGTGGATAAAATTAGATTTGTTCTTATATTATAATAATAAAATATATTGGATGAATATAAAAAAATTATTTAATTTATAATATATAATTTTCATTAATATCATTCAATAATAGTAATTAATTTAATTTATTATGTTAAAAATATTTTTGTGCTTAAAATAGTTTTTTTATAAATAAATTTCTTTTATATTAAATTAGTTTTTAAATTCATTTCTAATTAATTGGTATCCAATTAATTAAATCATATATTTTCATAAGTTATATGATCCTATTTATATCCACCAATTTAATGTATAGGTTTTTATTTTCATTTAAAATAATAATATTAATAATATATTTTTTTCGGTAAAACTCGATCTTGTGTGTAATGCAAGACATCAAAGAAAGTAATTATTGCATGCATTGAAAGATATAGAATTTATTGAATTAATTTAAAATAGAAAATATATCATAAATTTAAAAGATATAATATTACTTTGTATTCTTATTCTTTCATGTCATATACTCTATCAAATATAACGTCCTTATTTTAGTATTTCAGGGTGTTACATTAAAGTAAAATAAATCATTTAAAAAAATACTATGTTTTATTTATTAAACCTATGTATAATTTTTTGGAAACATAAGTCATATTTTAATATAAATCTCTTTTTATTCTCTTTTGTTAAATATTATTTTTCATAAGTAGTAGAAACTAAATCAATCAAAATGTATTTTATATTTTAATTCAAAAAGATCATATTATGTAATAAGAAAAATTTCATTTTTTGGAATAAAATTATGATTGATATGATTAATGTTAATGAACATGATAATAATTTTTTTTAAAATTAGTGACATGAATTCGTCACCCAATTCATGCCCCAAATAAATTTATTAAAATAAAAAGTAACAATACAAGAACAATGTGTAAAGAGATTACACCAGCAAGGATTGAAGGGAATACAAGCCTAGATCAATGAAAAGTAAGCAAATAATCAGAGATTGAAAGAATAGACTACATGGACTTCTCAAAGATAGCAGATAACTCTTATTTAGATGTAATTATGCATTCCAAAGAATAAGGTACTAAAACTAGTGTTCTCAAACCCAGGGAACTTTCCATGCTTCCAATCTTGAACCACTGATTTTACATAAACTTAACAGATTCAACAATTATAAGACAATGTATTTCCAAGAACCACCTCCAAACAGGCCCAAAATGCATACAAGTTTAAAGAGATGTCTGAGTTATTTAAGTGGGGTGATAATTAGTCTGAAGGATATTGTGAATGTCTAAATTTCACCAATGAAAGGAAGCCCATAAAATGCAAGAATTCTCAAGAAGAACAAGTTGAATATATGTCTTGAAGTGAGAGGCATATCAAAATATTGAAAAAACCGGATCAATCTATTAATAGTAGTAAAAAAATCAGATGGAACACAAAGTGGTAGAAATGATATCTCCAACAACAACAAAACACCCTGAATGAAAATCAAATTCCAATAATCCTATAGGTATCCATCTGAACTTCAGATTTAAATTTGAAATAAATGGAAACTTGGCCGACAAAGAACTTGAATTCAGATTCAGCTGAATAAGTGTCATGTCTCTAACTAGAGAGTTCATATCCCAGTTCCAAGTGTGACTAGTAGCATTCTCATAATTTTAATGTCCCAAATATCATCACGATTCAAAAAAATGATCAACTTCAAAAAATGGTCAACCTACAATATCAATTAGATCCAAATGAAACTAGTGTAGTGGGAAAAGCTCCACTCACAAAAGTGACATAATCTTAAGAACATACTCCAACCCTTTCATCCAAACAAAACATTCAATGAGACCCTGACCAAAAATAGATCAATTCCAAAGATTCTAAAATAAGACCAACAACAAGAAATAGAAGATAACATAAAGATCACCATAAAAAATAGATTTTAAAAGGTATAGTTCATTCCCATGGTATTTATCTAAAGTTAAAAACATGATTCTTCTTATATTCATCAACCATCTTGATGAACATATGTTTTCTAATTTTAAGGTACATATCGGTGAAAATATCACCATTATTTTATTTCTATAATGTAATTTCATCCTTTTCATTTATCCATGCACCAATTTTTTCAATCAAATCATTCATCTCCACAATATTATATGAATCTCCCTACATAGGGTCATTATTTTCATCATGTTATTCCTCTTCTAAATCAGGGGTTGAAACAAGTTCAATAACTATCGGATGTTTTGGAAGCTGTGTGTTTTCCTTCCTAGAGGCATCGAGTGACCTTGTAACTATTGTTATTTCAAGAGTAGAATAGTCACTATGCTTCCTAGTTTTTTGGAATTTTGGTTAATGTATCCATCAGCCTCCACCATTGGATTTTCCCCTTCCTATCACATGATTTGAAATAAGCTTACTCAATTTGATTAGTTTGGTTATTATACTCCTGTAAAGAATCACTAGAATCAGAGAGGTCACCATGTTCCTTATCTTATGACTCATGTGATTCAAGATGTTTATCCTTTTCCTCTACTAGATGTGAAGGGTCCATGATGGTACTTGTAGAAGTATTCTAGGTATCAACCGGACCTAACATTCCTTCAGATGGTAGTTCATTCACCTCAATCTTTTTCCCTTCATTAGAAATCCCAAAAGGGCCAGCATTACCCATGTGACTAACATTAGTCCCATTTAGTCCAATATTCTGTTTTCCTTTTCTTAAATAAATGGATTTCATGGCCTTTGGATGTGTAGTCTTAAAGCCACATTCTTTAGGATCATGTTAAAGATTGAGTTAAAAATGATAATAATTCGGAATCCTTTTATAAGCAACCTCCTGAAAAAATCCAAAATCCCCATTTTTTATTCATATTTGAGAGGGGAGGTCCTAAGATACATCAATTTCAACACATATTCTAGTGATATAAGGTCTTGAGAATATCCCCATTTCAAAATCTAGACCTAGTGAATTTCTAATGAGTGTGGAGATAAAAAACAGAGCATATTTTTTAAACAAATATAGTGGTAGCCTAGGAAAACCAATCCAAATTGAAACAATGGGAGACTCGGAGAAGGGGTCAAATTCTAGGGTCCATTTAAGAACTTTCATAGAAAAATACCCAAAATACCATGATCGTTTTTTCCAAAATTGATAATATTTATCCTCAGAATGAAAGTGAAAAACAACATTGGAGGAGTTCAGTAGGACGATGGGAAAAAATGGTGTCCACAAAATTTATATTTCTTAAATATAAATTGTGACACTTACACCCCATCATAAAACACCCATATTTATGAATTAATTCATGAAAGTCATCCATTAATAACCTTCTATAATATTATATCATATTCTTAATACTTTGGTATCTATTGTTTTTCAAATCCCTTCATTTACTTGCTGAATATTAAGAGAAATAGCAGGGTCCCAACATGAGTACTCCTTATTTTTTTAAGTTTTTATTCATAATATTTCACTTAAAAACATAACATACCCATATTAATATAATTAAAATATATTCATTATTATTTTCATGTTTCATTGAATTTTTAAAAAAATAATTAATTGTTCCATTCCATCCACTTATAAAAAAAGAACATTAATCGTGTGTTTATGCATTCTACTACCTCACAAAAATGATATCTTACATTTTTAATCACCATATTATAGATTTTACAATAAGGAAATATTTAAGAAATTAATATGATTAATATTTTAAAATTATAATTCCAAAATGATAATTTATCATACATATTCATTCTAACCAATTCATTGAGAGATGAAATCATTAATCGTGTGTATAGCGAGCTACTGCCTCCATGGAAAATGATTTTTTTTAATGATCACAACCCTTTATGATGGTTCTAATAATATAGTTAATGATGAAATATTATATTTATAAAAAAAATATTCTTTTGGAATTTTTATATTAACATTATATGAAAATATATCTTTACACATAACATCATTATTATATGCTGTTGTAAGGGCCAGTTTTACAACCTATGTGAATGATGTAATAACTTTTATATCATGAATTTTTATGGAATTATATATAATTTTAATGTAATTAAATAATATTTTACTTAATATTTAATAATTATTATAGAAGTATGTCATTAATATTTAATATATTTATTAATATATCACCTTTTGATCATTAAACACGTTAGAAATAGTTTATCGCAACGTCATTTTTCACAAACCATAACTATGAAATTCACCTAATGAAAATGAAAATAGTAAATAATAGAAAAAAATATTATTCAATCTTTAATATTTTGGAATGATGAAATTTGGTAGTGGAATGAATAATACATACAATATTATGGAATGTGTTCAAAATAATCAGTATTACTCACACTTCATTTCAATAATATAAAATTACCAACCAATACACTCATAAATAATAATTATAAAAAAATTATAAATGTTAATAGATATGAATTAGGTTCTATAATAAATTATTATGATTATAATTTTCATTATATATGAGGTTTGAGTGTGTCTGAGTATGAAGTAATACAATATATGTGTTTTTTTGTCTCATTTTCAAATCCATGAGACAAGTATGATATTTTACACCATAATTTATTTTATAGGATCTTATTACTATATAGTTAATATATTTTTATATATTAATAAAGTTTATGATTAATTAAGAACCATACTAGGTTCTTTATTTAAATATCGTTTGAATCAAAAAATAATAACGTGGTAAGTTTTTTGTTAACATAAATCCCAATGTTGATTCATAATACATAATTTTGAATTTCATTCTTCTATGATTCGTTCATTACACCATAATATTTTTTTCATGGTATATTCTATTTCTCTCTTAGGATAATTAATTTTAATTCATATCTTTTAACTATATAAATTTCTTCCAAAAAATTTGTATCATTATTATGAAAAATCCACATCCTCTTTAATAATTTTTTCCTCTTAGTATCCTAACTTTAACTCATTTCCAATGTTATAGTATATATTTGGAATCATAATGATTTGTTATCACATTTAACCATTTTTAAATATTAATTTTCAAATCTATTTTTATTATATTTCTTTTCAAAAAATATATTTTAAAATATTAAAAATGGGTTTCCATCACTTCAAACAGAAAAATTTTATCATCCTATACAAATTTATTTTTTAAATCATTATGTATTTAACAATAGTTTACTATTGAAAAATACAATTAAAATTTGTTCTATTTTTAAATATTTAATGTCATATTTTCAAATAAATGAATTTTTAATGTCATCATAACATATTATTTTATGCTAAAGATTAAGAAATTTTCTAAATACTCTTTTATGATTTCACTACCATTTTTAGATTTTTATATAAATTATATATTTTCATAGAAATTTCTTTCATAAATCCCCTTATAAATTTTATTATGAAATATAATTTTTAGTGATTTAATTGTTTTTTCAAACATTCCCATTCTTGAGGTAATTTTGGTGATACCAGATACAAATGTTTTGACACCCATTTTTTTCTATGAGTTCTTAATGATATAAAGTATGATTATATACAATTTTAATACATATTTATGGATGAAATATTGGTGGGGTCCTATGTCAACCTTTAATTAATTTGTTATGTTTATATATTATGAGATCAAAAGTATACACAATACAATTTATCCAAATCCAAAGGGTACATAAATGGATATATAACAAGCCAAAGGGTACCAGATAGGATTTATCCCTAGCTAAAATGGTATATGAGATTATTTTTCCTTGAAAAAAGGGTACACAATATGATTTATTCCATGCTAAATGGTTATACATGAGGATTTATCTAATGAATAAGGGTATACATGATGGTTTATCCCAAACCAAATGGGAAAATGGAGGATTTATCCAAATCCAGTAGGAGCACTGTAGGATTTCTCCCACACCCAAGGGTATGGGCGTGAGTATCCCAATCCTATGATAGTACACAAGTGATTATCCCAATCCTACAATATTGTAAATGTCTTGGTGGGTAGACCTAACATGTGATTTCAATTCTTATATTTATGTGGCACTCTAATGCCAAAATCATATGCCTATGTTAATTCTCCTTGACTCGTGTTAATTTTCTTATTATTCCACACACATCAATGTTATATGTTTTTTTATTTGAGGATACTTTTCCTCCAATAATTAGTTATGGACAACTCTTAATTTTTCATAATCTTTTAGAAAGATATTTATCTCATGAACATATTTCATCAAATGCATATGATGAAACCTTTGATAACATTTTGATTTTCCCCTTATTTAGAATTTGATCTCAATCCATTCTTCTGTTTTATCTCCCTAGGATATAAAGATAGGTATAACATGAGATGATTTGCTAAGGAGGATTTGAGTTGAATGGTTATAAATAAATGTTAGTAGGTGGTGTATAATAAGTTTTATATTTAAATAATCATCTAATACACATAATCTTTAGTTATTTGGTTTTTTATACTATTTGTGAGATGAATGGATTATTCAGGTAATAAAATCAGATAACGTTTTTTATTTAGATAAGGTTACATTAATATTTTTATATTATTTTAAGAAAACAAATTACACAATTATAAAAAGATTTTTTATATCCATTGACATTAATTGTTTTTTTATACATACCTAGTGATATTATCTAATAATGCAATTCTAATTTTTTATTTGGATGAATTAAGATTTTGTTTTAGTAATTTATTTGTGATACCCATTTAATTTCTATAGGATAATTAGGTGATAATATAATTACAAATTTTTTCATTATCATATGGAAAATATTTTTATGGTTTATATTTATTTGATGGGTTCATCCATTTGGGACCTTTAATTCATTGGGTATTTTATTATAGGTCAAGATTTCAGGATCTAGTAGCGGTGGTAAGTCCATGTCCACTATGTTAAGAGATTTATGTTGATATTCCAAGATCACTATGATATGTAAATGTGGTCATCCTAACCCATTATGATGTGAATGTCATAGTTTTTATCCTTAAATATGTTATGATTTCAAAACTTATGTGCATACCAAATTATTATGTTATGAAATATAAAATTGTTATGTTAAGATGGATTATTGTAATTTATTATTGTTTCCACTCTCCTATGACATATAAATTATTTTATGAAACCAGAATAATTTTGTGACACATATTTTATGATAAATGTTTTATTTTGTGAGATCGTATTATATTATGACCATTTACCATGACTATGTTCTACTTCCCGCATTCGTATCTTATGATCAATAATGAGGTTTGATTGATATATCTTATGTTTACTATTACTGAGAATATGATATCACAAATTCATAAGATTCAATTACGCAAGTTATGAAGAAAGGTATTATGTACAATGTGTTGAAATGGGTATCATATTAAAGAAAACTTGTCATAGATATTGAAAATGATTGGAAATATGTTTTTATTCATTTAATCTTAAAACAAAGAATACCTATATATTATGGGGTGTGATTTTTTATGATACTTAAAGAATAATCAAGTGAAATGATGTAAAATATATGTATGAAATTCTTTAGTCACCTTGGTGAAAAAATGGATTCCTCTATAGATAGTCTTGGGAAAGGATCAACCAACCAACATAACATACATGTATTATGTTGAAATGTTGGGAAACTGATCTTATAACTCTATATCTATAATAAAATACGTGTGGAAGAAATTTAGTGATAGTATAGATCTAGTAGATCATTTTGACAAATCTCTCGAATATAAATATATAGAAAAGGAATAAAAATTTCATGGATTGAGGAATAGAACAACAAGTCATAGAGATCAGGCTGGGTAACAAGAATGATGTTCCAAGGTTGACCCATGAAAAATCAAGGTCAATATGATTAAATAAAAAGTTTATTAATTTTTTTAATTTAATTTTTTTCATTATAAAATAAGTATTGAATTTAATTTTCCAACAATATGAAATAAAACATCATACTAATGATTTTATAATACATTAGACCTCACTACTTAATATAACATATAGTCAAGTGCAGTATTATTGAATCGTTAAAGTCTAAAGAGTGAATCCCATCCAATATAGCTATAATCACTCATCTCTAACACCTTGTATTATTTCATTCTTGTGTATATTAATAAATAAATTAATTGGTAACTAACAAATATTAATTATATTAAATAGTTAATATAATGAATAATGAATATGAAAGAGGATGAGGTCGCGGGGTTAAGCCCCTCACCTAGGTGTGTGCATTATCACCAAACTTTTAATAATGAATATGAAATATATTAATATCTCAAATTTATTCAATTGATGAAAATAATAATCAATAAAAAAATTTATCAAAGAACCTGAATAAAGAGAAAAAACAACTAATTTATTTGTTTATTCACTTAATAAATCAATAAATTTTGTTTTTATTACTTCATTAATTTATTTAATGAAAATATTGGACGAACATAGACTCTAAACCATTAATTAAATCAAATTATTAATATCCAATTTAAAGATCACTATCGTGGGATCCCTCAAATGATTAGTGGTTTTTGGGGTACTTAGGTGCAGTAGAGTGGCTGACCAAGGTTGTTTCTCAAATGAGGAAGTAAATTAAAACAACTTATTAAAGGTATTATAAAAATAAAATAGAATAGAATTAAAACAAAAATTTAAAGGACGGGGGTTTTTTATATTTTATAAATCTAGAAGAAGTTTTCTGGGAGAAGATTGTATTTTTTTTATTTTGAAATGTAAGTTGATTAACAAAGCACAACGAGAAGATGTTTTTTAGAAAAATATTTTTAGAAAGTGTAATAGATATAAATATACCTATTAAATAATTTATTAATCATTATAATTTAAATTAATATCCACTTAATTATGATCCCTTAATTTGTTAAATCTCTAACCCTATGAGAATTAACTTTACCACAAAGAAGAAATAAATTTAACCCTAGGCTAACTTCGGAACATGCAATCGCAGCACCCTACTTTGATTGATGTTATAAGGTCAGATTATGGTCAATTGTAAATTAAGTCACATATCGTCTCTATAAATTATAATTAATTGAGTTTAGCGATTATATTTTAAGACTACAAATTGATATCGTGTGGTTTTGAATTACTAATTAAGTTCGTACTCTCACAATTCACACAATTCTCGACCTCACATGATTTGTGTTTATTATTCAATAAATTACTTAGTTTCATTTAAATTGAAAACTAAATTAATGTATCATATTAATTGAATTATCTTAGCTCATTGATTCAAAATAAATGAATAAATAAGGTAAGATATAGATCGATTACTAAAAAGACTACTCTTCCATGGGTGGCGTAATCATCATAGAAGAAAATTGCATTTACAAAGGTTTATAATGGGTATAACCCAATCATGCTTCTACTTAAGAATTACAGCCCAAATAGGAATATTAATAGAAAAGGAAATTTGAATAAAACATAATAAAATAGAAGAAATAAAATAAGAACAATGAATTTTAATACACAAATGAAAATATTACAACATGAAAAGAGAAAGAGGCTTCGATTAGGGGATCCTTGCTTCAAGAGATACCCCTATTACAATGGTTGGAGAATTTAGGTGAAACGAATTCTCATTTACCTACAATTTACTAATGCACATCCCAAACCCTCCAAATGAGAAAAAAACTAATTTATAGAGTGGAGGAGAGGCTAGGTTAAAGAGGTTTCAAATATGAATGGGGAATCTCAGACAAATATTTTAATACAAATTTCACCGCTCATTTGACCTCCAAAACGCGTGAACCAGATCTCCTTCCTAAAGGATTATTTGTGATAAAATTAATCCCCGAGATCCTCTAAAAATTTGGGCATAATACAAGCACATATGAAGAAGTTATGACCCAAATATAAAACCCATGTCCATTCTGGCGAGTCCAGCCCAACTTTGACTTCATAGCCCATTTTTACCAACCAAATGCACTCTTTAGCTCTAGTGTCATGAATAAAAGTTGTGGAAACTTAATTTAGGAACACTTTTACAAAAATTTAAGTTAAAATAATTCATATTAAAATATTTATTTGTGAAATACTACAGTTCATTTTCAAAGGGTAAAACTAGAATTTTAATCAAATTTTCAAATGAATGATCTAATCCCAAATATTTCATAAATAAACATATTTAGCACAGTGTGAGGAAATTATTTCATTTATTATCAATAAAATATTAATCAAAATAGTTTTTTATCAACTCCCCCATACTTACCATTTTTCACACCTGGGAAAAACCTAATATCAAGTAAAGATCAATATTATATAAAAATAATTTCAAAACACATATTCTTGAGATCCAACAATTCCACACCAAGAAACAGAAGATATCATTCCTCATAAAAACCATTATTTCAATTTATCCATTTATATCATTCAATATATTTCAACTTCATTTATTCTCCCATTCACAAAACACTTACCTCATTTGAATTTTCTATTATCACACAAATGTCAAAATTTTTACAATGTCTTTCTCATCCAAACTCATACAAGGGTCACCATAGGCTTGATAAATTCCTACATCGCCACCCGATGTTATTCAAGGACATATGTTTATCATGAGGACTTTTTAGGTTTGTTTTTTGGATTTCAGTTGGTAGGATTTAGATGTGAAAAACTCTGAGGCTGAATGGGGAGGGCTTGACTCTTTTTGAATCAAAATTGCATTAATATAATTTTCCCTTAAATATGGTCTCCTCCTAAATCCCCATAGTATCAATTCAGCTCCATCATCACAAAAAGTCATAGAAATTTTACACCATTCATCATTTCAGAAAAAAAAAGTCAATCTTCTCTAAAATAGTTTTTCGTGAAACCTCCAGATAGGCACAACTTTCTTTCTTTTTAGAAGCTCCAAAAAGGCATAGCTTCACTTGTCATGAAAGCTCCAAAAAAGGAACAGCTTTTAATAGAATGATTTTTTCAGCAATAAACACATCTCTTAAGAATTTAAATTTCCTCCCAAATTATCACAGAATTTCATATCACAACACAAGATAGCTTCCCCCACACTTAAGTTCGACAAGATTATGCAATTTCACTTCAAGAGTTGGTTGGATATGGAAAATTGGATTATAATGTGGCTAACCTAACAGGTTGTTCATAGATTCTAAGGGATACAAGGATTAAATGTTCATGGTAGGACATTATAAAAAATAATTCTTTGAAATAGGGGACTTAATAACAAACAAATGCCTCAATCATTTAAACATAAGTACCTCAAACCCTCATGTTTTGAAAGGAATAAATCAAATTCTGGTTAAATCTTGCATGGTTTGGTTCTCTCAAGAAGTGATGTGAATGTAAATAATATGAAAATAATGGTTTAGAAGCCTCACAGGAAAGTGATTTTAAATATAATGACAGTGAGATGTGGCATGGGATTCAAAATTCAGAGTACTTTTCATGAAATTACTAAATAATTGAACTTGAAACAATGTTATTTTCAGCATTCCTTTAAGCTTAGTTTCAAGGTATAATTTGTTTCACTTATTGATATAGATTTCAAAATGGTGATGAGAATAATTTCAGCTAAAAAGTTTCAAAAACACACAGAAAATTGAAAAATAAACACACAAAATTTGAAAAACACGCATTTTTTTTGTTTTATATTTTTTAAATAGGAAAACAATTGAAATTACTAAACTAAAAGGTTCCCTCCCCCAAACTTAAAATATTTCATTGTCCTCAATTTTAACCCATGAGATGATATATGCACATGAAATGTATAATTTTAAATAGGACAAAGAATAAAAAGGTTAAAGGGTTAGGAACAGCCTGATGTGCTCAAGTGATGATGGGGTCATGCAGTGTGATAAAATCCATTGCATCAGTAGGAAGTCCCTCAATGTATCTCTTCAAATGTTTCCCATTGAATATAAAGCTTCTTCTTGTGTCCTCTTGTGTGATATTCACTGCACCATAATGAAACATTAGTCGCAACATAAGGACCTAACCACCTGGAACACAACTTACTAGGCATTAGATTCAGTTATGAACTATAGAGAAGGACTTTCTCTCCAACATCAAACTCTTTTTGTTGGATCATTCATTCATGATCTACTTTTTATTTTTCCTTGTAGATCCTTGAGTTCTCATATGAAGACAATCGAATCTCCTCAAGCTCTTGAATTTGTAGCTTCCTTTGGATTCCAGCTTGGGCCAAATCCATGTTGCATTTCTTTATAGCCCAATAAGCCCAATCCTCAACCTCCACAGGGAGATGACATGATTTCCCAAAATCAATTCGAAATGGGGACATGCCAATGGGTGTCTTGAATATTTTCCTACAATCCCACAATGCATTATCCAAGTGCTTGATCCAATCTTTCCTATTTGGCTGCACAGTTTTCTCCAAAATTTGTTTCAATTCCCTATTTGAAACCTCAGCCTGACCATTCTTTTTAGGATGGTATGGTGTTTATGTTTTGTGAGTCACCCCATACTTCCAAATAAGGTAATCAAAATTCCGATTGCAGAAGTGTGTCCCTTGGTCACTGATGATGGCCTTCAGTACTCCAAACCTGCAAAAAATCTATGATTTGACAATGTCCACAACAACATGAGAATCATCAGTCCTAGTGGACTTATCCTCCACCCATTTACTCACATAATCAATAAGAACCAAAATATATAAAAATAAAAATGAACTAGGAAAATGACCCATAAAATCAATGCCCCATGCATCAAAAATCTCACAGAATAGTATGGGTTGTTGGGGCATCTCATGTCCCTAGAAATGTTCCCAGTGTGTTGGCAACGAGAGCATGACTTACAAAACACATGGGCATCATGGAATAAGCTATGCCAATATAATCCAGAGTCCAAAACTTTCCAAGCTATCCGTTAGAGTCCAAAGTGTCCACCATAAGCAAGTTTATGAAATAATTGTAAAACAAACTCAAACTCATGACCAAGAACACACCTCCTAATAACTTGGTCACTACACAAACGCCATAAGTAGGGATCATCCCACACATAAAATCTAGACTCACTCTTTAACTTTTAGACTTGATGTTTCTTTAAATTTGCAGGTATTTCAGATGCAACAAGGTAGTTCACTAAACCTGCATACCAAGGATGCATACCTGAGATGGAATAAAGATTCTCGTCAGGGAAAGTTTCCCGAAGTGGTACCTAGTCCAAGGTGTCATCCTCCAGTGTGTGAGTAAGCCGACTCATGTGGTCTGCTACTAGGTTTTATAGCCCCTTTTTTGTCCTTTATCTCAATGTCAAATTCATGAAGAAGGAGCATCCATCAGATTATCCTAGGATTTGCATCTAGATTCTTCAAGAGGTGCCTCAGAGCTGCATGGTCAGAAAAAAAAACTACTTTAGAACCCAACAAATATGAATGGAATTTATCAAAATTGAATATAACAGCAAGAAACTCCTTTTCTGTGGTTGTGTAGTTTCATTGGGATAAATCCAGTGTCCTCGATGCATAGGAAATCACATGTTAACGTCTATCCACCCTTTGAGATAAGATAGCTCCAACCGCAAAGTTGGAGGCATCACACATAAGCTCAAAAAGAATCTCCCACTATAGGGATTTTATGATCGGTGGAGTGGTCAGATACTTATTTAGCACATCAAAGGAAGTCCTACAAAACCATCAAGCACAAAATCAGAATCCTTTTGATGTAATCGTGACATAGGAATAGAAATCTTACTAAAATCTTTGATGAAGCGCTGATAAAATCATGCATTCCCTAGTAAAGATCTAACATCACGCACACATGAAGGATATGGTAAGGATGAAATAATGTCTATCTTAGATCTATCAACCTCTATCCCATATTTTGACACTACATGCCCTAAGACAATGCCATGCTCTACCATGAAATGAAACTTTCCATGGAATGTGTACCCTCATTGACATTTATGATAGTTTTTTCAGTTTTGAGGAAGGGTCTACCTAAGATAATAGGATCACGAGAACTTACCTGGTCATCCTCCATGTTAACCACATAGAAATATACTGGAAATATCATGTCTCTTACCCGTACAAGTACATCCTCAAGGACTCCCGCTGGATATGCAGTAGCTCTATTCTCCAACTGCACCACTAATCTCATCAGCTTCAGCTCACCAACCTTCATAGAAGATAATATAGAGTGATTCATCACATTTATGGAAGCTCCCAAATCACAAATTGCATCAGAAAATTGCAACTACCCTATGGTGCATGGGATAGTGAATGTACCTGGATCCTTGAACTTTGTCGGCATTGCTAGAGTTGGTGTAATGAGTGCTAACACATTCCTTCCAAGATTGATCCTTTCATTTCCATTAAGGCCTCTTCGATTGGTACAATGTTCTTTTAAGAATTTCGCATACGTTGAAATTTTCTTAATGGCTTCAAGTAGAGGAATGTTGACCTCCACACACTTGAATGTGTCCAAAACCTCCTTTTTCATTGCTTCTATAGCCATCTTCTTGGTTTGAACAAGACTTTTTGGAAATGGAAGGGGTTTAGGAGGAACATCATTAATCTTTTTCTTACCTTTATCTTTCTCCTTGGTTTGCTCATCAGTTGATGTGGAATTGGGATTTTTTGGAGTTGAGGTGAATCCTGCTGGAATGGTAGGTGGAGAAGCATCAGTTGTTTGCTTCCCACTTATCAATGTGATGGAACTAATATTCCCCTTTGGATTTGGAGTGGGTTGGGAAGGTAGATTTCTGGAATTCTTACTTACAAGTTCATGGAGGGTGGTGACAATCTGGCTCATTTGAGTCTTCAACTCCCTAAGCTCTTAACCTTGAATCTTTATCTTATTATATTGATTAAGAACAATTTGTTTCAAAAGATCATCAGTATTATAATATACCATTGATGGGGGATTCCCTTGTTGTTTGCTTATTGATTTTTTGGATTCAAATCTTCTTTGGGGTTGTTGGAATCCCTGCTGGTAAGGCAAAGGATACTGGATGTTTTGTTGAAAGGGTGGCCTTTGTTGTTGTCTTGAGCCATACCTCATGTCTGATTGATCCTTCCACCCTTGGTTGTATGTTGGAGAGAATTAATCAAACTTCTTTTGGGGGTCTGTCTATTATTTCTGCTGATATGGTCTCCCTGGAAACACAATTGCACAATCTTCTGTTTCTTGTAGTTGGGGGCAACAATCAGTTGGGTGGCTTGTCTCAGTGAAAATATCACAAGGCCTTGAAGGATGAGGTTGGGATGTCTTTTGAGACAATGAAATCTGTCTCACTATAGTTTTCAATTCTTCCAACTTGGTATCAATCAAATTACTTTCAAGAGAAGATGGACTTACCTGATGTAATCCCCTGACATGTGGTGTACCTTGATCACAAAAATTTTGGGATTTTTGGGCCATTTTGTCGATCAACACACGTGCAACTATTGGTGTCTTGTTCACCAACACTACTCCAGCCACAACATCCACCATGCTTCTCTCCATAGGTGTGAATCCTTTATAGAAGTACTGGATGAGAAGTTTCTCGCAGATTTGGGGATGTGGGAAGCTTGCACACAACTTCTTGAATCGCTCTCAATACAAATACATTGAATCCCCTTGGGATTTCTTAATCCCTGATATCTCCTCATGAATGGAAGTGGTCCTTGATGCTAGAAAAAAATCTCTGCTGGAAAATACATTTCAAATCATTCCAACAAGTTACATCTTCTGGTTGTAAACAATATATCAAGTCTATCTCATCTCCATCAAGTGAGAATGGGAATTATCTTAATTTGATTTGGTCTTCAGATACATTTCTTGGTTTCAAGTTTGATAAAACCAAATTAAATTCTTTAAGGTGTTTATTGCGATCCTCTTTTGAGAGGCCGTGAAATTTTGGAAGAAGATGAATTAATCCAGATTTCAATTCAAAGATTGATTCATGATTTGGGTATGCAATAAATTTGGTTGATAGTTAATATCAGGTGCAACCAATTCTCGAATGGTTCTATTAAGTTCATTTCCATTATTTTCATACTTTGGTTCTTGTTTTATGTTGGAATTATAAGTGTTTCCAATTTCTATGTTCTTGGAGTGGAGAAATTCTGCAACTATTTGAATGTTGAAACTTCCCATAGACGGAGAACATTTGATTCGAACCCTAAGGTTGTGTTCAATCTTAGGGTCAAGATCTAAGAGATATTTGGGATTAGTTCATGTCATAAGTCAAATAAAAATGAAATGTAGGAAATTGTACAATAGTAAAATAAAAATAAGAAGTTTGAGTTGATGGTCCAAAAATAAGTAGAAGAAAATAAAATAAGAAAAAAAAGAATTCAGATTGGTTAAAGAAGGAATAAAGAAGAGAGGAAGTTAATAAAATGTAAAATAAAATAAAGACCTCTAATTGGTTGAAATAATTACTTTCCTTCCAGGAAATGGATCCAATTTGAAAGAGTGTTGTCGTGGGTTCCCTCAAATGATTAGTGGTTTTTGGGGTACTTAGGGGCAGCATAGTGGCTGACCAAGGTCGTTTCTCAAAGGAAGAAGTAACTTAAAACAACTTCTTAAAGATATTATAAAAATAAAATAGAATAGACTTAAAAAAATACTTGAAAGGATGGGGGTTGTTTATAATTTATAAATCTAGAATAATTTTTCTGGAATAAGATTGTATTTTTTTAAAATTTTGAAATGTAAGTTGATTAACAAAGCACAACGAGAAGGTGTTTTTTTAGAAAACTATTTTTAGAAAGTTTAATAGATATAACTCTACCTATTAAATCATTTATTAATAATTATCATTTAAATTAATATCCACTTAATTATGATCCCTTAATTTTTTAAATCCCAAACCCTACAAAAATTAACTTTACCACAAAGATGGAGTGAATTTAACCGTAGGCTAACTTCGGAACATGCAATCACAGCACCCTACTTTGATTGGTGTTCTAAAGTTAGATTATGGTCAGTGGTAAATTAAGGAACATATAATCTCTAGAAGTTATAATTAATTGAGTTTAGGGATTATATTTTAACACTACAAATTTATCTCGTGTGGTATTGAATTACCAATTAAGTTCGCGCTCTCACAATTCACACAATTCTCGACCTCACGTGATTTGTGTTTATTGTTCAATTACTTTCTTAGTTTCATTTAAATTGAAAACTAAATTAATATATCATATTAAGTGAATTACAATATATCATTTATTCAAAATAAATGAATGAATAAGGTAAGAGATAGATCTATTACTAAAAATACTACTCTTCCATTGGTGGTGTAATCATCATAGAAGCGAATTGTATATGCAATGGTTTATAATGGGTATAACCCAATCATGCTTCTACTCAAGAATTCTAGCTAAAATCAGAAGATTAATAGAAGAATAAATTTTAATAAAACATAATAAAAGAGAAGAAATAAAAGAAGAACAATGAAGTTTAATACACAAATGAAAATATTACAACATGAAGAAGAGAAGGAGGCTTCGATTAGGGGATCCTTGCTTCAAGAGATACCCCTCTTACAATGGTTGTATAATTTTGGTGAAACCAATTATACTATGCCTCCAATATCCTAATGCACATCACAACCCCTCAAAATGATAAAAAAATTAATTTATAGAGTGGAGGGGAGGCTAGGTTTAAAGAGGTTTCAAGTATGAATGGGGAATCTCAGCCAAATATTTTATTACAAATTGCATCGCCCATTTGACCTCCAAAACGAATGAACCATCTCTCCTTATAAAATTATTATTTGTGAGAAAATTAATTCCCGAGCTCCTCTCAAAATTTGGTCCTAATCCAATTAAGTATGAAGAATTTATGACCCATATACAACACTCATGTCCATTCTAGCGAGTCCATCCCAACTTTGATTTCATGGCCCACTTTCATCAACCAAATGCACTCTTTAGCTCTAGTGTCCTGAATAAAAGTTTTATAAAATTAAGTGAGGAACACTTTTACAAAAACTTATGTTCAAATAATTTATATTAAAATATTTATGTGCGAAATACTACAGTTTATTTTAAAAGGGTAAAACTGTAATTTTAATCAAATTTTCAAATGAATGATCTAATCCCAAATATTTCCTAAATGAAAATATTTAGCACAGTGTGAAGAAATTATGTCATTTATTATCAATAAAATATTCAAAAAAATAGTTTTTTTATCACCAATCATATAAAATTTAAAATAGATCTCCCATTTTATTATATTTTTATGATTTTATTAACCATTCCTGTGGAATTCTAACCATTCAATGATAGTTCAGATGGTTTTACATAGTGATATTGTTTTTTATAATAATATCAAAATTGTGTTATGTTTTATGATCTTCATAAAATTAGGTTATCCTTGATCAATAAGAAATCAAAATTTTCAAACCATTTACCCCACAATATGAATATTAGTCATTAATGGATAAAATTATCAATATAAATTCCACTATAAGGACAAAGACATGACACAATGAAAAATTAAAAAAATTATAAGTTTAAAAGAATATATAAAATCTTTTTGGTTTCCTTTTTACACTATCTTATATTAGTTGAACTCTATCAGTATTAATAAATTTTCCATCTTAGGGTTGGTTGAACACACTCTCTAACTCAATTAAAAATACACTCAAACATGTCTATAGTTCCATTAATGATAAGTTAATCTATCACCACTACTAAATTTGTAGTATATTAAACAACCTTGGTAGATAGATTCATAGTTAGTTGAAATCCCCTCATTTTTAGTTCATGTTGTTCTAAATATTTATCACAAATTTGTTCACAATCAATTCAACCCTATTTAGATATGTGCCCATGGTTTGTTGCACCCCCTATAAAGATTAGTTCAATTATCCTATGAATTATTTATTCGAGATATTAAGTGAATATCTAAAATTATTAAATTTCAATAGAATAAAAAATGACATCAATTTCTTATAAAATTTCAAATCAAAACAAAATTATATGTATACAATATAATTTCTAAAAATATAAAAAACCCCTTATTTTCAAGGGGAATTTGATATTAAATATGAATAAAAATTATAGAATAATATGAAATTTACTCAAAAAACACACCATTTTTATTTATAAATGATGTTTTCTAAATTTATTTATTTATTTCAATTTTCTAAAATTCATCCAAATATTGAAATCAATCATATTCACACCTATGATTTAAAATAAGATAATTGCTCATGATTTTTCAATTATAAGGGATTTTAATAGCATGAATTATATGTATATATTATCAATTATTCATAGTAATCAATTTTATCACACTTGACACTTTTTACTCCTAAGAAAAAATTATAATTGAATTCAATAAAGTAATACACAAAATTTATATTCAATGTCAATTAATTACTTAGTAGAACTATAAAAATACTAAAACCCTTAATTTATCATCCCTTGTTTATGAACCTAAATCCCTGTTTTAATTTCTCTCGCATTTTAATTCATTGTATATTTTAATTTCATCTAATGCACTATTGAGAAATGAAAAATATTGAAATATTTCTCACATCACTTAGTAGTAACAAATTAAATTTTTTCCTTATCAATAGGAAAATATTCATTTAATATAAAAATGTTAAAATTCATATTACTACATTAAAAATAGATAAAAAATGTGGCGACATTTAGTTCCTTGAATAGAATATTTTAAAGTATAATATCAATTAGAAATAATGTTAATATGAAAAGGATAAATGATAAAGTTTATCTCTAGTAGTGTTACTGACGACTCAAAATTCATAACACAATCATGAATATCAAACTAATTTATTTTTAAAATTTTATAATTTTACACAATCCTTTCATTTTTACATATTATTACACACATATTTTTTAATATATAGAAAGATTTATTTTTATTATAGTCCCTATTTTTATCTTTCAGAAAAAAAATTTATTAAATGTTTTTATAATTTTTAGAATTCATATTAAAAATATTTTTATTCAATAATAAGAAGAATTTTATAATTATATTCAATTTTTTGAACCTTTATAGCTGGTCCAAAATGTAAAATGATCATATCATCCCCTAAAACATTTTTTATTTGTCAAAAAATTCCATGATATATGTATTTCCTTCCACACATAGCTTGAAATGTTACCATATAATGATACCTCAGAGATAATTTTGTAAGGATGAATACATAGGTAATGTATTTCATTTTATTTACTTTTCATGGATTAGTAAGTCTTTAAACTATTTATGAATATTAATGTGGCTCAGTGATATTTTAGGGGATAAAAAATGATAAAATGAATCAATTACTTTGAAAGAACACATAAACTACTGATTTTTAGATATAAAATCATATCATGTTTTAGAAGACTATTCATGTATTAGGACTCTATTGGAAATTAGTTTATTGTTTTGAATGTGTAAAATGTCCTAGAATATCATTAAGGATTGTAATATAAATTAATGTATAGTCACTCATGTACATGGATTTCCATAATTATAAAATATTAATTCTATTATTTCAAAATAAAAAATCAAATAATTGAAACATGTAAGTATTTATCTAAAGATTATGTATAAAAAAAAATAACCCCTAAAAAATTTTTGGTGGCCAAAAATTAGTTTTGGTAGTCAATAATTCCTAAAATATTTAAAATACATATAAAAATAAAAAAGCACAAAAAAATAGAAAACTCAATAAAAATAAATAAATGAATTATAAATATATCTTAAAAGAACTTACCCCTCTCCTATAAATTATTATTTAATTATCATCAAGTAATCATAGATTATCAATATATCTATTTAAAACATATTGTGATAGTATACAAAAAAATACGTGATTGATGTAGGGAACTTGGCTATTTATTCATAGGTGGCTTGGAGAAAAGTGACATCTCCCATTGTATGAATTGGAATATCCTCATGAAACTATTTGAGTCTCTAACCATTCAATGAGTAATTTCTCATTGTTGTTTCTTATATTATATATTCATCACCATATAGGGAAAATCATGTTTATTAAATAGTCCTTCCATCTTAGAGTTATTTATACCTTGAATAAATATCAATATGTATCTATAAATCAATAATTAAACTATAATATGATTCTTTTATTTTATATAATTTTTTCATTTCAATATATTTTTAATTCCTTGTACCACATTGAATTATCAAATGCCACCTTTATAATTTCTACATGATACTAATTTTTGATCTTCCATTATCCTTCAACATTATTTTAGTCCATGATTATATTCTTATGTACATTTTAGGAAAAGAATTCAATCACTATTGGAATTTGACATCTTCTCCTGCAAGCTATTCTATAGTTAAACATTTGTATCAATTTATTAAAATAATTTATATATACCAAATGGGTTTCTTCCAATATCATATATCAATCCTCCATACAGTTGTTATTGGTTTTAATTTTTATTTAAAATTATTGAGGAATATGAAAGAGTTATTTAATGTCATGGATATTTCATTGGCTTTTTTGAGGTGTTTTTAGATTATTTAGGATGGTAAAGTGATTTAAAAAAAAGTTATTTAAGAGTATGAGGTTTTACAGAATTTCTATATTTAGTGTATAACATTAAATCCATTATTAAGTATTCATTGTATGATTTCATTCCTCATATGATTTTCACATGTGGATGGAGATTTATAATGACATGAGTGTATGAATTTCTAAGAGGAGCATATTTCTATTTGTATTTCATATGTCTTTGAATTAGATCATATGAATTTCAATACACATGTTAGTCATTATCATTAGAATTTATCATATGATTTTAACATAATAATTCATAATAAAATTTCAGTATGATATGTTGAGTTCCATTGATGAGTTCTATTTTGTTTGTCATGTTACTTGAGAATATAACTACATGAGACTGTAAAATTCATCAGTAAACATGATTCTTCAGCATATAACTTTACTTATTGAATGACTTCAGTACTTGGAGATATTTATGTGAAGTTATTATAGTAAAAAACTACGTTTCCAAAATTTAAATATTATAATAAAATATATCATGACAATTTTGAATCTAATATTCAAATATTAAAACAAAACATTTCAAAATTTCTTAAGGTTTATTCATGAGTGATTTTGAAATGGTTGATAATTTCTTATATCTCATTCTATATTCATTTTTTTAAAGTAATAAGTTTATATTGTGTTTAAATTTGATTATAATAAAAATAAAGTCCTATAAATTAGTTTGGTATTTGAATATATTTATTCTTCATTGTACTAAAATTCAAATTTTAATATACATTAATTTACACAGTGATTTAAGATGAAGTTCTCTAGTTTTTTATTGGTTCATCAGTTTTTATTTATATATTAGTTTCTAAAAATATAATATTAAAGTATTGGTGTACAATTAGAAAAAATAGGTATAAAAATATAGTAAACACAAAAAATCATAATTATATTTTTTTTAAATATTTTTTATGATCAATTCTGAGTTTTTAATTGAGTTATGTGGTAAGAAACTACTTCATTATGCAATCAGTTTAGATTAGTTATTATGAATTTAGTATTACTTAGGTCTTTTGAGAAGTAATAAATTTATATTTTTACATAAGGAAGTATATATGGGTACATTGGTAACTCAATTGGATATGGTATCCACTATTTATATCATTTGAAATTTTTTCATAGTGAAGAGGATTTTCTAAATGTTGTTATTAAATCATAAGTCTTTTGATAGGTAGGACAAAGGAGATTCATTATTTTTATAATTATTTATAATAATAATAATAGAACCTATTTAATTTACTTAAATGATATACATTTAGTAACATGAATATAGTGATGCTTTTAAGAGTGAGTAAAATATCACAGTTTCTGTATGAAAATTAATATAGTAGGACACCGAACAAACTATAAGAATGTGAGAATAATTAAGAGGAAGTTGTAGAAAAAAATTATCAAAATTTTGAGGGTTATTGAGAGTTCCTAAATACTATGTTCATAAGAAATCATATACATTTTCTTGAGACCAAGAATGAATTGAGTTCATGTAAGTATGAGATTGTGAAGTAGTTTTTTAACAATATCTAAAAAATGTGAGTAGTTATTCTTAACTATCTAAGTGGTTCATTGGGAGGATATATATCTTCTATTTCATAATAAAATTAACTCTAAAGAATTTATTTGTAATTATAGATTCATTTTGTGTGTAGATAAAATGTGAAACTACATAGTTTAGTGTGACTCTAAAAAAGAATAGTTTGACTATATCCCAATACTATATACATGTAAACAATTTTTCTTATAGTGATTTATTTGTGGCTAGTGAGACTAACCAACCACAATAAGAAATATCTTCCCCACGAAGGGGCCAAACCATGAACAATTCAGGGGTTTATACTTTATTTATTTATTATATACATGGATGTGGTTTGTATTTTTTATTTGAGTGGATAAATTATATACATGATATATAGGATTCAATAATTTAGAAGAAATTATAAAAACTAGTCACCATAGATTCACACCATGTCAAAAGAGTAATCTGATCTTAGGATCGTCAATTATAATCTTAAAAAGGTAAATCTAATATATTGAATGAAGTTATAATAATGTAATATTTTAAAATTGTTAATAATAGTGGTACACACATATTTGATGGAAAAAATAATCATTACCAAAAAATTTCAATTTATTTTTTATCTATTGTCCCATGTGTTAGGGGTACTGTATTTTTCTGGTTTCTACCCATTTAATAGAAAACTTTATCTAATATTTATGATAAAGTAAATATAGAGTATTATAGAAAGACACAATTCCAATTAAATTTTCATGAAATTTATTTACAAAATTCATTGAATTTCAATTATTTAATGAAATTTAGTACATGATATAATGTATTAAAGAAATATGAATATCAAGAGGGATAAATTATAGAATTTTAGAAACATGTTTTAACACATCATTAAGGGTAATTAAGAGAACATTAATGACTATTTTACCTAGGTAAATTATGTTGGAATAAATGTCTAAGGTGTTTGTGAGAAACATAAATACTATACAATTTTCAAGAAACTTTAGAGGAATTGTTCTGATAGAATTGATCCTAAGATGATGACTCTAGAAGATAAAGAAGATATTTCCATAGTTTAATTACATGAAATTCTCATAGTGTATGAAATGGGAAAAATTATAGCCTTCATGAATATATTTAAAGAATAAATTACCTCTATGTCCATGAGAATATTAAAAATAAAAGTAAATTTTATCAATAAAGTCTCAATTGAATCTAAAAATGAAGTGGATGATTCAAAATTTCATGGAATCACTCATCTTATTTTTGTGAGGATAAAAACGGGAAGATCTTGAATATTTAGAAGTTTCTACATTAATTATATAAATTAAATAGGATTGAAAATCATTCAATTAAAAATCATTATAAACATGAATCATATTTTTAATGTGATGAAGACAATAACACATTGAAAATTAAGTGGGAGAAATGATCAATGAATCATCCGATGATGGATGAATGATAATGATATTTTCTAGAATCAATTTTAGAACCCTAATGATCAATTTAAAAGGTTTTGAACACATTTCTATTAGTGATTTTTAAATTTAAAGTTTATATAAATTTAAAATTTTCATTGATAATTTTGAAATAAGTTTTGCAACATCATGTTTTGAAAAAGATGATTCTGAACCAACTATGATGGAATTCATGTTAAAGGATGAGATTGAAAATTTTCTTGAGTAGAATACAATTCTCAAGAAATAAAAGGAAAAGATAGTGATAGAAAAAAAGGAAGCATATATCATATAATAATGAGTTGGAATAAATAGAATCATCCTTTCTTTATGAAATAATAAAATTTATAACGAAAAATTCTAATCATGAAAACATGATAAAATAACATGAAGATATATTTTCATTGAAAAATGTTGTATTATAAATGAAATAGTATAAGTTACATATTTATAATAATATTATAATGACATTGAAAGAGGATTTCAAAATTTTAGTTGAATTAAATGATGATTCATTAAAATAAAATGAGAGATCATGAAACAAATAGCAGGTCAACACTATATATAAGAAATATACACTTAATTATATTATAATTAACAATACTAGTTCAATAAATATATCAAGTGTTTTATAGAAGAAGAAAAATGAGAATAAACGTTATCCATTATCATTTTTTGAATATAATACTTATTACTCCCAAATATAATAAAATTCACCCACAAATTGTATTGTAAGAAACAAATTTGAAATCAATTCAGAAAGGCTTTACATAAACCAATATGATTAATATTCCAAGGATACTACTAGTGTTAGAGATTTTTTTATCCCAATACCAACAAATATTGATAAAATATTCCTCTACCTATAATGAGGCACGAAGTTAGGAAAAGTTAGTTAGAGGAGAAAAAATATAATACTCTAAGAATATAGTATTTGAAGATAAAAGCATCTAATATTCCAAATGAGAACATATTTCAATATCATGAGGAAGTATGTGTTAGATGTGATAAGTAGGGTCATACTGTAGAGAATTATATGATATTATTATCAGGATATGAGTTGTATATTGATAATGTAAGAAAAATAATATATAGAGGAAACTAAATTGGAGGATGAAAAAATAGATTATTCATGGGTTATTGATAGTGGGTACTCTGCCTACATTATAGGTGTTCAGAGGATCCATAAAATATTTTAGAAACACTAATGATGAGTAATCAACATTTATAATTATTTTCATTAAAAATCATGGGAATTTTTTCCACTAAATTAAAACCCTAAATTATAAATTGAATAATGAGTTGTATTTGGAAGTTCTAATGCCTAAGAAATTGATTGTTAAATAGATATAAATTGATAATAATGTAGTTGATTTAAGAAGGAATTAATTTATACTTAAAAGTTTAAAAGATGTATGGATCGCTTCTTAAAGAAAAATAAACATTAGTGATCTTTTTTTAATTACATATCCAACCAATTAATGTTATATGGGTGAGGTAGATATGAGTGTGTTAAGGAAAAATAGGAATCATTATCTCATCCAATGAAGTCTAATAAAAAAATTTAAACATGATGTTGTGATATATCTCCATAATCTAAAAAAATTGTGAAGCGTGATAGAAAGTGAAGATGACTCATAAATCTCAAAAAAGGTTTTCATTCTCTATAGTAGACCCCTGTAATTAATTTATACTGATTTATATAGTACCATGAGGAAAATATCTATAAGTGGTGATTTATATTTCATCACATTATGTGGTTATTCTACTAAAATTACCAATTTTATGTTCATAAATAACAAGTCAAAATCCATTTAGGGCTTTCTTATTTTTAGTAGATAAGTTGAAAACATTTAGGAATCCTCATTAAAAATAGTGAACAGAAAATGGAATTAAATACACTTGAGGTAAATTTTAAATATATCTAGTAAAATATTTAATTATGCCCCAATTCAGAAATATAAATAATCTAGAATAGAATGGTGTTATAAATAGGAATAATAGAATCATAGTTGGCATTTGTAGAAAAATCTTATCTTAACTTAATGTCTCAAAATATTTTTGGGGAGAAGTTCTGTTTACTATTGTAAACATTTAGAACCAATGTATTTTAATACACAAGATACATTATTCTTCTTATGATATGGGGTTTTAGATGAAACCATCTATCAAGTTCTTCAAATTATTTTTAATATCATTAATTATAATGATTAAAAATTGTTTTTTGGGTATGTTTTGAAGAGAATGTTGGTGATGGTTTCTATATAGGGTACTTTTCTAGTGGAAGTTGGTACATGTGTTGAAAAAAAGGGATTCAAAATATTTTTTAATTTTTCAATTCTAAAATACGTAAAAACAATTATAAATATTTGATTTTTATTGAGGATAAATGTGAGAAAATATATACTAATATTGAGAATAATTTTGAAGAACAGTTTATTAAACAAATAGAATTTACATATGAACTAATTAATATTGATTTGGATCATTCTGATAATGATGAGGTTGATATAAATCATGATCTAAGACATTAAATGTTAAAAGACATGTTTATAAATAGAATATAATGGGAACCCATATGTAAATAGTGAATACAAGAATAATACTAATAATAAAACAAACAAAAAAAACTTATATAAAAGGATGAACCAAGAACGTTAGTTTAAGAAATTGAGTATGATGTTTGGGATACAAAAATGAATAATAAGCTAAATCAAATTGAAAATAACTCCATCTAAAAATTATATTCATATCCCAAAGATAAAAATGAGATGGAAACAAAATGTGTGTTGAGAAATAAAATGAATGAGAAAGGTGAAATGAAACGAACAATGATAGGGTTGTATATGAAAAATATACTCAAATAGAAGTCATATAAATTTTTGAAACATTTTCTCCCATAGAATGTCTTAAAAAATAATTATTTTTTTATGTGGCTATATAGAATCACTAAAAAGTACTAAATATCGATGTGAAATCAATATTTTAGAATGAAGAATTTATGAAATATGTATTTATTATGATACCAAATGGTTTTATTCATGATAATGATGGGATCGTGGTGTGTAGTTTGAAAATTTTATTATATTTGTTAAAATAGGAAAATATATCTTGGTATTTAATAATTTATGTCTACCTAATAAAAATGGATATTTAAAAAATGAAATGATCACATTAATTTATATGTAAAGTAATTTTCCATAGGTACACTACTTATAATATTATAGGTTGGGGATATTATTTTTTCTAGTGACCAAGACTTCATTTATGATGAATATTCTGATCAATGAATAGGGGCCTTCCAAAATTACATTTTTTGAGAACTAAATTATTTTATGGTATTATATATTGATTAGAAACAAAAAATTATATTTTTTTCAAATGAAAAATATTTTAAGGTGTTGTTGAAATATTTTTAAGTGGATAAATAAAGAGAATTTTTAGCACTCAATTTAGTTGGATCCAAATTTTGTAATGATATTAATAGTACCATGGTTGTTCTAAATGAATTTATAAGTCTCAATATAATCTTAACGTAATTGAAAACTAGAAGACTTAACATTTCCTCTAGAGCGATACATTGGGATTTATTTTGGAGTTTCCCATGGAAGTCAAAAAGGTCTATATCTAATGGGGGTTTGAGATATATTAAGGGAAAATTTAATTATGGTCATGTATATAGATATATTATATGTTCTATGTTTCTTAGTTTTGCAGATATAGATTCGTTAGGTATTATATTCACTTTTTGTGGTTCATTATTCATTATGATGGTTGTGTGAGCTAGTATGAAAATAATAATAATATAGGGACACTTAGCATAATTGAGGTAGATTATGTGGTAGAAACTGATGAAGGTACATTGATTTTTTATGGTTATGGGGATAGTAAATTTTAGAGTTAATACTGAGAAACCACTAAAAAATTTAGAGTCAATGTGAGATAAATCTATCAATAAACTCTACGAATAATTCTAGATCAAAAGGAATATACATGAATTATCATTTAATAAATAAACCAGTGTCCAATATGGATATAAAACTACAATTTATTTGTACTAAGAATCATATTCTAGATATCATCAAATAAATTATCTCAATAGTGGGGTTCATTAATTAGAGTATGAAACTAAATTTTCATCGATATACTCTTACTTGATAGTATGTGAAAAGGACCCCAAAAGGGAGATGGATTTTTCTGGATAAGTTGGAGATTATGTTTCATAACTCTTGGCCAATTAGGGGTAGATTTTTTTCTTTAAAGGGGAGTGTTCACTACGTAGTAAAATAAAGTTGTGAATATTTTCATTAGGGGAAAATGGAAATAATAAAGGGTTCTTGTGAATTATGGGAGAGTTCATTTATGTCATTTTGGCACACTATCTTAACAGTAAAATTTCTAATTCTCTAAAAACATAACCATGTTTGGTTGTGTTGCACAAGGAATTTCTCATAATTTATATGATATTATTTAATGATTATCATTATATTTAATGATTTATAAAATAATTATGATTTTTTATAGGAGTTGAATGGTGTTTCCCAACAATAATAAATAGGCACATTGAAATTATTCTATAGTTCTTGATGTTGTTGTTCTTTATTTAAAATTTTTTCAACATGACTGGTGTTTTTCTAAGATCCATTGGATGTTATTGAGATGAAATTTTTTAAGATGTTTTTGAGAATATTATGGATAGTTGGAGTGTATTTAATGATTATTTTTAAATTTTATAATTGATCATTTATTTCTATATAGAGTTAATGAATTTGAAACTAATTGTAAGTATTCATCCTAAGAGTTCATTAATCATATGATTTTGTGTTATAGAAGTAAATTGATAAAGGAATTATGGGATGAGAATATGTGTTTCTTTTCATATTTCATTGCAATAGGTTTTATGAATTTGATTACATGTATAAGTATTCTTCAATATACTATAACATAAGACAATAACATATATATTCCCCATAAATCATCACTGTAAGACATTGAGTTACACCAATTTATGACTTCATGGATGGTAGTAAGAGTCAATAATTAGTCTATTTCATTAGAATTAATTTTTTTTCGTGACTAGATTATGTGACATCATGATACTGAAAGGCTTTATCACTAAATGTATGACATCAACATATGACTTCATCCATTATATGACATCAGTGCTTATAGAATAACTTTTAATGTTCACAGAGTGAGAATTTGATTATATATAAATTCAATATTGAGATGAAATAGAACTAAATAATTTTGAAGATTATATTCGATGATTAAATCATCACATTTGAAGTGTTGGTCATGATTATTCATGATAGATTTAAAAATAGATTATCATTACTTATATATGTTATTATTATTTTTTGATTTATCTTAAATTTTTTACTGGGTTCAAATATTACCATGATGACAAAAATAGACCATAAAATCAGTCTATTATTTGAATTATATTATTCTTAATTGTTCTGGAGTTCTAATAACAACCGGTATCACGTAATATAATTATTCAAGTTGAGTTTTTCAATTTTACTGAAGGGTTATTGAGTTTTTCATCATCGATAAATTTCCCATGAAAAAATATGGAATTAGATGAGTCTAATTTGGTATAGTTGTAAGAAGAAGATTGAAAATATATAAATTAAAAAATAATTTTTTTTAATTATTTATAATTATCAATTTTGAGTTTTGAGATGAATTTCTCCATAAAAAATAGTATAAGGAAACAATAAATTAATATGATTTATTTTGAATATAAAAGTTTTTAAGTCTTATTAAAATCTCAAAGGTGGTAGTTTGAGAAGATGAAGAGTTTAAGGGTACATTGGTAATTCATTTTGATACACTATGATTGAGAAATTTATTAAAATATTGGGTAGTGAATTGAATATTCTGAAAGTTTTTATTTATAATCACTCAATTAGGAGACATGACAGGGAGGTTTCATATTTTTTCCAATTAGGGATATATATTATGATGCAACCAATATAAATCTCTTAAATGATATGATTTTCAGACAATTGAAGTGTTAATTTTATAAAAGTGGGATAAATATCACTATGAATATAATAATTAATATACTATGATAATCAAAATATTAAGTGTCATAACTATAATTTGATGTACCAAAAAATATAAAATTGGATTGTATTTTCAGTTTATATATATATTTTTCCATTATTTTTGCATTTTATATTTTTTAAAATATATGGATCATCCCATAAAATTTCTCATGATTCACTATAAAATTTCAGAATATAATATTTATTAATACTATAGAAAAATAAATGTTGATTAAAAAAATTACTATATTAGTAAACAAGGATATTTTTTAAAGACATTAAATAGTTTTTAACATGAAATTTATTCTTTTAGTAGTTTCTTAGTTAAAAATTCCACCACTATTGTGTGTTATGTCTACTCATGTCATCAGCCACCCAGTTTTTCCCCAAGCTATCCTTGATATCCATATAAAATCTTATAAGTAATAAAATCCATCTCAACTTTTTAAGATTTTTATATGATTTAAATACAATATATATCAAAGTTATATGGCGAAAATAAATATTAACATTATTTAATAATATATAAGAATACAATTTTTTGGGTAAAAAATAATAATTTGAAGGGACTCCATTTCTGTAATGGTATAATTCCCTTGTCTTTCATATAATACCCTTTGTCTATATGCAATCATATGAAACATTAATTTTATATTCTATGAGAGAAATCACCAAGTAACACTATTATTGGAATCAAACATCAATTGAAATGAGAGTTCTTGGTATGTTATCTTGATGATTGGTGAGATGAAGAGTCATATTTTTAGCTGATTAAATGCTTTTCTATAGAAATAATCAAATGTATATTAAGAAACTATTGTAAATAAATGATCCAATAGAAATTAATTAATACTAAAATTATTTATGATACTCTAATAGAAACATTTATATTCTATGAATGATTTAACATGTGTACAGAATTGGTGTATGGAAAAAATATAACACAGTTAATCATTGATTTATCAACGTAAATTCTATGTTAAAATAATATAAGTTTTAATAGAATATCTTTCTCTACCATGAAGTTACATTTTATAACATTCAAAATATCTTTCTTCTCCATATGCATTTTTTAAATTTTATTCAAATGAGATTGATATTGGTCCAAATATTATTAATATATTTTGAAATCATTATCAAATAATTTTAGGAAATATTAAAATAAAAATATGAGATGATATGTACTATACTCTATGGATATGTACCTATGTCATCACATAATAAAAAGTTACATTATCTTTTATTTATTTTAACCAAAGGGGTATGTCAAGGTGGTTTCCTCTTGATCCACAATATCAATTAAAACATATATTTATCCAAAGAAACCATACAAATAAAAATAATTGTATTTCCTAGATAGTATTTTAAGAATTTTTTTATAAATTGAATTAGATAAGAGTATTTTCTAGTCACATGGTTTATCTTCCTTTATTTATTTCAAAATCTCACATAATTTTAGTTCCTCCAGATTAAAATATCAATATTATCATATATATTTTTTTAGAATATTTATGTATACTTTTTATTTGGAATTCCAACTTTAAATAAAAATTGGGGTAAATGAATCATTCCTATAATAGAACTCAATGAAATGTGGGATTATTTTCTTCTGTGTCTTATTAATAAGTTTGCCCCATTTTGAATAAAAGTTTTATGCCAATAACTTATAGGACCGTGTCTTATAATGTAACCTTATTTATATACTATCTCCAAAATAATTTCATTAAAACATTTTCCTATAGAATTTTTTTTTGGTATTAGGTTTTTTCAATGGTTATAGATAAAATTATTCCCTTAAATAGGTAGGTATATATTATATTTCTAGATAGTTTTTTCAATTCATATTTTTGTGGGTGTTTTATAGTAAAAAAAGTAACTTTATTTCATAAAATAATAAAATATACATTTCATGAAAATAAGGAAATTATTAAGTATCATAATCATTAAATAACATAAAATCAAATCTATTATAGAATTAAATACTTATAATATCACATGATTGTTCCTCAATTTTACCTAACATAGATTAATTTTTCTGTTTAAAATGGATTTTGTATTACATGTAAAGAATATTGATAAGTGATTAGTTTCTAATTACTAATTTTTAATGACAAATATATATCCCCTCATTGAGAATATTGATTTTAAAAATGTAAAATTATAAAAATAATTTGTATATACTATGATATTTTATTGATTATATAATCATAAATTATTCTATGCAATATCCAACTGTATATAATGTTTCATTGATTAACATTTATAACAGTTATTTCAATTTTAATGAATGTTTTTTCTATTATAATTGGTATAAATATATTAACTAATTTCATATACATATTAAAAAATATATTTAAGAAAAAATAAGTCCCTTACTCCAAATAAAAAATACTATAAAACACCTATTGGAAAAAAAAACTATTGGCATATTATACAACCACTCGTGTAGAATTAGGTTCTCTAATATGTAGCAAAAAATATAAATAATGAAAAAATATTTTTGGGGATGTACTTATCTAACAAAATTCATCATTGAATGAAAATGTCCTGATAATGTAATGAATTGTGAATTATCCCAGGATAATTAATTTATTAATAATCTGGGGAGTGAATAGTATTGAAACATTCATTCATAAGAATAATCACTCATTTCCTTTTATTATCATCATATTTTTTCAAATATATTTAATTAAAATTTAATAGATTTTAATCAATTTGATTACTTCTAGTAGAGGTGTTTTTATACTTACCATCGTGTAATTGTTAACAATATCCCTCTATAAATATTATTTTGTCACGTTTTTAGATTTAAAAAACCTTAAATGGAATAGAAATTTATTGGGTGGTATGACATTCATATATTTCTTAAATTTATATAATTTTATTTATTTTCCATTATCTAAGGGTTCCTTTAATTTTTTTTATAAGTGATTATATAATCTTATTTGAATAATTATATGAAATTTTATTCACTGAGTGGTTTTTAGACTTATTTAGTGTCCTTAAAACTTCTCAAATAGATTTCAATAATATTTACATTTGGGTTTGGGGTAAAATATAGTGGAATGTTCCCTAATGTATGGTTTAAAAGTGCATTAATTATTGTGATAATATGTCACTTTGTATTTTTTATCTTTTTATATCATTTTATGGCTCATTATTTTTGTTTTATACAAAGGTATAATAATAAATAATTCATTATTGGTCGATTATAATTTATTTTCACCTGTATTTTGCATATATAATTTCTTGGTGGTTGATCACAAAATTTCTTTTGGTGAGTTTTCTGGGGTTGGTAACCTTATAAAAAAATTGAATGGTATCCTTTATTATGGATATTTATATAGGTCCAATACATGTAAAATAGTTGAATAATAACATCTTCCTTGGTTACATAGTTGTTATAGATATGTTTTACATTAAAAAACTCATGCATGGATCTTTGGTTCTATTAATTATTTAATGTAATTGTAATAATAATCACGTGATATAAAAATTCCCAAATATTAGGCTAGGGTTGGTAATTATTTATTCTGTTTGAGATTCATTTTTTCACCTATTTGGTTAGATTTTAATATCCAATTTTAATTAATTAATGATTATCACATATTACCTGATATAGACCATTGGTTAATGTGCTCCCAGTAAAAAATTGTTTCATGTCCATTGAGATCTTCTATATCAAGGGAATGGATTAGTAAAACTATTTATAATGAGTTTTCCCTTAATGATGTAAAAAATAAAATCCTTTTATATAAAATTTTACATTGGAATAATAATACAAATATATGGTGTTTGTAAATATGTTTATGTTGCTAACTAGCATAATGTTTCATAAATTACTAATAGTATTCATACAAGTTCCCACAAAAAAGTTATTTAATCCTAAAAATTTTATTTATAATCTATGTTTTCCTATAGTTTAGAAGTAATTTTTAATCTAATTTCTAATAAAATTGTTCTAAGATAGTAGCATCTCTAGGTTATAGACAAAACAACCATTTCATGGAAGCTCCATCTATGAAAAATAAGATTTCCCTCTATTTTAATTTCTTATCAACCAATCCTATATTATTTATCATGGTATATATAGTTATGTATTCTGTTAAATTATATTTCGAATATTCACCTAAAATACTATGAAAACATAGCCAAAAGTCGTATAAATCCACGTTTGAGTGAAGAATTATCGTATAAAATAAAATATATAATTTCATTAATTTTATAAATCAAATTATGTATAGTAGTAACACATAATGTTTGATTGATATTAGAAATTTTTTAATATTTTATTTCAATTTATGTTAAAATCTACTTATAAAACTCGTTTCACTTTTATATTCAAGATATATTTTAGCCCATTCATTTTTTAAATGTTCTATGGACATTAATTTACTAGATATATCCATTTTTGTTCTTTCAATAATTATATTTAAGCAAATGTTGCCAAAATTTCATAATCATTTCCCATATAAAAAATTTAATGGAAATAAGAAAACAAATAAAAAATAGGTAATAATTTAAAATATATAGATACATTTAAAAACTAGAAAAAATAAAAATAAATTTAATTATATAGCCTCCATGGAAATGATGTATGATTTTTCATGAGGTATATTTCTATGAACCTTACAAATTTAAGAATTATAAATGAGGTATTTTAATATACAAGAGACCATATATTGTCTGTCGATGAGGATTTCCTACACAAAATGTCAATTTAATTTATATATTTTTTATGATTTTTCTAGAGGTGGTATAATTAGTGATTTAAATTTTTTATTTATTTAAATTAACTTATCTATAAAAAGAAATAAATATTTTTATAAAAATGAGGGGAGATAGTGGTTTATCCTTTATAGATTTCATACAAAGATAGTCATAGTGTATAAGTATTTAGAACATTATTATATTCATTCTAAGTAAATGATATCAATGATTATAGAATTATTACCTTTTAATATATTTAAATGTTTCGTTTTAGTACACTATAATCACATTATGGTGAACCCCATATTTTCATTGTTAATTTTTATAACCACATATAAATCCCAAAATGATTATATAATATAATTGATCATATTACTACAAAACTCTAAATCAAGAATCATATTCTTCTTTCAATGAGGATTAAATATTGTGTCTTAATATATGTGAATTCTACCACATCTTGATGATTCATTTTGGTAGTTACATTCCTTTATTTTGGACATCTTTCATTTGGGTCCTCTCTCAGTTTGTTTTATGTGAATTATGGAGGATTTAATAATTTTATAGGAATGTGAATGGCTGGAACACAGTTAGGGAAAACCATGAAGGACTTCCCAAGAAAATATACACCTTGATTTGGGTTCTCTTAAAGGGAGAAATATTAGGCATGACGTTAGTACAAATCATGCTACCATTTTTTCAAATCATGAAATGTGATGAAAAGGCCATTCACATGGTCGGTGAATTTTTTTTTGAAACCTTGTGACCAAATCATTTGGCTTCTATAGTATCTCATAAAGGGGCGTATGGTCGATGCATAATTTTTAAAATAGTGTGTCCAAACCATGTGATACATAATAATTTTCCCAAATTTCATTTTGAGACCCCAAATTCATCAATTTTTAATCATTATTCCCTTGATGAATTTGGATATCGACCTAGGAAAGTACACATAGGGAAATTTGGATATTCCATATCACTCAGTTTTGGATTTCTATGGATACTTGGGTGTTGGATTTATTTATTCTATGTTATGTTCCTTTTCAATGCCTCTCTTCATTGATCTTCTAAATCTGCAGTTCTTTCCACCAATAAAACCTTAGATTGGGGTTATTGATGCACATGAGCCTCATCCTGATTGGTGAGGACTCCTTAAGTGCATCCAAGTCACCCGGGATCAAATCCAGGTGAAGGCATATTTCTGGTACTATAGCAGTACTGTAGCAGATAATGTAGTGGTACTGTAGCAGCAGCTGTTTGGCACTTTAGCAGTGGAGACTATTCCCCCGTTTGGGACATTAGGCCACCGATTTGGTCCTTGAGTCCTTTAAGGCCTTTGGGCCACCCATGCCTTCAGGTCAGTAAGGCCTTCAGGACACCTCAAAGCCTTCGAGACACCTTAAGTGCAGATGCAAACCAGACAACCTACAAGGACCAAGCTCCAAAAGGAGGATGGGCAAGGAGATTTCACCATAGAAGAAGCTAAACGGGTTTCAAGAATGAGAGGGTATGGAACCTACCATTAGGATAAGCCTGTGCATATACAGGAAAGCCTATCCGAATAGCCATGCGAAGTTGGAGAGCTAATTTCACAATGAAGATGCTGGGGAGGAGCAGTTCCAAGTAGTTAGTCTAGGTTATATGTAATGTTTGAATCCTACGGGAAATAAATTCATCTAAGGCCTACAGGTCATGTAATACTTACAACTATGAGCCTTGTAAGGGTTCCATATCACCCCTTGAAAGGTGTATTATCAAAAATTTATAAAAAATAAAGGCCTTCAGGCCATTGGAGGAGGGGTTGTTGATGCTAGATCTATGGATTATGTCATGATCAAATAGTGTTTTTTATATATCTATCATGTAATTGTAATTTATTTTCCAGGTATTCCTTGATCGTTATGTGTTCTTCAGAAATCATTAAGTTAGGTGACTACTCTCACACATGTTGATCTCAAAATGATGGACTGAATATTCATATTTTAGGGTTCATATATTAGGGTTGTTCCCTTACTTTATGAACTCTCCATTATTCATTCCTCGTGAATCCTATCTGGGTTTTTGATTTCTTTTGTTTCAAGGTAGGTATTTTCAAAATTCAAAATTATTATACAAACCTTTCTTGATTTTTCTTGAAAAAATTTATAAATTTTTTTTAAATAATGACATATGGATTTATATTGGAAATGGTTTTGAAATTTATTCCAAAAAACATGAGAAATATTTTGATAAAATGTATTAGTTTTGGATATGGATTTGAAAATAGATTTTCCCCTTAAATTTATTAACATAAAGGGTTTTAATGCATGTTTTGTTTAGTTTTGAATATGAAACTATTCTTTTATAACTATAATGTTCTAAACCCAAATGTTATCAATGATGAGGTAGGGTACCATCCATGTGGATGAAATATTTACCCATAAACCTATCCTGATTAGTTAATGTGTGCACAATATTTCTAAATATATGGAAAGGATCTAATGTTAGAAGTGAACTCTTAAACCATAGAAGTGTTACACTATGAAAATGTGCACACATAGTGGATTACTATTCATTACAATGTTGAGTGGATCTTTATTAACCTATAACTAATTATACCTATGGGATTATTAACTTTGGTTCTTATATTTAGAATGATTTATTGATATTTTTATTGGAATTATTTGAAAACATGTTATTATTATTTTTATTAAAATTGAGAAGTGTCATCTATCAATGTTTTTTTTTCAATATGTGTAGAATAGTATCACATTACTTGTGAATTTTTAATGAGAGTAATTGGTTCATTTGATAGACTCTTCAAATGAAACACTTCATGGGATCTTAATAGACTCTTTTTCTGACACAGTGTATACACATTTTGGTGTATGTTGTTTATATTTTATCTTATGTCATTAAGGGAAAGGAAATGTAGGATAATGGTGAGTTTTTTAGTTAGAAGGGTGTGGGATTTTAAAGGTGAAATAATTTCATATATAGTTGGTACATAGTTTTTTTACTACCTTTGTTATTATTTATATCATGGTGATTTTTTACCATAAGAATTATCCTTTCTAATGATGTATTTCTTTTGGAATACATATATTATTCGGAATCCTTGTTACCTATTTATAGTTTAATTGTTGAAAATAATTTAAAAAAGTATTTCTCAAGGACTAGATGCTTGTTTCCAGCCCATGGGAATCTGGAAGCCCCTTCAGGCCATGTCAGGACCAGTTTGGGTTACAAATTATTAGGTAATCTAGGTTGGTTCATGAAAAATTAGTATCTATGTAAGGACTATTTTTTTATTTATTTTTTCAATATGTATTTTGGGATGTCTTGTTAAAAAAGAGATGGAAATGTTGGGACATTAGGGTAATGTTGTGAGTGATTTCCTAGACAACTCTAATCTTGATGAGCACCATGTTACCTCAGGCTATTGGGAAATGTTTTATTGGGATTTTAGGATTTCTAATACAATAATTTATTCTCTCTTGTCTCCTTAAAATTCATATTAACTTTTTTAACGTTAAATCTAAATTGATTCTTAGAACTAATATTTTCATGTCTCGTTATGTCTTGGTGTGTAGTAAAATTCCCCCAAAAGACTTCTAGGAATTACTCTAGAGGATACTACTTATGAATAATGGTCAGGAAAACCTACAGTTGATCAGAATATGATTGAATTAGTGTCACACGTGGTATGATCTATGGACCAATATGTGGAACCTACCCCTGTTTAGGTTATGGAGGTGGATCATTAAAGGGATGGAGATATAAATCGAACCTAATATTATATTTTCTATAAACCACCATCCTTCCAATGGATGAATGATCCTTTAGAGGTGGAAGATTGGTTGGGAAAGCTCATGAGGACTTTTTAATTCCTTGAGGCTCCTGACTCGGTCAAAGTTAAGATCACTTCCTATAATAATGAAGCTCTGACTAGATGGTTGGGGGAAAGAGTTGTATTATTTAATTAAGTTGGATTATGCTAATCAAATTGATGTTTTATCCATGTTCACATATGAGGTTGTATCTAATGATAATATGTAGGCTCAAAGGATTCAGATTGGTCTTCAAATTGATAGTTGAAATCACGTATTCATTCTAAATCTGACCACTTGTGATGAGGTGGTGTATAGGGTGTTGATGGTAGAATATCACTTAGAGGTTAAGTTAGGATAAAATGGAGTTCCTTTATCCTATTCTGGTGAATCTAGGGGTTCATACTAAGTAAAGAAGAAGAAGAATGGGTTTTATAGGGGAAATAGTGGTGGCTCTTCTCAGAAGACTCTTCATATTCCATCATTAAGGGTTAGTGGCCTGAAGTGTTACTAGTGTTCCCATACATGACACATAAGTCATTTATTCCATGCCCCCAATATTGTCCAACTCATAAGGGGTTCTATGGAAACATGAAATTGTTTTATTAGTTACTACCTTTTCCTCATTCTGGTATAGCCTCATCAGAACCTACAGGATATTTTCAGTAGACATATGCTTCATAGACCACAGGGATGCAACTAGAGGACATCATAATCAATTAGTTACATGTAATTAATTACTTTCAAGTGTAAATTTATGTTATTAATGTGACCATTATAGGTAAAATTTATATTTCTTATACTTTAAATACTTCTTTATATGACACAGGTGACTCTCACTCCTTTGTTTCGAAAGGTTTGGTTTATATTTTAAACAATCCAATATATTTTATTCTATTTGTTTTGGAATTTATGATTCTTATAGGAACAAATAAGATGAAAGGTTTTTGATTCCCCATGTTCTCTTTATTATTTTTTGATATGTAGATCATGTTTGGTGCATTGAGTTTCATGACATAGATCTCTTTGATGTGGTTATCGGTATTGAATGGTAGATTTATTTCAAGGATTTGATTTATTATTATCATAAATGAGTGTAATTAAATGATTCTAATGGAATATATCATGTGTTTCTAGGAGAATTGAATCTAGGGTCCACTTGGGCATGGATATCTCTTCTAGAGAATATTAATTTGATGTTTTTTCTATAGCTGGTCTGGGACTAGAATCTATTAGTGGTAGTTTATCCTTAGTAGGTAATGAGTTTGTTAACGTGTTTATGAATGACTTATCATGTTTTCCTATAAAGATTCATTTGAGTTCTCAATTGACTTAGTTCCCAAAAGTTAACAGATATCAATGTAGTATCATCATATGGTTCTAGTTGAGTTGAAATAGTTCAGATTTCTATTGGAAAATTTGAGATCTAAGGGACTAATACGATATATTATGCCACCTTGGGAAGCTCCCATTATTTTTTCCAAGATGGATTATGGAACACTTCACATATGAATCAATTATCCGAATCTCAATTGAGTAATGACCAAGAAACAATTTCCCTTTCCACACATTAATAATATTTTATATCAGTCTAATGGGTGATAGTAGTTTTCTATAATTGATCTTCTATATGGATACCACCAACTAAAAATCATGGAGTCTGATATTCCAATGACCTCATTAGGTATAATGTATGGACATTTTGAATGTATTGTGATGTTAATTAGCATTACTAAAACTCCTTCTATCTCCATGGCCTTGATGACCATGACTTTAAACTAGTATATTCTCTATATTTTCATAGTGTTCATGGATGACATCTGGGGTTACTCTAATGACAAAGAAGGTCATGTGGGTCACTTGAGGAGTGTTTTAGTATTCAGAGAGATAATCATCTTTTTGTTAAATTATTTAAGTGTAAATCTAGATCTAAGAAGTTATTTTATTGGGATACATGATCTCAAAACATGGAATATCAATTTATCTAAAAAAATTAGGTATGTCCGGTCATGGAAAGAACCATGAATCATATTTGTGATATGTAGCTTCTTGGATTTGGATGGATATTATCAAGTGTTCTTAAATTATTTCTCAAAGCATGTTTCTCCTTTAACAAAACTCACCTATATGGGGGTGAAGTTCTAATGATATTCAATGTTACATGAATCCTTTGATGAGTTAAAGCAGTGTTTTACCTCAACACTGGTTCTGACATTACTAGTGGTTGGTTAGGGTTATATGGTTTATTGTGATGCTTCAGGTTTAGGTTTAGATTGTTTCCATATATAGGTTAATGATGTAGTATATTATAACTCGATTCATCTTTAACCGCACAAGAAGAACTATCCAACTCATTATTTAGAACATGAAGTCATTTTATATACCCTAAAAGGATGGATTTACAAACTTTACAGGGAAATTATTTTCAATCACTCTGATAATAAAAGTTTGGGGTACATATTTTCTCAAAAATATTTGAACCTACAATACAGATATTAGATTCAATAAATATAGTAGTTCAAATTAGATATTATCTATACTCTAGGGAATGGTGAAGTAGTTGTTGACAATCATAGAAAGATGTTACCTTTTCAAGTTGTCAATGTGGCAATGGATGATTTGAAATTAACATGGGATCTATGGTTAGATGAACTTGTGATTTAGGGAAGAGGTGTTTGTTAATGTTCTATATAGTGTTCATGTGAAATCATATCTCCTTCATATGATTATTTGGGAGAAACAATAAGATGATATATTCTAGAGTATCATGGATTCATTACATGTTGGGGATAACATTGGTTAGTATATATCTCATCAGAGGGTATTCATTTCTTTATGAACCTATATGTTGTTCCTTTATCTATGGGATATGAAATTTTGGGAGATTCCCATAACTCCCTGTGGGCTGTCCACCATGGAACCATAATGATTTTCGATGACATAATGCATCATTTTTTGTGTCCTGGTATAAAAGTATGCATAACTGAATTTGTGTCTCAATGATATACATGTCAACAAAATAAGTTTGAGTTCTAGAAGCCTTACTCTTTTATTGAGCCTCTCCCTATGAAAACATGTATGTTGAAGGAATTATCGAATGATTTCTTTTTGGGTTACCTCAAAATCCTAGTTCTAAGAGTCACTTCTTCATGGTGGTCGATTAGTTTACCAAATCATTATATTTTATGGCACTCTATGACTCCATTAATATAGAGGACCTGGTAATGTAGTTTTTTAATGATATTATAAAAATGCATGGAATTTAAATTACCATTGTCTCATATAGGGACCATCATTTTACCTCATAGTTTTGGAAGGGGCTCTAGGAGGAAAATGAAACTCAGCTCAGATTGAGCATAGCATATCATCTCCAGATAGATGGGTAGATAGAAAGGACTAATTATATTTTGGAGGATATTCTTTATGTGTGTATTAGACTTAATATGTGCATGGGATATCCTTTTGGGACTGGTTTAATTTTCATATAATAACAATTACATGTCATCTATCAGAATGGATCCTTTCAAAGTATTTTATGGACAACCATGTATCTATCCTCTCTATTGGGCTGAGTTAGGAGAAGCTTCCTTGGTTTGAGGATGTCATTTTCATGAAACAGTAATGAAGATCCAATTAATTTTTCAATGTTTGGTGATGGCTCAATGTTTTTATTTTCCTTATACATATCAAAATCATTTTATTTTGGAATTTTTAGTAAGTGAAAAGGTATTCTAGAATGTCTCACACTAGTTAGGTCACCAAGGGCCCAAAAAGAAAGAGAATATATCTCATAGGTTTAGGGGACCTTTTGGGAACATTGAATGATAGGGAAAGGAGGCATATAATTTGTATTTACAACCTCAGTTGTCTTTAGTACACAATTTCTATCATATAACACAACTAAAAAAGTATCATATAAACTCATCTAACCTTATTAATTGGGAAGAACTTTACCTAGTACCAGATATGTTTACAACCAAAAAAAACTTTATGTGGATGATTCTAAAGTGAATTATATATGTGGGAGGCCTATAACTTTGGTTTGAGTTCTTTGGTTTCATGTTTCTAATTATCATGAGACTCTAAAGAGGGAGTCTTTGATGAGGTTACAGTGAACTCGTCTCTTTAGTGTCCAATCTTCTTCGACATAGCTTACTAGGGTGGGAATGGAATATGGTGAGAGATTCACATATCAATATTATTTAGGTACTTAAATTCCTTTTCTTTGACCATAATTCATTTCAGTCCTCTCCTATGTCATTTTAAGAGACTTTTGATTGTTTCATAGTTTTATATGCTTGCACACAGTTGGAACACATTTAGGAAAAATGATATGGTTCTGCCCAAAAAACCATGCACCCTTATTTGGGGTTCCATATGAGGGTGAATGGTTAGTATAGATAATGCATATTTTTTCTCAAATAGCACAACATTAGGAAGGTTAATTTCACACATTTAGGGCGTCATTTATCAAAATGTATGACCAAATCTTGTGTCCTCTCCAGTAGCCTAGAAAGGGGTGTGTGGTTTATTAATCTTTTTGGACAAACTATATGGCTAAGAAGAATAATTCAAAACTTTTATTTTATGAACTGAAACCCATTAGTTTTACCTCATTCTTCCTCTGGTGACTTTTTCCATCAACCTAGGAAAATCCACATGGAGATTTTGGAGATTCTATAACTCTCTATATTGGATTTTGATAGATCATAGGATTTTGTTTCTAGTTTTTCAATGGTATGACCTGGTTCATTTTTTCATGACTGTTCTTCTAGATAATCAATTATTTTTTTCAAATGTAACTTTAGACTAGGCATATTGATTCCATATCTGTGGTTTATATCATTATCTAATAGGGGTTCTTATATATCCTTTGTGGAATTGGGGTTTGTTATCCAAATCATGAATGATCATTGTGTGTTGTTTGAGAATATTATGGTATGTGATTTCTCTCTCTCATATTCATCTATAAAAAGATGAATAGCATATTCTTATTTTTGAATTCAAGACTTTGGGTTCTTCCATGTCTTCATGAATAGTTGGTTCATCTTGGATTTTGTACCCCATGTGAGTATTGCAATTCCATGTTTTTTTAAGTAGGTGGTTTCCAGATTCAACATTATTATAAAATCCATGCATTCTTGCACATTGAACTGATTTATTAAATGGTATGAAAACAAAACGTATGGATTTTTTTATGGAAATGGTATTGAAATGGGTTTTAAAGTGCATGATAAATGTTTAGATAAATTTTCATTCATTTGGTTATGGTTTTGAAAATAAAATTTCTCCGTAGTATTATAAACAGAAATGGGTAGAAAGCATGTATCGTGTTGTTTCAATGATGAAATGATATTTTTATGAATCTAATGTGGTAAACTAAAATTTCATCGATGATTAGGTAGGTATTTATCCTTAGGGGTAAACTCTCCCCTGTAGTCATGTTTTGCTAGTGTAATGTCTCCACTATGGTGCTTAATTTGTGGCATGGAGAAACTTCTAAGAGTGAACTCTTAACCCCCAGACATGTTCTATGAGAGTAATGTGCACACTAATTAGCATACTGATCATTATAATGATAAGGGAATCCTACATAACCTAAAATTGTTGAAACCCATGGGCTTATTTACTCTTGTGATTATAATTAAACCATTATTAAGATTTTTATCAAATGCTTTATAATCCTATTTATTGGTATGTTTAATGAAATTGAAAAAATATTAATTTTCAATGTTTTGAATCAAATTGTGTAGAATTGTATCTCATGCATTATTTCTTTTTAACATTACTATATTTAATTTATATAATAAATTATTCTCATGACATACATTGTGGGGTCCTACAGGGCACTTTACCTCACACACTACACATGCCTTTGGGTCAATGTATATCTTAGTTTATCTGATTTGGGTAAGGGAATGGAACCATAGAGTGGTGGTTGTTTTATTCATCAACATGGCGGGGGAGTTTAGAGGTGACATCACATTATATAGAGCTGAAACTTTGTAGTTTTTTTATTACCTTTGTTGTTATATGTATCATAGAACTTGTTTTACATTACAATTACGACTTTTTGTTATTGTATTCATTTTGAAATACCAATATAATTCTATATATGTGTTACTATGTTATGGGTTCTCTGTGGAATAATCATTTCCAAAGGTAGTTCATGGTGTATAAGCACTTATCACGAACCTGTGAGCATACAAAATTCCCTTCAGGTCCTTTTATCATCAGATAGGGTTACCAATAGTTTAGTAATTCGGGTTGGACCATCAAAATTATAATAAAAAAATATCACTCCCAAGAATAAGTTGTTACAACATATATGAAGTAAAAAAAATTAAGAGGTGATAAATAAAGATTTTTTTAAAAAAATAATACACACACACACACACACACACACACACACACACATATATATATATATATATAATGAATAACATTGGGAACTACCCACTTCATATATTTAATAGAATAAGTTAAAACTCAGAATAAAAAAACATAAATAAATTGAACAATATTTATGGAATTTGGATATATTTGGTGTTTCCAATTCTATATCAGATATGTAGTGGTTTATTCCATGATCGCCACAATTCATAAAAAATTGTAAAAAGAACTAATTCTCTCGACTATGGATTAAATCAGATTCTTCATTTATGATCAACTGAAATGATAATCCTAGGATCCTATGAGAGTTTCTTCATTATCATTGTGGAATTTTGATAATTTATTGATATTTTAGTTGGATATATGAATAGATTATAGTGTTGTTTAGTTATAACCAAAATATTTGATCATGGATTGTGTTCTTTATTAAACTCTATACTCAATATTGACATAAAAGAACTAGTGGCATTCTATATTCCCTATATTCTAAATGATTCTCATCAATGTACCATGTTGATTAGAATAAGATCTACTCTCTAGATGGTTTCACATTCCATTTTAATCATCCATAAATATTCCTTTTTTAAAAGACTATAAAAATTCATTTTTTTCACTATAAAATATTCACAGATGATTAAAATCCCTCATAATCTCTTGACCTATAACCCCATAATCAGTTGAACACTCTCTATATTTCAATTCACTGTTGGTTAAACCCCATTTGTTGCTCTATTCAGGTTTAGTTAAACCCCCACTATTGAAAAGTTCATGGTTAGCTCAACCCCCTCAAAAAATCATTTCATGAATGATTTAACAACCTTGCATCACAAGTAATTTTTTTCTTCCTAAACTACCTTTATAGATTTAATCAAGGTTAGTCCCATCACATATCATTTCCAAATTAGATGAAACCACTATATAGATCACTTCACAACTTCATTATGAAATTTATAGGAATATATTAATGAAACGTGGCAAATTATTAAATTTTCATAAAACATAAAAATGTCTAAAATATATCAATAAAATCCCATATTATCCCAAAATTATATGTATTCTCCAAATAATCCTAAAATTTTAAAAATCCTTAATTTAAAGGATAATTTCCCAATAAATCTATAGAAAAACATATAAAATTATATAATGTATGTACTAAAAATACATACAATTCATGTTTTCAATGAATTTTTTAAAAGAAATGTTTTATTTCATTTCAATAAATTAAGATAAATATTTTAATAAATACATTTCACATCGAAGATAACAAATATGATAATTTCAATGTATTATTGAATTGTTAGAGTTTAATGAGATGAATGAAATGTTTCATTATGTTAATAATCAATACTATTATCAACCATAGTCAACTTATTAAGGATCCCACATGGTGGAAAGATATAAATTCTCATGTTTGGATCATCACCTAGTTGATTAACCAAAAATTACCACCTCAAAATCAATAAAGAATCCATTTATATCAATGTCACACATTTCTCTTTCCATGTTTCTATTAAGTGATTTCAACTAGAAATTTTGTAAAATTGTGACATTAAATGGTTCTACAGAAATAATTTTTAATGTTCCTTATAATTCATTTCCAATTTTTCAATTCATTTACTAAAATCATTTAGGAAACCCTTAAATAATATCTATATTATCAAAATATATTTTTCCTAAATGAAAAATTGGTTTCCAAGATAATAGTTCATAACCATTAACATTAAAATTTTGTTAAATTTCAAAAAAATGCCATAATAAATTAATTAAACCAAGAAAAATGCTTTCAATTGATTATATAATTATGTTATTCCCAAAAAAAAGGATTCATCGGATTTTTTTTAAAGATCCACTTATGTAAAATATAATTTAAGGGGACAGTTTTCTATAATCAAAAAATGTACCTAATCATATGAAAATCTACAAGAATATAATAAAAAAACCATTAATTTATCACACACATCCCATTTAAATGTTCTTTAACAGTAACAACAATTTTTTAAACATGAAATATAAAGTAAAGTGGGATGGGGAGAAGAGAGGGAGGGAGAGGGGGTACATTATAATTGATCCATGTATCAAACTCTGAAATATAGAAGTGTGAATCCTAAACAAAGAAGAGTCTAAAAATCAATAACATAATGATATGGAGAAACATCCAAATAAAAGTCTAGAAAATTTTAATAAAATGGTTGTTAATATCCCTTATGAGTCTTTTTCCAAACTCATATCATCATCATCATCAAATTTTTATTCTCAAAGAAAAGAAGGCCCGCAAAGAAAGCGAGAACGAAATGAAATCATGTAAAAAAGAAAATTGATATTTAGGAAGGCCTAAAATAGTGAAGCCCAAGGGAATCTGATTCCATGAGATTCACCCCCTCGACCATTAGAGAGGTGATTTTAGGGAAGAAATAGGTCCTTACACCTTGGACCACCTTTGAAGCATGGAAGTCCACTACTTTGTTTCCCTCTCGCCAGGTGCGAAGGGCACTTGTCTGGTTGTTAATAAGGCCCACATACCTTCTAATAATGTATGAAATCAACAAAGGGGTGGTACCAAAACCATGCAAGGATTTGTACAACATTATGAAGTCTGTTTCGACCTCTGCCGAACTGGTATACTTTTGTCTGCATAAAAGGAGTCCTATGATCATCATCATTACCTCTTCTTGGAGGGAATCCCCACTGCCAAAATACATTGTGAACATGAGAATGGAATCCCCCCAATGTTCATGTACCACACCTCCCCCCTCTTCACACCCATACTAAACGAGCCACCCATGTTGAGTTTTGCCCAGGAGAGGAGAGGTTGCCAACAAACCCAATGACCCTGGATATCATTCATGGTAGAGTGAGTGGAGGGCCTACTAGTAAGGATCAATTTGAGAGTAGGAGCCTCTTCCCAGTTTTTGACAAGGTGAGTCATATCGACCAAGAGGTATATGGTTCTAATAGCAATGGAACATCCCATGCATGTGGTTTCATCAACCCGAGCGGTGTTCCACACTTGTCAGATGCTTCAGCAGCCTACTAAGAGGACTAGTGTTCTAGCCTTCTACTCCACCCCTACTAGTAAAGAACAATTTGAGAGTAGGAGCCTCTTCCCAGTTTTTGACAAAGTGAGTCATATCTACCAAGAGTTTTATAGTTCTAATAGTAATGGCACATCCCGTGCATGTGGTTTAATCAACCCGAGCGGTGTTCCATACTTGTCAGATGCTCCAGCATCCTACTAAGAGGACCAGTGTTCTAGCCTTCTGCTCCACCCCCTATGTTCTCACTCCATGGAACCAGTACTCTAGAAAATTATATCCCTGTATGCCTTTGGAGGAAATTCCCATGAAATCACCAAACACACTCCACACAGTACGAGCTCATACTCCTTTAAAGAACATATGCTCCAAGCTCTCCTCCCATTTCCCCCTGCACCACAATTACCAAGACACAAAGTTAATACCGATACGTTTAATATTTTCATCAATAGGTGGTTCTTGATTCATGATTCTCTATAGGAAAAAATTAAACTTCACAATTGTCTTCTTGCACCACAAAACCTCACCCCAACTATCCCCGTGGCCAGGTGGCGTCAACACCCTTCTGAAATCCTTCCCTAATAATTCTCTTGATGAGTATCCCATAAAAACACACTCGTCTGGTTCATTATTCATGTCATTGAGGTTTAAAAATCCCATTGTTTCTTATCCAGAATAGCGTTGATGAAGTTCTTATGAATACACACACTCCTAGAGGTTATATCTGAAACCTGGTAGTCGGGGAACCCAAGCTTGGATCCAACCCAATTATGATTCCAAAAATAAATACCCTCCTTCCCATGATCCATCAAGTATGTCCTTGGAGAGTCTAGAGATAAGGATGAATGATAGACCATAGAGAATGTAGACCGCCTCTCACCAGATCCATGTCCCTGTTATACTTCCTTTCCATGAACCTACCCCAAATAGATTGTTCCTCAAGGACCTCCCACTCTAGCTATGCATGCATGCATTAAAGCGTGTCTGAAATGTTTTACACAATGTTTCCTCCCTCCTTCACAATTATAGTCATTCTTCCCTAGGATGCCTAGTGGTGCTTTCCTTCCAAATGAGCATCTCATTTGAACGATGCCAGAGTATTATCAATGTGGGAAATGACTTCCATAGAAAACTTAGTATCAAAGAGGTAATGGATCAGAATGGAGGAAAGCACGTTATTTACCTAAGTAATTTTGGTTCTAAAGGAGTGGCATCGATTTTTCCAATTCAAAAATTCTCCTAGTGATCTTATCAGCAATTTTATCAAAATGATGTATGTGGGTCCAGAACAATGAAACTGATTCACCCAAGTAATACATATGGAAGGCTCTTCTCTACATGTCAAGATCATTAGTGGGGAAGGAGATCCTTCTCTCCGAGCACCTGGTAAAGATATAAAATCTAATTTTGGTTTGATTGATAATCTATCCACTCCATTTTCAATAGTCTTCAAGAACTTTGTTGACTCTCCGAATATATCACTTTCTAGAATTTGCAAAAAAAAATATGGTATCATTAACATACATGAGGTGGGAGATGGCACATGAGTGTTACCTACATTGGTAAGAAAGCACCTCCCCCCGTAGGATACACCTGTTGATGAGGTGGCTGAGGACATCTCGGGTGATGATGAATATGGTATGGGATAAAGGATCGCCTTGTCTTATCCCTCATATAGCTTTGAAAAAAACAGAAATTTTTTCCCAAGAAAGAAATTGAGAGCCAAGAGGAGATGAAGCACCTAAACATAAGATTCATGGCCTAGGAGGAAAATCATATTCAATCGAACACCAAGATAATGAAGTTATACTCAATTCGGTCATAAGATTTGTCCATATCCAACTTGATTTCCATGTTTGATCTGATGACCTTTTGGTTGATGTCATGTCACTAATAACTTCTTGAGCCAATGTTATCACCCCTTGAATAGTCCTCCCCTTCAGAAACCCATTTTGTTCATATGATTTCCATTGGGGGAAGATGTGTGTAGAGTCTTATATTTATCACATCGACGAGAACTTTGTATGGAAAAATGAACATGCTTACTAGACGATAATGTTGGAGAGACAAGGGGTATTTGATCTTGAGAATCATAACTAATGTGGTAGAAATTCCACAAGAGGGGACATCCTTCCCTAAAGAAATCCTTCATTGCATTCACCATATCCCTTTTGATAAGATCCTAAGAGGTCGTGTATAAGGATATCGGGAATCCATTTTCTCTCAACACACTCTCCAGGTCATGCCCTTTCACTGCCTCGTGAATCTCCTCCACTTCTAGTATGGTTTAAAAAAGAACTTATCCGAAGAAGAAACCCACATGAGGCACCACGTCCATAATATCATCATAGCCCCTCGAGTATCTACATTGCAGGCATGTGTTGGGACCTACAAGAATTGATTTAAAATAGGATTCTTCCATGCCTCTGACCTCTTATCTATCATCAGTAAAAGATCCATCTTCTAGCCTAATATTCAATCTAATAACCCACCACTTCTATCTAATATAGGCATGAAAAAAAGATGTATTCCATTTACCTTGCGGAGCCATTTTACTCCCGACTGCTCACACATCATCTACTCTTGCCTCAGTAACAAGTCGGCTAGAATGTACTTGTTAGAGAGCTAGAAGAACATGGTATCATCCCAATATATTTCCAAGTCGGTTTCCAGCCATTCAACATCTTCCTTAGCCACCTCAATGTCATGGGAGCAGGGGGGGTCATGATCCAGGATTAGAGATCTTCTTTGAACCTTCGAATTTTATTGTGGAGCCCTATCCATGCAATTCCCTGGGCAGGCTTATTCCGTGATTCAATCACCACATCATGGTAACCAGGGATGTTAATCCACTGGTGAGAGAATGAGAAGCACACACCATGATCCAATCCTTGAGAAGCACACACCATGATCCAGGATTAGAGATCTTCTTTGAGCCTTCAAAGTTTATTGTGGAGACCTATCCATGCAATTCCTTGGGTAGGCTTATTCCATGATTCAATCACCACATCACAGTAACCAGGAATGTTAATCCACTGGTTATAGAATGAGAATAACACACCATGATCCTTCATGGGAGACAAAGCAACCAAAAGTGAGGAATGATCAAAAAGAGTTTACCACAACGTGTCTTACCTTAGAATTTGGGTAATCAGAGATGGCCTGTCAATTGGAAAGGCAACGATCCGGGTGAGACCATGTATGTAAATCTCCTTGCTGGTTGTGGCACCATGTAAAGTAGTCATCTTTATACCCCATGTAAAGCAGCCCACATCGATCCATGGAGGAGATGGATGCATCGACAACCTTGGGAAGTCTCTTCTCCCGTTATTATCCTTCATACAATCAAATATATTGAAATTGCCTCCCACGAACCACAAACTCCACCAGATTGAAGGATCCAAGTTTGTTCCATAAGGATTCTCTGACTTAAGCATCGCAATTCCTGTAGATGAACATGAAGAAGTAGCATCTAGCAACAACAGTGATTTTTATAGTGAAAAACTGGTCTGAAGCACCAATGAGAACCAATGATATAATGAAGATCTAGAAGATCCATATGTGTTGGTTTTGGGGGTTGACATGAAAGTAATTGTGCATCCTAACTCTGTGTGCAAAATCTGATATTTTGGAGGAGCCTTACTTGGGCTCGAGTACTGTAACAAGGGAGATGTTACTGGATTATACATCATTATCAATGATGTCCGTCTTGATGTGAGCACCCTGGCCAAGAGTGTACCATGTTAGGATAGAGATCATGGAAACAGGATGCAACTGGTACTGACCCTAGGCGACTTGGAACCCAGATACTAAGAAGGGAATCAAACCAAAGAGAATTTGGATTTTGACCTCGTACCTACACCTGTTCAGAGGGCCCGGGGTCACAAGGGAAAATAAGCATGGGGAAGATTATGCTCCTGCAATGGCCTTTCCTCGATCACTTTTTTTAGTAAAAGAAATTGCTCCCAGAGAGGAACTTCAATAGTATCCAGGACGTCCTGTGACTTATGTGGAACCAAAGACGAGCAATGAGACACCTTGCTTCTAGAGATTTCTGTAGAGCTTCCTCCTGGGAGCCCACGCTGACCTGGGGAGAAAGATGAAGATCTAGCTTGTCCGAACAAAATATTACCACCAAATACCACTTGATTAGATCTGAGGCTTCTTCAAAGGATGAGGTAGGAACATCCAACACTGGACCGCTACCGACGGAGGAAAAATCAGGGATCTTTTTATAAATCGCAAGAAAACACCTCTGAGAACAGGGTCGGAATAGGGAATCACTGTGGGAAAAGAGGGGGAGCGTATCGGAAACAGGCGGGATAAGTCCTATTAGATGTTGTGAGGGTGAGGCACCATACAAGGAGATCTCACGAGACCACACTATAGACAACAGTTGGGAATAAAAGAAAATAAATGATTGTGATTTCTCTTATTGCGTTTGGATCAATAACTTAGTAAAAGAAAAAAATTGGTTTGGATTTCTCTCCATCTTGTTTGGTGAATCTATAAATTCTTTTGTGATACATGTGGAAAACAAAGATAAAATTGGAATTTTAAAATATTAACAATTCTCCACCATCATTTCTTCCCAAATCATCCCAATTTTGAGGTGATTTAAAAACAATAGTAGGAGATAAATCTATTTCTCTCTATTTCTCCCCTTATCATTTCTATTCCCTTAAAATTATCTCATCAAACATGAGAAACCAATTTATCCTCTCAATATCATTTGTTTTCTCTCTGTATCATCCATTCCAAATTATCCCTTAGGGGAAATGACAATTGAGGACCAAGGGCCCTAATTCATGTTAAGGACCTGCATTATGTTAGATTATGGTTAAATTTAAATTCAATTTAAATTCATAATGTATTTTATCTTTTATTGGAATTTTTCCATGTTTTTTGGAGCGTGAGGAAGATCTATTTTTGAGGATTGGATGAATTCTTTTATCTAAACTCATATCAATTAAATGATAATGGGTATAGGCAACCCTAAACTTTAGTGGTCTTACTTAAAAACATGTCCATACATTGCACCACAATGTGAAGACAATGGGAGTTACACCCCATTTGTATATCAAACTCAACCCTAATGTTTTATAAAACCCTAAAATAAACCAATTAATGTGTATAATACCTCACTATTATATAAACCATTTAAGATTGGGTATAACACATATACCACCACAAGATTTTAGCATATATATTTTCACTTTTTTAAATTTCAGATGTTCAACATCTTTCCTTAAATGAAACACCGAGTTTAGATGATTTTTTTTTATTATATGTATAATTTATCCCTTAATTAAATTAATAACCAAATATAAATCTAATATCAATTGGTTATAATTGATGATAAAATATTTTGAGGATAGAATAGTTATTTTTTCATAAAAATTGTTCATATGTACAATTTTTTTACCATAGAAGATGAAATTAATCACTATTAATAAATTATTCTACACAATTGAGTAGATTAAATTTCCAAAAAAATTAATTAATATTATTTTTTTGTTATTATTCATGGAAAGAAAAAAATCATTTTATTCTTCAAGAATAAGTCATCTTAAAAAAATTTAACTCCATATTGTGAGAGGATATTGTAATTAATTAATTCCTTTTTTAAATATTACATATAAAAATTGAAGTTATTTTTTAAACTGACGTTTTAAAATTATCTTGGACTGATGTTTTTTATATTTCTCTAAATGATTGTATGTTTTATTATTTAGTGAAAAATGTTGATTTTTGCAACACTGTCATTTATTTTCATTAAATCAAGTAATTTAAAATTATGATTATGTTATTGTTTTTTAAAACTAACATAAAATAACATTGATTAAAAATAATAAAATATATTTCAATGTAATAATCATCATATATGGTTTTTCTATAAGTTAATTTTTATGCGTAAAAAAACATATTTCAAAAACAATGTTTTTAATTGTGTTTTATGAACTTATATTAAAATGAATTTCTTACACGTATACAAGATTAATATTAAAAAAAAATCATATTTTTATTCATGTGGTTTAAATTTATCAATGAGGTATTTTTTATTTTTGGTGATTATGAATAGTAACCATAGTAAAAATATTGTCACCATGGTCAAATGGTAGAATAAGTTAATTAATGTTAAAAAATAGGGCATGGTCAGCAAACCTCAACTTAATTATCATTAGATGGTGGTATTTATACCATTATGACACTTTATATTTAATTTAATTTTTTTAATTCCCCTTGTCCATGTGTAAGACACTTATAATATTTAGCAGTTCCGAATAATTACAACTATGCCACTCCTCTCACTTAGAAAATGGTACCTCCACTTATTACTTCTCCGCACAAAAATGAGAACTATAGTTCAACTATGACAATCCCAAATCCCTTACCAACATTCCTCCATGCATTTCAGATGTCCTCTCACCAAAAGGAAAACCTGTAAGGCTTATGTTTTATGTCAAAGGTTGTTTCCAATGATGTGGTATAACTCTTAACTGAGTTATGTCATTTTTTTACTTATTATACCTCTTTCAAACATATCATATATATTATGTTATAATAACATTAGTATATTAAAAATAAATATATATTTTTATTTTTTTCACTCAATTTTATCTCTTTTTCCATTATATGTTAAATGAATACATTGATCATTCATACATGTGTATTATTTCCTCCAAGAAGTTATGTGTACCATTTTGCATCACCATATATGAATGATGGTTATTTATATTGATTTAATTGATATATATGACACTTAGGGCATAATTTTGATTTCTTTTTTGTCAAAATATTATGTATCTTATTTTCTTTCAATCCTTTAAAAATGGTAATGTCACTCATGTGTATGTGCGGACAATAACCTTCACAAAGATACGTGATTCATTTATATTTTTGATATAAAAAGGATGTTAATAACGATATATTTAAATAATATAAAAGATAGTTTAAATATTATTTACATTGTGTGGTGATATATTATTATTTTTCATTATTTTTTTCATCTCAAAGATAATTAAAACATCACTCGTGTGCACCTATGGACTACCATCGCCACGAAGTGATAAAATTAACTTTTCAATACCATTATATGTCAATGGTTAAAATAGTGAATATTATTAATAAATATGATAATTATGACATGATTTTGATTTTATAGATGATGAATCCATGACCATGGAGAAAGGATTGGAACCATTGAATCGAAACACACATGGGAAACATGGAACATCACACCAAAATGTTGATTTTAATTAGGAAATGTTAATAATTAGGTAATTATGAATTATAAGGATTTAATATATTTTAATAAAAGTATGTTTTGTGTATGTTATTTAGGTATATAAAATATTTATTTAATATATAGTTTGTTAAGGGCATGTACGGTGAACATTGGGACATTAGGTATGAGTTCTTCATCTCAATATTGTATCACTGAGATGTGTTTAATGTTACACACCTATTTCAGTTTATAAAGTGTTTATAATAACAATTTTTATATATTATATCATTAATAACTTCATAATTATGTTATTTAAAATTCTAAGTGAAATTATTTTTGTAGGGGGTTATGATTGAAGAGTTTCCAAAGTGGTAATGATTTTTGTTGCAATCTAATTTATTTTAGGGATTCTCTTTGTTTAATTTTCAATGAGGGAATATTATATGATCCTTTTCATTTAAAATTCATGAAAAAATATTCTCTTGTTATTATTTTTAGTGTTTCCTTGATTTATTTACATTTTCCTTTATATGGTATTTAAAATGATGGAGAAAATGTTTTAATGAAATGTTGACCGTAATTCAACTTTTGTTGTAGGAATGTTTATTCGGTATCTATGTTCATAAAATTATTCTACCGATGATTTATCATATTATTAAATGATTCTTTAATACCTTTTCTACAAAATTTACATTCATTACAAATGATTAAAGGTATTTTTTTAAAATTAATTTCATATGAATAAAAGTTTCTTTTTTACAAATTATGAAAATAATATTAGTTTTTACTATATATGGCATGAAGAGATTATAAGGATTTCATATAATACCTTTATCATGATGCTTAATTTTTATATGTAAATGGATTTATAAATAAAACGTTGTTTTTTGTTTATTTAGGTTTTTAAATTTTAATAAAATAAAATGGATGTTTTTTTCAAAGAGTATTTTAAATTCTTTTATAAAAGATATTTTTCATCAATGTCAAAAAATATTAAGGATTTTTATACTTCACTGAGGATATTATTTAATAAATTTATCCACATTAATTCTCTATATGGATTATGATGATGATGTTTTAATGACGATTTCTTAAAATTTGTTTAATTTCCATGGGTTAATTCTATTAAAATTAAATGGTAACTATCTTTATGATTTTCTGGCACACATCTATATTGTTTTTTTATGTGATGGGTGGGCTAGGGATTATATTTTACTCCAATGAATCCAGTAATGATTTATATGTCATGATATAATATTAATTAAGATGGGGAGTTAACCCATCATAAGGAAGAAAAGTGGTTTGTGTGTGAAGTAAATCTGTTTTGGGACGTTATCAATAATGTGATGATGGTATTCACTGTGAGACGTTACTAGTGAAATGATTTTCTATGATTTTTATTATTCCCCACAATCCTATAAAATATTCTTATTCTTATGATATGAACTCATTGATCACTATTGATTATTGATGATTCCAAAATCTTATGACTTATGTCTATTATTATGAAAAATCCATATGTTGTGACTCAAAATTTCCAATCTCTGAAATGATGGGTGTGTTTTCATAAGAGTTTGGAGCCATCAATAATCAATAGTGATTATTAACGATGGGTGTGTTTTCATCAATCGTGATTATTGATGATTCCAAACTCTTATGACTTATGTCTATTATTATGAAAAATCCATATGTTGTGACTCAAAATTTCCAATCTCTGAAATGATCGGTGTGTTTTAATAATTTATGATCATGTTCATATACCCGTATGCTTATCTTATGGTCACATAGGACTACCAATTTATATCTCCCACGTTTATGTTTACTAAGAATATAATCTCACCATTTCTTATGTTTTCTTTTCCATACGTTTTGATGGATTATATTAATTAGGGTATACCTAAGAAGGGTACATTATGGAAAAAATATTATAAGAGATACTAAACATATTTCATTGAATAAGTTTTTTATGTTTCTTTTCATGGTGGAAAATAAACATTTACATTCTAGGGGTGTGTATTATAATGATATCTATTGAATATTAATCTAAAATGATGTAATATTTATGTATATAATTCCCAAGTCACGTTACCTTGTATTAAAATAGGGTTTAGTAATTTTTGGAGATTTGGATATGAAGGAAATATGGATTGAATGTAACACACTAAAATTATAACATAAGAACATTGTATTTGATAGAGTCTATGAAACATAACACCAAGAATAGAGGACAATATAACACCATAAGTCTTTAAGATATGTTTATTTTCAAATAAATTCAATCACTTAAATATCTTCCATTACACAAAATTGTGAGTTTAGATTATGGTACACACAACTCTGAGTTTAGAATTCATTGCATGCTATTTTCGATGAAAACATGTCACCTGAAGGTTGATTCCAGGGGGTTAAGTTTTGTGAAATCTTTCAATTTAGGTTAACCATTTTTGAATGGATTGCAATGGGATTTATTCGTGGATCTGACAACACCCAACAATTCTATATCCATGAGGGAACTGCTTTCTAAAGGTAGGCACTCATTGGGATATTTGGCCAATGATACATAAGAACTCACATTGGTTGAGAGGTCATCACACCCTTTTGGGGGGAATTGTTTCATAATTTGTGACTCTCTTATAGATTTTAGATATGTTCAGGAATCCTTTATTAATTATTAAGTATGACATGGGTTACCCTTGAATTAACAATAAATTATTAGTATGTATGGAACATAAAATGATCTATATATATTCGAGGTTCTTTATCAATATAGGTATCTATATTTATCCAAGATTCTCCATAAATGGTATCCTCTTATATATCGGTTAGAGATTCTTTGGTTGTTATTACGATGAAGTTGGTTTTCAGCCACACAGTGGTTCACCCTAGAGTGTATCATCATCCAGAGAGATGGGAGTTGTTTTGATGTTGGGATCAAACCCATGAGATAGACTTTCTACATATCCTTGTGAAAGGAATCCAAGCCCACATAGTTTGGTGCTACATAACGGGACACATCATACCTTTTATGGTCATGTGATCAGGACCAAACCATGCAGTTTAATGTCACACAGTAAGGATGTTTAGGCGGAAGGTGCCTAGTCAAATTTGGTGTAGGAATTATTCCTAAGATACCTAGGGAACCTTGAAATGATATGGGATCCCAGTTTGGATGATACCCTATTAGGAATGTGGACCATAGATAATAGATTTTATTTGGTTGTGTTGGGTTTGGACCTCAGGGAGGATTCCTATGTATCTCATTTGGATGAGAATCAAAGCCCACATAGTTAGGTTGTGAGGAACCATGCCTATGGTTCCCCTTAGGTTTTGATCATAGGTGAGTATAGACTACTGATAGGATTCATATTGGGTCTTACTCCTAATAAGGGTTCCCTAGTGAATGAGTATGGTTTGGTTAGGGCTTACTCCTGAGTAAGATGCCCTAAGGTTTTGTTATGATTGTGGATTATACTGAATAGGAGGTCCATAAGGTTGGATTTCAAGGCTTATACTAAGTAGGAGGCCCTTTTGTGAGTTGTTGGGTCTTATAACAAGTAGGAGGCCCAAAAGCTTCGGTTGGGACTTACACTTGGAATAATGACCAAAAGGTTCAGGATTGTGCATATGTTACAAATACCACCAACCTCTAGGCTCGCATGAGTCGTGCTCAGTGTGAGAAATAAGAGTAATCCGTAAATTTGGAGAACCACACAATATTATTTTCCCTAAGGTTGTATACATGGACTTGAGGACCCACACCTATGGTGGAACTCTAAATAAAAATTATAGGAAGACATGAAATAATATTCTCTACCAAAAAATTCATTTGATCATGTAGAAACTGTGATCACGACTAAACTATAAGCCCACATGAGTCATGATGAGTCATACTTTAATGTAAGAAAAAATATGAAGTCAAAGATCTAGAAAACCACATAATCCCTCTTCTATTTGTGTAAGAGGCTGGGGATATGGAAGAAGAAGAAATGGATTTGATGTACCATTTCCCTCTCCCATTTCATATCCAAGATAGACACATTGAACTATCCATTTGGGTAAGATTTGAGAGATGAAGAAGAGAAAGAGTGAAAATTCCCGTAAGAAAGGATATGATATTACTCTAGAGGGAATCCCTAAAATTTGTTCTGAGGGTATGATCTCATTCCCTATAAAATGAAATGGAAATCAAGATCCTCACCCTCCCTGCCAAGAAATTGAGGCTCCAAGTCTTACAAGAAACTAGGGAAGGAAATAGTCCTAACAATAGTACCCAATATAAGGAGTTCCTTGAAATAGCCCCTAGGGATTTCATCCTCGTGATCGTGGGAATTCATATCTACATGCACCCTGAGGACCCTACCCATTAGTTTGGATAAGTGCATGATACCTATGATCAATGGAATCTATATCCAAATGAGAGACATGTTGGTGTGACTCTTTCTGTGGGTTTTCAAATACAAAGGCTTCAATGGAGGTTTTAATTTTATCCCTCTCAAACAAGGGATCAAAAGGAAGAGAGTCCTTGCCAATGGTGTCTTGGAAGGAGGTCTAGGAAGTGGATCACGTATGGTATAGGCTGGGAAATCCAAGAGGGGTCTCATGAAAGTTATACTTACATGGCATGGGAGTGTCTTTCACAAGTAGTCCTATGCGAGCTGAGAGTACTTTGTATAGGTTGGCCTACATGAGATGAAGTAACTATAGGTGTCAGACCACCTAGGACACAACACTTGGGTGAGGCTTTTCTCAAGGATCCAAGGATCTCCACAAGTGTTCTATGAAGTGTCTCATGCAGGTCCTTGGTCAGGGATGGGTACCTCATTCTTGTTTTCACAAACTATAGGGATGAAAGGGTTACTCGTGTAGGTGTTATGTATTTTAGACCCTAGGAGTACTTTGGTTCCACTACCGCCTTAATTTTCTCTTCTTCAGGTTTTTGGAGGGATACCTGGAAGGTTTCATAGGACCTGGGTAAAGGAATAGAGAGAGAAGAGGATCATGAGACCTTTTGGAATTTCCATCCATAAAAATGAAGAGCTCTAAGGTCTTATTTATAGGAAAACATAGGACCTCAGGTGAATGGGATGGCTCATGCAGGTGTGTGGTGTAGGATGGTGTGCTAGTCCATCACGAAGGCTGAGGCGTAGGTACCCTGTGCGCCGATGCTACTTGGGGGTAACTGCTTGAAGGACCTTTTACTAAGGGGTGTGGGCTTGAGTTTATTCACTTTTCTTATTTAATTTTCCTTAAGGTAATTTCCTTTAACACCTTTTCATCCATGTGAAAAAATAGAGTTTCAACAAAAATTCCCCCTTGGGATTGGATTGGATTGAAAGAAGAGGGTCTGATCCTAAGTTAAAGGGATGAAAAGTGCTATTAGACCATGAAGGACTTACACACATGTCTGTTTCATAGGTTGTCCAAATGGGTTGGTCACATAGGCACAAATAATATTCCGGACACATATAGTGGATCCCACATATATAGATAGGGACTCTTTTTTAGTGTATGTTCCTCACGCGTCAATATCCCTAGTCTCACCGCACTAGTGTTCTATGCATACCATATGATTAATATTCTTTTCTAAATAACTGTTCTTGCAGAAAAGGTATTCATCAACTTGAGAGATGCATATATCTAGACGAGTAACCTACACAAGGCCTATCTGGTGAGGTCACTTGTGTGGGAACCCTGTGTGAAGTCACTTGCATGGGAACCCTAAATGAGTTCACACCTTTTCCAAATTTCCATGTTTAAGAATTTTTTTGAAATGATGATTTATTTATAATGAATATATTGGTTATTTTTAATAGGTTCATTGGCCACTCAGAAGACTCGTGTTTCTAATTAACAAGCTAGAAATTACATTGAGGATATAGTTAAAGTTGTAGGTCTTGTCTACTGTGACATATGTAATACTACTATACCATATTTGGTGGTACATCTGAAGAAGTATCCTCATGAGTACCCTGGGATTAATTATCCACCTATTTATTGCCATAGTTATCTCAAAGAGGTATTCATGCCATAGTTGAAGAATTATGCTCATATTTCTTGGTTTAAAGAGTATAAGAACTTCACTACTCACAAAATTTCAGGCATGGGGAATACATTAATGATGATATATCATCCACAACATGTGTCATGAATCAAAGCTATTATGATTCATATATGAAGCCACACACACTGAAATTAAAGCCTCACGGTTACCCATCAGTCTTTCATGATACTAAGATAGACCAGTTGAAGGGTTAGAGGGAAGACATGGACCTCCACCTGAGAGGGGGTGTAACACCCCGAGCATCCACGATACCCTTCTCATTCAATAATGCAATAGCTTGCATTGTACGCAACTTCGAGTTCTAAAACACCGCGACTAATCAAAGTAGTCGTTATGAATAGTAATAACCACTTTTTAAAATTATAGAAATTTTATATTTCAAAATGGACTTCATTTTTGGATTCAGAATATCGAAATTAGCCTATGTTGAATTTTTGGTATTTTTCTGAGAACTTCTAATTTTTATAGTGAAAAATACTTTAAAACAACTTTTTTAATCAAAATAATTTATTGTGATAAATTATACTATTTAGTGGTTTTAAGGTATAATTAGAATATATTTTTACCATTTTATCCAATTGTGGTCATTAGAATTAATTTAACATTGAAATTGGACATAAACAATTGCCAATCTTTTGATATAAATTGTTTCTTAAAAACAAGCTATTTATCGTAACAGCTGGAATTAATTATAAAATTAATTAATTCAAATTATATGTTTGGAATTTTTTAAAATAGACATCATTTTTGAATTCGGAATATCAATTATATCATAGGGTGAAATTTTGGCCTTGTTCTGAAAAACTTCAATTTTTGATGAATAGTGAAACCACTAAGTGGTAGTTAAATAACTGATTTTTCGTTTAAATGAAATATTACCACTTCTGTGATTTTATTTTCAAAAATTCGACATACATGTTTGTCATTAAGAAGTAAAATGTGGTTCAATGAGATTAAAATAATTTTTTCTGGTGAATAGTAACTTTTAAGTTCTTAATCGCGATTAGAGGTAATTAGTGTAGTTTAAGGTACAAATAATGTTTTAATAATATGAGATGAGCATGAAACTTGTCCTACTCCTATTGGATGAGTCATGGCCGACCAAGACAACCCATGGGTCAACTTGGGGACCCCATGGATCCACTTTAGTTTGAAAATGACATAAATACCTTTTATTTAATGTTAAAGTAAAAAATGACAGAAACATAAAATGTTTTACTAAAAAAAATTTTAAGTGGGGTTACACTAGTCCAATTTTTGACTATAAATATTCATTAGAAAGATAAAAAGATATCCCACATCATAGTATTTTTTTTATAATTTTTAGACATTAAATAAATTAAATTATTTATTACATCATTGTGATGCAGCGATGACCTCATTATTTTTCGATTTAAATAAAATGATAAGATAATGAAAAATCCAAGGCTTAAACTTGTCCAAAGCCTATTGGATAAGGATATTTATAACCCTTATCACCTTAGCATCTAAATATATAAGTTTGGGACCTTTAGAATCCGAAAAGCATTGTCAAATAATATAACATTTCAATCTTTCCAAAAGTGCCCCTCCTCCCCACTTATAAAAGGCCCCCATCTCTCCCACCTCATTTACACTTTCAAGCCATTTGGCTCGGCCAAACTCTGCCAAAATACTCTCCCAACTTCCCCCTCTTACTTCTAGAAGCCTTACTTTGGGAAGAACTCATCCCAAGGAAGCCTTTGGCTCAAATCAAAAAGAGTTACCCGATTTTGAGGTAATGTCTTCTCTAATGTTGTTTTGTTTTATTTTTCTTCTCCAACCCCCTAAACTATTTTTATTCATTTCTTTTGTAACAAAACCAGTATCCTCAATATACTAGGATGTTTTTATAAGAATTATTCGAGCTACACTTACACATACCTACATCTAATGGTTAAAGAACATACGGTTTCTGTGGATGGCGAATTTCTGCCTCACGAAACGATGATTGTTCAACACTCATATAACACCTTCATGGGTGGCCATTAAGATGTCACTATATTTATATATGATATAAAATATGTTTATTTTTTACTTATTCTTCTGTATTTCTCATTTATGGCATACTTTATGATTTCCATTATGGGTAAAACGCGATAATTTCATTTTAGGAAGTGCGGACTACCGCCCCCTCAAAGTGATTTGAATCGTTAATGCCATATGTGGGATGTATAAAGGATGGATTAAATGGTATTATACACTATATTATACTGTAATTATATTATAAATTTATATCATTATGATTTAGTTCCATTAAATATGAAATTGAAATGAAAGTAGCGTTCATGCGTACGTACGGCTTACCGTCTCCATGAACGGTGCATTTCATTTCTTACCTATTAATGTTACGTGACATTATGAATGAATGTATATACTGTATATATGATATATATGATATCTACATCATGAATATAATTCTGGATATAATGGATATTTCACCACATGAACAACTTGTAATTATAAGAAGTTTATTTTTGACTCAAGTACCAAAGATCGACAAAACGACCGTTATTAACTTAAATAATTAAATAATGTTCATAACATGGTAATAAGGGATATAAAAGGAATAATGAACATGAAAAAGGTTCTTAAGTAAATAGAAATTAACTCTAGTTTATTATTCAGGAGGTTAAAGAATGGTCGAGTCAGGAAAAGACGCAAGGTAAGGGAATTTCTTAACCCAATATCCTTTCTTTGGGTTAATCTCCTACTTTCAAATTATGTCATGATATTATTATGTCATATTTTGTATTTTTACTTTCTTTATGTGTACCTATAGTGAATACACAAAATAGATCTATTTTATTTTAATAATGATCTATTTAAGGATTTCGTCTCAATCCCCTTTCATTGAGGCATATTTGGTTTTATACACAACTTTCTTTTATACGGTGTATAAACCCCTTTGAATTTTACGTTTATTCAAAAGGAATCTTTTTTATACGAAGCGATTTGATAAACGACAAAAGGGAATGTTTTTATTTTCGTACTTATGTGGCGACAACGACTTCTCCGCCGCCGTGACCATTATTTGAGTTTCGGCTTCCTCTACAAGCCATAATTTTTTTTAATGAAAAATAAATACAATGTTTTAACTTTCTTTTATTTTGGTATTGAAAATGGTTTTGAAAGCATTTTTATGATATCAATGTGTTGTATTAATATCTTGTGATTGAAATGTGGAAATGTTATGTTTCCTTTATGCATGTTTTATTTGATACGATTATGTTATGGTTTATGATATGTTTAAACCTATTCATATGAGGAATGCATTGGACTTAATATGTGACGGGTGGAGCCCGCTATAGCTCCTCGATGCATCGGCAGGTCTCATGAGACAAACTAGTGTCTTGGCATGAGGCCTTGACAAAATCTTATTTGTGGTCTTGGCACGAGGCCTTGACTACGTGGTTATGATAGTCTGGAATTATGCATTCCATCATTATGAAAGTGGTTATTGATATTGCATGTGATTATTCGACCAATAGAATATCAATGTGAAGAAGTAAATGGCATTATCTCATTTTACTTTTGCCATATTATGTTGAAGTTCAAGTTTAAAAGGCTTTTGTTTTAGTTATACATTGCCTTAAATGTTAATGTTTATTTATGAAAGCTTCCGCTATATTGTTAACCTTACTGAGCATCTGAGCTCACCCCTTTCAATGTTTTAATATTTTTCCAGGATGTGAAGAAGTATTTTATGAATGACCTACAGGGGTAGTCAGAAAGGGATATGATTGTGGACTATGAATACCATGTTATTGTAGTTTGTTTACTTTTTGATGTAATGAAAGACTTATGAATGTATCTAGTGTTTCCAAGGCTACTAAACTAATCGGTCTTTCGAGACTTGATCTTTTGTGATCATGCCAATGTTACGAACTAATGCACTGACTCTGGGTAGCTGGGGTCGGGGTGTTACAGTTGGTATCAGAGGCAGTTTAGTACTAACCTTGGAAGCTAGATTTAGATAAACACTGATTAGAGCACATAGACCTAAGATGAACTTTGAGGATTAGTATAGAAGAACTTCCTAGAATTTTGGTATTGTAGAGATTTTGTGAGTTTTCCGAGCAATACATCCCTGTCTGGATACGAGCAGGTAGAGGCGGCTCTGGCACAGATGTTCCTAGGGGTAAAACCCGAAAACACCGCTTTGAGCTAGACTCGAACGGGAACTGGTGCACGACAACGAGCCTTGCTGCACTCTTGGTTACGACACTCCCGGGGGATATGCTTAGGATAACTCTCATTTTCTTTACAAATCATTATGAAGGGCTTATGAGTATATACTTCCTCAAAGAAAACATTTTTATGATTATGGATTATATCCATAAATAGTTCATTTTATGTTAAGTGTTTTATTAGTATGGGATTATGTATTTTGATTCATAAACTGATCTAGTTTATGCCATTGTTTAGAAATGGCGCCTAGTGGAAGAAATGGAAACCGTATCAATGCACGCACTCCATGTAGGGATTGCCCTCCTGCTCAAGATAATTATAGTGGGGCTGGTGATGCAACCGGTGCCGATCAACTAATCACCATACTGGGACAACTTACTCAGGTTATTAATAATAAACTTACCCGTATGGAGCACCCTGATCCACAGCGTGGAGGATCAATGTTAGATCGATTCATGAGGCAACAACCACCAACGTTCAATGGGAGTACAAATCCTTTAGTAGCCGAGCAATGGATAAATTCCCTAGAGAAAATATTTCAGGCTTTGGGGAGCAGTGAAAGGTAAAAAGTTATCATGGCAGTTTACCGCCTCACTGGAGATGCCGATCAATGGTGGTCACTAATTCAAAACACAAAGGAAGATGATGAATTAACAAACATGGAATGGCAGGAGTTCAAAGATCTGTTTTTAGAAAAATATTTTCCTCGTGACCATCGAGCAGATATGGAAAGGCAATTTCTGAGTTTGAGGTAGAAGGAGGATGAGAATGTCGCAAAGTATGAGGCTAACTTTACAAGGTTAGCGAGGCATGCTGCCGATTATATACGTAACCCAAGGAGTAATATTGATCATTTCTTTGATGGGTTAAAACCATTTCTCTATCGAGCATTAGTATCACAATCCTTCTCATCATACGAAGATATTGTCTCGTGTGCTATCAAGACAGAAAAGGAATTCTCTAAGTCCTATGACAACAAAGTAAAGCAAGAGAAGAAGAGAACGGTGGAACAAGAGACAGATAAAGGGAAAAAGGGAAAGAAGGATTTTCTATTATGTGATAATTGTGTGAAGAATCACCCTGGTACTTGCCTAAAATGAATGGGAGTTTGTTATAAATGTGGAGAAAAGGGTCACCAGGCTCGTGATTGCAAGGGAAAGAAAGAGGCTGTCAAAGTTGAATGCTACAATTGTAGGGAAACAGGGCATTATGCAAATGAATGTCCTATGCATCAGGGAAACTTACCTCAGAAAAGGCCAAGAGATCAAGGCCAATCTTATGATGTGACTACAGTTGAAGCGGAATAATTAATGTATTGGTGCTTTTGGACTCAAGGATTATATTCTGGTTATAAGAATAATGTGATATATATATATGGATTGTACTACAGTACTTGTTGATTTCAGTAAGGTTTTAATATGATTAAGGTAATCATATTTTTAGTATGTGACAATAATAGAAACTTTTCTTTGTTTGGGGAATCTGATGTTACAATTGATTTTGGAATTTAGAGACCTTTTAGAGAAAGTCTGGATGGAGGTATTTTGGATAACTATTAAGGTTGGAATGGATTAAGTTGAACCATGGATTGTATTGTTTAAGGTTAAAGAATTTCTGAAGATTATTTTTGGAATATTATAATACTATAGTTTTAGGAAAAGGACAACCTGCAGGGTGGGGAATAACCCGTCGCGTCGGACAAAGCTGCAGGAATCGAACCCACAACCGTAGTGCGACAAGCCTTTATTTCCTACCACTAGCCTACAAGAAGTCCCTGGTTATTACAAAATAGTTTTACTAATCTAAATGGTATGTGTTAACATTTTGAACCTTATACAATTAGGATAAATAGAATATTTTTGAGTTCCGTTACCATTTGGAGTAAAAGTTGGGTTTGTGGTAAAAATTTATTAACGAATGAAAGTATACATAACAAGTATGTATATTCCCTTACGTTCTTAGTAAATCTCCTAAATAAATTCCTCAACATTATAAAAGGTAACTTAAAACAAAAATGTTGTCGGTTAACTTTTCCAACTGGGGATTCAATGACCGTTTAACCAATCAAAAGTTTGTGATTTTCTTGTGGTTAAACTTTCTCCTAATCCTGTTTTCTATAACTCTCCATCAGACCTTGATGGTTTGTTTCTCCTCCATATCCATATTTTCATATAATCCTAGAATGGGCTATATCGGGTGACCTTTTTACTTATCCTGCTTTCTTTTAATGTTATATATTTATTAACCTTATTTCCGATGTGGGTTTTCCTCAAAGGTATTTTCTCTTTTCAACCTTTTATTTTCAAAGAAAAATTTCAAATTGCGAGGACGCAATTTATTGAAGGAGGGGAGAATGTAACACCCCGAGCTTCCATGATACGCTTCTCATTCAATAATGCAATAGCTTGCATTGTACGCAACTTCGAGTTCTAAAACACCACAACTAATCAAAGTAGCCGTTATGAATAGTAATAACCACTTTTTAAAATTATAGAAATTTTATATTTCAAAATGGACTTCATTTTTGGATTCGGAATATCGAAATTAGCCTATGTTGAATTTTTGGTATTTTTCTGAGAACTTCTAATTTTTATAGTGAAAAATACATTAAAACAACTTTTTTAATAAAAATAATTTATTGTGATAAATTATAATATTTAGTGGTTTTAAGGTATAATTAGAATATATTTTTACCATTTTATCCAATGGTGGTCATTAGAATTAATTTAACATTGAAATTGGACATAAACAATTGCCAATCTTTTGATATAAATTATTTCTTAAAAACACGCTATTTGTCGTAACAACGGGAATTAATTATAAAATTAATTAATGCAACTTATATGTTTGTAATTTTTTAAAATAGACATCATTTTTGAATTCGGAATATCAATTATAGCTTAGAGTGAAATTTTGGCCTTGTTCTGAAAAACTTCAATTTTTGATGAATAGTGAAACCACTAAGTGGTAGTTAAATAACTGATTTTTCATTTAAATGAAATATTACCACTTCTGTGATTTGATTTTCAAAAATACGACATACATGGTTGTCATTAAGAAGTAAAATGTGGTTCAATGAGATTAAAATAATTTTTTTGGTGAATCGTAACTTTTAAGTTCTTAATCGCGATTAGAGGTAATTAGTGTAGTTTAAGGTACAAATAATGTTTTAATAATATGAGATGAGCATGACACTTGTCCTACTCCTATTGGATGAGTCATGGCCGACCAAGACAACCCATGGTTCAACTTGGGGACCCCATGGAGCCACTTTATTTAGAAAATGACATAAATACCTTTTATTTAATGTTAAAGTAAAAAATGACACAAACATAAAATGTTTTACTAAAACAATTTATAAGTGGGGTTACACTAGTCCATATTTTGACTATAAATATTCATTAGAAATATAAAAATATTTCCTACATCATAGTATTTTTTTTATAATTTTTAGACATTAAATAAATTAAATTATTTATTACATCATTATGATGCAGCGATGACCTCATTATTTTACGATTTAAATAAAATGATAAGATAATGCAAAATACAAGGATTACACTTGTCCAAAGCCTATTGGATGAGGAGATTTCTAAACCTTATCACATTATCATCGATTTATATAAGTGTGGGACCTTTATAATCCGAAAATCATTGTGAAATAATATAACATTTCAATCTTTCCAAAAGTACCCCTCCTCTCCACTTATAAAAGGCCCCCACCTCTCCCACCTCATTTACACTTTCAAGCCATTTGGCTCGTCCAAACTCTGGCCAAATACTCTCCCAACTTCCCCCTCTTACTCTTAGAAGCCTTACTTTGGGCAGAACTCTTCCCAAGGAAGCCTTTGGCTCAAATCAAAAAGAGTTACCCGATTTTGAGGTAATGTCTTCTCTAATGTTGTTTTGTTTTATTTTTCTTCTCCAACCCCCTAAACTCTTTTTATTCATTTCTTTTGTAACAAAACCAGTATCCTCAATATACTAGGATGTTGTTATAAGAATTATTCGAGCTACACTTACACACACCTACATCTAATGGTTAAAGAACATACGGTTTCTGTGGATGGCGAATTTCTGCCTCACGAAACGATGATTGTTCAACACTCATATAACACCTTCAAAGGTGGCCATTAAGATGTCACTATATTTATATATGATATAAAATATGTTTATGTTTTACTTATGCTTCTGTATTTCTCATTTATGGCATACTTTATGATTTCCATTATGGGTAAAACGCGATAATTTCATTTTAGGAAGTGCAGACTACCGCCCCCTCAAAGTGATTTGAATCGTTAATGCCATATGTGGGATGTATAAAGGATTGATTAAATGGTATTATACACTATATTATACTGTAATTATATTATAAATTTATATCATTATGATTTAGTTCCATTAAATATGAAATTGAAATGAAAGTAGCGTCCATGCGTACGTACGGCTTACCGTCTCCATGAACGGTGCATTTCATTTCTTACCTCTTAATGTAACGTGACATTATGAATGAATGTATATACTGTATATATGATATATATTATATCTACATCATGAATATAATTCTGGATATAATGGATATTTCACCACATGAACAACTTGTAATTATAAGAAGTTTATTTTTGACTCAAGTACCAAAGATCGACAAAACGACCGTTATTAACTTAAATAATTAAATAATGTTCATAACATGGTAATAAGGGATATAAAAGGAATAATGAACATGAAAAAGGTTCTTAAGTAAATATAAATTAACTCTAGTTTATTATTCAGGAGGTTAAAGAACGGTCGAGTCAGGACAAGACGCAAGGTAAGGGAATTTCTTAACCCAATATCCTTTCTTTGGGTTAATCTCCTACTTTCAAATTATGTCATGATATTATTATGTCCTATTTTGTATTTTTACTTTCTTTATGTGTACCTATAGTGAATACACATAATAGATCTATTTTAGTTTAAAAATGATCTATTTAAGGATTTCGTCTCAATCCCCTTTCATTGAGGCATATTTGGTTTTATACACAACTTTATTTTATACGGTGTATAAACCCCTTTGACTTTTACGTTTATTCAAAAGGAATCTTTTTTATACGAAGCGATTTGCCAAACGACAAAAGGGAATGTTTTTCTTTCCGTACTTATGCGGTGACAACGACTTCTCCGCCGCCGTGACCATTATTTGAGTTTTGGCTTCCTCTACAAGCCATCATTTTTTTTAATGAAAAATAAATACAAAGTTTTAACTTTCTTTTATTTTGGTATTGAAAATGGTTTTGAAAGCATTTTTATTATATCAATGTGTTGTATTGATATCTTGTGATTGAAATGTGGAAATTTTATGTTTCCTTTATGCATGTTTTATTTGATATGATTATGTTATGGTTTATGATATGTTTAAACCTATTCATATGAGGAATGAATTGGACTTAATATGTGACGGGTGGAGCCCTCTATAGCTCCTCGATGCATCGACAGGTCTCATGAGACAAACTAGTGTCTTGGCACGAGGCCTTGACAAAATCTTATTTGTGGTCTTGGCACGAGGCCTTGACTACGTGGTTATGATAGTCTGGCATTATGCATTCCATCATTATGAAAGTGGTTATTGATATTGCATGTGATTATTCGACCAGTAGAATATCCATGTGAAGAAGTAAATGGCATTATCTCATTTTACTTTTGCCATATTATGTTGAAGTTCAAGTTTAAAAGGCTTTTGTTTTAGTTATACATTGCCTTAAATGTTAATGTTTATTTATGGAAGCTTCCGCTATATTGTTAACCTTACTGAGCATCTGAGCTCACCCCTTTAAATGTTTTAATATTTTTCCAGGATGTGAAGAAGTATTTTATGAATGACCTACAGGGGTAGTCAGAAAGGGATATGATTGTGGACTATGAATACCATGTTATTGTAGTTTGTATACTTTTTGATGTAATGAAAGACTTATGAATGTATCTAGTGTTTCCAAGGATACTAAACTAATCGTTCTTTCGAGACTTGATCTTTTGTGATCATGCCAATGTTACGAACTAATGCACCGACTCTGGGTAGCTGGGGTCGGGGCGTTACAGGGGGTGTTAGGCCCGAGTGGATGTGGGTGTACTGGGTGCGCCAAATTGTTGCTAATTTTGTAAAAGAGTTAAAAAAAGTGGGTGTCTATGAAGTCATCTGTGTGGCCCATACATATTTGTACAAGAACTCAAAATTCATCCTTAGGATGCTAATAATATAAATCCCACAAATTAATTTCTTACACTTGATGCATGGATAATATGGTATCATCTTGTAGATGTCCATAATATATCTAGGGATCCAATCCTTGGAGATATGTATAAAGAGTTCATCCCACTAAGAGAGACATGGGATAACATTGAATGAAAACAAATTATAACGGATGAGCTGTTGAAGATAGATTGGGAAATTAATAATGAAGACCCCTACTTGAGGGGGAATATCCATCCTAAAGTATGGATGAGTTATTTATTGGAGTTGAAGGGGAAGGTATCACATAAAAATGACCTACATGGTGTTCCAAGATAGTGAATTGGGGAACTCCTAGTAAATTCTGGTCCACTTTGGAAAAGGGGGAGTATAAACAATGGGGGTACAAACCCAAGTCCAATATAACTACAAAGATGCATCTTATAGGATTTTTATCCATGTGGTTAAGTATCTTCTTACTACCTATACATGAAACCAATGTTGGCATGAGGCTAGGGACATTCATCATCATAGGAAAGTTGTCTAATAAGAGTCATGTATTGTTGGAAATCCCTATCCTGAAAATGATTCATTAATGCATGTTGTATATTCATATAGGGAAGGCCCCTTATAGAATTTCAAGGTTATTCTAGGTATTTTAGGGATGGGTTGTATCCCATTTTTGATCCCATGCCATGTTAAGTGAGGTTGAGGTTCTTGGGGGCTAGTTTTGACCATTCGTTCAGGCCGTTTCTAGTATTAGAACCTTGACCTTGAAGCCTAGTAAATCCTTGACAAAGATGAACCTATTCAAGGAGTTCAATTTATTCCCATATAGATACCCCCCAACTAGGAGATTTACTAATGACGAGAAGGTTGGCGATGAGCTATGAGTGTAAATGCCTTTAGGGATAATGTGTTGGTGACTCGTATCAAAGGTGAGGTTATATGTTAGTCCTATGCTTCATATAGGTTTTCACACCAATTTAAGTGCCTACAATAGATAACCATATCTTATATAATGTATGTTTGATTATAACAACACCCAATGGTATCCCAATAGCTATGGATTATTACAATGATGGAGCTAACTCAAGTGGTAAATAACCTGTCTTTAGCAGGTGCTTCCATTGGATTGAGCTCTTGGCATGATGAGGCTTGGATTTCATCATATCCCAAGGGAGTGCTAGTAGAAGCTATCCCTAAAGTCGGGGATGTAATAACTAATGGGAGTGGAAAGTGAGGTTGTAAGGATCCCCTTTCTAAAAGTTGTTTTTTCTTCCTCGGTGGGTGATTCTTCCCCTTCAAAGGGTAAAAATGATGAGGTCCCAAGTTCACCCCAATGATTTCATGCAAGGTTCAATCCACTGACCATAATAAAAACGGATATTCAAATTGAGGATGAGCCTAGATGGTCCATCTATCATCATCATGAAGAGACTTGAACTCCATTTTCCCATCCTTCAAACGTTATAGAGAGAGTTGGAAAGCCTATGAAATCAAATATTTTCAAATCAACTTCATGATAGACTGAGAGAGCTTCTGAATATATATTGTTGGACTCCTCATGTATTAATCATGTTTTAATGATCAAAAATCTTATTCAACCTAGTTAACTCCTATAAATTATATCCAAACATGTGTATTTATGTTTCAAGTTCTCTTATGCTTTATAATGGTTAAGCTCATTCCATTTCATTCATATCATTGTTTAATTCTGAATACAGTTATTTTTCTAAGTACAAGACACCGTGAAGCCAGACATCGTAAGCCAGACACCGTGAAGCCAGACACCGTAAACTAGAAACCGTGAAGCTAGACATTATAAACAAGACATCGTGAAGTAAGACACCATAAGCCAGAAACCATGAAGCCAGACACTGTGAAATAAGACACCGTGAAGTAAGACACCGTAAGACAGAAACCGTGAAGCCATACACTGTGAAGCAAGGCACCATAAACCAGACACCATGAAGAAAGAAACCATGAAAAAGACACCGTAAATGATACACCATGACACTCATACACTGTGTTCAGTCTAGACACCGTGTGAAGAAGACACTATTTTCATAACTTACTGTGACACCGTTTCTTAAACTATTTTGTCGTCTTTCAATTTAATCTATAAAGGTCATATTTGATGCCTTTAATGCACTGACATAATTAATGTTTCTTTGTAGACATAGTATGAGGTACAAGTTGCAGAACGCATGGAACCGGTCAGCTAAAACTCATGCATATGAAGATAAAGAGCGAAGTGTTCCCAAGAACAATAGAGAGTGATACTGAATGACAAATAAGCATGTGAGCACAACCACGAAGAACATATTGCAAGATTTTCAAAAGGAAGCATTTTCACACACATGCAATCTGACTCTACTGAAGAACATACGAAGTACACCGGAATCCAGAGAATATCTTTGCATTATCAAAACTCATGAAGAACACAAGTGGACTTGTGACACTTTGTTTTTCACACAACTTCTAAATAAGGACTCAAAGCATCATCTACATCAATTCAAAGAAGTCCAGAGCTGCATTGACATCACACAAGAGCATTATAAACTCATCTCTATATTCTTGCTCGACTGCAATCATCATTTTATTTACATTATGAGCAGTGTGTGCCCCTGTCTATTTTGACACACACTAACTCCTAAGATCAACTGGAGGATACTGAAATCCTTACACCAAACTCTTTATCCTTTTTTTCCCACAAAAACTGTGGAAGAGGTCCCTGTGTGGCCTGGTTATTATTTTTGTTTACCAATGAAAACTGTGGAAGAGGTCCCTATGTGACATGGACTGTTTTTGTACTGTCGTTAACCCCAATCCAGGGTGTGGATCAAAGTTTATTTATATAAACTTCTTGGTGGTAGGTGATAACCAAGTGGAGTGGATTAGGTCTTGTCTTGAGACTGAACCACTTTTTTCATATCTGTTGTGCTATTTAAATTTAGTCTTCTCTATTTTACTGCTTTATTGCATAATCTAGAAATCACCAATTTCACTCTGATAGTTAGTCTTGGAAAGAATTTATAACTAGTTTGTCTTAGTATGATAACTTCAAAAGTAATATTAATAATACAAATTAAGATTACTGAGAATTAATAAATATTCTAAGAAGCTGTTTAAAAAGTCAGACTCTTATAATAATATAACCTTGATTAACTGGGATGTATATATTTTTGGGGAAACCATTTCTTTTGAAAATAATATTCTTTTAAACAGAAATTTTTATAGTTACTCAATTCACCCCTCCCCTTTTGAGCAAACTACTCCGACCAACATATGTGATGGGAGGCAATCCAATTTTGGTAGGGCATGCCTTCAGATGCTGAGATCGTATGGTAACTTTTTCATGATGGTCTGTGGATTCCAGAAATAAGAGATGTTAGATCCCCATAGAACCTTCACTTTTAGGATGATCCAACTAAGGTGGGGATTTATATCTAGGAACTAGAGATGATTATTTATGAAACTAAAAACCAGATCCCTGCCATGATAACAATGGAGGAAATGTTGAGAAGGGGTGATGTTGAAGGGGTTGACCACCCGTATTCTGAGGAATGGATTCACTATGTCAATCATGGGGATATAATTTTCCTTTTTCACATATCCTCTTTTGTTATTAAATTATTTTATGTTAAAAAATGCTCTACTTCTAAGGGTAAGGTCATCTAAATTTGTTGTGGTCCAGGAGGAATTAGCTTAAATTCCATCACCGAAATATGGAATGAATGGAACCCCTCTCAAAACTAATATATCATCTCCCGAATTTAGAGATCTATCCCTAGGCTAATAGACAATGGAGGCCAAGATTGTGGAAGAATATCTACTGCCACCTCCAATACCTGACTTTGAGGAAGCTAGTTCTATCCTTCCTCCATCAAAAAATAAATAATTATGGAGAATAAAATCCTTGGATAATAGGCATGTTAGTGATGGTAAGTCCCCATGGTATCATTAATATCCACTTTATCCAGAACAAATGTCTAACCCTATTTGTGGTTTCTAAATATCCTTCCTTATCCTCTATCACGGGGCTTGTAAATGAGTCTCCAAGAATTGAGGAGGATGCTTTAGACCAAGATTGGATTCCTATTGGTGAGTTGGCTCCCTTGACAAAACAAGTGTTGAGGGTTGAGGATGCATTATCTTCTCTTATCACTGCTCCTACCACTATAGAGATGGGGATGATTTTGGTAATGTGAAATGTAAATCATAAGGAGTCATATGATGACTTCTGACTTTTACTTCGTATGATATTTCATGTTAATATCATGCACTAGATGACCTCATAATGACTGATTCTGGCTCTATGACTATCTCTGAGGAGGTTGTTCGGGGTCTCAGGTCATCGGATGGGGGTTTTGTACTGGGTTCTGAGCTAAATATTTCATGCGTTCCCATGGGTGATACTACCATAAGGATTAATAAATTTATTCATGACATGAGAAATCACAACATGACATTTGAACAAATTCTAGAACATGTTAATTTTTCTATCTTTTGTAGATTTTGAGGAATTTAATAGGGAATTGAATGGACACGAGTCTTTATTTTTTGCGCAACCAATTTTTATGCCTGATGTTTTGATCATGACTCGTTGAATCAAACAACTTCATCCATAGAGAATGTTATAGTGGCGGTGCATGAGCATGGTGTAGAATTCAATCCCACTCCCACTGTTGAGGGGAGACCAGCTCAGATGGATCTTGAAATGGGGAGTCTTTCTGAGCATCCGTTAGAGAGCTCTGGGTAGACCTAGGAGAGTTAACCTCATTAAGAGGTCCTCACTCAAGATATTGAGGTTGAGGATGTTAGAGAGGAATCCACCCAATCCACTGACTTGTCACTAGGTGAGTGTCATCAATTACTTTGATCATACCATTCCTCTTATATTTATTATTCTCTTGAGGATAATAATGTGTATTTTATATATCTAATTCCATCAACTTCTATATATAGGACTGAGGAGGGGGCATCCATGATAATGCATCCAATACTATAAATTGAATCAATTACCGTGTCAGAGGGAGTGGGGCAGGGTGACTCATTGAGTAAAATGATACCGAAATACATTTCTCCCTCTAACAGTGGAAATTAGTCCCACATAATTATATATGCATCACACACCATGTGTCTTAGTGTAAAATTTGTAAAATAATATCTGAGACACCTTTTGAAGAATTTTCATTGTGATTCTGACAACTTCTATTCCTATTTGTTATGATGGGATATAACATATTTTATTAATTCATGATTTATGCTACTGTGAAGGATATAATTCAAAAATGTGAGTGAGATCATGCACTTTAACATAACCTTATAAAGTAAAGGATGCTTTTCAACACTGATGATCTCTGAGATGAATTATCCCAGGAGGAGTCCAACCATGATAAGAATGAATCTTAACTTAAATAACATTTTAATGAGGAGACTGTTAAAATATCATGCCTTCATCAAGAATTGGATGCCACTAAGGGGACGCTCATACAACTTCACCATTCATTGGATGGAGCCCAAACTTAAGTGTTAACTACTATTGTGACAGTGGTGGATGAACTTCACTGGGCTAAGGAGACTAAATATATTCAATTGGATAGGCTTAGATAGGCTATCAATGGGGATAATGAGGCCATTCAACAAATGAAGAGTTATATTTATGGTATTTTGTAATGTCTGATGTAGAGACTCCATCTTATGGAAACTCCTATGATTTTGTTTTGTATCATAAATAAAAATAATTTTGTATCTAATAATCTATTTCTTCATCCCTATTTTCCTTATGTGATCATAACATAACATTGAAGCTGATTTTTATAGAAAGATATATTTTCATCAACTAGTCATAAACATAGTGATAGGGATGGGTATATGCTCTAGTTTTTCCTAATACATCGGGCCTAGTAAGTGTATTTTGACTATTTATAGTGTAATATGGAAAACCCTATAAAATTTTCATCTTTTATGTCATAACCCAATTTTTTTCCTAAGTATAATATAAGGAGGACTTAGCAGGCGATACTTGTCTTTTAGTTAGACCACCCCTTTTTGGGTTTTCAGCTTATCAAGTTTTGTGCCTACTTATTTTCATTGCTCAAATTTTCCCTAAACCACATAGAGTGCAGGTTTAGTGAGTTGAAACTTGATTTTTTTCCAGAGATCCCTTTTTGGGGTTTCAATCTAGCGAGTACTATCTATTTTTATGTGTAGTTTCAAGTCGTACAAGATGGACTGAAGAGAATGGTGTTTTAGGTTGAACAGCTCAAACCATAAGTTTTAAAATGATGACCTAAATGAGGCTTGTTGTCCAAGAATGTTATGAAACTCTACATATATCTAATGGTGAATTTTGAACCACAATTTTTTGGTTCTTGAATCTAAAACATGATATTCGTGAATAAAGGAGTTATCTCCTGGGGATGAAATTACCACTAGTTGAGAAACCCATTTTGTGAGATATTTTATGAAAAACCAACTAGGGCGTGTTAATGCATAGTCAAATAGTGGCATCCTTTGGCTGACGGGTCCCAAAACTTTGTGGATGACTTATGAAAAGCCAATTAGGGAATGTTACAACATGTTTAAGAAAATTATTTCTCAATAATTACAACATTATATTACTGATGGACGAAGTAAATTAATGAAGATTTAGATTTATCAAGACCATTATGGGTGGTTTCGCCAAGGGAAGAGGTCTGAAAATAAGGACAACATCTATAGTGGCATTTTCCATGAATGGGAAACCACTCCTACATGAATTTGGATTTTGTGAAGGAGGGTACAATTTGTTAAATGACTAATGTTAGGTGGGAAGTCCCATTTTTTAAAAGGGTTGAAGTATCATGCATTTTAATGAAATATGACCAGGACATTGACCATGTAGTTTAACATCTTACAATGAGGACATTATTGTATAGTTTAACATATTTTTACTAGGATTTTATTCTATATAGTTCAATTTTACACAAAAAGGAAATTATTCTATGCATTTTAAATTCATACAGAAATAAAATCATGGGTGGATATAATTTAAGGTCTTTATCCTTGATCTAAAGGTTTATAATTGTCCCTTTCATGGTAATTTTCTAAGAATGCACTATCACTTTCACATATGAGGGAGTGAATGTTGTAAGTAGTAATTTGGGTATCTCTTAATCTGAAGAGTGGTATGGGGAAAAGGGTTTATGGTGATTATGGATGTATCTCTTGAAGACGAAGTTACTATTTTTTTTAAAACCCATTTTGTAAGATACTTTATGAAAATCCATATGGATCATGTTACAAAATATTCAAATAGTGTAATACTTTGGCTGGAAGGCCCTACAACTTTGTGGGAAGCTTATGAAAATCCAACTATGGCATGTTACAGTATAGTCAGACCAAAGAGTTCTTAGGAATTCTGACATTCTATTGCTTATGACCAAAGGAATATTATAGAGATTTAGATTTCCCTAGACACAGATTCTGATTTTGTGGAAGGAAGGTACCTAAATATGGAAGGGAAAAGGTCAAGTAAAAATTACCGATGAATTAGAAGAATATGTTCCCTTAGTAGGTCTCACATAAGCATGTGAAATATGGTGCATGTTGATTTAGTTCATATGACTAGGACCATAACATTATGGAAATGATAGGTGATATATAGCCTACCAATGAAAGGTTCTAGAATACTTCAGACACGAGGGAGCAAATTGTAAACCATAGTCTTGGGGTTCTCATATTAGGATAAAGGACATGTCAGAAATATGTGTGGGATGACCATGGAATGATTTGAATCATGGGTTACAACATAATTTCATCAAATCTTATGAGGAAAAAAGTGGATTCTCTAAAGGGAGAAGTTTCCAATGGTTTAAAAACTAGTTTTTTTGGATACTTTATGAAAACCCAACTGGGGAATGTTATTTCATTTCCAAATAGTGGAATAATATAGCTTAAAAATCCATTTTATGGGTGACTTTAAACATATCCAATTAGGGCATGTTACTTCATAGTCTGGAAAAGGAGTCCTCAGGTAATGTATATTCTATCACCGAAAGATGGATCAATATTATGAAGATCCAAAGGTGTCCAAGATTAGAAGTATAATTTGTGGAAGGGATATGTCATAGTATAAAGGAAGATTTTGGACTAATATTTACCATAAATTGTAAAATTATGTTCATAGATATGACTTATATATAGGAGGGGGAAATCTCTGTTTCCTTGGTGGACCCCCTTATGAGGGGATTCAAATTAAGATCTCATATATATAAATTTATGTGTGGTCATAGGATTGGGGATATATATATTTTAGTTTCCCCATGGTTGGGACTAGGATATGTGGCCTAGGTGTCAATACATATTGTACTGTAATGATAATCAAGCCACACATATTTCTTGAAGTACCATACAGTTTAAAGTCACGTGGATAGGAAATTATCCATGTAGTTTAACATCATAGGGTAAGAAAATATATGAAGAAGGTTCCTTGTTGTGATTGTGGTTGGACCAGGGTATAGGACCTGGGCATCCCTGCTTATATTTTTGGCGAAATAATCAATCCACACTTTGTTCTAAAATAATGACCCCCACACTGATTGAATTCATTTACGGAGGAAAACAGTTTTTTTTTCAAATATGGGTTCATGCATAGGGTGAGAATCTATATTCGATCCTATCATGTAGATTTATCTCATATATAGAATATTCGGGTCATTTCCCATGTTTTCTAGCGATGAGGCCTAAGATTGATGATCCAGATATCACTACGTATCTCATTAGAATGAGAATAAAGAAACACAAATTTCTTGAGGAAATCATGTAGTTTATTGTGATGTGATGAGGACATCTGGAGTTCCTTTTAAGGTCTTGTAGGTAGGACCATTATTGAACCAATGTGAATTGATATTTCTTATTCATGAATGGAATCCTTTTACCAAAAATCCTAAGCCCATGAGATCTATGATCAGTGTGAGAAACAAGGAGTGGAAAAAGTTTCTCTCATAATGAAAAGTAAATACAAGGGATGGATAGGATAATATATAATTTTTAGTGAATGGACTGGGATTTGTGATCCATGAATCGCTACATATCTCATTAGAATGAGAATAAATCCTTCTGTAGTTCTAAAATCTCATTCATTTTAACATCATGTGGTGAGGATGATGATGAATCAACCTAAAATAGAGGAAATGTTTTGGATGTGACTGAGGATGGAAATGTGTGTGTCACTATGTATCTCATTGTAATGAGAATCAAGACACATGTATGTGAAAAGTGGTTTTTTATCATTGATGAACCAAAGATTGGTGGCTCAGGAATCACTACATATCTCATTAGAATGAGAATCAAGCCACACATAGTTCTTGAATAATGGTGTGGTAGGGGAACTAACATTATATATTATGATGTGCTCAAACATGAATCGAAATATTGTGCAGTTTTAAATCATGAAACAAGGACATGAACCATGTAGTTTAATGTTATATGGCTAGGATGTGATAATTTTGGGTCTTATACCTATAATTGGGCTTCAGTTCCACTATTGAGTGGAAATAATGTGAGTGGGGCATGTGTATGGGATATTACCATCCTTTCTTCCTTATGTATGGCCAAGAGAGAATCTCAACCAACTTAGGGGTTAGATGGATGTTATTAGAACATAGAACTAATACGGAGGCCCAAATCCAAGAGGATTGTCTCATATTGTGGTATTTTGGGGGATTCTTAGCATCGATTGAGAGGTATGTTAACCATGAAGTTTAATGTCATATGGTAAAAACGAATGGTACCATGCAGTTTTAGTTCATATGACTAGGACCATATGCCATGAAGTTTATCATTGTGGGACAAGGATGATGATGCCACATGTTTTAACATCTTACAACATGGATGTTATGTCATTCCTTCTAAGTTCATATGAAAAATACCAACTGCACAGTTTAACATCATTCAACAGAGATGAACATGGTGTGATTAAACGAAATATTTATTTAGTAATATTACTTTGGTAGGGGTTGTAATGATCTCTCCATCAATTGTGATCATGGAATAAGCTCTGTTAGAATGGAACTTGTGTATGGATTAAGGTCCCTCCCACTTTTGTTCAAGCTTTGAAGGCTTCATTCTTGGAATCCTTAAAGTTCCATGGACCAATAACAGTTCTCCTAGGAGGAATTAACAGAGGGATACCTTCTTGTTAAAGGATCACGCTATCCAATTTTGATAGACTACCAAGTGTTGAAAAGTGTGAAATATTTTATCATTATTACACTCTAATTCATCTATCCATTTATAGGATTTTTCATCCATGGATATCTAGTAAAAAATATCAATACAGATCAATGACAATTTGACCTTGATGGGTAGACCCGCCTCTGTTTTGGACATAAGAAAATATGGGGTTGTTTGTGTGGAAGTATCTTTTGTAGTCCTATAAAACCATGAGTCCTTCGAGATATTTTCAATATAATAATTTTTATCTTTATCCATCATCTTCTGGAGTATGTTTGACAAGGTCTTGTTGAATTCATCTATTTGTTTTTTATCCACTACATGATAGTGGGGAAAATGGTTGAATTTTATATCACATTCATTGTAAATCTATTTCACCTTAGTAGAAAAAAATTTGGTGTCATTGTATGTCATTATTGTGTGGGGGACACCAAATATGGTACTGATGTTGGATTTAAAGAAGGTAAAATTATTTTGGCCCCAATTTTTTTGTGTGGTATTTCCTTAGTCCACTTGGAGAAGAAATTGGTAGCAGTTAAGATGTATTTGAACTTTTTGGCCATACCTAGAGGGTATGAACCCACAAAATCCATTACACATATGAAATATGACTAGAAGTATTTGGATATATGTATAAACTCTAGGTATTAATGGGTAAATTTGGAATGCACTTATAAGAAATGACATTTCTTGGGGAATTCTGTGCAATCCTATGTCACAATGGGTCAGTAGTACCCATGCCTTCAAATTTGATGGGAAATATTGATCCATGAATAGTTTCCACTATAGGTTCTAGTGTTCACATCATTCATGATAGAAGTGGTCTCTTCTTAATCGATACATCTGAGAAGGAATCCATCAAATCCTTGTTTATAGAGTACTTTTTGGTGATTTGGCCATCCTAAAGAGTGATGTTGGATGCTCACCATCAGATTTTATATTTCCCACATCCATCCTATGGGGTTAATTCATTATAAAGGAATTCCATGATTAGAGTCATCCACCCAGTGGGAGGACCATATGGTTCATGGATAGGGATGACTTTTTTGATCTTTTGCATTCTGAATTGAACAAAATATGAGACCTTTCGGCGATGGACAATGATAATGACCATTTCATCATGGGTTGGATCTAACAAATTCATAGTTGTATTTACTAACACACATACCTATGAATTATAAAATAGTGGGATGTGATTTAATATTCACTATAAGGGGAAATCTACTATCAACCCTCGAACATTATCAAGAAGGTGAAATAAATATTTTTTAATAGCATAATCCCCATTGATATGATTTATTACCAACTATTAATCACATTTCACTCTTAGATGTTCTACTGGTATTTGGAGTTCTAGTTCCAAAACTATGATGAGGACCTAATAATCTGACTCATTATTAGTATATCCTTCTCATAATAGGAAGGAGTAAGGATAGAATAATTTTTATGGAGAGAAAATCAAAATCCCTATCTCAAATTTATTAAGATTAGTTTTTCCTATTCTCCTCCCTATTGGGCTCCTGGACACACTGTCAAAACACATTTCCCATATTTTGGGACTTTCTTGAATAGAGAATGTATCTTCATCTATAAATTCAGTATTTAATAATGTTGTTTCTATAAATGGGTGTTCTATAAGTAAATATACCAAGACCAAACCTTCCACTTCTTTCTAAGGCATGAATTATATATCAAACTGCTTAATAATAACCTTTAACCATGCTAGATGTACTTTTAATATAGGACAATTGAGAATGTATTTGAGTGGGTTATTTTGAGAGAGAAAATGCACCTTGTGGTGATATAGGTATTATCTCATTTTCTGAACTACAAATATCAATTCTAGGCATCTTTTCTCGATATTTGAATAATGAGTCTCAATGTCGAGCATGGTTTAATTGAGACGATAATTTTTTTTTCAAAAACAAAATTTTTCTATTATGCAAGGACGGCACCCAATGATCACTCTAGGGTATTCACATATAGAATGATTGGATTTCCCTCAACAACTAGAATTAATACTAGTGGGTTCAAGAGGTATTTATTGAGGTTGTAAAATTCTTCATGATAGTCATTGGTCCAATGTTATGTGACCCCCTTATTCATAATATTGGTGAAGGGAAAACACTTACCTATAATGATGGATATAATTCCCCAGATATAGTCCAAGTTTCCTTTATATACTCTTAAATGTTTACAGTTTCTAGGAGGTGACATGATAAGGATAGACTTTTTTTCTCAGGGTCAACTTTAATGTCATGATGGTGCACAACAAATCCATGAAACATTCCCAAGGTTACCCTAAAAGAACATTTTAAGGAGTTCATCTTCTGTATATGTTGTCATATATTGTTGAATATGGCCTCCATGCCATCCAAGTGGTCAAAACATTGTCAAGGACATAACCTCTAGATCTTCAATGCAACATTCAACAAAACTTCCCCAATTTTTTTTGATGATGCGATGCAGGGAATATTGGTATGCGGTGATGAGTTCCATCAAGCCACTGGAAATTACATATTAAGTTAATACTCCATGAGTTACCTGAAGGTGGTGAATTATTTATCTTTTAGGGAAATCTGAATTTGGTTGTATCCTGAATAGCCATCTATGAAGGAGATGGATTGATAACCATCCATCACATCAATCAGGAGTTTTGTGATTAGAACCTAGATGTCATCTTTTCGATAGTGCCGGTTGAGATCTATGAAGATGATGAAGAATCTAATTTTCCCATACTTTTTCTTTATTGGGATGATATTTTTGATCCATTTCTGATACTAAATTTTCTGAATAAAGTATTCCTTGAAGATCTTATCCACTCCAGCCCCAATTTTGGAGGTATGAGTTAGGTGTGTCCATATAGATACCTATTTGTGTCCCCAATGGTCTTCTAGAAAGACCAAGTGATTGGTAGCCACTCGAGGATAGTGGCCTAACATATCCATGTAATTCTATGAGAACACATCTCAGTGTTACTCCCATAAGGAGTTATACGCCCTTTTTTCTTTGAAAGTCATGGGTGAACTGATAAAAGTGGGTCAGGGATATTCATCTATACCCATATTTATTTTTACGAGCCTATAAATAGTGGTGGAGACAACTTCCTCAAATTCTGGATGGGCATACCTAAGGTATTCCTCCTATTACTTTTCCTCATTCTTTAAATCTTCCTCCTCTTCCTAGGAAGTTAGTTTCTAAGAACGTTTCCCATAGTTTGGGGAGGATTCTATATAATTTCTCAAACCTCTCAAGACCAATCCTTTGATAAAATATGGCGTTTAAGGTGTTCTGAGAGGTAAAAGTGACTCATTTCAAGATTTTTCTAAATTTTTAGTTTTCCAACAGTAGCTCGTTTCACTGGTGGGTCAGGAATGGTGAGTCAGGAGTGGTGAGTCATCAATAGTGACTCATAATGATAACTCGCAATAGTATCTCACTGAATGGTGACTCGTGAATAGTGGCTCGCCAAATGGTATCCCACCGAACAGTGACTCTCTGAATGGTAGCTCACTGAAGGGTCACTCATCTAATGGTGAGTCGTCCATTGGTGAGTCATCAAACGATGACTCTTCCAACGGTGAGTCATCCAATGGTGACTCATTCAATGGTTAGTCATCCAATGGTGACTCATCCAATGGTGAGTTATCTAATATTGACTCATCCAATGGGGACTTGTCCAACAATGAGTTATGAATAGTGTTTCCTGTTTTCTACAGTTTCCCCCATTTAATGTTATCTTTGACGTAAAACAAATTCGAAGACTTATTTTAAGGGATTTAAGGATGATTGAAATCCCATAACTCATATGTAAATTTTACTAAGGGTATGTGTGCCTTTACTTTATCAAAACATGTAATCTTGACCATATCCTATTTTAATGGAAAATCTAAATCGTATCAAAACCGCTACTCCATTTAGATTTTCACAATATCGATATACCTTCTTCCTTATTCTTTCTTCTTGTTTTATCTTTGTATAGGAAACCTAGAGTTCTTACTTCCATAGGAGTCCTGAAATCAAACTGAAATCCTTGAACTATGTTTCCCTTGGAGTTTTTCCTACTACATGTGCACCACCTGTTTTAGTACAAATAGGAAGTGTTGATCCGTCTTCAATATAAGGTATGTTATACCCCTGTTATTTTAGGTTCCTTGATCTATTTCCCCTTGTTTCTCCTTTCCATGTTATGGGATGTGATCTCCATGTTTCTAATGGATCTTTCTCAGTTGGTGTGTGGTGCGATGGTGTCATAACATCCTTGGGTGGATGTATTCATTATGGGAGAGGTGATCGTGATCCGTTGTGTTGGCCCTTTCTCATGCAAAGGATGTTGAAGACCTTTTGAGGTAGGGGATTCATTACTTATCCTTTTATTTACATGCAACCATAGAGATAACATGATTTATCTCTTTGGATCACAATTAAATTGACATAATGATTATTCGAACCAGATTAAAGAATTAGTATCGATCACATAGAGATGTTGTTGTTTTATACTATGACAACAGTTTGCCTCTTATTTTTCTAGATAATGTGATATCTATTCCTTGATTTATTTATCACGTTTCTCTTGATGGAAATTGGTAAGGGATGTAATGTTGAAATTAATTGCTAATTAATTGGAAAACTATTTAAAGAGGAATGATAATGAATCCGGTTGCGGTTGTAATTTTATGATAATCAAATTGATGCATATATAAATGTTTAATTGAATTGGTTGATGAACCTGAAGTATGTTGATTCATGATGATAAAAGTATTAAAGGCATGTTAAATTATTTTTTAATTAATTTGTGATAGCTTTAGAATCTTGTTTCTTAGGTTATCTGTAGATGTAACCTATAATAATGAATCTATTAATTTAATATGGAATAAGAAACAGTTGTATGAATAAAATATAATGTCATTGTTGGGACTAAGTTTCCCACTTTTTGTAAAGGCTAAGTTCCTTGGGCTTTGGAGCTACGAGATCTCATTGTGTGTGAAGGCGAAAATCCTTGTTTAGGGACAAGAGCCTAGTTGCTATGTTTTTTTCTTGATACTTATGATGTGATGTGAGCATGGGATGGATGAGCCTGGAGGGATATTGTAGTATGTGGGGTGGGGAGGCCCGGTCATTGTGGTAGCAGTTGATTCCTAGAGTGAAAAAATGTATCAATTTATGCATGTGTTGTCAAGGAGGACAGTAGAGATGATGGAATGGGTTGAAGTTGGGTTTACCTATTGATATGAAAGTTGGATGCTTGTTTAATCTATTATTTGTTAATATGATTTAATTTCCCCTAAGGAAGTTGTTTTTTCTTAAACTCCTTCCAAAATATGAAAAGGAACATGGGATATGACACATTATTTCCATGTTTAGCTTCTTGAGGATGGATGGGTTTATGCTCCAGCTATAGGTGGAAAAGAATCGACGGTTAGCTCATCTACTCACCGTGTTGAGCCCCTTGTGTTTGGTATCTTAGAATGTTTTACTAGAATACATGGAAATATGGAAAGTGGTAATATTTTTAATAAATGAATATTTGTTTAACCCATGGGGTTGATTCTTATTGGAATGTAATGTCGAGGCTGTGATTCTGAGAAGTTGGGGAATTAGTTATGTTATTCCTGGGGGGCATGGACCTTGGTTGGAATGATAATGTAATGTAATGTGGAATTGATAATGGTTAATTAATGGTTAAAGAATTAATTAACATAAAGTTCTACTGATAAAAATGGATAATTAACTTAATGTATCTCTTTAAATGGTGGTGTTCTTATAGGATATCGAGTCTTAGCAGTGGCATCCGGGAGATTGAGAGACATTAGCTGTAGTTGAGTCTAAGACTTGATTTTTCACATAGTGTGGTTGTGAGATATATTATATCCTATAATTTTGTGTTTTTATACACTACTCCACCCTATTGGTTAGGGATAATGAAACCTTAGGGATTTTGATCCCTATGGGTGTTTTCTCCAACATCGTGGTGGGAGGATAGATGGATGATTACCCCCTTTGGCTGCACTCTTTTCTCTTGGTAGTTACTAGTGCTGGTATACATGACTGTTAGTTTTCCCCATATATGTTTGTAGAGGGATATAATGGATATTGGTTATTTCACACACATATATCTAGTATATAGTTTCCTAAGTGATACTATAGGTATAACGTGTATAGGATGTGATGGCTTCAGGATCCTTACTCGGCGTATGGGCTATGATGGCTTGAGGTATAATACCCAATGTTTCATACACATTATACAGGTTGTGGTGGCTCCCAAAAACTACCTGGTTAATTTTGGATATGTGGATGTGGTGGTGAGTTTCACAAGTTGCATGATGTGGTGCTTTTCCCATGTGTCTTCAAGCTATCCTTTTTGGAGAGAGATACTCAAGACGTGCGACATTAGGGAAAATCTAAAAACTAGTGGGGAAGTGGTAGGGGTGACCTTAACATTATTTATTATATTATATGATCTTGTAGGTGATACTTGGTGAGATTATCCATGGTGAGGCTGGGAACTTATTATACTTGTTTAGATAATGAGTTAGTTTCACTTGTTCTCCATTGTTCTTTAGCATGCTTTCTTTAATTTTGCACGAGAGGCTGTGGGGAGGATCCTACTAAGTATACTATTACACTCACTATACATTTATATAAACTATTTTTAGGTCATTTGAAGCAGGTTTTAGATCAGGTTGGTTACTCCTAGCTTGCGGTTTTTGCAGGATCTATCTGGGATTCATGGTCACTATCGTTTTACTTTCTTTTGGTACTTATAGTTTTCCCTTTCAGTTGTAGTAGTTATTGCATGACATTACATATGTGAACTTGGATTTATTTTACTTTGTGTTCTAAGCATGATTTGGTTGGATTTTATCTTATATCTCTCTTTTTCATGTGTTCTCTTAGAGGGTAATGTCTCTCATCTATGTGTTTACTATACCCTCGGTACTAGTTACCAACTCGTGGCATACTGGAGGCAAGAATCGAGGGTCATTATATCTCTTCTCCCATTATAGGCCTAAAAGGCATACAATTTGAGGAGAGGGGGTCATGAAAAAGTGGTATTAGAGGTCTGGATGAGGGATTGGATAGAGTTTAGTGTTAGGAATAGGCGAGGTTTCATGGGTTGGTAGGGAAATAGTGTCAGCTAAGTTTAGTAAGCACTGTAAACAAGGGAGAATGGTTGAGACATGGATATTTAAGGACCCCTATGATATGATGAATATAACTTTAAGGTTATAGTGTCTAGTAAAAGAGGTGACATTGGTTGTTGGGTAGAGACCTCGGAAAGGACCATACACCATTCTTCTTTTCACCTATGTTTGAATGGGTAGACCTTGGGATAAGTTAACATAAAATGAATAAAAGAAAATAATAAATTAATGATAACGTCTTCCATATTCAAGGTTTAGGAGATCTAACTATTTTTCTTTTTAGGTATGGATCCAGGTCGACGTCCTCATCAGGTTCTTATAGAAGATGATCAACAGGTTGCGCCTACAGATTGACATAGTGTAGAGGTTCACAATGATGACACTTAGAGGAGGAAACTTCAAGAGTTTTAGTGCTAGAGTATGCTGAAGTATGAGGGATCCATTTCAGATGAAGTCATAGAATACTAGTTGTTGGAGGTTGAGATAACCTTTAGTTTGATTCATACTTGAAAGAATAAATGATTATAATTGGTTGTTATGATGCTACATGGGGCAGCAAGGTAGTGGTGGTTCTTGTTCCTTGTGGATCGCGAGGAGTTGGTAGTCTAATGAGAGAAGTTCCGAGACTAGTTCAAGTCTGAGTTTCTTTCTTCCACCATGAAGGCGGCCTATATCTAGGATCTTCATACCCTTTCGTAGGGGAGAACCAGTGTGCGAGATTCCAGGATCTATTTTAGGTACCTTATGGGATATTCTTTGGACCTATTTCTAGATGAGGAGGCCAGGGCGAGGCACTTCTGGGAGGCTTTATGTCTAGAGATCCAGTTCCAGGTCACTCTGTTTATGCTAATGACGTATCTCGAGGCACTGGAGAGGGTAGAGGTCATTGATAGGATGTTATCTAGAACAAGATCATCATGAGATGAGATTCATCAGGATTCTTCATGAAGCATATATATGGTTCGTGGTTCCTAGTTTTCAGAGAAGAAGTGTTTCCATTTGGACGAGGATAGGTCCCAGCCCTCAATGTCTCATTTTTTCGGGGATAGTGGCTCTCAGGCCTATACTAAGGGATCATACACTTGTTTTTATTTTGGAGTATGAGGTCATTAGCATCATGAGTGCCCGAACTTTTTGAGTAGTCAACATGTACTAGGTGTTCCGCTCTAGGTTCCTCATTTGTGGAAGTTCGATTTGTGAATCAACAGTATGTTGCACTAGCTTTGGATCAACAGATAGTAGATGAGGTAGGAAGAGGAAAACCCTATGACACTCCCTTTCCTCAAATAGAAGAGAATGGTTGTGGTGGTGGTCATCAATAGAGTCAGAGAGTCCATGTAGCAGGTCATGGTCAGCTTCATGCATTAGTTTTTCTAGCGCATGACAAGCCAAACATCATTTGAGGTACCCTTTTTTTATTTTTTACTTGGGTGCATACCTTGTTTGATTTAGGAGAAACAAACTCCTTCATATCACTTTACCTTTTCTATGCCTTGGGAATTGAGGTAGAGAGGCTTCTAGTGCCCTTAGCATTGACTATTCGAGTTGGAGGTCAAGATGACTTGTTTGAAGTATATAGATATTGTGAGCTAGTGCTGAGGCAACACCACTCTTGGGGAGATTTCATATGTTTACGAATAAAACCATATGATGTCATAATTTGCATAGATTAGTTGTATTTAGTGTATGATGTCATGGGTTTCTTTTGAAGGTAGGTGGTGTTATTTGATGTTGATGGAGAACCAATAGTGTTTGTTGGAGAGCGAGACCCTCACATGGGTCAGCGACATGTTCCATCCTTATCATCCTCGATGGCTGATCTGATTCTGAGTTCTTTAGAGGTTCAGTAGTCAGTGTTTCCTAGGTTTGTGGAAGATTAACCTGATGTATTTCCATAGGAGGTTTTATCATTACCCCCTCAATGAGAGATTAAGTTAGGGATCGAGCTAAAGGCAGGCTTGTCTCCTATCTCAATGTCTCCATATAGGATGACCCCTTTTGAGCTATGTGAGCTGCGTATATAACTCAATGGTATATTGTAGTGTGCTTTTTTTGGATGAGTGTTTCATCATGGGGTGTACCGGTTTTGTTCACGAATAAGGTTGATGATAGATTGTGTTTGTGTGTCGATTATCGTTACTTAAATCGAGTGACAATAAAGAACCACTATCCTATTCCACAGATTGATGATTTATTCGATCAAATGAATGGTGAAAGTTGGTTCTCTAAGATAGATTTATGGTGGATATCATCAGATGCACGTGAAGGATGAGGATATCCTAAAGACTATTTTTCGTTTTCTCATGGGAATTGTGAGTTCATTGTGATGTTGTTGGGTGTGAAGAATGCTCCAGTTGTGTTCATGGGGTTATGAATGCTATGTTTTGTGAGTTCTTGAATAAGTTCATGGTGGTTTTCATCAATGAAATCCTTATGTAATTCACGTCTAAAGTGGATCATGTAGGACATCTATGTGCTGTTTTGGGAGTTCTTCACTGTGAGAATTTGTTTAGGAAGTTTTCAAAGTGTTATTTTTGGTCACATTAAGTATGTTTATTGGGAAATATTGTATCCCAACAGAGATTAGTTGTGGATTCATCAAATATAGAAGCAGTTTTGTCTTGGGACGCCCCCAAGATAGTGGTAGAGGTGTGAAGTTTCTTTGGTCTCATAGAATATCACAGTAGTTGTTTTGCCAATTTATCTTACGTTGCGACTCCTCTAACAACTTTGACTATGAAGGATAAAAAGTTCATGTGGACTTATCAGTGTCAGAAAAATTTTGAGTATCTGAAGGAGAAGTTGGTCAGTGCTCTAAATCTTTGTCTTCCATAAGAAGATGTTAAGTTTGAGGTTTTTTATGATGCTTTATGTCTGGGGTTAGGTTGTTTTCTGATGAAGTAGAGATCAGTCATCTTTTATGGGTATCACCAGTTGCATCCCCACAAACATAACTATTCCACCCACAATCTTGAGTTAGTAGTAGGGATGTTTTATCTGTAGTTGTGGAGACATTACCTTGTCAGTGAGAATCTTACGGTCTTCAACTATCATAAGATCCTGAGGTATTTTTTCTCCCAACATGACTTGAACTTGAAAAAATATTATTGGATGGAGTTCTTATAGAACTAAGAATTTGAAATTTCATATACACCTAGAAAGGGGAATGTTGTGGTTGATGCATTGATTAGGGAGTCGCGCAGTGATGTAGTGTGTGAATCGGGTGATTCCAAGATATTGATGGAAGAACTTTAAATATTACATCTAGATATGGGAGTTGTTGGGGGTAAAAGGTTTTCTTTTTTAGATTATGGTGCAGTAATCTCTGGTGCGGTAGGTAGAAGATTCCTAGTTAGGGGATCTTGAGTTAGAGGTATGGAGAGATCGAGTTATTTGATGTGAGACACCTGATAGTTGGTCTGAAGATGAAAAAAACCAAGTATTATTTCAAGGAAGACTTTTCTTTCCTTTGGTGATGCATGAGGTAATTATCAGATAGTTCCATAGTTAGATGTTCCCCTGTGGAAGTGGGAGGACATCTCAATGGATTTTATTACCAGTTTACCTTAAGCTCAAGGAGGCTATGATGCTATATGTGTGTTAGTAGATCGTTTGATGAAATCAGACCACTTTATAGCGATCAAAGAGTCGATCTCTGTGGAGGTTTTTTTGAGACAATATATAGAGGAGGTGTTGATACTCCATGGAGTCCCGAGGATGATCATTTTTAATCGAGATCCTCATTTTCACTCTAGGGTGTGGAGAGGTCTCCAAAATTATTTTGGTTCTCAACTATGCCTTATCACTTCTTTTCATCCATAGAAGGATGGTCAGACAAAGCAGACCATCCAGACTCTTGAAGACATGTTGCACTCTTGTGTACTGGATTTTGGAGGTTTGTTAATGAGGAACATAACCTCAGTAAAGTTCTCTTACAAAAATAGTTTTCACTTCACCATTGGTATGGTGCTGTTTGAATCCTTGTATGGATGAACTTTTTGTTCTCCATTGTGTTGGGCTGGGGTTGGAGAGTTAGAAATTCTTGGACTAGAACTAGTACAGAATATGACAGAGATGTTTCAAGTGATTCAAGAGAGGATGAAGGTAACATAGGATCATTATAAATCTAATTACAGTCATTAGAGGAGACCTTTGGAGTTCAATGTTGTGGATCACATGTTTCTGAAGGTGACTCCCCATCAAGGGAAGCAAAGTCTTGGTCATGGGAGCAAGATTTCTCCCTGATATTTTGGGACTTTCAAGGTGTTGTCTTGTGTTGGAGCTATGGAATATCGGGAAAAACTTACCCTATAGATAATCCAGATACACAATTTTTTTTCATGTGTCACAACTCCTTCATTATCTTCATGATGAATCTCACATCATCTATTGGGATGATATTTAAGTTGAATGTGCTTCGACCTTCAAAGAGTAGCCTATAGAGATCTACGACTATAAGGAGAAGGTGTTTAATGGGCATGTTATCCCCTTAGTTCACATCTTACGGAAGAATGGTGGTGTAGAGGAGAGTACCTAGGAACGTGAGTCACAGATACGTACTCAGTACCCCAAGCTATTTGATGTTTAGCTCTTATCTTGTAAAATTGTTCGTTTGGTGGTTGTAGAACCTTTCAATTTATTAGATGAATTTATATTGTTACTTGTTGTGTCCTACTCTCTTTTGGGAGGTATCTACTCTAGGACAGTGTTTAGAATACATTTTTCATTTTTGTGTGGTTTCGTATTGTTCCTTGATGAAGCAATTGAGCTCCTGTAAGGGCAAGATCTTTGAGAGGTATCTCAAAGGGTGTTTGTTCATAACCCTTTTTATATTTTCTCTATGGGTTGGTTTTCGATTCTTGAGGGAGTGAATAGTTTGAGAGGCATCTGATGTAATGTCCTGGACTTCTCTGGTCCACTCCTTTGTTAAAATCTGGTGTTTGAGGTGTTTTGGGAGGTCAAGGTGACTCATTTCAAGAGTTTTCCAAATTTCCAGTTTTCCAATCATAGATTGTTTGACTTGTGGGTTAGGAATAGTTATTTAGGGGAAGTGATTCAGAAACGGTGAATCACAATGGTGACTCATGATAGTAGCTCACCGAATAGTGACTCGCAAATGGTGGCTCTCTAAATGGTATCTCACTGAACAGTGAATCCCTAAACAGCGAATCACCGAATGTCAGCTCACCAAATGGTCACTCATCTAACGTTGAGTCATATAATGGTGAATCTTCCAACTTTGATTCATCCAATGGTGACTCGTCTGATGGTGAGTTATGAACAATGTTTCCAGTTTCCTATAGTTTCTCCCCTTTGATATTTTCTTTGACATAAAATGCATTCAAATACCTGTTTTAAGGTATTTACGGATGATGAGAATCCCATAACTCCAATATAAATTTTCCTAAGGGTATGGGTACCTTTACTTGGTCCAAATTCATAATCTTGACTAGATCTACTCTTAATGGAAAACCTAAACTGTATATAAACCACTGCTCCATTTAGATTTTCAAAAGGCTGACATAACTTCTGCCTTGTTCTTTCTTCTTGTTTTTCTTTGGTATGGGATGCCTATAGTTCTTCCATTCATAGGAGTCATGTGATTGAATGGAAATACTTGGATAGTGTTTCCCTTGTAGTTTTTCCTACTGCATGTGCACCCCCTATTTTAGAGAAACCAGGAAGGGTTGATCTATATTCAATATAAGTCATGTTCTACCTCTGTTATTTTGGGTTCCTCAATACATTTCCTCCCATTTCTCCTTTCTATATGATGACATGTGATCTTCATGTTTCTAATGGAGACTTCTCAGTTGATGGTTGGTGCGGTGGTGTCGCAACATCCTCAAGTGGATACAGTCATTGCGTGAGAGGTGGTTATGATTCGTTGTGATGGATCATTCTCATACAAAGAATGTTGAAGAACCTTTGAAGTAAGGGATTAATTTCTTCTATTTTTATTTATGTGAAACCATAGAGATATCATTATTTATCCCTTTGAATCACAAAGAAATTAACATAATAATTATTTGAACCAAATTAAATAATTGTTATCGATCATGTATTAATGTTGTTTATTTGTACCGTGATAACAATTTCCCTCTCATTTTGATAGATAGTGTGATATATATGCCTTTATTTCATTAATAGTTTTCTATTGATAGAAATTGGTAAATAGTGGAAAGTAGAATTACTTGATAATTAATTGACTAAATATTTAAAGAGGCATGTTAATGAATCTAGTTTCTATTGTAATTTGATGATAATAAAATTGATGCAGATATACACATTTAATTGACTTGTTTGATGAACTTGAAGTATGTTGATGATTTTTGATAAAAGTATTAAAGGCTTGTTAAATTAATTGTTAATTAACTTGTTATATCATGAGAATCTTGTTTCTTATAATTCACGAAGTTGGAACATGTGATAAGGAATTGGTTAATTCAATATGGAATAAGAACTTATTGTATGAATAAAATATAATGCCTTTGTAGGGCATGAGTTTCCCACATGTTGTAAAGTCCAAGTTCCTTGTGCTTTGGAACCGTGAGAGATCGTTGTTTGTGAAGGTTTAATGCCTTTATTAGGACCAAGATCCCGGTTTCTATGTTTGTTTCTTGATGCTTGTGATGTGATGTGAGCCTGAGATGGATGATTCTAGAGAGTTATTGTGGCATGTGGGGTGAGGAGGCCTAGTCGTTGTGGTAGTAGTTGATGCCTAGAGTGATGAGATGCATCAGTTTATGAATATGGTGTCAGGGAGGACACCATAGATGATAGAACATGTTAAATCTGGGCTTACATGTTGATATGAAAGTTGTATGATTGTTAAATCTATTGTTTTTTTATCAGCTTTAATTTCCCCACTACTCAAGGAAGCTGGTTTTCTCACTCTTCTTCCAAAAGAGGTGAAGACACGTGGGGTATTCAATGTACTTTCCATGTTTAGATTCTTGAGTATGGATGGTTCTACACTCCTAATATAACTAGAAAAGACTAGACAAGTAGCTCATTTACTCACCTTGTTAAGAACCTTGTGTTTGGTATCTTAGAATGTTTTCCTAGAATACATGAAAATAAGGAAATATCTAAAGTGGATTTTTTTTAATAAATTAATATTTGTTTAACCCATGGGGTTGGATCTTGGTGGGATGAAATTCTAAAGTTGTAATTCTGAGAATTCATGGACTCAGTTTGGTTATTCCTAGGGGGCATGGATCCTGGTTGGAATGATAATGGAATGTAATGTGGAATTGATAATGGTCAATTAATGGTTAAAGAATTAATTAAGGTAAAGTGAAACTGATAAAAATGGATAAGTAACATAATGTATCTCATTTAATGGTTGTTTTCTTATAGGATATCTAGTCTTAGCAGTGAAATCAGGGAGTCCAACAGACGTTAGCTGTAGTTGAGTCTAAGACTATGTTTTTCCCACAGTGTGGCTGTCAGCTATATTATATCATATACTATTGTGTTTTTATATGCCACTCCACCCTGTCAGTTAGGGAGATTGATACCCTGGGGATTATAATCCCTATGGGTGTTTTCCCCAACATTATGATGGGAGGATGGATGGATGATTACCCCCTTTTTCCACACTCTCTTATCTTTATAGTTACTAGTTTTGATATACATGAGGGTTATTTTTCCCCATATATGTGTGTATATGGATATAATGGCTTGTGGATATTTCACACACATATATCTTAGATATAGTTTCCTAAGTGATAATATAGTTATAAAATGTAGAGGATGTAATGGCTTGGGTATCCTTACTCAACATATGGATTATGATGTTTTGAGATATAATAATCGATGTTTGATATATGTTATGCGGGCTCTGATGGCTTCCAAAAAGTACCTGGTTACTTTTAGATGTGTAGATGTGGTGGTGAGTTTCATGAGGTGAATGTTGTGGTGATTCACCCAGGTGTCTTAAGTCTAGAATTTTTTTAGAGATATTGTTAGGATGCGTGATGTTGGGTAAAAGAGGAAAACTAGTGGGGAAGTGGTAGTGGGGTACCCTTGTTATGAACCTTCCTGGGTCGACCCTGAACTGGTCACCCAGGTCGTTCAGTGACAAGTCTCGAGAGGCATTCCTGATCCTCTCGGGATAGAGATAAGCACCAAGGGCATCAATAGAGTGACAAGAGATTTATTTATCCCAAATACAATCAAGAACTAAGCAATGGAAAGAAATAGACAGCCCAACAAACATTTATATAAAATTGAGTTGAACATTATTTATACAGGAAACTGAAAGTACAACTAAACAATAAAACCAACCAACCAAAACTGATGACCAAACTAACACCATGTGACCCCACTGGTCACTCTCTAACACAAAAAAAAATCTCATCACCCAAAGCGACCAAAATCAAGCTGAAACCTGCACAAGGGATAAAAAGAGAAGAAAAATATAGGCTTGAGTATTAAAACTTAGTAGGTTATCCTGATATTATATTCCCAAAGCACATAATTTAAAATAAAAGAAACATAAACTTCAAGTTTGAGACAAAATATATAAAAAATATGTTTTCCAAATGAGGTTTCACGCTATAAAAATTACCATATAAAAACTTGCAAGTTTTAAAAACAAGAATTCTAGTAACAATTTTTCAAATAGGTGCAACTTCAAAATGAAAATAGTTTTCAAGATGGATGATTTAAAAAATGTAAAATTTTAAATAAAACACAGAAAATCCTGAATTTTAAAACTAAACACACCGTATGATGATGGTGAGTACAAAATATCCAATGATCACAAGTCACAGGAACACCCCTAGGCACTAGTTCGTTGTGGGCCCTAGGTACGTCATATCTTGATGTAAAAGTAACCATTACAAATATCCATTATCATGAAAATGATCCAATAGTAGGAGAATAATCCATAACCTAGTGGTCCACATAATCATAATCATCATCGTAGTTTATTTAGTTTATTCATCATCAAACTTGCTACATGAAACAGGGAAAAAACTCCTCCAGATCACTAGAATACTAGTACATGTCCGCCCACCTAGATACCCGAGTTTTCCCTTTTAGTTCTAAAATAAGTTACACATATATAAAATACCATTTGATCATGAATATTACATTTAAAAATCATACACACATCAAAAAACCCACACACATTTTTCACATTTCTTTCACGGATCAATAAACAACCTAAATTTTCATAAAACAATTTCAAGAAGTATAACGAGGCCTTGCACATAAAATCCATTCAAAAGTGATCTTTTAAGGAAAAAAACCACCAATACCATATAAAACCAGATTTGGAATCCCCAAATCCATTTAATAAATCAATTTCATAGACCATAAAATGGCCCCAAATGATACAACATGGAATACACATGGAAACCATTTTTACAAGAAAAATAACAAACATGACTTTAAGAATTTCTCCAAAAATAAAATTTTACAAAGGTAAAAATTTCACTTTTAATAAAGAGGTGTATACACACCATTTAAATCATAAAACCAATTTCATAAATCCCTTAAAACATTCATGTTACACATCCAAAGCACAACCATTTTTATATGGATGCCAAACATACCATTTTTCAGCAACTCGGGCCAAAACATGTTTACCACAAAAAACACATTTGTTTATAAAACTAAAAATACTTTGTAAAGCCATAAAATGACCCCAAAATACCATTTTTCATGTTTAAAATCTATTTATAAATCCAAAAAAATCATTTTAAATCACACTAAGCACATAAAATCCAACCGACCGATTTACCGAACACATGGCATGAACTTTTAAACAAAAAACTTATTTTAAGCACTTGAAAAAGGTTAAAATACCATTTTAATTCCATATATTTATTCAATATACTGAAAAATGTTCAAAATACCATAAACCAGGTGCATAAGATAATAGAACATTTAAGTAATCAAGCGGTGTACACGTTTATAACAAAACAATGCTACTTTTAAAAAAAAGGCTTAAACAACCATTTCACACACCAAAAAAATTATTCAAAGGCTGAAAAACAATAAAAAAAATATATGGTGAAAAAACTATAAAATGATGAAACTTAAATGATAAAGGCATGTGAAATGGATATCCTACCTTAAAACCATGGTAGAAAGGAACCACACACCCGATATCACCCGCAGCGGTTCCCAACACTCTAGATCTATGAAGATGAGACCTAAACGAAAAAAAACCCATAAAAAATAATGGTATAACATAACACTTGGTATTTAATGACTAGGGGATACGATTAAACCAAATTAAATTAGAAGTAGAAAGAAGAGGGAGGATAAAGGAGAAGGAATTACATCTTGGAAACTATAGAACTATTCATCTTCCCTTATATATACACCCTTAGAGGAAAGGAATTGTCTTGAAAACTCTTGGATAGGATCCTTAGGTATGTAATATCGGATAATTAAGATTTTTGCGGAAAATAGAAAAAAATGAATGATTCATGAAAGAAACAAATTAACTTAGAAAATCTGGATGATTTGAGAATCCTTGATAAATTTATCCCTAATAAGTGATTAAGATGAGCTCCAAAGAGGGAAAAAGGAACTTGGGGGTGCGACTATGGGTCTTATTCTCAAGTGAGAGGTATAATCACAAAAAATAAAAAAAATGAAAAATATATAAAAGAAACAAATTATTTTTTTAAAACTTGAAATGGGATCAAGAGCTGGCCCAATACCTGAATAAATAACCCAAATACACCATTATTATGAATTCATAAGGGGGTTGAAATGGATATGGTGGTTTTAATAGGTTAGTGGAGTCCATTTGGTATGTTTAATGAGTGAAAAAATGTTGAAAAATTAATGAGTTTTAAAAGAAACAAATGTTGTTTTTAAATCTAGAAATGGGCTCACAGTTAGCCCAAATCTTGAAGTAACCACCCTTTTCTCAAAAAACTGTCAAACAAGTTATGTGGGACCCATGGTAGGATGATTATAAATATATGTAAGTTCAAAAATAAAAATTAATCTCACACAATACAAAATAAAAGGATCATAATTTCCAATGAACCGAATCAAAACCAAGACATAAGAAAAACCCGGGTGTGAAAATTCTCCCCACCATTAAAGTTTTCTGCACCCAGAAAGCCAAAAAACATTACAAATAATTGATAAAAACCTAAGTATTCCTTATAAATATATTCCATCCTCTAAAGAAAATGACACCTCATACACCATTAATAGATTTTAAGCCTCTTACCTCAACCAAAACACCAACTCCCAACTACTTCCCTAGAATCAACCGAAAGATCGAGTCACTACCTCCTCAACCAAACCATGAACTAGATTATTGGGCCTTATCCCAATGAATACAATGATCACCCAAACCAAAGAGAACTCACTAAAATCATATATTCTAGGGGAGTCTGGAATGGACTCCCCACCATTAAGAAACAACTAGCACTTGATAAATTTTTAGGAGGAAACTCTATGAGACCCATAGTGGTTCTCCCCAAAATTAAGAACCAACGATCAATGACCAAACAAGAATTCAACATAAACTAGTAATGGGTATCTCCTACACAAGACCGCCAAAACTCTTTCACAACAACCTATAAACCCATGTTAAGAGGAACACAACATAAACATTTAAACCCCCGACCCCCAAATGGAGGGGACAAGAACTAGGCCAACACTCTATGCACGAATCCAAACCCCCACCACTTGGGGAAGGGAGGGAAGGGAACCCAATCACTAGGCCACTAAAACCACAAAATAAATAAAGTAACTACCTCATTGAAATGGTAGAGGCACTATCCTAGCAATATTACCCACATTCCTGGGACTCCTGACTATACGCAGACTTCACTCTGAGACCTATGGATAGAGCTCTGATGGATGAAGCATCTCCTGCATCATAGTCAGTATTTGATAATCCCTAACTTTAAATCTTACCCTTAGTTACACATGGTGACACATAACACTCCTAGTGAAAAACAAAATATCAATGAACACCATGAAACTCTCTTCCAAAAACAACACACTTTTTCCCAAACATGAACGTGGAGATACACAAAAATATTTTCTCTCACTCTGAATGAAGAGAATAATGGACAAGGTACATGGAGAAACACATCAACCTCACCGATAACAACTACCCTAAATAAGAGGGAGACCATAATGGAAATTCACTTTAAATCGAGCCCAAAAAGATCTCAATTTGAAAAAATAGGCTGATGCATCATTCGAAGATGTGGATTTAACATTCGGAATGAATCCTTAGGTTGATCACCTAGAAATCTTTCCAATAGAGAACCATACTTGGCCACATCACAACATCCAACACATCTTTAAAAACCCACTGAAAATTTCTCCAAAACTAAGCCACCAACGAGATCCCATATCAAGACACAAAAAGAGTATGACTTCCATATCACAAAGAATCGGACTGAATAAACAACACTTCTATGATATAAGAAAAACCAGCCACATAACCATTATTTTATAACAAACACCACAAATTTTAGCTTAAAAACATTTTGATAAAAAAAACTTGGTGGATTTTTGCATTCACCAATGGTGTTTCATCAAGTCTCACTCATATGTACATTTTCGTGCCACCTTGAGAACCCAACCACTATTTCATACCAACCATTCATCCATATATCCATAAAACCATGCATGTGCGCACCCATGAAAACACCAAGGCTAAAATAAAACAATCATCACTCCAAAAATAATCATGTAACTTCCAAATGCACATTAACCACCAAATAAAAAACAATTTTCAGATTTTACAAAACAAACCAAACCTCATCAAGAACCATGTGATTAAAAACCCAGTCCATTTCATTTAATAGAACTTCTAAAAACAAACATTCTATTCTAAATAGACCTTTCCCATTTTCGCAAATTTATAAAGGTATTTTTTCATAATATGACAACCACAAAGGCCAAAATCCCTTTACATAAAAACACTAGCCGCTCAAAACCAAATTTCCAAAACCAATTCATCATATTCAAACAATTTTCAACAACCCAAAATACCCCATTTAAAACAAAGTTCAAAATCACTTTAAAATAATCCAATCTTTCCAAACATTTCATTTCAATAAACCATAAGTTTATATTAAGGAAATTGAATCCTGTTAAATCATTTCCTCTTTATCCCCAAGATTTTTTTCAAAAAATCCAACATTAGAAAACCTTTTTCATATTAAATTTTGAAAAACCATTTTCCACTTTTCAGTAACCAACCATTCCTTTAAAACCCATTTTCACAATTCTCACACAAGGATTTTCAAAACAAAATTCCAAATTCAAGAAAAGTCCAAGAGACCCACAAAAGGGAACTAGTTTTGGTGGGTGACTTGACCATATGGTTGGTGGACATATGTTAAACACACCACCAACACTGAGAGCCTCATTAGGAACATGCACTAGATCCACATGGCTTTCTAGGCCTTATGAGCTCATGAAGACCATTATTACAACTCCACTTGTTGTATCCCAACACCAAACAATCAACAAGAACCAAAGACACTAATAAAACCGGACTTCCCATGGATAACCGAGGGTCGGAACAAGCAAGATTTTGTGAAGATATTCTCAAACCTACAACTCAAGTCCCAAAAATCATACTACCAATACCTTGAAATCCCCAAATAAAAAATAGAGCTCTAAAAATAAAGGTATTTTAGGAGCCAACCTCCTCTGATACCATTTTTTCACAAACCGACCCAGGTCGACCCTGAACTGGTCACCCAAACCATTCCGTGACAAGACCCGAAAGGCGTTCCCATTCCTCCCAATATAGATACAAGCACCAAGGGAATTATTAGAGTTAAAAGGGAATTATTTCTACCAAATAAAATCAAGTACTAAGTAGTAAAAATAAACGGACAACCCAACATACATTTATATAAAATTGAGTTGAACATTATTTATACAATAAAATGAAAGTACAACTAAACAATAAAACCAGCCCAAAAAAACTGAATACCAAACTAAAACGATGTGACCCCACTGTTCACTCTCTAACACAATGAATACTCATCTTCCAAAGCAACCACACACAAGCTGAAACCTACATAAGGGCTAAAAATAGAAGAAAAATATACGCATGAGTATTAAAACTCAATTGGTTACCACAATATTCTATTCACAAAGCACATAATTTAAAATAAAAGAAAAATAAATTTTATGTTTGAGATACAATATATAAAAATATATTTTAAAAATGAGGTTTCATTCTATAAAAATTACCAGACAAAAACTTGTAAGTTTTATAAATAAGAATGTTAGTAACAATTTTTCAAAGAGGTGAAACTTCAAAATGAAAACAGTTTTCATGAGGGATGATTTAAATAATGAAAATTTTTAAATAAAATAAACACATTGCTGAATTTACTAACTAAACACACCGTATACTGATGGTGAGTACAAAATATCAAATGAGCACAAGTCACGAGAACACCCCTAGGAATTAGTTCGTTATGGGACCCAGGTACCTCGTATCTCGGTATAAAAGTAACCATAAAAAATATCCATCCTCAAGCTCAAAAATACACTAGTAGAAGAATATTCCATAATATATTAGTCCCCAAAATAATAATAATCATAGTTTTGTTAGTGTTTTCATCATCAAACTTGCTACGTGAAACATGGACAAAACCCCTTCAGATCACTAGCATACTAGTACATGTCCACCCACCTAGATACCTGGGTTTTCACTTTTAATTCTATAAAAAGTTACAAATATATAAAATAACATTTTATTATGAATATTACATTTATAAATCATAAACACATCAAACATACAACTCAAAAGCCTAATGTTTCTTTCACAGATCAATAAACAACCTAAATTTTCCTAAAACAACTTCAAGAAGTATAACGAGGACTTGCACATAAAATCCATCCAAAAATACTCTTTTAAGGACAAAAACCACCAATAAAATATCAAACCATATTTTTAATCCCCAAAACCATTTAATAAATCAATTTTATGGACCATAAAATGGCCTTAAATGATACAACATGAAATACACCTAGAAACCATTTTTACAAGAAAAATGTGAAACATGCCTTTATAAATTTCTCCAAAAATAACATTTTCCAAAGGTAAAAATTTAAATTTTAATAAATAGGTATATACAGACCATTTAAATTTGAAAATAACTTTCATAAATCCATTAAAACATTCAGGTTACACATCCAAATCACGCCCATTTTTATAAGGATGCCAAACAGGTCATTTTCCAGCAACTCGGGCCAAAACATGTTTACCACCAAAAACACATTTGTTTATAAAACCAAAAATAATTTTTAAAGACATAAAACGACCCAAAAATTCAAATTTTAATTCTGAAAATGTATTTATAAATCCAAACAAATCATTTTAAATGTCACTAAGCACATATAATCCAAACGAGCAATTCACCGAACACATGGCATGTACTTTTAAACAAAAAAATTATTTTAAGTACTTGAAAAGGTATAAGATACCATTTTAATTCTATAAATTTATTAAATTTACTTAACCATGTTCAAAAAACTATAAAACAGTTGTGTAAATTGACAAAACATTTAAGTAAGCAAGCAGTGTACACGTTTATAACAAAACAACACTACTTTTCACAAAACGAGGCTTAGAAAACTGTTTTTCACACCAAGAAAATTATAAAAAGGCTGAAAAAATTAATAAAAATATATATCAGGTGATAATATCTATAAAATGATGAAACTTAAATGATAAATGCATGTGAAATATATATCTTACCACAAAACCATGGCAGAAAGGAACCACACACCCAATATCACTTGTTGTGGTTCCCAACACTCTAGATCTATGAAGGGCAGACCTAAATAAACCAAAAACCCATAAAAATAATGGTATAACATAACCCTAGGTATTTAATTACTATTGGAGAATAGGAAACCAAAATAATGTGGAAGTTTTATGAAGATGGAGGAGAAAGGAGAAAGAATCTCACTTTGGAAACTAGAGAACTCTTTATCTTACATTAGATCTACATCCTTAGAGTTAATGGAATGTATTGGAACTTATTTTAGATGAAAAATAGGTCTGGAAGAACTAGGGAAATAATATTTTATGGGAAAAGAGGAAAAAATTAATGATTCATGAAAGAAACAAATTACCTTACCAAATCTGGAGGATTTGAGAATACTTGAGAAATTTCTCCCTAATCCACGGCTAAGATGAGCTCCAAAGAGGGAAAATGGAACTTGAGGGTGTGAATAGGGTTCTTTGTTTCGAGTGAGAGGTGGAATAACTTAAAAATATGAAAAAATGAATAATATATAAAAGAAACCAATTATTTTTTTTAAAACTGTAAATGGGCTCATGGGCTAGCCCAATACCTGAATAAATAAGTCAAATACACCATGATTATGAATTTCTAAGGGGGTAAAAAAGGATATGGTGGTTTTAATAGGTTAGGGGAGTCCAATTGGAAAGTTTAATGGGTGAAAAATGTTAAAAAATAAAGGATTTATGAAATAAAAAAATTGTGTTTTTAAATATGGAAATGGGATCACGGATGGCCCAAATCTTGAAGTAACCACACTTTTCTCCAAAAAATATCAAAAAAAACCATAGGTAACCCATGGTATGATGATTATAAATATATGGAAGTTAAAAACTCAATATTTATCTCACCCAAAACCCAATAAAAGGATTGGGATTTCTAATGAACAGAATCAAAACCAAGACATGAAAAAAAATTAGGTGTGAAAACCCTTGTCATTATTTATTATATTATATGATCTTTTATGAAATACTTGGTGAGAGTATACATGGTGAGTCTAGGAACTTAGTATACGTATTTAGGTGATGAGATAATTTAATTTTTTGTTCCTTGTTCTTTCGCATGTTTTCTTTACTTTTGCATGAAAGGATTATGGGAGGATCCTAATGAGTATACTGTTATACTCACCCTACAATTATAAAAACTATTTTTTATGTAAGTTAGAGTAGGTTGGAGATAAGGCTAGTTACTAATAGCTTGTGGGTTTTGCAGGAGCTGTTCGGGCTTCATGGTCAATGCAGTTTTACTTTCTTTTGGTACTTTCATTTTCCCTTTAATTTGTAGTAGTTATTTCATGACATAACATATGCGAACTTTGGTTTCTTTTACTTTGTGTTCTAAGTAGAATTCAGTTGGTTTCTATATTATCTCTCTCTTTCTCATGTGTTCTCTTAGAGGGTAATTCCTACCATCTATGTGTTTACTATAGCCTCTGTATAGTCGCCAAGTTGAGGCCTACTGAAGGTAGGACTCAGGTTTCATTATCTCTCTTCTCACATTGCCAACTCAGGAGGGGTAAAATTTGTGGGGAGGGGGTTTTTATAGTCTACATTTGGACATTTGTAAGATTAATAAACTACTTCCATCTCTATTGATGGCTTGAGGCCATTTTAGAGCTTCAAATGATAGAAGAGGGTCTAAGAATGATTATCTTCATATTATTTCATTTTCATGAAAAATTATTCTAGCCTATATAATGGAAAAAATATTTTTTGAATCTTGGGGGATGGAATGAAAACATTTTCATTTGAACTTTCGTTACTGCTCATAGAGTTGACAACTTCTTCATTACTGTTGGGTTCTATTGTCATGACTGGCCTCACAGAATTCACTGAATGTGTGCTTGAATTAAGACCCACCTATTCAATTTGGTTGATGGGAAGCACATACTATACAATGATCTATTTAAAAGGGTTAATCTAAATAATCTCTAGACCATTCAGGGAATTGATTCGAGAAACATCATCAGTTACAGACCATTTTCCTTCCCTCTGGTAGAATATCTTATCCATTTACTGTGACTCAGATGATTTTAATGGTGATTTTTCACCATTCAATGTCTAATTTTTTTACATTGATACAATATTTGAGGCATTGGTGGTATGATGAGGGGACAACCACATTCTGATATATCCAAGGTCTTCCTAGTATAATGTTGAAGGTCATATCTTTCTAAGTAACCATGAATTCTAAGTCGAACATGAGATCCCCGAACTGATTCCTAAGTTTGATTTCACCATTGGAATTTTTATTATTCTTATCATAACCTTATAAAATTAATGCGAAGGGGTAAAATTGAGATTCATTGAAACCCAATTGATGAAATTTTTGAAATGAAATGAGGTTGAATCTTGGGCCATTTTTAATGAAAGATCATTAGATATCGAGTTCATTTATACTACAGAATTTATACAAGGGTGTGGCATGTCCCTATATTATAGCATCCCCATCCTAGTTTATGAAAGATATAAAATTATATAATTCTACAGGATCATTCTATAGATGATACACTTCAGCAGTAGCAACGAAAACATTAATTTTTTTATATCTTATCAATGCCTCCATGAGTGCTTCCCATAGGTATTTTGATAGACTCAGAGCATCTAGGATTGATAACTTGGCTAGAACCTAGGCTAATTGCTTCAAAACATAATACTTATGGTGTAACGCCCCGACCCCAGTTACCCAGAGTCGGTGCATTATTACATAACATTGGCATGATCACTAGAAAGATCAAATATCGAAAGACCGATTGGTTTAGTAGCCTTGGAAACACTAGATATATTCATAAGTTTTACATTACATCATAAAATGAAAAACTACAACAACAACAGAATGTTTCCACAACCCACACTATTAACCCCTCATAAAATCCTTGCAGGTCATTCATAACTTACTTCTTCACATCCTGGGAAAAATAAAACATAGAAAAGGGGTGAGCTCAAATGCCCAGTAAGGATAACAATATATCGGAAACTTTCATAAATAAGAATAAACATTTAAGGCAATGTATAACTAAAACAAAATCCTTTTAAATATGAACTTTCAACATGGTATGGAATAAATAAAATGAAATAATGCCATTTACTTATTCACATGGATATTCTACTAATCGAATAATCACATGCAAAAATCAATAACCACTTTCATAATGTTGGAATGCATAATGCTGAACTTTAATTTCTTTGTCAAGGCCTCATTCCAAGACCTTGGGGCTAACTGTAACCGGAACCCAACCCGGAGTGCCTCTAATAACCGGACACCAACCCGGAGTGCCTCTAATAACCGGACAACAACCCGGAGTCCTTCTAATAACCAGAGACCAAACCGGAGGGCTTACTTTTACCAGTCCCTAACCTGGAGGGCTTACTTTTACCAGTCCCCAACCTCGAGGGCTTACTTTAACCAGTCCCCAACCTGGAACATACTTGTCCAACACATTCATATGAAGTAAAGGTTGAAATATAACATAAACATTCTTATTGGAACTAGCATACGAAATGTCAATACTTTACTCATAAACCATGAATGCTATATAAATGGAACATCCACAGTCAAACATATCACAAAACTTTATTACAATATGGATGTTTTGTATCATAATAAATCAACTTCAAATAAGCGTAGAATCCGTCAAAGGATGTTGACATAGATGAAATCAAAACACTTTTTAGAGAAATATCTCTTTCTATTTTTGAAATCATTTAAGAGCCATATAAAATAAAACATTTTCTTGAAAATGTTCTTATAAGCTTGTAAGGGAAGATTTGATGATTTTATAACGGCGGAAAATTACCGCACCCACCGTATAAGTTAAAAAAACATTCTTATCTTAATTCTGTCGAAAAGGTTAAAAAGCACCTTGTTTGGAAAACGACGGAAATATTCCTCTTATAAAAAGTCAAACAAGGGTATAAATGACTTTAACCCATATTCTTTTAAATATTAGAAATGTTTTGAAATACATTTTTGAAGAAACATGGACGTGGATGATAACAAGGTCCCAATAGATAATTATGTATAAACAATCTCGGATAATGAAGAGATTGCGAAATAAATCCTTACCTTGTACTTTTCCTTGGTTGGGGTAGGTTAACCTCCTGTATAATAGTGAAATAGTTGTTATTAAATTATACAAGAATCATATATAATAATATGATATCATATATGATCTTTTAACATTGATTTGTTAATAATATCTTAGAATTATCGTCGTTTCGGGAGTTAACTTACTCATTTTCTTTTATATGTTTTGTTACATAAGCCATGGTTGTTGTATCTTATTCATATCCAGAATGATATCTAGTCCTTAAACATCATTTTTTAAAACATCAAATGATAATTATACTTGAATGGATACGATGGAGAATGAATCTCATCGCGTTCGTGGAGACGGTAGTCCGTACGTACGCACGAGCGACAATATCATTCTTTTGATATTAAAATAATATATAAATGGATGGTATATCATATATACAGAATCATTAACATGTTATATTTATTATTTACATGAGTTACACATCATTATTATACCCATCCAAATAATATTATATTGAATAACAATTACACCACGACGTGGAGACGGTAAGCCGTACGTACGCACGTATGGTGACATGTTATTCAAAGGGTGGATAGAATACTGAATATGGTTGTACCATATTTATAATAACATCATAGTATATTTGAGATACTGGAGTTATTATTTTAGAATGGTAAGAACAAAGGAAGAAGAAGTGGAACAAGAAATGAACTTGGAGAAGGGTGGTGAAATCATTACCTCTTCTTCGGGTTCTTCCTTTTGATTTGATCAAAAGGGATCCTTAGGTTGGCTTTCTGATCAAACTAAGGCCTCTAGGTTGTAGTGAGGGATGTTGGGAGAGTATTTGGTCAGAGTTTGGCAGAACCAAAAGGCTTTGAAGGTGTGAAGAAATGGGAAGGAGGAGTGCCCTTTTATAAGAGGGGTGAGGGGCACCTTTGGAAAAGCTAGAAATATTAATTTATAATAAATTCATATTCGGTTTCTAATGGCTCCAAAGCTGATTATTCAAAGGTTAAGGTGGGGATAGGTCTAAAACCACTCAACCAATAGAATTTAGACAGGCTTGGGTACTTATATTAACCTTATCTTTAAGTATTAACTCTAAGTTAATTAGTTTCACTTTTACAATGTCTCTTTGTATTTTTATATAATATGGTTAATAAACTTACTATATACATCCAAGCGACCCCCAAGTGGTCCATTAATGATGAACCTATCATGATATAAGTCTCTTGGCCGAACCTTAGATTTTTAGGAATTTAATATAAATTAATAATATAATATTTGTTTTAAGAACTCTTTTATGTCAATTTTGACACTATTCAATAGTTGATTTTTGTGAAACTCATAACAGATTGATTACTTCGAAAAAAGTCAATTCAATCAATCCTAATATATCATATTATCCTAGAAAATTAGTTTAATTCATTAAAAGTTTCATATTATATTTGTTTGGGTATTTATAATATCAATTATTTTAATTTTTCACTATTATAGTAATTACTGCATCATCATTGTGTCATAAATAAAATAAATTATTTAATGTCTAAAAATTATAAATAAAATATCATTATGTAGGAAATCTTTTTATCTTTATAATGAATATTTATAATCTAAAATCCAACATATATAACCCTATGTAACAATTGTTTTTCTTAAAAGATATATGCTTGTGTCATTTTTGTATTCATTTTAACTTAATTAAAATAAAGTGTCATTATCACTTACAAGTGGATCCATGGGGTCCCAAAATAGACCCAAAGATTCCCATGGTCGACCATGTATCAACCAATAGGGTTAAGACACGTTTTAGGGTAATTTAGTATTATTATAATATTATTTTTTAACCCTTATTTACCGGATTTACCCTTAACCATGGTAAATAAAATATTTACCGTAGTAATTATTCAAAATGTCTAAAAAGAAAACTTAAATATTTACACAATTTGAACATCCTGATTCCAAATATGGAATCCATTTTCCTAAATTCAAAACACAGAAGTGGCAGAAATTAATTTAAAATTAAATCCCGCTGTCAAAACAAAAAGCATGTTTTTAAGAGATAATAACTATCAAAAGATTGACACTCGTTTATGTTCGGTTTAATTGTAAAATTATGTCCAATGAACAACATTATATTAAATGGTAAAAATATATTCTAAATATATTTTAAAACCACTCAAATTCATAATTTATCACTATTAATTATTTTGATTAAAAAAGTTGTTTTTAATTAAAATTTAGTAATTTTCACTATTCATCAAAATATGAAAGTTATCCGAAATGTACCAAAATTTCACCTTAGGATAAATTCGATATTACGAATCCAAAAATGAAGTCCATTTTCAAATATAAAATATATATAATTTCAAAAAGTAGGTATTACTATTCATAGCGGCTAGTTTGATTGGTTAATGTGTGTTAGAACTCGGTGTTGCGTACAACACAAGCTAGCGTATCGTGGAAGCTTGGGATGTTTCATTTTAAATTTTTGATATCCCCATTTAGTCAAAAAGTTTAAAATATAGTATCTAAAAAGGGTTCACTATTAAAATTTGGTAAAAGTGAAATACTGAAAATGAATTTGTTCTTACATTATGTCTAAGAAACTCATAATATGGATTCTAAAATTATAAGGATTATATAAAGTTTAAAATTTAGTTAACACTATTCATAACCTCTTTTGAACAGCTTGTTTGGTAAGTCATGGTGCGATTGAACTTGTTGTTGCGTGTAGTGAAAGTTATTGAATTTTTTTGAAGAAATAACACACTATAAAATCTTGGGGTGTTACATTCTCCTCTCCTTCAATAAATTGCGTCCTCACAATTTGAAATTGTTCTTCGAAAATAAAAGGTTGAAAGTAGAAAATATATTTGTGGGAAAACCCACATTGGAAATTGGGTTACTAAAATTTAGTCTTAATATGAGGAAAAGAGAAATTAAAGGGTCACCACCAAATTATGATCTCGATTAGGAGAACATTGGTGGCAATTAGAGACATATAATTGGAGGAAAAACGTAAATATTTATAGGTAGTGATTGAGGTCATCAATCACAAACAAGTATAAAATTGAGGTCCTTAAACTCATAAATCCATCATGATTTGAAGTACCATCGGTTCAACAAAATATATGGTATTGGGACAACACATTTTTGACATTTCAAAATATCTTAGTTGAAATCCCACATCGAAAAATGAATTAATGAGGCCTCTATTTAAAATAAAGAGTGGAAAGTATGAAGATTACCGAAAGTAACACATACTAGGGTTCCATGTAGGAAAATATGGATATGGAAGAGAAATATAACCATCAATTATCTGATGGAGAGTGGTAGAGAACATGGCTATGAAAAGGCCAACAATCCCAAAGCCATAAATTTGTGATGATTTAAGGTACCATCTAGGACAACATTTTTGTTCTAAGTTTCTATTATTAATGTTGAGGAATTTATTTATGAGATTGGATAAGATAATAAGGAGATATACTTACTTTATAATTAGAATTTTACCCATTAATAAATTTCTACCATAAACTCATCTTTCACTCTAAAAGATAATAGAATGTAAAAAAAATTCTATTTACACTATTCGTATAGGGTTCCAAAATAAACGAATTTATAATTCATCTACAAGATCTTTTAATAAAAACTACATTATTTAATCCATGATATCTCGTGGGCCAGTGGTAGGTGATACACCCTTGTCGCCCTTCGGTTGCGGGTTCAAGTCTCGCAGCCTTGCCGGACGCGACGGGTTGCCGCCCGACCTCCGGGTTGTCCTTTTATGGCAATCCAAAATAATCCAAACTAGAACTATCCAAAATACTTCTATCCAAACTCACAGTCCAACATTTATAAGTAAGGTAAACATAATGTAGAACCTTTTTACCCCGTAATAGCATATGAATACCTTCATCATGTATTCTTTTAATACACCGAAACATCCTGAATTACCATATTCCTTATTGATTACATTCATGCTCCCTTATTCCATATAGAAAGCTGGATATACTTCATTAATCCAAAAATGTTTTAAACCCCAACAATGATGGAATATACAAATCATTAATCAGCTTCAAGGTAGTCAAGAATATCCAATATAATTTATCCAAAACAATCACATATTATTCCAAAATCACTACCTCAGTATCAGAACTATATTATGATTTATCATTCTCTCAACCATATATTTTCCAAAAATTTATCCTGCTATTGAGTCACTTTTCTTTGTTCCACATAATCTCAAGTCCTTAATGAAATAGTACTGCAGTACAATCCTTATATACTCCATAATTATTATAACAAGTACATTGTTGATACAACACTCAATTGACATAATCAACATAAGAACTCTAATCATTCCTCTTCATCTGTGGTAGTATCATAACTTGGTTATTATCCAATAACATCATTTGCGGCATAGTCTGATGACTGGGACATAGGTTCGCGTAGTGTCCAAACTCCTTGCAAATGAAGCATTGTACATTTAAAACCATTTTCTTACCCTTGCAGTCACGTACTTTGTGCCCTTTTCCTCCACACTTATAACAAAATCCCATTCCTTCTAGGCAAGTTCCAGGGTGTTTCTTTCCACAGTTACCACATATGGGAAAATTATTCTTTTACCTCTTACTTTTATCCATCTTTCTCTCTTCCATCCTTTTCTTCTCTTGCTTCCCTTCAAAGCCATAGGACTCAGTAAACTCTTTACTTATCTTATCAACACATGATATTATTTCTTCATATGATGATAATACATGGGAGACTATTTCTCTTATAAATTCTAGATTAAGACCATGAAAGATATGATCCTTCCTTCTCTTTGGATCATGTGCATTTCTGGAGTTCTCATTCCTTCTACTGGGCACCATTTCTAAACAATGGCATACACTAGATCAGTTTATGAATCAAAATACATAATCCCATACTTATAAAACACTGAACATAAATTGAACTATTTATGGATATAATCCATAATCATAAGAATGTTTTCCTTGAGGAAGTATATACTCATAATCCCTTCAAAATGATTTGTAAAGAAAATGAGAGTTATCCTAAGCATATCCCCCGGGAGTGTCGTAACCAAGAGTGCAGCAAGGCCCGTTGTCGTGCACCAGTTCCCGTTCGAGTCTAGCTCAAAGCGGTGTTTTCGGGTTTTACCCCTAGGTACATCTATGCCAGAGCCGCCTCTACCTGCTCGTATCCAGACAGGGATGTATTGCTCGGAAAACTCACAAAATCTCTACAATACCAAAATTCTAGGAAGTTCTTCTATACTAATCCTCAAAGTTCATCTTAGGTCTACGTGCTCTAATCAGAGTTTATCTAAATCTAGTTTCCAAGGTTTGTACTGAACTTCCTCTGATACCAACTGTAAACGCCCCGACCCCAGTTACCCAGAGTCGGTGCATTATTACATAACATTGGCATGATCACTAGAAAGATCACATCTCGAAAGACTGATTGGTTTAGTAGCCTTGGAAACACTAGATATATTCATAAGTTTTACATTACATCATAAAATGAAAAACTACTACAACAACATAATGTTTCCACAACCCACACTATTAACCCCTCATAAAATCCCTGCAGGTCATTCATAACTTACTTCTTCACATCCTAGGAAAAATAAAACATAGAAAAGGGGTGAGTTCAAATGCCCAGTAAGGATAACAATATATCGGAAACTTTCATAAATAAGAATAAACATTTAAGGCAATGTATAACTAAAACAAAAGCTTTTTAAATATGAACTTTCAACATGGTATGGCATAAATAAAATGAAATAATGCCATTTACTTATTCACATGGATATTCTACTAATCGAATAATCACATGCAAAAATCAATAACCACTTTCATAAAGTTGGAATGCATAATGCTGAACTTTAATTTCTTTGTCAAGGCCTCATCCCAAGACCTTGGGGCTAACTGTAACCGGAACCCAACTTGGAGTGCCTCTAATAACCGGACACCAACCCGGAGTGCCTCTAATAACCGGACACCAACCCGGAGTGCCTCTAATAACCGGACACCAACCCGGAGTCCTTCTAATAACCGGAGACCAAACCGGAGGGCTTACTTTTACCAGTCCCTAACCTGGAGGGCTTACTTTTACCAGTCCCCAACCTGGAGGGCTTACTTTAACCAGTCCCCAACCTGGAACATACTTGTCCAACACATTCATATGAAGTAAAGGTTGAAATATAACATAAACATTCTTATTGGAACTAGCATACGAAATGTCAATACTTTACTCATAAACCATGAATGCTATATAAATGTCACATCCACAGTCAAACATATCACAAAACTTTTTTACAATATGGAAGTTTTGTATCATAATAAATCAACTTCAAATAAGCGTAGAATCCGTCAAAGGATGTTGACATAGATGAAATCAAAACACTTTTTAGAGAAATATCTCTTTCTATTTTTGAAATCATTTAAGAGCCATATAAAATAAAACATTTTCTTGAAAATGTTCTTATAATCTTGTAAGGGAAGATTGGATGATTTTATAACGGCGTAAAATAACCGCACCCTCCGTATAAGTTAAAAAAAACATTCTTATCTTAATTCTGTCGAAAAGGTTAAAAAGCACCTTGTTTGGAAAACGACAGAAAGATTCCTCTTATAAAAAGTCAAACAAGGGTATAAATGACTTTAACCCATATTCTTTTAAATATTAGAAATGTTTTGAAATACATTTTGAAGAAACATGGATGTGGATGATAACAAGGTCCCAGTAGATAATTATGTATAAACAATCTCGGATAATGAAGAGATTGCGAAATAAATCCTTACCTTGTACTTTTCCTTGGTTGGGGTAGGTTAACCTCCTGTATAATGGTGAAATAGTTGTTATTAAATTATACAAGAATCATATATAATAATATGATATCATATATGATCTTTTAACATTGATTTGTTAATAATATCTTAGAATTATCGTCGTTTCGGGAGTTAACTTACTCATTTTCTTTTATATGTTTTGTTACATAAGCCATGGTTGTTCTATCTTATTCATATCCAGAATGATATCTAGTCCTTAAACATCATTTTTTAAATCATCAAATGATAATTATACTTGAATGGATACGATGGAGAATGAATCTCATCGCGTTCGTGGAGACGGTAGTCCGTACGTACGCACGAGCGACAATATCATTCTTTTGATATTAAAAAAATATATAAATGGATGGTATATCATATATACAGAATCATTAACATGTTATATTTATTATTTACATGAGTTACACATCATTATTATACCCATTTAAATAATATTATATTGAATAACAATTACACCACGACGTGGAGGCGGTAAGCCGTACGTACGCATGTATGGTGACATGTTATTCAAAGGGTGGATAGAATACTGAATATGGTTGTACCATATTTATAATAACATCACAGTATATGTGAGATACTGGAGTTATTATTTTAGAATGGTAAGAACAAAGGAAGAAGAAGTGGAAGAAGAAATGAACTTGGAGAAGGGTCGTGAAATCATTACCTCTTCTTCGGGTTCTTCCTTTTGATTTGATCAAAAGGGCTCCTTAGGTTGGCTTTCTGATCAAACTAAGGCCTCTAGGTTGTAGTGAGGGATATTGGGAGAGTATTTGGGCAGAGTTTGGCCGAACCAAAAGGCTTTGAAGGTGTGAAGAAATGGGAAGGAGGAGTGCCCTTTTATAAGAGGGGTGAGGGGCACCTTTGGAAAAGCTAGAAATATTAATTTATAATAAATTAATATTCGGTTTCTAATGGCTCCAAAGCTTATTATTCAAAGGTTAAGGTGGGGATAGGTCTAAAATCACTCAACCAATAGAATTTAGACAGGTTTGGGTACTTATATTAACCTTATCTTTAAGTATTAACTCTAAGTTAATTAGTTTCACTTTTACAATGTCTCTTTGTATTTTTATATAATATGGTTAATAACCTTACTATATACATCCAAGAGACCCCCAAGTGGTCCATTAATGATCAACCTATCATGATATAAGTCTCTTGGCCGAACCTTAGATTTTTAGTAATTTAATATCAATTAATAATATAATATTTGTTTTAAGAACTCTTTTATGTCAATTTTACACTATTCAATAGTTGATTTTTGTGAAACTCATAACAGATTGATTACTTAGAAGAAAGTCAATTAAATCAATCCTAATATATCATATTATCCTAGAAAATTAGTTTAATTCATTAAAAGTTTCATATTATATTTTTTTGGGTATTTATAATATCAATTATTTTAATTTTTCACTATTATAGTAATTACTGCATCATCATTGTGTCATAAATAAAATAAATTATTTAATGTCGAAAAATTATAAATAAACTATCATTATGTAGGAAATCTTTTTAGCTTTCTAATGAATATTTATAATCTAAAATCCAACATATATAACCCTATGTAACAATTGTTTTTCTTAAAAGATATATGCTTGTGTCATTTTTGTATTCATTTTAACTTAATTAAAATAAAGTGTCATTATCACTTACAAGTGGATCCATGGGGTCCCAAAATAGACCCAAAGATTCCCATGGTCGACCATGTATCAACCAATAGGGTTAAGACACGTTTTAGGGTAATTTAGTATTATTATAATATTATTTTTTAACCCTTATTTACCGGATTTACCCTTAACCATGGTAAATAAAATATTTACCGCAGTAATTATTCAAAATGTCTAAAAATAAAAGTTACCTATTTACACAATATGAACATCCTGATTCCAAATATGGAATCCATTTTCCTAAATTCAAAACACAGAAGTGGCAGAAATTAATTTAAAATTAATTCCCGCTGTCAAAACAAAAAGCGTGTTTTTAAGAGATAATAACTATCAAAAGATTGACACTCGTTTATGTTCGGTTTAATTGTAAAATTATGTCCAATGACCAAAATTATATTAAATGGTAAAAATATATTCTAAATATACTTTAAAACCACACAAATTCATAATTTATCACTATTAATTATTTTGATTAAAAAAGTTGTTTTTAATTAAAATTTAGTAATTTTCACTATTCATCAAAATATGAAAGTTATCAGAAATGTACCAAAATTTCACCTTAGTATAAATTCGATATTCCGAATCCAAAAATGAAGTCCATTTTCAAATATAAAATATATATAATTTCAAAAATTAGTTATTACTATTCATAGCGGCTAGTTTGATTGGTTACGGTGTGTTAGAACTCGGTGTTGCGTACAACACACGCTAGCGTACCGTGGAAGCTTGGGATGTTTCATTTTAAATTTTTGATGTCCCCATTTAGTCAAAAAGTTTAAAATATAGTATCTAAAAAGGGTTCACTATTAAAATTTGGTAAAAGTGAAATACTGAAAATGAATTTGTTCTTACATTATGTCTAAGAAACTCATAATATGGATTCTAAAATTAAAAGGATTATGTAAAGTTTAAAATTTAGTTAACACTATTCATAACCTCTTTTGAACAGCTTGTTTGGTAAGTCATGGTGCGATTGAACTTGGTGTTGCGTGAAGTGAAAGTTATTGAATTGTTTTGAAGAAATAACACACTATAAAATCTTGGGGTGTTACATATGGTCTAAAGGTCTACACTTACCATCATGGGGATGTTATTTTTCAAGTTATTTAGTAACTTAAGTACTCTATGTGTATATATCAACCTTTGGAATAAGAGATTAAGGTGCTTATTATGTTAGTGGGTTAGGTCAAATAGGTTTACATGCAGGCTATGGTTGATTGGGTGATTATGTATCCTCTAACCAATATTCTTTGATGATCATGTAAGGGAAGACCTTGGCATGTGTGGGGGAAATTACTTACCCCTGCTGAACTCACTGGAGTTCTCTCCCAGGAGTTTTAGCTGTGTAGACAGTTCGAGAAGGGACACAGTTAGATTATTGACTCCTAGCATGACCATGTATTCCCCTATATCCTCAAATTTGATAAACTCTTTCCCTAGTTCCCCAATCAAGTTTAGGTAATTTGGGTTCATAATCACAATAATCTTATGATAAGGGATCCATTAAATGAATAACATTAATGGAATTTAAGACCAAATCCTCATCTGATGGTAATTATGTTGGGTGGGATGAATCTTGTTGTACCGTTTGGCAGGGTTCTGGGATTGTAAGCATGAAGTATACTAAAGTAAAAGACAACTTTGGATTTGGTATGAGATCAAATTTCTTCATTTTCTTCTTACTATTTTGGTCATGTCACTTTTTTGGAAGACTATATTTGAGAGGACTAAATTATTGATGGAGGCGACTGTGTTGTAGAAAAATCAGTTAAAGGAAAAATTGGATATCTCAATTTTTTTGTAAGATAGCATGAGTCCAGTTGATCGAATTTACAACCATATAGTTACTAAAATTCTGTATATTTTTTCTATTAACTTACTACCATTCATTCTTCATCTCTAGATCGGTGGAAGAGACGCATGCCACTTGACCAGGTGGCCTTTCTATCTTTACTTTCCCAGAGTCCACTATCTTGTGGAGGATGTCTTTAAAAAAACAATTATGGATATTTTTCCACAATTATTGATGGAAGGGGAAATATTTTTGGAGATCTTTATCACTATCCTTGATGGTTTTCTTGGAATTTTCCAACTTAATCATGTTTTTTTCTAGTGCTGAGATGAAGTATCCAGAGACTTGGTCACTCTGAAAAGAATAGACATTGTTTTCATATCCTCAATCTATTTTCATTTATAATCTATTTGATTATACTGATGATGTGGACATTGTTACTGATGATTAAAAGGTGGAAATGCATGCTATGATGCAGGATTTGGAGAAGGAGTAGGTAAAAGGTCCTGCTTAAGTGTAACAGTAGTGGCCTATATTTTACCTGTTATCATACCCTGACCTGTCAGAATTACCCAGGACTTAGATTTCATCTATATGATGGAGTCTTACACTCTTTTATCGATCGTTAAAAGATATCAAAACCCCATATATGTTTCACAGGGATAAGTGGTCTGCACAAATCTCCGTGAAAATTCTCTATATAGATAAGAAACAAGTCATCTTGAGGGAGTGGTAGGTTTATAGAGTATGTCAATCCTTTCCACCAAGAAATAAAATCTAGGACCCTTTCATTATTCTAATGTTTGTAGTATGAGAGGTCAAGGATTATTTTCTTCTATATAGTTGAGATGAACTTGAAGATAAACTACTGATAGAGGTCTTCCCACTGCAAAATTGACCGAGACGACAAGCTAGTATACCATAAAAAGGCTGTTCCCTATAGTGATTGCATGAAGAACCTAATTTTCACTGCCTCATATTGTTTAGGGGACCCCATAATGGGACTAAAGTGAGAGAAAAAATGTGTCAAATGAAGCTTCGGGTCTCTTGATCCTTCACAATATTTGTCAGGGGAAGAGTTGGGTCTACCCATTTATGGTACAACTTATTTTTTGGTTGTATAGGAACACACCATTCCTCCATAGATTCCAATCAATTTGTGAGTGACTCAATATTATTCATGATCCCTCAGGGAATGTCAATCTAAGCTAGATCTTGAATAGGTGTAGTAGTCGGTAAGGACCTCTATGGTTGCATTGCTGGTATCTACCATGGGTATCCTATAGGGGCAGTCCTGTAAGGGTGTGTCTTGACCTACTCTAGTTATACACCCAAGAGATTTAATTCTTGATCTACTACTATGGAATATAAGCGTATTGGTGGTTGGTATCCCATGTTGATGGGATGTTCCAATTCTACTACATCCACTGTTATGGACCATCATTGCTAAGGTATACTGGTTAGGAGTATGAGTTGAGGATATATTTGCACAACATATTCAGTAGGAAGGCTACCTCATATTAGTTCTACATTGAGTCTCATTAATTATTTCATCTCTTCTTCATGTTGATCGGATATTTCCTCAAGTTAAATGGGATCAATCTATCTAGGAGGTAGGTGAGGCACAATCTTTCCTTTACCCTTTTCCTTATTAGATTCCTTTCAAGGAGGTAATGGTAGAGTTATTGAGGGAAAATCCATATTCAAGGAAAGTATATGGTTCCGAGTATGAAAACCTACTTCGACCATTTTAGTCTGTACCATATTTTGAATTAAAACTTTATCATTCAATTCCTCATCTAAATTAGGCTATTTTAGTGTGTACCATATTTTGAATTTAAACTTTCTCCTTCAATTCCTCCTCTGAATTAGCCTCGTCTTCTATAGGGTCTTTAGGGGTAGTGTGAATGACATTCTCGGATGCGTAATGAATTATAGGAATTAAATCAATGTATTTGGGATATTTCCTCTTTCTAAGACCTCCAAAAGGCCTTATTATATCCTTCAAGAATTCTCTTGGAGCCTCTCGGTGGATGGTAATATGAAGGGAATCTAAAAATAGTTCATCCATGCATGTTCCCAATGAAGATATTGAATCACAAGATGGAAAAAATTGGTAAGATCCATTCTATGGTTTTCCCCTAATTGGGATAAGACTGACATCTGCTATGGATGTGGTTGTTGAGGTGAAAAATCCCCCACTCTTGAGGGATGGGGCTATTCCTATTTATCTTTCATAACACTTCAAGTCTAGTTTTTTGACCTTGATGGCCGTTTTAAAAAATACCCCATCTCTACTGGTTGGGGTTTCTCTTGAACTATCTTGGATGGTATTTCCATGTTTTCTCTTATGATTTTATGGAGTTTTTTTTAAACATTGGCTTGGTGAATCATTTGGAATGAACATGAATCACCCACTTCTGAAGTTCATTGCAATATTACTGACATTTTATCTATATGAAGACTGAATTCACCTAATTGGGATGTTTGGTTTATATTTTCAGATACATGTTGGAAAAGTATCTCAAAATCCTACTCTCTTCTACCCTAAAATTATTGAGAGTCGGTTGGGTCCTGTTTTTGTTGAGCATGTCATGGGTTATGAATAGATTTCATTTGTTGATGCTGGCATGAAGCTGTCACATCACATGATACTAGTTTTAGTGGGGTTTTATTGTTGGGGATCACGGTGAAATATAACACTCAGTGTTCACCCCATCCTCTAATACAAACACCATATTAGGTATCTGTGATCAGCTATCACAATATTTTTAACGCGTTGAGGAACACGAATTGAAGGGAGCCTTACTCTTTCTTGAACTTTGTTGGTTGTGTAGTTATGAGAGCTACCAAGTCAATTTTACATTTCATCCATTCTATTACCTTGACGTGAATTTGATACTCATCATAGGGTAATACATTTTCTCTCAAAATGAAAAAGATTTCTTCATATATTAAGGTAGATTTCATGCACAAAATATTCATAAAATACCTATAGAATGTTGTATTTAGGGGTTTCTAAAGGCTATAATATGGTTGTCATGTCATATCTAGCCAATTGTTTCCTCATTTTAAGCACGTCATCTTCATATTTTTCTAGAGGCTCCTCATCCTAGTATGACTATAGTGGATGATTTCCTACCATTTTATCATAAGAAGTAATATTTATGGGTACTTACTCTATTATGTTAGAATAAATTACATCCGAGGGTGGTTCAGAGAGTGACCATCACCTTGTAATATCTTGCAGCTGAGAAAGGATTTCACTTGTCAATGATAAGGCATCAAGCATGACTGACATTGTTTTCCCAAGTGCCTCATGTTAGGACAAATTTATCATTACTAAATTTAGAAGGGGAGGATACTCTTGAAGATATGAAATAATAATATAGATATAACTTTCATAGTGAATTCCATCATAAGGAGGACTATTATGGTGGATTATGGCAGGGGGAAAACCACTTTCTCTATGATATTCTAGCTACATGGAGGGATTCTATGACTCTCATCAGGAGATGGGATCTTGATATCAAACCAATTATGATCATTAATCAAGACATCATAGTGAATTTTATGAGGAGGACCTTCATAATTACTACACATACTACTATAAATTGTTAATAGGAGAGTAGGATATTGAGCTGCTATAAATAAGCATCTGAGGGATTCAAGAACTCCAACATTAAGTAGAGTGAGATCGTAGATTGGATCTTCACTCTCTATTCATATCTGGTGAGTATTATTTTTAGATTATTTATTGTGAGTGATTGGGGCCACTTACTGGGGGAATTGGTTTTCAGGTATGGAGGCTTGCATGACTGTCTTCCTTTATGTGGCCAAAATTTGCTGACAAGCTCCTAGAAATTTGGCAGGGGTTCATGCTAGCTTCAGAGTGGTCATTGTATTGGGACGATTACCACATGTTGGAATGGTTGTATGTTCATAATCCAGTTGTCTATATATCATTATGAAGTTTTCATCATGTCCCTCCTAGAAAGAAGAAAATTTATGTGTCTTCTCTGGGGAGACATGCTGGTGAGACACACCATTTATAGGGACAGAGATGTGTGTCCATCCGTCTAACACTACTATTGTTTCTGTCATCATGTCATGGCAGGTCTATAAGATGTGGTAAGGAGTTTTTTTCTGCCTTTGAACCATTGAAATGATATAATTGGTGACTTTAGTGACTGTAATGGGGATATATTCCCATTCCATATTCGGTGAAGGGGTATATTAATGATCCTATTAACCTTTTCTTGCTAGTAGATACTGACGGTACTCATGTGTGGGGATAGAGATTTGGTCATTCCCCCATTAATCATCAGGACTTTTTGGATGACTTCTCCATATTGTTCTAGATAAAACTAATGGAATGATTGATGAACATAGGAATGTGTGTGCTATCACTTTCAGTATTCTACCAAACTTAACTGTTAGGATTCGTTGAACACTACCAGTTGAGTCTACTAGCATGCTTGATGGATGTGATAAAAGATTTGTGTCTTCTCATGGATTTCCTATGAATTTTATTGGTGGTATTCCTAGGTGTTAGTAGGTGTTTGTTTTTTTATTACTATGTGTGTTCGTATTTGTTTTGAAGGCTTCTATGGGTGCTTCTAGATTAGTCTTCTAGTAGGATTTATTAGCACATACAGGTTAATGTTCTTCCTTGGCATGTTTTTCTAGATTTTAATGGAGGTATTCCTTGAATTATGACAGGTGATTCTACTAGATATATTGATTAGGGTGGACGATTGTTCTTCCCACTCATAGTTTCCCACCAAATTTTATTAGCGGTATTATATGAAGGGGATTGAGGTGTGACCCTACTCCCTATTGATTGGTTTCTATCCTCGGCGGGCCATCTTGAATGCCTAGGTCTTGAACACTTGGGATGGACTATTGAGGATAACACCCTCATCATGATAAGGGTTCACTATCGCATAATGTTGGTGGAAATTACTTCTAGTAGGAGCCCTTTGGAAGGACCCTATGTCTTTTTTATGAGACTGTTAGTGGCCTCTTGATCCACCTCCCTAAGATTAGAGAGGGACTAGTTGTTTATTTCTAGGGATAAGATCCTTAAATGATTTAAGATGGTGATATGTGTCATATTTTTTGAACCATAAACCATTAATGATTGGATGATTGGTGGTGATCTGTGAGCTGGAGGGTCTGTTAGGTGACCTCCCTAGTTGGTGTGGTATCATTATAAAAATACCCCCAAACCAATGCGTTTGAGACCTAGTGTTGAATATACTGGATTGGTGAGTGTATCCTATTATTGGATGAATACCCAACATTAATGGTAGCTAAGGAATTCATCTGTGAGAGTTGGTACGACACCATTTGGGTTAAAAGAAGATCCTATTAGAATTACCAGAAATATAAGTGACAAGAACAAACAAGAAAACCTCATCAATGTAGCATCTCATTTAAATGAACATATCTGTGATTGATTTTATTGTTTGGACCTATTTGATTTTTGGGAGTGAAAGGGGAATGGAAGGTGGTTGACACTATCTTCTTGGTTAAGGATTCACATTAGTTTCACCATTTTTTGTTTTTGATCAAAATGCATCACCTGACAGTTGATTTTATGGTGTTGATTTTTGCAAAATAATTCAATTTGGGTTAACCATTTTCGAATGGCTTCTAATGGTATTTGTACATGAAGCCAGAAACACCCAATGGTTTTATATCCATGAGGTTCCTTCATTCAAAAGGCATGTGATCATTGGGATGTTGTGAAAATGATACTTAATAACTCACATCAGTTGAGAGGATGAGAGGTTATACTCATAACACCTTTTGGGGGGAATTCTTTCCTACTATGAGACTCTCTTATATATTTAAGATACATTCAAGAATAATTTATTAATTCCAAAAATATAACATGGGTTAACCTTGAATTAATAATAAATTATTAGAATTTATGGAACTTAGAATCATCTATGTATATCAATGGTTCTTCATTAATGTTTATATCTGTATATATTTGAGTCTCTCCATTAATGGTATCCTCTTATGTATTGATTAGATATTATTTTGTCATTATTATAACAATTATGATTTTAAGCCACACAACAGTTTGATTTAGAGTTTATCGTCATCCAAGGAAAGAGAAGTTATTTTGATGTTGGAATCATACCCATGATATGGTCTTCCTATGTATCACTGTTAAAGGAATTGTAACCCACATAGTTTGGTGACACATAATGGGACACATCATACCTTTTAAGGTTATGTGATTAGGTCCAAACCATACCATTTAATGTAATGTATCAAGTACATATAGGTGGAAGGTTCCTAGTAAAAGTTTTGTGTAAGAATTGCGCCTAAGTGGACTAGGAATCCTAGAAGGGATATGGGATCCTAGGTTGGATAAGACCCTATTGGGAATATGATCTAGAGAGAATAGAGTTTATTTATAGGTGTTGGGTTTTGACCTTAGGGAGGCTTACTACGTATCCCATTTGGATGAGAAACAAATCCCACATAGTTTGGTTGTGGGGACCCACACCTACGGAGGCCCTCTGGTTTGTATCACATGGGAGTATGGTTCTTTTAGAGGATTTAGATTTGATATTAATATTAAGTAGGTTTCCCTAGTGAAAGAGTAAGGTTTGGTTGGGTCTTACTCCTAAGAAGGATGCCCTATGGTTTGGTTATGATTGGGGCATATACCGAATAGGAGGCACATAAGGTTGGATTTTGGGGCTTATACCAAGTAGGATTCCCTATTGTGATATGTTGGGTCTTATACTAAGCTGGAGGACCAAATGTTTTGGTTGGTACTTACCCTTGGAATGATTCCCAAAAGGTTCAGAATTGTGTAGATTTCATGATCACCACCAACATCTAGGCCGGTGTGAGTCATTCTCGGTGTGAGAAACAAGAGGAAGTGGTAAACCTGGGGAACCAAATAATATTATTTTCCCCGAGTTTGGATACATGACCTTGAGGACCCACGCCTGTGGAGGCACTATGAAGGAAGGTGAGATGATGATTCAAAAGAAAATTTTCTTCCAAAAGATTCATCTAATCATGAAGAAACTATGATTGTGACTAAACTATAATACCACATGATTTTTGATGATTCATTCTTGAATTTTAGAAATAATATTAATTCAATGATATGTAAAACCACACGATCCCTATTCCACTGGTGGAAGAGGATAGGGATATAGGAGAAGAATAAAGGTATTTGATGTGCATATTCCCTCTCCCATTTCATATCCAAGGCTGTCACATCAAACTATCCATCTGGGTATGACCTGGTAGACAAAGTTAAGAAAGAGTGACAACTACCATAATAAAGGATAGGTTCTTACTCTAGGTGGATGACCTAAATTTGATTTTGGTGTTAGGATTTCTTTTCATGTTGAATGGTAAGGAAAGTGTGATCCTCACCCTCCCTTCTTGGAACTGGAGACTCTGGGTCTTAGAGAAAACTAGAAAAGGACAAGGTATTAACCCTAGTACCCAATATCGGGAGTTCCCAGAAACCTTCCCTTGGTTTAGGGTCCTTCTGACTATGGTAATTCATATCTACATGCACCCTGCGGATCCTAACCATCAGGTAGGACAAGTGTGGGACACCTCTAACTAAATGAATGCATATCCAAATGAGAGACATGTTAGTGTGCCTCTTTACATGGGTTTTAAATTATAGATACATAATTGGAGGTTTAAATTTGGTCCCTATTAGATAAGGGATCAATATAAAGAGAGGCCTTTCCATTTGTGGCTTGGAAGAAGGCTTGAGAAGTGGATCACATATGGTAGAGGCTGGGTGAGCCAAGGGTGGTGTCGCGCAAGGTATGCCTGCACGACCTGGTAGTTCCTAAAACATGTAGGCCTGAAAAATATGATATTACTTCATGAGGTAGGTTTATGTGAGATTAAGGTACTTTTGGTGATGAACCACCTGGGAAACAACACTTGGGTGAGACTTTTCTCAAGGCTCAAAGGTTCTCCACGAGTTCTCTTGGAAGTGTCTTACATAGGTACCTAGTTTGGGAAGAGGGACACACACTAGTGTTTATAAACCATGGTAAAAAGGGTTCCTTTAATAGGTGTTATGTATTTTATACCATGGTAGGAATTTGGTTCCACCACCCACCTTATTTTCTTCTTCTTCTTCTCCTTCTTCAAGTTTTTGGAGGGTTACTTGGCAGGTTTCAGAGGGCTTGGGTGAAGGACTATGGTGGGAACATCTTCACGAGTTCTTTGGGTAATTTTAATTCATAAAAATGTAGAGACAAAAGATCCTATTTATAGGGAAATATGGTACCCCAGGTAAATGTTATGGCTCGCGTAGTTGTGTCGTGCAGGCTGATGCACAGGTCTGTCGTGTAGGCTGATGCGCAGGTACCCTATGCACCAACACTACTTGGGGGTACCTACATGGAGGGAAATTTCTGAAGGGGTGTGGCCTTTTCTTTCTTCACCTTCCCTTTTTTCCTTCTCCTTAAGGTATTTTCCTTTAACACATTTTCATCCATGTGATAAAATAGAGTGTCAGCTCACAAAACACCTAGTTTTAAAAAAACATGACATATTATTAAAATATTATTATTTAATATGAGAATTATACCCATATATTAAATTGGATGATATTAATAGTACTAAATAAATTATGGAATTTTTTATCTATTTATTAATAATAAAATATGAATCATGTAAAAGAGAAATAAATGTTTTTTCGAAAAACTATATTTTTTCAAAAAGAAGGTTTAGTCATGCTTTGCGTAGATAATATAAAATAATTTTTACAACTTTTATTAACATTATTTGATAAAATTAACATTATTTTTTATATCAAAATATCAAAAATAATATTGGGGTCATTTTGTTTGTATTTTTATGAAAAGTTTCATTTTTCATTGAATAATGAAAAACACTAAATTTTAATTAAAAAGTGCCTTTTACTTTAAATAATTTATAATGAAAAATTAAAATTTTAATTATTAATATTATTAGTTCCACTTTATATCAATTAATTAAATTTATATAATTTTAATAATGTTCATGTTGAATTTTTATATAATAATGTTTTAAACTTTTTAACAATTTATCGTTAAAAACCACTTTCTAGTCAGGTCTATGAGATTAATTTTGAATTTAAAATTTTCACTTATGAGAATGGAGTTTGGGAAAATAGATTCCATATTTTTAATCACCATAATAAATATTTTCTAATAAGTTCAACGTAATTTTTTACCAAAATAAATAGTGAAAAAAACAAAAAATAATTATCTCAGTTAAGGAAAAAATAGATTTACCATGAGGCTAAACTAAAACGATAAATGTTAAAATGACCTATTTTTTCTAAAAAAAATTATTTTATGGATATATATCTACCTAATATTTTCTAGTTTCTATAATACTTCATTTAGTACTCTTTTGGCATGTTAAAAAGGTGGGTACACCTTTTTCATTCAAAAAATTATAAGTGTGCCACTCGCCTCACTTATAAAAGGCCACACTCTCATCTCTTCTTTAAACCTTAAAAGCCTTTTTGATCTATTTATCCCGGAAAAAATAACTCCCCAAAATCCATAATATCATCATATATGGATTATTTTTGGCCTAAAATTAACCAATTAAGTATTTTCTACAAACATAAGGAGGCTACCCAAAGAAGAGGCAACGTTCTTCAATGAGAATTTTTATTTTATTTCTTCCTCAAACTCCTTAAATTATTATTAATACATGATTATATAATTAAATAATTTTATTACATATAATTTTATCTTAATATAATAATTTCATGACCTACATCCACCTCCACTTCCATCAAATAGGTTACGAAATCATCATTCATGTGTATGACATACTACTGCCTACCGAACCGATGTCATTCATTTTCCATTACCACCTCTCATAGATGGGTATGATTATGAATATAAAGTATATATATGATATTTATAACATAATTATACCTCTGGAGTAATTATATCATATATAAATTTTCAAATTCCATTTCATAGGAGATACGACAATGTCACTCCTGTGTACAGCGGACTACCGTCTCGTAAAGCGATGTGATCCGTCTTTCAGTAATGCTATACATGTAAGGTGATAAGGATAATGTTAATAATTATATGTAATATAAGTTAAATAATTATTATTTAAATTACATATTTATCATTAATAAATAATAATTTATATGTATATATCATTTTATTTCTTACCTTTTAACTCATTGAAAGATGATAACATCGTTCGTGTAAGTGTGGACTACCGCCTTCATGAAACAATGTGACTCTCTTTTAATCACCAAACCTAATGGGTGATATATATAAGTATATTTAAAGAAATATTATGTTATATATTATATTTTTTTCATTATTTAAAGTTAAAAAATTACTTACCTCCTATACTTAATGATCATTGAGCAACAGAAACGTTACCCATGCGTACGTATAGCCTACTGTCTCTGTGATCATAACGTGCATCATTTATCAAAAAACATATTTCATGATTGGTATTAAAATTATAATTGATTTATATTTATTATAATTATTTCATGATTATTATTATATACATTATGTAACTATATAATATGCGTAAGAATCAGATCTTTCATGATGAAACATAAATGAGAAATCAAGGCTATTATCACCCAAAACAACATAAATAATGAAATATTAATAAAGAAAGGGTTATAATATGTTATAAAAGGATCATATATGATATTATAAATATTAATAAAGTTCATTAATAAGTTAATAACATGTTTAAAACCACTATATAGGAGGTTAAATAATTTTCAACCAAAAGGAAGTGTGAGGTAAGATACTTTATCTCAATTTCCCTTTATTGAGGCATATTGTAATGTTATGTACCTAATTTCTTTTATATGGTGTATATAATGACCCTTTTACATGTAATATCTTTATTAATTCATTATTAATGGTATTTTATGTTTCAATTTTAATTATTTAATCCAAGGCGGTTTAATGTAAATGTTACAAAGTGGTAAGGAATTTAACAACTATTTTTCTCATTGGGTTATATTACTTCTTCATTGTGTTTTATATTATAAGATTATATTTTTAGCAACTTATAAATATATTATTTTTTATTTACTATTATTTCACATGGATTTATAATTTATACACATAATCAATTCATTGCTTATATCTTAATTCATCTTAAAGATATTTGTAAGGGTTTATTTCAAAATCACATTTCAATCAGGATTGTTTATACATGAATTTATATTGAAGAAAATTATTTGATAAGTTTTTAATAAAACCTATAATTTTCCTCTCATATAGTTATTCATGAAATTTTAAAAGTAATTGTATAGTTTTTTTACTCTTTGGTACTTAAAATGTTTTTAAGAAAATATGAATTAATTTATCTCTCAAGTCAACAATCCATTTTATACAAGAATTGTGTTTTATAAAAATGGTTTTAATTTTTTTAACCTTTTTAAATTATTTATTAAATAAATTTTTCCCAATTTTACTTTTAAAAAATGATTTTAAGGGAATATTCATGCCCTTTTCAAAACATACCTGTTTGGATTTTACTAGAAAAGCGAATGGAATATTTGTTTTAATTTGTATGGAATAAAAAACATTATTAGAGTTCCTAGACACTGAAATATTTTAAATATTCTTTATTAGTTTTCTTTTTTATTTTAAATTAATATTAATTTCTATATTTTTTTGAATTTTTTATTTTAAAAAGTGAATTTTAGAATGAAAAGGATATTTTCCTAAAAAATGTTTTAAAGATATTTTTATGGTATTTCTTTTCATTAATGAGAACAAAACTTTATTCTTAATATTATGAATATATGTTGTATTGGTACAATCCTTGTTATTCCACTAGTTAGTTTGTGGTTTTTTGACTAAGGATAGTATTTAAATTCACTTCCTTGATTCATTTTTGTATTCACATTCCATTTAAATATTCACGTTCTTATGATCATTGGAAAATAAATTTCCCCTAAATATTCATATTATTTATCATGGATATATTTATTGCTAAAATAAAATATCATTTCTACATAATGTGTTCTTCATTGAAAACTATTTTTTTATCTGGGGAAATATTCATAAATATGTATTCTTTACTCAATATAGATATTTTATTATAAACACATTTCTAATGAATTAAATTGATTATTCTATATATAATGAATGCTTTGGAACTAAAGTGATGTGTGGGTCTCGATATAATATATCACATCGATACATTGGTAGGTTTCATGGGACAAATAATTAATATAGTATTAAATGGGATTCTACTTGTAGTTTAAACTGTATTGTGAAACGTCTTGACAGTAGAGGTATCATGATTCCCAATATCATTGAGTCTAATAAATAATTATTTCATTCATTTAGAATTATATTATAATTAGTATCCATTATATTTTCATAATGATATTTTATATGGATTGATTTAATTATCAGATTATTAATTAAATGGCATGTGTGTTTCGTTATTTACCTTTCCATATTGATTATTCCTTATCTATTCATCTAGTCAAGTTATTTAAATGGAATGTGTGTTTAATTATTTACCATGCCATATTGATTTTTCTTTAATGATTCATGATAGATTCCATTGTACAAAACCCTTACTAAAAATTTGACCTCACCCTTATTTTGTTTCCTTTCTTAAGGATTCTATAATCTGTGTTATGATTGATGTGAAAGGGTATGATAGAGGAAATAATGATATTATAAAAAAATATATTTTAATTTGTGTTTTCAAATGTAATATGAGAATAATATATGTATCTTGTTATCCAAAACTACTAAACTATTTGGTCATTCAGGATGCAATTATTTATTTCATATGCCAATGTATTAAACTAGGCACCGAATCCAAGCTACTAGGGTCAGGGTCACTATAGTTGGTATCATAGGAAGTTTTATGGAAACCTTGGAAATTAGATTTATGAAAACACAAATTAATTAAAATAACCCAATTATAAACTTTGTGGATAATAATAGAATATCATCCTAATATTTTTGTATGGAAGAGATTATATAGGATTTCCTTGCAATACATCCATGTTTGGATATTAAATGTTGATTTGGTTGTGGAATAAAGGTAAATAGGGGAAATGAATCTGAAAAGGGTGCATTGGTATTTACCCTATTGTCCCCTAGTGCATGATAATAGGCCTTACAATGCACCTAGTTTTACACTATCAGGGGATATACTTTGGATAATTCATATTTTCCTTATAAAACATTATAAAGGATTTACAAATATGATGAAAATGAATGACCTAGCTTAAACCTATGTCATATAATATTGAAAAGAAGGTGTATCAAAGGAATATAAATTTTTTTATGTGTAAAAAAAGTAATACACACAAAAATGAATTTGGTGAGGAAAAAATAAGAGTACGATGGAAGGAAATAAATCCCATATTAGGGATCCATTTTATATTTAATTGTATTAAATTTGGAGAAAATGGGAATTATCTAGGTCAATAAACTCTTATAAGGGTTAACAACTAGACTATGAAAGGACCTATGTTGAAATAAAATGGTTAATTTATTTACTGGGATTCCAGAATTATATTATAGATTTTTTTTTGCCAATTGTATTTTTGTTATAATAATCATGAATCATTTAAGGATTTTATTAAATTTTAAAAGCATAAATTTATTCATTAACTTAAGAGTTATGGATACAATCATGGGTTAATGAGTTGAATATTGACCATAAACTCAAAGTCATAAACACCCTTTTTGGTTTTATATGATGGGATTATACAAATATTGAGGATATTTTGGGAGATATTTATGAAAATATTATGTTTTAGTGGAATATTTATTTGAGTAATAATGAATTTATATTTTATATATTTAAGTTTAAAGGTATTGATAACCATTAGGGTATATATGATAATTAATGACAATATAATAGAAGTAAAATATGATTATTAGAATTTGTAAAAAAATTGGTTGTATTGAAAACACCAGTAAAAAGGTTATTTAATGAATAATGTTATTACAAGGATTGTAATCATATTTTTTGGGAACTTTATAGGACTAATATTAATATAGTTTATAAAAAAGGAAAACATGCATGTTGGGAGACAACCCATCACATTCAGCAAGGCCGTGGGGTTTGAACCCATGACCGAAGGATGACAAGGGTTTAACACTTACCATGATACTACAAAATGTCTTGGTTAATATATCATTGTTTTTAGTTAAATGAGTCAAAAATTAAATATTAATATCGAACCAGTGGTGTTACATTTTAGGTTTAGAGATTAATTTATTATATTATATAACCTACGGTGACCATATTGGTTTTCAAAAATAGTTAGAGATAGATGGAAATAATGTTCACTCTTTTATGGATCTTATTATTGGTTAAAAGTGAATATTATTTATTTATGCATTAATTTTTTTTCATTTCATGTAGTAAGAGATGAATTAGAAACTGATTGAACCACAACCAAAGGATGAAATTGTTCTATTGAAAAATAAATGTACTATGTACTTATATTTCCTTATATTTAAAATATTAAATAAATTCATCAACTTTAGGAAAAGGATCTTGTAACAAAAATTTTATCATATTACATTCATATCTGATAAATCAGATGGTCTTTTAAATCATCATGGATTTATGGTTTTGAGGCCCTTAAATTTCCATTGATCATTCAATTTATTATGATAAATTACCTCAATCACTCTCTATAATTATTTATTCTTCACTTCCATGTCCATATCATCACATTAAACTAATGTTCTACTACTTGGAAACCAAGTTATGTGTTATTCCATATGAACTTGGTACATCCCTTTTTCTCTTTTTTAGATAATATTTTATTAACTCGTATTACAATGTGAGTTTTTAACAAATTATTTTTTAAATATAAAAACTTTTACTACCAATACCATTTTTAAATTTCAAGGATTAAATTTATTTAAAGTGGGGTGAATGTAACACCCCACAATTCTAAAATAAGAACTTTGTATTCGATAGTGTGTATAACACACAACACCAATCATAGAAGAAAATATAAGAACCTGAGAATTTATGATATATTTATTTTTAAATAAATTAAATCTCTTCAATAGCTTGAATTAAACACAATAATATTTTTATCATGTGTTACATGAAACCTTGATTTTATCATGCGTTACACGAAACACAGAGTTTAGATTGCATTTCAAGCAACAATAAGATTAAATGAAACATGACATATTATTAAAATATTATTATTTAATATGAAAAGTATACATAGAAATTAAATTAGAGGTTATGAATAGTACTAAATAAATTATAAAAATATGTTTTTCTATTGATTAGTAATAAAATAAGAATCATTTAGAATAAAAATAAATATTATTTTAAAAAATAGTATTTTTTCTAAAAGATAGTTTTGTAGTTGGAGTCTAAACGTGCGGTTAGGTGACCTATAATACTACATAAAATACTAGGATAAAATATTGGAATAACCCCAATATTTCGTGTGGATTAATATTTTGGGATCACAGTGGAGAAGAGGTCCATGTCGGTGGTGGGAGGACTGTTCGACATCGATGTAGTAGGGGTCGGGCGATGCTTGCAACGATAAGGAGGGGATCCTTGACAGAAGGACTAGAGTTGGTACAAAGGTGGATAGGAGGCAGGTTTATAGATTACAGAGGTTAATTTGGTGGGTGAAATCAGTGGGATGGTCAGTAATGGAGGTCATATTCAATGGTGCAGACGACCAATGATAGATGGACCGTTGTGACCAGAGGCGAGCTTTAACAACACTACCGACGATGGAAAGAAAAATATACCGGTATCAATCATCTAGTGTAGATACTGATAAGGGATTTATAGAAGAATAAACTCGTTTTTAGGTCTACCATATTGGAAGAATGAGAGGGTATGACATCTTCCATTGATACCATGCATCATGCATCCCTACACAGGGAAATGCTAGATGTGCATACATCCAAGGTTGGAAACTATAATTAAATATAGATATACTATTGAGTGTCTGATATATTGGTTTTATCACTTTAGGAACATCTAGGTTCATGTATTATGACATTAATGTACTAGGCCTATGGGTCATTTAAGGCCCCCCTTAACCGAATAAAAAATGGGATTTCCAAAAATAAATAAAAATATTATGCCTTCAGGCTTCAAGTAAAAACCAGTTTAGTCATGCTTTGTGAACATAATCTAAATTAAATTTTAAACTATTAGAAAATTAATTTTATAAAATGAAATTTATTATTGAAATTATAATATCAAAATTATCTTAGGGTCATTTTTTGGTATTTTTTTTAAAAACATTCATTTTTTGATGAATAATGAAAAATACTGAATTCTATTTGAAAAATGTCTTTTAATTTAAATAATTTATAATGATAAATTATATTTTGAATTAATACCATTAGATCAATTTAATATCATTTATACCAATTCATGTTATTTGGGTAATTTTCATATTGAATATTGACATAAAAACATTATAAACTTTTGAACATTTTCTCTTTAAAACACCACTTTCTCATCACGTCTGCAGAATAAATTTTAAATTAAAATTTTCCTCTTTTATGAATTTAATTATGAAAATTGGATTCAATATTTTTAATCATGATAATTTATATTTTCTAATAGGGTATAATTAATTTTTCATGAAAATGTATAGTAAAAACATAAAAAATTAATTATTGCGGTTAAGGTAAAAATGGATTTATCAAAAGATTAAAATAAAAAGATAAGGGTTGGAATGAACTAAAAAGTTGTCTAAAATCTATTTTATGGAAATAATCTGACCTTATTTCTTCTAATATATATAATACTGAATTTTGGACCCTTTTGGAATGTGAAAAATTTGGGTACACCTTTTTCTTTCCAAAAATTACAAGTGGGCCGCTCACCTCACTTATAAAAGGCCACCCCTATACCCTATTATTCACACCATCACGCCATTTTAGTTTGACCAAGACCTACAGAAATCACTTAAAAATGAACTAGTATCATCCTAAAAGCATTATTTTTGGATTTAATCTTACTTCATAAGGATTTGGTTCAATCATAAGGAAGATACCTGAAGAAGAGGTAATGTTCTTCAATGAGTGTTTATTTTATTTATTCCTACACCTACTTAAATTATTATTAAACCATGATGATATAATAACATAAATATATTAAATATAATTTCATGTTTTTATAATAAGTTAATTCCCTACAAAAACCTCCACTTCCATCAAATGGGTAATAAAATCATCATTCGTGTGTATGGAGGACTACCACATCACGAACCTATATAATTCATTATTCCATTATCACCTCTCACAATTTGGTATTATGATAGATATAAATTGTATATATATATGATATTTATTAAATAATTATATATATATAGTCATTATATGATTTATACCTTTTTTACCTTCTATTCCGTAGGATATACGATAATGTCGCTCATGTGTACGATGAACTACCACCTTGCGAAGCGATGTGAATCATCTTTCACTAACGATCCACTTAGAAGGTGATAAGAATAATGTTAATGATTATATGTGATAGAAATTACATAATTATGATATTCATGATATATTTATAATTCATAAATTATATTATATATAACATTTTCATTCTTACAATTTCCTTCAATGAAATATGATAATGTTGTTCATGTAAGTGTGGATTACCTCCTTCACAAAATGATGTGCCTCACTTATCATCACAAAAAATGGATGATATATATAAGTATATTTAAATAAATAATATGTTATATATTATATTATTATCATTCTGGAAGGATAAAGTATTACTTACCTCTATTCGGTAATGATCATTGAAAAATGGAAACGTTACTCAAGCGTACATACAACCAACCATATCCATGATCGTAAGATAATTAATTTCGAAAAATTGTTATTAAATGAATATTAAATGTATAATTATGATAAAAATTCCATTATTATTATTTTATATATTATTAAAAAATATAATATGTGCAATAACTAGATATTTAATGACAAAATACATATGAGAAAACAAGGAAATTAGCAACCAAAATGATTAATATAATGAAATATTATTAATGAATGAGTCATAAGATGTTATAAAAGGATCATATATGATATTATAAATACTAATATGGTTATTTAATAATTTAATTACATGTTTAAAACCACCATAATATAGTTTAAATCATGTTCATCTAAAAGGAAGAGTAAGGTATGGAACTTCGTTTCAATTTCACTTCATTGAGGAATATTGTAATGTTATACAACTAATATCATTTATATGGTGTATATACTACCCCTATGACATGAAATATCAATATTAATTCATATATAATGCTATTTTATGTTTCAATTTGAATTATTTCTTCAAATGGGATTTGACTAAGATGATACCAAGTGGCAAGGAATTTCATAACTCAATCTCATTTTGTTGGGTTACATTACATCATCATTGTATTTGATATTATAAGATTATGTGTGTGATGTATTATGATTATATTATATTATATTTACAATTGTTTCATGTAAATTTAAATTTGATACAAAAAATAAATTCATTCATTAATTCTCAATTCAATGTTATGATCTTTTCATGGGTTTATTTTACAATCACATTTTAATCAGGATTATTTATACTTCAATTTACATTAAAGGAAATTATTTTATCATTGATTAATAAAACCTTTAATTTTATTCTACTATAGTTATTAATGAACCTTTTAAGGTAATACAACCATTTTTCTACTCTTTGGTGCTTAAAATAAATGTATGATGAGGTGAATCATATTGAAAATAACTACACATGGTAATTAGTTCAAAGGAATAATAATAAACGTGTGATTCATGAAAATTGTTTGTTTATAGATAAAATAAATAATAAAGTTGAAGTAATAATAAATAAGGATATGATATTTTAAAAATATATACTAAAATGGAAAGCATGAACATTGAAGAAACCTTTACTCTAGAGAATGTCATGAATCAATCAGGAGGATTTTGGAAGTGGATCCACAAATGCACTATAGATTATACTAGATAGATGATAAATTAGTATTTTTGAATATTTATCTTTAAAAGGGATTATTAATTAATAAATTATATTGTTTTATTATAACACCTCAATATTTAATATGTATTTATTTTGAAATAAAACTTGAAGTACATGATAGCTTTCCTTACACACAAACCGGATTCTATATGAACCATGATATAATATAACATTATAAACTATCTATTTAAATGGTAGGTATTATTAGTAACAAAAATGTCCTTAAAAATACTTATAAAGTTTTTATTAATTAAAATTTATTTTTTAATGTATAATATAAAAGAACTCAATTTTCAAAAAAGTCATTTTATACTTTAAAAACATGCTTTCTTCAAAAATGGTTTGTAACACCTTTTTAAATAAAAATGTTATAAATATTTTATATAATTTTTATAAATATTATATTTTTAATTTAAAATCATTTTTAAAATCATTAGGTTAATATTATATTTGGGTGATTTTTCAGGATTTTTATAAAAACATGTATTTTTTTAGTGAATAGTGAAAAATTATGAATATTTATAAAGTTATCATTTCATTTAAATTAAATGTGTCATTATGTTTTTAATTTTATTTCAAATTAACATTGGTAACCTTTAATTTAAAATATTATAATTAATTACTTATCAATCATAATTATACATAATTTTGGTATAATTTATTATTTGGGATTAGATTGAATTTTTCTAAAAACTGTTATTTTGGAACATAATGTCTTTTTATCTAAATAAATTAATTTAGTAAATAATTATTAATATTTTAAAAGAAATTTATTTACTATATATTAAATATAATATTTTATCGTTCAATTTATACATTTTCATGGTAGGTAACTGAATTAAATTATGTTTTTCTCTTAAAAATGCATTTTTTGAATACTGGTTTTCATTATTATTTTCACACTTAATTAAAATTAAATTATACCACTTATAAAAATTTAATATTTTAAAATGGATTCCAAATCTTTTAATTGATATATTTCATATAATATAATAGGCTCAACTTAATTTTTTATCTTTATACATATTAAAAACTGACATATTTTGTTATAATGGTTATGGTTAAAATAGGTTTACCAGGGGGTTAAACAATAAGATAATGGGGGGATTACCAGTAAAACGTATCAAAATAAATACTGTTTGAATATATTTTTACCTTATCTCATCTTAATATAGATTACTAATAAATTTGGATCCACTTTTCCTTGAATTTGTCCTTAAATAATTGAAATATTTTAAGAAATTCCATGTGTATCTATCCCCACACTTATTGAAGGTCACCTCTTCTTCTCTTATGTTATCACTATTTGAGATTTCTCAATAATCCAATACCTACTCATAATCGTTAAATTAATCCTTCCCTTAATCTTAGTTCTTCCATTATTCTCTTAAGACCAATCCCTCTTACATTAAGGTGTAATTCAATTGAGGTCTCTCAAAGAAGTTGTATAAATCATATCCAAGATATAAAAATATTATTTCTCCATATACTATATCTAAAATTATTGAATAAATTTAAAAATAATTAATATAGTATAAAAAAGTAATTTGAAATGGTATTATGATGATGGAATGTAAGATCTCAACTATTTATGGAGATGTATCAAACTTGGTTTTAGGTACTATTTTTGCTTTTTTGGGTATATCTTATTTGGGTTCTATCTTGGGTGAGTTTGAGTAAAATTTTTAAGTATTTGGAGGGGTTATGGGTAGTATGTAGTGAGTTCATGGTTTTACCAAACCATGTACCATCACTAGAAAATCATATAACCTCATATAGAGAGGGATATCATAGTTAGCCCATGATTTTTCAAATTATGCACCTTCTTAGGAGTAACTATGAACCCCCTAGAAGAGGCACACTGTTAAGCAACACTGTTTGGAAAACTACATGCCCATGATAAGGAATCCATGATAGAAGCTTTAATTATTCAAAAAATTGACTTTAAATTGTTTGAACCCCTCATAATCCACCCAAATTTGACCTAAATTGACCCTAACTCATTCCTATAATTTTTTGGAGGCTGTAAGATGAACTTTTTGGGATCTCAAATACCATTCTTGAAAAATGAAAGGCTATATTGATAGATCTATACATCTCCAAGTATGTGGTTTCTTCCCAATTAGGTCACTATCTCTCCCATCTCTCTTTGTGGATAAAAAATAGATGGGTTTCATATGTTAATGTGGGTTGGGATCTAGGTTTTACTGTATCTAATCTGTTTGATCTTGAATCTAGGTTTTGGATCTAGACCAAAAAATTTATCATAAATTGGAATTGTATTATTGATCATTTCGCATTAGTTAGAGATTTCCATTGGTGAGTGTTCATCATCTATCTTGAGGTAGATTGTATAAATTCAATTCCTATTGTCTTAAATTCTAATTGTGTGTATGTTTTGTGAAATTTCCTTTGGAATGTTTGATAATTAAATCTTGAATTGAATAAATTTATTTATTAATTAATTTATGGAATCATGGAAATTTATTAATTGATTTTCCGTGTGATAATTTAATGGGTTAAATTTAGTAAAATTGGAATTGGTTTAATTGGATTAATTAGTTAGCTTATTAATTAATGGAATATTTTAATTAAAAAATTGATGGGAAATTGGAATTATGTGATCCTTTAATTAATGTGACTATGAATTAATTGACAATGAGAATATTAGGATGCTTAAATTAACCTTTATGTGATAATGATTTAATATGATTAAATGTTTAATAATAGTTTTATGGTGAACTATTTTTATTATTCCATGTGATTAAAGTGTTGAACCATGGTTTTTTTGATAATTTAATAGATATAACATTTCATGAAATGTTAATAAGAATGTTAATGATGACCGACCTTGAAAATTGTGATATATGTGAATTGTGTGACTGATTGATAAATGAGTGTGGGACACAGACTACTGCTTCTAAACCCATTTGTGTGGATGTTTGATAAATATGTTGTGGGGTACTGAATAATGCTCTAAATACCCATATAGAACTATACATGGTGTTCTATACCCAAATGAATTCACATGATAATGAGTGTGGGATACTGACTACTACTTTAAAAGCCCACTTGTTTGACTCCTGTGATACTGAGTGTGGGACACTGACTACTGCTTCAAAACCCACACATGTGATTGTTTGATAAATAGGTTTTAGGACATGAGATGATGCTTCAAATACCCATGGTGTCCTATCCATGTCATTCTAGGCCCATAATTTTATCATTGGACTATGGTTTCAATCATCCATGATATGAATTGAAATTGAATGGATAATGAAAGGCCATGATTATAATGAATTTTGATATTCCATATGTGATATGGTTCAGACTTTGGCATAGGCTGAAGTAATTATTGAGGATTCGGTTGTCCTTGTGAACCCATGATTTTATGTGGTGAAATAAATAATAATTGTATATATATAAAATATTATTTATTTATTATATTTAATTATTTACAAAACTTCATATAATGTTAGTGACTAGATATTGTTTAGAAACCATTGGTTGTGACCTATTGAGTTGTACTCACACCCTACTCGAGATGCTTGATCTGTACCTGAATAGACTTCATGTTTACAGGATAGGATAATGGAAAAATACTTATAATAAATGGCTGAGTTATGATGGATCATGGATGAGGAAACTGGAAGTGATTTGGGACCCACTTGGGAGTTGTCAATGTCTTTATTTATTTTGGGTTTTTTATATTGACACTTGACATGTATTTGGCATGTCATATCTAATGTTTAGTTTTGAATAAGTTATTTCTTATTTTGGTCATAATGTGATAATGTTATGGTTTTGATATCGGTTATATCATTTGGTTATTATTATTTATTTCTGTTTTTGTGATACATTGATAAAGAGGGTATAGTCTCCCTATGTTTTATATCAGACTCTCAATGCTAGTTGGAAGCCTCTAGCATATGGGGAGTCATTCATGAGGTCATGTAATAGATCATCTTGGAGCATGAGTGTGTGGAACCTGAGTTGAGATGTTACATAGTGGTATCAAAGGATTCTTCTTTTCTTTACTTTTGTATTACTATTAGGGAAAGGTAGATAAGAGAACATGCTGAGTCCGGACTTGGTTTAGTACCACTTCATGGGGTAAACCAACCCTTGTATGAGACTAAAATCCAAGTACCCTGGGATGGATTGTTGTTATTTATGTGTGGTGATACAGTTAAATGTTATTTCACCTTTATTGATACACTTTTTGTATTATGTGAATATTAATTTTGATTTTTTTTGAGATTTGACTCGTGGTAAGGTATGACATGAGAGTTGAGCATACATTCATTATTATATGAACTTAGTAATTATTATGACATGAATCATTCTAAGAACACATGTGGAAAATTATTTTTTAGGGATGAGTTTTTTATACAGAAGTGATTTTCTTTCTTGTGTAAATTTTAAATAAAAAAGGTTCCTAATGTGATTTTGTTAAAATGATTCAAAGTGAAAAAATGGGTATCTGATGTGAAACATGAATATGAGATTGTGTATTACCTTTTTTAACCATGAAGTAGATGTATTATGGTTAAGGGTAATGATAACACCTTGGTTTTGACTGTGTGGCGGGATATGGGGGATGTCTTGTTAAGGATTTATGTGAATCCCTGTAAATGTGTTAATGTTGTGAATGTGTCTTAAGATGTATGTTTGGAACTATTGAGTTATGCCTCTATACTGAAACTTGTTTACAAGAGGATATAAGGATATGGATAGAAATATTCCTCTGGTGGTGGAACCTGAGGCACCGGTAGTGCTGGGTGAGGGAGACAAAGATAATTTCCATGAGAATTTTCCCGCTTCATATAGTTTATGAAAAGATACCTAGGAAAGGTTGTGAAAAGAATGTCTGACCAGACACAAGAGTTTTAGTTTCATCACCCTCTGATTTTCATCAAAGAGGGTGGATATGAGGTAGCTAAGTTCTAGATTTAGTCAATCAAATCAATACTTGACCACTTGGATTCACCACTTGGATAATCCTACTAAGAAGATAGTCAAATGGGTATCTACATTTTATAGAGTAAAGTGAAGTGATGGTGGAACATGCATACTCTGGATGGAAAAAATGGATAGTATGAAGTGGAAGGACTTTTAGGGGGAGTTCATGGAGCACTTTTATCTAGAGACTCTTATATAAGAGAGGGAAGATATGTTCTTGAAATTGACTTAGGGGAATATGTTTGTGATGGACTATGCTAGTATATTTATATACTTGTAGCACTATGTTATAATGTTTGTGGGATATGAGGCTATTGAAAAAAAATTAATTCCAAGATGGTCTTAAGTGTCAAATTAAGTCCCAGGTGAATATCTTCAGGCTGAAGAAATCTTCAGAAGTTTTAAATCAGGCTCTTATTTCAACGGGGAACCTGAAGGAGGCTTCCGATAGAGGAAATGTGGTTTTTATTGGATAGTTATGAGATACAAATTATGAGATCAGGAAGTATCATTATGATAATTTTGACTAGAGTAGTGGAAATTGGAGTTGATAGGGGGAAGGATTAGTTACACAAGACCTTACTCAGGTGACCAGTCACCAGTTTGGTAGGTCAGGTTACTTTTGTAAATATTTCCCCTAACCACCAGTAGAGTGATGACCTTGCGACTAGATGAGACATCTAGAGAGGTTCTGCAATAACCCATAATAGAATGGTAATCATGGAGGATTCTATTCCACCATATAGAATTTCACTAACAAAGATTCAAAAGATTAATACTCAACTAGAAGAGATAGAGGATAAGGGATTCTTTTTTCGGAGTATGTTACCTTGGGGTTCTCTAGTTTTTTTGTAAAGAAGGCCAAAAAGAGTTTGTGCTTATTTTTTAAATACTAAAAATTGAAAAATATGAATGTGAAGACAATGTATCCTATTCTATGTATCGATGATTTTTTTACCATTTGAGAAGAGATGGTGTCTTCTCGAAGATTTACCCGAGATTAGGAGATCATCACTTGAGATTCCAATAATATGATATACTGATGACTACATACAAAATCAGTTATGGCTTATATGAGTTTTTCATGATGCCTTTTAGGCTGATGAACACATTAGTAGAGTTTATGGCCTTGATGATTCGAATCTTCCATATGTACCAAGATCAGTTTGTGGTAGTATTTTTGGATGACATCATGGTGTAATCCAAGACTCATTACAATAATTCCCAACATCTTGACATAATCCTGAGTAAACTAAGAGAGCATTGTCTATATACCAAGATATCTAAGTTTCAATTTTGGATTTATCAAGTAAACTTCTTGGGTCACATCATCTCAGAGGAAGGTGTGCCAGTGGACCCATAGAAGGTTCAGGAAGCTGTATCTTGGGAGCAGGCTAAGAATATCTTTGATATCCATTATTTTCTAGGGCTGGTGGGTTATTATTAGAGGTTTATCCAGAACCTTTTATAATTAGAATCACTAATTTCGGTCTTTACCAAAAAGGGAGTAAAGATTTAATTTCCTGGAGCATGTGAGAATACCTTCCAAGAGTTAAAGAAGCGCCTAAAAACCACACCAATCTGTATCCCACCAAATCCAGAAGAGTAGTATACAGTGTTTTGTGATGCTTCTGGGTTAGGTATTTGAGTAGTGTTGATGAAGGGAGATAGAGTTTTAGTGTATGGGCCACAAAAACTGATTCCACATGAATGGAATTACCCTAAGCATGAGCTCGAGTTGGATACTGTGGTTTATGATTTGAAGTCTTGGATTCATTATCTATTGGGTGAAAAGTTTACTAGGTATACTGATCATAAGGGATTAAATTATATCTTTTCCAAGAAATATTATAATCTCTAGTAGTGGAGGTAGGTTGAGTATACGTAGTCATTTGATTTTGAGGTAGAATATACACCTAGTAAGAGAAACATTGTTTTAGACTCTTTAAGTAGGAGAACTCAGACTCATGTAGTTCAGCAGTGTAATGATGAGTGGAAGATGATGAATTTATTGGATGAGTTGCATGTTGTGGTTCAAGAAATCCATGATTAGATGAATCTTGTATTAGTTTCAGTAGATTCTACAATATTGAGTCAGATCAAGGAAAGGAATTATTAGGATCTGGAATGTTTATCCTTGAGGGAAATCCTTGAAGGTAGGGAGACACCTTCAAATTTGACCATATATGAGGATCAGATCATATATGTTAGGAATCGTGTTGTTGTGCCTACGAGTATATGGAAGGAGACGATACATGAATTTTATGCCTCAAAGTGGGCGGTGAATCCGGGTTTGAAAAAAATTCATTATGACCTATGTCGAAAGTATTGGTGGTTGGGAATGAAAAATAAGATAATAGGGTTTGTGAAATAATGTTACACCTATCAACAGGTGAAGGCTACACTTAAATAACCTGAATGTTTACTACAGATGTTTCCTATTCTAGAATGGAAGTGGGAAAAAATTACAATGGACTCTGTGGTACGTCTCCTGAGGACTCCTCAGAAGAATGACACTGTTTTTTTGATTGTGGACCGACTGAAAAAAGAATCACATTTCTTTCATATATGGGAGACTTTCTCATTAGATAAGTTGGTAAATTTATATGTTCAAGGGATATTTCATCTTCAAAGGGTGCCATAAATTATTGTTTTAGACCATGAATTTCATTTTACTTCATTTTTAGAGAAGGTTATGTAGAAGGTGTTTGGTACACAAATTTTAATGAGTAAGAATTTCCACCCATAGACAGATGGGAATTCAGAATGTACTATACAGGATCTTGAGTATATTCTATGAGCGTGTTCCTTAGACATCAATGGTTATTAGGGGAATCACCTAGAACTTTTGGAGTTCACCTATAATAATAAATATTATGAAATCATTAAAATAGAACCATATGAGGCTCTTTATGGTAGGCCATACAAATCATCCTTATACTGGATATAGGTAGATAAGTCATAAATTTTGGGACCAAGTCTTGTTTAGGATATATCGGAGTAGGTTCAGCTGATTTGGAAGCATATGGCTATGGATCAGAGTACGAAGAAGTTGTATGATGATAGACATCAAAGACCCTTAGAGTTCTCATAGGGTGATCTTATATTCATTTGGGTGTCACCTAGATTTGGTCAACATAGGATACATAGACATGACATGTTGGTTTCCATGTTTTTTGAACCAATTGAGGATTTAGAGAGAATTGGGCTATTGGCATGATAATTGGATCTTCCACCAAGGTACAATGTTATTCATGGAATTTTTCATGTGTCACAACTTCAGTGGTATCACCCCGACTCTTATCTTGTGATCTATGTGGATGATTTTGAGTTTGATATTGATGCATCCTTTGAGGATAATCCAACATGCATGTTAGATCACATTGATAAAGAGTTGTAAGGAAAGACCATGCCAATATTTTGGTTATTATGGAAACGTGGGCTTGTATAATAGGATCCATGGGAAAGAGAAGTAGATATGTGATATCAGTGGACCAATATTTTCACCTATAAATCTTAGTGAATCTTGGGAGTACAACTCAAGGACGTGTTGTTATAATGTTGGGATATTGTAAGATCCTGGCATTTATTAGAGATGTCTCGATCTATATTTCAAGTACTCTTTTTATTTTTTTGAGTATATCTTTCTTGGGTTTTATTGTGGGTGTGTTTGGGTGAATTTTGGATGTTTTTGGAGGGGTTATGGGTATTTCACAATTGGTGTATGGTTTTTCAAAACTGTGTGCCCCCACCCAATAAACTATACAACCACAGACAGGGAGGGATTTCATGTTTGGCACATGTTTTTTCAAACCATGCACCCTCTTAGGAGTTACTATGCAACTCCGTATAAGAGGAACATGGTTAAGGTGAAAATTTTTGAAAAATGTGTGCCTATGTATAGGAAACTATGAATGCTGGTTTAATAATTTCAAAATTTTGTTTTTAAAATCCCAGACCCCTGAACTTCACCCAACGTTTACCCAACTCAACCCTAACTCATTCATCTCATTTTTGGAAACTTCTATATGAATTCACAGGGATCTCAAACACTGTTCTTGATAAATAAATAGCTAGATTGATAGATATTAACCTCTCCAGATATGTAGTTTCTTCCCGATTAGCGCTCTCTCTCCCCCATATATCTTTCTGGATAAAAAGGGGATGGTTTTCCTATATTGTAATGGGTTGGGATCTAGGTTTTCTTGGATATAATCTATTTTATCTTGGATCTAGGTTTTGGATTTAGATCTCAGTCTTTCTCTTGTTCTTAATCATTCCACTTTAGTTGGGGATTTTTGTTGGTTAGTGTTCATCATAAATCTTGAGGTAGGTGGTCTAAATTCAACTCCCATAGTATTAAATTCAAATTGTGTGTATGTGTTATAAAATTTAAATTGGTACTCTTGAAAATTTATTCTTGAATTGAATAAATTATTTGATTAATTAATTTTTGGAATAATGGAAATTGATTAATTTATTTTCCATGTGATAATTGAATGGGTTAAATTTGGGTAAATTGGAAGTGGTTGAATTGGATTAATTAATTGGTTAATTAATTAATGAAAAATTGTGATTAGGAAATTGAGAGGAAATTGGGATTGTGTGATCAGTTAATTAATGTGAATATTAATTAATTGAGATTGAGAATATTTTAATGGTTGAATTAACCTTTAATGGTTAATGGTTTAATATGATTAAATATTGAATAATGGTATAATGGTGAATTGTTCATATTAGTCAATGTGATTAAAGTGTTTAAGCATGGTTTTTTGGGTAATTTAATTGATATATCATGAAATGAAATATTTATAAGAAGGTTAATAATGATTAATCTTTGAAAATGGAGTATATGTGAATGGTGTGATTGATTGATAAATGAGTGTGGGACATAGAATGCTTCTCTAAAATCCCACTTGTGTGAATGTTTCATAAATGGGCCACGAGACCCTAAATGATGCTTCAAATAACCATGGGGTTCTTGAAATGGAATTATAGACCCAAATACATGCATGTGATAATGAGTGTGGGATAAGGATTATTGCTTCAAAATCCCTCTTGTGTGATGGATGTGATAATGAGTGTAGGACACATATTGCTACTTCAAAAACCCATATGTGTGATTGTTTGATAAACGGGTTGTGGGATGTAAAATGATGTTTCAAATACCCTTGAAATCCTATCCGTGGTGTTCTAGGCTGAAAATATTGGCATTAGACTATGGTTCTAATCAGTCATGATATGAATTGAAATTGAATGAAAAATGAAATACCATGACTATAATGAATTTTGATATTACATATGTGATATAGTTCAAAATCCAACATGGTCAAAAATAGGTATTAAAGGTATGGGTGTCCCCAGGAACCTAACTATTTATGTGTTTAAATAAGAAATAATTTAACCTATATAAACTTTTTACTTTATTTTCTTGTATTTTATTCTTTATAAAACTACAAACACTATTATTGACTGGATATTGTTTAGACATTATTGGTGGTGGCCAAATAAGTTATACTCACACCCTACTTAGGTTTCCTGATCGATGCCTGAATAGAATTAATGTTTTTAGGATATGACAAGGAAGAGATCCCTATGTTATAGTCTGAGTTGGGATGGATCATGGAAGAGGGAACAAGATACTATTTGGTACCTTCTTGGCTGTTTTCAGTGTCTATTTATTTTGGGTTTTTCATATTGACACTTGACATGTATTTGGAATGAAAAATCTACTATTTATTTTTGAATATTTTATTTCCTATTTTTTCATCATGTTATCCAGATTTTTGTTTGGTTATTGGTTTTATAATTTATTTATCCTTATTTATTTCAGCTATTTTGCTGCTTTGATAAAGAGGGTATAATCTCCCCATGTTTTATATCTGACCCTTTATTCTAGTCAGCAACCTTTGGTATATGGGGAGACATGATTGAGGTCAAGTAAGCGACTGGATTGGGGCACCAGTGTGTAGTAATTGGGTTGGGACGTTAAATGGAACAACAATTTTCCAAACCTTCTGAATCAAATGGGATATAAAATTATTTCATGTGCTTACATGTGGACTACCGCCACCATGTAGAGATATAAATAGTTTTCCATAAAAAAATCAGTGGGTGGTTATAATTATGGTTTTAATTTTATATGTGTGATACTCATAAAATTATTACACTAGTTTAATTATATTATCTTATATACATTTTATTACTTTATCAATTGGTAAATGATAACGTATCTCATTTTTACATAGAGTGCTCCACCTACACAAAGTGATGTGGTTTGTTTAGGATTTTAAATTTACATGGATGGTAAAAATGAAATATTTATTGAAAATTTGTGTTATTTTTTTTATAATAATGATTTTTATGGGTAAATTATCATTGAATATTATTTAAGCCCATCCATTGAAAAGTGGAAACAACGCTCATGTGTACGTACAGATTATGGTCTCTATGAAGTGATGTAATTATTTTTTATCACCATATAATATGAATTATTATAAATATGTATATAATTATTATATATGATATTTATATCATCATTAAAATTCTGTATATGGAGTAACAATGATCAATTTTCCTATGCTATAACCATCGAACATAAAATACATGCAAAATGAGGCGATTATCACCTAAAATGACCACTTTAATAAATAATTGTTAAAAAATAGTTCATTAAATGTCACAAGTGGATAATATATGATATTATATGTATGAATATGATTATATTATATAATTATGATAAATATAAATTTATTATATAGTAATTTAGTGTGGTTATGAATGAAGTTAATGATAAGTTAAGTTCTTTGTCTAAATTGCTCATCATTAAGAAATGTTTTAATATTATGCACAAACTTCTTATTTATGTGTTGCATATAATGCATGTAGTTTTTCATAATATATGATTTAATTAAGTTATTTATTGAACCATATTATTTTCATGATTCTAGTAACTTTTTATTAAAAAATTCTTAATTTTATAAGGGGTCTTCATCTCAATTTTGTTTCATTTAGGCTTGTTTTATAATAAATCTGTATCTTGATTTATGATGTGTATACACATAACCATTTATATTTTTTATCATTAATATAATTATATTAATTTTATCTAATTTTACAATTTAATTTATTTATTTCATGTTGATTATGATTCAAATTTTACCATAACATTAATGATTTTATGTTACGACCTCATTTTCACTAGGATTGTTTACGCTTAAAATTTTCCCGTGATAATATTTTATGATCTATGTCTCAAAAATATTATTTATATTATTCTCCTATATTAATATTTAGATATTATAGGATTTCATTTAATATTAATCTATTTATATACTCAAGATACCACAATAATGATTCTAGGTAATACCGACCTTATTTTTTTCTTGGGTCGTGAATCATTTCTTCCATGTATATATTTTAATTAAAATATTTTCATGAATACTTTTACAATTTCAAAAATATTATATAGAATAATTTTTTTACTAAATTTTTATTTACTTATAATGGTTTAATGGAACCCTTTTTTCTTTTTCCAAACTTGGTACTTTGGAATTTTTACTTAAAATGTGAAAGGAATTTTCATTTCAATAAACACTGCTCGAATGATTTACCCTGCCATCATGAATAATATTTTATTTATAGATTCCATTTATAATTTTTTTTCTTTATTTCATGTAAAAAAATTTACTTATTTTTTTTACTTTTTTTTGAGATTCTAAATATGTTATTTCAAATAAAAGGGTATTTTCCTCATGAAATATTCTAAATTTAAATTTAATTTTATCTATAACATCATCCTTTGATGTTTCATATGATTAAATAGGGATATTATCCTAAAATACTACATTTATTCATTCATTAGATGGTATATTATTATGATGATGAAATATTAATGAGACTCGTATCCTTTCCATGGGTTATGATTTGCAGATATGATGACTATTTTTTGACCTTATAAACCACATATGTATGGGATTCATTATATAATCAATGGAGATATATTTATATATCCATCCAATGATTTGGGAAATGAAGGATATTTGTTGATATTATAAGGATTGGAATAAGGAGTAAACCTAGTTTAGTAGTGGAAATAGTCCAGCAAGACACTCTTGGGATTGGACCTTGAAAAAGAAATGATGGAATAGAGAGTGAACCCAATCTAGTATAATAGTCTTCACAATCATCCTTGATGAAGGAATGATTTTTTATGGTTATTTATAAGAAACTAAATTATTTCCTACTCTTATGATGTGTTTTCATGGATCATGATTAATTTTTGTTGATTCCCCTCTCTTATGTATTATGTATTTTGATTAATAAAAAGTTATTCCATGTTTCATGATTATGAAATATGAATTTATGGGTACAATTTATTGATATCTATTATTTATATTATTTTAAGAATCTATTCTCACCCTTTTTTATGATTACCTTCCCCAGGTTATGGGGAAACGTTTTAAGTATATTATTTCCAATAATGGAGTCAGTTGTAAAGAATTAAAATTGAAAATATTTAGATATTTTTTGTACATTTTTTTACATATCCATTATTTCAAATACATTAATTCAATAAGGTCTTTAAGATTGAATTATTGTCAAATTTAATGAAAATTTATAAAACAATATTGCAATATTTATGTATGAAATGTATATAACACTGTAGTTGATTATATCTCGTCCATCATTCTAGTTTATGGGGAATGTTCCCTTACTCCAAAACCATTTTTTATACTCTTGGTGGATATCCATAGGATAAGTCATATTTTCTTTAAGAGAAATTATGGAATATTTGAATAGAAAATAACTATGGATGACCTAGGTTAGACCAAATATTCCATATATTGAGGAGAATTTATCATGATTTGAAAGTCCAATGTATGATTTTTCATAATTGACCAGTCTGATTAATGTTTCCTTTTTTTATACTAACTAATTTGATCTTAGTAAATAATTAATGATAGAATGAAGAAGTTGAAGATTTGAGAGGTATATTGAAATATTAAAATATATTATTTGAAGTTATCCATTTGAATTCCATTATGTCATGAAATGTATCATGGAATTTTAATTCATACCCTTAATGACTAGATATTGAAATAGTATTAAAATCTCTTAATGATATGATGAATGCTTCTCAACTCAATGAATCTTCTCTAATTAATGTTTGTAGGAATTTCTTCCTGAATTTTTCTTCTTCTTCCTCTAAATGAATTTTCTATGATTTTGGGAATGGATTATATTTATTTATGAAAAGAATATTTCTATTTTCATGGAAGGGTAGTCACATTTGATATTCTAAAACAAACTATGATAGTATATAGATTTGAGGTTATATGTGAAATTACTATGGAAATTACATCCATTTCATGGTTCATTATTCTGATTCAAAGTGGGTATTTATCTCTGATGGTTTCAGGTAAATTGAACATATATGATATTTTTTATGTCTTTTATAAAGAGCAAACAAGCATTACTCTGAATCAGGTAGTATTTTTTTAAATATAACTCATACCAAGTGATACACCTATTTAAATGACTCACAATGGAATAACCCCGATTAAGTTACATGAATTAAAGATGAAACTCTCAGTGAATATTAATAAGGCATTTATTCATCCATGTATATCAGCAAGAGGTGCACCTATACAATTTTTTTTACAAAGAAACATAGATCAATGAAACTATTTATTAATTTTTTGGTACATAATAAGATCAAGGTTAGGAATATGTATCATTTTCCCACTATCGATTATTTATTTGACCAATTATGTAGATTTAAATATTTTTCCATGATGGATATTTGATCTAGATATTATCATTTTTTGTTTAAAAGTGAATAAAAACCCAACATATATTTCCATTCGATGTATGAAAACTATGAATTTATAGTTATTTCATTTGGTATTACTAATTCCACTTATAAATTAATATATTTAATGAATAGAGTCTATATATTACTTTTTTAATTTTAAATTAGTCATTATTGTTGATATTCTTATATATTCCAAGTCTAAGTAAGATCATTAAGAACATTTAATTATTTTACTAAACACTATAATGAAGTATAAGTTAAATAAAAAGTTTTATAAGTGAGACTTTTTTATATGTAATGTTTCATTTTTAGATCATATAATATTCTGCGATGGTATGTTAGGAGATCCACCAGTGATGGATACTATTGGACGTTGGCCTAGACTATCCAATGTGAAAAAATCCATAGTTTTTTAGAATGGTTTCATATAATAGAATAATTCTGAAGGATTTATCATGGATTTTTAGTATACTCACCACTTTAACTCAGTAAAAATTAATGTTATTTTTAACTGATGAAAGTGGAGAAAATTTCATTTAATATTCAAGATGGTTAGTCAGTGAACATATTTTTATACTAACAAATAGTGTATAAGGATTATTGATTTAAATTCATGAATTGGTGAAGGGTATGAGTTGTGTTATTATATATAATTATGTGGTGATAGATTATAACTCAATCCAATTGAATTTCCATCAGAAAAATTACCCAAATCATGTATTGGAGTTAGAAGTGGTAATATTTTCATTAAGGATATGGAGCCATTTTATTTATAGAGAATGTAGTGACATATATAATGATAAAACAAATATTAATGTATATATTCTATAGGAAAGATTTTAAAATGCACCAAAGAAGATGGTTGGAGTTTATTAATGATTATGACTGCACAATACAATGCCACCCTAGGAAAAAGAACAAGGTGAATGATGATTTGACTAAAAGGGATCATATAATATTACCTATGATGAGGATAAAAAAAAGATAAAATATAAATGTATTTTCTAATGATGTTCCTTGAATTATTGAAGGAAGGGGGTAAATCTAGGAATAATAAAATATGTTCCCAATAAATTATCTATGTAATGATTAAATAGGTCTAAAAGGAGGATGCAGAGCCGTAAAAGAAGGTGGAAAATATTGATGAGTTAAACCATGATTTTAAAGTAAAGATAAGGATCATGAAATTTTTAAGTGTACTATCAATACCAAACCTCAATAAGTAAGTATTGGAATATTCTTATAAATCATAATTCAATATTCATACCAGAATTACAAAGATGTATAGATATCAAAAAGATATTTATAGTAGAAAAATGATGGGGGATATTATGGAGTACATTTCATTATCTTTGATATTATAGGATATTATGGCCTAGATATAAACTTATAATGGGATGTCACAATCATTACCCATAACATAATGTAAATTTGAGAACATCAATAAGGATTTCATTATTAAACTCACCAAAAAAATTTAAGTCTATAATTTTATTTGGGTTGTAATAAATTCCATTACAAAGTAAGAATACATAATTTATATTAGATAATATTTTACTCTTGTTCATCTTAATATGATATACATTATGTAATTTATAAGGTTACATGGGGTTAGACATTAGATTGTATTTGATCATGATATGAGGTTTACCTCAATATTCTAGGTAATTATTTAGGAATCTATGAATAAAAAGTTTTTTTCCAGTACTTCATATCATCCATAGATAGATATTTAGTCCGGAAGGACTATTAAAGCCCTATACGATATTATTAGATCATGTTCTCTATATTTCAATAGTGTTTGCAATCAACACTATCCTCTTATCGAGTTTTCTTACATCTGTTGTTTTCACATGAGAATTAAAATGTATCCTTATGAAGACCACTATGGAATAAAGTGTATATTTCTACTATATTGAGATGAAACTAAAGGAAAAATATATTGGGATTTCATTTAGTTGAGGAAATAGAAGATAATGTTAGATCCATTCAACTTCATATCATGAAAGCATATTTGATAAAAGAGTTATACTGAAAATAGTTGTTGAGATCAAGAATTTTATGTTAGTGATAAAGGTTTTAGATGAATTTATACATGGAATTTGGTTATTATATTTTAAAATATGATAAAGCTAGTCCATATATATATTTTCCCATTCAAGATTCTTGATTAAGTAGATACTTTATCTTTTTTCTTAGCACCCCCACCAAACCTCTTTCAAGTTCATAATGTGTTCCGTATATCTCTCTCTGAGGAAGCACATATCATTTTCATTAAATATAATAAAGTTAAAGGTTATACCTCAAGATTATAATCATTCTTATGTAGAATAACATGCATAAATATTGAATCATAGAGATAATTTTCTATGAAAAAATACTACTCACTTGGATAAATTTCATTAGAGGAATAAGAAATTTGAGAAAGCTGCATTAGAACCTGAGGATGTGACGAAGAAAAGGTAATGTCATTTTTTTGTAATAATGTGAAATATTTTTTAGAGAGAAATTAATTCTCATGGGGTAGAATGTAACATCCCAATATTTTATATTTATTACCTTTTAAATAAAGTACGAAGTAATCAATAGATTTCTTTACAAGAAACCAAGACTCTAAATGACCTGTGATATAGAAAACCATTATAAAATAGATGTTAAATTATCAGGTATTAATAGTAATAAATATTATAAAAATAATATGTAATTTTTTTTATTAATTAAAATTTATTTATTTATTCATAACAAATAAGTAATCAATTTTTAGTAAAGTCATTTTTCACTACAAGAATATGTTTTCTACAAAAATAGTTTATATTTAATTTTTTCATGAGAAAATTATAAATAAATTCTTCCATTTTTTAAAAAAATCATCCGAGGAAATGATTATAAATTTTCAAATTATCATTTAAATATTAGTTTATTACAAAAGTTTAGGTTTTTTCTAAAAAATATTTTTAGTGAATATTGAAAAATAATGATTTTCTAAAAAAAATCCATTTAATTTCATGTAAATGTTCCATTATGTTTTGAATTTTATATTAAATAACCATAATTAACCTCAAATTATAAATAATATAATAAATTATACATTAATCATCATTCTAATTTATTTTGGTATAAGTTAATTTTTGAACATAAAACCCCATTTTTTCTAAAAAACAGTTTTTATTCCCACATTTTGTTTTTTAATAAATCATATCAATCTATATTTAATAATTTTATAAAGAATTTTATTAATTATATAGTTAATATAATATTTTAACATTCATTTCATGGTTTATACAGGGCGTGTAATGGAAGTAAATTTAGTTTTATGCTTAAAATTTATGTTTTGAAAATGTGTTTTTATTGCGGTCTGCAGACAGAATTAAAATTAAAATTTTCAACTAATATAAATTTAATTTTTTAAAATGAATTATATATTTTGAATATTAATAATTAATATAATTTAATATTTTCAACTACATTTTTAGTCATTGTGAATAGTAAAAAGCATAAATAGTTTGTTATTATGGTAAAGGTTAAAATATCTTTACATGGGGTTAAATCGTAAAATGATGGTTGTATTTCCAACTGAACCAAAAAAAATATTATTTTTTGAATCTATATAATCCTTTTAATAGCATAAATTATAATAATTTTCCATTTGGAACCACTTTACAATAAAATGGACATTAAATTATTTAAATCTTTTAAGAAATTTCATGTGTGTCACTCCCCTTAATTATATAAGGGAACCTCTTCTCCTCTATAATTCTCACATTTGAGTCTTATAAAATGGAAATTATCTACACATAATCCTTCTTATAATCTTTTCCTTCATATTAGTTCTTATGTTATTCTCCTAAGATAAATCCATTAACGTTTAAGGTGTAATCCAAAGGATGTCTCCCAAAGGAGAGGTATAAATCTTAGCAAAACTATTTCAATTTTATTTTTAACAAAAACCATTTCCAAAATTTTTAAATCCATAAAAACATGACCAATAAATGTTAATTAGTATTATGATATGTTATAATGATTATTTAGCAACCATTTATGACCCCTTCTCTATTAAATGAGAAATAAATGTATTTCTCATGTATACTTGTGGACTACTGCCTCCATATAGTGATACAATTCATTTTCCATCACCATTATTCCTAGGAGGTTATAATTTTCTTATTTATTTTTTATATATAATATTTATATAATAATAATTATTATAATCTACCTTATTAAATTTCAATCCATTAGTAAACTGTAATGTTTCCCATGCGTATGTGTAGACTACCATCTCCATAAAGCAATGCAATTTAGTTTTCATATCTTCATTACATGGTAGGTAAAATAAATGTATTAAATTAATACATATGATATTTATGATATAATAAAAAATCCTGAATGGTTAATTATCATTTAACTTTATTTCATTCCATCCATCAAAAAGTGGAAACATCACTTGTGTGCATATATAGATCATTGTCTCCATAATGTTATGTAATTAATTATTCATCACCACATAATATGAATGATTATAAATATGTATATAATCATTATATAGTATATTTATATCTTGAATATAATTCTCAATGTGGATTAACAATGATCAATGTGAATGTACTATAACTTACAAAGTAAAACATACTTGAAAAATAATGTAACTAAGACCCAAAATGACAACTTTAATAGATAATTATTAATAAACATGTGTTGAAATGATATAAGTGTATCATATATCTTATTATATGTATCAATATTATTATTATATTTAATTTTAAAAGATAAAAATTTATTATACATGAAAATTGATCAATTATGAATCATATTGGATATAAGGCAAGGGATTTATCTAAATTTCTCTTCATTGAGAGATGTTTTTATGTTATACAGAAATTTATTATTTTTGATGTTTTATATAAAGAAAATGAATTTATTTTAGAATATTCTATGATTAAATTGAATTTAATTATAAAACCATATTATTTTCAAGATTCCAATGAAATTTTATTAAAAAATTACTAATGTTACAATTGTTTGTCATATTAGTTTTTTCATTAAGAAATGTTTGATGTTATAAGCTTGTCTTATTTTATGAGTTATATATACTACCCCATTGATATTATTTATCCTAAATATACTTATTTTCATGGTATTTAATGTTTTTTTCATTTTACTTCATTCATTGAGTTAATGATTCAAAAGTTACCAAATAACTAAGGGTTTCATGTTATAATCTCATTTTTAAGAAGAGTATTTATGATTAAATTTTATGATGATGAAATTATTTTACATTTCCTTCCAAAACATATGTATTTTATTATTAATTGGTTTTTTATATGTATTTAAAATTTTCATTTAGTTCTTATCTTTTTTTTTCTCAGGATACCGAAAGAATGTTTTTTTGGAAAATCGACCTTGTTTTTATCTCCAATCAGGAATCTTTTCTTCCTCATACATATTTTCATTTAAAGTTTTTCAATAATATTTTTAATATTATCAAAATATTATTTAAATATTTTTTATCAATATTTAAATTTCAATAAAAATGCTTAAAATGGACTATATTATCATTTTCCAAACATAGTACTTTTTACTTTTTAACAAAAATGTAAAATGAATTTTTTGTTTAAAAAACCAGTTGAATAGATTTCCATGCCATAAAAAATAACCATTTTTTAAATAATCCATTAAATGTTTCCATTTTTTAATAAAAATAAAAATTTCCCTTAATACTTAATAACTTTTAATATTTTAAATATGTGATTTCAAATAAAATGTTTAATTTCCTCAAAAAATATTCCAGTGCTATTTTAAAGGTGTTTTAATCTATAAAAACATATTTTTATTTTTCTTATGAATTAATGGTGATATAATCCAATTTTACTATCTTTATTCTTTACATATATTGTTTGTTATTATTATGATGAAATTTTTATGATACCTGTATCATTTCCAAAGGTTATGATATGATGATATGATGAATAATTTATGTCTTTGTGGAACACATATATATGGATCTATTATATGACAGGTGCACTTGGAATTATAATTACCTTCAATAAATTGGGAAAATACGGAAATCTCATCAGATAATTAATAATGTAACATAGATTAAACCCAGTTAATTAAGGGATATTTTTCAAAATGGTTTCCTTGGGAGTGATCATTGACTATAGAAATGGTATAATATGGAATTAACCCAATCCAATGTGATTTTATATGTCACGAACCAACCCGGGTCGACCCTGAACTGGTCACCCAAGCCGTCCCACAACATGGCTCGAAGGGCATTCCTGATCCCCACGGGCTGGCAACCAGTGTCAGGCATCAAAATTTAATCATTGGGAATGATTTCTCCCATAAAAGGTAAATATATAAACAAGAATAAATAAAACAATAAAACTAAACTCTAGCAGTGGGAAAATAGATAAACAGAAAAACTCCACATACCTCTATGTGACCCTATCGGTCACCACCTAACCAAAGACTGACCTTGCTCCAATAATGAGCAACTCAGAGAAGATATCCTGGGCAATGGGTAACCTGCAACTAAAATGATATAATAGGAATGAGCATTAAGATTCTTAGTAGGGTTGAAAATTTAAACCAGAGAATATAATGTCTCCTTTCCCAAAAAAATCCATTCACACAAGTTTAAAGTACAATTATAAAATTAGGGTTTTCACATTTTAAAATAAGAAAAATGATTTTATCATTTAAAAATACAACACATGTGACATACCATTTTCAAAATCATTTGTCTTTTTATAAACTAAACTCAAAGAAAAATATACCAAAGCTGGGATAAAGTAGAATTTGTAAACAAGGAAAGATGGAAATAAACCAGTATAACAGAAAGTAAAAAAACATTGAAAATAATCCAGTAACCATGGGTGATCCTAAAAATCCATAGAAGACCCCTAAATGTACTCAGTTTTGGAACCGCCTGCCAGCATATAGTGAAGCTCCCAAGTCTATAACCAACTAGGCGCCCTATAATTGACCAATATAGTGGCAATGTTCGTCCGACCAGACAACCAATCCAGGGGTACCAAACCGTTTAATTGGGGCTGATCAGCAACCGTCACTCTATTATCTAAAAGACGCATAGGAACCCATGGTGGTTATAATAATACTATGTAAGTAGGAAGGCCCTCGCATGTGTGACTCATCTCAACGCACTTGCCTTCCCTAAACACAGATGCTTCCTATTCATTCACCCATAAAGGGTTACCCTATAATGAATCACCCCTAAGTACAAATTCACTCATTTCACATTAATAAAGTTCCAACTAGGACATCACACCATTTATCATTTAAAACATTTCATAAAATGTTCAATGTTACCAATTGGGAATACCCTTTCTCCAAAGTACAATCTCTTTTAAAAGTTAGTACAACATTACCCTTGGGCTAAAAGGGTCAAAAAAGCGTTTAATTCAACATTTCTAAAAGTATTACCTGAAACACCACACAAACGCAACTTTTGCCTTTATAAATTGAAACAAGCACATCCTTAAAGATTTCATTTCAAACCATTTCAGAAATCACAAAAAGAACCCAAAGTCATTTAGAAATCAAGAATCATTTTCAAAAAATTAGCACTACCTTTCAAATAAAACATAAACACACACTGAAACACTTTGCACCCATTATTCTCACTTTAAACATCATTTAATAAATCATTTAATAATTTAGTAAAATATTTCAAAAGGGACAATAAAATTCTTACATCATAATATCACCGATTTCATAGGCGAATACCATTTTATAATCAAATCTTTCACCAAGAAAACACTATCATAAGTTAACTATAACATATTAGATGTGAAAAACATAATATAATATTTAGTTAAGTAAACACAATAATTAAATGGATTAAAAAATGGGAGTGAGGGAATGGAAACACCTAAACCACTAATAGGTGAAAAAAACAAAGAACCTTTCCAGAACTTTTAAAAGCTCAATTAAACAACCTTTGCACCATTCCCTTAAACCCCATCTTGAAACCATGTCTGGTATAAATCAAGCCTTTTAAAATAAAATAATTGTCATTTTAAATCAGACACATCGTGTACACTATTACATAGCATATAGGCATAAAGCAAAAAAACACTTCCACTAATTTCTACAATCATAAAAACTTCACACAAACCTAAATAAATACACGGTAAGTACGAAAGTCTCGTTTTTATATTAAATAAAAATACACAATGGGTGAAAATCATGTTTGACAATTTAAAAAATACCCAAGCATCATTTGGTGAAAAAGTAAATAGGCATAAACATTAATTGCTTCAAAACTTAATTCCAACAAAAATCTATTGATTCTAAAACATCATTGTAAGTTATGTAGAGGCATCTTAAACATGCTAATTATGAATTGAAAATTATTTAAAATAATTCAAGTATCAATAAAGATCTTCAGAAATGAAGTACATGAATCCACCTACCTCAAACACCTATGAAAGTGATAAAACTTCAAGAAAGGTAGAACCACACCCCACGGACTAACCACAAAATCTAGTCAACGAGAAACATGCACAAATTACAAATCAAGGTATTAATTTTTGGTTAATTTAATAAAAACACCAAAAGGAAAGAAATATATTGAGAAAGGGGATTGCACTGCCAGGAACAGGCTGGAGGGTGGCCACCGGGATGCAGCACAAGGAGGCGATAGAGCACCAGAGAAGTGAGGAATGATCGATAGAGAAAGGGGGTTGACTGGCCATAGAGCGGAATGATCAAGAGGCTATGCCGCTGCTAGTTGTCCAGGGAAAAGGGAAAAGACATAGTGATCTTGATGGGGCGAGGGTCGAGGTGGATAGGGAAAGCACGAAGAGGATGTACGAGGTCAGGGTGGAGGCTGAGAGAGGTTCTGGGAGAGGGAGAGGCCTGGGGAGAGCCTAGAGGGTCATGAGTGCAGGGGAAGTGCTGGCTGGGTTGGGTGGCCGGAGGTGCAACGAGGTAGGGGAATGAAGGCGAGGTCACTGGATGAGAGTCCGAGGACTATAGGTGGTGCACTATTAGCCAGGAGACAAGGGAGGAGGTCGAGATGGTGTTTGAGGAGGTTGGTACGGTGAGGCCGGTATGGTTTGAGGAGGCTGAAGCATGAGGGCCTGGACACCGAGGGTGCTGGGTGAATGTTCCGCAGAAGGGGGGGGGGAAACCAGGATGGTATGAGTCAAGGGTGGAGGCGGAGTGACTAGGTGCATAATAAAGAGGCCAGTGGAGGAGGTCTTGGCCACAGAGGGTTAACGAGGGAGGGTAGCAAGGGGTTGGGGGTCGGGTGTATCGCCACTGCGCAGAGGGAAAATGGGGGGGGGGGGGGGGCGACGGGATCAGGTTGAGCTAGGGTTAGGGTTATTCAATTTTTTCATTTTATTATAATAACAATAATTATAATAATAAAACCAATAATAATAATAATAATAATACGAAAATTTACAATAATAGAAATAACAATAATAAAATTTACAATAGTAAAAAAATGAGAACAATAAAAAATAAATAATATAATATAATAATAATAATACAAATAATAATAATAATAATAATAATAATAATTAACAATTTCCCGACTCTTGGGCCAGCTGCGCGGCTATCACTAACCGTGTGGTGACCGCGTACAGGTCCGAAACCCAGTAAATATATTAAATGACAAAATTTTTAGACTCACCCTCATTTGAGCCTTGATGAGAGGATTTGAAACCAAGAAATATTAAAATAAAAATAAGCTTAAAATTTAGGGTGTGGCATTTCTCCCCACCACAGATACCTTCTTCCCCTAGAAAGTCACCCAGCCAAACAATAGACAAAACAATAATCCATGCTAAATTGAAACTGAAAAAAACCACAACACAAGAGAATGGGAGGACACAAGAGGGTTCTAAACACCACAAGAACTCAAATAGCATGGAAATTTAACACCTAAACATACCACCCTGAGAAAGGGGGGTAGATGCAGAAACTCCCAACTGATCCAAAGTAACATTTATAGCACAAGTGAACAACACCTCAGCTGAAACTTGGAACTCTCGACTCAGATCAAAAACCTTGAATATTGGAAAAAACACCGAAGAAGAACTTACTCAAACAATGAACCTGGGTATAACCACAAGCCTTAACTTCTTATCAGGTATTACATCTCCAAACAAACACCGCTAAATCAAGATCAACCCATACAAGGTCCAAACACACTTTTAAGAAAAATTCACAATTCTGAAAAACCTAATCAGACAAACAAAACAATTTGGATTACAATAGAACATATCTGTCATAACTTCATGACATAAAAATGATCTTAAAACAACTTAAAAACTTTAACAGCAGAAAAAAATAACTTAAAGACTTTAAATGTTCCACTGCCAACATGGAACACAAAACCTGAACCAAGGCTTCACACCCTTGGTAACTCCTGACTGCACACAAGCTTCAACCCAAGACCTGTGGCTGGGGAACTGATGGTTGAAGAATCTCATGCCTCATAGTCAGGAACTGGAATCACTCTGGTCACAACGTCTTTTTTAGGTGATGCTTCCTGCAGAACTTCTCCAAGTGACCCAGACAGCTGCAATGATGACGCTTCTTCATAAGGACATGACATGACGGCTTCGCATGCCCAAACCGACCACACTAGTGGAACACCACTGAATGTTCTGACGAAATGGAATCCAAATCCACTGAAATGGACTCTTTATAAGCAGGTCCCTATGACACACCCTACTCTTTAGATGGGGAACCTTCACGAGCAACTAGATACGCTAGATTTCCAACCATCTGTACTTCAGAGACCAACTCATCTAAGAATGACTCATCCACCATATTCTCAAAAGGATGGTCCTTAAAATAGATAACCCACTCCTTGATCTCTAGAAAAATACCCCCGATGAAGAGAGAAGTATTCATAAAATCCTACAACAGTATCTCCGGAAAAAAGGACACAATTTCCTTGAAATGGTCAACATATGCTTTCACCGTCTGTTGGCCTTGTTTAATATGCATGAGCTCTTCCCTTTTCTTTTTCTTCACCTATTCAGGTATAAACCATTGGATGAAGATGGATTTAAAGACATCCCACATCATCCCAACTTACATTGATGGTGGGGAGAAAAACTCCCATTCATCCAGAGTTGGAACTTCAAACATTCCCAAAACGGCATGCACTCTGATAGCTTCGAGAGTTCCCAATACCCTGAAGACGTTCCCGACCTCTTCAAGACACTCTACTACCTCTAACGGACCCTGATCACCATGAAGAATAGGCAATGTCTGAGAAGGACCAAAAACTATACATGACTTATCAAAAACCTTGGGGAACTTTCTGAGCGGCATTTTCTGAACAACATATAAAACACAGATCCAAAACTAGTATCAAGCCGAAGCAATATCATTGAAAGTTCCATCATCCAAAAACAAAAAGCTAAAAAAAAAACAAACACAACCCAAAATTACTTTTTCAAAACCTCCTTTTCATTTTATATTTCAAAACTTCCTTCTTTAAAGGCCATTTTCCAAATACCAAACCTAATTTTCAAACCAAATTCAATTTCCAAAAATTACTTTCCCATTTTAAAATCACTTTAGAAAAACAAGGCCACACCTTAAATTCCAAGTACACACCTCAGTAATCCCATGAACCGTCACACATGTCTTCATCTACTTTCATCAACACGCACCAACACACACCTTCCATTCATCCCCTCACATGTTAAAACATTCATAAAGAGTACCCAAGGTTGCACCCAAACCATTTCCTCTACCAATTTCAAGAAAACATCATATTTTTTTGAGCAAGATATTTTGGTTTTAAATTCCATTTCATGAATTTAAATCCATTTAAAATAAATCATTATCATTTCAAAAAAAATCAATTTCAAAAGTGTACTAACACCCAACAGAACGAAGACAAAACTTAACTTAAATCAGGCTACTAGAGTGAGGGATTAGTATTCATGCTTAACCTGGTGATAATGTAGTGGGCCATTCCCTAAGTAAGTGTCAACAACTAGGAGGAACATAAATTGTGTAATCAAACTCCACATGGGTCACTAATCCATGTGAAATCATGATGAAACATTGGCTTTCCTCTATTATCACCCCTCAATCCAAAACAAACCAAAACGAGACAAGGGCTCAATTCCAGGACTACCCCTGGTGACTCAAGGTTCAGAACAAGAGAGGGTTCATGATATCCTTCATGTACCTACCTCTCGAGTCCCAAAAATCCTAATATCCATCTACCAAACACCCCAAATAACAAGGGACCCCTTTGATACCATTTTGTCATGAACCAACCCGAGTCGACCCTGAAGTAGTCACCCAAGCTAGCCCGCGACATGGCTCGATGGGCGTTTCCAATCCCCACAGGCTAGAAACCAGTTATGAGTATCAAAATTTAATCACTGGTAACAATTTGGCCCATAAAAGGTAAATAAATAAACAAGAATAAAAAAAATAAAACGAAACTCTAGCAGCAAGAAAAGAAATAAACATAACCGCTCCACATACCTCCATGTGACCCTCTAGGTCACCACCCAACCAAAGGACGACCTTTCTCTAATAATGAGAAACTCAGACAAGAGATCTTGGGAAAAGGGGAACCTTCAACTGAAATGATAAAATAGAAATGAGCATTAAGATGATCAGTAGGGTTTCTAAGATAAATCATAGAATCCAACATCTCCTTTAAAGAAAAAAAATCCATTAACACAAGTTTGAAATACAATTATAAAAGTAGGGTTTTCACATTTTAAAATAAGTAACATGATTTTCTCATTTAAAAATCCAACACATGTGACATACCATTTTCAAAATCATATGTATTTTTATAAACTAAACTCAAAGAAAAATATACTAAAGATGGAATAAATTAGAATGGGTAAATAAGGCATGCTGAAAATAAACTAGTATAACAGAAAGTAAAAAAGAAATGAAAATAATATAGTAACCATGGGTGATCCTAAACATCCCTAGAAGAACCATGGACATACTTGATTTTGGAACCACATTTAGGCATATGGTGAAGCTCCTAAGTCTATAATCAACTAGCCACCCTATAACTGACCAATCCAGAGGAAAAGACCACCTGACCTAACAACCAATCTAGGGGGTACCAACCCGTCTAATCAGGGTTGATCCACAACCGTCACTCGATCATCTAAAATAATCCCAAGAAACCATAGTGGTTATAATAATACTATGTAAGTAGGAATACCCTCACACATGTGACTCATCTCACCGCACTTGACTTCCCCAAACAAGGGCGCTTCTTATTCATTCACCCATAAAGGGTTACCCTAGACATGAGCGCCCCAAATACAAACTCACTCATTTCACATTAATAAAGTGCCAACTGGGCCGTCACACCATTTTACATTTAAAAAATTTTATAAAATGTTCAAAGTTTTAAATCGTGGCTACCCTTTAGCCAAAGCACAATCTCTTTTAAAATTAAGTACAACATTAACCTTGGGCTAAAAGTGACAAACGATCCTTTAACTCAACATGTCTAAAAGTATTACCCAAAACACCAAAAAAAACCACTTTTTCCTTTACAAATCCAAATGGGTAGTTGCTTAAAGATTTCATTTTAAACCATTTCATAAATAACACAAATAACACAAAGTCATTTAGAAAGTAAGAATCATTTTCACAAAATTAGAACTCCATTTAAAATAAAACCCAAACACACACCAGAACACTGTTCACCCATGATTAACACTTAAAAAAACATTTAATAAATTTTTTACTCATTTAGTAAAACATTTCCAAAGGTCCAAGTAAGTGCTTACATCACGATCTCACTGATTTCACATGAAAATTCCATTTTAAAATAAAATCTTTCACCAAGAAAACACTATCATAAGTTAACTATAACATATTAGAGGTGTGAAACATAATCGAAGATTTAGTTAAGGAAACAAAAGAATTAAATTCATTAAAAAAATGGGAGTGAGGGCATGGAAATTCCTAAACCACTAATAGGTGTAAAAAAACCAAATAAAATCTCTAAAACTTTTAAAATCCCAATTAAATAACCATTGCACCACACCCTTAAAACCCATCTTGAAACCATGTTTCTTAAAAATCAATCCTTTTAAAGGAAAAAATTGTCATTTTAGATCAAACACCTCATGTACACCATTACATATAATATAGGCATAATCCCTAAAAAACACTTCGACTAATTTCTACCATCATAAAAACTTCACACAAACCTAAATAAATATGTGAAAAGTATGTGAATAAAATTTTTATATTAAATAAAAATAAGCAAGGGGTGAAAATCATGTTTGAAAATTTAAAAAATACCGAATCATTATTTGGTGCAAAAATAAATAGATATAACCATTAATTTATTTAAAACTCAATTTTAAAAAAAATCTATCTATTATTAAACATCATTGTAAGTTAGGAAGAGGCATCTTAAACATGAAAATTATGAATAAGAAATTATTTAAAATAATTCAAGTATCAATAGAGAGCTTCAAAAAGTAAATACGTGAATCCACCTACCTCAAACAAGTGCAAAAGAGATGAAACATTAAGAAATGTAGGACCAAACCCTATAGACTAGCCTTACACTCCAATCAACGAGAAAAATGAATGAATTAAAAATAAATTTATTAAATTTTGGTTAATTAGAGAAAAACACAAAAAGGAAGGAAATATATCAAGAAAGGGGCTTGCACTGTGAGGAACAGACCGAAGGGTGGCTGCCGGGACCTAGAAAAAGGAGGTGGTAGGGCACCAGAGAAGTGCGGAACAACCGCTGGAGTAAGGGGGTCAGCTAGCCAGAGCAAAAAATGTTCAAGAGGCTGCACCGCTACTGGTTGGCCAGGGAAAAGGGCAAAGGCAGAGTGTCGTTACTGGGGTAAGGGGCGAGGCAACTAGGGAAAGTGAAAATGGGATGCTAGAGGTCAGGGTAGAGGTGGAGAGCGGTGCTGGGAGAGGGTGAGGCCTGGGGCGAGCATAGATGGTCATGAGTGCATGGGTGGTGCTAGCTTGGTTGGGTGGTCGGAGGCGCGACAAGGCTGGGGAGTAGAGGCGAGGGCACTGGACGAGAGGTCAGGGACCTACAGGGTGGTGTGATATTAGCCATGAGACGATGGTGGAGGTTGATATGGGGTTTGAGGAGGCTTGTACGGAAAGGCCGGTGGGGTCTGAGGAGGTCGGAGCATGAGGGCATGGGCACCAAGAGTGCTGGGTGCAAGTGTCGCAGAAGGGGGGGGGGGCAGGAGGGCGTGAGGCAAGGGTGGAGGCAGAGTACCTAGGGGAGGAGGTTGAGGCGTGAGCAGGAGGCTAGTGGTGGAGGGCTTGGGCACAGAGGGTTGATAGGGATGGTAGCGAGGGGTTGGGGGTTGAGTGTAGTGCCGTTGTGTAGAGAGAAAATGGGGGGGGGGCGATGGGATTGGGTAGCACTAGGTTTATTCTCTTTTTTTCATTTTATTATAATAAAAATAATTATAATAATAAAACCAATAATAATAACTATAAAAATAATAATAATAATAATAATAATAATAATAATAATAATACCAAAATTAAAAATAATAGAAATAACAATAATTAAATTAATAATAATAATAATATAATAATAATAATAATATAATAATAATAATACAAATAATAATAATAATAATAATAATAAAAAAAATAATAATAATAATAATAACAACAATAATAACAATAATAAGAATAATAATTAGAAATTGTCTGACTCCTGGGCCAGCTGCGCGACTACCGCCAACCGCACGGTGATCGCGCACGGTTCTAAAACCCAGTAAATATATTAAACAACAAAAATTTTAGACTCGCGCTCACTCGAACCTCGATGATAGGACCTGAAATCAAGAAATATTAAAATGAAAATAAACTTAAAATTTGGGGTGTGATAGTCTAGCTAGGAAATGATTTTTTATTCTCTTGTTCATGCCAAAAAAACATTTCTTATGATTATGATATTTTTACAAGGCTCGTGATTTATGATTTATGATTTATCACTATTATTTCTTATGTATTTCAATATATAAAACATTCTTCCATGTTTCAGAATTATGATATATGATGTGATAGGTGTTATTTTCTAATTTTTAACGCCTATTATCATACCATTATTAATATCTTATGTTCAATTAAAATAATTTATTATTATCTATTATGTTTAACCATACATAGCATATCTACTCACACTTTATTTTCTTTTCATTCCCTAGGTAATGGAGAATGTTTTTATGCATGTTACATATAATAAGTGTTCTAGATCTGAAGAACTAATTGTGGAATGATGTATATATTTTATGTTCCAGTTTTATATGTAATTTTTTTCCAATGACGTTAAACCTCTCCAATCCTAAATGATGTATTATTGTGAAATGTATCTAATATTCTTCTAAAATGATGTAAGATTTATATATGAAAAATATGGGTTATTATATTTATTATATATATTGATAGAAACAAGGTGTGCAGATTGAAATTAAAATACTATGTCTTAAAATAAGGCGACAAATCTTGATAATTAATTATTAATGTATTCCAAAGAAAAATGGGTCTTTTAAAAGAATATTCTCACATAAAATTGAATGTAAAAGAGTTTTCAACATATACACTACTTTTCAAATTTAATGTTGATGATATGATTTTTTTAGTGACCCAGAGTACCATTATTTGGAATTTTCTAAGTGCATGAAAGTCCTTTTTTAAATGTAAATGATGGGAGAAAAAAATTATTTTATATGATTATAAATTGAGAATAAAATAACATTTAATATTTTCTTATAAGAAAAATTATTCAAAAAAGTTATTGAAAATGTATAAAATGAAATAATCAAGATATGTTAAGACACCAATTTTGGTCAGATCTAAATTATGTGTATATAAATACAACATTATCTTCAATCAAATAAAATTTAAAAGACTCATTATAATATTGATGTGTTTAATATATTTAAAACCTAACATTTCCAATATAGTGAATCATTATGATTGATTTCAAAGTGACCCAATAGAGACACACATACTTATATAAAATAAAGAACTATGATATTTTGATGGAATATTGAATTTTGGTATGTTATATAAATGTAGTACTAATTTGAAGATTTATTTTTTCACTAATACACATTAAACTGGATATTTTATAGATATAAGATCCACATCAAGTGATTATTTCTACATTGGTGAGGGTATTTTGATTTAGTACAGTGAAAATGAGAACATTGCGACAGTTACCACAACTAAAGCAAAGTACGTGAAAGTAAAACATGAATATGAATAGATTTTTTGAATGAATTTTCATCTGGAAGATTAGATAATATAGGCTAAGAATCCATTTAATATATTTTGTGAAAATGAAAGTGAAATAATTCTATAAAAGAACTATGTATAAAATTCTATATCCAAACACATACACACAATTTATCATTTTATAATTGATCAAATAGATACTGAGGATATAAAACTATAATTTATTTCTAATAAGAATATGATGGTAGAAATATTCATAAAATATCTTTAAGAGTGAGGTTCTCTAAGTTGAGGCTAAAATTCATTTTTCATCCCTCACATATCACATGAATAAATTTGAAAAGGACACCCACTATGATTTGGATTCTATTGAAAATGAAAGAGATATAGTGACCAAATTTTTGACCAAAAGGTGAGAGATTATGTCTTTCCAAAGAGGATAATTCAAATAATCTTCATATGATGATATAAATATTATGATATAGTGGTTAATGTAAATAATAATGTGATTCATGAATTGATAGAGAGTTATTTTAAGTCACTTGGTAAAAGTTTCTTGACCATGAGGGATGTAATTCACACAATACCATAACCTTATATGGTTGTGTGGTGTAAGAAATTTATCATAATAGATTGGAAATGGTTTGATTAATCTAATGTTAGATGATGAGTTCTAATATAAATATGAGTTTTTTTTCTTGGGAATTTATTGATTTACAAAAAATAAAAAATGGGGATATTAAAGTGCTCCTAGTGTTTTTTATGTTTTGATTATTTTTTTACATTATTTTTCATCACAATTGATGAGTTTATAAGTGATCATAATGGATAATGAAATGTCATTTAATTTAATTGAGTTTTTTTTATATGATAGATGATGGTTTCATTTATCTCAATGAATATCAATAAGTGTTTGATGTGAACTTAATATTCTATAATAACCATGTGGCTCAGAATATGATCAAAAGTCTCCATCGCAAGACTTCATTCATCATTTGTATTTCAGATATAGTTATACATTTTCAAATGAATGAAAATATATATGTCTATTATGAGGGTATATCTATACCACTATCATATGCCTTTTAATCAGATTATATGACAACATTTCTAAGAATAATTATTCATCATTAGAATATAACATAAGACATGAATGTAAGTCATTATCATAAATCTTTAGTGTGATACTTTGAGTTATACCTATGTATATAATCATAGATGATAGTAAGACTTGAGTATAAGTCATTTATTTGACATCATTTCTTATAATTCAAGAGTTTATGAATTCATGATACCATAAAACTTCAACCTTGAAGGTATCTCTTTAGTATAGAAGTACACTGATCATAAAACTTTAGTACATAGAGAAATTTTGTTCAATTTTTATAAGTAAATAATTTTATTTTTTAGAATTTTCAAATTCTAATTTAATATAACCAATGATGTTGAAAATAATATTCAATGATTAAATCATATGATAAATTTAATTTAGACTCACTCATGTAATATTTAAAAATGGATAATAATTTCTCACATCTCTTTGTAATTTTGATATTCTCTATCTAGAATGTTTTTTTTGAGTTTTAATCTTAGTTTTCTGTAAAATAAAGACAAAAAAGTTAGTATGTTATGTAAATTTGACGAACCTTAGATTCTGTAGATTTTTAATAATCACTAAATTCATTTTATGCATTGATTTATGACATGGTCATCAATTTACATTATTGGATATTATGTTTTGAAAAGTGGATTAGTTTTTCACATCAAAAGATGTAAGGTGATGTGTTTTAGATTAATTAGTGGTAAGAAGATGTGAAATACTAAAATTCAAAAATAAAATTTATTATTAATTTTTGATTATGGAGGATATGTATTGAGATGGGTTGGGCCACATGGAATTATTTAATTCATTAAGTATTTTATATGAGTTATTATGTATGACGATGTCCAGAGGTCTACTAGGATGATCAAATATGATACTTTGAGAAATTGAATAAAATATTGGTTCATTAGGAAATCACATAGAAACACTATTAATATTTCATAGATTTTTGAAAAACCTATGTCATAAAGTTATGCTTCCCAAAGTGGTCATTTAATATTCATTAAATTATCAAGTTGGACATATAAGTTTAATAATTTATTAAATTGACGATTCTGATTGGTATTAAACTAATTCCATTCTCTAAAATGATAATATCTTGGTACAATCGAATTGGGGAAGCTTGTGAGAGTTGGAAAAATATTATTTCGGTGGAAAGAATTAATATATGATGATATGTATTAAAAAAGAAAAATATAAAAAGATATATGGATTTATTTTAAAATAGTACATTGAGATATTGAGAGATGTATAGAGATAATACATTTGATGTTTAGAAGTGATAATATATATATGTTTGTGCTTTAAGTTTCATAGAATTAGTTTTTTTTATGATTAAGAAGACCTTATACATACAGATCTATATGAATTGAGAAGATATTCTTTAATATCTAAGAGGCTCATCAAGGGGGATCTACATTTATAGTTTCTAATGTAACTGAACAATCAAGAAGATATTCTGTAGTCTAGTTACATTAACTTTATGAAGGTAGCTCCAAACTAAACAGACTGGTGTGACTATGGATATCTATAATGTGAATCAATTATAAAATTATATACTTAAATATAGTTGTGAATAAAGAAAATAATTCACTCTTTGGTAGACTAACTGACTATAAAAAAATTATGCTTCCCATGAAGGGGGAAATCTTTTAATAATACCTATGTCTATTATTCCTTAATTTTCAACATATTTGAGTGTAGTTTAGATTTTTTAATTTGTATATTGAACATTTAAATGTTGCAGATGTTGATTTAATTATTAATAATTTATAAAAATGTTATCCACTTCCTCTTCATAATAATTTTTAAGATACCAGGGTGTGTATTTATTGTGTACTAATCAATAATTTTTCATTAAACCCCCATTACATATATAATCAAATTATGTCTCAATTTCAATAATGATTTAACTGATAAGTATATATGTAAAACATATGTTTGATATAAATAAATCTAAAATAATATGTGATTCATTAGTCTTATTGGATTTTTCCTCAACCTGTATTGAGACGTAGTTTACCATGAATATAATGTATACAAAATAGGATTACACAATATATTTACCTATAAAATATATCCCTTATATATTATACAGTTATAAAAAAATTATTTTTTATTCTGTAATCTCATTTTATATGTATATTTTTTCATTGATTTATAATATTTCACTAATTTTAAATAATCATCTGAATCCTTTATAAAGGTTGGATAACATAAAACATATTATAACACCAACTAAGAAGTTTTCAGATGTCTATAGATTTATCCATAATGGAATGTACACAAAAATGGAATGTTTTTTGAGTTTTGGTATACATCATTATACTATTTGTACAATTTTCTTAATATATGGGAATTCTCATCCAAGGCATTTTGATTCACCATTCATATATAAAATTTTATGGTTTAAAATACTTTAGAAAATTTAAGTATAACTTTAAATTTTACATATTAGTATAACATGGATTTAGTTTAATGATGTTAAATAGTTTTCCACATGGAATATGGTAATTTAATGGGGTCTTGGTTAAAATTTCTAATTTTATTATGTGTTAATGTTTACATATGTGATAAGACACATAGTTTTTTCCCCATTATGTTTATGATATCTATTTAAAATTCATGATACAACTGAATCCAACTCACTAATTTGTGGTTTTAATTTTATTTCTTCAAAATATATATCATGATTTTATGGTGAAAATATATTGTAACATTAGTTCCAAATATAAAATAATGAAATTTATAAAAAGTAAAAACAAATTTCATTTGACTCCATTATGGTGGAGGTATAGTTATATTATTTTTCATCAATTATCCTTTGTCCATATTTATCACATGTAAACTTCCTTATATCATATATAAGGGAAATTACCTAATAAAACTATTAGAATAATCACAAATCTATTGAAATGATATATCTAATCATGGGAGATAAATGATTGGTTGTGTAATGACTCAAATTTTCCATGTATTAGATTTGGATATCTTATGGATTATTTTTGAGGCTAGGAGCTAAGATGACGTGCGATTCTAAGGCCTAATGTTCATAGAGTAGATTTTGGAAATATATTAAATATAACATGCACACATTCTTCCTAAAAAAGTAAAATAACATCTAAATGGATGATCAGATCAGAAATATTAGGGAACCATTGAATTTAGAATGAAGGTTTTACACTAGGTGTGACTTAACCTTGGTTGGAAAGGGTCGTTTATGAAAAATCCATCACAAGTGTAAAATAAATAAAATAATTTATTAAATTATTTTATAAGTATAAATTCAATGACCTAATTCTGTTTCATTTAAATACATGATTATGGTATAATTTTAGGGTTAGATGTATAACTCTATGATTTGATGAGATCCATCAGAGCTGTTGGAGGAGATCCTATTTTTGAATGGTGACCGGATCATGGATCGATGATTGATGAATAATGGAACAGAATGATCTCACCAATGATAATGACACTGAATCATTATTCATTAGTGATTAATCCAGATCGAGGTAGGGTAGTAGTTTGAGTTATTTCATTTCCCCGATCTTGATTTCTATAACAAATGTGAATCAATTGAAGAACAGATTGATTCATGGATCAGTCATCTTGTAAGATGGATTACATTAATCTTGTTCATGTAAAATTTTATTAATGATTAAATTGATGATTTTTTATTTTTATTCTAATGGAAATAAATCTTGATCGACATAAACATCAATCTAGGTTCATTCTTCTCTTTTGTTCTTATAATTTTCTCCCCCGATTATTCATTCATCATGGGTGTTCTTTGTTTGGACCGCAGTTCAACATATCCTAATAAATCGATAATTGCACACCCAATTCTTAGTAAAATGATATGATATCATAGATATGAGATTTTCATAGCAATACGGTGTTGAGAAAGTGGAATATATGATGAATCAGACAACAGTGGATACCTGATTTCATATTCTTCAATATTCTTCAGTAGAAAGTGAAGAATGAAAATGATTCCATTTCAAAAAATATATTTTATGGCCAGATTTTTTTTTGATGACAATACTCATATGAAGTGGTTCCTTGGGTTTTTTTTTTGAAAAGGAATGGTCAGATCAGAGACTGGGGCGACGAAGGAGAAGAACAGAGTGCATATATGGATTTATAGAAAATCACTTGATACACGGCATGTAAAACAGATCTACATGTCGTGTGGGATCCCCTACATAGTAGCTAGGGTTTCATAGGATCTTAAGTATCACATTGAGTGTGACCCCAATCACATGGATATGGTCCCTCCCTAAACTCTCAATGTGTACCTCAAAGGTACACGAACATCGGGTGGAGTACACGATAAGCCTACATGGAGTGTACCCCCTACACAGACATGGTAGGACCATAGTACATGGGCTGAGCCATGCATTGGTACATGGGTGAAGTACATGGGAAAATAACACATAATGTACTTCTATACATACACATCTTGATAATATGGTCTATTTACATGGGCATGACCCAGGGTCAAGGGACATAATGTGTGACCCCTACTACACACTATGTACTCTTTTATACATGGATTGAATATCTTTTCCCCAGTGATATGGGAAATTTTCATTAAGATGAATTCCCTTTATCCTTCCCTGAAGGTTATTATGGTATCATCTACTACTCCTAGGAAAACAATACCTTTAGTATGAATTCTTGGATAGAGTAGTTGGAATTGCTCTATGAGGCCTAAAGTGAGATACACTATTCATCTTCATGCCATAGGTAGAGTTATTGGTGTCATCATGAAAAAATGTACATGGGTCTCTATAATATACATAATAGGTTAATCTAGATTGAGTTTGTTGGTATCACCCTATGGAGTTAGGAGTGATCATCATCTGTGTATCGTATCTCTTTAGATGTCATCAGTGCTATCGGAATCAGGACTGCATTATCCTAGATGAGTTTTATGTGAAATCTTTGAGCTAAAATCCTAAGATGGTATACTACAACTGTGACTTACCTTTAGACTATATGTATTTGTTGATTATATAAGATATTTTTTATATGTTTTGTAGACATATACCTATGTAGATCTGACTGTATTTCCTTTGTTTTATGATTTGTGTTTTTATGGAGTCCTACTAGTTACTGTTAAACTCACCCCTTTATGGGCCTTGGATGAATGTGTCATGTCTTGTACAGATGACCTTCCTTTCAATACAGTCCTTGTAAAATTAGGACTATATGTTTCTTAGTGAGATCAGATAGACTAGGGTGTGTTATTGGAGTATTCAGACAATAGTACCTTTACTTTTAGGTTGTACTTGTTTCAGACAGTTTGTGGTGGGATTTTATTTGGCCATGTTTACTTTCCTTTACTTCATGTCATAATTTGTTGTGGAATTTAGATGTATACATGCATGGTTATTGAATTGTTTTTACATTTCAGCATTGTATAGTCTTGGAGATGTGTGCATGTGTACATTTACTTAGGATAAGGAATCTCATGACTGTGATATGCCTTATTGGCACTAGTATCCATCCCCTGGCCAATTGGAGGAAAGCTTGGGGAGTCACGGTATGGGACCCACTAGGACGGGTCATGACAGAGTGGTATCATATAGGTCAGTTCTACCTTTGGACCGAGAGTTTGTTTGATTGGTTTGTAAAAACATCGTTAAGTGTTTCGAGTTTGAATTTTAGGATAGAGACTCCAGTTTTGGTGTAGCACCAAACATATCCATACAACTGGACTCTGATCACTTACTTTTTAACATGGTACATGAGAACACTGGTTGTAGGAAAAATAGTGGTACATGCAACATATAGGAATGAGTTGTGTTTTTATGTCCTTTTTGAGTCAGATCTCCAAATATAATCATTAACCATGGTACTTCTTATTTAATTTTAGGATAACTCAATAATATATACTAGCTAGGAATAACCATCATGATCACAAATATGATCTCATCAGTGATGAGGCATCAATATAGGGACCAATTCCCTAGGTGTTACCTCTTGGTGGTGCCCCAATAATACTACCACTTGTGGAGTACCATAAGGTACCTGTAGTACCATGGGATGAAGTCTGTAGGCTAAGAGAACTTCAAATGTTTCAAAGACTAAGAAACCTTAGGTTCTGAGGTGATCCTGACACATAAGTGGTTGAGGAATAGCTTGAGGCATTGACTAGAGTTTTTCATATGGCCAAGACAACAGTACAATAGATGGTGGTTCTGGTGAAGAGCCTTTTTAATGGATTAGTAGGGAAATGGAGGGGTTTAGTTACCCAAAAATATTAAGAGGAGAATATACCATGGTTATAGCTTGATCATATCTTTGGAGAGAAGTTCCCTATAGCTACATTGAGGGTTTTATGTATCCATGAAATATTGCAGCTCCAATAGGACAGAAAAAAAGTAGATGAGTATTCATTGAGGGTTACCAACCTCTCCACGTACTCGATAGATATGTTTTGTGACCAGTTATTTAATAATAAAACCTTTGAGAAAGGTCTAGGTGGAGACATCTTAGCCCATGTTATCCCTCTACGAATTTATACCTATGATGGGGTGCTAGAGCGAGCTTTGGTGGTTGAGAGTTTCCTGGATGAGTAGATACAGTCGGTGGTTTAGACCAGTGGGAAAGCAAGATTAAAGACCTTAGAAGTAGGGATATGATATCAGTCTCCATGACCTAGATGTGTGAGAAATTTCGGGAGGAGGTCCCAGGATAGAGGATTTGTGGTTTAGGGCTCAGAGGGTGGGTCCAGTCATCCCAGAGAGAGGAAATGATACGCATTTGATGGAAGGGGAAACATTGCACAAGATTTTCTGACTTGTGGTACAGCTAACAGATAAACCATGGAGGGGCTATGAAGGCATAGGAAATGATAGTATTATGTAGGTCTATAGGGTTGTGGACGTGGTATATGTACTAGGAGAGAAACATGAGGTGGTAGGAACTTTGACCTATTACTGCCACCACCCTCAGGTGTTCCCCACCAGGCTTAGGAAGATGGAGGAAAAGTGACGGGATATCTATAGAAGATCAAAGCTTATGACCCAATGACTTCAAGGATGATTCGAGGTATGATACGTGTCTTTTAAACCATAGCTATAGTATTGTTAGACACTAGTTCTAGTCATTTATTTCTATCCAAATATCTTGTTAAAAACATTGAGATTCCATTTGATCCCTTGGCTTAAACCTTGCACCTGGAGACTCCTACTAGAGATGATTTAGTGATCGCACACTGGTGTCAAAAATGTGACTTGAATCTTGGAGGTTATAGTTTCTGTTAGAATATCTTGGTAGCAGCATCAAGGCCTTATGAAATCATCCATGGTATGGATTGATTATCTACAAATCATTCTCGGATTGATGGTTTTAGGCGAAGGGTGTGGTGTGTACACATTGATGGAACTAGGTTCTCCCTTATCAGTGAAAAGGAAACCCAAGAATCCTAGGATGGAATCATACAGAGGAGGGTGCAACTGATTAATCATTATTTGGATATCCTAACCCTTAGTGTAGTGGATGTTATGAGTTTCCAATTTCCTATAGTGGTTGCAGAGTATGAGGACATATTCCCTAAGGATGTTCTAGGTTTAACTCCCCTCCGAGATATAGAATTTTGCATTGATATACACCCTGGTATGACATCAATATCTTATCCATCGTATAGGATGGCTCCCACAGAGCTTCATGAGCTAAGGGTGAAGTTGGAGGACTTGAAGAGGAAGGTCTTTGTTAGACCCAATGTTTCACCCTGGGTAGCCCCAATTTTTTTCCAAGAAGGCAGACAGGATCTTGAGGTTGAATTTAGACTACCAGGGCTCAAATGAGGTGATTTTGAAGAACACATATCCACTTTAGAGGATATATGTTCTCTTTGATCAGTTGATAGGGGAATAATGGTTCTAAAAGTTTGACCTTAGGTTAGGTTATCACCATTTATGAGTATAGGATGAGGACATCACAAAGATAGTATTCTGATTTCACTAAAGTCACTATGAGTACTTGGTATTTCCCTTTGGCATGAATAGTTACTTGGTAGTGTTTATGGGACTCATGAACCGGATCATTTAGCCTTAGTAGACTGGTTCATGGTAGTCTTAATAGATGATATACTTATGCACTCGACATCCAAGGAGGATCACCCGAGACACTTGAGGATGGTTTTGGACATACTTCGAGAGAACCAAATTTATGGAAATATCTCAAATTTTCATTTTTGGATTCAATTGGTCTACTTTCTAGGACATATTATCTCAGCAGATAGAGTGAATGTGGACCCGACCAAGGTCAAGGCAGTGTTATCTTGGGAGCCACTGAAGAGCATGACTAAGGTGTGAAGCTTCCATGCATTGGCAGGCTACTACCATAGATTCATACCTGATTTATCTAGGATAGAAGCACCCATTATATATTTGACTCAAAAGTGGAAGCCTTTCATGTGGGTAGAGAGGTTCCAATAGGATTTTTAGTAGTTGAGATAGAGTTTGACGAGAACTCCCATATTGAGATTTCCAGAGGAGGGTGTCGAGTACGTAGTGTTTTGGGATGCATCAGGAACCCATTTTTTTAATGTTGTGATGAAGAGGTAGGAAGTGATTTCCAATGGTTCATGTTATTTGAGACAACATGAGTAGAACTATGTGTCCCATGATCTTGAGTTAGCAGTGGTATTCTTCACATTAGAGATGTGGAAATAGTACCTAATGGAAAAGCTGTTTATTATCTATACTGATCAAAAGTGTCACATGTATATATTCTCTAAGAAATATTTTAACTTAAGATAGAGGTGATGGATAGAGTTCCTCCAAGACTATGACTTTAAAATTTTATATACTCCTTAGAAGGGGGACATAGTGGCAGATGCTTTTAATAAGAAATCTTGTTCACAATTTATGAGTGAGGTGTTAGAGTAGTCGGCCTCATTGCAGCTATCCTTTCTGGATGGAGATAGAGCATATTACCTCTAGTCGATGGTTTTTACCTCTCGGATCTTATAGTGAGTCATGAAGGTGTATATTTGGGATGTCGACTATGAGACCCTACATATTCAGATATCCACTGGACATGCTCTTGATGGATTTTTCTAAAGGTGGGGAGCACATCATTATTTTCAGAGGACACAACTTAGTTCCAGTGATGTTGCACAAGGAGGTTTTAATAGAGTTCACCCATATCCTTTGGTGGTACATCCAGGTGTGGAAAAGATGTACCAGGTCCTCTGACATTATTTTTAGTAGACATGGATAGAGAAGGTACTTTTATAGTTTATCTCTTGATACCTTACTTGTCAACAAGTGAAGGCTGAGAACCAAGTTCTAGTGGCTTTAGCTCAACCCCTTGAGTTGAAAGATTGGAACTGGGATGGGATATATATGGACATAATGACGGTCTTACAACATAGGTCTAGGGGAAAAAATGTCATCTAGGTAATCGTAGACCAACTCAACAAGTCATCCCACTTCTTAGAAATTCATGAGAAGAGTTCAGTAGAGAGATTATAACACCTCTATGTTCCAGATATATTCTGACTCCATGGAGTTCCATTGATAATTATTTCCGACCATGATGCTCACTTCACATCTAGGTTGTGGAAGGGATTACTGGAGGTGTTTGAGACTCATTTATAATTGATAATAGTGTTTCAACCCCAAACTGATGGCCAGATTGAGTAGACCATTCAGGATCTAGAGGAAATTCTATGAGATTGTATGTTGGACATTGGTCATAGTTGGGAGGACCACCTACCATGGGTGGAGTTTTCATAAAAAACAGCTACTATTACACCATATTTATGACACCATCCAAGGATTTGTACGGGAGACCCTGTAGGTCACCACTTTTCTAGGATGACCTAGGAGAGTCTGCACCCATGGTCCTAGAGTTGGTGTGAGAAACTATCGAGATAGTTTAGATAATCTGGGAGTGGATGAAGACTGCATAAAGATGTTAGAAGTCATATACAGATAGAGGATGATGCCCTTTAGAGTTTGAGGAATGAGACCATGTGTTCCTATGATTTTCACCTCGATGTGGATAACAAATATTTGGATGAGGTGACAAGCTATCTATGAGATTCATTGGCACTTTATATACACTATGTAGAGTTGGTGAGGTGGTGTACCACTTAGCTCTACCTCCACAGTTAGACTAGGTACACGACATCTTCCACATGGAGCAGCTGAGGAGGTATGTACATGACCCATTCCATGTTATAACACTATTATATTTTTCATTATTTGCAATATACTATTAGCAATGGATTCCCATCACAAAAATTCATTTATGACGGGAGTCTGTCACGAATAAGCCGTCACAAAAAACGACATCGCTATTGTAGTTATTCTTGAAGGTCCATCACAAAAAGTAATTATTTGTGACAAATGGACCATTCATCACAAATAACCATCATAACATTTTTAAATAAAAATTTGTGATGGGCAATTAATCTGTCACAAATAATAGCTTTTCCCAAAAATAAAAATAAAATAAAATTAATGGAAATTAATTATTTTTAAAAAAATTATATCTTTAAAAATAACTAAATTATTATTAAAAAATTAAATTAATCAAAAAATCAACATACTAAAAATCAATCAAATCAAATTAAAATATTATAATTAATGGAAAAATTAATAATAATATTAAAAAATTAAATATATTTTAAAATAATTAAAATAATGATCAAGTTAAATTTAATTAAAAACATTTCAAAAAACTAAAATTAATTAAAAAGTTTTAATATTTAAAATTAATTATTAAATTGAATTATATTTAAAAATCATAAAAAAATAAAACATACATAAAAGTAATACATCATTTCAAACAAGACATGTTTGTCATACCAAATTACAAAAAAATTATAAAACTTCAAAAATCATCAATTGTTGTCAGGTGGATGAAGATCACTCGAATGACCAGGGGGCTGACCAATTGAAGAACTAGGGGGGAAAATCTATGCTGATGCCATGCGCAAGCCACCACATATACTCCCACATCTGCTCATTTATTAGATGTTCCTTCTCACGCTCCTTCTCCGTCTCTTTCTGCATCTACTTTATCATCTCTTCTTGATATCTCAGCCTCTCCTCATAATGTTCAATGGAAGATGACTCTCCATGAGCTCCCATCATGCTCATTTATTCCATCAAATAAGTATCATAATAACCCATAGGTGTCAGTAAATAACCAATACCAATCACCCAACCTTTCTCAAGACCCTTAAAAGCACTTGAATTCATGCCTCTCATCAAAACCTGAATCAGTAGTTACATCTATTTCTCTCCCACTTTGACTCTCTAATGATTGAGAAGTCACAATCTCATACATTTCCCTTAAATATAATTAAGAATTATAATAACAATAAAATTAATATATATTTTGTTTAAAATAACTAACCACAATATGGTGTTGTTGGTCACCTAGAACTTATCCTGTACGGGGATCAGTATACATCTTCTTATACACTTCAAACTCTATAATAGATGATCTAGTAGTGGCCTGTATAATATTAAAAACATGTTATTGTTAAAGTATATATACATTAATAAATAATATCACTTACCACATTTCATGTATTTATGCCAAATATACAACTTACAGCCCTATGTGTGACTTCTTTCCTCCCCTGACTCTGACGTCCAAATGGTGAAATCCTCTTAAAAATCTCTCCAATCTAGAAGGATCACAATCCATCCCATACCTGAACTGAGATATAGTCGGGTCTATGAGAGACACAAGATTGGATGAAAATAGAAGCATAAGATTTATCCATAGCTCTCTTTCGAAAGTTGTGTAGAAACAAAAAAAAGCTCTCCCATATACAAATATCCCATACCTCTTGGATAAAATCTCTCTGGCTATCAGGAATCAGAAAAAATAAATTATACAAGACAACTAAAAAAATATATTATTAATTAAATAAATTTTAAAAATTATATATTATTTAATAACATACAATCTATTGGTTAAACATATAGTGACACACAATTATGGGAATTTGGTCCCATGTCACCCATGGACCAGAAAAATAATTTCATAGAATCGCACCAGCCTTCCCAACAACTAAATTTGAAAAAAATTTCAAATAAAAAAAATCATAAAATTAATACCAATATTAACATACAAAGTAAATATAAAATAAACATCATAAATAAATAAACATATCTCTGTAAACGAGTATCAAAATAAATAGGTGGTCGTATGTATAGAACAGGATTCAGAATCATCAATCAAGAAATAACACGCCCCCTCATAATAGGCACATCAGCCTGAGGCTCAGCTGAATCGGGCCCGTTAGCTGGAAGTTTGACATCAGTGAGAGAAAGAATTGATCACCAGGATCATCTCCAACCATCTAAAAAATATTCTTACATGTAAGAAATTATTAATATAGATATCAATTATAAAAAACTAATAAGTACCAAAATATAATAATCTTACCTATAAAAAATTGTTAATAAAAATATCAAATATAAAAAACTAATAAATATCAAAATATAATAATTACATATAACTAAATCCTGAATATAATACATAAATCTTTCATCATCTTTATAATTTTCAATGAGATGAATGTCTTCATCCTCATCTTCAGCATCATCAAATTCCATATGACTTTTGTTTTCATCACCCATTATTACTTCACCATCATTATCTATATCATCATCCCTTAACTGAGGGGTTTCATCATTGATATTTATATCTCATTGGGTAAGAGATATATTTTGGGATGTTTTATTAAAAATTTCAATATGTTTCACTTATACAGAACCACTATTTTCAATAAATTTATTATCATGTGATTTAATTTTTATTACACTCAACCAGTCCTTCAAATCTCTCAAAAAAACAGTAATTTTCATAATAAACATGATGTTCTTGATGTTCCAACATAAATCGTTCATTTGATACAATAATACTGTTATACTTAATGTCAAATACTCCATGGTGTGGATTATTCTTACTATTAAAGTGGCTACTTTGATCCAAAATAATCACTATGATAACTCTGTCAAAGATCTTGAGGCTCTTCATTGTATTGGAGTTCATGGAATCTATCCAAAGCTGAACTACACTATTTATGTTTTTTGGCAAGCTCCTTCTCCTAGCTAGATCAATGTCAATTTTGATGGAGCCTCAAAGAGAAACCTAGGCCTTTTGGGCTATGGTGGTATCTTTCGAGACCATCTTGATCAGATCTTAGGATGATTCTATGGAAGTTGTGGGATTTCATCGGCGTTAGAGGTGGAAATGATGGGTTCCATATATGTCGTATCTTTTTCCAAGCAATTTTACTGGAGCAACATTTGGATAAAAGTGACTCGACTATTATTGTGCAAGCCATCTGGAGTGGTGTTACTCACCTTGCGTGGTCCCTCACCCCCAGATGGATGAACTGCCTACACTCTCAAAAGCCTCAATTTCATTGTCACACACACTTATTGCGAAGCCAACATGATCGCTGACGGTATTGTTAACAAGGGAGATCCTCAAAATGTCATCTGGAGGGATGACCTCCCTCCTGATCTACTCCCCTTTTTTATTAGAGATACCAAAAAACTAATTTCTTTTCATCTTATGTAATCTTACTATGTACTCTTTCTTGTTTTATTAAATTTTAGCATTTTGGTCTTTGACCAGAACACAACCATTAAAAAAAAGACTCCATGGTGTGGATTAAATCACAACCCTTGATTAGTATCAAACCAATGGCATTTAAACACTATTACATAATTTGGTCCAATATAAAATAACCCAATTATTTCTTCCAGCATACCATAAAAGTTAACTTCACTTTTCTTATGATGGTATCCTTTCAAACAAACACAACTATTCCTTGATTTCTTTGAGTGGCCATATATTCATGTATGAAATCTAAATCCATTAACCACATACCCATTATAATATATTACCAATTTTGATGGAGGGTTTTTTAGCACACATAATCAACTATCAATTTTATTTTCATGTTTTGTTTCCTGTAAACAATAAAAATTATTAATAAAAAATATCATTGAAAAATTGATTTCTTATTCTATCGAAAGTAACATAACATACAATTATTTGAAACCAATATGAAAATTTTTGTTGACGACATTCTTCAAGAGCATCAAATATAATTTTTATAAATTATTTTATGATATGGTCATCATATAGTCTACAAAAAAATTAATGCAAATAAAATCATATTTTATAAATATTTAACAAAATAATAAAAAAGAAGTACTTACTACACAAATCACGTCATTTGTTCACAATTCAGCAGAAAATATGTATGAGCTTGGTGCAGTTCTTCATCTGTAATCCATCATTCACAATAGTCACCAAAATGAAGCTTGGGTTGATTAAAAAATTACAACTGATAGTCTATGATATCATCAACATTTTCTTCATTATGACCCATGTGATTATGTTTTGAATGGTATTATGACTAAAAATAATAAGAAAATAAATTTTAATCTTCCTCCTGTAAGAACACTTCTACAATCAACCCTTAAACTGATGCTTTGTTATGTACTTTATTCTTTATTTTTTGTATACATCTCCTAAATGGATACATACACTAAAATTTTACTAGCCCTCCATATTTAGATTCATATGAAAAAAGAAATATTAAATTTTCTATGGAATCAAAAAAGCATGGTATGAATATTTTCTCCAATTTACATAAAATTAAAACAACATATTTTTCTAGAATACTCAATGCATCATAATCCAATGTTTCCACACAAATATATTACAAACAATATGATATTTTAGTCAACACATCCCAGATTAAAGAATTCAACATCCCTCTAAGACCAATAGATAATAATATTTCAGTTATGACATGACAATCATAGCCTTTTAACCTGGTAATATTCCTATTTCTAATGTAATGAGACAAATTAGAAGCATAACCATCTGGTAACCTTAAATATCTAATCTATTAACAGAATAATAAATAGTTTTATTTAGTAAGTGAGTAAGATGATTTTGGATTCATTGATTTGTGTGATCTTTCATCTTTAAATAATTGAAGTTCAAGACATCTGTAAATCCAGGAAAGATCTAACAGTGCCTTTATATTATCTTTAGTCTTACCAGGAATTTCCAACACAATATAAAATATGTTATCAAAAATATTTTTCTCAATATTCATTTCATCTAACATGTGACAAACCAACAAATCATACCAATATGAAAGATACAAAAAATACCTAGATTTATCCAATTATAATCTCTCCTAAAACCATTTATTTTTTGTTCATTTATGATTGGTCCAAAAGTAACAGGAGGTAATGTAGAGATAATGGATTTTACCTGATTACCTAAGAGCACTACTAGAGGTTCATCTGTTTCAATTCGACCTTTTGTAAAATTATTTTTGTTCCTTCGAAAGAGGTTATTCGTATAAAGAAATATTCGATTACAATACAAATAACTAACCTTTATCCCATTAATAAGAATATATTCTTTTTTCTCAACCATGAAGTACAAACATGATTTTAGACCATGTGTTCTCCATCTTAATAACATACCATATACCAAAAATTCACTAATAATCCCTAATAATTCAACCTACAATATAAAATTTTGATATCCAACTATATCAAATGTATACCCACTATTGTTCCATAATGAAATCAAATCATCAATTAGTGGCCTCAAATAAACATTAATATTCTTCTTTAGATGTACAATAATTAATATTTCCAACTATATATATGGTTCCTTCATCAACATACAATGAGGTAAGTTGTAAAAAGTAATCAAAAAAGAAAAACAAGAATATTGACTGTCGTAAGAACCAAATGGAAAAAAACCATCAGTAGAAAGGCACAACCATATGTTATGAGGTTTTGAAGAAAAAAAAGGATGTGTCTAATCAAATTGTTTCCATGAATCACCATCACATGAATAATCTAAGATTTTACTGATGTAAATATTTGATTTATTCCATGTCATCAATTTAGTTGTGTTGCAAAACATAAATAAACACTATAAATGAGGTGTAATTAGAAAATACCTCAATTATTTCACATGAACTCTAGATTTTCTCTATTACGACTCGTTATACCTCAATTATATACATGTTGGATAATTAAAAAAGGATTCATAATCACTATAATATAAGATTCAATCATTTGAACATGCATAAATTTTTTGATAAATAAGATGTAAATTATGAACCAACCACTTACTTTCATTGAAACTTACAGGTAATATATTTTCATCAGGAAACAACAATTTAACTAATGATAAAATCTGATCAAAACAACTATTTGAAATTATAAAATCTGATTTAATAGCCATAAATTTTTTAAAAGCTTCAAGGTTTCTCATCTGGCATCCAAGATATAAGGCCTCCTTAGTAGATTTCAACAAATTGTAAAACTGAGAAGGTTATGATTGAGGAATTATAATATCATTCAAAGTTGTTGTTTCAAGAATAGATGGGACAATGAACTTGTGTACTAAATTCTAAAATGATGGATCTGGAACCATTTTTTTATTTTCTACTGAATTATTTTCACCATGTTGATACAAAAAAACATAATCTTTCCAAAAACAAAACCTAAAAGATGAAGTCTAACATTGTCAAACTTTTTAAATAACTTAAGATTATATTTTTGACATGGAAATTTAATTGTTCCTTCAGAAACAAAATAAAAATTGGATGATGAAAACAATATAAATGTTTCAACACCTTCAATATAGACAAGATTTATACCATATCTGTTTGTATTTTTGTGATGATTTATCCAATCAAAATCAGGTAATAGAAACTAGTTTATACTTCATGAGTCCATAGTTATCTAATAAAACAATACAAATAAGAATAATTATTACCAATAAATTTAACTAGGTGAAAATTATTATTATATTTTAACCCCTTGAAATATACTATGAAGTATAATCAGGGTGAGGTGATGGGCTAATATTGGATTACAGAGCCCATAAAGGCTCGGTGCATATAGAATAAAAATATTAAAAATACTATATAAGACACAATCTAATTTTGGAAAATAATAGAATATCTCTTGAATAGTGTATCATATGAGAAATTAGAGACCACTTTTGGGTTAGAGATGTGGGGTTTACCTAAGGGGTGACATAACATTTGTGAGCGCAGGGCATTGTACATGAGAGTAATTCATTAAAAAAATTATTATAATTTATTATTAAAATTTAAATTATATCCCAATCTATTTATCATATGAAAAATCAGAGACCACCATTGGGTTCAGGATGCAGGTTTTACCATATGTGTGACATAATATTTGTGAGCGGCGAGTGTTTCGTTAGATTGCACACCACAATAATTCATTTAATATTTTTTTTATAATTTTTATTAAAATTAATAGTATCTCCCAAACTATTTATCATATGAAAAATCAGAGACCACCGTTGGGTCTCGAATATGGGATTTACCCTAGGCATGATATAATATGTGTGAGCATGGAGTGTTTTGTTACATTACACGTGATGGTAGAATTTTTAAAATTTTATTAATATTATTTATATAATTATTCATTTTTATATATAAATATATATTAAAATATTTATAAAAATTATTAATACATATTAATTTAATTAATTAAACATATATATGAAATGATTATTAATTAATTAATGATTACTATATATATCCTAATTTATTATAAATTATGTAATGAATATTATTAATTATGTAATGACTATTATTATAAATTATGTAATGATTATTATTAATTATTATAGATTATTATAAATTATGTAATTATTATTATGTAATGATCATTATTAATTATTTAAATTATTATAAATTATGTAATGATTGTATATATATATATCAGTGTATCTTAAATTATTATTACAATTTTATTGTTACAATTTTATTATATAGGAATTATTATTATTACAATTTCGTAAATTATTTAAATTATTATAAATTATGTAATGATTATTATTAATTTATTTAAATTATTATTACAATTTTAATAATTTAAATACATATATATATCACTTTCATAATTAATATAAATAAATCAAATATATTAAAACTCATTTTTAAACAACTATGCAAATATAAAATCTATATAAAGATAGATATATATATTATAAATATATTTTACTTATGGTTGATTTTGATTATAAATAAATTTTATTACCTTATATTTACAATTTATATAAATAATTTATAAATAAATTTGAGTTCATATTTTTGAATTAATAATTAATTTGAATTCATAATAATTTTTAATTAATAAATTTTTAATTAATAATTTTTACCCTAGATGCATTATAATAGTTGTGTGAGTCGGTTGTTTTTAGAACATTTGTACGAAATATTAATACTAATTATTTTAATTAATACAATATTTATTCAAATTATTATGAATTTCTAAAAGTTGTTATACTTTATTATAATTTTTTTAAAAATTATTATTATTTTATAATTATCAATAATATTTATAATTTATTATAATAAATACTCATTAATTATTACAAATTCCAAATTATTTATTGATTTTTACTAATTATTTAATTTAATAATATATTTTTAATAATTAATATTTTTTTACAAATTTATAATAAATCTTTGTATTTTTTATATTTTTTTACAAACTATTACAAAAATTTATCCTAATTATTGTTAAATAAATTTTTAGTAAATATTATATATTTTAAAATTGTCATTGTTTTTCATTAAACTAATTTTAGATTTTTTTTATAAAAAAATTTTTATAAATAACATTTTATTAAAAAAATTCTTTAAAATTAATGTTCTCATCATTATTTAAAACCAATAAATTATATTTATTTCAATTGATATATATATATATATATTACATAATTTCTTAATCAAATATATTAACAAAAAATTTATTATTACACTTTTATAAACAAATTAACTTAACAAATATTTAGACATACATGCACGCACACGTGTAAAAAAGGAACTAGGGCACAAATAAAATGAATAAAAAAACCCAAAAAACAATAAGCAACAAAGAACTGGTAAAATTATAATAAATTTCCACCAACCCGAAAACACCAAGAAAATTAAAATAAACACAAGTGTTGACGAAACTAGCATATTTTCAAAAAAATACAAACTTCCAGTATATTTCTATAATAATCTTATTTCAAATAATAATATAAAATAATAATGTTTCAGCAACCCTCAATAAAAAAATAATCTATTATGTTTAAAGATAAAATAATGTGAAAAATACTATAAATCAAATTAAAACAACTCATGTGTAATCAAGACACTCAAATTTGGAATAATAAATTTATATTAACCATATATGTCAAATAAATTATCAAAATTGGGTAAATTTATAAACCTTGGTTTTTTCAAACTAGTATTTATAACATCTAACAAACATACAAGAAAAAATGATGGAGGATAGAAGCAGAGTTCATAACTTGCAGATCTGATGTGAAATCACCCAAAAATCGGAAGAAATGGATGTTTCAGGGGATGCATGAAGTGGGGTGTCTAGTAGGGTTCCATCACATGGCAGTTTGGGAGAGGGGAGAAGATAATATAGGAAGAAAAAAAGAGGGATGTGTACACTGTTAAAGCCTGGTACTTTTTGCGATGGAGTAATTACGATAGAATTAATTCCCTTACAAAAAATTTTTGGGTCAAAATTATTTGTGATGTTCATTTAATATTGTTGCAAATCATCTCGACTCAAAGAGAATTTGTGATAGACTAAGAAGTTCATCACAAATTCCAATCGTGGATTATTTTTTACGTTCGGTGGCAAGAACCCCCCCCCCCCAAACTATTTGTGAACGATTTAGAATTCTGTCACAAATAATTACTATTTGCGATAGAATTCTATATTCATCACAAATTGTCTGCGCAGTAGAACTATTTGGGATAGTTTATTTTTCCATCACAAATGCCCCATTGAAAATACTTTAAATTCTAGTAGCGTTAACTAGGTAAAGAAGGACATCAGGTATGAATCTACCTTTACTAAATACCTAGTAGAGATTAAGGATCGATATGAGAGGATACTTCATGAGAGATCAGTTCCTTTAGTATGTGTCTGGTGGTAGCACATGAATCTTCCAGAGAACACATGGGAGAGGGAGACTTAGATTCATGCTCAATACCCAAATCTCTTTTTGTATCCCATGTTTTATATTTTTAGGATGTAAATACCCAAGGTAGGGAGAATGTAATGACTTAAAATTTTCTATGTATTATTTTTGTATATTGTATGGATTATTTTAAAAACCAGAAACAGAGACAACATGCGATTTCATGGCCTAGTGTGCCTCGAGTAAATTCTTAAAATATATTAAATATATTAAATAGTATGCGCACACGATTTTCCTAAAAATGTGGAATAACATCTGAATGGATTTTTAGATTAGAAATTTGAGAGTACCGTTGAATTTAGAATACAAGTTTTACCCTAGGCACAACATAACCTTGGTCAGTGTGGGTGGTTTTTGGAAAATCCATTATGGGAATAAAATAAATAAAATAATCAATTAAATTATTTTAGACCCAACAACGTAGAAACCTAATTCCATTTATTTTAAATACATGCTTATAGTATAATTTTAGGGTTAGTCTCATAACTGTATGACTCTATGAGATCCATTGGAGCCATTGGAGGAGATCCCATTAGAGAATGATGACCATATCGTGGATCGAAGATCAAAGCACAACTGAATCAAATTATATTTCCAATGATAATGATATCACATCATTCTTCATTAGTGATCGATCTAGATCAAGGTAGGGTGGTTATTATCTTTTTTTATTTTCCCCATTCATTATTTCTATGATGAATGAGAATCGATCAATAAATATATTGATTCAAATATAGGTCATCTTGAAGGATGGTTTAGATTAATCATGTTTTGGGAGAATTTTCTTCATGATTAAATTGTTGATTTTCGATTATCATCTAATAGAAATGAATTGATATCAGCATGAACAACGATATAAGTTCTTTCCTCTATTTTATTCTCGTGCTTTTCTCCCCCGATTCTTCCTTCATCATGGGTGTTCTGCATTTGGACCACAGTTCAACATATCCCAATCAATCGATCATTTCACATCTATTTCTTGGTGTAACAATCCAATATCATAAATCTGATATTGGCACAACATGATGGTGGTGAAAAAGTTTAAACATCAATGAATCGTATGACAATGGATACCCTATTTCATATTCTTTGGTGAACAACTAAGAACGATGATGATTTCATTTCTCGAATGGATTTGAAGTCTAAAATTAATTTTTTATCAAAGGAAAGGCTCAGAAAAAGTAATCCCTTGAGTTTTCTAGAAATACATGGTCAGATCAGATGTCGGAGTGATAGAGGATAAAATCGAAGCATGGATCTAGATTTATAGAAAATGTCATGCTACACGACATGTAAATTAGATCTACACACTATATGGCCCCCCCTTGAGTGGTGACTAGGGTTTTAGATGAACTTAAGTATCACACTGTGTGTGACTAATGTCACATTACATGTGGTCCCTCCCCATATACTTGGATTGTACCTCCGAGGTACAAAAACATGGGGTGGAGTAGACAGTCATCCTACAAAGTGTGTACTCCCCCACATAGACATAGATGGACTAGAGTACATGGTTTGAGCCATGTACGGTCACACAGTTATAGTACATGAGTAGAAAACACTCCATGTACTTCTGCATGAACACAAATTGATGACATAGGCCATTTACATAGTTAGGTCCCAGGGTCAGGGGACACAACATGTTACCCCTATTATACACTGTGTACTCTTTTATACATGGATTGAAGCTCTTTTCCTCCGTGACTTGGTCATGTTTTATTAGGGTGAGTTCCACTTATCCTTTCCCTAAAGGTTAGTATGGTATCGTATCTTACTCCTAGGACAATGATCCCTTCAATATAACTTCTTGGATTTAGTTGTTAGAATCCCTCTGTAAGGCCCAAGTTAGATCCTCTATTAATCTTCATTACTTAGGTAGAGTTCTTAGTATCATTGTGACCAGTAGTACATGGGATTCGATCCTCTACTTAGAGGGTTTATCCATATTGAGTTTGTTGGTATCTCCCTATTTCATTGGGAGTGATCATAATTTGTGTATCATATCTCTTCAAACATCATCATTGCTATTAGAATCATGAGTGTGCTCTCCCAGAAGAGTTCTAGGTGTAATAATCGAGCTGGAATCCAAGGCTCATATACTACAGTTGCGACTTTCCTTTAGACTGTGTGTCTTGGTTGAGTATATATGGATATTCTTATTATATGTATTGTAGATATATACATGTGTAGAGATGACTGAATTTCCTTTATTTTATGCCTTTTGGTTTCAAGGTTTCATACTGGGTATTTTTATACTCACACCATCATGGTATTTTTCCGCATGTGTTGTGTCTTGTGAATATGTCACCCTTTTGATAGAGTCCTTGATAAACCAGGACCAGACAATTCATAGTGAGACTAGACAGACTGGGGTGTGTACCTATGGTATTCAGACAATAGTTCCTTTACTTTCAGGTTGGACTTGTTTTGGACTCTTTATAGTGAACTTGTATTTGTCCCTATTTACTTTTTTCTACTTCCTTCCATACTCTGGCTTCAGGATTTAGATGTATGGATATATTGTTGTTCAATTGTTTTTATATTTTATCATTTTATAGTCTTAGAGATGTGTTCATGTGTACATGAACTTAGGCTAAGGCCACCCATGTTTGTGATATGCCTTCTCAGCGCTAGTCTCTAGCCCCTTGCCTATTGGAGGTGAGATTGTGGAGTCTCAACATGGACCCCACTGGGATGGATCATGATCACCAACCTAAAATTAGGAACCAATTATAAGTAAATGATATAATGATAATGAATTCATACTAAAATCATTTATAAGGATCTTATATAAATCTATAAATACTTTTAATGATACAATATTTGTTATAAAAGTGATGTTCAGAAAAAAATAATAATAATGTAGATCTTTGATTTATCAATTTAAATTCCATTTTTAGAATTTTATATCCCCAGACAATGTCTTGATCTATCATGAAATTACATTTGTAAACATTCAAAACAATGTTCCTTTCAATGAACCTTTTAACATATAATTCAAATAAAAAATATATCTATAAAAATATGATTCATATATTTTAAAATAATTATAAAACACTCCCATGAAATACTCAATCAAATTTTAAAATAATCCTACCATACTCCTAGGAAATGTAATTTTTTTCATAAAAAATTAAAAAGAAATTATTATGTATATATTCACATGAAAGGAGGATTTTAATGTGGTTTTATATTGATCCAAAAGTGAAATTACAACCAAAATTTAGACAATGAGACAATACATATAGAAATATAGATTTTCATGGCCATTATTTCTAGAAAATTTTCAATAAACTGAATTTGGAACTTGTATTTTCTTATCAAAAGGTTTATCTTCTAATAGTTATTTTTCACCATCATACAATTTTGGATCCTTAAAATTATAATATCATTTAAATAATATAAAATAATTTTTTTTAGAACTTTTATTTATAATTTTTATATGTCATGCTTACAGATAATCAAAACAGTGTAAGTGATTCATTGTAGTAATTGGAAACTCAAAGAAATAGGGGTTTTGTACATTTTAAATATTCCTAATAAATTAGATCCATTTTATAGAATAGTTTTATTTATATAGATTATAGGACTATGAATTTCAATGTAATATAATTTCTTTAATATCTCCTTAATTATTCAATAAAAAATGTATAGATAAGTAATTTCTTGATTGAGATATCGGTTTTTTTCAATTACTATAGTTAAACCCATTTTCCTCGATAGCTACATATATATTATATGTGATTATAATAGATTAAATTAACATGTATTTAGGGTTATTAAAGAAAAAATATATTTATTTCACAAATGAATAAACCATACAAATCATTAAAATATTAAAAATTTTGAGTATAAATATCATCCATGAGCATAAAATTGATTCCATTCTAGAAGTTTTTCCTATAACATCATGTTATTATACCTTAATGTTTCCTAACATACATACATTCTTTACTTTAAAATAGTTTTTTTGTTACTCATAATGTTTCATGAAAAGTGATTAGTTCATAAATTTTTGATGTACAATAAAAAGAATTTATCCCCTATTGAAGAATATAGATTTTATAAATGTCTTATTATAAAATTATAATTTCCTTTTAAAGAGTTTTCATTGATTCTATATTATTAAATGTAATTATATATCCCTACACTCCATGAAATGTTTTTTTTATTATAATTTATAATAGTTATTCTAATTATTATGAATGGATATCTCAATATCACCGGTTCAAGCAGAATAACTTCTTAAAGGTATATATTCAAAACATAATAATATTTTAGAAAAATAATGCCTCATATTTCTACCAAAACATCCTAAAAACACATACAAGAGAATGTTTTTCCCTATTATAATTTTGTACCACCACTATTGTATGATTTACTTTTATAGGAATCATATAAGAATATAAATAATGGTAAATTATATTTAAGCATATAATTAATTCATATATTAAATGAAATAATCTAAACATAATGGGTTTTTAAAAAATTATGAATATTAATGGGTCCTAATTTATTAATAATTCAGGGAGTGAAAAGTATTGATACATTCATTCCTAAATATAATCTTTAATTTACTAAGAGTATCTTCTTCTTTGTGAAAATATATTTTGAAAACATTAAATACATGTAATCTATTTGATTAAATATATATATATTATGTTTATATCATCCTTCTTTAATGTGTACGAAATATCCCTTTATATGGATTCTAAAGTCCCCTTGAAATTAATGGAAATGGAATAAGTGATATGCATTTCAAATTTTTCTTATTTTTATTTATGTTTAAGGATTTTCCATTCTCTAATGGTTCCACTAATTTAGTCAAAAGTTCCCTATAAGTGACATTATCCTTTTATTTGGTTCATTATATGTTATTTTATTCTTTTAGTAGTTTATCGACTTATATAATATTTTTAGAAAAATTCAACGTGGTCTCATTAATATCTAATTTTGGGATTTCAGAAGCATGTAAAGAAATTTTCCCAAATACTTTGACTAAAATTTCATTATTTATTGTGAGAACATTACACATTATATTTTTAATATATTTAAATAATTTTTATTTTTCATTATTTGGGTTTTATATGTAAGTAAAATCATTAATAATTCTATAGCAGTAAATTATAATTTTGTTTTCAATTGTAATGAGTATTGATAATTTCATTATAGATGATCACTATTATTCAAACAATGAAATGATGGGGATGGTTACCTTATAAAAATATTATTTTGTAAAGGTTTCCATTATTTTGTATATTTTTTAGGTCCAATCAATGTGAAATAGATTAATTATAACATTACTACTGATTATATTGTTGATATAAATATGGTTTACTTTTGAAAAATTCCTACAAAGTTCTTAGGTTCTTTTAATTCTGTGTTTAAATTATTATAATAATAATATTATGTAAGATTTTAAAAAATTGGAGTTGGGTATGCTATTATGTATTCTAAGTGAGATTAATTTGTCTCACTAAATTTGTTTATCATAATTTCTAGTTTTTATCAGTTGATAGTTAGTGGAGTTTACATGGTATGAAAAATTGGTTATTTTATTCCTTGTAAAAAAATTGATCCCTATAAAAGTATTCAATATCAATGAAGATGATTCATAAAAATATGTTTAAATGAGTTTTACCCCTATATTCTGTTATAAATTTTCTCATTAAAGTAGAACACTATGAAATGGTGTTCCTCAATATGATGATGTGAGTATCTTTCATAAAGTTATATTACCCATAAAAATTTACATCACCATCCTTTATTATCCTATATATGTCATTCCCTATGGTGGTTATTCTCCAGGATGGAAATAATTTTTAATTTAAGATCCAATAAACTAATTTCCTGTTTGTATTATCCCATGGTTACAGAAAACACATCCATTTCTTGGTATCTCCAAGTTAAAATAGCCTTTTACGAAACTTTTCATTCTCATAAACCATTAATATATAATTTATCTTATTATAAATAATTTTCAATTCTACTCAATTATTGTTATGATATTCACATAAAATAACTTGAAATATAGGAGGATGTTGAATATATCCATATGTGGGTTCAAAAATATTTTAAAATATAGAATATTAATTTTCTAATTTTGATAAATTCGATTTTATACAATTGTAACCCTAAATGTTTAACCTATACTATATTTTTTTTCTTATGTGTTTTCAAGTTTATTTCAAATTTTTTTGTAATAATGTTTTCTCTTTTATAATATTGATAAAATTTGACATATTAATATTTTAAATGATCTATGGAAATTAATTATCTATCTATCACCATAATTATTCTTCCAAAATCTAGGTTTAATCCACATAGGCCATCATTGCATGATCCTTTTTATCATGAGAAAATTATGGATGAAAATAAAAAAAAGATAAAAAATGAAATAAAGTAAAACATTATGATATATTGACAAACTAAAATAATTATAAAAGAATCTATCCTCCAATGAAATGATGTAGGATTTTTTGAGTAGTATATTATTACAAGTAATAAAAAATAATATTTATATAGTAGGGATTTTCATATACGATATATTGTAGGTTCTCTATTTAAGAGGATTTTCTACACACAGTGTTCATTTCTATCATGTTTTTATATTTCATTATATTATTTTAGAAATTAGTATAAATATTTATTTAAATGATTGTTTTATTTGAATTAATATAACATTAAAATAAATAATTATTAATATAATAATGAGAGAATATAGTGGTTGATTCTTTAGATATTTACTAAAAAACCATCATAGTCTATAACTGCTTTGTTCATTAATATATCCATTCCTAGTAAATTATTTCCATGAAAAAATATTCATTAACTTTTCATATATTGAAAATTTCATTACTAATACGCCATAATAATTTTGTAGTGACCTTATATTCCCATTGATAATTGGTAGAACCGCATAGAAATTCTCAAATGATTTTACGAAGCCCATGATCACACTTTTCAAAAAATCTATCAATAAATATAATATTTCTTTATGTTATTATGAAACAATTTTTTTCCCAATATATGTGAATGTAATTGAATATCACTCACTTCCAATATTACACTATTGCATTTTAGATGAAATAAACCAATAAGAGGGAATCAATTAAGATTATGGAGATGCAAGAAGAAATATAAAATATAGAATAAATAAAAATGGAAACACATTATTCATGTTTTAATTGAAAAATATAAAACACATATTGAAAAAATATATTTTAAATTAGAATAAAGTATAAGAAAGTTGGTTATATTTGTTTCATCCCCTTCTGTATCAAATACATGTGGGTATATCACTATGTAACTTTATTTCACTGAAAAGTGGTGAAATAACTATGTCTCTCAACTATGGATTCAATAAAATTCATAATTTATGATACCATATAAAGAAAAACCTATGATATTTTTTTATTAAATTCATTATCATTTAGTTGGAATCCATGTGGAATTTTAATCATTCAACTTATATTTTAGGTTGATCAATATAAAGGTCAATATGTTTTTTAGTTATGACAAAACATTAGACCATGGGTTGTTTTATTTATCCAAACCCATGATATTTGATCTATATATTAGAAATTGGGTCTTACCATGTTCCCTATGGTCTAAATATTTCTAATCAATGCATATGACTAATTAGACTAAAATCTTCTATCTAGATGGTGTCATGTGGCATTTTAATATTCTATTAATGTTTTTTCTATAAAAGACTATAAATATTCATATTTTATTTGACTGTAATTTTTTTTCATCTAATTGAATTCCCACATGGTCCATTTAAATCCAGTTTCATGATCAATTAAACCCTATATGAAGCTCAAGTCATAGTTGGTTCAAACCCATATATTACTCTTTCCATAGTTAATTTAATCCCACTAATGCTAATTTATTAGTTAGTTCACCCCCATCAAATCAGTTAATGATTTGTTAACCCCCCTCATTCTCATAGAATAGTTCATAGTAATCAGAATAACCTAAATAGATTAATTAATAGTTATTCCCTTTAGATATGATTTCATAGTTACTTAAAAACCTTTATAAATCATATAATAACTCCTTTAAAAAATATTAATAAATATTCAAAGGAAACTCATAATGTTATTAAATTTTTTAAAAATATAAAGATGGACCAATATTATCAATAAAATTACATGTTATTAAAAAATTTCACTTTTTCACCAAAATATCATAATTTATTTAAAATCATAATATTAAGGGGATTTTCGTATTAATAATCTAAAACTGTTAAATAATTCAAAATAAAATTGTACAAAAAACTCATATTTAGAATGTTTTCAATTTTTTTAAACATATATTTTTTATTAAATTAACATAACTAATTGGAATATTTATATAATTCCTATTCACAAAAAAAGATAAAAATGTAATAATTATAATATCCATTAACTTTTACTTTTAAATCCTATTCTAAATACATAATATATGTATTTAATGTATTTATATAAATAATAATGAAATAATTTTAGTCATCCAAAACATAAAAAATCATCAGAAAATATTTTATAACTTACATACCTAGAGAAATTCTAGAATTATTATTTTATAAAATTTGGAAAAAATATTACATAATATTAACCATGGTTTTATATAAGTATTTTTCACAGTATACCCATAATTTGTTGTTCCACATTAAACCCTCATCATTATTCATATAAAACCCTTATAGACACACCATACATTACATAATTCTTTATAAACATGGGAAAAGGAAACATAAGAAATGGCTGAGATAAAATGCATAGTTAGGGTAAACATAGTCACTAATAGCTAAATATATATAGTGAGTATGAGATGCTAATATGAGTTTAAAGGTGGTGAGAATAACATAATATCATTCATACCCATCAATACATGGATAATAAAATATATTACATGTCATAATTCTTTAGAAATGATAATATTCATAAGAGTCATTCATAATGATCCATGTAAAATCGATATTGATTAAAGAAATCATTATAAAATTAATCATAAAGAAAACTTTTTGGTATCTTAGAACATTATCTTAATCAACCATGTTCACTTATATCATAAATAACTAGACCCTGATTAAATATATAAGATAAAACTTTCTAGTTAACTCCCTTCTTCTTATCTTTAATGATATGAAACATTAACCAATGCATTAGACAACTATTTGTGGCTTACATGCCATTTAATATATCTCTCTCTCTCATCCATCATCCTGATTTATATTATGATCTCTAATCATCATCAATAACATACTAGTACGTTACATCAATATTAATCATGGAATATTTCGTTTCAATTGACAATATTATAAAAAGATAGATGTATTTATTTATATCTTGATTTACACATGGAAAAGAAAATATACTCATAATAATATAATTAAAAAAATAATCATAACCCATAAAAATAAAGGAAATGGATGGTATCATAAATTAAACTTCCAAATTAAGTATGGGAATCATTAATTAATGTTAACATGGATGAAAATACATGTAAAAGAACATTGAAAACACTTCTTTGAAAATGGGGAGTAACAACCATTTCTTTTAGTACATTTTAAAACTAAAAAATAAAACAAAATAAAATAAAAATTAAATAGTTATTATTTTAAAATTAAAATTTAAAATCTATAAATAATTATTTAAATTAGGGATTATTTATTTTGGTATTATAATCTATTCATGCAATATTTATTAAAACAAAGATTTTGTTCACACCATTGATAATAAATACTTCATTTAGAAAATGAAAAGAATTTTTATTTAGAAAATATTTATAGAAAGTAAAAAATTGGTGAATGAGACATTAATAAATAATTTTAGAATATTAAAATAATTTATGAAAACATTTTAATGAAAATATGTACATGGAATAAAAGTATTCATAAAAAAGTGAAAAAAATTCTCTTTTCCATAAAAAAAATCTTATAGAAATTTGAGCACCTAAATTTAAAAAAAATTGAAGGAGAATATTTAATTTTTATAAATAAATATAGGATAATAAATTTAAAATTATTTTTTTGAGACATATTATATAATTTTATTCTCATAAATTTAAGAATAAAGAATCTGTGTAAAAAGTGATATTTTAGCATTAAACCCTTCATGATTTAGTAAAATTTTTAACATAACCCCGTGAAATTAATAGCATAAATAAAAAATTAAATATCATTATTATAATTCTATTAATTATATGACATAGATTAGTATATACACCACATAACATAAAAAATTTGTGAATATGAAATACGTCTCAAAGAAACAAGAATGTGATGAGAAACCATTACCAGTTTGGTAACTTTGGAATCAAAATCAATTTGAAGAAAAATGAGATATAGATCTATAATTTCAATGAATTTTATAAATTAATATTTCAAAATTAATTCTATCATAATCATGTACACTATAAAAAAAACATGGTATACCACATGAAACATGTCTTATGAAAATAAGATTAAGATAAGTAAAATCCTTACAAATATCATAACATTTTATGTGTTAATTAATGCATGAATTAATTATGTGAAAATTTTTAAATCCTAATATAAAAAGTTTAAAAATATAATATATTAATTTATATATTAATTTACTTATAATAATTTAAAAAAAATTTCAATGAATTATTATTATAACCCAATAAAGGGAAGTTGAGTTATGAAACCCCTGAACTGGAGTTTAAATTCACTATATACATTCCATAACTCTGATTTAAAATTTTATATTAATTATTTACCTATTTAGGATCCATTTATATATTTATTCCATTATAATTAATCAATTTACTTAAATTATATATTTTATTACATAATGGTTTAAGTCCCCATCATGTGTTTTGAGGACGTTCAGTTCATAATTGGAAAATTGATTTCATAGGTTAACTATGGTCAAATGGGTCCTTATTATATAATATCTATAATATTATTCATGAAATAACTATTATTTTTATACATCATATAAAATTTTAATATCATATATGAAAGGTGATAATGAAAAATGAAATACATCGGCTCTCTAAATGATAGTCTGCACATAAACACATGCAATGTTTTTATTTTTTTTATGGAAAATAAAGAAATAAAATAAAAAATAATATTTATATAATAATTATAATGTTAAAAACATAAAATTAATTCATTAAATTCATACCTATGACCATCCATGAGAGGTAATATTAAAAAAAATTGCATCACGACATGGTGAATGTAGAATACATATACACACATGTGCCATGATTCCATTTTTAAATGATTGGAAAATGTATGATATATAATATTTATAGAATCATAATCATTTTATGAATGTAATATATAATCATTAAATCCATATTAATATCCATCCATGCAAGGAGGTTATGTGAATCTAAAAACATCAGTTGGCGAGGTGGTAATATGAATGTATACATGGATGGTTTTTTCATTTCTTATGGATAATGGTTATTACATAAACATAATCAAATATCAGTATAGGTGATATTTTTTTTGTATTTATGGTGTTTTGATAGTTTTTATGGATATATAAGAAGAAATAAAATGAATGGACTTTATTTTCTATGATACATCCTATTTAAAGACCACCTTCAGCTAGCACATTACGACTTCCAGGCTGGAATATTGGTGGGAGAAAGACCTATAAAATGTTGGGAGGGATGTTTGGAATTATTTTTGGTAGATATTTTCATAGTTAAATGGTTTATTATTTTTAAGGAATAGAGGAGGGGTGGTGTCGTTATATAAGAAAAGAGAGGGGAACTCTTAGAATTACTTACTATATTAAATTAATATAAATTATTTTTTAAGTTGATGAGGCATAAAATTAATATATATTTATATATAATATATGATGAATTTAAACCAATTTTTTTAATTAAATTTAATATCATTAAGTTGATTTTTTAAAATTAATATCTTAGTTTTAACATATTGTTTATGGTTTTAATGATTACCATGATAATTAATTTTCACTATTTATGGGTGAAGAAATTTTCTATAAAAGGAAAAGTGACCCATAAATGGAAAATAGTTTATATTCTTGACCATATCCATTAAATTGGCCATTCATATTATTTATATTATTTTTTAAATAATTTAATAAAATATTTTTTAACATTAAATATTTTAAAAGTAATTTTTATAAATGTTAAAATAATTTGACACTAATAAATATCATGATAGTAATTTTGTTTGAATATAAATATTAAACACATCACTAAAAAAATTTATTATTTGAAGAAATTCATGGAACACTATAAATCACCCAAAAAATATTAACTTTTATGTTTTTAAAATATTTCACTTGATTTCATACTTCTTGAACAATCACTATGTTGGTATTATATAAGCATTTAACGTAATTATTTTTCTTCACAAAAAATTTAAAATAAATTCCCATCATAAAAAAATTAATTAATATTTCAAAAAAGTATAAAATATAATTTAACCTCTTCATATCCCTAAGCAAAAAATTCTCGTGATATTAAAAAAAAGAGTGACATTTTCTATTCATTATTTACATAAAATAATAGTTGGGTTATTATCATAGGATTTTGGAAATAAATTGAATAATCATTGAAATTTTGGAATATTATAATAGAAAAAAACTAATCCAATAAAATAATGTCAAGAGATTAAATTATTTTGAAGTATTATCCCATAATTTTAATATTTTTTACTCATTTTACTGTTACTATATTGAAAACATATTTTCCAATGTCACTATTTATAATGATAAAAAATAAAATGATACTATTAAAAAATTTTATACACTTGATTCTAAATATAGAATCTATTCTATCAAATTCAAATACTATTATAACACTAACTTACTATAAAAAATATGGGATAAATGATGAAAGTTATTTTCCATAAAAATTCATTTTTAAATATAAAAATGTTTTAATTAAAAAATTCAGAATAAATTCAATTCCAATTAAATTACTTATATATTTTTGATCCAAAAGGAAATTAATAAATTTTAAAACTAATATAATTAAAATATAATAAAATTAATATTTTTTATTATTTACTAAAAAAGAAATATTTTTAGAAAAATTTAAAAATTACACCCTATGAAAATTTTGATATTTTGATTTAAAAATTAATATATTTTTTATCAAATAAAAAGTCTATAATTTTTATTACTTAATTATAGTAATAAAAACCATTTATAAAGAATATGGATTTTTTATTAAGAATTAATCAATGAATTTATATTTAGTAGGAGCATTATAGATTTATTTCATAATGTATTTATACCTATTCATAACTGTCAATTCAACAATTATGTTATAATGATCATATTTAAAGTAATATTATTTTATGATATATTTATAACTGGTGTTGTGTGTCTTACAAACTATAGAACATATAATTATATTAAAATATCAGGTATTACATTAACTTTTGTATTTATATGATTTATTAGAGTGTTTAATGACATTAAAAGTGTAATTATGTAAGAAATCATCTATATTTTGAACTATAGTCAACTAAACAGGGAACTCACCTAGTGGAGAGATAAAAAATCTGATGGTTTTATTGTTACCCATTCTTATAACCAAATGAAGTACCTCCATATAAATATAGAATCATCCTAACTTAAGGTAAGACATTATTATTTTTGAAATGTTTATATTATGTTATTTCAAATTCATTTTTTGAAAACTAAAATGTATAATGATTTCTAAAAAAATATTTTTCAACCAACTATATAATGCATTTTCTTATTCTCATATCAATCACTAAAATTAGTTTCTAAAGAGTAAAACCACTTGTTTATTATTTAAATATCATTTCAGTAACTAAAAATGGGTTTCCAAGACAATATTTCATAAGAATGGAAATTCTAAATTATTATTAAAAAAACACTAATAAATTAATTAAACAAAGAAATATAAATTTACTTTACTTTTTACTGATGTTATAACCAATAATAAATTTATTCACGAACTATTGTAAATAATAAGATCCTCCAACCTAAAATTTTGGTTTAAGAGGAAAACTATATATGATCAAAGGAGGTATGTAGTTCTATGATAATCTATATAAACATAATAAAAACATATTAATTTATAAAATATACCAAATTAAAATTTTCTATAATATAATCCTCAACCTTTTCAAAATTTGAAGGAAAAAAAAAGTGGGATGGGGAGAAGAGAGGGACGGTTTGAGTGATATGGGAGATGGATGGATGAATAACATTTGACCCAAGAATCAAAAACCATAAAAAGTGGAGTAAATAAAGATTTTTTTCATATCACTTAAGTGTATTTATCACAACTCATATCTAAAAAATGAAAATAGGTAAATACATCCTAGGCTCATAGTGATAAAATTTCAACTCAATCTAGTTCATAAAAAAAAGATGACCATGAGAGCGGTAGTCCAATTACATATCAAAATAAAACATCCAAATTCTCAACCCCTCAAATAAAACTATTTTGGTTTACAATCTAACCAATTTATGTAAACAAGTTAAGACGATTAATACCATATGTAACACCCCTTGATTTTAAGATAGATATTTAGTCTTCTAAAATTTAATGTGTTCAGTAGAATTATTTAAAAGAATCATCAAGAATATAAAAAACCTATTAGAAAATTGAAATATATATATAATTTTTACTTAATAAAATGAAAAATTAAATATAAATTTATGATTAATTCATTATAAATGAAGATAAATTCTTTTGAAGGTAAAATATATGTTTTTTATTATACTTTTCTTATGAACATAATTTCTTTTTTCTGATAATAGATTAAATTAATAATGATTTAAAACGAATACTAATTAAATTATTAGATTATATAAATTTTAAAAATAATAAACATTCATTAAATTGTGGTTATTAGTAACAGAATGACAACAAAGTCATTTTATGCCTCAAAAATCAATTTTCTTCAAAATTATTTGAAGAATATTTTATGTATTAATATTATAATTCATATAATCAAAATTTATATGTTTAATTATAATAAATATAAATTTATTTTCATATCATTATATCAAAATTATTGATGTTTTTGGTATTTTTCAAAAATGTTTTTTTTGTGTGAGTAGTGAAAATGATGATTTTTAAAAAACTAACATTTATTTCCATTGAATCATATGATAACAAAGTATCATTCCATTTTGGATTTTATTTTAAAGTAAAATAAGATCTATTTTATTAAACATAAAAAATATATTTTATAGGAATTAGAAATATATTTTATTTTTTTACTTAAAAACACATTTTTCATAAAATTACTTTTCACAGTGTTTTCACAATTTTTTTTTAAATTTAATTTCTTCCAATTATGTAGATTTAATCTTGGAAATTGATTTCATATTTTGAATCCATAAGTTTTAATTTAATATTGTATTTAATTTTCTTCATTATGAAAATTATAATTTGTAAAAATGTTATCATTATAGAAAAAGGTTATAACACATTAATTAAGGTTAAAAAATTGTGATAAGACCAAATAATATTTTCTTAAATTTTATTAGAGGATGGTATTTCCACCTTTATCATTATATCTTCAAAATTCAATTGTTTTATTTTTATATGTCCATGTTTAAGATTCTTAAAATATTTTATGAATAATTACTTATGTTCCACTCCCCTCACTTATAAAAGGGAACCTCCTCTTAGCACATCCACACATAACCTGAGAAATCCAGTTCAATAATTACCTACCAAATTCTCCTCCCAAAATTCCTTATTATAACATTTTGGTACTATTATCACAAAAATTACATCCTAAAATTATTAATGTGAAGTCTAAAAGAGTTTTTCCAAAGAATATATAAAACTCTTAACCATGTTCATTCATGTTTATTTATTGATCTACCTCCTTAAAAATATTATATAAATTATGTTAGAATAAAATAATTATATATAATATAATAACATGTTATATTGTCTATATAAAACCACATTTTTACCACATTTTACCTTAGATGGTAAATGAAAATATTGCATATTTGTATGTGTGGACTACCACCTCCACGAAGCGATGTGTATCATTTTTCATCTTAGTCTCTCATTGATGGTTATATATATGGATATAATGGACATATATGATTTTTATAAAATGATTTTTAATTTTCAATGAAACAAAATTATGTACATTCATGCCTTCTAATCTATCAGAAAAAGAAAATTTAGATCATACATATGTATAGACTACCATTTCCATGAAGTGATGTTATTCTTTTTTTATTATAGATAAAGTAGTTATTATTAAGGAAATATTTGATGAATAAGTATGATATTTGTGATAATATTTTGATTCGAAAATGATATATTATTTTTTACCATTGTTTAATGCATTCACAGCAAAATGAATATATCACTTGTGTATATATACAGACTATGATCACTGTGAAGTGATGCAAATAATTATTCATCATTACTTTAAATGAATAGTTATAAAAGTTAGTATAATGAATAAATATTATATTATTGATATGATTGGGATTGTATAGAATTTTAAATTGTGACTAAGGAGCTCAGAATAAAAGTTCTGAACTGAAATGTGAATAAGAAACAGAATAGTTAACACCAAAATATTTTTTTAATGAAGAATAATTAATTAAAGTATAATTAGAAGTTATAATTAATGATATATTGTATAATATATATGTTTTAGTTTTTTTATTTATATATAATAAATTTAAATTTATTATTTAGATGAATAATAGTGCATATGACGAAATTGAGGACTCGAGGTAATAGTTCTTCATATTAATATTATTTCATTGAGACATGTTTTGTGTTATACACCTATAATATTTATATGGTGTGTAGAATATCCCATTTGATATGTTATATATTTAATCACTTCATATTAATGTAATTTTATGTTCTATTTAATGTTATTGAGATTAATATATTTATGGTTGAAATGCAAACCAAAGTAGTAAGGGTTTATGTTACAATATCATTTATTTTGGGGATTTTCTATGCTAAAATTTCAAAGTATAAAATTATATGATTATTATCTATTAATGAAATTATATTTTATTTCCCTATAATGTTTCATATTTTTTCATATTTTAGATTTATTTTACTCTCAATGAAATAAAAAATGAATGAGAAATATTATTTGAAAAAAGTTAAATTTATTTCCTACATTGATCAGTGAAATTCATTATCCATATTCATGTTCAACATATTTTTTATTAATGTTTTTAACAATGATTAAATTTTTATAAAAGGAAATTATCAGTACCATTGTAATTAATTAACAATAATTATTTTTTTAATTTTTTCATATGATTAACATATGACATTTTTCAAATGTATGAAATTATTTTTCTCATTTAACATATATATAATCTATATATTTTCATTACATCATGTAATTTATTATTCAAAAAGATTATTTTCTTGTTTCAATGGTATAATAAAGAAGTTCATATTCCCATTTTTTTTTAATTTTCGTTTTTTATGTTACCAAAACGAGATGGATGTTTTATCTTTATTTTTAATGCTTATTTTCAATGATTTTATTTAAGTGATTTTACATCATTATAAATGTCATTTAAGGACTATTATTATTCACTTGGAAAATTAACTTATGATACTATCAACATTAATTATCAATATATATGATGATGATGATGATTATATTTTTTAGAAAATTTCATAAAATCTATTTATTTTAAATAGTTTAATTACACTATAAATAAATGGTGAATGATTTTATGAAATTTTGGTATACATATGTATTGTTTACAATATGTGATTATGAAGATAAAAATTATATATCTCACATATTCATTGGGTAATTATTGATATATCATGTGATAATATGAAAGTTGATGGGGAGTAAACTCATACTTAAAATGAAAAGAAGTTGGAGATTAAACTGAAGATGTTATGAGAATTTTTCACTTATGTTATGATGTCTTGGTAGTGTTCCTCAACTAATGAAATAAATTTCTATAAAAATTATTTCTCTACTAAATCTTATAGCATGTTATTATTCTTTTTATATTTTATAATTATTCATGATTGATTATTTATTATTTTGGTACTCTAATGACTTATTTATTTTATTAGTAAGAAACTTTATATTGTGAATCATTATTTATGTTATATGAAATGTTGTGTATGTTTTCAGATGTTGTGATCATGTTTAAATTCCATTATTCGTATATTATGATCATTGAATAATATATATATCATATTTACTCATTATAATAATCTTATAACACACTTTTATAAGTTTCATTTCCCCCAGGTTATACAGAATGGTATTAACTAGGGAAGTTCTATCAATTTTATAGTGTGAGAATAAATTTCTTAGATATACTAAAGATATTTCAGGAAATAAGTTGTTTATGAATACAGACTTCAAATAAACTAATACATTATGGTAATGGGGTGTGTATATTGTGACTTTTATTGAATATTAATTTAAAATAACATATTAATTATGTATGTAATGATTGGATCTCTTCAATTTTAGTTAAATATGGGTTTAGTTATTTTTAGTCATTAGGTTATGAGGTAATTAAGGATGGAGCCCAAGGTAACTTATAATGAACTAAAATAGATATTATAGGATTATAAAGATTCATATGTTTATAAAAAGGATTTATAATTTAATACATAATTTAAATAATTTTTATTTTTATATGATTTTTCACACTAATGAATGATGATTAATGATTAAACTACCCAATTTGTTATTTGTAATAAATTATGAATAAAACTTTGATTTTTAGGTGGTGATGGGTAAAATAAAAAATCAATGTATGTTTTTTGAGCTTAGTCATATGAATTACTTCATAAAAGAAAAATTACCATGGAATTATAATTAATTTAATCAATTATTAGATACAGAATTATTAAAAACAATAATGAAAAAATTATAAAATATATAGTATATAACTCATCTACTATAGTAGTTTTTTAGAATGTTCTTCCTTCCAATCTGGTTAACTTTCCTCTAGATGAATTTTATATAGTAATGTGCATGGATTGGATCTCCTTATATAGATTACATATCAATTTTTTTGGGAATAGAAGTAAAATTTGATATTCTTTACCAAACTATCACTATCTATAGTTTAGTGGATATACATTAAATGCAATTCAAATTACTTATATTATAGAGGTATTGTAACCTATCTATGAGGGATGATTTTCTCAAATGGATGGAAATAATATCACGGTTAAAGATATTATTATTGTTTGTAAATTTGTTTATGTATTTCTTAATGGTTTTCCTAGTCTATCCCTAATTTATGAGGTTAAGAGTCTAATAGATTTCATTCCCAGATCTATAAACATTCAAGGATTCTTTATCCGATGGACCCAGATGAGTTGAAAAAATTAAATGAAAAACTCTATTACAATATATAAATGAGATTCATATTCTTGATTACATAATAATAGGGTTAACATATTATCTTTTTAAAAATAATATTGGTTAATGAATATTTTCATTGATTTTAAAGTGCATAACAAGATCACTATCAAGAAGAACCATCCTCCACCTCATATTCATGACTTGTTCAATCAATTATGTGGAGATAAAAACTTTTCCTTGTTTGGACTTAATTCTAGATATCATCAATTTAAGCTTAATAGGGGGGATATAAATCAATAATCCTTCAATAATAGGAATGGTCATCATGAATTTTTAGTAATTCCATTTATAATTTCAAATTTACCTGCTAACTTCATGCATATAATCAAAAGAGTCTTTAAATATTACCATAATTAGTTTTTGGTTTAATTTATAGGCAATATACTTACATAATAAAAGATAATAGAAGAGAATTATGATAATTGGAGAATTTTGTTAAATACTTAGAATAAGGAAAATTTATAATATATATTTACCAATTGTTAATTTTATCTAAATATGGTATCATTATTAGGTCATCGGATTACAATAGAGGGTATTTTTATGGATCTTTCTAAGATGAAACTTATTAAGAAATGGTATAGAGTATTCATGATTATATAAATATATAGTTTTTATAGTTTTTATAGACACTAAAAAGTGATTTTGATAAATTTATCATCATTACTAAATCACATAACTAGTTTTCATAAAAAAGGGATCCAAGTTGTTTTGGATAGATGATTGTGAAAAAAAATTCATGGAACTAAAGTGAAGGCTGACCACTGCACATGTTCTTATACTACCTTATAGAGGGGATGATTTTTTTTATTTATATTTATATGTAAATTAATTGACATGGATGTGTTATTATATTGAAGATTATCTTTGTACCATATGACTCATTATAATTATTGGTTAATGAGAAAAATAACTTTACTCATGATTGAGTTATAGTATATGTTTCTTATTGAAAATAGAGATGGATTATCAATATGGTGAAATGTGTTATATATATTCATATCATAAAATAATTTTGTAAATTTTGACACAAAAATAATTTAATATACACTAAATTAATAACATGATAACATTTCAATGTATTCAATTGAAATAAATTTGATGTATTCGACAACTTGATTTTCACATAACTCGAGTCTAATTTAACCATGATATATTATGTGCTTTATAACCTAGCTATTGGATTGGAGGGTATATATAAAATTTACCAAATCATGATATATATATATATATATAATTTTCCTTTAATTTAAATTTAGTGACTAATTCATTAAATAATAACTAAATTACAATAATATCATTTCATAATTAAAAGTCCTATTTTTTTAAAGAAATGTATTTTTATTAGTGTTATGTATTTTAATATAGAAATATATTTTGAAAAATATTGTACAATTAATTTAATTAATTTAATTATTAAGTCATGAATAATAATTCAAAAATAAGTTATCTAATTAATAGGATTTAAGATGAAATCTTTGGAATGTAAAAAGTGTCATTTTTATTAAATCCATTTTTATGTGAACAATGCATTTTTATAATAATAATTTAAATAATAACTATATATTAATGATATTTATGAAATTTATACATTATATATTAGTATAATGTTTTAATATTCATCTAATATTATTATTAAATATATATTTTAATTAAAATTTGTTTATTTTTATAAAATATTTTTTCATTTCATTTTACAAGTTTATTTTAATATTTTTTATGCACTTATATGAATTTTATTTGATAAAATAGATTACCTATTTTTAATTATAATTTAAAAATATAGTGATTAAGATAAATTAATATTTGTTCATAATGAATTTTAAAAACATCAATATTTTTTTACCATTTTTATGGTTAAAAGAGTTTACAAGGGGGTTAAATTAAGTAATAAGGGAAAATTTAAACATAAAATTGGCTAAATAATATTGATTAAATGAGTTTATAAGTTATAATGTCATAAGATTTATTTTTTACTCTTTGGTTCCACTTTTATAGGAAATTTAATTTTAATTTTTTAAATCTTTTAAGTATTTCTATGTGTGTCTCCACCCTCATATAAAAATGAGAACCCCTTATCCTTCATTTAATCAAAATATTTTTGTCTTTTAGATTATACAATCCATGATAGAAAAACTTCCAATATTATTTAATGCCCATGCTGAGATTTTTTTCTTATCCTAAGACTATCCTATGAAGTAATAACTTGAGATCCAAAGGAGGTCTTTCAATGATGAAATATTCATATTTATCGAATCTTTAAATGTTTATTTCTTCTTATACATCATATCAATATATGTTGTCCATCCTAACATAATTAATATAATATAATAAATATACTGATATATTATTATTAATATAGTGAAACCATTTTTCACCTCCTTTGAATAAAATTAGAAATAAATATAATGCTCAAGGGTACGTGTGGACTACCTCTTTCACATAGAGATATGTTTAATTTTTCATTAATTCCTAAAGTTTAATAATATAATGATTTTATTAGAAAATATATTTTTTATTAATGATATAATTATATTATTGAATAATAAAATATTATTTATATTTATTTTAATCTTTTCTATAGACAATAAAAAGAGTATCAATGCGTACATTTGAACTATCATCTCCATGAATGGTGTAATTCGTTATTAAATCACATATTGTTATTGATGGTTCTAAATATACACATAATGAATATATATAATCATTATATAATGACTAAAATTGTTTATATTATCAAACCATGACTAAGATGCATGTATCATAACTCTCAAACAGAATTAATCAATAAAATAAAGTAGTTAACATGTGAAATGAAGATGATAATGAATGATTATTAATGAATGACTAATAAGAAATTATAAGTTAATTGTGTATTGTATTATAATCATGAATAGGGATATAATATATAATTATTCTAAATTTATATTTATTTTATAATAGGGAATAACACTTATGAATCAATTTGGAGTTGAGGAAAGAGTTTTTTACAATCTTCATTTTTAACAGGATTGTTTATGATTAAATTTATGAGGAAGAAAATATTATAATTATCTCTATTTAATATCAATTATATTATTCTTCAATATTTTTTCTATATTTTTTTCATTTAATTTTCCTCATTATGTACTCAAATTTCCTAATGACTCTTTTTATGGAACATTGAAATTATATCACTATTCGGAGATGAATCATTTTATTCCATGTCAATATTTTCAATAATTTTTTCATTTTTTTATTATTCACCGTTGATTGATTAATTTCATTTTCCCTGGTTTGACTTTTTATTGAATGGTTCAAAATTAATATTTTATTATTTTATTAATGTGGTACATTTTAATATAATTTTGAATTTAATATTTGTTTTAATATTTTCTAAAAAATAACTTTTCCACCATAATGAATATTCAATTCCTTGAAAATTACTTTAAATTATTCCATATATTTTTAACAAAATTTATTTATCTAATATTTTGGAATTTACTAGATTTTATAAAAATGATTTCAAAATGAATATGGTATTTTCCTCAAGAAATGTTCCATTTAACTTTTAATTGTATTTTAAAATATGAAATCATCTATTGATGTTACTTATGATTTACTTAGTATATAATAAAATGATACCATATTTATTCATTATCTTGATTTTTTATGATTATGTTGATGAAATATTGATGAAACCTGTTTTTTTATATGGGTTGAGATATGAAATAATAGTAACTTTCTTCATGATATTATGGAATACATATGAATGTATTAAGATTATGTGATGGATGGTTCCATTATTTTCCTAAAAGGAGACATGTAATCATTTATGTGTTATAATCTCAAATGGTGTAATGTTTGTAAGACTATTCCCATAAGAGGGTATGCAGGTAGTTAGCACAAATCTAAAGTTGATACATTAGTGGTTATCTCAATCCTAACATGTGATGATTGTATTGAGGGGTATCCTTGACATTGGATTATTATTATTATTATTACGTGAAACTTTTTTTACCACTCTAAATTGCATTTTCTAATTCTTTTGAAATAATTTCATGCCTCATGATCTTTTTTTATGATTTATGTATTATAATATTCTATTGCCTAAATTTATGACTATGATATATGAATTATTGGATATATTTTTTAAATATTATTCTCATATTATCATAACATTATCACATTCTTTCCAACATATGATCATTGAATGATATCTCACATGATTATCTATACTAAGAATATTATATCACCCTATCTTATATATAATTTCCATGGGTAATAAATATTTCTTTAAGTATGGTATAACTAAGAAGTATACTAAGTAAGAAGAACATTTTAGGTGATAGTGAATATCATTAATGAAATAAGGTGATTAGGTATCTAGTATTAAAATTCACCTAATCCTTTATGATTCAAGGGAACGTATTGATATAAGCTTTTTTAAATAATTAACTAAAATGATGTTATATTTATGTATGTAAAATTCAGGATCCCAGAGTTATTATCAGAGAAGGAGACAAATAATTTTTTTATATTAATATTATAAACCATTTTTGAAAATCATGGGGTTATGTATAATTATATATAACATCATGATGATTTGGAAATGTAGTGATTATGTGTTTTGCAAAGAAAAAGAATCCCTATTTGGGCACTGGTAATTGGATGTAGTTGCTACACATATTCACCTAGGGGTAATATCTCTAAAATAGAAATATTTTTTCTTAAATTGATAACCACTAGTGCATTATGTGTTTGTAAAAGACTATACATGTGGTTATATTTTCTCATATGATATTAATTGGTTTATCTTAATTTTCCTTAATAAACATTATGAAGGATTTGAATAGATAATGACTATAAATTACTAATGTAACACCTAAAATGACATCAGTTGAAAATAATTTTTCAACATTTATCCATCATATGAATTAGTTTTTAGGATTATATTATTTCATAATATTTTTTTTCTCACTCTATGTTTTTTGGTTTTAGTAAATGGTTAGAAATAAGAGGAATCATATAAAAAAGAAATGTTTCTGATAAAAAAATGATTTTCATCTTCATAAATCTAGTTTTATAGTGAAAAATATTATTTCTATGCTTATATAAGATATATATGATATGAATCACCTTGATCTCCCAAATATGAAAATAATGGAACAATGTACTATTTATTACATCATGAGGATCCAGCCACATTATAATATTAGTGCAATTGATCTCCTAATTTCTAAGAAATTGATTAGCATCACTAAATAGATAATCTAAATTATTTATTTCTATGATCTTGAAAAATTATTTTTAATTATTTTTGTATAGAAAGTGTAGTGGATCAATTATCAAATTTTGAAGTTCTAATGGATTGAAAAAAAAATTATGGGGGGGGATTGAATTAGTTGTTCTATTATTATGAGTTTTAAATCTTTTAGAAACTTAACCCCTATAACATGTTAAAATTGATTTTATTATCATCTTTTAGTAAATAATCATGCATGAAAATTTAGGAAAGAAATTAAAGCACATAATATTTACCAGTTTTAGCCACAGTGTGAGAATCTATATCATTTTCGTAGCCACTACCGTGGGTCTATAGAAATTAACTATTAATAAGATGTGAATAAAACTTATGAAAACTCTTGTTAGACACCTTTTATCTCGCAATATGAATGATTATACTAAATCTCATCATTTTAAAAAGTTTTTTACAAAAAAATTGAGCCAAAAAAAGAGTAAAGACTTTGTTAAATCCACTCCACAAAAGATACTCAGTCTGATGACCCTGAGTCGGATAGTCTTTAGTCTAATTAACCTTGTCTGATTGACTCAGTACAATCGACACAATAATATCTTCCATTTATAAATCTGTATATCTTAAACTTTGCTGAAAAACATAGTCTAATATTTATCTATTCAATCAACTCAATAAAATATTCTCAATACTATGTTTCTTATTTTAGTTAAAAAAATATGTCCGATAAACTAATGTGATCTCAGTGATCCACCTTTTCCAAACTTGTAAAAAGTTGAGAAGTGTGAATAAACTATTCCTCTATTTATTGGAGACTTGGAAAAGTAATGGTGAGAAACTGAAAAACATTTACCACTTAATCTAATTTCAAAACTCTAAAAAATACTCACATTTAAACTTTAATTTTAAATTCATAAAACCTTATCATGATTTCTATGAAAATATTCTTCTCAGACATAGTAACTTTTATTCAGCCTGATTATCTTTCTAAGCTTCAGTTAGATTATATTTTGTAGCTTAATTCTGATTATATTTCTTAGATTTGTTCTAATTAACTTTATTAAATTCAGTATGATTATATTGATAAGATTCAACATGATTATCTTGCTTAGATTCGGTCTGATTATCTTGCTCAAATTGAGTCCAATTAACTTGCTCAACTTCAGTTTGATTATCTTGATCAACTTCAGTTTGATTTTCTTTCTTAGTTTCGATATAATTATCCTGATTAGCTTCAGTATGATTATCTTGACCAGATTCATTATGATTATCTTTCTCATCTTTAGTTCGATTATCTTGCTTAGCTTCAGTCTGATTATCTTTCTCATCTCCAGTCTAATTATATTTCTTAGCTTCAATGTGATTATCTTGCTCATATTTAGTGTGATTATCTTTCTCAGCTTTAGTACAAATATCTTACTCAACTTTATTCCAATTATCTTTATTATCTTTGGTATGATTATCCTGTTTATCTTTAATTTGATTTTCCTTATCAGAGTTAATTCAATTTTCTTTCTCAGAGTTAGTTTGATTTTCTTTCTCAAAGTAAGTATGATATTCCATCTCAGAGCCAGTCTGATTTTCCTTCTCAGAGTGAGTCCAATTTTCCTTCTCAGATTTAGTCTAAGTTTCCTTATCATATTTATTTTGATTTTCCTTCTTCGAGCCAATCTCATATTTCTTCTTAGAGTTAGTCTGATCTTCCTTCTTAGAGTCAGTTTGATTTTCCTTCTTAGAGTTAGTCTAATTTCCCTTCTCAGAGTCAGTTTGATATCCATTCCCAGAGTCTGTCTGATTTTCCTTCTTAGAGTCAGTCCAATTTCCCTTCTTAGATTCAGTCTAATTTTCCTTATAAGATTTAGTCTGATTTGTCTTCAGAGAGCCTGTCATATTTTCCTTCATAGATTCATTCCAATCTTCCTTCTCATAGTCAATCTGATTTTCCTTCTCATAGTCTTTCTGATCTTTATTCTTAGATTCATTTAGAACTTCCTTCTCATAGTCATTCTGATCTTCCTTATTGGATTCAATCTAATTGAACTTCATTTTGTTGTAATTTCCCATTACGATGTAATGTATTAAATGGTGACTACCCTTAGAAACTTTCAAATGTTTTTCAGAAAAATTCTTTAAAAAAAATTAGTTTTCAACAAATGAAAAAACTTTGTTAGGAAAAAACATCACAAAGTTCTTCAATCTACCCTTTATATTTTTTTAGACAGTCATTAAATTTTTTTGAAACTCTCAGAAATTTTTTCATAAATCAAAATTCGAATTTTTAACAAAACATATGATTTATCAAAATAGAGTTTCCTAACACCAAAATACAGGATAAAGTAATTTTTCTGATGTAATTACATCCCTTGATGTGAAGAAAATTTTGTGACCATGTTAAGATAAACTCCACATCACTTTTATCTTTTACCACTTTTCTTTTTCTCTCCCCCATTTTATGATAACCACAACTTTAGATTCATAAAAGAAAGATAAGTAAAAACTTCTTACAAAGTAAAAAGTTGTTACATTCTCCCCCTTGTCATTATAATTCAAATTAATGTGAGGGTCTTCCTTATGATATTTAGGAATTCATTATAGGATGATGAACATGAAGTTGTAGCCTCAACTCAACAAAAAATTTTGTTATCATTTACTCTGTGAAGATATCACCAATTTGATACTTCATTGAGATATATTCTAAAAAAACTTCTCTAGTAGAAAATTTCTCTTTTCTAAAGTGAAAATTTATAAAAATTTGTTTTTATCTTGAATTTTGGACAAGATTTCTAGAAATATCAATTAAAATCTGATTATCAAAATGTATCAACAATGTTTTAGAAAATTTTATTTTCAAATCTTCCAACTGAACTTTTATACACAAAATCTAAGTACAACCATGAGTAGCCTTAATATATAATGATTACTTTGTGATAAAAGTTACTAAACATTGTTTCTTACTATTCCAACTTAAAAAACATTCACCCAAGAAAAATTTCCCTCCTGAGGTTGATTTTAAATAATTACAATTTCCATCCCAATCAGAATTATTATAACCCTAAAAATTCATCTCATAATTTACTTTTTATAAAAACCCATGTGATGTTGTTACTTTGACATATCTTATAATTATATTTACTACAAACATATTTGATTCCTTTGTATTACATTGATACCTAGCACAAAAAGTTACAACATAAACAATATCGGTCTTTAAGGCTATAAGGTAAGGTAGACTTCCTATCACCTTTCAAAAGTCCTTCTGATTAACACTTTTTTCAGAGTATTCTTTACTCAACTTTGTGATCAATGTTATTGGAGTAGATTTTTTTGGATTCTTCCATCCCAAAATTCTTTAGAAATTACACAAAAAACTTTTCTTGAGATAATAAAATGTATTTTTTTGGTAAAACTGCAAGACTAGGAAGAATGTTAACTCCCCTAAAATTAACAATTCAAAATCCTTGTTCATTTCCTCAAAAAAATATTTATAAAACTTTTCATCCTCTCTAGAATATATAATCCACATAAACAATTACAATTAGAGTTCCAAATTAAATACCTTTTACATATAAGTTTCTATCAACTTTTACTAAAGAATAATTCTATATTCTCAAACAGCTATCATATTTTTAATACTAGGAATATGGGGATTGTTTCAACCCATGAAATGATTTATTAAATATAAAAACATTTTTTTATCATTACCATGTTAAAAACAATAAGGTTTTTTAATTTAAACTTCTTCCTCAACCTCATCATTTACAAAAGACAACCTAGCATATATCTAATAAACTCTATACTTTGGATGTGAGGCCACTGACAAAAATATTTGAATAGTTTATAATCTTACTACTAAGGGAAAAGTTTCTTCAAAATACAATAATTCCACCCATTAAAATCCATTACAAAAAATCCTTGATTTTATTCATGAAAATTCTCCATTCTTATTCAATTTTTTATGTAAACCCACTTTATTTCTATAACATTTTTACTTACTAGTTGTGGAAAAATTTCCAATGTGTCATTTTTCTAAATATGATAAAACTCTTCATTCATAGAATCCACCCATTATTTGTGTTTAATAGCTTATGAAACTAATTTTGTTTCATATGTTGCGATAAGTGAAGTTTTATTTTATAATCTCAACTTTCTTCTGGTCTAAACCGGATCCTTCTTATTTCCAATAATGTTTTCGGGCTGAACATGTTTTTGTAAGGTAGGAAATTTTAAAGTTTCCCTTCCAGCTAAACTTTCCTCATCACATGATTCTCCTAAATCATGGTATGTACGTTTTGACTCACTATCATTGAAAATCTCAAGTTAACCCTCCTCAGCATTCTTAATAAATTTTTTTAATGAATTTTTATTTTCAATTACTTTAACATTATATGAGTCCACCAACCTTTGTAATCATTTTTCCTAACATTTGTAACTTATTATATTGGGTGAATAACCCATAAAAGTTCAGTCATAAAATTTCTAATCAAACTTTCCCATATCTATATTTTTTTATTTTAAGTAAACATGGACTTAAAATTAATTTTAAGTATATAAATGAAGGTTTTTTATTATACACATTTCATAAGAAGTAATATTGGATTCTGGTATCAACAAAAATATGTTATTAATATGTACAATAGTAATAACAATGTATCTCCATTAGAACTTTGAAATTTTTTATTATTCTAGCATAATTCTTCCCATTTCCACCAAACTTATATTCATTCTTTATGCTACTACATTTTTTTGGAGTTTAGGGAGAACTATAATGATGTTTGATACCAATCTTTCTCAGATAATTTTCAAAAGTATTGATTATGAATTTTGTACCATTATATATTCTCAAATTCATCATATAAACCAATATTTCTTTCTGAAATTATTTTTCAAAAAACATGAACATTTTCACATCATATGATTTGTGTTTAATAAACATGATGTTTGTCATCATAGTGAATTCATCAATAAAAGTGGAAAATTATAAATCTCTTTTTTTGATTGATTTATCATTGTCCCAAATAAATCAGAATGAATAAGTTCAATAGGTCTGGTAGACTAAATCTCAACTCTATCATGACTTTTGTTAGTTATCTTTCATTTCTAATAAGTAATAAAAACTTATTCATATCTACTTTTAAATTATGGAAAATAATGGAAAACATAAAATTTTGAAAGCTTGTTCATATTTTTCAACCCAAGTTAGACAAATCTCTAGTTCCATAAATTATTCTCATAATCATCACTTAGATAACATGAGTTAATAAGTTCTCTAATTTTAAAGAGATTCTAACTAGTTCTTTCTCCTTTTATTATAACATTTCCATATTTCACACTTTTGATAATACAATAACATTTTTTAAGATCACTTATTTTCCATAGTCACAAATTTGATTCAGACTAAGTAAGTTATGTTTTAATCCATCAACAAATAACAAATACTTATATTTTAACTTTTATCCTTCAATCTCAGCCATTTTGATTCCTTTGTTTTTTAATGAACAATCACTACCAAGAGTAACTTCTCCTCCATCAAAATTTTCAACATGTTTTAATATTTTCATATCACCTATCATATATGAAGAACAACAACTATCAAATATCCATGGTTTGTTCTTTTTTACTTACTTTCAAAGCTATCTCAACAATAAAATTTGTTTCCTCAACTTTCTTCTTTCCAGCTTCCATTTATTTTCTACCATAAAAAACTTGTTTTAAAAGGAGTGTCATACATATTTTTTCATAATGACCAACCTGATTATATCTTCCATAAAAATTATTTAGACATTCAAATTTATTTTTTATTTTAATGTTTCTAACATATTGATATTTTTATTTTCTAAATTCCTTTGGGTTAGGATAGTTACCCATCCTTATGATACCATTATTCTCACTTTCTTAAAACCTTTTTATGGGAAGTGAAAATTTATTTCAATAATATAAATCTATGTGCCCATAGATTCCACAACACTAAAAATAACCATAAAATATTTATTTTCTATTGATGTATGATCTTTATCTATAAAAACTTTATTGAGGTTGATGACTTCTTCCAACTTTAACAATATCTGGACATGGAACATCATTTCTCCTGAGTGATTTATTATCTTTTGTAGATGAAATATTATTCTCACACCCTTTTCAACCCAATATTTTCCAATACTTATTCGAGAACCTAAAATGTTAGAAAAATTAGATGAAACATTATTTTTCCTGGGTGAGGATTCCACTCGATTCTTGATTTGAGTTGTATTAGCAACTATAGAAGCCTCATATTTTACAACTGAAGATTTTTTTATGTTTTCATTTATATTCCAAAATATAATTTCTGACTCAAGAAGTTTTGATTGAAACTTGATAACTTATTCTTCCTTAGCTTTCAGTTTCTTACTAATATCTTCTAATATCTTTACCTATTCATAATTTCTATGTTTGTAACTTAAGATCTATTGAATGCATTCATCCTTTAGTTTGATGAAATATTTTCTTCCTTCAATTGAATCTTCTAAATGTTTCTTTTTTAGTCTGATTTATTTCTTGAGATTTTTTTTTCATCAAGATATGCAACAATTTCTATTCTGAGTTGATACTCTCTATTTGATTCTTCACCACTTTTTTCACTATCTTTGTAAGATTTTGTTTTTTCAACTTTTCCAATAAAGATTCTGATTTTTTCCGAACATTCATCTTCTGAATAATTTTTATCTGTTGGGTCTTATTCAACTTTCTTAATCAAAAAACTTATTTTATCTCCCATGAACATCTTTTTATATTATTTGGATGACTTTTATTCTTTAGAACTTTTTTTCCACTTATTTCATAGAGGTTTTTCATTTGAATCCTCTCGATATTTTCTAAAATTATTTTTGGTACAATTTATAGAAAAGTGTCCAATTATTCCACACTCAAAACATTTGAGTGGATGTTTAACTACATACATTCATCTTCCTCTTTGATAGTTCATGGATATAATAGAAATGATTTTTTTATTCAACTCATCATCTTCTTTATCTTTTGGGTCATAAGAATCAAAATCTTCAATATCTTGTATTTTCATTTTTATTGTGGATTCAAAATCCATTTCATCTTTCATATTATTTTTGAATATTATAGATGTCATCATTTCACAATTAATAAGAAAGTTATTAACTTCATCAAGAGATAAACAATCATTATATTTTAAAGATGAAATTTTAGAATCAAACAAGTCTAAAAAATTTCTCATAAGTTTATTCACAATTGTATAATCTTCTAGGACATCACTGAATCCTCTGATGTTTCAAACAATTTCATTTACTCTTGAGAAATATTAATAAATAGTGTATTCATCTCTTATCCTTATGTATTAATACTTACTATGTCATATTTTTATCTTTGCTTTCTTCACATTAGTATTCCCTTCAAAAATACATTCAAGATTTTCCCACATAATCTTTGATGTTTTGAGACCCATCACCTTTGTATAAAAATTTTATGATACCGAAATAAGGATAAAATTTCTAGGTTTTCTATAAACTTTGATATTTCTCTTATCATAAAAATTAATCGAGACATCTTTCTCAACAGGTGTTAACCCTATTGTAGTAGCGTCAAAAATTTCTATGTCAAGAGATAGAAGATAAATAATCATACTATTTTTCCATCCATAATACTTTTTAATAGAATATAGGAATTCTTATACTATTTCCATAATTGAAACTATCCATGATAAGGATTAAACAAGATACCATGGGATCTAATACTAATTGAAGTTCTAAAGCATCAAAAAACAACTAAGAGTGGGGTGGGGGGTTGAATCAGTTGTTAATATTTTATGAGTTTCAATAATTTTAGAAAATTAACCCTTGTAATCTATTAAGAATAATTTAATTGTCATATTTTAGTAAATACTCATGTATGAAGAATTAGGAAATAAAGTAAAGCACATAAGATTTATCAGGTTGGGCCATAGTGTGAGAACCTACATCCTTTCCATAGACCCTTTTGTGGGACTATATAAATTTACTATTAAGAATAAGTAAATAAAAATAATTCCTAATATCATTATATGTATTCTCTCTCCCAATAAGAATTATTATACTAACTTTCAATGGGTTCCCTAACCATCCATTATCGATCGTGGAGTTTGATGAAACCTCAACGCTTCTAAATCTTATGCTAATTTCTTGATTCAAGGAGTGACTTCCCTATGTTTATTCATTTGATAGGTATATGTTTGAGTATTGGGATTTATAGGAGAGGGAGATAATGGGTTTAATTAAAAGTATAAATATTATGACATGTTTCACATTAGAGAAGGATTTAATTAGAGTCTGATCTAGTTATCCTTGTAGATTCAACAGATATAGTTTCTACCTATTTCGATGGAAATATAACTTCCATATGAAGCACGATTACCCTATAGTGGAGATTTGGGAGAGTTTCACTAATCTCTATTTACCATTTCAAAATCCCTCGGTTATTATACTGCTTGGGAATCTAGTTGGAAGATACTTTTTTTAGATAGCCACACTGAATCTCTTTGTTATCCTGTTAACTCACGAGTCTGTGTTGAATTGGACGTATCCAGAGTGCCTTTAGATTATGTTTGGATTTTAGTTTTGGAAGAGTTCCAGTGAAAACAGTAGGTGGTATATGAATCTTGGTCTGATTTTTGTTCTATCTATAAGCAGTTGGGATATACATTTGTAACCTATCGACGAGGGTCTAAGATTCTTGATAAGAAGTTGGGTGCAGACAGTGGTAAGGAACTAGAGAATCATACTGTGGTAGGCTTGTACAGATAGTAGTTAGTGGGTGTAAACTTTGAGGTTAAATATTTAATATATGTGATGTGTAGATCACAGGAAGTGAACCCATTGGTGTCTGATGTCTTCAGTCGCTTGAGGGAAGATCTGGGTGGACCTCAGCCTCCTCAACCTACTTCATTGCGACTACAGGGTGATGTTGTGGAGTACGATCAACCTAACAGTGGTCTAAATTATGTGTATCAACTCGTGTATGATGAAGGAGGATCTAAGCCACCCATGGATGCTTCATATGCCGAGGAAGTGCACTCAGGGACTGGTACTAGTGCCAACAGTCTAGAAACTAAGGCACCAAGGTAGGGAGATTATTCTAATTTTAAGGTGCTACAATGAGGTTTTGGGAGTGATCCAAGTAAGGATATGGTTGTAATTGTGCTGGGAAATAGGTTTCAAGTGTTTTTTCATGTTAATATAGTTAAGGAAGTTGAAATAGATCATATTATACCCTCACTGAAATAGGGTCCCACTCGGACCAAATCTAGTGATGAGTATTATGAGTACTTATTAGGCGATATAGGAGATAACATTTAGGGTGATCAGTTTTCAAGACCATGGAAAAGTAAGAGTTGGAGGGGAATTTTAGAAATAGAGAAATTACTATTCTTATTTACCACCCCAAGGAAGACTAGATCTATGATGAAATTTAAAGGAAAAATGATGGAAAATGATCCTCTCTTCCCTCCCAAGGCTGCCAATGTGTAGCAGTGGGAGTCTGGTGTAGTGTTCAATCCTTATTTAAAGCTGATTATGCACTTGGGAGAGGAAATGATTGAAACCATTTTTAAGATTAAGGATACTAATTAAAAAGATAATAGGATGAAGAGAATACCATCATTGGTGGTTACTAATGATGAAAATAGTAAATGGATTGAAAAAAAGATCTAATATTGATCTAGGGATTCAATGATGGGAAGCTCAGCCAAGAGGAGTAAATTTAGTCTTGTGACATGCTGGCATATTAGTTAGAAGACCTTTTTAAGGATTATCATGATACACATGTTATATTTATCTCATGGAATCTATATAGGGGGATCAAATATAATTGGCTTAAGTTGTCCTTTAATGGTTTGGTTATTTCTTTTAGTGATTGAACCTTCAGTTTCTCACTTTCCCATAAAAGTGTTTCTATAATAAAAAAGTTTTTTCTAGTCAATACGATATTCTCAATATGATGTTTCTCAATCTGGTTATCAAAACAACAAATTTCTAATCATCTAATGAGATCTCTATCCTGAAGAAACTCTTTCTCAAATTCCTCTATGCTCTACCTTTTCTACACTAATAAAAATTTGAAATGCGTTAATGAACTATGCCTCTATTTATAGGTGACTTATCTTGAAGAATCATTAAATGGAAAAGCTTTTCCCACATACTCAAATTTTAAAACATTGAAAATCACTCACATTTAATCTCAAACTTTTACTTCTTCAAACCTTATTAATATTTCTATGAAAAAATTCTTCTCAAACATTCTAACTTTTATTTTTGGGATATAGATTTGTGTTTTAATAATACCTATCATCCTTAAAAAATGAAAAGTATGAGAAAACCATTAAAAAACTAGATGATCTGATAAGACCCATTTCTCTATATTTCAATGGTGGGTCGGTTCAACACCTTCATGTTTCAGTATTTCATTATAATAATATATTTCACTTGATCATTCATATGGATCCAAATTAATCCCTCTACAAAGAGTAGTGCACAACTCTCACATGATGGGACTGAGATGGAGAATGAAAAATATTGGGACCAGAGATGGTTATGGAAATGGTATAGAATCTTAGATCCCTTCAGTATAAAATCATGGAATATCATAGTTTACAAAATATTTATGATGATAATATTTTGTGAGATTTGGTATATGAAGTTAGTGAGAATATATTCCTATTATTTTTTGAGTGGAATAGGGCTATTAGATTTCGAATGGTGGGAATTTTGAAACCTATATATATTGAATCAATTGAGATTCTTGATTGGGTATAGACAATATCTTATCAATTGGTGCTTCTAATAAACCAATTTTAAGTAAAATATGTCATCTATTTATCTATATTTACGATATACATGTCATAACCCAACCCAACAGTGCTTACTTAACCAATGGTAAGTTGAGTGTGACACCCCAATCCCACCTCTAATATGTCAGGGATGGTGAACAAAATCAAGAAAGAATATCACAAACAAGGTTGTAATTAAAATAAAGTACATGTACACACACTAACATATCTGAATAATTATAAATTTTTGAAATTTAAATATAACTGATACCATAAATCATGAATTACGTATATCCCAAACTAGAGTATGAAAAAGTGCTTGAATGAAATAAATGGGCCAAATACAAGACCACCCAAAAGTGAAAAAGAGTAAAATATACTTATAAGGAGGGGAAAACTATCAAATGAAACACTTCATACAACCATGATCAGTACATATCAATCTAATATTTTCATTCTATTGGTCCACCTAAGACTCCATCCAATGGCATGTCATCAACATAAGAGATTACATGTGTGGGAATAACCCATGTAGGGATGGGTATAATAATACTTAGTAAGACACCATAAAATCACCAATCATAAATCCTCAACTTAGGAGTCAAATAATAAAAATGTTATATAAAATAGGATATGAGGCATAGAAATAACAATAACCAAAAACTAAACCTAGATATACTCAGAAGAGACTCGAGGTATCAAAGTGGTCTCATCCATTACCAGCCATAAAAATTTTATTGAGGCTTCAAAGTAACTATAATATAGGAGAACTAAACCAAAAACCATACTATAATGGATGGTGATCACCTAAGAGGTCATTCTCATAGAGACTCACCCAATAAGTACTCATTGGAACATGGAATATTTAAACACCCAGCTAGGGGATCACTCCAAGACCCACAAGTGGACACCACAAACTCTACATGTTCAGACTTCTAGATAGGTGATCAATAACATGTACACGGTGTACACACCAATACCATGAAACTCTCTAAGGGAAGAGGAAGATATAATTGAGGGTCCCACCATGGGCCTCATAGAGTGATTTCATGAACTCTATATGAAACTCACCCTGTAATGGGGATCACAATCCTAGTCTCAAGATGTAATGCCTCACCATACCCTCATAGGATTTAACCAAGGAGAGTCACCGAACTAAACCTATTTTACATTTTAGAGATAGATGGTCCCAATTTTTCTTTAGAAAAAAACATGGTGTATAGTGGTAGTACATAAGTTGTATTGTCCTCTCTATGTTTTCATATTTCTGTTCCCATGTTTCTATACCCGTGTCTATGTAAAATGGTCATCCCCATATACTTTGTATGTACCATGGATGGTGGAATTTACTAGGTATGTTTACATGCCCTTGTACCCTGGTCGTGCTCATGGACTGGATGTAACTATTCCCATTATCGTGTACTCCTAGAGTAGATACTGGGCTTCTAGGATTAGGTCACATGTTGTGTTCCATGTGTCACATGGTGTGTGATAACTTTTTCTATGTGGAAACCCTAGTTCCACATACTACCACAACACTGGGTTCCCGTAGCACCGCCCTTTAACAACGCTAAAAAAAGAGATGATAAAGGGGGGCCTCTATCAGTTCTAAAAAAAGCACTGATAAATTGGAATTCTAACAGCGTTAAAAAAAGAACTGTTAAAATGGACCCATTATAAGTGCTTTTTTTAGTGCTGATAAAGCCCCCCCCCCCCCCTTTATCAATGATTTTTTAGTACTGTTAAAGGGGTCCCCTTTATTAGTGCTTTTTTAGTAGCGCTAATAAAGGGGGGGACTTATCAACGATTTTTCCTAGCACTGATAAATTATAAAAAAAATTCCTAAAAAATATTACATTTTTATATAAGTATATTTATATTGATATAAATATAATATGTATTTTTAAAATATTTTTTAGATAAGTACAAATAGACTATTACATTTAATATATAAGAAATTTAGTGAAAATAGATTTAAAATATTTAAAAAATATTATTAATAAATAATTTTCTAATTATCATCGATTAATAATCATTTAATTATAATTTGAAGACACAAAAAAATAAATAAAATAAATAAAAGATCTAAAATAAGTTGAAAATGTAACTCAAACTTCAAACGGTCATAACTTTTGATCCATGTGTCTGTTTGAGCTCTACAGCAAATCAAATCGAATCTTGCGACAATCTATGGGTGCTAGTGACCCAAGGGAAACTTTGGTCACATTTTCCGAGGTGAAAAGGCCTAGAAGGCCTCTAAAATTGAGTTTTTAGTTGAGATATCTTGATTTTTTGACATTCAAATAGGTAGAACTTCTAATCCAAATGTCCTCTAGGCCTATACCACAGATAATATCGAATATTGTTTTATTTTCCTCGATTTTACAAGTTGTGGAGTTGAAATGAACTTATGGATTAGAAGTTATGGTTGTTTTAACATTATATGGATTCTTAGATACACATATATATGTATTTATTAGTATATATATATATATCTGTGTGTGTGTGTGTGCGTGTGTGTGTGTGTGTGCATCTATGTGTGTTGTATATATGTATGTGTGTATGTATTTATTTATTTATAAACACACATAAAAAACATATTTCATAAATGTATTTAAAACTAATCTAATAAATATATATTAATAATCAAATAAATATACGGATAAAAAATTATCACTAAAAAATATATATAAATAGATACAAATATATATTAATATAAGAATATATGTATATATATATTAATATATGAATAAATAAATATGTATTAATATAGATAAATATATTTATATTAATATGTATCTATATTAATATAAGAATAAATATAACTATATATGTATATATAAATAGATATATTATTAAATGGAGAGAAAAAAACTTAATGGATTAGTGGTAAAGGTTCAAGAACGTAGGGGGGAGGTATCGAGTTTATGTTCTGGTGGAAGAAAAGGGTGCGTGGCTGCATGTGGGAGGGGTAGCATGGGCAAAGGCAGCATGCAGTGAGAGGGAGGGGTCTCCACCTAGCACTGATAGGGGGGTCAAGTGCTGTTAAAAGAATCCCCCACATTATATATATTATTTTTAAATTTTTTTACTTTTATCAGTGCTTAAAAAATCACTTTTAAAAGGGGTACTTTATCAGTGATTTTTGGAGAGCTGATAAAAGGGACCCCCGATATTCATCTTGATTAACAGCGCTTTTCTAGTGCTGTTAATGCCCTTTTCTAGCGCTGATAAAGGCAATATTTGCAGTAGTGACATAAGGAGGACTACCTGACATGTGTTTATGAGACTAAAATCTATGTAGTTTGGAATTTCATAGAAATTATAGACTGTTACACGTGTTCATTCATGATGCTACCTTGATTGTCTCCATCGACAATCACACTGGGTAATCTCATATTTGGGGTTGACTAACCATGCCATCTATGGTGGCCATATTTTAGCCACATCCTCTGCTAGGGAATTTTCTCCATCACACCACACTATTTCAACATGCCAAATTAGAAAACATGAATCTCCAACATTATTCAATCCTCTTATAATTAGCCAGAATGTTCATCACACATCGATCGGTCCATTGATCACAAACAGAACCCATGGTATCAATCTGTTGTACTAAATAATGGCCATCCAATGATCAAATACCAGGTATTGTTAAACCCACTAATAAAAGTAATTTCTAGTGATGAACATGTGATGAAATGGGGAAGAAAAACACAAATCACACACAAGAATAACAAAAATCATACATTGTTTGGGTTGGTTATGATTTATTTCTATCAGAATATTGAATGAAGTACAAACACTAGTGCAGAAATTTCTTTTATGGTAGTTATTTTTTATTTTTTATGCTGGACATTGGATGATGTTATTATAGGATACATTATAAACATTGTTTTTTATGATGATTATTTTAAAATCGACGTAAAAACCAAAAATCCGAGGCGTTTTCATGTAGGTTCATCAAAAAATGATGTGGAAAACGCCTCAGAGTCATGATTTATTATGTCAATTTTTAAATAAATGACATGTTATATACTTTTTCACATCTATTATATAATAACCGAAATAATAAAATACATCTCTGAAGAGTTTATCATGTCGGCTATTCTTATAACTGATGCTATAAATCAGTCTTACAAGAATTTTTTACATTGGTTAAATAATAACCAACATGAAAACATATATACTACATTGGTTATATTATAATCGACATAAAAAAATATTAAATTCAATTTATTACGTCGGTTATGAAATAAATGATGTAAAAACTCATTCCCATGCATTTTTTATGTCGGTTTCAAATAACTGATGTTAAAACCCATTCACTTGCATTTTTTACGTCAGTTATAAAATAATTGACATAAAAACCATTTTTTTAATAAAACCATTCAACCACAACTATGCCCTACCAAAGAAGACTTGAAACATACCAAAAAAAGACCAAAACCAGACCAAACCCCCCACCCCACTGGACAACCCCCCACACCCCTAGAAACCCCCCACCCCACTAGACACCCCCATACCCCTGGATATCCCCCACCCTCTTGGATATCCCCCACCACTTGGACATCCCTCCCACCCTCATGGACACCCTCCCACCCCCATGGACACCCCAGACACCCCCACCCCACTAGACAACCCTCCCACACCCCTAGAAACCCCCACCACCATAGACACCACCCACACCCCTAGACACCCTTGGACAACCCCCACACCCTCCGGGACAGTCCCACACTCCCCTGGATAGCCCTCCCACCCTCTTGGACACCCTCCAACCTCCATGGACACCCTGGACACCCCCACCTAATTGGACATCCCTCCCACACCCCTGGAACCCCCCCACCCCACTGGACACCCCCACACCCCAGGACACCCCCTGGACAACTCACCCACCTTCCTAGATATCCCCCACCCACTGGACAGCCTTCCCACCCTCCTGGAAACCCCCACACCCATGGACACCCTCGACACCCCAACCCCACTAGACAACCCTCCCACACCCATGGAACACCCCACCCTGGACACCCCAGAACCCTGGACACCCCCTAGACAGCCCCCACCCTCCTAGACAGTCTCCCACTCCCCTAGACAGAGATCCCACCCTCCTGGACACCCTCCAACCCCCATGGACTCCCTGGACACCCCCACCCCACTGGACAACCCTCCCACGCCCCTGGAAACCCCCTCACAGCACGAGACACCCCCTCACCCCTGGACACCTGCTTGATAGCCCCGACCCTCATGGACACCCCCCACCCCACTGGACACCCCCCACACCCCTGAACACCCCCACCCCTAGACAACCCACCAACCTTCTTGAACACCCTCCCACCCCCTTGGACACCTTGAACACCCCCACCCAACCGGATCCATCCCACACCCATGGAAACCCCCACCCCTGGACACTCCCCACACCCCTGAACACCCCTTAGATAACCCCAACCCTCCTAGACATCCCCCCACTCCCCTCGATAACCCTCACACCCTCTTAGACACCCTCAAAAACCCATGCGCACCCTGGACACCCCCACCCAACTGGACATCCCTCTCACACCCCTAAAAAAACCCCACCCCACTAGACGCCCCCACACCCCTGGACATCCCCCACCCTCCTTGACAGCCCCCACCCCTTGGATAGACCACCCACCCTCCTGGACACCCCACCCCCAAGGGCACCACCACCCCACTAGAAAGCCCTCCCACACCCCTAGAAACCCCCACCCCCTAGACACCCCCACACCCATGGGAACCCCCTGGATAGCCCCCACCCTCCTGGATATCCCCCACTCCCCTAGACAGCCCTCCCACCCTCCTGGATATCCTCCCACCCCCATGGACACCATGGACACCCCCGAAACAACTGGACAACCCTCACACACCCCTAGAAACCCCCACCCCCACTGGACACCCCCCACACCTCTGGACACCCCCTGGACAACCCCCCACCCTCCTGGACAACCCCCACCCCCTGGACAGCCCACCCACCCTCCAGGACACCCCCACCCCATGGACACCCTAGACACCCCCACCCCAATGGACAACCCTACCACACCCCTAGAAACCCCCACCTTCGGGACACCCCCCACACCCCTAGACACCCCCTGGATAGCCCCCCACCCCCTAGACAGCCACCCACTCACCTAGAAAACCCTCCCACCCTCCTGGACACCCTCCCACACCCATGGGAACACTGGACACCCCCAACCCACTGGAAAACCCTCCCACACCCCTGAAAAACCCCACCCACTGGACACCCCCACACCCTTGGACACCCCCTTGAGAGCCCCCACCCCCTAGACAACCCTCCCAACCTCCTGGACACCCTCCCACACCCATGGAAACCCTGGACACCCCCACACCTCTAGACACCCCCTGGATAGCCCCCACCCTCCTAGACATCCCCCACCCCCTGGATAGCCCGCACAAGCCCCTGGAAACCCCCCAACCCACTGGACACCCCCACACCCTTAGACATCCCCCACTCTCCTGGACAACCCCTCACCCCCAAGATAGCCCTCCTACCCTCCTAGATTCCCTCACACCCTCATGAACACCCTCCCACCCCCACCCCACCGGACAACCCTCCCACACCCCTAGAAACCCCCACCCCACTGAACACCCCCACACCCCTGGGCACCCCATAGACAGCCCCAACCCTCCTAGATAGCCCCTCACACCCTGGATAGCCCTCCCACCCTCCTACACACCCTCCCACCCCCAGGACACCCTAGACACCCCCACACCATTGAACAACCCTCCCACACCCCTGGAAACCCCCACCCCACTGGACACCCCTCCACACCCCTAGATACCCCCTGGATAGCCCCACCACTCTCTTGAACATTCCCCCACTACACTGGATAGCCCTCCCACCCTCCTGGACACCCTCTCACCCTCATGGACACCCTAGACACCCCCACACCACTGGAAAAACCTCCCACACCCTTGGAACCCCCACCCCACTGGACACCCCACACCCCTGGACACCCCCTAGACAGCCCCCCACCCTCCTGGAAGACCCTCCCACCCTACTGGACTTCCACCCCCATGGACACCCTAGACACCCCCACCCCACTAGACAGCCCTCCCACACCCCTAGAAACCCCCACCCCACTAGACACCCCCACACCCCTAGACACCCCCTGATCACCCCCACCCTCCTAGATAGCCACCACCCCATGGACAACCCTCCCACCCTCCTAGACACCCTCCAACCCCCATGGACACCCTGGACACCCCACTCCACTAGACATCCCTCCCACATACTTGGAAACCCCCCACCCCACTGGACACCCCCACACCCCTAGACACCCCCTGGACAGCCCCCACCCACCTGGATAGCCCCCACACCCCTGGACAAACCTCCCACCATCATGGAAACCCTCACATCCCCATGGATATCCTAGACATCCCACCCCACTTGATAAACCTCCCACACCCCTGGAAACCCCCCACCCATCTTGAAACCCCCACACCCCTGGATACCCCCTGGATAGCCCCCACCCTCCTAGATAACCCCCACTCCCCAAGACAGCCCTCCCACACTCCTGGACACCCTCCTACCCCCATAGACATCCCCACCCCACTGGACAACCATCCCACACCCCTGAAAACCCCCCACACCCCTGAAAACCCTCCCCTAGACAAAAATCCATTCCAAAAAAAAACCATCATAACTACACCAAAATAAGAAGTTAAGAAAAATTAAACATTCACATATATAACATTAAAAACTTACATTTCCAACTAAAAAACCTAAATCCACCCTAAAGGACTACCAAATACACAATTATAATGACAATATTAAAAATTACATTTTACATTATAAAAAACTAAAATCCAATCCAAACTGTAAAATAATTTGACCATTCCACTTGTAAGTGTTTTAAATCTTGAGTACTATAGGATTGAGGGTCATCAAATAGCTAAAAAGTAAAAGGATAGTTGTTAACATGTATAATGAATAAATCAAATGAAATATTATAGAAACTTTTAAAAGGAAATCTTACTAGGTCAAAGTTCACAAGTGTTCTAGTTGTAATTATTTCATACATAAATCTTAACATATAATATCTACATTCGACGATGCCTTGTTTGTTCATGAAAATTCTGGTTAAATGAGTGTAAATTCAAAATATTATTTTTATGTAATACATCAAAATTACAAATTATAAATGGATATTTACCTTTACTTTTAAAATTTTGATCTTGGCACTCCTTTTCTTTGTGTTTTTTCGAAAGTAGACCCATCCCATTTTAGAAAATAAAAAGAATGGAATAAATTTAACATTAATTATAATATATAAAACTATTAATAAATTGAAACTTACTTTTCCATAATATTCTTAAAACATTCCTACACATCATCATGGAAAAATCATATCCAATAAAGTGTTTTCTCCCTTGAAAAAATAACACCTTACATTCAATGATAATTGATAAAAGAAAATTTAAGGTTAGTGTTTTTTATGTTAAAAGATAATGAACTCTTTGCGAGAGATATGTTTCATACTTCTCATAAAAAGGCATCATCCAACATTGTGTGATTATATTAGGTTCAAATATTTCAGCAATATAAAGCATTCTTTGTTCCTCATCCAATGCATGTGCTTCGGGGGAAATCAAATGAGGGTCCATGAATCCATATAAATATGTTCGATCATTCTTTTCACACATGTTATAAAGATACATAATACAAAACAGACTTAATTATACATTTTTAATAAATATAACGTAGGAAAAAGGTGTTAAGACTTACATGGAAAAAATGTGCACCATGTTGATGCCCAACTTATCTCCAGCAACCCACTCCATGATATCATTTTTTAGAATACCCACATTTATTGCACATCCAAAAACAAGAGCTTCCATTGGAAAATCATAATAATCCACCAACAAATTTGAATATATTGAAAATCTGCCAAGACTACTAGAATATGTATCTGATGTCATAGCCATTTGTCTTTGTTGTTGCCTATAAAATATTTATTTACCTTTGAAGTATTCCTGTAAAAAAATAGAAAATATATTAGTTTTAAAATGTTAAAAAAAACATTAATAAAAAAATAAAATAGAAGATATAACATACATACCTCTATGGTAATGAGTAGGAGAAGTCTGGATGACCAAATTAAAAAATGGCTGATACTATGTCCAACTATCGTCACCTCATATGTAGGTAATGGTACTCGAGCTGATCTATCTATAATATCCTGTACAGTGACCCTATGATGCTCTACCTCTAACTGTTGATGATGAACTATATCTCCTATACAATATACCATCCCACATGAAACTATATAATATCGAGGATCATCAACATACAACTCGCAATAAGTAGGATGCTACAGTGGAGGAGTAGGATAAAAAATGGGGTCTACAGGCTGAGGTAGGGGAGTGGGAGCTACTGGCAGTGGTGGAGGATAAATAATGGGGTCTTTAGGGGGATGTGGAGGAGTGGGAGCTACAATTTGAAATTGTCTTTTCATGTCTGCAAATATAGACTGTACTGACACTCTAATATTTTCCGCCCTCAGCGCATTAATAATATGAAATTCAGTCTCCAAGGATTCTATTTTTTTATAAACACCCTCAATGGAAGAATTTTAAGAACATGGAAACACTTTTCTTACCAATACACCCATCGAATATCCTCATACAGAACTAGGATGTTCGGGCTTTCCCAATGCTATAGATAAAATTTCTTGCCTCCCTACAGCTGTAAATACCCCCTATGAGCTCTGTTCCTCAAGAAAATATTATGTTAATTAATTGAAAATTTTTGTAATGATTCAAATTATATAAAGAATACAGTTAACTTAAATAAATAAAATAAATATCTTACAATCCTCTCAGCTACGATTCTCAAATTTTCCAAAAGATATTGCCCCTTTTTGACCATCTGAGCTCTATTCCATTTTTCATGTCTACATGGAGGGGATGGAGGGGAAACCTCTTCAAAGCTTGAAGACTCAGCTCTATGTTTTGGTAAATTTTACACCATCATTTTTTCTTCCAATAATGTATACCCTCCCCTATATAAACCATGAGGGTATGCATTTTTAGATTGGATCTCTTGATGAGATATCCTTGTTTGTTGTATATTAATAATAAGAAATCATTAACAAAACATTAATAAGACCATTATATAAGAAATATTATAAAAGTTTACATTGAACTTACAAAAAATGAATCCTTTATTCTAATTTCAACAAACCGTTGCCATGTCTCTTTATCTATAAAATGATATATATGACATGGATTTTCATGACTCCTATGACCAAAAATGAAATCAGATGTGAGGGTTGATTTGAAATCCCTCCATCTCCTAGCAGCCATCGATAATCATTTCTTCCTAACTCATCTAGTGTTAGGAATATCAAATTTCATCTGATAAAGAAGAGGTAAAACATATTATACAAGAAAAATTTAAACAATAGGAAAACAATAACAAAATATCTTGCCAAAATTGTCTCCCACAATTGAGATATTAATACTTTGTCCACCCTTATCCAATCATCATAAAAAATTATTACTTTTCTCTTACCCGGAGTTGATACAAAACTCTTAAAATATTTTGAATTTGGACCTCTAGGAATATCATTCTCATCAAACTAAATGAGTATCCTCTGGTCCTGAGTATGAGAAAGTGATAATTTTGGTAAACGTGTGAACCCATGTTTGCCAACTCTTTAACTGGTCTTTGTCATTATGGGAGCACATGAGGAAGATTGGAGAACATCAAGAGGAGAATATGAATGTTCCCCCATAGAGGTATGCTCATTATGCTCATCTCCAAAATCATGTGGTTGATCAACTAATTAATCTGTCATTATCCTTTAAATAAAAAAAACATTAGTTCACAAATATACAAATTCAAATACTAAAATACTAATGTAAAGAGAAAATGGAAAATTGAACTAAGTTATGTAATAATAAACATGGTTAATATGGTAAGCATGTTAAACAATAGTAAATATGGTAAACATGGTAGTGTAATTGTCATTCAAGAAAATCAATAAATATATAAGTTATATAAAGGTAAACTATGGTAAACTAAGGTAAACATGGTAAACATGGTAAACATGGTAAACATGGTAAACATGGCAGACATGGTAGACATGGTAAACATGGTAAACATGGTAAACATGGTAAAGTAATTTTAATTCAACAAAAATAATAGATATATAATTTATGTAATGGTAAACATGATAAACTAAACTGAAAAAAATTAAAATAAACAAAAAATTATTATTATTTGTTTTAATACCCATTTTAATAAAGAAAAAAAATTATATATCTAACATTTTATAAAAATGATAAATGTAAACAAGAAATAAACATATGTTACCTGTAATATTAGGAATGTATAAATGGATTGTTTTCCCAAATTCCTTCGTCACGATCATTCATTATGGCACAAACCATGTCTTCAACATGTTCATCATTATGTTCTGCTAATCTTTCCATGTATAGGGATCTCACATAAATCAACATCTCCATCAAGTTGATCCTCACCAACATATTGTTTTTTCCCTTGTAAAACAGCAGACCACTGCATATCTGATTGATCAACTACATAGAAAATCTGTTTTTCATGTGTTTCCATTATAAAAGAATCTGATGTGTCTTCCAATATATTCAGATTAACAAATTTCATTCCAAATTTATCGTGTCTGACACTGTTTTACCTATAAATAATTTTTAGTTAAAAAAAGAACTTTAATTTTAAAGTAATCAACCTCCCATATTTCTTTAATGACTCCATAATATGATGTTAATGTAGAAATTGGGTTTTTGTCTTTAGAACTTGAAAAATGCATTGCTTCTACAAACACCAATACACCACTATTTTTAACTGCAATTCTGTTGTCCTGAGCTTTCGTATGAAATGTATAGCTATTAATGTCATAACCGAACCATGTTATTAAATTTAAACATAGACCACACAATAAATATATTAATGTCTCTGATATATCTGATCTACCAATAAAGGTCTATTAAAACCATAAAAAAATTTTGATGTCCTCATTCAAAATCCACATTTCTTTCTTCTTTGGATGACATTTTTTCAACTCATTAATATGAAATGTGATATATTGTTGATAATCAACTATGTTACTCTAGTTGTATAATTCTAACTTCTTCATCTGTTCATCTGACAATGATTTGACTTTCAAGCCACAAATCCCCTTTCCCTCATTATTAACTCATTTATGGTGAGATGGATGAAAACCTATGTGCTCCTTCACAGCCAAGTAGCTCGTACAAAACTCCACAACCTCCTTAGAAATATACTTTTCAATAATGGAGGCTTCATGTCGATATGGTTTCTTAACATACCCCTTCAATATTTCCATATAAATTTCAAAAGAATACATCCAATGAAGATATACAGGTCCACAAATATTTGTTTCTCAAACCATATGAATCATTAAATGCACCATTATATCAAAAAAAGATGGAGTAAAATACATTTCCAATTGAAAAAGTATATAAATTGCATCTTTTTCCAAAATGTTCAAAGAATTCACAACAATCACCTTATTACAAATTGAATTGAAAAAATAACACAAATTTGTTATAGTATTTCTGACATGGATGGACAATATTCCACGCAATGAAACTTGTAGAAGTTGTTGCATCATGACGTGACAATCATGAGATTTCATACCTATCAAATTCAAATCCTTCAAACAGACAAATTTTTTTAAATTTGAATAATAAATTTTAGGCACTTTGTTATCATGAAGACACTAAAACATGATAATTTTCTCCCTCTTGGATAATGTTTAACAAGATGGGGGAAGAAATGTTCATCTTCCATTAGGAGTGGGGGCTAACTTTAAACGTATTCCCATTAATAGTAAGTCTAATAATGCATTCAACCCATCTTTTGTTTTTATTTTAATATCTAACAATGGTCCAATAATGCTATCGTAGATATTCTTCTCCACATGCATGACATCAATATTACGTTTCACTTCATGATATCTCCAATATGGTAGCTCAAAATATTTGACCTTTTATTCCAAATATGTCTATCATTACCAGATTTTTGTGTCTTTCCCAATGTCACATCAAGGTTTTCCACCCTCTCAAAATACACATCAGGGGATAAAGTTTTTGGAGAAATATAAAATTCTTATGATCCATTGAATGCCTTTTTAGTCTTCTATAAGAGTGATCCATAGGAAAAAACTTTCGATGACCCATGTACACTATTTTCCTCCCATGATTTAATTGACAATTTGAAGTCTGTTGTTCACAAATTAGACATGCTTTATGCCCATTAACACTGTATCTAGAAAAAATTCCATATGCTAGGAAGTCATTTATAGTGAACATAAGCACTACATGTAGTTGAAAATATTCCATTTTATAAGAATAATACACCCTAATACCATCCTTCCATAAAAGTTTCAAATCATCGATCAATGGAGATAAGAAAACATCAATATCGTTTTCGGGTTACTTCATACTATAGATCATTATACTCAACATGATATATTTTCACTTCATAAAAACTTTAGGAGAGATGTTTTAAATTACCAATAAAACAGGCCATGAACTATGTGTGCTACTGAGGGTTCGGTATGGATTCATTCCATTTGTGCACAACCCTAGTCTAAGATTTCTAATTTCATTTCCAAATGTTGTATATTGCTCATATATTTTCTTCCATTGTGGAAAATCAGCTGGATGATGTATTTTTCCATAACATATCCACTCATCATTATGCCATATTAACCTTTTTGCATCATGTGAATTAGCAAATAAATGTTTCAAATGATAAATTATAGGAAGATACCAAAATACCTTGGAATTGTTCTTTGTAATCTTTACATCAGCCTGTGATCTTTCTTCCAACTTATATTGTGATGTCCCATATTTAGGATACTCTGACAGAAATTCATATTCCTTCTTATATCTCATATAGTTATTTGGAAAAGCATGTATTTTCTTGTATCCCAATCCCATCACGCATAATATTTTCTTGGCCTTATAATGTGAATCTGGAAGATCATAATCTTTTGGAGGAATGTATTTCAACAATTGTAGCATCTCTGTAAAACTTCTATCACTCCATCCATGTTTTTCCGTTAAGTTAATAAATCTTAACACCCTGAAAAAACCGTAAAATCCATACAACCCAGAAATAATGTTTTTTCATCATCGCCATATAGATGCGCAACTGTTGGTTCTATCTCAATTTGTTCTACTACAATATCATGCCAAATCATCATCAGTAGATCTGAAATTCTATCAAATTTAATCATGCCAAATTCAAGGTCTATAAATTAGATTAAAAACATGATAAATCAAATGATATTTGATATCTCTACTTTTCACCTTTTTCATATTCAATCATTTTAGGCATGGATAGGAAAAATGTCACAACTTGGAACATTTTATTAAGAAAATTCCAAAAAGGAATCAACACCTTCCATATATTCATTACTAATTTGATGTGCTGTAATCCAAATTTGAATCATTATTACCAATAACAAATATCAAAATTATACATCTTGTTAAGATAAGACCAATATATATTTATATGAAAAATATCATAATTTGAATATAAAACAATTTTGAAATATAAAATAAATTCTACGCATATATGAAAAAAAAAAATATGCATGAAAATGTTTTAAAATAAATATATATTTAGATATAACAGTTTTAAATTCATCGTGGATCCTTTCTTATTAAGGAACACAAAGAATACATCTGGGTGCAACTAGATACCAAATTCACCCTTCTATAAAAAAGAAATATAAAGTATAAATATTAAAATATGTATACATTCACTACTAAAAATTACACATATCCCAATGATTTGAAACCATTCAGATATCCCCTGAAACCGTTTGGATACAATACCCCCTACAGTTTCACACATCGTTGGCATGATGGTCGTTGCAATAGCCCTATACAAACGATTCTATAGGAACCGTTGGTATAGAATACCTGAAGTTAAAATATTTCAATAGTTTCAATGAAACCGTTTGGATATATATATACCAAGGGGGTGTCCAAGGGGGTAGGGTCTATCCAGGGGTTGGGGGCTGTCCAAGGGGGTAGGGGTTGTCCACGGGGGGTACGGGCTATCCAGGGTGGCCAAGGGGGTGGGGGTGTCAAGGGGGTGGGGGCCTCTCCAGGGGGTGTCCATGGGGGTGCGTATTTGAAAAAAAATTCCTATAAATTATTTTAAGAAGAAAATATAGTTAAATATAATAGTTTTAAATTAATCTTGGATCCATTATTCTTAAGGTACTCAAAGAATACATCCTGGTGCAAATGGATACCAAATTCACCCTTCTGTAAAAAAGAAATATAAAGTATAAATATTAAAATATGTATACATTCACTACTGAAAATTACACACACCCAAATTATTTGAAACCATTGGTATATCCCTTGAAACCATTGGGATAAAATACTCCAACGGTTTCACACACCGTTGGCATGATGGTCATTGCAATAGCCTTATACCAATGATTCTACAGGAACCGTTGGTATAGACTACCTAAAGATAAAATATTCCAATGGTTTCAAGGAAACCGTTGGGATATATATATACTAAGGGGGTGTATAAGGGGGTAGGGGGATGTCCAGGGGGTGGGGGGGGGGGGGGGTTCCAAGGGGGTAGGGGCTATCCACAAGGGTATGGGTTGTCTAGGGTGTCCAAGGGGGTAGGGGGTGTCCAGGGGGTGGGGGCCTGTCTAGGGGGTGTCCATTGGGGGGTGGGGGGTGTCCATGGGGGGTTCATATTTGAAAACAATATGCATGGAAAGGATTTTAAATATAAAATATAGTTAGATATTACAATTTTAAATTCATCTTGGATCCTTTCTTCTTAAGGTACACAAAGAATACATCCTGGTGAAACTGGATACCAAATTCACCCTTTTGTAAAAAATAAATATGAAGTATAAATATTAAAATATGTATACATTCACTACTAAAAATTACACATATCCCAACGATTTTAAACCATTGGGTTAACCCCTAAAACTGTTGGGATAGAATACCATAATGGTTTCACACACTGTTGGTATGATGGTTACTACAATAGCCATATACCAATGATTCTATAGAAACCATTGGTATAAACTACCTGAAGTTAAAATATTCCAACGGTTTCAATGAAATCGTTAGGATATATATATATATACACCAAGGGGTTGTCCAAGGGGGTATGGGGCTGTCCAGGGGGGTGGTGGGGGCAGTCCAAGGGGGGTAGGGGTGTCCTGGGGGTGGGGGCCTGTCCAGGGGGTGGGGGTGTCCATGGGGGTGGGTGGGGTCCAAGGGGAGTGGGGGTGGGGGAGTGGTGTCTAGGGGGTAGGGGCTGTCCAACCACCAACCCCATTAAACACCACCCACCCCCTTGGACACCCTTGGGACACCACCACCCCCTAGACAGCCCCCACCCCCTAAACAGCACACCCACCCCCTCTGGACACCCCCACCCCTGGACACCCCCCACCCCTAGATATGCCCTATCCCGTTGGAAAGCACACTCACCCCCTGGAATTCACCCCCACTCCCCTGGACACCCCCTCCCACTAGACACCACCCCCACCCCTACCCCCTTGGACACCCCCTTGGTCACCCCACCCCCTCGACAGCACCCTCACACCCCCCCCAGGACAACACCCCCACCCCTGGACACCCCTACCCCCTTGGAAAGCACCCTCACCCCTAGAAACCACCCCCAACCCCTACCCCATTCGACACCCCCTTGTACACCCCCACACCCCCTGGACAGCCCCATAACCCTCTGAACACGACCCCCACCCCCTGGACAGCCCCACCCCATTGAAAACCCCCCTCACCCCTAGAAACCACCCCCACCCCCTTGGACAGCCCCTGGACACCCCCCTTATATAGCCCCCCACCCTGGACATCCCCCAACCCTTCTGGATAGCTCCAAACCCTTAGAAAGCTCCTCACCCCACCAGGACACCACCCCCACCTCCTTGGACACCCCCTAGACACCACCACCCCTTAGAAATCCCCCCACACCCTGGATAGCCCCCCAACCCCTCTGAACAGCCCCCACCCACCTGGACACCCCCATTCCCTTGGACATCCCCCTCACCCCTTGGACACAAACCCCCACCCCTGGACATCCCCACCCCCTTGGAAAGCCCCCTCACCCCTGTACACCACCCCACCCCCTTAGACACCCCCTGGACACCACCACCCCCTTGAACTCCCCCCCAACCTCTAGAAAACCCCCAAACCCTCTATATATCCCCCACCCTCTGTGAAACCCCTCCCCTAGACACCACATACCCCCTTGGATAGCCCACTCACCCCTGGACACTACCCCACCCCTGGAAACCACCCCCACCCAACCCCCTTAGACACCACCTGGACACCCCCACTCCCTAGAAACCACCCCACCCCCTACCCCCTTGGACAGCCCCTTGGATACCTCACCCCCTGGATAGTCCCCTCACCCCCTCGACACCACCCCCGCCCCTTGGACACCCCTACCCCCATTGGAAATCCCCCTCACCCCCTGGACACCACCCCCACCCCCTTGGACACCCCCTGGACACCACCACCCCCTTGGACATCCCCCCCCCCCACCACTCTAGATAGCCCCCACCCCCTGGACAGCCCCCGACCCTCTGGACAACCCCCCACCCCCTGGACAGCCACCCACCACTCTGGACATCCCCCACCCCTGGACAACCCCCACCCCTCTGTACATCCACCACCACCCTAGACACCCCCACCACTAGACACCCCTACCCCCTTGGACAACCCACTCACCCCTCTGGACACCCCCACCACCTTGGACACCCCAACCCCCTTGGATTTCCCTCAAACCCCCTAGACATCATCCCCACCCTCTTTAACAGCCCTGGACATCCCACCACCCCCTGGACACCCCCACCCACTTGGATAGCCCCTACCCCCTTGGACAGTCCCTGTACGCGCACACACACCTGAAAGAACACACAAATATCATAAACTTGCATGATATCACTTCCATAGGTTTATTTTACCGGAAAAGAATTTAGAATGGTATAAATGAACACTATTAAACTTACCATGATAGCAAGAACAAAGATAGAAAAAAAACTCAAAAAAATTAGTTTAGGGATCGCGAAAAATAAAAAATGAAATCGAGCCATGTGAGGCTTACTTGAGTGTTGTGAGTCGACCTGATAGACCTGATGATAATAAAGATAATGAATGATGTTGGAAAAACGAGGCAGGAGGGCATGACTTTGAAGAATCCTTTCTAGGTTTTCTACGTGAGAGAGATGAGTCATAGGTCGTCCGATGGAAAAATACAGAATGACTGAATACAGGGCGCGATAAATCATTTAAAAGATTTATCACATCGGTTATTTAATAACCGACATGATAAACTATTTTTTATGTTTATAACGTCGGTTATTTAATAACTGATATAGAAAATAATTTATCACGTCTGTTATTTTATAACTGATGTGATAAATGGTGCCTTATCATGTCATTTCTTTTGATAACCGACGTGATAAATTTCTGAGATTTACTTTATCACTTTGGTTATTTTATAACCAATGTGATAAAGCTAATATAAGTATTTTTTATGTCGGTTATAAAATAATCGACATAAAAAAATAGATTCTCCTCGATTTATCACATCGGTTATACAATAACCGACTTGATAAATCAATTTTTACATCTTTTCACATTAGTTATATAAAACCGACGTGAAAAATGATGATGTGCTTAACATTTTTCCACTAGTGAAAAATCAAATAATATCATTTCCCCATTAGTAAAAGGACCATAATCCCAAATTTTCAAGTATGAATTACCCATGAATAAATATGTTGGTGGATGTGATTCCGATTCATCAAGGGATAATTGAATAGGGATATAAACCAATTGAAAACAAACACCCTACCATGATTTTGGATTAATCACTTATGAAAAAAACATTTTCATTATCACCATTAGAGATATTCAAGAACTTTCTTGGCATTGGAGACCCCTATAGTACTCTAATCATTGATCCATGATCCTAACATCAACTAATTCTCCATGAAACACTCCTCTCATATCCATAGGATTATGTTGCTAACTATAGGGTTTTGAAATAATCTTGAATTTATAGAGTTTATTAGGTTATAATTTTAATTTAAAACAAAAAAATTAATATTTTTAATTTATTTAATTATATCACTCATGATGTTTCTCAAGCCCAACACCCAATGCTAGTAATAAATATTTCATACCAAGAATAAAAAACATATTACAATATTAATGGTGGTCTCAAATTTCTAATACGAGACTCCATTCTATAATAAGTCGATTATTCTATAAAACCACTTTTCATGTGATATAATAAATTTAATAATTATATAATATCAATATCAAGCCGCTCCCAGCCTTGGATGCCCTCACTGACTCGAATCCTAGTTTCTAAAATATTATTTAAAATATTACAATGTCTATAAAGAAAAAAGAGGTTTATTAAATTCTCCCAACCATAGGTATTTTCATATTGAAAATAAAAACACATACTCAAAAAGATCTAGGTAATGGGATCATATATACGTCTCTCACTCCAAAGTATAACATTCAATACCACAACATGTCTTCCAAAACATGAATAGTCTACTTAGTATGACTATTTGTATAGGGGGAATGTTGTGCTCAAGCAAAACGGAGTCCCAAATTCCTCTTATAATCCTCTCCATAAGCATGATATGATTATTGTATCATGATATGAAATGACTATTGAGAGAATTATATAAAGATGAACTAACTTCCATATGTATTGGCATCCCATGATCTCTACTTAACTCTACTCTTGGATAGCTAAGAAGGGGGATGGCTTGGTGATTCGGTCTATTACCACCCAGATTAGAATGTGACCTCTAGACCCTTGTGTTCTCCCCATCAAAGATTCCATTGATATACTATAACTCTTCCACTTAGTCACCTTAAGGGGTTGAGCTAAACCCATTAAATCTTGGTGAACATCATTCACCTATTGAAATGTTATCCATTAAGAGAGAAAATATAATATGTAATTCTTTATAACTATCCACTATAACTAATTCCTAAGGTCTCAGTACATCTTTTCCACTCTTAGATGTACCACTAAGGGTGACATATGAAACTCAGTCAGATCCTCCTAATGCAATGTCACAGGTACCGTCTCCCATCTTATGAAAAGGATGACATGACCTATGCCTTCATAAAATCCATTAGCAGCACATCCAATGGATATATAAATAGACAAGGTCTTATATTTAATATATCCCTTACAAGCCTCCCAAACACAATGTAGAAGTAGTGGGGTACCAACCATCAACCATAGGTATGGTTCACAATCATCATCCATAAAGGTCAACTGTAATAAGGATAAAAGGTTCAACTCCTTGGAAAATATATAAGAACATGATCTCATACTAAGAGAATCTACCAACATGTTCCATATTATAGGAGTATGAAATATATTTAATTCACAATCCCTGATGAACTCTAGTCATCACCTTTGTCTCTTGTTAAGATCCTTATTTGAGAAGATATGCTTGAGATTTTGGTGATCAGAATAGATGATAAACCACTCAACCATAAGGTTGTGTTACTACATATACTTGGAGAATAATACCTTTTAAATCTCAAAATGGTGGGTCACATAGTTCTTCTCTTGAGGTATCAATAGTCAAGATCCATAGGAAATCAATACCTACCACTGCATTAGGATACAACAAAGACTAGTCCCCAAGGCATCAAATAATACAACATACTCAATAACCTAATCCAATAATCTCAATATGGGAGTGCTCTTCATCCTATACCAAAACTCCTAAAAAATTGGCAAGCACCTCTCTATCTAAAAAAGAGGCTTCCCCTTTTGGGTCAAAGTAGTCAATGGTGCTCATATCTTGGAGAAATCATACTTCCATATCTATTATTAGACTAACAACCCAAGGATTCTCTACACATCAGTAACTCTCTTAGGTGGATCCCCAACTTGAACTACCCCCACCACCACTGGATCGACCGCCACATCCTCTAATGAGATAACATGTCCTAGAAATTGAATGTCTATAATCCAGAAAAAACTTTGAGAGATTTCTATAAAGAGGTTTCTCTCAATGTATGTGTAGGACCACCCTCAAGTGTGATGCATGATCCTCCTAAAACACTGAGTACACTAGTAATTCATCAATGAAGACCACAAAAAAATGGTATTTGAAAGGGTGAATGACCTAATTCATAAGTACCATGATCATTTTTGGGGTTTTCACCATTCCTAAATTCATCAAAAAGTACACTTAATGATCATAGAGACATTATAATTTCATCTTTGATATATCCTAATCTCATACTTGAAGCTCGTGATAGCTTGATCTAACATCAATTATCGAGAACCATAACACCCCTCTCAGAAGGTTGGAGAGTTCATTAATTCTCATTAGTGGGTAATTATTCTTCTTGGTCACCTAATTTAGTTGAAGGTAATCCATACAGAACCTCATGATCCTATTTTCCTTCATAGATAACAACACTAGGGATATCTCAGGTGACTCAATGGTTCTGATAAATACCTTTCTCTGTAAATCCCCCTATCGCGCATTCATCTCATAAATCTCTATGGGAACCATATGATTTTCTGGAGAATATATTTAGGAAATACCAAGTTTTAAGTCAATTAATAAGTTTATCTTTCAGTATAAAGGTAAGCCTGACACATCCTCATGAATGAAATCCTCATCCTCCACCACCACTATAGGAAATAGATAGACCATAAAATTTATTGATCTAATGTTAATACTAAACAAATGATATGTAATCACATGTATCATCATTTGTATGAGTCCATACTACTCTACATGCATTTAATTATAAAAAACCAATTGGGTTAACTATTCAAGCTACCCAAGATAGCCCATCACGGTGTGGTAAAATAAAGATAAAAGAAAATAAGTCTTGAATATCACCAAAACAATACATACAACCAGATAAAAATATAGAATAAAGTGATATGTATAATAACCATACAATCAAGTACACACCGGATAAACCAAAAAATCATGACATGAAAACCTAATATAGTTTCTATTTGACCAATTTTCACCTCTATACCACCAACTACGAAGGAAACCAATAACAAGAGAACCATGCATGCTACATGATTCACTTCCCTTTCCCCGATTCCTACAAAATAAGTTATAAAAATACCTAGATGAAAAATTAGGGTGTGATCCCAATGCCTAGTATAATATAACAAAATAATCTATACAAGTTATAATATCATGTAAACACATATTGTAACTTTAAAAATAATAATCCAATTTATAATTCATTTTCATTAATAAAACTAATTTTTAACATTTCTATTGCTTTCTATAAATTCATAACATATCCACCCTATACAAAATATAATAGGTATAAATCAAAAATAATTAAATTAATCATATGAGAAAATATCCATGAAATAAACCATCATAAAATAAACCTAGTATAAAATACAAATCACACAATTTGGGACCTTGCCTATGGGAATATGTACTAGACATAAAAGAATTCAAAATCAAGATGATATGAAGTCCTTCAATTGTCTATTGATATCACAAAGTAATCCCTAGTGGTTACACATACACTAGTGTCACCTACTTCTATTTACCAATGAGCCAAGGTTCCCAATGTGGCATGTTTTTTTAAAAACCATTTCAAAAACCATGATCACATTTAATGAAAACACTTTTTAACCCAAGATACCCATTTTCATCAAGAAAAAATAGAAAATCATGAATTAGAAACACTTTCATACATACTACTACCTTAATAATGATGGAACCCTATCTGAATTTGACAATAGAGATTAGAAAACCACAGATCAGCCTTAGAAAGACAAGGGGTGATAAGAAGCTACAATGGATCAATTGAAGACACAATTTTATCAAGATTCTAAATGAAAGTAGTATCTAACACCACATATAAAACAAAATAAATGAATAACTGAAAGAAAAAATTACCCAAATGGATGCATTATAACCACAATGATGATCAACCATCAAACGAATTATCTAGAAGGAGTAGAGATTACCAAAATCACCCAAAATCACCTCTGAGTTCATGAGGAAGGGTTGGGAACAAATTAAAGAAGTTTCATGTGAGGAATGTATTAAAAACCACTAGACTCAATGATTACAAATCATGTATCCATTTCATGGCATGTAATCCCATGAATTAAAAAAACAATAAAAAATGCATTAATTTGGATAAAAATCCACATTTTGACTATTAAACAATGTTGAACCCATTCTCATCAAGTAAATATTTTACACCCTATATGAGATTACTAAAATATTTCTAGTGAAAAATACATGGCATGTAATAGTTACACAATTTGTAAATGCCTATAAAATTGTGATTTTTTCAGTTTTTATAGGAAACTAAATACCAAGGATAATAAAAAACATGAGAAATAGAGTACCTTAAAATCATAACATGTTGTTAAAATATTCCCATAAAAATTTATTTCTAAAAATAGAAAGTCCTCAAGATCCTAGATCTGTAGAAAAAGAAGGCCACAGTTTCCTCATCAATGATTCCCACTCCCATGTATCATGGCCATCCCCATCACACCACCACAATACCCAGATTAGAGGAATCATTTTATCATGTAATAACTTATCCTAGAAATCTGTAATCTTAACTAGTTTCTCAATAATGGTTATATTAGGATAAAGATCAATATCCTCCCATCCAATCACATGGGATTGATCTGATATATACATACTCAACTTGGAAACATGTAACACATCATGGATATGAGTCAAATGAGATGGTAAGTCCAACTAAAAGGATGCCTTCCCAATTCATACAATGATGTCACAGATACCCACAAACCATAGTGCCAACGTACCCTTTATACCCAAACAATGATATAAAATGTGAGGTGAAACTATAAGAAAGACCCGATCACTAAAAAAACTCCAGCAACTGATGAAGATTTTCTGCTTAAATTTTTTAAATTTTTTTGTCAGGATCAATCTCCTTTAGATCAAATACACCATATCTGTTATCTACTGAACAAGACTCGAACCAACTAAGGACTACTCTCCAAACTCTACCCCAATACAAGGGATAACTACATGGACTACCATATAAATACTCTAAGAGAACCATATTAATATAGAACTAATAGATATTTGTTATAGGGAATCAGAATTATAGGAAATTTTTTGTCTCAAGACCCAAACAAATAAATCACACAAGCCTGATACGTATCTTCAAGAACCTGAATCTATCTCTATATATGTCCATCTGCCTGTAAATTATATGCTATGCTCAATTTCAACTGGGAACCCACTACCGTATTTAATCCTTTACAAAACATGGATGTGAATATTGGGTCCCATCCAAAAAAACTACATAGGTAACACCATGAATTTTCACAATCTCTTGGATATAAAAGTCCATAATATGTTCCACCTTCATCCTCTACTTAATATTTAGGAGATGTTATAATTTCAGGAGATGATCAATGATAAAAAAAATTCATCATTCGCACTAGGATTCTATGGTAATATAATGATTACATAATTGGAAATATCATCCTATTTCAATAGTGTAATAGCTAAGGGATATAATAAACTAGAGGGCCTCTAGTTTTCCAAATTGATTCTCTAAAAATCAAGACACCACAATACAAAATCTGAAATCGACTAACTCATCCCCTACCACCAATACTAACATCTCAAATCATGATACATATTTTTATTAATTGGGTTTACATACCAATAAGAATAGTGTCCACTATCCATCAACTCATTCCATAGGGAAATTGGAATAACCAGCCTTCTATAGAAGCACAAGGCTTCGCTAGGAGACTAGGACCACTCACTAGTGTCAGCAAACTATTACTGATTTTACTAAAGCTCAGGATTTGAGGGCCAGACATCTGGTCAAGATGAACCCACTAATAAAATTAAGATTAATCTATCATCAAATCAATAAATACATTCCCACTATTTTCTTTATTCCCCAAGATAATCATGGAAAACAAAATCATCATCAACCTCTCTTAAACTGATTATTTCACTGCTTGTGTTGGTAATTTCTTGCTCAATACATCAGCGGCCACATTCCATTTTCTAGGAGTATATGATATATCAATATTAATATATTGTAGATACTCCACCTAATATATCTATCACATGTTTAGATCCATCTTAGTTAAAATATAATTCACTATCTTATGATCTGAATATACTATAAACCTCTGTCCAAATAGGTAGTGATGCCACAATTTGAGTACATGCATCACTGCTACCAACTAAAGATCATGGGTGGGGTCATTCCTCTCATGAGGGAATAACTATATAGATCCATTTTCTGATACCAATCTCCCCTACATCAAGAAACACCCAAAATCCATTCCGAAAGCATCATAAAAAACATTATATCCTAAACCTAGTTCTAGAAGAATAAAAAATAGTGTTGAATTTAATCTAACAACTAGTTACTCAAAATATCTTTGACACTTTTCATTCCACTCAATCATTACACCCTTTTGGAATAAATCTATCATTAGAGATTCTCACTTGGAGAAATGTTACAAAAACTACCTATAATAACTAGCCAACCCCAAGAAGCACCAGATCACAAACACATTTATGGTCCACTACCAAGACATAACTTCTTATACCCTTTAAAAATCCACTAAGATGACCCTATCAGATATAAAATTCCTAAAAAACATTAATTATTCATTCCAAAACTCGCACTTGGAAATATTAACATACAGAAGATGTTCCCTCAATTTTTAAATAATGATACTGAAATGGTCTATGTGATACTCTTTTGACTGGGGGTAAACCAAAATATCATCCAAGAACAACATAAAAAATGAGTTTAATAATCAATGAAATATCATGTTCCTCAACTTCATAAACATTGGAGGAGAATTAGTTAATCCCAATAGCATAAATAAAAAACTTGAAATGAACATAACAACTATTAAACATTGTCTTAGGTATATCCTCTTCTCAAAATCTCAAATGATGGTTCCCTATCTACATGCCAATATTTGAAAACCAAAAACCCCTATAAGATGATCAAATATATCTTCAACCTTGGGAAAGAGATATTTATTCTTGATGGTCCCCTAATTTAAATTTTTATAATTTCTAAAAATGCCAAGACTTTTATATGCTTTCTTGAAAAATAGGATAGGAGAAGCCCTTGGTGACAAGGTAGCATGAATAAATACCTTAGCCTCAAGATCTAAAAGCTGGATCATAAGTTCTAAAACCTTTACAAGCACTATATGATATGATGTAATAGTCATGGGAATCATACTAGGGATCAAGTCAATAGTAAACTAAACCTCTATCTGTGGTGATAAATTAGAAAAATAAACCAAAAATACTTAGGAGTATGCACCTACAACCTTAGGTAGTTGACTTCCCAAAAAAGGGTAATGAAAATTAAGAAAAATATATGACAACTAGCAAGATATTACCCTAGAATAAGGAACAATATTCCCCTATCTTATTTATCTAGAGTCCCACAAACCCTAAAAAACATGAATGACCCCATAAGAAGATAAGAACTAAAATTGACAATGATAAAAATATAGTTGGTCCTTAACACTGATAATTCAATCCATGATGATAAGTAAGTTGAAGATGTTAAGATAATGCACTAATAATTCCTACTCTAACTCAAATTCAACCACCATGTCTCGACGTGTGGGACACTTGAAACCTTGTTCAAACATCTTTTACAAATGAATAGAAAAATATAACAAGTATGAAATAATCTATGGACAAAATCCCAACACATAAAAAAATTTAAGGATACAAATGAATGATTAGCTACTATATCAAACAAATCTAGCACCATAAAATATGAAATCAACATCATACCTCTATAAGTAGCAGGCCCTGTTTCATATTACTCTTTTATATAATCTTACACATAAATATGTATGATATCTTCTCTTCTTGAAGATTTCTTAGCCACATGAACATTCCCCTTATATTGAGGATACGACCTAGAAACTTTGAAAGAATCAGTACAAACCTATGATCCCTTGGTGAATATGAATCCAACATTAATGTCTTGGGACATACTAACACAAAAAATGATTCAAATAGATAGATTCCCACAATGATGATAGGTTATGGGAGCCTCTGTAAAAATAGGCTTGGTATAACTAGGCTACCAAAACTAATAGTAAACAATCTGCTTCTGTCTAGATAAAGCCATTGAAACTAGTCCTAATGAAAACTGGATACCTTTTCACATACCTTTTTAGATTAAAGACACACCATGGCTAACAACTACACCAACTGAAGCTCCAACCAAACTAGTCTTCCTAGTTATATATGATCTTCCAAAGATTATTTATTAACCACCTCCATAATGATCAGAAGGTTCATGAGAATAAACATAAGCTGAATATCAGGCCTCAATCCAAACTATACCTATGGACCTTTAAGTACTCATTGGTGACTATCTTTGGTGAAAAATGCATCATATTATAAAAAATGGTGGAATAATCTGGAATGGTCTGATCCCCTTACTCTAAGGTCAAAAACTCAAAGGTATTATCAATGTGTAATGTATCAAGATAAAACTACTAATTAAATATTTTCATGAAAGTATAATATGTAAGATACTCATGCAACTTAGTTTTCACAATATATTCCCATTATCTCCTTCTTATTCCTTCAAGAATATACATGAAAAAAACCCACCTTATATTCCTTAGGATCCTTTAGAATATTGAACAACCTCTCAATAATCTCAATCCACTCTTCATATTATTGTGGTCCATTTTCACCATAAAAGGAAGGTGAATGATGATTTATAAAATATGATCTTTGATCCAATACTCGTTCTAGGTTCCTAACACCTACTTAACCCAAAGTATGAATTGTGTAGATTATTACTTCTAGAAATGAAGGGTTCATTGGAGGGGTTTAAGATGAAAGTTTTCTCATAACTTCATCACTCAAATTTTGAAGATATATTCTAGGATGCATTTTCTAGTAGTCATAAGAAAAAAAAAATCAGTCATGAGCATATTCCAAAATCACAGGACCAACTTCAGGTATTGATATCAAAGCATTAAAAAATTGTAATTTAAAGAAATTATGATTTATTCGAACAAGAAAAATTTCTTAGGAAAATAAAAGCTCCATTTAAATAAACATCAAATAATGTTCATTCTAATGACCACAAACAACAAGTTTTAAAACTAGAAAAATTCTCCAACCACCCATGGTAACTTGAGTTCCGACATGGAAGTGATCTGTCCAGGCCCCTGAAAACACTTACTACCAAAATTAAAATGGTAATAATTCTTATTTAACCAATAAATATAAAAAAACTCATGTAGTTTTAACACACATCAGTTTGATCATCCCTCTAATACCAATTTGAAACCAAAAAAACCAGGACAACTAGTCAATCCACCCAAGTCAGCCCTTCATAGTGAGGTAAAAAAAAGATAACAAAAAAAGTCTTGAATATAACCAAATAAAGAAATAAAAATAAAGAAAAATATGTAAGAAATAGATACATTGAAAAAACATACAATCCAAGAAATATTAGTTAAAGGAGATAAGTATGATAAGATAAAAAAAAGTTTTATACGTTACCAACCTTCACCTCCAAACCACCTGCTGTGAAGGAAAAAGCTGGAAGGAGAACCTAACATGCCACATAATTTCATTCCCATTCCACAAGTCCAGGAAAACAAGGACTAAAAACTCCCAAAAGAAAAAGTAGGGAGAGATAAAAAAGGCCATTATGATACCATAAAATAGTCTATACAATTTCTAATTTCAAGAATGTATAAGTACAATCTTTAAAAAATAATCCATTTTATAATTAATTTTCATAAATATCTTTTAAACATTATATTTGTTTTAAATACATGCATAAAATATCCATAAAATCCAAGAATATAAAAATTATAAAAGAAAAATAGGTAAATTAAATAAGTGAAAAAATATCCATGAAATAAACCATCAGGCTATAAACTGGGTATAAAAGGAAAATCACACCATTTAGGACCAAACCTATGGGAATACATAATAGAAATAAATAAAGCCTAAAATATTCCTATATCGATTCCTTTTACATTTTTTTGATATAACAATGGAACCCCCAGTGGTGCTATATACACAAGGGTCACCTATGCCTATTTCTAGATGCACCTAAGGTCACCAACATGCCATGTTTGTTCGAAAACCATTTCCAAAACCACGATCACATTTAATTTAAAAAAAATTCACCAAATAAAATCTATTTAATTAGGAATATATTGAAAATCATAAATTAGAAACACATTCATAGATCCACTTACCTTATGAATGATGTAACCCTGTCCTTCTTCGACAACGATCATTAGAAAACCACAGATCACCCTTCAAAAAATAAGGTGATACAAGAATATTCAAATTATTGATAGAATACACCAATAAATCATGAATTTTAAAGACAAAAATAATAAATTCCACAAACACAACCAAATAAATTAATAACTAGAAGGAATTATTACTTGGAAGTATTTACCACAACCACAAGGATGATCAATAATTGAATAAATTATCTTGAATGAGTGGAGATATCCAAAATCAAAAAAAAACCCTATAGATTCAATAGGAAGGGATGAATATAGAATGAAATATGTTCCAGGTGATCCATAAATTAATAAATACTATAATTTAGGTTTACACATTTTGTATCTCTTTTATTGTATGTAATACCATGAATTAGAAAGAATCCAAAAAATGTTCCGCCTCAGATAAAAATCCATATTCGACCATTACATGATGTGGACCCCATTAACATTTTGTAAAGATTTCATGACCAATATGATTTTCACAACATATTATTGGAGACCAATACATGATGTGTAACCATAACATGATGTGTAAACACCCAACAAATAGATATTCTCCCAATTTATGCAAAAAACTCAAAACCAAGGATGAAAAAAATACATGGTCAAGGGGATACTTAAAAGTGTAATAGGGTATTATATTTATTATCACCAATAAAGAAAAATCCCATCCCATCATAATGGATTAATCATATCCTCCATCTAAAATAGTTAATTTGGGCATGAATTATAGATATAAGGTCTATACCTTGGATGAATTCTTAACGACTCATCACTGAAATATAGAGATCACATAGTGATATACCTCCTACAAGAGATAGGATAAACTATCAGTAAAAGTGTATGATAACTAAATCACCTCCTGTAGGATTCCTCAAGTGAAAGGTTCAAGTCATGTTCTTAATCAAAAAATTTAAGTCTCTAACAAGGGAAGTGAAAAAAAAGATGAGCTTTCACCAATTTCTATCAGGACCACGATTATAGTGGAGAAGAAATAGATCAAACCTATAATCATCACTAGATCTTATTAGTCATAATAATCCTTTTAATTTATTGTTACTAATCCCTAAACACCAGATCCATAATTTTGGCACAAACCACTAGGGGTGGTGGTTGCAATAATTCAAACCGTCTTTCACCTATAGATTCTACCCCTACGCCTCCACTATGTATGACACCCTACAGACCTCTATTATATTGTCTCTAAATCAATCTAGTAAGTCCATAAACCATATATATACCAGCTAAATATTGGGTCATACAATACCATGAGAGATATCTCCGACCATTGAGTGAGAAACACCACCTCTCTCCCAGCTTACTAGAATATTCTTAGGAGACCTTAACTATAAAACCTCTCTATTGGGATCATCTCCTAAAGTATATCACATAAATTTATCCCCATATCTGCCATCCTCTACCTACTACTAAGGTCTCAACCCCCCATTCCCACTACCACCACTAATTATCAGTGTCTACTCTTCTAGAATGCTTATAATCACTAAAAAACACTCAAGAATTCCATCACAATTGGGAATGCAAGGATATGTAAATTTATCCTTAATATTTATGAATAGGACTTGATCAAAAGTTATTTATCAATATAATAGATCTCAAATCATTTCCATATAGTATCATGATAGGTTGTTGAACTATGATGAATACTCAGCTTCAATCATTCTACCTAGTAGAAGATAGAGTACCTCCTAAATATGATCGGGTCACAATGTTTCTAGATAGAACTCCTATCTAAAGAGACACCTGAAATATATCTAGGAGAAATATATCTCATCATATGTCTGAATCACCCTAATCCACTATCACACTATGGATCCCTAAATACGAATATTCTCTTAGGCCACCATCCAATTGTAGAGGGGTCCTCACAAGGAAGAAAAGTTTGGTAACTACCTTTAGAAAGTCCTTAGATACTAGGGAGTCTATATTTTTATAATCCTAAGAGTTCAATGATTAATAAATGCATGGATTTCCATCATCTTGTGCACATACTTATCCAATAATTCAGACACAACCCATTGTTCAGTGGGTGTTGGAAATGATGGAAATCCACCCTGAGGTACCTCCTCATGTGTTGGTCCCTTCACTAAAGCCTTTAACTAGGTGAATTATCTTTATGATACTACTATAGAATTTAAGTTATATTTCATCAAGAAGGAATCCTGAAATGAAATCAATACATACCATATTAAATGAGTATATTTGGGGGGTTAATTCAAGATGTACATAAAAACAACAACCCATTCCTATATGATTCACATACCAATATTTTCCATGTAGCCAGTGACTACATATGCCAAGTCAAAAAGAAAGTTACCAAAGTCTATGTGTATGGATACATCAGAATCCACCCCAATACTGGGGTCCCTGTCCTGAGAGACAAAGTCGAAACACATGAACATTGTTTCTCTAATTCACATACCAATATAAAAACTAGACAATCTCCAAACTTAAGTCCCATGATGGACATTGATTTGATACCACTATTCCATGACCCTATAAACTAGGGAACACCTAACTAGTATAAAAACAAGTGTAATACATCAGTCATACCTCAAATAGGCCAGGAGATGGAGACCATCACCATGTAGGTATATCATACACATGGGGGGGATTAGTATAAAGAACCTTTACACATTCACACATATCTATATACCCATAAAAATTCCAAAAGGTAAATTAAACTAATACCATAATTAATGCATAAAATATATCCCACATCTGAGTATGAAAAATTAATGGAATGAAATATGAGTAAACAATACAAGCCCACCCAAATGATCAAAAGAATCCACCCTCCTAAGAACGATGGGAAATTATTTCAAATGCAACACCTAGTACAATCATGGTTAGTCTAGCCTAATATTTTCTTCATCTACTCATAATCCTCCTTAGAATCCATCAAATGGCATGTAATCTACATAAGAAATGACATGTTCAAGAAAATCCCATGTCAAGATGAGTATCAATACCCAATAGGTCACCCTAAAATCACTAAACATAATGAATAAAGATAGGAGTTAGCTCAACATAATTGTATGTAAAATAGGATATGATAGGTAGTAATAAGAATAACGATAAAAAACACATATAAACTCATAATATACACCATGTATCAAAAGAGTACTAATCATTACAATAAAAATAATATTACTCAAGGTATCAATGTAACAATCATTCATGAGAACTCAACCCACTATCCATGCTGTCATTGATGGTTGTCATTAGAGAGGTCATTCTCACAAGGTCTCACCTAATAAGTACTCGCTGGAATTCCGATGATCCTAAAACCCAAATAGTGGGATCACTCCTAGATCCACTAGGGGAATCCATATAAACTAAAAGATTAGGCTCCAAGATAGGGGATTGATGCCCTGTTCATGGTGGTCATACTGATACAATAAACCCCACTTTGGGAATAAGAAGATGTGATTGAGGATCCCACCATAAGCCTGATAAAGGTAAAAAACAAACTCTATCATAAATTCACCCTATAGAGGGAATCATAATCATATGCTCAATATGTAATTCCCCACTATACCTTTATAGGGTTAGACCTATGAAATTCCCCCAATGTAACCTAGTCTACACTGAAGATATAGAGGTTCTTGATCTATCTTAGAGGAAGTACATGGAGTGTAGTAGTTGTACATGACCTGTTTTTATACCCTAGATAGATCATGTCTATTACCATGTTCTTATACCCATACAGTGGTACCCTGGTCATTCCATTGTACTTCGTTCAATCTGTGCACAATGTCCATACCCATGTACCTGGCCATTCATGTGTACACTGATCATCCCCTTGTTCTTGGTTGTGTTCATTCCCATGTAATTTGGGAGTACACACCATGATACCTATATTAGGTCCACAGGGTGTATTCCAAGTGTCACATGGAATGTGATTCTTTACCTAATGTATAAACCTTAGCACCACCAAAGTTAGAACACGTGACATGTGTTAATTGGACTACATGTCATGCAGTTAGTAATTTTATAGAAATTTTAAACTATTTAATTTTTTTTATTACACCACTAAATCCATCGTCTCTATTTCCAATCAGATATAATAATCATATATATAAAATTGACCATCCTTTTCATCACCAATGGTACGATTACCACCACATCCTCTACTTGGGAATTTTTCCCATCACACCGTGTCCTTACAACACATAATATTGGGAAACGAGTATCTACAATCGGATTTGATCCTCCTATGTCCATCCACTATCATCTTCTCACCTAAATCTATATATCAATCATAATTTTAACCCTTGGTATTAATTATTTTCATAGAAGAATGATCATGAAATGATAGAATATAATGTATTTCTCGATCTATAGGCCAAAGTAATTTCCAGTGATGAATGTTTGAAGAAATGGAGATGAAATTCAGAAAACCTAGAAAAGAAAAACGAAACTCATATGTTGATTTGAGTTATCTGAGATTATTACTATTAGAACAATGAAAAAATATTCAAATTCAATTAATAAAATTTCTCTAAATGTCCCAGGAAGATAAATGAGAACCCATAAGCATGAATGATAAGTGAATCAATTTTTTGGTGGATTTTATTCATATTTTTCATTGGATTATAAATTTGTAAAATAAGCCAATGGAAATTAGAAAAAAAAACCTTGATTTTGGATCAATCACTGATGAATTAAATATTTTAATTTTTTATTATTGACAAGATCCACAAACCAAGTTAGTGTTGATATCCCTGTGGTAATTCTATCATTGATCCATGATCCCAATGCCCAGCAACACTCTTCCACCCTCTCCTCTCAAATCCCTTGGTTATGTGACTAACCCTATGGTTTTTATAAAGGCATAAATTTATATAAGATATTATTTTAGGATTTTAGTTTAAAAAAATTAAATACATATTTTTTAATATTTAATATTTTTTTCACCAATGATGGATATTAATCCCAACACTCGATGCCTACAAATATTATATCGCACTTGAGGTAAAACCTATATTTCAATCTCAATAGTGGTCTTAGATTTTTTGATCTAAAAAATCCATTTATGATTTATTCCATTTTTCAAAAAAAACTATGAAATTGTGATATAATAAATTTAATATTTATATTATATTAATACTAAGACTTTCTGGGCCCCAAAATCATGTGATGACTCTATGCCTAGCTCTATTTTTTTAAATATTAAAGAGTTTTACAATGTAAAAATGGATTCACTTTAGAATATACATGAAATAAATTTTTTAGATGAAGAAATTTATACTATTAAAATATACACCGAATATTTTTCTTCAATAAAATGAAAAATCAATTATTAATTAATTATTAGTTGATTTGAAATGTAGATAGACTCTTTTGGAGGAAAAATATATATTTTTCCATAAAATTACTTTGATTTACACAATGTGTTTTACTGTTAATAGATTAAATATATCACTAATAATAAATGAATATAACTGAATGAGTACATTATATATAAAATAAAATGAATTAACATTAATTTAATTTTTTTTTATAATTAATGGAATGAGAAGAAAGTTATTTTATTCTTATAAAATGGTTGTTATATTATTATTTATGTGGGTATTCTAATTAATACATTCCAATATTAGAAATTTTTATTGTAAAAATTTATTCTCATTTTTGATATCATAATTTAGAAATTATCTTAGATTTTTGTTCAATGATTCTTCTAAAAATATTTATTTTTGATTGAATTGTGAAAAATGTCATTTTTTGAAAAACATTCTTTTCCTTAAAAAAATTATTTAATTAAAATTAATATTCAGTTTTTTATTTGGTTTTAATATAAATTAAGATTCAATTGATTAATTATAATATAATTTATTCCATATAAATTGTTATTATATTTAATTTTGGTATAAGTTCATTTTTATTCTAGTTTTTTGTTCTAAGAACTATTTTTCATTGTGTTTTGAACACTTATATAAAATATAATTTATACCACTTATAAAAATTCAATCAGTAAAATAGGATTTCATAATTAGATTTAGGAGTTTTAAATTTACTAATGAGATCACCTTTATTTTTTGTAAAAATGAATAGTAAACATGGTAATTTTTTTTCACCAACATAACAATGTAAAATGGGTTATTTATTGTTAATTTTTTTGAAATGGTCTCAAAATATTATCTTAATTATTATTTAATTAAGTTATTTTGGACTAGATCACCATATCATCTATATTTAATTTTTTTGGTTCACTTTATGTAAATAACCAAAATTCTCATACAAAAAAATTATATATTAATTGAAGAATATTCATTATATAATATAATGATCCATGCTATAATTGTTTAGGTCTAGCATCTTTAGAAACTATAAAACATAAAAAAATTGGTCTACAAGAGAGCTATTCCATCTCCCACTATGTTTATTATAACTAGAACCCTTTTTGGACATATCACACATAATAACATTCATTTCAACATGGGGAAAGAAACATAAGAAATGGTGAGATTAGATTCTTATTAATGGTAAGAAATGAAGATAACATCATATCATGATAATAATTGTATGAGAACACAAGAATAACATTTGAAAACCTTACCCTGCAAATGAAATATCTTAAAATTGATTCATGGAATTAATCATGGTAATTCATAAGACATGATTCATAATATAATCAAAAAACATAAATCATGAGATCACAACACAATCATAAGTCATAGATTTGTAGCATATTCAAAGTCATATAAAATCATTTTCAATATAGTTGTAAGATCATTTCCAATACTATCATAGTAGAATGGTTTCACCCCAAAAACCATCACCGTAGTCAGATTTTACTTCCAAGACTATTATAGTGAATATAGTCCCTTACTGAACTGGGTTCAATCCCCATTCAAGTCATGTTTATCCCATGATATATCAATATTTATCCAACACATTGGAGAGATATATAAGCCCCCTATAATATAATACAAATCATACATATGCATGACACAAGATCATAAACTATGAAAATAAATAGGATTGTTAAACATTTAATCACAAAAAAACCTATGGAATAGAAATAGGTTTCATAATCACTGTATCATTTCATAAAATCATAACCCATGGAAAATAAAATGGGTTTCAAAAGAATTTTATCATGTTATAACCCATGGAAGTGCAAGGAGTTTCATAAACATATTATCATAATAAACATAAACTATTCAGTGAGAGAATAAGAATGGTATCCTTGGATAATATCTACTATAAATCATATGTAACCTCAAAGGATATCATCTTATCATGAAAATGATTTTGAAATAAAATCCACTTGGAACGTTTCGTTAAGAAAAAATCATTTATTTGTTTAAAAACAAATAAAATATTCATAAAATATAATAGAATTAATTTTTTTTAAAAATTACCTTGAAAAAATATTAAGGATTATTCAAAGAAAATAATTCTCACAATGTTGGGAATTTCTATATATGTTATACATGTTAAAATAATGATTCCTTTCGCATTTTCCTAAAATCCAAATGGGTAATGTTTTGAAAATGATAGGAATATTCCTTTCAAAAACATGGGTAAGAATTTATTTAATATATCATTTTTATAATTTTATTTAAAAAAACATTTTTAGAAAATATGGTTTTGGAAGAAAAAGTGTTTTCAAATGAAGAGAGAAGTAATGGTGTTCTTTACTAAATACATTCTGTTCAAACTATCAATACATGATGTGTGTAAAATTAGAGGAATTGTTTTTCACATGTAATAACTAGATTAGAATAAAATAAATTAGTTTCTTAGGATATAGATCATAATATTTCATCAATGTATTTATAATCATGAACAATCTTGATAATTGATGAGATTGTAACATAAAAACCATACCACTTTTGTAATATTGAATCATAATTCCCATTATTGAATAAAATTAAATAAAACATTTAATACCATTGTAAAAAATAAATTAATTATGTTACATTTCAAAGGGGATGTATAAAAACATCATAAAATATGACAGCTATATAAAATACAATATGTCTTAAGGGAAACAATTTGAGACAAAAAAACCTTACATTAAGCCTTAAAATCCTTCATACACATTAAAAATCATATATAATAAATATAATTTTATTATAAATCTATTATATAAAAATATTATTTATATCATACCATATTTTATTTACTTATGTCATTTTATTATTGATTTGTTAATAATTCCATGTTAATGTCTCATTTTAGTTAATAACCTCTTTGATTTTTATAGGTTTTAATTTGTAATTTTTGGTCCTATTACATTTTTTATAGTTAAATAAAATGATTTTTTTAACTATTATATAAATATAATATATATTCATTATAAATGTATTTGGAGTAATTCATAAAAGTTAGAGATATAAAATGAAATACGACGTTCATGGAGATAGTAGGCCCTGCATATGCATGAATGTTATTTCCATTTTCTCAATAAATTTAAATAAAGAAATTCAAATAATATATTACTAATATAGAATCATTTTATTTCATATATATCAAAAATTTTCATTAAAACCATACTTATTACCTTCCATGTAAATCATGAATGAAATCAAATCACTTCGCAAGGCGATAGTCCGCTGTACAAAAGAGTGATGTTATCGTATTACCATAGAATGTAAATTAAGAAGGTATATGTGAAATAATAATTTTATAAATATAATAATATAATATATATTATATATAAAAATTTAATCCATCATTATTTCCAGACATGAGAGGTGGTGATGTAAAACAAATAACATCGGTTCTCTTAGGGGTAGTCCACCGTACACACCGAAACCAAACCAGTAATTTTTATAAAAGAAAGAATGAATAGAAAAAGGAAATAAGGAGGACCAAATTAGGGGGGAGAAAGTAATGAAGACCCAGTAAATCACCTAAAACAATCATCACAAACTCCGGGGGCTAGGATCCCACACTAGAGAGGGAAACAAAATCATCTCCCTAATGGAACCGAGATGTAAGGAAGTCTGCCACTTTGTTACCCTCACGCAAAGTATGAAGTAATCTAGTGCTGTTATCCATGAGAAGCTTGAAGTTCCGTATATGGTATAACATGTTTCATGGAGTATAGAAGTGATCCATCAGTGTATCATAGAGGATTTTGGAGCCAGTTTTAATCTCTAAGAGAAGTAGATGATTATACAGAATGAATGAAATACCTATCATAAGTACCCGGGCCTCTGCCTGTAGAGATTCTGCACTACTGAAGCATGAAATGTATGATACAACCACACTTAACCTTGAGTTATGGATCAGACTGCCACCCCTCGTAATTTCCTTGTAACATGACCCATCAGAATTAAGTTTTAGCCCTCTGGATGGGGGTGTCTAGCAGATCCATCGACCTACTGAAACCTTGCTATGGACATCCTATAACTTATACTGAGTCATCTACCTCAACGAAGGAGATTCCTCCAATTTTTTAGAATAACCCCCCAGATATGCAATCATCCATTTAGATCTAGCGATCAGGCCTTCCTTTGAGCACACAAATCCTTCAAAACGTGATATGTTCCTCGCCTCCTAGATACACCAAAAACTTGCTAAAAAACATAAAGAACTCACCGACTTATCCTTGTTATTAGAACCAACACAATGGAACTACCTGTGAAAGAAAAAATTGCCCGAACCTATTAGAGAAGACAGGCTAGTGAACTCCCTGACTGCTTCCCAAATTTTTTTGGACCATTCTCTCTTAAGAAATAAGTGTGAGTTAGTCTTGACATAGGGGGTCCAACAATAAGAGATTTTGTAAACAATTGAAACACTATTCCCATAGATCGGCTCATCTGTATAAATGGAGTGATATCGAATCCTCCAAGTGAGGAAATTATATTTTTGAGGGAAACTTTTTCACCATATTATTTTTCCCCATGAATCCTGAGTGTGGGAATCCTAGAGCATCGAACTATAAGATGTAACCAAAAAATCCCCTGAAGAGGTAGCCTTGAAAATGCACCTGTCTAGGTCATCTGAGAATCTGATGATATTGAACACACTGAGATGTTGTTTATTTAAGACTTCTTGTATGAAGTCAGGATGATCACTTGATTTCTTAAAAGTGATGTCAGTTACCAGGAATCCAGGAAAGCCAATAATATCCCCTGAACAGTAGTTATTCTATAAATTGATGTCGCCATGGCCGACGATCCAACTTGACTGGCTAAGAAGGTGAGGAATATAGCTTTGAATAGTTCTCTAACGGTAGGAGGGGTTGCTCGTATGTTTCAGGCAGTGACCATACTTCTCCTTTATAACATGTGAACAAATAGTAATCCCAACTACTACCTCTCATGCTAGCCTCACATGAAAGAAATGAGTTATCTAATAGACACTTCACAGACCTATACCAGTTTCATCTATGGGCAGGTCCATTTTAGACATGGAGGCATAATGGCATCGACCCAACGAATGGGAATCCCATATTAAATAGGTCATAATCCACTCAATATTCTTAAGAACAACCTTTAGAACCTTAAGAACCTAGAGAACATGCATGGGGATCGATGTAAGCATGCTATTAACTAGAGTGATCCTCCCCCTAAAGGAAAGGAATTGATTTTTAAAATTTTCAATGCGAGAAGAGATTCTTCCAGTCACTTTATCCAGAAGTTAGATATGGAGCCTCCCCAATGTGATTGGGGCACCAAGGTAGTACATAGGAAGGCTCTTGATGCTGATAACCAAGCTGAATTCAATTCCACGACATCGTATTTCTGAACAAAACCTTGATATGTAGATACTTATTTTATCTCTATTAATTAGTTTCCCATATCATTTGAAGTAATCTTCAAGAATTATATTGATACCCCGTAGATATTTGGATCTCCCATTAATGAATAGTACCATATCATCTGCAAACATAAGTTGGAAAAAAATTTGGAAATGAAAATGGTAGCAAAAAGGATGAATGGTTCCCTCTTTCATGGTGGCTTTGATAGATATTCTCAAAGCATCTTGAGATAGAATGAACAAACTGGGAAACAAAAGATCCCCTTTTATAAGACCATAGACAGATTTAAAGAATATGTTCCTCCTTCCCATGAAAAAAAAATACAGCCATAGAGAACTCCAACATCTAAACAAGAGGTCAATAGCCATAGGATAGAAACCCTTGAAGCTATGAACTTTTATAATAAAGGTCCACTCGAGTTTGTCATAGGATTTTTTTTATATCTAGCTTAATGGACTTACTTGAACTTTGAGATTTCTTGTGAATATCCTCCATAATATATTGGGAAAGACCAATATCACCTTGGATGGACCTACCTCTCATAAACCGTTTTGTTCCTTTGAAATCCAGGATGGTAGATGGATGCCAATACGCCTATGGAGCACACCTACCAGAATTTTTTATGAAAATTTTCACATACTAATAGAACTATTTTGCTTGAGAAAATAAGGAAACTTGAATTTTGGAATGAGAACTAAAGTGATTGCACTATCCACCCGAGGAAGACTTCCCCCACTAAAGTAGTCCTTTATTGCCTCTATAATGCCCACCTTCACAATACTCCAACAAGACACATAGAAGGATCCGTGAAAGACATCTGGCCTGAGAGAGCTCTTAGGATTGAGGCCTGGAACTACCTCCCATATTTGTTTCTTCTCAAGAATAGCTACAAGGAATTGATTATTGGTTTCATACACCACTCTAGAAATGTTATCAAAAATAGGGGATTGCCCGCTTGGGTACCCATCCTGCATCGAAGGGTTATGACCTTCTAAGAAAGATTTGAAAATATCTTCATCCATACCTCAAACAACATCAATATTAGTAATAAAGGACCCATCCTCATTTAGAATATTTGGATTATTGACACTATTCCTTTCTTTAATGCAATCATGGAAATAGCCTGAGTTCCTGTTGCTCACACAAAGCCAAAGGGCACGAGATTGATCCCTCGCCAACCTATCCTACGTGAGGACCAACTACTCCATGAGACTCATCTTATGGATAAGAGATCTGAAGATAACATCATTATAGCTTACCTAAAGACCATTCTCAAGATGCTAAATATTTTGTTTTAAATAATGCAGTTGCTGCTGCGAGGGACTGCGCCTGCTGCTCCAGGGAAAAAGGAACTCCCTCAAGAGACGTAACTTATTGTGAAGACTAATCCAGCTAGTTCCTTGAATAGGGTGAGACCAAGAGTAAAGAACTTCCTATTGGAAGTCTGGATCAGCAGCCCAAATACTGGAGTACCCAAAGAGCTTCCTCTTCTCATTCCTTGACTCTAGTGAGATGAGAATTAGAGCATGATTAGAGAGAGTGCGAATAAGGTGAGTGTTCGACGCCATCTGGAAGGAGGAGATCTTAGCTAGATTTTCTAAGAACTAGTCCAAACAACACCAAGTGCGTTTAGAGCCCTTCTGGTTATTATACCAAGTGAACTTATCCTCTGTGAAACCCATATCCATCAAACCATTAAGGTTAATGAAGGAGGAGAAATCCTAACCAGATTTCTGGTAGAATGGTCCAACCCCCTTCTTTTCTAAGGGACCAATAATGGCATTAATGTCTCCCCCCACCAACCACACTGAAGTTCTAGGATTAAATGAGCTAAGGTTAAACTAGAGACCCTCCCTGTCTTGAGGATCACATTTAGCATAGACAAAGGAAACATATATTAAATGGTTACCAAACAAAATCTTGTTTGTAATGTGCTAGTCTGAGACAGCCACCTGCTCAACTAAAATATTAGGATTCCAGAATATCAATATATGTTGGTTACTTGGATGAACATGCATTGAATTCCAAAAACCAATTATCTTTGAAAAGGTTGAGATATTGACCACATTTTGTTTGGGTTCCAAGATAGCCATAACAAGCAGCTTGTAAGAGTGAACCTTTCTGAAGATGAAATAACTTTTCACCTGTGCTCCCAATCCATGAGAGTTACAAATCATGAATTTTAACATTTGAGTTGATGACACCTTGGTTTTTAACCTGACGTTGAAGGCTTCCTTTGAGGGTAAGAAATTCCTTGTTCCAGGTTGGACTTCGAGCGAGTCTTAAAACCTGAAAGAAAAGGAGTGCCTGGCCATAGAGAGTGAACCAAGGACCTCAGCTCCTGCTCTTGCATGTCTGAATTAGCTATACTGGGGAAACAATTTTGAAGAGTTACTGAGAAGGAGACAGGAGAACAATGGACCTGCTTGGCTGGGACATTTGGAGGAGAATGAGATAACACCAAAAAAGTATCCATGGATGGTACCAGAAGTATCCTTGGGAGGGAGGGTAGGGAAAGGGACCATGAAGGCTTTAACAAGACTAGAGGGAGGTATAGAGAGAAGGTAGGTGGTGAAAAAGAAAAGGGAGACAACGCCTCAGAGGGTGATAGCTTCATCAACACCTGAGGGGAAGAGGGGGATGGTAACACTACCGGGGGATGCGGAACCAAACCCTCCAAAGGTGGAGGAGGCTCTGAGATCCCCTCTGGGGGAAGGAAAGAAAAATACCTATCTTGAATGATAGTCTTCAGAACCTGTGCTAGAGGAATGGCCTCGCAGGCCACTGACAGAACATACGGTTTATGGCGCTGCGCATGGAATATAGTAAGAGAGTTCCCATGGAGATCACATAAATAATAGAACCACAGTGGAGAATCATAAAAGATCTTTTTCCACCAAGAATGAGAATCACCTGCATGAAGAAGAATCTGGTCTGGAATCTCCTTATATAGATCCATTTCCACACAAAGCCGGGTGGAAGAGACATCCAGGAGAGGAGAGGTCCTATCATTCAAATATAGGAAGGTGCCTAGAGAACCACCAACATGCCTCAATAAGTCCGCATTGATGAAGGGAAGAAACACCCCAGGTATGTTGATCCAAACTGTATCCAGGGGAGATTTATTTCCAAAGTAGACTCCCAACAACCATATGAAGAGGTGAAAGTGCCACTTACCACATGAACAAGATCATCTCGACCAAACCTTCAAAAAATCCTTTTCTGAGTCAAGCACTACACATAAAGATTTTCGGTTAAGCATAGAGACCCTATCCGGGGAGTCAATCCCCCAAGAGAAAAAAACTCCTCGAAAACCAGGAGTGGGGGCTTCTCACTTCCAAATCATGCCACCAACGTCCACAAGTGAATATCAGATTCTATGGAAAACCCCTCATCTGAAAAAGTGAGCACCAGGAATCCATCCAACATCGACAGAATAGGAGGGGATATATGAAAGGTGGGAATGGGAGAGAAGGTGTCAGCTCCCTTCGAAGGAACTCCTTGTATGAAATCCCTAGACGAGATCCCAAAAGCAGTATCCACACGAGAATGATGAGGAGGGAACTGGGGTCCTGTCGGATCTACGTGTGGAGGAACCAAGAAGGAATTTGGTGATACGACTACCGGTGGAGGGCCAAGAGGAGCTAGGGGAGGCCACGATGGAGGGGGGAAAACATATGAAATATTTGAAATATAAAGAGGTGTGTAAAGCATGTTCTTTCTAGAGGAAGCATCCATAGGGAGGATCTCTATTCCACTAGATAAAGTCTCATCGTACACCTAAATGATGATTTCATATCCAATTCAATGGAATAGGTAATAGATATAGGTTATCCCATTAGTATAATAAAATATAAATATATGAGATACTTTATTACTATATCATCATAACATAAAAATTATATATCGAGTTAGATTAAGATGTAAAATAAAATCCCATAGTTAAAAATGTTACATCTTCTTCAAACATACTCTTTATATTTAACCCAAAAACTTAATATATTGGATTTATGATCTCAATAAGTACTAATAATATTGGGAGGTATTTGAGGAAGATATTTGGGTAGGTCTTTTATAATCTAAATGTTTTTTACGTGTTAATTATATAGGAGAAATGGTGTCCTTTTATAAGTGTGTTGAGTGGAACACTAATAATGTTTTGAAAATAAAAATGTGTAAACATGTTTTTCACAAGAAGAAAGGATCCAAAATAGACCATTATCAATATTTTCACATGATGATATCTAAATATGGCCATAAAATTGGGTTTTATAAGGTTTTGGGTAATTTTTCACCCTTATACTTTTAGATTAACTTTCCAGTAAACACATTTATACCTTAACTATGGTAAATAATTTTTACTACTTTTACTATTCATAATGGTAAAAAATTATGTAGAAATTATTATATAATAGGAAATTTTTTTATTCAAAAAATTTTATCAATTTTTATAATTTTAACTCATAGAGGTGGAAATATTTAATTTAAAATTTAACCCATCGGAGCGATGAGAAAACTGTTTTCTAAATATAAAATGTTCAAAATTTTAAAATGATTTCATATCAAAATTAACAATTAAAATTATTCAAATAATCTATTTTTAATCAATATATACATAATTGAAAACATTTTTCTTTTAAACACATTTTAAAACAAAAAATGAGCATTATAAATTATTTAAATGAAAAGGTATATTTGAATAAAAACCAGTATTTTTCACTATTTACTGAAAAATTATTCTTTTCAAAAAAATCAAAAAAAATCTCCATAAGAATATTTTAACATGATAATTTAAAATATTATGTTTAATTTATCAAATAAGTATTCTAAAATTTGTAAAAAATACTTTTATTACTTTTTCTCAAAATAAAATGAAAACATTTAATAAGAAAACAATATTTTTGAAACAAATAAAGGATTTTCTAAAATTGAATTACATTTTTATCAATATGATTTCATTATAAAAAGAGTTATACATAATATTTTAAAATTAGTTATTAATACTCATATCATAGTTTTTAATGGCTAAGTTATAATGGTTTCATCTAAATAATAATATAAATAATATATTAAAGTTTGTTAAAACTCAATGTCGCATGTTACCCCAGATAAAATCAGTAATGTTTTCAATGAATTCTAAAGATGGTGTTGCATAAAATGAATGATATGAAATAAATTTAATTTATTTAAAAAAATCATAAAACATAGGGTGCTAAATTCTACCCCACATAAAGTGAATTTCTCCCTCGAAATTCATTACATTGATAAAAAAATGGGGATACATCTACATCATAATTTTATTAGGATTATATGTCACTTATTAAAAAATATGATTTCATAATAAAACATTAACATGGGAGTAGCCTTGTTTCATTGAAATTTCTTTATTTGATCTAGAATCTCAACCAGTTTTTCCTTATAAGAAATTTTTTTTTCAACGGTATGACCTTTGAGTTCAATATAGGTGAAGGACCGGGTATATACTTCTTCATGAGAGATTCATGGAACGCATCATGAACTTGAGAGAGGTTTGGTTGAAGATCTAACCAATAGGATACTATGTCGATACTATCAGTAATTTCAAAAAGACTGATATACCTAGGGATTAGTTTTACCTTCTTTCGAACTCTCATTTTCTTATTACATGGAGAAATTCTTAAAAACCCCATTCCACTAACTTCAAATTTCAAATCTTATCGGTGATTTTAAGCCTAACTTTTTGATTGACTTTATAACACCCTTATGTGTTGTTGAATGGATTTAAACTTATATACCATATATTTTGTAATCTAAATCCTCAATATCATTCTTTCTCCAACTTCATCATAGTACGTTGGAGTTATACCCTTCTTTCCATAGAGAGAATCATAAGGATCCATATGAATGATCTAGTGAAAGCTATTTTGGTTTTATAACACAACTAGAGGAAGGTAATAATCCCAAAAAGCTTTAAAAATATAGAGAATAAGATCTTAAAATATACTATTGGGTTTTAATTTCTCTCTTATACTAACTATATATTTGAGGATAATACGTAGTACAGAAACATAAATTCATATCTAGAGCATCAAAATGACTTCAATTGAACTTTGAGGTATACATCCGACACCAATCAAAAATAATGGAATGAAGTTATCCATTAAAAAAGTACCATTTCATTAATGTAATTCTTATAAATCTAACCTAAATATAATTATTATCTGATATATATTAATTATGATTACTTTTTATATCAATATACTAGAACCTATAAGGACTTATTACCTTTATAGGTTTTGGGGAGTCTGATAAAAAAAATAATTGGTGATGTTTTCCCATTTCAATTAGGGTATGGGTAATGGATTTATTATTCCCTTAGAATTTATTTTATCATCATTAAAAAAAGAAACATTTCTTACCATATTTTAATGTACTATATCTCAATTATTCTTCTCTTTAATCTTCACTTGGATTGATTTCTAAACATTCAATTGATTAAGATAATATTTATCCCCTTACTTCAAAATTTCCAGATCCATCCAATGAAAATATATAAATATTGGATCTTTTGTGATCCTCATTATGGAAAAGTTAAAAATATCCATTCAACTCAAAAACATTGACCACAGTGTTTAATTTACTAGGGTCATAATGTATTGATTATTCAAAATATATAATCATCTCTAACCAAATTATCTAGTACATAATCAAATCCCTTCATTTGAATATTTACTTTAATTGTTTTGACCAATATATATATATATATGTATATCACACTTTTCACTATAGAGATAATTCCCCCATATCATTAATTCAAAAATTACCACAACTAACTCTAAATCATGAGTTTTGTAATTTTTCTAATGATTCTTCAATTGTTTTCAGGCATAAGTTATAACCATGTTATTTTACCTAATAATGCATCCTTAAACCTTATTGGATACATAACTATAAATTGAAACCCATATCAACTATATAGTAATGTAAGAATAGATATATTGACTAATATTTTATTTAGTTTTATGAAATTTATTTAACATAAATTTTTCAAGTAGAACTATGCTCCCTTATAAGCTAACTTGTTGAGTAGATTTGTTAGTCATGATAAATTCTCCCAAAACTATTGATAATATCTAGACAAAACATGAAAAATATAGATCTCATTCACCATGGTTGGTCTGAGACAACATTAAAAAACCCTCTTCTATAATATATTTACAAATATACCCTCTCATGAGATTATATGACCCAAAAATGAAACATTGTGTAGCCAAAATTCTCACTTTGTAAAATTTTCATATAATTTCTCTTTCCATAGTGTATTTATTATAATTATCATGTGATATTAATTATATTCCTTTCCCATTTAATAAATAAGAATATCATCTATAAAGTCTACCAAAAACTGTTGAAGGTAATATCTAAAGAATTCCTTCATTAAATAAAGAAGATTGAGGTGGAAATAACAAGACTGAATAGAATCACTATATATTCACAGTGGTCATACCTTATATAGAATGGTATCTTAGATATTTCATCCTTCTTGATGCTCAATTAATGATATCCAGAAAAAAGTTCAATCATAGAAAATTAATAATCTACTTTCCTTTGATCAAATATGTCTTGAATATGTGTTATAGGATAATTGATTTTTATCATGATCTTGTTTGGATCCTGATAATAAAAGCAGAGTTTCCTAGATACTTCATTTTTTTAACAAAAAGAATAGGTTCAACCCACGATGAAACACTTGGCTGAATTAATCAATTTTCAAGGATATCGTAGTGTTTCTTCTTCAATTCAATCAAATCAATTAGGTTCATTCTATAAGAATTATTTAAAATAAGAATGGCACCATGTATGAGTTTTATTGAGAAATAAAATTTTCATTTTGGTGGAAGTCTAGGAAACACTTCTTGAAAGGCATCATAAAACTCTTACAAAATATGAATATCATTAATGTTGAGTTTCTCACCAACTATATGAGATAAACACCCCACTTGTATAGGAATGAAAACACATACAATGGATGTGATTTTTATTAGATGGTAACAATTTTCCTAGCACTGGTAGATAATTATAGGATGGTTTGGAATATGAAATATAGCTTCCCATACGCATAAATTAATGTTCTCATTATGTAGTGAAATCAAATACAATTATAAGATAACATCAATTTCAACTGGAGGATGAATAATAAGATTGATCAGAAGTACATTTTCACAAACTTTTATCAGAGAGGAATCATAAATTTGATATGTGATAAATGTACCATCATCAGTTTTCATTTCTAATTCTATATACAATAATTTTTTTCATATTTATATCCTTATAAAATTACTCAGATATAACCTAATGGGAACATAAAGATTCAAGAAAATACATTAACAATTATGGGCTTGATGGAAAATGTACCTTTCACCGTGTTTCTATTCCACCCAGCATCATAAATAGTGATAACATGATATTTCATTTTTTTATCAAATTAATAGGTTATTGAATTCAATCATCATTATTATACTTAGGGTTTGGGAACTAGTTCACATAATTCCCATACTAATTTAATTTTAATAAATGAAGTGTGGGTGGTGGATTTTGTGGATAATTCTATCTATTTCCATTACTAGTTAAGTTCTTTCCATCACTTAGAAATTTTATTTCTTGAAGACCTTTATTTCCACACATAAAACATCTACCATACCCCTTAGGGAAATTTCCTCCATGTTTCTATTCACACTTTGGTCATGAATGAATTATCATATTTTTTCTCTATGGTTTTTAGAGTTTATTTGGAATTACATATATCTTTTTTTATCAAAATCATAAGATTTATGGGTAACTAAAATTACTATTTTCACCTTGAGATAACATAAAATGATTTATTAATAACTATTGAAGTCCCTAATGGATAACAAACTTCTTGGACTTGGTTTTAAGAAACTGAATAATTGATCAACATTAATTTTATGTTTGATGATAATTCCAAAATTGCACCTCTCATGTTTTGTAAAATATGGCTCATAGATACAAATATATTTATCATCTCTCTAATTTAGATTAATTAAATACATCACCATTTTTAAAAGAATAATATGAGGGATTAAATTTTTGAAAAATAATCTCTTAAACTCATCCCAATCCATGGAGTCATTTCATCATGTTTCCTTATATACTTGATGAGATTCCACTATTGATCTGATTATAATTCCAATCTATAGATAGGAAAATTTTATTATTCATGTTATGGACACTGGATAATGAATAATATCTTTTCAGTGGTACTGATTCATTCCAGAACAATAAGAATATCAATGGATCCACTAAATGAAGTTGGGTGTTTCCTAATAAAGGAAACAACAATATATTGTTCCCTCCTTTACTCATTTATAAATTTAGAATTATTCATGGATTGAAAAATATTAGCGATTATAACACCAATATTTTTAAATCCTAGATCCCAAAAAATTTGGCTTCTTAGGAGGAAAATCATTATATTATCCACAAAAATCCACATTAAAAAAATTTATTCAATATCTATCCATAGAATAAAACCAAAAAATCATAGTATAAGAAACCATAATCATATAGGGAAACCACATAATCATGAAAAAATAATTATATGATGTCTAAATAGTGACACATTATTTTTAATCTATGATACCCTAGTTTTATCCTAGGTCTTTCATATTCATGATCTATTTAAATCCTACATTATGGTTCATAAAGAGTTTTTTAATTTCTTAATAATATCCCCCAGGATTGTCAAACCTAATGTTTAGAAAGGCCTATAGTTCGGTACCAGGTGATGATCAATTCTAGATCAATGCACCATTTTTAAAGTTATTATCCCTAGGTACATCTGTTCTAGATTCACATCCACTTGTAGTATCCTGAGAGGGATGTAATTTCTTTGAAACCACTCACTCAATCCTTTAATAAAATTATATGATATTTAATGATGATTTGACTAATCCTTAGACTTATCATTATACATATCCTTATACATATCCTTAAACTTATCCTTATAGATATCACTAATGTTTTCTCATCCTACTTTCTAAAGGTTAACTAAACCTTTCTATAATACAAACTATAAAGACTAAAACTTCTCATAAAACAATATTACTTCTTAATATAAGAATATTGATTACATTACATAATGATCCACACTATAATTATTTAGTTCTAGTGACTTTAACATGGAAATATAAACAATTAATCAATAAGTGAGCTACATCATCTCCCATTATGTTCTTAATAACTATTACCCTTATTATAAATATCATATATAATACATTTCATCATTACCTTTGAAAAGGAAACATAAGAAACGTTGATATTTGATGCTCTGTAAGGGTATACAATGGAGATACCAATATATAATTAGCATAAGGGTATGAGAGCATGAGAATAAAATTTAAAAACCATACCCTTCATATCATAGATAATAAAATTGAGTCATAGAATTAATATTGGATTCTTATAAGATGTGAATCATAATTGAATCAAATAACATGAATTGTGAGAACATAACATTTTCATAAGGAATTTTTATACATAAAATCATATAGAATCATTTCCTTAGTAGTTCATGGATCATTTTCCATAACTATCCGAGAGGAATGTGTTCACCCTCAAAACCATTATAATAGTCAAGGTTCACTCCCAAGACTATAATAGTGGATAGGTTCCCTTACTAAAATGGGATTAATCCCCATTATAGTCCTCTTTATCCCATGAGATATCAATCTTTATCTAGTGCATTGGTGGGTGATATAGGTCCCACCTCCCACATAATGAAAATCATACATATATGTTCCAAAAGTTCCTAAAATATTTAATATATCAGAATTCCTGAAAAGAAATAGGTTTCATAAACATTTTATTATAACATAACCTATGTAAAAGAAATAGGTTTCATTATCATTTCATCATTTAATCAAAGGAAACACCATGGGAAAATAATTGAGTTTAATATGAAATTTATCACGGTATAAACCATGTAATAGAAATGAGTTTCATTGTCACAACTGGGCCCCAGAGATAGCACAAACACCCCGCCTTAACATGGTCATCGGGTTTTGGCCTTCCAGGTACCACCAGTTGCCCCACATACATGTGGTCCCCACCCTAGGACCCACCCACATGCCCAAATGGGTAATTTGACTAATGAATATCCCCAATTACCAATACATGTCCTTTCTAGTGTGCTTTTTTCCTCACACACACACACCCTGGGAAACTTCCCATAAGGTTACCAATTTTCATCACTACTGCAGGACAAGCACGCTTGACTATGGAGTTCTAACCAGGTAGCCTCCCAAAAAGGAAGGTGAAACTTGTTGACATGAGTCATATCATTTAGTAATTTAACCCTTTATCATTCCAAGGTGTTAAATTAACCCCCTTTAAAGAACAACATCATCATTGTGGGCCCTAAATCGTAACCCAGGCAGTGTAGTGAACTTAAGGCTGAGTACCACCTCTGATACCAAATGTCACAACTGGGCCTTGGAGATAGTAGATACACCCCTCATTTACATGGTCGTCGAGTCCTAGCCTACCAGGTACCACCAATTTCCTCGCAGACATGTGGTCCCCACACTGGGGCCCACCCATGTGCCCGAATGGGTCATCTGTCTAATTTCTATTCCCACAGGCCTACACATGTCCTTTCTAGTATATTTTTGTCATCACTCACACAGAACCTGGAAAACTTCCTAGAAGGTCACCCATCCTGATCATTACTCTCAGTCAAGCATGCTTAACTATGAATTTCTAATTAGGTAGCCTCCCAAAAAAGAAGGTTCACCTTGTTGAAATGGGTCATATCATTTATTCATTTAATCCTTTATCATTCGGGGCTGTTATGCCATTCATGGAGATGGTAGGACATACGTACACATGAATTATATTTCTATTTAATTTTCATGTTGAATGAAATAAAGTAAAAGACATATATGTGTGTATATATATACATATCACAATTAAAATAGATTTTTGATATCATATATGTATAATATATTCACTAAAACTATCCTTAGTAAAATCCATGTAGTATATGAATGAATCGTATTTCTTTGGGGGGGGGGGGGGGCAGTAGTCCACACTTCCTCAAATAAAATTATCGTACTAACAACAAAGGGAATGTAAATAAGATATGTTTTTAAAAAGGAATATAGAATGTTAAATTATTACTAAATATAATATAAAACATTTATAAAAATATTTCCCATCATAATTTCCACCATGAAAGGTGGTAAGGAATATTGAAAAATAATCGTTCAGTGAGGTGGTAGTTCACCGTACAAATAAATAGTATGATCTTTATCCATTAGATGGCGGTGTGTGTAAGTATATATTTAATCCTTAGAATAAAAACATCTTAATATATTAAGGATACTTTTTTTGTTATCCAAGAATGGAAAAAAAATAAAGTGGAGGGGGTATTGAAAGAAAATAAAAGAAAATACTTGAGAGAATACGTCACCTATTAATTGGGTAACTTCTTTTGGTTTGTGAAACAAAAGCTTCCATAAATAGATTTACTCCCTAGGGGAGGCTTCTAGAAGGAAGGGAGAGATGTTGGGAAGTGGATTGGGAAGATCTTGGCCAAAATTAAGAGGTTTTAGTGGTGTGAATAAGGAGGATAGGTGGTGGAATTTTATAATGAAAGAGGAGTTCCACTCTTGTAAATATTTGAAGAGAGAATTCCATCCATGTTTTTTATGTTGCAATTTGATCCAATAATTGTCAAAATCTAATAAAAGTGATGATATGGTTAAAATATGGCTATAAAATTAATTTTTTACAAGTTTATAGGTAGTTTTGTGTCTTAAGTTTATGGTTTAGTCCCTTATTAAGCTTAATTTAACCTTAATCGGTGTAATTAATTTTAATCACCTTCACTAATTTTTTTGTTCAAAAATTAAGTTGACCTTATTAAACATTATAAATTATAATGATTCCAAATATAGAATCAATTTTTCTTAATTCCAATTACATAAGTATCCAAAATTAATTTAAAATTAATCCCACATTAAGGTCGATAATTTGAGTTTTTAAAATACAAATAATCAAAAGTTTATTAAGTTTATATATTCAATTTCTAAGTGAAATTCTTTATAATGAACCAAATTTCATTAATAGATTTAAAGTTGATATAATTTGACCTTAAAATAATTTTAAAGTATAATTTAACATTAATAATTATTTAAATGAAAAGGCATTTATTAAATAAAATATAGTATTTTTCACTATTCATACAAAATGAAGTTTCTCAGAAAAATACCAAAAATTCACCCTAATATAATTTAAGAATTATAAATTCAAAAATGAGGTTAGTTTACTAAATTAAATTTTGATGTGTCTAAATTTAATTTTATTGTTAAAAACGGTTCATTCAAGAAAATGGCATTTTTAAACAAAAAAGTACTTTACCAGAAATAAAATCTTTCGTTATTAATATGTTTTATTTATATAAAACAAATATAAAAAATATTTGAAAATTATTTATTACTATTACTATTACTAAGTTTAAAATATAGGTTACAATTATCTCATTTAAATAATTATAATAGCAAAATGATGTTTTATAGAAATATCGGTGTTGCGTGAAACGTACGCCAATTCGGTGTTGTGTGTAACATATGCCAAGTCGGTGTTATGTGTAACATATGAAGAGTCAATGTTCTATGTAATGTACACTAAGTTGGTGTCATGTGATGTACGAAAAGTTGGTTTCGTGTGAAAGTAATGTTTGGCTTAGTGAATTTCAAGGCATAAATGAAAATTTAATTCATTCAAAAAAAAGGTCCATAATAAGTTGAGGTGATATAGATAAAATTATTATTCTTTTGTGGAATGGTTTATATATCTGATAAAAATATATTTATAAATTTCACAAACGAGCCTGATTCGACCCTGAATCGGTCCCCCGAGCCGGTCTTCCGTAAGTCCTGAGAGGTGTTTCTGATCCCCTTAGGATAGAGACTAGTGCCAGACATCAAAATTTAACTATTAGGAATGATTTTTCCCATGAAAAAAAGATAAAAAGATAAATAAAGACTGATGATAAAAATTAAAAACTAGCATCGAAAAGAATTTTTTTTCTAATACCTCCATGTGACCTCTTGGTCACTTATAACCACTAAAAAACCCGACTCAACCACGACAAGATGAATCAAGATCCTAAATAGGAAAAAGGAACCTGCAATTGGAAATATAAATAGGTTTGAGCATCAAAATGATCAGCAGGAATGCCAAATATCAACAACTAAATCTGGTGTCTCCTTTCCCAAAACAATCAATTAACACAAGTTTGAAATAAAAATAAAAAAGTTTTGTTTTCCATATTTTAAGAAAAGCAACACGCGTTTCCCCTTTTGAAATCCAACACACAGTACATATCATTTCCAAAACCATTTTCCATTTTATAAACAAAACTCAAGACAAGGGATTTCAATACAGTACTAAAGTAAAATAGGTAAATGGTTCAATATGGGAATAAGCTAGTATGATGGACAGTAAACAAGAAGTGTAAAAAATCAAGTAACCATGGTTGATCCTAAACATACCTATAAGATCCCCTGTACGTACTTAGTTCGTAACCACCTAAATTTATATGGTGAAGACCCTAAGTCAATAACAAACTAGCTAACCTAACCTAGAATCGCTAGTGAAACAACCCACCTAGCCTAAAAAAATCCCAGGGGGGGTACCAACCCATCTAATCGGGGTTGATTAAAAAACATTCCTCGATCCTCTAAAAGACACCTAGGATCGCATGATGGTTGTAGTAATGCAGTGTAAGTAGGAGGCCCTCGCATGCGTGACTCATCTTACCTATCATCACCGCACTTGCCTACCCCAAACATGGACACCCTATACGATAACAAATAAAGGGCTATACTCTTTTAGAGGTGCACCATAAATGTAAATGTACATACTTATATCACATATTCACATCACATCATCGATGGTGCCAACCGTTCCGCTATGACATAAAATCATTTAAAACATTTCATAGAACAACAAGGTTGGAAAAATGGAAAAAAATGTCCAAAAACAAAATCCTTTCTAAGAGTCACCACAAAATGTTACACTAGATTTGGAAGTGTCAGACCTACCTTTATCCTTCAAATATCCCAAATGCATTTACCAAAAACATTTTCAATTCCCCTTTTTAGAAAAACAAGTATCTAGTAAAACCCACCAAACATGTGACACCCTGATATTTTATAAGATAGATAATGTTGGACTCACCTATTTTTGATAATCCCAAATCATGTTTCATTTATATAAACCATCTTGTTTCTCTTACGGGACAATCATTTATGTGAAAATAATGTTTATATAAAATCAATAACTATTTACTGTTAATCTCACTTCTCTCTTGTTTAAGATCACAATGAAAAATTTCTCTAGATGCAAATGTCATCGATGCAAAGGTCACCGATGAAAAGGTCACCGATGCAAAGGTCACCGATGCAAGGCTACTATTGGGAAGGTTACCACTGAATGCTATCGATGAATGTTACTGATGGAAGGTTACCTTTGAAGGTTACTAATCAAGGCTGCTGATGTGCACCCACTGTTGAAGTCTAACACATTGTGAAGGCTACCATTACCAGTCTACCGATCCTTACCATTCCACACTTTTTCAAATTCTTAAGATTATTCTAATGGTCATATTTGGTAAATTTAATGCTTCTGACATTAATTAATTTTTATGGTAAACATATCAAGAGACCATATTTGAACAGTATGAGGTACAAGAAAGATCACACATGATGTACCAATTCCTATTTTCAGACCTCAAATATAAAAGAGAAGACTGACGAAGAAAATAAGATAGGGTGGCATGAGAAGTGCGTGTCTATCCATGTGAAGGAGTTTACTTGCTAGATCAAAAAAGAATCATTCAACGCTTACACTGTGAACCGAAGAACCTCAATAAGATCATTTCGGGAGAACAATATCAAGGCTGCCTTCTATGCTTCATCAACTCTCGATAAACACAAGAAGCAAAACAATCAACTCCTAAAAGCTAGAACCTGGAGTTGAGACACTCTATTTTGAGGAAAAAATACAAATAAAGGCTCAAACAAAAAAAATTCACTCCAAGGAGTCAAGATCTGAACTGAAAACACATAGATCATTCTAAACTCAAGCTTATAATCTAAGATCTATTGTGTTCCTTGATTTTACATTTATAAGAAGTGTATGTGTCTATCTATTACACACACTGTCTCCTATGCTTTAACTGGATGATAATGAATATCCTCACATCAAACTTCACTTACATTTTGTTTCCCATGTATAATTGTGGAAGAGACCGTGTGTGGTCTGTATTGTTTGTTTTTCCCACGAAGAAATGTGATAGAGGGTGTGAACCCTTGATAGTTTGTGAAAACTATTGTAAATCCCGATACAGGCTATGTATCAAGTTTATTTTTAATATAAATTTCTTAGTGCCAGGTGATCACCAAGTGGAGAGGATTAAGTCTCAGCTTGATATTGAACATACTTTTTAACTTCACTGTGCTTTATATTTTTGTTATACTCTGTTTTTTCTTTTTTCTGCTTCTTATAATTGCTAAAACAAAAAACTGTATTGCATTGACTTTATAGTTTGTTTTGGTTAGTGTGTGTATGTGTTTAATTTAGTAAAATTGTTTCAAAATTTGAAGAAGTGTTTTACACTAATTCAACTGAGTACTAATCACCCTTTGAGAAACCTATTGACCAACTAGATATTTACATCTCTAATACCATAATTAATTGGGCTATTTCAAAATTTGGGGATCTTTATAATAAAGTTTTTAACAGAAATTTTAATTAGGAACTCAATTCACCCCCTCTTGAGATTCCAATATGACCAACATTTGGTATCAGAGGGACTTAAATTGTTTTTGTTACTATCTAAAATGTTTTTCAAGTTGTAAAATTCGTTTCAAATATGATTTTAGTTGTATCTTAAAGATCTTAAAATTTTTGTCATATTTAAATTTTCAGTTCTTTAAAATTCTAGTTAATAATTGATAATATAGTTAAGGGTGAAACTACTAAAATTCCACCATTATTTAATGGAAATAACTATGATCATTGTAAATTAAAAATGAAAATGTATCTAGAGAGCATAGGTCCTAAAATATGGGACACAATTGAAGAACAACATGCATTACCTAATACTGCTAGGGACACATGTTATCAGTTGACTAAAGCCACATATAACAATAACTGTAAATAAATGAATGCATTTTACTATTCTCTAGGTGATGAAGAATTCAATATAATATCTTCATGTAAAACTAAATATGAAATTTTGGATACTTTAGCTGTTTCTCATGAGGAAACAACCAATTTTAAAGAAATAAGATTAAATACATATAATATTAAATATGATAATTTTAAAATGAATCCTGATGAACCAATCTCTGAAATGTATCTCAAGTTCAATGAAATAGTGAATACCATGAGTTTTCTTGGGAAACCAGTGGACAACAAGGATCATATTACGAGATTGCTTCGATGCCTACCTAACAGATGGAGAGGAACTTCTGTTTTTATTCTATAATATTGTGATATTAGTAAGCTAACTATAAATTTATTTTTATATAAATGATAAAAGTCCTAGGACAAGAAATTTATATCCCAAACACTTAGTGAGGCCGAAAGTAATGTAACCCTAAGGCATCCCTCAATACAAAAGACCTACACTCAATTGACAGAGAGCCCAATATTTGATAAATAATGACCTCGTCCCCAGGACTTCCAAACTTCACTAGCACATCCGCAACAAAATTTTCCTCCCACCAACTATGATGCATGAGATGTCCCTAGTTGGTCTCCAAGGCACATATACTGATGATATAAGACAACTACCAAGATGCATCTGACCATCCCGAAACATACTTAACCAAGACTTCTGAGTCCAACTCCACCTCCAAAACCAGAAATCCCCTACTCCTGCATACCCACAGTCTTGTAAGGAGGGCCCAAGCCTCTGCCCCCAACGAATTACCCATACAAAAGGTAGCACTAAAGGATAGGTAAAACGAGCCTCTTGAGTCACGTAAAACCCCACCAACTCTCGTAGTTCCATGCATATAGGATCCATCTTGTTTAACTTGATAATTCTGGAAGGAGGTTTCCATCTTACCCACCTACCTTCAAAACAGTCCGGAGCACGAGGCCTTCCCAAAAAATTGTGTTCTATAGACAAGTGTTGATCCATCCTCAACAAAGATACCAAATTGTAGACAAGAAATATTACTCTCAACTAATGCAATAATATTGAGCTTTGAGAACCCAAGCGTTCATTCTTCCTGGCCTCCCAAATAACCCAGTAGACGACAACGAGAATACATGCTCGCATCTTGCCTTCTGAGTCGCTGATTATCACTCCGAGAAACCACAAGGATAAGATCTCCTTGTAGTAGAAATTCTTGAAACTAAAGCAAACCAGAGGGGTGAATATTCTCTAAACAGCTTCCGCCCATTCACTTTGGAAAAAGAGATGAGTTGTTGATTCTCTCTTTGCTACCTTGCAACAGAAACAGTGGGATGCCAGGAAGATTACCCTTCTTTGAATGTTCTCATCTGTCAGAAGAGCTCTGTTTTTGACACACCAGACTAAAAAATTTATTTTGGTTGGGATCTCCTTACACCAAATTTTCTTTGAACCATCCCCAAGGTTGATCTCCATGTTATTCCACTCCCTATAGCCCCGAATAGAGAACCTACCCAAACTTGATCCCATGAAGTAGCATCGATCATATTACTCATTTATGCATATACTATTAAACATATTCTTCTATTATTGACTTAGAACCAAACTGATGAATTCTAGGTACTTAGATGCTTCCCTAAAGGTGATATCCAATTTTGTAAATCCAGGAAAAAATAGGCGCTCCCTGACCCAGTTGTCTTTACAAAAGCCGACATCCCCTCTTCTAATGATCCACCTGTCTGAGCCACATATCCTATCAAGGAATCCCATAATGCATTGACCCAGACATGAGGGATGAGACCTGTGCTCATTATTATTCATCTCATGATCCCCATAGTGCTCTTTGAAGAATGTCGCCCATAGAGAATTCTCTACCACAATATCCTAAGCCAAACACACCTGCATGCCCTGCATAGCAGCCATGAGATCATGTAGACCCACTCCCCCCTCTTAAGTTGGTTTGGCTAGCCATGCCCAAGAGGATGAATGGCACCGACCTGATTGATTGGCATCCCAAAGAAAGGCCATGAGAATCTTCTCCATGTTCTCCAATGTTACCTTTGGAGGCTGGATAATAGAAAAACATGCATCAGAATTGAAGATAGGACATTGTTGATCAGTGTTACCCTCCCAAAGAAGAATAGAAACCTGGTTTTCTATTTTTAGATCCTTCCCAGCATTTTCTCTATAACCCCCTCTAAGAGAGATCTCTTGATTTTCCCATGGGAAAGAGGAACCCCTGAGATAAATCATGGGAAAACTATTCTGTTGGAAACCCAAAATTCTTTGAATATTTTTGCATATCCGATTAGAGAAATTAGTATATATATAAATCTAGATCTTAGTTGGATTGATGAGCTACCCACCAGCCCTACCATACCTAGAAAAAAACCTCCATAAGATAAAGAAGGGAACTTAGACTACCTTTAGTGATGATTAAAATGTCATCTGCCAATATGAGATGTAAAATGTCCTCCTTGCCCTATTTCCTGACATACGACCTTAGGATTTTATCTGTTGCTTTCCTCTAGAGGTTCCTAGTAAGATCCTCCAACACCAAACTGAACAGACTAAAAGATAGGGGGTCTCCCTGTCTCACTCCCTGAACCGTCTTAAAGAATCCAAAGAACTTCCATCTGAGAGAAGTAGACAACCAAGGAGAGAAGATGCACCAGAAACAGAGGTCAGAGGCTCATTCCTAGAATCCAAACTTGCGCATCACCCTAAGGATAAAATACCACTCTAGTTTTTCATATGACTTTTCCATATCAACCTACAAATTAACATTGGATCAAACTAAGCATCGATTGATATCATTAACCAGCTCGCTCGCAGTGCCCATCACTCGTTGGATACTGCATCCCTTAATAAACCCATGTTGTTCCTTGGAAACCATATTCAGAATCAATCCACACATTCTCCTAGCAATGAGACTCGCTAGGATCTTGTAAGACACAATGCACAAGCATATTGATCTGAATTAACTGATGCTTATGGGGTCTTTGATCATTAGAATGAGCACTACCCTTGAAGCACTCATGCCCTTGCCAAAAGATCCCCCGAGAAGAAGTCATGGACTATTGCCACCACCTCACATACAATAATAGCCCATGAATGCACATAGAAACCTACTGAATATCCATCTGGGCCAGGGGCGCTATCCCTTAGCATTTCAGTCATTGTCTTCTGGATCTATTCCTAATTTGAAATCATCATTAGTAGCTCACTATCAAATTCCCCCACCAACCTAGAAACACACTCCAAAAAGTCATCAATTTCCTCGCTACTTCCATAACTCCCAGTGCCTTCTTGTACCACTCTAGCCAGCAGCCTTATGAAATAATCCAGCTTCATACGCCCATCAACATCCACATAATTTGTATAGTCACAATTTTTCAGACAAATGTTTACCCTCATGGTTCCTTTCTCCTTCTAACATGCATGAAAAAAATCCGCTATTGCGGTCTCCCTCCTTAAGCCACTTAACCTGAGATCTTTGTCTGAGATCCCTCTCGATCTCCACTAGTTTCTATGCTAGGAAGACCCATTTATCACAAAGTGAAGTAAACGTATCCTCATTCCAGGACACCATTATATCCTCCTCCATCATATCAATGTCCCTCTGGATAGAGTCCACCCCCATACTATCATTTGGTCTGTTTCCAAGCCAAATTAGAATATCCTTCTTGAGACATTTGTGGTGGTTGTATAGCCCATACCAGGGGCCACCATATTATTTTCCCTCCCACAAGCTCCTCACCATCGGCCAGAAGTCAGGCAACAGGTTCCAGCTGCTAGAGTAAAGAAAAGCCTCGTTCCCATGGTGTTTCCCGCGTGCACGCAGCTCCACCAGCAATGGAGCATGGTCTAAGAGTGAACATGGAAGATGAGTAACTGAAGTGAGACCAAAGGAATCGAGTGACTGTAGGTTCTCTAGGAACCTGTCCATCCTGCTCTAAATGCGACTATCACCCCTTCGGTTGTTTCACCTGGAAAATTGGTTACCCTTGAACCCCAAATCAAGGAGGCCCACAGTGTCAGTGAAGTCTCTGAAGTCCTAAATCCCACTGATAGTCCTAGAGGATCCACCTATCTTCTCAGATGGATTGCGGATGGAATTGAAGTTTCCCCCACAAAAAAGGTAGAGAACCTATCATGAACTTGTTGAAAATCTCCAGAGCTCCAATCACGTGCGTACCTCAATTCTCACGTAGACTAATGACCACAACAAATCTCCCTTCAAACATGATATTTTTGTATTGATACATTACGACAACACACTGATAACATCCACCTTAATAGAATAGTTCCAAAAAATCCATATAAGGTAGTTATCTGGGTACCCATGCATGTACGACTAGAAACCGAGCTTCATCGACATGCCAGAGAGCTTGTTGTGAGTTTGTTTCATCTTGGAAATAACAACTATGGATGCATGAAACTTTGTATCTTCTAAATACAGAAGTTCCTGTTTTTCCTGTTCCCCCATCCCTCTCACATTCCAAATAACCAGGGACATCATTACACCTTGGAAATCCTGGTCTTGAAATTGGGGACACTAGGGGGGAACAAGGTTTGAGCGGTAGCTTCCTTCACCTTAGAACGTGTAAAATGGCCTACACTGCCTTCTGGAACTTCGCTCTACTTTGGAAGGAGAATCCTATTCTTAAAGACCCATCCTCATCTTCAATAAGTGGTAGTTGCACCAAAGAAGATGACCCTACCAAGAATGCCTCCACATCCCCTTAGAGAATGGATAACATGAACTCCCTCTAAGGAGAAACACGATGGGACTCCACTTCCTTTGACACACCCTCCAGAACCAGAGCCATCTGTGACACCATGGAGGTCACCAATGCCAGTTTGGAATGAAGGGAATCCTATAGTAACATTGTAGACAAGTGTGAAGAAATGCGAACTTTCACTGGAGACAGAGATAAGGCTATACTTGGGGAAGGCAGGGAGATGGAGAAAAGATAAAGCTTGCTCCATGTCTGAGCTTCAGTACATTTGTCAGAGGTCACCCTACTAAAAACATGACGGGACCTGGGAGTAGAAGGGGACCATGCGATCAGGTCTGAAACCGAAAGGTCATAGGCTGGTGCCAACATCTTCAGACCATGCTATTCATTAGATAGTTTTGTAGGCCCATGGGACCCATTATTTGAATTTGAAAAATGAGCCCAACGGTAACATTACCCCCACCTGTACCGCCACGGACGAGTGATCCACAATCTAAACCACTCGGGGTTCTCAGAAAGATGAACCCTAGTGCCATCGTCCTCTTACCACACCCTCTGCATGAAAATGTCGTAGGTCTAGAAAAACCTAGATTCAAAGAAGAAGGATCACAGAAAACAAAAGCCTCCCCCCCCAACCGCTCTTTCGAGGCAAGGGGACCAGCCACTAGACCACCCTAATGATCTGCGCCTAAGGTTACCAGAGCCGGTCAACTCTTCCTGTATAAGTTTACTAAATTCCCTTGAAGCCCGCATGCTATGAAAAATCTCATAGGATAGTTGTAGAGGATCCTCTACCACCACTGAAGGCCTATCCCCAGTCGAACCAACACCCAAGGTGGAAGCTTTGCAGAAAGATCCAACTGCACCCAGATGCGAGGGCACACCACACTCAGAAGAAAAGAGGTCCATACATATGAAAAAAGGAATGATCCAAAAGAGTCACCAAAATATTTGAGGATTTATTGATTTTGTAGATGGAGAGGAAGTCCTGGAAGATGCACCCAGACCGCCGTAAAAGGAGACTCCCTACCATAATGGTGATCCCACGACCATCGAGATAGAGAAAACCGCCAGGAGCCACACCAACACTCCTCCATAGCCCAGGCCTACACAAAATCTTCCCTAGAAGAGAAATGGAAGTAGAAGTCCACTCTTGAGATCTCATAAACCATCAGTGGAAGCTGAAGACCTCAAGAATCAATGAAATCTTGAAACAAATCCAGTAGTGGTTTGTTGAAAATGAAGCGGGCAACCAACGAGAAATCATGGAAGTAGACTGTATCCAGAAGCTCTGCCTCCATCAAGTCAACCATAGAAAAACCCTCAACCCTACCCAGAGACTTGGGACCAACCATGCTATGATGGATGGTTACCATCCCTGCCAGCACTTTACCATCAGAAGAGACTCTAGAAGATGGCACACCACAAAGGACCTCCTTAAAAGAGGGTCCCGTGAAGCCCCCTGCCAGAGAACCACTCACCGCTAGACTAGAGGGCCGGTGACCCACACCAACATCGGCCAAAACAGAAGAAGGCAAAGAGAGAGCAGCATGCTTCGAGATGAGTTCCATCGTCTACTTGTGATATCACCAAGATACCAGTGAAGGAATTAATTGGAAAACTTATGATGTACAAAGAATAGATTAAGGTAAATCAATAAGTAGATGAAGAACCAAGAAATGAATCTATAGAATTCAAGACTGCTACCTCAAAGAAAAAAGATAAAGAAAAAGTTCAAGCACCTATAGACGCTTCTACCAGTGAAGACTCAGATTCCGATAGTGATGATGATACGACTCATCTTGCTAGAAGATTCAAGAAGTTCTACCGTAGGAATAAGTTCTTTAGAAAAGAAAACTATAAAGGAAGGTATGATAATAAAAGACAATGAAAAAATGACAAAAAATGGAATGACAACACAAATGGGATAGTCTTCTATGAGTGTAAATAAAAAGGCCATGTGAAGTCTAATTGCCCCAATATGGAATTTAAGAAGAAATATAAAGACAAGGGAAATGGTTATAAAAAGGCTATGAAAGCTACTTGGAGTGCTTTAGAAGATATCTCAAGTGGATATAACACTTCTGATATTGAGAATAACAAACATGCAAATATGTGTTTTATAATAGAAACATCTGAAGTAACACCCAATTACCCTATACCTAATGCCAACTATTCTGGGAATGAAAGTGAATCAAATAATGATGAGAATATGACTAAGGATAAACTATTTGAATATAGTGGAATGTTTGAGGACACCTTTAATGAGTTCAAGGATAAATACAAATTATTGAAAAGTCAACATGCTTTAAATGCCAATTATAAGTCTGATCTGGATATTGAAAAAGAAAAATGTTCTCAACTGTTAAAATAAAACACTAAACTTAATTATTGAATGAAAAATTAAAAAGAGATCTTGAGAAGTTTACTAATGTTAGAGATATCCTGACATAGTTTCTAGGAAAAAAAATTTCTCCAAAATATACAATTGTTCTAGGATATCAACCAGGATAAAGGACTGTTAACAATAAATTTGTTCCAAAATCTGGACAGTTCACTGCTAGTTCAAGTTCTAGACCATCTTTTGAAAAACAATTTTCTAAAGGACCTAAAAATTGTTCATATCTCAAAACATATATGTTTATTATAGGAAATCTATGAGACATTTATGGGTTACCAAATCTTTACTTTCTAAACTCTCTAGACCCAAGAAAATCTGGGTACCAAAGTTACCCTAAACATAATATGTTTTGCAGGAAAACTGTTTAAAGAGATCCAATAAGACTCTATGGTACTTTGAGAGTGGATGTTCAAGACACATGACAGAATAATACTCATGCTTCAATAGCCTAATTGAAGTTGATTGTGTACATGTCACATTCAGTGACAATGCAAAATGAAGATCGTTAGATTAGGCCAAATTGGTAACACTAATACTGAATTAATTTCAAAAGTGATTTTTTATTGATGGTTCAAAGTACAATTTACTAAGTATCTCTTAGTTGTGTAATTATGGTTTTAATGTTAAATTTGAAAATGATGCATGCAATGTTTTTAAATCTAAAAATGATTTAATATTCACTACTTTGAGAAATAAAAATTTATTTGATGTTGATTTAAATTATTCATCTAAGTAAAATGTTTCATGTTTAAATTATTTTCATAAGGAATCCTGGTTATGTCATAGAAGATTAGGACACTGCAATGTGCACTCACTTAGGAAACTAACTAGGAAAGATTTTGTTAGATACTAACCTAAATTGGAATTCCCACATAACAAAGTTTTTAATCCATGTCCAAATGGAAAACAACGCAAAGTTTCTTTCAAACCAAATAAAGAAGTTTCTACTTCTCAACCACTTGAGTTGGCTCACAGGGATTTGTTTAGACCATCTATATTTTCAAGTTTAAATGGGAAGCACTATGTTAATGTTCTTGTAGATTATTTTTCTAGATATATTTGGGTATACATTCTAGATCAATAAAGTGAATTATGCTCTTACTTCATTAAATATTCCAAGTCTGTAGAAAATCTTAGTGGACTTAGAATTAATACCTTGAGAATTTATCATGTCCATGAGTTTGAAAATCAGGAATTTTAATCTTTTTTCTCAAATAATGGCTACACTCACAATTTTTCTGCTCCAAGAACACATCTAAAAAATGGAGTCATAGAAAGAAGAAATAAGACACTTCAAGAGATTTCCCAGACTATACTAAATGATTATAATCTACCTATCTATTTTTGGGTTGAATTTATTAATACAGCTTATTAAATTATCAATAGAGTCTTAATTAGACCTATTCCTAAGAAGACCCCTTATGATATCTAGAATAATAGGAAGCCTAAGATTAATTACATGAGATATTTTTATTGAAAAGTCTTTATCCTTAACACTATGGAAAATATTTACATGTTTTCTTCCAAAAGTGATGAAGGAATTTTCCTAGGTTACTCAATCTCTAGTAAAGCTTATTGAGTATTCAATAAGAGAACCAAATGTGTGGAAGAATCAGTTCATGTAAAATTTGATGAGGCTAATCCATATGAACCGAAAACCTCCATTGAAAACCTTGAGGAAGATATTTCAATTCTAGACCTAAATGATAAAGACAGTGAACCCTTAGTGAAAACAACCAGTTCTGGAAATTTTCTAGAATCTGTGCATGGTGAATCTGAACCTGGAGTCTAGTTCAAATCTTTCTAGAGGTATTATAACTCTCATGAATCATCATTTAGATGTTGTAGTAGGTGATCTATGTAGAGGAACACAAACTAGAGATTCTCTGAGAAACCAGGTTGAACATCAAGCCTTTCTTTCACATCTTCAACCTAAAAATATCAATGATATAATTAATGATGAATTTTGGGTGATAGATGTGAAAGAAGAATTAAATCAATTTGAAGGAAACAAGGTTTGGGAATTATTAGAAATACCTAAAAAAACTTTGACCATAGGCACTAAATTGGTGTTTAGAAATAAAGTTGATGAATCTGGAATCATAGTTAGAAACAAGGCTAGATTAGTATCACAAGAATATAGTCAAGAAGAAGGAATAGACTATGAGGAAACCTTTTCACCTGTATATAGACTAAAAGCCATTAGGATACTACTTGCTTATGCATCTCATCTAAATTTCAAACTTTATCAAATGGATGTCAAAAGAGAATTTTTAAATGGGTACATAGTTGAGGATGTATTTGTTGAATAACCCATGGTTTTAAAATTCCCTATTTTTCAAATCATGTATTTATACTATCGAAAGATTTATATGGTCTAAAAAAAGATTCATGAGCTTGGTATGATAGGCTTTGTTATTTTCTTATTTCAAAAGGTTTTACTAAAGGAATAGAAGATCCTACTCTTTTTATTAAAAGGATTTCCAAAGATGCTTTAATAAGTACAGATTTATATAGATGCAATTATTTTTGGATCCTCTAAAAATTCTTTATGTACTGATTTTTCAAAAATGATTCAAGATGAATTTAAAATGTGTTTAATGGGGGAACTTAAATATTTCCTTGGATTTGAAATTTTTCTAAATAAAAATGGTATTGTTTTAAATCAGAGTAAATATACTAAGAATAATTTGAAAAGTTTTGGTTTGGACTATAATAAAGGTAGTGATATACCTATGAGTACCACCTATAAGTTGGATGCTGATGAAACTGGTGGACCAGTGGATAAAACCAATTACAGAGGTATGATTGGGAGTCTTCTCTATCTTACTTATAGAAGATCAGATATTATGTTCAGTGTATGCATGTGTGCTCATTTTCAATACAATCCCAAAGTGTCTCATTTAACTGATGTTAAAAAGATTTTTAAATATCTCAAATATACTATAAAATAAGGACTGTTTTATCCAAGAGGACAATCATTTGATTTAATATTTTATTCAGATGCTGACTTTTCTGGTTGCATGTTTGAAAGAAAGAGAACCTCTAGAACATGTCACATTTTATGCAAGTCACTAGTATCATAGTGTAGTAAGAAATAGAATTATATTGAATTATCTACTACTGAAGCTGAATATATAGCTGCTGGTAGCTGTTGTGCTCAAATTTTGTGGATGAACCACACTTTACTAGACCATGGATATCAATTCGAACATGTCTCTATAAAGTGTGATAATAAAAGGGATATTAAAATCTCTAAAAATCTTGTATCTCATGTTAGGAAAAATCACACTGATGTGAGACATCACTTATTGAGAGATCATATCAAAGAGGTGACATCACTCTTGAATTCATTGGCACTGAAAATCAATTGGCTGATATATTCGAAAATCCTTTGAATTTTGAGAGGTTAAATTACATCAAACATGAGTTAGGTATGATAAACTGTTAAGGTTTCTAACCTCACCGATAAACCTCACCGTTGGACCTCACTGATAAACCTCATCGTTGGACTTCACTGATAGACCTCACCATTAGATCTCACCATTGGACCTCACCGATAGACCTCACTGTTAGACCTCACCATTGGACCTCACTGATAGACCTCACCATTGGACCTCACTCATCGAACTCACCATTGGACCTTACCGATAGACCTCACCATTGGACCCCACTAATAGACCTCACTGTTGGACCTCACTGATAGACCTCACTGTTAGACCTCATCGTTGGACCTCACTGATAGACCTCACCGACAAAACTCACCATTGGACCTCACTGATAGACCACACTATTGGACCTCACCGATAGACCTCACCGTTAGACCTCACCGATAGACCTCACCATTGTCACCTTATCGATAGTTGAACTTTTCTAGGACTTAGAGTTTTCTATGACAGAATCTAAAATGTTTTCTGTATTACTTTTTTCTTTTATATGATTTGTTTTTTGACCCCTAAGTGATAAAATTAAATAACATACCACATTTCAATCCACTTCTCTTCCGAACCTCTTTCTCTCTAGCCTAAGAATCTCACCTTCTGTGGAAACCCTCAAACCACTCTAGATTGAAATATAAATAATGAAGCGACCATTGTTTAGTGATTAACAAGATTCACCAAACATAAAAAGACCTCAAGATGAGTCTAGTAGTGGAAGACGGGTAGTGGAAAATCTTATCAACCCTCATTTATCGAAGAGGGATATCATGGTTGAAAAAGATATATGTTATAAATGGTTGTTGGCGAGTAGATATTTAGTGATGAAGGAACATGAATCTAAAGGATGGGTCGAATGCTTTGAAAACATCAATTGAACCTATTACCCAAATTTAGTGAATAAGTTTTATAAGTTTTTGAAATTCTAAAAGACTGAGGATGAGAATAGAATGTCTTCAAGGGTAATGGAGTAAGTCTAAGCTTCTCTTCTATTGAACGGGATGAGTTTTTGAGAGTAAAACATGAAGGGATTTATGATTACTACTCAAGATTGGTGCCTCCCACTACTGAGTTTTTCTGTTAAGAAGAATCCTAAGCCGAACTAATAGGGAGTGGGATCCCTAGGAAAGTCATTGCTGCTAAGATGGATGGGGAAGACAAACTACTGTTTAAGTTTTTTCAGCTTGTCTTGAGTCCCAGGAGAGAGAACTTTTCTACCATGAAGTATCAAGACATATTTCTTTTATATTTCTTGAAGCACAGATAGAAGATAAACTTGTGTAGAATGATGATGATTCAATTAGAGGATATGAAAAAAACCATTTCCAAGTACAATGAATTGTTTCATGCCAGATTGATATCCTTGATGTTGAAGGTGAGAGGAGTTGCTAGAAATAAGGATAAAACAATTGTAGTAAGGGACAATTTATGCATTAAAAATGTTATTTCCAAGTTGATGAAGATAAATTGGAACCCTTGAAAAAGAATATGGGTGCATTATGAGGCTAAGATATATGAGGAATTAAACCCTATTACTAATCCTACCTGGCCTAAGGATAAGATAGATCCTGGTCTAAATCCTGTTGAAGTGGAACCGATATATTCATATGATGAAGAAGAAGCTATTGTTGTGCAAGAAAGAGAGGATTATCCTATAGATGATAGGAGTGATCCTAACCTTCCCTCAAATCCTTGTGCTAATATTGTATCCTTTGTTGAGACAAATCCACCAAAGAGATTTCCTATAAGGTAGACATTCCTAAGGGACAGTGATAATGAAGAGAATAGTGAAGAAGAAGGGGAATAAAATGTCTTAAGAGACATTAGAGAGACCTTAGAGGAGGATGAGGACACTGAATCTAGTTATGATGACTTTGCGACTGCTGCTGATGTCAGTGAAGAAGAAGGACTTAGTATCAGTCCCTTGATATGGCATAAAAAAATGGTTGAAAGTTTATATGAAGAGGTTGCTGATTCGGTTGAAGGTGGAATTGTTTTGGAAGTTGTTGAAGAATCTGTAGAAGAAGTGGTAGTGAACCCTTTTGTTGATGTAGTATATCAAAGATGTATGGATGAATAAAATGTGTGATCAGGATATTGCTCCATGTGAGGGGGAGGAACCTGTTTCCACAGGTTCTGTTGCTATTGCTCATGGGATAGAAGACTGGTCAAAAGACCCTGGATTTGTGGTTTTTTTTTAGAATATGGATATTATTATGATGACCATCCTATCAGAAGTCCTCCAATCCCTTCAGTAACGGAGACTACTATTGTTCATCTAGTGGTTCTTTTTCCTCAATACTATGTGAAAAAGGATGATTTTGAATCACTAAAATCATATCTGAAGATCCACGTTGATGAGATATTTGTTGGGTTAGAGAGGTCTATGACTCGCAATCAAGATTTTCTAACTCCTGTAGTGGAAAGGATAGTTTTTACTATCACTCCATCCTGCTATAGGAAGTAAAGGACTTTCAGAATCAGATCAGAACCTTGGAAGATTCTATGGAATCTGTAAAGAATTCTATTTCTAGTTTAGAATCATATATGTCTTAAAGGGATCAGGTGGAAAATGATATTAAATATGTTAAAAGTGTGGTTCAACAAATGGTCACTGTCTTTGAGGACTTTAAGAAGTCCATGGAGACACATGTGAGTAGACATGATAATGATATAAAGTGGATGATCAGTGGGCTGACAAAATCCTTTAAGGAGATAGTGGATTTCACTATGACACCTCTATGTGCATCTGCTTCATCTTCAACTAATCCTCCTATTGATCTAGAAGCTTTCAGATCAGTTGTTATAGAAGAAGTTGATAAGTTACCTGGTTCTAATACCTCAGACCCTCATTCTATGACTTAGGTAATTTCTACTACCAGAGAAATTCACAACCTTATGGGAAATTATTTAAGGGAAGCTTCTCAGAATCAGAAATCCATCAAATAGGAAGTTGATTTCAACTAAAAAAGGGTGTATACTAGGAATTATATTAACGTTCACTTCAACTTGTTGTTGGAGAACATGAAGATTCCACCTGTCACTCAAGAAATTAAATATCAGGTTAGCAGGCTTAGAGAGTTGCCTCCTGCCTTAGAAAAATTCATGGAGAATAAGGATGACTTTATCTCAGCTATGGAAAGAGTAGGAGGTATTATTATGGATTTTGAAAATCCCATTTTTTCCCTTCCTCCAAGTGTACTACACTCCCATCATTATTCCTCTAGCCTTTCCTTCTACCTTGGGTAATTTAGGATCTAGCAGTGCCTCACCAATGATAACTCCTGCACATGCCATCAGAAGTTTGAGCCTTATGATTCCTTAGAGATCTATACACTACATGCCTACTGATGCTTCTGTTGCAACTACTCTAACTCTACTGACTGCCATACCTAGGCCTATCCCTCTATTGTCAGATCCTGCCTCCTCAAATTCTGAAGAAAAAGATCCCTTGGACATATCTGATGTGGATTGAATGTGGGATGTCTTAGTTGATTGGGATTTTTGTAACATTTTTTATACATAGTACTATTGATTCATTAATAGATAATCGGATTCTATTTCTTTTTGTATTTCATTATTTTTGTTAATCACAAAGGGGGGGAAATATGTTAGGTTATAAGTTAGGTTTAAGTTTTAAGCAGCCTAAACTGAAAGGAGGAGACATTTTTAAGTTGAATTTTCATATATATACTATCTATATTTTTACATAATAAACATGGTTCAAATGTTATTATACACACTTATGAAGATATTAGCAAATGTTTTTAACCCTAATTCAGAAAATACTGACATAATTTTTGAATATCAAAAAGGGGGAGATTGTTGGAATCACCTGTTTTGATAATCCCAAATCATGTTTCATTTATATAAAGCATCTTGTTTCTCTTGTAGGATAATAATTTATTTGAAAATCATGTTTATATCAAAGTAATAACTATGTACTTTTATTCTCACTTCTATCTTGTTTAAGCTCACAGTGAAAAATATCTCTAGATGCAAAGGTCACTAATATAAAGGTCATCGATGCAAAGGTCACCGATGCAAAGGTCACTAATGTAAAGGTCACATATGAAAAGGTCACCGATGCAAAGGTCACCAATGAAAAGGTCACCAATGGAAATTTCACCGATGCAAAGGTCACCGATGCAAAGGTCACCGATGCAAAGGTCTCTAATGCAAAGGTCGCTGATGGAAAGGTCGTTGATGAAAAGGTCACCTATGCAAAGGTCACCGATGCAAGGCTACTATTGGGAAGGTTACTGTTGAAGGATACCGATGAAGGTTACTGATGGAAGGTTACCATTCAAGGTTACCGATGAAGTCTTCCAATGTGCCCCTACTGTTAAAGGCTACCGATGTGAAGGCTATTGTTACTAGTCTACCAATTCTTACCCTTCCATACTTTGTCAAATTCTTAAGATTATTCTAACAGTCATATTTTGTAAATTTAATGCTTTTGTAATTAATTAATGATTATTGTAGACATATCAAGAGACCGTATCTGGATAGTACAAGGTACGAGAAAGATCACATGCGATGTGCCTATTCCTATTGTCATACCTCAAATATAAAGGAGAAGACCAAGGAAGAAATGAATATAGGGTGTCATGAGAAGCATGTGTCTGTGTAGGTGAAGGAGTTTACTTTCTAGATAAAAAAAGAAACATTCAATGCTTACACTGTGAACCCAAGAACCTCAAGAAGATCATTTAGGGAGAGCAATTTCAAGGATGCCTTCTGTGCTTCATCAACTCTCAATAAACAGAATAATTATAACACTCAACACCCGAAAGATAGAACATGGAGTTATGACAAACTATTTTGAGGACAAATTCCAGAGAAAGACTCAAACAAAAAATTCTTCACTAAAAGGATTAAATAGGTGAACTAAAATCACATATAACTTTCTAAACTCAAACTTATAATCTTATCTCTATTGTGTTCCTTCATTTTACATTTCTAAGAAGTCTGTGTGTCTGTCTATTACACACACTGTCTCCTGTGATTGAACTGGAGGATACTGAATATCCTCACATCAAACTTCACTTACTTATTGTTTTCCACATATAACTATGGACGTGACCATGTGTGGTATATATTTTTTGTTTTTTCCATGAAGAACTGTGGTAGAGGGTGTGAATCCTGGACAGTTTGTGAAAAATATTGTAAATCCCGATACATGTCATGTATCAAGTTTATTTTCAATATAAACTGCTTGGTGGTAGGTGATCACCAAGTGGATAGCATTAAGTATTAGCTTGAGACTGTACTTCTTGTTTAACATCACTATGCTCGATATTTTTTTTATACTCTATTTTATCTATTTTTTTCTGATTATAATTTTTAAAATAGAAAACTATTTTTCATTGAATATGATAATTAGTTTGTGGTTAGTGTGTGTATGTGTTTAATTTAGTAAACTTGTTTCAAAATTTGAAGAAGTTTTCTACACTAATTCAACTGAGGACTAATCAACCTTTGTGAAACCTATTTACCAACTAGATATTTACATCTCTACTACCTTAATTAACTAGTATGTTTCAAAATTTGGGGGATCTTTATAATAATTTTTTAATAGATATTTTAAGTAGGAACTCAATTCACCCCCTCTTGAGATTCAACTCCGACCAAAAGATAATTTTTAATTTCATTAATGTATTTTTTTGTATTATAAACCAATATTAGATTGCACTATACACAACATCGTATTATCTTTCAGTTTACAAAACACTATTCTTGGCTTATGTTACACACAATTTCCTATTCTTTTGATAGAATTCATTTCACACAACACTTAGTATATATTTTTTTCAATTTATAAAAGATTTGTGTTTAGATTATGTTATAAAAAACACCAAAGGAATATTTCATGAAACTTAACAACGACTTGGATTGTATTACAGACAAGAGAAACCTTTCTGGGTAGATTTCATTGTATGCAATACCGAGTTTCAATAAACAACGATATATTATTAAAGTATTACAATTTAATGGGATATAAACCATCCATTATAAATAGTATTGACCAAATTTTGAATTTTATATAACATTAAAATTCATATTATATATTTTATATGACATTATATAAGAAAAAAATCAATTTTTTCGGATAAAATAAATACTTTAAAAAAATGACGTTTTTTCAATTTTTAAGGGTGAATGAATTTTAAATATATTTTTAACACTTTTATGTATTCTATTTGTTAAAATAAACTTCTTATTTAGAATTGGAACATAATAATTAACTTTTGTTTAATTTTTGGTATTTTTCTGATAAAATTCATATTTTAATGAATAGTGAAAAATACTGCATTTTAATTCAAAATTGCCTTTTCAACTATTTTATTTATAAAGTTAGATTGTATTTTTAATTAGTTTTAAAGTTTAATTGGATTATTATTTTATAATTTAATCCATGTTTTTTCATTTTAAGTCATTTCACATTTAAATTGGACATAAACACATGATAATCTTTTGATAAGTTTTTACTTCTTTAAAACCCACTTTTGGGTTTTTGACAACGAGAATTAATTTTATATTAATTTATTAAAATTATTTAGTTTGAATTATGAAAAATATATTCCATATTTGGAATTAGTGGGTCCAAATTTTTCTAATAGGTTAATTTTATTTTTTTGATATTATGAATAGTAACTACGGTATTTTTTTATTTAATGTGGTTAAAGGTAAATCGGGTAAATTAGTGTAAAAAATAATATTATAAGGAGAATAAAATGATCCTAAAACATAAAAAAATCCATTATAATGAATAAAATTCTACACTGTACATCTTAGTTTCGAAACATAGTCATTTAAGGGCCACTTTACAATGAAAATGACATAGATATTAATAAAACAAATGAATCTGACAAAATGTCAAACTCACATTTCTAATATGTATAATAATTTTAATATAGGGATAACCAGGTGATATATTTGAACATAAATAGTCCATGGAAATATAAAATAATTACCTTTATCATGGTAATTTATTTTTAATTTTTATGAAATTATTAATTACCTTAAAGTCTTATACTTTGTTGATGTAAAAATTAATTAATTGATGAGATATACATAAAGCAATTTTTATTAAAATAGAAATGATAATAAAAAAGCTTAAAAACATGACCAAATCATATTGGTAGAGTATATCTCGACCAAAATAACCCAAGTACCATGAAAGTGACCATTTGGGCTTTATATAAGATATTATGACATTTATTTTATTTTATTTAAAATGATGTTAATGTTTTCACATTTATACTTTAATAAGTATAAAAATTTTAATGTTGCCTTATACAGAAGATAAATTCGACTAAATATATTCTTATGAAATATAGTAAATTTATTTTCATCATAGTACTTTATTTAGAATTTTTATTCAAAAAATAAGTATATTAAATAATTACACAATATTGATGAAGTGATTAATTTAATAATGGAAATATAAAATAAATGTTATTTAAAATATTAAAATAAATATAATTTGGAATAATTAATTGTTTTAATTAATTTTATATATTAACTTGACTCATTAGTTATATAATATGTTTTTTAGGATAAAAACTTATATTTTTATTTCTAAAAATCCATTAAATTACAAGTTTCAAAATTAACACAATTGATATTTTGTTAAAATAATGATTTATAAAATTATTTAAAAATAACAAAATAATTTTAAAAATATAGAATAATTATGATATGGTAAAAACTATTCTAAATTATTCATTTATGGTATAATTTAAATCAAATAAATAAATATTTTATGCTTTTAGTGTTGAAACATTCATTATCTTAATTAAAATTAAATTGAATAACTAATTGTCAATTAAAATGATAATGTTGCAATTGACATCAAAACTTTTCTAAATTTTATTGTTAAATGATATTTAAATATTATTATATCTTAGCTTCAAATATATCTCATTTTTTAGGTATTTGGTTTTTATTATCCAAATATTTATAAATTAATATTTTTGAGGTTTCTAAAATTGCCCCTAATCTCAATTATAAAACGGCACTTCCCCCTCAACACTTAACTTCATTTTGAGCCTTTAATATAGACAATAACCTTCCATTTTCTTTTCTAAACTTTCCTAGAAACATTCTATAGGTTCTGATGTTATTAAAAGACCAACTCTAGTGCTCTAAGAAGAGATTTAGAGTATGCACTTTGAAGAAGAGGTAATATCATTTACCGATTCTTTCAAACTTTTTTTTATTCTTCTAGTTCCACTACATGTGTTGTTTAATTATAAAGTAATAACTCCAATATTAATTATATACTGAGAAGTTATTTTGATTATTCGACAACCATATTCCACCTTCTACCCATTCTATGAAAAATGAAATTACCATGTTTCCGTACGTACAACTTACTGTCTCTACGTCGTGGTGTAATTTGTTTTTCATAACCAACTTACATGGATGGGTATAATGATGGAATTAATAAAAATATATAATTAATATAAAATGATATTGATTTTGATATACTATACACCATACACTTAAATACCATTCAAAAATTATGGGAATGATATCGTCGCTTGTGTGTATGTACGACTTATCGTCTCCATGGTGCGATGTGATTCGTTCTACATAATATTTATTAAAGAATGATTATATAAATGAATTTAATGAATAGATATTATATATATTATTCTAATACCATGATTTAAATTATATAAATATAACCTAAAAATAGTAATAAGAACATATCTGACAAATTCATGATAATATAAAGCATTTAATACCCAAATAACGAGTAATAATGAATTATTACAACCAAACGATGGAGAATATAACCATATTTGATGAACATGATTCTGGAATAAGTTAATAACATTATATAAATAATTATATAGGAGGTTTGTACACATAAGAAGAATATCTGACCTAAGGTAGGGGATAATTTTGCAAATCTCACTATTTATCCGAGATTGTGTATACGCAAGTATTTACTGAGGATATATTTATCATCCATGTACAAGTTTTATAAAAATGTTTCGATAAAATTTTTACTATTATTCTATGTATTTTTAAAGTCTTTTTTACCCATTTTTTACTTTTACTACATGGTATGGATGAAATATTTCTTTTTTTACCATACAAGCTACATTTTGACTTTTCCTAAAAAAGTACACGGAGATTGTTTTTTTAACTTATACAACATGAATGGATTTTTACAGTTTGATGACACCTTATTTCCATGAAGATTCGTCTACAATATTTCAAATTTATTTTCAACAAAATTATTATTTTTTAAATTGCATGGAATTTTGATAAAATAAAACATTTTTGAAGAAGAAAAGATATTCTCTTCAAGAATTAAGTTCAAGTTTTTTATCAAAATTATTTTCTATCTGAAGTGATGGTATTTAAATAGGGTTATGTTTATATCCATATTATTACTATGATTTGAATTTATTAATGATGGAATGATATTTTATATTGATTATTTAATGATGGGATGATGTTTAAGAAGGCCATTTTATTTATTAGGTTATGCTATGATGAATGATTTATTTTTTTATAACACATGTAAGAATGATTTAATTATGAGATGGGTAGAACCTATGTCTCTCTCCAATTAATTGGGTAAATATTTATATCTCATGATATATAAATGAATGCAATGACAAGTAATTTTAGTTCAGTAATACAAGGTTGGAATGATAAGTAAATCTGGTTCAGTAATATATGGCTAGAAAGGCAATTAAACCCGCTTCAATAATGGACCTTTTCTACTATGATGGTCTTGGAAGCAATGTATTGGCTACTAATGAAATCATATTATGTGATTATTTTTTTACCATAATTCCATGTTTTGTGCCAATGTTATTTTATCATGGTTAATATTCCTTTATGATTTATGCCTTATGAATTGCTAAGATTTATTTCACGACTCATGGTTTTGGATATTTAAAATTTATGTTCATGTTTTTACATTCTTATATTTATGGTTTGTTTTTTGTTCTCAATGTTTACCCTTATAGAGAATATTAGATCACCCTTTTTATGTTTTATTTTCCCCAGGATATGAAGAAATGTTTTAGGTAGGAAAACAAAAGGGGATGATCTTAATGGGAGATGGTAAAGATCTTTCACCAAGTTATAATATTATGTTCCAAGTTTCCAAAGACAGTAAACTAATATGGTATTTAGGCATCTATTTTTTCTTGTTTTAAGTATTCCACAATAATATTGTAATTCCCATGTAGGTCAATATTGGGTTGTTATAGTTGGTATCCGAGTGAAGGTTTAGTTAACCTTTGTAAAATAGGATGCGAAAAATTTAGTGAGATCCTTAGAGATATTTCTAAGGTATGTCTAGGGATGTCCTTAAGGGTAAGTCTAACTATAGGTTACAGTCCAATAATTATGGTAACAATCATGAATAACTTAGGATTAAACCAGAGATTTTAAATATTGAAATTACTCCTCCTTGATTATATTGTTTTCTTAGCATGATTTTGGCCTCATAGACTATTCTTATTGGGTTTTAAATAACGGATATAACCCTAAGGAACAATGTTAATGATCAATGCACTAAGAAATGTAATAATTTTCCTCCTAAACAACCAAATTTTATGGGAGATGGAATGAAAAATATTATTTCTATACTTAAACAAGCTATGAATCATTATGGAATTCCAAATGATCAGAGAAGGAAACAACATTCTATTGAGTCCTTTAGGAGGCAAATCCACCCTTCTTTCAGTGGGTCTTATGATCCACTTGTTTCTAAACAATGGATCAGTACCATTGAAAAGATATTTTCTACCATTATCTATTCTGAACATGAAAAAGTTATTTTGGTTGTTTATAATTTAGAAGGTGAAGCAGAATAGTGCTGGAATCTAATTAAGAATACAAACGAAGAAGATGAAATTGAATCCATGGAATGGGATGAGTTAAAGAACATGTTTTTCAATGAGTAATTTCCTCGTATTCTTTGAACAAATATGGAAAAAGAGTTCCTTGAGCATAATAAAAAGGATGATGAATCTGTTGGTATATATGAGGTGAATTTTACAAGACTTTCAAGGTATGATTATGGATTTATCATCAAACCTAAAAGTAAAATTGATTGATTCTTCAGTGGCTTAAAACCAATTCTTAGAACGTAATTAGCTATAATATATTTTATTATCTATGAAGTGACTGTGAATTGTTCTATCAAGGTTTAACTAGAATTTGGTGTTATATATCTATCTTATGGTTTTGATAAGAAATGAAAGGCGAAGTTTAAGGCAAAATATCAAAACAATGGTGAAAAGAAGATGAATGTTTCCTTATGCACCAAGCATGGAAAGAAGCATGGTGGAGATTGTGTTAAAGGGACTAGAAAATGTTTCAAGTGTGGAAAAGAAGGTCATCGAGCAGTTGAGTGCTAAAGTAATGGGAAAAAGGTTTCTAATGATGTGAATGGAGAAAAGACTACATAGAATGAACCACCCACACTTCAATGCTAAAAGTTCATAGAAATGGGTCATTATGCTATCTGATGACAAAATCCAAGGGTTAATGATGACGATCTATGTCCATAACCTCTTAAAGCCAAATAAAAAATCAAATCACATGCGATCACTATTGGAGATTTTGATTCTGACAATGAAGTGGTGGAATGATTAAGTGTTTATGTAATGGGATTCCAAAATAGTGTTGTATAATCTATTTTATGGTATTATGAAATATTGGAATATCTACGTATTGGTTTATTGGGGTTTTCTATAAGTATATGGTACTGGTAACAATGAAAAGCGATTGAAATATTTTTGGAAAGCACATGATATGTGTATAATGAAGGGATAAGAAGATAATGAGATGTTTCATAGTATTAATGACCTCATGACTGATATAAGGAAAAAGTGATATCATGGTTAGAGTACATAGAATATTTGGTATTTTTTGTGTGGAAAGAGTTAATTTTGATAGAATGCATGTTTTAACTATGGTTCAATAAAAATTCATGTTATTATCATGTTTCAAGAAAATTCATGATTAACGTATTCACATGTTTGGAATGTGACAACCATGAACTACTTAATGAGATATGGGAGAGAAATGTTAAGTCGATTTAATTCTCATATTTATAAAGTTTTATATTTTTATTTTCTTAAAGGATTGTAATATTATCAATTTATAGATTGTATAAGTTATTTCTGGTTTAATTATGTTAGACTAATGTATTATCTAACTATAGGTGGAATTATACATATTTGAAAACCTCTTCTAACCTTTTTTTTACACAGATGGAATGAAATATCATTTTATCACAGGATCTGCTAACACTTCAAGAATAACAAATTTAACATAATTTCTTCAAATAAGAGATGAAGTATAAATTGTTTAGGGAATGACCAACAATGATATTTTACTAAAATAAAGTATTTCTCCTCACGAAAAGATTAATCAAATTTTGGAAAAGGATCTTGAAACCAAAAATGTTATCCCAATACCTTGTTATTCAATGAATCATATAACCCCTTAAATCTTCACAGATTTATGGATTTCTGGTAGTTAACTTTCTCTAAACCTTATTCTCTATCACTATCCATCGGAACTTGATGGTTATATTTCTCTTTCATATCTATGTTTTTACTTCCCACCTATGTTCTCTTATATGGAAACCCGATGATGAGTTACTTTGGGTAACCGTTATGTTTCTAAATTTCTTTTTTAAAATGAAGATTTAGTATCCCGTTTTATGATGTGAGTTTCCATGAAAGTAACATTCAAGTAGCAATCCATTTATAACCCCAACGAATTTCAAGGGTAAAATTCATTGTAAAGGGAGTAGAATGTGACACCCTGAGATTTTATTAGATAGATTATTTTTAATTTATTTGATATATTGTGTTGTATGCTACACCAAGATTAGCTGGTGTTATATGTAACACCTTATTAGCTTTCAGTTTACGCAATAATATTCTTGGCTTGTGTTACACACTATTTCAAGTTCTTTTGATAGAATTCATTTCAAGCAACAAAAAGTATAGATTTTGTTCAATTTAAAAAATATATATATTAGAATTAGGTTATATAAAAACCAAAGGAATATTTCACTAAACATAACACTGACTTGGCTTGCAATACATGCAAGTGCGACCTTCCTCGACAGCTTACGTTATATGCAATACCGATTTTCACTAAACAATGATATATTAATGAAATATTATAATTTAATGGGATATAAAATATATACTATGAATATTATTAAACACATTTTGAATTTTATATAACATTAAAATTCATCTTATATATTTTTTAGAACATGACATAAGAACAAAATCAATTTTTCGGACAAAATAAGTACTTTAAAAAAATGTTGTTTTCCTCCTTTTGATGGTGTACCCATTTTAAATATAGTTTTTAACACTTTTATGTGTTATATTTAATAAAATTATTTTTTGGAGGTGGAAAATAAAATTTTACTTTTGTTAACTTTTTGGTATTTTTCTAATAAAATTCATATTTTAATGAATAGAGAAAAATACTCCATTTTAATTCAAAACCGCCTTTTCATATAACTTATTTATATAGTTAGATTATATTTTAAATAGGTTTTAAAGTTTAAATGGATTATGTTTTTATAATTTAATCCAATTTTGGTCATTGGAAGTAATTTAACATTTAAATTAGAAATAAACACATGACAATCTTTTGATAAGTTTTTATTTCTAAAAAACCCGCTTTTTTGTTTTTGATAACGAGAATTAATTTTCAATTTAAATTTTCCTATTTTGTGTTTTGAATTATGAAAAATGGATTCCATATTTATAATAAGTGGGTCAAAATTATGTTAATAGGTTACTTTTTTTTGGATATTATGTATAGTAAATACGATAATTTTTTATTTAACGCGGTTAAAGGTAAATCAGGTAAATTAGTGAAATAAATGATATGAAAAAGAGAATAAAATTATCCTAAAACCTAAAAAAATATTTTAGGATGAATAAAATATTCCCTTGACATCTTAGGTTCTATAATTAGTCATTTAAGGGAAACTTGACAATGAAAATGACATAGATATTAATAACACCAATGAAAGTGACAAAATGTCAAACTCACATTTATTAGAAGTATAATAATTTTAACATAGGGATAACTAGGTGATATCTTAGAAAATAAAAATAAAATTAAAATATAAATGAATTAGATACATAATTTTATTTTTTAAAAAATTTTAAGAAATTTATAATTACCTTAAAGTCTTATACTTTGATGATGAAAAAATCAATTAATTCATGATAAATCCATAAAACAATTTTTATTAAAATACTAAGAACCACAAAAAGGTATAAACACATGAAAAATCTTATTGGTCGAGTATATATCGACCATAATTATCCATGTTCCTAGAAAGTGACCATTTTGAGCTTAATAGAAGATATTATGACATTTATTTTATTTTATTTAAAGTGATGTTAAAGTTGTCACATTCATACTTTAATAAGTATAACATTTTTAATATTGAATTTTATAGAAGATAAATTATACTAAATACATTATTATGAAATCTAGTACATTTATGTTCATAATATTATTTTATTTTAAAATTTTATTCTACAAATAATTATATTAAATAATTACACAATATTGATGTAGTGATTATTTTAATAAACGAGATATCAAATAAATGTTATTAAAACTATTAAAATAAATATAATTTGGTCTAATTAATTTTTACAATGAATTTTATAGATTAAATTAAACTATTATGGATATAATATTTTTTTTCAAGGATAACACATTATCTAGATATTTCAAAAAATCCAAGAAATGAATAGAGTCAAAATTGACACAATTGATATTTTGTTTAAATAGTTTTTTATAAAATTATTTAAAATTCATAAAACAATTTTAAAAATATTTAATATTTAATATGTAGTCTAAAATTTTCTAAATTATTCATTTATGGTATAATTTAAATCAAATAAGAAAATATTTAACCCCTTTAATATTGAAATATTTGTTATCTTAATTAAAATTAAATAGAATAACTAATTGTCAATTAAAATGATAATGTTCAAATTGAAATAAAAAATTGTCTAAATTTTATTGGTTGATGATATTTAAATAAAATCCTTTATTATCTTTGAATATATCTAATTTTGGAGGTATTTGGTTTTATTTTTCAAAATTTTATATATTAATATATTTTAGGTTTCCAGAAGTGCCCCTCACCACAATTTTAAAAGGGCAGTTCGTTCCTCAACTCTTTAATTCATTTTGAGCCTTCACTCTCAACCAAACCCTACCCATTTACCTTATAAACATTATTATAAACCCTCTATAGGTCCTGGTATTCCTCAATGTTCAACTACAGTTCTCTATGAGAATATTTAGAGGATTCACGTCAAAGAAGAGGTAATATCATTTACCGATTCTTTCAAAAAAAAATTCTTCTACTTCCACCTCATGAGTTGTTTAATTAAAAATTAATAAATAAATAAGTTATTATATAATTAGAGGTTATTATTATTATGAAAAAACCATATTCCAACTTCTACCCATCCTATGAAAAATGAAATCACCACGCGTGCATATGTACGACTTACCATCTCCACGTCGTGGTGTGATCCTTTTTTCATCACCAACTTACATTGATGGGTATAATGATGAAATTAATAAATATATATATGATTAAAATAAAATTATATTTATTATTATATACTATAAACCATCCACTTTGATACCTTTCAATAATTATGGGAACAATATCGTCGTTTGTGCGTACGTACCGCTTACCATCTCCACAATGCGATGTGATTAGATCTACATAATCTTCCTTAATGAATGATTATATAAATGGATTGAATGAATAAATATGACATATATTATACTAATACCATGTTTTAAATGATATAAATATAAACTAAAAATATGAATAAAAACTTATCTGACAAAACATGCATGATAACATAAAGCAGTTAATACCTGAATAATGAGTAATAATGAATTGTTTAAAAAATGAAGGAAAATATGACCATAAATGATGAACATTATTATAGAATAAGTTAATAAAAATATTTAAATCATTATACATGAGTTTTAGACACATATGAAGCATATCATACCTATGTTAAGGGAAATTTTTTCAAATCTCATTTTTTATCTGAGATTGTTTATACGTAAGTGTTTATTGGGGATATATTTATCATCCATGTAAATTTTTTCTAAAAATGTTTTGATAAAACTATTACTATTATTATATGTATATTTAAAGTCATTCTTACCCATTTTTTACTTTTAATACATGGTATATAAGGAATATTTTTTTTGTTTACCATTCGAGCTAATTTTTGACTTTTTTAGAAAAAGCACAAGGAGAATGTTTTTTAACTTATACAACATGAATGGATTTTTATGGTTTTATGATGCCTTATTTATATGAAGCTTACTCTAAAATATTTAAAATTTATTTTCAACTAAATTATTTTCTTTTAAAATTTCACGACATTTTGAGAAAAGAAAACGTTTTTGAAGAAAAAAGGATATTTTCCTCAGGAATTATGTTCAAGTGTTTTATAAAAATTATTATCCATTTAAGATGATGCTATTTAAATAGGGTTATGTTTCTATCCCTATTATTACTATGAATTTATTTTTTTAACGATGGAATGATATTTTATATGTATTTTTTTAGGATAAAATGATGTTTAGGAAGCCCATTTTATTTCTTGGGTTATGCTATGATGAATGATTTATGTTTTTGTGGCACATGTAAGAATGATTTCATTATGGGATGGGTGTGACCTATACCTCCATATATTTCAGTGGGTAATGATTTATATCTCATGATATAGACATTCATATAATGGAAAGTAAATCTATTTTTGTAATATAGGGGTGGAATGGTATGTAAATCTAGTTCAGTAATACATGGATGGAAAGGCAAGTAAACCGGATTTAATAATAGACTTTTTCCACAATGATGGTCTTGGAAGAAATTTATTGGATAATATAGAAATAATATTATGTGTTTATTTTTTTTCCTAAATTCCATGTTTTATGCCAAAGCTATTTTATCAGGGTTAATTTTTCTTTATGATCTATTACATAAAAACTACCAAGATTTATTTCATGACTCAAGGTTTTGGATATTTAAACTTTATGTTTATGTTTTTACATTATTATGTTTATGGTTTGTTTTATGTTCTAAATGTTTACCCTTACCGAGCATTTTAGATCATACATTTTCTGTTTTCTTTTCCCTAGGATACAAAGAAAGGTTTTAGGTAGTAAAACAAAAAAGGTAAGATCTTTATGGGAGATGTTGAAGATCTTTCACCAAGTTAGAAGATTATGTTACAAATTTCAAAAGACACTAAACTAATACCGTCTTTAGGTGTCTGTTGTTTCATGTAATAAGTATTCTGAAAGAGTAATTTAATTTCCATGTACGTCAATCTTGTGTCGTTATAAAATAGGTCTTTACTCATTATAATTTTTAAGCATTTACCAAAAACACTTTGAAACCATTTCCAAAATAACAACAAATACCACTTTTATATAAACATGGCCAAATGGTCCTTTACACCAAGTATTTTTCAAAGAGTTCCAAGTTCCTTTTTAAGCCATTTTAAAATAAAAAAATCATATGAAAGTTCCAAATAGGCCTTAAGATTACTTATAATCCAATTCTTTTTAATAAACACAAAATGGGCCTTATCTTCCAATCACACACCCAAGTATGTTTCAAGGCCAATTAGGCCAAACCAGGAGGTAAAAATTTTGAACCATGCTTTAACAAATCAAGAAAAAAAAAATTAATTAATATCACCACTCACATTATTTAACCATAGAACAAAAAATATTCTCACCAAATACACACCTGAAGTCCTGTTTTGAAATCAAACGCACACCAAGTCCCTTCCATCATAAGTTTCACAACTCCCACACAATTTAATAATCTTCGTTCACACTTTATGAACTACTATCAAATGACTCAACTAGTGTACCTAAAAATTTCCAAGAGAAAGTTACATACCAAACATCCAATTTATATCTTTTAAATGCTACACTAAAATTTAATCAACAACTTTAAAAATACCAACACAGGAGCATGATTTAAAAACAAATTCTAAAAAATTTCAGCAATAAGAATATATTACCCAAGACTACTTGTAGGCATAATTAAGGTGTGAAACTTATTAAAAAATTAATTGAAATAAAGTATCAATGGAATTATTCAGAAATAAAAACATGAAAATTCACCTATATCAACACATGTGAATGGGAAAAGACATCAACAGAAGGAAAAAAATCACTCCACAGACCAATCACATACCGTAGACACTAAAAAAAGTGCGAACAAGACCCGTGACATTATATTTTCTATTTATTTGAGAAAAACACCAAAAATAAAGAAATATACCATAGGATAAGATATTTTTCAACAAGGAAAAATAAATACATATTGGAGGAGGGAGTAGGAATGACGCAGAGGGTTTTAAGCAATGTTGGAAGGATGCTAGATAGGTCAGGGTGTAAGAAGGGTGTAGTGGAGGGGGGGTCTGCCTTCACTGGTCAGAGGGAGAAGGATGAAGCAGGTTCGCAACCAGGTAGGGAGAGAATGGTTGGATGACTAAAGAGGTTGGGTTGTTAGGCTGGTCAAGCAGATACAGGGAAGCACCAGGGGGTTCTCTTACTCCAAGAAGAAGAGTAAGCCAGGAGGGGTATAAAGAGCACTGTGTGGGAGGAAGGGGGCTGATCTAGTGGTGCTGGTGCTAGTTGCGGTCTGGTTTTCCGCACTATGGAAACTGGGGGGACGGGGGGGTCTGGGTGCACCGTGCGCAGGAATCAGGGATGATGGGGGGGGATTCACCCCTAGGGTTAGCTACACATTTTAAAACTTAATTATAATAATAACAACAACAACAATAATAATAATATAATAATAATAATTACAATAATAATAATAAAAGTAATGATGATAATAATAATAATAATAAAATAAAAATAAACATAATAATAAAATTTTTCATTTCATTTTAAAACATGATAATATTAATAACAATTTAATAATAATTATACAAATATCAATTTTTGTGATAATTATTTTATTAATTTTTTTTAATAATAATAATAAAATTATCTACAGAATAATAATATTGTTATTAGGTTTTAAATATTTGCCTCATTTTTACTCTCATAAAAAATGTTATTATTATAAGAAATGGGAAACTATAAGGGCACTTGGGCCTACCGCATAGTTACCGCCAACCATGCGGTGCCTGCGCACTAGTCCAAAACCCATCAATATTATTAAACATTAAAAATTTCAAACCAGGACCCCAAAAAAAACATTGACCAAATGATGGGAGACCATGAGAAGAATGTAATAAAAAAATGTCTGAGGTTGGGGTGTGACAATTCTCCCCACCACAGACACTTTCTGCCCCAAAAAAGTCACTCAGCCAACAATTAACACAACTTGATCCCATGCCCAAAAAAAACCAAATGAATTTGAGAGCCTCAAGGTGACCATTTCCACCACATGTCACACCCAAACAATTCATGAAGAGACCAAATCAGAAGAACAAGAGGAGAACATAAGAGGGTTCTCCCCACCACAGTAATTCACTAACATGGAGGCCTTAAAATTCAAGGAAACCACCTCCTGGGGGAATGTGGGAACTCCCAAATAGAACATACTCAACTCATACAAAAGTAATTAATGACACAACTGGGACTTAAACCGTAAGATTTATAAAAAAATACCCAGCACACTAAGACACTGGGACGGAGGAATCCTCTACAAAACCTAAACACAGTAGAGAAAAACCCATTGATTTCATGAAAACAAACACCCCCTTAAATAATACATATGAGACCAATCTCAAAATTAGAATGGGTCTATTTTTTCATGGTCCCAACACCCTTCATGGAAATTGAATGATTTAGAAACTACACCAAAATCAGATAAGGCCTCTTGGTTTTCAGTAGAAAGATCTCATCACACCACCACATCAGAGATGATATTATGATGAAGATAAGAATTAAATAGGGAAACTTTTTATATTTCCATCCCAAATATGAGAACATGATCCGGACTAAGGTTTCACACACCCTCGACAACTCCTGACTTTTCATGAGCTCCCCCCCACCCCCGGAGACCTGTGGCTGGGGCCCTAATGGATGAAGCATCTCCTGCCTCAAAGTAAGAAATTTTCATCCTCTGGTCCCCAATTCCTTCTTCCTTCCAATGACTCAAACATACAAAATGGTGGTACATTCTTAAAGGGATACATGATGATGAATTAGAATGCCCGAAATGACCATACCGATGGCACACAATATAATGGTCTGGAAAACAGGGAGTCGACACTAACGAAGAAGATTTTTCAGAAACAAGTTCTTTTAGCACACCCTTCTCTCTAGATAGGGAACATTCATGATTACTAAATACCCTTGAACCACACCCCAAATCCAAATGATGATGAGGCACCAAACCTTCTGTAGTCCAAAATCAAACCTTCCATTAAATCCAATACAAAATGGAATCTGACACACTTGGAAGTTCCCAACCACCCAAAGAAATGCTTTATTTTCACAAACCACAAAACATCCTTCAATGGACCCTAATTAATTTGGTAAACCGACAACACTAAAAAGAACCAGAAATTTGGTACAACTCATTGGAAACCTTGGGGACACTTTTTGGGTGGAACATCCTGAATAACAAAAAAAACTAAAATTGGCATCAATCCAAAAATCAATCAAAGAAACAGCCCAAACCAAGGGCAACAAGATCATAAGACAAACATATAAAAATTCAAGAAAAACCTTTCAAAAAACATCCATTTATTTAAAATTTTAAATCTCACCTATGGAACCTTATGAACCGTCACATATGCGTTCATCCAATCCTGCTTACATCATCTACAGACAAGTTTCCCTATGCACTCTCTGTAAATAACCATTATCACGTGACCCTCCATAAAGAATTCCAATTTGCAAACATCTATTTTCCTTATCAAATCTAAACACACACCAAACATTAAAAATTTAAACAATTCCTCTTTAAAACCCCATTTTTCCCATTTAAAACCAATTTGAAAGAAGCCCTTGTTTCCATTTCAAAACCAATTTCATTTTAAAATTCCACTTTTAATTTGACAATCTATTTTAATTTCAAAAACCAACTTCACTTTTAACAAAAACTCAAATCAACCGAAATCAAAATGAACACAACCAACTACAAGCCACCGGAATAGGTAAGTAGTGCTAATTCCTAACTCGATGACATGGTGGTGAGCCATGCCCCAAGTAAGTAATAACACTAGGAGGACCTTGTACCATGAACACAGAATCCACATGGGTCACCACCCCATGTGAGGCCACAACATGACCGGATTCACATCCATTTTCATCCTTCAATCTAGAAAAACCCAAGATAAAAGACTCAAAAATCCTAGACTACCCTTGGTGACTCAAGGATATGTATGAGTAAGAGTTTGGGACATGCTTCCCACACCTACCTCAAAAGTCCCAAAGGTCATAATCCTTATCTACCAGACATCTCAAATAGAATGAACCTAATTCTAATACAACTATTACATGAAACAGTCTGGGACGACCCTGAACCGATCACTCGAGTTGGTCCACGACAAGTCCCGAGGGGTGTTCCCAATCCACATGGGATGGAAACTAGTGTTGGGCATCAAAATTTAACCATCATAAATGATTTGTCCCATGAATAAAATATAAACATATAAATAAATAATGACGGTAAAAATTAAAAACTAGTAGTGGAAAGAAAAAAAATTCGTATACCTCTATGTGAGATATTGGTCACTTCCGACCACTAAAAAACCTACCTCTACCATGAGCATACAAACCAGGAACCTAGATAGAAATATGGAACCTGCAACTGGAAATATAAAGTAAGTGTGAGAACCAAAATGCTTAGTAGGAATTCCAATTATCAATAACTAAATACTAAGACTCCTTTCCTAAATAAATACATTAACACAAGTTTGAAATAAAAATTTAAAAGTAAGGTTTTCCACATTTGAAGAAAAACAACAAAATTTTCCCATTTGTAAATCCAATGCACACTGCATATCATTTTGAAAAACATTTTCCATTTTATAAACATAACCCAAGACAAGGGATACCATGAATGTGCTCAAATAAAATAGGTAAACAGTTAAAGTTAATAATTAGCCAGTACGGTGAAAATTAATCAAGAAATGTAAATAATTAAGTAACCATGGGTGATCCTAAACATCCCTAGAAGATCCCCTAGATATACTCGGTTCGAAACAACCTATTGTCATATGGTGAAGCCTCAAAGTCAATAACCAACTAGCTTCCCTAACCTTGCCTCACTAGTGGCACAACCCACCTAGCATAACAAGAAATATAGGGGGTACCAACCCATCTAATCAGGGTTGATCAACAGCCATCGCTAATCCCACTAAAAGACTCTTAGGAACCCATGGAGGTTGTAGTAATACTGTTTAAGTAGGAGGCCCTCACCTGCGTGACTCATCTTACCTATCGTCCCCGCTCTTGCCTACCCCAAACATAGAAAACCTATATGATAACCCATAAAGTGATATCCCCATATAAAGGTGATTTTTAAATGTAAACATTCATACTTATATCAAATATTCACATCACATCATTGAAGGTGATAACCAGGATTCTATGACATATAACTATTTAAAACAATTCATGGAACAACAAGGTTTCCAAATGGACACAAAATTTCCAAAAACAAAATCCTTTCAAGGAGTCACCACAAAAATTTCACTAGAGTTGGAAGAGTCAGACTAGCCTTTATCCTTCACATCCCCCAAATACATCTTCCAAGAACTTTTTCAATTCCCATTTTCAGAAAAAAAAAATGAACTAGTAAAACCCACCGAATGAGTATTTACTCATTAAAATTTTCAATAATTTACCAAAAAAACTTTGAAAACATTTCCAAAATAACAAAAAACCCAATTTTATATAAACATGGCCAAATGGGCCTTTACACCAATGATTTTACAAAAAGGTCCAAAGTTCCCTTTTAAGCCAAGTTAAAATACACAAAGCATATGAAAGTGAAAAACAGGTCTTCAGATTACTTATAAGAAAATTCTATATAATATATTCAAAGTGTGACTTAGCATCCAATCACACACCCAAGTATGTTTCAAGGCCAATCAGGTCAAACCATGAGTAATATCTTTTGAACCATGCTTTAACAACTCAAGAAACACCAATTTTATTAAAATCACCACTCCAACTATTTAAACAAAGAACAAAAAAGATTCCCACAAAATACACACCTGAAATCCTCTTTTGAAATCATACGCACACCAAGGCCCTTGCAACATAAGTTTCAAAACTCATACACAATTTAATAAACCGATTGCACACTTTATGAAATGCTATCAAATGACTCAACTAGTGTAAAAAAAATTTCAATGAGAAAGTACCACACCAAACATATTATTTTTATCTTTTAAATGATAAACTAAAATTTAATGAAAAACTTTAAAAATACCAACACACGATCATGATTTAAAAAATAATTATAAAAATTTTCACCAACAAGAATATAATACCCAAGACTAGTCTTAGGCATAATTAAAAAGAGAGACATATTGAAAAAATAATTGAAATAAATCATGTATCAATGGAATTCTTCAGAAATAAAAACACTTGAATTGGCCTTCTTCAACATGTGTGAATGAAATGGGACCTCAATGGAAGGAAAAAAAATCACTCAACAGACCAATCACATAGCCTATACACCGATCAAAATGTGCGAACATGACCCAATACATTAGAGTTTTGATTGATTTGAGAAAAACACCAAAAATAATGAAATATACTGGATTAGAAGATAATTGTTAGCAATGAAAAATGATACCACATTGGAGGAGGGTAGAGGCACCACATAATGGGTTTATGGCCATGCCAGAAGGCCACCAGACAGGTTGGGGCACTAGTAGGGTTTACAATGAAGGGGGGGGGTTGGCCTGTACTGGTGAGAGGGAGAATGCTGAAGTGGATTGGAAAGAAGGTAGGTGGAGGATGACAAGACGACTAGGGAGGTTGGTCTGCCGATCTGGTCGAGTGAATACAGGGAAGCACTGGGGGTAGGGTATCTTGTATTGAGTAGAGGAGTGATCCAAATGGGGCGGTGGAGCACTGTACAAGGGGAAGGGACCGCACCAGTGGTGCCAATGCTAGCTGGGGTCTGGTGCGTTGTGTCGTGGAAACTAGGGGAAGGGGGGTCTGGGTGTGTCGTGCACTGGAAGCGGGGGGGGAGACACCCCCTAGGGTTAGATACACATTTTTTTAACTTAATTATGCTAATAATAATAATAACAACAATAACAACAACAACAAAAACAACAACAACAAAAATAATAAATAATAATAATAATAAAATAATAATAATAGTAATAACAATTATAATAATAATAATAACAATAATAATAAATAATAATAATAATAATAATAAAAAAAAGCGTGCATTTCATTTTAAAACATGATAATATTAATAACAATTTAATAATAATTATATTAATAACAATTTTAGTGAAAATTATATTATTTAAAAATTTTAATAATAATAATATTATTATCTAAATAATAATAATATTGTTATTATGTTTTAAATATTTTCCTCTTTTTACCCTCATAAAAAATGTTATTATTTTAAGATATGAGCAACCGTAAGGGCTCCTGGGCTGACCGCGTGGTTACTGCCAACCATTCGGTTCCCACGTACCTATCCAAAACCCATAAATATTATTAAACTTAAAATTTTTAAAACTAGGACCCCGAACCAAACATTGACCAAAAGATGCGTGACCGTGAGAAGAATGAAATAAAAAAACATCTAAGGTCAGGTTTTGACAAACAATGTATTTCGTTTCACACTAATATATTCTATATATTACTATAATGAACATATAATAAATATAAATTATATTTATATAATTTTTTACATTTTGGAATCATAATATAAGTATAAGGACCAAATATATAACAAATTAAGACAATGCTAAGAATAATGTGAATATTATTCGAAGTGAAACCCTAACATTGGATGGTTAACAAGAGGGTAACATAAGGTATTAATAAAACCATATATGGTATTAGATATAAGAATATGGTTCTTTAGATGATTTATAATAAATTTATATTTATTATACAGGTAGTTTGAACAAGTACGACAAGAGTTAAGACACAAGGTAAGGGGATTTCATCTCACTTTTTATTTTGGTGAGATACATGCTATGTTCACCACTCTTTCCTTTTCTATGGTGTATATACTTTCCATGATTGGATTATATGATTCTTATAATTAAATTTATTTGTATTCATATATCCATTTTATGACCTCTATTTCCTGGGTTCTATGTTTCAAAATTTACCATATTAGTAAAAATGTTTTGTCACAATTTTCTTTTTTTGAGACTCATCTTTTTTTTCTGAACCTAAACTATTTTTCAAGATGTATATACTACCATTTTACATGTTATATCATAAATTTACTTATTTTAATTATATTTGAAGCTACATGTAATTTCATTTTCATACATGGAGAATATGATCCCAATTTACCAAGCTATAAGAGTTTATTGAAACAATCTCATCACTTTTTGGAGATTGTTTATGTTTATGATTCCTTTGATGATAGCTTATGATCCATCTATGTAGAAAAATCAGGAGTTTACTTATCATATATTTATTCAATATATATCAATTTATTAGTACCATTTTCACTCTTTGGTACTTATGATAACATTTTTAAGTAAAATATGACAATCTCTCTCCGGTTTCAAATCTATTTTATTCAAAAACTATGTTTTCAAAAATGTTTTCAAAAGATATTTAAATCATATTTTCACGGAAAAGGGATGTTTTACTCAAGAAATGTTTTCAAAAGATATTTCAAAATTATTTTCCTTCTAAGATAACATCCATTGGTTTTAATCTTTTTTTTTGGAGAAATTATTCAATATTTCCATTCACATTCTTTCTCTGAATGGATTATTTTTTGATGGAATGATGATGATGAAACCCATTTATCATTCGTGGGTTATATAATTTTGAAACTCGATTCTTTTCATGGGTTATTTTTTTGATTAAATGAATATGAATCCTATCTTTTTCCACAGGTTATGATATGTTTACATGTGTAAAATACCAATTTCATCACATGGGCTATGATATGATTACTTATGATCTTATCACACATGTATGTATGATATCATTATGAGATGAGTGAGACCTATATCTCTCTCCAATGTATTGGGTAAAGATTTATATCTTATGAGATCGACTAATATGGTATTGGGAATGAAGCTTTACTACTATGATGTCCATGGGAGTGAACCATGACTACCTAGATGGTATGAGGATTGAAATAATTCTACCAAGATGGCCATGAGAGTGAACCATGACTACCAAGATAGTATGGGGAGTGAACCTATTCTACTAAGATTATCTTATAAGTGATTCATTGGCCTCTTTGGAAATCATATTATATATTCATAGGTTTCTAGCACAATTATATGTTTTATTCCTATTTTATGCTTTCAAGAATTGTATTCTTTATCTTCTTATGATTCATGTCTTATGAACAACCAATATTTATCCCATGATCCACGTATATGATGTTTGATATGAAGGTTATGATCTTCTGTTTTCATGACCATGTTCTCATACCCTTATGCTCATGATTATGCTTATAGATCTACCTTGTTGACCCTTACTAAGTATTTGAGCTCACCCATTTTTATGTTTCCTTCCCTAGGTTATGAAGATATGTATTATTTTGGATATTTCTAAGAATTTTTCTAGTCAATAATAACCTTATGGGAGATAATATAGCTCACTTATTTATTGGTGTTTATGTTTCCATGTTTCCTAAGGCACTAGAATATTAAGGTCTTTAGGTTTCTATTTGTATATTTTTCTAAATATTCAACAAAATTTATGTAATGTTAATGTATGAAAAGTAAGGGTCTATATATTTGGTATTAGAGAAAAGTTTTAGTTTACCATTGGAAGTTGGGATGAGAAAACCTTAGTGATAACCCCAAGGACAAGTCTACGGATAAGGAAAATCATAATAAAATTTCCTGGAATTTTGGTGAAGGATAAAGTGATTTGTTTCTTAGAAATACATCCATTTTTGGATTTTTAAAGTGAATGTAGATCTAGAAAATACGTACTTAGGGGTAAAAACTCCTAAAATATGTTCTAGGACCGAATCAGGGTAATATGGTACACAACAATGGGCCTTGCTACATGCCTATTTTGACACTCTTGGGGGATATTCGTTAGGAATTCAAAAACTCTTCAAGAACCATTATTAAATATTTAAATAGATTTTAGATATGAATAACATAATATAAACTTGAGGTTTCATATTCTAAGTAAGGTTTTATAACTTATAAATCCTATAAGTGACTTTTCATAATTATGTAGTTCCTTGATATGATAATTATTTATTACTCTATGCTTTTGGTTTTAGTCATTGGATGTAACCCTAATATACCTTTTCAATAGTCATTTTAACATAAAATGGAATTATTTTCCTCCTAAGTAAATTAATTCTATGTGAACTATAATGAAAAAACTCATTTCTATCCTCGCACAACTTTCTGAAGGTATAAATCATGGTGGACTTAGAAATGAGAAAAGGAGGGAACAACATTCTATTGAGTCTTTCAAGAGGTAAAACCCATCTTATTTAAGAGGGTATTCTAATCCATATGTTTCTGAACAATGGATCAATATTACTGAAAATATATTATCCATTATCTAGTGTTCATATGATGAGAAATTAATTCTTTCAATCTATCAGTTATAATGAGAAGCAAACCAGTGTTGGACTCTAATCAAGAATATGAGGAAAAAAGATGAGATTGAATTCATGGATTGAGATAAGTTAAAGAACTGATTTTTCGATAATTAATTTCCTCATATTCTTCATACCAAGATAAATTAATATTTCCTTAAGGTGAATTAAAGGGATGATGAATATATTGAAACCTATGAGGCTAATTTCATGAGACTTGTGAGGTAGGCTTCAAGAATTATCAACAAACCCTAAATTAAAGTTGATAGGTTCTTTGGTGTCTTGAAGAAATGGTTTAGAAGGGTTTTGGTCATAAGATACTTTAGTTTCTCTAAAAAGATTTTGCATTGTGAAATTAATGTTGAAATGGAGGTTGTATTCATGTATCAATCTCATGGTTTTGATAAGAAGTGGAATATGGAGTTTAAAGAAATATATAAAAAACATGAAGATAATAAGATGATATTTCCTTTATGCTCTATGTGTGGGAATAATAATGAAGAAAATTTCCTTAAGGGGTATAATAAATGTTTTAAGTGTGGAAGGGAAGTCCATAAGGCATTTGATTGTTAAGGTGATGGGAAGAAGTTAGCTAATGTTGTTAATGGATAAAAACTAAAATAGAATGAGCCTCACATGATTCAGCACTGTAAGTGTAAGGAGAATGTGAATTATAGTAACCATTACCCAAACCCAAGGGCTAGTGATTATGATCAATGTCAAAAACCTCTTAATCTAAGGGATAATGGGAAATCTCTTGAAATTTCCATTTTTAATGAGCAGTGCAATAACAATACGATGAAATGTACACTTACCATCTACTCTAGAACTAATAATTTTATATTTGATTGTGGATATACCCACTATTTCATATCTAAATAATTTTCTAAGGGTATTAAGAGTCTATAAAAACAATTAGATGTGGAATTAACAATGAAAACCCATAATGGTATGATGATTGCATCTCAACTATATGATTACTCTTCAGTTGAAGTTTGTGAGAATGTTCTTCCTGAAAATATTTTCATTATTACTTTGGTTGAATTTAATGTCATCTTGGGAATGGATTTTATTTATATGCATAAATCCCACATCAATTTTCATGTAAGGGAAGTTAATTTTTATATTTCTAACACTCCTATGATCATCCATCCATGTGATGATAAATGCGAACTTCTTTTGGATATTATATCCAGTGAATGGGTCTTAATTCCCATTGAAAAGGGTTGTTTATATAAAATGGTGGGGAAGAAATTCAAAATAAATGTTGTGCCTATTGTCTATGGTTTTTTGGATGTATTTATAGAAGATTTTCCTAGTCTTAAACCAAAACATGAAGTTGAGTTCTAAATAGAACTTATACCTAGTTCCACACCAATTTCCAAGACTCCTTATAGAATGGTTCTAATTGAGTTGCAGAAATTGAAGAAGAAACACCAAGAAAACCTTGATAATGGATTTATTCGATCAAGTGTTTCACTTTCTAGTGCACTTACTCTTTTTTTGAAAAATAAAGATGGATAAATTTAGTTCTTCATTGATTATTTGGATTTGAACAAGACCACGATCAAGAATTAGTATTCTCTCCTCCGTATTGATGAAATTTTTGACCAATTATGTGGAGATCAATACTTTTACAAGATTGAATTACATTTTAGATATCATAAATTAAGGATCAAGAAAGAGGATATACACAAGATGAAATTTTGTACAAGGTATGGATACTATTGATATATAGTGATTCCTTTTAGTCTTACAAATTCATTTTCTATCTTCATGGATTTAATTAATATAGTCTTTAGATATTACCTCAATTAATTTGTGGTAGAATTTATAAATTATATTCCTATCTATTCAAAGATAAATTAAGAGCATGAAGATCATTTGAGAATTTTACTAAATACCCTAAGGAAGGAGAAGTTATACGATAAATTTACAAAGTGTGAAATTTGGATGCAAATTTTTTCATTTTTGGTTCATATAATCTCAAAATATGAAATAAAAGTAGATCCATAAAAGATAGAGGCTATTAAATGTTGGACTAGACAAACCATGGTGATTGAGATCTATAGATTTCTTGGTTTAGCTGGATATTATTGATGGTCTATGGAGAATTTATCATGACTATCTAATCCTCTAAACAAGTTAACTCGAAAGGGTGTCAAGTTCATCTGGATTGATGAATGTGTGGAAAATTTCAAGGAAATAAATATAAGGTTAGTCAGTGCACTTATTCTTACATTACACTATAGTGTATAAGGGTTTTTAATATTTATCAATGCATCCAATAAGGTATTGTGATGTGTTATTATGAAGAATAACATGGTTATCACTTATGACTCACGACAATTGAATATTCATGAGAAAAATTACCCAAATCATGATTTGGATTTAGCAGAAGTATTTTTTGCATTAAAGATATGGAGGAATTATATTTATGGTGAAAAGTGTGATATATATATTGATCATAAAATCCTAAAATATATATTCACACAGAAGGCACTGAACATGTGCTGGAGAAGATGGTAAGAGTTGATAAAGGAATATGAATTCTCAATAAATTACCAACCTAAAAAAGAGAACAAGGTGGTAACTGATTTAAGTAAGAAGGATCATGTTAGCTTATCAATGACGTCGATAAAAAAATAACCTCTATTTTTTGATTTTGAATGGATGGATCTAGAAGACCTGAAGTAAGGGGAAAAGTCTTATATTTCTCAAATGAATGTTCAACCCTCTATCCAAGTGAATATTAAGGAGCCTCAAAAGGAATATGAAGAGGTGAAAAATAAATTCATAAATGTTCCTGAGTTTGATGTTGATTATGATGGAATGTTAAGGTTCATGAATTATGTATGTGTTTCTTACATACCATATTTGAAGAAGGATCTATTAGATGAAGCTCATATTTCTTCATTCTGTATTCATACTAGAAGTACGAAGATGTATAGGGACTTGAAAGAATACTTATACTAGGATATAATGAATAGATACATCACATAGTATGTATCTAGGTGCTTGGTATTCCAAAAACTTATGGTTGAAAGATAAATGTTTAAAGGGACATTGCATCCATTACCCATACCAGAATGAAAATGAGAGAACATCACTATGGATTTTAGTGTTCGACTACCCAAAAACTCTAAAGTGTTTAATGAAAAATGGGTGGTTGTTAATTTCCTTACCAAGTCATCACAAATAATCATTATCAGAGAAGAATTCTCTCTAGATCAACTTTTCAGGATATACATTAAGAAAGTGGTAAGAATTCATGGAGTTCCACATTCTATTGTATCATATCAGGATCCAATGTTTACCTCAAAGTTTTGGAAAATTATTCAGTAAGAACCTGATATATAAATGAGTTTCAACACTAGTTATCAGACTCATACATATGTTCGGTCTAAAAGATCAATTAAAAACCTAGAGGATATGTTGATATCTTGCTCTTTGGATTTCAATGGTGGTTGGGATCAACACCTTAATCTAGTTGAGTTTTCTTACAAAAATATATTTCACTCAAGAATTTAGATGGAACCTTATAAATCCCTTTATGGGAAGAAATGTAGATCTCCAACATGTTGTGATTAATTTGAAGAAATAAATCTATTGGGACCTGATATTGGTGAAGAAATAGATGAGATAGTTAGAACCATTCACTAACATAACAAGGAAGCTCAAAATCAGAAGAAAATTTATACTGGTAACCATCATTGTGATCTAGAATTTGAATTTGGTGAAAATGTGGTTCTATGAATCTCACCTTGGAAGAAGGTTATGAGATTCAGGAATAAAGGGATACTAATCCCTAGGTATATCTGTCCCTTTGAGATTTTTGACAGTATTAGGATGGTAACCTATCGCTTGGAACTCCCTTCAAATCTCCCTCAAGTCCATGATGTGTTCCATGTATATCTCATGAGTAATTACACACCTAACCCTTCACATGTAATAAACTCAGAGGTAATACCACTGGAGAAAGATATTTCTTACAAGGAGAAACTAGTTGAAATTATGGATCGTATAAAGCAATATCAGTCACTTGGTGAATGTTTTTTGTAGAGAGATCATAAGTTAGAGGAAGCTATGTGGGAACTTGAGAATATGACGAAGTATAATTATCCTCATTTTTTACCCAAGTGATAAATTTTGATGTGAAAAATTTATTTTAAGGGGGGTAGAATGTAACACCTTGAGTTTTTATGAACCTTTTTTCAAAAAAAATAAAATTTCATTTATGTCTTGAAATGCACTAAGACAAAAATTCTTTTAATATGAAACCAACTTGGTATATGTTACATAAAACCAAATTGGTGTACATTAAACAAAACATCAACTCAGTGTATGTTAAATGCAACACCGACTTGGCATATGTTACACGCAACACCAACTTGGCGTACAATACACACAACACCGATGTTTCTACGAAACATCATTTTTCTATTATAATTATTTAAATGAGATAATTATTACCTATAAACTGAAATTACTAATATTAATATCAATAAAAGCTTTTCAAATAATTTTTATAATTTTTTTATATAAATAGAACATATTGATAATGAAAGATATGATTTTCGGTAAATTCCTTTTATGTTTAAAAACATTGTTTTCTCGAATGAACTTATTTTAATAATAGAGTTAATTTTTAAACACATTTAGAAATTTAATTTCATAAAATTAACCTAGTTTTTTAATTTATAATGCCTAAATTATCTTAGGGTGATTTTTTTGGTTTTTCCTAAGAAACTGCATTTCATTGATGAATAGTGAAAAATACTGCATTTTAGTTAATAACTGCCTTTTTGTTTAAATATTAATTAATGTTAAATTATACATTAAAATTGTTTTAGGGTAAAATTATATTAATTCTAAATATATTAATAAAATGTAGTTCATTATAGACAATTTCACTTGGATGTTAAATATAAAAACTTAATAAACTTTTGATCATTTTTATTTGAAAAACACGCATTGTCGACCAGAGTGTAGGATTAATTTTAAACTAATTTCTGACATTTATGTGATTTTAATTTGGGAAAATTGATTCCATATTTTTAATAATAATAATTTATAATTTTTAATAAGGTTAAATTAGTTTTTTACCTAAAATATTAGTGAAGGTGATTGAAATTAATTACATCATTTTATGTTAAATTAAGTTTAATGAGGGAACAAACCAAAACTTTAAGGACCAAAACGAGCTACAAACTTGTAAAAAATCAATTATATGGAAATATTTATACCCTATACTCCCTTTTATATAATTTTTATCATTATTGGATCCACTTGCAACATGAAAAACATCAGTGGAATTCTCTCTTCAAATATTTACAAGAGTGACACTCCTCCTTCCCTATAAAAGGCCACCAACTATCCCTCTTCTTCACACCACTAAAAACTCTTATGTTTAGAAAATATATGCCCACTACACTAAAAAAACACATAAATTCCTACTAGAGGCCTCCCCTTGAGAAGAAATATATCCAAGTAAGCCTTTTCACACAAACCAAAAGGAGATACTCGATTAAGAGGTAATGTCTTCTCTCAAGTCCTGTCTATTATTTTCTTTTCCCACCACATATTATTTATTTTTTTCCATTTTTTTATAACAAAAAAACTAACCTCAATATAATAGGATGTTTTTATGATAAGGTTTCAACCTACACTTACACACACCTCCATCTAATGGACAACTAACATACTATTTATGTGTATAGCAAACTACCAACTTACTAAACGATGATTGTTGAATTTTCCTTACTGCCTCTCACGGTGGAAATTATGATGGGAACTCTATTTATATATGTTATATATTATATTTATTATTTATTTAAGCTTATTTATTCAATTTTTAAAACATATATCTTTTTACATTCTCTTTGGTGTTAATACAATAATTTCGTTTGAGGAAGTGTGGACTACCACCCCCTCAAAGTGATATGATTCATTTATACACTACATGGATTGCATTTATGATAGTTTTAGTGAATATATAAGACATATATGATATCATAAATCTACTATAATAATGATATATATATGTCTTTTATGTTTCCTTACCCATTTTATTAAGATATGTTTTATGTTTTATGAGTCTAAGAATGGTGATAGTGAGGAAGAACCTAGTGGGATGTAATTTATCTCACTTATGTATCAGTGTTTATGTTTCCATGTTTCCAAAGGCACTATAATTCTATGGTATCTGGGTATCTATTTGTATAATGTTTTAAGTATTCCACAAATGTTATGCAATTTTAATGTATGATAAGAGAGGGTCACTATAATATCCATGGATTGTATCCCCTATAAAGCATATTAACATCAAACTATTTCATCTTAGTTGGAAAATGTATTTGAAAGAAAAATAATTTGGAGCATTTCATGAGGAAAATATCCTTTATTTAAAAATAATTTTTTGAAATTATAAATTATAAAATATTTTTTAAATAATTTTCTTTCAAAATAACCATGAAATTTTATATTGTTTGTGTCAAGGAAAATAATGTTCATGGATCTATGAAATTTGGTTCATGTCGTATAACTCAGAAAGAATTATTTATTTCACATTTTTGTGAAAATACAAATGGGATTTTTTAGGAAAATGATTGGAATATTCGTTTCATGTTTTTTTAAAAATTCATACATGGTTAATAATTTATTTAATAAATAATTTAAAGATTATTTAAAACCTTTTTTAAATAATCTTTATAGAAAATGGTTTTGTAATAAAAAGGGTTTTCGATAGAAGAGAGAAATAAAGACGATTTTTATTAAAAAAAAATTATTTTGAACTCTTGAGTATATAAAGAGAAGAAAAAAAAAAGAAAAATTTATTTTCCTGAAAGAAACATAGTATAAGAAAATACATTAGTTTTTTGAGAGATAGATCATAATATTTCATTATTGGAAGTATAATCATGAATAGACCCAATAAATGATGAGATTGTAACATAAAACCCTTACAACATTAATAATTTTGAATCAAAAACCCCATGAATGAATAAAAAGAAATTAAACTAAAAATATAATATGAATAAATAAATTCATGATATTATATATCAAAGTTTCTATATATACACCTCATAATATAATAATGGTTCGTAACATAACCTATGTCTCAATGGAGGCGAATTCAAAAAAAATCCATAAATTAAGTCTTGAAATCCATCATATATATTTAATCCTCATTTATAAAAAAATATAATTTTATTATTCATCTATTAATGATAAATAATTATATATATCAAACTATATATGATTTTCTAATCACATTTTATTACTCATTTATTAATAATTCCATGATAAAGTCATGTTTCATGAAATAACATCATTATTTTAATGTATTTTTTTATTTTTTTATTTTTAGACACATTACATTGATCTTGGATACATAGTATAATTTTTTTAACAATTATATAAATATAATACATATTCATTATATATTTATTTAGATAAATTAATAAAGGTTGGAGATAGAAAATGAAAAACACTATCTATAGAGATGGTAGTTTGTACGTATGCATGAAGGTTATTTCCATTTTCTCAAATAATTGAAATAATTAAATATATATAATATATTAAAAGTATAGAATCATTTTTATGTTATATATATCATGTATGTTTATTAAAATAATCTTTATTACCTTCTATTTACTGTGTGAATGAAATCATATTGCTTCACGAGGCGGTAGACCACCATACATAATGCAATGTTATCATAATTACAAACAATGGAAAGTAAGAAGTTATATGTGATATAATAATTCCAAAAGTATAATAATATCATATATATCAAATATAAACATTTATTCCATCATTATATCCTACTATGAGAGGTGGTCATGAAAAATGGATAAAATCGTTTCATAAGGGGATAACCTGCTGTACACACGAATGATGATTTCACATCCCATTTATTAGAAGATGAGATTCATATATTTTACTAAAATATTATAATAATATCTAATTATATTTTTGATATATTTTTTAAATATATTAATAGTATAATAATATTTTAATGATTTATAATATGAAGTAAAAAATCCATAGTTAAAAACATTACCTATTTTTTGGACAATCTCATAAGGATTTACCCAATGCCTTCTTAGATTATATTTTTGACATCATAAAGTACTCTAGGATGTGGGTATGTATTTAAGGAATATATTTGGGTATTTATTTTTGGAACCAAAAGTTTTTTTATCTGTGATTTGAAGAGGGGATGTTGTGGATGTTTATAAGTGAGGTGGTGGAACACTAGTACTTTGTTTGAATGGAAAATGTGTTCCCATGTTTCATAAAGGAAAAAGGAATAAAAAATATTCCAATATAGATACATTGAAATTATAAATTCAAAATAAGGTAATAAAATGGTTTTTGACAAGTTTTAGGTCATTTTTTACCATTATCTATGGAGTTTAACCCTCGATAAACCCATTTTTAACATAACTGTGATAATATTTTTTATAGTTTTTACTATTCACTATGGTAAAAAATTATGTTTATATTATTATACAACATAAATTATGATAATTAAAAATATTTAATCCCTTTTTAAAAATTAAACTCTTAGAAGTGGAAATTTATGAATTAAAGTTAAACCCTTGTGTGTGATGAGAAAGTAGTTTTCCGAAGAGAAAATGTTAGAAAATTGAAAAAAAAATTAAATCAAAATTAGCTAAAAATATGATTAAAAGGATATATATTTGATTAATTTATATATCTCTGAAATAATTTTACATTTAAATCCATTTTAAAATAAAAGTAATATGATAAACTATTTAAATGAAATAGTAGTTTCCAATAAAACTTAGTATTTTTCACTATCCATCCAAAAATTAATATTTCCAGAAAATAAAAAAATTCACCCTAAAATAATTATGAAATAAAAAAATTAAAAAAATTAGTTTATTTTTTAAAAACATACATATTCTAAATGGTGTAAAATTTATAAATATTTTTTGTTTACAAAATGTAATAAAAACAAATTTTGAGAAATAGTATTTTCGAAACATATAAAGACTTTTCTAAAAATTAATTACATTTTTTATAAATATGTTTTTATTAAATAATGTCACATACATGACTTATTTTGAAGTAAATTTCATTTATTTTCCTTTCATTCGTTGTTTTTGAGGGTTTCTAAAGGTTTTATGGAGAAATATATGAGTTTTAATGAATTGGGCCAAACCGTGAGCCCAATTCCAGATTTAAAAATAAATTTTGTTTCCTTTATAAATTTTTAATTTTTTAATATTTTTCCCTTATTCTAATTACTAAATTGTCTCCTCTGACCTATTAACACCAAAATATAAATTTGGAGACTTTATAAATCCGTAATCATGGTGGATATGGGTTTTTATTTAAGATATTGGGCCTGCCTGAAGGCCCATTTCCTGCATTAAAAATAATTTTTAATTTTTTTATATCTCCTTCACTATTTGAGTTTTTTCAGTGATTCTATCTCCCCCTCAATCCTAAGAAACCCAGGCGCGCTCCCATTCCCCCCCCCCCTGGAGCTCTTTGAAATCGCGAATTAGGGCTGGTCTTCATAGGGTGTCTAAAATCGGCCAGAATTGAAGAGGTAAATTCATCCCCTCTTAACTCTCTCAATTATTACTCTTTTCCCTCCATTCCAGTTCCTAAATTACCACCTAAATCTTCTTCAAACAATACCTTAATTTTGGCTGTTTTCAATTTCAGTAACTATTGTTTTTGGAGTGATTAATTCTGGATACTTCAAGTAGGTGAGTCTATTTCTTTCCTCTTTCAAATTGCTTAGGGTTTCTTCCCTAATTCATGAATTATAAAAATTCTTGAAGTTAGGTTTAGTTCCTAGGTTCTAAATTACTTTATTTTGGGTGAAATATTGAGGCTTTAGGTTTCTTTTAACTTCCTTGAGGTGCGGCGGTCGTGCGGTTGATGTTTCGCCCCAATATTTGAGGGTTTTGACACATTCGGTAGGTGATTCCATGGGTAACCATTTAATGATGAGTTGGTTTGCTTGATTAAATAATTTTACATGTTACTTATGTGTTGTGCATTATGATAAAACCATTTTTGGTAGAAATAGTAATGAATTTTCTTTTAAAGTTTCATTTTTTCTTGAAGTGTGTATTTTTCAAATGTATTTCATGTGTTATCTCTTGTGGTAGTTTTGTAAAATGTGGAATTGATTTATTAGTTGTTGAAATGGGATTCCAATTATGTTTGGGTAATGATATAGTTCCATGTGGGCCTAAAAAGGGGGTGTATTTGAATGGTTTTATTTGTATAACCTTGTTATACTCCTTGAAAGTGTTTTATGGATTTGTGTGTTCTCATGGGTATCTTTTGTGATATTATTCAAGGTGATTATATAAAACATGAATGTGGATTATTATAAGTTTATTGGTCTGCCAATTCTGTTTTGGTAGGGTCTTGGTGTGCTTTTGTCTTAAAAAGAGGTTTTTGAAATGGATTTTATGTACAGAGTTTGGGTATACTCTTTATAATTGTTTTATGAAAGTTTTGAATGGTTTATTGGGTTGTGTAATAGGTGAAACTATATCAGAAAACTATTTTGGTAGGAGTATATTTTTTAAAGGTAGATTTCATTTTTGAAAAGGCTTTTATGTGATATGTATCATCTTGGAAATATTTTATTAAATTGTTTGAAGGAGATATTGAGGAGTGAAAGTGATGTGAAAGTGATGTGGAGTGTTTTGTGCGAGTGTGATGTGAAAAATTGAATTTTTCATTATGAAAGAAGTGTTATTTTCCATGTGTGTGGGCTGTTATATGAGTTTAAATATCTTATAATTGTTTCATAAAATTTTTTAATGGTTTTGTGGAAGTGTGGAAGAAATGTGAAATGTGTTGTGGGCTATTTTGGTGTGATTCGGATTTCAAAATCATTTTGAATGAAAAATGGACTTTTGTGACTTTTGTAGTATACATATGGACTTTTTGGTGAATTTGTGATGTGGAAATGATATTTTCATGTTCAATGTATATTTCTTTACTTGTTGAACTTGTTTTAGCACAAGGGGAAAACCTAGGTATCTAGGTGGGTGGACGTGTACTAGTATGCTAGTGAATCCGTAGGGTTTGGCCTCAGTTTCACTTAGCAAGATTGACGCTTACAACTCTAACTAAACTATGATGATGATGATTAGAGACCAATAGGTTATGGGTATGTTCCCTACTAGTGGACCTTGCATGAGAATGGATATTTGTGATAATTACTCTCACCGAGATACGAGGTACCTGGGACCCACAGCTAGCTAGTGCCTAGGGGTTATTTCCTATTTCTTGTGCTCATTATTTACTTTGTACATACCGTCGGCATATGGTATAGTTGGATGGAAAATTCACTAGTAATTGAAATTATTTTTAAAAGTGTTGATTCTTAATGATAGCCCACTTGAAAATTGTTTTTATACAAAGTTGCTTCTTTTAGAAATTGTAACAAGCTTTTCATGTTTTTGAAAACATGCATGCTTCTCGTCTTTAAATGTTTATCACATGGAATCTCTTAGTGGTGGTATCCTACTGGGAATTGGATCACACCCTACTTACACCCTTGGGTGTAATTATACTTGGTTATTTTTGTTCTCGCAGGTTGGGTACAGTTTTTTGTTCTAGTGGTTCGGGTTTCTAGCAGGTCCTTGGTGGTGAAGTCTTGTGGAGGTGGCTTGAGGGCGGTGCACCTTGCCATGAGGGTTCTTGGGCTGTCCTTATTTGGTTTTGTACCTTTGGTATAGACCTTTTTAGTTGTTTTAAGCTATGTAATTCAGTTCTGAATTTTTGTAAAATATTGTTTGGTTTGAAAAATCCAGATTTGTTTCATTGGATTCTTTTGTTGTTTTATGTTTATAAAATCGGGTAAATTGTTCCCAATTTTCATTTTATATTACTCGGGCACTTGTTCCAGCCTGTGGGGATCGGGAACGCCCTTCGGGACTTTTCATGGGCTGGGTTTGGTGCCATTTTTGGTGGTGATTGATTTGGTTCGTGACAAAATGGTATCAGAGGAGGTTCAGGTTAACTCTTTGGGTCATGTTATTTGGGGAAGAGTCAGGATAGTCTGGAGTTAGGATTGTTGGGACATGGAATTATAGTTATGGGTAGTGTGCATGATCACCACACCTCATAATGGGATTCAAGTTTCCAAGAGAAGTCGGGATTTATCTAAGTCCTTCGGCTTTCTTGGTTCGATGATGATTAAGGGAAATGAAAAAAGAGTTGGGTTAATGGTCCTAGTGAGCTCGTAGGGCCTGGCAAGCCATGTGGAGCCAAGAATATTCCCTAGAACACTCTCTATGATAGTGAAGTGATTTTAATATGGTCACCAACCATATTTCCATGTCACCCACTAAAACTAGTTTCCTCTCGCACTGTTTTGTGATTAGGTTTTGAAATCTTGGAACTTTGGTTTTAAGAAGTGTATAGTTTTTGTGAAATGATTTTAAAATAAAGAGGGAATGGTATGGTTTATGAAATGGCAGAACTGAATTTTCAGAATTGTTTTGAAATGTAAAATGGTGCTGTTACACCTCTTTGAAAGCAGAAACTATATTGAAGTTGGTTTTGAAAAGTGTTTCCAATAGAGTTTTCTAAACAATCATAGTGTGTTTTAATGGGATGAGATGTTTTGAAATTTATGTGAATATCTTGAAAGTGAGTTATTTTCTAAATAGTTGTGACTTTCTGAAAATTTTTGTAAGATGTGAGTTGGGATTTTGATCTCATGGTTAGTGGTTATGAGAAAAAGGATGTGTTGGTTGACCGTTTTGGTTTTGAAAAGTGGAAAGAATTTTTGTTTTAACCTTTGTTATTTCCATTAGCGACCACATGCATGGGGTTATATGGGATGATGGATGGTTGATGGAATGACTGGATGAGTGTCGGAACGGATATGAGGAGGGTGTCTGGTGTGGCACAAATCATGCATGTGTGAGGCTCATGGGGTACCATTGGTGGATACGCTTACTGCTAAACTATTTGTTCTCAAAGAATTACTTTTAAAGAAAAACATGATGTCTTGATGAATATTTTTTTATGGTTTGTATTATGGGTTTTTTAAAATGTTAATGTTGTGGGATGTTTTGATTCCAAGAACCCCTTCTGTTTGAACTGTGTTTTGGGTTTGTGTTTGGTCGGTAAGCTGTGTTGTAGGGACAGTTAGTGGTCTGTTTTGAAAAATGTTTCGGGATGACTTTACAGTGGTTACCTTCATGTTTTTGGAGCTGGTTTATGGCTTGTTTTGACCAATAGACCATATTGGTTGGGTCCTTGGGTTCTCTCATTGGATAAGGTACGCCCCCATTAAAGGTTAATTCATAACTGAAGCGCAAACCGGATTGTTTCTCCATTGGAAAATCCTCCAGTTGATCAATATAAGGAATCTATTTCTTGAGATTTTTAGATTGAGTATACACCCTTTCCTTTATTGGTTTTTTGTATCCTCTTGTAGTGGGAGAATGATTATGGATGGTTGAAAGTGACCTTATCCTCTTAAGTTTCCTAATTTTTCGAAGGTGGAACTGTTCCGGGGTTGTTAGCATGGATGAGTATTTGGATGGTGTCTAAGAGGAACTCTCGGTCCTTCATAGTCTCTTTGAAGAAGAAGTTCATGTTAAACAACTAGTGTGGGAAATTTGGTCATGAGAGGATATTATGGCCACTTTATAGAATTGTGTGTTGTTTGGGGATGTTTTACAAGTTCCCTCTCTATTAATTGTTTATATCTGTCGCAATGGTCATGTTCAGTGATTCCTTGTGATGTCATGTGCTTGATTGACTGTAAAAGTGAAAGTTGGGAAATCATCTGAGAGTCTCTATTATGTTGGGAGAATGTCTCCCTTGAAAAAAAACATAAAAAAATATTCCATTTTAGAGGAAGGTGAGTATAAGTGTTATTTACTTCTATTGTTTCTCACCTGAATAAACAAGGTGTGATGTGTTTATATCTTCTAATCCCTTGTTTCAGTGAAATGTTGAGTTAGGGTAAAGTGATTTTGGAATCTGTTATGTCTTGGAAAAACTTAGCGGGGATTGCGGTGTAGTTTTTGTTTTCAACGAAAGAAGAATTCTCATTCAGGTGGTTTCCAATGCCTAACTACAAGGCCGAAGATGCTTCAATATTTCGAGCTCCAGCCATAGGTCCCGGAGAGAAGCTAGCGCGTAGTCAGGGGAAACCCCAGTGTCATTTAAACCCTTGTACAAAGTCCTATCCTCAATATGAAAGATAAGAAGAGTTTAAAACTATGGTTTCATCATATTTCTTCTACTATTCATGTTCGGTGGAAATAGGTGGAGGGCCTTGTAGCCATGCCATCGCCCAATGTTATTCCCTCCCCCTTTGGTTTCCATTGAGTCTTTAGAGAAAGGTATGATGTTTGGCTAGACAGGTTGACCACACGGTTTGCACTTGGTTAGTGGTGACCATGCCCCCCCAAACCATGTAGATAGAATAATATCCATTATTAGTTCATGGTTTACCAAACTGTACAGAATAACCATGTGGTCATCCCAACACTTTATATTTTGGGTTCTTTCTGTACCGAACCATGCTGGTCGATTAAGATTGTTGGTTCTTATGGAGGGGAGCCTATTTTTTTCCCCGTACCAATAAATTAGACTTATCCATGATCAAGGATTGGTGGTAGGTAGTCTCATTCGGATCTATCAAGCTACCTAAATCTTCCTTGGGTAACCAATGATATTGAAGAGTTCCCAGTGGTTTAGTTATAGCAAGGTATGTGTAACCTTGTTCAATGTTGTTGTTTGTTTGAGTGAATTGCTTGAGTCTTGTTCGGATAGTGTTTGAGGATTTTTCCTTTGGGATATAGCCTAAATGTGATTGATTGTTTCAGGAAAGTGTTGTATGATTTTTTTGTGAAGTATTACTTCCTTAATTGATCAATAGAGGTGTTTTGGCCTTTGGGGGAGAAACCTGGAAAGGGAGTACATCTTGGTTTATCAGTTCGGTTTGGATTTCGTATCTGGACTTTCTGCAGCTTTCCATGGAAGGAAAGATTTCATGGTGGGGAGAATTTTCACATAAATGACTTATTTTGAAGTTAAATTTCATTTATTTTCCTTTAATTCTTTGTTTTGGATGGTTTGCAATGGTTTTATGGAGAAATAGATGAGTTTTAATGAATTTGGCCAAACCGTGAGCCCAATTCCAGATTTAAAAATAAATTTTGTTTCCTTTATAACTTTTTAATTTTTTAATATTTTTCCATAATTCTAATTAATAAATGGTCTCCTATGACCTATTAACACCAAAATATAAATTTGGAGCCTTTATAAATCCATAATCATGGTGGATATGGGTTTTTATTTAAGATATTGGGCCTGCCTGAAGGCCCATTTCCTGCATTAAAAATAATAATTATTATTTTTATATCTCCTTAACTATTTGCGTTTTTTCAGTGATTCCACCACCCCCTAGACCTTAAGAAACCCAGGATCTCTCCCATTGCCTTTCCCCCCTCCTTGGAGCTCTTTGAAATCTCGAATTAGGGCTGATCGTCATAGGGTGTCTCAAATCAGCTACAATTGAAGAGGTAACTTCATCCCTTCTTAACTCTCTCAATTATTACTCTTTTCCCTCCATTCCAGTTCCTAAATTACCTCCTATATCTTTTTCGAACAATCCCTGAATGTTGTATGTTTTCAATTTCAGAAACTATTGTTTTTGGAGTGATTAATTCATGATACTTCAAGTAGGTGAGTCTATTTCTTTCCTCATTCAAATTGCTTAGGGTTTCTTCCTTAATTCTTGAATTATAAAAATTCAAGAAGTTAGGTTTCGTGATTAGGTTCTAAATTACTGTATTTTGGGTGAAATATTGAAGTTTTAGGTTTCTTTTAACTTCCTTGAGGTGTGTCGGTCGTGCGGTTGATGTTTCGCCCCAATATTTGAGGGTTTCGACACATTCGGTAGGTGATTCCATGGGTAACCATTTAATGATGAGTTAGTTTGCTTGATTAAATAATTTTACATTTTCATTATGTATTTTTCATTATGATAAAACCCTTTTTGGTAGCAATAGTAAAGAATTTGTTTTTAAAGTTACATTTTTTGCTTGAAGTGTGTATTTTTCAAATGTATTTCATGTGTTATCTCTTGTGGTAGTTTTGTAAAATGTGGAAGTGATTTATTAGTTGTTGAAAGGGGCTGCCAATTATGGTTGGGTAATGATATAGTTCCATGTGGGCCTAAAAAGGGGGTGTATTTGAATGGTTTTATTTTTATAACCTTTTTATACTCCTTGAAAGTGTTTTATGGATTTGTGTGTTCTCATGTGTATCTTTTGTGATATTATTCAAGGTGATTATATAACATTTGAAGGTGGATTATTACATGTTTATTGGGCTGGAAATTCTGTTTTGGTAGGGTCTTGGTGTGCTTTTGGCTTAAAAAGAGGTTTTTGAAATGGATTTTATGTGCAATGTTTGGGTATACTCTTTATAATTGTTTTATGAAAGTTTCGAATGGTTTATTGGGTTTTGTAATAGGTGAAACTATATTAGAAAACTATTTTGGTAGGAGTATATTTTTAAATGTTCCATTTCATTTGTTAAAAGGCTGTTATGTGATGTGTATCATCTTGGAAATATTTTATTAAATTGTTTGAAGGAGATATTGAGGAGTGAAAGTGATGTGAAAGTGATGTGGAGGGTTTTGTGTGAGTGTGATGTGAAAAATTGAATTTTTTATTATGAAAGAAGTGTTATTTTCCATGTGTGTGGGCTGTTATATGAGTTTAAATATCTTATAATTTTTTTATGAGATTGTTTAATGGTTTTCTGGAAGTGTTGAAGAAATGTGAAATGTGTTGTGGGCTATTTTGGTGTGATTCGGATTTCAAAATCATTTTGAATGAAAAATGGATTTTTGTGACTTGTGTGGTATACATATGGGATCTTTGGTGAATTTGTGATGTGGAAATGATATTTTCATGTTCAATGTATATTTCTTGACTTGTTGAACTTGTTTGAGCACAAGGGAAAAAGCTGGGTATCTAGGTCGGTGGATGTATACTAGTATGCCAGTGAATTTGTGGGGTTTGGCCTCAGTTTCACTTAGCAAGATTCATGCTTACAACTCTAACTAAACTATGATGATGATGATTGGGGACCACTTGGTTATGGGTATGTTCCCTACTATTGGCTCGTGCACGATAATGGATATTTGTGATAGTTACTCTCACCGAGATAAGAGGTACCTGGGACCCACAGCTAGTTAGTGCCTAGGGGTTATTTCCTATTTCTTGCGCTCATTATTTACTTTGTACTTACCATCAGCATATGGTATAGTTGGTTGGAAAATTCACTAGTGATTGAAATTATTTTTAAAAGTTTTTACTTTTAATGATATCCCACTTGAAAATTGTTTTTATTCAAATTTGCATCTTTTAGAAATTGTAACTAGCTTTTCATGTTTTTGAAAACATGAATGCTTTTTGTCTTTAAATGTTTATCACATGGAATCTCTTAGTGGTGGTATCCTACTGGGAATTGGATCACACCCTAATTACATCCTTGGGTGTAATTAGACTTGGTTATTTTTTTTGTCATAGGTTGGCTACAGTTTTTTGTTATAGTGGTTCGGGTTTCTAGCAGGTCCTTGATGGTGAAGTCTTGTGGAGGTGGCTTGAGGGCAGTGCCCCTTGCCATGAGGGTTCTTGGGATTTCCTTATTTGGTTTTGTACCTTTAGTATAGACCTTTTGAGTTTTTTTAAGCTATGTAATTAAGTTCTGAATTTTTGTAAAAGATTGTTTGGTTTGAAAAATCCATATTTGTTTCATTGGATTCTTTTGTTGTTTTATGTTTATAAACTCAGGTAAATCGTTCCCAATTTTCATTTTAATATACCTGGGCACTTGTGCCAGCCCGTGGGGATCGGGAACACCCTTCGGGACTTGTCACGGGTTGGGTTTGGTGCCATTTTTGGTGGCGATCAATTCGGTTCGTGACACATAAAACCCTTATAAATAATATTTAAAATTATTTATTACTGTTAATATATCTAATTTTAATATATATGTTATAAAGGTCACATTTAAATAATAATATTAATAATATATTGTTGTTTGTTAAAACTCATTGTCACGTGTAAGTAAAGATAAACTTGGTGTTCCACGAAATGAAAACTTATCTCATTATTAAGTTTAACTCAAGCTATGAAACACATATAATTTACTGAAAAAAAAAATTATTTCCTAAAAACTTGTGGTTTAACATTTTTTCTTATTTATGATAGTTATAAAATTTTAATGTTAGAAATAATTTCAAATTTTTCAATCCCCACACTTATAAAATGAAACCTCCACTTATCTCATCCCCAAACTACATAAGAAATCTATTTTAGACAATCTTTAATGAAAACCCTTCCCAAAATTCCTTTTTAGGTACTAGAAGTTTTTGTCTCACCAAAATTCCATCCTTGAAGGCATAAGGCATAATCCAGAGGTCATTTTTCCAAATAATAGGTCTAACTCTTAATAGAGTTCATTCATCATTATTTCTTCTTATGAATCCATAAAACCTATCACAAACATGTTGGTATAATAATATCAGTTTATCCAATATAATTAATTATTTTTATGTATATGGTACACAATTGTTTGACTAATTTTCATATCCTTTTAGAAATAAAAAGATCACCCATGCATACATATGAACAACCACCTTCATGAGGTGATGTGTTTCCTTCTTCATATTTATCTATCATGGATGGTTATAAAGATTTATTTAAGGCAAATATATTATTTATATGATATGATTTTTATTCATAATAGATAAACTATTTAATATTCATTGTCTATTACATCTATAGAAAAACCATAACATCCCTCGTACGTAACTAAATACTACCACCTGCATAAAGAAATGTGATTAATTTTTCATTTATGCATATAATTGATGATAATAAGGGTATATAAAAGGAATATATATGAATTTTAGGATATTTTTGTTATTCTTCAATGATATATTGTTATTTACTTTTATTTTTTCTATGTGTTTGAAAATGAAGATATTACTCATACATATATATGGAATACATTCTCCATGAAGTGATGTAATTAATTCTTCATCGCCACTTTATATAAATGATAATTAATGTGTATGTATTGAATAAATATGAAACATATGAAATTCATAATATTTTTTAGATAATGGTACCCTAAATATTTCCAAGTACTAAAATTGTAAGATCCTTTTAATGTTTTCAGGAACTCCCTAACCCCTTATTTTAGTCATTATTTGGTTGGGATTTTTTTATGGGTGCTTCAGGTGAAATTTTGAAAATTTTAGAAGGCTTTGGGGTTGTCCCTGGTTGGCACATGGTTTTCCCAAACCATGCATCTTTCTAGGTAAAACTATGAAAACCCAAGAAGTGAGGGTTTTTATGATTTTCACATAGTTTCAAAAACCTTCTGCCCACCTAATTGAAACCACGAAACCCTTTAGAGAGGTACATGGTTAGGTATTATAGTTTGAAAAACCATGTAACCCTCTCTAGGAAGTCGTGCAAATGAATTTTAATTATTAAAAAAATTATTTTATTTTTTAAACCCCCATTTAGACCCCCAATCATCCCAAACATATGGTTGGATGATTTCAAAGGTATTTGGAGCTTCCAAGAACGAATTTTGGATCCTACCAACCCCCTTTAAGGTAGATTAAAACTAGGAAATAATAACTAGATCCTTTCCCGATAATAATTCCTTCCTCATTCCTCCACTCCCACTCTCTTCCTCTCTTCTCCCTTGGTTTTTTAGATCTCTGTGTTGTTGGAGGTTCCAATACACATTTTTTAGATCTTGAATCTATCTTTGATTCTTGGATTTTATTTTTTGATTTTATTCTCTGGTGTTTCCCATTGTATGTATTATGAGACATGATCTCTTTGTTGAGATAGGTGATTCTTTTTATGATTAGATAATTTATTTAACCCTACTTGATTTATTTATTTTTAATTGATTTCAATTTGATTAATAAAAAATCAATTATAGTGAATTGGGATTTGAATTTTATTTTGCATGAAATTGGGATAAAACCATCCATTTCTTATTGATTGGGGTGTTTTTGTGGAAATTGGATGGAAATTATGAATTTAAAATTTTTATTTAAGTTGTGAAATAGATTCATGAAACAGATTTATAATTTTTATTTGAGAAAAGTTGATTAAATTGTTTTGATATCAACCTATTGGTTTTATCCTAAATAAGGAATTAATTGATTAAAATCACATTTTTTAAAATGGAAATTATCATATTGATGTGTAAAATGGGTAAACTATATTCTGAAAAGTTTTGAGATAAATTTTCCATGATTCATTATTGTTAGAGCACATTTAACCCCAGGTAGATAATGAGTTATTTGGGACAACACTCTATTGATGCTTTACAACTCTAATACAAATATTTAGTTGGACAAATACCTTATGGGATGGTGATGAGTTGTACTTTACTAGTTTCTGAGGTATGTGTGTACACATATTTCTAATATCACCAATTAGAGTGTGTGAGGATCCTATAATCTAGAACTATCATTCCTCTTGGAAGATGGCCATGTTAGTCATTTGTGATTATTTTGATATATTACATTATATGTAAACCTCTTCACATATGCCTTGTGAATTTATATAAAACATTCTATATTAAATTTTTATTAATCTTTTGTTTGAAATACTTCCATTAATTGAATAGTAAATAAAGATTTATTTTAAATATGTTCTTGCACATCCATACCTGTTTATTTAAAATTGAAATTTGTATTTGGTTAATTAATGTGGAAAATTATTATGGAATCCAAGCTGAGACCCTACTTGGATTTTAGATCACACCCTACTCCTTCCTTCATTTGTGTGTAGATTATCTTCTACCAGGTTTGAGTTAGGGGAAATCACCCATTGGAGGTTGTTCGTGTTGTTGATCCATTGATCTTGGAGTGTTGTGTCTATTGGGACTCTGTTTTTTAATCCTATTTTATAGCACATTGTGGTTTCAATATGGGTTTTTTATAACTATATTATTTCTCGTAAAGATTTTTATGGGATTTTGTTTTGAGTGTACTAATTTGTAACTATTTATTCCACTATTTATATTGAAAAACCATTCCCTCTTTATCTTGTATATTTTCAGGTTCTAGTATCCAACTCATGGAGATCGAAAAATCCCCTCAGGCTATATCAAGTTCAGCTTAATTATTAGGGTACCAAGGTATCTCGGATATTTCATAGAAAAGTGGTATTAAAGGTTCATGTTAAGAATCTTGACTTGATGCTGGTATACATTTAAGTAATATTTTTGGGATATAGGAGGTTGTTGGGATTGTGTAAAACCCCAAACTTTTCTAGAGAAGTATCATGATTTTTAGGTAATATTTTTCCTAGTTTTGAATATATATTTTTTTGTGTTTTAACTTTGGATGAATTTGGGTGAGAATTTGAGAAATTTAGAAGGAAGGGGGAAAGGGTACAATTGGTTCATGGTTTTTCCAAATCGCATACCCCTACCCAGCAAACTGTGCAAACCTAAAAAGTGCGGATTCAGATGACTAAAGCATGGTTTATAAAACTGTGTTCCATATTAGGATAAATCATGAACCCCTTAGAAGTGGGGCATAATTAAGGTTCATGGTAAGGCAAACCATGAACCCTTTCCCAACAAACTGTGCACTAGTTGTTAATTAATCTGTAAATTAGATTTAAAATTACATAAACCGTCTAAAATCACTCAAATTAACCCTAATTCAAAAAATGTTATTTTCTACCATTTTAGAGGTTCTTGGATGGATTCCAAGCCCTCCTGACCTCTATTCTTCAAAAATATAAGGGTAGATTGAAGATCTACACCTCTTCAGGTATGTGGTTTCTTCTTGATTGATCTCTCTCTATCTCATTATCCTCTTACCAATTAAAAGGGGGATTTTTATCCACTATTTTTTCTATATCTATATCTAGTTTTGTTATATATTGACCTATTCAATATTGTTTCTAGTATTTGATTCAGGATATTGTTCTTCATCAAGGGCTTGACTTATCCATCTCAATTTGGGTAATTTTCATTGGGTAATCACTTGTCAATGAATTTAGGTAGGTGGTCTATAATTAAAATCCCAAAGTCTTGACTTCTATTACATTTATGTAATTGTATAATTTCTATTGTATGATTAGTAATTCAGTTTTTTAGATTGAATTAATTAATTTTGTAAATTAATTAATCGAGGGATTATGAATTTGGGATTTTGGGATTGTAAATTGAATAATTAACTATTGAATTACTTATGGGATATTGAGATTGGGAGTTGAATAATTAATTGTTGAATTAATTTTGGTATATTGAGATTGTGAATTGAATAATTAATTGTTTAATTAGTTTTGGGATACTGAGATTTTGAATTAAAGAATTAATTGTGGGGTATTGGGATTGGGAACTGAATACTTAATTATTGAATTAATTATGAAATAATGGGATTGAGAATTGTATAACTATTTTTTGAATTAGTTATGGGATTTTGGGATTAGAAGATTTGGATTAATTAGTTATTGAATTAAATAATAGAGGTTGTTATGATATACAGTTCCTGACGTGATTAATTGATTTTGAATTAATGACTAGAATTAGTGTGGTAAACTAATTGTGTAATTAGTAATGAAAATGATGTGGTTAATTAATTATTGAATTAATTAATGGAATTCTGTGAATATGAATTTTTTGAAATTGAGTAATTAATTGGTGAATTAATTAATGGTACTATTGTGATATATGTGATATTGTGATATTATGGCTTATGTGAAATGAGATAATGAATGGAAACAATAGAATTCATATGTGAATTGAAATGATGAATATTAATAATGACATTCATTTGTGAATTGAATTGATGAATGGTAACAATTAAATTCACATTTGAATTGAGATGATGATTGGTAAAAATAGAATTCATATATGAATTGTGATAATGAATGGTAACGATGGAATAAAATGTGAATTGAGACGATGAATGATAACAATGGAATTCATATGTGAATTGAGACAATGAATGTAACAATGACATTCATATGTGAATTGAAATGATGAATGGTAACAATGGAATTAATTTTTGAATTGCGATAATGAGTGGTAATAATGGAATTCATATATGAATTGAGATAAGTAATAGTAACAGTAGAATTTAGATATATGATATCTCTTGGGGATAGTTCAGAATATGGCGTGGGCCGAAACATGTTTTGAGAGTTCAGTTGTCCTCAGGAACCTAGGGGTTATGTGGTTAAGTAAAAAGAAATTGATTAAATCTAAACAGTTTACTTCATTGATTTTATTTATTCTATATAAAACTTAATACATTATTTTACTGGATATTGTTTTATATGACTTTGGTTTTGGCTACAGAGTTGTACTCACACCCCACTTGGGGTGCCTGATCAATAATAGAATAGACTTCATGTTTCTAGGATAAGATAAAGGAAAAGGATCTATATTAGATGGATGAGTCGTGATAGAGAATGGATTAGAGAACAAGACATGGTTTCAGACCCACTCAGGTGTTATCAATGTCTTTGATTTTGAGTTTTCATTTGGACACTTGGAACATAATTTGGCATAATATATATACTATTCAGTTTTGATATTTCATTTCCAGTTGTGTTCATCTTGTGATACATGTATTATCTTGGTTATAATTATATTTCATTTGGTTATTTTTTATTTATTTACAATGTGGTATTACTATAATAAAGAGGTTATAGTCTCCCCATGATCTATATTAGACACTTGATTCTAATCGACAACCTTTGGAATACTGGGAGGTGCGCCTGAGGTCATATGTGAAAAAATGGACCAGGCACCGATGTGCGACACCCAGGTTGGGATGTTAAAAAGTGATTTAAAAGGAGTTTTCTTTTATTTTTATTTTTTCATACTATTTATGAAGGTAGATAGAATAATATGATGATTCATTCCTTGGAGATGAGCTTGTGCAATGGAGTATCTAGCCCATGTATGGGTGGAAATCCAGGTACCTGGGGTGGGATGTTGTTGTTGGTTTTTGTTGTTACAGTTGGATGTTAGTTCACCTTGGGTCATGCACCTGTTGTGTGATGTGATTAATATTTCCATGATTTTTTGAGATTTGAATTTTGGCCCAGTAAGGTATATGAGTTGAGTAAGCATGAATCATTCTAGAGACTCAGGATTATTGTGACATGCACAATTTTAAGCATGCATGGGAAAATAGGTTTTGGGTAAATTTTTGAACTCAAAATGTTCATCCTTTCTTGTGTGTTCAAAATGAAAAGGTTCCTAATATGAAATTTAAATACTATAAAATGATTCTAAATAATAATAAATATGCATCTAATGTGAAAATTTAATATGAGAATGTGTTTTCCCTTGTTAACCATGTCCTAGATGTAGGATGTTTAAGGATAGTGTTAGTGCCTCAACTTTGACCATGTGGAAGGAAAGGGGGAATATCTTGTTATGGATTTTTTTTGATATTCCACTTATGTAAATGTTTTAAATGTGTGTTATGTGTCCTGTGATGTGTTTTTGGAAATTTTGAGATATTCCTCCATGAAGATGCTTATTTAGAGGTTGACATAGGTTATGGGTGGAGATACTCTACCATTAGTGGAACTTGAGGCACCGATAATATCGGGTTTGGGAGAAGGAGAGCAGTTCCATGATAACTTTTCTCACTTATTGTAGTTTATGGAAAGAGACCCAGAGTGGGTGGTGAAAAATATGTCTAACCTTACATGGGTGTTTTAGTTACAACACCCTCCTACTTTTACCGAAGAGGGTTGACCTAAGGTAGTATAGTTCTGGATTGATTCCATCCAGACTATACTAAACCATTAAGAGATTCCAGCTGAGAAGATGTTCAAGTTGGATGCTTATATGCTACGAGGATCAGGGAAGTGTTTGTGGGATGTTCAGACTCAGACTGTACAAGATGATAATATTTGATACAAGGAATTCTTGGATAAGTTCATGGAGTACTTTTATCTAGAGACGCTAAAGTAGGAGAGAGTAGCTAAGTTTATGAGGTTAACCTAGAGAGTATTTCTGTAATGGATTATGTTGGACTATTTATAGATTTGAATTGATTTTATTTATCATTGAAAAGGAATGAGGCAACTACAATTATGTGTTTCTATGATAGACATAAATGTGATATTAAGTCCCATGCTAACCTCTTTCGGTTAAAGAATTTTTCTAAGGTGGTGGATCTGACTCTTATAGATGAGGGGAAAATCGAGAAGGATTATAGTGTATGACATATGGTTTCTTATAGAAGACCAAGAGGTATGTTTTCCAAGAGCAGGAAGAACCTATACAAGGGTGTTGGCTAGGGGTAGCAGAATGAGTGACCAAGGGGGAGGATCAGTTACTTAGGACCTTACCCAGATTGTCTACCACCAGTGTAGTAGGCCATCCCACTACTGTACACACTATCACCAACCATTAATAGAGTGTCAATCTTGTAGAAATATGGGACATATATAGATGTTCTATAGGAACCCATGACATGCAGGTTGTGATGGGGGAGATAGAAAGAACCAGGGTGTGGGAAGGGGTTTTTCTACCCCATATTAGTCTAGTAGTTGGATTACTACTGGACGAGGTAGTAGAGGTAGTGGGAGCAATGTTTCAGGATAAGAGTACCCATATCAATAGAGTGGTGAAGCTCAGCGAGGTCACATTACATCACAGGTAATAGGGACATGAAATTTACATTCCATTGAACCCACACTTGGGGATAGTGAGGCTAGACCATTGATATTTAGAGGTACTATTCTTATAGCTTCAAATCTAGTTAGTGACTTATTTGATACTAGTGCCTGTCATGCCTTAATTTATATAAAACTTGTGAATGGGTTTTTCTTAGTAGTAGAGTTTTTGAGTGTGGAATTGATGATAGATACACTATTGAGAGTATTATTTAGAGAAAAATTCTTGTGAAAGGGATGTTCTATCGAGGCTGTGGAGTATCATTTTTGGTGGGATCTATATATTCTTGACATGTTAGGCTTTGAAATAATTATAGGTATGGACTGGTTAGTATCATACCAAACCTATATTGATTTTTATCATAGGGGAGTGACTATTACATCCCCTAAGGGTGATAATTACATTAATCAGGGAGAATTAGATATCAAGGTGATTCATGAAGGGCTAGATTTCCATCAATAAGGGGAGATTACTGCCTAGGTTTCAAGTTTGTTTTTGGATAAAGGGTCTATGAAGAAAGATATATTTCCACTGGTAGTGGAAAGTTTTTATGATGTGCTTCCTAAATACTTCTTAGGGTTTCCACCTAAGAGGGATGTGTAATTTAAAATTGATGTCACACTGGGGGTTGATATAGTTTCTATTCTACCATAAATAATGCCACCGATAGAGCTTCAAGAGTTTAATACTAGGATAGAGGAGTTATAGGATAAGGGATTTATCTATCTGAGTACGTCACCTTGGGGTTCTCTAGTTTTGTTTTCTAATAAGGATAATGGGAATATGTTTTTATGTATTGATTACAGAAATTTGAAATGGATGTCTATGAAGAGCTAGTATCTCTTTTATGTATCAATGATCTGTTTGACTAGTTAATGGTATCTTGTGTTTTCAAAAAGATTGACATTAGATTAGGGTATCATCAGTTTCATGTTTAACCTTATCATATACCAATGAATTATTTTAAAATAAGGTATGGCCTATAAGAGTTCATCGTAAGGCCTATTGGGGTTAACAAATACACCAGTACTATTTATGGCTTTGATGAAAATAATCTTTCATCCATGACTCGATCATTTTGTAGTGGTGTTTGTTTATGAAATCTTGGTGTACTCTAGGACTCAATATGAACTAGCTATTCACCAAGTTTTCTAACTGTTAGTTCTGTATTGATCAGGTACACATATTGGGCCACATCATATCAATGGAAGGTGTGTTTGTGGACCCATAAAATATTCCAAAAGTGGTTTATAGGGAGCATCCCAAGAATGTTTTCAATATCTATAGCTTTCTGGGGTTAGCTAGATATTACTAGAGGTTCATACATGGCTTTTCCCATTTGGAAACACTGCTCTAGGACTTGACCAAGAAGGGGGTAACATTTTAACGATTGGAATCATGTGAGAATTACTTCTAGGAGTTGAATAAGAAGTTGACATCAACACCAATCTTGATCCTACCTAAGCCTAGTGAGGAGAAAATGGTGTTTTATGACTCTTATGGTATTAGATTTGGTGTAATGTTAATGTAAGGAGATCAAGTTGTGGAATATGATTCTCGATAGTTGAGGCCGCATGAATGGAACTACCCTACGCACAAACTTGATTTAACAGTTATGGTTTATGCTTAAAAGTATTGGAAGTATTATTTTTTTGGTGAGAAGTTTATTATGTATATGAATCACAAGAGATTAAAGTATATATTTTCACAGTGATATTTGAATCTATGATAGTGGAGATGGGTTGAGTATATACAATAATTTTATTTTGATCTACCATATATAATTGAAGATGGAAATAGTGTGGATGGTGCTTTGAGAAGTAATCCTTATACTTAGGTGGTTCAAGATTTTAGTGATGATTGGAAGATGATGACCCTATGGACTGAGATGCACATTGTTGTTCAAAATATTCAGGAGAAGATGACTATGGTACCAGTTTTAGTGGAGTCTAAAATTTCGATCCAGATTAGAGATAGGAAGTATAAGGATCTAAAGTGTTTGGCCCTAAGGGAAAGACTTTAAGGTGAGGATTCACCTTTTGATTGGGCCATAGATGAGGATAAGATCATCTATGTTAGGAATCGACTTTTTGTTCCTATGAGTATGTCGAAGGAGATGATATGAAAATTTGATGCCTCAATGTGGGTGGTGCATCTAGGTGTGAAAAAAGAACCATGACCTATGCCAACAATTTTGGTGGCAAGGAATGAAAATGGAGATATCATGGTTCATGACACGATGCTACACCTTCCAACAAGTGTAGGTTGGGCATCAATGACCTATTAGTTTATTGAAACCATTTCCCATTCTATAATGGAAGTGTGATGACGTAAATATGGATGTTATAGTGGGTATCTAGACGATTCCTCATAATAATGATACTTTGTGGGTTGTTGTGGATCATTTGACAAAGGTAGCACATTTATTTCCTATATGGGAGACTTTCTCATTGGATTAGTTGGTAGAATTGTATGTTCAGGAGATAGTCTATCTATATGGAGTTCCATAGACTATAGATTCAGACCAAGAATCATGCTTTAATATTAACTTCTATAAGGTTTACAGAAGGATCTTGATCGGAAAGGTTTTTTGAGTATTACTTTTCACCCATAGAAAGATGGGTATTAGAAGTGTACATTATAGGTGCATGAGGATATTCTAAATGCATGTGTTGTAGAAATCTGTGGGATTGGGGAAAAGAACCTAGATTTAGTGGATTTTACCTATAAAAACATTATTATGAAACTATTAATATAACACCATAAGTGTCTCTTGATGGTAGTCTATGTAGATCACCTCTATACTGGATGGAGGCTGGTGCATCTGAGTTGTTGGTGCTGAGTATTGAGCAGAAGATGTTAGAGAAAGTTCAGTTGATTCAGAAGTGTTTTACTATAGATCAGAGTAGACAGAAGTTGTATAATGATTGATGTAGACAACCCCTAGAGTTTTCAAAGGGTTATTGGGAATTCCTTTAGGTTTTACCTAGATTGGGACACCACAAGACACAGAGTTAGGGAAATTTGGCACCCAGATATGTTGAACAATTCGAGGTTATGGGAAAAACTGTGTTGGTGGTGCACTAATTATCTCTTCTATAGAGGTAAAATTATATACATGATGTTTTTATTGTGTCACAAATTCGGTGGTATCACCCCAACCTTTCTCATGTGATCAGTGTGGACGATGTTGAGCTTGATACTGATGTGTCCTTTGAAGAGCATCTGATACATGCATTGGATGAGAGTGATAAAGTGTTGTGGGGAAAAGTCATTCCAATTTTTCATGTAATGTGGAAACTTGGGAATGTTTAGGAGGAAATGTTGGAGATAAGAGAATATATGAGGGATCTATGGTCCAATATTCTAGACTATGAATATTAGATATGATTGGCAGTATAACTCAAGGATGAGCTATTATAAGGTGTGGAGAATGTAAACCCCTGACATTTATTGGCTAATTATATGGAATTTTCAAGTACTATTTTGACTATTTTTGAGTGCTTTTTTGTTGGGTTTTACCTTGGGGTGAATTTGGGTGAAAAATTGAGAAAGTTAAAAGGAATATGGAAATTGCATAGTCGGTGCATGGTTTTCCCACATAGTGCACCCCACCCCAGAAAACCATGCAAACCCAAATAGAGGGTATTGACACAACTGGCGCATGATTTTTCAAAATATACTCCATATTAAGAAAAACCATGCACCCATTATAAAAGGCACATAGTTAAGGATCATGGTTGGGAAAACTGTGATCCTTTTCACAAAAAATGGTGCATGGGATTTTAATTAATCAAAAAAATAGATTTAAAATTATCCAAACCCCTAAAACTCAAACAAATTGACCCCAACTTAGAAAAAGTTGTTTTCTATCATTTTTGGAGTTTCGCAGACAGATTCCAATCCCTCCCAACATCCGTTATTGGAAAATTGAAGGGCTGATTGTTGATCTGCACCTCTCCAAGTATGTGGTTTCTTCCTGATCTCTCTCTCTCTCTCTCCCACTCCTCTTCCTGGTTAAAAGAGGGATTCTTATTCTCTATTTTTTCTAGATGTAGATATAGTTTTTTATATCTTGATCGATTTAATCTTGTCTATAGGACTTGATTCAAGATCACATTCTTCATTGTGGGTGTTACCTATCCATTTAAATATAGGGAATTTTCATTGGTAAATCGTTCATTAATGAATTGAGGTAGGTGGTCTATAATACAAATCCCAACGTATTGATTTATAATAAATGTATGTAATTATATAATTTTTTAGATGATTAACAATTGAGTTTATTTGATTGAATTAATTTATTTGGTGAATTAATTAATTGAGGAATTGGGAATTGGGGATATTGGGATTGTGAATTGAATAATTAATTTTTGAGTGAATAATGGGATATTGGGATTGTGAGTTGAATAAAAAATTGTTCAATTAATTATGGGATAATGATATTGTGAATTGAATAATTAATTGTTAAATTAATTATGGTATATTAATATTGTGAATTGAAAAATTAATTGTTGAATTAATTATGGGATTTTGGTATTGTGAATTGAATAATTATTTGTTGAATTAAATATGAAATATTGGGATGGTGAATTGAATAATTAATTGTTGAATTAATTATGGGATGTCAGGACTGGGATATTTGGGTTAATTAATTGTAAAATTAATTTATGGGGGTTATTGTGATATAAAATTACTAATGTGATTAATTGATTATTGAATCAAGGAATGGAATTGGTGTGATAAATTAATTGTTAAATTAGTAATTAAATTGATGTGGTTAATTAATTATTTAATTAATTAATGGAATGATATGAATATTCAATTTTTGAAATTGTGTAATTAATTGGTTAATTAATTAATGGTGCTATTATGATATATGTGATATTTTGATATTGTGAAATATGTCAAATGAGATAATGAATTGTAAAAACAACATTCATATGTGAATTGAAATGATGAATGGTAACAATGACATTCGTATGTGAATTGAAATGATGAATTTTAACAATGGAATTCATATGTGAATTGAAATGATGAATGGTTACAATGTAATTCATATGTGAATTGAGATGATGAATGGTAACAATGGAATTCACATGTGAATTAAGATAATTAATGATAACAATGGAATTTATATGTGAATTGGGATGAAAAAAGGTAACAATGGCATTCATATGTGAACTGAGACAATGAATTGTAACAATGTAATTCATATATGAATTGAAATGATGAATGATAACCATGAAATTAATATGTGAATTGAGACAATGAATGGTATTAATGGAATTAATATGTTAATTTAGATGAAGGATGGAAATAATGGAATTCTGATATATGATATCCCTTTGAGATAATCTAGAGTCCAACGTGGCCCAACGAAATTATTGAGAGTCCGAGTGTCCTTGGGAACCCGAGGGTTATGTGGTTAAATAAAGAGTAATTTAATAAATGTATATTGTTTACCTTATTAATTTTATTTATTCTTTATTCAATTGCATACACTATTTTACTGGATATTTTTTTTATACACTATTGGTGGTGGACTACTAAGTTGTAATCACACCCTACTCGGGCTTCCTGATTAGTACCCAAATAGACTTAATGTTTGTAGGATAGAATAAGGGAAAAGGCCCAATGTTAGATGGATTAGTTGGGATGGAGCATGAATGAGGGAACCAAATGTAGTTCTGGACCCACTCTAAAGTTGTTAGTGTCTTTAGCTTTGGGTTTTGATTTTAAAATGTGGAACATACATTGGAATGACATATCTACTATATATTTTTGATATTGTATTTCCATTTTTGGTCATCTTTTTATAATTTTATTATCTTGATTATGGTTATATGTAATTTAGTTATTCCTTATTTATTTCTGCTATGGTATTACATTGATAAATAGGGCATAGTATTCTTATAATTTACATTAGACCCTTACTAGTATTCAGAATCTTTTATCATATGGGAAGTAATTCTTGACTTCATGAGGAAAACTAGATTGGGTAAATGATGTGTGGAACCCAAGTAAGGATGTTACAGATTGAGTGACTTTCCATCTCTCACCGCAATGTGCCTTAATTCACCAGGGATGGTTTTAGGAATAATTATTGAGGATTAGTTCTATAATTTTCTCTGATTTTAATTTGGGTAGATTGAAATTAAACTTTTGTTTATCTATCCAATGGGAATAATTTTTTCCTATTTATTTTTTTGATATTATTTTGGTGTAATATTTATGATGTCTTCAATGTTGTATATTGATGTAAAGGATAGAGAGTTGATGGTTGACATGGACTTGGCTAGTAATTCAGGGTTGACAAGAGTTTCTTTTTCTCCTAGTGGAAGTTTGGTGAGTTTCCATGAAGGGAAGAATAAGTGCGATGATTCTCATGGTTTCTTTAGATAGTAGGGGTTTTCTAGACCTCCCCCAATGGTAGGAATAGTCCCTTTGGTTTGTTACCAGTGTAGAAAACTTGGCCACACAAAATGGATTTTCACTAAGGCACCCAAAATTCGTTGTTTCTAAAGACACACTGGTCACTTGTAGAAGATCTTCCACATCCATTATACTTCACATAGTGGCATATTATCATCAATGACTAATAAAAATTTAGTGAAATATGCTTCACTAACAAAGGGGTTTAAGCCACGAGAATCCAGAATAAAGATTCTTCACATAATGGAAATGTTTTTAGAGGAAGAAGGTATGGGTCCAATGACTGTGAGAGGTACCATCACTATAACATCCTCATTAGTGACTATTTTATTTGATACCGGTGCATCTCATTAATTTATTTCAACCCATATTTTAAATATTCTTAATTTTCCTATGGATATTACAACATCCCTCAGAATGAGGAGAGAAGGGTCTTCATAGTCATGCTTGTTTTTTCTCATTATCAGATATCAATATTTCTTGGTATTTTCTTGTTCTTGACATGAAACCACTTGATGAAATTTTCGGGATGAATTTTATCATCGATAATAAATCCCAAATTTATTGTTATCTTCAACAGTTCATCTTAACTACACCAGATGGGGTGTGATATATCTTTCTAGGAGAATGGGACCTGAGGTCACCTAGATCCAGACATTATTATCAAGATTTTGGGGAAGTAATATTTTTTTAATATTTTATTTTGAGTGGGAATCCTTGTATAATTATATCCCTCAAATTTTCATTGAGTTTTCTAATGCATTTCTTTCTGACTTCAATGATTTTCCACTAGTATGGGAGGTAGTGTTTTCAATAAATTTAGTGCATGGTACTTAACCAATATCTATTACTTCTTATTGCATGGAAACAACTATAATTAAATAGTTAAACACTAAGTTGGATGATATTTTAGAGAAATAATTCATCCACCTGATTGTGTCACCTTGGCCGAATCTAATTCTCTATTCTAAGAAAAATGATGGGTCACTTCTCCTATGTGTTGATTACTAAAAACTGAATCTATTTATGATAAAAAATAATCTATTGCCATGGATTGATGATCATTATGACCATTTGAAAGGGGAAAAGTGGTTTTTAATGATGGATCTTCGATCTAGTTACCATAAGTTAAGAATAAAATAATATAACATTCAAAAAACTGCCTTCGAGAGTAGGTATATCCATTATGAGTACCTTTTTATTCCATTTGGTCTAACCAATGATCTTGTAGTCTTTATTCCTTTAATTAAAAAAGATCTACCATGAGTATATTGATACTTTTTTGGTGGTCTTTATGTATGAAATACTTTTTCACTCTATGTATGAAGAGGATCACGTGTTCCTTCAAAGATTAGTTCTATATTTGTTGATAAATCACCGAATTTATGCCAAGATATAAAAATGTGTTCTTTTTGATTGGGGAAGTTTTGATCTTGGGTTACATGTTGTCAAAACATGGTATCTTAATTGATTCTAAAAAGGTGAAATATGTTATGAAATGTGAGAAACCATGAAATGGGATTAATATCTTCTTGGGTTTTCTGGATATTATCATCAAATTTTAAATGATTTATTAAAGTTGAATTCTACGTAGATCGATCTGACTCGCAATGGAGTAAATTTTATGTTGGATTTTAAATTTCATATTTTTTTAATCTGAAACATATTTTAAATTCTGTACCGGTGTTGACTCTTCCTGAGGCTGAGCAGGGCTATGTGGTATTCTATAATGTATCAGTTTCAAGGTTGGGTTACATTTTTATGTAGGGTGATCTTGTCATTTCTAATAGATCTCAAAAGATTAGGCCAAAAGAGAAGAATTATATAACCCATGACCTTTAACTCACAACTTCTATACATGAACTTCATATTTGGTGGCACTTCCTTTTTGGAGAAAGGATTACTATGTATTCCAACCACAATATCATGAGTTATATATTCTCTCAGAAATATTTGAATAAACACCAAATGAGTTGGGTGGAATATCTATAATCTTTTGAATTTTAAATCACCTATAACCTAGGGAAAGGTAATGTCCTTGAAGATTATTTATGTAGAAAACCTATGAACGAGACTATGAAAAAATCATCAAAAGAGTGGAACTTGATGTATCTTTTTTAAAAGTTGTATGTGAGAGTCTGGGAATAAGGGGTCAAGGTTTCCTTGGAAGATGTTTATTTAACATTATATTTTATCAATATGATTCTTGGGGAAAAACATCTTGATGATGAATTATGTATCATTAAAGACCCTATTTATAGTGGGTAGACCATTAATGACTTAGAATTATCCATGGAGGGTATTCTATATTTCTAGAATTGGTATGTTGTACCTTTTCCTAAATGGAATGTTATTATGGGGGATTTCCATAATTCCTAGTGGTAAGTTCACCCAAAGACCATAAATATATTCTATGACATTAGGCATTGATTCTGGTGGATAGGTATGATATTTAGCATTGCTGATTTTGTATCTCATTTTCATATATGCCAATAGGTTAAGGCTAAGAACTAGAGACCTTCGAGTTTTCTTTAGTAAAATCCAATTCTAACATGTATGTGATATGATATATCTATGGATTTTTAGTTTTGTTTCTATATACCTAGAGAAATAAGAATGCAATATGGGATGTGATTGATAGGCTGGCCAAATCACTCTCTTTATACCCATTCATACATGGAGAGAGGGAAAAAAGGAAGATAATTATTTTTCTTCCTTTCCAATATGTAGTATGAATCTCAAATTCTTTCCGGACCTCACCTACATTTATCTTGAGGGTAATACCTTATCTAGAGGGTATGATCTTAGGTTGCATCGTTTTATCCCACCATGATTCATTCCATTAGTATCTGTTTCTTTTTTGGGTTTTTTTGGACCTTTGGAAAATTATAAATAAATGACTTTGATGATGATGATTCAATCAAATTTGAGGATTTGAGAAATCTTTATGTGAAAGAGATTTTTCATTTGCACAAAGTCTAATATTTTATAGTCTTTGATAGAGATCCTAAATTTCATTCTCTCTTTTTAGAGAGGCCTTTAGGAGGCACTAGGATCTTAGGTTTGTTTGATTATGAAAAACCATTCGCAGTCAGATGGCTAGACAAAAAGAGCTATTCATATTCTTGAGTATACACTTCATTTCTATGTTCTTGACTTTGGTGGGGCTTGGGATGTCTATTTTGGGATTATTTAGTTTTATTGTAACAATAGTTACCCTTACACCATCACAATATCTCCTTTTGAGGGTTTTTATGACTAGCCTTATAAATCTTCATTGTGTTGGCCAGATATTGGTGAAGGTTTCTCGGTTTAACCGAGCTTGGTTCAAGAGATAAAATTAAATATTCAGTTTATTTATCTTATAATATTGATGGAAAATATTTGGTATAAATATTTTTTTAATCATCGTCATAGACTGATGGAATTTTCAGTTGGGGATCAAGTGTTCTTGAAAGTTTCATGTTGGTTAGGCCATCTATGAATTAAGAGGAACAAGAAGGTTTCTCACAATTTTTTAAGAAATTATGAGTTTTTTGAGAGTATGGAAAATTTTCTTACTATTTATCACTTCCTAGATAGATGATGTATATATATAACTTATTCCATGTATTGAAACTCTAAAAGTATCTTTCTAATCCATCTCTTTTTATTAGCTGGAGTGATCTTGATATTAAGCCTAATTTCACCGTGAATGAGAATACAATCAGTATATATGAATGTAAAACCAAAATAATTTTTGGTAGGATGATACTGTTGGTTTTAGTGTAATGGAATAATGTTCCTAATAATCACGAGACTTCATAGAGAGAGGCATTGATGAGAGAAAAGTGGCCTCGTCTTTTTGACATGGAGGCTTCTTGATAGGATTTCTGGAGATATAAAGTTTCTATGGTGGAGAGGGTGTAACATCATTTTGGTGTTTATTGGTAATATTTCTCCCCTTATTTTATTCATGATTTTTTGGGATTCATTTAGGGGTACTTCAGGTGAAATTGTGAAATTTTTAGAAGGCTATTGGGTTCTACATGGTGGGCACATGATTTTCCCAAACCATGCACCCAATTAGTGAAAAAAACGAAAACAAAGAAATAGAGGGTTTGCACAGTTGGTGGATAGTTTGAAAAAATATTTTCCAATCTAGTATAAATTGAACACCCCTTTAGAGCAGCACACTGTAAGGTTTCATAGTTTGAAAAACCATGTGACCCCCTCCTAGACTCCATGAGTATGAATCTTAATTATTACGAAAAATATTTAAAAATTTCCCAAACCCCCATTTAGAGCCTATCTCTCCCCTATCTTAGGTTTAGATGATTTACTAGATATTTTAAGCTCCAAAGAAAAAAATTTTGATTCCCCAAACCCTCTCCAAGATAGATCAAATAAACGAGATAATCGTTCAATCCTTTCCTGGTAATAATTATTTAAATGTTTTTTCATTCCCACTCTCTTCCTCTATCCTCCATATGGTTTGTTAGATATCCTTATTGTTGGAGGATCTAATAACCATTTGTTCAGATCATGAATCTATGTTTGATTCTCATATCTCTTTATCCAATGTTCTTAATTGGAGTTTCCCATTGTAGTAATTGTGAGATGTGATCTCTTTGTTATGGTAGGTGATTAAATTTATTAATTTAAATTAAATTGATTTCAATTGGATTATAAAAAACCAGTTCTAGTGAATTGGGATTTGAATTTTATTTGGAATGAAATTTATACCCCCCCCCCCCCCAATTCCAATGGATTGGGGTGTGTTTTTGGAAATTGGATTGAAATTGTGAAATTAAATTGTGCAATTAAATTGTGAAATTTATTTTAAATTTGTATTTTAGAAAATGTATTATTATTTTTGATTTAATCCCATTGATTTTATCCTAGAAATTTCATGAATTGATTAAAACTCTATTTTGGTTTTTAAATAGAAATCGACATATTGATGTGGAAAATGGTTCAATTGTATTTTGAATAGTTTCGAGATAAATTTCTTGTTACTGATTATTGTTCGGGCACATGAAATCTCAGGTAGTTAGTGAGTAATTTGGGAAAACACTACATTGATTATTTAAAACTCTAAAAAACATATGTAGTAGGTCAAATACCTGATGGGATGGTGATGAGTCTTATTGGACTAGTATTTGAAGGACATGTGTACAGATATTTCCCTGATCAAATATTTGAGTTTGTAAGGATCCAATAAAATGGAACAATCATACCACTTGGAAGATGATATTTTTTTCTCACTTTTGGTTATTTTGATATATTAAATTTTTTAAACCTTTTTACATATTCTTTTTAAATTTATATAAACTATTTTATATAAATTATGTATGAATCTATTTTTTGAAATATTTCTATTAATTGAAATGTAAAGCATGATTTGTTTTTAATATGAATTTGCACCAACATGCTTGTTTATTTAAAATTTAAATATTTTCTCAGTTAATTAATATGGAATCTTAATATTAACTCCATGGTGAGACCCTTCTAGGCTTTTATCTCACACCCCACCTGTGCCTTCAGGTGTTTGTATATTATCTTGTTCCTTGTTCAAGCAAGGAGAAGGCACCACTTGGAGGTGGATCTTAAGTGGATCCTTTGAGGTTGGAGTGTTGTGTATATTGGTACTTGGGTTGTTTATCCCATTTTATTTTACATCATGGTTTAATATAGGTTTTTTATACCTATTTTAATTCTGGTTCAGTTCTCCCTGTGGTTTTTTCTTTTGATCATACCGACTTGTAACTATTTATTCCACAGTTTATGTGGAAAAACCGTTTAATATTTATCTTACATGGTGCCAGGTGATAGTCTCCAACCTAAGGGGATCAGGAATTACCCTCAAGATATTACAGTACTAGCTCGGTTATCAGGGTAAAATGGTATTTGGGCTGGTTCATGATATAAAATATTAACCAAAATATAAATTGGAAAAGAAATAGATAACAACCAAAATTTAGTTTTAATGAATAATTTTTAATAAATGGGTAATGATAATTTATAAAAAAAATTATTTATTATAAGGTAAATATTTTTTGGATATGGTGTTTATTGATAATAAATTTATATTTATTAAATATGATGTTAAGAGTGCATACGAAGAATGTAAAGACTTGGGATAAGGGCACTTTATCTAAAAACTGTTTAATGGAGTCATGTTTTAAGATATGTTCCTATTCTTGTTTATATGGTGTGTATAGTACCACGTTGATATTTTATATATTTAATATCTTAATAATATTGATATTAAAAATTATATTTGAATTTATTTCATTTGAGGGGTTTTTTATTCAATAGCAACCAAAAGTGGTATCATTTTATAAAGTGGTCACATTTCTTTTTGAGACTGTCTATATTAAATTTCTCATTTGGAAATTTATATGATAATTATTATTTAAAAATCATTTATTTTATTATTCTATAATTATTTTAGAGTATTTCACGATTCCTATAAATTTTCCTTACTATGGTACATAAATGTTATAGAGTTATTTTTTAATGTCAGCCTTATTTCCTCTTTAGTTGTGGAACTTTTTTTCCACACAAATTTTTTCCTAATAATTTTATGAATTTTGTTACATATGAATATTTTTTAAGAAAATTTTATATTGACCAACTTTTAATTTAATTATAAATTATCAATTTTAATATTTTGAATAGTTTTTTTGTACAACTATCTTTAGAATTTTTAGAAATGTGTGAAAAAATATTCTCTTTTAACATATATGTTATGAAAGGGTTTTATTGTCTTCATATGATTACTACTTAATAAAGATTCATTTTCATGTTGAAATTATTTTATAAAGAATATCCAATTCCCATTTTTCTAGGATATCAATTTTTTAGAATATACCAAAAGGAAATGTATTTTTTATCTTGATTTTCAAAGAATATTTTCAATTATTTTATTAAAGGGATTTTACATCTATGTGATGATACTTTAAGGATTATTATGATTATCTTAGGATATGATGTTACTATACCATATAAATTATTCCTCTACATAGAATATTGTTACCATGTTTTGATGTTTATTTTATAAAACATGATTCTTTCAAATGATGGAATTATGATATGATGAATGTTTTCATGATATTATGGACCACCAAGGAATTGTTGTGATTATGTCATAGGTGTGACTGAAATTATATAAACCTCCAATTAATTTGGTAGATATTGATTTCTCATGTGATAATATTCAATAGGATGGAAACTGAACCCTTACAATGAATGGAAAGAAGTTGGGGAGTAAACATAATCCATTATGGGACTTCATACAATATGGGATGTTGGTTTTAGTAGTGAGCCTTACCTGATTAAATAATTTTACATGCTTATGATTGTGCCACACACTTCAATGATATTTTCATATTATTATGATATTCTCTCATGGATCATGATTTATTATTCATGATTATATATTCATATGAAATATATATTTTATTATGAAAAATTCTTATGCAGGGACCCATGATTTATTATTGAGGACATGTTGGGTTTGTTTTTGTATCTTATGATGAGGTTCTCAAGAACTTGTGATTATATTCTTCTCACATATGATCATAATTTGATATCTCTGATGTTTACCCTTATTTATGACTGAATATTACCCTTTCTTATGTTTTCTTATACCTAGGTTTTGAAAAATTGAATTATGTATGGTATTTCTAATAAGAGTTATATACAAGAAACAATTTAAGGATATATTAAATAAAATCTCTGAAAAAAGTATTTTATTTTTATAGTCCTCAAATTCACTAAAAAATATCATTATAGGGAATTTATTATTGTGATATTAATTTAATATTAATAAAAAATTAAGTAAAAATTATATATGTAATTATTAGGTTGCCTAAAATATATATACCCCCTTGGTAAAATACATGGTCTATCCTCACTTTCCTACCTCTTCCCACATTATCATAACTCATGATAACTACTTATTTGATATATTTTAATTTATATGGTAACACTATCACCTTACATGTATCACCAATAGGAAATGTCCATAATAACTATAGATCACACTATGAGCTCATCCCAAGAAATCTCCTAGGATGTACATAAAACTAAACACTCATTAGCGAATAAAGTATCCTAATTAACACTATTTTAGGAAAATATAAATCAATAAACCCAATGTTGTACTCCATGCATAAGATATGAAATAATTAATTTCAAGTATTAATTCATTGAGTTCCATGATGTCAAGGACAAATAATAGGTTCTTTCATAGTTATAAACATCATTATCCAACTCATATAGGTAAAATAAATTCAGTTTAGATAAATTTTATGATGAACCCTTATAATAATAACAACCACATATGTAATGGTGTAAAATATATGCATAAACCATATGGAATAGTTATATAATGCCTACCTTGATTAACATCCTGAATGCTTTTCAAAAAACTTCATATGAATAATTTTTAATATACATCTCAAAATTATTTAAAATTACTAAATTATGGAATAAATGATGGAAAATAATAAACTCACAAGAGAAATAATTAATATATTGAGAAATAATATCCTTTTCAAATGTGACTCATTGGGTTAAATAATACTAGAAGTGATCAGAACTAGGGAGATATGGGATATTGAATAAAATAATGGGAGGATAGGGATAAGTTCATTTTGTTAATGCTGGATAAATAGAAAAAAATATAAAATTTCATATAATTTAATAAAAATAATATATTTTAATTACAAATTAGAAAAACATCCATGGGTACTATTTGACTATACTTCTCTTATCTAGTCCTCGAGTCCCCTTCTAGGTACCCAAACTAGATCCATTAGGCCAGGGATTTCACTCTATGGAACATCAAATCCATAGATTGTCTTACTAAGTACCAAATAATAACAAAATGTTTCCTTGGTGGCATCATTCATATAGGATAGATTCCCCATCCCTTGAAAAAATTCTTAAACCAAGACTATTATCCCCATTAATAAATCATGTATCCATATTCAACCAAAATTAAACATAAATCCATATGAAACCAAAATACATAAATTTTAGTGAAAATATAAAAGAATTCATACCTCATATAGAGACATTCTATTTTACCCCACTCAAAGAACAAAAGTTAAAAAGAAATGTTAAACATCATGAAGTGAAAAATAGAATAAAATTTTATTGTTAAAATAATTTGAAGGGGTATGTGACCAACTAATTCGTGATACTGATAATTTCATTAAAATATTTCATACTTTGTTTTTTATAAATCATAAAATTCCATATTATAGGAGAATAAATATTTTGAAAGGATAAATATAATATGGTGGAAGCTTCATTGAAATATTCAAAAAATAAAAAATGTGTGGATTTAACATAATGATGTTTCATTTCATATGAATTGAGATATGAATCATTTATAACGAATTGAAAAGGGAAATAAGGTTTAGTTACATTTATTAATAATGGGTCACCCAAAACAGGATGAGTTTTCCAAATTTAGAGTAGAGAGAAAATTATTCAAATTTTTATAAATTTTTATTAGTAAATTGATGAAAAATTAAATTAGTGTTCCACATATTTTAATTAAAATAAATGAAGTATTTTTTTTCAAAAAGTTGTATTATTTTTTTATAGTTTAAAGGATAGTCGTTGTGACACCATGAATTTTTTATGAATTGATATTTTTTTAATTAAATTTAATTTAATTGATGAATTTATTTATATGAAACAAAAATTTAACCTTTCATTATATTCAATGAAATGTTAACCTTGTTCTACTAAAAACACTATCTTAGCTTGTGTTATATGCAACAATGTGTTTTAACAGAACCCTGATTTATTAGTAATTTAGTTATTTAAATGTGATCATTATAACCTTACCATTAAACATAGTGATATTAATAGTAATAAATACTTCCTAAATGTTATGAATAATGGATTTATTTAAATAAAACAAATTGATACTAAAATACTAATTTTTTTCTAAATACTTTATAACTTTCAAAAGTACTATTTTATTAAAAAATGTTTTATATGTATTATTGTAAACAATAATAAAATTAATTTTTTACACTTTTAGAAAATTTATTAGAAAAAATAAGATTATTTTTTGAATTCATAATGTCAAATTTATTTTAGGGTGAATTTTTAGTATTTTTATAAAAAGTTTAATTTTTTTATAAAAAGAGATAAATTCTGAATTTTAATTGAAAACTGCCTTTTTGGTTAATATATTTACAAAAATAAATTATATATTTAATTAGTTTTAAAGAATAAATAGTTATATTATACATATTTTAATCCAATTTAGGTTATTTGAATCAATTTTATTTTGAAATTGGATATAAAAACATTGTAAACTTTTGATCATTTTCTCTTTAAAAACTAGCTTTCTTGTCATGTCTGTGAGACTAATTCTAAATTATTTTTTCCAATTATGTTAATATAATTTTAAAAAATATATTCCATATCTTAAAAAATAATAATTTATATTTTCTAATACGGTTAAATTCAATTTTCATGAAAATTAATAATGAATGTAGTAAACATTAATTACCGTTATTATGTTAAAAATGGGTTTACCGGGGGGAGTTAAACTAAAATGATAAGTGTAAAGATAACTTTTACACTTGTATAAAAACTATATTATGGCCATATTTATACCATTACACCTCTAATGTTATTGAATGTTATTTGGACCCTTTTTACATATAAAAAACATCAGAGCACACAATTATTTTCAAAAATACGAAGTGCATCCTCCCCCAACAGTTAATATAGGTCACCAACTCTCCTATATTCTTCACTCCTTCAAAGGTTTTTGGTTTAAAAAATAAGTACCCAAATCAATTCCCCAATACCATACCCTCATCCCAGATGACTTATTTTGTGTAGAAATTCATCCTATGAAGGATTTTAGTAAAAACCTAAGGAGGATACCTGAACAAGAGGTAACACTCATCAATGGGAATTTTTGTTTTATTTATTCCTGCAAAAAAAATTAATTTTTTATTATATCATAATTATATAATAACATAATTATAATACATATAATTATATGTTTTTACTTTTAGGATATGATCTACAACTATTTACACTTCTATTAAATGGGTTGTTAAATCATCATTCATGTGTACAGAAAACTACCGCCCTATGAACCGATGCCATTCATTTTTCAATTACCACCTCTTTAGAATAGAAATAATTATGGATTTATTTTTTACATATGACATATATGATTTTTATGATTTTATTATGTTTTTTAATTATTATATCACACATAAATTCATACTCTTAATTTTGTGCGAATACGATAAAGTCACTCGTATGTATGATGGACTACCGCCTCACAAAGCGATGTGATTTCTTCATTATTTACATGGAATGTATTAAAGATGGGTCTAATAAATTATTTTAATATATATTAAATTAAAATTATTTTGGAATGAAAATATATATCATTCACATTTCATTCTTTCAACCTAATAAGAAAATAAAAAATAGTGTTCATGCGTACGTATAACATACCATCTCCATGAATGATGTATTTCATTTTCTATCACTAAATTTTATGTATTAATATAAATACATATATACTGAATATATTTTATATTTATATAATGTTTATATTTCTAGATATTATTTATCCATTATCAATGTAATAGTTCAAATAATATAACAAATTAAGAAATATATGAAAAACAAGTCTTTCATTACCCGAAACATAACTTTAACACAGAATTGTTCATAAACGGGTAATAAAAGCTAAAAATAATATCATATATGGTATGATATATATGAGTATGTTTCTTTAATATATGTATAATAAAATTATATCTATTATACAATAGGCTCTAACTTTTATATAGGAAGTCAATACTTAAGGTAATGGATATCTTCATCACTTTTTTACTTCTGTGAGACACATGTCATGTTAACCATATATTTTTAAGTTGTGTATATCATAAAAATAGATTTATATTATGATGCTTAAATTGAAAAATATTGGGGTTTAAATATCTATTTTAGGATATCTCATTTATGGGGTTTACTGTTCATAAGTTAACAAATCAGTAAGGGATCTTTGTCTCAATTTGCGTTTTTTAGAAATACGTTATGTTATGAACCTATATTCTTTCATGAAATTCATATACATACAATTTTACCTATAATATCATGAATATATTAATCCTAAATATATTTTATGTTTAATTTTATGTTATTCCTTCACGTGGATTATGATTCAAAATCACCAAATTGGTAAAGATTTCAAGTTACAATCTCATCTTTTATTGGGATTTTTTATGATTATGTTTCTGATGATAAAATATTATAACCCACATATCAATAATTATCATTAATTTTTTACTCCTATGGTTATAGTAGATATCAAAAATTAATGGAACTATTTTCCCAAACATTCGTTCTTAATATTATCAATAAAAATGTTTTTTAGAAAATATAACATTATTTCTCTCTGTTGTTAGAAAAATATTTTCTTTCAAAACCATATTTTCTAGAAATGTGTTCAGAAATGTTTTATTACTCTCCTATAATTTTTAAAATTCATTATTTCCATTTTTTACTATTTAATTTTTTAAAATAATTATCATGATGTTTTTTAAACAATCCCCATTGTTCTTTTACTGAAAATGTGAATGGAATATCAATTAAATGTGTACGAAATGATTGTAATATTTAGTCATCACGAACAGTTATTTCATAGGTGATTCCTTTAAAATATTTCATGGTTTTTTAAAAGAAAAAGTTTTTCAAAATATTATATATTTTAAAAAGTGTTTCTTAATTATATAAATATATATTCCTTAAGAAATGTTTTAAATGATTTTTAAATATTGGTTTATAAGTTTTCAAGGTTATTTGTGAAGAAAAGGAATTTTATATTGCTTTATGTTTTAAAAATTGATTTTCCATGAAAATATATTGTCCTCGTGAAATTTCCAAAAAAGTCCTTCAAAATTATTTTCCATATATGATGATATACTTTGACGTTACATATTCTTTAATGGGGATATGATCAAGGGATACAATGATTATTCTTTCTCTAAATGGTTTTTGTTTATGATGAGAAGAAATTTATGAAACCCATTTATCTTCCATGGGTTATACCATGATAAAATTCTTATAAAACCTTATTGGTTTTTCCATGGGTTATACATTGATGAAATGATTATGAAACCTATTTATTTTATATACGTTATGTTATAATGAAATGTTTATGAAACCCATTTTATTTCATAGGTTCTAATATGATGAATGTTGTATGATTTTGTGACACACATATGTATGATTTTCATTATGTGACTGTGGTTAAGTATGACCAAGGGCAGTGTTTACGTTATAACCAAATATGGGTGGGACCTATATCTCCCTCCAATTCATTGAAAAATATTTAAATATCATGATATAGATAGAACTCTAAAAGGTAGTGAACCCATTTCAGTAAGGGACTCTGTCTACTATGATGTTCTTTAGAGTAAACCTTGACTACTATGATGTTATGCATGGACCATAATTTTAAATCCATAATGTTATGTGTTAACCTAATTACATGTTCATAATGTTATGTGTGGACCTGATTACATGTTCACAATGTGATGCATGGACATGTATATCATTTCCATAATGTCATAGTTGGACCTAGTTTCATGTGAATAAATTTATATGAGGGCCTAATTTCATGTACATAACTTAATGATTGAACCTATTTATATTTATACAAGTTAACAAAATTATATGATGAGGTTTATACCACAAGTCTCTATTTTATTTTAATGATATGCTCTCATGGATCATGTTCTTTGATTCCCTTATGATTCATGTCTTATGAGATACCAATTGTTATTACATGATTCATGTTTATGATCTTTGACAGGTTGGGTATAAAATTAATAAATTATTTTCACTATCGCATACCTTTATTCATATATTTTTCTTTCATATTATCATATATTTATATCTCTTAGGTTTACCCTTACAGATCATTTAAGCTCATCCTTTCTTATGTTTCCTTTCCACATGTTATGAATAATGGTTTTATATAGGGTATGTCTATGATTATTAGTAAATAAGAATATATTTTGTTGGTTAGAGTGAGTATCTCAAGAGAGGGGGGGGTGGGGTGGGGGTTGAATTGAGTACCCAATAATTTTTTTTATTTAAAATTGATTAAAATAAAATCCCCCAATTTAAATAAAACAACCCAGTTAGTTAAAATAAAAATTTGATATAACACACGACCTTTTAAAAGAATTATCAAAGATTTATTAGGTATGGTTCAAAAAAATATACAATATTATTTTAATCTTTTAAATCAATTTACTAAAGCATATTCTAATATAAACACCAATTAAAAATAAGTTTTAATGTAGTGTTTTTTCTTAAAGATAAAAATAGATTCAATTATATATAAAAAATATAAATAAAATGAAACAAACTAAATAAACAGTGGAATTTTGAATACAAGAGGATTAGTCTCAAGTAGATACTAAGTCCTCCTTACATGGAAATCACATTCTTCCCAGAAATTTATATAATATAATCTTTTTATCTATAACTTGGATTGGGTGTTATAACAGTATAACAACTATCTAGACCACATAGAGCATCCTCTATAGTTTTAATGGGATTAAAAATAAAACAAATTTCCATAAAAGACCACTACAAGAATTATAATGCAATAAATAGATAAAAATATTGTTTGAGATATATCATGTATCTTCTAGTTTAAATCAGGAGACAATGTGTGTATAATAAAATATATTACACACAAAATTCTCACAATGTAAAAGATAAATAAACAAATAGATCCATAAGGGTGTAAAAGAAAATGTGTCCATCTATGTGTCAGTCTCTATAGATCACAACCCCTTTAAAATTATTTTACCTAAGGCTCCAGTTAGGTTTGAGAAAATTTATATATAATAGAGTTTTGTAGAATCTTATTCTTGACTATAGAAAGGCATGGTATGTATGTTGTTCTTCGGATCCAAAGTTGAATGAATTTGTGTAATCTCTCTTAAAATTATTTAAATATTCTCTAGTTGTCAATCATGTGAAAATATTTTTGTCTATTCATGTTTTTACATTCACCTCACTTCATACTCACATTCACTCATGGGAGTCTTCTTTGACTCTTTAACAACAACAACATGCATGAATACATCATCCAAATATCTTGTATCCTCATACTCAAAACTGACACTTCCATTAGTTTAGATCTGAAATATTTTATGAAACAACCATTAAAATAACATTCATAATTAAATTAAATAATATATCTATTATATATAGTTAATTCAAAAAGATATGTAAAGGAATAGTGGTAGTGAGTCCTGGAATAATGTCTATATGGTTGTGTCTTCTTATACCGTTGACACACTACTAGTGGTGTGACACTAGCTGTGTGTCCTTAGAATGGTGAATCAGCTAGTATTAGGTTGTCATTCTGGAAGAGACTACTATGATCGAAGGTTAGGCTGGTGGTGACTCATCATTCTAGAGGAAGGTCACTTCAAAATTTTCTGAATTTATGGTTCAGTAGTATGACATATCTAATAGATATTCATTCCATACATTACAAAAATTATAGACTGGAGGTGTCTCATAGGAAATGGTGAGTCCTTTAACACTTAGCTTATTTTTGGATCTCAACAGTGAGTTAACCTTAGAGGTGACTCAACCTCAACAACAAGTTATTAAACTGGTGGTGATTTATCCTTTGTAAAATTTCACCACTGATCTCATATTATAAAATTTCAATATAATGGATTAAAGATTATTTTTAACAATATAAATATGATTTTGTGATCATTAAAATTATTATGTTGGTAACCTTAATATATTTTCTAGCAATATCCCCCTTTTTGATGATCACAAATCATGACAGGTTATATACATGGAACCAAAGGGAACATCAAAGCTAAATTATGACATAGTATACCTATTGTAGCAAAGAAACATTAAAGTTAAAAACTATAAAATATATTCTCCCCTATAGTATCCATTTATCATCCATTCTCCCCCTATTCGGATTATCAAAAAGTAGAAGTCGACAAAAAATAAATAGAACAAAATATGAAAAATAGAGTTTCATTAAAGATAATCTGAAATCCATAAAAATAAGTGACAACAAAAAGTGTTTTAAAAAAAATAATCCCTATCAAATACATAGTTTATTATCAACACCCTTTAGGATTAGGTTAAGAGTACATAGGTGTTTTTACATTATCCTTGTATGATGTAGAAGTGATGATGACAGAGGGTTAGATAGGAAAATTTATCAATGTTGAAGGGGGTCAAGGATCCTAGACCAGGATGGGTCTGAAGAGTTTCATGAAATGTCTAGGAGTGAGAGAAAATGGATGAAATTTGTCTATAAGAGGGGTAGGAGGATCTCTGATCAAACCAGACCTGAAGAATTCCTGATCTGGGGCTGGAGGATTCATATCCGTAGTCAATAGTATATCTTCATGAGAAACAACTATAGCCCCATTCTCATGAAGGAAGGGTTTCATAAGGTATATGAAGTATATAATTATCTACCATCCTTTCTCCACTTCACTAAAGTAGTATGGCTTCTCTTCCATAAAATATTGAAGTACTATATTCTTCTCCTTTTGTACCTAACTTTATAAGGCCCCAGCCTTAAACCTTACTTAATATTGAATTAAATGAATAATTCACATTGAGGATATTTTCAGGTTTAGATTTTTATAGAATTAGGACATAACTATTACATCTCAAAAGATTACAAAGTAGAAACTTCTACTAAGTTTCCATAAAATAAAAACTCTTAAAAAGAAACATGTCTAGTTCCATGTTTTAGGTAGCATGACTTTCCCTTGATCCCATCCTTGACCCTATTCCACCTTAAGACCTATGAAAAACATTTCAAAAACTTGGGATGAGCATAAAAAGCTCAGTAAGAGATACACAAAGAATGAAAACAGTTAGTTTTTCAAAACAACAAGTAAACAATGTATACTTTATCAAAGTAATACTTTTCACCTTTTCGAAGTAGTAAAAACTATTCACTAAATAAAAGTTCATTACTTACCCTTCTGTAACCAAAATATTACCATAAAACCCATATAAAGACCACATAACATATAAAGGTAACATGGGACATAAACATACTTAAGTGGAATAACCATACGGTCGACTTCCACACATACTTAATGGAATAGCCATTCGGGCAACTTCCATACATACTTAATGGAATAGTCATACGTCCGACTTCTATACCCAATGCATTGGAGGTTATAACGTAACCACCCGTCCTAGTATTCACGGCACCACCCGAAAAATGTCCAAGTACCATTATAAAATTATAACACATAAAACCAACATAAAGGAATGATAACATTTCCACATTTCAATCACAATATATCATTTAAATATATTGACATAACAGAATCCTTTATCAAAACCATTTTCAATACCAAAATACAAAAAAAAATATATGGTATTTATTTTATTTTAAAAACGTTACGGCTTGTTGAGGAAGCCAAATATCAAATAATACTTGCGATGGTGGAAAAGGTCATTGCCACCGCGTACGAAGAAAGAAACATTCCTTTTTGTTGTTTATTAAAATGCTTCGTAGATAAAAGATTTGTTTTGAATAAACGTAAAAGTCAAAGGGGTTTATACACCGTATAAAATAAGGTTGTGTATAAAACAAAATACGCCTCAATGAATGGAGATTGAGACGAAGTCCCTTACAAAGACTGTATCATTGGTTTAAGGATAAATAAATTACATAATTATGTGTGAAAAATGAATACACCCAATATAAGTGGATAATAAGTGTAAAACAATCAGAGGTTATTCACACATATTCATAGAATGACATATTCAAGGAGTACAAGATTATTCCAAAGAATCAAATTTGGGTTAAGAAGTTCCCTTGCAAAAATATGACAGCCTAACGGCGTCACTACAAAATTCAGAAAATGAGTTGATGAGAGATAAAAAGGGTGCCTCGTCACTTGCACATAAAATTATCATCAATAAGGATATATGATAACATATCCCAACATAACAATATGTAAATTAAAATACCCAACAAAAGAAGTCTTTTAAAAAGAGGAGGGTGAAAGCTTCCCTTACCGACATGGGTATCTTTCGAGACATGCACCCCGTGAAAGAAGGAAAATACAACATTGATGTAAATACTCATAAATGAGATTATATTACACAATGAGTAAAATAATGGGAAGTAAATACACCAATCAAAGGAAATTGTGGAAAATGTAGCATAAATCTCACGGGAATAAAAGTGTGATGAAAAATCCCTTACGAAAACTCGGCAGCCTAACGGCACCACATAAAACTTACAAAAATGGATTGATGAGATCAAATAGGGTCTCTAATCATATTAACATAATGTTTACAGAAAGAGTAATATAAAAGAACATCCCCCAAAATAACAAAGAGGAGCTTAAAATAAGTTACATAAAGGAGAGTACTTGAAATGAAAGAGAGAGGTTAGATCTCTTACGAAATTTTGGCAGCCTAACGGCGCCACTCAAAACATCCAAAATGGATTGATGAGAGATAATAGGGTCTATCATCATATGAACATACAAATTACTGTAATATTAATATAAAAGAACATCCCAATAACAAGAAATATGAGCTTTAAAAGGAATGACATAAAAGAGCATACTTAAAAAGAAAGAGAGGAGTAGGATCCCTTACCTCGTGTCCGACATGACTCGATCGTTCTTTAATATCTTGAATAATAAAATTTTGTCATTTTATAATTGCTTAAGGACATCCTTTAAATATTATTATTCAATTCATATCACATATTATAATGTTATAATAATTGGTTAATAAAGTGAGTTTGTATCAGACGTTTTTGTCGATGTTCAGTACATGAGTAAAAATTGACCTTGTTGGAAAAGAATTTCCCATGTAGTTATAGGTACATCATCTACAGAATAGTATTTATGTTTTAAATATCATATATATCCAGTATATATTCGTTTTATACTATGACATATAATTTGGAGATAAAAAAATTAAAAGAACCGTTCATGGAGACGGTAGGCCGTACGTACGCATGAACACTACTTTCATTTTTTTCCATATTAATGGAATTAAAACAAAATGAGAGAGATATATATATTATAATTACATAATGATACCCATAATTTAGATGTAATATATTACATATATATCCATTATATATATGTACTTATAATAGTACATAACATTTGGATATAAGAAATTAAATGTACCGTTCATGGAGACGGTAAGCCGTACGTACGCATGAACGCTACTTTCATTTCTTTTTTTTGTATTCAATTGAATGAAATAATAAAGATATAAAGGTATATTATAATTCTAGTAGTATAACATATTTAATACCATTAATTCCATCCTTTATACATCCCACATATGGCATTAACGAATCAAATCACTTTGAGGGGGCGGTTGTCAGCACTTCCTAAAATGAAGATATCGCGTTTACTCATAATGGTAACCATAAATGATATTCCATAAATGAAAAATAAAGAAGCTTAAGTAAAACATAAACATATTATATATCATATATAAATATAGTGACATATTAATGTCCACCTTTGAAGGTGTTAAAATAATGTTGAACAACCATCGTTTCGGGAGGCAGAAATTCGCCATCCACGGAAACAGTATGTTCTTTAACCATTATATGTAGGTGTGTTTAAGTGTAGCTCGAATAATACTTATAACAACATCCTAGTATATTTACGATACTTTATTGGTTACAAAATAAATAAATAAAAATATTTTAGGGGGTTGTAGTAGCAAAATAATACAAAAGGACTCAAATGAAGACATTACCTTAAAATCGGGTAACTCCCTTTGGTTTGAGCCCAAAGGCTTTCTTGGGAAGGATTATTCCCAAAATGAGGCTTAAAGGAGTTATAGAGGGATGTGGAGAGACAAAATGGGTAGGGTTTGGCCGAGAAAAAGGCTTTTGAAGTGTGGGTAAGGAGGTAGAGGTGGGGGTCTTTTATAAGAGGAGAGGAGGGGCACTCTTGGAAAGTAAATAAATGTTACTTTATTTTAGAATGATTTTCGGATTTTAATGGTCCCACATTGATTTGTTTCGAGGATAAAGTGATAAGGGTTCTAAATCCACCCATCCAATAGGTTTTTGACATGTGTAGGTCTTAGATTTTACATTATCTTTCCATTTTATTTAAATCGTTAAATAATGAGGTCATCGCTGCATCATCATGATGTCATAAATAATTTAATTTATATAATGTCTAAAAATTATAAAAAAAATACTATTACGTAGGAAATATTTTTATCTTTCCAATTACTATTTATAGTCGAAAATATGACTTGTATAACCCCATGTAAAATTTTTTTTAGTAAAACAGCTCATGTTTGTGTCATTTTTACTTTAACATTAAATAAAAAGGTATTTATGTCATTTTCCAACCAAAGTGGCTCCATGGGGTCCCCAAGTTGACCCATGTATTTTCTTGGTCGGCCATGACACATCCAATGAGGGTAGGACATGTGTATAGGTCATTTAATTTTATTAAAACATTATCCTTACCTTAAACTACACTAATTACCTATAATCGCGATTAAAAACATAATAAGTTACTATTCATCAAAAAATTATTTTAATCCCATTGAACCACATTTTACTTCTTAATGACAACCATGTATGTCGGATTTTTTAAATTCAAAATACAGAGATGGAAAAATTTCATTTAAACGGAATATCAGTTTTTATAAGTACCACTTAGTGGTTTCACTATTCATCAAAAATTGAAGTTTTTCAGAAAATTACCAAAATATCACCATAATCTATATTTGATATTACGAATTCAAAAATGATGTCTATTTTACAAAATTCAAAACATATGAGTTGAATTAATTAATTTAATAATTAATTCCTGCTATCAAAACAAATAGCGTGTTTTTATGAAACAAAATGTATCAAAAGATTGACACTAGTTTAAGTCCGATTTCAAAGTGAAATTATTTCCAACGACCACTATTAGATTAAATGGTAAAAATATATTCTAATTTCAATTTAAAACCAATTCAAAAGATAATATAATCATATAAATAAATTAGATTAAAAAGAGGTTTTGAATTAAAATACAACATTTTTCATATTCATTAAAAATTGAACTTTTTCGGAAAAATACCAAAAATTTACACAAAGTAAATTTTGATGTCCCTATTCTAAAGAGGAATTTTATTTTTTCAAATATAACACATAAAATTGTCAAAAAGTTGATTTAAAAGAGGTTCGCCATCAAAAGGCGGTTAATCGACCTTCTAAAGGATATTAGAATGTTTACGCTTAAAATTGAATTCATTCACATTTTCAATCCTCTAACATTTATTGTCATAAGTAAAAATATTTGACAAACATATATAATCATTTTGTAGTTAGTTCTGTTCATTCCCTTCATTACAACGGCTAGGCGTTAACTACCATTTAAAATAATATTATTTTATTATTATAGAGCAACGTAAGATTTCAAAGGAACTCGTTGTTGCGTATTGAGTAAGCCATCAAGCATAGCGTTCCCTTTAAATTAATATTAACATTTTATTCACAAATATGGATAAATATAAAAATTTCATATTCTTTATTTACCTGGGGTGTTACATCCTTCCCCCCTTTTGGGAATTGCATCCTCTCAATTTTAAAATTGGGCTCAGAAACATCCTTGAAAGTCCCACATCGGAACAAGAGTTAGTAAAACAATCACTTTAAAATAAAGGGAGATAAGTAATGAGGTCACCCGAGTTAACCCATACTATGATTCCAAGTAGGAAAATATGGATATGGAAGAAAAAACAAAGGGTCATGTTCTGATGGAGAGTGATAGTAAACATGTCTAGGAGAAAGTTAACCATAAGAAAATCACAAACTTGTGATGGGTTATACGGTATTCGATTCCCCAGTAGGAAAAGTTAATAGACAACATTTTTGTTATAAGTTAATTTTTATTGAGGAATTTATTCATAAGGAAACATAATCACTTATCATTTTGACTTTCAACTTTTACAATATTTCTTACACGAACTCATATTTTCTCCAAAAGACGAGTATTTAGGAAGACTTGTTCACATTAAGAGTACTATAATAAACTTCTAGAGAATCACCTAATCCACAAAAGAGAACTATATATTTCCCATGTCTTTAGACAAAATCCAAAACCAAAACCAAAAAGGTTAGTAAAAGATCAGATAATCCAGAAAAGGATAACCCTTTATAAAAAGAAAGTCTATTCTTAATCTCCAAAATTTGTCCAACAAAACCCAAAGTTCAACGAGGACCATTCGATAAACAATTTGTCCATAATATTCTTCAAAGTAAACTAATATATGATTGAAACCCAAATATTTTAAGGATTTAGTCACATAGTCTTCCAAGTTAAATCGTAACATTTATCTCCAAACAACATCAGTTGCTCCTAAAGTCTCGTATTGAAAAGTAATTAACCTAATCACATATCCTCCATGATAGGTTAATCATTTTCATAAATAACCCAAAATCAACTTACTCTTAATTCATAAAATCATCTAACTTAAAAGAATCAGTCAAACTAACCAGGTACTTCACGTAGTCTAGTGGTAGGTGATAAATACCAGTCGCACTTTGGTTGTGGGTTCGATTCCCGCACCTTTGTCCGACACGATGGGTTGTCACACGGTCTGTGTGTTGTCCTTTTTCCAAAACTATATAATTCTTAAAACATTCCCCAAAACGAGATAAAATCTTCATGAATTATCATAACATATTTTAACCTCAAGTTTATCTCATGCCTTTCATTTTCCAGCATATCATATAATAACCCATAATTACCTCAAAAGTAAGGATCTTATAAACTCTAATGGTTACCTTTATAATTATTACCTGAACTTCCACATCGATTGGTCATATCGTACATGATGCATTACAGAACATACCAAGTTTCAAGTGTTTGATCATGACTCCTTGATAGTTGGTTTAGAACAACCACAAGTTTCCTCATTGAATCCCCCATTTTATCTAGTATCTTAATTAGAGAACCACCACAGTTTCATTCAAACCTGTTGTCTCGTTGGGGCCTTCTAGATCCATCCATTCACTAAAAACTTAAATGTCAGTGTGAGTATATCAACAAAACCATCATGTACTAATGAGGAAGATAAATACTAATATATACTTACTCATTCACTTTATCTAAAACTAGGACTCTTTCTGGAATCCTAACCATTATGGTAATGTCACTTATGCTTAGAGAATACCCTAACCTCTAAAGTTATCTAAACCGACCTTTGATACCAACTATAAGACCCCATCCTTAAACCTTACATAATATTGAATTAAATGAATAATTCACATTGAGGATCTTTTCAGGTTTAGAGTTTTAGAGAATTAGGACATAACTATTACATCTCAAAAGATTACAAAGTAGAAACTTCTACTAAGTTTCCATAAAATAAAAACTCTTAGAAAGAAACATGTCTATTTCCATGTTTTAGGTAGCATGACTTTCCCTTGATCCCATCCTTGACCATATTCCACGTTAAGTCCTGTGAAAAACATTTCAAAAACTTAGGATGAGCATAAAAAGCTCAGTAAGGGATACACAAAGAATGAAAACTGTTAGTTTTTTAAAAACAAAAAGTAAACCATGTATACTTTATCAAAGTAATACTTTTCAACTTTTCGAAGTAGTAAAAACTCTTCACTGAATAAAATTTCATTACTTACCCTTTTGTAACCAAAAGATTACCATAAACCCCATATAAAGATCACATAACATATAAAGGTAACTTAGGACATACACATACTTAAGTGGAATAACCATACAGTCGACTTCCACACATACTTAATGGAATAGCCATTCGGACAACTTCCATACATACTTACTGGAATAGAAATACGACCGACTTCCATACCCAATGCATTGGAGGTTATAATGTAACCACCCATCCTGGTATTCATGGCACCACCCGTCATATGGTTTATCACGTAACCACCCGTAAAATGTCCAAGTACCATTATAAAATTATAACACATAAAACCAACATAAAGGAATGATAACATTTCCACATTTCAATCACAATATATCATTCAAATATATTGACATAATAGAATCCTTTATCAAAACCATTTTCAATACCAAAATACAAAAAAAAATTATATGGTATTTATTTTATTTTAAAAACATTACGGCTTGTTGAGGAAGCCAAAGATCAAGTAATACTTGCGGCGGTGGAAAATTTCTTTGTCACCGCGTACATAAAAAGATACATTCCTATTTTTCATTTAGTAAAACACTTCGTAGATAAAAGATTCCTTTTGAATAATCGTAAAAGTCAAAGGGGTTTATACACCGTATAAAATAAGGTTGTCTATAAAACAAAATATGCCTCAATGAATGGAGATTGAGACGAAGTCCCCTACAAAGACGGTATCCTTGGTTTAAGGATAAATCAATTACATAATTATGTGTGACAAACGAATACACCCAATATAAGTGGTTAATAAGTGTAAAACAATCAGAGTTTATTCACACATATTCATATAATGACATATTCAAGGAGTACAATATTATTCCAAAGAATCAAATTTGGGTTAAGAAGTTCCCTTGCAAAAATATGACAGCCTAACGGCGTCACTACAAAATTCAGAAAATGAGTTGATGAGAGGTAAAAAGGGTATCTCATCACTTGGACATAAAATTTAAATCAATAAGGATATATTAGAACATATCACAACATAACAATATATAAATTAAAAGACCCAATAAAAGAAGTCTTTTAAAAAGAGGAGGGTGAAAGGTTCCCTTACCGACATGGGTATCTTTCGAGACATGCACCCCGTGAAAGAAGGACAATAAAACATTGATGTAAATACTCATAAATGAGAGTATATTACACAATGAGTAAAATAATTGGCATTACATATACCTCTCAAAGGAAATTGTGGCAAATGTAGCATAAATCTCATGGGAATAAAAGTGAGATGAATAATCCCTTACGAAAACTCGGCATCCTAACAGCGCCACATAAAACATACAAAAATGGATTGATGAGATCAAATAGGGTATCTCATCATATTAAAATAAAGTTTACAGAAAGAGGAATATAAAATAACATCCCCCAACATAACAAAGAGGAGCTTAAAAGAAGTGACATAAAGCAGAGTACTTGAAAAGAAAGAGAGAGGTTAGATCTCTTACGAAAATTCGGCAGCCTAACGGCGCCACTCAAAACTTCCAAAATGGATTGATGAGAGAGAATAGGGTCTCTCATCATATGAACATAAAAATTACAGTAAGATTAATATAAAATAACATCCCAATAACAAGAAATATGAGCTTTAAAAGGAATGACATAAAAGAGCGTACTTAAAAAGAAAGAGAGGAGTAGGATCCCTTACCTCATGTCCGACATGACTCGATTGTTCTTTAATCTCCGGAATAATGAAATTTGGTCAATTTATAATTACTTAAGGACCTCCTTTAAATATTATTATTCAGTTCATATCACATATTATAATATTATAATAATTTGTTAATAATGTATGTTCGTATCAGACGTTTTTGTCGATGTTCAGTACATGAGTAAAAATTGACCTTATTGGAAAAGAATTTTCCATGTAGTTATAGGTACATCATCTACAGAATAGTATTTATGTTTTAAATATCATATATATCCAGTATATATTTTTTTATACTATGCCATAGAATTTGGAGATAAAAAAATTAAAAGCACCGTTCATGGAGACGGTAGGCCGTACGTACGCATGAACGCTACTTTCATTTTTTCCATATTAATGGAATTAAAAGAAATTAGAGAGAGATATATATTATAATTCCAGAATGATACCCATAATTTAGATGTAATATATTAAATATATATTCATTATATATATGTACTTATAATAGTACATAACATTTGGAGATAAGAAATGAAATGTACCATTCATGGAGACGGTAAGCTGTATGTACGCATGAACACTACTTTCATTTCTTTTTTTTTTGTATTAAATTGAATGAAATAATAAAGATATAAAGGTATATTGTAATTCCAGTATTATAACATATGTAATACCATTAATTACATCCTTTATACATCCCACATATGTCATTAACGAATCAAATCACTTTGAGGGGGCGGTAGTCCGCACTTCCTAAAATGAAGATATCGCATTTACTCATAATGGTAACCATAAAGGATATGCCATAAATGAAAAATACAGAAGCTTAAGTAAAACATAAACATATTATATATCATATATAAATATGGTGACATCTTAATGGCCACTTTTGAAGGTGTTAAAATAATGTTGAACAATCCTCATTTCGGGAGGCAGAAATTCGCTATCCAAGGAAACAGTATGTTCTATAACCATTAGATGTAGGTGTGTGTAAGTGAAGATCTAATCCTTCTTATAAAAACTTCCTAGTATATTTAATATACTGTATTTATTACAAAATAAATGAATAAAAAGAGTTTAGGGGGTCGGAGAAGAAAAATAAAACAAAAGAACTCAAGTGAAGACATTAGCCTTAAAATCGGGTAACTCCCTTTGGTTTGAGCTCAAAGGAATCCTTGGGAAAGATTCTGCCAAAAGTGAGGCTTCAAGGAGTTATAGAGGGATGTGGAGAGACAAAATGTGCAGGGGTTGGCCGAGAAAAAGTCTTTTGATGTGTGGGTAAGGAGGTAGAGGTGGGGGCCTTTTATAAGAGGAGAGGAGGGGCACTCTTGGAAAGTAAATAAATGTTACTTTATTTTAGAATGAGTTACGGATTTTAATAGTCACACATTGATGTGTTTCGAGGATAAGGTGATAAGGGTTATAAATCCACCCATCCAATAGGTTTTGGACATGTGTAGGTCTTAGATTTTACATTATCTTTCCATTTTATTTAAATCGTTAAATAATGAGGTCATCGCTGCATCATCATGATGTCATAAATAATTTAATTTATATAATGTCTAAAAATTATAAAAAAATACTATGATGTAGGAAAACTATTTAGCTTTACAATTACAATTTATAGTAAAAAATATGACATGTATAACCCCATGTAAAAATTGTTTTAGTAAAACAGCTCATGTTTGTGTCATTTTAACTTTAACATTAAATAAAAAGGTATTTATGTCATTTTCCAACCAAAGTGGCTCCATGGGGTCCCCAAGTTTACCCATGGATTTTATTTGTCATCCATGACACATCCAATGAGGGTAGGACATGTGTCTAGGTCATTTAAATTTATTAAAACATTATCCTTACCTTAAACTACACTAATTACCTCTAATCGCGATTAAAAACTTAATAAGTTACTATTCACCAAAAAATTATTTTAATCCAATTGAACCACATTTTACTTCTTAATGACAACCATGTATGTCGGATTTTTGAAATTCAAAACACAAATATGGAAAATTTTCATTTAAACAGAAAATCGGTTTTTATAAGTACCCCTTAGTGGTTTCACTATTCATCAAAAATTGATGTTTTTCAGAAAATTACCAAAAATTCACCCTAAGCTATATTTGATATTCCGACTTCAAAAATGATGTCTATTTTAAAAAATTAAAAACATATGAGTTGCATTAATTAATTTAATAATTAATTCTCGCTGTCAAAACAAATAGCGTGTTTTTATGAAACAAAATGTATTAAAAGATTGACACTAGTTTAAGTCTGATTTCAAAGTGAAATTAATTCCAACAACCACTATTAGATTAAATGGTAAAAATATATTCTAATTTCACTTTAAAACAAATTAAAAAGATAATCTAATCATAGAAATAAATTATATTAAAAAGAGGTTTTAAATTAAAATACAACATTTTTCACTATTCATTAAGAATTGAACTATTTCGGAAAAATACCAGAAATTTACACAAAGTAAATTTTGATGTCCCGATTCTAAAGAAGAATTTTATTTTTTCAAATATAACACATAAAATTTTCAAAAAGTGGATTTAAAAGAGGTTCTCCATCAAAAGGCGGTTAATCGACCTTCTAAAGGATATTAGAATGTTTACGCTTAAAATTGAATTCATTCACATTTTTAATCCTCTAACATTTATTGTAAAAAGTAAAAATATTTGACAAAAATATATAATCATTTTGTAGTTAGTTCTTTTCATTCCCTTCATTACAACGACTAGGCATTAACTACCATTTAAAATAATATTATTTTATTATTATAGAGCAACGTAAGATTTCAAAGGAACTCATTATTGCGTATTGAGTAAGCCATCAAGCATAGCATTCCATTTAAATTAATACTAACATTTTATTCACAAATATGGATAAATATAAAAATGTCATATTCTTTATTTACCTGCGGTGTTACAAACTTGGTCTTTGAAGGCCAATGAAATAGAGTGAATTCTCAGATTCTCAGCAAAAAACATGAAATGGGAATTAAGCTCATTTTTAGTAAAAATACTTGACATATAAAACTTAATTTTCTTATATATGGTCACTCTATCAGATTTCATTTCTCTGGTATATTCCATGATCATCATTTAGGCATGATCAATATGGTTTTCAAACATTCTCAACCTTTTTGGGGGCATGGAAGGTACACTTCATAAAGGCGCATTATAGAGACCACTAATTTCCTCTCTTACAACTGATCTGCTCTGGTTCATCTCAAGTGTGGGAGTTGGAGTAGTAGAGGTGGAAGGAGATGAAGCAAACATTTCTAATCACTCTAGAAAAGAATTTATAAAGTTAGAAAAATATTATCTCATTTCTTCCATAATAGATATCATACCCTCCATATCATTAGAAACCCTTCTATTTTCAATTTCAAATTCCTGAATATGCATGTCATTCTTGGATGAATGTGTTGTATTGTAACCTCAAAGAGATATCTTGAATATTTCTCACTTACCATTATGGTCAAAGAAGGTTTATTTTTATCAAAAAGCTAACTTCTAATAAAAAATAACTTTTTAAAGAACTCAAATCATCCCTAGTAATAGTATATACTAGAAATGAAAGAGAAGAAGAATTAGGAACATAAGTAGAAAAAATACCAAATGATTCAATATGATCAAAAAAATCTTGAAATGAAGATCCACCATATATTGGTGGACTGAAATCTTCATCTGATTCATAATAATCTAAACCAAGTTTGAAATATCCTGAAAACTTCTCCAAATTATCAATAACTAGTTCAATCCACTTGGAATAAGACTTTACCTAAGTCTTAACATAAGATTCTATAGATGGAGGACTATCTAAAGTAGGTACAATAGGAGTGGGAACTATAGATAACTCTTTATCATTCATTTCCTTATCTTTTTTCTCAATAGTTTTAGGAGGAACATCTAACTGTATATCAAAATATTCCTTAAAATAAGCCTCTACTTTAATATTCTCAGTGACACACTGCTAAACCTGAATAACAACTGACATCTACTCAACTACTTCAAGATCTTATAGAATTGGGAATTGATCCCCCTCAATTATTGCTTCCTTCTCTTTTCTAAGTGTTTTTTCAACAACCTCAACGAAACTAAGTCAACTATTGAAAAACACCAGGTTATGTGTCAAGATCTTGTGGTGTCTCAACTTTCTCAGCAATAAATCTTCCACTAGGGTCGTCAGGTATATCAAAAACATCATGGTAATCCCCTTCTCCATTACTATTTACATTTTTATATCCATAAGAATACATTTAATCTTCTTCATCATCTCTTTTTCCTTCTTCTTTTCCCTTATTTTCCTCTTCTTCATTATCCTCGTCATTTTCTTCCTTAGCATCCCCATTATTTTCCCCATTTTCATTCTCCTCAATAGACTTGAAATAACTTTTAAATTGATATTATTATAAAACATTAGTTTTTTCTTCACTATCTTCTTTTAAAAAAAATAACAACCCAGCCTTAAATCACATATAAATTACATAACTTTTTCAGAATACTTAAAACATTACACAAATAGAAACTGAAAGACCATATTAGTTTATTTCCTTTGGTAACATGGAAACCTAAACAATGGTACATAAGTGAGTTAAATTACCTCCCACTAGGATCTTTATGACCAAAATCCTTCTTAGACACACCAAACTTAATCCATATCTTCATAAACTGGGGAAGTAAACATAAAATGGGGTGATATTAGATGCCTAGTACGAGTAAATAAGGGAGAAACGTAAGAATAAAAATGAGAATAGGGGTATGAAAACATGACTAAAACATCATAATATCATACCCTACATATCAAAGATAATAAATATGAATCATAGAATACATCATGGTAGTTTATAAGACATGAATCATTAAGAAATAAATGACATAATCCATGAAATAATTATATCGGAATAAAACATGTAATTTTGGAAAACACATAATCATATAACAGTATTCACATAGCAGTCAAGGCTTTGCTACCAAGGCCATCTTATTAGTACGTGTTCACTCCCCATACCATCATGGTAGTCATGGTTCACTCCCATGGCTATCTAAGTAGCATGAGTTCACTCATACGATATTTTTAGTCATGGTTCACTCCCTTGGACATCTTAGTTGTCAATGTTCACTACCAAGACCATCTATGTATATCTCATGAGATATAAATCATTACCCAATGCATTATAGGGAGATATTGGTCCCAAAAATCACATAATGAAATCATACATAAATGTGTCACAAAATAACCTAACCCACCGAATTAAATGAGTATCATAAAAATGAAATAATTTAATAACCTATGAAAAATAATACAAGTTTCATAATCATTTCACCTAAATAATAACCTGTGAAAAGAAAAAGGTTTAAAAATTATATGACCCATAAAAGAGAAAACGTTTTCAAAACATCATTAAATCAAAACATAAACTATTCGAAGAAAGAATATGGATGGAAACAGTTAATCATTTCCCAAAAAAGGCATGAGTAACACCAATAGATGTCATCTTAGGTAGAAAATTATTTTGTAATATATTTTAAAAAAATTACTCAAGGATAATATACTTTCTTCTTTGGAAAATTATTTTTAAAACATAAAACCTTTTGAAAACCATTTTCATGAAAATAAACCTGAAAATTTATAAATGAATATTTGATGTTTTTTTTAAAACATTTTACTTTGAAAACTTATTGAGAAACTAAAATTAAATATTGAAAAAGTTTTAAAAACCATTCTATTGAGAATACTTTGAAAACTTATAAATAAACCTCAGAAATGTTTTGAAAACCATTTTACTTGAAAACTTATAAAATAATATTGAAAAAATTTTGAAAACCATTTTCCTTTAAAACTTTTAAAATAATCTTGATAACATTTTGAAAACATTTTTGAAAGCATTGTTTTTGAAATAAAACAAATTTTTAGCCGAAAAGAGAAATACAAACATATTTTTCTTCATTTTTTATTATTTAAATTAAGTAAAAAAGTGTAAAAAATGGTACTTATACATAGAGTTATATTGAATAAAAATAGGATAATAAAACTCATGAGTTTTCTTGAGATATTTATCATAATATTTCATCTATGGAAACCTACCCATAAATAATCCTCACAAATGATTGGAATGTTTCAATAAACTCTTACCACATAGTAACTAGGGATCATACTCTCCATTTACATCAAAGAAATTACATTAATATTAAAATACCATTAAAAGAATATTTTTTATATGACATGTCAAATACATGTCATAAAATAATGTACATGCATAACAAAACATGTGTCTCAAAGAAGACAAATTGAGACAAAACTATCTTACCAAATTGGTATATTTTGAAACATAAACCCCATGAAAGAAATATCATAGAATGGATATGTAAATTAAAATAAATTTAAGAATAATAATAATATAATAAATTCATGTTCAATATATACACCACTCAAAATAAAAAGGTGGTGAACATGACAAGTATCTCACAGATATAAAAAGTGAGATGACATTCCCTTACCTTAGGTCTTAACTCATGTCATAATTATAAAAAACAATTTATTATAAATTTAAGTTTATTATAAATCTATTAAAGAACCAAATTATTATATCTAATATCATATATGGTTTAATTATGACAATATATTACTCTCTTGTTAATTATTCTATTTTAAGGTTTTACTTTAGGTAATATCAGCTTTTTTCTTCTCATATGTATTAATTTTTTATATCTTCAGTCATTATACTTATATCATGATTTAAATAATTTAAAAAATGATATAAATATAATAAATATTTATTATATTTTTATTATAATAATCTATATCATATAGAAGTATGAAATGAAATACATTGTTCAGGGAGATAGTAGGTCGTACATATAGATAAATGTTGTTTTAATTTTATTGTCATATTAAAATAAAGATATAAAATTAAATATATGTATATCTATATATAATATCCTATAATTTTAGTAAACACATCCTTAATACATTTCAGGTAGTGTTTGAATGAATCACATCGGTTTGAGGGGGCGGTAGTCCACACTTCCTCTAAAGAAATTATCATATTTACACCAAATGGAAAGTATAAAGATATACATTAAAAAAGTATTAAAAATGAATAAATAATTAATAAATAAAATATAAAAAATATATAAATAGATTGTCCATCATAATTTTCACCATGAGAGGTGATAAGGAAAAAATGAAGAGTCATCATTTCATAAGGTGATAGTTTGTCGTACATGTATAAAATATGTTTGTTACCCATTTAACGAAATTGTGTGTAATTATAGGTTTAAAACATGGGATAAAAAATAATAGTATATATAGGATAATTTTTTTATAAAATAATGGAATAATAATATTTTAGGGGCTTTAGAATGAAAATAACATAAAAGAACTTGAAGAAGAATGTTACCTCTTATTCGGGTAAATCCTTTTTGTTAGCACCAAAGGGTTTTCATGGATTGATTTCTACCTAAGGTATGGATTATAGGATGAGGTTAGGGTTTTTAGGAAGTTTATTAGGCATATCTTGTCCGAACCTAAGTTTTTTGAGATGTGTGAAAAATATGGAGAGGTGGTGGCCTTTTATTGGGAATGGAAAGGACGCACTTGACATTTTTTTTAAAACAAGTTACATGTACCAAAGTTTTTAAATAAAAAAAGTCATAAAAAACAAAAAAAAACTCAATAATGGAAGGTTTATGGATGCAATATGTCCATAAAATGGGTGTTGGATAGGTTTATGAGTCATTTGGGCCCTTAAGATTATTGTTTATTCCCTTGTTATGTTTAATTTTACCTTAATAACTGTAATTAATTTTAATTACATTCACTAATATTTTTTTGTTTAAAAACTAAGTTTACATTTTTAGAAATTATAAATTATGATTCTTTAAACTATGGAATCAATTTTTCCAAATTAAATTTAGAGAAGTGGAAAATTTTAATTTAAATTTAATCCCGCTGACGGGACAACACATCAGGTTTTTAATATACAAACATCGAAAATTTTGATTTGTTTTTATAGTAAATATCAAAGTGAAATTGATTCCAATGAACTAAATTGGATTAATTTATAAAATATATATATAATTAATCTTTAAAACCAATTTAAAATTTAACTTAACCTTATAAATAAATTAGATAAAAAATAAGTTGTGAATTAAAATTTATAATTTTTTAACTACTCATTAAAAATGAAACCTTACAAAAAATTACCAAAATTTAAACTAACCTAATTTTTATGTTTTTACTTCTAATATGAAGTTTATTTTAAAATATATAATCCATAAAAGTTATAAAAATTGTATTTAAAATTGTTTAACCATTAAAATATAGTAAAAATGACTTAATAAGTAATATAGTATTTTATGCATAAAAATGGGTTTGTTTTTATCTTAATCTTATCAAATAAATTGGATGATTATCAAATATATTTGATTGAATAATATATATATATATATATATGACATTAATATCACTCACTAATTTTAATTAATTTAATTTTTTAGGGTAACCCATATTTGTGGGTATAATAATATTTTCCTTTATATTCAATCAGTTTCCATTTTCAATTATAATTAATTTGTAACCAATGATTTCATTTTATATTTTTGTAAACCATATATTTTCATAATTTTTTAAACCATTTTCATAACTACTAATTTAATTTCTAGTTTATATTAAATAATATTTTAATAAAATATCAATATTTGAGAAAACTCAGTCTTGCGTGTTACACAAGCCATCGAGAAAAGTCATTGTTCTGTTTAAAGTAAAATAACCTCGGTGTTCTATGTAAAACAAGATAAAATTAGTGTTATGTGTAGTGCATAATTAATTTTATTTTTTTTATAACCCAATCCATACATAGTGATTTAATATAAACTAAACTATTTTTAGTTTTGCGTGAAATGAAAAATATCAAAAAGGTAAAATTAATTTCAAAAAATATTTCTCAAAACCTCGGGGTGTTAAATTCTAACTCCCTTAAAATTAATTTCACCCTCAAAATTCATATGGGTTATAAAAGGTTTAATAATTTAAAGTTTAATTCATAGAAACCTATATCGTAAAAATGAATACGAAAACTTCCCTTAAAAGGGGAAAGATGGAACCATAACAGTTACCCAAAGTAATATATAACTAGGTTTCCCTATAGGAGAACATATGGTGGGAGTGATGATTGGACAAGGAGGGAAAGTGTTAATATTTATAGAGATTGATTGAGGTCATCAATCACAAACAAGTGATTGATCAATGAAAAGTTTAGGTCCTTAAAGTCATAAATATCTGATGATTTAAAAGGCCATTGGTTCAAAAACAATTAAGGTATTAGGACAACACATTTTTCATCATTATCCTATCATTGAGTAATTATTTTATTTAACAAGAAAATAAGAAAATATACTTAATTTATATATTTATTTATACAAAATTTCATTCATTGGTTATGTTTTTATCTATTTATAATTCATCCATTACTTTAAGAAATGTATGTCTAAGAATTAATTTAGATTCCAAAAGTACTAAAATACCTTTTTAGCAGATCTTAAGTCTCATAAAAGAATTAAAATCATAACTATTTAACCCTAACTGTTCTTTAAAATTCATATCATTAATAGGTTAATATACAAATAGAAAAAGTCACTTTACTGGTTCATCATTAATATTTATTCATAAAAAAATTTACACATCAACCAAGACATCACATAGGCCAATGATAGGCATGAAACCCATATCATTCTTCACTCATGGTTTCAAGACCCATGGCCTTGCAGTACTTAATTGGTTGTCACCTGACATACATGACATCCTTTTCTAAAACCACACTAAAATAATTTCAAAAATATTATATATATCCTAGAAATAAGGGTAATAACTATAAATCATTTTAAACATGGTTTTCAATATAGTCTCACTAAACAAATATTTCTTCTAAAGATTGAATTAAAATTTTCATGAATGGTTAAGCTTATAACCCTTAATAAATATAAAATTTAAAAAAACATAATGAAGGTCATCAAATCAACATAATATTGATCCCCCATATATTATAAAGTACCTCTTGGTTGTCACAGTCCAAACATGTGAATATCATCATCATATATTCCCTTAAAACATGGTAATTTTCTAAATTACCATAAATAATTATTGAAAAAAATGCATGTTTTCATATTCCAAATTATATTTGATATATCCCATAAATCTAAAAATGTTTTAAACGTCATCAATGATAGCATAAACCACATTTCAACAAGTCCTTATTTTGAAGGTAATCATTACCATCTAATCTAGTTATTAATATACCATATCATTATCCAAAAAAAAGATTATCTCCACATAAAGAACATATTAAGGGTTACCTTTCCTTAGTAAAAATATCACCTTATCATTAAATCACTTTACCAATCCATTAGGAACATTAAACATAAAATTGTAAATACCAAGAGAAAAATATAATCAGAATAATCCTTTCAAATTTCATCATTTATATAACATAATTCATGAATCCATATATATGAAAACAAAGAGTATTCCACTTCATACTTAATCCATTAACAAGGATACCTCATCTGATTATATAATACCTATTTTCATTAACATTTTATATGAAATATCATCATTAGAATCAATATAATCATTACTCTTACAATATTTCTGATTCTATTTGTAATCTTTAAACTTAGGCTATAAATTTTCATAATTACCCTTCATCCCACACATAAATAATTCTACCTTTAACAATGTCTTAAGGAGGCCAATATTCCCCTCTATTTTATTAGTCAAACCCGTCATTTTTTCGTTGCTGTTACTTACTTAGTGTCTTTATTTTAAACAATGAAAACACCTTTTTATTCCTCTAATACATTCACTTAGGTGATTATTTACAAATTATTAACACAAAGGAAACCAAATCTTCATTCCTCTATTTCTCTATTACCTGAACTCTCAGTGAGCTCTTTCTTTCTCTTCTTTGGTGAGCCCGAGAGTTGGTTAAGGTACACATTGTTGATCATGTTCCTTGAAAACTAATTAGTCATGATCATGACATCCTTAACTCCAATTATCATCCCATTTTACTTCTCTTAAATAAATTTTATATCATATTAAATATTAATCTAGTTCCTTCTAGTTCCATCCATTGACTGAAACCAAGAATAATTTAGTAAGAAACAATTATCATAATCAGGAATAAAATAATCATGAAAACCACTTATATAATGTAAAAATTATGAAACCTTACTCAATATATGAAACTATAGGTGTATCCTAAGTTATTCATAGCCAACTTATATTTAAATCCTTTATGATTGTTCGTGAAGAGTTTGTGAATTACCAAAGAATATCCCCCGAGAGTATCAATCCAGATGTGCAATAGGGCTCATTGTCATATACCAGATTACCCAAAGTGTGGACTGGAACATTTTTTAGAGTTTTTACATCTAGGTACATCTATTCCAAATCCCCATAAACTTGTAGTATCTAGAAAAGACTGTTTTTATAGGAAACCACTTAATCTATCCTTTACTAAAATTCCATGACATTTCCCTATACTTTTCCTTATACTTAGACTTATCCCTATACATGTACTTTGGGTTATCACTATAATTTTATCATACTAGATTCCAATGGTTAACTAAAAATTTTCTCTAATACCAACTTTAATGACCCATTTTTAATGTACATAAATATTTCATAACTTTTTTTGGAATACTTAAAACATTACACAAACAGAAACCCAAAGACCGTATTAGTTTAGTGCCTTTGAGAACATGTAAACCTAAACACTAGTATATAAGTAAGATACATTATCTCCCACTAGGTTATATATGACTATAAACCTTCTTATAAACATCATACATAATACATATCTTCATAACTGTGGGAAGGAAACATAAAATGGGATGAGCTCAGATGATCAGTAAGGGTAAAAAAGGGAGACATGTAAGCATAAACATGACCATAGGGGTATGAGAAAATGATAAAACATTATAATACCATACCTTGAAAATCAAATATCATAAACATGAATCATTGAATAAATATTGGTAGTTCATAATAGATGAATTATAATGAAATAAATAAAATAAACCATGAAATCATATCATTGGAATAAAACATGGAATTTTATCAAACACACAATCATATAATATGATTTCCATAGTAGTAAATGAATCACTACCAATGCCATAATTTTAGTATGGGTTCACTCTCCATACCATCTTGGTTGTCATGGTTCACTCCCATTGTCATCTTAGTATCATGATTTCACTCCTCATACCATCTTAGTAGTTATGGTTCACTCCAATGGCAATATTTGTCATCAAGGTTCACTTCAAAGACCATATTAGTCTATCTCATGAGATATAAATATTTACCCAATGCATTGGAGAGATATATATGTCACAACCATCTCATAATGAAATCAAAAATACATGGGTAAAAAAATAACTTATCCCATGAAATTTAATGGGTATATAAACCTGTAATCATATCATAACCTATGGAAAAAGATACAGGTTTTATAATCATTTCCTCAATAGGATAACCTGGGAAAAAATTGGGTTTCAAAACAACATAAACTATAAAAGAGAATTGGGTTTCAAAAATATCAATCCATCAAAACATAAACCATTTAGAAAAATAATATTAATAGAAAACATTAAATCATATACCCATAAAGGAATGATTAACACCAACAAATATAATCTTATATGAAAAATGATTTTGAAATATATTTTTAAAATAAATATTAAGGAAAATATCCTTTATTCTTTGGAAAATTATATTTAAAACATAAAACCGTTTGAAAACAATTTTCAAGAAAATAAACACAAAGAATTATAAAGGAAGATTTGATATTTTTTGAAAACCTTTTCTTTTGAAAACATATAATGAAATATTGAAAATGCTTTGAAAACCATTTTCCTTGAAAAATATAAAAGAATCTTGAAAAAATTTACAAAACATTTTACTTTAAATCATATAAAACTAGCTTCAAAAGTTTTTGAAAACATTTTTTAAATCACGGTTTCAGAAATAAAATAGTTTTATGACCGAAAAGAGAAATACGATCAGATTTAAAAAAACATTTCCTTCTTTATATTAAGTTTAAAAGAGTGTAAAAATGGTACGAATAAATGGAGATATATTTAATTAACAGAGGACACTATAACTAATGAGTGTTCTTGGGAGATATATCACAAGATTTCATCAATGGAATCATACTCATTAACAATCCTAATAAACAATGGGATTGTTTGAATAAACTCTTACCACATGGTAAATTGGGACCATACTCTCCATATAAGAAAATGAAATGAAATTAAGCTTAAAATATATTTTAAATAACGATATTACTAACATAAAATTTCCAATACATCTCAGAAAATAATGTAGGTTCACAGAAAAACATGTTTCTCAATGAATGAAAATGGAGGCAAAAATATCTTACCGATTTGGTAACATTTGAAACATAAACCCCATAAAATAAAGATAATAGAATGTAAATTTAAATACCCATAAATTTTAGAGTAATAATTATATAATAAATTCATTTTAATTATATGCACCACATAAAAGAAAAAGTGGTTAACCTGGAATTTCTCTCATGGATATAAAAAGTGAGATGAAATTCCTTTACTATGTGTATTGACTCTCACTGTACTCATACAAAATTCTTGTATAATAAATATAAGTTTATTATAAATCTATCATAGAACCATATTATTATATATAACACCGTATACGGTTTTATAATGAAATTTTATTACCTTTTTGTTAACAATTCTATGTTAAGGATTCACTTTGGGAAATATCTTCTTTATTCTTCACATGTGTCTTAATTTGTTATATATTTGGAAATTATAATTATATCATGATTTATACAATTTAAAACATGATATAAATATAATTAATATTAATTATATTTGTATTATAATAATCTATACAATATAGAAGCATGAAATGTAATAAACTGTTCATGGAGACGGTAGGTCGTATGTACGCTTGAATATTGTTTCCATTTTCTTGTTGTATTGAAAGAAATAAATAAAATGTAATATATGTATATATTTATCTAATATCATTAAATTAAAATTATTATATAATATATATCATATAATTTCAATAAAAATATACTTAATACATTCCATGTTGCGTGTGAACAAATCACAACACTTTAAGGGGGTAGTAGTCCACACTTCCTTAGACAAAATTATCATATTTAAACCATATGGAAATTATAATTATATATACTAAAAAATTATTAAATAATATTAAATAAATAATAAATATAATATATAACATTTATTAATATGTTTTCCATCATAATTTACACCATGAGAGGTGGTAAAGGAAAAATGAACAATCATCGTTTTGTGAGGTTGTAGTTCACCAAACACATAAACAGTATGTTAATTACCCATTATATGAAAGTGTGTGTAATTTTAGGTAAAAACATTATCCTAGAAACATCCTTTTATATTTATTATACTAGTGTTTTTATAAAATAATTGAATAAGAATAGTTTAGAGGGCGGAGAATGGAAATAACATAAAAGAACTAGAGGAAGATTGTTACCTCTTATTCAAGTAACTCCATTTATTTTCCACCACTGGGATTCCTTAGAATGATTGTTTCCAAACGGAATACTTCTAGAATGAATCTAGACATAAGTGGTTTGAGAGATGTGAATAAGAGGGAGTGGTGGTGTCCTTTTATAGGGGAGGAAAAGGAAACACTTTGCATTTTTGAAAACAGGTTAGGTGCACCTATGGTTTTACCTAAAAATAGTCATAAAAAACAAAAAAAGAATAATGTAAGGTTTATGGATGAAATATGGATATAAAATGGGTATTTTTCAGGTGTATATGTTATTTGGGCCCTTATTTTTAAGGTTTATTCCCTTATTATGCATAATTTTACCTTAATTATTATAATTGATTTTAATTACTTTCACTAATACATTTGGTAAAAAAATAAGTTGACATTATTATAAAATATAAATTATGATGATTCCAAAAATTGAATCCATTTTTACGAATTCAAATCACATAATTGGCATAAATTATTTTAAATTTAATCCCACTGACAGGATGACACTACATGTTTTTAAAGTAAAAACCTTCAAAAGTTTACTATGTTTTTATATTCAATATCAAATTAAAATTTATTAAAATGAACTAAATTGGATTAATATATAACAATTAGATATAATTATACTTTTAAACCAATTTAATATATAATTTAACCGTATAAATAAATTAGATGAAACAACAGTTTTGAACTAAAATTCAATATTTTTTAACTATTCATTAAAAATTGAAACCTTATATAAAAATACAAAAATTAACCCTAACCTAATTTTTATGTTTATATTTAAAATATGAAGTATATTTTTACATATATAACCAATAAAAGTTCCAAAATTTTGATTTAAAATTAGTTCTCCATTAAAAGGTGGTAAAAATGTCTTAATAAGAAATATAGTATTTTATACATAAAATTGGGTTTGTTTTTATCTTAAGACTATAAAATATATTGTATGAATATAAAAAATATTTTATTGAATATATAATATATATAACATTAATATCAGGCACTAATTTTTATTAATTTAATTTATTAGGGAAAAACAACTTTGTTGGTATAATAATATTTCTTTTATATTCTATTGGTTTTCATTTTCTTTTTATAATTAATTTTTATCTAATGAATTCATATTATATATGTGTAAAACATAGATATTTATAATTTATTTAACCCTTTTAATAACTACAAATTTAACAAAAATGTTATATTATATAATATTTTAGTAATATATCATTATTCGGTAGAACACAGTCTTGTGTGTTAGACAAACCATTGAGGAAAGTCGTTGTTATCTGTAATGCAAGGTAACCTCAATGTTCTAGGTAGATAAAACTAAAATTAATGTTGTTTGTAGTGAAATATTAATTTGGTTCTTCATATAAATCAATCCAAACGTTGTGATTTAATATAAAATAAACTATTTTTAGTTTTTCATGAAATGAAAAATATCAAAAATATTAAATTAATTTGATTTTTTTACAAAATATTGGGGTGTAAAATTTTTTATCCTTTATGAAGGCCCTTAGAGGACTCATTTCATAATAGGTGATAGCAACAGATATCTTAGATATGTTAGGGTCACTACCCACTTCCACTGAACATTCTTCCTCTACATCTCTAGCAACAACAAATTCTTCTTAATTATTAGAATTTGAAAATTATCAAACTTTATCTACCTCTAAGACATGATACAATATATATTTGGGTCTATAAGGATGGTCCACAAAGATGAAATGATCATATAGATTTTCATTATCAAATACTCATTATCTCTTCCATGGGTTGAAACTATTCTTAATCCTCTTATATATCACCATAGTGATACGAAAACCACCACATTCTATAAAAGATTCTTTACTTTCATCAATAAGAACTTTTGACTAAAACATAGCTAGAATGAACATCATATAAATTAAATAAATTTACCTTGGAGTGGTTTTAAACATCTCCATTAAGTGTCACAAAAGATATGTGAAAAGTTTTATCAAAACCTATTAATATCTTATGGTGGAAAAGTTACCTTTTCTCAGGCATGACATATGTTGTATAAACTTAAACATCAGCCTACACTCCCCATCTAATTTTGAAACTATCAGATATCTTGTGATTTTATCACCAATAATCTCTCATATTTTTTCTTTATAAACATATAGATCACTATTTTGATGAATGGTTCCTTGATAGTCCTTAGACACAACATCATGTGGTACTTATAAACACTAAGCCCACCATTTTGAAGAAAAAGAAATTATATGACCCTTAACAGAACCTATGACCCATTCAGCATCAACTTCTCCATAATCACACCCAATATACTAATACAAATCATAAAACTGCATAGGATAAAAGGGAATATTATTTAAAGTAAACCACTCCAACCATCCTTGATCTTGAATTACTTTGATAAATAACAATTTAATTGAAACTAATCATTATTCTTGAACTTATTTTTCTAGTAAAACAACCTTATTTTAAATATTGGGGTTAACTGGTGAAACTTCAATAGTATGGCTCGACTCTCCTTTCTTCTTCTTTGATGGATCTGACTCATCCAATGAATATACCAAGGTATGATTGACTTTGGCCCTAGATGTTGGCTCAGTTATATTGAATGAATGTGAAAAGAAGGTAAAAGGTTGGGAGGTAAAGGGTCATAAAAGGTTTGGTGTGAGGGAAATAAATGTGTGGTTAAATTACAAAATGGTCTGAATTATATTATTTAAGGATTTCAAAAATTAAAAAATTAAAATTAGAGTAAAAATTTTAATCATATTATAAATTTAAATTAAACTTTTCCGAAATTAAAACTAGTGGTTCAAGTATTGATAATTGAATATTTTGAAAAAGGCATGGGAATTCAATAGAGATACTTACAATGGAGATGCATCTAGTGGTGAGAATTACGATGGAGAGAAGTCAAATTTTGAGAAGTCCAACAGTGATACATTCAAAATGTTGATACATACACAATGGTGAGTCATACCCAAAGGTGGTACATACCCAATGGTGATACTTACCAAAAAAATTAAACTTTAACCAAAATTTGTAAAACCTATTTCATGTTTGATGTAATTCATTCTCTCAAAATTCAAAGTCTTAATCAATATATCAGAATGATGATATTCTATACTAATTTATTCAATTGTGATATTAATTTTCTAAATTGGTCTCTCAAAAAGTTATGTATTACTTCAATATAATTTTTTCTATAATGTGATACAAGATTCCAAGAAATACTAATAAAACCTGTGTTGTCATAGTTTATAGGGACATGTTATAATTGATATCCATAGTATGGTAAACTGTGTTTCATCTATAAAATTTGTGCACAAAAATTACCAGTAGCTATGTATTCAGCTTTAGCAGTAGATAGTGAAACTTAATTTTATTTCTTACTACATCAAGAAACTAGATACTTTTCTAAAAAGTGACCTGATCCAAAGGTTCTTTTGTATCTAAATTACCTCCACTGAAATCAGCATCATAATAACTAACTAAATCAAATTCTTATTCCCTTGGTTTAAACAATCATAAATTGGTAATATATTTGAGGTATTTGAAATTTTTTTTACAACTAAAATTTGTGACTCTTTTGGATTAGCTTGAAAGAGAGACCACATATACACATTAAACATTATATTTGGTCAGATAGACGTAAGGTAGAGAAGACTTCCCATCATACCTCTGTAATTGGTTTGATCATTTGGTTTCCCAGCCTCATCTATAATGTCCCAAAATTCCATGGATTTTTTTTTCAAATTTAAATAAGATTTATATAAGACCAGGTTCCGAGACAACATATAATTCTAAGACTCGGAGTGGCCATAATAGATTTTCAAAAAAAAATTAAAAATAATTATTAATGAAACGTGCGAGTGAGATTTTATATCTTTTGAACTGGTTCTTGGATCAAAAATACAAGGGAACTATTGAACACAGAATGGTGAGAGGACTTAACATCGACCGGTGTAGGTTAACCAAATAAGTTATTTTTCTGGATTTTTGAAGAAAAAGTTAAATAAAATAAACAAGATTTATTTTATTTTTTGTTTTAATTTGAAATTGTTGTAACATAATGGATTTCCACCTGAGTGTAACTAAAACATTGTTTCATTAATGAAACAACTTAAAGACGACGAATCACATCAGTAATAGAAAGGTGGTTAACAACCCTTAATGGTTTGATAATGATCAATCGTTAAAGAGGTAGAGAGGAAATCTATGAGTCTCTTGAGGATTGTCATTGACGAACGACGAACAACGAATGACAAGCGCCAATGATGACAAATCAATGAATCAACAAATGAGATTCAGATAAAATGTGGATGAATGACAACAATGTAGAGATGTTCCTCTTCAGTGAATGAAAGAAATCAAGGTAGGGGTTGTTATTTGAATTTATCTCCCCCATTTTTGGTTTTCAATGATGAATGTGGATCAACCCACGAATAGGTTGACCCATAGGTCAGTTGTTTTTACTAGAGGGTTCATTTTTCAGGGTTTTAATAGGAGATATTCTTGGTGAATTTTTGTTAAACCTTTTAATGATAATGGACCTGATTGACATGAACATAAATCTAGGTTCGTTCAATCTTTGATTATTTGTGCATTTTTCCTCCCTCTGTTCTTCATTCATCACAGGCAGCCCTCACATGGCCCATGACTCAACGCTTGGAGTTCGGATTGTAATTTCACAATAAATCCTTATAAAAATGATCTGAAGTCATGGATTCATATGGACATGTCATGGAAAAGGTGTGATGAAAGTGGTCGTGACTGGAACGAGGTGGTGCAGGAAATATCTCTGCTCGAATGACATTACATTTGGGTGGATCCCAATAAGGTTTTTAGCCCCAGGAGACGAATAACACAACCCAATGGTTATGGAACACTCTTTAGATCAAATAACAGACCACTAGAGCATGTTTGGTGGTCCATGTAAAGTTTTGTTGGGCCATCGGTACCATTGGTGGTGCCAGCCTCGTGGGGGATTGTGGGGAAGCACACCGTGGTGGAGCTAGCAGTGGCATCTGTGGCCCCATGACACGGTGTGATCTAGAACCATGGCTCTATCTTAGGTCATTATAGAATACCCGTTCTTCTACACAGACTGGTTAGATGGAGTAGTGGCGCCAGCTGGCACCGCCTGAGGAGAAAACGGACGCAGCCTTTACCAAATCTGAACTGAGGAAACCGTCCCGCAGTAGCTGGTCGAGCTGGTTCTGGTGGGCCGTGCCTAGCTAGGCAGACCAAGATGAACCAAAGGCCCAATGGATAGGCCCATCTAGTCTGGTATAGGCCCATTGGTCCGGGTCAGACTGGGTCGGGTCAGACCTGGGACGGGTCAGACCGAACCCAGACCCAATCGGCCCCCATTTCACTAAAATGACTGTAACTTCTAAACAGAGCATCTATTTGATGATCTGTCTATAGTGTTTGTAACATTGTGAAGATATGGTCCTTTTGAAATACTCAAAGTAAGTTTTTTGAGAAATTTGGAGGACAACCTATTTGATTTGAATAGTAGGATCTCCTAGTATAAGAAATATTTGGGCAGAATCTGGGTGATTCTTATTACGAGATGATAGAATGATTACTCCCTTGATGACTCAAGGTATAGGTACTTATTATCCATCTTCTTTGGAAGAGATGGGACTCCCCACATTTTTTTTATGGGTTCATTTTTTTTGGGTGGTTTCCTCCGACAGTGTTACTCCCCTGTTGGATTAGGGCACAGGTTCTCAAAGAAGTTCGTAAAGGAAGAGTCAGTACTCCCATGAAGTTCTAGGGAGAGGGTCCTATATCCTTGGAGTTAGTAATCCCCTATTGGATTAAGGAGAGGTTTCTCCATACCTAATTCTTATAGAGTCGATACTCCCCTACCAGGTAGGGAGTGGGTCCTCTATTATAGGAGTCAGTACTCCCCTACCATTCTAGGGTGTGGGTTCTCCTTATGCAGTGCTACAACAGAGTTGTCACTCCCCTACTGTTCCAGGGAGTGGATCCTCTAGCTTGGCGTTAGTACTCCCCTAACATAATAAGGTTTGGTTCCTCCATAGTGATCTGACGGACAAAGTCGGTACTACCCCATATTACGAGGGTGCAAGTCCTCTAGTCACTGAGTGGTACTCCCCTACCGAGTTGGGTGTGAGTCCTCGATATACAAAGTTTTTCTCCCGTACTAATTCATTGTGTAGTTCCTTCATGAGTAGTACTCCCCTATTGGAACAAGTGTTCAAGTCCTCACTTACGGATTCATACTCCCCCGTCTTCGAGTAGCGACGAGGAGCAAGTCCTATATAGGAGTTGGAGATACCTATGTTGCGACATAAAGTTATGATGATCGGGCCCCTCCACATGAAGAGATTGATACCTAGTTAAGATTTAGTGCTCCCTCAGTAGACTGATTCATGAGCCACTCCTTACAGAATCTACTGAGATATCGTAGGTCAGTCTGGAGCCATGCTCCCTAAATTGAGTGCAGTGATGAGGAGAAGACATCTTCACTTGGGTTTCCTTAGTCTTGCATCGGGTGAAAGGATATCATGATTAGAACTCCAGTGCCAAGAACTATATTCGGACATAGTATAATGTTCTCGACAGAGCACATTCTCTCAGACGTACCATTCCGAATGGTAGGATTGTACCTGATGGAGTGCATCTCTTAGCTGGGTGCCATCAGGGATGGCTGAGCTTATAGAGTGTGATCTCCTGGTTCATGTGTTATGACATGATCCTTCGATGAAAATCATAAATATGGCTATGTGTTTGGGACCATATTTTTCTTAGTGGATGAAAATATTTTATCTTGATGTTCATGGTATATGTATGGGAATATACCTTAGTAGATATGACTGTTCATTCCTTTTTGGTTTTTCTCTTATGCTTTACCTTTGTGGTTTCGAGGTCCCCTACTGAGTATCATTTTACTCACCCTAGTAAAGGATTTTCCCACACTTGTCCTTTCTTTTGTAGACAACCAATGCTTTGATGGAGTCTAACGAGGACTAGGACCTAGTGGTGTTTAGTGATATCAGACAGAAGGGGTGTACTTGTACAACTTCAGGCATTTACCCTTCACCAACCCTTCAGGTAGGCTTCCTGGGAGATGAGCTTTAGGGACTTGAAGTTTTAATTTTTTTTGTTTTAATTTTGGTTGGATTGTATATTGGCTTTGGTTTCCACCCTGAACTTTACTTTCTATTTTACTATGGTTTTGTTTTACTTAGTGGATTGAATACATGATTTCCTTGGATTTTACTTTGTAGTACCTTTGGATGGGAGTTGTGTGCATGTGTACAGGTACATGGAAAATGCCTCCCATTTGCAGGATAATTCCTTCTACGGTACTCACTAGCCCCTAGCCATTGGGATGCAAGCTTGGGGTAGTCATGGCATGGCCCCCAAGGGAGTAGGTCATGACCAATTGGTATCATAGATTGTCAGTTATACCTCAAAGACCAAGGGTCTATTGTTTTTAGTTTTGGGAAACATTGTTAAGTGTTTTGAGTTTGGATTCTCATCCAGGGACTCTAGTGTTGCTGTAGTGGATGATGTTTCTATACACTGGGACTCTTGACACCTATTTTCTAACTCAGTACATTGAAACACTAGTTTGGGGGAAATAAAGGGTACATGCATTATGTAGTAATGGTTTTTCTTTCCATGTCCTTATTGAGTCAGCTCTCCAGATATTCTCTTTAACCATGGTTCATCTTGATATATTTCAAGATTCCACCATGATAACAACCAGATAGGGTTCTACAATGTGATTGTAATGATGATCTACCTCAATTAGAGGCTTTAATACAAGGAACTGAATATGTGGCATTACCTCTGTGTGGTGAAACAGTTATGAAACCACCCATCAATTAAAAGTTGCTACCAGCACTACCAGTGGAGTATGTGTATAGGCTTAGTGTGCTAAAAGAGTTATAGAGGTAGAGACCTCCCAGATTCTGAGGTGAGATAGATCCTCAGGTAGCTGACAATTGGCTTGAGGTGGTTACATGAGTCTTCCACCTAATGAGAATGCCTCTCGACTATATTTCAATTCTATCCACGATCCTTCTTCAAGGATTGATGTGGATATAGTGGATATTGAAGATATATACACATGATGAGGTGACCCTCACCTAGATTGATTTTGAGAGCCTCTTTAGGGACGAGTTCTTTTTGGCGACATTACGCTCTGTGTGTATACAAGAGATGTTACACCAACAGTAGGTTAGCATGATGGTAGTACAGATCCCTGGTGGTTGAAATCTACCTGGTATAGGAGAAGATAGATTTGACCTATATAAGAGGTCATGAGGTTGCGGCGTCTGCTGGAACTATAAGACGACATGCAATAAGATAGTGGCATAGGAGGCATACCTGTGCCCGAACACAAACACATGGGTCTGTGGTGCAGGAGTAGCACCAAGGAGTAGATTAGACATAGGAGAGGCGGTGTTATTCTTACAATGGTCGGGGGAATCTCTCTAGATATTGTATGACCTGTTGTGCCACTGAGAGGGAGCCGACTGATGAGCCTCCCTGGTAGAAACAGTGTTTGGAGCAAGGAGTTCCAAAATATGATAGGAAAGGTAGATGATCTGGATGAGTAGTAGAAGGTGGCAGGTAGTTTGCAACTTTTCCACCACCACCCCCAGGTGTTCCACGCCAGGATCAGAGAGATGGAGGATGTGGGAGAGGAAAACTGCATGCAATCATAGATTATGAACCAGAATCCCCAGGGGAAATTCGAGGTATGATTTGTGTCTTTTCTTTTGGATGCCTTTTTAAATAGACATATTTTCCAGTCATCCTCCTTTTTCTGCAAGTTTTTTTTGAGGCTTTGAGGTTCCGGGTGGACCGTGGACTGGACCCTCATGCTTAGAGACTCTTGCTGGGAAAGACACATTGATCACACACTGGTACTGATAGTGTGACTTGACTCTTGGAGGAGAGAGTTGCAATTAGGATATCTTAGTCATGGCATAGAGGCCTTATGATTTCATTCTAGGTATGGAATACTTCTTTTCATACCTTGATTGATAATATTAGGCAAAGGATAAAATATTCCCATGATGGTAAAGGATGGTTTTACTTTGCTCTGAAAGGGAAACCCACGAATCACATAAACGAATCTCACAAAGAGTCCTATTTTGGACTATTCCATGGTGGAAGCGTTAGACCCCATGATGCTTCTACAGTATGAAATGGTTGTTTAACATCCATAATCAGCTTAGATTCCACTAGTGAGTATGGAAATGTTCCAGTTTCAGCAAGTTGTATGGCCGATGGAGGTTGTAGAAATAGGGACTACTAAGAGTCAGTGTTCGCTCGTGGACAGCCCTATTTCATTTTTAAATACCCCTGTGTGTTCAGAGTCAACCTTGAATTACTAAAACGTATGGAGTATATAGAATAGTTCATCGAGGAGTGGATGTGAACTGTGGGTTTCTGTTTGTATCTATGTGATGATAGTGTGGAGGTGAGCCGCTATGCCCCATGAATACGAATGGATCAGGGTGATTAGTGATTTTCCCATTTATTGTAGCTAAAGTTAAATGTTCCCATTGTTACATAGTGTTGACCTAAAAGAAGTTGTACATGAAGCTGGTCGATCTTAGTGGTTCCTCGAAGTGTGTACTTGTAAGTAGTGTAGGGACCCTTAATGAACTTAGTTTTCTTCCGTTGTGTTTAGGGTTTTTTTTCAGGGATGAAAATCCTTAAGGTGGGGAGAATGTCATTTCCCATAATTCCATGAATTATTTTTCGAATTTAAATACAATTTTTACAAGACTAGGATCTTAGACTCATGTAATTCTGAGAACCGGAGTATCAGGAATCGATTTTTGAAATTTTTTTAAAAGTTAATTAATTAATCATGTGAGCATGATTTTTTATCTTCTGAACTGGGGTTTAGATCAAAAATCATAGGGCACCATTGAACTCAGAATGAATATATTTTCCTAGAAAATACTTAACTTTGACCGATGTGGGTATACCAGAAAAGTTATTTTTTGGTATTTTTAAAGAAAAAGTTAAATAAAATAAAATGGATTTATTTTAGTTTTTATTTGAATTTGAAATCATTGTAGCATAATAGATTTTCACTTGATCATAACCAGAACACTATTTCATTAATGAAACAGCGTAATGATGCCGTGTCACATTAGTAACAAAAAGGAGAATAACACCCCTTAATGGTTTGACAATGATCAATACTTAAATTCGTTGAGAGAGGAAATATCTGAGTCTTTGGAGGATCACCACTGACTAATGAAAAATGAAAAACGAAGATTTCCAACAATGATAGATCAAAAAATCGATGAACGAGATTTGGATCAAATGTGGATGAACAACGACAATGTGGAGAAGTTCCACATCAGTGAAATAACTGAATCAAGGTAGGGGTTTTTATTTGAATTTATATTTCATGTTATTGATTTTAAATGACAAACCCATATCAACATGAAAACATATTGACCCACGATTTGATCATTCTTGAGGGGGGATTCATTTTGTGGGGTTTCAACATGAGATCTTCTGGGTGTCTTTTGGTTAACCATTCTAATGGAAATGGACCTGCTTGACAAGAACATCAATCAAGTTCCGTTCAATAATTATTGGTTTGTGCATTTTTCCTCCCTCTATATGTAGTTTTTTGAAATAATCCCTCACTTGGACCACAAATCAATGCTTGGAAATCAGACGGTAGTTGCCCAATAAATATTTAGCATAATGATTTGAAGTTGTGGATTCAGATAGACATGGAACGATGAAGGTGCGATGACGGTGGTGGTGACAGGAACAATGTAGTGTAGAAAATATCACCTCTTGAATGAATTTCTATCAGGATGGATAACAACAAGGTTTTGAGCACTAGGTGATGAAGAAATCATCCCAATGTTTCTGGAACACCCTCTGGATTGAAGAATGGACCACCGGAGAACATCCAGTGGTCCACAGAAAGTTTTATTGGGTCATTGGTGCTAGTAGAGGTATCCACTCGGCTGCCACTTGGAGGAATATGTGAACCCCATCCACAAAATGATTTGGACCTGTGGCTCTACTATTGGTCTTGCTGGAAGACCTGGCCCACTACGCGGACCAGTTTTCTGGATTAGTTGTGCTAGCTAGCATCGCCTGAGGAGAAAATGGATGTGGACTTTACCACATCCAAGCCAAAGAAACCGACCCACAGTAGTGGGTCAGGCTGGTTCTGGAAGTCCATGTCCATCCAGGTGGGCTAGGCTAGACCCACAGCCCAGTGGGCGGGGGCCCATTAGGCCAGGTCGGACCCCAGACACAACTAGGCTCTGTTTCTCTAAAATGACCGTAACTTCTAAATGAATCTTCTGTTTGACATGTTTTCTGCGATGTTGGGACCATTGAAATGAGAAGATCCTTTTAAGATACTCTAGGTGAGTTTTTGAGAAATTTGGAGGACAACCTATTTGATATTAAGAGTAGGATCTCCTAGTGCGAGCATACTTTGGGTAGAATTTGGGTGATTCTTATGATGAGATGTCAGGATGGTTACTTCATTGATAAATCAAGGCACGAGAACTCCTTACCCTTTGGATTTGGTCGATATGGGAATCCCCAAATTTTGGGTATGGGTTCTTTTTCCTTTTGGGGTTTTCCTCTGACAGTGTTACTCCCCTATAGGATTTCGGCATGAGTTCTTATAGAAGTTCGTAAAGGATGAGTTGGTACTCCCCTACCATGCCAGGGAGCGGGTCCTCTATCCTTGGATTTGGTAATATCTTATTGGATTGGGGGCTGGTCCGCCATACCTAATTCTTATAAAGTTGGTGCTCCCCTATCAGGTAGGGAGAGGGTCCTATATTGTAGGAGTCAGTACTCCCATGTCGTTCCATGGTGCGGGTCCTCCTTACGTAGTAGTACAGTAGAGTCGGTACTACCTTGCCGTTCCAGGGAGTGGGTCCTCTATCTTCTGATCGGTACTCCCGTAACATACTAGGTTATTGGTCCCCCCATAGAAAACAGACTGACAAAGTTGGCACCCCACTATATTACCAGGGTTCGGGTCCTCTAGTCACTGAGTGGAACTCCCCTACCAAGTAGGGAACGGGTCCTCGATATACAAAGTTTTACTCCCCATCCAATTCAGGGTGTAGGTCCTTCATGAGTAGTACTATCCTATTGGAACCAGGGCGTGAATCCTAACTTATAGAGTCATACTCCCCCATATTCATATAGCGATGGGGAGCGGGTTCTCCATAGGAGGTGGAGCTCCCTTGACTGCAAGACACAGTTACAAGAAGCAGGCCCCTCTACTTGAAGAGATCGATACCTAGGTAGGAGTTAGTCCTCCCTCAAGATACTGAGGCATAGGCCACTCCTTAAAGAAGTTACAGAGGCATCATAGGTTAGTCTAGAGTATAGCTCCCTCAGATGAGCTCATGGACGAGGAGTAGGCATGTTCACTTGGGTTTCCTTAGTCTTGCATCGGGCGCAAAACTATGACGATTAGACCTCTATTTCTGAGAACTATTGTCAGACCATAGAATGTTCCCAATATATCATTTTCTCTTGGACGTACCATTCAGAATGCTAGAATTGTACCTGATAGAGTGCATATCTCAGATCGGTGCCATCAGGGACAGTTAAGCTCGTGGAATGTGATCTCTTGGTTCGTGTGATATGACTTGAGCCTTCAATTAAAATCCTAAAGTTGGATGTGTGGTTGGGACCACATATTTCTTAGTTGATGAAATAAGTATATCTAGATTTTCATGGTATATGTATGGGAATATACCCAATTAGAGTTGACTGTGCATTTCTTTCCATTTTTTCTTTTGTGATTTACCTTTTTGGTTTTGGGGTCCCTTACCTAGTATCGTTTTACTCTCCCATGCACGGGACTTTTCCGGACGTGTCGTGTCTTGTGAAGACAACCAATATTTTGATGGAGTTCAGGTAGGACCAGGACCTGGTGGTGTTAGTGAGATCAGATATAATGGGTGTACTTCTATAGCTTCATGTATCTACCCTTCACCTACCCTTCTAGTAGGCTTACCAGCAGATGATCTTCAGTGACTTGGAGTTTTACATTTGTTTTATTTTTCTTTGGTGGGATTGTATACCGGTCCTGGTTTCAACCCTGTACTTTACTTTCCATTTTACTGTTGTTTTTTACTTAGTAGATTTCATGCATGATTTCCTTGGATTTTACTTTCTTGTAACTTTGGATGGGAGTTATGTGTGTGTGTACAAGTACTTGAAAAATGCCTCCCATTTGAGGGATAATTCCTTCACTGCTAGTATATATCCCCTGGACTTTGGTAGGTGGGCTTGTGGTAGTTGCGACATGTGCCCCAGGGGAACGAGTCGTGACATCATCAAGATCCATTTTACTAGTGGTAATTATAAGATTATCACTACTTTTAGTTCTATCAATACCAAAACATTTTAAATGATCATTGGTATTTTTAATTTTATTTAAAATTATTCTTGCTTTATTTTGAAAATTATTAAAACTAAGAAAGAGTTTGAGTTCACCCATTAAATTAATTTCATATTCATTTTTCTCATTTTGGAAAAGTCAGTACATAAAGAATTTTTTGAATATCTAAAAATAATATCATCAACATAAATTTGTACAACTAAAAAATCTTTGAAATTTATTTTATAAATATATTAAGATCATCTATAAATTTTGAAAAACCTTTGAAAATTAGAAAAATGTTGAGCCTATAATATGAAGCTCTAGGGGCTTGTTTCAATCCATATAAAGCTTTTGTTAATTTAAAAACCTTATTTGGAAAATGGGGATTTTTAAAATCAGGGTTTATTTAAAAAATCATCACACACACACACACACATATATATATATATATTTATATCCATTAGTAAATTCACACTAGACATCCATTTAATAAATTTTGAAATCTAGATGATATGAATAGGCAATATGTATTCTAATGGATTGAAGTTCGGCTACTGGTGCAGTGGTATCTTTATAGTTTTTTTCTTCTTCTTGACTATATCCTTATGAAACTAGTCTTTCCTTGTTTCTTACTATAGTGCCTAATTAATCTACCTTGTTTCTAAACACCCATTTAGTGCATATAGTCATGTTTTCTTTGGGTATATCAATATGTTCCCATACATTTTTCATTAAAATTGATTTAATTCTTCTTGTATAGATATTAAATATAATTCATCATTAGTGGATTCATTGATGTTCTTTGGTTCAAGCTGAGATAAAAAGTAATGATGTTCAACCTAATTTTTAAGAGAATATTTAGTCTATGTACCTCTATTTGGGTCTCTAACTATAGAATATAAAGGATTATATGTAAGTGTCCAAACCACTCTAGAAAATATTGGATAGGTCACTTCAGGTTCTTCTAAAGGTTTGTGTTATGGAAGTTATGGAAATTCCTCAAAACTGGAATATTTTTCTTACTATTTCATTGAAGAATCAGTAGGTTTTGAATTTAAGTTCAAAGAAGATAAATCATCTTAAAGGTTTTATAAAGAGTTCTTGGGATCATGAGTAACTATCTCATCAAATTTGATGTGAACAAACACTTCTATATTCTTGTCCATTTTGTTAAATACTCTGTAGGATTTACTGAAGGTTTAATAACCTAGGAAAATTACTTCATTTATTTTGGAAGAATATTTCTAAATATTATCCTTAGTTTTATGAATAAAAAATTTTCAATCAAAAACTTTGAAGTAATTAACCTTAGGTATTCTATTATTCCAATTATCATAAGGGGTATTTTTCAATATAGGTCTAATTAAAACTCTATTGATTATATATTATTTTGTATTAATAGTATCTACCCAAATGTATATAGGTAGGTCATATTAATTTAGCATATTCTTGGATATCTACTATGGTGTTCTATTACATCTCTCAATAACTACATTCTGCTGAGGGGTCTTAAGAGTAGAGAAGTTATGACTATAGAAATTTTGTGAGAAAAAAGATTTAAAGTATTAATTTTCAAACTCATGACCAATTTAAATTATTAGGGTCTTAATTCTATGTCCAATTATTTTTTCTACAATTCTAGAATACTTGGTAAATTAAGAACATTCTTTACTTTTGTGATCTAGATATAAAACCCAATTACAACAAGAAAAATCATCTTCTAATATATAGAAATAGTGCTTCCAATTTAGATAAGAAACTTTATATGGTTAAAATAAATCCATATGAACCAACTCAAGAGTTTTATAAGTTGAAAGTTATTTCTTTAATTTAAAATAAATCTTGTTCTTCTTCCCTTTTTGTTAGGGTTTGCATAATTTTTCATTCGGGAACTCTAGTTTTGGTGTATCCTTGACTAAATATTTCCTAGTAAACTTAATAAGTGACTGAATATTACAATTGAATAGTATTCTATACCAAATAAAATATTCTTTTTTTAATGGCACTCAAGTAGTATTCATTTTGAGAAATTAAAGTATTAAGTTTAATAACTTAAACATTCTCATTTATGAAATTAGTAAAAAACTAAAATATATTTAAAATAAAAAAATTTATACAAATTATTCATAAATTTAATATGAAAACCATCATCACATAATTATGAAATTACAAGAAGGTTATATTTTATACCATCAATAAACAATACTTTTGAAATTAAAATAGAATTTCTATTACCAATTTGTCCAAGGGTGATGCTTTTTTCCTTTAGCATTATCCCAAAAGGTGAAATAACAACCATGAACCTTTATTAGGCACTTGAATCTAGAATAATATCACATCACATTCCTTGAATAAATGTTGTCTAAGAACTATAGAATTTTAAAGGAGGTTTTCAAGTACTTTTCCTTCAAAATAGAAATTATTCAAGAAATGATTTTAGTACCCAGATTTTCATGGGTATATAAGTGTTAGTAATCAAAGCTTTAGGAACACATATTTTTTTAACAGGTCTCTTATAAATTGACTATAATATTTTTGAAATAAAAAAATTATTTCAACCTTTAGAGAAATAAATAGAATTAAAATTTTCATATTTGGACTTTGGAACAAATGTTCTCTTTACTACACTTCTTTATCCAGGTTGGTATCCTATACCTATAATATATTTTGCAGCAACTTGTTTTCCTAAAATCTGTGTAAGAGATTCCATACCACTTGTAAAATTTTATAAATATTTCTTCAATTGTTCATTTTAAAATTTAAGATCAATATTTTATTTTAACAACTGATCATTATTTTACTTCTCAACAGATAAATCAGTTTTAGTATTTCCAATTAAAGCATGCTATCTCTTAAGAACTTTTACTTATCTTTAAGTTAATTAAAAGTTTCTTACATCATTTTATAATATTCATACATCTATTAATGATAAATTTCATCATAATTATGTTCATTATCATAAATATCAGAATTAATAACATGAAAAACATTTAAAGAAATAGGTAACTTAGAGACATTAGTCATAAATTACATGTGGGATATGTTATACTTTTGTTCATGTGATGAATCAGAATCACTTGAGAAATCATCATAAGCACTCCTAGTGGATTTCATTGCATTCTTATAACATTAGTCCTTTTCATAATATTTATGATTGTATTATAACTTTGTATAGTATGCTTTCACATGTCCTTTTAATTTTCATTCATAAAAGGTAATTTTATATGTGATATTATCCTACTTCCAATCCCTTTTCTAGATGCCTTTTTGTCATACTTTCCTTTTATTACAAGTCTTTATGAAAAACTATTTCTTTTTATAAAATTTCTTGAACCTTTTTTCCAAGTGGGCCATCTCTTCCTCACTATTTGGAGGTGAATCACTGTCACTTGATCTTTTATCCTTTATCTTTTCCTTTTCCTTCTCTCTCTATTTAGATGTAGTATTCTTAAAGACTACTGACTTTCTTTTATGCTCATTACCTTCCTCTCGATTGACTATGGGTTATTCTTCAAACACCATCATCTTACCAATAAGATCCTTGACTTTCAGGTTTTTGATGTCACATGATACTGTAATAGAAACATATGTACCTCACCATCTTTCTAGAAGTCATATTTATAGTCCCATGATTTGGTATTTGTTAGACACTAGATTACCAAGCGTGATCATATGTTCACAATTTAATTAAAAATAAGATACATTTCATATATTAGTTCATCTAACATCGTTTTAAAGTAATAATACTTAATATTATATGTATTTACAAGAAGAAATTCTATTGAATTCGTCATCTCCTAAAGAAAAATAAAAGGAATTCATTTCATTTCAATTATTATTAAATTCATGCTTAGTATCTTCATCCCAAATAACTCTAGCAATTACAGATAGTTCATATTTATCTTTATAGTAGTCTAAATATAAAAACCCATACTCCCAATGTGAATTTCCATGCTTATCTTTCAATGAGCATGATTGTTTCCAATAAGAAAATGAGTTCTTTTGGTAGTAGAACATTTTTTTGATTATCCATTTAAATAGTTAAATTTTAACTAATAGAAAATTTTCATCCTTAAATCATAACAAAAATCATAGTTTAAAAATGTTTGGAAACATTGATACCAAATAATAATCCTTAGATAGAAAATTTTGGTTGGAGTGAGTATCTTAAGAAGGCGGTGAATTGAGTACCCAATATAAATTTCTATTAAAAATGGATTTAAATAAAATCAAAAAATATAAATAAAACATCCTAGTTAGTAAAAATATTATTTTTATATAAGACTTGATCATTTAAAATAATTCTCAAATATTGATTAGGTATCGATTAAAAACAGTATACAATATACTTTTAACCATTGAATTCAATTCATTAAATCAATTTCTAATATAAACACTAATTAAAACTAACTATAAAAGAAATGGTTTTTAGTGAAGGTTAAAACATATTTAGTTTTATAGAATATAATATAAAGCAAAAAACAAAAAACAAAACACATTGTGGAATTTTGAATACAATAGGTTTAGTCTCAAGTTGATACTTAGTCATATACACTTGGAAATAACCTACTTCAAAGTAGTTTATATAAAATTATCTTTTGATACACAGTATAGATCAGGTGTTACAATAGTATATGAAATTTACATACCATATAGGGACTCTTCCATAGTTTTTATGGGAGTAAAAATAAAACATTAGGTAACACAAGACCTCTACCACAGTTATCGTGATAAAATAAAATAAAAATAATGTTTGAGAAGATATCAAGTATATTCCAGTTTAAATAAAGAGACAATATGCATATAATAAAAAGCGTACACACACACTACACATAATGTAAAAGATAAATAAAAAAATAGATAAATAAGGGTGTAGAAGAAAAGGTTTTTCTATAAATTCTAGGATCTGCAGCTTGTGACTCCTTGAAAATGATTTGAACTAAGGATCGAGTCAGGTTTAAATTATTTTTTGTAGAATAGAGTGTCGTAGAATCTTGTTCTTGACTTCTAGAAGGCACGATATGTATATTGTTTTTAGTTTTCCATAGTTTAGTGAGGCTATCTAAGTTATCTTCATATTCTTTAAATATTCTCTATCTCTCAATCAGGTGAAATGATTTGTATCTTTTCTTGTTCTTCCCTTCACTTCACCTCATACATAGATTCACATGAGTAAGTATGAATTCAATATTTAATAGTAGTAGCATGCATGGAAACATCATCCAGATATCCTGCATCCTATTACTCATATCTGACACATCCTTTAATGTAGCACTGCAATATTTAAAGAAAAAACCCTTAAAATAACATTCAACATTAAATTCAATAATACAAACCTTGGAGATAATTAATTGAAGAAGATAAGAAAAGGATTAATGGTGGTGATTCTGAAAATGGTGAATATTTGGAGGTGTATTCTTATAATAGTGATGCACTATTGATGGTGTGACATTGTTGGTGTGTCCTTAGAATGGTGACTCAGTTATATGTAGGTTATCATTATTACATAAAATCCTCTGACAAAAGGTCAGGCTAGTAGTGAATCATCCTTCTGGAGGAAGGTTTCTTTATAAATTTCCAAATTTAAGGTTCAGGGGTATGAAACAAATAATAGTGATTCATCCATACTTTTCCAAAAGTACACTTTGGTAGTGTCTCATAGGCAATGGTGAGTCTTTAAACACTTGCTGATTTTCGGAACTCAACAATGAGTTAACTTTGGTGGTGAATCAACCTCAATAGTGATTCATTGAACTGGTGGTGGCTCATTCATTGGTATCAAAATATATTATCAAAGCCATTGACAGGTTGCTTGCAGGCCTTATATGGGATGTGCTCTTAGAGGAGAAACACCACTGGGTTTCCTACAGAAAAATGGAATGGCCCATTATCAAAGGAGGGATCAACTTAAAGAGCCTTTCTGAGACCACCCACTACATACATATGAAAACCGCATGGGAAATCATCGAGGGTTAAACTTTGTGGGGGAAAACCATGTCCTACGTCTGGGGTGGCAATGCAGACACTTCTGTCCCCAAATATCACCTCCCATCCAAGCGTGGTTCCCATTTTCTGAATCTCAAGAAGAAATCTTACTAGATTATATGGGAGGGAAAGATCATTTTCTGTAAACATAAGTGGGAAGGAAATTTTGTTGGTTACCTAGGATTCCCTGGTACCACCATCTCATTCAAGGAGGTGCGCCTTTATCCATCCTTTTTCAGGACAGTACTGGACTCAAATCAAAAATAGGTGTTTGATCACATTTCAATTAACTTAGATCTAGATAGATGTGGAATCACCCCTTCCAACTTTGGGAGGTTCAACTCAAAGTACTTTTGAAGGTCTTCCTATATTCTTCTTCAGCGTGAACAATGTAACTCTCAGTTTTTGTGCAATAAAATCCCAATGAAGTATAGTTTTTTCACTTGGAGGACCAGTAACCAAGACTTACATTCAGATGAAAACTTTAAGAGTATGGTGGTCAACCTTATTTCATGCTTCCACTGTTGTAATAACAGGAAGGAAGAGACAACAAACCACATATTTTTTTAAGGGGATTGGGCGCAGGATGTCTAGAGGGCCTTCAGTGAGTTTACTGATTACTATTCAAGTGAGCTGAGGAATACTCCCTTCCTGGACTGTTGGTACAATGGTTCAGGGGAAGAAGTCCTGGAGAATACGACAAGAACTGTGATACTCAATGCTGGGTGCTGGGGTTTATGGAAGGACCACAACAGGGTTCAGTATGAGGGGTGTCCAACTCCATGGAGGTCAATCATTATGAGGGTGAGGAATCTTCATGTTAACATGGTGTCACTAATTACCAACTGGCAGGAAGCTCCCTCCCTTCAGGTGTGGCAGGCCTCTTATACTTTGTCTCATCCTCCTATACCTAGGATTTAGGGTCATTGGGTGTGGTGGTCTCCCCTAGAATCTGGCCTCAAGATGAAAAAAGATGGTTCTTGTAGCTTTGGGATCATACGTGGTGGGGGAGTTTTGTGGGATTGCATGGGCAGTGTGTGGCTGGAATTAACAGCATATTATAGAAATGGTACCTCCATACTGGAAGAGGTAAAAGAGGTTATTACTGGTATCATTATTTTCAATCAGGGGAGCATACATCTATCCTAGGTTGAAACAGACTCCAAGGTCATTTATGACTCCTTACAAGATAGAGGTTCCTTGACTTGGTCAATTTCATACATCATCAAGAAATAAAATCTGCTTATAAACAGCAATGTAGAGGTCACTCACACTTGGAATGATGGGAACAAAATATATGATCACATGGCCTCTATATATGATCAACGCTCTAATGTCACATTCTTGTATAATGTTTCTTCCCTTAAACCGAAGGGGGTGAATTTTATTTGAGTGGATTCCCTTGGTCTCCACTACTTTAGGACCCCCTAGGCCTTGTTTCCCCCCAGTTTCCCTTATTTCTTTACTTTTTAATAAAAATATAAACTTTAATTGAAGATATTTCACCAATTTTAAAGACTGTGTTCCATATTTCCAATGAAACTAAACTATTAAGGTCCTCATCATGTGTTTGTGAAATTTAATGAATATTCATCTAAAAATATTTAATATCCATATATGATAATCCTAAGTTTATATAGTTGGTGAAGTTCCCATTTAGGATCTGATTATCACTTAGCGGGGGAGGGGTGAATTAGTGATATCTTTTTATTTTTAAGTTTCCTTCTTTTTGAAAAAACCTTCACCTACTGTTAAATATTTTATTCCCTGTTGAACACATAAAACCACAGGAACACAAGATTTACAAGGTTCACTACTCAACAAGAGTAGCTACATCCTTAGTAGGGTACAGAAACAATCCAGTACCACACAATCTACTAGAAAACAATCCTTTTATGTAGAAGAAAACGATTCAGATATAACCTTACACTCGTGTAGCACTTTGAAAATAATCCAATAGTGTGTGTGCTCCCTCTTAGCACAAATAGGGTAATGTAATGATTTTTTTCTCCTTAATGAACATTCACAAATCAAATATTTCAAAAAAAATCACTTTCCTACCCAGAAGCTGGTAGGAACCTCATAGTGAAAACAGATTGCATTCCACTCCCTGCATGCGCACCTCCCTACTTGTGTGCCACCTATTTTCGCACCACTCAGCTTGTACGCCACTCCCTGCTTGTGCGCCTCCCTGCTTGCACGCCACCCAGCTAACGCACCCCCTGCTTGTGCTCCACTCAGCTTGCGTGCCTACCTACTTGCGCACCACTAACTACTTGCACCCCACTATTGTGCATAACACAAAACTTGTGTGCCACTTTTGGCTTATATACAACACACTTCTTGAAGACACCTCCTTGCTTGCATGCCTCTGACAGCTTGCACACCACTTCTAATTGTGCACCACTCTACTTGCGCGCCACCCTACTTGTGTGACTTATAAATAACCCACAGCTTGCGCGCCACTTCAGCTTGCGCACCACTCGATACTACTTGCATGATCAGAGCTCAAATTGTTTCTTAAGTGATGAGAATTGAAAAATGAGGAGGCTAGTTTTCTATTTATAGGCATTTTGGTGACTTGCGCGCCGCTCCAGCACTTGCGCGCCGTTCTAGCACTAGCACGCCGCTCCAGCACTTGTACGCCGCTCCATCACTTTCACATCATTACATCACTAGTGCAAAACTTTCTTTCCTTTGTCATATTTTGATATGATGATGTTGAAATATGACATACACACAACATACACTTGCACGCCACAAATACTTGCGTGCCACACTTACGCGCCACTTTTGACTTGCGCGCTGCTTTATTTGTTTTTTAAAAAACACTTCTTTACTCTCCTTATCCTTCATAAGGATTGCATCAAAAGTTCTCCAAACTTATGATATTTGTGAAATAAAAATCAGTACAGCACTATCATATTTATAATGGAAAGTATTGAAACTTCTCTATTATCCAGCAGCATCATTCCTTCCAATCAAAATTGTATATGACTGGCATCATCATTTCACCCCCTTTCCATCATAAGGATTGCATTACTTGTTCTCATGACTTATGATATTTGTGAAATACATATCATCAAAGAATCGTCTGGTTTACAAGTCCTTTACAAATTGAATTGATTTAACTTCTTTGACAACAAAAAATGACACTCTGTAACAACAAACTCTTCTTGCTTCCTTATTCTTCCAACTTGGTCCCAACAATCTCCCCCTTTGGATTTTGTTTTCAAACTAGATTCATATATTTATGAACTTTGTAGCCTTCATAAATGGATTACTTATCAAAAATTATAAGCCTACGTGAGCTAACTCATTGTAGGAAACAAGAATTATTGACAGCCATAACCATGTTGTCCAAAAGCAGTGACTATGAAATCCAAAAGCAATGACTATGAAATCTAAGGATCGTATCTCCTCAGCCTTTTCAAAACATCTTTCAAGCTTCTATGTCATCATTCTTCACTTATTCAACTTTCCTAGAAAACAACAATGTTTCCTATAACCACTCCAACAAACAGTTAGAATAGTTCCCACACATACATGCTGGATTCAAAGCTTACCCACAACTCCCCCATTATGCATGCATCTATAAGGATAGATTTATGAATTAATTCCCCCCCTTGAAAATACTATACAAAGGAAAGATGAGAGTGGGGAAAGAAACATGTACCTTAACCATGACGAGAAGGAGGTTAGACACCCATGTTCAACCTTAATTTTGAAAATGGTTCCTTTGGTAAAGGTTTTGTGAATATATCTGTAACACCTGAGATTGTTTATGAGAAATATTTTATTTTTATTTTATATAAATCATCAAAGGAATCTTTCAATACATACAACACTAGCTTATCTTTCTTTACACATAATCACGACCTTCCTCGATAGCTTGCGTTGTACGCAATACCGAGTTTCACTAAACAACGATACGCTATTAAAATACTATTAAAACTAGCCGTTATGAATAGAAATACCCACTTTTTGAAATTTTATAAATTTTATCTTTCAAAATGGAATTTATTATTGGATTTTGAATATAGAAATTAGCCTTGGGTGAATTTTTGGTATTTTTCTGAAAACTTTCATTTTTTGATGAATAGTGAAAACACTAGGTTGCTATTTAAAAACAGAATTTTTATATAAGTAATTAATTATTTTATTTTTATTTATTTTAGGTCGAAATTGATACATAATACCTATATAAGTTCAATTTAATTCATTGGAGTCATTTTATAATAATTTTAGATATATAAAAATTTTATTGAACTTTTCACCGTCTTTTAACCACCTCCTAGGAGAATTTGAAAATTTACATAAAACATAATTTTACCACTTCTGTGAGTGGAATTTCGAAAATATGAGAGACACGGTTAATATTAAGGTTTAAAATGTGGTTCAATAAGATAAAAATAATTTTTTTGGTGAATAGTAACTTTTTACTTTTTTTTACCATGGTTAAAAATAAATAGGGTAATTAAGGGTAAAAAAGATATTATTATTACCCTAACACATGTCCTAATTCTATTGTATAAGATTAATTCGACCAAAAACAACCTTAGGAATAAAATATGACCATTTAAGTCCACTTGGATTAGATTATCACATTTAACATTATTTTATTTAAAGAAGAGTTAAAATAGTTAAAATCAAAGTTGAATAACTATAACATTTTTAATATAGGGTTATAAATAATATAAATTCGACTATAAATATTAATTACAAATCTAAAAAGATTTATTACATAATGGTATTTTATTTATAATTTTTAGACTTTAAATAATTTAATTTATTGATGACACAATGATGATGCAGTAATTACCTTATTAAGGAAATATTAACATAATTGATATTATAAATATCCAAATAAATGTAATTTGAGACTTTTTAAGAAATAAACTAATTTTATAGGTTAATATGACATATTAGTATTTATTTAATTAACTTTTTTAAAACTAATAATTCTATTATGATTTTCACAAAAATCAATTACCAAATAGTGTCAAAATTGACATAAAATAGTTTTTAAAACAAATATTATATTATTAATTGTTATTTTATTCATAAAAATCTAAGGATAGGCCAAATGACTTAGATAAGGTTATATATATTAATAATTAACCACTTGGGGTTCGTTTGGCTTGTCATAGTATGTTTATTAACCATATAGTGTAAGAAAACAAGAATACACAGTAAAAGTTAAATTATTTAACTTAGAGTTAAATATAAATGATAAGGTTAAAATAGTAACCTAAACTTGTCTAAAATCTATTTTTTGAGAGTATTTCGACCCATACCCACCTTAGCTTCGAAATAAATAAATTTAGAGCTATTAAAAACTGAATATGACTTTATTATAAAATTATATTTTAAGTTTTTCCTAAGGTGCCCCTCTCCTCCCTTATACAAGGGCACATCCTCCCTCTCCTCCTCACACCACTTTGAGCCTACAAGCTCAGACAAAACCTGACAATTTCTCTTCTCCACTTCCCTAGAAACATCCTAGAGGTCCGGGTCTTCTTCAAATACCATCATTAGTGCCCTAAGAGGAGGTTAAGAAGAGGCGCTTCAAAGAAGAGGTAATGTCCATTACCGATTCATTCAACTTTATTTATTCTTCTATTTATTCTTATTTAGTTGTTTAATTATGAAGTAATAACATCAATATCACTCAAATTCTTATATTTTATTATAAATATGAAAAAAACCTATTTCACCTTCTATCCATCCTATCGAAAACGAAATCATCGCGCGTGCGTACATACAGAATACCGTCTCCATGCCGTGGTGTAATATGTTTTCCACCACCACCTTTCTTGGATGGGTATAATGTTGTAAATAATAACTATATATGATTATTTTAAATTTATATAGATTTTGAAATAGTATACATACACTTCAATACAATTCCATGATCATGGGAACGATATCATCGCTCGTGCGTACGTACGGCCTACCGTCTCCACGATGTGATGCGAATCGTTCCACATGATCTTTAATTATTAATGATTATATAAATGAATTTCATGAATAAATATAATATATATTACACTAATAACATTCTTTAAATGAGTTATATATAACCTAAAAATAATAATAATAATTTATTCGACAAAACATGCATAAGAACAAAAAGAAATAAACACCTGAATAACAAGTAGAAATGAAATATTACTAATAAGAAGCTATGAATATGACCATATATGATATTATAAAAATGAGTAAGATTATGGAATAATTCAATAACATTATTTAAATCATTATACAGGAGGTTCGGACACATACAAAGAAAATCAGACCTAAGGTAAGGGAAAATCTCACAATCTCATTTTTATCCGAGATTGTTTATACTTCAGAATTTACTGAGGCATATTTATCATCCACATACATGTTTCCTCAATATGTAATATTATTTACATCCACATAAAATTGTTTAAATCCAATTTTACCCATTTTTGAGTTTTTAGTAAAAGATATAAAAAGAATCTTTTTTCGTTTTTAGTACAAGGTACTTATTGATTTTTCCGGCCAAAGTATGAGAAGAATGTTTTTTTAACTTATACGGCCTGAATGGAATTTTAGAACATTATTTACCTGAATATTACTTTACAAGTTTTCAAGTTTATTTTTAATCAACTTCTTTTAGTTTAAAATTGTATGAAATTTTAAGAAAGGAAAAATGTTTTTGAAGTAGAAAGGATATTTTCCTCAAGAATAGAGTTCAAGTGTTTTATCAAAATTATTTTCCATCTAAGATAATATAGGGTTATGTTTCTATCGTTATTTTTACATTGATTTGATTATGTTATGATGGAATTATTTTTATGGAGTCCTTTTATCTTATATGTATTATGTTATGATGGCACGATGTTTAAGAATCCTATTTTTATGACATGGGTTATGATATGATGTATGATTTATGATCTTGTGGGACACATAAGAATGGTTTCATTATGAGATGGGTGGGACCTATATATCCCTCAAATTAATTGGGTAAAGATTTATATCTCATGAGATAGACATGTCCGGAATGGCAGGTTAATCCGGTTCAGTGAAACAGGACTAAAACAAGGAGTGTACTCAGTTCAGAAATAGACTATGTCCACTAAGATAGTCTTGGAAATGTGTCTTGACTACTAATAAATGATTCTCTATGATTATATGTGTATGCCACAAAGTTTCATGTTTTAAGTTATGATTATTGGGTTTACATTTCACTACCATTATTTATCCCATGTTATGAAATTATGATCTCTTTTGCAGGTTAAGATTTTCAAAATGTTATGTTATTATGAATATGATGTGATTGATATTTATTTTGTTTACCCTTACTGAGCATTTGAGCTCACCCTTTTGTATGATTTATTTTCCCCAGGTCAAGAATAAGGGTATTAATTAAGATATTCCAAAAAGGGATTCTAGATATGATGAAATAAATGGGAGACAATGTAAATGCTTTATGAACCAGTTGTTTATGTTTCCCAGTTTCTAAAGACACTTTACCTATACGGTCCTTTCATGGTTTTGTTATATGTTGTAATAATTGTACTTCAATTTTGAAGTATTAACAATGTATGTAAAGTATGGGTCGTTATAGTTGGTATCATAGGAAAGGTATAGTCAACCTTTGGAAACTAGGATGTGAAAGCCTTAGTAAGAACCCTAAGGATATGTCTAAGAATAGGAAAAAATATTAGTGTTTTAGAAATGTCCATGAATGACCTATGATAAGACCTAAATCATGTAATTTTATTCTTGATTATGTGGTTTTACTATTATGATTAGTATTTCTCACACTATGCTTATTGGTTTTAGTCAATGGTTGTAACCTGAAGGAACCGTGTTAGTTCTGAATGCGACGGGCAATGCAATGATTGTCCCCCTGAGCAACCAAATGTTATGGGAGCTGGAATGAAAAAACTTGTAGCCATGCTCACACAACTTTCTCAATCTATGAATCATGCAGGACTTCCAAATGAGAAAAGTAAGGAGAAACATTCTATTGAATTTTTCATGAGCCAGCATCCACCCTCATTCAGCAGGTCTACTGATCCATTAGTTGTTGAACAATGGATCAGTACTACTGAATAGATATTTTCAGTTCTTCAATGTTCTGAACATGATAAAGTTATCTTAGCAGTATATCATTTGGAAGGTGAAGCTGATCAATGGTGGAATCTTATCTAGAATACGAGGTCAAGAAATGAAATTGAGCCCATGGAATGGGACGAGTTCCAGAACTTATTTTTCAATAAGTACTTCCCTCGTATTCTTCGAACAAAGATGGAGAAGGAGTTTCTTGAACTGAAGCAAAAGGATGATGAATCTGTTGGTACCTACAAAGAAAATTTTACAAGACTTTCAAGGTACGCTTCTGGGATTATTATCTAACCTGAGATTAAGATCGATCAATTCTTTAGTGGCTTAAAACCAAGTCTTCTAAGGGTGTTAGCCATAAGGGACTTCAATATCTATGAGGAAATCGTTCGATGTGATCTCAAGTTTGATATGGAGATTGGAGTAACCCATCAGTCATATGGGTTTGATAAGAAGAGGAAAATGGTATTCAAAGGAAAATCTAAAGAGCACTCTGAAAAGAAGATGATTTTTCCCTTGTGCTCAAAGTGTGGAAAGAAACATGGAGGGAGTTGTATTAAAGGGACAAGTAAATGTTTCAAATGAGGAAAAGAAGGTCATCAGGCATTTGAATGCTGCAATGATGGGAATAAGATGTCTAGTGATGCGAACAAAGAAAATGCTACACAGAGTGCACCTCCTACACTTCAATGTTATATGTGAAAGGAAATGGGTAATTATGTCAATCAATGCCCTAATCCAAGGGTTTTTTACAATGATCGACATCAACAAACTCTTAAGGCCAAAGAAAAAAGGAAAGTAACATGCAATTTCTATCAGCGATGTGGAGTACGATAATGAAGTGGTGAAAGGTACACTTACCATCCACTCTAAAGTAGAAAATGTTTTATCTGATTCTGGATCCACCCACTCTTTTATTTCTGAAAAATTTTCTAAGGGTATCGTCGTATTACCTCAACAATTAGATGTTGAGTTAGCTGTGACAACCCCTAATGGAACAAAAGTCGTATCAAAAGTTAATTATTCTTCTCCGATTGAAGTTTGTGGGAAAGTGCTTCCTGCAAATCTTGTGATCCTTCCTATAGTGGAAGTTGATGTGATTCTTGGCATGGATTGGCTTTCTTTATATGGAGCTCATATCAATTGCCAAAGAAGGAAAGTCACATTTCATATTCCATATCAATCTATGATCTTCTATCGATGCAAGGATGAACATAACCTTCCAGTGGAAATTTCATCCATCCTATGGGTCTTGATTCCACTAAATGAAGGTTATTTATCTCAAATGGTTTCAGAGAAACTCACGATTAAGAATATTCCCATTGTACGGGAGTCTGATGATGTCTTTTCGGAGGAATTATCGGGTCTTCCACCAAATTGAGAAGTTGAGTTTTCAATAGAACTCATACCGGGTGCTTTGCCTATTTCAAAGACACCTTATAGAATGGCCCCAATTGAGTTGCAGGAATTGAAGAAGCAACTCCAAGAGAATATTGATAAAGGATTCATACACCTTAGTGTGTCACCTTGGGGAGAACCTTTTCTATTTGCTAAGAAGAAAGATGGATCAATGAGACTCTGCATTCATTATAGAGAACATAACAAGATCACTATCAAGAACAAATATCCACTCCCATGCATTGATGACTTATTTGACCAACTACACAGAGCTCAATACTTTTCCAAGATTGATCTTCGTTCAGGGTATCATCAACTAAGGGTCAAACGGGAGTATATACCAAAGACGGCTTTCCGTAAAAGGTATAGACACTATGAATTTATAGTGATGCCATTTGGTCTTACTAATGCCCCTGACATATTTATGGATCTAATGAATAGAGTCTTTAGAAACTATCTTGATCAGTTTGTGGTAGTCTTTATAGATGATATTCTTGTCCTTTCAAATAGGAAGGAAGAACATCAAGATCACTTGAGAATTTTATTAAAGACCCTAAGAAAGGAGAATCTTTATGCCAAATTTACCAAGTGTGAATTTTGGCTTCAAAAAGTTTCATTTTTGGGTCACATAATCTCAAAATAGGGGATATCCATGGATCCAGCAAAAACAGAGTTTATCAAAAGATGGTCGAGATCAACAACAGTAACCGAGATCCGAAGTTTTCTTGGTTTGGATGGATATTATTGACTTTTTGTGAAGGATTTTTCATGATTATCTAATCCAATCACCATATTGACTTGAAAATGAGTTAAGTTTGTTTGGATAGAGGAGTGTGAAGAGAATTTTAAGGATTTAAAAAGAAGCACTACTGAAAAAACAACCTATACCCACAGTTCAAAAGCATGGGTATAGCCCCTGAAACTGTGGGTATAACCTATACCCACGGTTTAGGGAACCATGGGCTGGAAAGGTGTAAGTATAGAGGTCTCAACCTATACCCACAGTTTTGCTGAACCATGGGTATAGGCTTCTAAAAGTGCACAACATGTTGTTCTAGCATGGAACACTACAGTCCCCACGGTTTGAAAACCGTGGGTATTAAAATTCATAAAATTGGAGCTGCTAGGTTTTGAACCCACACCTCAAGATCTTCTTCCCAACTGCTCCCCACCAAGGAACCACAACAGCTATCTATTTAACTTGTAATATATACATATATCTATTCATATATATTAATAGGATCGCAGGTTTTGAAAATTTAAGACGCGGGATTGAAAATTGTTGAGGCTGGGATTTGAACCCGCACTCCAGCAGCACATCACGGCTACGCAACACCAATGGGCCACCCAAGTTGCAATTTTATATTGCTATATATTCAAACATCAAGTTATATATATTTATTTAATCCACACGGGTACTTAAAATCCAAAACTTAGGCAATGGGATTCGAACCCGCGTCTAAAGCAAGGCCTCACGGGCGCGCAACCTCACCTGACCAACCAAGCAAATACTTTTGATTTTTGTTTATATATACATATTCCAATATATATTAATATAATCTACATCGGGTATTTAAATTCAAAAAATTTATACCATGGGATTCGAACTTGTATCTCATAGTCGCGACTCCCCTTGTAACCAACCGAGCTAAACAAATTATCTGTATGTAAATTTATATTTATATAAATATAATAAACTAAACCGTCAAAAAATATCTTCCCGCCAAATTTTTTCATGTCCCGACTAATTTTCATTCCCTTCCATAAGTTATACCCACGGTTCTCTAGAACTGTGGGTATAGGTCTTCAAAAAATAACCCCAATACCCACGGTTTTGAAGAACTGTGGGTATAGGTCTTCAAAAAATACCCTATACCCACGGTTTTGGAGAACTGTGGGTATAGGTTCACGTACTATCCCTATACCCACGGTTCTACAAAACAGTGGGTATATGGGTACCCTATACCCATGGTTTTTTGAAAAACCATGGGTATAACCCTATTTTCCAGTAGTGAAGGTTATCCAGTGCACTTGTGCTCACACTGCCTTGTAGTGGAGAAAGGTTTGTGACCTATAGTGATGCATCCAAGAAGGGGTTTGGGTGTGTTCTCATGAAAAATGATATGGTGATAGCTTATGCCTCACGACAGTTGAAAATCCATGAGAAAAATTACCCAACTCATGATTTGGAGTTAGTTGTGGTAATCTTTGCATTAAAAATATGGGGGCATTATCATTATGGTGAAAAGTGTGATATTTATACTGATTATAAAAGTTTAAAATATATATTTTCACACAAAAGGATCTGAATATGTGCCAAAGAAGATGGTTGGAGCTGATTAAGGATTACTACTGCTAAATTCATTATCACCCTGGGAAAGCAAACAAGGTGGAAGATGAATTAAGTCGACAAGACCATGCTAGCTTATCCATGATGAGGATCACAAAAGATCCAATATTTATGGATTTACAAAGGATGGATCTTGGAATTATAATGGAAGGGGAAAATCGTATCTTTCTCAAATTAATGTTTAACCATCTATACATATGAATATTAAAGAGTCACAAAAAGAAGATGTAGAGTTACAAAAGAAGGTGAGAAATGTTCCTAAATTCAACCATGATTGTGATGAAATAAAAAGGTTCAGGAATCAGGTTTGTGTTCCTCCCATCCCATAATTAAAGAATGTGCTGCTGGATGAGGCTCATAGTTCTTCATTCTCTATTCATCCTGGAAGCACGAAGATGTATAGGGACCTGAAAGAGTACTTCTAGTGGGATGGCCTGAAAAGAGATGTTGCCGAATATGTCTCTCGATGCTTGGTTTGTCTGCAAGTTAAAGTTGAGAGACATAAGTCTAAGGGGATGTTACAACCATTACCCATACCATAATGGAAATGGGAAAACATTACTATGGACTTTGTCACCAGACTTACTAAAAAATTCAAAGGCAATAATGTTATCTGGGTCATTGTTGATCATCTTACGAAGTCGTCACACTTCATTGATATTATAGAGGATTTATCTCTTCATAAGATTTCCAAGATATATGTAAAGGATGTGGTAGTATTGCATGGATTACCACTTTCCATTATATCTGATTGAGATCTGAGGTTTACCTCGAAGTTCTGGCGAAGTCTTCAGCATACTTTAGATACAGAGTTGAGTTTCAGCACTGCTTATCATCTTCAGATAGACGGTCAGTCTGAGAGAATAATTCAAAATCTAGAAGACATGTTGAGAGCTTTATCTATGGATTTCAAAGGTGGTTGTGATCAACACCAACCTTTGGTGGAGTTTTCTTATAATAATAGCTTTCACTCCAGTATTCAGATGGCTCCTTATGAAACTCTCTATGGAAAGAAATGCTGAACTCCAACTTTCTGGGATGAAGTTGGGGAAAGAAAGCTATTATGAACTGATCATGTTGATGAGATGGTAGAAAAGGTCCGATCTATTCAACAACACATAATAGCAGCTCAGAGTCGACAAAAAAGTTATGCTGATAACCGAAGAAAAGACCTAGAGTTTGAAGTGGGTGATAAAGTGTTCTTACGAATATCTCCTTGGAAGAGAGTAATGAGATTTGGAAAGAAGGGAAAGATGAGCCCTATGTATATTGGTCCTTTTGAAATACTGGATTGTGTTGGGAAGGTAGCTTACTGATTGGCGCTTCCACCAAATCTCTCTCAAGTTCACGATGTGTTCCATGTATCTCTCCTGAGAAAGTACATACCCGATCCTTCACATGTACTCAACTCAGAAGTTGTACCGCTGGAGTAAGATCTTTCTTATGAAGAACAATCGATAGAAATTATGGATCGTAGCGAAAAAGTCTTATAGAACAAGACCACTCGCTTGGTAAAAGTTTTATGGAGGAACCATCAATTAGAAGAAGCTACAAGGGAGCTTGAGGATGTGATGAGGGAGAGGTATCCTAATCTGTTTGTTACAAAGTGACGAATTTCGAGGGCGAAATTCATTTTAAGGGGGGTCGAGATTTTTATGAGAAAGATTTTTTTTATGATATATAAATCATGAAAGGAATATTTCACTACACACAAAACTATCTTGGCTTGCTTTACCCGTAATCGCGACCTTCCTCAATAGCTTGCGTTGTACGCAATACCGAGTTTCACTAAACCACGACATGCTATTAAAATATTATTAAAACCAGCCGTTATGAATAGTAATACCCACTTTTTAAAATTTTATAAATTTTATCTTTCAAAATGGACTTCATTTTTGGATTTGGAATATTGAAATTATCCTAGGGTGAATTTTTGGTATTTTTCTGAAAACTTTCAATTTTTTATGAATAGTGAAAACACTGGGTTACTATTTAAAAACAGACTTTTTATTTAAATAATTATTTATTTTATATAAATTTAATTTAGATCAAAATTTATACATAATACATATATAAGTTCAATGTAATTCATTGGAGTCATTTTATAATAATTTTAGATATATAAAAATTTTATTGAACTTTTCACCGTCTTTTACCCACCTCCTAGGAGAATTTGCAAATTTACATAAAACATAATTTTACCGCTTCTATGAGTGGAATTTCAAAAATCTGAGAGACAAGTTTAATATCAAGGAGTAAAATGTTGTTCAATAAGATAAAAATAATTTTTGGTGAATAGTAACTTTTTACTTTTTTTACCACGGTTAAAAGTAAATAGTGTAATTAAGGGTAAAAATGATATTATTATTACCCTAACACGTGTCCTAATTCGATTGGATAAGATTAATTAGACCAAAAAAACCTTAGGATAACATATGACCATTTAGGTCCACTTGGATTAGATTAGGACATTTAATATTATTTTATTTAAAGAAGAGTTAAAATAGTTAAAATCAAAGTTTAATATCTAAAACAATTTTAATATAGGGTTATAAATAAGATAAATTAGACTATAAATATTCATTATAAGTCTAAAAATATTTCCTACAAAATTTTATTTTATTTATAATTTTTAGACTTTAAATAAGTTAATTTATTGATGACACAATGATGATGCAGTAATTAGCTTATTAAGGAAATATTAAAATAATTGATATTATAAATCCCCAAATAAATGTAATTTGAGACTTTTTAAGAATTAAACTAATTTTATAGGTTAATATGACATATTAGTATTGATTTAATTAACTTTTTTATAACTAATAATGCTGTTATGATTTTCACAAAAATCAATTACCAAATAGTGTCAAAATTGACATAAAATTGTTTTTAAAACAAATATTATATTATTAATTGTTATGTTATTCCTAAAAATCTAAGGTTTGTACAAATGAATTATATAAGGTTATATATATTAATAATGAACCAATTGGGGTTCTTTTGTCTTGTTATAGTATGTTTATTAAACATATAGTGTTAGAAAACAAGAAGACACAGTAAAAGTTAAATTATTTAACTTAGAGTTAAATCTAAATGATAAGGTTAAAATAGTAACCTAAACTTGTCTAAAATCTATTTGTTGAGAGGATTTCGACCCATCCCCACCTTATATTAGAAATAAATCAATTTGGAGCTATTAAAAACCGAATATGACTTTATTATAAAATAATATTTTAAGTTTTTCCTAAGGTGCCCCTCTCCCCCCTTATAAAAGGGCACCTCCTCCCTCTCCTCCTCACACCACTTTGAGCCTCCATGCTCATCCAAACCCTGCAAATTTCTCTTATACACTTCCCTAGAAACATCCTAGAGGTCCTGGTCTTCTTCAAAGACCATTTTTAGTGCCCTAAGAGGAGGTTAAGAAGAGGCGCTTCAAAGAATAGGTAATGTCTGTTACCGATTCTTTCAACATTATTTCTTCTTCTAATTATTCTTCTTTAGTTGTTTCATTATTTAGTAATAAAATCAGTATCACTAAAATATTTATATGTTATTATAAATATGAAACAACCTTATTTCACCTTTTATCCATCCTACGGAAAACGAAATCACCGCATGTGCGTACGTAGGGAATACCGTCTCCACGCTGTGGTGTAATCTGTTTACCACCACCACCATACTTGGATGGGTATAATGGTGTAAAGAATAACTATATATGATTATTGTAAAGTGATATTTATTATGAAATATTATACATACACTTCAATACAATTCCACGATCATGGGAACGATATCATCGCTCATGCGTACGTACGGCCTACCGTCTCCACGATGTGATGCGACTCGTTCTACATGATCTTAAATGATTAATGATTATATAAATGCATTTAATGAATAAATATGATATATATTATACTAATAAGAATCTGGAAATGAGGTATCCATAACCTAAAAATAAGAATAAGAATTTATTCGACAAAACATGCATAAGAACAAAAAGAAATAAACACCCGAATAACAAGTAGCGATGAAATATTACTAATAAGAAGCTAAGAATATGAACATATATGATATCATAAAAATGAGTATGATTCTGTCATAAGTCAATAACATTATTTAAATCATTATACAGGAGGGTCGGACACGTACGAAGCAAATCGGACCTAAGGTAATGGAAAATCTCACAATCTCATTTTTATCTGAGATTGTTTATACTTCAGAATTTACTGGGGCATATTTATCATCCACATACATGTTTCCTCAATATGTAATATTATTTCAATACACCTACAATTGTTTAAATCCAATTTTACCCATTTTTGAGTTTTTAGTAAAAGATATGAAAGGAATCTTTTGTCGTTTTTAGTACGAGGTAATTTTTGACCTTTTCGGCCAAAGTACAAGAAGAATGTTTTTTTTAACTTATATGGACTGAATGGAATTTTAGAAGACTATTTCCATGAAGATTCCTTTACAAGTTTTCAAGTTTATTTTTAATCAACTTCTTTTAGTTTAAAATTCTATGACATTTTAAGAAAGGAAAAATATTATTGAAGTAGAAAGGATATTTTCCTCAAGAATGGAGTTCAAGCGTTTTATCAAAATTATTTTCCATCTAAGATAATATAGGGTTATGTTTATATCTTTATTTTTACATTGATTTGATTATGTTATGATGGAATTATTTTTATGGAGTCCTTTTATCTTATATGGATTATGTTATGATGGCACGATGTTTTAGAATCCCATTTTTATGACATGGGTTATGCTATGATGTATGATTTATGATCTTGTGGCACACATAAGAATTGTTTCATTATAAGATGGGTGGGACCTATATATACCTCCAATGCATTGGGTAAAGATTTATATCTCATGATATATACATGGCTGGAACGAAAGGTTAATCCGGTTCAGTGAAACAGGACTGAAATGAGGAGTGTACTTGGTTCCGAAATGGACTATTCCGCTAATATAGTCTTGGCAATGAGTCTTGAATACTATGAAATGATTCTCTATTATTATGTGTGTATGCCACAAAGTTTTATGTTGTAAGTTATGATTATTGAGTTTACATTTCACTACTATTATTCATCCCATGTTATGAAATTATGATCTCTTTTGCAGGTTAAGATTTCCAAAATGTTATGTTATTATGAATATGATGTGATTGATATTTCTTTTTTTTAACCTTACTAAGCATTTCATCTCACCCTTTTTTTTTGTTTTCTTTTCCCCAGTTTAGGAAGAAGGGTATTAAGTAAGATATGCCAAGAAGGAATTCTATATGATGAAATAAATGGGAGATAATGTAGATGCTTTATGAACCAGTTTTTTATGTTTCCCAGTTTCTAAAGACACTAAAACTATATAGTCCTTTCATGGTTTTGTTATATGTTGTAATAAGTGTACTTCAATTTTGAATTATTAACAATGTATTTAAAGTATGGTTCGTTATAATATCAACCACTTGTTCAGATTTAGGAACATAATCCAGCCTCAATTCATTCTTCTCCACCTTCTCTTTGATTAAGTGGTACTTTATATCAATGTGTTTTGAACGAGAATGTTGTACCGGATTTTTTGTAAGATTGATTGCACTCTGATTATCACAACCCAAGAGCAATGGTATCTTTACTTCAACAAGTAGATCTTCCATATGAGTCTTTATCCACATTAGATGAGTTGCAGCTTGAGTAGTAGCAACATACTCTTCTTTATCTATGCTAAGAGTTACTGAATTCCGTTTCATGGTATGCCAACTAACACAACTTTTCCCCAAAAAGAAAACTCCAGTAGATGTGGATCTTCGATCATCAACATTTCCTACCCAATCTGCATCAGAACACCCAAATAGATCAATATTTCCTAAGCCATCATACCTGATTCCAAAATTTGTTATGCCTTTGATATATCTAATAATTCTTTTTCCAGCTATCAAATGTGATTCTTTAAGATCACTCTGAAATATTTCACATAAAGTGAAAACATAGACGATATCGGGTCTTGAGGCAGTCAAATACAACTGAATTCCAATCATATTTTGATACTCTTTCTGATCAACTTCCTTGCCTTATCTATCATTAGACAACTTTCTTCCCACTGAAATTGGTGTGGAAATAGGTTTAAAATTTTCCATGCCAAACTTCTTTAGAATTTCCTTAACATACTTTTATTGAGACAGAAAAACGTGATTCTTATTCTGTGATATTTGTAGCCCAAGAAAGTACTTCATTTCTCCCAGCATGGAAATCTCAAATAACTTCTTTATCTCTTCAGAAAATTTTTCTCATGATCTTTCATCATTTCTAGAAAATATAATATCATCGACATAAACAATAACTACCAGTGAAAACTCATAACATTCCTTGATGTAGAGATTTCTATCAACTCTCCCTTTCTTAAAGTTCATCTTCTTTAAGAAAGTATCTGATTTATAATACCATTCTCCCAGAGCCTGTTTTAGCCCATAAATATCCTTCTCCAACCTACACACATAACTTTCATCCTTTCCAATAAAAATCCCACAAGGTTGATCAATGTACACTTCCTAGTCAAGGTCACAATTCGAGAATGCATATTTTACATCCATTTGAAAGATTTTATAATCTCGTTGTGCAGCAATAGAAAGAAATATTCTTATTACTTATAATTTTTTCACTAGAGAAAAGGTTTCATCAAAATCAATGCCTTCAATTTGTGAATACCCTTTGAAAACCAATCTTTCTTTGTTTCTTATTACTTTACCTTATTCATTCAGCGTGTTTCGGAAAACCCACTTTGTACCAATAATGTTCTTGTTTTCCAGCTTGGGTACAAGTTCCCAAGTATCATTCTTCTCTATCTGATCAAGATCTTTATTCATAGCATGAACCCATTCTGGATGGTCCAATGCTTCATTTACATCATTTGGTTCAACATTAGAATAAAGAGAAGTATGTGTTATAGCATTCTTTGTTCTTCTTGTTTGAACCCTATGATGTTTATCTCCAATAACAATCTGAGCCTCCACTTATTTCCTCAACCTAGGATGAGTTTTTCGAACTTCATCCTCATCACTTGAAATTTCTGAGTCGGATTCCTCTTCATCAGTAAGATTAACATAGTCTGGACCATTATCAGAATCAGTAACAAAATATTCTCTATCCTGGTCAACTTCCACATCAACATATGACAACTTTTCTTTCTCAACATTTTCAACAATTTTTACATCCGAAGAATCAATAATTCTTCTTATTTATTTGTTGAGACATCTATATCCTCTTCCTTCTGGATCATAACCTAGAAAAATTCCATCATCTCCTCTTTTCTCAAGCTTTCCAAGGTTTTCACCTTTCTTCTTTATAATGCATGGACTTCCAAATACTCTTAAGTGTTTCAAACTTGGAGTTTTTCCATAGAACATTTCATATGAAGTCTTATCTAAGTTTGGTCTAAAGGAACATCAGTTATAAATATACACAACAGTGATCACTACTTGCCTCCAATAATAATGAGAAAGACTAGGCTCAAGAAACATAGTTCTCCCCATTTCCACTAAACTTCGATTATTTCTTTCAACAACCCCATTTTGTTGAGGTGTGTATGGTGAATTGAACTCATGTCGAATTCCATGCTTCTCAAGATAACATTTAAACTCTTCATTATTATACTCACCACTATTATCAGCTCTCAATTTCTTCCCTGAATACTCTCATTCCTTTTCTGCTTTACTCCTGAAACTCTTAAACATTTTCAGAGCATCTGACTTATGTCTCATGTACATAACACAAGTAATGCGATTAAATTCATTAATGAAAGTAATGAAGTACTTATCTCCATTTTTTGATTGATTTCTCATTGGTCCACATATATCAGAATGTATAAGTTCCAAGTGTTGTTTTGAATAATTTCAACTCTCTTATGAAAAGAGTTTGTAATCTTTCCTTTTTCACAGATAGTGCAGCTCCAATCTCTTCTTCTTGATAAATCAGGCATATCTCGGACAATATCTCATATTGATAACTTACACATGTTTCTCTGACACATATGTCCTAGCCTTTTATGCCGTAATTGATTTTCATACACCATACACAAGTAACAAGAATTTTGTACTTCACCAACTTGGAACAAGTTTCCTTTTGTAAGTTGGGCTCTTATAACTATATTTCCATCATTTTCACATTTCATAACGAACACATATTTTCTGAATATAACTTTTTTTCCCCCATAAAAAAGTTTTGAAACACTCAGAAGATTATATTTCAACCCATCAACATATAATGTTTTCTTAGATTTCATTTTTTCTTTTCCGATGATGGCTGATCCAACACCTTTCATTCTCATAGATTCATCATTTCCAAATGTAATAGTTTTTTATTTGAATTATTTCACATTATTCAGAAACTTTATGTATCCTATCATATGATAAGAACACCCACTATCAAGAATCCATGGAAGTTCTCCTTTTGTAGATCTCAAAGCAGTTTTGACAACAAGAGTTTTTGGGTATTTCTTTTCCTTCACTTTCTATTGTGCTTCCTCCAATTTCTTATCCAGGTCAATGTGTTCTGGATAGAAAACCATGCACTCTTTCTTTTCATACTTATCATACCTGTCCCTTTTAACTTTTAAAAACTCTGGGTTTTGAGAATTATTAATAATCTTTTGTTGCTCTGGTAACACACTAAGGAAGCCCTTGGAAAGATGTCCAGGTCGATCACATCTTTCAAAAATAGTTTCCAGTGGTTGGAACCTATTCTCAACTTTCACACCAGTCTTCTCAGATATCTTCTGAAATTTATTTTGAGACTTTCTATTTGGAAAGGATTGACTCCCACTCAATCATTGTATTTCAAAACTTGTGGAATAGTTTTAATGTTTTTGGTTGAAACAACACATATTTCCCATGTGTCTGAATTCACCACAATACCTATAGTAACCATAGAAAGAATATTTGACTCAGAAACTTCTATATTGACCAGATTTGAGAACACGCTTCTCAAAAAACCTATTAATAGAACTATGACGACCATCAACCTTCATGTTTTAATTTGTAAATCCCTTTCTCATTTCATATTTAAAAACACCAGAAGTATTAGATATCTTTCTTGACTCATGATTTTTATGCACTTCTGATTTTTCATCATTACTGACTTTGACCACATACATGGTATTTCTAACCTTTTTCATATCAAAACCAGTTCTTTCTTTCATTTAGACCTTTGAAGGTAACTTTTTTGGATCCTTTTTTGGTTCATTCTTAGTAGAACATTCACCAACTTCTATGATAGAATTTTGGAAATTGATATTCATTTCTTTATCTTTATAAAGTTTCTTTAGGATAAGTTTCAACTCTTCTTCTTTTTTCCTTCAGATTTACTTCAAGATGATCATTACTATTATTTGTATTCTAAAGAGAATTTTTTAGATCATAAATCTCCTTTTCCATATTGATTTTATCATCATTAAAACCTTCTGGAATAATTAATGTGGAATTTGCATTTATCAGCTTGTTGGTTTCCTTCTCAAGCCTTCTGATCTTCCTCAACCATTCTTTTAACCCTTCTTTCAGATGATATTCAAGTTGAGTTTCTTCTTATTTTGAAATGTTTCTATCGTACTATTCATTATTCACTGCAGAAATAAATTTATTCTCTCTAGTTTTTTCTGAAAATAATTTCTCGGATTCAACTTCATTGTCTTCTTCATATTCATATTTAGATAAAAAGCTTCTTCTTTTTTATTTGATGAAATTTTTATCCTTCCCCATTGAAAAATATTTATCTTTGTTAGCTTGTTTCTTCCACAACCTTCTTGTACTTTTGTTATCATCATCACTGTCTTGTTCTTTATTCTTTTTAGGACAGTTATCCGCAAAGTGACCAATGACTCCACACTCAAAACATTTCATGGGAATTTTACCCTTGTATTTCCCTGTACCTATTTCCCCATTCTTAGAAAACAAGGATAAAATTTCATCAAAATTTTTACATACCTCATCTTTAGAATTAGATTCACCATCATCATCTTCAATAAGAGTCTTCTTTGACTACTCTCTCTTTGTTGCCTTGAATGACTTTTCTCAATCAGCTTTTGTTTTTCCCTTCATAGTCTTTTCCATTCTCAACTCATAAGTAATGAGAGTGCAATGAAAATAATCCAAAGATAATGTTTCAGGGTCTCTATCTTCTAATGAAGACACATTAGCATCAAACTTGTTAGGCAGAATTCTCAAAATATTTTCAACAATTATATAATCCTCCAATGTTTCACTAAGACATCTGATTGTACTGACAATATCATTTATCCTGGTAAAGAAATCCCCAGAATTTTTAGATTCTCCCATTTTCATGTCTTCACACTTCAGTCTCCATATTTTTAGTTTAGCCTTCTTCACTTTTGTATTTCCTTCATAGATGTTTTCAGTATGTCCCATATTCCTTTGGCTATAGAAACACCTTTCACTCTTAAAAATTAACTATCAGAAAGAGATGAGAGTAAAACATTTTTATCTCTTCCATCATTCTCAAGATTCTTCTTATCGACATGAGTAAGAGGAAAATTTTCATAAATAGTAGGAAGCCCATCTATTTTAGTTTCAAGAACTTCATATCTAAGAGACATAAGATACACATCATTCTGTCCTTCCAGATGTGATAGTTCTTTCCATCAAAACGTGGAATCCCCTTGTTGTTCATGCAATTTAGATTCTCCATCACAACTTCTCTTCAACCACTTTAGCAAAGAATAAATGAAGGGAACCTCTCCCTATGATACAAATTGAAGTTCCCAGTCAGGATCCATGTATCACTGAGAGGGGGAGGGGGTGAATCAATGATATCTTTTTCTTTTTAATCTTCCTTATTTTTGAAACAACCTTCTCCTCTTTTTAAAGATATTATTCCTAGATGAACACACGCAACCACAGGACCACAAGATTTATAAGCTTCACTACTCAATAAGAGTCGCTATGTCATTGGTATGGTACATAAACAATCCAGTACCACACAATCCACTATAAAACAATCATTTGATGTGGAGTACAACGAGTTAGATATACCCTTACACCCATGTAGCACTTTGAAAACAATAAAATAGTGTGTGTGATCCCTCTTAAAAAAAATTGGGTAATGTAATGATTCTATGCTTCTTAATGAACTTTCACAAATCAAATCTTTAAAAACAATTCTTCACTTTCTTACCCAAAAGCTGGTAAGAACCTCCTGCTGCAAACAGCTTACTCACCACTCCCTGCTTGCGCACCTCCCTTCTTGTGCACCACCTATTTGCGCACCACTCAGATTGTGCACCACTTGTGTGCCACTCCCTACTTGCGTGCCTCCCTTCTTACATGCCACCCAGCTTGCACGCCACCTGCTTGCGTGCTACTTAGCTTGCATGCCTACCTGCTTGCGCACCACTAACTAATTGCGCACCACTATTGTGTATAGAAAATAACTTGCACTCCACTTTTGGATTATAGAAAACACACTTCTTTAAGACCCATCCCTACTTGCGCACCTCTGACAACTTGCGCACCAATTCTTCTTGCATGCCACTCTGCTTGCGCACCACCCTACTTGCGTGCCTTATAAATAACCCTCATCTTGTGTGCCACTTCAACTTGAACACCAATCTCTACTACTTGCATGATCAGAGCTCAAATTTTTTCTTAAGTGTTGAGCATTGAAAATGAGGAGTCTATTCATCTATTTATAGGAATTTTGGTGACTTGTGTGCCACATACACTTGTGCACTGCTCCAGAACTTGTGCGCTGCTCCAGCACTTGTGCGCCTCTCCAGCACCTGGGTGTCGCTCCAGCACTTGCACGCCACTCCAGCACTTGTGCGCCGCTCCATCACTTGTGTGTCATTTAAATGATATTTTCTACAAACCAGGTTTGACACTCTCATGGGATATTCTTTGGAAATTTACAAACTCTTTATAAACCATATTGAATTATTTAAATAAATAATGACTATTGATGACCATGGATAAACCTTAGGTGTTATATATTAGAGAGAAGGTGTCTTGATTTAGACCCCCTAAATAATTTTTATGACTATGTAATTTTATATTTTGATTAGTGTTTACACACAATATTATTTCTTGTTATTGTTAATTCTTGGAACCTAAAGGAACCATGTTAATGAGGAATGTAATAGAAAATTCAATAATTGTTGTCTTGAGAAACCAAATTTTATGGGGGATGGAATGACAAATATCATTGATATTTCCACACAACTTTATCAATATATGAATCATGGTGAACATCACAATTTTGGAAAGAGGAAAAAAATTCTAATGAATCTTTCATGAGGCAACACCCACCTTCTTTTAGTGGTTCCTCTGATCCATTAGTTTCTCAACAATGGATCAGTACTATTGAAAATAATTTTTTCTATTATACGATGTATAGAGCATGAAAAGGAAACTCTATCTATCTCTTATTTGGAATGTGTGGTAGATAAATGGTGGAATCATATTAAGAATATAAATAAAAAAAGAATAAATTGACTCCATTAAGAGGGATGTGTTGAAAATATATTTTTTCAATTATTATTTTCCTCATATTATTCATAAAAAGGTGAGAAGGAATTCCTAGAACTTAGGCAGAAGGATGATGAATATATTGGTTCCTATGGATAAAATTTTACAAGACTTTCAAGGTACTCTTCATGGAATTTAATTTACCCTAAAATTATTATTGATCAATTCTTAAGTGACATAAAACAAATTATATGAAGGTAATTAGGCATAATAAACATTGAATGCTATAAAAAAATCATTTTATGTGTACTAAAAGTGTAAATGGAAGATGAAAACTCTATTGGTTTTGGTGATAAGAAAATAAAAATGGTGTTCCATGGAAAATCCAATGACAAGTCACATGGAAGGAAGAAAAAGTTTCAAACTTCTAATTTACAAAACCATGGGAAGGATAAAATAAGTGAGTTCCTATAAGAAATAGGTAGGTGTTTCAAGTGTAGGAATCCTAGCCATAGAGAAAAAAAAATTAGAAGTGATGTGAAGAGGTTAGTAAATGAAACCACTAGAAAGACCTCAACAAAATTCTCTACCCACACTTTGGTATTTCAAGCATAAAGAGTTTGTGTATTATATGAATCAATGCCCCCATACATGGGATAATATGGATGATAATTCAAAACAAACATTGATGATAAAGGAAAAATGGAATGATTATGAAATAAAATGGATAAAATAAATCATGATAATTAGGGAACACTTATTCACACCTCCTTATTTGGAAATTTCATGTTTGACATTGTATGAATGATCCCTATTAAAATATTATTGTTTATCCTTTATTGAAATTTCATTTGATTATATACATATAAATGGATTATACAATAATAAAATAACATTTTGAATTCTATTAATATAATTATGAACCCTAAATTACAAAGAAAATGTTTTTGTATATGATAAGTGCTTATTTAAGTGATAAAGGGTGAATTATATTGTGTAAGAATATATGTATCTAGGTGTGATTAACATAAGAGTTATTGAAACCATCATGGGTATATGAGTTTTAGTCTGAACATAATTTTAGAGTTATTGAAACCCCCTTATGAGGTTTTATGTGATGGAAGTTTATCAAGACTAGTGAAATTTTAAGAGAAATTTATGGTAGTGAAACCCTTTGACATTATATGTAGTGAAAATGTTATTTGAGGAGGAATGAATTTACAACTTATGGATATATGATTAAAGGATTCTCTAAGATCTTATACTATTGATTTTAAATGTTTTTGGAATCAATAAATTCCTTAAGTTGTGTTTTTTAAAATGATAGCTTTCACTTGAGCATTCAGATGGATATTTATGAATCCCTTTATAGAAGGAAGTGTAGAACTATAATGTACTAGAATCAAGTTGTAGAAATAAATAAACTAGGACCTGAGCAAGTTTATGAGGTTGAAGAGAAGGTTAAATACATTCAGAAACATTTTTGGACAAAAAATAGCTGACAATGATTTTATACTGATAATCATCAAGGTGATATAAAATTTGATGTTGATGAGAAGGTATTTTTATAAATTTCTCCAGGGAATAAAGTTGTGAAAACTGTAACACCCCAATATTTCATGGTATGGATCTTTTTAATTTAACATATTCGATAGATTATGTTTCACACAACACCATGTTTAATCAATAATATACTATAAAATATTAACATGACTGTAGGAATAGTAATATGACTAGTAGATATAGTAATCGAGCCAATATAATAGTAACCTCCTGTATTAAAGGTATACAAAAAATTCATGTATCTTATGAATGAAAATATAATATATTTATATCGTCAAATAAGTAAATAAAGGTTTTAAAAATGTTAAATTAAGTATTGGTATTTTTGTAAAACATAAATGCTTATTCATAATTTTATAATTAAAATATTTTTTAAAAGAAATTTTTTTGTCATGATATAAATTCATAAATCAATATTTTTATGTCTTATGATTTTAATATAGTGTTATGAGACCTTTAAAGTTTCATAAAATCTATTATAATATTAAAATTTTTATTTTTCGAGTAAATGATGATTTTATATAAAAATTAAATTCTACATATTTATAAATTTTTTTCATAAAATAGAGTCCATTTTTGAATTCTACACATTGAAATATGATTCTGGTAAATTTTTTTGAATTTTCTAAAGTAGTTGATTTTTTGTGAATAGGAAAATCTGATAATTTAAGGTATTTAACAAATACACGATTAATTGAGTCATGGATGATGTATAACATATGTAATCACATAATATAGAAATATCATTCTATATTTAATTTATTTCTTCATTGGAGCCAAAACTATTCATAGTCTTGATCCAATAATAATAAACTAATGAATAAAATAATCAAAAAACATCGCTCTCCTCTACAATAAATACCACCCTCACCACCCCTTCTCTTCAAACCACCGAGGCCTTGATTATTTATTATATTCTACTTAATTCATCTCCCAATCCTCTTCCCCATGTCACGGTATTTTTGGTATCACTAAAATACCATTCCCAAGTGGATTAAAGAGGTTCTAAAGGAGAAGAAGTTCAAGAGGTAAAATCCTCTTTTGTTTTCATTTAATTTCTTTTCAATTTCTTTTCTTTTCCTATCATCTCCTCGCCTACCTATACAGAAGTGACATGATAAATTCATTATATTTTATAAACTATAATTTTATTATGATAATGGTGTATCAACCATCAATTCTATTCTCTTTCCCTTTTATTATAAAAATGAAAACATCATTCATGAGGTACCTATTTACCACCTTTGTGGATAATGAGTTTTTGTTTTTCAATTCTGCCATCAATGATGGTCATAACACCATTTTTATTTTTAAAAGAAACTATAATATATGTGTTAAAAATTATTTAATGTTCTGTAATTAGTATATACACATAATATTAATTAATAAAATAAAACTAGTGCGTGATGATAAAAAAATGCCAAAATAATCTAAACAGTTGTCATTAATGTTTTATCTAATGAATCATTCTCATATCTGAAAAAATGTTATATAATTCCATTAAATATTATGTAAGTTCATTAATGATATATAATTTCAATTGATGGTAACTATTCTAATTTTACATGGTCTTTCATACATATTTAAAAGTGAACCAATCATGAAAACAAAGGAAACGAACCCCTACTACAAAATCCTCGTTTAATAGTGCTGGTATTTATCAGTGCTAAAAAAACACTCATAAATTGAATCTGTATGAGTTCTAAAGAATGATCTAATAAATTTGACCATTTATCAATGATTTTTTTAGCACCGATAAATGTCCCCTTTATCAATTCTTTATTTTTAGTGCTAATAAAGGGTACCATTTATCAATGCTTTATTTTTAGTACTGATAAAAGGATACCCTTTATCAGTTCAATATTTTTAGCACTAATAAAGGGTACCCATTATCAATGCTATATTTTTTGCACTCATAAAGGATACCTTTATCTTTGATTATTTAGGGATAATAATGGTCTGAATAAATAAAATGAAATAATTAAATAAATAAAAATAAAATATTAGTTTATTAAAAAAAATATTACAAATTTTATTAATTAAAAAATTATTGATAAAAATGAATAAATTGATTATATAAGTTATAAATACAAATAAATAGTATGTATTAAAGATATAGATATGAAAAATGAAAATTAAAAATAAGTAAATTTAGAAAAATATTAGACATTTTATTTTTTAGATGATTATTGATAATTTTAATAAATAGTATATATTAAATATATAGATATATATTAAGGTACATAAATATGATTTATATATTAAAAAATATATATTCTCTATATTTAGTGGATAATGGTTTATAATTAAAAATTAATTTGACTTAAAAATACTAACTAATTGCATAGAGTAATCGGCTTATAATTGAATGCCATTTTATTTTTCAATATAACATAGATCAAATGTGTGTTATATTGATTTCACATATACATAACTAATGTATTTTTATATACAATGTACATACACAAAACTTATCCATTTTTTCAATATTATTAAAGTGTACTTATTTTTAATTTATTCAATTTCCCTCATTTTTAACATGCAAGCACTTAAAATTAGATATTCATTAATAATGTTAAAAAATATCTATAAAAAATATCTATAAAAAATATTTATAAATAAATATATTTAAAAATGTACATACTATATTTATAAAATTATATATTTATAATTAAAATTAAATAAATATTTTTTAAAATTGTTTATATAATTATAAATAAATAATTATTTATATTTATATAATTATAAATAATATATATATATATAAATAATTATTAAATTTATAATAAATTTACTTAAATAATCATTATATTTACTATATATATATAATTATATATATATATTGATTTAAATATTCATTTTTAAATATATTTATATAATTATAAATAAATAAGTATATATTTAAGTAATTATAAAACTATAATAAATATATTTAAATAACGAATATATTTACTATATTTATATTTACATATATTGATTAAGTATATATATATATATATTTACAATTTTATTATTTATAATTATAATTATAAATCATTCACCAGTGATTATGTAATAAGCACTGATAAAAGAACTATTTTTCAATACTTTTTTAGTGTTGATAAAGATGAGGATTTATCAATGCTAAAAACAATTCTGATAAAAGTAATATTTATGAGCACTACAATACTAACACTGATTAATAAGGATTTTATTATCATTTTTTAGCGCTGATAATGACCTACCTTTATCAGCACTAAAAAAGAACTGATAAATATGCCTTTTATCAGGGCTTAAATAATAAGCACTGATAAAAAGACACTTTATCAGTTCTTTTTAACAGCACTGATAAAAGTGTCTTGATCTAATTAAAAAAACATAACCTGTTGCGAAATGGTTGCAATATTAGAAAAAAATCTATTTTGAACCCTTCAAGGGTGCATCTCGTTCGTTCTCTCCTTCTTCCAATCCCAATTTATACCACCTTTCCCTCAATCACTTCACCCTAAGGTCCTAGATCTATTTAAGAGTGTTTTGAATCTTTAGATCTCATCCTTGAAGTACAACGTGACATCATATAGTCATAATCTCACATTAATTATGCAGTTTAAGCAGTGTCACCCTTCAATGGACACCTTCGATAAGTTAATATTTCAGTCTTGGGGGTTGAAAGACCGAGTAATGGTATGTCTTCTTGGAAAAAAGAGCATCATGATTCTGTTTACTTCGGAGGAAGATCTTATTAGGGCTTGGTCCAATGCCCCCAAGATCTTAAGGACTTCTAGTTCTATCTCTTTAGGTGGTCATATGACTTCTATATGAAGCATGACATTCCAATAGTAACGATTTAGGTTAGTTTCTCCAAGCTCCCCTTACCTTTTCAAAATCTAGTGAATAAAAACATTCTAGGGAATCTTGACTGTAGATATTTATGTTTTGATAGTAGAAACCAATTAGTTTTTCACCCTATTTATCCTCTCATTTTCATGAAGTTGATGTCTCGAGAGTTCCTATAGATTATATATGGATTACAGTGGGGGAAGAATTTTGATGCAAGTAGGTTGTGTGGTTTGATCGTGGGTTGATTTCTATGGTTCCTATAAGAAATGGGGTCACTCTACATATGCTTGCAGGAGAGGGACAAATAACCATGAGAAAAAATAGGTTATGGTTCTTGGAGATAATGACAAGGGCTTCAAGCCACGTGTTAGTGAAGGGATGATGGGGAAGAGTCAGTTGGACGTTTCAACTAACCCATAAAATGAAAATGATGTTCAATGTGAGTCTCGAGGGGGGGCATCTCCTCGGTGGATAGAGGTTATCAAATTATATATATTAGAATTTTTTTAGGTATTCATCATTTTTGGTCTATATAAACTTTTTTAGGTCTATATATACATTTAATTAACAATAATATAATTTATACATAAATGACCAATAAAATATTGCAAACTCGTGTTACTTTCAAAATAATAAAATTATTTAACTATATATACATTTTTTTTGAAATAATTAAACTTTTCAAAATTTAAATTATAATTATATTTTATACACAGTTACCAAGAATAATAATTATTTATATCTAATATAATTTAAAAATTAATGTTAACAATATTTTTTTAGTTTAATTTGAAAAATAGTATTACATATATATCAAATAATATATTGTATATTTAAATAAATTTTATAATGATAAATAATATACATATATATATATATAATTATATTCAAATAATTTTACTAATATAATACATATATATAACATAAAAATATATATATAATATTTAGGTATATTCACTTTATTTATCTACGTATCAAATGAGGAGTTACCTCTATTTTATAGTTTTTAACAGTGGAAGGTGTGAACCATGTTCAGATTTATTGCATATCAAGGTATGTGTGAATGAATTACATGCCTACATCGACCATATTTTTGAATCATATAAAACCCTATCACTTTTATAATAAAATATCACTTAAAAAATTCAAGTTTTATCGAAAAAACATTTAAAAAATATTCAATCAATTATTTTATTAACATTTTATTCATATCCTTCTATATAATTTCAAGGATAAGAATGAAAGTAATTAAAAAATAACTCTACCTACACATCAAATAAAATAAATTAATTTCAGTAACATACACTCATCACCTAAAATTAAACTATAGCAACCCAAAACCCCTGGGATGTATAACACTATAGTTGCGTATTCTGATTCTTTAGTCTCCACCCTATCCATTTATTTCCCACACTTCACTCTATCATTTCTCTAGTTGTGTAGAGATTTTATCTGGAAGGATTTGGCCGAAATGTATGTGTCGAGTTAATAACTAGTCTCAATGGTGTAATTCTCACAAAGAGGAGGAATTTCCGATTTTAGAGAACACAATGAAGTACAATTTTCATCCTCATTATTTTCATCTCCCAAACAGTTATTATTTCATTTTTTCCTTCATACTCATCCCCCATATCTTTTATATTTATTGTACTAATATGAGAATTAGTCATCCCATGGATGAATACTACTTAGATTATTTCAAGCAACATTGGTTCATGGACACAAGAGACGGAGAAAGTGTGTTAAGCAACAAAATGAAATGATAACTATTAGGGAGATGAACCAATGAGGATGGAAATTGTACTTCATTATGTTCTCTAAAAGGGGAAATTCCTCCCATTTGTGAGAATTACACCATTGGAACTAGTTATTAACTTGATGCCTCCATTCCCACCAACTCTTTACAGAGAAAATCTCTACACAATAGGAGAAACGATAGAATAAAGGGTGGGAAAAAATGAAGAGGGTGGATATGGAAGAATAAAAAAACAAAATGATAGTGCTACGCAACCTGGGGTTATTGGGTTTATATAGTGTAATTTTAGCAGATGAGTGTATGTCACTAAAATTAATTTACTTGATTTGATGTAGAGGTAGAGTTAATAATGAATTACTTTTATTTTTATCCTTGATATTATCCATAAAGATCCAAATAAAAATTTAATAAAATAATTCGTTGAGGATTTTTTAATTTTATTCTATAAAAAATTGATTTTTAATATGTTTTATTTTATTAAAAATGATATGGATTTATATGATTATAAAAATAGGTCAATGGAGGTATGTAATTCATTTACACTTACCTTGATAGGAAATAAACCAGAATGGGGTTCACACCTTCCACTATCAAAAAATATAAAATATAGGTCACTTATCATTCGATACACATACAAATAAAGTGAATCTAACTAAATATTATATATATACATTATATATATATATATATATATATATCTGTGTGTGTTATATTAGTAAATTTATTTGAATATAATTATATATATATATGTATATTATTTATCATATTTAAATTTATTTAAATATATAATATGTTATTCGATATATAAATATATATATATATATATTTCTTTTAATGAAACTAAAAAAATAATATTAGTACCAATTTATAAATTATATTAAATATAAATAATTATTATTCTGGGTAATTGTGTTCGTTATCAATTTAAAATTGACAGTTTAGTTCAAAAAATGTCACTCACTAAAAATAGAGAACATGGTCAAATTATATTGATAATTTAGGATATCTATTCATAAGTACTTTGTGACATATAGGAATCAATCTCACATCAAATCGATACACAATGTGATCAGTATAGTTCAAAATGTGAGTTTCTAGTTTAAAATGACATTTTAGTAAAAAAAAAGTGACAAACTCAAATCCAAGAAAAAAATTTTGGATTATTTTGATACTTTAGGAAATTGATTCATAGTTTATTTTAGATGTGTAGTAATCATACATATCCTAATCCAACGCATGGTGTGACCAGTATGACTCAAAGTGTGTCTTTTTATTTAAAAATGACATAAATTTTAATAAAAAAGAAAACGGACCTACTCAAAACCAAGAAAATGCATTCATATTAATTTGATACTTTAGATAAATGATCTATAAGTAATTTTTGATGTATAGGAATTATATTCACCTCAATCTTATGAACAATTTTCCTAGTACGAATCAATGAGTTTATTATTAGTTTAAAATCAAGAGTTTAGTTTAAAAAATGTAACTCACTGAAAAATAAAAAAATGCACTCATATTTTCTCAATAATTTAGGAAATTTATTCATAATTCATTTCGATGTGTAAGAATCAATCTCATCTCAAAAAAATACACAATGTGGTCGGTATGAGTCAAAGTTTCTGTTTCCAATTTAAAATGACATTTTAGTAAAAAAGAAATTTGACGTAGTAAAAACAAATTAAGTACATTCATAGTGTTTTGATACTTTATGAAAATGATTCATAATCCATTTGAGAGGTGTAATAATTATCCTCATCGAAATCTGATACATGGTGTGACCGATATGACTCAAAGTATGTCATTTTATTTAAAATTTTTATCAATTTTAGTAAAAATGAAAACTCACCTACTCCAAGATGAGAAAATGAATTTTTATTGTTTTTATACTTTAGGAAAACCATCTATATATCATTTTAAATTTTTAGGAATCATTGGTACCTCAATATAATGCTCAGTGTGATCGATATGACTGAAAGTGCATTATTTTAATCAAAAATGAAATTAATTTTAATAAAAGGACAACTAACCTATTCAAAACTGATAAATCACATTCATATTGTTTTGATACATTATTTAAAAAATACACAAGTCATTTGGGATTTTTAAGAGTCAGTTTCACCTCAATTCGACACACGGTTTTCCTGGTATGACTAAATATTTCTGTTATGGGTTTAAAATTGATAATTTAGTTAAAAAAATATAAACCAATAAAACAAAATAAAACACTCTCTTATATTCTTAATAATTTAGTAAATTTATTAATAATTAATTTTAGACATGTAGAAATTGGTCTCACATCAAACCGATACGTGATGTGATCGATAAGAGTCAAATTGCATGTTTCCAGTTTAAAATGACATTTTAGTAAAAAAGACATGTGACGTACTTAAAACAAAGTAAACACATTAATATTGTTTTGATACTTTATGAAAATGATCTATAATCCATTTGGAATGTGTAATAATTATCCTCACCTCAATCTGATTCATGATGTGACTGATATGGCTCAAAGTGCGTCTTTTTATTTAAAATTGAAATCAATTTTAGTAAATAGGTCAACTCACCTACTAAAAACTGAGAAAACACATTTGTATTGTTTTTGATAATTTAGGAATAAAATTTATATTTCATTTTTGACATGTAGGAATCATACTCACCTCAATCTGATACGTGATGTGTTCAGTATGACTCAATGTGTCAATTATCATATTAAAATCGATATTTTAGTTCACAAAGTGTCACTCACTATAAACTAAGAAAACACACTCGAATTGTCTTTTATAATTTAAGAAAATTATTGATAAGTAATTTTTGACATGTACGAATCATCATAACATTAAACTGATAGATGATATGACTTATTTTAGTCAAAGTGCATGTTTTTGGTTTAAAGTGACATTTTAGTTAAAAAGATAAGCGACATACTCAAAACCAGGAAAACACATTCAAATTACATTGATACTTTAGGAAAATTATCCATAAGTCATTTGAGAAATTTAAAGATTATTCACAACTCAATATGATTCATAGTGTGACTAGTATGACTCTAAGTTCATTTTTTCTATATATAAGTATCATTTTCGTTTAAAATGCACATCATATTTCTAAAACAGAGAAAATGATCCTAGATTGTTTTCTCTTCATTAAAATTATGCATTTGTAATTTATTTTGTTGATTTTTTGGTGTTTTTGGTGGTTCGGTGTGCTATTACAGCATACTGCACTGGTGGGGCAATGTGCTGTAATAACACACTATTGTATGCCCCTTGATCCGCGCTTTTATAAGCTCTCGTATATTAGTCCTTTTTCACCATTTATAAAAGAGCTGATAAATGGTCCTTTATCAGTTATTTTTAGTATAGATAAAAGACTAGGTATATTAACCTTGCTACAGTAGTCAGCGCTTCTTTAGAACTGATAAAGGCTATTTTAGCACTGTTAAAGGCCTATTTTGTTGTTGTGAACACTCTTGAATGACATAATTGAATCTTATAACTCATCAAAAAGACCATAAATAAATTTAACAAAATTATAGCAAATCAAATAAATTTTTAATAGGTTCTAAATTAAATTATTATTGAATTTAATTTCATTATCCATTATAATAAGTGCAAGTGTATAAAACATTAATACATAATGAAAGAGTGTCTTAGAAACCCTCCATTTTTCTTTCCGGATACACTTTCTCCATCTCTACCCAAATGAAATTATTAATTATTCATATTTGATCGTTCTATACTATATGTTTATGTTACAAACATATTAACCCTTTTCAATTCTTCTTTATTTTATGGGAAATACATATTTTATAAGGTTTCACTTTTTTAATTTCTCTCACCAAACAAGCCCGATTAAAAGGAACTTCCAAATTTCTTACCCATTTTCAAGTACACTCAATAATCTGTTTTAAGACCAATTATATTTTTATAAAATAAATATTTTTTCTAGGAAAAACTATCTTATTTCATTTATGGTTTTATGAAAATAATTATTCTTCACCCCCTTTAAATAATCCTTTATATTTTCTCTTAAACCACATGAAGTGTCTCATTTATAATGTTTATTAAACACTCATTTTACATGTTTTCACATTAGCTGAAAATTTTAAGTATAAATATTATTTTAATAATCCTTAATTGTAATTTAATTCCCTTTTATTTTCTGGGAAATACATATTTACAATATTTTTTTTATGAAAAATTGAAATGATTTTCCAAGATAACTCTTCTTTCCATAGTAAAAGGGTATTTCTCTCAAGAATTTTTCAACAGTTTTATTAAAATGTTTTTATCTATTTCAAAAAACTCTGTTGAATACAATTCTTTATTTTGATTGATATCTTATGTTATCATCTTCTATATTTTATTGAATAGTTTATGATTATTTATGAGGACATTATATTTTGATACCATTCTCCATATTAATCTAGATAGTTTATTATTATGTTTATTATTTGGGGAAAGTTATTTAAATTTTATATAATAGTTTTATTATTAATTTATATATTCATTATATTCTACCCCTTTTATATTAGGAAATATTAGACTAAGTATGTGATAGGTGTGGACTGATATAGCTCCTTGATGCATTAGTAAGTCTCATGAGACAAACTAGACCGAGTTTTTACCTATTTATTTATGGTGTCCTTGACAAAACCTTGTGTATAAGGACCATCCTTAAAACATTACATAATCTTGAATTAAATGGATAATTCACATTGAGGATATTTTCAAGTTTATAGTTTTAGAGAATTAGGCCATAACTATTACATTACATCTCAAAAAATTAAAAAGTAGACACTTCTACTCAGTTTCCATTTTATTCATAAAATAAAAACTCTTGAAAAAAAGAGTCCTATCTAGTTCCATGTTTTATACAAAACGACTTTTCCTATATCCCATCATTGACCCTATTAATCTTTAAGTCCTAGGAAAATCATTTCAAAACATGGGATGAGCATAAAAAGCTCAGTAAGGGTTATAAAACAATAAAGAAAATATTAGTTCATCGATACATACATAACATAAGATCTTTAACATACCTCAAGAAATCATAATATTGTTGAAGAACACATAGTAATCACAAATCATAAATGTAATTTGTGGAATCCATAACATACTTACATTGTAGCTTTCACAGCCACGTAGGGAGTTATATTTGGAATACCCATCACAGTATATTCTCTAAATCTATTAGGAGAAACATTCACATTTACCTCCTTCATGTTGCCTAATAAATTGGAGAGATATCTCAGGCTCACCCACCCTAGGTTTATCATGTAACCACCTATATATGTAAATAATACCCAAGAAACATAACATATTCATAGCACATAAAACAAACATAAAGGAAAGATAATATTTCCATATTTTAATCACAATATATCATTTAAATATATTAACATAACAAATCCATTTTCAAAACCATTTTCAATACCAAAATACTTACAAGATTACATGGTATTTATTTTCCTTTTAAAAACATTACAACTTGTTAAGGAATCCATATATCAAATAATACTCATGGCAGTGAAAAAGGTCATTGTCACCGCTTACGTTAAAACAAACATTATTATTTTTTCATTTAGTAAAACACCTCGTATAAAAATATTCCCTTTGAATGAAATTAAAATTAAATTGTGTTTATACATATTATAAAAGAAAGTCATGTATAAAACAAAATATTTCTCAATGAAAGGAGATTGATATAAAGTCCCTTACCTCGTGTCTAACATGAACAGTTCGTTCTTTAATCTCATGAATAATAATCTAAAGTTAATTTCTAATTGATTAAGATCATTTTTCAAGTTTATTATTCTTTTTTTATCACATATTTCACTATTTTAAACATTATCTAATCATTTAAGTTAATAATGGTAGTTTTGTCGATATTTGGTACTTGAGTCAAAAATGAACTTCTAATATTTACAAGTTGTCCATGTCGTCAAAAGTTCATTGTCTCCAAAATTATATTCATGATTTAGATATCATATATATCATATAAATCCAGTATATATAAGTATTTATAATAGTACATAACATTTGGAGGTAATAAATGAAATGCAACATTCCTAGAGACGGTAAGTCGCACGTACGCATGAACGCTACTTTCATTTCTATTTCGTATTTTTAATGTAATGAAATATTAATGATAAATTAGTATATTATAATTATATTATAATATCATATATAATTTTATTAACTCTATTCTTTATATGTTCCATGCATGGAATGAATGAGTCATATCACTTTGAGGGGCCAGTAGTCCGCACTTCCTCAAATGAAATTATCACGTTTACCCATTATGGAAACTAGAAAGGTATGTTGTAAATGAAAAATACATAAGAATAGAGAAAATATAAATATAATATATATCACATATAAATATATTTCCATTACAATACCACCATAAGTGGTGGTACAAGAATATTTAACAATCATCATTTTGTGAGGCAGTAGTTCACAGTCAACAGAAACCGTATGTTCATTACCCATTAGATGGAGGTGTGTGTAAGTGTAGTTAAAATACGTCTCATAAAAACAACCTAGTATATTTAGGATAATGTTTTTTTTATAAAGTAAATGAATAAAAATAGTTTAGGGGTTGGAATAGTAAAATAAAAGAAAATAACTTAAAAGAAGACGTTACCTTTAAATCGGGTAACTAACTTTGGTTTGAACCAAAAATATTTCTTGAAGTGATTTCTAACTAAATTAAGGCTTCTAGGTGGAATAGGGGTATATTGAGAGCATATTTTAGTATATTTTGGATGAGCCAAGGGGATTTAGAGGTGTGAGTAATGGGTTATAGGTGAGAGCTTTTTATAAGGGGGAGGAGGGTCTCTTTAGGAAAGTTTGAAAATATTATTTTATTATATAATTATTTTCAGTTTCTAAAGGTCCAAAACTAATTAAAGTTGAAGATAAGAAAAATATTGTATGAAATAAAATCATAAAATAAGAATTTGATAGGTTTTGGATATTTTTTTTATAATCTTATTTATTTAAATCATTCATTAATGAGGTAAACACTACATCCAAATTTTATTATAAATAATTTTATTTATTTGATGACTAAAAATTATAAATAAAATACCATGATATAGGAAATTTATTTAGAATTATAATGATTACTTATAGTCAAATATATCAATTATATAAACCCACATTAATTTTTTTTAGAAAAACAATACATGTTTATGATATTTTTTTTTACATTAAATAAAAAGTTTTTAATATCATTATATTACCCAAGTGGCTTTCAAAGGAAAAAAGTGTCACCCAAGGATTTTTTGGGTCAACCATTACTCATCCAATAAGGTTAATACAAGTGTTAAAATAATTTTATATTATTATAATATTGTTTTTACCTTGAATTTCCTTATTTACCTTTAACTGTGGTAAATAAAAGTTAAAAGTTACTATTCACCAAAAATTGTTTTCATCTAATTGAATCACATTTTACTTACTAATAACAACCATATATTTTGGATTTTTTAAATTGAATTCCAAGAAGTGGTAAAATTTCATTTAAATGAAAAAGTCGGTTTTTTTACTATAACTCAGTGTTTTCACTATTCATAAAAATTGATGTTTTTCATAAAAATACCAAAAATATAGCCTAAGATATATTTTATATTCTGAATTCAAAAATTATGTCTATTTTACAAAATTCAAAACATATAAGTTAGGTTAATTAATTTAAAATTAATTCCCATTGTCAAAAAAACTTTTTTAAGAAATATTAACTATCAAATGATTGACACTTGTTTATGTCCAATTTTAAAGTGAAATTACTTCCAATGACCAAAATTTGATTAAATGGTAAAAATTTAATATAGATACACTTTAAAACCAATTAAAAAGAAAATCTAACCATATAAATAAATTAGATTAAAAGGTACTTTTTAATTAAAATACAGTATTTTTCACTATTCATTAAAAATGAATTTTATCAGAAAAAATACCAAAAATTTACCCAAAGTAAATTTTGATGTCTATATTATAAATAATAATGTTATTTTGTCAAATAGAACATATAAAAGTGACAAAAAGTATATTTAATGGGGGTTCTCCATTAAAAGGCGGTAAATCGGCCCTTTAAATAATATTAGAGTATTTATCCTTAAAATTGAATTCTTTCTTATTTTAAGCTTCTAAAATTTATTAGATAAATATAAAAACATTTCAAAAAATTTATAATAATATTGTAGTTAGTTCGGTTCATTCCCACCATTATAATGGCTAGTCATTAACTACCATTTAAAATAATATTATTTTATTATTTTATTTTTCAGTATAACTCCACATTGTGTGCAACGTAAGATTTAAAAGAAACCTGTTGTTGAGTATTGGGTACGCCATCGAACATAGAATCCCCTTTAAAATAACATTAATTTTTTATTCAAAAATATTAATAAATATGAAAAATGTATTATTCTTTATTTACATGGGATGTTACATCCTTCCCCCTTTTGGAAATTGCGTCCTCACAATTTTTATTCACTTATCAAATAAGTGGGAGTATTTAGCCCTCATTGCATTTTCATACTCCCACATTTCCTCTTCAAACATATGGTTTTTACACAAAACCTTTACCTGATGAATTACTTTATTCCTAAACATTTTCTCTCTTCAGTCAAGAATTTGGAATGGTTGTTCCTTATAAGAGAGATTCTCTTCCAACTAAACTACCTCTGGGCTCAAAACATGAGATGGATCCGGAATATACTTTCTCAATATTGAAACATGAAAAACATTGTGTACCTGGGATAAAAATGGAGGTAAATTCAATATGTAGGATATTGATCCAACTTTCTCTGGGATTTTATTCGGTCCAATGAACCTTGGACTCAACTTTCCATTATTAACAAAATGCATCACACTTTTCCATGGAGAAAATTTAATAAAGACATGATCACCTACATCAAAAGAAAAATCCTTCCTCTGGTTATCCACATAACTTTTCTTCCTGATCTGAACTGTTCTCATGTGCTTCTGAATCAACAAAACATTTTCTGCCATCTCTTCTACCAATTCTGGTCCCATCAGCTTCCTTTCACCTACTTCATCCCAAAAAGCTAGAGTTCGACACCGCTTCCCATATAATGCCTCAAATGGAGCCATCTGTATAATGGAATGAAACTGTTATTATAATAAAATTTAACCAAAGAAATATGTTGGTCACAACTTCCCTAGTAATCTATTGAACAATCACATATCATATACTCTAAGTTATGACTTGTTCGTTCTGAGTGCCTATCTGATTGAGGATGAAAATATGTACTAAAATTTAATTCAGTACCCAAAGACTGTTAAAAGCCTTTCAAAAAGTTATAAGTAAACCTAGGATCATGATTAGATACAATGGATAGGGGAACTCCATGTAACCAGACTATCTATTTAACATATAACCGAGAAAGTAGATCTGGAGACAAAGTATCTCGGATAAAAAGGAAATGAGCAGATTTAGTCAATCGATCAACCATAACCCAGATTGTATTATTACCTCAAGACTTATTTGGTAATCCCACAATTAATTCCATTGATATATTTTCCCATTTCCACTCTGGTACGAGTAAAGACTGGATAATCATATTCGGTAACCGCCACTCTTCTTTAACATGTTGACAAGTCAAACACTTCATAGTAAAATCAGCAATATCTCTTTTCATTCCATCCCAGCAGTAATACTCTTGATGATCTCTATACATCATAGTACATCCAGGATGAACTGAAAATAGAGAACTATGATCTTCACATAATAACTCTTTCTTCTACTGTGAATCATAAGGCACACATAATCTCTTCCCAAACTTCAAAACACAATCATTATCAGTGTTAAAATCAGAACACCTACCCTTCTGAACTAACTCTACCTTTTTTTGCAATTCACTATCTTCCTTCTGTGATTGCTTAATTCTGTTTGATAAAGATGATTTCACTAACACCTAAAACAAAATAGAGGAATTTCATGCACCAAAAAACTCTATGATAAAGTTCATCAAATCAAAAACCAAAGGATCTAGTTCCAAACGTAGCATGATTAATAAAGAATTAATTTTTTGACTCAAAGCATCAACCACTTTATTGGATTTTCCTAGATGATAATGGAACGTGAAATCATAATCCTTGATTAATTCCAACCATCTCCTCTGTATCATGTTTAATTCTTTTTGAGTGAATATATACTTTAAACTTTTTTTTCATATATATTTCACATTTTACTTCATACAAATGATGCCTCCAAATTTTTAAACCAAATACAATAGTAGCTAATTTGAAATCATGTGTAGGGTAATTTAACTCATGAGGTTTCAACTGACGTGAAGAATAAGCAATTACCTGATCATTTTGCATAAGGACATAACCATGTCCTTTCAACGAAGCATCACTGTACATAAAAAACTCACCATTTCTGGAAGGTAATTCCAAAACAAGCTCATTCACCAATATTATTTTCAATTCCTAAAAACAATCATCAGATTCTTTTTTCCAAAGTAACTTAACACCTTTTCAAGTTAACATAGTCAGTGGGCTAGATAACCATAAAAAAGTTTCAGAAAACCTCTGGAAATAACTTGCTAAACCACAAAAACTAAAAATCTCTGTGATATTGTTATGTCTTGTCCATTTTTCAACAACGTTTTTTAGTAGGATCAACAATTATGCCATTTTTGAAACAATGTGACAAAGGAATGAAATTTTTTGTAACCAAAACTCACACTTGCTGAATTTACCAAACAATGTCTTTTATTTTAAGGTTTCCAAGACAACCCTTAAATGACTTTAATGTTCCTTTTTTACTTTTGAAATAAACCAAAATATCATAAATGAACACAACAATAAACTTATCCAAGAACTCGCAGAAAATTATATCCATATGATCCATGAATACAGTAGGTGAATTGGTTAATCAAAAAGGTATAACCACAAATTCATAATGTCCATTTCTAGTATGAAACACTGTCTTCAAAATGTATACTTCCTTTACTTTCAACTGATGGTACCCTGACCTCAATTCAATCTTCAAAAAATACTGAGCTCCTTGGATCTGATCAAACAAATCATCAATATGAGGCAAATGATACTTGTTCTTAACAGTAATGTTATTAAATGATCTATAATAAATGAAAACTATCATTAAACCATCTTTCTTTTTAACAAACAAGACAAGGCCACCCCATAGTGATGTTCTAGGTCGAATGAAACCTTTATCTAAAAACTCTTACAATTGATTATTTAACTATAAAAGTTCAATTTGAGCCATTCAATAAGGGGGTTTTGAAATTGGCTTAGAATTTGGAATTAAGCCAATAGTAAATTCAACTTCCCAGTATGGTATTTTACCAGACAACTCATTAGAAAAAAAATCAAGATACTCATTTACCACTGGCACATCATTAATCAGGAAAATTCATTTGTTTTCAAAAATATTTGCAAGGTACCATTCATTTCCATCTTTTCCTAGTTTCTTAGATTCCTAATATGTTATCAAAAGTAAGGGTTCATTCTTGTACACAAACTGAAAATCATTCTAAAAAGAAACCTCTTTAGCTCTGCAGTCAATCTTAACATGATAAACTGAAATCCAATCCATACCCAAAATAACATCAAACTCCACTAGAGGAAAAAAATAATGTTTGCAGGTAGATTCTTCCCACACACACGGACATGAAGTTTATTATAATTTATTTTTCTCTCAACATTTCCCCCTAGTGTTTTTACCATAAGATTAGGATTCATATCTTGAGAGGGAATTCCCAATTTACTAGAAAACTTATCTAAAATGAATGAATGTGTATACCCTAAATCAAACAACACATTGGCATAATCTGAATAAAAATATAGTGTACCTGATACTACTTCATTTGATGGACCAACATCTACTGAAGTAGTTTTAATGGATTTCACCACCCCTTTATGATTATAGTCTGGCTGATTTCCCTCAGTTGAGTTATCAGTTTGACACTCATTTGCATAATGACCCATTTTATTTCACTTAAAACATTTTATTGACTGTAAATCAGATTTTTTCTTACCATTAACCAGATCATTTTTAGTGAAATTACGAGCCTTATGTCCCATTTTACCAAATCAATAACAATTACCAGAATTCAAAAGACATTCCCCATCATGCTTTTTACCACAATTTTCACAAATTGTAAACTTAAGTTTCTTACCAACAGAGTTTTTTAAAGAGTTCATCCCTTTTGTCTTCCACCTCGACCTCTTATTCTGTTATTTTTCAAAGAACACCTGATCATCGGAAAAATTAATTTCCACCTTATCCTCTCATCAAACATGTCTTTCATACATTTTTTAACTCACAAGATAGTAAAGACCTATGATAATTTGGCTTTAATCCTGAGTAAAAATGATTGATTTAACTATCAATACCTTGTATGAAATTTCGAGAATACCTTGTTGGTGCAGCGAATTTTGCTTCATAATCAGCCACTAAGTCAGCCTACTGCCTCAATTCCAAGAATGGTTTTTCCATCCAAGACAAACAACCTTTGGAAAATATTTTTCAAGAAACATACCTTTGAATTCATCTCAATCAAGAGAATAAATCTCCTCACTATCCCTGATATTTTTCACCATCAACCACCACTAATCGTCTTCACCTTCAAAACAGTAAATAACAAGACTAACCTTTTGATGTTATAAACACCCCATGACATGAAAAATCATCTTCAGTTCTTTAATACACCCTTCATCTAACACAGGGTCAAATGATCCTATGAATGATGGGGGATGTTTCCTTATGAAATGATACACAACTGACATGTTCATTTGTGGTTGATCTGGATGATATCATGCATGGATACCACCACCATTTATATCCTGAGTCAACTGTTCCATCACTGCAAAAAACTATTCAATTCCGATTCCGACCATCTCAAGTTTCTAATTTAGAAGGTTGTCTTCCTCCTGATGTCATCTAATCACAGCTACCCTGTTTCCTCTGTGGAAAACCATTATGAACACAGAAATATATTAGGCGACGCAACATGGTAATATTTAAATGCTATATCATTTCAATATTAACATAAATTAATTTATGGATATTAATTTAACAATATCCTAACTCCTAATGTTATATAAAATGACCTCTGATACCAACTATAAGGACCTAGCCTTAAAACATTACAAAATCTTGAATTAAATGGATAATTTACATTAAGGATCTTTTCAGGTTTAGAGTTTTAGATAATTAGGCCACAACTATTACATTACATCTCAAAAATTAAAAAGTAGACACTTCTATGTAGTTTACATTTTTTCATAAAATAAAAACTCTTGAAAAAAAGTGTCATGTCTAGTTCCATGTTTTAGACAACATGAATTTTCCATGATCCCATCCTTGACCATATTCATCTTTAAGTCCTGTGAAAAACATTTCAAAACTTAGGATGAGCATAAAAATCTCAATAAGGGTTATAAAAGAAATAAATAAAATATTAGTTTATAAATATATACATAACATAATATCTTTAACATACCTCATGAAATCATAAGATTTATGAATAAAACATAGTAATCAAAAATCATAAAGGTAACTTGTAGAATCCATAACATACTTACGTTGTAGATTTCACAGCCACATAGGGAGTTACATTTGGAATACCCATCACAGTTTATTCCATAAATATCTTAGGAGAAACATTCACGTTTACCACCATCATGTTACCCATTACATTGAACATCTATCTTGGGATCACCCACCCTAGGTTTATCATGGAACCACCCATATACGTAAACAATTCCCAAAAACCTTAACATATTCAAAGAACATAAAACAAACCTAAAGGAAAGATAAAATTTCTACATTTCAATCACAATATATCATTTAAATATATTGGCAATAAAAAATCGATTATCAGAACCATTTTAAATACCAAAATAAGTAAAAGAGTATATGGTATTAATTTTCATTTTAAAAAAATTACAGCTTGTTAAGGAATCATTAGATTAAATAATACTCACGGTGGAGGAAAAGTTTATTGTCATCGCTTATGTTAAAACAAACATTGTTTTTTTTTCATTTAGTAAAACGCCTCATAGAAAAAGATTCCCTTTGAATGAAATGAAAATTCAATGGTGTTTATATAATGTATAAAAAAATTCACGTATAAAAATAATATTCCTCAATGAAAGGAGATTGAGACGAAGACCCTTACCTCGTGTCCGACTTGAACCGTTCATTCTTTAATCTTCTGAATAATAAACTAGTGTTAATTTCTACTTTCTTAAGAACCTTTTTTAAGTTTATTATCCTTTTTATATCACTTATTTCCATGTTTTAAACATTACATAGTCATTTATGTTAATAACAGTTGTTTTGTGGATATTTGGTACTTGAGTCAAAAAATGAACTTCTAATATTTACAAGTTATCCATGTAGTCAAAAGTTCATTATCTCCATAATGATATTAATGATTTAGATATCATATAAATAATATATATATAAATATATATATTATATGTATTTATAATATTACATAACATTTTGAGGTAAGATATGAAATGCACCGTTCATGGAGACGGTAAACTGTACGTACGCATGAATGCTACTTTCATTTCTATATCATATTTTTAATGGAATGAAAAATTAATGAGAAATAGGTATATTATAATTCCAGTATAATATCATATATAATTTCATTAAATCCATCCTTTATATATTCCACGTATGGCATGAATGAGTCATATCACTTTGAGGGGGAAGTAGTATGCGCTTCCTCAAATGAAATTATAGCGTTTACCCATTATGGAAACCATAAAGGTATGCTATAAATGAAAAATACAGAATCATAAAGAAAATTCAAATATAATATATATCACATATAAATATAGTTCCATAACAATGGCCACTATAATAGGTGGTATGAGAAGATTGAACAGTCATCGTTTCATGAGGCAGTAGTTCGCCATTCATAGAAATAGTATGTTCATTACCCATTAGATGGAGGTGTGTGTAAGTGTAGTTTGAATCCATCTAATAAAAAAACTAGTATATTCAGGATACTGTTTTTTATATAAATTATTGTAATAAAAACAGTTTAGGGTGTTGGAGAAGTAAAATAAAAGAACATAACTTAGAAGAAGATGTTACCTTTACACTGGGTAACTCCCTTTGTTTTGAACCAAAGTGATTTCTTGAAGTGCCTTCTTCCTAAGGTAAGGCTTCTAGATGGAAGAGTAGGATCTTGAGAGCTTAATTGGTAAGATTTTGGATGAGACAAAAGGATTTATAGGTGTGAGTAATGGTTTATAGGAGATGGATTTTATAAGGGGGGAGGGGATCTTTAAGAATGTTTGAAAATATTATTTAATTATATAATGGTTTTCGGTTTCTAAAGGTCCAAAACTCATTAAAGTTTAATATAAGATGACTATTTTATGAAATAAAATAATTCAATAAGAATGGGATAGGTTTTGGATTTTTTTTTTAATTTTTATAATCTTATTTTTTAAAATAATTCATTAATGAGGTAAACACTACATCCTTATTGTGTCATAAATAATTTTATTTATTTGATGTATAAAAATTATAATTAAATTACCATGATTTTTTAAGTATTTTAAGATTTATAATTAATATTTATAGTCAAATATATAAATTATATAACCACAAATTAAAATTTTTTTAGCAAAAAAATACATGTTTATGATATTTTTATTTTTTACTTTAAATAAAAAGTTATTAATATCATTATCTTACCCAAGTGGATTTCAAAGGCCCAATGTCTCACACAAGGATTATATTGGTTGAACATTACACATAAAATAAGGTTAGTACAAGTGTGAATATTATTTTATATTATTATAATATTTTTTTACCATGAATTACCTTATTTACCATTAACAACGGTAAATAAAAGTCAAAAGTTATTATTATCCAAAAATTATTTTCATCTAATTGAACCAAATTTTACTTAATAGTAATAACCATATATGTTTTATTTTCTAAATTCGATACACAAAAGTGGTAAAATTTCATTTAAATGAAAAAGTCAGTTTTTTAACTACGACTCAATGTTTTCACTATTCATCAAAAATTGATGTTTTTCAAAAAAAATACCACAAATTCAGCCTAAGATATATATGATATTCTTATTTAAAAAATGATGTATGTTTTACCAATTTCAAAACACAGAAGTTGTATGAATTAATTTAAATTAATTCCCCTTTTCAAAACAAAAAGTGTGTTTATAAGAAATAATAACTATCAAAAGATTGACACTTGTTTATGTCTAATTTCAAAGTGAAATTACTTCCAATGACCAACATTTGATTAAATAGTAAAAATATAATATAATTAAACTTTAAAACAAATTGAAAAGATAATCTAAGCATATAAATAAATTAGATTAAAAGGTAGTTTTGAATTAATATACAGTATTTTTCACTATTCATTAAAAAATGAATTTTATCAGAAAAAACCAAAAATTTACCCTAAGTAAATTTTGATGTCCCAATTCTAAAGAAGAATTTTATTTTTTAAAATAGAACATATAAAAGTTAAAAAAACTAGATTTAAATAGGGTTCTCCATTAAAAGGTGGTAAATCGACCCTTTAAAAAATATTAGTGTATTTATGCTTAAAATTGGATTTTTTCTTATTTTAATCCTCTAAAATTCATTGGATAAATCTAAAAACATTTAACAAACATGTATAATCATATTTTAGTTATTTATATTCATTCCAACCATTACAATGGCTAGGCATTAACTACCATTTAAAATAATATTATTTTATTATTTTATTTTTCGGTATAACTCCACATTGTGTGCAATGTAAGATTTCAAAGAAAACCATTGTTACGTTTCGAGTACACCATAAAAAATAGCATCCCATTTAAAATAACCATAATATTTATTTCAAAAATATTAATAAATATAAAAAATTTATTATTCTTTATTTACATGGGATGTTACATTGGGTGTATATTTATGATGTCCTTCAGTATGAATTACCTCACTATGATATTAGTAATTGATAATCTATGTGACTATTAAACTACTTGAATATACATGAATAAGTTTTATTCTCATGATATTATTTATATGGCATTGTTTTGATCTTCTTTTATTCCTATCATATTATATTTAAGTTTATGTTTTCATGATATGTGTTGTAATATATTAAATTTTTCCTTATTGTTTAAGTTTATAGATTCCATTAGATTTTTTACCCTTACTTATCATCTTATCTCACCCATTTCATATGTTTTATTTTTCTCCATGATATGAAGTGTTATATTATGAATGACTTACAAGGATAATCCTAGAGTTTATGTATGTTTCTAGTGGAGTTATTATGCTATTTTTTCTTTCAAGTTGTAATGTAAAACTTATGTTTGTATCTGGTTTTCTAAATCTACTAAAATATTTAGTCCTTTGGGAGGTGATCACTTTTTTATAGTAAAAATATAATAAATTAAGTCACTAACTCTAGGAAACTGGGTTTGGGGTATTTAAAGTTGGTATAAGATTATGTTTAGAAGAAACTTTGAAAAATAGATTTAGGTAAACAAATATTTGGGAAATATAACCCAATAACTAACATTTAAAATATTCAAAAAGTTACAAAGATTGTGATTTAGATATTATTTATACTTAAATTTTCAATATGCATCAGGTGGTTTTTAGTTTTAGATCATATATTATGTTTCATAATTTTATGATCTAATCTAGTGTATGTCATTGTTTAGAAATGGATCCTAGGGTAAGTAATGGAAACCATATCAATGCACATATCCCATGTAAGGATTTCTCTCATATGCAAGACAATGATGTTGAAGATGGTGCTACAACTGAATCTGAACAACTTATAATGAAATTGGGATAATATACTCATGTTATGAACAATAACATTAATCACATGGATTAGCCTAACCCACAATGCGGTGTAACATTGTTATAATTATTTATATGACAATAACCTCCATCATTCAACAAGACTACAAACCTATTTTTTTATCTGAGAAATGGATAAGTTTTGTATAGAATATATTTCTCTCATTGGGTAGTAATGAAAGGGATAAGGTTATTATGGAGGTTTATCATCTCTTGGTAGATACATATCAATGGTTGTAACTAATTAAAAACACAAAGGATTATAAAGAAATTATAAAGATGGAATGGAAGGAATTTAAGAAAATTTTCTGTTAAAATATTTCACTCATAAATAATGAGTTGATATGGAGTGGTAATTATTAATTCAGAGATAAAAATATGATGATAATGTTTCCATGTATGAAGCCAACTTTAAAAGGTTGGAAAGGCATGATAGAGACTGCATACATAATCCAAGGATCATGATTTACCGTTTCTTTGATGGACTTAAGAAAATTATACAAAGGGAACTGGACTCCCAAAAATTATCATCATATGGGGATATAATATTGTGTATATAAATATGGAGAAATAATTTCCCATGCCATATGGATTTTAAGTGAAGTAAGATAAAAAAAGGGGTGATGAGTACTCTAGAAAATTAAATAAAGAAAAATGGTATTAAGAAAGGATAAAATTTCCAAATTAGAATAAATTTGGAAAGAAACATCATGGAACATGCCTATTGGGAATGGGATTTTGTTAGAAGTATAGGTAAAAGGCCACTAGGACCATGATTATAGAGTCAAGAAATAATCAAAAAATGTGCAATTCTTCAACTCTAAGGAGTTTGGAAGCTATTCAAATGATTTCCCTATACGTTAAGATAACTTTAACTATAAAAGGACATAGGAACAAGGTCTTTATTATGTAGTCACAATATATGAGTTTGAAGCATCTAATGATATGTTGGAAGGTACATATTGACTGAAAATTAAATTTTTATTATTCCAACACTTTTGAGGAAAAAGTGAAAAACCATGAGTTCAACCACAAAAAGAAATAGTAGTACCATTGTAGGACAAATTATGCCTTCCAAATTCGATTTCTCTAAACAATTTACATGGGATGTTTGTTACCTGGGTGTTTGGTTCCTCCAGTATATGATCTTCAAAATGAAAGGCCATCTTGTCCATGGACTGAATGTACTCCTGGATGCTGATCCTTCCACTATTGAATCTTTCAATAAGGATCAGGTCCTACTTGTCAATAATATTATATTTCTCTTCATTTAGGTTTTTGGAAGGTACATTAATCAAGTCATAAAATATCGCTAAATATTTATTTTATTATGTAATATCTCATTCTCTTATATCTTCCCAGTTTTCTATAAAAAATAAATATTTCCAATTCACCATAATGAGGGAGTTTTTAGTCAAAAATTTGAGTGTAAACCTTATTGAAACAAAGATGTGTCAATGTTTTCCTATTATGACACATAATCATACTCCAATTGAAGATTTTATTATCATACATATGGTTTATTTTTATATAGTTCTTGGTATTGATTATCTTTTAATGTATAATGAAAAAAATTATTACAAAGAGAAGGAAATTAGGATTTGTGTTGATGGTATGAAATTTCTCATCTTTATAGGGGATAATTCATCATATGATTCATATCTAGATCCACCACTAGTAGCTCTTAAAAATGTGATTCTTGGATAAGAAGAAAAAATAAAAACTTCTATTGAAAAAGGTGATTTTAAAATTGATAATATATCAATTTTATAGAAATATATTGATGGATTTCATAAGGAATTACTTGGACACCCTCTAGAGCATGGTTTTGGGTTTACCATTGATTTAATCTCTGATTAAAGGACAATATCAAAAACTCCTTAAAGAATGGACACTATAGAATTAGTGTAGATGAAGAAACAACATGAAGATATGAGTAATAAGGTATTTATTCACCCTAGTGTTTCTACATGGGGAAACCCATTTCTCTTTGTAAAGAAGAAAGTTGGATCCATGAGGGTTTGCATTGACTGTAGTGAAATAAATTCCATTACAATTTAGAACAAGTATCATCTTCCTCGAATTAATGATTTATTTGATCAACCTCTCCAAGATAAATATTTTTCAAAGAATGAAATTCATTCTAGATATCTTGAATTGTTGTTAAATATGGTAAATATTCAAAAGGCAACATTTCGAATAAGTTATAGGAATGATGAGTTTACAATAATTCAATTTAGGATGACTACTGAACCCTCTGTTTTTATGGATCTAATGGATATAGTATTCAAGTAATATCATGATAAATGTTTTATGGTATTTATTAATGATATCATGGATTACTTTAAAATCTACAAGGAACATGAGAACCACTTAAATATTGTTCTAGATACTCTTAAAAGAAAAATTTTATATAAGAAGTTTAGAAAGTGTAAATTATGGAATTAAAAAGATTCTTTTCATGGCCATATTGTCTCTAAATATGGAATATAGGTTGATCCTATTAAGATAAAGGAAATCCAAGAATTTTACACACCAACTGACATAATCGAGGTACACAGTTTCATTCATTTAGAAGGTTACTATCAACGTTTTTCTCAAAAAAATCTATTTAGCAATCTTTTTAACAAATATTACTCATAAATGGGTTAATTTTTTATGGATAGAAGAATATGAATAATGATTTAGATAATTGAATATGATATTAGTAAATGCTCCAATATTGACTCTCCCATTGGGAAATGGTGGATTTGTGATTTGTAGTGATGGATCGAAGAAAGGACTTGGTTGTGTTATTATGTTGAATGATAGTGTTACTGTCTATACATCAAGGCAATTAAAAACTCATGAATAGAATTATTTGACTTATGATATTGAGTTAGAATCTATAATCAATTTTCTAAAGATATAGATACACAGTCTATATGGTAAAAATATTAGATATATATAGATCAAAAGAATTTTAAATATATCTTATCACAGAAAGAAATCAACATGAGGCAATGAAAATGGATCTAGCTACTCAAGGATTATGATTATTCAATACACTACCACCCAGGGAAGGAAAAATAAGGTAGAAGATGCATTGAGAAGGAAAAATAATAGAGTTATGAACAAAATAAGGATTGAAAGAGATCCTTTGTACATGGATATCATAAATATGGATATGAGAATTATCAAGGAAGGTCAAAAATTATTAATTTTTAAAATGTTTTCTAGAACATCTTTGTTGGAAAAGATAAAATATTCTGATGATGAAAATTTTCAAAAGAAAATTAAAGCTGTGAATAATTGGAAGTTGGAAGACTTCATGTATGAGGATAAAATTATGAAATTTGAGGAAAGTATTTATATTCCCTCTATACTTGATCTAAAAATTGAATTATTGGATGCCAATTGTAGATTAAATTTCTATATATACCCTGATAATACTATGATGTATATATATTTGATGGAACATTTCTGGTGGTATAATAGAATTCATGAAATTGATAATTATGTATCAAGATGTTTAGTCTATCAAGAGGTGAAGGATAAAAGACAACATACTTTAGGAGTCATTTAGCCTATACTTATTACTATATGGAAATAAGATGACATTAGTCTAGATTTTTCATTGTATTACCAAATCCTCCAAGAACGAATGATGTAGTATGGGTAATTTTTTATTGAATTAACAAATATGCAAAAAATTTACACTATAAGGGAGGATTTTACACTATATAACCTTGCACAATTCTATAATAATGAAGTTTCAACAGTTCAAAGTGCACCTATATCGATTGATTTTGATCGATATCCTTGTTTTGCATCAAAATTCTCGAGAAGTCTTCAGAAAACACTTAATACTGAGATTCATTTAAGAACATCTTATCACGCTAAACCTGATTGGTAGTCTAAAAGGGTGATTCAAACATTATAATAAATGTAGAAATCATGTTCACTTTACTTTAATGGTATGTGGGATCATTATCACTACTACAAATACATCTTTTATCAGTGTTAAAAATGGCCTTTAACAGTGCTAGAAAAGTGCTATTAATGCTGGCGAAGATAAGGGGGGGTGCCCTTTATCAGTGATAAAACAAAGCACTGATAAAAGGGTCCTTTATCAGCGCTTTTTTAAAAACGCTAATAAAATTTAAAAAAAAAATTTAAAAAAAATTAATAAATCATGCGTGCAAATGGGTGAATCGGGGGGGGGCTTTTATTGTGCTTGAGGCCCCCTTTTACAGCACTTTTCTGTCCCCCCCCCCCCCCCTCCAGCACCAACACGCACTCCTCCACCCTTTATCAGCGCTAGCCCCAGATTCACCCATGCACGCGCATCCCTGTCTTCACCCGGATTTGATCTCGAGACCTCCCCCCTGCGCGCCTGAAGCCTTTTCCACTCCCCTATATTCATTTTTTCTCCTATTAGTGATATATCTATTTATTTATATATATATTTAGTTATATTTATTCGTATATTAATATATAGTTATATTAATATATATATATATATATATATATTTATATATTTATAGTTATATCAATATATATACGTAGTTATGTTAATATATATATATAAATATATATAGTTAGATTAATATATAGGTATATAAATATTCATATATTTTTATTTTAAATAAAATGGATATTAGTTATTATTTAGATAAAGCTAATATATTTTATATGTAAATATAATTTATTATTCATATTTATAATTAAATTTTAAGGTGTGAATATATAAAAAATATGTACATATAGTTATATATTTGATTATAAATAGAAGTGCATTATAAAAAATGATAAAATTTCAAAGACATAATATCAATATCTATTTAATACCTTAGAATAAATTCAGTCCCTACCAAAACAATCTAATAATACCCCCTTAAATGATGATGAAAATCCATAAAATGTTAAAAAAATCGGGGTACCCCGACTAAAAACTCGGTTTTAGAGGACTTATGGTAATTTTTGGCCTCTAAAAAACCTTGACCAGGGTCCCCCAAGGTCACAGAAGTGTAGAGGTCATCGAAGGCTTCGATTTGATATGTGGTAGAGCTCAAACGGACACCCGGATCCAAAGTTATGGCCGTTTGAAGTTTGAGTTGCGTTTTCAACATATTTTGGATCTTTTTTTAATTTTTTTTTAATTTTTTTATTCTTAAAATTGTTATTAAATGACTATTACTCCATAATAATTAGAAAATTATTAATTAAAAATATTTTTTAATTTTTTTATAAGACATTTTCACTAAATATCTTATATATTAAGTGTAACTGTATATTTATACGTATCTAAAATATATTTTAAATTATATTTAAAAAATATATATTATATTTATATCAATATAACTATATCTATATATTTAAATTTTAATATATTTTTTTAATAATTTTTTTGGAAGTATACCCTTTATCATCACTTTTAAAAAAAGTGTTGATAAAGACCCCCCTTTATCAGTGCTACTTAAAAAAGCACTGATAATGGGGTACCTTTATCAGGGCTTTTTTTAGTGCTAATAAAGGTTGGCGCTAGCCTTTCCCAGTTTTGTGGTAGTGTATATAGCTTTGGTATAGTTTTCTTACAATAATGGTTTCATTAAAGTATTAAAATGGAACCTTATGAAGTGTTATATAGAAAGAGATGTCGTACACCAACTTGTTGAGATAAATTTGGTGAAAGGAAGCTTGTAGGACCAAACCTTGTGTAGGAAACAATAGAAAAGGTAAATATTATTCAAACACCTATTAAATCAACTCAAAATAGAAAAATGGGTTATATTGAAAATTTGAGAAAGGATATGGATTTTCAAGTGGGAGATCATGTATTTCTAAAATTATCTCCATGGAAGGGTGTCATAAGGTTCACTATGAAAGGGAAACTAAGCCCCATTTATATTAGAACTTTTGGAATTTTATAGAGAATTAAATATATGGATTATCATTCAGAAATTTCACCTAGCCTTTTTAAAGTTCATGATATGTTCCACTTATCTTTTTTAAGGAAGTACATTCAATACCAAACATATGTTCTCACTTATAAAGGAATATAATTGGAACCTGATTTTTATTACTTTAAAGATCCTATCTATATTTTGGACACTGGAGAACATGTGTTGAGGAATAAAATGACTCAGTTGGTAAAGGTTCTTTGAAAAAATTAAAAAATTGAAGAGGCAGCGTAGGAGAAAGAGTTAATTAGGATGAATAACTACCCAAATAATTTTATAAGGTGACATTATGAAAATTTTGATGGATGGATGAATGTAACACCAAAATATTTTATGGTATGCCTCTTTTAAATTTAACATCTTCGATATCTTATGTCGCACACAACACAATATTTAATCCACAATATACTATAAAATATTAACATGACTGTAAGAATGTTAACATGACCATTACGAATAATAATCTTGCTAATAGAATAGTAACCACCACTATGAAAATTATACATAAAATTTAGGTATCTAGTGAATGATAATATAATATAATATATATATATATATATATATTTCATGGAATAAGTAAATAAATTTTTTAAAAATAATAAATTAATTTTCAGTATTTTTATGAGACATAAAAGTTTATTCAAAATTTAAAAATTAAAAGAATTTTTAATATAACATTTATTTTCATGGAATAGATTCATAAAATAATATTTTTTTGTTTTATGATTATAAAATAATTTTCTGATACCTTAATTAATTTTTAAAAGTGTCCTAAAATTCAGTTATAATATCAAAATCAGTATTTCTGGAGTAAATAATTTTTTTTCTATAGAAATTAAATTTGATATATTTAGAAAATTATTTTCATAAAATGGAGTCCATTTTTTAATTCTACATTTATAAAAATGGTTAGATTTAATTTTAAGGATTTCTCTAAAATTATTGAATTTTTGGTGAATAGTGTAATATAGTAATTTATAGTATTTAACAAATAAATGATTTATTGAGTCATAGATGATGTATGCATTATTTAAGACCATATTCATGAACTATAATATATTTACTATATTTATTCATGGTAATGAAAACAATTCATTAATTGGACCGAAAATAATAATCTAATGAAGACAATAATCAAAAAACACTTCTCTCCTCCACTATAAATACCACCTCTCACAGCCCCTTCTCCTCACACCTAAAAATCATTGAGTATTTATTATATTATATCCAATTAGTCAAAAAAAATATTCTATACATCCTGTTCCTTCTGGTCTCAACAAAATACCATTCCCAAGTGTCTTCAAGAGAATCTCATGGAGAAGAAGTTCAAGAGGTAAAATCCTCTATCGTTTTTATTTAATTTATTTTTAATTTATTTTCTTTTCTTATCCTCTCCTCACATCAATATAAAAAAGTGACATGATAAATCCAGTATCATTTAAATAATTTAATTTTATTATTATAATATTATATCAAACATAAATTCTTTTCTCTTCCCCTTTTATTCTAAAAATGAAAACATCACTCGTGAGGTGCTAATTTACTGCCTTCGAGGACGATGAGTTTTTATTTTTCAATTCATCTTTGAAGGATAGTCATTAAACCATTTTATGGTTAAAATAGACTATAATAAATGTATTAAAATTATTTAATGTTCTATAATTAATATATATATACTTAATATTAATTAATAAAAAAACTAGGGCGAGATGATCTAAAAGATGCCAAAATAATCTAAATGGTTAGCATTAATGTTTTATCTGATGAATCATCCTCATATATAAAAAATAATATATAAGAACATTTAATATTTTTTATATACCTGAATAAAATATAATTCTAATTATATAAAACTATTCTCATTTTACATGATCTTCCATACTTGTATACAAGTGAACCAATCATGAAAAAAACGAAAATGAACACTCTCAAATGACTAAATTGAATCTGATAACTCATCAAAACTCCATAAATGAACGTAAAAAATTTATAGTAAATCAAATAAATTTTTTGATGAGGTTATGAATAAAAATATCAATAAATATAATTTAATTATCCAAGATATTAAATTCCAATGAAGAACATTTTCAAACATAAGGTAAGGGTTTTTTTTTGAACCTCCATTTTTTTCTTTGGGTTACACTTTCTCTCTCTTTAACCCAATGTAATTATTAATTATTATTATGAAGTACCCCAAAATTATATAATTATTTTAAAAAAATAAATACCTTTATTAATTATTCTTTATTTTATGGGAAATACATTTTTTATAAGGTTTCGCTTTTAATTTCTCCCGATAAGCAAACTAGATTAAAGGGAACATATGAATTTATTACCCATTTTCAAGAACAATCCATAATCTATTTTAAGACGCAATATATTTTTATAAAATAAATTTTTTTACAATGAAAATATATCTTAGTTCATCTATGAGTTTATGAAAAAAATTATGCCTTTATTCGATTTAAAGACTTATTTATATTTTCCCTTAAACTGCACTATAGTGGCTCATTTCTAAAGTTTCTTAAACACTCTATTTACATGTTTTTACATATATTTATAAATTTTAGTATGAATAATCTTTAAATATTACTAAAAAATAATTTAATTCCCTTTTTTGGGATATACTTTTTTAAAATCATATTTTTATGAAAAATAGAAATTATTTTCCAAAATAACTCTTCATTCTAATGTAAAAAGGTATTTTTTTCAAGAAATTGTCAATTTTTGTTAGAATATTTTCATCTATTTCAACACCCACTTTTGAATCTGATAATTTTTTGAGATTGATCTATTATTTTACCATATTTAGTATTTTATTTAATGGTTTATTATTATTTATGGGGATGTACAATTTTGATACCATTCTCCATATTATTATGAATGATTTATGATTATGTTTATTTTTTTGGATAGTTATTAATATTTATTATACTAATATATACATTGAGTATGTTTAAACCCTTTTATATTAGGAATTCATTGGACTTAGTAAGTCGGGGGTGGGGACTGCTATAGCCCCTCGATGCATTATAATGTCTCTAGAGACAAACTAAATCGGGTTTTTACACATTTACGTATGGCGTCTTGGAAAAATCCTTGAAGGTATGTTTATGATGTCTCACATTATGAATTCACTCACTATGATATTAATATTTAATAATACATGGTATTATTATACTATTAGAATATCCATGATTAAGTTTTATTCTCATGTGAATAATTATATGTTATTATTTTGATTAGCTTTTATTCTTTCCATATTATATTCCAGTTTATGTTTTAATGAATGTGTTCTTTGATATTCACAATGACTTATTGTTTATGTTTATGTTTATATTTTATGATGTATTTTTACGATTAATGAGAATATAAGATCACACATTTCTTATGTTTTATTTTTCCCCAGGAAACAAAGATGTATAGTATGAATGACTTGCAGGGATAATCTAGGAGTCTATGGGTGTTTCCAATTGAGTTGCTATGTTTTTTCCATTCAAGATATAATATAAAACATATGTTTGTATCTATTTTCCAAAGATAATAAACTACTAAATCATTTTGGATATGATCAATATTTCATAGTATCAATGCAATCAATTAAGGCACCGATCCCAGGCTACTAGGGTTGGGGTATTTACAAAAACTAATCCCTAGGTATATTAGTCCCATTAAAATGCATGATCACAAAGAGATAGTAGATTATTGTTTAGATATTACAAAAAACCTATATCATTTTCATGATGTGTTCCATGTATTAGTCCCAATGAATTATATTTCTACTCAATCACATGTACTGAACTCAGAGGTCATACCATTGGAGCATGATATTTCTTATAAGGAATGACTTGTAGAGATTCCGGATCATACAAAGAATATTATATGAAACAAAACCACTCACCTAGTAAAGTATTTATAGAAAACTACCCTTTTTATGAAGTAATGTGGGAACTTTATTATATGATGAATAAAAAGTAACCTCATTTTTTTTATTCGAGTGATGAATTTCAAGGGAGAATTTCATTTTAAGGGGGTAGAATATAACACCATGAGTTTTTAGGAATTGATATTTTAGATTAAATTAAAATTATTTGATGAATTTTATTAAATAAAAAAGTTAAGTATTTATTATATGAGACACTATGTTAATCTTCTGTTGCATTCCACACTAGTTTAGCTAGTATTACACACAACACTGTGTTTTAAGAAAACTATGTTTTATTATTAATTTAGTTATTTAAATGTAATCATTATAAAATGTCCACTATATTTAGTGATATTATTAGTAATAATTACTTTAAAAATATTAATTATAATGTTTTTATATAAATTAATACATATTCATAAAAAAATACGCAATTTTTTGTAATTTCATTTTATGTTTGAAAAATATTATTTTTCTCAAAAAAATGTTTTTGATGTATTTTTTTGAAAAAAATTAAATTAATTGATGAAACTCTTAGAAGTTGAATATGATAAAATAAATTTAATTTTCTAAGTCATATTTTTTAATTTATCTTTAGGGTAGTTTTTAAAATTTTTCTATAATGTTTTATTTTTTAATGAATAGTGAAAATACAGAATTTTAATTGAAAATTTCCTTTTTTAACATATTTATAAAATTATATTATATTTTAAATTTTTTTTAAGTAAATTTTTTTAAATTATATATCGATTAGAATAATTTATTTCACTTGAATCAATTTCATATTTAAATTTGATATAAGAACTTTGAAAACATTAGATCATTTTGGCTTTAAAAACCTGCATTCTCATCACATATATGTGATTAATTTTAAATTAGTTTTCTAAATTTTTTAATGGAAATTTTAAAAATTGATTCCATATTTGGAATAATAATAAGTTATATTTTATAATAATTCCAACATTTTTTTTTATCAAAATGAATAGTGAATGCAGTGAAAATTAATTAGTATAGTCAAGGTAAAAATGGGTTTGCCAGGGAATTAAACTAAAAGATAAGGGTCAAAATAACCTATAAACTTGTGTAAAAACTATTTAATGTCCATATTTATACCCTTTCACCTATAAGTTTATATAATTGTCAATTTCATACCCTTTTTACATATAAAAAATTTGGGATCACTCAATTCATTTAAAAAATACCAGGTGTGTACTCTCCCTCACTTCTAAAAGACCACACCTTCTCATATATTATTAACACCATAAAATTGATTGAGATTAGAAAATACCTATCCAAATAAGTTTCCAACTTCACTATAAAATCACATAAGCCTTATTTTGGTCATAAATCCATTCTATGAAGGATTTTAGTGAAAACCTAAGGAGGATACCCAAAGAATATGTAATGTTCATCAAAGAGAATTTTTTTATTTATTCCTCCACCACCTTAAATTTTTATTTTATAAAGATTATATAATAAAAAAAATATTACATATATTTATATTTTTTTATGGTATAATCTATAACAATTTCCACTTCCATCAAAGGTATTAGGAATTCATCATTCATTTTTACAGTGGACCACCACCTCGCCAACCGATATCATTATTTTTACCATTACCACCTCTATAAGATAGAAATAATTGTGGATATATTGTTTATATATGATATATATTATTTTTATTATTTTATTATGACTCTATAATTATTATATCACACATAACTTCATACTCTTTTTTTGTGGGAATACAATAACATTTCTTCTGTGTATGGAAGACTACCGCCTCACAAAACTATGTGATTCATTCACTCTTTACATGTAATGTTTTAATTATGGGTTTAAAAAAAATTTATATATATGATATAAAAATAAAATTTTAATGAAAGTGTATATAATTTATTTTTATTTCTTTCAAACTAACAGGAAAATTAAAGGCAGTGTTAACGTGTATGTATGACATATTGTCTCCATGAACAGTGTATTTCATTTCCTTTCACTAAATTTTATGGATTACTATAAATAAATATGTATTTAATATATAGGTTATTTATATTATTATTATCATTTTATAGATAATGTATCCCTGATAAAAGTAAGAGGACCAAAAATATAACAAATCAAAAGATATACAAAAAACAAAGTAGTTATTACCCCAATCATAACTTTAATATATAAATTTTAATAAATGGGTAATAAAAGGATATAAGAAAATAATATATTTTATTATATATATGAGAATTTTTATTTAACATATGAATAATAAACTTATATTTATAATATAAGATGTTTAAATGTTTAAGAAGGATTTCAAGACAAAAGGTAAGGGATTTCCTTATCACTTTTTATTTTCTTGAGACACATGTCATATTCACCACCTATTTAATTTATGTAGAACATATAATTTCAATTAATTTATATTATGATTCTTCTATGAAAAAATATTTGGGTTTATATATCCATTTTTTGATCTCTATTTCACGGTTTTTATGGTTCAAGAGTTAAAAATTGGTAAGATATTTTTATTTCAATTTTCTTTCTCTGGGACATATGTTATGTTGTGTACCTATATTATTTAATGAGGTGTATACAAAACCCATTTGAAATGTAATATCATTAATTTATTCATTAAAATGATATTTTAATTTTAATTTTGTTTTATTTATTCATGGGTATTGTTATACAAAAATTACTGAAGTGGTAAATGTCTTAGGTTACAATCTCATTGTTTATTGGGATTGTTTGTGATTATATTTCGGGTGATAAAATATTATAACACATCAATCAATAATTTTCATGATTTTTATTCTAATATGGTTTTACATGACATATTAATGTAATGGTACTATTTTTACACTCTATTTTACCTAAAATTATTAAGAAAAGTGTTTTGAAGAGAATATGATTTTATTTCTCTCTTCAGTCGGAAATCAGTTTCTTTCCAAACCATGTTTTCTAGAAATGTTTTAAAAATTGTTTTATTACCAAATTATGTTTTTAGAATAAAATTTTACCCATTATTAAATTTTACTAATTTTTTTCAAGTAATAATAATTTATTTTTCCAAGCAGTGATCATAATCTTAGTTTTAAATTGTATGGTATAAATAGAATTTTCTGAAGTCATGAAAAATCATTAATTTCAAGATTGGATTATCTATTTTAAAGGTTATTTTCAATGGAAAATGTTCTATTTTTTTTTTACTTTTTAAAATCAATTTTAAAAATTAAAAGGATATTTTCCCAAAGAGATATTTTTAATGATTTTTAAAATGTTCTTTTATATGTTTTTAATGTTGTTTTTAAAAAAAATATTTTCATAATGTTTTGTGTTTTAAAAATTAATTTTTAAAGAAAAACAATTTTAGTCAAGAAATTTCCTAATTAGTATTTATAAATTATTTTCCATGTAAGATGAAATTATTTGATTTTAATTTTAATTTACTTGGGAAATGATACAAGGATATAATTTTTATTCATTCTTTGAATTTTTTATAATAAGGATGATATGATTTTTAAGAAACTTGTTTCTATTCTATAGGTTATACCATGATAAAATTATTATTAAACACATTATATTTTATTTGGGTTATTATTTGATAAAATTATGAAATGATAATGAAACTTGTTGATTTGAAACAGGTTATGTTTTGATGAAATATTTATGAAACCCATTTCATTTCATAAATTCTGATATGATGAATGTTTTATGATCTTGTGGAACATGTATTTGTGATTTTTTTATGTGATGGTGGTTACGTTATAACCATTGATAGTAGTTATATTATAACCAAATACAATTTGGAATAATATCTCCCTCAAATACACTTATTAAATATTTATATCTCATGATATAGATAAGACTAGAATGGAGAGTGAACCTAATTCAATAAAGGACTTTTTCCACTATGATGGACTTAAGAGTGAACATTGAATACTATGATGTTATGCATGGAAATATATTTCTATACAATTTTTTTTGAATTAACCTGATTACATGTTCACAATATTATGAATGAACCTGATTGCATGTTCACAATGTTATGCATGGACCTGTCTTTCATGTCCATAAGTTTATGCGCAGTCATTATTTCATTTACTTAATGAGTGAACCTGATTCTATTTATACATGTTCCCAATGTAATATGATGATGTGTATTCCCCAAATATATGTTGTATTTCAATTTTAGGCTCTCATAGATCATGTTATTTTATTACCTTATGATCCATGTCTTATGAAATTCCTGTATTTGTGCCATGACTTGTATTTATGATCTATGATTGGCTTGGTATGAACATTCTATGTTATTTTCATTATCACGTAACCTTATTATTATCTTACAATTTCATATGATCATAGATTTATATATCTTATCTTTACACTTACTATGAATTTGATCCCACCCTTTCTTATGTTTTCTATCCCCTGGTTTTGATGAAAGATTTTATGTTGGGTATGTCTATGAAGAGTAATAAATATGAAGACAATTGTGGGAAACATTGAAGACCTTTCCACATATTAGAATATTTTGTTCTAAGTTTCTAATAACACTAAAATGTTATGGTAATTTAGTGTGTGTTTGTGAAATGTAGTGAATGTTAATTTAAAAATATGTAATATCCATGTATGAGAATACTGGGATGATGTAGTCATGTTAAGAGTAGAGGATAGTGAACAAAAAATAACCTATTTTGGGAAGGAAAATTTGTAAAATATTATTAGTTGATTTTAACATATGAAATTTGATATGGAATAAAAGGATTCACCGCCCTAGCCAAAAGAGCATGAAAACAACACTCCATGATAAAAAAAATCAAACAGATACTATTTTAAAAATAATAATGGAATATATATTTTCAATAATATAAAAGGAGTTGATTTTATAATTTTTATAATATAATACATAGATTGAAAATTATATTTTACTTAATAATTTAATTCTATACATTTATAATACTATAAGGAACATTTTACTGAATTGAGGTAATTTCATTTTCTCATTTATTAATAAATTATCACTGATTACATGTATTATATTTTTGAATCATAAATACTAGGCCTTGAGAATGTTTATGATTGCAAATAGAAGTAGATAAATATTTTAGATATTCTATTAAGAAAATAATAATGGATAATGGATCTAAACACACTTATAACTCCCCTAACCAGTTCAATCTATAGTAATATGATCAGAGTTAAATTTGAAATCTAGTACACATCCTCATACACCAGAGGATTCCAAAAAGTAGTGAGGGTATATGGTCAATAAATGTGGAGAATATAACCTCATTTCAACATTGGAAATAATAGTGAAAGTTACCATGTATTGTACTAAATAAAAAAAAATGTTTAAAAAATAAATAATTAAAAGACATGCCTTATAAAATGATTTTGTAGTATATGATCATACAAACTCAAGGTTATAAATCATGAATTATCACTCACCGAGTTTATTACATAAAAAGAAGAAAAATAATAATTAAATATTTAGAAGAGGATCATCTAATATATATGAGACCCATCACATCCATCTCTTGACAACATTGAAGCTATCATGCTCTCCCATAAAAAGGTAAGACTAATCCCTATATGAACCTATAAATAATGAAATTTCCTCATGTACCTAAGTTTCTTGGATGATATAGCAGGGTGTGAGTATGAATTAGTAGTGAACTAGTAATGGGTCCCCTGATAAAAACCTTAAAATTAGTGTATGTATATCTAATGCAATTTTTTGAAAGTAAAATAAATCACATAAATAATAAAATAATTATCACTGATCCTTAGTATTTAACAAGAATCTTATTAATGACTAAACCTTCTTCATCACGTGTTGACTTTTATTTTAGGAAAACTCATAAAATAACAAGGATTAGATAAACACAATCCCATAATATTCTCATAGTGATCAATTGTCAGTCAAGGGATGTGTATCCCACATGTAAACCACACAACGTAATCTAAGGTAAGTTTTTACCTCCTGTTTATCACATATATATCACATTTAGGTAGTGTTACCCATCTATCTATTTAATAAAATTAGTAGGTGTAGTCTATCTATCTCACCACCATTTTAATATATTTCATATTGGGGGGAATTGCATTCAACTTGGCCATCTAATAATGTCATTTGGGGAAGTGTTTATTTATCATCTATATCATGTATTACTAGGTTCAATTAATAGATCTTAGAAATCCTAATAGGAATACCATGAATATAAGGAATATTCACAGGATCCAAGGTAAAATCCTATGAATCCGAAATATGAGGATCCTAAGAAAAATCCAATGAATCCAACCCCTCTTATATATGTGAAACTCATAAGGCAGTGCATCCATCTTAAAATATACATAATAAATATGGATCTGTGGGAATTTACCCTACCTAAAAATATCACCTAGAATTTTAGAGGTCTAGAATCCACCCCATTGGACCTTAAAAAATAAAAAAGTTATATGTCCAATCAACTAAAGTGTAATTACATAACCATTTTCAGCCTCTCATGTAAATAACCTAGATTCATAACTATAATCATGAAAAGATCACATTTACATCCATCAAGTTCTAAGGTTACACCCAATGTCAATTACACATGTTTACTCACAATACAGTTCTCTCAATGGTAATCATAGTACTATGGAGGACATTAAGGGTACCCTAGTACATATCATAATATTGAAACCCTTAATAGGTCCTATATTTATTCCTCATAACTATAGATGAAATATATAAAATATAGGGAATAGTTTCTATCAACACTACCAAGATCATAATTACAATGTTAGTAGACTCATAGTGTAATCCATAGTAGCATCATTATAGATAGATGGCGTAAATATGAAATCACATTACATGGTCAACCTATATCAATAATCATCAACCAATCCTAACCAAAATCATACCCAAGGAATAATTATCCAGTAACTTCCATACAAAATAGTGGACAATCACCCTGGTCTTATCTCAATTATCAACAAGTCTTTGAGGTATATCAAGGGTCTCTTATAATTAAATCATCCATTTAACATAGCCCCTAACTAGATGCATATATTTTAAAGATAATATTTTTAATGAAGCACTAAAATATTATTGGTTAAACCATTAACTAGTTTAAAAGGGTTTATCATGGCGCTTGGTGATTATATTAATCAATATGAATTTTATTTATATCAAAAAATTTATCTAAATACAAAGGTAAATCCACCTCGATGGCTAGAACACGTATCATATTATAAATAGAAAAAATAAAATAATTTAATGGGTATATTAATGGGACCTATTACCACATTTGGGGAGTTATTACTATTATTTAAACTGTACAACTATTTAAGAACCCTTACATCCACAACCAGCCATTCCCCGTTATAGAAAGGTCATATCTTAAGCTACAAATTGTAAATTAATAAATTATAAAAATTATGATAAAATTTAAAATTAAATTTAAATATGAGTTATAAATTAAACTCACTAGGTAAAATATACTCTCATAACCTATTAGAAACATTTCATGGTATACTACTAATAAATATTAAAAAAGGTGTCATGAAAAATACATTCCATTCATAAATGAATGAACAACTATTTTAATAAATTTTTTCTGAAAAAATACTTTTGGTGACATAAATTAAACAAAATATATATATTCTAGGTGAAAAAATATTCCTTGGACATACCATACCCATGATGATGAAAATTCCCATCTAATTGAGATGGTCTCCCAATTATCAGGATGCGTTGTCACTAAAAAACCTATTCTTATAGAAATAAATCATCCATGAAGTTAGTGGGAATAAAATTTGAAATATATTGATACCTAATGAGACATTTACTTAAAGGAATATCCTATATTGAATGGTGCTTGAATCCATTGAGTAAATAAGGAGATCTCACAAGGAGTGATTTAGGAGAAAAGCATAGATCGATTTGGACTTATTACCCCTAACAAAGATCATAATGTACCTCATTCCCTGATATAAAATACTCATTATTTAGAAAAAAATTATAAAAGTATCTTTGACCAGTGAACTTAATACACTTGTCCAAGCACATCAACTACTAAAATTTTTAGTGTAGAAGACCTAAAGAATCACTCTCTAAGCTATAGTAGCACCTCAAAAAACTCAACCAGGTTCTATTGAACAAGACTGAGCATAAATACAAAAAAAAATTAAAAATTTAATACCCTTTAAACCATGGAATCCAAGAAATTCTAAATTTATCTCTGAAGACTAGAATTACATTTTTAAGGAAAAACATAAACATGTTTGAGATAAAACACCTGACATTCCCCTAGGCCAATGTACATATAAAAAAACATCCTAAATTAATGTTATTATTTTATTATTCCTAGTCTAAACCTTTATTCTCAAAACATATAATTCTAATGAAATAAAAAAAATCATATTTCCCTTGAATTCACCAACTCAGAATTGTGATGAAAATTAAAATATACCCTCCATAACAATTCTCATACAAGATAAGTATCATCATACATATTTTTTAAACGATTATTTTTTTAAATTCTAATACATGTTCCAAATATGATAATATCCACAATTTATGTTCATGAAAACACTACACCCCAAACTGGCTTCACTACTCAACCACATCATCACTTATTTCATGGTTACATTTATATTATAATCCCTCACAAAAAAATCATTGTTATAATGTTCCTCAAGTGAAATACCCAACTAGTTCATAAAATACATTGTTTTCAAAGACAACCACATTCCAATTATAATAATAACTATTCTATCATAGACCTATTCTCAAAGAATATTGCCTTATTCACCATCACGTGACTCTATCACCTAATATAGTTATTGGACCAAATAAGTGCCACTATTAATTAAAAAAGGTATCAATACCTAGCCTTCCATAGTTAATTCATCCTCTTGTTCACAATATATAACACTTATTTACTAAGTCTCTCAATAATTAATATTTCCATAAATAAATCCCATCATTTAATTACAAAAAACACACCTCACACATTATTTATAACCATATGCCTCCTCTCCACAATGTAATATTAATCTATGATATAGAGAATGATCAGGATCTATCCAATATTCTTCAAACTATCAAGGGATGATACAAATATCCATATATTCACCAAAAACAAGAAATCCCCAAATATTTTAGGATTAGTAGATCAATAATCCATTCAAGAAAAACTAAAATATAAAATAATTCACACACACCACAATCCTAATTAAGCTTCAGGCCCATAGTCCAAAGTTTATTTCTTAGTCTCTTCATTATATTAACCATATATTCTAGGTAACACCTCACTATTTTCAACCAAAACAAAAATATTACCCCATTTAATAAATCTCAAAATGGTTCTCAACAACTCCTTTTACTAAAAAATGATCTAACCAAGAAGATGTATACCCTTATGTTTCCCACCTTTTCCATTAAATTGATCATTAAATATCAAAACCTATTAATTCAAGGATCCCTAAACTAATTATCTAACTAACCAAACCAGTTTAGTATCTTAAATCCATAACAATTATTATCAATAATCATGTTATCATTTACATAAATCAAAGGAAATCTAATCTCTATATTTTATACTTAATGACACCTTCCATGCATCAATATCAAATATAAAGCATCTTCCTACACAATGAATTTTAAGGCACTAATTATCCTAGTTTGATCTCTCTGATATATTAAACTCTCTTATAATAAATCATCTCCAATGGAAATAGGAATATTTCAAAATTTATAGTCATAACATATTACTTATTAATATATAGAGTCACATCCCAACTAATTTGGTCTTCTTTATAGTCCATGATCACATCTCATATAAGTAATATCCTATAAAGAAAAACCTACACTCTCATAAATATATCTTCTTGAATATCACAAGACAAAACACCATTTTTATGGGTTTTATAAAGATATTAGGAATTACCTAGTTAAATATCTACCCACTAAATAGTAAAATTAATCACTAGGAAACTATACAAAAAAGTACTCTCTCAGTGATCAATATCTCAGGAATGTGAACAATTAATTAAATCATCCAAATATGCTTCGTATTGTTATCCCTACTAGGTTAAATACCCTAAGAGGGGGGGTGAATCAGTTTATGGCATATTAAAACCACCACCCATTTGGATATTTTTTCATTATTAAACAAAATATTTTTCTCTCTCTCCCTCCCTCCCATAAAAATGTATGAATAGAAATGAAACCATGAATGAGACACATTGATTCTACTTGATTCACCCTCACTGGGCTACATCCAAGGATCATATAATGATAATGTACAGATGTTCCAAATCCAATAAGGCTCACTTAAAATTTACAGGGTTCGGGTTAGATCACTTTTATGCCCAATATCACCGCCTTTACAAGATTTAGGGTAAGATCACTACTTTATTAAGGGTCACTCCCTATGTCTATTTCTCTAGCTCCGCACTGGTGGAAAGAATTAAATTATTCCTATTCCTTTACTCACTTCTTTAGAAAAGATCCACTCATAGTTTATAGACATATAGGTCCCTTCATTATCACTAATGAATTCATCACCAACTATAGGTAGATGATATGTTTATTTCTATATATTCCATGGACTGTTATTTTGAAAAAAACTTCATTCACAAACTTTTTTAGACTATCCACAAACTTCCCCACATCCTCCACAAACTGCCTTGTATCCTCTGTGAACTGTGTTGCACCACATGGCATGAGTTATTTGCAGACCACCTCTTATTTCATAGACTGCCTATTCTTCCACAAATTATCACCTATTCTATAGACCATCTATTCATTCATAGATAAATGATGGTATATAAACAAATGATGCTTCATGGTCCCTTTTCCTTTACGAGATACCGATCCCCACAAAAAAACTTTCATGAACAGTTTCCAAGAACTACTTCACCCTTCACAGAATCCTCCCTCGTGAACCAATTCACATCGCAGAACCCTACCTCATAAACCACTTCAGAATTTAATAAATTCTACTTGGAGAAATGATCTTTTATAATGAAATTATATATCAACTTATCATTAGATTAAGGGTATTTATAGAGAAAATATATCCATAAAACCCACTAATCCGAACTATCCAACAATTCAATGCAGTAAATCCTTCACTAAAAACTATACTATGTGGTATGAATAGTGCCTTTCTTCATTCTTGGTGGCTGATGTGTTACACAAACAGTCACACCCTCTTAATCATAAACCATTAGCCTCCTACGAATAGTGAGCTTCCCGCAAACTGTGAGCCACCCATGAACACCTTTTTCTACATGATCCACATAGAACACTTCTCAGTCCACATAGCGCTACTATGCATAAATCCTTCATTTTTTAGATTTTCCTTCATTGTTCCATGTACCACTTTTGTAGTTCATGAACTATTCTTCATGGTCCACGAACTGTTCTTCACAGACTCCTTTCCAGAAAACATTCCATTGATAAAATGAAAAACACCCAATTTTGATGCCCAAAAATATAGATAACACTAGGAAATTGTGACGCCTTAAATGTCTACTTCGGCAACACCAACCATACTGATTCACATTTATCTGTATTTTTCAACAAAAATAATCACCCAAAAAAATACCTAGATAGATCCTTGAGGGATTTTTCCCAACAATTCATATCAATTATCTCATAATTATGGATTATTGGAATGAAATTACATTACCATGTTATAATGGAAAATTTAAAAATAATCTTTTAATAACCTATAATTTAATTTATGTTTTATAATAAATAGATCATCGATAGCAATAATAAATCATCTCATTTGAATACATAAAAATCCACTATGAATCCATATAAGAAAAACTTTTTTAGGTCGTTGTTGATATTTTATGTGATTGATCTCACATATTATTTTTCTTTTATTTTTTCATAACTAATATCACATTCAGACAAAATCATGAAAATTTTATATAAACCTATGTTCCTAATATTTTTTATGCGAACATTGCTCTTCCTAAAAATTCCAAGTGAATTCTAATGAATAATAATTCTCTAATAATTAATAAAATCATCATACAATATAATTATACATTCAAATTTAATTGAGAAATTCAATATTATATATCCTGAATCCCATGTATCATAGACTGTATATCATCTAGGTGTTATCTAGAAACTTGGCATGGAATCTATCCCATGTCTTCAGAAATCCTATCATTGGTCAATCATATTGAAATTAGTATAAAAAATTATGATACTGCTTTGAAAAGAACCATCTTGATTTACTCCAATGTAACTAGATTGGATTTAAAATTGACCTAAAGTGTGCCACAATATAAGCATGAGGCTTATAATTATTAGAGAGGGTCTATACTGATACCATGGGGAGATAATACCATATATAATAATGATAAATAATATTTTAAATAATGAAACATCATATATAATAAACAGTTAGACTTAATTGAAGATATAAACAAAATACATGCCATATAAAATTAGTATACATCATACAATCACATAAATATACAGTCATACATCATTAAATATTTCCTAGAGGTCTACTCAAATTTAACAAAGAAACAAATAAGTAAAAATTAATTATAGGTTTTATTTCCATCTTAAATTTTCTATATATAAATCTATACACTCTTTCAAATATATCTTGCTCATTCATGCAACACCGACACTCTTTACTATATAAAACTACAACTAGAGAGATCCTCTAAGGTTCATAAGTGTCATTAATTTTTTATAAGGGTGTGTGTATAACATATTAGGATACTACAAATAGGGTCCCTAATATAACCAATATAATCCATGTATGTATATGAGATATGATCTAAAAATATATGAAATAGGGTTCATGCATAATAAAATAATTACCTTCAATAATTTGTTTCAAACATGACACCTGGGATTGACCCTTCCAACATTGACTACTGCTGGAGTGTCTCTAAGAACAATTTATACTATGCTAACAGTTGAGTAAATAACTTCCCATTATATCATTATATGGGTATAAAATCACTCAGAGGTAAGTGCATAAAACATGGGTATCTTATAACATAATCAAGGGAAGTGTTCCCCTCCCATCCATCATATACATATCACATCACAAGATGGATTATCCCACCCGAACATATCATAACAACATTAGGATGTAGTGTTCCCCTAGTCAGCTAATATATATCACATCAATTGGTAGTGTGTCTCATATATCCATCTCATAATATCATAAACATTGATTCAATCCCTTTTATCCATAATATGTAGTATTATGATCAATGAATGGATCCTTGGAATCAACATATATAACCAAGTAATATCAAGCATAATTTCTTGGTTATAAGTAATATTTTGGGCATCCCACATGTAAGTCTTATATGTTATCTTTTAGTAATCTAAGGGATATTTTCAATATTAAACTCAGACGTTAGTGTGATACCCTTATAATATCTCATATAAATATAGATTTTTGGGTAGTTCATCCCACCTAAATATTTCTCATATAATTATTGGTATTAATAATCCACCGCATAATATCTCAAAAAATCTTAATGTGGGATAGCCTTTAGAAAAAACCCTTCTCACATAGCCAAGGTCCACAACTAAGATTCTTAACCATGAACATCACTATATTCATACATGAATCACACATACTAACTTCTAGTTATATGGTGACACCAAAAGTAAATAACATTTTTCTCTTGACATTACCCCTCTCTCTTGGGTAAACATAGTACTAGGGTACTAATCAAGGGTCCACTATGTCATATATAAATTTGGACACCCTATGTGGGAACCTCTATTTAATCTATATCTCTTGTGTTCAAACTCATAAATCATGGGTAATAGTATCCCTTAGTAATAATTTGATTATAAATATGGTATCACTAAAATCATAGAAAAAACCACAAAAAATAATAATAGATTGAATGAATAAATAACATATCCCATTCCAAGATCATGATATGTTGGTTTTCATGCACCCAACCTATCAATAATTCCACCTGGTTCATACTTAACTAGTTACCCTCATACAAATATATGAGAGTACCACTGCAACCTAGCTTATATCAATTATACCTAAGGATATAACATATCATAGGGATCCAAAAAATTTACTTAATTAGTATAACAAAATTATATGCTAGGTCTATGTATTTTTAAGATCACAGTTTTAATCAAGACCCCATCCATTACCAACCATGACATCTACAAATATCAAATGGCACATCATTGCCCTTGATGTTTTTGTTAAACCAAAGGAATTTTATTTTATTAAAAAAAATTAAATAAAAAGTTTAATCATAATTGGTGGAGAGATTACATAACAAAAGATATATAAAAAAGGAACAAAAATTTAGGGACTATTCAAGAGACCTCCTACAACATTTATAGATCTATTTATATAATGTATGATTTTATGTCCCCACCTATGTTCATTCAATCCTAACCATTCATACCTCATAATCATGAGGCCTAATCTACAACAAATAAATTAAAATAAATAAATTATAATAATTTATAATTAATTTTACAATTAAATATAAATAGGAATAGTTTATAAAACCCCCATGTTAACTTCTTATTAATAAAAACATAAGAAACATGGTTGAGTTTGTTATGGAAATGAATCTGGAAAAATGATAGAAAGAATACCTACAAATAATCATTGATTCAAAAAATAGTTTAATTTAATTTAAGAGAAAAATATAAATAAACCTATCAGGTGAGGTATCTTCAATGAAACATAGATATACGATATATCATTATATTGTCAACAAATCCTCTATTCACATTGAGTTAAATCCACATAGAATCAAGATAATAAAACCATATTTTTTTGTAATCATCAATAAAAATAATCATCGCAAATAAATATATTAGTAATAAGGAAACATGGTTTTAAATTTTGAGAATTGATTTGGAGTGTAATATATACCTCCTTAAATCTCTCATATTGATAAATTTCTAAGTCCATTAAAAAATGAAGAAGATATCTCTTCAAGATGGTGGAGAGAATAAGAGAGATCAATTTGGAAAAATACCCTATTGTTTATGTCATAACTAATCTCTATCCCCTCATTAAATAAATCATTTTAATGAAAATTATAAATTATTAAAAAACAAAATACCATTATTCCTGAAATATAAAGGGTTAAATATGGTGTTACCCTTACCCAACACATATGGGTATCCTGGATGTTCCACTTATACTATGTAAGGGTAACTTGGATGCCATCCTTACATAATGGACCCTATGCATGGGTGACCTAGTTGATACACTTAAAACAATAGTCCCTATGTAAGGGTACCATGGATTCTATTATTATGAAATGGGCAACCTAAGTAGTGGTTACCTAAAAAATAAAAAATGTTTTTAACATAAATATTTCCATTTGAATATATATTACTAATATACCCCTTCATAATAAAATACATCCATTTAAATAAAAAAAATATTAAAATTCCATTGATTAACCCTAAAGTAATTTTAATCTTAAAATAATCATAAAAATATAATTGAACCCAAAATTATTCTAAAACCACACCCTATACCCACAAAACTTCTACATATGTATTATCTGATGAAACTAAAAGCCAATGATCCCCCAAGAATCAGTAATTAGACTACACTTACACCTCAAACACCTAAAACAACTTCCATTACACATATATGAAACCATGTTCTCACAAAAAAAATCATTCGTAGAAAATTGAAAATAAATGGTACCCAAAATTAATCAAATTTAAAATTATTGACTAGTATTAAATTTTTAATGAAAAAACAACTTGGTTCATGATAAAATTCCTAATTCATGTATTATAACTCGATATACATCCAAATAAATATTATAGATATGTTCCATCAATCATATTCCTTATTTTAACCTCAATTCACTAAACATCTTATGCTTGAGAAATAAAAAATTCAACTTAACCTTCACTTTACCAACTCATAAACATAAGGATGTTACAACACTAATGTAAAATTTAAACCTTATATTGTATGTCACAGTATTCTACATTATTTATAAGAAAAATCTACCATGAAAATACATTTTTTTGAATATTACTATAATTTTGGAGGATATAACTCAAATGATATTGGTTGAGAATAACACAACCCAATAAATGTTTTAAAAATAAATTATGATAAAAAATATGTTAAAATTAATTATTTATATAAACTATTGTTAGATATGATTTTTTTTAATTTTAAAATAATAAAAAAACCATGATGAAGTATTTAAGTGTTTTTTAATGTAATTTATCATCAAACTCATGTGTTAACATATGAGAATGATTGAAAAAATAGGATTTGAAGGGATTTTACCTCAAAATTTTGTAAATAGTAGCATATATCACTTTTATAAGATTGAATCATGAAATAATTTAAATTTTTTTATTTTCAAGGAAATTGAAAAATCATTTGATTTTATTGGAAAACATAAACACATTTAAGAAATTATTAAGATGCTTTAATGTTAATTTTATAACATACAGAAATTTTTGAGAATATTAAATATTAATGTGATATTCATAAGTAGTAAGATGAGTTAACCTTATCAACTGATGATAAATAATCATATTAATTTTTTTATAAAGTTATGTAATCATTTATATTTGATAAATATCATTTTTATTTATGGATAACTTGTTCAAATAAGTATAATATTGGAAATTGCATTTCACAACTCAAAGATTCATAAATTTTACCCACAATGAGTCAATAAAGAATTGAAGTATAAAGAAAGGGTATGTATTATGAATAAAGGTTTAGATAAAACATTGAAGAGAAAACTTGGGATTTCATTCATAATAAATAAAAAATAATGTTATTCATACAATGTTGGTATTCTATATAAAATATAATGATAATGGAAAGGTAAATATGAACCCAGAAAATATCATTTCTGACGTTTATTATCTAGTAAAAATCTTTTATTTTGATGAAAATTTTTATCTTGATTCAAGTTTTGAAATAATAAGAATATTTTGTTTTATTGCTACTGATATAAAACAAAAGACTTGAAAATTTTCATTTAAGTTGTATTTCACAAATAATTATCTTTAAGAGGATGTATAATATAAGAAACATAAAGTATTTTGACTTGGAGATGATTAATGTTTTAATTTTAGTGTTAAATGGGTTATATCTTTATCCAAGAATTTTTTTTAATTTTTTTGATACTAGATTTATTTAAATAAATTTCACAATTGGGAGAAGGTATAATAAAAAATATATAAATTAAAAATTAAATAACTCAATCATGGTCTATGTTTTTAGTAGATTATATAATTTTTAATATAAATGAAGACACTATTTGGAAAGGGTTTTCTATAAAAATAATATAATGATCACATTCTATATATCAAGAGTATAATACATGGGAACATTTCAATATGATCATAAAAGATGATGTAAATGGTATATCAAGATTAATAATATTATAAATAATATTTCCAATGATGATAAATGTAATGAGGTAAATTAAAATGAGTTTGAAGAAATATTTAGTATTTTATTATATTTTTATAAAATCAAGATCAAATATATCATATGTTGTTAAATTATTTTCCCATTATGAAAGAACACTCAATGAGTCCCATATAATTGTATTGAAGATTATTCTAAGGTATTATAAAAATTATATTAAATAATAACATATTTTAGAAAACTAATGTTAAATATTTTTATATTTGTTAATATAGATTTATTTAAAAATTTCGATGATAGGAATTATTCTTTATGTTTTTTTGTTCCATATAAAATATTTTATTTCATGGAAAAAAATAAAATAATATTTTTGTAGTGTATGTGGATAATATTTATACAATTCAAGTAAAAAATATTTTGTGCGGATGATAACTTAACATGAAGATCTTTGGGTGGAGGTAATTTTTTAAATCATAGTGGGATACAATAATGAATGTACAATTATTATTTTGAGAATACAGTTAAAAATTATTTATCAAATCTCATGGATATCATGTTCCACATCAAAAATGAAATTTTTGAACATGGTATATTTATGGTTTAGTTTATTATTACCAAATAGAAAGTAATAGATGTATTTTCCAAACTGTTTCAAAGGATACATTTCAATTTTTGTTGTTGATTATGGGATTTCAACCTCAAGTTTCTTGAGTCCATGGTATAGTGTTACAAACCCTCCATCATTGTTATATGTTTTTATATCATCCAGAGGGTATGTAATTATATAAAGAGAGTATATATATATTTTTTACAAATAATATTGATTCATTTCGATGTTGAAAGTATTTAGAAAGGGTTTTACAAATAGGATAGTCATTAATTTAGTGCATGACTGTATATTTATTTATTTTTTAAACATTAATGATGGGATTTAGAGTGTCTTTGTAGGAAAAATATTTTAAACATATTTAAAGATAGCATTTTTTCTGAAAAACCCATTTAGAGATCGAGAAAATGAAATTTTAATTTAATTTTAATGCAAGTAATATATTTAAATCTTGGAGGTTATTATATATAATTATTATTTTCTAAATAATTTAGTCATAAGTATACTTAGAATATATAAAATAATTCCACTTTAATATAATGTATAAATACTTTTATAATGTATAAATATGTATAATTATTTAAATAAAAATATTAATGGGATATTTTTGAGGCCATGATTGATGTTTTTTGGAACGAAGGATGTATGTTTGATAAATTATATTTATTAATCAGGTGTATTTTTTTATTTTATAAACATTTAAAACCATGATTCACATTCATAATAATTATAAGGAAGATATATTTTAAATATAATTATTAAATTAATGAATTATTGAAAAATGTTTTGAGTGAAATTATATAATTTATAGTTATTCGTATTGAATTCAATATAAATTTATTTTAATGTTTTCCAAACCATTTAATGGTTTTTATATCAGAAATAATGGAATTAAAATAACCTTGTAAATAAATAATAGTGATTATATTTTTTAAATTTTCTTGTAAATACTGTGGATAAAAAACTTCTAGGATTTTGTTTCTTTGGTCATTGTTAGAAGATGAAAATTTTCATGGATTTTTTCCATAATTAAAAGAATGATCGATGACCATTTTTACAAACTAAGACTGATATTTTCATACTAATAAATCATGGTTAATTAATTTTTTTTATGGTTTTCACACTTTAAATTTATGTTGGAATTTTGTACATGCAGTGAAATGAATACATGTTCGAGTCTAAAAAACTATATCACAACTTTAAAAGAATTGTTTATTTGGGAAATTTTTATATTGAATACTTAATGGTGTCACATATGATTATTTAAATTTAATCCGACCCATTAATCATATAATTATATGGTTATTATATGGATTAGATTTTTTTGATGGACAACAAATGAAGAGGGTATGGTGTTGGTTGATGTTTTGTAGTTAATTATGAAATTGAAATTTAAAATTCATAGGGGGATTTTTAATTATTATTATCCATGGTATGTTACATGAATGGATTATTTCATGATAGTTTAATTTGAGAAGGAATAATCCCATGTTGGAAAATTATTATATTTTATATTCATTAATTAATTCAAAAATTATTAAATAATTATATTTTATGATTGAAGACAATAAAAACATCAATGGTTTTGTGAGTCAGGTTTTGATTATATTCTAGATGCTTAAAATTTAATATCTTGATTATTAATAAATTCTTCATAATATATGGATAAAAAATATATCATGTTATCATGGTTAATTTTTTCACAATAAATTTTAATTAAATTTATTGTGTAAAAGTGGTTAGTGTTATTAGTTCTCATCTAAAACATTGTAGAGATTAATTATAAAGTTTCAAACTCTTATTTAATTTTCCAATGAGAAATTTCATTATAATTTTATAGGATAAAATTACAGCCAATTTGTTGAAATTTGAAAGTAACATGATTTCAAGGATAACCCATGTTCATTGAATATTTTAATTATTATTGAGGATAATTTTTTCATGAATTTTTTAGATGATTCCAAGGATATATAAACAAATAAATAATCATGAACCTTTAAAATGAATGTTCTAAATTTTGTTTCTCCAATTAATTTCTATGGTTACTAATTTAATAGATCATTATCCTTAAAAATTTAGTATTTAAAATGAAATAAAATCAAAATAGCTTGCATTTAATTTATTTTTATCATTTAAGAGGGTTTTCTAGTTATAAAATATAACTAATTCTGATTCTATAATTTATCCCTCCCTTAATCACTAGATTGTATAGAAATATTTCAATTTCATGGTTTTAAATAATATAATTGATTCCTTTTTCTTTATCATCCAATTCCTTGTGATGTCTTTCTGTTTAAGATATACAATCCATATTCTATAAATTTCCTTCTATGTATTTTATATTCACATCCATATCAATTGATTTGAAGTAATACAACAAAAAATTATTATATTGATTAAATAATTTTCTATCATTGATTGGAAATCCCTTATCATTTAAAAATGATTAAAACAATACCTAAAGAGAGAAATAACCTTGGGAGAATAACTACATGATATGATATCACTGCATAAACCTTAAATTCATCTCTCCTACAAAATCATGATCCCAAAAAGATATAACACCAGAAGGGGTGGAGAATTATGGTATGATATTTTAAAATAATACCCTTAAATGATATTTTTATTATATTTATAGGAACAATCCTCACTCCCCCATAAAATATAAAATAAATAAATCACATTACATAATAAATTTTACTTTGTTCACCTCCATATGGATATTTCTATGGTCAATATAATGTAAATTTATTTTGGAATTGAAATATACCATATTCAATCCATGTATAATATTTTTAGTGGAATTAATTACCCTTTGGTTGTATAAGAACTCTGAAATATGAAAGCACAATTTTATCTTTCTCAAGATTGACTCACATTACTTTTAGAGTTTACAAATGATCTCACAAATCATAATAAAAAAAATCAACTATATTAGTGTTGTAATATGCTTTAAATCCATACTATTTTAGGTTATCCTCTTATTACTTTTATTACATATGATAACTATATTAATTAAATCCAAATTACCATATATTTTATAGAATATTTTCCGTTATAATATATCAATTTAGCTGTTATTATTTTAGTTCCCATTATTTCAATAGATTCATTTTAGCATCAAGTTATTTAATCAACTAATATGATCTCATAATGTTATTAAAATCCACCACGATCATATAAATTGTAAATACCATCATTATATACCAATTATTTCATATAGGATCCTAAGGTATCGTTATAAATCTTTTTAAATCCTCCTTGATTTATGGATTTTTAAATCTTGAAGATGTATATATATTTCCAAAAATTAATGTATAAAATATATATTTTTGGTGATGTTAATTCCAAATCAATTATACCCTAAAATGAGGAAAAATACATAATAAATCTATATTAATTATGGTATAATTTATTTTAAAAATACAAATTAGAAGTTAACTATATTGTAAAAATAACTCGTATAAAAAATATTAAAATCATGAACCTCAACTTCAAGATTAGATATAGGTCACAACACTGAACCTTGCACACCCCTACTATTAAAACACACCATCATCAAACCATGTGTTCATGTTGTCATTTAAATCAATAGTAGAAATACATAGATAAGATATCATTATTCAAGACTCCGTCTAGAATAATGCATCATAGTTCAATATTATACTATAATGACATTATATTTACTTTAATTTATAACATTATTTCACAAAAACATAGTCATAAATTAAAATTATGAACCTTGGTGAAAATATTATGCCTTAATATTCCATTTGGAAACAAATTGTTAGGGTGAAATAATCATGTCATTGATGCATGGGGTTTTCTAATCTAATAAAAACTATTCAAACTTCTTCCATCCTCAATGGAACTACTATACATGAATTTCAAATGATAATTTTTTTTTATTTTAAAGGATATAAAATTCCATCTTATTGACAATCACAACCTAAAAATACATCATTTAATTATTTAATACAATAAATCATATATGGATTTGTAGAAAAAAATATTTTCTTAGCCAATAAAAAAATTAATTTAACTTAATTTCATATTGAACATAACAATTTTTGTTAAAAAATTGATACTCAAAGATAGAGTTTGAATTAATATAACATATATTAAATCAATTATTATTATCTCTATTTACTTTATTTTTATTTAAGATAACTTATATAAGATAACCAGTGGGAACTTAATTATGTATTACTCACTGATTTAGATTATTTAGGTTTTCATGGGTGATTTCTTCAAAAGGAATCTTAAACTAGTATAATTTTTGGGATTAATAAGATCTCTATGTACTTTATATATTTCTCATGAATTTAAATTCATTAAATCCAAATATATATATATATACACACATCATTATAAATATTTAATTAAATTGTATATTTCTTTTAGACTAAATTAACATATTCAATTCATAGTAATGTGAAACTCACTTCAATAATGTTGTGTATTATATGTATAAAATCAAATTTTATTCATGCAATTAAAATAATATACATTTGAATAACATCAACATAGTATGAGTAATTTGTTAAAAAAAATTAAATGATATTATACTCTAAAACATGTATGAGAAAATAGATAATTATAACTATATTCATTATAATATCCTAAGATCCCAAAAAAGTGAGACAACTGAACCAAAATATACACTAATATTATATCACTATTCATACAAAAATTAAATTATTAAATTAATTTTTATTATAAATAAAAATGAATTGTTAAAAATCAGTAATTTGTAATTATTACAAACAGACAATGTAACATCCCAAATTTTTAGAGTGGTATAGATTATTTTAAATGTAGTTTAACCCAAGTTTATTATTTCATTTGGATTAGATCCTATTAACTATTACATTAGGACAATGATATTGTTTTTTGAAAGGATGTTATTTAGGGGGTGGAGTCTATTTGATGAACCAATTCACAATGTGAATCAATCTGGCTAGGCACCACTAATTTTTGTTAAAAGAAATGAATTCAATGCATTTCATGAATTCAATTCACAACATAAATTGGTTTTTATTGGAATAAAAAGTAAAAACTAAGGAATTTATAATGTGAATTCCATTCACGTCATGAATATGCCACGAACCTTCTTTTTATAAAAGAGGAAGAACCCCTCACTAATATATCCTCCTTCTAATGTGTAGCATACATTCACAAATTTAAGATACTACCACACATAAAGCTATGCATAAATGTTTTTTCCTCATCTAGTATCTAATTACATCATTATCGGTAGAATTTTATTCATATTAGTAAGATCTTTTTTCACACACTAGTTTTGTTTTCATTCTTGGTTCCAGTTCAATTGTGTGTCTCAATTTTTCTCTCAGGAACTCGGTGTGATGGGTTTAATTTTTTTAGGTAACTTTATATTTAATTTTGGTATATATTTTTACCCATGGTGTTTCATTGTGTTTTTGGATAAAAATGGAAAATTTGGGCCTTATAGGCTGAGGCGCATGGTCAGTGCATAACTTGACAAACTGTGCACCCTTCTATAGGAAACCATAAATCTTATGGCTATTTTTGGTTAGTGGATAATCACACTATTAGATCATGGTTTTTAAACCATGTGGGATAACTATGAGGTGTGTTCCTATTGGATAGTAAAGGGTGTACAATTACCACATTTTTTGGAAAACTATGTCGGAAAACTGTGCGACTGCCCATGTCATAAAAAATCTTGAAATTATCTTTATTTTATCTCAAGATTTTACTACAAATCCACCCTTGATCACCCAATTCGAGATCTCATTCACTAGGATCCTCCTCTTTCTCCCTTGTATCCCTTGTTTCTCTATTTCCTTGGTGTATTTGGTTTGATTTATCCAATATTCTTCAAGTAAGATTCATTTCTTCATGATTTCCTCTCTTTTCTAAGGTTTTTATTCCTCATTCTTTGAGGATTTTCTATTACTGGTTGGGAGACCTATTTTTGGTTGAATAATTATTTTTATGGCTCTATATTGATGAATTTGGTCAGATATTTTATTTTCTAGGGTCTTGTAGTGGTGCGATTGCGGTTTCATACTAATTATTAGAAGTTTTTACACTTGAGGAAGATGGTTACATGCCCTAACATTGTTACATGATTTTAATATTCTTTTTTATGTATTTAAACATGTTCCATGGTTTAATTGTGTGGTACGAAATATATTTTTGATGTATTTTGGCATGAGTTCATGATGAAACTGGATTTTCTAAATTGAAAGGAAATTTTTTTGTATGTTTTATTGTGATGTTTCTTAAAAAGGGATTTTATACTTTGTGTCGAAAGGGATAAATTGGATTTCAAAGTAATTTAAAGGTGAGAATGTGTTTTCTAAACCAAATTATAAATGTGTCATATTTTTTCCTTACTGTGAACCTTTAATATTAATTGAAAATTGTTTAAATTATGGAAATCATGTTTTAAAAAGGAATATAGTTTATGTGTGGATTTGAAAGGGGATTAGACCATGGAATTGGTTTATCAATTGTGTGATTTTATTGTGTTTTTATAAATGGGGATTTAATAATTTTATAACTAGTGGTAAATTTATTTGAAATAGGTCTTAGGGTGTATATAAAATGGAAATTTGTTTGGTTTATGGAAAATAGTGAGTTCTCGATGTATTTTTAAAGCTCGAAATGTGTACGTGAAAAGGGTGATTTGTGTGACATGTGAAATGATAATTTTATAAAAAAATAATCCTAGGTATATAAGTGGGGTGACTAGATCAAGTATGGTAGTGATACAAAAGTGGAAAGTCCCAATTTATTCTATTGGATTGACACCAGTTGATATGGAAGTGGAAAATCCGTGTTTCACATAGTTGGATTGAAAATAATTATACTAACTAAATTATGATGATGATTTGAGAAAACTAGGTCCATGGGGTGTCCCCTCATAGTGGATCATGTATGAGAAATATAGTGGTTGTGGTTATTATTCCACCTTTCAACAAGGAATAGTATTCTAGTGTCTAACTCATTATAAATTACCCCTAGGGATTTACCCATAGTTCTATAATGTGACATGAGAATTATGTTATGTGGTTCCATCCCTTAGTATATAGTGGACCTTGAGTATATTTTTTTAAGCACTTTTTTGAGAAATTATTTTCCTTGAAGTGTTTTCTCAAAAAGTGTATTTCTGAAAATGGTTCCTTAAAAATGGTTTTCCTTAAAACAATTTATTTAAAATGACTCAAAATCTTGGTATTGAAGTTGATGTTAATTTTTCTTTTAATTGTGTAACATGTAATATTTTTCTTTTGGTGGAATTCTATTGGGCTTCGGCTCACATCTTACATACACATTTATAATTTTTTTGTATGACCTAGGTAAATGCAAGACGAGTTATGGAGATGTTGGTGGTTCGGGTTTCTAGTGTTTCGTATGTTTCATGTATTGTCGGTGGTGGCTTTAGGTGGATGACCCTCATATTTCATGGAGGTTTTTGAGACATTTTGGGTTTTCCTTTCCTTTTAAATATTTTTTTTTGGTTAAAATTGTAAAACCTTTAATCTGAAATTTTTTTTAACATGTTTGGTTTGGGTTATTATTGGTTTTGAAATGTGCTAAAATCATTCCCAATGTATTTTTTTGATACCTGGGCACTAGGTTCCTGCCTTTAGGGATTGAGAATGCCCTTCGGTCCATGCCACGGGCTGGGTTGGGAGTCGGGTTTGATGACACTCTGTCTTGGTTCATGAAAAAAAGGTATTAGATCAGGCCATTCTCTTTTTGGTTCATGTTATTTGGAGAAGAGTCTAGATAGAATAGATCTAGGACTATTAGGAAATGATGTTTGAGTTTTGAATAGGGTTCCTGGCCAGCACACCTCTTGAAAGGACTCTATTTTCCATAATAATTCACGTTTATTTTTATTTCCTTGGTTCTTGAGGGGTGTTTTGAGTTTTGAAATGAAAAGAGAGTTTGTATAAAGGTCTTAGTGAGTTCATAGGGCCAGGAATGCCATGTGGATCCGGGGGGGGCATGGTCCTACAATACTATCTGTGAAGGTGGTTTGATTGGAATATGGATGCCAACCATATGACCAGGTCACGTATAGAGACAAGTTTCCTTTTTCGAGTTGTTTTCCATCTTCTTGGGTTCGGAAAATTGTTCTAAAAACCCATATTTTGGAATTATGAATATTGGATTTAAATCAATAATGATTTCATTTTTGGAAATTGGTAAATAGATTTTTATAATTAAAATTGAGGAATACATTAGAAAATTAATTTTTATGAAATGAAATTTGGGGTAAAATGGGGATGAATTAGTGAGGTTATATTTTTATAATCATGATCTAGAGCTTACTGAAATTTTTTGTTGGTAAAGAAGAAATTTTTTAAAGAGGTTTAGAAATTTTGTTTTAGAAAAAGTATTTTTGATATAATGGTATTTTTTGAATTGGTGAAAATGTTTTTAATGGGATAAGTTGGGGTTTGAATGGGAATCATGAGATATTTATTTTTGAATGAAATAAAAGTTATTGATGTGTGGAGCTTAAAAATGGTTTTCGATTGGGGTGGTTAGTGAAATTTTAATTTTTTTTTTGAATTTTGGAAATGGGAATTAAATTGATAAGTTTAGAGTGTGGGTTGAATGTTTTTTTAGAAAGTGGAAATGTTTTTTGATATATGGTATTTCTATGAGAGACTAAATGCATGGATACATGTGTATGGTTGATGACGTGAAAATATGGGTTCCTAGTTTGGTATAAGAATATGAATATGTGAGGCTCTATGAGACACCATTGGGGAGTGTTCAACCCACCAAGATAGTTTATTTTAAAATTTTCATTTAAGAAGAAATTATATGCTTTGGTAATTGTTATTTGGGTGGTTTGTCTCCTTGTGATTTGGGAATTTAACTTTTGAGGTGTTTTGAGTTTGATAACCCTCTTATTTGAATGGTGATTTATGTTTGTGTTCTTTTCAATGAATTGGTTTTGAGATAGTGGTTATTAGGTTCTTTTGAAAAACAATTTGTGGTGCATGTTGGTTTCCCCCCCCCCCTTGTGTTTGGTATATTGTTATAGTGAATTCTAGTTGATGGATCATCCTTGATTGAGTTCTTCATATCATTATTTCCAAGTTCATGCCCCCAAAAAAGTTTTGATTGATATTTTGGTGCAGCTATGGGTGTATTACCATTAGTTTTCCCATTGTTGATCAACCTATGTAACCCCTTCTTGAGTTCTATAAGTTTAATCCTCCCATCGTTTATGATTATGAGAATCCTATCAAAGAGGAAGAGTGGATGTGGGAAATTTACAGAAACTTTAGTTTCCTTGAGTTATTTGAGTCATTAAAGGTGAAGTTGGCCACTTAAATATTTGAAGGTCCAAAATAAAAATGGTTAAGAGAATTCCAGTGACGATAGTGGAAATTTGACTGAGGCTATTGGTGTTAACCATGGTGTTAAAAGGCATTTATACCTTCATCAGTCTTTTTAAAGTGAGGGATTATCTTTTTCCATCGGTATGGTGAGTCTAGTCATAAAAATTCTACTTTCAGAAATAATGTTTTGTTTGTTAGTCGGTTTAATGTTTATTTCTTTGTATTTATTCTTTTTTGGTAATGGTTGTGTATGATGGTGATTTTTGCTGTTTTTTATTTAAAATGAAAAATTGGATGTTGTGGAACCTTTCGAGAAATTATGTTTTTACAGAAGCATGTATTCTTTTGAGGATTATGATTTTCTCTATATTAGATGGATATGTATTACATGTGTTTTTTCTATTTTTTATCATTCTAGGTAAAAAGGGATGATTCAAGTGTATCTTATAATTCCTTCTCTTGGTTATGTTCTATGCTGGGGAAAAGTGAGCTCCATTGTATGCAGTGTTCTTTTGGTTTCATCTGGAATGTCATGTGGTCTCACATGAAACCAAAGGAAAGTGTTTTGATCAAGATTTTTCTGCCTCTGGATTCGAGGTAGGAGATTCTTTAAACATCAAGGCTCCATCCACAATCCCCATAGTGAAGCTCATGTGGAGTCAGGAACACCGGGGGTGTGAGGGACCGTGGTCTAGCTTTTGCTTTTGGCAAGGGAATGGACACAATTTTAGAGTTTTGGGTATCTATTTCATATTAAATGATCGTGTTTTACAAGAATTAATATAGTCGCATCATTTTATCATTTTGACCCTTGTGGTTTGAAATCTCCTATTTTATTGTGAGGAGATTGAATGGTATCAAATCATTTAAATTCTTGTGATTGATCTTTCTCAATGTGGATCCCTTTTTGGTTTTCCTTGTGTATTTGGATTTAATGTATTGGTTTCAGTTATAGCATATCTAATGGGTGTGTGTTTCCATCAACAATTGAGGGGTTTCTTGGTATATGTTGACTAGTTTAGTTGGTTGGTTCTTATGGTGGGTAAACACACCATGGGTCTCGTTGAGATTTATTCTGGAGTAAGTCAGTCATAGTTCATTTTAAATAGTGAGGAGTCTGTTTGGGCCTCACCATGTTGATAATATTATTTAGTTTTTGGTTTAGGAATGTAATTGGGTAGTCTCATTAGGATATATCTAATTTTTAGTTCCTACCTTCGGTAAATATTTGGGTTGGAGTGCACCTAGCAGTTTGTTGAATCAAGGTTGTGGAAGTGTTTCTCGAGAAGCAGTTTGAGTTCATTTGTTTGTTTTGGGTAAATGGTATGACTTTTGGTTGGTAATGTTTATAGTGCTCTTGTCTAGAGAGGTTGAATTATCTAATTTTGAGGATTCCATTCTTTTTATCAATCAAATGAAGGTGGTGTGGCTTTCTGGGGGTATAAGGTGTGTAGTGTGAAATCTATTCTACCCTCTCAAGTTAAATCTTGTGAATCTGTGTTTCCATTTATGGTATTATTGATTTCTTTTCATTTGATGTTTATTAGGAATCTACTTGGACTATGGAGGTTTATCAGTTGTTTTTTTTAGATTAGTCCTTCTTGTGGCTTTTTGGGTGTGGAAAGCGTTATGGTGGGGAGGATTGTCACATTGGAGTTTGGTTTTCATCCTTGATTCTAGTTCATTTTTGGGTCTCAATTTTTCTATTGGGAAGCTGGTGTGACATGTTTATATTTTTGAGGTAATTTTATATTTATTTATGTTATATATTTTCCCCATGGATGTTTACCTATGATTTTGGATGAAAATAGAAAAATTGGGCCTTTCAGTATGAGGTGCACAGCTGGCACACAGTTTGTCAAACTATGCACCCTTCTCCAGAAAACCATATAGCCTATATCAATTTTGGACAGTGGCTAATCACACAATTAGCATAATGTTTAAAATTAGTGTGGCCTAACTGTGCGGCCTATTTCTCTTAGACAGTAAGTGGTTCATGGTTTCCACATGGTTTGTAAATCCTTGTAAGAAAACCATGCGACTTTTCCAGGTCATTAAAAATCTGAAAATCCCCATTGTGTAGTTCGAGATTTTACCCCAAATCTACCCTTTTCACCCCATTAATGATCTCTAGTCCTAGGTGCCTACTACCCCTCCCTTTTATCCCTTGGATCTCCATTTCCTTTGTGTATTTGGTGTTATTTCTCCATGATTCTTTAAGTAAGTGTCATTTATTCTTAATTCCACCTTTTTTATAGGGTTTCTCTTCCTCCTTCTTTGTGATTTTGTTCTCTAATGGGTTGGGTGACATATTTTGGGTTGAATATTTATTTTTAGGGCTCAATGTTAATGGTTTTCGTCAGATATTTCCTATTAATGGTCCTAGGGTGGGGCGGTTGTGGGTTCACACCAATTTTAGGAAGCTTCTACACTTATGGTGGGTGGATTCATGATATAACATTGTTAGACGAATTTAATATGCTTGTTTGTTAATTTAAATAAGTTTTATGGTTCAATTTTGTGGTGTAAAATATATTTTGGAAGTCTTTTTTCATTTATTCATGATGAAAGTGTATTTTCTAAAGGAAAATCTTATGTTTGTGTATGTTCTACTGTGATGTTTCTTAAAAATTGGTATTATTCTTTGTATGGAAGTGGTAAAGAAGATTTCAAATTGATTTAATGGTGAGAATGAGTTTTCTGAACTAAATTATAACTACTTATTTTTTCCTTGTTGTTGACCTTTAGTATGAATTTTAAATTATTTAAATGATAGGAATCATGTTTTCAAAATGAACTTGGTTTATGTGTGGATTTGAAAGGTCTTATCCCATGGAATTGGTTGATCAATTGTGTACTTTTCTTGTGTTTTTTCAAATAGGGATTTATGAATTTCAAAAGTGGTGGTAAATGTACATGAAAGTTGTTTTGTTCTGTGTGTAAAATAAAAAGTCTTTTCATATATGGAAAATGGTGATTTCTTAATGTATTTATAATTCATTGAATGTGTATGTGAAAAGAGTGAATTGTGTGACATGTGAAATAAAAATTTGAGCACAAAGGTAATCTTAGGTATCTATGTGGGATGACTAGATCTTGTACTCTAGTGATATGGAAGTGAAAATTACTGATCACTTCTAGTGCATTGACACAAATTGGTACAAAAGTGGAAATTCATCGTTTGACTTTGTTGGATTTATGATTAAAATAGTAACTAAATTATGATGATGATTGGAGATCACTAGGCCCATGGGGAGTCCCCTACTAGTGGCTCATACATGAGAAATCTTATGGTTGTGGTTACTATACCAACATTCACTGAGTTATGAGGTTATAATGTCTCACTCGATCTAGATTACACCAAGGGATTTACCCATGGTTATCTAATATGAAATGATACTTATTTTTTTCGTTCCATCTGTTGGCATACAATTGACCTTGAGTATATTTTATTTTTAATAAAATTTGTTGAGAATTGGTTTTCCTTGAAGTGTTTCCTCTAAAAGTGTATTTCTAAAAACGGTTCCTTATAAATGATTTATTAAAAATGATTCATAATATTGGTATTGAGGTGCATGTTAATCTATCCTTCAATATTGTAGAATGATATATTTTTCATCAGGTGGAATCCAACTAGGCTTTGTCTCACACCCTATATACAACTTTTGGTGTATATAGAATTTATTATGTATAACCCAGGTAAAGGAAAGATGAGTCGTGGATATTTTGGTGATTTGGGTTTCTAGTGTTTCACATGTTGAATGTATTAGTGGTGGTGGATTTAGGGTGATGCCCCTTATATTGAACGAAGGTTTTTGGGACATGTTGTGTTTAACTTTCCTTTCTAGTATTTTTGTTTTTGGTTAAAATTATAAAACTGTTAATCAAAAAATTGTTGTACCACATGTGGTTTTAGTTATTCTTGGTTTTGAAATTAGGTGAAATCATCAACAATGTATTTTGTTGATACACGTGCCCTATATTCTATCATGTGAGGATTAGGAACACCCTTCGGGTCATGCCATAGGCTGAGTAAGGTGTCAGGTTGGATGTTACTTCAGTTTGGTTTGTGACAGCTTCACCCCTTTTACATCTTTTCTTAGATTTCTCACCTTTTTTTCTCTATTTATATTGGAGATAATGTGCCAAATTTTAATGGGTTTATTTATTTTTCTCATTTATTCCATTCTATCTCAACTTAAAGGAAAAAAATCGGTGAGGGTTCAACTACTTACCTATGTTAGGTGGTATCATTATTTTTCTCTAAATTATCATTTCTTTTTATACTGTTCAATTTTCCTATGATTAAAACCCTTTTAGAAACACATAATAAATAGAATATTTATTAAATTAAATGATTCTTCCATGATTAGTGTAATTATAGGAACCTAAATATCAATTCCAGAGGAGGACCACTTCAATGTGAGCCTCCAATGAGGGTGTGTCTAAATTAAAGGCCTAGGATCCCCATGATTTGGAATTAACTTTAACAACCTTATGAGGTTTATTTAATTTTCTGTTGTGAATGTAAGGTATTTTTGAATTGGTCCATGGAAAAATGGTTGTCCACATGTATAATTTTTTTCCCTTCAGGATGGAACATTTATTAACCATATAAAATTACTTGGAAAACATGACTAAAATATATTATTAAATGGTATAAGTTTATGCGAGTGATGATCATTGTTTTATAGAAAGTTGATAGTAATGAAAGGGTCTAAATTAAAGATGGATTGGATGGGAATTTCAAGCATAGTAAATTAATGTTGTAAATTATTACAAAATTTTAGGAGTGATACATGGGTTATTTATAGATCAACATGGATGGGCTCACTGATAGGATGTCTTTATGAATCCCGTGATTGATACGTTGTTTCATAATGAATTACCATAGATAGGATCAATATGATTTTTTACTATAACATTCCATGAGTTACACCTGGTTACCAATGTGTTACACCATGGATGAATTTATAGGTATATGGTTTATACCATTCTAGGAGTGATACATGGGTCCATATATAGACTCCTTGGATGAAATCCTGTGGTGATGGGTTTATTAGTGTACGTGGAGTGATAATTGGGTTCCTTATACTAAAAACCTTGTATAGGCTCATGATGATAATTAATGTACAAATAGGGATGTGTTCCCAAATCCAAAGAACGTTCTTGGGTTTAGTCTATGATTTATATTGGACTTGTATTACAGATCTGTCATATATCCATGCACATACACCATGAGGATTGAGAAACCCCACATAAGTAATAGTGGAAAACTTTGGATTACACCACAGGTCATGATTATATCTACATATATATTTATATGAATATATATATATATGTGAGGCATATAAATACAAACTTTTATATATAAGAATGCACATGCTCATTGATATCTATTTAGAGACACTTAGCTTATGTCAAATTAGGTTGTGTAGGTAGGGTGTCCCATGAAGAACTCTAACTAATGTGATGTATTTATTTATAGTCTTAGATTTATTATTACATGAACAATGGTTATCTAATATGAATATAATCAATAGATCTATAAAAAACTGGTGGTGGGTTGCTGAGTATATCTCACACCCTGAATCTTCTATCATTTGGGACAAAAAAACCTTATTGTTGTAGTGGGAGACAAAAGGAAGTGTCCAACTTTGGATTCTTGACTTACTGACCTAGGATGGGGTGCTGGTATAGTGGACCAAGCCTATAATCATGATTCTATCCGAGATAATTTTTCCCTTTTTTATTTTTATATTATGTTTTATATGCATGTAACTCTGTATACCATGTGCACTACTTTTTTTTATAGAACCATGGCATCATCGTCATTTTTTTATATGAAAATGATTTATATTTAGCTTTCACCTATTTATTATACCTGGATGGTTTTCTATTATCCCACTATTGGTTTTTATTATTATTTCAGTTGCTTACTATTTTTATAAACAACTATTATACACTCTGATCATTGGGGTATAGTTTCCACACCATACCAACATAGACCCCCAATGTTAGTCATTAGCCTCTAGGATATAGGGAGGGATGATTGAAGTCATGTGGCCGATCATGTTTAGTTACTTATGAGTCAATTGAGTCCAGATTTCAATAATGTGGCACTAAATCTATTTTTCCTTTTATAATAATATTTAGTTACTATACAGGAGACTAAAAAAAATTTTGATTTTGTTAATGAGTCTATGCTAGGGTGTAGCTGACCCACATTTGAGGGAAAATTTACCCGAGTTGGGATATTGATGTTTTGGTTTATGAATTTTAAAATTGAACTAATTTAACTATTGGGAGATGCACATGTGTTGGGGAATTATTATTATTGAAATTATGATTATGAACTTCCTTTTTCATTAGCATGGTATATAAATAATGTATCATCCTAGGAATTGTTATAGGAACCTAGGTATTCACATTTTATGAATATTCCATGTCATATTTATATTACTATTTGCATTGGCTACGAAAAATTACTAGTTTTTTTATTTTTATTTTCTATAAATTTGTTATTGTATCTTGTAGATGTAGAATAATTGGATTAGTTTTTAAATACCTGGAATTTCTATGTAATTTTTTAAAATATATGGGAATTTTAAGTGTCTGTGAAAATTGAAGGCACATGATTTCGAGGCCTGGAGTGCCCAGAATGAATTTCTGAACTTTTGTTCAGGTACGTTCACTAAACATGAGAGTGGGTTTTTCTAACTTTTGAACAGGTGCTCGAAATTGAAATATGGGGGCATTGTTGAACTCGTAGTGACAGTATTATCTTAAGAAGACGTTCACCTCGACGATAGTTAGTCAATGGTGGAAGTTAATTTTTCAGTTTTTTGTGGAAATAATAAAATAAAATAATTACATTTTATTTTATTTGTTGAAACCCCCTCTACTTGAGTAAAGGTAGTGGGGACCACCCTAGTCCTCAAAACCTCCCAAATTTAAATTTAGGGGCGGAGACCCCCTGACCCCTCTTAATGGGGGAGAAACCTCTCAATTTCCATAATTAATTCTTTGTGTCAACATAAAAGTAATTGTTAAGTTACCAATTAATTTTATGTGTCAACATAAGAATTAAATGTTAAGATTCCAATTAAATTTATGTAACAATATAACATTAAAAGTTAAGCTATTATTTAATTTTTGTGTTGGCTATTTCTTTTCTCCTCAGTGGAATTGGGGAAGGGATTGGCAAACAAGAATTAGGAGAGAACTTGAATTATTATCCTCTCCAATGAAGAACGCCAATGAAGAATGTCAAAAAAGAACACTGACCTTGACTTCGACCATCTTCCTCGAGACATCCTCCAATGGTGGAAATCTTCATCAATAAAGAATCACCTCTATCAAAGAACGTTAATCCGATGAGCGAGCTCAGGATCAGAGGCGTGTGACGGGCGTGATGAACATTGACAACTTCGACTTCTCTCTTCATCATCAACAATCAAACAAGTTAGGTGTTTATTTGTGTATGAATACTTTTCCCATGTTATTCCCTTGAATTATTTTTTGGGATTGGGAATAAATCATTGAGAGAGGTTGCAAAGCTTGAATTTTTCATTAAAGTTCTTGTTGAGCCATATGATACCACCCTAACGCAGAGGGTACGGGCCAAACGAACATGGCCCAACCCCTCCACAAATCTTGTGATGCTTTGTGGTGTTGAATGCAACAAAGGAAATGATTTAATGACATTGCCCCATGACCACCACTTCCTTGCGACCTCCACGCCCTCGCAGCACCCCCATGGCCGAGCCGCTCCGCGGAAATCACTGTCATTGCGCCCCGCAGCTCTGCCAGCCGCGGCCCCACTGCACCGCCACCGTCTGGGCTGAACCACTGCTGCTGATCGGGCCAAGCTACTACTTCTATCCACCGATCCACCCCCACGGTCCACTGACCACCACTGTCTGCTGAGCCACCACTGTTGTCCGCCGAGCTATTGCTGCCATCTGTCGAGCTGCCACCGTCCACTAATCCGCTGTTATCTGGAAAGATGTTGGCCGACTCACCCCAGCCATGCTGGCCGCGGCCTTCCGAGCCGCCCATGACCTTCCGCGCCACTCTGGCTAAGCTGTCCGTGGCCTTCCATGCCTCTCTGGCCGAGCCACCCACGGCCCTCTGAGTCGCTATGGCCGAGCCTCCCCATGGCATCCTCCATCCTAGTAGAGCTACCCCAACTGAGTCGCCCCACAGCCTCACACCATCCGCGGCCGAACCCCCACAGCCCCTCACGGCCTGCCGGACCACTCAGCGGACCGGGCCAAACCCAACGGTCTGGGCCGCACTATGGGTCGGGTCAACCCGAACTAGGTTGGCCCGACCGGGTCGGACCAGACTCGAGCCCACTATGACCCATTAACTTCTTTTCTCCATAACTTTGGAACTAGATGTCCATTTGACGAACCATTAGCGATGTTGGAAATCTTGGAACGAGACGGTCCCTTTGAGTATACCCCACTTGAGTTTTGGGTTAATATGGGTAATAGTCAGGTTGGATCGAGCACGAATCCAACCGGGCCCCTAGGACTAAAAGGATAATAAATCAGAGACTGAGCGTCCGATTGATGCACCATCTGTTGTGTTGAGACCCCTATGACATGGTAGACCTTTGAAATTATTTTTTGTCAGACTTTGTGGAAATTGGAATATCGACTAGTAGCTTGTGTAGTGGATACTCCCAAAGATGAGTGAGCATAGTGCAGGAACCCAATAGCTAGCTGAGACTTGAGGACTGCTGACCTTTTCAACTCGGAGTGACTTGACAGGTCCAATGGGGAGAACCTCTGTGTGGCGCGGTAGACCCGTGATGGGAAGGGCCTCTGTGTGATGCAGCAGACCCATGGTACTCTATAGAGGGGTACCTCAGCAGGCCATGGTCTGAAGTACCTCTATGTGACGCGGCAGACCCACGGTACTCGACAGGAGGAGTCCCTCAGCAAGTCATGAGGGGGAGCACCTCTATGTGGCGTGGCAGACCCACAGTGGGAAGCGCCTCTATGTGATGTGGCAGACCCATGGTACTCAACAAGAGGAGTACCTTAACAGTCCAAGATTAGTGTGCTTGGTTAAGTGAGTTTTCTAGTTATAAATGCAATTCCTTTCTAGTTTTAGGGAAAATGTCTTTCTGTTCTAGTTGCCAGCCCCTGGGCTATGGTAGGCAGTCTTGGGGTAGTCACAGCACAGGCCCCGGGGGACTGGTCGTGACAAATTGGTATCAGAGGAGTCAGTTTTACCACAGAACTTAGTACTCTGATGTTTTTTTAATGGAAATAGTGTTAAGTGTAGAGAGTGTAGTTATCAGTGGCGCGGCAGACCCACAGTGGGAAGCGCCTCAGTATCTCTGTGTTTTCCTCATGATTGAGATGGATTACTTGATAACTTAGGTATATGTATGGGAATATACCTAAGTTGGGTTATCTGTTGATTTCATACTTTGTGGTTTATCCATGGTGGTTTTTGTGAGACCTTTAGGGTCTTGGGGTCCCTACTGAGTATTGTTATACTCACTCCTACATAAGATATTCCTGCACGTTGTTGTGTTGGATGCAGATGATGGACATCGCTGACTGAGGTTGGGAGTACCAGGACTTTACGGTGCTCGGAGGTAGACCATATGGCGTGTTGGTACGCAATGGAGATGGGTGGACATGGAGTGTTGTGGAGGTGATCTATACCTACCCTTCAGGTAGGAACCTCATAGGATGACCCAGTAGCTACCATTTTCTCTTTCTTTAGTTGTATTGTATTTTAGCTGTGTCGGTACCTTTACCGTTGGGATTGTATTCCGGTCTCTTTACTTTCAGCACTCTTTTGGTTATATAGTTTTCTTGAGTTCGTATCTTGATGTGTTCTTGGTTAAGTGAGTTTTCTTGTTATAAATCCAATTCCTTACTAGTTTTAGGGAAAATGTCTTTCTGTTCTAGTCACCAGCCCCTGGCCTATGGTAGGCAGGCTTGGGGTAGTCACAGCACAGGCCCCAGGGGACTGGTCATGACAAATTGGTATCAGAGGAGTCGGTTCTACCGCAGAACATAGTACTCTGATGTTTTTTTAATGGAAATAGTGTTAAGTGTAGAGAGTGTAGTTATCAGTTTAGGAAATCCAATGTTGGTGTGGTAGTTGACGTATCCATACACCATGACCATGCCTTCTGATTTATGACTTAGTGCACGAAGACACTAATTCTGTGTGTGTTTTCAAGAGTATTCTTTGTGAACTCTTTGAGTCAGCTCACCAGGTATAACTTATTAACCGTGTCGCACCTATTTATTTTCAGGATTCCTCCATGAAGATAGAAATCTAGGGTTCCGAGAGTTGTACACACTGATAACCCACCGAGTGATGATGCCTTGGTGCAGGGCCCTCTTCTAGTAGAGGCACCAATAGAGGCACCAGCGGTACCATTACCTATTGGGACACCGATGCCACTAGCCCCAGTAGAAGAGAGTGCACATGGCTTGAGCGTGTTTCATGAGTTCTAGTGCCAGAGCCCACCTAGGTTCAGGGGAGAGATGGACCCATAGGCGGCTGAGGATTGGCTGGAGGTTGTGGTGAGAGTCTTCCGACTCGTAGGGACACCAGCCGATCTCATGGTGATCCTTGCCACCAGCCTTCTACAGGAAACAGTGGGAAGATGGTGGTTCTTGATGCTCTAGGTTCACGATGAGGTGATGCTTCTCTGGAAAGACTTCAAGAGCCTGTTTCGGGCAGAGTTTTTTCCAGCGACTCTTTGCGTAGTTCGCATACATGAGCTTCTTCATCTACAATGGGGCAGCATGATTGTAGATCAGTATTCATTGAGGTTCACAGACCTCTCACATTACACCATAGATATGGTACAGAACCCATTCTTTAGGGCCCTTACCATTGATCAGGGGCTCAAGAAGTAGATTAGATCTTCGATGATCTCACTCAGCATCTCGACACAGGAGGGGGTGCTAGAGCGAGCCCTATTAGTGGACAGTTTCTTTGTAGAGAAATCACCAGCAGCGAGACCCACCACTATTCATCACGTAGCAAAATCTTCTGCATCTGGAAGTAGACAGACATCACAGAGGTCCAAGAGAACCAGACCTATAGGTGGATGACCGCATGACTCATGATCAGTTGTGCGGGGGAACCCAAGGCAGAACCAATTAGGCAAGGATCATGCAGTGTTACTCATGCAGCGAGCAGGGTCACAGGGCTTGTGACTGTCCGAACCATCATACGGATGATTAGCAGATGTTCGAAGGACCATCTAGGTAGAGATAGAGGTTTGACTGAGGATGTCCATAGAGAGAAGGAAGACATTGCAGAGGAGCTATCCATACAGCTGGCGGTGGGTGACGATTCGAGATGTTACCACTACCGCCACCAGGAGTCCCACCCCGACCGTAGGAAGTAAGTGGACAGGGGAGAGCTCAGCTCCAGGTAGTTGAGTCTTACAATCATGGTGCTCTAGAGATGATACGAGGTACGATCTGGTTCTACTCTACCTTAGCTGTAGTACTTATAGACATAGGTTCCCATCATTATTTTATTACCACTTCCCTTTTTCAGAGATCGGAGATTCCGATGGAGTCGTTGGCTCAATCCTTATGGCTAGAGACTCCCATGGGAGTGGATTAGATGATTACGCACTGGTTCCGGTAGTGTGATCTTACTCTAGGAGGAGATAGCTTCGGATGGGATCTCCTAGTAGCAGCGTCGAGGCCTTACGACGTCATATTGGGTATGAACTAGTTATCTACAGTCCATGCACATATTGACTGTATTAGGTGAAAATTCTGGTGTGTTCACACGAATGGGACTAGGTTTACCTTCACCGGTGAGAAGGGAGCCTTTACAGCATAGGATGGACTTTCTTGGAAGAGGGTGTATCCGATTACACATTAGTTGGCTAGCCTTGCCCTCAGATCGGTTGATGTTGAGAGTTCGAATTATCCTATAGTGGTGGACCAGTATGCGGATGTCTTCCCTAATGATGTTCCAGGTCTACCTCCTCATAGAGAGGTGGACTTTTAAATTTACTTGTACACCAGGATGGCACCGATATCTGCACCAGAGTATCAGATGGATCCCGCAGAGCTTCGCGAGCTATAGGTACAGCTAGAGGACTTGTAGAAGAAGGGATTCATTCGGCCCAGTGTTTTTCCATGGACAGCCCTGATTTTGTTTGACAAGAAGGAGGATGGGAGACTAAGGATTTGTGTTGACTATCGATGCCTGAACCAGGTGTCCTTGAAGAAAAAGTACCCACTCTTGAGGATTGATGACCTCATTGATTAGCTGAAGGGAAAACGTAGTTCTTGAAGATATAACTCAGATCAGGCTATCACCAGCTCAGAGTACGTGATGAGGATGTGTAGAAGACGGCCTTCAGGTGTCGTTACGGCCATTAATAGTTCTAGGTTATTCCATTCAACAAGACCAATGCTCCAGTAGTGTTCATGGTACTCATGAACATGATGTTTGAACCATACCTTGATCGCTTTATAGTAGTCTTCAGCAACGATATTTTGATCTACTTGACTATTAAGGAGGAGCATGCTTATCATTTGCGGGTAGTACTAGACACACTCCGAGAGAACCAGTGTTATGGTAAGCTCTATAAGATCCAGTTCTAGATCCAAGAGGTTCACTTTCTAGGTCATGTCTTATCAGAGGCTGGAGTTGCATTGGATCCAGCAAAGATTGAGGAGGTACTTTCTTGGGAGCCACCCAGGAGTGTGACAAAGGTATAGAGTTTCCTGGGTTTGGCTGGATAATACTAAATATTTGCACTAGATTTATCTAGAGTTTCAGCACCACTATCATCCTTGATGAAGAAGGGGAAACCCTTCATGTGGTCGGAGAGATGCCAACAGAGTTTTCAGGGGAAGAGGTAGAGGCAGACTAGTGTCCCCATCCTAAGGCTTCCAGAGGATGGCATAGGGTACGTAGTCTACTGCAACGCATTAGGGACCAGACTCAGATGTGTCTTGATGTAGTAGCTAAAAGTGATTGCATATGGTTCTCGATAGCTGAGATAGCATGATCAGATCTACGTTACTCATGACTTAGAGTTGTCAGCAGTGGTCTTCACCATGAAGATGTGGTGACACTATCTGATGGGAGAGCACTTTATAGTGTACTCTGGTCAGAAGAGTCTCAGGTATATCTTCTCTCTTAATGGCATGAACATGAGATAGCGACGTTGGATTGAGTTCCTCTAGGACTATGACTTCGATATAGTATATACTCCTGGTAAGGAGAACGTTTTTGCAGATTCACTCAGTAAGAGATCTGGTATACAGCTACTAGTTGAGGTGACGGAGCAGCTGGATGGTTTACATATATCCTTTGTGGATAGAGATGGAGCAGTTTTTCTTCATTCTTTTACAATCACTCCCCCACTTCTTCAGCGAGTTAGGGAGGTGCAACATGGGGACGCTGAATGTGAGGCTCAACATGCTCAGATATCCATTGGGCATACACCTGATGGATTTTCTGAAGGTGGGGAGCACGTAATCCTCTTAAGAGGACGTACCATGGTACTAGTGTCACTTCAAGAGGAAGTGTTGAGGGAGTTCCACACTTCCCCTCTAGCAGTACAACTAGGAGTGGTGAATATGTACCAGGATCTCTGGCGACAGCACTGGTGGACGGGAATGAAGAAAGCAGTAGCAGAGTTTGTTTCTCGATGCCTCACTTGTCAGCAAGTGAAGGCAGAGAATCAGGTACCAGCAGGCTTGGTTAAGCCTTTAGAGGTCCCATAGTAGAAGTGGGATGCGATATCCATGGACTTCGTGACAGGACTTCAACATACATCCATGGGTCATGACTTTATTTGGGTGATCGTTGACTGACTCACCAAGTCAGCCCACTTTCTACTGATCAGAGATAAGGGTTCAGTAGGGAGCTTGGGATGCCTCTATGTGCAGGAGAATGTATGGCTACATGGATTACCCTCAACGATTGTCTCCAATCATGATACACGTTTTACTTCCCGGCTATGGATGGGGTTGCAGGAGGCTTTCGGGACACATCTTCGTTTGAGCACCACCTTCCATCCTCTAACGGATGTTCAGACTGAGAGGACCATTTAGACCCTCGAGGACATGCTATCTGCATTCATCCTCGACTTTCATCGTAGCTGGGAGTATCACTTACCTTTGGTGGAGTTTGCGTACAACAACAGCTATCACTCCACCATTGGGATGACACCTTTCGAGGAGTTGTACAGAAGACCTTGCAGATCACCATTGTGTTGGATTGACCTAGGGGAGTCAGCACTAGTGGGACTAGAGATGGTATGGGCTACCACGGAGATGGTGCAGATCATCTAGGAGTGGATGAAGATTGCAAAGAGTAGGCAGAAATCATATGCTGACAGGATACAGAGACCTCTAGAGTTTGAAGATGGTGACCACATCTTTCTATGGCTCTCACCTCGACGAGGTTTGCAGAGATTTGGCTGAGGTGGAAAGTTATCTCTGAGGTTCATCGGACTTTTTCAGGTCCTCTGTAGAGTTGGAGAGGTAGCTTACTGCTCATATCTTCCACCTCAGTTGCACCACGTGCATTCCGTCTTCCATGTATCCCAACTGAAAATATAGGTTCACGAAACTTCCCACATCATCGACCATGGAGAGATAGATTTAGACGATGTGATGACTTTTACGGAGGTTCGAATAGAGATTGAGGATCGATAGGATTAGGTCCTTCGTGGATGTTTGATTCCTCTAGTGCATGTTTTCTGGAAGAACGGGAACCTCCAGGAGATCACATGGGAGAGGGAGGCTCAGATGCGTGCTCAATACCCCCACTTGTTCCCTTTGTTTGAGTTGTGGTTTATGGGGATGTAAAGCCCTGAGGTGGGGAGAATTTAAAGACCTGTAATTTCCATGTCATTTTTTTTAAATATATGGGAATTTTATGAGTCCGAAAAAATGACGGCGCGTGATTTCAAGGCCCGGAGTGCCTGGAATGAATTTCTGAACTTTTTTTTGGGTACATTTAGTAAACATGTGAGCAGGTTTTTCTAACTTTTGAACTAGTTATTGGAATTGAAACCTGAGGACATCATTGAACTCGCATCACCAGTATTCGCTTATAAAGACATTCACCTCGATGGCAGTTAGTCGAGGGTGATAGTTTTTCTTGGAAATAATAAAATAAAATAATCACATTTTATTTTATTTGTTGAAACCCCATCTACTTGAGTTAAGGAGGTGGGGACCACCCAAGTCCTCAAAACCTCCCAAATTTGAATTTAGGGGCGGGGACCACAGGACCCCTCTTAATGGGGGAGAAACCTCTCAACTTCCCCAATTAATTATTTGTGTCAACATAAAATTAATTGTTAAGTTACCAATTAATTTTATGTGTCAACATAAGAATTAAATGTTATGTTACCAATTAATTTTATATGACAAAATAAAATTATATGATAAGTTATTATTTAATTTTTGTGTTGTCTATTTCTTTTCTCCTCGGTGGAATTGGGGAAGGGATTGGAAAAATAGAATTGGGAGAGAACTTAAAGGATTATCCTCTCCAACAAAGAATGCCAACGAAGAATGTCAATGCAGAATGCCGACCTCGACTTTCAACTTCTTCCTCGAGACATCCTATAACAGTGGAAATCTTAATCAATGAAGAATCACCTCCATCGAAGAACATTCATCCAAAAAATGAGCTCGAGATCAGAGGTGTGTGACGGGCGCGACGAATGTCGACAACTTCAACATCTCTCTTCGTTGTCAACAATCAAACAAGGTAGGGGTTTATTTACGTATGAATAATTTTCCCATGGTCTTCCCTTGAATACTTTTTCGGGATTGGGAATAAATAATTGTTGGAGGATGTAAAGCTTGACGTTATTCTTCAAGTTCTTATTGAACGATATGCTACAACCCTAATGTAGAGGGTATGCGCCAAACAAACTTGGACCGACCCCTCTGCAAATCTTGTGATGTTTTGTGGTGTTGAACGTGACAAAGGTGACGGTGCAATGACATCACCCTGCAGCCACAGCCGCCTTGAAACCTCCGCGCCATCACGGCACCCCCGCGGCCGAGCCGCTCCGCGGCACCCACGGCCACCTCGCCCCGCTGCTCCTCCACCCACGGCCTTTCTATGCTTCCCACAGTCATCACCATCCGGGATGAGACATCTCTTCCGACCAGGCCGAGCCGCCACCGCCGTCCACTGAGCTGCCATTGTCCGCCGAGTCACTGGCATCCGCCGAGCCACTGGCGTCCGCCGAGCCTCCACCGCCGTCTGCCGAGCCACCACTGTCCGCCAATATACCGGCCGATACGCCTCGATCGTGATGCTCGCGGCCTTCTGCACCGCTCCGGCCAAGCCACCCACGACCCTTCGAGCCACTTCAGATGAGCCACCCATGGCCCTGAGCCACTCCAGGTGAGCCTCCCCGCGACCTCAGCTCTCCTGGCCGAGCCACCCCAGCCGAGTTTCCCCACGGCCTTGGGCCATCCATGACTGAACCCCCAAGGTCCATCACGGCATGCTGGACCACCCAGCAGGCTAGGCTAGACACAGCGGTCTGGGCCAAACCCAACAGGTTGGATCGGGCCAGGTCAGTCCCACCGAGTCGGACCAGACCCGGGCCCACTACAACCCATTTACTTCTTTTCGCCATAACTGTGGAACCAGACTTCCATTTGAAAAACCATCAGCGGCATTGGAAATCTTGGAGTGAGATGGTCCATTTGAGTATACCCCACTAAAGTTTTGGGTTAATACAGGGAACGGTCAGGTGTGATCAATCACAAATACAACCGGGCCCCTGGGACTAAAATGCTAATAACTCATAGACCGGGCATTCGATTGACGCACCGTCTATTGAGTTGAGACCCCTATGATGTGGAGGAACTTTGAGATGATTCTTCGTGAGACTTTGTGGCAATTGGAATATCGACCAGTAGCTTGTGGAGAGGATCTTTCTGGAGATGAGCGAGCATAGTGCGGGAACCCAATAGTTGGATGAGGCTTGATGACTGCTAACCTTTTTGGCTCGGAGTGACTTGACATGCCCAGTGGGGAGTGCCTCCGTGTGAAGAGGCAGATCCATGGTGGGGAGTACCTCTGTGTGACGCAGCAGACCCATGGTACTCAACAGGAGGGTACCTTAGCAGGCCACGGTGGGGAGCGCCTCTATGTGTCGCGACAGACCCATGGTACTCGACAGGAGGAGTATCTCAACAAGTCAGAAGGGGGAGCGCCTCTGTGTGACTCGATAGACCCATGGTACTCGACAGGAGTAGTACCTCAGAAGTCCAAGATTAGTGGGAAGCACCTATGTGTGACACGGTAGGCCCACTATACTCGATAGAGGAGGGGTTCTCTAGCAGCCAAGGTGTTTGACAATGTGACTATTGATGTTACTTGTTACTACCCTTAGAATAAATCCTTGTGTGATCTGAGTCAATATCTCTGTGTTTTCCTCATGATTGAGATGGGTTACTTGAAAACGTAGGTATATGTATGGGCATATACCTAAGTAGGGTTATCTGTTGATTTCATAATTTATGGTTTATCCTTGGTGGTTTTGTAAGATCTTGAGGGTCTCAGGGTCCCTACTGAGTATCGTTATACTCACCCCTGCACGGGCTATGCCCATACCTTGTTGTGTTGGATGCAGATGATGGACCACACTGACTGAGGTTGAGAGTACCAGGACTGGATGGTGCCTAGAGGTGGACCATACAACATGTCAGTACACAGAGGAGATGGGTGGATGTGGAGTGTTGTGGAGGTGATCTGTACCTACCCATCAGGTAGGAACCTCGGAGGACGACCCAGTAGCTACCCTTTTCTCCTTCTTTAGTTGTATTTATTTCAGTTGTACTTGCACCTTTACTATTGGGCCTGTATTCCAGCCCCTTTACTTCTAGAAGTCCTTTGGTTATACAGTTTTATTGTGTTTGTATCAGGTTTTGTGCTTGGTTACGTGATTTTGTAGGTTATAAAGGAAATGCCTTCCAAGTTTTAGGGAAAACGCCTTTTGGTGCTAGTCGCCAGCCCTAGCCTATGGAAGGCGGGCTTGGGGTAGTCATGGCACGGGCCCCAAGGGATGGGTCGTGACATAATTAATGTGTAAAAATTAATCAAAATGTTAATTTCCTATATAGATTGTTGATGAAACCTTAATTAACCAATTATTCTGTGTTTGAGTCAAAGACCAATAGTTTGATTGGCTGAAATGATAACTATTTTTTTATTTTATGAAAACAATTGTAATTTTTAATGAATTTACTTCTATAAACTATGAATGTTAATTAATTTAATAAAATAGATTTATATGATTTGATACATCCTAATTTAAAATGTAAGGGTGAAGTTGCGGTAATATAATATGCCAATTGAAACTTATAAACCATATAATTTTATAAATTGGGAATGGGGATGAATATAAATGTATTATAATATATATAAATATATAAATTATTACATTATTAAAATAATTTAATATTTTAAATAAAATTATTATATTTAATTTGGATTTAAATTACAAAAAAATAGTGTTTTACTATATTTGTTACAATGGACACTAAATATATACCAAAACCCCTGTAGTGTTATATGAGACCTTAACACTGACCTAGACATAGTAGTTGGTAGTAGGAAGTTTTTCTTATAACTTATGCGACCCTTACTATCACATAAAACTAGATTTATGGATAGGAAGATAGGTTTTACTCATTCATAGGAAGACATTGTAATTTTACTTTTTAGTTATTTTTTATCTTATCTATTGATAAATCTTATCTGAGGGATGTATTTGGGAATTTTAGATCTATGCCACCATGAAATCCATGATTTTTTGGACCAAGAAGGTGGCAACGATCATGATCCATAGGTGGTGGGACCTAAGCTACCCATATTTCCTCATGTGGTTTCACCAAAGGAACCTCCCTCTATTCTAAATATAGGCTTCAATTATCGTTTTTGAGATATCTTCCTTTGATTTATGATTTCTATATATGAATATCTGAAACCTACTCCTAATATAGAAGAGTTGATTTTGAAATTTTATAGGCAACATTCTCCCACCTTATTGGGGGATGGTGGTCCCCAGGATACTGAGTCAAGGATAGAGGCCATGAAATCCATATTTTAGCATTTTATGATGCATCCAGAGTGGATGGTAAATCATAAAACCTCTACATTTTTTGATTCATCCTAGTTTTGGTGTGTTTTCATCAATTAGGTTGGTCGATATTAGGGTATGGTTTGGGCGGACTTCAAAATAGCCTTCTATGACTACTTCATCTTGCATATTCTAAGAGTGGAATGTATTATGAAGTTTATACATCTACATCAGGCTTATATGTATATGGTGGATTATTCAGCTTGTATAAATGATATTCAATGATTCACATTGACATTTTCCCTTGATGGGTTAATGAAATTAACGTGGTTTGAGGATGGTATTGTGTACACCATTTAAGGTGAATGTATTTTGATTGAAAATTAATTATGAGATTGTGATTTAGGCCCTCATTACTAAGAAAAAATGAAGGAGATAGTAGTGTGAGCTAGTTCCATTATCCTTGAGATAGGTAGATGGTTCTGCAAGCAATAGTAAACATTGTTTCAACTATGCTCATGGGGGAATCACCAGTCACATGGCACACACTAGTGCATAAACTTTTAGTTATGGTGGTTATTTTTTATTTTTTACATCAGCTTTTGGCCGATGTTATTATAGGAGACGTTATAACCATTGTTTTTTATGTCGGTTATTTATAATTGATGTAAAAAACACAAATCTGAAGTGTTTTTTCATGTCGGTTGATAAAAAACCGATGTGGAAAACGCTTCGGAGTTGTGGTTTATTATGTAGGTTATTTAATAACCGACATGGTATATACTCTTTCCTGTCGGTTATTATATAACCAACTTCATTTATCACTCCTATGAAGCATTTATCACATCAGTTATTTTCATAACCAACATGATAAACCTGTCTCCCAAGCAGTTTCCCACGTCGGTTAAATAATAACCGGCGTGAGAACATATCTACTATGTCGGTTATTTTATAATCGATTTAAAAAACTATTGATTTACATTTATTACATCGGTTATGAAATAACCGACGTAAAAACCATTTCTCATGCATTTATTACATTAGATTTCAAATAACTGATGTTAAAACTAATCCTAATTCATTTTCTATGTCGGTTATAAAATAACTGATGTAAAAAACATTTTTTTAATAAAATCGATCAAACACTACTATGCCCTGCCAAAAGACCACAAACAGACCAAAAACATACCAAAAATAGACCAAAACCGGACCAAAAATGGACCAGAACCCCCCCCCCCCCCCCCCCCCCCACATCACTGGACATCTCCCACCATACCCCTGGACACCCCCACCCACCAGACACCCCTGAGACAAAAAATAGACAAAAACTCGACCAAAACTAGACCAGAACCCCCCACCCCACTGGGCAGCCCCCACCACACCCCTGGACACCCCCACACCCCTGGACCGCCCCTCCACCACCTAGACAGCCCCCACACCCCTAGAAACCCCCCCCCCCCCCCACCCTCATGGATGCCCCCACCCCCTGGACAACACTCCCACACCCCTGGATAGCCCTCCCACACCCCTAGAACCCCCCACCCCACTGCACACACCCACACCCCTAGACATCCCCCACTCACCAGGACACCCCTCCCACCCTCCTGGACACCCTTCCACCCCACCCCACTAGACAACCCCCACCACACCCCTGGACACTCCCAGCCCACAGGACACCCTCATACCAAAAACAGACCAAAACCCGACCAAAACCATACCAGAACCCCCCCCCCCCCCCACTGGGAATCCCCCACCACACCCCTCAACACCCCCACACCCCTAGACTTCCCCCACCCCCTAGATATCCCCCACACCCCTGGACAACCCCACCACCCTCTTGGACACCCCCACCCCCTGGACAACACTCCCACACCCCTGGACAGCCCTCCCACACCCCTAGAAACCCCCACCCCTACCCTCCTAGACACCCCACCCCCTGAACAGCACTCCCACACCCCTAGATAGCCCTCCCACACCCCTAGAACCCCCCCCCCCATTGGAGAAACCCCCACACCCCTGTACACCTCTTGGACATCCCCCCACTTGCCTGGACATCCCACCCACCCTCCTGGACACCCTTACACCCCACTCCACTGGACAGCCCCCACCACACCCCTAGACACCCCCATCCCACTGGACACCCCCATACCAAAAATAGACCAAAACCAGACCAACCCCAACCCCACCCCACTGGACAGCCCCCTCAACATCCTTGGACACCCCCATACCCCTGGACTCCCCACACCCCTAGAAAAACCCCACTCTTTTGTACACCCCCACCCCCTAGATAGCACTCCCACACCCCTAGAAAACCCTCCCACACACCTAGAAACCCCCACCCTCTTTGACACCCCACCCCCTGGACAACACTCCCACACCCCTGGATAGCCCTACCACACCCCTAGAACCCCCCCCCCCCACCCCACCCCACTGGACACCCCCACACCCTTGGACATCCTGCCACCAAACTGGAAAACCCTCCCACCCTGCTGGACACCCTCCCATCCCCTAGACTTCCCCCATCCCCATGGACACCCAAGACACCCCCACCCCACTGGGCAGACCTCCCACACACCATTGGAAACCCCCCTCACCCCAAAGGATACCCCCACCCTCATGGACACCATGGACAACCCCACACCCCTGGATAGCCCTCCCACACCGTTGGACAGCCCTTCCACCCCCTGGACACCCCCAGCCCTGGACACCCCCCGACATCCCCCCACTTTCCTGGACAGCCCTCCCACCCTACTAGACACCCTTCCACCCCTTGGAATTCCCCCACCCCCATGGACACCCTGGACACCCCACCCCACTGGACAACCCTCCCAGACCCCCATGGAAACCTCCCTCACCCCATATGACACCCCCCCCCCACACACACACACCCCAAACCCCCCTGGACTACCCCAAATCCCCTGGAAAGCCATCCCACCCTCTTAGAAATGCTCCCACCCTCCTGTACACCCTCCCACACACCAATGGAACCCCTAACCCACTAGACACCCCCCCACACACTGGACACCCTCAGACCAAAACAAAAACCAGACCAAAACTAGACCAGAACCCCCTCAAAAGACCAAAACCTGACCAAAACCTGAGCAGAACCACCCACCCACTAGATAACCCCCACCACACCCGAAGACACCCCACCACACTGAACACCCCCATACCCAAAACAGACCAAAACCTGACCAAAACTAGACCAGAACCCCCCAACCCACTGAACACCCCCCCCCCACATCCCTAGATATCCCCACACCCCAGGACTTCCCCCAACCCCTGGAAATCCCCCACACCCCTGGAAAACCCCCACCCTCCAAGATACCCCCACCCCCTAGACAATAATCACACACCCCTGGACCCCTGGACAACCCCCTCACCCCACAAGACACCCCCACACCCCGGGACACCCCCTGGACAACCCTCACTTTCCTGGATAGCCCTCCCACCCTCCTGGAAATGCTCCCACCCCCTGGACTACCCCCATCCCCTTGGACACCCTGGACACCTCCCCCCCCCCCCACTCCACTGGACAACCCTCTCACACCCCTGCAAACCCCCCTCACCCCACAGGACACCCCCGGACAGCCCCCACTCCCCTGGACAGCCCTCCCACCCTCCTAGAAATGCTCCTTCCCCCTGGACTACCCCCCCCCCACTCTCATGGACACCCAGGACACCCCCCACCCCCACCCCACCGGATAGCCCTCCCACACCCCTGGATACCCCCACCCAACTAGACACCCCACACACCATTGGAATCCCTCCCCCAAACCAGAATCCATACCAGAAAAACGATCATAAGTATACCAAAACAAGAAGTATAGAAAAATTAAACCTTTACATATATAACATTCAAAACATTCAATGTAAACTTAGAAAAAACTAAATCCAACCTAAATGACTACCAAATACACAATTACAATGATAATATTCAAAATTAAATTTTACACTTCAAATAACTAAAATTCAATCAAACCTGTAAAATAATTTGACAATTCCACTTGTAAGTTTTTTATGTCTTGAGCACTTTAGGGTTGAGGGTCATCAAATAGATAAAAATTAAAAGGATAGTAGTTAATGTGTATAATTAATAAATCAAATGAAATATTATATAAAAGTTTAAAAGGAAATCTTACCAGGTCAAAGTTCACAATTGTTCCAGTTGTAATTATTTTATACATAAATCATAACATATAATATTCGCATTCCATTATGACTTGTTGTTCATGAAAATTCTATTTTAATGAGTGTAAATTCAATATATTATTTTTATATAATAAATTAAAAAGTAAAAATTATAAATGGATATTTACCTTTACATTTACATATTTGATCTTTGCACTCATTTTCTTTGTGTTTTTTCCAAAGTAGACCCATACCCTGTTAGAAAATAATACAAATGGGATAAATTTAAAATTCATTATAATAAATATAACTATTGAGAAATTGAAACTTACTTTTCCAATATTTTCTTAAAACCTTCCCACACATCGCCATGGACAGAGCATATCCAATAAAGTATTTTTTTCTCTTCGTAAAAAAACACCTAACATACAATGATCACTGATAAAAGAAAATTTAAGGTTAGTGGTTTTTTATGTTAAAAGATAATTAACTCTTTTCCAGAGAAGTGTTTCATACCTCTCACAAAAAGTCATCATCCAACATTGTGTGACTATATTCTTTTCAAATATTTTAGCAATATAAAGCATTCTTTTTTCCTCATCCAATGCACGTGCTTCAAGGGAAATCAAATTCGGGTCCATGAATTCATATACATCTGTCCGCTCATTCTTTTCACAAATTTTATAAAGATACATAATAAATAATAGACATAAGTATACATTTTTAATAAATATAATGCAGGGAAAAGGTGTTAAGACTTACATGGAAAAAATTTGCACCACGTTGATTCCCAAACAAATATCTAGTAACAAGATCCATGATATCATATTTCACAATCCCCAGAGTTATTGAATGTCCTAAAACATGAGTTTCCATTGGAAACTAATAATGATCCATCAATAAATTTGAATATCTTGACAATCTGTCAAGATTACTAGAATCGTTATCTGATGTCATAGCCATTAGTATTTTTGGTGTCTATAAATTATTTCATTACCTTTGAAGTATTCCTATAAAAATAAATATAAAAATACATTAGTTTTTAAATGATAAAACAACTTTAATAAAAAAATAAAATAGAAGATATAATATACATACCTCTATGGTAATGATTCACAGAAGTCTGGATGGCCAAATTAAAAAATGGCCGATACTATGTCCAACTGTCATCACCTCATCTGTAGGTAATGGAACTCGAGCTAATCTATCTATAATATCCTGTACAGTGACCCGATGATTCTCTACCTCTAATTATTGATGATAAACTGTATCTACTATATTATATACAAGATCATATGCAACTATATGATGTTAAGGATCATCAACATACAACTCACAATAAGTAGGAAGTTGCGGCAGAGGAGTAGGATAAAAAATGGGTTCTGTAGGCTGAGGTGAGGGAGTGGGAGATACTGGCAGAGGTGGAGGATAAATAATGGGGTCTGTAGGGGGAGGAGGAGGAGTGGGAGTTGTAGTCTGAAATTTTCTTTGCATGTGTGCAAATATAGATTGTACCGATGCTCTAATCTTTTCCTCCATAGTCGCATTAATATTATGAACTTCAGCCTCCAAGGATTCTATTTTTTTTATAAACACCCTCAACGAAAGAAGTTTAAGAACATGGTAACACTTTTCTTACCGATACACCTATCAGATAAACTCATACACGACTAGGATGTTCAGGCTTTCCCAATACTATAGATAAAATATCTTGCCTCCCAGTAGTTGTAAATACCCCCTGTGAGATCTTCTCTTCAAGATAATCCTATATTTATTAATTGAACATTTATGTAATTATTAAAATTATATTAATAATATAGTTAACTTAAATAAATAAAATAGATATCTTACAATCCTCTCAGCTACGATTTTTGAATCTTCTGAAATATGTTGCCCTTTATTCCCATACAAGCTCTCTTCCATTTTCCATGTCATGATAGAAGGTATGGAGGGGCCACCTCTCCAGATCTTGAATACTCAGCTCTTAGTTTTTTTAATTTGTTTGCCATCATTTTTTCTTCCAATAATGTATACCCTCCTCGAGATAAACTACGAGGGTATACATTTTTAGATTGGATATCCTGATGAGATTTCCTTGTTTTCTATAAATTAAGAATAATAAATCATTAAAAAAACATTAATAATATCATTTATATAAGAAAGCTTAAAAAAGATTACATTGTCCTTACCAAAAAGGAATATTTTATTATACTTTCAACAAACTGTCCCCATGTGTCTTCATCTATGAAATGATATATATGAAAAGGATTGTCTTGACTCATATGACCAAAAATGAAATCAGATGAGAGCGTTGATTTGAAATCCCTCCATCTCCAGGAAGCCATCGATAATCATTTCTTCCTGACTCCTCCAGTGTCAGTAATATCAAATATCATCTAATAAAGAAGAGTTTAAAGATATTATATTTACTGGAAACATTTAAAGAATAGGCAAACAATAGCAAAATATCTTACCAAAATCATTTCGCACAACTGACAGATTATTTCTTTGTCCACACTTCTCCAGTCATCATACAAAATGATTAGTCTTCTCTTACCCTGAGTTGATACAAAAATCTTAAAATCTTTTGAATTTGGACCTCTAGGAATATCATCCTCATCAAACTCAACGAGTATCCTCTGATCCTATGTATGGGAAAGTGATAATTTTGGTAAACCTGTGCACCCACGTTTACCAACTCTTGAGCTCTTTGTCGTAATGGGAGAACATGAGGAAGATTGGGGAACATCCAGAGGAGCAAGTGAATGTTCCTCTCTAGAGGTTTGACCAATATTATTATCTCTAGAATCAGGTGGTTGATCAAATTATTGATCTATCTTTATCTATCAAATAAAAAAACAAACATTAGTTCACAGATATACAAATTCAAATATTATAATACTAATGTAAATAGAAAATACAAAATTGTACTAAGTTATGTAATAGTTAACATGGTTAATATGGTAAGCATATTAAAAATGGTAATGAAGGTAAAGATAGTAAATATGGTAAATATGGTAAATATGGTAAACCTGGTAAACATGGTAAACTTGGTAAAGTAATTGTCATTGAAAAAAAATAATAGAAATATAATTTATGTAATGGTAAACATGATAAAGTAAACTAAACAAAATTAAAACAAACAAAAACTTATACTTATTTGTTTTAATACGTGTTTTAATAAAGAAAAAACTTACAATATCTAACATTTTATGAAAATAATAAATTTAAACAAGAAATAAAAAAATTATACTTCTAATTTTAGGAATGTAAAAATGGATTGTTTTCCCAAATTCCTTCATCGTGATCATTACTTATGGCATAAACCATGTCTTCAACATGCTATTCATTATGTTCTGTTAATCTTTCCATAGAAGTATGGATCTCAAATAAATCAGAATCTTCATAAAATTGATCCTCAACAACATATTTTTTTCCCTTGTAAAACAACATCCCGCTACATATCTGATTGATCTACTACATAGAAATTTTTTTTCATGTGTTTCCATTATAAAATAATTAGCTATGTCTTCCAATCTATTCAGATTAACAACTGTCATTCCAAATTCATCATGTCTGACATTGTTGTTACTGATAAACCATTTACAATAAATAAAATTAACTTTAATTTTAAAGTAATCAACCTCTCATATTTCTTTAATCACTCCATAATATGCACTTGATTCATAAATTTGGTTTTTTTCTTTAGCACTTGAAAAATGCATTTCTTCTACAAACACCAATACACCACTATTCTGAACTACACTTCTGTTGTCTTGAGCTTTATATTTAAATGTATATCCATTAATGTCATAACCGGACCATGTTATCACATTTAAACATGGACCAACCACTACCCATTTTAAAGTCTATAATACATCTGATCTACCAATCAAGGTCTTTTTAAACCATGAAAAAAATGTTTTGTTGTACTCATTAAAAATCCACATTTGTTTCTTCTTTGGATGACATTGTTTCAACTCATTAATATGTAATGTTATATATGGTTGAGCATCAGCTATGTTATTTAAGATGTATAATTATAACTTCTTCATCTGTTCAGCTGATAACGATTTGCCTTTCAAGCCACACATCCTCTTTCCCTCATTATTAACTCGTTCATAGTGAGATGGAGGCAAACCTATGTACTGCACCGCAGCCAAGTAGCTTGTACATAACTCTGAAACCTCTTCAGAAATATACTTTTCAATAATGGAGGCTTCTGGTCGATATGGATTCTTAACATACCCTTTCAATATTTTCATATACCTTTCAAAAGGATAGATCCAATGAAGATATATAGGTCCACAAAGCTTTATTTTCTCAAACTAGATGAATCATTAAATGCACCATTATATCAAAAAAAGATGGAGGAAAATACATTCTAATTGACAAAGTATATAAATTGCATACTTTTTCAAAATTTTAAAATCATTCACATAAATCACCTTATTAAAAATTGAATTGAAAAAATAACACAACTTCATTATAGTCTTTCTGAAATGGATGAGAAATATTCCATGCAGTGCAACTGGTAGAAGTTTTTTCATCTTGATGTGACAATCATGAGATTTCATACCTATCAACTTCAAATCCTTCAATGAGACAATTTTTTTTACATTTTAATAATTACCTTGAGGCACTTTGATATCATTAAGACGCTGAAAAAAGCTAATTTTCTCCATCTTGGATAATGTATGACAATCCGGGGGAAGAAATTTTCATCTTCCATTAGAAGTGGGAGATAAATCCAAACGTATTACCATTGATAGTAAGTCTAATATTTCATTCAACACATCTTTTGTCTTTCCATTAATATCTAATAATATTCCAATAAAACTGTCAAAAATATTCTTCTCCATGTGTATGAAATCAATATCATATTTAAATTCAGGATATCTCCAATATGGTAACTCAAAAAAATATCGACCTTTTCTTCCAAATATTTCTATCATTACCAGATTTCTGTGTCTTTCCCAATTTCACATCAATGTTTTCCACCCTCTCAAGATACAGATCATAGGATAAACGTTTTGGAGAAATATCAAATTTTTGTGAGCCATTGAATGCCTTTTTTAGTCTTCTATAAGAGTGATCCATATGAATAAACTTTCGATGACCCATGTACATTGTTTTCCTCCCATGATGCAATTGACAATATGAAGTCTGTTGTTCTCAAATTGGACATGCTTTATGCCCTTTAACAATGTATCCAGACAAATTTCCATATGCTGGGAAGTCATTTATAGTGAACATAAGCACTGAATGTAGTTGAAAATATTCCATTTTATAAGAATCATACACTATAATACCATCCTCCTATAAAATATTCAAATCATCAATCAAATGTGACAAGAAAAAATCAATATCTTTGTCAGGTTGCTTCGGACCAGAGATCATTATACTCAACATGACATATTTGCGCTTCATACAAACTTCAGGAGACAGGTTTTAAATTACCAATAAAACATTCCATGAACTATGTGTGCTACTGAGGGTTCAGTATGGATTCATTCCATCTATGCACAACCCTAGTATGAGATTTATAATTTCATTTCCAAATGTATGATATTTCTCATAAATGTTCTTCCAATGTGGATAATCAGCTGGATGAGATATTTTTCCATCACAAATCCGCTCATCAGCATGCCATCTTAGATTTTTTGCATCATGAGAATTAGAAAATAAACATTTCAAATGATGAATAAGATGAAGATACCAAAATAACTTGTAAGTGATCTTTGTAATATCTACATCATCCTGTGATTTTTCTTTCACCTTATACCATGATGTCCCCCATTTAGGACACTCTGACAGAAATTCATATTCCTTCCTATATATCAAACAGTCATTCAGACATGCATGTATTTGCATGTATCCCAATCCCATCAGACATAATATTTTATTGTCCTTATAATGTGAATATGGAAGATCATTATCTTTTGGAAGAATGTATTTCATCAATTGTAGTATCTCTGTAAAACATCTGTCACCCCATCCATGTTTATCCTTTAGGTTAATCAATATTAACACCGCAAACAAAACTGTAAAATCTGTACAACCAGGATTCAGTGGTTTTTCAGCATCACCATATAGATGCGCAGCTGTCAGTTCTATCTCAATTTGTTCTGCTATAATATCACAAATCATTTCTTCAATTCCATCAGAGTTACCATCTTGTGAATCATCATCATTAGTAGATCTGACATTTTGTCCAGTTTCACCATGCCAAATCCAAGGGTTGTAACTCAGATTAAATCCATGACAAATCTTATGATATTTTATCTCTCTACTTTTCAACTTCTTCATATTCAAACATTTCGGGCATGGACAGAAAAAAATGTCACTACTTGGAACATTTCATTTAGAAAATTCCAAAAAGGCATCAACACCTTCCTCGTATTCATTTCTCATTAGATGTGTCGTAATCCAACTTTGACTCATTATTACTAATAAAAATATCAAAATTATACATCTTTTTATGATAAGACAAATATATGTTTATATAAAAAAATATCATAATTTGAATTTAAAAAAAAAAATTTGAAATATAAAACAAATCTATGCATATTTATAAAAAAAATATGATTGAAAATGATCTTAAAAATAAAATATAGTAAGATATAACAGTTTTAAATTCATCTTGGATCCTTTCTTCTTAAGGATTACAATGAATACATCCCAGTGCAACTGGATACCAAATTCACCCTTCTGTAAAAAATAAATATGAAGTATAAATATTAAAATATTTATACATTAACTCCTGAAAATTACATAGATCCCAACGATTTGAAACCTTTAGACATCCCCCACCCCTCTAGACATCCCCCACTCCCCTGGACACCACCCCCACCCCCTTGGACACCACCCCCACCCCCTGGACACCCCTACCCCCATGGAAAACACCCCCACCCCCTTGGACATCCCCTGGATACCACCACACCCTTGGATTTCCCTCCACCCCCTAGACACCACCCCACACCCCCTTAGACACCCCCTGGACACCACCACCCCTTTGGATAGACCCCCCACCCCTCTGGACAACCCCCACCCCCTGGATAGCTCCCCACCCTCTAGACAGCCCCCCCTGGACACCCCCACCCCTCTTAGACACTACCCCCACCCTACCCCCTTGGACACCCCTCTGGACACCCCCAACCCTCTGGAAAGCCCCCCCTATATAGCCCCCAAACCCTATGGACAGGCCCCCACCCCCTTGGACTCCCCCCCCAACCACCACCATCATGGACACCCTAAACACCCCAAACCCTCTGGACATCCCCCCAAACCCTCTAGACAGCCCCCACCCACTGGACACCCCCACCCCTTGGATAGTCCCCACCCCTCTAGATAGACCGCACCACCTTGACACCCCCTACCCCCTTGGACTGCCCACTCACCTCCCTAAACACCACCCCCACACCCCCCCTGGACACCCTTATCCCCTTGGACAACCCCCTCACCCCCTGGAAACCCCCACCTCTTTGGACACCCCCATCCCCTGGATAGCCCCCCCACCACCCCTGGACACCACCTACCCACTTGAACAGCCCCCACCCCCTTGGACACCCCTTGTACGTGCACACACACAAACAAACAAAAATCGTAAACTTCTATGATATCACTTCCATGGATTCTTTCACCGGAATAGAATTTAGCATCGTATAAATGAACACTATTAAACCTACCATGAAATCAAGAATAAATATTGAAAAATAACATCTCAAAAAATTAGATTAGGGTATCATGAAAAATAGTAACTGAAACTGAGCTGTCTGAGGCTTACTTGAGTTTTTAGAGTCGACCTGATAGATCTGGTGACAATAAAGATGATGAATGACGTTGAAAAAACACGGCTAGAGTGAACTACTACGAATAATCCTTTATAGGTTTTTTCGCACGGGAGAGTGGAGTCGCAGGTCACCCAATCAACGAAAATAGAATGATAGAATACAGGGCGTGATAAATCATTTCAAAGATTTATCATGTCAGTTATTTAATAACCAACATGATAAAATATTTTTTTCTATGTTTATAACATATATTATTAAATAACCGATGTAGAAAATTATTTATAACGTCATTTATTTTATAATCGACATTATAAATGGAGCTTTATCACATCGGTTTTTTTATAACTGACATGATAAAGCACTGAGCTTTCCTTTATCATGTCTATTATTTTATAACCGATGTGATAAAGCACGCCAGATTTTATTTTCACATCGGTTATAAAATATCCGACTTAAAAAATCCAATCTCCGTATTTTTTACGTCGTTTATAAAATAACCGACGTAAAAAATGGATCATGATTGATGTATCATGTCGGTTATAAAATAACTGACATGATATATCGATTTTTAAAGCTTTTCATGTTAGTTATATAGAACCGACATTAAAAATGCCGACATGTTAAATGTTTTTTCCACTAGTGTACACTCCAATAGTTATGTGGAGTGCCACCACTATTGTAGGGTGGGAGATAAGGAATCCCCCATGTATGAAGGAATAAATTTAGTTTTGAGCACATGTAAGAATGGAAAACATTTTTCTAATTTTTATGGAAATTCCCTCCATTGTTTAGTGCGAAGTGATCTGCAACGAATCTATATTCAAGTGTAGGATTAGTAAATCCATATTAGATAGGAAGATAAGAAAATACTACCCAATCCGGATGTGGTTGAGGATGTACCAAGGTAACCATACATTTGATCTACAATACAAATAGAACATACCTACCAAGGATAGTTAGGATGCATCATAGGGCCACAGATCTAGAAATATATTTATATATATATTGTAGCCTACATCACATAAGAAGAGGCTGTAAAATTCTTTAGTTCAAGGTACTATTCTAGTTTCCTCTACTTTAGTATCTACCCTATTTGATATGGGTTATTCTCATTTAATGAAATCTATGGTGATTATAGAATGTTTGGGCTTATATTTAGAGTACTTATGTGGCATTATGACCTTCAATACACTGTTGGGGATTCAAACTAAGAGTGTACGCCTATATAAGGGATGTACTATTGAGATAGGTGATTATATTTTTGTATGTGATCTCATTTTCCTAGATATTATGAGCTTCGACATCATACCTAGGATAGAGTGGTTAGTTGTAACGCCTAATGATTTTGTGAAATATTTTCTTACAATTAAATTTAATATTTTTTATATTTTGAGTTATAGGAAACATTGAGTTTATATTTCCTTAAAAAAAATTTATTTTAGATTTTTTACACCAAATACTAATTTTATCTTCTATTTCACACAACACTGTGTGTAGTGTACGTTACATGAAATATTGTGTTTAAATGAAAAGTGATAGACAATTAAAATTTTGTTCTTTAATATGATATTTATCACCTAGCTGTTAGAATTTAATGTATGAATAAGATTAACTAAATTATAAAAATATATGTTTTAAACATGTATATATAATTAATAATTTTTTGACCAATTAATTATTAATGATACTACAAACCATTTGAAAATAAAAGAAATCTTTATCTAAAAAGATATTTTATGCACATAAACATGTTTTACCTCAATAAATTAGAAAGATAATAATTAGTGTATTACATTAATTAAATATATATATATTATACATCCTATAAAAAATTTAAAAATCATTTTGTGTTTTTTTAGAACAAGTGATAAGAATAAATCCAATTTTCACTTAAAACTGCATTTTTCTAAAAAGTAATTTTGCTGCTATCTGTGAACTTATTTTTAAATTAAATTTCCCATATTTTGATTTTTTTTGAATAAATTCAGTTAATTTTTGAAATGATCAGGAAGAAATTATCTTTGTGTGAATTTTTTATATTTATCTAAAAAGATAAATTTTCAATTAATAGTGAAATATTTTGGTTTTTATTTAGAATTTTCATTTCCTTAAAATTCTTTAAAAACATATTTTTTAAATATGGGTTTAAAAGTAAAATTAGTTCAAAAATATATCTATTAATCCAATTTATAAAATTGAAATAAATTTCATATTTTATTTTTGTTTAATTTTTTTTAATCTTTCAAAACTTTTCTGTTTGGAAAACCTCTTTTTTCGCATCTATGAGATTAATTTGAAATTAAAATTTTACACTTATATGAATCTAACATGTATAAATTGATTCCATATTTTTAATTGTAAATATATATAATCTAATAATATTATTTTAATTTTTTTCCATTATTAATATTAAAATAAGTAAAATTAATTAGCACAGTTTAGGTGAAAATCAATTTACTAGGGGTTAAACTAAAAAATAATGGTTAAAAATGTAAAAAAACTATAAAACACCCATTTTAATTATTTCTTACCTTATATATTCTATGATATATAATTTTTCATTTTGGAACCTTTTTCCCTTTGAAAAAACATGGGTACACCTTTTTATTTTAAAAAATTCGAAGTATTCCACTCATCTCACTAATAAAATGCCACACCATCTCTTATCCTTTTCACACATTCAAGTACCTTTGGTTTTGAAAAATAAAGACAAAATAACTTCCTTAATTATATTATCTCATCATAGAAACGTTTTATTAGTCTGAAATCCAACCGAGGATGTCTTTTTGTGCAAACCAAAAGAAGTTGTTTGGAGAAGAGGTAAAATCACTAACCGATGGATTTATTTTATTCCCTCCACCACCTTCATATATTATTATTAAACTATACTAATATAATTATAACAGTATATTACACATTATAATTTGTTTTTATGTTAATTTAATTGCAAATATAAATATTTTTTCCATCAAATGGGATATGAAATCATCATTCATGTGCATGACAGACTACCACCTCACGAACCGATGTTATTCTATTTCAATCACCACTTCTCAAAACTATATATAATGATAGATTAAGTTTTAATATATTATATTTAAGATATTATTATAATTATTTAATTATAATACCATATCTAACTTCATTTCTACAATCCCTTTGTGAAAACAGTTACATCACTTGTGTGGATGACACACTACGTCCTCAGGAGCCGATGGGATATGTTTTTCATTCCTGATTTAATTGGATGGTAATAAAAATAAAATAAATTAATATATATTATATTTTTAACTTAATTATACTTTTTGAATAATTATATCACATATTCCTTCATTATTTCCATTTTTAGAGGGATTCGATAACATTGTTTGTGTGTACAGTGGATTGTCGCCTTATAGAGTGACGTGATTCATTCAAACTTTACTTGGAAGGTAATAAAGTTGGATTTAATTAAGATATATGACATATATATGAAAAAAAATTATTTTTCAATAATAATATATTATTTATATTTCTTTATTTCGATGAAATGAGATAATGGAAACATCATTCATGCATTCGTAAGATCTACCATCTCCATAAATGGTGCATTTCATTTTCAATAACCAAATTTTATACATTAATATAAATACATATAAAATTAATATAAATTATATTTATATCATGGTTTATATTTGGTATATTATGGAACCATTATTATTTCAATGTGACTAAAAATACCAAACCAAAACATTGGTGAAAAATGAAGCAGTTGTTACCGAGAATGTAACTTTAATAGTGAAATGTAAATAAATGGGTAATAAAAAGTCATAAGTAAAACATATATGGTATGATATATATAATAATTTATCTTTAATATATTTATAATAAACATATATTTTTTTCATGATTTTCAAACATGTACAATGAAATTCAAGACTTAGGGTAAGGGATTTTCGTCTCACATTTACTTTCTATGAGACACATGCCATATTCACTACATGTTTCATTTATGTCAGGTATATAATTCTCATGAATTTATATTATCATTAAAATCCTGAAAAATATTAGTATTTATATATCAATTTTATGATTTCTCTTTCATGGTGTTTAATATTCAAATTTACCAAAGTGGTAAGATATTTTTGTCTCAAATTGCCTTCTTTTGGACATAAGTTATATTATGAACCTATATTATTCTATGAGATGTATATAATACCCTATTGAAATTTTATTTCAATAATCTCATTATTTTAATTATATTTAATTTTTCATTTTATGATATTCTTTAATGGGGCCTATGATTCAATATATATCGATGTGGTAAGAGTTTTATGATATAATCTCATCATTTATCGGGATTATTTATGGTTATGTTTTTTATGATAAAGTCTTATGATCAATATATCAATAATATCATGATTATTCTTATTCTCTAGTTATTTATTAATAAAACATTTTCTCACTTCATTTTCCTATCTTTATGTACTCAAGTGTTCAAAATAATTTTTTTATAAAAAATCAAATTTATTTTTCTCTTCGATTGCAATCCAAATTTTCTTCTAAAACCATGTTTCTATAAAAATTTCTTTGAAAATGGTTATATATTTATCCAAATTAATTATTAAATACATTTTTACCAAGGTTTTAATTTTTAATTTTTTTAAATGAATATTTATTTCATTTTATAAACAATTCTTATTCGGAATTTAACAAAATTATAAAAGGAATAATTGTTTTAACATGTATGACATGAAAATTATTTTATTACCTCATTACCACTCAATTTTTTAAAGATTACATTATAAGGTTTAAAGTTTATTTTCAATGGAATTTATTTCTTATTTTTTATGAATTTTTTGTTTTAAAAATTAATTTTCAATGAAAGGATATTTTTCTCATAAAATTTTTAAATGATTTTTAATGCTCCCTTTATATGTTTCCAAAGTTATTTTTGAAGAAATTTATTTTTGAAAATAATTTAGGTTTTAAATTTTTTTATTTAAATGAAAATGTTAATTTTCCTCAAGATTCATTCCAACTGATTCTTATTTCTAAATCAAATTCCATATAAGATGATATCCTTTGAAATCTCTTATTCTTTACAAGGGATATGATACTAGAATACCATTCCCATTATTTCTATTAATGTTTTATTCTTACAATGATACAATTTTTATGAAACCTATTTCTCATCCATGTGTTATACTATGATAAAATTATTATGAGGCCAAATAATTTTTCTATGGGTTGTGCTCTAATGAATTGTTGAACTAATTATGAAATAAATTTCTTTTCTACATGTTATGATATGATGAAATGATTATGAAATAAATTTATTTTCTTAGGTTTTTATATGATTAATGTTTTATGAACTTTTGGAACATATAAATTTTATTTTAATTATGATATGGGGGTTATATTATATATAAGGAGGATGGTTACATTAAAACCGTGATGTGTGGGACCTATATCTCCCTTTAATGCATTAGGTAAATATTTATATCACATGAGATAAATAGGTTTGGAATGTGGAGTAAACATAGTTCAATAAGGGACTATATCCACTATGATAGTCTTTGGAGTGAACCTTTAATGGTATGATAGTTTTTAGAGTGAACCCATTCTATTATGATAGTTTTGGCGACGATCCTTGACTAGTAAGGAAATAATTTTATAATATTAAGTATATGACATAAATCTAGGTCTTATGATAATGTTATGTTATCATGGTTCATGTTATTTGATTCTGTTATAAATAAAGACTTATGAACTATTAAGATTTATTCCCTGACTCACATTAATGATCTATGATATTTATAGTATGGTTTTCAAATGTTAATAGCATCTTATCAAACCCATATGATCATGTTATATTGATATGTCCCTTGTTTACTACAAGGACTTGAACTTAATCATTACATAATATTGTGTTTATTTACTTTATTTCACATCGAGGATCTTTTCATGTTTATAGTTTTAGAGAATTATTGCACAACTCAAAAATAAAATAACCATAAAATTCAATGCTGACACATTCAATTAGTATCTAATTTTCTATAATATGAAACATTTAAAATAAATTGTAATTTTTTTCATAGAAAATATCCACAAATTTTAACATCACTTTTTTCCTTTCCCTTACCTAACCTTAATCCTTGTGATTTTTTTAAAATTGGGATGATCACAAAAGCTTTGTAATGAATATAACAAGAATAGAAACCATTAGTTTAGTAAAAACATGAAAACCTATAAAATATTTACCATTACATCAATATTATTGAGTGAAATAAATAAAACACTTTAACAAGAAAACACACACCTATTTTTTACAAATAAATCCTTCAGAACCCATAATAATAAAATAAAACTTATTTCGGGTGACATAGAACATCATAAACATAACACCCATTCAAAACCCTTTTAATTAGAATAACCATACAATAGACTTCCAATATAATAATTACTCAATACATTATAGAGATATAATGGGGATCACCATTCACAAAAGCTATATCAGGCTCAATCATGATCTATAATGGGGATCAACCCTTTATATGATTTATATCAAGCTCACCCATTCCTCATGAGCTATAATGGGTATCAACCCTTTATATAAGCTATATCAGGCTCACCCATGAACAATAATGGGGAAAAAACCTTCATATAAACTATATATTTATCTCACATATTTCATATAAATTACCATATTATAAATAAAAAACTTTCATCTTAAAACCCTTTTAAAACCCCTTTTAAATCTATATGAAAAACAGTTTGGAAAAAATAAATTTTTCTTTTAAAAATAAATTTTCAATACCAAAAAACCATTATCTTTGAAAAAAAAATTTAAAAATAAAAACAAAAAAAGGGAATTTTTTTCTTTGAATAAAATAGTAAAGCTTTAAAAGGAATATATAAATCAATTAATGGTCATAGTGGAAGAAGAGTCATTATCACCGCGTATGTTAAGAATTACCTTTTGTTGTTTATCAAGATATTATATATAAAAATAGTAAAAATATTCATTTTTAAAACATTTTAAAATAAACTAAAAATATACATAAATATAAAAAATATTTATTTTATTTAAATTAAAATATTCATTAATTTTTTTACAAACATTCACTACTGGAAATGCAGGCTTTCCCAATGGTTCTAAACAGTTGGGAAAGGCTGCAGAACTGTTGGTATATATTATACCAACGGTTCTGCAAACTGTAGGGAAGTAATCCATTGGGAAAGCTTTTCCCAACGCTTTGCACTGAACCATTAGGATAGGTTGGAAAAAATTAACCTATCCCAATGGTTGTGTCAAACCATTGGGATAGTTTTTCCCAACAATTTTTCTTGAACCGTTGGGAAAACCGAGCAGCCGCCTTCTTTCCCAACGGTTTAGAAACTGTTGGAAAAGTATTTTTACCAATGGTTCTATAAACCGTTGGTAAAAAATACACATAATTATATGCCAACAGTTTCAAACCATTGGCATAGCCTATGCTCTGCAAATTGCACAGCAGCCTGCAATTTGCACAGCAGCCAGTCCATTCCCTCTAATTTTCAATCATTCCAAATTATTGTACCTTAAATAAACTAACACATACATATACAATGATTTTACCTACAATAACTAACTAACACATACATATAGAGAAAAAATTCATACACATTTAACATATAATGCATCCTGGAACTATACACATCCAAGATTAAATCAGAATTCATAATGTAATTATAAACATACATAATTCATTTAGAATTAAATTTAAAATTTAGATGACAATTATATGTGGAATCTGGAATTCAATTCATAATTTGATCGGTTTTTCATATACCATATGTTTTTAGTAGAAATGATGTCCATTTTAAAAAAAATACATACACCTGGAGTGCTACCAGCCACACCGTGCCTTGTATTGAGGCAAGGTGAACTCTTATACATAAACAATGACCCATAGATCATTTTACTAAAGTATCAACATATTCTGAAAGCGTTTGGTTGGTTTTCCATATGTCAGTTGTTGTTTTCACTTAAAATGAAGTGTTTTTTAAATAAAAGATATAAACTTTGAGTGGTGTCGGCAACACCAAGCCTCAAATAGAGGCAGGGTTGACTCGTATAGGTCACAAATGACCCATGGATCGTTGTTCTAAAATATCAACACAATCAGAATCCCTTTGGTCAGTTTTCTATATGTACTTAAAATGTTGTCCATTTTAAACATAAGAGAGAAACTTTGGGTGGTACCGGCCACACAACGACTTGGATTGAGGCACGGTTGACTCGTACATGTAACATATGACCCATGGATCATTGTCCAAAAGTTTCAATAGATTCTGAATGCTTTTGGTGGGTTTTTCGTATGCCATTTGTTCTTTTCACTTGTAATACTATCCATTTTAAACAAAAGAGACATAGTTAGAGTGGTACCAGACACACTGCATATCTGATTTAGAAGGGTATGACTCTTACATGTCTCAAATGACCCATGGATCATTTTCCTAAAGTATCAACACAATCCGAATGCGTTTGGTCGGTTTTCCGTATGTCAGTTGATATTTTCACTTAAAATGATGTCTTTTAGAAACAAAAGAGAGACACTTTGAGTGGTTCCAGTCACACCGCACATTAGATTGAGGTGGGGTTAATTCATACATGTCACATATGAACCATTGATCGTTGTGATAAAGTATCAATAGAATCAGAATATGTTTGGTCAATTTTCTGTATGTGCTTAAAATGTTTTCCATTTTAAACAAAAGAGGGACACTTAGAGTGATCCCGGCCACACCGCACCTCGGATTGAGGCGGGGTTGACTCGTACACATCACATCTGACCCATGGATTGTTATCTTAAATCATCAACACATTTCTAATGTGTTTGGTCAGTTTTTCATATGTCAGTTGCTATTTTCACTTAAAATGATGTCCATTTTAAGAAAAATAGAGACACTATGAATGGTGTCGGCCACACCGCACCTCATATTGAGGTGGGGTTGACTCTTACACGTCACATATGACCCATGTATTGTTTTTATAAAGTATCTACACAATAAGAATCTGTTTGGTTGGTTTTCCGTATGCTAGTTGTTGTTTTCACTTAAAATGAAGTCCATTTTAAACAAAAGAGAGACACATTGAGTGGTGTCGGCTACACCGCACCTTGGATTGAGAAGAGGTTGACTCATAAATGACACATATGACCCATGGATAGTTCTCCTAAAGTTTCAATGTAAACCGAATGCGTGTGGTCAGTTTTCGGTATGTACTTAAAAAGTTGTACATTTTAAACATAAGAGAGACACTAAGAGTGATCTCGGACACACCGCAACTCAGATTGAGCCCGGGTTAACTCATATACATCACATATGACCCATTCATTGTTATGATAAATTATCAATAGAATCCGAATGCATTTGATCAGTTTTCTGTATGCCAGTTATTCTTCTCACTCATAATCCTGTCCATTTTAAACAAAAGAGACACAGTCAGAGTGGTACTGGCCACACTGCACCTCGGATTTAGGCAGGTTTGACTCGTACATGTCTCAAATGACCCATGTATCATTTTCCTAAAGTATCAACACAATCCGAATGCATTTGGTCGATTTTCCGTATGCCATTTGATGTTTTCACTTAAAATGATATCCTTTTGAAAAAAAAAGAGAGACACTTAGAGTGGTGTCGGCCGCACCGCGCCTCGAATTGAAGCGGGGTTGACTCGTACATGTCACATATGACCCATGGATCATTTTCTTAAATCATAAACACATTTATAATGCGTTTGGTCTGTTTTTTGTATGTCAGTTGTTGTTTTCACATAAAATGATGTCCATTTTAAACAAAAGAGAGACACTATGAATGGTGTTGGTCACACCGCGCCTCAGATTGAGGTGGGCTTTACTCGTACACATCACATATGAACCATTGATTGTTTTTCTAAAGTATCGACACAATATGAATCCTTTTGGTCGGTTTTACCAAAGCTAGTTGTTGTTTTCACTTAAAATGAAGTCCGTTTTAAACAAAAGAGAGACACTTTGAGTGGTTTCGGCCACACCACACCTCAGATTGAGGCTAGGTTGACTCTTACACGTCACATATGACTCATGGATCGTTCTCCTAAAGTTTCAATGGAAACCTAATGCATTTGGTCGGTTTTCCATATGTACTTAAAATATTGTCCATTTTAAACAAAAGAGAGACACTTATAGTGATCCGGGCCACACCACAACTCGGATTGAGCCCAGGTTGGCTTGTTCATGTCACATATGACCCATGGATCGTTGTGATAAATTATCAATAGAATTCAAATATTTTTGGTCATTTTTCCGTATGCCAGTTGTTCTTTTCACTTATAATCCTGTCCATTTTAAACAAAAGAGACACAGTTAGAGTGGTACTGGCCACACCGCACCTCAGATTTAGACGGGGTTGACTCGTACACATCTCAAATGACCAATCGATCATTATACTAATGTATCAAAAGAATCCAAATGCATTTGGTCTGTTTTCCGTATGCCAGTTGATGTTTTCACTTAAGATGATATCCTTTTGAAACAAAAGAGAGACACTTAGAGTGGTTCTATACACACCATGCCTCAGATTGAGGAGGGGTTGACTCTTAAATGTCACATATGACCCATGGATCGTTTTCCAAAATCATCAACACATTTAGAATGTGTTTGTTCAGTTTTTTGTATGTCAGTTGTTGTTTTCACTTAAAATGATGCCCATTTTAAACAAAAGAGATAAACTTCGAGTGGTTCCATCCACTCCGTACCTCAAATTGAGGCTAGGTTGATACATACACATCACATATGACCCATGGATAATTTTCCTAAAGTTTCAATAGTATCTGAATGTGTTTGGTTGGTTTTCTGTATGTCAGTTGTTGTTTTCACTTAAAATGTTGTCCATTTCAAATAAACATGAGACACTTTGAGTGGTTTCGGCCACACTGAACCTCAGATTGAGGCGATTTTTACTCGTAAATGTCACATATGACTCACGGATCGTTCTCCTAAGGTTTCAGTGGAAACTGAATGTGTTTGATTGGTTTTCTGTATGTACTTAAAATGTTGTCCATTTTAAACAAAAGAGAGACACTTAGAATGATCCCGGCCACACCACGACTCAGATTGAGCCCGGGTTGGCTCGTACACGTCACATATGACCCATGGATCATTGTGATAAATTATCAACAGAATCCAAATGTGTTTGGTTGGTTTTCCGTATGCGAGTTGTTCTTTTCACTTATAATCCTGTCCATTTTAAACAAAAGAGACACAGTTAGAGTGGTATCGGCCACACCACGCCTCATATTTAGACAGGGTTGACTTGTACACATCTCAAATGACCCATGGATCATTTTCCCAAAGTATCAACAAAATATGAATGCGTTTGGTTGGTTTTCCGTATGCCAGTTGATGTTTTCACTTAAAATGATATCCTTTTGAAACAAAAGAGAGACACCTAGAGTGGTGTCGGCCACACCGCGCCTCGGATTGAGTCAAGGTTGACTCATACACATTACATATAACCCATGGATCATTGTCCTAAAGCATCAACACATTTTGAATGTGTTTGGTCTGTTTTTCGTATTTCAGTTGTTGTTTTCACTTAAAATGATGTCCATTTTAAACAAAAGAGAGACACTATGAATGGTTTCGGCCACACTGCGCCTCATATTGAGGTGGGGATGACTCGTACATGTCACATATGACCCATAGATCATTGTGCTAAAGTATTGACATAATCAGAATCTATTTGGTCTATTTTCTATATGCTAGATGTTATTTTCACTTAAAATGAATTCCATTTTAATCAAAAGAGAGACCCTTTGAGTGGTGTCGGCCACACCACGCCTCGTATTGAGGCGAGGTTGAATCGTACACATCACATATGACTCATGGATCGTTCTCCTGAAGTTTCAATAGAAACCAAATTCTTTTGGTCGGTTTTCCGTATGTACTTAAAATGTTGTCCATTTTAAACAAAAGAGAGACACTTAGTGTGATCCCAGCCACACCACAACTTGGATTGAGCCCGGGTTTACTCGTACATGTCACATATGACCCATGGATCATTAGGATAAATTTTCAACAGAATCTGAATGTGTTTGGTTGGTTTTCTGTATGCCAGTTATTCTTTTCACACCACACCTCATATTTAGACAGGGTTGACTCGTACATGTCTCAAATGACCCATGGATCATTTTCCTAAAGTATAAACACAATCCGAATGTGTTTGGTCGGTTTTTCGTATGCCAATTAATGTTTTCACTTAAAATGATATCATTTTGAAACAAAAGAGAGACACTTAGAGTGGGTCCGGCCACACCACACCTCAGATTGAGGCGGGGTTGACTCATACATGTCAAATATGACCCCTGGATCGTTTTCCAAAAGTATAAACACATTTTGAATGCGTTTGGTCATTTTTTCATATGTCAGTTGTTGTTTTCACTTAAAATGATGTCCATTTTAAACAAAATAGAGACACTTCGAGTTGTGTCGGCTACTCTGTGCCTTAGATTAAGGCTAATTTGACACGTACACATCACATATGACCCATGGATCATTTTTCTAAAGTTTAAACAGAATCCGAATGTGTTTGGCCGGTTTTCTGTATGTCAGTTGTTGTTTTCACTTAAAATGTTGTCCATTTCAAATAAACCTGAGACACTTTGTGTGGTTCTGGCCACACCGAGCCCTATATTGAGGCGAGGTTGACTCATACACATCACATATGACTCATGGATCATTATACTAAAGTTTCAATGAAAACCAAATGTGTTTGGTCGATTTTCCGTATGTACTTGAAATGTTTTCCATTTTAAAGAAAAGAGAGACACTTAGAGTGATCCCAGCCACTCCGCAACTCGGATTGAGCCCGGGTTAGCTCTCACATGTCGCATATGACCCATGGATCATTGTGATAAACTATCAATAGAATACGAATGTGTTTGGTCAGTTTTCCGTATGCCAGTTTTTCTTTTCACTTATAATCCTGTTCATTTTAAACAAAAGAAACACAGTTAGAGTGGTACCGGCCACACCACACCTCATATTTAGACGGGGTTGACTCTTACACATCTCAAATGACCCATGGATCATTTTACTAAAGTATCAACACAATCCGAATGTGTTTGGTTGGTTTTCTGTGTGCCAGTTGATGTTTTCACTTAAAATGATATCCTTTTGAAACAAAAGAGAGACACTTAGAGTGGTGCTAGCCACACCATGCCTCAGATTGAGGCGGTGTTGACTCATACATGTCACATATGACCCATATATCATTTTCCTAAAGCATCAACACATTTAGAATGCATTTGGTTAGTTTTTCGTATGTCATTTGTTGTTTTCACATAAAATGATGTCCATTTTAAAAAAAAGAGAGACACTTCGAGTGGTGTCGGTCACTATATGCCTCAAATTTAGGCTAGGTTGACATGTACACGTCACATATAACCCATGGATAATTGAACTAATGTTTAAACAGAATCCGAATTTGTTTGGTCAGTTTTCTGTATGTCAGTTTTTGTTTTCACTTAAAATGTTGTCCATTTCAAATAAACCTGAGACACTTTGAGTGGTGCCGGCCACACCGGGCCTTAGATTGATGTGGGGTTGAATCATACATGTCACAATTGACAAAAATATCATTTTTATAAAGTATAAACACAATCCTAATGTGTTTGGTTGGTTTTCTATATGTCAGTTGTACTTTTCACATAAAATGTTATCCATTTCAAACAAAAGTGAGACACTTCGAATGGTACCGGCCACACCGCACCTCGGATTGAGCCAGAGTTGAATCATACACATCACATATGGCCCAAGGATCATTGTGATAAAGTACCAATAGAATCAGAATGCTATTGGTTGGTTTTCCGTATGTCAGTTGTTCTTTTCACTTAAAATATCATCCATTTTAAACAAAAGAGACACAATTAGAGTGCTACCGGCCAGACCATGCCTCAGATTTAGATTGGGTTGACTCGTACATGTTAAAAATGACCCATGGATCATTTTACTAAAGTATCAACACAATCTGAATGCGTTTGGTCAGTTTTCCGTATGTCAGTTGTACTTTTCACTTAAAATGTTATCCACTTCAAATAAAAGTGAGACACTTCGAATGGTGCTAGTCACACCACACCTCATATTGAGACGGGGTTGAATCATACACGAAACATATGACTCATGGAACGATTTCCTAAAGCATCAACACATTCCAAATTTTTTTGGTCAGTTTTATGTATGTCAGTTGTAGTTTTCACTTAAAATCTTGTCCATTTTAAACAAAAGAGAGACACTTTGAATGGTGTCGGCCACACCGTGCCTCGGATTGAGGTAGGGTTGACTCATACACATCATATATGACCCATGGATCGTTGTTCTAAAGTATCAACACAATAAAAATTCTTTTGGTCATTATTTTGTATGTCATTTGTTGTTTTCAATTAAAATGTTGTCCATTTCAAATAAACCTGAGACACTTTGAGTGGTGCCGACCACACCGGGCCTCAGATTGAGGCGGTTTTCCATATGCTAGTTATTGTTTTCACTTAATAAGATTACCAAGACATTAATATAATTCAATACATACAGAAATGGAATAATCCTAAATAACATTGCATGATTAGAGAAATAAAAAAGAATGTGAAATTAAGGAGGGTGGGAGGATGTATGGGGGTCCAGGGAGGAGGGTGGGGGGCTGTCCGGGGACCAAGGAGGAGGGTGGGGGCCTGTCCGGGGGGTTGTCTGGGGTCCAGGGAGAAGTGTGGTGGGGCTGTATGGGGGGATATCTGGGGGGCTATCTGGGGGTCTGTCCGAGGACCAAGGAGGATGGTGGGGGGGGCTATCCGGGGGTTGTCCAGGAGGTTGTCCGGGGTCCAAGGAGGATGGTGGGGGGGTTGTCCAGGTTTCAGGAAGGATGGGGGATGTCCAAGGAGTTCCCAAACACACAAAACTCTATAATCATGTTCAAGATACACCTCAACCACTAAAAGACAAAAAAATCCATGAAAATAGACAATATATAAAAATAACTCAACTCCAATACTATACTACCGGTCAAGATAAAACAAAAAACTAGAATAGATTAAACATCAAATCTTAGTAATATTAGTCAAAAAGGTAACATATCAATTTGTCCCACATCACCATCACCATCATCACCATAATCATCACCCTCATCCTTGTCCCCATCATCGTCCTCGCTCTCCTCAACGCCCTCCTCCTTACCCTCACCATCCGCCTCACCCTCCTCCTCTCTCTCCTCTTCCTCATCAGACTCCTCGCCATCATCATTGTCAGGCTGGACATCATCTTGACCACCACCAGAACTGCCACTTGGTGCACCAAATATAGAACTTATCAACGACATATATTCATCAAAAGTTGGGCTGGCCTCTGGTAGAGGTGTTGGACGTAGAACTTCAATAAATTTCATAAATGCACTGTTTCCCCTAGAAGACTGTTATTCCGTCTCTGTGGCCCTTTTCTCATCTTGTTCTGCTTGTGCCAAAACATGTTGTAGCTCGGAGGAACTACAACTCGTACCTGAGGAGGGCCAATACCTCATCGGGGCTATCCTAGGTCGGCATCATACTCTGCCAGGATGCTCCTCTCCCAACATCTGATATAAGTGATTAGTGGGCCCAAAATTGTCTGGTTCTTGGGCATCGAGGGCCTCAAAAGCATCCTATTACAAATATAAATATATTATTAAGTTTCAAAATAGATATTAAAATATAAAATCAATAGATTAAAACATACAATCTGCTGCTGAGTCTCTTCGTTGACGTCACTTCTATCCTTTTTCTGTTTACTCGAGCAAAACAGTTTTTCTCGAGGAACACATCCTTCAATATTATATATTTTTTTCTAAAATTACATTGAAAACTAAATTTATATGAAAAATTTAGAAAACAATTAAATAATTGAGGAAACAAAATAAAGTTTTAGTCGTAAAGAAAACTTATAAACAGTTGTCATACCTGCTTCCTCTCATGATCTGGCATCGTAGTACGTCCTAGTGTGTGGTGGTATTTTTTTGCATCAATGTTTTTTTTATTTTTTCAAATGATTCCTAAATAAAATTAGATAATGAAAAGGATAATATTAATTCAAAACATGAAAGTTATTATTTAAATATCTCAAATGTAATTCATACCTTAAACTGGGTAGTCGTCCAATGAGTAATCATCTGACAATACTGCTATATAGGACAATCATCCACGATTGGTACCACCTCTAACTTAGTGCCAACTCTAGAACGCCAGCCAATATACAACTCATGTTTTTAGGCTCTCCAAATCTTGCCTAAATCCTTTACATGTTCTGGTCATGCACCCTCACCATCAGGAAAATTAAATCGAAGCTAACATCAAAATATTAATTCATATAAATACAAAAATAATTCATGGCATTAAATACAAGATATTTTTTTACCCATATATCTTCCCAAGCTCTATCCTTGAATTCATGTGGCAAATGTCTCCATGATATCAGGCTGATGGGAATGATGTTAGAGTATTTGGCAAGCGTCGCTAAAAAACTCCGACATTTCTGCCCTGTTTTCTCAACCATTTGGTTGTTTTTATTGTAATCCACCATAACCTGTGTGCGGCGGTTCCACACTGAACGCATGCGTGTATACCCCCTCCCCCACCTCGTGTCAGTATATGTATCTATCATGAAATAAAAACAAATATTTTATCAAAACATATTATACTGAAAATAAATATTGCTATAAAAATTTGTTAGGGTTCTATAAATATACATGCACTAGTCTGATCGCTGAGCATCACCGAATCCATAGAAACTGATGGAAAACCCTGTGGTGGAATAAGAGTCGAAGAAAATGGAATATATAAGCTCAGAGAGATAGAAGTAGAAGGAAAAGAAGATGGGACAGTTGTATGACCGGATTCTGACTGGGGAGTGGGAATCATTATGGGATATGAAAATGATAGGCCAGAAGATGCAAAAGGTGGTGAAAACATGGAAGGCCTAAATATCTCGTGTGTCCCTAATGACACACTGGGATTAGAATGTGGGAAGGAAGACATGTATGTGTGAGGGGTAGGGTCTAGTCGGGTACGCGAAGCTGCTCGTCCACCTCTGGTACAAACCCTCCTCCTACCACCGGCCTGAGTACTAGGACCAGTACTAGGCTCCTTGTCGAATAACTGTCGATGTATAGGTGGATCCTACAAAAACTTTTACAAAAAAAATTAATCACAAGAAATTATATATTCTTTAAATATATATACTTGAAATAAATTACTCATTGTAGGCACTAATGGTGGAACGCCCATCTCTACCATTTGACGATTATTCTCCATCATTTTTTTCCTTCGTCTCTCTTCAATTGGCTGCATTTCCTTCTTTTGAAAACAAATATATAATTAATTAGAAAAATGAAACTAATGTGTAACCCAAAAAACTAAATATATGAGAGAATAGGGGGATTCATTTGTAATTTAGCTATCAATTGTTTTAGAATATCTTGAATGGATTTAATAAATCATACAAGTTGTAATGTTCACCAAGTTAGAAATATTGTTTGACTAGGTTTGAATACAATTCAATTCCAAATTAGAAAATGCAATTCAAATAAAACTGCAACCAATAAACATTGAAAATTCACATAACGGTCAAGTCATCTTAAACATATTTGTGATCAATACTAAATCAATTTTAATATTACCAACCTTAACAACCCAACTCGAGGTAAACCAAAAAATTGAGAACATGGATGAATGATTCTATATATTTTCAACCACAACTTCAGGTTCACAATCAACTCTGACAATTGAGCTATTGGAGTCATCAAAAAAAATAAATGGATTGGTTCCAATGGCACTAGGGACAATGTCAATACCATCATCATCATCATCAGAAATATTTCTTGGAATTACGTCAACTATGACACCAAATTCAGGTCGAAGTTGGTCTTTGACATAAAAATATTGTTTATCCATTGATTCCAACACATATAGTTCTTCAGTAGCAAGAGTGTGAGTCATATTAATTACTTGAAATCCAAAATCATCAATAAATGTCCCTTGTCTCGTCATTGAATTAAACCAATGGAATTTCATCATTGTGACTCGTCCATGAGAGTAATAATCCAATATTATTATTTTCTCAATGACTCCATAATAACCCACATTTTAAAATCACGGTCTAATATCTGATGCACTGGCATAAAAATCTATTGTGGCAGTAACCATAACACCATCATGTTGTGTTCTCATGTTCTTTACTCATTCAGTGACAATAAATTTGTACCCATTGGTAATAATTGATTTACCGTCACGAACCATGGTATTAGGACCAAAAGACAAAGCTCTTATTTCCTCAAAGATAGAGTCAGCAGAAAAACTCAATACTTGCAATATAAATGACTATTAAACTTAATTAAATATAGATATAATTATTTTAAATATTAATATTTTTACCTTCAATTTTAACCATGAAGAAAACTCTTTGCTATGAAAAGTCTCTCTCCTTCCCAAAGATAAAGAACGATGCTTCCTATTTATCATTGTTTTATGTTCCCTGTAGATAAAAAATATGAATAGTTTAACGAATATATATGTAAGATATACATATTCAATTTAGTTACCTGATATAGTCATCGAACAAATCACAGTTGAACAAAACTGTGCGATGTGCCATCTCCCGCTCTTCAGGCCTTAATGTCTTCAATGTATATGATCCATGAATTCCTCCTATTTGAGGAAGTGATAGAAAACTGGGTTCAATTTTCTCATACTGTTCTTATTCATTTCTCATTGGTCTGTTCATTCTTGTAGTAAGATTAGACAAATACATTGAGCAAAAATCCATACATTCTTGAGCCAAGTAACCGTTCATGATAGAACCTTCGGGATGATTCCTGTTTCGGACATAAGACTTTAATGTGTACATATTTTTTTAGTTGGATACATCCAACGAAAAGAAACAGGTCCTCTGAGAAGTATTTCAGTGGGAATATGGACAGTCAAATTCAGCATGCATGTAAAAAATGATGGAAGAAATATTTTATCCAACTCACACAAAATTAATGGGGAATCTGTCAACATTTTTTACAAGAAATACTTGGACAACTTCTTAGCACAAAGATCTCTAAACAAATGGCACAACCTAATAATAGTAACACTTACATTTTTGGACATAAGATGATGTATTTCTATTGGAATCAACTCATGTAGTAGAACATGATAATCATGAGTCTTCAAAGATTTTAGCGTCAACTCTCTTTTGTTGACCCTTTTAGATATGTTGCTTGAATAGCCATTAGGAACTCTAATAGTCTCTAATACTTCCAGAAAAAAAAATTTCAGTAGGTGTCATCACATAAGAAGAACATGGAAGATTCCATTTATTTTCACTGATATGCACAGGATGAAATTATGGTCTGATTCCCCAATCCACCAAGTCACACCGAGATCGTATATCATCTTTTGTCTTCCCCTTGACATTTAGAAGAACCAAAAGCAACATTTCGCATATATTCCTTTCAATATGCATTACGTCTAAGCAATGGCATAACAAATTGGTTAACCAGTAAGGAAAATAAAAAAAGGTACTCCTCTTCCTCCAATTGTAACAGGTTTCAGTAAAAACATTATTTCTCTTTCTACATTTCATTTGACCCTTCCCGAATGAAAAACTGAAATATTTCAATTCATTAAGAACATCAGTTCCAAACATACACTAAGGTGGATCATCGGTCTCTATGGTATTATCAAATCTTCGACGATTCATTCTATATGGATGATCATTTGGAAAGAATCTTCAATGTCCCATAAAATGGAAACTATAGCGATGTTTCAGTCTTCTGGATCATTTATTCTTCATACAAACTGGGAATGACAGTTTTCCCTTCGTGCTCCATCCAGACATCATTGCATAAGCTGGAAAATCATTGATCGTCCACATAAGTGCAGCACGCATCTAAAATATGTCTTTCGAACATACATCGTATGTGTGCACACCCACATCCCAAAGAAGTTTCAACTCTTTTATTAAAGGTTTCATGTATACATCAATATCAATGCCAGGATTAGAAAGACCGGATATGATTATACTCATTAAAAGTGAAAGGTTTTTTCATACACAACCATGGGGGAAGATTATAAATGTGTATAAAAACTGGCTATGTGTTGTGCGAAGTAAGCATTTTCCCAAACGGATTAAAACCGTCGCATGAAAGACCCATCCTCACATTATGCACATCAACTGAAAAATTAGGATGTCGAGCATAAAATATTTTCAAGGAAAATTCATCTTCAGGATGAATCAACTCATCATTAGTCTTTTTTTCTCTTGGTATCATTCCATCTCATTTTTATTGATATGTCATTAGAAATAAAAAGATTCTGGAGTCTGGGGATCAATGGAAAGTTCCACATTACTTTCTGTGGATCACAGGATGGTGTTCCATCATATTTTGACTTCTAGAGGGATGTACCACATTTTATACAATCATTTAGTTCAGTCGTTTCCTCCCAGAATAAACTGCAATATTTTGGGAAAGCATGAATTTGTTTATTGAAAATCCAAGTTCCTCAACTAAATTCCATGCCATATAGTGGTTTGAGGGAATATATGCATCATCTGGAAGTAAATCCTTCAAGAGGGTAAGAATGTAATTGATTTTTGTATTAGAAATCCCACACAAAGTTTTCCCATGAAACAATCGGATTAAAAATTCCATCTTTTTCATTTTATCACATTGTCAATATACTGGAGTCATTCCAACATCATTCAATTTTTTCACCATATCAATATCATCAGTTTAACTAGATTCATCGGTTATCCTCATATCGAAGTCTTCTTGAGTCGAAATCCTTTCTTTTTCATGATGATGAATAAATAGAAACCGATCATCTAACAAATTATCCATTCCAGTCCTTTCATTTCGATCATCACAAATTTGATATTTCATTTTCTCCCCATTATGATACCACACAAAGTAGTTTTATTAAAAACCATTTTTGGTTATGTGGTAGCTGACTTCTTCACGACTCAACTAAGGTCTAACAAAACAATTGGAACATGGGCAGTGTATGTGACCACTATCTGAAGCATTGTGAAATGAAAAATCTATAAAGCTCTCCAAATTGTTTTGATAATCGCTTGAGATCTGATCGGTTTTGTACATCCAACTTCTATCCATTCTGTAAAAATAATTTATATAATTATTTTTTTCATAAACAATTCAATAGGATTGAACTTTAATATAAAATGCATTTAACTAAATGATAAAGGAAGAAGTTTCTAGTCGATGTAGTGAACTATTAAAATAATGTAAATAACACGTACTCATAAATTAAATTAAAATTTATTTATATTCATTTTCATTAGGTCTATAAGAGTCACATGCCTCAGGTCGCATTATGTGTTATAGGTATCCCAAATCATTCAATCATGTTAAATAACTCATTATTGGAACCTCTATGGCCATACCTTTCATTACCCAATTACTTCCCCAAGTCAAGCGCACCCCATGGGTGAATAAATTTTAGGCTTCTACACTAATAGGTTGTTCATGGCTTGTAAAAAGATTTAATTTCATTAAGTATAGACAAAAACATTTATTTTAAAATTTGAGATTAATAATAAAGTATGTCAATGATAACAACATTACTGAATTAAACTTGTGACTTATCTAACATTTTTATGGATGTCTAAACATGCCAACATGGGTAGTGAAAAGCACCCCACCCTCATAAAAGTGATTATTGGACAAGAGGGACACATAATATACAACGTAAAATGAGAACCATATTTAATTGACCCTAAATTTATATTAGTACAGTCATCTTGGGGGAAATGGAATATATGATCCTGTTTAACTGATGAATTCAAAAGATCATATTCTATATGTTGGACACTATCTAAGTTAAGAAATCATGTGAGGATGGGTTTACATCATTCAATTTCTTACATGCTAGTGAGAATGAAGGCTTGAATTAATGACTTGAGTTCACTGATACCATGTCAACCATTATACACACCATGTGAACCCTTATACACACCATATGAACCCTTAAACCATATCTTCATTATTACAACCATTAATAACAACTTTTTAAACAACATCACTTGTCAAAGATAATGAAATTGAACATAAATCAATAATAATATTGGATATATCAAGTAAAATGAATTCATACTATCTTACATCCTAAATGACCACCCACAACCATGATTAATGACCACAAATCTCCCCTTTCGGCCAAATAAAAAGTGAAAAGAAAAACACATATTTGCAGAAAACAACTTCATTTGTGTGAAGAATAATAATCCCATGGTCCTCATGATATTTGAACCATGTAGTAATGATTTTTGAGATGAACTTTCATCCATGAAACCATATGAGAAACACGATTCAATACATGTGTTTTTATGATTTTCCCAATCATTTTGAGGAACCCCAAATCGGTGAAAATGGTCAATGTGTTTTAAAAAGGTGATTGAATAACTCATGTATGATGTTAAAGGCATAATGATTAATGGTTATATTAGGAAAACTAATATTCACTAATATTTTGAATGTGGCATTCTGTGAATTAGTTTCATGAAGAAGGAAGAAGTACAAATTAGTGACCACATACTATTTTGAAAAGATCAAGAAGATACTCAATATGTTCTATTGTGCAAAGTATATGTTAATAGTGTACCATTATATATATATATATATATATATAGATTTTGATAGAATCATGATACATACTTGTTATGTAATACACATAGTGTACAAAAATTAAGATGAACAAGATCTTCATGTTTGACATGATCTTAATGAAAGGAGTGATTTTTATGAAATACTATGAATAAATATTACAAACAATTTCTTATGAGTTCATATACATGAAGCTGTAATATTTGAAGCATTGAGATTAAAAAAACTATGAATCTTTAAAATTAGAACACAATAAAGAGACACCATGCCCTTATAAATGTATATGTTTAATGAAAACATTAATTGAAAAATGTGTACACCAATGTAGTGATTTGAGTATACAATTTGTGGAGTAGTGAATCATAAAATTTTACAAAAACCCCAAAAAATTGGGAATAACAATATCCTTGATAATAGAAGGATATCCTTGAGAAGAGGTGGAAGGATATACTTGAGAAAAGGTGGAATGAGTCTAACCTAACAGCCAATCTGATGGAAGAGGTTCACCAGTGTTGGGGATTCTCAAGGGCTTCTGTGAGTCGAAATTGGTTCTGAGAGATCCAAATAATTCTTCTGGAATCATGGGGAGGGGGCTGCCTGATTTAGGCGAATTTGGGGAATCTTTTTTCCAACGATTTTTAAAATCCATTGGGAAAACTCCATCTTTCCAAACAGTTTCATTAAACTGTTGGTAAAACTCATTTTCTTCCCATATTTCCCAATAGTTTGATGAAACCATTGGGAAAAGTCATTTTTTACCCATCTTTCTCAACGGTTTCATCAAACCATTGGGGAAACTCAATTTTTACAGATCTTTACCAATAATTTTTTAAAAACTATTGGTAAATATTACCTATACCAACAGTTCAAAAGAACCATTGGTATAAAAGTGTTTGGAAAAGTATGATTTTTAGTAGTGATTAACATGTAAAAGGAAGAGTTCGAATGAAAACATTAAAAGATAATTTATCTTTTATAGAAAATTCCCTTATAAATTGAAAATATTTGAATCATAATATCCATGAAAGTATATCATTAAAAACATTAAATACCATATTAATAGAGAAATTAATTATATTACATGTGAAAATGGTTTTTATACACCTTATAATAGATTAAGGTACATAACATCATGGTATGCCTCAATGAGAGGATATTGAGATGAAGTTCCTTACCTTGAGTATGATTCATCATGGGTGACTTTATCTTTCTGAATATTAAATGTATTCTAATTATTTAATTTCATTAGAACCTTTTTCATTTTTATTATCACTTTTATTTCACATATTACAATTTTATATACAATTACATAATCAATTAAGTTTAAGTAGGGTGTTTTGTCCATATTATATTTTTATGACAAAAACGACATTGGTAGGTTAAATATGGACAAATGTGTCATTATTTAAAAATACAAATAATGATAACCATGACATAATTATTGTATTTATACATAAAGTATTCATTTAAACCCAATAATGGATTTTTTTTTTGAAAAATGATCCAACGTTATGATCATGGAGGAGGTAGGTCATACATACACATGAGTAATATTCCCATTTTTAATGATAATTATAGAAATAAGGTAAGTTATATTTCTATTTCTATAATGATAATTATATCATAAATACCATATTATTTAAGTATACAAAATTATATATTTATATCCATCTTGTGATGTGTTGATGACAAAAGAATAATCACATCACTTCAAAGAGGCGGTAGTATGCAAGTCCAAAAATGACGTTATCACTTTTTCAGTGTGTGAAATGGAAAAAATAAAATTATATATTATATTTACATAAATATAATTATGTAATTAAAATAAAATATATTTCAGTTATATAAACTATTTTTATTGAAACCATATTTATTAAATTCTATTTAATGTTTGAATGAATCACATTGCTTTGAAGTGGAAGTAGTCCACACATCTACAAACTATGTCATCATATTCATAGAAAATAGAAATCATGAAGTTATAAATTATATAATAATTAAAAAAATCATAAATATCATAAAAATAATAAAAAAATATTTACGTCATTATCACCAACCTTGAGAGGTGGTAATTGAAGAACGAATGACTTCTCTTCGTGAGGCGGTAGTCCGCTATACACACACGATGATTGCATATCCCATTTGATGGAAGTGTGTGAAGTTTTATGTCATAAAAATAACATAAATAATATCATTATATTGAATAAACTTATGATATTTTATAATAATTATTTAAAAATTAATTACAGAGTTTGAGGAATAAATAAAACATAAGTGCATGTTGATAACCGTTACCTCTTCATCGGGTAATACCTTTCTGTTTTCACCAAAGGACATCCTTGCATGGATTTTTTCCCAATGTAAGGATTATAATATTTGCGTAGGTAATTTTTTACTAGATTTGGATATTTTTTTTCTTAACCAAAGGTATTGAGAGGTGTTAATAGTGGATCATAGTTTGTGGACTTTTATAAGTGGGTAAAGTACACACTTGAAATTTTTTAAAACAAGTTTGGTGAACCCACATTTTTACCTACCAAGAGGCTTCTATAACACAAAACATTACATACTATAGGTTTAATGGTAAGAATATGACTTAAAAAATGGGCTCTTGATAGGTTTTGGGTCATTTTTACACCTTATATTTTATGTTTAACCACCAAGTAAACTCTTTTTTCTCTTAATCACAATAATAAATTTTAATTTCTTTCAACAATATTTTTTTTCCACAACTAATTTAAAATTACTATAAATTATAAATTATTTTAATTAAAAATATTTAATCCATTTTTATAAATTAAATTCACTTAATTTACACAATTTAATTTTAGATTAATCCCACATATAGAATGAGAAAATAGGGGTTTGTTGGGAAAATGTTCAAAAGACTACTATGTTTCTATATCCAAATTAAATATAAAAAATATTAAAATTAACTAAATAAGATTATTATATGATAAATTTATCTAATTAAATTTTTAAACCAATTTAATATATAATTTAACAATGTAAATAATTCATAAAAATGCAGTTTTAAATTAAAATTCAGTATTTTTCACTATTCATAAAAAAAGAATCTTTTCTGAAAAGTACAAGAAAAATAACTGTAAGATAATTTTTACATTCAGAATTAAAATAAGAAATTTATTTTTTCAAATAATATTTATAAAAGTTTAAATAATTTGTTTTAAAATATGTCTGGCATTAAAATGTAGAAAAACTACCTTTTAGAAAAATATATTTGTAATGCGTAAAATTGGATTTGTTCTTATCTTATGCATATAAAATATAACGGAGTAATGTAAAAATATTTTATTTAATATATAATATTTATATTTCATTAATATTATTAAATAATTGTAATAAATTTAATTTATTAAGATAAAATGACATTATACACATAAAAACATTTCTGTTATATTATATTGGTTTTTATTTTTATTTCTAATTAATTAGTAACCAATGAAATCATTTTATAGAAATGTGTAGAAATTATTTTCATAAAATAGTTAATTTTATTCCTTAATTCCATTCTAATGGCTAGATGATAACTATCATAATAATAAAAAAATTATGTTCTTTTCCAGTAAGACTCAACCTTGTGTGAAACACAAGTTATCAAAAGAACTCAATGTTACGTGAAATGAAAGATATACTTGGTGTTTTGTATAAAAAAATATAAACATTAAATTTAATGTAATTCAAGATATTAAATAATTTAAATTTATATTAAATAATATAGTTCATAAAATATCAGGATGTTACATTTACACTTATTGAGAATCTATGCTCACCCTTTCTTATATTTCGTTTCCCTATGTTATGAATAATGTTTTTAGGTATTGTATTCCTAAGAAGTGTATCACTTGGGAATATATTTGTGGGATATGTTGAATATTTTTAATTAAATAATAATATTTTTCTTTTAGTCTCAAATACTCTAAACCTATCCGGTCAATGGTTGTGTATTTTCTAAATGTATGGAATATTCATATAAAAAGATGTAATATCTATGTATTAAAAGTTTGTGTGTTTATAATTAATATAATAGGAATGTTTTAGATAAAAATTGGAAACTAAGATCCCTATGGATATGTCTGTGGATATGTATCAGGATACTTCTAATGATAAGTTAAAGGATGAGTCAATGTATATGAAAACGTCCAAGAATTTTTGTAAATGATATTGAGTGGATTCCAATAAATTACATTCCTATATCGATAAAAATAGTTTACATGGATTAGGAAAATATGTACCTAGGTTTAATAACACCAAAAAAGTAACATTTAGATTCACTCGATCATCACCTAGTTCATGACAATGAGCCTCACTGCATAGTGGGTTTGACACTAACAATGGATATTATTCAGAAATTAAAAAATTCTTTATAAACCATCATAAAATATTTTAAAAATGATTATGGTAGTCCTAGGTTAAACCCAAGGTTCCATATATTTTAAATAAGGTGACAAGATTTAGATATCCTATACATTATTTCATTGATTGTGTGTTTTCCCAATATGATTATTTTTCCTCACACTATGTTTTATGGTTTTATTCAACGGCGATAACCAAAAGTAAATACATTAAAATTTAATGTGATATGAAATGTGTTGATGAGAAACAAAATGCGATGATTAATGAATTTAATTATATTATGATTATTTCTAATCCGTTATCATGATATATAATTAACAAATTGAAACATAAAAAACTCTATGACTCACCAAACAAGATAATGATATAGTTCATTGAGAGTTTGGGTGGTGAATACCATTGAAAAAAGAAGATTCATTTTCTTATGTGTAGATAATGTTGGGTGAAGCCCCAAAGTGAATGTTTTAGAGGAACGTGAAGTTTTTTTTGAGTGAGGAAAATAAATACACAAAGCAAATAATTGCAAATGAAAAATGAAAAGTTTGTTTAATTCAATGGAAGAGAATAAAATTTTACCTAAGATATCATTGATTATTGAATGTTTCAAATGTGGAAAGTATAGAAGTTATAAAATCCAATGTTATAAGGTGAAATATCATGAATAGAAACAACATGTTTATTCAAGTAATGGTTATATTTTTGATAATTAATAGACTAAAAAAGAAATATGAAATAAAACAATTGTTAAGTAATATAATGATGATTCCTGGTTAATAGTGTACGAATAAATTAGAATGATTGATGTGTTTATGTATTGTGATTCAAAGAATTATATTTTTTCAAGTGGTATATTCTTATAATTAGAATCATTAAACATCAATATGTTGTTCGAAAATAGTTTTCCTTTAAGGAGTTGGAAGAATATGTTAAATGGTACGGATGGACAAAAAAATTGATTTCCTGGAAAGGTGATATTTTCTTTAAGGGGAGATAACCCTACATATGTTTCTAATTTTGAGAAAATGGTGTCTAGTTTGACTAAAGAAATGATTGATATAGATAAATTAAAGGGTATAGTATTGATTAATTTGGATCTAATTAATTATTTATCAACAAAGTTTTTTATGTTATCAATGTTGGAATTTAAAATATTTTTCTATTTATGTAATATACTCAATATTATGTGATACTTTTTAAGGAATGAGGAAGGAATTAATTTTTGATAGAATGTTTTTTTCGATATATTTTTTTCGATAATTAATGATATTCCCATGTTTTAGGAGAATATATGATCAATGAATTCAAATATTTGGCATTTGATATTAAGAGATAATTCTTTTTATTTGGTGGATCAATGATAAAATATTTACTAAATTTAGTGACTTTTATTATAAATTTTTGGATTTAAATTCTGTATATACTTAGAGGTTCATTATGGTTAACTATTTATTGAATTTATTATGTTTTACATTTAATGTTATAAGATAACATATGATAACAATTTTATTTTTGATCATATATTGATATATAATGAATAAATTATCACAATTTCATGGATCTTATTACCTCTTAGTGCTTCAAGAATGAAAAATTAATCTCTTAGAATAAAGATATGAAGTGCAAATTTATCAAACAATATCAAAAGGATGATATTGTGCTTATAAAACAAAATGAAATCAAGTGATAAAATATTCTCATTGAAAATCACAATCTTTTGGAAAAGGATATTGGAATAAAATGTTAATCAATAACCACTATTCATGATAAATGAATGGTATTTTCATCAATCATGGATTTATATCTTTGTGGTCATTATATTTCTCCAAAAAAAACTTTCTATCATTATCCATATGTATTTGGGTGTTATTTTTCTCTAATATGTCCATGTTTTCACTTCCCACCAATGTTATCTAACATGGAAACCAATTTAAGTGTTATTTTATATGAAAATTTAACATCATATTGTCTTCTTTGAAGTGAAATTTTTATTAACCATTTTAGGATGTGGGTTTATGACAAAAGGATATTCAAATGTTAAACACATTTTTACCAATAAAAAGTTTAAATTTTGAGGACAAAATATATTTAAGGGGGTAGAATAAACTCCTAGAGATTTTATTAAATATTTTTTTTCAAACTAATTTAATATTTTTGATATTTTTCATTACATTAAACATAGATTTTATCATTCATTACATACAATACTGAGAGTATCCCATGATACACATGACCACAATTTTAAATGAAAGATGAATTACTATATAAATATTATTATTTAATATGATTGTTATCACAAAGACAGTAAAATGGAAGGTATGAATATGATTAATTAAATTATTAAAATAAATTGTTTAAATATGTTTATATAATGAATTATTTGGTGAAAATTTAACTAGAAATAAAATTAAAAAATCATTTAAAAATAAAGGAAATATTTTTATGAAAAACAATTTTTAGGTGAAATAATTTGTTTTACCTCAAAAATGTAACATCTCGACCTAGGTTCCACACATTGGTTCCCTGATCCGATTGGTTACATGACCTCAAGAATGCATCCTTATATGCTAGAGGTTGTTGACTAGTAGAAAATGTCTAATATATCAACATGAGGATACTATACCCACTTTACCAAAGTATCCCAACAATAGAAATAAATAAACAATAACCAAATTATGATAACAAAAAACAAGAATCATATAATAATCAGTAAAATAACAATATCACATGATAAACCAAAACATGAAACAATATCCAAAACTAACAATAGATATGTAATTCCAAATACATCTCATGTGTCAAATGAAAAACCCAAAAGTAAAGTCACTGACAACACCCCCAAGTTGGTCCTAAAACCAAGTCTAATTCCCTCATCCATGATTTATCTTGAATCATCACTCTAACATAGGTCTATTTCATTTATAATGTTCTAGAAACATGAATTCTATTTGGGAACTGATCAAGCAACCCGAGTAGGGTGTGAGTACAACTCAGTAGGACACCACCAATGGTGTCTAGAACCATATATGGTCAATAGTAGTGTAGGAAGTTGTATAAAGAATAAAATGAAATAAATATTGTAAAAAGTTTACATATATTCATTTATTATTTATTTAACCACAAAAAACGATGGGTTATTAAGGACCTTTAAACCCTCAATACCTGCTTCAGCCCATGCTAGAGTTTGAACCAGAACACATAATCAATTCATAAATCATTATAAAACATGGGATTTTAGTATCCATTTAATTTCAATTAATATAACATACATTTGTAACCATAGTCCAATACCACCATTTTTTTCCTAGAACTCTATTTATCACCCCATGATTATTTGGAGCATTAACCCCTATCTCACACCTCATTTATCATTCAATCACTTATGGGTATTTAGAGCATTAGTTTCTATCCCACACTTGTATATTAGTCAATCAAATATGGTTATTTAGATAATCAGTCTATGTACCACACTCTTATACCGATCAATCACACATATATAACATATATCACATAAATCAAGGTTAATCAACATCAACCCCAATTTATCACATCACAATATGTATGTTATCACAACTATCAAACAATCATGGTTCAAAATTTTAATCACATGTAATAACATAATCAATTAACATTTAAATCATTTTTCATTATTTAAATCATATAACCCATTAAACCATTAATGTTAATCCAATAATCTCATAATTACCATTTTCAATTAATTTATAAAAACATTAATTGACGAATCATATAATCCCAATTTCCCATTAATTCCACAATCACTACATTATAATAATTAATTATCTAATTAATTAACCCAAGTACACCAATTGTATAATCATAATTTCAAAAATTTAAGTTTCCCATATTCAACTCATTCTATAATCCCATAGAGAATCAAATAATCAATTCCATGATTCTATAAATTATTTAATAAATTAGTTTATTCAATTCAAGATTCAATTGTCAAACATTCCAATTGAAATTTTACAAAACATACATGAAATTTTAATTAAAGACAATGTGAATTTAATTTAGGCCACCTACCTCAAGATAAATGATAGATGCTCGCCAACAGAAATCCCCAATTGAAGAAGAACATTCAATTACACAATGATAATGAGATCTATATAAAAACCCTACATTGAAGATAAATTTGGTTAGACCGATCTAAACATAGATCTATATCTATCCCCAATACAGGAAAAAAATACCTTCAATGGGTGGGATAAAGCTAACAAAGTGGGAGGAATCTAATTAGGAAGAGATCGAATATTGGAAATAGGTGTAGATCTATCAAAATATCATTGATTAATCAAGAAAGTAGGTTATAAAGCCTTATAATCCATTTTGGACCCTCCAAAAAAGAGGAATGTTGTTTTAGGGTTGATAAAGGGTGTGTAAGGATATAAGGCCAGTGTTCTAAAAATTTTTAATGAATTTTCAGGGGTTTAAATTTCCACGAGCACAGTTTTCTGCTCATGGCTCATGGTTTTCCATCACCATGTGCCTGACTATACATTTACACATAGAGAGTCACACATTTATTACTATAGTGAAACAGTATTAACATACATTATAATTACATAACAATTTAATAATACTTAAAATATTATACAAATAGATTCCCAAAGACTGTACTAGTCTAGTGCTTTTGGAAACATAGAAACATGAACACTTGTACATAATTGAGCTACATTATTTCCTACTAGGTTATTCATAACTATCACCCTTATCAGACACATCAAAAATAATAAATATATTCATAAATAGAGTAAAAAACATAAAAGTGGTGATATTAGTTTCTTAGTAAGGGTAAACAAGAGAGACATGTAATCATAAACATGGGCCTATGGGTATGAAAATGTGATCATGAAAATAAAATATCATACCCTTCATATCTAATATCATAAAAAGGAATCATTTAATAAATATTATAAGTTCATAAAACATGAATCAAAAGAAAATATAGAACATAATCCATTAAATCATAACATAGGAATGAAACATGGATATGATGAAGACACATAAACATATAATATGATTTACATAGTATCTAAGGAATTACAACCAAGACCATCTTAATAGAATGGGTTCACTCACCATACCATATTGGTAGTCATGGTTCACTACCATGGACATATTAGTAGCATTATGTCACTCCTTATACCTTATTGGTAGTCATGGTTCACTCCCATAGCCATCTTAGTAGTCAAGATTCACTCCCAAAACCATCTTAGTCTATCTCATAAGATATAAATCTTTACCCAATAAATTAGAGGGAGATATAAGTCCCACTCATGTCATAATTAAATCATACATACATGTGCGACAACATTATAAACAATAATATAATAATCCATGAAATGAAATGGATATCATAAACACGAAATCATATAGATAGAACCTTTAGATAATTTCCTAGAAATTCATGAGTAACATCAACAGATGTCATCTTAGATGGAAAATAATTTTGATATATCTTTCAAAATAGTTTATTGAGGAAAATACCCATTCTTCTTTAAAAAGGGATTTTTAATAAATAAAATAATTTAAAAAAACTTTCATATAAAATAACATAAAAATTTATAAAGAGTACTTGAAATTATTATGAAAACCTTTTTCCTCAAAAACTTATAAAAGAAGATTGAAATTTTTTTGGAAAACCTTTTTCCTTGAAACCATATAAATTAAGATTAAAATGGTTTAAAAAAACTTTTCTTTTGAAAAAAATTAGAATAATTATAAATAAATAATGAAAATGTTTTGATAACATTTTTACGTGAAAACTTATGAAATAATCTTTAAAATGTTTTAAAGCCAATTTATTTTAAAATAATTTTAAAACATATAAATAAGTCTTGAAAACATTTTGAAAACCATTTTTTTAAATTATAAATTAATCTTGAAAACATTTTGAAAACATTTTTCCATTAAAACTTGTAAAATAAGATTCAAAACATTTTAAAAAACTTTTTCTTTGAAATCATTTTGGAAACTTATAAATAAATATTGAAAAAAAAATTGAAAACATTTTTACTTGAAAACTTATGAAAGAATCTTGAAATTTTTTTGAAAACCATTTATTTGAAAATAATTTCAAAACATATAAATAAGGATTGAAAGAATTTTGAAAACAATTTATTTTAAAAATGATTTTAAAACTTATAAATAATTATTGAAAATATTTTGAAAATCATTTTTAGAAAACATTATTTTGAAAGAACATAGACTTTCGACTGAAGAGAGAAATGTTGTCATATGTTTCATAAAAACAATTTTCAAAATTATCATAAGTAACAAAGAGTGTAAAAATGGTACTAATATATGAATATATATTTAATAAACATTGGATAAGAAAATTCATGAGAGTTCTTAAGATATGGATCATATTATTCCATCAAAGGAATATTAATCATTAACAATCTAAAAAAGTGATGAGATTGTTTCAATAAACTCTTACTACTTGGTAACTTGGGATCATACTATACATGTAATAATAGGAAATTAAAAAAGCTTATAATATCATGAAAAATGGGATTCATGATATATCATTTCAAATGGAAGTATATGCACCTAAAAAAATAATGTAGGTGCTTAATAAAACATGTGTCTTAAAGAATGAAAATTGAGACAAAACTGACTTACCGATTTGGTAAATTTTGAAAAATTAACTCCATGAAGGAAATATCATATAATGGATATGTAAATACACATAAATTTAATAATAATAATAATAATATAATATATTCATGGCCAATATATACACCACACATAAGAAAAGAGTGGTGTCTAAGTCATGTATCTCGCTGAAATAAATAGTGAGATGAAATTTCCCTTACCTTGTATCTCAACACTCATCTTACTTGTTAAAAACACCTATATAATAAATATAAATTTATTATAACACTTTTTAAGAAACATATTATTATATATAATACCATATTTTTTTATTATGGCCTTATATTACCCTCTTCTTAACAATCATATATTCATATTTCACTTCGGGTAATATGAGCTTTATTCTATGTATGTTTCTTAATTTATTATATCTTACATACTTATACATATATCATGATTTAAGAATATAAACCATCATATAAATAAAATTTATATTTATTATATTTTTATTATAATAATATATATAAAATATAAGTACGAAATGAAATACACCATTAATGGAGACGATATCCATATAAGCGCATGAATGTTGTTTCTATTTTTATTTTTGTATTGAAAGAAATAAAGAAAGTAAAATATTTGTATATAGGTATATAATATCATTAAATTATAATTATAATTATATATATCATATAATTTTACTAAACTCATCATTAATACATTCCATGTAGTGTGTGAAAGATTCACATAGCTTTGAGGGGGCGGTAGTCCACACTTCCTCAAACAAAATTATCGTATTTACACCAAATCGAAAGAAAAAATATATGTATTTTAAAAGTAATACATAAGGTTAAATAAATAATAAATATATTATATTTCATATATAAATAGACTATCTATCATAATTTCCACCATGATAGGCAATAAATGAAAAAATAACAATCATCTTTTAGTGAGACGGTAGTTCGTCGTACACGTAAACAGTATGTTCGTTATCCATTAGAAGGAGGTGTGTGTTAGTGTGGGTAAAACCACTAAATTAAAATAATAATAGTATATTTTGGATTCATTTTTTTTATAAAATCATCAAATAAATAGAATGTATGGGGTGGAGAAAGAAAATAAAAGAAAGGATCTTGAGAGAAGATGTTACCTCTTAATCGGGTAACTCCTTTTTGTTTGTGCCAAAAGGAATCCTTGGGTTGCTTTCTGTCAAAGGGGATGATTATAAAAGGAATGTAGGGATGTTTGGAAGTTTATTTTTAATATATTTTCCAAATATAATTTTTTTATAGGTGTGAAGAAGAGGGATGGGTGGTGTTTTTTTAAAATGAAGGAGGAGTGACACTCCTATAAATATTTGAATAGAGAATTCCATTGACGTTTATCATGTTGAAATTGGACACAATAATGATTCAAAGTCTATAAAAGGGAGTATAGGTTCTAAATATATCCATAAAACTTATTTTTGACATGCTTATAGGCCATTTTGGGCCTTAAGGTTATAATTTAGTCCCTTATTAAGATTAATTTATCCTTAATCGTTGTAATTAATTTTAATCATGTTTACTAATATTTTTGATCAAAAACTATATTTTCTTTATTAGAAATTATAAATTTTTATGATTACAAATATGGAATATTTTTTTAGAATTCTAATTAAATATGTGTCTGAAATTAATTTAAAGTTAATCTCGTAGTCAGGTTAATAATGTGGGTTTTTAATGTAAAAACATTAAAAGGTTTGCTAAGTTTGTATACCCAATTTTAAAGTAAAATTAATCTTAATAAACTAAATTGTCCTAATTTATAAAAATATTAATTAATTAAACTTTGAAACTAATTTAAAATATAATTTATCATTATATTTTAAATAGATGAAAAGGCAGTTTTGAATTTAAATCCAGTATTTTTACTATTCATTATAAAATAAATCTTCATAGAAAAACACATAAATTTACCCTAACCTAATTCTTATGTTTCTATTAAAAATATGAAGTTTATTTTGAAATATTAAATTTAATAAATTTTCAAAAATTGGATGTAAAACGAGTTCCCTGGTAAAAGGCGGTAAAAGTGCTTTAATAAAAAAAATATAGGGTTTTAAGCATAAAATTTGGTTTGTTCATATCTTATGTCTATAGGATGTATATAATTAATATTAAAAATATTTTATTAAATATATAACCTATATATTACAATAATATTACTCAATAATTATTACTAATTTAATTTATTAGGGTAAAAAATCTTTGTGACTATAAAAATAATAACATTTTTCTTTATACTCAATCATTTTTCATATTCATTTTTAATTAATTAGTAATATATAAATTCATATAATATTTTTATAAACTATATAATTTAATTAATTAGTTTATATTATTCATAACTTCTAATTTAATGTCTAGGTTATATATTATTATATTAAATAATAATATATTAATAATATATTATTGTTCGGTAAACCTTAGTCATGTGTGTTACACAATCCATCGTGGAAAGTCATTTTTCCATGTAGAGAAAGATAATATTTATGTTGTGTGTAGTGAATGATTAACTTGGTGTTGCATATAAGGTAAGACAAACATAGTTCTTTAATATAAAATAAACTATTTTTAGTGTTTTGTGAAATGAAAAATATTAAATAAATTAAATGAATTCAAATAAAATAAAAAAATATTGGGGTGTTACAGTCTACCCCCTTAAAATGAATTAGTCCCTTTAAATTCTTCTAGGTTATAAATTGTTTAATACTTGAAAGCTTCATTCATATAAACCCACATCATAAAAATTAATACTAAAAATTCTATTAAAAAGGGGAAGTTTGAACCATAACGGTTACCCAATGTAATATATAACTCAGTTTCCACATGGGAGAACATAGGTGGAAAGTGAAGACATGGACATGGAAGAGAAATCTAACCTTCATTTTCTGATGGATAATGATAGAGAACAAGTTCAGGAGAGATTTACCAATCAGAAATCCATAAATATATAACGAACTAAGGGACAACCGAATTCATCAGAAATGGTGGTACTAGGATAACATTTTTGTATTCAAGATCCATTTTCCTAAAGTTGAGGAATTTTCTTGAAAAGATATACTTGTGTGATTTTATGACAACCTCACCCTTGCTGTTCCTTAATCCAATTTACCTATTTCTTTAAAAATAATGGTAAATTTTTCATTCCCAAAGAACTAACAGATCATGAGAATAATGATATTACATCCCATTTGTCCGTAGTCATCATCAACACCAAGTTATTATAATATTTTATAAAATATTCCTAAATACACATGTGGAAAGATAATTATTTATTCTCAAAAACTTCATCAAATTTTTAACATAATCTTTATATAAATGGGTAACCTTATAAACCTTTCGAAATATAAAAATCCCCCTCCCCCCGTATATCAAAAAGTATCTCTTGGTTGTCACATTTTAAAATGTGAACACTCTCATTATATATTCTCTTGAAACAAGGTAATAACCCAAATTACCATAAATAAATTAAAACAACATGAATTATTCCTTATTCTAATGGTTACTATACATATTACTTATATCCAAGAGGTTTTATAATTCATCCATCATGAAATATTCTAATTTTTTAACCAATAAATAATCAGATCCAGGATAATTAGTGCTATCCAATTTACTTTATCTAATTCAATCATCTATTTTTCCAAGTGAAACACAATTTTCTTAACATCTTGACCACATTAAGGGTTACCTTACATTAATTGAAATATCACTTCTATATATATTAATCACCATTAAACATATTCTTTTTCAAAAATTAATGAAAAATTATATTGAAAATACTTATATATTTCATGATTCATATAACATAATCTTTGAATTCCAAAACAAAAGTACTTCATTCATCCAACTTTATTCATAATCTGATACTCAAGATTCATCAACTTATTACTTAAAAACTATTTACAATAATATGAAATATGAATCATGTCTTGAGGTTATTCAACCTCAATATAATCTTTATTCTTATGATCAATGTAAAAAATACTTGAAGAACATCACATACCTTTCACATGTCATTTGTAGTCTCTTTATCTTAAATAATATTTCCACCATCCTAATTCTCTTTATGAGATTTCCACTTGGGAAATATAATTTCATAATGCTCATAATTTCCAAATCTTAAACATTCAATGTTAACCATGTTTCTTTTATTTCTCTCCATTAACTAAAACTAGAAATCACATGGTTAAAAACACATATCATATAAGAAAACCACATAACCATGAAAAATAACTTATAGGATTTCTAAATCATGACACCTACATTTTAATTTATGACACCTTAGGTTTATACTAGGTTATTCATAGTCATATTATATTAAAATACTTTATAATGTTTCATGAAGAGTTTTTGAATTTCCAAAGCATATCCCAGGAGTGTTAAACCAAATGTACAATAAGGCCCGTTGTCGTGTTCTAGATTACCCTAAGTCAAGACTGAAACATATTTTTTGAGTTTTTACCCCTAAGTACATATGTGACAGAGCCACATACATAGGTTCTATTCAGAAAAGTATGTATTTATTGGAAACCACACACTCTATCCTATACAAAAATTCTAGGATATTTTCCTATACTTTTCCTTATCCATAGACTTATCCCTAGACATGTCATTAGGGTTCTTGATATGGTTTATCATCCTGTCTTGAAAAGGTTAACTAAACCTCTCCTTTGATACCAAATATAATTACCCAGTCTTGCCACACATTATCATTACATAACATTTTAAAAATACTTAAAATATTTTACAAATAGATGTCCAAAGACTGTACTAGTCTAGTGCCTTTGGAAACATGGAAACTTGAACACTTGTACAGAATTGAGCTACATTATTTCCCAAAAGGTTCTTCTTTACATGAAACCTTATTATACACATAAAACATTTTACATATCTTTATAACCCTAGGAATTAAACCTAAAAAGGGGTGAGAATAAATGATCGATAAGGGTAAATAAGGGAGGCATGTAAATATAAACATAAGCATAGGGGTATGAAAACATGATCTAGAAAATAGAATATCATACTCTAAATATCAAAAATCATAAACAGGAATCATGGCATAAATATTGGCAGTTCATAATACATGAATCATAAGGAAATAATGAACATTATCCAGGAAATCATAACATTGGAATAAAACATGGAATTATGGAAGACACATAAGTATATAATATGATTTTATAGTAGCAAAGGAATCACTTCAAATACCGTCTTAATAGTATATGTTCACTCTTCATACCATCTTGATACTCATGTTTCACCCCCACTACCATCTTAGTATCACATGTTTACTCTTCATACCATATTGGTAGTCATGGTTCACTCCTATAGACATCTTAGCAGTAAAGGTTAACTATGAATACCATCTTAGTCTATATCGTGTGATATAAATCTTTACCCAATTTATTGGAGGGATATATAGGTCCCACACATATCATAATTAAATAATATATACATATGACACAAAATCACAAACAATAATATCATAACTAATGAAATGAAATGGGTATTATAAAAATACAATGATATCATAACCTATGGTAAAAGATACAAGTTTCATAATCATTTCATCAGAATCATAACCCGTGAAATAGAAATGGATTTCATAAACATATAATCTATGAAAGAGAAACATATTTCATAAACATATAACCCCTTAAATAAAAACATATTTCATAAAAATATAACCCATGAAAGAGGAACTGGTTTTATAAAGACCTTAAAATTAAGAATAACCCATCCATAGAAAGAATATGGATGGAACCTTTTGATAATTTTCTATAAAGGAATGAGTAATATCAATAGATGTCATCTTAGATGGAAAATAATGTTAAAATATCCATAAAAAATTTCTTGAGGAAAATATCCCTTTTTCATTGAAAAATGAATTTTAATACAAAAAATAATTTGTAAATAATTTTGTTAGAAAACACCTTGAAAATTTATAAATAATACTTTAAATCATTTTGAAAACCTTTTTCTTGAAAACTTATAAAATAAGATTCAATACATTTTAAAATTATTTGTCTTTAAAAACATTTTGAAAACCTATAAATAAAGCTTGAAAAGTTATTGAAAACCTTTTTACATCAAAAATAATGAAAGAATCATCAAAAAAAATTTGAAAAACATTTCTTTTAAATTACTTTAAAAATTTATTAATATGGATTGAAAACATTTTAAAAATCATTTTCCTCAAAAACATATAAAAGAAGCTTGAAAACATTTTAAATACCATTTTACTTGAAACATTATTAAACAATATTCAAAAAATATTAAAAAACTTTTTATTTGTAAATATTTTGAAAACTTATAATGAAATATTGAAAAGGTTTTGAAAACCTTTTTACATGAAAACTTATGAAAGGATCTTGAAATTGTTTTGAAAATCAATTATTTTAAAATAATTTGAAATCTTATAAATAAATCTTGAAAAAAATTTGAAAAAAAAAATCATTAAAAATTATTTTAAAACATATAATTAATTATTTAATACATTTTTATTTTTTTTCTAAATCATTGTTTTAAATAAACACATATTTCTGACCAAAGATAGAAATACACTCAGATGTTTCTTAAAACATTTTTATATTTATCATAAGTAACAAAGAGTGTAAAATGGTACTAATAAATTAGTATATCTTTAATAAATATAGGAAAAAATAATTCATGAGATTTATTAAGATATTGATAAAAATATTTCATCAAATGAAGCATAATCATTAACAATCTTGAAAAGCGATGAGATTGTATCAATAAACACATACCACTTGGTAACTTGGGATAATACTATTCATGTAAGAAAAGAAATTTAAATTAATATTATAATATAATTAAAAAAATTATTCATTATAAAACATTTCAAATGGATGTATATACACCTCAAAAAATAATTTAGGTGTATAACAAAATATATGTCTCAAAGAAGGAAAATTGAGACAAAACTGACTTAACGATTTAGTAACTTTTGAAAAATTAACCCCATGAAATAAATATCATAGAATGGATATGTAAAAACCAATAAATTTAAGTATAAGAATCATAAAATACATTTATGGGCATTATATACACCACACAGAATAAAAGAGTGGTTTCTAAGGCATGTATCTGATGGAAATAAAAAGTAAGATGAAATTTCCCTTACCTTTTGTCTTGAATCTCATCGTACTCATTCAAACCACCTATATAATAAATATAACTTTATTATAACTCTTTTATATAACAATATTATTATATCTAATTCCATATATGGTTTTATTATGGCCATATATTACCCTCTAGTTAATAATCCTATGTTAAGGTTTCACTTCGGGTAATATACACTTTGTTCTTCGCATGCATCTTAATTTGTTATATATTTGTTCCTTATACATATATCATGATTCCAAAACGTAAAAAATTACATAAATATAATTTATATTATGTAGATTTATATTATAAAACACTATAGAATATAGAATTATGAAATAGAATAGACCGTTCATGGAGATGGTAAGCTATACGTACGCATGAATGTTGTTTATGTTTTTATTGTTGTATTAAAATAAAGAAAGAAAATGAAATATATTTAAATATATAATATCATTAAAGTATCATTATAATGTTATATATATCATATAAGTTCACTAAACCCATTATTAATACATTCCATATAGTGTGGGAATGAATCACATCGCTTTCAGGGGCATTAGTCCACGCTTCCTCCAACAAAATTATCGTATCTACACCAAATGGAAAGTAAAAAAGATTTGTGTTGTAAAAGGAATGATGAATATTAAAGAAATAATAAAAATAATATATAAAATATATAAACATATTTTCCATCATAAATTTCCACCATGAGATGTGGTAAAGGAAAAATGAACAATCATCATTTAGTGAGGGGGTTGTTCGTTGTATACGTAAACAATATGCTCGTTACCCATTAGATGGAGGTGTGTGTAAATGTAGGTATAACCATTATAATAATAAAATAATAGTATATTTAGGATACTATTTTTTTTTATACAATACTGGAATAAATAGTTTGGAGAGGGTGGAGAAAGAAAATATAAGAAAGGAGCTTAAGAGAAGACGTTATCTCTTAATCGGGTAACTCCTTTTGGATTGTTCCAAAAAGAATCCTTGGGTTGCTTTAGATAAAATAGTGGGATTATAGGAAGAATTTGGGGATGTTTGTAATTTTATTGGGTATATATTATTCAATCCATAGTGGTTTTATAGGTGTGAAAAAGAGGGATAGGTGGTGGCCTTCTAGAATGAAGGAGTGGCACTCTTGTAAATATTTGAAGAGGGAATTCCACCTAGGGTTTTCATGTTTCAAGTGGATACAATAATTATCCAAAGTAGAGAAAAGGGATTATAGGGCAGAAATATGTCCATAAAATGTATTTTGGACAAGTTTATAGGCCCTTTTTGGCCTTAAGGTTATGGTTTAGTCCCTTATTAAGCTTAATTTAACCTTAATCGTTGTAATTAATTTTAATAACATTCACTAATATTTTTGGTCAAAATATAATCAGAAATTATTAAAAATTATAAATTATTATTATTAAAAATATGGAATCCATTTTTTTAAAATTATAATCACATAATTTGAAAATTAATATTAATCTCACAGTCGGGTCGACAATGCGAGTTTTTATAGTAAGAACATTCAAAATATTGCAAGGTTTTTATAACCAAGTTCACAGTGAAATTGATATAAATGTCCTAAATTGTAGTAATTGATAAGAATATTATCTAATTAAACTTTTAAACCAATTTAAAATATAATTTAACCATATCAATAAATTAGATGAAAAAAGAACTTTTGAATTAAAATCCAATATTTTTCACTATTCATTAAAAAATAAAACATCACAGAAAAAGACCATAAATTTACACTAACGTAAGTATTATGTTCTAATTATAAATATGAATTTTATTTTAAAATATTAAATCTATAAAATTTAAGAAAAATTGGACATAAATGAGTTCTCCATTAAAAGGTTGTAAAAATGCCTTAATAAAAATATATTAATTTTTAAGCATAAATTTTGGATTGTTCTTATCTTATGTATATTAGATTTATTCAATGAATATAAAAAATATTTTATTTAATATATAACCTATATATTACATCATTATCACTAAATAATTATAATTAATTTAATTTATTAGGGTAAAACAGCTTTATGATCGTAAAAATAATAATATTTCCCTTTATATTGAATTTATTTTCATATTAATTTTGAATTAATTGGTAACCTATGAATTAATCTTATTTTTTTTAAACCATATATTTTCATAAATTAGTTTATATAATTCATAACTGTTAATTTAAAATATATTTTATATCTTATTATATAAAATAATAATATTTTAATAATATATTATTGTTCGGTAAACCTCGGTAATGCATGTCATGCAACCCATTGAGGAAAGTCATTATTGTGTGTAATGTAAGCTAAATTAAGTGTTCTATGTAGATTAATATAACATTTATGTTGTTTTTAGTGTATGATTATCTTAGTGTTGCATATAACAAAATCCAAACATTGTGCTTTAATATAAAACAAACTATTTTTAGTGTTGCATGAAAAAAATACTTAAAGGAATAAATTAATTCAAAACAATTTCACAAGATCTTGGGGTGTAACAATTACTATGAGGATTCATAGTTTGAAAAACCATTCACCAGTCTTTTGAATCCCCTCTGTTCAGGTTCACACGATTTAATGGCTTGGGTTCATAGTTTGGAAAAAAAATTCACCAATCGTTCACTATCCCACTTCCTTCAAAAATTTTCTAATTTCTCCCAAAACTCAAAAAGATAAAACCCAAAAAAATATAATTATAAAAGAAAAACGTGTAACTATAAAAAAACTCAATAGATCTCTAGAAAAGGATAGTATCTTACAATCTCCCACCTTAAAATAGCTTTTACTCAAGCTGCACCTCCAAGAATCTCTATGATTCTTAGGTAAAAAGATCAGGCCAAAGAACCTAAATATACGCTTTTCTCTCCCATGATTTCTCCTGAAAACACCCATGTTTACCCCATACACAAACTATTGGAATAGTATTCCCCAAAAAAACATCTTCACTACAATCCAACACACGTATCATATTCTCCCTAAAGGTCACATCGGTCTCAAGCTCAATAACATTCACAATGATTAGATGAGAAGAGTCGAGGTGATACTGCAGAAATTTTTACACATGAAACACATCATGAATAACAATATAACTATGTGGAAGTTACAATTGGTATGACACGGGTCTGATTCTCTCCACAGCCTCAAACATTCTAATAAACCTGGTTTCTAACCTTCCCTACCTCCTAATCGTACAATGACCCAATCTAGGAGGCACTCTAAGGAACCTATAATTAACCAACCCCAAACCCTGAATTTGGTCATTCCAAAACTCAAGGTCCAAAAACCCCATACAATCTAGAACTCCCATAAAAAACACCAAGAACGTCATTTCCCCCTAATCACCCAACTGATCAAAACATGAGATAATTCTTATTACCAAAATTAACACCAATATTTATTTTAACACATCCCACCTAATCGAAACACATGTCATATAGTCAACCAAACACTTACTCACTATGGTGATCCCAACCATACAGTTTATATCACCACTACCATATCCTAGAAGTTCCTTCCTCAAACATCATAAAGACCACAAGAACCTAAAATCAAACTTCCACAATAACTGTGATGAATTTCCCAGCTCATCATGAAAAAATATCCATTAGAACTCCATTTAACATTTCCATCTGAACCACCCTGAATGGACACACATCTACCATTGAATCACAAACTAAAGACCACTTGACTATTTCCCATGACTTTTATCCAACCCAGAAACACTTTTTATTTAGGAACCAATACAAATGTGTATTATAACTCAACACATCCACTCCTTTTTATCCAAACATGTTCATCTATCCCCAACCAACCCATTCCAGAAAACCCATGTTACACTATTGGTATATCATCACTTTTACTAGCCAAGATTCCTTCACACATGATGATATTTCAAAAAAAAATCGAAAGGCACATACTAGAATATACGATCTATTCTCAATGAGGTTCTAGCATTAATCCTTTATTACTAAAGAACTTTTGTCATGTATCATTATATTATCCACCACCTCTAACACGAATAGCTCATATCACTCTTAAAACTAACTCATGTCCAAAGAAAATTCTTGGCTCAATCAACCACTAGATCTCAGGACCACATGGACTTCCCCAAGGAATTTAAACATGAACCTCATAGGTTCCTTATAATGGTATGAACATTCTACCCTATTACTTTGTCTAAAATATGATAATTGAGGTGTTCAGGGGGATGTTCGGGGTTGTTTTGGGACATGCGAGTCATTCCAATGGTGAGAAATTCCAATAGTCTTCCAAATTTTCAGTTTTATGAAGGTGAATCATTCTGGAGGTGACTCATCTGAGAGGTGACTCATCCCAGAAGTGACTCATCTTAGAGGGGACTCATAAAAGACATCAAAATAGTGGTGACTCTTCCCAGCGATGACACATTCTAGAGATGAATCATCCTAGAAGTGAATCATCCTTGTAGTGAACCATCCTGGTGGTGACTCATCCGAGGAGTGAATCATCCTAGAGGTGACTCATCCTGGAGGTGACTAATACTAATGGTGACTCATCCCGGTGGTGAATCATTCTAGCAGTGACTCATTCTGGAGGTGACTCATTCTAGCCGCGACCCATTCCAGTGGCGACTCATCCTAGCAGTGACTCATCCTAGTGGTGACTCATCATGGAAGTGACCCATATTCGTGGTGAATTATCATGATGATGACTCATCCTAGAGGCGTCTCATCCTATAGGTGAATCATCCTTGAAGTGACTCATTATGGTGGTGACTCATTCTCGTAGTGATTCATTTTAGTGGTGACTCATCCTAACAATTTTCCATTTTTTCTATAATTTTAAAGTTTTTCAAAAAAAATAACAAAATTTCCATTTTGATGTATTTTATTAATAAAAATGGGTTTAGTAACTTAGTTAATAAGTTTTAAAGATGTTTCAAATGTAATTAATTTTATATTTAGTTTACAAAAATACCAAACTCTTTTAAAATATCTGAAACACATGGTTTTAATGAGATATACCGTTAATGTTCATCTAAACCATTTCAAATCCCATTAGTTTCTGATCTAATCTTTTTAAAGTTTAGACCATCCTTTAATTAATTCCTTGTTTTTCTCTTGATACAGGAGGATCCAAATAATTCTTTACTGGAGTCATAGAATGTTTTGTTGTAGTAGTTTTGAGTTCTCATTGTCCAAGAGAAAATTTCATCATGTATACACACCCACAATTTGGTGTAGTAGGTCAGTGAAAGGATTATTCCTTCTAGGTAGGATTTACTTCATTTATTTTTATATATATCATGTGTAATGGGTTTATAATTATTATCCTTGTGTGGATGGTTGAATCTGGATTAAGAAAGATAAAAAAATTGGTTTAAATTAAATATAATGTGGTAAGGAAATGTGGTAAGGAAATGTGGTGTATGATCTTATAGATTATTTCTTATTGATTGATGTTATGAACTATATGGGATAATTACCCACTAAAAAACATGGTCACAGGGGGTCCTTTCTTGCACTTATATCTTGCGAACTATAGAATGCATGTTTTGTGGTTGATGAAAAAAATGTAATAAATAAATGGATAACCATGTATATTCGGTTAATGTATTGAATTCCCTAGGATATAATGGGTAGTTTGATAATTACCATAATTAATGAATTCAAATTTGAATAAGAGAAACTTTGATAAATCTGAAAAAATTTTGTACAGTGGTATGAGATATGATGTGTATGGGGAAAGTGGGCATGATACGGTTGAGCAGTGGGGTTGTGATTAAAGGTCATGGAAGATGTGTTTTTTGGTCTATTTAAATGTGATTCTTATTGTGTTTTATTTTGTTTTAGCTACATGGTTAGTATGTATGGTGATAATAATGATCATGGAATATAAGTCGATCTACATATTTTAATGAAATGGGGTGGTAATGGAGAATCTGAGAAATGATATAATAAATATTTAAGACTAAAAACAAACTGTGGATTGCAATATTCTCATGTGGGGTTGTGTATTTAGTCTTGGTAGTGGACATTGGGGACCTTGTAAGTTGGTTTGTGATTTTCTTGCAAACTTGTAGGTGGGGTTTGGGTGTCTCTATATAAATATATGTGTGTATAAATTGTATTTTCATTATGATTTCTATATGAACCCCACCCATATTAAGTATTATGTGTCGACCCCCACATAGTCACATGGGGGTGTGTTTCACAACATCCTAGTGGGAGGATGGATGGTTGGCCACCTGATCTTCCATACTCCGTCTTCCAAGTAATAATGGACTAGGTGTCTTTGGGAGACTTGTGGTGTGTGGTCTTAGGTTTCTTCCGGATGATTTAGGATGTGTTTTCCTAGCTGTCTTCAAGATGAGATGTGATTGTTGGTGCTGATGTTTGAGGGAAATATATGCTTTGAGGTGACTCCCATCTGTGCACAGGTGGGATGTGATGTGATATATTCTAAAGATGTGGGAGCGTTGGTACTTTTTTTGTTGGGGTGTGAGACCAGCTAATCAATGGGAAGGTGGTGCAAGGTACCCTATAATTGATGTGATTTATATTATATTATATTAGCTAGATTCCTTATTTTTTGAGTAAACCTTTTTTAAGATGGTGTTATGGTTAACCTACCAGTTAGGTACTGTTTAGTCAGGCTATTTTCTAATGGTTGCATTGGTATGCTCCTTCCACTTGTGCACAAGAGATTTGGTTTTACTAATGAGTATATCTATATTCTCACCCTATGTATATAAGATATTTTGAAGGATTCCATGTGAACTATATGACCTGTGATGGACCTTACTATCTATACCATAGGATAATTTCTTTGCTGCTACCCAAGTTTTGTTTTTGATATTTACTTTTGAGACTTTTATTTGTATTAGTTCTATTTTCACATTCTTTTTTGGTTGGTTTTTGTTTTTATTATATATATGTCATAGATTTTATTTTGGTTGATACATCCTATGTCCCGATATTGTTTTCTTATATAAGGAAATACCTCCAATATTGTCATATTTTTATACCGTTGGTACTAGTCTCCAACATGGGTCCTATTGGAGGCAGGAATCAGGTGTCATTATCTCTCCCCCATCATTTCAGCAACTTTGCTGGGAGGGGGTAATGATAGAGTGGTATCAAAGGTTATGGTTAAGAGATAGGGTGGATTTCAAAGTTAGGAATAGTGAGGAATACATGGGTTGGTATGGAAATAGTGTTAGTTGTCCTTGGTGCGTGACATAGGTCAGAGAACTGGCTAGGACATGGGATTTTAGGGCCACCGATGATCCATTGCATAGACTCTGAGCTTTTTGAATGACCAATTGAATGATACTTCTTATAGGGTAAATACCTAAGAGAGGTACATGAATCTTGAGGACTTTTGTTCTTTTTTGAATTAGGTTGTTTGGGGAATTTCAAAATCGATAAAATGAATTAAATGGAATAATGTTAATTAAAATACATCAAAATGAAAATCCATTCTATTGGGATCAATAAATCCTTGTTTATATTTAATTTATGGCACTTCGTCATCATCTGTGTGTGGCTGGGGTAGTGGAGGTTCAACAGGATAACCCAGTTGATCAATGGAGGTTTTATCTGGCTGAGGATGGTGATCATTGGTAGAGTATGTTGTGTACTTTTCGATGAATTTCATTGGAAACATATGAGAGTAGATTTTCCAATATAAAATAGAGAATTGGATAATGGATATGGATATTTCTTTTGGTTTTATATGAGCCCCAATAGAGTAAAAGGTCTCATTGGTAGTTAGTCTTATGTGAGGATTTTTGAGTTAGTGTTGGAAGTTGTACCTTGGTGAGAAGAGAGAGGAATATGATTCACGGGTCATCTTCTAGTAGGATTTTCAGGAAGAGTTCATCTCATTGACCATGAAGGACAAGAAGATGCAAGAGTTACTCTCCATCCAACAGTGGAGTATGTTTGTGTGGGATCTTGGGATTATGTTCAAGGACCTATTGTTCTTCTCCTAGATATTTTTTCGGATGATGAGTCCTGAATGAGGCATCTTTAAGAGGCACCCCATCCTTCTATACAGTATTTAGTTACATATTTTACATTACCAATGTACCTGGAGGTTCAGAATAAGGCATAGATGATCGAGCAGATGAAATCATGAGGAGGTTTTCTGTGAGAGGGGAAGGAACATGGTTCCATAAGGGGAATATTTGTTGGTGGTAGGCCTTAGGTAATAGGGCCTTATAGGTTTCAACCATCTGGGAGTTGACCTAAACAACTTCCCTTTAGGCCTTTTAGTTTTCATACCTTTTCTGTGGGCTTAGGGTAGATGTGTTTCTAATTTTTGGTTAATAGACTTGTTCAGGACCAGAACCCTGTGTCTGTTCAAGATTAGTTTGTCAAAGGAAGGGATATTCAGTGTTAGACTAATCATCAGTTACCAATAAGGCCCTTCCAATAGAAGGAGTGGTAGGATTATGTTCCATATAGGGAAGATGAAGTAGGTAGAGGATGACCTCCGGATGTTCTTAGACCTCAGGGAAATTGACCCAAGTGTGATTGTAGAGGAGGGTGTCAGAAAATAGGAAGGGGAGCAAGGCATGGTCAGTTTCATGAAGCACCAAATGGATCAGAGACTCTTAGAGGTGTAATTAGTTTATCATCTATTCTTTTTTATTATTTGTTTTAATCTGGTTCTTCACACTCGTTTGTTTCACCCACTATAGTTCATGCTTTGGGATTATACGTAGAAAGTATTTCCGTGCCCCTGGTGTTGACAACACCAGTTAGAGGCCAAACCATCTTGTATAATGATTATCAGGGATGTGAACTGATGATGGGGCAACATTATTCATGTGTATAACATATATTTCTTGATATGAAGATATATGATGTCATCCTTTTTTTCTACAAGTTATATTCCATGCATGATATTATTGACAGATTTTAGAGGGGAATCGTGTTCTCAGACATGGATGGCCAGCAAGTAGTTTTCATTAGAGAGAGAAGCTATCAGGTGGGTAAACGAAATGTTAAGCCCTGTAATTCCTTTATGGTTAAGATGTATGTGGATCTAGTGGGTGATAGGTTAGATAAGGCTCCTAGGGTCATTAGGGAGTTCCTAGATGTTTTCTCTGAGGAGGTTGTGGAACTACCCCCTCAATGTGACATTGAGTTTGTGATAGACTTACATCATAGTGCTTCTCAAATTTTGATAGATCCTTATCATATGATACACAATGATTTATGGGAGTTGAGTATTTAGATTGATGATCTAATATAGAAAGGCTTCATATGTCCTAGTGTGTCGCCATGGGGTGCTCTAGTGTTGTTCTCTAGGAAGGTTGATGGTAGTATGAGGTTGTTTATAGACTATTAGAGGTTGAATTAGGTGAAAATAAATAACTTTTTCCCACTCTCTTGGATTGATGATATTTTAAAATATCTAAGTGGTGAGAATTGGTTTTCTAATATCAACATGCGATTAGGATTTCACTAGTTAAGGGTGAAAGATAGTGATATCATGAAGACTTCCTTTTGATGTAAGTATGGGAACTTTGATTTTTTAGTGATTTTTTGTGTTACAACCACACCATCCATGTTCATGGGGCCCATGAAATCCACGTTTCATGAGTTCCTGGAATAGTTCATCTTTGTATTCATCGATGATAACTTGATCTACTCTAAGTCATAAGAAGACCTTGTCGAGAATCTCTGAGATGTTGTGCAGGTTCCTCAATGCCACTAACTCTATGGAAAGTTGTCAAAGAAGGGTAGTGGAGTTAAGAAGGCATCCCCAGATATGTTTTTTCTTGATCACCTCAAAAATCGAGTACAAAGTGCAAGTTTTTGGAGACATCCAGAGTGGGAATCGACTACCGGGGAAGAAGAATCCTGCTTGGGATGCGGGGATGACTATGGGTATTATGATATGTATCTCTTTGTTTTCCTTCTTTTTGTTATTTCTATCTTCTTGACTTTGTTTTGTGTTGGATGTGGGGCACCAGGAACCCTCAAACTAGCTTTATGAAATGAAAAAAAAATATTTTCAGCTAAGTTTTGGAAATGTGAGGTCCATTTCCTCAGATATGTGGTGTCTCATCATGGTGTGAGAGTTACCCAACGATGTTTTAGGAAATTGTTTCTTGGTAAGCATCCAAGAAAGTTGTAGAGTTTTATATCTTTCTTGGTCTCATAGACTATTATCGTAGGTTTGTGCTAGATTTCTCTCATGTTTTATCCCTGTTGATAACATTGACCATAAAATACCATGATTTTGTGTTGAACGATCAATGCCATTAATAATTCGGTTACAATAAGGAGAACTTGGTTAGTTATCTAGTGCTTTATCTATAGAAGGAGGGTGCATTGTTTGAGGTTTTATGTGACTTATCCCTCCTGGTCTTAGGGTATGTCTTGACATAGCAGAAGGAATTAATCTCTTTTGGGTCTAGGCTATTACACCCTAACGAACATAAATATGTATTTGTGTTTTCTCTAAATTTTTGGTGACATTACCTCATTGGGGAGTGATTTTTGGTCTTCACATATTAGAAGAGTTTCAGATATATCATTTCCCAATGTGACTAGAATAAAAAACTATGGAGGTGGAAGGATTTACTTCAGAACTATGATTTTGAGAACTTCTATACATCTAAAAAAGGAAATTTCATGGCTGGTGATTTGAGTAAAAATTCACGAAATAATGTTTTTAAGGAGTCTGAAGATTCTTAGAGATCAATGGATGAATTGACAGCCTTGCACTATAATTCAAGGGTGGTTGAAGGAGGTGGTTGCGTGTTCTTAATGATGGTTTAGTCTTATCTAATTCATCAAGTGTAGGAGTATCAATGGGGAGAATCATAGGTAGAGTTGATGCATGATCGTGTTTTCCAAAGTGATGCTTCAAATGGATGGACATATAATAGCTGGAACTAGATAATGTTTCATGGAAGCCTGTTAGTTTTGGTATAAATGCATAGGGAAGTTATTAATGAGTTCTATAGATCACCTTTTTCAATAAAACCAATAATTTCTAAGATGTTTCACTGCTTGAGGCTTTAGGTTTGGTGTCCCAAGTTAAGGTGGGCACTAACAAGGTTTTTGGAAAGGTGTTTAGTTTTACAGATGATAATGGTTGAGCATCATGTTATGAGATGTTTGTTCTAGCCCTTGGATATTCCTTAATTTAAATAGGATGTAACCTTTATGGACTTATTCATGGGGTTACCCTGAGATCTATGAGGTTTTGATGCTATATGGGTAATTGTGGATTTGTTTACGAAATCATACCACTTTCTAGTGATTAAGGAGTCAGATGTGGTGGATTTTTTAGAAAAAAATATGTGTGAATGAAGTAGTGTAGTAGCATAGAGTTACAAAGTCCATTGTCTTAGACTGGGACACACATTTTACCACACCAACATGTATGGGATTAAATAATTCTTTTGGAACTTAGTTATGACTCAACACTACCTTCCACCCTTATACGGACGAGTAGATTAATCGAACTATCTAGATGATGGAGGATATTCTGAATGCATGCTTATAAAACTTTGGGGGATCTTAGGTACAACAATTTCCCTTGGATGAGTTCTATTATAATAAAATACATCACTCATACATTGGTATGACCACATTTGTGGCTTTTTATGGATGGTCATTTAATTATCTGTTATGCTGGACTGAGGTTAGGGAGGCAATAGTTCTTGACCCTGATATGATGAAGAGAACAACATAAAAGGTTTAGTTTGGTTAAGAGAGGATGGAGGTATAAAAAGACAAGAATAAGTCTTATAATGGTCGTAGGAGGAGTCCCTTAGAGTTATATGTTGGATATCATGTGTTCTTAAAGGTTCCCATCAACATGGGAAACACTGATTTTGAAGGGTAGTAATCTCTTACATCGGTTTGTTAGACCTTTCAAGGTGTTGGGTGACTTGGAAATGTGGAATATCAGTTGGAATTTCCAATGCAGTTGGGAAGGATTACAGATGTCTTCCACATCTCTTAGCTCCATCGATATCTTCATGATGAATCCCAGGTCATAGAATGGGGGAGGGTTGGATATCAAGGATGAAAATACCATCATGAATCATATATTAGATATTCAAGACTGACGAGATAAGGTGTTGTGAGGACAAACCATTCCCCTGGATAGGGTGCTATGGAGTCATGGTATCTTGGAGGAGGGTACTTGGGAGTGTGAGGTGTAGATATGGGCCCAGTATCCAGTGTTGTTTTGAGTTTTCCCTTATCTAATTTATTTATGGTGTGTTTTTTGAACCTTGGTATTTTATAAAATATGCTTTTCCATTAATGAAATTTGTGTTGTGTGATGTGTGATAATGTTACCACATGAGAAAAAGGGAAGACCTGATTCATAATCCAGATGCATTTTTCTATTATGTGATTAAACCCATGTAGGTGAGTCAGTGATACCCATATTAGATAATATCTTAACACGGAGGACCCAATTCTGAGATTTATATGTTTGGGGAAGTTTGTTGTTTTTTTAGGATAAAACATTTGGTTGATGACACTATTTCAAGAGAAATGAGCTCCTTGATATTTATCTGTAGAGATGGTTTTTTTTACCCTTTCTCTCCTTCACTATGAGTTGGTGTTTAATTATTGAGGATAATAATTGTTTGAAAGGTATCTAATGTAATGTTCTGTACCTTATGGCCTATTAATTTTCTAAAAATATGATAATTTAGATCTCCTGGGGGATGTCCGGGTGTTTTTGGGACATGTTATTCATTCCAATGTTGATACATTCCAACATTTTTCCAAATTTATAGTTTTCCAATAGTGACTCATTCTAGTAGTAACTCATCCTGGTGGTGAATCATCCTAGCGATGACTCATCCTAGTAGTGACTTATCATAAAGGTGACTCATCCCAGGGGTGAATCATTCTGAAGGTGACTCATCCTGGTGGTGAATCAACCCAGTGGTGACTAATTCTTGCAGTGAATCATCCTAGAGGTGAATCATTCTGGTGATGACTCATCCTAGTAGTGACTCATCTTGGTGGTGACTCATCTAGATAGTGACTGATCATGGTAGGGAATCATTCTATCCATGACTCGTTTTAGAGGTGACTAATTATGGCAATGACTAATTCTGGCGGTGACTCATCCTGGTCGTGAACAATTCTAATAGGGACTCATTTTTTTGGAAGCTCATTCTGGTAGTGACTCATTATGATGGTGACTCATTCTGAAAGTGTCTCATCTTAAAAAATTTCAATTCTTTCTAGAGTTTTCAAGTTTCTTTTAAAAAATTACAGAATTTCCATTTTGATGACTTTTATGAAGAAAAATGGGTTTAATTACTTAATTATAGAATTTTAAAGCCATTTAAAAATTAATAAATCATATCTTGAGTTTCTAAAAAGTATCGATTCCTTGAAAATGTCTAAAACACGTGGTTTTAATAATATCCACCTTTAATGGTAAACTAAACCGGTTCAAACCCTGTTAGCTTTAGATCTAGTCATTCTAAGGTGAATATCTTCCATTTGTTCATTTCTTCTTCTTTCTCTTGATACAGGAGGTTCAAAATCCTTCTTCCTTTGAGTCATACAACATGATATTGTAATAGGTTAGATTTCTCACTACCCAAGAGGTAGTTTCCTCCTCTATGCGCAACCAATATTATTTTAACAATTTGGTGAATGGATTTTTACTTCAAGGTAGTATTTCCTTCATTTATTTTTATTCATATCAGATGGAATTGGTTTATAATTTTTATCCTAGTGTGGTTGGATGAATATAGATTAATAAATATAAAAAATTAGCTTAAATTAAATATAATGGGGCAATGAAATGTGGGGTATGATCATACAAATTGTTTGTTATTTGTTGATGTTATGAATTGTATGGTCTAATTAGCAACTGAAAATCATGACTGTTAGTAGTCTTTTATGGAACTTATATCTTGTGAAATATGTAATGAATGTTGTTTGGTTACTAAAAAAATGTAATAAATAACTAGCTAACCATGTATTTTTAGATAATGGATTGAATTCCCCAGGATATAACGGCTTGTGTGATAACACCATTAATTAATGAAGTGAAATTTGAATAAGAGAACCATTGTTAAATCTGAAAATATATTGTGTTGTGGTATGAGATATGATGTGTGTGGGAGAAGAGAGCATGATATGGTTGAGTAGTGAGTTTGGGATGAAGGGTGGTGGTGGATGTGGTTTTTAGGTTGTTTCTATGTGCTGCTTATTGTGTTTTTTTTGGTTTAGCTACCCTGTTGGTATGGGTGGTGATAATATTAAGGTTGGAATATAAATTGATGTGAATATATTAATGAAATGGGTTGGTTGTGGAGAATCTAGAAAGTATTCTAATAATAATTACTGATAGAAAACAAAATATGTATTGTGATATGCTTTTGTGGGGTTGTGTATTAAGTCTTAGCAGTAGACATGGGGGAGCTTGTATGTTGGTTGGTGATCCGATTGTAAATATATAGGTGGTATTTTTGTGGATTTTTAAATATTCGTGTACACATTGTATTTTTCCTTCGTATTTATATATTCACACCATCCACATCGAGCACTATGTGCCAACACCTGCATAGTCACATGGGGGTTTCATTCCCAACATCCTAGTGGGAGGATGGATGGATGACCACCCAATCTTCTCTACTCTGTCTACCAGACGATAATGGTCCAGGTGTATTAATGTGAGTTGTGATGTGTGGTCCCAGGTGTCTTTAGGATGAGTTTTGATGTTTTTTATTAGTTGACTTCAGGATGATATGTGATTTGTGACCCAACTGTGTGCGGGTAGGATGTGATGTGATGTGTTGGGATGTGTGGCCCAGGTGTATGCGAGTGAGATGTTATGTGAGGTGTGTCCCAGGTGTGTGTGGGTGGGATGAAATGTTATATATTCATAAGATGTGGGAGAACCATGACGTTTTCCATTGGGGTGTGAGGGAATCTAATTAGTGGGAAAGTGGTGTGGGGTACCCTATTATAGAATTTAATTAAATTATATTATATTACTTGGATTAATTATTTGGTGAGTGATCCTTATTAAAGTTGCGGTTATGGTTAGTATACCTGTTAAGTTCTATTCGGTTCTACTATTCTATCATGGGTGAATTAGTATGATCCTTCCACTTGTACATAGGAGACTTTGGTTTTCCTAATGAATATACATGTATGATCACCCTACGTATATAAAATTATTTTCAGGATTCTAGGAGTACTTTTTTAGACCATGATAGATCTTACTAGACGTACCCTTAGATATTTGTTTTGTTTATTCTCTAGTTTTGTTTTGGGTATTTACTTTGGAGACTTTTATTTGTATCATTTTTATTTAAACATGCATTGTTGGTCGGTTTTTGGTTTCCTTATATATATTTAATGGATTTAATTAAGTTTGATACATCATATTTCATGATATTTGTTTCTTATAGAGGGGAATGCCTCTAATATTGTGATATTTTTATACCCTCTATGCTAGTCTCCAACCTGAGGAGGAGTGGAGGTGGGACTCGAGTGTCATTATCTTTCTCCCTTCATTGTGGCATCTGTGCTAGGAGGGGGTCATGATAATCCTCATTGTAATTCTGATGCCCCCACATCCAACCCAATGTCTTTATCCACACATCTACTACTGACACATCTCTCCCCAACTTAATAGTGTTGTATTCATATCTTTCCTTAAGAAATTTCCAACAACCTGTAGCTCACGTCTCCATCACTATGGAGCCTAAGAAGTGGGCATCGCCATCTTTTCCTCAATCAGGAATCAAATGGAAATATTAACCATCACCTGTTCTCAGATTCCAAGAATGGAACCCTCTACATTTATCAACACACACCTTCCCTAAAACCCTCACTCGGGTATGGCCAGTGGTGCACAACCCACCACCCGACTGCACCTTTAACTTTCCCCAAGGTAAAAACCATCATGAATGCTATTCATACCACCAGAAAAAAACATTAAGTATCATGGGGTAACAATAATGTGCTCTCAGTGTACCTAGAACAATGTAATGGTATTGGTGATGATCATATCAAGTATGGATGTAAACCAAGAGTTCATTTACTAATTATACCATAACTAATTCATCACTGATGTCAACTCTCACTATAGGGACTCTGTAACCTTTCAAAATTCAAATCATCCTTTTATAAAAACATCTCATCAATACCCAACCACCACCACTCATGCAGGGTTCACTAACAAGAACTCACTACCACCTCATGAATATCTACAAAGAAGTGGTGAATCAGTATTTTATTTTCACTACTATCGCCACCACACTCGAGTTATTCAAGAACCACTCTGGTGACTCTAAAAAGAAACACAAAAATCCATCAAACTAATCCAAAAATGAATTTTATATTACACAAAAAACACTTCCCACTATGATCACATTTAGAATAAGGATTGTTTATCCCGAGCCACCTTCCCACATATACTGAAATGGCATCAATCCTCTCCCTCACATGTCCACATCTAGGCCTCATTAGAACTATCGAGGTCACACACTTTCCTACACCCACTCACTAGACTCGACTCTGGATCACAAGAGCTGCAATTCACCAAATCTAGGTCTGAAAATCACTTACACATCTAACAATGCATCCTTGTCCATCAACCTCATCAAACTCAAGTCTTACCTGATGTTCCCTTCCAAAAACACAACCTTTCACACAAAAACCCAACCACATCACCAACCCTCACCTAGGGTGTCACTTTCTACCTAGAGTGTACAAATAGAGTTAACATCCATCCCCACATCGAATGTTTCCAACACAATCGAGTCATTTTCTCAACCAACCATGCCCTTTGAAACCAACCTTACAACCAACCTCTTGAAATAAAGTGATTCTCTGAACAAGAAACCAAGGAACAACCATATCTTTTACTGAAACTTGATGGTACTCACCATGCACCGATTCCAACTCTAAATCATCTCCCATGCTTCATACTCATAGGCACATGCAACACTATGATAACCACCCCTGAGTTCACCCCGGATTTCCCCAAGACTGACAACTTATATCTATAACTCGATTCTCCCCTCCAAAACCATTAAATTTCCCACTCATCCCTATAGGCCAAAAATGAACTATAAAATAATCTATACATGCCTCTATCCAAAACCAAAACGTCCAAAATTTCCTTATTCACTGGTGATTACTCCAAAAATAGATGAACCCTCTCACGGGACACCCCCAAGGTCAAAATATACTTACTCTTCAAGCTATGGCTAGGGGTAACAAAGTCATTAGGCTCTTCCACTACCCAAAACACCAAAACATGACAAGTTACCCAAACTAAGGTACATTCACTGCTCAAAACACCCATACACATGGTCTAATCACAACACTAGGGAAACCCATTTTTTACATTCCCCTTCATGTTCCATCATGAACCATGCTTGACACTCATATCTACCCTCTCCAACAACACATAGGGTATAACTAATGGAACTATCATGCTAGATTATAAATACTATTCACAACCCACTCTAGTTATCTCTCCCTAAACTACATGAAGTGAGAAAAGTTCTCATGAAACTGCCCCCTGAATCCTTTACTGGGCACTATCATTGCCTCAGGTTCCACTGATGGAGGGTCATTTCTAGAAATATCCACCTGTCCCCCAATAAAAAAAATTATTCGTGTATTCATATCTATAAAATGTTAAAAACACATCTTAAGTCACATAACACATCATTAACACATTTAAAAATAGGGATTCCCATAAATCCATAACATGTCATCCCTTAATCCTGACCACATGGTCAAAACTGAGGTGTGATCACTGCCCTTAACCATTTTCCATCTAGGTCATGGTGAACCAGGGTACACACATTCTCATATTCAATTTTCTCATTAGACACCCATTTCCAATATTCATCATTATTTTACAATTGTTAAATTTTACATTAGGTACCTTTTCGGTTCAATTAAACAAGCAAGGAAAAACATTTCAATTTCAATAACTTACCAAAAAGCTACTTTTATATGCATGCCTAAAGATGATGCATGTCACAACAATTCATGAGTGACTAGAATGATGCATGAATAGTCAAATCTCATGCCATTCTAGGTCATGAGTCAAATTGCATAAAATCTCAAAAGTAATATCATTATAAAAAAAAGTTCATCACTTGAGGTGAAATAAGATTCAACAATAACAACACACATTAATAAAAACAATTCCCACCATGGGTACTTTGGTTTTCCCCCATACATGGGTTAGATAATCTCTTGCATGATATCATTTCCATGTCCTGATTAATCCTATTATTCGGTCTATATTTCCCAAATAGTAAGACAAAATAAAAAGAAAAGAAAACCACTTTCATATAACTTTTTAACGTCCCGAAACAAATTCCACACATCAATTCCCAAATACGGTCAGTTACATGACCTCAAGTACACCTCCCTATATGACATAGGTTGTGGACTAGTAGTGTGGCTCTAATATATCAACATGGGGATACTATAACATCTTTATAAAAGTATCACATCATTAAAAATAGATAAACAATAACCAAAAGACAGTAACCAACAACCAAAATCATACTATAATCATTAACATACTAGTATCACATTGTGAAATAGAAAAAGAAACAATATCCAAAACTAAATGTAGATATACAATTCCAAATACCATTCAAGTTTCAACTGAAAAACCCAAAAGTAAAAACAATGAAAATTTCCACAAGAGGATCCCAGCACCAAGTCTGATTCCCTCATCCATGCTCCATCCTCACTCATCTATATAAAATAGGGTTATTTCCCTAATCCTATCTTGAAAACATAATGTCTATTCAAATACTGATTAGGCATCTTGAGTAAGTTTTGAGTACAACTTATTAGACCACCACCAATGAAATCTAAAATAATATCATTTCAATAACAATGTATGTAGTTGTATAAAGAATAAAATATAAGCAATAAAGTAAACAGTTTACATATATTCAATTATTCTTTATTTAACAACATAATCCCATGGGTACCTAAGGACACCTGAACCCTTAATACCTAATTTTCCCCATGCTAGAGTTTGAAAAATAACACATAAACAATTCATAGATCATTATTACACAAGGGATTTGATTATCCATTTTGTTTCAATCAATATAATGAATAATGTGAGGCATAGTCCAATGCCAAAATTTTGGTCCTAGAATTCCATGTCTTGCATCCTGTGAGTATTTAGAGCACCAGTCCCTATCTCACACCTTGATTATCAGTTTATCACTTATGGGTGATTGGAGTATCAGTGTTTTCCCATACTCTTATATTATCCAATCACATATTTTTATTTAGAGTACCTATATGTGTCCCACACTCGTATACCAATATATCACACATATATCACTTCAATAAAATTTTATTAACATTAACCCAATTTTTACCACTTCACAACATTGATGCCATCAAAACTATCAAAAAAGCATGGTTCAACATTTTAGTCACATAGAATAACATGTGAAACTCACTGTTAAACAATTTTTGATTATTTAAATCACAAACCCATTATCCCATTAAGGTTAATCCAACCATCTCATAATTCATGTTATCAATTAATTCATAAACACATTAATTGTTCAATCACACAATATCAATTTCTCATTAATTCCACAATCACAACATTATATTATTTAATTAACAAATTAATTAATACATATACAATAATTAAATAATAATAATTACCAAAATTCAATTTTCCCATATTCAAATTTATCATTAATCACATGGAAAATAAATTAATCAATTGCATTATTCTATAAATTAATAAATCAATTAATTTATTCCATTCAGGATTCTATTTTAAAACATGCCTATTTAAATTTCAAAACACATACATGTAATATAAATTCAATACCATGGGAATTAAATTTAGACCACCAACCTCAAGATCTTTGATGTATGCTTTCCAATAGAAATCCAAAATTTAAGTGGGAAATTCAATTTCACGATCAAGAATTAGATCTAGATCCAAAACCTACATCCAAGATCAAACATGCTAGATCTATATTAACCTATATTTAGATCCATAACTAATGGAGAAAAACATCCTCACAGTGTATGGGGAAATATGGGAGAGTGGGAGGAAACCAATCGGGAACAGATCACATACCGAAAATAGGTACAGATCAATCAACAGATTGTTGATTCATCAATAATAGAGGATGTAAAGCCTTTTAATCTGTTTATGAGCCTCCAAAATTGATAAAAATTAGTTTAGGGTAGAGCAATGGTTTTTAGGGATATAAAACTAGGATTTTTAAAATATTTAATGTAGTTTCATGGTTTCGAATTTCTTGTTGCACAGTTTACTCCTCAGGACATAGGGTTTTCCCTAACTGTGTCCCATATTGTGTGCCTCTTCTAAGGGAGGCCCACTTTTATTACTAAGAGGTAACCCAGTTTAATAAAATTTGGGCCATCTAAGAAAATCCCATCTATTTAGGTTCGCAAGGTTTGTTGTCATGGGAACATGGTTTGGGAAAACCATGAACCAACTGTTCACTTCTCCTCTTCCTTCCAAAATTCTCAAATTTCACTCAACACCCTTTGAGGAAAAATTCAAAATAAATACCCAAAATAAAGAAAAAGAGTACCTATAAACAAGATAGAGGGATCTACAGAAAAGGTCAATATCTTATAATAAATCAAAAAAATAAAATTTTTTGAGTGATTTTGGTTAAATATATATATAAATATTATATATTTAATCAAATTTTTAATATTCATCGTATTTTATGTTTAGACAAAAAATAAGAATATATTCCATTTTTGCACTAAATGTATATTTTTCAAAAAAGTTTTTTTTTTGTCACATTGAGAACTTATTTAAAAAAATATTTTTTACACGTTTATAAAATTTATTTGTAAAAATAAACATAATTTTTTAAATAATAATTTTTAAAATATCAGGGAGTAAATTTTTGATAATTTTGTTAAAAGATAATGTTTTTGATGAATAATGAAAAATACAATTTTTTATTCATTATTTTAATTTATTTAAAAAAAATTTGAAACATAAATATTATTTTAATATGTTTCCAAAAGTAAAATTATTTCAATTATATATGTATTAATCTAATTTAGGTCACTAGAATCAATTTCATGGTGAATTTTGATTTAAAAACATTATAATCTTTTTAAAATATCTTTTTAACCATGTCTGTGGGATTGAATTAAAATTAAAAAATTCTATTATGTGAATATAATTTGTAAAAATGGATTTCATATTTTTTGTTAGAGTAGTTTATATTATCTAATAATTTCAACTTAATTTTTGACCAATGTGAATAGTTAATGCTGTAAAAATTAATTACCACTGTCTAGGTGAAAATGGGTTTACCAGGGGTTAAACTAAAAAGGTAATGGTTAAAAATTAATAAAAACATGTTCAACACACATTGGAATTATGTATTTATACCTAATTTATTCTAGTATTTATAATGTCCCATTTCAGTGGCTTTTGGCATGTTAAAAATGTGGGTGTGCCTTTTTCTTTTCAAAAATTAAAATTGTTCCACTCACCGCACTTATAAAAGGACACCCCTCTGCTCTCCTATACACACATGAAAAGCCCTATTCTTCAAAAAAGAACTATAAAAATACTATTATTACTTACCACATATCATCATAGATTCCATATTTTATTGAATTATATAAATTATTTATTAATTATATTTTTACCCATAATTTCCTTTTTATTTTTTTGGAAAGGAATATTCTTTCCATTTTCCAAACAATAGCCATTTTAATTTTATCAAAAATGTGAAAGGAATATTTTTCTTAACATGTATTCCATGAATGATATTTTACACCATCATGATCACTCAATTATTTAAATAATCTATTATAACTTTCAAAAGTTATTTTCAATGAAAATGATTTATAAAATTTATCATGAGTTTGTATTTTTAAAATTTGGTTTTCAAAGACAAGATATATTTCTCATGAAAAGTTTTAAATTATTTTTAAATAATATTTTATATATTTCCCAAGTTATTTTAAAAGATTTTTTTTTAAAATGTTTTAAGTTTTTAAAAAAAATTTAAAGTTGAAAGGTTATTTTCCTTAAGAAACATTCCATGTTTTTTTCTTTCAAAACAATTTTCCACCTAAGATTAAATCCATTGATGTTAATTTTACTTTACTAGGGTTATAATCCAAGAATACTATTCAGATTCACTATACCAATGTTTTATGTTTATGATGAAAAGATGGTTATGAATACAATTTATCTTCCATTGGTTATACTATAATAAAAATATTTTTAAAACCCATTTCTTCTTCCATGGGTCATGCTAAGATGAAATAATTATGAGATTGATTTCTTTTCCAGAGGTTACTCTTTGATGAAAAGTTTAAAAAACTAATTTATTTTCATGGATTCTAACATAACGATTATTTTTTGATCTTGTGTCACAAATAAGTATGATTATTATTATGTGACATTTGTTATGTTATAACCAAGATGGATGGGACCTACATATACCTCAAATGCATTGGGTAAATATTGATATCTCAAGAGATAAATGTGATCGGAATGGTGAGTGAACCTATTTTAATAAGGAAATTTTAACACTCTAATAATATTGGGAGTGAACCTTGAATATTATGATAGTATAGGGAGTGAACTCATTAAACTGATATTTTTTCCAAGGAGGCCTCACAACTAAGGAAGTTATTTTCTAGGCTTATGTGTATTCCAAAAATCTAGGTCTCATACCGAAGATATTTTCTCATGGTTCATGTTTTTTTATTCTATTATGCTTCATATCTTATGAACATAAAATATTTATGACACGAAACATGTTTACAATCTATAATATGAAGGGTATGGTTTTATAATGTTATTATCATGTTCTCATTCCCATATTCTCATGTTATAATGATATATCTCTTTTTGACCCTTACTAATAATCTAAGATCAACCTTTCTTATGTTTCCTTCCACCAGGTTATGAAGAAAGGTTTTTTGTATGGTCTGTGTAAGATGATTATTATGTGGGAGGATCATTATGGTATATTTTGAAGATATTTCACTGATTAATAAGTTTTTGTGTCTAGTCCGCAAATTCACATAGATAATACGGTCCATGGCTGTGTATTTTTGAAATTTATTGTTTAGTCATCTAGAATGATGTAATATCTATGTATAAGAAGTTTGGGTCCTTATATTAGTTCCTTATCAAGCTCACATTGATTTCTATCTCTAAAGGGTGTCTTTCACATCATCTATGAGAAGTACTTATATTCTAAAGGGATAATAGGATGTCTAGGTGGGTCGATATGAAATCAAGTATCATAGGCTAGGTAGAGTGACAAATTAGATGTCAAGTATCATTTTGATTGATCAAGGAATGTGAAGTATTGAATTACCTCATGTTATAGATTGTTGTAGGTACATCTTCCCCTACTGGATTCCATCCTCTGAGAGAAGTGGAGTTCAATATTGATCTAGTGTTAAGAGAGGAACCATTCTCTATTACTCCTTATATTATAACACATACAAATCTTTAAGAACATAAGATAAACCTAAATGATTTGGTATATAAGGGTTTTATCTGACCAAATACTTCTCTATGGTGTTTACCTATAATATTCACCAAGAAGGTAGATAAAACCCTAAGGTTGTTCATGGAATGTTGAAGGCTAAACTATATTATGGTTAAAAAATATTCTTCACAATCTTAAATATACTATCTATTTGACTAGATTTTAGGAGAGACAATTTTCTCCAAGATAAATGTGAGTTCAAGCTACTATTAGGTTCATGTTATGATATCATACATACCAAATATATCATTCTAGAGCAGATATGGCTTTAATGAGTGTCTGGAAGTGTTTTTAAGTTTTTAAAATCTACTAATAGTTTTTATATCCCTGGTCAATTGGGTTTTACAGTCATATGTACATTAATTTGGGGGGGTTTGGATGTCATCATTGATTATTCTCACTCTTTCCACGGCCGTGAAAAACATATTGAGATCATTCTAGATACACTAAGAAAGAAACAACAATATGATATGATAAAAAAATGAAACATTGGGATTGGTAAGGTTTACATAATGGGTCACATAATAAAACAGGAGTGATATTATATTGATCAATAGAAGGTGGTAATTGTGGTTTCCTATGAGTAAGCAATGAATTTATTTGACATACATAGTTTGTTTGGGAAGGCTGGCTATTATAGTCATTTTTTCACTACTTTTTACACCTATTGAAACCTCATGGGATGTATTAAAAAGGGTGTTATATATTTATGGTCTGACACACGTGAGATATAATTTCAGGAAATAAAAGGGAGACTAATATTAGTGATAATCATTATTCTTCCAAATCTAGGAAGAAACTTTATAGTTTATTGTGATGCATCAAGAATTAGTCTTGGAGAAGTATAAATTTAGGGATATTTAGTTGTAGAATATGAGTACCTATAGCTAATAAAACACATGTGAAATTACCCTATAAAAAACCTCTATCTAGAAGCTATGTTTCATGCTTTACACTATTAGATGAGTTATCTATTGGGAGAGTATTTCTTTGTTTACATGGGCCACAAAATTTTCAAATACATTTCTACACAACTTGATTTGAATCCAAAAAAGAATATCTATTTAGAATACCTACATTCATTAGACTTTGAGATATCATATACACTCATAATTTGAAATTCAGTAGGTGATTCTTTGAGCTTGAAGACTATGGTGCAGGCTATCCAAGATGCCATTAGCATATGGCAATTGATGGCCCTTTTTTCTGGGATTCACCTGGAGGTGCCTGAATATCTTGAGAATCCTATTTTAGTATATTTTTTAATGACTTATTCCCTTCTAGAACATGTAACGATGAGAGATATTTTATACCTAAATGGATTACTCTTTAGGGAGAGTTTCTTATGAGAGGACCCACCACCTTATTGGGTTGTCGATGAACTTGAGATTTTACAATTTAATGGATGTATCTGGGTTCCTCTCTGATATATTGGAATAATTTATTGGGGATTCAAATGCCTCTATTTGAAAAATTCGTCCTAAGAATAACAATTTGTGATGAGATGTATCTCATCAGTATCAGTGTCTATGTATGAAGAGAAATATCACAGTTTTTACCACATGGTGTCCCACCAATCATTAGTTGAAGGTAGAGCACCAGTGATCAACTATACTTTTATAGTCTCTGTCTATTCCAAATTTTTAATGGGATGAATTTAATGTGGATTTCATAATAGTCTTATCAAGAACACCTTGAGGTAGTGACACATTATGGATGATCATCAACATGTTGACTAAGGCCTTACACTTTCTGTTGAGCAATGAGAACTTTTCAATGGATGAGCTTGTGAAATATTACCTTAAGTAAATTTTACACCTTCATGGTTTTTCTAGTTTAATCATATCATAAAGGTATAGTTAGATTACATAAGGGTTTTGGTAGGGATTATAGAAAACACTGGATTCACTGGTGCATCTGAGAATAAAATATCACCCTTATACGGATGGTTAGTCTGATCAATGATATGGGTGTTATATGACATGATATGGGAATTCATCTATGATTTTAGAGTTTCTTGGTAGAATCACTGTCCCCTCACCGATGTTTCCTAAAATAATAGATTTAGGAGAAATATTTAGATGGTTCCCTATAGGTCCCTATATGGAAGGCCATATTATTCACCCTTATTCTAGTTAGTTGAAAGTGAGGTAGTGCTACTGGGACCTTACCTAATTCTGGAGATGTTAGAGAAGGTACATTTTTTTCAGAAACATATGGATATAGATCAGTATTGATATATGTATTAATACAATTTTCATCGCTGAAATCTAGTGTTTTAAGTGTGACATCAGGTCTTTCTATGAGTTTCTCCAATATTGTTTCATAGAAAAATTCATAGATAGGGTAATCTATCACAATGTTAGTACAAACCATTTGATATCATGGAGAGGTTCAACATGGTATCCTATCAACAAGATTTAAATTAGAGGTATAGGTTTATGCATGATGTCTTCCATGTATCACATCTTCATAATTATTATTCCATCTCATCTCATTCATGTGATCATAAGGACATTGATCTAGAGTCATATGCTTATTTTGGGGATCATCCTATATGTATCATTGATTATAGCACAGAGGACTTATGAGGAATGTCTATTCCTCTGGTAAGGGTGTTATGGAATCGAGACCATATATAGGATGAGACCTGAGAGAGAGAGGATGACATACGTGATTTGTGGATTATAATTTTTCAAATTATTTTTTACCACCATTAGAAGGGAATCTCAGGGAAGTGTTGTTTTAAGAGGGGATGATATAATGTACCAACTTTTTAGAGAGGTAAAAATGCATTTTAATTTAATTAAACCCCTATTATATTTTATATTTGTGGATAAACCATGGTAATTTCACCATTATCCCGGTCAATTTTTTTGTAAAAGAAGGTAGTATGGGGTCTAGAGTGTGGCTGGAGAACCAATTCATGATGTGAATACAGTTTACGAAGAAATTAAAATTCACAACATGAATTGATTTGGACATACCTCAAGAATTTTTATTACAGGATGTAAATTCAATAAAGATAATGAATCCAATTCAAAACATGTACTAGTTTTTCATGGAATAAAATTAAATCTCTAGGAATTCATAACGTGAATTAAATTCATATCATGAATATTTCACAACTATTTTTAAAAAAATGGAAAAAAAACTCATGATTCTTTCCTTATTCTAAATTGATGGACCCCATTCTCCCACTAATGTTTCCCCACACCAAAATATAGGATTTTAGGCTTCTCCATCACCTAATCTCCAATTCCTTCTCTATCAGTTGCATTTAATGCATAATGGTAAAAGCCTCCCTCATCATCCTTCTTTTCTCAAATAATCTCTCCTTTTTTGAGCTTTTTTGGTGCATGATAATATTCCCTATTTTCATTTCATTTGTTTATTTTACTATATCATACAATCTATCTTTATTTAAATGAAAAAATTGTATGAGGTTTAATCTAACAATCTATTTTAAGTGGTCATGTTATTTTTCCCAAAAGTATCATCTCTTTATATGGCACACCATCCCGCCATGCACTAGAACATTCAAAAAATGTCTCTAAAATATAATATTAATAAAATTAAATGATGATTCCATGCTTAGTGTAATTATAGAAACCCTAGAATCAATACTAGAGGAGGAAAAACTTGATGTAATACACCCTTGAGGGTGTGAATTCCTTAAAGGCGTTTGAGCCTCATGATTTGGAATAAATTTGAACTACCTTTTGAGGAGCATTTAATTCATCCTTTTGAATGTAATATAATTTTAAATTAGAGTAATGGAAAATGTAAGGCCACATGTAAATGTTTTTTCCCTTCATGTTATCTCATGAATTAACCATTTCAAATGACTTTTCCAACATGACTATAATTTATTTTTAAATGGTGTAAGTTTAATGATAGCAGTGGTGATTCTTTAATACCTAGAAAAGGGTGATACAAGGGTTATAATTAAGGAAGCCTTGGATGGGCTCATTGAGATTATAAAATAGATCCTATAATTTTTTATATAAATGTACTAGTGATACATGGGTTCTTTATATAATATCATGGATGGGATCACTAGGGGGATGCCTTTATAGTTCTCATGAGTGATACTAGGTTCCCTACTGGATTACCATGGATGGGCTCGGTAGGCATTGTTACAATATCCTTATATGATAGATACATGATTACCTATGTGGTATATGATGGATTCAATTATATTGAAATTTTTTACCATTCCATGAGTAATAAATGGTTTCTTATACAGATTCTTTGGATGAACTCTTATAGAGATGGGTTTATTAGTTATAGTGATACCTGGGTTCCTTATACAATATGGCATGGATAGGCTTGTGATTTAATTAATGAATAACTAAGGATGTTTTCTCCTTGAAAAAGAAATTTATTAAGTTTTATACATGGTTAATATTGGACTAGTATGATGGTTCGGTTATGTATTCATGCTTATATTCTATGAGGGTTGAAAACCCCCCTCATAAGTAATGGTGGATGTGTTGGACTAACTCCTAGGGTCCTGAATATGGATATGTATCCCATTAGATTCAGTTAGGGTTATATATGTGTATGAGACATAAAAATATATAACTTTATATATATGAATATACATGTGGGGTGAAATCTGTTCAGAGACATTCTGCTAAGGCTGAAGTAGGTAGCGTTGGTCGATTTTCCCACGAGGAACCTGATCAAATGTGTTGTATTTATTTACTATCATACATTTATTATTACTTAGAAAATATCATCTTATATTAATAGAATTAATTGTTCTAGATACCATTGGTGTTGTACTACTGAATATATCTCACATCCTGTTTACGTTGTTGGTTGGTACCCAAACAGACCTTATAGTTGTTGGTAGGGACAAAGGGAACTATCCAAGTTTGTATGTCTGACTTACTATCCATGGATGGAGTAGGAGTGCATGGATGGATCATATTCTCGTGATTATGTTGGAAATAGTTTTTCCCCTTTTCTATTTCTGTATATCATGTTGTTTATATTTTTTCTCAATATCCCATGTGTATTCCAATTTTATTTGTACCACGGCATGATTAAAATTTTTCCGTATGAAATTATTTCATATTCATATTTATCCTATTTATTATATATTGATGGTATATTACTATTATACATATGTTTTATTATTAATGTTTCCATTATACTATTATTATATAACACTGTGCTACTCTCTGATCGTGGGGGAATAGTCTCCCCCTTATACCAACATAGACCATCACTGCTAATCTAGAGCCTCTGTCGTAAGTGGAGGCATATTTGTGGTTATGTGGCTGATCAGTTCTTGTTACTAATGAGTGAACTGGGACCAATATGCTACACACATTTAATCTGTGATAAACTAAATAAAATTATATTAAATAAATTTATTGAATCACATTTAAAAAAATTATTAAAATTTATTATTAAAGTATAAAAAATTGAAATACATTATGTGAATACTTCTAATATAACAACTTAAAAATTCATAATTATTTAAACAAGGGAATTAAATGAATGAATGAATGTAATATTTATTATGGAAAAATATATATAGAAATTAAATATTTCAATTATTTCAATTATTAAATTCATATTTAATAACTACAAAATAAACTTAAACCATTCATATTAATTAAAATATATAATATTTATGAAATAAAGATATTATTTATTTTCATTCATTTGATAATTTCATATTTAATAATAATAAAAATTCAAAATATTATAGTATCTATATATTTTAATATAATTATAATGTAATATATTTATTTTTACGTAATATATCATCTTCTAAAAAATATAGATGGTCTAAAGTTACAGGGATTTGGTGTGATATTTATGATCCCATATGTTGGAAATTCTTTTTGATAAAAAATAATATAAATAGTTTAAATTTATTAAATATTTTTAAAATAATTACTAATTATATTTTGAACAGTTCATAATATAAATTTAAAATTATTATATAAACATAATTTCATAATATATAAAAAATATATAAATTTTAATTCATTTTTTAAATGTATTTATTATCAATAATATAATTGCTAGAGATATAAAAAAAATTCATTATATGACACAAGTTTATCATATATATTTGTGTATTTTTAATAAATTATCGAATAAGACTAACCTTATATCAAAAATAGTGAAATCATATACACATGCATGAGGTATTATAGATCGTCATAGCAACATTGCAAAAAACATGTGTATTTAGGTCTATATTTTTTATAATGTGGTATGATATCCTTACACTATGTCCTATATTAAACAAAAATAATCAAATTAATTATATTAAAACATGTGATATCATTATATAACAATTGACATATAGTGATTTATTTTTTATAAATAATCATAGTAGCATATCCCATCCAGAAGTATTAGGCATATCACATTGAGAAGTATTAGGCATATCACATCCAACAATATCAAATATATTTTTATATGATATGTTTAAAAAATGGTTAATAGACATTAATATCATATAAAATATATAATATAGTTTGAGATATCATATATAAACACATATGATATTCATGTTCATCATATTTTTTATTTTCATATTTTATTATACTCTAAAATCATTTTTTATTAATGTATCATTACAACCATTTATGTGTATTATAAGAATCATACACTACTAAAATAAATAAGAAAAAAAATTGTCTCTCCCATGATAAATTAAAAAAATTCATATATTAATATACCATAAACATAAATTTCAAGTATAACTCCCAATATTTTCAATATAAAATCACATTGTGAGTGTTTTTTTAATCCCTAATAAATAATTTAATGATTCTTTCCTCCCATGTTGTTACATTAATAATTGAATTGTAGAATGATATTATATGATATCTCAAAAATTATTTTTATTCAATAACCATTTAATGTAAATTTAAACTGGATACTGAGGTAGAAAGTACTGGTCATGGACATATATATCAACATGTAATGTTTCAATGTGCCTCGAGCCACCTCAAATAACAATCCTTTATTAATTAATTTATCATTGTGAGTTTATAAATTTCACAAATGCATAACTATTTCCCAAGATTTTAATATTCATTCAAAAAAATATTAAATTTAATGTCTTAATATACTAATATATGATTAATACATTGAAACATTAAACAATTAAATGATATTAGTTATACTGATTAAATATATCCTCTTATGATTTCAAATGAATATATTGATATCTTATGAGTAAAATAATAAATTCAATCATTTTTTATGATATTAAATAACACATTAATTATGAATTAATATTTTAAATATTCATACAATGTATGTAATATCAAACACCATATGAAAATCAAGAAATATATCATTCATGTTTTATATCATATGGGGATTTTGTGGTGTACTAGATAGAATATGGGTAAACCAATCACTCAAGTATGACAGGTAATCATGGTGCTTTGGGATATCACATTAGATGTTATATTTACATGAAACTTGGAAACATTATTTGAATAATAATATTGGAATTAGTGAGATTCATTTTATTCAACCAATATCACTCATTTAAGTGGTTGAGGATGGGGGTGTCTTTTTTATTACAGGGCTTCAAATTTTATGGTTATGGGTGCAAGATCCCATATTTTTCAAGGTACATCTCTCTCTCTATGAGTTTTCATTAAACTTGTTTTAGATGATTTCCCCCCATATTTAATCCTTTTTTTGTGTTTTTATCATGGATGTTTGTTTGTTTGAATAAATATAAGCTTAGGTTGTGAAGGAACTTGAGAAAACTGGAGAGGATCCACATGGAGAGCCTTTGCTGGGGGATGTTACTTAAATATTAGGGATTTTTTTATTTTAAATAAATGGAGTCCTAGTACAAATGTGTAAATAATCACCAAGGTTTTTTAGTAAGTTTAGAAGACTTAAAGGGGTTTCAGATTTTTATAAGTAAAATGGGGCAAAAATCATTTGCAGGACATTTAAACATCTTGTAAATGGGTTACATGTTGTGTAATGTTTGGGAAAATTAAATATTATACTGAGATGGCATTTTTTTAGTGTGTCCCTCTAAAAAGAAAAACACATTATGTAACTAAATTACGCAACATTTATTTTCCTAAACTGAAGTTAAAAACGGTGTTGTGTAGATAATTTTTTGATTCACCTCACATGAAGCCTTATATTATCGACCCCAGGGTAGCATAAAATATATTTTGGATTACTCCCATCCTTTTTAGACATTCCTTTTTAGAAATAAATCATTTTTAAGTAATTTTGATTAGTTTTTCCCCTTCTCTCCCATTTTTTCAATGGCCATTGTGGTGAAACTTCTTATCCTCAGTTGTTGTCGGTTTTGATCGTGATCAGTTGTGACCTAGGATCCTCATAGTGATAATCATAAATATTCTATTTGTTATTGTTTTCCATTCGATATATTTTTTTGGTTAATGTTAGGGGTCTAAATGTTAACCCTATGGTCTAATTTTTTCAATTTCTATGTATATGAAATATTTTGATTGTCCTAATTCATGCACACAATAATTAATTACTTGAATAAAATAATGATAATACTATAAAGGATTCTTTTTTGGATCTATTTGGATTCAAATGATGATGTGACCTTGCTTATGGATACCCATTGGGCGAGTGAACCATTGAAAATAAGGAATTGGAAATGGATTAATTATGATTTTTAGCATGAAATATGTTCCATGTGACTTCTTGATATAAATTCACAATGGAAAATGGATTAATTGTTAAAGTCAGATAATGGGTAAATTGAAAGAAAAATGTTAATTACCATAATTTTAAATTTGGTATTATGTAATCATATTGTGATATGATTTCTGTAGTGAAATGAACTTCTAATACAAGCTATAATGCTTATATATAAGGTTATAGCCCTGATACATGTTGTAATGCTTATATACTAGGTTCTAACCATGAATCATTTTTTATTGCTTATATACTAGTTTTTGACCCTACCACATGTTGTAATGCTTATATACAAGGTTTTAACATTAGTACATGCCATAATGCTTATATACTAGGTTTTGACCTTGACACATGCAATAATGCTTATATACTGGGTTATTCCCTAACATATTATGAGATGCTTATATAGAAGGTTTAGACTGGTGATTCATTATACCATGGGTATATGGTTATGGATGGCATGGTTATGAGACACGCTTAGAGACATTTCAGTATGGCACTAAATAGGTTATAGTTTATCACAATTATATGTTATGGTTGGCAAGGTTTTGAGACATGATCTGAGATGTTTCGGCATGGATATGAATTATGGTATGGTTTACCATGGTTATATGGTTATTATTGGCATGGTTGTGAGACATGATCAGAGATATTCCATCATGGTGATGAAACATGTCATCATTATATTTTATTAATTATTTAATTAATTTATACACATGTTTATCGCATTATTGTATATACTTATTATCATATTGGTTATTTTAGGACACAATTGTATTGACCTAATGAGTTATAATCACATCATATTCGGGTTGTTGTTTGTTACCTGAGAATACTACATGGATGCAATATTGGATAAAGGAATAAGACCTTGTTGTTGATTATTTCTTTCTATATGTGATGGAGTTTTGAGAGGATCCCAACATGGGGATCGATATAGGAGTATTTTGTGTCTTCTATCTTTTATTTTTATTATTTAAGGAATGAAATCTAGTTACATTCTGTCATTTCACTGTATTATTACTTTATTATTTATTAGATTATTTAGTTGGATTAAATGTTGGTTTTATACTATAATTTATTGTTTCCATTATTTCTTCACTCTTATATTTATTCATGTATTTATATTTATTATTCACTATTTTTTAACTCTGAATCCATGGGTTATATCCTACCCACTATACTTATCACACCCCCAATACAAGCTTGAAGCCTCTGGCATATGGGGAGGGGCTCTTGTCGTCTTGTAACCATCCTGTTCCAGCCACACGAGAGAGTGATGGATCAAGGTATATTACAAAGTTATATCATAAGACACTCGGTTTCTTTTCTATATCTTTACTATTTGGGAAATATAGAAGGTAGATAAGGATGTGTTGGGACTTTCTCAGGGGGATAGTTCTTGGGAGTAGCTAAGACATGTACATGGGAAACTATGTGTACTTAGAGATGGGATTATTTTTTATTATGTACAATTGTTATGGTTTGATGTTATTTTACCTTGGGTGATTCACATGTTCTGTTATTTTATTATTTTTTGAGATTTGTATTCGTGGCCCTGTATGGAGCGAGATGTTTATGCATGTATCATGATAGGAACATAGGGATATGTAATGACATGAATGGTTCATCATTTTGACATATTTATATGCATGTGATATATTTTATATATAGATTATGAAATTATATATATGTTATACCTAATGAATGAAATGAAAAAAAATTATTTAATGCTAAATCATTTTTTAATCATTTTTTAGAGAGACCATGATTCATTGGTTCTCTTCTATAGTCACCTATCATGGTTGAACTTATTGTTACCTATTTCCTAATGGTTTGAATTTTTCATATAGAGAAAATGTCTCCTCATCATCTTTTAATTAAGCATTGGGAGAGTAGTAATCATCATTCTTCTAACATAGATGATTTGTATCTTCTTGTGGTTCCTAAGGATCAAATGGATGTTCAACTTTGTGACAACTTCTTAAAGTCCATGTGATCCATGGAAAGGGAGACTTTTTGTACTGTGACATTAGAATCTGATCTAATGAGAGATTTTCAGCTGTATTATCCACCAATTTTCACTAGTGTGGGAGTCCCCTAGGTTTTTAAGTTCATGATTGAGTCAGTCCAGAAGATTTTCAAGCACCTCGAGACACCTATAGATATGGGGGTGAAGCCTGCTGTATATATGATTCATGGACCATCCCATTATTTATGGGACATTTTAGAGAAACATGGGTAGAAATAGGAGTTATCATGAAAGGAAATCTAGGAAAGGTTACTAACACATTTCTATCTAGATACATTGAAGGGTCAAAAGCCTCATGAGTTCATGCATCTAATACAGGAGGGCATGTCTATGCAGGAATACAATGGACATTTCACAAACTTGTAGTGCTTTTCAAAATCTTTGGAAGCTAATGAGATCTCCAGGGTGATATTTCATAAGGACTTTATATGTTTTGAGATCAGATTACATGTGAACATTATTCATTTAATTAGTTTTAAGGATGTGATGAACTAGGCACTCATCATGATAGGGAATCTGATTGGGGGCCCGAGTAGTGGAAATAATATTTCCATAGGGAAAATCTGGAACTATTATTTGGGTAAGAAGAAGAACCACTATGATTTTTTTTGACTAAGGTAGTAGTGGTAAAGAATATAGGGTAGGGTAAATCCATCTCATTACCATGTTCCACTGTAGTCCTATCAGTGCAGAATATTTGGCCATGAGTGCCCACAGTTTTGTTACCATGACATTAAGTTTCAAGTTTTTGTAACACTAGTCATTATTTATATGTTCTTTGATAAATTTCCACAAAATAATAGTGTTAGGTGATTAGAACAAGCAGCTGAGTATGGAAGGTTGTCAATTACCCCTCAATAAGCTAGTGGTAAGAGTTACACTGATCGTTCAAGATGTAGAAGGGGATGGGGTATCCTAGTGTAGGAGCAATAGTGAAAATCAAGGGAAATAGATCTGGGTAGTCAAAATAGATCCTTGGGTATATAGGAAAGTCAACTTCATGTTATGCAGACCACTATGGATATTTTGGACGCAAGACCTTCTACCATTAGAGGTATGATTCTTGTATCAGCTACCTCATCTTACATTTTTTATACAGGAGAACCACTTTCCATTTTATCTTCCCTTTTTGAAAAAAGAATGAGCATAGATGTGGAAATATTGGATGGTTTTTTAACCCATGACACAACTTTGGGAGTATGTTCAGAAAATATCATACTATCTAAGGAATATCCTCCAGAGGTTGGTGGTAACTGTTTTATTTGGGAACCATTTGTGTTGGAAATGGTAGGTATTTATTTTAGTCTTGGTATAGATTGGTTAGTTATATACTTGGTGCAAATCGAATATTACCAGATTAGAGTTATATTTTTATCTCCATAAGGTGGAAGTTATTCTCACCAAGGTGGGTGGTATATTTAGGCTAGTCATGTAGGACCAATTTTGTGAAGATTGGATTGTATTATGGCACAAATATTTTTTATGGCTATGTAAAATGGTGGAATACAGTAGTATTATTTTCCTATAGCTAAATAATTTTTTCATAATATTTTTATTAAAGAGTTATATGGATTAAAACACGAGTGAGAGATTGAGTTGGTATGATTAGTAGATCCAATTTATATACTTCCTTACAGAATGGAACCAAAAGATCTTGAAGAGTTGAAATTATAATTAGAATATCTGAAATAAAAAGGTTTCATACAGCTCAGTACATCTCCCAGGGGTTCTCCATTTCTCTTTTCCAAAAAGGATTATGGAACCTTCCAATTATGTATGTATCATCAGAGATTGAACCTGATGATGATAAAAAACTGATATCCTCGTACATGGATAGATGATATATTCAATTAGTTGAGAGGTGATAAGATATTTTCAAGATTGATTTAGTTTAGGATACCACTAGTTAAGGTTGATGCCATCATACATACCTAAGAATACTTTTAATAGAGGTTATGGATTGTATGATTTTTTTGTGATTCCATTTGGGTTGACTAATTCACCGATGATATTCATGGACTTGATTAATCATATATTTCATCCTTATCTAGATCTGTTTATGGTGGTTTTTTGGGATAATATCCTAGTGTTATCTTAGTCATTAGAAAATCATTCCCAACATCTCTAAATCATATTGAGTACATTGGGAAAGCATTATATTTACACCAATATAATAAACTATAGTTTCTTAATTGATAAAGTGAACTTCATGGTCCATTTCATCTCTGAGGTATGAGTTTTAGTGGTCCAAGAGAAGGTTACAACCATGGTATCTTGGTATAATACCAATAACATATTTAAGATTTTGAGAAGTATAGGTTTATTAGGTTTTTATTGGTTCTTTATCTAGGACCTCTCCCACCACTAAGCATCGACGTCATGGATGAACAAATAAAAAGTGAATCTTGTTTGGTCATATGCTTGTGAGAATGCTTTTCATGAGCTAAAACATAGGATAAACTCCACACATATCCTCACTATATATATTCCAGGTAAAGAATATACTATGTAATGTGACACATATATATTTGGACTCAGAGAAGTTCTGATTTAGGAGGATCAAGTGGTTTCTTATGGATCTAAGATGTTGATACCACATGATAGAAATTACCCTACTCATGATATAGAGTTAGTCAGATTTGTATATACCCTGATATGTGGATAAATTATCTTATTAGTGATATTTTTTTGGTTTACATAGAGCACAAGAGCCTCAAGAACATATTTTCTTAGCATGACCTAAACCTTTGTCATAATAGGTGGGTCCAGTATCTACAGTTTTTCAACATTAAATTTTATTATACATTGGGAAAGGGAAATTAAATTGCCGATTCATTGATCCAAAATACATCGAGAGGTAGTGTGGGAGTATTGTGAAGAGTGGAGTATTATGGACCTCTTTTAAGACATTAATTAGTATGTTCAAGAGTCCTAGGGTCAAGGATCTCTGATTTCAACATCGGTTATACCCGTGATTTTTGACTATATGAAGACTAAGTAGTTATCTAATTCAGTGGGCTTAGTTTTGAGAGAAAACATTAATGGTGTGAAACACCATCACAATGGAATCCTTTATGTGAAAAGATATATTATTTTCCATTGAATTTTATGGATTACTACATGCTTCCACAAGGATCTTATTATAGGGTTTCATGCTTCTAGATGGATGGTACATCTTGGTTTGAAAAAAAATGTATCACGATCTCCCTAAATAACATTGGTGGTTAGTAATTGAGAATGAGGGATTTGGATTTGTGGAGAGATGTTTCCATTTCTAATAGTTGAAGGATTCTCATTAAAGTATAGTTATAATTTTTCATCCTTTACCCATTCTTGAGTGGAAATGGGATTGTGTCACTACATATTTTTTGACATGATTACTTAGGAAAAATTATAAGAACGATGAAATATGCGTGATTTTGGATCGACTGATGAAGTTATATCACTTATTTTCTATTAGGGAGATGTTTGTAGTTTATGATATGGGTGTTCCTTACATGTGTGAGGTAGTTCAGTTTCACAACCTTATGAGGAGAATCATTTCAGATACAGACCATTGTTTCACATCACAGTTCCGGAAGGCTCTTCAGATTGCTCTAGGATCACAGGTTATTTTGAGTAAGGCCTATCATCCATAGACTGATAGTCAATATGAGATGATTATTTAGGTTTTTTAGGATATGTTATGAGCCTTTTTTTTAATTTAGTGGTTCATGGGAGAAATATATGGCACTCAAGAAGTTTCCATACAATAACAGCTTCCAGGAATGTATCCAAATGGAAGCTTTCAAGGATTTTTATTGAAGACTGTTTGGTTCACCTCTTTGTTAGTTGGAGAAAGGTGAGTTATTTATTATTGGACCTAGTCTAGTGTATGATAAATTTGAGTAGGTTCATTTGATAAAGATTTAGTTGGTGACCATATAAAGTAGACAATGATCCCATGCTGAACATCATAGTCAACCTCTAGAGTTTAGGGTTGGTCATTGTGTTTTCTTTTGAGTGTCATCCATAATAGGGAAACCCCATTTTAGTAAATAGGTAATGTTGGTTTATTGGTTTTTTATGCCATTTGAGATAGATGAAAGGGTCAGTCTAGTGGCATATTTTTTGGCCATTACACGACACTACAGTTCCATGCATGATGTATTTCATGTGTCACAACTTTATAGATATCATCTAAACACTTTTTCAATGATAGATATAGAAACCATCAATATTTGTGTTATTGTTATATTTGAGGAGAACCTAATACATGCCATGGAATTTAGTGAGTTATATCTATAGGGTAATACCATACTGTTGGTTTGAGTGCAGTGGGAGCATGGTAAAGTTTATGAGGAGACCCAGAAGAGGGAGTCTGATATACAATCACAGTAGCCAAAACTATTCTCTAGGAACCCACAATGATTATTGGAGAATATCAGAGATGAGATATTTTATGGTGGGGAGGTTTTAATATCACATAATTTTTCAAGTATGCATATCTATGAGTTTTCATCAAACTTATTTTGGATGATTTTTTCCTAATAATTAATCCTTGGTGATCTTGTTTTCATCATGGATAACTATTTTTTAATAAATACAAGCATGGGTTGTGTGGAAACTTGAGAACACCAAAAAGGATCCCCAAAACAAGCCTCTATTGAGGAAAATTTCTTAAATTTCATGGATTTGTGTTTATTTTAATTAAATGGAGTCTATGTTTTAATGGGTCAATTGTTACCAAGATTTCTTGGTATATTGAGAAGCCTTGAAGGGGGTTTATTTTTTATATGAAAAAGGACCAAAAACTATACTTTTGTGATTTTTAAGAAGTTTAAATGAGTTAAACATCATGTAATGTTCATGAGAATTTAATAATCATATCAGATGATGGCCTTTTCAAAATATCCCTCAAAAATTAAATACATGATGTGTAACTAAATTACACACTGTATATTTTTCTAACCATCAGTTGTAAAGGGTTCTGTGAAAATAATTTTTTGATTCACCTCACATGAATTCTTCCCCTATCAACCCAGTTGTGAAATCTAATATATTTATGAAGCCTTCCCTCTTTTCCAAACATTTTTTTGATAAATAAACCCCTATTAAGTTTTTTTCTTGTGGTTTCTCCCTTCTCTCATATTTTTTCTATGGCCATTATTGTGGAACCACTTATCCTATATCATTATTGGTTTTGATCTTGATAATTGTTAATCATGGATCATAATTGTGATCATCTAAAACATACTCATTTTTTGTGTTTAACATTGGAATCATTCCATTCTTCATCGGTTAAAGAAAGAGGGTATAAACCCTATGGTCTGATTTTTCCAGTTGGTAAGTATATGAAATATTTTGATTTTTACTAATGAATATGTGTAATAATTAATTAATTGATTAGAATGATGATAATTTTATGTTTTATTCCTCTTTTAATCCCTATTTATTCAATCGATTGTGTGAAATTCCTTATGGATACACGTTGGGTGAGTGAACCTTTTAAAATAATGAATTAGAAATGAATTAGAAATGGATTATTTATGATTTTTATCATAACATGTGTTTCATGTGACTATTGATATTGATTCACTATATAAAATGGAATAATTGATTAATTTAGATAATGGGTAAATTGAAATACAAATGTTAATTAGAATAATTAACCATTTGGAATTATATAATAATATTATGATATTATTACTATTGTGATATGTACTTCTTACAAATGTTGTAATGCTTAAATATAAGTTTTTAAACCTAACAAAAGTTTTTATGATTATATACCAATTTTTGACCCTAACACATGATTCAATGCTTATATATCATATTATTACCTTGAAACATGTTTAATTCTTATATGCTTGTTTTTTTACTCTGAAACATGTTGTAAGGCTTATATACCATATTTTGACCCTGATACATGTTATAATGATTATATACCTTGTTATTCCTTAACATATGCAGAGATGATTATATAGAAGTATTGGCCTAGGGATTTATTACACCATGGGTATATGGCTATGGATGAAATGTTTGTGAGACATGCTCAGAGACATTTCACATTTTGCCAAAGTGATTTATGGTTTAATATAGTTATATGGTTGTGGTTGTCATGGTTGTGAGACATTATCAAAGATATTATATAATGGAGATGATGTAGGTTATGATTTACCATGGTTATATGGTTATGGTGGGCATGGTTGTGAGCCATTATTAGAGATATTATGAAATTGTTCTGATGTAGATTATTTTTGTATTTTATTTATTGCTAAATTGATTAATAAATCATTTTATTACATTGTTGTATACACCTATTATCATGATGGATATTTTTAGAAATGATGTTTTCATCCTATTGATTTATACTCGCACCCTTTTAAAGTTGTAATTTGTTACCTAAGAAGATTACATTGATGTAGGATTGGAAAAGGGAAAAGGACCTTGTGGTTCATTGTTTCTTACTAGATGGACTGTAGTTTGAAGATGATAATGATATGGGGATCAGGATCATGGACTTTTATGTTTGTAAGTTTTTTATTTTTATTCTATTGAGCATGAAATCTAGTTAAATTATTTATTGTCAATAAATTATTCCATTATTATTTATTATATTATTCAGTCAGCTTAAATGGTTGTCTTCCACTGTATCATATTGTTTCCATTATTTCCACACTCTTATATTTATTCATGTATGTATATTTATTATTTACACAATATTGTAACACTAAATATAGGGGGCCCAGTATCCCCACTATACTTATCACACCCCTATATCTAGTTGGAAGCCTCTAACATATGAGGAGGCATGCATGATGTCTTGTAACCAACCCATTTAAGACATTTGAGGGAGTTTTAGATCAAGGGATATTGCAAAGTTGTACCAGATGTCACCAGATTTCTTTTTTATTTCACTACTATTTTTGAAAGGTAGAAAGGAGACTAGGATGTTTATGTATATGGTGATAACCTTGTGCATGGGAGTAGCTAACTCGTGTATGGGGGGAAATATGAGTGCCTTGGGATGGGATTGTGGTTCATGATGTTTTTCTGTTACAGTTTTATGTTATTTCACCTTGGGTGATTCACATGTTGTGTGATGTTATTATTTATTGATATTTGTATTCATCGATTGGTATGGTGTGATCTGTTTATAAATGAATCATGATAGCCACATAGGGATATAGAATGACATGAATTTTTCAATATAGAGACATATTTATATACTTGTGAAATATTTCCTATGCAGAATATGATATGATATATCTATTATACTCGATAAATGAAATGAAATAATTGTTATGTCATGATAAATTATTTTTTAAGCCATTTTTAGAGATACCAGGAGTTAGTGGTTTTCTTTTGTATTAAACTTTTTCGGCTTACCTTGTTGTTACTTAGTTCTCTAAGATGTATCATTATCTGGTAGAGAAAATTCCTCCTCATTGTCTTTGAATTGTGTATCAAGAGAGTGATAATCAGCACACTCTTAGTGGAGCTGAGTCAAACCATCATATGGTTCTTAAGGATCTAATATATGTTCATCTTCATGAAAACTTCTTGAGGGTCACGCGATCCATGTAAAGGGAGGTTGTTTGTACTGTGTCCTTGATTTTTGGGTTGGTGAGATAGTTTTAGCTGCAACATCCACCTATGTTCACTAAGGAGGGAGGCCTCTAGTTATATGAGTTGAAGATGGAGTCTATCTAGAGGATATTAAGTCATATCAAAAAAAATTCAAATAGGAGGTTTAATCCTGCTAAATATATGCTTTGTGGACCATCCAAGTATTGTTGGGACATTCTGGAGCAATCTGGGCAGTAAGAGATGTTATCTTGGAAGGAATTTGAGACAAATTTCTTAATCCACTTCAATCTAACTATTTTGAGGGAATATAAGGATCACAAGTTCCTGCATCTGATACAGGAAGGCATGTTAGTTCTGGACTGCATTAGATCTTTTACCAACTTTTACCACTTCCTACCATGGTTGGAAGTTTACGAGATCTCCAGGGTGAGGCGTTTTCAGGATAGTCATCACTATGAGATCTGGTGACAGGAAAAAAAAATTTAAGTAGTTTTAAGTATGTGATTAACTAAGAACTCATCATAGAAAGTAATCTGAGAGATTCCCCAAGATGTGGCCAGACTATTTCACTAGGTTGAACTGGTAAATCTTCTTCAGTTAGTAAGAAGTATTTCTATGATATTTTTCACCAAAGAAGTTGTGGGAAAAGAAATCAGAGAAGTGTAAAACCATCTTAGTACTATTTTACATTATAGTGCTATCAATTTGGAAGGTTTTTCCACAAGTACCTAAATTTTATTTACCTTTTATTTGACTATCATGTATGTGGAAAACTGATCCATCTTCAGATGTTAGGTGAAAAAATTCCATAATAGACTAGTGGCAGTGTTTTGGGATAGAATCATGAATCTATAAGGGGCTCAAATATCCCTTAGTATGCTAGTAGCTAGAGTTCCACTAGTCATTCAGACCATGTTAGGGGTTGTGGTACCCTAATGTAGGAGTGTAAATACTATGAAGGAGAAATTTCTTGTGCTAATCAGATTATAGCCTAGGGCGGAGGGGCATGTGAGATGAATTTTATGTAGACTAATATGAATATTTTGGTTGCAAGAGCTTATACTTCTAGAGGTATGATTATCGTATCATTTACCATAGATTTATTTTTTTGATACAAGAGCATCAAATTCCTTTTTATTCTCTATCTTTGAAAGCATTTAAGTCTTGTATGTATAAATATTAAATGGTGTTTTGACCATCGACACACCTTTTTGAGTGTGTTAAGATAATATCAAATGATGTAAGGTGTGTTCTCTAGAGGTTGGGGGTTATCATTTCTTTTAAGAAAAATTTGTGTTGGAAATGATGACATTTAATTTTATTCTTTTTATAGATTGGTTGGTCTTATAATAGATGTATATCAACTATTACCAGAGGAGAGTTTCTTTCTTATCTCCACATGGAGGTATTTATTTTTACAAAGGTGAGTGGGATCTTCAGGCTAGTTGTAAAGAATCAATTCAGTGTGGTTTGAAATGTCTCATGGATCAATATCGAGTATTTTTCTATAAAATGTTGGAATTTAGTAGGATTATTTTCCACTAGTGGTATATCTTTTTCATGAAATATTTCCTCATGATTTCTATATATTATCTCCTGAGTAAGATATCAAGTACTTGATTGAGTTGGTGTTGGGAGTATGTCTAGTTTCTATCTCACCTTACAAAATGTCACCAGTAGAGATGTGGGATTTGAAAGTATTGTAGAAATATCTAAAGTCAGAAGGCTTCATATAGATAAGTACATCTCTTTGGGGTTCTCCTATTCTCTTCTCAAAAAAAGGAGTATGGCACCTTGAATTTATGTGTAGATTATCAGAGATTGAACCTAATGATATCTGAGAACCAATATCCCCTTATGCTCATTGATGATCTCTAAAATTAACTGAGAGGTGATAAGATCTTCTCCAAGATCTATTTCAGATTAGGATACCATCAGTTAATGTTGAGAGCATCAATTATACCTCATATATCTTTTAGGAGTAGGTATGTCTTTCATGAGTTCATTTTTATACAATTTGGGTTGACTAATGCACCCATGTTAACCATGTCCTTGATGAATCCAATATTTCATCCTTATATCAATATGTTAATGTTGGTTTCTTAATATTTCTCAGTGTAATCCTATTCAGCAGATGATCATTCCCAACATCTTGAAATCATCTTATGTATATTGAGAGAGCATTGACTTTATTCCATGATATCCAAATGCAGTTTATATATTTATAAAGTTAACTTATTTGGACATGTTATCTGAGAGGAATGAGTGTTAGTCGACCCAAAGAACATTATAGTCATGGTATATTGGGATAATCCCATGAATATTTTTAAGATGTGAAGCTTTCTAGGTTTATCAAGTTATTATTAGGGCTTTATCCATGACTTCTCCTATCTTCCAACACCAAGTTCTGGGCTAGAAAAAAGGAATTGATGTTTTTAGGTAATATTTTTGTGAGAAATATTTTAAAGATATGAAAGAAAGGATGAACTTGGAACCTATCCACACTTTACATGTTCCAGTTAAAACATATATTGTGTATTTTGATGCATCTAGATTTGTTCTTGGAGTAGTTTTTATGTAGTAGGATTGATTGGATTCTTATTGCTCCAAGCAGCCAACACCAAATGAGAGGAATTACCCTACTCATGATCAGAAGCTAAAACTAGTGGTAAATGCCTTGAGATAGTGGAGATATTATCTTATGGGCAAGAGCTTTTTCATTTAAACAGATTAAAATGGAATCAAGTATATATTTTCACAGAAACACCTAAACCATCATTAGAGAAGGTGGGTCAAGTATCTACAGTCATTCTACTTCGAATGGGATTATACACTAGGAAAGGAAAATGAATTTTCATATGAATTGAGATGAAAAATGTAGGCAAAGGTAGTGTGTGAGTCTTGAAATGAGAGGAATATGATTTTCCTCTTTGTAGAAATGCATCTGGATGTTAAGGAGTCCCAGGTTCGAGTATCTCTATTTTCAACATCTGTTATAAACAGGATTTTGGACCAGATCAAGGATTAATAGTTATATAATATAGAGGTCTTATTTTTTAGTGACAACTTCTATGGTTGTAGAGACACATTTAGGATGGTCTCTTGGGAGTGGCAATTATCTTCTTTTCCATGGATGAGTATGTATTCCTATGGGATTGTGTGAGGAGTTTATGAGAGAGTTTCATGATTCTAAATGGGATGTACATCATTATTTGAAAAAATTCTATCTTTATCTCTAGAGAAAATAGTTTTTTAGGAATGAAGAAGGAGGTATAAATGATTTTGGTGAGATGTTTCAATTTTCAATAGGTAAAAGCCAAGTACCAAAGGCTAGATGGAATTTTTATTCCTTTAACCATTCCTTAGTAGAAATTGGATGTTGTCACTATGGATTTTGGAAAAGTATTACCCAGGAAAACCCATAATAACAAGGTAGTATGGGTGATTATGGATCAAGTGAAAAAGGTATCCCACATCTTTCTTATCAAGGATACCTTCACAGTTGATGATCGGTGTCGTCATTATATGCATGAGGTAGCTCTGCTACACGATGTGATGAGGAGTATCATTTTAGAAAGAGATATTTATTTCATTTCATTATTCTGGTAGGGTCTTCAGAAGGATTTGGGATTGTAGACTCTACTCAGTATGTCCTATAATACTCATAAAAATGGCCAATCTAAGAGAACTATTGAGGTTATGAAGGATATTTTATGAGATTGTGTTTTGGATTTTTGTCGTTCATGGGAGAAAAATATAAAACTCATAGATTTATCATATAAAAAATCATCCATATATCTATAAAAAATGTAATATTTTGTTTCTTTGTATGGTAGGTCGTTCTATTCACTACTTTGTTGGTTAGAGTGAGGTGAATTAATTCTTATTGGATCTAGTCTCTTTCTGAAGATATCTAAGTAGTTTTGGTTGACCAGGAGGTGTTTGGTGACTACAAAAGCACATAGAAATTCTATATTGACCATCAGATACTTTTTCTTGAGTTTGAGGTTAGTCATCATGTTTTTCATTGGGTGTCACGTAGAATGGGGAAACACTATATCAGGAAAAAGTGAAAGATATCACCTAGCTTTTTTGGGATGTTTAAGATAGTGGTTGGGGTTGGTCTAGTGGTGTGCTATTTATCCCTTCCACAATTCTACAATGTGATACATGATGTGTTTCATATATCATATCTTTGAAGATATTATCTAGACTATTCTTACAAGATATAAGTAGTAAATGTTGAGATTGGTGCTGATGTGTCATTTTAGGATAATCTAATGTGGGTCATGGACTGTAGTGAAATATATCTCCAAGATAGTACTATTCCATTAGTTTGATTATAGTGGTAGAATGGGAATTTTTAGGAGGATACATGAGAGAGGGAGTCTTATGTGCAATCCTAGTGTCCAGACTTGTTCACTGAGACCCCACAATGAAACTTCTAGCATCCTAGGGATGAGATGTTATATAGTGTGCAGTTTTTATAATCCATTCTATTTACAGTTACTTATCTCTCTATGTTTTTGTTAAAATTATTTCTGTTGATTTTTTCTCCATCTTTAAAACATTGTGGTCGTTTTTTCATCACTAAGGTCTGATTTTTTGAATGAATAGAGACTTGGGTTGTGTGGAAACCTAAGAAAACCAGAGAGGATCAAAACAGAGATCCATTATTAGGGAAACTGGCTTGTTTTTTAGTGATTTATATTTATTTTAATTAAGTGTATCCCAGGTATAAATGGTTCAATTGTTACCAAGGGTTCTTGTTAAGTTGAGAATCCTTAATAGGGTTTCAGTTTTATATAATTAAAATGGGATGAAAACCCTCATTAGGACATTTATGTTCCATCTAACTAGGTTACATATCATGTATTTTTTGGCCAAATTTAATATTCAACTAAGTTGATAGTATTTTCAGTGTATCCCTCTAAAAATAAATACAAAAAGTGTAAATAAATACCAAACCAAGTATTTTAATGAAAAACATTTTTAAAGAGTAATGTCAGACTATTTATCTAAATCACTTCATATGGTACCTTCTCCTCTCAACCATAGGGTAGCATCGAGGTGATTTTGGAAGTCTATCCTCCCTTATAGACATTCCTTTTGAGAAATTAATCCCTATTAAGTGTTTTTTGATTTAATTGTTTCCTTTCTCTCCCATATGTACTATGGTAGTTGTGGTGAAACTGATTAACCTCAGTCTTTTTTGGTTTTTTTCATGATTAGTTTTGATATAGGATCCACATTGAGATCATCAGCACCTTCCTCTTAGTTGAATTTTTCTTTTGTAAGTGTTTCATTCTTCATCATTTAAAGGTGGGGGTCTAAATCTTAACCCTATGATCTGATTTTCTAGTTGTTATGTATATATAATATTGTGGTTGTTCCAACACATCTATGTAATAATTAATTAATTGAATATATTGATGAAAATATCATGTTGTATTCTTCACTATATCCATTTGGATTGAATTTATGTTGTGACCTTGTTTATGGATACCTGTTGGGTGAGCGATCCTTTGAAAATAATAAATTGGAAGGGGAGTACTTATGATTTTTTGCATTAAATGTTTTTAGGACATTTCTAGATATATATTCACTATGGAAATATCTTAATTGATTAATTATAATAATGGTTAACTTTAAATACTAATGGTAATTAGCATAATTATCCATTTGGTCTAATGTAATCATATAGTGTTATGTTTGTTTTTGTCATATGCACTCTTGAAAATATTGATAAGTCTTATATATCAGTTTCTAACTCTAACACATGATGTAATTGTTGTATATAGGGTTCTGACCCTGAAAAATGCTATAATTATTATATACTGTCTTCTAACCCAGTCACATGTTGTAATGATTATATACCATTTTTTGACCCAGTCACATGTTGTAATGCTTATATATTAGGTTCTGACTCTGATGCATGTTGTAATGAATATATATTGGGTTATGACTCAACATATTCTGATATTATTATATAGCGTCCTATTTTTAGTGATTCATTATACCATGGGTATATGGTTTTGGATGGCTTGGCTATGATAAATTCTTAGAGACATTCCTACATGTTGACGAAATAGGTAATGGTTTACCTTGGTTATATGGTTATGGTTGGCATGGTTCTGAGACATGCTTATAGATATTTTTTCATGGAACCAAATCATGTTATGGTTTACCATGGTTATAAGGTTATGGATGGCATGGTGGTGAGACATACATGGATATATTCTGGAATAGTGTCAAAGAAGGTCGATGCTATATTTTATTAATTATTGAATTAATCAATGCAACAATTTATCACATTATTGAATACACTTATTATTATATTGGGTATGTTTAGACATGGTGGTGTCGAACTAATGAGTAATACTCACCCCATATTTGGGACACCATTTGGTACTTGAGTAGATTACATGGATGCAATATTGGACAAGAAAAAATGACCTTATTTTTTATAGTTTCTTTCTAGATGGCTGAGAGTTTACAAACATGGCCAACATGGGGATCATGATTAGAGTCATTTGTGTCTACAGGTCTTTTATTTATATTCTTTATATAATAAAATTTATTTACAGTCCAACATGTTCATAAATTATTCCTTTATTATTTATTAGATTATTTAGTTGGATTAAGTCTTGATTTTTCACTATATCGAATTGTTTACATTATTTTTATACTATGGGATTTATTCATGTACTTATATTGATTATTTACACCATTTTTAACACTATATCCAAGGGTTATAGTCTCCCCACTATACGTATCACATCCCCACTACTAGTCGGTAGCCTTTGGGGTATGGGGAGGCATGCTTGAGGTCTTGTAACAAACTGGTTTTGGACACATGAGAGAGTGCTTGATCATGGTATGTTACAGTGGGACGCACATCCATGTAATCATTGGCCAAACATCCATTACATCATTATCATGTATATTATGTCAATTTTATTTTTTTCTATTTTATTGATCCCCACTGTTCGTGGTTCTGTGGTTTGGGTTTGGGTGGGTAAGTGGAAGGTTTTGTTGTCAAGTCCCCAAGAATGTGTTTTGATGATAGTTTTCATTTATTATATTGTGTTATTTTGTTGTAGATATAATTATCCATATATATATATATATATATCTTCTTGGGGTTTTCAAATCATACTTGTTTATTTATTAATAAGTTTCTTTTCAACAAAATATGCTATGATACATTAAAATATCAGATTTTTGAAAAATATTACCGTGAAAATTTTGTTAACCCATAGTGATTTTATAATATTATGATAAATTAGGGGGAAAATGATAGATATTAATAGATCATTTATTTAGGTTCTAGGGTCTTAGAGGTTAGAAATTTTATATCATGCAGATTTGTAATTGTCAGACTAATTCTAATGTGTTTGTTGTTATATATATATTTATGATTTATATAGTTATGCATATTATGTAAAGAGTTTGAATATAAAATGTATCCTTTTTAAAAACTAAAATAATTTTCAATTCGATCTTAAATGCATGTTTGGTTAAAAAAGTAAAATTGGGTTGACATGATACATGAAAAACTGAATTTAATCACTAATTCGTATATGCTCAATAATAATCAACAAAATTCATGGTTTGTTATTATATATTAACAGTATCATGTATTTTGGATATTACAGAGAAATAAAATAAACTCATTAGATACAAATATCAATTTTTATAGGGATTAAACAACTATCATTATACAACATGAAATTCCATATATATATATATATTTCATTTTTTCCATGGGTGTAAACTTCATTGAAATTCTATAACAAACAACCTTATATTTCCCCTAAAACCAAGAGGACCCTCAAACCAATTAAAGCATGTTCCCTAAAATACCTAGATGATATCAAAAAACTGCAAGGGATGAAATTATATATCATTTAAATAAATCCCTCAAAATATTATATACACCATTATTTTTTATGATAATGTCACTTATTTGAAAACTTCAACAAATACAAATTCCATAAAAATCATGCCTTAATGACAATGTCAATTATTATAAAAAATAAAACAATATATTCAATAAAACCTATAATAATATATTAATGAAATATAGATAATAATGTATTAAATTCTTGGTGACTTCCATGAATCACCATTGACACATCTATGAGATCATCATAGGAATGCTTCCCATCAAAAGTAATAAACACATATTACACCACTTCTTTATCCAAAAATAATTATTATATTAAAAATCATCAAATTTATTTGATTTCATATGTATAGGGTCAATATAAACATGCACTTAATTAATTTCATGATGTTTTTTAAAATAATTAAATTTATTAATGATTAATCATTCATCTTTGAACTGAAAATCATATGGTTCCATAAAAACCTTTATGAAAAAAATAATGGTTATGAAAAAATATCCATGTACCATAATAAGTGATAAATTATCTCATTTTAAGTAATGGTTTGAAATGCTTTCAATACAAAAACACCAAGGGTTATCTTATAAGGGGAACCTTATATCCTCATATAAAAACCTATTCAACTCTAAAAAGGATATGCTTGACAGAGTACTCCCATACACTATCATGGAACTATATATGAGGAATTAATATGTAATCCACTTGAGAGATCATGAAATATCATGGGTGGATATTAAGGCCAGACCATTATGTCATCTTCTAGATAGGGTTCCTCCTATACCAATCATTGAACAATTCTATGAATCCTTTATATATACCCAAGGTTACCCACAAATATTTTCTTAATAAAAATGGGTCCATGTTATAAATTATCAAGTACACTAAACAAAAATTTTTTATAAACATTAATTAGTGATAAGTAAAATAACAATATTTAATAAGCACTTTTAATAAGGAAGAATATAACTAAATTAAATATTAGAATAATTCCAAAGAGAAAAAAAACTATAAAGTTACCCAAAAAAATCAATCTAGAAATTTGAAAATAACTTATAGTTATTTAATATTATATGGAAATCAAAATAAACCTTAAAAAAAATTTACCACATGGCATGTTCTTCAAACACTATTTTAATAAAAATTCTATGTTTTAGGGAAAACATAATTTTTACCTAAGGATGGCCTTATTTTTATAATATTGATTGAAAATAAAATTAAACTCAAAGTGTTATTTTGTTAAATATCATATTATATCATTATATAATGGTAATATTAGTCATTTATCAGAGATAAAACATATAAATTTGATCTAAAAGATTAATTGATTGAAATTATGGGAGCATAATTTTCTTCCTGGGATTTATAGAAGTATACTTGTGTAAATAAGGAAACAATATGGGATATAAAAATATATTAATAAATCATTGATAATATATATAGTCAATTTTAATAATGATATTCAATTAAAATCATGATGCAACAATGGTTATATCAATAATAGAAATGGTATAGAACCCTCTACCTCCTAGAATCGTTGTAATGAAATAAATAAATAAACAACCAAATCATGTATTGACACCAAATAAAATAAAATAGTACAAATTCATAATTAAATCAATAAAATTAAATGGAATCTCTTTGGTAGAAATTTTGACATACTTAATGAGAATAAAATCAATGATATTAACTCTATGACATGAGTGAAGGGTTATCTATAACCATATCTTCCATGATATGGAAGATATGATCCTTAAAATTTAAGGATCTATCGTCCCATAGGGAAAATCACAAATGAAATACTTATATTTTTATAATTTCTGTATTAGGGAACAAAGAATAAGATTAGAAAAAAGAGAAATAGGTTAAATGAGATAAAATTAGGATAATATGACTAACTATCCCCCACCCATGAACATTTTTTGTTGATGAATAATATTATGAAGATTAAAGGACTATAAGGGGGATAAACCCTTTCTCACATACCTAAATAAAAGTGTAAAGGATTTCTCAACATATCTAATATTCAGAATAATAATTTTAATCATCATCAAAAAATTAATATGGATATAATCTAAATATATATAAATATATGCATATAAAATAATTAGAATATCATTACCATAAACACATTTTTTTTAAAGAAGTTATATTTATAAAAACATTTCAATTTCAAAATTAATTTAGAATAGAAATTATATTAATTTGAATATTATAATGTTATTTAAAATAATTTTTCAAACACAAGTTTAATTCATTTTTATGTTTTGATATATCGACCTCAATCCCAAAAGCCTAGAACCCGTACCTGCTACCATTACATTGATATAAGATACAAGGAAATAATGTACCAAATGAATAATTAGTTTAGTATTCTTGGTAAACTAGATACATACATGACTCTTATTTTGAAAATGAATACACTAATTACAGTACATTATTTTCCAGAATAATTTTATTCCATATTTCATATCCTTGAATATATTTCATTATACATTTCTTAGAATCCTAGGGTATGGAAAAAAATTTAAGGGTGAGATCAAATTCTTAGTAATGGTTATGTACAAAAAAAAGAAATAATAAATCTATAAGTACAATCAATATGGAAAGATACATAACTAAACACACATGACATAAAATCAATAAATTGAGAAGGAAGTGTGTAAACAATATGGAAAGGTAAGTAACTAAATAAATATTCAATTTAATTAATAACATAACTATCATAATTGGATAAGACATATTAAATATGGAAACATAAATAATTAAAAACAATTCCATTTAATCAATAATATAAGAATAAAATTTATCTATATATTTTTCTATGATGAAAATATCATGTATAATAAAAACTTAATTATAAATATATAAAATTCTTAATTATTCAATTCTATGTTTCTTGGGTACATGATAAATTGGCCATCATGATCTACTCTCAAGATAGTTTAAAATTGCTGCGTAGAAACCCATTTACCCGAGGCTAGCAAACGGATTCATCCCATGAGACTTTTGATGCATCGAGGGGCTATCTATAACTAGTCCCTACCCCTGTAGTACCATTCCAAATAATTACGCATATATTGAACAATCAATTTAATTCATAAAAAATGTTTTTTTTCAACTTTAATATTGGGTAAAGAAAACATATTTATCAATATTTCCATAGATAATCAAATAACATTCAATGTAAACTCTATATGTAAAAATAGAATACAATTAATCCAATAATCATATAAATTATAAATAATTTGAATATTTAGGTGAAATTTAATGTCTTATTATCAATATAATGTGAATAACATAAGGTGAATTTAATGAATACAAAAAAGAATCAATGAAGTGAATATTAATTTTATTCTTGGTAAAAATAATCAGAATACATCTTAATGAAGAATACAGATGGTATCAATACAGCATATACCCATTTCAATACAATTAATGGTTATTTTCATTGATTAATATATATAAAATAAAAGTTGTTTAAAAACATTCTTTAGGAAAATATCATTTTCATTTGGAAAATATTTTTAAAAAAACTATATTTAAAAATAACTTTTCAAAAAAATATTTAAAAATATCTTACTAAAATTGAAAAGGAATATTTAAGGAAAAGTGGGCATTTAATTCTAAATAAGGTAAAAGGAAAATTCATTTTTCACAGTAAAAAGGTTAGAAAAGTGATTAGTTTGGAAATTAATTAAAATAATCATTTGAAAACAGTTTCAAAAAGACAAAATGGGTAAATATGTCTTTTAATTATTCATTTTGAATAGTTTTCATAATTTTTTTTTAAAACATTTTAACAAAACAATTTTTTTGTAAGAAAAAGGATTTCTGACTGAAGAGTAAAATGAAGTCGGATTTTATTAAAAAAATATCTCAATAACATTAAGTAACAAAGAGTGAAAAAGTGTAATATCTCTTGAAAAAAATCACAAATTACCAGAGGATAATAAAACTAAATTGTTTATTAAACAATTATAATAAAATTTCCTTTAATATAATTTTTGGAATAAATAAACTTGATTAGAATAAGATTGTGAAATAAACCCTTAACATGATCATAACATTGAAGTGAGAATTAATCAATAAATTGATTATTTGTATCAAATATAAATCCACATAAAATAAGTGGAAATAAAAAAATTGATAGGATAAAGTCATTACACACATAATCTTATAATATTAATGACAACAAGGAAGCTTTATAAACTAATGAAAATAAATTGAGTTATGAAATTCCATACCACTTGGTAACTCTTAATTCAAATCCCATTAGATGAAATAATTCAAATTGAATTGTAAAATACTAATAATAATTAATTTTTTATGATATTAAATGGATAGGGGTATTATATACCCCATATGATTATAATTAGGTTCATAACATTACAATATTCCTCAATGAAATGAAATTGAGATGAAATCCCTTACCTTATTCTTCGTTTTGTTGAAATTTATTAATCCTAATGTATAATGGTTTTAAAAATGTTAATAAATTATTCAATAAAAATATTAATCTTTATCATATCATATATTATCCTTATAAAACATATTATTACTTGTTCGTTAATAATATTTCATTATTTTCATCGTTTCGGGTAATAACCGCTTTGTTTTTTGAGTATATTTGGACTTGTTTTTATTTTTACTCTTACTTAGATCACGATTTAATAATTACTGGAATGTAAAACATGATTTAAATATCATATATATTAATTATATATGTATTTATAGTAATCCATTAAATTTGGTGATAGGAAATGAAATACATCATTCATGGACACGGTAGGTCTTACATACGCATGAATGTTGTTTCCATTTTATTGTCGTACTGAAAAAAGAAAAGGTAAATGTTATATATATGTATATATATATATATTACCATTATATTAACATTATTATGTTATATATATTAAATGTTTTTATTAAAACCATCCTTAATAAATTCTATTTAATGTGTGAATAAATCACATCGTTTTATGAGGCAGTAGCCCGACTTACACACCAACGTTGTTATTGTATTCCCAAAAAATAGAACGAATGGAAATATGTGTAATATAATAACTACATATAAATAAATAAATTATAAATATCATATATATTATATATAAACTATAAATACATCATTATTTCTAACCCTTAAAGGTTGTAATGGAAGAACGAATGACATCAGTTCATGAGGCGGTAGTCCTCTATACACACGAATGATGATTGCGTATCCCATTTGATAGAAATTTGTAAAGATATTGGACATAACCATAGAATAAAAACATATCAGTATATTTAGCACAATATTTATATTATATAATAATAATCGAAGGAGTGAAGAAAAAATAAAACAAAGTTTCTCGTTGATGGACATTATCTCTTCTTTGAGTAAATCCTTTTGGTTTGAACCTAAATAATTCCATGATTTAATATATATAGAAAATATTCTAGGATGAGGGGAGGAATCTTTCTAGTTTATTTATACAAGGTTTTTAGGATCCAAAAGTCTTAATAAGGTGTGTATAATGGGGGAGATTGAATTCCATTTTATAATTAAGGAGGAGTGGCACTCTTGTAAATACAAAAAAGAAAAAACAATTGTGAGTCCTCTATTAAATATCATGACTTCAATAATTTAAAAAATATATATAAAATATGTAAAATGGTAAAAATATTTCCATTAAATTAGGTTTTGAATAGTTTGGGGTCATTTCGACACCTTTTCATTTAATATTAACAACTATGTAAATTAAATTTTACCTTAATAGTTGTGATTAACATTAAATATTTTCAAAAATAAAAATGGTGAAAAAATAAGTTAAAATTATTAGAAGTTATAAATTTTTATGATTCCAATCGTTTAATTTTTTTTAAATTCAACTAAAATAAATGGGAGAATTTAATTTAAAATTTATCTTACATACGTGACAACAAAGCAGGTTTTTAAAGTGAAAATGTTTAAAAGTAAGAGATTTTTTTATATATAACTTCACTATTAAATTGATTTCAATGAAATAAATTAGATTAATATATGTATAATTGATATAATTTACCTTTGAAAACAATTTAAAATATTATTTATCATTATAAATTATTTAGATGAAACATCAATTTTCAATTAAAATTTAGTATTTTCACTATTCGTCAAAAAAATAAAACTTCACAAAAAAATAAAACAATTCACCCCAAGATAATTTTAAAACTAATATTTCAAAATTTAATATTATTTTTTCAAATAAATATTATAATTTTTTCAAAATTAATTGTTAAAAGAAGTGAACCACTAAAAGGCAGAAAAACAGCCATTAGAAAAGTACAGTTTTTATTGGTAAAATTGAATTTGTTCTTATCTTATTCATATAAAATCAATTAGATGAATTTAAAAAAATTTAAAAGAATATATATAATATAAATTTCATAAATATTCTCCACCAATAGTAATTAATTTAATTTATTAGGATAAAATAACTTTGGGGAATAATAATATTTTTTTATAAAATATTTCCTTTATAATCAATTTGTTTTTATATTAATTTATAATTAATTAGTATCTAATGAATTAAATAATGTATTTTAAAAAGTTTATTAATCATATTAATAACAATGAATTTAATGGATTTTATATAATTTTAATTTTAAAGAATAATTTTAATATTATTTGGTAAAACTTAGTCTTATGTGTAACACAAGATATAGAAGAAAGTCATTGTTTCCTATAATGAAAAATAACTCAATGTGGAATTCATTAAACTTTATATCATAGATTACATTTATTCAAAACATTAAATTTATTTTAATGTCTTAGGGAGTTATATTACCATCTATTCTTGGTTTTTCATGTCATACTTGTTATAAAGTGTTATTTGTTCAAAACATCATTGTGTTATATTCTCCCCATTTTAAAAAAAAAATTCCTCATAATTTAAAACTGATCTTAATAATCAAGTTTTTGATATTTGAATATTTGTTTTTTTTAAACCAAATCATAAAAGTTTAATAAAACATTCTCTTAATAAGATATAATTTCAAGTACAATGATCATATGGAATAATATATTACTAGGTTCTACATAGGATAACATTAGTGGAATTTGAAAATATGGAATTTAAGGAAAAACATAAATAATTCTAGAGAGTGATTGAGGTCATTAATCTCAAACAGGTGAATGATCAATTGTAATTTTAGTCCCTCAAATCCATAAATTTGATAGTCATGAAAGAGTTATTGATATCCTCATAAATGGTGGTAATAGGATAAAATTTTATTTGTAGATCAAGTTTCTGAAGATGAGGAATTGTTTTACTACCTAAGAATATAAATAATATAATACTTAGTTGATATATTTTTAATTTATAAGAATAATTTCATCCTGTGGTTGTACTTTTATTTCTATCTCAATGAAATGAAAATCAAAAAATGGATTTTTTTTATTCCTTAATCACAAAATTTTACTTTCAACGTATCATAAGATCCATAAAGAGAGTGAAAAGAATTATATCTATCATGAAACCCAATAAAATTAATACATAAATCCCTAAACTCATAATTAATACTAATGATTCATCAATAATACTTATTCATTAAATTTTTTAAATAAAAACATTGAAATATTAACCAAGATATCATGTCGGATAGTGGTAGGCATGAAACCCTTATCATCCTTCGGGCATGGGTTCAAGCCCCACTGACTCTCCAGATGCGATGGGTTGTCACACAACATACATGTTGTCCATTTTATAAGCTATATTTATATAATTAAAAAAATTAATATGATGAAGATCCCTAAAATGAAATTAATTATTAAATATATTTTTTACTGTGGTTTTCAATACAACATATTTTTTCAAAAGTATTATAATATTTTTTTATTATTATTACAATTTCATTAATGATCACATTAACCATAAAGACTATACATACCATTAAACTTATGTATATTAAATATAAATGTATTATTCCTCAAATAAACTTTCCACTAAAATATATTCTTTGCATAAATTTCCCAAAATATATTAATTATTGGTAGATTACCATCACAAAAAACCATAAAAATTGTATTTAATAAATTGAATTTATGATAAATCCTAAACTCATTAACTAGTGATTGAATCCATAACTCATAAGTTAATAAAGAAATAATTTCTTCTATAATCCTTAGATGATTCATGATTTTTGTAACAAAAATACCATTGGTAAAAATACCTATATAATTTAATTCTAAAATCCCAATAACTAAATAATCCGTCCATTTTATTTCCAAAAAGGTCCTTCCTTGGTCTAGGGTTTAACTCATCTCATTAATTTTAATTATTTTGTTAAATATTTCATAATGGTTTGTGAATAAAATGTTAATTATCCTAATCATATGCAATAGGAGTGTCAAACCATGTGTGCAGTAAATCCCATTATCATGTACCAGGTTATGCTTGAGTCAAGCATGTCACTACCTTTTTGGAGTTATTACCCATATGTACTAGTGTTCCAGAACCACATCCACTAGTTGTATCCAAACATGGATGTATTTCATATAAAAACACATAATATCGACCTTACCAAAACATTTGGATGTTATTATATACTTATCCTAAAATTCTATTATAGGGTTATGTTACCTAAGATATGTTTTACTAAATCCAATTCCCAAGGTTTCTACTAAATTTTATTTGATACCAATATAGAAACCCGAATCACAGAAGCCTAGAACCAATTCCTGTTACCATTACATTAGAATAAGATATAAGAAAATTAGGTCCCAAATGACATATCAGTTTAGTAGTCTTGATAAAATAAAATAATATATGAGTCTCTTATCACAACTGAAGACAAAAATTACAACATAATTGTTTTCGATAATAAATTTAATCCATCTAGTATATCCTTGCATATCTCTCTTAGTATAGTTCATGTAATCCTTGGGATTAGAAATAAAATAAGGGTGATCTCAAAATCTCAGTAAGGGTTAAGTAAAATTAAAGAAATAATGAATCAATGAGAATAATAAATATGGAAAGGTAGATAACTAAACACACATTCCATATAATCAATAAATTAATAATGATGTGATTAAACAATATGGAATGATAAATAATTGAAAACACATTCAATTTAATTAATAACATTACTATTATAACAAGATATTTCATAATCCATATAGAAAGGTAAATAACTGAAAACTTTGTCATTTAATCTATAATTTGAGAATGAAATGCATCCGTAGATTTTTTCATAGTGAAAATATCATGGATAATAATAACTAAATTATGAATTCAGTAAATGATTAATTATTTGATTATATGTTTCTCGGGTATATGACAACTTTACCATCAAGATCTATTCTAAAGATAGTTTGAATAGATGGGAATAAACCCATTTAGTTGAGGCTCACAAACTAATTTGGCTTATGAGACTGTTGATGCATTGAGGGAGTATTTATAAGTAGGCCCCAACCATGTCATACGAGTCTAAATTAGTCCTTATATATCAAATGCTCAATTTAATTCATAAATAACGGGCATTATCAAATTTCTGTATTAAATAAGGAATATGGTATTATCAAAAATTTACCCTGATAATCAAATAACTACCATATTAATCAATATATATAAAAATGGTATAAATTATTTTCAATATTCATACAAATGAAAAATAATGAGGACATTTAGGATAAATTTAAAGTTTAATTATCACTAAAAAGTGAATAACTCAAGGAGAAGTTAATCGAAACAAAATTGATTTAAGGAATTGAATTTCAATACTATCATTGGTCAAAATAATCATAAGACATTTGGGGGAATAATGAAAATGGTGTCAATACAATATATACACATTGGATAAAGAATAAGGGTTATTTCCATTGATGAATAGAAAACCAATAAAATGATCATTAATAACATTCTTGAGAAAAATATCATTATCGTTTTGGGAAATATTTTTAAAAATAATTTTTTTGAAAATCACATTAAAAAATTTAAAAAGTTATTCTTAAAATTTCAATGGATCATTCAATGAAATTACATAAGGTAATTCCGTATGAGGTAAAAAGAAAATTCTTTTTTTATTATAAAAAGTTAAGAATAGAACCTTTTTGGAAGGTGGTATGAAGATTATTTTGAATTTTTTAAAAGATAAAATGGGTAAAAATATATTTTAATGATTAATTTTTAAATTTTTATATATAAAAAATTGAAAACATTTTTTTAAACATGATTTTTTAATAAAATAGATTTATGACCGATGTGAGAAATGTAGTCGGATTTTATTAAAACCTTTTCTCAATAAAATAAAGTACCAAAGAGTAAAAAAATTGTAATATAACTTTAAAAATAACTCGAATAACTATAGTATAATAAAATAAAAAATATTATTGAAAAATAATAATAAAATTTCCTTTAATTTAATTTCAATAATAAATAATCTCTATTAGAATGATATTGGGAAATAAACCCTTTAAATGATTATAACGTTGAAGTGATAATTAATCAATGAATCGGTTATTTGTATCAACTATAAATCCACATAAAATAATTTTAAACACAAAAATGGATAATAAGAGTTAATTAAAAAAAATATTATAATATTAATGACAACAATGGGGTTATATAACCCAATGAATAGAAATTGAGTTAATAAATTATTTACCACTTAGAAAACCTTAATTTAAATCCCCTTAGAAGAAATAGATCAAATTTAAACTTAAAATACCATTAATAATGAATTATTTTATATATTATATCTCAAATGGGAAGTATATAAACCATATAAAAGTAATTAGATCCATAACATTATAATACACCATAATGAAATGAAATTTAGATAGAATCCCTTACCTTATGCTTCCTTTTAGAAGAAATATCATTAAACTTCATTATAATGGTTTTAAAAATGTTATTAAATTATTATTGAACTATATTAATATTTATGATATCATATATGATTCTTTTATAACATATTATTACCTTTTCGTTGATAATATTTCACTATTTTGATCATTTTTTGTAATAACCGCTTTGTTTTTTAGTATGTTTTGACTTATTATTTTTCTCCTCTTAATAGGATCATGATTTAATCATTTACATAATTTAAAACATTATTTAAATATATATATATATATATATATATATATATATTAATGTGTTTTTATAGTAATCTATATTTTTTGATTATAAATAAAACACATCATTCATGAAGTCGGTAGGTCGTACGTTCACATGAGTATTGTTTCCATTTTCATGTTCTATTAAAAGAAATAAAATTAAAAAATATATATATATTATAATCCCAATATCATTATTATTTTTGATATAGAACAAATTTTTATTAAAACTATACTTTAAAAATCCTTGTCATATGTGAATGAATCACATCGCTTCGAGTGGCGGTAGTCCACCGTACAAACGAACGATGTTATCGTTTTCCCACAAATTAAAAAGCATAAAGTTATGTGTTACATAATAATTTTAGAAGCATAAATTAATTATAAATATAATATATACCATATATAAACTATAAATCCATCATTATTTACAACCATAAAAGGTGGTAATAGAAAAATGAACGACATCGGTTCGCGATGCGGTACTCCACCGTACACATGAACAATGATTGCATATCCCATTTGAAGGAAGTGTGTGAATATTTAATTAATACCCTTAACATAACAAAGTATCTGAATATTTAATATACTCAATATATTATATAATAATGATTTAATAATAATTAAATGATTGGATAATTAAATTAAACAAAAGTGCTCATTGATGAACGTTACCTCTTTTTTGGGAAACTCCTTCTGGTTTATACCAAAATCCTTCCTTGGTTTTCCATATGTTTAAAAAAAGATTCTAGGATGAGTTAATGGTTCATTGGAGTTTATTTGGGATATTTTTTGATGTTCCAAATGGCTCTATATGTGTGTATAATGGGGGAGAGTGAATTCCCTTTTATAATTGAGGAGTAGTGGCTTTCTTGTAAATACCAAAAAGAAAACATTATTGGTAAGTCTACCTTACATAATTTTCCAATAATAATGAACCATTTTAGAGATAAGATTATATATGGTATATGTATTAACATTAAATGGGTTTTTGATAATTTTTGGTTCATTTAAAAACCTTATTTTTAATATTAACCACTAAGTAAACTCAGTTTTACCTTAATTATTGTGATTAAAATTAACTGTTTTCAATAATCAATTTAGTAAAAAATTAAGTTAACCTAATTAGAAATTAGAAATTATTATGATTTTAATTATTGAATCCATTTTTACAAATTAACTCCCATATGTGTCATAATTTAATTTAACATTTATCCCTTAGATGTGATGACAAAGCGTATTTTTAATGTAAAAATGTTTAAAATATTGAAATGCTTTTATATCACAATTCGCTATAAAATTTATTCCAATGACCGAAATTGGAATAATAGATATATAATTTATCAAATATAACTTTAAAATAAATTAAAAATATAATTTAACAATATAAATAATTTATATTAAAAGTTATTTTTCAAATTAAAATTTATTATTTTCACTATTCATAAAAAAATGAAACTTCTCAGAAAAAGTAAAAAATATCCCCTATGAGAATTTTGACATTAATATTTCAAAAATTAATTTTATTTTGTAAAATAAAATTTATAAAAGTTTCAAAATGTATTTTTAATACAAGTGCTCCATTAAAAGGCAGCAAAACTACCTATAGAAAAAATACAGATTTTATGGGTAATATTGCATTTTTTTATTACTATCAAATCTGTTTAATGAATTTGAAAAAATTGATTGAATAAATAATATATAAATTTATTTAATATAATTCACTAATATTAATTAATTTAATTTATTAGTATAAAACTCATTTTTTTCATAATAATAATTTTTTTATAAAACATTTCCTTTATATTTAATAGGTTTTTATATTCATTTATAATTACTTGGTAACCAATGAATTAAATCATATATTTTTATAAGTTATTTAATCCTATTCATAACTTCCAATATAATGTATAGTAGATAATTTTTATTTAAAATAATAATTTTAATTGTATTCTGTAAAACTCAGCCTTGTGTGTTACACATGCTATAGAGGAAACTCATTATTGCATGTAATGAAAGTTAACTCATTATTGTGTACATTTAAATATATATCATATATTTAATTTACTAAAAATAGTAAATGTATTGAAATGTTTGGGGATATTATATTCCCTTATATGCTTGTATTTTCAAGTCACACAAGCTATAAAATGTTGTTCTTTCATAATTTCAAGTTGTTACATTTGAAAAAGTTAAAAAAATATAAAACCTTACCCATATTAGATAATAATAAAATTTAAATGTTATATATATATATATATAAATTTTATGGGTATTATTAATCCTTAGTACATGTGGATAATATTAATATATCCATTCCCTATCCTAACTCCCACCCAATGTCAACATTGGGAATGAGGGTGTCGATGTGATTAGAGTATACTAATTTATCTAATGTGTATTAAAAACAACCAAGTCTATGGTGTTTTCCAAAAATACTGAAACTAAATATAGTTAAAAAACAACCTAAAACATAGGATATATATATATACATAATGATATAGAGATAAGAAACACACATATCATTAAAATATAACATTTTCCAATGAAAACCAGCTCTCTCTAACTATATACCTAAAGACCCAATGTATGAAGTCATTATATCCACCCAAATTCTCGAATTAATATCCATAACCAAATTCCAAAAATTTAAACATGTCATAACCATATAAAAATAATATTTCATGGCCGATATTTTTCTAGACTATCTATTTAGTTGTCCAAAACAGATGTCAGTTCATAGCTCTTATGGGGGTTGTATAGTCAATAATACACATATCAATCAAATAAAATATAATATATTGAATATAATAACATAAACCAAATCCATTTATCAACATCAAATATAATTTAATATATATTCATTGTGATTTTAGTAACCTTCAATGTTAATAATGTTTATTATCATATATAAAATGATAGAGGAGACAGAACTATACCCATGTAAAATAATGTCTCAAAGTACCATTTTGTTATTGTGTTTTCTCGAGTTTTCATGATGCCCAAAATAATCAATAACACTTCCCTCAACCTAAAACTATCCATAAAAATTATTTACTATAGAAAAATATTCTCTAGAAATAAATAAATTCATATTACTAGATAATTAGTTTAATAAATGAATAATAAGATATTCCATAGAAATGATAGAAAGAATATTTTAAGGGACTTTTATTATTTTTCAAAATCTGAAATAGTAGGTGGCCTACCCATATATTTTATAGTATAGAACCAGAAAAATGTTTAAGATAAAAATTGATAATATTTGGTGGAAAAATAAAAGTGATGTATTAGTTTAATGCCATTTTATTTCATCCATCCTCTTGTACTACACTCAAGAGGAATACAACATTATAACCTTTAAGTCGAATGACACATATTTCATATTATTGAATCCTCATGTTATTCATTGAAATATTTATCTATAGAATAAAATTTTATATTATAAACTTCATTTTGGGTGGAATTATACCTTATAGAATGTATTAAAACACCATAAAAAGTTTTATAACATTCTTATATTTTAAAACAATTGAACATTAATATAATTACATCCCTATTCCAATTAAATAATAAAAATTATAAAATTTTCATAGAAATAACAATCTTTTCAATTTTAAAATCACTGAAAAATATCATTATTGTATTAAACCATTATTTAAAAATTTTATAATTATGTCATGAATATATTAAAAATTACCTTCAATTATATATAAAAATGAATAAAAATCAATTAAACCAGTTCATAATTACTACTAATAAAAATTAATCATAGTTCAATATCATTATATTTTTACTTTTCACTAAAATTGAAATTCAATGGATTTATCATAATGGTAGAATGGAATAGCTAAGAATTATATATATTCCACGTCACTAAGTCAACTATCATTTGCAACTTGTCCACCAAAATCTGACAAAATCAGGATGAGAATCACCAAGAGAGGAAAAAGCAATTAGATCCAATTATTGTGAAAAATTTGAATCACCACCACTAATATTTATAAAAAAGTATTATATCCCACATAGTGAGTAGAAAACATTATATAACTGTGAATAAATTATAATTTTACCCATAATTAAAATTTAAATTAATTCACATTAGTCACATTAAACACGTGTTGATGAGGATACATCTTTCAATAATTATTAATTTTTATCCCATTACAATTTCACTATATTATTAATAAAACAAATAATTTACAATAAGAGTTTATTTAAAGAAAATAACTCCCAAAAACTCTTCCAGCATTATATATATATATATATATAATATCTGCAAACAAAACTTTATCTCAAAACATTATATCCCAGACATTGTATAATTATTATAAAAACTACTTGCTTATAATATCCTTTATTATATTGGAAATTTATTTCATAATTAGAATTCCAAATCAATTTAAATAATATAATATATTTGAAGCGTATAAATTATCAAAAAATTATAAAAAATCCGTAATTACAAACATAAATATTCACCAAATAAAAATTAAATTTAATTTGAATAAAATTAATTTAATAGTTAATGGAAACATAATTTTATTCAATTTTTTCATTATGATAGTTACTTTAGTAAATATATTTTTATCAATATCATTTCACCATAAAACTCCAAAAAAATAAAATATTATTTCTTTATCCAATAAAAATAAATTTACATAATTTTTCAAATTATATATATATATCTCTTAAAAATAAAATAAAATTTAATTATAAATTATCCTTAAATAATTAAATATTATGAATAATAATTTTAAATACCAAATAAAAAATAAATTTTGAATAATTTTATCAAAAATAATAATTAATAAAAAAAATTAATTATTATTTACCCATTATATATTTAATATTAATCTATAAATTTTCAAATAAAATCTATAATTTTCAATATTCACGATTATTTTTTATAATCTCCTAGGAATGGAATTTATTTACAATTACAATTATTAAACCTTGAAAAAAATTTATCATTGAAAATCCCCATAACAACCTAATCTATTATAGATAAAATCCATGTTTTTATTTTATTAAATGTATTATTATATATTTCGTTTATAAAAAACACATGAACTTCCTTGGTTTTATTAAATAGTATCAGATTTATATGACCTTTAAGCATCATTATGGTTGATAATATAGTTGTTGAACAACAATCATATGATTTGTATAAATATAGGGTTTAAAAAAATCTAGTTGACACAAAAAAAGGAAGTGATAACCTCAACCAGTATAATCATACCGTATAAAGACCAATTATCAGAGCTTATTAGAGACATAACGTCTCTAGACATTCACCTTAACCAAGCCTAAACTAATATATAAAAACTTAAGCATGAGTGAAACCGTTTATTGGAGAAGTTCAATCTCATTAAGATCATGACCCAGACCATGTATGTCAAACCACCCCATGAAAGTCTCACCATCTCACACCTTACTCGTATATATTTGTTTGGTTAATTAAAGGTATATGTGTCAGGACTCTACCAATATGATTATGTACATTATTTTTCATAAAATAACATATTCTCATCCAATTATTAATACTTTTTAAAAAAAATTATAAAATAAAACACAAATAATATTTTTTTTTAATATTCAATTTCAATTAAGGAATTTATTTTTTTAGAATTAAGGGAATTTTTAAATAAATAATATTTTAATAAAATATTATAATAAATAACTTTTATTAAATTTAAATTATCATGTAATTTTTTTGAAGTGAAATGTAATTTTTATAAGAGTTCAAAAACTAGTATTGTCAAAAACCACATCATATATAAACTAATGAAGATTATTGTTTTAAAAGAAAAATTCACATATTTAGAAAATTATTCTGATAAAATGAATACTATTTCTTGAATAATAATGTTGAAATTATACAATGGTTAATTTTTCATAATTTTCAGAGACAGTCAAATTTTCATGTAAAAATTAAATACCGTATAAATACATGGTGTATATTGTGAAATCATAATGGCCCAAAGGTGATGTAATAAATAATATAAAAGGTATTCATGGTAAAATATATGTTTTAAAATTAATGTAATGTGATTTTATTTTTATTTTATTTATTATATACTGCTTTTATGAATCCTTCAAAACTTTTAATATATTTTAAGGATTTAAAATCCTTTCTTTAAGAGTATGACTCACCTACACATAATGAAGGTTATTATTTTATTAATTTAGCCCATTTCACTTTTAAAATAATTAAAAACACTCCCATTTTGTATTACCCCTAGGAAAACCCCATTTAAAGGTATTTGGTTTTGGTTATTTTATTATATAAAGTCCAAAACCTATGTTTGAGAAATGATAAAGAATTCCTCACTCTTTTACTATATAAACACATACAAGATCCCATTTCTATTACCTAAAAATACTTTAATTACTTGTTTAATTTTCACTCATATCTATATATTCCTCCCAAGTCTCCTCAAATCTCTCAATAAGCTCCTACCAAGATTTTCGAGTCACACACACAAGTATGGGATCCCCTCTTTATCCCCTTTAATCATTAATATTATTCATTTTATGCCATTTTATTTTCAATTCATAATATTAGGGTGTGTTTTTTCACATAACCAATATGTACAATATTATTTATAAATTATGAGATACACCTTTCACTCTCATTAATCCCTCCCATTAACATTTATGTGCCCCTATTATGTTGCTGAAATTTCACCATGGGATCCCATGCCAAAAAAAAGTGTAGTGAATACCCATACCCAATTCCTATCAAGGTTTTTCACCATTAAGAACCCATACTTATTTAATTAGTTACTTACATGTTTTCATTCCACACTCATTGATCGTGGAACAAAATTTGATGAAAAATTATTTCATGTTGTATGATCTATGTGGCACACTTAAACCTGAGAATGAAATGAAAGAGACGTTTGTACTCAGAATTATATAGAGCTTTAATGCATTGGTTAATATTTAATATCATTAGATGTCATATTGGTAAATGGAGTGAACCTAATTACTTTATGGTACTTTTTCCATCATGATGTATTGTATGTTATCCTTGACCTATGTTTATGATGTAGTGTATTAAGATGTATCCATATTTCTCATGCTATGGTTATCATTCTATATTATTCCTTATTATTAGTGTTTATGATTCTCACACCTTTTATTCCCTTTTATTATTTCTATTTTATAACATTTATCACCTTATATCATATTTATTCCTTAATTAGGCTTTATAGCTCACCCCTTTCTTATGTATGTCCCCAGGTTATCCCATGTTGTTTTAAGTGCGATATTGTTAAAGAAGATTTCAATAAAGATGTTTTTTCAGGCTTTATATTTTTTATAATGTAAATAATTCTCAAATACGCTTTAATTATTGATATTAAAGGTTTTATTATGTGTAATAATATGTAATAAATCATGTATTAATGTGTAATAAATATCAAGGTTTTCATAATCCCAATCCCAAAACAATGTTGTAAAATCTTAATACTCAAACACCTAAATCCACAAAAACATCCTTAGACACAGAAATATTCATAAAATATTATCTTTTTATATCCAATATATATCCAATATGAGTACATTTAATAGTTAAAAATCATACATTCTAATAATAAAACAAAAATAATGGAAAAATCAGAACATAATAATGAAACCACATATTCTATTTTACTCAAACATTTAAAATAATACCTCAAATTAAAATATAAAATGATAGAATAAAAAATTAATGATAAAAATTTATAGATATTTTAAAATTTTCATGTACTATATCTTCCATATCATTTCATCAGTACCATTGTGTTTCCATAAAAACAAAAATAATTGAATGTCGAACTTTCTCTTATTTGTCCTTCATCATGATAGGATATTCTATAAATGGTTCAATACATTCATGTTCTAACCATTCCTACTCATTTATTGAGTATGATTCATTGATATATTACATAAATTATGATACATGAAACATGACATATAGTCACTTCATCCAATAATGTAGTTCAAATAAATTTTATACTACACCAATGCACCGAAATACTTTAAAGTCAATAAAAAATCATGGGGATATCTTGTTTCCTATTTTGAAACAATAGTGAAAAATAAATAGAAAATCATTCCAAAATATATCATAATCAATAAAAAAATCTATTTATTTATTTCACATATAATTATAAAAAATATCCCAAATATATTTCATAATTATACTATCCCTAATTAGTTTAACATTTATTTTCTTAATAGGAACTATATTAGGTACAAGAAAAAATGTGTTTCCATAAAAACCCAACATTGAATGAAATTATAATCTATCCCATAGAGTACCTTGTTAATTATAATTATGATAGAAAAAATTATTCTTTTATTATAACTAAATTCCACTAAAGTAAATATTCAATCAATGCACTAAAAATTTTAAAATTCATTAATAAAACATGAAATCTAAAATATTTATATTCATTTCTATTGTTCATTATTATTTGTAGATATAATGTGGGTTTTTAGGATAATAGGAAATATAAATCACACTACACCTCCCCACATCATTTATATACACTGTGTTTCACAAATTCAAACAATATACTAAGAAAATACATGAATATTTACTTGTTTCATCATATACCACAATAATAAAGACCCAATAAATCTATGTCCTTTTAATATTACCAAAGTCCATCCAGACCGCTCTTAATATTTTTAATGTGATCAATTTAGCTATAATTTACTCCCAATAACATGTCATGGGTTTGTGACAATATTTAGGGGGAAAATATAAAAATTGTAATAATTTTACTCTAAAAAACAGAACACATTAATGAAAATGAAAATGAAAACCCACACAAAATAGTCAATAAATTTTCAATAATAAAATTTTATTATGAATAATTTATAATAAATGGATTTAATCCCATAAATATAAAATTTAAGAGAGATAAAACTATTTTAATGTAATTTCAATAGACTGAAACATAGATAAAACCAAAAAATAGTGTACCATAGTTGATAATACATTACCCTCTAGAGCCCCACTTGTACCAGTATTAATTTAGAGTGACACCCCAATCCCACCTCCACTAGTACATGGGATGTTTTCCTATATCATGTATACTTATCTCATAATATTGGAGGCCTTGACCAATATAAACCTATAATAGACTCATATATCCTATGTAAAAAATATAAAAAATTACACTAGTAGGATGTATAAATTTATTATCAACATAAATTTATATAACACATGCATAAGAAATTTGGTAAAAATAAATCACCATATAGATAAATAAAAAATAATATTGCACCCAAAAGTCATCTGGGCCTAAGATATTCAAAATAAAAGAATTATCATAGACGTTCCATGTACCCCTAGATTAGTCTCCAGTAATAGTGGTCTCCACCACAATCTAGTATCTCTATGAACCATCATGTGTCACCTAATGGAATAATGGGTTAGCTTCAAAAACCCTAAATATATCATATAGAATGGGACCATATCTATATGTGTGAATCATATACATAGACACAGTATGTGTGGGAATTAATATGTTTCAAGGGTGAGTTCAAATATGCATAGTAGGACTCCTCAAACCCATAATGAAAATATAGAATAAATTTTTAGCTCAAAGATCTAGGTAAAAGATAGTAACTATGAGTAATCATAAAAATAATAATATTGATATGATCAATCAGTATAATTATATTCAACTTCAGGAAGGCTCGGTTTTCTTATCTCTAATCCTTGTAGGTTGAACCTCATGAGTTGAATTGAATGATAATAGTACCAGTATTCCCTATAAGACTATATTCAACAGACCTATAGTATGTCACATATTAAGGGAAACAAAATATGTTTATGAGTAGTCATAATTCTTAAAGTATCAAATATGTTCTACATTTAAACATCAATATCTCAATTAAGAGTCATGAAGGGTATACCTACCCCTCACTGATATAAGTACATATATTATGGAATTATTCAACTATACTACATACTATATACATTTCATCAATCAACAAATCCATTTGGGAAACAACCACTTATCCATGAATTGGTATCAAATAAGTTAATAAAAAAACCTCCCATATTACCCACCTATGTATGGATACTCCAGTTCACCAAAATTGAAATAGTAAATGGGAACCCACACCATTTTATAAGACACCTCATCCAAGATAGTATGACCTATAGATATAGAATAACACACCTAGGGTAAAATAAAAAATAAATTTACATAACTATAGAATTAGAAGGAGGATATTACACCAAGGTTGTATAGGGAGATTAATAGAAAATATAAATAAATTAAACAATAAATGAAGGATATTATACCTTTAGTATATATGGGAAATTCCTAACCCAACATATATGATAGGATAAATTATCATGCACCTTGAATATATAAGGGTAATACTAGAATGTATTTTTAAACCAACTAATAGATAATATATCCCATTCCTGAGGCAATGTTGTGAATTCTTGGCCTGATCCGAGGGACATGAATTCTAAGATCATTACACTCAATTTTTGTAATTGAAACCAAAAAGATAAATAAAAAAATATTCCTATATCTGTATTTATATTTCCTCAAATAAGGGAATGGTTAACTCTAATATGTTTATTTTTGATAAATACTAAGGATGTGTTATTTACAAGTCAAAAAAGGAACTCAGGGAAGTAAAATAAAAAAACTCCATAGATGAAAATGGTTGGACATGTGGAGAGACATTGGTGATATATATAGAACAAAACACCCCCCAAATATTCATATACATACTCACAAAGGTCAGTCACACTGAAATATTAGTACAACTCTTGAACCAGCTCATACATGGGGCTAATACCTAGGCTAAAGAAAGAGAAAAATACATCACACACCCACACAACTAAAAACTGGTATTATAGGGGATTATAAAACTAGGGGTGTAATTATTTTCCTACTATAATGTCATGTGTTCTCTACTGGTATAAAATCCAATAGAGTTTGATCTTTTCATTTGGTAGATGGGCCAAAATCCAAATAAATCTTTAGAATAATATTCTTCGATATTGGATAAATAAATGTGATCTTTTTAGTAGGTGTTTAGGGTCTCAGAAATGAATCATGTTATTTGTTTAGAAATGGGGTATTTATTCCATGAAAAATAATTTTTTAGAAAATCCTATAGGGAACATGTTTTTTTGAAATTATGTAGACCTCTTGGGAAAATAATGTGGCCTAGAGAAAGGGGTACAAAGGGTGTCATATGGTTTTTTTAACCTTTAAACCTAGGTTGAAAGACCATGTGATATGCACATAGTTTACTAAAGAGGTGAACTAAATGGATTGTGCATGGTTTGTATAACAATATTCCTAGCCGTGTAGGGTATGAAGGTGAGATAGTTCCAATGGCATAGTTTGTGAATAGTTTGTCAAACTGTGTGCATGAACCATGTGGGGTGTGGTTGTCTTCGATAGTGGAACTTTTCTGTTAGTTCATGATTTTAAAATAGTGTGGATGTACCTTGTGCCTCCTTAGAAGAAGTAAAATCTCCATTTACCCTCCTATATTTACTATTTTTTCCTACTTGTTCTCCCTCATTCTCCTAGGAGGTCCCTCACATGAACCCTCATACCCCTTTAGCGATTGGTGGTTTCTCTATCATTAATGGTCCAATTCATGCTCTTCCAATCACATTGGAAGCCTATCAGTATGTTTAACACACCCCATTCCCCTTATTTTAATTTCCCTTATCAATTTTGATATTATCATTGTACAATCTCATATGCACTACTTATAGTGTGTTTGAAAATTCATCAGATTTATTTTTTCCCTCCAAAATAAAATCTAGATATCGAATGAGTTGATCATTAAAAGAATGAGGTAGGTGGTCTAGTTTCATTTCCATTTTTTCTTCAGTGCTTATAAATGACTATCATTGTGCATTATGCCAATATTCAGACATGTTTCTCCTAAAACATTAAATATCTTAAATTTAATAGCTATAAATCATTTAAATAATCTTGTATACCCTTATAAATGGTTGAGGGATGAATAAACAAAACTAAACAACCAATTAAGGTGAGTTTAGTTTAAACTGATTATAATGATCATTATTTCCAATTGTTCAGAATCACCCGTTGAGTGTGTTCAGATTGTCAAATGGTAGTGGGTGCTATTATCTCCTTTAATGAAGTAATAAAGGGTTAATATAATTGAATGAGTTGAATCATATTTAATTAATAAAAATAATTTGATGAATTGAAATATGGTTTTATGCTTCAAATTGGATCTTTTCACATATGAGTAAAACAATATGTAGATTGTAAGAACTTGTTAAATTGGTATGATAATACACCCTTGGTCCATGGAATTTTGGGATTTGGATTATTATAATAGAATTCCCTATGTGCATACATGATTAGAAATGTGGAATTATTATCAGAATAAACCTCATATTTTATTAAAATTATATTGATTAATGATTTAAATCATAATGATTTATTTTTTGGAATGAATTCCTGCATGGCCTTCGAACATGATTTAAAATTTTATGTTCATATGGAACAACATTATCTCTAAATTATTTTCATGAGGGGATTTAATTTAGGAGATGTAGGATTCTCCATGGGATCCCCATATAGGTTTCCCATGGCATGATGTACATATCCCCCACCCTCGTCCCTCCCCCACCAGAGTGGGGGAGGTGTTGCTTGGGTAATCAACCACTTACTTTCACTCCTATTACTAATATATCCTCTATTCCTCCCTTAAAATTTATCTTGAACCCAAGGTTCCCTAGTTTTCCTATGGTTTACCCAATCTTCCAATATCCATATTGGAGATCACTATAGATCTGGACCTGCATAGGCTCTTCTTAGTGGATTCCTTTGGTTGGAATCGACCTTCATTCAACACCATCGACCAATTTATCTCTAATTCATAGGATCTAAAACATAATGGTATCATAGGGATCCAAGATACCTGAAATATTATTATCTTCTTGGAGATAGAGTATGATCTCATATCCTCCTAGATTGGAATAAGATGATCCTTCATCAATGTTTTGTTCTCTGATGGTCCTTCGAATTTCATCTAACATGATATCCTCTAATGGTTCCAATTTGGGTAACATTTCCAAGACACCCACATACATTTAAAAATCATGAAATCCTATTTCTATTAAGAAAATTGGTTGGTATATTTTTGTTCTTTGGTAGGATATATCACTCCCATTATCATCCAATTTACCCTTCTTTCTTTGTTGTGGTTGATGTCTCCAAGACTCTATATCATTTTGTGTTGATTGAGATCAAAATTTATTACTGAATCACATAGATTGTTCATTTTTAATAATGGATGAATTTATTATCCCATTTCTATCATTTGGGCCACCTCGAATAGGTATATAGGCATGGTTTTTTCATCCATGGATATAGCCCTCCAGTCATTCTTTGTGATGATGACTACATGGGTTGTGAAACTGTGAGATCGTATGTGGTAGTAGTTTTTTTACCCTCAGGGGAAAATCTATTTTAGTGGGAGAGGATAGTAGGAGAAATAATATGGATCATTATTGTTCATCAGTATTCATGAAGAGAGCTTTGGGGCTTTCTCTAGGTGGTCTTTCTGGTTCATCCTCACAGGATCACTCAGCTAGAAAGGGGCCTAGTATATGGTATAAGGTACAATATAACTCACCTATACATATAGAAAGATCACCTATACTTATACATAATAAATTTTTATATTAAAAAAATGGATTTTTTAGTACATAGGACTTAGGGGTTTGGAAAAAGGTAAGATATAAAAAGACTAAAAATTTGGATTTATCAGTAGTGAAGAAAATTTTAGAAAATGAGGCAACAACCCCCAAAGATTAGTAGTCATCATAGAATTATAAAGATGAGATACCTAAATATTTTTTCTAAAATGGATTGATGAAAGGAAATCAATGGTATATTTATTGTTGTGATTATATAGTTAATGTAGGGAGTAAGACTATGGCTCGGAAATATTATTCATATCTTCTGAAATGGATGACTACTCGATCATAGGTAAAAGTTACTAAGGATATAAAGGCTTAATAGTCCTCTGTTAAAGGAATTACAAATGATATTTTCCCCTATGAGGTTACCACAAACCAAAGGACACCTCATTTAGAGGATTATCCTTTTGAAAACTAAATGTTAAAGAAGAATACCATTTTGGAGGAGGGAACACTTTATGAATGTAGATGCAAGGATCTAGAAGTAAGCATCTTGAAAAATGAAAACAATTCAGAATATAAAAAGAGGGTAAGAAAGTGGAGTAGAATAGAAAATAGGGGATATTAAGTCTTAGAGGAAAATCCTTCTTATGAATTATATGGAAAAGATGATGGAATAGAATCTTCTAACCAATGGTTCAAAGGAATAACAAAGCTGAATGAAGGCTAGAGATGTGAAAGTTAGCACTATGGAAAAATTAGAATAAGAAAGTTATTATATCCACATTCTTATTCAGGGATTCAAGGACATGAAAATCAGTATGGATGATGACATTAAGATCTAGGACATGATAAAATCTTTATTTTAGGAGATTATTTATACAGATTATTGGTGGAATAAATTTACTATCATTTAGAGACTGCATCAAAAACTAGACACTAGAACCTTATGTTTGTATTTCCAAGGAAAATTGATTCCTATCACAATTTAATTTTTTTTTGTATGGTTCTCCAATTTCCCTCAAATTTTTTTATCTTTAAAATGAATGAAAATTCAATTTTTGTTGATTTTACTTTCAAATGTAATAATAATGGAGATTTTTATACATTCCTATGTGGGTAATTTACCCATCTAATGTTATACAATTTTTCATATGTGGTGTTAACTAATTATATATAGTTCAGATGGACCTTAATACTCATGAAACTTTGTCATGGAGTCCCTTTATTAAATGGGAGACCTATTCATGGTATCCCTTATTAAATTTGATACTTTGTAATGGAATCCTTTATTAAATATCATACTAGGGCATTGAATCCCTTATTAAATGTGATACTCAAGAATGGTTTACATTATTAAATGTGAAAATCAGGTGTGAAGTCTTTTATAATTTATAATACTCAGGCATGGAGTCCCTTATTAATCATTATATACATGCTTTCTATCCCTTATCACTTTATAAGAAAATTATGACTATCTATGGATTCTTGAGATACACCTTGTGTCCTAAATAGAACTACATATATATATATGGATATATATATTACAAAATATATATTGAATATACAAACATATACATATCTATATAATTTCATACACACACACACACACACAAATATATATATATATATATGGGACACCTTTTCAAAGATATCTTTGGATAGTCAATAATAAGTATGGTCATCCGGGTGTCCTTGAGGAACATGAGCTAACTTGAGTACATTTATTTATTTCATCGCATTTATTTTATTAATATACCTTCACACTTATTTATTTTATAATCATGGATTGGATTTCATTATACCCCACTATTGGTGGAATACTATGATTATATCACTCTATATTTGTGCTTCCATTTGGTACCTTTTTTTTGAAAAAGAAGATTCATTAACGTCGGAGATCAACAAACGTACAATTGCAAAGCCATGAAGGGAAATGGTCCAGCCTGAGCTGGTTAACATCATAGGGGCTTGAGGCCACCAACTGATGGGAAACATTGTTTCCTTCTCTTTTAGTAAAGGAGAAAGTGCAGATTGAGAATCCTTGACGAAGTGAAAGGATTCTTCTGATGAGGGAACCAAAAGACTGGAGGTCACCATTATTGAAATTGGTAGCATTGATAACGGTGAGACAGTCTGATTTGAGGTTGATTTTATCCCATCTGCGATCCTTGGTGAGAATCATACCTGCAAGGATGGCAGTAGCCTCAGCCACCACAGGTTCCCAAAAAGCGGAGTGTGATTCATGTTTGACCGCAAAGATTTTCCCCTGATGATTTTGGGCCAGGATGCCGAGGGCGACATGACCATCATTGGGGAGAGATGCATCCAAATTAATCTTAATAAACCCCTCACTTGGAGGACACCATTGGGAGTGAAAATAAGGGTTTCCAAAGGGATTATGTTGACCATTGTGGTGATTCTATCCCTCAATCCATGAAGAGGCCCATTCAATCCAGAATTCTGGGGTTCTATGCACATGGTTGAAAACTGACTCATTGCGACGGACCCAGATGATCCAGGCCTGGGTGAAAAGTGAGCCTGCTTTAGCCGACGAGAAGGAGGAGCACCATTGCATCAGGAAGGATGGGAGGTTAGAGGCCAAGGCCGGTGAAGTGGCTGAAGCAGAGCCCCATTTGTACCAAATTTCCTTAGCCCCTAGGCACTGGATGATGGCGTGCAAGGTAGATTCTGGGATGTTCAGGAAGAAAGGGAAATAATATTCACTAGAAATGTGCTGGAAGGCGAGAATTCTCATGGTAGGAAGGGTGCCCGTGCACACCTGCCACCAGAAGTGGAGGATTTTTTGGGGAATGTTGAGTTTCCAAATTGACTTCCAGGGTCCTCCATCTCAATTGACAGAATGGTTTACAATGGAGAGCAGGTATCCAGACGTCACTCTGTAGGATCCTAACAGGTCTTTGATATAGAAGAGATGGTCAGGGCCTGCGTTTGGAACCCAGGGGGTACTCAGGATGATTCTTTTGACTCTATCATTGAACCATGTGTGAATCTTCTCCAAACACCATCTAGGGATCTGATCAGAAAACAGGCACCTGACAGTGGCATCTTTGAACCATGGATGGACTGTGGATGAGGCTTGTACACCTTCCTCGTCAATCAGCTAGGGGTCGGTCCAAATGTTAACAGTTTGGCCATTCCTAATCCTCCATCCCAGCCCTTTTTCCAGGAGACTATGGGCCCCCCCAAATGCTTCTCCAGAGGAAGCTTGGACGGGGGCCCAGAGAGGAGACGTGGATGTCCTTGTGTGGAAAGTATTTAGCTCAAATAACGCGCGCACAGAGATATGAAGGATGGTTAATCAGGTGCCAACCTTCCTTATCCAACAGTGTGTCATTTAATTGAAAGAGATTCTGGAATCCCATACCTCCCTCAGACATGGATTTTCATAGTTTCTCCCAGGTAATCCAGTGGGTTCTATTCCTTCCATCATTCTTCCCCCACCAAAAGTTGGTTGTGCGTGTGTGGATCAGGTTGACAACGGCCGATAGAAGCTTAAACAGAGACATAAAATAGTTGGGGATGGACTGGATGACGAATTTAATGAGGATCTCCATGCCGGATTTGGATATTTTTTTTAGGGTCCAGCCTTGTATTTTCTTCTCAATCATGTCCATCAAGGATGAAAAGATTTCTTTCTTGGAGTAGCCAATAAATTTGGGGATCCTGAGGTACTTCTGGTGTTTCTCAACCAATTGGATTCCTGCATATTCAAAGAGTTCTTTTTTCTAGGAAGGAGGTACCCCCGTGCTGAAGGAGATTTCCGAATTTCCGTGATTTATTAACTGACTGGATGCCCTATCGTATTATTTAATCGCATGGATGATTACCTGGAATTCATTAGTGGTAGCTCTAGAGAAAAGTAGGTAGTCGTCGTTAATGAAAAGATGCAAAACTGGTGGAATAACATGGCACACCTTTTCCCCATGTAAGGAGTTTGAGGATGTAGCCCTAGAAATAAGGTTAGAAAAAACATCAGCCACCAAGATAAAGAGAAAGGGGGAGATAGGATCTCCCTGTTGAAGGCCCCAGGATGGGGCGAATACTTGTGTGAGCTCCCCATTGACCTTGATTTGTAAAGAGACGGTCGATACATAGTGCATGACCATATCTACCCATTTGGAATAGAAGCCCATTTTCAGCATTACGAATTTGAGGAAGTGCCATTCCACTTTATCATAGGCCTTAGTCATATCCAGTTTCTAAGCCATAGTTCCTATTTTCACGGTGGATCATGTTTTCATGGAGTGGAACACTTCATAGGCCACAATTTCATTATCAGTTATCAGTATATTGGCCACGAAAGCACTCTTGTTTTCCGAGATGATGTCAGGTAACCAAGGATGCAGCCGATTAACTAAGATCTTTGAGAAAATTTTGTAAGATACATTGCATAGGATGATTGGTGTGAAGTTAGGGACCGCCAGAGGTTTCTTTATTTTAGGAATGAGGATGAGGATAGTTTCATTTATGACGAAAATTATTGTTTTCCTGAACCAAATATTCCTCATCAAATTGCAAATGTTAGGACTAATAATGTGCCAGTATTGATTGAAGAAGAGGTCGTGGAAACCGTCTGAGCCCGGTGCCTTAGTGGGGTGGATATGTTTCAGATCCAGATGTACCTCCTCATCCATCGCATATTTGGTGAGTTGCTGATTGATCTCATTGGTGATCATAAGTTTAATTCAATCCTCCACTTTAGAATAAATGAGAGGAGTTCCTGCAGAGAATAGGTTCTGGAAATAACAGGTTGAAGCATTGTGGATTCCCTCGGTGTCAGGGACTTTCCTACCATATGGTTGAGAGATGCAAGAAATATAATTCCTGCGGCACCTAGCTAAAGCTTTCTGGTGAAAATATTGTGTATTGGTGTCCCCTTCGGTAATTTGGGTGTCCCGCACCCGCATATCCTAGAATCTTTCTTTGACGCGCAGGGCCACATCCAGATCTTTTTGAGTGGAACTGATAGAAGATAGATTACAGTTAGATGGGGGTTGGTTGAGAAGGTTATGCAGTTTCCTTTCAAGGAAATTGCAGTGCCTATTGGGATGGCGGAATTTCTTGTCACTCCAAGACCTCAGGTTGGATGCGACCTTTTGGAGATTGAGTCCTACGTCTTCGTGATTACTCCTCCATCTTGATCGGATAACATCTTTGCATTCATGCCCTTTTGACCAGAAGCTTTCAAATATGAAGAGTCTGTTGCTTTGCCTGTTATGTTCACCTTTACTGCAGTCAATGAAAATAGGGTAGTGGTCTAAATAGTTGAGCATCGGGTGGCTGATGTTGAACATACTGAAGAGATTTGTCCAATATATTGATCCCAAAAATCTGTCATGTCGCTCAGAGATGTGGGTTCCATCTATAAAACCCCAGAACCATGTGAAGGGATTACCCACATAGCCCAGATCGACCAGGTCTTCCCTAGATACCGCCTCCTTAAAATTTAACATCGACAAAGATGTTTGGATGGTTCCACCTCTTTTTTCCTTCTGAAACATAATCTCATTGAAGTCCCCTCCAAAGAGAATAGGGCTCATAAGATCATGACTCAGCTTAAAAAAAAGATCCCGTGATTTCCACTTCTCGCTATGGGATGGCCAGCCATATAATCCCGCGAAAGTCCATGGCGGGGTGTGGTTTTCATGAATAGTCACAACCACATGGTGCAAAGAGAAGGAAAATATCTTTACATCGAGTTAATCCTTCCAGATGAGACAGATTCCCCTAGAGTGTCCTTGTCGGGAGACCAGGAGGCAGCCTTGGAGGCCGCATTTTAGAGTGATGCTTGTGGTGTCCTTGTTTTCCAATATGGTTTCGGATAGGAAAACCATATCTGGGAGACTTTGGGCACAATTGCGCTAGAGTATGCGAACCGTTAATGGGTTTCCAAGCCCGTGACAGTTCCATAATAATACGATCATTGGCCTAGGTGGGGCTGGGTCTTACCTGCCTCTGCCTTTGAGTCCTCCGAACTTGTTTTTCCAACTGTTATTTTCCATCTTTTATGGGGTCCCCCGCTGACAGGTTTGTTTCAATTCATCTTTTCAGTTCCCCGGGTTTAGGGTCTTCCATTTTACCATCACTTTCTTCTCGTTTCACCCTTTTCCAAGTTTGATGGGTGATTGGTCCTGATGGTGAAGTTCTTGTCTTTCCATCTTTATCCTATGTTAGGATGTATACCATGGTCATTTATGGGTTAGGTTCGGGATCTGGTGGTTCAGTGTGCATCTGCTTTGGTCTCGAGCATTGTTCTACAAGATCTTTTGGTGTATTCACTGGCTCTGTAAGTGTTGAGGCGGTGTCCTTCAGGGGGGAGGGATAAATGCTAATTTTCCTCTGAGTGGTTGAGCTCTCTTTAGGGAACTCTGGAGGTCCAAGCATGATTATCTCTCCATGTTCGGTTCCCGCCTGTCCTGTGTGGGCCACCGTGAGATGTTCGTGATCCTTTTTCTTTTCTGACTCAGGGATGAAGGCATATCTAGTCATTTTGTCTTGGATCCAAGGGATATATTGTAGAATGATATTACCTGATCCATTTTCTTGATTTGAAACACACGCTCTTTCTAGATGGCCGAGACGTCCACAAAAGAAGCAGAAAATTGGGAGTTTCTCGAATTAGAATGAGATCCACTTGTTTGCGTCATCAATTTTCAAAAACATTCCCCTCATCAACAGATTTGACACTTAAATTCCAGATCTAATCCAAACCTCAGGTCCCCATTGGATAGGGTCCGAGCAGTCCCATTCAATTAATTGGCCAATGACGTCCCCAATTTCTCTCATAACACATTTTGTTCGTGCGTGAAGGGGGATTCCTTTGATGCGTATCCATAAATGGGATCGGGTTAGCTTAATGTTATGAACATTATCCGCCCCTTTGAATTCTTCAATGAGGAGGATTTGATTATCTATGTACCATGGCACACCTCTAAGGATTTTATCTCTATCTCTCTTGTTGAAGAACTCTAAGACAATGCGATTGTTCCCCGCTTCTCGAATGGCCACTCCAGCTTCCAATTTTCCAAGATTCTGGAGGGTGATTTTAAGGTCCCCCTGGTTGAATGAAGAACGCATGCCTATATAACTGGCTTGGGTGATTTTTACCATGCTCCCCAATTTTATTTTCTTATGTGGTAGCTTTAAATGTATAATTATTTTCATTAAATTATGATACCATGATTTCATAATTTTGATATATTATAGGTTTCTAAAATGTATCCATCAACCTAAATAGTTTTACCCTATATAGCGTGATTGTGGAACTATAATTAACCAATTATGACATTTTAAACCATGGACTGTTGGTGAAAAGGGATGAAAAATTTGTGGTTATTTTATAATGGGTTCAAATAATGATTTATGTAGTGCATGGGACATTATAAATATGGAATGGTAAACCAAATAATCAACCCAATTTATACAAACTTTTAATATTATTAACTGAAGGTAAAAACCAAGTTGTAGTTACATAGATAAAAATTGTAACTTTTAAAGGAATTTTCATTTATAATTTTGGAATGGTAATGAATCTACCAGAACCATGATATATATATGCATTCTATATTTTAATTCTTAAAAATGATTTCTTTTAAATCCAGATGTAAATTATAAATTTATAAAGATTTGTACCACTATTACTTGGGCATAGTAACCCATATTTCTAAATAAAAAAATGTATAATTGGACCCATGTAGATAATTTGAGGGTCGTTGATTATAAGATAAATTTCTAAATGCACAACTGGACCCAATTAAGTCAGTTAGGGAATGTTTCTTAAGATATAAACTCATTAAGTATCTCTTGAAATTTTAATAACTTAACTATTATATGTTACACATAACTGAACCCATATCATCTTGACAGGACCATGGTAGGTTACCTTTATCTTATATGATTTAGTTATTGACCTCATGTTGGTGTAATTATGATAAATGGGATGGATATTTATTTTGTCAGTATCCACTTATACAATGTAAAATTTAATGTTATGTTGGGATATTACTTGACCAGCCACCCTTAAATTGATAAAATATCTTATATCTTCATTTGAGATTTAATATTATAAGGCGTCAGATAATTAAAATTCTAATTAAAACCTAATATTATTTTAAAATATAGAATGAATTTTAATTTTCATAAAATAATCCATTTTATTAAAAACTATCAATCAGTGAAATGATTTTAAGAGAAATTATAGAATAATTTTTCACATTCTACATGGTGTTAGAAAAATAAAGATCTTAGTACAAGTTGAGATTATAACTGGTGCATGATATCCTTTATAATTGAGCTTCTTTAAATGTTTTAATAAATCAAAATCACCTAAATTACCTAAAAATTAATCCTTGTGGTGGTTTTATTATTTTCAACCCTCATGTAAGGATTATTTCTAAATTGATACCTTATATGAGAACATGGAAATTTCTTGTTGATCTTAGTTGGAATTTTATTTTGAAAGTTTTCTTATAGGTTAGGCTGGTAAGATTAGTTACCTTATACACATTATTATGTTATAGGTTTAATTATTTTTGTATTTGTATGGGGATATCCAAGTTGAGTTATATACTTTTGAGGTAAAATATCGTCAATAAATGTGTGCTTCAATTTTCAGATGGGAGGTGTCTTCAGGGTTCTGTTTGACTAGGGTAAGACTCTTAGTGATGAAACAAACCTTGATTTGGTGGTTGGTAAATAACTTGTTGAACTTTATTATAAATAATGATAATCTATTAATTCTCCAATTTAATGGTTTATATATTCATTGGGAATGGTCATGCATTTTGTTCATTGTGTGACCTTTCTTCTTTTTTAATGGTCAACAAATCAAGAGTCATCTTCTTGTTAATGGTAGTATCAATATGATGACATTAAGTTCATTAATGGGTAATATATCACATAATAGATATTTATATATACTTTTCCATTGTATTGATATCACATAAGCATATATTTCTATACATAGTTCATGTTGAGTTATCAAGTGATGCATTAAACTGCATCCAATTCAATTGGTAAGGGCACATGATACTCTAAAGTAAGTGGATTCACACCTTCTTATAAAGAGGCATGAGTACCGAAATACTTTTTTAAAATGTAATTTTAAGAGTAGATTGACCTAAAAATGAAATATTATTTAGAGATACATATCCATGAGTCGTTATAAGAATGATAATTGATTCTACATCACAGGATAACATTGTAAAATAGATCAGGTCCGATAAAACTACTGATAAGTTTTATTTTTTTAATTTAATATCAGATGCTGATGAAGCATGGGAACATGACTTGATATTAATTTCACACATACTTTCAAGATATAACTTGATCCTAGGAACTTAAAAAGTATGTTTCCTCATTTCCCATGTTAGAGACTTCCATAATAACCTTTTCTAGATCCAAGATCCGCGTTAAGTGGTAAAGAAGTATGTTATTTTGGATGAGTTACTATTTTCAGTGAAATTATGTATAGAAAAATCGTGATGCTGGGAGAGTATTTTTGGTTTTATAGAGATTAAACTTCTAAGTATATAAAATTATACTGACAAGGACTAACTATTAATGGTCAATATGAATTTTAAAAGTTGTTGACCTGATCATTATGAGAATTCAGGTCTTAGTGTTGATTATGAGTTTTAAAAATAATGTGTGAGTTTAAACTAATTCAATATAATATATTAAGGAATAGGGTTTAAGTGATCCATGATTTTTATTGTTCGGTATATCAACTATATATATAAGGTAAAATGATGATAATCTGGTTAGTTGAGTACCCAATCCTTAAAGAATGTCAAGAGTTAGGATGAGACTTCAATGGGGATTTAGAATGATCATGGATACCATTTTATTTTTTTTTGAAGTAATAGATCCTTAAAATTATATGTCAGTTATTAATATATATGTTCATAATAGGTCATTCTGGAGTGGTTCGAATGAAACCTTGTTTATTAACTCTTGATTGAGATATAAGACTACCAAATGTGCATCTACTTTTACACAACAAGCATGTTTCGGGGCATGGACATTAAGGATGTGTTGTAATTTGTATAATCATGGTTTTAAGGTATCGAAATATGATTTCACTGTAGCTATACCTGGTCACAGATCATCATGAGACATGGTTTCTGGGTTTGTTTCATAAAAAATATAGCCTGATTTGATGGATCATGGACCGGGAGAGCTACTATAGATTTTTTAAAGTGGTTTACATTAGCTTCTTGGTGTAATGTTATTTTTGAGGTGACCATGTCCACTATTTTAACATTTCCTTGTGTTCAATAGGACAATGTTATCTATAGTTGGATCTAATCATGTGAAATTTATAGTTTCATGGAAGGAAATTCTTCAATGTTTTTCTTGAGGCCAATCATTAGAACATCATCCTAGATCATTGATATCACCGAATTAAATACACAAGGATTGTTTCGCTAATATTTTTTACTTGAATATGGTTATGAAAATTATTGAGTGTGAATGAAATGACCTTGGTGTAACTTTGAATAATAGTGCCATAATAATATTTTTTCAACACATCAGTAGTAAAAGTCAAGAATTTTTTAGAGTGGAGAACTAGAGGTGGATTGAAATGAATATTCTTGTTTGGAAGAATGAGGTTAGTTTAGAATCCATTCAAAGCATATCATCGGAGGAGATGACTACTGGGTAAGAGTATTCCCAGTGTTTTCAATGAAAAGCCAACATGACCCAATTAAGCGTGGTCAACTAGGATTCAACCATTTTCATATAATTGATGACCAGGACCAGATTTCTTGTGTGAGAAAAAGTGTTGTGAGTTGAAAACCATTCATGAATTATTGTTGGGATGATGGGTACATGTTTCAATATGACATTTTGATCAGGGAGTACCATGGTTTATAATTGGACATAGAAATCTAGAAACTATATTGGTAGCACCATAGGACAGTTGAGAAAAGTGATGATGAGATGACAGTGTCTCTAGTTAAATGGGATTGTGAAATTTCGTTCTTGATATTTTATATTTGAGTATGAGCATTGGATTGGGTTTTAGAGGCTTATATATTGTGTGTTTAAATTCGCATTGGCATGTGTGTTGGGAATGGGAAACACAACTTAGATTTTTGAGTTATAATTCACCAAAAATATAGGTTTTATGATGCTTTCATTATTCCCTAAGGATTCTCAGTGAAGATAAGTTCTATGGTGGGGAGGATGTAACATTTATTATTTTAGAGTGGTTGAAAATATCAAGAGATTTTGAATATGAAATTTGATGGATGGTAAAAATTTCAAACTAAGATTCATAAAGATATTATGAGTGTTAGGTCACTTTAATGTGAAGTTTATATGTGGTTTTTAAGGACCATGATGTGACTCAAGAGTGTAGATGAGTTTTCGGAGTGATGGTCCTTGAGAACTTATTTCTAAAATAAGAAGGGAGGTTGAATACTTTGTTTAAACCATGTGGTCCTCTAGGAGAAATAGTGCATCCTAGTTTAGGGGTGAAGAGGGTGTGACACAGTTTGTTTTACAATGATTTCAAGGCTAGAATACCCTGCGGGATATCAGTCATTTATTTTAGAGGTGGACTATATGGATTTTGTAACATTGTTTCAAATATGAACCTTATCGTGTGGATTATGGAGTTAAGGAATTTCCCAGGGAATGGTTAGCACATAGTTTATAAAATTGCATGCATGAAACATGTAGTGTTTGAGTGTCTTGGGCATAAGAACTGCATGGTTGTTGGATTTTTTGACAAACCGTTTAGCCTAACCATGAACCTTTTAAGTAGTGAAAAATATACCATTTCCCCTCCTCTATTAAACATGGTTTCCTATTTTTCTCTACCTCATTCTCCGAGGAGGTACCCTTTATTCTCCCTCCCCCCAAGTATACCTTTGGTTTTTTCCTTCATTTTTGGCTTGATTCAAGCACAGTCACTCATGATGGAAGCCTTATAGAACAACCAACACTTCTCATGAATCTGATTTCAGTTTCTGTTCTTACTTTTGATATGATCTTTGTGAAATATCATATGGCCTATTTGCAGGGAATTTGATAATTCTTCTAATTTCTATTCTTTTATCTTGAAATAATGTCGTATATTGGATGATTAGACCTTCCCAAGCATGAGGTAGTTATTCAAGTTTCTTTTATATTCATGTTTCATAATTTAAAAATAATATCATCATATCATACATAATAAATCCCTTTCATTGATCCTAAAATATTAAATAAACTAATTTGAAAACCCAAACCTTATTTATACATATTATACCTCATAAATGGTCAAAGGTTAATGACCCCAATCCCAAAAACTACTTAAGGTGAGTTTCATATAATGTTACTATAATTATCATTGTTGTCTAATGTGCCAAAATAACCCTTTGGGTGCATTGTGTTTCCTAGTTGGTAGTGGGTTCTACAATCTCCTTAAATGATCTATGAAATAGTTAATATAATTAAATGAGGTGAATCATATATAAATAACTAAATGAATTGTTTAATTGATATATGGTTGTATACAATGAGTTATCCCTTTTCACTTGTATGTGTAAAAAATAAAGATTTCCAACCTTGTTAAATGAGTAGGATAATACCCCCTAAGTCTATAGTCTTTTAGGGGTTTGATCATTATAAGGGACTAACCTAAAAGCATACATGAATAGTAATATGGAATGCTCTGAGTATGACCCTCATATTTCATTATAGTCAAATTAATTAAAGAAATGAATCAAGAAAAATTATATTATAGAATGAATACTTATATGGACCTTTAAATTCCTTTTAAATCATATTTCCAAACAGAACGATCATGATGAATCGTATCCACTCCATCATGGGTAACTTCACCCAGCCTATGTTACACCATTTTTCATGTATGATGTTAACTACTTATGGATAGTTCACTTGGCCCTTAATTTTCATAATACTTTATAATGTAATACCTTATTAATTGAGATACTTAGGAATGGAATCCCTTATTTAATATGATTATAATGCATGAAATCCATTATTAAATGTGATTATTGGGCATGAAGACCATTATTAAATGTCATACTCTGGCATGGAGTCCCATATTAAATGTGACACTTGGGAATTAAGTACCTTATAATTTATGATATTTATTCATGGCATCCCTTATTACTCATGATACACAGGAAAGATATCCCTTATCACATTATGAGACTATTGTGACTGTGTAGTGATTCATTATTTATGCCTCTTATCATTAATATCACTATGTATCTTTAAATATGTTTATATATATTATGAAATATATAGTTTATATGTATACATACATATAAATATACATTCACATATAAATATATATATGGTGACCCTTGTTGAAAGATATATCTCTCTTAGGATTAAGTAGCTATGATCTACCAGATGACCTTGATGAACCTGATTTCATTGGATTACATTTATTTATTTCATTACACAACTTTTCTTGATATACAAGAACACTGTATTATTTTATATTGAAGGAATACATTTCATTAGAAAACACTTCTTTTGTCCTTTTGAGTTTATCTCAAACATTTTTTTGGGTCGCTGTATGGAACACGAAAAGACCTCATGGTTATATGTTTAGGAACATAATTTGTACTCTATGTTGTTTTTCAACACACAACGGATCTTGGGAGTAGTAGGTGAGCATATACTAAACCTTCCCTGCTATTGTTAGAGTCTTTTATCTTTTCATTATTTTAACTATTATTCCTAATATTTATGATATATTTTATTCATATTCCTTGTAATTTATGAAACATTAATGCATGGTAATTCTTTCATTTATTATAGTTTTTCAGTTATTGTTATATCTTATACTTCTCTATCATTTACCAGTGCTCTCATTTTTTGTATTACTGGTCCAAAGGGAATAAACTCCCCATAATACCTATATTAGACCCTTGATTCCTATCGAAAGCCTCTAGAATATTTGGAGGCTTGATTGAGATAATGTGACCAAATGTATTAGGGAAATGGTTAATCGGATCCTGGTTTAGGATGTTACACTTAGAATACATTTTCCCAAATATCACCATAAGGAATGTCACAATGCACCCCATCCATGTCACTATTATATTCTTGCCTCAGTCCCCTCCACTCATTGATGGTGTTATCCCATGTTAATTTTCCACTTATATCCTCTACCACTCTCCAAAATTCACTACATGATATCATCATGAAATATCAATCATTATGTCATTATCCCAGCCACACCACCTATCTCTTCAATCCATCATTACCATAACCAAGATCCGTTGCACTAATATTCCTTGAACCAACAACTTCTCATATCATTTTTGTCATCTAACACTAGGGATGATGATCTTTTGCTATCAGAGTGATAATATAAGTATTGGGAATAGAGAGAAATTGATGAGTCATCAGAGAGTAGGGAATAGAGAGAATTAGAAATTAGTGGATAAATTGAGACTCATTATTAATCGATCCATAATTAATATATAAAAAACACAATGAATAATTTAAAATTTTATATCATCATTATACAAATAAATCTCATGATATTTATAGATTCATACACTAAAAAGTTTAAAGAGATATAATTTATCCACTCATCTACCAGTTTCCATCCTAAAAAACTGGGAACCAATAATATAAATTTAGTAAAATAATACATGAATGGTGGAGAAACATAAAATCAAGAATCCCATTTTCTATTTAGAATAATTTTTAATTCAATGAGTTTTCATTTCTATTGGTTTGCTCATCATCATCCCATAATTTAGTCATCAATTTTATCTGTGATTCAATCCTACTCCAATATTTTGACAATATTTCCACCATAATCTAGCTAGTCCTACATTTTACTTTATCAAGGGTTCATGTTATCAAACAATAATATATCTTAGAGAAAATATATAATATTAATTTAAAATAAATTTATTAATATATTTTTCCAACCATTAACAAATTTATGAAATTTTAATTTGTTTCTTTAAATTCTTCAATTGTAATGATCCATCCCAAGACCAAAATTATGAACTCAAATTTCAGTATTTCTAGGGAAAATCCATCATCCTGAATACAACCATGATCAAAAACATCAAATTTGATACTTTTTAAGGAATTAAATGAATTATTATAGAGAATTAATTCATGTTAGATACTAATAATATTTTATAATCACTATATTTTTATCAATCCCTACCATAATCACAACCCCACACCAACTATTAAAAAGTTTTAAAACCACTTCAAAAAATAAAAATATCAATTAATTTATTTTTTAAAGGATGTATATCATGTTATATTTATTATTTTACCCCTTTGGTATTCCTAGTACTCTGAAACTCAAATGTGATCTATTTATCATTCTAATAAAACTAGTGTCACTGTATCAATTCCCACAAAAATAAACATTATTCCATGAAAGGGAAATAACTTGATCTTTTAAAATAATGAAAGATATGAAGCCAACCCATATATAAAGAAACCCACCATCCAATATAATTCCATAATATCAATGGTCGATTCTCTTAGAAAACATATTAGAAAACCATATTTCAAGGAAACGTCATCTTTATCCCTTAGAGATATTGGATAAAACCAATAAAAAAACAATAACTAAATGAAAATAATGATATAATCAAGTTGATTCTTTCCAAGACCCTCTAAAAATATCATAATTAAATAGTCACCATGCCACATGAGAGTATCTAGGTCACTGAATCCCTGGTATCCATGTTTAAATGATTCATTATAAAAATCAACCTTTGTTGGAGCACCTCACAATACACCATTTATTATTATTTTACAAGACCTTTTATTAGATTAACCTATGTACATCACACTCTGACACTAATCACTTTACAAGATACTATAATTATATCAAAAGTTTTACTAGGTAGAACACACTTTATGACTAATATTATATTCTCATACTTTTCCTCCAAACAAGGTACCATCACCAATAATGATAAATCATGGATCTATAGAAACATGATACTTCCTCCTCATCAAAAAAGTGCTCATATATGGCGTGTTCTATCTACATATCAATATCTATCGAGGTGACACCCACAGTATAAGATAACCTGGATGTGTTTTCAACACTCTTTCTTAAAATCAAAAAATGTGAACATCATGGAAAATAAAAACATATTCAAATGGAACACAAAAAACATTTCCTATAAAGTGTCTCAATTCACTACTATTTGGAGAATACCATTCTGAATACACATATTAACCTATTTTTTCAGTTCTAAACTACAATATAACATTATCCTGAGAAACTAAAATATGTAAACTTCTGTGAAAACCACCACCTCCACTATATAGATATAAAGGACATATGTCGGGCACAACTGCATTGATCCTTATATCATACTACACTATGGGATATTCTATATTAATTTGGTCTCTACATTGGATTCCTATACTGATATATAAGGACATCAAGAGATGACCACTATCCACCAAGAATAGTGGGAGATGTGCTTTCTATATTTAGTAAAACAAGTGGGGAACACCAACGGCTTTAAGGTAAGGGATCCTCTCTATTTCTCTCTTAATCAAGATTGTCCTCTATGCTATGCCTTTTATGCATAATACCAAATGATAAGGTATGTTTTATCACCTCCCCCATACTTACCTCATGATTTATAAGTGATTAGAAACCCCTTTTCTCTCTCATCAATCCCTCTCAGGTACACCTGACACCATGCCAATAAACTATATCAAATTCTACCCGAACCTTCTTTGTTCTTTCGGGTTGCCTTATATTTATTTATATTGAAATGGAGTTATCTTATCTGTTTATGTACATATTATAAATTCTATTTAGTTTTAAAAAATCAATTATAAAGTCTCTTTCATCACTATATTTTTGGGATATACATGTTTTTTAAAATATTCTCTCCTTATAACTTTCCAATAAGATGGCCTATTTTAGGGAACTTACCGATTTTTTACCCAATTTCAAGTGAACTCTATCCTCGGTTTTAAGCCTCCATTTTCTTTATTAAATCATTATTTTTATTATAAAAACCTTCTTGGTTCAATTCTTGTTTTATATAAAATATTTTTCTCTTTTCTATTTTAAAATCTCTAAAGTATTTTCTTTAAAACCGCACAAAAATATTTTAATGATAACGTTTCTCAAATACATTTCTTATATGTTGTCAAATCTGTTTGACATAACTTTCCATGTTATATGACTATTTTACCCTATCAACTTCCATGTATGTTCTAATCCCTTTCTTTTAGGGACACATTCATGATATGCCCATTGGTTATGCTTGATGTTAGGATTGTGGTACCCAATTATTTCCACGGGTACCCATATGTTTATGTATGGTTGATTATGTATGATTATTTATGTGGAAATAATATTCATAAAAATTTTGATATGGGTGAACCTAGATATTGCTTCAATTCATTGGGTAAAGTTAAGTCTCATGAGATGCGATGTGAAATGGGATTGGTGGTTAGCCTTGACCCGTACTGAAATGTGAAATGAGATTGGCGGTTAGCCTTGACTCGTACTAAAATGGGAAACAAGATTGGAGGTTAGCCTTGACCCATTATAAAGATATGTTTTATGATTCTTCCACATTTATATGATTCCATGTTTATATTATTCCCTACTTATATGATACTATTTTATATGTTCCATGATTTGGATACCATTATGTCATGCCTCCTAACTCTTGTGCTTAAGACGTATCCTTATGTTCATTCCCTAACTGGACTTTTTAGCTCATCCCTTTGTTCATGTGTTCCCTAGGGTACCCTATGCACATGTAAGGGCTCAAAGAAAGTTAGGATCTCTTAATATAGATTAAATAAATAATTTTTTTATCCCCATGTTTTATGTTTTATGTACCTAGTCTTCCAAGACAGTAGACTTAACGATCCTTGGATTGTACTCTGATGTAAAATTATGCATAAAATCATGTAATGTTATATATAAAAGTCTTGGGTCACTATATTTGGAATCATAGGATGGTATATTTATTTTTGGATATTAGGAATAGAGCACCTTAGTGAGAACATTAAGGATGAGACTAAGTATAAGAACACATTCCTAAATTTTGGTGAGTATTGAGTAAGTGGTTTATCAAGAAAATACATCCCTGTCTGGATACAAGTAGGTAGAGGCAGCTCTAGAACATATGTATCTAGGTGTAAAACCTGAAAACACCACTTTGAGCAAGAAACTAATGGAACTGGTGCACAACAATGGACATTGTTGTACTATTGGTTACAACACTCCTGAGGGATGTGATTTGGTAGATTCATGAGATTAGTACAAACCGTTATTAAGGGACAAAAAATCCCATAAGAATATAAGTTAAGAAATAGATTGAGGATAACCTAGATTTAAACCAAAGGAAACACAAGTTAGGATATACTTCTTCTTTATAAATTTATCCTTTTATGTTCAAAGTTTCCTTTTTATACTCAATATCAATGTATTCAAGACCTCTAATTATACGTTCTTTTTCTTAATTAATGGTGGTAAATAGAATAACACATTCCAACAGCCAATGTGATAGGGAATGTGAAGATTGACCTAATGATATGCCTGATATGATAGGAGAGGGTTCTAAAAATTTCATTATAGTACTTGCTCAGTTGTCTTGAGTTATGAATAATAAATTGAATCATGCAGAATTCCCTCCACCTCTAAAGAAAGAGCATGTTTCTGTAGAATCCTTTATGCGGAAAAGGCCTCCCATGTTTAGCGGATCTTCTGATCACATCCTCACGGAACAATGTATTAACTCCATTGAAAAGATATTATATATCCTCCAATGCTAGGAAAAAGAGATGGTTGTACTGGTGGTATATCATTTTGATGGGGAATTTTATCAGTGGTGGACATTGATCAAGAATACAAAGTCCCAAGAGAAAATTGATTCCATGGATTGAGAGGAATTGAAGAGGTTGTTTTTCCACAAATATTTTCCTCAATCCCTCTATCTCAAGATGGAAAGATAGTTCCTTAGACTCAAATAGAAGGAAGATGAGTCCATCGGGGTGTATGAAGCAAACATTACATGTCTTACAAGGTACACCTCTGGATTTGTCCTGAACACCTAAAGCAATGTGGATCACTTTTTTAGAAAACTAAAGTCGAGTCTATGAAAAGTGTTGGAGATTAAAGACTTAAACAGTTATGAGGATATTGTCTATTGTTCCCTCAAGGTTGAAATGGATATTGGAGACTCTCAGTGGTCTCATGGGACAAGTGAAAAGAAGCAGAAAACAGAGAACAACATGGGTGGTTTATCAGACAAATCCCAATATGGAAAAAATCTTGACATTCTCTTTGTAAAAGTTGTTGGAAGAAGCATCCTGGTAATTGTCTGAAGAGAACCAATAATTTCTTAGAATGTAGAAATATTTTTCATTTGGCCATGAACTACCGAAGGGATATGAAAAATCCTGAAAATGTTGAAGAAGAAAGGAATGTTCATAACAACACTCAGCCTGTAGTGTAGTGTTACAACTACAAGGAGCTTGGGAATTATGCAAGAAATTTTCCTAAGCCACGGGTTGTCTTTGGAAATTAGAAAAATTCTCTAAGGAAACAAGTAAGGGCTTATTCTATCACTACATCTAAGGTGGAACCGAACAAAGATGTGGTGATAGGTATACTAGTTGTTCATTCAAGAATAATGAATGTACTATTTGATTCTGGTTCTACACAGTCTTTCATATCTTTAAATTTTATTAGAATTATTCAAACACCACCTCAATATTTGGAGGAAACTTTATCTGTGAGAACAGAAAATGTGGAAATTATTGTGTCCACGGTTTATAAATTATCTCCAGATAATGTTTTTGGACTGAACCTCCATGAAAATATCTCCATACTTCCTTTAGTAGAGTTCTATATTATCTTGGTCATGGATTTAATATCTTTATACAAAGCCAACATCAAATGTCGGGAAAGGGCGATTACACTTCACATTCCAAAGAATCCTCTGATTCTTTACAAGTGTGAGGAGGAATATGAGTATACTTTAGAATCTTCCTCTCAAGTGTGGAAATTGTTGCCTTGTGAGCAGGCATATCGAGCTCAAATGATTGATAAAAAGGATAGAATCATGCTTGAAGACATGCCCATCGTGAGGGATTACACTGACGTATTCATAGAAGAGTTTCCTAGTCTTCATCCTAACCGAGAGGTTGAGTTATCAATTGAACTTATCCCTAGATCTCTTCTTATCTCAAAGACACCTTACAGAATAGACACCGTAGAGATGGAAGAGCTGAATAAGCAGTTACAGGAGAATATAGAGAAGGGTTTTATATGCCCGAGTGCTTCACCGTGGGGTTCTCCAATCCTCTTTTTTGAGAATAAGGATGGATAAATGTGCCTCAGTATTGATTAGTTTGAGCTCAATAAAATCATGATAAAGAACAAGTATCCCCTACCACGAATAGATGACTTGTTCGATTGGCTTCATGGGGCCAATTATTTCTCTAAGGAGGACCTTTGGTTGGGATATCACCAGTTAAATGTGAGGAAGGAAGATACTCCCATGACTACATTTCGATCAATGTATGGACACTATGTGTTCATAGTGATGCCCTTTAGACTCACTAATGCTCTAGAATATTTCAAGGATTTATTGAATAGAGTCTTTAGAGATTACCTAGAAAAGTTTTTGGTGGTCTTTGTTGATGATATTATGATATAATCCATGAGCAAGGAGAAACATGAGGAGAGTTTGAATACTGTGTTAAAGACATTGAAAAGGGAATCGTTGTATGCAAAGTATAGAAAATGTGAGTTATGGATGGAGGAAGTATCATTCTTGGGGAATGTTATCACCAGAAATGGGATATCTTTGGACCCTTCCAAGACAAAGTCAATTGAATAGTGGACCAGGCCAACTTCTATAATGTATATCTACAGCTTTTTGGGTCTAGCTAGGTATTATCGACAATTTGTGAAGAAAATTTCATGATTATCAAACCTAATTACCATGTTGACATGGAAGGGAGTAAAGTTTGTATGGACACATGAATGTGAAGACTATTTCAAGGAGTTGAAAAAGAGACTCAACACTACACTAGTACTCACACTCCCTACAAGTGGAGAACTCTTTGTGGTGTATAGTGATGATTCTAAGAAGTTATTAGGTTGTGTGATAATGAAAAATTATAAAGTGATAGCCTATGCCTCAAGGAAACTAAAAATCCATGAGCAAAACTATCCTATGCATGATCTGGAGTTGGCGGCAGTGATATTTAAGTTGAAAATCTGGTGGTATTATCTCTATTGGGAGAAGTGTGAGATATATACTGACCACAAGAGTCTTAAATATATATTCACACAAAAATAGATTAATATGAGGCATCAAATATGGATATATCTGATCAAGTATTATGACTGCTCAATCCAATACCAACCTAGTGAGGCAAATAAGGTGGAAGATTCTTTAAGTAGAAATGATCTTGCATCTTTATCAATGATGAGAATTGAAAAGGATCCGATATTCTTAGATTTGAAAATGATGTGAATAGGAATCATTAAGGTAGGAACATCATAAATACCTTTTCAAATGATTGTTCAACCATCCCTCTTGGAGGAAATAAAGGATTCTCAAAGAAAAGATGTGGAAATTCAGAAAAGGGTGGAAGATATCAGAAATGGGAAATCCTTCGATTTCAAAATTGATGAGGAAAGAGTTGTAAGATTTGGGACATGATTATGTGTACCATTTGATCTAGAGATAAAGAAGGAGATATTAAATGATGCACATAGCTCGACCTTCTCTATCCACCTAGGGAGCACAAAGATGTATCGAGATCTCCGAGAAAACTTTTGGTGGGACAACATGAAAAGGGAGATTACTGAATATACATCAAATTTCTTAGTATGTTAGCAAGTGAAGGCTGAGTGGAAAAATTCTAAGGGGATGAAGCAACCACTACCCATACCAGTATGGAAGTGGGAGAACATTACCATGGACTTTTTCACTGGACTTACATGGACATCTATAGGAAACAATACTATATGGGTTGTTGAGGATCGTCTTACAAAGACATCCCACTTTATCACAATTCAAGAGGACTTCTCATTGGATCATCTTTCACATATTTATATCAAAGATGTTGTAAGGTTGTATTGAGTGCCACTATTTATTGTATCCAACCGGTATCTGAGATTCACCTAAATGTTTTGTAAAAGTATCCAACAAGATCTAATCACTGAACTGAACTTCAGTACATCCTATCATCCTCAAACTGATGGCAAATATGAGCGAACTATTTAGACACTAGAAGACATGTTGAGAGTGTGTTCTATGGAATTAAAAGGAGGATGAGACTAACATATTCCACTGCTTGAATTATCCTAAAATAATAGTTTCCACTCGAGCATCTGAATGGCACCATATGAAGCCCTTTATAGGAAAAGGTGCAGAACACTAGTGTGTTGGTATGAAGTCAGTGAGCATAAGCTTCTAGGACCTGAAATGGTCAAATAAATGGTGGAGAAGGTGTAAACCATTTAGCAACATATCAAGTTATCCCAAAGTCGAAAAAAATGGTATGTATATAATCGTCGACGAAACCTTGAGTTTAAAGTTGGATACATGGTATTTCTACGCATATCTCCATAGAAAAAGGTCATGTGTTTTAGAAAGAAAGGGATGTTATGTCTCGGGTAAATTGACCCCTTAGAGATCTATGATTTAGTTAGAGTTGTGGCATGTCGAATGGAACTTCTACCTACCATGTCGATAGTATATGATGTATTTCATGTAACCCTCTTTAGTACATAACAGACCCTTCACATGTACTATCTTCAGAGGTGATACAGTTGGAGGATGTTCTTTCCTATGAGGAGTAGCCAATGATGATCTTGGATCATAGAGAAAAGGTTATATGCAACAACACTACTTATCTGGTAAAGGTACTATGGCGAAAGCATAAGTATGAAGAGACGACATGGGAACTAGAGGAAGCAATGAAAGAAAAAGTACCTACACCCGTTATTTGGCTTAGAATGTAAAATGGAATTTCAAGGGAGAAATTTCTTAAGGGGGGAAGAATGTAAGGACCCAATTTTTTTAAATGGAAATTCCCTTCTTAAAAATATGTCATAAAATCACATGAAAACACAATATAATGAACTACTACATGCTAAGTGACCTTTAAACCTAAGTTAGTCACTTCTGTGTTTGGAATTTTGAAAATATAACATACACAGTTGCAATCAGTAAGTTTTTTGGAGTCAGATAAAGAAAACATAATTTTTGGTGAATAGTAACATACCCTTATGAATAGTCATATTTACTAATGAATAGTAACCTTTCCTATTATAATATATAAAAAATATTCAAGTTGAAAGTATGATATACCTATATTTTAGAATATGTAAATGAATGTTTTAAAATTGGTTTTTGATAACAAATTATGATTTTAATAAAAAATTAAAATAATCATATTTAGAAATTTATTTTTGAAAAATGGATTTCATTTATGGATTCTACACATCAAAATATGTTTAGGGTGAATTTTGTATATTTTTATGAAATACATGAATTTTTTATGAAAAGTAAAATATGATAATTTACGATAAATGCTAAATAATGGATTTATTGAGTCATTGATGATGATCTGCTAATGTAATCCCAATTGGTTCGAAGTCACATGCATTTATTACTATTTTTGGTCTTAGAATCATCACTTTTTCTGGTCTTGAGGAAAAATAATAAAGTAATGATTATAATATTATGAAAACCCTCCTCTCCTCCACTATAAAACCCCCCTCACTCCCTTCTCTTTTCAATACTCTCAAGCCTTATGCCTTGCCAATATTCTGCAAAAATCTCTCCCCAATCTCCTCCCCCATGTCAAAATTCCCCTAGACTCTTAAAAATACCAATACCTCTCCCCTTAAATGGTTCTCAAAGGAGTAAGTCTCAAGAGGTAAATTCCTCTTTCCAATTCCCTCATTTCTTTTAAGTTATTTTCTTTTTTGTTTCTTTCCTCACCTCCCTTCACCCAAATAGTATGATAACACTAGTAACATACATGTACTAGTATTTTTTATGCTAATGGTATATTTAATTATCTTCTATCCTTTCCCATCATTTTATTTGAAAGAAATGAAATCACTATTTGGGATGTGTTAATTTAGCACATTCAAGGACAATGGTTTATCAATTTCTATTATCATATTTAATTATGGTCATGAAACCATTTGTGTTATGGTTGAACTGGATTATTATATATTTATTATATCCTATTTTTGGTTCTGTAGTCCTTCTGTAGCAATGGTATTAAGTTATAAATCAAAACATGTTCTTTGTAATCAGACCCACCGATTAACAAAATTGATTGTCACTATGGTTTTATATAATAATTCGACTTCACTCTAAGTAAAAAAATTAAATATAAAATCATGTAATCTCCTGAATGTTCACTAATATCATATAACTTCAATTCTAGATAACCACTTTTATCTTACATGTTTATCCAAACATGAATATAAGCGAACTAGTCATTAAAACCACCTAAACAAACGATCCCAAACAATGATATTGAACCTCATAACCAATCAAAATGGTTATAAATTAACTTGAATCGATTATACTAAACCAATTACATATAGAAGAGGTTATTTAATTATTAATTAATAAACCTAATTTTTTTATTCAAGACTTTAATAACAAGTGGAGAACACCAATGGATTTAAGGTAAGGGATCCTCTCCATTTCTCTCTTAATCAATATTGTCCTCTATGATATGCCTTTAATGCATAATCCCATATTATGGGGTATGTTTTCACACCTCCTCCATAATTCCCTCATGATTTATAAGTGATGAGAAACCCCTTTTCTCTCTCATAAATCCCTCTTGGGTACACCTGACACCATGCCAATAAATTGTAATAAATTCTACCTGAACATTATTTGTTCTTTTGTGTTGCCTTATCTTTCATTATATTGAAATTAGGTTATATTTTATATTTAGTTACATATTTTAAATTACTTATAGTTTTAAAAAATTAAATTAAAAATTATATTTCATCACTCTCTTTTTGGGATATACATGTTTTTAAAATATTCCATCCTTAGAACTTTCTGATAAGAAAACATGTTTTAATGGAACTTCCCAAATTTTTACCCAATTTAAAGTGCACTATATCCTCTATTTTAATCTCCAATTTTATTTATAAAATCATTATTTTTTATAATTAAAAAATTCTTGGTTCAATTTTGGTTTTATATAAAATATTTTCCTCTTTTCTATTTTAATATCTCTAAAGTATTTTCCTCAAAACTGCACAAAGTTTTTTAATTATTATGTTTCTAAAATAAATTTTTATATTTTGTCACTTATATTTGACATTAATTACCATGTTATATTCCTATTTTACCTTATTAAAATCCATGTATGTTCTAATCCCTTTATTTTATGGACACATTCTTGATACACCCATTGGTTATGCTTAATGTCATGATTGTGGTACCCAATTCTTTCCATGGGTACCCTTATGTTTATATATGGTTGATTATGTATGATTATTTATGTGGAAAAAAAATCATGAAAATTTTGAGATGGGTGTTCCCATATAGTGATCCAATGCATTGGTTAAAGTTAAGTCTCCTGATATGCGATGTGAAACGGGATTGGGGGTTAGACTTGAACCGTACTAAAGACATGTTTCATGATTATTTCGCATTTATATGATTCCATTATTATATGATACAATTTTATATGTTCCATGCTTTGGATACCATTATGTAATTACTCCTAACTCATGTTCTTAAGACGTATCTTTATGTTCATTCCCTTACTGGGATTTTTATCTCATCCCTTTGTTCATGTGTTCCTCAGGGTACCCTATGAAGATGTAAGGGATCAAAGGAAGTTATGATATCTTTATGGAGATTATATAAATAAATTTTTTTTTATCCCCATGTTTTATGTTTTACGTACCTAGTCTTCCAAGACACTAGACTTAACGATCCTTGGCTTGTACTCTGATGTATAATTATTCTTAAAATCATGTAATGTTATATGTAAAAGTCTTGGGTTGATATATTTATTTAAGGTGAGAACATATCTTTCTTTTGATAATAAAATCACAACCACAATACTATATTCTCAAACACCCCCAACATCATCTTGACATAGAGTTTGTTTTAAGAAGCCTCAACTAACAACCTACTTCTAATCCACCAACATCTCAACTACTTTCATGGAGTAAAATTTAAAAGAATAATACTACCCCATGAAACTGATCCTCATACTATGAAACATACCAAAAACATTACACTCTAATGTTAAGATAGAGAACAAATCATTAAAATATAAATATGTTCCACAATGAACCAATACCATGGGGGTGTAATTCATGTTTCTCCATAAACACCACAAGAGTTTTCAGCACCCCACTCAACAATCACAAAAATTCTATCATCGAAATGAATGTTAATACACAAATCATCTTATCAATAAGAGTGAACCATTTAGGTCCATTAAGAAGAATCTTATCACTCATCAACATTCTAAGAATTTGACTCACTCAATCATGCATAACTTGAACAATACTATCTACACTATTTGATTGGTAACCAACATAATCATCTATATAGTTTTTTCCAATCTCCATACCCATAAGAATATAATTAAAGAAAAAATTCCACTAAATATCAACAAAATTTTAGGCCAATATTATTTGATCTTGTTATGAATATAAAACATGACTAAACTATGACTCACTCACCAAATCCCCATATATCATGACCATAATTCCCAAAAAGGTATGAGTGGAAATTTTTAACCATTAGTGAATTCCTTCTCTCCCAGGACATTCTATTTTGGAATTCCATCAAAGTCTCCAACTCATGAACAAATAACGATGAATGAATAAATTCTCAATGCACAAACCTGTAAAATGTTCACTAAAAAGAGGACCTAAATTTTACTATGAACTAAATCCATAGATTCCTAACCATATCCATCCATCATGTTTTCCTTCATATATACTTGATTTTTTCAATCCATTTTTCATTAAAACAAAATAAATGTGGTAATTTATGGGGCCAGATAGAGGCATCATCAATTTATATCCACTACTACACCACCCGATTATGAATGGAAACAACTACTTGCTAAATCAATTCCTTGATGGGAAACATTTTTCTATAACCATCATCTTTAACATGAAGATCCATCCCCAATTCCACTGTTTTTATCCATGTAAAAAATTATTACCTAATTCAATAGCTTCATTACATATCCACCAAGAATCCTTGATTTGATAATTCTCACCTGTGGAAAATTGTCATGGATGATGTTTTATAATAACACTACCACAACTTAGTGAATCCTTCTATAGAGTATCTTCCCAATTTGTTGAGTTAGATATTTCTATTATGAAAAATTCATATCTAAAAACTATTGAAGTTCATGGTCCCCTACAAATCACCGATTATTATAAAGCTTCTCTAAATATTTCCCCACATCATTCTATAAATCTCCATAATGAAAAATAATTCATTATACAACTATAGAAGATATGTAAAGTCATGAGTTTCAGAAATACATCTTCCAATTAATAATCACTATTCCCTGTAGAACTCTCAATTATATAATTAAATTCTCATCAATTAAAATCTAATCTTGATTGTAATGAAAGAATAAAAAACCCATTAGCCATTGGTCTCCCAATGTTTAGTATCATGTCATTGATTAGTGAGATATTTTTGGAATTAACTCCCACATACTACCCCATTTATTGTTAGTCTAATCAAACATGGAGGATTATATAATCTACACTATGATATAATTCAATAACTTTCATGATACAGAGAAAACGTTCCTCAAATCCATGGGAAAGAATATCTCTCAACCAAGTCTTAGAGAAAACACATCATAACTTACTAAGAAAAATAAATACAACTAAATACATGTACGAGATCATCACATCCCAACCTTCACATAATATCTTTCTATTAACAGGATACATAACATAATTTTTATAATGAAATAATAATAATTAGAGAATAATTAGAGAAGTTGACATGGGAAGGTAATGATATGTAATAAAAGACTACTATATGATCTATATTCCAACTCACATGCACCCTAAATTTATATCATAGATTATTGGGTGAGTTATTAGGTTATTAGAGTCTAATGAAAAATACACATCATTTCTCTCACCAATTAGAGTCTAATTTGTTTTATAACCATTACAAAACACCCTAATATCAATACCCTATGTTTCCAAAATTGTCATTATATTTTTACTAAATCAAAAAAAAATATCCCTAGGAAAAATTAACTATGATTGAATTATAACATGACCTGAACCACCTAGGTCCTTCCTAGATAGAGATTAATATGAGATCTATACAACTGGAATACATCCAGTAACTGATGTGATGGTGACATAAATAGTATAGGAATATTTCACAATATTGGAGGCCTTAGCCTTTACAAACTAGTAATGGGAACATATCTCAAATTCATATAACATATAATATAATTAGTATGATGTATAAATATATAACCAAAAAAATATAAAACACATCTATGAGACATCAGGTATAAATAAATTTCCATCAAGTAATATTTGAATAAACCATGAAACTAATTACCATATTATTATGATTGATAAAATATGGTTGAATGATCCTCTCCATGATGTGTAATCCTTAAATAGACTCTAGATTAAAAATTCACTACAACATTAAATAATCAACATGATTAATCATGTGTTACTTAACATCTCCATGATCTAGATCTAGGAAATCCATACTGCCTCAAGTCCTCTAAGACCATTTCCAAAAAAATACCGTATGCATAGAAAAAACATCTATAATCACAAACATATTATAGGGGTGTGTATAAATATAAATAGTAGTATTCCCCAAAAACCATAAAGAAAACATAGAACAATGAGTGATCTAAAAGCTATAGATAAATTAGATTAACCTTTATGAATTCATCATAGAATAATCCTAATATATTCAATCATAAGAAGTATAATGGTAACTTGGAAGTCTTACCATCTTAACTCAAAACTATAGTGGTCACATCTCATGATAAATTAATAATTATAATTGAACCAATATGTCCAATCAGGATAATGTTGAAATCTATGTAGTACATAAAATCTCAAGGGAAACAAAAAAGTGTTATCCCAGAATCTAAAGTAAAACAAAATTGACTCCACCATTCCAACTCCCAAATTTCTATCTAAAAACATGAAAGGTTTGCATTATAATTACTAATTAAATAACATTATTCAAGGAAATATAGAACTATAATACCCACTATTCATGTTTCATCTATATATGAACCCATATAGAAAACCAGACTCCAACAAATAATATGTCTCGGTCAATGGAATATTGAACCTTGTTGTTATAACCACCCATTTATGAGAAACCCACATAACCTAACCATAATATTAAGAAGGAATATACCCTATCAATAGGTAACCAACATTGAGGGAGTATGAACCACACTAGAGGAACTAATTCCCCAAACAAATGTAGGAATAACTCACACTACTAATTTAATGATATATAGGATCTGGTTATTTCAGTACAAAGAATGAAAACCTAAATCGATCTATAAACTAACCTTTAGATATATGTTTCCCCACACTATGTATATAGGGGAAATAAATGAAACTTAACATATGAAAATATAGAGTATATTTCTCCCTAATATTATTCGAGAATACTTAACAGTTTCTACAAACAAACATAAAGATTGAGGATTCAATGTATTAGGAATATAGGGTGTTGGATTCTTTACCCTATCTAAATAATTATTATTATTTTTCATTAATCATAAACACCTTCATCAAACAAATAAATAAAAATTTGAAATAAGCCTATATCTCCTTTCAAATTTCATTAAATAGATAAAAAAACCATGACATTGTTATCTACGTGTAAAAAACACAATATTTGTTATATACTTGTCCAAAATGTATGATTGTTGAATATGATCTAATAAAAACACCATGATGGTTAAGTGATGGAATCATAGTGGCCCATGGTTATGAAACATGTCATTGAACACACATCACACAAGCCTAGGAATGTGAGTATGTGTTCAATAGTTGTGTGGATACATGTGAATGAAAAATTCTTACCCTTTTTGTGTATGCATGACCATAAGTTGTACCTCCCATCCCATCGAGCATGCGAGATGTTGTTCTGGGCTCACACATGGTAGGCCCTACTTGTTATCCAGTGTCTCCTAGCCTTGTGGGGATATGGGATGGTTTTTTAATGATTCTAATAACCATTATTAGAAGATACCAAAGTGATTTAATACCCTATTCCTATTATTCCCATGAAATATATATGAATTTTGTTTAGAAACGTTAATAAATAAATAATGTAAATCTAGAATACCTTTCATCAAAGATAAAATGAATCATTTCCTTGACATTAAAACATCTTATAATATTCTTTATAAAGAACATAAGGGTGGGAAACTAAATAATCCAACCACTATGGTGTAACAACATATGAACTGAATCAGATTTTGTATATATAGGACACCCCATACTTCAGGATGGGTTAAATTCTCATAGTTAAAATGAGTAAGGAGAAAGAGATAGATTTGGGTCAAGGTGGATCAGCCAAACATGAATACATAAACTACACAATAATGTCTTCACAAGGAAGTATTTATATAAATCACAAGAACTATTTCACCAACTTCATCATTTTTTAATTCATTTTTTTCACATTAATAAATTCTACTTCATCCAACTTCTGCATCCATTGTATATATAACTTCCAATCCTTCAAATATTCTATAACATATTAATAAAAAATATCTTACATGGGCAGTGAAATTAATTATAATTGGTTATAATTTTTTTTGAGTAACATGGAGTGATATATCATGTATGTAAATCATAATATATTTAAAATATTGAACTACCAATATATATATCACATATATATGTATCCACATATTTATATCATATATCTTTAAATTCCATACTTTCACTAATTATTAATAAACCTTGTTTCATTCCCCTTATATTGTATGATATACAATAAATTCTAAAATCATGTCTAAAAATAATTTTTTATATCTTCTAAAAATCTTTTATAATTATTTCATTAACTTCACCATGTATTACATTAGTTTCAAGACCTTGTGAACAACCCTCCAAAACACATTATGATTATCTCTAAAACACTTTTATACTATCTCTATGAGTCAAAGTCATTCCCTATTTAGTCTATGAAAATATATATCCCAATGTGATGTTATAGAATTGAAAAAAAATTAAATATCAAAATAAATATTTATAATTATAGAGAATCCTTTAGTAATACATTAATAGAACTCAATCTGTAAAGGTATCTGGTATGATCACTATCAAAAACATCTATTTTTAAACCTATGACCCCGTATCAACATTATATGCTAAACTTCATTCTCAAATTTACCCATTTTCTAATACATAGAGTGATCATTAGATAAGGAACATGTCAACCCCATTTAGTCAGCTCATATGTTCTCAATTCTCTGAGTGTAGACAAATATTTTCAATTAATATATCACATGTAATTCATATTTTTGGATAAAAATGTTATGTTTCCCTTATCTAATGGATATATAACATCTAGTTGTGGCTAAAAACCACATAGTACATCCCAATTGAGGTACCTAATGACATACTCATTGTACGAGAGGAAAAATTATATTTCAATCAACCTCCTACCGACAACATGATTCGTTTCATACACAACTGACCCCACATTAGATATGCTAATATATATACTTTTATAAGTACTATATCAATGTATGAAGGTTACCATTATAGTCTTATTGTCAATGACAAGTAATGGGGAATAAAATGTGACAAATGAAACCCATTTATACCAAAAAAACATCAATATGAAATTCCATGTTTTATACTTATTAGGTCATATTGTGTGAAAAAAAGAATCATGTAATTTATTTTGGGAATCAAGATCTTATACTGTATCTCTTTAAAAGAATTGTATGCACACTATCATTAACAATTAATTATTACCTATAGTACTCTATGACATAAAACGTTTAAAGATAAACTCAAATTCATACTTTTATATTTCAATTATCATTACATTTCATAGAATGTTTACCTCTATATACATTTATTCATCCAATGTGATATAATGATAAATTGGATATTTCCTTTTAATCTGAAAAATTTCAAACTCTTAAACCATTTTATGAATATTTTAAAAAGACAACATAAGAATCGGTTTTACATATTATATATTTTAAATTGAGAGATAAGCCTTAAGTTTGTTCACTTTCTAGGTTTTGTTAACACTTTACATCGTATTTAATTTGTGCCTCATCTCTATGTGACCAATAAATACAACAAACTAACTAAACTCTCTAGGGAAAAAAATTTATGATGTAAGATTTTTTGAATAATGGTGATACTGAGGAATCATATTCCCAACTATTTAACTTCATTAACATATTAAAACTTCATACTTTCACAACAGCAAATGTTATGATGTCTAAATATATTGTGTACATGCAACACTTTCAAAGTTCATCATTATCATCAATGGAACTTTATTACACCACTATTATTTATGTTAAATAATTTAACATAATATATTATTCTTTTCTAATATATAATACATGTATTAAGATGCTACGTAAATTTCACATTAAACATATACTAATATAATATTTTATTCTTAGACATTGAACATCTCTATATCCAAATATACTCCCACTATCCTATTAAAAACTATATCATTTTGAAAATATTTTTTAAATATTAAACACAGTCTAATTTCAGTTTAGTAAATAACATTTATATCTTTTAAATAGGAAAATTATGTAAATAAATAATTATTTCCATATCATATACAATATTCTATGTGTTTGTGACATTTTATTTAGAAAATATGTTATCCATGGTATAAAAAATATCCATTTCATCTTTTTAAAACAAGTTATATATTTTTTGAATTATAAACCATGTTAATATAACTAATCATCTTATGTTGTTAATTAAAATATTTTTTAATAGACATCTTCTCTTATCACATAAGATAAATGATATGAAGATATAGAACATTAACTTAGACTATTTTGATATTGATAAAATCATTTTCATTAAAATACTTGATGTTGTAACTTATTACTTCACCTTAGAAATATATACTATAAGATCCATCAATTATTCTATTGATTTTAAACTCCTATGTATTTACAAGTTACTATAAAATATACATTTAGTATCACATACATATAAAAAATAATTAATACCTATATCATCCGTACATGAAATATAAATTCCATAGAGTGTCATAAACACCTTTAGGTATAACTTGAATAATCCATTCATACTAAATTATTACTTATCCTTCTCTAAAACCCTAGGTTTCAATTTTCTTTATTTTCCTCTTGTAGAAGAATTGTTAAAATTTCCAACCACTTTTTTCTATATTCGATATGAAATTTTATCTACTTTTTCTCGATTTATTATAATTTATAACATTTAAATTATATTCCATGTTCATATTTATTTGAAATAATTTGAGAATTTATGATAAAAATTCATATAATTCAATCATATTTTTAGAACATTTCCATAGATGAAAATTGGATAAATTTAATAAAAATAACATTTCATTTTATTTCAAACACCTATTAAACCTTAAGTGAGTCACTGTATGATACCATAAGCTTATGGATTAATTTTTTGAACTATTTTAACACCTGGTTACTGAGGATGGAAGTGTTCTAACACATAGAATTTTCCTTAATTAACATTTCATAAGTTCAACAATATAGCTTAAGAATTTTTCTTATGTTACCGGTATTAAGAGAAACATACATTTGAATTACCCTTTTCAGAGTTAACTAATTTTTTTTCAATATAATTATGCTGAAATTATTTATAAAAAATATTTTATTAGGTGACTATCATGAATTATTAACCTTTTAATAAATAATTTTATTTAATGGGTCCATCTAAAATGATGACCCCTTTAAAAACACATCAAATCAATTAGTAGTTCATGGTTAATATTTCATTTTATAATTTTTCCTATATAGAATTCATCTCACCACATAATTATTTAGGTTAGGTATCATCACAATCATATCATATATGATTCTTAGAAAACTAAATTGAAAAAACTTTTTCCAGAGCAATATATAGATTAATTCAACTCTATTAATCTAGTAACCAAACCATTAGGGATCCCCAGCTAATTTTTACCAAAATAAAATTTCAAATACTATCTAACATTAGAAAATCATGGGTCACACATAGAAAATGATAAACTATATATATAGAGAATCTAGTGTCAATTATTAATTAATTTCTTTACATAAGATAATCTGGGGGCATTTGAATATAAATCAAGACAACTTGGAAAGATGATCAAGGTCTTGAAAAATAATGATTTATAAGGAATATAAAACATAATATTTATAGTATTTTAATCTCAATATATTATCTATTTTTTCTATTTTATATACTTATTCTTCTAATAATGTTCTGACCTCGACTCTAGTATCCCAAAGCAAGTTTCCTACTTTAGAGCATTGACATAAGATACAAGGAATCACAGACCAAAGGTATGAATAGTTTAATAGTCATGGTAAACCATATTGATAAATTATTCACATATTTCCATTTAAAACACAAATTATAACATTTTATCAAGAATATACTTATTCCCTCTAGAATATCTTTTCATATCATTCTTAGAACCCTTCATATATTATTGGGAAAAGAAAAAAAAATAAGGGTGATCTTAAACACTTAGTAAAGATTATTATTGGGAAAAATCCCTCAAGGTGTCATCCTTGGTATGTTTATTGTGTGATTGTGGTTTTGGATAAGGCCAGATGACTGAAAATGAGCATGGTTAGTTCTTGACAAAGACAAGTTTTTAAGGTGGCACAGTTTCCCAGTTTTTTCCAAATTTTTGGGCCCCAAAATAAAAAGTTTGATATTGTAAAATGGAGGATTTATTAATAGGTGTTAATGGTATGAATAATGTTGAATAAACTTGGAAAATTATGAGAACCTTGTACCATAGTTTTTGGACTGTGTACCATGTTTTGAGAATGGTACGTGGAGCAGTGAGAACGGTACGCCGGAGCAGTTTACAAAATTGAAAACGATTCACGGCAGAAGGCAATGTGGTACACGAATGCCTTGTAGTCGATTTCGGAGGTTGACCACATAGAAAAAAAGATAGTACCCAGATCGGATAAGAAAAATGGTTCATAGGTGGATTTTGGTTCACTGTGGCAGATGGATCGGTATGTTTTGAGGGTTTGGTGGAAGATTTTGTAAATCTTAGATTAGAGAATTTTGCAGGTATATGTTCCTATATAAGAATCACTAATACCACTGATTAATGTTGAGATCGAATATCACTAGGGAACATATTTTGGATCTTGGAATTCAGAAAAGTATGAAGGTAGTTTGTGAGGGAGAATTCCGTGAAAGCTGAAGTGGTTCGTGCAAAAGAAATTATGCCGAAGGTTTTTGTGAAGAGATGTAACCCGCATAAGACATGGTACGTGGAGGAGGAAGGAGAAATTCATAGTAATTTAGCAAAGGCAGTCCATGAACAAAGAAAATTTCATGGACATAGCGTGATTTACAGAGGAATTACTTAAACAAAGAACAGTTCGTGGAAAGGAGGGTTTTTGTATAGAAGGTTCACAAGATTAATACGTTGAGCCGGTGCACGATAGCGAAGGAGGAGGTAGTATATGGATGAAGGGAAGTTCACAGAAGTGGTAGTAGTATGCATATAAGGTTTTCTGTATACCAAACCTGGTACTCAGTACTCGAGAGAATAAGGTGGTTAACCATTTTCAGAATAAATCTTGAGAAAGCTTCAAATCAGTTTGCAAAAGTATTTTCTGGTACCTAGCAATACTCAGGGAGGTGGACATCATCTACAGGTGAAAACGAAACTTCAATAGAGAATCCACATAAAGTTTAGGATGTAAGAATCCATGAAAATGAAGGGACCTACATGTCTATAAACTATGTTCAACCTACACATCCATAAATTGTGATTGGATTTCTCTCTAAGCACAGTGAGCGAAGGAAGAGGAAGATGATAACCCTTTCCACTAGTAGTGAGCCAGAGAAAGAGGTATAAAGAGTGAACCTTGGGAATTTAGTGAGCAGAACCTAATCATTAAAAAGGTAGTGATCCTCAGAATAAATGATCTAGCTCAAACATTGTACTCATTATTGGTTGTGATCCTTAATAAATTTGGTATATCGGCACATCACTATTGTATTATCCTTGGATGTAGCCCAGTGAGGATGAACCAAGTAAAATTTGTTGTGTCCTATGAATTATTTAATATTTGGTTATATATTACTATATTAGGAAGTGATAATTGAGTTTTTTATAACAATGAAAAAAGATCCAAAAGGGAGAATGTTTTAATCTATCATACCTTAATTCGCCCCCCTCTCAGGGTATTCGACCTAGTGGACATAACAATTTGTATTAGAGTGAAATGTTGAAAGTCAGTGGTTATCCCTCAAGAAAAAGAAATGAAGGTGGACAATCATAAAATAATTTCAATCTTTGAATGAAATAATTTTCAACTATAGAAGAATTAGATGCAACACTACTTTTGATCAGTAGGGATGGATGTGTTCATAGAAGCTATGCATGGAATATCAGCTGACATTAATAGTGGTACTCTATCAGAAGATGAACAAAGGTAATTGAATGCTAATGCTAAATAGATCAATAGTTAAGGGGGATCCCTATCAAATGAAATTTATATAAAGGTGATTTATTCTAAAACATCACATGAAATGTGGGAAAATTGAGGAACATTTATGGGGGAAACACAAAAGTGTAAGAAGAAAAGGTGTAGGTTCTATGGAAAAAGTATGAGGATATCAGAATGAATCCCAATGAGGTTGTTGATGCATTCTTATATAGTATAAATATTTTTTTTGAAGACATGATATGTCTTGGAGAAGTAATTGAAGACATAAATATTGTCAAATGAATATTAAGGAAACTTCCACTCTAGTTAAATCTGAAGATTTCAGTGTTGGAAGGCAATGACCAGAAAGAGATGACACTGGATAACCTATACAGTACCCTTGTAGAATATGAAATGAGAAATGATGATAATGATTATTGGAAAAGGGGATGTCCCATGAAGTGCAATTCATGTTCATAAAGAATATTTATATTGATGATAGTCCTGAGGAGGAAAATATGGATGATGTAATTTCATTTCTCTCCTCCAATATGAAAAGGGGAAAAAGGAAGTTCAAAGGTAAACTTCCATTTGAATGCTTTCGATGTGGAAAGATTGGGAATTTTGTAGCAAAGTATCCTAAGAATATTGGTGATGAAAATGAATAAAATGATTAAATTTCCCAAAATAAGTACTCATGAAATGAGAAAAGGGAGGAAAAGTACTAGGAGAAAGTTCTTTAAAAAGAAGAATCTTCTTTCAAAAGAGGATGAATGTTCAGAAGAATATGAGGAAGAATAGTTGGAGGAATGCAAGGATCATAAAATAGATGCTTTGATGGTAGTTGTAAAAATTCATTAACAAGAGAGGAAAGTGAAAATGAAGAAGGAGAAATTGAAGGAAGAGTTGTCTTCAAGATTAATTAGAAGCTACCCTTGAAGAGTTAGATGTTTTGGTATCTAAGACAAATAAAGATAACAAAGTTATTCAGGATGCCAAAATCTTTATACAGAATCAGTTAGAAGAGAATTCTGATCTGAATATAGAAATTAAAAATATTAGGTCTTCAATTCCAGAAATCTTAGAAAAAGTGGTTGTGTACAAAATCAAAATTAAATAATAGAAAATAGAAATTGATATTTTGAATTAAACTAGGAAAGATCAAATAAAATGTATTGAACAACTAGAAGAGTAAGTCTCTATCTGCGATGAACAATTATAGATTAGGAGAAACTATTAAATCTCGGTTTTGTAACGCCCCGACCCCAGTTACCCAGAGTCGGTGCATTATTGCATAACATTGGCATGATCACAAAAGATCAAGTCTCGAAATACTGATTAGTTTAGTATCCTTGGAAACACTAGATACGTTCATAAATTTTACATTACATCATAAAGTAAAATAAAAAATAACAAAGTCTCCATAGTCCACACTCATATCCTCTTCTGACTATCCCTTCAGGTCATTCATAAAATACTTCTTCACATCCTGGAAAATATTAAAACATTGAAAGATGTGATCTCAGATGCTCAGTAAGGATAACAATATTGTAGAAGATTTCATAAATAAAAATTAACATTTAAGGCAATGTATAACTAAAACAAAATCATTTTTAAACTTGAACTTCAGCATAATATGGAAAAAATAAAATTAAATAATGCCATTTACTTACTCACATGGATATTCTACTAGTCGAATAATCACATGCAATATTAATAACCACTTTCATAATTATGGAATGCATAATGCCAGACTATCATAACCACGTAGCCAAGGCCTCGTGCCAGGACCACAAATAAGATTTTGTCAAGGCCTCATGCCAAGACACTAGTTTGTATCATGAGACCTATCGATGCATCAAGGAGCTATAGCGGGCTCCACCCGTCACTTATAAAGTCCAATGCATTCCTCATATGAACAGGTTTAAACATATCATAAACCATAACATAATCGTATCACATAAAACATGAATAAAGGAAACATAACATTTCCACATTTCAATCACAAGATATCAATACAAAATATTGATATATTAAAACATTATCAAAATCATTTTCAATACCAAATAAATGAAAGTTAAAACTTGGCTTTTATTTTTCATTTAAAAAAAAGTTATGGCTTGTAGGGGAAGCCAAAACTCAAATAATGGTCATGGTGGTGGATAATTCATTGTCACTGCATACGTATGAAAAGAAAAACATTCCTTTTTTTCATTTAGTAAAATGATTTGTATAAAAATATTCTCTTTGAATAAACGTAAAATTCAAAAGGGTTTATACACCGTATAAAAGAAATTTGTGTATAAAACAAAATATGCCTCGATGAATGGAGATTGAGACGAAGTCCCATAAAAAGATCATAAAATATAAAATAGATCTATTATTTGTATTCACTATAATTACACATCCAGAAAGTAAAAATACAAGATAGTACATAATAATATCATGACATAATTTGAAAGTAGGAGATTAACCCAAAGAATGGAAATTGGGTTAAGAAATTCCCTTACCTCACATCCGACTTGACTCGATCGTTCTTTAACCTCCTGAATAATAAACTAGAGTTAATTTCTAATTTCTTAAGAATATTTTTCATGTTCATTATTTCTTTTATATCACTTATTACCATGTTATGAACATTGTGTAATTATTTAAGTTAATATCTGTCATTTTGTCGATCTTTGGTACTTGAGTCAAAAATAAACTTCTTATAATTACAAGTTGTTCATGTGGTGAAATATCCATTATATCCAGAATTATATTCATGATTTAGATATCATATATATCATATATATCCAGTATATACATTCACTCATAATATTACGTAACATTTAGAGGTAATAAATGAAATGCACTGTTCATGGGGATGGTAAGCCATACGTATGCATGAAAGCTACTTTCATTTATATTTCGTATTTAATGGAATGAAATTATAATTATATAAAGTTATATTATAATTCCCGTATAATATAATGTATAATACCATTTATTCCATCCTTTATACATCCCGCATATGGAATTAAGGATTCAAATCACTTTAAGGGGGCGGTAGTCCGCGCTTCCTAAAATGAAATTATAGCGTTTACCCATAATGGAAATCATAAAGGTGTGCCATAAATGAAAAATACAGAAGAATAAGGAAAACATAAAAATAATATATATCATATATAAAAAATATTTTCATCATAATGGCCACCATGATAGGTGTTAAAAAAAGTTTGAACAATCATCGTTTCGTGAGGCAGTAATTCGCCACCCACAGAAACAGTATGTTCTTTAACCATTAGAGGAAGGTGTGTGTAATTGTAAATAAAATCCTTATCATAAAAACATCCTATTATATTTAAGATAATGTTTTTGTTACAAAAGAAAAGAATAAAAATATTTTAGGGGGTTGGAGAAGCAAAATGAAACAAAATAACATAAGAGAAGACATTACCTTAAAATCGGGTAACTCTTTTTTGATTTGAGACAAAGGCTTCCATGGGAAGAATTCTGCCCAAAGTGAGGATTCTAGGAGTAAGAGAGGTAAGTTTGGAGAGTATTTGGGCAGAGGTTGGCCTAGCCAAATGGCTTGAAGGTGTGAATAAGGTGGGAGTGGTGGGGGCCTTTTATAAGAGAAGAGGAGGGACACTCTTGGAAAGATTGAAATGTTACAATATTATGAAATGATTTTCGGATTATAAAGGTCCCAAAATGATATATTTCAAGGATAATGTGATAAGGGTTCGAAATATGCCCATAAAATAGGTTTTTTACAAGTTTAATCCTTATATTTTACATTATATTTTAATTTTATTTAAATCGTTAATTATTGAGGTAATCGCTGCATCATTATGGTGTTATAGAAACATTAATTTATTTAATGTCTAAAAATTATAAAAAAAAATATCATAATGTATGAAATCATTTTAGATTTACAATGAATATTTATAGTCAAAAATATGACTTGTATAACCCCATTTAAAAAAAAATTAGTAAAATAACTTATGTTTGTGACATTTTTATTTTAACATTAAATAAAAAGTTATTTATTTAATTTCCCTACCAAAGTGGATACATGGGGTCCCCAAGTTGACCCATGGATTTTAGTGGTCGTCCATGACACATCCAATAGGGGTAGGACAAGTGTAAAGGTATTTTCATAATTTTATAATATCATTTTTACCTTAAATTTCACTAATTACCTTTAATCGTGATTAATTAAACTTAAAAGTTACTATTCACCAAAAAATTAATTTAATCCCATTGAACCACATTTTAATTCCTAATGATAACCATGTATGTCGTATTTTTGAAAATCAAATCACAGAAGTGGTAATGTTTCATTTAAACGAAAAATCAGTTTTTTAACTACTACTCAGTGGTTTCACTATTCATCAAAAATTGAAGTTTTTCAGAACAATGCCAAAATTTCACCCTAATCTATAATTGATATTACGAATTAAAAATTTATTTCTATTTTACAAAATTCCAAACATATAAGTTTCATTAATTAATTTTATAATTAATTCACGCTGTCACAACAAATAGCATGTTTTTAAGAAACAATATATATCAAAATATTGACAATTGTTTATGTCCAATTTCAAAGTGAAATTAATTATAATGACCACCATTGGATAAAATGGTAAAAATATATTCTAATTATACTTTGAAACCACTAAATAGTATAATTTATCACTCTAAATTATTTTGATTAAAAAGGTTGTTTTTAAGTATTTTTCACTATTCATAAAAAAATTGGAAGTTCTCGGAAAAATACCAAAAATTCAACATAGGCTAATTTCGATATTCTGAATCCATAAATGAAGTACATTTTTAAATATAAAATATATATAACTTCAAAAAGTGTGTATTAATATTCATAACTGCTACTTTGATTGGTCACGGTGTGTTATAATCTTGAACTTGCGTACAATGCAAGCTATTGCATTATTGAAAGAGAAGCGTATCGTGGAAGTTTGGGGTGTTACATTCTCCCCTCCTTCAATAAATTGTGTCCTCGCAATTTGAAATTTTTCTTTGAAAATAAAAGGTTGAAAATAGAAAATACCTTTGCGGAAAACCCACATCGGAAATAAGGTTAATAAAAATGTAACTTTAAAATAAATAAAGATAAGTACAAAGGTCACCTGAGATAGCCCATACTAGGATTTTATGAAAATATGGATATGGAAAAAAAAACAAACCATCAAGGTTTGATGGAGAGTTGTAGAAAACCATATTAGGAGAAAGTTAACCATAATAAAATCACAAACTTGTGATTTGTTAAACGGTCATTGAATCCTCAGTTGGAAAAGTTAACCGACAAAGTTTTTGTTTTAAGTAACCTTTCATAAAGTTAAGGAATTTATTTAAGAGATTTACTAAGAATGTAAGGAAATATACTTACTTGTCATGTAGGCTTTCATTCTTTAATAAATTTTTACCACGAACCCATCTTTCACTCCAAATGGTAACAGAACTCAAAAATATTCTATTTATCCTAATTGTATAAGGTTCCAAATATTACCACATACCATTTAGATTAGGAAATCTATTTTGTAATAACCAGGGACTTCCTGTAGGCTAGTGGTAAGTAATAAAGGCTTGTCGTACTATTTTTGTGGGTTCGATTCCTGCAGCTTTTTCCGATGCGATGAGTTATGCCCCACCCTACAGGTTGTCCTTTTCCTAAAACTATAGTATTATAATATTCCAAAAATAATCTTCAGAAATGTTTTAACCTTAAATAATACTATCCAAAGTTCAACTTAATCCATTCCAACATTTATAGTTATCCAAAATACCTCTGTCCATACTTTCTCTAAAAGGTCCTTAAATTCCAAAATCAATTGTAACATCAGATTCCCCAAACAATGTAAAGTTTCTCTTATTGTCACATACTAAAAATATGATTACCTTAATCATATTAAATCCTTAATGAAAACAACAAGTACTATAGTACAATCCTTATATATATCACATTATTCTTATAACCAGAATATAATCCTTGATTCCAAAAGCACCAATACAGTAATTATTCCACTTCAACTGTAGTAATAGCATAAGATTGGCCTCGATCCCTAGGCATTTTCTGAGGTAAGTTTCCTTGATGCTTAGGACATTTATTTGCATAATGCCTCATTTACCTACAATTGTAGCATTATACATTGATATCCTCTTTCTTTCCCTTGAAATCACGAGCATGGTGACCTTTTCTCCACATTTATAACAAACTCACATTCCTTTTAGGAAAGCACCGAGGTGATTCTTCCCACAATTATCACATAGTGGAAAATCCTTCTTTACCTTTTTCCCTTTATCCATCTCTTATTCCACCGTTCTCTTCTTCTCTTGTTTTACTTTGTTGTCATAAGACTTAGAGAATTCCGTTTCTATCTTGATAGCACACGCGACTATATCTTCGTACGTTGAGAAATATTGTGATACTAATGATCGACGGAGAAATGGTTTTAACCCATCAATGAAATGATCGATCTTACTTCTTGGGTTACGTATATAATCTGCAGCATGCCTTGCTAATCTTGTAAAGTTATCCTCATACTTTTTTACATTCTCATCCTCCTTCTTCCTCAGACTCAGAAATTTCCTTTCCATATCTGCTCGATGGTCACGAGGAAAGTATTTTTCTAATAAAATATCTTTGAACACTCTTCATTCCATACTTGATACTTCTTCATATTCTTTTGTATTTTGAATCAATGACCACCATTGATCGGCATCTCCAGTGAGGCGGTAGACTGCCATGACAACCTTCTCCCTTTCACTACTCCCCAAGGCATGGAGTATTTTTTCTAAGGAGTTTATCCATTGCTCAGCTACTAATGGATTTGTAGCCCCATTAAATGTTGGTGATTGTTTCCTCATGAAGCGGTCTAACATTGATCCTCCACGTTGCGGATTAGGGTGCTCCATACGAGTAAGGTTATTATTCATAACCTGAGTGAGTTGTCCCAGTATGGTAATAAGTTGATCAGCACCAGTTATATCTCCAGATCCGCAATAATTATCTTGAGCAGGAGGGAAATCCCTATATGGAGTGTGTGCATTGATACGGTTTCCATTCCTTCCACTAGGGGCCATTTTTAAACAACGGCATAAACTAGATTAGTTTATGATTCAAAATACATAATTCCATACTTGTAAAATACTTAACATAAATTGAAATATTTATGGATATAATCCATAATCATAAAAAAAATTTCTTTGAGGAAGTATATACTCATAACCCTTCATAGTGGTTTGTAAAGAAAATGAGAATTATCCTAATCATATCCCCCGGGAGTGTCGTAACCAAGACTGTAGCAAGGCCCGTTGTCGTGCACCAGTTCTCGTTCGAGTCTAGCTCAAAGCGGTGTTTTCGGGTTTTACCCCTAGGTACATCTGTGCCAGAGCCGCTTCTACCTGCTCGTATCCAGATAGGTTTGTATTTCTCAGAAAACTCACAACATCTCTATAATACCAAAATTCTAGGAAGTTCTTCTATACTAATCCTCAAAGTCTATCTTTGGGCTATGTGCACTAATCAGAGTTTATCTAAATCTAGCTTCCAAGGTTAGTACTAAATTGCCTCTGATACCAACTGTAACGCCCCTACCCCAGTTACCCAGAGTCGGTGCATTATTGCGTAACATTGGCATGATCACAAAAGATCAAGTCTCGAAAGACCGATTAGTTTATTAGCCTTGGAAACACTAGATACATTAATAAATGTTACATTACATCATAAAGTGAAAAAAAACAATAACAAAGTCTCCATAGTCCACACTCATATTTTCTTCTGACTATCCATGTTGGTCATTCATAAAATACTTCTTCACATCCTGGAAAATATTAAAACGTTGAAAGGGGTGAGCTCAGATGCTCAGTAAGGATAACAATATTGCGGAAGCTTTCATAAACAAAAATTAACATTTAAGGCAATTTATAACTCAAAAAAAGCATTTTTAAACTTGAACTTCAGCATAATATGACAAAAATAAAATTAAATAATTCCATTTACTTACTCACATGAATATTCTACTAGTCGAATAATCACATGCAATATCAATAACCACTTTCATAATGATGGAATGCATAATGCCAGACTATCATAACCATGTAGCCAAGGCCTCGCGCCAAGACCACAAATAAGATTTTGTCAAGGCCTCATGCCAAGACACTAGTTTGTCTCATGAGACCTACCGATGCATCGAGGAGCTATAGCGGGCTCCACCCGTTACTTATTAAGTCCAATGCATTCCTCATATGAACAGGTTTAAACATATCATAAACCATAACATAATTGTATCACATAAAACATGAATAAAGGAAACATAACATTTCCACATTTCAATCGAAAGATGTCAATACAAAACATTGATATATTAAAACATTATCAAAACCATTTTCGATACCAAATAAATGAAAGTTAAAACTTGGATTTTATTTTTCATTTAAAAAAAAGTTATGGCTTGTAGGGGAAGCTGAAACTCAAATAATGGTCACGGCGGCAGAGAAGTCATTGTCGCCACATACGTACGACAAGAAAAACACTCCTTTTTTTCATTTAGTAAAATGCTTTGTATAAAAAGATTCCCTTTGAATAAACGTAAAAGTTAAAGGGGTTTATACACCGTATAAAAGAAATTTGTGTATAAAACAAAATATGCCTCAATGAATGGAGATTGAGACGAAGTCCCATAAAAAGATCATAAAATATAAAATAGATCTATTATTTGTATTCACTATAAGTACACATCTATAAAGTAAAAATACAAGATAGTACATAATAATATCATGACATAATTTGAAAGTAGGAGATTAACCCAAAGAATGGAAATTGGGTTAAGAAATTCCCTTACCTCACGTCCGACTTGACTCGATCATTCTTTAACCTCCTGAATAATAAACTAGAGTTAATTTCTATTTTCTTAAGAATATTTTTCATGTTCATTATTTCTTTTATATCACTTATTACCATTTTATGAACATTGTGTAATTATTTAAGTTAATAACTGTCATTTTGTCGATCTTTGGTACTTGAGTCAAAAATAAACTTCTTATAATTACAAGTTGTTCATGTGGTGAAATATCCATTATATCCAAAATTATATTCATGATTTAGATATCATATATATCATATATATCCAGTATATACATTCACTCATAATATTACGTAACATTTAGAGGAAAGAAATGAAATGCATCGTTCATGGAGACGGTAAGTCGTACATACGCCTGAACGCTACTTTCATTTCTATTTCATATTTAATGGAATGAAATTATAATTATATAAAGTTATATTATAATTACAGTATAATATAATGTATAATACCATTTACTCCATCCTTTATACATCCCTCATATGGAATTAACGATTCAAATCACTTTGAGGGGGTGGTAGTCCGTGCTTCCTAAAATGAAATTATCGCGTTTAACCATAATGGAAATCATAAAGGTGTGCCATAAATGAAAAATACAGAAGCATAAGGAAAACATAAACATAATATATATCATATATAAAAAATATTGTCATCATAATGGACACCATGAGAGGTGTTAAAAGAAGTTTGAACAATCATCGTTTCGTGAGGCAGTAATTCGCCACCAACAGAAATAGTATGTTCTTTAACCATTAGACGAAGGTGTGTGTAAGTGTAAATCAAATACTTCTCATAACAAAATCCTAGTATATTTAAGATACTGGTGTTGTTACAAAAGAAAATAATAAAAAGATTTTAGGGGGTTGGAGAAGAAAAATGAAACAAAATAACATAAGAGAAGACATTACCTTAAAATCGGGTAACTCTTTTTTGATTTGAGCCAAAGGCTTACATGGGAAGAATTATGACCAAAGTTAGGATTCTAGGATTAATAGAGGGAAGTTGGGAGAGTATTTGGGCAGAGTTTGGCCAAGCCAAATGGCTTGAAGGTGTAAATAAGGTGGGAGTGGTGGGGGCCTTTTATAAGAGGAGAGGAGGGACACTCTTGAAAAGATTGAAATGTTACAATATTATGAAATGATTTTCAGATTATAAAGATCCCACAATTATATATCTCGAGTATAAGGTGATAAGGGTTCGAAATATTCCCATACAATAGGTTTTTTACAAGTTTAAGCCTTATATTTTATATTATCTTTTCATTTTATTTAAATCGTTAATTAATGAGGTAATCGCTGCATCATTATGGTGTCATAAAAATATTAATTTATTTAATTTCAAAAAATTATAAAAAAAACTATCATGATGTAGGAAATCATTTTTTCTTTCCAATGAATATTTATAGTCAAAAATATTACTTGTATAACCCCATTTAAAAATTGTTTTAGTAAAACAACTTATGTTTGTGACATTTTTATTTTAACATTAAATAAAAAGTTATTTATGTCATTTTCCTACCAAAGTGGCTCCAGGGGGTCCCCAAGTTGACCCATGGATTTTCTTGGTCGTCCATGGCACATCCAATAGGGGTAGGACAAGTGTAAAGGTATTTTCATATTTTTATAATATCATTTTTACCTTAAATTTCACTAATTACCTTTAATCATGATTAATTAAACTTAAAAGTTACTATTCAAAAAAATAATAATTTAATCCCATTGAACCACATTTTACTTTCTAATGAAAAAAATGTATGTCGTATTTTTGAAAATCAAATCACAGAAGTGGTAATGTTTCATTTAAACGAAATATCAGTTTTTTAACTACTACTTAGTGGTTTCACTATTCATCAAAAATTGAAGTTTTCCAGAACAATGCCAAAATTTCACCCTAATCTATAATTGATATTCCGAATTCAAAATTGATTTCTATTTTAAAAAATTCCAAAAATATAAGTTGCATTAATTAATTTTATAATTAATTCCAGCTGTCACAACAAATAGCGTGTTTTTAAGAAACAATATATATCAAAAGATTGACAATTGTTTATGTCCAATTTCAAAGTGAAATTAATTCTAATGACCACCATTGGATAAAATGGTAAAAATATATTCTAATTATACTTTAAAACCACTCAATAGTATAATTTATTACTCTAAATTATTTTTATTAGAAAGGTTGTTTTTAAGTATTTTTCACTATTTATAAAAAAATTGGAAGTTCTCAGAAAAATACCAAAAATTCAACATCGGCTAATTTTGATATTATGAATCCATAAATGAAGTCCATTTTGAAATATAAAATATATATAATTTCAAAAAGTGGGTATTAATATTCATAACTGCTACTTTGATTGGTCGCGGTGTGTTATAATCTCGAACTTGCGTACAATGCAAGCTATTGCATTATTGAAAGAGAAGCGTATCATGGAAGCTCGGGGTGTTACATTCTCCCCTCCTTCAATAAATTGCATCCTCACAATTTGAAATTTTTCTTTGAAAATAAAAGGTTTAAAATAGAAAATACCTTTGTGGAAAACCCACATCAAAAATAAGGTCAATAAAAATGTAACTTTAAAAGAAAGAAAGATAAGTACAAAGGTCACCCGAGATAGCCCATACTAGGATTCTATGAAAATATGGATATGGAAAAAAAACGATCAAGGTTTGATGGAGAGTTGTAGAAAACTGGATTAGGAGAAAGTTAACCATAAGAAAATCATAAACTTGTGATTGGTTAAACGGTCATTGAATCCTCAGTTGGAAAAGTTAACAGACAACGTTTTTGTTTTAAGTAACCTTTCATAAAGTTGAGGAATTTATTTAAGAGATTTACGAGGAATGTAAGGAAATATACTTACTTGTCATGTAGGATTTCATTCTTCAATAAATTTTCACCACGAACCCATCTTTCACTCCAAATGGTAACAGAACTCAAAAATATTCTATTTATCCTAATTGTATAAGGTTCCAAATATTACCACATACCATTTAGATTAAGAAAACTATTTTGTAATAACCAGGGACTTTATGTAGGCTAGTGGTAGGTAATAAAGGCATGTCGTACTATGGTTGTGGGTTCGATTCCGGCAGCTTTGTCCAACGCGATGAGTTATGCCCCACCCTGCAGGTTATCCTTTTCCTAAAACTATAGTATTATAATATTCCAAAAATAATCTTCAGAAATGTTTTAACCTTAAAGAATACTATCCAAAGTTCAACTTAATCCATTCCAAGCTTTATATTTATCCAAAATACCTTCGTCCATATTTTCTCTAAAAGGTCCTTAAATTCCAAAATCAATTGTAACATCAGATTCCCCAAACAATGTAAAGTTTCTCTTATTGTCACATACTAAAAATATGATTACCTTCATCATATTAAATCCTTAATGAAAACAAAAAGTACTGCAGTATAATCCTTAAATATATCACATTATTCTTATAACCAGAATATAATACTTGATTCCAAAAGCACCAATAGAGTAATTATTCCACTTCAACTGTAGTAATAGCATAAGATTGGCCTTGATCCCTTGGCCTTTTCTGAGGTAAGTTTCCCTGACACTTAGGACATTCATTTGCATAATGCCCCATTTCCCTACAATTGTAGCATTCAACAATGATAGCCTCTTTCTTTCTCTTGCAAACACGAGCTTGGTGACCTTTTTCTCCACATTTATAACAAACTCTCATTCCTTTTAGGCAAGCACCAGGGTGATTCTTCCCACAATTATCACATAGTGGAAAATACTTCTTTCCCTTTTTCCCTTTATCTGTCTCTTGTTCCACCGTTCTCTTCTTCTCTTGCTTTACTTTGTTGTCATAAGACTTAGTGAATTCCATTTCTATCTTGATAGCACACACGACTATATCTTCATACGTTGAGAAATATTATGATACTAATGCTCGACGGAGAAACGGTTTTAACCCATCAAAGAAACGATCGATCTTACTTCTTGGGTTACTTATATAATCTGCAGCATGCCTTGCTAATCTTGTAAAGTTAGCCTCATACTTTGCGACATTCTCATCCTCCTTCTACCTCAGACTCAGAAATTTCCTTTCCATATCTGCTCGATGGTCACGAGGAAAGTGTTTTTCTAAGAAAAGATATTTTAACACTCTCCATTCCATACTTGATACTGCTTCATATTCTTCTGTATTTTGAATCAATGACCACCATTGATCGGCATCTCCAGTGAGGCGGTAGACTGCCATGACAACCTTCTCCCTTTCACTACTCCCCAAGGCATGGAATATTTTTTCTAAGGATTTTATCCATTTCTCAGCTACTAATGGATTTTTACCCCCATTAAATGTTGGTGGTTGTTGCCTCATGAAGCGGTCTAACATTGATCCTCCACGTTGTGGATCAGGGTGCTCCATATGAGTAAGGTTATTATTCATAACCTGAGTGAGTTGTCCCAGTATGGTAATAAGTTGATCAGCACCAGTTATATCTCCAGATCCACAATAATTATCTTGGGTAGGAGGGAAATCCCTACATGGAGTGCGTGCATTGATACGGTTTCCATTCCTTCCACTAGGCGCCATTTCTAAACAACGGCACAAACTAGATTAGTTTGTGATTCAAAATACATAATTCCATACTTGTAAAAAACTTAACATAAATTGAAATATTTATGGATAAAATCCATAATCATAAAAATGTTTTCTTTGAGTAATTATATACTCATAACCCTTCATAGTGGTTTGTAAAGAAAATGATAATTATCCTAATCATATCCCCTGGTAGTGTCGTAACCAAGAGTGCAGCAAGGCCTGTTGTCGTGCACCAGTTCCCGTTCGAGTCTAGCTCAAAGCGGTGTTTTCAGTTTTTACCCCTAGGTACATATGTTCCAGAGCCGCCTCTACCTACTCGTATCCAGACAGGGATGTATTGCTCGGAAAAGTCACAACATCTCAATAATACCAAAATTCTAGGAAGTTCTTCTATACTAATCCTCAAAGTCTATCTTTGGGCTATGTGCACTAATCAGAGTTTATCTAAATCTAGCTTCCAAGGTTAATACTAAATTGCCTCTCATACCAACTGTAATGCCCCGACCCCAGTTACCCAGAGTCGGTGCATTATTGCGTAACATTGGCATGATCACAAAAGATCAAGTCTCAAAAGACCGATTAGTTTAGTAGCCTTGGAAACACTAGATACGTTCATAAATGTTACATTACATCATAAAGTGAAAAAAACAATAACAAAGTCTCCATAGTCCACACTCATATCCTCTTCTAACTATCCCTGCAGTTCATTCATAAAATACTTCTTCACATCCTGGAAAATATTAAAACATTGGAAGGGGTGAGCTCAGATGCTCAGTAAGGATAACAATATTGCGGAAGCTTTCATAAAAAAAATTAACATTTAAGGCAATGTATAACTAAAACAAAAGCCTTTTTAAACATGAACTTCAGCATAATATGGAAAAAATAAAATTAAATAATTTCATTTACTTACTCACATTGATATTCTACTAGTCGAATAATCACATGCAATATCAATAAACACTTTCATAATGATGGAATGCATAATTCCAGACTATCATAACCACGTAGCCAAGGCCTCGTGCCAAGACCACAAATAAGATTTTGTCAAGGCCTCGTGCCAAGACACTAGTTTGTCTCATGAGACCTACCGATTCATCGAGGAGCTATAGCGGGCTCCACCCATCACTTATTAAGTCCAATTTATTCCTCATATAAACAGGTTTAAACATATCATAAACCATAACATAATCGTATCACATAAAACATGAATAAAGGAAACATAACATTTCCACATTTCAATCGCAATATATCAATACAAAACATTGATATATTAAAACATTATCAAAACCATTTTCGATACCAAATAAATGTAAGTTAAAACTTGGCTTTTATTTTTCATTTAAAAAAAATTTATGGCTTGTAGGGGAAGCCGAAACTCAAATAATGGTCACAGTGGTGGAGAAGTCATTGTCGCCGCATACGTACGACAAGAAAAAAATTCCTTTTTGTCCTTTAGTAAAACGCTTTTTATAAAAATATTCCCTTTGAATAAACATAAAAGTCAAAGGGGTTTATACACCGTATAAAAGAAATTTGTGTATAAAACAAAATATGCCTCAATGAATGGAGATTGAGACGAAGTCCCATAAAAATATCATAAAATATAAAATAGATCTATTATGTGTATTCAATATAAGTACACATCCAGAAATTAAAAATACAAGATAGTACATAATAATATCATGACATAATTTGAAAGTAGGAGATTAACCCAATGAATGGAAATTGGGTTAAGAAATTCCCTTACCTCACGTCCAACTTGACTCGATCGTTCTTTAACCTCCTGAATAATAAACTAGAGTTAATTTTTATTTTCTTAAGAATACTTTTCATGTCCATTATTTCTTTTATATCACTTATTACCATGTTATGAACATTGTGTAATTATTTAAGTTAATAACTGTCATTTTTGTCGATCTTTGGTACTTGAGTCAAAAATAAACTTCTTATAATTACAAGTTGTTCATGTGGTGAAATATCCATTATATCCAGAATTATATTCATGATTTAGATATCATATATATCATATATATCCAGTATATACATTCATTCATAATATTACGTAACATTTAGAGGTAAGAAATGAAATGCACCGTTCCTGGAGACGGTAAGCCGTACGTACGCATGAACGCTACTTTCATTTCTATTTCGTATTTAATGTAATGAAATTATAATTATATAAAGTTATATTATAATTCCAGTATAATATAATGTATAATACCATTTACTCCATCCTTTATACCTCCCACATATGGAATTAACGATTCAAATCACTTTGAGGGGGCGGTAGTCCGTGCTTCCTAAAATGAAATTATCGCGTTTACCCATAATGGAAATCATAAAGGTGTGCCATAAATGAAAAATACATAATCATAAGGAAAAAATAAACATAATATATATCATATATAAAAAATATTTTCATCATAATGGCCACCATGAGAGGTGTTAAAAGAAGTTTGAACAATCATCGTTTCGTGAGGTAGTAATTCGCCACCCACAGAAACAGTATGTTCTTTAACCATTAGACTAATGTTTGTGTAAGTGTAAATCAAATACTTCTCATAACAATATCCTAGTATATTGAAGATAATTTTTTTGTTACAAAATAAAATAATAAAAAGAGTTTAGGGGGTTGGATAAGCAAAATGAAACAAAATAACATAAGAGAAGACATTACCTTAAAATCGGGTAACACTTTTTTGATTTGAGACAAAGGCTTCCATGGGAAGAATTATGCCCAAAGTTAGGATTCTAGGAGTAATAGAGGTAAGTTGGGAGAGTATTTGGTCAGAGTTTGGCCAAGCCAAATTTCTTGAAGGTGTGAATAAGGTGGGAGTGGTGGGGGCCTTTCATAAGAGGAGAGGAGGGACACTCTTGGAAAGATTGAAATGTTACAATATTATGATATGATTTTAGGATTCTAAAGGTCCCACAATGATATAGTTCAAGTATAATGTGATAATGGTTCGAAATATGCTAATAAAATAGGTTTTTTACAAGTTTAAGCCTTATATTTTACATTATCCTTTCATTTTATTTAAATCATTAATTAATGAGGTAATCGCTGCATCATTATGGTGTCATAAAAACATTAATTTATTTAATGAATAAAAATTATAAAAAAAAATCATGATGTAGGAAATCATTTTATCTTTCCAATGAATATTTATAGTCAAAAATATGACTTGTATAACCCCATTTAAAAATTGTTTTAGTAAAACAACTTATGTTTGTGACATTTTTATTTTAACATTAAATAAAAAGTTATTTATGTCATTTCCCTACCAAGTGGCTCCATGGGGTCCCCAAGTTGACCCATGTATTTTATTGGTCGTCCATGACACATCCAATAGGTGTAGGACAAGTGTAAAGGTATTTTCATATTTTTATAATATCATTTTTACCTTAAATTTCACTAATTACCTTTAATCGCGATTAATTAAACTTAAAAGTTACTATTCACCAAAAAATTAATTTAATCCCATTGAACCACATTTTACTTCCTAATTACAACCATGTATGTTGTATTTTTGAAAATCAAATCACAGAAGTGGTAATGTTTCATTTAAACGAAAAATCAGTTTTTTAACTACAACTTAGTGGTTTCACTATTCATCAAAAATTGAAGTTTTTCAGAACAATGCCAAAATTTCACCCTAATATATAATTGATATTCCGAATTCAAAATTTAATTCTATTTTAAAAAATTCCAAACATATAAGTTGTATTAATTAATTTTATAATTAATTCACGCTGTCACAACAAATAGCGTGTTTTTAAGAAACAATATATATCAAAAGATTGACAATTGTTTATGTCCAATTTCAAAGTGAAATTAATTCTAATGACCACCATTGGATAAAATGGTAAAAATATATTCTAATTATACTTTAAAACCACTCAATAGTATCATTTATCACTCTAAATTATTTTGATTAAAAAGGTTGTTTTTAAGTATTTTTCACTATTCATAAAAAAATTGGAAGTTCTCGGAAAAATACTAAAAATTCAACATAGGATAATTTCGATATTATAAATCCATAAACGAAGTCCATTTTGAAATATAAAATATATATAATTTCAAAAAGTGGGTATTATTATTCATAACTGCTACTTTGATTGGTCACGGTGTGTTAGAATCTCGAACTTGCGTACAATGAAAGCTATTGCATTATTGAAAGAGAAGCGTATCGTGGAAGCTCGGGGTGTTACATTCTCTCCTCCTTCAATAAATTGTGTCCTCGCAATTTGAAATTTTTCGTTGAAAATAAAAGGTTGGAAATAGAAAATACCTTTGTTGAAAACCCACATCGAAAATAAGGTCAATAAAAATGTAACTTTTAAAGAAAGAAAGATAAGTACAAAGGTCACCCGAGATAGCCCATACTAGGATTCTATGAAAATATGGATATGGAAAAAAACAAACCATCATGGTTTGATGGGGAGTTGTAGAAAACCGGATTAGGAGAAAGTTAACCATAATAAAATCACAAACTTGTGATTGGTTAAACGGTCATTGAATCCTCAGTTGGAAAAGTTAACCGACACTGTTTTTGTTTTAAGTAACCTTTCATAAAGTTGAGGAATTTATTTAAGAGATTTACTAATAATGTAAGGAAATATACTTACTTGTCATGTAGGCTTTCATTCTTTAATAAATTTTTACCACGAACCAATCTTTCACTCCAAATGGTAACAGAACTCAAAAATATTCTATTTATCCTAATTGTATAAGGTTCCAAATATTACCACATACCATTTAGATTAGGAAAACTATTTTTTAATAACCAGGGAAATCCTGTAGGCTAGTGGTAGGTAATAAAGGCATGTCGTACTATGGTTGTGGGTTCGATTCCTGCAGCTTTGTCCGACGCGATGAGTTATGCCCCACCCTGCAGGTTGTCCTTTTCCTAAAACTATAGTATTATAATATTCCAAAAATAATCTTCAGAAATGTTTTAACCTTAAAGAATACTATCCAAAGTTCAACTTAATCCATTCCAACCTTTATAGTTATCCAAAATACCCCCGTCCAGACTTTCTCTAAAAGGTCCTTAAATTCCAAAATCAATTGTAACATCAGATTCCCCAAACAATGTAAAGTTTCTCTTATTGTCACATACTAAAAATATTATTACCTTCATCATATTAAATCCTTAATGAAAACAACAAGTACTACAGTATAATCTTTATATATATCACATTATTCTTATAACCAGAATATAATCCTTGATTCCAAAAGCACCAATACAGTAATTATTCCACTTCAACTGTAGTAATAGCATAAGATTGGCCTTGATCCCTTAGCCTTTTCTAAGGTAATTTTCCCTGACGCTTAGGAAATTCATTTGCATAATGCCCCATTTCCCTACAATTGTAGCATTCAACATTAATAGCCTCTTTCTTTCCCTTGCAATCACAAGCTTGGTGACCTTTTTCTCCACATTTATGAAAAACTCTCATTCCTTTTAGGCAAGCACCGGGGTGATTCTTCCCACAATTATCACATAGTGGAAAATCCTTCTTTACCTTTTTCCCTTTATCCGTCTCTTATTCCACCGTTCTCTTCTTCTCTTGCTTTACTTTGTTGTCATAAGACTTAGAGAATTCCGTTTCTATCTTGATAGCACACGCGACTATATCTTCGTACGTTGAGAAATATTGTGATACTAATTCTCGACGGAGAAACGGTTTTAAACCATCAAAGAAACGATCGATCTTACTTCTTGGGTTACATATATAATCTGCAGCATGCCTTGCTAATCTTGTAAAGTTATCCTCATACTTTGCGACATTCTCATCCTCCTTCTACCTCAGACTCAGAAATTTCCTTTCCATATCTGCTCGATGGTCACGAGGAAAGTGTTTTTCTAAGAAAAGATCTTTTAACACTCTCCATTCCATACTTGATACTGCTTCATATTCTTCTATATTTTGAATCAATGACCACCATTGATCGGCATCTCCAGTGAGGCGATAGACTGCCATGACAACCTTCTCCCTTTCACTACTCCCCAAGGCATGGAATATTTTTTCTAAGGATTTTATCCATTGCTCAGCTACTAATGGATTTTTACCCCCATTAAATGTTGGTGGTTGTTGCCTCATGAAGCGTTCTAACATTGATCCTCCACGTTGCGGATCAGGGTTCTCTATACGAGTAAGGTTATTGTTCATAACCTGAGTGAGTTGTCCCAGTATGGTAATAAGTTGATCAGCACCAGTTATATCTCCAGATCCGCAATAATTATCTTGAGCAGGAGGGAAATCCCTATATGGAGTGCGTGCATTGATACGGTTTCCATTACTTCCACTAGGCGCCCTTTCTAAACAACGGCATAAACTAGATTAGTTTATGATTCAAAATATATAATTCCATACTTGTAAAATACTTAACATAAATTGAAATATTTATAGATATTATCCATAATCATAAAAATGTTTTCGTTTAGGAAGTATATACTCATAACCCTTCATAGTGGTTTGTAAAGAAAATGAGAATTATCCTAAGCATATCCCCCCAGGAGTGTCGTAACCAAGAGTGTAGCAAGGCCCGTTGTCGTGCACCAGTTCCCGTTCGAGTCTAGCTCAAAGCGGTGTTTTCAGGTTTTACCCCTAGGTACATCTGTGCTAGAGCCGCCTCTACCTGCTCGTATCCAGACAGGGATGTATTGCTCGGAAAACTCACAACATCTATATAATACCAAAATTTTAGGAAGTTATTCTATACTAATCCTCAAAGTCTATCTTTGGGCTATGTGCACTAATCAGAGTTTATCTAAATCTAGCTTCCAAGGTTAGTACTAAATTGCCTCTGATACCAACTGTAACGCCCCGACCCCAGTTACCCAGAGTCAGTGCATTATTGCGTAAGATTGGCATGATCACAAAAGATCAAGTCTCGAAAGACCGATTATTTTAGTATCCTTGAAAACACTAGATACGTTCATAAATGTTACATTACATCATAAAGTGAAAAAAACAATAACAAAGTCTACATAATCCACACTCATATTCTCTTCTGACTATCCCTGCAGGTCATTCATAAAATACTTCTTCACATCCTGGAAAATATTAAAACATTGAAAGGGGTGATCTCAGATGCTCAGTAAGGATAACAATATTGCGGAATCTTTCATAAACAAAAATTAACATTTAAGGTAATGTATAACTAAAACAAAATCCTTTTTAAACTTGAACTTCAGCATAATATGTCAAAAATAAAATTAAATAATGCCATTTACTTACTCACATGGATATTCTACTAGTCGAATAATCACATGCAATATCAATAACCACTTTCATAATGATGGAATTCATAATGCCAGACTATCATAACCACATAGCCAAGGCCTCGTGCCAAGACCACAAATAAGATTTTGTCAAGGCCTCGTGCCAAGACACTAGTTTGTCTCATGAGACCTACCGATACATCGAGGATCTATAGCGGGCACCACCCGTCACTTATTAAGTCCAATGCATTCCTCATATGAACAGGTTTAAACATATCATAAACCATAACATAATTGTATCACATAAAACATGAATAAAGGAAGCATAACATTTCCACATTTCAATCGCAAGATATCAATACAAAACATTGATATATTAAAACATTATCAAAACCATTTTCGATACCAAATAAATGAAAGTTAAAACTTGGATTTTATTTTTCATTTAAAAAAAAAGTTATGGCTTGTAGGGGAAGCTGAAACTCAAATAATGGTCACGGCGGCGGAGAAGTCATTGTCACCACATACGTACGATAAGAAAAACATTCCTTTTTTTCATTTAGTAAAACACTTTGTATAAAAAGATTCCCTTTGAATAAACATAAAAGTCAAAGGGGTTTATACACCGTATAAAAGAAATTTGTGTATAAAACAAAATATGCCTCAATGAATGGAGATTGAGACGAAGTCCCATAAAAAGATCATAAAATATAAAATAGATCTATTATGTGTATTCACTATAAGTACACATCCATAAAGTAAAAATACAATACAGTACATAATAATATCATGACATAATTTGAATGTAGGAGATTAACCCAAAGAATGGAAATTGGGTTAAGAAATTCCCTTACCTCACGTCCGACTTGACGCGATCATTCTTTAACCTCCTGAATAATAAAATAGAGTTAATTTCTATTTTATTAAGAATATTTTTCATGTTCATTATTTCTTTTATATCACTTATTATCATGTTATGAACATTGTTTAATTATTTAAGTTAATAACTGTCATTTTGTTGATCTTTGGTACTTGAGTCAAAAATAAACTTCTTATAATTACAATTTGTTCATGTGGTGAAATATCCATTATATACAGAATTATATTCATGATTTAGATATCATATATATACATTCATTCATAATATTACGTAACATTTAGAGGTAAGAAATGAAATGCATCCTTCATGGAGACGGTAAGCCGTACGTACGCATGAACGCTACTTTCATTTCTATTTCATATTTAATGGAATGAAATTATAATTATATAAAGTTATATTATAATTCAAGTATAATATAATTTATAATACCATTTACTCCATCCTTTATACATCCCACATATGGCATTAACGATTCAAATCACTTTGAGGGGGCGGTAGTCCGTGCTTCCTAAAATGAAATTATCGCGTTTACCCATAATGGAAATCATAAAGGTGTGCCATAAATGAAAAATACAAAACCATAAGTAAATCATAAACATAATATATATCATATATAAAAAATATTTTCATCATAATGGACACCATGAGAGGTGTTAAAAGAAGTTTGAACAATCATCATTTCTTGAGGCAGTAATTCGTCACCCACAGAAATAGTATGTTCTTTAACCATTAGACGAAGGTGTGTGTAAGTGTAAATAAAATAATTCTCATAACAACATCCTAGTATATTGAAGATACTGTTTTTGTTACAAAAGAAAATAATAAAAAGAGTTTAGGGGGTTGGAGAAGCAAAATAAAACAAAATAACATAAGAGAAGACATTGCCTTAAAATTGGGTAACTCTTTTTTGATTTGAGCCAAAGGCTTCCATGGGAAGAATTCTTCCAAAAGTGAGGATTCTAGGAGTAATAGAGAGAAGTTGGGAGAGTATTTGGGCAGAGTTTGGCCAAGCCAAATGGCTTGAAGGTGTGAATAAGGTGGGAGTGGTGGGGCCTTTTATAAGAGGAGAGGAGGGACACTCTTGGAAAGATTGAAATGTTACAATATTATGAAATGATTTTCGGATTCTAAAGGTCCCACAATGATATAGTTCTAGGATAAGGTGATAAGGGTTCTAAATATTCCCATACAATAGGTTTTTTACAAGTTTAAGCCTTATAATTTACATTATCTTTTCATTTTATTTAAATTGTTAATTAATGAGGTAATCGCTGCATCATTATGGTGTCATAAAAACATTAATTTATTTAATGTATAAAAATTATAAAAAAACTATCATGATGTAGGAAATAATTTTTTCTTTCCAATTAATATTTATAGTCAAAAATATGACTTGTATAACCCCATTTAAAAATTGTTTTAGTAAAACAACTTATGTTTGTGGAATTTTTATTTTAACATTAAATAAAAAGTTATTTATGTCATTTTCCTACCAAAGTGGCTCCATGGGGTCCCCAAGTTGACCCATGGATTTTCTTGGTCGTCCATGACACATCCAATAGGGGTAGGAAAAGTTTAAAGGTATTTTCATATTTTTATAATATCATTTTTACCTTAAATTTCACTAATTACCTTTAATCGCGATTAATTAAACTTAAAAGTTACTATTCACCAAAAAATTAATTTACTCCCATTGAACCACATTTTACTTCCTAATGACAACCATGTATGTCGGATTTTTGAAAATCAAATCACAGAAGTGGTAATCTTTCATTTAAACGAAAAATCAATTTTTTAACTACTACTTAGTGGTTTCACTATTCATCAAAAATTGAAGTTTTTCAGAACAATGCCAAAATTTCACCCTAATATATAATTGATATTCCAAATTCAAAATTGATTTATATTTTACAAAATTCCAAACATATAAGTTGCATTAATTAATTTTATAATTAATTCCCGCTGTCACAACAAATAGCTTGTTTTTAAGAAACAATATATATCAAAAGATTGACAATTGTTTATGTCCAATTTCAAAGTGAAATTAATTCTAATGACAACCATTGGATAAAATGGTAAAAATATATTCTAATTATAATTTAAAACCACTCAATAGTATAATTTATCACTCTAAATTATTTTTATTAAAAAGGTTGTTTTTAAGGATTTTTCACTATTCATAAAAAAATTGGAAGTTCTCGGAAAAATACCAAAAATTCAACATAGGCTAATTTTGATATTCTGAATCCATAAATGAAGTCCATTTTGAAATATAAGATATATATAATTTCAAGAAGTGGGTATTACTATTCATAACTTCTACTTTGATTGGTCGTTGTGTGTTAGAATCTCGAACTTGCGTACAATGCAAGCTATTGCATTATTGAAAGAGAAGCGTATCATGGAAGCTCAGGGTGTTACATTCTCCCCTCCTTCAATAAATTGCGTCCTCGCAATTTGAAATTTTTCTTTGAAAATAAAAGGTTGAAAATAGAAAATACCTTTGTGGAAAACCCACATCAGAAATAAGGTTAATAAAAATGTAACTTTAAAAGAAATAAAGATAAGTACAAAGGTCACCCGAGATAGCCCATACTAGGATTCTATGAAAATATGGATATGGAAAAAAAACAAACCATCATGGTTTGATGGAGAGTTGTAGAAAACTGGATTAGGATAAAGTTAACCATAAGAAAATCAAAAACTTGTGATTGGTTAAACGGTCATTGAATCCTCAGTTGGAAAAGTTAACCGACAATGTTTTTGTTTTAAGTAACCTTTAATAAATTTGAGTAATTTATTTAATAGATTTAATAAGAATGTAAGGAAATATACTTACTTTTCATGTAGGCTTTCATTCTTTAATAAATTTTCACCACAAACCCATCTTTCACTCCAAATGGTAACAGAACTCAAAAATATTCTATTTATCCTAATTGTATAAGGTTCCAAATATTACCATATACCATTTAGATTAAGAAAACTATTTTGTAATAACCAGGGACTTCCTATAGGCTAGTGGTAGGTAATAAAGGCCTGTCGTACTATGGTTGTGGGTTCGATTCTTGCAGCTTTGTCCGACGCGATGAGTTATGCCCCACCCTGCAGGTTGTCCTTTTCCTAAAACTATAGTATTATAATATTCCAAAAATAATCTTCAGAAATATTTTTACCTTAAATAATACTATCCAAAGTTCAACTTAATCCATTCCAACCTTTATAGTTATCCAAAATACCTCCGTCCAGACTTTCTCTAAAAGGTCCGTAAATTCCAAAATCAATTGTAACATCAAATTCCCCAAACAATGTAAAGTTTCTCTTATTGTCACATACCAAAAATATGATTACCTTCATCATATTAAATCCTTAATGAAAACAAAAATTACTGCAGTACAATCCTTATATATATCACATTATTCTTATAACCAGAATATAATCCTTGATTCCAAAAGCACCAATACAGTAATTATTCCACTTCAACTGTAGTAATAGCATAAGATTGGCCTTGATCCCTTGGCCTTTTTTGAGGTAAGTTTCCCTGACGCTTAGGACATTCATTTGCATAATGCCCCATTTCCCTACAATTGTAGCATTCAACATTGATAGCCTCTTTCTTTCTCTTGAAAACACGAGCTTGGTGACCTTTTTCTCCACATTTATAACAAACTCTCATTCCTTTTAGGCAAGAACCGGGGTGATTCTTCCCACAATTATCACAGTGGAAAATCCTTCTTTCCCTTTTTCCCATTATCCGTCTCTTGTTCCACCGTTCTCTTCTTCTCTTGCTTTACTTTGTTGTCATAAGACTTAGAAAATTCTGTTTCTATCTTGATAGCACACACGACTATATCTTCGTACGTTGAGAAATATTGTGATACTAATGATCTTTGTACCCCCATTAAATGTTGGTGGTTGTTGCCTCATGAAGCGGTCTAACATTGATCCTCCACGTTGCGGATCAGGGTGCTCCATACGATTAAGGTTATTATTCATAACCTAAGTGAGTTGTCCCAGTATGGTAATAAGTTGATCAGCACCAGTTATATCTCCAGATCCACAATAATTATCTTGAGCAGGAGGGCAATCCCTACATGGAGTGCGTGCATTGATACGGTTTCCATTCCTTCCACTAGGCACCATTTCTAAACAACGGCATAATCTAGATTAGTTTATGATTCAAAATACATAATTCCATAATTGTAAAATACTTAACATAAATTGAAATATTTATGGATATAATCCATAATCATAAAAATGTTTTCTTTGAGGATGTATATACTCATAACCCTTCATAGTGGTTTGTAAAGAAAATGAGAATTATCCTAATCATATCCCCCGGGAGTGTCGTAACCAAGAGTGCAGCAAGGCCCATTGTTGTGCACCAGTTCCCGTTCGAGTCTAGCTCAAAGCGGTGTTTTTGGGTTTTACCCCTAGGTGCATTTGTGCCAGAGCCGCCTCTACCTACTCGTATCCAGACAGGGATGTATTTCTTGGAAAACTCACAACATCTCTATAATACCAAAATTCTAGGAAGTTCTTCTATACTAATCCTAAAAGTCTATCTTTGGGCTATGTGCACTAATCAGAGTTTATCTAAATCTAGCTTCCAAGGTTAGTACTAAATTGCCTCTGATACCAACTATAACGACCCGACCCCAGTTACCCAGAGTCGGTGCATTATTGCGTAACATTGGCATGATCACAAAAGATCAAGTCTCGAAAGACAGATTAGTTTAGTAGCCTTGGAAACACTAGATACGTTCATAAATATTACATTAAATCATAAAGTGAAAAAAACAATAACAAAGTCTCCATAGTCCACACTCATATCCTCTTCTGACTATCCCTGCAGGTCATTCATAAAATACTTCATCACATCCTAGAAAATATTAAAACATTGAAAGGGGTGAGCTCAGATGCTCAGTAAGGATAACAATATTGCGGAAGCTTTCATAAATAAAAATTAACATTTAAGGAAATGTATAACTAAAACAAAAGCCTTTTTAAACTTGAACATCTTCATAATATGGAAAAAATAAAATTAAATAATTCCATTTACTTACTCACATGGATATTCTACTAGTCGAATAATCATATGCAATATCAATAACCACTTTCATAATGATGGAATGCATAATTCTAGACTATCATAACCACGTAGCGAAGGCCTCGTGCCAAGACCACAAATAAGATTTTGTCAAGGCCTTGTTCCAAGACACTAGTTTGTCTCATGAGACATACTGATTCATTGAGGAGCTATAGCGGGCTCCACTCGTCACTTATTAAGTCCAATGCATTCTTCATATGAATAGTTTTAAACATATCATAAACCATAACATAATCGTATCACATAAAACATGAATAAAGGAAACATAACATTTCCACATTTCAATCGCAATATATCAATACAAAACATTGATATATTAAAACATTATCAAAACCATTTTTGATACCAAATAAATGAAAGTTAAAACTTGGATTTTATTTTTCATTTAAAAAAAAAGTTATGGCTTGTAGGGGAAGCCGAAACTCAAATAATGGTCATGGCAGCGGAGAAGTCATTGTCGCCGCATACGTACGACAAGAAAAAAATTCCTTTTTGTCATTTAGTAAAATTCTTTGTATAATAAGATTCCCTTTAAATAAACGTAAAAGTCAAACGGGTTTATACACTGTATAAAAGAAATTTGTGTATAAAACAAAATATGCCTCAATGAATGGAGATTGAGACGAAGTCCCAAAAAAGATCATAAAATATAAAATAGATCTATTATGTGTATTCACTATAAGTACACATCGAGAAAGTAAAAATAAAATATAGTACATAATAATATCATGACATAATTTGAGAGTAGGAGATTAACCCAAAGAACGGAAATTGGGTTAAGAAATTCCCTTACCTCACGTCTGACTTGACTTGATCGTTCTTTAACCTCCTGAATAATAAACTAGAGTTAATTTCTATTTTCTTAAGAATATTTTTCATGTTCATTATTTCTTTTATATTACTTATTACCATGTTATGAACATTGTTTAATTATTTAAGTTAATAACTGTCATTTTGTCGATCTTTGGTACTTGAGTCAAAAATAAACTTCTTATAATTAAAAGTTGTTCATGTGGTGAAATATCCATTATATCCAGAATTATATTCATGATTTTAATATCATATATATCATATATATCCAGTATATACATTCATTCATAATATTACGTAACATTTAGAGGTAAGAAATGAAATGCACTGTTCATGGAGACGGTAAGCCGTACGTACTCATGAATGCTACTTTCATTTCTATTTCGTATTTAATGGAATGAAATTATAATTATATAAAGTTATATTATAATTCCAGTATAATATAATGTATAATACCATTTACTCCATCCTTTATACATCCCACATAAGGCATTAACGATTCAAATCACTTTGAGGGGGCGGTAGTCCGCGCTTACTAAAATGAAATTATCGCGTCTACCCATAATGGAAATCCTAAAGGTGTGCCATAAATGAAAAATACAGAAGCATAAGGAAAACATAAACATAATATATATCATATATAAAAAATATTTTCATTATAATGGCCACCATGAGAGGTGTTAAAATAATTTTGAACAATCATCGTTTCATGAGGCAGTAATTCGCCACCCACAGAAACAGTATGTTCTTTAACCATTAAACGAAGGTGTGTGTAAGTGTAAATCAAATACTTCTCATAAAAACATCCTAGTATATTGAAGATACTGGTGTTGTTAAAAAATAAAATAATAAAAAGAGTTTAGTGGGTTGGAGAAGCAAAATGAAACAAAATAACATAAGAGAATACATTACCTTAAAATCGGGTAACTCTTTTTTGATTTGAGCCAAAGGCTTCCAGGGGACGAATTCTGCCAAAAGTGAGGATTCTAGGAGTAAGAGAGGGAATTTGGGAGAGTATTTGGGTAGATTTTGGCCGAGCCAAATGGCTTGAAGGTGTGAATAAGGTGGGAGTGGTGGGGGCCTTTTATAAGAGGAGAGGAGTGACACTCTTGGAAAGATTGAAATGTTACAATATTATGAAATGATTTTCGGATTCTAAAGGTCCCACAATGATATATTTCGAGTATAAGGTGATAAGAGTTCGAAATATTCCCATACAATAGGTTTTTTACAAGTTTAAGCCTTATATTTTACATTATATTTTCATTTTATTTAAATCGTTAATTAATGAGGTAATCGCTGCATCATTATGGTGTCATAAAAACATTAATTTATTTAATGTCTAAAAATTATAAAAAAAATATCATGATGTATGAAATAATTTTATATTTCCAATGAATATTTATAGTCAAAAATATGACTTGTATAACCCCATTTAAAAATTGTTTTAGTAAAACAACTTATGTTTGTGACATTTTTATTTTAACATTAAATAAAATGTTATTTATGTAATTTTTCTACCAAAGTGGCTCCATGGGGTCCCCAAGTTCACCCATGTATTTTCTTGGTCGTCCATGACACATCCAATAGGGGTAGGACAATTTAAAAGGTATTTTCATATTTTTATAATATCATTTTTACCTTAAATTTCACTAATTACCTTTAATCGTGATTAATTAAACTTAAAAGTTACTATTCACCAAAAAATTAATTTAATCCCATTGAACCAAATTTTACTTCCTAAAGACAACCATGTATGTCGGATTTTTGAAAATCAAATCACAGAAGTGGTAATGTTTCATTTAAACGAAAAATCAGTTTTTTAACTACTACTTAGTGGTTTCACTATTCATCAAAAATTGATGTTTTTCAGAACAATGCCAAAATTTCACCCTAATCTATAATTGATATTCCGAATTCAAAACTGATTTCTATTTTACAAAATTCCAAACATATAAGTTTCATTAATTAATTTTATAATTAATTCCCGATGTCACAACAAATAGCGTTTTTTTAAGAAACAATATATATCAAAAGATTGACAATTGTTTATGTCCAATTTCAAAGTGAAATTAATTCTAATGACCACCATTGGATAAAATGGTAAAAATATATTCTAATTATACTTTAAAACTACTCAATAGTATAATTTATCACTCTAAATTATTTTGATTAAAAATGTTGTTTTTAAGTATTTTTCACTATTCATAAAAAAATTGGAAGTTCTCGGAAAAATACCAAAAATTCAACATAGGCTAATTTTTATTTTCTGAATCCATAAATGAGGTCCATTTTGAAATATAAAATATATATAATTTCAAAAAGTGGGTATTACTATTCATAACTTCTACTTTGATTGGTCGCGGTGTGTTAGAATCTCGAACTTGCGTACAATGCAAGCTATTGAATTATTGAAAGAGAAGCGTATCGTGGAAGCTCGGGGTGTTACAGGTTTGACATTAGGAAAGAAGATTATACAGGAAACAGATAAGATGAGATTTTAACAGAGTGTTCCATCAGAACAGAATCAACAATCAATTCTAAATGATAAGGCAGGTATGGGGCTTGATCTAAAATAGAAAGTAGTTATGGTTCAAGTTAGACCACAAGCACCCACTCAAAGATTGAAGATTGAATTGGGTATGAATCAGAATCAGAAGATTCATAGAACCCAAGGCTCAACTATTGGTTAATCATTTCCACACTAGAACATACATCACATAAGATACAATTGTTGTGGTAATATGGGACGCTATAAGAATGCATGTCCATAGAAAACAGTTATCAAAGGGAACAGGGCCAACAGAGTTGTTCATACGGAGATCAAAATTCTAGATCATCATTTTATGGTCTTTGTTTTAGGTGTAAAGGACCTGAACATATAGACAGATATTACACATCAATAATGTAGAGGAATTTGAAAAGGAAGAATGAATTTGTCCATAAGAAGTAGTCAAACATTTCATCAAAGGATATAAAAATTCAAAAATCAATTTTTAGCTGCAAATTGAAGCTGGTCTATCATATACTGAGGAAGATCAAGATTATCTTTCCATGTCAGGTATGAATTCAAAGACTTGGGTTAAAAAAAGGGTCGAGAAAGCTATAGTTGTAGAAATTGTGTTCAAGGCATCAAGTATCATGGGTATATGGATAATTGATAGTGTATTCACTTCCCAAATGATGGGAAATAAGGATCTAGTGAGAATAATCAGGTATAATAAAGAATGTATTGTAAGATTTGGTAATGATGAGGGCTGAAAATTATTAGTTCAAGAAAATCCAAGTTTATAGGAAAAGACATGAGGAAAGTATCTGTCTTGAATGTTGAGTGGCTTAGTCATAACTTGCTTAGTGTTATTAATTTGTGTGACTCGGGACATGCTATAAGTTTTTCCAAGAAATTATGTTCCATCAAAGAAAATTATGGTGTTATTTTTTGCAAGGAAAGCATACAAAATGGAATCTATACATCGTGAGTGGAGAAGAAGATATGTGTTTTCTGACCAAGGATGAAAAAAACAAGTTATTACATAAGTTTCTTGGACACATAATCCAAATGTATTTGGAAGATATGGTGAAATATGATGATGCTAAAAATCTCCCTAGATTATCATGTTACCATACTCATACATGCAATTATTTTCAATAAGGAAAGATCATTCGAATGAAATATAAGACAAAGGAGAAATATTCAACAAGATTTCATGAGTTGGTGCATATTGATGTGTGTGGGCCAATTTCTCTAAGGGATATTAATGGAATGAGATATTATGTCCTCTTAATTGATGATTATAATAGAATGGAATGGTTTTCAATAATCACCCTCAAATATTAAGTGTTTGGTTTCATAATAAGTTATCGAAGAGAATGTGAAAATTTTCATGGTCAGAAAATCCAGATGGTTCGAACAGATAATGGAATAGAGTTCACAAATAGTCAAGTGGAGGATTATCTCGAGGAACATGGGATAAGGAATCAAGTTTCTGTAGTACAAACTTCACAATATAATGGAGTAGTGGAAAGAAGAAATTAAATTGTGAACAACATGGCTAAAACAATGCTCATTGAGAAATATCTTTCATTGGAATTTTGGAAAAAGGCAGTGATGACAATAGTCTACACATAAAATATAGTCGTATTGATACCAAAAGAATAGAAGTCTCCATATGAGCTATGGTATATAAAGAATCCATCATTGAAATATTTTCGAGTTTTTGGAAGTACGTGTTTCATTCTTAATAAGGAGAAACATAGGAAGTTTTAATCTCATGGAGATGAAGGAATATTTCATGGATAATAAAATAATATAAAAGTGTATAAATACTTCAATAAGAGATTAAAAAATATAATTGAAATTCCTAATGTTACTATAGTAAAGAATTAATAGAATCTATAGAAAATACATGATCAAACTCAGGAGGATAGTGATGAAGAGATGAAATGATCGGGAGATGATCTAGCTCAAGATAATGATTTAGAAGAAAACATAAATGATGAGAATAAATTAGTGTCTACCTAGAGACCTATGAGAAAAGTAGAAAGTGATAGGCAGAACATAAATGGTGATCATAAATCACCACTGTAGACAAGGAGAATGATGTTTCTATAGCAAGCATCATATTTCTCACAAGTGGAGCCTAAAAGCTTTGAATAAGAAACTGGAGATGAGAATTGGGTTCAAGAAACTAATGAAGATCTTGATCAAATTGAGAATAATTAGATGTGAGAAATTGTTTCAAGACTAGTAGAAAAGAATGTCATAGGGAAAAATGGGTTTATCACAACAAAATGAATGAATATGGTGTTGTAATTAGAAAAAAAGCAGGACTTGTGTGAAAATGGCACTCCTAGATAGAGGGTATAGGTTTTGATGAAATATTTTCACCTGTTACAAGAATGGAGACTATTAGTTTATTCTTGGCCGTCATAGTGAAAGGAAAGTTTAAGGTTTTTTAGATAGATATTAATTTCATAATTTCTGAATGGAGTTATAAAAGAATAAGTTTACATTGAGAAACTAGATGTTTTTCTAACCCATAAAGATGAGAATAAGGTTTTTCAGCTGAAGAAGGTTTTATATGGTTTGAATCAAGCACCAAGAGCTTAGTATTCCAGTCTTGATCAATTTCTAAAGAAGCTAAATTTTTATCATGGTGGAGTTGATTAAAATATGAATATCAATATCGTTAATAGTTAAAAATTATGGTGTCGGTTTATGTCAATGATATAATATTTGGTGGATCAGATAAAGCATAATGAATATTGGGCCAGTTTAGCGGATGGCATAAAATCAACATTAGGAGGTTCTTTATATCTTCGTGGATTGTGTATTTCTTGGTTGAGAAAAAAACAAGATTTCATTTCATTGAGAACTATAGAAGATTAATATATTGCGACTACTCAATCTTGCACACAACTATTGAGGATGATGTAGCAACTTGAGGATATGGTAATTGAAGTGAAATCTCTGATTAGAATACATTTTGATAATTCAAGTTCTATAAATCTTAAAAAATCCAATCCATCACTTAATGATAAAGAAAATTGAAATAAAATATCATTTTATCAAGGAGAAGGTGGATAAAGGGCTTGTGAAGTTAGAGAATGTGTCCACAGAACAAGAAGTTGCAGATATTCTTATAAAGGCCTTACCTAAAGAAGCATTTTAAAGTCATCAACTGGATTTAGGAGTCCATTCAACTTCCTTCACTTGAAAATGCGTTGATGTGGGACCCCCTCTCCCATAGGTATGATGTGTTTTTCCCTAATATGATGATATGTGTTCTTTACCCTATTGAAGACATCCTTGAAGTGCCCTTCGGGTTCGTTGACAAAGGGGGAGAGAGTGTTGCTATTCTAAGGGGATAAAATACATGGGGAGAATCTGTTAAGTGGAGAAGTGAGATAAGGGGGGTTGAAGCTAAGTTGAATCTATTTATAGGAGCTATAAAATTGGGGGATCATTAAATCTGACAATGCTTGAAGTGATCGATCAATTATTAGATATCACAACAGCTGAGGTTTGTGATGAAAGTAGTTCGTTGGTATCCACATATCGGTGTGGTATCAACAATTGGTGATTAAAAATAAAGTGATTCATTGATAAAAATTTCATTATACTCTTTTTTATCATGCTAATCATGGCTCATGTGGTCTTATAGTATGTGTTGAGTAAATCGGTGATCGCTATCTTAATTGCATAAAGAGAATGGTGGAGAAAGATAGAAGGAGTTTTAATGGGGTATCAAAAAGTGAGGAATTGTTATGAGAAAGAGTTTTCAACAAACCCAAAGGGGGATATTGTTGGGAAAAAATCCCTCAAGGTTCCCCCTTGTTATGTTATAGGTGTGATTGTGTTTGTTAACAAAGCTAAATGCCCACAAATGAGTTTGGTTGGTGTTTGATGAAGACATGTTTTTAAGGTGGTGCAGTTTCCCAGTGTTTTCCAAACTTTTGGGCCTCAAAATCGGGAGTTTGATAATGTAAAATGAAGGATTTATTCTAAAGAGTGAATGGTATAAATAATGTTGAATAAAATTGGAAAATGATGAGAACTGTGTACCACTGCTCTGGTACCACGTAAAATGTTCCAGGAATGCTACGCAGAGCAGCGGGAATGGTTCGCCAGAGCGGTTTGTGAAATAAAAAATGATTCATGGTGGAAGGTTGTATAGTACGTGGATGGATTGTCATCAGTAGAGGAGATAGACCACGTATGAAAAAAGACAGTACACAGACCAGATTAGAAAATGGTTCATGGGTGGCTTGCGGTTCACGGTGGTAGAATTATAGTTATGCGTTGAAGGCTTGGTGGATTATTTGGTAAATCTTAGATTAGCGAATTTTACAGGTATCATTGCCTATATAAGAATCTCTAATACCACCGATTACTGTTAAGATATTATATCATTAGAGAACATATTTTTGATCCAAGAATTTGGAAAAGTCCAAAGGTAGCTCATGAGGGAGAATTATGCGAAAGATAAAGTGGTTCACGCCGAAGAAATTCTACTGAAGGTTTTTGTGAAGCGATGTAACCCACATAAGACACGGTACGTAGAGGGGGAAGGTGTGGTATGTGGATGGTTAGGGAAGGAATTCTATGAACAAAGAACAGTTTACAGACATATGGTAATTAATAGAGGCAGTCCGCGAAAAATTAATAGTTCATGGATAGTTGGGGTTTTGCAGAGAAGGCTCGCAGGATTGGTACATGGAGGGGGTACACGATAACAAAGGTGGAGTCAGTCTGTAGATGAAGGGTGGTTCACAATAGTAGAATCAGTACATATAGAAGGTGTTCAACATACCAAACCTAGTACTCAGTATGTGGGAGATGATGGTACTTTGTGATTTGGACAAGGAATCTTGAAAAAGATTCAAATCAATTTGCAAAAGTTTTTTCAAGTACCAAGCAGTACTCAAGAAAGGTGGGCTTCACCTAAGGGTGAAAAGGGAATTTTAATAGAGCATCAACCTAAAGTTTATGATGCAAGAAATCATGAAAATTAAGGGACCTACATGTCCATAAACTGTGTTTGACCCACACATCCAAAAATTATGAGTGGATTTATCTCCAAGAGTAGTGAGCGAAGGAAGAGGAAGACAGTGACCATTTCCCCCGGTAGTGATCCATAGAAAGAGGAATAGGGAGTGACCCTTGGGAATGCAGTGAGAATACCCTAAATCTTATAAAGGTAGTGATCCTAGGAATAAAAGATCTATCCCAAACATTTTACTCATTATTGGTTGTGAGCCTTTGTGAATTTTGTACATCGGCACATCGCCATTGTATACTCTTTAGACATAGCTTAGTGAGGGTGAACCAAGTAAAATTTATCGTGTCCTATGCATGATTTCATATTGAGTTATATATTTTTATAGGAGGAAGATATAATTTATTTTTTCTGATAATAAAACAAGATCTAAAATAGATAAATTTTTAATTTGTAATACCCTATTTCACACCCCCCCCCCCCCTCTCAGGGTATTCAACCTAGTGGACCTAACAATTACATATGGTAAAATCTATCATGAATCAATAATCATAATCATTGAATGGTAAATTAGTGAAAAAATATGAAATTTGTATAATTTGGATATAATAATAAATATGTAAAGCTAAATAATAGAAAAAACATTTAATTTAATCAATTACATTACTATAAAAACTAGATAAGGCATAATCAACATGGCATGATAAATAACTAGAAACACATTCCATTACATCAATAAACATATAATAAAATGTACCTAGAGATAATACTATTGAAAAAAAATCTTGGATAATAATAAAAAAATTATTTACGGAAGATATGATTAATTATTAAATGTTGTGATCTTAGGCATCATTATACCTATATTGTTAAAACATTTCACAAGATAGTTTAAATTGATGGGTATTTATACACCAAGAACCCATTTAAATAAGTTTATCTAAGGGATTATCCTTAAGATAATATCTATGGATCAATAGGATATCTAAAATCAGACCTCACACATATATTCATGTATAAATAATTCATCATATATCGAATAATTGATTAAATTCCTCAAAACATATTCCTTATCAACAAATATTTGTATTGAGTAAAGAATATAGAATTATCAATATTTCCCCAGTCATTAAAATAATATTCAATATAGTGCACCATATGTAGATATTATTTATGGTATAAGAGTATACATGATATATAATAGAGATATTTAGTATACATTTAACGTCCAATGATCTTAGGAAAGTGGATGTTTCAAGGGTAAGTTAATGACAACAAAAATGAATCATGAAAGTTAATGTTAATAATTTACTTAGAAAAACGATCATAAATCATCTATAAAAAGAATAAGGATGGTACCAATAAAATATATCCCCAGTGGATTATCAGTAAAAAATGGTTTTTTCCATGATGAAAATAAATACCATAAAAATATATTCATTGATATTATTGAGGAAAATATCCTTTTAATATTGAAAATAACTTATTAAAAAAATCCAATATATCAGGAAAAAAATTTCATTTCAAAAAAATTATTTAAAATTTCAAAGGAAGATTAAAATAAATTACTGGTCATAAAGTAAATAAATTCAATTCTTAAACTATATGTTAAATAAAATATTCATTTCAAACTATTGTTAAAAGGGTAAAAATATCCTTTTTTCATAAAGTAAAAAGAATTTACCTTTAAACCCATTTTGTAAAATTTCAAAAAAATAGAAAAAATTTATTTAATAAATCATTTTTAGAAAGTTAAAAAAATTAAAAACATTTTATGAGAACATGGATTTGGAAAAACTGATTTTTAACTGAATAGGGAAATAAAGTTAGATTTTATTAAAAAAAACATATCAATCATTTTAAGTACCAAATAAATAAAGAAGATAATATTACTCAAAAAATCATGAATATGAAAATTATATTAAAATTAAAGGGGTTTTATGCCAAAAATAAAATAATTTCCATTAACTTAAATTTATTAATAAACAATCCCGATTAAATAGAGAATATGAAATAAACCCTTAAGAAGATTATAACATTGATGTTGGAATTAATCAATGAATAGATTATGTGTCTAAATTTTAAATACAAATAAACCAAGTTTAAATACAACATAATATAATAAAAAGTATTTATACACATAATTTATGAATATCAAAGACAAAAAATAAGTAATATAACCCAATGAATAAAAATTGAGTTACGAAACACTTTTACACTTAGTAATTTTCTATTAAAATACCCATGTATGAAATAATTAAAATTTTAACATAAAATAACATAAATTGGGAATTTTTCATGAAATTTCATTTATATGGGTAATTACATAAAATATATAAAATAAATTTGGTGTATAACATTACAATAAGCCTTAATAAAGGTAAATTGAGACGATATCCCTTACCACATGATTCCTTTTGTTTGTCCATGATTTAAAATCCTATGTAATTTTTTTAATAATTTAATTAATTTGTAATAGAACCATATTCATATTTATAATATCATATATGACCTTATTATAATATTTTCCCACAAATTTTCTAATAATATTTTATTATTTTCAATATTTTGGATGTTAATTGCCTTGTTTTCTCATTCATGATTTGGAATGAAATTTATGGTTTATGGTTATATGATATAGGTACATCATATGCATAATTATATTAATATTAAAAATATATTATTTTTACATTATATACATTTATAGAATCATTATTGAGGTCTGTACCTGGAAAATGAATCACAATGCTTTGTGGAGATGGTAGGTCGTACACACACACGAGCGACGATATCATTCTATGAACTAGTGAAAGATAAGAAATTTGGCGATATATTAATAATACATATTGATAATAATATCATACATATCTCATATATTAATTAAATTTTTTCTTATTACTTTCTATGTAAAGTGAATATGAAAAATGAATCATATGGCTTCATGAGGCGGTAGTCGACCATTCATATGAGTGACATTATCATATTTTAAACAATATGTAAAATAAGAATTCACATGTGATATTATAATTTAATAAATATAATAATATAAAAAATATAATATACATGTGTAAAATAAATTATTTTATCTATACATGAAAGGTGGTGATAGAAAAAGAATTACATCAGTTTGCGAGTCAGTGGTCCTTTATACACACGATCGAAAGATTCATTTCCCATTTGATGTAATTAGAGATTCATATAGGTCATAAACACAAAATAATAACATATAAGAATATTTTATATTTTTATGATATCATGTAATTATGGTTTAGTAAAATTTTATTGATGTAGAAGAAGAAACATAATAAAAATGATCATTTTAGAACGGTACCACTTCTTCAGAAGTGTTCTTTAGGTTTTCTCCAAAATCCATCCTAGGATGGATTTATGATAACAATAATGGATCTAGGATGTTTTTAGGTGAGTTATTAAGTTATTTTGGTAGGTATTTTATAAAAAAATCATTTTTTAGTGTAAAGAGGGGAAGAGAGGTGGTGGCTGTTTATTAGTGGGGGAGAGGAAGCATAAAGAATTTTTTAAAAGAATCAGTTACACCCATGATTTCATCCCGCTAAAGGCCCAAAAATGGGTCATTATAAACCATTAAATATTATAAGGTCTAAATGATTCCATAAAATGGGTGTTGTAAAAGTTTTGATCTAATTTTTAACCCTTATCTTATTAATTTAACCCCATGTAAATATGTTTTTACCTTAACCATGTAAATTAATATTTACTGATTTTACTCTCCATAGTGGTAAAAAAATTAAGTTGACCATCTTAGATAATATAAAATATTATAACGCAAAATATAGATTCCATTTTTTGAAATTTAATTCACATATGTGGCAGAATCTAATTTAAAATTATACCCGTAGACGCAATGAAAAAGGGAGTGTTCAAATAGAAAAGTCTCATTAGTAATGAACGTTTTAACATAAAAATACAATATAAAATTGATTAGAATATCCTCAAATAGATTAATATTAATATAAATAAAATAAATATACATTAAAACCATTTAAAAAATATAATTTAACAATTTAAAGTATATAAAAAATGGAATTTTTCAATAAAAATTATTATTTTTACTATTCCTAAAAAATGAAGCATTTCAGAAAGATTAACCCTAACATAAAATTTTTATAATTATTTAAAAAAATATATTAATTTTATTAGTTAAATTTTCTAATTGTTTTTAAAAAAATTAAATTAAGTTCCCAAAGCATGACTAACCCATCTTTTAGAAAAAAAAATACAGATTTTAAAAAAACATTGATTTTCCTTTTAAATGATTCTTATTTTATTTCCAATATATATATAACAATAATTTTCATAATTTAGTTGGTATTATTGTTTCCTAAAAATTTAATTATAGGTTATAATGGAATACAATATTACAGCTAATTTGGACATGAGGTTAAATGTTCCAAAAGCTATCAAAGAGATTAAATTTAAAGAACTATATTTCATGGGTTTCTTAAGATTATTGTAGGGTGTAACATATGATATTAAATAAAATTTTAATATTATATAATTTTTGGGTGTTAAATTAACCCCTCCTTAAATAAATTTTGTCCTCACAATTTTATCCTATGCTCAGAAAATAGAGTTTTGATAATTGAAAATTCCTCTATTCAAAAATAACATTGTATAAAATTTATTAAAATATAATTTTAGTAAGATAGAAAGGGATGTAAAAAAGGTCAAATGGAATAAAACATAATAATTATTGTAATTATGTGAACATTGGTGAAATTTAATATATAAACATGGAAGAGTGGAAGAAATAATTATACAGAGTGATATAGGTCATTGATCACAAGAATGTGAATGATAAATATATTTTTAAAGATCACAAACCCAAAAATATTTTATTATTTAAAATATTATTTGATTCAACTTATATAAAATAAAAAAATATTTTTTTAATATCCTTTTTCTAAATTTAAGTAATTATGTTACTGTCTAAAAATATAATGAAATATAATTACTTGATACATTTCTATTTAATAAACACAATTTCATCCTTTAATTTTGATTTGACCAATTTTCAATTCATTTCCTACTCCAAGAAATAAATATCCAAAAATGAATTTTTTTTATGAAGCATTGAAATTTACTTTTAAGGTATTTTATGATCTATAAAAGAGTGAAGAATCGTTCCTTTTATCTCTAACTATTTTCAAAAACCAATATGGTTAGAATAAATTGTCCATTATAATACATTAATATCTAATCCTCAATAGTAACACCATAGGTTCATCATTAATATTTATTCATCAAATAGTTTAAGAAAAATAAATGGCATATTAACTAGAACATCACCTTGTCCATTGGTAGGTGTTAAACACCTATAATCCTTTGGTTATGGGTTCAAGCCTTGTGGCCTTAGCCAAATGCAATGGGTTATAACTCGGTATACTGGTTTTTCTTTTTCTAAACCATATTAATAAAATTACTATAATCTTATAAAAGTTTCATAAATTAAATTACATCAACATCAATATTAGGATAAACCATAAAAGATTTTGATACCTTTAAACCTAATCCCACAAAATGTAAGGGAAATCTTCCCTAAATAACTATTTATTAAAACATATACTAAACTAATGGGTTGTACTCCCATAAATTCTTTTGAGAAGTATCCTTAATCATGTCATATTCCCACCACACAAATTTATAGAAGGGGTTTCTATGAAATTGATATTATAGTCATCCATAGCTCATAAACCCATGATGGTATCTATAACTCTTATGATAATGAAGACATATATTCTTCTAAAATTATTCACAATCCCTAAATGATTAATAATTATTTTAACCAAAATAATATTGATAAAAAAATTATAATTCAATTCTTTAATCCTAATACATAAATACTTCATCTATTTTATTTCAATATAGCTCTATCATTATTCTTTAGGGTTGACATATAGAATAGGAAATTAACTTAGATAATGTCCAGGTCCACCACATATAGGAAAATGAACTATAAATGGATCCCTAGGATGAGATTTATTTTCACCCATTGTACTCTTTATTTTATCAAAAACTAATTTATTTATTCCTTTTTTTCCACACATAAATAATTTTCTAATTTCTTTTAGAAACTTTCATATGTGTATCTTTACATGTTTCTAACATGAATTAAATATAGACTTCCTCACTCTATGGTATCCATCACTTGAGATCTTTGAGAACTACATCCTTCTATTCATTGTTGAGTCTGGGATTTGGTTAAGTTATTGGTTATTAATCATATTATGGGATAACTGATTAAGAATAATCAAGATATATTTTACTCCTTTCATAATCCCATTTGGTTTCTCATACTCACTATATTTTTTGTCATGTTCAATGTTATCATGATTCCTTTAGGTTCCAACAATTTTCTAAACCAAAAACAATTGTGTGAGCGAAAATAATCATAGTGGGAAAACTATATATTCATTTATAAGATGTTTAAATCATGGAAAATTATTTTTAATCTAAAACACATTTGGTTTAACATATTTCATTCATTGTCATCATCTTGTCAAATCCATCATAATGGTTTGTAATGAAAATTTTATTTATCATGAACAGATCCTCTGAGATTTTCATATCAGGGGTGTAGTAAGGCCTATTTTCATACACAAGGTGAAAATCAGTCAAAGGAAAATGCACACTTCTCGGAGCCATTACCCCTATGTAAAAGGGTTATAGAACCATGTCCACTTATAGTATCTATATAGGGATTATTTTTAGGGAAAACCACATGGTCTCTTAGATCTGAATGGCTTGAAGGCCTTTATTTATTTATTTTTGATAATCCCCCTTTTAGGAATTTAAGGGGAACCTTACATGGCTCATAGGCTTTGTGAAATTACCTGACCCAAATATCTTAGAAGAATTCATCCAGACTATAACTACTTGAAACTGCCCCTCCCCAGCATCTACATCATGATATCAGCTCTCCACCATCACATGGTTTTTCGGCTAGGCTTCCCATGAATACACAAGCTGGTCCTAATGGCAATTTCTATACCCTCTCATTCTTCCAAATCCATTATCACAACACTGGTGAATTCACCTAATATGAATCCTCATCTATAGCCTATTCCTTTTAGATTCTTCATGCTCTATTTCAGTAAAATTTTTATGAATCCCAAAGGCATTGAGGTGGCCCAAAGGCCTTGAGGTGTCCCGAAGGCCTTTAGGTGTCCCGTAATCCTTAATGTACCGAAGTTGTTGGGTGGACCAAAGGCCTTGAAGGACCCGAGGACCAAACCAGTAGCCCTGAAGCCCAAACAGATGAATAGTTCTGGCTACTATATTACTAAACATCACCTTCTATAGTTCCTACTATACTACCTGCTACAGTACTGATATAGTACCAAGAAATATTTCTTCACCCGATTTGATCTTGGGTCTCTTGGATGAACTTTTTGTGTCCTCACCAACTGGGATGAGGCTCTTATGAAAACCACATGTTCTCTTACTTAATAAAACATTATGATGTTCTTATATACATATTCTCAAATTTTATCATAGGCCTATGTTCCCTAAACTATGTTTTCTTGAATAAAGTTCACAAGGTTTATACTAAAATCTCATTTATAGAGACTATAGAAAACCCCAACTCCAATAACTTGGAGTTAGTGTCTTACATTATTACATTAGTATAATATATAAGGAATCATATCCCAAAGGACAAAATAGTTTAGTAGTCTTTTTAAACTAGAAACAACCATGATTTTTATATTACATTTTAAAAATCAAATTACAACATTTTTTCAATAATATCATTATTCACTCTAGCATATACTTGAAAAGAATTCCTAGTAAACTTCATGGATTCTGGGGAATGTAAAAAATTTATGGGTGGACACAAATTCTCAATAAGGGTTATGTATAGTGGAATCTATCATTAATCAATAAGAATAATCATGGAAAGGTAATAAACTAAACACAAATTGTATTTAAATGATTTTACTATAATAATCAATATGGATAGTTAAATAACTAGAAACATATTATATTTAACCAATAACATGACTTTCATAACTATATTATGCGTAATCAATACTGTAAGGTAAGTAACTGGTAAAAAAATCCATTCAATCAATAAATTGAGAATGAAATTAATCATGAAATAATATCATTGTGAATATCTCATGGATAATAAAAACTAAATTATGGATGAATGAAATGATAAATTATTGGATGGTATGATCTTATGCACCATGATACCTCTACTATCAAGACATTTTATAAGAAAATTTAAAACTGAGAAGATGGTATACACCAAAAACAAATTTAACTAGGGATATCCAATTGATTCATCTCATTATACTATAGATGCATTGAGGATATATCTATTACTTGACCACACCTATATATAAATTTGAAAATAATTCCTCATATTTCATATAATTTATTTAATTCATGAATAATATGAATTATCAACAATTATTATTATTGAGTAAATAATATAGATTTATCAATATTTACCTTGTCAAAAAAATAAAATTAAATGTAAATCACCATATGTAGATATTTTATACTGTTTATGTTGTCATGACCTATCCCAAAGGGGATTGTGCAGTGACTCCCCAAGACCACCTCTAATTGGATAGGGGCTGGTGACTAGCACCGAGTAGGCATATCATTAACATGAGAGGAATTGACTATGTACCTGTACACATGCACACAATGATGAAAGTAAAACACTAAGTAAACCATGAATGAAAAACACTAAGAATAACACAACCAGAGTGAAACAGAAAAGTAAATTACAATAGGGTGACCCAGCCCAGAATAAAACCCACCAAAAAAAGAAGAGTCTGAAATGAAAATATTGAATCTCATTTGAAGAAAACCCTATATAAAGGGTAGGTGAATGGAAGTTTCCTGAAGCTGTAGGAGTATGTCGTGTCTCTCTGATCTCACTGGGCACCACCCGACCCTAGAGTACCTAGTTCTCTTTCAAAATTCCAGTCATTTGCACAAGACACAACACATGAAACATATACCATGCAGGGGTGAGTAAAACAATACTCAGTAGGACTCCCTAAAACAAAAAAAGAAATAACATGAGAAGTATTTTCACCACACATAGGTATAAGTATAAATCATGAAAAGAAAGATTATCAAACCTAATCACAGAACACCTAGTATTGATAAGTCACCTAGTACCGATGAGACTCTCATCCCTGATAAGTCACTTAGACCCAATGAGTCACTTAAACCTGATGAGTCACTTTGACCTAGAGAGACATAGTCTTGAAGTAATGTATACATCCAGTCACATAGTCTTTTTGTTACAACAACCCATAGGATTATACTCATAGCACGCTTATTCTAGGGGAACCTACTCCTCAATCCAAAGTTCATATGTTACCTTCCACGAAAACCCACATAGATTATCTCAAAATGAAAACCTCATCACAAGGGTTACAACACTGGAAATGACTCATCAAATGGACACACGGTTTGAAATTTATAGAAAATTTAGTGAAATGGGTCTGGTTGGGTCCGGTTTGACTTGATGGGTACACCCGGCCCGCTTGGTCCGACCCCAACCGATGGCACCCAGACCGACCCAATAGAGTAGGCCAGTTTGCTCTACTTGTGATGTGGTAGGCACTTCTTCCTTGTCTGGTCAATGTGGGGTGTCCACCATGTTTGATGAGGCAATCTGTTGCGTGACCATCCTGCAACGGTTGTTGTGGGGTATCACCATCGCATTCCAGCTGGACCATGGCCCCCTACCATGTATGTTGAAGCCCGAAGATGGTCGCCTATCGACAACCCCTTTCCACTATCCAGAGATGGTTTCCACGGGTATCTCCTCCACCAGATATCAAGCCGGAGACCACTACTATCAGGTGGTTGTGCTGCCGCACACCACCATCGTACGCTGCCTCTATTGACCCTCCTTCTTCCAGTCTCCCCCCTCACCGTGGTGGCCCATTTTCCAAACCGTGATCACCCTTGCAATACATGGGTCACCGTATACACTACCATGTGCTCTAAAATATCTCACTCTCGATTTGGGGGTCCATCCTTGTTTGGAACCTCCCTATAAGAATCCAACACAACCATGGGTTCCTAACGGTGAATAACACAAGTGAGAGAGAGAGAGAGCACCATGAACACCTAAGGAATAAACATTGGCCTTATTCGTTCATCCTTTTTTGTCTCATTTTAAATAAGGTAACTAAAAGATACTGATAAACACTAAGGTCTAACCCCATTTAATCCTGCAGCAATAGTACCCATTATGTTTGAAAGATTGATCCACTAATCAACATGTCGGTGGGTTGATCTGTGTTCGTTGTTGAAAGAAATAACATGGAAAAATGATCACACGGAATAAAAAATGCTAATAGGTATTGGATCATCCAATTTCATGGATTCTTTATAGACGATTCATTGAAGAGAGATCTTGATCTGTGCCTATTTCACTGTTGGTGATTCGTCGTTCATTTATTCTCATTGTCCGCCAATGTTATTTCACCAAAGGTTATAGGGAATTCTACCGGATCATCTTTAGATCCTGCATCCCTATCAAACTTTTAATTGAAGAAATGTGTTTTAGCATTCTAGTTTTGCTGAGATGTAGCATCACCATACTACTTCATGTATGAAGGGTAATGGTTATTGGTCCGTTGCATCACAACACCATTGTGAGACATTTTAAGAAGAAATAAAATTAACTTTTTTATTTTGTTTTATTTATCTTTAAAACATCCAAAAATTAACTTTTTCCCTCGACCTTCACCGGTCGAGTTTAGGCCCCGCCTAAGCTAAATTCATTGTTCTGGATGTAACAATGCCCTCAAAATTTGTATCAGTTCAATGGTTTAAAAGTTATTAAAACTGCACACGTGTTCTTAAAAAAAGCTTAAACATTTATTCCAGGAACCCCAGTCCTTGGAATCAAGTTCTGTCTCAGCATTTAGTTTTTAAATAACCCATATAATTTAAAAAAAATAACATAAGAATTTCTAGACCTTACATTCTCCCCAAATTATAGATTTACATCCTTGAAATTCAACACATGGGATAAAAAAAATGGGGATACTAAGCACAAATCTAAGCCGCCCTCTCCCGTTTGATCTTCGGGAGATACCCATGTTGTCACCCAATGCGCACTAGAGGATTTGACCCCATACGATGGATTCACTCTTTTCAATACTCTATCTCTACTAGGAATTCCTCAAATAGTTCCCCATCGTCTATTTTCAGCTCGCCCCATTCGATGATGTGTGATGGATCATGTACGTACCTCCTTAGATGTGAAATGTGAAAAACACAATGAACCTGATGCATCTATGGGGGTTGATCTAGGTGGTTTTCCACCTCACCAACTCTACTCAGAATCTGAAAAGGGATGAAGAATCTCAGAGAAAACTTTCTGCCCTAACCAAATCTCCATAATTTCCATCTAGGTAAGACCTGAAGAAATACATGGTCTACCTTATCGAACTCCAAGGTTCTCTATCCCATTTTAGTAAATGATTTTTTCCTTTTATGTGAAATCCTCATTCACTCCTAGATAACCTGCACCTTCTTAGTGGTAGCTCGTACCAACTCTGGACACATGAGTGATGACTCCCCGGGGTCTGTCCAGTATAGCGGTGACCTACAGGGTCGCCCATAAAAGGCCTCAAACTATGCCATAAAAATGGTGGAGTGGTATCATTTTTGGTATGAAATCTTTACCAGAGGTAGGTGATCCTCTCAAATGTGAAAAGATTCCAGGATGCAAAAACATAGCATGTCCTCTAGAACCTAGATGGTCCTCTCCGTCTAGCCATCCTTCTAGGGATAAAATGTCATGATCCAGTGCAACAGAGTCTCGAACGCCTCCTTCAATCCCCTCAACAGTGAGGACGTGAATTAAGATTCACAGTCTAAAATGATCGTTGAAGGCACCCCATGAATCCAAACTATCTTCTTAATGTATAGGCATCCCAATCCCTCTACTAAACCCTACTCCAAAATGAGTAGGAAGTGGGATGAAATGGTGAGTCTTTCTATGATCACCCAGATGGTATAGTTCCCCCTAGAATTGTGTGGTAAACCTATCAAAAATTTCATCAATATTTTATCCCACTTCCACTTTGTCACATCAAGAGGTTGATCCATGACTGATGGAACCAGATGATCTTCCTTCACTTACTGATAAGTGACGTACCAAGAAAAAAACTCCGCCACTTCCTTCTTCTTCCCTGGCTCCAAGAATTGAGGATGGAGATCCTGGTATATCATTTCCACACTGGGATGTACCATTAAAGGTGATGGGTGAAACTCTCTCAAAAACTCTTCTCAAAACACCATTGGTACAATAGTGTTCCCACTAATAAGGTTGATTTAATCCCCACCTTTTGAATATCCAACTGAGGCATGACCTATGGACATCTGATCACGTGTAGTCTCACAGCTGATATCTATGAGTTGTAACTCTCACACGTGCTATAATATTTTATGGGTAACCACCATTTATTGGAGATAAATTTCTTCATCTCCATTCATGAAGGATATATTATGTGAGGAAAACTACTCTGATGCCTCTTTCAGTAGTTGTGAACTCAATCTCCGGCTGAGAGCATATGCCACCATGTTCCCCTTCCCAAATGTGTAAAATATCTCAAAGTCATATTCATGGATGAAATATAGCCAATTCCACTATCTCAGGTTTATATCCTTAAAAGAAAATATATATATTAGACTTTTTTGGTCTGAGTAGACGATGAACTACTCACCCATAAGGTAGTTCTGCCACATCTTTAATGGGAAGACTACCACCACCAACTCCAGATCATGGGTTGTGTAGTTCTAAGCATATTATCTCAAGTTATATAAAACATATACAATTACTTATTTTCCCTGCATTATGACACAACCAGGATCGATTCTTTATGTGTCACAGAACACCACGTACTCGACACCCTCCTCTTGCAATATAGGGATGGGAGCGCTCTTCAAACGCAGTCTCAACTACTGAAAGATCTCCTAAAACATATCCATCCATAAGAAAGGTTTCTTCTTTCATGTTAAGGCTATCATGGGTGATGATACTTAGGAAAAGATGAGTATAAACCTCCAATAGTACCCACAAAATCCAAGGAAACTCCGCACCTCAGTATCATTCTTCGTTGGCTTCCAAGAAAGTACCACCTCTATCTTCCCTGGATCTACTGCAACTCCAGCCTCTAAAATGGCGTGTCCTAGAAATTGGATCTCTCATATCCAGAACTAAAACTTAGAGATATTCCTATATATCTGGTTCTCTCTGAGTAAGTCTAGGACCATCCTTAAGTGTATCACGTGCTCCAACTAGGATGCCGAGTACACCAAGATTTCATCAATAAAGACCACTACAAACCCATCTAGGTTGGGATGGAAGATCATGTTAATGATTCCCATGAAAAATAATAGGAATTATTCATGCCAAAAACATCACTAAGTACTCTTAGTTTCAATAGAGACATCTAAAATCTATCTTCGAGATGTCCTCATCCCATACACAAAGAAGGTGATAGCCTGATCTGAGGTCTGTCTTCGAGAAACATATCGTTCCATTTAGTTGATTGAAGAGGTCATAAATCCTCAGCAGGGGATACTTGTTCTTCACACTCACCTAGTTTAAGTTTCAGATGTCCACACATAACTTCAACTTCCCATCTACGTTATTGGAAAACAAAACTGGGGCGGCCCATGGTGAAACAATGGGTATCACGAAGCCCTTCCTCTGTAAGTCCTCCAACTATACCCTCAATTCAAGAAGATTTGCAAGAGCAATCCAATATTCTAGTGTAGATATAAGTGACGTCTCAAGGTATATATCAATGCAGAAGTCAACCTACCTATGAGGAGGTAATCTTAGAACATCCTTAGGTAATATGTCCTTGTACTCGTCCAGTACTGCAGGAAATTGAGGACTCCTCTCATCCACCGCACTAAGGTTAAGGCTAGAAAACTGGTGATTAATTGGCTATACCCTCCTCATAGAAATTCCATCATATGGTATAAGTGTTCCTATTTCACTAGTAAAGGAAATATTGGTCCTATCTCTGTAAACACACAACACTCTATGCCAAAAAAATCAATCTGATCTTAGACTAGTGATAACTAGTCTATACACAGAATGATTTTGTAAGGCCTCGACACCACTACTAGAATATTTTTGTCGAAGATCTTTCATCCAAGAGTAATCTCACACTTATATAACTATTTTTTGGTCATCTAATCCTTTCCCAGTATCTAAGTGTAAAGATCAAGACAATGGATCCACTGAAATCTCTGAGCTCCAAACAAGGTCTGTGGAAAGGAAATAGTGGATAACACCCATGTTTAAAATAATTGTAGCTAGTTTGGAGAAGAAACATATTGTAACTATAATAACCACTAGAACACCAATATCATAAGACTCTATCTCTTGAAGATGGGACCATCCCTGTACACTAGATCCAGTAGAGCATGGTGGACCACCTAGGTGTGGTGGTGGTAGTACCTCAAACCACCGCCCACCACCTACTGCTCTGCCTACTCCCCTGGCATGAACGCCACCTTTCAGACACCTAGATTAACCCTCTTCCTATACCTCAGTGATCCATTGACTGTCTTCTGGTTTTCTGTATGATGAGTAGGGTGATCATAATACATTTGTCCCTAAATGCTGCATGAGTAGAATAACCTTTTCTTCTATAGATTCCCTCTATCTTGAAATATTTGTACTGCTGACCCTATGTCTTGGGGTCGTCCCCTGGGAGGTTTGACCTACTTGGGTCCCTACATATACTTCTTACTACCCACTGTTGAAGGCTATACTACCTGGTGTCTACAGGTATCTCCCGCTGCTGGTGCCTACTCTACTAGGAAGAACTTCGTGAGCAAAGCTTTCTCCAGCACCCCAGCCTTAGTAGAGATGCTAAGAGTTAACATGGACTCCTTGATCTCCTAGCATATTACCTTCTCAAAAGCATGATCCTTGAAGTATGGTTCTCTCACCATGTTTGTGGAGTAACAGGAAATCTCGGTAAACCACGCTAAGTACTCCGCTACTGCCCAACTTCCTTGCTATAGATGTAGGAGCTCTTGGATGTGTACTGAGGGAAAGTAACTAAAAATAACTCCTCCCTGAAATGGAACAAAAAATTAGCCCATTATAGATTCATCCCATCATGCGCCTGGATCACTAATACCTACTACCATCCCACTAATCCCTAAAGAAGGATCGTGTCTTGGACTTCCATCTAATCGGGTGGTGTCCTCACAAGGTGGAAGACACGTGTAACTACCTCTAGCCTATCCTCAACTACCTGGGGGCTAGTATCACCCCTAAATCTGGGAGTTCCTTACCTATGGAACCCATACAATGAACTAATCCTTTGTGAATTTTCTACCTATAGAACTGGTAGAAACTGTTGATCGATGAGTGGTGGTATCACTGGTGCACCACCCAGTGGGGCTATCTTTAGTACTAGTCTTTGTACCAATGCCTCGTCGCTAGGCATATTATTCTCAGGGTCACACAATGGAATCAAATATTATTTCCTATGTGGAGGAATCCAAAAACATATAAAGATGAACTACATTCAATAGAGTATACCTGGTGAGCTGACTCAAGAAGGACAAGAGGACACACTCAAAATCCTATATGACGCATGTATAATTTATTTCTCTACAAATATGTTTTCTATGTACCGAGTTGGAAAGTAGGTTTCCGAAGTCCAAGTTTATGGATACATTGGTAGTTGAACAAATAATGGTGTCCCTATCTTGAAATTCGAACTTGAAACACTTAACATTGTTTCCCCACACACACCTCACAGACTCGTGGTCCCAATGTAGAACCAAACCCTTTCCTATGATACCACTCTATCATGACCTATCCCAGAGGGGTCCATGCATTGACTCCCCAAGATTTCCTCCAATAGTTTAGGGGCTAGTGACTAGCTACAAGTAGGAATATCACTAACATGGGAGGAATTGCCAATGTACCTCTATTCACACTCAATGCTGAAATTAAAACACTAAGTAAACCATGAATGAAAACCACTAAGGATAACATAACTAGAGTGAAACGGAAAAGTAAAGTACAATAGGGTGACCCATGCCAAAATCCAAACCCATCAAAAAGGAAGAGTCTGTAATGAAAATACTGAAGCTCATCTACAGAAAACCCTACCTTAAAGCTAGGTTAAGGGAAGCTTTGTAATGTCGTAGGAGTACACCGTGTATGTTTGATCTCACTAGGCACCACCTAGTCCTATACCACTTAGGTCTTTGTCAAAACTTCGATCATCTACACAAGACATGACATGTGCGGCTAAGCCCATGTAGGGGTGAGTAAAAAATACTCAGTTGGATGCCTCGAAACCACAAAGTAGAGCACATGAGAAGTATAGTTAGCTCAAACAGGTATAGTTCTAAAGAATGAAAAATAATATTACCAGACGTAATCACAGAACACATAGTATTGATGAGGCACCTAGTCCCGATGAGACTCTCAACCCTGATGATTTACTTATACCCAATGAGTCACTTAAACCAGATGAGTCACTTAGACCCCATGAGTCAGTTAGATTTAGAGAGACTTAGTCATGAAGTCATGTATATATCCAGTCACATAGTCTTCATGTCACATCCATCCATAGGATTCTGTTCGTAGTACACTTGTTCCAAGAGAACCTACTCCTCAAGACAAAGTTCATATGTTGATGTCCATGAAAACCCACTTAGAGTATCTCCAAAGGACCACCTCATCTCAAGGGTCCCAATGATACAAACGGATTGCCAAACGAACAAAATTTTTTGAAGGTTATGAGAAATTTAGTGAAAAGGGGTTGGTTAGGTCTGGGTCTGGTCTGACCTAGTCAAACCAACCCAACCCAACCCAATCTGGGGCCTTCTGACCTAACCCGCCAGGTCAATCCATGACCTAGCCCACCTACCTGGCATGGCCTACTGAATCAGGCCGGTTTCATCTACCAAGGATGCAGTAGGCGTCAAATCCCTATCCGGTCCACACAGGGCGACCACCGCATTTGACGTGACGGTCCAGCTAGACCCCCCCCCCCCCTACGATGTACGCCGAAGCCTAGAGGTGACCCCTTTTCACCACCTCATGTAGGATTCTACAGATATCTCTTCCATTGTCTGTTGTGCCAGGGTTCGTTGCTGTCAGTTGGCCATAGCGCCACACGCCACCACCGGTGGCCCCCCTTCCGCGGGTCGCCACCATCACTACGGTGGACCTTTTTCTGAACCGTGAGAACCCTTGAAATCCATGGGTCACCATATTCACTTCCATGTGATCCAAATCATCTAATCATCGATCTAGAAGTCCAGAAATGTTTGGAACCTCCCAGAAAGAATCTGACACAACCATGGGGGTCTGTCGATGAAAAATGCAAGAGAGAGAAAGAGAGATCACCATGAACACCAAAGGAACGAATGACGGCCTTTTTTGTTTGTCCTTCATTCGTCCCATTATAAAAAGGGTAACTAAAGATAGTGATAACCACTAAGTTATAACCCCCTTTAATCCTGTATCAATAGTACCAATCCTGCATGAATGATCGATCCATGGATGAACATGGTGGTGGGTTGATCCACATTCGTTGTTGAAAGAAAGATCAGGGAAAAAATGATCGCATAGAATTAAAACCCCTAATTGGGAATGGATCATATTCTATTATGGATTCATTATTGATGATCTATTGAAGTTTGATCTTTATCCACACCTCCATCGCCATTGTGGATTCTTCATTCATCGCCTCTCATCGTCTGCCAACTATATTTATCTAGAGGTTGCAGGGTATTCCCCTGTATTGTCATTAGATCTTGTATCCTAGTCAAACTGTTAATTGATGAAACAAATTTCATAATTTTGGTTTCATTAATATGTAGTGTCTCCATGTTTCTTCATTTATGAAGGGTAAGGGATTCTAGGTTGTTATGTAGTAACGCCGCTAGGAGATATTTTAAATAGAAATAAAATAAACTTCTTTAAGTTTGTTTTATTTTTCTTTAAACTATCCAAAAATCAACATTTTCCCTCAACCTGAGCTGGTCGGGTGAGGCCCCTCATAAGGTGAATTTACCATTCCAAAGGTAATGGTGCTCTCCAATTTTTGATTTGGGTGCCAGTTTATAAGTTACTAAAACTGTGCACCCATGCTTAAAAAAATTTCAAACATTTATTCAGGGCACCTCGGTCCTTGGAATCGTGTGCCCTCTCAGTGCCTCATTTCAAAATAATCCATATAATTTAAAAAAAATTACATGGAAATTATGGGACATTACTTATGTAATAAATATATCTATGAAAAATAATATGGATATGAATGTGATATTTAATGTCCAATGATCAAAGTATAATGGATATTTCAAAGTAATGTTAATGACTACAAAAATGAACCAAGAAACTTAATGTCAATAATTTCCTTTGTAAAAATGATCCTAAAACAAACATAGAATTAATGAGGATAGTATTAATACAATATATCCCTATTGGAGTATATGTAAAGTAAATGTTTCTTTTCTTTGATTAATATAAATACCATAAAAATATATTTAAAACATTATTGGGGAAAATATCCTTTTAACTATTAAAATCATATTTTGAAAATAAAAAATCCAGAATAATAGTGAAAATTTTTTATTTTAAAAATATTGTTTTAAAATTGTAATGAAAGATTGAAATAAATGATAGTTCGTGATGGAAGTAAATTTCATACATGTTGTATAAATAAAAAACATTCCTTTCACAATGTTTTAAAATGGTTTGAAAGATGTATTGTTTGAAAGAGACAAAAAGATTCATTTAAAATCATTTTGTAAAAAGTAAAACATCAGTAAAAATGTTATTAATAAATAATTAGGATAAATTTTAAACATTATTGAAAACATTTTCTCATAAAATGTAATTTGAAGAAATTTTTTTTCGACTGAAGGGACAACTGAGTTAGATTTTATTAAAAACAATTTATAAATAACATTAAGTAACATAGGGTGGAAAGTGATTTTATTACCCAAAAAATCATGTATAACAATAAAATATTAAAATAAATTTTTTATTATGAAATGGTAAATTAATTTCTTTCAATATAAATTCAAACATAAAAATAATCTCGATTAAAACGAGATTGGTAAATAAACCCTTAAAAAGGTTATAACATTTGAACTGATAATTCACCAATGAATTGATTATTTTTATAAAATTTCAATACACATAAAATATTTTAAAATATGATATAAGATATTAAATAGTTTTTTTAAATAGGAATGGGGTGGTCCCATAACATTTCAATTTTCATCAATAAAGGGAAATTGAGAGAAAATCTCTTATCCCATACTTATTTTTTGTTGAATGTGATTTATCCTTATGTATAATGGTTTTGATAATGTTAATAATTTATACCAAAAACATTTTCATATTTATAATATCATATATGGTCCTATTATAATATTTTACCACATTTTTTCTTATTTGTTTTTGTATTTTCATTGTTCTGGGTGTTAATTTCATTATTTTCTCATTCGTCCATTATCAGGAAGGTTCTTATTATTGGGAATATGGTAAAGATAAATCATATATATAATTATATTAATTCTATAAATATCATATTGACTCATTACATACATTATTATAATCACTCTGAAAGGATGGACATGGAAAATGAATGCATCGCTTCATGGAGATGACATGCCTTATGTATGCACGAGCGACGATAAAATTCCATTAAAGAGATAAAGAATAAGTAAGTAGGTGATATATTAGAATTAAATAATCTATATAATATCATATATATATATATATATATAATATACTCATTAAATTAATCCTTATTACTTTCCATGGAATGTGTAAGTGAAAAATGGATCACATCACTTTGTGAGGTGGTAGTCCACCATACACATGAGCAATGTTATCATATTTTAGAATAAATGGAAACTAAGAAAAAATATGAGATATTATAAGTCTATAATTATAATAATTTCACAAATATTATATAAATGTGTTAAATCCATCATTATATCCATCCTTAAAAGGTGGTTATGGGAAAAATTACATTTGTTTTCATAGTCGTAGTCCCCAAACACACAATCGATAGTTTTATTTCCCACTTGATGGAAGAGGATATTGATATAGTTCATAACCATAAAAAAATATCTCAGTATTTTGAAGATAATTCTGTTATTATATATTAATATTTTAATACAATTTTAATGAGGTGGAAGAAGAAAAACAATAAAAACGCTCGTTTAATAATTTTTCTTATTCTTTAAACGACCTCTTAGGTTTTTTACCAAAATCTTAACTAGGATAGATATATGATAAATAAAAAGGATCTACTATTTTTTTTTCAGGGAGTAATTTAGTGTTTTGGGATGGTTTTTTCTGACCGAATCATATTTTGAATTATGAATATAGGAGGAGAGGGTGTGGCCTTTCATAAGTGGGGAGAGGACACACATTGATTTTTTTTGAATGAATCAATTATAACAATGATTTTGCCATGAAAAAATCCCAAAAAATTGGTAATTATAGAAAATTAGATGATATACGGTTTAAATATTTGAAAAAATTAGTGTCGAATATGTTGGTAAGAAATTTTTAGCTCCTAAATTCTTAGTTTAATTTCCCTTAACTCAGTTTTTACGTTAACCGTAGTAATTAATTTTTACTACATCTATTATTCCTATTGTTAAAAAACTAAGATGAATTTATTGGATAATAAAAAATATTATTATCTCAAATATATTATTTATTTTTTAAAATTAAATTCACAGAATTAGTAAAATCAAATTTATAATTATACTTGTAGACTCGATGAAAAAGTGGGTTTTCAAAGGGAAACTTTTCATAAGTATAGAAGGTTTTAATATTATAATTTAATATTAAATTTCTTCCAATGACCTAAAAAAGTTAAATTTTAATATAATTTAAATAATTTTACATTAAAACCAATTTTTAATTTAATTTTTAATTTTTAATTCTTTAAATGAATGGATAATTTGCATTAAGAATCAGTGTTTTTCTCCATTCATCAAAAAATGAAAAATTTCAAAACAAAACAAAAATAACACCATAAAATAATTTTTATATTATTATTTCAAAAATGAACTATATTTTAACAAATATATTTTCTAATTTTGGAAAATATTAGTTATAAATTATAAGCACCAAGGGTGAGTATACCAAATTTTTGAAAAATACTGCTTTCGAGAAAACATTTCTGTTATTTTTAAATAATTCATATCTTCTTTATAATAAATAGGTAACCATATTTTTTTTAATCTAGTTATTACTATATATACATGAAAAATTATAATTAATGTTAAAATGGTATACTATATTACAGTTCATTTATAACTGGCATTGCTTGTTCTACAAGCTATAGAAGATATTAAATTTAAAGAGATATATTTGGTGGGTTGTTTAAGCTTGGTGTTGTTTTTCATATAGGTTATAAATAAAATGTTCTTCCTTTATACTATCAAGGTTTTACAATTCATTTAGTCTGGAATTAAATTCTCTCCATAAAAAATTTAACATCCTGATATTTTAAGAAATTTATTCTTATAAATTAATTTAAATTTTTGATTTCCTGATTTACACAAAATGAAAATTTTGGATTTCATTATATGAAAAAAAAATTATCATGTATTTCACATATCATCGTGTTTACTTTATAACTTGTATTAGACACAAGAATGATTATTATAGAACAATAATATAATATAAATATTTTATATGATAGTTATCCCCTAGCCAATGGAATTGTTGGAATGAATGAGATTTACTACATTATGATATTACTAACTATACATGTTAATAAAATTAAATCATTTTTACCAATTAATTAGAAACGAAAATAAATTTCAATTTAATATAAAGGACGTGCTTTATTAAAAACTATTTTTATTACTAGAATAGAGTTTCATCTTAATAAATTAAATTAATAACTATTAGTGAGAGATCATAAGGAAATTTATATATTATACATTCATTTTTTTAAAATTTATCCAATAATTTTTATAGGAATAAAAAATGAACAAATCCAATTTTAAGCATGAAAAGATGTATTTTTTTAAAAGTATTTTTGCCACATTTTATTTGAATAATTGTTCTAAAAATAAATTCTAACACTTTTATATATTTTATTTTATAAAATAAACATCATTTTTTGAAATGATAATATCAAAATTTACTTCGGATTAATTTTTTTCATATTTTTTTGAGAAGTTTCATTTTTTGATGAATATTGAAAATTATGGGATTTTAATTGAAAAATTATTTTTCTTTTAAATAATTTATAATGTTAAGTTATATTTTTAATTATTTTTAAATCATAATTAGAACAAGTTTAAATAATTTAATTTATTTTATGCTATTTTAATCATTTCTATAGTGATTTTATAAATGAAAACTTGTAAAACTTTTGAAAATTTTCACTTTAAAATCCCACTTTGTCATCCCATTTGCAGAATTAATTTTAAATTAAATTATACAACTTTTATGATTGAAATATTTAGAATTATATTCCATGAATATAATAATCATAATTTATAATTTATATAAATTTCTACATAGTTTGTGCCAAAAAAATTATTGAAATCAATTAAAATTTATTAAATCAATTAAGGTTAAAATGATTTTAGTTAGTGGTTAAAATTTAATCTTAAGGGTACAAATGACCTATAAACTTGATCAAACCCCATTTTCTAGAAAACTTTCAACCATATACCAAATTTTACCAAATTGAGTTTATTTTTAGAGACACATGATGTAAGAGAGACATCTAAATAGTGTTTACCTTTTTATATTTTCAAGAATATCACTCCCCCGCCACTTTAAAAAGGAACTCACTCTCCCCACTTATTCACACCTTTCAATACATTTGGATTATCTAATAACTACCGAAATAAGCACCCAAAATCACTAATCTCATCTGAGAAAAATCAATTGATGCATAAATAAAACCACGGAAGTCCTTTGAAAAAAAAGTAGTTACCCAAAGAAGAGGAAGATAAAGACACACATGACATGTATGACTCACTATAATGGAATTAATCTCAAACTTATTTAATTGAGAAATATATTTATTAGGAACCTTTATTCCTTTAAAAAAAATTATATATATCCACTTCACATATTATATCATGAATTTTCTCTATTATCACAATATTTAATGTTTTGTTTAATTTTATTCTTTAATGAGTTTTATGATTCAAATATTTCAAAGATGTATGGAAAACATTGATTTAAAAAACTCTTTTTAAATGATTTAAGATTCAATTTCAAAATATTTTCCTCCATTTAAATATTCTAGATAATATTTTATATATCTATTTATATTAAATTTTTATAAAGGACATTATAGGTATATTTTAAATTTAATTCAATAATTTTCAAAAAATAATAATTTCATGGTTTTTTATACTGAATATTTTTGATGAAATAAAAAAAGGAATGTTCTATTATTAATGTACATTATGACAATGAATTTTCTGCCATGATGGACATTATTTTATTTTTGGATTCCAATAAAATATTAAATGTTTACTTAAATGAAAACACATCTTTAACATTTTTAGTATTTTTGTATTGAAACTGAATTTCCAATGAAAAGGGTGTTTTGGTATTGAAAATGGGTTCTTAGAAGAAATGGGTACTTTTATCTGAAATTATTTCTCATATGGGTTTAAAAAGTGGTTTTCAAAGGGTTTTATTATGAGGGTGTTTTACTCTTGATAAAGAACTTGAGAAATAAATGAAATAGGCATGCTCTATAGAACATATAAGAAGGGTTAATCCCAATTATACCTCATGGGTGAGCCTGATATAGCTTATAAAAAGGTTGATCCCCATTATACCTCATGGGAAATAGGTGATTCTGATATTTCTTATACAAAGGTTTGATACCCATTGTAGCTCATGAGTGATATTGATATAGCTTATATGAAGTGTGGTCCTAATTATAAATCTTCAATTCAGTAGAAAATGATAATATTGGCAGTTGGCCTTCAGGTTTTTCCAATTAAAGGGGTTTTGAATGGTTTTTATGTATATCATGATCTATATCACCAAAAGAGTTTTAATTAAATTCAATGGGTTTTATTTATTTTCTTTTAAAAAAAGTGTGTGTTTTTCATAAGAATTTTTTTTTTATTTCACATTATCAAAGAAATTTGATGGAAAAGATAAATTTTATATAATTTTTCATGTGTTCACTAGAGTAATAGGTTTTCTCATTTTTATATCCCTTACTGAGATTTTTTTGCACATCCCACAATTTTAATTGATTTTTTAATGATTTATAAATTGGAAAAGGTAATTGAGGAAGTGACGTTGAAAATCATGGATATTTTCTGTGAAAATAAATCACGATTTATTTTAAAAGTTTTATATTATAGGAAATATGGATACTAATTAGAAGTGTACACATTATATTTTATTGTTTTTTATATATGATTTTTTTCTTAATTATCTAAACTGATAAACCTTAAAATATACTTAATGTGAAATAAAGTTAAATTATTATATTAAACTCAAGATTATGTGTTTTTAAGGCATAATCATTAGATCTGGTATCAATTTTTGGTTTAGATAACTTTTGAGTTTAGGATTTTTTAATATGAGGTTATCTTAAGAGTTATGGATATCATCAAAAGATAATAAGGTTAGGTTTGATCACATGTTTAAATTAGTAAGACACTCCACTTGAGGTATTTATGTAGTAAAATTTTTGAGGTTATCAATGATGATTTTGAGACTTTTTTGGGATGAGTTGTTTATAACCCCTAAGATCAACAAGAAGTTTTATTTAGGGAGGAATTATTTTTCATGTTTAAAAAAATTGAAAACCCATATTTTTATTGAAAACCCATCACATCTAGTGAGGTGGTGGGGCTTGAACCCTGGACTGAAGGATGATAAGGGTTTCACATTCTACCACTGTATGACACATTATCCTAGTTAGTATGCCATTTTTTAGGTAAAGATTGTGTTTTCTACAAAAACATATGGTATTTTATTTTATGAATAATTTTTAATTTATCTTATAAGAATATATAATGAAATAATTCTAACATTTGGGTTTCAAAAATAGTTAGCAAATGTTTTAAAAATTTTTAGGTTATTTATTTATGAAATAATTTGTATTGAACTTTGGGTATTACTCTTGAATTTTTATGATTCATATATCATATGATGTTTTACACATTTTTATATTTTTCTAACCATGTTCTAAAAACTTTTGTTCTTGTTAATGTATGTATATAGGAATAATAGACTAACTATCCCTTTTATGGTTATGTGGTCTTTATAAGTTGATTTTTGTTCTTAAAGAATAAGGAAATTCATCTTGAATACTCATCATCGGGAGGAAAATAATATTATGGTGGAAATTGGTTAAAGGATTAAATTCCCTTATCAAGTAAGTATATGTCACTATGATTTTAGTCTATATGGTGAAATAATCCTCTAACTTAAGGAAATTTATCTTAGAAAAAAAATATTATCATATTATAATATTTTTTTAATGATATCAATGACCATTTCCCACACCTATTTGGATTTTGGTTTTGTTTTCATTGACTTTATCTTGGAAACATTCTCTAAAACTCTCTATTAGTTCATGGGAATTAAATTGTACTTCCAAATCAATCTCTTAATTTACCACCAATGTTATCCCTAAGATGAATCCTAGTTATGTGTAACATTAGGTGAATTTATGTTTCCCACTTTCCATTTTTAGAGATTTTTTCTACATTTATTTTTTATTATGTGTGTTTAAATAAAGTATTTCTAAAAAATTTAATCTTTGATAACCAAGATGAATTTCGAGGGTGAAATTCATTTTATGGGGTGTAGGATGTAATATACCGAGATTTTAATAAATAACTTCATTAAAAGTATTTTAAATTATTTGATTTATTTATTTACATGAATTTATAGTGTAGAAATCATTATATGAAACACCATGTTTATCTTTCATTTCACATTACATCAATTTTCCTCTATAACTTATGTTATATGCATGACCAAGTTTTATGGAACAACAATATTATATTAACATTTATTATTATAGTTATCACATAAACATTGGAATGATGGAATTGAATGAGATTAAATAAATTATGAAATTATAGTTTACAAATTTTTATAAAATGAATTAATTTGTTACTAATTAATAATAAATGACAATAAATGTCAATTAAATATAAAGGATGTGCTTTTTCTGAAAAAAAAAATTATGAATAAAATGGTGTTTTATCATAATAAATTAAATTAATCAGTATTAGAGGGTGATAATAAAGAAATTTATATATTATATATCCAAAAAAATGTTTTTAATTTTCTCTAATAATTTTGATAGTCATAAAATAAGAACAAATAAAATTTTAAGCATGAAAAGCTATATTTTTTAAAAAGGAAATTTTCTTCCTTTTAAGGAAAGACTTTTTTCAAATATAATTTTTGACAATTTTATAAATTTTATTTGAAAAAATAAAATTTATTTTTAAATTATAATATAAAAATTTACATAGGGTGAATTTATGGTATTTTTCTAAGAAGTTTCATTTTTGACGAATAGTGAATAATACTAGATTTTAATTGAAAATTGCTTCTTTTTCTAAATATATTATAGTGTTAAATAATATATTTAATTGGTTTTAATGTATAATTAGATAAATTTTATAACATTAAATCCAATTTAGGTCATTGTAATTGTTATCATAGTTATTTTAGATATAAAAATGGTACAAGTTTTTGAACATTTTCACTTTAAAAACTCACTTGGCCATCCATCCTGTAAGATTAATTTTAAATTAAATTATGCCACATATTTTATTTAAATCTTAAAAAATGGATTATATATTTAGAATAATAATTATTTATAATTTATATTAATGTCAAAAAAAAATTCTGACAAAAATATTAGTGAACCCAATTAAAATTAATTGTAATGATTAATGTAAAAATTAGTTTAATAGGTTGTAAAACTTTAATCTTAAGGGTAAAAATGACCTTAAAGCATTTAAAAACCCATTTTATGGAATTAATTACACCATATACCCAATTATATCTAATTGGGTTCATTATCCTAGGCACATAATTTAAGGGAGACCTCCCAATAGTGTTTAAATTTTTATATTTACAAGAATGTCACCCCCCCCCCTCCACTATAAAAAAAACTCACTCTCCCCACTACTTGAAAAATATAATTCCATTTAGATATTCCAAACCCTAGAGAAATAAGGGTCCATAATCATTAATCTCATCTTATAATCCTCATTTTTTTTAGAAAAAAAACCATGGGTCCTTTGTTGAAAACCAAAAGGAGTTACTCAAAGAAGAGAAAGATATATGAAACATGTGACAAGTGAGACTCATGGTAAGGTACTTCATCTCAATCCCCATTCATTAATTCACATCATTCTATTTTGAACCTTTATTCTTTTATAAGGTGTATATACATACCCTTTTAAATCATATCATTAATTTGATCTATTCTCGTGATATTTAATGTTTTTTTTCATGTTATTCTTTAATGAGTTTTATTATAAAAATATTTAAAAGTGTTATGGGACACTTTGATTTAAAAATATAATTTTTAAATGTTTTATGATTTAATATCAAAAATATTTCCTCATGTAAATATTATTAATATTATTTTATATAGTAATTTATATAAATGTATGATAAAGTACATTTTATGTGAATTTTTAATTTCATTCAAATGTTTTTAAAAAGGAATATTTTTACGTTCTTTATAAGGAACATTTTAACAAACGAAAAAAGAAATGTTTCATTTTTAACATACACGGTGATAATTAAATTTCCACCCCCATGTCCATTATTTTATTCTTGGATTCATTTACATGATTTAAGGCTTCCTTAAATGAAAAAAATATATATCTTTTTTGATATTTTTTTATTGAAATTTGATTTTCAATGAAAAGTTTGTTTTGGTATTAAAAATGGGTTCATAAAATAAAAATGTTATTTTAATCTGAATGATTTTTAAAGTGGGTTTTAAAAAAATAAAAGGGGTTTTATGATGTGTTTTGTACTCTTGATATTGTACTTGAGAATTATATGAATTGGGTGAGCATGATACAACTTATACGAAGTGTTCAGCCCAATTATAACTCACACGTGAGAACGATATGGATTATATGAAGGTTTGATCCCCATTATAGTTCACGAGAAATGGGAGATCACAATATAGCTTATATGAAGGTTTGATCCCCATTATAGATAATAGGTGATCCAGATATATCTTATACGAATGGTGATCCCATTATTGATATCCAATGCAATGGGTAATGATAATTTTAGAATTTGGCCTTATGGTTATTCCAATTAAAAGGGGTTTGAAAAGGTTTTATCTATTTGATTCTCTACTTCACCTAAATTAGTTTTAATCTCTTGCAATGGGTTTTAATGATTTCATTGTGAAAAAATGTGTGTGTTTTTCATGTGAACGTGTTTTATTTCATATACTCAAATAACTTTTATTTTTAATGTAAAATTTATATGATTTTTCATGTGTTCAATAGACTAACAATTTTTCTACTTTTTGTATCCCTTGTTTATATTTTTATTCTCATCCCGTGTTTTTAATATATTTTTTCAGGATTTAATGGTTGATTAGGGAAAGTAATAATTATTAATTGAATTTCATGGATATTTTACATGAATATAAATAATAATTTATTTTAAATAATTTATATTATAGAAAAAATGGATACTGATTAGATGTGTACAGTTTGTAATTTATAGTTTTCTTATGTATGAGTTATGGAATAATTATCTAAAACTCTTAAACTAAAAAGATTCTAAATATGAAATAAATTAAATTTCTTGACTTAAACTCAATATTATGAGATGTGTAAGGTTGGGGACTAATAAAAAATGTTCAAACCATATTTATTTAAAACTATTTACATAGAGAAGAAGTTTTTTTATTAAATTATAAATATATGTCAATTACAATCATAATCATATCAATTAATTTTATTAATAAGGTTAAATAATACTTTATTTCAAGTAATATAGGTATATGAGTTTGAAAATATCCAACTTGGTAAGACTAGAGTGATAGATAACAAACCTCCTTCACCATACTAGATAAGGAATATTCCTTTCCAAAGGTAGGTATTCTGAGTCTAAGCCTCTCTACCCATGGAGTAATTCCCCCAAAGATAATTCAATTCATCATAACTCTAAAACCTAATAATCATTAACTAAATTAAACAAAAAAATACATGTTGATAAATTATATTACAAATCAAGGTCAATGTAAATGAAAATCAAATTTATAAATACAAGCTAACAATAAACCCTTTAATAATTTCATCTTCATCATTATATACATTCTATAATGTTTAATGTAGATATTTTATATTCATTTTAATATAAATTATTTTATATTTATAATTATATGTAATCTCCTTTTTACACCATCATCATATCATTTATCAAAATAGTTTTCTTGTGGAATAAATAATAACAATTTAAGGCCCCATTAATTTGAGAAATGAAAATCATGTAATTTTGATAAATAATAATTTTAATATAAAAACATTATATTTTATTCATATTTGTGTAATTTATGATCACTTATAAAATTATTTTTATTATTTATAAAAAAAAAAATTATTTCTAGATAATTACGAGTGATATTTAACATGAATAGAATATTTTTTTGATGTATTAAAATTTAATATAAGGGAGTATAACTATTTCATAAACATGTTTTAATTAATTATAATATATTGTTAAATAAATATTTTTTTATAAATTATTTATAAATTACATAGTACCAAAATACCTATTAATATGATTATTAAAAAAAATAACTCATTGATAGGATTTAAGAATTTTTAAAGGATAAAAACCTTGATATTTACTCTTATGAAAAATATTGATCCAACAAAATATTATTCTAATTTTAACGTTATTTATACCCTCTAATCAAGGGTAATATGATTCTATATCCCTAGAGTATAAGTAACTTAGTGAATACCTTTATACAACACTTTAAAAAAATGAATTACCTTTATGTAGACCCTTTTTAAAATTAAATATCAATTACAAAAATATTAAAATACTCTTTAACACTTATGAAATGATAGAAATAAATTATTATCTTTAATTAAACCCCTTCATGCAATGATAATTCACAAGTTAGCTCTATATGGACTTAAGAAAACCTTAACAACTTTTACATTGAACCTAATTTGTGGAATGGATAAACACTTTTGTACCCTTATATAAACCATTTTGTGTAATGGTAAAATCAGGTAACCCTAACACTGAAAAAACTATCTAATGGTGAGGTGAGATGACCACTACATGTACCACTCTATTTAAGGGTAATTACTTCCTTATGTTTATGCAACCCAACTGTATAAGGGTAAACAGTTTGAATAATTGAATTTATAGAAATAAAAAATGTCACTATGTTTTTACTTTCTTATTAATTTCATTATAATATTTAATAAATCTATATAATGGATTCTCTATCATACCCCTAAAAAATTTTCAATGAGTCTAATAATGATTATAAAAATCTATATAAGCTATTTAAACCCCAATTTCTAGGATCTCCCAAGCATGATATATGAAATCCATGTAAAATAGAAAAAAGAAATACATTAAATATTCTATACCTTACATCGTTGTGATACTCTGTCATTTTTTTCATTATTCAATATCTTATAATGTTATTGATAAATATAAATGTATTGGGAAAAAAATCATTCCACCTACACAGTGTATTCATGAAAAACTAAATCGCATGCCATTCACATAGGACTCTCCATCCTCCATGACGTGGTATCATCTCTCGTCAAAATGAGGTTAGAGATAGAGTAAAATATTTGTCTTGTAGTATCATCCTAATATTAAGAAATCAACTTCACAATATTTTCACTACATTCTATAATTTATATAAATAACCAATTATAATTCTCAGAATTCCCTATTTTGTTATGAATTTATAACATACGAATAAATACTTCATCATAAAACTGATGCATCCAATTCATGTATATTTCCCAATCCTTTAAATCATATGTAATTTCATAATGAATTATAGCTTAAGAAAGAGAAAAAATAAATTATTACATCGTATGTGTAACATATAGCGATATACCATAAATAAAAATAATAATTTTCACAAAATAAAAAACATCATATTTAAAAATTATATATATTTAAATATTTAGAGATTATCTACTTCACTAGGTCCATGTCCTCCACTTCTATCCATATGGTGGGTAGGTCACCATCCCTTCTATGGGGATTAGATAGATTTGTGGTACTAGTGTTGTGACTCTATCCCATTTGAATATATAATGTTGTTGTTACATCATGACACTCACTAATAAGGAAAACTGTTGGGCCACCATATGTTTATTTCCACTAAAACCCATTGAGAGAACCAACATTCAGTTGCGCCACTCAAACAGAATATATTTCTCATTATCCCAGCCTCTTCATACTCAAAGTCTCATGTATTACACTCCACATACATTATTTTTTCTTCATATCATATTTTATATATTCTTTCTCATGACACCATATAACAATTGATCTCCCTCTTACCAACCTCCCTCGAATGGGAAACATCTCGCACCACAACCACTGGTTGACCCCAGGCCCAATTGTGTTATACGATCTATTCAACAATATTAGAGAGAATAAGAGAGACAAAGTGGTTTATGATATAATAAAGGGGAAGAAATATGATTATAATGAAAAAAACTATGTCATGAGTTTTAGGGATTCATACATGGGGAATTAATATATGAATAAATTTATCTAGTATTCCTCCTGGTTTTATTATAAATTATTGGGAAACATTCTTATAAATTATATCATATAAACTATATATATTAGAGTAAAAAAATATCACAATGCCCTACCACTATAGAGAACCAACACTAATTTAGTAAACGTTTATAGAAATTGGTTTTTTCATCATTATTGCATAACTTGATAATTATTCTCATCATGGATTTGATTCTCCTTTCTAATATGATGACATTTCTATAATAATTCAGTCACTCAACCCTATTTCACACACTAGGTATCATGTCATCAACCAATGACTGAACCAAGAAAAATCCAATAAGAGGGATTTAAATATAGTAACTATTATTCTTTATCAAACATTTATAAATTATTTAAATTTAAAAAAAATATTTAATGGAAAAAACTTTGAAATTACACCATTAGATCATAAATTAAATCTTATATAACATCATTTCTAGGGTGAAATCCATGTCATGGAGCAAACCGTTGTCTCATTTTTCCCATATGTGATTCTATTTTTGAAGAAAAAAATTCATAATAATGTGTGTGCATTAGATAAACTTAATGTTTAAAATTAATATATTTTAATCAATTCCATTATACATCAGAAATTTATCACTACCATATCATTTTAGTAAACACCACACACCCAAATCAATGTAACCATTGGATAATTATCATGAGGCATTCCACCATGGTAAATTTAACAATTTTCAACATTGGAGGTCCCATGTCAATGAACATAAATATTTATCTATTCCTCATTTAGGTAAGACCCAAGTCAATACAACTCCTCAAGATAATAACATTTTCATCATAAAAAAGGAACTGACAAGTTATACAAAAATAATGAAACCAATGAAACATCCCCTTTAAAGAAAACAAACCACCCTAACAGTCAATTCCTTTACCTCAAAGTCTCAACATAAAAGAAAACTTGATCTCAAACCATTCATGAAGGAAACAAAATATATCAACTATGATGATTCAATATCCAACCCATCTCGATATATGTGGAAACTAGGAACATTGAACCTATCTATGAAAATATTAGAAATCCCCTCCTAAATCATTTACTAAATCAAATAAAATTCTTACTTAAAAGATGAAATATATCCACAAACTACTAACAAAAAACACATAATAGTTTGTTACCAATTTCATCATCGGTGGGAGCTTCTTACTCCCCACCTTTTATAAATATATTATATGAGAATTGCAAGAGAAAATACATTTATTATGCATTACTACATTTAGTTATTTAAATAAATCATGCTAATATCAGAATTTATTCAATGATCCATTCCCTTTAAGATCAATAACATTTTATCACACCTTTCTTAATAACATGGCATGCATACTGACATCAATAACTCATGGATCAATAATAACTTGGGTCTTCGACCCCAAACATAAATAAACCACTAATTATTATCCTCCATCAATGTATCAGACATTAAAATATAGAAAACTATTATAAAAAATATCTTGATTATGTTTTCATCACTCAATAATGAATGATAGTAATGATCACATAAAGAACAAAAAACCTCATCAAATCACTCAATAATTCACCACCACCCACTCTATGATATAATTAAAAAATAAAAAATAGATAGTCCTAAATTTTTAAATTAACCCACTCTACTGGACCTAAACCCCAATATAACACTTTCTTGAGTGAATGAATTCCAAAACCATTTAACAAAACCTCATCCTCTAATAGATATATAGTGTTTCAATTTGATGGGTGAACCAGTAATGATCTATAGAATAAAACACTGAGGGTTGTGCTACATTAAAGTAGTCTCAACTTAGGATGTGTTCCCTAATATTATATATGATCACCATGAAAAGAATAATATCCACTTAGATAATTTTGTTTCATGCTCCACGCTATCAAGAAAGAACTTCAAGTCTAAAGAACAAGAATTTCCTCTCACACATGACCATTAAATTTACATCACATTTGTGGGCCTATCTTGATCAAAATATGAGTGTGGGTCCCCCATCATCAATTGAAGGTGAAAACATATCATTAATTCGACTAATGATTCACCTATCTAGAACTATCTCTTCTCTTACCTTCAACATTATCTGAAAGTGGATTCATTTGTTATAGACATCAACTACAACAATACAGCTACACAATAAAAATATCATCAATATTTGGGGCTTGTATTAGATAAGACCAATACTAACCCATAAATATAATTCCCATATATGATATTTTACAAAACATATGGAACTCTCAGGGTATGTGTAGGGAAAACTCCTCAAATACACAAAACTTTCCCCTACTTACCAATTCTAGGGAGGGGTTGGTCCTAGACATCCATAAAAACTTAAAAGGGTTTCACCAACCCTCTATTATATCACTATTATTTTATTTTTAAATTTAATATAATTCATACATAAACCACTTTTTAACATTCAAACAAGTTTCACACTTAATAAGAATCTATAAAATATTCAATATTAAGAGAACGTTTATCTCTCGTCAACAGACATAGTGCAAAAATCCATCAACACCATCTATTAGGGAAAAATTAATATTTAATTTATTTGGATCCAATTTCTATATATAAATAGATATAATTATAATAAAAACATCAACTGAATACTCATTGATGAAAATTTTAATTCATATGATTCTACTATAGTAAATATTAATTTTAATATAATAATTATGGAATAATGAAAAATAAATTATTTCTTTATAATAGTACAAAATATTTTAATATCATAGATAACTATGAAATTAAATTTACCATGAAACCATTATGTAAAAAAATATATTCAATAATTAATAATATATATCGATGAATATATAACATAATTACACACTAAAGACACATGATAAAAATAAGAAGAGTTTTGATTTTTTGGTACTAAATCGGTGATTTTTAAATATGTAAGTGAATCTATATAATAATTAATGTCAACATAGATAAATTATTATTTTTATAAAATTAAAATTACTTTTGAAATTATCAAATAAAAATTAGAGAAATGCTTAATTTTATAAAAAAATTTGAGACTGTTTAATTTTTAAGTAGAAAATAAAATGAAGTATGAATATAAGGTAAGTATTATGAGATAATAATGAAATAAAAATGATATAGTTTGTATTCCAAAAACTTTATCTACTGAGAATAAGTTTATTTATTAAAATAATTTATTTTTATGTTATAGTTTTTTCCCAAAAAATAATGAATTTTCTAAAACCTGATATATAATTTAATTATATAAAAAAATTCAATAGGAATAAGAATATTATTCACAAAAATGATATATTTTTAAAAAAAATTAATTCATAATTATTGAAATATAAAATAACTCGGAATTATATGTCAAATACCATTGTATAAAACTTTTTTAAGGATAATGGTGATATTTTCTTATTAACCTGGTTTCCATGGACCATTGTTTGAAATTAGTAAAAAAAATCATCCTTTACATTAGATACAAACCCTTCCTTCCATTTATATTGACTCTAGTATTAGTGATAATTATATACCTATCTCATTATCATTAACGTACCTATATAAAGAGACTATATGTTTTTAATTTGTTCTTATCTAGTATTAAGAAGTCACTAATTGAGGAAATGGTTCTAACTCTTCCAATTTTCATTTTTAATATCGATTAATTGTTATGATAACATATAAATTTATTTTCATATTATTCCATGATTTTAATTCTATGGAATTATTATCTATTTGATAAATTTTCAATGAGAAACAACTTATTATATCTAATTAGAGACATTTCCTATGATATTTTTATGTAGATATGAGTGTATTTAATCCTTTCATATCCATTATACATGTAATCATCTCCAGTTCATTTTTATTTTAGTATGAGTTGTAATTTTTCTACATTTTTATGAATTATTTATCAGATTATAAATGATAAATCACCCCTCCCTCTCCTTATACTGACTTAATAAGGCATTATTATGCTCAAATATTAATGAATTTATGTATAACAACACTAAAAAATGAGGCTTTAATGTTAAATTTTTCTTTTATCAGTCGAAAAAAGTTCATAACTACAAATATGGTTTTATACTCCTAATTGTTATTAATTTTATATTTCAAACATTATTAATTCAATATACTAATAAATATAATATATAATTTCATAATAATTTTTTTTGTTATCTTTAAATTATGAATGTAACATGAACCAATATTTTGTCTCGATTCCATTGATAATGGTAATTTACATTACATTTTGTGCATTTTAAAATTTCTATGTTGATTATCATAAATTTCTATATATATCCAAAAAATGGGGAAATATTTACATTACATATATAATTTATTTCCATTCATATTACTATTAATTACATAGCCATGATTATATATGAGGTCTATTTAGAAATATTATGATATAAATTATTTATCTATTCCCTTCATTTGAAAGATAGATTGATTTTTTTGAAGGGTGTGTCCCTGTATTATATATCACCTCAATGAATTGATAGGTCTCATGAGGTAAATTAGTTTTCTATTTGTTATAATCTTTATTAATTTATATCTGATATATTATCATGTGTCATTGAATGTATGATAATGATATCATAAATTATGTGTAAAATCATACTGAGATCAGTTATTCAAATACAATAATTAATTTGTATTTTTATTCAAAAATACATAAATATCACACGTCAATTTTTATGGAATTTATTTATTTATGTCCTATTATTTATTTTTTCTTATGTACAATTGATTCCCTTTTAGGTAAAACATAAATAGAATCTAATGTAATCCTTTATATAGTATATAATTTTTCATAGAATACATGTATATTATATTAAATCGCTTATGGATTTTGAATGAAAAATAATTCATTTCTTGTATCATGTTCTTGTTACATATGTTTTACAAGTATTGTATTGTATTTCATAAAACTCTTTTCCTAAGACTATTTAAACTTCTAGATCAAATTTATTATGATATATATATTATTCACCAATGAAATAATCTAACTAATTTCTATTGGTTAATGGATTTAGGGTTTAATAGTTTTTATTAGTGAAAATTTAATATAAATTACTAGAAATAGGTTTATAAAAAAATTATTGGAGAACATAACTACATAAAAATCATTAGGATATTCCAGAAATATTTCTAGATTATAAGAAATTAATTTATAATAAAAGAATTATAATTATAAAATATTATTTAAAATTCAAATATTCATTAATGATCTAATTTATTATATTCTATTTTTTGACATGGAACATAATGGAAAGAATAGGAATCATGTTGAAATTTGAAATAAATTTAGGGATTATTCACATAATAATGACAATGATTCTCATATTGTAACATATATCATTATAATTATATTAGTGTAATTGAATTAGGTCATTAGCAATTAATTTTCCTATATGGAACAACATGATTCTCTACAACATGGTGTAATAATATTGGATCACTTCATGAGGCCGCAATCTACATCCTCTAATTGAAACATATGTATTTTTTATACTTAATAATTATCATTTCCAAAACAATTGTATTCATGAAAATGAAATAAATTCAAAGTAAGATGGTTATATTGGTTGTATATCCTGTAAAAGGTGATAATAATCAATAGTGTTACATGATTCAAAACAAAAATAAGGAAGATGTTATATAAAATATTTAAGTGATGTCTAGAAGTAGTTTCTTAATGAGAAACAAGATGAAATGGAAATAAAAGCCTTGAATATAAGACTAAATGATGATGTAGTTGTGAGTATGAGGATAAAGTTATAAGGATATCAATGAATCATACATACCATGTTTATAATATAAAAAACATTATTAATCTCTTTACTTTTTGTTTAAATAATAGCCATCAATTGGAATTGTTTTATCAATCATATTCCTCAAATATGGAGATATTTTCATGTTCCATCATGGACAAGAAAGAAATATCTTTTCCTTTTACATTAAAAATAATGAATGAGAAGTATAGGGATATTTACTATCTTTTAAATTAAAATTTGATTAATGAAAATAATGAAAAGGTGGAATTTCAAAATACAATTTCTGTGAGATGAAACACCTTAGTTATTTATGGTTGAGAAAGGGAGTTTTCTTTAAGCATAGTTATAGCTGTTATAAATATTATGATTGAAAGTGAAAAATAAAATACCATAATTTCTAATGCTTCAATTTCATGGGTATGTGTAACTATTAAAATAAATTCCCCAAATTTTATTGAAATATACCCTATATGATTCCAATGAAGAATGGTCCATACTATATAATCACAAAATCTAAAGTAGATATTTGAAATGATTTTATATAAGGTACATTGGCCATAAACTCAAATATAAATAGTAAATAATTTAATTATATTTATAATTACTATTTTATATATTTCAATATTTTTGAGATCATTGAATCACACCGGGTACTTTAATAAATGGTTGATTATCTAATACACCCAGTGAAAGTTTTATAGTAATGAATTAATATTGGTATATCTCTACTAAAATTAATAGATATTCATCAGTATAAAAAATGGTGGAAATAAAAATGGTCAACATTGATATAATTATTTATTTGGATTTGAATAAACGTATAATAAAAAAATTATTATAGTAATACGGAGATTAGTATCCCTGATGTTGTAAGAAAATAGAATATTTTAAGAGGAGAGACTTCATTTCCTATGTCTCACTCGGAAACTCCACATGTGGACCATCATAAACAACTTCATGGTAAAAATGAATCAAGGAAATAGAATATTATCCTATGAATATAATATTTTTCTAATGATATGGATTATAATGTTGTATTTCAAGAGGAATTACTTGGATATCCACATGAATATGACCTAAAATTATCTATCGACCTTCACTATAATGTACACTAATATCTAAATCTCACTATAAAATTGATCTAATGGAATTTGTGGAATTAATGGAATAACTATAATAGTTTTATGATAAGGGATTTATGGGATATAATATTTCACATTTGAATAAAATATGTTTTTTTTCAAAAAGATAGATTGGTCAATGAGGTTGTAAGATTTGAAACCTTAGAAGAGGAACCATCCTATTTAAATTTGGATTTCACCCCTTATAAATTGGTTAATGGAATGATAATCGAGTTTATAATAGGTCTATGGAGTGTTATGGTGGTTCGGGGAATAGATAATTGGTAAAAGTTAATTCTACAATGGGAGAACATTTGGCATGTGGTTAGTACTAACCATGCGCTATGGATTATGATATTATATGGACTAACCACTTTGGATAGAGGTAGGTGCACAATCCCCACATGGATTGGAAAAACATACATTTGGGGCATCAAAACTGTCTGGAATAGCCCCTATTGAATACAAGGTGACACATGGTTAGCATACAGTTTGGCTAGACCTTCATCCAAATCATGTACCTCGTTAAAAGTGGGGGATTTTTTCACTTTCCCCCTAAAGGCTTAAGAGTTATTTGTGGATTTTACAACCATTTAAATCTGTAGAATCATGGGTTAAAAACCTGGATCTCTCCCCTATAAAGAGATCATTTTCCTTGGTTCTTTGGTCATTTGAAGCATTATTAGACAAGAATCGAATCCTCAGGTCAGTCTAGCACTCCACTTTCTTTTATTTTTGGGGAGAATCTTCGTTGATTGTTTTTATTTATTATAAATACATAACCCTTTTCAAAAAAGGAATTATTTGATTATTAATTTATGGTTGTTTGAGTTTGAATCAATTTACACATTTAATTGATGGGTTGTCTATAAGCATGAGGTAGGTGTTCTATAATTTATATCCCATAGTCTTGATTTTTTCTTGTGTATGTGTTTTTTCATTATTTTTTTGTGCTACAAATTTCTCTTTATGATATGAAATGATAAATTTGGTGTCTAAATTATGTGTTTAACATTTCATGTATTTCATTGGATCTATTTATGAATAGTAGACCATGCATGTGTCCAGCTAAGGAGTGTTCCATAACCGTGAACATGGAAAATGAGATATTCAATGATGAGTTGAATGGTTTATGAGATTAAACCAAATGGAACTGTGTTTATCATGTTAAAATGTTATAATGGGTATATTGTATTTACATGATTAGGTTAAATTAGTTATGGATTGTAAATGGGTAAATGTGATTGATAGTTTTTTAGGAATGTCCATACTATTAAATGGCTAGAAAATGGTGGAAATGGTTATAATTGTGATTAAATAGTGAAATGGGAGAAATATGGGAATTGAAAACGTGTTGAATGTAATGATCCATTAAAATTTGATAAATGAAAATATAAATCTATATAGTTTTTGTTTAAAAAAAATAATTTATGTGGACCACTAGAAATGTGAATAATAGTTTGTTAGGATGTTGTATTGACCCTCATCTCCCATGGAAAGGCTACACTAATTCTCAAGGATTTGAGAGGCATCATCGGTTCATAGGAAAAACTAATGGTCCTAACTCTAATAGTAAGGGAATGTAATTTCTTATCATGGTTTGTTTATTCATACACGGGTTTTTGAATATTGATTGGATAAATTGAATGATGATCCTCATATGTTTACCTATGACCCCTATAACATGTTGTTCATATGACCATCATGGGATGAAGTAGTTTTTATGAGTGTGTTTATCACTTGGAACTAAGAATAAATATGGTTATATTAAATAATGTTTAATAATGAATCATTTTACATTAATAGTTTTTCTATTGTTTAATTTACTTATGCATGAATTTTTTAAGAGTGGATATTATTATTGACACTATTACCAGTGGCCTACTCAGTTATACTCACACCCTACTCATGACAACATTGGTCACATGAGAAGAATTCATGCTTATAGGCCAGGATAAGGGAAGTGGTCATATGTTAGATGGATGATATCGGAGTTGGGGTATAGCATTAATGAGGGGACAAGACTTACACTCAGGAAATATTTTGGGGACTATTTTTTATGTCTGAATTCAATTTTTCTTTGGTCCATTAGACTTTGATAACACGGAAAATTTATTATGTTGGATAGTTGTACTTACTCGGTTATAGGGGTATGTTATTTAAGGCATGGTTATGTATTATTATTTAATATTGTTGTTTCTTTTGATTTCAAATTTTTCTTCACATTGGAAAAGATGTTATAATCTCCCCATGAGTTTCATTAGACTCTGACTGCTAGCTAGAAGGCTCCATAAAAAGGGGATGTGTACATGAGGTCATGTAAAACACTGACTTAGGTCACCCGTTTTGTGAAACCTAGTCTAGGATGTTAAAAATTTGTATCAGAGTGGTTTTATTTCCTATTTCATTATTATTTTGAAAAGTTAAAAATGATATTAGGATGTTTCATGAATTATAAATATTCTCTTGGAAGTGAGTAGCGAATCCATGTGCGAGGTAAAACCAAAGTACCTAAGGTGGGACTTTTGTTCTTGATGATCACTTATTATAGTTAGATTATATTTCACCATTGGGAAATACACATATTCTATAATGTTATTTTATCTTAATATTTTACTCATGGGACAGTATGCCTCAATGTTTACATATTAATCGTCATTATAAGAACTCAAGATTTCTGTTTCAGGAATCATATTTAGAACTCATGGAAAATCATGTTGTGGTGGGAAGGGGAAAATGATGGTTTTCTTGTTGTTCTGAAACATTAAGAAAATATTTCCTAATAATATAGTTGAAATATAATTTTTTAATTTGAAAAGTGATAATATAAAATGGGAAATATGTTGTATAATATGGATATTATGATTGTTGCATCAGTTTATAGATGATAAAATGGTGTTAAATGGGGGGAGTTATGAATTTAAAGTCATTTTACACTAAATAATCCACAGAACATGATAGGGATAGTTGAGGAAAGTGAAAGAGATGTGATTAAATCAGTTGGGATAGTGTTTGTGAAGTGGGTTGTTTGTGCCTAGTAGTGAGCCATATTTTTTGTAAACTATGGAAACTATATTTTATGTATAATGAGGTGTGTGTCTAAAATTATAGAAATATGACACCACAATGACATATACTGGTTGGGAAATCATATAAAAACACTAATAATTCACCTCCAATGGTAGGAAAAATATTCCCCACTAATTCTAGGTAATAGGGTGATTATATTTTTTGTAAGAACTTCACACATTTTATGTAGTTCGTGGAGGGAGGTCCAAGGTAGGAAACATTGATTTTCATTGATCTGATGAGAGAGTGTTAGTGAAATCAAAATATGATTTTGAAATATAGGGTGTACTTGAGACATAATAGTTCTGGATTGATTCAATATATATGATACAAGATCAATTAATAACCCCTCTAGGAAAGACGGTCAAGTTAGACACTTTTTTATTAAGGGGACCAGTGAAGTTCTGGTGGGATATTTATTATTAGGATGAGTAGTTTGAACACATTTATTAGATGAATGTCCAAGATATATACCTAGAGAACTTTTACCCTGATATCCTTATGTATGAAAAGATTAATATTCTATGTGTTTGACACCCAGAAGTATAATAATGATGGATTGTGTTGGTCACTTCAGGATTGGTGACATTTTTATCCACTGTTTAGGGAAGATGAGTTAACTGAGACCATAATTTTTTAGGAAGGATACATATTTAAGATCAATTACTAGGTAAAAATATTTTTATTGAAGAGGTTTTTTGAGGTTTTGGATATGTCTCTCATTTCTACAGAAAACCTGTAGTCTTATAATAGGGGGAAGACAAGTTCTTTTGGGTGATTAGGTTGTATGTATTATGATATTAGGAAGTTTCATTATGAGAAGTTCCACCAGGGAAGTAGTAGATTTAATTGAAAGTGTAAACAATCAATAACATATGGAAGAGGATGAGTAATTTTTTATCAGTGTGTAGAACATGCTACATGCGTGGTCAATGTACACGAATACCAGAAGAATGATGAGATTTCTAGAGGATGGTTCATATATAGAGGTTTTGTATAAACCCTCAATAGATAGGTGGTGATGGAGGACCTAGGACAATGTAGATCACTAGAAGGGGGTCCTCTACCACATACCAGTATAGGAATTTGAGTTCAATTAGTCTTATTTATTTGTGTGAATGTTGTGGTACTTTAGGAGAGGAGTGTCCTTGTTAGTAGAGTATCACATTTCATGCAACTCAGACTAGATATTTTTTACTATTTGATGGGTTCTTGTGGGATCACCAAAATTTATTTGAGGTCAGGGTATCATCATTGGAGAGTGAGACCTTCTGATATAATGAGAAATTATTTCAAAATAAAGTATGTTTTATATGAGCCCTTCATAAATCCTTTTGGATTGAGAAAAAAATGTATTGTTTTTTTTTTTGGATTTTATGATCAAAATCTTCCACCTGTATTTAGAAAAGTTTTTATTTGTCTCTATGTATGACATCTTGATGTAATTTTAGACTAATTTTGATCATTCCAAACATCATGAAACTATCATGAGTACATTGAGAGAGAATTATCATTATGAAAATCAATAAAGTTTCCAATTTTGTATTAAAAAGTTAATTTATAGTTCCACATAGTCTATGAGTAAGGTGTGTTAGTGGACCAAGAGTAGGTTCTAGAAACTGTTTCATGGGAAAAAATTAAGAAATTTTTTTATATTCGATTCATTATGGGATTAGCAGGTTATTACTAAGGGTTAATTAAAAAAATCCCACACTTTTTAGATCCTCTCTTTAGAGTGACCATTAATGGAATCAAGTTTGAATGGTGTGGGTCATGTGAGTATTCTATCCAACAGTTGATGAGACCTTTGACCATTACACTGATCTTGATATTACTTGAGTCAGGTAAAAAGTATACCTTGTTTTTTAGGTATCTAGGATTGGAAAACATGTATTTTTTAATTGAGGTAGATGGATTCATGGTGTATGTATCATGGTAGTTGAAACAATATGATCATAATTATCTAATGAATTATCTTGAGTTGACTGTAATGGTTTATGAATAGAAATGTTTATAGTATTATGTTTTAGGTGATAAATTTATTATTTATAAAAACTATAAGATCCTTAAATATAGTTTCTCCTAGAATTATTTTAGTATTTTAAAGTAGATGTAGGTTGAGTATATGCATTATTTTGAAATTTAGCATGAGTATATTTCGGGAAATGGGAATATGGTTGCAGATTCGTTGAGTAGTAATATTCATAGTAAAGTAGTTCAGGAGTCCGTTACTGAGTGGAATGTAATTTCTTTGTTATTTGAAAAGAATATAAGTTTTTAGAAGGAGGATAAACTAATTACACTCATGTACTTATTTGTTGATCCATATCTTCTGAATCGTGTTAAGAGGAGGAATTATGAGAACTCAAAATGTCTATTTTTTAGAGATACTAATGATGGTGGAGAGTTTCCTTTCAATTAGACCATTGAATGGGATGAGATTATTCATGTTCTTAGTTGTGTTGTTTTCATACTTGCATGTCGTAAGAATTGATGTGTTAGTTTCATACCTCAAAGTTTATGGTGTAACCAAGTTTTATTAAAATGGACTATGATCCTCATAGATATTATTGGTGACTAGGAATGAAAATCGAAACTACAGGTTTTATGAAATGATACTACACCTTTTAGAAAGTGAAGGTTGAGCATCAATGACATGTTTTAATTTTACATCAGTTTCTCATTATATAATGGAAGTGGGATGATGTTACCATGTATTTTATAGTCAGTCTCCCTAGGATGTCTCAAAATAATGATACAATATAAGATATTATGGATCATTTGAAAAAGGTAGCTCATTTATTGATAATTTTGGAGATTTTCACCATTGACTATTTGGGTGACTTCTATATTAAATTAATAGTATATTTTTATGGGGTTATATGAAAAATAGTCTTATATCATGACCCTAATTTTACATTTCACTTTTTTTAAGGGTTGTTGAAGGTTCTTGGTAATCAGGTGCTTCTGAGTACAGATTTTTACCCATGGACAAATGGTAAATTGGAATTTACTATCCAAATACTAGAGGACATGATGAGGACAACATTTTTCATAAAAAATGATTGATATTTGAATAATTAAATTTCATACAATGAGTTTTCCATCAACAATAGTTATCAAGTGACTATTCATATGTAACAATATGAGGCACTATATGTTTGGCCTTATAGTTCACTAATATGATATATAGAAGTAGTATAATTATAGTGGTTGGTACCAAGACCTTTTCAAGAGACATTGGTGGATATTAACTTAATTTGGAAGCATATTGACACAACATGGAGAAGAAAAAATTCATTCTCTAATCAACCTCATTCAAATATTAATTTCATATTGGATTTCTAGGTGGTCCTTCGAGTGTCACCAAGGTTGGGTCACCATCAAATTCTAAAATATGGTAATTTGGAACCTAGGTATGTCTAGTTGTTTGAGATTGTGGAGAGGATTAGACTGGTGGAATACTAATTGGTGCTTCCACATTAGTATAGTTCTATACATGATGTATTTCATCTATCAAAATTTTGGTAGTATCACCCTAACCTATCTCATGTGATTAATGTTAATGATGTTAATCATGATACTAATGTGTCATCTGAGGAGAATTTAGTCTGTATTGTGGATCATTGTGAGAAGAATATTTAGGGTAAGATCAAGACATTATTTTGAGTGATATGGTATGATGGTCGAGTTTAAGAGGAAGATTGGGAGTGGGAGGTGGGTATGTGGGCCTAGTGGCATGATATTTTTTAATATAGAGGCATAGTGATTCTTGGGAGTGAAACTCAAGGAGGATTTGTTTTAATGTGGGGAGGTTATAAGACCCCATACATTCAAGGAGGTATGTTCTTGTTTAAATTTTGTTTTCACCTCTTCTAAATTGGTTAATGGAATTCTCCCTAAGATTATAATTGTTCCTCACAACTAGAAAATTCACCTACAATCACGGTTTTTAATCGTGGCCATAGGACAAAAAACTGCGGCAATAGCCTATGGCCAAGGTTTTCCAAAACCATGGCTGCTAAAGATGTTGCAATAAGCCTGACCTATTTCCACTGTTCTAACTATGGGAATAGGTTATATACTGCCACTGTTTAACTATGACACTAGGTCACCTACTTCCATGGTTTAAACTGTGGCTATATCCTTTTTATGGTATAAAAAACTAATTTTTTTACCTATAAATGCCTAAATACACACACACATGTAACAGAAATTGATTTATTTCAGATAAAAAATATAAACAGATATCTTCATCCACTTTAGTACTAGTAGATATAAGACAAAAATGGGGGTGATAGAGCCCATTATCAACAAAAATCTTGTAAATTAGATAGATTCATTTACATTTGTAGTATGATATTAACACACAACTTATAGTAAAGGTATATTAAAACAAATAATCAATTTTAGGGGACCCTTTCCAACTTCATGAACTCACTAGTAACCCTTTGGTAGCAGTTATCACATTCTACTAGTGGAATGTACACATAGATTTAGGTCTATGAATAGAAAAAAGTCAGCATAAAATGAATTAAAAGGTCTCTACAAATGTTAAATGGACGTGTAAATGTATAATGAAAGGAAAATTAAGAAATTAAATTTTAGTTCATACCCAAACAACCCCCATCTGTATGAATTCAAGAACTTGTACAATGGTGAATCTAATTAGAAATTCATGTTTTTCTAGATCATCTCAGATCATTCAGTATAGAATCAACAATACAAAAATCAAATAACTCTGAAATATATAAAATTGGATATAATTGCATGAATTTTATTGCTAGTAATTCCTTATCAAGGTTGGGAAATAGAGACTTATAGTGTCTTTAAGAAAATTGCATAATATGTTCATTGTTTCTAGGTTCGTGTTCCCCTAATTGAATGCATGAGAATGCCAAAATTTCTAACCTTGAATGAAAATGAAAATAAATAAATCAATGACAACCAAAATAAATAAATCACTACCCTTAATTTATTTTCATAAAAAAAGATGTGAAAAAAAATAAAATCTTTGTCTTTGTACTTATCATATAACTTACGTATATCTAGATAGTTTGAGTCATTCAATCCAATTTAGTGGGAAATTTAATGATATGAATTATGATACAACACACAAAAAACTAAAACCCAACTTCCAGGGTTGAAGATCATGCAATTATTATGCATTTTTTTGGTGGAAAATGTAAAATACTATCAAACTAATATGAAAGAATTAGAAACTCATGACTACAGTTTTTAATATATTAAATTTATTAGTACATATATAGTGGTACAACATGTCATGTTTTCTATTTTTATTCTTAAAGTGTGCATAAAAAATGAAGTGGTTATGGACATTTTGTATATTTAATATTCTCAATGATAAGAGTGATTGTATACATTATAAGATGATGATAATTTTAGTACCAAATAAGATCAAAGAACCATTTTCAAACTGAAATTAAGAAGAAATATAATCATTATAGATTTAAAAAACTATAAAAATTATTAAATATGTATAGGATTTAATTAATTACATATATATATATATATAATGATTAACAAAAACTTTGTGAAATGTATGGATCTGTATATTTTTAAACATATATAGTGAAATTTTTTAAGAATATGTACATCCAATCAATTCAAATTAAAAGTTCAGAATAATATTTGTAAACTGAATGCTGAATCATTATCTATCATTAATGTTGTACTAATCTATGAAAATTGTTAAATATTTACAAGATTTGATGAACTGAACTAATAAATTCCAATCATGTGATAACTGATTAAGGAAAATAAATTGAACTAACCACCTGGCCAATAATATACTTCAATTAATTACAAATTATTACACAATTACAATGTTATTTCATATTATGTGTTCTAAGAAAATAAACCTAGTAATATTTCTCACATGTTTAGTAAAATAAACTACATGAATTTACCGAAAAATATTGTATAATAATTAAATGAAATTGCATGTGTATTGAATATAAACATTAATTTCAGTACATACTAATGAATAAAGAAAGAAATTGAATTTACCAATGTAAATATCAAGTATGTTAATAAAAACTACAATGTAAACTGTAATAAAAATTAAAATTCATTATATGATAATGCAATATAAACTTCAAGATAAAATTAAATACAATGTTTTATTTAAATGGAAATATAAATTGAACTATAAACTGAAATTTCTATACAATATAAATGTCAATATCATATTTCATTATAAAATGAAATATAATGAAATATAAACTGTAGATTCTGATCATGATAAAGCATAGAGAAGGAAAAAACTTGTATATTAACATAATCTACAATATAGAAAACTTGCACATGAAATAGTTAAATTAAATGAATATTATGTTATTTAAACTTCATGCTTATTCAATATAAGATGATGTTTATATTGATAATTGAAATTGTAAGATTTTTTAAGTAAAAGGTATTAGATACAAAGTCAGAAGAAAAAAAAATTAACGTCTATATTATGTAATTGAAATTTCATGCTTATATTTGGTAAATGAAACTAAATTCTTAATTTAAATTGAATAACACTGAATAAATTTGGACAAACTGCATATATATTTGGAAAATAAAAGAAATAGTTTTTTAGACCAGGTAATGAAATTATTTAGTGTAGAAACAATAAGTATATGTAGAAATATGGTAACATATATTTTGAAAAACTAAATATATATTCAAGAAATATAATTTCATGCATATTGAAAGTAAAAGTCATATTCAGTTCATAATACTAAATAAAAAGTAAAAAGATTAAATATTTAATGTCTGATGAAAATTCAATCCATCAATTGAATAATATTTAGTTTATGTTTTTATAATATGAAATATGAAATATTGGTATATGTTAGAAAATTAAACACACTTATAGCCTAAATATTACTATCTTACAGAAATTTATGGGAAAATGATGAAATTAGGTTGTTAGGGAAGAATAAATCATAGAAGATAAAAAATGCATGCAGTGATGAAGTTAATTCCTAGAATTCAAGAAGAGTTAAAGGACAAAAGATTTATTAAAGAATAAAATTGAAGATAGAAGGATTGAAGTAGGAAATTACACATCCTTATTTATAGCTATGTAGGTGTGCATGAAAAGGGAGAAAGTAAGATAAAAGGATAATTCTAGTCTTCATAATTATCATTATCTAAGACAAGTGTTGTTATGGTTCGGTGAAGGAAAAAACTAATTATTTTTACCTAAAAATTCCTAAATCCACACACACACAACAAAAATTCTTGAATCCATACATACATAGAGAAACTAATAAATAAAAAAAATCTAATAAATGAAAATGAATCTAGTTAGTCTAGTAAAATAAATTATATTCAAAAATAAAAAATGTGGAATTCAATAAAGTACTCATGATTAAGGTATGCAGGAAGATTCACAAGACTGAACCAATGATCAAGATGTTCATTAAACGAAATGAAAAAAAACTGGGAATATCGCATGGATTTCATAGTAGTGATATCTATATATGATTATTTATAAAATATTTATATTTTAATTATAAATTTTATTATTCCAAACAATGGTGTAATTTTTATTCAGATGGATGTTAAGAAAACTTTTGACTCTATAAATTGGGACTTTATGTTTAAATTTATTCAAAAGTTGAGGTCTTGAGACTTTTTTTTGCTAGTTGAAAATTCTATTGAACTCTACAAGTTTTTTCATACTTGTATATGATACCCCAAAAATAACATATAAACTCATATTTTCATTAACAAATTTAAAATATAATCACAAAAAATAAATAACTAAATAAAAATACAAGATGAAATGAATATCTTTGAATGAGTTTTTAATATATAAGTAAATGATACATGATATAAATTATTACATACCATGTGGACAACATAAACCTTAAAAAATTAAGATAGAATATTAAGATTCAAATTGTGACTAGAAATCAATACATAGCTACAAGTTCAACATTCAATTACCTAAAACATAATTCATTCAATTTTTCACACAAAAGGATTTATGTATAGTGAGTGAGAACATAATCCTTAGTAAATATCACAATAACATATATTAAATCAAGGAATTATTATGTGAATATATAAATAAATTTGTGATGCCAAAAAGATTCAATTTCCTTCAATTCCAATTATTCTTAGTAAATAATGGAAAGCATAAACAATTATAATAATACAATGCTTCTGTTTTTACTTGAACACTGCTGAACATAGTTGTATATGGAATTCCATATATCAATATCAAGTTGCAGGTTGGTCAATCTATCGGTATGTCCCATCCAGGCTCAATATTGGGTTGTCTTATAACCCATTTAACCCAGGTGAAATTCTAGAGAAATTACCTAAGTATAATGCATGGAAAAGGGAATGTGTACATAAAAATATGGTAAACAACCATCTTGTGGAATAGGTTAAGGTGTATACTCAATCAGGGTACCAAAAAACTATCTCATACAATGTACCAGTATGCTAATATTCGACTAACCTTCTTTAACAATTTATAATAACAAGAACAAATACGCGCATACCCCTTCTATCTTTATCATGACATATAGATGAATTTTCATGCTTTAAGTATAAATCTAGTATAACAATCATCATTCTTATCGGCATAAAAATGTGGAAATCCATCTCTATGATATACAAGATATCAAATCAACATGGAATAAATCATGCACATTCCAATAATTCCATAACAATAATTCAAAAATATATAATATCTACAAGTTAATAATGGAAAGGAGTAAAAATTATCAGGGAGTTTTAAATACTAATCATAATATATAATTTGATCATCATTTAATATTCCATTGTACGTTTTCCAAACAAGAATATGGGTATATCAATAAGGTTCTATGTTTTCAATTAGATAAAAAAAGAACTAAAAAATATAGGGAACCAAAAAATCACAAATTACCTAATTAAAATTGGGCCAAATAATAAAAATGGAATAAACCTTATCTGAATCCAATGTCTAACTCACTACCTTCGACAATGGTGGATAAAACTGGCCTCATCATAAGAAACCACCTATAAGGAAATAATGTGAAAATAAGTTAGATTTAACGAATTCTTATATATATGTGATCAAAAAGTGTCTAATGTAATGGAAGGTGTATTTTACAAACTATTTTGTAATCTAACACACTCTTAACGACTAGTTAAAGAAAAGGGGGAATAAACTACACTTTTCTATATGAAAATTTATTTGAAAAATAATTAATTCTCGATTACTATATTTGTCAAAATAAACATAACAGATGTTTTATATATGTATCAAACATTCAAATTTTTATATAAAAAATGAGTATATGTCTAGGAAATATAGTTAGATACAAGATAAAACTAAATTATAGCAAAGGAATTAAGGATAAGTTGAATTATCATATCATCAATGGCTTGATAGTGTCAAAAGGAATTCTTTGGGAGTAGATTCTCATGATATTTTTTATGAAACTAAATAAAAATTTATTTAACACTTATCACTTTTGAGAAAATCATCTACACAGGTTTTCTAGATTTTTTATTGAATAAATGATTTTTTTTTCAACTAAATTAAGTGTTTTCTAGTATTTATGTTGTTTTTATTAGAATTATAACCAGTACCACTTGTTTTTAGCATGTTCAATACAGGTGATGAAATCTAAAAGTATCCAATGTGATGAATCTTTTGAAAAATTATGTGCAACATAATCATTGATAATAGAAAATTTTGATATATATAGTTATGATTAAATTAAACAGAATATGTTCATGTAAATAATCTATAAGACAAATTTTATAAACAATATTTTACACAACACTACATACCATCAAGAGATAAATCTATATCTTTTCACAACGTTGCATCTTGAGTGCTAAGTAGTGGGTTCAAATGTATTTATATATTTCAGACTATGAGGAATTGATAAATGAATATAATAACTTTTAGATATTATATTCATGAAATACTCTTATTTATAACTGATACAAAATAGTTCAAATTGAACCATTTATTTAGCATTATAATGATACATATTTGTATGCATATTGACATCACTACGGTATTCAGAATTTTCAAAATTGAATGATTTTTTCCATTAGTGGGGGTTTCAAACTAGTAATCTATAGTATCACCTTCCCTTATGTAAAAATATTTCCTTAAGGGGATAAAATATCAATTAATTTCATTATTTGTTTCAATTTATAATTTAAGATCTCATTGTGATACTTATTTGAATTCACATCAACACAAATATAAAATTATAATGAAACTATATCAAGGAATTTAATCTTGAATAAAAAAATTGAAATACAAATACTCAACTAATTTCACGTTTCCCATTCACTTCAAAACCTTGGACCTATTCTAACATCCCTTGTATTACAATTCTTATCTATCTATAGACATCCTAAAAATAGTAAAAATAAAATACATTTAAATGTGATATTCTCCATATGATTGATAGACAAAGAGGCATCCTTCTATTATTCATCCATTTTTTCTATTAATAAATTCTTAGAATTGGTTAGTGGATGGATGTGAGGCTCCATTTTAAAAAAAGTGATTTTAAACCTTTCAATTAACAGGATCTATCTACTATAATGTTGTCTTGATTAATTTTTAGGGTTATAAAAAATATTTAATAATATATCTTTCAAAATAATTAATATAATATTATATTTATTAATATTAACCTTTTATAAAAAATAAATACATATATTTTCATAGTGAATCACATCTTTGAGATTTATCTTACCTCTATTTTCTCCTTCCACAGATAGGAAATTCCCATAGAAAAAAGATCCTCCAAATATATTAAATGTCACTTTATACATTAAAATGTATAAAAATAATAAGGTATAACAATATAATAGGAAAAAATCAATCTTTTAAAGTACTAATTTGAATACATGAACTTTTTATTTTGGTTATACATTCCTCTATATAGTGACCTTATAGGTTGTAGAAACAAAGAGTGTGTCAGCTGAAAATTATTACATAAAACCATATTAATACACAAAAGAAACTCCATGTACCAACATTTATCCATTAAAATTATTATTTCTAGTATAAAATAAATAAACTAAAAACATACCTTTAAATGGTTCTTCCCAAGAAATGGATGTAGTTTTCCATAATTTGTGAAAATAGCACTCTCCATGGATGAAAAAACAAAATCCCAACTAAATCAACTACAAGATAGTCCATTAATCACTATTTGTTATACTATATATTCCTAACGTTGACTGACCAATCTATATTATAAATATGGATTTACTAGTTAAAATGGTTTAATAATGCATAACAGTAATACATCTATCAAATTATCTATCCATCTAGTAATATTTATAGCTCTTTTTGGGAAATATAAATGAACTAGGTCCTTAATGATAAAAATAAAAATAAATAAATATTGATGTAAAATTAGTAAAATAATACAAAAAAATTGAACATGAATAAAATAATTAATATTCCAAATCAGTCCATGAGAAACTTATATTAAAAGAAAACAACAACTAAATAATAATATTTTATTTTATAATGGTGGTTGGATGTATTATCACATATCACATCTCATGCGGTGAATGTAGGGGGGTTTTTTATTTGGAAACAAGAGAGGGGTACTAGTTAGGATCACATACAATTGTTGAGGCCATTTATGAATTCCTTATATAATACTGCAATGTTATTAAATAGGGTACCATGATTGGCCTGAACATTGCCCAAAATTTTCAATGGTAAATAGTGTAGATTTTATATAAAAAAATACATTTTACATAAAATGATTAACTTCTTGATTATATATTGGGAAATAATAATTTCTTAGTAGAATGAAAAACAAACTATTACTATTTTTCTATGTATTTGGGAAGGAAAAAATCTCCACTTAAATAGATTATTCTATAATTATGCTGACCTGAAAACATAAAAATAAATATTTTATAAATTTCCTTATAGTATCTACGATCACAATAATGTATAGCTACTGAACAATGATAAACTTAGAAGCTTATAAAGTATGATTGATCATACTGTTATATGATCTGTTAACAAAATTAATGTATGAAAATCAGTCTACAAAATCAGAAATTAAATAAAATTAGAATAGGCCATGTCTTTAAAAAAATTAAAAACAAAATATAAAATACTCCAAAACAATTTTAATATAAAATTTTTTAGAAGAAAACATTTCTTTATAATTATATTGGCTAATCCTCATAACACTACACGAACATCTCTTCAAGGGTATTAGTAACATTACAAAATATTAGTAATAAGAATATAGATAACAAAAATATTCAATCAAAATATGGATTATATCAACCAAATATAATCCACACATAGATATTTAAGATTAAAAATACCATAGAAAAACTTCTTAGATATATTTTAATGAATCATAATTGGAATTAAATATCATAATCAATTAAATTTATTATTACTCATGCTATTGATTTTGATGTTCCAGTAGTGGAATATGTTAGAGACTGAGATGCTTCATGTTTATGAAATAGATATTACACTTCGTGAAAATATAACTAAAGGGGACTACACTATAGTTTTTCCTAGGTTTTAATCTTGAGATGTTGTAGGTTCAACATAGTGATCCTTATACTTTAGGGTATACCATGAGTTAATGTGTTTTGTGAAATTATTGTAAAATATTACCTAGAGTGGATTCATTGAGAAAGAAATATGAAATGTGTAGTTCGATAAAAATATGAGAATTATATAAGTGGTACCTGATCCTTCTATAAGAATCCAAAATATATTTTTTTGGTTGAGATAAATTATAAATGAGGAGAGGTGGAGGTTTGTGGAATCTAAATTTTCTTTTGGTGGAACTCTCTACCTTGAAAGCCCTAGTTGAATAGAGAGATCCAAATCATGATTGAGGAGAGGCAGAGGTCCTAGGAAGGTAGTGGTCGCATCAATGCCACGTCAGATCCATGTTGGAGTTGCATTAGTGCCACGTTGGAGGAGGTGTATCATGGGGAGGTGGAGAGGTCACTTCGGAGCTATGTCAGCATGGAAGTGGGGAGGCCATGTTGGAGACAGACTAACAGGGAGGTGCCTGCCTACGTCATAGGAGGAGGATTCCCAGGAGCATATAAGAGGCTAGGATGCACTGGTGGGGATCATCTTTGAAAGGAGGTAGGTTTTGTTGGATCGAATAGTAGATATAAAAGTCTATTAGATGGAACAATACAAGAGGGGGGGTGAATTGTAGGTTTAAAAACTTTGAGTTTTAGAAACAAAGAGATTAGTTTAAATGATCTTAAACTAATACAAATACAAACACCCACAATTGTATTGAAAGTAAAAGGTATGATGTATTGTAATACTAATGTAAAGTAAAACAATTGTATTCAAGATGAACACAATAATCAGAGTAATACAAATATGAATGATTCTACCTTAAAGCGTATAGAACCAATTGATACAATATGTAATGGAATGATTGTAATTGAAACAATTACAATTGAATATGTAAAAGAAGAAAGGAAACAATACAATCCCTTTCTAATACAAACAACAGCGGAAATGTAAAAGTAATACAATTCTTTTAACCCAAAGAGAAGGGTTATCCTTTCACCTAGGATAAAAAGGTCTGTCTCACCAACACCTTGGTGAGCCCTCGATACGATGATCGGCACGTCTGTCTGCCTATCCCTGGCAGCCCTCGATACGATGATCGGCTCGTCTGTCTGCCTATCCCTGGCAGCCCTCGATACGATGATCGGCTCGTCTGTCTGCCTATCCCCGGCAGCCCTCGATTTTGCAGGTAATCGGCACCTCTGTCTTTCAATTACTTGAAAGCCCTCGATACGATGATCGGACGCACAAAGCTGATGAGAGAAGTCAGAGTCTCTCTCTCTAGAATCTTCGTAGTTCACAGTCTCTTTATTCAATATCTTTGCTCATCGTTGTGTTCTCAGCTTCAAATGACCTCCTATTTATAGGCCTCGGGTTCCAACGGTCATATTGCCTCCAACGGTCATATTGAAACAGAAAGCACGACATCGTTTTGATTAGTACATAACTAACTCAACGACATCATTTTGTTAGGACAAGAGATATATAGAAATGTAAAACATGAGTATGATACATATGCAGAGAGAGTTTTTTTTACAAAGTACCAAAACAAATAATGATCATCTGAATAGCAGAGTCAGTACGATACGATCGACAGAGTCAGTACGATACGTTTGACAGAGTCAGTACGATATGTTTGACAGAGTCAGTACGATACGTTTGACAGAGTCAGTACGATATGTTTTGGTCGGTACGATCAACATCGTACGATACGATAAACATGATAAAAGACAATTTGTTATTTACAAACATATATGATATAATACATTTGAGATTTCAAAAATATGACAGAATATATTTGTGATTTCCAAAACATGATGTAAAAGCCAAAAGAAGACTTTTGACTTAACAAACTCCCCCTTTTTGGAAAGCACAAACACACAAAGTAAATGAAACAAGAAATACTTATCTCCCCCTGAGTTATTGAAAACTCTTCTGAATAAGAAATTGAATACAACTAACTCCCCCTTAGGTATTGACTTTCCTAAGGATTGTATTCATAGATTTTCCTTAAGAGCATTGTATTGCAATCTCCCCCTTTGTAAAACAATCTTTGCTTTGTAAAAATTCTCCCCCTTTGTGATTTACAAAAAGAAAGGAGTAATCTCGAATTGTCTGAAAGAAATAGTGAAGTAATACAAGACAATGGATAAAAGAGAGAATTATAAGAGTTATTACAACACAAACAAGTTTCAAAAGAAACAAATACAACAATCATTTTCCTCTTTCCTTCTCTTTCTTTATAAGCTCATGAAGCACAGCTTTCATCTTCTTGATCTCCTTCTTGTCTTCAGAAATTGATTCACCTTGAGTTTTGAGAAGCTCCTGTTGATCCGCAAAAATCTGATCTTGATTTCTGATGGTTTCCTCCTGGACTCTGATTACCTCTTCAAGAGTATCAATTCTGTTTTGCAGAGTCTTGTTATCCTTGGATAACTCAGAATTTTGTTTCTTCAGTAAAACCATTTCATCTTTGAAAGATGAAACCTTCAAGAATTCAGATTGGAAAGCATTCATCCTCTCTTGCAAATCTTTCACTGAAGGAACATCGGCTCTTTGAGAAGATAAAAGATTCAGCCTTTCAACCGTTTCTTTATCAAGCTTGTTGAAAGCAATTGCAAGATCATTTGATAACCTTCTTATATCTTCAATAGCAACTTCATGGTCATTGATTGAGCTCTCTATTTTGTACGACCACTTAGTCATCTTATTACATGCCTTCCTATGAACAACTGAGCTTTCTGAAAGAACTTTTAAATCGGCTTCTACAGATAAAACTTTCTTCCTCAATTCTTTCACAGATCCAAACTTCTTTCTCTGATTTTCAGTAATAAAGTCAATCTTTCCTTCCAGCCTCGGGAAATAAGGAATAGTTTTCTCCATTCTCCTCAAAACATGAACAATGTAATCACTCTTCTTGAGAGAGATTGTATGCTCTGAATCGGTATCATCATCGTACGATGCTAGTTGATATGATCTGCTTGATTCAACAACATGCTGTTTCCCTTTTGCTTTTACTTTCTGCTTTCTTTCTTCTTCTACTTTATCACTGATGACAACAACTTTATCAGACTGAGAAGATTGAGCATCTTTCTTTTCTTTAGATGACATCGTGTCCGGTGATCTTTCCTGATCGGCATGAGGAGTTTGTTGAACTCCTTCGCTCAGCTTTTGAAGCGATTCCTCTTTACTTTTCTTTGAACTTTGAAGATATTCTAAAAGAAAATCTCCTTCTTCTTCTTCCACTTCTTCCATCACTTGTTTCCCTTTCTCTTTCTCAGGCAGACTCTGTACGATGGGCTCTTGATGTACTTCCACAGTTAGTTGAGCACTGGCATCTTCAACTGCTTTCAAGACTTTAGAGATATCAAAGTCCTGAGCCTTTCTTTTCAAAAGAATCTTCTTTTTCTTTTCAGCTTGAAGGGTTTCTTCTACCCTTATCCTTTCTGCAAAGGCCTCAGCAGGGTCAAGTCCAAATTTCGGATCACCCTCTTTTCTTTGTTCCTTGTCCTTTCTCCACTTTGCAACAACTTCTTTACTGTACCTCGGCTTCTTCTTCGGCTTTGAACTAGTCTGCGGATCAGACTTTCGAGTAACACCGGCCGATTGATTGTCCTTGGCTGGCATAGGTGCCGATTGATTTTCAGGCAATTCAGCTTCTACATCTCTGACAAAAAGTTTTGAATTTGAATCAAAACAAACATTCAGCTTTTTCATCGTACTCCTATTAATCAAAGACGGCCACAAATCCATAGGTTCTCCTTTCAAAGGAATATTACAGAACTTCATACTCTCAAGAATGAATTTCGTGAGGATGGCTGGATACATTATTATCTGGGATTTAATCCCTCCTTTCTTGACATTCTTGATTGTTTCAAAAATATATCCCATGAGATTTACCTTCCTCATATTCACAAGGTAGTCAAGCATAAAGACATCAGAAACTTTAAGGGTTTCTCTATCCCCTTTCATTGGAACAAGGAAACCTTTCATCCATAGAGTGACAAACCTATTGTCCGGTGAAAGATGATAAACTTTCCTCTTTCCCTCATTAACAACAAACAAAGACTTTTCAGCATTTTCTCTATTGAAAGTACCAACTTCCTCTGGAAGTTTGTGAGATGGACAGAATGCATCACCTTCTATAGAAACATTTAGAAAATGCGCCGCTTGTTTCACAGACATAGATAACTTTCTATCGTACACAGCGAAGTTAATATTCATATCCTTGTCAAAAGAAACGGTTTTGTAGAATTGACACACTTCATCAAACAGAACTGGATCTTGAGTATCAGGCTTTTCCACACAGAGATGTTCCCATCCTTGAAACAAAATAATCCTCTTGATTGTAGAATCGTACGTATCAAAGAATTCTCGGGATACTAACCTTTCTCTGTGAAAGTCTTTCTCTGTAAAGGTCTTTGAAGACATTTCAGCGGGAGTGTTGGCAGAAGATTGAGACATAAAGATGATGCCGATTGAGAAGATCGTACGATTGATTATAGCCGGTTGAGCAGAGCTTCGCCTTAATTCCTGGACAAACGATGTGGGTTTGGGGAGGGGAGGGGGGTATTTATAGGCAATAAAAAGATGACTGTTGATCTTCTACGGTCAGGATTAAAGAAAAGCAGATCAGCGGTTAGAAATAAAAAAAAAATAAAAAAAAAATGAAAAAGAATACCTGTCGAAGATCGTAAGGTGATTGCTGGTTTTGGTGACATTACGATGGAAAACAATCTCAATACTATCATCGGTCGATTCAAAATTTATTGAATGAGACGATGGAAAAGAATTTCAATACCATCATCGGTCGATTCAAAAATTATTGAATGATACGATGGAAAAGAATTTGAATACTATCATCGGTCGATTCAAAAAAAATTGAATGGTACGATGGAAAAGAATTTGAATACTATCATCGGTCGATTCAAAAAAAATTTGAATGGTACGATGGAAAAGAATTTGAATACTATCATCGGTCGATTCAAAAAAAAATTTGAATGGTACGATGGAAAAGAATCTCAATACGATAAACAGAAAAATTGAAATGGTCAATACGATAAACAGAAAAATTGAAATGGTCAATACGATAAACAGAAAAAAAACATATATAAATAGAGTAAATATTTATAGATCAGAAACATAAAGACATAAAGAAATGTCCTCCCCCTTTCTACGAGGAGTTTCTTACTATAAGGAGAGATTTAAAACAGGAAGTAGATATGAATGATTATTTTAATGTAATCATTCCTAGCTTCTGTTTTATAAATTCAAATCTATCGGAAGGTAAAGGTTTTGTAAAAATGTCAGCAAGTTGTTCTTGCGTTCCGATGAATTGTAAAACAATATCTCCTTTTTGTGTGTGATCCCTAAGAAAGTGATGCCTAACATCTATGTGTTTTGCACGAGAGTGATGTGCTGGGTTTTTACTAAGAGCTATGGCACTTGTATTATCACAAAGAATTTGAGTTTTGGAGAAACTCAAACCATAGTCAGTGAGTGTGTGTTGCATCCACAATACTTGAGCACAGCAACTTCCAGCTGCTACATATTCAGCTTCAGCAGTGGAGAGTGCTACCGAGTGTTGTTTCTTGCAGGACCAAGAAACCAAAGAATCTCCTAAGAAATGACATGTTCCAGATGTACTTTTTCTATCCATTCTACAACCACCAAAGTCAGCATCTGAAAAACTTTTTAAAACAAATTCATTTCCAGAAGAGTAAAAAAGTCCTAAATCCATAGTGTCTTTTAAATACTGAAAGATTCTCTTTACGGCTTTTAAGTGAGACTCTTTTGGATTAGATTGATATCTTGCACATAAGCATACAGAAAACATCAAGTCGGGTCGACTAGCTGTCAAGTATAGCAAACTCCCTATCATACCTCTAAAAATTGTTTGATCTACTGGTTTCCCAGTTTCATCAAGATCAAGAGTATTTGAGGTACCAATTGGGGTGCTAATACTTTTAGTTTTGTCAAATCCATACTTTTTGAGTAAGTCTTTAATATACTTATGTTGAGATATATAAGTTCCTTCTGGTTTTTGAGAAATTTGAAAACCTAAAAAGAATGTTAACTCACCCATCATACTCATTTCAAACTCAGATTTCATTAAATTTGCAAAAGAATCGGTTAAAGATTTCTGAGTTGATCCAAATATGATGTCATCAACATAGATTTGGACAACCAAAACATTTTTGTTTTCCATTTTGATAAAAAGAGTTGGATCAGCTGTACCTTTTCTATAATTGTTTTGTAAAAGAAATCTTGTAAGTCTATCATACCATGCTCTAGGAGCTTGTTTAAGACCATATAGAGCCTTGGTAAGTTTAAAAACATGATCAGGATGTTTTGGATCTTGAAAACCAGGAGGTTGTTCGACAAAAACTTCTTCTTGAACAAAACCATTTAAAAAAGCACATTTGACGTCCATTTGAAATAGTTTGAAATTGAAATATGCTGCGAAGGCTAATAGAATACGAATAGATTCAAGTCTAGCTACAGGAGCATATGTTTCCTCATAGTCTATTCCCTCTTGTTGATTATAGCCTTTAGCAACAAGTCTTGCTTTGTTTCTTACAATGATTCCATTTTCATCACACTTGTTTCTGAAAACCCATTTTACACCAATTACAGTTGTTTCTTTAGGTCTTTCAACTAAAGTCCAGACTTGATTCCTTTCAAATTCATTTAGTTCATCCTGCATTGCTTTGATCCAATCATCATCACCTAAGGCCTCACTTGGACTTTTAGGTTCAAATTGGGAAAGAAAAGCAAGATGTTCTATTTCATTTCTTAAGGAATTTCTGGTCCTTACAGGTTGATTTATATCACCAATGATGTTATCACTGGGATGATTCCTAAGAAACAATTGATTTGGGTTTTGTAAAACCTGTTCATCAACATATGGTAGAAAATCTTCTGTGGTAAATGTTTCAGGAACACTTTCTTGAACATTTTCCTTATCAGAATGTTCTTCTAATATAGGTTGATAAACATTTTTGGAAAACACATCCGAGGATGTAGGATTGGGTTGGTTGAAAACAAAAGGGTTAGTTTCATCAAATTTTACATGTACTGTTTCTTCAACAGTACAAGTGTTTTTATTGAAAACTCTATAAGCCTTAGAGGTTGTGGAATAGCCTAGAAAGATTCCTTCATCAGATTTTGGTGCAAATTTGTGTAAATTATCTTTTGTGTTCAGAATGAACACTTTGCATCCAAAAACTTTGAAGTAAGAAACTTTAGGTTTTCGGCCAGTCCATAACTCATAAGGTGTTTTATTAAGAAATGGTCTAGTTAAAACACGATTTATAGTATAACAGGCAGTACTAACAGCTTCAGCCCAAAAGTGCTTAGCAATTGAGTATTCACTCAACATGGTTCGAGTCATTTCTTGAAGAATACGATTTCTTCTTTCAACAACCCCATTTTGCTGAGGAGTTCTTGGTGCTGAGAAATTGTGAGTAATACCTTTCTTACTACAAAAAGTTTCAAAATCTGAATTTTGAAATTCACCACCATGATCACTATGAATAGTTATCAATGGTAGGTTTTTCTCATTTTTAACTTGGGCTCTAAAAGTTTTGAAATATAAAAAGGCTTCAGATTTCTTTGTGAGAAAATAGACCCATGTAAATCTAGTAAAGTCATCAACTAAAACAAATACATAGTATTTGCCTCCAATGCTTCCAGATTGTGAAGGACCAAACAAATCCATATGCACAAGCTGTAATGCATTAGAAGTTGAAACTTCATTAATTGGTTTAAAGCTAGTTTTATGTTGCTTGCCATATTGACAAGGATCACAGACTTTTGAAGAATCATATCTAAGATCCGGTAGCCCTTTTACAAGTCCTTTCTTTGAGAGTTTTCTTAGGTTTCTCAAATTACAGTGTCCTAGTCTCCTATTCCATAGCCACGATTGGTCTTCTATTACACTTAAGCAAGGTAAGTTTTGGTTCCTAAGGTCTTCTAAGTTAATAGTGTAAACATTCTCTTGCCTATGGGCAGATAGAATGAATTCATCCTTGGAATTGTGAACTAGACACTTATCATTTCTAAAATTCACAAGGTAACCTTCATCACATAATTGACTTATGCTGATGAGATTGTGCCTAAGACCTTTTACAAATAAAACATTTGAAATAAGAACTTTTCCAAGAAAAACGATATTACCTATACCAACAATCTTTCCTTGAGCATTATCTCCGAAGGTAACCTTTCCACCTTTTGTTTTGATAACCTTTTCAAAGAAATCTTTGTTTCCAGTCATATGTCGAGAACAACCACTATCCATGTACCAAATGTTCTTATTGGTACACGTCTGATTTTCCTGAAAAAGAAACAATTAGATTTTCGGAATCCAAACTTGTTTGGATCCAGAAGGGTTAGATAAAAGAATTTTAGGAATCCACATTTGTTTTGCAAAATGAGCTTTATGAAATCCTAAGGATTGAGTTTTGTTAAGAGAACAATCTCTTCTCCAATGTCCACCACATTGACACTTGGAACAGAAAATGGTTTTTTGAGGAACAAAATAGTTATTACTAAAAACAGGTTTGGAATAAGTATAACCAAGACCAGAACGATTTCTCAACGGTCTAATTTGAGAATACATCCTATCAAAGTTTTCTTTTCCATGAGTAAAGTTTGACAAACACTTTTTCAAGGATAAAATCTCTGACTTTAGTTTTAAAACCAAATTCTTGTTTTCTAAAACATTTGAATTTGAACTAGAGTTAGACTCTAATATATCTTTCTTTGAAATAGCAGTTTCAAGATCCTTAGAAAGTTTATCCTTTTCAGATTTAACTTTCTCAAGGGTTTTTAAAATATTTTCAAAATCAGCAGTTTTCTCATCAAGATCTTTAGAAAGATCTGATACCTCTTTAGTCAGAATAGAAATTCTAGAATTTGCTTTTTCAAATCTCTTTTTGAGTTTAGAATTTTCATTTTCAAGTAACTTAGCAAATCTAGAAACTTCTTCAAAAGAAGGTAAAGTATCATCTTCTGATGATGAGGGTTCATCATTTGAAGATTCATAATATCTATTATCAACACAATTTGCATTTAAAGAGATATTTGTAACAGCTTCAGCATTATGTACCTTAGCCATGAGACAATGATCTTCAATTGGTAGTCTGGCTAGAAGTCCAATATTCCTTTGTCCTGACGTCTCATATTCTGAAGAATCATCTGAGGAATCACTACCACTTGCACTCCATGTATCATTTGCTTTCAAGACCTTCTTTGTCTTATAAAACCTTTTCTTGTTTCTTTCAGAGTGTTTCTCTTTTCTATCTTTCCTCTTTAGTAAAGGACAATCAGGCCTTATATGTCCTGCTTTCTTGCATTCATAACAAGTTACCTCTGAATCTTTCCTATCTTTCCTGTCTTTCTTTTTGAATCTATATTGAAAATCTTTCTTTCCCACAATCTTGTTCATTCTCCGTGCAAGATTAGCTAACTCATTATCCGAAAGATTACATTCACTTGAATCAGATACGACAACTTTCTTGGATTTAGACCTTGTAACCCTTTCAGGTGTTTTGGCTTTAGATGCAAAAGCTACACTTCCATTCCCATTCTTCTTCTTATTGAAATCAGCATCTCTCTTCATTCTTGTCTCGTGCTGTAGAAGAGTTCCAAAGAGTTCATCAAGAGTAATCTGGGAAACTTTTCTATTTTCATCAATAGCTGTTCTTTTTGACTCCCATTCATTTGGCATAATATCTATAATCTTATCAACAAGAGCTTCATCATCAAGACCTTTTTCTCCCATAGATTGTAAGCTGTTGACAATTGTCATAAACCTTTGTTGCACTTTACATACTGGCTCTCCATAAGGAAAAACAAATCCATGATACTCTGCTCGAAGCATTGCTCTCCTTGTTTCTATAACTTTGGATGTACCAAAATGAGTGACTTCTAATTTCTTCCAAATACAGTTGGCTGCTTCACATGAAGATATCTGACTATATATATTCCTGGTCATAGAGCATAATAAAGTATTGCGTACCTTGTAATTCAGTTGATATTCTTGCTTCTCTTGGTTGGTAAAAGTACTAACTTCTTTGTCAGGAATTTTGTAACCCCCAGTAAGCATAATAAAATTGTCTACACCAGTATTGATGACGAAAGTCTTCATACGATCTCTCCAATACTCGTAATCATTCCCATCAAAGATTGGTGGTCTAGAAGGATTCAGATTATCTATTGATCCGATATTCATTCCTGCCATCTAATATAACAAAAACAACTTTTCCACTCCACACGTTAGTGTAGTAAGTATTCAAGATAGTAATAAGAAATAAAGCTAGTAATACAAATCAGTGGAAAACCTGCTCTGATACCAATTGTTGGATCGAATAGTAGATATAAAAGTCTATTAGATGGAACAATACAAGAGGGGGGGTGAATTGTAGGTTTAAAAACTTTGAGTTTTAGAAACAAAGAGATTAGTTTAAATGATCTTAAACTAATACAAATACAAACACCCACAATTGTATTGAAAGTAAAAGGTATGATGTATTGTAATACTAATGTAAAGTAAAACAATTGTATTCAAGATGAACACAATAATCAGAGTAATACAAATATGAATGATTCTACCTTAAAGCGTATAGAACCAATTGATACAATATGTAATGGAATGATTGTAATTGAAACAATTACAATTGAATATGTAAAAGAAGAAAGGAAACAATACAATCCCTTTCTAATACAAACAACAGCGGAAATGTAAAAGTAATACAATTCTTTTAACCCAAAGAGAAGGGTTATCCTTTCACCTAGGATAAAAAGGTCTGTCTCACCAACACCTTGGTGAGCCCTCGATACGATGATCGGCACGTCTGTCTGCCTATCCCTGGCAGCCCTCGATACGATGATCGGCTCGTCTGTCTGCATATCCCTGGCAGCCCTCGATACGATGATCGGCTCGTCTGTCTGCCTATCCCCGGCAGCCCTCGATTTTGCAGGTAATCGGCACCTCTGTCTTTCAATTACTTGAAAGCCCTCGATACGATGATCGGACGCACAAAGCTGATGAGAGAAGTCAGAGTCTCTCTCTCTAGAATCTTCGTAGTTCACAGTCTCTTTATTCAATCTCTTTGCTCATCGTTGTGTTCTCAGCTTCAAATGACCTCCTATTTATAGGCCTCGGGTTCCAACGGTCATATTGCCTCCAACGGTCATATTGAAACAGAAAGCACGACATCGTTTTGATTAGTACATAACTAACTCAACGACATCGTTTTGTTAGGACAAGAGATATATAGAAATGTAAAACATGAGTATGATACATATGCAGAGAGAGTTTTTTTTACAAAGTACCAAAACAAATAATGATCATCTGAATAGCAGAGTCAGTACGATACAATCGACAGAGTCAGTACGATACGTTTGACAGAGTCAGTACGATATGTTTGACAGAGTCAGTACGATACGTTTGACAGAGTCAGTACGATATGTTTTGGTCGGTACGATCAACATCGTACGATACGATAAACATGATAAAAGACAATTTGTTATTTACAAACATATATGATATAATACATTTGAGATTTCCAAAATATGACAGAATATATTTGTGATTTCCAAAACATGATGTAAAAGCCAAAAGAAGACTTTTGACTTAACAGGTTTTACCATGCGGGGATATGGGAGGGATCGATCAAGGAAGAGATATTTCAAGGAGTAAATAAATCATAAGGATATGTGTTTCGACAGGTTTAAAATAATCTATGGTAGTAGAGAACTTATTCCCATAATTTTAATAAACTATGTTAGTAGATGTGTGTCAATAGAAATTTTTTAGTAGTTCCTGATGGTGTTACCAGGGTTCTGGGATTTGAAAAGGGGTAAAATGTCATTATATATTGGGATAATATTTGTAAAATAGTTAATATTGAGCATGAACCACGTCCCAAAATATTATTCATCATGAACCCCTTGGATAGAGGCAGATGCATGGCAACCAAATAGTATCTGAAATGGTGTTATTGGTCTATCCAAAACTTGGGGCATATTCCCCTCTTAGACAGAGGGTACCACATGATTATCATAGGGGTTTTCAAACTATATAGAAAACCATGATCCGCATTTAAATTGGGTTATATTATACTATTTCCCCTAGGTACTTATGTGTTATTACGTAATTTTACACTCATTTCCTCATCCATCATAAAGGGTTGTAAACTAAGAGAACTCCCCACTTTCAAAGATCATTCACCTTCGATCCTTGGTTGTTTGAAGCACTATTTTTTGCAAATAGAATCTCCAGGTGAGTCAAACACTTCTTTTTATTCTATTTTCTAGGATAATAATGGTGGAATTTTTTTCCTTTATTTCAAAGACTTAACACTTTTTTATATGGAATTCATATATTAGAAGTTTATGGTAGTTTTAGAATTAATAAATGTTCATGTTTAAGTGAGTGATTTTCAATGAGCATGAGGTAGGTCATCTGCAAGTTATATACCATACTCTTAATGTTTTCTCATGAGTATGTTTTTTTGATTTTTTTGAATTGTTATACATATTTTATTCCTTGATATAAAATGAAAAATTGGGTGTTCAAATGATATGTTGAACCTTTCAGAGACTTAATTTAATCCATTGATGAATAATGGAATGGGATTAGGGAAACTCATGTGATGTTCCACTTCCAATAACATGGGAATTTATTTTTTAAATGTTGAGTTGAATGATTAATGAGAATAATTAAAATAGAACTATGTTTTTTATGTGAACATGGACTATGGTGTGGTTTGGTTTAACATGATAAAGTTAAATGAGTTATGTCTTACAAATGGGTAAATGTGATAAATGGTTATTGTGGAATGACCATGTGGTTAATTGGAATGAAAATTCTAAAAAATGTTTATAATGGTTCTCAATTGTCGAAATATGATATCTATGGTAATTGAGAACATTTTGAAAGTAATGAAACTTGAAAACGCGATAAAGAAAAAAAAATTACATGTGTTTTCTATGTTTGATTAAATAATCATTGATGTTAACCTTTTTAAATGTGACAAATAGATGGTTGGGATGTTTTACTAATCGTACTATCCATTAGTAGTGGGGGGTAGACTCATTCCCTTGGAATCTTGATGCATTTTAGTTTCATAGGATTAACTAAATACCTTAAGACCAAGGTTATTGACATAGAGAACCATATCATTGTTGGGATGGTTTGACATAGAGTTTTGAATCCCTATTGGATATGTGCAATGATTCTCATTATTTTATAGCATGTAACCCCTATGGAATATAGATCATACCACCAGAATAGGATGAAGTAGGTTTGATGGGTGCCGGTATCGCTTGGAACCAAGAATAAATGTGGTGAATTTAATTTTTTGTAATTAAACCTGTTATATCTATAATATTTATATTGTTTTATGTAATTTTTTATATTCTATTTTATAATAGATATTATTTTAGACACCATCAGTGGTGGACTACTATGTTATACTCCCACCCTTATTGGTCTGCCTTTGGGTATTCAAGAAGAATATATAGTTTCATGTTAGGATAAGGTAAATGTAACATTATTAGATTGATAATATGGGGACAAGATTATAACATTGATGAGGGGAATAGATATTCTATCAGGACCCATTTTTGGGACTTTTGGGGGGTCCTATTTCATTTTTCCATTATCACATTTGACTCTTATTAAATGTCACATTTATTATGTTGGATTTTTGTACATACCCAATTATGTGAGTTGATTATATGAGGCTTTGTTTTGTATTATTATTTCATGTTGTTTTTTATTATGATATCCACTTTTTTAACTCTATTAAATATTTCATAGTATCCCCATGTGTTTCTTTAAACCCTTTATTCTAGATGGATACCTCTATTATGCAGGTAGGCGTGCATGAGGTCATGTGGCACACTAGCTCAGGGAACCAATTTTGTAGAACCCAGGACAGACAACTACAGAGGTTGTACATCTATTATAGGGAAATAAATTCAATTTATATAAATGAGAGACTGTATTTTACATATAAATGGATTTATATTTTATCATATTAATGAGGATAAATAATTCTGAACTATTTATCTCCATTATAATTATCATTAATAAAAATTACATAAAATATTTATTCAAAAAAATTACAAGTTATGGGACCTATTAGTTTACAATATTTAATTTTGCATTAAAAAAACCCCACATGTCACCGTATATAATTAATAGTGTATACAAAGATTATCTTGATAAAATTTTTATTTCCTATATTGATGATATCATGCTGTCATATAAGTGATATGAAGGCATTTATGGATTTTGATTGAGACATTATGTCATACAGAGTTATATAAGAAATTTTTCAAGTTTGAATTTTATCTTCAAACATTCTATTATCTTGGTTATATTTTCTCTAATAATGGAATATTAGTACACATGTAACGCCCCAAGATTTTATGAAAAATATTCTTTTTAATTTCATTAATGTCTTGTGTTGTACGCTACAACAAAAGAAGCTTTCACAATACGCATCCTTGACTTTCCTTCCGTTACACGCAATCGCGACCTTCCTCGATAGCGTGTGTAGTACGCAATACTGAGTTTCATGAAACAACGATATGCTATTAAAATATTATTAAAACTAGCCGTTATGAATAGTAATAACCACTTTTTGGAAATTTTGTAAATTTTATTTTTCAAAATGGAATTCATTTTTGGATTCGGAGTATCGAATTTAGCCTAAGGTGAAATTTTGGTACTTTTCGGATAACTTTCATATTCTAATGAATAGTGAAAATTACTAAATTATAATTAAAAACAACTTTTTTAATCGAAATAATTAATAGTGATAAATTATTAATTTGAGTGGTTTTAAAGTATATTTAGAATATATTTTTACAATTTAATACAATGTTGGTCATTGTTTGTAATTTCACATTTAAACCAGACATAATCAAGTGTCAATCTTTTGATAGATTTTGTTTCTTAAAAAACACGCTATTTGTTTTAACAGCGGAATTTAATTATAAAATTAATTAATGCAACTTCTATGTTATGAATTTGGTAAAATAGACTTCATTTTTGAATTCGGAATATGAAATATAGCTTAGGATGAAATTTTGGCATTTTTCTGAAAACTTTCAATTTTTGATGAATAGTGAAACCACTAAGTGGTAGGTTAAAAACGGAATTTTGCATAAAACTTAATTTTACCGCTTCTGTGAATGGAATTTCGAAAATCCGAGAGACACGGTTAATATCAAGGACTAAAATGTGGTTCAATGAGATGAAAATAATTTTTGGTGAATAGTAACTTTTTACTTTTTTTTTTACCGCGGTTAATAGTAAATAGGGTAACTAAGGGTAAATATGATATTACTATTACCCTAACACATGTCCTAATTCTATTGGACAAGTGTATTTCGACCAAAAACAAACTTAGGAATAAAATATGACCATTTAGGCCCACTTGGATTAGATTAGGACATTTATTATTAATTTATTTAAAGAAGGGTTAAAATAGTTAAAATCAAAGTTTAATAAGTAAATCATTTTTAATATGGGGTTATACATAAGATAAATTCGATTGTAAATATTCATTAGAAAGATAAAAAGATTTCCTACATGATGGTATTTTATTTGTAATTTTTAGACATCAAATAATTTAATTTATTTATGACACAACGATGATGCAGTAATTATCTTATTAATGAAATATTGACATAATTGATGTTATAAACACCAAAATAAATGTAATTTGAGATTTTTTATGAATTCCACTAATTTTCTAGGTTACTATGATATATTAATGTTGATTTAATCAACTTGGTTAGAACATTTAATTCTGTTATGACTTTTACAAAAATCATATATCAAATAGTGTCAAAATTGACACAAAATAGTTTTTAAATCAAATATTATATTATTAATTGTTATTGTATTCCTAAAAATCTAAGGTTCGGCCAAATGACTTAGATAAGGATATATATATTAATAATAAACAATTTGGGGTTCGTTTGGCATGTTATAGTAAGTGTATTAACCATATAGTGAAAGAAAACAAAAAGACATGGTAAAAGTTAAATTATTTAACTTAGAGTTAAATCTAATTGATAAGGTTAAAATAATATCCTAAACTTGTCTAAATTCTATTGGTTGATAGGATTTCGACCCATCCCCACTTTAGCTTCGAAATAAGACCCTTTGGAACCATTATAAACCGATTTTGACTTTAATATAAAATAATATTTTGAGATATTCCTAAGGTGCCCCTCTCCTCCCCTATAAAAGGACACCTCCTCCCCCTCCTCCTCACACCAATTTGAGCACTCAAGCTCGGCCAACCCCTGCCAAAATCCCTTCTCCACTTCCCTAGCAACATCCTAGAGGTTCTGGTCTTCCTCAAAGACCAATTCTAGTGCCCTAAGAGGAGGTCTCAAAGAGGCACTTCAAAGAAGAGGTAATTACCGTTACCAATTCTTTCATCTTTATTTCTTCTTCCACTTCTTCTTCTTAGGTTGTTTCATTATGAAGTAATAACATCAGTATCACTCATATACTGATATGTTATTATAAGTATGAAACAACCCTATTTCACCATCTATCCATCCTACGGAAAAAGAAATCACCGCGCGTGCGTACGTACGGAATACCGTCTCCACGACGCGATGAGATTCATTCTCCATGTTAACCATTTAAGAATGATTATAATGTATATATAAGAAATAATAATGAAATACATGACATTATAAAGCTACTGGATTTATGTATATATATATACATATGTATGTCATCTACTTACTTCCATTTCAAGACAATAAGGAAAGAAAAACAGCGTTCATGCGTACGTACGGACTACCGTCTCCATGAACGGTGTTTTTCATTTTATTTATCTATCTATTATATATATATATATACTGAATATATATGATATATAAATCATATTTTATATTCTGGAAGTAAGTAAATCATGATATAAGTAATAATGATGTCAAGAACAACAAGTCAAAACACCTACGATAAATGAAACGATTTTACCCAAAACGCTTCTTTAACATGGAATTTACAAAAGAACGGGTAATATAATGTCATAAGTGAACCATATATGATATCATAACAATGAATATGATTCTGTAATAAGTCAATGACATTATTTAAATCATTATACAGGAGGTTCGGACACATACGAAGCAAATTGGACCTAAGGTAAGGGAAATATCACAATCTCATTTTTATCTGAGATTGTTTATTCGTAAGTATTTACTGGGGTGTATTTTATCATCCACATCCATGTTTCATCAAAATGTAATATTATTTCCATCCACCTACAATTGTTTAAATCCATTTTTACCCTTCGGTGAGTTTTTAGTAATATGTATGAAAGGAATCTTTTGTCGTACGAGGTACTTTTTGACTTTTCCGACAAAAGTACGAAGAATGTTTTTTTTTAACTTATACGGCACGAACGGATTTCTACTGTTTTATAATGACTTATTTTCATGAAGCTTCCTCTAAAAGATTTCATGACTATTTTCAATAAAATCTCTTTCTTTTAAAATTGCATGATGTTTTGTGAAAAGAAATTTGATTTTGAAGAAGAAAGGATATTTTCCTCAAGAATTCAATTCAAGTGTTTTATCAAAATTATTTTCCATATAAGATAATAAAGGGTTCTGTTTCTATCCATATTTTTACATTGATTTGACTATGTTGTGATGGAATTATGTTTATGAATTCCTTTATCTTATATGAATGGTTTTATGATGTCATGTTGTTTAAGAATCCCATTTTTATTACATGGGTTCTGCAATGATGTATGATTTATGATTTTGTGGCACACATAAGAAAGGATTCATTAAGAGATGGGTGGGACCTATATCTCCCTCCAATGCATTGGGTAAAGATTTTATATCTCATGAGATAGACATGGCTGGAATGGTAGGTTATACCGGTTCAGTGAAACAGGACTGAAACGAGGATTACTCGATTCAGAAAGGGACTCTGTCCACTAAGATAGTCTTGGCAATGAGTCTTGACTAACAAGAAATGATTCTCTATGATTATGTGTGTATGCCACAAAGTTCCATGTTTTATGTTATGATTATTGTGATTACATTTCACTGCCATGATTTATCCCATGTTATGAAATTATGCTCTCTTTTGCAGGTTATGATTTCCAAAATGTTATGTTCTTATGAATATGATGTGATTGATATTTCTTTTGTTTACCCTTACTGAGCATTTGAGCTCACCCTTTTATGTTTTCTTTTCCCCAGGATATAAAGAAAGGTTTTAGGTAAAAAAAAAAGGAAGATCTTTATGGGAGATGTTGAAGATCTTTCACCACGATTAGAAGATTATAGTCCGAGTTTCCAAAGACACTAAACTATTACGGTCCTTGTGTGTGTGTTTTTGTAATGTACTAAGTATTCCGCAAAAGTAATGTAATGTCCATGTACGTCAAGATACGGGTCTCTACAGTTGGTATCAGAGGAAAGGTTTAGTCAACCTTTGGAAACTAGGATGCGAAAACGTTAGTGAGATCCCTAGAGATATTTCTAAGGTATGTCTAGGGATGCCCCTAAGGATAAGTATACGTATAGGATATAGTCCTAGAACTATGGTAACGATATTAGATTAAACCAAAGATGATAGATATTTAAGTTACTTCCCCTTTATCATGATTTTTGCATCTAACACTATTCTGTTTGGGTTTTAGAAAATGGCTGGAAACAAGATGATTCACAATAATGGAGGATATGATGGACAATGGAATGATATTCTTCATGAGAAACCAAATGAAATGGGATTTGGATGTCCAAACATCATTATTATGCCGAATCAGCAATCTCACAACATGATCAATAAAGTAAAATTTGGTAAGTTTCCTGACTCGACTAATAAGAGAAAGATGGAGTTCTATGATGATCATAGAGGAAAGAAAGTTCAATTTCCCCTATGTAAATCATGTGGGAAGAGGCATCAAGGAGAATGTTTCAAGGGAACTGGAAGATGCTTTGGGTGTGGAAAAGAAGGACACAAAGCAAGTAAGTGCAAAGGAAAAGGGTCGGTTAACACCATGGATGAGGATAATGGTATTGCTACGACATCAAAAATGGTTAAGTGTTTTAAATGTGGAATGTATGGGCATTATGCAAACAAATGCCCTAAGGGAAAGACTCATGAAGAGAATCAGTATGGTCATATGGGTAGTATTTATGTGGATGATGATTAAGAGACTACAAATGATATGTGAGATGAAAGAATTTTTGAAGCTCGGTCAATGGTTTGAGAATGTAGTGGAATGATTACATGTTTATCATGTGTAATTTTGGAATAAAGAGACATCTATGGATTGTTACACTGTTGTCTTTCCTTGTGTTTTGAAAGTGTATGATTAATGTTACCAGTATCCATGAAAGGTTATTCAGATATTTTTGGAATGTAGATGATATGCGCATAATGAAGGGATAAGGAGAAAATTAAATGTTTGATAGTATTCATGAGCTCATGATTGATATAAGGACTAAGTGATATCATGGTTTGAGTATATAGAATTTTGAGGATTTTGGTATGTGGAAAGTGTTAACTTTTAACTGCACTCATTTTTTCACTAAGGTATTCAAGAGAATACACGATTAAGGACTTTGAATGTTTGGAATGTGACCAACAAGACATATCTTATGATATGTGGGGATCAACGACAGTATTAAATCTCTGGTAATCGATGTCACTATATTATGAGAGTGGACTGCAGTATTATGTATAAGCCTAAAGATTAGACTGGATTATGTTGGACATAAGTTAGTATTGTTTAAGGATAGAAGATTTTCGATATTATTGATGGGATGTTATAGTAACGTAGTTTTAGAAAAAGGACAACCTGCAGGACGGGCGACAGCCCATCGCTTCGGACAAGGCTGTGGGAATCGAACCCACAACCGAAGTGCGACTGGCCTTTATCGCCTACCACTGACCTACAGGAAGTCCCTGTTTAGTAGAAACTAGTTTTATTATATTAAGCAGTATGATATATGAAGTATAAGTCCATTTTAGGAACCATATATGATTAATCTCACTATAGATCGACTTATGTATATAAGTTTTGCTAACCTTTTGTTTGAGACAGATGGAATGACCTGTCATTCTATCACATGATCTGCTAACACATCACGAATAACAAATTCAACTTCATTTATTTAAGAGATGAAGTAGAAATTGTTCAAGGTACGAACAAAAGTGAGATTTTACCAAAATAAAGTAAGTATTTATTCTAAGCAAATTTTCAACTTTAGGGAAATGATCTTGAAAACCAAAAAATGTTGTCCTAGTGATCTTATACCTGATGAATCAGATGGTACCTTATATCATCACAAATCTATGGATTTTTGATTACTGGCTTTTCCATAGCCATGTTCTCTACCACTCTCCATCAGAACATGATGGTTAGATTTTTCTTCCATATCCATATTTTCACCTATGTGGAAACCCAGTGATTAGTATATTTGGGTAATCGTTACATTTCATACTTTAGTTTTTAAATCCATGTTTTGGTATTCCTTTTTACGATGTGGGTTTCTATCAAAGAAAATTTTGAATAGTAAACCATTTATAACCCCGACGAATTTCGAGGGCGAAATTCATTTTAAGGGGGGTAGAATGTAACGCCCCAAGATTTTATGAAAAATATTCTTTTTAATTTCATTAATGTCTTGTGTTGTACGCTACAACAAAAGAAGCTTTCACAATACGCATCCTTGACTTTCCTTCCGTTACACGCAATCGCGACCTTCCTCGATAGCGTGTGTAGTACGCAATACTGAGTTTCATGAAACAACGATATGTTATTAAAATATTATTAAAACTAGCCGTTATGAATAGTAATAACCACTTTTTGGAAATTTTGTAAATTTTATTTTTCAAAATGGAATTCATTTTTGGATTCGGAGTATCGAATTTAGCCTAAGGTGAAATTTTGGTACTTTTCGGATAACTTTCATATTCTAATGAATAGTGAAAATTACTAAATTATAATTAAAAACAACTTTTTTAATCGAAATAATTAATAGTGATAAATTATTAATTTGAGTGGTTTTAAAGTATATTTAGAATATATTTTTACAATTTAATACAATGTTGGTCATTGTTTGTAATTTCACATTTAAACCAGACATAATCAAGTGTCAATCTTTTGATAGATTTTGTTTCTTAAAAAAACACGCTATTTGTTTTAACAGCGGAATTTAATTATAAAATTAATTAATGCAACTTCTATGTTATGAATTTGGTAAAATAGACTTCATTTTTGAATTCGGAATATGAAATATAGCTTAGGATGAAATTTTGGCATTTTTCTGAAAACTTTCAATTTTTGATGAATAGTGAAACCACTAAGTGGTAGGTTAAAAACGGAATTTTGCATAAAACTTAATTTTACCGCTTCTGTGAATGGAATTTCGAAAATCCGAGAGACACGGTTAATATCAAGGACTAAAATGTGGTTCAATGAGATGAAAATAATTTTTGGTGAATAGTAACTTTTTACTCTTTTTTTTACCGCGGTTAATAGTAAATAGGGTAACTAAAGGTAAATATGATATTACTATTACCCTAACACATGTCCTAATTCTATTGGACAAGTGTATTTCGACCAAAAACAAACTTAGGAATAAAATATGACCATTTAGGCCCACTTGGATTAGATTAGGACATTTATTATTAATTTATTTAAAGAAGGGTTAAAATAGTTAAAATCAAAGTTTAATAAGTAAATCATTTTTAATATGGGGTTATACATAAGATAAATTCGATTTTAAATATTAATTAGAAAGATAAAAAGATTTCCTACATGATGGTATTTTATTTGTAATTTTTAGACATCAAATAATTTAATTTATTTATGACACAACGATGATGCAGTAATTATCTTATTAATGAAATATTGACATAATTGATGTTATAAACACCAAAATAAATGTAATTTGAGATTTTTTATGAATTCCACTAATTTTCTAGGTTACTATGATATATTAATGTTGATTTAATCAACTTGGTTCGAACATTTAATTCTGTTATGACTTTTACAAAAATCATATATCAAATAGTGTCAAAATTGACACAAAATAGTTTTTAAATCAAATATTATATTATTAATTGTTATTGTATTCCTAAAAATCTAAGGTTCGGCCAAATGACTTAGATAAGGATATATATATTAATAATAAACAATTTGGGGTTCGTTTGGCATGTTATAGTAAGTGTATTAACCATATAGTGAAAGAAAACAAAAAGACATGGTAAAAGTTAAATTATTTAACTTAGAGTTAAATCTAATTGATAAGGTTAAAATAATATCCTAAACTTGTCTAAATTCTATTGGTTGATAGGATTTCGACCCATCCCCACTTTAGCTTCGAAATAAGACCCTTTGGAACCATTATAAACCGATTTTGACTTTAATATAAAATAATATTTTGAGATATTCCTAAGGTGCCCCTCTCCTCCCCTATAAAAGGACACCTCCTCCCCCTCCTCCTCACACCAATTTGAGCACTCAAGCTCGGCCAACCCCTGCCAAAATCCCTTCTCCACTTCCCTAGCAACATCCTAGAGGTTCTGGTCTTCCTCAAAGACCAATTCTAGTGCCCTAAGAGGAGGTCTCAAAGAGGCACTTCAAAGAAGAGGTAATTACCGTTACCAATTCTTTCATCTTTATTTCTTCTTCCACTTCTTCTTCTTAGGTTGTTTCATTATGAAGTAATAACATCAGTATCACTCATATACTGATATGTTATTATAAGTATGAAACAACCCTATTTCACCATCTATCCATCCTACGGAAAAAGAAATCACCGCGCGTGCGTACGTACGGAATACCGTCTCCACGACGCGATGAGATTCATTCTCCATGTTAACCATTTAAGAATGATTATAATGTATATATAAGAAATAATAATGAAATACATGACATTATAAAGCTACTGGATTTATGTATATATATATACATATGTATGTCATCTACTTACTTCCATTTCAAGACAATAAGGAAAGAAAAACAGCGTTCATGCGTACGTACGGACTACCGTCTCCATGAACGGTGTTTTTCATTTTATTTATCTATCTATTATATATATATACTGAATATATATGATATATAAATCATATTTTATATTCTGGAAGTAAGTAAATCATGATATAAGTAATAATGATGTCAAGAACAACAAGTCAAAACACCTACGATAAATGAAACGATTTTACCCAAAACGCTTCTTTAACATGGAATTTACAAAAGAACGGGTAATATAATGTCATAAGTGAACCATATATGATATCATAACAATGAATATGATTCTGTAATAAGTCAATGACATTATTTAAATCATTATACAGGAGGTTCGGACACATACGAAGCAAATTGGACCTAAGGTAAGGGAAATATCACAATCTCATTTTTATCTGAGATTGTTTATTCGTAAGTATTTACTGGGGTGTATTTTATCATCCACATCCATGTTTCATCAAAATGTAATATTATTTCCATCCACCTACAATTGTTTAAATCCATTTTTACCCTTCGGTGAGTTTTTAGTAATATGTATGAAAGGAATCTTTTGTCGTACGAGGTACTTTTTGACTTTTCCGACAAAAGTACGAAGAATGTTTTTTTTTTAACTTATACGGCACGAACGGATTTCTACTGTTTTATAAAGCCTTATTTTCATGAAGCTTCCTCTAAAAGATTTCATGACTATTTTCAATAAAATCTCTTTCTTTTAAAATTGCATGATGTTTTGTGAAAAGAAATTTGATTTTGAAGAAGAAAGGATATTTTCCTCAAGAATTCAATTCAAGTGTTTTATCAAAATTATTTTCCATATAAGATAATAAAGGGTTCTGTTTCTATCCATATTTTTACATTGATTTGACTATGTTGTGATGGAATTATGTTTATGAATTCCTTTATCTTATATGAATGGTTTTATGATGTCATGTTGTTTAAGAATCCCATTTTTATTACATGGGTTCTGCAATGATGTATGATTTATGATTTTGTGGCACACATAAGAAAGGATTCATTAAGAGATGGGTGGGACCTATATCTCCCTCCAATGCATTGGGTAAAGATTTTATATCTCATGAGATAGACATGGCTGGAATGGTAGGTTATACCGGTTCAGTGAAACAGGACTGAAACGAGGATTACTCGATTCAGAAAGGGACTTTGTCCACTAAGATAGTCTTGGCAATGAGTCTTGACTAACAAGAAATGATTCTCTATGATTATGTGTGTATGCCACAAAGTTCCATGTTTTATGTTATGATTATTGTGATTACATTTCACTGCCATGATTTATCCCATGTTATGAAATTATGCTCTCTTTTGCAGGTTATGATTTCCAAAATGTTATGTTCTTATGAATATGATGTGATTGATATTTCTTTTGTTTACCCTTACTGAGAATTTGAGCTCACCCTTTTATGTTTTCTTTTCCCCAGGATATAAAGAAAGGTTTTAGGTATAAAAAAAAGGAAGATCTTTATGGGAGATGTTGAAGATCTTTCACCACGATTAGAAGATTATAGTCCGAGTTTCCAAAGACACTAAACTATTACGGTCCTTGTGTGTGTGTTTTTGTAATGTACTAAGTATTCCGCAAAAGTAATGTAATGTCCATGTACGTCAAGATACGGGTCTCTACAACACACCTTAGAGATAAGGGATGTTAATGAATAATATAAACTAAAAAATATAATTTTTAAATGTATTTTTCCTATTCTAGTGGGTCACTGTCAGAGAATTATTGGAAATCCTTCCCAAGTATCTAATATTTTAACCAATATAAAATGTAATGGGGTTAAATTAACATGGTTTAATTAATGTGAATAATGGTTTTCAGAATTTTATAAAATATTAATCAATTAACTAGTATTGACCTTCCCAAAAGGAAATGATGAATTTTTTTTATTTATCGATGCATCAATGATTGAAGAAGGGTGTGTCCTTATAAAAAATGATAGAGTTGATTCTTATCCATTAAGGATATTAATGACTAATAAAAATAACATTTCATCTCATGATCTAGAGATATAAATTTTATTACATGAATTAAAAATATTAATACATTATATTTATTGGGATTGATGTGACATATATACCAATTACTAAAGTTTTAAGATCACTTGGAATGAGTTTAACATGAAAAAATATATATTTTTGGAAATAATAATGGAAAATAATTTTGAAATATAAACCAATTAATAATTTTAACAATGTGGTTGATTCATTATAGAGTAAGTATTATGAAGTTATATCCATAATGATTATAGATAAGGATCATTTATTCAAGGATTTAGTAAATATTATTATAGAAATTATTATGGAATGTGGATAATCAATAATTTTACAAATTATTTCTTTACAATCATTACTAGTGAAGATAATTTAGTCAAAAAACATGATAAGGTGATACTATAATGTCCTGAACCAACTAACCACTAAGTCGGTTTCCAGATTGGTGGGTCACATGGCCTCAAGAGTGACTCCTCACATGCAAAAGGATATTGACTAGCAGCGAGGGTGTAAGGAGGTGATAGTGAGGAGACTATACCCTCATGTTAGAGTGACACAAAGGTATAATAAAAAATAATAAATAGTGGAAGAAACAATAAACGAATGATAGATAAATAGTAGTATAAATAACATAATAAAAAATGTAGCCCATGCCAATATACAACAGATTCATGCATGTCTAGATGATGATATACAATCTAAAACAATAGACATATTGCAGGAAATTATAAGCATTACAATACTAGAATAAGAAAAAGAAGTAATATTCCCAAGGGAGATCTCCAAAAGAATATCGAGAAACAGATCGATCTTATGCTCCGAACACCCAGGTACTATCAAGTCAGCTCAAGAAATAGCCCATGGTCCTATGAATATAAGGTCTACTCATGTACCCCAATTTAATGGAAACCCAAGAAAGGTGTGAGATATAAATACAAGTAGGTTAACACCCACGATGTATACAATTGAATCCATTCCATGTATAATAATTAATTTAGTGTGTATGTAATAGGAATAATAAAAAACTGAATAAATAAATAACAGCCCGCTCAGGTTCCAAAAAGACACATTTCTACTCTATGAGCTTCATATCACAACCATAATGAGATTGATGAATAGTAACTATATATATCTATATTAATAATTATATATATAGTTTTAGTTTTATATTTCATCCACCTATATGAACCAAGTACGCATGAACTTAAGTTTCCATATACATGGAATACTAGGTTCTGGCTGGACCGGGTGTAACTCAGTCATCGATAAACAATATAAACGAGCCTATAAGCTCAAGAAATAGGGTACATGCCGTACATCCCAATATATTGTGATATGTCTGAACAACACTTAAGATGGTGAGTGATCCATCATATCAACACTCACAAGGGATATAGGGCATAAATACCACCATCCCAATAATTTAAATGTTGTAAGAGTCCCTGACTCAATACATGATGTAAGGAAGTGTGATTTTATCCATGCTCAATAGTGTCCTAACCACTATTCCATATCCTATATCAAGGAATAATCATATTTTCAATAATAGTTAAACCCATGAGGTATTTCCCATCATTCTTTACATCTATCAAGCCATTATAATCAAGGCTTCACAATTATAGAAATTCACAGAATCCATGCTTATTTAATTATAACAAGTGGCATGGTCATACCACCCAATTCAATTTCATCTCAATTTAAAGCATTTAATTCATTCAAGTAATGAATTCCAACATGAACATTCCAATCAATTTAATACATTCCATTCAACTAAACATAACATGGAAATTAATCTTTTAAGGCTCAAATAGACCCTTAAAATGTTTCATTGGTTTATTTGGGTATTTACCTACCTAGGAAAATTCCATTTATAAAGTAATCCATTAAATTTATGAAACATTCCAAGAACATAGAAGGTCCTTTGGTTAATTTAACATTTATATAAAAGGATGGAAACTTAATCTAGAAATAACCCAAGAGGCCATATACACATCATTCCATATGTATAACACCAAAGGTGTAGGAGAAACCATCAATTTCGTAAGGCCAAGCAAGATGAAATACATCAAACATCGCTTTTTAATTTTGAAGATAGTGCACTTCATCTATGGGGTTTTATCATAAAAACATGACATTGTTTATCAAACTATTCATTTATCATAATTAAGCATCAAAATAAAGATTTTTAACTCATTTTACCCTAAAGTAAAAAAAATTTAAAACTACCAAACATGTAAAATGAATAACAGGGTTTTAAAACAGCATATAAGAAGTGCTGTAATAAATTTTAAAAATGATTATAAGGGGAAATTACATTATTAACCCAAGAATAATTCTTAAGTGGCATTTTGAACATTTAAACATTTAATTATAAATGGTAAATTTATGCTGGAACACCCATGGGGTTTCTATTATCGAGTTTGGAATCATAAAATTATTAACCACGACTCAATGGGAGTAACGTAAGGTGAGAATACATATTTAAAATGAAGAACTCAATTTTAAGGCAACGTGCAGAAAAGACTAGTGTGCAGCATAATGAAAACATTTATAAAACAATGTAAATTTAAGGAAAAATTTATAGACCACCTACCTTATGCTTATAAAGATTCAATCGTCCAATATTATGATTTAATTTACTCTGGTTTGGAAAAAATCAACAAAACAGACATTTTCCCTGAAAATAGGGAGAATGAGATCAAACCAAAATAGAAAAACATATATAATGATGAACATATAAAGTATTTAAGAGTAAGTGAGAGGTTATTGATTTAGATCCATAGAAACCAATGATATTCGATTCAGTGTTTGGATGGAGGAGATCTAGCCAAGCCTAAATGGAAGAGGAGGAACCCAATTCTCTGGTAGAGGAGGCTCATACGGCAGGAGGGAGAAGAAGAATGAAAGAAATAGAAACTTAAACCTCTTTAAGGTAAATTTTGTAATTTGACCATAAAAAGTGGGTCACACGATTTGGCCACACAGTTTTTCCAAACCGTGTGCCAACTGTGTAGCTCATGCTGCTTAGGAACCCTCCTCGCATGGTTTTTTCTACACCATTTCACTGACCATGCACCAAATGTGTGATGAATATTGAGAGGGTACATAATAAGTGGAAGTAAATGTGTGGGATATGTGCATAGTTTGGGTAAACTGTGTACAGCCTGTACGCTTCACATCTCCTCACCTCTATAAGATACATGGTTTTCTATAAGGGGCTACAGGGTTTTAGACAAACCGTGTTCCATATCCAGTCCTCTTCTATTTTAATTTATTAGAGTTTGATGTAAAGAACCAGAAAATATCATATAAATATTTTTTAATTATTTTTAATTAATACGAGTCTACGAAAATTGATGGTGCGAGATTATGAGGCCCAGTGTGCCCGAAATGAATTTCTAAACTTTTTTTAGGTACATTCAGTAAACGCATGGGCGGAATTTTCTATCTTTTGAAACGGTTCTTAGAATTGAAATCTGAGAGCACCATTTAATCTAAAATGTCGGGATTCACCTAAGGGAAGCTTCACTTCGACCTCAGTTGGTCAGGAGAAAAAGATAGTTTTAGGAATTTTTAAAGAATAATAAAATAACATGTAATTGTTATTTTATTTTCTATTTCTCCAATGGATGAGAGGTGGTGGTGGGACTGGTGAATTTACAAGACATTTAATTTCTTGACTCATCAACTTCATAACTCCACTATTGTGAATTTAAAGATATTCATTAATTCATTTAATGAACCTCATTAATTCTTCAATGCGTTACTCACATTTCCCCCTCCTATTCAAAGGGAGCTCGAGATGGGGTTTTGGAATGTCTTCCTCAATAAAGGAAACTCTATAGAATTCCTGTAGAAACATCCACCAGGAGGATGAGACTGGATTCAGTGAACAGTGATGAGAGCCACTAAATCACGAACTGACAACAATGACTAAGGAGGTTTCGTCGATCATCATCAGTGGATGTCTCATCCAGGTAGGGTGTTTATGTTCGGTTTTGGTTTAACATTATTGAAATGAGTTTATTTAATATTTAATGTTAGATAAATACTATCCTACATGTTATCATGTTAACAAGGAGGGAGCGGCCAAATGAAAAAGCTCGAACCCTCCACCGCTTCGTTCATGTTGCGTTCTTTAGGGATGGATTTCCTCAATTTTGATGGTAACGTGAGAAAAAGGTTCATGCTATGATAGTGGAAATCCAAGAGACTTGTAGGTGCATAAGAAACCATGAACGGACCACCGGAGCACATTCGGTGGCCCACGGAAAGAACCGCTAGCGCGCCATGCCAGCGGAGGCCGGAGGAGGCCCACAACAACCGGCCATAGGCCGTGGGAAGGTGGCATGCCATCACGCGCTGTGGTGGCCAGAGCCATCTAGCCCGAGCCAGCTGCACGGGATAAGGTCATTGCCTGCAGGCGCCACTAGCATCAGCTGCTGTAGCCATCAGGCCATGAAAGGAGGGGGCGGCACGACCCCACACTGTGCCATGTTGGCTGAAGACTGGTCGGTCGTCTGGAAGACCATTGCATGCGGTGGGGAAGTACCTCACCGGCTGGATAAAACAGCCCTGCATCCACGGGGCTAGCTGAAGACAATAGTCTCCCATCAGGCGGGCTGGGTCAGACGTGGGCCGGTCCAGACCAGTGGCCCAGCGACCCAGCGCTGGTGGGTCGAGCCCCACCCGGTAGGCTGGGCTAACCGCGGCCCAGGCCCATGAACTATTCGGGCCAACCCCAATGGGTCGGACCCAGTGAACTGTGTCGACCCTTAATGTGACGAACCCAGGTGGGGTTAGGCTGACCCTGGGACCCGTTGCGCTGGATCGGCCTAACTGAGTCGAACTGGGCCCAAACCCAACCAGCCCCCGAATAAAGAAACGCTCGTAACTGACAAAACGAGTGTCTATTTGACACGCCATCAGTGGTTTTGGGACACCTCTTAGGAATTGGTCCCTTTGGCATATTTTTCCTGGCCCGATCCAACCAGGCCAAACCAAGGTGTGATCACCCCCATTTTACTAAAAAGGGTGTAACTAACAGATCAGGCATCTGATCGATGCACCATCTTTGGCATAAGGACCCTTGTGAAAAGATGGTACTTTAGAGAAACTCTAAGTGATTTTTGATGGAGTTTGACATGTGACCTGGGTTGGATCATACATGAATCCAACCGGTCCCTTTTTTTAAAAGTACCAATATCTCACAGACCGGGTGTCCGATCGACGCACCGTCTGTCATTTTGGGACCCCGTGATGAGGTGGTCCCTTGGTTATAATTTTAGTGGGACTTCGTACCAGTTGAAATATAACTGATGTCTTGAGGAGTAGCATCTTCTAGAGATTAGGCGTGCTTCCTGCGAGAATCTAGTGGTTGGTTGTGACATAAAGAAGAAGAGCGGACAATACGGGTCAGCATCAAAAAATCCAAAAATGGGATGATCTAGCTGTATGACTAATAAAACCTACCTCTATACTAGCGACCCATACAAGTTAGCACCACTGACCAATACGAGTTAGCGCCAGCGACCAATAAGGGTTAGCACCAGCGACCAATACAGGTTAGCACCATCCACCACTACAGGTCAGCATCTAGTGACCAATACGGGTCAGAATACAGTGACCTATACAGGTCAACAGTAGAGTTACTGTGGATATCATGATTAGGCTTTATGACTAGTCATCCCTCTCCCAGAAACCTTTAAGTTATACAGTTAGAGTGATCTATCTCTTTTTCTTAGAGCTTCATGATTTAGATAATGTCTGTGATATTACCTTTGTGGTATTTCATGTGATGTTTTCCTTTGTGGATTAATGAGATACCTTCGGGGGTCTCAGGGTCCCCTACTGAGTTGTTATACTCACCCCTACATGGGCTCTACCTGCACATGTGTGTTTAGTGCAGACTATTGATACTCCGAGGAAGACTTTGGAGGTTTGGGACTTGGTGGATCTTGGTGCGACATAAGTAGTAGATATCCTCTTCTTCAACTTCAAACTTACAGCTACTAACTCTAGGTAGATATCCAGGAAAAATGCTACAGCTGTTTACCTTCATTTCAGTTTCTAGGGATTTTATTATAGCCCACTGTTTTCAGTGTACAGTTGTACTTGTGTTTATACTTTACTCTCGTGGTTGTACCTTACTTTTTTTGGTTGTTTACTTTAGTTTCCCTTTTTTAGTGTGTACAGATATCTAAGGAAAAGCCTTCCCTATTCGAGAAAATATTTTAGGTGCTAGTTACCAACCCTTGGCCAATGGAAGGTGGGCTTGGGGTAGTCACATCCAGGCCCCATGGGTTGGGTCGTGACAAAGTAGTATCAAAGGGAGGTCGGTTCTACCAAAAGAACTAAGAGCTTACTTTTAATGAGGTAATGGTGTAAAGTGTCTTGTGTTCAGTTTTTAGTACAGGGAGTCTAGTCTTGGTGCGGCGGCCAATGTATCTATACACCAGGACCTTGATTTCTGTTCTCCAACAAAGTACATGAAAACACCGGTTTCTAGTGTTTTGAAAAGTTTTCTTGATCTTTCTCAAGTTAGCTCACCAGGTATAAATTATTGAGCATGGTGCATCTGTTTCTTATCAGATGCCTCTAAGAAGAAAACCAACCAGGATTCTTGTTAGAGATCATGAATGTGGCCCACCGAGCGATGAGGCAACCGTATAGGGACTACTCACAGTGATGGAACCTTCGGGTGGTGTACCAGCTACACAACCACCTGTTGAGTAGCATATTCTACTAGTGGATCATGCACGCCAGTTGAGCATGTTTCATGAGTTCCAGAGATAGTTTCCTCTAATGTTTTGAGGCGAGACTAACCCCTAGCCAGCAGAGGACTGGCTTGAGGTAGATTCGTGGGTCTTTCGATTTGTAGAGACACCCGCTGAGCAGATGGTGATCTTTTCCACTAGAATTATTTAGGGCTTGGAAGGATGATGGTGGAGCTCAATACTCCAAGTGTATGAGGAGATGACCCTCACCTAGACGGACTTTTAGAGCCTTTTCAGGGCAGATATCATGCCATAGGCACTATGATCTATGCATATTTAAGAGCTACTGCATCTGCAATAGGGTATCCAGACTGTGGATTAGTACTCGGTGATATTTACTGACCTCTCCCAATACTCCACCAACATGGAACGAGACCCTTACTTTAGGGCCCAGTCCTTTGATTAGGGGATCTGATGAGAGATCAGAGTTGCGATAGTTTCTCTCAGCATCTCGATATAGGGTGGGGTGGTAGAGTGAGCTTTACTGATGGAGAGATTCTTTTCCTAGTAAGAACCAATAGTGAGAGCCCCTACTGGATGGAAGGTAAAAGATTCATCTACAGTCGGTATTAGATAGACGATGCAGAAGCCCAAGCGGGATAGACCTTCTGGAGGGCAACCAAGGGATACAGGGTCAGAGGTGCGTGGCTTGAGAGGTCAAGGGAGCCACCAGCGAGGCATGATCTAGTTTTCCTACAGGGGAAAAGGTCACAGAGATCGTGACTATCCGACTCCCCTTGTGGATGATTGGAAGACGATGGAGGGGCCACCGAGGCAACGACAGCGGCAGGAGCATGAGCATCAGCCAGGCGGCAGACGAGGTAGGGGAGCAGGACATTCAATAAGAGGTGGTCGGGGTCACCAGGAACTACCACCACCACCCCCAGGTGGTCCACCATGAGCTCAGGGAGTATGTAGACGAGGACAATCCCAACTACAGGCAGTAGAGGCTCATGATCCTGGCATCCCTAAGATGATACGAGGTATAATATATATATTCTCTACTTTTGCAGTAGTGCCTATTGACACTGGTGTTAGCCATTATTTCTCTACCATAGACTTAGTTCGGGACTCTGATATTCCTAATGAGATTTTAGCTCGACCATTTCATTTGGATATTCCTATGGTAGGAGATTTAGTAGTCACACACTGGTAGCAACAGTGTGATCTTACTCTTGGAGGAGAGAGTTTCATATGGGATCTTCTAGTAGCTTTGTTGAATCCCTATGAATTCATTCTAGGCATGGAATTTCTATCATCATTTCATGCATAGATTGACTACTTCATACATACAGTGCAATGTGTGCTCAGAGAAGGAGACCAATTTTCCTTTGTTGGTGAGTAGAAAAATAGAGTAGCATGAGATGGACTTGCACTCAGGAGGGGGTAGCCGATTACATATCAGCTGGCTTGCATAACCTTCAACACAGTGGATGAGGTGAGTCCACAGTTTCTAGTGGTGGTGGACGAGTATGAGGACGTCTTTATAGAAGATTTCTCAGGATTACCTCCTCGTAGAGAGGTAGACATTCGCATTGACTTTTACCCATGAACAACATAGATATCTACACTAGCATATCATACGGCCCCTATGGAGCTTTGGGAGCTGAGGTTATAGTTGGAGGACTTACAGAGGAAGTGATTCGTAAGGCCCAGTGTTTCTCCATGGGAATCCTTAGTATTGCTTGCCAAGAAGGCAGACCGATTTTTGAGGCTATGTGTGGACTTCCGACACGTAAACTAGGTGACCATGAAGAACAAGTTCTCTTCAACAAACTGAAGGGAGCTTGTTGGTTTTCAAATATAGACCTTAGATCAGGCAATCACCAGCTCAGGGTACGATATGAGGATGTACTAAAGATAGAATTCAGATGTTGGTATGGCCATTAATAATTCTTGGTGATGCCTTTTGGCATGAACAACACTCTATAAGTGTTTATGGGGCTCATGAACAGGATATTCCAACCATACCTCGATCACTTCGTGGCGGTCTTCATTGATGACATCTTTTTGTACTCAACATTCAAAGAATGGCATGTTGTACACTTGAGGATAGTTCTGGACACACTCTGGGAGCACAAGTTATATAGGAAGCTCTCGAAGTGTGAGTTCAGGATACAAAAGTTCCACTTCTTGGGAAACGTCATCTCAGATGATGTAGTTGTAGTGGATCTAGTGAAGATCGAAGTAGAACTTGCTTAGGAGCCACCCAGGAGTGTTACTAAGTTGAGGAGCTTCTTTGGAATAGTAGATTACTATCGGAGGTTCGTACCTGATTTCTCCAGAGTATAATCACCTATGACTGCCTTGATGAAGAAGGGGAAACCCTTCCCATGGTTATAGGCATTTCATTAGAGCTTTCAACATGTGAGGTAGAGCTTTACCATCACTCCAATCCCAAGGTTTTCAGAGGAGGGAACTAACTATGTGGTTTACTGTGATGCATCAAAGACTGTAATTGGTTGCGTCCTGATGTAGGGTGATGTAGTGATTGCTTATGGATCATGATAGTTTAGGCCTCATGAGCAGAATTATGCAACTCATGACTTAGAGTTGGCAGCAGCAGTCTTCGCACTAAATATGTGGCGAAAATACTTGATGGGTGAGCGGTTCATTGTTTACTCAGACCAAAAGAGTCTCAGATATATCTTCACATTGAAAGATATGAATCTGAGACAATGACGTTGGATAGAGTTCCTCAATAACTATGACTTTGAGATAGTCTATACTCATGTGAAGGGGAACGTAGTGGCAGATGCACTTAGCCAAAGATTGAGTTCGTAGCTACTGAATGAGGCTTCAGAGTAGTTTTCCCTACATTAGATATCCTATGTAGATAGAGATGAGACAGTCTACCTCCAATCGATAGTAGGCCCCTATACTCCTTCAGTGATTTAGGGATTCACAACTCGGAGATAGAAGCTACGAGAATACACGTACTCAAATATCTTTAATCCATGCACCTGATAAATATTATGATGGTGGGGAGCACACTATCCTTTTTAGATGGCGTATAGTGTTATAAGTGGCTCTATGAGAGGAGGTGTTGAGGGAGTTCCATACATCCCCCTTGGTAGTACATCCAAGCATGATGAAGATGTATCAGGATCTCTGATGTCAGTACTGGTGGCTAGGGATAAAGAGATCTATGGAAGAGTTTTTTTTTAGATGCCTCACTTACCCAAAAGTGAAGGTTGAGCACCAGGTACTAGCAGGCTTGACCCAACCCCTAGAGATACCAGAGTGGAAGTGGGAAGGGATATCGATGGAATTCGTGAAAGTGTTACCACATATGTTCAGAGGGAACATTACTGTGTAGGATATCATTGACTGACTCACCAAGTCAGCCCACTTTCCTTCTATTCAAGAGAAGGGTTCAGTAGAGAGCTTGGGACGTCTCTACTTATAGGAGATCGTATGACTTCATGGGGTGCCTTTGACGATAGTCTCAAATAGTGACACACGCTTCACATCCCGGTTTTGGAAAAGATTTTAGGAGGCTTTTGGGACTCATCTTCACTTGAGCACAGATTTTCACCCACAAAAAGATGGTCAGACTGAGCGGACCATCCATACCATGGAGGACATGCTTCGTGCATGTGTCCTAATTTTGGTCGCAGTTGGGAGGACCACCTACCCTTGGTGGAGTTTTCGTACAACAAAAACTCTCACTCCACTATTGGTATGTCCCCTTTTTAGGTGTTGTATGGAGGACCGTGAAGAGAGACCTTATTCTAGATGGATCTCAGAGAGCCAGCACTCGTGGGCCAAGAGATGGAACATGCTACCACTGAAAATGTGAAGGTCATCCGAGAGCGGATGAAGACTGCAAAAAACTGATAGAAGTCCTTTTCTAATAAGTGATGGAGACCAGTGGAGTTCTAGGAGGCAGACCACATATTCTTGTGAGTCTCCACTTGAAGGGGACTAGAGATATTTGGCTGAGGATACCATCTCTCACCAAGGATTATCAGACTATTCCTGATACTTTGGAGGATTGGCATGGTGGTGTACCGCTTGGCACTACCACTGAAGTTGGAGAGGGTGCACTACTTCTTCCACATATCCCAGCTAAGGAGATACGTGCATGACCCATCTCAATTCATTGACCATGGATAGATCGAGATTAACGACAGGGAGAATTTTATAGAGTACCCGATGGAGATAGAGGATTGACAGGAGAAGATCCTTCATGGGCGGTCGATACCTCTAGTGCATGTTCTATGGAAGCACAGTAATCTCCAGGAGAGAACATGGGAGAGAGAGCCTCATATGGATTCCCAGTACCCCTCTTCGTTTTTATATACTTGTTAAGATTTTGGGGACATAAATCCCCAAGGTGGGGAGAATGTAAAGACCTGGAAAAACCCATGTATTTGTTTAATTATTTGAGATTAATATGAGTATGTGAAAATTGACTGCATGAGATTCTGAGGCTCGGTGAGCCCAGAATGAATTTTTGAACTTTGTTTAGGTATGTTTAGTAAATGTGCGGGCAGAATTTTATATATTTGGAACCGGTGCTCAGAATTGAAATCTGAGGGAACCGTTGAATCCATAGTGCCATAATTTGATTAAGGTAAGCTTCACTTCGACCGTAGTTGGTCGGGAGAAAAGGATATTTTTTGGACTTTTTAAAGAATAATAAAATAACATGTAATTGTTATTTTATTTTATTTTTCTCCAATGGATGTGCGGTGGTGGAAGGACTAGTGACTTGTCAAGCCATTTAATGGCTTGACTCATCAACTGCGTAACTCCACCATTGTGAATTACAAGAGGTTCATTAATTCATTTAATGAACCTCATTTATTCTTCAATGCATTACTCACCTTTCCCCCACCTATTTCAATGCAACTTGAGGTGGGGTTTTGTCCTGACTTATTCAAGAGAGGAAACTCTAACAAATTCCTTTGGAAACATCCACCTAGAGGACGAGACCAGATTCAGTGAGAGGTGATGAGCACCACTGAATCATGAACCGACGACAACGACGAAGGAGGTTTCGTCGATCGTCGTCAGCAGAAGCCTCACCCAGTTAGGGGTTTTATGTTTAGTTTGGGATTAAAATTATTGAAATGAGTTTATTTAATCTTTAATGTTAGATAAATATTCTCCCGCTTGTTATCATGTTAACGTGAAGGGCATGAGTCGAACAAACAAGGCTCGGACCCTCCTCTGCTTCGTTCATGTTGCATTCTTCAGGGATTAATTTCCTCAATTTTGATGACAACACGAGACATAGGGTTACTCTATAACGGTGGAATTATGGGAGACTCGTAGGCGTAGAAGGCACCATGAACAGACCACCAGAGCATGTCTAGTGGCCCGCAGAATGAACGGTCATCATGCCATACCGGCGGTGGCCGGAGGAGGCCTGGAGCAACTGGTTGCGGGGCGTGGAAAGGTGGTGTGCCATCACACTCCATAGTGGCCTGAGGTGGCTAGCCTAATCTAGACATGTGGGAGAAGGGTGGTGCCCGCAGGTGCCACTGGTGGTAGCAGCCACGGCCATCAGGCTGCGGCAGGAAGGGGAGGCGTGGACCCGCATCGACTAAAGACAAGTCGGCCGCCTATCCGACCATTGAACGTGGTGAGGTAGTGCCCCATCGGCCAGAGGAAAGGGCCTTGCATCCAAAGGGCCAACTGGAGATAGCAGTCCACCTTCAGGAGGACCGGGTCGGTGATGCAGCTCAGTGTGCCAGTGCGGGTGGGTCGTGCCCCACCCGGCTGGCTTGGCCAACTGTGGCCCAAGCCTGCGAATGAGCCAGGCCAACCCCGATGGGCTAAACCTAGTGAACCGGGCCAACCTTTAAAGGTCCAGACCTAGGCGGGGTCCAGTAAACCCCGGGACCCATTGTGTCGGGCCAGCCTCTCCGACTCAAACTAGGCCCAGACCCAACTGACCGCCGAATAAAGAAACACCCATAACTAACAAACCGGGTGTCTATTTGACAAGTCATCAGTGGCACTGGGACCCCTTTTGGGAAGTAGTCCCTTTGGAATATTCTATTGGGCCTGATAGAGCAGGGTCGAACTAACGTACGACCACCCCCGTTTCACAGAAGGGGGTGTAACTAACAGACCGAGTGTCTGATCGACGCACCGTCTATGAAATAATAACCCTTGTGACAAGATATTCCTTTAGAGATACTCTAAGTGAGTTTTGATGGAGTTTTATGTGTGACCAAAGTTGGATCAGACTTGAATCCAACTGGGCCATTTTTATAAAAGTGCCAATATCTCACAGACTGGTCATCTGATCGACGCACCGTTTGTCATGTTGGGACCCCATGATGAGGTGGTACTTTGGGAATAATTTTTGCAGGACTTTGTACCGGTTGAAATATGACAGATGGTTTGGGGAGAAGAGTCTTTTCGATATCAAGCATGCTTCGTGCGGGAATCCAGTGGCTAGCTATGACATGTATAAGAAGAGCGACCAATACGGGTCAGCATCAAAAACTTCAAAGTGGGGTGATCTAGATGTATGACTAATTATCCATACCTTAGCACCAGTGAACAATATGGGCCAGCACTAGAAACCAATATGGGTCAGCACCAGCGACCAATACGAGTCACCACCAGCGACCAATATGGGTCATCATCTAGAAACCAATACGGGGCAGCATACAATAACCTAGATGGGTCAGCATTAGAGTTACAATAGATAGGATGATCTGACTTTACGACTATTCATCCCTATCTTAGTAACTTTGATGTTATACAGTTAGAGTGAGTTGTCTCTTTTTCTTCATGCTTCATGATTTAGATCATGCTTTTGATATTTCCTTTTTTGTATTTCTTGTGATTTTTTCTTTTGTGGATAACTGAGAGACCTTCTGGGGTATTGGGGTCCCCTAATGAGTTGTTATACCCACCCCTACATGGGCTCCACATGTAGGTGTGTGTCTGCTACAGACTACTGATACTCTAAGGTAGAATTTGGAGGTTCAAGACATGTTGGATGTTGGTGTGATGGGGGAAATCGATATCCTCTTCCTCTACTTCAGACTTATAGCTACTACCTTCTAGGTAGATCTCCAGGGTAGATGTGACAACTATTTAATTTCTTTTCTATTTCTAGGGCATGTATTTCAGCCCACTGTTTTCAGCTTATAGTTGTACTTGTGGTTGTACTTTACTCTCATGACTATACCTTACTTTTGTTGGGTTTTAACATCAGTTTCCATTTTTGAGTTTGTAAATATCTCTAAGGAAATGCCTTCCCTAATCTAGAAAATCTTTTAGGTTCTAGTTTTCAATCCCTGGCCTATAGAAGAAGGGCTTGGGGTAGTCACGTCCGGGCCCCATGGGATGAGTTGTGACATTGTATTCCACCTCAACATGATAGAGCACATGAGTAATATTTTAGTGATTCAACCTCATATAAAAACAACACATTGAAGTGTTCCAACTATTGGAATTATGTTTCTAAGATTAGTTCCAAGAAAAAACTATCCACTAAATGCAAAAATTCAAATTCCCTTGGAATTTTACATTTCCTCAAAACATGAGTAATTACAACCTCCCCAATGTATAAATTCTCATCCCTGAGATGCCTTTGGAAAAAAAACATAACCTTACCTACAAGGGTCTTTAATTCTCATTCATATAGTCACTTTGTGTTTCCAAACACCCAATTCACCTATAAGAACATCTTAATAATATCGAACATTAGTGGTTAAACCTGAACCAATGCTCGTTTTCTAAATGAAACACCAAAGAGGTTCTTATTCAATCCCATTTAACTAGATCCATGATCACATCATAGTCTCTTTAAAAAACTAGAAAATGGTTTTCCCCACCATATATTTTAACATCAGAAGGGGATAATTCTGAGCCTTATCACCTCCACTATTATAATTGCCTATGAAGAATGCCCTAATAATTTTAATGATTCTCCTAGAATAGTTTCTTTAACAAGGTGAACATGATTATATATGAGGCCATAATGGAGACCTTGATGTAACGAAATGGTCGAATCCCAATTGACAAAATTGAAATTGATCATGAAAGCTTTCCTGGAAGACATATCCGACCTTTAAACCACACTCACCTTAACTCGATGATGTGATTTAAATCAGTTCCATTCATCTGTATACATCGATCCAGATGAAAAACAAGTTGAACCACTCTGAATGACTATTCTTAAAAATTCCCGTATTAGACAACTATCGAGTCTACAAATAGAACAAAAACACTTTATTCAAGGGAATCTTGAATTTATAACAAGGAAATTCACTAAATCCCATACTCGAGTCTTGATGGAATTTCATGATCAAACTATCAACTGGACATTTTAATTATCGTTCATTAGAATGATCAGGGATGTATCCTAGATCCATCCCATTGGAATCGTTACCCATTAAACATCACCTCCAAGCTCGAAAAAATGACTGGGATAACCTCAGATCCATTTAACTAGATTCCAAGGAACTAACAGAAGTTAGTACATACTCCAAGTTCAAAAAGAGATGTTGATACAAGGCTAAGATGTGCACATAAGATTATTGACTAAGCCCATAATGGAATTCATCTGACAGTATAGTGAAAGTAAATAGTTTTTTCCAAGATTCTGCCCAAGGAATTCTTACACAGGAAACTAGGTATCACTTATGACTAACCAATCCTCAATGAAAACCACAAATCTAGTGTGAAACTCTAATTGATATTACTTATCAATCCCAACAGCTTTTAAAAATGTTATCACGGTGTAATATCGGCACTATCCTAGTGCATCAAGGATGATGTTAAGATAGGGTAAATGTTCATCTCTTTCAGAAGAGTGTAAATAGAGGGTTTTAATTGTTTCTGACCAACCAGGTAACCCAGAAAAAGAACAATCAACCCACTACTGGTCAACTTCTCAAAAAAAATAGGCTTCTCCTACCGATACATCACCATTGATCAATAATAAGCTTTTACCACTTGATACATATTGTGATCATTTAAACTTAACCATCAAAGTCCATCCAAGACCTACAATGTTTCTAAAGGTTTCATACATGGTCAACACTACCATTTTCATGTTGTCGAGAAATCAATGACACAATTTGAAACTTCCAATCCATAAGGGAACTCAAAAAAGACTAACCATCTCCAACGGTCCACTTAGGTTGCTTTACATCTACTTTTAAGGACACATATTCACCAAAATGGACATGAAACTACTCAGCTTTAGGAGTTTCATAGTCATCGAAAGAATGGATAGACCATCCTCTTAGAAGTGCATTGCATAAGAAACACCTTAAACACAAATGTTTATGAATTTTCTATAAAAACAAAAACTAAGATGCTTAGCCTATGAAAACACTCAATACTCTATAAATCATATTGAGAATTGGGATAAAAGTGATCCCTTTAAATCCCAGGTCACTATACTCTGAAGACAACATGATAATTTACTCAAAAAATAAAGTCTAGGTGATTTCACCAAAAATAATTAGTTTATTACATTATTGAGGAACTCTATGGGTGCCACGTTTATAAACACACCATATTCAAGGTTTCATATGTAAAACAAAACACCCTCAATACTATGAATGCATTTTTCTTCTTATGAATTTGAGTATCAGGAGGACCATACAAGATATTTAACCCAGATTCATATTTCCCCATGTGACCATTAACTTGGATGATAATGTACCATGTCTTCCATAACTGAGGAAAAAATATTGGGACATATAACATACTAAACAGAGGACCATCCCCTAGGCATGTCTAACTTGGAGAAACTGATCGATGCTCACACATATAACAAGGGCCAATAAAAACATGACAACCCATCTAAATAAGGGTTTAATTTTAAAGATAATAGTCCTACAAGGGAAAATGACACCTGAACAACAAAAAATGTCATAAATATTCAAGAATTTATCAAGGAATTAATCTCTAAGGGTGTTATCTGCCTTAGGATATCCCCTAGATAAAGAATAAGTGTAAACTCTATGAGTAGTTTTCACCAACAAATTTTACTAGCCCCTATGCCTATCATTTAAGCCCTTCCTAAATAAGGGAAAGGCCTGCAAAACATTCTCATGTTTCTGTTCCATGGAAACTCAAAGATAAATTTAAATAACCCTTAAAATAGTTTTTTAAATAAAGGAAACCACATCAGGTTCCATTTTAAAGTCTTTATATTTATCTAAATTTGATCTCTAAGAATTTAAATGATTTAAAACAAATCACCAATCCATACAGAAAATACTTATGGAACTTCCTTTTTAAACATTAAACATTTATTGACATCCCATAAAAATTAGTAAATATATCATATAAATTAATTTTTAATAATATAAAGTATTAATAGATAAGTTAACCTATGAGGAACCAATTTAACCAACATGGGTTCTTCAAAATGAAACCCAACAGTAGTTTCGTAATTATTAAAGTTCTAAAACACTCGTAGTGTATTATCTCCTAAAGAACATGTCCTAACTAACCTACTTTGGTATAGTTGTGCATTTTAAAATTTAATCACAAGATTTACATGCCCTTGGGATAGAGTCATAATCCTTTACAGAGCCAACCAATCTAGTTTAGATCAAAATTAAACACTTTTTCCCATTTATAAACGTTTCATAATATACTATGGTCACTCATAACAGCTTAGTTATTTGCTTTTCCATCTAAAAATATATAGAGAGCTTGTAAACTTTACATTTTGACATTTTTATCCCATTAAATGAAGTTAATTAATTTTAAATTTTGATCATTAGAAGGTTTTTCATTTTAACAAAGGTCTCTAGACATATATAAAGATCAAATATGGTTTGAGTGCATAGTTACCTTTCCCTAATTATGAGATGTACATACACATCACAATTGAAAAATGGATCTCATTTAATCACAACCCAAATATTAAGACCATTCCAACATTTATATATATCAAGATAGAACTAGCATGCTATCACAAGTAATAAATATAAATAATCATTCAATATAAATAGACAACATGGAATATAATTACCTTCTAAGAGCAGTAATTCAACATGCTAAATAAATAATCAAAGCATGTTGTCTAAATATGTATGATGAAGAAAACAAATTCATGGAATAACATTCAATGAACATGATTCAAATTAGTAAGAAGCCTACAAATTTAACTACATGGAATGACATGTGCATGACTTGTTAATTTTTATGTGCCAATAATGATGCATGTAATGTTTCATACTTTTCGTACTAAGATAAGGGTAAACTACAATAAATTACAAAAATAATTAAGCATTGGAAATTACACCACTGACTCAAAGTGAAATTGTATAAACTGTAATACCAAACATCACAAAAAATAATCTCATTCATGGCCACATGGGATTTTCCCTGTGGGTGGGGTGATCAGTACCAAACGCGGCTATTTACCAAGTGTATACACATTCCTAGTATCCTATTTATAATTAAAAAGTATAAATTCAAAGAAAAAACTACTATGATACCACTTTGCAACATCCTGACCCAACTAACCACTAATTCGGTAGCATGACCAATGGGTCACATGGCCTCAAGAGTGCCTCCTTGTATGCTAGAGTTTTCCAACTAGCTAATAGGGTTTAAGGAGGTGATAGTGGGGAGACTATACCTTCATCCTAAAATAGCACACCAGAATAATAAACAAGAATAAATAGTAAAAGGAATAATATATGAAAGATAGAGAATCAGAATTATAAATAAATGAATACAAGGATGGAGAAATCCAATATATAATAGATTCATGCATGTCCAGTTGATGATAAAAAACTCTAAAAGTAGAGATACAGTAGGAAAAATTATATTGTACAATATAAGAATATTTAAAAGAATTAAAATCCTTGAGGGGGATCTCTACAAGAATCCTAGGAACTAGCTTGGTCTTGTGCTCTTATCTCCCATGTACTAGTAGGACAACTCAAGAAATAGTCTATGGTCCTGCAAACATAAGGTATACTCAGGTACCTCAGTGAAAGTATGGCCCAAGTAGGGTGTGAGATATAAATCCCATTTGGTTCCCACCAATAGTGACCAAAATAGAATCTATTAGATTTATAATAAGTAAAAAATTATGAAGGTAATATGAATGACAAACAAAATAGAATAAATAAAGAATAACCCACTCATGTTCCAAAAGGACACCTAGTAACTCGACCTACTTCAGCTCATGGCCAGAATTAGATGTCTAACCAGTAACTATATATATTAATAATTAAATATATAATTTTAGGTATATATTTCATCCACCTATTTGAACCTAGTATGTACTCACATAAGTGTCCATATACCGAGAATACTAGGTGTTGTCTGGACCAGGAATAACTCAGTCATCCATAACCAATCTAAATAATCATATAAGCTCAATAAATATGGTACATTACAACATCCTAATAGAGTGTGAGACATCATAGATAACACTCGGTATGGTGAGTTATCCATCATGTCAACACTCAATACACTGAGTGTGTCATCATGTCAACACTCACAAGGGACATGGTATATAAATCTCACCATCCCAACAATTTCAATGGTGCGATATTCCATAAATCAACACCTAATGTAATGGAGCATGATTTCCACCATGCTCAATAGAACCCCTAACATCGTTCCACACCCTATATCATGACATAATCATATTTAAAATAATAGTTGAAACCGTGAGGAATTACCACCAATTATTCACTTTTATCATTCCAGTATTATCAAAGCTTTGAAATTATAACAATTCACATAAGCCATGCTTATTTAATTATAACAATGAGCATGGCCATACCACCCAATTAAATTCCATTTTAATTTAAACCATTTAATTAATTCATGGAAGGAAAACCATCATGAACATTACAATCCATTTAATGCGTATCATTTAACTAGACATAACATGTAAATTTATTTTTCAAGGTTGAGAGAGACACTTAGAAGGAGCCATTGGTTCATTTGGGAATTTACCTACAAGAGAAAAGGAAATTTATAAAGCAAACCATTCAATTTATGAAACATGACTATCACTTATTATAAGTCCCCATCATTAAACCTTACATAATATTGATTTTTGACAAAGAATTAACTTTCTCTCACATTGACAATCTTTCTAGGTTTAGAGTTTTAGAGAATTAGGCCATAACTATTTCATTAAATATCTAATATTACAAAGTAGACACTTATACTCTATCCCATTTTTTCACAATAATAAAACTCCTTAAATAATGAAATAATTTCGTTCTTGATAAAAATATTCTTGAATTCTTCCCTTCTCTTACCCGTCCTTATACCCTGTGATTTTTTTTCGAAAACATGGAATGATCATAAAAATCTTAGTAAGGGATATAAAATAAGGAAATAAAACATTAGTATATGAATATATACAAATCAATGAAATCATTCTTTTCCCTCATAAATCATTATCTCTTTAACATACCTCACGAATTAATAATATTTATGAATAACTCATCGAAATCATAAATCATAAAGGTAAATTCTGTCATCCATAACATACATTGTGGATTTCACAACTACATAGGGAGTAACCTTACTAGTTACATTTGGAATAACAATCACAGTATATTCACTAAATCTATTAGGAGAAACTTTACCATTTACCATTTTCACATTACCCAATGCATTGGATAGCTATCATGGGCCCACCCACCCTTGGTTTATCATGAAACCACTTGTATTTGGTTTATCATGTAACCAAATATTAAATTTCCAAGTACCATTACATAATCATAACACATAAAAGATTGAAATTATCAACATTTCACTTGTCAATCACAAGAAATCAATTCAAGATATTTAAATATTCAATTAATTTACAAAACCTTTTAAAACATTTAAAAAGAATATTTTTGAATCCGAGTGTCCAAAACCACTTTGTAACTTTTAAAGGAATTTACATTTTAAACTTTAATGTCTATATAAATAAATACTTAAAACCATTTTAAAAACATAGACATTAATGAGAAATATTTAGAAGAATAAATCATTAAAGCATTTAAAATGATGTTTTAGTTAAAGAGTCCCTTACCACTTGAGAAACACATGAATAAAAACCATTAAGGAATAACATTTAAAAAACATATAATATCATGAGAATAATTAGATTCAAGATATAATATGTCAAATGGTATTATATAAACCATATAAAATTGAACTATTTCATAACAACAAATAATTCTCAATGGAATGTAAATTGAGAAGAAATCCCTTACAAAGATCGTATCCTAAGATTAAGGATAAATAAATAAAATAATTGTGCGTGAAAATTATAAATACACCCAATATAATTTGATATTTAGTGTAAAAAAATCATAGGTCATTCACACATATTATTGGAAAAACAAAACCAATGACGTGGATACTTAACTCAATGAATAGAAATTTAGTTAAGATTTCCCTTACAAAGTTCATATAAATGATGTAAGAATTTATTAATGGGGTGATTATCTGTAGCAACAATATATCCACACAAAGGGAAGTATAAATTAAAATTTAAGTAAATATACAATGGTTCAACACATAATCTCGTCATAAGATAATCAATGAAGTATGCGTAAAACTCAATAAGTGGAAATTGAGTTTAGAAATTATCTTACAAATATAATTTTGTTAATAAACTAGATTGATTATGTGTATTCACTATAAATAAAAATAAATAAATTATAAATACTAGTTAAGATATCAAAATTAATTTCTTACATAATCATAGTATGAAATATTCAAAAAGTATAATAATAACCCAAATAATAGAAATTGGGTTAAGAAGTTCCCATATTAAATTTCGATAGCCTAATGACTTTACTTAAAAAATCATAAGATGAGTTGATTGAAAGAAAAAGGGGTATAATATAATATTTAAATAATATTTATAGTGAGTGGGATATGAAATTAAAAATCCCAACATATGAAAATATAAATTAAGAAGGCATAACATTAAAGGAGTGCTTGAAAAGGGAAGGGTGTTAAATTCCTTTACTTTGAGTATGACTTGTCTTGTTCATTCTTTATATTCTGGAATAAAAAACTTACGTTAATTTTTACTTATTTCATAAAAAAACTCATGTTTATTATTCATTTTATATTACTTATCATCATGTTATAAAAATTACATAATTATTTAAGTTCATATCAGCCATTTTTTTGCTATTGGGTACTTGAGTCCAAAATAAACTTGTTTTGATGTAAATTTTCCATGTAGTCAAAAGTAAATCATCGCCATAATATTATTCATGATTTTAATATCATATATATAAATTATATATGTATTATAATATTCCATGACATTTGGATATAGGAAATTAAATGCACCGTTCATGGAGATGGTAGGTCGTACGTACACATGAACGCAACTTTCATTTCATTGTCATATTTGAGGATGTAAAACCAAATGATACATAGGTATATTATAATTATAGTATAATATATATGTTATATAAGTTTAATAATTTCATTAAATCTATTATTTATATGTTCTATGTATGGAATGAATGAATTATATCACATTGAGGGGGGTAGTCCGCACTTTCTCAACTGAAATTATTGTATTTACACATCATGAAAAGAATAAAGGTATGTTGTAAATTAAAATTAAATAAGAATAGAGAAAATATAAATATCATATATATAATATATAAATACAATTCCATAATAATTTCCGCCATTATAGGTGGTAGGGGAAAATTGAACAATCATCGTTTCATGAGGCAGTATTTCACCGTACACAGAAACAATATGTTTATATCCATTAGATGGAGATGTCTGTAAGTGTGGTTAGAATCATTCTCATAAAAATATCCTAGTATATTTAGGAAAATTTTTTTGTTATGTTATAATATAATAATAATATAATATTCAGTGGAGAATGAAAATAAAGGAAAGGAACTTGAGAGAAGCTGTTACCTCTAAATCGGGTAACTTCTTTTCATTTGAGCAAAAAGGATTTCTTGAATTTTCTTCTCGAAAAGGTAAGGATTATAGGAGGAATTGATGAATGTTGTGAGATTATTTTAGTATAATTTTTCCAAGACAATGGTCTTGAGATGTGTGAGTAAGTGGGTAGTGGTGGTGGCCTGTTATAAGAGGGAGGATGGGCACTTAGGAAAAGTCTTGAAATATTAATTTATTATAAATTGATTTTTGATTTCAAAAGGTCTCAAACACATGTATTTCCAAGATAATATGATTTTGGTTATAATACCAATCATCAAATAATTTTAAGACAAGTTTTTAATTTTTTTTATCTTTATCTTCTTGGTTTAACCCTTAGTTAAAAACATTAACTCTTACCACATCGTCATGTATTTTAATAATATATGGTTACTATAGTTACTATAAAATTTCAATTGAACCAAAAATGGATCATTAATGAAATTTTTAACATTATATAAGTTTTTTTGAAAGAGATTATATTTCTATAACTATTATATTATTTAATAAAATATTATTTGTTTTATAAACTCATTTATGTCAATTTTGACACTATTTAGTAATTGATTTTTGTTAAAGTTATAAAAACTTGATTCCTTCAAACCAATGGAATTAAATCAAAGATAATATATCAATATATTCTATATAAATCATTTATGGAATAAAAAATAATCAAATTATATTTATTTTAATATTTATATTATCATTTATTTGAATCCTTTATTATTGAAGCAATCACTGCATCATTATTATAACATAATTAAATATATTTATTTAATGTCTAAAAATTATAAATAAAATATCATGATGTAGGAAATATTTTTATATTTATAATTACTATTTATATTACAAGTGATAATTTAGATAAACCCATATGAAAATTTATTTAGTAAAAGATATATGTTTATGATATATTTCCCTTTACTTTAAATTAAATATTATAAAATTTCATTTTCACACCCAAGTGGCTCCCAATTTCCAAATTTTCAGACTAAGGATTCTCATGGTAAGAATTATATCATCCAAAAGAATTATAACATGTTTAAGGGTAGTTTTTTATTATTATAATATTATTTTTTACCCTTATTTACCTAATTTACACTTTAACCATGGTAAATAAATATTATTAATGAAGTTACTATTCATAATGTCTAAAAATAATAGGTATCTATTTACACAATTTAGACCTTATAATTAAAAATATGGAAACCATTTTTCCAAATTCAAAACACCTAAATTATAGTAATTAATTTAAAAGTAATTCTCGTTGTCAAAACCAGAATGCGGGTTTTTAAGAAGTAAATACTATGAAAAGATTGACATGTGTTTATGTCCAATTTCAATGTAAAATTACTTCTAATGACCCAAATTTGAAAAAATAATATAAATATATTTCATTTATACTTTAAAAACATCAAATAATATTATTTAACCATATAAATTATCTCGATGGAAAAAAGTTGTTTTTAATTAAAATTTAGTGTATTTTTACTATTCATCAAAACATGATAGTTATCAGAAAAATATCAAAAATTTATCCAAAGTAAATTTTGATGACCTATTCTAATTAAGAAGGTTATTTTATTAAATAGAACATATAATGGTGTTAAAAAACTAAATTTTAAAAGGGTTCTCCATCAAAAGGTGGTAAATTTGTATTTTTAGAAAAATACTTCTTTTATCTAAAAAAATGAATTTGTTCTTATATCATATATAGAAAACATATAAGATGAATTTAAAACATTAAATTTTATATATAAAATATATTTATTATTAAATAAAAATCCATAAATAGTGATATGATTTTATAAACATAATTATTCTCTTTTAAATAGGTTTTTATAACAACACATTCCTTAGATTCAATTGGTTTTTGTTTCCAATTCTAATAAATTTGGTAACCAAAGAATCATTATTTTAAACTGTGTAAACCATATTTTTATAATTTAATTTATAATATTCATTCTTTACATTCCAAAGGCTAGGCTTTAACTACCATTTAAAATAATAATATTATATTATTATTTTTCGGTATAACTCAACATTGTGTGCAACGTAAGATTTCAGGGAAACCTGTTATTGCGTGTTGATAATTCTATTAGAAAAATAATCCCCTTTAATTTAAAATTAATATATTATTCATAAATATTAATAGATATGAAAATGTATTATTCTACAAATAATTGGGTCATTACATCATTCCACCCTTTTGGTAATTGTATCCTAGCAATTTTAAAATTGGGCTCAGAAACAAAATTAAAAATACAACATCAGAAAAAGATTCAATAAAACTATCACTTTAAAAGAAATAAATATAAAAAAAGGTCACCTGAGATAACACATACTAGGATTCGATGTTGGAAATATGGATATGGAATAAAAACTCACCGTCAATTTCTTATGGAGAGTGATAGAAAACATTTTCAGAAGAAAGTTAACAATCAGAAAACCATAAACTTGTGATGGGTTAAATGGTTTTTGTTTTCTCATTAGGAAAATAAAATGGAACCCATTTTTTTAGTATCATTTTCATAAAGTTGAGTAATTTATTTATGATATTGAGTAAGATCATAAGGAAACATTCTTACTTGACAAGTAGAGTCTCATACTTCAATAAATATCTACCAAAAACCCATCTTTTCTCTAAACGATAAGTATTCAAGATGACTTGGTCACACCTAAAGTACTAAAATCAAATTCTAGTGAATCACATAATCCACAAAATATGAACTATATATTTCGATTGTCTTTATACATTAACTAAAAAAATGGTTAGAACAAGATCAAATAATCCCCTAAAAAGAAATATCCTTTATAAATAGAAATATTAATATTAATCTCCAAAAAATTCCCCAATTTTCAGCAAATACAATTCAAAAAATAATTTTCCATATAATTCCTCAAAAATAATAATCTAAACTAAAAATTGAAACCTAAAATTCTGAATTATTTGATCACATAATCTTCCACGATAAATATTAACATTTTTCTCCAAATAACATTTACTACTCTTAAAGTATCATACATAAAAGTAATTAACCTAATATCAGGTTCCCCATGATAGGTTAATCATTTACATAAAATACCCAAATCATTATATGTTCACAATAAAAACATATATTCTTCCAAAATAAACATCATCCATTACTCCTCAAATAAAATCTCATGGTATTCTATTTTAATTGGAAATATAGGGTTCCCAAAATTGTGAATGTCTTCAAAAATAACATTTATAATATAAACACCAAATCATTTTCCTATACTAAGGATATCCATTTGATAAAAGAAAAGTTCCCAAGATCAACTTATTCTTGATCCATAAAATCATTTAAAAATAATAAGGCATACTAACCAGGGAATTCATGTAAGCTTATGGTAGGCGATGCACCCTTGTCGCCCTTCATTTGTGGGTTCTATTCATATGGCCTTTTCGGATGCGATGGGTTTCCACCCATATTGTGGGTTGTCCCTTTTTATAAAACTCAAAAATAACCCAAACATATTTTAACCTAAATGGTTGTCTTATACCTCTCATTTTAATTTGAATTCATAATGACCTCAACATCTTAATTCGTGAAGTCTTATATATATTGACATATTTTTCAACTCCATATGATAAAATAAAAATATCCCCAGTATAAATAACATCACACCTTAATCATAGTGTCAACCTAGTTTCATCATCATTTTGCTCATGCAAATAAAAGGTCCATGCATTGTAATAATGATTTATATATCCTTCAAAATAATTTTCTTCTTTTATACAAATACACTTTGTGAAACTTGGGTCATATGGGTGTTCATAAAAAAAGTTTTGAAAAATAATCAGGCATGACATATAATTTCAAAACATCTGATAAAACATGATTTTTATAAAATAGTCGGACAGAGTTTGAGAATGGTCCTTTTAAAATACCATAAGTGTGTGTTGAAAGACTATATTTTAAAAGAAAATATAAATAGGTTGTGCAAGGGTCTTCTTATTCATCACCTATTTCAAAATCTTAATATGATTCAAAATCTTGTGATAAGGTAAAATATCTTAAAAATACATTATAATATTTACATTTCTTGAAAATATGAGAATATTTATAAAATAGTATTTTATAAAATACGACCCATGATCCACGATGGTATAGAGGTATAATGGAGGTGTTTTATATCTCAATAAATTGATTTCAAGTGAGTTTTATGTTATGAAATGTTTCAGAATCATCTAGACATAACTTTTCGATAATTATTGCAAGAAAGTCATTAGTAAGAGATAGTGCATAAAACAAATAAGTCTCAATGGAATGTAAATTGAGATGAAATCCCTTACAAAAATTGTATCCTTATATTAAGGATAAATCGATGACATAATTATGTGTGAAAATTATAAATAAACCCAATATAATTTTATATTCATTGTAAAACAATAATAGGTCATTAAAACATATTATTAGAAAAACAATACCAATGACATGGATATTTAACTCAATAAATGGAATTTGAGTTACGATTTCCCTTACAAAGTACGTATAAATGATGTAAGAATTTATCAATGGGTTGATTATGTGTAGAAAAAGTATATACACACAAATGGAAGTGTAAATTAAAATATATATATATATATATATAGTGATTGCACACATAATCTTTTCATAATACAATCAACAAAGTATGCGTAAAACCTAATGAGTGGAAATTGAGTTTAGAAATTCCATTACAAAGATTGTTTTCTAAATCAAATAGATTGATTATGTATATTAACTATAAATCCACAAAAATAAATTATAAATACTAGATAATATATCAAAATTTATTTCTCACATAATCATATAACGACATAATCCAAAAGTAGAAGAATAACTCAAAGAATAGAAATTGGATTAAGAAGTTCCCTTACGAAATTTTGGCAGCCAAACGACGTTACTTAAAAATTCATAAAATTAGTTGATTGAGATAAAAATGGGTATCTAATAATTTTTTAATAATATTTACATCTATGGGGATATGAAATGACAAATTACAACATATGAAAACTGAAATTAAGAAGGCATAACACTAAAAGTGTGCTTGAAAATAGAAGGGTGGTAGATTCCCTTACCTTGAGTCTGAATTGTCTCATTCATTATTTATATTCCTAAATAATAATATTAGGTTAATTTATAATATATTAAGAACCATTTTCATGTTTATTATTTGTTTTATATTACTTATCATCATGTTATAAAAATTATATAATTATTTAAGTTCATATCGGTCGTTTTGTCGATATTAGGTACTTCAGTTGAAAATGAACTTGTTTTGATGTAACTTTTCCATGTAGTTAAAATTAAATCATCAAAATAATATTATTAATTATTTAAATATCATATATTTCCAGTATATATGTATTTTTATTAGTTCATAACATTTGGAGATAAGAGATGAAATGAATTGTTCATGGGGTTTGTAGGTCGTAGGTACGCATGAACGCTACTTTCATTTCTTTGTCATATAAAAAGAGTGAAAACTAAATGATACATAGATATATTGTAATAAAATTATAATATATATGTTATATGATTTAAATAATTTCATTAACTCCATCCTTTATATGTTCCATGAGTGGGATGAATGAATCATTTCACTTTTAGGGGGCGGTAGTCCGTACTTCCTCAAATTAAATTATCATATTTATAAATCATGAAAATCATAAAGGTATGTTGTAAATAAAAATTACATAAGAATATAGAAAATATAAATATAATATACATAATATATAAATATAGTTTCATCATAATGTCCACCATTAGTGGTGGTAGGGGAAAATTGAACAATCATCGTTTTGCGAGGCAGTAGTTCACCGTACACAGAAACAGTATGTTCGTATCCATTAAATTGAGGTGTGTGTAAGTGTAGTTCTAATAAATCTCATAAAAAATCATATTATATTTTTTATAATGGTTTTGTAATGTAATAATATAATAAGAAGATCATAGGGAGTGGGGGAGGAAAATAAAGGGAAGGAACTTGAGCGAAGATGTTACCTCTAAATCGAGTAACATATTTTGATTTTAGCCAAAAGGCAATTCGGAATTGCATTATAACCAAGGTAAGTCTTCTAGGTGGAACATATGGATTTTGGGAACTTATTTTATAAGAATTTGGACTAGAAAAAGGGCTTTTGTGGTGTGACTAAGTGGGTAGAGAAGGTGGCCTTTTATAAGAGGGAGGAGGGGCACATTATAAAATCCTTGAAATATTATTTTATTATAAATTTATTTTCAGTCCAAAAAGGTCCCAAACTAATTTATTTCAAGTATAATGTGATTTTGGTTTGAATAATAATCATTTAATAATATTAAGACAAGTTATTAATATTTTGTTATCCTTATCCTTTTTGTTTAACCCTTAGTTAAAAACCTTAACTCTTACCATGTCTTCTTGCATTTTCATAATATATTGTTACCACTGTTACAATAAAATTCCAACAGAACCAACTATGGATCATTAATGAAATTTTTAACCTAATATAAGTCTTTTGGCTGAATATTATATTTTTAAGACTATTATATCATTTAATAAAATAGTATTTGTTTTAAAAAATCATTTATGTCAATTTTGACACTATTTAGTAATTGATTTTTGTTAAAGTTTTAACAACTTTAATCCTTCAAAAAAAGGAATTAACTCCAAGATAATATGTCAATATCATCCAAAAAATTTGTGGATGGCATAAAAAATAATCAAATTACATTTATTTTAATACTTATAATATCATTTATTTGAATCCTTTATTAATTATGCAATCACTACATCATCAATGTGTCATAATTAAATTTATTTATTTAATGTCTAAAAAATATAAATAAAATATCATGATTTAGTAAATAGTTTTAATTTTATAATTAATATTTATAGTCAAATATATAATTTATATAACCCTATATTAAAATTGATTTAGTAAAAGATACATGTTTATGTTATATTTTCCTTTACTTTAAATTAAATATTATAAATTGTCATTTTCACACCAAAGTGGCTCCCAAATTCCAAAAGTTAGGCCTGAGGATTATTATGGTCTGAAATATTTCATCCAATGTGATTATAACATGTTTAAGGGAAGTTTTATATTATTATAATATTATTTTTTACCCTTATTTACTCGATTTACCCTTTAACCATGGTAAATAAAAATAATTACTGAAGTTACTATTCATAATTTCCAAAAATAAAAGGTACCTATTTAAAAAAATTGTACCTTATGATTCAAAATATGGAATCCAATTTTCAAAATTCAAAACATATAAATTTTAGTAATTAATTTAAAATTAATTCTCGTTTTCAAAACTAGAATGCGTGTTTCTATACAGTAAAAAATACAAAAATATTGACATGTGTTTATATCCAATTTCAATTTGAAATTACTTATAATGAACAAAATTGGATTAAATGATAAAAATATATTCCATTTATACTTTAAAATTATTAAATAATATGATTTAACCATATAAATTATCTCGATGGAAAAATTTGTCTTCAATTAAAATTTAGCATATTTTTACTATTCATCAAAACATGATAGTTATCAGAAAAATATCAAAAATTCTTCCAACGTAAATTTTAATGTCCTTATTTTAAATAAGAATTTTATTTTTTAAAATATAACATATAAAGGTGTCAAAAACTAAATTTAAAAACAGCTCTCCATCAAAAGGTAGTAAAACTATATTTTTAGAAAAATACTTCTTTTATTTGAAAAATAGAATTTGTTCTTATATCATATATATAAAACATATAAGATGAATTTAAAACATTAAATTTAATATATAAAATATATTTTTCATCAAATAAAAATATCGAAAGAGTGATGTGATTTTATAAACACAATTATTCTCTTTTAAATATGTTTCAATAAAAAACATACCTTATATTCAATTGGTTTTTATTTCCATTTCAAATAAATTTTCTAACCAAAGAATAATTATTTTAACCTATGTATACCAAACTTTCATAATTCAGTTGGTACAATTCATTCCCGTCATTCCAACAGCTAGGTGTTAACTGCCATTTAAAATATTAATAATAATATTATTATATTATTTTTCAGTATAACTCAATGTTCTCTATCCCAAAAGATTTCAGAGAAACCCACTATTAAGTGTTGAGTATGCTATTAGACAAAGCATACCCTTTAACGTAAAATTAATATCTTATTCATAAATATTAATTGATAAGAAAATTTATTATTTTATAAATACATGTGTCGTCACATTTATAAAGTGCTTTCATTCATATAACATTTATATAAAAGTATGTAAATTCCATATTGAAATAAATCAAGAGTCTATATACAATTCATTCAATATACCTAAAAATGGAATATTAGAAACCATTAATGCCATAAGGCCAATCAAGATGCAATCTATTAAAAATAAATTTTTAATTTTTATGAAAACACACCTCATCTGATAGGTTTTATTATAAAAACAAGACATTGTTTATTAAAAAATTCATTGATAATAGTTAAGTATCAAAAGAAATATTTTAAAAGAGTAATTTTATAGAAACGAACAAACATTAAAAACAAGAATAGTGTTTCAAAATTTCACTTAGGAGGTTCTATTACCAGTTGAAAAGGTATTATAAGAAAAAATTCAATTATTAACCCAAGATGAACACATAGTAGGAATTCTGGACCTTTAAAAATTTAATTATAAAGGGGGAAAGTTATTAGAAACACCCATGGAGTTTCTGTGATGTAGGTTGGAATCCTTAATTTATTTAACAAGGCTCAATGGAAGTAGTACAATATGAAAATACCAATTTAAAATTAAGAACTAAATTTTAAGGTAATGCATGATAAAGGTCGGCGTTCAACACAGTAAAAGAATTTATAAAATGATATAAATTTAAGGAAAATTATTAGACCTCCTAATATGTACTTTTTATGATTCACTCATCCAATATCAAGATTTTATTTAGTCCAGTTTGGAGGATATTGATGAAATAAACATTTTCCCTAAAAATAGGGAAAATGAGATCATAGCAAAATAGTGCAGTAGATGGATGAAGAACATAGAAATGATTCAATATGAATAAATAGCTTACCGATGAGGATATATAGAGACTAACGGTATTAGATTCTGAGTTTTTATGGAGGAGATCTAGCCAAGCCTATATGAAAGATGAGGAGGGACACGCTGCGTAGGGAGAGGAGGCTCAAACGACAATAGGGAGAAGAATAAAAAATAAAAAGAAACATAAACACCATTAATGGAAATATATGAATTTCACCCTCAAAATCGGGATACATGGTTTGGACACATAGTTTGGCCAAACCGTGTGCCAACCGTGAGACTCCTACTAATTAGGAACCCACCTTGAATGGGTTTCCACGAACTATTACCCTAACCATGTGTCAACTATATGATGAATATTTTTAGGGTACTACCAAAGTGGAAATAACTATGCATGTTAGGTGCACGGTTTGGGTACACCATTAGTAGGTTGTGTGTTTCATATCATCTCACCTCTATAATTAAAATAGTTTGTTGTTGGGGGCCACATAGTTTCAGACAAATTGTGTTCCCCATTCAGTCCTCTTTAATTTTGATTTTTCAATGTCCGACACTCCTAAAACTCAACAGAGCGCCCAAAGAACCCTTCAGGCCTCCAAACACATCTAAAAACAATGCATTTAAGTATTCCCACTCTCTAAATTACATTCCGAATCTTGGTTCAAGTATTCTCCCATCCACTAAATGAAAAAATAAAATTCCCTTGGAATTTTACCTTAGATCAAAACATAGTTCTTTACATATACAAAATGTTCACATCCATAAATGTTAGGGGACTTACAAAAATCATCTATGAATATGGTGTGTTTATTTTTACAATGAGTCTTTGTGTACTATCAATTCTAGAGCCAATGCAAGAATTTCTAGATAAATATCAAATCTCATACTTCAATATACTTTCTATTTGTACAATGTTGTATTAGGATCTACAAGAGAACTTTTGGTGGGAAGACATAATGTATGAAATTGTAGAGCATGTGTAAAGATTCTTGGAATGAAAAAACATAATAATTTAGATAAAAATTCAAAAGTTTTTTATGAAACGTATACCAATTCCATTATCAAATTGTAATAAAATCACAATGGTATTTTTTACTATACTGTCAGAAACATCTAAGAAGAATGATTTTATATGGGATATTGTGGGTGACCACACCATGTATGCACATTTTATAGCTACAAGGGATAATATACACCTTGAAGATAAAAAAATAATATATATCAATAAATATTTAATACATTATAATGATCCATTATAAATTTTATCTTATCTTAATCCACATTTAACATCAAAATTATAGAAATTTTTTTAAAAGTATTTCAGCATCAAGATACATTTGCGAAACACCAATCATCCCCAAACATATAAGTAGCCTAAGATGATCATGTAAACATGAAAGGATATGATAATTTCATGATCACTTAATGTCCAATAATCATGGTAATATTACCTCACACTAATATTTTTTTTAAGAAAATAATGGCCTCTATTAAGAAATTCAAATATAATCATATAAGGCCTTGTTTGAAGAAATATTTCATACTAACACCTAATGGGAAGACAATGTGGTAAGGCGGATAGTAGGTTCAGAACACAATTAAGACACAACTGAGAAGGTGTGATATATCTTCAATCATATCAAGGTAGCTCAAATGAGAAATCCAAGCTATACTAATAATAATAATAATAAAACATGAAATTCAAAGAAGTTTATCATGTCTTATTTAATTTATCATAATGAAATAGAGTTATACATTTATTTAAGAATGGGAAACTATCTTAAAGGTATATTGATACTTATGAGATTTTATAAATAATTGGATGAGTGACTTATATTTAGATTTTCCACCAATCCTCTATAAAATACATATTTTCTTCAATGTTTCAAAGTTAAGGATCTACATACCCGACACCCTATATGTACTCATCGCTAATGAAATATATTTGGAACCTAACTTTTCATGATGTGACAATCCATATTCTTGAATCTAGAGAACAGGTTTTATGGAATTAGATATATTGATTAATGAATGTTATTTTGAGAGATAATAAGTTGGAAAATGCAACATAGGAACCTAAGGAAACAATGATGATAGAATTAATTTCTTTTGATCATTTATTGAGGGAAATAATAATTTTTAAAGACAAAATTATTTTTTGTTTGGGAATATAAAACCTATGATTATAATAAATTAAACATTTCATTAAGTAATATTTCCTAGTGATAATTCAAATATTTCATCCTAATACTACAACACATTATAATAAAACATAATATAAGGAAATTAAATATACCAGAAAACCATTTGGTTATAATAATATAAATAATTAATAATAAATATAGACCAATTAACATAATATTATTTTAAACATTAATCTCAGAATAAAAAATAAGAATAGTGATCAAATTTTTGGCACCAAATGCATCATTTTGAAGTGCATTATTGTTTTTATTTAATAAATAATATTCACAATGAAAATTTATTATTTTAATAAAATTAAAATAAAATTAGGATTCAATACATTTGATTTATCCTTTTTAACTTTTTAATAATTTTCTATGACATTTTAATTTTGGGGTAAAAACATAGATACAATATGAATATATGATATGTATTATGTCATCAAATTGATTTAAAAATAAAACATTGAGAAATATAAATTCTTAGTTAGCCAAATTGGTTTTATTAATTTATAAAATTAATTTTAATTTATTAGATTTAATTTAGTAAACCTATAAATTTTCTTACAAAATCAAATATACATTTTAATTATATTATTAAAAATACGTTATGAAGAATGGTCTTTTAAAAATCCCAAATTATATATTTTTAAGAATATTGGTATATAAAAAACTCTAAGAAATCTATAAGGCCATGTTTATAACATACCATATGATAAAACCATTGTTGGGACAATTTTTTTAACCTAGGGTCTATGTCCCATAATTTTATATTAATAAACAATTTCTCCTATTTCATTATAAATACCCACCCATCCCCTAATTTGTCTTCACTCTAAAATTAGTGAGCATGAATCTCTTCTATTTCTCTCTCTCAAGAGTCCCTCTAAGTGTTTTATAAGGTATTATGTTTCTTTTATCATGTTTTATGAAGCTACATTTCAAGTTATGAATTCCCAATCCCAAAATTTTCCATTTCAATTACAATCCATTTTCTATAATATAATTTAAATTCTTTTAAATATATTTCTATAAATTTAAATTTTATTCTATTATAATCCTGTTGATATATTATTAATGAGATATTACATATTAACTATCATTATATCATTTTCTTAAGTTGTTATCATATTGATATAAGGGCTCTGAACCACTTCTTAGCTTTTAATCATTTAATCCTCTATAATTATTTTTCCTTCCACTATAAAATGTTTTGTTGATTCATTTTTTTTATAAATTAAATACCTCATTATCAAAGATATGAAAAAATTCTATCTAATGATACTAGATTTATAAGTTGTTATAATGACCAATCATTTACGTAATATGAAGGGATAAATCTAAAACATTATGAAATTTTCTATAGTAAATATCATGTGGTATACTAGGAAAGGAATACCAATATGGATACAAAATTTTGATGTAGGGTCTATAATATATTTACCAAGGGATAACAACTGTGAAAAGGGTTGGATGGGTATTGAGTTGATCTTACCTTAGAGAAAAAAAAGGGTTCAAACAACACAAATGGTTTGAAACACCCAAGGGATATTCATTTAATGATTTAGTAAATATTTAAGAACAATAATAATGGATTGGAATATATTATATTAGTCTAATTTCTAATAATATCCTTGAAACATGAATGAAACTAACATGATTATTTCATTATCTTTTAATGGATAATGGTATATTACCTTACAATGTGAATATACTCTAGATTATATGTTTAATATTACATATTCATCTACATAGAAGTAATATTTCATTTAATATGGAATTGTTAATATTCCATAAACACCTTTTCCTTTAATAATACATATGACTACTTATCCATGAGTTGGTATGAGTTTCATTAGGTAAGATTACGTTTTTATCCATTATGTTCATATGAAGGACGAATTGGACTTTTTATATTACATCTTGGGTCTAAATTTATATTTCCTCTAAATGTATTGGTATATCACATTAGAAAAACTAGATTATTATTTGTGATAAAATTTACTTTTTTAAGTATAATGTTTTGATAGTGGCCTTGATGTTCTATTTATCATGTCTAACATTAGGCCTTCCATTACTATGAGAGTAGTTTTTATAATCCATTAATTTATTTATTATATAATCTGGGGATTTATTATCATCCCAACTCATTTTGTTTCAGTATATATAAATTCCAATCACATTATTGATTCCATTCTTTTGTATGATATTATACGATGAATGTTACCCCTAAAATAGAAATTAATCTCACTAAGTGATATTTTATCTCATTTCACCATGAAACATTAAAGGATATTACATTTGACTAATGGATTTATAAGGATAAAAAAATTCAATATTCAGTTGATGAAAAATATGTTTTCAATGTAATACACTTTATGATTTCAATATACCACAATGTCCACTGATGAATCTAGTTTTCTAAAACTACTAAACAACTCGATTAAGGGTATTTTGATCTTTTTATTCAGTACCATTGGAATAAAATAACTATGGAATCCAAGTTATAGTGGTAAGTGTGTTAAAATATTATAACATATGTGATTTCAAAAGGTTTTACATTTAAAACATGACTAAACTGGGACTTCATAGCCCTATCACAGAATATTATGTTCTCATAAAAATCAAAGGGGTGACTGAGAGATGATCAATATTATTCGAAAATCATGACCTTAAAATGGTTTGGAAATGGGTTCCAACACTGTCTCTAACTATTAAAAATCTAATGAAAAAAATAACTAGTTAAAAATCTAAGGTGATCCAATCATAACATATATAAATATTTCATCATTTTATATGAATATTCAATAAATTTCGCAATAGAAAAAACATGATGACTATTATGGTTTAGAATATATTTGTTGTAGATAAATAATGAACTCATTTAATAAAATATATTCATAATCTCCCATAATTTTCTTGTCATATAGAACCCTTTATAGACATTTGTTAATTAAAATCATTCTTCATTACCTGGGGAAAATAGAAACCCAAGAAAAGGTGAGATCAGCTACTCGTTGAGGGTAATATTTAGAGATATTATTCATTGATCATATGAATGAATAAGATAAGAATAATGGTATGATATTTTTATTATATCATATAGTGTCAAAACCATGTCAGTCATATATCATAAATCATGTTTCAGGGAATAAAATATTAACATTCAAAAATACATGAGTTATAAGAGTGAGGAATCATCGTTAATCAATTATAATATGTGAGATCACATAAAAATAATAATAACATGTTATAATAAATTTATTCCATAATAATATGTGTATAAAATAAATTTCATTAGTCATGGATCACTTTTCATAAAATGATATAGATTAATTTCCTATAATGTATTAGGGTTACACCCCATTCAATCATTTCCTTAGTCAAGTTTAACTCTCAAGACTATCACTATGGACAAAGTCCCTCACTGAAATGGGTTCACTAATTATTCAGTTCCATATTATACCATGAGATATAAATCATTACCTAATTAATTTTAGGTATTTAACTAACCCACATATCTCATAATGAGAACCGATCATATGTGGCCCATATGTGTATAAAAACATTCATTAATTCATCATAGTATAACTTTTAGAAAAGAAATGGGTTTCATATACATTTCATAATTTCATATTAATAACACAAAAAATGAAATAATATGTGTTGTAAAGTTATATATTGTACCAAATGAAGAGTAATAATCATCAATTCATGTTATCATAAATGAAATATCCTTTAAAGGAGATTTTGAAAATTTCATTGTAAATAAGGGGAAATAATTTTACTTTGGTATCATTAAAGATAAAAATTACTAGAATAATGATAAAAAGATTTTATTTTAAAGTCAAGATATAATAATTTAAAATAATATCCAATTCAAATAAAATGTATGACTATGGAAAAAACTATTTTTGTAGTAAATGATAAAATAATTATTCTTATGACACTTTTGGAAAAAATTGCAAAAGAACCTAATTCATAAAATGAATGGATTATTTATTTTAAATAATTAATATAGTAAAAATGGATTAAAATTAATTTAAACAATAATATAATCATATATATGAACATTTGTGTAAATATTTTAAATAACATGGCATGGAAGGAAAAAAAATTGACCAAAGTAGAAATATGGTTCGTAATTCATAAAAACATTTTATTAATATTTTTAAGAACAAAAGAGAGGAAAATAATACTAATAATTAAAATTTTCATGAATAAAAAGTGAATAAAAAGTAAATTTTGGTTAAAGGGTAAGTATTAAGTAATTTCTCTCTCTTGAAATTTAATATAAAAAATCACAAAAAATTGAGATTCTAACACAAACCCTTACCTAATGTCTTATCCTACTTCGTATTCATTTGAACAACATATATTATAATTTCATAATTATTATAAATATATTATAGAACCATATATAAACATAACTTACTATTTATCATTTTATTTTAATTTATTATTGTCCATTTATTAGAAATTCTTTATTAATATGAACATGCAAGTGAAAACTTGTCTGTTTTCCATGCATGTTTTGATTTGATAGTCCAGTTCGTTTACCCTTGGTCATGTTTTATCATAGTTATAATGTTATTTATTTCATATTAAAAAATATTTATTTATTCTATACACTTTTATATCTATTCATATAATGCAGTTATGAAAAATTAATTACATTAGTTCATTGAGGTAGTAGACCATACCTACGAACGATTGATGTTTCCACCTATTAATGGATGCAATAAATGATAGGTAAATAATAATTAACCATTATCGACTCATAATTTCATCATAAATATAATATATATATTCATTAAATATTTCCTTATGAATATCCATGTTAAATGTAAATGAGAAATGAATCACATCGCTTCATGGAAGTGGTAGTCAATAACTACACACGATTGACGCTATAAATTTCTAATGGATGGGAAAGAGATAGAAAATTGATTAAAAATTAACTAAAAAAATTACAGTATAGTAATAATAATGATTATATATTTTTAATATTGTTAATAAACATTTGGAGGGTATTTAATAAGAAAAAATCTTGAAAAATATCATTGAGAACATCTACCTCTTCTTCATGTATCCTCTATTGAGAAACATCATGTGTATTGTTAGTTTCATAAACTTTTGGTTAGTAATAAAAATTTCAAGAGTATTTAGGAATAAATTATTCATTATAAATTGAACAATTGGTGTGGATAATAGTAGAAATTATATTCCATTTTATATGTGAGGGGAGTGTGACACTTGTAATTATATCGAATTTTAAAATTTAATAAAGTCACACTCAAGGTAAGGTGACTCCCAAATAGATCATGATAGAATATTTTATGAAATATGATAAAAAATTACTTAAATATGATTCATTCATGTTTTTAGGTCATTTAAAGCATTATTAGTTTATTTTAACACTTCATTCAACCTTTAAACCATTACTACTGTATTGAATTTGTATCTAGATTACTATTCATTATGACCAAAAATGAAAGTAGCCACATTAAAAATATTATAAATTATGATTCAAAATATGTATACCATTTTATCATAAAGAATTTCAATAAGTGGTTAAATTTATTTTAAAATAAGCATGAAAAACGCAACAAAAATAGTTTTTTTGAAAAATTAAATTTTAAGTATAAAACAAAATTTACCCTCATTACATGCCTAGTAATAATAATAATATGATTGTTAAAATATTTTATTCAATATATTATCATAAATTTTCATTGAAATCAATCATCAATAGTGATTAATTTAAATTATTCTCAGTAAAACAAATTTCATTCATAAAAAGAGATTTCCAGAAGAAGAAAAATGTCGTTATATTTCAAATACATTTATTTTCATATCTAACAAATTTATAGACACTAAAATAATATTACTAATTTTTATAAAATAATTGGAAATAATTTATTTTTTCTTATTCATAATGGGGAATTCATGGATTGGGTAATAACTAAAATAGATAATAATAATAATTCAAGAGTATTTGCTGGTTTTTCTAAACTCTGTGTTTGGTGTAAAGAAAGAAATAAAATACATAAAACTTATTTGAAGTGAAATATGTCATAAAACATTACGATGTAACATAATACACCCATTATAATAATTTCTCAATAAAAATTTCATCACTCTAATACAAACAACTAAGGATTCTTTTCCCCATAACATCATTAGGTTCCCACATAGCATACTAAAATTTATTATTTAGCCACAAAACATTGAATATGTGAGTGGTATTGTTCCATAAAACAATATCTATTTGATCCAGAATATCCAATGGTTGATCCCTATATGAGAGATCATACACTACTAAAAATACCTCTCAGTTAACTACATATGAAGGATTAGGTTTATACTTCCTATTCAAAGATACATAGAACACATCATGTACTTGAGAGAGATTGTATGAAACCACCAAGTGATAAGATACCATCTTGATAGGATCAATAATTTAAGAGGGAATGATACATCTGATGATAAGATTTACCTTTATTCAAAATCTTATAATCCCATTCTAAGGTAATATTTTTTATAATACAATGTGAATAACTTTAAATTCTAGATATTGATAAATATTGTCAAAAAACTATTCTATAAAATTTATACATCCTTGTTGTGCTACTAAATCGATCTTACCCTATCTTTCATTTATATGCCTAGATTAGGTCAAAAAAGCTTCTTTTCTGGAATTCCAGTATAACTATTACTCTCTAAAATAACACTCTCTGATTCGATAAAGAAAAAAAATACATGGAATATGTTTATCAACACCAAATGAATACTCTAATAAATTACTATCCCATAATTAAAAGACATTAATAAAATATTTCATTATATACATTCCTTATAGATTTTAGGAATATATATTTAGACAAGGTAAAAAAAATATTAATCCCATTTCATTATGAATTATTAATTTTTTACACATTATATCATAGAATAAATTATCTATAGTAAGTCTCTAATATCATCCCCAAATTCTCCACATGAGTAATTATGTTAGAAATATCATGTGTAATACGTTTCTTCCTAGCATGGGGAAGCGAAAACATAATAAATAATCAGATAAAATTATCTATATGGGTATCTATAAGGGATAACAATTAAATAGAATAACAATGAATGATATGAGAAAAAATAATATGGTTGTAATAGATAATTAATGTTACTTCATTATCAAAATAATATATGATCATAACATATACATAGTTGATGTATTAATAAATAAATTCATGGATTATAATAAGAGGTTCATTGAAAATGAATTAAATAGTGTCAGACTTATAATTCAATACCTTAATCTAAGACATCATGATCTACAACATCATGACCACACCATCAAGAAACTTTATCTAGGATATATCTTTTTTATGGGAAGAAATGCAACAAAATACCCAAGCTAATTTTTCACATTAAACCTACCAATGCCTTTATAGGATATTTACAGTGTATCCTCATCCATCATTAATTATGTCAAATTCATTAGTCATATGATAAAATGAAAAAAATTTATTTTAAAATCTATTTCCAACTCATCAATGTAGCTTTCCATAACCACGTGCAACCTCAACTGGTTTCTTAGTCCATATGTTCACATGCTTTGGTGGTAGCCTGACTGGGTCAACTTTGAGGTTGATATGATGTCATGGGTGGTGACGTGCTTCATGAGGAAAATCAAGTTCATTGATGTTCGGCCCCCAGAGACCAGTAGGCCATTTTTGATGTTCAAGGCTATAGAAAAATTTAACTTTTTTAATGAATAAAACTGCAATGACAGGGATCTATTGGAAAGGCTCAACCCAAAAAAAGGAGGCTTCATAGTGCATTGTGGGTGGCTTTGTGGATTCTGAAACTCTACTGGACTTGGTTTTTTGGCCATGACTAAAGTCAAGGTGGGTGTGTTTTATCTTCAGATTTTTATCTTTTCATTATGGTGCATTTTTTCTTCTGATTTATTGGATTTTTACATAGGTAAAAAACATATTATTTTCTCAAGAGAGGAAGATAATGTATAATACAATAAAATATTATGGTAGAAGAACCCAATAATGGAAAGGAAAATTTCACGATAATACATTATAAGTGAAATAAAGGATATTTTAGTTGTCAATGACCTTTAAGGGAAACATACTCCCTAAAGTATTAAACATTTGAAAAAGTGTTTTTAGGGTAAAAAATTAAAAATTGAAAGAATATAACATAAAAAAAGAAAATGTATGAATATAAAAAACATAAATGAAATAAGTTCAAGAGAACTATTTTAACTCAATGAATAAAAAACTAGGAACCAAAAATAATCTTGCAAATAGGGTAACACTACTACAAATATGCCATTTAACATCACGTAAAATGGGTTTTAACGGTGCTAAAAATGTTTTTAACTACAGAGATGATAAATTAAACATTAATATGAAATAATAAAATAATAAAATGTCAATATTTAATAAAATGCACATTTGGAGTTTTACTAATAGCACCATTCATCAGATTGAGGTGGGTTTGATTCCAACATGTCAGAAATGACCCATGGATCATTGTCCTAAAGTATCAAAACAATATGAATTCATTTTATAATATTTTAGTATGTCACTTGTTCTTTTTACTTAAATTAATGACAATTTTATATAAAAATACACACTTTGAGTCATACTAGTCACACTTTGCACTATATTTAGGTGCTATTGACTCCTACATGTCACAAATGAATCAGGGATCATTTTCCTAAATTATTAAAACAATCTAAATGTGTTTCCTTGGTTTTTAGTATGTTAATTGTGTTTTTTTCTGAAATATCATTTGAAATTAGAAACATTAATTTTGAGTCATACTGGTCACATTATGCATTTGTTTAATGTGAGACTATTTAATACATGTCATAAATGACTTATTATTTTCTATCCTAAATTATCAAGACAATCCGAGTGTGTTTTCTTGGTTTGTTGTGAGGGACACTCTTTTAACTAAAATTACAATTTTAAACTGATAACTGACACTTTTAGTTCTATCGGTCACACCATTCATCGGAATGAGTTGGGTTTTATTCATACACATCAAAAATGACTACTCAATCGTTTTCATAAATTATCAAAACAATCTGAATGTGTTTTCATGGTTTTCAGTATGTCGCTTGTTATTTTTTCTTTAAGTAATGTCAATTTTAAATAAAAATACACACTTTGATTCATAATAGTCACACCATTCTTTTTATTAAGGTGTATTTGACTCATACACATCATAACTAACTCATGTATCATTTTACTAAAGTTTAAAAACAATTAAAATTTGTTTTATTAGTTTTCATAATGATATTTTTATTTTATTACTAAAATGACATTTCAAACTAGAAACACGCATTTTGAGTCATATTGATCACATCGTGCAATTTTTTGACATGATACTTATCCATAAACATCAAAAATTACTAATTAGTCACCATCCTAAATTTTAAAGACAATTCTAGAGTTTTTTCTTGGTTTTTAGTGAGTGACACATTTTGAACCAAAATGACAATTTTAAAATGATAATGGATACTTGTAGTCATACTAGTCACACCATTTATCATATTGAGGTGGGGTTTATTCCTACACATCAAAAATGACTCATGGATCATTTTCCTAAAGTATCAAAAAAATCCAAATGTGATTTCTCAGTTTTCATTGTGTCAATTGTTCTTTTTACTTAAATTAATGTCAATTTTAAATAAAAAGTCACACTTATAGTCATATCGATTAGACTATGTGTAGTATTGAGGTTTGGTTGACTCCAACGCATAAAAAATGACTCATGGATAATTGTACTAGATTATACAAACAATTTGAATGTATTTTATTGGTTTTTAGTATTACAGTTTTGATTTTTACTATAATATGATTTCGAACTAGAAACACATATTTTGAGTCATACTGGTCATATCGTTAATCAGTTTGATGTGAGACTAATTTATACCTGTTTATGAATCAATTTCATAATTTTTCAAGACAATAGGAGTACATTTTCTTGGATTTCATTGAGTGACACATTTTGAACTAAAATATTAATTTTAAACTAATAATGAACATTTTTATTAATAACGGTCACATGGTGTGTAAGATTGAGTTTGGGTTTATTCCTACACATCAAAAATGAATCATAGATCATTTTCATAAAGTATAAAAACAATATGATAATTATTTCCTAGTTTTCAGTATGTCACTTTTCCTTTTTAATTAAATTAATGTCAATTTTAAATAAAAAGACACACTTGTATTCATACCAGTCACACTACGTGTAGTATTGTGTTGGGGTTGACTCCTACACATTGCAAATGACTCAGTGATCATTGCACAAAATTATCAAAATAATCCCAATGCATTTTCTCATTTTACAGTATTCTAATTTTTTTTATTTTACTAAAATATCATTTCAAACTATAAATATGCATTTTGAGTCATATCGGCCGCATCATGTGTCTATTTAACATGAGAATAATTCATCAAATTTATAAATCAATTTTATAAATTATCAATACAATCAGAGTGTGTTGTATTGTTTTTTAGTAAGTGATGTGTTTTAAACTAAAATGTCAATTTTAAACTGATAACAAATAGTTTTATTCATACTCATCTCACCGTGCATTTTATTGAGGTGGGGTTGATTCCTACACATCAAAAAATTAATCATGGATCATTTTCCTAAAGAATCAAAAAAATATGAATGTTTTTTCTCAGTTTTTAATATGTCACTTGTTTTTTACTTAAATTAATGTCAATTTAAAAGAAAAATTCATACATGGAGTGTAACGCCCCGACCCTACTTACCCAGAGGCTGGTACATTATTTTAATACATTGGCATGATTACAAGGAATCAAGTCCTGAAGGACCGATCAGTTTATTAGTCTTGGAAACAAGATACATACATAAGTTCAACATTATAATTTGAAAATAAAAACAACACTAATTTATTCCATTAGAAACATCCAAGCCTCCTAGATTATGCTTGAAAGTCACTTATAACTAAATCCTTAATATATTGGGAAAATGAAACATAAGAAAGGGGTGAGCTCAAATTCTCAATAAGGGTAAGAAATACAGTGAAAGATAACATAAATATTAAGCAGGTTGAATAATTGAAAACACATGCCTTAACGAATAATAATCATAATAACTTTATGGCGGGAATATGAGCTGAGTAAATAATGCCATAATAAAACATAGTCGTGGGTATTATACTAGTCTAATAACCACATGAAATATCAATATCTAATCTCAAAATAATGGAATGCATAATACCGGACATCATAACCACATAGTCAAGGCCTCATGCCAAGTCTACAAATAAGATTTTGTCAAGGCCTTATGCCAAGACACTAGTTTTTCTCATGAGACCTACCGATGCATCGAGGATCTATAGTGCGCTCCACCTGTCACTTAATAAGTCCAATTAATTCCTCATATAAAAATCTTGAAACATAATTTGAACATTCGTGTTAAAAATAGCATACGAAATGTCAATAATTTAATCACAAACCATGAATGGTATAAAAATAGCACATCCACAGTCAAACATAACTCATTCAATACAATATGGAAGATTATATTATAATAGATCAAATTCTATAGAGAATAATGAATGATATTGACATAGATGAAAATAATCATCAAAACTATTTGAGAAAATTATCCTCCTTTCTCTTGAAAACATTTAAAAGTCTCAATATTTATCAAGAAGCCATTTAAAATGGATTTTTGAATCAAAGTGTCCCATACCAATTTGAAACTTTTAAAAGGGATTTTAATTTTAAAACTTTAATGTCCATATAAATAAATCCTTAAAACCATTTTTAAAACATGGACATTAATGAGAAATATTTAGAATAATAAATCGTTAAAACATTTAAAATGATATTTTAGTTAGAGTTCTTAACCAAAAGAGAGAAACTTGAATAAAAATAATTGAGGTAATAAAAACTTTATAATATCATGAGAATAAATGGATTCATGATATACTATGTTAAAGTACATTATATACTCCATATAAAAGTGAATTGGTGTATAACAACAAAGAAGTATCAATGGAATGTAAATTGAGATGAAATATCTTTTAAAGACCGTATCCTTAGGTTAAGGATAAATCAACAACATAATTATGTGTGAAAAATATAAATACACTTAATATGATTGGATATTCAGTGTAAATCAATCAGAGGACATTCACACATATTCTTGTAAAAACAACACCAATGAATTGGATGTTTAACTCAATAAATGGGGATTGAGTTAAAATTACTCTTATCAAGTTCATACCGATGACTTGAGAATTTATCAATGGAGTTATTATGTGTTTCAAAATTATATACATAGAAAGTGGAGTGGAAATTACTACAAAAATAATAAATAGTGATTCCACACATAATCATGGAGTAAAATAATCAATGAAGTATGCGTAAATCCAAATGAGTGGAAATTAAATTTGAAATTCCCTTACCAATTTGATAACTTATGAAAAATACACCCCATGAAAGAAGTATCATACAATAAATATGTAAATACCAATAAATTAATGTATATTATATAAGTAATACAATCATGGGCAATACATACACCATACAAAAGGAAATAGTGGTAATATAGCATAAATCTCATGGAAATAAGAAGTGAGATGAAACACCCTTACTTCATTGTAATCAATCGATTCGTATGAACAAAAGTTAATAAACACCAAATTAATCACATAATACCATTAATATAAAGATAATCATTATAATATATATCAAATGGCAGCACAAAAAACACCACATGCAATAAATATGTGGCGAATAATGGAAATCTCACAGAATTAAAAGTGAGATAAGAAACCTCTTACTTTTTACTTTTCCTTGGTAGAGGTTAGGTTAAACTACTGTATAATGGTTAAATAATTTTCATTAAATTATAAAATAACCATATAAATTAATATCATATCATATATGATCATCTAATATTTCTTTGTTAATGATATTTCAAGAGTATCATCGTTTCGGGTGTTAACTAATTCGTTTTCCTTTATATACTTTGTTACATAAGTAATGTTTGTTATGGATAGGATGTATCTTATTCATATTCATAATTATATTATGTCTTTAAACATTATTTTTAATCATCAAATGAAAAATAGTCTTGAATGGATATGATGGGGAATGAATCTCATCTCATTCGTGGAGACGGTAATTCGTACGTACGCACGAGTGACAATATCATTCTTTTGATATTAAAATCATATATAATTGGATGGTATATAATATAAAAAGATTAATTATCATGTTATATTTATTATTTAAAACATTTATACTCATTATTATACCCATCCAAATGATGAATTATTTGAATAACAAACTACACCATGATGTGGAGACAGTAAGTCGTACGTACGCACGTATGGTGATATGTCATTCAAAGGATGGATAGAATAATGAATACGGTTGTACCATATTTATAATAACATCACAGTATATATAATATACTGGATTTATTATTTTATAATAGAAAAAACAAGGAAAGAATAAGTGGAAGAAGAAAAAACTAGAAAGAGGTGATGAAATATTTACCTCTTCTTCGGGTTATTCCTTTTGATTTGATCAAAAGAGCTCCTTAGGTTGGATTTATGACTAAAGTAAGGCCTCTATGATGAAGGTAGGACATTTTAGAGGGTATTTGGGTAGGGTTTGGTAGAGCTAAATGGCTTTTAAGGTGTGAATTATAGAGAAGTGGAAGTGCCCTTTTATAAGAGGCATGATGGGAACCTTAGGAAAAGCTAGAAATATTATTTTATAAAAAAATAATTTTCAGTTTCTAATGTCTCAAAAATGAATTATTTAAAGGATAAGGTGGGAATGGGTTAAAAATATCTCAACCAATAGGTTTTAGATAGGTTTGGGTCACTATATTAACCTTATCTTTTAGATATAACTCTTAGTTAAATAGATTCACCATGTCTCTTTGTATTTTTCTATTATATGGTTATAAATTTACTATAAACATCCATGCGAACCCAAAGTGGTTCATTAATGATACACCTATAATTATATAGGTTTTTTAGCCTAACCTTAGATTTTTAGGATTATTATATCAACCAATAATATTGTATTTTTTTAAAAAACTCATTTATGTCAATTTTGACATTATTTAATAATTGATTTTTGTTAAAGTCATAAAAATTTCATTAATTTGAAATAAATACATTTATTAAACCCTAAAATGTCATAGTAACCTATATAATTTGTGTATGGTATCAAAACTTTCAAATTATATTTATTTTATTATTTATAATATCATTTATTTGATTGTTTCATTAATAAGGAAAATACTGCATCATTATTATGTCATATATAAATATATTTATTTTATGTCTAAAAATTATAAATAAAATATCTTGAGGTAGGAAATATTTTTATATTTATAATGAATATTTATAGTATAATAGGTAAATTTTATAACGTCATATAAAAATTGTTTTACTAAAATATATTTTCTTTTGTTATTTTTGTCTTTACTTTAGATTATTTAATATAAAATGTCATTATCACTCCCAAGTGGCTCCATGGGGTCCCAGAATTGACCCAAGGATGCCCATGGTCATACATGTATCATCCAATAGGATTAGGACACGTGTTAGAGTAATTTAATATTATTATAATATTATTTTTTACCCTTATTTACTGAATTTACCCTTTAACCATGGTAAATAAAATATTTACAAAAGTAATTATTCAAAATGTCTAAAAATAGAAGTTACTTATTTACACAATTTTGACTTCTTGATTCTAAATATGGAATCTACTGTCATGACCTGACCCTACTGGTCTCGAGCCGCAACTACCCCGGGCTTGCCTCCATAGGTCAGGGGCTGGCGACAAGCACCGAAGGCGTAACAATATCTGGGGAGGCCTTTGCCTAAGTACATGTATACACACACACATCCCACTCAATGCATAAGTGCAAAGTAAAAAAGGAAAACTAAGGGAAAACAACTATAACCCAACCATAGTCATGCATCAACCTCTAAATAGGAAAAAGTAGAGTGCTGAAAAGTACTGACAGATACTGAATAGAAAAATGGGCAAAACACGCACCCAACCTGAAAGGTGCCATAACCCGGCAATAGGTAAACAAAAGTAAATAGCTGGTTTCTCACACTTGAAAGTCCTACTATGTCCACTGAATTCATACCAAGCTCTTGTGTTTTATATGTTCCTCCGTAGTCTTCATTGACATGTCCATCGTCTACAAGGGCACACCAAGTGCGGGAAAAGCCCAAGTAGGGGTGAGTATAAGGATACTCAGTAGGATGCCCTGAAAGCTCGAGGGAGAAACAAAGGAGATACCAAAATGGTGAGTGGTAGATAGAACAAGTAACATTGAAAGAGTGCAGTAAATAGAATGCAGCTCAACCCAACGGAAGAAAGGGAGTAGACTCGTCCAACCAAGAGGAACTAGACACTGAAAGCACATGGCATACCCCATGTGTCTTCACCCCTCCTAGAAGGAGAGTAAATGAACCCCATGAGTTGGAAAAAAAGTAGGGCATATATATATATATTCTCAACAAGAAACTCGAACGAGTGCTTAAGGGGATCTCTATATCCAAGCTCAGCCCAGGTAAATTCACCAACAGTTCTAAAGATATCCATCACTGATGCCCAACAGTATCGCACATCAAAGTTGCCTCATCGCGAAGCCGTACCACCAAAAGTCCTACTCGGGTAACCACGGAGAAAAGTCATTGACTAGCCTCATCGAAAGGGAATGAGTTTGAAAGAAGTCATCGGGTAAACCAATACCCAGCCCAACTGGAGGGTAAACCCCAAAAAGGTTGTCGGGTGACCCACTGCCTAGCCCTGCTGGAGGGTAAATGCTAAAAGTTCATCGGGTAACCCACTGCCCAGCCCTGCTGGAGGGTAAACCCTAAAAGTCGTCGGGTAACCCACTGCCTAGCCTCACTGGAGGGTATACCCTGATACGTCGGTGGGTAACCCACTGCCCATCCCCATTGGATGGTAAACCCGGAACTGGTTCGATAACTCCGCATTGCCTGTGCCATCACTAGGTGTCATTAACATCGCGACCATGCGTTGGGTCGGATTGTTTCAAATAAACCTCCGACCAACGTCCTTTAATGTTTCCACATTTAATTATATCTCGAATTAGGCTCTTCACACCCAAATCGATTATACCGTTGCAATCCTCACGGAAAAACACGCGAGATAGACTACTTACTCGCTGGAAATGGACTCCCGATGAAAAAGTTATTTAACACCGCTTTATAACCATACGGCGTATCCTAGGGCCCACACCTAGGTCGAGAAAGAGGTTGAGAAAACTTCTCCATCACGATGCTCTTGAAAAAACATGCCAAAACGACTACTGATTTTCCCCGAACAGACGTCTAATGAAAAAGTCGCAAAACACTGCTCACAGCTTAAAATATGACCCATGGGGTCCATGCCTCAACTCAGAATTCAATGCCTGAAACCACCCTAGACCACTTCTTCTTGACGCAAGGGTCACAACACCGCTGACGGTGCCTTAAACAAACTTTGGATGTGTCCGCGTGATCTGAAAGAAGATCCCGGTGAAAAACTTAACGAGCGTGTCACACCATCAGGTCCTTGTCTTGGGAATTAAAAATCCCCGAGACCATCTCAAAATCTCTGTCTCGGGCTGAGGTTTGCACTGCCATAGACGGCACACAAAACGGACACCCATAGTGAAAATTAAAGGTGTCTGAAGACATGGGGTGAACCCCTTTGGTTTGGACCGGCCCAGTCCAGCCAGTCCACCCATCCTGGGCTGGCCCACGTCGGCCGGACCGGCTCGCAACGCCGGCCCGTGGATCATCTGCACGGCCCGAATGCTGACCCCTAGTCTTCCCTATGTCGACCGGCCCTCGTGGCCGATTGTTGTCTCGATCTCTGCATGGGGTCGCGCGCCACGACACCCCGTCGCGCCCCGCACCAGTGAGCTCGCCCTCCGCTGCCACCTGGGACACCCTGTGCCACCTGGGTCCACCGTTCCACCTGGGTCTGCCGCCGCTCCGCTATCCCGGAAACTTCTGCCACCGCTGGGAGCCCGTCGGACTACCGCGCCGACCGCCGTAAAAGAAACAGCCAGAAAACTTCTCAGGGCCACCCGGACACCCCGGGACTCGAAAATTCGATCCGAAAGGATCGTTGGGAAGATAAAATAGATCCCTACACAACTATGGGATTCACTTGACAATCAGACAACATTTAGATGCAAATAATTGCATTTTAAGGGGTTGAGGTAAATAAAATTGAAAATGCACGAGCCTACCTCGCTGGGAATAGCCCGACGCTTCACCAACGATCCGTCGGAGCCACCACCCACCTTGGAGAGGGAGAGGGAAGATTGAAGGAGGTTCTCCCTTGTTGGTAAGAACTTGCTCCAAGGGGAATAACAAGGGGGAGAATAGGTTGGGGGTGGTGTGTTTAAATAGAAAACACTTAACCCCCCCCCACCCGTAGGCCCCGTACCCAAACTTTTAGCGAGGTCAGGGTTAAGCCGCCCCTACGGTAAAATCCACGTTCTGAGCACAATGACGGTCTTGGAATTTTAATCTGAGCCTATGTTCATAAGTTACAAAGTACACACCCGGGGATTCCAAATTACGAAAACGCCCCTGGTGGAATTTTCCACAGAAGGGTCGCGCCCGCGAAAGTTACACCCCTCCTAGGGTAAACGGCATATTCCGAACTCAATGGTGCCCTTGGTTTTTCCATATAAGAAACCGTTTAGGAGTTATTATATTTATTTGGCATGTATAGTGTGAACACACTTAAAATTTATTTCCGGCCACACTGGGGCACGGAATCACACGCCGTCTGAATGCCCTGCTCTGGAATAACATTAAGAAAATTTCGAAGTATTACAGGCTCAAAACCCAGGTTCTTACATCTTTCCCTCCTTCAAGTTTTTCATCCCCAAAAAACAAAACTAAAAAAACAACTCAGGATAATGAGCCCGCATCTGACTCTCCCGTTCCCAGATGCTCTCTTGCACCCTCCCATGCTGCCACAGCACACGAACCAAAGGATTGGTCCATCCACGCAGTGTCTACTCCTGCCGGTACTCAATCACCATCGGGTGCTCCGTAAAGGTGTCTCCATCCTCAATGTCTAGCTCTCCCCAGTCGATAATGTGCGTGGGTTCATGCACGTATTTCCTCAACTACGCCACGTGGAAGACGTCAAGAACCCTCTCCAGCTGTGGGGGTAGAGCAAGATGGTAGAAAATCTCGTCGAACCTTTGCACGATCTCAAAGGGCCCAATAAACCTCAGGGATAGCTTGCCTCCCCGACCGAAACTCCATGTCCCATGTCATGAAGAGACTCTCAAAAAGACATGGTCCCCCTGCTCGAACTCCAAAGGCCTGCAAGGACGATCTGTGTAGGACTTCTGTCTTCTCTGAGCCATGCTCATCCACTCACAAATGACCTGTACCTTCTCCGTCGCCGCCTGCACCGACTCTGGACCCACAAGGGAGGTCTCCCCAACCTTAGTCCAGTACAACGGTAACCTTCAGGGTCTCCCATAGAGGGCTTAAAAAGGTGGTATGCCGATAGTAGAGTGGTAACTGTTGTTATACATGAACTCCACCAAGGGCAGGTGATCCTCACAGCTCAGGACAAAGTCTAACACACACGCCCTGAGCATATCCTCCAACACCTAGATAGTGCACTTAGTCTGCCCATCCGTCTGGGGGTGAAAATTTATACTCATCTGCAGCTGGGTTTCGAATTCCTCCTGTAGGCCTCGCCACAAATCGTGACATAAATCGCGTGTCATGGTATAAGACGATCGTCGAGGGTACTCCATGAAGGCGGACAATCTTCTGAAAGTACAGCTGCCCCAAACTCTCCAACGTGCTCTGCTCCCTGATGTCAAGGAAGTGTTCCAACTTCGTGAGTCAGTCCACTATCACCCAAATGGAATCATGGCCCTTCACTGTGTGTGGGAGCCCTATGAGGAAGTCCATAGATATTCCATCTCACTTCCACTCTGGGATATCAAGGGGATACAACAACCCTGTCGGAACCTGATGCTCTACCTTTACCTGCTGACAGGTAAGACACCGATAAACAAACTCAGCTATGCTTCACTTCAAGTTAGACCACCAAAACTTCCGTTGAAGGTCTCTGTACATCTTCACCACACCGGGATGTACCGCCAAGGGAGAAGTGTGGAACTCCCGCATCACCTCCTCCCACATCTTCACTGGTACTACATCTTGCCCCTAGAACAAGATCTCGTGATTCCCTCCTTCAGAATACTCGTCAGTTGCATAACCCATGGATATTAGATCATGAAGTACCTTGCTGTCGACATCTCCCAGCTGCAACTCTCTCACACGCTCAAGGAGCGAAGGAGTCAACACCATTGACTACAGAAAAATTGTACCCTCCTGCTCCACCAAGGTCAGCCGTAGGGAAGCCAACTGCTCTGAAGCTTCCCACACTAATTGAGCCTGGGACTTCCTGCTAAGAGAATCTACTACTACGTTTCCCTTACCTAGAGTATATACTATCTCGAAATCATAGTCTTGCAGAAACTCCAAATAGAGCCTCTGCCTCATATTCAAATCCCACTAAGTGAAGATGTACTTGAGGCTCTGGTGGTCTGAGTAGACCACAAAACTCTCACCCAAAAGGTAGTGTCTCCATAACCTCAAGGAAAAGAACACAGCTACCATATCTAAATCGTGAGTCGCATAATTTTGCTCATGGGTCCTCAACTGCCTCGACCCATATGCAATCACCGCCTGTTGCTGTATCAGCATACACCTGAGCCCAGCTTCTGAAGTGTCGTAGTACACTATGAACTCAACGCCCTCCTCTGGCAGCCTCAACACTGGAGCACTAGTCAGCCTCTATCTCAACTCCTTGAAGGCCTTCTGGCACTGATCAGTCCAGGTGAACGGTTGTCCCTTCTGCGTCAACACAGTCAAAGGGGAGGAAATATTGGATAAATATTCCACAAACCTCCTGTAGTACCCTGCCAAACCAAGGAAACTCTGCACCTCTGACGCATTCTTAGGTGTCTCCCAAGCAAGCACCGCCTCTATCTTTGCAGGATATACGGCCAATCCCTTCTCCATAATGACATGCCCCAGAAAGTGAACCTCATGAAACCAGAACTAACACTTCAAGAGCTTACCATATAGCTGGTGCTCTCAGAGTAAGTCTAGGACCATCCTCAAATGTTCCGTGTGATCCTCCTCCATCACAGAGTAGATGAGTATGTCGTTAATAAAGAAAACCACAAACTGGTCCAAGTACGGATAGAATATCTGTTTCATCAAATACATTAAAATGGAGGGCGCATTCGCCACACCAAAGGGCATCACCAGAAACTCGTAATGCCCATATCAACAATGGAAAGCCAACTTCGGGATGTCAGCCTCACGAACCTGCAACTGGTGCTAGCTGGATTGAAGATAAATCTTGAAGAACCACTTCACACCTCTCAACTGGTTGAAGAGGTCATTAATCCTAGGTAAAGGTTACTTGTTCTTTATTGTGGCCTGATTCAGGCGAAGATAATTCACACAAAGCCACAGACTCCCATTTTTCTTTTTCACAAACAAAACCAGAGCTGCCCAGGGGGACACACTGGGCCTGATGAATCCATTCTCACGAAGGTCGTCCAGCTGAAGTCGTAGCTCCCGAATCTCTATGGGTTCGATCCGATAAGCTACACATGATATCGGGGCAGTCCCCGGATGCAAGTCAATGCAGAACTCCATCTATCACCTCAGAGGTAGTTTCGGAACATCCTCAGGAAAGACGTCCATGTAGTTCTCTACAATGGTAGGGATCCAGGTGCCTGTAGCGTCAACTACTCTGAGAGCCATGTTTTCCAACTGGTGCGAAAAAGGTCGGGATCTCTTGCTCAAAGTACCCATCATCTCTGCCACGTGGTCTCATTCACCAAGGATGGTGAACCTATTCCCATCAGAAAGCACGCCTCTGACTCATCTGTGATGACAGTCGATCTGGGCGTGAACCATAGAAATCCAATCCATGCCCAGGATGACTTCGTAAGGTTCCATCGCGATGACGAGCAGGTCCCACGTGAAACTCCCTCCTCCAAATGACAGTTCGCACTATCTGCAGATAAAGGTCACTAACGAGGCACTTCCAGTAGGAACCTCAAGGCTAAGTACAGGTGTCAGCGCCTCTAATGGAAGCTCCAACTTTCGTACCAACAGCAGTGATATAAAGGAGTGGTTGGAACCTATGTCTAGTAGTACTGAAGCAAGCGTAGAGTAAACACAAAGAATACCTCAAACCATCTCGTGTGTTGGGGGGTCGCAAACACCCATAGCCTGAAGTTTCCCACGGCCCCTACCGCCATCTCCCTGAGACTACCATGGGCCACCTGGTGGTGGCAGTGGAAGGACCTCGAAACGCTGTCCTGGACCTCCAGGTCCTGCTGCTCTGCCTCCCTGAGGACCACCCTCTCCTCGCATGGGGGATCCCTAGTCTCGGCGATGCATCTGCCACTGTGGTGTGCCCACTGCCTGCCATGTCTACTCGGTATGCCTGGTCAGGAAGTCCCGTGCTAGGTGACCCCGTCCATCATAGGAATAGCACCGACTCTCTCCTGCATGTCACTGAAGACTCTCCTCTGAAGCATCCACTACTAAGCCCTATCAGTTGGCGTCCCTCGACCAAGAATTTCTCTGTCACGAGCGCCCGCTCTAACACCCCGACATATGTAGGGATGCACAGGGGTACTACACTAGCACAGATCTCCCTGCGAATACCTTTGTCAAACTTTTATGCCCGGAAGTAACCATCACAAGTCATATCATGTGAGTAGCGTGTCAGATCAGTAAACCGGTCAGAGTACTACGCCATGGTCATACTCCCCTTCTTCAGCTCTAGAAGCTCCTGAATCTGAATGGAGCATAAACAAGAGGGAGAGTACTCCTCCCGAAAGAGCTGCTGGAAGCTATCACACATGAGGGACGACTCGTCATGGGTCTGTGTAACCAACCCCCACCAATGCCCGGTTGTCCTATGGAAAAGGTTATAGATAGAGCCACCATCTGGTCCATTGGTGTCCGTACCAGCCTGAAAAGTCAGTCCATGGACTCTAGCCAGTATTTCGCTGCCTGGGGATCTGGGTCTCCGTGGAACTTCTATAGTCGCTGATGCTGAAAATCTCAGAGCGCACTCAGCCTATGCTCAACCTCGGCCTATGCTGTCGGTACTAACTACTGCTCTCTAGGTGGAGGGGCCACTGCTGAAGCATTGGGTGGAAGGGGATCACGTGAGGGTCCCTGAACTGATGCCTCATCGCTCACCAGGTCGTCGTCACGAACTGGAGAGGGTAACTTGGCTTGCTTCTGTCATGGGTACATCCTTGAAAATTATTAAGGATTACCGCGATCAGATGAGCATATATATATATATATATCAGTAATAACAAAGGGGATCTGACTCCAAAAGGACAGTCACAGACTCAACCCTACTGGATGCATGTTCCAAAGTTCCCTGCAACAAGTGTCTCAGTGTGTCAAGTCTCCAAGCGAGTTATCAAGGTCCTGGTGAATGGATACATTGGCCGCCCGTGCCATCACTGGACTCCCTGGCCTGAGATCCACTCTCGAGACACGTCGACACTATTGCCCTAAATCCCAACCAATTCCTTTTTAAGGACGTCCAAACAATTCCCCAAGGAATGAACCACCTTTGATACCACTTTGTCATGACCCAGCCCTACCGGCCTCGAGCCACAACTACCCCAGCCCCACCTCTATAGGCCAGGGGCGGGTGACAAGCATCGAAGGCATAACAATATCTAGGGAGGCCTTTGCCTAAGTACCTGTACACACACACATATCCCACTCAATGTAGAAGTGTAGAGTAAAAAGGAAACCAAAGGACAAACAACTATAACCCAACCACAGTCATGCATCAACCTCTAAAGAGGAAAAAGTAGAGTGCTGAAAAGTACTGACAGATACTGTAAAAAACACGAGCCCAACCCGAAAGGTGCCACAACCCGGAAACAGGTAAACAAAAGTAAATAGCTGGTGTCTCACACCTAAAAGTCCTAATATATCCACTGAACATAGCTCAAGATCATGTGCCCTATACACTCCTCTGTAGTCTCGATAGACCTGTCTGTCATCTGCAAGGGAACACCAAGTGTGGGAAAAGCCCAAGAAGGGGTGAGTATAAGGATAATCAGTAGGATGCCCCGAAATCTTGAGGGAGCAACAAAGAAGATGCCAAAACGATGAGCAGTAGACAGAACAAGTAACAGTGAAAGATTATAGTAAATAGAATACAACTCAACCCAATGGAAGAAATGGAGTAGACTCGTCCAACCAAGAGAAACTAGACACGGAAAGCACATGGCATACCCCGCATGTCTTCGCCCCTCCTAGAAGGAGAGTAACTGAACCCCAGGAGTGGGAATAAAAGTAGGGTGTATATATATATATATATTCTCAACAAGAAACCTAAATGAGTGCATAAGGGGATCTATATCTTCAAGCTCAACCCAGGTAAAGTTGCCAACAGTTTCAAGGATATCCATCACTAATGCCCAATAGTCATGCACGTCAAAGCTGCCTCATCACTAAGTTGTACCACCAAAAGTGCCACTCCGGTAACCATGGAGAAAATTCACTGACTATCCTCATCGAAAGGGGATGAGTCTAAAAGAAGTTGTCAGGTAACCCACTACCCAGCCCAACTGGAGGGTAAACCTCATAAAGGTTGTCGGGTGACCCACTGCCCAGCCCTACTGGAGGGTAAACCCTAAAAGGTCGTTGGTTAACCCACACGCCCAGCCCTTCTGGAGGGTAAACCCTAAAAGTCTTCAGGTAACCCACTGCCTAGCCCTACTAGAGGGTAAACCCTAAAGTCAAGGGGTAACCCACTGCCCAGCCTCGCTGGAGGGTATACCCTGATATGTCGGTGGGGAACCCACTGCCTAGCCTCACTAGAGGGTAAACCCAAAATTGGTTCGATAACTATGCATTGCATGTTCCATCAATGGGTGTCATTTACATCACGACTGTGTGTTGGGTCGGAGTGTGTTAAAGAAACCTTCGACCAACGTCCTTTTATGTTTCCACATTTAATGAGATCTCGATAGAGGCTCCACACTCCCAAACTGATTACACCGTTGTAATCCTCGCAGAAAAACATGCGAGATAGACTAATTACTAGCTGGAAACAGACTCCTGGCGAAAAAGTTATACAACACTTCTTTATGCTCATACGGCGTCTCGTGGGGCCCACACCTCGATCTCAAAAGAGGTCGGGCGAACTGTGCAATCATGATGATTTTGAAGAAACACTCCAAAATGACTACTCATTCACCCCGAACGGACGTCTGATGAAAAATTCGCAAAACGTTGTTCACAGCTTAAAAGACGAACCGTGGGTCCCATGCCTCAACTCTGACTTCAACACTTGAAACCACCCTATACCACTTCATCTCAATTCCAAGGTCACAACACCGTTGACAGTGCCTTAAATGGACTCCGGATGTGTTTGTGCCATATGAAAGAAGAATCCTGGTGAAAAACTTAATGAGCGTGTCACGCCACCAGGTCCTCGTCTTGAGAATAAAAAATCCCCTAGATCATATCAAAATATCCGTCTCGGGACGAGGTTTGCACTTCTGTAGATGACACACAAAACGGACACTCGTAGTGGAAGTTACGGGTGTTCGAAGACGAGGGGCGAACCCCTTTGGGTTGGACCGGCCCGGTCCGGCTCGCATCGCCGGCCCACGGCTCATCCGAATGGCCTGGCCGCTGACCCCCGGTCCACCCTGCGCCAACCATCCCTCATGGCCAATCATTGTATCGTGTGGAGACCCGAAGAAGGCAGGTCTTGGACTCCGCACGGGGTAGTGCGCCTCGACCCCCCTGTCGCGCCCCGCACCGGCGAGCTTACCCACCGTCGCCGCCTGGGACACCCCACGCTGCCTAGGTCCACCGCACCACTTGGGTCTGTCGTCGTGCCACCGTTTCGGAAACCGCCACCACCGCTGGGAGCCCTCCAGATTTCCGCGCTGACCGCCGGAAAAAAAAAAGCGGCCAGAAAACTTCCCGGGGCCACCCCGAACACCCTCGGACTCAAAAATTCAATCTGAATTTTTTTTTTGGTAAGATAAAATCAATCCCTATGAAACTATGGGCTTCGCTCGACGATCGGACATCATTTAAATTCATATAATTGCATTTGAAGGGGGTTTTGGGAAATAAAATTGAAAATGCACGAGCCTACCTCACTGGGTGTAGCCCAACGCTTCACCAACGATCCGCCGGAGCCACCACCCACCTTGGAGAGGGAAATGGAAGCTTGAAGGAGGTTCTCCCTTTTTGGTAAGAACTTGCGCCAAGGGGAAGAACAAGGGGGAGAAGAGGGTGGGGGTGGTGTGTTTAAATAGAAAACACTTACCCTCCCCCCCCCCCCCCCCCGCCCGTAGGCCTCGTACCCGAATATTCAGCGGGGTCGAGGTTAAGTCGCCCATAGGGTAAAATCCATATTCTGAGCGCAACGGAAGTCTTATAATTTTAATCTAATCCTCCGTTCAGAAGTTACAAAGCACACGTCTAGGGCCGCGAAATTACAAAAACACCCCTAGTGGCATTTTCCACAGAAGGGTCGCGCTCGGGAAGGTTACACCCCTCCTAGGGTAAACGACATGTTCTGAACCCAACAATTCCCTTGGTTTTTCCATCTGAGAAACTGTTTAGGAATTATTCTATTTATTTGGCATGTCTAGTGTGAACACACTTAAAATTTAATTCCGGCCACACCGGGGCTCAGAATCACACACCGTCTGAATGCCCTACTCTGGAATAACATTAAGAAAATTTCAAAGTATTACAAGCTCAAAACTTGGGTTCTTACATCTATTTTTCCAAATTAAAAACACATAAGTGGTAGAAATTAATTTAAAATTAATTCTCGTTTGTCATAACAAAAAGCGTGTTTTATGAAATAATAACTATCAAAAGATTGACACTTGTTTATGTCCAGTTTAATCGTGAGACTACATTAAATGAATTAAATTATATTAAATGAAAAAAAATATAATCTAATGATACTTAAAAAATATTAAAATGTATAATTTAACACTATAAATTATTTCAATTAAAAAGTTGTTTTTAATTAAAATTTAGTATTTTCACTATTCATCAAAAATTGAAAGTTTTCAGAAAAATACAAAAAATTCACCCTAAGCTAATTTTGATATTCCGAATCCAAAAATGAAGTCTGTTTTGAAAGATAAAATTTATAAAATTTCAAAAAGTGCGTATAGCTATTCATAACGACTAGTTTGATTGGTCGCGGTGTGTTAGAATCTCAAAGTTGTGTACAATGCAAGCTATTGCATTATTCAAAGGGAAACGTACCGTGGAAGCTTGGGGCGTTACATTCTTCCCCACTTTTAGAAATTTCATCCTCGCAATTTTTAAAATTGGGTTTGGGAACATAATTGAAAGTCCCACATAGGAAAAAGAGTCAATAAAACTATCACTTTAAAAGAAAGAAAGATAAGTACAAAGGTCACCCGAGATAACCCATACTAGGATTCCATGTATGAAAACATGGATATGGAAGATAAACTATGTGTCAAGTTCTAATGGAGAGGGATAGAAAACATGATCCGGAGAAAGTTAACAAAAATAAAACCACAAACTTGTGATGGGACAAACGGGCATTAGTTTCCCAGTAGGAAAAGTAAATGGGTAGCGTTTTTTTGTTTTAAGTTACATTTCATAAAGATAAGGAATTTATTTATGAGATTGACTAACAACATAAAGAAATATACTTACTTTTTAAGTAGAGTTTCATTCTTTAATATATTTCTACCACTAACTCATTTTTTTCAAATGATGAGTATTCAAAATGACTTGGCCACACCGGAAGATCTAGAATCAACTTCTAGAGAATCACATGATCCAAAAAGGATAAACTATATATTTACCTTTTCTTTATAGATTAATAAAAACCAAAATGGTTAGTACAAGATCAGATAATCCGCCAAAAGGATAATACTTTAGAGAACAAAACACTAATCTTAATTTCTAAAAGTAAACCAACAATACCCCAAAGTTAAATAAATACCATTCAATAAACAATTGTCCTTAAAATCCTTAAATATAATCCAAACTAATATTGAAACCCAAAACTTAGAATAATTTGGTTATGTAGTCTTCCACCTTAAATTGTATCTCCAAATGACATTGACTACTCTTAAAGTCACATACTTAAAAGTAATTAACCTAATCACATATTATCTTTTATAGGTTAATAATTTCCATAAATAACCCAAATCACTATAAATACTCAATAAAAACATAGATAAAAATCCACCATTACTCCTCAAATGAAATCCCATAGTATTTTATTTTCCTTAGGCATATAGTGTTTCCAGCAGAGCGAACGTCTTCCAAAATAACATTTATCACTTAATCACCAAATATTTTTCCGACACTAAGGGCATTCATTTGATAAGACATAAGATCCCAAATCAACTTATTATTGATCGATAAAATTATTTAACTAAAAATAATTAGTCACACTAACCAGGTACTTCACGTAGTCCAGTGGTAGGTGATAAATTCCAATTGCACTCTGGTTGTGGGTTCGATTCCCACAGCTTTGTCCGACGCGATGGGTTATCACACGGTCTGCGTGTTTTTCTTCTTAAAAAACTATATTTTATAAAATTACCAAAATGAGATAAATTCCTCAAAATAACCATAACATAATTTAACCACAAATGTTATCTCAGACCTTGCATTTTCATCCCAAAATATAATAACTTGTAATTTCCTCAAACTCAATGATCATATAAAACCAAATGGTTATTTATAACTATATCCACAAGAGAAAAGATAATTCTTCCTCAAATATCATTTTCACATGACAAATATAGGGTTACAAATACAAGAGAAAATTATTCCAAAGTAATCTCATCAACCAAGAGCACTAATACTTTTAAACATTTCTCCAATCATTTATTTCTACATAGATTCTTATTTGACCAAGAAAATATCATATAGAATAGGGCATTCACTCAGGTAATGGCTAGGTCCCCTACATTTATATCTAATTACTATAAATGGATTCTTGGGACCATTTTTATTTTCTTCCATAGTACTCTTCATTTTTCCTCGATAATTCTTTACTTTATGTCCTTCTTTCCCACACGTAAAGCATTTCTTTGTTCCATTAAGACACTTTCTTGGGTGTCTCCTTCTACATTTCCTGCATGAAGGAAATTGAGGTTTCTTTTCTACATGGTCTCTACTGCTAGAGCTCTTATCATTCATCACTTTTCTCTTCTTTGTTGAGTCTGGGATTTGGTTAATATATATGTTGTTGATCATATTTTTGGAAAACTGATTTGGCATGAACACCATATCTTTTACACCTATCAACATTCCATTTTTTTCTTATTTCCACCACCATTCCCACCTTTTACATCATGCTCAAAGTTACTATGACATCCTTGGAATCCATCCATTGACTAAAACCAGAAAGCATTGTGTGAGTAACAATAGTCATAAAATCATTTAGAGAATATCATGACACCATATTTTCAATGTGAAATGCCTTAGGATTAACCAAGGTCATTTATTATCATATTATATTAAAATCCTTCAAATCAGTTTGTAAATAAAATGTAAATTATCCTAAGAATATCCCCCGGGAGTGTCGTAACCAAGAGTGCAGTAAGGCCCATTGTCGTGGACCAATTCCCATTCGAGTCTAGCTCAAAGAGGTGTTTTAGGGTTTTACCCTTAGGTACATATGTGCCAGAGCCGCCTCTACCTGCTCATATACAGACAGGGATGTATTGCTCGGAAAAATCAAAAAATTTCTACAGTATCAAAATTCAAGGAAGTTCTTCTATACTAATCCTCAAATTCTATCTTAGGATAATGTGATTTAATTAGAGTTTATCTAAATCTAGTTTCCAAGGTTTTTACTAAACTTTTTCTGATACCAACTGTAATTCCCCGAGCCCAGTTACCCAGAGGTCGGTGCATTATTTTAATATATTGGCATTATTACAAGGAATCAAGTCCCGAAGGACCGATCATTTTAGTAGTCTTGGAAACAAGATATATACATAAGTTCAACATTAAAATTTGAAAAGAAAAACAACAATAATTTATTCCATTATAAACATCCAAGCCTCCTAGGTTATGCATGAAAGTCACTAATAAATAACTCCTTCATATCCTGGGAAAATGAAACATAAGAAAGGGGTGAGCTCAAATGCTCAGTAAGGGTAAGCAATACAGTGAAAGATAACATAAATATTAAGAATGGTGAATAATTGAAAACACATGCCTTAATGAATAATAAACATAAGCACTTTATGGAAGGAATATGAGATGAGTAAATAATGCCATAATATAACATAGTCATGTGTATTCTACTAGTTGAATAACCACATGAAATATCAATAGCTAATCTCATAATGATGGAATGAATAATGCCAGACATCATAACCACATAGCCAAGGCCTCGTTCCAAGTCTACAAATAAGATTTTTTCAAGGCCTTATGCCAAGAAACTAGTTTTTCTCATGAGACCTACCTATTCATTGAGGATTTATAGTGGGTTCCACCCATCACTTACTAAGTCCAATGCATTCCTCATATGAAAAGGTTGAAACATATCTGAACATTTATATTAAAACTAGCATACGAAATGTCAATATTTTAACCACAAACCATGAATGGTATAAAAATTGCACATCCACAGTCAAACATAACTCATTCAATACAATATGGAAGATTTTATTATAATAGATCAACTTCAAAAGATAATAATGAAGGATATTTACATAGATTAAAATAATCATCAAAACTATTTGAGAGAAATATCCTCCTTTTTCTTGAAAACATTTAAAAGTCTCACAATTTATCTTGAAGCCGTTTAAAATGGATTTTTTAATCAAAGTGTCTCATACCACTTTGAAACTTTTAAAAGGAATTTTAATTTTAAAACTTTAATTTCCATGTAAATAAATCCTTAAAACCATTTTTAAAACATGTACATTAATGAGAAAGATTTAGAATAATCAATCTTTAAAACATTTAAAATGATATTTTAGTTAGAGTTCCTAACCAAAAGAGAGACACTTGAATAAAAATAATTGAGGTAATAAAAACTTTATAATATAATGAGAATAAATGGATTCATGATATACTATGTCAAAGTACATTATATACACCATATAAAAGTGAATTGGTGTATAATAACAAGAAGTCTCAATGGAATGTAAATTGAGATGAAATCTCTTATAAAGACTGTATCCTTATGTAAAGGATAAATCAATGAAATAATTATGTGTGAAAAATATAAATAAACTCAATATGATTTTTTATTCAATGTAAATCAATCAGAGTACATTCACACATATTCTTGTAAAAACAACACCAATGAATTGGATGTTTAACTCAATAAATAGATATTGAGTTAAAATTACTCTTATCAAGTTCATATCGATGACTTGGGAATTTATCAATGGAGTGATTATGTGTATCAAAATTATATACATAGAAAGGGGAGTTTAAATTACTACACAAATAATAAATAGTGATTCCACACATAATGATGGAGTAAAATAATCAATGAAGTATGTGTAAAACCTAATGAGTGGAAATTGAAATTTGAAATTCCCTTACCGATTTGGAAACTTATGAAACATACACCCCATGAAAGAAGTATCATATAATGAATATGTAAATACCCATAAATTAATTTATATTACATAAGGAATACAATCATGGGAAGTACATACACCACACAAAAGGAAATAGTGGCAATATATCATGAATCTCACAGAAATAAGAAGTGATATGAAACACCCTTACTTTGTTGTAATCAATCGAGTCGTATGAAAAAAAAAGTTAATAACCACCAAATGAATCATATAATACCATGAATATAAATATAATGATGATAATATATATCAAATGGAAGCACAAAATACACCACATGAAATAAATAAGTGGTGAATAATGGAAATCTCACAGAATTAAAAGTGAGATAAGAAACCCCTTACTTTGTACTTTTCCTTGGTCGAGGGTAGGTTAACCTCCTGTATAATGGTGAAATCATTATTATTAAATTATAAATTACCATATAAATTAATATGATATCATATATGATCTTCTAATATTGCTTTGTTAATGATATTTCAATAGTATCATTGTTTCGGGTGTTAACTGATTCGTTTTCCTTTAAATGCTTTTTTGTGTAAGTAATGTTTGTCATGGATAGGATTTATCTTATTCATATTTAGAATGATATTAAGTACTTAAAATTTTTTTATTATCATCAAATGAAAATTTTTCTTGAATGGATACGATGGGGAATGAATCTCGTCGTGTTTTTGGAGATGGTAATCCGTACGTATGCACGAGTGACAATATTATTCTTTTGATATTAAAATAATATATAATTGGATGGTATATCATATAAAAAGAATATTTATAATTTTATATTTATTATTTAAATCATTTATACTCATTATTATACCCATAAAAATGATTAATTATTTGAAGAAAAACTACACCACGACGTGGAGACGGTAAGCCGTACGTACGCACGTATGGTGACATGTCATTCAAAGGATAGATAGAATAATGAATACAGTTGTACCATATTTATAATAACATAAAAGTATATATAATATACTGGATTTTTTATTTTATAATGGAAACAACAAGGAAATAAGAATTGGAAGAAGAAAAAACTTGAAAGAGGTGATGAAATATTTACGTCTTCTTCGGATTCTTCCTTTTGATTTGTTCAAAAGGGCTCCTTTGGTTGGATTTATGACTAAATGAATTCCTATAAGATTAATGTATGACATTTTAGAGGGTATTTGGGCTGGGGTTGTCTGATCCAAATGTCTTTGAAGGTGTGAATCAGAGAGAAGGGGAAGTGCCCTTTTATAAGAGGGGCGAGGGGCACCTTAGGAAAAGCTAGAAATTTTATTTTATAAAAAAATAATTTTAGGTTTATAATGGCTCCAAAATAAATTATTTAAAGGATAAGGTGGTAATTGGTATAAATCCTCTCAAACAATATGTTTTAGACAGGTTTTGGTCACTATATTAATCTTATCTTTTAGATTTAACTCTTAGTTAAATAGTTTGACATTTACCATGTCTCTTTGTATTTTTATATTATATGGTTAATAAACTTACTATAAACCTCCAAAATAATCCCAAGTGGTTCTTTAATGATAAACCTATCATTAAATAATTTTTTTGGCCGAACATTAGATTTTTAGGATTATTATATCAACCAATAATATTGTATTTGTTTTAAAAAATCATTTATGTCAATTTTGACAATATTTAATAATTGATTTTTGTTAAAGTCCTAAAAACTTCATTAATTAGAAATAAATATATTTATTAAACCCTAAAATTTCATAGTAACCTATAAAATTTCTGGATGTCTTCAAAACATTCAAATTATATTTATTTTAGTATTTATAATATCATTTATTTGATTGTTTCATTAATAAGGAAAATAATTCATCATTATTGTGTCATATATAAATATATTTATTTTATGTATAAAAATTATAAATAAAATATCATGAGGTAGGAAATATTTTTATCTTTCTAATGACTATTTATAGTCGAATATATCGATTTTATAACCTCATATAAAAATTGTTTTACTAAAATATATTTTCTTTTGTTATTTTTATCTTTACTTTAGATTACTTAATATAAAATGTCATTATCACTACCAAGTGGCTCCATGAGGTCCCCAAATCGACTCAAGGATGCCCATGTTTGGAAATGTATCAGAAAATAGGGTTAGGACACGTGTTAGGGTAATTTAATATTATTATAATATTATTTTTTTACCCTCATTTACCGGATTTACCCTTTAACCATGGTAAATAAAATATTTACCGAAGTAATTATTCAAAATGTATAAAAATAAAAATTACCTATTTACAAAATTTGGACCTCCTAATTCCAAATATGGAATCCATTTTTTAAAATTCAAAACACAAAAGTGGAAGAAATTAATTTAAAATTAATTCTCATTTGTCAAAACAAAAAGCGTGTTTTTATGAAATAATAACTATCAAAAGATTGACACTTGTTTATGTCCTGTTTAATCACGAGATTATATAAAATTACTTAAATTATATTATATGATAAAAATATAATATAATTATACTTAAAAACCATTCAAATTTTTAATTTAACACTATAAATTATTTCTATTAAAAAAGTTGTTTTTAATTAAAATTCAGTATTTTCACTATTCATCAAAAATTGAAAGTTTTCAGAAAAATACCAAAAATTCACCCTAAGATATTTTTGATATTCCGAATCCAAAAAATTATGTCCATTTTGAAAGATGAAATTTATAAAATTTCAAAAGGTGAGTATTACTATTCATAACGGGTAGTTTGATTGGTCGTTGTGTGTTAGAATCTCGAAGTTACGTACAATGAAAGCTATTACATTATTAAAGGGAAATGTACCATGGAATCTTGGGGTGTTGCATGGAGTCACTCCTATCACACCATGCATTTTGTTTAGGTGAGGTTGAATTATACACATCACAAATGACTCATGGACAATTTTCGTAAATTGTCAAAACAATAAAAATTCATTTTATCAGTTTTTAATATGTCACTTGTTCTGTTTACTAAAATTATTATCAATTTTATATAAAAATGGACACTTTGAGTTATACCGGCCACACTGTGCATCATATTGAGTTTTGTTTGATTCCTATACATAAAAAATGAGTTATAGATCCTTTTTCTAAAGTGTCAAAACATTCCCAATGTGTTTTCTTAGTTTTGAGTAGGTTAGTTCTCTTTTTTACTAAAATTAATGTCAATTTAAAATAAAAGAATCACTTATATTTTGTTAATGTAGTAGAGAATGTATAATATTATGATAAAAACGTATTATATTAAGAAAATTACCTTCTCGTTGAATTCTGAGTTGTAGCCTCGAAGTCCTATCTCTCAAAAGCATGATCATCTTCGAACAATCCACCCTGACTCGATAAAAGGAATCCACCTATATAAGAAAACAATTATTATGTGAGTAATACTAAAAAAATTAAATTAAACATAAATATGAAACAAGACACTAATTCTATAGAATTCACATCTTCATGCTATTTTTGTACATTCTTACATCAGGTATGTTTCCCATTTGTTTCTAAGAAAATCTATATCATATTATGAATATGAGTCTTTTTGAAAGTCATATTAGTACTAGGAAAATATAAATACACAAATGAATAAAAAATTTAAATGAAATAGTAATTATCTTTGAAAACTATCTTCGAGGATGATAGTTTGTTGATGGAATATAATCTCTCTCATAAATTTAAAAACATAATATCCATAATATTTTCCATTTATTTATTTTTGAAACTGCAGAAATGTTGGGGAGAATAAGTAATTTATTTTAATATGTGTTTGGATATTGAAATATTATGATATATATCCTGCTCCTTTTCCAATCATATAACTTTTCTAGGTCCTCATGATATTTATGCACTTACCTATCATTAAAATATCCTCAATAAAACTTAATCTAAATTATATAAATTTATGTTTAGTTGTAAAACATTGGATTTGGTGTATTAAAAATTGAAAAACACTTTCATGTGTGGTCAAATTGATGGATATCCATGTATTGAATCCTGAAAATATATCTTTGGAGTATGAAAATTCACTGCAATGAGCATCCACTATTGCCTAAAAAAATTAATTAATGAATGAAATGAATATATATTTTATATGATTAAATTGTAGATTTTTACCCCTATATCATTAGTATTAAAGAGAGTATCATGAAAATGTTTGCTTTCAAACGATTTGACTAGGACTAACACCTTTTATCCTTTCTAATTGATTATTTTTTTGGTTGTTCTATAAAGGATGTGTGATAAATAAAAAGTCCAAATATTTTTTCATGGGTAAATCCATTCAATTATTTTTTATATATACTCCTTCTAAAAATTTGAGATGTATTTAGTCATAATTAACATATTATATAGACTTTTTGAAAATAAAATCAAGAAAACATACCTCATGTATACATTTAAAAATGAGGAACCTAACCAATCATTGTTGAGGATTTCACTTACATTTTCAACCCAAATTAAGTCTTGAACTTCCTCTCCATACATATTTTCTTTAAAATAAACTATGTGACTACAATGATTTTTTAACTTTGTATCCACGTGAACCTTCAATGATAGTAAATGAAGATATAGAATGGGTGAGGTAAAGGTGCGTTCAGTAGATCCTTTTGATTTGTTGGACAATCCTTTAGATGGTTTTGAGAAGGTCTTTCATTTCACCCATTACCTTTATCCATTTATAATAAAATTCATCGGTTCGTGCTATTTTTCATTAATTGATAAAGGTGTAGCTTGAAAATTAAATTGGAAATGAATACATTATTTTCAACATATTTTTTTTACAAGATGCAATGAACTTGCGATGAATGTTTCAACAGATTGTTCAAAGTTTGGAATATCATACTCATCTTTTAGAACATGTAGCTCAACACTCGGATCATGGGCTACGCTAATTGAAACTCTCAAATGACCTATTAGAATTGATCTGTTGTGTTACATGTAATTTTAAATTTTGAAAACCATATCCCTTACTACAAGGCAATGTGTGAGTGTTGATAGATATAAATAATAGTCATTATCACCATGTATAATATTAGTACATGAAAGGTATCAGTTTCTATCTGATTCAAATTTCATAGAAACAATTATTAGAACATTGATTACCTTAGTTAAGACTGTTTTTAGAGGGAAATGGATCACCTCAAAGATGGTGGGGTGGGGTGGGATCATCGTGTGATGGCTATTCTTGAGTTTTTTATTCTCGTTTCTCCCCCATAAAATTTTCTATTAGATCTCTCTACCATTGGAATTGTACTTCAAGGGTATCTATTATTTCTCTCATCTGTTTTATTTCTTCAATTTGATCCTCTTGTTTTTTTTCGAAATATGTTCGGGGTGTCACCTCAAAACCCGAACCTCTGATCCAGCCATACTGTTTAGGTAGATTCAATGCCACTAATAGTAGGTTTTCATCTTGTACAAGTGTTTTTGGTTCCTATGACTATGTCAGGTAGAAAATATAAGGAAATAAGTGATCAATGTTATGTAATATTGATTTATATAAAAAAAATATTATGTCATACTTATACATGTTTCCCACACTTTTTGTGTGTTTTCATTTACTAGTATCCAATATTTATTTACACATTCTTCCTTCTATATCACATAGTGTGGGATGGAAGTGTCTTTGGATTTGAAGTTATCAATCTGCATAAAAATAGGGGAACATAATTATATTTTTGTTTCATGTCACATAAAATTATTACGGTAGATTTAAAATACGTACCAATTTTTTCCATGTAAAACATAACCTATCATTCCTTTATGGTAGGCATGCTTTGGTTTTGGTTCTCATTCCTTATTTCCAACACTCAGTTTCTGATTATTAAATAAAAAAATTTCAATAAAAGTGATGAATCCATTTATTTTCAAACAACATATTACTATCCATAATGTACCTGAATAGATACATCTGCACGATTCCCAGTAAAAACATCTTGTGATTCTTAAGTTATTAGGTGTGCCTAGATAAGTGGTGGATGTAGGTTTATTTTCCCTTCAACATCATTATGATCATGTCTCATTATAATTATTTGAAAGCCTATAGAAAACCTTCTATTGAGCATTAATACATATTTCTTATGGGATTCATCTACTATTAATGCACTCTGAAAAGGATGATGGTGAGTAAGTCAATGTATCATGATTTTATTTTTTACTAAAATAAAGAATTGATATCATAATGTTACTATAATATCTTCTCACATCTGTTTCGTAAACTAGATTACAACACGTTGTCACGAATCTACATCAATCAGCACTCATTACCGAATGATGATTCCAATGTGACTACAGATGATGGCCTTATTGGGGTTAACATTCTAGCTTTATGAATTCTATCTGACCTCTTATTTGATGCCTTTGACTTTCACCTTAATGATTTCTTCTAACACCTTCAAAATATGATGCTTATGTTTTTTCAATATCACTGGTCCTTTATCGCCTATCGTTTACTCAAATTCCACATCATCAATATGTTCCTCTAGAGCAGTATCATCAACATGTGTAGATAGTCATTGTACCACTGCATTGGGAGCAACAACAGGTTGAGAAACCTATTGTTCATCAGGATTGGGATCACCAGCATGTGTAGAAGGTCTTTGTTCCTCTACACTATGGGCATCAGTAGGTTCAAAGACATATTGTTCCTCATGATTGGGAGCACCAACATGTGATGAAGTCATTATCTACAGAGGTGGTTTAACATTTAATTTAGAGTACATAAATGTAGCAGTGAACAGGTAATAACATGGGGTAATATGATGTATATTACAAAAAAATATAACATGATTATTGAACTATTTTTTAAAATCCAATGGGATTTTACTCCTCTATCAACTATCAAAATCCCCTCATTATGGTCACCTATGACATACAAAACACCGTCTACATTGGGACCACTATGAAATTATTGCGACATACTAATGAACGGTTCATCCTTAGTTGAATTTTCATCTGACCCTTCTGTGGTTTTGGTCTATAACAAAACAATCGACTACTTTTTGGTTTGTGGGATCTAAAACATAAAATATTTGTACTACCTTTAATTACATTATAAATGTTTCGTCTTTATACTCGTCCTTACTAAAATAAACTTTCATGAATCCCAATTAATCTATTTTTACAAAACTCCTATTATCAACTCACTTGCATTGAAAATCGGAACATGGAAGGTTATCTAATCCAACTCCCATATTTTTTTATGATGCCAAAGCATGACATATTTGTGTAAATTGGATTTCTTTCCTTAGTACGAGAAACATGCATCACTTTGGCCACAAGTATAACACAACTATTTTTCATGGTACATTCTTCATCATGTGCGTTTGTATAGAACATATTACCATTAATTACATAACCATTTTATGATAATACATACACACTTGGACCTCCATCTAGTCGTAGAAGTCATTTTGAAATTGAATCAGAATTTTCAACTCTGACTCCTTAAAAATATAGTATGAAACCATATTATAAACGTTTGATTATGTGTATTTGATATCCATCTTTTAATCCCTTGATAGATTCAAATTCATAATAATTTCTTTTTGGGTTTCGTCATATGGTGAAACCTCCAAAATTTTATATAAAAAATAATGGTGGGACTGATCTCGATCTATAATATTGATTGTGAAAAAATCACTTTCAAAAATTCATTCACTGAAGTATGACAAGATTTTGGTAGACCAGTGCTTTCCTCACCAGATAGGTATTCAGTACAGAATTCAATGGTATCTTCTACAGTATATCACTGTGCAATACAGACCTCTGGATGAATTCAATTTTTGACACACCCTTTCAAAATCTTCATATATCATTCAATGGGGTACATCCATATATAGTGTATAGGGATGCATAGTCAAATCTATCTCACCAAGTGAACCATAAAATGAACTATCATGTCAAATAATTATAGTAGTAAGAACATTTCCAATTCCCATAATATAAAAAAATTCTCTTTACATGGTCGGAAATTTTGAAGGGTCTATAACTTTGTTGAATATAGCTTTGAAGAAGAAACATATCTTGGTTAATGTATGACATGCATTCTTGGGAAAATGAAATTTGGAGCTATAGGAATTAGATATTGCATCAAAATATTGTAGTAATGTGATTTCAGACCCTTTAATTTTAAAGTAGTCATTAACATGATGTTCTTAATATTAAGTGAATACCACTCTAGAACCTTTATGTCATTCAAGAAGTTTAAAAACTAATCTCTCTTATACCTAGAATGTATGTAAATATATGGAGGAAGAATTTTTTTTCACCCTTCATTTGATCTAACTCTTCTTATATTCCCATATCAACCATGTTCAATCTAGCCTTAATTCCAACCTTTTTTTGGTGCATTTAACAACGTGCCGATGACATAATCACATAAATTTTTTTCAACATGAATAACATCAAAAAAGTGTATTAAATATAGACAATTCTAGTATGGTAATTCAAAAAAATGATCTCTTTTTTCAACCGATTTTCATAAGGTTTTTTGAAAATGGTTTAAAACAAAGAAATGTCCATGTATTTTACTTTCACAAATAGTTAATCACCTATTAGTGGAGATAGTGTTTTACATTCTTTTTAACTTCCATCAAATGATATCATCCAAGATAGGTACTTATTACATCAGGTTAGAAATATGAAATGTCTTAGAAGTATAGTTTTCAATGAATGTTTCAACCTAATTGACTATATACCTTGTTCGAAAATGGGACATCCTTGTGTTTCTTTAATGTTATATCTTGAAAGTTTTCCATATGTAGGAAAGTAAATTTTCATCCCATAAGACATGTTTTTCAATGTGAAATATTCCTTTCTATAAGCATCATACTATTTAACACCTGAATCCCACAATAATTTCAAATCCTTGATCAATGGATCCAAATAAACATCAATATCATCACCTTGTTGTTTTGGTCCAAATATAATCATAGATATCATGATATATTTTTATTTCATGCGTAACCATTATGGAAAGTTATAATTTACCAACATAACTAGCTATATACTATAAGTTCTTCTTTGAAAACCTAAAGGATTTTCACCATCTGTAGATAACTCAAGACGATGTTTTTTGGGATCGTTTCAAAATTCAGGATACTCATGGTCAATTCTCTTCCACTGAGGAGAGTCTACTGGGTGATGTAGTTTCCCATTTTTAAATATTGTATCTACATGCCTTGTTAATTGACTTGTAGTATCATCACTTCTATATAGGTGCCTAAACCTTGGAATGATTGGAATGTACCATTAGACTTTTTTAGGAGTAGATTCATATTTCTTCTATTTGGAAGAAACACACTTTTGGCATTATGTAAGTGATTTTTGTCCTTGAGAAATAGTATACAGTCATTCGGGTATGCATGTATTCTTAAAATGATCAAACCTAATGAGCATAGAATTTGTTTGGTAATATATGTTCGGCTCAGGAGAACATTATATTCTTGGATCGTGTCATTAAAGAGAATAAGTAGCTCTGTAAAACTGGCATCACACTATCTTTTTTCTGCTTTCAAATTATACAGCTTTAGTATGGATGACAATGATGTATATTTAGTGAAACTAGAATACAATGGTGTCTTTGCACAATTGGTTAACTTTTCAAATAATTTTGGGCAATCATGAAGTTCATCTTCAACTGTCCTTTTCATTTTATCAATACAATCTTCATTATATTTCACATTTGTAATCACATCCTCGATATAGTCTTATTCATTGTCCCTACTTATAATCAAATTAGATGATCCATAAAATGCAGTGTTATCTCAACCATCAGCTACATTCTCTTTTTCCCCATGTTTATTCCAACATTTATAACTGTAGCCTATTCCATGATAAATAATGTGTTCTTCCAACTCCTATGGAATAATTAGTCTTGAATAACAACAGTGTAAATATAGAAAAAGGATTTTACAAGTGTCATATGAATGATATTTTGCAAACTTCATGAAATCTTTCACTCCATCATTATACTTTCTTGTCATATTATTGACATTCATCAATTATTTATTCATATCCATTCCATTTGATTTAGTAATATTAATAATTAACAAAATAATTACACCAAAGGGTCCATTGAAATCAATGGAACTCAAAATTTTAATGTTAGTTATTATTTCATTTTGTTGTCTAAAACACATCCCATTAAAAGAGAAAACCAAACCTGAAAGAAGATGTAATTGTAGAGGACTCCCCTAATTTAAAAAATGCAGGTGATGTTGGATGAAAAGTAGGTTTAGGAGTTGCAATGAGGTTAAAAATTAATTCACCATTTGCGAGACTGAGACCATGATGGATATCCTATGGGATGGATAGAGTTAGTGACATTCCTTATCCATAGTTTTATTGTAAATATACTTGTCTTCCCTATATAATGTAATGATTTTCCTAATTCTATAAAAAATATGAACTTAAAATATTATGGAAAAACTAAATTTCAGATATCCTTTGAAAACTAATTATAAAATCACACATGAAATCCCATTAAAAAAACCCAACCATTTACAAAAATTACTCTTTAAAATAACACATCCTTTTTAAAATAAACCAATCAATTCCAAGAACTCATTCACAAATCCACAATCTAGTTTTAAAAAATTTAAGGCAATTTCATGGCCCAAGAATCGTAATCCTTTAAAATGAGGGAAAAACCTCTATATTTTACAAATTTTCATTTAAAACCTCACACACCTCTTGTTAAAATGAATCCATCATTAAATATTCTTTCAAAACATTCACATCCCTTTATGGAAGTCAATTGGGTGAGTTCAAAAACATTTGGCATGCAACCTTAGTCCATGGCAAGCATTTAAATAATTTTAAAGCTATTAAAAACTAAAAAGGGTTTGTTAAACACATATAATTTTTTAAGAAACATTTCAAAAAACATGAATCATTTTAAAAGAGCCACTTAGGCATTTTCACAGTGACATAAATTCAAAGAGGGACACTTTAAAAAAGATACATGAATAAAAAATAACGCGAATTTTATACAATATAAATCTATAAAGGTTTAAACATGACACAAAATATAAAGGTAAACCAAATATAAATGTATATAAAAGAGAGACACTTTATAGTAAATACCTTAGAATAACACAAAATGGATATTTTCTCTTTATTCCCTAAAGTGACCTCTACATCCCATTATCATTATATCTTTAGCAAGTGACTATGGAACACCATTATAAAAGTGTGACCCTTTTCTTTTACTTGTATAATTGAAAAATAATTATATATATGCTCCAATGCGTATATGTATGGTGTGAGAAAAGATCCTAGTAGTATATCATCAAAGATTTTATACCATTAATGTTTTAAGACAACCCAAAAAATTATAGTTCAAGGGAAAATAAAGAAAATAATTTTATTACATAGTGTTGAGTAAATTAAACTAACAAAACATATATTTTCCTTTTAAAGAAAATATAATTCACCAAGATACAAACATAAGATAAAATAATAATAAAATATCAAGCATCTACCAATAAGGGGTACCAACCAAATGCCTAAGGAGATAATCTAAACTAAAAAATTAATGGAATCATCACACTAGAATATTATTGCAATACAAATGAAACACAATCAACTCGCCATTAATGGTCTCAATGAGAGGGAAATTCCAGTAGTGGGTGTGATACCCAAGATAGGGGTACTATAATTGTGTGACCATAATATTATAACTCACATCTCTCAAATTACCACATCACTACCTAAATATTCCCATGATGTTTGTCTGAAATCCCAACACTAATAATTGATTAAACACATTTATAAAACTATCATATCTACATGGTATAACATCCATTGAAGCATCCACTTACAAATAGACACCCATAATTAAACATGATAAAATTTCAAATATATATTAGAAAACCATACATAGAAAACAATTTGATTCATACCAAATAAATCATCAAAATGTTAATCAAAACCAGAACACAAATCCCACTTTTATAATAAGTTTCAACTCAAAAGTGTTTTATCTTATTTATCCATTGAATAAATTATATTTTATCGAAACTACTCACCAGAATCACTCAATTATAATACCAATAATCACACACTAATCAAAAAAAAACAATCAAAAATTATAAAATGTTTGATAGAATATTCCCAAAAAACCAATCAAACACTTCTCCAATCAAAAAACCATTGTCTCGCACTAATGAATCAAACCAAAAACATAATTAATACATCAAAAATATTTAGAATACTCAAAACATATAATTAATCTTTCACTATATAATAATTCAAAATAAAATAACAACATACCCAAGATTTGGAGGTCTGGTGGCTGTAGTAGGGTTTCATTGCAGCGGAGTCGGGGTAGGCAGTGGCAACAAAGGTCATAGAGGGGTTTGCGGCGGATGTGAGTTTCATTTCGGAGGTGGTTTTGCAGTGGAGGTTGGGTTCACAGTGGAAGAGGGGTTCTATAGTGGAGGTGGGGTTCACGAAGGAGGTGAGTTCAAACCAGATGAGGGGTTAGCGGCAGAAACAGGGTTTGGCGTGCAAAGAAAGTGGGGTTCGTAGCGGAGGTGGGGTTTGAGACGGAGGAGGTATTCACAGTGGTGGATGAATGATTTGCGGTAGGAGAGGAGGGGTAGGCAGCTGAGGAGGGGTCGGTGATGGTAGAGGAGGGTTCAACAGTGGTAGAGGTCGGCTTATATGAGAGCTTGAGGTGTATGAGAGAAAAAATCAACTATTACAGTTCAATTATAAAATCGGTTAAATCTATTATCAATGCCAATTAAAAGCTCTGATAAAGGTATGTTTTATCAAGACTAAAATAGAATGTACTGATAAAAGGTATCTTTATCACCACTATAATTTTAGCGCTGAAAAAAGCACCTTTTTATCAGTTCTTTTTTAGCGTTGATAAAGTCGTATCTTTATCAGGGCTTAAAAAGTGCTGATAAATCTATAATGTTAATTAATTATTTATATTACTATATATATTAATAAAATTATATATATTTTAAATTTATAAATATTTATTTATAATTATATTTATAAATAAATAATTATATTTATAAATAAATAATTATTTATTTATAATTATAATTATAAATAAATAAATTATTATTTATAGTTTTATATATAATAAATATATTTATAAAATTATAAATATTTTAAATAAATATAATTATTGTATTTATAATTATATATAATAAATATATTTATTATATATATATATATATTACAACTATAAGTTTATATATATTTATTTAAATAATTATAAAGTTGTAAAAATGAATTTCTTAAATTTATAATTTCATAAATATATTTAATTAATATATTAATTATATATATTTATAAGAATATAAATTTAATAAATATATATTTATATAAATATATAATTTCAAAAATTATAATAAATATACTTAGAAGGTTCAGAAGACTAGTGATCTTGCTCCTTAGATATTTATTAGAAAAAAATTGAAAAGGAAAATAGGATGGATCGGGTCACACAATGAGGCATGCCCTTATCCATAATGTAAGATTACAATTCATGAAGATGATTGTTCCCATAATCATGATCAGAGTTGTCATAATCATCATCAGTTTCCCATTCTGACTGTGAGTTCCATTTATTGAAGAGAACCGAGTACTTCTCCTAGAGCTTTTCTTACTCCATAGTAAGTAAACTCTTTCCTTAGAGGAAGATCTGGTATACAGATTTTGACAACACCCTCATTAAGTATCACAATCATCTTGACCACGTCATCAACCATGACATTTTGGATGTCTACCCAGTCGACATGACTTTTGATGCTTAATTCCTCCAAGTTCTTCTTTCTTAGTGATAAAGTCCGGTGGGAATTCCACCTACATGGGAAGTTCCTGAATAATAAAAGTTTGTACCACTCAGATATTGGCACAAGTTCCATAGGTTTACGAGGGGAACCATCTGGAAATCATCTTCATCCACCACTCTTCCCTTACCTTTAGAGAAAGACACATGCTTATCAACACGCGCTTCATGTGATGCTTGAGTATTGACTTCTCCATGATGAGGAGACCAGGAATTCACTAGTCCTTTCATAGAATTTGTAAGTGGGACAAGCTCAACGTCCTCATTAGCATCAATATTGTTTGAAAACCCTTCTGCCACACTAACACCAGAAGCCTTTTTTGAAGTACCATCTCATCCCTTATCACCATCATCATCTTTCCCATCATCCTTTGTGGGTTTGGAGAAAATCTCAGGAGATGCAACAACATCTCTATATGAAGGTGGTAACTTTTTCCATGAAAGGGTGAGAGATGAGAAGATACCTAAGTATCATCAACATGCTCTTCTCTACAAATATTTGCCCATGTCCTACTCCCTTGTATAGCCACTATTGAAGGCCTAACATCATTAGTTTTATTTTCATTGACCATTTCATCACAACCAACAACCACAATAGTGTGAGAAACAATATATTCTTTGCTGGATCGTGATATCCTCCATCTACATCAAGCAACATCATGGCCTCTCATATTACAGACATTGAAACTTATTTCTTTTCGAAAATTCTCCTTGACATGCCTAATGGTATGATAGACAATACCAAATAAATGCATTTTTTCATACATTATCATCAGATCAAAACTAAAGTCCAAAATAGACAGTGCGATAGATTCAATTATCATTAAAATGAGATCCACCTCAACAAGAAATCTCACAAAAAATCAAAAGCATGCTTCCTCTGTTGCCCGGTTGAGCTTAATAGAGTTTCAATGGATGAAGCGATGTCCAACAGAATCTGAGGATGCCATAATATCCAATTCAAGCTGTAAATTAGAACCCAAACATGAGTTCTTGTGTTGCAGACTGCAAATGAGTTGAAGTGAGGATCCCAACCATGAATGCACATGACTTCTGGCCAGAGAGAGATCTAACTAAAACCCCATGCCTTATGATTCATCTCTCAAAGGAAAAAAAGTGTAAATTCCCTCGTCCAATGGGGATGAACTTCCAGTCACAAAATACCCAAACAACAGTCACTCGCTATTCGAAGTCTTCAGTCCTCCATGGTTTTTGACCAGTTAGAAAAACCACCCTCCCGATAATTTAATGCTCAAAGATTTTGAACTGGTTTGAGGATCAAATCTTGACTTACCCTGATCTGAGAAGAGTTACCTCTTCGGAAGATCTGATCGTCACTATTCTTTCTCTGGGCGAAACCCGGTTTTGCATCACGCAATTCACGGGACCGCGAGCAAGGTGACTGATAGTCGCATCCAAGTCCCGCCAATGGCTCCATGAACCTTCATCGGTCGAATAAAATAGACCAGGGGCCTTCCCACAGGTCGAATCAACTCCTTTAGCATCGATGAACCTGTGCTAGTCAAATCGACCTTGACCCATAGAGGCTTCAGCAGACGCCATCAACCCAAAATCCATGCGACGCGTAATCAGCTTGGGTCGATCACGCATATCACAGGTAGGATCGGCATGGAAGATCGCACCCAATACAGTCTTGGACATGGATCGACACAGAGGCAGGACCACAAGATCTTGAAAGAGGAAGGACTTCTCCACAGTGGATGCAGCGACAGAGTAGAGGATGTGATGAAGGGAACGAAGAAACCCTAAACTCCATATCTGGGAGAGATCTCCCGACACCCAACCATCTTTATCATAAATCTTATAATAAATATATATATATATATATATATATATATGTATGTATGTATGTATATTTAAATAATTATAAAATTAGAGGTATGTATTTATTATAGGGTAATTTTTTAATATGGGTTTTAAAAAAACAAAAAATAGGTAAAAGGGGTTAGGGTTCGGATATTTTTAAAACTGGGTCCAAGATGCGTGAACCCCGTTCACGCATCACTGACCCCGGGAAGATGCGTGAACGGGGTTCACGCATCCTACAGTAACTTTATATATATATATATATATATATATATACAAACAAAACATAAAATTCAGCAGAATTTATCTGCTATTTAATATCCAGCAGAACTGTCATTACAGCAGTCTGGATTCTGACAGAAACCATCACCCAGGGCTCTCTTTTATAAGAGGGCTTGCCCAGGAAATCATACTGCATTTCCGATGTGGGATTCAGGTTCTCTTTTCCTGCACAGAACATTCTGCATTTCCAATGCGGGATTCTGTTTCAAGTACGTGACTTTGAAAGACTGTAAAATACAAACTATACGACCAATATAAATGAAACTTAAAACATGGATTAAACATATAATAAATAGTTGAAAATGAAAATAATTTTGTAAAAAGGGTTGATGAATAATAATTTATAAGCTTTCAAAACCACCAACTTGAAACTTAAAAAAGTTTCAAGTACGTGACTTTGAAAGACTATAAAATAAAAACTATAAGACCAATATGAATGAAACTTAAAACATGGATTAAACATACAAGAAATAGTTGAAAATAAAAACAATTTCATAAAAAGTGTTGATGAATAATAATTTATAAGTTTTCAAAACCACCAACTTGAAACTTAAAAATGTTTCAAGTACGTGTCTTTGAAAGATTATAAAATACAAACTATATGACCAATATGAATGAAACTTAATATACGGATTAAACATATAATTATTAATTACATAATAATTAATTAGTTAATTAGTAAATTAGTAATATAATAAATAATTATAAATATTCATTACAATTATTAGTTATTAATTATTAATAATTAATTATATAATAATTAATTAGTTAATTAGTAATATAATTTTTAATTATTATTATAATTATTAATTATATAATTAATGATTATATTACTAATTAACTAATTAATTAATATATAATTAATTTTTAATAATTAATAATTATATTGGTAATTAACTAATTAATTATTATATAATTAATAATTACTGATTATAATTAATAATTATATTACTAATTATAATTACTAATTATATTACTAATTATAATAAATAATTATATTACTAATTAATATATAATAATTATAGTTAATAATTATAGTACTAAATAACCAATTAATTTTTAATAGTTAATCATTATATTGGTAATTAGCTACTTAATTATTATATAATTAATAATTAATAATTAATAATTAATAATTAATAATTATGATAAATAATTATAATCACTAATTATATTACTAATTAATCAATTACTTATTTTATAATTAATAATTATATTACAAATTAACTAATTAATAATTATAGATAAATAAAAAATAATTATAATTAATAAATATATTACTAATTAGCTAATTAATTATTATATAATAAATAATAAATAATTATATTTAATAATTATATTATTAATTAACTAATTAATTATTATATAATTAATAATTAATAATTAATAATTATAATTATAATTAATAATTACTATTAAGATTTATATTACTAATTAACTAAGTAATTATCAATTAATAATTATACTACTAATTAACTAATTAACTATTATATAATTATATTACTAATTAACTAATTAATTATTGTATATTAGTAATTAATAATTAATAATTATATTAATTATTAACTAATTAATAATTATATTACTGATTAACTAATTAATTATTAACTATTTGTTATATGTTTAATCCATGTTTTAATTTTCATTCATATTGGTTTTATAGTTTGTATTTCATAGGCTTTCAAAGGCACGTAAACGTATTTAAGTTTCAAGTTGGTAGTTTTGAAAGCTTATAAATTATTTTTCATTAAATTTTTTTATGAAATTCTTTTTATTTTTAACTATTTCTTATATGTTTAATCCGTATATTAAGTTTCATTCATATTGGTCATATAGTTTGTATTTTATAATCTTTCAAAGACACGTATTTGAAACATTTTTAAGTTTCAAGTTGGTGGTTTTGAAAGCTTATAAATTATTATTCATCAACACTTTTTATGAAATTGTTTTTATTTTCAACTATTTCTTGTATTTTTAATCCATGTTTTAAGTTTCATTCATATTGGTCTTATAGTTTTTATTTTATAGTCTTTCAAAGTCACGTACTTGAAACTTTTTTAAGTTTCAAGTTGGTGGTTTTGAAAGCTTATAAATTATTATTCATCAACCCTTTTTACAAAATTCTTTTCATTTTCAACTATTTATTATATGTTTAATCCATGTTTTAAGTTTCATTTATATTGGTCGTATAGTTTGTATTTTACAGTCTTTCAAAGTCACGTACTTGAAACAGAATCCCGCATCGGAAATGCAGAATGTTCTGTGCAGGAAAAGAGAACCTGAATCCCACATCGGAAATGCAGTATGATTTCCTGGGCAAACCCTCTTATAAAAGAGAGCCCTGGGTGATGGTTTCTGTCAGAATCCAGACTGCTGTAATGGCAGTTCTGCTGGATATTAAATAGCAGATAAATTCTGCTGAATTTTATGTTTTGTTTGTATATATATATATATATACAAAACAAAACAAAACAAAAAATAAAAATTTTAAAAAAAAAGTTACTGTAGGATGCGTGAACCCCGTTCACGCATCCTTGCGGTTAAGATGCGTGAACCCCGTTCACGCATCTTCCCGGGGTCAGTGATGCGTGAACGGGGTTCACGCATCTTGGACCCAGTTTTAAAAATATCTGAACCCTAACCCCTTTTACCTATTTTTTGTTTTTTTAAAACCCATATTAAAAAATTACCCTTTATTATACTTATAATTTTATAATATATATAATTAATATATTTATTATAATTATAATTATAAATATTTTTAATAATTTATAAATATTTGGATATATTTATAAATATATTTATTTAATTATATATATTTTTAACATTATAATTATAATAAATATATTTACTATAATTTTTTAATCATATATATATATATATGCATATTTATTTAAAATTATAAGTATAAATAAATATTTATTTATTTATAAATAAATACTAATAAAAAATATACATTTATTTGTAGTTATAAGTATAAATAAATAAATGAATTTATTTATTTAAATAATTATAAACTTATAACAAATATATTTATTATATTTATAATTTTATTAATATAGATAATTAATATATATATATATTATAATTTTATATTTATTTAAATATATATATGTATTTATTTATAATTATAATTATAATTATTTGTATTTATTTATTAATATTTATAAATGTATTTATAAATGTATTTATTTAATTATATATATTTATAACATTATAAGAATAATAAATATATTTTTTATAATTTTATAATAGCAATATTTTTATATATTTATAAATATATTTATTTAATTTTATGTATCTATAACATTATAAGAATAATAAATATATTTTTTTATTTATAATTTTATAAATATATATAATTGATATATTTATTATAATTTTATAATTATTTAAATATATCTCTTTCATTTAGAATTATAATTCTAAATATTTTTATTTATTTATAAATATTTGTGTATATTTATAAATATATTTATTTAATTATATATATTTATAACTTTATAAGTATAATAAATATTATAATTTTATAATTATATATATATATATATAATTATAACTATAAGTAAATACATTTATAAGTATTTGTATATAATTATAAATAATTATTTATTTATTTATTTATAAAATTATAATAGATGAATCTACTGTAATTTAATAATTATATATATATATATATATATATAGTTATAATTAAAATTATAAATAAATATATTTATATATTATTTATATATAATTAAAGGCTTCTCGTAATCCTACATCAGACTTGAGTTCAAATATGAGTGGCACCAAATTTTCACAGGCACGCGTGACACATACATGACGCCTGGTGCAGGCAGACAATGATGCAGACATGATGGAGGCCTAGTGACACATGCAGTATGATGTAAGCATGATGATGTTATGGGTCTTTAGGCTATGTAATGAGTTTCATGCTCAATGGGCCTTAAGGCCATGTATTGAATAAATAAAGCTTGATGGGTGGGCTATAGCCTGCCTTTCCGGCCTATGTGTGTGTTTAATGTAATTCTTCCCTCAAACAACAAATATATATAATTATAAATACAATTAATATATAATTTATTTAAATATATTTATTGTAATTTTATAAGTATTTATGAGAATAGATTCATGGGTATAACATGAATGAATCATATACATAGTAAAGTATATAGATAATAAAAAGTGATTCATCACATATGGACAACATGAATAGTAATAAAAAGGGTGTAATGTATAAATGAACATTAATTCATGATGAATGTGTAACATATGCATGTAAATTATACACACACATCAATATATTTATTGACTAAATTCATCAAAAACATATATTTATTCAAATAAATAATTTTTTATTTATAATTATAAATATAATTATATATATTTAGAAAGTATTCATATATTATTATAAATATATAATTATAAATATAATAAATATATTTCTTATTTAATAAAATTTATTACAGTCTTATAATTATTTAAATATATATTTATAATCTTATAATTACTTTTTTAAACATTATATATATATTTGAATTATTAAAATTATATATATTAATTATAAAAATGTGTTTTTATTAATGTGTATAAATAAAAATTATTTTTAATACAAATATAATAATTTTATATAAATGAATAATATTTTTTATTAGAAACTTTTACCAGCACTAACAATAGCGTCGAAAAATATACATTTTACCAGCGCTAAAAAAAAGCGCTGATAAATACACCTTTATAAAAAAAAATATCGCTGGTAATGGGTAAATTTATCAACTCTTTTAGCTAGTATTGATAAATCCCCCCCTTTATCAATGCATTTTTTTACCAATGATAATGGTTAGCACTACCCTTGCACCGATCTGTGGTAATGTAACAGTTAGTCAAATGACCATTGCAGAAACGAACAAGATTTATCTTTTTATATCCCACGAATTAAAAGGATATAAATTATATAACATTCATGGGATTTTAAATCATACAAAATTTTATAATGAAAAAATAGTTCATAATATGTAACATGTCTCAAAAAATTGGAATTAAGATTATGAAAACCATTACAACAACTGATGTTTACGAATCAAAACACCCCTGATGTATAGAATTTCAAATCAAACAATAAATGGAAAGAATAATGATATAATATTGATAAAAAATATTATAGGACCAATATATACACCATTTTAATGAAAAAATGGTGTATAATAAGAAGTATGTTTGATGTGGTGAAAATTGTGACAAGAAATCATTACCTTTCATCCTAATATCAATGAACACACACAAACTTCTTGTATAACAAACATAGCTATCATAATATAATACTACAAAACCATTCTAATTTATTTTTCATATATGTATATATACATCATTTTTAATTATTTTCTATATGAATTATAGTTAGTTATTACATATTTTCAATATCAGGATTATGTAATTTTGATTTCTTTGAACTGGTATCATAAAAAATGGTGTTGGTATTCATTGTTATTACAAAGGCCAACATATAATGACCATTAATGGTAATATAACTGAATTTTAATTTTTTTTATAATTTTATAAATTCATTCCATGGTCCTTTTGTTTATAATTCATGAATATGGAATAATTGATGATCATGTTTCAGTGACTCTTAATAAATGAATATTTGTTTCACCAATAGTGAGTTTAATAATAATATCACACTTTAACAAAAAATAAATCATTATTTCCAAATTAATATAATCTTATACTAGAAATTTTTCGCATAGGAATCCATTATATAAATTCATAGCAATTTTCAAGTAGGTAGTTAAACTGACCCAAATAGGAACTTACTATGATTAATGGATGACAACTATAACACCCCAATATTTTATAAAATATTTCTCTTTAAATAATTTTAATTCTTCAAATATCTTACATTGTACACAACCGTGAGTTTAAACTAAACTGCGAGATGCTATTAGTATAAAATTTCCATCATAACCAAACTATTAAATTGGTGGGAATAAATATGAGTAACTAAATTTTGAAAATATATGGTGAATTTATTTCTTACTAATTATTTAGAAACAAAAATATAAAACAACTGAATATAAAAGAAATATTTTAGTTTTTTTCTCCCAAAGTAGTTTTATCATAATAAATTAGATGAATTATTATTTGTGAATGATATTAATAAAATATATATTCTATATATTCATTAAAATATTTTTGATATTCATCCCATAGATTTTACAGTCATAGGATAAGAACAAACTTAATTATATGCATAAAAAACAATATTTTTCAAAAGTGTAATTTTACCGCCTTTGAATGGAGAGCCCATTTTAAAAAAAAAATTTGACACTCTTATAGTTTTTATATATGAAAAATATAATTTTATTCTTTTAAATAGGAATATAAAAATTTACTTTTCATTAATTTTTTATATTTTTCTCATAAGTTTCATGTTTTGATGAATGATAATAAAATATTACATTTTAATTGAAAAAATAATTTTGTATAAATAATTTTTGATAAATAATTTATAGTGTTAAAATATATTATTAATTGATTTTAAAGTATAATTAAATAAAAAATATACCAGTTAATTGAATGGTGTCTATTGGAATTAATTTCACATTGAATTTTGTTATAAAAACATTTTAAAATTTTGAATGTTTACACATTTAAAACTCATTTTATTGTTCCTTAAATGAGAATAATTTTAAATTAATTACTGTAACTTATATGATTTTAATTTTGAAAAATTGGATTCCATCTTTGGAATTAAGGGGGTTGAAGTTATTTAAATAGGTTCGATTTATTTTTTGTCATTATGAATAGTAACTCACTACTAAAAATTTAACATATCCCAACAGTTTGAAACTATTGGGATAACCCCTAAAACTGCTGGTATGTGGGATGTCGGTATGGCCCTATACCAATGGTTTTTTATAAAACTATTGGTATAGGTTGTCTCAAGTTACAATATTCCAAGGGTTTGAATGAAAATGTTGAGATATTTGTATTGAAACAGTTCAAGAACCATGGTATATAAAATGTCCAACATAATTGTATACCAAAGGTATAATGAACTATTGGTATACACTCTTCTCCCCAGTCCATCATGAATAACTATATATCAATGGTTCTATAAACCATTGGTATATCCTATTCTTCCCAGAAAACAACATAGGTCCATCATGCACCTCTTCTACAAACTTTATACATGAAAGAACCTATGAAAATAAAAGCATTGAATCCGAGTTCCTATTAGAATTCTTCCATGAAAGCTATTATTAGACAATTTTCGAATGATCAAGAAACATATATTTTTTATTCTATCGAGAATATTGATGAGGCTTTGAATTTTTAATGAAAATTATTCACCTGAGTTTTTACACTCTTTTTCTCTCACAACCATGGGACTGAGGTTGAAAATGATACGCAGTCTTACGTCATTTTAACCTGAAATATTGGGTTTGAGGTAAACAATATTTTCAATACTAATTCTATTGGGATATTAGTTGAGATATATATTCCTCTATTATTTATAATTAAATACTAGTAGTTATGTGTGTTCCACTATCATTTAAGTAGAATCTATAGTGATTCATTTGGTAGTAAAACTATAAAGGGTTGTGAAGACAATAATATTTTAATGATGTTATTTATATTTTTTGACCACCATATACAGGTAGTTTAGAAGAATTAAAATATTTCGGATGTGGTGGGAATGGATGACTACAATGTGATGACTAGATTTCACTCTTTAATGAGAGGGATAAGAGATATACATTATTGTACCTATAACATATCGAGTAAGATATAGTAGAAGGGGGACTAATTTTATTCTAATGTTTATGAAGTGTGAGTATATCTATAATTATATATAATCATTGTTCTTTAGTGATCATTGTCAATGTGATATTTGGGTGTCTTAATATGTTTTCATTATAATATTTTTATGATTGGAGAGGATGTGTTGTTATGTTTATTTTATTTTACTAGTGTTTATTGATTATGTGTGTAGAAACTTATTATCCATGGAGTCGACTCACTAATTTAGAAAATTGTTCTAATTGTTATTTCTCCCCACTAAAAGTATGCAAGGGCATTGTATGTACCTATGTCGATCTAGATCATTATGTAAAAATGGTGGATAATTATTTTAGGGTATAGATGGATTATATAAAAGGTACATATTTGAATAGTGTTTTCATTATAATAATTATTCTTGTGTCATCAGTATTCTTGCTTATATTTATGTTGGACATGCTATTTATATCTGATAATCAAGTTTGTATTATATTATATTATGGAACTACTCTAATAACCATACCCACTAGAAAATAATAATCAGAGCTCCCACTCTCACACTCTCTAGGGATATGATTTGACCTCTGGTTCCAGCCACAACATAGTTTTATTCCTTTCATAAATCCTTCATCTTTAACACTTTTCCTCCCATCATCAGCGTACTTGATGGTATTTAAACTTTTCAAGGGTTCTCCCAATCTAGTTCTTACCAATCTCGAGTTATCAGATGCATCATCTCTTCATATCTTCTCTCTATTAGATTGGTTTAGCCATTTCCACCCCTCGATAAAGACCTTTAAAAAGGCCATAAATGGATTTAGGGGGCTTTTGATTTCAAAAAATGGTGGCACTAATTGCCTCTTTTACAATTCTCATCAATTTCCTAAAAGGTGAAAAAATTATTACTTCTATGTCTTCCACCCATGGTTTTTTAAATTCTATTCATTTCTACTATCACAGATGGTATTTTAAATATATTTTGATGCATGATTACCCCTCTCAATGGTTTGGGTAATTCTTCATATCCCAACCCCGCCTTTTAAAAATGTTTTCATCCACAGGGTGATTGGAAACCTGGTTGGACATTATCAGGGTTTAGACATTAGAACTCAATATTTCTTTCATCATGTAATCTAACAACTCATAAGGTTCCATCTGATAATGAGTCATTAAAATCATTCTAGTATTGGGTTGTAAGTCTATCACAAACTCAATGTAGCGTTGAGGGTGTAGAGTTGATTGTACTACGATTCACTGTTTTATTCCACCCTTACACCGCAGTTTTAAACTAGTTTTGTAATGAATATTCCAAATATAATAATAAATTACACTTCATGTTTGAATAAATCAATTAATGTTAATCAATATTATAATGATCAATGTTACTTGTTTTTATTGTTTCAATGTAGGTGGATGTGATTTGGAGAGCCTTTGATGAAGTGGAAGAAAAATGGGCCAAAATTGCATGGATCTATGGACATCTGTCCACTATTTTTCATTTTTCACAAAATCTATGCATCCAAATGGGCTGAAATTTTGTGGTCCTGTCCAAAATTTAATAGTATACATTTCATATTAAGTAACCCAATACTGATTCGACTTCTATGGGGCCCATCCGAACTGATCTTTCCAAGCCACCGAATTTGGACCAAGTCAAATGAGGTGTTCTGTATTTTATCAATATATTGAGATGTGGTTGTCCAAAGGGTGCCCAACTTTCGGTGGAGATATTCAATAGGTAGGGATAAAACTTTTATATTTTCTTCAAAGCAATATAAGACTTTATGAAGGCCGAAACGCGTGGTACAAGTGGATTGAAGAAATCTGTGTGCCTAAAACCACCTTCCAATTTTCCTATAAAATGGCACCTTGGGCTCCTCATTTGGAAGTTCGGACAAGAGGCAAGGTGATGACATTTTGGAGTCCCCAAGTAATCTTCTCAACATTCCTAGAGGTTCTGAAGGCTATGGGAGGTGCTACTTCAACATCTTCTTCTTCTTCCCCTCCCATGGGTTTCTAAACGCCTTGTGATCACCCGGGGAAGAACATGATGTACATCCCGAGCTTCATGTTTGTAATATTTGAATGATCTTTTAAATTCCAGATTTTTGTGTTGTTTTTCATCATCTTCTATTATTATTTTATTGATTTATGTACTGGTATGTCATGCTTAACTCATATGATCATGTTTGGGGGTACCCATTCATGTGATGTTTCACACACCGTTCACCACTTTCTTTCCCCCTTTCAATTGTGGTGTTTGTGTGGTTTATATTGGTCAATTGAACTCACACAAGCACTGTCAAGGCTATGTACATTTATGTCATGGTATCACAAAGAAATAACATACAAATCTGGACAGTGCATCGAGTTTTTCGTGTGTTTCCTTGGTGAGTTTTGGTTATGAAGTCAAACACAATTCACCCAATCATCGGCGGTGTCCGGTGAATCATTGTGTGTTTTTGACTGAACCCTAGGAGGTATCCTAGTATAAAATCCGTAAAATTCTAGTTCTAGGTGTTACAAACCAGTTATTAAAATATCATAACTCCATCCCTTGAAGCGATGAAGGATGAGCATCACGAGACTTCCCCGGGTTGATCACTTTTAATCAATCTTGTTCATTTCTATTTTGTTTTATCACTTTCATTTTCTATTTTCATCATTAATCATAAAACCCCAAAGTTTCAAAAAACAGAATTCACCTTATACTTTCATAATCAGAACCCTCTTTTTAAATTAATGATCTAAGGCTCCGTCAAGAGATGACCTAGGGTTGCTGCTATACTGTAGAAATTCTAGTTAAAAATAAACATCTAATTTGACGTGCTCGACAACGCGATCAAATTTTGGCACCGTTGCCGGGGAGCCAAGATCAATTTTTTCTTTATTTCCTTTTATTTAGTTATTTTTACTTCTTAATTAGTACTCCTTTAAATAACCCACCCCCATTTGATTGTTTTGTTTTGGGTTTTGTCTTTATTTTTTTGTTGTTTTTGGTGTGTTCTTTCTCTCTCTCTCTCTCTCTTATCCATCTCCCTCTCTAATTATATAGTATAACATTATATTATTCTTTCACCCTTATTAAGTTTTTTTTATTTCAATCTCAAATAAATAAAAAAAACTTAAAAAAACAATCAATCAATCAAACCAAACATCATTGTTGCATGACAAGATCTGGTAAAGGAACACTACTTGAATTTGATCTTGAAATTGAAAAGTCACTTCACACACAAATCAAGGCATCTAGAGAAGGTCAATCAAGTAACATTGTGGAACCCAATTTAGAACCTCAAGTGGTTCTAAACCAACCCAAAATTGAACCCAATAAAACTCAAGAAAATATGGCTGCAAATAATCAAACTTTAAAAGAACTTACCACCCCTGATGTGGAGTACCAACCTGCGTACATCCAATATCCCGAGGAAGCAGCCAACTTTGAGCTTAGATCAGGTCTCATACACCTTCTTCCAAAATTCCATGGTCTTCCCGGTGATGACCCTCACAAACATCTAAATGAGTTTCACATAGTGTGCTCCACCATGAAACCCCAAAATGTGTCTGAGGACCTCATTAAGTTTAGGGCCTTCCCTTTCTCCCTTGATGGTGTAGCCAAAGATTGGCTATACTATTTGTCTTCCACAATTGGAGGATGGAATGACCTAAAAAGACTTTTTCTAGAGAAGTTCTTCCCTGCCTTCCGAACTGCTTCAATTAGGAAATAAATATGTGGAATTAGGCAATCACAAGGAGAGACCCTTCATGAATACTGGGAGAGATTCAAAAGACTTTGCTTAAGCTTCCCCCACCACCAGATTAGTGAACAAATATTAATACAATACTTCTATGAGGGACTTATCCCCATGGATCGTGGAATGATTGATGCTGTAGCTGGTGGTGCCCTAGTTGAAAAAACTTCTTCTGCCGCTCGTGACTTAAAAGCCAACATGGCTCAAAATGCACAACAATTTGGTACACGAGCTATTGCACCAACCCGAGGAGTTCATGAGGTAAGTCATTCAGCCCTAGAACAAAAGGTAGATACTAAACTTGATGAGATGCATACCCTTCTAAGGCAATTAGCTCAAGCACAAGGTAACTCACACTCTACTTCTATTCCATTGCATTGTGGTATTTGTTTCTGATAACACTCATTTTTCTGACTAGTGCCCACAACTTCAAGATTCATCTGAGTCCTGTGCAGCTATGTTCCCAGGGCGTCCATTCCAACAAGCACCTCCCTTCAAGCAAGAACCATTCAGGCCAAATCCAAACCCCAGGTGGCAAGCACAACCACAATACCGACAAGGAGGAAACTCAAGCTACCCCAAGAAGAATCGGTATCAACAAGTCCAAGGTATGAAACCTTATTATCCTTCAACATCTCAAAACAATCCTCCTCCTCCCAAGTCTGAACCAAGCCTTGAGGATATAGTGAAGCAAATGGAAACCTAGAACCTTCAGTTCCAACAGACCACACAATCCGCTATTCAAGACCTACGAACCCAAGTGGGGCAATTGGAAAACACCATCGATGAGCTTAAGATGCAAGGTTTGGGACAACTACCATCCCAACCCATTGCCAATCCAAAGGAAAAAGGTAATATATGTGCAGTTACACTTCGTAGTGGTAAATAAGTTTCTCCTTCTACTGATTCTGCACAGCAAGTATGTACCCCTCATGAAAACTCTCTTTCCCAACCCTCAAAAACTTCATGTAAAGAAAAACAAGACAAAAATGGTAATCGAATAGTCATTGATGATTCAAATGAATAATCCATTCCTCTTCCTTTACCTCAAAGACTCTATAAATATAAGAAAAACTTTGATAATGAGATTGACAATGAAATAATGGATACATTTAAAAAAGTTCAAGTTAATATTCCATTGTTGGATGCAGTCAAGAAAATTCCCCGTTATGCCAAATTTCTTAAAGATCTTTGCACCCATCGACGAATGCTAAAGGGGAATGAGAGAGTCAACTTGGGAAGGAATGTCTCACCCTTGATTCAACCAGCAATTCCAACCAAATGCAAGGATCCCGACACATTCACCATACCTTGTACCATAGGGGAGACCTTCTTTTCTGATGCTATGCTAGATTTAGGCGCTTCCATTAATGTAATGCCTCACTCTGTGTATACTTCTCTACAGGTTGGATAGATTCAACCAACAGGCATTGTTGTGCAACTTGCCAACCGGAGTACAACACATCCAAAATGAGTGATTGAGGATGTCCTTGTTAGAGTGAATAATCTCATCTTCCCCGCTGATTTCTACATTATTGAGATGGAAGATACCCGAACCTAAGGACATGCCCCTCTCTTACTTGGGAGGCCATTCCTAAAAACAGCAAAGACGATCATCAACGTTCACAATGGTATGCTTTCCATGGAATTAGGAGGATAAAAGGTAAGTTTTAACATCCTTAAGGCTATGAAACACCCCGTTGAAGAGCACTCCACTCTTCCTATCTATTCGATGGAAGTGCTCTCAAACGATGCACACACACACAATTCTCTCCTCAACCCAAACTCTGATTCTTTTTTGTTTTCTTCACCCTTGGATGATTTGAGTTTTTTTCTTCTTTTGAATGTTGTGTGGGTTCAGAAAAATGTAAATTTTGTGCTTTAATTGATGAGTGTGTTTATTCTGAGGTACCCATGACTATCGATGATTCTGCAAATCTCATTTCAATATATTCTATTTCCTTTGAGAATAAACATGAGCAGATAAATAGTTTCATGGAACTCACTCCCCCTAAATCCCCTCCCTCAATCCAGAAACAACCAGTGTTTGAACTTAAACAACTTCCTTATAATTTAAAATATGCATATCTTGAGGGTATTGACCAATTGCCTGTCATTATTTCCAATAACCTCTCTCCACAACAAGAATCGAAACTGCTCAAACTTTTGAGAGAGTGTAAAAAGGAAATAGGATGGACATTGGCTGATATTCCTGGGATTAGCCCATATATTTGTATGCACCATATACTTTTGTATGATGAGGCTAAGACCGTAAGACAATCTCAACACCGGTTGAATCCCACTCTCCTTGAAGTGGTAAAATTGGAAGTCAGTAAATTACTTGCTGCATGGATCATTTATCATATATCTGATAGTAAATGGGTTAGCCCAGTGCAAATTGTGCCTAAAAAACAAGAATAACAGTTGTGTCAAATGAAAGGAATGAATTGGTTCCAACACGTGTGCAAAACAGTTGGCGAGTCTGTATTGACTACCATCGACTGAATCAAGCCACGCGGAAGGACCACTTTCCTTTACCTTTCATTGACCAAATGTTAGAACGATTGGCTGGTAAGTCCCATTATTGTTTCCTTGATGGCTATTCGGGTTATTTACAAATCTATATAGCCCCTGAGGATCAAGAAAAGACAACATTTACCTGTCCATTTAGCACATTTTCATACAGAATGATGCCATTCGGTCTATGTAATGCTCCTGGTACTTTTCAGCGATGTATGTTGAGTATTTTTTCTGAGTACCTTGAGAGTTGTATGGACGTATTTATGGATGATTTCACAATATATGGTTCTTCTTTTGATGATTATTCAGAAAACCTAGGTTCTGCCCTCCGCCACTGCATTGAAAAAGATCTTGTTTTAAATTATGAAAAATGTCATTTCATGGTTGAGTGGGGGATAGTTCTTGGGCATATCATTTCAAATAATGGAATTCAGGTTGATAAATCTAAAATTGAATTAATTTCATCCCTTCCACATCCAAAATGTGTTCGTGAGGTGTGGTATTTCTTGGGTCATGCTGGTTTTGACCGCCGATTCATTAAAGACTTTAGTAAGATCGCACTTCCATTATCTCAGTTATTACAAAAGGATTATGAATTTGTTTTTGATAAAAATTATGAGGATGCATTCAATTCACTAAAAAAGAGTCTCACATCACCTCCCATAATCCAACCACCAAGGTGGGATCTCCCCTTCGAGCTTATGTGTGATGCCTCTAACTTTTCAGTTGGGGCAGTTTTATCACAAAGGGTTGAAAAGGCTCCTCATGTCATTGCGTATGCCTCGCGTACCCTTGACCCTGCCCAGGTAAACCGCACAACCACTGAAAAAGAACTCCTTTATATTGTGTTTTCCTTGGAAAAATTTCATTCATATCTTCTCGGGTCAAAAATCATTGTCTTCTCTGATCATGCTGCCCTTCATTTCCTCCTAAAGAAACCTGAAGCTAAACCCTGCCTCATTCGATGGATGCTCCTCCTCCAAAAGTTTGACCTTGATATTATAGATAATAGAGGGGTAGAGAATGTGGTAGCTAACCACATTAGTAGTATTTCCCCACCATTGGACCATAATGTTGACTCACCCCTACCCATTGGAGAATTCTTCCCTCATGAGAACCTTTGTGATGTTGTGGACCTTACCCCCTGGTATGCGGACATTGTGAATTTTCTAGCAACATCTAGGGTTCCCACTAATTTTAGCACTTCACAATCCCAGAGACTTAAACATGATTCTCGATGGTACATTTGGGATGACCCATACTTGTGGAGAATTTTCAGTGACCAGGTTGTTCGTAGGTGTGTCCCTGACCATGAGTTCACCTCTATTTTGACCTTTTGCCACACCTTGGCATGTGGGGGCCACTTTAGCTCTCAACATACAGCTCGAAAGGTCCTTGACTCCGGATTATATTGGTCAACATTGTATAGAGATGCCCATAGGTTTTGTAAATCATGTACTCGATGTTAATTCACAGGTAATATCTCTAAGTGGAATGAAATTCCCCAACATCCCATGTTATTCTGTGAAATCTTTGATGCATGGGGCATTGAATTCATGGGGCCTTTTCCAAATTCATTGGGATTTGTGTACATCTTATTGGATGTTGACTATGTATCTAAATGGGTGGAAGCAAAGGCCACCAGGACCGATGACTCTCGAGTGGTTGTTGATTTTGTGAGGTCCCAGATTTTCAGTAGGTTTGGTCTACCAAGATTCATCATTAGTGATCAGGATTCACATTTTTGCAATTGTAACATGAAAAACTTGCTTTGTAAGTATTGGTTTTTTCATAAAGTCTCTACTTCATATCATCCCCAAACTAACGGACAAGAAGAAATTTCAAATCGGGAAGTTAAGCGAATCTTGGAGAAAACGGTACAACCCAATAGGAAAGATTGGAGTTTGCGCTTGGATGATGCACTTTGGGCATACCGTACTGCTTTTAAAACACCAATCGGAATGTCACCATATAGGATTGTGTTTGGAAAATCTTTTCACCTCCTAGTAGAGGTAGAACACCATGCATATTGGGCTGTTAAACAATGTAATATGAACCTTTCAGATGCAGGTGAGGAAAGAAAGCTGCAGATTCAAGAGTTGGAAGAAATTCGACGTGATGCATATGACAACTCCCGAATCTATAAAGAGAAGACAAAGGCTATTCATGATAGCATGATTCAACAGCGGAAGTTCCATATTGGTGAGAAGGTCCTCATGTACAATTCCAGGCTTAAGCTCTACCCAGGTAAGCTTCGTTCTCGATGGCTCAGTCCTTATATTGTTACTAATGTTTACCCTTTTGGTGCAATACAAGTTTTGCATGAGCATATTGGACAAAGTCTTACCATCAATGGGCAGTGACTTAAACACTTCTATGAGGATTTTCCAAAGAATCCGGTGGAGGAAATCCACCTTCTCGATGCATCATACCAATAAAACACACCAGGTTTTATCCTTACTTCTCACATTTTTAATTATTTCAGTGAGGACACTGCACATTCTAGGTGTGGGGGGGGGGGGGGGGTGGATACATTCCTGGGTTATTTAGGAATTTTCATCGTTTTCTCCTTTTGTTTTCTCTTTCTGGCCTTCTTTATGGTATTTTTATTTTTCCCCATAAACAATCTCAAAATTCCATGATGTGGCGACCATAAAGTGGGGAAAGTAAAAATACCATAACAAAGGCTAAAAAGAATTTATGTATGAGTTTACCATCAAGGAGTGATTTTTAGTGAATTGGTTTTTAGTCAATGATATAAATGGTCATATCTATGTGAAACCTTTGAGATGATTGATGCCCTTTGTGTGAGTAGTTTTTTTGGAAAAGTGTGTCACTAATATCTCCACAAAGTTTTGCACCAAACCACAAAGTGTGATTATTTCTTACTTAATATAAGGTAAATATATGTTGGGTTAATATTTTTTAGCTTTAAATGATATTTCCATACGTTCGTTCCTTATCTGATCTGTTTCATTACTGTACCATATTGACCTATGAGTGTGTACCTAATGTCTGACTGTTGTACGCCCTCCAAAAAAAATTGTTGTGTCTTGGGAAGGTCAAAAAACACTCCTACTCAACCTTTGATCTTGTTATAACTATTTCAATTAGTGTCGTGAGGAGATCAAACAAGGGTTGAGAGATGAGTGTGAGATTTGTTCCAATTGCAACTTCAAAAAAAAAGAAATAATAAATGAGGGGAGTGATGAAATGTGCAAAATATGGGTATATCAAGGTCGGGAGCTTATGGTTTGACTTCTGGGAATGCTTAAATGAGTGGGTCTTGAAATATGATTGCAAAGGATGTAGGACAGGTTCAGTGACAAAATCATTTAAGCTGAAAAATGTTAAAATAACATATATTTATTGGATAGAAAGTGGAAAGAATTTCATGGAATGATTTTCACACACACACATGGAGATTTAGTTTCATGATTTACTTCTGAATTCCTTTCTCAATTGGGTATCATGAATCTTTTTGAATTTTGCTATGATATGATTTATGAGACATCTTTTTCTATTTTCACTAGGAAGAACTCATTGGTGTGGTTCGTGCATTGATCACTTTACTTTAAATAAAATTTCCTCAAATGATAAATCTTCAGGATGTGGGAAATATATATATATGAATCATTTTATTTGGATATGTGACTTTTCCCAGGAGTGCAAATGTTTAGGTGTGGGGGTGTGATCGTACCACGATTCACTGTTTTATTCCACCCTTACACCGCATTTTTAATTTAGTATTGTAATGAATATTCCAAATATAATAATAAATTGCACTTCATGTTTGAATAAATAAATTAATTTTAATCAATATTATAATGTGAAATTTTACTTGTTTTTATTGTTTCAATGTAGGTGGAGGTGATTTGGAGAGCCTTTGATGAAGTGGAAGAAAAATGGGCCAAAATTGCATGGATCTATGGACATCTGTCCATTGTTTTTCATTTTACACAAAATTTGTGCATCCAAATGGGCTGAAATTTTGTGGGCCTGTCCAAAATATAATAGGATACATTTCATATTAAGAAACCCAATGCTTATTCGGCTTCTATGGGGCCCATCCGAACTGATCTGTCCAAGACACCGAATTTGGACCAAGTCAAATGTGGTGTTCTGTATTTTATCAATATATTGAGATTTAGTTGTACAAAGGGTGCCAAACTTTCGGTGGAGATATTAAAGAGGTAGGGATACAACTTTTATATTTTCTCAAAAGTGAGATAAGACTGTACAAAGGCCAAAACACGTGGTACAAGTGGATTGAAGAAATCTGTGTGCCTAAAACCACCTTCCAATTTTCCTATAAAATGGCACCTTGGGCTCCCCATTTGGAAGTTCGGCCAAGAGGAAAGGTGATGACATTTTGGAGTCCACAAGGAATCTTCTCAACATCCCTAGAGGTTCTGGAGGCTATGGGAGGTGATACTTCAACATCTTCTTCTTCTTCCCCTCCCATGGGCTTCTAAACTCCATGTGATCACTCGGGGAGGAACGTGATGTACATCCTGAGCTTCATGTTTGTAATATTTGAATGATATTTTAAATTCCAGATTTTTGTGTTGTTTTTCATCATATTCTATTCTTATTTTATTGAGTTATGTACTGTTATGTCATGCTCAACTCATATGATCATGTTTGGGGGTACCCATTCATGCGATGTTTCACACACCGTTCACCACTTTCTTTCCCCCTTTCAATTGCGGTGTTTGTGTAGTTTATATTGGTCAATTGAACTCACACAAGAATTTTCAAGGCTATTTACATTTATTTCATGGTATCAAAAAGAAATAACATACAAATCTGTACAACGCATCGAGTTTTTCGTGTGTTGCCTTGGTGAGTTTTGGTTATGAAGTCAAACACAATTCACCCAATCATCGGCGGTGTCTAGTGAATCATTGTGTGTTTTTTACTGAAACCTAGGAGGTATCCTAGTATAAAATCAGTAACATTCTAGTTCTAGGTGTTACAAAACAGGGATTAAAAGATCATAACCCCATCCCTTGAAGTGATGAAGGATGAGCATCACGAGACTTCCCCGGGTTGATCACGTTTAATCAATCTTGTTCATTTCTATTTTGTTTTATCACTTTCATTTTATATTTTCATCATTAATCATAAAACCCCAAAGTTTCACAAAACCTAATTCAACTTATAATTTCAAAATCAGAACCCTCTTTTTAAATTAATGATCTAAGGCTCCGTCGAGAGACGACCTAGGGTTGCTGCTATACTGCAGGAATTCTAGTTTAAAATAAACATCTAATTTGACGCGCTCGACAACGCGATCAAGAGTCACAAACTCCTCATGTAAAACATCCAGAAACACTCCAATAACTAACGAAACCTCCACCATATTAACATCTAGAGATCCCATTGACAGTTATTCAAAAATAAATTATGTGGATCCATACACTTATATCCCACATAATAGATATTCTAACCAACAAAATATATAAAATCTCTTTTCACATTTGAAAAAATGACTCTTCTTCAGAAGAATTTGTTAATAGAATGAAATGAAAACAATCTGTAGATTCCCAGGATGGTATCATGTGGCTATGTTGTTATCATAAAAAGATCCCTGTTGGACCCATGTGACCCCAACATTTGTATATATCCCCAGAAAACATCAAAAAACCTGGTTTAACCTCTTACTGGTGAACTCAACACAAGGGGAACAAAAATTCTCTCTATGTATAGTCACAAGGCATGGGCCAGACTGGGTGCAAAAGATGATGGAGAAGCTCCCAAATCAAACATGGTTCAATAAATCTTACAAACCAAACATATTATACCTTGAACGATCTCTGGCCCCATTGAAACTACTCCCTCTATAATGTGTAACTACCAACGCCTGAATCCCCTTCCACTCTCCTGTCGACCGACTCCATGAGCATGCCCTGGTTGAGGTTCCTGAGGAGCACCTTGAGGTCGTCTTCCTCCTATACCATCCTCCCTTGTTGGAGAAGGGGCCTACTGTACCTGCTGCTGGAAAGGCCTCATTGGTAACTGGTGCTGAGGTAGGCGCTGAACCTGCCCACCTCCACCATATTGATCTCAAATTGGGAACTATACCTAGAGGGGCCCATCAACTCCACAAGAAAAACACCTCATACCCAATAGTTACATATTGAAACCCCTATTTAATTCTACCTCATATGAAATTTAAGGATAGTACATGTATAGACAAGTGGTTCCCTTCTAGTCTTCATCATACTTTTTCCAACTCTACAACTCATAAAGGAAATTTGGGCAAAATGTTCTACTAGAATTAGAATGTACTTCTAGTAAGAATCAATGAGAAAAATGAAATTATCTTACACTATACTAGATTTATATCTCTAACAATAATGTGGCATAATCTAGTCTATCTTATTCTGGGAATGATTGAATAAAGCTCAATTTTTATTCAAAAATCCTATCCCAAAATTTTTCATCTCTAGGTTTTTTAAAGATTGAATCTCAAAGAGGCGGAGTGTCAAACAATGTTGAATCACTTTTTCCACTCTATCCCATTGAGAAATAAACTATTAAAATCCATTAAGAGGAGTTCAATTATGATTTAGTTTTCATACATCAATTTCTAAAATTTTACAATCCCGATTTCTTAGATGCTAAGGTTTCTAAATAGAAGTTTGAGAAGGTTTGTATTCATCTACATAATTTTTACATGCAGTTAGAAGAAATAGAAATGGGTATTAATGATATAAATTAATGGAAGAATGCAATTACTAAATGAAAAAGGAATATAGGAAGAAGAATTAATGCAATTTTTAGTTGTTTAGATGTCTTATCAAAAAGACCAAAAGGTCATGATGAAGAAACTCCTACCGAGGAAACTAAAAGGACTAAGGTTTGTTCCCAATCTTCCTCTCATTCAAAGGTGGATAGGTCGTCTGTGTACTATATCCACCTAGGTAAAAACAATTTAAGGAAATAAGATTTTTACATATGGGGATACTTGATCAATAAGGTAAAAAATACAATAATTGAAATGAATATTCATATTTACCAAAGGCCAAAGAATACTAGATCAGACTGCCTGTAATTGTAACCCTTCCAAGACACCCAGACAAGGGGATTCCAGAATAAGAGGTAATTTTGATCCTCATAAAAATGTTGGGAAAGAGAATGAAAAGGGATCTTATGTTGATTTAATATCTATGAAGCCAAAAAATTACATCACCAATGAGGGATGTTAGGAAGATTATGAGGATGTTTCTAGGTATATGAACAAAAACTTGAGAATAGAGGAAGAAGATAACACCTCATCACTAGTGAAAAAGAATGTGAGGATAAAATGAACTTTAATTTTTAATCAATAACAGAGTCATTAGATATTAATTTAGATTTTGGTTTGGATATATTAAATCTTTTGAAGGGTGAAAAGTCTTGAGGGGCATTAGAAATCCAATTGAATTTAGATTTTCCCTTCATTTTCTCAGATAAAATGAATGATCAATATAATAAATTTTCTATTTTCTCTTAGAGGGAAATTTAAGTGGTTAAGAAATGTATTTATGAATAGTCTCTATAAGAGAACAGAATGATTAAATGGATGAGGATCCTTAGTTCCAGAACAAGGTCAACACCATTTTTTATCCCCACAAATGTATTATCCCATTATATAAGTGGAATTTTCTTATTTTTCCCCATGATTATATGCCTAAGATAATGAAATATATTTTCATAATATTATAATGTTAGATTAATATCTATAGAAACCAACATATGAAATACTTTTACTAGAAATTCCAGTCAATTCAAAGTATATTTTTAGGTGATGGAAAATGATTTTTTCCTATTTTTCTGCTTTTCTAGATCACATTGCATGTATATTCATCTTCATAGTTGTTCTTTGTATTTTTTAATGTTCTTACTAAACAATTAAAATTGATTGATCATAATTAATAAAAAAAATTATTTTAGTAGCAACATTATTGATCTAATGTTTTTACATGCATATTATTTATTGAATGGTTGATAGTTTATTTATATTATAATTGAATATTTTGAATGATAATATTTGAATGGTTATGTATAGATGTAATGTATCCCATAATTTTAGTGGATACCTCTACACTTATTGCTATCCCTTGGAATATTAAGGAATAACATAGTGAGTTTTCTTGTAGGAAATTTAGGATATGATAAAATTTAGTCTATTGGCTAGGATAGAGTTTGAAGTTAGGAAAATTTGAGTATTTTTTTATGATATTTATAAATAATTTTATTATACATTTATAGTCTATAAATTAAAAATAAAGAACCATGAAAATATTGATGGGGTAAACAGTATTCTTGAGAAAGTTATAGTTGATGCGTCCGAACTGGGAATACATATAATTTTGGATCATTGGATATAAAATAGGAGAACACGCAATATCAAGATTTAGGTCATGAATCTGTGACACTAGAATTATATATTTTGTTTTATTTGATAGATATTATATGTGAACCAGACTAATGGAGATATATAATTGTGAATATATTCCCAATCCCACCCTAGTTATTCCATGATTCATAGGTCCTCTCATAGTTCATACATAGTAATGACCTAGTTAGACTCTAATATAGAAATGAATTGGATGGATTAAGGTGGATGATCTATGTCTACGGGCTGGAAAAAGTGTCCAATCATCAATGAATCACTATATGGGAGAAACATATCCAACAAAAAATTAATTAAAATAGAAAGACAAAAAATAAATAAAATTTTAGCATGACCTATCCGTACATTAAACAGCCATACCGAAGGAAAATAAAATAAAGAGAAGAAACATGGTATAAATGTAGAAAAAAATGAAACACACTAATTAATCCCTCCACAACCATGATCTCCCTCCCATGTAAAGAAAATCATGTAGCCACCTTTAGTGCCCTTATGGCCTATTTCGCAGAATACAACTACAATCCATCCATAAAAGTGGTAAAATTCCTAAGTATCCAATGTAATAATCAAAATAATATAAAAACTAAACTACAACATACTTGTCTCTTGTGACTTTATATGTCACTGCCCAACATATAAGAACCACAACGTGCCATGGGTCAAATCATGTTCCTATAATCTAGGGGAAATCGATCCAAGTTTCAAAATGATATTATCAAATAGTACATTCATAATAATGGATTATAATTAGTTTGGTTTGAGTTTTATATTTATTTGGTTTTGGTCGATACAAGTTTATTTGAGACATTTTCATTTGATTTAGTTTGTATTTTTTTTATATTATCTTGGAAAATTTCATTTAATTGGGTTCTAATAGATTAAATTTGATTACATTTGGTTCATATTAGTTTGTTTTAGTATAGTTTAGTTCATGTTAGTTACTGTCATATAGGTTTGAATTCATTATATTTGGTCCAATTTGATTCATTATTTTTTATATCAGATTAGTTCAAGTTATATTATTTTGATATGGTCTAATTTAGATTCATTCAAATTTTTATTTGAATTATATTTCTTGATTTTGATCATTACAATCTACAATGTTAGTATGTAATGAGTCCAAAACATGAAAAAATATTTCTGGGGTAGCATTATGGATTATTAAATAGGTTTTCAACTATATTATTAATTGTTCAGTTTTTAAAAACCATGATATGATTCATTTTTTACCATATTCTTGAGGAAGATACACATTCAGTTTGGCTCAGTTATCTTACACATAACTAAAGAAACTACTTATGATATTTAGCAACCCTATAGATGGATTCTATACAAGAAAATATGGTAGAAAAATAACTATATGAAGGATCATGATGAAGGATTTCATAGTAATAGTTTAATATATTGGAAGGGTGATCAATATAAAATTAAAAGTTTCATGATAAAAGAGAGTTAAGAAGATTATTTATCAACCTACCATGGCAATAATATTAAAAATCATTCAGTAGTAGGTTTATTGGTCAAGTCGCTATTCAAGTTTGGTTAAAACAACTAAAAAATAACCTTAACAATTACATCATATATTGATCTATTGAAATATAAGATTGCAGCAATCCATTCGGTGATGTTATAATTTAATGTTGTTTCTCTTTAGAATGATACTCCATGATTTTTTCATTATAATAGTGTAAGGCTTTTAAATTTTTCCCAATTTAGACAAAAAAAGTCAAGGAAAGAAAACATCAAAGAAAAGACAAAAGTAAAAATTAGTAGATTGATCAACTTACTGTTACCAAGTTACATTATCCACATTATTGAGTTTACATAATAATTTTGTTTGGGAAAAAATAAGTATCTCAACCTCAGGGATACTGGATCACATTTCAATCTTTGATCTAAAACTCAAGGAGCTGGAAAACTCAATAAGAAGGGAACAAAAATAAAATAAAAAACAAGAAGATATCATAAATAAAAAAATACTTGTGAATTGTTGATCACGGTACTAACTTCAAATAAAAATAAACCTCACCACTTATGATTTGATTGTGCACATTTTAGAGAACTTTTTGAAGGTCTAATATCCTCTAATAACCTAAACATGTTCATTCCTTACTTCAATATGTGGGTGATTATCTAAAAATGAAGATATAGAATAACTGGTTAAGGGACAACATCCATTAGAATCTATATTTTCTAGTTCCATAGGTAGATAAAAATAATAAATCCCATCCTTAGTTAACAAGAAACTTCCATGAACCCTAAACACCAAATAAACCATAAAAATCAGGTCAAACCCTTAAACAAGAGTTCGACCAAACCATAATTGGGATGGAGAAACTCACAAGGAAATAGAGAAAAAGTAATTTTAGACCAAAACTTGGTGATCCAAACATAATCCATGAAAATCACTCCATAAACTTCTAAGAATTTGAGTATTAATGGGAAGGACAAAAGTTGAAGATGGAATGATGGAATTGGGATGAAGCGGTGCATCGAGGTAGGGATTTGGCTTTGAGTGGGATGAACACGATGGATGATAGAGGAATCAGGGGAGAAGAGGTTTAGTGGGGGCAAGGATAGGGTTTCATGCTGGAAATGAGCATGATGGATAATCGGGGGAGATGTTTTATGGGGGAGACGAGGGTTTTCAGGGTTGAGGAGAGTTTGTGTTGGAGAGGCACACATATATGAGCCTAACAGAAATGAGATTAGAGGGATGGTATACCCACATTTTTTTAAAATAGTAAGGATAGATTTACCTAGCACATATATCCCAGTGATTCTATTAAATCATTATTATAGGTGGGTGGGTATATACCCATTTTCTAGTAGTGACATCAATAATTCTTATAAACATGATAAAAGGTAAATCAAGTAATTAAGGGTAAAAATTATATTATAAATATTATAAAATTTCCCAAACACATGTATTAATTTAATTAGATCAGTGTGATTTGAAAAAAATCACCATTAGGCTGAAATTATATCCTTTTAAATCCACTTGGGTGAGATTATGATATTTATTATATTTTATTTAAAGGAATTCTATAGATTTCATACGCATATTTTTAATAAATATATCATTTTTTATAAGGTTATATAGAATATAAATTCGACTATAAATAGTTATTTAAAATATAAAATGTTTTTATTTATCATGGTGATTTATTTTTAATTTTTAAGAAATAAATATTTACTTAAAAGGATTATAAGATGACGATGTTGAAATTTTATAATTAATGAAAATATCAAAAAATTGTTAATAAAAAATATTAAAATAAATTAAATATGAGATAATTAATGTGATCAATGAATTTTATAGATTACCATTACCTCTTAGGGATATAATAAAATATTTTTTTCAATGTTATCTTTTTTATCTAAATATTTTTAAAAATTTATGAAATCAATAATGTGATAATTGACACTATTGATATTTTATCAAAACAATGTTTTATTAAATTATTTAAAAATTATAAAAAAATTTAAAAATAATAGTTATAATTTGATCGAAGTTTTTTAAATTGTTTTTTTGGTCTAATTGACATCAAATAAGTATAATTTATAGTTATTTAATATTGAAAAAGTTATTACCTTAGTTAGTTTTAAAATATGTTAACTAAGGGTTAATCAAAATTATAAGGTTTAAAACAATAAAAAAAGTTGTCAAAAATATATTATATGATTAGAATATAAAACTATATCATATTATCTTAGAATAAATGTACTATTGATGTATTTGGATTGAAATTTTATTTATTATATATTAATATTTTTATAAATTCCAAAAGTTCCCCTCAACTCAATTATAAATGGGAATCTCCTATATCACTTTTTCACATCACATTGTGCCCTCAATAACTTCTATACCCTTAAAATTTACCCTCTAAACATCCATATTCACTTTATAGTAGTGATGGTATTCTCAAAATACCAACTCCAATGTCCCTAAGAGGATATCTAGAAGGAGCTTGCTGAAGAAGAGGTAATCTTCATCACCGACTCTATCAATAGTAATTCTTCTTTTATTTCATCTTCACATGTTGTTTAAATTATAAAGAAATTAAACTAGAATAAACTATATTCTAGGATTTTATTATGATTATGGAACAAGCATATTACACATTCTATACATCCTATAAAAAAATAAAATCATCACGTGTGCGTACATATAGCCCATCGTCTCCACACTATAGTGTAATATGTTTTTCATCACCACTTTACTTGGATGAGTATAATTCTGGAAATAATAAATATATATTATGATTATAACAAGAAATTTATTCTGAAAAAATATATATACCATCCACTTCCATACCATTCCACCATTAAGGGAATGACATCGTTGCTCGTGCTAACGTAGAACCTACCATCTCCACGATGAGATGTGATTCATTCTCTATAAACATCACTAAAGAATGATTATATACATGTATAGAAAAAATATTTATGACATATGTATTACCTTAATATCATTCTAAAAATGATATAACTACATCATATATAATAGAATTGAGACTTACACAACAAATATGCATAGGAAAATGAAGCAGTTAAAACCCGAAAAAAGAGTAATAATGAAATATTATTAAAAAATAGGTGATAATATAATCATTTATGATATCATAAATTTGTATATGGTTATTTAATAAGACAAAAAGATTTATTAATACATTATATATGAATTTTAGATACGTATGAAGAAAATCATACCTAAGGTAAGAGTTAATTTTCAAAATCTCATTATTATCTAAGATTGTTTATACGTAAGTATTTACTTGGGTATATTTATCTTCCATGAACATGTTTATTAACAATTTATTCCAAAATATTACTAATATTATTATATAATCAATTAAATTCATTTTTTACCATTTTTTAATTTTTAATAAATGGGTTGAAAGGAATATTTTTGTCATTTTCTTAATGAGGTACTTTTTGACTTATCTTGCCAAAGTACGAGGGATTGTTTTTTAAATTATACAACATGAAAGTATTTTTATTCTTTCATGATTAATTAATACTTTTAAGCTTCCCTTACAATATTACAAGTTCATTTTCAAATAATTTTTTTTCTTTTAAATTTCCATTGTGTTTTATGAAATGGAAACATTTTCAAAGAAAACATGATATTTTTCTCAAAAATAAATTTCAAGTGATCTCACAAAATTATTTACCATCTATGATAAAGTTATTTTATGTTTATTATGTTTTATTGAGAATAGATTTCATGGATACTATCCCTATTATTCCTATGTTTTTTTATGTTTATGATGGAATTATAACTATAAAATCCAATTCTTTTCTATGGTTTGTGTTATGATTGAATGATGTTTAAGAAAACCATTTATTTTCATGGGTTATGATATGATGAATGATTATTTTATTATGGCACACATATGTATGGTTTTTATTATGTGATAGGTGGGACCTATATCGCTCACCAATTAATTGGTTAAATATTTATATCTCATAAGATATAATGGGATGGAACGAGAAATGATTTCGGTTCAGTAATACAGAGCTGGAATAAAAAATGATCCCAGTTTAGTAATATAGGGATAGAAGGGGGAGTGAACCTGGTTTAGTGAAGGATTTTTCAACTATGATGATCTTGGAAAAAAGATTTGGCTAATATGTAAATGATTTTTTCTGCTTATGTGTATTCTACAAATTCCATGTCTTGTGTAATTCTCTCGAGGAATATGTTCTTTGATGAAATTATATGATTTAACCCATGACATGTTATCATGATATTTGAAATGAATGATTTAATTTTCAAATGTTATGTTTATTTTATTATGTATTATGATTATGATATGATTGATATCTCCATTGTTTACTATTTTTAAACATATGAGCTAACCATTTCTTAAGTTTCTTTTCTTGATGATATGAAGACGAGTATAAAGTAAGATGTTTCAAAAATGGTTCTAGATATGAAGGAATAAGAGGGATATGATGTAGATGTTTTATGAACCAATTGATTATGTTTCATAGTTTCTAGATACACTAAACCAATTTTTTAGTGGTGTGGTTCTATTATGTTGTGTAATCAATATTATTCCATTTATAAGTAATATCTTTGTATGAAATGTATGGACCGTTATAATTACGATGTGTTTTATTTATAATATCATTGCACCATTATCATAGTGACATTATTAATTTATTATTATTATTATATATAACAATTTCAAGGATTTGAATGAAAATGTAATTGATTTAAAAGTATTACATAAAATAAATTGAATGATTTTTCTCATATTATGTTGGTTTTAAACATTTGAATTAATGATGACCATTTATTAATAATATCATTAATAATTTCAATGATTTTACATACTATAACCTTAATGATATTATAATTTTCATATTTATACATTAAAAACATTACTGGGACTATCCATGAAAGGATGTAATTAAAAGAGAAATGCATCATTCCATGGAGGTTGTAGTCTACACATACATATGAATGATGATATGATTTTCATTGAAATGAAGAAAATGGTAATATGAATTATCATTGATAATATGAAACATATTCATAATATATTAATTAAATATAAAACTATCTTGTTGTAAAATCCCTGATATGGGTGACTGAAAATAAACATGTTACTTTTGTGGAGGTGGTAGTCCTTACATACTCACGTATCACCTTTTGTTTTTCTTTTGATAAAAGGTAATGGTTGTGAATGGTTATTAAAACATTGTAATAAAATTATTTATAAAACCAATAAATACACAATTAAAATAGTATTTTCACATTTTAATTAAAATGGTAATTTATAAAGGAAATTAATTAATGAAAAATGACTGCTCACATTAAGAAATTTTAGTTTTACTTAGATATTTTCCATAAAAATAATGACTGGGAACATCTATAATGAAAAAAATCATAAGTATGAGAAGGGGATTCTTGGGGGGGTTTTTTGGATTTTTGGGGGAAACAAAATTTTAGGAATGGTATTGAATGGGTAGTGGCATGCCTCTTATATAATCAATAAGGGATCAAATTATTATAGAAACTTATAAATTTTTAATAATGGAGAGTCACACTAAAGGTAAGTGGATAAAAATTATTAAATCATGTAGTGATGTGGAGTTAAGGTCAATCAAGATCTCAACCAAACATTATAATGGATTTTCTTACCTTGTTTTCCCCCTTTTACTATGTTGAACCCATTTAACCCTAAAATACTCTTATTGTTGTAACTTATTTCATTTCTAAGTGATTTTTTCTTCATGAATAAAAATGGTACTTATTAAAATTTTGGATCTAAAGATTCCATATTTGAAATAAATTTTTTTGATTCAATTTTAAAAAGTGAAAAAAATAATTTATAAATAATTAAATTTTAATATATTAAAAATAATATCTTCTTAGAAATATTATTTATGTTATAAAATATTGAATATAAGACTATTTTATAGAATAAATATTTTTTATTTAAAATTTTACATAATAAATATATATTTATTTATACAAAAATTTCATACATTTTTATGATATGTTTAAATACTAATAATATATTTAAATCATGGTGTTTATAAAAATTTTATATTTAACTATCTACCTCAAAAAAATTGGGAAAAACCTAAAAAAATCATCATAATATTTTATTACTAGGATGATTAAAAAATAATGCTCATTTTTTAAAATTCCATTTTAAATTTAAATATTAAACTTTTATAAGGAATTTTAATGTATAATGAAAATTGTTTTTATATAGAAAATGAATCTTTAGAACACAATCTATTTTCCTTTTAATGTAGTATCATTTAAAAATTAGTGTTAACCATTTATTCATATAAATATATATTACCATTAATGAATCATAGTTTTTTTGTGATAAAATTACCTAGTGAAAATAATGTAATTTTTTATTAAATCAAAATTCTATAGTTAAAATGATCTTATCAGTAATTTTAGCTACACCAATTCAATTACAATCATATTAAAGTATACTTTATTCATTATATAAATATTTTGTAATGATTTTACTCTTATTCAGTAATGGAAATTTATTGGAACAATTTTAATGGTTATACATAAGTATTTATATTTTATCCTAATATATCTTGGTTTCATTTAAGTTTAGTGTTTCCTATGAAGTAATCTACCAAACACATATAATTATTTAAATTTAATCATATATTTAAGTATTTTTTTAGTCTCCACCCATTAAATAAATTTATGCCCCAAAATTTAACTGATTATAGTAGAGTTGTTTCAATAAGGAACTCAAAATTATCTATCCACTACTTGAAGATCATGGGTTTATTTATAATACAGAGCCATATATATCTATATAAAAATTAAAAAAAAAATACATTTAAAAGTTGAGATTACCCATTACTAATGTCATATATAATTTTTCTATGAGTATAATATATAGGTATCTAAGTAATATCATTCAACAAAACATGAAAATGATTTAATAATAATCACAACACCATGTTTTTTATTTTCAACTGAATATCCAACAGTTAGTGAAAACATTCATAACATAATACATCAAAAAATATTGAGTGAAAACTCACTCTCCACTACATTAGTAGTGGTTTAATAGTATTTTCTATATTCTCTTGGTTATTGGTGACTATTCCCCTCTTTGGGACTTTTATTGTGACATTGGTAGATTCTCTCTTTCTATTACATATGTAAGTCTGATATCCTTACTCTATAAAAATATAGAGTCATTATATTCCTTTTATAAAATATTTCTCATTATTCATTTTATACCATATTAGAAGGAAATTTATTCATCGTTCCTTTATCATCATAATCACCCCTATAACATCAACAAGACTAATAAATTCAGTTTTTAGTGCTTTTAGGATTTAAACTATGTTCACATGGTTAATAAAATATCATGGATGTTGGTTTGGAATAATTTCTAAATTGTTACATCCATCTCCCATTTATATGGGTTTATCATTGAGAAATTCATTTCATATCTCTATCATTGTTTATGTTAATCCTTATAGTTTCATGCATTACTAAATCAAAATGAGATTAACATAAGTGTAGAAAAATTAACATCATAAAATAATTCTGAAAATTTAACCTCAATATATCTTACATTATCACACTATCATGTAAACATATTGTTATTTTATTCCAGCCTTTATCATTATTAGTATAACCATATTAAACATTAATTAACCAATACCATTCAAGGCTCAACCAAAGTTACTCATAGTTTAGGTTTTCTAATATTCCTTAACCTAATCCCAAGGTTTAACTATGAAATAAATCCTTCATAGTGTTTTTTATTGAAAATATGATCAACCAAATAATATCCCCTCGGTGTGTCTATCCAAATGAGAAATCTTAGGCCCAATCCCCATTCACCAGACTGAAGATTGAGTCAAATCTGAATTAGAATTTTTTGGGGAGACTACCCCTAGATTATTTTTTTAATATCATCATCCACATTCTAGTATCCAAACTAGTGTTTAATTTTTAGTAAGAAAACATACTAATGAATTTACCAAAATTTAAAAACATAATCTTATACTTAGAATTATTCAAAGGATCTTCACCAAATTCCTCCTATACCGTTCCCTAAAAACAATTTTCATTATTACCATAAAATAAATCATATATTATACTATAAGGTTACATATGACTTTGAAATTATGATAAAACATAACTTATCATCCCCTAAATTGTCATCAACAAACATCCTAATATCCAATGTTATTAAAACCATGATCTAATACCAACTGTGGTTTCATGTGAACAAACTCCAAGATTTAGTATTTGACACAAATACAATATAGATTTGATTCTATATGAACTATATATTCTTAGAGATAACTATCCAATAATTATATTACATAAAAAAAATATTTCATTACTATCATTCATAAGATCATTTATGTTTAGATAATTAGATAAATTATATAAAACATAATCCAATAAATCCCATGTATTTCTCAAATATTACTCATTTTCACCCAATATATAAGAAAATACACAAAATATATAATAATTCAACATCACCTTTCAGAAATTATCCAAATAATCAATTTTGTTAGACATTTACAATCAATAAATTTCTTCATAACATGTGGAAATGGAAACAGTGGAAGGGATGTGATCAAACACCATGTGAGGGTAAAAATTACTCAAAAAAATAAAATATAATAAGTTATAATGATATTAAAATAAATAATATTATGGGATTAGATAATGAAAATAATTCAATAATCAAAATAATTGGTGAGAATAACATAACCATGGTTGATATATTTATTAATAAATGAATGGATAACGATAACTAGTTTCTTAGAGATCAAATTCAGAATGTATAAAAGATAATTACATGAAAAAATCCAATATATTATTATCGTACACATCATTATCATACCATTAGGGACCCATATCTAGTCAATATCCTATCCTAAGTAAGAATATACCAAAACACCTAATCCAGTTTGTCCCATGTGACCTATCAATGCGTATTGGAGATATATAAAACTAAGGTACACTAGTTACTAATTATTTCCAATGCATTCAACATATGTGAAATTAATAAATAATAAAAAATATAATTTTCCAATAATATCCCATATTATAATAACATATACAAATGATGTACATAGATAATCTAATTGTCTTAATAGTCAATAATCATCTGTATGAAGCTAATAAATATAAAAAATGTCGAAACATTCCTCAAATTATAATTGGAATCATGTGATAAAAATTCATCTACCCATATAAAGTGTATTTCTAAAAAATTAAATTTACCTAGTGTTATAAAAGAAACATAGAGGGATGTTGACATAAAAGGAAACACCCCTTAAAGAATAATTTTTTTACTAGTTCCACCAAAGAAAGATCAATAATTAGAATGTTTCATATAATGATATAAATCCCCACATAAAATTAAATATAATAATATAAAATAGTGGCCTTATCATGAAATATAAGTCATATTTTGGTAAATAATTTTGAATTTGAAAATGAAAATTGAATTTAATACTTAACATGGGTTTAGACATGATTTTAAATATTATAGTAATGATGATGTTATAGATCATTTTGATATTTTTTTTGAAATGATGAAGTATTTTTTTTACATTTACTTCAAAAAATAATCTATAATAATAAAGAATTTAAAATGTCATAATGGTTTCCATGAAATTATGGTCTAGAAGATAAAACAATTAATCATAAAAGAAAAAATATAGTAACATTATTAATTTTTTTTTAAAATCTCACATCATAAAGTGAGTATCCAAACATCCTATTTAATAGAGGATAATAAAATATATATGTATGATGATATAAAACTTAATAATGCTACCAATAATGATGGATAACATTAGTGAGAAATAAAATTTTCATAAAAGAGTAGAAAACTTCATTAAATACAGTTCAAATTATTCTAAAAAATGATAATTTTTTTTTGGAAATAAACATATATTTGTCAACTAATTATAATAAATGGTCATTTACCCCATAGAATAAAAAAATTAATCATATAATAAAATTTTATTATGGGAGATCCCTGACATTGATAATAAATGATCAATATGAAACATTATAAATCAATGAATACAGATTTGAGTTATTAATATCCATTACGGGAAACATTATCCTTAAAGACTGAAACATTTAAGAAGTTGTATATGTTGTAAAAATATAAAACCTAATATAATTACTCATAATACAAAAAATGTTATAATTCTCCTAGATAAGGTGAAATATGTTTTAGAGTAAGATCACAACTCAATGAATGAAAAGTTATTACTCAAAATGTATTACAAGTAAAGAAATAAATGATTCAAAATAAATTTCAAGAAAATTACATTACTTGTAATATTATATGACATTAATTATATTAAAATAATATATATAAAATTTATGGGATAGTAAATTAATATAAAAAAATATAATGGAATCATGGTGAATAACATGTAACTTGCCTCAAAGAATTATAATTAAGACCCAAAAACCATTACGAAGGTAGATGACTTCAAATCAAAACCCCCTTGAACAATATAATTTTAAATTAATAATTAAATAGAATTAATATTGATAAAATAATTATTAAAATTTTAATGGGGTATTATATACACTATTACAAAGAAAACATGGTGTATATTATTAAATATGTATCAAGGGGTGAATATCTAGACAAGGATACCTTACCTATTCTCTTGGCTTGCATAAACACACTCTGACCTCCTTTATAACAAACATATCTATCTTAATAACCTATTTCATAGAGATTATAATATATTTTTAATTTATAAACTTCATTTATAATAATTCTTTATATGAGTTTTAGTTTTTATTATATGTTTACAATATCCTATGTAAGTAATCTTGATCTTTATGAACAAGTTTCGTAAAAATTGGTGTAGATATTCATTATTTTTACATATTTTGGATTCTTAATAATAATAAATGTATTTTAGTTTTTTATATTATTTTTATAAAGGTATAACTTTATTCCATGGTATTTTTTTATAACCCATCAAGAATGAGTCAATGATGATCATGTGTTGGTGGTTCTTTATGAATGAAAGGTGTTTTCATTAATAAGCGAGTTTAACAATAATTTTACCATTATTGAACTAGAAAATTTTAATTACTTGTATATTTATATAAAAAAATACAAATAACTAAATTACCATAGTCATCTGTGATATAAATTCATAGAATTGTCCATATAGGAGGTCAAACAAGCCCAAACATGAACATTATGTGTTGGTATAGTTGTAATATAATTATACCAGAATAAAAATGGTATTATTAAATTATTATTAGTTTTATATAAATTAATTGAAATGAATTATATGAATAGGTAATGAAAATTAAAATATTAAATAACATTAATAAAAATATTTTCCACTTTGTATGTTTTTTTAAATGATTGAATTAATGATGATCATTTTTTATCATATGATTTATAGGTTCTACCACATGAAGTAGTATAACTATAATGAAATTAAAAACATAATATTTATTTATTAAATCTATTCTTATAAAAATTAATGAAATGTGTTAATGTAATGTCGAATGAATCATTCCATAGAGGTCATAGTCCGTATGAATTCATGGATGATGATTTTATTTCATAAAAATGGAGAAAGAAATAATATCTTTTTTATTTTAATAATATCAATTTAGTTAAAAATATTATTTTTATATATCTATTTACAATAGTAGGTGAAGGAAAATGGTCCCATTTTTTCCGGGAGGCGGTAGTCCTTAGATACAAAAAAATCATGCTTTTATTTCTCAGAAAGAAAGAGGGGGAAGATGTTTTATGGTTATTAAAATACCATATTAATGTTATATTTATAAAAAATAAATTTTTCATTACATAAGTATTTTAAAATTATAATTTTAAATATAGGATATAAAACAATGAAGTTAAGGAAAAAATATTATACCCATTAAGATATTTGAGATTTCATTATAGACTTCATTGGAAAAAGAGGGATGAGGATAATTTCTTGTAACCATATATTCAAGGAGGTGAAATAGGATTATAGAAGAAGTAATAATTGTCTGGTTTTATGAGTAAACCAAATATTAGGTGTTGTATTTATGTGGTTGTTAGAGGCCCTTTATATAATTGAGAACAGATATAATTATTGTAATTACCCACATATTTTTAAAAATTTGAATTCATTATCATAGAATGTGGAACCAAAAAAGGTAAATAATGGAGTGATATAGATATAAGGTAGTTAAAGTTCTAAAAATATTATTATCACACAAGTTGTTAACATTTTTTTTATCAATTTTCACCAGGTTAAAACCTTTTAACACTATTATACTCTTACTACAGTAACTAGTTTTCTACCTATGTAATGTACACATTATAAATATAAAGAAAATGATCCATATTATATAATTAGGTTTAAAAACATTAAAAAATAAAAAACTAATTTATTTGAATATATTTATGAAACTGAGAAAAATTAATTTCAAAATAAAAAAATTACAACATATTAAAAATAAATCACAAAAGAAAATATTGTGTATATTTTAAAATGTCAAATATAGGGTTTTAATCAATAATAAATATTCTAAAATTTATAATATAACTTGTAAAATTAATATTTTTTTATAGAATAAAGCTTCAAAAATTTGAATGACTTACATAAAAACTAAGAATGCCATTAAATCACGGTAGTTGTAAAAATGGTATATCACACTATTCACCTTAAAATCAAAATTCTTTGAGAAATCCCAATAATCCATCATTTAAAAATATTACTATGATCAATCCAAAAATAATGATAATTTTTAAAATATAAAATTCTAAAATTTTGAAATTTAACTTTTAAAAAATTTATAATATATAATAAAACAATTATGGGGAAACAAATCTATAAAAATAGTCCATTATTATAATTATTTCATATATTTTACTAAATAATGTTTAATTATTATTCATATCAATATAAATTACCATTATATAATACTTCTTTATATTATTAAAAAATCATAGTGTATAAAAGGAATTTTTTTAGAAAAATTAAATTATATGTTTAAAATAATCTTAATAGTGATTTTTTCTGTACTAGTTGAATTTCATTCTCAAAAAATGTAGCCTTTATTTTATATTTTTAAATATTTCATTATGTGGTTATTCTAACTCATTTATCTTTATTCAATTTCCAAATTTTAATAGTAATAATAATATATGCCTATTTAAAATTAATATATAGCAGTTTCATTTATGTTTTGTGTCGTTTGTACAGTTAGATATCGAAAATATTGATACATTAAAAGGTAAACATTTGTTAAATTATCATACTGTTACACATTGATATTAGAGTTACAAACTTCCTTCCATAGATTTTTCATAAGGTTTCATCCAATTTCTTGAGGGAAAACTATTATTATAAGAAATCTTGAGCATATAAAGGTTTTGATCCCAACCTCCTATGAAATTCCTAGAATGTGATCAAGAAATTTCATCATGGGATTGAATAGTCCTCTCAGACTAACCATCTATCTAAAAATGATATGTATTGATAATTTTAATCTATTTATTAAAATATTTTTGATGAATTCTCATGGACATCAAGGTACACCTCATATCTTGATAAGATATGATAGATTGTGGTAATCCATGAAACCTTTACATTTACTTAGTTTATATCCTTGAAGGATGGTCATTACCATAATAATATTTTCATTCAATGAAATATGATGAATGCATAATAAAATTAACTTTTGTACAAATAACATTATGGCCTTTATATGTTTCCCAGTGAGCATAAATTAAATCCAAGGTGATTTTTTACAATTTCCATTATATTATAGGTAGTGGTTGTAAAATCCCCTTAGATATCACTATATTATACATAAAATACTAACATACTAGATATAAAAATATATTCATTTTAATATCCTATTTCATAATATCCCACCAGAAATACTCTTTAGGTTCTTTATACATCCACATACCTCTAATGTGGATAGAGAATTATGAATAATGATCTTCATATAAACAATCCTTATTCAATTATAGTATTTATGAGAAACTTACTATATTCCTAAATAATATAATTTCATCACAATAATGGTTTAACTATGGACCATTCCTCACATTCTTCTATAGTTTTATATCTTTTTGTTGTGCCTCCATAAACCTCACATGAATGGATGATTGAACAATCATCTGAAAATAATATGAAATGCCACCATTAATTAGGATTTTATGGTCCACCATCCAAAAATCCTTATGTATTAGATCTATTTCTTCCCTCATCATGGATACCCTAGAATGGTTATTTTGACTCATGTAATAAATCAACTCATTCACCTTCCCAGAGTGATAATGAATTGAGATATGATACAATTAATCTACTCCATCCACCTACTACAGTTTTTATTTAACTATTTTTATGTCAATATATACTTAATGATTTTATGATCAGTATATATATCAAAATTTTCAATATAAAGATAGTTCCTCTATATTTTCAATTTGATCATTACTATTTCCAACTCAAAATTAGGATTTGGGTAATTTGGATCCTAAATTTTCAATTATTGTGAATCATAATAAATCACCATATCATTATGAATGTGAATGAATTGTACTCCCTTGTTCTATGCATCACTATATATCACACACAATTCTCTCAAATAGGGAAGTGTGTGAACAAGTTCATTGACTAACCTTCAATCCAATTCCATTAAATATTCCTCATATTCATCTTCTAAAATGAACATGGATACATTCCATGTAAACTTTGTTATTGAATTATATTTCCATCATAAATATCTCTTAATGCATCAGTACAATATTGATAACCTAATAAAACTATGGCTCTTGGTCATTGTGGTTGGTCGGACCAATTTTTAGTAACACCTATCTTTGATTAATCTTCAGATTTACCCTCTCTTATAGTTATATGACCTAGGAATGAATCATTATATAGACAAAATTCATAAATTCATAAATTTTCATACAACTTATCCATCCTCATGTTCTTCAACACTATCCTTAAATGAGCTTCATTATCTAAATTGATCATGTAATATATAAAAATATCATCTATTAATATTAACACTAACTAGTCAACATAATATCTAAATAATCTATTCATTAAATACATGATTATATCAGAAGAATTGTTAACTCAAAATGGTTTAAATATATACTCATAATGACTATAAATCATATGGATGGCTATAATTGGTATATCCAACTTCTCTACCCTCAATTCATGATATCTAGAATGAATATAAATCATGGAATTGTAGTGAAATATAAATATAAGATCAACGAAGTCATCAATTAGAGGTATCATATACTTATTATTGATAGTGATCCTACAAAATTCCTCATAATTATTGAGCACACACATTAAATCATAAAACATAATAAAAATGAATAGGTGAACACCATGGTGATGTAATTAGGAATATAAATATCTAGGAAATATTATTTTGTAATTTCCTCTTTATTTACTACAAATTAATTGAGACGATTATATATGGTTTCTTTGAAATAGGTATAATATCTGGAATGAGTTAAATTAAAAACACAGTTTTATGATACAGGGGAAGGAGAGGGAATTTTTTAGGACATGCACAATCATATTCCTATAAAATAAGTATATCATCAATGTTGAGTTTTCCACAACAATATGAGATAAATATCTCTCATGAATAGGTAGTAAGATACTAACAATATAGTTATTTTCATATGGATATTCATATTTATCTTCTCACTAAAAGTTGATAATAAGTTGATTTTAATTTTCATATATGACATACCTTACTCATAAATTTATATGGGATCTCAATATATAAATAAAATCCATGAAAAAAAATTTGAATTCAACCATAATTAGATTCCCATGATTCGATAGAAGAAAATCGCCACAAATATTTATCAGTGTGGAGTTATAGAGTTGGGATGATATCATCATACAATTAATATTTTTCAATAATGATTCAAAATATAATCATTTAAGTGGTGATATGATACCCATAGAAAAGTTTAATTATATAACATAGTGGGTATAACTAGAATAATGTGATGCATTTTCTATTTTAGAGTAGAATATAATTATACATTTCAAAACTTTGTTCTCATGACCTAGTTTAGTTGTTGTAATGACATGAGATTTCTATTTTCTCTTGGATTAAAGCGTTAATGAAAACAATTATCATCTTTAACCATTTTATTTGATAAATAGTAATAATAATACCCATACATGTTGTTCTTTTTGGCCTACAAGTTTGGGATGTTCATTAAACTAATCTTTAGAAACATTCTTTTAATTGAATTTCCCCTTAAAAATGATTTATTATTCACATTATTGATGGATTTAATTTAAACACATAAAAAAGTTATCAAACCCTTTGAGACAATTTATCCCATGCACATTTCCACAATTATGGCCCAAAGGATGGAACCTCATCTTTCTTCTATGTGTTTTATAATTACAATTTCCTTAAAAATATATATTTATCTAATTATTAAAAAACTAAAAAAGGTGGGAATCTATACACAAAATTTCTAAATTTATATGATATAAAATAATTTATTCATAGTTACTAAGGTCCTATTTGTCAAGCACCTTTTGGAGAATTGGTTTTAGGACAATATAAAAATGATTAATTTTTATTTCTAGGTAGATGAATGAACAAAAAATAATACTTAGAATGTATTCTAAAATATTCCTCAAAAGTAAAAAATATATTCTTAATCATTATTCTTAATATCATGGAATTAAATTTACATTTTTATGAATATAGTTCATGGAAATTGCATACTGAATGGTACACTCTTATTATCCTCTCATTACATCGAGTGTATTTTCTCATATTACTTATAATTTTTAAAAATAATCTTTGAATGATTTTATTTTCCTCTTGAATAATAAAATTATAGGTCTTCTTGATCATTCTTATGATCACAATAGAATGAAAAATATCCTTTTTAGTGGCACTGATCCATGTCTCAACAACTATTAGATCAACGAACCACTAAAATAAGGTTTATGCTTCCTTATGAAAGACCCAATAATGGGTTAGACCCTCTTGTTTTGATTTTTAAGGTCATCATTTTTCATTTATTAAGAGATATTTTTGACCATAAAAAAATATTTAAAATTAGATATCTCATTATATTTTTTTATCAAGTGTAAAATCAATTCATTTTCTCCAAAAATCCTTATTAAAATGATTTTTTTCTGGTTCAATCCATGAATAAATCCAAAAAAACATAGTTTAAGAATTTGGTTACAATAATTAGAATGAGAAATAATATAATCATGAAAATAATTCTTGATATTTATTAAACTACTACATATTCCTATCAACCCACAAAACATTTAGATTCTACCAATATCAAATTGAATTAATCATATTTTATCATATGTTCTATACTCATATTATTCAAAAAATAATATTAAAAATTACCAATCTTCCCTCTGATACCAAATGTGGTGACCCCAATATAAATATATAAATATTTCATCATTTTTTATGAATATTCAATATATTACACAATTTTACATTCCTTATTATGTAAATGTATAGTATCATTGGATCATAGATACATAATCAATAACTTCCACAAATTATCATAAAAAACTTCTAAAAATATCATACATCATAGTAAATATATATTACCTTTCTTATTTATATACTATATTTCATACATGGGGAAGACAGAAACATAAGAAATAGTTATCCAAGTTTCCCAGGGAGGGTAAACATAGGAGATATCAGTCAATGATATTATAAAATAATAATATATGTATAAGGTTATTAGATCATTATTAAAACTTACAATGTTTATAACCTATCAGTTAGAGATCATAAATCAAGATGGATGGTGTAATTATATAGAATTTTAACACACATGAGTTATAAGGGTTTGGAATTATCATTAATTAATCATGATATGTGACTGTATATCATAATAATAAAAACATGTCATGTAAGTATTTTTACAAAACCAAACGAATAGAAAATAATTTCCTTAAACAAGGATTCCTACCAATAATATCATAGTTTAAAAAGTCCCAAAGTCAAATGGTTCTTCTCCCCAATCTATCAATTATTTAGTGAATGTTCACTCCCAAATAATTTCTATATTATATAATGACATATCATTCATTTCACAATGCATAAGAGGATTTAATGGACCCAACCAACACATAATGAAAACCATATTTATCTGTTCCACAAGATCATTAAAAAAATCATCAATTCATCATAACATAACCCATTTTAAAGAAATGGGTTTCTAAAAAATTTATTCATTACAAAATTAAAATCCATATAGGGATGGAATAAGGATGGTATAATTAGATCACACCCTTATAAAATCGTAAGAAACATAAACTTAAGTTGAAATAGATGAAATATACATTTAATAGTATATTTGAACATTTATTTGAGAACAAGATAAAATATACTATTACTTTGATATAAATTATTTAAAAAATTTATTGAATATTAAAAAAATTAATTTATTTGAATATAATCATGGAAAAATTTAATAGATTCTTCGATGAAAAGAACTTTCATGATGGTTATAAAATCTATTCATACTGTAAATTTTTAAATGATGAATCCTTTCAAACTTGTGGTAAAATGTATAAAAGTACATCATTTGGAAAGAAAAAAGAATATTAATTTCCGAAATTTTAATAAACAGGAAATATATCTTAAAATAAAATTAAATAATAGTTAGATCATAGTAGTTAACATTCATAAAAACATATTAATAAACACGGATAAGGAATAAAAGGTTCTTCATCAAAAGAGGAATTAATTTAATTTTTTATTAAAAATATTTTAATTAATATTATTAATTTCTAAAGATAGAAAATTGTAATAATGATTAAAAATGTTAAGAATACATACAATATAATAAAATAGTTTTGTTTTAATTTATGGGGATCGTATAATTTCCCTAAATATAAATTTAATATAAAGTGTTCTGAAATCAAATGGGATTGTGACATAAACCACAACATCAAGAATACTCTTTCTTTATATGAGTAAAAACCTCCTTCAAAATAAATATAGGTTTATTATAAATATAATAAATAATAATATTAATATGTATCATACTATGTGCCATTCTATTATATATTTAAAGTATTATTTTATTTACAATTCTATATTTAAAATAACACTTGGGTGGAAATTTGTTTATTTTCTATGACTATTTTTGTTTTATGTTTATGAGGATTAAACCTTAGTGATAGTTTGATATTATATAGAATATTAACCATATAATATTTGTCATATTTAATCATTATATTAACTTATATATACATTCATAAAATCTAGTGATAAAAAATGAAATACATCACTTTATAGAGACGATAGTCTATACATAGGCATAAATGACATTTCCATTTTTCAATGGATGAAGAGAAATTAATGAAAATAGAACTAAGATATTTATATTAATAATTATATATTAAATATTATATATATTAATTAAATATATCCTTATAAACAACCATGTTAAAATGAAATGAAAAATGAAGTACATCACTTCATGGTGGTGATAGTCCACCTGCACGCACATGTGACATTTTCATTTTCCAATGGATTGGAAAATAAAATGAAATAGATATAAAAATAGAAAATAACATCTAATTATATTCATGATAGGAATTTATTCATGTTTATATGGTTAATCAACATTTTTATGATGTTTATTTAGAAAAACCAAGAAAAAATCATTAAGATCATATTCCTCTACTCTAGTACCCTCTTTTGAGAAGCACCATCAAGATTCTTGGATGGAAATATTGGGAAGAAAAAAACCTAATGTTCCTAGAAAATTATGTTGGGAGATTATTTATTCATTTATTGGATGTGGTAATGGGATCACGTTTTGTGAATATGATAAGAGTGGGAGTTTCCTTTTATATGTGATCATAGTTTCAAACCTATAATTATTAATAATATTAAAATATAATAAATTCACTTTCCAAATAATGTGGATCCAAATTATATCATGTTAAATGATAAGATGATATCAGATTTAAATCAATTAATAAATTTGGTTTTAGATAAGTTTTAATGTCTTTTAACCTGTGTGTCTTTATTAAAACCCCTTATTAACCCTTTTAACCATTAACGTAGTAATGCTTTTTTTCATTGGTCACTATTCATAATGACCAAAAAATAAATTGTCCTCATTAAAAGAAATTGACATGATAGTAAATAATATTAAATTTATTTTATCATGTTCAATTGAAATTACATAAATAATTTCAATTTCAAAAAAATACCACATAAAAAGTAACACAAATTATTTATTTAAAAGAATAAATATTTATTCATCGACATAACCTTATTCTGAATGCATTTATAGTAATATAAAAACCCATAACCCACACTCTTAGATCCAATTATGAAATTAAAAACGTTACATTTCTAAATTTGATACCAATAAGTTTTTCCAAATTTTTTCCATCCAAACCAAACAACATCTAAAGGAAAAAATTAGATCCCTTATATTCTTATGGACCCATTAATTTTATAGTTTCACAGCATTATGGAAAACTCTAATATAATAAATATAAATGTTGTTAAATAATTATTTCTCACACTTAACCCATGTTTAATTATTTCACATTATTTAATCACTATCATACATATGAAATCCATTCTAGTTATAATTTATTCAACCACATTATATATATCCTTGGTCAGAGTAAATGTAAAAATGGTGAGCTCAAATGATCAATAAGGGTAAAAATACGAATTAAGAACAAAAATTCATCAATGAACTGAATAATTTTATAAGTATATGACTACATAATCAAAGTGAAAGAGAAAATCATATCAGAACTCATACTCATCAATACCTGAATAATCAATCCTGAAAAATAGCATAAAACATTAAAAAAGGAAAGAGTAAAAAAATAATAACAAGCCATGTGATGTCAATCTTTATTAGAGAAAAAATTATAAACCCATGGAAATAATACATAAAATGTGATGGTATCTTGAAACATAATTACCATTTAACACTTATATAACCCTTATGGAACCTTTATAAATAAAATGACTTTATGGTTGTTATCCAATATTATTCTATGAGGGACATAATCATTAATGAATTCATTGGAGTTATATCTTGTAAACCAACCATATGTGATACAATTGTCTCACCCAGCACTATTTAGGTACAACCATTATAAAATATACAATGATCTCACCTAGAACTATCTGGTAAAACCCACAGTAGAAGTAATTTATAAGAAACACAACATGAATAAAGTATACGGATCTTTCATGTCATCCTAAAAATCACAAAAAAAATCAATATTACTTTTATAACTTGATTAACACATGGAAAATAAAGAGGTTCCATAATAGTCTATTTGAAACATTCTTAACCCATAAAAAGGGTTCTATAATAATATCATTGAAACATTATTAACCTATAAAAAAGAGAAGGTCTCTATAACAATCTCTTTTAAACTTGATTAAACCATGGTAAAGAAAGTGGTTCCAGAACAATCTCTTTGATAAAATCTTCATTCATCCAAATAATGAATGATTATGGTTTTATTAATAAATATCCCCATTGAAGCATAAGAAAAAATTAGGGTTATTGATGTTGATAAATGAGAATACCATTAAAATTTCATTAATGAAATTTTGAGGAAAATAACCTTTTGTTTTTGAAAAATTACTTCTAAAAAATAAATATTTGAAAAATAATATGAAAACCTATTTCGTTTAAAATAACATTGGAATCATATAAAGGAATCTTTGACAATCCTTTTAAACATTTCTTACTGAAAATACCCTTTCCATTTTGAAAAATAGTTTTAACAACTTTTTAAAATAATTTTCATTGAAAATAAAATTGAAAACATATAAATTAATATTCAAAAAAAATGCTCATAATAGTTGAAATTATATTCATGTCGTACATGTTAAAAAAATATTCCTTTCATCTTATCTATAAAATACAAACATGCATTTTCTGGAAAACATCATTTATATCACTTTCTAAAATGTGTTGTAAAAAATTAAAATATAGGTAAAAATTTATTTAATTATTCATTTTAAGAAAGATATTTTTTTGAAAACATTATTAGAAAACATGGTTTTGAAATAAAAATGGTTTTCAACTAAATAGAGAAATAAAGAAAATATTTTTTAAAAACAAATTTCTTAATTATTTTATGTACCAAGGAGTGGAAAAATTGATCTTTTACATGAAAATATCATGAATAATCTGAGGAGAATAAAATTCATGAAATTTTTTGAGATTTATATCATAAAATTTTATTATTAAATAATTAATCATAAATAATCTTGATAAATGATGAGATCGTGAAAAAAACATATCACCACATTGCTAACTTTGAATCATATGCCCCTTGAATGGATAAAATAAAATTAAAAATAAAATATCATGGGAATAAATAAATTAATGATATTAAATTTCAATGGGTATATATATGCATATCATAAAATAAGATAGGTTCTTAGCATGGAATTAGTCTCAAAGAACACAAATTGAGTCTAAAATCCCCAAAAATGATCATATAATTAAAGTGGGGATTAATAAATTAATTGTATATTATTATAAAATGTAAATGAACATAAAAAAGTGGAAATAAAACAAAAAATAATCAAATTTAATTAAACAAATAATCTTAGAATGATATAATTATTGAAATATAAGTATAACCCAATGAAACAAAATTGAGTTAAGAAATCCATTACCTAATGCTTAACATGATTTAACCTCATGTATAGTTGTTTTTAAAAATTTATTAACTTATTATAGAACCATATTAATATTTATAATATTATATATGATCCTTTTTTAATAAGTTATCACCTGTTTGTTAATAATATTTAACTGTTTTCATTGTTTTATGTGTAAATTGCCTTATTTTCTCATTCTTGCATTGTCATGATTATTCAAGTTCTTGTGCATATTATATAGCTTGATCATATCTCGAATAATTATCAATAAATATTTATAATATTTATTTATAAAATATAATTTTAATACCAATCATGAAATATGGTTTTAAAAAATAAAGTATGTTATGATCATAGTGATGGTAGGTTGTACATGCACATGAGTGACATTTACATTTTTCAATTATCATTATGGAAAAGAGATATGTAATATTTTATCTTTAAATAATGTTAATAATATCATATATATACCACATTAATTATTTAAATATACATACATATATATAAATATATCATACATGATAATTCATGAAGAAAAATATAGTCACATCGCTTCATGAAGGCGGTAGTCCACACGTACAAGAATGATGTTATCATTATTCACTGTTAAAAATGATATATTATCGCTTCATAATGATTAATATGTCATTAATATTATAAATAATTTATTTATATCACATATATACATTAAAATTATCTTTATTACATTCCATGTAATGAATTAGTGAAAGTTTAATCACATCTCTTTGCGGGGTGGTAGTCTACTATACACACGAGCGATGCTATTGTATCCCCTAGAGAATGGAATGTAAAAGGGTATATATGATATTGTGACTCCATAGGTATAATTATTTTATATATTTCATATATATAAATTATATCTATCTTCATACTCATCCATTAAAGGTGGTAATGGAAAAATAAATGACATCGGTTTGTGAGGCGGTATCTCGCTGTACCAAAAAATAATGATTTCATGGCCTTTTTGTTAGAACAGGGTAATGATTTTGGCTATGAAATTTATATAATTAAATATAAATATACTTATTTTCTTATATAATTATGGTTGATGAATAATTTAATGTGGTGGAAGAAATAAAATAAAAATTCTCATTGAAGTACATAACCTATTCTTCAGGTAACTTCTTTTAGTTTGCACCAAAGTCCTTCCTTGGGTGGATTTATGTCAAAAATAAGTCTTATAGGATGAGAGTGGGGAAGTTGTGAATTCATTTGTCAGTTATTGATCGACCCAATGTGTTTTTAACATGTTAGGGGAGGAGAATAGGAGGTGGCCATTTATAAATGAGGTGAGTGGAATTATTAAAATTATTGAAAGTATTGAATTCCACCCACATTTTTTCTTGAAATGAGGATCTAATAAAAGGGAACTATTGATATTATAAGTAATAAACTATAAATATTTCTATAAAATTTATTTTATACTTATTTTTATGTCATTTTAACCCTTATATTTTTGTTTAACTTCCAGTAAATCTATTTTTACGTTATCCTCCATAATTATTTTTTACTACTTTTATAATTAACTTTGATAAAAAATTTATTTTGAAGATATTATATAATAAAAAATTCTATTATTAAAAATATGTAATAAATTTTTCAAAATTAATTTCAAAGAAGTGGTAAAAATTTATTTAAAATTAATCCCGTATAGGTGATTAGAAAGCAGGTTTTAAAAGAGAAAATGAACAAATGTGTAAAAAGTTTTTATATCCAATTTTAATATGAAATTGAACAAAATGAAATAAATTTGATTAATAGATATATAATTTAACTATTTTTACTTTAAATTCAATTTAAAATACAATTTTAATTTATAGATAATTGTAATGAAAAGGCAGTTTTCAATTAAAATTATTATTTTTCAATTATTAATAAAAAAATTAATCATTTTAGACAATTATAAAACATTAACCATAATAAAATTATCAAATGACGATTTAATTAATTAAGTTTATTTTTTAAAATAAATTGTACAAATTTTTTGAAAATAAATTTAAAACAAAACCCGTAGTCATGACAAAAAAGAGGGTTTTCGAGGAGTGTATTTTTTCATGCACACAATGATTTTATATTATCTATTTATTTAAGAATAGTCAATGTATAAATCTAAATTATTATTTTATGATATATATTTTATTTAAATCAATATTTTTTGGTTTATTTTAATTAATTAAAATGGAGAAACATTATGCACTTTAAAGTTGTTTTCAGAAAAACCCCCTTTTAAAACCCAATGACAAACTTAAACTAAAATAAAATATGATGTAAATTAAAAATACATTATGTGTAATAAATATAAATATATAATAATTATGATACCTGGAATCATATTAAGAAAATTTTACTTTTAAATTACTTAATATATTATAAATAAATGAATTTTTTACAAAAATCAGTATTTTTTACTTTTAACTGAAAATTCAATATCTTTTAAAAAATGCCAAAATATACCCCAAAGTAATTTTTTATATTCTAATTAATAAAATTATGTTAATTTTTTCATATTAATTTTTCTAAATGTTCCAAAAAAATTATAATATATTTTTTACATGATAGAAATAAATAAGTCATTTTTGAAGAAAGAATATTTTTGAAGAATAAGATCACTGTTTCATTTTGGTTTTCGGCCTTGAAACGCCCAACGACTCCATATCCAATGATTGATGGACCTGATTTCCAAATGCATGAATTTGCCGGATGGTCTGACCATCGACTCTTAAGAACTCACATTGGTCGAGAGGATGAGAAGTCAGGCTCATCGCACCCTTTTTGGGGGGGAATTATTGCGTGTTCTGGGACTCTCTTATAGATTTAAGGCGTATTCATATGTTTGAAAATCTTTGGTTTATACCCAAACATAGTATCCACAGATTTAACCTTGGTGGCCAATGGTCAACTAGACTCAGGGGATTCAGAATCATTTAGGCCTGAGGTTTACCATCCCTCGTTGGATTAATGACCTCGTGGAGTTAGAACTCATTGAGGCGATAATAGGAGTGATGTGGTGAACTGATGTGAAAATAGTCGGATCAACCGTTTTCTGGGATTGAACCTCATGGAGGCTTCCTACGTACCCTGCCTAGAAGATAGAGATCAAATTCCACATAGTTCGAATGGGAACATCGGAGAACCGCCGTGAATGTGGACCTGGGGGTCCGACGATGATCGAGCTTGAACCTCTTGGAGTCTTCCTACGTACCCTGCCTAAGAGGCAAGGATCAAACTCCATGTAGTTCGCATGGGCTTGGGACTTACGCTCTGAGGCATCCCAGAATTATGGATTGGGGATTACACTCTGAGGAGGCCCAGGGCGATGGATTGGGGCTTACACTCTGAGGAGGCCCATAAGAGGATGTCATGGTCGATGCTTACTCTAATCTCCTGTGAGTCATGCTCGATGTGAGAAACAAGAGGCAGCAGGGACCAGAGGATCACGTCGTGAAAGGTGCGTCCGTGAGAAATGGAATGGGGCTTACGCATGAGGGTGTCCCATAAGGTCGGGGCTTACTCCTAGGTGGATGCCCAGGGTGATGGATTGGGGCTTACACTCTGAGGAGGCCCATTAGAGGAAGCGTAGCGGGAGAGGGAAAAGGGTGCTTATGTGCCCGTCTACTCTCTTTTAGTGTAAGAGGGATTCCTTCTGATGGATATTTTACTACCCGCGAGGAGCCCTTAATAAGTAGAGAGGCAGAAAAGAGACTCCCGAGCTCAGAATCCACATTACTGTGGGAATGTGAACCCATGAATGCTTCGGGAATTTGCTCAAGGGTCGGGGAAACCCCTTCGCCTCTATTTACCGTGGGTATGTGAACTCAAAACGGCATGTTGGTACGCCTGAGGGTTACACCACATGGATCCGGTGGCTTTGGTGGAGGCCTCGGCTTGAGGCCGATGAGTAGGCCCGTGAAGGAGTCATGGGGGATCAGGCCAGATTGGAGGGATTCTATCTGGCTCGGGGAACAGGAACTCCGAAGTTTTTAGTGCCCTTCATGTAGGGAAGTGATACATGGATGGAGGGGCTGTCCGTGAACCAGGGTGGTCCATGGACTAAGAGGCCCTCTGCGAACCAGGAGGGTCTACGGACTGAATGGCCGTCTGCGAACCAGGAGGGTTCGCAGACTGATTGGAATCCCATGAACCAAGGTGGTTCGCGGCTTCGGGTTCGATCCGTGAACCATGGTGGTTCGCGGAGGGTTCCACACGAGCAGCGGCGGCCAAGGGTGGTTCCGATCGAGGGTTCGTCGATCGAGGCTTCTCCCACGTAGGAGGGTGCTACGCGGTGCGTCGGATCGGAAAAGAGGCATAAACACCCTGTTTTGCGGGGAGTGCATCCGCGGAGGGGATATGGTTCACGGTCTTCTCTTTTTATGTTATTTTGAGTTCGCGGTTCACCAAATTACTATGCATTTTTGGTTCCTTATTAGTTCATTCCCAGGTTTATACCTACTCTGGTTCGCGAACTGGAACTTCACTTTTTTGCGAAATCCGAAGCCTTCCTTCAAAATCCTTCCACCCGAGTCTGATCGCTCTTCTCTTATTCCACCTTTGAATCGTCCGAATCCAAATCTCCCAAATCTTCGAACCCCTACTCCTTTCCCCCTTGGTCTACTTTTATAGAGTGGGGAAAGGGATGTATCTGCGGTCACGCGGCACCCTTTGCGGAGGCCCATGCCCGAATACCCGATTTACAGCTGACTTGGTCAATCTGTAATTCGTAGTGGGTATTGAGCGCTTCTCTCCCCCCCTGTGAAACAAACTCAGGGAGTGCTTCATGGCCACGGAGGGTTCCGCCTCCATTCTGTGAACAACAGCAGATGTGACTTGAAACGGTCGACGTGGTCCGCGGTTGGGGCGGTTCATGATGACGAACCGGATTGGCACCCACCCTGCCTCGTGACCGCGGAGGATCTCTGCCACCATTTTGCGAACGATGATGGTTCACAGAGGGGGTGCTTCGCGGGGCCTAACCATGTTGCGTTTTCATGGGACCGGTCCGCAGACCAGTCTTGCTTTTGTCCCTTTGATTTTTCTTCATTATTTCCCCCAATTCTTTGGGGGATTTGGGTAGAATCTCCTTTGCGGATTTTTCAGGACCCTACAAATGCCCCCCATCAGAATGAGGTCCGATCGGAACAAAGAGGAGTCCATTCCGATGCAAAGAGGTCCTGAAACTGAGATGGTTTACAGTAGGGCAGTGGAACCAGTAGGGGCCCACTCCTATAAATATGGGGGGCCCTTCATTTTTCCTTTACCAAATTCTTCGCGAAACCAGAGCTCCCTCACCTCTGCGCGTTCGTTCCTTCGTGAAGTGCTTCGTCCGCAAACTGGCTGTGACTTTCGCGAACCATTCCACCTTCACGGTTGCCTTCACCCGTGAACCAATTCCCCAACCGCGAACCATTAATCTTAATTAATTAAAAAGTAAGTCATGACGGGCTATGGAGGAACTTTCTTTGCGGTTTCGGTGCTCCGCAGTTTCGATGATCCACGATTTCGATGCTCTGCGGACTAAAATCTATTGAACTTTAAAAGTTTCTCAGTATTCCGAACTTAACCACTTAAAACTCAGGATTGGAATTCCACGGAGCAACCTGGTTCGCAGTTTCCTGGCCAACGCTCCGCGGTCCAGGGTTTCGCGGACTAATTTCGTGAAGGGCTGGTTCGCGGGATGCTGTCATCGCGAACCATCCTCCAAGGCTTCCTTGCGGTCTTTGCTTATGGATCCTCAGCCATATATCTGGTATTTTTGTCCATATTTTTATTTTGGACTAACCGATTATTGGATTTAGTTGTGCAGGGAGAAAATATGGTTCCCCCTCGTTCTTCACCAAGGCCTGCTGCAGAGCCGCTCCTAATTGGTTCAGGGAGATGTTTAGCTATGATTCGCAGAGCGGAGAACATCCAAGGGGACCCTAATCGGTCTATCATTCCTGATGATGGTGCCTTGAAAGATTTTATCCCTCCTGAGATCCTGAATTATCCACTATCAAATTGACTTCCACTTCATGGATTCAGTCTTCAAGACAATGTCCCTATTCCCCCCACTTTCTCAGGTCTTCCTTCTCCTTTATTGGAAGCGTCGTCCAAGTGTATTCAGGTGAACCTTACCCAATCGGGGGAGATGGTTTCTGACTCTGACAAGAAAGATGCCTTCATTTTGAGGGGCTCTGTTTGGACCCAAAGTGATTAGCATGCTAGAAACATTTCTCAGGAACCTGTCTTCAAGAGTTACCCTTCTATTATCAACCTTTCTCGAGTAGATCTCGATGCGGGGTAGATTCCTAGGTGGGATCTTCGATCTGGTGGGATCTTCTCAAATGACTGGGCCTGGGATTTCTGGGTCCATCATCACTGCCGGGAGTTTCCTTAATCACTGGAAGCAGTCAATTTATACTCCGCAGTGTGGGCCTCCCAATTTTCCATTTACCCACCATCCTTGGTCCTGCCAGACCTACTCAGTCGCTAGTGTTCAAGCACGAATACTTTCCACCTTTCCCATGGTAAAGTTGGTATCAGTTTGTGGGATATCCATCAATTGGGAGGACTCCTGATTATTGGTGAAATGTATGAAGAATTTATGCCTTCTCCTGACGCATGGGACAACGTCGAACAAGTGCCTTTATTGGAGAGGGATCTGTTGGTTATGGTAGAGTATTCACTGGGTCAGGCATTGCGTGCCTGCTCTCTTATTCCCTATAGTACTTGGATAGGGTTATTTTTGAACACCACTGGTCCTGTTCCAAAGATCAAGCGCCCCAGGACTCATTCTTCTCAGCAGTCATGAACCTCCCTAGGTTCCTACTGGGCGGTTCTGGAGGTGGGAAACTATCTATCGTGGGGTTATGAGGTGCACCCCGGTGTTCCACCTATGCTCCGGCTGGCAGTCTTGTTTGCTATGTCTCTGAGCGGATGGCTATTCTTTTCCTGAGATATTAATCCTGGCATTAGAGATTTCACCCTGATGATGGCAGTTGAGCTGGCAGAGGGCCGCCTGGTGAATTTGGCCATGCCCACACTGGCTCATATTTATGAACTGCTGAGTCATATATAGAAGGGCGGGTCAGCCTTCTGTCTGAGTGGGCCATTTCAATTTTTGTATCGCTGGGTAGCGGATCATTGTCGCTGCTATGAGTATCTTCACAACACGGTCATCCCGCTCTCTACTTTTCAGCCTACCCTTCTTGATATAATTGGAGTTCACCTGAAATCCCTCAACCCTGGTGAAGTCCTCGAGATTATGAGTGACTTTTCCCAGTTTTCTTTCACTCCCTACCCCACCCCTTCTGGAATCTTAGTTGACAACCTCCAGGGGATCCTGGAGGAGTGCTCTTACATGATATCTATGTGGGATGGATTTCTATCCATGCGGATCGACGGGTTTTCTCTATGTGAGATGTATGTCCAGTATCACTTTTCTCGCCAGTTTGGGTGCATGCAAGTACAAGTTTCCCTTCCCCCTCCTTAGGCTCGAGGACTGCACCCGGCCACACTTCGTCAATGGTGGCTGATGCTAATGTGGGAGGGATCCGATGAGAGCATTACCCTACCTGTCGTGGGAGTATCCACCGACCATTCCATGGAGTATGCAAAGGCATGGGAAAAATACTATCCCAATGGGATCCTAGGGAAGGCCGTCTGGAAGGTTCTCAAATTAGGAGGTACTACGACTATTGTGTCCACAAAACCTTACTCGTCAGCTCTGAGGGAGGATCGACTGATGGCTCACCGATTCAAGTGGCTTAGGGGATTTTCCTCTCCCAGTCCTGCGGTGGCTGAAGTTTAGGCGGGTTCATCCTTCTTGGATGTGGATGAGGATGAACTTGTGGTTCTGGGTCCCAGTGATATAATCCTGGAAGTTTTTCCAGTTGACACTGGGCTTAGAAACTTGATCCCCAAGATTGAACCGAGGTTAGAGGCTCTGAACTTTCCAGTTTCGGAACCAACTTCTAGCGAGCATATGCCTGTGCTGGTTGCAATGCCAGATTTGGTTCCTGTGCCATCCAGCGAGGATACCAAAGATCCCCATGTCCTGGCATACCATCAGGTAGTTTTCAGGTGGGCCTGGACTTAGATTTGCGAGATCGTTGCCGAAACTCCTCTAGCTAAGATGACAACTAAGACTGATGCTCTTCGACAGCTCTTCCTGGGCTTGGGGTCGGGTGGCTTCGACTATCGGCAGTTCCATTCTCTTGCTTCCCAAGTTTTCACGGCTCGTGAGGAAGCTTCCACTAGTGAACGCAAACTTTATCACTTCGCTGCTGCTCATTGCGGGACCTGAGCCCTGTAGGAATCCATGATACAGCTCCATTAGTTGACGGCACAGGAGGTGACCTCTCGTGATCAGGTGACCGCCCTATCTTCCGAGTTTCATGAATGTGAAGAATGGGCATAGATGCTGAGGAATTAGTTGTCAGTTGTCACCGGTCATCTCGAAGCCACTAGAAAAGGAATCGACGATCTCCAAACAACAGTGGAGCGTACTCGTCTGGTGGCTGAGGTTGAAGCTAGGGAGAAGGCCGTGTTGGAACGGTCTTGCAACGACTTCTGCCACACGGTTGCTGATATGGTGGAGAGGGCGAGTCAGGCTCCTTTATGACTATCAAAGCCACTCTTGTGCCTTCTGTTTTACTTAACCCTCTCCCTCTTTTTTTGTGAGGGAGAGACCCCAGCTTGTGGATGTCCTCCTTTTTTTTGGTTCGAAAAAAACACTGTCTTTGTCAATCACTTATTGCTGTGAAATTTGATTGTTATTTAGAACAACTGTTGTGTAAATAAAAATTCACTGAATCAGAATTAATCATAACTCAAAAAAAAAACAAACTCTAACTTTTGCCTAGACCATGGGGTTCAGCGAGCATAGTTTGACTATTGCTAGGATTTTATAAGAAAACCCCACAAACTTTTTGTCTTTTATTTTAATACCCTAATTTTTCCTGGTATATTTTAGTGTGAGCCCAGAAGGTACGACCTGACTTTTACTTAGGTCGCCCTTTTCGGGTTTTCGTCCTAACAAGCTTTGTGCCTCTTTTCTTGGGCTGTTTAAAGTCCCGCCAATAAGACTATCATTACTGATGTTTTACGTCGAACAGATTTGATGAAACAGGGTGGGGAAAGGTCCCCAATGGGGTTCATCTGATTAAAAGATGTCTCAATACTCTTCATATGCATGCTGGGGGAACATGTTTAAATTTGAACGGCATGCAGGGCATGCCTCAAGGAATGGGAGCCACGTCAGCGTACAGAGGTAGGAAGAGCATTTCCTAAGGAAAACTTTCCTTTGGTAGATGGGCCAGGGGAGATTAATATGTAGATCCGCTGAGGGCATGGTATCCATAGTCATACAAAGGTTTCCTTAAGTCAATTACTATCCATTTCTTATGGCCAGGGGACTTCATGGAAGTTCGGCTCATGGAAACCACGATGGGTGGCTTGGAAAATTATGAAAACCACCAGGGGTGGCTCAGAAGGGGAGTGTGACATCTGAAAAGGTTTTGGGAGCATCCTTACTAATCAGGAGTGTGGTCAAGAGACCACTTCCCTACGCATTTAGTTAGTGTAAGGTATGGTTGAGGCTTGGTGTAGTTTAAAGTCATGCAGTTGGGACATCATTTAAAATGGAATGACTTCTCCTGGTTCTTATTAATCTTGTCAAAGAAGTTCCACCATATTCAGGCAGGGTTGTGAAAGAGGTTGGTAAACTGTAGCTTAGAGGGTTTCCGAATCCTGGGATAGACATGTGGGCTCAGGGGCCAAGAGCCGTATGGAGAGAATCATTGCCTAAGAAAATCTTGCCTTTGGTAGACGGGCCAGGGGCGATCAATATGCAGAGCCGCTGAGGGCATGGTATGAATAGTCATGAAAAGGTGTCCTTAGGTCAATGATTGTATTCCCCCAATATCCAAGCAACTTTAGGGAAGTTGATATTTGGGACCGCCAGGGGTGGCTTGTGAGAGTTCGGCTTTTTCTAAGTGTAGAGTATGGTTTATGCTGAGAGGGTTACTGGATACGGGGAAAATATCTAGACTAAACTTCCCGAGAATGGGTGAAGTAATCCCTTCGCATGCGGGTGTGAGATAGTGGCTTGTGCCGGTCTGACCCATGCACTGAAGGAAAAAGAAAAGCCTCCGTTCCTTACTGAATTGTGGCGGGTTTGACCGTGCAGTTTAGCATCATGTGGCAAAGAAGAAGAGAATTATTAAAGGATGCTGTGTAGTTTAACGTCATGCAGTGAGGATGAGGGCCATTTTTCTTTCCTTTGACAATGTTGGGCAGTTTAACATTGTGCAGTAAGGACGATTGACCATGCAGTTTAACGTCATGCTGTAAGGACGTAGTTAAAAAGGCCGATCTTGATTAGGATGTAACTGGGCTCGAGTATCCTGGCATGTCCAAGACGTGGAGGGGGGTTTATGGTGTAAATCATGGTTCCAGGTCTTCTTGGATCAGGAGATATGTCATGGGGGCTCTGAGGCCGGTAAGCATACGGAGCTAGGAAGAGTGTTTCTTGAGGAAATATTGCCTTTGGTGGACGATCCATGGGCTATCATTATGCAGAGCCGCTGAGGGCATGGTATGCACAGTCGTACAAAGGTGTCTCTGGGTCGATGACTTTCCACTTCTGATGGCCATGAAAGGTTATGATGATACACAATTATTCGGGCCACGATGTCTGTCATCGGGGAAGGAAATGTCTGAACATGTCAGGCATACTCGGCCCTGGTTGTTGTTAAAGCTTAGAGAGCCCCCTGCGCCAATTTATTTTGTGCACGGGGGTGTACCTTTACTATATGAAGTTTAACATAATGCGGTAAGGATTATATACTCCTATTTTAGAGGTCATAGAGCTCGGACTATTGGGTGACTATTACTGCAGTCACTCGAAGGATAACTGGGTCAACATGTTCTGATATACTTGGAACAAGGTGGGGGATGAAGGTTGTAAACTACAACTTTGAGTTTTCACGGATTATGAGGTATTGTGTGGGGGATCTGAGGCTGGTAAGCGTATGGATCTAAGAAGAGTACCGCCCAAGGAAATCTTGCCTTTGATGAATGAGCCAGGGGCTATCATTATGCAGAGCCGCTGAGAGAATGGTATGCATAGTCGTACAAAGGTTTCCCCGGGTCGATAACTTTCCACTTCTGATGGCCATGAATGATCATGAGAATCCACGATTGCTCATAGTGCAGAGTTAGACACGTGGGGATAATGGTGTCCAAGTATACCCGAAACATATTCACTGCAATTGTCCATTGAGTCAAAGTAGTCTAGTCCTGACTTGATGTTGGTTGATGCAGGTCACTATGTGAACCACTGACGGACACATAAGCTAGCCAGATAGGGATACCCTGGCAACACTTGGATGTAGAAAGGGGAATGAACTTGTAAACCACTTCGCCATAAATTTATGGATCAGGAGGTATGGAATGAGGGCTCTGAGGCCGGTAAGCGTATGGAGCTAGGAAGAGTAACGCCCAAGGAAATCTTGCCTTTGATAGACGAGCCATGGGATATCATTATACAGAGCCACTAAGGGCATGGTATGAATAGTCATACAAAGGTGTCCCTGGGTCGATAAATTTCCACTTCTGATGTCCATGAATGGTTAAGAAGATCCATAATTATCTGGGTTTTGGAGTCTGATGTATGGATAGGATGCATCCTAATGTGCAAGGAGTATCTCCATCTCGTATTTCCATGTGTCTTGGGTGGGTCGCGACGGAGTCCATGTAGTTTAACGTCAGGCGGTGAGGAAAAATTCCGTGCAGTTTAACGTCATGTGGTGAGGACGAGGTATACACCCCGTGCACGTCTGGTCCGTACACGGGGGAAGGGGGAATTTTTAACATTATTGTCCATGCAGTTTAATGTCGTGTGGAAAGGATGCAAAAATACACCCAGTGCTGGTCTGGTCCGTAAACGGGGGGAAAAGGGAGCATTTTTAAATCTTGCTATCAGTGCAGTTTTACGTCGTGCAGTAAGGATGAGAAGTACACCCCGTGCCGTTCTGGTCCGTACATGGAGGGGGGAGGGCCTTTTTTATCTTTTATTTAGGGGGACTGGGCCAGGACTAGGAACCCTGGCATCACTACGTATCCTGCGAGGGAAGAAATCAAGCCGCACGTAGTTCTCTGAAAGGATTACACCCCGTGCAGGTCTGTTATGTACACGGGGGGAGAGGACATTGTCTAACTTCTATTTTATTTCATTTGGAGGTGGCTGGGCCAGGACGGGGAACACTGGTGTCACTACATATCCTGTGAGGGAAGGAATCAAGCCGTACGTAGTTCTCTGAAATCCGTACAGTTTAACGTCATGTGGTTAGGATGAGGTCCATACAGTTTAACATCATGTGGTAAGGATGAGGGGTATCATTAGATTCCATGCAGTTTAACTTCATATGATGAGGACATGAATACACCCCATGCAGGTCTGGTCCGTACATAGGGGAAGATACATTTTTTTGAGGTGGCTGGTCTAGGGTGTGGAATTCTGGCGTCACTACGTATCCTGCGAGGGAAGGAATCAAGACTCACGTAGTTCTCTGAAAGACAATACACCATGTGCAGTTCTGGTCCATACACAGGGGAAGAGGTAATTTTTAACATCATCTTGTTTGGACCGTTGGGTTCTTGGAAGTTTAACATCATGCAGCTCAGACGAAGAGTACACCCCATGCAGGTCTGGTCCATACACAGGGGGAGGGAGCATTCTTGACTCTTATTATCCATGTAGTTTAACGTCATGCGGTAAGGAAAAAATACTCTTAGTGTAAGGTCATAGAGTTAAGACCGTTGGGTGCTTGGCAGTTTAATGTCATACAGCTCAGACGAACTCCATGCAGTTTAACATCATGCGGTGAGGATGTAGGGGACCCGACGTGAAAGGAAAAAAAGGGGGGTCTGTGCAGTTTAACGTCGTGCGGTGAGGAAAATTTCCATGCAGTTTAACATCGTTCGGTAAAGACGTCTTCCATGCAGTTTAATGTCATGCGGTAGAGACATCTTCCATGTAGTTTAACGTCGTGCGGTAAAGACATAATCCACTTTCGGTTTCTATACGGAATACTTCTTTAGGAATCTCACATTTGTAGGAGCGGTTGTAAATTGTCCGTCCATAGAGATCAGGGTATATGCTCCGTTGGAGTAGACCTTGTGTACAACTTATGGTCCCTCCCATTTGGGCTCCAACTTTGGATGCTTCTTCCCGGGTATCATTGGGGTCTGGAGGACCAATACCAATTCTCCTTCCAAGAAAGACTAGAGACATACCTTTTTGTTGAAGGCTCGTGCGATCCGGTTCTGGTATACCTCCAGATGGTGCAAAGTGTGCAACCTCTTCTTGTCCAGTTGTTCCAATTCACCTAGCCACTTTTCTGACTGCTCATCATCGGATAATTGATCACAGATGGCAACACGGAGTGAGGGAAGTTGGAGTTCAATGGGCAGGATTGCCTCTGTGCCGTACACCAATGAGTACAGGGTAGCCCGAGTAGCGGTGCATATTATGGTTCGATAAGCCCACAATGCATGGAGGAGTTTATCCGGCCATGAATTCTTGTCTTTATCCACCATTTTCTATAGAATTTTGGACATGGTCTTGTTGAAAGCCTCTATCTGTCCGTTGGCTACTGCATGTTAGCGGGATGAGTGGTTAGCCTTTATACCATACTCATGGTATAGTTTCTCCAATTCAGCAGAGCAGAAGTTGGTGCCGTTTTTCGTCAGTATGGTATGAGGGACACCAAATCTGGTGATGATATTGGTCTTCACAAAGCTGACAATATTTCTTTCCCCGACTTCCTTGAGGGGTATGACTTCTTAACTTTTGGAAAACAAGTCGGTTTCCGTGAGGATATACTTCAGCTGTTTGGTCGTGGTGGGAGGATATGGTCCCATGACGTCCATTCCCCAGACGGAAACAGCCAGGAGTACTTGGCTTGATGAAGTAACTTTGGGGGTTGGTGTATGAAATTGGCCTGAAATTGGCATGAGTGGCATTTTTCGGTAAAACACTCGCAGTCTTGTTCCACTTTAGGCCATTAGTACCCAAGCCTTCGAACCTGATGGGAAATCTTGGTCCCTGGTTGATGTGCTCCACATGCTCCTGCATGTACCTCAGTCATGACGACATCAGTTTCTTCTCCATCAATGCATATGAGGAGAAATCCATCGAGGCCTCGTTTGTAGAGGACCTCTTGCTGACCCGCGCCGCTATATAGGACAAATTTGATTGCCCTCCTCCGTATTTTCTCTCGTTCAACCCTGTCTGATGGAAGTTCTCCCCGTTGAAGGTAGTTTTCAATGGGGGTCATCCAGCTAGTGGAAGAAGCATATGGCTCGGGTACAGGACTGAATTCATGTATCTCTTCCATCTTGGTCTGAACAAATGGTAATACCATTTGACGGTGAGCAATACTGATGACTGTTTCATCCCGATCTAGGTTATCTAGGGATGTGGCCGCGTTGGCTAATGCATCAGCCTGAGCATTCTGAGACTGGGGAATATATGTTAATGTTGGTTCTGTGGAGAATTCCGCCATTAACCCTCGGACATGGTCAAACAGGGGGATCAGCTCCTCCTTTTTAATAGCATAATCACCATTGACTTGCTTGATGACCAGCTCCGAGTTAAATTTAACCTTAAGGTGCTGTACTTGTGCTTGGAGTGCAAGTTCTAGGCCTGAAATGAGGGCTTGATATTCCGCTTCATTGTTCGTACATCCCTCTGACAGGAGGAAGGAATATGGAAAGACTGCCTTCTCTAGTGACACAAGTATTATCCCCAAACCCACTTTGTTGAATTTGGGATCCTCCATCCTCCTCCCAGTTGGGCTTTGGGATGCGCCGTCGAAGTACATTTCCTATGCTGGGAACTCCTCTTGAACCGAGAAGATGTCTTCATCAGGTAGCTTGGGATCCAGTGCAGTGGTCCCTGTCGAAGGGTGCTCTGCCAGAAAGTCTACTAATGCCTGACCCTTTATGGCTTTTTGAGGCACAAACCGGATGTAAAACTGTTGCAGGATGACCGCCCATCGGGATAGGTGTCTGGTTAGCATCGGGCGGCTGAGGATGTACTTGAGCATGTTACTCCTCAAGATCAAATGGACTTCGTGATGCTGTAGATAATGTCGCAGCTTTTGAACTGCAAAGACCAAGGCCAAATAGTTCTTCTCGATATTTGAGTATCGATTCTCAGCATCAATCATGGTTAGACTGAGGTAATAGAGACTTTTTTCGCTGCCGGCGTCATTCTTTTGTGCAAGGAAGGCTCCCAGTGACCGCTATAAGGCTATCACGTACAGGATGAGAGGTATTCCTTCAACTGGGGGTATGAGCACCAGTGGGCTTAAGAGGTACTTCTTCAAGTTGTCGAATGCCTCTTGGAAGTCATCCGTCCATTGGTACGTGACCCCTTTCTTCATTAACCTGGTGAAGGGAAAACATTTTCCTGCCAGGTTGGCTATGAACCGCCTAATATAGGCTAGGTGTCCCTGGAATCCCCTCAACTTGGTGAGATTGCGGGGAGGTGGCAGTCCAAGGATAGCCTTTGTCTTCTCAGGGTCGACTTCGATGCCACGATGGCGTATGAAGAAGCCAAGGAATTTTCCTAAGGTAACCCCGAAGGCGCATTTAAAGGGGTTCATCATCAAGCTATGCTGTCAGAGCTTGTTGAAGACGGTCTCAAGGTCCGACAGGTGATCCGAGCACTGTCTAGACTTGACCACTAGGTCATCCACGTAACATTCAATGAATTTCTCCAAAAACGGTTTAAAGATCCGATGCATGGCACGCTGATATGTGGCGCCAGCATTTTTGAGACCAAAGGGAATTACCCTATAAAAAAATACCCCTTGAGGAGCCCTGAAGGCAGTGGATTCTTTGTCTTCTTGGGCCATACTGATTTGGTTATAGCCGGAATAGCCGTCCATGAAGGACAGAGCCTCATACCCGGCCGTTGCATCGATTAACAACTCGGTGATTGGAACTGGGAAGTCATCTTTCGGGCAATGCCGATTGAGATCTCTGAAATCGATGCAGATGCAGATTTGTCCGTTCTTTTTCTTGATAGAGATGATGTTGGAAAACCAAATGGGGTACTGAACCTACCGAATGAAGCCTGCTTTGATGAGATTATCAACTTCAGCCTCTATTTTGGCGGCATGTGAGGGATGCGTCCTTCTGGCGGCCTGTTTATATCCCCAGTGGTCTTCTGGAAGACCTAGGTGGTGTGTCGCCACTTCGGGATCGAGTCCTAGCATTTCTGTGTAATTCCAGGCAAACAAATCCCGATGTTTCCTTAGGAAAGAGGTATATACCTCATGCTTCTCAGGGGATATGGATGCACTGATGAGAGTAGGCCTTGGATCTCCCTCGGTACCCAGGTTTATTTCCCTGAGTTCGTCTATAGTGGTGGAGATACCTTCCTCAAATGCGGGAGGTGCGTCCCAGAGATCTTCCTCTTCCTCTTCTCCCAAGTCATCATCTTCTTGATCCGACAAGGAGAGAGCTTCCGGTCTGAGCCTTTGAGTGTTTGAGGGAGAGGCATCGTGGGCATCCCCGCTTGAGTATTCCTCCTCAAATCGAGGGTTGGTGGACGTTCCCGAATTGTCGTGCTCGACCATCGTGGATGAAGTCATGAGGACATCCGAGTGCGTGCCCGGAATTGAACTCCTACTCTCAACGTGGTTGATGGGAAGGACATAATCTCCGCCAAGCTTCCTGAGGGGGTCATCGGGGACCATTTCCAGGCCATTTGGAGTGGGGATCCATTCGACACCATCGACCAAAGGCTTCTTTTTCTTTTTCTCATAGAACCTGACATCAATGTAATGTGACTCGGAGAGCTCGAAAGGGGCCTTGTCGGCATTAAATGTTCCACTTTGTCCATTGACACAATACTTGATACACTGGTGATAGGATGAAGGAACGACCATGTGCTTATGGAGCCACGACCTTACCAGAAGGGAATTTAATGTTGTGCTCTGCCGTACCACTAGGAATTCCGTGTAGGCTACCAGGTCACCAAAATGGGTTTTCAGATTAATTTATCTCATTGGTTTCTACTCACTCTTGTCATAACCCAACAGAGTTGTGGCTGATGGAATTAGGTCATCCTCACTGTAGCCCAACTTACGGAGTGTCCGCAGGGGAAGGAGGTTAACTCCATATCCATTGTCTATAAAGACTTTCCGGATCTCAATACCATTAAGTGTTCCAGACACATATAGTGGTCTGATGTGTCCCTATATGACGACATCTTCATCCTAATAGGTGAAGGAAATCACCACATTGCATTCAGCCGGGTCAGTCTCCGTCCGGTAAATTTCGGCGGCAGCAATCTCAGCTTGAAACTCCTGGGGGCTGATCAAAGCTTCTATAAGGGCCTCCCTGAGCTCTCATGATAGACTTAGGGCATCAAGGATTGAAAGTTTAGCCAGTAATGATTCTCCCACCAATGGAGAAGCATCGGCCGCTGGAGGTGGAGGGGAATTCTTTCTCCTCTGGTGGGTATCACAGAATAACAGGGCCAGAGTGGCTGCTTGTGGAGGTGGAGGGGAATTCTTTCTCCTACCGAGTCCTTTGAAGGGCTCTCCCACGGGTTTCTGCAATACTAACGGTTTGGGCTGGGGTCCAACCATAGGGTTGGTTCCTTCCGCGGCTGCGCCTCCCTTGGTATCCCCTACCTCTGCGATTCCCCCTCCCGGCTCCTCGTGTAGGGAACTCGGGTTCATAACCATACCCTTCGTCAGGGAATGATTCCATAAGATGGATGACGTTAATAGAAGAAAATATTGGCTCTTCATCCTCTAACAGGTCAACCTGGTCAGTTGTCCCTGATGGTTCCATTTGGTGGGTCGGTGCCCGTGGTGCCAAATTCGAGGGCATGAAATCTGCTAGGGTCGAGACTAAATTTGGCCCCGTCGTGGACTGCTCCTCTTGCGATTGTCTCCTCCTTCGATTATGCCCGGATGAATGGCTCGTAGAGGGTTGTGAGGTCAATACTGTCAGCTCTACAACTTCAGGGGCTGTTGGTGGAAACACTGACTACTGTAGTTGATCTCGGAGTATGCCCTAGGCTCGGTTGATAGTCTTCCGAGTCATCCAGTTGTGAAATTTTTGCCCCTTCTTGCTGGTGAATTTCTTCCACCCCTCCTCTTTGTAAGAGTCGGTGGTAGAGATACATGAAACATGTGATGGGGGTGGCCCTAGCTCGACCTGTCCAGAGTTTACCATCCTCTGCAGAAGGTCTTTGAAGACGAAGCATTCTCAGATACTGTGCCCCAACATCTGATGGTAGGGGAAATAATATGGCCTATCATCATGACCAACCTCTTCAGGTTTCCTCGGCTCCAGGAGGCGGAGCAAGTTTCAGTTCATGGAGGCAATGAAGTATCCATGGACTTGATCGTCCTGGAACGAGTATACTTTTTGTCTTCGTTCCTCAAACCGGTTCCGCTTCGGTCCTCGCTGATCGTCCCGTTTAAGCGGAGGCAGCCACTGATATGCAAAAGGCCCTTGACGATTTGGTGGAGACCTGAGTGGTGGAGCGGGAACAGGGGACGGCTTGAGTGTGACAGCATATGCTTCAACTCTAGGGGCTCTTTTTGCAGGAGTCTGCGAGGCTATTTGGGACTTCAAATTAGTCTTCTACAGGGAGTCCTCAATTCTCTGGGCAATGGACAAGAGATGGCGGAAGCCAGTGGTGCACTCCACTGGTATGAGCGGTGTTCGCAGCTCATCTCAAAGATTATCGATGCATATGGATAGAATCCCATCTTGAGGAATTGGCCTGTTTAGGGAATAGGTCAGACCCTTCCATCTGGTGATGAAATGTGAGACCCTCTCGTTCTCCCTCTGCTTGCAGTTCATGAGATCACTGACCGTTGTTTTAGGCAACGTTGAGCCGAAGTGGAATATGAAATGCTGCCGAAGGTCTTCCCAGCTCTTTATTGACTGGTCTGGAAGACTCGTATACCAAACGAAGGCGGATCCTTGCAAGGTCCGTACGAAGCATCTGAGTTTCACTGCTTATTTTTGTTCTGGAGTTCCCATCATAGGGTCGCAATAGGATGCGTAGTGCATCAAATGATTCTCTGGATCACCTGATCCATTAAAGATGGGGAATACAGGGCTCCCAAAATTGGGTAGAGGTGGTGTGTTGGTCACCCAATCTGGATAGGGTTTCTGATCTGGCTGTATCGGAGCGCGTCGACCTTCCATCGCATCCAATCGAGCTGTTAGTGCCTTGATGGTGTTGGTGAGACCCTGGTTTACATCCTGTTGGGCCCGGTCCTGGGTAGGCATAGCCCGAGGCACTGCTTGAGGATCCAGATTGGCCGGAACCAAGGGTGCATGTGCCGTTTGTGGCACCTTCGGAGGGTTCAGGTGTATTCGCTTCGGTTTCTTCCTTAGTGGAGGGAAGTCTTAGTATTCATATGAATCTATGTTTAGGTAGTTGGACGGGCTGGGCGCCTCGTTGGACGGTATCCCTGACCATGTTTTATTTGCCGGGGAAAACCTTATCCTTTGAGGTGCACTTGCTAGGAGTGCATGATGCGGTTCCTCCTGATAAGCACTTTCAATAAGGCGGTTCCTCTGGAGTAGCTCGGCGTTAAGCCACCGCAATTCTTTCATCTCCTCTTCCTATCGAGCAAATCTCTCTTCGAGCGTGAGTGGCTCATTTTTGTCGAGATAAGGAGGAAGGTTAAGGGTAACCAGTCCTTTATTCTTATCCCTGTTGGAAGCTCACTGGGTAGTTGGAGGAGGGTTGGCTAGAAGGACAACCATATTTAGGGCGGCCATTTGGTTCCGGGTGTGCACACCTGGTGGTTCGTTGTGAGTCATATCCTGACTGGAAATATTGTCTCCCGATCCATCCAGATTTTTATTTTCCCCGGTGTCACCCATGGGGTTAGCCTCTATGGTGTTGATGAATGCATATCATGGGGTGGAGGGGATGTCATCTTCCAAATGGGAAGAGGATCTCCCGCATCTTCTGCTGGCCTTCCATTTTGTGTCCTGGTATTGCCTTCGGACTTCCTGATGAAGGGTGGCGTGGAGAGTTCTTTGATTCAACCTTACGGTGCATCTTCTTCTTAGAGGGGATGATGATTCAAATGATGGGATAAGACAAGAACCTCCTCTTCTGACTATCCTCCCTATACGAGAGAATACAGATTCTCGTGGGGGAGGTTATTGTTGAGGGGGTAATAATTCCCCCATCCCTGAGGGCTGGGGTTGGCTCCGTTCCTTGGACATCAAGTCTCTTCTCGGTTTTATTGGTCTTACGGGGGAATTTTTTGTTAAAAATGTCCCCAGCCCTGCAAGCTGGGGTTGACCCTGGATTACGGTAGTGGCTGTAGATATTTCTACCTTCCTGACCTCATGTGCCCCCATTCAGGGGTGAACCAGATTTGGTTCCAAATTCACCTGTGGATCAATCCCTTCTGGGAAGGTAGGCAAAGATTTCTGATTGGACTCTCTTAAGCGAGAGGCCTATTGTATGCTCTTAGTGGCCTCATTCAGGAGTTCTTGAATGGCTTTTTCCCATTGGAACTGACGCTTCTGGGACTTACTCAAGGCCTAACTCTGTTGGGTGTGTTGCCTTTCCTGAATAGGGAGACCACTCGATTGTCGTCTTGATGTGACGACGTTGAAAGACACCACGCCGAACGGGTTCTTCTGGGTGGGGAGCAGAGTGAAATTTAGAGCTCCATGTTCCCCCCATCCCCTGATATGGACTCCCGTCGGAGCGTCACCGATGAGGCGGCACAGCTAGTGCAGTGCATGGAGGCAGGCTATCTCCATGTTTCCTTTACGCCTCTCGGCTCGCTATTTCCATGCTGAAGGAAGAGCTTCCAGGTCGATGCGATGCATGAGGTCTCCTATAATTTTGACATGGTCTACATACCCATCGTAGGGAAGAAAGCTTGATTTCAGTTGGTATACCCCTTCGCTAGTGATTCCTCTACCTGGTCAGCCCAACTAAGATGCTCACTGTCAGTGTAGTTAGAGGTAGTGGGACCGGTAGGTGATGAATCATTATGTGGGCGATTCCGAGGTGGTTCAGAGGATGAACGTGGCCCTGGAACATCTCCTGATTTTAGAAGGATGTCGTCAACGACTAACTGGGAATCTAACATGCTTGATCCCATCCTTCTAAGTGCCTCGGCATACGAGGGATTTTCTGTGCTTGATTCGGTAGGAGGATGACCTTCCTGTCGATATGATACGTCATCGCGGGGAGGACCTCCGCAATGGCGGCCGTAATGGTGTGTACTACCATTAATACTTGTTTCTTCACTGCATAGAGGACTTTTTCAGTGCACACCCTGGGGAGGACCTCCAAGGTGTGTCGTGGGAGGACCTTCTGGCTGCATAGCGTCGTTACGGGGAGGACCTTCGCAAAAACCGCCATCATGGTGAGGATGACCATCATGGATTGTCATTCGACGTGCATCCTGGGGAGGACCTTCAAGAAACACCGTGATAAGGGGAGCACCTTCTTTTTTCTTGGGGCCAATGCGGGGAGGACCTTCGCAATGGTGTCCGTGGTGGCGAGGACTACCATCACAGCTGCGTCAATGGCAAGGACTACCATTACAGCTGTCGCGGGGAGAATATTTGCGGGATACATCCTGGGGAGGGCCTCCAGAATGTACCACAACGAGGGGAGGGCCTTCTCGTTGCTTGACGTCTCTACGGGGAGGACCTCCGTTATCAGGGTGGCGAGGACTACCCCCGTGATCTGATGCCTGAATGCGTGGAGTTCCGTTGTAGCGTAACCCCTGGGGAGGACCTTTAGGGTAGGCGACGAAAAAGGGAGGACCTTCTTGTCGTGATGAGATGTCACTGCGGGGAGGGCCTCCATAGTTGCGACTATGATAGAGAGGACTACTATCATAATCTGTGGTCCCACTGTATGAAGAGTGACTGCAGTGTATGCCCCGGGGAGGACCTTGAGGGTGGACCGAAACAAGTGGAGGAACTTATTGCTGCTCTATCTTTTGGTTATGTGGAGGGTTTTTGTGACTCGCATCAAAAGAGGAGCTCTCGTGATCGATCATTATATGCCCGCGGGGGAGGCCCCCACGGGTGCTCTGCGGAGGACCTTCAGAGCTGCTGGTAGCGACGTTGCGGGGAGGACCTTTTCAACTACTACTACCACTCCCATAATATGGTAATGGGTGGGCAAGGTTATAAGCCTTTAATGTATGCTTAACAGCATTGGGAACCCTAGATTCCAGTAGAGAAGAGTCATGAAGTCCCTCTTTATTTTCCGGCTACCTTCGGCGCGTTCGGGGTGCTCTTTTGTGGGCAGCGGGGACCGTCTGCTATTGATGACGACCTTCACCTCCTTTGGGTCCCTATCTAATTGGGTCCTGTGATGCTTCCGAGATATGCCGACGAACATCTTGACTTTTATCAGGTATATATGCCTTCTATGGAGCATCCACCGTGATGGACGGGTGTCCCCCAGTTGGAACGAGTGAAGTTGCTCGATCCAGTTGCCCTTGCATCGTGGAATATGGACGGAGACCCTCCTGGGAGGAAGCAGGGATGCAGATCTGCTCCATGGAATCTATCTCATCTCTTAGATGAGTCACCTCAATTGGGGAGATGGGCTCACGGGCCTGAGTCCTTGCTGTTGCTGCTGATGCAATTACATTCTGGCAAGTCTGCAAGATATGATCTGGGATCGATACCGGCTCCTCCATCATTTCTAGGATACGTAGAGAGACATCTTTTGCTGGAATGAGTATGAAGGCCCATTCCAGTATCGGAGTAGGAATATCCTGCTCCGGTCCTCCAGTGGTCAGTGGGTACTGACAATTCTCCTGTGTCGGGGCAGGTGAACGAATCTACCCCTATACCAGGATACACCGGTTTATCTCTATGTTTTATACCAAATTGGGGTGGCAGACTTTAATTGCATCTGTAGGGAGATGGACTTTCATATATTGGTTTCCCACTATATCGAGTCAGTGGCCTTTGTTGGTGGGGAGACGTGCCCGCCTATGATTTTCCGCCATATCTGGGTGGCGGGCTTTGTTGATCGCCACCATATCAGGATGACAGGCGTCATAAGCAACTGCTAGGACCTGGTCCTGCAGGTGCCGGGTTGCCACCATGTCAGGTTGGTGGGCCACACGACCCTGGGTAGGGAGAGGTGCCTACCGAGTAAGTGCCGTCCTGTGTGAGCGACGAGCTTGATGGAGCTCAGCAGGGGTGCGCGCCAGCTCGTACGATGCTTCCATGTCTGGATAGCGGGCTCGGGAAGAGCGAACAGGTGTAGGTTCCTGTTCGTGGTACATCTTCATGGCTGGGCAGCGGAGCTCCTCCTCAGGGACCAGGGTTATGACCGGTTCCCGATTCTACGTATGCCACCCTTGTCGGGCGGTCAGAGGGGCCGGAGCTCGGAGAGCGTGGGCCTGAATCCTCGGGGAGAAATCCTCCTTGGCGTGAGGATGTCGGGTCGTGGCATGACCGCGACGACGTATGCTGGAAGGGGACTTGGAGCGGGACCCTCGTTTGATGGGGATGAAGTCCTCAACGTCAACCTCATCCACCTCCCTAAGATAAGGGAGGTATGCATTGTCCCATTCTGGGGATAGACTCCTGAAACGGTTGGAGACAGCAACAGGGGCTGTCTGGATATGCCTTTGCGGCCGCTGCTGGGTAGGCGACCGGTGAGTTCTGGCAGATTGGAGGGCATGCATGGCCACCTCCACCGTTGGGAGAGTACTGTTCACGTGGTACTCTCGGATCAGCGCGTCCGAGACCCAGCGTTGAAGACGCTGGGTGGGTGACGGGGTCCTCTGTAGGTGAGGACGTCCAGTCATTGCGTTGTCGTAATCACACACTTGTGAGTTCCTTTGCGACGCCCTTGGAATGAAGGGAGTTCTGTGTAGTACCTGCAAAACATTTTAGCAAATACAAGCAGCATACCCGTCAAAGCAGTATCTCATGATCCCATGCATAGTTAATGACCTTTCTTGGCCCTCCTTGTGAGTAAAAGGGGGCACAGGGTGGGATTAAGTTAAATCTATCATGATTGGTTAAAGATTCACTTCGGGTTCACCATTTTTTGTTTAGTTTTGGTTTTCGGCCTCGAAACGCCCAACGGCTCCGTATCCGATGATTGATGGACCTGCTTTCCAAAGGCAAACGTTTTTTGGATGGTCTGACCAGCAACTCTTAAGAACTCACATTGGTCGAGAGGATGGGAATTTGGGCTCATCGCACCCTTTTTGGGGGGGAATTATTGCTTGTTCCAGGACTCTCTTATATATTTAAGGTGTATTCATATGTTTTTGAATCTTTGGTTTATACCCAAACATAGTATCCACGGATTTAACCTTGGTGGGAAATGGTCAACTGGACACAGGGGATTTGGAATCATTTAGGCCCGAGTTTTACCATCCCTCATTGTATTAATGACCCCGTGGAGTTGGAACTCATTGAGGCGACACTAGGAGTGACATGGTGAACCGATGTGAAGATAGTCGGATCGACCGTTTGCTAGGCTTGAACCTCATGGAGGCTTCCTATGTACCCTGTCTAGAGGATAGGGATCACCGTCCACGTAGTTCGAATGGGAGCATCAGAGAACCAATGTGAATGTGGACCCGAGGGTCCGATGGTGATCGGGCTTGAACCTCTTGGAGGCTTCCTACGTACCCTGCCTAGGAGGCATGGATCAAAGTCCACGTAGTTCGCATGGGCTTGGGACTTACACTCTGAGGCATCCCAGAATGATGGATTGGGGCTTACACTCTGAAGAGGCCCAGGGCGATGGATTGGGGCTTACACTCTGAGGAGGCCCATAAGAGGATGTCATGGTCGATGCTTACTCCAAGACCACGTGAGTCATGCTCGGTGTGAGAAACAAGAGGCAGCAGGGACCATAGGATCACGTCACAAAAGGTGCATCCGTGAGAAGTGGAATGGGGATTACACAAGAGGGCGACCCATAAGTTCAGGGCTTACTCCTAGGTGGATTCCCAGGGTGATGGATTGGGGCTTACACTCTGAGGAGGCCCATTAGAGGAAGCGTAGCGGGAGAGGGAAAGGGGTGATTCTGTGCCTGTCTCCTCTCTTTCAGTGCTTGAGGGCTTCCTTCTGATGGATATTTTACTACCTCCGAGGAGCCCTTAATAAGTAGAGGGATAGAAAAGGGACTCCTGAGCTCAGACTCCACATTTCCGTGGGAATGTGAACCCAAGAATTCTTCAGGAATCTGCTTAAGGGTTGGGAAAACCCCTTCGCCTCTATTTACCGTGGGTATGTGAACTCAAAATGGCACGCTGGTGCGCCTGAGGGTTACACCACACGGATCCGGTGACTCTAGTGGAGGCCTCGGCTCAGGGCCGATGAGTAGGCCCATGAAGGAGTCATGGGGGATCGGGCCAGATTGGAGGGATTCTATCTGGCTTGGGGAACAGGAACTCTGAAGGTTTTGGTTCCCTCTGCATAGGGAAGTGCTACGCGGATGGAGGGGCTGTCTGCAAACCAGGGTGGTCCACAGACTAAGAGGTCGTCCGTGAACTAGGAGGGTTCGCGGACTGAATGGCCGTTCGCGAACCAAGAGGGTCTGCGGACTGATTGGCATCCCGCGAACCAAGGTGGTTCGCGGCTCCGGGTTCCATTTGTGAACCAGGGTGGTCCGCAGAGGGTTCCATGAAAGCAGTGGCGGCCAAGGGAGTCACCGATCGGGGGTTCTTCGATTGAGGCTTCGCCCGCGTAGGAGGGTGCTACGTAGTGCATCAGATCGGAAAAGAGGCATAAACACCCTGTTTCGTGGGGAGTGCATCCGCAGAGGGGCTATGGTTCTTGATCTTCTCTTTTTTATATTATTTTGAGTTCACGGTTCACAAAATTACTATGCGTTTTCGGTTCCTTATTAGTTCGTTCCCAGGTTTATACCTGCTCTGGTTCATGAACTGGAACTTCGCTATTTGCGAAATCCAAAGCCTTCCTTTGAAATCCTTCCACCGAGTCTGATCACTCTTCTCTTCTTCCACCTTCGAATCATCCTAATCCAAATCTACCAAATCTTCGAATCCCTTCTCCTTTCCTCCTCAGCCTCCTTTTATAGAGTGGGGAAGGGTATGTATCTACGGTCACGCAGCACCCTTTGTGGAGGCCCATGACCAAATACCCGGTTTACAGCTGACTTGGTCAATCCGTAATTCGCGGTGGGTATTGAGCGCTTCTCTCCCCCCCACCGTGAACCGAACACATGGAGTGCTTCGCGGCCGCGAAGGGTTCCACCTCCATTATGCTAACGACATCGGATGTAGCTTGAACCGGTCGACGTGGTCCGTGGTTGGGGCAGTTCATGACAGAGAACCAGATTGGCACCCACCCTGCCTCGCGACCGTAGAGGATCTTCGCCTCCATTTTGTGAATGACGATGGTTCGCGGAGGGGGTGCTTCACGGGGCCTGGCCACGTTGCGTTTTCATGGGACCGGTCCGCGGACCGGTCCTGCTTCTGTCCCTTTGATTTTTATTTATTCTTTTCCCCAATTCTTTGGGGGATTTGGGTAGAATCCCCTTTGCGGTTTTTCGGGACCCTACAATCACTTTACTAAAAATTTATTTATTATTATCTAAAAATTTATCCATAATTTTTATTAAGAAGGATATATATATATCATAAGTTATTAGTACTATTCATACTGTTCAACTTAACAATAAGGTTATAAAGTTATTTATATCGTGGGTCTTCTATACTCGGTGTTACGCATTGAATATGATTTCAAACATAAAAATATACGGGTTTCATGTACCATTAGATATTGAAGTGATTACATTTATTTGATAAAAAAATACATTGTGATGTCTTAGGGTGTTACATTCTCTTAGAGGATCAGTGTTTCATGTCTCTTATACTATCAAATACAACTTTATTCTTTTAAAATAATAGGGTGTTACATCCTTCACCCATTTAATAAATTGGGTCATCCCAATTTTAACTTTATCTTGGTAATAAAAAGTTGGATATTTGAAAATACTTTTTTTGTAATCCCATAACATAAATAAGTTTAATAAAACATTGTTTTGATAAAATAGAAAGGGATATATGTAGGCCATCTTGTATAACACATATTAGGTTTCCAAATTGGAGAACCTAGCTGGGATGTGAATATTTGGACATGGTAGAGAAGGGTAATGTCCAAATAATGATGGAGAATTATAAAGATCATTGATCTCAATAAATTGAATGATCAATAGAATGTTGAGGACCTCAAAATCGTAAACCAATTGGTTTTAAAAAGGTAATTAATATCACCAGAAATGATGTTAATAGGAAACAATTTTATTTCCAGATCTTTTCCAATAGTTGAGGAATTACTTTTTCATATAGAATACATGAATAAGGAAACATACTTTCATAATGAGTATAATTTTACAATTTTTTTAATTTCCACCACAATATCACCATTTTATCTAAACGATGAGTATTCATGATTAATTATTCATACCAAAAGCACTAAAATAAACTTTTAAAGACCACATTACCATAAAAGAAAAAAAAATATTCCACATATCATTATAAATTTACAAAAAAAATCATAACATGGTATGATAATTCCATGAATGAATAAACCTTTATATGAAATAATAATATTAAAAGTAAACTAGTAATAACCAATGCTAAAACTAAATAATATTTTAAAAAAACAACCTTATATCATAAATCACATAAATAAGAGCAACATAAATGAGTATTGTAACCTCAAATGTTATATCATACCATTCTTATTACATGTAAAAAATATAGTGATCTCATTAATCACTTAGTCACCAAATAACTTTTCAATCCCCTAGTTATCAATATGATAAAACTTGTATTCCCATAATTACCTCAATATCCAAGATCATATAAAACATAAATGATATAAATACCTTAAAACTTATCTATATAAAAATTTAAATTCATAACTCATGTTAAAAAAATGCTTTAAATATTATTCAACACAACAAAACATATTCTAAAATGTCATTATTCACTTTAATATCTCATCAATTATAACCTCAAAGAGATATATAAAACATTGATCCTATGATCATATATAGTATCATAGACCCAATATTGTATCCATAACTCTTAATATATCATTAAATGAAATCATCTAATCTCCAAAGTTATCTAAACCCTCCTCTGATATAAACTATAACAACCCATAACCCATTATTTTGGATCTGATGCTTAAATCCTAAACTTTACACTTGCAGATATTATACCTATAATTGTGACAAATTTTTTTTTGTCGAAACCATACAACTTCACAAGGAAAAATTAGATCACTTATATTCTCAAATAACTTTTAGGATTATCATTTTATATAATTTAAACATGTTCCTATATAAAAATTACTTATGTCATTAAATGTGAATTTATCCTAATTAAACCAGGTTTTCTAATTTAACATTAATTCATCATCATCATCCATATGAAATACCTTATAATCATAATTATTTCAACCTCATTATTTATTTCTTAGGGAAGAAGAAACATAATAAGGGTTAAATCAAATTCTCAGTAAGTGAAAGCATAAGAATAAAAAATTTAAAGTCATCAATTTGGATAAGAAGTATATAAGGGCATGCCAACATAATTAGAGTGAATGATAAAATAATAAAAGAAATAGTACTCATAAATACCTAAATCATTAATTAAGAAACCTGGAATGATTCATTAAAAAAAAGAAAGAGTTATAAAATTTAATAATTAGAAGGCATGTGATATATATCCTGATCAATGAAAAAAATATTAACCCATAGAAAGCATAGATAAGACCTATTGATATCTTGAAACATCATCATTATAGAGCACATACAAAACAAATACAGAACCCTTACAAATGAAATAACCATATAGTCAACTTCTAATATATTTTTTAGAGAATATAATCATTATCCAATGTAGTGAAGTAGTATTTAGGATAACCCATAAAGTAAGCTATAATAGGATCATCCAATTCTATCTGGGTGCACCCAACATATCAACTATAATAGGCTAACTTGATGCTATCTGGGTGCACCCATTGTATAATTAATGTCCAAGAACCAAAACATGAATAAAGTAAAAAGATATCACATTTCATCATAAAACACAAAAAATAAATTGTAGTACCCCTGATTTTCTGTATGTAACCCTTAATTGATACTTTTCATGGTTTTAATGTTAAGGGTGATGAATGGGAGAGTCGAGAGAACTTTTAATGAAGTTTTGAGGCAAAAGGGAAGTTGCACGGATGGCACATAGTTTGTCTAAACCGTGCGACAAAACCGTGCATAGTTGTTCTCGGAGGTAGTATCTTTTGCATGGGTAGTACATGGTTTTTCTAATCGTGCGGCCAAACCGTGCATAGAGGGTCTACCAAGGCAGTGGCTAACGCACGGTTAGCGCACAGTTTATCTAACCATGTGAGCAAACCATGTAGCCACTTAAATGAGATCCTATAAAGGTGGATCTCAAACATTTTTGCCTCTAAGTGGATCATTTTTCCTCCTAAGTGGACCTAACTCGGGATTTTGCTTCTCCTATGGTCAAATAGGGTTCTCCCATTATTAGGAAGGCGATATGAAGGATTCTCTTGGAGAATCAAAGTCGGATTCTTGAGGTATGTGATCGTTCTTCATCATTCTTGTTCGGTTTCTTAGATCTACTTAGATCTAATTCTGCTCTTCTCTAGGTTTCTTAGATCTATGCCCGTTATGGGTATAACTAAGTGTGTGGATTCCAAATATGATGAGATTTGGTCTTGGTCTTGCTAAGAGAAGATATCTAAGGTGGGTTTCTGAAGAAGCAACTTGGTTTCCTTGTGTGTTCTTCGTTCGTTGTGGTTTTCATCAAAACCCTAAAGGTTGGAGGATTTACTCTCGACTCCTAGAATTTATTGGATTAGTTTCAAATTGGGTTATTTGAATGAAATTGATTTTGAAAAGCATAGAATAAATATTCTTTAGTGATTATTTATGGTTTTAGTGAAATTGTGAAATCTTGGTGAATTGTTGTGCAAGTGATTTGGATTCTTCAATTTAAAATATTGATTTTAAATTATGGATTTTCTGAAATTGTAAATGGTTTGATGAAAATGAGTTTTCAATAAAAAGGGAATTTTATTGAAATGGGTTGAGATTGAAATGACTTTGATGGAATTGGTTTTCAATAAAAAGGGAGTTTTATTGAAATGGTTTGGAATTGAAATGGTTTGGCATTGAAATGGTTTTGATGGAAATGATTTTCATAAAAACGTGTTTTTAGTTAAAGGGTGTTTTGGCATGATTGATGGGCATATGTGGTGTGTGTTCATGTTGCATGTACGAAGCTTGGTTGAAATATGACCATGTGCTCAGCGCCAAAGGTGTAATGGCACATGGTAACTATATGTACGAGTCTTGGTTGAAATATGACATTGTGCTTAGTACCAAACATTTAATGGAACATGGTAACTATATATACAAGGATTGGTTGAAATATGACCTTGTGCTCGGTGCCAAAGGTGTGATGGAACATGAAAACTATATGTACAACACTTGGTTGAAATATGAACTTGTGCTCGGTGGAAAAGGTGTAATGGCATAGGGGAAACAATTACCTTGTGATAACTTGGTAGATCGATGAGAAACCGCTCATGAGTATGGAACTGTCACAACGAAGCATGCATGGTTGGTTACATGAGTTAGGAAATGGTTGGGTATGCCAAAACGAGATGTTTGTAAAATGGTTCTAAAGCTTGTTTAGTTATTTTTCTGGAAAAATAATTCACTAGAAAATTTGATTCTTTTTCATTTGAATGATATTGGTTATAAGTGGTTTTGGGAAACTTGTTTATATTTAGTTATAAACTGATTTTGAGAAAATGTTTTATATAAACTATTTTTATATAATTTTTTCTAAATCTTATATCCCAGTGGCATGAGTAGGGAAGTAATTGGGGAAACCTACTGAGTTTTATACTCACCCCTACATTGGCACATTGGTGATTTTGCAGATGTCATGTTCCGGGATACAGGTAAAGGTAAATAATCTTATTGCTATTGGCTCGTGGTGATACTTGGGAGATGTTTTGGAGCTTGGAGCTTGTGGAGCATAGAGTCTTGGTGTCTTTTGAGAGTCTCGAGTTGTTTATCTGCCGTGTACTTTGATATTTGGTTTGGTCTTCCGCTATTGTGCACTCTGATGTGCTTTGATATAAATGAAGTTGTTTAGCTGTCTTTCATTTATTCATGCATCATATAGTGAATGTTGGTTGGTTGGTTTATTGGTTTATTTCTTAAAGGGTAAATTTTCCCCCACTTGTATTTGAAACCCTTAGGCATTTATTGCCAGCCTTTGGAGTCTTGGGGATGTTTCTTAAGGCCTAGTAATAACTTGTTGTACTCTCAATCCAATGAGAAGTGGTGACTCATTACAAATGGTATCAACTTGTTCAGTCCCTGCCTAACAAGTAGTCCTCGATGTTCCTAGTCTTAGAGTTGGAATTCCTTATTGTCTATTCCTTGGGTCGAAATCTTAGATAGGAGTAGGATTGTTGGAACTTGAAATGTATAGCATAAAAGGACGTAGCTAAACCATTTATGCTAAACTTCAAGTTACCAGCGTGTTGGGTACATAAGTGTTTTGGATACACTTCTAGAATGTTGAAAATCTCATTGTCATGGATTTAGCCAATGAGATGAGCATGGAATGAATTATAGAGGAATAAATTACCACTAGGATTTCATATCTCATTGTGAGGAATGACTTATGATTTTCTGCAAGGTGCGAATTTTTGAAAAGAAAAAATGCAGAAATTGTTTTAAGTGAAAGATTTTGAAAACACGATATTTGGTGTATTTTGAAAATGGTTTGATTTTCAAAAAGCATGTTGAATGTTTTAAAAAATGGTTGAACATGGAAAATGGTTGTTTTGGAAAACAATTTTGTGATAGATGATGTGATAGAATTTGTAATGCTAAGACATCAGTTTCTAGAGAGTGAGATTGATGGAGGTTGTTGTTTGTTTATAAATGGAACCGGGTAAGCGTCGTAGAGACCAAACGGAAGTGGCCGATGAGAACGTGGTTGCACTTAAGCCCTAGGTGAACTAGTAGTTAGTCCAAAGCATAGTAAAAACTTTCCAGGCCGTGGGAAGTGTGAATAGAGCAGAAGATCCACAGTATGTTGATTATGTGGCCCAGTTTCAAAAGCAGGACCCACCCGTCTTTAGGGGAGATTTGGACCTGGAAAGGGCAGAGGCATAGATGTTCAGAATGAACAAAATTTTAGAATTCTTGGGGATGTCGGTAGAGTTGAAAGTAAAGATAGAAACATATAAGATAGTGGATCTTTCTATTAAATGGTGGAATTTGGTAGTCCAAGCGGGAACGAACCAGGGTATGACGTGGGAAGGCTTTGAGGAATTGTTTAATAAACAATCCTACCCACATATGTTCAGAATTCAGTGCACAACTGATTTCTTTAGTCTGAAGCAAGAGCATATTTCTGGGACAGAGTATGCAGCTATGTTTATGAGATTAGTGTGGTTTGCACCCGAGGTGATGGGTAGCACATTGTTGAAGGAAAGGATCTTCGAAGCGAGGTTAAGGCAAGAGATCCGTTCAAAAAAAAATAGCAGTGCTGTGTATCAGTGATTACACAAAGATGGTGAATCGAGCATCGGTAGCTAAGAGGGATCTATTGGGAGCTCTAGGATGAGGAATCATGGTGGTACTCATGGGGAATATGGGTGCTTCCCACTCTTTTATTGTTTCACATGTGGTTGAGTTGCTGGGTTTAAGGGTAGAAATGATGCCTTCGCTTTTGAAACTTCAAACTCCTCTGGGTCAAAGAGAGTGTCGAGCCCTCTTGTATAAAGCACGTGGTTTCATTGTGGGTGAGGTTGAGATAATGTGTAGTTTCTCAGTGCTTGAGATAGATGGGTATGATGTAATCCTGGGAATGGATTGGCTGGTGGCGTTTAAGGCCCACATCAACTATAATGCACAAATAGTGGATTTTACGACTCACGATGGAGTTAGGAATCTCTTTAGAGGAGATAGGAATTAAAGGCATAGTGCAACGGGATTATTGGAACCAACAGTGGCCATGTTATTTTATCAATTGGTGGTGTTGAGAAGAGTGTTCTTCTGGCAGTGGTAGACTAGTTCATGGAAGTTTTTCCCAAAGAATTATCTATATTACCTCCCGTAAGAGAAATGGAGTTTATGATTGATCTCCTTCCGAGGAAAATCCTATCTCACTTCTATCTTACCGGATGGAACCTACTAAATTGCAAGAATTGAAAGTCCAGTTGGAAATGTTAGAAAACAAAGGGTCTATCCAGTCTAGCATGTCTTCGTGGGAAGCGCCAGTGTTGTTGTGAAAAAGGCGGATGGAACTCTTCAGTTGTGTGTTGATTATCGTAAGCTTAACCAAGTTACGATGAAGAATAGACATCTACTTCCATGCATTGATGATATATTCTATTAATTAAGGGGAGCTCAGTGGTTCTCCAAGATTGAATTGCGATCAGGATATCACCAATTGTGAGTTTGGAGGGAGGATACTCCAAAGACAACTTTCAGAAGTAGATATGGCCATTACAAATATGTAGTCATGCCTTTCGGTCTAGAAAATGCACCATCAGTCTTTGTGGCCTTGATGAATCAGATATTTCAACAATATTTTGATTCTTTTGTTGTGGTCTTTGTGGACGACATTTTGGTCTATTCAAAAACAAGGGCTGATCATGAGGTGCACCTGGAAATAGTGTTACAAATCTAGAGAGATCATCAGTTATGAAGTGCACTGTGTTGAATTTGTTGTCAATGAGGTATGAGGTTGTCTTGGAATGAATGGAAGTCAAGGAATGTCAAGATGAGAATGACAAAGGTTGTGATGGTGTTAGTGATGAAGAGAGAATGGCCATAGTACTAAGATGCATGTCACTTAGGAGATTCACTAAGTGGCATAGGAGATGTGGTTGAAACATTCTCTCGTTATATCTGACGATTGTTGAGCTGATCTTTAAGTTCATAGAACTTGTATCCTGATGATACAAAGTCACAACAATGTTTGAAGACCATGCATTGTCTTCACAATGCATGAGGAGATGAAGTGATCCATCCACAAGTTCAAAGTGGATGAAGTGAGCGGATGGAAGAGTCCATGCACTATCACTTAGTGCATGTGAACATGAAGATGATCCAACTTGATCTCTGATTAGATCAATGAAGATTATTGAAGAAATCTTTGATTCAGGAGTTCGGTTGAAGATGAAGACCCTTCGGGAATTCCATTCCAAAGTGATGAATAAATGTTGAAGAGAATTGGAGGAATTATTATGAAGAAGAAATGGGAGAAATGGAGAAGAATAATTTGAAGTGGCATTTGGCTTGGAAGAACTTGGGTTGGCATTTATACATTGGGAGAACTTTGTTTTTAACAAAGTGTTTATTCAACACTTGGCCAAAAAGTAGCCACCAAGGAAGGCCAGCCGAGGGTCATCACCCAAGGCTCATGTGGGACTCGAGGTCACCACGCCCATGGGGAACCCTCAGGCCAAGGCAGCATGTCCCTGAGGCAGAAGGGTCGGGGCCGTGTATAAGCCCCGAGGGCACGCGGTGGTGAAGCCCGCGCACCCGAGTGTGCATAGTGGGCGCTAGGAGCAAGCCCGCAAAGGCGAGAGTGGGCGCAGAGCGCGCCCGCAGGGAGAACACGGTGCGGGGCAGCACCGTGAGGAGGGAAGTTCAATTGCTGAGTGGAAGGCAGCGGCACATTGATAAGCCGCGTGAAAACAGGAGGCCGCTTCGATGTGGAATGCAAAATTTTTCCGCGGGAGCGATTCTGGCCGCACGATCGATCGCGCGCCAGATCTCGACCGCACATCTAATCGCGCCACTCGCGATTTGATCCAGGTCGTCCGAGGATAATTGATTGCCTGATCCAACGGCGAAAAGCTTGTCTCTTTCATTGAGCTCGCCCGAAGGCCACCCGCGAGCAGCCGCTGAACCAGAAGCAACCCGAGCATGGATTTTGAGTTCCCGGCCACCTTTGCTGAAGCCGAAGGCTCCATTGAGCTCGTCTCTCCACACCGAACACGACCATGCATAAAAAGTGGTGTGCATGCAATATACGGAAGATTTCAGTTGCGGCCGAGGCAAGAGAATCTGCCGAGGCTAGGAATGGTTTATGATTTTCATGGGCAGTGCTTAAAGAAGGTCGTGCATGAGTTCTAAGTCGCATGCACGTGAAGAAAATAAAAAGGAATGGATCCCGCGTTCGGCAGTGAGAAATATTCAAGATTTTCTAAAATCTTGAATACCCGAAAACTTCGGGAATTCACGCGGAAGATATGGCATCTCCCTCTTCCTATAAAAGAAGAGCCAGAGGCTCTCATTTTTGTTGCTGATGAACTTGAAAGAAGCCCCGTGAGTGCTCTGCCTCGCGAAGATTTTGAAGCCCCGCGCAAGTAAACTTGCGTGGCTGGAGTTCCTTACGCGCAACACCTTTGCGTGACAAGAAGGTTGGAGGTCCCCTGCGTGCCTACTCTTTGCGCAGCAGGAAGACCCGAGGCCGCATTACTTTCGCGTCCTCGTGGTTGGTTGGAGCTTGCACGACAGAAGTGTCCGCAGCACCCTGCACGCCCTTCTTGTGCCCAAGGCAGAAGCACTTGCGCGATTTGGTGCTTGCGCGGCAGTAAAGAAACTTGCACCTTGCGCGCTTCCTTTAAGCTTAAGTGGCAAAGAAGATCCGAGGCACCTTGGTGTGTTTAACCAAAGGAGAAGAACCCGAGGCATACACTATTTGTGTGTGCAAAGCGAACAAGAAGAAAGGATACGGGTTGTGTGTGCAAGAAGAAGTGAAGGGAAAAGCCTTGTGTGCAAAGAAGACTAAAAGAATAAATTGTGTGTGCTAAACAAGAACAAGGCCGAACCTAGGTGTGTGCACCAAAAGTGAACACACTTAGAAGAAGAAAGAAGTGGAAGACTCACACTAATGTATAACACACTTTTAAGTGTGTAATCAAATTGAATAAAGTGTGTGAAGTTTGAGAAGGTGTGTGTGCTTAATAAGAATACACCCTTTGTGGGTTTATCACACCAAGACAAGAAAGAGGGGAGTGTATGCATGCATGCATGGACGTGCACACGTGAACAAAGCCAAATCTGGTTGTGTGCATTTGAGTTGACCAAGACCAGAGGATCTTGAAGAATTTGAGAAGCCATGCAATCAGTGCATGAGGATGCAGAGTTTCCATGCACTCAGTGCATGAAGTTGATGTGAGACTGAGCCAGACTGAAGTTAAAGAGATTGGTTGTCTGAGTTTTCAGTAGATTGAGAAGACCCTGATCAACAGAAGTGATCAGAAGCTGAGCAAGACCAACAGACCTTTTCAGAGGTTGTTGAAGTTTCTTGAAGAGAGAAGCCAGGTCATCCTTAGAAGAAGGTGATAAAGCCTGAGCAAGACGAGAAGACCTGATCATCACAAGTGATCAGAGGTACAGAGCAAGGCCAGCAGTCTTTATCCCAGACTGCTGAAGATACTTGAAGAAGCTTAAAGTGAAGAAGAGCTACTCGTGCGACTCGAGGAGCCAAGAGAAGACCCTGTGGGACTCAGGGAGTAGAAGTCTTCAGTGGGATTCTGGAGCAGGCCAGTGGGACTCTGGTAACACTGTGTGAAGCAGTATAAAGACCCTCCTGTGGGACTCAGGAGAGATACGGTGGGAAGCTGTATCGACCATTGTAATTCTAACAAGTTATAATGGAAGAAACCATGTTGGGGCGTATAACCAACATGGCAAGGACTTAGGCCTTTGGTGCCGAACCTTGTAAATCCTTGTGTCCAGTGCCTTTACATTTACTGCATCATTCGTGGAAAGGTGAGAGATACAAGAAGAGTGGATCGAGGCTTTAACCAGCCATAGAGGTTTAATTGATAAAGAATCAATTAGTAAAAAGTTTTAAGGGATCACTGATTCACCCCCTCCCCCTCTCAGTGATTCACACTGATCTGGGCACTTCAATTGGTATCAGAGGGAAGGTTACCTCTAAAAGATCCAAGAGAGTCTATATGGAGTGCAGATTTGAGGAAATTAAAGAACAGCCTCAAATGGAGATATCTTCCAAGACTCTGAAAAACAGAATAAAGAAATAGGAAAAGAAGATGAGGAAGAAGGTTGCTGCAATCAGAGAAACTCCTTCTATGGAAAGAAATGTGAAAGTCACATCAGATGACAATTCCTTTTATCATTCTTCTGATGAAGCCTGTCCTAGCTGTGATGAAGTTGGAATAATGAATGATCTTCAAAATGCAATCGAATATCTTTAGAAGACAGTCCCCAAGGAAGTGGCAATGTGTATAGCTACAAGAATCCTTGATCTTCAAGAAGAAAAATCACAGTTAGAAGAAGGATCCAATGCAATGGAAGATCAATTGGCAAAAAGGGTTGGCATAACCAACACTCTCAGAAAGCTGGTGAAGGCTAAAGATGAAACCGTTTCTCTTTGCAATGAAAGATATGAAGACACTGTTGAAGAATTGCAAAGAAGCCTTTCTGAGAAAGAAATCTTTATGATAATGATCAAAGAAGTTTTCCATGAACTGGAGAAGTTGCAAAAATTGTCAATGAATGTCAGAGATGCTCAACTCGAAGACAAAGTCAAAATGGTGAAGGAGCTTGAAAATTCATTGCTAGAAATGAATAAGGTGCATGAAGACCAGATGAACCAGCTGGAAGATAAATGGGAAGGAAGGCTAAGAACTGTTGAGGATGAGAAGAACTCCCTTAACATGAAATGCTTAGAACTAGAGGTGATATTGAAAAATCTGCAATCACCCAAAGCTGAATCCTCCCAGTCAGCTGAAAGTAGAAATGTTGCTACACAAGTGTGCTTTGAGAAGGATGATTCTAAAAGAAAGACATCCTCTAATAAAAAGGAAACATCTTCTAGAAAGAAGGTACCATCCATACCATCTTGTACTGATGCTTCTAATTGTGTTTCCACAAAAAGTGCAGGATGGAAAAATAATTCCAAACAAGTATGGATGAAGAAAATGAAGAAGCAGAGCTCTCCTGGAACAACACAGCAGTTCCAGAAAAGTACCCTAAAATCAGAAGGACTGAAGAAGTCAAGATTTGTGGGTCAATGTTGGTGTTGTAACAAGTATGGGCATTGTGAAAAGGATTGTTGGTACAATCCACTGAATGCCAAAGCACAGAGGAAGCCCATGCCTAGGGGGAGCAAGCCAGAGGAAAAGAAGCAGCATCCACAGGTCCAGAGACATCTGTTTACTGCAAATAGATTTGGATTACTTGACAACATCTGGGATGATTGTAAAAGTGGTCAAAAAGATACATGTCAGTCTCCAACTGTATTCAGAGCTCAAAAGAAGAAAAGATCACAGAACCTGGCTCAGAAAGATTCCTTGGGAAGCAAGAAGAAAGTAGAAAATTCTCCCAAGAAGTGTTTGAGAAATGAAGAGAAGTCCTTGGAGTCTGAGTCCAAGAAGGGTGATGCATCCAGAAGGACCACCAAGAAGTGCTTCTACTGTGGAAAGAATGGCCATACCATGGATCTTTGTAAACAAGCCATGAAATTTAATAGAAGCCAACTGCACTCAAACAGACAATCAATCCAGAATAAGCAGAAGGGATTGGTTGAAAATAAGTTGCCTAAGAAAGGTGGCTTAACAGTATCAAAAGAACCATGTGGGATTTCCAAAACTGAGGCCACACTTCCAAGTGACTTACTAGTCATATGGCCAAATCAGTTACAACTTGCCAAAGATCTGCAGAGAGCTGAAGATGAAGTTCTGGCAATTGCTAAGGCAAAAGGAAAGAAAAATATTTCACATGAAGATCAAGTTCTGTGTGTGAGGTGCAATCAAGCTGGACATACTAGTGATAAATGCATGATATTCATTCCAGCTGAGAAGGGATTCTTCAAAAAGATTGCACCAGGAGACTCTAGTGCTCAGAAGGCACCTAGAAATACAGGAGTCACACACAAAGAAGTTAAAGAGGTTTTGAGAACCACACCAGCACAATTATCAATGAAGATCAAATGTGCAAGTGTGAGGAATGGTGAAAATGGGGCATCTCGGTTGAGAGAATATTCTCAACCTTGTTGTTCACATTGATGAACCAAGGAGGTTACATCTTATTCCCTTATACTTTTGGTATTTACATGTGCTAACATTGCAGGGAATTGAAGATGATGATCATTCTCATTCGGAGAGTGGTTTGGACAGAATGGAGTGCACCCCTTGAGGGGGAGCCAATCAGAAGAAGATGGGATTCTAAGATTTAATACCATCTTGAGAAAAGTGAAGGTATTCCAATCATACTTTCATCCCTTGTTTCTCAATTGTATTCATCATGACAATTAAGGGGGAGTATTGATTGAAGACAAATGGTTGAAAGGGGGAGCTTTATCTTTGCACTTGAACTTTCTAATGTGTTTGGTGAAGTATGTGCAGGATTTAGCAATTCATTGATATATCTGAAAAATTTCAAACCCCTGAAGCATGATCTCACATGTGTAGAGAATTATGGATAGCTTTGAATTACTTGGTCATATCACTCTTGTTTTCTACACCGGGTTAGCCCAAGTAGACTTAGAGTTGATTTACTAAAGGTTCTTTGCTAAAGAGAACATGTGACATCATCCCTCTCTCAGTGTTTTTCAAGAAAATACTTTTCAAAGGGAGGAAGAGATTTTTGAAAGAGAACCACACCACACCATTGCATTTGGTTGCCAATAAGGGGGAGAAATGTTGGCACACATATTGACCCATTCATATGTGCTGAAGAAGTGTATTGACAACAAATACAAAGGGGGAGATTGAAGTGCACTGTGTTGCATTTGTTGTCAATGAGGCATGAGGTTGTCTTGGAATGAATGGAAGTCAAAGAATGTCAAGATGAGAATGACAAAGGTTGTGATGGTGTTGGTGATGAAGAGAGAATGGCCATAGTACTAAGATGCATGTCACTTAGGAGATTCACTAAGTGGCATAGGAGATGTGGTTGAAACATTCACTCGTTATATCTGACGATTGTTGAGCTGATCTTTAAGTTCATAGAACTTGTATCCTGATGATACAAAGTCACAACAATGTTTGAAGACCATGCATTGTCTTCACAATGCATGAGGAGATGAAGTGATCCATCCACAAGTTCAAAGTGGATGAAGTGAGCGGATGGAAGAGTCCATGCACTATCACTTAGTGCATGTGAACATGAAGATGATCCAACTTGATCTCTGATTAGATCAATGAAGATTATTGAAGAAATCTTTGATTCAGGAGTTCGGTTGAAGATGAAGACCCTTCGGGAATTCCATTCCAAAGTGATGAATAAATATTGAAGAGAATTGGAGGAATTATTATGAAGAAGAAATGGGAGAAATGGAGAAGAATAATTTGAAGTGGCATTTGTCTTGGAAGAACTTGGGTTGGCATTTATACATTGGGAGAACTTTGTTTTTAACAAAGTGTTTATTCAACACTTGGCCAAAAAGTAGCCACCAAGGAAGGCCAGCCGAGGGTCATCACCCAAGGCTCATGTGGGACTCGAGGTCACCACGCCCATGGGGAACCCTCAGGCCAAGGCAGCATGTCCCTGAGGCAGAAGGGTCGGGGCCGTGTATAAGCCCCGAGGGCACGCGGTGGTGAAGCCCGCGCACCCGAGTGTGCATAGTGGGCGTTAGGAGCGCGCCCGCAAAGGCGAGAGTGGGCGCAGAGCGCGCCCGCAGGGAGAACACGGTGCGGGGCGGCACCGTGAGGAGGGAAGTTCAATTGCTGAGTGGAAGGCAGCGGCACATTGATAAGCCGCGTGAAAACAGGAGGCCGCTTCGATGTGGGATGTAGAATTTTTCCGCGGGAGCGATTCTGGACGCACGATCGATCGCGCGCCAGATCTCGACCGCACATCTAATCGCGCCACTCACGATTTGATCCAGGCCGTCCGAGGATAATTGATCGCCTGATCCAATGGCGAACAGCTCATCTCTTTCATTGAGCTCGCCCGAAGGCCACCCGCGAGCAGCCGCTGAACCAGAAGCAACCCGAGCATGGATTTTGAGTTCCCGGCCACCTTTGCCGAAGCCGAAGGCTCCATTGAGCTCGTCTCTCCACACCGAACACGACCATGCATAAAAATTGGTGTGCATGCAATATACGGAAGATTTCGGTTGCGGCCGAGGCAAGAGAATCTGCCGAGGCTATGAATGGTTTATGATTTGCATGGGAAGTGCTTAAAGAAGGTCGTGCATGCGTTCTAAGTCGCATGCACGTGAAGAAAATAAAAAGGAATGGATCCCGCGTTCGGCAGTGAGAAATATTCAAGATTTTCTAAAATCTTGAATACCCGAAAACTTCGGGAATTCACGCGGAAGATATGGCATCTCCCTCTGCCTATAAAAGAAGAGCCAGAGGCTCTCATTTTGGTTGCTGATGAACTTGAAATAAGCCCCGTGAGTGCTCTGCCTCGCGAAGATTTTGAAGCCCCGCGCAAGTAAACTTGCGTGGCTGGAGTTCCTTGCGCGCAACACCTTTGCGCGACAAGAAGGTTGGAGGTCCCCTGTGCGCCTACTCTTTGCGCGGCAGGAAGACCCGAGGCCGCATTACTTTCGCTTCCTCGTGGTTGGTTGTAGCTTGCGCGACAGAAGTGTCCGTAGCACCCTGCACGCCCTTCTTGTGCCCAAGGCAGAAGCACTTGCGCGATTTGGTGCTTGCGCGGCAGTAAAGAAACTTGCACCTTGCGCGCTTCCTTTAAGCTTAAGTGGCAAAGAAGATCCGAGGCACCTTGGTGTGTTTAACCAAAGGAGAAGAACCCGAGGCATACACTATTTTTGTGTGCAAAGTGAACAAGAAGAAAGGCTATGGGTTGTGTGTGCAAGAAGAAGTGAAGGGAAAAGCCTTGTGTGCAAAGAAGACTAAAAGAATAAATTGTGTGTGCTAAACAAGAACAAGGCCGAACCTAGGTGTGTGCACCAAAAGTGAACACACTTAGAAGAAGAAATAAGTGGAAGACTCACACTAATGTATAACACACTTTTAAGTGTGTAATCAAATTGAATAAAGTGTGTGAAGTTTGAGAAGGTGTGTGTGCTTAATAAGAATACACCCTTTGTGGGTTTATCACACCAAGACAAGAAAGAGGGGAGTGCATGCATGCATGCATGGACGTGCACACGTGAACAAAGCCAAATCTGGTTGTGTGCATTTGAGTTGACCAAGACCAGAGGATCTTGAAGAATTTTAGAAGCCATGCAATCAGTGCATGAGGATGCAGAGTTGCCATGCACTCAGTGCATGAAGTTGATGTGAGACTGAGCCAGACTGAAGTTAAAGAGATTGGTTGTCTGAGTTTTCAGTAGATTGAGAAGACCCTGATCAATAGAAGTGATCAGAAGCTGAGCAAGACCAACAGACCTTTTCAGAGGTTGTTGAAGTTTCTTGAAGAGAGAAGCCAGGTAATCCTTAGAAGAAGGTGATAAAGCCTGAGCAAGACGAGAAGACCTGATCATCACAAGTGATCAGAGGTACAGAGCAAGGCCAGCAGTCTTTATCCCAGACTGCTGAAGATACTTGAAGAAGCTTAAAGTGAAGAAGAGCTACTCGTGCGACTCGAGGAGCCAAGAGAAGACCCTGTGGGACTCAGGGAGAAGAAATCTTCAGTGGGATTCTGGAGCAGGCCAGTGGGACTCTGGTAACACTGTGTGAAGCAGTATAAAGACCCTCCTGTGGGACTCAGGAGAGATACAGTGGGAAGCTGTATCGACCATTGTAATTCTAACAAGTTATAATGGAAGAAACCATGTTGGGGCGTATAACCAACATGGCAAGGACGTAGGACTTTGGTGCCGAACCTTGTAAATCCTTGTGTCCAGTGCCTTTACATTTACTGCATCATTCGTGGAAAGGTGAGAGATACAAGAAGAGTGGATCGAGGCTTTAACCAGCCATAGAGGTTTAATTGATAAAGAATCAATTAGTAAAAAGTTTTAAGGGATCACTGATTCACCCCCTCCCCCTCTCAGTGATTCACACTGATCTGGGCACTTCAAGTTATATGCCAAATTATCAAAGTGTGATTTTTGGATACAGGAAGTATGTTTCTTTGGACATGTCATTTCTGAGAAAGGCATTTCTATTGATCCTAAAATGATAGAAGACATTATCTCTTGGCAACCACCGAATAATGTGTTCAAGATACAAAGTTTTCTTGGTCTAGCTGGTTACTACCAGCGCTTTTTGTGTGATTTCTCATGACTATCTTCACCAATGACAGCCCAGACAAAGAATAATGATCCATTCCCATGGAAAAAAGAATGTTATAAGTCTTTCTAGGAACTGAAAGTTTAGCTTATACCAGCACCTATCTTGATTTTACCAGAATTAGGATAGGGGTATGTGGTGTATTTCGATGCTTTGGGATCAGGGTTGGGTTGTTTTCTCATGTAAGGAGACCATGTGGTTGCTTATGGTTCAAGGCATTTGAGGGTGCATGAGAAGAATTACCCAACATATGATTTGGATTTAGCTATAGTCGTCCATGCTTTAAAAAAATGGAGACATTATCTATTTGGTGAGAAATTTACTGTGTTTACGGATCATAAAAGCTTGAAACACATTTTCTCACAGCGAGATTTGAATCTGAGGCAAAGGAGGTGGATAGAGTATCTCCAAATGTTTTACTTTGACTAGATGTACACACTGGGGAAAGGAAATTTGGTGGCAGATGCATTGAGTAGAAAGTCATATGCTCAGTGGGCGAAAGAAGTTTCAGATGAATGGCAGTTGATGTAAGTCTTAGCCGACATTCATGAGGAATGTGAAGACCAAGGTGTTGTTGCTGTTTTCTTTTTAGCTATGCTTATTCCTGATCTAGTAGAAATTATCAAAGAAGCACAAACATCTGATGCAGAATTTTTGGTTGTAAGTTCAAAACTCAATGGTGGGGAGACCATTGAGGGCTGGAATCTTGATGGGGGTTTAGTTTTGTGTTTTAGAGATCAGATGGTTGTACCTATGGTTTTTCAGAAAAAAATCCTTCATGATTACCACTATTCAAGATGGTATGTACATCCAGGTACATAGAGGACATATAAGGCATTAAAGGCACAATTTTTGTGGAGTGGCATGAAAAGAAAGGTGGCTGAGTTTGTCTCGCAGTTCTTACTTGTCAGCAGGTTAAAGCAGAGCATCAGAGACTAGCTGGTATGTTACAATATTTTTCCACCCCAGTGTGGAAATGGGATCAGATATCAATGGATTTTGTTATAGGTCTTCCAAGAATGGTCCAGAAACATGATGCCATTTGGGTGATAGTGGATCGTCTAACCAAGTCGGCCAATTTCATCCCTATTCGTGAAACTCATACGGTGGAGGATCTTTCAAAAATTTATATTTGAGAAGTGGAAAATAGGCATGGTGTACCGGTGTCTATAGTCTCAGATAGAGATACAAGGTTCACATCTCGTTTTTGGAAATCATTATAACAAGACCTTGGAACTAAGTTGACTATGAGCATGACGTATCATCCTCAGACAGATGGGAAATCCGAGCGCACGATACAAACATTTGAAGACATGTTGCGGGATTGTGTAATGGATTTCTGTGGCTCATGGGAGGAGAATATATCCTTAGTATAGTTCTCATACAATAACATCTATCAAGCCTCGATATTCATGGCTCTATTTGAATCATTTTATGGGATTCCTTGTCGTTCTCCACTATTCTGGGTGGAAACTGGTGAAAATTCAATAGTTAGATCAACCCTTATCCAAGAAATAACAGAGAAGATCCAGTTGATAAGAAAAAAATATGGAGATAGCTCATAGTCGTCAGAAATATTATGCAGATCACCGTCGAAGACCGTTGTCATTCGTTGTGGGTGATCATGTCTTCTTGAGGATCTCTACAAGGCTTGGAAATCATTATTTCAGGAAGCAGGGAAAGTTATCTCCTAGATACATTGGCCCTTTTGAGATACTAGAATTGGTTGTAGAGGTGGTATATCGGTTGGCATTACCACCATGGTTCAGTTTGGTGCATAATGTGTTCCTTGTATCTCAGTTGAAAAAGTATTAGCCTGATCATGACCATGTGATCAGATGGGATCACGTTAACCTAGAGCAAGATTTTTCATTGATACATATACTGGTACAGATTGTGGATAGGCAAGATAAAGTATTATGTGGAAAAATCATCAGTCTAGTGATGGTTTTATGACAGTATGGTCAGATTCAAGAAGAGACTTGGGAACATGAAAAGGAAATGAAAGAGCAGTGGCTGAAACTCTTTCAGTTGGGTGAAGGTTTTCTACTTTCTGAGGATTAAAAGACCAATGGTGAGGAGAATGTAGTACCCCCAGTTTCCGGTATGTAACCCTTACTTGATTATTTTCATGGTTTTAAAGTTAAGGGTGATGAATGAGAGATTTGGGAGAACTTTGAATGAAGTTTTGAGGCAAAGGGGAAGTCACACGGACGGCGCACAGTTTGTCTAAACTGTGCGGAAAAACCGTGTGTAGTTGGTCTTGGAGGCAGTAACTTTCACACGGGCAGTGCTCGATTTGTCTAACCATGCAACCAAACCATGCGTCGGGGGTCTTCCGAGGCATTGACTAACTCACGGTTAGCGCATGATTTGTCTAACCGTGTGAGAAAACTGTACAACCACTTAAATGAGATCCATCTCACGCATTTTTGCCTCTTAGTGGCTTGTTTTTCTTCCTAAGCAGCCCTAACTTGGAATTTTTCTTCTCCTAAGGTAAAAGAGGGTTCTACTATCATTCCAGAGTTGATCTTAAGGCTTCTCTTGGCGAATATAAGCTGGATTCTTGAGGTGTGTGATTGTTCTTCATCGTTCTTGTTTGGTTTCTTAGATATACTTATATATACTTCTCTTCGTCTCTCTATTTCTTAGATCTACGCCTGTTATGGGTATATCTAAGTGTGTGGATAACAAATATAATGACATTTGGTCTTGGTCTTCCTAGGAGAAGATATCTAAGGAGTGTTTTTGAGGAATCAACCCGGTTTTCTTGTGCGTTCTTCGTTCGTTGTGGTTTTCGTCAAAACCCTAAAGGTATGAGGCTTCACTCTCAACTCCTATTGTTAAAATTGATTGGCCTAGTTTAAAATTGGGTTATTTGAATGGAATTTATTGTGAAAATCATAGAATAAATCTTATTTAGTGATGATTTATGGTTTTAGTGAAATTGTGAAATCTTGGTGAATTGTTGTGCAAGTGATTTGGATTCTTGAATTTAAAATGTTGATTTTAAATTATGGATTTTCTGAAATTGTAAATGGTTTGATGAAAAATGGGTTTTCAATAAAAAAGGAATTTTATTGAAATGGTCTGAGATTGAAATGACCTTGATGGAATTGGTTTTCAATAAAAATGAAGTTTTGTTGAAATGGTTTGGCATTGAAATGGTTTTGACAGAAATTGTTTTCAATAAAAATGTGTTTTTTTGAAAGGGTGTTTTGGCATGATTGATGGGAATATGTAGTGAGTGTTCATGTTTCATGTACGAGGCTTGGTTGAAATATGACCTTGTTCTAGGTGCCAAAGGTGTAATGGCACATGGTAACTATATATACAAGGATTGGTTGAAATATGACCTTGTTCTCGGTGCCAAACATTTAATGGAACATGGTAACTATATGTATGAGGCTCGGATGAAATATGACCTTGTGCTCAGTGCCGAAGGTGTAATGGCACATGGTAACTATATGTATGCAGCTTGGTAGAAATATGACCTTGTGCTCGGTGCTAAAGGTGTAATGGCACATGGGAAACAATTACCTTGTGACGACTTGGTAGATCAACAAGAAACCGCTCATGAGTATGGAACTGTCATAACGAAGCATGCATGGTTGGTTGCATGGGTTGGGAAATGGTTGGGTATGCCAAAAAGGGATATTTTTAAAATGGTTCTAAAGCTTGTTTAGTTATTTTTTCTGGAAAAATAATTCGCTTGAAAATTGGTTTCTTTTACATTTGAATGATTTTGGTTATAAGTGGTTTTGGGAAACTTGTTTATATTTAGTTATAAACTACTTTTGAGAAAATGTTTTATATAAATAGTTTTTATATAAATGTTTCTAACTCTTCTATCCTAGTGGCGTGAGTATGTAAGTCGTTGGGGAAACCTACTGAGTTTTATACCAACCTCTGTGTTGGCACTTTGGTGCTTTTACAGATGTCATGTTCCAAGATACAGGTAAAGGTAAAGCATCTTATTTCTAGTGGCTCGTGGTGATGCTTGGGAGATGTTTCAGAGCTTGGAGCTTGTGGAGCATGGAGTCTTGGTGTCTTTTTAGAGTCTTTATTTGTTTATCCACTGTGTACTTTTATATTCGGTTTGGTCTTCCGCTGTTGTGCACTGTGATGTGGTTTGACATAAATGAAGTTGTTTAACTTTCTTTCTTTTGTTCATGCATCATATAGTGAATGTTTGTTGGTTGGTTTATTTGTTTATTTATTAAAGGGTAAATTGTCCCCCACTTGTATTTGAAACCCTTCAACATTTATTTCCAGTCTTTGGCACCTTGGGGATGTCTCTTAAGGCCTAGTAATGACTTGTTGTACTTTCAAGCCAATGATAATTGGCGGGCCATTACATAAATCATCATTCCTTTAATAACATGATTAACCTGTGGAAAGGAAACATATTCCATAATAATCAATTTTAAATATACAAATCTCATTTAAAATAAATGAGTTCCATAAAATTCTTTTTGGAACATGATTAAACAATTGAAAAGGAATAATCTATATAACAATCTCTTTGAAAAAAGACTAACCTATGGTAATTAAATGAGTTTTATAACAATATATTTTAATAATATTAATCCATATAGAGAAATAATGAGGATAATATCATTTCTAAATACCCACATTGGTGAATATATAACAATAAGGGTTGTTAAAGTTGATAAATGAGAATAAAATAATAATATAATTAAATGAATTTTCAATAAAATAAATTTTTCAGTTTGAAAATTCACTTTAAAAAACAAAAAATTTGAAAAATATTTTGAATATATTTTTCTTTGAAAAAAAACTAAAAAACATATAAAGGAGTATTTAAAAATCATTTGAAAAAAATTCATGAGGAAATAATCATTTCTATCCTATTAAATTTTTTTTTCAAATAATTTTAAATTAATATAACATTGAAAACATATAAAGAAATCTTCATAATAGATAATGGTAATGAAGTTAGAAAAGTAATTTTCTTCCATATACGTAAAAACAAAGCTTCCTTTCTAATTTTCAGTAAAATGTAAATGGGAATTTTCTAGAAAATGACATAAATATTCTTCTCTGGACATTTTTAAAAAAATAAAAAAATGGGTAAAAATTTAATTAATAAATCATTTAAATAATTCTAAAAATATTATTCAATTTTTTTTGAAAACATTGGTTTGGAAGAAAAAGTTATTTTTACCAAAGTGAGAAGTCAAGAATATTTTTATTTAAAAATTTTATAAATTTTTTTAACTACCAAAGAGTGTAAAAATAGTAAAAATAGTTTAAAATATCATGAATAAAAAGAGGAAAAGAAAATTCATTAGATTTTTTAGATATAGATAATAAGATTTCAACATTTGAAACTTAGTCATAAACAGTCTTGATAAATGATGAGATTATAAATAAAAATTTCACCACATTGTTAACTTTGAATCATATGATCCATGAAAGTATAAAATTAAAGTAACCATGAAATATTATAAGAATAAAATATTCAAGATATTAATTGTCAAAGTCTATATGTATACACATCATAAATGTAGATATGTGCATACCAAGACATAAGTTTCAAAGAAGGAAAATTAAGACTAAAATTCCTTAAACCGTTATATAATTGAAGTAGGGTTTAATCAATTAATTTATTATGTGTATCTTATGTAAATTAGAATAAAAAAGTGTAAATAATAAATAAAATAATAAAAGGTTATTATACACATAATCTTAGCATGACATAATGAGTGAAGTATAAGTCTAACCCAATGAATGGAAGTTGAGTTAAGAAATCCCTTACATTACGATTATTTTTGGTTGAACATTATTTAAACTCATGTGTAGATGTTTTAAATGTGTTATTAACTTATTAAATAACCATATTAATATTTATAATATCATATATTATCCTTTTATAATATCTTACCATGAGTTATTTAATAATATTTCATTGTTTACATGGATTCATGTATCAATTTCCTTCATTTCCTATTCAGGATTTTTCATGAAAGTTATGGTTATTTTTCCTATTATATAGTTTCATAATCTATAAAATAATAATAGAGAAATAATAATTATATTTATACATCAATTTTATTTTAATACCAATCGTAAAGATTTTTTTTAAAATGCATTATTTTGCTATCATGGAGACGGTAGGTCATACATACGCAAGAGTAACATTTCTATTATTCATTGATCATTATAAAAACGAGTTAAGTAATATTTTCACATAAAATAACTATAATAATATCATATATAAAATATTATTTCTATTAATATACTTTTATTTTTTATCCATGAGGTTTGGTGATGAAAAGAGAGTGACTTCACCTCATGAAGGCGATAGTCCACACGTACACGAAGGATGATTTCATTTTTCAGTGTTAGAAATGAAAATGATATATTATTTTTTAATACTAATATATATTTAATTAATATCATAATTATATCATGAATATAACATATATTCATTAACTGTATCCTTATTACATTCCATATAAAGTGACAGTAAAAGACAAATCTCATCGCTTCATGAGGCGGCAGTCCACCACACACATGAGCAATGTTATCGTATACCATATAGAACAGATATAAAAATATTTATATATTATAAACTAAATAAAAAGGTACCGTGTGATGTGGTAATGTAAAAAATGAATGACATCAGTTCATGAGGTGTTAGTCTGTTGGAAACACGATTAATGATTTCATAACCCATTCAATGAAATAGGTGAATTATTTAAGTTATTACATTATAATAATAACAAATAATAATATGGACTATAATTATTTTATTATATATTCACCATTTAAGAATAATTGAAGTGGGTGGTGTAAGAAATAATATAAAAACGCTCATCGGAGAACGTTATCTTTTCTTCAGGTATCTTCTTTTTTTTACCAAAAGAATTTCATTGTTTGATTTATAAAAAAATAAGCCTTCCAGGATTATATTAAGTTAGTTTATAAGTTATTAGATAATTCATTGGAAGAAACAATGGGGTTTGAAGGTGTGATTAGAGGAGGATAATGGGTATCCATTTATAGGTGAAGTGAGGGGAACACTTCAATTTTTTCAAAAGAATGAATTCCACCCATGTTTTCCATGTAAGAAGAACCCAATAATAGAAAATTATTTATCATACAAGTTTTAAGGTAAAAATATTTACATATAATATATTTTAAGAAATTTTTTAGGTCATTTTAACCTCTATCATTTCTATTTAACTCTTTGGTAAATCTATTTCTACCTTAATCGCATGAATTAATTTATACTCCTTTTTCTATTCATTTTGGTAAAAAAATACATTTAAATTAATATATAATATAAATTAATCATATTAAAATTAAGGAATCCATTTTTTCAAATTAAATTCACATAAGTGGAATAATTTAATTTAAAATTAATTCTCTATATGAAATGAGAAAGAAGGTTTTCATATTGAAAATGTTCACATGTTTACAAAGTTTTTATACCCAATTTCTATATTAAATTAATTACAATGATCTATATTGGATTAATATATATATATATATAATTTAACTAATTATAATTAAAAAATATTTAAAATATAATTTAACTTTATAAATAATTTAAACAAAATAGAAAGTTTCTGTTATATTTCATAATTTTTCACTATTAATCAAACAATTAATATATTTTGAAAATACTAAAAAATTAACCATAATATAATTATGAAATTATTAATTCAAAAATTAATTTTATTTTTTAAAATATATTTTCTAAAGTCTTAAAAATTAAATTTAAAACAAAACATGCAAATGTGATGAAAAATTGGGTTTTCGAAAAGTGAATTATATCAAGCAGAAGATGATTTAATATTAACTCTACATATAATTATAATAATTATAAAAATAAAAATTATTATTTATCAATTTTAATTTCATTTAAATAATTCTTCATTTTAGGTTATTTTAATTAATTAAAATTGAGAAACATTATGTACTTTATAACTATTTTCAGAACAAACCCATTTTTAAACCCAGTGACAAACTTATAAAAAAATAAAATATGAGTTGTATTCAAAATAAATTAAGTGGAGTAAATATTACTTATTTTACTTCGAAAAATATTAAAAAAAAATATAATGTTTGAATTAATTAATTTATCAGAAATAATGGACATTTTTAAAATAATATGTACCTTTAACTTTTTAGAGAAAAATCAATATTTAAAGAAAAATACTAAAATGAAACCTAGAGTAAATATTGATATTGTTATTTACAAACTTTATTTTAAATTTATCAAATAAATTTTCTAAAAGTTTAAAAAAATATTTTATTTTATTTATTTCACGAAATGAAATAATAAATCATATTTAGAAAAAATATATTTTTGATGAATAAAATCACTTCATAAAAAATTGATAGATTATTTATTAATAATTTATCAATAATTATTATTTATCATGACATTTATATGTATATATATTTCGTAAGGTTGTTAATAGTACTTATACTCACTAATTTAATAGCTATGTTATAAAGGTTATATATAGCATAAGTTGTTTAAGCTAAGTGTTGCGTGTTGAATATGCGATAAAACATAAAAATATTGGGGTTCTTTATACCAAAATTTATTGAATATATGAAATTTATTGTAAAATAAAATATATTATAAATTCTTGGTGTGTTACATTCTCATCTAAGCTCAGAGTTTTGTGTCACTTACGATGGAAGACATAATTTTATTTTTTTTAAATATCTGAGGTATTTCAAGTAATAATAGTTAAATGAATGTTAAAAAATTTTAGTGAATATATTAAAAATAATTATATTGAAATCATTTAACAATTGCGATTATATAATTTTACTAATATAAAAAAATATCTTTAAAAAATAGTTTTTTCAGATAAAATTTCTTTTTATTTTTAAATGAATTTATTTTTATTTATAAAAAAATATAATAAATGAATTCATATTCTATATATTTAAAAAATGAAAATAATTTTTTTGTGTTACACGTGCCTTATATTCAAAGGGGTAGTCCACACCTAACAATTTTACAATAATATTTCAATTGTATATCATGATTCATTTACCCTCGGTACTGTGTTTAATGAAGTCTATCAAAGAATTCATTTTTAATTATAGTAAAATATATCATTAAATATTGAGGCATTTCATATTCCATCCTATATTTGATTCCTTGAAAATAGTATATTTTTTATACTCTGTAATATATCCATTGACACTAAAACATATACATCTATCATGTGTGTTTTCCCACAGCTCTAACAATCAACACTCGATGTCTAAAAAAACTAACCTAGGGTGGCGATTAGTGAAGAGGATTGATTCATAATTTATCTTTAAACGAAACTAAAATAAATAATACTCAATGAAAACCACTCACTTCTTTTTCACTACCTTCAATGGAAAATTATAAAATTTCATCATCAACACTAATTTGATGATATGTCCCTAATACAAATATAAAAACCCTCTTGTAAAATAATTACATTTTTTCAAAATGAGGGTGTATCTCTATGATGAATCCTTAATTCATAAAATATCACATTATAGACTCCAATATGGATGGTGATTTGAAAACACACCACCACAGATAAATGAATATTCTTCAATAAACCCTACTTGACCCACTGATATTGAACAATTACTTCATGAAACTTTCATAGAGAACACCTAGTATGGTTTATGGTCTATTTAAAAACACTAATGTTTTCATAATGTTTTATAGAGGTTTCGATATCCTTGAATAAAAAATTATTTTTAATGATAGCTCAAACCCTAAATTCATTAGAGAAACCCAGTCGAAAGTTTTAGAAAAACATTTTCCACTAACATCTTAACATATTTTATATAAATATTTACTCAACAATCAACATCATATATTTAACATCTGAATATATATGGTAACAAAAGACTCAAACTCCTACCAATCATATATCACTTGAGATTCAAGTTAACCTCTTAAATCCATGATTTAACAATTATCATAATGGATGTTTCATACCCTATATATAAGTAGTCTAATCCAACATGGGGGAAACCATGTTCTCTATAAAAAAATACACAATAAGAATGAATGGGAGAAAAAATTATTTAGAAAATGTTGAAATAATACCACAAATTTGAGACATGTAAACAAATCCCCATCATTCATTAACTAGTGTAAAAAAGTAATAACTACTGACTTGGTATATTCGAAACCCTTCCTCTACAAACTAGCTAACTATCAGCGAGTAGCATCCCTCAATTATAAATACTATTAAAATAATTCAAATCATATCATTATTACCTAACATTAATATGATATTAAGGATATTAACAAAACTCTATGTGATTCATAAACCAAAACACATGCGCCATAAAATGATTACACGAAGCTTTGGTTCGACTAAAATGTTATCAGAGCATGGCAGAAATGATTTGTTCTTTATCAAACCTAAGGTTGTCTCCCTACACTAATAACCAAAATAAAATTTTTTTAACCTTATTTCCTTACATTTCCAAACCTTACCTAGAATTAAACCTTACCCCAAACACTATTCCTAGGAATAACCCACTCGTATATGACATTGACATGACTTAACTAATTATATACCCACCCAAATTGGTAGTAATCGGGGGATACCATCCCAATATGACCTTAAATAGTCTATTGGATGGTGACCAACCCCATGCAGGTATATACCACAATATTTTATTTAAATTCATCTATAAATATACAATAGAAAAATATAAAAAAGGTATAAAACAATCAAAAACATCTGTAAGGTTTAGAAATATATAATCAATTAAACTATATACAATACATGACTGACATATCATGATCATGTATATCAAAACAATGTAAATGTAAAACTATAATGTCTTTGAGTTTAATATGTACAAGATACATGAAATATCCTCCTCACTGCATTAATTCTTGGATTTTTTTATTGATATAGTGGTAACCACCACAATTAAGGAAAAAAATCCTCCATAAAATATCTAAAAACATCACCAAGAATGTGATATAAAAAAGACACACCATCCAATATTTTTCAGGACCATTTTAATACTATACACCCTCAAAATAGATACAATATATATTTTTAAAAATGCATTTTTGATGTGGGTAAAAATAAACTCAAAAAGATTCTTTGAAAACCACAATTAAAAACATAAACAGAGGGTTATGACAAATCTCCTTGTACAAAATAGTTATCATGAAAATTTCTTTAAAGAATAATACATATGTGATCTATTATAAGAATTCATATATACTCATTGATTTTTTATTCATATATCATTCAATGTATTGTAGTTTCATGTCATGTGTAGGTATGACCTCTTAGATAACTAGTAGGCCCACAACTTCTAATGTTGATATCCTAATAGTAAAACACTTCTTGTTGAAATCCAAAAGGGGAAATTACTAGTGAAATTTTCAAATTGAATCAACAACTAAAACTACAATGTATCCTTTATGAACAATGATAAGGCAATCCACTCTTTTTATAGGTAACCATTTCAGTTAGAAAATTTTCAGCATATACTACCAACCATATCCATGTCACAAATCAAGAAACCCATAGGGAAAATCCATGAATTTCACAATATTATCTCTCGGTTAAGGGAATGAAAACCCATGTAATCATAACATCCCATATATGCATGGAGAACATCGTAACACCATAACTGTAAAGTGGATTTGACACCTCATGGGAATATATCTCATTTGATAGAGTGTTACCCATTGATAGAGGATTTCATAACATAGGTAAATGGGGGGAATACCTAACCCTACCAATAAAATGAGACAAAGGATCCCATACACTGGGAATATTGGGGGGAAACTGATCTGATCTATAAACTGAACCATATATCGAGGAACCCACAACTTGAGTATATGATGGAAATATCTAACTATGATTTTCAGATAATATAGATGATTTTATCCCTAGAGTAAATGAGGGGAATTACAAAAACAATATTTAATATAATATATATATTTGTGATCTTGTTCCACAACTGTAAAAGAAAAATTAATGAACCAATACAAGGAATTATAATACTCCTATTGTTATTCTTAAACCCCATTGTTGGGACTATAGTGAAAAATAATAAATACAGCAATCTCAAATCACAAACAACCTTAAATTGAAGTATATATGGTAAAATTTTAATCTATATGGAAAAAAATTGAGGATAAACTATAAATTTTTTAAAAATAGACCCTAAAGCAATGAGATCCAAAAAAACACAATCAAGGTCACTAACGAGAAACATGTAGGACCTAGGCAAAGCTTGGTGGTACATAATGTTCCCCATAAAAAATCATCTTAACCACCTAGGGTAGGTAGTGTCAACCCTATTCACTCCCACCTATGTTTCCTCATACGAAGTTTGTTGGTCTATTCTATTGGCAGGCCTTCCTGCTCTACCTATCCCAATATGGAAAGTCATGTATCCTCCCTCACACGCCATATGGTCATTAGTGTGTTGTCTGAATCCAATGGAAACATAATTTTAGGTTGATCTATAGTGGACCCTCACTTACCCATTATACCCCCACAAAACTTCATTAGTGACCCTAAATCTCACCACCAGGGTTTCCCTCTAGTTAGTCAATTATTGATGTTGTCTTACAACATTACACACCAATAGTTATACCCAAATGATGCATCAACCCACCATATTTTGTTTCTCACTATCCCAACTCTACGGACCTATTTTTTGAGACATTATTTATAACTCCTTATTTCTATTCATGTCCCTACCACACAACATCCCTCCACATTCCTTTTTCACCTGACCAGGCTCTGTCACACCATTCTTCCTCACACTGGCATTTAATCACACTATAATTGTAGTCTAAAACCAGGGAAAATAGCCTCATTACAAACAATTGAGAATTAAATATATAAGATGATAAGGAGTGTGATTATAGATGGGATAAGATTGAAAATAATATAGACGTGGATAATTCATTCTCTATTTATCATATATCCACTATCAAATTTTCAAAAAAAACAAATTTTAAAGTTAGGGTTTAATACATATACACTTCAAAAATAATTGTATTAATGTTATGGGATTCTAACATGTGGAATACAGAAGAAAATAATTTTTTCGATTATTCCACAAATTTAAATATAGGATAACAAGAACCCAATCATATAAATTGATACATAAAATAATGAAGAATAAAGAAGCATAAATCTACAAATACCTACCTCAATATAAAAGAACCATTTCAGCAATCTATTTGTATATCCTTATTCATGTCTATCATCATCATGTAATTTTATCATCAATGAATACATGGATTTGATTCCACTCTTCTAATATGAGGATATTTCTAATAAAATCCACCATATCCAAAATATTTCTATATATATGGTTCATGTCTTCAAATAATTGATAATCCAATAACAAATATTAAAATTGATTTTAATAGAGTAATTTACAAGGTTTTTTGAACATTATTAAACTTATTAAATTATAAATAATTTACTTAAATGATGAAATCTTGATGGTCTTCCCAGGGAAATAAATTGAAAACTGAAATAGGTCTGCTCCTAGAGTGAACCCCCATTTTAGAATTAGTAGAAGTCTTGTATTTCTAATATAAGACTCTATTAGTATGGAAATTCATAACTCTTGATGACATGCATATGGGGTCCAAATAGAATATTTTTCAATTGTAAAATATTTATCGAGGCCTCACCAAGCCCACCATCCATCAATAGCTCCCCCCTGGGGTAGAAACCACACCCCAAAATCAATAGAATAATATATTTTTTGAGGTCATATTCAAAGAAAAATTTATTTATTTGATCATTGTGAGGTCCTATGATTCTAAAATTAAAAATTCATCTATGTCCTATTTAGGTAAAACTATGGTCTCTACATCTATGGTATATAAAATAGTCCTAAAACACCAAGGTCATGTTATTGGCCATAGTTATCTTTTTACCACTTCCTAATAAATAAACTAAAAAATTATTTAAATGGTATATAAAAGTAGGGGTGAGTAAAACCACATAATCAGTAGTCCATCCCTAAATTTACGAAATAAATGAAATATTTTTCATGTATAATAATGAAATATTTGAAACACCAGGGCTATAATTTGGTCTCAAATCATAGTAATCAAAGAAAAATAGTTAACATTTTCATCCTAATACTCTACACACATCCAATATATGATACATCTATACAACCAATTCCTAACTCACCAAATATTTCACTTCGATGATAACACCTATACATGATAAAAGTTATGTTATCAAATTATGACAGGTCCCTATGAAATCCAAAATACACTTATCCATTCATCATTATTCCAATGCTTCATGTTTGTTACTAAAAAAATCATGTTATGGGATTAGAAACAACACATAATGGAGTAAGCACATTGGGGACTAGGTCAACGAGTTATTGAACATACTACCCTACATTCTTTATGTGTGTTGGGTCACACATAGAAAAACATATATCATGTGGTTGTTTCATATTTATAAGTACTCCTATAACTTAAATTATAAATAAATACATGAAAACCTATCTATATCACAAATCATTGAAAATGTTTCACATGAGTGGTAATTCCATAGGTATTTAATATTTTACTCCACATCATATAATTTATGAGTAGTAAGAATTTGTTATAAGTATACACCCAATGTTACTCCCAATAGAGTCACATGTGAACATTATATATCATGGATATGATTAAAGGTTATACTTCTATTTTATTATTGGATAATTTTTTAACCACTAATCTAATATCTGGTTTAGTTCCCAATATCATAAAATAAATAGGGGTCATAAACTTATGTTACAGTCAACCTATTGGTGGTTCTCTAACTGATATCATAGGTGGTACTCTAATAACATTGAATCATTACTCAACCCTATAAATAATAATGGACGTATATCAACACATATGTTGATCAACTCATACATGATTCCAATAGTTCACACTAGTATCCAATAACAGAAACCTGTAAGGGAGAGTACATTAATTTAAAAAATCTCTAGCACTAATATCAAGAGGAATTATTCGATACAGCTGAAAAATATTACATAGACAGGTGAACATATTTTTAACTACAATGATAGTGTAATAATTTCAATAATACATGTAGTTTTGACTATTTCCAATATTCTGAAAATAATTGTATTAAAATTCAATTCATAACTATGTTTATTATTAGTCTGAGTAATGATGGAATTAGGTGAGTGAATTGCCTTTAATTATTTTATGAAATTTATAATATGTTGATGTTAATAGAAAATTTTATGAAATAATAAGAATTAATCATAATAATATGAATTATGATTGGAATAAATTATATTTCTAATTTTGAGTAGTTGGAATAAAAATAAAGATCGGGATGAAGTTACTGTTAAAGTAGTTTGGAAATAATCCTCAATATATCTCTAAATCTACTCCACTCATGTACCCTTGACATTATTTTTATAAAAAAATATTTTTAAAAGTTATAAAACAATTCCAAACCAAATTCATTTTAATAGATAAAGAAAGGAAACCCAATAAAACATGTGTACCATTTCTTTAAGGGTTGGTAATAAGAAACCAAACAAAAATCAAGCCTTTTATTTTGATTTGGTAAGAAACCCAAATCCCCATCACATTAGTGGTAATATGAAAAAATTCCCTCAGACTTAGTGGTAGTGAGAAATAGAGAAAAAAATAAGTGAATTGTTATGTACATTCTAAATTAACCAGACTCTCTAACCCAGAATAAGGTTATGATGTGACAAGTCTGGGAGTGAGAGAGAAAAATGCAAGAGATAAATAGAATGAGTTGAATGTGAAACAATTTTGGCTCTAGACTAAATCTTTAAGTTATCCATTACCTACAAAAACCCTTGGGGTTTTTTTCATATACTCATATGGATTTAAGAGTATTTTAATAGTTTTTAGGCTCAAATAGATCTATTAAATGTCAAATTTTTTCATGTGGGGGTCATATTTGGTGATTCACTTTTTATTTGGATTCCCTTGGGTAGACGATGAAACTTAAATATAACCAATATTCATTACAAAACACATCATCTTGTTAGTGTGGTCTATTATACATCTCTTGGTACAAACTAGATAGCTTTTAGCTCTTATTGGTGGAAATATTAGAAAATTTATCTTCATTCCTCTTGATCCCTTTGATTATTTTGAAACCAATAAGAAATAATTTTTAAAACGAAATCTATGGAATACATCAAAATAAACTGTTATAAACAAAAAAAATTGATTTTGATCATTCAAAAACTACCTATGAGATGGAGTTCCAAAATATTACCCCTCTTTTTAATGATCAAAAAAAAAATTTAATTAATTATACAACCATTTGAATGGTCAATTTGATAAGAATATAACCAAAAGTAATTTCAGTACTTCATAATGAAATTAATCCAATTAATGATTTACCATGATTTATGAAAAAAATATTATGGTTTTAAAAAACATTTAAATTATTCCAGTTCAATTATTTCTCTCCATATTCCATTCAAAATGAATAAAATTAGTTTTTAATGCAAATTTAATGCTTTTATCCCCCTTTTTAAATATCTAAAAGATAAAATGGATTTCAAAAAAATCATTGAAAATGATTTCTCAATGTTATTAATATTAAAATATATTAGGTTACAAAAAATATAAATCATAAGATTAACATCATCAAAGTATTCTAGACCTTTTAGATCAAAATGATTATAGACAAGGGATAGGGAAATATTGTTTAATGTAAAAGGATACTTGATAAATAAATGTTTTTTTATGATTTATTATGATAATCATTAACGATCGTTTGTGGAGAGAAAAACCATCATTTATAAAAAATGGATTTCCACAAAAGTTCCTTTTATTAAATGTGAATTTAAAGAAGATCCAATATAATTTATATAGTAGTGTCTCTATGATAATGTTTTATTTTTAAATGGGTTGGTTTCACTGGAATGGTCCATGCCCTGAAAAGTACTAGAGGGCCATAAAGAGGAAAGTATATTACGAGTTAAAAAAACAAAATAGAAAAAACACACCATAACTTATGAGTGTCAAATAAGTAAATAAATCAATTTAAATTATAATTATAAGAAATAGTTAAATTAATAAAATAAATAAATCTTAGAAATAAAAAATTCTCAATGTAAGAAATAAAGGGAAAACACTTTTGTTTTCCAAAGTCAAACGTATTAATTTTATTCAAATAATTTATAACTCTATTGTAATAAAGTTAAAATTTTCAACTATAGATGATATATTGAATATATCATCCAATTAAAGATGATTGAAACCAAAATCTAGTATGATATTTTATTTTTATAAATGAACACTAAAACAATGGTTCATATGGCCAATGTGCATTGTGTGGGAGAGTTTAATATGAATTTGAGAAATATAAATTTCACTTTTTTATTGCAAATAACAGGAACACGTCATAATTTATGTTGTTATCTTTGATATTATGTTTTATCCATATGAATTGGGAGAAATAATTCCCTCTGGCATTATATTCTAATTCAAACATAGAAATAGAATCCATTTTTCAAATTACTCCATTATACCTAATATTTTTTCATAATGTGGAATGTAAAACACATGCTCTTCCTAATTAGTCAGTACCCCCCAAAAACAATTTCTTAGAAAACATATATGTTAAAAAAATGTGTCTTTTTGATAAAATAAACCATTAATTTTAATTTAATTTTAAATAAATGAAAATTATATTAATATATTTTAAACGGTATGACATTGTATTATCTTATTAATGGATAAAAATATGTACACAAAAAACAATGTTCAATTTTTTTATGTTAAGATATATAAGACTACCAATCATACCCCTATAAATATTTTTTCTATCCAGTTAATGAGCTTCATACGAGGCCTGATTACATGAAATACTCATTGGAGAACTAAGCTAATTAACATGATATATTCAAACCACTTTAAAACCTCATTATTGTATTTTATTTGGATAATAAATGTTTTATCTAAATTCAGTGAAATTTTAAAACCGTGGAAAAATTTAATATCACCCATAAAACTCATTTAATATTTTATAGTAATTAAATTGTAAAATTAATTGAAAATAAATTATCTAGTTTATTAATAAATGAAATCACCAAAATAAATTTTAAAAATCAAAATATCATTTTCAATATGTTTTAAAAATAAGTTTTAATCTTCTATATACATTTTAATAACATTTTCTATAATAAATTAGGTTAATAATTCATACCAAACCTAAGGGGCTTGTTTTAATACTTATAGTGATTTGGTCAATATTAAATTGATCAAAAATAATTTATAATTTAAAAATCATGGACACGTTCAAGAAAAACCTTTCTAGAAATAAAAAATATATAAAAATAAACATTTTAAATCCATATGAACATCATAAATATTATTAATGTAAAGAAAATGAAAAAAAATCCTTATAGAATCTTTCCAAAAGACTGTGGAAAATGTATCATTGTAATTAATTCCTTATTCTTAGATAAATCCTTGAGAATAAAATTGAGCTTTTATACAGTTGATGTTACCTTCCTCAATTTTTTTTTCTAAAGACACATTTAGTACGAAAAACAGAATAATCATTGGGATTGTCCATAAAAGTCAAATATTTTTTAAGTAAATTGATTTAATTACTCTTGAATGAAAAAAAACATAATTTTAATAATTAATTGATTCATTATTCCTTTTTAACTCTATGTTTGTATCAAAATAATGGGTTTCTACATAATTAAAAAATTCTCTCTAAGTTTGAGTACCAGCTTGAAAATTTCTGATAAAGTTTTTATGATTGAGATCATTGGATTTAACCCTTTATATTGGAAAATTGTAATTTTCTTTTTAAAATTAAATCTATTTAGGAGGATGAGGATCATTTAATTTTAAATTATAAATTTATACCTCAACATCATCAATTTTGGGATGAGGAGAAAGAACATTGTTATAAATATAATGTGAATTGGACCTTAAAATTGGTTAGTCATTTTATTGGAATCATAGTAATGATTAATTGATATGGAATACCCATAAAAAGTACCTTAATATGATTGATGGATAAAGTTATCTATTTTAGAATTGATATTAAGAATAAAACACTTAAAACCAAATACCATAAAATGAAGAACATTATATAATTTACCTTTCCATAGTTCATAAAATTTCTTTTTAAGAATGAGACTTATGAGTTCAATATTAATGGTATGACATGTAGTATTGGAAAACATAACCCAAAAATTCTTAGGGGGATTAAATTCATTGAGGGTTAGATAAATTTCATTCAATGTCTGAATCAATATTTTATCAACTATGTTTTTAGGTGTTCTAGGAGAGGAAAAGGAATTTTGATAATCTTGTGAAATAAAAAAAATCATCAATGTCCATATTTTTGACCACAATACAATATCACACAAAAATAAAAATGATATTATACCCTTTTTCTTTTTTAACTTCTAGGAATACTTATGGAATAATTTGCAATCCTCAAATTTATGTTCCAATAAATAAATGCATGTAAATATTTTATAATCCTCATCAATTACAAATGATTAAGATTTAACTCTAGTACCAACCACTAGGGATGATCTAAAAATATCTAGCTATGTATTTATAAGTACCTTAATGGTTAAATCACCCATTTTAGATATAAAGGATGTTTTTTTTTACATTTTTGAAACATTTAAACCAATATGACATTTTGGGTATAATATTTTAGAAAATATTATACTAGTTGTTTTTGGTTATGTTTTACTAGTGAGTTTATTCTAAAATTAATAAGATAGATGTTATATAGATATAAATCACTATCTTGTAAATTAAACCATTTATCATTTTCAGTTAAAACAAATTTTAAATCCATAATATAAATTTTTGAAATATTGATATTGAAAATAAAATATTTCCCTTTGAAAAAACATTACAAACATAATTTTCAAATGGATATCTAAATCCATAATCTCATAATTTCTTAATGAAAAGTTAATTATATATAAAAATAATAAAATATAAAATTTTAATAATTAAAGGAGAGTTTTAAATTCCAATTTTATCAAAACCAATTATCTAACTCCTCGAGTTTTCTCCAAAGTTAACATGACCACCAGCATGATACTCTTGTTGGGTGAGTTAATAATAGTCCCAAAAAATATTCTTGGTGCACCCACTATCCATATACCATGTATCTCCCCATGAATTTCTATTTTGGTATTTTTAATATAATTAAATCTACGAGTCTAAGGAAATAAGTACCCAAAACTATGGTCCCTTTTTTTTCTAAAATGTATTTTGGAACCCATATTTTCATTGTAAATGATTTTATATAATACAAATTTGATGAATTGTTAGTGCATTTAGACCTTATGTACATTTTATTTTCAACTGAATTCATAATTTAAGTACACTGGTTATTAAATAATTGTTAAAATTTTATTGAGAGGATCCATTAGGAAATGTGGTATTTTTAAAAGTGATTTAATTATTATAATAACTAATCTCATAGGTACCATTCTCATACTATTTGGAACCCAAAATCAATTTCAAAATCTTCTCACAATGGGTAAAATATCAATGTGAGTTTTGGAACTTGTTGATGGTATTTTCCAATTTTTCAATATTAGGTTGATTCTTTATAAATACAAAATTTTTCATTACCTTTATTTATATAATTTTTTAGACCATTATTTTCATTCAATAATATAATTAATCATTTATTTTAACCATCATCATTTTTTGATATAATTTTTTTATTATCCTTTTAATCTTATAATTTCTCATTTTCATTTAATTTATGATCATTTTCATTAATAAGAAGATTTTATTTTTTATGTTGTTCAAACATAGTGGCTGTTTGGAAATAACCTTTTTCTAGTTAATCTCTATAAAATCATAAATATTAAAAATTTTAGTGTCAATAATAGAAAGATAAAATAGAGTAATTTACCTCATATTTTGACTCAATGTCATCTATGCGAAATTTGGGAAATTAATTAGTTGATTTAGATGAAAAAGGGGAGTTGTAACTTTCACACTATGATAAAAACATTAATTCATTCTTATTTTCCTTCTTCTCCTTTGATTTATTTTTGAAATTGTGAAACTCGAGAATTTTTAACCTTTTTTTAACTCATAGAATCTTACATACACTATTTTTTCTTATCCTTTTATCATGGTGATATGACTTCTTCATCTTGAAGAATATTTTAATCTTCTTAGAAATATATTCAATCTCCTCTTAGAATTTAGAATATTAATCATTGTTGGATTTTAAATAAATAGAAATTCTCAACCTGAACACCTTTTATTCATTATACACTTTTATTTTCCTTATAACATCATATGTCATGGGATACAACAATATTAATTTAACTTTATTTATTTTTATGACCTCTGCTTATTGTATTATCTTCTTATTGGGTAACAAATAACTAGGAATGTCCCTGAGGATATTATTCACAAGTGTATCCATTGAAATTTTATCAATTAAAGCTTTAATTACATTATAAATATTAATTAAACGTGTAAATATTTCAATTATAGACTCATTGGGATTTATACTAATTATTTCATAATCTTATTAGTATATATCAATCCTTGAATATTTTACATTATTTGTACTATCATGTGTAACTACAAGTAAGTCACAAATTTCAGGATTCATTTTACTCTTCCATACTATGTTATATTCATTTCTATCTAAACTAAAATGTAGTGAATTGATTTCATTACCATCAAGATCCAATATAGTTATATCATTTTCGGTCCATTTGTCTTCTGACACTTTGGGGGGGGGGGGTATATCCATGCATTAAAATTTCCCAAACCATATTTCCTATACTTATTTGAAAATTAAAAATCCTTATTTTTCTAATCACTATAATAAGTTCCATCAATTATTAGGGATCCACACATATAATTTACAATAGGATAATATTGTACATTTTATTTAGAGGCAATATTTTAGATTATTGATCCTATAAAATAGTTATAGTATTAAAAATCAATGTTTTGCATGATACCAATTGTTTTTCCATATAAAGATATAAAGAGGATGAGTAATTTATATTTAAAACAATTATGATATCAAAACTAAATTTTATATATTTGAAAAAAGTGAAAAAATTAAAAATTTAAGGCATAATATTAAGAATTATGATAAAAAGAAATTAATTAATTGATTTTTTGTAGCGAAAAATATAAAGTGACAACATAAAACAATGGTAAGGGTAGTTAGCAGTAATCTAAATGGGATCTGTACATCTTCACCCTCAGGTTCATTTTAGAGATTTTTTAAAACAATAATTATAATGGTTGTAATAAAAAACACAAACCCATTATCTTTATCGGTTGTATTATGGGATCCTTTTAGAAGACATATTACCTTTGTTTATAGTAGTTTTTATGAAGAAATATAAAGTAAAACATTCTATTTAATTAGTTGTAGCTATAATAAAAAATATATTACCATTGAAAGGTAGTGGGAAACCATCCCCCTCACACTCAATTATAGTAATAAATATAGAATAGAAAAATATGCGATTTGAATTTTGGAAGAAAAATGAATCACACTCTATAAACTATAACATTATTTAAAAAAAGAGTTGGATTAAGAGTGAAAAATGTAAGAGATAAAGAGAATGAGAAAAAAGTGACACAATTTATACTCTAGAATTATTCTCAAGAGTAACGTTTACTTATGATGACCCTTGGGGTTAATTTATAGCCTCCCATGGATTTAACATCATTATGGAAGTGTTTTGGGTGTTATGGAGCCCTCCAAAGTCAAATTATTTCTTGTGGGGGACACCCCCAACATCTACTCTTTTCCTATATGGGATCCATCGGGTAACTGATAGGTGTCACCATCCAAATTATAGAAGATGAGATAATCTAGTTTTCTATCTAGTTACCACCAGGTACTTGTTACCTCAGGCTAGTGAAACCTCTAAAAAATATATCTTCTCCCCTATTTATCCCTCTAATTGGTTTGGAACCTCTAAGAAAAAATATATAAACTGTAAAAAATAAAATTTAACATAATAAATTGTCAAAAAAATAAATAAATGTTTTATCATTTAGAACAAATTAAAAGATTGAGGTGTATAACAAACATCACCATTGTCACATCATCCAGACATCCTCATATTTAATATTATATCACCTAATTCAGTTTTATAATATTGATCATAGAGTTTAAATAATATAAGGTAATCATTCAACCAATGAATGATAGAAAAATATTGTTATAGCTATCATCATTTAGTCTTTATTTTTTATCATTCTATGAATTATTCTTCCCACATTTCATAAAATAAGATATAGTACCTACCACTATTCTAAATATATTCAAAGGTTGAATTTTTATTTTTTTAATTTGAAACACCATAAGAAACATGTATCATTTCATATTAATAATCCTCAATGATCCTAATATTCATTTCTAAATTTTTATATCTCCATAGGATATACTCATGTATCGTAATTTTTGAGAACAACAATATATATAAAACACCTAATTCTACATCAATAAAATTAAATTTGGATTTTTTTATAAAATTATAAGATTCAAATTCATAAGAGAATGATATGATCATTTTATAAACATGAAAAAAACATTAGTAGTGTCATCATAATTGTTTTTGAATTAGGGGATCATTTATTTTTCACACGCCATATTAAAAGTCCAAAAAAATCATCCAAACCCAAATACACTTCAGATTATCAATATCATGAACTATGAGTAAATTTAAGAAAGTATGAATGTTTATTTATCTGGAAGGGGTGCTGGAAAAATATATTTTTATTTACTTATGAAATCTATTATATTTAATAATATTGATAATACTACCACTACTATTATTATAATTATCATTATTATAATTATTATTATTTTATACTGATTTATTAAATTCATAATTACATTTATTGTAACCTCTATCACCTTCCACCATTTCAATAGTGGAAACTCCAAATTTTCATCGTTTTTATTAAAGCACAATCACACTCAAATCCTTCATCATGTTGTATGAACCACTTCCACCACATTAAGTTTCTACTCCATTATCCCCTCCCCATACACCACAACCTATCTCTCTCTTTCCTCCCTCTCGGTATCCAACACCTCTCTAGTATACGTCACTAACTATTGATAAAAATATACGGCAGAGGATATAGATAATTCTTGATAACCTTGATGTTTTAAATATGATCACTTTACAAATTGGATTGTTCTACCCCCATTTGTTAGTGTATTTTTTGTAACGTAAATTTTCCATGATTAATTTCATTTGTATTTTGAGTGAAGAAAAGTGATTTCTATCACTCTCACACTGATGATGTTGGATAGACGGTTAAGTTTTCTTTTTTTAAAAGAGTAACCTACAATGACCAAGATATCCCACTTATTTATATATCAATATAGTTTTTATTCATTAAATTTCAATACCATGGATTCAATAAATTTTTTTATTAACTCAATAAAAATGATATATTACTTATATGTAGGTTACCACATGGGTTTATAAATTATAATTTCAAATGTTATGACCAATTCCATCATTTTTCCAAATTTAAAAAATATTTTAGTTTACTTTTGATATGTTTTTTGTATATTTTATTATATATATATAATATTAATATTTTATTAATATTTAATTTTAAAATACATTATAAATAATTTTTTTTTTAATTTAGTTATTTATATTGTAAAGAACTATTGCCAATGCCTTTTTTATAGTGAAATGAATTTTGGAATAAAATATCTGTATCCACTTTGGGATTCCTAGAAACCTAAAATATTTTCTCCAATTTTTTAAATGATTTCCATCACTCAATTTTCATGTTTTATAACTCATTTAAAATTTTAAAAAATAAAACTATTTTAAACCTTTAAATTTATTTATCTTAAATGCTACCATTCCTGATCACAGAAAAATAATTATACATAATAAATGCATAATTTGTGTTAAAACTCTAATTTGAATAGATATATCAAGTTATTCTTATATTTACATGTTTTTGGAAAATTAGACTTATTAATTTAGTTGAAAAACTGGTGATATTGTACAAACAATGAACATCATATCCAATATCTTATTTTATATCACTAATATGGCCATGTGCTTACAACATTTTAATGAACGATCTAAGGAGTATACCCATTCACTATTTTAAGAACCAACAAAACTTTATGTTCACATAGGATAAATATTACAATGTTTGTATATTATTTTGAAAACATAACCCATTTTGTATTAATTTTTTTTAATTTGATGCCCCGGAATTGAACTGCTAGATATGAAGTAAAAAAATATAATTTTTTATACTCACCTTTATACCAGTGGTAAAATCATAGGTATAACCATACTTAAATAAAAAAATTTCTTACAATTATTTCATCTATTATATACCACATAACTTTTTAGGTTTAGAGATTTAGAGAATTAGAAAAAAATATAAAATAACCAAACCAATATATTTCTCAAATGATGAATTTTTTTCACTATATAAGAAACTAATTAATCCATTATATTTATGAAAAATATTTATTAAATTATCTATAAAGGATATTTAGTTTTACATATTATGTTTAATATGATATTCATAACATCAAGAAATATAAACATAATAATGGGCGAGCTCAAACTTTCAGTGAAGGGAAAGCATACATCTGAGGTAATCATGGTGTAAAAATTTCATAAAAAATATTATATGATTCTATAATCAAAAATATTTTCATAATAGAAGAAAACTAGAAGCCTAATAAATCCATGTAGAACAATGGAGATTAATAAATAATATGGATATCAATAAGTGGTTCTTAATGATGAAATTTATAATGTCAGGTTACTAATTATATACCATTTTCTATGGAATCATGATATGAGTTATCAAAAAATTATCAATTAAATATATTGGTTTGGGTAGGTATACACCAAAATACTAAAACATGTTTGTCTCATGTAACCCACCGATACATCGAGGGGATATATAATTCTTGTGCATACATGTCATTTCTTTATGATTACTACATTAATCATGAGGTAAAATGAATATAAAATTATTAAATGGTATTTCTAATAATAATTTATATATATGTAATAGAATAAAAAACATATTAAATTCCTTATATTAATAAAAGAGATAACATGATCATAACCCTTCCAAAGGAAGAAAGTGTTTGGTTAAAAAATACAATGTTAGCATTAAAATAATCATCCACATTAGAATAAAAATATATTGAATTTGAATACATTTCCAAATTTAAATAAAATGTATAATGTGGTCAATAGTCATATGGAGAAGGAATATGGAATTTTAAACAGTACATATTAATATTAACAGTAGTCATCATTATTAGAATAAAAAAATATGAAATTCCAATACTCTTCCATATTTTTTCATGATAACGTTTTTAGGTTAAAATAATTATATAAAAATTATGTAACATGTAATGTAAAAATAATATGAAGAAATGGGTAGATGTACACTTCAATAAATGAATTACATGATCATAATCCATCTAGAGAAAGTAGATGGATCATTTTAAAATAATGTAATGTAATAATTGAGAAATATTTGTCAAATGTTATATATCATATAAATATATATCCCTATAAATGATTGAGTTAACAACATATAATAAGTTTATATAGATAAATTTAGACTAATTATAATAAATATGATCAAAGGAACTATCATAACACAATTAATGAATGTTGAGTTACCGTAAATCATTACCACTATAGAAACAATGGAATTAATAACCATATGAATAAGGGAATAAGATTTGGATTGTAAATACAATGAAATTAATGTATATAAAGTATAGAAAATTTATGGGTTATTAAATCAATAGAACACCATACAATATGATCATTTTTATTAACATGTATCATGTCCTAAAAATAAGGATTGAGGCCTTGTAAAGTAGTACCACTCTAGTATCATTTTAATCAAAACCCTTAAATAAACGGTATATGTAATTTTACTTCAAATACCACGATTAAAAGATAATTTTTTATATTTTTTTCAAATAGGCCATATAAAAACACCTAAATTACATTAATTGTATAATAACCAACATGTATCATAGATATGAATTTGAGATGACATCCCCATTAACCTTATCCAGAATTCACAGAAAGTACATCCACCTCTTGTATCAAAAATACTGTTATCATAATCTAATATTTAAAAATATTAAACATATCTATTTTCATTTATACTATTAAAAAATAATCACTCCCTATAGGAATTATATTGATTTTTTACATCTTTTTTATATAGTTTTGATCATTTGTACAAGTTTCATGTTATTGGTGTCTGTATTCTGTCTTCAGCTAATGTTTAAAATTATTAAATAAATAATGTTACAATTATGGAATATTAATAATGAATTATTATGTTTCATATTCCATTAATAAGTGTTTTAGTAATTATCTTTGATGATTAAATCAATAAAAATAACGTTTCTATGATTCTAGAAGATCGAAATTTGTTTTCTTAAATGATAAATTTAATATTAATATAAAAATGGAAGAATATAAAACATATCTTTATATAAACATTTAAATTATTTTATTATTTTATTTATGTTATAATATTCATTCATGAAATAAATTTATATTATTTTTCATATAAGTGGTTAAACCGAAAAAATCATCAATATACTCTGATTTAATGAATGATCGGGAAGAGTTATTGATAAAATATCATTATACCAGAAGTAAAATGATATTTTTTATTGAGATGTATCATAATTAAAAATTAATTAAATAAATAATTAATGGACATTGAATCATTATATCATCAGAATAATATATTTTCCCCTTAACATGCTTGTTTCAAAAGAATGAGACAATAATGAGAGTTTTTTTGATAATGTTATAAAAAGGTTCTAATATTTATCATAAAAGTAACTAATTGATATTATAAAAATTATATTTCCACATTAGGCCAATATTGTAACTTTTAATTATGGTTGGTGATGAAAAATGAATTTCAATTCTTATGGTGGAAATAGTCTATATGTATGCATGAATGACAATTTCGTTTTCTTAAATGGAGTTTATAGATGAATATAAAATTATTATAACAATAATATAACCAGATTATAATATTTAATTTATACTAATGACTTTATATTAGGTTTTATATAATAAATTATAATCATGATAATTAATATGAAATGTTATGTAGTTGTCAATACTCACATCAAGGATATTAATTTTCCTTGGAATTGTTCTTGGAATTGAAGGCCTCATGGTAACTAATATTGTCCCTTAGAATAAAAAAATGGGATAGGGTTCTAGAAAGAGTAAAATGGTATATTTTCAAGGAGTTATTCAATGAATTGGTGACACATTAAGTGTTAGGTGTGACACTCTTTTTATAAGTTATGTTAAGGGAACCTCGAGAAGCACCCTAAACATTTTCAATAATGTGACGTTACTCTTCCAATGTCAATAAATCCGGAAAAAGAGGTTAGAAATGTGATTTTGGTTCTATAACCAACTCAAACACTCATTTTAGAGATAACATTTAGTGTTTGATGAATTAATTTTTACTTCTAACCATTTACACAAAATTACTTTTACTATGGGAAATAATTTTTGATCTTAGTAATTAATTTAAATTTTAAAAAATTTATTTTGACCATTTTTATTAATATGTACATTATGATATTAAATTTTAAATTAATTCCATTAAATAAGGGTTCTATAGTTTTAAAAAGTTAATTTTAAGAATTATGTATATAATGTTTAAAATTATTCTAAAAAAGTATGTATTATGAAGAAAATATAAGAGTAACTCATATTTATTAAAATTGTAAATTATAATGACATATATTTATTTATTATAGAAAAAACTACAATTAATGAGGATTTAATGGGGAGATTAAACTGAATATAACATTGAATATATATTATTTCAAGAAATGAACGAAACCAATTTTTATTAAAGTAATATTTTAATTTAGTTGAAAAAATAATATACATAGCATTTATAAGATAAATAAATAAATATTAAAATGATAATTTTTTTTATAAATTAATATTTTATTAACTAAATATATTTTAAAAAATATTTTATATTCTTATATAATGATAAAAGCATAAAAATTATTATTCTCACAAAAATTGTATTCTTCAACTAAAAATAATTATTTTTTTATAAAACCAAAATTTTATTATTGAATCATATTGTTATTTTAAATCTAATAAATGATATAAACCATTTTATATTTAAATTAATAAATTTATAAATAATATTTCCTAATATTATTAAAACATTCAATAAAAACTGATTTTATTGGAAAGATGAAATTTTCAAATAGTAAGTGTTATTATTCTATTTTTATATCATTTATCAAATAAATTATTATTAACCAATTATTATTAATAATAAAAATTTATCCTTATTAATCTCAATTTTCATAGAAAATAAAATATTATAACAAAAAAGTTGATTTTTGAGAAAAAACATCTATAACAAATAAATGATATTATTTGTCAATTTAGTTAAACTTATCGAATTTCATTTATATTAAAATTGGTATTATTTTATTTTTAAAAATATATCATAAATAAGTTACTATAATTAATTCTTATTAATTAATGGGATATTTTTTTTACTATCACAGTTAAATATATCATAGTTTCATTTATGTTTTTTTGTGATGATCAAACTTTAAAACACAATGACATATTTGAATGGAATCATATATTAAAATATTAGGGTGTTATATTCTCCCAAATTAAATAAATTACATTGAGAAAATGTTAATTATCACTCATTAATTAAGTTAGGTGACAATATTTTTTAACATATTAATCATATGGGGTATAACCTCTAATATTACTTCTACCATACACTGGCAATATCATGTTACTAACCCTTCATCAAAAACACTAATCATTCATTCAATCACTAACCCATTTATATATATATATATATAATAATCTTACATTCTTAATAAAGTATCTTTCCAAAAACCATTTTCTTCTCAAAGAAATTATCACAAAATGAAACCACATATTATTTAAGAAATTATCCCTACAGTTTACCCTCAAATAATTTTAACCACTAGTTCATAAGGTCACACACTAGTCAATTAATATCATAATCCCAAAAATTAGATAAAAATTATTAAACATATCATAAATAATAGTAAATCTAAAGGATATTGATACTATAAAACATAAATTTTCAAAATCACTCAACACATTACTATGTCAACATCATAAACATTCTAGATATAAAACTTATCCATCCTGCAAATATTTTAACTTTAATAGAAATATCAAAATTTATAAAATTCCCATAAAATCATTTCTCAATGTTATTTATAACATTTAATATATTAGTTAAAACCATTAATGGAAAAAATTAAAAATTATCTTTATATACAGCACATAATCCTCAATTTAATTTAAAAATACAAGAATATCATCGATAAATATCACTCGCTAGTGAGAGTAACTTATAGCTTTATCATATATATTTTAATTGTAATATAAACCTCACTATCATTGGTAAGACTAATAATCAAAACTATTTTTTTGTAATTATATTTATACTAAAATTCATATTCATTTACATATTATACCTTATATGGTTTTAAGACATAGTAGAATCTGGATACATAACTTCCTCAGCTTCATCTTCAAGATCATGTTTCAGTGAAATACTAATTCCAAAATTGTTATGATAATATAAAAAATAAAAATATTAAAACCTCAAACTGAATATTTATTCCCTTGTGACTCATATTTTATAACATATGATACTTTGAAATCAACCAAAGATTCTATTATTTAATACTGGGCTATCCATGGTAATATTTAAATATTTTTATCAACTATAATTAGATAAAATCAATCTTAAATCATTCATAATTATTAGTAAAGAAATTTTTATTATCCAAAGAACATCCCCTAGGAGTCTCCCGCCCTATCTGTAAGATTACACCCATTAATAATGCATCATAATGATGATTGATTCAATTCTTATCAAATATTATTTAGGGAGATTACCCCATTGTGCATATGTGAAACTACCATAGTAACAATCTCGGATTTTTTACAAGTGTTATGAGTTATTTTTACCCTTAAATAAAATATTTTTTAAGACTAAATTATTATGGATTCTATCTGGTTGTTTTTCATATGGTTATGATAGTGTTTTAAAGGACTTGTTAAGTATGTATGGTCTAAGCATGGTTTTCTAAAACCATGTGAATTTTCTAGAAAATTGTAAAACCTGAGGTAAAGGCTCAAGGGTCAGTACACGATTAAGGATCACTATTTGAAAAACTTTACAGGCTAACATAGAAACAAATGTGGTATGTATGAGTATCCAATAGAATGGTTGGATCATTTTTTGAAAACCTATCCAAAGAGACCATGTGGCTTGTCTAGAATCCTAGAAATGGTGCATGTTTGATGTATATTTTCTCAAACAATGTGGAAAAAATTATATAATCAAAAAATTAATTATATAAATTCCTATATAAAACCGTTTATGGTATTTTTTCACATGTTATTAGTTTTTAGGATGATCTACCAATTTTTTAGAATTTAACAGCCTTCAATAACCAATACTTCTTCTCACATGGTTGATTCTAGTGAATTGAGTTGGGATGAATATCTATAATTGAGTTATGTGATAAAAAATTCACCATTCATCAGGTTTCCCAATTTTCTACGTATTATTTCAGGATATTACTCATAGATATGACATGTTAATTACCAATATATGAATTCAAATTCTATATAATGACATATTCATTAATTGTTTTTAGTTAGGTAGTGGTTTTAATTTGTCATTGACATCACTTTTTATTCAAGCTAAATTCCTTATGGATGGGGATATTTATAGATAGTTAATTATAGATTAATAATCTTGAGATTCTCCTTTTCCCAATATATTATTTAATCATTTTTACTTTTATATATTGATGGTGCATACATGTTTGTTAGATAAACTTGAGGATCCATTTAAAAATTAGAGTGTAATTCCTAACCATTTATTGAATCAATAATGGATCCAGAAAATTAGAATCCACTCATTGCACATAACTCATATTTTTCTTATTGGGAGACCCATTAAAGTATAGGATTCATGAACCTTTCTTATTGAAATGGAATCTAATTGAGTCTCCATTTTAAAACTATTTCTTGATGGACCAAAATCTATGTAGGAATCCCTGTTCTTTGAGATCATTATTCATGGGTGTGATGCATGATTTAGTCATTGAGGTAGGATGTTCTATAAAATTTAAGGATCTTGGATGTTCATGTTTGATTTTCATCATTATCGTTTTGTCATACATGGTTATCGTGCTTTATTGTGATCATATGTGGTTGTGTGAATCCCATTGAAGCTATTTAGGATACTTGCTTCCATGAGTATGATTATATATTTTCAAACCATGTATTATATTTATCGTATGTAGTATATGTTTCTACTATTGATGAAGATGATATGTTATGATTTATTTGGTATGACCCACCATTTTATGTGTGTTACCATGAATTTTTAGGCCTAGTTATTTGTTTTGGAACCGGTAGATCATTCTAAAATGGTTATCTCCTATTTGAGGGAGTATAGAAGACTTGTGATGATGAAAATGATGGACCTGTGAATAGGGAATAGATATAAATATTCCTTCTAGATTTATTTGTATCGAATTGATTCCCATTGGATAAAATGTGACATCTTTACTCGATGCCTAAAAGATGATGAGAATCATGATCACTCAATTTATAGTGTATTCCTAGTAAAATGATTTTCTTGATACCTACTTAATGTTAGGTATCATTTTTACATGATTTATTAATATGTAGAGATGTATGTTTACAAGAAATGCGGATTGTTCTTGAATAAATATGATATCTTAAAAATCTATATGTCATGGATCTGAATAATGTACGATTGGGACACATGGTGGCTTGGTTAGCACGTGGGTCCTTAATATGTGATTGGTTATTATTTCTAGTTAATTTACTATCTCTATGGAATACAACTATTATATGTGAGTACATTTATTATGGAAGAAATGGTGGTTTCCTATTAGGTTTTATTACTCACACTCTGTATGGGCATCTTGATACACATGAAGGAATCATGTATAGTGATCCAAGAATAGAAATAAGACCCATAGAAAATAACCAATTCATAGAACATGGATCTTTTTATAGGATCAGGATACACTCTAGAAGAATTCCACATTATTTTATTTATTTAGAAGAACACACTTTTTACCTTTGATTGGATTTTTACATTAGGAGCTTGGTTGTTTCATTTTATAACATATGTTCCATCTAATATTATATTCTTCCTATTGTATTTAACTATTTAGTTTTTATATATAATTTAAGTCACTTTTGATTGGATATGATATTGAGGTTATAGTCTCCCCGAATATGATGACTGGGCCCTCATTACTATCTGGAAGCCACCTGTATATGGGGATGCCCACAAGAGGCCACGTAAATATCCAAATCAAACACTTTTGTCCAATTTGGGGAATTAGAATAATTTATTAAAGTGTTTTTCTAAATTTATTTGGAAATAGATGATACATGTTATAAAGTAAATAGTCTATGTTGGAATTAGGTAAGGGAGATACCATGTTATGGGACAACTCATGGGTAATGGACCTCTGGGTTACTATTTAAGGGAACACTTTTACTATTTTAATATATTTTGGCACATCTATGAATCTTCACTAAGAATATAAGATCACATTCCATACATGTACCAGTTATGCGCTGCATAGTATTTCACTAATTAAATTCTATGATAGTAATATGTGTTTAGCCTAAGTGATATATCTATTTTTCTATGTTGTTATAAAATATCTATGTTGGTATTAATTAGATTGAATCTAATCATCTTGTTATGTTTGTATATATATATATATATTATTATGAATAACATGTACATATGGAGTGATTTGTTGGTGATGTAAAGACCTAGAAATTCTGTGGATTTTTTTTTCCATAAATACATGAGATTTTTACTAGTCTGCAAAAATTTACGGTGCTTGATTCCGAGGCCCGGTGTGCCAGAAATCGATTTTTGAAGTTTTGTTTGGGTACGCTCAGTAAACGTACGAGCATGATTTTATAATTTTTGAACTAGTGATTAGAACTGAAATCTGAGGGAACTGTTGAACTCACAACGCCGGTATTCACTCAATAAGACTTTCACCTCGACGACAGATGGTTCAGAATAAAAGTTAGGTTTTGGATTTTTATAAAAAAATAATAAAATAAAGTGTACAACACTTTATTTTACTTTCAAGCTACCATGCGTGTGATTGTTGTTCAAAACCTCCACTTGGGTGTTGAAGGTGGGACCTCCATACCCTAACCTCCCATTAGAGGTTATGGTGGTGTGGCCCACCCGAATTTAACCTCCCGTGAAAGGTTATGACATGAGGACTACCTAAAACCATAACCTCTCATTTAAATAATAGGGGTGGGGACCACCTGACCCCTATTAATGGGAAGAGAGCTTAACCTCTCAACTCTCCCTCATTAATGAGGGAGAGCCTCTCCACCTTCCCCTTTAATTAAATGGAGCCAACCCCCTTTAATTAATATTCCAACCTCTTGAATTAAATTGGATGAGCCTTTTTAATTTAATTCTTCCTTTTTGAATTACGTGCCAACATTGAAATAATAGACAATATATTATTTCGTGGGCATATTTCATTTTGTTGGAAGAAGAGAATTAAAGGATTTTTGGCGGAATCTCCCAACGAAAAACCATTCTTCCATCGAAGAATGAAGAATGCGTTCTTCTAACAAACAACACCGACGACGGTTCTTCTTCGACTACTACCTCAGACACCTACCGACCTACCCTCCGCAACGTCAACAAGGAGAAACAACATGGGATTTGAGATGTGTGGTAGATGTGATGAACAACGACCGACGAATCAAATGTAGGGGGTTTATTATCTGTTGAAGTTGTACCTTTTTCTTACCTTCTTCAAAGGATAATAAGGGATTTTTTCAGACGTATTATTGATCATCTACTTCTCATGATAAGCCAAATGATATCTCCCTAAACGCAGAGGGTGCGAGCCAACCTAACATGGCCCGACATCCTCCATCGATCACACTCTTCTTGTGACATTCTACAGCATGGTGATGAGGCAACAGAGGTTGCAACGACAAAGGTCATGCTACCCGCGGCCTCCGCGAATCGTGTCGCCGGCTCGCGCTGGCCTGAGCTTTGCCGAACCGGCCTGCCCATGCCCCCCTTAGTGCCCTACCTGGCACCCAGCAGCCTGCCCGCGGCCCTCCCAGCGTGCTTTCCGATGCCCAGCCTCCTGCCCGTGGCCCCCCGGCGCCCTACCCGGCACCCAGCCACCTGCCCAGCGCCCTGCCGGCACCCCCGCGGCCTGCCTGGCCCCTGCCGCACCTTGCCCGGTGCTCCTGGCGCCCTGTTGCACCCTGGCCGGCGCCACCGCGGCCTACCTGATGCCCTGCCGCGACCTACCTGGCCGCCCCGAAGCTGGCCTCCGTGCAACCCATGCGCTCCCGGTCGAACCAGCATCCCGCCTCCCTCACGCCCTCTGGGCTGAACCGCACCAGGCCGTGCCCTTGCAACGCCCTGGGCCAAAATGGCCTGAGCCTAGGCTGAACTGCCCTCGTAGTCCGCTAGGCCGGGCCCAGTGAACTGAGTCAAACATAGCAGGATGAACCACCCAATGGGTCGGGTCAGATCCAGCGAGTCTGACCGGGTTGACCTAGACGAGGTTGGCCCAGACTGGGTTGGGCCGAGTCGGTCCGACCGGGTCGGACCTGACCTGGGCCCACTACTGACCCCATACCTTCTTGGGCCATATCTTTGGCACCAGACGTCTGTTTGACGAACCGTCAGCGGTGCCAATATTCTTGGAGCAAAGCTGTTGCTTTGAGAATACCCCACTGGAGTTTGGGGTATAGTTGAGATATGGTTAGGTTGGATCGTACAAGAATCCAACCGGGCCCCCAAGACAAAAAGGCTAACAACTAATAGAACGGGTGTCCGATTGACGCACCGTCTATTGCGTTTAGACCTATATGATGTGGAGGACCTTTGAGATACATATTCGTGGCACTTCGTGATAGTTTGAGTATAAACCAATAGCTCGTGGAGCAGATCTTTCAAGAGGCGAGCAGACAGAGTACAGAGACCTAGTAGCTGGCTGAGACCTGACGACTGCTTGACCGATTTGACTTGGCGTGACTCGAATAGCCCAGTGGGGAGTGCCTCTGTGTGACACGACAGACCCACAGTAGGGAGAGCCTCTGTGTGAGCGTGGTAGACCCACAGTACTTGATAGGATTAGTACCTCAGTAGGCTATGAGGGGGATCGCCTCTGTGTGAGCACGACAGACCCGTGGTGGGGAACGACTCTGTGTGACATGGCAGACCCATGGTACTTGACATGAGGAGTACCTTAGCAGTCCAAGGATAGTGGGAAGTGCCTCTGTGTGACACAGAAGTCCCACTATACTCGATAGAGGAGGAGTATTCCACTAGATGTGGTTTCGATAATAAAAATCCTGGTTTGAGCTGAGTCAATGAATTTTGTGTTTTCCTCATGATTGAGATGGGTTACTAGATAAATTAGGTATATGTATGGGCATATACCTAAGTAATGGTTATCCATTGATTTCATACTTTGTGGTTTATCCTTTTTGGATTTTGTGAGACCTTGAGGTTCTCGGGGTCCCTATTGAGTATCGATATACTCACCCCTACATGGGATATGCCCGCACCTCGTTGTGTTGGTTGCAAATGACGGAAAACGCTGACTGAGGTAGAGAGTAGTAGTACTGGATGGTACCCAGAGGAGGACCACTCGGTGTGATGGTACATGGAGGAGACAGATGGATGAGAGTGCTGAGGAGGCCATCTGCACGTACCCTTTAGGTAGGAACCCCGAAGGAATACCCAATAGCTGCTTTAATTTTCTTTAGTTGTACTTGCTTTCGGTTGTACTTGTACTTTCCTATTGGGCTTGTATTTCCAGCCCCTTTTACTTTCCATCACTTATTTTTCATATAGTTTTACTTATTATTTTTACTTCTGGTTGTGTACTCTGATGTGTTTGTTTGCAGTTATAAAGAAAATGCCTTCCCAGTTTAGGGATTTTTGCCTTTGGTTCTAGTCGCCAGCCCCTGGACTAAGAAAGGTGGGATTGGGGTAGTCACGATATGGGGATCGGGGGACGGGTCATGAAAAATTGGGTATCAGAGGAGTCATTTCTACCGTAGAACTTATAACTCTGATATTTATTTTCTGTGAAGCAATAGTGTTAAGGGTACCAAGTGTGGTTTTCAGTTCAGGGAGTCCAGTGTTGGTGCGGGCGGCCGATGTATCCATACACCAGGACCCTGACATCTGATTTCTGATTCAGTGTATGAAAACACTTATTGCGTGCATGTTTCCAAAAGTTTTATTTAAGTTAGCTCAACCAGGTCAGCTCATCAGGTATAGTCTTTTGACCGTGTCACATCTGTTTCTTTGAGGATGCCTCCATGCAGATGACTAGTTAGAGCCCCGAGAGTCATACTTACTGACATCCCACCGAGCGATGAGGCCTCGATGTGGGACCCTTTACCAGTAGAGGCACCAATGATACTACTTCCCATTGGGCCACTGATGCCACAATCCCCAGCAGCAGATGATGCACACTGCTTGAGCGCATTGTACGAGTTTCAACACAAGTGTCCACCCAGGTTCAGGGGAGAGACAGACCCATGGGTGACTGGGGATTGGATGGAGGCTATGGTGAGGGTCTTCAGGCTAGTAGGGACACCATAAGACTTCATGGTGATCCTTTCTGCGAGTCTCCTTCAGGCAGCAGCAAGAAAATGGTGGAGCCTGATGCTCCAGGTGCATGACCAGGCAGCGCTACTCTGGGAAAACTTTGAGAGCCTGTTTCAGGCGGAGTTTGTCTTAGCCACTCTCTGCACTGTGTAGATACAGGAGCTACTGCATCAACAAAAGGGTAGCATGATAGTGTCACAATACTCAAGTAGGTTCACTGACCTGTCGTGCTACTCCACAGATATAGTGCGGGACCCATTCTTCAGGACCCGGACCTTCGATCAGGGGCTCAGGCGAGATATTAGAGCATCGATGATCTCCCTAAACATCTCGACGTAGGAGGGGGTGTTAGAGAGATCCCAACTAGTGGAGAGTTTCCTTACTGAGTAGTCACCAGTAGCGAGACCCACTACTTTCCGACACGTTGTAGAGTCTTATGCAGTTGGCAGTAAAAAGATGTCGTAGAGGTCCAAGAGGACTAGACCTACAGGTGGTCGACCACATGATTCAGGATCAGTTGTGCAGGGAACCCAGAGCAGAGACACACATACCAGTAAAAAGCAGTGTTACTCATGCGGCAGGTAGGGTCACCTGGATCGTGACTATCCGAACCTTTATTCAGATGATCACCAGACGGTTGAGGGACCTCCCAGGCAGAGGCAAAGGTTCGAACGAGGCAGTCTGCAGGGAGCAGGCAGACGTAGCAAAGGAGAAGGTCAAGTAGCTGGTGGTGAGCAACGTTTTGAGGTGTTACTGCCACCACCATCAGAAGGTCCACCCCAACCCCAGGGAGTAGTTGGACAGGGGATAGCTCAACTCCAGGAAGTTGAGGCCTACAATCACGACACTCCAGAGATGATTCAAGGTACGATCTGTGTCTACTCCACCATAGCTGTAGTTATTATAGACATAGGTGCCAGTCACTCTTTCATTTCCACTACCCTCATTCAGAGATCGAAGATCCCAATGGAGAAGTTGGATCGATACTTATGTCTAGAGACCCCTATGGGAGTAGACTCGACAATTACTCACTAGTTTCAGTAGTGTGAGCTTACTCTAGGAGGCGAGAGATTTGGCTGGGATCTCCTTGTAGCGGCATAGATGCCTTACGACGTCATCTTGGGTATGGGATGATTATCTACAGTCCATGCTCAGATTTACTGTATTAGGTGAAAAGTGAGGTGTGTCCAAACGGATGGGACCAGGTTCACATTCACCAGTGAGAAGGGAGCCATTGCAGCACAGGATAGACTTACTCGGAGGAGGGTGCTACCGATCACTCATCAGTTGGCATGCCTTACCCTCAGAGCAGTAGATGTAGAGAGTCTGATCTATCCTGTAGTGGTGAACCAGTACGTGGATGTTTTCCCTGACGATGTTCCAGGACTACCTACTCATAGAGAGGTGGACTTCTACATTGACCTATACCCCGGGATGACACCGATATCTACTCCAGCATATCAGATGGCTCCCACTGAACTTCATGAGCTGTGGGTACAACTGGAGGACTTGTAGGGGAAGGGATTCATCCGGCCCACTATTTCTCCCTGGGCAGCCCTGATTCTGTTTTCCAAGAAGGTGAATGGGAGCTTGAGGCTTTGTGTTGATTAATATCTCCTAAACCAGGTGACCATGAATAAAAAGTACCCACTCCCAAGGATTTACGACCTCTTTGATCAGCTGAAGGGAGCACGATGGTTCTCAAAGATAGACCTCAGATCAGGCTATCACCAACTCAGAGTTTGAGATGAGGATGTGCAGACGAAGACCATCAGGTGTTGGTACGGACACTACGAGTTCTTGGTTATGCCCTTCGGTGTAACCAATGCTCCAACAGTGTTAATGGGACTCATGAATAGGATCTTCCATCAATACCTCGATCACTTTGTCATAGTCTTCATTGACAACATTCTGATCTACTCGACTACTGAGGAGTAGCATGCATACCATTTGCGGGTAGTACTAGACACACTCCGAGAGCTCTAGCTTTATTGTAAGCTCTCAAAGTGCCAGTTCTGGATTTGAGAGGTTCACTTTCTCGGACATGTTATCTTGGAGGCTAGAGTTGTAGTGGATCCAGATAATATCAAGGAGGTACTTGCTTGGGAGCCACCCAGGAGTACGACAAAGGTGTGGAGTTTCCTGGGTTTAGCTAGATATTAATGGAGGTTCATGCCAGACTTCTCCAATGTTACAGCACCACTACCAGCTTTGACAAAGAAGGGGGGAAACTTCGTGTGGTCAGAGAAATTTCAGCCGAGCTTTCAGGAGCTGAGGCAGAGGCTGACTAGTTCCCCCATCTTGAGGCTTCCAGAAGAAGGAATAGGGTACGTAGTATACTGTGACGTATCAGGGACTGGACATGGGTGTGTCCTAATTCAGGAGTGAGAAGTGATCGCATATGGTTCTCGGCAGCTGAGACAGCATGAGTAGAACTACACTACCCATGACCTAGAGTTAGCAGCATTGGTCTTCGCCTTGACGATGTGGTGGAACTATCTGATGGGAAAGCGTTTTACCATGTACTCTGATCAAAAGAGTCTTAGGCATATCTTCTCTCAGAAGGACCTGAACCTGAGACAGTGTCGATGGCTTTAGTTCCTCCAAGACTACGACTTTGAGATAGTTTATACTCCTGGGGAGGGGAACGTTGTTGCAGATGCACTCAGCAGGAGGTCTGGTATACAGCTACTAGGAGAGGTGACAGAGTAGCTATCCGGTTTGCGGATATCCTTTGTGGATAGAGATGGAGAAACATTTCTACAGTCTCTTACAGTCACTCCACCACTTCTTCAGCGAGTCAGGGAGGCATATCATGGGGATGCTGACTACGAGACATGATGTTCTCATATATCCATAGGGAAGACACCTGATGGATTTTCTGAAGGTGGGGAGCACATCATCCTCTTCAAAAGACGTACCTAGGTACTAGTGGAACTTCAGGAGGAAGTGTTGAGGGAGTTCCACACATCCCCTCTAGAGGTACATCTAGGAGTGGCGAAGATGTACTAGGACCTTCGACGACAGCACTGGTGGCCAGGTATGAAGAAGGCAGTAGCAGAGTTTATCTCACGGTGCCTCACTTTTCATCAAGTGAAGGCAGAGTACCAGGTACCAGTAGGATTGGTTCATCCTTTAGAGGACCCAGAGTAGAAGTGGGATGGGATATCCATGGAATTCATGACGGGTATTCCACGTACATCCAGGGTTCATGACACGATTTGGGTGATCGTTGACCGACTCACCAAGTCGGCCCACTTCCTACCGACCAGAGAGCAGGGTTCAGTAGAGAGCCTGGGACGCCCCTAGGTGTAAGAGATTATGAAACTACATGGATTAACTTCCTCTATTGTCTCCGACCATGACACACAGTTTACTTTTTGGTTATGGAAGGGGTTTCAAGAGGCTTTCAGGACACAACTTCACTTGAGCACTACCTTCTATCCTCAGACATATGGTCAGACTAAGCAGACCATTCAGACCCTCGAGGACATGCTATGTGCATGTGTCCTCAAATTCGGTCATAGATTGAAGGATCACTTGACTTTGGTGGAGTTTTCTTACAATAACAACTATCACTTCACCATAGGGATGGTACCTTTTGAGTCCTTGTATGACCGGCCTTGCAGATCACCCTTGTGCTGGACTGACCCTGGGGAGTTAGCACTAGTGGGACTAGAGATGGTACGAGCTACTATGGAGAAGGTGCATATCATCCAGGAGTGGATGAAGACTGTACAGAGCAGCATAAGTCATATGCTAATAGGATATGGAGACCTCTGGAGTTCAAGGATGGCGACCACGTCTTTCTACAGGTCTCACCTCGATGTGGTCTACAGAGATTTGGCCGAGGTGGTAAGTTATCTCTGAGGTTCATCGGACCTTTCCATGTCCTCAGCAGAGTAGGAAAGGTGGATTACTGATTGGCTCTTCCACCTCAGTTGCACTGAGTGCACGACGTCTTCCACGTATCCCAGCTGAAGAGATACGTGCATAACCCTTCACACATCATCAACTATAGGGAGGTGGACGTCGATGATGGGGCGACTTTTACCGAGGTTCTAGTGGAGATTGAGGATCGAAAGAAGCAGGTCCTATGTGGATGGTTGATACCTCTGGTGCACGTATGATGGTAGCACGGGAACCTTCAGGACAGTACATGGGAGCGGGAGGCTCAGATGCGTGCTCAGTACCCATATTTGTTCCCATAGTTCGAGTTGTAGCTTACGGGGACGTAAAGCTCTGAGGTGGGGAGAATGTAAAGACCCGAAAATTCTGTCGAATTTTTTTTCTTAAATACATGGAATTTTTACGAGCCTGCAAAAATTTACAGTGCTTGATTCCAAGGCCCTGTGTACCCGTAATCATTTTCTGATGTTTTTTTCGGGTACGTTCAGTAAACGTACGAGCATGATTTTATAATTTTTGAACCGGTGATCGGTACTGAAATCCGAGGGCACTGTTGAACTCGCAGCGCCTGTATTGACTTAAGAATACTTTCACCTCGATGACATATGTTTGAGAATAAAATTCAGTTTTTGGCTTTAAAAAAAAATAAAATAAAGTGTACAACACTTTATTTTAGTTTTAAGCTTCCATGTGTGTGATTGTTTTTTAAAACCTCCACTTGGGAGTTGGAGATGAGACCGCCACACCCTAACCTCCCATGAGAGGTTATGGTGGTGAGGCCCACCCGAATATAACCTTCCGTGAAAGGATACGACATGGGGACCACCGAAGACCATAACCTCTCATTTAAATAATAGGGGTGGGGACCACCCGACCCCTATTAATGGGAAGAGAGATTAACCTCTCAACTCTCCCTCATTAATGAGGGAGAGCCTCTCCACCTTCCCCTTTAATTAAATGAAGCAAACCCCCTTTAATTAATGTGCCAACCTCTTGAATTAAATTTGAGGAGCCTATTTAATTTAATTCTTCCTTTTTGAATTATGTTCCAACATTGAAATAATAGACAATATATTATTTCGTGGGAATATTTCATTTTGTTGGAAGAGGAGGATTAAAGGATTTTTGGAGAAATCTCCCAACGAAGAACCATTCTTCCATAAAATAATGAAGAACGCATTCTTCCAATGAAGAACTCCGACGACGATTCTTTTTCGACTACTACCTCGGACACCTACAGACCTACCCTCTGCAATGTCAACGAGCTGATGTAGCACGAGATTTGAGATGTGTGGTGAACGCGACAAACAACGATCGAAGAATCAAAGGTATGTGGTTTATTAGTTGTTGAAGTTTTACCTTTTTCTTACCTTCTTCAAAGGATAATAAGGGATTGTTGCGGACGTATTATTGATCATCTTCTTCTCATGATGAGCCAAATGATATCTCCCTAAACGCGGAGGGTGCGGGCTAACCTAACATGGCCCGACATCCTCTGTTGATCTATCTATTCTAGTGACGTTATACAACATGGCAACAAGGCGAAGGAGGTGAAAACGACAAAGGCCGCGCTACCCGCGGCCTCCGTGAATCGCGCCCCTAGACCATGTCGGCCTGAGCTCCGCAAAACTGGCCTACCTGTGGCCCCCCCCGGAACCCTACATGGCGCCTGGCCGCCTGCACACGGCCCTCTCGGCGCGCTGCCCAGTGACCGACCACCTGCCTCCCCCCCCTTGGCGCCCTACCCGGTGCCAAACCGCCTGCCCGCAGCCTGCCCAGCCTTCTGGCCCCTTCCGCGCCTTGCCCGGCGCCCTACCGCGCCCTACCCCGCGCCCCAGCGGCCTGACCGGCACCCTGCCGACGCCCTCGTGGCCTGTCCGGCGCCCTTCTACGGCCTAGCCGGCCACTCCCAAGTCGGAATCTGCGCGACCCGCTTGCTCCCAACCAAGCTAGAATCCCAAATCCATCGTGCCCTCCAGGCCAAGCCGCGCCAGGCCGTGCCCTCACAACGCCCCGGGTCAAACTGGCCCGAGCCCAGGCCAAACCGCCCCTGCAGTCCGCTGGGCTGGGCCCAATGCACCGGGCCAAACGTAGCAGGCTGACCCACCTAACGGACTGGGTCAAACCCAACGAGTCTGACCGGGTCAACCCAAACTAGGTTGGCCCAGACTAGGTTGGGCCGAGTCGGTCCGACCAGGTCGGACCGGACCCAGGCCCACTACTGACCCCATACCTTCTTGGTCCATATCTTTGGCATCAGACGTTCGTTTGAAGAACTGTCAGTGACACCAATATTCTTGGAGTGAAGCCGTCCCTTTGAGTATACCCCACTGGAGTTTGGGATATAGTTAAGATACGGTCAGGTTGGATCGTACACGAATCCAACCGAGCCCCCAAAACAAAAATGCTAACATGTAACATACCGGGCGTCCGATTGATGCGCCGTATGTTGCGTTGAGACCCCTATGATGTGGTGGACCTTTGAGATACATCTTCATGGCACTTTGTGATAGTTGGAGTATGGACTAGTAGCTCATGGAGTGGATATTTCCAGAGGTGATCAGATAGAGTATGGAGACCTAGTAGTTGGCTGAGACCTAACGACTGTTTGACCGATTCAAATCAGAATCCCTCAACTATCCCAGTGGGGAGCGTCTCCGTGTGACACCACAGACCCACGGTGGGGAGAGCCTCTGTGTGAGCTTGGATGACCCATAATACTCAATCAGAGGAGTACCTCAGTAGGATGAGAGGGGGAGCGCCACTGTGTGAGCGCGGTAGACCCGTGGTGGGGAGCGCCTCTGTGGGACGCTGAAGACCCACGGTACTCGACAGGAGGAGTACCTCAACAGTCCAAGGATAGTGGGAAGCACCTCTGTGTGATGCAGCATGCCCACTATACTCGATAGAGGAGGAGTACGCTACCAGCCATGGTTTCGATAATAAAAATCCTGGATTAAGCTGAGTCAATGACTTTTCTTTTTTCCTCATGATTGAGACGGGTTACTAGATAACTTAGGTATATGTATGGGAATATACCTAAGTAATGGTTATCCTTTGATTTCAAACTTTTTTGGTTTATCCTTGTTGGATTTTGTGAGACCTTGAGGGTCTCAGGGTCCCTAATGAGTATCGTTATACTCACCCCTGCACGGGCTATGCCCGCACCTCGTTGTGTTGATTGTAGACGATGGATATCGCTGACTAAGGCAGAGAGTAGTAGGACTGGATGGTACCCAGAGGTGGACCCCTCGGTGTGACGGTATATGGAGGATACGAACGGACAAGAGTGCTGAGAAGGCCATTTGTACCTACACTTCAGGTAGGAACCCCAGAGGATGACCCAGTAGCTGCTTTATTTTTCTTCAATTGTAATTGCTTTCAGTTGTACTTGCACTTTCCTTTTGGGCTTGTATTTCTGGCCCCTTTTACTTTCCAAAACTTCTTTTGTATACAGTTTTGCTTAGTATTTTTACTTCTGTTTGTGTACTATGATGTGCTTTTTTGCAATTATAAAGGCAATGCCTTCCAAGTTTAGGGATTTTTGCCTTTGATGCTATTTTCCAGCCCCTGGCCTAAGGAAGGTGGTCTTGGGGTAGTCACGATATGGGCCCCGGGGGACGGTTCGTGACAAGTGATTTGAAGGATATACCTTGGATTGTGGGTAGTCCCCTTAGAGAGTGTTTTTATGATCTTATATAATAATTATGATAAAACATAGGGCTTTTTGAATTAAAATTATTTTTCTACATTTTATATCAAAATTAACCTCATAAAATATTTTATAATCCACCTATATATGTTTCTCCAATTCCACTACAATCTTCATATGAGAAAGCACTTGAGAATTCTCTAGTATCCACACTAATGATTTAGGAAAATGGAAACCTCAAGCCAAAGTATTTTTAATTTTTTAGGATCATGGAAGAATATTTTCCAATACAATGGTAAGGTATGATTGGGATATTCATCACAATTACCCACCATCCATCTAGGTAATGAGAGTTTCTCATGATTTTAGGATATTGATTGAAATTATTAAAGAATATTGGATCTAGTGTATACTCCATAGGACTATCGAGTGATGATAGATACCATAATTTTTTAGGGGATGACTAGGAGGAGGTGTTGTGTTATGCGTCATCATAGAATGATGGAATTACTTTGGTGGCTTTTGAGGATATATTCTTTGAGGAATATATTCCCAAAAATAATAAATCTAAACAAATATAATCAGTTTATGGAGATTCACTAGGGGAATATGTTGGTTTCTTCTTACTCTACTCATGATTTTGTTAGTATTTACTTATCATTAATGTTGTTTTTTAGTTTTTATCCTTATATACACTGTATAGAATAAAATTATATCATCTACATAAATTCATGAAGTGTCCTATAATTATTTTTTGTTATGGAAATTTATGGTAATTTATTATTCTAGAAATAACGAGATTGAATGTGGTTCATGTCATGGATTGAATTACCAGATTTTGATCCCACATTGAAATCTATAAAATATATTTTTTGGTTTACATATCCCATTGGATAAATGATCATGATTACGAGTGAGTGGGAGTTTTGAGAAGTTAGATTTGGTCTTGATATAAGACATCTTGGGATGATTACAATGAAAATTTTAGGCTTGGATATTTCACCCAGATTAGTGGTATCCAACTAATATTTTCCTCCAGTATTAGATCTCTATTAGGACGTCATCCTTGATTACTTATTAGGTCTTCCCATAGTAGAGGATTCATGTTAATAGGATAATCATGTAAGGTGAAAACCCCATTTTGATTCCCGCTTATTGTATGGAACCAACTCATTCAATGAAGCTCAATTTCCAACTCAATGAAATGGATCATAATGGATTTTTATGGATATGTACTTCAATGTGAGATTCACCTGATTTATTTCACATGAATTCCTGTAATATTTATCCACTATACATAGATTATGATAAGTTTAATAAGGTTATATTGATATATAAATATCGTTTTACCACAATCTATGATCACTTTTTTATTTGTGAGGAGATTGGTTTTTTTCTTATATTGATATCTGATAGGGATATCTCTAGATGTCATCAAGATATAAAGATATCTAGAAGATAGTGTTTCAGAGTAGGTTTGATATATATTATAACTTGGACAGGATTTTTAGACTAAATAATGCACCATCAGTATTTAAAGATAGTAGTACAAAAACATTTTTTTACCTCGGTTTTTTTTCCTTTTTAACGTCGGTTTTTAGGCGACATTATTGTGAGTGACGTTAAAAATATGCTTTTTTACGCCAGTTATTTAATAACGGATGTAAAAAATGGGGTTTTATGGTTTTTAATGTCATTTTTTAAAAAACTTATGGGAAATACATTCTAGAAATGGAATTAATAATCCATTTTTACGTTAGTTTTTGAAAAAAAAGACGTTAAAACCCCATTTTTTTACGTTGGTTATTTAATAACTGACTTTTAAGTTAATTTAAATTCAGTTATTAAATAAAAGACGTAAAAAATGTTTACCATCTTGTAGAAAATTTCTTAATCTTTCATTTGATAGGTTATAGAGCTCAAACGAAGCTACGAATCAGAAGTTATGACCATCAGAAGTTTGATATTTTTTTCAAGGAAAGATTAAATGATCCAACCGTAGCTTAATCTTAGAAATAATTTTTGAATCCATAGTGGGTTTTTTAGTTTTAACAGGATATAAAGAATCATTCATTAGTATAATAAATTAATAATTGTTAAATGGTATATCAATTAAGAAAATTACTCATAGAAAATATAAATCATGGGAAAATAATTACAAATACCATGATGAGGTCACAAAAATAAGAAATCATTGATTCAAGTGGAAGATCAAAAAATTTGATTCAGTATAAAAATGATGGTTGAATTAAATGATCGTAAAATGGTATATAAATTGAGAAAACAAATCATGAAAACCCTAAATCATGGATCTATGATTAAACATACCTTGACGAGATCACGTAAAGAGGAAATAATTGATTCACGTTGAAGATCAAAAGAGTCGATTTGGGGGAACAATAATGGTTGAAATAAATGATTGTTAAATTATGATATGTGTATAATAGAAACATATAATTGAGATGCTAAGAGAAAATTAGGTATTAAAAATTTTAGGAGGCAATTCAAAATTTTGATGCCGCGACGTAATTTTTTTTGAAATTTCGCGTTCGCGGGATATTAAAATTATATTTCACGTCGGTTTTATGATAACCTACATGAAAAGATATTAAAATTTTCAGTTATTTTTCACGTCGATTATTATAAAACCGACGTGAAAAATCAATCTTCATCACCTTTTCACGTCGGTTATTATAAAACCGGCGCGAAAAATCAATTTTCATGAATTTTCACGCCGGTTATTTAATAACAAAACTTAAAAGGTAATTTTAACCTTGATTATTTAATAACCGACATAAAAAAGTTTACAAAAATGTATTTAATTTCCCAAGATTTAATTTGACAGGTCACCGATATCAAATGGAGTTACGGATTAAAAGTTATGGCCTTCAGAAGTTGATCATCTCTAAATGATGTCTTAGGGAAGACCAACTTCTGAAGGCCATAACATTTAATCCGTAACTCTGTTTGAGCTTTGTGACCTGTAAAATTAAATCTTGGGAAATGAAATAGATTTTTGTAAATGTTTTTCACATCAATTATTAAATAACTAACGTGAAAAATACCTTTTAACATCAGATATTAAATAACTGATGTGAAAAGGTCATGAAAATCACTTTTTCACGTCGGTTTTAAAATAACCGACATGAAAAATAAGAAAAAAATTTAATATATTTTCATGGAAATGGATTTTTCACATCGATTATTAAATAACCGACATGGAAAAGTGATGTATATTGATTTTTCACATTGGTTATTATATAACCGACATGAAAAATCAGATAAAATGGATTTGTCACGTCAGTTCTTATATAACCGACGTGAAAAATCAGCGGAAATGTATTTTGACATTTTTTATATAATAACCAATGTGAAAAAAAAACTTTTTAGATATTTTCACATCAGTTCTAAAAAACCGACGTGAAAAAGGGTGACGTAAAAAATGGTTTTTGTATTAGTGAGATCTTATAAACATGTTATTTCCCTCATATATTTACTCAATCATTATTGTGTTTGTTGAATAAATCCTTATTTACCCACCAACGCTACATAGACATTCCTACATATCAATATAATCATGAGTATTCTTTTTAAACACTGTTTTTATTCCAAGATATTAGAGTTTCACTTTTGGATTGATGTTTTGATATTCTTAGGGCATAAAGTTTTTGAGAATTGTGTATCTATAGATCTAAAGAGATTATTGGATGTGATGTTATAGAAACATCCCTAGAATATATATCATATAAAGATTTTTTGGATTTAATGGTATTGTTTTTGAATTTTTATAGGGATTTATCCCATTTATCAACACCCATGAAAATGCTAACAAATAAGAGAGTGAGGTTCCAGTGCTCCGTCTAGTATGAGGAAGAATTTCCAAAGTTGAAGAGGAGTTTGAATAAAAATCTAGTTATGATACTTCTTGATCTTGGGATTGGTCATTCCATATAGTATAATGCATCTTGGATTTGTTTAAGATCCATAGGCATGCACATGAAGTGGGTGGTAGATTATGGTTCACCTTAATTTTGACTCAATTTTTGGAACTATCTTATCCATAACATGGAGATGGTATTTGTGGTCCACAATTTGATGCATTAGTGACATTATATCTTCCTCAAGTGGATTAATTTATGCACTAAACACATAAGACTCTATAATATATTTACATAGTGGGACCTAAATTTGACATAGATACACTGGGTAGAGTACCTGAAGATGTTTGACATTGACATGGACTCTCAAGTCCCAGCCTAGGTTCCACTCAAAGGTAACCCAATCTGGTGGGACACATGGCCTCAAGAGCTCCTACCATATTCCAGAGGCTTCCATCAAGAAGAGATGTTCTTGGTCGAGTCTATGGGGAGACCATTCCCTCATTTTATAGTGGAGCACAATGGATAATGTAATAATAGTTAGATAAAAAATAGAAGGAGAAAAATAATGAATAAACAAGAATGTTAGCGGAATTAATCATAATAATACATAAAAAATACACCTTTAAAAATATGAATAATATAATATAAAAAAATGATGATATAATTCCATGACTTTATTTTTTATTTAATTCATAATTTTTAATTTCAAAGACATGAAAAATGAAATCCAAAAAAGGAAAGAGTGATGAAGATCACAGATGGATAACATAACTCTAGGAATACGTGGTCTCTCTAACCTCAGTAATCAAGTAAATAAATAGTGTTCACTAGACATGCCTAAAGATAAATAGGGCTTCAGCAATAGAGTAATTACACATGGATGAACTTTCTAATATTTTAAAGAATCATGCCCCTAGAACATCTGGACCAAGTTAATATAGTAACACCCCATGGATGAACCCTATAAAAAATAAGGGCAAAAAACACTAAAACACCCTCCTAGATACCCAAGGATTTCATGTGGTCTATATATCAATGTATTTTAAAGGGAACATAACACTTCATAAAATAGTTTTCAAAACCCCTTTTTCTATCTATATAATTCTTTGAAATCAATTTCCATAAAACATTTATTGGTGATTTAAAAACATATTTATTATTCCAAACAATGGGAAAACTATATTTTATCAAATAATATTTTCAAAATAATATCAATATGATCAAGGATAATTCTAGTCCTCATTTATAAAATATTTTATAAAAATAGATTATGTGTTTTTCCCTAAACAATGACTAGAGTTAGAACCTCCTACCACACACTTGGGTTTTCATGGAAAAAACATCACGATCTAAAAACTAGAAATAATTGGAACACCCATGAAAAGAAGAGTAAGACCTAAAAATAGATTCCCACATCAAATAACTAAGTTTCCAATACCACTAGGTTAGTGTAGAAGACAATAAATCATATATATGGTAGTAAATATGGTTATTACCAAACCAAATAGGATCATACCTCCGGGAACTAAACACATAATGCTTATATAAGGGAAAATAAAAGACTCATCACACAATCATTAGATTAGATACAAATATCATTGATTCATTACTAATATAATAGATTAAGAAGGATTAGAATATATTATATTATATAGAGAAATCCAATGATACCTAGATGATACAGGATCCATAAACTAATTAAAGAAGTTAAAAGGATCCAATAACACTGAAAGGAAGCCTACCCTAGAGCCTTAATGAGATTCGATTTGGGAAAGAGGGATTAAAGAGATATTTCTTTATTTAAAAAGTCATTTGATCTTTTATTTGTTATTCCTATTATGACATCACTAGCTAGTCACTAGATTCTACTAGAAATATGATGGTTCTAGGTATAGTTCTTACACTATTAGAAATACTACCACTAGGATAGTGTGATTCCACTAGTCAGTAGATTGGTTTATAATAGGAAACAACTTATTCCAACATTATTCTGACTATATGTTGGAATTCAGTAACCAAAATTAATGAAAACATACTTACAAAATCCACAGTGCAGCCAATGACACCAAAAAACCAAAATAGTAGTCTCGGAAAACATAAAATGGGAGATAAATCAACATGGATGTTACATTTTTCACCACCATATTAATTTATAACCCCATAATGTCTTACTGATAAAAGATGCTTCATAATGTGATGTGGTATTTTCTCCACCATGGATAGTCCATGATGCCATATCTCATGAGATTCTGATCTATATCACCTTAACAATTTCACCCATATGATAGACTTCTCACAAATAACATTGAAATGAGAGTCATGGATCACCAATAACTTCTCCAAAATTGAAATTAGCGGCTCTAACTAAACTGCCACCAAATTAAGAACATGTGATGGATTGAGGATCTAATTCATATGTTTATATCCATGGAAAAAATTATGAATACACATTAACTAAGTATATTGGGATGGTAGAATCTAAAAAACTCAACCAATCCATAATAGTTATCCCAAGATCCTTTAAAATCCCAGACACATGCATGGATCATATCCTCTCAAGTCCTTAAAGGCCTTTAAGCCACCCAAGGACTTCTGAAAAATAAGTATTAAAGGCCACCTCAAGGCCTTTTGGGACATATCAAGGCCTTTAGGATACCTTAAGGCCTTTGGGCCACATGAAAATTGTGTTTACATAGACTAGGAATACTCTATAAGTAACAACCTCTATATAAGGATTTAGAGTAGGTGAATTCACCATAGCAGAGATAATAGATTTGGTATAATGAGAGGGTATGCCAATTTTCATTGGGACCAGCCTGTGTATGCATGAGTATCCTTTGAGAACATCTATGCATAGGTAGAGAGATTTCATCATGATTTAGACTCTGGGGAGGGGAAGTTTCAAGCAGTTATCATCTGGATAAGTTACTCTAAGACCTTCGAGTCATGTAATGTCACAAAACCTATGGTCCATATAACATTTTCACTTAAACCCATAAATGGAGCATTATCAAAAAATAAATAAAAAGGAATTTGGGATATTTGAGCTATTTTTTCAAGATTATATGGATGATAATCTATAACTAACCTAACCTAAGTCCCTAATATTTCTTATAGATTTTTCTAGAACAAGAAATTAAACATGGGATACCTATTAGAGATAATGGTATGGGGAACCCCATGAAACCTCCCTATTTTTTACATGTAGAGATTATGAAGATCGTCAAACATGGTGGTGTACTAAATCAGAATGAAAAAATTTGATTTTCACAACTTATTAATAAACACACAGATATATTTATTTCCTCATAGAGTCCATGGTAATACAACTATAATGTCCATGTATACCTCATCCTAGTTCTATATTTTCCTTGTATTATTATAATGAAAACCTGAATGATTTAGGTTCTCTATGATAATCTTCTATATAGTGTAACAACATGAAATGAATTTAGTAATGCCTCCCTTTATACCCAACCAGCAGAAATGTAAAATAGATTCATAATGTAATTATATAGTTCTGAATGAGCAAACCATAAAGAATAATGAGAATAATGCATCCCTATGTTTATAATATATACAGGGAAGATGAAAAAATACCTAATGAAAATAATTCTATCAGAGATGATAATCCAACCAGGAACACTATCTCCACTATATAAGGATTCTATAATTATTATAAAATCATTATCCTATTTTTATTCCTATAGAATTTACATATGGAGGGATGATGAAAACAAAATTCTAGGTAAAACAAAAACTGAATCTTTCTTTTGAGAAAGAAGATTCAAGAGAGATAAAATCAATATAATAATATAATCCTCTTTCTCTTCCATGAAAACCCAATAAGTAAATTTATCACTAATGGTTTAAGAAAAAACATTCTCTATCCTAGGGGTGTAATGAATGTCAATGTCAAATGTATAAAAGTACTACAGCCATCACCAATGGATATATTTTGGATCCTTCTATGAGTAGATCTAAATCTTGATATATTGATAAGAATATATTATCAACCTCTCTCTGAAATGATAGTTTTATAACACTTTAGATCATACATAACAACAAAAATTTCAAATTCACGAGTGAGAAAATTATCCTCATTATACCAAACATAAAGAGAACCTCAAGCCATAACATGGTCATCTTTCTTAAGTACATATCCTTTTCTAGAAACATAAGTATCAACATAAGACACATATCCCATACCAGATTCCAGCAATATCAGAGTAAGAGAAAATGTTAACCTCAACATTAAATCATCAAAAGATACTTGGATCCTAGAATTCCATAATAATATCATCCCTTTTATCATAGGAGTAGTCACTAGTGATTCCAGCTTTATGAAATTATTTACAAGATGCTAATAATACCCATATAGGTCTAGGATTCTCATTATTATGAATAAATTATATGGTTCTCCCAGTGATAGTACATCCTTCACATTGTTAGGATCAAATAAGAGGACACGTTATTAAATATTGTGTTCCAAGGATTTCACCTCTAAAATAAAAAACACATCTTGATAAATTGATATATAGATGGTGTCTCCTCATGATTCAAAAAAATTAATAATATGGTACTCATACTCTTTAGACTTTATTGAATAGATCAATATAATTTATGTGAATACCATAAAAAAAATTTAGGATACTAAATGAATATTTTATTCATTAAAGATACAAACATTGAAGATATATTAGTTACAACAAATAGAATCATGATATATTCACAGTTTCCATGCCTTCTACTGAAATTGGTCTTCTAGATATTCAACTCTTTAACCCAATGATAATAATAACCTGACCAAAGTTCGATTTTCAATAACCACTCTACACCTTTCAACTGGTCAAAGTTGTTATCCACATTGGGGAATGGTACCTATTCATAAATTATAGATGATTAAACATCTAATAAACTATAGATAGATGAATAGAACTATCGTCCTTCTTAAAAAAGTGAAATAGTGCCTCACACAATGAACCACTAGGACAAATAACACCATTATCAAACAAGTATTCCAACTATATCTTAATCTACTTCATCTTTAAATGGTTTTATATGATAATAGGGAATAAAAATATGTTACATATAAGGGACTGAATTTATGGTGAATTATATCTCCCTCTATGAAGTAAGGATGAGGATTTATTATAGGAAAACCTTAGGAAATTTCCCAACAACCAAGGGAACATCTACCGGAGAAGAGATATCATTAGGAACAACCACATGTGTAGAAAGAATATATTCCTATTCTAAAAGTGATTTGGTATTTCATAAAGGTATCTTAGATCCTACTCTCCCTGAAACACTAAGGAGATCCCCTCATAAATAATGAACAAAGCATTCCAATGATAATAAAAAATCTTGATTCAGTGAGAAAATATTCAATATATCCTAATGATAATGTCGAAAAGATTAATATTAAGAAAAAAAATGTATTAAAACCCCCTATATTGTATATCAAAAGATATAATGAATGAAAATAAAACCAAATTCCTCACAATTGAAAAGATGTGTTCCCAGACCCAAAATATTGGAAAAAAACACCATTAGATCTTTAAAAACATCCATAAAATCCTGCATATATAAATGAGTTTGAGGCCCCAATATTAAATAATGTAGTTTATATATATCATGAAACCAAAATTGTACATATCACTATATTTTTACTCATATAAACTCCCACTAGAAGCACCTACACAATGTTAAAATGATTCAATATAGATGCTTATGGCTACAACACTATTCACCCTAAAGCATCTAAATAATCCACAATTCCCATTGAAGATGATGATCCATAACCATATTGAGGAATATAGAGAGTATTATATAATATTCGTGTATGTCTCTATCAACCAAATGCAATTAATGTAATTCTTTTATTATGAAAAATGAGATTTGTGGGTTTTCCCTAACTTACCACACTATTAGTAGGTCAATCATACAATAATATTTTATAAAGATATATTAGAATAAAACCACTATTTGAAACGACCTCTATAACCAATATAATTATCATTTTATTTCTTATTCATCCCATGTATTCTACTAAAATTTCCACTAGGTGGAAGGGGATACCCAAAAAAGCTTGAGTATACCACTAAATAATTATCTACCATCATATCCATGTATTCCATCATATAAAAGGTTGTGAACCTAAAAATATAATCTTGTTATCATATTTCAAGAATTATAGGTATTATAGATCCTTTGAATTATCTTTAAACACTAACTTTTGAGAAAAATAGACAAAATCAACAGAATCGTTAGTGTATACTATCAATGAATGATTTCCATAATGAATGAAAATTTACTCCATATACATCCCTGTCATCAACGATTCCAAAAAAACTGCTAATGGAAAATGGTCTGAAATTAATTCCACTATATTCATACATAATGATTTTCATGAACCATAGAGTCCCCCACCTATTTTTAAGACCCTAAAGAATAAATTTTGAGCACTTTACCTTGAACGATTTATATTTCTATAAGAGGTTAAGGAAATGACCAATTTTATACAACCATTTGTCCATATCCTGAGTTTTATTTTTCCCTTTAAAATGTGAAGGATTATAGAATAAGAATTATTGGGCTTGATAATTGTCTCTTCCAACCCCATGGTGTGTCTCTTTAGATTTTTTATTAATAATAATCACATTGTGATTCATGTAATAAACTCGACACATAATAGTTTGGATGAAATTTTGACCAAAATGGGGATTCCATTGAGTATAACTTTCCATTCACCACCTTCATTAATCTCTAGAATTTGTATCAAAGTCAGGATTATACCAACCAAATAAAAAAGGATACAATAAAACAATGAATCAATATCAATTTAAACTATAATAATTAATGTATAATCAATGATCTAGATCAAAACCCAATATATGATACACACAACCTAATATCCCATGGTATGATAAGGCTATATATAATGAGATCAAGAAGGGAACTTTATAAAAACATTCCCTTTTAGTCCTAAAACTCCTATCTATTAACTACCAAACAACCAAAGACAATAATACTTGATAATGGAAAAACATCGATACCAAATTTTCAATAAACATCACTAAAAACTAATCAAACTACTCAATAAAATGGACCAAAAGACCAAATGGGCATTTCTAGTTCCCATGGGCTAGTGAATTGCAGAGAGGTATCCAACAATAACTAGACAAAATGATTTTCCCAAATTGAAAAATATGATAACATGGAATATATATAGATAATTAAAATAGGAATTTAAAAATTTCACTACCAAAAACTAATGGAACAAGAAATAAAACTATGGGAGTAAGAAAACAACAATGTATATGGAAATACACTAAACCAGAAAAACTAAAAAACACAAGGCACAAAAAATTACAGTGTGTGACACAAGAGAAATATCCCAACATCACATCACTAAAAAACCATGCCTAACTAATATAAACCACACTATCCCACTAAATCATGATTACATATCATAAATATAAAAAAGATGCATGTATAACCCCTAGGGTTTTTCTAGGTATGAAAAAACAAGCCTTGTATGATCCAACAATTGTTCTGAAAATAAAGACTATGAAAAATATTCTTAATATGCTTAATATATCAAAAACATTGAATGATATATCAGTTTTCACTTCGATATCATAATCAAGTTAAAATAATGTACCCATTTTTCATGTCTAAAAATAGATTTCATATGACATAGTTCAAAACACATTTTACAAAAAACATATATCAAAGAATACAAAATTTTTGACATCAAGGTCATAACAAAATTAATCGAAACAAGTAAATAATAATGAAGATCACCCATAGGATGACATAGGTACGTGATATCTTGGAATATTATACCTCCATAATCAAGTAAATACATAGTTAAATCTAGACAGGTCTCAAGCATAATAGGTTATAATGAACATAGTAATTCCCCATGGACAAATCCCCTACAATTTCAAATAATCAAGTCACTGTTATAAAAGTAAATATTTAATGTAGAATAATCCTAAGGATAAATCCTTATATAATCAAGGAAAGAGGTCAACACTAAAACCCCCTCATAGATACCATAGGATCTCATCTACTTTATTTGTTAAAATTATTCAAATGGATTATAGAACTTCATAAAACAATTTCCAAGCAACCCATTTTCTATTAAAATCATGTTTTGGAAAAATATTCAATAAACCATTTCATGGTTCTTGTAGAGACAAAGTTATTTTAAAAAATATACAGTGAAACCATTTTTATCAAAAACTATATATATGCACATATTAAGAAGATAATTGATCATTTTTTAACCATTTTGAAAAATGTTAGAAAACATGATCATGTGTGGCTCACCAAAAAAAAATTAGAGATGGAACCACCGACTTCACAGTTGGGATTTCATATCAACAACAATAGAATCCACATAATGAAAATAATGGTAATAAACAAGAAATAAATAGGGCCTTTAAAAAATTTCCCACATCATAAAAAAATCATTCTATAATATGAAGTTATATAGAGTATATATGAGTTCATACACCTAAAACAAATGAGATCCACACCCATACAAAAAATATCTAGCCACTGGTAACTAAACACACAAAGAATCAATGAGAAACTAGTAAAGAATAATCACATGATCAATAAATCAGTCCATCATAAAAAAGATACACTATCTGTCTAAGTGGTTATGAAGAAACAAAAGACATTGAATTAAACATTACAATTTGATGAAAAGGGAATGATCTCAGAACAAAACACAAATTGGAGAAGTTATATTGATCGAAGAATGTAAAAGGGAATCATATCAATGATACATAGTCAAATTATGTTTAAGGAAGATGTATTAATTATTTAAAACATGGTTTTAGTGGAATAAAAACAGGTTTAAACTATTAATCAATCATCCAATCCTAATGTCACCAGCCAGCCAATGGCTTCTACTAGTGAACTTCTGGTTCTAAGTTGTATGCCTTCACCGCAAGCTGGTTTTTGGGAATGTACCTAGTAGAAAATATGATTCTTGTAGAAAAACACTATTTATAGCATGCTACTAGATAGCCAATGAAATTATATAACAACCATTAAGTTATTTCTACTTAAAAAACTCATCAGGAAGCTACTTAAACCATTGAAACCCAAAATATTGTCACTTATAACATAAGAGGGGAACACAAATCAACATAGATATTACATATAATCTCCCTTAAAACATCATTATTATAATTCATTTTGATAAATAATATGTATCTTACCAAAGGATAATTTACCCATAAAATTATAAAAAGCTTTATGTGATGAAGACATAGACGGAAAATATGAATAAAAGAACATTTTAATATTTCTTTAAAAACATGAGAAAAATATTCATTTTATTCGATAATATTTTAACTAAAAATTCAATGAGTACGGAGAAAATTATGTTTTAAAATATATTATGAATATGTAATGAAATATTAAATGAAACATATATTAATGATAGAAATAAAATCAATTCAAACAATATAGGTATAAAAAGAACATTATTTTTAAAATTTTAAAAACAGTTCATATATGGAATGTATGAAAAAATATTCATTAAAAACATACCTATAAATACATTATAAATAAATTAAAATTTAAAGAAAATGGATTTTTTAAAAACATTTAAAATAATGGAAAATAAATCAATAATATAACTTTCAAGAACATGAACATGGAAGAGAAAGTTTGGTGACCAAAGTGAAAAAAATGATTACATCAATCTAAAAAAATTATTGGTAATTTTAAGTACAAAAATGATTAAAATAGTACATGTATAATAAATTTTAAGAAATTACTAGATGATAAAAAATTATATGGGATTTGAGGATAAGGTTCATAAAATATTCTTCTATGGAAATTTAGAATAGAAAATTTTAGCATCATATGATATGGTAACATAATAATTACCTATATTTTCATATTTCTATACACAAATTTAAATCTATTATAAAGACCTCAAGACAAGTTTAAAAGAGTTGGAGGTTATATTATTATATTGGGACAAGATACGTGGAATCACATCCCAACATATTTAATAGTTTAGTTATCTTGGAAAACTAAATACATACTTAATTTACATTACATGTGAAGATATAAAATAAAACATAGTATTTTTTTGAGAACACCATTACATTATCTATTATATCCCAACATAACAATCATAATAGAAATCCTAGAATCCTAAAAAGGAAACATAATAAAGGGGGGAGATCAGATGCACAACAAAGGTATGTGTACAATAGAATCTAACATGAATAAATAAAGGAAAATCAGTATGGAAAGGTATATATCTAAAAAAATCATTCCATTTAATCAATTATGTGGCATGAAGAATAATTTGGCTAGAATAAGTAGTGATAAAATAATTCGATATAAATAATCACATGATATTTAAACCTTTCATGGATTTAAAAACAAATCAAATAATCACCTTTACATCAATAAATAATAAAAAAAATTGGGAATGAATATTGTATGTCATCATAAACATACCGACAAGGACTTATTCCATGACATCTGACATGAATCGGTAAGTCTTTGGCCAAATACCCAAGATAGATTGTCTCATTAGTCCTACCAATTCAATGAGGGTATATAGAATTCTATATACATAATATACTAAGTCCAAATGATTACATAAATTAAAGGGATAAAACATAATCAATGTAAGCATTCAAATATAAAAACTATCATATGAAATGGTCATATTTTACCCAATCAATAAACATAATCCTAAACTATCTAGGGTAATATGGTGATGGTATTAAGAAATTACATGCTTAGTTTAAAAGATCATAAAAAATATTTAGAAATAATAAAGATGATATATTTACAACATATCCCTAGTTAGTCATATGTAAAATGTGGGTTTTTTCATTGATGATTAGAACACACTAATGTTTCATTAAAAAAATTCTTATAGAAAAAAATAATTTCAATTTAAAATAAGTTTTAAACACTAAAATTTATATAATAATTAGAAGACTATTTTTATTGAAAAAAATCTCCAAAAAATATAATGGAGTAATAAAAACGTTTTTTGATATTGATGATTTGAAATTATATTTTTGTGGAGTACATTAAAATAAAGATTCTGTTATAATTTTTTAAAATAGTAATACATTACCTAATTCAGAAATCAATGGGATGATTAAATTTAATACATGTTTTAAAAATTTATACAAGGGTAAATAATTACGTTAAAATAAATTTATAATTTTACAAACATTCTTGAAAATATTTTCAGAAAACATGGATACAAAAGAAAAAAATATTTTCAACCAAAGGGATAAATAATGTTAATTTTTTTAAAAAAACTATCATTAATTTTATAAAAAAAGAGAGAAGTATTAAAATATTAAATTAAAAATTCATGAATAAATATTGTAAAATAAAATGTATCGGGTTTAATATATAAATATAAAATAATTCATTAAAGAGATATTTTTTCATAATCAATCCTGAATAATAATGAGATTGTGAAATAAACCCTCACCACTTTGGTAACATTTAAATTGTAACCCCAATAAAATAAATAATTTCAGATAATGATTTATATATCATGTATATAAATATATTCATGATATAAAATATCAAAGGATATTATATACTCTCTAAAAAATAAATACCTAGTGAATATGGAATATTTATTTCAGAACTAAAAGTGAGATGAGATAACCCTTACCTCTGTTCTGATTTCATTCGTATGTGCCTCTACCTACTAAATAAATATTATATATTTTTTATAAATATATTCCAAAACCATACTAATATATATGATACTGTAAATTATTTAGTTACAAACTCTTATCACTTGTTTATTAATAATTCATTACTAAATTATTATTCTAGTGATAACTGCATCATTTTTCATGTATGATTTGATTCAGTAGTTTTATTCCTTGTAAATTTATCAGTATTTATTCATATTAATAATGAAAATAATGATATAAAAAACTTATATATTCATTATATACATATTTAGAGTCATCCATATAATTTATAGATAGAGTATTGAATTACATCATTCATGGTGATAGTAGGCCATGTGTATGCATGAACGCCATATTAATGTTTTGAAGGATGAAACAAAAAGAAGGTAAATAATAATTCCCCTTTATAGACTTATTTTCATTATATATAAATAACATATATTTATTTAATCATTCTTTATTACCATCCATAGAAGTTATACGTATGAACGAGAGACACTTTTACATTCTATTTGATGGAAGAAACATGGATAATGGTTTATTCTTAATTATAATAACACTTAAGTAAATTTAGGTTAACAAATATATTATTTTATAATAAATATGATATATTTTAATTAGTAAAATTAAAAGGTAGTAAAATTAAGCGATTTTTTATTTTCGGTGATTCCTTGGCCTTCTATTGGATGATTCTGACTCCTACTGTGAAGATTGTATGTTTGAATGATGGTGTGGTTGATTTTGTTTATTGATTGAGTTTTTTAGGTGGCCGTTATATTCTGGAAATTGGTGTTTGAAGTTTTTTTTGCGAGGTAATGTATGGTTTAAGACTTTTCCTCAAAAGTGTTTTTTGGTTTCTCACTTTTTCCTCAAAAGTGTTTGGAAAATAAAATTATTAACTTTCAGTCAGTTCGGTCTTTTTGGAAGACCAACACCATTAGTTTGTATATATATATATATATTATAATAATGTATTTTGGTAGGGTATGGTCAATATAGATTTCCCAATTTTTTTTAAAGGGTTGAGAGAAGTGTTGTCAATTTATAAGTGTGGGGTGGGAAATTATTGGATTTCTAGAAAGTATTATATTAATATAAATTATTTTTCATTCCTAAATGGAACTAAAATTGGTGTAATTTGAAGATAAGATGAGTATAAGTCTGAATATAATCATTTAATAAAATTCAAACATGTTTTTGGTATGTTTCCCCCTTCCCATTTTGTTTTAACCCTTCGTTAACCATTTTGACAATTACTATGATATTAAAGATCTCTTCCCATTAAGGGTTAATAATGTTACTATAACATTTAAAATGACCCATAAATAGACCATGGTTTGTGTTTACAATTTCACACCATTAATTTTTCTATATATTAATTATTCTTTATTTTTTTGAATCTTTTATTAAATCATTATTAATTATAAAATATCATTAATGTCATTTTTGACATTAATTATTTAATTTGAATTTAAATATAATAAAAAGGTGTAATTATGATATAATTAATTCATACTTTCCAAAATGTATTATATAACTATATAATTTGTGGTACACATTAATTTTTCCAAATTATATTATTTTTAGTATTTTTAAAATCATTTATTTTAATTTTCTATTAATAAAATATATGTGGTGTCGATGTTGGAATGAATTTAAGTTAATTATTTTATCAGTAAAAAATAAAATAAAATACCATGATTAAAAAAATAAAATAAAAATAAAATGAATATTTATAACCATATATATTCCTTGGTTATATATGTGTAAAATATTATGTAAATAAAACAAAGAGATTGGAATTTTTTATTTTTCTTTATATAAAAAAATATAAAGAGTCAAAATCATGGAAAAATCAGAAAAGGAAATATATTTGAATTTTGGATGATTATGGATGAGATTTATTCATATAATAAAATTAATTAATGTTTTAGGGTCTTTATTTAGTTATTTTTATTTTAATTGAAACCTTAATTACTGGATTTATCCATTATATTGGCAACAAAATTACAAAAGTTAGTAGGAATAATGTCCAAAAATAAAGGGTGATTTTTACCAAATTTGGACCCACTAATTACAAATATAGAATCCAATTTAAAATATTTAATTTCTAGAGTTGGATGAAATTACACTTAATATAAATTTCTAAAATCCAATAAGAATTTTTTTTAAATAAAATACAACATGAAGCCCTATAATGTACTTTTATATAAATTAGGAATAATTATGATAAAAATTAATTTATTTGTATTATATATAATTAAATAAATATTCTTTTATATTGAGATAAAATTAAAATAATACTTATAATTTTTTAGAGAAAAGAAAATGATAGTTTTACACAAATTGATATTTTTAATATCAACTGAAAATTTATTCTTTTCATTAAACTCCAAAAAATAACCTAAAGAAAATTTTAATATATTGATTTAACAAAGTAATATTATTTTTATAAAATATAATTTATATAATTTTATGAAATTAATTATATTATTTTCTCATAATTGTTTTAAGAAAACATATTTTTGAATTATAAAATAAATTTACTGAGAAATAAATTACTTATCTTCTATGAATTAATCAATGAATTTGTATTGAGTAGGTTCTTATATATTTAATTATTGTTTAATAATATTGATACCTTCAAATTTAAGGGATTTTTTAATATTTATATTTAAATAATAATAATTTCTAGTTTTTTTAGTACCATGTCTTGTTCAACCAAGCTGTACCAAGGGGCTCTAGTAAAATCTTCTCCATTTCTCCCCCTATTCAATTGAATCTCTTTGAAGGTTACTTGGTAAGTTTGGTTGAGTTTTTTCTTGATTACTTCCTCCACTATTCCTTCTCTCCATGTTATTTGGTATTTCTTTAGTGGGATCTCTATTGGAAGAACCCTAGGATGAGGGTTAGATTATGTGGTTTAGTTTCTTCGATGATAGGGCTTGTGGATTGTCTCTTTGGATCTTTTTTTTCATTATCAGGAAGTTTTTTTTCATTTGAATTCTATTAAGGTTGGAGTTTTCATCAATTTAATTTATGGAACATTCCATTTTATGATTGGAATTTTCTAAATGGGTTCTAAGTATGTTTTCTTTTCTTGTGATGTGTTAGTATAAATTTATTTGGCATTTTCATGATGAAAAATTATTGTGAAATGTTTTTTCAAAGGGATTACTTTAATATGCTTATATATGTAATCACATAATGTGTTTGATGAAATATCAATTGATTATTTTAAAATAAAAGTGTGTGTATTTGTTGGTGGTTTCCCTTATTTTTGTTTTGAAACCTTTGTTGGTTTAGGGCTTGGGTGTTTTGTGGGGATTTTGGCAGTCGTATGGTTTGGTGCTTATGTGTGGTTTGTTGTGATTGATTATAAAGAAAGTTTTTCTCCTTTAAAAAATATCTTTGATGTTATATTATTTTTAATTGAGTGTAACATTGAATGTGGAAACATCCATATGTGCATGAGTTTCACATATGGATGGGAACAAAAATTTTAATGGTATATGATAAACTTTCTTAACATAAAACTCAGATTTCAAAACACTTATTTGTATCTTTCAAACCTTCAGTCTTTACTAAATGTATCTTAGTTTCAAACGACTCAATTGTTGTTTCAAATTTGTGTTTGAAATTATGGTACATTTGGTCCTTTTAAAAATGGTTGGTTTCTAGATGGTATAAAAGACCTTTTGGAATATTTATGTTTGTTTTGTGTTTTTATATTGGTTTTTAAAATAGTGTTGAAAATGGAATTTTATGAGGAAATATAAGGCTTGGTTGGGACATTGAGGTGTTGTGTGGTTTTTTTGAAGCTCATGTGATGTGAATTTAGGTTGGAATATTAGTATGTTTTGGAAAAATGGTTGAAATATTATGTGGTGTTCACTCCTGGTTGGTACTTTATAGTGTTTAATAAAGTGGATTTGAAACTCGTATGATGTGATAGACCAATTGGAACTTTTGAATGATTTCTTGTTTGGAGGGAACCTCTATGGTGGATCCTTTGTGGATATGGTCATCACAAAGGTGGTTCTAGTGTTTGGGATAGGAAAGAATGGTGGTAGTGGGTTTTAGTTGAACCACACATGTGAGGACCTCCCCATTCACCAAGTACTGCTATCAGTGGATTCATGGGCATCATCTAGAGGGTCGAGTGATGGTTTCTTGTATACCCAAATTAAACAGGTTGGTACCCCTAAATTTTCTGAGAGGCTAGGGGTTACGTTTCACTATATTGGATAGTTTAGAGTGGCCAGATTTTTATTAACTATAGAGCTACACCATATGCCAATAGGTATGTCCGAACTGAGTACATTAAATGACTTATTCTAGAAATTTTTATTAAATTCCCATGATTGACTATATATATTCTCTTTTATACTTCTTCTACACGTTGTATATTATCTCTACCTACTCTATTTTATTTATTTTCAATAGATCACTTTTTATTATCTATGTCAATTTATTAATTGGATTTTGGTTATGAGTTGGCATGGTTTGAAATGTGAAATCATTTTATAAAGTAGAACTGTATGTGTTGTTTCAAAATGTGAATTTGTGGAAATATATTTTTCATTCATTAAATAGATAAAAATAATTTTTTCTAAATTTATTTAAAACTAGTGTTTAGGGACTAACCTAAAGAAATAAAATTTATTGATTCTATGGTGATTTACTAGTAAGATGTTTTATTCTCCCACCCTACTTATGTCACTTAGAATTGTTAGACCCGACTATTTTTGGAGATATATATTTCTATTTCTCATGTATGCATTTAGAGAAGGTTATTCTTGTGGTTTTTAGTGATAAATAAGTCACATGGAGATCGTGTTAGTGTTGTTTGTTTTCATATTTGTAAGGATTTTCTATTTTGTTACATATTTATTGTATTTGGATGAGTTTCTTTATTAATTGTTGTTAAATTATTGTTTCTTATGATGTGTGATTACTTAGGTTATTTTATCCCATTTTTTTGGGCTAAATCATTCCCATTGTGATATATTTGATGCCCAGTGTGGGTATCCAACCTGAGAGGACTAGGAATAACTCTCAGGCCTTTTCTCGGTCCGGGTTGGGTTTTGGGTTGGATGGAATCCTGACCTGGTTCATGAAAAATGATATCAGAGGCAAAATTTATTATTTTGGGTGTCTGGTTGACTATATATTAGGACGGTTGGGACTCGAGAGGTAGGTATAAGAAGGATATCATAAACCATTGCTCATTTTGATCCTAAAGCTACTAGGTGTAGTCCAGGATTTGAGTCAATGTTTTTGGTTTTTGGGTATGGATGAGGATTGAAAATGGATGTGATATGGTTTCATGTAGTGATCCCATATAGAGTAGTGACCCATGTGGATTTAGAGTGAAAAGATTAATGTCTACACAGTTTTTGATGCCAACTTGGGGAATATCCCACTAACAATGTTGACGGGTTATGCGTGGACACTGGTTCCTCATCTTGAGAGCTTGGTGTGAGTTGTTATTTAATTTATTTTTTTTGGTGTGCGTTTAGTTTGAAGGGGGTAATGGTTTGTAAAAAAAGGGGCTTTAAAAAGGGAAATCGTTTAGGGAAAATCATTTTTCAAAAGTGTAAAATAATTTTTGGGAATGGGTTTTGTTTTAAAGGAAGAATTTGAAAAGTGTGTTGGTTTTGAAAAGTTTATTATGGTATTTTAAAAATGTGTCCTTGGAAGTAGTCGGTTTCAGAATTTGTAAAAAAATGGGGTTTTTGGAATGATTATTTTGGTTATGTTTATATTTTTTGTCTTATGAGCCAGTTTTTTTGAAAAAATAATGGTCATTTTATTTAGTTTTGATTAGATGTTTAATTTGGTTTCATGTTATGATTTGTTTCATAGTTTTTTATCCAGAATGTTCCCCAAGGTTTTTAAGGAGCCACCTTCTTTTAACTATAACCAGGATCTCAGTAGAGTGGAAGAGTTGACATTATATCAGTTATTGCCTATCTTTTTTCATTATCTAGATCCTTTAGAGGCTTCATAGTGGCTTGAGAATGTTTATAGTTTTTTCTGGTCATTGGGAACTCCTAAATCTATTACTATTCGTGCTGTTTCAGAATCATTTGAGGGTCCAGTTTTGGATCAATGGATGGTGATCGCCCCAACATATTTACAATTCAGGATTAATTGGGATGTGTATATAAATATCTTTGTCTAATTTTTCATACCTTAGGGGGTAAATATAGGGAAAGTGGAAGAGCTCATTAATTTTTAACAAGGTCATAAGAGGGACAAGAACTATGTTGACAACTTCAAGTAGATGGTTTCCTTTTCTCTGGAGGTAGTGTCACAAGATCAGTTTAAAGATCTTATTTTTGTTTGGGGTCTTTGTACAGAGTTCAAAGATCATTTCCACTCATCAAGTTAAATTTGGTTCAAGAAGTTGGTGGATGAGGTGGTCTTAGCTGAGTTGGTTCCTAGGGTGCAGTTGGTAGAAATTGATGAACCAAATGTTTTCATTACCCATAATGGTTACCCCTCTATCTAGAAATGTGTTCTATAGGAAAATATTTACAAGAAGACTCTTTATTTATTTATTAATTATCGTTAGTCATACCATTCACTTGTGTGCTTTCAGTGCGGTCAGTTTGGGAATTCAAAACTTCCTTGTAAAAATCCTCCAAATGTGTGTCATCATTGTGGTTGTTTGGGTCATATAGAGATGCATTGTAAGAAGCATTTTCCATGAAATAAGCCTTAATCATTGGGTTTCATATCCTAAATTTTGGGAAGAATATTCTTAAAGACATCATGGATATAGCCATACACCCCAATGTTTGGCTCTTTATGTAGTCAGGAATCATGGGCGTGGTGGAGTTATTGGCCCAACTTTTGTCTCCAATGTGGTGGTGGGAAAAGTTTGGGTTCCTTTTCCATAATTTTATTGGTTGTAGAAACTTTCTTCTTACTGTAAAAGAAACATATTAGCTTTTCACTTTTGAAACTCTAGTGTAAGAGATTCATTTTTTAGATCCTGTATGGTTATCTTTTTTTTATTTGTTCTAGATCCTCACTATATTTGTTTTTAGTACCTTAATGTTGTAAGTAATTTATGAATCATGGTTTAGGACGATGTTTGGTTTGAAGTTTCTTTCATTGTGGCCCATTTTATTGGCAATTCTAGTCCTTGTTGGAAATTCATGTATTGTTCAGTATGTGATGGTATTGTTGGAAGTATCTATTTCATGTGGTTTTGTTGTTTAGATTTTGAGGAGAATCTTGGGGTAGTTCTTATTGGGTTTCCCATGTTGGTTCTATCATGTTGGGAGTTGCAATGTTGGTTTTTCTAGTTAGGTTCTTGTTGTTGGGAGAATCCCACACTTTCCACAATTATTTTCAATTTTTTTCTCATAGAGGTGGTCAGGTTTGACCTATGGAGTGAAAGGTCACCCCAAAGATCATGGTTTTTTTTTACGATCATTCAGGTTTGGGAGCAAGTTTTATTTATCATTCTTCTAGGTGACTTTATGGAGAAAGAAAGTGTTTGTGGTGAGAATAATTGTTAACCAAAAACATGGAATTTCATTTATTTTATTCTTTTATTCATGTTAGATTTTTTGGTTGAGGTTTAGGTTTAGTTTTTACCAAAAACATTTGAGTTTTGGAATTTTGAAGTGGATTTTTTCCCTGTACACAGTTTTTGTACCCATTTTGTGTGTTAACAGTGCATTATATTAAGGAAAAGGTTTTTTATAATTTTATTTCTTCTTGAAAGGGTTTTCATGCAATGTTTTAATACTATTTGGTGAAAAATATGAGATTTCATTGAGAAACCATGAGTCTTGTTTTCAGTGTCAAGGTCATGGTGCACAACTTGCACATGGTTAGAGAAAACTATTCAGAAATAGTAACAAGGGTTCTCCAATTTTAACATTATCCTTGTGTATGATTGTCATGTGGTTTCTGAAACCAATTTTCCAAACCATACAAGGTTCCCCACCTCTATACTAGGGTGCACAGAATTGGTGCATGATTTTCAAACCGTGCATCCAAACCATCCATGTTTCCTAGGTCATTAAAATTTTGAAATTACTTCTTTTTCCCCTCATCTTTTTTAATCCCCATTCACAATTATCTTCAATTTCCCGACCAGGCTCACCAAGAGGCTCAAGTAAACTCTTCACCCTTTCTTCTTTTCCCATGTTTAAGCTCCATGAATTTTCATAGGAAAACTTATCTTAGTTTTTGGTTGATTTCTTCCTCCTTTATCACTTATCTCTTGGTTCTTTGGTCTTTCTTTTGTGGGATCTCTCCTGGATGAACCCTAGGATGAGGGTGGGATTATGTGGTTCGATTTATTTAATTTTATGGTGTGAAAATTGTATCTTGGGATTGATTCTTCATTATTACAAAGTTTCATTTGATTTTCACATCATTGAGATAGGGGTTTCCATTCATTAACTTTATAACATATTCCATTTAATTATTGAGTTTTCTAAATGGGGTTTATGTATTTTATTCATTGCTTGCGATGTGTTATAATAATATTTTTTTGGTGTTTTGATGATGTAAAATTGATGTGAATTTGTTTTTCAAAGGGTTTAATTTAATATTCTTATATATATATGTATATAAGATGTTTAATGAAATTTCAATTTATTATTTTTTAATAAAATTAGGTGCATATGTTAATGGTTTTCCTTGGTTATGATTAGATATATTGGTTGGTTTATTAATTCAGTCTTGGGTGGGTATTTTGGTGGTCTTATGGTTTTTCACTTATGTGCGGTTTTTTGTGATTGGTGTTAAAGAAAGCGGTGTTTATTTAAAATGGTTCTTGGATTTTCTCTTGGTTTTAAATGATTGTTCCATTGGATGGAAAAACATCCATATGTGCACAAGTTTCACATATATATGGGAACACAACTGATAATGGTATTAGATAAAATTTCTTAACATAAAATATATATTTCAAAACACTTGTATGTTTCTTTCAATCCCTTGGTGTTTTACTAAATGTTTACTGGTTTCAAATGAATCGAATTTTGTTCCAAATTGGTGTTTGAATTTTTTTTCCAATTGGTCCTTCAAAAAATGGTTGGTTTCTAAGTTATGTGAAATCCCATTTGGAATATTTATGTATGTTGTGTGTTTTTATATTGGTTTTTTAAAGGGTGTTTTAAAAACAATTTATTTGGAAACGTTAGGCATGTTTGGAACACTGAGATATTTTGGGAATTTTTTTGAAACTCATGTGATGTGAAATTTAGTTGTAATCTTAGTATTTTTTGGAAAAATGGTTGGATTATTATGTGGTGTGTAGGTCATATTAGTAATTTATAGTGTTTGAGAAAGTTATTTTGAAACACATATGATACTTTAACCTGGTTGGCACTTGTGAATGATTTTTTGTTAGATAAGAACCTATATGGTGGATCCTCCTAGTACAGGGTCATCTCATAAGTGGTGTCCATGTTTAGGATAAGAAATCATGGCGGTAGTGTGTTTTAGTTGAACCAGGTGTTTTAGGACCTCCCCATTCATAGAGTACAATTATCATGGGATTCCTAGGAATCATCTAGAGGATTGAGGGATGGTTTCTTATAGACCCTGATTATATGGTTTGGTACCCACTATATTTCCTAAGAGTCCAGGAGGGAAGTGCCACTAGATTGGATATTTTAGAGTGGCCATTTGGTTATTTACTATGGAGTTTCACCATATTCTAGTAGGTGAGTCCAAACTGAGTACCTACTGGGATTTATTCTAGAGATATTTATGGAATTTCCATGATTGACTATCAGTATATTATGTTTACTTCTACTACATGTTGGATATTATCCCTTCTTGTTTTATTTTATTTATTTTCTATAAATCCCTTTTTATTGTTTGTGTTGATTTTATAATTGGGTTTTGGTTATGTGTTATCATGTTTTAAAATGTTAAACCATTTTATAAAGTAAATATGAATGTGTTGTTTTAAAAAGGGAATTTTTAGAAAGATATGTTTCATTATTTAACGAGATAAAAATCATGTTTTATAAATGTATTTCAAACCAATGTTCTCATACCCTATTTGTGCCACTCAGAGCTGGTAGGACCAAACTATTTTGAAGGTGCATGTTTATGGTTCTGTTGTGTTCCATTAGAGTAGGTTAGTCTTATGTTTGGTGGTGACTAGGAAGTCATGTGGAGATCCTGTTAGCATGGTTTGGTTTCATCTTTGTATTTAGTTTATATTTTTTTCAACAGTTGTTTTATTTTTATTTGTTTATGTATTTATTGTTTTTCAGTTGTTGTTCGTTATGTTTCATGCTCAGTTTGGTTATTTGATCCTAGTTTTTTTGGGATAAATCATTCCCATTGTGATATCATTGATTCCTAGTACTACTCGTCAACACGAGAGTATCGGGAACGCCTCCCAAGCCTTTTCTAAAGACGTGTCCGGTTTTGGGTTGGATGGAAGCCTGGCCTAGTTCATGGCAGTACATACTTTATATCTTTCCATTTTATAAGGGTAATTTCATCCGTTGGTTTTATTTGATAAATTTCCATTTCATATCATATTCCATGAAATGACCATCCAATATTAATTTTTTATGCACAAGACACTAAAATAAACATACAACAGATCACATATTAGATAAAAGGATAAAAATAAATCCATCTGGTCTATAGGTATTTTTCAAAAATTTAATGATTAGAAAAAATTATCTACTACTTAAATAATAATACCCAAGGATCAATTTATTAAATTTCTAAATTATTTACCTTAATACCCATCAATATTCAATATCGAAAAAATTATAATGAGGGTCACTAATTTAACTCAACATTAATCATCCAAATAGAATATTGTATTAGTTAATTATTACATAAAAATATATGAATACCTCAATCATATATTCCCCTAAAACAAGGTTATAAGATGAAGTACCATAAAACCACAACCAAAACATACATTCATAAAAAAAATTATCTCTTTATTAATTATTTAAATGAAATAAAAAATTATAAAATATATTTTATAAATACAAAAATGAAATAAACTCTATCATAAATTAAATTTTCATCAAATCACTAATAATTTTTAGTTTTACCAATACCATCCATTTTACTTCATCTAAATAAATATTCAATTTATACCAACTAAATATTATTAACTCAAAATATGGAACATATTAGTGGTTATAATTCCCTTATTAATGTATTCTAAAAAATGTATCCTTATAACCAAATCAATTGTATTTGTTATTTTTACCATTTTAATGAAATACTACTGCGGTAAAATTATTATATGATTTGTGATTCTTATAACCATAAGAAATTGATAAAATACTTCTAAAAGTTAATTATTGAATCTAGATAGGCAAAAAAAATTAATCATTACACTTTGGTTATACTAATAACTTAATATTTTCATCAACACCTTATCTTTTTTTAAGATGTATTCCCTAGATTCTTGGGGTAACTGTTTTCATAGAACCCCATCTTCTTACAGTTGAAAAAAGGAATGTCATAGGTTTCATATTTACTCTTTAAATCACACACCTAATGGATATTCCCTCTACAATTGAGGAAAACTCCCACTCCCTTTAATTAAGTAATAAAAAATGTCGTTCCACAATTATAACATGTGAAACAATCCCTCCCTCTATTCTTTCCCTTTACATTATTTTCTATTTATTCATTTTCTTCTCTTAATTTACTTAAAATACATAAGTCTTGGATAATTATTTGAAAATATTGATTCCATGTGATACTATATCCTCATATAATGAGAATGTTTATAAGACTACTTTCTTTTTGTAGGATTGGATTTAACCAATCAATAAAATGACCAGTATTACTTTATGGATTACACATATAGTCTACAAAATTCCTTGCTAACCGTGTAATGTTGAATTGAAATTTAACAACATTTCCTCTTCCTTTTCTCTTAGACTCAAGAATTATCTCTCCATACCATTTGTTGTTTTTGAGGAAAATATTTTTCCTGGAAAATTTCCTTAAAATCCTTCTATTCCATGATCTCTATTGCCTCCAAATCCAATTTTTTTTAATAAATGACCACCTTTGATATGCATCCCCTAAGGGATGATAAAATTCCATAAAAACTTAGTATATTTCATTAATTCATAAAGTAGTAAATATATTCCCTATAGATCATACCCATATTTACATTAAAATTTGATTTTTAATCTCATTAAATGATGGAGGTTTCTAACTCATGAATCTGTCTAAAATTGTTAAATGACATTTTGGATTAATAGGATACTCTACATGGTAAAGGATATGGGTCATAACCTAATCTATTTTCAATAATATGGTTATAAATTTTTCTTCTTCAACTATAACTCTAGCTTAAGCTTCATTAACTTTCCCAAAAGGGTAGTCCCTTCATGGATTATGTGCATTAAGAAAGTTTGTATTCATTCTTATAGATTCCATTTTTATGTAATGGAATACACTATATTAGATTATAAAATTATTAATCATATCATATAATTTGAGGACAAGTAAAAAAGTTTACATAATTTGAAAATTTCTATATAGAAAATCTTGAATTCATTATCTTCAATTTTTTGTGAATATTTTCAATATTTATCACAGGGTAAATTCCTATAATCTATGTTTTCTTAAATCTAGTTCCCAAGGATTCTACTAACCCTAAATCATATAAAAACTATAAATCTATTGACTCTAATAGCTGATAGTCATTGGTTATTTTATTATATTGTTACTAGATACAATGAGTCACATCACATAATAGCGAATTATTTAATAGTCATGGAAAATTAGACACATACATGAATTACATTACTTTATAATACTTAAAATACAATATATTATTTTATTTGAGAACACTATTATTCCCTCTTGTATATCCCTACATTCTAATCATAATACACTTTTTGGGATCTTAGATAATAGAAACCTATAAAAGGGGTTATCTCAGATGCTCAGTAATGGTAAGTGTATAGTGGATGCTAATATTAATAAATAATAAATAATCAATATTTCAAGGTAAATATTTTAAAACACATTCCATTTAATCAATTGCCTGAGCATGAAAAATTATATGATTAGAATAAATGATGATCAAATAATACAACATAAATAATCACATAAGCATGAAACTTATCCATAGATATCATAATTAATGTAATAATGACATGAATATAAATAACTAATATCATAATGAGGAAATGCATAATTCTAGATATCATAAAAATAATTTCAAGACATTGTACTAAAAAGTCATATATAAATGGGCAGTACCAAGGCAAAATACCCAATAATGTTAGTATAGTGAGAGCTATTGATGCATCATGTGTCTATATCAATCCTTTCGCATCACTAAATATGTCCAATGCATTCCAAAAAATTAATTGGTGGAATATAATCATAATAAAAATTATATTGAAAAACTAGAAAATGAAGTGTTAATACTTTCCTTAATATATAAACATAATAAAAAACTATCTAGAGTAATATATCTAATTGTATCAAGATGGTACATCCCCATTAAAACGTTCCATAAAACATCTAAATAAATAATAAAAATGAAATCATTATAATATATCCATAGTGGATCATAAGTAAAATGATTTATTTTTAAGATGATGAATATAAAAACTATAAAAATTTCATTAAAATAAGTATTGGGGAATACACTTTTTCACTTTGAAAAAAACAATAATTTTTTTTAGAATATTATGGAAAACATTTTATTTGAAACAAATCATGAAATCTTTTATAAGATGCTTCAAAGAAATGAGAATTCATGATGACAGGAAAATCAATTCATGCTGAGTATATTAAAATAATTATTCCTTTCACATTTTCGATAAAAAGTCAAAAAACATCATTTGGAAATTGATTGGAATATTCCATTCAATAATTTCTGTAAAAATACAAAAATGGGTAAAAATATTTTTAAAAAATCCTTAGATATTGTTAAAAACATTATTCAATGTACTTTTGTTAAAACATGGATATTAATGAAAAATGATTTTTGACCAAAGAGAGAAATAATTTTAGATTCTCTTAAGAACATTTTATAAATAATTTTAAGTAAAAAAGAGAGGAAAATTGTAATATTACCTGTATAGAACATGAATTACCTTATTATCTGAAAATAGATTTAGTTTTTTATATAAATATTAATCAATTCACCTAAGGGGTACTTATACACAAACAATCTTGAATAATAATGAGACTATGATGTTAACCCTTAATGATTTAGTAACATTTTAATCATAACCCCCATGTAATATAAAAAATAATATGAAAAATTAAATACCATCATAAGAAATAGATTCATGATATAAATTATCAAAAGGTTAGTATATACACAACTTAAAATGAATAAGTGTTTAATATGGAAGATGTCGCTATGAAAAAAAAGTAAGGAGAGAAAACCCTTAACTCAGGTCTAATTTCCTTCGTATTTGTCTGAACCACATATATAATAAATATAAATTTGATATAAAACAAATTTATAACTACATTTATGTATTTCATACTTTATATCATTTACTTTTAACCTTTTATCACTCATTTATTAACAATTATTTATTAAATTACTATTATATGCAATAACTACTTAATTTTTAATCTATGTCTTGGTTCGGTAGTTTCGATCCCTTTACATTGACCATGATTTATTCATATTAAAAATAATAATCATGATATAAACATATTATTTTTTAATTATATACATATTTATAGTAATTAATAAATTTTATTGATAAGAAAATTAATTATACCATTCATGGTGATGGTAGGCTGTATGAAAGCATGAACATTGATTTCATTTTTTGATAGATAGAATGATGGAAATTAAAAAAATTAAACATTTCAGAATAATTATTATAAAATATAAATCATACATATTCATAAATATCTCCTTATTACCATCCATATAAAATGGACATTTAAAATTGATCACATCTCTTTGTGGAGGTGGTATTCCACACATACACACGAGCCACATTATCATTTTCCAACGGATTTGAAGGTAAGAATCTAGATATCATATTATGATTAAAAATTCATTATTATTCTTTAAATATAATTTTTAAATATGAAACAAAAATTAAAATCCATCAATAAAATATGGTGATAAAAAAATAATTATTTCCAGTTGTGGAGACGTTAAGTCGTACTTATGCACAAGCGATATTGTGACTTTATATTTGATGGAAAAAGGATTTGTAATGGTGGTTTCATAATTATTTTAATGTTTATTTATATTTAAGATATGTAAGTTATTATTTTATGAGAAATATTATATATTTATAGGAGTTAAAAGAATAATTAAAAAATAATAATGTGATTGATTAAGAGGATTACTTCTTCCTTGAAAGAACTCTTTTAGATCTCCTCTTAAGGATCCTATGAATAGTAAATTGAGTAAACCTGACCTAATAGAATTCAGATAATGGTTTTTATAATGGATTTTTATATGGTTTGGTCAATATATATTTCTCAATATGGTGTGAAGAATTGTGAGAAGGGGATCCCTTTTATATGTGAGGGGAGGGGCATTCTAGAAATTTGTTAAAGTATTAAATTAATATTAATTGTTTTTCATTCCAAAATGGATCAAAATTGATTAAATTTGAATATATTATGTTGATAATTCAAAATAATATCATAAAATAGAATTTTGAAATGTTGTTGGGGTGTTTTCACTCTTATCGTTTATTTGAATCCCCCCTTTAACCCTTTTGGCAATTACTATAATATTAATGTTTTCTCCCATTAAGAGTTAATAATGTTTTATAAAATGAATAAAGCCCCATAAATTTTACATGGATGATTAATAAACCCTAATCCATTAATTTAATATAATATATTATTTTTTTAATTTTAAATCATTTATTTAAATAATTTTTTGTATAAAATATCTACAATGTCATTTTTACACTATTCATTTAATTTAAAATTAAATGCATCAAGACAATGGTGGTATTCGAATATAATCTTCTAATAATTAATTAATATGACATATAGATCTATTAAATTCTTTTTATCAATAATATTATTCAAATTATATTAGTTTGAGTATTTTTAATATCATTCATTTTAAATTTCTGCTACATAAATAAATGTTTTGTCGATGTTGTGGAAGTATTTAAGGTAACTCTTTCATAACTAATAATTAAAAAAAATTAAGAAAATTAAAGAAAAAAATTATATTTAAAATTGATATTTATAATGAAAAAATATTATATTTACTCCTATGAAAAAAAATATTTTGATTATAAAACAATGTGTTTTACATTTTTGACTTTTCATTATATGAAATAAAATAAAGGGTCCAAATTGTGGAAAAATGTAAAAAGGTTATAAATTAGGATTTTAGATCATTAAAAATGAGATATTCTCATCTAATAAAATTAATTATGGGTTTAGGTTTATTTTTTAGTTCTTATCATTTTTAACCATAATTAGCTGATTTACCCATTATCGTGACAAAAAAATTATTAAAGTTTCTATTGATAATATCCAAAACCTAAATGGACCCATTTAAAAATTTTAAACCATTTATTAAAAATATGGAATAAATTTTTAAATATAAAAATTCTATAATTTTAAGAAATTACCATTAACAAAAATGTGTAAAACCCAACCAAAAATAGTTTTTTAGTAAAAACCCATTTTATGCACAAAAATGACCTTAGAACAAAATCAGGTATAATGATAATTAAAATTAATTTAAATGGATTATATATAATTTAATAATTCTTGTGTTAATTTGATATAATATTAATATAATAATTGATATTTTTAGTAAAATAAATATACCAATTTTACAAAAAATGGTATTTCTCAATATTTACAGAAAAATCATTTTTTAAGAAAAAACAAAAAAATTACCCATAAGAAAACATTGATAATATGATTCAAAAAAATGAATTATTTTTATAAAATATAACTCAATAATTTTTTAGAAATTAATTATATTATTTTCTCATAAAAATAATTAAAATTATTTTGGAAGAAAACATATTTCTAAAGTATAACATTACTTTACTAAAAAAGTGATTTCGTATTCCCTAAGAATTAATCAATGAATTTTTATTAATTATGTTATCTCTATATATATTTTTTAATAGTTTTAATAATATTACTATATTCCAATTCAAATTCTATGTTATAATTGTGATATTTAAAAAATAATATTTTTTGTTTCATTTAATCTTGATGTTGTGTGTTGTATACAACATCAAACATATTGTTCTTTTAAAATATTTGGGTGTTACATCATCCTTATAATAAATAAATATTTAATTTACATATATTAGAGGGACATATTCATAAATAAAATAATATATGTAATTCCATTATAATTTAAAATAATATTTTTATTAAAAACATCTTCATTAAAATAACCATTCTAGTGAAAATTGGTATCTTTTCCTTGCTAGTTTGAGTTTTATGGTTATGGAACATAATCATTAGTCATGGTTTCATCATCTGTAGAATATTAATCATGAAATAAATCTATCTTTTATTAATAAAATTCAATTTTATAATCATTAATATAATATGGTGATGAAAACTAAATTAAATTACATCATGGAGAAGGTAGTCTGTACATACAGATGTGTCACATTTACATTTTTTTATGGATGGAATTAAAGAAATTTAAACACTAATTCAACAATATAGATTCATTTTTATGTCATAAATATAATATTTATTCATAAAATATGTCCTTGTTATCATCTATTTTATGATGAAATGAAAAATGAATCACATATTTTTTGAATGTGGTTATCTACAAGTTTACACAATATATGTTATCATTTTACAATATATTCAAAGGTTAAAAGGTAGAGAATATATTAAAAATTTTAGAACATTAATTATTTTAAAAAATTAATATATAAAAATTATATCATTCATAACAACCAATCAGGAATAATGGTTATGAAAAATAAAAAACACCACTTCGTGAGGAGATAGTCTGTATGTATGCACAAACAATGCTTGTGTTTCACATTTGATTAAGAAGGATATTAATAATGGTTTCACCATAAAAATAAAAAATATTTATATTTATTATAATTTATTCATCTTGTTATGATAGATACAACATGTTTAAAGATGGTGTACGAAAAAAAAAATTAAAATCACTTAGTTATGTGTCATTTCTTTATATTGAGAAACCTCCTTCATCTTACACCTTAATCATTAAAAGGAATGTATTATGATAAAACAATACCTATATGATATAGATAGTGATTATGATATTTTATTTTGTCCAATATTTATTGATCTATTATGTTCATGATGTGTGAGGAAGTGAATAGTGGTGGTGTCCTTTTATAAGGGAGGGAGAGGAAATATATAATTTTTTTTTTCAAACGATTAATATATATTATTATACTACTAAATATATATGGTTAAAAATTGTCTCGTATTAGAATATATGAAGAGATAGAAAATAAGTGTATTCATTCAATAGGATTTAGACTTGTTTAGGGTCATTTTAGACATTATATATTAAGTTTAACCCCAACATAATCCCTATTAACATTTACCATATTAATAAATTATTTACTATTATTACAATTAATAATTTAAATAATCGTAATTTTACTATATTAAATATTATTAATTAATATAATTCAAAATAAGTAATTAATTTTATAAAATTCAATATGTATAAGTGAAACAAATTCATTTTAAAATAATCCATTAGAACATAAAAAAGAAATAGTTTTTTAGAAAAATGAATTATTAAGTCTAAAATGTTTTTTAAATAAGAATAATTTCAATTACAATGATTTTAAATACCTTTTTTATAATAAATAACTTGATAATTTTTAAAATAATTTTAAAATAAATTAGGGAAATGTAGATAATTGAATAGAAAATATAGTTTTATATAAAATCTATATATTTTAACTATTCATTAAAAATTTAATCATTTTAGACTGATAAAAAATATTTCAAATAATGGAAATTATGAAATTTTTATATAAAAAATATCAATTTTAAATTATAATATTTCTAAAAGTGGTACACATGAATTATAAAATCAATACACAAAATGAATCACAAACAATTTTAAAGAAAATGTATTTTTGAAGCAATAAAATGAAATTATTCTCATTCTATTAATAATACCCATAATTAAAAAAAATAAAAATATATTTTTTATTATATAATCACAAAATTTAATTAATGTTAATCATCAATGGAATGTATTTTAATTTATTAATATAAAAACACATTTCTTGTATAGAAACTGATTTTTATAAAATTATTTCTTTATACATTAAAATGATTTTCTTTATATTTGTAACCAATTTATAACCCAAAAATTAATTTTATATAATTAAAAATAATAATTTTACATAAATTATTTATCCCTATTCAAAATAATTTATCCAATGTCTTTGTGATAACAGAAAAATTAAATAATAATAATTGAATATCATGTCGCAGTTCGTTTAAACTCGGTGTTATGTGTAATTAATGTTATCAATAAAATTAATTTTTTATTAGAATAAATATATCATAAAATATTAGGGTGTTATAGTTATTATGAAAATAAATTGGAAACACTCACTCTATTTTATATGATGATAATACCCAAATTATATATATTCATGAAAATGAATTTTGTAGTGTACATGAATTATCATGTAAAGTTAATAAAAAAAGTAACACAAGGAAGTTTAGGTGTTGTCCATTTGTTTTTTATGATTTTAATGTGATGATAGGTATTTCAAAATTCTTAATTGTGATCAGGAATAAGAAATTAATTTCTACATGAACTTTTGTAATTAGGTGAATAATGCGAATCTCGTTCATGAGTAGATGGTAATATATAGCGGATGATTCATTTTATGAATGCATGAGATGTAATACATACACAAGTGTTGAGAACTGTGAAACAAGGGAGGATATAATTAACTATAGTTTTTGTGAATAAAATTTGGTTAACGCTTTCATGAATACAATGTATCATAATACATGTTGGTGAATTAAATTATTGGTGATGGTAAACTAGAATTATATAAACAATCATTTTCAAATATATAAAATGAAACATGTATGTTTTTTATAAAGTGATATATGTTGATATTTATATCATGATGAGAATTTATTTATTATATCTGAAGAACAAGTATAATAAATGAAAATAGAAGAGGATATATTTATGATTCAAATTAGTTATATACATGGTTTTCTCATTACCACATTTAATTATGAAGTCATGAATATATTAATTATATGAAATTAAATACTAGGATTACCAATGAATTTGTAGTAAATAATTGAAATTATATAAATGAGAATTAAATAATGGGTCTAGAATATTATTGGGTAATATTTAATGTTTATTAATCAAGAGATTTAATTTTTAAATTATTCATGAATAAATTAGAATTGTATACTACCTCAATATGGTGATTTACAGTCATTCGAATGTTGATATTAATAATCATTAAATGTGAATAAAAATATATGAAGAATGATAATTAATTGTTTCTATTCGACACTATGTTATAAAATTATAATATTCTTGTTTTAAGATATAGATATAATAAAAATATAATGGAAACATTGATATATTGTAGATAGATAATGAGATTAACAAGTGTTTAATATCAAATATTCATTCTATGCATTGAAGATAAAGAGGGAAAAGAATAAAAAAAGAGGTTTGTGAGTGTCACAAAAATATTGTTCAAGTGTAGGCCCAAGATGATGAGTATCTATCCTATAATATATTATTACATTATAGGAGTATGTAAAACATTTTTTATACCATATTATTACTATAGGAGATGAATTTGATAAATTAATATTGTTTAGGAGGGACTCAAGTCAACACATGGGATCTTTCATCAAGGTTATACAAGCATGATCTATTATGGAAAGGGATAACAATACCATTATTCCATTACAATTGGTCAATATTAGGATACTAAATTCTGGGACATACCCTTTCTGCTGTTTTATTTGATGATAAAAAGATATATGTGTGTATCTGGGATAAATAATATCATACACCAAGGACATAATAATCCTTATAGAGGAAAACCACATTAATAATCATGGTGTTCTCTTCTGTCACAAACCAAATTTGGTCGCCATCAAAACTGTCACTAAACCCGTCCCATGACAAGGAAAAAAGGGAGTTCTTGATCCCCATGGGTTGGAAAAAGTTCCCAGGTATTATAAAATGATGTTTGGGAAAGATTTAACCGATTTTATAAACACTAAACAACAAATGAACTCAATAAAAAAAAATATGGATTTTTGAATTAAAGCCGTCTTTTATAAAATTTCAGAACTGAATTACATTATTTGAAAAAATTTCAAAAAATTATATTACAAAGGTACAAAATCAAAAATAGATTTCCAATAACCACCTCAATTCAAAGGGGTAACCACCCTCAATCCATCTCCATGAAGACGCGCCAAGAAGGACTTCTTGGAACCCAAACCACTGGCACTAAAACTGTACCCACACCTATGACACAAAATAAGAAAGTCTACTTACACCCAAATGTGTAAGTAGGGTTTGATCCAAAGCCTAGTAGGACACCACCACTATGATATTCCATGCGATAAACATTTAAAGACAAAAAGAATGAAAGTTTTCAATTTTTTTTTTTAATTTCTAGTTACAATTTCAAAAAGATGCAACAAAAAAGTAGGGTTTCAAGTGAGCTAATTTAAAGAATAAAAACTTTTAAAATAAATTCCAAAGCAATTGAATTTTCCATCCAAATATACCATATTCCGACGGTAAGTATAAAGGATCTAACGAGCATAAGCAATAGTAAATAACCCCTAGGCACTAGCTATCTGTGGGTCCCAGGTACCTCGTATCTTAGTGAGAGTAACCGTAAAAAATATTTGTTCTCATGTACAAGCCACTAGTAGGGAACATACCCATAACCTAGTGTTCCCCAGTTATCATCATCATAGTTTATTTATAGTTTTAAGAGTCAATCTTTCTAAGTGAAACTGAGGCCAAACCCCACATATTCACTAGCATACTAGTACATGTCCAACCACCTAGATACCCAGGTTTTAACTTTGTGCTCAAACAAGTTCAATAAGTCAAGAAATATACTTTTCACATGAAAATATCATTTACACATCACAAATTCACCAAAAATCCCACATGTATATCACACAAGTAAAAAAAAATCACTTTTTCATTCAAATGCATTTTGAAATCATACTCACACCAAAAATAGCCCACAACACTTTTCACATTTCTTTAACACTTCCACAAATCCTTTCAAAAATTTTATAAAAAAATTACAAGACATTATAACTCACATAACAGCCCACTCAAATATCATATAATACTTCTTCAATCAACAAAATTCATTTTTCACAACACACTCACACAAAACAACCCACAACCATGTTTTTCAGATCTCTTTCCATTTGCTAAAACATTTCAGCACTTTATAAAACATTCTAAAAAAATATTTGACATCTTAAATAACCACCTTACCTTTCAGAAACCCATATTAGGTGAACCCCCCCCCCCCCAAACAGTACATATACACCATTTTTCCCACTTTGTTTAACCAAACAAAACATTCACAATTTTCATAAAACAATCTCATGGGGTGTAACTATGTCTTGCACACAAAACCCATTTCAAAACCCCAATTTTAGACCAAAACCATACCGATTCCTATCCAAAACAAAATTTGAAGCCCTAGATACATTTATAAAACCAATTTCATGTTTTATAAATTCACATTGAATAATACCACAAAAGATACAAATGAAAACACACATTTTCATAAAATGATCTCAAGAAGTATAACAATGTTTTACCCATCAAACCTATTCAAAAACCATCTTTTTAGGCCCACATGACACTATATATTACCAAACCTAAATTGGAATGCCAAATAAGATTTAATAAACCAATTATATAAGTTATAAAATACACCCAAATAATACCCCATGAGTTACACATGAAAACACCCAATTTCAAGTTAAAAAGCAACTATAAAATTAAACACTTAACAAAATCAATCATAAAAGGTTTTCACACCACACCCAACATATAATGAATATGTAAAATGAGTAAATACATCAAGCTAACTAATAAATAATTGTTTACACATGGAACCACTGACCTTTTTGTTGAAACCCTCAAAACATGGTGCGAAACATAAACAGCACCACCGCCACACCTCAAGGAAGTAAAATCCAACCTAAAACCACAATATTTCACCCAAAAGACAAGAAATCAAACCCTATATTTGAACACTAACTTCTGGAAATTAGGAACCTTAAGGATAAGGAAATAAACCCTAATCACATTGAATGTAACCATAAGAAAATTGAAAGAAGAATGAAGAAGACCAACTTACGTGAGGTATCTTGTATAAATCTCCCCAAATAAACTAGTAGCTGAATTTTAAAAGAAAAAAAAAATTCAAGGGAGGTTCTAACAATGATAAGGAGACTATGTAGTAATTTTTATTAGAAAAAAAGAGTGACAAATGAAGGAATTATGAAGGAAACAAATTACCTTTATAAATCTACTGAAATTGAGAAAGCTTAAGCAGGTTTGACTTGTTCTGCGAAGATAAAAAGATCCAAAGAGGGGTAGAAGATATTGGGTGCGCGCCTAGGTTCAGTGGGCTCAGGATAGAGGTGGAATCACTTAAAAATAGTTAAAATTGAATAAGTTATTAAATAAACAAAATGTTTTTTAAAACTGGAAATGGGATTTCAGGGTGACCCAACTCCTTAAATAAAAACCCAAATCCACCATGCTTATGGATTTATAAAGAATCAAAATTGACATGGTAGTGTTAATAGGTCAGGATAGGACAAGTAGAAATTGGAATGGATGAAAAATGTTCAAAAATTAATGATTTATAAAAGAAACAAAAATATATTTTTACATTTGGATTTGGGCTCATGGTTTGGCCCAATTCATGAAAACCCACCCCTTCCTCTATAAAAGCTTGGGAAACCTCCAAAACAAAGAATGAATGGAAAATAAATTTAAAATACCTTTAAAATAAGTTATGTATATAAAAATTCTCCCCAACATGAAAACTTTCCACCCCAGAAAGTCACAGCAAAGACAAAACAACAACCAAACCCAACTTAGAAACCAAGAGGTACTCCCTTTCTAGGTTTCTCCCCCAAAAGCAAAAACACCTATAGTGATCAATTAAGGAAGGATTACTCTCACAACCAAAAATTACACCACTTTCCTGAAATGATCAATCACATTCATACTTTATCCCAAAATAAAACTCCTCAAACACTATCCGAAAAAGACTCAAGCAATTCACCAAAACGAACAACAACTTTGAACTAGGTTAAACTTAACATACTTTAACTAAACCATTGGGTGCTCTCCAATCCCAACATTTACTCAAGGAAGATATTGGTAGCTATATAGATCCGAACAATACTATCTATTCCAATCCAAGACCATGGATAAATCTAAGTTACTGGTACGAGGGGACACAAATACACTCCCCACCATAAGAGACAACCAATATTTTTTTGAGAAAGAATCAGGACACTAATCAGGGGAGGCCTGAATGGACTCTTTGGTACAAAGGGTAGACTTCCATTCAAAATTTATGAAGGAAAATACATAATAATCATAGTGGGTCTCCCCACCATAAGAACCAACCATATTAACCAACCAACATGGTTCGACATAGAAAGACCAAAATATTTAAAGATTTGGGAAGGTCACACGGTTAGTCTGCACGATTTGTGAAACCGTACACTAACTGTGGAAATCATTCTTCCTGCATGGATTTCTAGCACACATTCACTCCTAATCATGCACAAACCATGTGCTCAGCTTGTCTATCCAAATTTCCAACCATTATCTAAAGACTCAATGGAAACCAAAGGGGGAGGGAATGACATTGGGTGATGACATGGGTACAAGGCCCTCCACATATTTCCACCAAACATGAACAACATAAGAAAGATGATGATACCAGAGGTTTAAACTCTTCCTATATTTAATATTGAGGATAAGAATTTGTACAAGGGTTTAAATGACCCTGGGATTTCCCCTAAGTATGAGCTAGCTTCTCTCTGAGACCTATGGCTGGAGCTCAAATGATTGAAGCATCTCTGGCCTCACAATTAGGCTTTGGAAACCCACTGAAGGAGAATTCTTCTTTTGATGCCACCAACAACTACATTGCAATCCTAGATAAGTTTTCTATACATAATACATTCCAAACTCACATTTCCATATATCAATATTTCATTGAAACAAGGGCTTAGAAAATAAACACACATCACACCTTGTTTCTTCTGGTGATAAACAATAGAAGTAAAGAACACTTATACTCACCTTCCTCTAGAATGGAAGATTTTGAAGTTTTTACAAGGGAGACATTCTACCAACATAACAGAGACTCTCAGAGGATTTCATGACTTTCACCTTTCTAGTCAGTCAAGCATATGACATCACAATGTGTCACCAAACATGATCATTGTGACTAACATAAACCATGCATGGAGAGGGACCTTATACAACATCCCCAAACAACACACAATTATAGAAAGTGGCCACAATATCCTCTCATAACCAAATTTCCCAAACTTGTAGTTTAATGTGAAATCCTTCTTCGAAGAGACTAAAAAGGACCCAGATTTCCTCTTAGAAACCATCCAGATACTCATCCATGCTAACAACCCTAGACCACTTCCACCTTCGGCAAATCCGGAAACATAAGAAGTTAAGGTCTCTTTCAACCTTCCACGATCACTCTCCCACTACAAGAGGATCCACAAAACCAAATACATATTCAAAAACCATATGAGGACACAAAAAAACCATTTATCATTATTCCAGTTCATTTATAAATCCAATTTCTTTAAATCAAACATAACACATAAAAGCCAACCAGACAATTTACCGAACACATGACATGCCCTTTTAAACAAAACAATTTATTTTAAACACTTGACAAGGAATAAAACACCAAATTCATGCCTTATTTTATACAAGATACTTTAACATATTAAAAATACCATACACTAGGTTCTAAACCTTACAAAATAGTTTTGAAATATAGTGTAACATTTAAACAAACACTTGGTGTGCACTTTTATGACGAAACTACACTACCTTTCACAAAACAAGTATTAAAAAACCATTTTCACACCAATAAAATCATCAAAATACTGAAAAATAGTAATAAACATATATATAAGATGATTTTTTTTAAAATGATGAATCTTAAAAGATAAAGGCATGTGCAAGGGATATGTTACCTCAAATCATCCAGAATTGATATGGTAAATTATTTCATACATAACTCATTAAATTCATTGTCTTTTTCCCACAAATCTTCTTTCCCTGGCTCATCCAAATCACAGGAGCCTCTCCAAGAAGTTCCAGCCCATTACCTTGTCTCTAAGGGTGCAGATTTAATAGAAGACGAAGAGTTTTCTAGTTGAAAAGGTGAGATAGTTTTGATGGAGACCAGATTTGGTTTGTGACAAAATCATATCAAAGGGAGTTACCAATCCCCATGGGTTGGTACAAGTTCCCAAGTATCATAAAATGAATTTTGGGAATGATTTACCCAATTTTATAAACATTAAACAACAAACTAACTCAATAAAACAAATTGGGATTTTTCAACTAAAACTGTCTTTTACAATATTTCAGAACTGAATTACATGATTTGAAACAATTTAAAAAAATACATTACAAAAGTAAAAAATCAAAAATGGATAGCCAAGAACTTCCTCAATTCAAATGGGTAATCATCCTCAATCCATCTCCATGAAGACACGCCAAGAAGGACTTCTTGGAACCAAAACCACTGGCACTAAAATTGTACCCAAACCTGTGACACAAAATAAGAAAGTCTACTTACACCCAAAGGTGTAAGTAGGGTGTGATCCAAATCCCAAAAGGACACCACCACTACGAGATTCCATGTGATAATAATTTAATGACAAAAAGCATCCAAGTTTTAAAAAAAACTTTTAATTTCTAGTTACAATTTCAAAAAGATACAACAAAAAAAATAGGTTTTCAAGTGGGATAATTTAAAGAATCAACACTTTTAAAATAAATTACAAAGATACGGAATTTTACAGACAAATATACCATATGATGACGGTAAGTATAAAGGATCTAATGAGCACAAGCAATAGGAAATAACCCTTAGGAACTAGCTATGTAGATACCCAAAGCTTGACGTACATGGACATTACATTACTTTTGCGGAATACTTAATACATAACAAAAACAGACACACAAGGACTGTAATAGTTTAGTGTCTTTGGAAACTTGGAATGTAATCTTCTAATCGTGGTGAAAGATCTTCAACATCTCCCATAAAGATCTTCCCCTTTTTTTCTTACCTAAAACCTTTCTTTATATCTTGGGGAAAAGAAAACATAAAAAGGGTGAGCTCAAATGCTCAGTAAGGGTAATCATGGATAAAATAAAACATACCATATACATTTGAACTTAAAAACATGAACATAATGTTTAAACATCAAAAGCTTGAGCAATGACATAAAACATGGAAGTAAGTAAGGCATAGATCAAAAAGAAACATTAAGAATGATAAAATACTATGGGAATAAAACATGTAATTGTGGAAACCATTAAGCACATGATATGATTTCCATATTATCCAAGGCATTGCTGCCAAGACCATCTTAGTGGACAAAGTCCCTTTCTGAATCGAGTTCACTCCTCGTTCCAGTCCTGTATTACTGAACCGGTTTAACTTGCCGTTCCAGCCATGTCTATCTCATGAGATATAAATCTTTACCCAATGCATTGGAGGGAGATATAGGTCCCACCAATCTCATAATGAAATCATTCTTACTTGTGCCACAACATAAACATAAATCATTCATCATAACCCAAAGAATAAAAATGGGTTTCATAAACATCATCCCATAATAACATAATCCATAAAAAATGGATATCATTTCATCATAAGAAAAGTGAAACCATGTAAATCATAGAGACATGATACTTGAAACATACACATGTGAAATAATGTCATCTTATATGAAAATGGTTTTGATAAAACACTTGAAATGAATTCTTGAGGAAAATATCCTTTTTTCTTCAAAATCATTTTATTTTCACAAAATGTCATGCAATTTTAAAAGAAAAGGATTTTTTTTGAAAATAGTCATGAAATATTTTGGAGGAAGCTTCATAAAAATAAGTCTTTATAAAACCGTAAAAATCCTTTCATGCCGTATACGTTAAAAAAACATTATTCTTGTACTTTTGTCAAAAAAGTCAAAAAGTACGTTTTAGGGTAAATAAAAGAAAGAATCCTTCCATACCATTGGGGAAAATTCAAAATGGGTAAAAAGGTCTTTAAACATACATGAAACCATTTTTAGGAAACATGGACATGGAAGATAACAATAACCCCAATAAATACGTACGAATAAACAATCTCGGATAAGAACGAGATTGGAATAGTTATCCCTTACCTTAGGTCCGATATGCTTCGTACGTATCCAAACCTCCTATATAATGATTTAAATAATGTCATTTACTTATTACAGAATCATATTCATTGTTATTATATCATATATGGTTCACTTATGACTTTATATTACCCATTCTTTTGTAAATTCATGTTAAAGTAGCGTTTTGGGTAAAATCATTTCATTTGTCGTTCGTGTTTTAACTTGTAATTATTCATATGATTACTTAGATCATGATTACTTACATCCAGAATGTACAACATGATTTATATATAATATATATTCAGAATATATATATAATGGATCTATAAATGGAAAGAAATACACTGTTCATGGAGACGGTAGGCCGTACGTACGCATGGACGCTGTTTTCATTTCCTTATTGAATTGAATGGAATTAAGTAGATGAAATAAATATATATATATACATAAATCCAGTAGAATTATTATGTCATATATTTCATGATTTCTTATTATATATACTTTATAATCATTCTTTAATGGTTATCATGGAGAGTGAATCTCATTGCGTCGTGGAGACGGTATTCCGTACGTACGCACGAGCGATGATATCATTCCCATGATCGTGGAATTGTATTAAAGTTTATGTATAATATTATAGAATCAATATCACTTTACAATAATCATATATATTCATTACTTTCACCATTATACCCATCCATGTAAGGTGGTGGTGGAAAATAGATTACACCACGACATGGAGACGGTATTCCGTACGTACGCACGTGCGGTGATTTCATTTTCCGTAGGATGGATAGATGGTTAAATAGGGTTGTTTCATACTTATAATAACATATCAGTATATGAGTGACACTTATGTTATTACTTCATAATGAAACAACTAAAGAAGAAGAAGTGGAAGAACAAATAAAGTTGAAAGAATCGGTAACAGACATTACCTCTTCTTTGAAGCGCCTCTTTGAGACCTCCTCTTAGGGTATTAAAATTGGTCTTTGAAGAAGACCAGGACCTCTAGGATGTTTCTAGGAAAGTGGATAAGATAATTTGGCAGGGTTTGGCCGAGCTTGAAGGCTCCAAGTGGTGTGAGGAAGAGGGAGGAGGTGCCCTTTTATAAGGGAGGAGAGGGGCACCTTTGGAAATCTTAAAAATATTAATTTATAATAAATCTAACCCCACTTAAAAACCTCCAAAAATGACTCATATTCGAATATTAGATGATATAGGGTTTTAATATCATCAACCAATAAAATTTAGACATGTTAGGAAATTATTTTAAACATTATCAACTTGATTTATCCTTACTTAATCAATTTAAGTTTATTTCTGGTAATAAGATTATAAATTTTAAATTATAACAAATAGTTACTTATTTGTTGTGAATTTACCATAATTGGATACGTTATAATATTTTAGACCATATAAATTTAAATTTATAATTTTTATATATTTTTGTTATTTTTTAAAAAAATTTATAATATGTTATTTTTATAAAATAACAATAGTGTCAATTTTGACACTATTCATTTATTTGAATTTAAATAAAATATATACAGAATATATGTTCGAACTAAAATCTTTAATAGATTTATAAAAGGTAATATGTATCTAGAAAATTAGTGGAGAACATTAAATAGTTCATATAATATTTATTTTATTATTTTTAAAACCATTTATTTGGTTTATCTCTTAATAAAATAATTACTACAACATTTTTGTATAATTATTTAATATACTTATTTGTTGCATAAAAATTAAAAATAAAATCCTATTATTCATATAAGTATATTAACTTTCACAATAATACTTTTAATTGAATTTATCATCCTAAAATAACAATATTTAAATTGTTATATTTATTAAATTATGAAGGTGACAACTTTGGCATAATTTAAAATAAAATAATATAAGTGTCATAATCACTTTTATAAGACTCCAAACAGTTATATATTTGGTCATTGGATTATTATGGTGTAGATATACACTACCAATAAGTTTTGGTCAGGTTTGTGGGTCTTTTAATGGGTATTATTATTTCAATAAACACTATATTACTGATTTTTCACATAATAAATAATTTCTGCATCATTAATGTATCACCATTAATGACAATTATTTAATCCCTAAAAATTATAAATAAAATATAATGATGTAGATAATTTTATTATATTTATTTAGACTTTTCATGTTCGATGTTTTATGATGTTTATCACTAAATTAAAATCATTATACTTATAAGATTTAAGAGAGTGACATGTTGTCAATTTCTTTGGTTTTAATAATAATTAAATTATTTTCATGGTAAAAAGTACATAAAATGAATCTAATACAACCCTTAGGTGATATGAGTATACTTTTAGCCATCCAATATAATTTTTTCACGTGTTAGGGTAGTTTTATAATATTATATTTACCCTTAATTACCCGATTTACCTTTAACTATGGTAAATAAAATTTACCGTAGTTACTATTCATAATTCCAAAAAATAAAAAGTAGCCTATTAACATAATTTGGACACACTTATTCCAAACATGGAATCAATTTTTTCAAATTCAATACAAATAATTTGCATAAATTAAATTAAAATTAATCCCATTGTCGAATGAAAACGGGGTTTTGTTTAAAACATTGCAAAAGATTGAATTGATTTAACCTACGAATTCAATGTAAAATCAATGATAATGACATAAATTATATTAAATGGTAAAAATATATTATATTTATACTTTAAAAGCATTCAATATTATAATTTAACCATATAAATTATTACAATGAAAAAAGTTGTTTTTAATTAAAATATAGCGTGTTTTTACTATTCATTAAAATATGAAAGTTATTAGAAAAATGTCAAAATTTTATCCAATGTAAATTTTTATATCCTGATTCAAAATAAGAATTTTATTTTGTCAAATTTAACTTATAAACATGTCAACAACTATATTTAAAGTGGGTGCTCCATCAAAAGGCGACAAAACTGCATTTTTTGAAAAACACATATTTTACCCGAAACATTTATTTTATTTTTATACCATGTTCTAGAAAATGTGTAAGATGAATAATAATGTTATAAAATTCAAAATTTAGTAAATACTATTCATAATGGCTAGTTCATAATAATATTATAATAATATATCGTTGTTTAGTAAAACTCGGTATTGCGTACAACACACGCTATCGAGGAAGGTCGTGATTGCGTGTAATGCAAGCCAAGTTAGGGTTACGTGTTGTGAAGGACTCCTTTGTTGTTTCATATAACACAATCCAAACATTTTTCATTTATACATTGAATATATATATATATATACACTCAATGTTGCGTAGAATGACTAATATCAAACGAACATGAAATTGTGTGTAACAAAATCTAAGAATAGTGTTGCGTATACTGCAAGCTAATACGGTGTAGCGTATAGAACAAGATAATATTTTTGTAGTTTATAACACAAGACATCAATGAAATTAAAAGAATATTTTTCATAAAATCTCGGGGTGTTACATTCTACCCCCCTTAAAATGAATTTCGCCGTCGAAATTCGTCGGGGTTATAAATTGTTTACTATTTATAGAAACCCACATCGTAAAAAGGAATACTAAAACTTAATTTTAAAAACTAAAGTATGAAATGTAATGATTACCCAATGTAACTCATCACTGGGATTCCATATAGGAGAACATAGATGAAAAAATATGGATATGGAAGAAAAATATAACCATCAAGTTCTGATGGAGAGTGGTAGAGGACATGGCTATGAAAAATCCAACAATCACAAAGCCATAAATTTGTGATGATCTAAGGTACCATCTGATTCATCAGATATAAGAGCACTAGGAAAACATTTTTGGTTTTCAATATCATTTCCCTAAAGTTGAAAATTTTGAATTAGAAGAAATACTTGCTTGATTTTGGTACAATCTCACTGTTGTTCGTGCTTTGAACAATTTCCACTTTATCTCTTAAAGAAATGAAGTTGAATTTGTTATTCATGAAGTGTTAACAGATCATGTGATAGAATTATGGGTTATTCCATCTGTTTCAAACAAAAGGTTAGCAAAATTTATCAAGTATACATAAGTCCATCTATGGTGAGATTAATCATATATGGTTCCTAAAATGGACTTATACTTCATATATCATACTGCTTAATATAATAAAACTAGTTTCTACTAAATAGGGACTTCCTATAGGACAGTGGTAGGTGATAAAGGCCAGTCGCACTTCGGTTGTTGGTTCGATTCCCACAGCCTTGTCCGACGCGATGGGCTGTCGCCCGTCCTGCAAGTTGTCCTTTTTCTAAAACTACATTATAAATAATATCGGAAAAAATATAGCCTTAAACAATACTAACTTATGTCCAACATAATTCATTCCAATCTTTAGGCTTATCCAAAATACATATGTCTAATCTCATAGTATAAAGAAAACTATTACTTGAAATGTCATCAACCAAGCATATGAATACCATCATTTATCCCCCATATATCTTGTTGGTCACATTCCAATCATGTGAATACCTTAATCATGTATTCTCTTGAAAAATGAATACCCATTGAACCTTAGTGAAAACATGAATTCTGTCAAAAGTTAACTCTTTCCACATTCCAAAATCCCAAAAATTATATATACTCAAACCATGATATGACATTCTCCTTATATCAGTCATGAGCTCATGAATACTATCAAAAATTTAATTTTCTCTTTATCCCTTCATTATGCACATATCATCTACTTTCCAAAAATATCTGAATAACCTTTCATGGTCACTGGTACCATTCATCATATACTTTCAAAACTTAAGGAAAGACAATAGTGTAACAATCCTTAGATGTCTCTTTATTCCATAGTACCATGAGATTACTTATACAACATTACACTTGATAAACATGTAATCATTCCACTACCAGCTTAAACCATTGATTGAGCTTCAACAATTCTTTCATCTCACATATCATTTGTAGTCTTTTCATCATCATCAACATAAATACTACCCATATGACCATACTTATTCTCTTCATGAGACCTTCCCTTGGGGAATTGGTTTTCGTAATGCCCGTACATTCCACATTTAAAACATTTAACCATTGTTGATGTTGTAGAAATACCATTATCCGTGTCCATGGTGTTAACTGAACCTTTTCCTTTTCACTTACTGGCTTTGTGTACTTCTTTTCCACACCCAAAGAATCTTCCAGTTCCTTTGAAAAATTCTCCTTGATGCCTCTTCCCACATGATTTACATAGGGGAAATTGAACTTTCTTTCCTCTATGATCATCATGAAACTCTATCTTTCTCTTATTAGCCGAGGCAGGAAACTTACCAAATTTGAGTTTATTGATCAAATTATGAGATTTCTGATTCGGCATAACAATGATGTTTGGACTTCCAAATCCTGTTTCATTTGGTTTCTCAAGAAAAATATCATTCCATTGTCCGTCATATCCTTCATTATCACGAATCTTCCTATTTCCAGCCATTTTCTAAAACCCAAAAAGAATAGTGTGAGAGGAAAAAATCATGCTAGGGAAAACAACATAGTAAAGGGAGAGTACCTTAAATATATAACATCTTAGGTTAAATTCTTAGATCGTTACCGTAGTTCTTGGACTATATCCTATACGTATACTTATCCTTAGGTACATCCCTAGACATACCTTAGAAATATCTCTAGGGATCTCACTAATGTTTTCGCATCCTAGTTTCCAAAGGTTAACTAAACCATTCCTCTGATACCAACTGTAGAGACCCAAATCTTGATGTACATGGACATTACATTAATTTTGAGGAATACTTAATACATAACAAAAACAGACACACAAGGACCATAATAGTTTAGTGTCTTTGGAAACTTGGAACGTAATCTTCTAATCGTGATGAAAGATCTTCAACATCTCCCATAAAGATCTTCCCCTTTTATTTTTATTACCTAAAACCTTTCTTTATATCCTGGGGAAAAGAAAACATAAAAAGGGTGAGCTCAAATGCTCAGTAAGGGTAATCATGGATAAAATAAAACATACCATATACATTTGAACTTAAAAACATGAACATAATGTTTAAACATCAAAAGCTTGAGAAATAACATAAAACATGGAAGTACGTAAGGCATAGATCATAAAGAAACATTAAGAATGATAAAATTTCATGGGAATAAAACATGTAATTGTGGAAACCATTAATCACATGATATGATTTCCATATTATCCAAGACATTGCTGCCAGGACCATCTTAGTGGACAAAGTCCCTTTCTGAATCGAGTTCACTCCTCGTTCCAGTCCTGTATTACTGAACCAGTTTAACTTTCTGTTCCATCCATGTCTATATCATGAGATATAAATCTTTACCCAATGCATTGGAGGGATATATATGTCCCACCCATCTCATAATGAAATCATTCTTACTTGTGCCACAACATAAACATAAATCATTCATCATAACCCAAAGAATAAAAATGGGTTTCATAAACATCATCCCATCATAACATAATCCATAAAAAATGGATATCATTTCATCATAAGAAAAGTGAAACCATGTAAATCATAGAGACATGATACTTGAAACATACACATATGAAATAATGTCATCTTAGATGAAAATGGTTTTGATAAAACACTTGAAATGAATTCTTGAGGAAAATATCCTTTTTTCTTCAAAATCATTTTCTTTTCACAAAATGTCATGAAATTTTAAAAGAAAAGGATTTTTTTTGAAAATAGTCATGAAATATTTTGGAGGAAGCTTCATAAAAATAAGGCTTTATAAAACTGTAAAATTCCTTTCATGCCGTATACGTTAAAAAAAACATTCTTCTCGTACTTTTGTCAGAAAAGTCAAAAAGTACATTGTAGGGTAAATAAAAGAAATAATCCTTCCATACCATTGGGTAAAAGTCAAAATGGGTAAAAAGGACTTTAAACATATATGAAACCATTTTTAGGAAACATGTACATGGATGATAACAATAACCCCAGTAAATATGTACGAATAAACAATCTTGAATAAGAACGAGATTAGAATAGTTATCCCTTAACTTAGGTCCGATATGCTTCATAAGTATCCAAACCTCCTGTATAATGATTTAAATAATGTCATTGACTTATCACAGAATAATATTCATTGTTAGTATATCATATATGGTTCACTTATGACTTTATATTATCCGTTCTTTTGTAAATTCATGTTAAAGTAGCGTTTTGGGTAAAATCGTTTCATTTGTCATTCGTGTTTTAACTTGTAATTATTAATATGATTACTTAGATCATGATTACTTACATCCAGAATGTAAAACATGATTTATATATAATATATATTCAGAATATATATATAATGGATCGATAAATGGAAAGAAATACACCGTTCATGGAGACGGTAGGCCGTACGTACGCATGAATGCTGTTTTCGTTTCCTTATTGATTTTGAATGGAATTAATTAGATGACATAAATATATATATACATAAATACAGTAGCATTATTATGTCATATATTTCATTATTACTTATTATATATACTTTATAATCGTCCTTGAATGGTTATCATGGAGAGTGAATCTCATCGCGTCGTGGAGACGGTATTCCGTACGTACGCACGAGCGATGATATCATTCCCATGATCGTGGAATTGTATTATAGTTTATCTATAATATTAAAGAATAAATATCACTTTACAATAATCATATATATTCTTTACTTTCACCATTATAGCCATCCATGTAAGGTGGTGGTGGAAAATAGATTACACCACGACGTGGAGATGGTATTCCGTACGTACGCACGCGCGGTGATTTCGTTTTCCGTAGGATGGATAGATGGTGAAATAGGGTTGTTTCATACTTATAATAACATATCAGTATATGAGTGATACTGATGTTATTACTTCATAATGAAAAAACTAAAGAAGAAGAATTGGAAGAAGAAATAAAGTTGAAAGAATCGGTAACAGACATTACCTCTTCTTTGAAGCGCCTCTTTGAGACCTTCTCTTAGGGCACTAAAATTGGTCTTTGAAGAAGACCAGGACCTCTAGGATGTTTCTAGGGAAGTGGAGAAGAGAATTTGGTAAAGTTTGGCCGAGCTTGAAGGCTCAAAGTGGTGTGAGGAAGAGAGGGAGGAGGTGCCCTTTTATAAGGGAGGAGAGGGGCACCTTTGGAAATCTTAAAAATATTAATTTATAATAAATCTAACCCCACTTAAAAACCTCCAAAAATTACTAATATTCGAATATTATATGATATAGGGTTGTAATATCATCAATAAATAAAATTTAGACATGTTAGGAAATTATTTTAAACATTATCAACTTGATTTATCCTTAATCAATTTAAGTTTATTTGTGGTAATAAGATTCTAAATTTTAAATTATAAAAAATAATTACTTATTTGTTGTGAATTGTCCATAATTGGATAAATTATAATATTTTAGACCATATAAATTTAAATTTATAATTTTTATATATTTTTGTGATTTTTTAAACAATTTTATAATATGTTATTTTTATAAAATAACAATAGTGTCAATTTTGAAACTATTGATTTATTTGAATTTAAATAAAATATATACAGAAGATATGTTCGAAATAAAAGCTTTAATAGATTTATAAAAGGTCATATGTATCTATAAAATTAGTTTAGAACATTAAATAGTTCATATAATATTTATTTTATTATTTTTAAAACCATTTATTTGGTTTATCTCTTAATAAAATAATTAATACAACATTTATGTATAATTATTTAATATACTTATTTGTTCCATAAAAATTAAACATAAAATCCTATTATGCAGATAAGTCTATTAAATTTCACATTAATACTTTTAATCCAATTTATCATCTTAAAATCACAATATTTAAATTGTTATATTTATTAAATTATGAAGGTGACAACTTTGGCATAATTTAAAATAATATAATATAAGTGTCATAATCACTTTTATAAGACTCCAAATAGTTATATATTTGGTAATTGGATGAGTATGGTGTAGATATACACTAAAAATAAGTTTTTTTCAGGTTTGTGGATCTTTTAATGGGTATTATTTTTTCAATAAAAACTATATTACTGATTTTTTACATAATAAATAATTTCTGCATCATTAATGTATCACCATTAATGACAATTATTTAATCCCTAAAAATTATAAATAAAATATCATGATGTAGATAATTTTATTATATTTCTGGATACTATTCATGTTCTATGTTTTATGATGTTTATCACTAAATTAAAATTATTATACTTATAATATTTAAGAGAGTGACATGTTGTCACTTTATTTGGTTTTAATAATAATTAAATTATTTTCATGGTCAAAAGTCCATAAGATGAATCTAATCTGAACCTTAGGTGATATGGGTATACTTTTATCCATCCAATAGATTTTTGTAATGTGTTAGGTTAATTTTATAATATTATATTTACCATTAATTACCCGATTTACCTTTAACTATGGTAAATAAAATTTACCGTAGTTACTATTCATAATTCCCAAAAATAAAAAGTAGCCTATTAACATAATTTGGACCCACTTATTCCAAATATGTAATCCATTGTTTCAAATTCATTACACAGAAGATGCATAAATTAAATTAAAATTAATCCCATTGTCGAATGAAAACTGGTTTTTGTTTAAAACATTGCAAAAGATTGAATTGATTTAACCTAGGAATTCAATGTAAAATCAATGCTAATGACATAAATTATATTAAATGTTAAAAATATATTCTATTTATACTTTAAAACCATTCAATATTATAATTTAACCATATAAATTATTACGATGAAAAAAGTTGTTTTTAATTAAAATATTGCGTGTTTTTACTATTCATTAAAATATGAAAGTTATCAGAAAAATATCAAAACATTATCCAATGTAAATTTTTATATCCTGATTCAAAATAAGAATTTTATTTTGTCAAATTGAACTTATAAACATGTCAACAAATAGATTTAAAGTGGGTGCGCCATCAAAAGGCGGCAAAACTACATTTTTTGAAAAATACATATTTTAACCGAAAAATTTATTTTGTTTTTATACCATATTCTAAAAAATGTGTAAGATCAATAATAATGTTATAAAATTAAAAATTTAGTAAATACTTTTCATAAGGGCTAGTTCATAATAATATTATTATAATATATCATTGTTTAGTAAAACCCGGTATTGCGTACAACACACGCTATCGAGGAAGGTCGTGATTGCGTGTAATGCAAGCCAAGTTAGGGTTGCGTGTTGTGCAAGACTCCTTTGTTGTTTCATATAATAGAATCCATCCATTTTTCATTTATACATTGAATATATATATATATATATATACACTCAATGTTGTGTAGAATGACTACTATCAAATGAACATGAAATTGTGTGTAACACAATCTAAGAATAGTGTTGCGTATACTACAAGCTAATACGATGTTGCGTATAGCACAAGATAATATTGTTGTAGCTTACAACACAAGACATCAATGAAATTAAAAGAATATTTTTCATAAAATATCGGGGTGTTACAAGCTGGCTGTGCGTCCCAGGTACCTCATATCTCGATGAGAGTAACCATCACAAATATCCTTTCTCGTGCACGAGCCACTAGAAGGGAACATACCCATAACCTAGTGGTATCCAATCATCATCATCATAGTTTAGTTAGAGTTTTGAGTGTCAATATTGCTAAGTGAAACTGAGGCCAAACCCCATGGATTCACTAGCATACTAGTACACATCCACCCTCCTAAATACCCGAGTTTTCCCCTTGTGCTCAAACAAGTTCAACAAGTTAATATATATAATTTTTGTATGAAAATATCATTTACACAACAAAAATTCACCAAAAATACCACGCGTATATCACACAAGTCAAAAAATCCACTTTTTCAGTCAAATGCATTTTGAAATCATACTCACACCAAAAATATCCCACAACACTTTTCACATTTTTTTAACACTACCACAAAACCTTAAATTTTTTTATAAAACCATTACAAGATATTATAACTCACATAAAACCCATTAAAATATCATATAATACTTCATCAATCAACAAAATTCATTTTTCACAACACACTCACACAAAACAACCCACAACTATGTTTTGGATATCTATTTCCATTTTCTAAAACATTTCATCACTTTATAAAACATTCTAAAAAAATATTTTACATCTTAAATAACCACCTTACCTTTAAAAAACCCATATTAGGTGAACACACCCCCCAAAAGTACATATACACCCTTTCCCACTTTGTTTAACCCAACAAAACATTCACAATTTTCATAAAACAAACTAATGGGTATAACTATGTCTTGCACACAAAACCCATTTAAAAACTCCCATTTAAGACCAAAAATATACCAATTACTATTCAAAATATAATTTTCAGCCCTAGATACATTTATAAAACCACTTTCAAGTGTTATAAAGTCACCTTGAATAATACCACAAAATATACAAATGAAAACACACATTTTCATAAAATTATCTCAAGAAGTATAACAATGTTTTACACATCAAACCTATTCAAAAAAATTATTTTTAGGACCAAATGACACTAATAAAATACCAAAAACAAATTTTTAGGCCAAATAATATTTATTAAACCAATTCCATAAGGTATAAAATACACCCAAATAATACCCCATGAGTTACAAAAGAAAACACCCAATTTCAAGTTAAAAAGAAACTATAAAGTTAAACACGTAACTAAATCAATTATAAACAGTTTCGCACCGCACCCAACATACATGGAATATGAAAAAAAGTAAATAAAGAAATCTAACTCATCAATAATTCTTTACACTTGTAACCACCTACCTTTTATGTCGAAACCCTCAAAACATGGTGAAAAACATAAACTGCACCACCGCCACACCTCAAGGAAGTAAAGTCCAACCTAAAACCACAAGATTTCACACAAAATACAAGAAATCAAACCCTATATTTAAACCCTAACTTATGGACATTAGGAACCACAAGGATAATAAAAGAAACCATAATCATATTGAATGTAACCCTAAGAAAATTGAAAGAAGAATGAAGAAGACCAACTTATGTGAGGTATATTGTAGAAATCTCCCCAAATAAACTAGTAGTGGAATTTTAAAATAGAAAACAATTAAAGGGAGGTTTGAAGAAGGATAAGGAGACCATGTAGGAATTTTAATGATGAAAAAAGAGTGAGAAATAAAGTAGTTATGAAGGAAAAAAATTACATTTATAGATCTTCTCGAATTGAGGAAGATTAGGAAGTTTCGACTTGTTCTGCGAAGAAAAAGAGATCCAAAAAGGGGGATAAGAGATTGGGGGTGAAACTAGGTTCAATGGGTTTGGGTTAGAGGTAGAATCACCAAAAAATAGTTAAAATTGAATAAGTTATTAAATAAAAAAATGTTTTTTTTAAATTAGAAATGGGCTGTCCATTTCTTTCCATTGTTTATTTGATTGTTTATATATGGGAGAAATCGTTCCTTTGTGTACTCTATTGATTACCTTGGTGCTTGTCATCATCCCGGGAGGATCATAAATGTCTCTTAGGACTTGTCGCAGGCTGGCCTCGGTGACCGGTTTAGGGTCGACTCGTGCTGGTTCGTGACATCTTCAGTTCTATTCATATTCCAAAATTGTATTCATTCTAACCAATTATTTGATAAAAGGATAGAAATAAAAGACACATCATTGAATAATAAAGGAAGAAACAAGGGGATAATTGTTTTAAAAATGTAAAAATTCATTTCCAATATATTCACCCCCTTCTTAGTGTGGCTACCTCTCTATGTGATTATTTTTAATTCAAATCAGAAATAAGTAACACAACAATCAGATCCCCATATTTGAATATTTAAATTCCACTTTTCAAGGGATGAAGTTAGTATTTGAATAATTCTATGAATTACCTATCAAATAAATGATGTATGATTTCTTTTCCATGAAAATGATAAATATGAAGAAATGATAAGGATTTTGGTTTAGAAAAGCCTCATCCAAAAAAGGTAAGAACAATGAATCTCTACTAATTGATGGTTACCAAAGTTGAGTTCATTATATAATTTATATTGACCATATTTCACTTAATAATACTAGTGAAGTGAAGAAATACCTCTTATATAATGAGGATGAATAAAATTTTTTCCCATTTTATTGTTTCTATAAAATATAATTCCTGTATTAAAGAAGATGATCTCGTAGTTAAAACTACTACCATGGAAAGGGGAATCCTTTCCACCTCATAATTTGATGATAATGTGTCAGATGATTTTTTTTCATGAATTTAGAATATAAGATCTTGGAAAAAGTAAGAAAAAATAATATATAAATTTAAAATATTTTTTTAGAAGAATATCACCCATATTAATGATGAATATTAAAATAGAGATAGAAAGAGGGGTTCTTATCATAGAGGGTAATGATGAGTATAATTCACACCAAATAGTGTAATGCCAAATATAAAATATTCATGGTTATGGAAGATACATTCAATATTTTTATGAATTATTTTATTGGGTAAATCATAAATAATGGTAATGATAGTGAGATCATAGAAGAAAATATTCACAAAATATATAATAAGTAAAAGTAAATAACTGATGTCACAAATTTTTAGCTGGATATCACGACCAATATGATCTAGGAATTTGATAGCCCAACACATGATAAGAATAAATTTCTTTATAAAAAGTTTGATAAAATCATGAAATCTATTGAAGATAAACATAGTATGGCAGATAATGAAAAACCTTTTCTCAATATGAAATAATTTGGAGCATAAAATTAAATTAGAGAATTTTTAAAGGGGGCAATCCATGTATTTGGAAAAATTGTAAGAAAATTTAATTCAACAAAAAATAAAAAATAGGAATCTTATTTGAAAAGATATATATATGATAGAAATAAAATCCAAATATCATCTTCTAATCAATATATAACAGCCTCAAAATAAGTGACACCATTCATGTCATGAAATAATGATTTTATTAAATCAATTTTGATGAAAAATTTAGGTTTAGAATTAGAATATAGAAAACTATGGGTATATAAAAAGGGGTAAATAAAAAATAATATCTATCATGGTTGAAAGAAAATATATATGGAGGTATTCCTATTTGAATTCTTATCTAGTGAATATGATAGCACATAAACCACATATCTAAAATTTGGAATATATATTTTTTACATTCAAAACATTGAAGTTTTGTAGGGTACTTATAGTGTTACTATGTGTTTTAGAATAATTCTATAGATCATTGGCATAAAATTTCAATGCAAGATGATCCAATTAATCCTACATCATGAGTGAGAACTTTTTAGGTTCATAAAATCAAATAATAAAAATGAAAAAATATATCAGTCACAAATAGATTTGAAAAACATGGAGATATTTATTATAGTCTCAATAGTTTGGGTCAAAGGGAATAATCATTTAAATATATTGTATTCAAACATAAAATTAGAAAAAATATGTAATAAAGACCATATGATCTTGGTAATTATATATTGGAAAATTAACAAGAGAATGTTATTGTAAATAATATGGACAATAATTTTAAAAAGATGGATAGTGTTTAATTATTGGATATTAAGAATAAAAAAAGAAATATTCTCAAAATACGTTGGGGTAATTTAAGAAGGGATTAACACAAAATGTGAGAAGCTTCTTATTTTTTGTGTAAAATTTGGTCACATCATGGATTTATGTAAACAGTCCATTGAATAATTGTTTCATGTAATAAATAATAAGAAACTAAAATATGTATCAATCTTGGTAATACATAAGAGGTTTATTTCATTAGAGGACATTCTTAATATGACATATAAAACCATTGTGCCAGAGGTAAACATTATAAATGATTGAATGGTTATTTATCCAACTGACTAAGAAATATAATCATATAAAAATGATGTAGAAGATAAACCAATTCCAAATGCAAGAAAAATATTTCACATGAACTCAATGAATTTCATGAGAGGTTCTCAATTAATTATGACCATAAATTTTTTGAATTTATTTGTGGGAGGTGAAATCAAATTTATCACAATTTAAATGCCTACATCACAATCACACAAACTCAATAAGTAATCATGATGAATATTAATATTTCATGAGGATTTAAATTTTATTTTATGGATTATGTTATGAGGAAGATTCAACACATAGAGAAAAGAAAATAATACATGTTTCTAAATATTTCTATAAAATACATAATGGAATATATGAATCATCTTACAATGTATGGGGTATAAAAGAAAAAAAGATTCACATCGGAGAAGGAAATCTCAGCCATGATTCCCTAATTAAATAGAAAAATTGATTTTATCATATTCACAGTTGTTTGTTTACTATCCTATCTAGGAATTGAAGTTGAAGTTGGTTATCAAAATGAGAATTAAAGATGAAATCTAATCTGGGAAAGGTATTCTATACCTAAAAATGTTTCATTTTTTAATGATTTATCAATTAGAATATATAATAATATAAAAGGATAATATGAACCTTGTTGATGTGAAGAATGTGAGATTTTAGTAAGGAGGAGTTTATTTACAAGATTTCATAACATTATAAACCAAAATAATATTCTAGAACCTGAATTTGAGTTAGTAATTAAAGTTTATGTGTTGATATTCTCTCATCATTTACATTCAAAATTTATCCTAGTATCACGGGGAGAAAATTTATTTAATTAATGATAAGAAAATGACGAATTTATTGATTTTCCTAGGCTGTATGAAATGAATCCTTTTAGATGTACATGAATATTAATAATGTGTGTTCTAGGTGGTCTAGGAAATTCATATTAAAATAATTTATAAATAATATCATCAATTTAAATCAACATGTTTCAACCTAAATACATGTGAAAACCTCTAAGAAAAAAATTAGGAAATTTTAATATATATGAGTTCATATCAATGTATTAAGTATAATGAAAAAATTTATTATCTAATTTAATCCCTCTTTTTTTCAACATTAATCATGTCCCAATTAGAGTTCGAGTGGGATGAATGATGCCACTTTTCTAAATAATGGATTTATATCATCTTCTCTTGAAAAAATATTTTTATTTTTTAACAAAAAGGTTGAGATAAAAATGAAAATTCTAATAATCAATGAGAAGAGAATAAAAAAATCATATATAAAAATCACATGAACATTTTAATATGAATGTTTCCTATTTTTTTGACAAAAAATACGAAGGGGAATTTAGTTGATCCCACATTTGTGTTATTTCATATTTTTGTCACTCTATGTCAAAATGGTTAGTTAAGAATAAAAAGAATATAAACATGGTATGTGTGATTACCTCCCAATCATATTGAGGAATTATTAGAGATCCCTTGTAAGGTTTCATTATTATGTTATTATTTTTTGATTATATATTATGTTATACTTTTAATATTTTATGTTGATGTTATTTTTCATAATTCATGTTTTAAAAGGAAAATATGATAACCACTATAATTGGATATTATTGGAAATTAAATCATATTAGGAAAGGAATTAATTTAATGCATTCAATGTTCTATACATTTTAAGAACATTTATTATATCAAAAATTCATTGGATGAATTTTAATTAAGTTTTCACTAGGTTTATGGTTTGATACATAATTACTTTTTATGTGGGAATATTGGTGAAGATATATTTTATTCCCAAAATACTGTTAATAATTATTGGAGAATTTATGTTGTCTAGAACATTTTTTTAGAAATTTTAGGTTATTAAAACAAAGTATTATGTGATAAATAATGATAATAATGATTAATATTATTTTAAAAATAATTTTTATGAAGGATCCCTTTCATTTAGAATGATTAGTAATTTAACAATTATGAGAATTGTTTTCAGAGAAAATAGAATTATTTCACCTTAACCTAATTTGGAACATGGAAGCATTGAAAAAATAAATAGATGAACCATGGAACATGTATATTGGATTCCTAATGAGTATAAAACACAAGAAGGAGTGCTAGTGGGTCAACACATGGAGGCACAACCGTTTAGTTAGTTGTGTGTGAGTTTGTTAGGTGCTAACCTCTTGACATTTAATCAAGTTAGAATGGGTAAAAATGAATTTTATTAATTGGTTATCAATTGATATTTACATAAATATATAAAAATTAAAGATGTAGGCTCACTAGGTCCTCTATTAAAAGTAATGGAAGTAGTTTTTGGGCACCAAGTGTTTGTTTTCATCCCCCTCAGGATCACCTGTGTGAAATCTCTCCTTGCAACCACTTATATCAATTTCAATTCACCATGAGAATTGGAATCAACCACACATATAGCCTCGAATAAGTTATGTGTTGAAAATAAGACCTAATAACTCATATCATCCTATTAATAGGGTTATTTCAAGAGTTAAATTGATGATAGATATCACAAAAAATATCGATATATTTCTGAATTCTTCTTTAGAAACTACATGATTTGGATTAACCAATAATTCATAATGACTTTAAGCTTCCATATATCTCATGGTTGATTAATGAAACATGAGAATATATCTTGACCATGAAATATTAATGAAGTAATTCATGAGAGGAATAACAGATTCACGTGACTTGAACCACTATGCTACCGTGGATATTCTATATGATAACTGATAAATTTAAACAAATTAAATATAGGAATTGTATAATGGTAGTGAATGATAAATATGGCGATATTTTACTAAATAATAAATAAGTTTTTAGAGTATTTATAGTATTGAACCGACCACACACATGTCAAGAAATCAATGGTGCAAAGTGGATAATCTACCATGTCATGAAAGGGTAAAGATACCATTTATTATCTATTGAATTAGTCAGATTTGTTTCTATTTTATAACTTCATGGAAACAAGAATATATATATGACTTTGATAAAGGAAAATGAAGATACAATGTGATATATACATAAGTAAATGATCTTAGTTAAATTTTTTCTTTATAATAAAAATTAGATATGCACATCTGTAGTTAGGTAATGAACTAAAAACCACATACCCTCTATTAGATGAAGATCCTATAAAAATAATATACATTCATTAAAATAAATTTACTAGTGAAAATGAATTGTTATTCAATGATGAAGGATAAATACGAATAATTAAGAAGAAGTGTCATCCACATTCTTATTATAGTGTGAAAAAGAAGAAATAAATTTTCATAGTACTTAATATGTATCTTGTATGATATATTTTGATCTATATGACCATTTTTATTAGGTGAATAATGAAAATATTTTTCATAATATGAATGTATTATATAGTGGATATTTGAGTTTATGAATTCATCAGACGTGAAATAGAAGAAAGTGTTCAGAACAATGAAACATGTGCGGATACTATGTAGTTCATTTTTTTATGAAAAAATTGATTTAATAATAGAATTAAGAAGTTTTATAATACTGATAGGGGAATTACAATGTTGGTTCAATGTGACCAGAATTATATAAATAAGTATTTATTAATCTATGAAAGGAAATATATATGATGATTCAAATTGATTTTTACAGACTTTTATATCATAATGAGAATATAGTGTTTCTATAAACATAATTTGTATATTAAATAAGAATAAAGGAGGAGTTATATATGCTAAAAATTAGTTATATATGTTTTTTCCTCATTTCCATATTTTTTATGAAAAAATAAATACATGAATTATACGTCAAATAAATAAATCAATGAAGGTTTTTATAATAATTAATTATCCTAATAAATTAAATTCCTTGTTTAGAGATTCATATATAGTGAATAGTTAAAATTATGTAAAACATAATTGAATACCAAGGTTTTAGGCACATAGAGGGTTTAATGATAGGTCTTTAGGAGATATAATTGTTATATTATTTAATATTAAATGATAATTTATACTAGTTCAATATATATATATTTATGTAAATTTAAATATTTTGAATAATATTGACATATATAGAATATAAATATGATAATAATGATAGTGACAATTTATTATTAAATATTGTGATATAAAAGGTAAAAAATCGTAGGTTAGGATATAGATACACTATGGAATCTATTGAAATTTTTTTTATCAAATGGAGAGAATTTGAAGAACCAGTGTTTCTTATTAGATATTAATTCCATGCACTGAAGAAGAAGAGAGAAAAAATAATAATAAGAATATTATGAGTGTCACTAAGCAAAGAACATGGCATACAAGATGAGTATCCAGCCAAAAATATAATACCATATTGTTTATGTATAATCAAAATCAAGAAATCCCAATATTTTTTCTCTAGAAGGAGAAGAATATCTATTCATATTTCCCATGATGAGACTAATTCATCTTGGGTGATGCTCCTCTAAGGTGGAACAATCCTAGTATAATTAAAAAATGGAGAAAAGGAAATAATTCATTTGTACATTTTTAGTTCCAGAACAGTGATTTTAATCCCATAACCATGATTGTTCATTATTTAATAAAAATAATGGAGATATTTTTGTAGAGGATAAAAATTACTATACCACAATTATGTATTCATCCTTAGGGAGGCGAACATCATTAACAATCCTGGTGTTCTATTTTACTATTTTCCAATTTCATGACTTCATTAACACTAACAAAAGATAAGATAAAAGGATAGAAATAAAAGACCAATAACTGAATAGTGAGTAGGTAATAAATTAATTAATTTTTTTAAAATATCATAATTAATCCTACACCGATCCACCCCCCTAGTGTGATCAAATCTCTATGTGACCCTTTTCAAATAAATTTATAATAATCCACACAATTATTACTAGTGCATTTACTCATTTTATGGACATCAAATGAAATATCAGTATGAGTACAATGCATATCATAAATTAAAAAATCAATTTCCATATAATATTAATGTTGTTATATGACCCTACTTGTATTCATAAATATATTAAATCAAGATTTAAATTTAGTAGTATTATATTTTAAACCAATATTATTAAATGTATTTATCATTTTTTAAATGTAATGAGAGTAACATAATGAGTATCCTCCAATATGTTTTTTTTGAAATGAATACTTTCAATATTATCAATTATTCCTAGGACCTTATTTTTAAAGATAGGGAATAGAAAATTACTCATCTCATTTAGAACAGTCATATTTATTTCAAATATTAGCATAACATAAAAAAATAAAAACACAATAACTTTATATTATTTTTTAAATATTGGGTAAATACATTTATTATATTTTTTATGAATAAACCAACTAGATAATATAATATAATCAATCTATTCATTTCATAGATTTTGATCCAATTTAGTTTCATAAAGAGATTTAATTAGTTTTCAAATTTTAATTTCATTACCTTGTAAAACATACCATTCATATTTTTCTATTTAGATCTCTTCATTTAAATCACTATTCAAAATATAATTTTAACATCCATTTAAGAAATAAATTAATTATATATTAAAGGTAATGAAAATAAAAGTGTTATTAATGTCATTTAAACTATATATGCATAATTATCAATATAATCAATCCCTTTTTGTCTATATACATTAAAAACTAATCAAACATTATAAGAATTAATTATTACATTATAATCATAATTTATTTTAAATAACCATTTATAACCATTGGGTTTTAAATTTTTTGGTATGTTAGTAATTGATAAATTTCTATTCCCCATATAAGAATATATTTAATCATTATATGATTATTTCTAGAGATAAACTTCTCTTAAAACAAATTTTATTTATATGTTTTTAGGTATTCCAATATTTTTTAATTCAAACAGATATTTATTGAAATGATGATTATTTTGAGATCCCTAATTAAGAAAAATGACTGAATATGGAGAAAAAAAATATAGATGGAGATGTCTTCTCTTCCTAGGAATTATATTCTATTTAGTTCAATCTCAATATTCTTCATTATTCTCTACATTTATATTTGATCTAGATAATGTACATGATATTGGGATATGAGGAATAACCTCATCCACATTATCATTATACAATTCAATATAAAAACCCTATATCGTAAGATTTGACTGTTAAATTGATATCCAAACACATAACACTATATGTATTTTCATTTTATATATAAACAAAAAAATAATAAATGTAATTTATATATGAGAAATTTTAGTTCATAAATGGTCAAGAACTTTATAATAGTCTTTACACCCCCACACATTTAAATATAATTGATATGGAAATCTTCAAACCCAAATTTCATAAGGAGATAATTTAAGCATCAAATATGTCATTCTATTTTGAATATTTCATGTAATCAATAATTCATTACCATATAAATTTAAAATAATCATATATTTATTAATCATTTAATTTACTTTTATACTAATATATAATTTTTCCTTTCAATAAAAAAATTATAGAGGAATATTTTGAGGAATACTTGGAATAATTATAAAATTTTATTCAAAAAACACATTAAACTCATTCATAGAGTAATCAAAACCTCTATCTAAGAATAATTATTTAATACTAATACATAAGAGGTACTGAAATTAACATTTATATTTCTTAATCAAATAAATTTATACTTTATTTCATTTTAATAAGATATAACTATGATGATATACTATAGTCACCAACTAAATCAATAAAATACCTTTTTTCTTAATGAGTTTAAAAACTATTTAATTAACTAGTAACAAAATTTTATGATTGAAATATATCATAATTTCTATAAACCCTTCGAATTTTTTTATTTAAATATATTAGACTCTAGAAATTTTTAACATTTATTAAATTCAATTACATAATTAATTATGTTTAAACTCTACATTACATATAAAGAATTTAAATTTTACACAATCATGCTATAAATCAGAGGACTTAGTCAAAATTTTATATCATCCAATCATATTATTAAAATAATATTAATATATTTCCTCACAAGAGTTCCCTTTCTCTTCAATCATTCTTCTATTTGATAAGATAATGAATATGATCACGACCTATAAAAAGATAGTCCTAAAATAAAATATAATGTAAAATGTAGAGGGTCATGAATTACATGGGGTTTTAAAAATGAAATAATGAATCACACCATACATGTCTACCTTAATTAAATAAGAATAATGATTAGGAATCCAAAATAACCACATCAAACTCATATCTATGATCACCCTCTTTGAAAAACAATCATAAAAAGAATTAGACTCCTTTATGTATGTTTTATCCTCCAATTAAAGTGAATAATTTCTTTGATGCAGTAAATCCATTTAGGTATAACTATCCATAGAACATCCCTAGAACCATTGTTGAGGGAATTTAAAGCCAACTGAGAATCATACTTAATCCATATATGATTCCAACTATGATGTGTAGTAAGTTTCAGAAAATATATAAAGTCCAAAAATTCATATTTATAAGTAGTTATATTTCCAATATAATTTGAGAGAAAGATCTTGAAGAACCCATGATGGGTGTGGAAGACACCACCACACCCAAGTGGATTGGGTGCACCAAAGGTTACACCATAAACATTCACCTTTATCTACAGACTGATCAGAGGGATCCATTATATGATTTTCTGGGAAACTAGTATTTTATCCCTACCATGAACACTAAGAATTAGAATTGTATTATGGTCAGAAAAACAATTATTCATTGAAACTATTAATATGTTAGATGTTGTAAAGACATCCTGATGAATGGAAAAAATCCTTGAATGGACAATGGGAATATGGTTTCTAAAAACTTTCATATTCTTAGCTGTCTATGTGTAACATATAATGAAATCCATACCTACCAATATCAGATTGTTTAAATGTGTACTGTGATTGTTTGTAGTGATATAGTACTTGTGTTTCTCCACAATTCCCTCCCTACAAATCCTCATAACAAATAGTACCTTAATGTATCCTCCAAGCCTGGAGATAAAATAGAATTTTTAAAAAACATGTTGATTTGTTTCTAAATATCCCAAACATAAATGACATACTGAAGCTAGGTGAAACCAATCCCCTCAATAATTGATCATGTATAAGAAGAAGTTTTCTCTAATTTTTCTAAAGGAGTTCTCTTTTAGGCTAAATAAAAGGAGACAGAAAATTGAAGAACCAAGTCTGGGTGTTTCTACCCCCTCAAAACATAGTTTATAAATGTACCTACAATTAAATTGTCTAGTATTATTCAAAGTAAAAACAAGGGTATCCATATCTATGAAATTTTAACTTTTTATTTCAACAGAGACATAAGTGGAAACATTCACATTATTCCTGAGGTTGGTGGACAAAAAATGAACAATAGAGGGATATCGTATGTTTTAAGGAACATGCATGATTTCTTCAATGGGTTTCTCCAGAAAATGAGTGGTCTTGAAATTATGGTCATATTTCTTAAAAATAATCCACATTGATCATTCCATTAAGCCATTGAGGTATTTATTTATGGCTGGATAGGTGGGTGAAACCAGGTAATAAAGTATCCAATTAAACAACATGTAATTTATCCTTTTATAATGAATATCAAGAGGGTTATCTTTATATTTTAGGAGATTTTTGGGGATTTTTTTGAAGGAATCATTAAAACTTTTGAGATATTTTATGCCAAGACCCCATTTTCCTTTGGTTAAATTTAGTTTTTGAATAAACTTTTATAAACATCCTTTAAAAAATAGGCTGACTATATAAGATGTTCTTAATCATTACCTAGAGTATATTATTGAGACTTTTGAGCCACCTATATTGATTGAAAGAGTAAAAAACATGGATGTGATCACTAAATTAACCAAGAAGACCCATCCCTCTTGAGACATGAAGTTTTTATTCCATTTATCCAAATGATTAGGAATACCATGGTAGGTATCTTCAAGACAACAACTTCTTAATTTACACCAACAAATGGGAACACCAAGATAAATAAATTGAAGGGCCCTCGCTTGACTCCAAGGGTCCTAGAAATCCTATATTTCCTTGTCTATAGGGATACATTTTCAACGAAAATGAATGATATCTTCCATCATATTGTTTGAAGAGACACCCCCTCATAATGATTATATGTGGCCTTAATTCAATATAATTTTTTTTGGAATCCTTGCATGAAGGATAATGTCATAAACATATAAAATTTGGGAGGGTGATAATATACCTCTATGGGCATTGATTTGTTTGAGAAGTACAATATTAACCATATCATTAATAAATCTTCTCAAATAGTCTTCTACCAGGGTAAAGAGAAGGCCAAATAATGGATCACCATTCCTAAGTCCTCTGGAGAATTGAGTGAATCCTCTACGAGAACCGTTTACAAGAATGTAGGGTCTTGATGAAATCAATATGGTGTTAATTATACTAATAAAAATAGAACAAAATTCATAATATTTAATAATTGAAGTTATAAAGCTCCATTTTATACTATCAAAGGATTTGGAGATATCAATTTTATGAGAAAAGTTCACATTCCTTATTTCACCATCATAAGTTTGACACTTTCAAATGTTGTGAAAAGGAAGATCTGTATATTATTACCAAGAACAAACCCAAAATGACTTGTAATAATGAATTTCTTAACCAAGTTCCCCAAACAGGCCAAAATGATTTTGCTGGTAATTTTTGGGAGGGGGTTTAAAATAGAAACTGGTCTAAAATATCTGATATCAATGGAATTCACTTTTTGTTTGGGTATGGGAGATATAATTTTGGAGGTCAGCCTATAGGGAAAGTAAAACTTATTAAATAACCACTTTATAGAATCTATTACATCACTATGAATAATATCCCAATATTACATAAAGAACTTGTTGGAGAACCCATCAAGACCTACCACTTTATCAACACTAATAGATAAGAGGGAAATCATAATTTCCTCTTTCTATGGAATTGAGGGGGGCATGATTCTATTTCTCAACAATACATAAATGGATAATCTAAATTATTTTTTGGATGCTATCAGGCCCATCATAAAAGTATATCCTTTTAAAGTAGTAAATCACTATATTATAAATCTCATTTTTAGATGTGAGTAAGAAATCATTAATGTTGAGGGCATTGAATCCCCTTTATTATTTTATATTTTTTTAATCTATATAAGAAATTGTTAATCTTATCAACATTCTATAGTCATATCAGATCTAATTCCTTCCAAGTAACACATTCTTTAATGGGAAGGATATAATCCATCTTATAGAGAGTATGAAACTTCTCCCTTAAAGTAATTTCCCAAGTTTGATTAGCATGTTAGTAGCTTGAAAAAAATATTTTCAGCAACCTTGGCATCATCTTCTATCATTGAAAAAACATTCCACACTCATTCAAAAATACCTTGATGGAATTCAGTTTACTTCCCAAAACATGATGAGGGATACCATAAAATCATATTTTCTAGGACTCCTATATAATTTCCCTATAACCAGATGTGACCATCCAACCATTATTAAATCTGAATGGGATGGGGGATTCTCTATATGGTTGTGAAGACAACTCAATAATAAAAATATTTTGGTCATAATGAATCCTAGTTTGAGAAAATCTAGAAACCCCCATGGGTGCACTTTCATCATCATACTGTACAAAAAATTAGTCAATATTTCTAGCCTTCCAACCATTAATGGTGCATGTATTCTATGTGAAATCAACCCAAGGAATTGAAACCTCGACTAATTCATAGTGGTCAATGCACACAGAGAATTCATGAGCATAAATCCTATAAAAATTGCACCTTATTTTATATTTTGGATTCAATATTGTGTTTATATCCCAAATAAGAATACATTTGTTATTAATATTACTATATATCATAAAATGATCCCTCATTAACTACCTTATCTAGATATAGGAGACATAATCATAGATGAAAGAAATCATTAAAGTGGCTACCTATGAAAGAAAACAAATTGAAATGTACTAGGAACCTCTATATCGTGATAAAAGATATATATTATCATGCTTGAGGATCTATACATGATCTATGTTAATGTCATGAGAATTTTGAGAGAATTTTTTTACCAAAAAGATGACCAGTTAAAAGTGATCCATATGTTAAATTAAATATTTGCTCAGCATGTTCAGTAAAAGGGGGATTTTGGGTCTCAATAAAATTATATAGACTCATACTGTGGGAGAGTTCACAATCCCTAGAAATGTCCAATAATGAATATTCATTGTTTAAAAAAAATCCTCTTATCAGAGTCCCTTTATGTTGTCGAATATCTGCTTTGGACTTCATCATTTTACCTTTACCTTTTATTATTTTCCATTTATGGGATGAATTTGAGTCTGTCATGTATTTGTAATCAGATAATGTATTCCTTGCCTGATTTGTCTCTAGAGAGAGGAATATTTAGCAGCATTAGACTATAATACACCATTAATGTTGGTAAAATAATTGATGGATTATACTAAATCAGAATAAATCCCTCATGAGTCCTTCTTCACACTTCCTTCGAGGTAGTAACATGAGTGAATTAAACCTCCAGATTATCTGGAGCATCCCATGAAACAATTTGATAAAATTTATCCCTTACATCATGAACAGAATCATGTGAACTCTCAAATAGAGTATACTCCAATGCGATGGAACCAGTAGTAAATTATGATCCTTGATGAGGCTTATATAGAGGTGATTCCAATATGAAGTAAACATCCAAACTCAACCTGGCCTCCTACTAGCTGGTATTCACATGAAAATGCAATAGATCAGAGCCCTTAGAAGAAAAAACACTAGGTTATTTCATTGCGGTATCATCATCTTGGCTCACCCTAATGTCCTACTTCTGGAGTGATACTCAAACATAGTAGTTATACCTTTTTAGAAGATAAACATCCAACTGAGGTAGAGGAATTTTAGTACCTTCTAAGACTTCAGTGACCCAACCAGAGAAAGGTTTTCACTGTCAAACTCTATCATAGGAGTACCATAAGAAACCTGATCTTGTGAAGATCATTATTGACCATTGTGGTCCTTCACAATCTAGAGTCTCTCATTACCATCCTTAGTAATAGGGCCTCTATCATAATATATTAAAACCCTAGTCACATTTGAAACACTAGGTCCTTGTATAATCTTTTCCTTTCCTTTCTTCTTCCTATTGTGGGAGTCTTCTTATACCCTAGATTTATAGAAGTCACATATCATGTCTCTATTACATTTAGTGAGTAAGATAAAAAAATATTTTAATTTATATAGAAATTTGGCTCCCTTTTATACTATATATTGATATTTATACTATTATCTCTACTTTTTAATAAAACATCCTCAACCAATGTAGATTCCACATCAACCTCAACAAGAATCCTAGAAAAATGCATGAACCTTAGATAATCTATTTTCCCATCCATCATGATTAGATTTTACTGTGATGATGAAATGAACCAAAGGATCATTGGATAATAATATAACCAATTCATCTTAAGGATTCAAATACATACCTACGCATGGGTGTTTCTAACATTTCCAGGATAAAAATTATAGTATCATTATTGTATTCTTAGAAGTCCAGGATTCAATAAAACTAACCCAAATCTCCAAGATCACCTCTTGAAGTAATTAGAAGGGAATAAAACATGATAAAATCTCACACTATTTCCATTATTACAATCATCTAAGCCCTAAATCTACACAATTATTTTAGTAAGTGAAATGAATTTCCATATTATCTCCCCTTTTAGAACCAAAACTCTTGAAATGATTGAGAGAATACACAATTTTATTGATTCCTAAATTGTGTCATGGTTAGAAGAAACATGGGAAATATAACCATTTTTATTGAAACAACCATGAGATAAAACATCAAAGCAAAAGAGAGAGAGATTAGCCACCGATTTTACCACCTTAAGAAAGTTCTTCCTTCCTCCAGAAAATTTAGGAGGATCATGCTCTACCAAAATTGGGTTATTATTCACACACAATTGAAAGAGATATTTATTACCAACATGATCAATATTTTAAACAGATTTATCAGTTAAAATGGTTTGAAGATTCAATTAATGTGTAGGCTTTGAAATAACTAGATATGGGTTCTTCCCGTCTCACCCCTTCTTCCCCCATGAACACAGTTCTTATCTCTTTGGTAAGATAATGTTGTCAGATTTTAGGGAAAATGAATAATCCCTTATAACATAGTAGATCAATAGGGACTAGATTATATGAAATTAAGGGTACCTAAACAATATTTAGAAGATTTATCTTTTCCCAAAGATAAAATATAATTCAATTATTTCTTGACCAGATACATTGATTCAAGAATTATATTCATGGTGTAATTTTATTATGGTAGTACAAACATAAAATTTTTTAACCATTGATTTATACATGAAAAAAATTCAATATAAATCTAAAATGAATCCACCATTATTTTTTTTGATGTCATGTTTACTTAAAATATTATCATAAATAGGTATTTTTTAGTCATATTATATTTATCTTATTGTTTCAGTTTCATTTGAAAGTAACATTTCCATGAAAAACACCATGGTTTTTTCACATAAAAATAATCATCCTTTCTTATTGTAAGGCTTTAAATTATTCTTCTTTTATGGGTTTCCTTTCTTCTTTAAATGTTAACATTTTTTAATCCCTTGTATAGAATAGTTTTTTATTCCATTCCCTTGATAATGATAACTTTCTTTATCAAATTGTGATTATATTCCAACATATTTTAACAAAGTATTTTTCTTCAATATGATGATGGTTTCAGAATTTTTCTAATTAAATAACCTTAATAATTTTAATTATTTACCTACTGAAATTTTTATAAATAGGTAAAACCATATTAAAAAATTTATATACTTGGAATCATAATGGTATATTAGTTTTTAGGTAAATAAGTTTTCTGTAATTCCTTGGACTTCATGGATTTTCTCAAACCCCAGAATATAGTCAACCATCCTATTGTTATAGAATTTTTCAAAAATAAATTAATTTTATATTATGCATTGTAATTTACATTAATTCAAAAGGAACCAAAATATATCGAGCGGACTTAATTTGGTAAAAATATTTACCAAAATTATTTAACAATGTGTTTTGAATATTTCCTCCACATAAAACCTCATAATATTAAATTTTTCCACATTGTGTCAATGTGATCAACTTGTGTCACATCATTTGTAGGGAAACTGAAATTTGGAATAGGATCATTGTAATTAAAATGAATATTTTTTTATTGAAGGTAAATTATTTTTAACTATATTTGGAGAAACTTCATCATTTATTTCCATGATGAGATGTAATTTCCATAAAAGAAACCACATTTAACCATATTTTTATTCCTTATATTAAGGGATTAAAATTACATATTATAGGTTATAAAATGATTCAACCCATTTTTGTTGGAAATAAAAATATAATGTTAAGGATATATAAGAGGCTTTAGAACCTTGATGCATGAATAATGTTCACTATTCAAGAAGGGTCAGATACACCCCAAATTTATGTTTCAAGGTTCTTAAAGAAAATTTCACCCATTGATTCACTAGGTTATTAGGAGTATAAATCAGTAATTTCATTTATTCCTATTTTTTGATGTTGTATATATGTTTATGTATAATTTTCTTGATAGAATAATAACCAAAAATTCTAATAATATCCCACTTATTTATAGATCAAAATTATTATTATCAACATCATTTTGATCCCAAAATTTGAATGAATAAATGATTTGAATGGATTAAAATTCCACACAATCTATGTGGATAAAAAAATTAATTAAAAAAATTGAATTCCAAATGTTACTCCAGATCCCATAAATACCCAAACAAAACAATTTCATGTTATTTTATATTATATAATATATATATATTATAATTTTTTACTAAAAATAAAATTAATTAAATAATATAAAAATATTTATATCATAAGTATATTTTTATGAAAGTACTATTCTTGAGGTCACTATTTATATTCAAATTTCCTTAGGAATAAAATTTATACAACTACTGAGGAATACCAAAAAATAGAAAAAAATTTCCATCAATTTTTAAAACATTTTCCTTTCCAAATTTTATAAATTAGACCTATCTTTTTAAATGGTAATAAGTAAAATTCATAGCACATCCCATGAAGTATCAAATTAGACCTACACCACATATAATCCCTACTAGTTACCTAACAATGACCAACTTCTTACATAATTTAATCTAGATGCACTATAGTGATTCATGATATAGTATTATTGTTTTTTATATAGTTAGTTCCTCATATAAATAAGACATTGGTGTATTATGACCTAATCTTTTTCTATCGATTAACATTCATACACCTTGTATAATTTAGGTTGATATCTCTTAATAACTATGACATTTGAGCCACTGAATGTCCCTTAAGACCACGAGAATAAAAGTGTATAAATCATTACTAAAATAAAATTAACTACACTCTAACCAATAAATTCAGGGAATCATCTATTAGCTATTCTAGTTTCATTAGAATAAAATTTTTGGATGATACACAAGTGTATATATTTACTTATTCAGACCATTTTTTTAAATAAGGTTTTCATAGATTGTAATGGCTCTAAGGATAGATATGTTGAATGATGTCTTCTTGGGTAAAATTAATTGTAATTAGATTTAATGATTTTATCTTATTAAAATAATTTTAAAATAATGAATATATATGATAATAATTCTTTAAGAAAAATCATATGTTCATGATATTCATTTTTAGATACATAAAAGATCGATGTAAATATTTGGAGTACCCAACATTGAGGGAATCCACCGTTGAAAATTTTTTAAATGAATTCCTTGAATATAATGTATGAATAAAAATAACAGTGATAAAAAAATTAATTATAGTCAAATGTTAAAAAAAAATCTTAGTTTGTGTATGAAAATTACTGTGAAATTAAATTCATATAAATAGAAACCTACAAAAAAATAACTTATACCAAAATAAATTTATGGATAGAAAATATATGTGTTTCTAATAATGGGAAATTCAAATAGATATTAAGTTTTATTAGTATTAATTTTATGTACCAATACTTGTTCTTCCAAAATATACATCTGTTAGAATTAATCATTCAATACTGCCAAATGTTTTACCAATGGTTAACTCTATCTCTTTATCCAACGAACAACAACATTTTTTTACTAAAACATGAATTTTTTAAAAATAATAATAATTATAATAAAATGTTATACCATTAATAAGAATTATTACAATAAACCATTCAATAAAAATGATTTTATCGATAACTAGTAAAGAGTAACCATATTTTTCCAATTTTTTTTATTTTTATGACCAAATTCTGTATCCATTTTCAGGGTATTATTAAAAATATATCATTAATTGATTTTAATTTTCAATTTTTTCGAAATAGAAATAGTGTTTATATTTTTTACTTTTTTTCATTTAATTGACATATAAATTTTTTTAGAAAAAAACAATTTAAATATTTACTATATTTTTTATATCTATAAATATTTCTTATACTCATTATATATGTGATGATTTAATTTTTATATTTAAATTTAATAAACATAATTAAGTGCAATGAAAGTAAATTCAAAAAATAAATTATTTAAATTTTGTAAAGAAAAAACACAACATTCTATTTTTTCCTACTCGATCCCTCTCTAGGGGTTCTCTACTGACGTTTGGATTTTCATATTGGAGATATCCCTTCATAGAGAGCTATCAATCAAAGCTTCCTCATACATAAGGAAACCTTACATTTACAGGAATCATTCTGATCATTGATGAGGGTCTTGATTGGTGTATTTTTTAACTCTAGTTCAGGTCACTAGTGAGGATCTCGACTTTAGAAGAAATCAGTTGTAGATCCATATTATTTTCAGATGGTGTTAGGGATGGTCCATGATGGTGTGGACTTTTTCATTGTAGGGTTGGATGTTTCGATCAAGTATGAGTCCGACTTGAGTCATTTATATCTTTGGGTTTTATATTCGGTCATCGGTGCTCTCTCCTATTGACATTGTAGTTCATCATTGATGTCTTGGACTTTATATTGTGATAGATTTCAGGATCTGGATAATCACCTAGAGATGAAATTATGTGATCTGAATTTCAATGACACCAAATACTACATTCAACATCCCTGATGACCCTCATGTTCAGCATCCCAATTGACCCCATTTTCCTTGAGCATTTCCATCATAAACAACATCGGTGTATGATGGGGTTCAACTAATTATCCATCTGACAATATACTTGGAAATTTTCTACTATATCTTGATTAAACATTAAATAAATATGTTGATGGGGTAGTGTTCACTAATGTTTAGAAAATGAGAAATGAAGATATATTTGAAGGAAAACCATTCTTTACATGTGGCCATTGTCTCCACAAGGCTATGAAAGCAACCAACCATATTTAAAGAGGTACTATTTCATTATCAATTGAATAGTGTTGTCATTATAAATTGAAAAATTGAAATCATCATTACTAGATTTTATAATTTAATACAGTGCCACTGGATTATATAATTTTGATTTATGTGTCACTATTAATTGAAATTAGAGTTATTCTTAATGGTTTATAGTGAAATGTTAGATTACATTCTTGTTATTTTTTTATCATGAATTTTTATATTCTATTTTGTCACCTGTTATCTTATGTTAATGTGGTTAATTTTAAATTAAAATATAGCAATGGTTCTTCTATTAATTTTTATATTATTCTGCTCACTGTTAATTTTTTTATCATGTGCTATGGGATTTCCTGTGGCTATTGGTAATATATTCTTATTGTGGTTATAGTTTAGATAATTTGGTCACTTGTTTTCCTCTTTTAATGTGATTATCATATATCTTCTGGTTTGCGGTCACATATTAGATAATATTATTGTTATTTTTATATTAAGTGTTTTTATTTTCAATTTTTCTAGTTTGCTTTAGTAATAATATTATCTGTCTAAAATTTATTGCCTATAAAAGGCCAAATCAGATATATTGGTGAGTTTTAAATGTTTAAAATTTTTATTGCATTGGGTAGAAGTAAATTATTGGTATATAAAACATTTGGAATATTTGGTTTTGGTAAGCCTTATCATCAGTGTTTTTATTTTGTTTTATGGTGTGTCTTATTTTTTCTAAAATGGATTCACTATTTATTCTAGATTTCTTCTCATGTTTGAATGTTTCTACTAATTTTCATATGCGAAAACCAGTTTGATGTGTAGTCTCAATACAAGATTATGTTTCACATCTGAGTTATTGAGTTTTTTTGTATAGGATCTAAAAGTTGGTCCTTAGTGTGGCTATAACTAGTATTTCATGGGGTAGTTCCTTCCAGAGAAAAACGAGTTCCCTTGATCCGTTTTCAATTATATGGATGGATGCATGATTGTATGGATTTCTACATGATGGTATATAATATTATAATTTAATTATAATGTTTATAGAAGCTAATAGGGGGTTGATTTTATTAATTAAGCGTGTAATTTACTTCTATTATGATGCTTTAGATTGTTTTTTTCTTCATGATCTATATTTTTTAATGGTTGATGCTGCATTGAGAAATTGGGAAGGTTTATTCAAGTGGGTTCCCACTAAACCCCTAAAAGTGGTCAATATAGATAAGAAAATATTGAATTAGATGGTTATCTATTTCTAATGTAGTCACCATAGCCTATGAACTCTCAATTGAAAACTAGTTCCATTATAAATTAAAAGTAGATGATAGATCAATTATAAATTAAAAATAGTTTTACTAGATTATATCATGTGTTATTTTTTTGACATGATATATCATGCCTTATAATTTTTATATATTACATTTAAATGAAATATATTTTCTAATAGTGGTGTTAGTGTGATCAGAACACAGGTCATGGTGGTTCATGTCTAATGTGGAGGGAGGTAGGTCAAGTGTTGCTTCACAACTAGAAGGGTGGTCCACTTGAATCAAAGAGATGATAGAGAAACCATGAATATTCAGATCCACAATTATAGATAACATCTTATGAGAATTAAGGGGGATTCCATGATAGCGATGTCTAATGTTTACAAGAAATAGATTGTAGAAAATGTTTCATTGAGTCTAATATAAAATCTCTTAGTGTTTTAACACGTTTAAACAAGTTTGAAATTAGTTTCTTTAAGTTACTTTCATTTTTATGAAATTTAAACATGTATTTAATTTATATTTTATCATGATTTTTTTTAAATAAATTCACGAGTTGTTGGTTTTTTATATAAGATAATTTAATGATTATGATAAAATAAATATAATTAAAAAATTAATAACAAATACTAGAAAACCAACGCATAATATTTTATTTAAATTATAAATTATAAACATATATTAATTATTGACATTTTTTATAAATTTTAATAATATTACCAATAGATATATTCGTGGTATATATTGCTAAAAAATTTGAACAACATATATATATATATATATATATTATTTTTGGTATTATTATAATTGTAACAGAACTATTTTATTTGTCACAATAACATTTAATGATAGAGCTTTTACTGATAGTTTAGTGATATGAAAATTTTTGTTGGTAAAACATTTTACCAACAGAAAATGCACTTTTATAAACAAATATACCCTTGTTGAAATAATCTAATTATTTGGTAGTTGACACGATGTTTTAACCACCATGTTATAAATGAAATATCATTTTTTGTTATAATTTAGAATAAAATCAAATAAACATATCTCTATATAATTAATTAAATAATTAACTTCAATCATAAATTCTTAGATATTCCTGGTCTTCAAAATAACGCTAAATATGCACAAAATATGTCTCATTATTCTATAGAAATAATGAAATAGTAAAAAATATATTAAGAGGTTATATTATATTTTATAATGTCTATTTTACCTCAACCTAGGATAATATCCAAATTCTCAATTTATGGGAACAATAAAAAATATTTTTGTGGATATTTACTATGTTAAAATTATAATTTTCCCTTCCGATATAAAATTAATAAAATAAATTTTAAAATTTATATTTCTATGAATAAAATTTTAAGACCATTAAAATTAATAATCATTCAAAACAAATTATACTTGAGTATAAAAATATCAACCGTATATCCTCAACACCTTCTTTACACAATCATTCATGATCTAGAACATGAATTCACTAGAGAATATTCACCTTTAAAATGTTGGAACAACAATTAAATCTATCAATATTCATAAAATACATGCCTTCAAATAATAAAATTTACAATACTAGAATGTAAAAACAAAATAAAAATACAATACATGATCTCTAGTTAATTTTAATTTTCAATAATTAAAAATTACTCAAGGAAAAATCAAATATAAAAAAGAACAAAACTTGAAAATCACATTAATATTACACTTATCTTAATGTTCTTATGACCCCTAAATAAGCGCAATAAAAACAAACCAATATAATCTACTTATTATCATAGGAAAATTCAGATATAGACCCACAATGTACCAATATTGCACACACAAGCTAGACTAAATACCTCAGATAACACCATAAACCATTGCAATATCCTGAATTCCTCACCAATCCTCCTCTATGACATGATTACATAATAGTATTATTGATCTAACATGACTGTCAAGAGTGCCCAAAAAAACAAATTACACATGAATCAATAAGTATTTCCAATCAAAGACTTGAATAAATATAAACAATAAAAACATATATTACAATTTATTTAAATCAAAAATTAATTTAAATTATACTTGATTGAAATAACAATTCAATATCATATTTATTAAAATTTGAATAATCATTCATAAACAAAATCTTCTCCTCAAGAAAAAATGATTATTTATTTTATGAATGTGATTAATACTATTTCATAGTAAAGTAGGTTTTCTTATCTTTCTTATCAATTAGTCATATATAATGACTATTAATTGAATACTATCAGTATCTCCTAGAAACTATTTCACTAATGATTCCTTTAATTGACATTAAATAGTCTCTAGTTCATGAATTAAAATAAAATAAATAATATAGAATTTCATATTGGTAGGTCTATTTTTCTATTTATTCATTTCCTTTCTATAAAATTTATCTCTAAAATTAATGTTACAGCCTTAAAAAGATATATTTACTACTAATTAACATCATTTGTGTTGATTTACATGTGCACTATAGATATCTACGATCAAAGTGAACACATAGGTTATATTGATATTTGAATTCAATTAATTCCAACAATTTATAAATCTCTCAATATTGTCCATATAAATATAACATAAATTATAATAAAATTCATAACTTCACCAATATAAAAATATTAGTTACCATTCAATAATTTTACAACTTATTTTACCAAGTGACACGTAATGTTAAAATAGAAACATTCATAATATATTTGTATATTAAAATACTTGAAAGACCTATGTAATAAAAATCATTATTTCATTCATAGAATTTTTTATTATAAAAATCTATAAGTCCAATACAAATGATTTTTTCACGGTACCTCTAAAATCTGGTACCCTATATCATTAGGTATACAGATCATAGAGGAACCATACATCAACACTAAAAAATAAGGTTTTAATTTCCCCTATTATAACATATAGTCTACCTTAGTCCCTAAAAAGTAGACTATACAAGAAAGAGGCACAAACCAAGGAAAAACCCATCATATAGAAAAACAAAATCCATGTAATTAATCAAAATAAGTATTTTCAATTGGGAAAACATTAAACTATATGAATAAATTGGGATAGGTAATAAAACTCTTGTTATTCCAATAACTCAAATTGATATTATAAGCATTCGTACACATAACAAATGAAAATAAAGAGAGAAAACATTATAGGTATGATCAAATTTCTATTTTAACGAACATAATTGTAAGTTTCAATTAGAAAAAAATTATTCCACACATCATGATGTTGGATTCTTATTAAGATACTCATCCCCATTACCTATATAATAAACATGTTTATAAAAATGCAATCAAAATTTCAAACCTTTCTGAAAAAAATGATATCACTACAGTCTATTAATTAGAACATCGATATGAATTTAAAATATTGATATAATCATTTTAATCAGTTAAAAAACACATGAACATAGTATAATTTAATCATATTTTAGACAACTTATACCTAACTAAAACTAATAATCCACAAATAAATAGAAGTAATTAATACTTCTCATGGAACCCATTGAATAATATATAACATTAACAACTATAACACTCCAAAATCAAGAGAAATTAACCATTTTTTAGATATAAACCTCAATCATCTGTAGAAGATAAACATGTTTTGGGAAAAAATTATTTCTATTAACAACCAATTTTCCAATTAAATAAAATTTTCACAATGAATGGATGTATGATGGTAAAGAATATGCTTTAAAAAGGATTTCACACCAATATTATCCAATTAAGGATCTATAAATATCTATCATTCTCACCCCACACTGCAATCTTCAAGAAACAATTTTTGTTGAAGGAATCAGCATGATGTGGAATATATGCCTCCACGAAACCTACAATGTGTGGTCAATTTATGATATATAAATATATGGAAACCACTCATGAAATAGTTTTTGAATAAATTTCTCATCAGACTCATAATAAAAAATAAGAGGGAATCTAATATCTATAGACCTAGTCAATGTTATTTCATAATGATTCAAAAAACACCCCATTTAGACATGATATTTAATTCAAAGGATTCCCCAATCCTTAATATTTTTTTGGTTTAAAAAGTTAAAAATGATTTTTTTCTTGGACCAATATTCATTCTATGGATATAAAATTGATGACTAAACTAATTGGTGGATCTTTTACTAAATACCAATAATTAGGGTCTTCATGTCTCGTCCTTAATTATACCATTACCTCAAACCCATATAAATCAATCATTTCCTCATACCCCATGATCTTTGTATTATGTTACTATTGATGATATTAATTTAGGGGAAATAAAGAGAAAACTGATTCGCATGTGTGCTAGTCTATGTGGATAGATAGAAAAACATGTCAATTGTACACTCAATCCACAATATTTGATATGGATGTAATAAATGTGACTATATAATACAAGTTCGCATAAATATTAAGTATTATATATTATGCACAATGATCCATTAATCATATTATGTTAATAATCATGGTGTGGAATTATGAATAAATTATCCACCAAAATATCTACTGAATAAACTAGATCTCACAATTAGCTTAAGTTATGATATTGATATTCCCCACCAACCATATAAAATCCTCACTAGTTCCTGCTATAAACTCCATAATAGGTAATAACTAAATTATATTATATTTCTCTATAATGACTTGACCCTATTGAGACTTATAGTGAGATTGATGATAAATTCTGCAATGAACACTAACATCCATTAATAATGGGATATATGGTATAGAAACAATTCATAGTATAAATCTCAAAAATGGTAGACATTACCCTCTAATGAGAATAACTAAAAACTAGAAATTAAAGGAAAATATCTGAAATAGTAATGTTTCTATGAGTACTCTATATTAAATAAAATGCATAATACATGAGTGAAATGAAATATTTAAAAAATAAAAGGCATTTAGAAGTGTGAAAAAATGTTATTGGCCTCTAACATGTAGATAAAACCCAAATAAAGATCATACATTAGGGGTATAAAAAATAGTCCACAAACACCATGATATTTCTATGAAACTGGTTAACATTCTAAAACTACATAAAAACTCATTCATAATATACTATAAAATTATATGGTAATATAAGAGTTAGTATATCCATATACATAGTATGACATCACCAAAAGGGATAAACAATTTATCAAATACAAGCCATGCATAATAATAAATTATTTGAAATTGGTAACACATAGTTTGATCTTTCCTTTCTGAACTCTAAACATGAGCATCATATAGAACATCTAAAAAACTTATACAAAACCTAAAACTCACTAGAATTAAAAATCCATGAATTTTTGTTTTACATAATATATTCCTAAAAAATGTAACAAGGATGATTCAAATCAACTCCCACCAACCCAGTCACCATATTTAAAATTAATTATATAATTATGTACACCAACAATGTTCCCTCCTCATTTCACAGTAAAAAAAATGGATACATCATAAGTTACATTAAGCATTTATATTAGTTTTCCTCCCACTGAAATCATGTGTGATACTCTAATACCATGAAATCCTGTACAAAACTCCCAAAGCATACAATAATTACAAAATGTAAATGTTATACTCATTGACTATCAAACTAAACCATTAGTATAACACCCCAAGTTTTTATGAATTATTATTATTTGAATAAATTAAATTTCATTGATGGATTATATTGAACTCTACACCAAGTTATTCTTTCATTATATGCAACAAAATGATAAGATTTCATTATAAATAATGGTTATATTATCATCTAGTATAGGCAACACTATGTTTGTCTTCTGTTACACACAATTATGAGTTCCTTTGATAGCTTGTGTGACACACTAGACTGAGTTCTTCTGAACTATAATATAAAATTAATATTGTTATTAAAATATTATTATTGATACCACCTAGACATTATAACAGAAGATATCAATAAAATTAACTAATTTTTTAAAATATGTTCTACAAATGTATATAAAATTAATCCTTAGGCTATTATCTTTTTATAAATGAAAGTAAGAACTATTTGAAAATAATGAAATTACTTTTCTAAGAAAACCATTTTTCTATGTACAAACACATCTTGTCTCAATAAATTAGAAGAAATAATTTTGAAGAATTATTTTAATGGAATGTATATATTATTTATTCAATAAAATATTTAAAATTAATATTATATATTTTCTATTCAATAGACAAGAATAAATCAAATTTTATGTATAAAAGGATGTATTTTTTTAAGAGGGTGAATTGTCACCTTTTAATGGTAGAGTTGTTTTAAAAGTAATTTTTACAAATTTTATAATTAATATCTAACAAAATAAATCTTATTTTTGAAAGTGGAATATCAAAATATACTTTGGTTAATTTTTTGTTACTTTAATGGGAGATTTCTTTTTTCATAAATAGCGATAACACCGAATATTAATTGAAAACTACATTTTAAAATACTTTTTTTATATAGTTAAATTACATTTTCAATTGATTTTAAATTATATTTACATCTATTTTACATTTATTAATACAATTTTTGTCATTAGAATCATTATTCACATTTAAATTGGATATAAAAACATTTCTTGATTTTTACCACTTTCACATTAAAAACTCGTTTTTTCATCCTATTTGCGAGATTACTTTTAAATACATTTATGGAATTTGAGTGAATAGAATTTGGAAAATAGATTAAATATTAGGAATAATAATATTTTTTTAACTTTTAATAATTTAAACTTATTTATTTAAAAAAATGTTAGTGTAACTAATAAAAATTAATTAGAGTGATTAAGGTAAAACGAGTTTACTTAGTGGCTAACCATTAATCATAAGGGTCCAAATGACCTAGAAAATTTTCTAAAACATATTATCTGTCTATATGTAGACAATAAATACTATTATATATAAAATTTGACAATATTTTTTTCACTTTCTTTAAATTATGCCTCTCAAAAGTGTTTAAATTTTTTATTTTCTAGAATGCCTCTCCTCCTACACTATAAAAGGAACTCACCCCCTCACCTCACTACACTTTTCAACAATTTTGGCTTGGAAAACCCCTTCCCAAATAATCTCCCAAAATCTATCCCCTCATTATATAATCCAAATTTTGGGCATAAAGAAAATCAAGAATGTATTTTGGTGCAAATCAAATAGATTACCTAAAGAAGAGGTACCGTTCTTCAATGAGAAATTTTATTATATTTATTTCTCCACCCCTTCAATAATTTTAAAATCATGATTATATAATTATATCTATTTATTTAATATAATGAATTTTTTTAGGTTATATATATAATCTACACCTTCACACTCTTCCATCAAATGGGATACACAATCATTGTTCGTGTGTACGACAAACTGCCACCTCATGAACTGGTGAAATTCATTATTCCATTTCCACCTCTCAAGGTTGATAATGAGGATTTAATTACTATTATTATATTATATATATGATATTTATGATGTATAAATTCTTCAAGAAATATTATATAGCACATAACTTCATGATTTCCATTTAATGGGAATATGATAACTTTATTTACAGAAGTGTGGATTAGCACCTCATTAAAGAAATGTGATTCATTCACGCTTTACATTGAATGTATTAATGATATGTTTTAAAAAATATGTGATATATATAAAATAATAATTATACTATAATGATAATATATACATATATATCATTTAATTTTATTTCCTTCAATATGATAAGAAAATGGATACAATGTTCATGCGTACGTATAGCCTACAATCTCCTTGAATGGTGAATTTCATTTTCTATTTCTATATTTTATATATTATTATAAATAAATATATACTGATTATATATAATATTAATTTCATGGGTTTCATTCTAGAAATATGTAAATTTGGATATATGTTAGAGGTGTATGAATGACAAGTCAAAACATGTACAAAAAACGAAGCAGTTATTAATTGAAATATAACATTAACATGTAATGGTTAATAAATAGGTAACATAAATTCATAATGAAATCATATATGGTATTATATATATGAATATGGTTCTTTAATATATGTTTAATAAAAATATATTTATTATTCTAGAGGTTTGAACAAGTACGATGAGATTCAAGACTTAAGGTGAGGGAATTTCAACTCACTTTTTTATATCCGTGAGATACATTCCATATTCACCTATCACATATTTTGTGTGGTTTATACTACCATATGAAATATTATTTCCTGAAATTTATTTATTTTATGGTATTAACTATTTAATTTGTTTTTATTATTTAATGGGAATCATGATTCAAATGTCACTCAAGTAGTGATGTTATTTCTAGTTTCACTTTTATTTCTGTGATACATATGCAATATTCACCACTACTTTCTTTTGTATTGTGTATATACATCCCATTAATGTATAATATGATTAATAAAATTAAATTTATGGGTATTTTCATATCCATTTTATGATATATATTTATTGGGGTTTCTAGTTCAAAAATTACCAAATTGGTAAGGAAATTTTGTCTCAATTTACCTTATTTGAGAAACTTGTTATGTCATGACCCGTCCCCTAGGGCCCGTACCGTGACTAACCCAAGCCCACCTTCTATAGGCCAGAGGATGGAGACTAGCACCAAAGGCATAAATCCCTAAAACCGGGAAGGAATTTCCTTTATAACCTGAAAATGTGCACAATAGAGTACAAGTTGGAAGCAAAACACTAAGTAAAACTATATAACAAAAGAGTGATGAAAATTAAAAGGGAAAAAAAATACAAGCCCAACTATAAAGTATAAGAAACTAGAAGTACAAGTACTGAAAAAAGGGAAAATAGCTCCTGGATTTTCCACTGGGAAATCCTATCTGAAGGGCAAGTACAGATTGCCTCCACAACACTGCACGTCCGTCCGTCTCCTTTGTGTACCGTCACGCCGTGTGGTCCACCTCCGAGTACCATCCAACCCTGGCACACTCAACCTCGGTCAGCAATTTCCTTCATCTGCATCCAACACAAAAAGGTGTGGGCATAGCCCATGCAGAGGTGAGTATAATAATACTCAGTAGGGACCCCGAGACCCTCAAGGTCTCACAAAATACAACAAGGATAAACTCCAAGTATGAAATAAACAGATAACCCCACTTAGGTATATGCCCATACATATACCTAAGTTTAAAAGTAATCTATCTCAATCATGAGGATAACACAAAAGTTACTGACTCAGCTCACACAGGTATACAACTTTTGTAGAGAGTTAGAGATGATTAGATGTAGCCACTAAATCATTTATTCTGTCGAACCCATGTAGGATTTTGGTATAGAAATCAGAGCTATCGAACCCAAACAGAAGTTAGGAATAGTAGTCAGATATGTCAAACCCACACAGGATCTAGGAACTATCATTAGAGCTGTCCATCCAATACAGGATCCAAGAACAGTGGTCAGAGAGCAGCCAACCATAGGGTTTCCACACAAGGCACGCTTGATTCCGGGAGGGTCTGATCCTCAAGCCAAGTGTCGATACATCAACTTCCATGAAGTCCCAAGTTGATTTATCCAAAAGATCCGTCCATCCATAAGATACCCAACGTGGCAGACGACGCGTCAATCAGACGTCTGGTCTGAGAGTTGTTGGCATTTTCGTTCCGAGGGCCCGGTTGGATTTACGTTCGATCTAAACCAGTCATACCTCAACTATGTCCAATCCTCAAATGGGGTATAACAAAATAACTTTCTTCCTCCATGGTTTCCGTCACCGCAAAAGGTTCGTCAATCGGATGCCCGTAGCTCAAGTTACGAGAAAAATAGTGGAAAATAGGTTACACGGGTCCGGGTCTGGTCCGGCCCAGTCAGATCAACCCGGCCCAACCGACATGACCCGGGTCCAGAATGGGGTCCGAACTGGTCCTCGGATCTGACCCGGCCCGCGGGGTCGGCCCGATCCTCTCTAGGTCCAGCCCGCTCTGGGTCCGACATGCGTTGGGCTCAACCCGCACGAGGCCTGCGGGGGTGACCCGGCCCACACTGGGTCTGGCCCACGCTGGGTCCGGCCCACGCTGGGCTCAGCTCGTACGAGGCCCGTAGATGGAGGCCCGTGGGGTCCGCCCTAGCTACATTCAGGGGGGAGACCACGCCCCCTATATTCCCGAACGGCTTATCCATTCGGGAATTGCAAAACCGGCACCACGCGATGCCGGTTCGTGTCACGCGGGACCCACACGATGGGTTCCACTCCTCTCGGCTGGTTGAGCGGCCAGCTACCTCCTACATGGCATCGTATCTCTGCACCTCCTCTGGCGACCGGTAGAGTCGACCGACCGTCCTGCATCACTGCGGCCAAGGCCACGACCTCCTTTTGCTCCACCACACGGCGCGGTTGCGCCATGCCTTCCCCAGCAACCTGGCGGCTTGAGCCGCCTTCGAGGTCAGCCTTGTACCAGCCTCCATTACAGGCCATCGTCCGCGGGCTACTCTTCCAGGGACGCAGTTGCACCGCCATAGTCCACGAGGTGACATTCTTCAGTTCCATCCACCGATGAACATTCTGAAGGTCACCAGACGAGTTCCGGTGGCCCGATTCTCATTCTGGAAGTATCCATGCACTGCTTAGAATGTATCCTTCGATCCGCAATCATTGTTGATGAAAATCGCTCATCCCGGACTCATGCCACGATTAGTGTCAAAATCCACAATGTAAAGAAGAGGGGTTGGGCCGTGTTCATTTGGCCCGCTCCCTCCGTGTTAGAGTGACATCATGTGACTTCGATTCTTAATCCTTGAAGTAAAATGAAGAACGTGCAACAACTAAGAAAGCTTAAACCCCTACCTTTTTTCGTTGTTCATTGATGGAGTCACGGGGAAGAAGATGGTGTTTTCATCGTTCGTCTCATCCGCCACACACTTCTAATCCAAGCTCATGCGTCGGTTTGTTGACGATGATGAGGAGGGAAGATTGGTCGAAGACGTCCCGAGTTGAAGGGGTTCTAAGGAAGAAAGTCGAAGACACTCCACGCCAGCGTTCTTCATTGGAAGAACGCGTTCTTCATTCTTCATTGACGACATCTTTTCTCCCTAAGCTCTCTCCTTTCTCCCAAGCTCCACCAAAAGACAAATTCCAACCCAAAATAATGGATTAAGTTAATCTATTATTTAATTGTTGGCACTAAATTAAAAATTGGTGGATTAATTAAATGCGAAGGATTTGGCACATTAAGTGTTAGGGGAGTTGAAGAGGCTCCCATACACTTAATGGAATGTGGAGTGTTTCTCCCCATTAAATGGGAGTTTCAAGGGGGCTTAATCCTGGGTGGTCCCCACCATAATAAACAATAAGAGGAGGTTTAGACCTCGGGTGGGCCCCACCTCTATAACCTCTCATGGGAGGTTAAGGTGTGGTGGCCCCACCTCTAACCTCCACATGGAGTTTTTAACCAACTAATAAATATAAAGTTTACACAACCTTATTTTTATTTAATTCATTCACTAAAAACCCAAAAACTATCCTTTATTCTTGACCAACTATCGTCAAGGTGAAAGTCTCCTTAAGCGAATACCAGCGCTGCGAGTTCATCAGTTCCCTTAGATTTCAATTCAGAGCACCGGTTCAAAAATTATAAAAACTCGCTCATATGTTTATAGAATGTAGCTGAACAAAACTTTAGAAATTGATTCCGGGAACACTGGGCCTTGGAATCACGCGCCATCAATTTTCGCGGACTTGTAAAATTCCCATTTAATTAAAAAAAATTACATGGAAATTTTGGGTCTTTACATTCTCCCCACCTCAGGGCTCTACATCCTCATAAGACACAACTCAATATAAGGGAATAAGTGTGTGTACTGAGCACGCATCTGATCCTCCCACTCCCAAGTGCTCTCCTAGAGGTTCCTGTGCTGTCAGTGAACGCACACTAGAGGTATCGACTGTCCATGTAGGACCCGCTCCTGTCAATCCTCAATATCCACCAAAACCTTTGTAAAAGTCTTCCCATCATTGACTTCTAGATCTCCATGGTTGATGATGTGAGAAGGGTCATTCACGTATCTCCTCAGCTGAGATATGTGGAATACGTCGTGCACCTAGTGCAACTAAGGTAGAAGAGCTAAGCGGTAAGCCACCTTGCCAACTCTGTTGAGGACCTGGAAAGGTCTAATGAATCTCAGAGATAACTTTCCACCTCGACCAAATCTCCATAGAACTCGTCAGGGTGAGACCCTTAGAAAGATATGGTCTCCATCCTCGAACTCCAGAGGTCTCTGTCTCCTTTCAGCATATGACTTCTGCCTACTCTGTGCAGTCTTCATCCACTCCTGGATGATCTTCACCTTCTCCGTGGTAGTCCGTACCATCTCTGGTCCCACAAGTGCTGACTCCCCGGGGTCAATCTAGCACATAGGTGATCTGAATGGTCTCTCGTACAACACCTCAAAAGTTTCCATCCCTATGGTGGAGTGGTAGTTGTTGTTTTAAGAAAACTCCACCAAAGGTAAGTGGTCCTCCCAGCTGCGACCAAAGTCGAGAACACATGCACGAAGCATGTCCTCGAGGGTCTAAATGGTCCGCTCAGTTTGGCCATCCGTCTGAGGACGGAAGGCAGTGCTCAAACGAATATGCATCCTGAAAGCCTCTTGCAACCCCTTCCATTGTTGGGAAGTAAATTATGCATCACGATCAGGGACAATCGTCGAGGTTATACCATGTAAACGCACACTCTCCCGCACATAGAGGCATCCCAAGCTCTCTACTATACCCTGCTCTCTGATTGGTAGGAAGTGGGATGACTTGGTGAGTTGGTTGACGATCACCCAGATAGAGTCATGTCCCCTGGATGTATGTGGAAGTCTTGTCACGAAGTCCATGGATATTCCATACCACTTCCACTTTGGGACCTCTAAAGGCTGCACCAAGCCTGTTGGTACTTGGTGCTCTGCCTTCACTTGCTGACAAGTGAGGAATCGGGAGACAAACTCCCATTCTGCCTTCTTCATACCTTGCCACCAGTGCTGTCGTCTGAGGTACTGATACATCTTCACCACTCCTGGATGTACCGCTAGAGGGGAAGTGTGGAACTCCCTCAACAATTACTCCTCAAGTGACACTGGTATCAAGGTATATCCTCTAAAGAGGATGACGTGCTCCCCACCTTCAGAAAATCCATTAGGTTCCTACCCTGTGGGTATTTGAGCATGTCGTGTCTCACAGTTAGCATCTCCGCATTGTGCCTCCCTGACTCACTGAAGATGTGGGGGAGTGACTGTAAGAGACTGAAGGAAGGATGCTCTCTCTCTATCCACAAAGGATATCCATAAAGTAGCCAACTTCCCTGTCGCCTCTCCTAGCAGATGTATACCAGATCCCCTACTAAGCACATCTGCTACAACATTTCCCTTCCCAGGAGTATAGATTATCTCGAATTCATAATCCTGGAAGAACTCAATCAATCACCACTGTCTCAGCTTCAGGTCCTTCTGGGAGAAGATAAACCTGAGACTCTGGTGGTCAGAGTAGACAGTGAAACACTTGCCAATCAGATAGTGCCACCACATCTTTATGGAAAATACCACTATTGATAACTCTAGGTCATGGGTGGCATAGTTATTCTCATGATGTCTCAGCTGACGAGAACTATAAGCGATCATTGCTCGCTTCTGCATGAGGACACATCCGAGTCCAGTCCCTGATGCGTCGCAGTAAACTACCTACCCTATGCTCTCATTTGGAAGCCTCAATATGGGAGCACTAGTCAGCCTCTACCTCAGCTCCTAAAAGCTCTACCAGCATCTCTCCAACCAAATAAAGGGTTTCCACTTCTTTGTTAAGGCTGATAGTGGTGCTGCAACTCTGGATAAGTCTGGTAAGAACCTCCAGTAGTATCCAACCAAACCCAGGAAGCTTCGTACCTCCTTCACACTCCTGGGTGGCTCCCACGAAAGTATTGCCTCAATCTTCTCTGGATCTACTGCAAGTCCATCCTCTGAGATGACATTTCTTGGGAAGTGAACCTCTCGGATCCAAAACTGGCATTTCGAGAGCTTATCGTAAAGCTGGTGCTCTCGGAGTGTGTCCAGTACTACCTGCAAATGATAAGCATGCTCCTTCTCAGTAGTTGAGTAGATCAAAATGTCTTTGATGAAGAATATGACAAAGATATCAAGGTATGGATGGAATATCATGTTCATGAGTCCCATGAACACTACTGGAGCATTGGTTACACCGAATGTCATAACCAAGAACTCCTAGTTACCATACCGACATCTGAAGGCTGTTTTCTGCACATCCTTATCCCGAACTCTGAGCTGGTGATAGCCTGATCTGAGGTCAATATTTGAGAACCATTGTGCTCCCTTTAGCTGATCAAAGAGGCCGTAAATCCTCAGAAGTGGGTACTTGTTCTTCACGGTTACCTGGTTTAGGTGATGGTAGTCGACGCAAAGCCTCAAGTTCCCATCTGCCTTCTTGGAGAACAGAATCGGGGCTGCCTAGGGAGAAACACTGGGCTGGATGAATCCCTTCCCCTGCAAGTCCTCTAGTTGTACTCGCAGCTCGCGAAGCTCTACGAGAGACATCCGATATTTTGGTGTAGATATTGGTGACCTGCCGGGGTACAGGTCAATGTAGAAGTCAACCTCTCTACGAGGAGGTAGACCTGATACATAATCAGGGAAAACATCCGTGTACTGGTCCACCACTACATGATAGCTCAGACTCTACACATCAATTTCTCTAAGGGTAAGGAAAGCAAACTGATGATTGATCGGCTACACCCTCCTCTGAGTAAGTCCGTCATGCGCTGCAAAGGCTCCCTTCTCACCGATGAAGGTAAAACGGGTCCCATCTGTGTGGACACACCGCACTTTGTGCAAAATACAGTCGATCTGAGAATGGACTGTAGATAACCAGTCCATGCCCAAGATGACGTCATAAGGGCTCAACGCCGCTACTAGGAGATCTCATCTGAAGCTCTCACCTCCTATAGTAAGCTCACATTGCCAGCACTAGTGCATAATCATTGAATCTACATCCATAGGAGTCTCTAGCCATAAGGATCGGGCCAATAGATCTGTCAGAACCTCTGAGCTCTGAATGAGAGAAGTGGAAATGAAAGAGTGACTGTCACCTATGTCTATAAGAACTACAACCAAGGTGGAGTAGACACAGATAGTAACTCAAATCATCTCTGAAGAACCATGATCTTATACCTTAGCTACCTGGATCTGAGCTCTCCCATGTCCACCTACTCCCTGCGGTCGGGGTGGACCTCCGGGTGGTGGTGGCGGTAACACCTCAAAACGTCCTCCACCACCAGATGCTCGACCATCTCCTCTGCCATGTCCACCTTCACCCTACAGACAACCTCGATCGAACCTCTGCCTCTTCCTGGGAGGTCCCTCAACTATCTGCTGATCATCTGAATGGCTGGTCGGACAGTCACATTCCATGTGACTATGCCTGCCGCATGTGAAGCACTGCATGTTCCTCGTATTACTGGCTCTGTCTCATGTTCCACACACAACCGAACTTGAGTCCTGAGGTCATCCACTAGATGGTATCGTCCCGCTTGGATCTCTATGACATATGTCTGCTGCCTACCGTAGAAGACTCTGCTACGTGATGCCCAGTGGCGGGTCTCGCTGTTCCTGACTGCTCAGAAAGAAAACTCTCCACTAAGAGGGATCGATCCAACACCCCCACCTGCGTCGAGATGATGGGGGAGATCATCGAAGCACTGATCTCCTGCGTGACCCCCTTCTCAAAGGTCTGGGCCCTGAAGAATGGGTCCCACACCATATCTGTAGAGTAGCACGAGAGGTTGGTGAACCTCACTGAGTACTATTCTATCATCATAATACCCTGCTGCAGATGAAGTAGCTCATGTATCTATACTACACGTAGGGTGGCTGGGACAAACTCTACCTGAAACAGGCTCTTGATGTCTATCCAGAGTAGTGTTGCCTCATCATGCACCTGGAGCATCAGGCTCTACCATCTGCCTGCTGCTGCCTGAAGGAGACTCGCGACAAGGATCACCATAAGGTCGGCTGGTGTCCCTACCAGTCTGAAGACTCTCACCACAGCCTCCAACCAATCCTCAGCTGCCTGCGGGTCCGTCTCACCCCTCTAACTAGGCGGCCTCTGGCACTGGAACTCGTGCAACCCGTTCAGGCGGCGTGCACTCTCTGCTGCTAGGGCAGGTGGCATCAGTGGTCCAACGGATAGTGATACCGCTGGTACCTCTGGTGTGATAGGGCCCTGCACTGAGGCCTCATCGCTCGGTGGGCTTCCATCTCGTACAAAGCCTGGAACCCTGGCTGGCTATCTGTGTAGAGGCGTCCTGAAAAGAAACAGGTGTGCCATGGTAAAAAAGTTATACCTGGTGAGCTGACTCAAAGAGATCACAAAGAAAACTCTTTAAAACACACATGCAATTGGTGTTTTCGTGCACTGAGTCAAAAATCAGAAGTCAGGGTCCTGGTGTATGGATATGTCGGCTGCCGCACCAACACTGGACTCCCTGAACTGAAAACCACACTCAGTACCCTTAACACTACTGCTTCACAGAAAAGATCAATGTCCTAAGTTTTGCGATAGATTCAACTCCTCTGATACAAATTTGTCACGACCCATCCCCCGGGGCCCGTACCGTGACGACCCCAATCCCGCCTTCCATAGGCCAGGGGCTGGCGACTAGGTCCAAATTCATAAATTCTTAAAATTGGGAAGGCATTTCCTTTATAACCTGAAAACGCACACAACAAAGTAAAAGTTGGAAGAAAAACACTACGTAAAACCGTATAACAAAAGAGTGCTGAAAAGTAAAAGGGGCGGGAAATACAAGAAAAACTATAAAGTATAGGAAAATAGAAGTACAAGTACTAGAAAAAGGGAAAACAGCTCTGGGATCATCCACTGGGAAATCCTACTTGAAGGGTAGGTACAGATTGCCTCCACAGCACTGCGCGTCCGTCCATCTCCTCCTTGTCCTGTCACGCCATGTGGTCCACCTCTAGGTACCGTCCAGTCCTGGTACAATCATCCTCGGTCAGCGTTTTCCATCATCTACATCCAACACAATGAGGTTCAGGCATAGCCCGTGCAGGGGTGAGTATAACAATACTCAGTAGGGACCCCGAGACCCTCAATGTCTCACAAAAACCAATAAATATAAACACCAAGTATGAAATAAACAGATAACCCCACTTAGGTATATGCTCGTACATATACCTAAGTTATCAAGTAATCCATATCAATCATGAGGAAAACACAAAATATACTGACTCAGCTTACACATGTATACAACTTTGTTAGAGAGTTAGAGATGATTAGATGTAGCCACTAAATCATCTATTCTGTCGAACCCATGTAAGATCCTAGTACATAAATCAGAGCTGTCAAACCCTCATAGGATCTAGGAACAGTAGTCAGAGATGTCAAACCCACACAGGATCCAGTAATAGTCGTTAGAGCTATCGAACTCACATAGGATCCAGGAACAGTAGTCAGAGAGCAGCCAACAGCATGGTTTCCACACAAGGCATGCTTGATTCCAGGAGGGTCCACTCCTTAAGCCAAGTGTCGATACATCAACATCCACGAAGTCCCAATTTGATGTATCCTAAAGATCTGTCCAACCATAAGATACCCAACATGATAGATGGTGCGTCAATCGGATGCCCAGTCTAAGAGTTATTGACATTTTCGTTCCAAGGGCTCGGTTGGATTTACATTTGATCCAACCCGATCGTACCCCAACTATGTCCAAATGTTGAGTGGGTTATAACAAAAGAACCGTCTTCCTCCAAGGTTTCTACCTCCAAAAATAGTTTGTCAATCGGATGCCCGTAGAAAATGTTATGAGCAAAAGAGTGGAAAAAAGGGCACACGGGTCCGGGTCCGGTCCGGCCCAGTCAGACCGACCCGGCCCAACCTGGGTCCAGACTGGGGTCCGACCGAGTCCGCGGATCTGACCCGGCCTGCGGGGGCCTCCTGGACCATGGGGGCGGCCCAAACCGCACTGGGTCTGGCCCGCGCTGGGCTCAGCCCACGCGAGGCCTGCAGCTGGCAGCCCGTGGGGTCTGCCCTAGCCACGTCCATGGGGGAGGTCGTGCCCCCTGGATTCCCAAACAACTTAGCCATTTGAGGAATTGAAAAACCAGCACCACGTGGCGCCGGTCCGTGTCACGCAAGACCCACACAATGGGTCCCGCTCCTCCCGGCTGGCCGAGCGGCCCGCCGCCTCCCATACGGTGTAGTTTCACTGCGCCTCCTCAGGCGACCGGCCGAGCTGGCTGCCCGTCCTCCATCATCGCGGCCAAGGCCGCGACCTCCTTTTGCTCCACCGTGTGGTGCGGTTGCGCCACACCTTCCCCCGAAAACCGACGGCTTGAGCAATTGATTATCTTCGCGGCCCGCCTTGCACCGGCCGTCGCTGCACCACCACGGACCATCGGCCATAGGCTACTCCTTCGGTGGTGTGGTTGCACTGCCACCATCCACGCGGTGGCATTCGTCAGTTCCGTCTGCCAGCAAACTTTCCACGGGTCACTGAACGAGTTCCAGTGCCCTGATTCTCATTCCGAAAGTAGTCACACACTCCTCGAGACATCACCTTTGATCCGCAATCATTTTTGATGAAAATCTCTCAACCCAAACTCATGCCGCGATTAGCGTCAAAATCCACAATGTAAGTCAGAGGGGTCGGTCTGTGTTCGTTCGGCCCGCACCCTCCATGTTAGAGTGAAAACATGCTACTTCGATTCTTTTTACTTGAAGTAAAATGAATAATGTGCAACAATTAACGATGTTTGAACCCCAAACTTTGTTCATTGTTCATTAATGGAGTCGTGGGGAAGAAGATGATGTTCTCATCATTCGTCGCATCCGCAACACACTTCCAATCCAGGCTCGTGCGTCGGTTTGTTGATGAAGATTAGAGGGGATGATCGGTCGAAGACGTCCCATGTAGAAGGGGTTCTGAGGAAGAAAGTTGAAGACGCTCCACGCCAGTATTCTTTGTTGGAAGAACGCATTCTTCATTCTTCATTGGCGAGATATTTTCTACCTAAGCTCTCTCATTTCTCCCAAGCCTTACCAAAAGATAAATTCCAACCCAAAATAATGGATTAAGTTAATCTATTATTTAATTGTTGGAACTAAATTCAAAATGGGTGGATTAATTAAATGTGAAGGATTTGGCACATTAAGTGTTAGGGGAGTTGAAGAGGATCCCCTAAACTTAATGGAAGGTGGAGGGTTTCTCCCCATTAAAGGGGAGTTTCAATGGGGTTTAACCCCTGGTGGTCCCCACCACAATAAACAAGAAGATGAGGTTTAGACCTCGGGTGGGCCCCACCTCCATAACCTCTAATGGGAGGTTAAGGTGTGGTGGTCCCCAACTCCAATATCCACATGGAGGTTTTAACCAACTAATAAATTTTTTTTACACAACCTTATTTTTTTAATTCATTCACTAAAAACCCAAAAACTAAATTTTATTATTGACCAACTGCCATCGAGGTGAAAGCCTCCTTAAGAGAATACCAGTGCTGCGAGTTCAACGGTGCCCTCAGATTTCAAATCCGAGCACAAGTTCAAAAATTATAAAAACCCACTTGTACATTTACTGAACGTACCAGAACAGAACTTCAGAAATTTATTCCGGGCACACCGGGCCTTACAATCACAAGCCGTCAATTTTCGCAGACTCGTAAAATTCCCATTTAATTAAAAAAAAATTACATAGAAATTCCGGGTCTTTATATGTTATTTTAGGCACCTATATTATTTTGTGAGGTGTATATACTACCCTTTGTCATCTTGTATCATGAATATACTTATTTTCAATATATTTTTAGCTCCATGTAATTTTATTCTATCCTGGGTATTATGATAAAAATTTACCAAAGTGGTAAGTGTTTATTGTTACAATATAAAAGTTTATTGGGATTTTTTTATACCCAAATCCCTTTTTTAATTTCATAAACCACTTTTTGGAGGAGAGGGAACCATATAGGAAATTCGTAATGCAAAAAAAGACACCAACCCAAGAAATACCATTGAAAGAAAAGAACCAGAAACTAAAGAAGAACAAAAACAATGTTGATACTAGCACTATTTGTTCACCTCTTACAAAACAAATCGTATCTAGCCCAACTGTACCAGATGATATTTACATTCTAGGTCATGAGTAATAAGGTATTTATGCATTTTTCAAATAAGTGTGGGGGAATCTGAGTTGTATGTGTTACTCTTGGTCGCTTGAGCCATTGAATCCAATTTCACTGGTAAAGGAGGAGGAATAGGGGAAACTTTCCCCTCAGAACACATTGTGCTCAGAGGCACAAGATCTTCCATATTTCCAGCACCCTTTATGACTTCAAAATAAGGCTCACATTTCTGTTCAGAATCTTCTTTCCTACCAGGCTAAGACCCCATGACCTTTTCACTATGAGATGCTACTTCTTATTTTTTTGAAGAATACTGGTACTTTTCTAATCCTATTTTCGAAGATGTTTTCACAGCAATGAGGGATTTATTTTGATTGAGGGGCCCTATACAAGAAGATATTTAACTGGAGGTTTGGGTAAATGAGAGTAGTCTTTCTAGGTCTATGACCTCCTCACATGCTAGATGAAGCCCTCTGAGTCTGTAGGGACCTTCTTTCCCTTCCTATCAGAGGACCAAATGTAGTCTTCCACTTGTTCCACTTCTTTGTTCTTGGTAGATTGTGTACATGTGTCAAAATACATCTTGGAATCATATTCATCAATGTTATCTCCCTAAGAAATATCATTTTTTGGCATGTAACCTCATAATTTACTCTTTCAAATGGATTTATCTCACTTTCACCCAACACCGCAAACCTATTCAGGGTTCCAAATCCTATGGAGTTTCCCTTAAGTCACATGCTGGTATATCCCATGTCTATCTTTAAATCATTGAGTTTGGAGAGGCCCTTCTTTTCCCTTGCATTACCATAAGATAAGAAAAATCCAGAACCTAGGGGAGTTACCTTCATCCTTTCATGTATGATATCCTCTGAATTGACTCCAAAACTCATTGTTGAGGGGAGGGTTTAGTTCATAGATTTCTCATAAGAAGTTTGGATGAATTCCATTTGAACATTTCCATTAGGATCTAGAATATCTAAAACAAAAATACCCTTTCACATGGTAGCCACATTTTGGAGTGAGACATCATCATTCAGCAGGTTCAATACAATCATAGCAGCACCCCTACACTGACATCTCTGTACTGAATGTCCTTAAAGGAAACAAGAGAAGCAGTAAAAAGTCCATGATTCATAAATAATTGGTTGTTTATGATTGTTTTATCCCACAGTATCTATATATAGGAAATAAAAAGGTGGTTTTGATATGTCAACCTCAACAAAAATTTGAGGCTCAATGGGATGGAAGACCTCTAGGGTTCTGAGAACTGCAACCAGAAAGTTACCAACATGATTTCCTAACATTTGAAAAATAGTGGGGTTTTGGAAAGCGAGAGGAAAACCTGGAAGACGAATCCATATCACTGTAATCTCTAGATAATGATTCATGTGTAGAGAAAAGAACCATATGAGAAGGGTAAAATGAAAGCATTTGATGGAGTGTGATCCACTGGACCACTCCAAAGGCAGGTCTTCATCTGAGGAGAATCAAATCATCATATTTGAAGAATCAAGAAAGCCAACCAATGCTCATTGATGGAGACCCCACTGCATGTTTTCATGTCTTTCAACGATATCCACATAAGGCCTTCGACAACCAAAGTGGGAAAACAAGGTGATCTTGAGCAAGGAAGAAGTTTCTGAGAATTCCACGGTGGGGGGGGGGATATCAGAAGCAACGACCCTCCATTTGCAAAGTTGAGGACCTTTGGGGAAAATGAAATACCAGGGAAGGTGGGGAGAATCCCTGGGTTGGTAAAAGGAATAAAATGCTGGGAAGGGCCTTCAAATGTTGATAAGGCAAAAACAATACCTTCTTCCACCTTAGGTGTGGGAGGTATCGCGAAGCTGGCCAGCACCTGCAAAACCCTAGGGACCCTCAAATCCCAGCCTCCATCAAACCCCATTGTTTATTATTATGCTTCCATTGATGAAATATTATGATCTATATCTCAAAAATTATCATGAAATATATTATCCTTTGGTTATTCATGGTATATTCATGTATCGATACAATTTTTTTAAACTCTTTGGTAGATAGTAATATTTTGAAAACATTTTTAAGAAAAGATGACATTATTTCTATCTTCAGTAGGAAATCTATTTTATTCAAATCTATGTTTTCTAAAAATTATTTCTAAAAAATGTTTTTAAATGATATTTTATGTTTATTTTCATGGAAAAATATTTTAAAATATTTTATGCTTTAAAATGTATTTAAAATGAGTTTCAAAGTGACTTTTATAAATTTTCAAAGTTATTTTCAAAGGAAAAGGGATTCAAAATGTTTTAACAAGAATCTTTTCAAAATAGAAAGGATATTATACTTAATAATTTTTTTAATTTATTTCAAAATAATAATTCATAAGTCTTAAATGTTGTTTTAAAATAAAATTATTTTTAAAATGTTTTATGTATTAATAATAGTGATTATCAATGCATTTTCATTTTCATTAAGAACTTCTCCAAGTGATCTTTCAAAATACTTCTCCATCTATTAAGAAATATTTTAATATATTTTATTCCTTAATAGGGATATGATCATAGGATATTATTTATATTCTTCCTCTAAATTATTTATGTTTTTATGTCATGATGTTTATGGAACCCATTCATATTCCACTGGTCGATCATGTTTCAAAGAGATTTTTATGAAACGCCTTTCTTTTCCACGAGCTAATCATGTTTCAAAAATATTGACAAAAACCCATTTAAAATAAATGGGTTAATCATGTTATGAATGGATAATAGTTTTTATAAGTTTTATGATGATATATTGGTATTTTAAAATTATTCATGTTGCGGTTCATTGTCACGACCCACCCTCGGGGTCCGTACCGTGACTACCCCAAGCCCGCCTTCCATAGGCCAGGGGCTGGCGACTAGCACCAAGGCGTAAATCCCGGTAAAAAGGGAAGGCATTGACTTTGTAAAGTAAACAAACACCACAAAGTAAGCAAGCAGAAAGTAAACACTAAGTAAAAACAGAGTACAACTGAAAGTGCGGAAAAGTAAATGGGCCAGTATACAAACCCAAACTGAAAGTAAAGTACAACTCGAAAGGGAAAACAACAACTGTAAAGTAAAAGCCGCTACTCCGAGCTGTCCACTAGAAGTCCCACCTGAAGGGTGAGTACAGATAGCTCCACTGCTCCTCGGGTTCCGCCGTCCACTCCGAGTACGTCCCGCCCAGTGGTCCACCTCCAGGTATCGTCCTGCTCTGCAAGCCTCAGCCAAGATCAACGCTGTCCGTCGTCTGCAACCAACACAACGTAGTGCGGGCATAGCCCGTGCAGGGGTGAGTATAAGCTACTCAGTAGGGACCCCGAGACCCCAGAAGTTCTCTCAAAATCCACAAAGGATAAACCACAAAGAACGGTACAATCACGAAGTAACAACCGACACTGCTTAGGTATATGCCCATACATATACCTAAGTCATCAATTTCAAATACGCTCCAACCTCCGAGCCCAAGTACAACTCAGTCCACACAGGAAAGTAAACGTATTCCACACAGGAAAGCAAAACGTAATCCACACAGGATAGCACAACACAATCCACACAGGAAAGCAACAGGATTCAGCTCACATAGGTATACTTCTTCGAAAGATGATAAAGATGATCTCTAATCCATCTAAGTCGTCGGACCCACGAAGGATCGATAGGTAACTAACCCCCGCAAAAGACCCACACAGGATCGGGCCCACATAGGACCTGTAGGCGCTGGTTCACACAGGACCGTTGAGCGCAAAGACCCACACAGGATCAGACCCACACAGGATCGGGCCCACACAGGACCTGTAGCACTGATCCACGTAGGATCGCTGAGTGCTGTAGTCGTCGTCATTGAATCCACACAGGATCTCTGTACTTTCGTCGTCGCAGTCACAGTAGCAGTAGCAGTAGCAGTAGTAGTCACAGTAACAGTCACAGCCAGCACTAGGGTTCCCGCACACAGCAAGCTCTTACAGGAGGGTCCGCTCCACGAGCCGAGAGGCTGATACATCAACTGTCACAAAGTCCAGAGTTTATGTATCCAAAAGTTCCGTATCGTCAACAGGAACTCAATGCAACAGATGGCGCGTCGATCGGACGCCCGGTCTGAGAGTTATTGGCTTTTTCGTCCCAGGGGCCCGGTTGGTTTTTAAGGAAAAACCAACCCGACCGTACTCCACCTGTGTCCAAACCTCGGGCGGAGTATGCCAAAAGATCCGTCTTACTAAGAGGAACACAACAAACCTGACGGCACGTCAATCGGACGTCCGTAGCTCAAGATATGAGCGTTTCCGCTCCGAAGGCCCGGTTGGTTTCGTGAACGAACCAACCCGGCTGAACTCAAAGTATTCCGAAACTTTGAGTGTGATATACCGAATCGACCTTCTCGATCCAAGGATCGCGTAGCCGCTGACGGTTCGTCAATCGGAGGACTGTGGCTCATGTTATGGCCAAAAGACCGAAGTCAATTCGAAAACGGGGGGTCCGGGTCCGGGCCGACCCGGCCCGACCCCCCATGGGTCGGCCCGAACCGGGTTGACCCGACCCGGGTCCGGCGCGGCCCGGCCGGCAGCGGCCCGGCCTGGCGCCGCTGGTGTCACGCGCGGGGGGCATGGCCCCCGCTTCCAGCTGGCGGCGCGGCTTAAGCCGCGCCTTTCTGGAGAACTGGCCCCCTTCGTGGGGGCCTGCTTGAGGGGAACCGGGGGGCCGCCTGCCCCCCTTAATGAAACTGCCCCCCCAAATAAATGGGGGGGCTTTTGAGTTGACCGGGGGAATTAATTTCCCCCGGTCTTTGACCTTCCGGCCGGCCCACCTGGCCGGCCGGTTTTTCTTCAACGGGACCGGAAAAGCCGGTCCCCTTCCGGTTTCCGACGCCGGCGGCCCGGCGAGCCGCCGGTCCTCTCGTCCCGCCGCGGCCCGGAACTGGCCGCGGTGTTCGTCGTCTGGCACGGTGCGACGGCACCGCGCCCCTCCACCGCGGCCCCGCTCCGGCCGCGGCGCCTTTGGTTCCCTTCGACGCGGCGCGACGGCATCGCGTTCTTGATAATCCATCCACGGCGCGACGCGACGGCGTCGCGTAAATAAGCTGGGAAATTCCCGCGTGGTGCGACGGAACCACCCCTTCTCGTTCATCACAATATTATATAAATAACCAAGAACAAAGGAGGGGGGAATTCGGCCGTGTTTGTGCGGTCCGACCCCCCTCTCGTTAGATGATAACTCTTAAATATTTAATCAAAAATTATCATTCTAGAACCAAGAACGAGAGTAAGGAAAAATAAACCACAACAAACCCCTACCTTGGGTTCAAGTTCGAAGATTGTCAACGACCCGCGGAAGACAACGTCGCAGAGGTCGGGCGTCGCTGTAATCGTTCGTCAAATCCGATGACGAAGACGTACGTCCGAAGAGGTATGTCGTTGGCGAATCTTCGTATGCCGACGAAGGAAGTCCGAGGAGGAAGTGGCGTTCCCTTTTCGTTGACACGGAAGGCATCGTCGATCTTCGGATACAATCGGCTACGAAGAAGAGAGGAGCAGCGTTCTTCGTCGGAGCTCGAAGGTTCTTCGCGTTCTTCGTCAAGGTTTGAAGAAGAAGGAGGATCTCTCAAATCCTCTCTAGATGGCTAAACAATTCTAACCAAATAAAATAAGCTAAGGGCTTATTTTATTTACTCAACCAAACCATTTGAATTTCAAAGGTTTGAAAAAGTTTAAACAACTCAACCTAATTAATAAGAAAATTTGTCAAATACATTTAAAAGGGGAGTTAAGGGAGTTTTGATAGGAGATGGAAAGTTGGGTTTTGTGTGGGCCCCACCACACTTAATCCTCCCAAGGGATGTTAAGTGGATGTGGGTCCCACCTTTAACTCCCTTTGGGAGAAGTTAACTAACAAGAAAATAAAATAAAAAGTGTTCCACATTTTTATTCATTTTTTTATAATTCTCCCAAAAACTAACTTTCGTCCCGCAATAAACGCAACTACGAAAAAGGTCTCCTTAAGAGAATATCGGCGCTACGAGTTCATCGGTGTCCTCAGATTTCAATTCCGAGCACCGGATCAAAAGTTAGAAATTCCCGCTCGTTCGTTCACTGAACGTACCCGAGCCAAACTTCGGAAATTGATTCCGGGCACTCCGGGCCTCGGAATCAGGTGCCGTCAGAAACCGCGCTCTTGTAAAATTCCAAAGAAAATTAAGAAAAAAATTCCCTTGAATTTTACGGGTCTTTAAATTACTCCCACCTCAGGGCTTTACATCCCCGTAAAGATACATCAAAAACTAGGGAAACAAATGAGGGTACTGAGCACGCATCTGAGCCTCCCGCTCCCATGTGCTCTCCTGGAGGTTCCCGTGCTGCCATCTGATGAGAACAAGAGGAATCGATCGCCCACGTAGGACCCGCTCCTGTCGATCCTCTATCTCCACCGGGACCTCCGTAAAAGTCTCCCCATCGTCAACGTCAAGCTCCCCATGGTCAATGATGTGCGTCGGGTCGTGCACGTATCTCCTCAGCTGGGATACGTGGAAGACGTCGTGCACCCGGTGCAACTGAGGTGGCAGAGCCAGGCAATAAGCCACCTCGCCAACCCTGCTGAGGACCTGGAAGGGTCCGATGAAGCGCGGAGATAACTTGTCGCCTCTGCCAAATCTCTGAATACCACGTCGAGGTGAGACCCGCAAGAAGACGTGGTCGCCATCCTCGAACTCTAGTGGCCTCCGCCTCCTTTCAGCGTATGACTTCTGTCGGCTCTGTGCTGTCCTCATCTGCTCCTGGATGACCTGGACCTTCTCTGTCATGGCCTGGACCATCTCCGGTCCCACCAGTGCTGACTCCACAGGGTCTGTCCAGCACAAAGGAGATCTACAAGGTCGGCCGTACAACGCCTCATATGGTGCCATCCCGATGGTGGAGTGGTAGTTGTTGTTGTACGCAAACTCCACCAAGGGTAGGTGGTCCTCCCAGCTATGACCAAAGTCGAGGACACAAGCACGGAGCATGTCCTCGAGAGTCTGAATGGTCCTCTCCGTCTGACCATCCGTCTGAGGGTGAAAGGCTGTGCTTAGACGTAGCTGCGTCCCGAACGCCTCCTGTAACCCCTTCCAAAGTCGGGAAGTAAAGCGAACATCTCAATCGGAGACGATAGACGATGGCACGCCGTGGAGCCGCACAATATCCTGAACGTAGAGACGTCCCAAGATCTCCAATGAGCCCTGCTCTCTAATGGGTAAGAAGTGTGCCGATTTGGTGAGTCGGTCAACAATCACCCAGATGGAGTCATGACCTCTGGAAGTGCGTGGAATTCCAGTCACGAAGTCCATAGATATGTCGTCCCACTTCCACTCCAGAACCTCCAAGGGCTGTACCAAGCCTGCTGGTACCTGATGCTCTGCCTTCACCTGCTGACAGGTGAGGCATCGAGAAACGGACTCTGCCACTGCCTTCTTCATGCCCGGCCACCAGTGCTATCGTCTGAGGTCCTAGTACATCTTCGACACTCCAGGATGTACCGCCAAAGGAGAAGTGTGAAACTCTCTCAGCACCTCCTCTCTCAAAGCGACTGGTACCATGGTACGTCCTCTGAAAAGGATGTCGTGCTCTGCTCCAAGGGAGAAACCATCAGGTGCCTGTCCTGAGGATATCTGTGCATGCCGTGTCTCACAGTCAGCGTCCTCACGCTATGCCTCTCTGACCCGCTGCAGTAGTGGAGGGGTGACTGTGAGAAACTGGAGGAAGGATGCTCCATATCTATCCACGAAGGATATCTGCAAAGAGGCTAGCTGCTCTGTCGCCTCCTCAAGTAGCTGAATGCTCGTCCTCCTGCTGAGGGCATCGGCTACTACGTTCCCCTTCCCAGGAGTATAGACTATCTCAAAGTCATAGACCTGGAGGAACTCGAGCCATCGCCGCTGTCTCAGGTTCAGGTCCTTCTACGAGAGGATATACCTGAGACTCTGATGATCGGAAAAGACTGTAAAGCGCTCGCCCATCAGATAGTGTCGCCATGTCTTCAGAGCGAAGACCACTGCTGCTAACTCCAGGTCATGGGTAGCGTAGTTCTGCTCATGCGGCCTCAACTGACGTGATCCATAGGCGATCACTTCCCGCTCCTGCATCAGAACACATCCGAGTCCGGTCCCTGATGCATCGCAATAAACTACGTACCCTACTCCCTCCTCGGGCAACCTCAATATAGGTGCGCTGGTCAATCTCTGTCTCAGCTACTGGAAGCTCTGCTGACATCTGTCTGACCACACGAAGGGTTTCCCCTTCTTCGTCAAAGATGTGAGTGGTGCTGAAACTCTAGAGAAGTCTGGCACGAATCTCCGATAGTATCCAGCTAGTCCCAAGAAACTCCGAACCTCAGTCACGCTCCTAGGTGGCTCCCATGCTAACACAGCCTTGATCTTCGTAGGATCCACTGCAACTCCCGCCTCAGAGATAACGTGTCCCAAGAAGTGGACCTCACTTATCCAGAACTGGCACTTCGAGAGCTTACCATAAAGCTGGTGCTCTCGGAGTGTGTCTAGTACAACTCGCAAGTGATAGGCGTGCTCCTCCTCAGTCGTAGAGTAAATCAGAATGTCATCGATGAAGACTACGACAAACCGATCAAGGTATGGCTGAAAGATCCTGTTCATGCGGGGCCATGAACACTGCTGGATCATTAGTTACGCCGAAAGGCATAACCAAGAACGCATAGTGGCCATACCGACATCTGAAGGTCGTCTTCTGCACATCCTCGTCTCTGACTCTGAGCTGATGATAGCCTGACCTGAGGTCTATCTTCGAGAACCACCGTGCTCCCTTGAGCTGATCAAAGAGGTCATCAATCCTCGGTAGGGGATACTTGTTCCTCACTGTCACCTGGTTCAGGTGACGATAGTCAACACAAAGCCGCAGACTCCCGTCCGCCTTCTTGGCGAGCAATATCAGGGAAGCCCAGGGTGAAACACTGGGTCGGATGAACCCCTTGCCCTGCAAGTCCTCCAACTGTACCCGTAGCTCTCGAAGCTCGGCGGGGGCCATCCGATATGATGGAGTGGATATCGGGGCTGTTCCGGGGTACAAGTCAATATAAAAATCTACCTCTCTGCGAGGAGGTATCCCTGGAACGTCGTCGGGAAAAACGTCCGCAAACTGATCCACCACTGCAGGAAAACCAGGACTCCACACGTCAACTGCTCCAAGGATGAGGCTAGCCAACTGATGAGTGATGGGCTGTCCTCTCCTCTGCAGAAGTCCATCCTGTGCTGCAAAGGCTCCCTTCTCGCCGGTGAAGGTGAACCTGCTCCCGTCAGTGCGTACACATCGCACCTTGCGCCTAAAACAGTCAATCTGTGCATGGACCGTAGATAGCCAATCCATGCCCAAGATGACGTCGTAAGGCCTCGACGCTGCTACAAGAAGATCCCAGCCGAAGCTCTCGCCTCCTAGAGTGAGATCACACTGCCGGCAACAGTGCGTAATCATCGAGTCTGCTCCCGTAGGAGTCTCTAACCATAACGATCGAGCCAACGACTTTGTCGGAATCTCCGAGCTCCGAACAAGGGTAGCGGCTATGAAAGAGTGACTTGCTCCTGTGTCTATAAGAACTGCAGAAAGGGTGGAATAGACACAGATAGTACCTCGAATCATCTCGGGTGCGCCGTGGTCGTAGGCCTCTGCTGCCTGGAGCTGTGCCTGTCTCTGCCCGCCAGCTCCCTGTGGTCGGGGTGGACCTCCTGGTGGTGGTGGTGGCAGAGCCTCAAAGAGTCGCCCACCACCGGCTGCTCGTCCAGCTCCTCTGCCTCGTCCGTCTCCTCCCTTCGTACCACCACGGTCGACCCTCTGCCTCTGCCTCGGTGGTACCTCAACTGTCTGCTGCTCCTCGGCACGGCGGGTCGGGCAGTCACGAGCCATGTGGCCCTGCCCGCCGCACGAGTAGCACTGTCTACCTCTCGAAAGACTGGCTCCGCGCTGTGTGCCCTGCACTGCTGAGCCAGTGTCCTGAGGTCATCTGCTCGAAGGTCTGGTCTGCCTGAACCCCTGAGTCATCCGTCGACTGCCTGCTGCAGAGGACTCTGCCACGTGCCGCCCTGCGGTGGGTCTTGGTGCTGGTGTAGACTCATCAAGGAAGCTCTCGATCAAAAGGGCCCGCTCCAGTACTCCTGTCTGAGTCGGTATGCTGAGGGAGATCAGCGATGCCCTGATCTCGTGTCTCAAACCCTGCTCGAAGGTCCGGGCCCGGAAGAATGGGTCCCGTACCATGTCGGTCGAGTAGCGCGAGAGGTCAGTAAATCTCGCCGAGTACTGAGCGACCGTCATGCTGCCCTGCCGCAGCTGAAGAAGCTCCTGGATACGCACCGCACGAAGGGTGGCTGGGACGAACTTCGAGCGGAAGAGGATCTCAAAGTCCATCCAAAGTAGAGATGCCTCATCGTGCACCTGGAGCATCAAGCTCCACCATCGTCCTGCTGCTGCGTGTAGTAGGCTCGCAGCGAGGATCACCATGAGGTCTACTGGTGTCCTCACTAGCCTAAACACACGTACCACTGCCTCCAGCCAGTCCTCGGCTGCCTGGGGATCCGTCTCCCCGCGAAAACTGGGTGGTCGCTGGTGCTGAAACTCATGCAGTGCGCTGAGACGACGTGCATCGTCAGCGGCTGGTGCTGGAAGCATCGGGGGCTCGACGGGTAGAGCTACCGCCGGTGCCACTGCTGACAAAGGGCCCTACAACGAGGCCTCGTTGCTCGATGGGCTGTCGTCACACTCGACTCTCGGAACCCTAGCTGGCTGTCGTCGTGGGGCCATCCTGAAAAGGAAACAGGTGTGCCACGGTCAGAACAGTATACCTGGTGAGCTGATATAAAGTAATCATAAAGAAAACTTTGAATCACACATGCAATCAATGTTTTCGTGCATCAAGTCGGAAATCAGAAGTCAGGGTCCTGGTGTACGGATACGTCGGCCGCCGCACCAACACTGGACTCCCTGGACTGAGAACCACACTCAATACGCTAAACATTATTGCTTCACATAGAAAAGATCAGAGTTCGTGGTAGAACCGAACTCCTCTGATACCAATTTGTCACGACCCGCCCTCGGGGTCCGTGCCGTGACTACCCCAAGCCCGCCTTCCATAAGCCAGGGGCTGGCAACTAGCACCAAGGCATAAATCCCGGTAAAAAGGGAAGGCATTGCCTTTGTAAAGTAAACAAACACCACAGAGTAAGCAAGCGGAAAGTAAACACTAAGTAAAAATAGAGTACAACTGAAAGTGCGGAAAAGTAAATGGGCTAGTATACAAACCCAAACTGAAAGTAAAGTACAAATCGAAAGGGAAAACAACAACTGTAAAGTAAAAGCCTCTACTCCGAGCTGTCCACTGGAAGTCCCACCTGAAGGGTGAGTACAGATAGCTCCACTGCTCCTCGGGTTCCGCCGTCCACTCCGAGTACGTCCCGCCCAGTGGTCCACCTCCAGGTATCGTCCTGCTCTGCAAGCCTCAGCCAAGATCAATGTTGTCCGTCGTCTGCAACCAACACAACGTAGTGCGGGCATAGCCCGTGCAGGGGTGAGTATAAGCTACTCAGTAGGGACCCCGACACCCCAGAAGGTCTCTCAAAATCCACAAAGGATAAACCACAAAGAACGGTACAATCACGAAGTAACAACCGACACTGCTTAGGTATATGCCCATACATATACCTAAGTCATCAATTTCAAATACGCTCCAACCTCCGAGCCCAAGTACAACTCAGTCCACACAGGAAAGTAAACGTATTCCACACAGGAAAGCATAACGTAATCCACACAGGATAGCACAACACAATCCACACAGGAAAGAAACAGGATTCAGCTCACACAGGTATACTTCTTCAAAAGACGATAAAGATGATCTCTGATCCATCTAAGTCGTCGGACCCACGAAGAATCGATAGGTAACTAACCCCCGCAAAAGACCCACACAGGATCGGGCCCACATAGGACCTGTAGGCGCTGGTTCACACAGGACCGCTGAGCGCAAAGACCCACACAGGATCGGACCCACACAGGATCGGGCCCACACAGGACCTGTAGCACTGATCCACGTAGGATCGCTGAGTGCTGTAGTCGTCGTCGTCGAATCCACACATGATCTCTGTATTGTCGTCGTCGCAGTCACAGTAGCAGTAGCAGTAGCAGTAGTAGTCACAGTAACAGTCACAGCCAGCACTAGGGTTCCCGCACACAGCAAGCTCGTACAGGAGGGTCCGCTCCACGAGCCGAGAGGCTGATACATCAACTGTCACAAAGTCCAGAGTTGATGTATCCAAAAGTTCCGTATCGTCAACAGGAACTCAATGCAACAGACGGCGCGTCGATCGGACGCCCGGTCTGAGAGTTATTGGCTTTTTCGTCCCAGGGGCCCGGTTGGTTTTTAAGGCAAAACCAACCCGACCGTACTCCACCTGCGTCCAAACCTCGGGCGGAGTATGCCAAAAGATCCGTCTTACTAAGAGGAACACAACAAAGCTGACGGAACGTCAATCGGACGTCCGTAGCTCAAGATACGAGCGTTTCCGCTCCGAAGGCCCGGTTGGTTTCGTGAACGAACCAACCCAGTCGAACTCAAAGTATTCCGAAACTTTGAGTGCGATATACCGAATCGACCGTCTCGATCCAAGGATCGCGTAGCCGCTGACGGTTCATCAATCGGAGGTCTGTGGCTCAAGTTATGGACAAAATACCGAAGTCAATTCGAAAACGGGGGGTCCTTGTCCGGGCCGACCCGGCCCGGCCGGCGCGGCGGCGCGGTCCAGCGCGGAGGCGCGGCGGCGCGGCGGCGCGGCCCGGCCGGCGGCGGCACGGCCTGGCGCCGCAGGTGTCACGCGCGGGGGGAATGGCCCTCGCTTCAAGCTGGCGGCGCGGCTTAAGCCGCGCCTTTGTGGAGAACCGGCCCCCTTCGTGGGGGCCTGCTTGAGGGGAACTAGGGGGCCGCCTGCCTCCCTTAATGAAACCGCCCCCCAAATAAATGGGGGGGCTTTTGAGTTGACCGGGGGAATTAATTTCCCCCGGTCTTTGACCTTCCGGCCGGCCCACCTGGCCGGCCGGTTTTTCTTCAACGGGACCGGAAAAGCCGGTCCCCTTCCGGTTTCCGACGCCGGCGGCCCGGCGAGCCGCCGGTCCTCTCGTCCCGCCGCGGCCCGGAACCGGCCGCGGTGTTCGTCGTCTGGCGCGGTGCGACGACACCGCGCCCCTCCGCCGCGGCCCCGCTCGGGCCGCGGCGCCTTTGGTTCCCTTCGACACGGCGCGACGGCGTCGCGTTCTTGATAATCCATCCACGGCGCGACGCGACGGTGTCGCGTAAATATGCCGGGTGATTCCCGCGTGGTGCGACGGCACCACGCCTTCTCGTTCATCAAAAGATTATATAAATAACCAAGAACAAAGGAGGGGGGAATTCGACCGTGTTTATGCGGTCCGACCCCCCTCTCGTTAGATGATAACTCTTAAATATTTAATCACAAATTATCATTCTAGAACTAAGAATGAGAGTAAGGAAAAATAAACCACAAAAAACCCCTACCTTGGGTTCAAGTTCGAAGATTTTCAACGACCCGCGGAAGACAACGTCGCGGAGGTCGGGCGTCGCGGTAATCATTCGTCAGATCCGATGACGAAGACGTACGTCCGAAGAGGTACGTCGTTGGAGAATCTTCGTATGCCGACGAAGGAAGTCCGAGAAGGAAGCGGCGTTCCCTTTTCATTGACACGGAAGGCGTCGTCGATCTTCGGATACAATCGGCTACGAAGAAGAGAGGAGCGACATTCTTCGTCAGAGCTCGAAGGTTCTTCGCGTTCTTCGTCAAGGTTTGAAGAAGAAGGAGGAGCTCTCAAATCCTCTCTAGATGGCTAAACAATTCTAACCAAATAAAATAAGCTAAGGGATTATTTTATTTACTCAACCAAACCATTTTAATTTCAAAGGTTTGAAAAAGTTTAAACAACTCAACCAAATTAATAAGTTAAGTTGTCAATTACATTTAAAAGGGGAGTTAAGGGAGTTTTGAGAGGAGATGGAAAGTTGGGTTTCGTGTGGGCCCCACCACACTTAATCCTCCCAAGGGAGGTTAAGTGGATGTGGGTCCCACCTTTAACTCCCTTTGGGAGAAGTTAACTAACAAAAAAATAAAATAAAAAGTGTTCCACATTTTTATTCATTTTTTTATAATTCTCCCAAAAACTAACTTTCATCCCGCAATAAACGCAACTACGGAAAAGGTCTCCTTAAGCGAATATCGGCGCTACGAGTTCATCGGTGTCCTCGGATTTCAATTCCGAGCACCAGATCAAAAGTTAGAAATTTCCGTTCGTTCGTTCACTAAACGTACCCGAGCCAAAATTCGAGAAATTGATTCCGAGCACTCCGGGCCTCGGAATCAGGTGCCGTCAGAAACCGCGCTCTTTTAAAATTCCAAAGAAAATTAAGAAAAAAATTCCCTTGAATTTTACGGGTCTTTACATTACTCCCACCTCAGGGCTTTACATCCCCGTAAAGATACATCAAAAACTAGGGAAACAAATGAGGGTACTGAGCACGCATCTGAGCCTCCCGCTCCCATGTGCTCTCCTGGAGGTTCTCGTGCTGCCATATGATGCGCACAAGAGGAATCGATCGCCCACGTAGGACCCGCTCCTGTCGATCCTCTATCTCCACCGGGACCTCCATAAAAGTCGCCCCATTGTCAACGTCAAGCTCCCCATGGTCAATGATGCACGTCGGGTCGTGCACGTATCTCCTCAGCTGGGATACGTGGAAGACGTCGTGCACCCGGTGCAACTGAGGTGGCAGAGCCAGGCGATAAGCCATCTCACCAACCCTGCTGAGGACCTGGAAGGGTCCGATGAAGCGCGAAGATAACTTTCCGCCTCGGCCAAATCTCCAAATACCACGTCAAGGTGAGACCCTCAAGAAGACGTGGTCGCCATCCTCGAACTCTAGTGGCCTCCGCCTCCTGTCAGCGTATGACTTCTGCCAGCTCTGTGCTGTCCTCATCCACTCCTGGATGACCTAGACCTTCTCTGTCGTGGCCTGGACCATCTCCAGTCCCACCAGTGCTGACTCCCCAGGGTCTGTCCAGCACAAAGGAGATCTACAAGGTCAGCCGTACAACGCCTCATATGGTACCATCCCGATGGTGGAGTGGTAGCTGTTGTTGTACGCAAACTCCACCAAGGGTAGGTGGTCCTCCCAGCTACGACCAAAGTCGAGAACACATGCATGAAGCATGTCCTCGAGAGTCTGAATGGTCCTCTTTGTCTGACCATCCGTCTGAGGGTGAAAGGCTGTGCTCAGACGTAGCTGCGTCCCGAACGCCTCCTGTAACCCCTTCCAAAGCCGGGAAGTAAAGCGAGCATCTCGATCGGAGACGATAAACTATGGCACGCTGTGGAGCCGCACAATCTTCTGAACGTAGAGACGTCCCAAGCTCTCCACTGAGCCCTGCTCTCTAATGGGTAAGAAGTGTGCCGATTTGGTGAGTCGGTCAACAATCACCCAGATGGAGTCGTGACCTCTGGAAGTGCGTGGAAGTCCAATCACGAAGTCCATATATATGCTGTCCCACTTCCACTCCGGAACCTCCAAGGGCTGTACCAAGCCTGCTGGTACCTGATGCTCTGCCTTCACCTGCTGACAGGTGAGGTATCGAGAAACGAACTCTGCCACTGCCTTCTTCATGCCCAGCCACCAGTGCTGTCGTCTGAGGTCCTGGTACATCTTCGCCACTCCAGGATGTACCGCCAAAGGAGAAGTGTGAAACTCTCTCAGCACCTCCTCTCGCAAAGCGACTGGTACCATGGTACGTCCTCTGAAAAGGATGTCGTGCTCTGCTCCAAGGGAGAAACCATCCGGTGCCTATCCCGAGGATATCTGTGCACGCCGTGTCTCACAGTCAGTATCCTCACGTTGTGCCTCTCTGACCCGCTGCAGTAGTGAAGGGGTGACTGTGAGAGACTGGAGGAAGGCTGCTCCATCTCTATCCACGAATGATATCTGCAAAGAGGATAGCTGCTCTGTCGCCTCCTCAAGTAGCTGAATGCCCATCCTCCTGCTGAGGGCATCGGCTACTATGTTCCCCTTCCCAGGAGTATAGACTATCTCAAAGTCATAGTCCTGGAGGAACTCGAGCCATCGCCACTGTCTCAGGTTCAGGTCCTTCTATGAGAAGATATACCTAAGACTCTGATGATCGAAAAAGACTGTAAAGCGCTCTCCCATCAGATAGTGTCGCCATGTCTTCAGAGCGAAGACCACTGCTGCTAACTCCAGGTCATGGGTAGCGTAGTTCTGCTCATGCAGACTCAACTGACGTGATCCATAGGCGATCTCTACCCGCTCCTGCATCAGAACACATCCGAGTCCGGTCCCTGATGCATCGCAGTAAACTACGTACCCTACTCCCTCCTCGGGCAACCTCAAGATAGGTGCACTGGTCAATCTCTGTCTCAGCTCCTGGAAGCTCTGCTGACATCTGTCTGACCACACGAAGGGTTTCCCCTTTTTCGTCAAAGATGTGAGTGGTGATGCAACTCTAGAGAAGTCTGGCACGAATCTCCGATAGTATCCAGCTGGTCCCAAGAAACTCTGAACCTCAGTCACTCTCCTGGGTGGCTCCCATGCTAACACAACCTCGATCTTTGCAGGATCCACTGCAACTCCCGCCTCAGAGATAACGTGTCCCAAGAAGTGGACCTCACGTATCCAGAACTGGCACTTCGAGAGCTTACCATAAAGCTGGTGCTCTCGGAGTGTGTCTAGTACAACTCGCAAGTGATAGGTGTGCTCCTCCTCAGTCGTAGAGTAAATTAGAATGTCGTCGATGAAGACTATGACAAACCGATCAAGGTATGGCTGAAAGATCCTGTTCATGAGGGTCATGAACACTGCTGGAGCATTGGTTACGCCGAAAGGCATAACCAAGAACTCATAGTGGCCATACCGACATCTGAAGGCCGTCTTCTGCACATCCTCGTCTCTGACTCTGAGCCGATGATAGCCTGACCTGAGGTCTATCTTCGAGAACCACCGTGATCCCTTGAGCTGATCAAAGAGGTCATCAATCCTCGGTAGCGGATACTTGTTCCTCACTATCACCTGGTTCAGGAGACGATAGTCAACACAAAGCTGCAGGCTCCCGTCCGCCTTCTTGGCGAACAATATCGGGGAAGCCCAGGGTGAAACACTGGGTCAGATGAACCCCTTGCCCTGCAAGTCCTCCAACTGTACCCGTAGCTCTCGAAGCTCGGAGGGGGCCATATGATATGATGGAGTGGATATAGGGGCTGTTTCAGGGTACAAGTCAATATAAAAGTCTACCTCTCTGCGAGGAGGTAGCCCTGGAACGTCGTCGGGAAAAACGTCCGCAAACTGATCCACCACTACAGGAAAACCAGGACTCCGCACGTCAACTGCTCCAAGGATGAGGGTAGCCAACTGATGAGTGATGGGCTGTCCTCTCCTCTGCGGAAGTCCATCCTGTGCTGCAAAGGCTCCCTTCTCGCCAGTGAAGGTGAACCTGCTCCCGTCGGTGCGTACACATCGCACCTTGCGCCTAAAACAGTCAATCTGTGCATGGACCGTAGATAGCCAATCCATGCCCAAAATGATGTCGTAAGGCCTCGACGCTGCTACAAGAAGATCCCAGCCGAAGCTCTCACCTCCTAGAGTGAGATCACACTGCCGGCACCAGTGCGTAATCGTCGAGTCTGCTCCCGTAGGAGTCTCTAGCCGTAAGGATCGAGCCAACGGCTCTGTCGGAATCTCTGAGCTCCGAACAAGGGCAGCGGCTATGAAAGAGTGACTCGCTCCTGTGTCTATAAGAACTGCAGAAAGGGTGGAATAGACACAGATAGTACCTCGAATCATCTAGGGTGCACCGTGGTCGTAGGCCTCTGCTGCCTGGAGCTGTGCCTGTCTCTGCCTGCCAGCTCCCTGTGGTCGGGGTGGACCTCCTGGTGGTGGTGGTGGCAGAGCCTCAAAGCGTCGCCCACCACCGGCTGCTCGTCCAGCTCCTCTGCCTCGTCCGCCTCCTCCCTGCGGACCGCCATGGTCGACCCTCAGCCTTTGCCTCGGTGGTCTCTCAACTGTCTGCTGCTCCTCGACACGGCGGGTCGGGCAGTCACGAGCCATGTGGCCCTACCCGCCGCACGAGTAGCACTGTCTGCCTCTCGAAAGACTGGCTTCACGCTGTGTGCCCCGCACTGCTGAGCTAGTGTCCTGAGGTCGTCTGCCCGAAGGTCTGGTCTTCCTGAACCCCTGAGTCATCCGTCGACTGCCTGCTGCAGATGACTCTGCCACGTACCGCCCTGCGGTGGGTCTCGGTGCTGGTGTAGACTCATCAAGGAAGCTCTCGATCAAAAGGGCCCACTCCAGTACTCCTGTCTGAGTCGGTATGCTGAGGGAGATCAGAGATGCCCTGATCTCGTGTCTCAAACCCTGCTTGAAGGTCCGGGCCCGGAAGAATGGGTCCCGTACCATGTCGGTCGAGTAGCGCGAGAGATCAGTAAATCTCGCCAAGTACTGAGCGACCGTCATGCTGCCCTGCCGCAGCTGAAGAAGCTCCTGGATACGCACCGCACGAAGGGTGGCTGGGACGAACTCCAAGCGGAAGCGGCTCTCAAAGTCCTTCCAAAGTAGAGATGCCTCATCGTGCACCTGGAGCATCAAGCTCCACCATTGTCCTGCTGCTGCGTGTAGTAGGCTCGCAGCGAGGATCACCATGAGGTCTGCTGGTGTCCTCACTAGCCTAAACACACCTACCACTGCCTCCAGCCAGTCCTCGGCTGCCTGGGGATCCGTCTCCCCGTGAAACCTGGGTGGTCGCTGGTGCTGAAACTCATGCAGTGCGCTGAGGCGACGTGCATCGTCAGCGGCTGGTGCTGGAAGCATCGGGGGCTCAGCGGGTAGAGCTACCGCCGGTGCCACTGCTGAAAAAGGGCCCTGCACCGAGGCCTCATCGCTCGGTGGGCTGTCGTCACACTTGACTCTCGGAACCCTAGCTGGCTGCCGTCGTGGGGCCATCCTGAAAAGGAAACAGGTGCGCCACGGTCAGAACAGTATACCTGGTGAGCTGATATAAAGTAATCACAATGAAAACTTTGAATCACACACGCAATCAATGTTTTCGTGCATCAAGTCGGAAATCAGAAGTCAGGGTCCTGGTGTACGGATACGTCGGCCGCCGCACCAACACTGGACTCCCTGGACTGAGAACCGCACTCAATACGCTAAACATTATTTCTTCACATAGAAAAGATCAGTGTTCGCGGTAGAACCGAACTCCTCTGATACCAATTTGTCACGACCCGCCCTCGAGGTCCGTGCCATGACTACCCCAAGCCCTCCTTCCATAGGCCAGGGGCTGGCGACTAGCACCAAGGCGTAAATCCTGGTAAAAAGGGAAGGCATTGCCTTTGTAAAGTAAACAAACACCACAGAGTAAGCAAGCAAAAAGTAAACACTAAGTAAAAACAGAGTACAACTGAAAGTGCGGAAAAGTAAATGGGCCAGTATACAAACCCAAACTGAAAGTAAAGTACAACTCGAAATGGAAAACATAAACTGTAAAGTAAAAGCCGCTACTCCGAGCTGTCCACTGGAAGTCCCACCTGAAGGGTGAGTACAGATAGCTCCACTACTCCTCGAGTTCCGCCGTCCACTCCGAGTACGTCCCGCCCAGTGGTCCACCTCCAGGTATCGTCCTGCTCTGCAAGCCTCAGCCAAGATCAACGCTGTCTGTCATCTGCAACCAACACAACGTAGTGCGGGCATAGCCCGTGCAGGGGTGAGTATAAGCTACTCAGTAGGGACCCCGAGACCCTAGAAGGTCTCTCAAAATCCACAAAGGATAAACCACAAAGAACGGTACAATCACGAAGTAACAACCGACACTGCTTAGGTATATGCCCATACATATACCTAAGTCATCAATTTCAAATACGCTCCAACCTCCGAGCCCAAGTACAACTCATTCCACACAGGAAAGTAAACGTATTCCACACAGGAAAGAAAAACGTAATCCACACAGGATAGCACAACACAATCCACACAGGAAAGCAACAGGATTCAGCTCACACAGGTATACTTCTTCAAAAGACGATAAAGATGATCTCTGATCCATCTAAGTCGTCGGACCCACGAAGGATCGATAGGTAACTAACCCCCGCAAAAGACCCACACAGGATCGGGCCCACATAGGACCTGTAGGCGCTGGTTCACACAAGACCACTGAGCGCAAAGACCCACATAGGATCGGGCCCACACAGGACCTGTAGCACTGATCCATGTAGGATCGCTGAGTGCTGTAGTCGTCGTCGTCGAATCCACACAGGATCTCTGTACTGTCGTCGTCGCAGTCACAGTAGCAGTAGTAGTAGCAGTAGTAGTCACAGTAACAATCACAGCCAGCACTAGGGTTCCCGCACACAGCAAGCTCGTACAGGAGGGTCTGCTCCACGAGCCGAGAGGCTGATACATCAAATGTCACAAAGTCCAGAGTTGATGTATCCAAAAGTTCCGTATCGTCAACAGGAACTCAACGCAACAGACGGCGCGTCGATCGGACGCCCGGTCTGAGAGTTATTGGCCTTTTCGTCCCAGGGGCCCGGTTGGTTTTTAAGGCAAAACCAACCCGACCGTACTCCACCTGCGTCCAAACCTCGGGTGGAGTATGCCAAAAGATCCGTCTTACTAAGAGGAACACAACAAAGCTGACGGCACGTCAATCGGACGTCCGTAGCTCAAGATACGAGCGTTTCCGCTCCGATGGCCCGGTTGGTTTCGTGAACGAACCAACCCGGCCGAACTCAAAGTATTCCGAAACTTTGAGTGCGATATACCGAATCGACCGTCCCGATCCAAGGATCGCGTATCCGCTGACGGTTCGTCAATCGGAGGTCCGTGGCTCAAGTTATGGCCAAAAGACCAAAGTCAATTAAAAAACGGGGGGTCCGGGTCCGGGCCGACCCGGCCCGACCCCCCCCCCCCCTGGGTCGACCCGGGTCCGACCCAGCTCGGCCGGCGGCGGTCTGGCGCGGCCCGGCCGGCGGCGGCGCGGCCTGGCGCCGCTGGTGTCACGCGCGGGGGGCATGGCCCCCGCTTCCAGCTTGCGGCGCAACTTAAGCCGCGCCTTTGTGGAGAACCGGCCCCCTTCGTGGGGGCCTGCTTGAGGGGAACCGGGGGGCCGCCTGCCCCCCTTAATGAAACCGCCCCCCCCCCCCCCAAATAAATGGGGGGGCTTTTGAGTTGACCGGGGGAATTAATTTCCCCCGGTCATTGACCTTCCGGCCGGCCCACCTGGCCGGCCGGTTTTTCTTCAACGGGACCGGCAAAGCCTGTCCCCTTCCGGTTTCCGACGCCGGAGGTCCGGCGAGCCGCCGGTCCTCTCGTCCCGCCGCGGCCCGGAACCGGCCGCGATGTTCGTCGTCCGGCGCGGTGCGATGGCACCGCGCCCCTCCGCCGCGGCCCCGCTCCGGCCGCGGCGCCTTTGGTTCCCTTCGACGCGGCGCGACGGCGTCGCGTTCTTGATAATCCATCCACGGCGCGACGCGACGGCGTCGCGTAAATAAGCCGGGCGATTCCCGCGTGGTGCGACGGCACAACGCCTTCTCGTTCATCACAAGATTATATAAATAACCAAGAACAAAGGAGGGGGGAATTCGGCCGTGTTTGTGCGGTCCGACCCCCCTCTCGTTAGATGATAACTCTTAAATATTTAATCACAAATTATCATTCTAGAACCAAGAACGAGAGTAAGGAAAAATAAACCACAACAAACCCCTACCTTGGGTTCAAGTTCGAAGATTGTCAACGACCCACGGAAGACAACGTCGCGGAGGTCGGGCGTCGCGGTAATCGTTCGTCAAATCCGATGACAAAGACGTACGTCCGAAGAGGTACGTCGTTGGAGAATCTTCATATGCCGATGAAGGAAGTCCGAGGAGGAAGCGGCGTTCCCTTTTCGTTGACACGGAAGGCGTCGTTGATCTTCGGATACAATCGACTACGAAGAAGAGAGGAGCGGCGTTCTTCGTCGGAGCACGAAGGTTCTTCGCGTTCTTCGTCAAGGTTTGAAGAAGAAGGAGGAGCTCTCAAATCCTCTCTAGATGGCTAAACAATTCTAACCAAATAAAATAAGCTAAGGGCTTATTTTATTTACTCAACCAAACCATTTGAATTTCAAAGGTTTGAAAAAGTTTAAACAACTCAACCTAATTAATAAGTTAAGTTGTCAATTACATTTAAAAGGGGAGTTAAGGGAGTTTTGAGAGGAGATGGAAAGTTGGGTTTCCTGTGGGACCCACCACACTTAATCCTCCCAAGGGAGGTTAAGTGGATGTGGGTCCCACCTTTAACTCCCTTTGGGATAAGTTAACTAACAAAAAAATAAAATAAAAAGTGTTCCACATTTTTATTCATTTTTTTATAATTCTCCCAAAAACTAACTTTCGTCCCGCAATAAACGCAACTACGGAAAAGGTCTCCTTAAGCGAATATCGGCGCTACGAGTTCATCGGTGTCCTCGGATTTCAATTCCGAGCACCGGATCAAAAGTTAGAAATTCCCGCTCGTTCGTTCACTGAACGTACCCGAGCCAAAATTCGGAAATTGATTCCGGGCACTCCGGGCCTCGGAATCAGGTGCCGTCAGAAACCCTGCTCTTGTAAAATTCCAAAGAAAATTAAGAAAAAAATTCCTTTGAATTTTACGGGTCTTTACACCCTGGTGACAGCACAGACACCCCGCCTTAACATGGCTGTCGGGTTCTGTCCTACCAGGTACCCCCAGTTGCCCCGCAGACATGTGGGGCCCACCCTAGGGTCCACCCACATGCCTGAACGGGTCATATGACTAATATGATAGTCCCCACAGGCCAACACATGTCCTTTCCAGTGTGTTTTGTCCTTAACTGTGGAGTTCTAATCAGTCAGGCTCCCGAAAAGGAAGGTGCACCTTGTTGAGATGAGTCATATCATTTAGTCATTTAACCCTTTATCATTTGGGGATGTTACAATCACCCCGCCTTTAGACAACAACGCCCTCGTTGTGGGCCCTACATCTCAACCCATGCAGTACACCGCGCACTTAAGGCTGGGTTCCTCCTCTGATACCAAATGTGACAACTGGGCCCCGATGACTGCACAGACACCCCGCCTTAACATGACCGTCGGGTTCTGTCCTACCAAGTACCCCCAGTTGCCCCGCAGGCATGTGGGGCCCACCCTAGGGTCCACCCACATGCCTGAACGGGTCATATGACTAATATGATAGTCCCCACAGGCCAACACATGTCCTTTCCAGTGTGTTTTGTCCTCACTCACACACACCTTGGGGAACTTCCCAGGAGGTCACCCATCCTGATCACTACTCTAGGCCAAGCATGCTTAACTGTGGAGTTCTAATCAGTCAGGCTCCCGAAAAGGAAGGTGCACCTTGTTGACATGAGTCATATCATTTAGTCATTTAACCCTTTATCATTTGGGGATGTTACATTCATAGATATTTCTTATATGATGGGGTGGCCTAGATAGCACTGGGTAATAATCTTACACCTTAACAAGGAATGATTGAGATAGAGGCAGGTAAGTGAATTATAGATTTACATGGGGTGTCTAACATATCACTAGTTAATCCCATTGCAATTTAACATGTGGTGGCCCAGGAAACTCCAGGTTAGCCCATTAGAGATTTAATTATGGGTGGTACCTATATCTCCCCCAATAAATTGGGTAAAGATTTATATCTCATGATATAATCATGGGAAACAATTCTACATTTTTGACACACTATGAGAATATGTCTTAACATTATGTACTATGAGAAGAAGGTTTAACCTGGCCCACTATGGGAAGAACGGATAACCTGATCCACTATGGGAAGAAGGTGTAACCTGATCTACTATATTTAAAGGGCTGCGACTAGGGATTCCGATGCATTGTTCCTTGTAGGTATATCCTCCTTAAAGGGCCCATATAAGTTTTTTCCATGATCCTTGACTTGTATAGAATGATTTTACATAGTTACGTTTATTCCAAAATTTTATATTTTATTCCTATGTTATGCTTTCATGTCATATGATCATTATTTCCTTATGATTAATGTCACATGAATGGGAAATCCTTATGCCATGACTCATAATTGTGATAGTTGATATGCAGGGTATGTTCTTCAAATGTTATTCTCTTGTTCCTATGACCTTATGTCCATGGGATGCATACATATCTCTTTTATTTTTACCTTTAATGAGCATATGATCTCTCTCTTTATTATTTTTCCTTTTTCTATTTTAAGAAGAAATGTTTTAAGGAGTAATATTAAGAAAGTACATTATGTGAGATGTCAAAGATCATTCACTAAATTAGAATAATGTGTTCCAATTTTCGAAAGACACTAAAGTATTATGGTCCTCAGGCATGCACTTTTATAATGTGATTAATATTCATATCAAAATTATTTAATATCCATGTATTTTAGTTGCGGGTTACTATAATTAAATCTATTTATATTGTGTCAATCTTTAGAAATATTCGCTAAGGTGATGGGTTCATTTCAAACCAAAAACACATCATAGGAAATATTTATTAATAAAAGAAATTGATCTAATATTCAAAATCATAAACAACCATTTAGATAAGTGGTGCATTATCATACATCATGTGTGGTCTTACAGTAATAAATAATTTTTGAGAAGTTGTATGGACATATAATGAAAATTCATGGAATGATACATCCACTTCCATCATTTATAGTTCTTAGACAACACATAATACAATAAGGGACATGGGCATGTTATATTTTCCTAATATAAGTGGTATTCAAACATTAATCCATTGTAGTATACCCATATCACTGAATTTATAAGGGTCATAAAAATATGGTATAGAATAAATCATGATATTTATCTAAATATAATACTATATTTTATGAAAAAATAATGGAACGAAGTCCCAATCCAACATCAATGAGAGGTATTATGTCAACACTCATGTTGATCGAGTCCTAAGAGGTTCCATATTTTCATACTACACTCCACTTTAGAAACCCCTCCATAGAGATTCATCCATATGACATATAAAAGTAAAAAAATGAGAATTATATTTCTATATGACCACTATATATCATAAAAAAAGATACACATATCATATATCATTATACATATAATAATGTCCCAGTAATCTAAACAATAAAAATGGAGTTATCATTCTACTGAGTATACTTATGATCATTAAGTCACTATCTATCTAATCGTTATCAAATCTTCTTCATCATTATTGGGTGATTTTATTATTCAAAATCAGTTCATTATACTATTTCTATAAATATTAAATATACTATTTCTATCATCTATGCTCAAAATAATGAATATTGACATGTCAATATGTATCCCAATTTAATAGGCAATTTCCTCATGGTTTTCATATAAACCTTGGACTATCCTTCATATAAAATATAAAATATCATGATATCCTTAATATAATTCATAATATAATAGAATAAAGAAATATTTATATCAAAATAAGAAATAATATCAAATACACAAAATGTGTCATATTACTGATCTTGGAAAAACCACTAATTCTTTCAAAAATGTCTTTCTCCCACTTGAATAAATAAAATTTTCATTTTCTTCCTGATCATTACTAGATTAACTGTAGAGGTATCTATATAAAAAACATAATTTTTTTTTCAAAAACAATAATTCCTAAAAAAATATAAAATACATTTTTATCCATTTTATTCATGGAATCATTTATGTATCATCCTCAAAATCTTCCAACACTAGTTCATCACCCATCCAAACATTTGATATACTAAAATTTCCAAATCACAACTAAAACTTACCAAAATTACCTCTAAATGATCAAAATCATCATCAACATTGATAATCATTTTATTTTAATAGTTTATTTATTTGTAATGCATACTATCTTTTCATTATTGTAAATATTTATATATGAAATATAATTATACCTAATTAAAATAATAATATTTTTATTTTTTAGTTACTCTTAAAATTTATTATTATAATTATTCTAAATTATATTTTATTTCCATGATTATATAATAAGAAACCTAATCACCCCTCCCATAAAACACCTACACACAACACATACCATGGTTTGGTCTATTTTCCACCACTGCACCCTCAAGTCACCGCTACATCATTCGTTATCTAATGAACCACCACTAATCTCTCTTTTATTATATATATTTATCTATTTTACTTGATACATATATTTATCTTGATTTTTACAACATTTAACATGGGTAAAACATCCATTATGTGTTAAAATAGACTCGCATCACCATTGATATCTATAATCCTCTGGTCTTCATCCTACCTCTAACATAATCACGGCTCGATACATTATGATGAGCCAATATCCCAGATTCAATTAGAGTATATCTACTTTATCCTATATAATTTTCACTAAAAATCCAAGATCAATTATTTTCCATAAAAAAATTATACACCAACTCCCACTTAACCTTATTTTTTTAATCAAAACCCTACTAAACCATTTTTTATGCCTCTTAGCCACTGACAATAACCTGTATACTACTAAAATATAATTTTATAAATTCATCTATAATTATATCCCATCAAACAAGAATTCTTCATATCTTCTCATTACTTAGGACAAATGGTATAATACTATTATAGTTATCACTATTATTATATTGGGTTTCACTTGTTGGTGAAGTCATTCACAACTCATGAGTAATTTAAGGAGTGGTGGAAACAATCATGTACATCATGGGACAATTTAGTCTACTGAATAAAACCATATTTATTTTATTAAAATGAATTTAAATAAATGATTAAATTTAATTACCATGAATGAATATTTTTATAAGGAATCAAAATTTTAATTTCTTTATTTATTTAAAAAAACCCAGGGATAAATTTGGAAAACCCTTAATTTTAGGGGTAAACTTATCTTCTATTATTACTATGATCCATCCTACGAATATGGAAATAATTAGTAAAAGGAATTATCTAAGAAACACTTATTTATAGTCAAATGCTTGAAAATCACACATCTAGCTATACACTTGCTTTGAAATTTTATTGACATAAAAAGAAACATAGCAGTCCTATAATCATCATGTAAAAGAAATTTTAGTAAATGATATGGATCATAAAAATTATAAAAAACTAGAAATGATATTTTTAATTACTTAATTAACGTATTAATTATTTTAAAAATGTGTGGGGGTTCAAGGTCCTCCAAATCACCCCAAACATGCACACTAAGATAAACTCCATATTACACTTTGAATTATATGTCTTGAGATTTTTTAAAGTTTATCATCCAAGGTGAAATATGTGTTTTATTGTAAAAATGTATAAAAACATTTTCAAAATGCTATATTATTTAATAATTTCATTATTTAAACTATATAATAACTAAAATATTGTATACATGTTTACCCAAAGGAAGAAAACCACGTTTATATCTCAATGAGACCGTAAAAGGAAATTTTAGTTCTATTTAAAGGTTATAAATTTATATTCCTCCCCAAGTCAATAATTACCACAATTAACAAGAACACTAAATAAATATAAAAATGAAATTTTTTAAAACATTAACAGTTTTCCATATATCAAACATACTTAATTTATAATTATATCCACCACTACCTATAAAACATAATCACTATTAGGTAAATAAGGGAATCTAGTCACCAAATATCTTGATATATTATTACACATTCAACAAACACTATAAATAGTTTATAAAAACCCATAAGAAATCAATTATCATTCTTTAATAACAAAAATGATTTTTTTCCAAAAAAACATGTATGAAAATTTGTTATGACTTTGAAATTTTGTTAGTTACTTTTACATTTTTCACATACGAAACCACTAAACATGTTAGTATGATTTATTTACTTATTTATATTCCATGTACACACACCCTATATAGTAATGAAAACATGAAATTTTAGAAACATATATTTTATAATTTTCATTATGATTTGGGATGCGTTTATAATTTTTTTGAACAGTCTTTATAATTTTATAGGTATTATTTTTTATTTCATAATAAAAAATTCTTATAGGGTTGATATAAAACATTGATCCGTATAATAATACATGGAATATTATAAAAATACATGTTTCATTCTTTGTAAATTTATATATAACATATATATGATGTAAAAAATATTAATATATATGGATTGTAAACTATTTATAGATGGATTTCACCTAGTTAGTGTTATTCATTTAATAACATCATGTTTGTGCATTCACATAAAATATAGACATTATGAACTAAATCTCCTTCATACATTTAACTATTTTGAAACGTAATTTTTATTTATTTATTATTTTATTAATATATGTTAGTAGCCTCCCTAAAATATGATGACCATAATATCGTCCTTTAAATATTTTAAATATTTTTCTTTTGATATATCATAATATTTCACGACCCTTGAAATAAAATAAGGACCACAACATTAATATTTTCCCCATTTAATCATAGTCTCCAAAATAAAAAATCATTGAAACCAATATAATTTTTATTCATGTATTCATGAATATTCATACTTTTTCTAACATCAAAAAAATTATATCTTTCTTACAAAACACATATAAATCAATTTCATATAAGAAATTTAACCCTATAATAACTATTCAAATACTAATATTAATATTTCATAGCATGAATAATTATAGATTAATTATTACAAAGAATTACTTTAAAACTAATGAAGAAATTATAAACATCAGTTCATTGATATGAATCATTTTATTAACTCTTAAAAAACTATAATGAAATTTTATTAAAACACTACATATTTTAATATAATGTTTTTTAATATTTTTAAATCCAAATCAACAATTTTAAAACCATTAATAATTATATTCCACTATTATAAAAAACATTAAAACAAACTTATTAATTTTTTTAAAATATTTGTAACCATTATTTTAAATTTAAATCATAAATAATATACCTTAACAACCATAAAAACATTATTCTAAATAGTTTAAATAAAATTTAATCATTCCTCAATAATATCTATAATAATCTTTTAATAATTATTATAGTGATCCTCATTGTATCTATATAATGATTTTGAATTATATAATAATATTTTCAATTATATAGTTTAATTTTTTTGTTATTTGTATATATTGACTAGATGTATTGATAAAAAAATATATAACTCATTTATATTAACATAAATATATAATATGTAATTTTAATGATTCATTACACAACATGTTGAGAATAAAGAAAACACTAGTTGTATGTTTTTTGTAATTTTATATTCAAAGAAAAAATTTCATATAAGAAAGTTAATATTAGAAATCTTAAATATCAAATTTTTACATTGTAAATGGTTCACTAATGTAATTCATCCACAGGAAGTTTAACCCCCCGATTGGATGTTTTATATTATTATATTTTACACTTTATCAAAAATATGATGACCATAATTTCTGAAATCTAATATATTTTTCAACATCATTTAAAAATATATTTTATTATAATTTATATCCTATTTTTTCATATTTTTCTTCCACTTAATTATCAACTATATTCCTCCATAATGGAAGATATTTAATTGATAAATTTTTAAATTATTCTTCCAAATTTATATTATATGGATACTAAACACATTATGATCCCTTTTTTCATATTCTCCAACACTGGTTATTGATATTACCATTCATATAAATTACTCCCCTTATTATTTTGATTCATTACTACCCCTTTTTCATTAAAATCGATAATTCAAAAATGTGGTTAAGGAATGAATTATTGTAAATTTATTTCATACCAATTATATTGATTTTAATTTTTACGCTATATTTAAATTGATTTAATTCATCTATTATGAATTTTCTTTCTCTAGAATTAAAGTATATTATTTTCTCCAAGATAAATAAACTTATCATTAAAACTTATCAAAATAAAATAAATCAATAAATTTAATATTACATGTTATTTATCAATATAATATACTAGGTTAATTAATAAAAAATCAAATATTATTTCTAAAATATTATATGTCATATCTCAACTAAAAAACATTACATTTTTAATCAATAATTTGATAACCACTTATATATTCAAATTATATTACATCTAGATCTTATAAATTCAACACATATATTTTTTTTATAAAATCCGAATGAAATTTATAGGGGCAAGATTTATATCAAATTTTTTTGAAGTAATTTATATGTTTATTATTAATAGTGATACTTTAAATATTTTTCTTGAATGATTTTTTTTCCTATCCATTACTACTATAGTATAATAAAAAAATATTTTTAATTTTACCATCATTAGGTAGATAATCTCTATTCATAAATGTTGGGGATATAACTTATAGCCTAAATTCATGTTATGTATTTAGTATATATCTTATTAGGATATATATATATAATATGTTAAACATATTAGAATATAATAAATATCATACTACTTAAAAAATGATATACTGTAATTCATCACATGCTATTGTATCAATTATTCTATATGTATGGAATACGTATATCATAATGTATTGATTCATATTATAAAATATTAATGGAATCTGTTGATTAAAAAATTTATTCCAATGTAACATGTTGTGTAACACCCTAAAATATTATCATAAATTTCTTTTCAAATAAATTTAATTTCTTTGATTTCTTATGATACATGCAACTTTAGGTCTAAACAAACCATAATATAGTATACCAAAAAAACATAGCCATTAAGTTAGAAGAGTGAATAGGAATGGCCAAATTTTGAAAAAATTTCTATTAAGGATTCAAATAAAGAAAATATATTAAAATTTAAGTACCAGTTTTTGTTTGTAAGGTAGTTATATGCTTTTAAATTAATTTTTTCCTAAAAAAGGTTATGATTTCAATTTTTAATAGAATAATAGAATTAATTTATTAAAATTTCAGAAAAATTATTTATAAAATTAAACTTGTATTTTAATAAAATGTGTAAAAGATAGAATTGAGTGTATTTTTGGAAATTTTTTATATTGATTAATTTTTTATTAAATTGTGAAAAGCACTCCTTAATATTGAAAACTTCTTTTTCATTACAAGAATATAATTTTTTTTTTCAGTATTATATTATAATTTTTTAAAATGTTAAATTAGTTATTTTAAATTATTAATAAACTCATTAATATCATTTTAATTAATTTTATGTTGATTTTTTTATTAAAAAATTTTATACTTTCATCAATTTTTTAGGATATTTATAAATTATATTATTCAACTTCTATGTATTGAATTTGATAATATTGGTTCCATATTTCTAATAACAATAATATAATTAATTTATATGAAAAACGTAATTGTTAGTCATAATTAATAGTTAAAAAATAAACACTTTTTAGCTTAAGGTTAAAATTTGATTAATCAGGTCTAAACTAAGTGATAACGATGTTTTTTGATATTAAACATGAATAATTACTATTGTATGGACATATTTCAAACTCATACTATCTATTAATCAAATTTATATCCATTTGAATCATTTTTCTTGAGTATGGATTATTATATTTTAATCTTTTAAGAAATTCCAAGTGTGTCTTCTCCTGTACATATTAACAAACACCCCTCCCTTCTCTTAATTACTCTACTTTGATCCATCCATATCTTGAAAATCCAACTCAATTATCTTACCCACTTCACTTTCCATTGTTAATAGATTTAGTTTATCTTAAAAGACCATTACAGTGGTCCTTATGATAGAATCTAAAGGAGGTTAATCGAAGGAGATGTTATCATCCCACCCAAATTCTTGAAAATTATTTCTTCTTTTACGTAATCAAGATATGTGGTATTCAATATAAAATAATAAATTAAGTATGATCAATATACTAAAATATTATTATTACTATGGAACCACCGTTATTTACCCTTTTTTCCATCAAATAGGAAGTGAGAGTATCGCCCATGTGAATGTGTGGACTACCACATCCATGTAATGATACATTTCACTTTATATCTACAACAGTCATGGATGTTTATTATAATGAGATTAACTTTAATATGTTGTATTTTTTATATAATTATTCATTTATAAATATAATATCATATATACGTTCATACATTCTCATTTTTTGGAAGATGATAACATCACTTATTTGTACGTGATGACTACTACCTCCATGAAGAGATGTGATTCATTGTTCATTTATATTTTATGAAAAAATCTCATTAATACCCATAATAATAATATAATATCACACTTTATTATGTTTTCTATTCCTTGGAATATGAAGAAATGTTTTAAGAATGATTTTTATAAGAAGGGTGATAGTTGTGAGGTACTAAGTAAGTGATGGTGTAGATCACATATAGAAAAGTTGTTTATGTATCAATTTTTCCAAATAAAAAAAACCATTATTTTTCTTGAATGGATCATAATGTCATGTAATGAATGTTTATTTAATAAATTAAATATTCTAGGGTTAATTTTCATTTAAATTATGAATCGTTACGAATGATTTTAATTGATGATTCAAATGGATAACCTATACTAAATATAATGCTTCATAGATTTAAAAGATGGTGTCATAATTTAGAAATCATATGAATAATTTTTCATGATTATATGTATTCTATTTATGATTATTATTTCATATAGTAATCTTTTTGGATTTATTCAATGGATGGATCTTGATTTAATTCTATTAACATTGAATATAATATAAAATTAAATGATCATCCTTTTGAGAAACAATGTGTCAATAGAGATGGAATAAAAAATATTTTTGTTATTATTTGAAATTTTTCTTAAACCATAAACCATGATAAGATTCAAAACCTTAAAATTAGTGTAAAATAATATTTGAGTCCCTCATGAGGCAAAATATTATTTCTTTTAGTGTGTCCACCGTTCCAATCATTTTTAATAAATTTATTAGTACCACTAAGAGGATATTTTGTGTTATCCTGTAGTAATTTTCTTTTATTATTTCTAAGAAAATTGAGAAGTAATTCCATAAGATAAGTAATAAAAAATATGATTCCATTAGTACATGTGATTAAAATTTTAAGATATTTTTAATTTAAAATATAGGTAAAATATTTGAACCATAAAATTAAATTGATCAATTTTTATGTGGATTAAAACTATTTTTCAAAAGAGAGTTATCTATAAGGGACCTCGGTAGATATGTAAAAATCATTTGATTTACTATAATGGTATAAATGAATATACTATTTTCCCCGAAATATAATGGTTTTATAAGAAAATAAATATGGAATTTAAATTAAATTATAAAAATAAATATCAAAGAGAGAAGAATGTGAGCCTTCCATTATGGTCAATGTGTGGAAGGGTACATGGAGGAAATTTTCTTAATTGTACTAATATACTATAGAATTGTGTAAAGGAAGTTCATCATTCCATTGAATTATTAATTGATGGGAAGAAGTTAGCTAATAATGTTAATAGATATAAAACTCAACAAAATGAACCACCCACACTCCAGTGTTTCAAATTAAAGTAGTATATTCATTTTTCAAACCAATTTTAAAATCCAAAGGTTATTGGCAATGATCGATGTTATCCAATTATTATTCCACGAGACAAAGTCAAACCTCGTGTGATAACTTTTTTGATGTGGGTATAATAATAAAGTGGTGAAAGGTACAGTTATCATCTGCACTCGATCTGTTAATGTATTATTTTATTCTCAATTTACTGACTTTTTTATATATGAAAAATTTTCTAAGGGAATCACAATAACACATCAATGATCAAATGGTAAACCTATAATGAATAATCCTAATGGTATTTTTTATATCTTTAGTCTATTACTCTCCATTGATTCTTTTTTTTTGAGAATTTAAATCAAATAAATATTTTAGTTCTCCCTCTAGTGTAATTTGATGTTATATTGTGTATGGATTGGTTTTCGTTATAAAATTCATATCACAATTACTGAGGAAGAAAAATATAATTTTATATTCCAAACAAACCTATGATCATGTATCACTGTGATGATAAATATAAAATTTCAATGAAAATTGAATCAAATATATAGCTTTAAATTCTTATTATACATTGCTTTTTATCGTTGATGGTTAGGGAGAAACAGAACATCAATGATATTTCTATATAAAGAAGTTTATTGATTTCCTTTTGGAATAATTTCAATGTTTTTCTTGTAATGTCTCAGATTTTTCCGTTTATTATCTTAAATATTATGGAATTATTTCAAGACTGGGAACGAAGACGACACATCATTCCGAAGTCCAGTGAGCCCGGAATGGTGGTTTGAACTTTTTTTAAAGTTAAGTGAGTCTGTGCTGGTGCACGGTTGTGGAAGTTTCCAAACGGATGCCCGGATTAAAAATCTGAGGGCACCGTTGCGTCTGGGATGACGACTTTACCTAAGAATGAGCTTAACCTTGATTGGTGCGGGTCGAGGGAGAAAGTTTATTTTTTGGAAGTTTTAAGTAAAATAAAATAAATTAAATTAACAAGTTTATTTTATTTCATTTAAGGAAACATCTGCTGCAGCGCAGCAACGGCGTAGCTGTTTCCTAAATTAATGTCCTGTCATAATAACTTCAAAATGGAGAGTTGACTTCATTAATGCTACCGCATAATTAAATGAAAACAAGTTTCCCTTTTTAATGGGTTAAGCAATTGTTGATCATTGGCAACGTTTGAGAGGAATCTTTGCCAAATCCGTGAGGCGTTAGAGAGAATTCTCGGTGACGAACGACGACGGATCAAGGTCGAGGATCATTGGACCGACGTTGAAGGATCTTGATGACAACGGTAGTGCGACACCTTCATCAATGATCGATCCTTTCGAAAGGTATGGGTTTGTTATTTCAATTTATTTTCCCCGTTTTAGAGTTTAAACGACAAACGCGGATCAACCACAAAAAAGTTGATCCGCGTATTCGTACGTTCTTACGGGAGGGTTTTCTTTGGGATGATTTTGGGGAATTAATCCATGTTTTTTTATTCATGTTGATCTCTGCTCGGTTTAAACCTATTTAACGGGAGCAAATCAACATCGTGACGAACGATGGAGGAGGTTCATTCCTCAATTTTTGTTTATTGGATTTCCTCCCCCATTCTTTCTCGCACGTTCTTCGCGTTCTTCACAAGGCGACGAACAATGGATCGTTGCACATCCGTTCCGCGACGCAATGATTCCAAATCGAAGGTTCAACACCGCAACGACCTTGTGGAGGTGCGGCGACGATGGCGGACGACGAATCGGACCGGATCGGGAAAGGGAGTTCTTTGAGCATTCTTCACATGGGAAGATCAAATCATGTTTTTGGGGCTGATCAGAGGCTTGAAAACGACGGAAGCAGCTTCGTGGTGTCGGGGTGACCAAAACCTGGAAGTTTTTCGGTGATTGAACAGCTGGATCGATGATCGGAGCACCACGGGGGGGCATGCCAGCGAAGGGCGTCATTTCTAAAAATTTCTAGAATACACAACATGTACTTAAGAAAAACACTCCATGTAGTATTTGCGGCGGTAATTAGGGTTTCAGGGTTAGAGAGGAACAACACAGCGTGTGACCTCGGTCACACGGCGTGTTGGACTTTCCACGAAGCTCGGTGTGTACTTTGGGTTATATACGGACACTGGATGAGCTACACAACATCAGGTGACACGGCGTGTACAGCGTGGAAGAAGCGTCTACGCAGAGCTCGGCGTGTATCTCATGGATACACGGACACGGGATGGGGTACACGACCGTGTACTCCATCACACGGCCAGGCGAGGCCAGTAACGCGGGTCATCCCATGTTTAGATTACACGGGTTGGAGTACACGGGTTGATGACTATGTACGGGCACATGGCCAGAGTACACAGAGCCAACCCCAGTTACCCAGACACGGTGTGTACATCATACTACACACCATGTACTATGTTTTTCTACATGACCAGCCTTTGACACGGGCCGTTGTACATGGGCAGTACCCAGGGTTAGACAACCCGGCGTGTACCTTTTCTACACGCCGTGTACTTTTTGGAAAACGGCTTGGTCCTTTTGTTCACCGCACCTTGGACGTCTTTCGTTTGGGTTAGTACCCCTTCTTCTCTTTCCCCTAAAGTTCGGGAATCATTTACAACTTAGGAGTATGATCCCTTCAGCAGGAATTTCTATGATATAGTCAGGCATCCATCCGAGAGGCCTGGATCGAGATCCTCTATCCATTTATGACCCTAGGTAGAGTCAAGCATCGACGTGACCAACCTTACCGGGTGTTGATCCTCTACCTAGTTGGTGTATCAGCTAACTAGTGAATCCGGATGGGTCGTGGTATTCGCCATGGCCCTGACAGTGATCCTCATCTGTGTATCGTGATCTTTCCCACTCAGGAGTGTGTCTCCCGTAATGAGTGCTTCTAATTACCTTAACCTTTCCAATCAGAAGTGTGTCTCCTGCAATGAGTGTAGCTATCTCTTGTGATGGTTCCCGACGAACAAAACTTCTCGGACGGACGTCATCAGAGCCATAAGACTCATGGAGTGTGTTCTCCCATAACGAGTGAATCACGGAAACTTTGAAAAGAATCCCTAACAGGGGTATGCGGTTGTGTGACTTGTCTCTAGACCACAGGTCTAGGTGTTGAGTATATCTGGTTTGTTCTATATGTTCTGTAGACCTATACTGTGCATAACTAACTATACCTTTACTTTGTGTACTTATTTGTGGTTTTCGGGGTCCTCTACTGAGTATTGTTATACTCACCCCTGCACAGGCTTTGCCCGCACATCTGGTTTCTTGTGCAGACGAGCAGCCTTTTGACAGAGTCCAGGGCAGACCAGGACATGACCGAGCATTCTGAGTTCCCTACAGGCTGAGGCGTTCCTACAGCTACGAGCGGCAGTCCCAATACCTTTTGTGCTTACAGGTTGGACTTTGCAGTTTTCAGACTCTGGTTTTTGGTGGGCTTGTATTCTATCCCAGTTATCTTTTACAACACTCTACCTTTCATCGTACTCTATTGGTTGGGTTTAGTTGTATGCATGCATTCTCTTACTTAGTGTTTTTTTACATTTAATCATTTGTGTTCTTGGAGATGTGTGCATGTGTACAGGTACTTAGGCAATGCCTCCCATATTAGTGATGTGCCTACTCGGTGCTAGTCACCAGCCCCTGTCCTATTGGAGGCGGGCTTGGGGAGTCACGGTACGGGCTCCACTGGGAAGGGTCGTGACAGAGTGGTATTAGAGCTGGTCGGTTCTACCTTAGGACCAAGAGTCTATGAGTTATGGTTTGGGGAAATAGTGTTGAGTGTTTCGGGTTTGGCTTTCAGGCCAGAGACCCCAGTGTTGGTACGGTGGCCGACGTATCCATACACTAGGACTCTGATAACACGTTTTTTGATTCCGTACATGAAATCACTAGTTGCAGGGAAATAAAAGGTAAATGCATCATATAGGAATGGGTTGTGTTTTCCATGTCCTTTGTGTCAGCTATCCAGATATAATCATTGACCATAGTACATCTTGTTTGTTTATAGGATGCCTCTGCGACGCATAACCGCTAGGGTTCAGCAGCACGATCATGAGGATGACCCCCTCAGTGACGAGACTTCGATACAGGGACCAGATCCCCAGGAATTGCCACCAAGTGGTGCACCTGCTGTACCACCACCAGTGGAGCAGCTAGTGGTACCCGCGGTACCGATCGGTGAGGAGTGCAGGCTCAGCGTTCTCCATGAGTTTTAGAGGCAGAGGCCCCTCAGGTTCTGAGGCGAGCACAACCATCAGGTGGATGAGGACTGGCTTGGGGCGGTGACTAGAGTTTTTCGCCTAGTGAGGACACCAGCAGACCAGATGGTGATCCTAGGAGCGAGACTTTTTCAGGGTTCAGCTGAATGACGGTGGAGTCTGACCACACAGACTCATGAAGAGGAGACTCTTTCATAGACGGAGTTTGAGCAAATATTCCAGGAGGAGTTCTCTCCGGTTACGCTGAGAGCTATGCACATCCAGGAGCTTCTTCAGCTCTAGCAGGGCAGTATGACAGTGGATGACTATTCATCGAGGTTCACCAACCTCGCCAGGTACATGATAGATATTGTCAGGGATCAGTACTTCAGAGCTCAGACCTTCGAGTGAGGTTTACAATGAGACATCCGAGCTAGTGTCATGCCTCTATGCATATCAACTTATGCTGGAGTGCTCGAGCGGACCTTGGTGATCGAGAGCTTCTTGGAGGAGCAGAGGCAGCCAACGACAGTCAACAACAGGCAGACAGGTGAGGAGACCCCGACAGTAGGGAGATGACGTCAGGCATTGAGATCTGGACATGGGAAACATCATAGGAGGACCCAGGATAGGGGATCAATAGTCCAGGGCTATCAGAATGGATCCAGTCAGCCTAGGGAGAAGTGATGCTACGCATGAGACGGTAGGGGACATCTCGCTAGAGATTTCCTGACCCGTCGAGCTGCTGATAGGGAAGTGGTGTATGGATAACCGAGGCAGAGGTATAGAACAGAGCAAACAGACCTTCCAGGTGTCAGACATGGAAGAGGAGCAGGGAGAGCTTTAGGTGGTGGCAGATGCTTCGACTTAATTCCACCACCACCCCTAGGAGGTCCGCACCAGGATCAAGGAGGTGGGGGAAAGGGGTGAGGACAGCTGCATGCGGTCGAGGCATATGACCTAGGGGCTCTAGGGATGATTCGAGGTACAATATGTGTCTTTTATACCATAGCTATCATACTAATAGACACAGGTTCCACTCATTCCCTTATAGCCACTTGTCTTGTACTAAACCTCGAGATTTCGGTAGAATCGTTGACTCAATCCTTACGCTTGGAGACACCTACGGGAGGAGACTCGACGATCATGCACCTTTGTAGACAGTGTGATATTACCCTTGTAGGTGAGAGTTTTGGTTGGAACCTCTTGGTAGTAGTGTCGAGGCCTTACGACTTCATTCTCAGTATGGATTGGTTATCTTCGGTCCATGCCCAGATTGACTATTTGAGGCGAAGAGTGCGGTGTGTCCGCCGTGATGGAATAAGGATTTCCATTATCGGAGAAAAGGAAACTCAGGAAGCACAAAATGGGCTCATGTATAGAAGGGTGCAACCGATCACTCATGAGTTGGCTAGCCTTACCCTCAGAGTAGTAGATGTTGTGAGCTCTCAGTTCCCAGCAGTGGTGGCGGAGTATGAGGAAGTCTTTCCCGAAGATGTTCCAGGATTACCTCCCCATTGGGAAATTGACTTTTACATCGACTTAGACCCCGAGACGACACCGATTTCCTCATAGTCTTATCAGATGGCTCCTCCAGAGCTTCGCGAGCTAAGGGTGCATTTGGAGGATTTGCAAAGAAAGGGTTTTGTAAGACCCAACGTCTCACCCTGGGTGGCCCCAGTCTTGTTTTCCAAGAAGGTAGATAGGAGTCTGAGGTTGTGCGTGGATTATCGGTGCCTGAACCAGGTTACAGTGAAAAACAAGTATCCACTGCCGAGGATTTATGTCCTCTTCAATCAGCTAAGAGGGGCACAATGGTTCTTGATGGTTGACCTTCGATCAGGCTATCACCAGCAACGAGTGCGAAATGAGGATATACTGAAGATGTCTTTCAGATTCCTCTAAGATCACTATGAGTACTTGGTGATTCCTTTTGGCGTGACGAACGCCCCCGTAGTGTTCATGGGGCAGATGAATCAGATATTCCAGCCGTAATTATACCGGTTCGTAGTGTTCTTCATCAACGACATCCTTGTGTACTCAGCGTCATAGGAGGAGCACGCGAGACACATGCAGATGGTTCTGGACGTACTTTGGGAGCACCAGCATTATGGGAAGCTCTCAAAGTGACAGTTCTGGATTCAGGAGGTCCACTTTCTGGGACATGTCATCTCAGCAGATGGAGTAGTTGTGGACCCAACCAAGTTGGAGGCTGTGTTAGCATGGGAGCCACCTCAGAGCGTGACGGAGGTGCAGAGCTTCCTTGGGTTGGCAGGGTATTACCAGCGATTCACTTCTGACTTCTCCCAGATATCAGCACCGATGAAAGCCTTGACTAGGAAGGGGAAACCCTTCGTGTGGACAAAAAAGTGCTAGCAGGTTTTTGAGAAGTTGAGATAGAGTTTGACGAGCACCCCAGTCTTGAGATTTCCAGAGGAGGGTGTCGAGTATGTAGTTTTATGCGATGCATCAGGGACCGGGCTCGACTGTGTCCTGATGCAGCGACATGCAGTGATGGCTTATGGTTCACGCCATCTTAGGCCACATGAGCAGAACTATGTGACCCATGATCTCGAGTTGGCATCGGTAGTCTTCGCATTGAAGATGTGACGAAACTACCTTATGGGTGAGTGGTTTATTGTCTACTCTGACCACAAGAGCCTCAAGTACATCTTCTCACAGAAGGATCTGAATATGAGGCATATGCGTTGGATAGAGTTCCTCCAGGACTATGATTTTGAGATCATCTATACTCCTGGAAAGGGGAACAAGGTAGAAGATGCTCTTAGCAGAAGGTCAAGCTCACAAATGTTGAGTGAGGTGACACAGTAGTTAGCCATGTTACAGTTATCCTTCGTGGATGGAGAGGATACAACTTACCTACAGTCGATAGTTTTCACCCATCCAATCTTACAGTGAGTTAGGGAGGCACAACTTGGGGATGTCGACTGTGTAGATTTACGTGCTCAGTTATCCACGGGACATGCACCTGACAGGTATTCGCAAGGTGGGGAGCACGTAATCCTTTTAAGAGGACACACTGTTGTGCCAGTGGCATTCCAGGAAGAGGTCCTGAGGGAGTTTTATACATTCCCCTTGGTGGTATATCCTGGAGTGGAAAAGATGTACCAGGATCTCTAACGACTGTTCTTGTGGTCAGTCATGAAGAGGGAAGTAGTGGATTTTGTTTCTCTATGCCTCACATGCCAACATGTGAAGGCTGAGCACCAGGTTCCCGCGGGATTAGCTCACCCCTAGAAGTTCCAGAGTGGAAGTGGGATTGAATATCGATGGACCTCGTGACGTTATTGCCACAGATATCCAAGGGGCATGATTCCATCTGGGTGATCATTGACCGACTCAGAAAGTCGGCCCACTTCTTAGCTATCAGGGAGCAGAGTTCCGTGGAGAGATTGGGACGCCTCTACATGCAGGAGATAGTTCAGCTTCATGGAATCCCCTTGACTATAGTCTCATACCGAGATTCCCACTTGACATCCCGGTTGTGGAAGGGATTGTAGGAGGCTTTTGGGACTCAGCTACGCTTGAGTACAATGTTTCATCCCCAGATGGATGGTCAGACAGAGAGGACCATTCAGGTTCTGGAGGATATGTTACGAGACTGTATCTTAGACTTTGGTCATAGTTGGGAGGACCACCTACCACTAGTGGAGTTTTCGTACAACAACAGCTACCACTCCACCATCGGTATGGCACCGTTCGAGGCCTTGTATGGGAGACCCTGCCGGTCACCGCTTTTCTGGACCGACCTCGGAGAGTCAGCACTCATGGGTCCAGAGTTAGTGAGAGCAACCACAGAGAAGGTTCAGATTATCCAGGAGCGGATGAAGACTTCACAGAGCCAGAAGAAGTCTTATGCTGACAGGCGACAGAGACCTCCAGAGTTCGAAGAGGGAGACCACGTCTTTCTTCGGGTCTCACCTCGATGAGGGTTGCAGAGATTTGGCCGAGGCGGCAAGCTATCTCCAAGGTTCATCGGACATTTCTAGATTCTATGCAGAGTTGGTGAGGTGGCATACTGCCTAGCTCTTCCACCATAGTTGCATCGGGTACATGATATCTTCCATGTGTCGTAGTTGAGGAGGTACGTGCACCACCCATCGCACATCATCGACTGGGGTGAGATGGACATCAAGGATGGAGTGACCATTGCTGAGTACCCAGTGGAGATCGTGGATCAACATGAGAGGATCCTTCACGGGCGATCGATTCCCTTGGTGCGCGTCTGGTGGCAGCACAAGAATCTTTAGGAGAGCACATGGGAGTGGGAGGATCATATCCATTCCCAGTACCCTCATCTTTTTGAGTAGCTCTTGTTTTGTATTTTTGGGGATGTAAAGCCCCAAGGTGGGGAGAATGTAATGTCTCAGATTTTTATGTTTATTATTTTAAATATTATGGAATTATTTCGAGACTGGGCATGAAGACGACACATCATTCTGAGGTCCAGTGAGCCCGAAATGGTGGTTTGAACTTTTTTTAAAGTTAAGTGAGTCGACACTTGTGCACAGTTGTGGCAGTTTCCAAAAGGATTCCCAGATTAAAAATCTAAGGGCACCGTTGTGTCCGGGACGATGAATTTACCTAAGAATGTGCTTAACCTCGACCGGTGCGGGTCGAGGGAGAAATTTTATTTTTTTTACGTTTTAAGTAAAATAAAATAAAATAAATTAACAAGTTTATTATTTCATTTAAGGAAACATCCGCTGCATCGCGAAAACAACACAACTATTTCCTATATTAATGGCATGTCATAATAACTTCAAAATGGTGAGTCAAAGTCATTAATGCTGTCGCGTAATTAAATGACAACATTTTTCCCTTTTTAATGGGTTAAGTAATTGCTGATCATTGGAAATGTTTGAGAGGAATATCTGCTGAATCCATGAGGCGTTAGAGAGAATTCTCGGTGATGAACGAAGACAGATCGAGATCGAGGATCATTGCACCGACATTGAAGGATCTCGACAACAATGGAAGCACGACACCTTCGTCAATGATCGATCCTTTCAAAAGGTATGGGTTTGTTATTTCAATTTCTTTTCCCCATTCTAGAGTTTAAACAACAAACGTGGATCAACCACAGACAAGTTGATCTGAGGATTCATACGTTCTTGCGGGAGGGTTTTCTTTAGGATGATTTTGGAGAATTAATCCATGTTTTTTTATTCATGTTGATCTCTACTCTATTTAAACCTATTTAACGGGAGCAGATCAACGCCGTGACGAATGACGGCGTAGGTTCGTTCCTCAATTTTTATTTATTGGATTTCCTCCCCCATTCTTTCTCATGCATTCTTTGCGTTCTTCACAGGGTGATGAACAACAGATCGTTGCACATCCATTTCGCGACGCAACGATCCGAAATCGAAGGTTCGACTCTGCAATGACCTTTTGGAGGTGCGGCGATGATGGCAGATGACGAATCGGACCGGATCGGGAAAGGGTGTTCTTCGAGCGTTCTTCACATGGGAAGATCAAATCATGTTTTCGGGGCTGATCGGAGGCCCGAAAACGATGGAAGTGGATTCATGGTGTCGGGGCGACCAAAACCTAGAAGTTTTGCAGTGATCAGGTGACCAGATCGATGATCAGAACACCACGGGGGGGGGGGGGGGGGGGTGGGGGGCGCCGGCGAAGGGAATTGTTTCTAAAAATTTCCAGAATACACGAAGTGTACTTACGAAGAACACGTCGTGTAGTAATGGTGGTGGCGGCTAGTGTTTCGGGGTCAGAGAGGAATAAAACAGCGTGTGACCCCGATCAAACGGTGTGTTGGACTTTCCCCGAAGCTCGGAATGTACTTTGGGTAGTATACCGACACGGGATGAGCTACACGACTTCAGGAGACATGACATGTACATAGCGACAGAAGCGGCTACGCAGAGATCGGAGTGTATATCGTGGATACGCGGACACGGGATGGGGTATATGATCATGTACTCTATCACACGGCCAGGCAAGGCCAGTAACGTGGGTCACCCTGTGTTCAGATTACATGGGTTGGAGTACACGGGTTGATGACCGTGTACGGGCACATGACCAGAGTACACGGAGCCAACCCCAGTTACCCAGACACGGCGTGTACACCGTACTACATGCTGTGTACTAAGTTTTTCTACACAACCAGCCTTTGATAGGGGCCGTTGTACACAGGCAGTACTCAGGTCAGACAACACGGCGTGTACCTTTTCTACACGCCGTGTACTTTTTGGAAAATGGCTTGGTCCTTTCGTTCACTATACCTTGGATGTATTTCATTTGGGTTAGTTCCACTTCTTCTCATTCCCCTGAAGGTCAGGCATCATTTCCCACTTAGGAGTATGATCCCTTCAGCATGACTTTATGTGATAGAGTCAGGCATCCATCCAAGAGGCCCGGATCAAGATCCTCTATCCATTCCTGACCCTAGGTAGAGTCTGGCATCAATGTGACCAACCTTACCAAGCATTGATCCTCTACCTAGATGGTGTATCACCTAACTGGTGAATTCGGATGAGTCGCGATATCTTCCATGTCCCTGGCAGTTATCCTCATCTGTGTATTGTGATCTTTCCCACTTAGGAGTGTGTCTCCCGTAATGAGTGCTTCTACCTACCGTAACCTTTACACTCAGAAGTGTGTCTCCCGAAATGAGTGTATCTATCTCTTGTGATGGTTCCCGATGAACAACACTTCTTGGAAGGACGTCATCAGAGCCATAAGACTCGTGGAGTGTGTTCTCTTGGAACAAGTGCATGACAGAAACATTGAACAGAATCCATAACAGGGGTATGCGGTTGTGTGACTTGTCTCTAGACTACAGGTCTTGGTGTTGAGTATATATTTTTTGTTCTATATGTTCTGTAGAAATATATTGTGCAAAGATGATTGTACCTTTAATTTTTTTATTTCTTTGTGGTTTTTGGGGTCCTCTACTGAGTATTGTTATACTCACCCCTCCACGGGCTTTGCCTGCACGTCTGCTATCTTGTGCAGACGAACAACCTTTTGATAGAGTCCAGGGCAGACCAGGACAGGACCGAGCTTTCTGAGTTCCCTATAGGCCGAGGCATTCCTATGGCTACGAGCGGCAGTCCCAGGACCTTTTGTGCCTAGAGGTTGGACTTTGCAGTTTTCAGACTCTTGTTTTTAGTGGGCTTATATTCTGGCCCAGTTTACTTTTACAGCACTCTACCTTTCGTCGTACTCTGTTGGTTGGGTTTAGTTGTATGCATTCATTCTCTTCCTTAGTGGTTTTTTAAATTTCATCATTTGTGGGCTTGGAGATGTGTGCATGTGTACAGGTACTTAAGAAATTCCACCCATATTAGTGATATGCCTACTCATTGCTAGTCACTAGCCCCTGGCCTATTGGAGGCGGGCTTGGGGAGTCAAAGTGTGGGCCCCACTGGGACGGGTCGCGACATTTCTCTTAATCACGAATATGGATTTTCAATATAATGCAGAAATGGTTCTAAAACTATTTTAAAAACATCATATTTATTGTCACTGATTGGGTTATAGGAATTAATGAAGAAAATCCAAGGGAATCAAGATAATGGATTCATTTGACCAATTGTGTCACCTTGGGGTCCATATTTTCTTTTTTCAGATGAAATATAGATCAATTTGAATCTTAATTTGTTATTATGAACATAACATGGTCAAAATATTGATTAATTATCCTCTTCCATACATTGTTCACTTTTTAAATCAATTATGAGTAGCTATATATATATATATATATCCAATATTGATCATTGATGAGGATAATAATAATTTATATTCAAATTAAAATACATACAAAAAAAATTATATACAATGTGTGGAAAATATGAAATTATAGGGATGTCAATTGGTTTTAATAATTCCCCTTCTTTTTTCATGGATCTAATTAATATAATCTTTATATATTACCTTGATTAGTTTGTGGTGGTATTTATGGATGATATTCTAAAATATTCTAAAGGTATAGAAAAGAATGATAAATGGATAATAATTTTATTGAAGACCCTATTAATGGATAATTTTTATGAAATAATTAACTAGTTTGAATTTTTTTTAACAAAAGTTTCATTTTGGGGTCATATAATATCATGATGGGGGTAACTATCATTCCATCAAAGATGGATATTATGGAATGTATGACCAAACCAAAAAAAGGAGACTCAAATCCATATTTTTCTTAGTTTGGATAGATTTTATTGATACATTATGAATAATTTCTCATGGATATCTAGTACAATCACAAAGTTAACTTGGAAGTGAGTAATGTTACATTAGACAAATGTATGTGAGGAAATTTACAAAGAGCTGAATACAAGGTTATTAATTAAAAATATTCTTAAACAAACCTATAGTGGAGAAGTATTTGTGATCTTTAGTGATTCATCAAGTACTTGGAAGAATCATCATAAAAAATTATATTCTTAAATATTATGCCTCATGATAATTAATGTTTCATTAATAAAATAACCAAATTCATGTTTTATAGATAGAAATGGTAATTGTTTCCTTAAAGATATCAAACAATTATATTTGGGGTAAAAGTTATGACATATAAACTTATTATAAATGTTTAAATAATATATTTACTCAGAAGGAGTTGAATATGTTCCAAAGAATATGGATAAAGTTTATTAATGATTATAACTTCTCAATACAGTACTAACCTTTGAAAGAAACCAAGGTGGTATATGATTTTAGTTAAATGAATCATATAATCTTATCTATAATAAGGAAAAAAATTATAATATTTCTAAATTTTCAATTAATGGATGTTAAAATATTGAATGAAGGGGAGAAATATCATCTTTATCAAATGAATATTCAACCATATATCCATGTGACAAATAAAATGACAGAGATATAAGATGTAGAGATGAAAAATAAATTGAGAAATGTTCTTGAAATTACCCTTGATTGTGACAGAATTATAATATCTAAGAAGCTAGTATGTGTTCCATCAATAAATGAATTTATGAATTAATTATTGGATAAAGCTCATAGTTCATCATTCTGTATTCATATTAGAAGTATGATGACATATAAAGATATAAAATAGTATATTGGAGGGATAATACAAAAAGATCAATTGAAGAACATATCATCGGTTCTTGGTATGTTAGTATGTTGAGGGTGATAGATAGAAATCTATGGGTATTTTATAAGCATTTCATTACCATTACAGAAATATGAAAACATCACCCTATATTTTTTCATCAAAATCCCTAAAACTTTTAATGTCCATTATTTTCATTGTGTTATAGTCCATTGCATGACGAAGCCATTACACTTCCAAAATATTATAGATGATTTATCTCATGAACATATTAGAATAATATAGGAATTGGTAATGTTGCATGGACTAGGATATTTTATTAAATCTAATAAGGATCTAAGATTCACCTCCACTTTTTAGAGATGTATTCAACGAGATTTAGATTTAGAGTTGTTTTTTAGTACTACTTATCGTCACCATACATATTGTCATAATGAGATTACCATTCAAAGCCTAGAGAATATTATGAGTTCATGTTATTAGTATTTTAATGGATGTTGGGATCAACTCCATCCTATAGTCATGTTTTCTTATAATAATTGCTTTCACTCAAGTATTTATATGACTCCTTATGAAGTGATATATTGAAATAAGGGCCTAAATCCAATTTTATAGAATGAATATAGTGAATGGAAATTATTTGAAACTTATCTAGATGAGGAAATGGAAGAGAATTTTATAGATATTTAGTAGAACAACAAGGATGCTTAGACTCTGTAGAAAAGTTATACTGAAAATCATGGGGGAAATTTGTAATTTAATGTTTATGAAAGGTATTTATGTGTATTTACCCATGGATTATAGTCCTGAGTTTCCAAAAGAAGGAAAATATGATCGCTTTTTTTGCCACTTTGAGATTCTAGACCGAGTAAAGATGGTATAATATCACTTAGTGCTTCTATCAAAACTCTCTCATGTTCACGATGTGATCCATGTATCTCCCATGAGGAAGAACATACCTGATCTATCACATATAATGAAATAAGATGTTTTAATCATTTATGATCATTATTAAACATGAATTTATTTAATTTTTTTGAGTTAATTTGGACAAGACTAATCCTATATTTTAATTAATGGAATTTTGGATTCATTTTCTTTATTAAATACATATATATTAATTTATGTAAATAATAAAGAGAACATTTATCTTATAAAGTGTTAATATATGTAATATTTATTCATTGACGATGAAAGATGTTATCAATTGTTAAAACTAGTTATTTTGATAATAAATTATTTTTTGGTAATAATTTATTATAATTTTTTCTGATTGGTATAATTACTTAAATTTCTTACATAATACTAATGTGGTGCTTCTGGAAAGTAGTGGAAAATCAAGAAATTGATTTTAAACAAATTAAAAAAATGGATGAATTGTTATTTTCCATGAATTATTATGAATAATTATAAAGTATTAACATTGGTTAAATTATTTATATTCATATTTTACAATTACCGTCATCCCATTAATGATTTTTGGTAAATATTCCTGAAAATGACATTAAAGGGTATTTAATGTTAAAAATAATTTTAAAATAATTAAAAAAATATTAAAAATTATATAATAACTAAATTGGATATAAAATTTTCTAATATACCATGAATGATCCATGTATATCACAGTTTATTTTTTAATTACTTTCATTACCCATAAGAATATAATTTTGTTACTGTGGTAATGGATAATGGATGATAAATAATGGATTAAACCAAAATATAAAAATAACCAAAAAAATTGTAAAAATTATTATTTTTTATAATATTTATACATTATAACTATAAAATTTAAAATTCATACAATTTGGAGACACTTTAATTGTGTAAGACAAATATTATATATTTTTAATTCAAGTGTTTATAAGAAAAAAACCCACCTCACTTAAAAAGTAACCCTATATTTTATTTTTATCAATCTTCATAATCCACATATATTTTCCTATACCTATAAAATTAAATTCATATATTCCTTGTAAACTTCTTATAACTTCTATACTTATTCTAATACCATCCTAATAATGAATAATATGTAATCTAATGGAATATTCCCACCGAATATGTATAAATCTTAACTAAGTTCATTCATTTTATTTAATCTTCTAAATCATTCATATATTTTGTAAAAATTATAATATTACAACACCTATATAATAAAAATACATAAAATTTATTATGTTGATGGAGAAACCATTATTCATCCCATTTACCACCCAATCATAAATAAAAGTATTTCTTATGCGTATGTATGAACTACCTACCCCATGATGCGATGTATTCCATTTTACCTCAATTAATCACAAGGATAGTTATTATGATGGATTTAATGAATTTATATAATATTCATGATTTTTTAGAGGTAATATATTACTTACCTTTATACCCTTTTATCTATTGGAAAATTATAACATTGCTTGTGCGTCCTTGTAGACCGCCACCACTATGATATGATGTGATTTGTTTTTCATAGAACATCATATGGATGGTCATAAATATATAATTCAGAAATAAATAAATCATATATAAAATAATTATGACTCTATAAAAGTAACATATTGATTATTTTATTTAATTCTAACTCAGAATATAAATAAAAAAATTATTCGTTCATTTGTATGGATTATTATCTCTATGAAAAGGTGTAATTAATTTTCCATGATCGTCATGCATGGATGGTTATAATATATTTTTAGTGTTTTAAAATTATCATTATATCATGAATAATATTCACGATATTAGAAAATAATAGTCTTGTTTCAAGGACAAAAATTACAAAATTGAAGCATACATGAAAAGAAAAAAATTTGGCACCTCGGATGATGATATTGGTAAATAATTTTAAATTAACAGGTGACAATATGTTTTAAGTGAATCATATATGGTATTTTAAGTATTAATATTGATCTTTTATTAGTGAGTGAATATTATATATTCATTATATATGAGGATCAAGCTTTTATGACTAAGCATGTACCTAAGGTAAGGGATTGTCACTTAACTTTGTTTTTAGGGTAGAAATATTCTAGGTTTATAATTTTTTCTATTTTGTGATTTATATAGTGTATATAAAAGAATTTTTTTTGAACTTTTGTTGATTTACCAATCCATATTGGTGTATCTCTTTTATGAGGAAACTATTCAATGATTACCAAAGTTATAATGGATTTCTTTTCCAATATCATTTTTTAGGATTGTATGTATTCATATTTCCTTTTATAAAATTATATATTATTAATATCATAATCACCATATATTTTTATCTCCATTGGTTATATTTGGGTTCTATATGTTTATTTTTTATTTATTCTCTTGATGGATTGAGAATCAACAATTATGTCACATTCTAGTGTTACTAAATTTATCTCTTATTTTCCATCAGGAGTATTTTTCCACCGTATCCATGTTTTCCATTTTGTTTCAAGAATATTGTTAATTAAAATAAAATAATTTTTTGATGACTATTTCTACTACATCTTTTTTTTATTTACAAATTTTTTATAAGAATAATGTTAATTTTAGAGCGGCTGACACATGTTGTGATTAATATTCATACTCATATGAATAAACCAACCAAGACAAAATCTAGAGTAAAGGATATTATGATTTTTCATAACTATATATCTTGAGTTATGAAAAATAATCTCATCTTAATTAAAATTCATTACAATAAAAGGATAGTGGTATTTCAAGAATATTCACATGATAAAGGTCGTGGGTGAAAAAATATCTAACATTTTTCATGCTAAGAATATTGGAAGAATAAAATGAGTAAGAACTTATAGGTAATGGTTTTTTATATATGTGTTTATAAAATTCCATCATGCGCATAACTGAAATCTAATAAAACAAACTGCTAGAACCCCAAAATTCTAAAGTAGGAATATTGTATTCGATAGCGTGTATGACTCGCAACAGCAAGAGTGTAAGGGAATATAATATCCCATGAATTTACATTATATTTAATATTTGAAATAAAATTAATCCCTGATATATATTTTAATTCATGCGATACTAATTTTGTGTGCATCACATGAAACAATGACTTTCTTTGATGACTTGTGTTACACGCAAGACCCGTTTCTACCAAACAACAAGATATTATTAAAATATTATTATTTAATATAATCAAGACATTAAATTAGAGTTTATCAATATTATTAAATATCTTATAAAAATATATGGTTTAAAAAAATATAAAATGAAATCATAGATCACCAATTAATTAGAAATTAATATATAACCAATTGAATATAAATGAAATATCTTTATATTTATGCTCACAAAGGGATTTTATCATAATAAATTAAATTAATTATAATCAGGGAATGATATTAATGACATATATTTATTATATATTTAATAAAATATTTTTTATATTCATTCAATAGATCTAATAGGCATAATATAAGAACAAACCCAATTTTACGGATAAAAACATATATTTTTCTAAAAAATGTTTTACAACCTTCTAATGGGAAACCTATTTTAAATCAAATTTCTGATACTTTTATAAATTATATATATATAAATAAACTTTATTTCTTAAATATAATCTTAAATATTATGTTTGGTCAAATATTTGGTATTTTTCGGCGAAGTTTCATTTGTTGATGAATAGTGAAAAATACCAAATTTTAATTCAAAACTACTTTTTCATATAATTTATTTATATGGATAAATTATATTTTTTATTTGTTTTGAAGTTTTTTAGATAAATTTTATATCAATTAATCCAATTTATGTAAATATAATAAATTTAACTTCGAAATTGGTTATAAAAATGTACCTAAATTTTGAATGTTTTTACTTTTAAAACCCACTTTGTCAACCCATATGTAGAGATAAATTTAAATTAATTTCTTCCACATATGTGATTGGAATTTATAAATAGATTCCAAATTTTAAATAATAAAAAATTTATAATTTATAAAAATCTCAACATATTTTTTTACCAAAAATATTAGTGATTGTGATTAAAATTAATTACAGCAATTCAGAGAAAAATTAACTTAACAAGGGACTGAACATTAAGAGTAAGGGCCCAAATTACCTAGAAACCTTTAGAAAATCCTTTTTATGTCCATATATATACTCTATCATCACTTTTCCCGAATTTGGTTTTTTTATTTGAGCAACATGTCATAGGAAAAATGGGGATGGAATTCTGTTTTCAAAAATTTACTAGAATGCCACTACTCCACTATAAAAAGGCAGTCACCCCTCCCATTTATTCACACCTCTCAAGCCATTTTGGTCAACAAAAGTATGATAAAATAATCATAAATCATATCTCCCTGAAACCTATAAGCCTAAACTTGTGGATAATTACATCCAATGAATCTATTTGGTGAAAAACAAAATGAGTTTCCTAATGAAGAGACAACATCCTTCCTCAAGATATTTTGTTTTATTTTCATTATCCACCACCTAGAATATTTTTATTCTATTATTATATAATATCATCATTATCATAAATATACTAATATGTTTTTATTCTATTTTTCCTTCCTACAATTATACACACTTTCATTTAATGGGTAATGAATATACCGTTTATGTGTACGATGAAATACCGCATCGCAAAATAATGTTATTCATTTTTCCTTTACCACCTCTCTTGGTTAAGATGTTTCATAGATAATTAATTAATTTATGATATTTATAATTTAATTATTCTTATTAAATATTTATATAATTCATACCATCATGTTTTTTATTTTTTTGGAAAATGATAACATCATTTGTGGAAGTGTGGACTACAGCCTTCCCAAACGATGTGATTCTTTCACATTATACATGGGATGTATAAAGGATTGTTTTAATAAAAATATTTAAAATATATGAAATATATATTATAATGTAATTATAATATACATATGTACCATTTAATTTTAATTATTTTAAATATGGAAAATAAATGGAAGTAGTGTTCATATGTACGTACGACCTACTGTCTCCATGAATGGTGCTTTTCCAATATTATCTAAAAATATTATGGATTATTATAAATAAACATATACTGGTTATATAAATTAATTATATAATTTTTTACATTATTTAGATGATTAAATATTGATCGACATAAGAAGAATAAAAATAAAAATTCAAAACAAACTTGAAAAATTAGGTCATTAGCACCCGAAATATTGAAAATAATGAATGTTTATTAACAAATTGGTAATAATATATTAAAATAATGTTTTGAATGATATTATAAATATGTGTATGGTTTTGGTATAAGTTAGTTACTAGTTTAAAACCCTTATAACCGAAGTTAAATTATGTTCATGTGCAATGAAATGCAAGGTAATGGATTCTTATCACACTTTTCTTTCCATGAGGTATACAACATTTTCACTACTTACTTATTTTGTGTGGTGTAAATACATCTTAATTTGATATATTATATCATTAGTTATTTTAAATTCATGTTATTTTAATTTTTTATGCACTTATCTCTTTCATGGGGCTTATGATTCAAAAGTTACTAAATAATAAGGGACTTTGTCTCAATTTCCATTCATTTAGACATACTTTATTATTGTGAAACTAATTTATTATATATGGTGTAAATACTGCCAATTGGACATATAATATCATAATTCATTCATTATTCCTAATATTTTGAGTTTAAAATTGAATTATTTCATCAAAGGGGATTTTAAATAAGCATTACCAAGTGGAAATGAATTTCATAACACAATTTCTTTTCTTGGGTTATATTACCTCTTAGTTGTCATTAATATTCTAAGATTATATATGTAATCACTTCTTAATATATATTTTTGTATTTAAACATATTCCACGTGGATTTATATTTGACATAGAAAATATATTTATTGATTTTTTCTCACATCAATGTTATGGACTTTTAAAGGGTTTACTTCAAAATCTCATTTGTTCATAATTGTATACACTTAAATTTACATCAGAGAAAATTACTGGATCATTTTTTAGAAAATCCTATAATTTTATTTCTCCTATAGTTATTCATGAAATTTTTCAAGTAATAGTACCATTTTTCACTCTTTGGTATTCAAAATGTTTTAGAATTTATTTTAAGAAAAATCGACTTCATTTCTCACTTTAGTCGAAGAACATGTTTTTTTCTAAAAACATTTTTTTTATAAAAAATGATCTCAAAAAAGTTTTAAAATTTCCAAAATCATTCATTAAATAAATTTTTACCCATTTTTGTTATAATTTTTTTAAAGGAAATATTATTTATTGCTTTCCGAACATGGAAATTTTCTAAGATTTTTCCTTACAAAAGGAATTCTATTTTTACCTTGTATAGAATGTGATGGTTTATCCACATTAATTTCATCAAAGAGTACTTTACAAGTTTAAAAGGATGATTTTTGAAGAAATGTTTTTTAAAATTTATTTTTAAAGAAAATGGTTTTTAAAATGTGTTTCAAAATGAAATGGATATGTTCCGAAATAATGTTTTTAAAATATATTTATATAGTATTTTTATTCATAAATGACGACAACCCTTTATATTTTCTCCAATTATGATATTTTTATTAATACCATCCTTATTATTCCTCTATATGGGTTATAATTGATTTCTCCAATGATATTATTGACAATGTCTTCCTTTATTCCTTTGTTATTCCCTTTGAAATATATAATTTTCTATGATAATTGAAAAGTCGATTTCCCCTAACTATTCATATCATTTATAATTTATATGTTTATTTCCTAAACCTTATATCATTTTCTCATATGATGTTCACTTAGACAATTATTTTATTATCTAGGAAAATATTGAAACATCTATATTTTATATTCAATATTTATATTTGATAAGGCATTTTGTTATTAATTAAATTGATTACTCTATATAAAGAATGATTTGGACATGAAGTGATAGGTGGGACTTTAACTTTATATAGAACCTATATAAAATGATGGGTTCTCATGAGAAAAATTATTTGTGTAAATTAACTAGGTTTATAATTTTAGTTTTAAACTTTTTGGAGGATTGATATTGATAGCAGTGGTTTTCATGTGTCGGAGCCATGATGTCCAATAATTATGCATAGTCTTATTTTTGATTCAGTATTTATTATCAATTATATTTTAACTCTGACAATGTATATGGATGCATTTCATTCTCAATTTATTGACTAAATGGAATGTGTTTTAAGTTTAATAACATTCCCTGTTGATTATTAATTATACAGTTATTTAAATGGAATTGGTTTCAATTATTTTTCTTTCTATATTTTTATACACTTCCTTATTATTTTATTGATCACATGGAATGTTTCTTTAGTTATTTCCTTTTCATATTGATTATTCTCATTGATTCATTATTTATTTTATTATACTTTACCCTTATTAAGCATTTTATCTCATCCTTATTTTTTTCCTTTCCTCGAGAATCTAAGAAGTTTTCTAAGAATGATATTCAAGGATATCATAAATGGAATAGTGGTATCCACAAAAGAAAAAAATTATGTTTTAAATAGTTTATTCATTTGTAATACAAGACTTATGTTTGTATCTACTTTACCAAGACTACGAAAATCTATGGTCTTCTAAGATTTGATTCCCCATAATCATGCTAATGTAATGGTAGAATAGAACTAGCTTATAGCTCATTAGGGCTGGGTTGCTATATTTTGTTTTAGATGAAGTTTTTAGAAACCATGGGAACTATATTTAGAGAAAAATAGATTAGTTAACATAACCCTAAGATAGACATTTAGAATATGCATAGAATAACATACAATAATTTTGGTAAGGTATATATTATGTTATTTTCCATGAAATAAATAATATTTTGGATATTAAAAGTGGATGTGGTTCTGTGAAATATTTACTTAGGGTAGTAACTCTAAAAAAGTGTGCCATTCCTTACTCAAGCATAAGCTGGTACACAAAAAAATGCCTTACAATGAACCTAGTTTGAAACTCTCAGGGAATATTCTTAGATTAATTCACATTTTATTTACAATACATTATGAATTATTTAAATAGATAATGAAAATGAATTACATAGGTTAAAACATAGACCAAGGAGTGACTTATGTTGAAATAAAATCGAAGATATATTTACTAGAATTCTATAATTATGTTGTAGAAGTATATTTTTCAATTTTATTTTAATGACAATAATCATGAATCATCTAAGGATTGTTTAAAATTTTATAAGAACATATGTCTTGATTAACATAAATGTGATGGATAGAACCACAATATTATGAGATTATGGTTGAACACAAGTCCTAAGTGTTAAACATACCTTAATGTTTTATTTGGTTAAGGATACTTTGGAATAAATCCATGGAAATACAACTTCTTTGTTTAATAGTTGTTTTAGTGGAAATTATATTTGATGAATAATTCCATTACATTTTAGAGACATGAGTTTAATGGTATTGATAACCTTTACTTTTGTAATTATCATTAATATAATTTTAATAAAAGTCAAATAATATTAGTAGGCATTAAAAAAATATGTTGTATTGAAAATCATAGAGAAAAGTTTATTAAATGATTAAATTTCAAGGATGTTTATCAAATTTATTATATTAATATGGTTTTATAAAATAAAAACCTATATGTTGGGATATAAATCACCATGTATGGAAAGGTTGCAAGACATGAACCCGTGATCAATGGATGATAAGTGTTTAACACTAACAAATAACAGACATAATTCCCTGGTTAATATACAAATTTTTTAGTTGAAAATTTGATGAATAACTATTAATAATGAACCTGTAGAATTAATTTTTCAGTTTATAGATTAATTTACAAACCATATAGGATTTTTATAATAGTAAGTGAAAATGTAAATAATTTTCTCTATTTATGGTCCTTATGATATGTTAAAAGTGTATCTTTGTGCTTCGGGAATCAATCTTAATTTTTGGATATTAATTTATTGAATTAATGGAATATTTAATTTAATTATATTTCATTATATTTGTAGGAAGTAAAATAATTACACAACATTAAGAAAATGATAAAAAAATATTATCTAAATTCCTTAATTTTTGTTGAACTGATGGCCTTCTAAATAATACCAGATTTATGAATTTTGTACCATCAAATTTATATTGATAATTCAATTTTTTTTGATTAATTACCTAAATCAATCCCTTTAAATATTTACAATTTTCTTCCAAGTCCATATCTTCACTAGGTACTAATGTTCTCCTATGTAAAAACCTAGTTATATGTTATTTAATGTTCCCTTTGTAATATGAACCCTTCACAAGATGTGGTATTTAAACAAAGAAAAAATATAAAAATATATTACCAAAATCTATTTTAAATTTTGAGGATGAAATTTATTTAAGGTGGGGATAATGTGACTACCTGAAATTCTAATGTAAGAACATTGTATTTGATAGCCTGTATAACACGCAACATAAATAATATAAGGGAATATAATATCCCAACACATTATAATATATTTACTATTTCTAATAAATTCAACCCTTGATATAGCATTAAATTCATGTGATACTGAGTTAGGTTGTGTCGTATGCAACAACGACTTTCTTCGATGACTTGCGTTACACGCAAGACTCGATTTTACCGAATAAAAATATATTTTTAATTATTATTATTTAATATAAACTAGACATTAAATTATAGGTTATAAGTATTATTAAAAAACTAATGAATTTATATGGTTTATAAAAATATAAAATGAATTCACATGTTTCTAATTAATTAGAAATGAATATATATAACCAATTTAATAAAAAGGAAATTTTCTTATTTTTAGGCTCACAAAGGTGTATTACCATAATAAATTAAATTAATTACAATTATAAAATTGTATTAATGAAATATATATGTAATATAATCAATAAAAAAATTTATATTCATCCAATATATTTTATAGGCATAATATAAGGACAAACCAAATTTTACGCATAAAAGTCTATATTTCACTAAAGATAGTTTTACCACCTTTCAATGATGAACCTATTTCAAATCAATTTTTTGGAACTTTTATAATTTTTTATTTGATGATAAACTTTTTAATAGAAATAAAAAAACACAATTATTTTAGGGTGATTTTTTGGTATTTTTCCTTGAAATATAAATTTTGTTTGAATAGTGAAAATCACTGAATTATAATTCAAAACTTCTTTTTCATAAAATTTATTTCTAAGGATAAATTAAATATTTCATTGGTTTTAAAATATATTTAGATAAATTTTACATAAATTTATCCAATTTAGGCCATTTTAGTCAATTTATCAATGAAATTGGGCATAAAAACATATCAAACTTTTAAACATGTTTACATTAAATACCTTCTTTGTCGTCTCGTCCATGAGATTAAATTTAAATTAATTTACACCACTTCTATCATTTTAATTTGTAAAAATAGATTTTATATTTGGAATTATAATAATTTATAATTTCTAATAAGTTAAATGTTTTTTTACCAAAAATATTAGTGAATTTTATAAAAATTAATTATGGTGATTAAGATAAAAACTAGCTTAACAAGTTACTAAACATTAAACTTAAAGGCCAAAATAACCTATAAACTTTCCAAAAATCCATTTTATGGATATATTTATACAATATAATATATTGGATAAAATCTTATTTATTATAGGATCCTCTTTTCATAGCAAGAATGTGGATTGATTCTCTTTTAAAAAATTTACAATAATGACACTCCTCCTCTAGTATAAAAGGAACACACCCCACTTACTTATTAAAACCTCTAATCCACATTGGATCACCAAAAATCCACTAAAATAATCTCCCAATATATATAACCTCAACTTTAAATCCCCACATTTGTAAAAAATTCATCAAAGGAATCCTTTTGGTGAAAACCAAAAGGAGTTAACCAAAGAAGAGTTAACATCCTTCTTCAATATCTTTTGTATTAATTTCATTATCTACCCCATAAACTATTTTTATTACATGATTATATAATAAACTAATTATAATAAATACGACTATATTTTTTTGGCAATTTTTTATAACTAAACTTACACACACATCCATATAATGGGTAACAAACTTGCCGTTTATGTGTACGACGAACAACTGCCTCACAAAATGATGTCATTCGTTTTTCCTTTACCAAATATCATGGTTGGGAATTATGAGGTACACATTAATTATATATAATATATATTATATTTATTACACCATTATTCTTCTGTAAAATTTCTATAATACATACCTTCAAACATTCCATTTTGTGGGAATTCGATGACATCATTTTTCAAAGTGTGGACTACCGCCTCCCCAAAGCGATGTGATTCATTCACACTATACATAGAACATATAAAGGATATATTTAACAAACCTATTTAACATTTATGTAACATTTATATATGATACTAGAATTATAGTACACACATATATATATTATTTAATTTTAATTCTTTTAAATACTACAATGAAATGGAAGTAGTGGTCTTGTATACATACGGCCTACCGTCTCCCTGAACGGTGCATTTTATTTATTATATCCAAATGTTATAGATTATTATAAATACATATATAAAATATATGTAACATAGTTAAATAATATTTTAAATTCATGATATTATTAAATCATGATCGTCGTAATAAGAATAAAAAAACTAGTAAAACAAAACGTGAAAAACTAGGCCATTAACACCAGAAATAGTGAAAATATAGAAATTTTTTTAACAAATGGGTAATAATATATTATAATAAGATTATATATGATACTATAAATAATATTATGATTATGGTATAAGTTAGTTACATTTTTAAAAATATTATACATGAATCTAGATAATGTTAACCTGAAAGGAAACACAAGGTAAGGGATACTTTCTCACTTTTATTTCAGTGAGGCATACATCATTTTCACCGCTTAATTATTTTGTGTGGTGTACCTACTTACCCATTTGATATATTATATAATTAATTCATTTATATGAATGGTATTTAAATTTACATTTGATTTTATCTATTTTATGAGGATTATGATTCAAAAGTTAGTATGTAATAAAAGAGTTCGTCTCAATTTCCATTCTTTGAGACATAATTTATTATTATGCACAATATTTCTTATATATGGTGTACATACTAACAATTTGAAATTTAATATCATGATTAATTCATTATTCATGAAATTTTTAGTTTCAAATTTAATTATTTGGTCAAATTTTATTTGAAATAAGAGTTGCTAAGTGGAAAATGATTTCATAATGCAATTTCTTTTGTTTGGGTTATATTACTTATTTGTTGTTATTAATATTATAATATTATGTATTATTACAATATATTTTTGTATTTAAACTTTTTATGTGGATTTAAATTTGATAAACATAATATTTTTTTTATGGATGATCACATCAACATTGTAATCATTTCAAGGGTTTACTTCTCACTCTCATTTTGTTTGGGATTGTTTACGCTGGAATTAACATGAGGGGAAATTATTGGATCATTATTTAGAAAACCATTTAATTTTAATCTAGTATACTTATTATTCACCTTTTCAAGTAACAATACCCTTTTTTCTAATCTTTTGTACTCAAAATAATATAATTTTTTAATAAAATCCCACTTCATTTGTCACATTAGTTAGAGAACATGTTTTTTTATAAAACCATCTTTTATAAAAATATTTTCAAAAAAAATCTACCTTTCCAAAATTATTAATTAAAGAAATTTTAACTATTTTTTTCATTTATAAATAATTTCATATAAATATTCTCATCCCTTTCTGAACAAGTCACATTTCTAAACATTTTACCTTATAAAAGGAATGTTTTTTCTTATATGGAATGTATGGATTTAGCCACCATAATTTCTTCAAAGTGTCATTTGAAAGGTTAAAATAATAAATTTTAAGGAAAATATTTTTAAAAGTTATTTTCAAAGATTTTTTTTAAATGTTTTTCAATATAAAAATTATATTTTCCTCAAGAATGTTTTTTAAAAGATATTTTAATAGTATTTATATTCATCAACTACAACAACCCTTTTTTACTCTAATTAGGATATTTTGTACTCATACCATCCTTTTTTTCATCTATATTTTTTTATGATTTATTTGGATAAGGATAATATTGAAATTCATATCCTTAATTCCTTTTTTAGTCCCCTTAAAATATTCAATTTCCTTCCAATCATTAAACATTTAATTCCCTCTAATTATCTATATCATTTATCAGGGGTATATTTATTTCCTAAACTGTATATCATTTTTACATACGGTGTTCACATTAATAGTTATTTGATTATCTGGGAAAGTATTGAATAGTTAGTTTTATTTATTCAATTTAAATTTTTGATAAGTTATATTGTTATTAATTAAATATATTACTCGATATATAGAATTCTTTGGACATGTAGTGATGGGTGGGGCCCAAACTCTATAATGTCTCTAGATGTGTTGATAGGTTCTCACGATAAAAATTAGTTTATCAAATTATATAGGTTTATACCAATATTTTTTAAATTTTTTGGAGGATAGATCTCTATAATAGAGTTTTTATTTTCTCAATACAAGGCATCCAATGATTAAGAATCAAATTCATTATGATTAATTATTTATTATACATGATATTTTCTCTATTACAAAGTCTATGGATGAATTTCATTCCCAATTTATTGATTAAATAACATGTTTTTTAAGTTTCATACCTTTCCATTTTGATTATTGCTTATCCAGTTCTTTAAATGGAACGTGTTTCAATCCCATATTTTTTATGCACTTTTTTCCCTATTTATTGATTATATGCCATGGATATTCAGTTATTACCTTATCATATCGACTATTTGTAACACCCCAAGATTTCATAGTACGTTCTTTCTTCAAAGTAATCCAATAACTTGCACTACACGCAATACCGAGTTCTAACGTACCATGACTTACCAAACTAGCCGTTCAAAAGCGGTTTTGAATAGTATTAACTGAATTTTGAACTTTATATAATAATTATAATTTTAGAATCTATATTATGAGTTTCTTAGACATAATGTAAGAAAAAATTCATTTTTTCAGATAAAAGAAGTATTTTCCAAAAATGCAATTTTACCGCCTTTTAATGGTGAACCCTTTTTAAAACCAATATTTGAAACTTTTATATATCCAATTTGACAAAATAAAATTTATTTTTAGAATCGGGACATAAGAGTTTAGTTTTAATAATGTTTTGGTGTTTTTATGATAACTTTCATATTTGGGTGAATAGTGAAAATACTATATTTTAATTGAAAACAACTTCTTTTAATAAAAATAATTTATAGTGTTAAATAATACATTTTTATGGTTTTTAAGTATAAACAGATTATATTTTTACCATTTAATCCAATTATGGTCATTATAAGTAATTTCAGTTTGAAATTGGACATAAATAAGTGTCAATCTTTTGATAGTTATTATTTCTTAAAAATACGCTTTTTGGTTTTGACAACGAGAATTCATTTTAAATTAATAAATGAAATTTATATGTTTTTAATTTTGTAAAATAGACTTAATTTCTGAATTCAGAATATCAAAATTATCTACGGTGAATTTTTGGTATGTTTCTGAAAACTTTCATTTTTTGATGAATAGTGAAAAACACTACGTTATTAGTTAAAACCAACTTTTCATTTAAATAATTATTTATTTTCTTTAAATTTCTTTTAGGTAAAAATAGATACATAATACCTATATAATTTCAATGTAATTCATTGGAGTCATTTTAAAATAAGTTTAGATATATAAAAATTTAATTGAAATTTAATTGTGTTTTACCCACCTCCTGGGAGCATTTGCAAATTTGCATAAAACATAATTTTACCACTTCTGTGAATAAATTTTCAAAAATACAAGAGACACGGTTGATATTAGTATGTAAAATGTGGTTCAATAAGATGAATATAATTTTTGGTACATAGTAATGTTTTACTTTTATTTACCACGGTTAAAAGTAAATAAGGAAATTAAGGGTAAAAATGATATTATTATTACCCTAAAACATGTACTAATTCTATTTAATAAGTTTAATTTGACTAAAAACAACCTTAGGAATAAAATATGATCCTTTAGGTCCACTTGGATCAGATTAGGACATTTATTATTATTTTATTTAAAGAAGAGTTAAAAGAGTTAAAATCAAAGTTTAATAACCAAAACATTTTTAATATAGGGTTATAAATAAGATAAATTCGACTATAAATAACCATTAGAAATATAAAAATATTTCCTACATAATGGTATTTTATTTATAAATTTTAGACATTAAATAATTAAATTTATTTATGACACAATGATGATGCAGTAATTAGTTAATTAAAAAAATATTAAAATAATTGATATTATAAATATCCAAATAAATTTAATTAGAGGCTTTTTATAAATTACACTAATTTTATAGGTTAACATGAAATATTAGGGTAGGTTAGATAAATTTTTTTCGAAGTAATAATGCTGTTATGAATTTAGAAAAAACAAAATAACAAATAGTGTGAAAATTGACATAAAAGTGTTTTTAAAACAAATATTATATTATTAATTGATATTATATTACTAAAAATTTAAGGTTTGGAAAAAGGTCTTAAATAATATTATATATTTCATTATAGAACCACTTGAGTTTCTCTTGGAAGTTTATAGTAAGTTTATTAACCATATAATATAAAAATACAAAGAGACATGGTAAATGTCAAACTATTTAACTAAGAGTTAAATCTAAAATATAAAGTTAATATAGTGACCAAAACCTATCTAAAACCTATTGGTTGAGTGTTTTTCAAACCATAACCACCTTATACTTCAAATAATTATTTTTGGATCCATTAGAAACTGAAAACTATTTTACTATAAAATAATATTTCTAGTTTTTTCAAAGGTGCCCCTCACCCCTCTAATAAAAGGGCACTTCCCCTTTCCTCAAATTCACACCTTCAAAGGATTTTATCTCTACCAACCTCTACCCAAATACCCTCTCAACTGTCCTCACTTAATTCTAGAGGCCTTATTTTAGTCAGAAATCTAACCTAAGGATCCCTTTTGATCAAATCAAAATAAATAACCTGAAGAAGAGGTAAATATTTCATCACCTATTTCAAGTTCCTTTCTTCTTCCACTTCTTCTTTCTTTGTTGATTCCATTATAAAATAATAAATCTAGTATATCCTATAAAATATAATGTTATTATAAATATGGTATAACCATATTCATTATTCTATCCATCCTTTGAATGACATGTCACCATACGTGCGTACGTACGAATTATCGTCTCCACGTCATGGTGTAATTGTTATTCAATACATTATTATTTGGATGGGTATAATAATGATGTTTAATTGATGTAAATAATAAGTATAACATGATAATGATTCTATATATATGATATACCATCCAATTATATACTATTTTAATATCAAAAGAATGATATTGTCGCTCGTGCGTATGTACGATGTCATTCAATTACCCCTGGTGATGATGGCGGCCACCATGCCAGATCCTCCCCCGTTGGTGGGGGAGGGGGAATCACTGTCTCATGAGAGGGATAGGTCCTTCTGGCCTTTCTCCAACCCTAATTTTATTCCCCCTTTTCCCAAAGCATTGATTAACCCTAAGGTGCTTGACCTAATTGATGGAGCACTGAATATTTCTCTTTCATTATCTGAGTTCACGAAGTCTTCGGTTTTGCTGAATCTCACCATGGTGGCTCGTTTCAAGAACAGAAGACCTACGGTGGATGATTTCGATCGATTTGTATTTGGTTAGTGGGATCTACGCGAACGAGCGATTGTGGGATTACTGGATTGTAAGAAAATCATGATTAGATTGGAGTCAGAAGCCGATCTCATTCAGGCTTGGGCTAAGGTGCCCTACATATTCAAAGGAAGTCATTTTTTGCTCCCATGAGGGTCGTTTGATCTCCATATGAACTAGGATTCACCTTCCATCACTGTTTGGGTAAGTTTTCCTAAGCTACCTTTACCGTTTCAAAATCCTTCGGTTATTCGTGTATTGGGTAACATGGTCGGCAGATACCTGTGTTCGGATTGTCGAACAGAGGCAGTTTTCCATCCGGTTAACCCTCGGGTGTGTATTGAAATGGATGCATCTCTCGTTCCTTTTGAGTATATATGGATTACGATCGGGGAGGAGTATAGATATAAACAGAGGGCCGTCTATGAAAGTGTGACAGACTTTTGTGGTTTTTACAAGCACTTGGGACATTCGATTGAAGTTTGTCAGGCAAGGGGGGCTTATCACAGTGGGAAGGATGCTAGTACAAGCGTTGAGGAGGGTACAAGGAATAATGAAATGGGAAAAGATATGAGGGTGGGTCTGGGTTTGTCGACGAAGGGGTTAGCTGAAGGAGGGAGGGGTTCGCAGCTGAATGCTCCGACTGGGGAGGACCTTGCCTCCGGATCTCATGCTATTATTGTTGAGGAAGGCCAAATAGTTGGAAATACCAACATTGGGATGATTCTGAATTTAGAGAGGGCTATTTGAACTTCTAAGGCTGCGGGTACAGAATAGGTTGGAAGGGATCAAAACTGCATCTTTGTGGAGGTGGTTAATACTACCGAATCGAGGGAGTATAAAGGTCTGGATCCTCGGGAAAAACCATTTATGGCTTTGAATAACAGGTTTGAAGTTATTACTGTGAGTAATCTGGCTGAGGGACTGAAGGAGGAGGTCATTTCAGGGTGTGTGGGTGATTCCGCGGTTGTGGAGGATAGCCAGGTGGGTTGTACAGGGCAGGAACATGTTGGAGGATTTGTGGATGAGTATGCTGAGCAGGTTTTTTCTTTGGAATTGGATGGGGGGAGATAAGACTCCTAAGTTCTTTCTATCAGAGGGTAAGGGGAAAGAGGCAGATGACATGGATGGGGAGGAACTTCCACTGTAGGAAGAGCGTTATCCCTTGATGGAAAGTAATTCTACATACCAGAGGATCCATGACTATGTTGGACGTCAGGAGGCTGGGGTGAAGCAACAGTCCGGGGTGGGAAAGGAGGCACCTAGAAGTGGAAAGGAGAACCAGAGTACTCCTAATGACAACTCATTTAGCGATATTGTTCAAAATGGGAATCAATATGGGTTTCCAGATGATAGACCTTCATCTGCAATCTCAACAAGGAGGCCAAGGAAAGACTACTCATATCTTCCGAGCCCAATGCAGACTAGGTCCGCTTCCAAAAGGAATAGCCAGGTTGTTCTTGCTGTCAAAAATGGTAGTGGGCTGAAGAAGGCATCATTAGTTACGGCTAATCTGGATCTTCTCAGCAATCGGGTTCAAAGTGCAAATATTTGGAGAAATCCGGAATGGGAATCGGCTACTGGAGAGGACGAATCCTATATGGGATATGGGGATGACTACGATTATTATGATGTTTAATTCTATGGTTTTTGTGCTGGGGTTTTTTGGTTCCCCTGAACTAGATTTGCGTTGTATGTTGGGCACCAGACACCCTGAAACCGGCTTTATATAATAAAAAAATGATTTGAAGGCAGGCTCGTGCGTATGTACGGATTACCGTCTCCACGAATGTGATGAGATTCATTCCCCATCACAATATTTTCAAGAATAATTTTCATTAGATAATTAAAAATAATGTTTAAAGAATTAATATCATTCTAAATATGAATAAGATACGTCCTATCCATAACAAACATTACTTACGTAACAAATCATATAAAGGGAAATGAATCATTTAACACCTGAAATGACAATAATACTAAGATATTTTTAACAAAGCAATGTTAAAAGATCATATATGATATCATATTAGATTATATAATTCTTATATAATTTAATAAAAATTATTTCACCATTATATAGGAGGTTAAACGTACCCTCGGTCAAAGGAATGTGCAAGGTAAGGGGTTTTCATCTCACTCCTTATTCCAATGAGATTCATGATATACTTCCATAATTTTATTTTGTGTGGTGTATATACTACCCATAATTTTATTCTTTGTGTAATACAATTTAATTTAGGTGTTTTTAAATCTTCATTGTATGATACTTCTTTCATGGGGTGTATGTTTCATAAGTTACCAAATTGGTATGGGTTATTTTCACAATCTCTTTATTATCAGAGGTTGTTTTTACGTAAGTATCTACTGGGGAATATTTATTATCCATGTCCATGTTTCATAAAAGATTTTTCAAATCGAATATTTTTAAGGTACGTTTGACTAAAACATCATTTTAAAATGTTTTGAAGATTTATTCTTCTAAACCTTTCTCACTAATTTCCATGTTTTCAAAATGGTTTTAAGGATTTATTTTTATGGACATGAATATTTTAAAATATTAATTCATTTCAAAAGTTTCAAAGTGTTATGGGACAATTTGATTCAAAACTATCTTCTAAATGGATTCCTTTATAAATTATGTGATTTTTAAATGATTTCATGAAAAAGGGATATTCCTCTCAAAGATTTTTACTGATCATTTTCAACTATGTAATCATTTATTACAAAATATTATTCTTGATCAAGGTTGCTTTATTATGATACAAAACATCCATATTGTATTAAATGTTTTGTGATATGTCTGACCGTGGAAGTGTTATTTTTTACACCATTCATGGTTTATGGATGAATTATTGACATTTAGAATGCTAGTTTTAATATGAATGTTTATGTTATGTTTAATACTTTTCATATGAAGAATGAATTGGACTTATCAAGTGACGAGTGGATCCCGCTATAGCTTCTAGATGTATCTGTAGGTCTCATGAGACAAAAAAGTGTCTTGGCACAAGGCCTTGAAAAAATATTAATTGTAGTCTTGTCATAAGGCCTTGACTATGTGGTTATGAAAGCCTGGAATTATGCATTCCATCATTATGAAAGTGGCTATTGATATTGCATGTGATTATTCTACTAGTATAATATCAATTTGAATAAGTAAATGGCATTATTTGATTTTATCTTTTCCATATTATGTTAAATTCAAGTTTAAAAGGCTTTTGTTTTAGTCTTATACATTTCCTTAAATGTTTACGCTTATTTATGAAAGTTTCCGCTTTATTTTTATCCTTATTGAGCATCTAAGATCACCCCTTTCTATGTTTTATTTTCCCAGGATCTCAAGAAGTTTTTTATGTTTTAAGATGATGGGTCAAGTTAAGGGAACAATGGAATTCTCAAAGGATCATTTTTTTCTGTGTTGTATGTTAGAAAGTGTAATGTAACATTGATGTATATAATCTATTTTCCAAGACTGCTAAATTGATCGGTCTTTCAGGACTTGATTCCTTATAATCATGACAATGTATTAAAATAATGCACTGGCTCTGGGAATTTAGGGTTGTGGTGTTACAATTGGTATCAGAGGAAGTTTAGAAATAACCTTGGAAACTAGATTTAGATAAACTCTGATTAGAGCACATTACCCTAAGATAGACTTTGATGATTAGTATAGAAGAACTTCCTATAATTTTGGTAATGTAGATATTTTTTGATTTTTCCAAGAAAATATATCCTTATCTGGATACGAGCAGGTAGAAGCGGCTCTGACATAGATATACCTAGGGGTAAAACCCGAAAACACCACTTTGAGCTAGACTCGAACATGAATTGGAGCACGACAATGGGCCTTGCTGTAATCTTGGTTACAACACTCCCAAGGGATATGCTTAGGATAATTCTCATCTTCTTTACAAATCATTATGAATGATTTATGAGTATATACCTCATCAAAGAAAATATTTTTATGATTATGGATTATATCAACAAACTATTCAATTTACGTTAGGTATTTTACATGTTTGGAATTATTCATTGCAATTCATAAAATGACATAGTGTATGCCATTGTATAGAAATGGGGCCGAGTAGAAGGAATGTAAACTCCAGTAATACGTATGATCCAAAGAGTAAGAAGGATCATATCTTTCATGGTATTAAGCCAACATTTAGAAGGCAAGTTGTCTCCCGTGTATTCTCAACATATGAATAAATAGTATCATTTGTTAATAAGATAAGTAAATAATTCTCCGAGTCCTATGGATTTTAAGGGAATCAAGAGAATAAAAGGATGGAAGTGAGAAAGATTGATAAAGGGAAGAGGGAAAAGAAGGATTTTCCCATATGTGATAACTATGTAAAGAATAAAATTGGTAAATACTTGAAGGGAATAGGAGATTATTATAAGTTTATAGAAAAAGGACACCAATTACATGATTACAAGGGTAATAAAAAAGTTTAAAATGTACAATGCTTCATCTACAAGGTGTTGGGACACTACGTGAATCAATGTCCCGGTCATCAGAGAATACATTAAATGATGCTATTGGATACTAATCAAGTTATGATACAACCTCAGATGAAGAGGAATGACTAGGGTTATTATGTTATTATTATATAATTATTTCATTTGAGTGTTGTATCAACAATATACTGGTTATATGAATTATGGAGATAAATAAGGATTTTACTGAAGAACTATTTTATTGAGTATTTGAGATTATATGGTTCTAAAAAAGTGACTTAATAGTAAGATTCAATTTTTGTAAAAATAAATGTTTTAAGGAAAGGTAATTCTTAATGTGATCTTGATAATGAGGTAGTGATTTTGGAATAAGATATGGTTGATTTGGATAAATTATATTGGATATTATTGACTTCCTTGGAACTAATTAATAGTTTGTTTGTTTCATCATTGTTGGAATATTCAATATTGTTTTAATATAAGGAATATATTCAGTATTATATAAATGATAATTGAGAATGAATGTGATCAATAAGGTTTTATGGTAATTCAGGGTGTTACCATGTTTTAAAATAATACATTATGAAGGTGTTCACATGTTATTATATGGAAAAAAGATCTTCATTGTGTTTAACTTCCTTATAAATTTTGGACTGTGAGTGTGAATAGAAGTATTTTAGATAATTCAAAAGGTTGGAATGGGTTAAGTTTGAAATTGGATACTATTGTTAAGGTTATTTTTGGATTTTTATAAAAAGGACAACAAGTAGACCATGTGACAACCCGTTGCGTCAGACAAAGTTGTGGGAATCGAACCCACAACCATAATGTGATTGAGATTTATCACCTACCACTGAACTACGTGAAGTCCCTGGATTGTATAATATAGTTTATTTTTTAAAAGGTTCATATTGGTGAATTATAAATTCATTTTTTTGAACCCTATAGGAATAGGATAAGTAGAATATTTTTTTAAGTTCTATTATCTTTTAGAGTGAAAGATGAGTTTGTGGTAGAAATTAGTTAATGGATGGAACTCTACTTGCCAAGTATATATTTTTTCTTCTCTTATTCTATGAAGAAATTAATTCTTAAACAGTAGGTAAGGGATATTAAAACTAAAAATTTTTTATCCTAATACCTAATGTTTTTTTGGAATGATGATATTTTAAATCATCATAAATTTATGGCTTTGGGGCCCTCAATTCTAAAATTTCTTGTGACTGATGACCTCAATCACTCCCTATAAATATTTACATTTTCCCTCCAATTATGTGTTTCTAATTGCCACCAATGTTCTCCTAATCGAGATCATAATTTGGTGGTGACTTTTAATTCCCCTTTTCCTCTTATTGAAGACTGAATTTTATTAACCCAATTTCCGATGTGGGTTTTCCCACAAAGGTATTTTCTATTTTCAACCTTTTAATTTCAAAAAACAATTTCAAATTGTGAGGACACAATTTATTGTAGGAGGGAAGAATGTAACACCCCAAGATTTCATAGTACATTATTTCTTCAATGTAATCCAATAACTTGTACTACACGCAACATCGATTTCTAGCACACCACGACTTACCAAACTAGCTGTACAAAAGCGGTTATGAATAATATCAACTGAATTTTGGACTTTATATAATCCTTATAATTTTAGAATCCATATTACTAGTTTATTAGACATAATGTATGAAAAAATTTATTTTTTCATATAAAAGAAGTATTTTAAAGAAAATGCAATTTCATCGCCTTTTAATGGTAAACCCTTTTTAAAACCAATATTTGAAAAACATTTATATTAAATTTGAAAAAATAAAATTATTCTTTAGAATAGGGACATAATAGTTTATTTTTAATAAATTTTTGGTGTTTTTCTGATAACTTTCATATTTAGATGAATAGTGAAAAAATACTATATTTTAACTGAAAACAACTTTTTTTTATTAAAATAATTTATAGTGTTAAATTATACATTTTAATGGTTTGAAAGTATAAATATATTATATTTTTACTATTTAATCCAATGTTGGTCATTATATGTAATTTCACTTTGAAATTGGACATAAATAAGTGTCAATCTTTTGATAGTTATTATTTCTTAAAAATACACTTATTGGTTTTGACAACGGGAATTAATTTTAAATTAATAAATGGAATTTATATGTTTTTAATTTGTTAAAATAGAATTAATTTTTGAATTTGGAATTTCAAAATTATTATAGGGTGAATTTTTTGTATGTTTTAGAAAACTTTCAATTTTTGATGAATAGTGAAAAACACTACATTATTGGTTAAAACTGACTTTTCATTTTAATAATTATTTATTTTATTTAAATTTATTTAATGTCAAAATAGATACATAATACCTACATAATTTCAATGTAATTCATTGGAGTCATTTTATAATAAGTTTAGATATATAAAAATTTAATTGAAATTTTATCGTCTTTTACCCACCACCTAGGAGCATTTGCAAATTTGTAGAAAACTAAATTTTACCACTTATGTGAATTGAATTTTAAAAATTCAAGAGACATGGTTGATATTAGTAAGTAAAATGTGATTCAATAAGATGAAAATAATTTTTGGTGAATAGTTACTTTTTTACTTTTATTTACCACGGTTAAAAGTAAATAAGGTAATTAAGGGTAAAAATGATATTATTATTATCCTAACACATGACCTAATTCTATTTGATAAGTGTAATTAGACCAAAAACAACCTTAATAATATAATATGATCCTTTAGGTTCACTTGGATTAGATTAGGACATTTATACATATTTTATTTAAAGAAGAGTTAAAAGAGTTAAAATCAACCTTTAATAACTAAAACATTTTTAATATAGGGTTATACATAAGATAAATTTTACTATAAATATTCATTATAAATCCAAAAATATTTCCAAAATAATTGTATTTTATTTATAAAATTTAAACATTAAATAATTAAATTTATTTATGACACAATGATGATGCAGTAATTACCTAATTAATAAAATATTAACATAATTGTTATTATAAACATCCAAATAAATGTAATTTTAGACTTTTTATGAATTCCACTAATTTTATATGTTAATATGACATATTAGGGTTGGTTATATGAATTTTTTTTGACGTAATAATGCGGTTATGAATTTAGCAAGAACAAAATTCCAAATAGTGTCAAAATTGACATAAAAGAGTTTTTAAAACAAATATTATATTATTAATTGATATTATATTATTAAAAACTTAAAGTTTGGACAAAGGTCTTAAATAATATTATATATTTCATTAAAGAACCACTTGAGGATCTCTTAAAAGTTTATAGTAAGTTTATTAACCATATAATATAAAAATACAAAGAGACATGATAAATGTCAAACTATTTAACTAAGAGTTAAATCTAAATGATAAAGTTAATATAGTAACCCAAACATATATAAAACCTATTGTTTGAGTGGTTTTAGACCCATACCCACCTTATCCTTTAAATAATTCATTTTGGATCCATTAGACACCAAAAATTATTTCATTATAAAATAATATTTCTATCTTTTCCTAAGGTGCCCTTCACCCCTCTAATAAAAGGGAACTTCCCCTTACCTCAAATTCACACCTTCAAAGGATTTTAGATCAGCCAAAATGTGACCAAATACCCTATAAACTGTCCTACCTTCATCCTAGAGGCCTTACTTTAGTCATAAATCCAACCTAAGAATCCATTTTGATAAAATCAAAAACAAGAACCCGAAGAAGAGGTAAATATTTCATCACCTCTTTCAAGTCCCTTTCTTCTACCACTTCATATTTCTTTGTTGTTTCCATTCTAAAATAATAACTCCAGTATCTTTTATATACTATGATGTTATTATAAATATGGTACAACCATATTCATTGTTCTATCCATCTTTTTAATGACATGTCACCATACGTTCGTACGTACGACTTACCGTCTCCACGTCGTGGTGTAGTTGTTATTCAATACATTATTATTTGGATGGGTATAATAATGATGTGTAATTGATGTAAATAATAAATATAACATTATAATGATTATGTATATATTATATACCATCCAATTATATATTATTTTAATATCAAAAGAATGATATTGTCGCTCGTGTGTACGTATGGATTACCGTCTCCACTAACACGATGTGATTCATTCCCCATCACAATCCATTCAAGAATAATTTTCATTAGATGATTAAAAAAATGTTTAAAGACTTAATATCATTATGAATATGAATAAGATAAATCCTATCCATAACAAACATTTCTTACGTAACAAATCATATAAAGGAAAACGAATCAGTAAACACTTGAAACGACGATAATACTAAGATATTATTAACAAAGCAATGTTAAAAGATCATATATGATATCATATTAAAGTATATGATTCTTGTATAATTTAATAAAAATTATTTCACCATTATATAGGAGGTTAAATGTACCCTCGACCAAAGGAAAGTGCAAGGTAAGGGGTGTTCATCTCACTCCTTATTTTCATGAGATTCATGCTATATTGCCACAATTTCCTTTTGTGTGGTGTATATACTACCCATAATTTTATTCTTTGTGTAATACACTTTAATATATGTTTATTTACTCCTTTCTCATTAATATCCATGTTTTGAAAATGGTTTTAAGGATTTATTTTTATGGACATGAATGTTTTAAAATGTTAAATCATTTCAAAAGTTTCAAAGTTGTATGAGACACTTTGATTAAAAACTATCCTTTAAATGGATTCCTTTATAAATTATGTGATTTTAAATGATTTCATGAAAAAGGGATATTTCTCTCAACAATTTTTACTGATCATTTTCAACTATGTCAAAATCCTTTACAAGATATTATTCTTGATCAAGGTTGATTTATTATGATACAAAACTTCCATATTATATTGAAGGTTTTGTGATATGTTTAACTATAGATGTGTTATTTTTACACAATTCATGGTTTTTGGATAAAGTATTGAAATTTCATATGCTAGTTTTTATACAAATGTTTATGTTATGTTTAAAACTTTTCATATGAGAAATGCATTGGACTTAGTAAGTGAAGGGTGGAGCCCGCTATAGCTCCTCGATGCATAGGTAGGTTGCATGAGAGAAACTAGTGTCTTGGAAAAAGTCCTTGACAAAATCTTAATTGTAGTCTTGGCACAAGGCCTTGAATATGTGGTTATAAAAATCTGGCATTATGCATTCCATCACTATGAAAGTGGATATTGATATTTTATGTGATTATTCAACTATTAGAATATCCATGTGAATAAGTGAATGGGATTATTTGATTTTATATTTTCCATATTATGCTGAAGTTCAAGTTTAAAAGGCTTTTGTTTTAGTCTTATACATTGCCTTAAATGTTTAGGCTTATTTATGGAATTTTTCACTTTATTGTTATCCTTAATGAGAAACTGAGCCCACCCCTTTCTATATTTTATTTTCCCAGGATACCAAGAAGTGTTTTTTGTTTAAGATGTAGGGTCAAGTTAAGGGAACAATTTCATTCTCAAAGGATTATTGTTTTTGTGTTGTATGATGGAAAGTGTAATGTAACGTTCATGTATGTAATATATTTTCCAAGACTGCTAAACTGATCATTCTTTCAGGACATGATTCCTTGTAATCATGCCAATGTATTAAAATAATGCACCGACTCTGGGAATCTAGGGTCAGGGCGTTACACTATTCTTATTGATTAATTATTTCTTCCACTATACTTTACCCTTATTAAGAATTTGACCTCATCCTTATTTAGTTACTTTACCATGGAATGAAATAAGTGTACTAATAGATATTTTCAAGGATATCATATATTGAAAAATGTTATCCTTGAAAGTAAGATAAATTATGTTATAATTAGTGTATTCATTTTTAATAAAATACTCGTGTATATATATAGTTTTCAAGAATAGTAAACTCTTTTCTCCCTCAATTTTGATTCCTTATAATATTTATATTGTAATGGTAGCATGAAACCCTTTCTGGTATTACTAGGGTTGGGTCGCTGCAAATATCATAATGTCATGGGCTTGAACTATATGAAGATGGGTCATTATTCAAACCAATTCCATAGGTTTCCAGGATGATCTAAATAATTTTTAGGGGAATTTAATTAAAATACATTGAAATAATATAATCATTATGTAGATAATGAGATTATATTATTAATTATTCTTGAATTATTTAGAAGAAAATGGATTTTATAAGAAATTTGGTAACTATTAATGTTTATATCATGAAGTTTCATTTCCTGGAAATATTCTCTACCTGGATATAATATCAGTTAATATTTATAAGACAAATGGAAATGAAATAATATACAATATATAATATTTTACCCAATAATGATTTAATTTAAGGTAGTTATGGTTAATTTTGATAATATATAATTATGATGTTATTGTATCTTTAAATTATTATTTTGTATAAGGATAATGTTTAATCATACAATGATTTTTTTATTAATTTTTTATTGTAGAGAAATATTTTGAGAACGTGAAATATGAAAAAATATATATAACTGTATTAATTAAACTAAATGTTACTTTTTAGGAAAATGTGATATTTTTTTATAAAAATATAGATTACTTTTAAAGGATGTGTGTGATATTAAAATATATTACCTGGTAAATTATGCAGTTTTTTTAGTTTATATCATTGAATTCATTCTATTTAAGGGAAAATTTATTAGAATTTTTATTTAATGAATATACATATTTGAGTATGTTATTATATAAGTGATAAAGTATTTTCCAATCTAAAATGAAGAATATGTAAGCAAATGTTTCCAATTTTAGGGATCAAATTTAATCTTACATATTTATGATATTTTTAGTTGATCAATTTTTATTATATGTCATGTGATAACCATTTTGGTTTTAAATAGGATGAAAATATTTCATTATTTTTCAGATATTAAGGTAGATTAAAATATTATCTTACTTATTTATTCATAAAACATTCATCAAGAACATGATTATTTACCTAAAATTATGAATCCATTCTCTTAGAATGTGCTGAAATTAACTAAGTAAATTTTATCATATTTTCTATCATAATAGATTTTATCAAAATCATGAAAACTGATGATAAATCTACTATGTCTTATATGTAAATGGAAACTCATATATAAATTCATTCTTTCATAAAAAAAGTCATGTATAAATCATATTTAGTTATACACATAATGGTTTTACTAATCATAACCAATAAATTAATGTTCATGATAGAATCTAAATCAATTTTTTTTTATTTTTTTATGATATACTCATTTTATAAAAGGATAATTGAAATAGAAAAGATTCCATTTTAGTGAGGATTGGAGAATGTAATTCCCTATTATTTTTGGTGATATTTTTTGAAAAATAACATCATATTCAAGAAAGTACACCACATACAACCTTGACCACAAATGAACTGTAGTATAATATTATTTAAAATGGAAATTATTACATATTCATTCGGATGGAGGTTAATAAAAAGAATAATCTCATTATGATGTATATATAAGAGAATATTTCCTTTATAAATATAATGAAACAAATCATGAAATTTAACATTCATTTATGTTTAGTTACTAGTTATTTAATAATAATAAATAAATTTAATATATTAAAGATAATTCCTTTCTAAATTTTTTTATAATAATATTATATATAGTTCATTAGAATGAATTTCTTATTATATTAAAAATTTAATTTTATAAAATTAACTTAAATAATCAATTATAAATTTTCTGATGGTGAATTTGTAGAAATTTTCTAAAAAGGTTGATGTCTAATTAAATAGTAAAAAGTACCAATATCGGTAAAAAAATCATTTGATTTATTTTAATTGGAAAATTAAATTCAATTTTAGAACGAATAGGATATGACAGAAGTCCCTATTAATTAATCATAATCTTAATATGTATTTGAGAATTAATATTATATGTAATTATGGTGTTAATTAATATTTATGATTAAAAAGGGTATATTTACAAAAACTATTTTCAATATATTTTTGAATACATTTAATAAAATTTATTTATACTAATGAAAAAATTTAATTAATAAAAATAGATTTCAGAATTATAATTTGAAGGTTCAAATTTTAAATACCTAAATTTCATTGTTTTTTCAAAATAAACAGTAAATATAATAAATATTGGTTGTTTTGATACAAGGTAAAATGAGTAAAATGGATTTCAAACTATTGGTAAATTAATCAAGATCACTCTAAAATGTACTTTATTTTATTTTATGTGTGGATTTCTACTTGCCTCATCCAATATTCAAATATATTGATTTTTTTATATTTCCTTTGATAATAACATTTATATAACTTTAAGTAAAGAATATTTAAAGAATTTGAATCTCATTTTATTAATATCTCTACGATTTCTTATATGAGAAGTAAAATAGTATTGAATGTTATAACATGTTATATTTATTTTAAATAAATTTATTTTATTATAGTAATTAATTTATATTTTTGAAAGATGAAATAATTCCCTATAATGCTTACTTAACACCGACAAAACGCATGTCATAAGTAGTATAAAAATCATGTTTTTTTAATTTTTTTAAATAAAATTATTATTTTTTGGATTACCTATAATGTCTCAAAAATAATAAATAATTATAAAGGATTAGTAGTGTATAAATTATTTAGATATTAAATTCACTATTTTCTTGATTCATTTAAGGAATTTTTTTTAATAGTCTTGAGAATGGCCTCTAATAGTATTTAATGATTAAAATTAATTTTAAAACCATTGAAAAAATAAATAAATAACCAATAATAATTAAAAAAATTGTAATATATTTATCCTATCATAAACAATCCATTTAAATTAAAAAATTAAAAAATTAATTTCACGACCCATTATGATTGAAAATTTTGTTTCCATAGTTAATGTTAATAAGGTATAACGATGGGGTAAAACCAAAGGATAAGGTTTTAAATAAACAAAATTACATCCAAAATCAATTGGTTCTTAAAATTTCATCTTTATCCACCAAAAATTTAAAATTGTGACAATTTGGAGTCACAAAACATCTGTAAGACCCATACTATATATTAATATTTCATGTACTTACATGATTTTTACCCACCTCACCTGTAATAGGAAACCACCTATCCTATTTGTAAAACCTCATGAGACACTAATAATAGAAATATATAAACATATAATATGATATATTTATTTTAATCTTTTTATATCTTTTAATATTCCCTGAAATTATCCTGGGATGGCTTAAGGTGTAATCCAAATAAGGATTTCTAAATAGGAGGTATAACTCTTTAAAAAGTCATCCATTTTATTTATTCTTAAAACTTCTTAAAATCTACATTAAAAATGTCTAGATAATAACATCATTATCTTACATATACATAAATTTTAATCTTTTTATTACACAACCCTTCTTAATATATTTTATCATCTAATGGGAAATGAAACCATCTCTCAAGTGTTTGTACGGATTACCATCTTCAAGAAGTGATGTGTTTTGTTTTTTATCACAAAATCAAAAGAAATTTTTTTATTATATATTTAATGAATATATAATATTAATTACGTAATTATTATTCTATAATAATAATATATTACATTCCCTCTTAACCTTCCATCTTTAAAAAAAGGATAGTGTCACTCTTGCTTATGTGTAGACTACGACCTTCATGAAGTGATGTGATTTGTTTTTCATTACCACATAATATGTCCTATCACAAGTATGGACGTGTTGAATAAATACGAAACATATGACATAGTTATTTTTCTTTGAAATTAATATAATATCAACTTTATTTCATTTACACTTAATATAATAATGAAAATGGTGTTCATGATTATGTACATATTACCATATATATAAAAGGATTTTTTTCATGACCACATTACATGGATGGTTATAAGATTCAATTAAATTTTAAAAAAATTTAATTATATTTTTTGTAATATTTTCTAGGATATAAAACCATGAAAAATATGCAAGGACCAAAAATGTAAGACTGAAACAAATATAAATAATATAACAATTAAAACTTGTGAGGATGATGTTAATAATTAAATATTAATAAACAAATCATAGGTTATTATAATTATTCTTATATAATATGATAAATATGAATATGGTTCTGTTATAATTGGGTATCAAATATTAAATCATATATAAGGGGATTAATAACGTATTACTATACAAAATCATAAGTTTTGGGTTTCTCGTCTCACTTTTCTTTCAGGGAAACAAAATCCAAATTCACAACATATTTCTATTGTGTGGTTTTTATATTTCCAATGAATGTATTTTATGATTATTTTTTTAATATTATGTTATTTACAATTAATTATTTTTTCATAACGTTTATTAGTCTTTGATTTAAAGATTACCAATGAGGAAAGAGATTTCTGTTAAAATATCCATTTAATTCGAGATTGTTTTTTTATATTTCATTTCAGAAAATTGTATAATACTAATTACATAAAACCCAAATATTTTTTCCCTTTTGGTAAGGTTTTTTATTTATATGTTTAACTTCAATTTCATCTATTTTTGGATAATGAATAATAAAGTCTGTTAAATGTGTGGGAAATTGACCTTATCTCTTTATTTTGATTGGGAATCTATTTCCACCATTGGCATATTCTTTATATTATTCAAAGAATGTTATTAATTAAAATCCTATGATTATTTTATGTCTTTTTACACTACCTTTTAATTTAATTAGAATTATTTAAAATAATATTTTAAAATTATCAATAAAATTTATATTAACTTCTCATAAAAATGTGAAAGGAATGGTTTTTTATTATATACAGTTTGAATAGATTTTCATGCCTCTATGACTGTTATTATATAATAATATTCTGATAGAATAAAAAATGGTCATATAAAAAACATTTATATGAATTTTTAATTTAAATGAATATTATAATATTCCCCTAAATTGATGGTAATAATTTTTAATGTGTTTATTAAATTTTTTCTTATACATGATTACGCAAGATATATTTATAATATTTTTCATTATTTTTATTTTTTTGGAATTCTTTTTTTTCTATAAAACCTTCTATTGTTATGAATTTATTTTCTTCATTAATCATTTACTGAGATATTGTTTATTTATTTTTAACATTCTCATGTTCAAATTCCTTTGGACTATATTTTATCCTATATGTATATATTTAAAACATGACAAAAAAATTCACCTATTCAGATGTTATCTTAATGGAATAAAATATCAATATACTATATCAATTTATTGAGGCTAATTAATAATGTAATTTTATTTAATTGGGAAATAATATTGTACTGTATTATTGATTAAATATGTATATTTATTGATTTATATGTCATTTTGATTATGATTTATACTACTCAGTCAACATATAAATAATTTAGTGGACATATATAGGATACTAGTTAGGCTTGATTATAGATAAACCATAACTACATTAATAGGTATCATGAGATAAAAAATGGTGCATTATGTATAAGACAATGATAAAGGATGTGGTCATACAAGTTGGGTATTTCATACATTTGTTTCCCACTAATGTAATTTTTCTTTGATGAGAGGCATTAAAAACATTAATGATGTCTTTATTGAGAGTAATATTTGGAAATATCTTGAATGTAAAATATTATAGATTACATTATTTTAAGAATTATTTTATTATTATAATTGTGATAATTTATTTGATTTTAATATTGGATTTATTTCAGTCTCATGTTTTTAATTTTATGGAATGTATTTTATTTATCTAACTTATAATATAGTTCAATACATTTTAAATCATGATAAATTCATATTTATATAACCTCAACTCTATATATGAGGTAAGACATTATATGTTTTCATTTTCTCTAGGATATAAATAAAAATCATTGAATGAATTTTGATAATACAAGATTGTTTGTCATGTTATATGTATAATTTATAATGTAATATATATATATATATATATATGTCATGTATGTTTATTTCTTCCCTATATTATTGAAATAATTGTTTCCTGGTGGTTTGATCCATTTTTTCTTGGGTAATTGAAATTTATTAGAACTGACTCTGGGTTATAGAAGCTGTGGTGCTACACTACATAAGAAGATTTGATGATTTTAAATCTATTTTTAAAAAATTCATTTTCTATGATCTAATTGATAATTTTTTTTGATCATTGGTTATTTAATAAGAATTTTCATATCTTTTCTGGTTCATATTTTCTATTGTGCTCCATTTTAGTTATCTTTAGGCAATGAATATTTTTAATTTACTATTACATAATTCTTTATATAATTCATTTTGATAAATTGATAGAATAATTGAAAGAGGGAAAATATTTCATTTAAATAAATTGGAATTGGTTGAAATTAGTTTGGGAGATTAAATTTAGTATTTCAAATCTTATTGGTTGCCAAATTCTTTGAATTTAGCTGTAAATGTGTTTCAATATTAAATGAAGAGGAATAATGAAATAACATTCTCATTAATGATGAAAATGATTATTTATTGAATATATTTTATTGTGATATTATTTAATGGATTTTTATTTATATATAATAATAAATTAAATTAAATGGTTTGACATGAATTTGTGGGGTTTAAACAATCATTTATATGAGTTTTTTATAGAAGGAAAACTACGTTTTGTGATTAATATTTCATTAATGATTAGAAAAGTCATTATATATTGAGTAAATTTTTCTAAAATGAATTTATAATGATGAAAAATGTATTAGAAAATTTATATATAGGTTTTTTAATTATTCTTTTATTAGAATTTGGTTTATAAGTAAGTGAAAATCACATGTGTTTGGAAAAAAACTCTTTGTGAATTTTAAAGGGTGTTCAGGATATTATGAACTTAAGAAATGTTGGATTTATAATTGAATGGAATTCTTAAACAGATATTATGGAATTATATATTGGAATATGTTATATGTTATTTTCATAAACTATTCATTTTTTTGTTATGTAATGAAATCCATGAGTTTTGTTATAATGAAAACAAATCAATGTGTTTTAAAATGTGAATGATTTTACATTCATAACTTATATTACATGTGGTAAAAACAACCAAGATTTAGGATAATTTGAGATATAAAACTATGTTTTAATATGATAATAATTATTCTAAGTGTTTGTATATGAAATACACTAACAAAAACATTGGATTTACAAAATAAATTTCAAAATGAGGTAAATATAATGTTGAGGTTTCTTGGTAAGAACTCGACTATACTATATATGAATATATTATAATATATTAATAATAATATGAATAAAATCTTACACATATGTTCATTTTGGTTTCCAGGAGATTTTTACTATCTCTAGCATAAATATATATATATTACATCATACACTAAGTATATCTATATTTTATGAGAATACCAGATTGACAAGTCATAATACATGTAAAGGAATGCTCCCACTATATTTTATAGTATAAGATATGAATAATTTTTATAAATTGTAGTGGTTATTAGACATTATATTACATAATATTTCATTCAATTATTTGTTTTTAAATTTTTATGTATTTCATCATGATTCATGTGCACGTGTTATGTTTTATACTTGTTATGGTTTTGTGAAATTTTGGGTATTATTAGGGAATATTTTTCTATTTTATTGGATGACATTACAAGGTTTATTATATTATTCTCGAATCTTACTCTGAGTATTGATAATATTTGTGATGATCAATTTTAATGTAAATAAAACTCCATGAAGTGTTCTTATAACCATGGTTCTAAGAACCATCCACTACAGATTTTAGTGTGAACTGAAAGAAATATGGCATTTTAAAATGTTGTAATGATGATTTTTTCAATATTTTATTCTAGCATATAAAAACCCCATAGTTTTTTTCATAAGGAACATATTTTTTATTAGATAATAATAGTGTTAAAAATTGTTATGTTGATCTAATTTTATTCAATAAATTCAATAATCAGTTTTGAATTTTTTTCATGTAAACTATATCACACCACACACACACACAAATTAACTATAGTATTGTACTTATAATATAATAAAATTGTATTGATAAATAATGGAATTTAACTATACTCAATTTCCCGTATATAAATTCATTATAGATCTTAATTCCAATGTATACCAATCCATAGTGTATTTATAATTAAAATGGAATATTTCATTTTCATTGTATTCCAATAGCTACAATAAAATTATCATTAAACAATATCTCAAAGGCATAAAATTTCAATTTTAACCTTGACATGTTTTATATAACCACACTATAGTGACCCTAGATTGTTTGAATTTATATACCAATAACTTATTATTTTTCAAATATATAAGTTTTTCTTGATAACCAATTTCTTTTAATCATCACCACTAAAGTATTTATTATCCAAATGGAATGGTTTCAATATTGGGGATATTTTTTTAGTTAACTTACATTACAACTATTTCTTCCCCAATACCGTTATATCAAAAAATTTAAGAAAACTAAATTACAATATTTTTATATTTAATACATTTCAATAAATTTTAATACTCAATAATAAAAATTAATTAATTTTTAATTTAGTAAAAATTTTCCCTTGGCTCATTCGATTATAAGAATTCGACAAATATTTTTTACATCTTTATTTACCCTCTTCATCCCAAATAATTCATAGTATTTTCCATTATCACAACATAAAATATCATTATCCTATTAAACTATATTTAAGGGTTTTCATATATTTTCATTTACTTATTGTTCTTTTAATTTATATAACATGGTATTGATTTCAATTTAATCATCTTCATTACATAATAGGCTCAAAATTTTTATAATATTTGTTTTATATTATTCAAACAAAGTTTTCCAATTATTTTAATTACTATAATTATTATTTTTCATTATCTCTTCTTTAAAATCATTACCAAAATCATCATCTATTTTTTCATCAATCCTTTTCATTGGGAATTCAAAGTCCAATTGTTAAATTAAATTAATTATAAGTCATTTATATTATTGTTTTCTCCTGAATTTTTCATTACCATTTTTTTTTCATTTGAATTGAGAGAATTTATTTCATCTCATTACTCATATATCTCTTTATATTATAAAGGATCAGTAGGCATACCATCTTTAATTTCCTTAATATTATGATTTTTATCACATTTAATGAAATATATTTTTCTAATATAATATTATTTCTCATAAAATGATATTTACTTATCTCAAATAACATAAGAATTATTGGTAAATCATCAATAAGAAGTTGATTCATATATCTATATTTTAATAAGAATTATTTAATATAAAATATATAGGGATGAATTCTTAACAACTTCTTGACTATAGTGAAATACACTATTTTTTATAAAAAATATACTGTATTAATTAATAATTATTTAACCCTATCAGTAAATGAGAAATAGAATCATAATTATAAATTATTTTATTATAAAGCCTACTTGAAAATATCATTATTTTTTCTTCCCTCTCAATATAATTTCCTTTATAAATAATGTTATGTTTTTCTATGATTTCTTATATAGCCTTTATATTGTTCAACTTTTTTAATTGTTTCATAAGGAGAGATGATATAATTACATTGTATCTCATTCAACCATATTTATTATCATTCTTGATATAAGTATTCATCATTTATTTCATGTTGAATAGTTTAAACTCAATTAATATTATATCAAATACATACACTTCTATAGATTAATGGAAGGGTGGCATTAGATTATACCAAACATATTTATTTCATTTATCAGAATTTCAAACTCTATTTTATAGGTAGAATACATATTTTTCATTAATACATAAAAAATTAAAAATGAATTTGTATAGAAGTAATTATTCAAAATGAAAAAGATATAAATACAAAACAAATTCAAAACAAATGATATTACACACTATTAAATCCAACATAGTTAGAACCTATCCTCTCTAACATCACTAATGTGAAACCATGTAATATCTATTCAATGAATTTAATATATATGATTTTTTTGAATTTTTTTTATAGTTTTTTCCATTATATTATTTTTAATCTATGTTATTTTTTAAAAAATTTATTTTTATTATTTTTCATGAGAGCCTTTCAGGAAGTTAATATTCTTAAAATTATCAATATTGATGAAATATGTAACTCAAGGGTGTTGTTTTCAAACTCAACCATGTAAAAGAAGAATATTTATTTAATTTCAATGAAATAAAATGTTCTTATGCAACTTTTTCCTGGGTTATTCCTATTAGTATCAGTAAACAATTGATTGTATAATACTAGAAAGATGTATTTGAATGACAGTTATTTGAATCTTCACAGTTTCATTCCACATTAGCCTTCCACCTACAAAAATATTCAAAAACCATTTAAAATAGAAATTTATATTTAATATGATAAAGGTAAAAATCAGACTATTTTTTAGAAAACTTTATCCATGGGTGACAAGGTATTTCAAAGGAGAGGATAATTCTGATAATGAATGATCAATATAGAGAGATAACGTCTTTTATTTGAAATATATATTTTTTATTTGCACTTATAGTTATATAAATGGACATTTAATATATTTTATATCATGTACTTGATGAAATTCAATATAATAATTCTTATAGTGTGTTGATAATAAATTATTATTACAAAATGTATCTTCACATTATGAGACACAAGATTTTCTGTATAATAATTTTACTAAAAGAACTTTTTAATGTGTTTTTTTAAATTTAAATAGTAATTAATATAATTTTAGGTTCCTAAGAAATATTTTAAATTTTTTTATGTGATTGAGAATTTTATTTAATTTTTAATTATATCTATCAATATCCTTGTATACATATATTTCATAATTTTGGAAAAAATAATACAATTATTCCAATACATATAGAATTAATACATTAGGTGGAATCCAAAACCTCCCCATTAATCATATCATATTATTTTTTTAATATCTTTCAATTATAGACTATTAGAATATTTAACAATCCATTGAAAATTTCATCACTTGATGATCAATTTCATATAAACATTATCTCTTAAAACATATTCGTCATAATTCAACCCCAAACAACCATATCACCACCCAATATTAAGTAGATAATGATTAAATATTTTTAAATATATAGTGTTCAATTGTGATAATATTTTTATTTTTTCTTGTAATTTCTTGGGAATGGTGTAAAGACCTGAGTATTGAAATAACTTTTTTAGCGTTTGTATGGTCTATTCCTTTACTATTTATATTTAATATTATTGGATATTAAATGATTAATTTATATATATATAAGTTTTAAGAAACTTTAGTAGATAATTTAAAGGATATTAGATTTCTTAATGTGGAGAATATGTAATTAATTTATTGATAATTAATATTAAGAAAACATTAAGGGGATTTCATAAAAAATAATGGTTCATATATAAGTGAAAATTGGTAATCCTTAGTATTATCTAAAAAATCAAGAATAATGATATTAATTAGTATATTAAATTTCCCTTGAGTGATAGAAACATATATTATAATTATGAGGCCTAATATTTTATTTCATAAATTTATAAAAATTTCATTCATTGTCAGGATGTTTCAAAATAATGATCAATTTAGATGATTTTCTACAAAACATCCCGTATAAAAAAATAATTTTTTTTATTGAAATGTATATTATATTATAAAATTAGAGTTATTTAAATGATTCTATAATGTTACCATTTTTCCTTTAATTTAAGTGGTAAAAGGAATTAACAGTTGAATCACCCACCGTTATAATCAATTGCAACATGGGATTACCTCATTCAAAAATTACATTAAAAATATTTTTATCTCTTCAAGAACCTGGAGATGATAAATGGGAATAAAAATTTTCAATAGTGGGAGAAAAATCATGATATAAATGTAGCGTGAGATTTCTATCAATCCATCAAAAATGAATACACAATGGTTTACAATTTAGTATCTCAAAATAACCTTTTATTGTAGTGTAATGCAAGAAAAGGGATTATGTTAGATAAATATTTTGTGGTGATTATAACAAACCAAATCAAAAAAGTGATTTTAAATTTTTTGGATGATAATTCTATGATATTTCCAAATGGAATAAATAAAAAAGATTAGAAAATTGGGGAGTACAACATATTAATCAATCAAATATTCCACAGGAAATGTTAGAGAAAATAATAAATAAAATAAATGATTTGATGATGGAAACAATATTTATTGTGAATGTAATTTTGATGAAATTTCAATGATGTCAAGGTACTCATCATTTTGGATTTTTTATTGATTGAACAACCATTAAACCCCTAGATTTTAGATGTATAATATGTTTGACATTAATGAAATTGAAGATAATTACTAGTTATTTCTTAAAAAAAAATCAATAAAAAATAAATGTTCATGATTTTTAGGATTCATGTTTAATATAAGGATTAGTATGAAAATTTACATGTTTTTTACAACATGGAAATTAAAATTTAAAAAGTAAAACAAAATTTCGGAATAAATAATATACTCAAGAATTTAAATTGGATAAATTTTATTAACTTCAAAAATTGTTTATTGTATATAAATACCAATGTATGTATTTATATATAATCCAACCAATAAAGAAATATATTCCCATATTTTAGAAATGAAATTGGGATAATTAGTAAATCAAATGATTAAAATAACAAAATTTACCCTTCCCACAAAAAAATTCTTAGGGGTATGAAAATAAAAAGTTATCATAATGTTGTAAAGATCTAGATAAATGAGTAATATTCTGAATAAAAATTGAAAATTTTAATCCAAATGAGGTTTGAAATGAAGAAAATTATGTGGATATAATTAAAAATAAAAATAAAAAATCTTTAGATGAGGGGGAGGTGGATAATAATTAAATTAATCCTTTTCCAATATAATTATTATTTCTAGGATGGTTAAATGAGAAAAAAAATCTTTGAAAAAATTAATATAAGTGTTAGTCTATTTGAGAATAAACATTTAATTTCATAGATATTCGGAAATAATGCCAACATGTACAAATTATATCATTGAAATAGGGTCAAATAAAAAAAGTATTCTAAAATAGAACAATTTCATTAAACAAACAATTATTATTAATAGTTTAAAAATGACAATACAATTATAATGATATAGAGAGTTTTAACATACCATACATGTGTGGGTACTATGAATTTCAAAACAACTTTTGTGACCAAAGTTTATGTATATAATTTATATCATATTAATTGTCTGCATATTCAAGAGTACATTAGGTTAGTTCCTTAAGGATGAGGAGACAATATTACCAATGAATATTTAGTACCCCTAAGCTATTTTGGATGGATGATTATATTAATGGTGATAAATTTTATTTTATATTTTATATTATCAATTTGATATGATATAATATGTTGATATTCTCTGAAATCTCATGGGACCATTTGTTGAAACTATAAAAGAAATCAATATTGTTAGTAATGGAAAACATGTGTATTGATTTGTGGGATAATAAATTTCATATATATGGAATAATTAATGTATGTATAAGGTATATAGTTTTAATTTCATTATTATGGTCTTGAATGGAAAAATCACTTTAAAAAATGAGGAATATAATTTTTTTTGGAAGAGATTAACAATTTTTTTCTTGAATATCCTATTTTAGAGAAAATAAGAAATGTAAATTTTTTTAACACATTCAAAATTAAATATATAAAAAAATTTGATTAAGGTGAACAGTTAAATTCTATCATATATTATATTCCTAAAAAATTTCAAGAGAAAAAAATGTTAGAAGATGATGAAAAATTTAAAGATGATGTTTTTTAATTTTTTATTTGATTTTGAATGTGTTTTCAATAATGGGATAAAATTATTACGATCTATATGATGATATGGAAACATTTCCTAAACAACATAAGTAGAAAAATAATAATAATGATATGTTATTTGTGAAGGAAAATCAAACATGAAAATGAGTGATCAAATAATATTTTATACAATGGGATATCATAAATAACATAATTAATATAATGTATTAAAATAAGTTATTCCTAAGTGGTAACCCTATAAAAAATTCTAGTTTTATTGTATTTTTAAAAAATAGAACTAAAATTATAAATCAAACCAAGACTTACACTTGATTTTTCTACTCTTGCACTAATTATCTTTATGAATCTTTTTGTTGAGGTTGTCATAAATATTAAGTATCATTACACCGTTGATTTTTTTTGGAAAGTAGATATTTTTCAAAAAATAACTACATAAGCACACATAGGACTACTACATATATGAATAGTGATATTATATGTTTCTTGATGACATGTGAATTAATGTTTGTATCGTGGGACTCGAATCTGTATTCCATGTCAAAAATTATAATGTGATTTTACACAATATCATAAAAAAATGTAGAAAAATAGATTTTATATAAGAAGTATTCCCTACATAATTTTTCAAAAATAATTTATCTTTATTCATTTATAATCCTACATTATTTACCTGAAGTTCCTCTTAACAATACACTATATGGAATAATACATGTAGTTTTTTTCTTATTATTTTCATTATCTTCTATTAACCTTATTTGATTTTATTAATTCTTTATTTCATTCATTATTTATTTATTTATGAATTTCATTTATTCTATATTTCTTATTTTTCATTTTATTTCCATTTTTTATTTTTAAAAATAATATGATTTATTTTATGAAATTAGTTCTCCATTCCTTTTATTTTTATATTTCTTTCGTCAAATTCTATAAAGATATGGGATTCAATTTTGAAAATATCACCATCATAAACAATATGATAATATTTATTGATAGTTATTAACATGATAATTTTCGTATATTGAGGAACCTATAAATGGGATCTCTTCATTATATTTATTCATTAATCCGTGCATCATCTTGATTGTATAAGATAGTTAAATACCAACTAAAAGCTATGATATGACCTTTGTTTATATATATTAATTGGACAACTTATGATACAATAATGATGGATTTTTTGTTTCCCCTATATACAAAACTTTATTATTAAAATTATGATAATAAGATGGATTATATATACATATAAAATTAAACAATATATTTTATAATTTTTGGAAGTTTCCATTTCATTGATTTGAATAATTTCTTCGGATTTCTTTATCAACCTCATGGAGAGACAATTGGAATATAATTGAAGATTAATCATAACTTTACTTGGGAAATGTTGATAAATCATGTAGTATATGATTTTTTGAATGAAAATTTAGAGAAATTGTGATATCAAACACATAGAAAACTACATTGTCTCTAGAATATGTAGATGTCCCTAAAAGGGAATATGATAGGAATTTTTAGACGGTGGGATCTTTTTTATAAGGACCAAACCATTAAAATTTCATAATCTTTATTTTTAAGTAAAGAATTAATTCAGTTTAATTTTGGAATCTTTATAGTTTAGAGTTTAAGATAATAAGGCCATCACCATAGTATAAATAAATATTAAATCCCAAAGTGAAAACATCCACTTTGTATCAATTTTCCCATAAAACTAAAATTTTAAGATATGACATAATTTATCTATCAAGACATTTCTTCAAAATTTTAGTCTTGATCTATTACTCATCCTAACACATCTTTAAAAAACTATGAAAAATGATTCAAAACCTAAGATGAGCACAAAAATCTCATCAAGGGATATAAAAGAAGAAAAAAAGCTAGTTCTTCCATTTAAAACAAATGAAATAATAACAAAACTATTTTTCATTAACATGAAAAACATTGAGCTTAAAAATAATTTACTTACACATGAAATCATATTCACTTAATTTGTTTTCATAAAACTCTTTTTAAGAAAATGTAATTTCAAAATTAGGGTTAATGTGATTTTATATATAACATGAGAACCCATGAATAAAATTTCATAAAGATAATCCTTTTTCCCTAAAATAGAATAATTATACCTTTAAAAAAATAACAATATCTTACCTCTTGAAATAATATTATTTCCATTAAAACTAATCAGTTATCATATTAAATCCATGTAGGTATCGTGGGAGCTTAACAATAAAGAACAAGTTATCATAAGATCATGGAAAGAAAGGCAATGTTGAAGAAACATTAAATAAACATAAGTCAAGGATAAATTCAAATACAGAATCCCATGGTGGAATAAGTCTCATAATTTATTATTTTTACTCCCTAATTCCATACATAATGTATAAAGAGAAAAAACCTTTAACAAATCCATTGGATCACTTTTTATGTGCACCAAGCATAACATGTTCATGGTTATGGGAACCACTAAATTGAAAGTCTATTCATATTTGAAAAAAATGAAATATTATATTGGAAACACAATATAAGATAATTTTTATTGTTTTTATAAAACTCATTGACTCCTTATAAGTTAAAATATAATATTCCACATTTATTTTTTGAAGAAGAAAAAAATATTTCATATAAAATAAGTAAAAATGATTCCTTTTGAAAAAAACTAAAATAAATTGAAATTTGAGAATATATTCCTGTTATAATTTATCTATATACCAATATATAATTTAATAATACAATTTTATGAATATGAATATGAAAAAAATATTTTAAAACCAAATCTTGAAAACTTTTTAAACCAATGGTTTACAGTAATGTGTCACTTACCTTGAGATGTTCTCATCATGTATGTTCTTTATCATCATGAATAATAAAAAAAAGTCAAATATTTACATTCTTAATAGGATTTTTCATGTTTATTATTCCTTTCATTTTATGTTTTTCCATTTTATATATAATTACTTAATTTTTTGTCGGATGAAATGACAATATCATACATGTATGTCCAAAATGACGTCAGTAGGTTGACTACAATCAATGAAATAATTCGTCTATTATATAGAGTATTGTAATAATTATATAATATTTATTCTTATACATCATTTATAATTTTAAAATAAACCCTGAATGATGGTAATGAAAAATGAACAATGTTACAATCATAGAGACAATTCGTCGTATGTACGCCTGAGTAACATTTATATTTTTCAAAAATCATTATAAAATGAACATGTGTATTATTTTATCATTATATAATAATAATTAAATTCTAAATAAAATATTATTTCATTAAATGTACCCTCCATTTTGTGTGGTTATGAAAAAAAATTAACATCACTTCGTTGAGCTGGTAATCCACATGTACAGATGAAAAATGTTTAAAAAAATCAATTAATGGAAAGGTATGAACATGTATGATTTATTAAATTTACGTAATGATATATATATATATATATTTCATAAATTATATATATTTATATATACATTAAATCAATTATTAAAAAAATATGTAAGATGTGGTGATGTAAAATTAATTACATTAGTTCAGGCAACGACCATCCTCTATAGACAAAAATTACAATTGTGTTTCGTATTAGATCATAAAGAAGATGGATATAGTTTTTTCCATTTACATAAAACCATTAAAATATATTTATGATACTCATTTTATTATCTCTTAATATTTTTAGATTATTTTAATAATATTGATGAATAAATAAAACTAAAACATTCTTTTAAAATCTACGCCTCATCTTTGGGCATAGTCATTTTATTTTCAACTTAAGAAACATTAATGTTTGTATTATTCCAAAAAAGACTGATAAAATGTGATTATTAGTGTAATTAAGGTATTTGGAAAGGAATTTTATAGTAAAATAGGTTCATGAAGTGTGTGTATAAAAGGAGATATGGAGTCCTATTATAACTGAGGAGAGGGGCTATCATGGAATTACATTAAATATTAAATTAATATAAATTAATTTTCATAGAAAAAAGGATCAAAACTAGTATAATTATATTATAGGACATATATGAGTAATATTAATATAATCCAATAAAATTTGGACGAGTTTATCTTAAGATTTCACACTTATCACTTTTTTTAACCCACGTTAACCCTTTCTGACATTTATTGTGATAACGAAGTTTATTAAAACATTATGATTTATTTCAATAAAATCAATTTTGGCCAATAAATGGAACATATTTGATATTTTACATCATATAATAATAACTAGGCTGAAAATTATTTTTATAAATTCTAAATCATTTATTTAAATATTATTTACTATTAAATATCATTAATGAAACTGTTTGAAATACAAGAAATATTAAAATATAACATGTGTCTAGCTCATGTCAAATTATTCCAAAATGATATATATTAAAAGATAAAAAATAATATTATCTCTATGTATTCATCCAATAAAAATTAGACATCTTCAAATATCATTTTCAAAATTATCATTTGGTTTATCCCTTTGGTTAAACAATTTTATCCATAATCATAGTTATGAATTTTCCAATATTAATGTGTAATAATGTTTCTTATAATGTAAATATTTGAGCATAAATGGAATATAGATAAAATTTTATACTATTTAAATTCCTAATTAACCAATTTCAAGTTTTCTTATTTTTAAATAACTTAATAAATTATAATTTAACATAAAATATTATTAATATAATTTTAGACATTAATCTATTAATTTTACATCACAAAAAACATCTCATCAAATGAATAAGAATATAAAACTTTCCTAAATCCCTACTTTTTAATTATTAACTATAAAATTCAAGAAACCTAATATATCATTCAAATTATATTTCTTTTAATATATTTAAAATCATTTACTTTGTTGTAATATTAATTTAATAAATATTTTCTATGCATCGTGTAATAATTTTTGGTACTTTTTCATCACTAAAAAATACAAATAGATTACCATGATAAAAGATAACCCTTTTCAAATAACTATTCATAAATAAACAAAATATGTCTTTTTTCCATGTCACAAAATATTATATATATTAAAAAAAGAGTGACATTTTTTGACTTTATCTTTTACTTAAATATTATAATGGTCAATATCACACCCAAATAGAAAAACATATACCATTATATTTGAAGAGTATTGAAGAAATTGACTCATATAATGAAAAAAATTCAAGTGATAGGGTAATTTTTTAGTACTTTTCATATTATTTTTAACCACAATAACTACATTTTCCCTTATTGTAGTGATAATTATTTATTATTCTTACTATTCATAAAACCAAACTAAAAACAAATCTATTTACCAAATTTAAACTCAAAATTCCAAATATGGAATCTATTTTTGGTGAATAAAATTATTAAATTAGAAGAAATTTACTTAATATTAAAAAGAAAAATCCAATAAAAAATATTATTCATAAAAAATTCCTTTTAAGTAATGATGATTTTATACAAAATATGGCCATAAAATTGATTACGACATACATAATAGGATTATTCATAATATAATTAAACTACTATTCTTTTGAAAAAAAATTTAAAACTAAATGTAACATTGTAATTGTTTGAAAAAATATAGTTTTTAATAAAAATTTGTATATTTCATTTTTCACTAGAAAATAAATCCTTTTAGATAAATCCCAGTACCTGACACAAAGCTAATATTAACATGATGCTGTCAAAAATGATATAAATTTTATCAAAATTAATTTATAAAATTTCTAGAAAATAATTATAATATTTTCTAATAAAAATAAGTAACCATTTTTGAAGAAAATTTATTTTTGAAAAATAATATGACATAAATAAAAATTGAGTTCTTGTTTTTAATGAATTAGTAAATACATATATTTTGAGTAATCACTTTTTATATATTTTATATTTTGGACATTATTATTCATACCCACTAATTCAATGGCAATGTTATAACTCTTATATTTAACTGATAAAATATTCAAGGTTTATTTAGCCTTTTTGTTGCATGTTTTATATGATTTTTAAAATAGAAATATTTTTAAAATCTTAGGGTGTTACATTCTCACCCCTTTAATAATAGTTTTCCGGTTAATTTTAAAATATTATCAATAGAAACAGTATAAAATTTGAAAATATCATTTTGGAAATCTCATATCATAACATTCTTTGATAAAAATTTCCCATGAAAATATGGAACAAGAAATACAAAAGTCAGTCGATTAAAACACATTATGTTTCTAAATAAGAAAAAATTAGTGGGAAGTGAAAATAAAAACATGTATGACAAGAATAATGTCAAGATAATTATGGAAATTGGTATAGATATATTATCACAATAATATGAATGATCAATATAATATTAATGACCATAAAACCTTAAAATAGATAATTTTACATATTATAATACATTTTATCTTTTGGTTTAACCACTTGGTTAACCAATTACAACTTTAACTAGGGTAATGACCATTCAAATATTAAAGGGTAATAATTTTCATTATAAGGTGTCAATTGGCTAAAAATTGACAAGTGATAACATTTTATACCATTTAGAATCCTAATTTACCCCTTTCATGATTTTTTTATTTTTCATAAAATATATTTTATCCTAAAATTTTATTAATTTCATTTTTGAAAATATTTATTTAATTTGAATTTTAGAATAACATCACAACAAAGGATTCAATATATAAACCCTAAACATATACCCCATTTGTTATAATTGTCTAAAAAATTAATTGAACATAATAATTCATTTAAATTATATTACTTTAAATATTTTTCAAATCATTTATTTTATTTTATATTAATTAGATAAATACTCGGTCAACATTATATTAGAATTTAAATTAATTATTTAATAAAAATAATTATAAATAATTAAACATGATATAGAAATTATTTAAATTTTTTATGATCATTCATAACAAATTATAAGTTTTCTATATCCCCATCAAAAAATATTATAGATATTAAAAATATGAGAGTTATATTTTTGACTTTATCTTTTATTTAAATATTATGAAGGTAACAATCAGATACAAATAAAAAAGGGTCTTATACCCAAAAATTTTATGTGTATGGATGAACTAATTTCATGCAATGAAATTAAATAAAGTTTCTAGTCATTTTTCTCAGCCTTTTTATTTTATTTTTTCCACTTAATTACCAATTTGACCCCAAAATTGGAAATTATTAGCCATTATGGTTACTATTAATAATGAAAAAATTGTTATTTACTATATTTATACCTATTTATTATAAATATTGAACCCATATTTAAATATTCAAATCTAATAATTAGAATAAATTAATTTCACATTAAAATAAAATATGTAATAAAAAATGTTTTTTCAGAGAAAATATTTTTTACCTAAAAATGATTTTAGTCAAAATTAAATCATAAAATATATTCCAATGAACATATTTGGATTATTAATAATATAATATAACTAATTTTACATTTAAAAAATTTTAATACAAAAAATCCTTGTAAATACTTGAAATAAAAATACGGTTATGAATAAAAATCAAAATTCTTCACTATTCATTGAAAAATAAATATTTCATTTAAAAAATATATAATAACTCCTATATAATTTTTAAATGATGATTCCAAAAATAATATACTTAATATGAATGAAAATTTATTAAATTTTCATAAATTATTTATAATATTTTCTCATGAAGAATAATATCCACTATTTTTGAAAAAAAATTATTTTTGAAGAATAAAATGTGATTAATAAAAAGAGAGGTCTTATTTCGTAGGAACAAGTCAGTGAATTCATATTAATAAGGATATATGTATATATATATTAATTTGGTTATTCCTATTTATACTCGATTAATTGACATTTATGTTACAACTATCGTATCTAAATGAAAATATTCCATGGTTTATTTAGTCTTGGTGTTGCATGTCATATATGCTACCAATGAAAATATTATTTATAAAATATTAGGTTGATACATTTCATTTATATAGAACATAAGGGAAAGTACCACATTCAATAATATACATATTTTTTTTCAAAACATTCTTGTAATGGTTTCATAGAACATGAGGTATATGATGGTTTGATATTTTATAATATTAAATTTAAAAAAAACTTTATAAAATAATTTTTAAGTGTCATTCGACCCAATTAGTCAATTTAAGTGTTGGATCAAGATTTTATAATCAAACCAGGGATCCAAGATATTGTATTCCCTATATTACATAATTAGTTTCAGGGGGATAATGAGCTTCATGGGTAGAAGCTTCCCCATCTAGTTGACTATCTATAGTAGTAATAGGATTCATAAAAAGAAATATTGTCTACACTAGATTTATTTGAGAAATCACCAAATATTCATAGTTTGATGAGTACTCATTGGTTTAAATAATCTCCACTCTAACATTCCCCTAACACTGATTTGAGTTAGTTTATTAGAGATGATGTATAAAAGATTCATATATTGAGAGATATATCCATCTTGTTGACCTTGTTCTCAGAAGGATAAATATATCATCAAATATTTATCTTTAAAATTTTACTTTATTATTATGTCCATAAAGCATTTCATGGAGGAATTTTCACACACTTCTCATCCTCCTACATCAAAGGAGATAGTATATTAGTGTGGAAAGGGAAATTAAATGAAAATACTATAATATATCATTGTTTTTTCTTTAAGATAAATAAGATTGTATAATTTGTTAAATGATAATTATATTTAAATATATTAAATAATTATAAATTTCCTCATTATTAAAATCCATAATAAAGATCAAAAAAACTTATATGAAAATGTTTTGAATATCATAAACTCATTTCTATGGTAGAAATATAAAACATATCTACTTACTCAATATTTTTTGATCCATTTTATCCATTATTAGTTAATTGAGGGGAAAATTATATATCTTTTAACATATATTTCTTGAGTTTTTTTTATTTTTCAATCCTCTATTAACATTCAGGATCATCCACAGCATTGAATGGATGTATTCTTTGAAATCTATCATGGATTTATTTAGAAGTAAGTTTGTGTTCTATGATGCTTATAGAGATTCAACAGTGTCTATTTGAGAGTGATATCCTTAGATGGATTATAGGACTAGTTCAACCTTGTCTCCGTTGATTTCTAAGATGATTTTGAGTTTGATAGAATTTTAATAGTCAGTGTTTCCTAGGGTTTTAGAAGAGTACCATGATGTTTTTCTATGGGTGGTTGTTGCATTTCCCCCTTAATAAGAAATCAGGTTTGGGATCCAGCAAAAAACATAGAGTATCTCAATTCTCAATTTCTTCAAATAGGATGGTGCCTTTTGAGTTTTGAGGACTGTGAGTACAATAAATGATTTTTTAGTGATGTTTTTTTCAGCCAAATGTGTCACCTTAGGGTGAACCAATTTTATTCGTGAATATTTCAAATGGTCGTTTGGGGATTTTTATTGATTTTCATTGCTTGAATCATGTAATAGTGATGTACTAATATCCTATTCTCTATATCGATGATTTATTTAAATTTTTTAAAGTTGAATGTTGGATCAAAATAATTGATATAAAATCCGTATATCAATAGATGTTGGAGAAGGATAGAGATATTCATAAGACTGGTTTTCTTTGTCATCATGGGTATTATGGGTGAATTTTAATTTCATTAAATATGATGAATGATATATTCATGTTCACGGGTCTATGAATATATATTTTAGAGAGTTTTTTGGATAATATCACGGTGGTTTTAATTGATGTAATACTTGTTTGCTTCACATTTAAGGACAAGCATGCATAGCATCTACATACCATTTTGGGAGTTCTTCGTTGTGAGTAGCTCTTTAGAAATTTTTCTATGTGTGGGTTTTGGGATCATGAAGTTTGTTTATTGGGTAACTTCATGTCCCAATAGGGAGTATTTGTGAATCCCTTAAATATAGAGTTGGTTGTTTCAAAGGAAGCTCCAAAGACATTGGAAGTGGTGTAGAGTTTCCATTGTCTAAAAAGCTATTATAGGAGGTTTATAAAACAATTTATATAGGTTTGAAACCCCTCTTACAACATTGGCCTAGAAGGATTAGGAATTATTATGGACATAATTGTTTCATTTATATTTTTATTACTTGATTGAGATGTTGGTCAACAATCTTTTCATTTATTTTCTAGAAGAAAGAGTTCGGTTTGAGGTGTTATGTTATGCTTTACATGTTGGGTTGGATTGAGATCTAATATTGCAGATACTGGTAGTTTCTTATGGGTCTCCAAAGCTATATCCAAATTATAGGAACTATTCCTTTGGGAATATTGTGTTTTATATCAATTTGAAGTGACATTACCTCACTAGATATTTTTTTTCGTTTTTACCAACCATAAGATCAGGAGGTATGTATTCTCCCTATGTGAAATGAAAATTCATTACTTGTGGTGGATGGAATTATTACATGATTCTAACTTTTATATTTCTTATACACTAGAAAATAGAAATGTTGTAGCTGATGTATTGAGAATAAATTCACATAGTCATGTCATGTGTGAATCTAGAGATTTCTTAAGAGTGTTGTAAGAACTCTTTATGATGTAATGAGATATAGAAAAAGCTTCACATATATGTTTTTTTTTCAGATGGCAGTGCATTCATCTTCAGTGAAACTGATGGAAGAGTCCCCACTGGGGGAACTTGATGTTGATGTATAGAGAGACCAATTTATCTTTATAGATTCCCCTGATTATTGGTATAAAGATGGGAAACACCACGAGTTGTATAAAAAAGGCTTTTTATCCCTTTTATTATGCCTGATATGGTTATCAGTGAGTTCTATATCTCACCCTTGGTGATACATCCCAACATAACTAAGATGTACCAAGCTCTTAGAGGTAAATTTTGGGGGCCTAGGTTAAATCATGCAGTTTTAGTGTTTGTTTCTCGGTGTTTGATCTTCTAGAATGTAAAGGTTGAGTACTATGTTCCAGATTGTTTTATCCAACAAAAAGATATTCCCCAGTGGATTTGTGATGAGATATTTGTATACATCATTACTAGCCTGCCTCAAGCTTAGAGAATCTATGATACAATATGGGTTATAGTTGTTGTTTTAACAAAATCATCCCACTTTATAGTGAATAGGGAGTTGAGATTAATGAAAGTTTCTTCAACGAAGTATCTAGAGGGGTGGAGAAACTCTATGGAATCTTGAGGAAGGTAATCTATAATCATGATATTATTTTTACCTTTATAATGTGAAGAGGTCCCTAATATTCTGTTGGGTCTTAGTTATTCCTTAACAAAACTTATCATTCATAGAAAGATGGTCAGACATAGTGGACCATCCATAATCTTAAAGACATGTTTCACACTTGTGTCTTAGATTTTGGAGGTTCATTGATGATACAGTAACCATTTTTTAAGATTTATTATAATAATCCATTGTATGGCCACCCTTCTCATTCCTAATTATGATGGATTGGAGTGAGAAAGTTAAAAATTATCATTCTTGAACTAGTACATAATACGATAGAGATGGTACATGTAATTCCAGAGAAGATGAAGTTAAGACATGATCATCATAAATCATATTCAAATCCTAGAAAGATCCTCTGGTGTTTGATGTTAGAAATCACAGGTTATTAAAGGCTACTACTCATTATGGGAAGTGAATGTCTTTACATAGGAGTAATCTTTCTCCCTAGTTTTTTTGTCCTTTCAATGTAGTGGACCATACTTGATCCATATCATAGCATATAACGATTCCCCCATAGGTGAGATGAATATAATATGTTTTTTCACATATCATATCTCCATTATATCCTTCATGGTGACTCTCATTTCATATATTTGGGAAATATCAATATTAATGATGATTTTCACTTCAATGAGTATCCTATAGAGATCCATTATTAATAGGATACGGTGTTTCATATGAATGTTATTACCTTGGTATATTTCTTGTGTTAGTATGATGTTTTAGAGGAGAGTACTAGGGGATGTGAGTCACATATTTGCACTTTGTACCCTGGGTTGTTTTATGTTTATCTCTTCACTTTCAATGTTTTTTATAGATGTTGACAATTTTGTTTTATGAGATGGTTTCCTATTGTTTCTTGTTGATAATATTTATCTTTTTTAGAGGAATATCCCTTAGTAGATTATTTAGGAGCGGGTTATTGTTATTCTGTGGTATCACTTTGTGTCTCTGCTAAGTTGGTTGAGCTCCTATAATTGAAATATACATTAGAGAAATATTATGGGGGTGTATGTTTGTATGAAACCTTTTTTATAGGTTTGGTTTTGGATTATCGAGGATGAGAATTGTTTTGAGTGTTATCTAATGTAAGGTCCCAAATTCATCTAGTCTAACTATTTCCATGTTTTTGAATCCTATTGTGCATGGAGGAGAACTAGATTGTGTCTTGAGGTGCTTGGATATTAAAATCTATAAGCTTGTAGAATAGATAATGTATAAGTGTTTCATGACATGAATTCATCGTTCATGACTTTATTTTGAGTATGATTCAGAACCCAATATTCATTCATTGTTAGTCTAAGGCTAGTTCATGGGGTGACTCATAATGTGAAATAATTTGTGATTAAATGGTCCTCGGTGATGTATTTTTTTATGGTATATAAAATCTGATACTTAAACTACATGAAAGGGTTTCACACCATAAAAATCTATAGGATAATTTGATTACATAAATTACAGTACATCAGATTTTTCAAAAACCATTAAAATTTATCCCAAGCCTCAAGAATCCGGTGACTCTATCTCTAAAAATATTTGAATCTCTTTGACTAGGATCAATTCTCATATTCCCATGTTAGATCGATGGTGATATAAGGTATATCCTACCTTTCCACTCATGGTTTTTTGATCTGGATCTTCTCGCTTCTTTTACCATGAGATAATGGTTTCTCTCTATCATTATAATGGTGCTTTCTTGGTTTTTTATTTTATTTTTTTCAATGTGGATTAAATATTGGGATGTAGCTCTTATGGGAGGGGTGATGAAGATCTATGATGTTGGTCCATTATCATGTAAATAAATTTGATTCCTTTGAAGAATGGGATTCATTTCCTCAGCTATTTATGTATTATTATTTGTAAATTTTGGATCATTTATCCCATTTATGGAAATGGAATTCACCTAATAAATATTTAAACAGATTAATAATGAATTTTATTATGATCATAGGTTGAGGTTTGATACCATGATAATGGTTTTCCTCAAAATTTTATTGATAGTGTAATATATATATATTATGATTTCTAGAATTTCTTGTGATTCTATATATTAACATGTTGATATTGATTTAAAATTTTAAATAATATAAGGCTGGTTATTATAAATTAGATGGATAATGAATTAAATATTAGGAATGTCAAATAAATATTGAGTTACTTGTAATTTAATGGTAATAAAAATTGATTCAATATGAATGTTTAATAAAAATTTTCATCCTTGATAATTGTGTTGATAAAGAATTTCGAGAATGATAATTCTTGTGGGGAATGTTGAAATGAAAATGAATGTTAATGATAATGGTTCATGTCTAGGTTTTTTTAAACACGTTTTAATACTAAGAGTATGTTTAACTTTTGATAGAGTATTATATATTGATTCTATAGGTTTTCCATATTCAAAACCTAGGAATAGTGAATCTATTAATTCAATATGGAATCAGAACCTATTTTATGATAAGGATTATTTCTAGGGAATGAGTTTACAATCTTCTTAATATATCTTAGTTCCTAGTGTTTAGATCTGTGAGAGCTTATTTATGTGTGAAAACTAGATTCCCCACTTTAAGGAATATATTCCCTATTGGATGTTATTTTTTTGCTACCTACTTGTTTTTTAATGTTAACAGGGTGTGTTATTCACTTCATGTTGTGATATGGTACTAGGATGGATAAGCCTAATGTGGATTATGTAATGTTTCAAGGAGGCTCAGATGATGTGGTAGTAGCCCACACAATTGATTGCGAGGGGAGTCAGGATATACAAGTGGGAGTAGAGGATAAAACTGAATATTATGGAATGGTTTTAAGTTTTAATTACCCCTTAATGTGATAATTATTCTTTCTTGATATGAATTTATTTAGTGTTCGATGGTCATATGCTATTTCTATCAAAAATAATTTCCCCCATTGTAAGAGGTAGGTGGGTGTTCTTGGTTTCATTTTTATTCTTAGTGGTAACTTTAAATGGTGTTTCTAGAGTACATAGATTATGGATTGCTACTAATAATGATTAAATAATTCTTATCTCACACGGCTGCTGTAGATAGAATAAAAATTATGAAAAGAAGTTAATCTTTAGAAAATGGTGACTCTGTTTGGATTATGACTGGAGGGAATGGACATCATACTGGCGGTTAAAAAATGTTTCATGAAACAATATTAATGGTTAATTTAATGTATAATAAATTAAATAATGAAATGAAATAAAAAAATAAAAAAATTTAACAAATGTTTCTCTTAATGTTTTTTTGTTTCTATAGGATATATAGTACATAGTAGTGCAAGCAAGGTTTCTATGAGAATATAGGTATTGTTGATCTTAAAAATTTGTTATTCCAAAAATGGGATCATGAGATATATTATACCTTTTATATTTTTTGATTTCATATGCTACTCGACCCATTTCTGTTATGTGACACCCCTTAAAATCTAAGAGTGTTTCCCCCAAAATATGGTTGTATGATAGATAGATGACTACCCCTATTTCCCCACTCTCTTCTCTTGGCAGTTATTTGAGCTAGTATGCATAGTTGTTTGTTTCCCCATATATATTTGTGATGAGGTCTATAATGGAATATTGTTTTTCAAACACACACATATATATATATCTAGATATATCATCCAAATAGATTATTATAGGTATGAAATGTATAGGAACGTATTGATTGAGGTACATAATTGGTGTATGGGATATGATGTTTTAAGGTATAATACATATTGTATAATACATATCATACTGGATGTGGTTGATTTTGAAATCTAATTGGTTAATATATATGAATATGCTCATGTGATTATGGGATGATAGGATTCATGTGGTGAAATTTATGAAGCCTTTTCCAAGGGTCTATGAGATGAATTATTTTTGAGATAAATGGATTAGGATGTGAAATGCTGGGAAAGAGAAGAAAACCTAAGGGGAAGCTGGAAAGAGGTACCCTTGGAATTTCATTATTAAATCATATTCCATCATATATTCAATATTTTTTTAGAGTTTTCCATGGGAGGCTTGGAAATTAGTATACCATTTTATTTGATGAGTTAGTTCCACTATTGTTCACTATGTTTTAGAATGCTTTCATTGTATTTTAAATTACAATATTAGGGGAGTATCATACAGAGTATATTGTTATGCATACACTACTTATATATAAATTGTTTTTTGTTCATCCATAGTAGGTTGGATATTGTTCTATATGTTACAAGCTCTTGGATTTTCTGGATCTATTTAGGATTCATGGTCACTACAGTCTTTCACTTTTAGTACTTATTGTTTTCCATTAATTTTTTATTTTATTATATAATATTTTATGATTTCACTAGGGAGTTATTTATGTATATATTTTGGAAAGTTATGATTGATTTATTTATAATATCTCTTTCTTAATTATGTTTTCCTAGAGGGAAGTTCCTTCCATTGTATAATTATTATACCATCAGTTCTGGTCACTAACCTAGGGCTTAATGTAGGTGTGACTTGGGTAGTCACCTTATCCCTTCCCTCATTATAGGCCTAACAAGGGTACTATTTATGGGGAGGGTGTTGTGATAGTTTTTCCCTAAAATTTTCATGATAGAAGCATGTATTAAATATCATAGGAATAAAAAATCATAAACCTTCTAAGAACACTTGTTATGGTATTTTCATTTCATAGATGATCAATAAAATATAACATTTGTTTATTCTCAAAGTACAATATAAATATTATGAAGAGGGAATGGATTAGTGTTTCCTATTTTCAAAATTTTTACAACCCAAACCTGTATATATTGAAATAGATCTTTTTCTTCATACTCTACTTACAAACCCAAAATATAGTAATGAAAAAAAACATAGTTATAATATTGATTTAATTAATGGTATAGCCAATATTTGGAGTACTACATTCATTTTATTCATACTAATGTACAAGGAATATGTAATATACTTATTTCATAATGAATCATATATCAGGGTGGATGTTATCATGTATCATTTATATTAATAATGGTATTTGTATATTTTAATAATCAATCATTTTTTACATTAGTACCACATATCATCTTAAAGAGGTAGTATACTCTAGTTGAGTATAATGATTTTCAAAAATAACTTATACATCATTAGTTAATAATAGATTATGTTCCTCTGATAAAGGTTAATTTGGTTAGTCTAAACTAGTGCTATTTTCAAAATTCTCATTCCATAAATCCATTGATGATGAACAAAATAAAATTATTCTTTTTAAGGGACATAATATTCATAACCATTCTTACTCACATTACACTTGATTGGAGTCAATTTCATTTTATTTTTTGTAAATGTTAATAGAAACCACAAATATCCTTCACTACACATCTCATAACAATATTTTTTGTTTATATTTATCCATAATCATGGAAAATATATCTAAAATAATTCCATTATTTAAATTTTGATTCTACCCATAAATATTTTAAACAAATTATTTTATTTCTCTATATTAAATCTATATAATCAATAAAATAAAATATAGATCATATTAATAAAAACATCATTGATTCTGTATGATCATTATATTTTAATCAAATGGAAATTTAAATAATATAAAAATACCATGTTTTCAATGGTATTCGCTTTTATATTATATTTAAAAAATTGTAATCATTATTATATATTATCAAGATCAATATTATGTATCATTGGATAAAACATTATGTATCTATCTAATATATTCTATAAAATTTTGGTACCTTTAATAATTATTAGTTAAATATTAGGTATTATCCCATAACCAATTTCATATACTATATAAAATTAGGCATATACTTTACTAATTTTTTAAAAACTCTTACACAACTCCTATTAATTTTTATACATATAGATCCATTTTACATTCAATCATATCTAATATTTTGAGAGCCTCATCCAATATTATAAAACATCTATAAATTTCATTCCACTATTATGTGAACTTCAAATTTTTTTTATTAAACTTAGAAAATTCTATAAAACATTTATTTTCAATTAAATTCTTCAAAATTCATTTACAATATCCATCTAATATCTTTTTTTATATAGTTAAAAGTAAATTTAATAATCTTCTTTGAATAAATATAATTAAACTATGAACATCTCCAAAATTATTCTCCATGAAACAATATAATTATACTCTATTATATTAGAATGTGTTTTCATCGCCAATATGTGGTCCTATTCATTAGAATATATAGTATATATATGTTAATAAAATTTAAAAAAATCATTTTTAAAAAAATAAAATTTCCTTTGATAATTTTTTTATTTCATCAATTTTTATATTTATATTACTAAACTCAACATATTTATTGTATATTGAAAAATCCAAAAAATCCAAAAAAATATAAGGAAAATTATGCTTTTGATTTTTTTATCATTAGAAATTAATTTCAAAATTATAATTTAGAAAATATAAAATAATAAAATATAGTATTCATAAAAATAGTCTAATATAATTTTGGAAAGGAGTACTACTTCTTTAATACAAGATATATCATAGCTCATCATTTTTTCAAAGATAAGGGTGAAATATAACATTCATGTGTAACCTACTCATGCATATTCTATTGATTTAAAATATATACACATAGTATAATACTAAAATATATTATTTTATTCCATCTAATAAGTTTATATGAATGAGTATCATTGTCTCTTAACACTTCCACCATTTAATCTCCTATCTAGGAATCAACCATTCACTATACTAAAGAAAAATACATCATCATAAAATACATACATGCTCAACCATCCACATATTATAATGTAATATCTATGGTTGTTATCTCTTCTATTAGCTGTAACACAATAATTATCTATTGAATAATATAATTTTATGATTTTCAAAAAAAATAGTTTCTAAATTTTTTATTTTTATAAGAGTATATGTTTTCCAAAATTTATTTTATATTAAAAATAATTCTATTTACCCTTATCTAACATTTACATCCTTTTTTATTATATATATTTCAATATCTAATGGTATTTAATGAATATAAAATTCTCTCGCAATAGGAAATTCCAATATAACATTAATATAAAGTATACATCTTTTAACTCATAGTCATGGGTATTGTATTTATAGTTATAATGGTGTAACGGTCTTGTCGCATAATATTTGTTTTATCACATCTTCATTAATAAAAAATCCAATAATTTATTTGAGAAATCATAGTAATAATAAAATAGAAACAATTTTATCAAAAAATAAAAATATATCATCTCGGGTCAGCCACAATTCCATGGATTTAAAAGCTTCATGACATTGTTAAATATTAAAATAATTATTCCATTTCACACTATTTTTATATAATGGAATTTCAATATGAAAATTAAGAATCCAAAAATTGTTATTAGCCAATAAAAAGAATAAAATTATTCACTTTGGATTCTTTATTTAGTGACTGATATTAAACAACCTCCCCAATAAATATATTGCATATAGTGATGTCATTCTGTATTATGATATGTACCATTTTATTAACATCATGTATCTGAGGGAAACACTTTAATTACATACCATAGAGATCAATCATTTCTAATTACTATAATATATCCCTCATATTTTCTAAAAAAAATCCATCTGGAGTACTCCATGATATCATCCATGAAAATCGATTAAATATATGAAGAGTTGTGTTAGAAATATATGATGAATTAATCCATAAAATAGGTTTGGTTTGTACTTTATACATAAGGAAATAAAATCTTAATACTAATACTATTTCAAGCTTTAAAAATATGTCAATTGTAATATCTTTATTAGTATTACTCAACTGTTGTTATGTATACCTATATCCAATATTTAAAAAATTAATATTCCCATCTTAATTGAAAAAAATATCATCAATACTTCATAAAAGGTATTATATGATCATTGATACCTAATTTAACCTAGGATAATCAATGATAAATATCAAGAATATATCATCATAAATGGAAAATAATACAACTGCATCTCATGGTAACATGCTATGTAAAATTAAACCTCATTTTACCACAGTAATAATTTTAATCCTCAACTGAATAAGAAAATATGGTATAACATGACATAAGGAAAATAAATATATTGTTATATCATGATGAAACTTATTATTGTACTCTCTTTATATCTCTATATAGTGTAAAATTCATTATAAAATATATCCTTGTACTCCTGAACAACTGTGATAAGATCCACATTGTTCATTTACGTAATTCACAATGATATACATATTAATTAAAATGAATTTTAATGAGTATTAGTATGAAAATAACTCTACCATTGATCACTTTTGTGAAAGAAGCATATTCTCCCAGCTCAGAAAAATTAAGATTCCTTTATACCATTAATAATAAATAAAATATCATCTTTTATGGTCAAATTTTCATTATGAATAAATTTTATTATATTCTATCATGAACGATATGTTTTATAGAACTACATTAAACATATATGAACCATAATTAAAATCAGATGAGTGGTAGTGACTCTGATGGTTGATAAATCCTCACAATAAAGTATTTCAAACCAATAAATAGGTTTTGAGTGATAATATAATACAAATCATGTATTTAGAAATGTAATGAAACAATAATGTATTAATTCAGGATTAGAAATTTAAGGACTCTAAGTTTATCCTTTTATATTCTCACTATTTCATTAAAAATTCAAATACCACAAAGCCACCCTATTTAATATATATATAAATAACTATATTGACTATTCTCTAGACATGTTACCTTTCAAGATGGTAAAAAAATTCCTTCATCGTCAGGTACCTCCCCCATTCATAAAATTTTGAATGGGTGATGATCTTGTTGACGTTCTACTAGTAATAGTCATAAGTATTTTTGTTGATAATGTTTTAGTTTCCATTAAAAATATGGTTTTTGAAAATTTATATTCTATAGAGATATAAAAATTTTATGGGGAGAAAGTCACATAATAATATTGTGATATTTTATCCAATGAAAATATTGGAATTTTAGACACATCATGTAATGGCCCAATAATTATATATTACCTATTAATTTACTTAGGGATACCCAATAAACTCCCATGTTTCCCCATGATTTTTTGAGGTTTCAAAATATAATATATGATTGATTTATAATATGAGATACATATTATCTCCAATGGGACTAACTCTTCATATTATATTTTAGAAAATCATGTGCATAATATATCCAAAAATATGAAAAAAACATATAAAACAATTAAAAAACACAAAAGGAATTACTATTATTGGAAACATAATTAAAATTCACCCAATTGCACATATGTGTGTTTTAAATTAAAATTTTAAATATAAAACCTTCCAATACTTCTTTATTTAATGGAATAAATGATAAAAAAATTGAATAATATCAAACATTAAAAATTGACCAAAAATTCATTATGTTTATACAAATGAGTGATAACAATATAATGAACCTAAAAATGGAATACATTTAAATTGTAAAATAATTTCTCTTTCATAAGAGGTTTTTAATATCTCTCCATTAAATCACCTACATAAACCAATATGACCAAATAATCTATAACAACTTGAAGGTGTAAAAAATATCCACGATTCAACTATATTTTCATGTTACAAAATTGATATATAAATATATATCTCCTATAAATTTGTTAAATTTCAAAATAAATACATTAATTCATAAGAAAGGAATTTAAGGTATGAGTATAAATCATTATTTATTCCCAAAGAAAATCCCATAGTTCTTCATGCATGTGAAAATATAAGTGGGTCTGTGAATTTTATTAAACATGTAAATGTCACAAAAAATTACTTATATGCAATAATATAATTAATTTAAATTTTTTTAAGGAATAGAAATACTTTGATACAATTTTATATTTAATCAAGGATAATGTTAAATAAATAAAATATTTTCATCCTCATCTGCACTAAAGGCACTATAACTCTAACAAAACCACCCATTCAAAAAAAAAATCCATAAAATTAAAATATATCAAAATGAAACATTTTTTGTTATGTATTCAACCCAAATGATTAAAATATAATACAACATCATATCAATATTGTCACTTGGTCCACAGAATAAAACATGGCCATGTTATGTAACTATGAAATCTTCAATTTTTAGGGTTCAACATCTTATCTAAACAATGTGATGAAATTTTCCAAAATAGTATAGTCTAAATGCTTCCTGATAATTCATATGAAAACATTCACAATATAAAATTTTCCCTTTTATAATCACATAAAAACACAACTATTAAACACAAAAACAACTGACTTATTAACCAAACTATAAATTTTTGATAAAAAACATTATTAATGGAATAATTATTTATAACTTGTATTGTTCGAAATAAATAAAGTCTATCTAAAAAATACAATAATAAATCTAATAAATAATTAATGATAATTAAAATGGGTTTTATAAAGATGTTATATTAAATAAAAAACTGATTCATCCCCCATTGTAAACACCTAATAGAAAATAATTCATTTAAGGTTAGTTGAGTATGGTTAGAGGAAGTTTCACATCTAATATGATTTTTAGTATATAATCACCAAAAAACTTAATTTTTCAAAAAATCATATACAATTTCTTCTTCTATTACCCTCTAGGATATAAAATAGAGATCAATGATAAGATTGGTGATGATTAGAAGAGATAAATAAACACAATGTGATTATTTTCGATCCAATGTTATAACACTTAAACATGGAATAGAGGAACACCACTGGGAAGGGAGGAGAAATGAAATTGTAATAAATGATACATGGATCTTTATCTAGGGTAGAGGATTAAAGTGGGATGATAAATATTGGTTTTGAGTAAAATAAAATGAATTTTTCACATTATTTAAATACTAAAAAGATTATATAAATTTTTTGAAAATATTTTATATTCAATGTGTACAAACACTATCCAATTTTTTATGAATAGAATAGTTATCCATGGTCAGTTTTCAAAAAAATACAAAAAAATATTTTTCTCACAATGTCCTCTAAACATATAAATTTTTAATATTTTATATGAATAAATTATCATTTAAATTAGATAACAAAAAAGTTTGTGAACACTTCCCATCACATGGAAACATCCAATAATTTTAATGTCATTAATAAACTATTTTAGAAAAAAAATTGCATTTATTTGAATCAAACCCCATGTAACATTATATATTTTTATTCATAGAAGATGAATCAGTGGAGTAATCCAATACCTAAACAATTTCTATTATTGATTCTATATTTAAATGTGATTTGAAATAAAATTTAAAATAACCATAAAATCAATTATATAATTATTGATTATACAATAGGGTTCTATGTGATAAATTTCTTAATTATAAATATTATATAAATTATTAAAATATATATTTATATTTTAATGAGTATATATAATTTATTTTTTGAATTAAATTTCTATATTTTTTTGTTAAAACATTTTGAAAATTTAATTTTCTTATCATTGTATATTGATGATGTATGAACTAAGGGAACACTGGGATAAAAACATGATTTCCAAGAACCAAATCATGAAATTATCTATAATGGTATTTATATTAATTTTTTTTATATTTATTTGTTATCATATTATTCTAGTTTATTTATATTATACCTATAATTTCTCCAATCTAAATGGGTCCTAAAATAGCCTTCTCTCCCAATCCAATAAAAATCACATTTTCCTGATTTGATCTATCGCATAATTATTCAAATTAATCAATCTAGATCAATTATATATAGTTTTTATTATAAAATATAATCTTGTTAAGATGAAAATTACATGATCTCCCTTAATTTTGAATGTGATTTATAAGTAAATATTTTGAAATCTAGATCATCAAATGTATCTAAAAATTTATTTTATGTTATAGGAATGTTTTATATTATTTAATTTATTGAAAATAATTATTTCTTAATGATTTTTTATTTTCTACAATTTGGATTCTTTTTTGATATCATTACAAAAGTTTTTGATATGGAATTAGTTATTTTTATTGTTGTAGTTTGAGAAGACGTTGAAGATATATTCAAAAAAATTTGTAAGGAGGCATCAAAGTACCACCCATATAATGGTAATAGGTAGATAATATAAACATATAGGATATCTACTAAATAGTCATTGGGATTTTCTGAATATCTTGAGGCCTTGACATAGTTTGTTAAAAATAATTATTTTGGTGGACCTCATAGCTCTTGAACACCCACGATCAATACTTAAAGAGTCTGATGAATCATATAAGATTAATAGACATATTGGATCCTATAAATATATCTCTTTAGTGTATTTTAATATATACTAGTGAATAAAAATTTCTAAATTGAAAAACATTACATTTGATCAATGAATTTCCACACCAACGATGATACATTGGAAGATTATCACGGTCTCAATGTTCCCCAAAAAGAAAAATAACATTATTCTTAAATATTTTACTCTCCCTTATTCAATAATCTCAATATCTATAATAAAAATTAAACAAATATATATAAGATATTATAGAATATATTTGTAATGGTTTTTCACTATGAAAAAAACTCATCATATTATCTCCTTTTACAATGGGTTCTTATTATCAAAAAATAGATGGATAGGTTCCGTGTCTACTGATGATGTTGAATATGGTACTAAAAACCATAATTATGATATTTGGGTTTATTGACCACTACCAGGATCAAGGGCTTAATAAAAACCCTCTTAACTGGAGGGGAAAATATATAAGGGATCAACTTAATCTATTTCTAAATTCGTTTATCAAACAATTTTTCCCTCTCTTTCAATATCTGTTTTTCATCATTGAAAATTGATAAAAATAATTTCATAAATTGGATATGAATTATCTGATGTGTATAGTCACTTAATTTATACCTAAAATTATATTATAATATATATCCAAATTAATGAATTATCATATATTAATATTATTATTTTGAATTTATTATTATTATTAGATTTATTTTTTTAAAAATAATAATTTACTAACGTTTTACATTTTAATAGTAACAAAAATTTAGTATCAAAGGGTTTATTTATTTTTTAATTGAAATATATTGTAGTTTTACAAATTATTCTTGGATTTTATTTTTAAATTTTTTTTGCATATATTTTTTAATTTTTTTTAATATTAATAAATTCTAATGTTAGATCTTTTTGTAATGTAATCTTACTCAAATTTACATGATCTTGTTTTTTATGAACAAATTATTCATATTATAAAAATTTCATATCAATATTTCTTTTTAGCATAATTTTCTATATCTATAAAATTTTTATACTTGAAGTTACTCCTACTAATAAAATAAAATGTAACTTGATAGTCGATGATATTAAATACCTTGAGCTAAATGGAAAATCCAAAAATAATTTCCATTAGGAAGATAACTAAAAATAATAAAATCCTATTTTTATCTATAAAAATTCATATTAAATATATAAATTACTATAATTCACTCATGGAGGAATTATAAAGTTAACTATAATAGATTATATATGTATTTCAAATATATTCAAATATTTTATAGGAATCCAAATGAATCTATTACTAGTATGGTTACATGGTATAAAAAAGTTTCTAATGGCCTTAATTCTCTTGGTAATGATTTTTATAAAATGAATCCTTAAAATATATATTACATGGGTGCTAATAAAAAATTGTGAACCCTTGGTTACAATTATAGAATAAGGTATATAAATAAATAAAATGTGGGGTTGAAGAACTAATATTATCTCAAATGAAATATGAAATCCCTATGAAGTAGTATGTTGGGAAGGAGTCCAATAAATCAAAATATGAAAGTAAAATAATGACCTTAAATTCTATAAATTATGACTCATCTAGTGGAAAGGTTCAAGAAATTTCTTGAAATCTTCATGAACATAAAAAAATGAAGGAAAGTAATCATTATAATCCAAACTTGATTGTCAAAAAAATGAAACCAGATGTTTCATGGTACAAATGCATGAAAAAGGGATAAATAAAGTTATAGTTCTCTATCTATAAAATGAATGTGTAAAAATAAAAATAAGGTAAAATATATCTTAACGGTACAACCTGGATTGAATGGATGGAGTTTATGTACTCAAATTTGAAATCCTTTTTATGTTACTCAAGTGTTATGTTTCTTTTGTCCCATATTTAAGAATCTATTGAGGTTAGTTCCCATCTTCACATTTCCTCATCCTCCTATTTAACAACCTTCTCCATAAGCCATATTAGTTAACAGTTAAATAAATATGATCATGGTTAACATGGAAATGGTATCCATTAATTTACCATAATATACATAGATCATGATATGAGATAAAAACATATTCTTAATGAATAATTAAAAATAATAATAGAGATAGAAGATAACATGAAGTTTAATAGAATACTTATCCACAAAAATTAAAAATCAACTGGTTTTCCATAATCTCAAATATACAACAAATATATCAAAATCACACTCTCCAAATTCACCAAATGATATGATTATATAAATAATATATTATTCCCTTAAAGGAATGAAAAAACGTTGTTTTTTGTGGTTTAAAAAAATCATAAAGTCACCAAAAAATCCATCAAATAGAAATTTTATTAAATGTTTATATCAAGATATTTTTAAAAAAAATAATTTTATAGAATTATAAATTTAAATATTTATTATGATTGCAAGAATGAACAATTTGGGAAAACCCCAATTAATCTCTCATTATGTATTTCCACTATAAAATCACATACTAAAAAATTTGGATACCTAAATAGTTGTTTTTTAACTTTAGCATAACCATGTTTTTTTGGGTTCCAATATATTTATTCATAATATTTTATTTCAAAACTATCTTTAGATAAAAAAAAATACGAATTTTAGTATAGATATAGTGGATTTTCAATAAAAATGTGTGGAGAACTCTACAAATTCAATAAAATAGATAAACTAGAAAGAGGTTCATATCCATCAGTTATAACTTCGGGTGTATGAAAATCAGTGAAGGTATCATCAGTTTTTCTAACTCAAATATTATTAAAATTATTTTTTTCAATGTCATGAACTAAATTTTTTAAATAATTTGTCAATTGTGAGATTGGTGTTTCAAAAATTATTTTGAAAATGACTTTTAAAATAAAATTAACTAGAAAATAAATCATTTCATTAAGACATCTCATTATCAAAATGTTTGTAAAATGAATTTCATATCTCTTTTCATCCAAAATATTAAATTATAGAGTTCTAAAGTTAGTGATTCAGGGATTTGGTATAAATTACTTTGTCACTTTAGTATACACTCACTTATCAAACTCTTATATTATTAACTAGTAAGAGATTTAACCGAATTTTATTTCAAATATACATGGTTTTGAAGCATGAAAATATAGTAGTAAGCACAAATATTCTATTAAATCAATAAAAAATAATTCCTTTTTTAAATCTCTCAAATTAATTTATCTTGATTTATTTAGACCTTCTCAAAATTAATGTATCATTTATTAGTCATATACATTCAATAATTTTTTTGGAATTTATAAAATTAAATTGGGCATAATTATTCCCTCATAACATTGAAGCATGAAAATCATTCATCATGTTATAAAAAAATATGAAAATAAAAAAGGTTTTCAAGTTATTTTTATTCAATGAGATCAGGGAAGATAATTTGACAATAAAGAATTTGATTCTTTGTGATCTTCTCAGGAATATAATAATTATTTTTATGCTCCTCAAACCCCATAAAAAATGAAGTAGTATAAAGAAGATATTAGACTATTCATGTAATTTTTGGAACTATTTATAATGAATTTAATTTAACAATATTTTTGTAGTTCAGTCAATTAATACCTTATGCTTTATCAGTAATCACATTGTCATATAAAATTTTCTAAAAAATTCCCATTATGAAATTGGAAAAATAAAAAACTATATTGGGGTTTTAAAAACTAATAAATGTATTATTCTCAATACCGAAGAAAATCATGGAAATTTTGATTAGAAATTTAATGGAGGTATTTTTACTGGATACTCCAAGCCAAGAAATCCAACCTAAGTCTTTAACAATATGGCTATAATTTTTAAATAATAAATTGATGTTGATTGATGTGAAAATTCCCCAAAATATCTTCCTAAAAATGATTATGTTGAAAATGATTTTTTAATTTCAAATAATTATTCTCAATATAATGAAGTTAATATTTAGAAAGAATATATATCAGTTTATTTTATGATTTTTTTTAAAAACCCTATCTACCATCCCCTAAAAAATTTCATTGTATATTTTTAATCGAGTTATTATATTATAATATCAGTCCTAATAATGATTGAACATTGTGACTTAATCTCTCACTTAGAGTTCCAAAATATGAATGATTCCCTTGATGGATAAAATTGGTTTTTTTCATATAGGTTAACTAAATAAATTCATTATAAATGATATATAGACTATGGGGGAATGACCTAATGATCATCCTGACAATGGATCCAAATGGTATTTTTGGAATAATTTTGATTATCTTGGTAATATAACTATAAATAAATCTCATCTATAGATAAGAGTTATAACCAATAATAATGAACTGACCATAGTGAAATCTCTTTAATCACCACTTTATTATAATCTTTTAAAATATTATGGGAATTAACTTCTTGAATTAAGTTCAAACTCATGAAAATGGATGTTAAAAGGACTTTTTACATGTTTTTATTAATGAAAATGTTTTTTTGGAACAACTAACTACTTTTTAAGATTTTAATTTTTGAAATCATGTTTTTAGATTGACTAAATCACTTTATTTATTAAAATAATTTTCTAATTTTTTTATGAATGTTTCTCTAATTTTTATTTGACAAATCTGTCGGTAATGGGAAAATCCAATTTAAATATTTTTCTAAAGAACATCTCAAATAATTTTCCATATATCAAAATTTAAATTGATGATTTGATTTCCAGCTCCACCAATGAATCTCATTATTCTGAAATTTTTTATTCCATAAAAACTAATTTGTGACAAAATTATTAATGGAATAAAAATATATCTTTCCTTTCATATTTTTCCAAATTAATATTTCATTTTTATTTACCAATAAAAATACACTATTTATCTTTTAAAATGATTCATCATGGATAAATGTTTTTAAATTTATACAACCATGTGTATTTCATATAAAATTACATTATAAGTAACATGTTAGTAAATTTAAAATGGGATTTATAAAATTATGATTGGTAATCAACAATATCTTACTACTACACGACCTGAAATCACATTCATAGTTTGAATTTATTATATTTTATAATAAATTCAAAAATATTCTCTAATCAAATATGAAAATTATTTTTCATTATTTAAATGAAACTAATTATCTTGGTTTGATTTTTCCAAACTTAATTTTTTTTATTCAATTGGTTTCTAAAACCCTATTTTTTTTCCTTCAAACCAAGAAGAAAATTTACATGTTAGACTTTCTGCCTACATATAATATACCTCTTCTTAGGGATTAGTAAGAATCAAAATGTGGTTTCTCTTCCTATATATGAAATGAAATATGTATCCATTATGAGTTATTGACATGAAATAATATGGATGAAAACACTCTCCTAGTCTTTTAGCATACATATGACCATATACCTATTAAATTCTATAATACCAGTTCCATTAGTATTTCTAAAAATCCAATAATATAATATTTCAATTAAAATTTTGACTATGGGAACCATTTTATCAGAGAACACTTCCAAAAGGCTGATATATTATTGAATTTTTAATAATAATAGGCCAACAAATATATATTTTCACTAAACCACTAGTAGTTTATCATTTTTAAATTATTAAAGGTTAATTGAAATTGGTAAAATTATTAAAATTTTCAATTGACTATGGATAACATGAGAGATATTTTTGAAATTTATTATAAATTTTTATCTTATTTTAAATTACTTTCTATCACATCATAAATTCATAAAATTAACGATTTTACTGAACTTTTATTCAATTTTATCTATTAAATATGATCAATATATATAAATTTTTCATTTGTGTGAGTATTATCTCTTGAATTAAAAAATGTTTCTAAACATATTCTTTTTTTCAAATTTCATTTTAAAATTGGAAAATGGTTTCTCTTATTTTCAAACATAAAATTAATATTTTCTAAAAAAAGAAATTTTTATTATATTTTTACTATTGTATGAGTTTTAAATAGGCTTGTTTTAAACTATTAATACAATTTTTTAATATAATTCATTTAAATTGTTTTGATGATTTATATGAGAAATTAAGATTATGTTCTACCTTTTTTGAAAAATGGTCTAATTTTATCTCTTTTCAAAGAATATTAATGATGAGTAAAAAATTTTACAAGTAATTTTCTCTCAATAATATTTTTTCTATGACATAATGTAATATTTAGGATGATTCTAGGGTATATATTCACATAAAATAGAATTTTTCCAACCTTCTTAAACATTTAATGGAGAGAAACCACACTATAGTGGATGAAGTATTTTGGAAAAGGTAGGTATCGATAATCTTTATTTTAATTTATATTAATCTTTATTTCATTACTCTTCCTCTTATAGTTTTTATCCATTATAAATATTTTTTTGAAATAACATCATATAAAAATCATATTTATCCATCTCATGGTCTTACTAAAATGGAGTTCATAAGATGAGAGATATTTCCTATTTTTTTATTTTTTAATATATAAATATCTTATATTTTTTATTAAACTCTATTTTTAATCTATATTTGGAGTTTGCAAAATCCATTTTAAAATATTTATTTAATTTCTCATAAAATATTTCAATTTTTTTTCCTTTCTTCTCCTTATTTTCATTTTTATAATCACATATGAAGATAAATTTGGACTTAAAAGGGGCAGAACATTATTTTTTATCATTATGTATTTTTTTATTTTATTGTTTCATATAGGGGAAGTTGATTGTTTTACTCTTCTTTTAAATATTGATTTTTGATATTTTTCTTCTTGTTAATTTTTAATATGATTTATTATAGAATACATTATTATATCATTAATTTCACATTCACTTAATTCCATTATATATTAACTATTTTATGCTACTAAAAGGAGGGATTATTATACCTATATCTAGTTATATGTTCATGACTATAAACACTCATTTATAGTTCTAACAATTTCCTTGACTATTTTTTTATATGAGTAATCCTAAATCATGGTATTAATTAATTTATTAATTCTTTCATAATATCATGTGGACATAAAAAATATAATTAAAGATTTATTGTAATATTTTTTTTTGATATATTATGCTAAATGATATCTAGTGATTAAATCAGTGGGTGAAAATACAAGGGTTCTATGAAGGTATGGAAGGAACATAAACTACCAAAGTATCCCTTAGATCTTTCAAGGAAGTTCTGGATAACCTTTTAAGAGGATCCTACCATTCAATGGTGATGGACAGAGCCACCCATGTTGAAATATTCCACTAGCTACTCGATGGAGGAGCACTGACCTACCATTGGTAGTAGGCAAGGAAATGTAACTAATAAGAACACTATTGGATAGCTAGTGGTAATATTTGGCTATAAGGTGTATTTGATCCAACAAGAAAAAATTCATTATTTTTATAGACCAAGATACTCTTAAAATCTAGTTTAAGATACTTACTAATTATAAATAATTCCAAATGAATATCTGACCTATTGATTTTTATATATAGGTCTACTCAGTGGATTGGAAAATTTACTAGTTAGTTATAATTCCTCAATTGAAAAATCCTTAATTTTATCAATGATTTGGTACACCAATGATTAATCTCCCAATAAAGCTCTCCAATCTCAAAGTTCCTTCCTAAGATAACTATAATTGATCTTTAGTATCTTCAAATCCCTTATTAAATCATCTCCCATTATATTTTCTCAACTATACAAATCCTAAATGATAGTTTAAGGATTATGTTTTAAATTTATTGGCACATGGAAAATATATCTCCATATTAGGTCTTTCAATAATGGTTTCTCACTACCACAAAATTATATTTTGAGTTACATGTTTATAGAATATTTTCAAGAGGTTTCTCGCTAACATAATTATGAAAAATTGGGTTTCTTATTACCACAATGAATAATGTAACAATAATACATATCACTCAAACATAAGGAAAGAGGAATAAAGGCTCACATCAAGATACTACGGAACTCCATTATGAACCTTTTTTTCTATATCTTAAAATTTATGTTTTTTATCATTCAAAAACAATATAGATAATTTCAAAAATTCATTAAATTTTTTTACTTTTCATAATATAATAAATTATATTGAAATTAATTTTATAATATGTTTCAAAATTATCACATTATATTTTAAAAATCATTTAGTTTTTAATTTACCTTTATAATTATATTTACTTTCTTTTCTTTAAAAAATTCACTATCAACCTCTTTCCATTCTAAATATGATTAAAAATTAAATCATATATATTATAGATCATAGAAAAGTTACATAGTTCAACATAAGATATATTTTGAAACATCAATAATAATTATAGAATAATACTTTTCCATATTTATATTTATGAATTAGATAGTAAATTTACATTAAAAAATACGATATGTATGATATCCTACCTGACATGCAATAATAGGTTTCTTCGAAATCATACATTGCACACAAGACTGAGTTATACCGAAAAAAATATATTATCAACATTATTATTCTAAGTTTTAGTTATATAATATCCATTATAATGGAAGAAATGAACGATATTAATTAAATTTTGAAAATATATTCTACACATGCTTATGATTCATTAGTTAGAAAATTTATTAGAAATGTAAAAAAACCAATTGAATATGAAAAATGTGTTTTTATGGAAAACTATTTAAGTGAAAATAATTGTGTTTATAAAATAATAAAATAAATCTTGTTTAATTATATTAATTAAATAGTAATTCAATGCAATATTTAAAGTATATCTTATATGTTTTATAGACATTATATAAGAATAAATACAATTTTATAGATAAAATGTGTGTTTTTCTAAAAATATAGTTTTACCACATTTTGATGGAGAACACATTTTAAATGTTTTTTTGACACTTTTATAGATTCTATTTGACAAAAAAAACTTTTTATCTAGAATAGGGACATAAAAATTTACTTTGTTTGAATTTTGGTATTTTTCTGATAAAATTTATTTTTTAATGAATAGCGGAAAACATTGCATTTTAATTCAAAAGTTATTTTTCATCAAATTTATTTATATAGTTATATTATAATTTTAATTGGTTTTAAACTTTAATTAGATTAATTTTTTATAATTTAATCCTATTCAGTTCATTAGAATCAATTTCATATTGAAATTGAATAGAAAAAATATGTGAAGTTTTGAACATTTTCTTTTAAAAAACCAATTTTCTCATTCTAACAACTATATTAATTTTAAATTTATTTTTTACAGTTATGTGAATTGAATTTATATAAAATAAAATAAATATTTTAATTATTATGAAAAATTGAACCAACAGGATCAAAATATGTTTTGATGAATAATAACTTTTGAATTTAATTTACCACGATAAAAGGGTAAATCAGGTAAATAAGGGTAAATATAATTTTATAATAATATAAAACTACTCTATAACTTTTCCTATTCTTATTTTATGATTGATTTCCGACCAATAAAATACTTGGGCCGAAATTTTGGCCTTTGTAAGTCACATGGGTGTGATTATGACATTAATAACATTTTATTTAATGTAAAAATAAAAATATCATAAACATGTCCCTTATAACTAAAAAAAATTAATGTGGTGTTATATAAGTGATCTATTATAATATAAATATTAATTATAAATCTAAATATATTACTTATATCATGTTAATTTATATAAAATTTTTATAAAATAAATAATTAAATTTAATTATGACACAATGATGATGTAATAATAGATTTAGTAAAGAAAGAATAAAATAAATGATACTAATAATATTAAAATAAATAATATTTGAAATATTTGATGTCATCCATGAATTTTATAGTTTACTATGACATGTTATAATTATATTTAAAAGTTTTTTATTAGTTATCTCCCTGTTTAGATTTTATTAAAATTCAATAAAATGGATAGTGTCAAAACTCACATAATTACTATTTTATAAAAAAACAATGTATTAAATTATTTAAAAATCCTAAAAATATTTTAAAATTTAAAATAGGATATATTAAGGTCTAATAGTTCATTAAATGTCCATTTATTTAGAATTTACCCCATATAAGTAAAATTTATATCCTATTAGTATTTAAAATGTTGTTACCACAATTAAAATTAAAAGAGAGAATTTAAGGGTAAACCAGAAATATAAGGTTAAAAATAAACTCAATACATTTATAAAAATTAATAAATGAGAGTATTTAGAAGTAAAATAATTTAATATTCTACATAAATCATGTTGGATCAATTTTTATTCAAAAGTTAATTTATATTAATTTAATATTTTAAGAGTTTCTGAGGGTGCCCCTCCCCTCTCTTATGAAAAGGTACTCACTCTTCTCTAATAATTAAACTTCTAGAACCATTTGGTTCATCTAAGATCTAACTAAACCCATTCATATAATAATTACCCATATTCTTGAGGCCTTATTATAGGAATAACACCCTTCTTAGAGGTGTTAAGGTATTCTTCAAAGGTGATTTATCGTAGAAGAGGAATATAAAGATTGTACATGACGAGTCATACTCAAGGTAAGGGACATCGTCTCAATCTACTTTCATTGATGCATATTTTGATAATATATACCACCTTATTTTGAAATTTTTATATTTAAACCCATTAACTTTTAATTTTATTCAATGGGTTTCAAAAGGAATCTTTTTTATATGAAAAATTTTACTAAACAAAAATAGGAATGTTTTTTAACATATGCGGTGACAACAACCTTTCCACTGTCATGAACATTTCTTGGTATTTAGATACCTCTATAGGTCGTAAGTTTTTAAAAATAAAATTAAATACCATATTATATTTTTATATATCTTGGTATTGAAAATGGTTTTCATAATGGATTGATTATATCAATATCTTGAAATGATATCTTGGGATTTCAATATCAAAATGTTATTTTTTAATTTATACTTATTAATGTGTAATGATTATTTTATAGTTCTTGGTAAATGATTATGTATATGGTTGGTTCCATGTATAAAATTATGGTGTTTGATCCTATGATATCTCTCCAATTCATTGGGTAATGAGACAGAGTTAAACGATAAGGTTTCTCTTAAGAGATTTATGGAATATACTATGATCAGTATTCCAAACATAGCCATTAAGGTTACCCCCTATGTAGATGTAAAATCTAAAATGTAAGTATGATATGGATTCCACACATTACCTTTATGATTTATAATTTCTCAGTGTTTTTAAAAATCTTATTAATTCATGAGTTATGTTAAAGAGGTTATGTTTTATTGGTGAAAAGTATGATTTCAAGGGTTTATAAGTATTCATGGAATACAATTTTCTTTCCTTATTTTATATTCCATTACTTTATTTTTATGCTCATCCCAAGTTTTGAAAAAAAATTCATTGGATTTAAATATTAATAGAGTCAAAGATGGGATCAAGGAAAAGTGATAAAGTTTAAACTTGAAACGAAACAATGTTTGTTTTTCAACATTTTTTATTTTATAAAAAATGGATAGTGAGTAGAAGTGGCCACATTGTAATATGTCAGTTGTTATGTATGAGTTATGGAATAGTTATCTAAATATCAAAACTTTATAATATCCTAAATGTGAAATAAATTTAAATTATTTACTTAAATCAATATTAAGTAATGTTTATTGCTGGGGTCTTATAATTATTATCAAAGGGTGGTTTAGATAACTTTAGAAGTTAATGTGATATTTAAGCATAAGTTATAAGTTATATTTAACAAAAATGGTTAGAATAATAGAAATAGTAATAGGTATTTGAGAAAAAAATAAATTAGTTTTAAATAACATTAATAATTATATCTTAGTTTTTATATCCTCATAAGATAGTATATGGTGATTTTATTGATATACTCAAACTAACCTTTTTGGTTTTGTTAAATGTCTCGATCCAGAAGGCAAAAAAGTAACAATGGATGTGAAGGAAAATATGGTGTTTCTATGAATAAAAAACCAAATGAAATGAGAACTATAATGAGAACTCTCTTGGTTATTCTAAACAAAAACCCAAGAGTAATGAACAACCACTAAAACCTTAGTGATTTTTTTGAGGCATCATATATGAGATAAATTAATCCATATGAAAGTTTATGTAATAATGATCATAAAGGTAAGCATATTCATCAACATATGTGTCAAGGATGACAAAATAAAAACCTAGGAAAATGTTTTAATGGTATATTAAGGTGTTATAGATATGGTATTAAATGTCATAAATCTATAACCTACCAATAATGAAAGATTTAGTTAAATCTAGGAAAGGTAAAGAAGTTATTTTTGATATATCAATTGAATGTTTGAAATGTGGGTTGGATGGTCATTATGAAAATAGATGTCATATGAAAAAGGTTCCGAAATGGGATCAGAAAGACCATACTAATATATGTTCAGTAATACCTAATTCCATTCCAATTGAAGATTAGGAAACTGAGAATGACATATGAAAGGTATGGATTACTTTCATGTCTCTTGTTTTGAAATTTTTGAATCTTAGGACATGATTCATGTTTTTGTTTGTATGAAAGTATTATTAAGGAAAAAGATGGAAAATTGTGGTTAAGGAAACATGAATAATGATGAATCATTAAGAAGTCTATATATAAGGGATTCGAGAGTTATGTTAGATATATGGATGATAAAATTTTTAAAAGTATTAATGAACTTTTGATTATGCGGTTACTTTGGAAGAATATTTCTAGTATGTGTAACCCTAAAGTTTGTTATGTGAAAATTTTATTTGACTAATAAAAATATTTTCATATATAGACATAATTATAAAGGTTTGAATAGCCTTTAGGGTTTATATGATCTTTTATTTTGGGGTAATTATGGGTTATCACATTTTTGGTTTCAAAATAAAATGTATGAGATAAAGATTGAGGAGAAAACATGTTATGGTTATTTTTGAGAATTTTATCTCATTTTTTGAATGTCAAAAAATTATATAATTTTAAGAAAATTGAAACCTGTGGGAAGGGTGAAAACCTGTCACATTGGAAAAATCTGTGGAAATCAAGCCCATAACCGAAGTAAAACAAGGCTTTATCACCTACCACTGGCCTACGAATAATATTGAAATAAATATAATTTGAAATATTTTATAATTTGAAATATTTTATATCAAACACAAATTTTATTGAAATAAATATAATTTGAAATATTTTATACCAAACACAGATTTTATAGGTGAATATGATTTTTTATAAGTATATTAAATGGTTTTTTGTTATCTCTCTTTTCAAATTTTATTTAAATTCAATAAAATAAATAGTTTCAAAATAGACATAATTGATATTTGATGAAAATAATAATTTATTAAATTATTTAAAAATCCTAAAAATATTTTCAAATTAAAAAGTGTATATAAAAATTCCTCAAAGTTTATAAATTTTCTAATTATTTGTAATTTACCCAATAAAAGTAAAATTTATAGCCTCTTAATATTTAAATTGTTGTTACCACAATTAAAATTAAAGAAGAAAATTTATGGGTAAACTGGAAAGATAAGGTTTAAAATAAATTCAATATAGGTCTAAAAATTATTGGATGAGAGGTTATAGAACTATCCACGTCTTATATTTTACATAACTCAAGTTGGAATCATTTGGATTAAAAAATAAATTTATATTAATTTAATATTCTAAGAGTTTCCAAGGGTGCCTCTCCCCTCTCCTATAAAAAGGTACTCACTCTTCTCTAATACTCATACATCAAGAACCATTTGGTTTGGCCATTATCTGACCAAAACCATTCCTAGAATCCATCTTTATATTCTTGAGGCATTATTTTAGTCATAACACCCTTCTTAGAGTTGTTAATTTGTTCTTCAAAGGTGATCAACCGAAGAAGAGAAATATAAAGATTGTACAAGATGAGTCATACTCAAGGTAAGGGACTCTATCTCAATATTATTTCATTGAGGAATATTATGATAATATACAACAAATTATTTTATAAGGGGTATATTTAACCCATTTGACTTTTAATATCATTCAATGATTTTCAAAAAAAATCTTTTTTATATGAATCATTTTACTAAACAAAAAATAGTAATGTTTTTAACATATGTAGCGATAATTACCTTTCCTCCACCATTACCATTATTTAGTATTTGGATTCCTCTAAAAGTCATAATGTTTTTAAAAGAAAATTAAATACTATATTACCTTTTTAGGTATTTTGGAAATGAAAATCATTTTGAGAATAGATTGATTATATCAATATCTTGAAATGATATCTTATAATTACATTGTGGAAATATTATTTTTTTCTTTTATGCTTTCTAATGTATTATGAGTATGTTATGGTTATTGGGAATTTCTTATGTATACAGGTGGTTCCATGATAAACTGTGGGTGGGTGAGCTCCTAATAGCTCTCTAATACATTGGGTAAAAATACAGAGTTTAATGATAAGGTTTCTCCTAAGAGATTTAGGGAATATACTGTAATGGGTATTCTAAATGTATCCTTGAAGGTTACCCCTATGTTGTTATGAAAGTTATAATGTAAATATTATATGTATTCCACATGTTACCTTTATGATTTATAATTTCTATCATTTTTTTAAAATCTTATTATTTCATGATGTATGTTAAAGATATTATGTTTTATGGGTGAACAGTATGATTTCTTGGGTTTATAAGGATTCATGGAATAACATTTTTTTCCTTATTTTATTTTCCCTTAAAAAGAATTTTATGCTCATACGAGGCTTTGAAATGTTTTTCATAGGATTTAAAGAAGAATAGATTCATTTATGGGATCAAGGAAATGTTATGATGTTTAAACATGAAATGAAACCATGTTTCTTTTTAAACATTTTTTGTTTTATGAAAAAAATGGATTGTGAGTAGAAGTGTCAAATTTGTAATTTTTATGTTGTTATGTGTGAGTTATGGACAAATTTTATAAATCTCTAAACTTAAAAAGATCATAAATGTTAAATAATGTCAAATTATTGACTTAACTCAATATTAAGTAATGTTTAAGGTTGGGCCTTATATATTTGACCATGAATAGTGTTCTCACACTATAACCTATTCATACAGAAGAATAATTCTAGGGTTTGTAAGAATTAATTGTAGAAACAATTGGTTATATAAGATTCATTTTAAAGTAGATAATAAGCTTTATGTTATGAAGATAGGGATTATGAAAAAAACTTGTAAAATATTTTAATTTTGTAATAATTATTATAACTATATTAAATTCCCATAGAATATACGATGGTTGTAAAATTTTATCCTAGAGATATTGAGAATGATCTTCCACACTATCGTTAATGATCTAGTAATAACTAATGTTACCTGAGGATAAAAATATTATGAATGAACAATTATAGTATAAAGTCACACAATAATATAAATCTATGAAAAATGTGGTGCAACAATTTATTAGGGAAGAATGAGTGGATAACTACATAGTCAAAGCATCATGTTGTAGTTCAATAGATTTTAAGTCATGTGTAAAAAGTATTATAAATTCACCATAAAAGGGATTTTAATGTGGAAGAATAAAATAATATCTTAATCATAATAGGATCCAAGTATTTCCTCTTTTATGGGGTGTGTTACTCTATAGTATGTTTAAGGATCGATATAAATTAATATATCACATCAATATATTCCAAGGATCAAATATATTATATTATACTAATTTTTTGGATCTGAAAGCTAACTGAGAATTATTCCATACATATTGAATATTTGTTTAACATTATGAAAACACTTTTTAGTGAAAAGTGAGAAACCATACATGACTTCACCATTTCACCACATCACAACTTCCCCACTTCCCTACTTAAAACTGTAAAGGCCTTCACAACAAACGACATTCAAGCACAATGGATGCACAATCCATTCAAGAATAAAAACTGACAAACCTTCACAGCTGGAGTTGAAATCATCAAGAGAAGGTAGAGGTACCATGAACCAGGAAACACGAACATCATAAAAGCAAGAAAAACCATAGAACCGGTCTCTTCATGCACCCACTAGGGTGACCGTTGACACCAGCCCAAATCTACAAACCCACAGGCAGACTCTAGTCGGAGTTCTCCCAAACCATACATCGACATGAGATGACCCAAAGGACATCAACAAAAGGTGATGAAGAAACCAAAATGAGGAAGACCAGGCTGTTCTGATGCCGCACCCAACTCCACAGACACTGTAACGCAACCACGATCCAGTCGACACTCTGCAGACCAAAATCAATTCAACCATGCCAAAAACCATCGTGAGCAGTGAATCCATAACTAGAAAAGGTAAATAATTAAGCCAAAACATTGATTCCAAAATATCGACGATGCCACCAAACCAAAACCAGAACAACCTTCTATCTTCCCCCACTAAAGAATCTACCACTAAACCACATGAGATTTTACTTCATCAAAAATGAACACTACTTCATCAAAAAACACACCTGCAACATCATAGTTTCTACTACCATCATGAGTTCTTACCACTTAAAAACATCACATGTTCTTCCCAAAAGAAAATCCTTGAAGATCATAATCAAATTGAGCAGGAAAAAAAATACGAAATCTAACAAGCCAGCAAGAAAATAATCCATTCTAGATGGCCGGAGGAGTGTTTCCAAGAATCACGAAACACAAATTCGATAACCCCGGAGCAGATTCATCCAAAACAGTCCAACCAAAAAATGAATAAAACAAAAAAATAAGCAATAAGAAAATTAAAAATTGAAAAGGAAGAAAAGAGTACAAGACAGAGAACCCATCACCATGTCGGGACACCATAGATTAACCAATCAAATACCATCACTGCGAAAAATTAAACTGGAGAAGACCACCATGATCCTTCGAAGCATTCAATCAGTCATAGATCATTACCACAACCCTCAAGATCCCATGAACTAAGATGATGTTATGCCTCCAAAAATTGTGATCCCACGAACGATCCAAAGTGTGAGTCAGTGAATAGAGCGACCTCATCGCAAACCAGACTTATGCCCAAGAATCATGAATTGAAGTGCCAAAGAGCCTATATATTGAAACCACGGAAGGAGGTAGAGCTGCGAACATGACACAGAGACCGCCAGAAGAGACCATAGTAGATCCACTGTGGGGGATCTTTCCATAGTACAAAGCATCAAATAATTATAATGTAATTTCAATAATATCATGAAGATTGAAGTGGAATTTAGAAATAAGAAGGCCTAACTTTGATTTATGGATGTTAACACTATTCAATGGGAATATTATAACACTATTTAAATGTAGTGTACACTTGAAAATATTATTTATTATTAAAGGAAAAAATATTGAAATAAATCATGGGATGATGGGATAGATGGTTGAAGTAAATTATAAAAAATACTTTTAGTAATTATAAATTGGTTAATAGGTTCAATTTTATTGATATATCTGATTCAAAAAATTGTAACATAGTTTCACTAGTTTAATTCTATTATCATATATTGTTTATTTTGGATAGAAGCTTCACGGTAGGAGAAAGAGTTTTTTTTATACCAGGATATTGAAAGGTTGTAATTAACAACATTATTTGAGTATTTGATAATATCCATCCAAAAGAGGTTAGTTTCATTTTTGATAATTTGGTATACATAAATTAAATGATCACATAAATTGGATATTGTAATCTATATTTGGTAGATGAATACATAAGAAATAACTTTCTAAAAGGATTTGATATCTTTCTCCTTGAAGAGACGGAGTACAGTGAATACGGAGCATAATAGAGACTTTATTTTGAGAGGAGGATAGAAGGTGTATTGAAAACTATACTGATCTGGATGATATTTTCCTTCCCATAAACTATTTAATATTCCCTAAAATAGAATTTAAATTCACCAAAGTGGAGTGTGAAATAGTTAAATATTGATTGACCTTACGATCAATATTGAACCTTTGAAAAACATTTGAATAAACTATAGTGAGTTGTTTTATCTCCATATTTAATGACACGCCATCATGGTATAAATTATAAATTATCACTTTATGGTGAACCAAGTACAATCCTTTTACTATTATACATGTTTTTAATTTTTATATATTTTGGAATGAATTTTTGAGAAGTAAATCAGGATGTCAAATGATTGAATTTTTTCCTTCTAACGAGGGAACATGATCTACACATTAATGTGACTAAATGTAAAAAAAATAAATTTCATGTTCACCCTAATTAAACCCGCTATATACATTAATTTCCATGAATTCAAATTTATCCAAACATGTGATATCAAATCTTATATGTTATTATATTTAATTCAATTTCTAAATTTTATTTCATATTTTTGTTCACATGGATTTTATAATAAAACCTATAATTTTTCATTTTAATATAATAGTTTAGTTGAAAAAGAAGATAATGATTTACCTATAGGATTAAATAAAGAGATGATGGAGAATATAATTTGTAATTCTAATTCAAAAAAATAGTTGTGAAATAATTCTGGACTCGTAGACATACAAAAATTTGTTAAAAAGTTTTCTAATTATTTATATAATAAAATCATTCATTGTTTTACTAACATTAAAATTTAAAAAAATTGAAAATATTTTATTGAAAAACTATGGAAGAAAATAATTTTGTAGAGCCGACCTTGTGTAAATAATGAAAAAAATTTATTAAGGATAAATTAGTAAATAATTTTGGAGAAAAATTCCTTATATAAGAAGGAAATAATATTATATATAAAATGATAGTTCCAATAAATAATAACACATCCAATAATTTAATTGAGTATTCAATCAACAGAAAATATCCTTCAACCATAGTTTTGAAATAATCATTATAATATATAAATACATAATTTCCCACTGAGATTTAATAAATATGTGACTATTTTTTATAAGTAAAAATTAATTAATGTCATAAATTTGGAGGATATTCATATATCCACCATGACGAGTTCAAAAACATGTGGGAAATGTGGGATCAATAGGGAATAATCCATAACATAAAAAAATATTTTATATTAGAATTAGTGATTATGAACAAATGATTGAGGTAAGATCAGTTTTCATTAATGTAATCAATCAAAATATTGGGTACAAAATGAAGAAAATAGTTATCAAAATTAAAATAATTCCCTTGAAGTGGAATAAAAAAATTTCCAATAAAAGAAATTAAAATGGAGAATTATCCCATCAAAAACAATATTCATGAAAGGATGAAATTCATATATGAATATAGATCAAGGGATGAGTAATATTCTAGAAAAATTAAAGGGAACTATTTCAAAGATAGTGATATATGCAAGATATTAACACCCTATAATGAAAACATGAATATTTCTCCCATACATTCTTTAATAAGTTGATAGATATGAAAACTAACTCTAGAATCAGTGAATAAATAGATGGTTACTTCCAAATCTAAATGTTAAGATTATTAATAAAGTTAGATATTATATATTAAATTTTGGAGGATTGGGACACACTATAATGAGTTCATAGAGGACCCATGGCTGAATATTAGATGAAAATACACTATGTCATCATCTCAACTGATGAATGAGAATATAAGGTATGAAATTTATAATAGACGTGTTGTTCATTATAACAATGGACATGTGGAAATGAATTATTGGATAATAATTCTTAGATAATAAAATATTATAACCCTTATTCAAATATGAAGTTGGAGACCTGAATGAAAATATGAAAAATACATTGAATTAGAAAGTATATTCAATAGTATATAAAGGAATGTAAAGATGGAATGAAACTAATTATTCCTCCAAGAAATAATAATGTAATATCCACCATATATATCATGGAAATATTTGAATTAATTCTGAAAGATGAAATAATATTCCTATAATATAATATAGACATAATCCTATGTGATGAAAGAGTCCGAGATGTCTCTATTTCCCATTTATGTGAAGAAAAACCCATGCCTATTTAGTTTCACAATAATTGAAACAATAAATGATATAATAAATAATAAAAGTTCACTCTTATGGTATTGAAGAATATTGGACGATCCAATAGAAATTTATCAATTTAGGAAACATTCAAATGTGGGTTTAATCTCATAATATTGGTGGATCTCATTAAATGAAAGGATAATTACAAAGAAATAAATAGGAATGATGTTTAAAAAATCGAAATCAATATAAGGGTAAAAATCATGAATAAATTTAAGTTTAAATAAAATTATTGGTTCACAAAAATAAACCACATTTCATAATGTGATATTATTGGGGTTTACCCATATTCTCATGTTCATAAATTGTATTAACTATTTTTTAGTAGTGATATTAAATTAAGGGTGACATATGATCCATCATGTTTATTTTTTGAATGGGGATATAATCAATAAATTGAGATATATGAAATAATTTTCATCTAATAAAGAACTAATGATATCATGACTATATCTTAATATTCATGAAGAATATGGTAAATCTATAAATATAACTAGTGGTGGAAATTGAAATTTAGTATTACATGTGAATGGAATTTCAATATATATAAAATCATTACTACTGTATTCAAATTTTAATAACAATAATTAAATAGAGTGAATCTTCATTATTATTTAAAGAAAACTTCATGTTGCTATTAAATTTGAGCTTATGTCATGGTGTTGATGGATTAAGTTCCCAGATGAGTCAATATTTCATCAAAGTGAAGACCAATGAGAATATATTCTTTGTTATTGGGGATTAATATTATTTAATATGAAATGTTTAGAACAGAATTTTTAAATTTGGGTATGGTGATTTCATATTAGGTGATGTTGTGAGGGTTCTCATTAAACCCATAAAATTGGTCGTTCATTAAAACTAAAATATTTAATTGTATAATGAACCAAAATTTTGTTATAAATAAGTGATATCATCCCAGTAAAAGCGTAAATTAATCACCAATAAGAAGAAAAAAATTAGTGAATATATGAAGAAAAATATATAGAGGAATATATAAATATATTTTTTTATTAAAAAATAATTTCATATAATACTATTATATTTAAGGATACTAAAACCATCTGTGAAGAAAGCTTTTATTACAAACTAGTGGGATCCCCAAGTTAAAGGTTTGGTATCAAGAATCGATGATGTTCTAAGGGAGCTAGGATGAGCACCAAAAGACTTATTAGTCTCATCTATGAAAGGGGAATCCTTATAAATAATATAATATCATAGTTATCAAGTTATATAAACATAATATCATGAAAAAGTTGTTTCAATTGATCCAATATATTGTATGAGTCACACACATTGTGCTTCATTTATTGTTCAAATATTGAATTATATGTTATTTTATCAGAAAGTTATGTGATAAAATAAATTTTTATCTCCAGTTACAAAGATTAATGTGTTTTTGAAATCAATTGGGTGACATTGATAGAATTTACATTATTTACATAGACATTTTTTTTCAAGTACATAGTTCAAACTCAATAGTCTTAGTGTATATTTTGATCACACTTTTATAGGTTTCATATTATCTCACTAAAAATACATTGATATATTATAGATGTATGTGGAGGAGTTTAGGGGCATAAAAGAAACATAATAAAATTAAGGAAATGATTTTATAACATGTCATAAAATTATATAAATGTATATAGGATTCTATTTTAATGAAAATTTTTGTAAAGTGATCAGTGGTTTAGATAACTATATTTTGTTTTTTAAAGTTCCAAAATGATGATGTTAAATGGAAAATTTTAATAGGAATGAAGGAGTTATACACCTAATGGGAGATTGTAAAAAATTTATTCTATAAATTATTGTGTTCAGAGATGAAGACTCAAGGTATTGAACTAATGTGGAAGTTGTAGATATAGACCACAAAATATTATATCATGTGGAAAATTCTAGAGTATAGATTAATTATTGAGGTTGAATTTTGGAATCCCCAAATCCAGTGTAATAATAATATAATAAGGGGAGGAGAACTATGATTAATAAATCCCCATAATGTTTATAAATTTAAGGGTAATGGACATGGAGATGAATATGGAGAAACTTGAGGGGGAGAAGAAATAAAAAATAAGTATCCATAACATAAAAACTATTTTATTTTTATTAAAAAGGGGGATTGAAGAATTCTATAAACACATAATATTGGTGGATATTATTTTAAAATAATAATTTTAGTTCAATTCAAAGTATTAATGTAAACAAAATCCAAAGAGAGAGACTATTACTGCCCAGATTTTATGTATTAAATTTTCTGAAAATCACTGAAGGTTGATGATGGTGGATGTTTCGACAAAATTATTTTTCATTGGACATAATTATTATTATGTGTGATGTGGAATTTATTGTTGATAAACATTTAATATGAAAAGACATTACATATTTCGTGATATATATTTATGAGGAAGTGTTTGAGCTACTACAATGGATCTATTTTGGTTCATCTAGAAGAATAACAATAAAATCCTCACATATCAAGGATTTATAATGATGATAATGAATATCATTGAATGAGTAATTAATTTAATTTTTAATGTGTGTAACATGATTAATCTCAATTTATATGGTTACAGAATTAGTTAGAGATTAAATTAATGAATTCAACATAATATAGTAAAAGATCTGTATAGGAAATGAACATTATGTCATGGGGTATGTACTCATTCCACAAAAATAGTCACATATAAAATTAAATGTTGAAACATGATATTATATTTTATAATCTAAATGTGATTATCCCATGATTGAATTGGAAAATTCTAAAATAAGAGTTACGTTGGACTAAATCAAGGATTTTATGAAAACAAAACCTAAGGACTACAACTTGTTTATGATATTAAAGGAGGGATAGAAGAGGTATTTCTTCTTTGAATACAGAATTAATATTGAAACCCGTTTATATGTAATAATTTTTCAATGGTACCTATGACAGGATTTGGGGATCAACTCATTATGTGAAATTCATTTTAGACTATAGACACAGTATTACACCATGAATGGAGATCACATACTAATTCAGGGTAATATATATGAATTGTTTGGATATATTTGAAGCTATAATAAATAAATCCTAATATTTAAAGGTCATATAATATTTCCCCTAAAAAATGGATGTAATGGACCAGACCTCTTTAGTCAATTACTTTGTGAAAATGCAGTTTTGGAGGTGTTCTGGGAGGTTAAGGTGACTTAGGGTGCATTTGGGTGGACTTTAAGGAAAACTAAAGGGAAGTAGATTTCGCACGGGCTGCGCACAATTTGTCTAAACTATACAGCCATGCTGTGAATATTTAATGTTGGAGGAAGTGGCTAACACATGGTTAGCACACAGTTTGTCTAACTGTGCGGTCTAACCGTGTGAGGAGTGTTTGACGTGGCAGTAGCAACCACACAGTTAGCGCACGGTTTGTCTAACCGTGTGAGAAAACCGTACAGGCACTTAAATTAGATCCTAAAATTGTGTATCCCAACCGTTTCACCTCTAACATTCTCTTTTAATCTCCTAAGCAGCCAAAACTTAGGATTATCCTTCCTTGAAGGTAGGAGAACCTCTCCCTGCATTTTGGAGGTAATCTGAAGGCTTCTCTTGGCGAATAGAAGCTGGTTTCTTGAGGTATGTGATCATTCTTTGTTGGTTTCTTAGATCTACATAGATCCAATCCTCATATTCTCTTGTTTTCTTATATATACACCCTTAATGGGTAGATCTATGTGTGTGGATTCCAAATATGATGATCTTTGGTCCTGATCTTGCTAGGAGAAGAGATCTAAGGCAGGTTTTTTGAGAATCGACCCAGGTTTCTTGAGCGTTCTTCAACCGTCATGGTTTTCATAAAAAACCATTGAGGTAGGGGATTTGTTGCTTGTATTTCTTTTAAGTGAAAATGTATTGTTAGCATGTTTAATCCCACTTGATGAAAATGTAATTGATATAATAAATATTTTGAACCGGATAAAGAAATTGTATCGACCGTATGATATTTCCCCTTGTTTTTCTAGATAGTGTGATATCTATGATTGCTTTTCTTAGCTTTTTTTCTTGATAGAAATCATTAAAGAATGTAAACCAAGATTATTTGATAATTGTTTGGATAAAGATAAAGAGGCATGAAAACAAATCTGGTTCTTGTTGTAATTTTATGTTTATCAAATTGGCGTAATAAGCATGTTTAATCATTTGTGATAGCTTACAGGTTAGGTTTCCCGATGTTGGAACCAACAGATTATAAATATGTTAATTCAAGATGGATTAAAGAATTTGATTGTTTGATAATTCCTTGAAGGGTTCTGAGTTACCCTCTTGATTGTCATAGGGCCACGAGCCCAAGTGATGTGAAGATTTTTTTTCCTCCTTGTGTTGAGATGTGATCCTGGATGGGTGTTGTGATATGTGGGGGCATGGTGGACTTTTGGTTGTGGCACCAGATGACGCCTAGAGTGGCGAGATGCATCGGTTTATGCATGTGGGTGTCGGGGAGGACACCATGGATGATGGAATGGGATGGATGTGATTTGTTGGATGCTTGGTAATTTTGATTAGTTGTTTATCTACTTTAATTTTCCCCACTACTCAAGGCAGATGGTCTTGCTTACCCTTCTTCCGAATGAGGCGAAGACATGCGGGGTATGCCACGTGCTTTCCGTTTTTATCTTCTCCATGGAGGATGGGTCTACGCTCTTGCTATAGGAGGCAAATACTCGATGGGTAGTACATCTACTCACCGTGTTGAGCCCCCTTGTGTTGGTAGTATAGTTTTCTTTTCTAGACTACCTGGGAATATGGGAAGGTGTTTCTATAATGAATATTTGAATAAATGGTGTTAATCCATGGGGTTGGATTTCGATGGAACATAATGATGAGGCTATAATTTTTTAAAGGGACAGTGGACTTTTGGTGTTATTCTAATGAAACTTAATGTGGAATTGATCATGGTTAATTAATGTTTAAAGAATTAATTTACGTATAGTGGAACTGAGAAAAAGGGAATGAAGTAATCTAATAGAGCTTTTTAAATGGTCATATGCTTATAGGATACCTATTCTTAGAAGTGGCAGCCCGGAGTCTGAGAGACGTTATCTACAGTTGTGTCTAAGACTAGGTAATTCCCATATTATGGTTGTGAGATATAATATGTCATGTACTTTTTGAGTTTCTATATGCTACCCCACCCTATCAGTAAGGGAAACTGACACCCTAGGGATTCTGAGCCCTGGGGGTGTTTTCCCCAACATTCTGGTGGGAGGATGAATGGATGACCACCCCCTTTGGCCCCGCTCTCTTATCTTAGTAGATACTTGTGTTGGTAAGCACATCGGTTAGTTTTCCCCATGTATGTGTGTAGAGGGATGTAATGACTTGTGGTTATTTATACATATATATTCTGAATATAGTATCCAATGGATCACTATAGGTGTAACATGTATAGGATGTGATGGATTAAGGATCCTTACTTCGTGTATGGGATGTAATGGCTTGAGGTATAATACCGACATATGATACACATTATACGAGCTGTGGTGGATCCCAGAAACTACTTGGTTACTTTTGGTTGTGAGGATGGTGTAGTGCTTATCCCAGGTGTCTGTGGGAAAGACTTTGTGTTGCACGAGGTTCACATTGCGGTGCTTCACCCAGGTGTCTGCGGGCAAGCCTTTTTGGAGAGAGATGCTTAGGACGTGCAACATTGTGGCAAAGCAGCAAACCAGTGGGCAAGTAGTAGCGGGGTACCCTTGATATTCTTTATTATATGATATATTCTTGTATGTGTTACATGGTGAGAGTAGACAGGGTGAGGTTGGAAACTTAGTATACTTATTTAGGTGAAGAGTTAGTCTCACATGTTTTCACTGTGCTTTAGCATGATTTATTTACTTTTGTATGAGAGGATTCAGGGGGTATCCTACTGAGTATATTGTTATACTCATCCTATGTATATATAAACTATTTTTCAGGGCACATGGAGCAGGTTGGAGATCAAGATGGTTTCTACTAGCTCGGGGTTGCATGAGCTCTTTGGTCTTGTGATTGCTGTTGTTTTTACTTTCTTTTGGGTACTTGCAGTTTTTACCACTTCAGTTGTAGTACTTCTGCATGGCATTTCATATGTGAACTTGGGTTTCTTTTATATTCCAGTTCTGAGTTGGAGTTTATTGGTATCTATCTTATCTCTCTCTTCCACATGTGTTCTCATAGAGGGTAATGCCTCCAATTTGTGTGTTTATTATACCCTCAGTGCTATTCGCCAACCTGAGGCCTACTAGAGGCAGGACACGGGGGTCATTATCTCCCTTTTCACATTACCGACCCAAGAGGGGTACACTTTATGGGGAGGGGGTCGTGACAGAGTGGTATCAGAGGTCTGGTTGAGAGATAGGATGTAGTTTGGAGTTAGGCACAGGCGAGGTTTCATGGGTTCGTAGGGCAACGGTGTCATTCATGTTTAGCAAGTGAGGTAAACACTAGAGACCAGCTAAGACATAGGCGTTTAGATCCCCCTATGATCTGATGTACGGACCTTTAAGTTTACAATGACTACTAAACAAGGTGATACTAGTTGTAGGGTAGAGACCTAGGAAAGGATCATGCATCATTCTTCTTTGTGTCTATGTTTTAATGGGTAGACCTTGGGATAGGATAACCTAAAATCAATGAAAGAAAACAATTAATTAATTAATATTGACTCTTCCATATTCCAGGTTTAGGAGCTATAATGGTTTGTTATTTTACAAGTATGGCTCCAGGTCAACGTCCTCATTAGTTTTTCACAAAAAACATCCCGTAGGCTGTTTCAGCAGGTTGTCGCAGGGTAGAGTTTTAAGATGATGACACTTAGAGGAAGACACTCCGAGAGTTTCAGCGCCAGAGTCTGCAGAAGTACGGAGGCTTCGTTTCAGATGCAGTCACGAAAGACTGGTTAGTGCAGGTCGAGATCGGCTTCAGTTCGATCAGTGCTCAGAAAGAGTACTGGGTGTCCTTAGCTATGACGATGATATGTGGAGCTACAAGGCAGTGATAGTTCTTGTTCCTCGGGGATTTTGAGGAATCAGTGATCTCATGGGAGGAGTTCCGAGACAAATTTAGAGGCGAGTTCCTTTCTTCGACTGTGAAGGAGTCCAGTCACCAGGAGCTTCTTACCCTTCGACAAAGGAGCTCTACTGTTCGAGATTTTGGAATCCTTTTCAGGAACCTTTTACGATATGCTTCGGACCTACTGCCAAATGAGGAGGCCAGAGCGAGGAATTTCGAGGAGGCTTTGCGTCCAGAGATCCAGTTCCAGGTCACCCCATTTATGTTGAAGACATATCGTGAGGTGTTGGTGAGGGAAGAGGTTATCGAGAGGACTTTGGCTAGGACAAGATCATCACGAGAGGGGGATTATCATGATCCCTCACTAAGAAAGTTTGTGGTCTAGGGTTCCCGGTTTTCAGGATAGAAGAGTGTCTATTCAGCCGGGGTAGGTCCTAGCCCTTCACATCTCGTTTCTCTAGAGGCAGAAACTCTCAGGCCTATTCCAAGGGATCAGGTGATTGTTTTTATTGTGTTAGTCATGGACATCAGTGGTGGGAGTTCTCGGCCCTTCAGAGTGGTCATCATACCTCGGGAGCTATGATACAGGTTCCTCCGTTGAGGCAGTTCTAGTCGAGGCAGTAGCAGCCAGTTGCACCATCTTTAGATCAGCAGAGGGTAGATGGGGCTGGTAGAGGATAGCCCCATAGTGCTCCCCGTCCTTAGAGAGCAGAGTACGACCATGGTGGTGGTCATCAGCAGGGTCAGAGAGGCCATGTAGGAAGTCATGGTTAGCTTCATGCTCAAGCGTTTCCAGCACCAGGCGAGCCAGATGTCATTCGAGGTACCCTTTTCTTTTTTTTCTACCTTGGTGTATGCCTTGTTTGATTCAAGAGTGACACACTCCTTCATATCACCTACCCTTGTCCATGCATTGGGACTTGAGTTAGAGAGGCTTCTAGTGCCGTTGGAGTTGACTACGCTAGTTGGAGGTCGAGCTGACTTGTTCGAAGTATGTAGAGACCGTGAGATAGTGTTGGGGAAACACCGCTCTTGGAGAGATTTCATATATTTATGAATACAACCATATGATGTCATCATCGGCATGGATTGGTTGTATTCAGTGCAGGCTATCATGGATTGCTTCCGGAAGATGGTCATTTTATTTTATGCGAATGGAGAGAAAGTGGTGTTTGTTGGTGAGCGAGATCCTAGGATGGGTCATAGGCACGTTCCATCATTATCATTCATGATGGATGAAATGATTCCGAGTTTATCAGAGGTTTGGAAGTTGGCGTTTCCAAGGGTTGTAGAAGAGTACTCAGATGTCTTTCCAAAAGAGGTTGTAGCATTACCCCCTCGACGAGAGATCGAGTTTGGGATCGAGTTACAGTTAGGAGCATCTCCCATCTCTATGTATCCTTATAGGATGGCCCCTTCTGAGTTGCGAGAGTTACATATACAGTTTGATGAACTATTACAGTGCGGTTTTGTTCAGCCAAGTGTGTCACCGTGGGGTGCACCCATTTTGTTTGTGAAGAAGGCTGATGGTAGTTTTCAGTTGTGTGTCGATTATCGTCTCTTGAAAAAAGTGACAATAAAGAATCACTATCCTCTTCTGCAGATTGATGATTTATTCGATCAACTGAAGAGTGCAAGTTGGTTCTCAAAGATTGACTTGTGGTCAGGATATCATCAGATGCATGTGAAGTATGAGGATATTATGAAGACTACTTTCTGTTGTCTTCATGGGCATTATGAGTTCATTGTAATGTTGCTTGGCATGACGAATTCTCCATCTATATTCATGGGATTGATGAATGTTGTGTTCCATGAGTTCTTGGACAAGTTTGTGGTAGTTTTCATCGACGACATCCTTGTGTACTCCACATCTGAAGAGGAGCATGCAGATCATCTACAAGCCATCTTGGGAGTCCTTAGTCAACATCAGCTATTCGGGAAGTTGTCTAAGTGTGAGTTTTGGGCTCGAGAAGTCTGTTTCTTGGGGCATGTTGTGTCCCAATAGGGAGTAGCTGTGGACCCATCTAAGATAGAAGCAGTTGTGTCTTGGGAAGCCCCCAAGACAGTGTCAGAGGTGCAAAGTTTCCTTATTCTTACAGGATACTATAGGAGGTTCGTAGCCAATTTATCATGAGTTGTGACTCCACTGACAGCTTTGACTAGAAAGGATCAGGCATTCATATGGACTGATCAGTGTTAGGCAGCATTCGAGTATCTAAAGGAGAAGTTAATAAGTGCTCTAGTCCTTTGTCTTCTAGCAAAGGGATTCCAGTTTGATGTTTTCTATGATGCTTCACATTTGGGGTTAGGATGTGTTATCATGCAGCAGAGGTCAGTTGTTTCTTATGGGTCTCGGCAGTTGTGTCCCTATGAACACAACTATGCCACCCATGATCTTGAGTTGGCAGCCGTGGTGTTTGCTCTGAAGTTGTGGAGACATTACCTCATTGGTGAGCTCATTTTGGTTTTCACTGATCATAAGAGTTTGAGGTATGTTTTCTCTTAATGTGACTTGAACATACGACATCTTAAGAGGATGTAGTTCTTTCATGAATACAACTTCGAAATATCGTATACACCTGGAAAGGGGAATGTTGTAGTTGATGCGCTGAGTCGAAATTCACGTAGTGATGCTTTGCGTGAATCTGATGATTCCTGGAGATTAATGGAAGAACTATCAGCATTACATCTTGATATGGGATAAGTTGGGGGGTAGAGGTTTTCTTTTTCAGATGACGTTATAGTCATCCCTGGTGTAGAAGGTGGAAGAGTCCCAGTTGGGGGATCTTGAGGTGGATGTCTGGAGAGACTGAGTTGTTTGTGGTGAAGCCCCTGATGGTTGGTCTAAGGATGAACGACACTGAGTGTTGTATCATGGAAGACATTTTGTTCCCTTGATGATGTGCGAGACAGTTCTTATAGAGTTCCATAGTTCTCCCTTAGTAGTACATCCTGGCGTGACAAATATGTACTGATCTTTGAGGAGTCAGTTTTGGTGGCCTGGGCTGAAGCGTCCGGTTACGGAGTTTATGTCTCGATGTTTAGTCTGCCATAAGGTGAAGGCTGAACACCATGCTCCAATTGGTCTTCTCCAGCCATTAGAGATTCCTCAGTGGAAGTGGGAGAACATCTCAATGGACTTTGTTACTGGTTTACCATGAGCTCCGGGAGGACATGATTCTATTTGGGTGGTAGTGGATCGTTTAACAAAATCGGCCCATTTTATAGTAATCAAGGAGTCAAGATCAGTGGAAGTTTTTTTGACGCAATATATAGAGGAGGTGGTGAGACTTCATGGAGTCCCTAGGACAATTATTTTTGATCGAGAACCTCGTTTTACCTCTAGAGTGTGGAGAGGTCTCCAACATGCTTTCGGTTCTCAACTATGCCTTATAACTACTTTTCATCCTCAAATAGATGGTCAGACAGAGCAAACCATCCAGACTCTTGAAGACATGTTACAATCTTGTGTTCTTGATTTTGTAGGTTCATGGATGAGGCACTTACCCTTGGTGGAGTTATCCTACAATAATAGTTTTCATTCCACCATCGGTATGGCGCTGTTTGAAGCCTTCTATGGACAGCCTTGCCGTTCTCCATTGTGCTGGACTAGGGTTGGAGAGTCAGCAATTCTCGGACCAGAAGTAGTGTAGAATACAATATAGATGGTTCAAGTGATTCGTGAAAGGATGAAGACAACACCAGATCGACATAAATATTATACTGATCAAAGAAGGAGGCCCTTAGAGTTTAATGTTGGGGATCATGTGTTTCTGAAGGTGACTCCCCATCGTGGGCAGCGAAGGTTTTGTTGTGGATGTAAGCTTTCTCCCTAGTTTGTTGGGACTTTTGAGGTGTTGTCTTGTGTTGGAGCTATGATGTATCGAGTAGCAGTTCCCCCACAGATGAGTCGGATACATGATGTTTTCCATGTATCACAGCTCTGTCGTTATCTTCATGATGACTCTCACATCATTGATTGGGAGAGATCGATGTTGATGATGATGAAACCTTTGAAGAGAGACATGTGGAGATCCAAGACCGCAAGGATAAGGTGTTGTTCAAGTGTTTTATTCCTTTATTTCGTGTCTTGTGGTGACACGGTGGCTTGGAGGAGAGTACTTGAGAACGTGATTCACAGATACATGCTCAGTACCCAGAGTTGTTTTATGTTTAACTCTTTTCAGATTTTGATGTAACTTACATTGTTATAAAAAATTGCATGTTTATGAGATGGCTTCCTTTGTTGTTTTTGTGGCTTGTTCCCTTTTGAGAGGTATCTCTAGGGGTGGTTGTTCAGACCCTATTTCGTTTTCACTTTAGGTGGGTTTTGGATTCTTGAGGATGATAATGTTGTGAGAGGTATCTGATGTAATGTCCTGGACCTCTCCAGTCCATTAATTTGTGAAAATGCAGTGTTAGAGGTGTTCTGGGAGGTTAAGGTGAATTGGGGTGCGTTTGGGTGGACTTTAAGGAAAACTAAAGGACAGTAGCTTTCACACGGGCTGCGCACGGTTTGTCTAAACTGTGTGGCCATACCATGCGTAGTTAATATCGGAGATAGTGGCTAATGCACAGTTAGTGCACATTTTATCTAACCATGCGATTAGTGTTTGACGAGGTAGTAGCGACCTCACAGTTAGCGCACGGTTTGTCTAACCGTGCGAGCAAACCGCGCATGTACTTAAATTAGATCCTAAAATTGTGGATCTCAACTGTTTCACCTCTAAATTGCTCGTTTAAGCTTATAAGTGTCCATAACTCCGTATTACCCTTCCTTGAAGGTATTAAAACCTCTCCCAAGAATTTTGGAGGCGATGTAAAGGCTTATATAGGTGAATAAAAGCCGGTTTCTTGAGGTATGTGATCGTTCTTGGTTGGTTTCTTAGATCTACTTAGAACTACTTATCCTATTCTCTCGGTTTCTTAGATCTAAGACTTTTATGGGTAGATCTAAGTGTGTGGATGCCAAATATGATGATCTTTGGTCTTGATCTTTCTAAGAGAAGAGATCTAAGGCAAGTTTTTGGAGAATCGACCCAGGTTTCTTGAGCGTTCTTCAACCATCATGGTTTTCGTCAAAAACCTTTGAGGTAGGGGATTCATTTCTTCTCTTTCTTTTATGTGCAACTGTATTGTTAGAATGTTTAATCCCAGTGGATGACAATGGAATTGACATAATAAATATTATGAACCAGATAAAGAAATTTTATCTACCGTATGATATTGTCTCTTGTTTTTATAGATAGTGTGATATTTATGCTTTCTTGGATTAGTTGTTATTCTTGATAGAAATCAGTAAAGAACATAAACTGGGATTAATTGATAATTGTTTGGCTAAAGATAAAGAGGCATGAAAAAGAATATGGTTCTTGTTTTAATTTTATGTTAATCAAATTGGCGTAGTAATCATGTTTAATCATTTGTGATAGCTTACTGGTTAGGTTTCCCGAAGTTGGAACCAACGTATTATAAATCTATTAATTTAAGATGTATTAAAGAATTTGATTGTTTGATAATTCTTTTAAGGGTTTTGAGTTACCCTCTTTATTTTTATAGGTCCAAGAGCCTAAGTGATGTGTAGATAGTTTTTCCTACTACTTGTGTTGGGACGTGATCCTGGATGGGTGTTGTGATATGTGGGGGCATGGTGGCCTTTTGGTTGTAGCACCAGAGGACACCTAGAGTGGCGAGATGCATCAGTTTATGCATGTGGGTGTCGGGGAGGACACCAGGGATGATGGAATGGGATGGATGTGATTTGTTGGATCCTTGGTAATTTTGATTGGTTGTTTATCTGCTTTAATTTTCCCCACTACTCAAGGAATATGGTCTTGCTTACCCTTCTTCTGAAGGAGGTGAAGATGCATGAGGTATGCCACATGCTTTCCATATTTAGCTTCTCCAGGGAGGATGGGTCTACGCTCTTGCTATAGACGGTAAAGACTCGACGGGTACTACATCTACTCACCGTGTTGACCCCCCTTGTGTTGGTAGCATAGTTTTCTTTTCTAGAATTCCTGGGAATATGGGAAGGTGTTTCTATAATGAATATTTTAATAAATGGTGTTAACCCATGGGTTTGGAGTTCACTGGAACATAATGATGAGGATATAATTTTTTAAAGGGTAGTGGACTTTGGTTGTGATGATAATGAAACTTAATGTGGAATTGATCATGGTTAATTAATGTTTAAAGAATTAATTAACTTACAATGGAACTGATAAAAATGGAATGAAGTAATCTAATAAATCTCTTTAAATGGTTGTATTCTTATAGGATACCTTGTATTAGAAGTGGAAGCCCGGATTCTGAGAGACATTAGATGCAGTTGTGTCTACGACAAGGTAATGCCCATAGTGTGGTTGTGAGATATAATATATCATGTACTTTTTGTGTTTCTATACGCTACTCCACCCTGTCAGTAAGGGAAACTGACACCCCGGGGATTCTGATCCCTAGGGGGTATTTTCCACAACATTCTGGTGGGAGGATGAATGGCTGACTACCCCCTTTGGCCCCGCTCTCTTCTCTTGGTAGATACTTGTACTGGTAAGCATAGTGGTTCGTTTTCCCCATGTATGTGCGTAGAGGGCTGTAATGTCTTGTGGTTATTCACACACATATATTCTGGATATAGTATCCAATGGACTACTATAGGTGTAACTTGTATATGCTGTGATGGATTAAGGATCCTTACTCGGTGTATGGGCTGTAATGGATTGAGGTATAATACCCGACGAATGATACACTTTATGCGAGCTGTGGTGGATCCCGGAAAATACATGGTTACTTTTGGTTGTGAGGATGGTGTAGTGCTTCGCCCAGGTTTCTGTGGGAAAGCCTTTGTGTTGAACGAGTGCACATTTTTGTGCTTTGCCCAGGTGTCTGGGGGCAAGCCTTTTTTGAGAGAGATGCTCAGGACGTGCGACGTTGGGGCAAAGCAGAAAACCAGTGGGGAAGTAGTAGTGGGGTGCCCTTGAACTTTTTTATTATATAATATATTCTTGTATGTGTTACTTGGTGAGAGTCTCCATGGTGAGGTTGGGAACTTAGTATACTTTTTTAGGTGACAATTTAGTCTCACTTGTTGTTCACTGTGCTTTTTCATGCTTTCTTTACTTTTTCATGAGAGGATTCGGGGAGGATCCTACTGAGTATACTGTTATACCCACCTTATGTATATATAAACTATTTTTCAGGTCACTTGGAGCAGGTTGGAGATCAAGCTAGTTTCAACTAGCTTGGGTTTGCAGGAGCTGTTCGGGCTTGTGATTGCTGCTAATTTTACTTTCTTTTGGGTACTTGTAGTTTTTTCCCCTTCAGTTGTAGTACTTTTTCATGGAATTTCATATGTGCACTTGGGTTTCTTTTATATTATAGTTCTGAGCTGGATATTATTGGTGTCTATCTTATCTATCTCTTCTGCATGTGTTCTCTTAGAGGGTAATGTCGCCCATTTGTGTGTTTATTATACCCTCCTTGCTAGTCGCCAAACCGGGGCCTACTGGAGGTGGCACTCGGGGGGTCATTATCTCCCTTTTCACATTTTCGACCTAGGAGGGGTACACTTTTTGGGGAGGGGGTCATGATAATGTATGGTGCTATTTTACTATAGAGTTGATAATGATGCTGTATAGAATTTAATTCAATCTTAATGATTTTTGTTATTGAATGATTACATAATGAAGTTACTTCATTGTAATTGGGAATAAAGAATAATTTATAAGTTTATTTTGCGAATAATAAGTTTCTAATGTTGTAGTGGGAGTGATACATGTGTTATCAGGTGTACCAAATTATTAATTATATTTCTAGTGAATTAAAGTTGATAACATGGGTAATCTCTACCGAGTAACCATTTTCAATTACCCATTACCCTAATTCACTTATTTAATATTTTTGGTGATTTTATATTGTAATGAAATCAATGAAAATAGGGGTTTAAAAATGGCTACAAACAAACATAATATAAACATCAAATGTTGAAATGATGATACAAAAAGAATTATTTGAAAAAAAATTGAATACAAAGATAGTCTATGTAGGTTCCATCAATATTAAATTTAATGATTAGAAATAATTTTATAACTCATACCATCATACATGAGTTACCATAAACTACTTTAGAGTGTGAAATAATGCATTCCTGTGAGATATCTTCCACACAGAAAATCTCACCCCCACCAATAGTAAATAATAGTGAACACAACGTAATTAGGAATGTTAATCCTTCCAATACCAAGCTTCATAATATTACATTTATTATCTCAACAATAATAAACTTCATAGTATGATTATATTTTCTATTAGAATGGAGGTAGGAAATATGATGGTGGAGAATAAACAAAAATAGTTGATAATATCTTGTATTGATGTACATTACCCACATTAATCCTAGGACTGCCAATTTAATTTTTTAAAAATAATTAGAACAATTAGAAATGATAAAAAAAGAGTTGGTAACATTTAAAATAAATCACTCAGTATCACAGCATACCATAGATACTAATCATATTGAGTATTAGAGATATGTTTTGGAATAAATTATTAAAATGATAGATGAATGAAATGGAAGTAGAAACATAACAGTTGTTAATACAAATTCACACAAAAGAAATACTGAATGATAAATTGTAGAAAAATCAATAACTAACATCATCGACCCAGCCACATAGAAAAGATTTTTCAATATACTCTTTACTTATTGAAACGATTATCTATTTGAATAGAATTTTTGGTACATATTTATAATAAAGTCAGACTTCCCACCAATTATATCCTTAGAATGTTTATGCCTATTATTCCCCCATGACCATAAAATAAAAAAAACTGATCATATAGGATGTTTTTCATCAATATATCATATATCCCCTCACATAACATATAATTCATTTAATACATATATAAAATGATATAGAAAAATTACTAAAGTTTCATTTTGTGGTCCAGTTGACTCTCCATGCACTCATTCCCCATTTTCCATTGAAATTATAGTCTTTAAAACTACGAAAGCTAGAAAATTCACAGCTATTTAAATTTTTGCTGACCTCTATTCAAAAAAGGTTATCACTTTAAATGGAATTGAAGATAATATTTTAAATATAGAAAGGTGGATAACTTTACCTCTAAATATATCCATTGAAGGTTTATTCTTGTTATTCCTTTATGACCACTGAATCATGAAATGACATTATCAAGGACATTGTTCACCTACATGTCATATGTCCCCCCAAAAAATTAGAATTCACTGGATTAGATTAAAAAATGTTATGGCCACATTACTAAGGTCATATTATATTCCCTGGAAGACTCGTCACATTTTCATGATCTAGATTCCCTTTCATTTTAGTCTTGAAAACCAATTAATCTTGATAATTGATTATTATTGAAAATGTTCCCCACACTATTTTCTAAATCAATGAAAAAATGGTCCTCATTTGGACATTAAAAATTTGGAGATATAGAGAAAATTTTAGAATTGATCCTAACTATTGAAATATTCCATAGCCCCACTATTATGATTCATTTGGGAATCCTATTATTGGATTTAAATTTTTTTCAAATGAATGAAATTAATCACAGATGATATTTAAAGCTAAAAAAGTTTTTTTTTAATTTTTTTATTCTAGTAAATTTTACAAATAAATAGCCAACCTCATTATTTTCATTAAAAATATCATAAATAATGATATTAACCTATATTAATGTACTTTTTTAAAGAATGAAAATTGAGGGTTGCCTTAAAATTGAATAATTTGGATGATACAAAACAAACCAAAACTTTAAATCACTTGTGAATGTGTGAATATATAGTATAATTAATTTTGTGATCAAAACCCAAAAAATAGGATTTTTCTTACCTAGGTTACAATCATATAATATCCCAATCAAATTAACACAAAAAATAATAAAGAGATAATTCTCAAGATATTTTATAAAAATACTCTCTATCAGGTCTAATATGTGAAAATATAGTTTCATTTCATTTTCTTCTCTCACATTTATATTTTTTAAACCAAAAAAATCCATCAGTAATCCTATAACCACTAACGTCATATTAATGTTCATGGCACTCTTCACTCAAGATAAATTTAATCGGTAGTCATACTCATACTTTGAAAATTGATGTGTCCTCATAGGCTTGTAAAAACTATATTTCCTCTCAAACATGTGACATAATACTATTTTTCATTATGATGTATTTTTAAAGGTGATTTTGTGGTTAAGGGTTGGTGGGTAAAATAATTTAAAAATTAAATTGATTAAAGAAGGAGGTAAAACTACTAAATACAATAGAATTAATATTCAAGTGAAACCTTAAGAAGAATACCTCACTCAATTCCCAATACAACACAAACACAAAACATCCCCTTAAATTTTAATGGTGGATGTGTAAAAAAATAAATGAATAATTTAATCCTAATTATCCATTTATTTCATTATTTTATTTTTCCATAGAAGATTTCTTGATAATGGAATATTGAGAATGAATGAAAGGTCATGTTAGATACTTCCCTTGATTTTTAAATGATAGATAAGTAATAAAATTAATCATAATGAAACATTAAATGAAATTTCATTTTTGTTTATTTTTATTTTTTAGTATAGATTTATATTAACGAACCGATATTTTAAAAGAAGAAAAATATGTCCAATAGTGTATACAACACAGAACACCGATCTTATATAAACCCATGGAATATTAAAATTTAAATATTAATGTTATAACATTTGATATTGAATTTGAGGGTATGAATATAAATTACCATATTATGAAAAATATATAATGTATCTACATAATAATAACGCATAGATTAATTCTTATGAAATAAGCACTTAATTTCTACAAAATTCATTTTAATCTTAAAAAATACATTTTCATTAAAAATTGTTCCTATAGAATTTTATGACAAAATATTATAATTAATAGTTAGAACATTTAGAAAATATATTTGATATCAAGAAAAAAAATTATTGAAAGAAAAATATCAAAAATTATCTTAGGATGATATTTTGATATTTTTATGGAAATATTAGTTTTTGATGAATAGTGAAAGATAAAAATTTTTAATGAAAATAGTATTTTAAATTAAGGTATTTATAAAGTAAAATTACAGTTTAGATTTTTAAAAAAAATATCATTACATTCTTTTGATTAAAAAATAATCCAATTATGTTCCTTAGAATGAATTTTTAACATGAATTTGGTATTGAATCATTTTTATACTACAATGGGACTTTTGTGAACAACTAATTTATGTCACGATTTATGAGTTTAATTTAAAATTAAATTATCAAAAATCATTTAATCGAATCATGAAAAACAAATTAAATATTTTGAATTAAGATTTCCAAATTTTTTAAATAGGCCCATATTATTTTTGGGTCCTTATGAATAGTAACCATAGTAATTAATTATCATCACAGTAAAGGTAAATTAGATAATTAAGGTTAAAAATAACATGATAAGAAAATAAATGAAAAGAAAACCTACTTTTGTCATATTATATTATTGAATTTCATTGGTTTCTATCAATATTTCTAAAAAATGGTGACTTGGATCTGTATTTCTTTGATTTTTAACTTTATAATATTTATGTAAAATATAATGTCCAAAATGTCACATTCTTCATTTTAATATTTATAATATTTTGTGACATGGATAAAAAACTTGTGTTTAGTTATAAATGTTTATTTCAAATATATATTATATATCTTTTATCATGGTAATTGATTTTTAATTTTTAGAGATAAAATTATTATCTTAAAATCTTATGCAATGATGACCCAATATTTATTCAATTAATTAAAAAATAAAACAAATAATTTTAAAAATATAAAATGTAATATAATTTTAATGAATTATTATGTTCCATGAATTTTTTAGATAAATATAACTTATTATAGATTGGGGAAATGTTTATATATTTATTCTTTTTCTTTTATGTTTTCCCTTTGAATTAAATAAATTTTATATTATAAAAAATGATATTAATTTTATTTTTTATTAAAATATATTTTATTAAAAAAATACTAAAAAACTTGAAAGAAGAAAATTAAGACGAAAAATTGTGTAAAATTTCATCCCTTCTCCATTTATGAACCAATTGATATCTTATAAGTAATATATAACCCTTTTATATTAAAATTTGCATCACCATAGTTAAAGATAATTTTTTTTCCAAGTGTTTAAACCAAAAGATATGTTTCAAAATGATATATAAATAATTAAAAATAATTTATGATTTTATTAAGGTCATATATTATTACTATTTGAATACATGTAATTTTGGAACCATTTGACATGAGTTAGACTGTAAAATAATATGAATATTTTTAGTTATTCTTAAAACTGTATTTTAATCAAGATCTTGTTGGGTTTCGTTTGTGGATGTTTCGGTTGAAATTTTTGAAAATTTTACAAAAAAATGGGTTGTTCATGGTTGGTGCATGATTTTTTCCAACCATGTTCCCTCTTAGTGAAAATTGTGAAAGCTCAAATAGTGTGGGTTTTCATGGCTAGTGTGTGGTTTTAAAAAACATGTGGCCACCTCGGAGAAACCATGCGACCACATTAAAAGGGGTGCATATTTAGGGTGAGCATTTTTTCTAATTGTATGGCCTTGCCTAACAAACCATGCATATGATATTTTTTAATCCAAAAATTAATTTTTAAAATATCAAAAACCTTTTTAGGCACCTAATAGGCCAGTACAAACCCATAGAATTTTCTTCCTCCTTGGAGGCTCCAAAGAGATGATTTTGTCTCCGCTACACCCTTATGTAAATTGAAGCTTGGTGAATAATATTTTATCTCTTCCTAGTAAGATTCCACTTCCCATTATATTTCTCCTTATCTCTCCTCTTTCATCCCAAAGGTTTTATATATATCTATGTTGTTTGAGGATCCAATCCCCATAGTTAACGATATTGAATATAGGTTTCATTCTCAGATCCTCATTGTTGAAGTACTTTACGGAAGTTTCCTAATTAGGGTATTGGGTTTGTGGATCCTGTGATCCCGAGGTATGTTTTTTCCATTTTTATTGGACAATTTGATTAACCTTAAATTTATTGATTTCAATTCAATTTTTTGATTAAAATATAACCACTTTCAATTGGTTTATTAAAAATAAAAATTCCTTTGAATTGGGGGTTTGGATTTGAATTGAAATGAAATTTTTGAAAACCTACCAATTCCATGGAATTGGGGTGTGTTGTAATGACCAAATTCTTTTCAATGGAAATTAAATTCTTATAAATATGTCATAAAATCACTTTTAAACACAACATAATGAACTAATAAGTGTTAAGTGACCTTTAAAAATAAGTTTTTTTACTTCTGTATTTGTAATTTCAAAAATCTAACATACACAGTTGCAATCAGTAAGTTATTTGGAGTTTGATAAGAAAAACTTAATTTTTGGTGAATAGTTACCTACTCTTATGAAAAGTAACATACCCTTATGAATAGTGATATATCCTAATGAATATTAACCTTACCTATGATAGTATAAAAATAATATTCAAGTTGAAAGTACGATATACCTATGTTTTACAATTAGTAAATGAATGTTTTAAAACTGGGTTTTAATAATAAATTATGATTTTAATTAAATATTAAATCAATCATATTTAGAAAATTATTATTGAATAATGGAATTCATTTTTTGATTCTACACATTAAAAAAAAATTCAGGTGAATTTTTGTGAATTTTTTGAAATACTGTAATTTTTTATGAATAGTAAAATCTAATAATTCACAATAAATGCTAAATAATGGATTAATTGATTCATTGATGTTAATATGCTGATGTAATCCCAATCGGTTAGAATTCACATGCATTTATTACTATTATTGGTCATGTAATACTTACTATTCCTTGTCTTGTGAAGAAATAACAAACTAATGATTAAAAAATTATGAAAACCCTCCTCCCCTCCAATATAAATACCACCCACTCTTACCTCTTATCTTCAATCCTCTAAACCTTTCTCCTTGTCAGTATTCTACCCAGATCTCTCCCCAAGAACCTCTACCACTTCCAAAAGCTCCTAGCCTCTTCAAAATACCGAAACCTCTCCCCTTAAAAGGTTTTCAAAGGAGGAAGTCTCAAGAGGTAAATTCCTTTTTCCAATTCCTTCATTTCTTTTAAGTTCTTTTCTTTTTATTTCTTTCTCCACCTCCCTTCACCATAATAGTATGATGAATCTAGTAACATACATGTACTTTAATTTTAATCATTCTAATGTGATATTTCATTATCTTCTCTCTTTTCCCCACCCTTTATTTGAAATAAATGAAAGCACCATTTGAGATGTGCTAATTTAGCACATTCAAGGACAACGATTTATCCATTTCTATTATAAAATTTAATTATGGTCATGAAACCATTTTTGTTATGGTTGAACCAGATTATTATATATATAATATATCTTATTTTTAATTCTATAATCCTTTTGTACAAATGGTATTAAGTTCTAAAGAAAAACATGTTCTTTGTAATCAAATCCACCGATTGACAAAAAAGGTTGTCACTATGGTTTTATATAATAGTTAAACATCAATATAATTAACCAAATTAAATTTAAAACCATGTAATATTATGGATGTTCACCAATATAATATAACTTCATTTCTGGACAACCACTTCTATCTTTCATGTTTATCTGAACTTGAATATAAGTGAACCGATATTTTAAAACCAAGTAAAAAAATGAGCCCAAACATTGAAATTGAACCTTATAACTAATCAAAAAGACCTTTAATGAACTAAAAATGGTTATAATAGATCAATTAAATAGATAATAGGTTCTGGAATTATGAATTAATAATCCTAATTAGTTTATTCAGGTATTTAATAAAAATTGGAGAACACCAACAGATTTAAGGTAATGGGTCCTTCCCTTTTCACTCTTAATCATGATTGTCCTCTATGCTATTCCTTTTTATGTATAATATAAAAATATGGGGTATGTTTATGCACCCCCCCCATATTTCTCTATTTATTTATAAGTGATTAGAAACCCATTTTCCCTCTCATCAATCCCTATTAGTTACACCTGATACCATGCCAATAAACCGTAATGAATTCTACCCGAACTTCCTTTATTCCTTCGGGTTTCTCTATCTTTCTTTTTACCAAGATGTAGATGTCTTTTATTTTTATGTAAAACATCTACATTCTATTTATATTCTCCAAAATCATGGTTCAATATCCTTCTCTCATTCTATTTCTTGTATATAAATGCTTTTAAGTGAATCCCTCCTCAATACTTCCCAATAAGAACACTCGTTTTAAGGGAACTTCCCAAAATTTTATCAAATTTCAAGTGAACTCTATCCTATGTTTTAAGCCACCATTGTATTTATAAAATCCATATTTTTATTATTAAAATCTTTTTGTTTCAATCCTGGTTTTATATAAAATATTTTTCTCTTTTCTATTTTAAAATCTCTATAGTATTTTCCTTAAAACCGCACAAAAATGTTTTGATGCTAATGTTTCTAAAATACATTCTTTATATGTTTTCACTTCTATTTGACATCACGTGCCATTTTATAAGACTATTTTATCCTATTAACGTCCATGTATGTTCTAATCCCTTTCTTTCTTGGACACTTTCATTATACGCTCTTTGGTTATGATTTATGTCATGATTGTGGTACCCAATTCCTTCCATGGGTGCCGTTATGTTTATATATGGTTGATTATGTATGATTATTTATGTGGAATGAATATTTATGTGGTAAGAATATTTATTTGGTAATAATATTCATGAAAATTTTGAGATGGGTGTGCCCAAATAGCGCTCCAATACATTGGGTAAATTTATGTCTTGTGAGATGCGATGTGAAACGGGATTGGCGGTTAGCCTTAACCCGTACTAAAATGGAAAATGAGATTGGTGGTTAGCCTTGACCCATACTAAATAATTTTTTTATGATTCTAACATATTTATATTATTCCAGGTTTATGTGATCACATGCTTGTATGATATGATTTTATATGTTCCATGTTTCAGATATCATTATGTCATGCCTCCCGACTCACGTGCTTAAGACATATCCTTATGTTCTTTCCCTTACTACGATTTTCTTCTCATCCCTTTGTTCATCTATTCTCGAGGGTACCCTATGTAGATGTAAGGTCTCAAAGGAAGTTAGGATCACATTATGTATATTAAATAAAGATGTTTTTTAGCCCCATGTTTTATGTTTATGTACCTAGTCTTCCAAGACACCAAACTTAATGATCCTTGGCATGTACTCAGATGTATAATTATACATAAAATCATGAAATGTTCTATGAATAAGTATGGGTCTCTATAGTTGTTATCAGATGATGGTCTAGTTATTTTGGGGGATTAGGAATTGAGAACCTTACAGAGAACCTTAAGGATGAGACTATGTATAAGAAAATAGTCCTAAATTCTGGTGAGTATTGAGTAAGTGGTTTATTAAGAAAATACATCCCTGTTTGGATACGTGAAAGTATTGGTGAATCTATCACAGATTATCCTATGAGTGAAAACTCTGAAAAGGAGTTTCGGGCTTGACTTATGGTATCCTAGTATATGATAACAGGCCTTGTCACACTCTTGGTTATGGCTCTCCTGGGGGATATGATTTGGTATATTCAAAAGCTTGTTACAAACCATTATTAAGGGATAAAAAATCCCATAGGAATATAAGTTAAGAAATAGATCGAGCATAACCTAGATATAAACCTAAGTAATCACAAGTTTGGATGTACTTCTTCTTTATAAGTTTATCCTTTTATGTTCAAAGTTTATTTATTCTCAATAGCTAAGTATTCAAGACCTAAAATTATACATTCTTTTTCTTAGTTAATGGTGGGAAATAGAAGAACACATTACAACAACCAATGTGATAGGCAATGTGATGATTTCCTTAATGATATGCCTAATATGACATGAGAGGGTGATAAAAACTTCAGGAAAGTACTTGATCAGCTGGATCGAGTTATGAATAATAACTTGAATCATGTGGAATTCCCTCCTCCTCCAAGGAAAGAGAATGTTTTCGTAGAATCCTTCATGTAGAAAAGGCCTCCCATGTTTAGCGGATCTTCTGATCCCCTCTTCATGGAACAATGGATTAACTCCATTGAAAATATAATCTTTTTCTTCAAGTTCTCGAAAAAAGAGAAAGATGTATCGGTGGTCTATTGTTTTGATGGGGAAGCTGATCAGTGGTGGAAAATAATCAAGAATACAAAGTCCCAAGAGGAAATTGATTCCATGGAATGGGAGGAAATAAAGAGGATGTTTTTTCAACAAATATTTTCCTTGAACCCTCCTTCTCAATATGGAAAGAGAGTTTCTCAGACTCAAGAAGAATGAATATGAGTCCATCAGGGTATATAAAGAAAACATTACAAGGCTTGCAAGGTATGCCTATATCTTTTTCATGAACAACGAAAGCTAGGTGGATCACTTCTTTAGCAGACTAAAGCCAAGTCTATGAAAATCATTGGTGATTTGAGACTTTGAAAGTTATGAAGAGATTTTATATTGTGACCTCAAGGTTAAAATGATGGTTGGATACTCTCAGTGGTCGCGTGGGACTAATGAAAATAAGTAGAAATGGAGAACATCATGGATGGTTCATCAAAAAAATTCCATGATGGAAAGAAGCCTTACTTTTCCCCTTGAAAATTTTTCGGGAAGAAGCATCCTAGTAACTATCTGAAGGGAACACAGAATTGCATCAAATGTGGAAATTTTGGTCATCTATCCAAGAACTGTCATTGGGATATGAAGAGTCCCACTAATTCGAAAGAAGAAAAGAAGGTTTAAGTGAACACTCATCCTGTAGTGTAGTGTTAAAACTGCAACGATCATGGGAATTATGCGAACAATTTCCCTAAGTTGAGGATTGTTGGAGGCAATCAACAACAACCTCCATGGAAACAAGTAAGGTCTTATGCTATCACTACTGCTGAGGTGGAGTCATAAAACAATGTGGTGATCGGTACGCTTGTTATTCATTCAAGAATAGAGAATGTACTATTTTATTCTAGATCTACACATTGCTTAAGTATTTCAAGTTTTGTAGAACTATTCAAACACTACCTCGAAATTTGGAGGAAAGGTTATCTATGAGAATAGTGAATGGGGAAATTTTTGTGTCCATGGTTTATAACTCCACCCCGGTTAACGTCTATAGACTTATCCTCCTAGAAAATATCATCATACTTCTTTTGGTGGAGTTAGATTCTATCTTGGACATAGATTGGATATCTTTATACAAATCCAACATCAACTTTCAAGAAACAGAGATCACTTTTCACATCCTATAGAATCCTCCAATTATTTACAAGTGTAAGGATTAAGATGAATATTCTTTAGAATCCTCATATCATGTGTAGATATTGTTTCCATGTGATAAGGAATATCTAGCTCAAATGATTGAGAAAAAGGAGTGAATCATGCTTAAAGACATGCTCATCATGATGGATTAAACTGATGTATCTCTTGAAGAGTTTCCTGGTCTTCCTCTAGATAGAGAGGTTGAGTTCTCAATTGAACTTTTCCCTGGATCTATGCCTATCTCAAAGAAACCTTACAGAATGGCCACCATAGAGCTGGAAGAGCTGAAGAAGTAGTTATCGGAGAATATAGAGAAGCATTTTATATGCTCGAGTGCTTCCCCTTGGGGTGCTCCAATCCTCTTCTTCAAGAAGAAGGATGGATCAATGTGCCTCTATATTTATTATCGTGAGCTCAATAAAATCACGATAAAGAACAAGTATCCCCTACCATGGATAGATGACTTAATCGATCAGCTTCATGGGGCTAGTTATTGCCCTATGTTGGACCTTCGGTCGGGATATCACCAATTAAAGGAAAATAAGGAAGATATTCCCATGAATTCCTTTCAAATGAGGTATAAACACTATGATTTTATAGTGATTCCCTTTGGACTGACTAATGCTCTATAAATTTTCATGGATTTAATGAATAGAGTCTTTAGAGATTACCTCGACAAATTTGTGGTAGTCTTTATTGATGATATTATGATATACTCCAAGAGAAAGGAGGAACATGAGGAACATTTGAGATCTATGTTAAATACTTTTCAAAGAGATATGTTGTATGAAAAGTATAGTAAATGTGAGTTATGGATGGAGTAAGTACCTTTTTTGGGGCATGTTATCACTAGCAAAGGGATATCCGTGGACCCTTCCAAGACAAAGGCAATTGGAGAGTGGCCCAGGACAACTTCTGTAATGGAGATCCGCAACTTTTTGGGTCTAGCTGTGTATTAAAAACGATTTGGGAAGAACTTTTCATGATTTTCAAACCCAATGACCAAGCTGGAACGGAAGGGAGTAAAGTTTGTCTGGAAACATTAATGGGAAGATTTTTTCAAGGAGTTGAAAAAGAGGCTTATCACTGCACACATACTCACACTCCCTACAAGTGAAGAACTATTTGTGGTGTATAGTGATGCTTCAAAGAAGAGATTAGGTTGTGTAAGGATGAAAAATAACAAAGTGATAGCCTATTCCCCAAGGCATATGAAATTTGATGAGAAAAACTATCATACGCATTATCTGGAGTTGGCAGCTGTGATCTTTGTGTTGAAAATCTGGCAGCATTATCCTTATGGGGAGAAGTGTGAGATATATACTGACCACAAGAGTATAAAATATATATTCACACAGAAAGAGATTAATATGTACCATCGAAGATGGATAGAGATCATCAAGGATTATAACTGCTCAACCCACTACCATCCTGGTAAGGAAAACAAGGTGGCAGATGCTCTAAGTAGAAAGGATACTGCATCTTTATCAATGATGAGAATTGAAAAGTATAATATATTATTAGATTTTGAAAAGGATGGACATGGGAATCATTAATGGAGGAACATCATCAATCCCTTTACAAATGATTGCTCAACCATCCCTCTTGGAGAAAATAAAGGCTGCTCAAAGAAAAGATGTAGAAATTCAGAAAATGGTTGAAGCTGTTAAAAATGAAAAATACTCCAATTTCAAAATTGATGAAGAAGGAGCTGTAAGATTTGGGACATGATTATGTGTACCATCTGATTCGGAGATAAAGAAGGATCTATTTAAATATTCACATAGATTAGCCTTCTCTATCCACCCAAGGAGCACAAAGATATATCAATATCTACGAGAAAACTTTTGGTGGGATAAAATGAAAAGGGAGTTTACTAAATATACATAAAAGTGCCTAGTATGTCAGCAGGTGAAGGCTGATAGACAAAAGTATAAGGGGATGATGCAACCACTACCCATACCAGCATGGAAGTGGGAGAAAATTTCCATGTACTTTGTCACTAGACTTTCAAGAACATCCAGAGGAAACAGTGCTATATGGGTCATTGTGGATCATCTTACAAAGATAGCTCACTTTATCGCAATTCTAAAGGACTTCTCATTGGATCAAAATTCATGGATTTACATCAAAGAAGTGGTAAGGATGCATGGATTACCACTATCTATTATTTCTAATCATGATCCTAGATTCACCTCAATGTCCTGGTAAAGTCTCCAGCATGCTCTGAGAACTGAACTGAACTTTAGTATGGCATATCATCCTCAAACTGATAACCAGTCTGAGTGAACTATTCAGATATTGGAAGACATGTTGAGAGAATGTTCTATGGAATTAAAAGGGGGGGTGGGACCAACATCTTACACTGGTTGAATTCTCCTACAACATTAGTTTCCACTAAAGCATCTGGATGACACCATATGAATCCCTTTATGAAAAAAGGTGCAGAACACCGGCGTGTTGGGATGAATTTGGTGAGTGTAAGCTGCTAGGACCTGAAATGGTCCAAGAAATGGTGGAGAAGGTGAAAACCATTCACCAGCATATCAAGGCAGCTCAAATTTGACAAAAGAGTTATGCAGATAACCATCGATGAGACCTTGAGTTCAATATCGAAGACATGGTATTTCTACACATATCTCTAGGGAAGAAGGTCATGAGGTTTGGAAAGAAAAGGATGTCAAGTCCCAGGTACATAGTCCCCTTTGAGATCTTTGATCGATTCAGAGATGTGGTCTATCGATTGGAACCTCCACCTACAATATCGAAAGTACATGATGTCTTTCATGTATCCCACTAAAATAAGTACATACCAGACCCTTCAGATGTACTCTCTTCAGAGGTGGTACAGTTGGAGGATGATCTCTCTTATGAGTAGCATCCAGTGAAGATCGCGGATCATAGAGACAAAGTTCTATGCAACAAGACTACTCATCTGGTGAAGGTACTATGGTGAAACCATAAGTACGAAGAGGAAACACGAGAACTAGAGGAAAAATTAAGGAAAAGTACCCACACCTATTTTTGTCTTAGAATTTAAAACAAAATTTTGGGGGAGAGATTTCATAAGGGGGGAAGAATGTAACAACCCAAAGTTTTTAAATAGAAATTCCTTTCTTATAAATATGTCATAAAACCACATGGATACAAAACATAATGAACTACTAAGTGCTAAGTGACCTTTAAACATTAGTTTGTCACTTGTGTATTTTGAATTTCAAAAATCTAACATACACGGTTTCAATCAGTAAGTTATTTATAGACTGACAAGGAAAGCATTATTTTTGATGAATAGTAAACTAGACTTATGAATAGTAACATACCATTAAAATTAGTGATGTATCATAATGAATAGTAACCTTAGCTATTATAGTATAAAAATAATATTCAAGTTGAAAGTACGATGTACCTATATTTTAGAATATGTAAATTAATGTTTTAAACTAGGTTTTAATAATAAATTATGATTTTAATTAAATATTAAATTAATCATATTTAGAAAATTATTTTTTAAAAATGGACTTCAATTCTGGATTCTACACATCGAAAAATGGTTAGGGTGAATTTTTGGGATTTTTCTGAACTACTGGAATTTTTGATGAATAGTAAAATATGATAATTAATAATAAATGATAAATAATGGATTAATTGAGTCATTGATGATGATATGCTGATGTAATACCAATTGGTTCTAAGTCACATGCATTTATTACAATTCTTGGCCATGTAATACTTACTATTCTTTGTCTTGTGATAAATTAATAAACTAATGATTAAAAAATTATAAAAACCCTCCTCCCCTCCACTATAAATACCACCGATTATTACATCTTATCTTCACTCATATCAAGCCTTGTTCTGTAACAGCTTGGGTTTTTTGGGTCCATTACTTTGTAAAAATATCAAGTTGGGTTTTCGGGTCTAGGAATCTCGGTGAAGTTTGGCAACGGTAGGCCTACCGGTAGCCTTATCCTACCGGTAGCAGGGATACCAGTAGCTCATTATACTGGTAGCCGCAGCCTACCGGTAGCTCTGTCTACCGGTAGCTTGGTATAGCGGTAGCTGTAGCTACCGGTAGCTCTGTCTACCGGTAGTTCAATCTATCGATGGCTGCAATATACCGGTAGCTCGACTACCGGTGGCTGTCGGCTACCGGTAGCTCTCGGCTACCGGTAGTTGTCACCCACCGGTAGCTGAAAGCTACCGGTGGCTCTTGCCTACCCCACGTGGGTTCTTTCTAATGGCGCTCCTTGCGCAATTAGGGTTTTAAACCCTATTTTGATTGCTTTAACGTATTTTAAAGCCTGGTAACGCCCATAAATGTTTTAATTAAATATTTAATGATTTAACCTGGTTTGTTTGTCAGTTTAAACCACCCGACCCCTTTAATAACGTGTGGGGCCGCGTGGTCAACCCACGACCCCGTGCCTTACACAGTTTTGTGTTCTTATCTCAACCGTTCGTGGCCCTTATAACTAAAGGGTTCGCTGTGGGTTTCTTCTTTTCTCGATCACCCTCTACGAGGAATACTTTCGTCCGGACGAGCTGATTTTTTTGCATCGGGCGAGCCGCATCGTTATGCGTAAATTTCAGTGCCCAGCCTAAGCATCGATCGTCAATCAACAGGTATGGAATTCTCCTTCATCTCTCTCTTTTTTGTATCATGCGGGGTGGGCATTCTTTTGTTTCTATAGAATTGGATAAACCAGGCCTAAATAAAGATAATGAACGAATCCTAAAAAGAAAGAAGGGGTGATGTGATCGTTGATGCTATTTTATATTATGATCATCTTTTTGAATTGTGCTAGCTTATGCCTACTGAAAATCATGGCCGTTGGTGGTCTTTCTCTGTGTATTAATGAACCCCTGGTGATGTTTTAAATGGATTCTCTGTGGTTGTGAACTCCTGCCATGAAAAGTAAATTAGTTAATTACGTATATTCAGCTAAGTGAATTGGAAGCACCAGGATCAACCCTTCTATGATAACCCCTAGTTAAAACCCACGGAATTTAAATCATGGAGTGTGTAAAATCTTTTAAATCTGAAAATACTGGCATGGCCCTACTTTGTGTTGGTGGTAGTGGTTGGGTGGTTTTCTTTTACGGGCCGATTACTAGAGATGTGGGAGGGGATGGGATCCCCTGTTTTTATACTCTGGGTGGTTGTGAAACCGGGGATGGGATCCCTTGTTTTTATTTATTCAGTGGTTGCGAGTCTTAAAGATCGGGTGGTTACCTTGTTTATATCACGAATTGGGGTGGGATCCTCTATTGATGAGAAACCTTTTTGGGGGGGGGACACGGGGAAGTTTCTCGGGGTTGTCTTTGGTTCTAGTACTTCGAGGGATCTCTCTTATCCCTTTGTTTGCGCTTATGATATTAGTTTCCCAGTAGTGCATGAACATATTTAAACATTATTACTGAACATGAAAACAAGAATTGGACAAATGGGTTTTGTTGGTGAGAGTCGTGACTCGGACTTGAGTGTTGTTTTGATCTGTAGACTGTTTGAAGAAAAACATAACTTTGGGTGAGTTCTTGTTACCTATATATATACTTGTATCTTTGTGTTTCTTATTCGCACCCCACCCAAGTTGAGCGCTAAGTGCCTAACACCCCCATTTCATGGGGGAGGGTGTTTTTAACACACTATTCTTAGGGGATGGTTATTAGCTCCTTTTCTGCTCCCTTTCCTAGATAGCCCAAGTATCTTCGAGCAAGCTGTGATGACCTGAGGTCCATTATTAGCCTAAGAACCTTCGGGCGGGGTAGTGTGGTGGTTATGGCCCAGGTGTGTGCAGGCAGTTAGTTTCCCAAGTACCTTTGGGATGAGGCCAAGATGTCTTTGAGCATGGCAGTGGATCTTCTAGCCCAGGTGTCATCAGGCGTGGTGGTGGTTGTTCTGGCCTAGGTGTTTGCAGGCGTGGTTACGTGTGAAGTTGTGTCCTAGGTGTTTGCGGGTGGGATTCGGTAGTGGGACTACGTGCGGTTGTGGTCCAAGTGTGTGCGGGCGGGTGTGGCAGTGGGACTGCGGTGATAATGGAGGGATTGGTTTGATGTGTAGGATGTTTCAATAACCAGTGGGAAAGTGGCGCGGGGTACCCAAAAATCTATGTGATCTTATTATATATATTACTTGGTTTGCGTTACTTGGTGAGTGTAGCTGGTGAGTGTGATGGGTGAAATCCTTCATAGTAATGATTTTCTGCTTCTCACGGGACTTTCGTATGTTCCCCCACTTGTGCATGAGAGTCTTTGGTTTTCCCTACTGATTGTACTTGTATGCTCACACTACCTATATAAAACTGCTTTCAGGTTTCCAGGAGGACTTCGTGGATCGCGTAGGACCATACTAGCTCAGATCTTTGGGGAAATCACAGTTGCTATTTTCTTTCTTTGGTACTTACCCTTGTAGTCACTTATGTACCTTGTGGATTTTACTTTTGGAACATGCATGTGGGAATGGTTTACTTTTGGATTTACTTTTATTTTACTTTGGTGCTTTTGGGTTTCTTCATCTTATCTCCCGATCCTATAAAACAAAAATGGTAATGCCTTCCATTTGTGTGAAATTTCCATACCCTTGGTGCTAGTCGCCACTCTGGGACCCATAGAAGGTGGGTTTTTTGGGTCATTATCGCTCCTTCAACTTAAAAAGGAAGGTCTTAGCAACTTGATGACCCTTCCCTCCTTTTGGTGAAGGAGGGTCGTGAGAAAATGGTATCAAAGGCGAGGTTGTTTGAGAGATAGGATGGAGTCTGGAGTTAGGCACAGTGAGGATTTCATGGGATGGTAGGGCAATAGTGTTGGGTGACCTTGGTGCATGAATTAGGCTAGGTAAGACCGGCTAGGACACGGGATTTTAGGGCCCCCGTGATCCGATGCAAGGACTCTGGACCTACCGAACGACCAAGTGAGGCCACACTGATTGCAGGTTAGAGACCCTTGGAAAGGTACATGCATCATAATGACTTGTGTTCTCGTGTTTCTGGGATGTCTTGGGAATTAAGAATAAATGAAAAGGTTTAAAAAGTTTTAAGAACAATATTCTGCACTACTTGGGCTTAGGAATTCCTTGTTTACCGTGCAGCTATGGCACCTGGAAGGCGACCACGTGTGGTACAGGCGATCTAGGCCCCAAAGACTACTTTGGCCGATCGGTAAAGAGCTGATCGAGAGGAGGAGGACGACCAGTGGTAGAAGACTCTTCGGGCCTTCCATTGATAGACCCTCGAGAAGTATGAGGGCAGCACCTCTGACATGAAGACAGAAGGCTGGCTAGAGGAGCTAGTGATAGATTTCGGCCTGATTCGGTCCCCGAATGAGTACTAGGTTCCTCTGTCCATTTTCCAGATGCGGGGAGTGGCGCGTCAGTGGTGGACGCTTTACCTGGGGGAGAGGAGAGAGGATGAGGTGGCATGGGCTGATTTCTAGAGGGAGTTCCGGGCGGAATTCCTCTCTTCGATGATGAAGGCAGAAAAGAGACAGGAGCTACTCTCCCTACAGGAGAGGAGTATGTCAGTGAGGGAGCTAGGAATCAATTTCAAGGACCTCCTATGTTTTGTTCCGGACCTCTTTCCCAATGAGGAGTCTCGGGAAAGATGTTTAGAGGAGGCGTTCCCACCCTCCCTCCAGTATGTTGTTACCCCCTTTACCCTGCCGACGTACTTGGAGGTCCAGAAGAAGGCCGAAGTGGTGGAGAGGATGCATGCTCTAGGAGGAGTGTAACGAGAGGGGATCCAGCTAGGACCATCGAAGGGGAAGGCCTTCAGCACTAGGCCTCCAACGTTAAGACCCTCCAGGTTCCGACCAGGAGGGAGCAGACCGCAGCAGTTTCAGTTTTGATCCCCTGGTCCTCACCCATTTTCTTCGGGACCAGGGTCACGGTGCTTCGTCTGTGGGATCCCTAGACATCTCCGGAGTCAGTGAACGGACTGGGTATAGTACGGCGGTGGCGGACAGCCCCACCACCCACCCCAGTAGCAGCTCCCAGCCAGGCCTTTCCAGCAGTAGCAGCAGCAGGGACAGCGAGCTCCCGCTCCTCTGAGGGCAGATGTAGGAGGAAGAGGCTGACCTCAGGGTGATCCTCAGGGACCTCGACCGAGGCGTGGTCAGGGAGGTGGCCGATAGCCAAGGGGCAGAGGAGTTGGGCGTGGATAGTTACACGTCGCAGAGGTAGCAGTTCCAGCAGGGTCGTAGGTTGTTCGAGGTACGATCAGTTTTTTAGTACCCTTTCTTATCCCTTGTTTGATACCGGAGCTTCACACTCCTTTATTGCACCTAGTCTAGCACGTGCCTTGGGTCAAGATTTCGAGAGACTTCTAGTTCCCCTGGTGTTGATCACGCCAGTTGGAGGTCAGACCGACTTGTTGTTTCTTTTTCGGGGATGCAGACTGATGATAGAGCCACATCAGTCGGTTAGGGATCTTCTTATGCTACATATCCATCCATAGGATGTTATCCTAGGCATCAACTAGATATTCTCTGTGTGTAACATCATCGACTATTTACGAGGAAGGGTCATGTTCTCAGACTTGGGCGACCGACATGTTACCTTCACCAGTGAGCGGAGCAGTTAGAAGGGCAGCAGGTGAGAGGAACCCCTACTCTCCTTGTTAGTTGAGCTGTCAGTAGAGTCAGTAGATGCTGAAATGGTGGAGGTGCCAGAGATCGTCCATGAGTTTATGGACATCTTCCCTGAGGAGGTGAAGACTCTACCCCCTCGACATGATGTTGAGTTCGGGATAGACCTGCAACCCGGTGCTTGTTCGATCTCAATGGCTCCTTACCAGATAGAACCTTTAGAGCTATGGGAGTTGCAAATCCAGATTGACGGTCTGATGAAGAGGGGTTATGTTCAGCCGAGTGTGTCACCGTGGGCTGCTCTAGTCTTGTTCTCAAATAAGGCATATGGTGGTCTCAGGTTGTGCATAGACTACAGAAGGCTGAACCACGTGACGATTAAGAATCGATACCCTCTTCCAAGGATAGACGATCTTTTCGACCAGCTGAAAGGGGCATGATGGTTCTCTAAGATCGACATGCGGTCTGGGTACCACCAGATGAGAGTGAAGAAGGGAGACATCCCGAAGACAGCGTTTAGGTGCAGATATGGATACTTCGAGTTCGAATTCATGCCTTTAGGTGTTACGAACGCCCCAGTTGTGTTCATGGGGCTTATGAACTCCATATTCTGGGAGTACTTGGATCGGTTCGTGGTTGTGTTCATCGATGATATCCTGATCTATTCAAGGTCATAAGAGGACCATGCAGAGCACCTGAGGACAGTTTTTGAGGTCCTCTGATATCATCATCTCTATGGGAAGTTGTTGAAATGCAAATTCTAGACACGAGAAGTGAACTTCCTCGGGCACGTGGTGTCCAAGAAGGGGGTAGCGGTGGACCCATCAAAGGTTGAGGCAGTTGTTTCTTGGGAATCACTAAAGAATGTCGAATAGGTCCATAGTTTCCTCGGGCTGGCCGGTTACTATTAGAGGTTCTTACCCAACTTCTCCTGAGTAGTAGCCCCTTTGACAGCCCTAACCAAGAAAGACCAGGTTTTCGTGTGGAGTGAGTAGTGCGAGTCAGCCTTCAGCTATCTGAAAGAGAAGTTGGTCAGTGCCCCAGTGCTGAGATTTCCAGAAGAAGGGGCGGTGTATGAGGTGTTCTGTGATGCTTTAGGACAAGGCCTAGGATGTGTGTTGATGTAGAGACAAGGGGTGATCTCTTATGGGTCCAGGAAGATAGACCCTCATGAGTGTAATTACACCACCCATGACCTAGAGCTTGCAGTGGTCATTTTTGCGCTAAAGTTATGGCGACACTACCTCATCGGAGAACGCTTTGTGGTCTTCACAGATCACAAAATCCTGAGGTATATCTTCTCCCAGTGGGACCTAAACTTGCGACAGTAGAGATGGTTAGAGTTCCTCCAGGATTACGACTTCGAGATCTCTTATACTGAGCGAAAGGGAAATGTAGTGGCTGATGCCTTGAGCAGGAGGACGCAGAAGGATGCGGTCTGAGAGTCGGTACATGCCTGGAAGGCGATGGAGGAGTTGGATGCCTTACACCTGGATGCAAGGATGGATGGCGGTAGAGGCTTCCTATATCATATGGTAGTGCAGTTGTCTCTGTTTCAGCAAGTTTAGGAGTCTCAGTGGGGAGACCCAGAGTGCGAAGTGATGCGTGACCGAGTTGACCAGAGGAATGATCCGGAAGGATGGACGGAGGATGGTCAGAACCGGATTCTTTTACAGGAAAGGTTGTTTTTCCCAGAAGTGATGTGCGGCAAGGTTCTTAGTGAGTTCCACATCTCACCCCTAGCAGTACACCCTAGAGTGTCCAAGATGTACAAGGGACTGAAGAGATAGTTTTGGTGGCCTGAAGTTAAGCGAGCGGTGATAGAGTTTATGGCCAAGTGCTTAGTGTGTCAGCAAGTGAAGGCTGAACACCGAGTTCCAGGAGGCCTACTACAGTCTCTAAATGTCCTCGAGTGGAAGTGGGACAACATCTCGATGAATTTCGTCACAGGACTACCCAATGTCCAAGGGGGATACGACGCCATCTAGGTGGTAGTGGACCGGTTGACGAAATCGGCTCACTTTCTAGAGATCAAGGAGTCGAGTACAGTGGATGCTTTGGAACGAAGGTACGTGGATGAGGTGGTACGGTTTCATGGAGTTCCGTGGTCTATATTCTCGGATAGGGATGCACGGTTTACCTCGCGAGTCTATAGAGGATTGCAGCATGATTTTGGCACCCAACTGCGTCTTAGCACTGCTTTCCATCCCCAGATAGATGGACAGACAGAGCACACCATCCAGACCTTGGAGGATATGCTACGGGCATGTGTTCTGGACTTAGGAGGATCATGGGTATGATACTTTCCCCTGGTAGAGTTTGCCTAAAATAATATCTACCACTCTACCATTGGAATGGAACCATTTGAAACCTTTTACAGGAGGCCATGATGTTCACCTGTATGTTGGACCGAAGTAGGAGAGGCAGGAATCCATGGCCCGGAGGTGGGGAAGAGCACAACAGAGAAGGTTCAGCTCATACGGGAATGGATGAAGGCGGCCCAGGACTGACAGAAGTCGTATACTGATACCAGAAGGAGGCCCTTGGAGTTTGAGATTGGAGACCATGTTTTCTTGAAGGTCTCCCCTCGGCATGGACAATAGAGGTTCGGTAAGGGGAGTAAACTTTCTCCCAGGTTCATCGGGCCCTTCGAAGTGTTGCGGCTGGTCGGCAAAGTGGCCTATCAGATAGCGTTACCACCGCCTCTACTGAGGATACATGATGTATTCCATGTGTCCCAGCTCCGTCGGTATCTTCCCAACGATTCACAAATCCTTGATTGGGGTGAGTTGGACATCGAGGATGACGTGAATTTTATAGAGATACCAGTGATGATCGAGGATCGCAAGGAGAAGGTGCTTCATGGGCGAACCATTCCCTTTGTTCATGTGTTGTGGAGACATGGTGAGCTTTAGGAGAGTACATGGGAGAGGGAATCACAGGTGCGTAGCCAGTACCCAGAGTTGTTTTGAGTTTTGTTCTTTGTTGTACCTATTATGGTAGTACGTTTTGTCTTCTTGGCTATGAAATGTACTGGTTTTCTTTCCTCTAAATGTGTGTGAAAAGCCCTGGATATGGGGGAGGGGAGAACCCGACCCCTAATCAAGACACATTAAGGTGGATGCGATTAAACCCATGCGGGAGAGTCAGTGCCACCCAAAGCAGATAATATCTTGACATGGGGAAGGAGACTCCCCAACCCCCACATGCCTGGGTAGTTTGACATGATATGTTGCTTGGTTCTTGACAGAAGGGCGTTTTTAGTTAACATGGGGTTCACTCCTACGAGGTATCTTTCGAGGTGGTTGTTCGGACCCTTTCCTTCCTTTTGGGTTGTTTGATTCTCAAGGAAGAGAATCGTTTAAGAGGTATCTGATGTAATGGCCTGGGTTTTTGGTGTTCATTACTTTGTAAAAATCTCAAGTTGGGTTTTCGGGTCTGGGAATCTCGATGAAGTTTGGAAACGGTAGGACTCCTGGTACCTTAGCCTACCGGTAGCAGGCCTACCAGTAGCTCAGTCTACTAGTAGCCGCAACCTACCGGTATCTCTGTCTACTGGTAGCTTGGTCTACCGGTAGCTACAGCTACCGGTAGCTCTGTCTACTGGTAGCTCAGTCTATTGGTAGCTGCGGCTACAGGTAGCTTTGTCTACCGGTAGCTCGGCTACCGGTGGCTGTCAGCTACCAGTAGATCTCGGCTACCAGTAACTGTCACCCACTGGTAGCTTTTAGCTACCGGTGGCTATGGCCTACCCCCGCGGGTTCTTTCCAGCGGTTCTCCTTGTGCAATTAGGGTTTTAAACCCTATTTTGACCCCTTTAGCGTGTTTTAAAGCCTGGTAACGCCCATAAATGTTTTAATTAAATATTTAATGATTTAACATGGTTTGTACGTTAGTTTAAACCACCCAACCCCTTTAATAACGTGTGGGGCCACGTGGTCAAACCACGACCCCGCGCCTTACGCGGTTTCGCGTTCTTATCTCAACCGTTCGCGGCCCTTATAACTAAAGGATTTGTCGTGGGTTTCTTCTTTTCTCGATCACCCTCTACGAGGAGTACTTTAGTCCGGATGAGATAATTTTTATGCATCGAGCGAGCCTCATCGTTATGCGTAAAGTTCCGCGCCCGGTCTAAGCATCGATTGTTGATCAACAAGTAGGGAATTCTCCTTCGTCTCTCCCTTTTTGTGTATCATGCGGGGTGGGTGTTCTTTTTTTTGTAGAATTGGATAAACTAGGCCTAAATAAAGATAATTAACGAATCCTATAAAGAAAGAAGGGGGGTTGTGATCGTTGATGCTATTTTATATTATGATCATCTTTCTGAATTGTGCGGGCTTACGCCTACTGAAAATCATGGCTGTTGGTGGTCTTTCTCTGTGCATTAATGAACCCATGGTGATGTTTTAAATGGATTCTTTGTGGTTGTGAACTCCTTCCATGAAAAGTAAATTGGTTAATTACGTATATTTGGATAAGTGAATTGGAAGCACCAGGATCAACCCTTCTGTGATAACCCCCAGTTAAAACACATGGAATTTAAATCATGGAGTGTGTAAAATATTTTAAATCTGAAAATACCGGCATGGCCCTTCTTTGTGTTGGTGGTAGTGGTTTGGTTGTTTTATTTTATGGTATGGTTGCTGGAGATGTGGGAGGGGATGGGATCCCCTGTTTTTATACTCAGGGTGGTTGTGAAATTGGGGATGGGATCCCCTATTGTTATGGATTCAGTGGTTGTGAGTCTTAAATACTGGTTGGTTACCTTGTTTATATCACGAATTAGGGTGGGATCCTCTGTTGATGAGAAACCTTTGGGGGGGGGACACAGGGTAGTGTCTCGGGGTTGTATTTGGTTCAAGTACTTCGAGGGATCTCTCTTATCCCTTTGTTTGTGCTTATGATATTAGTTTCCTAGTAGTGCATGAACTTATTTAAACATTATTACTGAATGTGAAAACAAGAATGGGACAAATGGGTTTTGTTGGCGAGAGTTGTGACTCAGACTTGAGTGTTGTTTTGATCTGTAGGCTATCTGAAGAAAAACCTAACTTTGGGTGAGTGCTTGTTACCTATATATATACTTCTAGCTTTGTGTTTCTTATTCGCACCCCACCCAAGTTGAGCGCTTAGTGCCGAACACCCCCATTTCATGGGGGAGGGTTTTTTTCCCAACACTATTCTTAGTGGTTGGTTATTAGCTCCTTTTCTGCTCCCTTTACTGGATAGCCCAAATATCTTTGGGCAGGATGTGATGGACTGAGGTCCATTATTAGCCCAAGAACCTTCGGGTGGGGTAGTGTGGTGGTTATGGCCCAGGTGTGTGCGGGCATCTAGTTTCCCAATTACCTTCAGGATGAGGCCCATGTGTCTTTGGGCGTGGCAGTGGATCTTCTAGCCCAGGTGTCTTCGAGCGTGGTGGTGGTTGTTCTGGCCTAGGTGTTTGCGGGCGTGGTTACGTGTGACAGTTGTGGCCCAGGTGTTTGGAGGCGGGATTCGACAGTGGGACTACGTGCGGTTGTGGCCCAGGTGTGTGCGGGCGGGTGTGGCAGTGGGACTGCGGTGAGAATGGCGAGATTGGTTTGATGCGTAGGATGTCTCAATAAACAGTGGGAAGTGGTGCGGGGTACCCAAACATCGATGTGATCTTATTATATATATTACTTGGTTTGCATTACTTGGTGAGTGTAGCCGGTGAGTGGGATGGGTGAACTCATTCATTGTAATGGTTGTCTGCTTCTCATGGGACTTTAGTACATTCCCCCACTTGTGCACGAGAGTCTTTGGTTTTCCCTACTGAGTGTACTTGTATGCTCACCCTATGTATATAAAACTTCTTTCAGGTTTCCAGGAGGACTTCAGGGATCGCGCATGACCATACTAGCTCAGATCTTTGGGGTAGTCGCAGTTTTTGTTTTCTTTCTTTGGTACTTACCCTTGTAGTCACTTATGTACCTTGTGGATTTTACTTTTGGAACATGCATGTGGGAATGGTTTACTTTTGGCTTTACTTTTCTTTTACTTTGGTGTTGTTGGGTTTCGTCATCTTATCTACTGATCCTATAAAACAAAAAGGGTAATGCCTTCCATTTGTTTGAAATTTTCATAACCTTGGTGCTATTCGCCACTCAGGGACCTACAGAAGGCGGGTTTCAGGGGTCATTATCTCTCCTTCAACTTAAATAAGGAAGGGCTTAGCAACCTGCTGACCCTTCCCTCCTTTTGGTGAAGGCGGGTCGTGACATGTGCCTTGCCAATATTATGCTCAAATATCTCCCCAAGAACCACCCCCACTTCCAAAAGCAACTAGCCTCTTCAAAATACCAAAACTTCTCCCTTTAAGAGGTTCTCAAAGGAGGAAGTCTCAAGAGGTAAATTCCTCTTTCCAATTCCTTCATTTATTTTAAGTTATTTTCTTTTTGTTTCTTTCCTCACCTCCCTTCACCATAATATTATGATTAATCTAGTAAAATACATGTATTGGAATTTTTTCATGCTAATGGGATATTTCATTATCTTCTCTCCTTTCCCCACCCTTTATTTGAAAGAAATGAAAGCACTGTTTGATATGTGCTAATTTAGCACATTTAAGGACAACAGTTTATCGATTTATATTATAATATTTAATTCTAGTCATGAAACCATTTGTGTTATGTTTGAACCATATTATTATATATTTAATATATCCTATCTTTAGTTCTTTAATTATTTTGTACAAATGGTATTAGGTAATAAAGAAAAACATGTTCTTTGTAATCAAATCCACCGATTAACAAAAAACAGTTTTCATTATGGTTTTATATAATAGTTAGACTTCAATATAAGTAACCAAATTAAATTTAGAACCATTTAATATCCTAGATGTTAAATAATAGCATATAACTTCATTTGTGGAAAACCACATCCATCTTTCATGTTTATCTGAACTTGAATATAAGTGAACAGATCTTTTAAAACAAAGTAAACCAACTACCCCAAAAAATGAAATTGAACCATATAACTAATCAAAAAGACAATGAGTGAACTAAAAAGGGTTATAATAGATCAATTACCAATATAAGAGGTTCTGGAATTGTGAATTAATAAGCCTAATTTGTTTATTTAGGTATTTAATAACAAGTGGAGAATAGCAACGGATTTAATGTATGAGATCTTGCCCTTTTCACTCTTAATCCAGATTGTCCTCTATGCTATTCCATTTTATGTGTAATAGAAAATGATGGGTTATGTTTATGAACCTCCCCCATACTGACCTATTGATTTCTAAGTGATTAGAAATCCATTTTTCTCTCATCAATCCCTCTTAGTTACACCCGACACTATACCGATAAACCGTAATTAATTCTACCCAAATATCCTTTATTACTTCGGGTTGCTCTATCTTTTTTTACCAAGATATATTTTTATTTTGTTTTATGTAAAACTTCTACATTATTTTTATATTCTCCAAACTCATGTTCCAAGATCCATCTCTCATTCTCTTTCGGGGATATACATGCTTTTATGTGAATCCCTCTTCGATACGTTCCAATAAGCACACTCGTTTTAATGGAAGTTCCCAAACTTTTACTCAATTTCAAGTGAAATATATCCTTTGTTTTAATCCACCATTGTATTTATAATATCAGTATTTTTATTATGAAAACCTTATTGGTTCAATCCTTATTTTATATAAAATATTTCCCACTTTTCTATTTTAAAAGCTCTATAGTATTTTCTTTAAAACCGTACAACAATGTTTTAATGCTAATGTTTCTCAAATACATTCTTTATATGTTTTCACTTTTTTTTGAAATTACATACCAGGTTATTAGCATATTTTACCATATGTACATCCATGTATGTTCTAATCCTTTTCTTTCATGGACACTTTCATGATATACTCATTGGTTATGCTTTATGTAATGATTGTGGTACCTAATTATTTCCACAGGTTCCCTTATGTTTATGTATGGTTTATTATGTATGATTATTTACATAGAAATAATATTTATGTGGTAATAATATTTGTGTGGCATGAATATTCATGAAAATTTTGAGATGGGTGTTCCCAGATAGTGCTCCATTTCATTGGGTAAAGTTAAGTCTCATGAGATGCGATGTGAAATGGGATTGGCGGTTAGCGTTGAACCATACTAAAATGTGGAACGGGATTGGCGGTTAGCCTTGACCCGTACTAAAGAATTATTTTATGATTCTTCCATATTTATATGATTCCATGTTTATATGATCACATGATTATATGATATGATTTTATATTTTCCATGCTTTAGATATCATTATGTCATGCCTCCTACTCATGTGCTTAAGACGTATCCTTGTGTTCTTTCCCTTACTGGGATTTTTAACTCATCCCTTTATTGATGTTTTCTTTAGGGTACCCTATGCATATGTAAGGGCTCAAAGGAATTTAGGATCTCATTATGAAGATTAAATAAAGAAGTGTTTTTAGCCCCATGTTTTATGTTTTATGTACCTAGTTTTCCAAGAAACTAGACTTAACAATCCTTGGCTTTTACTCTGATGTATAATTATACTTAAAAATCATGAAATGTTATAGGAAAAAGGTTGAGTTCACTATATTTGTTATTGAAATTGGATGGAATTTTTTTGAATTATTGTGTAATTCTATTGTTCAATTTTAATTATGAAATTGATTTTATGAAATTGATTTCAAATTGGTATTTAAGAAAATGGATTCAAATAATATTGATATAAATAAAATGGTTTCATCTTGGAAAAGGGAATTATTTGATTAAAAACCACTATATATTGGTTATTAAAGGGAAATAAATATATTTGAAATGAGAGAATGGGATAAATTTTATTTTAAACAGTTTTAAAATAAATTTCCCATCATCGATTGTAATAATATTATATGAAATCCTAGGTAGTAAGTGTGTTATTTGGGACAAACCGGCTAGGTAGTAATTTCCATAGCACTAGATTGAAACGTTACAACATTGACATAAACTATCTTCCACATTTTATTCCCTAGTAGGATAGAGAATATTCCTCTTTGAACTATTCCATAGGGAAATTTGTACATAATACCGTTATCATTATATAATCTTATGAGGATCTCATAACGTGGAACTATCATACATCATGGCAGATGACCATATTTTTCATTGTTTATATTTCAGAAATATACCATTGTTTTTAAACTCTATTACACATTCCTTCTAAATTTATATAAACTATTTTTTATAAAAATTTAAGAAAATATTTTAAAATATTTTTTCCCTTTTAAATGTAAAGAATTATTTGTTTTCAAATTTCTTTTGAACTATCAATCCTATTTATTTTTAAAATTGAAATATATATTTGGTTAGTTAAATATTGGAATGTTATCATTGAATCCTTGGTGGAACCCTATCAGTATTTTAGATAATACCCTACCTTTTCCTTTGAGTGTTTGCATATTATCTTCTTCTAGGTGTGAGGAACTGTAAGGATCCAATTGAAGAAGGTGGTAGTGGTATATTCATGGTCTTGGGGTTTTGTGTCCATTAGGGCTTGGGTTGTTGTACTATTTTTATGGTGATTTTGGTTTCACTTTGGGTTATCATACCTATTTTTATTATGGTATAGTTCTCCCTATAGTGTTTTTCTTGAATGCATACTGACTTGTTTATATTTATTATATTGTGTTTCTAGAAAATTTGTTCCCACTTAAATATTGTATGATGCCAGGTGCTAGTAAAAAACCTATAGGGATCAAGAACTCTCTTCGAGATATATCAAGATTGGATCGATTATTAGTTTACCATGGTAACTAGGCAAGTTTGTGACAAATTGGTATTAGAGGTGTGGGTTTTTCATCTTTATTTAATGTCAGTATGCAGTTGTGTAATATTTTCAGGACTTAGGAGGTAGTTACGACTGAGTACCTAGAAAGATCTCACCATAATTAGAGTTATGTCACCAAGGGTGGTTTTATAAATATTCTTTCAGGATTACTTCTAGTATTTTCCCTTATTTTCATTTTGATATGAGGAAATCCAAATCCTGTGTATCAATATGTTGGGATTAATTTCACTTTTTTCTCTATTTGAGTGTTAATATGACATCTTCAACATTGTATGATGATGTTGTGTATAATCATGCCTCTAAAAAGACATATGAATCAGATCCAATAGGATACTATTATAGAACCATAGTGAGTAACTCATCTAGTTCACTTGACTATGTTGGAGGTGATTGTGCATACTGTCAAAGCACTGGGATAAGCACCACCACCAATTCTCATTAAGTATCTAGATATGGAGCCCCAATGTGATGTCTTATATAATCATTATCAAGTGTTACTTAACGAGAATCCACCAGAATTCAAGGACTCAATTGATCCTCAACTGGACAAGGAATGGTCAATCATGATTGAGTGTTTTTTTATTGTTGGAGAAACTTGGAAAAATTAAGGTGAAGTGTGCCACCTTCATGCTAGAGAAACAAAGAAAGAGATAGTGGGACACAAAAACGAAAATGAAATGGCATAATGTAATGAATTTAAAGGCCTTTTCACTAACTAGTTCAATCTAGAGTCTATGGTTTTGTCCAAGGCTATATAGTTTTACAAACTTGAGTAGGTTGATAGGATTGTAACAGAATATGAAAATCACTTCAATGAGCTTGCATAGTTCACACCTGAGAGAGTATCGAATGATAATATGAGGACTCGATAGTTTTACTTGGGTCGTAGATTTGATATTCATATGAGGTTTTCTTTTTTGACTACCTTCTTATGTTTATGTGCTAGATAGAGTGTTGATGGTTGAAATTGACCAAGATAGTAAGCCATGGTTGATGGGAGTTCGGTTTTCTCTTACTAAAAGTGTGAATTACACAAAATTAAAGAGGAAGTGTAATTATTCTCATGGTGGTTATTGATATTAGTGTTTTATAGACCTTTTTAATTTCCTTGTAGAGGCCCTTTGATTTTTTACCAGTGTGGAAAGCCTGGGTATTCTATATGGGTTTTCACTAAGGCAACCATGATCTGTGGTTTATGAAAATGCTCAGGTCACCAATAGAAGTTTTTTCATGTCTATTCCACTCCACGTAGTGGAACAGGATCATCAGTTCCTACTAAAACTATGTTAAAATTAAAAGATTCAACAAAAAATGGGTTCTAACTATCATCATATAAAATGAGGCTTCTTAAGGAAGTGGAAGAGTCTTTTGAAGAAGTAGATAAAGGTCCAATGACCATGAGAGGTACCATCACAATATCTTCATCATTAATGAATGATTTATTTGATACTGGTTCATCTCAATTGTTTATTTCAACCTGTATTATGGTCTTTATAATATTCTTATATATCTTTTGTCTTATGTTATTAATATTACTACACGCCTTAGATTGAAGAGAGATCAGGGTCTCCGTATTCCCGTTTGTGTATTATTTTTACCTGATACTGAGATTGATTGAAGTTTCTTATTTCTCTACATAAAACCACTTTACATCATATTCAGGATGGATTAGATCATTTCCAATAAATCCTGGATTGATTGTTATATTTGACGGGAAACATTCAATACATTTTATGACTTGTGCCATGTATTCTAAGGAGAATTTCGAGAATATCGGGACCTCATTATACAGAGTCGGGGAAAGTATTATTGTGTTCTCTTTTGATATATATCTAGAATCATTTATCAGTGATCTATCTATAGTTGGCATCGAGTTCTCGATGTTTATCCTTCATGATTCTTTAGTTTTCCACTAGAAAAGGATGTAGAGTTTTATATATATTAAGTGTATGGTACTCAACTAGTGTCAATTACTTTTTACCACCTGAAGCTGACTAAAATGAAAGAGTTGAAGACTTAGTTGGATGATCTTCTTGAGAAATTATTTATACACCCGAGTGTTTCACCTTGGGCGGTGCTAGTTCTCTTCACTAAGAAAGCTAATGGTTCACTTCACCTTTATGATTATTACAAAAAAATCAATTGAGTTTTGGTAAAGAAAAATTATATGTTTCCATAGATTTATGATATATTTTATTGGTTGAAAGGGGAAAATTGGTTCTCGAAGATGGAACTTAGTTATCGATATCATCAGTTGATAATAAATAAATCTGACATTCTAAAAACCACCTTTCAGAGTATGTACGCCCATTATGAGTATCTTTTCATGCCTTTTGGTTTAACCAATTCCATTATAGTCTTTAAGGATTTGATGAACAAGATTTTCCATGAGTATCTGTATACCTTTTTTGTAGTCTTTATGTATGAGATCCTTGTTATCTCTATGTACAAGGAGGATCATGTACATCATCTAATAGTAGTTCTAGAATTTTTTAGAAATAGCTGACTTTATGACAAGATGTAGAAATGTGATTTTTGGATTTGGGAAGTAATGTTCTTGGGACATGTGGTATATAACATGGTATTTTATTTGATCCTTAAAAGGTGAAGGCTATTTTGAAATGGGAGAAACCACAAAATGTATTTTCAATTTGGAGCTTCTTGGGCTAAGCTGGGTATTATCGTCGATTCATTATTGACTTCTCAAAGTTGGGTTATCTAATTACTTCTTTGAATCGAAAGGGAGTAAATTTTTATTGGGATGAAAAATTTATGATTTATTTTTTTGTGATGAAACATATTTTGAATACTACTCTGGTGTTCACTCTTATAGAGGATTGGAAGTGCTATGTGATCTTCTGTGATGTATTGGGTTCAGGTTTGGGTTTCATTCGCATGTAGGGTGAGCATGTAATTGCTTTTGTCTCTTATTATATTAGTCTACATGAGAAGAATTACCCCACCCATGACCCAAAACATGCATCAACAATGTATATTCTAAAGAGTTGGATGAATAACATTTTCATATAAATTTTTACCATGTATTCAAACCACAATAACTTTATTTATATATTCTCTCAAATATATTTGAATCTCTCGAAGACTTGTTGGGTGGAATACCAATAATCATTTGACTTTTACATCACCTATACCCTAGGTAAAGGGATTGTTATCACAAATTTTTTGAGTAGGAAACTTCCAACCTAGGATATGAAATAATCCTCGAAGAAGTGGAACTTAATATATCTTTTTTGAATGTTTCATATAGGAGTCTAAGAATCAAGGGTCGAGGATTCCTTGTCTGGTGTTTATTTGACCTCTTCTCTTCCCAATTTTATTCTTCAAGAACAACATCTTGATGATGGGTTCTGTAGTATTAGAGACTCTCTTTCTAGTGGGGAGACAATTATTGATTGTTTATTCTCTATAGAGGGAAATCTATGTTATTAAAATTATTGTTTTGGTATAGTTATCATCTAGGAAATATTTGATGTGAATTTCCATAGCTCATAGTGAGTATTACACCTAGAAACAACAAATATATTCTACAAAATGTGGCTATAATTTTAGTGTCTAGGTATGAGACTAGGATTTTTTGACTTTGTTTCTCCTTGTTATACATTCCAACTTGTCAAGGAAAAGAACTATAAACCTTTGTGTTTTCTTCACCTTTTGATAGTTCCAACTTGGAAGTGGGGTGAGATATATATGGATATTTTGGATGGGTTTCTGTATACCCAAATAATGAAGAATGTGATATGTGTTGTGATCCAAATGTTGACCAAGTGGGATAATTTTATACCCATTTTTGATACAACCAATGTTTAGGAGTTGGTAAATCTATATGTGAAAGATATATTTCATTTCCATGGTGTTTTATAACCTATAGTATTTTATAGGGATCCCCATCTCACTTATCACTTTTAGATAGGCCTTCAAGAGGCATTGGGGATCTAAGGTCCATTTGAGTACGACATACCATCCACAGTCAAATGGATATACAGAAACAACTATCCATATTTTTTAGTATATGCTTCATGCTTTTTTTTCTCAAATTTTTAGGATCCTGGGATGGCCATATGGGAATTGTCACGACCCGTCATCGGGGCCCGTGCCATGACTACCCCAAGCCTACCTTCCATAGGCCAGGGGCTGGTGACTAGCACCAAAGGCGTAAATACCAATAAAAGGGAAGGAATTGCTTTTATAATAGTAAACAACACAATAGAGTACACAACAGATGTAAGCAAAAAGTGATACTGAATACAAAATTAAGTGATGAAAGGTAAATGGGCGAGAATAAAAACCCAACTCAAAGTACAATACAACTGAAAAACTAGTACAACTATAGTAAAGTAAAACAGCAACCACTGAGTCATCCTCCTAGAATCCCACCTGAAGGGTGGGTACAGATAGTCTCCCCAGCACCACGGGTCCGTCCGTCTGCTCCGTGTACGTCTCACCAAGTGGTCCACCTCCGGTTATCGTCCAGATCTACAAGCCTCTACCACAATCAGTGTTGTCCGTCATCTGCATCCAACACAACGTAGTGCGGGCATTTCCCGTGCAGGGGTGATTATAACGATACTCAGTAGGGACCCTGAGACCCCCGAAGGTCTCCCGAAATCCATTAAGGATAAACCAAAAAGAAAGGATACAATAATGAAGTATCAAACATCTTTACTTAGGTATATTCCCATATATATACCTAAGTCATCAATCCCAGTTCGGCTCCAACTCTCGAGCCCAAGTACATCCCAGTCCACACAGGAAAGAAGTCAATCACATTGATGATAATGATTGAAAATCAAGACTCAACTCACACAGGTATACATCTTTCATAAAGTGATAAAGATGATAAGATGTAGTCACTAATTCATATGAGCAGTTGGACCCACGTAAGATACTAGACCAGCTAAGCTGTCGGCCCCACGTAGGATACTAGACCAGCTACTCTGTCGGACCCACGTAGGATACTAGAACATAAGTCAAACTATAAGACCCAAGTAGTATACAAGAACAATAGCCATCGTCGTCGAACCCACGAAGGATTCTAGTACGGTAGTCTTCGTCACCGAACCCACGAAATATTCCAGTATGGTAGTTGTTGCAGTCGCATCCAACTCTAGGGTTCCCACACACAGTAAGCTCGATTCCAGGAGGGTCCGCTCCTCGAGCAAAGGGGTTTGATACATCATCTGTCACGAAGTCAAGATTTTATGTATCCCGAAGTTCTGACTCATCAAAAGGAACCCGATGCGACTGACTGCGCGTCAATCGGATGCCCGGTCTGAGAGATATTGGCCTTTTCGTTCCAGGGGCCCGGTTGGAAATACGCTCATTACAAATGCGGCCATTATCCAAAGTCATCCAAAAATCACTTAGAGTATCGTAAAAGGACCTCTTCATCGCGAGGGTCCCAGTTCCAAAGACGGCGCGTCGATCGGACGCGCGGTTTTAATGTTATTCACGTTTAAGTGGAAATGGGCCCGACCCGTTAAGCCCAGTGGGCCAACGGGTTGGGTCAACACAGTTTTGGCGGGTCCGACCTGGAAGAGGGTCGGACCAGCCTGGTGAATTGCCCAGACCGGCCCGAGGGGTGCGGCCCAGCCCGGATTGTCACGGCTCGACCGACTGGTCGAGCGGTCCGGGGGGGGGGGGGTGTGTGGCCCCCCGCTTTCCCAAACCGGCGACTCCAAGTGGCACCACCCTCCCAACTGTCCGACCGACCTTCCTAGCATAAGAGTCCCTCATGGGCGGGCCACGGTCCTACTGGGCGGCACATTTGGGTGTCGCGGCTTCTTCACTCGTCTAGCTGATGAGCCGACCGGTTCGCCGCCGAAACGGACCGCAGAATGCAGGCCGTGGTCCTCCACAACACGACGCCCTTGTGGCACCACAGTTTCTTTGGTTCGGCCGGCTTAGCCAGCCGGTTCTTCTTCGGCTGAGCATCTTGCGGTTGCAGGCCGCGGTTCCTCCGCTCTCGGCCGGCGCGCAGCCGCCGCCTTCGATCGTCACTGCTTCCCATTGTGAAATAAAAATCAAGAACAACGGATGGTTGTCGGGCCATGTCCATTCGGGCTATTCCCTCCATGTTAGGCGGTAACATATGTCCATGATTATTACAAATAAAACAACACAATAGAGATTATTTATTCACTTATAAATTATACGAAACCCCTACCTCGGTTTCAAGAGTGGATTCGCGGAAAAAGGATTTATAGATGACGTCAGGGTGCGTCCGAGGAGGAAGCGGCATCTCCTCACTTGTTTTGGAGAAGAGAAAAGATTGCATGTCATCATTCTTCATGGAATTGGCGTTCTTCGTCGAAGAGGGTTTCGTTCTTCATGGAAGGATGAATCTCTCTTCTAATTCCAAAGGTTCCACCAAAATATTTGCCCAGTAAATATTAAAATGAGGCTTTCCTCTATTTAAAAGGATTTCCAACCAATTCAAATTGATTCAAAACTATATTAATTAATTAAAGAAGTATTTAATTAAAATATTTGGAACAAATTAATAGGTGATAGGGAAGGTGAAGAGATTACACCGTTAAGGGGGAGTTTTCAAATTAATTGAAGGGGATATTAATGGGGAGTTGAGGGGAGGTGAAAGGTTAAGTCTCATGCGGGTCCCACCTCACAAATATCCTCTCATGGGAGGTTATGTGGGTGTGGTCCCCACCAATAACTTCCCCATGTAGTTTTTAACTACCAAAGATAAATAAAATTGTTCACAACAATTTTATTTAACTTTTTTTTATTAAACCCCAAAAATTAACTTTGAAACTGCATAAAACGTAACTATGGTAAAGGTCCCCTTAAGAGAATATTGGAGCCGTGAGTTCATCTGTGTCCTCAGATTCTAATTCCGAGCACTGGTTCAAATGATAGAAAAACCCGCATGTACATTTACTGAATGTACAAGAACAAAATTTCGGAAATTGATTACGGGCACACCGGTCCTCGGAATCAAGTGTCTTCAGAAACTGAAGACTCGTAAATTTTCAAAGTATTTAAGAAAAAAATTTCCTTGAAATTTCCGGATCTTTTCATTACTCCCACCTCATGGATTTACTTCCCCATAAAGCTACAACACACACTAGGGAAACAAATGGGGGTACGGAGCTTGCATCTGAGACTCTCACTCCTAAGTGCTCTCATGGAGGTTCCCGTGCTGGCAGCAAATGCGCACCAAAGGAATCGACCGTCCACGTAGCGCCCACTCCTGTCGATCCTCAATCTCCACTGGGACCTCCGCAAACGTCGTCCCGTCATCGATGTCCAGCTCTCCGTGATCAATGATGTGGGTCGGGTCGTGCACGTATCTTCTCAGCTAAGATACGTGGAAGATGTCATGCACCTGGTGCAAATGAGGTGGATGGTCCAGGTGGTAAGCCACCTCACCTACTCTGTTGAGGACCTAGAAAGGTCCGATTAATCGCGGAGATAACTTGTTGCCCCAGCCAAATCTCCATAGACCTCGTCGAGGTGTGACCCATAGGAAGACGTGGTCGCCATCCTCAAACTCTAGTGGTCTCCATCTCCTATCAGCATAAGACTTATGTCTTCTCTGTGCAGTATTCATCTACTCCTGGATGATCTGCACCTTCTCTGTCGTAGCCTGGACCATCTCTAGTCTTACAAGTGCCGAATCCCCAGGGTCAGTCCAGCACAGAGGTGATCTGCAAGGTCGGCCGTACAGATCCTCGTATGGTGCCATCCCGTTGGTGGAGTGGTAACTGTTGTTGTACGCAAACTCCACCAAGGGTAGGTGATCCCCCCCAACTATGACCAAAGTCAAGGACACATGCAAAAAGCATGTCCTCGAGTGTTTGTATGGTCCTCTCAGTCTGACCGTCCATCTGAGGATGGAAGGTGGTGCTCAGACGCAGTTGTGTCCCAAATGCCTCCTGCAACCCCTTCCAAAGCCGGGAAGTAAAGCGAGCATCTCGATCAGAGATGATAGTTGTTGGAAAACCATGAAGTCGTACGATCTCCTAAATGTAGAGGTGTCCCAAGATCTCTACTGAGCCTTGCTCTCTAGTCGGTAAGAAGTGGTCCGACTTGGTGAGTCAGTCTACGATCATCTAGATAGAGTCATGCCCTCTGGATGTACGTGGAATTCCTATCACAAAATCCATGGATATCTCATCCCACTTCCACTCTGGGACCTCTAAGGGCTGTACCAAGCCTACTGGTACCTGGTGCTCCACCTTCACTTGCTGACAAGTGAGGCATTGTGAAATGAACTCTGCTACAACCTTCTTCATACCCAGCCACCAGTGTTGGTGTCTGAGGTCCTGTTACATATTCGCCACTCCTGGATGTACTGCTAGATGGGAAGTGTAAAACTCCCTCATCACTTCCTCATGCAGTGCATCTAGTACCATAGTATGTCCCTTGAAGAGGATGACGTGCTCCCCTCCTTTAGAAAATTCATTAGGTGCTTACCATGTGGATATCTTAGCACATCACGTCTCATAGTCAACGTCCCCATGTTGTGCCTCTCTGACTCACTGAAGGAGTGGAGGAGTGACTGCGAGAGACTGTAGAAAGGTAGCTCTATCTCTATCCACAAAGGATATTTGCAATGCGGCTAGCCGCTATGTCGCCTCTCCTAGTAGCTGAATGCCCAATCTCCTACTGAGAGCATCAGCTACAATGTTCCCTTTCCCAGGAGTATAGACTATCTCAAAGTCATAGTACTGGAGGAACTCGATCCATCGCCACTATCTCAGGTTCAGGTCCTTCTGCAAGAAGATGTACCCAATAATCTGGTGGTCAGAGTACACAGTAAAGCACTCACCCATCAGATAGTGTCTCCACATATTTAAGGCGAAGACCACTGCTTCTAACTCCAGGTCATGGGTAGCATAGTTCTGCTCATGCTATCTCAACTGCCATGAACCATACGTGATCACTACTCGCTCCTCCATTAGGACACACCCGAGTCTGGTCCCTAATGCGTCGCAGTAAACTATGTACCCAATTCCCTCCTTTGGAAACCTCAAGATGGGCGCACTGGTCAACCTCTGCCTCAGCTCTTGAAAGCTCTACTGACATCTATCTAACCAAAAAAACGGTTTCCCCTACTTCGTCAAGGCTGAAATAGGTGCTACAACTCTAGAGAAGTCTGGCACAAATATCCAATAGTACCCATCCAGACCTAGGAAACTCCACACCTCCATCACGCTTCTGGGTGGCTCCCATGAAAGCACTGCCTCGATCTTTACTGGATCCACTACAACTCCCGCCTCTAAGATGATGTGTCCCAAGAAGTGTACCTCTTATATCCAGAACTGGGACTTCAAGAGATTACCATAAAGCTGGTGCTCTCGGAGTGTATCAAGTACAACCCTCAAGTGGTAGGTGTGCTCCTCCTTAGTAGTCGAGTAAATCAGTATGTCGTCAATGAAGACTGCGACAAAACGATCAAGGTATGGCTGGAAGATCCTGTTTATGAGACTCATGAACACTGATGAAGCATTGGTTACGCCGAAGGTCATAACCAAGAACTCATAGTGGCCATACCGACACCTGAAGGTCGTCTTCTGCACATCCTCATCCCGAATTTTGAGCTGGTGATAGCCTGACCCGAGGTCTATCTTCAAGAACCAATGTGCTCCCTTGAGCTGATCAAAGAGGTCTTCGATCCTCGGGAGTGGGTACTTTTTCTTCACGGTCACCTAATTTAGGAGACAATAGTCAACACACAGTTGCAATCTCCCATCCACCTTCTTGGCGAACAAAATCAGAGAAGCCCAGGGTGAAACACTGGGTTGGATGAATCATTTTTCCCTTCAAGTCCTCCAACTGTACCCGCAGCTCACGAAGCTTAGTGGGAGCCATATGATATGCGGGAGTAGATATTGGTGTTGTCATAGGGTACAATTAAACGTAGAAGTCTACCTCTCTGCGAGGAGGTAGTCCTTGAACATCGTCAGGAAAAACGTCTGTATATTGATCAACCACAACAGGAAAACTCAGACTTTGCACATCAAATGCTCCGAGGATGAGACTAGCCAACTGATGTGTGATCGGCTGCCCTATCCTCTGCGAAAGTCCATCATGTGCTGCAAAGGATCCCTTCTCGCCGGTGAAGGTGAATCTGCTCCCATCTGTGAGGACACACCGCACTTTTCACCTAATGCAGTCGATCTGAGCATGGACTATAGAAAACCATTCCATACCCAAGATGACATTGTAAGGCCTCAACGCCACTACGAGAAGATCCTAGCCTAAGATCTATCCTTCTAGAGTAATCTCACATTGCCGAAAATAGTGCGTAATCATCGATTTTACTCTCATAGGAGTCTTAAACCGTAAGGATTGATCCAACAACTCCATCGGAATTTCCGAGCTCTGAACAAGGGCAGTGGCAATGAAAGAATGACTCGCTCCTGTGTCTATAAGTATAGAAGCAAGGGTGGAGTAGACACATATAGTACCTCAAATCATCTCAGGTGCGCCGTGGTAGTAAGCCTCGACTACTTGGAGATGAGCTTGCCTCTCCCCGTCAGCTCCCTGTGGTCGGGGTGGACCTCCTGGTGGTGGTGGTGGTAGAGCCTCAAAACTTCTTCCACCACCCACTGCTTGGCCAGTTCCTCTGCCTCGTCTGCCTTCTCTCTGCAGACCGCCATGGTAGAACCTCTGCCTATGCCTGGGAGGTCCCTCCACTATCTGCTGCTCATCTGCATAGCGGGTAGGGCAGTCTCGAGCCATGTGACCCTGCCCGTCACAAGCATAGAACTGCCTGTTCCTCGTATATATGGCTCTATTTCAGGTACCCCACACAACCGAACCTAAATCCTATGGTCGTTCTCCTGATGGACTGGTCAGGTTGGACCTCTACGACATCTTTCTACTTCCGGCTGCAGGAGACTCTTCTACATGTCGCCCTACGGTGGGTCTCGCTGCTGGTGTCAGCTAAGCGAGAAAGCTCTCTAAAAGAAGGGCTCGCTCCAGCACTCCCGCTTGTGTCGGAATGCTGAGGGAGATCATCGAAGCCCTGATCTCATGTCTGAATCCCTGATCAAAGGTTCAGACCAGGAATAATGGGTCTCGTACCATGTCCATGGAGTAGTGCGAGAGGTTGGTAAACCTCGCTGAGTACTGAGCTACTGTCATGCTGCCCTGTCGCTGATGAAGTAACTCCTGAATCCTCACCGCACGAAGGGTGAATGGAACAAACTCCGATCAGAAGAGACTCTAGAAGTCATTCCAAAGTATGGATTCCTTTTCGTGCACCTGGAGCATCAAGCTCCACCATCTAACTGCTGTTGTGTGAAGGAGACTCATGGCAAGGATCACCATAAGGTTGACTGGTGTCCCTACCAATCTGAAGACTCTAACGATAGCCTCCAGCCAATCCTTGGCTGCCTGAGGGTCTGTCTCTCCATGGAACCTGGGCGACCTTTGTCATTGAAACTCTTGCAATGCACTCAGGCGGCGTACACTCTCTACTTCTGGGGCTGGTAGTATCAGTGGATCAATGGGTGGTGGTACCACTGGTGCCTCCACTGTGATGGGGCCCTGCTCCGAGGCCTCATCGCTCGGTGGACTTCCATCTCGTACGTGACTCAGAACCCTACCTGGATGCCTTCGTGGGGACATCCTGAAAAGAAACAGGTGTGCCACGGTCAAAACAGTATACCTGGTGAGTTGACACAAAGTAATCACAAAGAAAACATTGAAACACACATGCAATCAGTGTTTACGTGCACTGTGTCGGAAATCAGGGGTCAAGGTCCTGGTGTATGGATACGTCGGCTTCTACACCAACACTGGACTCCCTGGACTAAAAACCACACTCAATACTCTTAATATTATTGCTTCAAAGAAATGAATGATCAGAGTCCTGAGTTATGCGATAGAACTGACTCCTCTGATACCAATTTGTCATGAACTGTCGTCGGGGCCTGTGCCATGACTACCCCAACCCCACCTTCCATAGGCCAGGGGCTAGCGACTAGCACCAAAGGCATAAATCCCAATAAAAGGGAAGGCATTGCCTTTATAATAGTAAACAACACAACAGAGTACGCAACAGATGTAAGCACAAAGTGATACTGAATACATAAGTAAGTTCTAAAAGGTAAATGGGCTAGAATACAAACCCAACTGAAAGTACAGTACAACTGAAAAACTAGTACAACTGCAGTAAAGTAAAACAAAAACCACTGAGTCGTCCTCTGGTAATCCCACCTGAAGGGTGGGTACAAGTAGTCTCCCCAGCACCATGGGTCCTTCCGTCTGCTCTGTTTACGTCTCAACAAGTTTTCCACCTTCGGGTACCATCCATCTCTACAATCCTCTACCACGATCAGCGTTGTCCGTCGTCTGCATCCAACACAATGCAGTGTGGCCATTGACCGTTCAGGGGTGAGTATAACGATACTCAGTAGGGACCCCGAGACCCCTGAACGTCTCCCAGAATCCACGAAGGAAAAACCACAAAGAAAAGATACAATCACGAAGTATCAACCATCTCTAATTAGGTATATTCCCATACATATACCTAAGTCATCATTTCGAGTTGGGATCCAAATCTCGAGCACAAGTACAACCCAGTCCACACAGGAAAGAAGTCAATCACATCGATGATAATGATTGAAAATCAAGACCCAGCTCACACAGGTATACATCCTTTGTAAAGTGATAAATATGATCAGATGCAGTCACTGATTCATCTAAGCTGTCAGACCCATGTAGGATACTAGACCAGCTAAGCTGTGGGACCCACGTAAGATACTAGATCAGCGACTCTATGAGACCCATGTTGGATACAAGAATAGAAGTCAATCTGTCAGACCCACGTTGGATACAAGAACATTAACCATCACCTTCGAACCCACAGAGGATTCCTATATGGTAGTCATCGTCGCCGAACACACGGAGGATTCCAGTACGGTAGTCGTTGCAGTCGTAGCCAGCTCTAGGGTTTCCGCACACAGCACGTTTGATTCCAGGAGGGTCCACTCCTCAAGCAAAGGGGGTCGATACATCAACTGTATAGAAGTCTATAGGTTTTGTATCCCAAAGTTCTATCTCGTCAAAAGGAACCCGAGATGATAGACGGTGCGTCAATCGGATGCCCGGTCTGAGTGATATTGGATTTCTCATTCGAGGGGCCTGGTTGTAAATAAGATCGTTCCAACCCGGCCATTATCCAAATTCATCCAAAACTCAATTAGAGTATCTCATAAGGACCAATTTGTCGCGAGGGTCCCAGTTCCGCAGACGGCGCATCGATCAGACGCGCGGTCTTAAAGTTATTCGCGTTTAAGTGGAAATGGGCTCGACCCATTAAGCCCAGTGGGCCGACGGGTCGGGTCAACCTGGTTTTGGAGGGTCCGAACCGATAGAGGGTAGGACCGGCTTAGTGAATTGCATGGACCGGCCTGAGGGGTGCAACCTAGCCCGGCGTGGCCCGACCCGGCAGGGCGCAGCGCAGCCCAACCCGGCAGGGCGTAGCCAGGAGGGGCCGAGCGGTCCGAGGGGGGGACGCGGCCCCTCGCTTTCCCGAACTGTTGGCGTTGAGCGGTGTCGTCCTCCCAACCGGCCTTCTGAAGCCGGTAGGCCTTCCTGGTGCAAGAAGCCCACATGGGTGGGCCGCGGTCCAGTTGCACGGTACCTTCGGGTGCCGCAACTTCTTCACTCGGCCGGTAGACGAGCTGGCTGGTTTGCTGCCGAAGCGGCCCGCGGAATGGGGGCCAAGGTCATCCGCAGCGCGGTTCCCTTGTAGCGTTGCAGTTTCTTTGGTCCAGCTGGCTTATTTGACCAATTATTCGTCACCCGAGCAACCCGCGGTTGCGGGCAACGGTTCCTCCGCTCGCGGCCGGTGTCCGGCCGCCACCTTCGATCGTCGTCACTTCCCGTTTCGAAATGAAAATCAAGAACAATGGAGGGTCATTGGGCCGTGTTCATTTTGCCCGATCCCTCCGAATTATGCGGTAACATATGGCCAAGATAATTCCAAAGAAAACAACACAATCGAGATAATTTATTCACTTATAAATTATAGGAAACCCCTACCTCGGTTTCAAGAGCAGAGTTGCGGAAAAAGGATTTTTAGACGACGTCGGGGTGCATCCGAGGAGGAAGCGACATCTCCTCACTTGTTGCAGAGAAGAGGAAACAAGGAACTTCGTCGTTATTCATGGAATCAACATTCTTCATCGAAGAGGGTGTCGTTCTTCATGGAAGGATGAAGTTCTCTTCTAATTCCAAAGGTTCCACCAAAATATTTTCCCAGGAAATATTAAAATGAGGCTTTCCCCTATTTTAAAAATATTTTCCAACCAATTTAAATTAATTAAAAACTAGATTAATTAAATAAAGAAGTATTCAATTAAAAGAGTCGGCACAAATTAATGGGTGAGAGGGAAGGTGAATAGATTACACCATTAATGGGGAGTTGTCAAATTAATTGAAGGGGGGATTAATGGGGAGTTGAGGGGAGGTGAAAGGTTAAGGCTCGTGTGGGCCCCATCTCACAAATATCCTCTCATGGGAGGTTATGTGGGTGTGGGCCCCACCAATAACTTCCCCATGTAGGTTTTAACTACCCAAGATAAATAAAATTGTTCACAACAATTTTATTTAACTTTTTTTTATTAATCCCCAAAAATTAACTTTCAACCTGCATAAAACGTAACTGCGGTAAATGTCTCCTTAAGCGAATACCAGCGCTGTGAGTTCATCAGTGTCCTCAGATTCCAATTCTGAGAACTTGTTCAAAAGATAGAAAAATTCGCACATACATTTGCTAAACATACCCGAACAAAACTTCATAAATTGATTCTGGGCACACCGGGCCTCAGAATCAAGTACCGTCAGAAACTGCAAACTCATAAAAATCCAAAGTATTTAAGAAAAACATTTCCTTGAAATTTCTGGGTCTTTATAGAAATGTTGGAGTATTCATATAATAATGGTTACTATTCCATGATTAGAATTGATTTTCTTAAGGCCCTATATATTTGGCCTTGTAAATCTTCATTGTGTTGGTCAAAGATTTGTGAAAGTTCCTTAGTTGGAACGATCTTGGTCTAATGTAAAACAATAAATATTCAATTGATTCATCAAATAATTTTAATGGAATAGGACTGGTATAAATATTATATTGATCATCATTTCAGACTATTGGAATTTTCAGTTGGTGACTAGGTTTTATTGAAAGTTTCACATCAGTTGGGTAATCAATGTCTTGGGAGGAAATAGAATTTTGATCCTAATTCTATGGGAAATTTTGAGGGTGTTGAGTTGGTGGGTAGGTTTTATTTACATTTAGAACCTCCACCATAACTGATGTTGATACATAACATGTTCCATGTATCACAACTTTGGAAGTATCTTTCAGATCCATCTCATGTTCTGAGGTGGAGTGATCTTGAGGTTAAACCTGATTTATTAGTGACTAAGCACCAGTTTGGATAGTTTAATTTGAAACCAAGGTACTTCATGGGTGGATGATACCTTTTTTTCAAGTTCCATGAAATCAAAATTTTTATTTCCAAGAGATGTGGGAGATTGAGGCACTGATGAGAGATCATTGGCCTCATATTTTTGAAATTGAAGCTTCTTAATAGGATTTCAAGGGATAGAAAGTTTCTTTGGTGTGGAGTTTGTAACATCGTGTTACTATTTTTACGTATTCATAAACCCCTCCTTTGATCCTTATTAGGTTTTCTTTCATTTAGGGATATTTTAGGTTAAATTTTTTTAAAATTTGGAATGTTTCTAGGTGATGTGCAATTGGCGCATATTTTTCCCAAATTGTGTGCCCTCTTAGTAGAAACTGTGAAAAAAACCTGTGGGGGTTTTCATGACTATTGTGTGGTTTGAAAAACCATGAAACCACCTAGGAGAAACTATGAAACACCATTAAGAGTGGTGCATGAATAGGGTGCATGATTTTTATAACTGTGAGACCTTACACAAGAAACTATGCGTACACGATTTTTTTAATCTGAAAATTAAGTTCTAAAATCCAAAAACCCTCTTTTTAGGTTCACAATGGGCTTATACAATCAAAATATCTTTTTCTAATTCCTTTTAGGCTCCCAAAAGGTTATTTTATCCCCTCAACACCCCTTCATAAGTGAATCTAAGCTACTCAAATTATGTTTAATCTATTCCTGGTAAGATTCCTCTTCCTTTTCTCCTTCTTCAACTTTATCCTCATTACTACCTAGGGATTTTTAAATCTCATTGTTTCTAGAGTATCTAATCCCCACTGTTTCAGATCTTGAATCAAGGTTTTATTCTTATATCCTCATTTCTGATGTTCTTTTCTGGAGTTTTCCTATTAGGGATTTACATTTCGAGATCCCATGATGTCGAGGTAAGTGTTTCTTTTTTGGTTGGCCATTTGATTAACCCTAAATTACATGATTTATATTCAGTTTTTTATTTAAATGTAATAATTTTCAATTGGTTTACTAAAAATAAAATTCCATTGAATTGGGGATTTGGATTTTATTTGGCATGAAATTAGGAAAACCCCCCAATTATATTGAATTGGGGTGTGTTGTAAAATAGGATAGAAATTGTTTAAATTGAATTTTGGAATTTAATTGTGGAATTTGAATTGTGAAATTGATTTTATGAAATTGATTTCAAATTGGTATTTAAGAAAATGGATTAAAATGATTTTGATAGATACCATGTGGTTTTATCTTATAAAATGTCATTATTTGAATAAGAACTTGAGTATTTGTTATTAAAGGTAATTTGGCATATTTGAAATGGGAGAATGGGATGAGTTTTTTTTAAACAGTTTTAAAATAAATTTCCCATCATTGACTGTTATTAGTGAACATGTAATCCTAGGTAGTTACTGAGTTATATGGGTAAAACAATCTTGGTTATAATTTCCATAGCACCAGATTAACACTTTACAATAGTAACATAAATAGTTGTAAAATATTATTCATCAATAGGATTTCACTGGGTCCTCTTTGACCAATTTCAAAGGGACCTATGTACACATTGTCATTATCATCATATAAGTGTGTGAGGATACCATAACCGGGAACTATCATACCTGATAGAAGATTACCATGTCTCTCATTGTTTATATTTGGGAAATATTACATTGTTTGTAAACTCTTTTTCACTTTCCATAAAAATTTATATAAACTATTTTATATAAAAAATTTATTAATCCATTTTTTTAAAGAATTTCCATTCTTTTAAATATAAATATTGACTTGTTTTAAATATTCGTTTGATCTAACAAGCCTGTTTATTTTTAAAATTGAATAATTTATTTTTTTAATTAATTGATGGAATCTTATTATGGAATCCTTGGTGAGACCCTATTGGGATTTTAGTTCACATCCTACCTGTTCCTTCAGGTGTTTTTAGATTATCTCCTTCCACGTATGAGCAAGGGTAAGATTCCACTTGGAGGTGGTGGTGGCTATTGATTCTTGGGCTTGGAGTGTTGGGTCTACTAGGGCTTGGGATGTTATCCTGTTTTTATGTTACTTTTGGTTTCACTTTCGATTTTCATAAATTTTTTACTTCTGGTACAATACTCCCTATGGAGTTTTTCGTGTATTCATGCTGACTTGTGTATCTTTCTTTTGTTGTGTTTGTGGCAAATCTGTTCCCAATTTCATATTGTATGATGTCCGGTGCTAGTCACCAAACAAATGGAATCATGAACGCCCTTCGAGCTATGTCTAGACTGACTCAATTTTTGGGTTACTATGGTACCTAGGATTGTTCATGGAATATAAACATATTATATTATAATATTACATATAGTTCCAAAAATGAAATTACTCATTTTTTATAATAAATAATATTTTATTTAAAGATATAAAATTTCATAAAAGCTAATATTTAAAAATATTATTAGTATATTATAAAAAATATCATGCATGATCCTTTAATGGGATAATTTTCCTTTTATATTAACTATCATGACCCCTAAATAGAAAAAAAATTCATCATAGTAATAGGAAAAACAGTCAAATGGGGGTTAACGGCAAATGATATAGGTCAAAACATCACCGAAAAATGTCAAACTATTATTAGAAGATATTTATTAGAGTAATTATAATATTATTTTAAAATTATTTCAATTTGGATATATTTTATTATGAATAATAATTTATATTAATTTAATATTTTATGTAATTCCTAGAATTCCCCTCCACTCACTTATAAAAGAGAACCTACTATTTTCTTTAACAAAAAGTTAAAAATACTTATCAGTTAGAAAATACCAATCCAAATAAATTTATAAAATACATACCAACATTCAAGAGGTCTTATTTAGGTAATAATAACAACCTCATTGGGTTTAAGATTTAGGGAATAGTATTCTTCTGAATAAAAGTTATAGTCATTAATTGAAAGTTATAGTTATATTTCATCCTCTTCCTCCTTCAAACATTCTTTAACCATGAGGAAATATTTTAAATAGTATCTTAAAAATAATAAGATTTTATTATTTTAGTTTAATAACATATATAAATTTCCTCTTCTTTCAAATGGGAAAAGAAATAATTGTTCATGTGTATGGAGGACCACCTCCTCACGAACCAACGTAATTCATTTTTCATCAGCACTGCTCATAGACAGATGTAATGGTGGATTTAATTATATATATGATATTAATGACATATTTATAGTTTCTTAAAATTAATATATCATATATTTTCATACATTTCAATTCATTGAATATCGATAATGTTGTTCGTTCGTACGGGTGGATAAATCCCTCTAAGAAGCGATGTGATTTGTTTTTCATTAAAAAACAAGGATGGTATATATGAGTGTATTTAAAGAAATAATATTACATTTATGATATAATGATCATTTTCTAAATATTTAATATTACTTAACCTATTTCTATAATTATTATTGAATAGTAGAAACATTACTCATGTGTACGTACAACCTATCATCTCTATTATTGTAACATGGTCCAATTTTCATAAACATCATTCTAGTTGGATCAAAAATTATAACTAATGAATAAAAATGATAATAGTGTCATGCTTATTATTATTGATATTTTTTATTAATGATCTATTTTACCATTTTCAACTGACTTATGTCATTTTGGAAATATTCATCGAATATCATCAAAACATGCAATGAGAACTTAAGTAATTTTATACAAAATTGTAATAAATAAAATAATAGGAAAAATAAAATTTTAAATTTTCATTGATAAAGTAAATAAATTCAAATTTTTATTACTTAGGAATATAAAAACATATGTGATCAGTAAAAATCAATGTATGGTACACTTTACTTTAAAATTATGTTTTAAAATGTTTTAAAGATTTATTTTCTATATATTTTTATTATATATCTGTATCCATGTAATTATTTTATTTATGTGTTTATATGAATATAAATATTTAATAAAATATTTTATGTCACATTTACTTTCCACTAATGGTTTTCAATAGGAAAAATTTTACATGTTTTATACGAAACATTTGACTTTATTCAAAAAATAAAAAAGAAATGTTCTATTTTATCAAATGTTTCATCAATGTTTTTGTACCTTTTATAATAAATGTTATTTTAAATAGGGATTCATTTTCATGATTTCATGTTTTCTTCAAAAAAAAATATACACTTTCTTTTTTTGTTTCACCCATAATCATGAACATTTTATGATTTGTTCCCCTATATAGTTCTCCAATGCATTGGGTATTGTTTTTGTCTCTATATATTTCATATATGGATTAGGGACTAAAATTAATCTATGATGGAATATTTACACCAAGTGATATTGTCTTAGTATTCATCCTTGGCTTATGCACATTTCATGTTTTATATTGCTTCTACATTTCATAAGTTTCTAAAATATTATGATTATAGGTTCTTTATATTATGTTCTCATGTTTCCAACATGAATTTTATATGATTACTAATATGTTTTTTGGGCACAATTTGATTTCAAGAGGAAATATAATCATCATTTGTTTTAAATTATTTATTTTTTCCCTTAATTTAAAATGGCTTGTTCCATAAGAAAATAGTTTCTATGGGTCCTCATGTTTTCCATTAAATCTTCATAACTATGATTTTAACATTATGTTTTCTTATAAAGTATTTTATGAAAAAACTTGTGCAATAGAGATGAACTCATGTGCAATTAAATGATTACTGGTCTCTATGTTTAATATCTTAAATGAGACCTCTCTTTTAGGTTCCATGGGTTTTAAATGACCAAATGAGTTTTTTTCATTTTATATGACACTTAGTAGGCATTTTTGAATCATCCCACATTTTAAATTATTTTCTATAATATCCTAGTTTATTAGTTATATTAAAAAACATCGTTTTTCATATTTTAAAAGTTTTTTTTGTGAGAAAACGTTGTTTTTCAATGAAAATCACTTAATAGTTTTTGTAAAGGATTTTCATAAGAGATTAAATTGTAGTTAATTGAAGGGAAAATGATGTGAGGTGTGGGAGGTTCCTTATTTTGGATCAACAATGGAATAATTACATATTGATAAAGATATTGTTAATCCATGGATTATTCCAATCCAGATTGGGAAATGCACTTCACTTATCCTCTCAAGGAAGTAAGATGAGGGAGAAAACCCTATAGTATAGATCAAAAAAGTGTTTCGTTTGTGGAAGTTTTTTATGTATATGTGAGAATCTAAAGTGATAATAATAACACTAAATTCATAAATTGTTTGGAGTATGGTGAAATTTTATTGGTTTCTAATTCAGAATCAGTTAAACATATAATGGATTTTTGTATGTTTTCATTGCTTGGTTTAATTTCATACGATAAAGGTGTAAAACCATGGGAATATGTAGATCTCAAAAATAAGATCTTACAATGATGGAACATCCCTAAGGGTAGAATCATTATGATGGGTAAAGGTTACTTTCTTATCATACTTAAGAGGAAAGATGACATAAATTCAGTTTGGAGAATATAGTACCTCAATTTAAAACCTTGAATATTTCTCATGTCTGGATGGGAGGCCAATTTCACCCCCAATAACCAGAAACACAAAAATGCATAGGTGTAGACATGAATTCATGGCATTAAATGGTTATACTCGCACCCTAAAAATATCAATGATCTTGAAACCATCTTTGGAAACACTCTAACAATTGATCAGTTCACTCTAAATAGTGATATTGGTCTCTATGAAAGGATACTTATTGAAATCAACATGGAATAACCACCACCGGAGAAAATTTCTCTTATTTAAAAGGATCATAAACTGGAGGCCAGACTTGGATTTGAGAATTTTCCATATTTATGTGATCATTTCAAAATGGTAGGACATGAAATCAAGAATTTCATAGTGGTGAAGAAGCTAGTAAATCTAGTATCCAATTCCACAGATTGGAGGGATGTGTCAAAAGGAAATAGGTCTAAATACATGGACCACTCTAGAAATGATAAGTCTAACAAAATCAAAAAATTTAAAATGGAAAACGTAGCTCTAATAAAAAACTCTTAGGATGATTTGGTTGATGAGGAAGAGCAGCATCAAGACCCACATAAAATGGATGTTCATCATGAAGAGAATATTTTATAGTATGAAACCATCAATCAAGTGTCTTATGATGAAAGAATTTTATGTCTTTGAGAAGATATTGTCTCTATTTTTTCTGTTAAAAAATATGAAGATTTATTAATTTAATTAATTTCCCATGGTATCAATGTTCCCATTCATTTGGACTCCACTATTTAAGATGGAACCAAGTAGAAGTTGGTTGAAAATCAATAGACACTCCTAGCACATGAGCATTAGAAACCATCCATCCATCTGACTCATGGTAGTTCAAATGAGGATGTGAAATTGAGTCTTATGAAACAGAAAACTGGCACCAAAACAAGAAGAACAACGATCAAATCTAGATTGAGGGACTTGCATATAGCCTCATTTCACAACATAAGGACAGAACCTCTGTCTGCTCTAGAATCAAAAAATAAAACCACAATGTCTGGGAGCCCCAAGAAGGTTTAGGCACACAAATAGGGGGCCATCACCCACAAATCAAATCATATTATAGAACTGTTAAGACAGAGCCAACCCTGGCACTGAAGGTTCCTTAATGATACTTGCAGGAAAGTATAATCCTGATTTAATTGTAGTGGATGATCCAAATAAAAGCATCACCAATTATAAAAAAACATATCTAGCAGTGGATATCTTAACATGGAAAAATATCAAGCCTCCAAAACACATGATAAAATTTGGATCCTTGGTCATCGTTCTATTAAAGTCCTCACCATAATATAAGAAGGGGAATAATTTATCACATGTTTCTTCTATAAGGAAAATAAAGAAATCTTTTGTACAATGATCTATGTTATGAACAACTACATTGACAGAAGATCACTATAGAACCAAATTAGAGGCCCCCCTAGTTCTATCAAGGACCAATGGATTATTATTAGGGACTTTAATTCTATTCTTCATGCTAATTGAAAAATGGGACCTTTTTTACCTAAGACTCCATCAAGTAGTTCAATTCATGTGTTGAGGAAGCAAGCTTATTTGAAATTAATCACATTGGATTCAAGTACACTAGGTACCAAAGGCACCTTAATGGTGTGAGATCTATAAAATTTGAAAAATACTTTGTGAATAATGATTCTCTATGAAATTGGAGATCTCTATTACCTGAGAAAGACATAATTATAAGCATCACCCTCTTCTGGTTAGCCTCCTTCACAATGAAAAAAGCTACCCATCCCATTCAGATTCAATAATGCATGGAAAAATCTCCCTGAATGTTGCATAATAATTCATTATATATGGTCTAATTATGAATTTCATGACAATACTATTGCACACATCTCCAAAATAAAATGTTTGAAAAATATTATGAAATACTAGAGAAAAAAATTCTTTTAGCCACCTTGATGCTGAAATTTACTCACTAGAAAACTCCCTTCAATAATTACAAGAGGAAATCACTAAGAATGATTTTCCCAAATGGGTCACTCAAGAGGTAGGGATGTCTAACCAGAATCACAATATCATTAGACTCAAAAGAAATATTCGGAAATAATTTTTCAAGATTATTTGGATTAATGATGAGTAAAAGAACACCAAGTTCTGTAATACACTCCAAATGAAAATAAGGTATAATAAACCTCTCTCCATGAATAATGGATATCAAATACTAAATGAATGAATATCACTTTCTAGTCATATTGTTTCTTTCTATGAAAATATCTTCAACGGACCACCAAGGGAGGTGGAACTTATAGAAGGACTCATTCCAAATATTATTAATGAGGCTGAAAATTTGTTCCTTATCTATACTAATATAGACTTTGAAATCAAAGAATATATTTAGGCCTTATCAAGGGTAGCTCACCTAGACTGGATGGATTCACTAATAAATTTTTCAAATGTTTTTTGGAGGTTTTCCAGAGTGATGTTTTTAAAATAGTAATGCACTTTTTCAAATGTGGGTCTTCCACTCAAGGCCTCAATGCCCAATTTATCTCCCTCATTCCAAATATTGAGAATGAAAATGATATTATCCAATTCATACCGGTGTCCATTCATAACACAATTCAAAAAATCATTACAAATATTATAGACAATAGAATCACTAAGATCTCAAATAAAATAATTTCTTTGAATCAATTTGGATTTCTTCAAGGTAGAAATATTCCATACTAGTTGATCACCGCCTCTTAATATGTGAACCTTCTTAGAAAATCCCTAGGGGAATGGAAAATTATGCTCAAACTGGACATCAAAAAATCTTTTGACACCATGGACTAGGGTTTCATGTATAATGTTCTAGTGAGTTTTGGCTTCATTGCTAAATTTACTAGCTCAATAAAAGATATTCTCGGCTCCACTAGTATTTCTATCTTAATCAATGGATCCCTAGAGGGATAATTCAAGTTCACAAGAGGGGTAAGGCAAGTAGACACCCTCTTTTCAATTATTTTTTCAATATAAAAAAGTCTATCTTAGTAGACTCCTCCTGTATATGGTGGACAATGGTGACTTGAAAACCATCAGGGTGGTACGAGGTACTTCCTCCCATATAATTTTTTTATTTCTAAGGAATATTTCCCCTTTACAAACCTTGGTGTACCCATGTTTTTGGGAAGTCCCTGTGAATCTTACTTCATCAACATCCTAATTCATATTCAAAGATACCTAGCTTCTTATAAAGGAAAATCCCTCTTAATGGCTGGAAGGGATTTCCTCGTCAAGCATTTGATGGTCTCAAAAATGGTATACTCTTTCATGGTTTATTCTTGTCATGTATTGGTCATCAAATATATCCACAATCTAAGTAAAAACTTTTTTTGGAGTGGAAATATATTGTAAAGAAAGATTGTGATAGTCTCATGGAAGAAATGTTGCATTTCCTACACCCTTGGTGGTCAAGTCATCAAAAACATGGTCATGTTTAATTAGTCTATATAAGTATAGTTGATCTAGAAACTTATCAATAATAACTCAGACTTCATGGAGTTTCACATATCTAAATTCATGGAAAAATTGAATGTAGAATCAAACCACTACTTGGAGTCCTCGGTATGGAATTCTCTTAGGACTGTCTTCCACAAAATTCTCAGACATGATCACTAGTTGGACAATGCCCACTCATCCCTCAAATTATAGTTTTATAATTGGGTCGGAAGCCCTCTCATGGATCTAATTGGATCCATGGATCAAAAAATTGACCATGTAATTACCATCAAGGATAATATGGACAACCTACCTACTCTTCCTAAGGAAATCCAGTAGACTATTTCATGTTATAACTTCTTAGATCAGGAGGACATGCTGATTTGGGAACTATCTCCAACTGGGAAACTTGATTCCAATGCCTTTTATAAACACATTACTTAGGTATCTCACAAGTGGGAATGAGATATCAAAAAACATTGTTTATCCCCCAATATATTCACTCTTTTTTGGAGGCTTTCATTCAACAAAATTCTGATGGATGTGAATCTATAACAGGTGGGTATTTCACTTTTCTCAAGATGTGTGCTATATCAATAGCACTGTGAAGATGTGGTTCCACGTTTTCTTTGCTATCAAATGGCCTCCTCACTGTGGGAAGATATATTTGATCTTTTTTATGATCTTCCACCTCAAGCCAATACCAATATGGACTTTCTTACATAATTGTTCAACATTCAGTTATCAAAGAATATTTCTAATCTCTTTAAGGTTTATTTTATTGAACCGGTGCATGTAATATGAAGAGGACACAACATGTGCATCTATGAGTAGAATCGCTTCAACACCAAAGATGTTCTTGATGAAATTGTGATGGTGGTCCATCATTCCAATGCACTACATACTAATTTTTGTAACAATTAGGTGAAGGATCTATCTATGCTGAGACATCTGAGGATTCATGGAAATTATCCTCCACAACATTACATAATTTTAGTATTTTGTCATGTCCCATTTTCTGGATGGATGAAAAGCAATTCTGATGGGGCATCTAAAAGAAATCTTGGGCCATCAGTGTATGGTTTTATTTCAGGAAATTTTCTGGTGATTTCATTGGGAATAATTTTTAATTTATAATAATTTTAACTTAGTTTTTAACAAAAAAAAATATTAGTGAATGTAGTTAAAATTAATTACAGTGATCAAGGTAAAATTAAGTTTAACAAGAGAATAAACCTTAATCATAAGTTCCCAAATGACCTATACATTTTTCCAACACCATTAGATGGAAATATTTATTCCATAAACCTTACATTATTTTATGATGTTAGTTTTATATGACTTTTTTCGGTAAAAATGTGGGTACACCTATCTTTTTTTCAAAAATGACAAGTGTAAGCTTTCCCCTCCCTATAAAAGGCCACCACCTCTCCCTCTTCTTCACACATTTAAAACCACTTATGTTCATCCCATATCTTCCTAATTAAATTCCCAAAAATCCTTAATTTATCCTTAAATCCTTACTTTGGTCATAAATCCTTCCAAGTAATCACTTTGGTGAAAACCAAAAGGATTTACCTGATTAAAAGGTAACACCCTCCTTCAAGATCCTTTCTTTTATTTTCATTCTCCACCCCTCAACTCTCCATATTACATTATTACAAAAAAACACAAGTATCCTCAATATAATTATAATTTTTTCTAATGTTTCAAACTACACTTACACACACTTTCATATAATGGTTAATGAACATACTATTTTTGTGTACGATGGGCTACCACCTTACGAAATTGTGATTGTTCATTTTTCCTTGACTTCCTATAATGGTGTAAATTATAATGGAAAATCTATTTATATATGTTATATATTAAATTTATTATGTATTTAATCTTTTTTAATCTGTTTAGAACACATATATTTATACTTTCTATTTGGTGTAAATACGATAATTTCGTTTGAGGAAGTGTGGACTGCCCCCCCCCCCCCTCAGAGCGATGTGATTCATTCACACACTACATGGAATTTATTAAATATATGATTAGTGAACTTATATTATATATATTAAATAATAATTATAATGAAAATATTATATATATATATATTCCATTTTTTTCTTTCATTCAATATGACAATAAAATGGAAACAATGTTCATGCGTACGTACGACCTATCGTCTCCATGAACGGTTTATTCCATTTCATAATTATATTTCTATAAATTAATATATTACATATATAATGAAGATAAATTATATTAATATCATCATTTAAATTCTGGAAATCATGATATATGTATAAATACCAATGATATATCAAGTTAAGACACATGCGAAGAATAAAGTAGATATTACTCAAAGTAAAACTTTAACATATAATTGTTAACAAGCGGGTAATATAAAGTCATAATCAAACCATATATGGTATTAGATATAAGAATATTTTTATGTGATATAGATATATATATAATATTTATATTTATTATACAAGAATTTTGTACGCGTACAACGAGATTCAAGACACAATGTAAGGGAATTTCATCTAACATTTTATTTTCATGAGATGCATTATTTATTCACCTCCCATTCCATTTATATGGTGTGTATACTATCCATATTTGTATTATATTATTCTTATAACTAAATTTATTAGTATATAAACATCCATTATATTATCATTATTTCATGGGGTTAGTGTTTCAAAATCAGCCAAATCGTTAAGGTAGTTATGTATCAACTTGTCTTCTTTGTGACACATGTTTTGTTATGAACCTCATTTTTTTCAAGGTGTATAAAATTACATTTTAAATCTTATAGAATGAATTCACTCATTTTAATGATATTTTTAATATTTATTTAATTTTATTCTCTTACATGGATAGTATGATCCCAAGTTACCATGTGGTAAGATTTTATTGATGCAATCTGATTATTTTTCGAGATTATTAATGATTATGCTTCCTTTGATGAAATATTGTGATCCATATCTTAATAGATCTCATGAAATTTATCATCTTAAATTTATTAAATATATATTCAAATATTGGCACCATTATTTAAACTATTTGGCACAAAATATTTTTAATAAAGTATTTTTTATAAATTCCTAATTTACCTCACTCTTCAATCGGAATTTTGTGTACCTTCAGAACAATTTTTTCAAAAAACGTTTTCAAAATGTTTTCAAGATTATTTATAATTTTTTAAAGTATTTTAAAAAAAATATTTTTAAAAACGTTTTCAATCTTTCATTATATTTTTTCAAAGTATTTTCAAAGAAATGGTTTCCAAAATGTTTTAAATATTTCTTTATATGTTTTCAAATTATTCTCAAAGAATGGTTTTCAAAAAAATTCGAGCTTTCATTATAAGTTTTCAAATTATTTTCAAATAAATGGTTTTCAAAATGATTCCAGAATTTATTTATAAGTCTTGAAATTATTTTCAGAAAAATGGTTTTTAAAACATTTTCAAGATTTATTTATAAGTTTTAAAATTATTTTCAAAGAAAATGGTTTTTAAATTTTTTTGAAGATTATTTTATAAGATTTCAAAGAAAATTGTTTTCAGTATTCTTTTATATGTTTTCAAGGGAAAAGATTTTAAAAATGATTTTTCTAGCCATTTTTCTATGTTTTCAAAGGATTTTTAAATAATATGGTTTTAAAAAGGTTTTATGTTAAAAAAATCCCTTTTCAAATAATAAATGATATTTTAATCAAGAAATGTTTTTGAAAGGTCATTAAAAATTATTTACCCTCTTAGATGAAATCCATTGGGGTTACTAATTCCTTTTTAGGGAAATGACTCGATTTTTCTATTCAAATTATTTATGTAATTAGATTATGTTTTGATGGAATGATGTTAATAAAACCTGTTTCTATTTTACAAGATATATGATTTTGAAACCAGATTCTTCACATGGATTATGATTTTAATGAAATGATTATGAAACTTATATCATTTTTTCACATGTTATAATATGATTGCATGTTTATGATACCCATTTCATTTCATGGGTAATGATATGATTGTTTCTGATTATTTGTCACATGTATGTATAATTTCATTATGAGATGGGTGGGACATATATCTCCCTCAAATGTATTGTGAAAAGATTTATATCTCTAGAGAGAGACTAAGATAGTCTTAGAACTAAACCTTGGATACTAAGATGGCCAGGGGAGTGAACCATGAATACCAAGATGGTATAAGGAGTGAACTAATGATGCTAAGATGGTTATGGTAGTGAACCAGTACTATCAAGATGGTATGGGGAGTGAACCCATATTACTAATATGTCCTTGGAAATGATGACTTAACAACTATGGAAATCATATTATATGCTTATGTGTTTTCCACAATTCCCTATTTTGTTCCTATCTTATTCTTTAATGGATTATGTTATTTATTTTCTATTGATTCATGTCTTATAAACTTCCAAGATTTATGGAATGATTCATGTTTATAATCTTTGATATGCAGGGTATGATCTTATAATATTTGGATCATTTTACCATACCTCTATGATCATGTTTTTTCTTATATGTATCTCTTGTTTACCCTTACTGATCATTTGAGCTCACCATTTTTTATGTTTCCTTCCCTGAGTTATGAATATATGTATTATGTATAATGTGTATAATAAGGGTTCTATTCATGAAGAACCTATCGGTAGATAATTTATCTCACATAGGTACCATTGTTTATGTTTCCATGTTTCCAAAGGCACTAAACTAATATGATCTTTGGGTTCCTATTTGTGCTATGTTTTATGTTTTCCCCAAAATTTATGTAATGTATATGTACATTAAGACTGGTTCATTATAGTCAGAGTAGGGGAACCCCCCCTCCCACTCCATTGTCTCCCCATTGACACTTTCAGCCTCATAGGTCACGCTGGAGACCCCCCCCCCAACTCCATCATCTCCTCATCGACACTATCGCCCGTAGGGGCCGCGTAGGGTGAAACCACCCCCACTTGATTAAATACTTGCCTACACCTTCTCCCTCCTAGGTAGCACATAGGGAAACCAACACCCACTCCATTGTATCCTCACCAAAAATGCCTCAATCATGTGCCATGTAGGGGGAAACCCCCCCCCCCCAAAATCTATCGACTCCTCACCAAAAATTCCTCCATCATGGGCCTCCTAGAAAGACACCACCCTCATTACAGTGGATAACTACTTTAGAAGCACCTCCTCAAAGTTATTTAATAGCTCGCTCACCTTTTCCAAGTAGGATGGGGATTTCCAAGCCCTACCTATAGTGTAAACTATTTGGGAGAATCCCTATAATGTCCCTGAATTCCATGTATTTTTTTTAAAAATTATATGGGATTATTTCGAGATGAGGCACTTAGAAGACACTTGATTCCAAGGACCAGTGATCCCGGAATAGTTATTTGAACTTTTTTTAAGTTAATTAAAATAGTTCACATGAGAAACTTTGTAAACTTATAAACAAGTGCTTGGATGAAAAATTAGAGGGCACTGTTGCATTCGGAACAATGAATTTACCTAATAATGGACTTAACCTCGACTGGCGTGGGTTGATGGAAAAAGTTAATTTTTGGAATTTTAGAAAAATTTAATAAAATTAATTATCATAAGGAAAAATAAAATAAACTTTTATTTTATTTTATTTAAATTTTAAATTTTGTTGCAGCATAATAGAAAAATTGCTTCATAAATGAAACAACATAATAGAAATGATAAACACAATTTCCCCCATTTAATGGGTTAATCAAATATGAGATCATTGGAACAACAAGTTTCTCTGAACTTAGAGATTTGATGTTGGTGAGTGACGATTGACAAATCGGCCATGACGACAAGAACCATTCTTCCTCTATACTTACATCCTCCAAAGGATCACCAACGACAATGGTGGGCTGTGAATTACAGAACGAAGAACGAAAGTGGTGTGTTATTAACCAATGAATGATCCAACCTGGACTTATGGGTTTATTTTTTTATGAAATTGTTTCCTCGTTTCTTCATTCAAAATAATTAACATGGATCAACCAACTTACAGATTGATTCACAAATCATTTGTTCTAATGGTGTCGGTTCGTCTATATTGTACTCGAAGGGGTCGAAACTTAGTGTTAATCTTATCCCTTTTATTCTAATGAGGAGGAATCGGGCCAACACAGACATGGTCAGATCCCTCCATTATGGGCATTCTTGTGTTCTCCATGACTGAACCTCAGATTGATGACATGGCTACTTTGAAACCGTGTTAGGGATAAAGACTACCCGAGGACCCTAAAAATTCTCATGGATCAGAGAAAGGACCACCGAAGCAAGTCCGGTGGACCAGGAAAGGACCCACTGGTGTGATGGTGGTGGCATGTAGTGGTAGTGGTGTGCGGAAGGTGGAATGCACCGGTGATGTACCCAGGTGGTGGAGGTCCCCGTGGCATCGGCAACGGGGTGACCAATGAGGACCACCAATAAAACCTAGTGGTAGGGTCTCGAGCGGACACGACATCGAGCCATGTCACTTGGCTGGATGATTATGGTTAAGGGGGACTATGGTAGGAGGTCCCCACAGAGACCCATGAGGTGGTCACACGGTAAAATCACCACATTGACTGGGAGTAGATGCAGCAACTTCCATTGTGTCTGGGTGAGACAAGTCACCTTACTCACAGTGGTTCGGGTAAGTGGAGGTGGATAGGGCTACCCAGTAGGCCAGGTCAGACCCAGCCAGTTCAGGCTAGACCCATCTGGTCTGGACCAGGTCCAGTCCAGTTCGGTCAACCCAACTCGGTCTGACCGGACCCCACCGTCCCCTTTTTCGTAAAATGATCAAAACTTGTAAACCGTACATCTGATTGACGATCCATTTGCAGAATTGGGACCATCACAATAAGGCGGTACTTTTTAAAAAAAATAAGTGAGTATCTATGGAGATTCAGATATGGCTGATGGATTGAGTATTATATTCCTCCAGAATCAAGCGCGTTGTGAGCGTGAATCCTATAGTTGGATATGATGAGAAGGAATTGACAAGTAGCCAATCCAACCTCAGTTGCCCAGTAGATGAGTAGCCGAGAAGACCTCAGTAGCCTAGTAGACGGGTATCCTAGTGGACCTTAGGGGACCTACAAAAATGTAGTGAAGAATACCTCAATGGTCTGGTAGATGTGAATTAGTCAAATGGACCTCATTGGCCCAGCAGACGAGTAGCCGAGCGGACCTTAGTGGCCCGACAGATGAGGATCTCTCAGTGAATCATCGGGAATTAGTTCATCACTAGTACAAATGATCCAGATTTACGACTAATAATATTTATTTCAATACTTTATGTTATACTTTTGTGATTTTTCCATTTCATCATGTGTAATTTTCCTTTTTGGTCTTTGTTTGTGGTTTGGGGTCCCTACTGAGTACAGTGTTACTCACCCTAGAACGGGTTTCACACACACAAGTCATGTATTGTGTAGATGATTGATTATTTGAATAATATCTTGGTGGTTCTAGATGAGGTAGTTCTGATGAGATCAGACAAGTAGGTCATACTCTTATGGCTTTTGGAAGCTACTCTACACCTACCCTTCAGGTAAGGTTTTCTATGGATGGATTTATAGAGACCTTTGTACATTCTTGTTTTTAGATAGTCTTTGTTGGGATTTTATTCTAGACCCTTTAGTTATAGCTTATACTATTTTACACTTAGTGATTGCCTTAGTGGCTTGTGTGTTTTCTTATTCAGCATTATCAGGTGGGGATGTGAGTGTGTGTGTGTGTATAGGTACTCAGCTAATGCCTCCCACTTACAGGATAATGACTTCAGTGCCAGTTTTCAGCACCTGGCCTTTAGGAGGTGGGCTTGGGGTGGTTGTGGAATGGGCCCTGGGGGATGGGTCATGAAAAATTGGTATCAAAGGGGGTTCATTCCTACCATAAAAACAAAGAGTCTATGGTTTTGTTTTAGGGAAACAATGTTAAATGTTTCAAGTTTGACATTCAGGCTTAGGGAGTCCAGTGTTGGTATGGTGGACGATATATCCATACACTAGGACCTTGAATTATTTTTTTCTATTTGGTACATGAAACCAGTAGTTGTATCCATCATATAGAATTTTGAGTGTTTTCTCAAGTCCTTATTGATTTAGCATGCTAGGTATAACCTTTTTATTTTGGTTCATCTTGATTTTTTTTATGATTCCGCTGCCCAAAAATCCAGCGAGGGTTATAGTGTGTGACAATGAGGATGGTACACCCAAATATTAGGCATCAATATAGGGACCATTATTGGAGGTGGCCCCACCGAGAGGTGAACTGGTAGGTCTACCACCCTTTGGTCAACAGTTGCTACTGATGCTACCAGTAGAGGACTCACATTGGTTCATTGCCTTACATGAGTTCTGAAGGCAGATACCTTCTATTTTTAGGGGTGAGACTAACCCCTAGGTGGAAAATGATTGGATCTTGGTGTTTTCGCAAGTCTTTTGTCTGGTGATGACGCCTCTCAACCAAATGGAAATCTTAGTCATGAGCCTTCTTTAGGGACCAGTGGGGAGTGGGTGGAGATTGAGGATCCAGACACATGACGAGGCAACCCCAATCGGGACATACATTCAGTGCCTCTTTAGAGAGGAGTTCATTCCAGCGACATTGTGCTTAGTGAACATACAAGAGTTACTACACCTACAGTAGGGTGGCATGACAGTAGCGGAGTACTCAGCGAGATTCACTTATCTTTCTCGCTTCTCAATGGATATAATGTGAGACCCATTCGTCAGGGTTCGAACCTTTGATTAGTGACTATACTAGAAGATTAGGGATTCCATTATATCACATAGAATCCCTACTCGGGTTGGGGTGCTGGAGCGAGCCCTACTCATAAAGTGCTTCTTGGTGGAACAGGCGCCAGCAGTAGGAGATACCTGTAGACCCTGGGCGGCGGAGTCTTCAATTATGGGTAGTAGGTAGAAGAAACGGGGGCCCAAGAAGGCCAAGAATTTCTAGGGATGACCCCAGGATACAGGATTCATGGTACAAGACCTCGAGGGAGTAGGGAGTCATCAGAGGGGTAGGGTGTGATACTCATGTGGTAGGCAGGGGCACATGGCTTGTGATTTCCCGACTCGCCGCCTAGACGACCAAAAAACAATCGAGGGATCACTGAGTCAGAGGTATAGGTTCAATAAAGGTGGTTCGTAGGGAGGTATACATGGAAAGGTAGACGTCATAGCAACATGAAGTGGGTAGAGGTTTTATGTGCTACCACCATAACCCTCATGTGGTCCACCACGGGATCCGAGAGCTGGGGGACAAGGGAGTGGCTAGCTACAAGCGATGGAGGCCAACAACCACGGTGCTATAAAGAATATTAGAGGTTCAGTATGTGTATTCTCTAAATTATTTTCAATTCTTATAAACAAAAGTTCCAATAACACTTTTCCTTCCACGGACCTTGTTCGAGTCTCGGGAGATTCTGGTGGAGCTGTTGGATCGATCCTTGTGGCTAGAGGCTTCTACAGGAGGGGATTAGATGATTAAACACTAGTTTCAGCTGTGAGATCTTAATCTGGGAGGTAATATATCCTGCTAGTATCTCCTAGTAGTGGCGTCGAATCCATAAAATTTCATCCTGGGTATGGACTGGTGATCCACTATTCATGCTCAGATCGACTACCGTAGATGCATAGTGCGGTGTGTTCGCAAGGATGGGACTGGGTTTTCTTTATCTGATGAGAAGGGATATCTTGCAGTATAGGACATAATTTCATAGAGTAGGGTGCAACTGATCACTCACCAGATGGATGGCCTCATCCTTAGTTTGGTTTACCATAAGAGTCCTCACTTTCCTGTAGTGCTGGATAAGTACAAAGACATCATTCCTAAAGATATTTCAAGATTACCTCCTTGAAGATAGGCAAAATTATTCACTGATATATACCCTGAGATGACACTAATATCCCCACCATCATATTGGATGGCTCCCATAGAGCTTCGTGAGTTGAGGGTACAACTAGAGGATTTGCAGGAGAAGGGCTTCGTGAGACCCAGTGTTTCATCGTGGGCAGCTCCAGTTTTTTCCAAGAAGGTAGATAGGAGTTTTTGGTTGTGCGTAGACCTAAGATTCCTGAACAAAGTGACCATGAAGAAAAATTACCCACTGCTGATGATTAATGACATCTTTGATCAGCTAAAGGGAGTGATATGGTTCTCAAAGATAGACTTCTAATCAGGCTATCATCATCTCCATGTATGAGATGAGGATGTACCAAAGACATCCTTCAGAAGTCAGTATGTCCACTATGTGTTCTTGGTGATTACTTTTGGTGTGACCAATGCTCCAACATTGTTCATGGGAGTCATAAACATGATATTCTAGCCTTACCTTGACCGGTTTTTTGTGGTCTTCATTGATGACATCCTAGTGTACTCAGCATCCGAGAAGAAGCATGTTAAACACCTATGGATAGTCCTAGATACACTCCAAGAGCACCAACATTTTCAGAATCTCTTGAAGTGTATGTTCTAGATTCGGAATGTTCACTTCCTAGGATACGTCATTTTAGAGGCTGGAGTTATAGTGGATCTAGCTATGATAGAACCAGTTCTTTCTTGGGAGTCACTAAGGAGCATGATTGAGGTACAAATTTTCTTGGGTTTGGTTGGGTACTACCAAAGGTTCATGACCAACCTTTCTAGGGTATCATCACCATTACCATATTTGACATGTAATGGATAGTCCTTTGTGTAGATGAAGAAATGTCAGCAGTGTTTCTAGGAGCTAAGGTAGGGACTGACGGGTGCCCCCATCTTGAGACTACCAAAAGAGGGAATTGGGTATGTAGTTTTCTGTAACATATCAGGGACCGAAATGGATTGTATCCTGATGCAGTAGAAAGTATTGATTGTCTATATTTCATGAAGGTTGACGAATCATGAGAAAAAACAATGCAACCCATGACATAGATCTAGTAGAAGTGGTATTTTCATTAAATATTTGGTGGCACTACAGTATAGGTGATTGGTTTACCTCTAATCTGACCACAAAAGCCTTAGGTATATCTTCTCTCATAAGGAAATGAACTTGAGATAGTGGTGATGGATAGAGTTATTTAAGTACTATGACTTCGAGATAGTATATACTCTTGGGAAGGGGAACAAGGTAGCAGATATTCTCATCAAGAGATCCGGTTTGCAGTTGCAGAGTGAGGCATCATAAAAGTTATATACATTGCAGATATCCTTTTTGGATGATGATGGATAATCTAATATTCAGTAGATGAATATCACTCCCCCAAATTTATAGAGATTTAGGTAGGAAAAACTTGTGGATGTTGACTACGAGGACATACATTCTTAGTTATCCTCAAGACAAGATCATGATGGATATTCGATGGGTAGGGCACGCGTCATCATTTTTAGAGGATGCACGATTCTTCCAATGGAGTCTCGTGAGGAGGTTCTGAAGGAGTTACAAAACTCCCCTTTGACATTATATCCAAGATTGGAGAAGATGTACGAAGACCTTATATGTCAATACTGGTGGTCGGGGATGAATAAGGGAGTGGAAAAGTTTGTATTGTGATGCCTCACTTGTCAGCAAGTGAAGGCGGAGCATCAGGTTCCTGTAGGTTTGACTTAGCTGGTTGAAGTGCTGGAGTGGAAGTGTGATTATATTTCAATATACTTCATGATGGGTTTACCCTGTACAATAACAGTGAATGATACCATCTAGCTGATTTTTGACCGGCTCTCCATGTCATCTCACTTCCTACCTATCCTAGAGTAGGGTTCAATAGAGGGCTTGGAATGCTTATACATACATGGAATAGTTCGACTCCACGGGGTTCCATAAACGATAGTCTTAGATCGTTACCCATGATTTACATCCCAATTGTATAATGGATTTCATGAGTCATATGAGACTTATATTTTTTGAGTATGACTTTTCACCCCCAGACGGATGGTCAGACGGAGAGGACTATCCATATTTTAGATGACATACTTTGTGATTATATCTTGGACTTTGGGAATAGTTGGGAGGATCACCTACCATGGATGGAGTTCATGTACAACAACAACTAACACTCCACCATTGACATGGAACCATTCGAGGCGCTTTACGATTGACCATGCAGATCACTGTTATGTTGGACAGGCCTAGGGTAGTCAGTACTCATGGGTCCAAAGTTTGTTTGAGCTACCACCGAAAAGGTGTAGGTCATCCAAGAGTGGATGAGGACTACATAGAGTAGGGATAAATCTTATATTGATAATAGATGGAGGCCTTTGGAGTTTGAGGAGGGAGACCATGTGTTCTTCTGGGTCTCACCTCGATGGGTATTATGGAGATTTGTCCGGGACGGCAAGCTATCGCCGAGATTCATCGGTCCTTTTCAGATTCTGGGAAGAGTTGGTGAGGTGGTGTATCACCTATATCTACCCCAATAGATGCACTAGTTTAATAATATCTTCCACATATTCCAGATGAGAAAGTACATGCATGATCCATCGCATGTCACCATCTAGGGTGAGTTGGATATTGATGACGGGGAAATGTTTGAGGAGTTCCCAATAGAGATTGAGGATCGAAAAGAGTGGGTCCTTTATGGATAATTGATTCCTCCAGTGCACGTTTGGTGGTAGAGCGTGAATATCTAGAAGATCACTTGGGAGAGGGAGGCTCAGATCTAAGCTCATTACCCCCATTATTTTTTAGCCCTTATTTTGGATTGTAGGGATGTAAATCCATAAAGGTGGGGGTAATTTAATGTCTCATAATTTCGTGTAAGTTTTTAAAAAAAATTATATGGGATTTTTTCGAGACCATTCGCTTAGAAAACACATGATTTAAAGGCCCGGTGAGCTTGGAATAGTTTTTTTAAAATTTTTTAAGTTAATTAAAATAGCATGCGTGAGTGATTTTTGAAACTTCTAAACAGGTACCCAGATTAAATATCTGTAGGAATCATTGCATTTGGAATAACAACTTTACCTAATAATATAATTAACCTTGATTAGCACGGGTTGAGGGAAAAAGTTACTTTTCATATTTTTATGAAAATTTAATAACAGGAATTTTCTTAAGGAAAAATAAAATAAACTTTTAGTTTATTTTATTTAATTTTTTAATTTTTCTACAACATAATAGAAACAATGTTTCCTAAATGAAATAGCATAATAGAAATGTTGTTTCATAAATGAGACAACGTAAGGATGCTACAATGTAGTATAACCGAAATAATGAAACATGTTTTCCCTATTTAATGGGTTAATTGATTACAAGATTGTTGGAACAATCAAGTTTCTTTGAACTTGGAGCTTTGACGTTGGTGAACGATGATTGACAAATCACTCATTACCATAAGCACCATTCTCCCTCCATTCTTTTATCCTTAGAAGGATCTTTAACAACAACAGTGGGATTTGAATTAAGGAATGATGGATGACAGTGGTGCGTTCTTCACCAACGAACGATCCAACCTCGAGGTACATGTTTTTCTTTGATGAAATTGTTTCTCCATTCCATATTTCTATACAATGAACATGGATCAACCCACTAATAGTTTGATGCATAAGTCATTTTTCCTGCAGGGCGGATTTTTTAATCTTCAGCTTGAAGGGATAAAAACTTAGTGTTTATCCCCTCATTTTTATTCTAACATGGAGGAATCGTGCCAACAAGAACAAGGCCAGATCCCCCCATTGTGGGTGTTATTGTGTTCTTCATGACTGAACCACTAGATCTATGAAAAGGATACTTTGAAACCGTAGTAGGGATTGTGATGACCTAAGGACCCTGAAAGTACTCACGGATCAGAGAACGGACTCTCGGAGCAAGTCTGGTGGCCCAAGAAAGGACCCGCTGGCATTTAGGTGGTGGTGCTGATGATGGCCGACGGAGGCACACGGTGGAGGCCGCATGCGGGAATTTGTGTTCCAGGATGTTGGAGGTCCCTGACGCATCAGTCGCAGGGCGGTGGATGAGGGCTGCCTATGACAGCCGTCGGTGGGGTATCTATCCTATATAGAATCATGCTGTGTCACATGGCTGGTGGTCCATGGTCTAGTGGGAACATGGCAGGAGGGCCCTGCATCGACCTGTAGGGCGGTCACACGGAGACAGCCGCCGCGTCCGGGAAAGACAAGTCAGCCCACTCACAGTAGGCTGGACCCATGTTCCAGCAGTCTGGATCCACAACCTAGCTGATCCAGGCCAGACCCAGCTAGACTGAGCCAAGCCCAGCAGGCTGGGTCAGATCTAGGTCAGGTCGGTGGACCCCGGGTCAGGTCGGGTCGGCCCGGACCCAGACCCAACCATCCCCTTATTAGTAAAACAGTCATAACATTTAAACTATACATTCAATTGACGATTCGTTTGCTGAGTTGGGACCCTCATGACAAGGCAAACCTTTTGACATAATCCAAGTGAGTTTCTATGGTGATTGAGATATGACCTATGGATTGAGGATTATATTCTATGGAAATCAAGCACACTGTGAGCAAAAATCATGTGGCTGGTTGTGATGAGAAGAAAGTGAAGAGTAGTCAAGAGGACCTTAGTGGATAGGAAGAAGAGGAGTCGAGCGGACCTCTTTCACCAAGTAGACCAGTATCCAAGAAGACCTCAGTGGCCAGGCAGACGAGCAGTATCTGAGCAGATCTCAGGGGCCCGACAGTTGAGCAGTAGTCGAGCGGACCAGAGTGGCCCAACAGAAGAGTATCTGAGCAGACCTTAGTGGCTCAGAAGACGAGCATCCCTCAATGACTCATTGGGAAAGAGTCCCTAATTAGTACAAATGATATATCTTTACAATCAATAATTTTTCTTTCTATACTTTAGGTTATACCTGTGTGAGTTTTCCATTGCTTCATGTGTACTTTTCCTTTGTGGTCTTTCATTGTGGTTTGGGGTCCCTACTGAGTATTGTGTTACACACCCCTACATAGGCTTTTCCCACACATGTCATGTCTTATGCAGACTATTGACACTTTGATGGAGACCTTGGTGGTCCAGGACCTTGTGGTGCCTGATGATATCAAACAGGTGGGGCATACTCCTACAGCTTTTGGCAGCTACTCTACACCTACCCATCAGGTAGGTTTCTTTGCAGACGTATTTATAGAGAAATTTATACTTTCTTTTTTTATCTTGTCTTTGTTGGGCTTGTATTATGGCCCCTTTACATTTAAATTGTATTGTTTTACACTCAGTGGTTGTATTAGTGGCATGAGTGTTTTCCTTTTCAGCATTGTGGGCTGGGGTTATGAGTGTGCATGTGTACAGATACTCGACTAATGCCTCCCACTTGTAGGATAACTCCTTCAGTGCTAGTCGCCACCCTTGGCCTTCACGTGGCGGGCTTGGGGTAGTCACAGCACGGGCCCTAGGGGACAGTTTCTGATAATCACATGATGTCTCACACTAGGTCATATTTGTTCCAATAGTGACCGGCTCCGTTGTCCAACAAGCATGTTGACCCCTTCCCCCACTCTATCAGCCCTTTCTTGAACACCCGACACCAAATCCAGGGGTAGACCCATAACATTTTCCTACAAGTGGCATATACTACAACTCATGTGGCCCCAACCACCACTAATGTATCCCTTCTAATCACTATAATAGGTGAAGGATTTGTCTTCACATGAATAGAATCAAGGCCCCATCCACCTCATGAGTATCCCATGTTTATTTTATCAGTTTCTGTCACCACCAAAAACCATTATGGGTCATCCTATAATGAATAAATCCATTGCAAAGGTCCTACCTACTATGTAATCAACCGAAAAAGAGGTCCTCCCTATCTCCATCATCTACCATTATGATGGTCCTCCCTACACTACCATCAACTTGAATGGAGGTCCCCATCCTCCCTATTATTAAACATTGAAAATGTCCTCCCCACACTATTATAAACTACCACGGAGGTCCTCCTTGTCCCCGTCATCATCTATTATGGAGTTCCACCATACAATTCAACAAACCAACATAGAGGTCCCCTTTTCACCATTATTAGCCATTATGGAGGTCCTCCCCACACTACCATTAACTAGCATGAAGTTCCTCACTATATCCATTATCAACCATTGTGGAGGTCCTCCATACATTGATATCAACCAGCATAGAGGTCCTCTCCATTTCCATCATCATCCATTATAAAGGTACTCCACTCACTACAATCAACTAGCACATAGGTCCTCCCTGTCACCATCATCATCCATTGGGGAGGTCCTCCCAAAATTTTCATCAACCCGCAAGGAGGTCCTCCCCATCTCCATCATCAACCATTGCGATGAACCTCCTAGAATGACCATAAACTGGAATGGATGTTCTCCCCAACATCATTATTAGCCACTGTAGACTTCGTCCCCACACTACCATTAATTGGGACGAAGGTCCTTCCCATTTTCTTCATCATATATTGTGTTTGTCCTCCCAATCTCTATAATCATCCATTGTGGAGGTCCTCCATGAACTTCCATCAACCGACATAGAGTTCCTTCACATGCCACAATCAATCTATGGGGAGATACTCCCTACATCAGCATAAACTAGCACGGAGGTCCTCCTCATTATACACCAACTAGGGAGGAATTCCTCCCCACACTACCACAAGTCATCACAGAAGTACACACTTTTTCTAATACATGGTTTTCTTTGATAAATAATACCAAGGTAGAAAGGATCCTCAGTACCATCAGTGGGGGATGGTTGATCACTTATCTTATTCTGTTTCACTTTATTGTGACATACCACTACTATAGGAACCCACAGCTCATGGGAACACTCATCTCCACATTTCAGGTGTACATACTTCCACACCTCCTAGGCACCATCTCCCCGTTGAACTAATGCTCCGTGATTACATTCCTTTTGGGATCTATCGCCCCATTAAACCAACAATCTAGACTTCCATGCCTTCTAGGCTCTATCAACCCATACAAATGATGATCTATAATTCGATGCCTCTTTGGATCTATGGCCCCATCGAAAAAAATTTCTAGTCTTCCAATACATCTGGAATTTTTCACCCTATCTAAATAATGTTCTATAATTCCTTGACCCTTAGGTACCATTTCCCCATTAAACTTATGATCCAGGATTCCATTCCTCTTGGGCTCTATTTCCCCATTGAACTGATGTTCGAGGATTCCATGCCTCCCAGATGCTATCACCATGTCGAACTGATAATCCAATATTCCATGCCTCAATGTCACCATCACTGCATTGAACCGATGTTCTAGAATCCCATGTCATCTAGGCTCAATCACCATGTCAAAAAAATGTACCATACATCCACACCTTCTAGGATCTATCACCCTGTCGAACTAACGTTCCAAGCTGCCATACCTCTAGGGTGCCAATTCCCCATTGAACCAACGATCCAAGCTTCCATGCCTCTAGGACTCCATCACCCCACTGTACTGATGATCCAAGATTCCTTGCCTCCAAGGCTCCATCACCTCGTCGATCCAACATTATAGGATTTCATGCCTCTTTATCTATGTGACCTTGTCAAACTGACGTTCCAGGATTCCATATCTCTCAGGCCCCCTTTACCCATCAAACTAATATTCTAGGATTCCACACAACCTAGGATCCATCGCCCTATCAAACTAATATTACAGATATCTAGGCCTCCCATGCACCATCACCCAGTTTAACCAACAATTCAGTCTGATATGCCACATGTGCTCTATCTTCTTATCAAACCAACATTCCAAGCTTCCAAACCTCCCATTATATTTCTACTTGTTGAACTGACATTCCATGATTTAATGCCTCCCAGGCTCCATCACCCTATAGAACTGATGTTCTAGGCTTCCAAGCCTCCCAAGGATCTATCACAACATTGTACCGATAATCCAGACTTACTTTCCTCTCGATCACTATTGACCCATCCATATATTTAGGATACAACTTTCTTAGGGATCTAACCTGACACTAGGGGAAATATACAATTCCAACCCCAGTCAACCTCTCTCTAACAGATCATGTGTCCCCTTACACACCTGGGGAACTCCATGTCATACCAACCACTTCATGAGTACATGATTTAATATGACTATGATCAAGACCCCAATCCATAATCAATAATATCGGGTCAACTCTCCCTACTACCTTTTCTGATAAAAACTATAGTGTTCCTTCCTGTTACCCAAACTCCATCACATGGAAAGTTACCCATTACATAGATCTGATCACGCTTGGAGAATATACATGCATACACTATGAAAATTTTAGGATAATCCAATGTATGGATTCCCCAATGATCTCCAAGGATCCCAATCTATTAGAAAGGGGAAGATATGTCCATACCTCTACCACCAAAATCCTTATGGTCTTGTTTCATAGTTTAACAATTTTAAAATGTGTAGCATCATCATCCTAACTTCACAATGTTAAACTACGTAGCATCATGGTCCATGTGAAAAGAACATAAAATGTTTGCAATGTTCTGAGTTGTATAACCTTAAAATTAACAAAATATCCATCATCCCTGGCACATGATAATAAATTGTAGCCTTACCTTGTGTGGAGAACATAGGATGATTCATATGATATGTATGAGTTGATTCCACATCCACATCGCATGATGTAAAACAATATAATCCCATGATACTAAAATAATATAGGACTCTTCATTCTGCATCGGTATACTATTGTGCCAAATTCCATAACTACTTCAAGACCATTTTACTTGAGAAGGTGTTTGAATACATCTATCTTATATGCCCCATTGATGTACTCAAATTCATTGTGGCATAGAACCTAGGGTGTTGGGATCCGTATGGTCATACTCCCAATCCATCTCCATGCTTCATGTTCCCCTTTATCTAGATCCTCATCCTACTCCATGTATGAAGGGACCCACTAATAGAATGGTCCCTAGCCAAAATGGATCACCTACCATCCTGGGAAAATTACCCAAAAGAAATTGGATGACATTATTAGATAGGTACCACATTTAGAACATTGTCAATGGTCAACCCTCATTTGTTTGTCCCCATCCCATGTAGCATGATATAGATGTTGTTTTTTGAATAGGGTCTAAAGTTATCCTCCATTATCATACCACCTTCATTGTGTTCCAAATATTATGAATCATGATTTACACTATACACCTCCTTATATTTAGGTTGATCTATCAAACCATTGGTGTTACCCCTCCATGCATCTGTGAATGTTAAGTAAAAAGGTCATTGTCATTGGGACATTCTCAACCTGGCTACTACTTGACCCTGATGTGTACTTCCATGTGATAGTAAAATCCTCACCAATCCTTGTTTATCATACTCAACATGACTCTTGTGGGATTATGAGTCTTGGTAGGATATTTATCCATGTTTTCAAGTGGCATAAATTTAAAGTTGAGCCAGTATGACCTTAAACTGATCACCACAGTCTAAACTCTGTGACCTTAAACTAAGAACCCAAGTCCAAGATTCATGACTTTAAACTTTATAAAGGTTATATTAAGGATTTCCTGTTTGGTTTTGGGACTCCTAGGTCCTCATTCACATTAGTTTTTATACTCATACACACTGATCATATCCATATAAGATTCTCAACACATCATCCAAACACTATTACCCAAAACTTGGAGTTCAATTCTTAGCATCACGACTTTAAAATGTGTGAAATTATTACTTGGGAGTGTGTTTTGTGATGTAGTCCCATTTGGTACTCACTCACAATTGGTTGTACCTATCGTTCCATGTACATACATTTTACAAAAAAACCATCATCAGTTCAAACTCTATGACATTAATCTAAGAGCCTATGGTCCACACATCAAGACCTTAAAATGCATGTCAGAGTCCTACATGTAAATGTTTTGTGTAGTGTTAGGCCTCCTAAGACCTCATTCAAATTGGGTTTTTCATTCCATCAAACTACACATTATTTTTTAGAAAACCCCTTGCATAGTCCAAACTCTATGTCCTTAAACTAAGAGCCTCATTGGTCTGAGCTTTAAGAACATAAATTAATAGCCATACTGTAGTCCATCCAGTATTACCTTAAACTTTTTCAAAAAGGTTTGAGCTCCATGATCTTAAACTAGGAATCCAAGTCCAAGCATTAGGACTTTAAACTATATGTAGGTTTTCTTCTAGATTTTTTGTGCTTAAGTAGTCCTCCTATTCCCACATTCACAATGGGTTTGTTACTCCACCTCCCCATGCACATCTCTTTGAAACAATTCTTGTTTATATATATGAACTTCATGCCCTTTAAAGAATATTCCATTTCCTATAATGATGACTTTAAAATGTGTATGATAGCCCCTAAGAATGTTTCATGTGACTTGGGCCTCTTTGGTTCCATTAACATTGGGTTACTCCTTTTATTCCCCACATATCATTTTTTGGTGAGATGATCCCCTCATCGATCCAAACTCTATGAATTTAAACATGAAGTCTATGTAAAAAGAATATGTAGTTAAACTTTGTACACAACCCTAACTCTATGACCTTAAACTAAGAGCATATGGCCTAAGAAACACAACCTTAAATAGTTTATAGTAAGTCCAAGTATCACGACATTAAACAGCATATTAGATTATCTTTGGACTGTGTTGTGTGTTGTTAGGACACCTTGGCCCTTATTTGCATTGGGTTTTCATTCCAAAACATAAAACATATCTTTTTAGGATAGTTAACCTCATAGGTCTGAACACCATGACTTCCAAACGATATCCTATAATCCAGACATTATGACGTTAAACTGTATGTAAGTATTCTCTTGAATATTTAGTGTGGCGTTAGGCCTCCAAGTCCCCCTCATTCACATTGGTTTTGTCATTCTATTCCACTATGCATAACCATTTTATAAAACCCATCTTATTGGTCCAAGTAATTATGACCTTAACACTATTTACATCCCCAATAGTCTGAGTTATATGAATATAACTACAAATCCCAATGTCCTCAACACATGAAGTTAAACCACAATTTTACCGAATAAAAAATTAGGATGCCTCTTAATAAGAGGTAAATTTTAACCTACTTTGGACCAGGATTCCTCTTATGATATCTATGGGTTGGTTAAAAAATGTTACCCCATGCCCTGAACTTGAGATTCCCCATGATAACTGTGGGATTCCTAAAATTCCTTCATCATTGTATAAATCCCCGTCAATGTTGGTCTCTTACCAATCTATGTTTTTAGAACTACATATGGATTGTTTCCCATCATCAAGGGATACATAATGATGCTCAGGCTTCTCACCTCTAGTCCCAACCACAAATTCATTAACTCTCTTCTCCTTGGAATCAGTTACGATCCATGTATTGAATACTTAAACTATATGAAATTCATATTAAGGTGTTTATGTAGTGTGTGAGCCTCGCTATCTCCATTCATGTTGGGATTTACCTATTTCATGCGATATATATACTATTATAGATTGATTTTCCCGCACAGTCTAAGAATTATGACTTAAAAATATTTTCAATGGTCTTGACCAAACAACCTTAAACTATGTGTTCCACCTTATAGAAGTAAACATAGATTTATTATTTTCCTTATGGGATATTTAGTTATGCCCAAACATCTCATCTCTTGGCCAAGATGAAAATTCATTAAATCCATCGGCACATTGGCCCCATCATTGGTCTGAGATTTAAGACCTTAAACATATATCCACCCTCAGTCCAATAACCATGAATTTAAATTTTATGTGATGCTTCACAGTAATTTGTGGTGTGGTATTCGACATTATAGTCACTCATTTATGTCAGGTTTTTTAAACTTCCATGCTATGCATCTCCCTTTTGGGGGATACTACCTATGGTCCAAACTCTACGACCTTAAACTAGGAGCTCATTGTCCAATAATTATTAAATTAAAATAGTATACAAGTTCCAGGAAATATGACCTTAAACTATTCAAAGAAACCAAAGTTTTAATACCACTTTAAAATACACAACATTAGGGTACCTAAATTTGTTGTGGCATGGATCCTAGAATGTTTAATCCCACACGGATATTCCCTCATTGAATTTCTACACTTTGAGTCTTTCTTAGATTAGTTGTACGTCATCTATCAAATAAAAATGGTCCCCCTAATGGTGATGTTTTCTAGATTAGGCCCACCTCCCATCCTCGGACAATGCCCTGATAGATCTCTAGTAACAAACAGCGGATCCTGTGATTCAAACTTGGTCAATAGAAGATCCTGCATTTTCTCTCCCCATTCATGATTGTTATGGTTGTAGTCCCTAGGTTTAAAACAAGTAAATATTCAATACCTACCCATAGTTCTCCCCTTTATCTAGATCTTGGAAGCATCAATTTACCTCTTTCAACCTCCCGGTATCTTGGTGGAATTCCAACACCCTTGGTGTCACCCTTCATGCATGCGTGTGTGTCGAGTAAGAATGCCAATGTCACTAGGAAATTCTCAACCCGATATATTCTTTAAACTAATGTAAACTCCCATGTGTTAGGTAAATCCCATCAATACTCCTTTTTTCCCAAACCTATCATGACTCACTTGGGATTATGAATTTTGGTTGGATGTGTACCAACATGGTTGAACCGCACAAAACACTCCATGTTCTAAACTCTACAATAATAAGAGTCAAAGCCCAGGAATCATGAATTTAAACTATGTGCAAGATTATATAGGAATTTTTTTATGTCATTGAGCCTCAATGGATTCATTCACATTGGGTTATATCTTTTTTGTACCACAGATGTTCCCTTAAAACCTATTATCCCTTAAGTCTATGAATTGTGACTTTAAATTGTTTTCCATATAGCATCAGTTGAAGAATTATGACCTTAATTTATGTTCCATTTATTTCCTAATACGTTTGAGGTATGTAGGCTTCCTTTGAATCATTTGCATCGGGTTTATCGCATTCACTATACATGAGTACCCTTGGAACAAACACTTCTATAGTCCACACATCACGAATTTAGACTGATTTCATGTGGTCCAAGCATTATGAACATAAACCACCCGGATTTGATCTCAACCATATGAAATTAAAATGTATGAATACACCTCTAGATATACAATTGGATTGATTCCCATACTTATGGAATATGTAGTGATGCCTAGACTTTACATATTTTGGACAATCAGCTGATTCACTGTCAAACCATCCATTATATTTTGTAAAATCACCGCAAAATACCCCATGAGCCTCTTTCCAAGTGAAACCCCCATTTAATAACCTTTACCCATAAATGATCCAAGATGACCCCATAGAATGATATGAGAAAGGAACATCTTCAACGCATGAAATTACACTATAGTTATACAAGAGACAATTATAAGATGCCTCTAAATAGGATATTATTTAACCCTTTGTTAAACTAGGAAGTCCCATATAAAAGGTATGAGATGAATAAGTACTCAAATTCTTATCCCATGGCATTAAACTATAGCCTTACCCCATGTAAATTCAAAATTCAATATATCTAAGAATGTGAAGATTCAATACTCTTTCCTGATAGTGTATACCCTTTCTGGCGTCAACCTTTTTTCACACTATGTTTTATGGTACAAACCTCGTGACATTAAACTATGTGCAATTTGTCTCAGGAGTGTTTGGTGTGGCATTAAGTGGCCACATATACCCCTTTATTCACGTTGGGTAACCATTTCAGTGCAGCGAACATTCCTTCGAGACACCCCATTGGTCTAATAATTATGACCATAATTTATTTTCAATAGGCCCAAACTCTATGATCTAAAATTGGGAGTCTTGGTTGATGAAGTACAACCTTAAATTCAATATATCCCACCCCAAGTTTTTTTTGATGATGGGACTCCCATCATGATACCCTCCTTCACCCTCAATTCTCGTGGTTGGATGGGTATCATTCATGTCAGTTTACTACATCATATTTTTTATGATGATAAGCTATAAGTATACCTTCTTCAATGAACAAAGGGTGGAATCTATATCTGAAATATGAAGAAATGTTGGGTGGCCCAGTGCATAAGCCACACACACTCTACATCTCATTCATGTGACTTTAAACTGTGAGATACATCATAATAACATAAATTTAAACTATACAATGACCCATCATTATCGTATGATGTTAAACAGACTACCCAACATTCTCACCCTATGATGTAAAACTGTTTATCTATCATATTTATTTTATGAAGTAAAATTGTAGGGTATCTTAGTTTAACGACCCAAAGTTTTATCAGTGGAATCCCCTTATTATAATTATTCATTATAGTATTATCACATTATGAAGCACAATGAAATATAATGATACAAAATATTATGTGAACATTAAAAATAATTTTTTCCACTTCTATGTTTTGAATTTTAAAAATCTAACATATACAGTTGTGATTAGAAAGATTTTTGGAGTTTAATAGAACAAACTTAATTTTTGGTGAATAGTAATATACCCTTATGAATAGTAATGTTACCCTTATTAATAGTAATATATGCTTATGAATAGTAACCTCACCTATGATAGTATATATGTAGGATTTAATTGAAATCATGGTGTACATATGTTTTGGAATATGTAAATAAATGTTTTGGAACAATTTTTTAAGAATAAATGATGATTTTAATTAAATATTCAATTAATCATATTTAGAAAATTGTTTTTAAAAAATGGACTTCATTTTTGGATTCTAAAAGTCAAAAAATGGTCAGGGTAAATTTTCAGGATTTTTCTGAAATACTTTAATTTTTTGGTGAATAGTAAAAATACAGTTTTCACATAACCGGTGTATCCTAAATTACATAATTCATGATGTAATGATGAAATAAAATTTATATAACTTTAGATTCATCCAATTTATATTCAATTTCATAAATGGTTCATTAAAATACAATAAAATCAATTTACAAACATAAAAAGAACTTTTCGTAGCCTAAAGTCCAAAGGCGGTTCTTTAAAGTATCTTTTTCTCTTTCTTTCACTTTACTTTTAACAAATTAACAAGTTCGAATTATAAAGATGATTTAAAGTATAAAATAAATTCTATTATATTAATATATGATTTCTTTTTTCAAAAATCTACTATTACAAGTATAACATTTGATATATTATTTTATTTAATATTTTATTCTAAAAACACCCCCTCCTCATGTATAAATAAACCCACTCCTTACCCTTACCAAACCACACCTCTCAACCTTAAATAAATGTCTAAAATATTCCCAAGAATCATCCCTATACCCTCTCCCATGTCCAAGATCTCATGTTCTCATCAAGATACAAATCCTAGCTTCTTTAAGGAGGATCTCAAGAGGAGGATTCAATAGGTAATTCCTCTCTCTCTCCCTCTCTTTTCCTTTATTTTCCTTTCAAATTCAAGTTATTTTATTATTTTATCCCCACATATGTTCATCCATATAGTATGTTTACTATACTATAATACATATATTGTAATTTTATATTTATAATGAGATATTATATCATCCAACCCCATTCTCCTCTTTTTTTTATTTTAGAAAGGAAAACGTTTTTCGCAAGATGTTAATTTATCACCTTCAAGAACAACATGTTTTATTTTTTACATTTCTTCCTTTAGATCTAGTCATGAAAACATTTTTATAGTTGAAACAAAATATTTTATATGTATTATATCCTATTTAATGTTCTAGAACTAACTTATGTACAAAATACTAAATAATTAAAAGAAACAAGTTCGTTATAGATGAAAAACCGATGAATTAACCCAAATGATCAGCATTAAAATCCTACCTAAGGATTCATCCACATAGAATATAATATAATTAATTATAAGATCATTTAAACTCTTGGAATATAATTAATAAAATTTAATATGAGTTATTTATGTTTCCCATGTTCTACATGAACTTCCATTTAAGAATATAAGTGAACCGCTCAAGAAAACCATAAAAATGAACATTCCCAAACAATGTTTTTAAACTCTATAACTCATAACAAGGCCCATAAAATAACTTAATGAAACCATAATGAACCATATACATGTATAAAAGGTTATTTAATTGATAATTGATGAATTTAATGTGGTTATATAGGACATTAAAATGAAGAAATCATTCAGATACAAGGTAAGGGGAAATTCTCGAACCCAATTTTCTTTCTTCAGACTCCCCCTCTTTCACTCCATTTTTTGTATGGTAACTCCTTAAAATTCATTTTACCATCATTATATTACCTTTTCTTTGATATTACTGTTTTCATGAAAAACCCAATTTTTTTCAAAAGAACTCTTCTTTCGAATAATCACACTCTCAAAGATTGTTTCCTCTTCACTCATCGTTGGTTGTTCTATGTCAAGAATATTATTCAATATATATTTTGGGAACCAAATATTTATGAATGTATTACTTGTAATGTGAACCCGTTTCATTCCATTGGTTATTTTTATTTTTAATTTTTAGATATGTTTTATGCATCGTTCATGATAATGTAAATGTTATGATGTGACAGGAGTTCCCAGAATTATATAGCGCAATATGAATGCTATGATGTGACGGGTGTGCCCAGAATTATACAGCTCTCCGATGCATTGGGTAAAGTGATTAATATCATGATTTAAATTGAAATTATGTTTGAAAAATATTCTATCTTTTTTCGCAAGTATTTGGGGTAGTTAACCACTAAGACATGATGTTTAATTTTTATGTGTTGCCACATTTCAAGTCTTGTATTAATTCTTCCTCTCATGTTCATAATCCTTTGACTATTTTATTATTATAATCACCCATTTTTATTTTGTTTATATCTATCCTCTTACTAGGATTTTATATCACCCCTTTTTTATGTATATCCTAATGTGATTATATTTACTAATGAGAGGTCAAGTACCAATAAGAATCTAGAGAAAGAGAAATTAAATAAATGTGATTTTTGATTTTGGTAATGTTATGTTTGGTCCTAGTTTTCCCAAGACACTAAACCTCTGGATCCTCATGGTGTAATATTATTATGTTTTTTATCATTATAATGATGTAATATTAATGTAATAAAAGTCTAGGTCGCTACAGTTGGTATCATAGGCAATGTTTAGTTAATTTAGGAATTAGGATTAGTGAACCCAAGAAAAAATCTCTAGTATGAGACTAAGTACAAATATGCACATAATAATATTTATATAGGGATATCATAAGTTATTGTTTTAGTGTAAATTGTACAAATAAATAAGTTATTCATTACTTGTTGAATTATGTTTTTTCATAACCATTTATATTTTAGAAAATGGTGGGAACCAGGAGAATCCAGGCCAACAAATCATGCAAGGGCCAATGCAACAATTACTTGAATGACATCCCCAATGATTTGGGAGGAGCAGTTCAAAACTTCATTGAAATGATTACCCAAATATCATAGGTTATGAATAATAACTAGAATAATTGGGAATGTCCTCCTTCACCTAAGAGGCAACAATTGGTTGTCAAGTGTTTTATGCGGCAACAACCACGGGCGTTTAGTTGATCTTCTGATCCACTAGTTGTAGAATAGTGGGTCAACTCCATGGAGAAGATCTTTTATGTGCTTCACTATTCTAAGATAGAGAAGGTGACTCTAACCATTTATAATCTTGATGGAGAGGTCGATCAATGGTGGTATTTGATTTAGAACACCAAACCCAGGGAGGAAATTGAAGAGATGGAATGGGAAGATTTTAAGATCAGGTTTCTTAATAATTATTTCCCACAAAATCTTTGTAAAAAGATGGAGAGATAATTAATAGAGCTCAAGAAAATATAAGAAGGACCTTTAAAAACCTATGAAGAAATTTTCACAAGGTTTTTAAGGTATGTTTCGGTTTTTTTATCAACATTGATAGAAAAATTGATAGATTATGTGGTGGATTAAAACCACGCATTCAAAAGGATCTTACAATTAGAGACTTTGGGAGTTATGAAGAAGTTGTTCAATGTGATCTCAAAATGAAGATGTAGTTTAGAGAATGGTCCCATGGCTAGGGTATAAGAAAATAAAGATGGAGTTCCAAGCTGGAGGATCTAATGATAAAGGTGGGAAGAAAACTCAATGACCCACATGCCCAAAATGTGGGAAGTTGCATCATGGAAACTACCTCAAAGGGACAAGGAAGTGATTCAAGTGTAGAAAATAATTAAACCATGCTCAAGAGTTTCAAAAAGACATGAAAAACAAGGAGAATATAGTAGATGAAAGGGGAGAACCACCCATTGTCTTATACTACAACTATAGGGAGAAAGTGTACTATACAAGCTAGTGCACTAAACCTCGAGTCCCAGAGGGTAATCAGCGTCAGCAGCCATCAAATCCAAAGGAACAAGGGAGGGATTATTCCATCACTACTACAGAAGTAGATCAAGATAATGAATTTTTTACATGGTACACTTCCTATTCACTCAATAGTGGAAAAGGTCTCATTTGATTCTTATTCTACGCATTCCTTTATATCTTGCATGTTTGTTAGATTTATAGAATCGAAGCCTTGAAACCTTGAAGTAGAGATATTTATAAAAACACAAAGTGGTGTAATCATTGAAACCCAAGTGTTTGACTCTTATATTATTGTAATATTTGAGAATATTCTTCCATTGAATCTCGCAATACTTCCCTTGGTGGAATTCGACGCTATAATGGGAATGGATTGTCTCTCGTTATATAGAGCATGTATCAACTGCTGGTAAATGGAAATATCTTTTCATATTCTGAACCATCCCATGATCCTTTAAAAATTCAAGGAATAACATGAATATATATTGAAAAATCCTTCAACTATGTGGGTGTTGATTCTCTATGAAGAATCATACCTCTCCCAAATGGTTGAGTCAAAGGCAAGTTCCAAACATTCAGAAATGAACATCGAGATAGTGATGTATTTCTCGAAGAGTTACCCAGACTTCCCTCGGATCGTGAGGTAGATTTCTCAATAGAACTCCTACCTGGAGCTACTACTATCTCAATGTGTCCCCATAGGATGGATCCTATCAAACTAGAGGAGTTAAAGAAGCAGCTGTAAGAGAATTTTGAAAAAGGGTTTATACACCCTAGTGCATCACCTTGGGGTGAACCGGTGCTCTTTGTGAAGAAGAAGGATGGAACAATACAGTTGTGTATCAATTACCAGGAACTCAACAAGATCACCATAAAGAACAATTATCCTCTTACAAGGATTGAATACTTGTTAGATCTGTTAAGAATAGCATAATACTTATCAAAGGTGGATCTTCATTATAGATATCATCAACTTATGGTGAAGAGGGAAGATATTCAGAAGACTTCCTTCCATACATGGTATGGGCACTATGAGTTTTTGGTGATGCCCTTCGGACTTACTAATGCCCCTGAAATCTTCGTGGACTTGATTAATGGAGTCTTTAGACATTACATCGATAAATTTTTGGTAGTGTTTATCGATGATATTATCATCTACTTTGAGAGAAAGGAGGAACATGAAGAACATCAAAGACTTGTGTTGAAGACATTCAGAAAGAAAATTTTGTATGCCATATTTGGAAAGTGTGACTTTTGTATGAATCAAGTCATATTCTTGGGACATTTGATCACAAGTGAGATAATTTCCGTGGACCCTTCTAAAACAAAGGCAATTGAGGAATGGCCCAGGCCCTCTAGTGTCACAGAAATCTGTAGTTTTCTTCGATTAGCTGGGTACTACCGACGTTTTGTGATAAATTTATCATGATTTTCAATACCACTAACTAAGTTAACAAGGAAAGGGGTAAATTATGTCTAGTTAGAATAATGTGAGAAAAGCTTCAAAGATCTAAAGAGAAGGCCGATCATTGCACCTGTACTCACACTATCGAAAAGTGGAGAAAGTTTTGTGATATATAGTAATGCTTCAAAGAAATTCTTGGGATATGTACTCATAAAAAATGATAATGTGATTGCCTACGCCTCACGAAAGTTGAATATCCATTAGTAGAACTACTCGACACATGATCTAGAGCTCAGATCCGTGATTTTTTCCTTGAGAATATGGTGTCACTACCTTTATGATGATAAGTGTGACATATACATTGACCAAAGGAGTCTAAAGTATATAATCACACAAATGGATCTCAACATGCATCAAAGGAGATAGTTAGAGCTAATCAAGGACTATTATTTCTCTATTCACTATCTTCCTAGAAAGGCGAACAAGGTATCTAATGCTCTAAGAAGAAAAGAACTAGCTACTCTATCCACGTTGCGGATTGAGAAAGACCATATCTTCACGGAAGTGCAAAGGATGGATTTGGAAATCATAAAAGTAGGGGATACACCCAACCTTTCCCAAATTATTGTGCAATCATTGATCCAATAGAAGATTAAGGAGGCACAAAGGGATGATATGGAGTTAGAAAAGAAGGGGAATGAAATAAATGAAGGGAAGCTACACGAGTTCCATATCGACAATGATGGCATGATTCATTTTGGAACATGGATTTGTGTGCCTTAATAACCTGGGATAAAGAAGGATATATTGGAAAATTTACATATCTCAACATTCTCTATCCATCCTGGTAGTTCCAAGATATACTATGATCTTTGAGAACACTTCTGATGGGATAACTTGAAGAAGGATATTGTGGAATATATATGAAAGTTCTTGGGATGTCATCACATTAATGAAGAGAAACAAAAGTACAAATGGATGATCTAGAAATTTCCTATACCCATGTGTAAATGGGAGAATGTCACTATGTACTTTGTCATGGGTCTCCTGAATATGTTGAAAAGAAATAATGCGATATGGGTTGAGGTTGACCGACTCACAAAGACTGCCCATTTTATCGCTATTCGAGAGGACCTATCACTTCAAAAACTTACCAAGATATATGTGAAGGAAGTAGTGATAATTAATGTTGTACCACTCTAGATTTTCTCTAACTGTGTTCCAAGGTTCAAATATAAATTCTAGAGGATCCTTAAACAAGATTTGAGTACTGAATTAAATTTCAGCATGACCTATTAACCCCAAACTAAGGCCAATAAAAAAGGAATATTTAGATGCTTGAATACATGCTAAGAGCATGCTCTTTAGAATTAAATGGTGTATGGGATCATCGTCTCCCATTGTTTGAGTTCTCATCAAAAAATAGCTTCCACTTGAGTATTCAAATTTCCCCATATGAAGCTCTATATGGAAAGTGATGTAGATGTCCAACCTATTGGGATGAAGTTGGAGAAAGAAAGCTAATTGGACCTGATCTTGTGCAATAGATGTTCGAGTAGGTTCAAGTCATCCAGAAACACATCAAATATGCTTAGATTCAGCCAAATACCTATGCTGACAGCCATCAAAGGGACTTGGAGTTCGACACTAGAGATAAATTCTTCCTTTTAATATCACCATGGAAGAGAGTCATGTAGTTTGAAAGAAAGGGAATCTATCCCCAAGGTATATTGGCCCCTTTGAGATCCTTGACCGCATAGGATCTGTGGTCTATCGTATAGCACTTCCACCGAATATGGTTCATGTTCATGATTCGTTTCATGTATCAGTCCCGAGAAAGTACATACCAAATATCTCACATGTACTGAACTCAGAGGGGGTACAACTAGAATATGATCTCTCCTATGAGGAGCATCCAGTAAACACCCAAAGTTTTATCAATGGAATCCCATTCATATAATTATTCCTTATAGTATAATCATATTAGCAAGAACAATGACATATAATGATACTAAATATTATGTGACCATTAAACATAATTTTTCCACTTTTATGTTTTAAATTTTGAAAATCTAACATATACAGTTGCGATCAGTATGATGTTTAGAGTCCAATAGAACAAACTTAATTTTTGGTGAATAGAAATATACCCTTATGAATAGTGATTTTACCCTAATGAATATTAATATAGCCTTATGAATAGTAAATTCACCTATGGTAGTATATATGTAGGATTTAAATGAAAGCATGATGTACCTATGTTTTAGAAAAAGTAAATAAATATTTTAAAACTATTTTAAAAAAATAAATTATGATTTTAATAAAATATTAAATTAATCATTTTTTTAAAAAAATTAAAAATTGACTTCATTTTTTGATTCTACACATCAAAAAATGGTTAAGGTGAATTTTTGGGATTTTTCTGAAATACTTTAATTTTTGGGTGAATAGTAAATATACAGTTTTCACATAACTGGTATATCCTAAATTGCATCATTCATGATGTAATGATGACATAAACTTTATAGAACTTTATATTCTTCCATGTTATATTTAATTTCATAAAATGTTCCTTAAAATACCTTAAACTCAATTTCCAAACCTAAAAAGAACTTTTCCAAAGCCTAAAGTCAAAAGGTGATTCCTTAAATATCTTTTTCTTTTTCTTTCACATTCTTTTTAATAAATTAATGATTTTAAATTATAGAGATTATATAAAGTCTAAAAATAATTATATTACATTAATATATGATTTATTATTTCAAAAAACGTCTATTACAAGTCTAACATTTGATATATTATTTTATTTAATATTTAATTTGAAAAACACCCCCTCCTGGTGTATAAATAACCCCTTTCCCTCCCATTGCCAAACCACACCTCTCAAGCTTCAATACATGAATAAAATTTACCCAAAAATCATATCTAGCCCCTATCCCACATCAAATAGCTTTTGGTCTCATCAAGATACCATTTATGGCTTCTTTAAGGAGGATCTCAAGAGGAGGATTCAAGAGGTAATTCCTCTCTCTCTCTCTTTTCCTTTATTTTCCTTCCAATTTCATGTTCTTTTATTATTCTATCCCCAAATATCTTCATAAAAATGGTATGGTAACTCTAGTATCTTAAATATAATGGAATTTTATGATACTCATGGGATATTATATCATCCAACCCTCTTTTTCTCTTCTTTTTATTTTAGAAAGTAAAATGTTGTTTGCGAGGTGTTAATTTATCACCTTCCAGAACGACATGTTTTATTTTTTCCATTTCTACCTTCAGATATGGTCATGAAACCACTTTTATGGCTGAAACATAATATTTTATATGTATTATATCCTATTTAATGTTTGAGAAATAAATTATGTACAAATTACTAAATAATTAAAAGAAACAAGTTCATTGTGGATGCAAAATCGCCGAATTAAACCAAACGATCATCATTAAGATCCTATATAATGATTCATCCACACGGTATATAATATAATCAAATATAAGATCATATAAAATCCTATAATATAATTAATAAAATTTAATATCATTTCTGTATGTTTTCCCATGTTCTACAAGAACTTCCATTTATGAATATAAGTGAACTGCTCAAGAAAACCATAAAAATGAACATTCCCTAAACCATGTTTTTAAACTCTATAACTCGTCCAAAGGCCCATAAAATAACTTAATTAAACCATAATGAACCATATCCATTAAAAAATGTTTTTTAATTTATTATTAATTAATATTATGTGGTTATACAAGACATTAAAGCAAAGAAGTCGTTTGGATACAAGGTAAGGGGAAATTCTCAAACCCAACTTCCTTTCCTCAGGTTCTCCCTATTTCACTCTATTTTTGGTATGGTAACTCCTTAAAAGTCATTTTCCCAAAATTATATTAACTTTTATGGGATATATATTTTCTCTACTAATTTTCATGAAAAAACCCAACATTTTTTGAAAAAAAACTCTTCTTTCAAATAAACACACTCTCAAAGATTGTTTCTTCTTCACTCATTATTGGTTATTCTATGTCAAGAATGTTATTCCACATATATTTTGGGAACCAAATGTTTATGAATGTATTATTTATTATGTGAAACAAATTCATTTCCATGTTTTATTTTTATATTTAAGTTTTACATATGTTCTATACGACATGCATGATAATGTAAATCCTATGATGTGACGGGTGCAACTGGAATTATATAACGCAATATGAATGTTATGATATGATGGGTGCACCCAGAATTATATAGCGCTACAATGAATTGTATAAAGTGATTAATATCATGAGTTAAAGTGAAATTATGTCTAAAATACATGGTATCTTTGTTCACAAGTATGTGTGGTAGTTAACCACTAAGACATGATGTTTCATTTTGATGCATTTCCACATTTCAAGTCTTTTATTAATGCTTCCTCTCATGTTCATGAACCTTTACCTATGTTATGATTATACTCACACATTATTATATTATTAATATCTATCCTCTTATTGGGATTTTATCTCACCCCTTTCTTATGTATATCCTCAAGTGACTACATTTACTAAGGAGAGGTCAAGTGCCAATAAGAAGCTAGAGAATAAGGAATTAAATAAAGGTCATGCTTGTTGTTGTAAACATTATGTTTGGTACTATTTTCCCAATAAACTAAACCTATGGATCCTAGTGGTGTAATACTATTATTTTTATCTTTATAATGACTTAATAGTAATGTAAGAAAAGTTCTGGTCTCTATACTTAGTTCCATCCCTAAGACCCCTTTCTTCAGTGTCAGTCATCTACCACATCTCTCATGACCCTTCTGCCATCGCTCGACATCTAAGATAATGCTTCCCATGGAAGATGATTTTGAACCTTATTCAGACTAATACACCCACACCCAATGTGATCTAATTCATGGTGTCATAATTCTAAGAGTGTTAAATTCCATTCAAACATTCCATCAGTTCATTTGCATGCTTCACATGCCCCACATTTGGATCCAAACCCCCTTTCTTGTCTAAAGGGACCCCCTAATGGAATTGTGTTTGGCTAAGGCCCCCCAAACGTCATAGGCCAACATTTTGAAGTATTTTGGATGACATTGTGAGATAGGTTCCATGTTTTGAACATGGTAAGTGATCAACCCTCATTTGTGTGTCCCCATTCCTGGCTAAACAATATGAATACTGTGTTTTGAACATGGTCAATTGTTGTCCTGTACCATGATTCCACTATAATTATATTTCAGATTTTGGGAATTATGATTCACACTACAGATTTCCCTTTGTTTGGGTAGAATTTAACACCACTGGAATTATACTATTCATTTTCTAGTGCACATTATAGAAGTAAGTTAGTTCTGAAGAGTTCCATTATCCCTCGAGGGTGTTCCAAGCTAGGACTCTCCCAATGGTGATCGATTTCCCATTATGATCCCAACAATTTACCCTATTTATCACTATAGTACAGTAATACAATCAAGATACAGTGGAACATGAGGGAATATTTTTCCTCAATGTTTTCCTCAGAATGTGGTCTGCCTCGCTCTCCTTGTCCTCACTGGACCCCATTCTAAGGGGGTAATTTATTGGCACCAGAAAAACGTATCAAAATAATGCACTGAATGCTACCAAACCTAATCTAAGAGTGTATCAAATTTAATAGGTTTTGATTTAAATCATCATAGATATTAAAACAGGGTTACGTAATAGAAGTTATGGTCATTTGAATTCAAGCAAGAAAACTAGTTCATAGAGGTCTGTTCGTAATTATCCCATTCAAGGAGGTCAGGTTTAGGGAGGTTTGATTCACAGATCTCACATTAGGAATTCTAAAATCCATAATAGTAACTTTTATATAGCATATTTCATGATTCATGGAGCTCTATTTTTGAATCTACAAATCTATGATGGTGTTTCTTTAGTAGTCTGAAAATGCTTTGTGACCACATGAACGATTGTTGATGTTTCTCCATGAGTTCAAAAGAGTCTCACCCATTCATGAATCCCAAAAATTCTTTGCGAACTGCTTCCAATATTCATTAAACCTATTTATTATAATTATTCACCTAAAGACTTCATTCATAAGAGAGAATAATCATCCATATTTTTTCATCATGCTCTCAATTCATCAGTCTCCTTGGCTTCATGAGACACACTTTTACGAAGCCCTTGGGCATTGTGGAACCTCATATTTTGTGTTCTTGAGGTCCTCCTCCTCATGTGAATATTAATTTCTCAAAGGTCTACACCCTTCACTATGGAAGAAGGTCCTCTTTGATACTTGAGGTTTTGTTATGTATTAAACCTTCGAAAATCGCTTCCCTTAGGAATCATGACCTTACTCACGCGACCATGAGCTCTTTGAAGCCCCATACTTCACAATACCCTAAGATCCACAAATACCCATACATAGTGAGATGATAAGATCTAAAATCCTAATCCTTTGGGAACCCATATCCTTCACAAATCTCTATAATCCTTTCCTAACATCCACCCCATATAATACCATGATGCAGGATACACCTCTTCACCCCCCTGAAATAACATGAGTCGACATACTCCTCTTTTTCCTTATCTAGTGTCATGAGTTTAGATTATACTCATGAATTCCTTGAGTATATTGAGTTGATACACTCCTCAAGAAACTTCTCATAGAATTTCATATGTCACCTATGCAATGTTGAACTAGAAAGGGATGATATTGTGTAAGTTTCATACCATACATCGCTAGGTATCTTACTCACAGTAGTCCTCACTATAATATTTTAAACTGTAGTGTACCCTATCATTCTAGAATAGGATACCTTATGTGTCAACCATAGTATTCCACATTACAAGGTCATGGGAATACATTCTATATTATTAATTATATGACATTAAAATATATCATACCCTATCATTCAAGAATATGATTACTTATGCTCTATGAATAGGATTCCTCATGCCATGATCATTAAAAGACATTATATAATCCTAACTACATGTCTTTAAACTATATAATACCATATCGTCCAAGAATAGGATGCACTATGCATCAATCACAAGATTCCTCATAAAATAATCATGAGAAAACCACCAAACAACAACCATGGTCCCCCATGTCAGTTTTATGCCCCAGTCGCATCCATTGACCCATTAGTAAGTTGAGATTACTCATGACATGATAGGAGGAAGCTTTCATGGGCTATTCAATGAATAAGCCCTACTCACTACATCCTTCCACATGATGCTAAATTATTATATTAACCTATGAAATGTACATGGGATGCCTTCATAACATAATATGTAGAATATAGGATTGTCATCTCTCATGCATTATCCCCAACCACATTATCCTTTTGGCATCATCCTCATGAGTAAGCCCTAGCCCTTTTGAAACTACATGGTCTTTGATTTCCAAATAACTGGGATACATAGAAAGCCTCATTGAGGTCTAAACCCAACATCTACATCCACTTGATTTTATCTGGGCCACAACCCTGGAAAGAGAATTCCCCTAAACTAGGAGACCACATATCCCCAAGGTCACTCAGGTATCTCAATGTGTAATCCCCACACCTACTCTAACCAAGAGTAATCATCTTGTGAAGGGTAGAACTCATATATAATCCCAACAACATCCCTCAACGATGCTCCATTCATGATGTGAACATCCTAAATTCATGAAAATAAATTTCATGGATCTATTTTGTTACATTACCTTAAACTATGTATCGAACAATGTGGGTTTTGGTCACTTTCCTCTATGTAGGGTATGTAGGAAGCCTTATTAATGTTCAATATTAACCAATGGTCAACCTAGGAATTCCCTCATAGGGACACACCTCCTGGATCTGTCTTAAGGTATTTTCGGATCCATATCTCAGGTTTGTATCCACAGGGAGTTCTCATCTGTTAATGTGACATAATCCCTCTTTGGGACACATCTCACATATCCACCTCATGGGGAATTTTGATCAAACATATTAGGTCCACCTTAAGGGACATTCTGATCCATCTCTTGAGTTCTTCTCTACATGGAATACTCATAAATCAGTGTGACATCATCATTCTTATGGAAACACCTCCCCAATCTTCCTCAAGGGATGTTATGATCTGCCATCATGTTTCCATATGAAGCTAACTTCTAATACATCTCTTGGGTTCTCCCCCATAAGGTGTTCTAATCCATCGATGTGACATCATCCCTCCTAGGGAAACACCTCCCTAATTAATCTCAAGGGGGTTTTGATAAAATATCATGGGTCCTTCTAAAGGGAAATTAAGATCTATCTCCCAGGTTCTCCTCTTCTAGGTGTTTCCATCCATTAGTGTGACATCATCCCTCAATGGGGCACACCTCCTTGATTCACCTCAAGGGTTCTTTTGATCAACCATCACAGTTCTATCAAAATTGACATTCTCATTCCCATCTCAAGATTTCCTCCTCGAGGTGTTCCCATCCATAAAAAACCATTCAGGTGTAGAATCATCCCTCTTAGGGAAACACATCTCGCATATCCCTTCGTAGAGAATTTGATCCTCCAACAATATCCCCACAATACATTAATCATGTAACCATTTCCTCAGGATGTTACAATCTTACCCTAATCCAACTCAATCAAAAATTCCAATCTTTATCCACAAGATTCTAAAATCATGACCTAGCTTCAAACAGATGCCTCATGAAATACATGAGATTCATGAGGTAAAATTCATGGATGACATGTTCCCACGGTTTCATCAACCTAATGAAAAACATGGGATTCCTAAGATGGAAAACATTGGATGTTGTATGCCTATGGATTCAGTACCATGTGATTAACGTAGTAAGTGTTGGGTTTCATGTCGTAGATGACTTATATGAGTTTTCCTCCAATGAAGAATATTCATAGGTTCCCAATGAACCCAACATCTAAAGATGCCCATATATTCCTAAATTTACCATATAATCTAACAAAAGGTTGTTTTCCCATTGATATAGAAGCATTATGATTAACCATTGTCCACAAAGAGATGGCACTGGGAATGAGTTTCATGAACATGACTCAGATCTGTGAGGCAGTCCCATACTTGGTGAAGAGATCCAAGGAGTAATCCTTGGAATTAGGAACCAACATACCATCACACCATTTTGATCAAGGATCCAGCATCTCTAACCATGGTAGTGCAAGCTGCCCACCTTTGGAAATTGGGAAATACAGGGCAAGAAAATCGTGTCACAAAAATGATGCACTCTCAGGATGCCAAAACCATTAGAAAAAATAATGATACATGGTAGTTAATGAAAACTAATGAAACCAAATCTTTCATGTTTTGAATATTATAAACACTCCCTTATTCATGAGTACATTCTCTTACCATATAAAATCAATATATTTTCTTTAAACCCTGTAGAAAGCATTGAAAACCTGTTTTCGTAACTTGGAACATTATCCTTATATTCACGCCTATATATAACCATAAAAATGAATATAAATTATTCTTAAATCCAACATAACCCTTTGAAGTAACATAATTCTTATTAACTCTGTTACTTTACCCAACACATTAGCTAGGTATATCAACAAAACATGTTATTAGAGAAATACTAGGTTCACTCATTATAATAATAAGTCTAATAGAACCATATATTGATGAAAAATCATTAAATATTTCATTTATAATATAATATATATTAAAATATTCTATTTAATACATATCTATAAACTCTTTTATCATTCACATAAAAATAATGTTAATGATAATTTTTCGTTGGAAAAACATGAAAATTTTGCATAGAAGATGATAATTTTTTTTATTTTAAAAACCATGAAAATTTATAGAGTTATATTTATAAATAATAATTAATATTATTTTAGGAAAATGGGTTTATGTGGTAATCATTAAATTTTTTTTCCCACATTGGTAAAAAAACAAGTCAAAAATGACCTATATGGAAGTCGATAGAAAAGATTAATATTAATAATTTTTAAATAAGGTCAAGGGTTATAGAAACAAAATTTATCAAAAAATTTTATATATATAGTATCCATTAATCATTTTAAATAACATACACTTGTAGGATAAAAACATGAACACTTTTTAAACTACATGTTTGCGGGAAATCCCTTACTACTTTACTAACATTTAAATTCCAAAGGATATTTGGAAAAAAATAGAAATATATTTTTAAACCTCATTAATTTCATAAGATATGATAATACATAACCATATAGAAGTTTGTAGATGAAAAAAATAATACATGTGGTGTGAATATTATAATTCTGAAAGAAATGGAATTGAGATAAGAAATATCCTACCATGTCTCATGACATTATAATTACATAATTTATATTAATGAATAATAAAATTGAATTATTTTTCCTCTTTATTAAGAATATTTATCATTATAATTTCCTTATCATTATTCTATATATTTAATTTATTGTTATAACTTATTTAGTTGCTAAATTGGTTTAGTTTGTGTTGGATGTTTTTAGGAATTCTGGTTCATAATCCCAAAACAACTTAGGTTGGATAACAGTGGCCGAAGGTGTAATTATTTTATCATATAAATAAAACAAATAATTACTTAAATTTCATGTTAATACATTTAATGTAGTTTTAGAAATCAATATAAGGAAGTCATGAAAAATGGAGTACATAATTTCATAGAGATGTTAATTCTTACTAACGCAAAAATAAAGTTTTCATTTTTCTATGGGGTGGGAAAGAAATAAAGTAATTAATATTTAACTTTATTATATTCCTAAAAATGTTATAAATTTCATATTTTAATTAGGTTCATTTCTATGATCATACATGTGAGGTGTTAATGAAAAAAGATCATGTCACTTTGTGGACCTAGTAGTCCACACATATGCAAGAGTGATATTATCATTTCCAAAAAGATGGAAGGGTAAAAAGGTATGTAATATTTCATAATTGCACAAATAAAATAATTTCATAAATATATTATATATTCATTTTTCCCATCATTTTATCACCCCATGGGTGTTAGTGATGAAAAATGAAATTCATCACTTTGTAGAGATGTTATTTTGTACACACAAGTAGACGATGTTTAAATATCTCATTTGATGAAATGGATATGAAAAATGATCACAACATAAACATAATAACATTTATTTATATTGTAGATATGTTTTTATTATATATTATTGGTTATGATTTCATTAAATGTGGTATGTGAAGAAATAATAAAGAAATTACTATGTTAAGAGTTATACCTCTTTATTTCTAATCATCCATTATCTTAAAAAGTAAGCCTTCAAAGGATGGTATTTTAGTCAGAACATGACATCAAGAAAATGGGGAGGGTATTTTGGAATATATTTTTGTATCAATTGGTTGAGAAATATTGTTTTAGGTTTGTTCATATGTGAAGAAAATATATTCCCTTTTATAAGTGAATAGAGTGGCACACATGTATATATCCTTAACTTTTAAATATTATAAATATTTTTCTCAAGGTAAAGACGGAAAAAATAATATTTTGAAATTAAGGTGACCAGTTTTGACATCCTCCAAACCAATAAGAATTAATGAAATAGTTTTTACAATACCAATTTTTTTACTGTAATTAACTTTTTACCCCATACCCTGGTAACTAATTTTTACCATGGTAACTATTAATTATGACAACAAAATCAACTCATTATAAAATTTGAACATATTAATTCAAAATAATAAATACATCTTTAATGATTCAATTTATAGACGTGGATGAAATTATTTTTAATATAAGAACATAAGATTAAATGTCAACCATTTGTTTTAAAATTATTTTTATTCTATATATGATTTTTACCAAAATAAAGTATAATATTAATTTATGTGGAATTAATTAGATTATGATTATTAAAATGGGAGTAATTTAACTTAAATTTTTTTTTAATATAATTTGTCTTTTAAAAAACATGAAACTAACCGAAAAATATTATAAAAATCGATATTTTTCTAATATTCACCCATTAATCAGCCGTATTAAAATAATAAAAAATAGACACATATTATTTAGACATGATTAATTCTAAAATTATTACTATTTTCACAAATAAAATTTAAATTAGTATAGAAATTAATTATAATAAACTCACAGAAAATGAAATAAAAAACCATTTTAGGGAAAACAATATTATTTATGTATAAAATGGATCTATCTTTATAATTTATCTTTTAAACACAATTTGATAAATCTAAATGTAATTTATTAAATATATGGTCTAAAAATTTCATTAAAATCATTCAAATGTTTCTATTTACATAATTTAAAATTATTGAAATATAATGTTCACATAAATTATTTTTTAAATGAATTTCATAGTATATTATATGATTTTATTGAAAATTTATTTATTATTTACTAAAAAGTAATAATTATATTTCTATTACAAAAAAATTATAGATATTTCATATTGTGGTCACTCATATTCCTACATTCCAGTCCAACAATTATGTTATAATATTAACATTTAAATGATAATATTATTATAGTTTATCATCATTCGTTTAATGTTTTGTACTACATGTCATACAAAAAATTGAATTTAGTATTTATTTAAAATAAATATAAATTTTAAAAACTAAATTTGTTCTAGTAAGATTCTCCCAGCCCTTGAAATATATAATACATCATTAGTAACTAAGGGAAATGTCTCTCCACCTTGGAATCACGTATATCACATCATTTGGAAGCTCGATGGTAGACATGATCCCCTTCATGAATCATGTATCATATAAATATGAAACTCTAGGGAATTCCCAATACCTTCGTATAAATATATCTCAAATCATTTGAAAACTCTACGGTATAACCTCTCTTCTCTTAGAAACATAAATCAAATTTTCACATAACTCAGGGGTATACATGCTCTAAGCCTAGAAATTCCAGTCATACCATAAAAACCCCTATGGAATAAATACTATAAAATACTAAAAAAAATATTTTAAAATAATAATATAATTTATATATTTCTTAATAATAAGAACCACACTTTCAGTGATTTTTGATATACTATATAACTATTTTTATTTAAATGTAAAATTTATAGCAATGTTGCTAAATTAGAGGGAATGAATATGAGTAACCACATAAATAAATATAGGTATGATGTTCCTTATAAATTAAAATTTATTAATACATTATTCATAAATATACTCATAATTTTTAGTCAAGTCATTTTATTCTTGAAAACTAATTTTTCTTAAAAATTATTGTTTTTATATTTCCCAATCATTATTAAAATAAATTTCCAAAAAAATATAAATATAATTTTTTAAAAATTTTATCATTTTTGTAATCTGAATATCAAAATTATCTAAAGGTGTGTTTTTTTTTATTTTTTTAACTTTATAAAAAGATTAATTTTTTCAATAAATTAGGAAAAATACCAAATTTATTGAAAAATGTCATTTACATTCAAGTATTTACAATGTAAAATTTTATTTTTGAAATATTTTTAAAATAAATTGGTTACATTTTATTAATAATTATTCAGTTAATTTCATTCTAATAAATATTATGCATGTTTTTGTAGAAAAACACTTTTTTACTTAAAAATGCATTTTTTTAATTAACAGTTTTTATTACTTTTTGAAGGTTTATTTTAAATATAATTTCATCCACTTATATTGATTGAATTTAAAAAAAACAAATTAAATATTAATAATCTTATTATCATAATTTGGTAAAAAATTTAATTCTACTTTTTGTCATTAATAATAGTGACAATGAAAAATATTTTTCAACCTCGTAAGGATAAAATGGTTGATGCAAGGTTATTACTATGGGATAAGGAATTAAAATATCCCAAACTCTTTATTTTAATATATTATATTACTATGTTTCTAATATATTCATATAAGATTCTATCTAATGTATTTTCCCATTTTTTCTTTGAAAATGTCTTATATATTATTTTATTTAAATAAAAATACTAAATGTCACTTTTTTTTAATTTAGAAACACTAATATTTTTCATAGGGATAAAAAGAGATTATGTTTAGTTCAGAATAATAATTTCATATATGAATTAAATTTTTTATCATTGAAAGTTATTATTATTTTTTATTATTGTAATGATTACATTAAATACGTACAAAACACTGACGTGGAAATGTTTCATGTAATAGAAAGATAATATAAGTGGATTTTTTGAATATTAAAAGAAATATAATTTAAATTAACTATTTTATCACAAGTATTTTTTAGAGAAATATAAAATAATAGGTATGTGTTAAAATTTTAAAATTGATTTCCATTTCTATATTTTTTTTATTTCATGTCAAAATATGTGAGTTTTCATGAAAATTATATTAATGGTACCATATATTAAATAATATATTTTTTAATTAATTAAATTTAAAAAAAAAAGTATCATAATTTTTCATGTGAATGGTATATACTCTAAAATATCAACTATTTTCAACATATGTGAAATTGTTTTTCTTTCATTTTAACATTATCGGCCCTTAATGAGTAAAAACATTGACATGTTAGTAATTTTAAAAAGGGTTTACAGAAGTTAAGACTATGATATAATCATTAAAAAATCATTGAAAATTATATTAATATTAATATTTTATATTTTTTAGAATTATAATTATACCAAGAAAGCTAGGAGACAGGAGAACCTACTCCTGAGGAAATCAAATAAAGATAAAAGTACAAAACAAGGCATCACAGAGTCACTCTACAAATACGAGAGTAAACCTCACCACAATAATTCGCATGAACAAAATTATCACAGAAATCAGGTGACACAAAGAACCAAAATGAGGCCACTTCATTAATTACCCTTTTCACAAGAGCATCTTCCACTTGATTAGCTTCACGATAAACATGTGTCACTTCAATGGAGAGCGAGTCAAGAAGGTGAAGATAGTCAATCCAGGATGGTAAGATCCTTCATGGCACATTCTGTGATCGCTCTTTTAGAAACATGATTATGAAAATTAATTTATATTAATTTAGTACTTTAAGTAATTCAAAGGGTGTCACTCGCCTCTTTTATATAAGGACACCACATATCCTCTTTTACTCACATGAGAAACATCACTTGACCAAAATCTTTAGAAACCACTTCTAAAAATTCATATATAAATTATTGAGTTTTTTATTCTTAAAACGCAACCCCTATTGTTTTTATAGAGATATCTAAATGAGGTTTTTCAAAGAGGATGTAATTGTGTTAATTATTTGTTTTCATGTTACTTATTCTTAAAACTCCTTCAATTTTTTACTATAAATTACAATATATTAAAACTATTTTCTATAATGTGCTATTAATTTATTATGATTATGAAATAAACTTCATCAATATCCCTTCCATCAAGTGGGAAATGAAATTATCACTCATGAATACATATGGTTTGCAACCTCCACATAGCGATATGATTCATTTTCCATCATCATAACTCAAGGTATGTTGATACAGTGGATTTAATTTTTATAAATTATATTAGTGAGGTAATTATGATTTTTTTAATTTATAATTAATTTTATACCTTCTTTCATTTCCATCAGTAATAAAATGATAACGCCAGTTATGCAAATATGTGGATTACCATCTCCACTAAGTGATGTGACTTGTTATCCATTTCTTCTATTCTTGGTGGATAATAAAGAAAGATTTAATGAATATATATTGAATTAATGATAAAAATAATGATTTATAAATGGAGAATTTTCATTTACATTTCTATCATTCTATCCTTCGAAAAGTAGAATCACTATACGTGCGAATATACATAGTAACATCTCGATAAAGTAATGCCATTTTAATTTCATAACTACATTATATTAATAATTTAAAAATGTATTTGATGAATAAATATGATACATAAATTCTGATTAATATTATGGAGATAATTAATCAATTATCAAGGTTCATGTATCGAAATCGTTGAACCGAAACATGCATGGAAAATGGATCAGTTTTCAACAGAATGATCATTTTAATGAAGAAATTTAAAATAAATGGAAAATTAGAAATTTCAAGGAAGGATACCTATTATGTTATGTATTAATATAGTTATAAATATGTTTATAATATGTTTATATTTATTATATAGGATATTTCACCATGTACTAAGTAGGATTGAACTTGAGGTAAGGGTTTCTCCTCTAACTTCTACTTCTATGAGACATTGCAAATATTAACTATTTTATTACTTTTTGTGGTTTATATACATACCATGAATGTGTTTTATAATGTTATTCTTAAAAATTATTTTGATTTAAACATCCATATATAGTTCTCTCTTTCATGAGGTTTTGATTTATAGATTACCAATGTTGTAAGTTTTCTTTGTCTCAAGGTTGTTTCATTGAGACATATTTGATGTAATATTGCAATTAAGGCTTAGGATGTGTATATAATTCCCATTTAATATGATATATAATGATAATTTTTATGTTTATTATATTTAAATATTCATTTTAATTTTTTTATCTTGAGTCTTACGATTCAAAAGTTACCAATGTGATAATAAATTTATGTTTCAATATCACTATAATCACGCTTTTTTAGCTTGAATTTACATTAAGGGGATTTATTTGTTCTATATATAATAAACACCATTATTTTTATTCACATATGATTATTCATGTAATTTTACTATAATAGTATAACTTTCCTCTCAATGGTTCTTAAAATGATTGGTGTGATTCTTTTATGAAAATATTCTTTATTCCATTTTTCATCAGGGATATTACACATTCAAGTCCATATTCTTTAAAATTCTTTAAATATATATTTTTTCAATTCTCATATAATATTTTAATTTAATTTTTTACCCTTTTATATAAATTATTTTAAAATAAATATTTTTTTATTTTCTAAATGTGGTAATTTGGATTCTGTAAAGAAAATTTCAAAAGAATCTTTCTTTTAGCATACACAACATGAATAGAATTTATTACCATCATGATTACATAATGTTTGAAACTTCCATATTGATTTTCCATTGTTTTTTTGTAGAAATTGGTTTCCATTATATTTTTTAAATTAATATATTTAAATTAATTTATTTTAATATAAATATATTATTTTCTTCGAGAAATATTTCAATGCACTTTTAAGGGAATTTTTCATCAATGGTTATATAATTTGATGTTACATTTTCCGTATTAGGGATATGAATTAATTATATTGTCCTTATTTCTTAACAAGATTATTTTTTACTATAATGGTAATATGTTTAAAAGAAAATTTATTTTCCATAGGTTATGCTATTATGGAATGATGAAATGATGAAATGATGAAATGATGAAATTTTTATCAAACCGGTTTCTTTAAATGGTTTATTATATTATGATATTATGATATGATAAATATTTTATTATTTTTTGTAACACATACACACACACACACACACACATATATATATATATATATATATATTTGGTCTTCATCATGTGAGTGTAGGGACTTTAATTATACATCCCTCAAAATAAATGGGTTAATATGGATATCCCATGAGCTTATAAGGACTAGAATGGAGAGAGAAGCTAATTTAGAAGAGGGAATTTATCCACTATGATAGTATTGGGAGTGAAAAATGAGTAAGGATATGATGGAATAGATATTAAACCCAATACACTAAGATATTCTTGGAAGATATCCTTGACTATATAAGTTCTTTTTTCTATTCTTATGTATATTCCATAAATATATCTCTTGTTCTTATGATATGTTGTTATGGATCATGATTGATTAATGATGATTATTCACTTCTATATCATATTTCTTGTGATTAAAAGTACCATATAAAATTATTCATGAATAATTGTTTTTGAGGGATAGGATATAACTATCTTATGTTATGATTATTCTCTCTTATGTTCATTGATTTATATCTCTTATATTTACACTTATTGGTCATCTGAGGTCACCATTTTCTTATTCTTCCATTACCCAAGTTATGAATAAAATTTTGATGTACTATATGTCTAAGATGTGTATATTAATGGAAGATACTTATGGGATATATTGAATAATCTTTAAGAAATGGGATGTTCTTGTATATAGCCTCTAAATAATCTAAATCTTTATGGACCCCGAGCATGTATTATTATGAAATGTGTTGAATATTAACTGAAAATATTAAATATATATGTTTGAAATTATTGAGTCTCTATATTTTTATTATCTATGTGTTTAGTTAATAATTTATATATTAGGTCTAAAAATATTTTGTGAAAAACAAGGGATAAGTATATGTATAGGATAAAATACTAATGATTTCATAAAGTATAGATGATGTAGTTTTCTAATAAAATAACACCTTTTTGGATACAAGAAAGTGGATAAAACTCTGAGATATATGCACCATGGGGTAATAACTATAAATGGAGATGATTGGGTGTTAACATGATCTTTAATGTAGCACAATGACTTTACCTAAGACAACACATCTAGATACACAGTTTTAATTTTATTTTCATGAGTTAATTCAAATTTTCTTTATGAACCATTAAAAAGTAAATGAATATATAATGACCATATATTACCTTAGATAAGCTGAAGGTATTATAGAGTGACAATAAGGTGTCATGATTTAGATATCCTATAATTTATTCTGCAAGTTTTATGACAATTATTATTATTTCTCACACTATGTTTTTGGTTTTAGTCATTGGTTGGAAATAAGATAAATCACATAGATGGGGAATGTGATAGATAATGGAATTACTAAATTGATGGGAAACAAAACGAAGTGGGATATGGAATGTGAAATGATGGTGGAGTTTCTATAGAGTTAGAATCTACACTAGCTCAATCGATCCATTAGTGTCAGTATATACCTAAAGAAAATTACAGTTCCAACCAACCAATAGGTGGGGACCCACTGACCATTCAGTGGGGTTCCTAAATAAAATCTATTCTTCCAAGTATGGAATGGATAATCATTAGAGGACATTGTATTATAAGTGGTGTATGATAGTGCCCTATGTGTATGCTTATTTTATAAGGTTTTTAGAAGAATTTTTTTGACCTATTCCTTCATTTATATACCATCATAGGACCCATTTTACTCTTAACACCCTTGGAATCATCCCTAGTGATTTTTGGGTGTTCTCCCACAATTCCAAAACCTCCATTTTATTACTAAAAAATGGATCGATTCTGAATTATTCTTCATTGTGGATTAATTATTTTATCTTATCTGTGATCAGAACTAATGATATTCTTGACTTTCTGACCAGATCAAAAGGTTTTGGATATTATTAGAAATGGATTTGTAGTTTTTTATTTGAATTTTCATCTAAATTTAAGGAATTGGAATCAACATGACCATTATCCCAAGGATGTTATTGTTAATGGATAATCATGGGTATGTCGGACTGTTACTGACCTTTATTGGTTGGTTTCATATCATCCTTAATCATATCATTATAAATTATATAGAATCGTTTTTTGATCTAGGTTTTAAAATTTTTTTAGTATTAGAGGGTGAATCTTTCTTATGGTTCAACATGGAACCTATGGTAGGAATCCATTGAATTTTGTATATATTTTATTTTGGTTTCAAGAATGTGTTTATCATGTATGTTTATTCCCTATAGACATATTTTTTATGGTGGATCACATTTGGTGTATTTTTATAAACTATATATGACATATAATTGTGTTCCATTCATGTGGATTGGTTGGTTATGATATTATTTTATTTTATTTGATGTTTGATATATCATTTTTATGTTTTATTATATTGTGTTATTATTTTTTCTTACAGTTGAGCATGCAGGTTGATCCCTATGGACTATTAACCTAAAGGGGGGTGTCAGATACTAGACCAACATGCATTGTGTTATACCTTCAAGGTGAATATATTAGTCTTGTCTTAAGGTTATCTCATCAAGGGGATGTGTCAAGTGACTAATTATTATTCCTCTTAGAATGGGTTTGAAGCAAGTAAATACATTCTCTAAGGACTCAATTTTTTTTACTTTTCTGATATATTTTTTTATATTTTTACTGTGTTTAATCTCAAGTAATTTACATTCACCACTTATTAACTTTTTTTTGGTTGTTTGTGGTGCATCACTATGTCTGGTAGTCACTCTACATTTTCATTTTAGTGTTCTTGTATATTTCAGACATAAGGATCCATTGATGGGAAATGGCTCTTAGGTGGATTGTTGAGTTGTCTAGAAAGAGGATGTAGTTGATGCTAAATTATCCATCGGATAGATATTGGGGATTTTATTAATTTTTACCCATACATTGGATTTTTTTTGTTCAGTTTTTTGTTTACTTGACATTTTATGTTGTTTCTACATGGAATTTATTTGTTATAATTGTAGTTACTCTAATGTATATTATTTTATTTGATATTTTTTATTTATTGGTCACTATTCATTATTATAATCTGATTTTCATATACTGATGAGGTAATAGTCTCTCCCATTATTACTAACACCCTCATCGCTAGTTGGTAGCCTCTTTCATGAGGCTAGGTTTGAAAAATGTTGTGTGGTGCCCCAATCCCAAAACTGATGGATCAGGTTGAGGTTTTTCAAAATGGTATAATCAAATAAGATTATTACCTTTTTTCTTCTTTTCCTTGATTTGGGACAATATAGATAGGAAATAGGATTTTTGGGACATATTCAGTGGAGAAATGTCTATTCCTTGACAGCACAGTCTAGTGGACCTCCATGCTTCCATAAAGTTTGAATTTATTTTATTGTTATCTGATGTTATCAATGATTAAATTAACATTAGGTGATTTGCATGATGTATTTTCACTGATTAATGGGATTTGGTGTGAATTTATGCATCATTCTTATTCATATAGGATCAAATTCCATATGCTTGGTTCTTGAACTAGATAAATCCCAAATAAATAAATTCATGTTGAAAGTATGATTTTTTATTGGGTGTATTATTTCTCACATTTTTTTTATTTCCCTTGGTGTATTTTATTCTTGATTTTATATGTGTGGTTGTGATTTGAATGCAAGTATCAGAGGATTGAGTTAGGTTTTGGGTGGTTCTTAAGGGGTCATACTTTGTTCTTTTGGGAAGCCTCTTTAGTTAAACATTATTGTAAACCCACTAGTGCAGAAAACGTTTTTTACGTCGGTTATTTTTTATTATTTACGTCGGTTTTTAGGCGACGTTAATACGGACGACGTTATAAATAACGTTTTTTACGTCGGTTATTTAAAACCGACGTAATATCCCTAACATCATGGTGGTTATCACGTCGGTTCATATAATAACCGACGTGATAAATATGCGCGGGGGGCTTTATCACGTCGGTTATTCCCTAAACCGACGTGATAAAACGCCTGGGATATCGTTTATCACGTCGGTTATGTCATAACCGACGTGATAAACCCTTCCCCTGGCCTTTTATCACGTCCGTTATTTAGGAAACCGACGTGATAAAAAGGCCTGGGAAACGTTTTAGCACGTCGGTTATCCAATAACCGACGTGGTAAATCGATTCCCAGGCCTTTTAGCACGTCGGTTATATTAAGAACCGACGTGATAAAATCCCCGGGAATGGTTTATCACGTCGGTTCTAGAAAAAACCCGACGTGATAAACCCCTCCCGATTTATTTACCACGTCGGTTATAAAATAACCGACGTGAAAGAATTTTTTTTTTTAAATAATTGCACTGCTCTCACCAAAAAGCAACCAGAAACCAAACAAAAATAACCATGCCAGCCCTCCCCCAAGCCCCAACTGAACCCCACCCTCATCTATACCCACCTAACAACCTGGCCAGCCCTCCCCCACCACATTGGAGCCCCACCACAACCCTTGGACACCCCCCACCCCTTGGACAGCCCCCCCACCCTCATTTACACCCCCACGACCCCTAGTACAGCCTCAAACACCCATTGGACACCCCCCCCCCCCTCATTTACACCCAACCGGCCCCTTGGACAGAACTCCCAGACACCTTGGACACCCCCCCACCCCTTGGACACCCCCCCACCCCTTGGACAGGCCCCCCACCCTCATTTACACCCCCCGAACACTAGGACAGCCCCAAACACCCCTTGGACACCCCTCCCATATCCCTTGGACACCCCCCACCCCTTGGACACCCCCACCCCTTGGACAGCCCCCCACCCCCTGGACACCCCCCCCGACCCCTTGGAAACCCCCCCTACCCCTTGGAAACCCCCCATCCCCTTGGACAGCCCCAAACACCCCTTGGACACCCCTCCTATATCTCTTGGACACCCCCCCACCACTTGGACACCCCCCACCCCTTGGACAGCCCCCCCCCCCACCCTCATTTACACTCAACCGACTCCTTGGACAACCCTCCCATATCCCTTGGACACCCCCCACCCCTTGGACACCCCCCCACCCTCATTTACACCCCCCCCCCCCTGACCCCTAGGACAGCCCCAAACACACCTTGGACACCCCTCCCATATCCCTTGGACACCCCCCAAACACCCACCCACCCCCTTGGAACCTCTCCCCCCATACCAAAATCCAGACCAGAAAAACCATCAACAGTAGACCAAAACAAGAAGTAGAGAAAAATTAAACATTCACTTATATAACATTCAAAACTTACACTGTCAACTTCAAAAAAAACTAAATCCAATTTAAACGACTACGAAATACACAATTACATTGACAATATTCAAAATTACATTTTACATTACAAACAACTAAAAGTCAATCAAACCTGTAAAATAATTTGACCACTCCACTTGTAAGTGTTTGATATCTTCAGCAGTAAAGGGTTGAGGGTCATCAAAAAGATACAAAGGAAAAGGATAGTAGTCAACGTGTATAATGAATAAATCAAATTGAAATATTATGAGAAAGAGGAAATCTTACCAGGTCAAAACTCAGAACTGTCCCAGTTGTTATTATTTCATACATAAATCTTAACATGTAATATCCGCATTCGATGATGCCTTGTTGCTCATGACATTTCTGTATGAATGAGTGTAAATTCAATATATTATTTTTATGTAATAAATCAAAATGTACAAATTATAAATGGATATTTACCTTCGCATGTACATATTTGATCTTGTAATTCCTTTTCTTTGCGCTTTTTCGAAAGTGGACCCATGCCCTGTTAGAAAATAATACGAATGGGGTAAATTTAAAATTCATTATAATATATAAAACTATTGTGAAAATGAAACTTACGTTTCCAATATATTCTTAAAACTTTCTCGCACATCATCATGGAGAGAGCATATCCAATAAAGTGTTTTCTCCCTAGGGAAAAAAAACCCCTAACATCCAATGATCCCTGAGAAAAAGAAATTTAACGTTAGTGGTTTTTTATGTTAAAAGATAATTAACTCTTTGAGAGGGATGTGCTTCATACCTCTCACAAAAAGGCATCATCCAACACTGTGTGATTACATTCTTTTCAAATCTATCAGCAATATAAAGCATTCTTTGTTCCTCATCCAATGCACATGCTTCAGGGGAAATCAATTGTGGGTCCACGAATCCATATACATCTGTCAGCTCATTCCTCTCACAAATTTTATACATATACCTAATACAAAGCAGACATAAGTATACATTTTTAATAAATATAACGCAAGGAAAAGGTGTTAAGACTTACATGATAAAAATTTGCACCACGTTGATGCCCAACTTATCTCCAGTGACAAACTCCATGATATCAGTTTTCATAATCCCCACACATAGTTCACGTCCACAGACATGAGCTTCCATTGTAAAGTCATAATGATCCGCCAACAAATTTGAATATCTTGACAATTTGTCAAGACTGCTAGTATCTGCATCTGATGTCATAGCTATCTGTCTTTGTTGTTGTCTATACAGTATTTCTTTACCTTTGAAGTATTCCTGTAAAAATAAATTGAAAAATATATTAGTTTTCAAATGATAAAACATTAATAAAAATATAAAATAAAAGATATAACATCCATACCTCTATGGTAATGAGTCGAAGAAGTCTGGATGGCCAAAGTAAAAAATGGTCGATACTATGTCCAACTGTCGTCACCTCATCTGTAGGTAATGGTATCCGAGCTGATCTATCTATAATATCCTGTACAGTGACCCTCTGATTCTCTACCTCTAACTGTTGATGATGAACTGTATCTCCTATACAATATACCATCCCATATGCAACTATATGATGTTGAGGATCATCAACATACAACTCACAATAAGTAGGTAGCTGCGGCGGAGGAGGAGGATCAAAAATGGGGTCCGCAGGCTGAGGTGGGGGAGTGGGAGCTACTGGGAGAGGTGGAGTGGGAGCTGCACCCTGAAATTGTCTTTGCAAGTCTGCAAACATTAACTGCACCGATGCTCTAATCTTGTCCTCCATTGTCGCATTAATATTATGGACTTCAGCCTCCAAGGATTCTATTTTTTTTATAAACTCCCTCAACGTTAGAAGTTGAGGAACGTGGCAACACTTTTCTTACCGATACACCTGTCGGATATCCTCTTACACGGCCAGGATGTTCGGGCTTTCCCAATGCCACAGATAAAATATCTTCCCTCCCATATGGTGTAAATGTCCCCTGTGAACTCTGCTCCTCAAGAGAGTCCTGTAATAATTAATTGAACATTTCTATAATGATTGGAAATATATGACGAAAATAGTAAACTTAAATAAATAAAATAGATATCTTACAATCCTCTCAACTACGAGTCTCGATTCTTCCAAAAGATATTGTCCTTTTTTTCCCTTCCTAGCTCTTTTCCATTTCTCATGTCTAGATGGAGGGGGTGGAGGGGCCACCTCTCCAGAGCTTGAAGACTCAGCTCTTAGTAGTTGAAATTTTTCTGCCATCATTTGTTCTTCCAATAATGCATACCCTCCCCGAGATAAACTATGAGGGTATACATTTTTAGATTGGATATCTTGATGAGCTTTCCTTGTTTGCTGTAAATTAAGAATAAGTAATCATTAACAAAACAATAATAAGATCATTTATATAAGAAAGCTTATAAAAGTTTACATTGCCCTTACCAAAAATGATTCTTTTCTTCTACTTTCAAAAAATTCTCTCCATGTGTCTTCATCTATAAAAGGATATATACGACATGGATTCTCACGACTCCTATGACCATAAATGAAATCAGATGAGAGGGTTGATTTGAAATCCCTCCATCTCCTAGCAGCCAACGATAAGCATTTCTTCCTGACTCCTCCAGTGTCAGGAATATCAAATGTCATCTGATAAAAAAGAGGTTAAAAATATTATATATACTAGAAACATTTAAAGAACAGTCAAACAATAGCAAAAGATCTTACCAAAATGGTCTCCCACAGCTGAGAAATTATCGCCTTATCCACACTTCTCCAATCATCATAGAGAATGCTTACTTTGCTCTTAGCTTGAGTTGCTACAAAACCCTTAAAATCTTTAGCATTTGGACCTCTAGGAAGATCATCATCATCAAACTCCACGACTATCCTCTCCTCCTTCGTACGGGCAAGTGATAATTTTGGTAAACATGTGCACCCACGCTTACCAACCTTTGAACTCTTTTTCGTAATAGGAGCATGTGAATGTTCCTCCCCAGATGTATGACCAATATGCTCATCTCCAGAATCATGTGGCTGATCAACTGATTGATCTGTCATTTTCCTTCAAATCAAAAAAACAAACATTAGTTCACAAATAGAAAAGTGTACTAAATTACATAATAGTAAACATTGGTAATATGGTAAGCATGTTAAACAATGATAAACATGGTAAACACAGGCAAAAGGTTGCCAAGGAGTTGGCCCAAGAAAGATGAAAAGTGGACTCACTGATGCCACCGGCCGGCCGCTGGCTCACCACCGGCCGACCAGTGGACCAGACAGCCTTCCTCTGTCTGGACCACCGGCCGGCCGCTGGATCACCATCGGCCGGCCGGTGGACCAGACAGAGAGCCTTCCTCTCTGTCTAAACCACCGGCCGGCCGCTGGCTCCTCACCGGTCGGCCGCTGGTGATCCAGACAGAGAGGAAGGCTCTCTGTCTGGTCCACCGGGCGGCCGGTGGTGATCCAGCGGCCGGTCGGTGGACCAGACAGAGAGCCTTCCTCTCTGTCTGAACCACCGGCCGGCCGCTGGCTCAACACCGGCTGGCCGCTGGTGATCCAGACAGAGAGGAAGGCTCTGTCTGGTCCACCGGCCGGCCGGTGGTGAGCCAGCGGCCGGCCGGTGGTTCAGACAGAGAGGAAAGCTCTCTGTCTGGACCACCGGCCGGTCGCTGGCTCAGCACCGGCCGGCCGGTGGACCAGACAGAGCTTTGTTCTGGACCACCGGCCAACCGGTGATCCACCACCGGCCAGCCGGTGCGCCCAGGACTTCTCCTCTTTACGGTTTTTATTGTTTTATCGTTTTGGTTTGATACATATTTTAATAAGTAAAAAATTTACAGTATCTAACATTATATGAAAAAACTAAATGTAAACAAGAAATAAACTTGTGTTACCTGTAATTTTAGGAATGTACAGTTGGATTGTTTTCCCAAATTCCTTCGTCGTGATCGTTCCTTATGGCACAAACCATGTCTTCAACATACTCATCATTATGTTCTGTTAATCTTTCCATGGAAGTAGGGATCTCACATAAATCAGCATCTTCATCAAATTCATCCTCACCAACATATTGGTTTTTCCCTTGTAAAACAACAGCCCACTGCATATCTGATTGATCTACTACATAGAAAATTTGTTTGGCATGTGTTTCCATTATAAAAGAATCAGCTGTGTCTTCCAATCTATTCAGATTAACAAGTGTCATTCCAAATTCATCGTGTCTGACACTGTTGTTACCGATAAACCATTTACAGTTAAAAACGGGAACTTTAATTTTAAATTAATCAGCCTCCCATATGTCTTCAATCACTCCATAATATGCACTTGATGCCGAAATTGGGTTTGTCCTTAGCACTCGAAAAATGCATTGCTTCTGCAAACACCATTACACCACTATTCTGAACTGCACTTCTGTTGTCCTGAGCTTTCGTATGAAATGTATAGCCATTAATGTCATAAGCGGACCATGTTATCACATTTAAAGATGGACCACCCACTATCCATTTTAATGTCTCTGATACATCGGATCTACCAAGCAAGGTCTTTTTAAACCATGGCAAAAAAGTTTTGTTGTGCTCATTCAAAATCCACATTTCTTTCTTCTTTGGATGACATTGTTTCAACTCATTAATATGCAATGTGATATACGGTTGAACATCAGCTATGTTATTCAAGATGTATGATTCTAACTTCTTCATATGTTCAGCTGACAGTGATTTGACTTTCAAGCCACGAATCCCCTTTCCCTCATTATTAACCCGTTCATGGCGAGATGGAGGCAAACCTATGTGTTGCGTCGTAGCCAAGTAGCTCGTACAAAACTCTGCTACCTCCTCAGAAATATACTTTTCAATAATGGAGGCTTTAGGTCGATATGGATTTTTAACATATCCCTTTAATATTTTCATATACCTTTCAAAAGGATACATCCAACGAAGATATACAGGTCCACAAAGCCTTATTTCTCGAACCAGATGAATCAGTAAATGCACCATCATATCAAAAAAAGTTGGAGGAAAATACATTTCCAAATGACAAAGTATAAAAATTGCATCCTTTTCCAAAATGTTCAAAGCATTCACATCAATCGCCTTGTTGCAAATTGAATTGAAAAAATAACACAACCTCATTATAGTCTTTCTGACACGGATGGGCAATATTCCACGCAGTGCAACTGGTAGAATTTGTTGCATCATGACATGACAATCATGTGATTTCATACCTATCAACTTCAAGTCTTTCAATGAGACAAAATTTTTTACATTTGAAGAATAACCTTGAGGCACTTTGATATCATGAAGACACTGACAGAAGATACTTTTCTCCCTCTTCGATAATGTATGACAAGCCGGGGGAAGAAATGTTCGTCTTCCTTTAGGAGTGGGAGCTAACTCCAAACGTATTCCCATTGACAGTAGGTCTAACCTTGCATTCAACCCATCTTTTGTCTTTCCTTTAATATCTAGCAATGTTCCGATCAAAGAATCACAGATATTCTTCTCCACGTGCATGACATCAATATTATGTTTGACTTTATGATACCTCCAATATGGTAGCTCAAAAAATATTGACCTTTTCTTCCAAATATGTCTATCATTACCAGATTTCTGTGTCTTTCCCAATGTCACATCAAGGTTTTTCACCCTCTCAAAATACAATTCTGGGGATAAAGGTTGAGGAGCAGTATCAAATTCTTGTGAGCCATTGAATGCCTTTTTTAGTCTTCTATAAGGGTGATCCATAGGCAAAAACTTTTGATGACCCATGTACACTGTTTTCCTCCCATGATGCAATTGACAATATGACGTCTGTTGTTCGCAAATTGGACATGCTTTATGCCCTTTAACACTGTATCCAGACAAATTTCCATATGCTGGGAATTCATTTATAGTGAATAGAAGCACTGCATGCAGTTGAAAATATTCCATTTTATAAGAATCATACACCCTAATACCATCAGCCCATAACAGTTTCAAATCATCAATCAGCGGTGACAAGTATACATCAATATCATTGCCGAGTTGCTTTGGACCAGAGATCATGATACTCAACATGACATATTTGCGCTTCATACAAACTTCAGGAGAGAGGTTGTAAATTACCAATAAAATAGGCCATGAACTATGTGTGCTACTGAGGGTTCGGTATGGATTCATTCCATCTGTGCACAAGCCTAGTCTCAGATTTCTAATTTCATTTCCAAATGTAGGGTACTGGGAATCAATTTTCTTCCATTGTGGACAATCAGCTGGATGACGTATTTTTCCATCACATACCCGCTCATCAGCATGCCATCTTAACCTTTTTGCATCATGTGAATTAGCAAATAAACGTTTGAAACGAGGAATTATAGAAAGATACCAAAATACCTTTGAAGGGAGCTTTGTAATCTCTACATCAGCTTGTGATTTTTCTTTGACCTTAAACCGTGATGTCCCACATTTAGGACACTCTTTCAAAAATTCATATTCCTTCCTATATATAATGCAGTCATTCAGACAGGCATGTATTTTCCTGTATCCCAATCCCATCGGGCATAATATTTTTTTGGCCTTATAATGTGAATCTGGAAGATCGTTATCTTTTGGAAGAATGTCTTTCATCAATTGTAGCAGCTCTGTAAAACTTCTGTCAGTCCATCCATGTTTCGCCTTCAGGTTAATCAATCTTAACACCGCCGAAAAAACCGTAAAATCTGTACAACCAGGATATAATGGTTTTTTGGCATCACCATATAGACGTGCAACTCTCGGTTCTATCTCAATTTGTTCTGCTACAATATCGCGAATCATTTCTTCAATTCCATCGGAGTTACCATCTTGCGATTCATTATCATCAGTGACATTCTGTCCAGTTTCGCCATGCCAAATCCAAGGGTTGTAACTCGGATTGAAACCATGACAAATCAGATGATCTTTTATCTCTCTACTTTTCAACTTCTTCATATTCAGACATTTCAGGCATGGACAGAAAAAAAGGTCACTACTTGGAACATTTCATTTAGCAAATTCCAAAAAGGCATCAACACCTTCCTCATATTCATTGCTCATTCGATGTGCCGTAATCCAAATTCGACTCATTATTACCTATAACAAATAGCAAAAATATATATATTTTTTAGATAAGACAAATATATGTTTATATGAAAAAAATCATAATTTGAATATAACAATTTTGAAATATAAAACAAATCGATGTGTAAACCCCCCTGGACACCCCCCGACCCCTCTGGACAGCCCCCCACCCCTCCTGGACACAACCCCCACCCCCGACCTGCTTGGACACCCCCCTGGACACCCCCCAACCCTCTGGACAGCCCCCCCACCCCTCCTAAACACCACCCCCAACCCCTACCCCCTTGGACACCCCCCTGGACACCCCCCGACCCCTCTAGAAAGCACCCCCACCCCTCCTGGACATAACCCCCCACCCCCGACCTGCTTGGACACCCCCCTGGACACCCCCCACCCCTCTGGACAGCCCCCCCACCCCTCCTAAACACCACCACCCACCCCCTACCCCCTTGGACACCCCCCTGGACACCCCCCAACACCCACCCACACCCTTGGACAGCCCCCCACACCCACCCACCCCCTTGTAAACCCCCTTGGACACCCCCCGACCCCTCTGGACAGCCCCCCTCCCCTCCTGGACACCACCCCCCACCCCCTACCCCCTTGGACACCCCCTGGACATCCCCCAACCCTCTGGAGAGCCCCCCCACCCACCCGGACAACCCCAAATACCCTCTGGAGAGGCCGCCACCCACCTGGACAGCCCCCCACACCCATCCACCCCCTTGGACACCCCCCTGGACACCCCACCGACCCCTCTGGACAGGCCGCCACCCCCTTGGACAGCCCCCCACACCCACCCATCCCCTTGGACACCACCCTGGACACCCCCCGACCCCTCTGGACAGCCCCCGACCCCTCTAGAAAGCACCCCCACCCCTCCTGGACACAACCCCCCACCCCCGACCTGCTTGGACACCCCCCTGGACACCCCCCAACCCTCTGGACAGCCCCCCCACCCCTCCTAAACACCACCACCCACCCCCTACCCCCTTGGACACCCCCCTGGACACCCCCCAACACCCACCCACACCCTTGGACAGCCCCCCACACCCACCCACCCCCTTGTAAACCCCCCCTGGACACCCCCGACCCCTCTGGACAGTCCCCCGCCCCTCCTGGACACCACCCCCCACCCCCTACCCCCTTGGACACCCCCCTGGACATCCCCCAACCCTCTGGACAGCCCCCCCACTCACCCGGACAACCCCAAATACCCTCTGGAGAGGCCGCCACCCACTTGGACAGCCCCCCACACCCATCCACCCCCTTGGACACCCCCCTGGACACCCCACCGACCCCTCTGGACAGGCCGCCACCCCCTTGGACAGCCCCCCACACCCACCCATCCCCTTGGACACCACCCTGGACACCCCCCGACCCCTCTGGACAGCCCCCGACCCCTCTAGAAAGCACCCCCACCCCTCCTGGACACAACCCCCCACCCCCGACCTGCTTGGACACCCCCCTGGACACCCCCCAACCCTCTGGACAGCCCCCCACCCCTCCTAAACGACACCCCCCACCCCCTACCCCCTTGGACACCCCCCCTGGACACCCCCCAACACCCACCCACACCCTTGGACAGCCCCCCACACCCACCCACCCCCTTGTAAACCCCCCTGGACACCCCCCGACCCCAAATCCATGCACCTATGCCATGGTTGTGTGTGAATAAAGTAGTAACAACTGTAAAAGGGCAACCCATCCAAATGGACACGCCCCAACCCTCTCGGGGATTTATAGAAAACGATGAAAAATTAGTGAAATCATAAAATTACTCAATATTGAAAGTCGAACAAATAGATCTAGGGATGATAAATAAGATTATGGTGCCAAAACGAGTTAAAAGGGTTCACAATTGAAGAATCTTAGCTAGTTTCAACAAAAAAATCACAACACATATATATTTACTATCCGCGAAAAAAAAAACGAACGAGTGGGAGGATTACCTGAGTGCTGCGAGTTTAGATGATTGATCCGAGGAGATTAAATATGAGAAACGATGATCGCAAAACGAATCTAAACCAACGAAATGGACGAGCCGATTCGGGTTTACGCGCGAGAGAGACGAGTCGCGACTGTCGAAGGTAAACTCGCGAATGACAATCCACGGGTCTGGGTAAATTTTTAAATGAGTTATCACGTCGGTTATTCAATAACCGACGTGATAATTGTTTTAAAAACATTTATAACGTCGGTTATTTAAATAACCGACGTAAAAACCTTCCTCCGATTCATTTTTGACGTCGGTTATTTTATAACCGACGTTATAAAGGGCTCAAAATCGGCATTTTTTACGTCGGTTATTCCATAACCGACGTCAAAAACATCTGCGGATTCTTTTTTTACGTCGGTTATTTTACAACCGACGTAAAAAAGCCTTCAAAAACCGCGTTTGTTACGTCGGTTATTCAATAACCGACGTCAAAGGGCCTTCGAAAACCGCGTTTTTTACGTCGGTTATAAAAATAACCGACGTAAAAAACGAATCCTCGCGATTAATAACGTCGGTTATAAAAATAACTGACGTTAAATGTGTACCGAACACAGGTTTTTACGTCGGTTAATAAATAACCGACGTAAAAAACCTCGTTTTACATATTTTGACGTCGGTTTAATATAACTGACGTAAAAAATGGTGACGTAAAAACATTTTCTGCACTAGTGACCCTTGAGTGTGTATGTGAACAATTAAAATTAAAATTATTATAGTTATTTTGATTATGATGTTGGATTTTATATTATTGGTTTGGAATTTCAGGTGATTCATTTCCATATACATCATGATTTGAATATTGGGTAGGAGGAGGAAACTGAGAATTCTACTTTAATTAATCCATTGATTCAAGCAATAAAACCATTCCAATGTGGAATCATTGAGATGGTTTCTATTCAAGTAGGTGGAGGATGTAGGGTAAAGATCGTGATGAATGAATATTTTCATAACTTCCAAATCCAGTACCCCCTATCGTTCAGGCTCTCCATAGGCCTCTGAGTTTCAAATGACTGGACAAGTGCCATCAAGAGGATTTTCAACCTAGTATGGGACTCCTGGCATCTAAAGGATAGGATTTAAATATTTATGATTCAAGGTTAATATGGAAGAGTTTAGTATATCATGTTTTAGGATGTTCAATATGAATTTATGACATGGATAACCTGTTATAGTTGGTGTCCTAGAACCAACTATTTGTACATTTATTACATGAATACTTAATGTATTTAAATATTAAACATCTTATTACATATTGTTCATTATTCTGCATTACTATAATGTAATAATGTAATAGATTATTTTTCACTTTAATAAGGTCATAGTAGTTCCCTAATATGATGAGAACCTTTAAGTGGTATGAAAATATCATTAAATATATTTTTGTGGTCGGATTATATACTATAATGATACAAATAGTATACAGACCATCAAGTATTATTACTTATAAGAAGATGAGACTTCTTCTCATTATGTTCTCACTTTGTAATCTCCAATATGGGAGATAATGAGAATAGACCCACCAATAAGAATTCTTCATGTTTTGGTGTCATCAGATATTCCTATCTGTGAGTATTTGTAATGTTCCTTGTATGTTAATACTATCATTAATACTAGTCATGATTCACACACTTAGATTTTCTGACGAAAACTGCCATGCCATATGTTGGAAGGAAGTAGGATATTTTGGGTGCATCACAAATGACATGTTATTAATGGATAAGATGAGGAAGGATTTGTCCCATCCATTTATGGAAGTTGATATCTCATCACTTTGAATGAAATATAACTTCCACCCTAAATTCAATATCCATGGTGTAACAATGAGTTTATTTCTGGTAGTCAAATAATGACGTATCAGGCATATAGGTTGATGACGGTATCATGAAACATACTTGATGAGATATTTTGACAAAGAGGTTATATTACATAGTGAGCATTCATATGTGGATGTCTTTATTATGACTTAAAGTTCTTTCTCTTGGGTTCCTTGACCTTTTGATAGATAGTACCATTAGACTTTAGGTAAACCCTTTTAATTCCAATGAGAAAGAATACTAGTGGGTCACACACTAAGGGTTTCTTATAGTCTCGATTAAATTCTATTTGAATTTAATTAATGGAATAAATATTATTCTCAAGACCGAGGGAAAAAATTATTCAAGTTAAAATGATCACATAAATTAAATAAAATATATTTATTTTATTGAACATTTAATAAATATTTATTTACTATTTTATAAATAAAAAAATTATTTAAGAGAATAAATTATTTATTTATTCAGTTTTTCAATAAATAAAAGTAGAGTTTGAGCATAATAAGGTCGGTCCGGTAGTAAAATAATTATGCTCATGATGGTAAATAATTATTTAACTAGTTGTCACAGGACAAAATAATAAAAACGTTTTTATCATTATGTGGAAGGAGATTTCATTTATGATTCCATTTTTTGCATGTTGGCACACCACAAATAATGGTGTTGTTGTTGTTATAATGTAGGATGGGTTTGCTCAAAGGTTAAGAATGTTTTTCAATTAAATATTGTAACTGAAACCCCATGTCGTTAAATATATAGTTCTGTCTATTGTTCCACTATGCCTGGTGAACTAAATTCCTAGTGAATTGAGAATTGTTGATCCAAAAAATTTCTCCCTTGACTCCTCTCATATCTCCCTCTCATGAACAAGATAATTTTTTCAAGACCAAAGAATGAATGATCAAGAACGATCGATGTAATACATTCTTTCTGCCATGCTATCACCCGAAGAATGAGTGGAATTGATTGGACATCATTAGAGAATGTGTGGATCACCGATAGAGGGATACTACTTTGGATCCTCACAAGCGCAATGATGGAAATCTGGAAGGGTCTTTCTAGATGATCAACGATTGTCAAAGAAGAAAGTACATAAGACGTAGGTATTTAATTTCTTCATAAATTATTAAATTAATTATAAACATGATGTGAAAGATCCTCTTTCTCATATCTGACACTTTTCTTCTTTTGTATAGATATTTTATCTTAATCCATGGATACTGGCATTTATTGTCATATTGATCCAAGATTGGTCATCACTTATGGAAAAAGAAAAGTTAGTACCTCCCAAACTCCACGCTTCCACTACGATCGGATCTTAAAATTGGTATCAAAGGGTTCACGTCATCATTTATAATTATTTAAATAATTTTTTAATGATTTAAACATTAATAATTTAGTTTTTAAATTCATGTTTAATCGTTCTTGTAATCTGAATTATGAGATCTATTCTTCCTCTTTTAATTTCTTGTAGACCGAAGAAAAATGAATAATTTTTTAATTAAAATTAAATCGAGGATCTCATTAAGTAGACCGACAATTCTATCTAGGTAACTCGATAATACATGCGATGTATTCAGATTTACACACTGTGTAATATTGATTACACACTATGAAGTTGTGTTCAGTGTATTAGGATTAATTTGACAATTACTCAAGGTGTGTGAATTAATAAAACTCAATATTTTTAATTCTTACACCGTGTGTCGACCAAGACATATTGGCACATGGTCAGCTAGATTACACACCATGTGGCCCACTGGACATGGCGTGTAGTCCCTTCGAGTCAAGTAAGAAACTGTGTATCCTATAAATGGAAAAACTGACTAGTAACCTTGTAACCCAGAGACAACACGATGTGTAGCCCACTAGACACGTCGTTTACTCCAATATTTCCAAATTACACTTTACACGCCAAGTCCAGTGGGCCATAAGGTGTGTAATCCAGCTGACCATGTGGCAATATGTCTTGGTCGACACGCGGTGTAAGAATTAAAAATATTGAGTTTCATTAATGTACACAGTTAGCTAGATTACACCGCGTCTCAACCAAGACATATTGGCACATGGTCAGCTAGATTACACACCATGTGGCCCACTGGACATGGCGTGTCATCCCTTCAGGTCAAGTAAGAAACTGTGTATCCCATAAACGGCTAAACTGACTAGTAACCATGTAACCTAGAGACAAAATGATGTGTATACCACTAGACACACCGTTTACTCTAATATTTCCAAAGTACACCTTACACGCCAACTCCTTAGGTGTGTACTTCAGATAATATGGTGAAGTCAGTAAATTCCATGTTTTCTGAGTTATACTTCGTGCACTTTAAAAAATTACACATAATTAAAACTTTAATGTTTTTGTAATATTCAGAATTACATATCATATAGATTTGAACAGGTGTTCATCGTGTTACCACCAAGGTTATGGATGAGAATCTGAAGGAAATTCAGAAAAGGATTAAGATAAAAGGATTGATTAATTAAATATAATAATTAATAGATTCAAGAATGATTTATCTTAATAATAAATATTAAAGAATTGAATTCTAGTTTTATTAAATGCTTAATTAGTTTCATGTTTTTTGATGATCGTGATCTAGACTAGATAGTTTTATGATATTGGTCACCTTTTATTTTTTTTAAAATTAAAATTGTGGAATGTGTTCTATCTCTCCACCTTAATATATAGGGCCTTCATTCCCATGGTTTCTTTTATTTAAACCCATATTTTTTCCCTAACCTAAGTGTGATTTAAAAATAATATGTAATGTATAGAGCTCCCAATATTGTAGAGGCGGTACAAATAAAGAGTCGAGATGAAACAAATCCAAGGAGATACAAATGTGGACTGATGGAAAGTTGTAAACACAGAACCAAAAGGTTCAAGGCATTTCTCCCCTAGGTTAGTGTTAGTTTATCAACCACTAGATAAACTAACCATTATAAAATATCATAATAATTCTCTTTACTTTATATTATTTCTTTTGGTTTCATGGTTTATCATTATGGATATATTGTCACAATCACATAATTAATGAATTAAAAAAGCACACAAGATGGAACTAAAATAAAATAAGCTTTTTTGTAAATATTATCAAGACATGGTTAATCACTTAAGTAAGTATCACTTAATATTAATAAGCTTGTGATAAATATAATAAGCAATTTACGCAAAAGTGATAAAAATCCCTCAATAAAATATTCAGTCATTTTAAGCCTTCTCTTACTTGAATAAGGGAAAGACTCAATAAAACTATGTGTTTGAAGAAAACTTGTTAGGACACTTAATTTTATATAGGAAGCCCTTATGAAAGTTTCAGGTTAACTTAACCATATTATATCAAGAGGAGTGTCCCTTTCTAGACTTGGTGTAATATTCGGGGTAAGTGTTGAGGAAATACAAGTCAGGATTTCAGGATTGGGGAGTACACTCAATCGATCAAGGAGCTGCACGCCCACAATTGGAAAAGAACTTCTAAACTAAAAGCCTTCAAATAGTTTGAATAACCCTGGATAGGGTTATGATAATCGGAATATGGATCATTTCAGTTAGAATATCAAAGAATCTAGAAATTATGAGTTCAATGGTGAGGGCCATTAGGACTTGATAAAATAGTGGGAGACTTAATAAAATCAATTTATTATTTTAAATAAAATGAAATCAAGAAAGTATTAATTATCTGATATTTTAATTTTAGAATGAAAATTAAAAAAAATTCAACCACACTATCCATATGATCAATACTAAATAAATACAACATCCTCACTAGCAGTAACTTCCCAGAATGGTTTAGATGCCTAAAGGTCATTCATTTCCATGAACAACAATATTACGTAGTCCTCAATACCTGATCTATCTTCTAGAGAGGCAGGTGATGAAGATTTCATGGTCTATGAAAAACATATGAATGGTGTGGTCAATGTTCAATGTTTGATGTTATCATCAATGTCTAGGACCTCATGAAGTCTCATGAAAACATGGATGCCTATAGCTGGCTTGAGCACCTCCACGGTCTTTAACAGGAGAGAGAAAGATATGAACAATTTGAGATCTCCAAGTCACTCTTTCAGAGTAAGATTGGAAAGGTTTCCCCAGCTAGGACTCACGTAGTCAAGATCATTGGCTATATTGAGCATCTGTAGGTTATAGGGTTTAAACTCCCCAAATAACTAGATACCAATATCATTCTCATGTCAGTCCCTCATAGCTTCTCCAATTTTATTGTGAATTTCAATTTGAAAAACATAGAGAAGTCTCTTCTAGATCCTCTTATCCTTCTTCATCAAGTAGAAAAATATATGAAGTGTGAAAATCCTTCTATCATTATGGTGAATAAGATGAATGGGAATGTGAAGAGATTTAATCCCAAATCTTCTTTATGAACTTTCAAGAAAAGTAAGATCAAGGGGGACAGAAGGGAACAAGAATTTGTTGTTTTTGCATGTAGAAAGAAGGACCACTGGACGAAAAACTACACCCATATAAAGATGAAAAGGGGAGATTTAGGTGCATTTGTTATCAGGTTCAATTTATCTGTTTCTACAAATTGGGTATTAGATACAGCATGTGGTGCTCACATATGTATCCAAATACAAGAACCATGTAGATTTAAGAAAATTTACCAAGGGGAGGTAGATCTAGGAGCAACCAACAGAGATAGACTTGCTACTATAGCTGTCAAGGACTACCACCTCACGTTACCAACTGGGATTATCTTGGTATTAAAAGGTTATTGTTATGTTTCTTCTATAACCAAAAACATTATTTTTGTATCCATAATAGATACATATGGATTTATTTTCAAGTTTTGAAATGAAAGTATATTCTCTTACAAATATTTCATTTTTCTTGGTAAAGCACATTTCCATAATGGTCTTTTCATGTTGTATTACACACACCAAGTAATGGAAATCGATAACAAAACTACTTCACATGACTCATACCACACCCAACTTTGGAATCACCATCTAGGTCATTTAAATAAGAAACATTTGACAAAGTTGAATGAAGATAGATATTTATATTATTTGAAACTAAAACCACTTGGGATATGTCACACATGTTTACAAGGAAAAACGACCAAAGCCCCATATAGTCATAAAGGTGAAAGAGCCAAATAGATTTTTTAATTGGTTCATACAGATGTGTGTAGACCATTTCCAGTTATAGTAAGGGGTGGGTACTCATACTTCATAACATTTTCTGATGTTTTCAGTAGATATAGATATATATATATATACATAATGAGGTATAAGTCAGATTCTTTTGATAAGTTCAAGGAATAAGAGAATGAAGTTTGGAACCATCTTGGCAATAATATTAAGAAACACCTCTCAAACTGAGGTGGATAATATCTTAATCGAATTCAATGACTACTTATGGGAGTTTGGGATCCTATTCTGACTCACTCCTCCTTACACACCCCAATATAATGGTGTAAGAGAAAGGATAAAACACACCTTGATGGATATGGTGAGATCAATGATGAGTCTTTCAAGTCTTCTATTATCCTTTTGGGGATATACATTACAAAAAGAATCACACATACTAAACCAAGTACCAACTAAATCAATAAATGGCATTCCATAGGACATTTGGAGTTGAAGAAAATCCATGTTATCAAATTTACTTGTGTGGGAAGCAAAACGTTTGTTAAGGCCTCTCTAGGTAACAAACTGGCACCCCGAGTCACAAAGTGTACCTTTATAAGATACCCCAAGGAAACCAGGGGATATTACATATACGACCCCTAATACAAAAACGTTATAGTGGAAAGACATTCAATATTAATTGATAGGGACCATATCTCTAAAAGAGATAGTGGGAGTGAGATAGACTTCGATGATGTTAAGGATCAAGGTGCACAAGAGTTGGTACATGACTAGATTCCACAAATCCTCATGGAAGAAAGATCTATTCTAGAGACATAAGTACTGCATAGGAGTACAAGAGTGGTTAGAGAACCAGAATGGTATGGTTTGCGAGTTACTAAGGATGGTTACTCATTATTATTTTATAATACTGATCCTCTAACTTGCAAGGAAGTAGTAAGTGGCATAGATGTTGCCGAGTGGAATGAATCCATGAATTCTGAAATGGATTCCATGCACCAAAACTAAGTCTGAATTTTGGAACATCCTCCAATAGCTATAAATAATGTTGGTTACAAATGGGTATTCAATAAAAAATTGGACATCTAAAGACAAGTCAGTATTTATAAGGCATGACTAGTTGCATATGGGTTTAAATAGCATCAAGAAATTGACTATGATGAAACCTTTTGACTAGTCGCAATGCTAAAATCCATCAGAATTATATTGGCCATTATCACTTTTTTTGACTATGAGATTTTGAAAATGGATTTCAAAACAGCATTCCTTAATAGAAACCTTCAGGAAGATTTCTATATGACATAACCTGAATGGTTTGTGACTCTAAAGGATTCCAATAAGATATGTACATTTTAAAAATCCATTTATGGATTAAGGAAAGAATCCAGGTAATGGAAGATTCATTTAGATGAAGCCATAACTGAATTTGGTTTTATAAAGAAAGAATGTGAGCCTTGTGTCTAAAAATTTTTTAGTGGGAGAGCAGTCATTTTTTTAATAGTCTATATTCATGATATATTAATTATTGGAAATGAAATACTAGTCTTACATTATTTTAAGACATGGTTGAATAAATTCTTCTCCATGAATTACTTGGGTGAGGCATCATATATTCTTGGAATTAATATCCATTGTGGTATATCAAAGAGGTTTCTAGGCCTAAGTCAAAGTACATTCATTAATAAGATATAGAAGAGATTCGGTATGGAACAATCCAAGAAGTGATTATTTCCAAAATCACATGGCATTCATATTTTAAAAAAATGTGTCCTAAAATGCATGAGGAAATAAATATAATGGAAAGGATTCCATACATATCAGTGATTGGGTCAGTCATGTATGTTATTCTATGTACTAGGCTAGATGTCACCTATGAATTGAGTATGGTTGGAAGATATCAAGTTGGTCTAGGTGACCTCCATTTGATGGAATTCAAGACTATCCTTAAGTATCTAAGGAATACTAAGGATATGTTCTTGGTTTATAGAGGATATGAGGGACTTTTCATCATAGGATATGCAGATGCTAGTTTCCAAACTGATCAAGATGGCATGAAGTCACAAACAAGATACATCTTCACTTTGAATTGAGGTGATGTGAGCTGGAAGAGCTCAAAGCAAGGTGTGGTCGCAGATTCAACAGTATATTCTGAGTATATCATGACTTCTTAGGTAGAAAAAGAATAAATTTGGATACATAGCTTTATCCAAGAGATGGAAGTGGTACCTAGTAGTAAAGATCACATTACACTTTATTGTGATAATTTTGCAAAGGTGGCCCTCACAAAATATCCATGGTCACATCAGCAGATGAAGCACATACTACATAAGTATAATTTATTGAGGGATTTTTCTTAAAGAGGTGAAGATGTTGGGATAAGTATTTCCACAAAAGACAATGTGGTGGAACCCTTGACTAAAGACTTGTATTAGCATAATCATGATCATAATATGAGTTCTAGCAAACTGAAAGTCGTCGGCAGTTGGCTCTAGTGAAAGTGGGAGTTTTTTGGAGTTGATTTCCTAGAACCTACTATTTTTACACTAATTTAATGAATATTTAATGTATTTAAATACTAAACATCTTTTTACATATTTTTCATTTCCCTACATGATAGTAATGTTATAATGTCCTTGAGTATTTGTCGCATTAATAAGGTCATAATAGTTCCCCTCTATGATGAGAACCCTGAAGTGATATGACAATATTCTTAAATATAGTTATACAGTTGGATGAAATACTCTGATGGAACATATAATATACAGATCGTCAGGTGTGAGTACTCGTAAGTGTATGAGACTTCTTCTCATTAAGATTACACTTGTTAATCTCCAAGATGGGAGATTATGAGAACAGACATGCCAATAGAAATTCCACATGTTTTGGTTTCATTGGATATTCCTATCTACAAGTGTGTATAATGATCCTTAGATTTTAATATTATCATTAATATTGGTAATGACTCGTACACTTAGATTTATTGATGAAAACTATCACACCATATATTGGCGGGAAGTAGGGTGTGTTGGGTGCATCACAACTAACATGTTGTTTCCGACGCTTTCGTCGGGGCACGCACGCATCCATCCACGGAGGAGGAGGACACGCGGCCTATTGCCCTACATTCCCACATTCCAAAGGCGGGCGGCATTCGCTCCTTATTCAGGGACGTCTGCTCGTTGATCGAAACGGGATGATGGGATGTCGGTTCTTCCTCCTGTGGATTCCTCCTCCGAACTCGTCACCTAGTCCGGGTCTCCCTTATAGATTTCATACGTAGTTCATGAAACTCTTCCCAGTGCCATGTTTCCATGGATTCCGGTTAATTACACTGCTTCTTTCGGGACATTCCAAAGGGTCCAGTCAGGGCAGCAACCTTTAGTTGGGGGGAGTAGTCACGTTGAGGCATCAGTAGCATGTCTGGATGCTGGGGAACCTGGCATGTCTTTTTATTATTCCGGGTCACAGGGCTTCTCGAGGGCATGGAAGCCCGAGGCATCCCACATCGAGTGCGGGGAATTATATGTCATAGACACATATCTGAGGTTTTCCTCAGCTTCCCATGTTTGACACAGGGTACGCCACGAGTTTAACGTCCAGCGGTGACAAATCAACCCAACCGGAGGATTAGCTAGGATAGATCAGATTGAGGGATTTCCCTTGAAGGGATTCCGATACTGGGGCCAGCTCATGGGTGGATGTGAAGAGGAGTGTACCGACATGGTCTCACCGAGATATGACGATCCGGGTGAGAATCGGGGTGGGTGACAGGTGGATGAATGAAGTGGAGGGGGAGTAAAATGGGACCATCACAGGGGGAGACGGTGAATTTGGGCTTGAGCCTTGAAGAGGCCTCCTACGTATCCCCGTGGCAGGGAATCAAAGTCCCCGTAGTTCGGGATGGTGCCGGTAAACTAACGTGAAGGTGGACCTTGGTCCGATGAAAGATGGACTTGAACCTCAGGGAGGCTTCCTACGTACCATGCCTTGACATGGATCAAAGACTTCGTAGTTCAAAGGGTTGATGGAATACAGTTTAACGTCATGCGGGACGGGGGTGAACCGAAGTGAATGAGGTCGGAACGACCAGATGGTGGGTTTGAACCTCGTAGAGGCTTCCTACGTACCATGCCTTGACATGGATCAAAGACCTCGTAGTTCGGGTTAGTCACAACGGCTTGCCGTCGGACTGGGATTGCAGTTTAACGTCGTGATGGACATAGATAGAACTCGACGTGAATGATGATGGGTGGGCTTGAACCTCAGGAAGGCTTCCTACATACCATGCCTTGACATGGATCAAAGACCTCATAGTTCATATGGGGACTTTGTCGGCGAACCGACGTGAAGGTGGACCTTGGCCCGATGGATGTCGTCAGCATACCGACGTGAAGGTGGACCTTAGTCCGATGAAAGATGGGCTTGAACCTCAGGGAGGCTTCCTACGTACCATGACTTTACATGAATCAAAGACTTCGTAGTTTAAACAGGTGTGCAGTTTAATGTCATGCGGGACAGGGACATACAGTTTAACATCATGCTGGACGAGGCCATGCAGTTTAATGTCATGCTGGACGAGGACGAAACTCGATGTGGATGAACGACCGAGAAATGTGGCTTGTGGCTTGAACCTCATGGAGGCTTCCTACGTACCATGCCTTGACATGGATCAAAGTCCTCATAGTTTGGGTTGGTCACAAAGGCTTGTCGTCGGACCGGAATGCAGTTTAACGTCATGCTGGACGGGGATGGGACCCGATGTGAATAAATGACGGGTGGGCTTGAACCTCAGGGAGGTTTCCTACGTACCATGCCTTGGCATGGATAAAAGTCCTCGTAGTTCCCTATGGGTGGAGTTCAAGGTCAGTGCTCACTCTAAGCCCACGTGAGTCATGCTCGGTGTGAGAAACAAGAGGTTGCAAGGACCTGATGATCACGTCGCGAAGGATGCGTCCGTGAGAAGAGAAGAGGGTCTTACGTGTTAGGCGGCCCATGGTGCTGGGACTTACTCCAGGATGGAGGCCCAGGGTCAGGTCACAGTTTAATGTCATGTGTTGAGTACGTGGTGCTTGGCAGTTTAACGTCCTGCAGCTCGGACGAAGGGGGTTCACTCCCCACCCCTAGGACTTACACAACCGGTACTCTCTGGTCCTTGGGGAAGGGAAGTTACCAGCAAGGCCATGGTCAAGGGGGGTTGTGGAACGAACCATCAAGGGGTCCACGTTAGAATGGCTATGCGAAGAAGCAATAGCCGTTAGCGTGCCTATGCAAAGAATCATTAGGCGAAGCAAAGCTACGAGTGGTATTGTCCATGGGACTTTGAAATCACATCGTGCAAGCCTGGTGGGTCGCACGGGAAGAGGAATTGCTAAGAAAAGGAGTGTGCTTCGCGAAGTAGAGTGCCTTGGCCTTAGCACGGGGAATAGGTGTGAGTAGAAGTTGCTTCGCGAAGTGGAACAGTGTTCGCAGAGCACTGCCTCGCGAAGAAGAGGTGCCTCACGAAGCAGGGTCCCGCGAAGCAGTGTGCTTCGCGATGTGTAGCGCTTCTGCCTTAGCATAGGAATCACTAACAGGGGTTGGGTGTTTCGCGAAGCATTAGTGCTCCGCGGATGCCCGGGATCCCGTGGGAATCCCCTTCCTTCGCGAATTCCCTTGAGCTTCGTGAAGGGCATCCCTCTCGGAAGAGGGGCTCAAAACGAGACAAAGAAAAGGCGCCTCGCGAAGTAGAAGTACCTCGTGGAGCTCATGATTCCCGGGGCAAAGAGTGCTTCACGATTCGGGAGAGGAGAAGCCGAAAGGTCAGATTGTACATTCTCGGGACTCAGGGGGAGTCCAGTATTTATAGGGAAGGGGCGTCGTGAAGCGGAACTCACGCACCGCCTCAGGTGCTTCACAGCACGCTCGCGAACGTCAATAGCGTCCGCGAAGAGTTACCGCCTTTGGAGCTTCGCGGCGGGCTCGCGAACGTCAAATGCGTTCGCGAAGAGTTACCACCTCTGGAGCTTCGCGGCGGGCTCGCGAACGTCAAATGCGTTCGCAGAGAGTTACCACCTCTAGAGCTTCACGAGACCGCGCCGCCAGTGGTGCTTCGCGGTGGTGCTTCGTGGCTGTGCTTCGCGTTGGTGCTTCGTGAGGCAGTGTGCCAGCCTTCTTTTTCATCCATCCCTTTCATGCAATATTTTGGCACCAACAAATGCCCCCCCATAGACTTGGAGCCACAGAGGTTGAAGGGTCGAAGTCTGAGGGAAAATCGCCAAAATTGTCGGTGGTTCGCGATGCAGCTACGCGAAGGGGGCCCGCGGTGCTGACCGGGGCCACAGATCCTGACGCACCGCGATGCTCCGCGTGGGTGAGGCGTGCCACGATGCTCTGGAGTCGTCTCCTATAAATAGGGGGTCGAATTCTTTTTTCTTCACCTGACTTCCTTTTCTTTTTGTGCTCTTGATTTCGCGAAGCTCCGCGTACTCCGCGATAGCCCTCCGCGAATCGAGCATCACGGTGAACCGCGGGTCTCCGACTCCACGTCCGCGCCAAGCGAACCTCTAGTTGTCGGCCTTGGCCAGACTTCGCGGATTTATCTCGCGACCGATCTTCGCGATTCGGATTCGCGATTCATCTTCGCGGTCGAGCTTCATGATCCAGCTGAGAAAATTCTTTTCTGAGGGCCGGAATCGAAATGGCCCATCAAGAGGTTGTATTGGGGGTGCTTGCAGATGCTGCTCGTCGGGATGAGATGGCCAACTGTCCAGGCCTGGGGGAGATGGTCCGAAGCCACTCGGACCATACTTCTTTGATAGATCTACTATCGGAGGGTCAAAAGGATTACCCGCAGTGCAAGAAACTGCCATTGTATGGCTTCGGGCTGAGGGATGACGTCTTCATCCCCGAGGCGAGTAGGGACGAACCAGCTTGCTGGTTCAGGAGAATACCATGCCAGCACCAATGGTTCAGGGCAGCCGATGGTCACGCACAAGAGAACTTCACACCCGTCACCGCTGACTACCTCTACAACCATGTGAACGATATTGACGGGAAGCCACTACAACCGGAGACGTCACCTCCTCTCTATCGTACCATGTTGAAGGCGTCTTTGCAGGATTCGAAGAAGGGATGGTCCGATGGGCGGGACATGCGCCAGGGTGGCAATTTTACTAACGACTGGGCCTGAGCCTACTGGGCAGGCACCTCATGCGAGGAGTTCGGGGCCGAGCTGAGGAGAGTGGGGTTGTATGAGGCGACATGGGCCTCCCAATTCCACATTTACCAACCCAAGCAACTGATGCCATAACTGCTAAGCATATGGTCTTCTAGGACCAATACCTTTCACCTGAATCACGGGGAGGTGGGAATCAGCCTGTGGGATGTCCACCAAATTTCTGGGGTCCCAATCTTGGGGGCCATGTCTGACGAGTTCCTCCCCGTCATCAGCGCGTGGGAGGATATGGATCAAATTCCGCAACTGGCGTCAACGCTGATGGCACTTGTCCCTAGAGAGGACAAGGAGGCAGTAAGGGATGTCCACTTTAGGAGATAGTTCAAATGCTTCCTGAATTTCCCAGAGAACTGATAGTTCCCTCTGAGGCCTCGAACTTGTCCAAGGGCGACCCAACGGGGTAAGGGGCACTCGTATTGGCGGGTCTTGCAGGACAGCCAATGGAAGACTTGGGGTTTCAGTGTCAGCACTGAACAATAGCCGATAGTCAGGCTGGCGGCGTTCATCGCGGCTCTCATCTGTGGTTGGATCCTACCGGTGAGGGATACAAGCATGGGGGTACGACCCAGCTCATTTATTATGGTGTCGATGTTGGCCATGGGGCAGCGGATCAATCTGGGGATCCCGATGCTCACCAAATTGTACAGAATGCTGTGGCACATTAGAGAGAGCAAGAAGCGGCCAAGGATATGCGGGCCCTTCCACCTCCTGTATGGGTGGATCGCAGTGCATATCAGGGGGATTTACGAGTATCAAAACCCCATTTTGCCACTGGGATCGAACTTCCGCCCCTCCATCCTGAACGTGGTCGGGAGCTTCCCGTTCAAACTGGCTGCTTCAATGGTGCTGAATCGGGTGTGGAGAGCAGATGAGTTTAATTTCCACCCCTTCCCATTGCTGATGTGGATACTTAATGATGATGGGCGGGGAACGGAAGAACATCGGGCTTACTTCCTGGCCTTTCGAGATGGAGTTTTGGTGGCACAGATAGATCGTGAGCCAATCTGTGAACCGTACACCCCGCATCAGTTTGAGAGGCAGTTCTGGTGCCTCCAGTGGCTGACCCCATAGGTCTACTGGGAGGTGTGTCATGAGGAGCACTCGTGTGTGATGAGGCAGCTGTGGCTCATGTTCACACGAGAAGATGGGAATATGCGGATTGCATTGCCTCCATCCACCGCCGCCTTCGGGTTGGTGAGGGAGTATGCCATCAGTTGGGAGGCTGCTTACCCAGGGGAGATGCTGAAGCAACCAAATATTCGGGTTGGTGACGGTGGGCCTCCCCTATCTTGAGGTCGGGGTCAGAGGGCAGCTAGAGTCGCTCGCGGTGGCAGGGCTGCCATGGCGGCGAGACCCGCACCGACCGAGGGTGTGGAAACAGCGGTGGATCCGGCGATTCCAGAAGAGCAGGGCCATCCGGAGGGGCATCCAACGAGGGGATTTCATAGGATATCCACTCAGGCTCTGGGGAAGCGGTTGTGTCATATCGACATGGCAGAGGATGTCGTCTTCCCATAATCATGGGACATTTGGGATGTCAACCGGCAATTCCTCAGCCCACCCGAGATATGGGCCCACCTGAATCGCCTCGGGATGGAATTACCGGGCATAGGCCCAGTTCGGGCTGGATTCATGGCGTCTCCGGCAGAGGCAGAACAATACCTGGTCGAGCTGGAGGATTACGTCCACTCCAGTGGCGTCCCTCCACTACTGGAAATCGGATCTTTCCCAACACTTATATACACCCTTTCCCAACGGTTCTCTCAAACCGTTGGGAAAGGGGGGGTCTTTCCCAACGGTTTGGGAGAACCGTTGGGAAAGGGGCCTCAAAACCCCCCTTTCCCAACGGTTTGAGAGAACCGTTGGGAAAACTCACCCTCAAAACCAACATTCACCCCCTGAAAATTTCCACCTATCCCAACAGTTTTGAGAACCGTTGGGATAGGTCTATCCCAACGGTTTTGAGAACCGTTGGGATAGCTTCTTTCATTTCTTCCAGGTCTGCTACCCGAGAACATTATATAAATCTAAATTTTAAATAATTATGATAATACATATATATATTTATGAAATTATGTTTACAAAAGTGATTTTAGCTTAGTGGTTAAGTCGTTCGATTATAAATAAGGGGTCGTGGGATCAAATCACAGCACGTGTTTTTTTTTGAAATACATTTACCAACGGTTTTATATCCGTTGGAATAGATTTTCATATTACTTATACCAACGGTTTTGTAAACCGTTGGGATAGGTCTATACCAACGGTTTTGGGAAAACCGTTGGTATAGACCTATCCCAACGGCTTACTTCGCAACGGTTCTCCAAACCGTTGGTATAGGCTATACCAACGGTTTGGAGGCCTATACCAACGGTTCCAAACCGTTGGTATAGGTTAGTATTCTACTAGTGCTCGCCAATGACAGACCGGGTGAGGGTACTGTTGAATCGAACGGTCCCCCCACAGTTATCGGCTTCCGATCTGAGGGAGAACTTCCCCCTACCGGAAGAATCAGAGGACTCCTCTTGGGAGGATGAGGCTAGAGGAGGGAGCCCGTTGGAGGAGGGCGAGGTCAGAGATCAAGGATCAGATTCCGACAATTTCAAAGAGGCTCTCAAGGTAGAATTCCGAACTTCTTTCCCTATGATCCGTCCTTGGGTCTCTATGAACTTCTCACCGATGTTTGAGACATGCAGGAGGAACTTGTTCGCAGGCCTCGTTCTCGCCCCTTGGTGGGTGATGACGCGGGACCTTCAAAACTTGTGCCTATGGATGCGTCCAATTCCGCGTCTGGTGGGACCAGAGCACCCGAGGTGGCTCCTCCAGAATCTACAGACCTTCCAACAGTATACGGAGGGCCTCGCCTCGGGGCCCCATCAGTACCAGCTCAAGAGCAGCGCCATGAGTTCGATCTCTATAAGTCTCCTCTACCGGTTCCCCTATCGTCATATGTAGACCATTCGTGCCAACTAACATTTACGTCCCTCTCTGTCGTGCAGTTCTCCGACTGGCGTGGGCCACTACGGCAAGACTGGTTGGGATATCCGGTGGCGTCCCTCCTAGGGGCATGCCGGTGATGGTGGCGATAGTCCCCCCATCTCCTCAAGCTGCGACGCACACCATCACTGGTGGGACCACCAGCAGGGTCGCACCCGAAGTCATTAAGGTGGACTCCGAGGAAGAGGATCAACCGGTCGGTCCTAGTCTTGTCACACCTGCTTCGGCGCCAAGTGTCGTACCGAATTCAACACCAGATGTTGATCCTGCCGAGGATTTCCTGCGAATGTATCCCGCGTATGAGCCTACCAATCGCGCATACTGGGATGAAATGGCCTCTGACGAGGAAGAAAGCAGCATAGTCCGCCACCGGTCATGGAAGTTGATCACACGCTTTATCAAGGACACCCCCAAGCATAATGGCTAGCCGAAATGGATAGACTCTTCTCGCGGTTGCGTGAACTATGTGCTGGGGGATTGGATGCTCAATGTCCTCACGCGCTCATCCGAGATCTTCTGGCTGAGAAGATCCGGGAGCATGATCGTGGGCTCAGCGTGGGCTGGCAGCGAAGGAAGGCGTCCAGCATCAAGAAGCTCCAGGAGGTTGAAGGCGAGGTCCAACAGATGCAGACCCAGCCAGATGAGCTTTCAGCCTCTCTTGATGCACAATCTGAGCTAGTCTCACGGTTGAAGGCCCAGCTGGAAGACGCAGAAGAGCATATGAGGAAGACCTCTGGAAAGATGGCTGTCGTTCAAGCTGACGTAGAGAGATCCAAAGCCAGGACTGACGAACTGCGCCCCGCCGCTACTGAGGAGGAGCGGGAGCTAAGAAAGCGGCAGCAAGCCTTGTATTCCACAAGCCAACGGGTGGCGGAGCTGCAACGCTCTTTTGACGGGGTCAACCCGTCCATGGGGGAAATCGACCATCGGGTATTGTAACAAACCCAAAACCCTTATATTGGTACTTTCGTGCTTCAACTTTTTCTTATTTGGTTTGAATGTCATAGAGTGCACGATTTCCACTGTTTGAATTGCCTTGTTACATCCCTGCAATGTTTGCGGGACGTTCGGCGACAATTCCTAAGTCCCACGTGGGTCTTGCTCCGGACATCCAGGATTCGGATTACCAGTCCGGATCTCTGAAAGACGGGAAAGGCTTGATCGGAGAAGGAACTTCCAGGATAGCCGAATTACCGTTTCTTCAGCGTGCTCTTATGCATGAACGGGGTAACGCTAGGGGTGTTAGCATCAATCCAAACAGAGGGAAGTGAGATGTGTGAATCACGGTACCCAAAATCCGGAACACTGTGGGGATGGCGTGACAATAAGGGACAACCGTTAACCATGGCGGAGAAATGGTATCCTTACTGCGTTAGCCGGAAATGGGGACAACAAATGAGGGTCGACCGTTGACCATGTTCGAAATACGGGACCATGTCACAAATGTTGTCAATCAATCCTTCAGGAAGTTGGCCCAAGATAGTTGGCAGACCATAGGTCAAACATCTATACTGTTAGGGGGTCCTTCCAAACATGACCAGTCTTCCGGAACGTTGTCCCAGGACGGTAGGTGAGCCGATGCTGCATGAGACCAAGCCGTTAGGGGGTTCCTTTAGACATGAAAGAGGACGAGGGTCCGAATAAGGGGCACGCAAAGCGTGGAATATGGAGTGATGGTTTGTCTGAACAGAACCCAACACTTATGTAGTTACACCACCGTGGTGGGAGTACACCATATGGGCGCATTGGTTTGATCATGGATCATTCCTTCTTTCAGACTAGGCCTCTCTGGCGAGGGGATTTGTCGCTTCCCAATAGGATCTTGGGGCATCCTCAACTTGTTCAGGGTAGAACCGCAGTTTAGTGTCATGCATTGAGGACACATGGACTCCTGTAGTTTAACGTCATATGATAGGATGCGGAATAAAAGGGAAGATCCCAGGGAGCGTGTGGTGCGGTAGATATGAAACCGACGTGAATGAGGACTTGGAGTCCAAATCACACCACATATCCCCAAAGGAAACTCTTCAGGTCGAGGGACCAAGAGTGAGGATTAGGCTGGGCCCGAAGCAGAGTGGTCGGGCATTCCTACGTACCCCATGAGGATGGGAATCAGGCCATACATAGTTCTGGAAGAGCATTTTAACATCATGCAGGACGATGAGAAGCTTGGTCGTGTTGGTACACATCCTGCCAAAACTACTAAGCACACGTGAGTCGTGCTCGGTGTGAGAAACAAGCAGTAGTGGTGGGAATTTCCCGACACAAAAAGGGGTAGGTTAGGGAAAAGGGACGCTCGGTGAATACCGGCCCAATAACACTAACACGATCATTTAGCGCACCTAGATGCGCGAAGAGAAAGAGCCGAGTATGATGGAATTCCACTTGAACATAAGGAAGTGGAAATGTGTGAATCATGGCGCTCGAGATTCAGATCACGATGATGGCGGCGTGACGATGGAGGATAACTGCTGACCGTGTTCGCAACACAGCATCCTGTCGCGTTAGCCTAGGTGGGGACAGACAAATGAGGTTTGACCATTGACCATGTTCGAAACACGGGACCATGTCACAAATGTTGTCAAATATCCGTAGGGACATTGGCCCGAAATGATTGGAGGGCCCTTAGGTCCAACATTCATGGAGATCCCTTAAGCCTAGTATCCATGTCGTCTGAGGGTCCTTTTGGATGTGGAGGAGTATGAGGATCCAAATAGCGAGTTCACGAAGCATGGTCATGGGATGAGGGGGATGCCTCTGTAGAAATCCCACACCTCAGGCTCTTTGTCGAAACACATCTGAATACGACAACGAGACGTATTAGAGAGAGGGAGTAGATTCCTTTCCCATGGGGAGATCTTAGTTTAGGGTCGTAAAATTTGGACTATGGATGGGTAAGGGGAGCAGGGGATACATGGCAAGGTGGTTACAAGACCCGATGTGAATGAGGACCTAAGCCCTACTTACCATGCATTCTCTGGGGAAGTGATCGAGTCGAGGGACCGAACACACAGGTTAGGCTGGGCCCGCGGGGAAGTGCCCGGGCTCTCCTACGTATCTCATAAGGATGAGAATCAAGCCATACGTAGTTCTAGATGGATCTTATTTTATGGTCTTAGAGCTTGGACCATGGGAACCCCGAAGGACACCGTATTGCAGCTTTGTCCCCCTGGCATGCAAAGGTGCACTAAGGGATTGCGCCAAAAGTGTCAAGATCCCACCTGGACATAATGGGGTGAAAAATGATGTGAATCATGCAACCAACAATCGAGGACTGGAGTGGATGGCGTGACGACAGAGGATTACTGCTGACCATGTTCGCAACATAGCATCCTGTCGCGTTAGCCTGAAATGGGGACAAACAAATGAGCATCGACCGCTGACCGTATTCGCAACGCGGGATTTTACCAATTTGTTGTCCAAAACCCTCGGGGGAGTTGGCCCGTAACAGTAGGAGAGCCCTTGGGTGTAGTATCCAATCCATTATTGGGGGTCCCACCGGGTGTGAAAGGTAATGGAAGCCCGAATGGAGGGGAACACGAAGCTTGACAAGTGGAAGTAACTTGATCAAGTTGAATCTGACACTCTTGTTCCTAGACCAGAGTACTCTTAACACATGGGTGAACCACTACAAGGGGTCAAGAGACTCAACTTGAGGGTAACCAAGAGATGGCGGGTTCCCGGGGGAAGGGGGCATGGTGCCCAAAGCCTTGTATCATACCTACATGTCCCCCTTCTGGGGAGGGAGAGACCAAATGGCCTAGGTGACCGGGAGATCAGGAGATCTCTAAGAGGTGGGGCTGGACCCGAAGCCTAGACATTCAGGTGGTCCTATGTATCCCATGAGGATGGGAATCAAACCACATGTAGTTCTTGCAGGGTGCCTTTTAATGTCATGCGGGACAAGGAATAGGAGGGCTAACTCTCAGAACGGGGGTGTGCGTGGTGCAGCTATTGAAAACCCGATGTGAATGAGGACATAATCCCACACTACGCCACACAGTCCCGTAGTCGGGGTCCTGAAGGCAAGACTAGAGGGGTGGATTAGCTGAACTCAAGCTGGACCCAAAGACAAGGGGTCTGGGCATTCTTACGTATCCTATTAAGATGGGAATCATGCCGAACGTAGTTCCAGATGAGAATCTTAGTTTATGGTCTTAGAGCTCGGACCGTGGATGGTGACAACTTCACGAGTAAGCACAGATGTCAACCCGATCCCTAAGCCCACGTGAGTTAAACTCGGTGTGGGAAACAAGGGGGGAATCCTTATCGCACTACTTGGGGCGTCCATCAAAGGGGAGTCGGCAGAGAGCCCCGAAGGACACCTTTGACACGGCTTGTTCCCCCAACGTAAAGACGTGCACGGAGGAAAAGTACCAAGGGTTCCAAGACTCTACTTGGACACGGTGAAGTGATGAAGGGTGTGAATTCTGCAGCCGACATTTTGGGCCTAATGGGTTGGCGTGGCGAGAGAGGAAAACTGTTAACCATGGTGAAAACGCAGCGTCCATATCGCATTAGCCTGAGGTGGGATCAACAAATGAGCATCGACCGCTGACCGTATTCACAACGCGGGATTTTATCGATTTTTTGTCTGAAACCCTTGGGGGCGTTGGCCCGTAACGGTAGGAGAGCCCTTGGGCGTAGTACCCAGACCGTTCTTGGGGGTCCCTCCAGGTGTGAAAGATGATGAAAGCCCTGATGCCGGGATACACAAAGCCTGGAAAGCGGGTGCGGACGTGTCCGAGTAAAGCTTAGCATTCCAGGTAATAAACCAGAGTAATCTTAGGCACATTGGTGAACTGCCGAAAAGGGGTCGACGAGACAGCTCAGTAGGGAGAGGTACGTGTCGTGGTCATTACAAGACCGACACGAATGAGGACATAATCCCACACCACACCATATAATCCTCTCATGGAGGAAGGGTAGACCAAGGGGCCAAGATGGGACAAAAATTCCCGAGGGATGGGGCTGGACCCAAATCCTAGACGTTCAGGTGGTCCTACATATCCCATGAGGATGGGAATCAAGCCACACGTAGTTCTCCAAATGTAGTTTAATGTCATACGGGACTAAGAGGGGAGTAATATACCCCTAAACAAGGGAGGTGTACGTTATGGCGAAGAAGACAACGTGAATGAGGATGTAGTCCTACACCAAACCATACAATCCTATAAGAGAGGACCTGGGCCGTGGGCCGAAAAGGCCAAGGGGCCTGATGGTTAGGCATTGGTCAGGAAGGCCAGACCTGTTTTTAGTTTAACGTCTTACATGAGGACGAGGGTCGGGGACCCGAGGAGGCCAAGGGGCCTGAGGCTGGGCCTCATAAATGGAGGGCGTATGGCATGGTACATGATCCCTATGTGAATGAGGACGTAGTCCTACACCACACCGTACACCCCGGGTAAGAGGGGACCTGGGCCGGGGGGCCCGAGAAGGCCAAGGGGCCTAAGGTCAGGCATTAGTCAGGAAGGCATGACTAGTTTGCAGTTTAACGTCTTACATGAGGACGGGGGCCGGGGACCCAAGAAGGCCAAGGGGCCTGAGGCTGGGCATTAGTCAGGAAGGCCTGACTGGTTTGCAGTTTATCGTCTTACATGAGGATGGGGGCCGGGGACCCGAGAAGGCCAAGGGGCCTGAGGTTGGGCCTCGTAATAGGAAGGCGTACAACATGGTAGATGATCCCGACGTGAATGAGGACATAGTCCTACACCACACCATACACCCCTATGGGGAATCAGGGCCGCATGCCCGATTGCTAGCACCACCCGGGGGGAAGTTTGTCACTTCGGGATGGGGCAAAAAAAATCACTGCACTCGATGTTTGGGACATCTCGGGGTGGACCTGAAGATCCAGGAAACTGTTGACCATGTTCAAAACACAGCGTTCCTATGGTGACCTGATATGGGAGCAACAAATGAGCGTCGACCGCTGACCAAATTCGCAACGCGGGACTTGTATCGGCTTGTTGCTTGAAAACCCTCGGGGGCGCTGGCCCGTATCGGTAAGAGAGCCCTTGGGCATAGTATCCAGGCCGTTCTTAGGGGTCCCTCCAGGTGTGCAAAAATGATGGAATCCCAGTCAAAGAGTGGGTGAAGCATAGTTTTATCCATCCATGAAAGAGGTAAACATCTCCAGGGGGGATGTGCAGCCGGGTTGAGGCTTGCTCGATGTGAGTTGGGGGAAAAGTATGCACCCTGCCATATCTTGACCCGAGGGGAAGATTTTGGCTTTTGGGATGGGCCAACGGATGAAATTCCCAGGCATTCCTACGTATCTCATGAGGATGATAATCAATCCATACGTAGTTCTTGAAGTCCATGTAGTTTAACGTCTTACAGTGAGGACGTGGGAGGATAGAAGAACGGGAGTGAGCACATGGTGCGACCCTTACAATCCTTGTGTGAGCGGGGCTGAGAAAGCCTACTCCCTGCTACACAAATATCCTCCGAGGAAACTATTCCCAGGGGGAATAGTGGAAGAGAAAAGCTTGGGGCTGGGCTCAAGACGAGGCGTCTGAGTGTTCCTACGTATCCCATTGAAATGGGAATCAAGCCACACATAATTATTGAAATGTAGTTTAACGTCATACGGGACGATGAGCATCTCATTTGGGGATATGTACGGTACGACGAGTAATCTGACGTGAATGAGGACATAATCCCAGACCATACCGTATAATCCCGCAAGTGGGTAAGTCGGGGAAAACCAACTTGCAGTTTATCGTCTCGCGGTGAAGACGGGGGGCCAGGGGCCTGAGGAGGCCAAGGGGCCTGAGGCTGAGCCTCAGTCAAGAAGACCTGACCGGCTTGCAGTTTAACGTCTTGCAATGAGGACAGGGGGACATGGGCCCAAGGAGGCCAAGGGACCTGAGGCTGAGCCTCGGTCAGGAAGGCCTGACTGACTTGCAATTTAACATCTTGCAATGAGGACGAGGGAGATCTTAGTTTAAAGTCGTAGATCTCAGACTATTTGGTAGTTTATTGTCTTGCAGGACAAAAATGCAGTTTAAGGTCATGCAGGAATTTACAGTTTAGGGTCATGTTGGACCATAATGTGCAGTTTAAGGTCATGCAGAACCGTTTCACAGTTTATCGTCCTACAAGACGCAGATGCAGTTTAAGGTCGTACAGGACCACCTTGCAGTTTAGGGTCATGCAAGACCCTTTTGCCCTAGAAAAAGTATCACTTAAGGAACTTGGCATTGGTGGGAGGGGTTACATGCTCTCCATTCGTGGTCACCAAGGAGTATGCTCCATTGGGGTAAACCTTATGGATGATATAAGGCCCTTCCCATTTGGGTTCTAATTTGGGCGGTTTCCTACCGGGAATCATTGGCGCTCAAAGGGCCAGTACCAGGTCGCCCTGTAGAAAAGAGCGGAGACGAACCTTATTGTTGAAGGCCCTCGCTATCTTATCCTAATGCCTTTTTAGATTGTGCAGATCACGAAGCCGGTTCTCGTCCAGTGCTTCCAATTCAACTAGACGGATCTTGGCTACCTCATCTGATGTCTGGTGATCATAAACTGCAGTGCGTAATGATGGAAGCTGGATCTCAATGGGTAGGACAGCCTCAGCTCCATACACCAGGGAATATGGGGTCACCTGGGTAGAATTGCGGGTCATCGTCCGGTAAGCCTAGAGGGCGTTGGGGAGCTTGTCCGGCCAACTCTTCTTGTTCTGACCAACCATCTTCTGCAAAATGTTAGAGAGGGTTTTGTTAAATGCCTTGATCTGTCCATTTGCCTGCGCGTAGTAGTGGGAGGTATGGTTCGACCGGATATCATACTTGGCGTACAATTTCTTCAGTTCAGCCGCTCGGAAGTTGGTGCCGTTATCGGTGAGGATGGCGTGAGGGACCTCAAACCGGTGGATAATGTTGGAGCTCACAAATTCAACGATGGAACGGGCCTTGACCTCTTTGAGCGGAACTGCCTCTGCCCACTTGGAGAAGAAATTTGTAGCAGTTAGGATGAACCTACACTGGCGGGTTGTTGCCGGTGGATATGGTCCCACTACATCAAGTCCCCATACCGCAAATGGCCAAGAGTACTTAGTGGGGTGGAGGGGCTCCGGCGGCCGATGCAGGAAGTTGGCGTGAACTTGGCATGCGTGGCATCTCTTTCCATATCCAATACAATCGTGGATCATAGAGGGCCAGAAGTACCCCAACCTCCGGATTTGATGGGACAGCTTCGGCCCAGCTTGATGGGCGCCACAGGAACCGGTGTGAACCTATTGAATAACTTGAGGTATCTCTACTCCTTGGATGCAACGGAGGAGGACACCATCGAAACTCCTCTTATAAAGGATCTGTTCAAGACTGGGGCCGCTCTGGAGGGTAAATTGCAGCGCGCGGCGTCGGATTCGCTCACGCTCAGCCCGGTCGTTCGGGAGGCGACCATTTTGGAGATACCCGACAAAAGGTGCCCTCCAGTCAGAAGTGGCTTCAACCACTATGTTTGACGAACCTGGGACCCCTGACGTAGAGGGTCCAGCGGTGAGATGGCCTACCCGTAGGCCATCATTGTCCTCTTGGGTGACGGGAGCAATGACTCTCCGGTGTGCCACATGTATGATCAAATCATCTTTCTCGGGTTCTGTGAGCGATGCGGCCAAGCCAGCCAAGGCGTCTGCTTGGCCGTTCTGTGACCGTGGGACATGAGTAACCTCTGGTCGAGAAGATAACTGGGCCATTAGGTGGAGGGTGTACTCCAGCAACGGTGCAAGCTCCGGCTTCCTGACGACGTATTCGCCATTAACCTGTTTGATTACCAGCTCGGAATCTACCTTCACATGTAGATGGGGAACATGGATCTCAAGGGCCAACTCGAGGTTGGTAATGAGAGCCTGGTACTCTGCCTCGTTGTTCGTACAACCTTCTGACAATAGGAACGAGTATGGAAGGACGGCCTGCGCCAGGGTAATGAAGACAATACCCAGGCCCACTCTGTTGAGCTTGGGATCGTTGAGCCTCCTACCGGTGGGGCTCCAGGAGGCGCCGTCGAAATGAATTTTCCAACACGGGACAGCATGATCGACTGAGAGAATCGTCTCATTAGGGAAATCCAGGTCCAGGGATTGATCCACGGAGGTTGGAGGGGCAGCTAAAAAGTTTTCCAACGCCTGTCCCTTAATGGTATTCTGAGATACAAACCTGATATCAAACTGCTGGAGAATCACTACCCACCGTGCTAGTCGGCCAGTCAGCATGGGGCGGTTCAGGATGTACTTCAGTGGGTCTACCCGGGAGACCAATTTCACCTCATGGTGCTGCAGGTAATGTCGCAACTTCTGCACGGCGAAGACGAGCGCAAGGAAGCTCTTTTTGATGGGGGAGTATCTGACCTCCGTATCGAGAAGCATGCGGTTGAGATAGTAGAGACTGTTCTCAGTACCCTCGTTATTCTTCTGGGCGAGCAGCACACCGAGGGATCTCTCCAGGGTGGTCAGATAAAGGACCAGCGACTTTCCGGAGACGGGTGGCATCAATACCGGAGGTCGGAGCAGATACTGCTTGATTTCCTCGAAGGCGGTCCGACACTCCTCATCCCATTCGTAGGCGGCGCCCTTCTTCATGAGCCGGGAAAAGGGCTTACACTTGCCGGCCAGATTGGAGATGAATCGGCGTATATAGGCTAAGTGGCCTTGAAGGCCTCGAAGTTCCCGAATGTTTCTCGGGGGAGGCATTTGGCCGATGCCCTTGATCTTCTCCGGGTCGATCTCGATACCTCGGTATCTAACAACAAATCCCAGAAACTTCCCAGAGGTGACCCCGAAAGCACACTTCAACGGGTTCATCTTTAGGTGGTGGGAATGGAGGAAACCGAACACTTTCTCGAGGTCTTTGAGATGGACCTAGCGCTGACGTGATTTGACTACGAGGTCATCCACATAGCATTCTACCAATGTTCTGAGAATCGGATTGAATATGCGATGCATGGCCCCCTGATAAGTGGAACCTGCATTTTTCAAACCGAATGGCATAACCTGGTAGCAAAAGGTACCTTGGGGAGCCCTAAAGGCAGTGGACTCCTCGTCTTCGGGGGCCATCTAGATCTGGTTGTACCCGGAATAGCCATCCATAAAAGAGAGAGCTTGGAACCCGGCCATGGCATCAATCAATAACTCCGTCACTAGGAGTGGGAAGTCATCCTTTGGGCAGTAGAGATTGAGATCGCGGAAGTCGATGCAGACTCTGATCTGCCCATTCTTCTTCCTGACTGGCACAATGTTGGAAAGCCACTTGGGGTACTGGACTTCCTTAATAAAGTTGTCTTTGATAAGCTTGTCAACTTTGGCCTCAACCATAGCACCATGAGAAGGGTGCATCTTCCTGGGAGGCTGCTTAAACCCACGATGTTTTGCCGGGAGGCCCAGACGGTGAACGACTACCTGGGGATCTAGTCCTGGCATCTCATTGTAACTCCAAGAAAACACATCATGGTGCTGCTTGAGGAAGTCTACGTACTTCTGCCGCTCCTCGAGGGACATGGCTACACTGATCAATGTGGGTCTCGGATCTGCCTCGCTACCAAGGTTCACCTGTACCAGTTTATCAATCGTGGTAGAGACGCCTTCTTCAAAGGCGGGGGGAGCATCCTACAGGTCTTCCTCCCCACCCATGGGGGAACTTCCCGCAACGGGAGATACTTCTGGGCTATCACAGCCTGAGGGGCAGCTGGTGCCAGCTCGGGCAGTAGTGGTCATAATATCAGGAGAGTCACTTTCCATTGAGATCATAGCAATGAAGGAAGTCGACCCTATCCCATCTGGCCTTCGGCCTAAGGGGCCACGTTTGATAATATCAAAGCAGTGGTGATGTGTCGGCCTGAGTCGGTGGATTCCATCCCGGCGGAAGAGACACATATGGCGTACCGCCATCGCCATAAGCTTGACATTCTGGTACCATACAGGGGTAGGAGGTTATGGGATGACCTGAGCCTGGTTGATGTAGGAGTACGAGGTGATTTTCCGCCATCGCTTGGACACAGGAACATTCCTTCCTTGCGTACCCAAAACAAAAAAACATTGCCACATGTCGGGGGCCATGGCCTCCAACTGGTGGATCGGGAGGATGTAGGCGTCATCCATGCTTGCCCAGGGATCACTTGTGACTGGGGCAGGTTCATCCTCACTTACTAGGATTTGTTTATCCTTACTTTTGTAATAACCCTCATCCAGATAGCGGGCCTCACAAGAAGCGAAAGGGGACAGATCTCCTTGGAGCACGCCTACTCGACCGTTGAGGGAGTATTTGAGGCACTGGTGATACGACGAAGGGACCACTGCATGCAGATGGAGCCATGGCCTACCCATCAATGCGTTGTAGGTGGTGTCCTGAGAGACGACCATGAACTCGGTGTTGGAAATTAAGTCACTGAAATGAGTCTTCAGGTAGATCTTGCTGACTGGGGTTTTCTCGGTCCTATCTTACCCCTGGATTCTGAGGTCAGAGGGAGTTAAATCACCTTCAGACAGAACCAACTTTCTCAAAGTCCGAGTCGGAATTAGATTGATTCCAGAACCTGTGTCAAAGAGGCAGTGGCGGACTTCCACGCCATTTAAGTGGCCAGTGATATACAATGGGAGAATGTGCCCCTATATAGGAGGTTCCTCATCTTCATCGGAGAATGAGATAACCGCCTGACACTCGGCGTTTTCAATCATCTTGGTATGGAAGGCTTCTATAGCTGCTACCTCCATCTCAAACTGGAGGGGACTCCTTAAGGCCTCGGCAAGTGACTCTCGCATTTCGGATGACAGGTGAAGGGCCTCAAGAATAGAAATCCTCGCCGGAATGTCGACCAGGTGCTTCAGGACATCATACTTTCATGCCAAATGCGAACCTCTGCTTACAGGAGGTCGTTCGACACTTTGAGGCATAGAGGGTCCTGCCGGTTGAACCGGCAATCGGCTAGTACTGGGTACATCTTGCTGCCTACTAGTTGAAGCCTGGATAGTAGTCGCCGGACTAGGATTGGACAGCGGAGGCTGTTCTGTAGCCGGGCAAGACTGACTGTGATACGAACGAGGCAGCTCTCCCTGATCTAGTAGCACGAACGGCGGTGGAGGTAGAGATGAGGGCGTTAGATGGGGTTGCGCGTGCTGAGCTCTGCGCTGAGCCTGCTGTCTGGTCTTAGTAGCGTGTACGGCTTGACTGAAAGTTCCTGCTGACGTACCTCGATGACCGGCGCGGTTGCGATTCCGCTGACGTTGACGTCGGCTGGAAATGTTGGGGAGGTTCTCCTGGCACTCCCCCTCGTCGGGAGTCATATAGGGCTTTACCAGCTCCACGGTGTTAATTGAAGCGTACCCTTGGTTGTCGCTCGAGGAGTCATCCACCACTGGGCGGATTCTGGGAGGAATCCCCATTTCAGGGGGCATAAAGTCACCGAGAGTGTGGGATGACGACGGCAACGACGGTGTGCGTTTCATCTTCTTGCGTCGCCGTTGTTTGCCCTTTTGGGAAGAGGTTGAATGTGAAGACGATACGGGGGTACCAGCTACTTCTTCTGAAGGTTCCGGTTGCTTCAGGCGTGCCCGGATAATACCATGGGCATGGACGACGGTTTTTCGAGCCATCTAGTCGTCGTATTTCCGGGATCCGTGGTTGGGAACCTGCTGCCACTCGCCTTCGCTGTCGCTGCCGATCTCTGATCCTACAAAGACACCCGCCACTTGTGCTGGTGTCGGGCCCAACATGACTATGTTGTTATTGACCTGGTCTTGAAGCCAGTCTTTAAACACATATCATTGCTTGAGGGTGTGCCCCAAAATTCGATGATAAGGGTAGTAGGTGGGGTGATCGGTGAGATTCGCCTCTGCCGGCCTTCTGCACTCAGGCAGATGCACAATCCCTTGCTCTAGAGCACTTCGGAAGTAGCCAGGGACCTGATTTTCGTTGAAAGAATAAGTCTGGTGCCTTCTTTCTGGATAGGCGGCCCTGGGGTCCTGGCCCTGACGAGGGGCCGGAGGGGCCTGCCGAGGAGGTTGCACCTGATTGTATTGCCTAGGGGGCGGTGGCGCATTGAGCGGGGGAACCTGTCGGTTCTGAGGCAGTCGCTGCTGGGCAGGAGCCTGTGCTTGAGGTGGAGGACCTCTACGGGGTTGCGGGGATGGTACCGCCGGTAGTAACTCCAGCTGCCTCGGGGCTTCTATTTGGGCCACCGCGGTGGGTTCAGCCCTGGCGGTCCTCCTGGCTGGGATCATAGGGGGCAACAAACGTGCCTGACTAGCCTGTTGCAGGGCTTCCTCAAGGCGCTGAGCCTTGTCTGAGAAATCTCTGAACCCTCCAGGGTAGTTCTGGGTAATTAGGGAGGGTACCAGCTCCATTTTGACATTCCCCACACACATCGTCAGTAATTTCTCCTGAGTCAGTGGCATATCGAGGGAATACGTAAGTCCCTTCCACCGGGCGATGAAATCTGTGACTCGCTCAACAGGCCTATGCTTGCACTTGAAGAGGTCCGCAATTCTGGTCTTCCGTGTGGTGGAGCTGAACTGGTACAGGAACTGTCGGCGGAGGTCCTCCCAACTGGTCACCGATCCGATAGGGAGCTGGTTGTACCAGACGAATGTCGGACCTTCCAATGTCTGTAAAAAATATCAGAGCTTGGCGGCTTCTTACTGAGCTGGGGTCCCCAGCATGGGGCCACACCTGGAAGAAAAATGAGCCAAGTGCTGCGGCGGGTCCCCCGTCCTGTTGAAGGGTGAAAAAGTGGGGTTCCCAATACCCGGAGGTGTGGGCATATCATCCACCCACGCGGGATACGGATTTCCATCCGGTGGGACTTCCACCTGTCGTGTTTCCAACGCTTCGAGGCGGGCTGTGAGTGCCGCGATAAGATCATCTGGGTGGGGGTCCCTATCTTGACGGGGATCCCTAACCACAAGTGCATTTCCAGGTTCTTCAACACGGTAGACTGCTTCGGCTGCTCATGGATCAACTGCCGGAACGACCTGCGGGGCTACTGGGGGAACCCGGACTGGATTCTTCAAATTGCCCCGTCGCTGGGGAGGGTTTGGCGAGACGTATCGCGCCCTCTTTCCATACGTTCCGGCTTCTGCCCTGTCTGCGGCAGTAGCATGATCAGGGTTTCCCGGAGGCATCTCACCGGGGGGAACTTGTTCCTGCCCCTTCTTCCCCGGCCTGGGATTACCATAGTCGGGTCGCCGCTCTGCAGCGCGCTCAGCCAAGAGTTCGTCAACCAGCCTCTTCTGCTCAACAAGCTGCTGGCGTAACGTGGCCTTCTCGAGATCTTCGTCCGTTTTTTGCACAGAGGCAGACGGGTCGGAGTGCTTGAAAGTTCGGACGTGCTCTTTACCCTTGCTGACGTTTCGACCGAGTACCAGCGACTCGGTGGGTACGAGGAGGCCTAGTAGGTTCCTCTACTAAGGGGTAACCCTCCCTGATGGGTCCAGCAGTGGTGGTACGCCCTCGGGGGGGAAGTCTCCATCAAGGAGTTCAAGCTCGTCTTACGTGTCCACAATGTCGGCCATGTGGACCGCGACCCCTCTTGAGGGCATGTCCTCGATGTCACATAATGAATCAGGCTGTCGTCAGATAGGGTCGAAGAGGAGAGCAGCATAGTGTCCCCAACCACGGACTTGCACATGGGGGGTGGCTTCCCTGACGATCCTGTGGAGTGCTTTAAAACTTTGAACGCATTTTCGTTGAAGGGTGCTCTGACGGCCTGGCAACTCGGGGTGCTGGGCCACAAGGAGTGTGGCCAAATCGATCAGGCGACACTGCTCGCCGATTTCTTCGAAGTGCTCTCGACTCCTGTGGTATTTCACTCGCTCGTAACGGAGGCGGAAGTGTGTCGCCCATAGGTTTCGACAAAAGAACCCCACTTCTTTAGGGGTAAGAGACTCTGGTACGCGAAAGTTCAGCGCTGTTGTCGGCCAAAACTTCTCTGGGAAGTAATCTACTGCAAGAACACTCCAGAAACTCCTGGGTTCGGACTCAGGGTTTGGCCCTGTGTTTCCCCACTCGTCAACCGGGGGCGGCTGAGGGACCGGCATCTGTATCGAGGTGGACCTCTGGGATAACAAACTCGGCGGTGGGGAATACGGCGAGCGAGCTGACTGGCCGCCGAATTCCGGGCCATCCTCCGAAGAGTGAGGTGACCTGGCCACGATGTCACGATACGAGGGGCTGATAGCAACAGCTTCCGGCACAGGAGTTGCAGCTACTGGTGACCGGTCATGTCGTCGTTCTACCGCCGCTGGCCCCCAAAACAGCTCTCTGTGATCTCTGGTAGAGGTAGAGGGTGCTTCTGGTGACGATGGAGACGACCGCACGGTCGAGACCTGTGGAATTCCCAAGATTTCTTCCTCCTTGATGTACCTGCGGAGAGAGACATGAATCTGGTGGACCTCACATTCCAGGAGAATGAGGATAACGCGTCTGGTTCCTACCCCGATCCTTGATACGGAGGAGCGGGGAGAAGGTTCCATCGCTGAGTCACACTCTGCTTCAGAGTCGGAGAAGCGGACAGGTTTGATCTCCACCCGGGCTTTCCCAGGACTCTTCTTGTGGCGGCAACGACCTGCTCTCCTGCCCTGGGGTGGCTCTTCGAGACAGGGTTGGTCCCTATCAGGCAGTCTCGGGGCGGCGCTGGCGCCGTGGCGGAGAGGGCCCCCACTCGAGATAGTCGAGGTGTGAGGGGCACCAGGGAAAATGTCGAAGGGTACATGGGGAGGAACTCCACGAACAACACCCATGTAGGCGGAGCCTCTGTTGGAATCGGCAGGAGCATGGGGAGGACCCCCATGGTCGATGCGGGTGGAGCGAGGCTGACCTTCACTCCTCGAGTTGCTGGGGCGAGGAAGACCTTTGCCGGTCGTAGATAGGACGTAGGGAGGGCCCCCATGTTGAAGAAGGACCGGATGGACGGTGCCTTCAGGTTGGCAGTTAGGGGCAGGATAATGGACTCTATACCCTGTATAGTGGGCGCGGGAAAGGTTTTCGCGCCGAGCATCACTGTCGTGGGGCAGGTCTTCCTTCGGGATGGGGGTAGCACGAGGCATGCCTCCATGACAAACTTCGGAGCGGGGAAGGTCCACGCTCTGTGGAGTAGTGGTACGAGGAGGACCTCCGTACGGGGTGACATCACCGCAGGTTAGTTCGTGGCGATCACCACTTGGGCCTGCAACCCAAAGAGCCAACCCAGCCTGCCCGCGGGGCGGTTGGGGTCTTGATCCAGGTTGGGTGAAGGAGTGCCCCTTCTCAGTGTATGCGGGGGATTCATAATGCACGTCGGCGGTGGCTCAGGCCACTGTAGCTGTCGACGTCGACGCGCCTGGGTGAGCGTCATCAGCTCGGGCCCGACGCTGACGTCGGGTCAGGAGAGCTGGTGCAGGTGGTGCAGGGACATGGGTTGCCTGCTCTTCCTATGAATCCGGATGGTGGCGCTGACGCGGCCGGACGGGAGCTCTCGCCTGGGGCCCTTGGGTCGGGACCCTGAGCGGGCTGAGCCGGACGGCGCCCGCCTCTTCGGTGTAAGGCGAGGAGTCGTCAAGGCGTTCCAGGGACAGGCTCCCGAAACGGTTGAACGTTGGGGCGGGGAGTAGGGGCTCCCTGCGTGGCCTGTTAGGGCGGCATTGACGGCGGGGCCTGGAGGCCTCCAGGTCCAAGCGGTCCATATTCCTAGTTGGGATGACCCCTTCCTCCTCGTACATGCGCACGAGGTTGTTGATCACCCTTCACTGGATGACCTCTGATGGGGAAAGGGGACGTGGGCGCCCCATATTCCACGATGTGGCATTCGTCATGGCAGTAGCAGCGCCATGTGGGGTGGCTGTGGCGATATTTCCCCTGCCCTGCGTAGGCTAGCGAGCAGTGATCGCGTCTTTGTAATAGCAACCTGGTTCCTAAGAAACGAAGGGATCAACTCATCAGCACTGAGAGGGAAAAGGATCGACAACCAGTGCCCCAACGTCCTTCCATTATCCATGTCTGTAAGAAGGATCCACGCCGACACGCTGCAGAACGGGGTGCCCCACGTTCTACTGCTGTGACTTCCAGTGAGTTTCACGACAGGCCCGCTGTTTGCTTGGCAGGACCAGGCACCGGATATCTGGATCCGGTGACATGTCAATCCACTAGTGTTTCGAACGCTACTAATCTCCATATTGAGGAGAAGAAATTCACGTCGGGTTCACCACTTCTATTTCCGACGCTTTCGCCGGGGCGCGCACGCATCCATCCGTGGAGGAGGAGGACGCACGGCCTATTGCCCCGAGTTCCTGCTTTCCAAAGGCGGGTGACATTTTCTCCTTATTCAGGGACGTATGATCCTTGATCGAAATAGGATGATGGGATGTCGGTTCTTCCTTCTGTGGATTCCTCCTTAGAACTCGTCACCTAGTCCGGGTCTCCCTCATAGATTTCATATGTAGTTCGTGAAACTCTTCCCAGTGCCATGTTTCCATGGACGCTGGTTAATTACACTGCTTCTGTCAGGACATTCCAAAGGGTCCAGTCAGGGAAGCAACCTTCAGTCGGGGGGAGTAGTCACGTTGAGGAATCAGTAGCGTGTCTGGATGCTGGGGAACCTGGCGTGTCTGTCTATTATCCCTGGTCACAGGGCTTCTCGAGGGCATGGAAGCCCGAGGCATCCCACATCGAGCGTGGGGAATTATATGTCATAGACACATATCTGAGGTTTTCCTCAGCTTCCCATGTTTGACACAGGGTACACCGCGAGTTTAACGTCCAGCGGTGACGGATCAACCCAACCGGAGCATTATCTAGGATAGATCGGATTGAGGGATTTCCCTTGAAGGGATGCCGATACCGGGGCCAGCCCATGGGTGGCTGTGAAGAGGAGCGTACCGACATGGTCTCACCGAGATATGACGATCCGGGTGAGAATCGAGGTGGGTGACAGGTGGATGAATGAAGTGGAGGGGGAGTAAAATGGGACCATCACAGGGGGCGACGGTGAAGTTGGGCTAGATCCTTGAAGAGGCCTTCTATGTATCCTCATGGCAGGGAATCAAAGTCCTCGTAGTTCGGGATGGTTCCGGTAAACCGACGTGAATGTGGACCATGGTCTGATGAAAGATGGGCTTGAACCTCAGGGAGGCTTCCTACGTACCATGACTTGACATGGATCAAAGACTTTGTAGTTCAAAGGGTTGATGGAATACAGTTTAACGTCATGAGGGACGGGGGTGAACCGACATGAATGAGGTCGGAACGACCGGATGGTGGGTTTGAACCTCGTAGAGGCTTCCTACGTACCATGCCTTGACATGGATCAAAGACCTCATAGTTCGGGTTAGTCACAACGGCTTGCCGTCAGACTGGGATTGCAGTTTAACGTCGTGCTGGACATAGATAGAACTCGATGTGAATGATGATGGGTGGGCTTGTACCTCAGGAAGGCTTCCTATGTACCATTCCTTGACATGGATCAATGACCTCGTAGTTCATATGGGGACTTTGTCGGTTAACCGACGTGAAGGTGGACCTTGGCCCGATGGATGTCGTCAGCGTACCGACGTGAAGGTGGACCTTGGTCCAATGAAAGATGGGCTTGAACCTCAGAGAGGCTTCCTACGTACCATGCCTTGACATGGATCAAAGACTTCGTAGTTCAAACGGCTGTGCAGTTTAATGTCATGCGGGACAGGGACATACAGTTTAACGTCATGCTGGACGAGGGCATGCAGTTTAACGTCATGCTGGACAAGGGCAAAACTCGACGTGGATGAAAGACTGAGCAATGTGGCTTGTGCCTTGAACCTCATGGAGGCTTCCTACATATCATGCCTTGACATGGATCAAAGTACTCGTAGTTCGGGTTGGTCAAAACGGCTTGCCGTCAGACCGGAATGCAGTTTAACGTCATGCTAGATGGGGATGGGACCCGACGTGAATAAATGACGGGTGGGCTTTAACCTTAGGGAGGTTTCCTACATATCATGCCTTGGCATGGATCAAAGTCCCCGTAGTTCACTATGGGTGGGGGTCAGGGTCGGTGCTCACTCTAAGCCCACGTGAGTCATGATCGGTGTGAGAAACAAGAGGTTGCAAGGACCTGATGATCACGTCGCGAAGGATGCGTCTGTGAGAAGCGAAGAGGGGCTTACGCGTTAGGCAGCCCATGGTTCCGGGACTTACTCCAGGATGGAGGGCCAGGGTCGGGTCACAGTTTAACGTCATGTGTTGAGCATGTGGTGCTTGGCAGTTTAACGTCCTGCAGCTCGGATGAAGGGGGTTCACTCCGCGCCCCTAGGACTTACATAACCGGTACCCTCTGGTCCTTGGGGAAGGGAATGTACCAGCAAGGCCATGGTGAAGGGGGGTTGTGGAACGAACCATCAAGGGGTCCACGTTAGCGTGGCTATGTGAAGAAGCAATAGCCGTTAGCGTGCCTATGCGAAGAAGCATTAGGCGAAGCAACGCTACGAGTGGTATTGTCCATGGGACTTTGAAATCACATCGTGCAAGCCTGGAGGGTCGCACGGGAAGAGGAATTGCTAAGAAAAGGAGTGTGATTTGTGAATTGGAGTTCCTTGGCCTTAGCACGGGGCATAGGTGTGAGTAGAAGTTGTTTCGCGAAGTGGAACAGTGTTCGCGGAGCACTGCCTCGCGAAGAAGAGGTGCCTTGCGAAGCAGGGTCCCGCGAAGCAGTGTGCTTCGCGATGTGTAGCGCTTCTGCCTTAGCATAGGAATCACAAACAGGGGTTGTGTGTTTCTCGAAGCATAAGTTCTCCGCGGCTTCTTGGGTTCCCGTGGGAATCCCCTTCCTTCGCAAATGCCCTTGAGCTTCGTGAAGGGAATCCCTCTCGGAAGAGGGGCTCAAAACGAGACAAAGAAAAGGCGCCTCGTGAAGTAGAAGTACCTCACAGAGCTCATGATTCCCGGGGCAAAGAGTGCTTTGCGATTCGGGAGAGGAGAAGCCAAAAGGTCAGATTGTCCATCCTCGGGACTCATGGGGAGTCCTGTATTTATATGGAAGGGGCGCCACGAAGTGGAACTCATGCGCCGCCTTAGGTGCTTTGCGGCGCGCTCACGAACATCAACGGCGTTCACGAAGAGTTACCTCCTCCGGAGCTTCGCAGTGGGCTCGTGAACGTCAAATGCGTTCGCGAAGAGTTACCGCCACTGGAGCTTCACGGCGGGCTCACGAACGTCAAATGCGTTTGTGGAGAGTTACCGCCTCTGGAGCTTCGCGAGACCGCGCTACCAGTGGTGCTTCGCGGCGGTGCTTCGTGGCTATGCTTCGCGTTGGTGCTTCGCGAGGCAGCGTGCCAGCCTTCTTTTTCATCCATCCCTTTCGTGCAATATTTTGGCGCCAACACATGTTATTAATGGATAATTCAAGGAAGGATTTGTCCCTACCATTTATGAAATTTTATATCTTTACCCATTAATTTAAATAGAACCTTCTCCCTTAATTCTATATCCTTGGTGTAACAATGAGTTTATTTTACGTAGTCAAAGAATGGTGTATTAAGTATATAGGTTGATGATGCTATCATGAAACCTACATGATGAGATGTTGTGACAAAGGGATTATATTACCCAGTGAGAATTAGTATGTGGATGTCATCATTGTGACTTTAAGTTCATTCTCTTGGGTTCCTTGACCCATTTCTTGATAGTACTCTTCGAATTTAGGTAAGCCCGCCTAATGAAAATGAGAAGGAATCCTATAGGGTCACACACTAAGTGTTCTTTATGGTCTTGATTAAATTATATTTGAATTTAATAAATGAAATAAATATCATTCTCAATACATAGGAATAATTTTATTTAATTTTAAATGATCACATAAATTAAATAAAATATATTTATTTTATTAAACATTTGATAAATATTTATTTACTATTTTGTAAATAAAATATTTATTTAATTGAATAAATTATTAACTTATTTGGGTGTTCAATAAATGGAAGTGGAGTTCGAGAGGACCAAGGTAGGTCTGGTAGTAAAATAATTATTTGTAAGATGGTAAATATTTATTTAACTAGTTGGAACAAGACAAAATAATAATAATGTTATTATCATTATGTGGCATGGGATTTCATTTATGATTCTGTTTTTTGCAATTTGGAACACCATGAATAATGGTGTTGTAATTTTTATTATGTATCATGGGTTTTCTATAAGGTTATGAATGTATTTAATTTTTATTATGCAATTAAATATTGTAACTAAAAACCAATGTCATTAAATAGACAGGTACGTCTATTGTTCCATTATGTCTTGAGCCAAACATTTTCTCTCTCAACTACTCTCATCTCTCCCTCTCAAGAATGATAGAATGTCATCAAGATTGAAGAATGAGTGATCAAGAATGATAGAAGTAAGACATTCCTTTCTCCGTGCTAGAACCTAGAGAATCAGTGGCATTGATTGGAGACTTTTAGATCACATGTGGATCACCACTAGAGGGATTCTACTTTGGATCGTCGTAATCCCAATGAAGGAAATTTGTAAGGTCCATTCTAGACAATAATTGATCATTAATGAATAAATTACAGAAGACCAAGGTATTTAATTTCTTTATAAATTATTAAATTAATTATAAACATGGTATGCAAGATCCTCATTCTCAGATCTAGCACTTTTCTTCCTTTTTCTAGATATTTTATCTTAATCTGTGGATACTAGCATTTATCAATGTATTGATCTTGGATTGGTCATCGACTATAGAAAAGAAAAAGTCGGTCCCTCCCAACTACCATGCTTCTTCTATGCTCAGATCCTACAAAACTTTCACATACCTATTCTTCATGGTGTCTTTACATAATTCACTAAAGTTATATCATTATCACGATTTCATGGAGATCTAGTGGGGGTCGATGATGGTGGATTCCTATTTAGTATGATTAAAATATTTTATTATAATTTCACCACCTCTAGTAGGAAATGGAGAGTGTAAAACTAGAAACTTTAATATTGGACTTCTCCCAAATAAGAAGTGATAGGTTCATAACATTGAACTGAAGACCTATGTTATAGTGCTTTTTAAATCACCAAGGATAGATAAGTGAATCAAAGAGGATTAAGATACTAGTTTTCTTCTCATTATCAGTGGAATGGAATTTTCATTCTCCAGTATAATACTAGTTTTTCATTCTTTGATAAATAAAATGATGTAAAAAGACATACAATAGGCTACTGGTCAGCAGTCGGATCATAGTTGTGTTTAATATACATGACCTCATCTGCATCTATAAACCCCCAAATCTCATTGAACCATGTGAATCATAAACCTTGGGGCCTAATTTAGTAGTATTTGGTAGTGAATATGTTACTGATAAATCTCTACATAATGGTGGAGATAGACTGTACATATTTTATTCTATGGTTTTTATATATTCTACTATATATATAACTTGTTTTGACACGGGTTAATCCCATTCATTAATACTGACTCATGTGGTTGTTTAGAAAAACATATTGGTTAAATACTTATATGAGAAACTATGCATTGATATTCCCTTGAGAAGAAAATTATAACATCTTTATATTTTCCTAGAATTTCTAATATTGGTTACATAATTTCAGCATGTTTTTGAGTTTTATAATTTTAGAGATGATAGTATTTATTATGATATTGGAAATGGATTTATTGAAAAACTATCATTAACATATTGATTATAAACATATATGATTAATAATTTCATATTTTAATTGGGATAAGTTATTTTATCACTGAATGGATTGTAGTGGCATGTAGGGTGGGACCAAATCCTTGTTAAAGAGATGTATTTTCAATTTAGGCTACTAAAATAATCTTAGTTTTAGATTAGGCTGTGACTCCCTCCTCTTTCCCTCCAATGGTGTACCAATACTGATATTTCATTCCTGATGATTTCGTGGGGGTTTATCCACATAGTGGAATTGAATTTGAGAATATCCTTGTGCATAGTGTGTGGACCATATCTATTCCATTATATCTCATGTGACTATTAGAGATGAAAGAGCTCATGGAACAACTTGATGGTTAGGAAGCTAAATACTTTATCAGACTATATTCTTCCACTTAAAATTATCTAATGTTATTACCCAATAATTTTAATAGTGGGTTTTGGATTTGTGTGGGCAGTCGAATGTTGAATCAAATCATTGTGAAGACTTAGTACCCATTGCCAAGAAATGATGGCCTTTCTGATCAAGTGACGGGATGCAAGTTGTTTTAGAAGATTGATCTTAATCATTTATATAGTCAAATTTGGGTTATTGGGGAATTTATCTTAATGGAAACATTTACCAGTTGGTATAGGTGGTATGATTATCTCATTATTCCTTTTGGATGTTTATTTCTTTATTGGTGTATATATCCTTCATGGACTTGACCTTTCACTGGTACATGGATTCCATAATCCTTGTGTCTGTCTCTGACATCCTTATATATTATAAGATGCCGAAATCAATTCCATACACTTGGATATCTGGTGGACTATACTTTGGGAAAATATTATCTATGAAAAGTTCTTGAAGTGTCACATTTCGATACATGAGGTATGCCTCCATTGGAACATGGTTTCTCAAAAATGAATATTTTTTTATCTATAGAAAGTTTATATAGTAATATATTGGGAATGATTGTGGAATGTATTCTAGTTATGGAGTTCTTTCATATTTAATAGTTACTACACGAGGTTTATTTATGAATTACCTTTTTTGAATGAAACAATGACCAAATTCACAAAGAAGAGAGTTAAGTTAACATGGCTAGATCAATGTGAAGAGGTATAATTATAGTTTAATAAATGGTTGGTGTCAGCTACATTCTTGATTATTTATTATACTATAAAAGGTTATACAGTGTATTATGATTCTTCTGGTACTGAATTTGGGTCTATTCTGATGCCAGGTGACAAGGTAGTTGTTTACGGGTCTCATCAGTTTTAACCACTTGATTGTAATTACCATACACTAAAATTTAATTTAATGTCTCTGGTACATGCATTAAAATTTTAACAAAATAATTTATTCAGTGAGAGGGTTTTCATGTATACATTCCACAAGAATATACTATTTATTTTTTTCTATCATGTCCTGAATATTCATCACAGTAATTTGGTAGAATAAATTCATATATATGACCTAAATATGCATTATAACCCCAAGAAGGTAAATTAGGTTATAGATGTGATGATCAAGAAAAATAGTATGTGGGAGAATTTAAATTATAGGATGGATAAAAGCTCAATGATTTATTGTCATACTTATAGGTGGGAATATCTGGGGATTAAGGGTCTGTGGTTTTCTCACCCTTAGTGATCACGTCTTCACTGGTAGAATCACTGAATTCTAGTGAGTATCCAGATAAGGAGTGGGTTAGATGCACACGAGATTTTTAGAAAGTGGTTATATTTTAGGTTGGAATTTGGATAGATTTGGTGTTATTATGGTTCATGAAAGGGTGAGGGTTATATCTTTTATTATAGGGGAGGAGACAAGATCCTCTCAATATTCATAGTGGTTAGTAAAACTTATGTCAAAAAAATTATCATGATTTTAAGTGGTAGTTATAGTATCCCAACATGAAGACAAACATTACAGGCTATGTCTCTCATTGTATGACATGATAGAGGATTGACTTTGAAAACTATATACTTGGAGGATTTCTCAATCCAATTCTAGTGCTTGTGTGGAATTTGAATGTGGTTACCACAGAATTCATGACAATGATTCTTAGGACCTTGATTGGTCTAGTGACCATATAGACCATAGTTGATTAGTTGACCAAGTTTTCTCAAGTCACACTGATATGAGAGATGAACTCTATTTATGATATAGGTAGGCTCTATTTTGGAAAAGTTACATGGATTAATGAAATTACATTTTTTGTGATATCTAACAGAGAGTTGCGGTATATCTCATGGTTTTTTAAAAGAATAGAGAAGGTTATGGGTACTAAGATGAAGCTAATGATAACCTTTCATCCTTAGACTGATAGTAAGTCTAAGAGAATGATTCATAGATTATATGATAGTATTAAATTGTGTATTATTTATTTCTAATGTACTTTTGATGAACAACTAGTCTTTGTGTATTTTAGCTCTATAATAACATCTATTTAACTTAAATGTATATGTCTATGCTTGAGTCTCTCTATGGGTGGAATGTTATTCACCCCTCTCTTATCTTGAGGAAGGATAATATTTATATTTTGGGATGAGTATGGTATATAAGACATCTATGTTGGTGAATTTAATATATAAATGGTTTCTTAGGGAACCAAAAAGCCAATGGACATAGGATGAATGAATGAGATGACACTTGGAGATCACTATGGGTGAAAATACATTATTTTGTGTGACCCCTAGGTTGAGGAATATACATCTCAAGAAGAAATGGATATTGGTACCACGGTATGTTGGGATAGTCAAAATCTTAAAATCAATAAGACCTGTTAATTCTTGGTTGGATATTCCTCCACAATATCAATGTACGCACAGTGTATTATATGTGTCAAAATTCTAGAAGTATGATCCATACTATTGGATTTGGTTCCATAGAACCAACTTCTATGTAATTTATGATAACATGTTTTCATTATTTTGAATATTAATAAACTAATTATCACATCATGACTATTCTTATACATAACATAGTATGTGATTATTTCCCTAGAGTAGCAATTGTACTAAAAGGTCATAGTAGTTTCCTACTATGAAGAAAACCCAGAAGTTCTATGACATTATTCTTAAATATATATTATATAGAATGATGATATCATTTTAGGGACACAAATGATATGGGATATCAGGGTTGGAGGCTGATAGGAATTTTAGGTACATTCTCATTGTGTGAGCCCTTGGTAATATCCAGTAGGATATTATGATAATGAGATACACCAGTAGGAAATCCAAATTTATATGTGTCATTGGATGTTCTTATCTATGAATGTGTGTATCGATCCTTAAACATTAATATTATTATTAATGAATATTATGATTTTCATAATTTGATGTATTGATAAAAACCATGATGATATATATTCGTGGTGAGGTAGGATATGTTGGGTGCATCATGAGTAAATTTTATTAATGAATACTACGATAAAGGATTTGTCCCTTCTGTTTTAGCAGATGTTGATATCTCGGGACCTTTTATGGAAATGGTATAGCTTAGATTAATCCATGGTCATGGTTTTCGATAAAGTATTTCATTTTTTAGGAATTAAAAAAAAGAGACATTAATCACTTTGGTTGATGGCACCAACATGCAACCTACTTGATTAGAGATATCTTGATAAAATGATTATATTACATAGTAAGTGTCTGTATGAGGTAACATGTTGTTGTGATATTAACTTCTTTCTATATGGATTCCAAGGAATATTTCTATATTTTCACCCTGGAATTTAGGTAAATTATCCTAATTCCACTAGAAAAGAGGCCTAGAGGGACACAAACTAATTTTATCAAGAATATAAGTTAAATAATATATTTTTATTTATTATTTGACAAGTTGAATAAATATTATTCTCACATGTGGTTTAATAATTATTCATGTATTCTTGATCTCATATAAATATTTATTAGTTATTTAGTAAATTTAATATTTATTTATTTATTGTTGAATAATGTGGTGATATTTATTTAACAAATAATTATACATTATTCAATGTCTGATAAATATTATGGAGTAAATAAAGACCATGATTTTAGGTCCAATGAGAAAAATAATAAATATTTAATATTATTTGATTAAATAATATTTAATTTTAATTAGAAAGTTAAACAAAAGTTTAGAAATAATATTATTATTATTATTATTTGAAATGGGGTTTCTATTAGGATTAAATAAATAATTAATGGAACTTGGGTAATTATTTTATTTTAACCCTAGAAATATATAAACCTAGTTAAGTTATCTTTTTCATAGAATGATTCATTTTTTTGGGTTTTGCACAATGGAATTAGAGAATTATCTCAAACCCCTAAGATATCTCTTCTCCAACATAACTGTCAAAAATGGAGAACAATTTTCCTCCACCAGATCAAGGAGAACACTTTGGAAGAAATTATAATAATTATCAAAGGAATACAATTCAAGAGAAAGGATATGTCGTGCTAGATCCCGATGGTTATTTCAGTGACATTTATAGATTCTTGGAAAACTAATGGATCATAGTTAGAGAGAATATGCACATGAATACTATAACACAACAATGGTGCATCACAGATCTTCCATCATATCCATCATTGCATAAATAATTCCATCAAGGTGATTCATATTTAATTAAATTAATTATAAATAGTATGTGATGATCTTATCTCTCTGGTTCTAGTTTGATTCAAGTTTTTTGTCTTTTTTATTCATTTCTATTAAACATGGAGTTTGTCATCATGTAGATCTCAGATTGATCATTGAATATGGAAAAAGAATAGTTAGGCAGTATTGATCGCATGATTCTGCTACTCCTGTAACCTAAAAGTGGTATTAGAGTGGGTAACATAATTATATAAAATTATTTAAATATATTTTTTGATTTTTGAATTTTAATTTAGGTTTTTAATTCATGTTTAATCATTCATTTAATTTGAATCACAAGATCTAATTATTCCTCCTTCGTTTCTTGTAGATCTAATCAATATGATTAATTTTATGAATAAACTAAAATCTAAAATCTCATATGAAGGTTCCATGGATTCTAGTCAGCTAACACAGTAGTACATTCCATGTGATCAGAATTACACACTATGTACTTGTAGTGAATTCATTATAAATTAATTTAGAAATTAATTTAAATAGTGTGCATTGATTACACATGGTGCATTAAATACCTTAAACAATGTGTTTACCGGACTAGGGTGGTACACGGTCAACTGGATTAAATGTCTTGTATCCCATGTACACAAAATTTAGTCCCTTTAAGTCACAGATGGTCTATGTATTACAATATATGACCTACCTCACTTGTGACTATATAATTTAGAGATCACATGGAATGTATCCCATTAGACACGTTGTGTACTCTATTTTTTTTAGGTACAATTTACATGTCGAGTCCCTAGGCATGTACCTTGGATAGACAGTGAGATACCTTGGATAGGCATGTTGTGTAACTCTCTTGTACACATAGTGTACTTATACCAAATTATACAGATTCAAAATTTATTAATTATATTATGTAAACATTGAGACATGTTCTTGCATGTGGTCATTTAGTTGATAGAAAACCCCATGTGATGGGTTTTAATATATATATATATATATATATATATATCTGTGTGTGTGTGTGTTTAATAAACATATTCATAATGATTGAATCTACATATCATATATGATTCATATTACATTTATTACTCGATTTTCATTAAGCAATACAAGTTACATAAAAATCATATAATTCATGTATTAATTATGTTGACACTACACGTCATGAAATTATGTTATAAGTTGGGTTTTCTATATGTCACAATGCATAAACAAGTATATGAGTATAATACATTCATTTGGGTATTAATCGTGTTTCCTCCAAGGAACATTCATGATTAATTTTAAATAATTTTTTTCCTTTAAAGTTATAATGGATGTGAATCTCAAGGAAATAGTGATGAGAATTAAGATAAAAGAATTGATTAATTAAAGATGATAATTAATTGATTCAAGAATGAATTATCTTAAATAATAATTATTAATAACTAAAAGGTAGTTTTATTTAATTTGTAATTCGTTGTATGCATGTGGATGGTCATTAGTAAAGACTAAGCCTTTTTATGCGATTGGTTTCCTTTAATTTAATTTATTATTAAATTAAATTGTTTTCTTGCGTTCCTTATCTCCTTTTATTATGTAAGGGCCTGCATGCCCATGGTTTCTTTTATTTTAACCCTTTTACCCTCACCTACATGTGAGTAAAAGTATATGTAATGGATGGAAATCCCAAACTAGTGGAGCTGGTTCAATTTTGGAGCAAAGGAGGAACTAATCGAAGAGACGTACATTAGTGGATAGGTTGAAAGCTATAACACATACCTTAATTGGTTAAATATGTTTTCCCCAAAGTAAATTATTAGTTTATAAACTACTAGATAAACTAACCATTATTAAAATCTCATTATCATACAAATTTATTATTTTATTTATATGAGTTTCATGGTTATTTCATTATGGATGTTTTTTCATGATCGTGTTAATTAACGAAATTAATGAGCATTCAAGATTTAACTAAAATAAATTGTCTTTTGCATAAATATTATCTAATACATGGTTATTAACATAAGTTAATCTACATAATATTAACAAGTATGTGAAAAATATAATAATTTTAAATTTTTGTATAAAAAATAAAATAACTCAATTGTATATATTAAGTCAGTATAGCCTTCCACTACATTAGTTAAAATCAAACCATAGTTCAAAGTATATGACCATCCAAATTTGGAGTGCTTCCAATTATCGTGGAATTCTAACTCGATGTTTTTCATTGACTTAAATTAGTTTATATCAAGGGTTGAATTCCAATGAAGGACTTTGTGTAACTAATGGTAAAAGGATGATGAAATCCAATTAAGGATTTAATGATTGGGGAGTCTACTCAGCAGATCAAGGAACTGTAATTTAATGCAGTTGTCATTTAGAATTCCTACCTAAAACCATTAAAGTTTCTTGTCTAACCTAATTTGTTGTAATGAGAACCGAAATATGGATCATTTATACTATAATGTCCAAGAAATATGATATTATGAAACCAATGGTGAGGGATATGGGGTTTGGATAAAATAGTGGTAGACTAGTAAATATAATATTTATTTAATTTTCTTGAATTTAATAGATAATGTACTAAAATTATGCTTAAATTATTTTTTATAAATAGACCCAAAATGAAATCAAACATATAATTTCAATCCATACATGATAAAAAACCTTATCACCAACACAAATTTCCATGAATGGAAAAGTCGCTACGTGTCATCATTCTCCATGGAAGGAAATTATTGTGTTGGAAGAACATTTTTCTAAAGAACCTAGAAATGAGGCAAGTTATAATGAGTTAAAACTCTATGAGAAACATTTTATCTATTTCAAATATGTTCAATGTTTCATGATATAATTGATTTCCAATGACATTTTGAAGTAACATGAGGATATGGATGCCTATAGCACGATGTCTCATCTTTGGGATCTCTATCAAGAGAAGGTGAGACAAGAGAGGTAAGTGATCTCTAATTCTTTGTTTGCAACAATTCATGGAGAGTCTACACCATCTGGACCTCATGTAATCAAGCTTATTGGATAGAATTAATTCCTAGACATATTATGGATTAAATTCCCAGATGAGTTGCGTACATATCCCATACTTTAATCATGGCTAAAGACCTTATTGATTTTTATTCTTAATTACAGTATGAGAAATAATGAGAAGAGTCTTTTGGAACCTATTACTTTAATTTTCCAAGTGGATAAGAACATGGTGCATAATAAAACTATAATAATGATAGTAAATAAGCTAATTAAGAACAAGGAAAAGGGTCTCAAGACCTATAAAAAAGTTTAAATCTCTAGATCACTATCATTTAAAGAAGATTAATATCTAAAGGAAGGGAAAGGAAAAGGAGGAAACATTTTCTTCATGTGGAAAGTTAGGCCACTATAAGAGGAACTACACATTGAAGATAGGGGAAGCTAATGGTTCATTTCTTATTGATCGTAATCATTACATATCAACACATTGGTTATTAGATAAAACTTTTGGTGCTCACATATGTATCCAAAATCAGGAACCAACCAGATTTGAAAATATTTCTAGAGGAGTGGTGGATCTGAGAGCTACTAATGGTGTAAGGCTAGCTGCTCTAGACATTGGTGACTAAAACCTTTCATTACCAATGGGAATGATTTTGGTTTTAAAATATTGTTATTATTAACCTATGGTTACCAATAACATAATTTATATACCATTTTTAGATGTAGATGGGTTTGTTTTTAAAATTGGAAATAATTTTTTTCTTTTATAAGGAAAACATATGTTATGGTATGGCACATTTAAATAATGGTCTTTAATTATTAAATAATGAAAACCAAGTGTTTGAAATTGATAATGAATCATGTTCACACGAATCATATAACACCCATCTTTGGCATCATTGTATTTGTCATGTAAATGAGAAGCATTGATAAATCTATGTCAAAATGGTTATTTAGACTCATTTGAGCTAAAACCACTTGAAAGATGTCATGCTTGATTACAAGTAAAAATAAAAAAACCTCCATATTATGGATAGGGTTAAAGGGAAATAGATCTTATAGGATTAGTACATATTGATGTGTGTAGAACATTTCCAATAGAATCTAGAGGTGGATATTATTTCTTCATAACTTTTATTGATTACTTAAGAAGATATTTATATATCTAGTTTATAAGTTATAAGTATGAGTCCTTTGATAAATTCAAGTTATTCAAGAATGAAGTAGAAAATTGACTTGGTAAGAAGAAAAAGAAGCTTTGATTGGATCGAGGTAGTAAATATCTTAACAAATATTTTATCAACTTATTACAGGATTTTTGGATTCTATCTCCACTTACTCTACCTTATATACCACAGTGGAACTGTGATACTGAAAGGATGAATCATACCTTGTTAGACCTATTAAGGTCGATAATGAGTCATGAAGGTATTCCATTATCCTTTTGGAGATGTGAAATAAAAACTGCGGCATATACATTAAACTAAGTACCAACTAATGTTAAAAATCTAATTCCCTTTGAGTTCTGGAGTGGAAAGATATATGTTTTGTCACATACACGTATATGGGGATGGGAGGAATTTTCTAAGGCCTTATCAGGGAACAAATTAGAACCATGGGGAAAAAAGTGTATCTTTATAGGGTATCCTAAGGAAATAAAGGGATACTACCTATACAACCCCTCAGATAAGAAAGTGACTATCAACAGATAATCTATTTTTCTTAATAGGGAGTACATCCTCACAAAGGATAGTGGGAGAATGATTTAATTCGATGAATTTGATTCTCAAGATACACCATAGTTGTTATAGGAATAGATTCAATAGGTCCTCCAAGAAGAAGTTGTTCCTGAAACATAAGTATTGTGCATGAGTGTAAGAGTGGTAAGAGAAACAGAGAGATATGTTTTTCTAGTAATTGGGGATGGTGACTCGTTATTGGTTGAAAATGATAAACCTCTCTCCTATAATGAGTTAATAGAAAGGTAATAATCTATAAGAATATTAGAATACATGGATTCTGAAATGGATTCCATGTTTTAGAACCAAGATTGGGTTCTGTTCGATCTTCCAGTTTTTATGAATATTATAGGATGCAATTGATTATTCAAGAGGAAATTAAACATGGAAGGTAAATTAAATACCTATAAAGTGATGAAAGTGGCATAAGGGTTTAAAAAATATCAAGGAATTGACTACAATGAATCCTTTTCACTGGTTGACATGTTTAAATCCATCATAATTATTCTTTATATAGCAGCTTACCAAGAAAATGATATTCAGTAGATGTATGTAAAAACTGTCTTCCTTAATGGAATCCTTCAGGAAGATTTCTATCTAACGCAACCAGAAAGTTTTGTGAATCCAGGTGATGCCAAAATAATTTTATAGTTTTATATATCTATTTATGGATTTAAGAAAACATCTATTTCATGGATCATTTGATTCTATTAATCCATAAAATAATTTTGTTTCGTTAAGAATGAATGTGAGATGTGTGTTTGAATGAGGTTTAGTGGGAATGTATTTGTTATCCTAGTAGCATGTGTTGATGAAATATTACTTATTAGGATCAATATAATATTCTTACTATCTATTAAGGTCTATTTAAACAATTTTTTCTCCATAAAGTACTTTGGTGAAGAATCCTAATTTCTAGGGATGAAAATAATTCATGATTGATCCAAGAGGTTACTTGTAGTAAGTCAAAGTACATATATTGAAAAGATACTAAAGAGATTTAGTATGGATTAATCCAAGAGTGGATTGGTTTCAATGTCACATGGTTTATATATTTCAAAGAAAATGCTTCCTTAGACACAACATGAGAAAGATAGAATGATTATGATCTTATAAACTTCAGCGATAGGATCAACCATGTCTTCCATGCTTTGTACTAGACATGAGGTTGCCTACGTATTGAGAATGGAGGGTAGATATCAAGAAGATTTAGGATAACATCATTATAATACTGTTAAAGATATATTTATGTATATGATAAGAACTAAGGGTATGTTCCTAGGGTATGAAGGAGACGTAGAAATGGTCATCAAAGGTTATAATGATTCTAGTTTTTAGATAGATTAGAATGATCTGATTTCATAGTTAGGATTTGTTTAATGTCTCAACAGAGGATCTATGATCTGGAAGAGTTCAATGAAGCTAGTTTTCATTGATTCTATAGTAGAGTCTGAGTATATATAAGATTTTGATGCTACCAAGGAATCCATTTGTATTCATAACTTTGTCTAAGATCTTGATGGGGTACCTAGAAGTAAAGATCCTATCACATTTCATTGTAATAATAATGTAGTAGTGGATCTTGAAAAAGAGCCAAGGTCACACCAGCAGAAAAAAGCACATACTCCAAAAGTATCACCACTTGAGGTAATTTTATCAATGGGGTGAAGCTACAGTGAGAAGTGTACCCACAGAAGAGACCATGGTGGACTCCTTGACTAAAGGCCTATCTCACCAGAAGCATGAGTATCATGTGAGAGCTAGAGGACAAACGTTTTTTAGTCGTTGGATCTATTGAAAGTGGGAATCTATTATATTTAGTGCCCTAGAACCAAATTATATGTAATTTATGATAACATGTATTAAATTTTTTTTTGAATATTAATAAACTACTAATCACATCATGATTATTCTTCTATGTAACATTGTATGTGATAATGTCCTTAGAGTAGCTGTCACACTGAATGGTCATAGCAGTTCCCCACTGTGATGAGAACCGATAAGTGAATCGAAAATATTCTAAAATATATGTTCTATAGTCAAATGATATTATTTAATGGTCAGAAATGATACAGGCTATTGGGGTGGAGACTCATTGGACATTGAGGAACCTTTTTATAGTGTACACCCTTGGTAATATCCTATAATTTATTATGATAATGTGACCTGCCAGTAGGAAATTCAAATTTATATGTTTCATTGAATGTTCCAATATGAAAAAGTGTGTATTGATCCTTAGAATTTAATATTATTATTAATGAATATTATGAGTCATTTACATTGATGTATTGAAAAAAATCATGATGATATATGTTCATGGTGACGTAGTATACATTGGGTTCTTCATGAGTAATATTGAATTAATAAATAATGTGATATAGGATTTTTTCATTCTGTTATAACAGAAGTTGATATCTTAGTCCCTTTGATGGAAATTATATAGCCTAAATTAATCCATGTCCATGGTATTCGATAGGCAAGTTCATTTTTCCAGAAATCAAAGTAAGAGACATTGAGCACATTGGTTGGGGGTACCGACTTGCAACTTGCTTCATTAAAGATATCATGATAAAAGGATTATATTATATAGTAATAATTCATATGAGGTAACATGTCATTGCATCATTAATTTGTTTTTCTATGGGTGCCTTTCCGTGTTACTAGATGATATCCTCAGATTTTAGACTGCTTTACCTAATTCCCCTAAGAAAGAGTCCTAGACGGTCAGACACAAAGTGTGTCCAAAATTTTAGTTAAATAATATATTATTATTTTTTATTTAACAAGTTTAATAAATATTATTCCAACACATGGTTTAATAATTATTCATGTGTTCTTGATTTCATATAAATATTTATTTTATATTCAGTAAATTTAATATTTATTTATTTATTGGTGAATAATGGAGGGATATTTATTCAAAAAATAAATAGAAATTATTAAAGGAATGATAAATATTATGGAGGAATGATGGAGCAGGATTTTAGGACTGGTGATAAAAATTATAAATATTTAATATCATTTAATTAAATAATATTTAATTTTAATTCAAAAGTTAAGCGAATGTAGAGAAATAATAATATTATTATTATTTGAAATGAGTATTTAGTTATGATTAAATATATAATTAAGTTAACTTGTGAAATTATTTTATTTTAACCCTAGCGATATATAAAACTAGTTATGTTATTTTCTCTATAAAACAATTCATTTGTTTGGGTGGTGCACAATATAATTGGGGAATTATCTCAAGACCTTGAGATCACTCTTCTCTAATATCTCTCCCAATAATGGAGAGAAATCATACTATACTAGATAAAATATAAATATTTGGAAGTAATTCTCATAGAGATCAAAGGCAGACGACACAATCATAAGGATCTTTCCTGCTAGCACCTAGAGATTCTTTCAGCGACATATGGAGATTCGTGGAACACGTGTGGATAATCGCTAGAGGGAACATGCACTTGATTCCTACAACAAAATGATGATGCATCTTAGATCTGTTAACAGATCTATCAATTACGAAATAATTCCATCAAGTTAATTATTATTTAATTAAATAAATTATAAATAATATGTGATGATCATATCTCTATCTAGTTCTAGCATGATTCTTATTATCTATCTTATTTGATTCAATTCCATTTAATATGGAGTTTATCATCATGTAGATATTAGATTGATCATTGAACACATAAAAAATCACCACCGATCACAGGCTTCCACTGTGCTCAAAACCTACACAAACCAAGTGTATGTGATCAATTGTAAGGTTGTTGAATTGTCAACAGATGCATCTTTTTTGGGGATACAAGTTCGAATAAATGAACTAATAACAATATTTATATGAGGAAATATAATCACACTATTATAGATGGTATCACATTTTTTTTAATGAAGAAACTTGGGAGTTGGAAGCTGGAATTCAGGCACAGTGACCTGAGTGGTTTGAGTTATCATATGGGGTTACTTCTCAATGATAAGAATTCATAAGAATGGGAGAATTTTGAAACCTAATTTTTTGGTAATCCACTCTTTATAACTTTTAAATTTCACATGATAATTTTTTCATGAGTTTTGAGACCAGTAATAGTTTTCCAAAATGATGTAATAAAAAAGAAGAAAGGCTAGTGGGATTATTGTAGCATGGAAATCTATAATAGTTACACTAGATAGTAAGCGGGCTCTACTATCCATCTTGTAGAGTATGTAGAGATCTACAGAAAACTATTTATCCCTATGACAAGCATGTGGTGTTAAATGGGAGATGTGATTATTCCCAGTATCCACTGGCCAGCCAGTGGAGGATATTTTTAAATCAAAAGAGTTTGATGGTTCCTAACAGTGATACAAATTTTATAATATTTAAAAAAACATAAAATCTTTTTAAATTTATTTACTTTCATATTCCAAATTTTACTCCCAAATCCCTAGGGGTCCTATCTAGTTATTTTTATGTTCTCTCGCTTCCACCAAACACCTCTGTTTGACATACTAACAACGGATTGATCTTGTATTATTCTTACTGTGAGTTCTTATTCATTCTAGATAAATCCCTCTCTTCTCCTTGATCAAAAAATTAGTTTATGATTTACTTATCATAATTACATTTTTTTGATTGATTTATAATGGGATACATTTATTTTTTATAAAGTCATCACCTCAATTGAAGGAATTAGCTTTTATATGACCTTTGATTCAATATCATTATCGGCAGTGGATATTCTCATGAATTAATGAACATAAAATTCATTTAGGGTGAGGTTTCAACCTATACTTGATCCAAGGATTATAAATTTCTTTAATCATGTTCGTAACTATCTTTATGTATAGATTTTGGACTCTGATGGTAAACCTTGATTTTCATTAATTATTGAACTTTTTGTATGATGCCCTTAACATTGGAATATGTTTTGTATAGGTTCATGACATGTTGTTGGGATGTCGGTGTATCAATTTGATACCTGTGTTTGATTCATGATCATATATGGTGTGAATCTCAATCCCCTATGGAACCTATTCTTGTACTACTCTCAAGTTGATTGTACTGGTTATGATACATGTTAATCTGAGGTGATGTTTTATCATTAATTTGTACCTTGTATAATATTGGGCTATTATTTTTACTTTTATTTGATCATACAAGTTGATTCTTGTGGACTATCCCCCAGAGGGGGATGTATTCGATTCCTAGATGGAAAGATTTTTAAAATAATTTAAAGGGTGATAAGTCAATCATGTTTTTGGGCTATCTCAATGAATGGGATTTATTGGGTTCCTAATTATTGATCCTTCTAGCATGGGTCCAAAGAAGACAGATCTAATCTCTTAGGACCCAACCAATGTTTTTTTACTTACGTAATATGTGGTAATTTATATATGTACCATGTTTAATTTCATGGTACATGACATTATCTCTTATGAACATCTATTAAAGGCCATTGGTGGTGTCATACTAAGTCTTGTATAAACAAAAATCTAAAGTATTTCGGTTCCCATGTATATTTCATGATTTTATATCTAGAGAAGGTCAACGGACCTATGGTGGATTGTTGAGTAGGTTTTTTATAGAAAAAATATGATTCTAGATGGACCATGAGATGGATCGTGCAACTTTTATTATTATATTATCCACACATTGGGTGGTTTTGTTTAGTTTTTTGGTTTTTTTAATGATATTCCATATTGATACTACATGAGTTGGATTTTTGGTAATTGACTCTACTCTGATATTTATTTATTTATTTATTTATTTATTTATTTATTTATTTATTTATTTATTTATTGGAAATAATTATTTTTTATAATCTAATATTTTCTTGGTATTCAGGGAATAGTCTCCCCACATAATTCCATTGGACTTCACTACTACTCGAAAACCTCTAGCATACGGGGGGGTGTACGAGGTTGTATGGAACCCCTAGAATAGACATTGTAAAATGAGAATTTGATTTAGGATGATGTTTGTCACATTTTTTGATTTATAAAATATATTCAATAGACTGTGATTTTAGTTGAGGAATATGGATACTGATAATTTTTGGAATCATATATTTTTTTTATTGAGGTTTTATATTGATTCATCATATTAACAAGTTTTATAAGAATATATTATCTTGGTATTCACGTGATCGGTGTGTGACAATAAGATCATCTTTATGTCATATAGGGTTTAATTTTAAGATGATTTGAGAAAATTAGTGACCTTATTTTTAATTTTTTGAATATAGTCATACATCTTTTGGAGGATTATTAAGGATACCAATTTATGTAATAGTTTATTTTGAACTTTGGGAGTTATTTTTTATCATTTAGAGATTAAAAAATATTGTAAAACTTTTTCAATAAATTTTTGTTTCAGTATATATCTCAGTATATGATGAATTTATTTTCATTATTTTATAGAACTTATAATATATTAAAATTTATTTTTACTGATTTATGCTTGAAAAATTCAACTTTATTATTCATTTCCTGATTTAAGATGCAATGTGGAAATTAATGTATAAACAACAAAATAATAAAATTATTCTTATGAAATGAAATCATTTAGGTATATATTCTCATATTATGTATATTGATAGTAAATTAATCCCCAGACATTAAGAAAAAATATTAAAATAATAAATTTATTCTTTTACATTCATTTATGATTAATTTATGGTCTTTTCACCCCAAACTAATTTATGTTTTTATGGTCATTAATTTTATCATGACCATGTTCTAAATCACTCTATATTAGTCCTTGAATTTTTTTTCTCCACTATGTATTTATATATATATATATATTGACATGCCATTAATTTTATCATTATTAGAGGTCCCAATTATTTGATATCTCAGGTAAATTTTCTTTTTCCCAATTCCCCTTTTTAAATGATGATTTATTATAACTTTATATGATATGTGTCTTCAATAAAGTTATTATCAACTATTGGACCAGTGATGACTGAGATAATATTTAGAGGATGTTATTTATTTGAGGAGGGTATAAAAATGTAATATTATTAAAATTCATTATAAATTCATAAAAATATCAAGATCTTTCATAACATGAAACTGTGAGATTTTATCGATTTTTGATATACTATAGAAATAATATTATCTAAATGTGGATATTAAAACCAAGCCATTGAATTGGAAGTTATGAATATGCTTAATGGTATTATGATATATATTTATAATTCACCTACTCAGTACAGATTTATTTATTAATTCTTATAAAATATGCACTTAAATTTTAGTAAAATCATTTTATTATTTAAATATACTTTTCATTCAAGAATTGTTTTTATTACTTTTTGTGAGTAAGTATAATAACCCATTTTTGAAACTTTTGGAATTTTTATTCTATAAAAAGGATAATATTTTTTAAATAATAATATCTAAATTATCTTTATAGTGATATTTTTCAATTTTTCTAAAAAGATAAATGTTTTTAGTGAATAGTGAATGAATAAAAATTTTATAGATTATTATCTTATCAATTAAAGTATTTAAGAAGTTAAAATTTATTATTAATTGATTTAAAATTTTAATTAGTTCATTATTATTAAAAATAATCCAATTAATATAATTAGAATCATGATAATGTTTTATTTTGGTATAAATACAATTTTATACTTAAAAATGCATCTTTTTAGAAAACCATTTTTGTCTCATTTGTGGGATTATTTTAAATATAATTTATTCCACCTATAGGGATTTAATTTGAAAAAATTAATTCCTTATTAAAATATTATTTTACATATTCTTTAACTAGGTCAATGTTTTGTCACTATGAATAGTAACCATGGTAAATATATGTCACCTCTATAATGGTAAAACTTGTAAAACGTGGTTAAATCTATGGGATAGGGATTTAAAATTACTCTAACACATAATATTAATATATTCTATGGGTGGTATTGTACTATTCCAATCCAATATTATATTTTATGTATGTTTTAGCTATTATTATTAGATAATAGCTAATATATTATTTTATGTAATGAAAAAGAAAAAAATGAAACTCACCATTATTTTAAAAACCCTAATATTTTTTCATAGAGATAAAAAGTTTTTTTGTTAATTTATAATTTTTTATTTTAAATATGATTTTTTTCATTTTAATTTATCTTTATTTTTATTGATGGAATAATTACCTTAAATTGTTATGCAACATCAATAGAGTATTTGATAAAGTAATAGAAAAATAAAATAAGTGGTTTTCAAAACATTTAAAGTAATAAAATGTGAATGAATTATTGTATTCCATGAAGTTTTGAGATAAATATAACATTATAATCATGTTTTAAAAAATTTAATTCAATTTTTCTTCAATATTGTGTCCATTAATGGAAAGATAAGGGAATTGTCTCAAAAATTACCATAATGTATCTTATGTTGCACAATATTTTATTAAACCAATTAAAATAATTAAAATATGACTATTAGTCATGTAAATTTTATATTTAATATAATATTAAAAAAATTACAATTATTTTATACTCTTCCTTCTATAGTAAAAGTCATTACACCTAAAAGGTAACAACATTAATATATCAGTAGTTGTCCAAATGGTGAATGGGGGATAATTCTACAAGATATGGGTTAAATAATTACCTAAACATGTATATATATATATTATTGTATTATATTATTTAAAATTATATTCATTATTTTAATAGAAAATATCAATTTTGAGTCTATTTTTATGAAATTAATTTATTATAATTTAATACTATAACAAATTCCAAGGGTACCAATCACCTTTAATATAAAAGGACACTATTAATAATCTCTTCCTCACACTTCATGAGAGACTTATGATGACCAAACCAAATTATAAATTCTTATAAGAACCCTAATCTACATTATAGTGGTTTTTGTATTCTTATATTACCAACCCTAGTGTATTTAATTAGGGATCTAATGGAGTTTATTTAAATTGGAGGTAATCATCTTAATTTAGTGTTTTCATCTTTCATCTTCTTCTACCTCCTAAAATTATTTTCAAACCATTCAAACATAATTAAAACTCTATATCCCATATATTATGATGTTGTTATGTTTATTTCATAACTTTATCTATATCCAATCCATCATGTCAGAAATTAATGTATCAGTTGTTCATATATGTGGACTACCACCTATCAGTAGAGATATAATTCATTTTCCATCACCGTAAATCATGGTTGGTTTTTATGTTTCATTTAATTTTTATGAATGTGTTTATTATATAATTATTCCTTTATAATTATTATATCTGAAATACATTCTTACCTTTCCATCTATTAGAAAACAATAACATCGCTTGTCTGTATGTATGGACTAACACCACCATGAATAAATGTGATTTGTTTTACTATATATTAATTATTATAAAAATAATTATTTTTATTTTTATTTCTTTCATTCAATCCAGAAAAATATGGAAACATCATGTTTGTGTACATACAGATTTTAGTCTCCACCATGTTATGTGATTCCTTTTTTATCACCACTTTATATGAATAATTATAAAATTTTATACGATTTATTAATATTATAATTATTTCATGATTTTGATTTTTTATATGATGAAATTGTGACCAATGTTCTAGTACCCAAATCATCAAACAAAATCATGCTTGTAAAATGGAACATTTTTCATGTGATTGATCATTTTAATGAAGAAATTAATTATTAAACTATAATAAAAATAAAAATGAATTATAAATAGTATAGTGTGTATTAATATATATCTGTAATATATATATATATATATATATATATATATATATTATAAATGATATTTTAACACATATTAAGTAATACATAACATGATGTAAGGGTTTCTCATATCACTTTTAATTTTGGGATTCATGTGCCACATTCACCACTCATTTTTTATATGTTATTTATATAATAACCATGATTGTTTTATAGGAATATTTTTATGAAAATTATTGGGATTTAAACATCTATGTAAGTATCTCTATTTCATTAGTTTTTGATCCTGTTATTACCAAATTTAAAAGATTTTTTCATGTGAATATTGTTTCGTTGAGACATGTTTGATGTTATACACCTATTTATTTTTATAAGGTGTATATAATACCAATTTAAAATTATATATAATCAATATACTTATGTTAATTATATTAAATGTTTCATTTTTTTATTATTTCATGGGGAATATGATTCAATAGTTTCTATTGTGATAATGGATTTATCATTCAATCTCATTTTAATCAGGATTGTTTATGCTTATATTTAGCATGAGGAAACTTTTATGATAAATATCATATAAAACTAAAATATTTTATTATATTATGATTATTCATAGAATTTTTATGTAATATTACCATTTTCCTATTTTAGTAATTAAAATTATCCAGAAAACATTTATAAGAAAACCATACATTATTTCTTATTTGTCAAGGAATCTTTTTCATTAATTTCCATGTTTTCGATAAAAAAATCAATAATGTTTTTAATATTAACCTATTAAATTTTAATTTCATTTTTACCCATGTCTTAAAATATATATAAATGTTCAAAATTAATATTCTTTTCATTTTTTGAGTGAGTAACATTTTAATATTTACAAAAAAAGTGAATTAATTTTTTTATGATGTAAACAGAATGACTAGAATTTGTTACCATCATGGCTACTAAATACTTTAAAGATTTAGTTTTATGTTTCTATTTTTATTTTCAAAAAAATATTTTTCCATAATAATATATACATTTTTTATTTAAAATTAATGATTAGAAAAATAAAAGAGTACTTTCCTCGAAAATATTACAATGATATTTTAAAAGAATTTTACATCCACAATAAAACCCTTTGATGTTACATAATTCTTACTAAGAATATAAATAAATGATATAATAATTATTCCTTTTAGGGAAGTTTTATGAAAATAATGATGATATATTTAAGAAATCCATTTATATTCCACATGTAATTCTATGATGATGTGATGGATTGTTTTTTGAAACTCATTTTCTTTACATGGTATATTATATTACGGTATGGAAATATGATGAATATATTATGACCATGTGGTTAAAATATGTATAGATTTCATTTTATAAAGGGTGGGACCAAAATTATATATTCCTATAGTTCATTGGGTATTGATGTATATCTCTTGAGATAATAATGACTGGAATGGGGGTGAACCCAATTTATTGTGGGGAATTTTCTACTATGATAGTCTTAAGAGTGAACTTTGACTAAGGATGTAATGGAATGGGGAGTTAGCCTTATCCACTATGATAGTTTTGGTAGTGATACATGACTAAAGAAATTATTTTCAATTCTTATGTGTATTACACAAACATAGGCCTTATGATTACGTTATGGTCACATAACTAATGTCTTATTATTGATGATTTTACATTTTTATATCATATGTATTGTGATTAAAAATACATTATATAATGATTCATGATTAATTAAATTTCAATTAATGACTATAAAAATCTTATGTTATAATCATTTTATTATCACGTTTGATCACTGAATTATATATCATATGTTTACCCTTATTTAGAATTTAAGTTCATCATTTTCGTATGTGTCTCTTTCTCTATCATATAATGAAAGTTTTTAATTTTTTTATGTCTAAGAAGTTTACTATGATAGAAGATATGTTTGGGATATGTTGAAGATAATTTATGAAATAAAATTTTTATGTGTTTAGTTTCCATGTACTATAAAACTTTATAGTTCTTGAATGTATATTATTTTGAAATATAATGAATATTCATTGAAAATTCCTAATATATATGGTTAAATTATTTGGTTACTATAAGAACTCCCCACCTAGGAAATATAAAACATACAAGGTATTTAGTTCCAAATACATGAACCACACATCACATTATCCCTACACAGGTTGGCCGCTCATCCAATCCTATCACACATCTCCAAAGTTATTCACTTAAAAATGTAGCCTAGACTCCTCAATTGAGGCATATCCCAAAACTTTATGAATATCCCATCATTCAACCAACCTTTCATGATTAATTCACTAAATACAATCCCTATTCTTAAACAACAACATGTTAAAGACATCAACATCCATATCTCTCATACTTGAGAATCCATCATTTTTCTTCAAACCTAATTTTTTATTTATTATGATATCACTATTGATTTGGGGATTTTATGGTGGTACCTGGGATAGAAAAAATGTACTCCCCTATACTACCCCTCTCTCTAGGGTACACCCACCAAGGTACTCAATAAACATTTGTAGAGGAATAGTTACACCTCTACCTGATTCACTAGCTTAGAGGATCTAGGATGTCCCATAGCTCTAGTATTTCCTACCCATGATAATCACTCCTAGACCATCAATAATCACTACTTAAAGGGAAATATAAGGACCTATATCATGGTCTAATAAGTTTTTTATTTCATCTATATCCCCCATTATCCCTCATATCACATTGAATATATTTATAATCAGTATATAAACAATCAGTGGATGAGTAATCAAGAAAATGTTTAATGGTTTTTAGAGGCCCTTGCCCGAATGGCCTGCAGGCCTTCTTTTTTATTTTATTAGAGATAATACCCCTTTTAAGGGTTGAAGGGGAACCCGTACATGACCCATAGGCCCAAGGCACAAGGCTCGACATGACCTGTAATACATGACCCGAAGGCCCAGAGGCATACCATGCCCAATACATGACTCGTAGGCCCAGCCCACTAGAACTTCCCCTCCCCAGCTTCTGCATCATTGATTTCCTTTAGCTCACCACCTGCATTGCTGATCAGCTAGCATTTCCTCATATAAAGATGCACGGTGCCTGGTTCCGATGGTAGTTTCCATACCCTCTCACTCTTCCAATCCTGTTAGCTCTGTTTTTGGTGACTGTTAATGCTGCTCTGATCCTCATTTGGGGCCTGCTCTGTGTGAACTGGGCTACTTCATGGTCTACAATGGCCTGAAGGCCCTGTAGCCCGAAGGCCTTTTGATGGCCCGAAGTCCCTGAGACCCGTAGGCCCAAACCGGTGGCCCGAAAGCCGAAATCAAGTGAATAGTCTGGATGCTACAGTATCAAACAATGGCTACTATAGTGGCTGCTACAGTTCTGTTGCATTACTGCTACAGTACCCCAAAAATTCACCTCCACCTGGTTTTGAACCTCGGTCTCTTGGATGCCAAGCAGAAGCCCTTACCACTCGGGTACGGGCTCGTTGGCGAGGCCCTTGACACTTTCATTCTATGTGTATGTGTTAGTGAATAATTTAATTAATTTAATGGTAAGTATCTCCTATTTATATAGAATTCTTATCACATGCTATATAAACAATTAATAAAAAATATGAAAATCATTAGAGACCGCCTACCACATATGATGTTATTCACTTTAACAAATCCTTATCATCCTTACATAGGAACATACAAGCCTCATGTCTTACATCAAGATTTAATCTCAAACTACAGTATCAAAAAAATTATTTATAAAAAATTATTATTATGTATACAATTTAATTTAATTACTAATAATTTTATTATATCTTAATGGTGGACATTCATATTCTAAAACATCATTAAATAGAGTGATGTTCCCTCATGACATGCCCCAAAACCTAAGACATGAAAAATACATGTAAATACATTTTATTTTATTGAATTAAAGTTATGTAATTCTAGAGTTTCAGAGTATAGAAACACTCCTGTGGTAAAATTTAAAATATACCCAAATAAATGAAGTCAAAAAATATCTTCCACTTACATTGATTCTGGGGCATGGGTTTTACACCCAGGATATGTCGATGTGAAATTCTAAGCATGAATGGGCCTTGAAAATTAATATTGAATATAAATATATTATATTTATCCAAATAAAATGTATTTTTGATGAAACTTTTATATCTATTGAATAGAAAAGTTTATGATAAAATAAGAAACACTTTTGACTCAAAGTGATGATTTTACCCTAAGTATGGTATATCATTCATTTACATCACTACGCACTAGACATTGTCATCTATGGTGGATTAATAAATTTATTAATGTAATTTAATTAATTAATTAATTAATCATCCATACACCCTTATAAATTATTTTTTAACCTCTCTAATATCCCTATCTTGATATGGATATCCTATATTTCCCTAGTTTTATATATAAAGATGGTGAGAAAGGAGGAGGATGAGGAACATCCATAGGAACTAGTGGAACCATGAATTTAATAATTATATCACAGAAACATTGAAAATTAGGTCACATATTGATGAAAAATATAATTATAATTCAATTTATATTTTTATGCATTAGATATTCTCCATGAGGTGGGTCCATGTTCATTCCATTTCTCTATTCTCCCTAAATCTTTTGTTTGAATATATTTTATATTACATTATAACTCTATGGTTAATTCATTACAGGTATTGGAATATCATTTTTTTATAGAGGATTGATTATACCTCATTATTTATTCCCTAAATATCATCCCATGAACATATCAATAGGGTGAAATGAAATTTTGTAACGCCCTGACCCCAGTTACCCAGAGGTCGGTCCATTATTTTAATAAATTGGCATGATTAAAAGGAATCATGTCTCAAATTACCGATCAGTTTAGTAGTCTTAGAAACAAGATACATACATAAGCTCAACATTACAATTTAAAAAGAAAAACAACACTAATTTATTCCATTAGAAACATCCAAGCCTCCTAGATTATGCTTGCAAGTCACTCTTCACTAACTCCTTCATATATTGGGAAAATGAAACATAAGAAATGGGTGAGATCAAACGCTCGGTAAGGGTAATCAATACAGTGTAAGATAACATAAATATTAAGCATGGTGAATAATTGAAAACACATGTCTTAACGAATAATAAACATGAACACTTTATGGCAGGAATATGAGCTGAGTAAATAATCCCATAATAAAACATAGTCATGGGTATTCTACTTGTCAAATAACCACATGAAATATCAATATTTAATCTCATACTGATGGAATTAATAATGCCAAACATCACAACCACATATTCATGGACTCGTTCCAAGACTACAAATAAGATTTTTTCAAGGCCTTGTGCCAAGACACTAGTTTGTCTCATGAGACCAACCGATGCATCAACAAGCTATATCGGGCTCCACCTGTCACTTACTAATTCCAATGCATTACTCACATGAAAAGGTTGAAACATAATCTGAACATTCGTATTAAAACTAGCATAGGAAATGTCAATATTTTAACCACAAACCATGAAGGGTATAAAAATAGCACATCCACAGTCAAACATAACTCATTCAATACAACATGGAAGATTGTATTATAATATATTATCCTCAATAGATAATAATAAAGGATATTTACATGGATGAAAATAATCATCAAAACTATTTGAGAGAAATATCCCCCTTTTTCTTGAAAACAATTAAAAGTATCACTATTTATCAAGAAGTCATTTAAAAGGTATTTTTGAATCAAAGTGTCCCATAACACTTTGAAATTTTTAAAAGGAATTTTAATTTTAAAACTTTAATTCTCATATAAATAAATCCTTAAAACCATTTTTAAAACATGGACATTAAGGATAAAGATTTAGAATAATAAATCTTTAAAACATTTAAAATGATATTTTAGTTAGAGTTCCTAACCAAAAGAGAGACACTTGAATAAAAATAATTGAGGTAATAAAAACATTATAATATCATGAAAATAAAGGGATTCATGATATACTATGTCTCAGTACAATATAAACAACATTTAAAAGTGAATTGGCGTATAACAACAAAGAAGTCTCAACGGAATGTAAATTGAGATGAAATATCTTATAAAGACTGTATCCTTAGGTTAAGGATAAATCAATGACATAATTATGTGTGAAAAATATAAATACACTCAATATGATTGGATATTCATTGTAAATAAATTAGAGTATATTCACATATATTCTTGTAAAAACAACATCAATTAATTGGATTTTTAACTCAGTAAATGGGATTGAGTTAAAATTACTCTTATCAAGTTCATATCAATGATTTGAGAATTTATCAAGGAGTTATTATGTGTATCAAAAGTATATACACAGAAAGGGGAGTGTAAATTACTACACAAATAACAAATAGTTATTCTACACATAATCATGGAGTAAAATAATCAATGAAGTATGCCTAAAGCCCAATGAGTGAAAATTGAAATTTGAAATTCCCTTACTGATTTGGTAACTTATGAAACATAAACCCCATGAAAGAAGTATCATACAATGAAGATGTAAATACCCATAAATTAATGTATATTACATAAGTAATACAATCATGGTTAGTACATACACAACATAAAAGGAAATAGTGGCAATATAGCATGAATCTCACAGAAATAAGAAGTGAGATGAAACACCCTTAATTAATTGTAATCAATCGATTCATATGAAAAAAAGTTAATAACCACTAAATTAATTACATAATACCATGAATATAAATATAATCATGATAATATATATCAAATGGAAGCATAAAATACACCACATGCAATAAATAAGTGGCGAATAATGGAAATCTCACAGAATTAAAAGTGAGATAAGAAACCCCTTACATTGTACTTTTACTTGGTAGATGGTAGGTTAACCTCATGTATAATGGTTAAATAATTATTATTAAATTATAAAAGAACCACATACATTAATATGATATCATATATGATCTTCTAATATTGCTTTGTTAATGATATTTCAGTAGTATCATCGTTTAGGGTGTTAACTGATTTGTTTTCCTTTATATGCTTTGTTACGTAACTAATGTTTGTTATGGATAGGATGTATCTTATTCATATTCAGAATTATATTAAGTCTTTTAACATTATTTTTAATCATCAAATGAAAATCAGTCTTGAATGGATACAATGGGGAATGAATCTCGTTGCGTTCGTGGAGATGGTAATCCGTACGTACGCACGAGCGACAATATCATTATTTTGATATTAAAATCATATATAATTGGATGCTATATCATATAAAAATAATAATTGTCATGTTATATTTATTATTTAAATAATTTATACTCATTATTATACCCATCCAAATGATGAAGTATTTGAATAAAAAACTACACCACGACGTGGAGATGGTAAGTCGTACGTACGCACGTATGGTGAATTGTCATTAAAAGTATGGATAGAATAATGAATATGGTCATAATATATTTATAATAACATCACAGTATATGTAATATACTGGTGTTATTTTTTTATAATAGAAACCACAAGGAAAGAAGTGGAAGAAGAAAAAACTTGAAAGAGGTGATGAAATATTTAGCTCTTCTTCGGGTTCTTCCTTTTGATTTGATCAAAAGGGCTCCTTAGGTTGGCTTTCTGACTAAAGGAAGGCCTCTAGGATTAAGGTAGGAAAATTGATAGGGTATTTGTTCAGGGGTTGGCTAAGCCAAATGTCTTTGAAGTTGTGAATTATAGAGAAGGGGAAGTGCCCTTTTATATGAGGGGTGAGGGGCACCTTAGGAAAAGCTATAAATATTATTTTATAAAAAAATCATTTTCGGTTTCAAAATACTCCAAAATGAATTATTTAACGAATGAGGTAGTTATGGTTCTAAAAAATCTCAAAAAATAGTTTTTAGATAGGTTTGGGTCACTATATTAACCTTATATTTTAGATTTAACTCTTAGTTAAATAGTTTGATATTTACCATGTCTCTTTGTATTTTTATATTATATTGTTAATAAACTTACTATAAACTTCCAAAAGAACCTCAAGTAGTTCATTAATGATACACCTATCATTATATATGTTTTTTGGAAGATCCTTATATTTTTAGGATTATTATATCAACCAATAATATTGTATTTTTTTTAAAACTCATTTGTGTCAATTTTGACATTATTTAATAATTGATTTTTTTTAAGTCATAAAAACTTCATTAATTTTAAATAAATAAATTTATTAAACTCTAACATATTATTTTAACCTATAAATTTTTTTTCTGGCATCAAAACGTTCAAATTATATTTATTTTAGTATTTATAATATCATTTATTTGATTGTTTCATTAATAAGAAAAATACTGTATCATTATTGTGGCATATATAAATATATTTATTTTATGTCTAAAAATTATAAATAAAATATCCTGAAGTAGGAAATATTCTTATATTTATAATTAATATTTATAGTCGAATATATCAATTATATAACCTCATATAAAAATTGTTTTACTAAAATATATTTGCTTTTGTTATTTTTGTCTTTACTTTAGATTATTTAATATAAAATGTCATTATCACTCCCAAGTGGCTCCATGGGGTACCAAAATCGACCCAAAGATTCCCATGGTTGGAAATGTATCATCCAATACGTTTGGGACACGTGTTAGGGTAATTTAATATTATTATAATATAATTTTTTACCCTTATTTACCGGATATACCCTTTAACCATGGTAAATAAAATATTTACCGATGTAATTATTCAAAATGTCTAAAAATAAAATTTACCTATTTACAAAATTTATACCTCATGAATCCAAATATGTAATCCATTTTTCTAAATTAAAAACACATAAATGGAAGGAATTAATTTAAAATTAATTCTCGTTTGTCAAAACAAAAAGTGTGTTTTTATGAAATAATAACTATCAAAAGATTGACACTTGTTTATGTCCAGTTTAATCGTGAGATTACATCCAATGACTTAAATAATATTAAATTATAAAAATATAATCTAATGATACTTAAAAACCATTCAAATTTATAATTTATCACTATAAATTATTTCTATTAAAAAAGTTGTTTTTAATTAAAATTTAGTATTTTCACTATTCATCAAAAATTGAAATTTTTCAGAAAAATACCAAAACATCACCCTAAGATAATTTTGATATTATGAATCCAAAAATGAAGTCCATTTTGAAAGATAATATTTATAAAATTTCAAAAAGTGGGTATTAATATTCATAACGGCTAGTTTGATTGGTCGCGGTGTGTTAGAATCTCAAAGTTGCGTACAATGCAAGCTATTACATTATTTAAAGGGAAACATACCACGAAAGCTTGGGGTGTTACATTCTTCCCCCCTTTTGGAAATTTCAATACTAAATTTTTAAAATTGGTCTTGGGAACATAATTTAAAGTCCCACATCAGAAAAAGAGTCAATAAAACTATCACTTTAAAAGAAAGAAAGATAAGTACAAAGATCACCTGAGATAACCCATTCTAGGATTCCTTGTAGGAAAGAATGGATATGGAAGATAAAATAAGTGTCAAGTTATGATGGAGAGGGATAGAAAACCTAATCAGGGGAAAGTTAACAATAAGAAAACCACAAACTTGTGATGGGACAAATAGTCACTAGTTTCCAAGTAGGAAAAGTAAATGGACAACATTTTTTAGGTTACATTTCATAAAGAAGAGGAATTTACTTACGAGATTGAATAAGAACATAAAGAGATATACTTACTTTTTAAGTAGAGTTTCATTCTTTAATAAATTTCTACCACTAAATCATTTTTTTCAAACGATGAGTATTCAAAATGACTTGGTCACACGGGAAGAGCTAGAATCAACTTCTAGAGAATCACATTATCCACAAAGGATAAACTATATATTAACCTTGTCTTTAGAGATAAATAAAAACCAAAATGGTTAGTATAAGATCAGATAATTCCAAAAAAGGATAATCCTTTAGATAAAGAAACACTAATCTTAATTTCCAAAATTAAACCAACAATACCCCAAAGTTAAATTAATACCATTCAATAAACAATTGTCCTTAAAATACTTAAATATAATCCAAACTAATATTGAAACCAAAAACTTAGAAGAATTTGGTTATGTAGTCTTCCATGTTAAATTGTATCTCCAAATGACATCAACTACACTTAAAGTCACATACTTAATAGTAATTATCCTAATCAAGTATTCTCTATTATAGGTTAATCATTTCCATAAATAAACCAAATCACTATAAATACTCAATAAAAACATAAATAAAAATCCACTATTACTCCTCAAATGAAATCCCATATTATTCTATTTTCCTTAGGCATATAGTATTCCCAACAGAGCGAATATCTTCCAAAATAACATTTATCACTTAATCACCAAATCATTTTCCTATACTAAGGTTATTCATTTGATAAGACATAAGATACCAAATAACCTTATTATTGATAAATAAAATCATTTAACTAAAAAAAATTAGTCACACTAACCAGGGAATTTATATAGTACAGTGGTAGGCAATAAATCCCAATCGCACTCTAGTTGTGGGTTTGATTCCCACAACTTTGTCCGACATAACTGGTTATCACATGGTCTGTGTGTTCTTTTAAAAAACTATATTTTATAACATTACCAAAAGGAGATAAATTCCTCAAAATAAATATAACATAATTTAACCACAAATTTTATCTATTACCTTTCATTTTAATCCCAAAATATAACAACTTGTAATTTCCTCAAACTCAATGATCATATAAAACCAAATGGTTATTTATAACTATATCCACAAGAGAAAATATAATTCTTCTTCAAATAACATTTTCACATGACAACTACAGGGTTAAAAATACAAGAGAAAATTATTCCAAAGTAATCCCATCAATAAAGAGCATTAATACTTTTAAACATTTCTCCAACCATTTATTTCTACATAGCTTCCTCTTTGACCAAAAAAATATCTTATAGAATAGGGTATTCACTCGAGTAATGGCCAGGTCCCCTAAATTTATAGAAAATAACTGTAAATGGATTCTTGGACCATTTTTTATTTTCTTCCATAATACTCTTCATTTTTTCTCGGAAATTATTTACTGTATATCCTTCTTTCCCACATGTAATGCATTTCTTTGTTCCAATGAGACACTTTCCTAGGTGTCTCCTTCCACATTTTCTGCACGATGGAAATTGAGGTTTCTTTTCTCCATGGTCTCCACTGCTAAAGCTCTTATCATTCATCTCCTTCCAACTATTTGTTGAGTCCAGGAGTTGGTTAATATATATGTTGTTGATAGTATTTCTGGAAAACTGATTTGGAATGAACATGATATCCTTTATACCTATCAACATTCCATTTTTTTACTCATTTCCACCACTATTCCCACCTTGTAAATCATGCTCAAAGTTACTATGAATTCCTTGGAATCCATCCATTGACTAAAACCAGAAAGAATTGTGTGAGTAACAATAGTCATAAAACCATTAAGAGAATATCATGACACCATATTTTCAATTTCAAACGCCTTAGGATTAACCAAGGACATTTTTTCTCATCTTATATTAAAATGATTCAAATTGGTTTTTAAAGAAAATGTAAATTATCCTAAGCATATCCCCCAGAAGTATCGTAACTAAGAGTGAGTCAAGGCCTATTTTCGTGCACCAATTCCCGTTCGATTCTATCTCAAAGCGGTGTTTTTTAGTTTTACCCCTAGGTACATATGTGCCAGAGCCACCTCTACCTGCTCGTATCCAGACAGGGATGTATTGCTTGGAAAACTCAAAAAATATCTACAGTATCAAAATTCTAGGAAGTTCTTCTATACTAATCCTAAAAGTTTATCTTAGGATAATGTGCTCTAATCAGAGTTTATCTAAATCTAGTTTCCAAGGTTTGTACTAAACTTCCTCTAATACCAACTGTAATGCCCGGACATCAGTTACCCAGAGGTCGGTGCATTATTTTAATAAATTGTAATGATTACAAGGAATAAAGTCCTGAAGGACCGATTAGTTTAGTAGTCTGGGAAACAAGATACATACATAAGTTCAATATTACAATTTGAAAAGAAAAACAACATCAATTTATTCCATTATAAACATTCAAGTCTCCTAGATTATGCTTGCAAGTCACTCATAACTAACTCCTTCATATCCTGGGAAAATGAAATATAAAAAAGGGGTGAGCTCAAACACTCAGTAAGGGTAAGAAATACAGCAAAAGATAACATAAATATTAATCATGGTGAATAATTGAAAACACATGCCTTAACGAATAATAAACATGAGCACTTTATGGCAGGAATATGAGCTGAGTAAATAATGACATAATAAAACATAGTCATGGGTATTCTACTAGTCAAATAACCATATGAAATATCAATAGCTAATCTCATAATTATTGAATGCATAATGCTGGACATCATAACCACATAGTCAAGGCCTCGTGCCAAGAATAAAAATAATATTTTGTCAAGTCCTTGTGCCAATACACTATTTTGTCTCATGAGACCTATCAATGCATCGAGGAGCTATAGTGGGATCGACCCATCACTTATTAAGTCCAATGTATTCCTCATATGAAAAGGTTGAATCATAATTTGAACATTCGTATTAAAACTAGCATACGAAATGTCAATATTTTAACCACAACCCATGAATGGTATAAAAATAGCACATCCACAGTCAAACATAACTCATTCAATACAATATGGAAGATGGTATTATAATATATCAACATCAATAGAGAATAATGAAGGATATTTACATGGATGAAAATAATCATCAAAACTATTTGGGAGAAATATCCCCTTTTTCTTGAAAGCATTTAAAACTATCACTATTTATCAAGAAGCTGTTTCAAATGGATTTTTGAATCAAAGTGTCCCATAGCACTTTGAAACTTTTAAAAGGAATTTTAATTTTTAAACTTTAATGTCCATATAAATAAATCCTTAAAACCATTTTTATGACATGGACATTAATGAGAAAGATTTAGAATAATAAATCTTTAAAACATTTAAAATGATATTTTAGTTAGAGTTACTAACCAAAAGAGATACAATTGAATACAAGTAATTAAGGTAATAAAAACTTTATAATATCATGAGAATAAAGGGATTCATGATATACTATGTCAAAATACATTATAAACATCATATAAAAGTGAATTGGCATATAAAAAATAAATAACTCTCTATAGAATGTAAATTGAGATGAAATCTATTATAAAGACCATATCCTTAGGTTAAAGATAAATCAACGACATAATTATGCATTCCAAATATAAATACACTCAATATTATTGGATATTCAGTGTAAATCAATCAGATGAAATTCACACATATTCTTTTAAAAACAACACCAATTAATTGGATGTTTAACTCAATAAATGGAGATTGAGTTAAAATTACTCTTATCAAGTTCATATCGTTGACTTGAGAATTTATCAATGTAGTGATTATTTTTATCAAAATTATATACACAGAAATGGAAGTGGAAATTACTACACAAATAATTAATAGTGATTCCACACATAATCATGGAGTAAAATAATCAATGAAGTATGCGTAAAGCCCAATGAGTAGAAATTGAAATTTGAAATTCCCTTAACGATTTGGTAACTTATGAAACATACACCCCATGAAATAAGTATCATAAAATTAATATTTATATACCCATAAATTAATGTTTATTACATAATTAATACAATCATGGGCAGTATATACACCACACAAAAGGAAATAGTTTCAATATAGCATGAATCTCACGGAAATAAGAAGTTAGATGAAACACCCTTACTTCATTGTAATCAATTGAGTCATATGAAAAAACATTAATAACCACCAAATGAATCACAAAATACATTAATATAAAGAGAATAATGATAATATATATCAAATGGTAGCACGAAATACACCACATGAAATAAATAAGTGGCGAATAACAGAAATCTTACAGAATTAAAAGTGAGATAAGAAACCCCTTACTTTGTACTTTACCTTGGTCGATGGTAGGTTAAACTAATGTATAATGGTGAAATAATTATTATTAAATTATAAATTAACCATATACATTAATATTATATCATATATGATCTTTTAATATTGCTTTTTTAATGATATTTCAGTAGTATTATCGTTTTGGTTGTTAACAAATTCATTTTCCTTTATATACTTTGTTACGTAAGTAATGTTTGTTATGGATATGATGTATCTAATTAATATTCATAATTATATTAATTATTTAACCATTACTTTTAATCATCAAATAAAAATTAGTCTTGAATGGATACGATGGGGAATGAATATCATCGCGTTTGTGGAGACGGTAATCCATACGTACGCATAAGCGACAATATCATTATTTTAGTATTAAAATCATATATAATTGGATGTTATATCATATAAAAAGAATAATTATCATGTTATATTTATTATTTACATCATTTATACTCATTAATATACCCATCCAAATGATTAAGTGTTTGAATAACAAACTACACCAAGACTTAGAGACGGTAAGTCGTACGTACACACGTATGGTGACATGTCATTCAAAGTATGGATAGAATAATGAATATGGTCGTAAAATATTTATAATAAAACAATATTATATAGAATATATTGGAGTTATTATTTTATAATATAAACAAAAATTAAAGAATAATTGGAAGAAGAAAAAACTTGAAAGAGGTGATGAAATATTTACCACTTCTTCGGGTTCTTCCTTTTGATTTGATCAAAAGGGCTCGTTAGGTTGGATTAATGACTAAATTAAGGACTCTAGGATGAAGGTAGGACAGTTTAAAGGGTATTTGGTTAGGTTTTGGCCAATAAAAATGGATTTTAAGATGTGAATTAGAGATAATGGTAAGTGCCCTTTTATAAGAGGGGTGAGGGGCACCATAGGAAAAGCTAGAAATATTTTTTTATAAAAAATAATTTTCTTTTTCTAATGGTCCAAAATGAATTATTTAAAGGATAATGTGAGGATGGGTCAAAAAAATCTCAACAAATAGGTTTTAGATAGTTTTGGGTCACTATATTAACCTTATCTTTTAGATTTAACTCTTAGTTAAATAGTTTTACATTTACCATGTCTTTGTGTATTTTTATATTATATGGTTAATAAACTTACTATAAACTTACAATAAAACCCCAAGTGGTTCATTAATTATACAACTATCATTATATAATTTTTTTTTCCAGACATTAGATTTTTAGTATTATTATATCAACCAATAATATTGTATTTTTTTAAAAAACTCATTTATAACAATTTTGACATTATTTAAAAATTGATTTTTTTAAAGTTCTAACAGCTTCATTAATTCAAAATAAATACATTTATTAAACCCTAACATGTCATAGTAACCTATAAATTTTTTTATGGCATAAAAACTTTCAAATTTATATTTATTTTAGTATTTATAACATCATTTATTTGATTGTTTCATTAATAAGGAAAATATTGCATCATTATTGTGTCATATATAAATATATTTATTTTATGTCTAAAAATTATAAATAAAACATCATGAGGTTGGAAATATTCTTATATTTATAATGAATATTTATAGTCGAATAGATCAATTATATAACCTCATATAAAATTTTTTTTACTAAAAGATATTTTCTTTTGTTATTTTTGTCTTTACTTTAGATTATTTAATATAAAATGTCATTATCACTCCCAAGTGGATCCATGGGGTAACAAAATCAACCCAAGGATTACCATGGTCGTACATGTATCATAAAATAGGGTTATGACACATGTTAGGATAATTTAATATTATTATAATATTATTTTTTTACTCTTATTTACCGGATTTACCCTTTAACCATGGTAAATAAAATATTTACCGAAGTAATTATTCAAAATGCCTAATAGTAAAAGTTACTTATTTACACAATTTGGACCTCCTAATTCCAAATATGGAATCCATTTTTCCAAATTAAAAACATAGAAGTTTCAGAAATTAATTTGAAATTAATTACCGTTTTACAAAACAAAAAGCGTGTTTTTTGAAATAATAACTTTCAAAAGATTGACACTTGTTTATGTCCAGTTTAATCGTGAGATTACATCCAATGACTTAAATTATATTAAATGATAAAAATATAATCTAATGATACTTAAAAACCATTCAAATTTATAATTTAACACTATAAATTATTTCGATTAAAAAAGTTTGTAATTAAAATTTAGTATTTTCACTATTCATCAAAAATTGAAAGTTTTCAGAAAAATACCAAAAATTCACCCTATGATAATTTCAATATTTTGAATACAAAAATGAATTCCATTTTGAAATATAAAATTTATTGAATTTAAAAAGGTGGGTATTACTATTCATAATAGCTAGTTTGATTGGTCGCGGTGTGTTTGAATCTTGATGTTGTGTACAATGTAAGCTATTACATTATTCAAAGGGAAACATACCATGGAAGCTTGGTGTGTTAAAAATTTTCTATATAATTATTGTATTTTTTAGGATAAATGATGAGATGATAAGGTGTATAAAATAATGTATTCTCTCTTCTATATCAAATTCTCTCTACCACAATCTATACCCACCATTTTCTTCTCATGTGATGATTATATTCAAATCTACCTAGAAATGTTTGGATTTATAAATAATGTTTTGATTATGCATTGGGATCAGATATTGTGAGATAGAATTTATGGGCCTACATTGGAAGTTCCACAACATGGTGGTTAGTGTAGAGTATGATGTGAAGTCCTAGATAATGAAGCCCGAATCGCTTTTTAATAGTGTGAAGATAGTATAGGGAATTATATATATATTGGGGTGTAGTGGGGTCCCATGGTAGTGAAGGAAATTATCACATGAATGTTTTTAGAGTGTGTATTCTATGGTAGATCGGTGGCCATATAGATTATATACATGTAGGAATGAATGTAAATTAATAAAAAAGAAACAAAATAATATAGATAAATATAATGATAATGGGGGTGATTAGAGAGAAAATTATGAGGACTGTTACATGGAGTATATCCAAATATTTTCATTATAAGTAGAAATTTTATTATAATAATAATAATAACATAAAAATTGTTATCAATATTATATAATCTTTTTTTAGTTGATTCCTTTTACTGAGACATTTGATTGATGATATGTCTCTAGAATCATGACCCATACACCAAGATAGATGATTAAGAATTATTATGTTATGCAAAGTCAAATAGTGGCATGGGCCCCATTTTCTATTTCATATTCCCTCTTCTATTCAGTATGATAAATTTCATATTTTTCTTATGATAGCTATTTATAATAAATTAATAGACTATTATAATTTTTTTCTATATTGATCCCAATGTTGTGTTCCATTCATCCTTATGAGGCTTTTTCAAAGTTGACATATATGAAATTATTATCTAAATATGTAGGGTTGATGATATGATATATATTTTATTTTCAAATTTTTTTGATAGTCAATACTCCACAGAAAAAATCATTTATATTTGGGCATGGTCCACTATTTCATATGTATTGATATGGTCAGAATTTCCCTAGACACACCTAAGATATGGTTCTCTATCTATGAATTTGTTACTCCATGGATTGGTATATTTATTCTAGTTCATAGTCTCTCATTACTCATGATTAGATAAAATCAGTACTCCCCCACACACACCTAGGATATAGTCCTCTATATGAGGATTTATCACTCCCTTATTGTGGAGATCTAGAATTATAAAGTAATCCACATATGGTAAGTACTCTACTGACTATTTATTCACCCATCATTAGGGTGAATTCCCAAACTTCAATTATTGATAGGTTATATAGATTTCAATCATGGTTTGTTTTGAAGGGTATATTGATAGTATGAAATTAATATACAGGAGGATTTGGTGGTCCCACTTATGGCAAACATGCATCGATGAAGAGAGGTATCCCCATTATGAATTATAGAAGAGTTTTGATTGATTGTAGTGTTTCAACTATAGACTCATGTGGTACATATTATTCCTTGGAACTCTTTAATGTTCATAGCTATATGATTTTATAATGAGTACTGACTATTAATGATTAGAGGGGGGATGATTAGAAATTTTATTTGATACTTTATAATTTTACTTTATATAATATCAGGATTATTATTTCTTTTTATTCATATGGTAAAACATTCATACTAGTATATTTGAGAAATATTTTTATTCTAGTTCATATTTAATGTCTTTATAGTGGTCACCTCATGTACCAAGATTTGGGTTGAAATTTTTTAGTCTATTTTCTTTTGGATTTTGAGGCATCCTGCTGGTTATAATTATACTCACCCCAGTATAGGAATTATACCCACACGTGGTTTCTCATTGAAGATGATGCGTGATATTAGAGGTGGGAATGATTCCATGAACTTAGGATAATATGTTCAGAGATGACACAAAGTGATTATTAGTGACATATATAGATCATGGTGTTTTGTGGTGGTGGAAGTGACCATTTTAGAAGGGGATTAATTTGGGAATATATTCATCCTCGAGAAGATTCTCAAAAATTTCTAGTTTAGAGACATGTTAGATGTTCTCTTTCCCATTTAGTTATTTTTTTGATATATATCTTACCATTTCCTCATATATTGTTTCTATACAATTAATTTGACAATATATATCATGCTAGTATTTTTGGGTTATCCTTTGTATTAGAGATGGGTTTTTTTCTTCTTGTTCTTAGATAAGGTATCCCCTATTTTGAGATATTACTCCATGATGATAGTCACTATCCCCTAGCATATTTGAGGAAAGATTGGGATGCACTCTTAGCATACTTCTAACCTAAATATGTCCCCAGTTGGATGGTTCATGCAAATATACAATTTAATTTCAAAAATTAGTCACCAATTTAACCAAAATTATTTGAAACAATTGTAGAGTGGGGTATCATAAAAAAATAACCAGCCTTCGTGACTATTTCACGATGATTTGGTAGATTTTTCACCAAAATACAGCTCGAACACATAAAAAATTGTTAAATCAAAAGTAAAGGAAAAATAGAGGTATATGAGTAGGAAAATACATCAATTGAAAAATGAAAACACCCCATTTAAAAGGGGAATCTTAAGAGGATTGAGATGAGGAGGATCTGACCAAAATTACATCTCCTGATGTATCGTTGGAATAAAACTAAAGGGATTAAGCATAAATTAATGAGTTTGCACCGTGTTAAAATAATAGGTAAATATACCTATTTGGGAACAACAATGGGGATCATGTATATATGATAATTTTCCCCTTTATCCCACACAATTTCTTATATAGTTCATAGTAAAACAACCCTCCATGAAGAAAAATTAAATTTTACCCAAGTCCTTCATGATTAGAATCCATCCCTTCATTACATGACATTTGTGCCAGGGAAGCTTGTGGCATGGCCACCTAAGGTCATTACATCATCACCACGGAGAATAGGGGCTAAACCATCCCAAAAAACAATTATGGAACTACCCCTATGGGTCATGGTGTGAAACTCTTTTCTAATAAATTCCCAACACCTTTGTATGTCCTCACCTCTATCATATTATAGTGCCTCACACTCCAAACTAAGACCCCCCCCCCCCGTTATAGTTCATTATAGTGTGACCAAAGAATCATGATTTCCCTATCCACATACATAAAAACTATAAAAGTGAGGTGATCACCATGCCCCCACTCAAATGATCACTCAATCCCTTGAGTTACCTCCAAAACCTTGAACCATAAAATATATATTTATAATATGATTCAACTCACTGAATTCCAGAATGAAACTAAATTTATTGAATTGTCTATACTCCAAGATAAAAAGGTCAAATTATAACTAAATTTTACAACCCATAAAGACATGGGTCATTACTACTTTTCCACAATAAAAATTTTTAGACTCAAGAATACTCATTGGATCTTATATATCAATCCTAATATTCCATGGTTGTAAATTCACTATCAATACACTAAAAACTCTATAAGAACACCAAACAATTTTCCACAATGCAACTCCAATATCACCGCACACAATTAACCAAAATCCAAGATACCCAGTTGTCACCATTTTCGAATATCAATATATTGATTAACCACACCCATATTTCCTAAAAAATTGAATCTTAATAAATCGATCCATTTAGAAGCTTATGTTTCTCCCAAACATAAGAGTCTTATCATAAACAGAGGTTTTAAACCATGGTTCTCCCCACAATAGGAATTACCTACTGTAACATATTTCTAGTATTACATTAATATTCATGGTATCATTTCCATCTCACATCACTCAACTCCATGAAGAAACATTAACAGTCCCCCATCTAACTGACATCTCCCAAAGACACTCAACCACACCAATGGACACACTATATCACTACAAGATCATAATACTTCAATCCCAAAAGGCATAGTGAGATCATCTCAAGAACCACACCAATGTATGAACATCAATTTTGACGTAAAACCATATTTTAGAAATCAAATAAACATATATTTTATTCTACTATCATAATGATCATTGGCACAACTTCCATTTTCTTAACTTTAGTATCATGCTCAATTACAACTTGGTCACAGTGCCAATAAATAGACTCAATCCACTAAAAAATATGAAAAATAAATTTTTTATTCCATAATAAAAAATAAAAAATTAGATCTATATCCACACTAGAATCCTTGATCCATCCTGATAGTCCAGTGACTGATCGTGCTGCATCCACGCGCCTACTAATATAGGGGTTTAATGCCCAAGAATTATTACATGCATCCGGCTATAGGGGAAACCCTATCATAATTCTAATAAATTGGAATACTAATCTTTATAGACTATGACCTATCCATTAATATACATAATTATTGGACATAATCATCTTGATCATACCTAAGTTCCAATGTGAATAACCAATCAGTACCCATTCCTGGTTCTCTAGGAACATCATACTCTACATCTACCAAATTCTTGTCCACAATGATGGTCACTCAATCTATTGACCAATAGTGAACCCCACACTATATGGATTCCCCTATATTTATCCTCGAGTGAAATACTGAATTGATTCCAAAATTTATTGGAATCTATCCAATCAATCTATACTCAGTCTTCATCGATTATATGTGTCATGGGATAAGATCAAATAGACTGTACTATGATTCTCTGATTCATTCATAACATATCATTTATCTACAAAGGGATTCCAATCATTCCAATCAAAATATTTGGACTCCATTCCCATATGGGTCTCAAATAATCCATCGTTCATTACAGTATACATAACCACTCATTAATAAATAACTAAATATTATTCACACATAATTAGTGTGAACGGACCATAATGAACTATGAAGTTTACAAAAAAATAAATTCTAACACTCACTATTCCATTCTGTGAAAGATTTATCAACCAAGTAATCTTCTCAGAGGTTCATTTCCATTATCAAGGTAATATAATAAATTTTTAATGATAATTAAAACCAGTTTTTTTGATAATTTGTATGAAATTTTATGTTAAAATGAATCTTTTCAACAAAATTACTTTAATAAATATTATAAAGTATTTTTTAAGGTTTAAATCCCATTCAACATCTTCAAATATTTTATGGAATACATTCATAGTTTTGTTCTATATTAGTGTGTGATTTTGAGGCATGTATAGCCTCAATGCAGGTGCAATAAATATGTTAATCATATTATATCATGTGCACATGATTTATCCAAAATAATTTAATATCTACCAAATAGTGCATCATGTTAGAAATATGATACTATTGATACATTTGGGAAATGATATTTACACTACGTGGGGTATAAACATTGTGCATGCCTATAAGGACCTGGGTTTTTCTGGACTAGAATTTTGAGCATAAATTTGAATTTTTTATTTCATTTGTGTGTAAAGGGTTAACTAGTAATTTTACCCCATAATATGATCTTGAATAATTTTTAAGACCACTATGTTCATCCCAAAATAGAGTGTTTACACTAGGATAGTATTTTGGTGTAATTTGAAAATGTTAAAATTTAGATAAATAGTTAATATTTAATATTTAATTAATTCAATATTAATTTATTTTTGAAAATTAATTCAGAAATATCTTTTCATGTGAGTGTCAGATTGATATTCTACCTCCTCTATGGAGTCTGGAATTGGATATTTTTTTAGGTGGTTTATAAACACATGTCGGGCATCAGGGCTGGGTTGGGCCCCTTTTTCTTTTTATTTGATTTTTCTTCTTTTCTATTACTCTTTTCTTTTCCTACTCACATGATTATTAAACCTTACCCTATGGGATTATCTTTCATCATGTGACTAATATAGAAAAAGTATATGGAGATAGAGAAAGAGATAATTATGGTAAGAGAGTTATCTCTATAAAGATAGGGATGTGTCATATCATTGTATGGTGGTTGTGGAGCGTAGAAATGAGAAAAGCTTCGGTAGATTCCCCCAAAAGGTAGGACATTTTTATGTTTTTCTGTATAACCATTTTTATTACTATTTTCATGTTTTTATCCCCTAATATTACTAATTAGTACCCCTTTTAGGTCAATATTTTGTTTTTGGGGGGAAACAAGGTTTTTAGTTTATTTGGGGGGGTTTTATTTGGGAAAACACATGTACATGATGTTTTGTTTAGAGAATACATGGAATATGTTCTTTCTATTCATGTAAGATGATATCTTTAGAAGTAAACACCCTATATAGGCAATAAAGTCCATTTTCTGGTACTCAACATGTAGTTGAGTACTTGGCCAAACAACCCATGTAGGGGAACATGGTCGTGTAGAGTACACAGGAAGACCCCGTGTGGGTTGCACGCCGTGTAGAAGTACATGGTCAGGCGAAGAACATGGATAAGACATGTGACGTTCATGGGAAGCAACCCCTTGTAGGGCACACTCCTTGTAGAGGATGAACATTCCTGGTACATGGGAATTAACATTCCATGGTAGACTGAGGTACACACCTAGGTGAGGATTTGGGGGTACACGTCATGTACTAAGTAAACACACTGTATAGTACCCACACTTCTACCCTTAATAGGTTTTTTCATGTTTTTACACCCAGGATATTGAATTGGACATAATAGAAGACTATTTTGGGATATTTTCCCCATGGATCACAATGATGAAACATATGGGGTGATTTTATTACTCCTAGGTAGAATTTTTTTTATTAAACATAGTGGTAATTCCTCCGATAATTAAATTCGGTTGTCTTTAGATAGTGAGACCTTGTTATGAGATAAGATTTGTTCTATCTCCCTTAATTGATGCTTCCATAGCTATTACTTTCAAGATTCAAACCTAGCGAGATGTTCCCTTTTGGCCAATGAGGTTGTTATATTAGTACTTCTCAAGGATCCCCTATAGAATGCCTCTACTTATCTTTCAGCCTAGAGGATCCTATATCTGATGCCTCTTTTTTACATACTTTTATAGGATCCAATATAGGATTCATCCCTTTACCTTCTCCTCAATGTAGCCCTAGTAGGATGACTTCGTCTATGTGTAGAATTTGAGTATCCCGAGTAGGATTCCTCTCTTGTGTTATGAATTTAGGGACCCAGTGGGTGCCTCGATGTTTTATTAAACCCAAGATTGTATATCAATATTGGGTATATATGGTAACAGGTGTCACCATATTATCTTAACCAAAAATGTAATCATGTGGGGTTATGGAAGTATTTGTGAGTTAGGATTTTGGTTACCTTAAATACTTTTTTATGATTTCACTTATTTACTATTGATACATTGATGATGGAAAGAGGTGGTTTTTGGTTTTTGGAAGATGATCCTGATGTGATACAACATTTATCTTTGGGATTATAGATGTGCTTCCAGGGATCCATCTTCTGGGCCTTTTTGATTAGGGATGCCAAATGTGCTTCCTGAGATCCATCTTCTGAGATTTATGATATAGGATGTCACATACATGACATCTTTTAAAGTTATTTTTCATTTAATTTCAATTATTGCTTTGTTTTGGGTGTTTCACAAAAAAAATTTGAGGAAAGGGTGAGTTTCCATGATTTGGGACAAACTATGAGCCCATTTCCATATTTAAAAACCAATTTTGTTACTTTTATAAATCATTAATTCTTCAACATTTTTAACCCATTTTACTTCCAAAATGGCCTCCTATAACCTATTAATACTACCATATCAATTTTGACCCTCTAAGAATATATAATCATGGTGGATTTGGGTTTTTTTAAGGAATTGGTCCCGCCCATAATCTCATTTCCAGTTAAAACAAACTTTGTTTATTTAATATCTTAATCATTTTTTACTCCTTTTTAATTATTCCACCTCCCACTCTAATCCAACATACCTAGTAGTTCCCTAGGTTTCTTTTCTACCTCTTTGGATCTAATTTCCATCACAGTTTAGGGAAAACCTCTCAATCATTCACAAGTCATCTAGATTTAAAGAGGTAATTTGTTTCCTTTATAACTCCTTAATTTTTCACTATTTTATCCCATTATAGTTACTAAATGAATTCTTATGCCTTATTAGAACCTCACATTCAATTTTGTTTGTTTGGAAATTCATCGATTGGTGTTTTGGGGGCGTTTTATTCAAGATATCTCAAGTAAGTGGGTTTCCTCTCATGTTCCTCCCATTTGTTTAGGGTTTCTCCCACTTTTCTTAAGGTTATAAAATGTCCAAATGCTTGGGGTTCAAACCTATGGATTTATTTTGTGTCATTTTGGTAAAATATTTTGGATTAGGTCTTGATTTCACTTCCTTGTGGTGTGACAGTGGTGTGATTGAAGTTTCACACAACGGTTTAGAGTTTTGGCACAAATTTTTGGTGATTCCATGCATAAGAATTATTGGATGAGTTAGTTTTGATTGATTTATATTTTTAACATTATTTTCTTCCATTATGTTTGGTGTGAAAAATATATTTGGTATCATTTGTTAAGAAGTTTGTTTTTAAGTTGTATTTTTGTGAAAAAATGAATATTTTTTGTGTGTATTCCATGTATTATTCATTGGGGTTGTTTTACGATTCATGGAATAGTTTTATTAAATAATTTTATGGCTGAAAATTATTGTTTTATGTAATATTGGTATGCTTTTGGTCTTAAAAGAATATTTTTAGAAGGATTTTATGTGCAAAACATGGTTACAATCCTTAGAATTGTTTTGTGATGTTTTTAAATGGTTTCTTGATTAATGTAAGAGGTGAAACTATGTTGACAAACTATATTGGTTGGAGTTTAATTTAGTAATAGTATATTTTTATGTTAAATGGATATTATTTTATGTTTAATATCTTGTAAAGGTTTTGTAAAAAAATTACAGGATTTGTTGAAGTTTGAATGAGAGATGAAATGTGTTGTGGGTTGTTTTGGTGTGAGTATGATTTCCAAAATTAATTTGAATGAAAAAGGGGATCATGTGACATGTGTGTGGACTATTTGGTGTGTGTAACTTGGAAGTTTTATTTTCATGTGAAAATTTTATTTCATAGCTTGTGGAACTTGTTTAAGCACAATAGATAAAACCTGGGTATCTAGGTGGGTGGACGTGTACTAGTATGCTAGTGATCCCGTAGGGTTTGGATCATGTTTCACATAGAAAGTTTGAATATTACAAAACAAACTAAACTATGATGATGTTGTTTTTGTGGTACCACTATGTTATGGGTATTATCCCTACTAGTGGATCATGTGCACGAGAATGTATATTTGTATGGTTACTTTCACTGAGTAGGTGGTACCTGGGACCCACAGCGAGATAGTGCCTATGGTTTTTTTCCCATATCTAGTGTTCATTAGATATTTTATACTTATTTCCGGCATAATGTATGTTTAGATACTGAAATTAAGTATATTTTTCATTCTATTTAAAAGTGTTTATTTCTTTTAAATTATCCCACCTGAAAACTGATTTTTTTTAAAGTTGCATCTTCTAAAGATTTTTACTAGAATTTTTTGTTACAAAAAATGCAAGATTTTTTTATTATAATGATTATAAAATGGAATATTTTTGTGGTTTAATCCTACTTGGATTATTCTCACAACCTACTTACACCTTTGGGGTGAGTATACTTGGTTATCTTTTTCACGGGTTGGGTAAAGCTTTTAGTGTCGGTGGTCCGGGTTTCTAGTGTCCTTCATGATGCGGTGTTTTGGAGATGGCTTATGGGTGTTTTCCCTTATCATGAGGTTGTTCATGGACTGTATGTTTTGGTTTTGTTCTTTGTAATAGTCTTTAAACATTATTTTAAATTGTGTAACTCAATTCTGAAATTTTGTAAAAGATAATTTGGTTTGAAAAAAAATCCAGATTTGTTTTATTAGATTCATTTATTGTTTTATGTTTATAAAATATGGTAAATCATTCCAAAATTTCATTTTATGATACTTGGGAACTTGTGACAGCCCGTGGGGATTGGTAATTACCTTAAGGTCTTTCCATAGACAGGTTCGGGTGCCGGTTTTTAAGGTGACCAGATCGGGTTCATGACACAGGATTCCAGGGAAATTTCTAATCCTTGGATCCTAATTCCTTAGGATTTCATAGAAATTTATTCTCCATGGATCCTAATTATGGCAGTGGATGACATCAAAATTTCTAATCCTTGGATAATGATTCCATATGATTCCATGTAAATTTATACTCCATGGATCTTAATTAAGGTAGTGAATGCCTCATTCATTTCTACACCTTGGATCATGATTCTATAGGATTCCATAGACATTTATACTCCATATATCTAGTTTATTTTTTATATTAAGGACATTGATACTCCTTGGATCCAGCCTACTTGGACCACCATAGACATGCTCTATGGACATGTCCTTGAGCTCTACCTAAGTTGTTACATAGTTTCTACTGGGATGATTCTAAAAATTGAGGGGATGACTTGGTCATTTATACACTGGATCCATACAATGTAGGTATGACACAAAGCTGATGTCTTTATCTTTGTTCCTTGGATGTGACCCTTGGGGTATAACACTTGACTTCTCAGCAAAGGTTGGAGAGGATTCCTTGGTCTTTATACCCAGGATACATACCTTGGGGTCTGACACATGATTACTTGGCACATGCCATTGAGGATGGCTATGAGATTTTTACTCCATTGATCTAGACCATGTGGGTCAGATACCTGATTATCCAACATAGGACATATTTGTTGTAGTTCAATTTTTATAGTATTTTCAATCTATATAATAATTTATTCATTTAATTTTTGGAGGTGAGTACGAGTGAACCCATGGCTAGGACATGGATCCCCCTCTAATGATGTATCTTGAACAGAGACATTTATAGAACTATAAAAAGTATGTATTATCGATAGGGATTACAGACCCACATATCAAATTAATGATGTGGGAATTTAGTGGTATGACATCCAACTCAATGCTCTTTTTATTGAATGTTCAGTTGATTAGATAGAGATCTACTGTGGATCAGGATGTTTATTTTTTATGCCTTTCTTGTATTAATATTTATATCAACACATGAATATATATATATATATATGTGTGTGATAATAAATATGTATCCATGCATAAATGTACTCATATAATATAGGGTTATGTTCATTCGATAGGGGTCACATACCCAAGAATCAACTATGTACTAGTTTATTTATTTATACTTATTGTTTTTATTAATATAGTTATGCCCTGGCTATGCTAAGAATATTTCATGAGGAGGCCCTTATGGTAGCATATTATAGGTTAATCATTGGGGTTCCCTATTAAGATTATTTCTCACCTTGGTATGTGCACCTTGGTGTGCGTTCAGACCTTCTATATGCTATTTAGGTTGACCATGGATGCATGTTGGAAAGGTTTGAGACCCAGGGTTTCATGATCAAGTGAAGAAACTCATGTGGATTCTAATGATCTGGTTAATACAGTTTCATATTGGCTTGTGATCAGGTATGTGGTCCAACTCAAAGTTAATAGTATAGACCATTAATTTTATATTAGTTTATTTTATGTACTCTTGAATGTATGGTTATCCAAGTGGGTCCCTATTGTTCTATGTATTAAAGGAATATTTTATCTTGTATATCATTTCATTTATTATTACACCATGTTTTCATTAAATTTATTTACTTATTTGACACTCTATTTATTTATTTCTTGGATGATATATATTTTTTCCACTGTTTATTACAAGGATCTTAGGGAATTTCCTCTCCATGAAAACACCCTACGACCTTGCTGCTAGATGAAATCCTATGGTGTATGGAGAGGTGAACTTGAGCTCTCATAACTAACCAGCTCAGAGCACTATTTTAGTGGAATCTAGGTATGAATGTTACAAAGTTGTATTAGAGATATTTATTTTCCTATTTTATTACTATTTGGGATATGTTAAATAATATTATTAGGAATGTTTTGGAACCTATTATAGATATATTATTTATGCATTAATAACACATGTTCTGGTGAGAAATCCTAGTTTAAAGGGTTATGTGATTATTTATTTTATTTGTGATGTTACAATTTTATATTTCTTCTTTTAATGATGCACATTTTGTGGGGATGTTATGATTTATTATTTATTTTTTACTCTGGGCCTGCTGGTAAGTGGCCAGTGATTGATTTTAACTCTTGTCCAGAAAAGGCAAGAGGTGACTTATGGATCATATTTGGCATGAAGGATTCACATGTTATAGGCCTTCTAGTGTGTGATTTTACTGGTGACATAGGACAATTGTCTAATGTGTCATAAAAAACCTAAATGGGGTTTCCCTATATAGAATTTTGGTGGAATTATACTCAATTCAGATGATTTTCATATAAACACCCACACACACAGATATATATTTACATGTTCTCATAAGATGGTAGATAATGTGGATCTACATTGATATGTTTGATGGCGACGTTGATGAAATAACCCTCATGAATGGGAGGTGTAGGAATCGTAGTAGGACAACAGGGCACATGATACCCTAATGTTGTGACTATGTTCACCCAACTCCCTCATTCTTTAATTGGTAACATGAATTCTGATAATTATTTTAAAATGGATAGAACAAATTATTATTGTGTCTTTCATGAAGAAACATTCACCTTCTTTCACTGGATCCTATTATCCAAAAATTAATGACTAGTGGAACCATAATGTAGAAAATATATTCTCTATTATCCAATGCTCTAAATATGATAAGGTTATTTTTTATTATAATTTTGACGGTGGAGAAGATCAGAGGTATACTCTTATTATGAATAAAAGTAAGAGAAAGAAATTAACTTCATAACCCATGATTATTTTAAAAGGTTTGTTTTAGAATTTAGTTCCCCTAAACTCTATACTTGAAAATGGAAAGAGAATTACTAGAAATAATGTATAAATATGATGAATCCATTAATACTTTTGAGAACCTTTACACTAGACTTTTAAGGTATGCTTCATGTTTCATTGATCCAAAATGAAAAGTTGGATGACTAATTAGTGGATTGAGAACATATATCTAAAAATAATTGGACATAATAGATTTTATTTGTTTTGAAGAAATCATTTAATGTTCTCTCAAGATAAAAATAGAAATTATAGATCTTTAATTTTCTTATGGTTATGGGGGGAAAATCTAATGTTGGAATATTATGAAAATTTCAATAATAAAATACTAGGATGAAAAAAAATTAATATTACATCATTTCCAAAATATAGAAGGAATCACTGAGAAACTTTTCTTATTTGTTATGTTAAATTTTTTAATCAAGGAATATATGTACATCATGAAAAAAATGTTAAAGTGATGTGAATAGAACAATCAATGATGCCAAAAAAGATCACCCTAATGTTCCTCCCAAACTCCAATACAATAACTCTAAGGAGTGTAAGGATTACTCAAATCAGTGCATGAATTTGAGGTTTGGTGATGAAAATAAGTATCGGTAACCCCTTATGACAAAATACAAATGGAATTATCACGTGAACAAAATTAATAAAGTATTTCACCAAAAGGATGTAGTGAAATGTAAACCTTTAATCTACTCTATAACTAAAAAAAATTCAATTGTAATACATATATAACCAAAAATATATATCTAAATATTTTTTAATTGTATAATGTCTCAACCTAAATTATTAGATGTTGAGTTATTAGTAAAAAATATTAATTGTACAATGATTTTATCTCAAGTCTATATCTGCTATTTGATATTAGATTACGGGATATTGATTCCTAAAATTCATAGGATTATCCCTCTAGTTGAATTTGATGGTAATTTGAGAATTTATTATATCTATATATATATATATCATATCAATATTTTAGGAATGAAAGTCAAATTTTATAATTAGAATCTATTTACGATTATTTTTTGGTTCATGGAATAATACTAACTTCCCAAGGAAGTTACTTCTATTATATGGGTTTAATTTTCTAATTCATAATGAATATATATCTCTAATATTTTGGGAGAAACTAAACTTTTATTTCAAGACCCGTCCCCCAGGTCCCATGTCGTGACTACCCCAAGCCCGCCTTCCATAGGCCAGGGACTGGTGACTAACACTGGAAATACATATCCCCAAAAGGGAAGGCATTTCCTTTTAACCTGTACACACACATACAGGGAATACAATACAAAGAAAACCAAAAAGAAAAGAAAAATAGTATAACCATTACAAAGTATAACTACTAAGAGTAAAGTGTGTAAACTGAAAGTAAATGGGTCCATAATACAATCACAACTAAAAGGAAAGTATAACATAATAAGTACAAGCTTTGAAGGCCATCTGCCAAGGATCCTACTTGAAGGGTAGGTACAGCTCTCTATCTGATGTCACTACCGCAGACCACATCTATCAATCCACGTATGAGCACCATCTATCCCTAGATCATCAAAGTCCCAGTCAAGTCTATTCATTATTTTCAAGAGACAAAACAGGTGTGGTCGAATCCCGTACTTGGGTGAGTATAACAATACTTAGTAGGGACCCTGAGACCTACTCGGGTCTCACAATAATCCACAAAAGAAAACACCACATAGAAAGATATCAATTTTAATCATGAAACAAAAGACACGTATCACACCAGGTATAACTTAAGTATAGTAGTAAATATGATTAGTCGTAAAGTTGGATCATCTTATTCTAATGAGAGCCTCTATTTCTGATTCACATAGGGTCACTAGGTGCTGACCAACATAGGGTTGCTAGGTGTTGACCCACATAGTGTCCCTAGGTGCTGACCTACACAGGGTCTCTATGTGTTGATCCATATAGGGTCTCTATATTTTGATCCACATAGGGCCACTAGATGTTGATCCACATAGGGTCTCTATATGTTAATCCACATAGAGTCGCTATTATGCTTCACGTCATAGCCAGCCACTAGATTCCTGTGCTTAGCACGCTTGATTTCTGGAGGATATTCTCCTCAATCCATAGTATTTAACTCAAATGCCAAGAAGTCCCATATATTGTAACCCAAATGATCATCTTTTCGTAAGGGTCCCAATGCAATAGACGGCGTGTCGAATGGATGCCTAGTCTGTAAGTTATGGGCACTTTTGTAAAAAGAGCTCTGTTGGATTGGAGTCCAATCCAACCCATTCATATGCCAACATCCACCAAAACTCATGTAGAGAATATCATAAGTCTTCCTTATCGCAAGGTTCCCAACGCCACTAACAGCGAGTCAATTGGACACCCGGTTTGAGAGATACAGATATTTTAGTGAAATGCAAGCCGTTGGGGTCTAGGTCTGGCTCGACTTGGGGGACTGACCTGACCTAAGCAGACCCGACCCAGTCCATCCTAGGCTTGGCTCATTGGGTCATGGGTCTGGCCCACCAGTTTTTTCCAACTTATCGTAGCAGGCCGACTCCCCCATCTGGATGTGGCACAGCCGCGTCAGGTCTTCAGAACATGTGGTCAGTTTAACTAGCCATGCCCTTCAAATCACCCACAATCTGAGTCTGTAGGTTTGACCCAGGTCAACATGGAACCAGCATAGCACCACTACTCTCCAAAACTATAGACATGGTGGCCACGACCTTCATCGTTCTCTCGGGTGTCCCGGACGCGGGCCGCCGACTCTATGTGGAACCGGTTGATGTTGCACCTCCCTGCCGCCCCGGCGCGTCAGTGGTTTCTTATGTGGGCCACTAGAGTTGCTCCTATGGTCCATTTCTCAATTTGTTTATGCCTAGGGAATTTTAAGGATACCACCATTAATTTAATGTCCTCAAGTTTTCCTTTCTGATATTTCCTGAATTCACCCACTATGAATGCACATATAGATGGGATCGGGCCTTGTTTATGTCGGCTCGCACCCTTTGTGTTAGAAATTTAAAAAAATAGGGATTTCTAGGTATTTAAATTCAACCAACACAAGTGATAATTTAATCCTAGATATAGAAATCCCAAAAAAAGTCACCCTCCCTCGAGAACCCATGATCTACAGATTAACCTATTTTTGGGTTAATCAGTATTTTCCTTTAGGAATAAGGATGAGGAAGCATTAAAAAGTTAGAAACCTACCTCACTTGACATTTTTTGTCATTGAGTTATATCCTTGAGGGTTCAAGGGGTCAACATCAAAGTCAATTACATTCTATGATTGTACTTCGTTATTCATTTGAGAGGAAACTCACCATAGGTTTGTTAAAGAATTGCATGTAGTTTAATTATAAACTCTCCAACACATTTGTTTAATAAAAAGAAACACATCATAGCATTTCTGTTACACTATGACGTTGAGTTGTAATGTTGTTTCATTTATGAAACAGCATAGCAGTTACGCTTACTAAACGATCCATTAAGGGGATTCCTTAATTTCACATTACCATCACCTCATCGATGCACCGTATCATTACTGTTCACCACTCAATGGCTTAGAAGATTAAAATAAAACAACTTTTAATGTTATTATATTTTTATGAATATTTAGAAAATTAACTTTACCATTTAACCCTTTCCATTCAAAGTTAAGTCCTTTCTATGAAAATATCGACATTCTGAGTTCAACAGTTCGCTCATATTTTTGATCTTATCACTAATTCAAAAGTTAGGAAATATTGCTCGTACGTTTACTGAACGTATCTTAAAAAAAGTTCAAAATTACATTTTGGTTTTGCTGAGTCTCTGAATCATGTTCTATCAAAGTGTGAGGTCTTGAAATAATTCCATATAATTTAAAAATATACCTGAAAATTTTAGGGGGTTACATTCTCCCCACCTTTGAGATTTATATCCTCGAAATCCAAAACATGGATAATAAAAATAATGGGGGTAATGAGCATGAATCTGAGTCTCCTTCACCCATGTGCTCTCTTGGAGGTTCCTTTACTGCCACCAAATGCACACCAAATGAATTGGATATCCATAAAGGACCCGATCATGTTGATCCTCCAACTCCACTAGGAACTCTGTAAATGTCTCCCCATCATCAATGTCTAGATCACCCCAGTTGATGACGTGCGATGGATCATTCACGTACCTCCTCAGTTGTGACACATGGAAGACATGGTGCACTTGGTTCATCTGTGGGGGAAGAGTTGGGTGGTAGGCCACCTCACCAACTCTACTGAGGATCTGGAAAGGTTCGATGAACCTTGGAGATAATTTTCCACCCTAGCCAAATATCTATAATCCTCATCGGGGTGAGACTTGATGGAAAACTTGATCTCCCTCCTCAAACTCCAAGGGTCTTCATATCCTGTTAGCATACAACTTTTTCCTACTTCCCGCAGTCCACATCCTCTCCTGGATGATCTGTTCCTTCTCAGTGGTAGCTCATTCCAACTCTGTACCCATGAGTGCTAAATCCCCTGGGTCATTCTAGCATAGATGTGATATGCATGACAACCTATAGAAAGCCTAAAATAGTGTCATTCTAATGGTAGAGTGGTAGCTATTATTATAGGAAAACTCCACTAGTGGAAGGTGGTCCTGTCAAATGCGACCAAAATCTAGGACACAAGCACAAAGAATATCCTCCAAGGTCTATATGGTATGCTCTATTTGACCATCTGTTTGAGGGTGAAAGGCAGTTCTCAAGTGTAGCTGAGTCCCGAACACCTCCAGTAATCCCTTACACAATTGTGATGTAAATCATGCATCATGATCTGATACGATCATCGAAGGAACCCCTTGAAGCCACATTATCTCCTCGAGGTAGAGGTACCCCAAAACCTCTATCAATCCCTGATCTTAGATGGGTAGGAAGTTTTCCGACTTGGTGAGTCAGTCAACAATCACCCAGATTGAGTCATGGCCCCTAGACGTGCATGTTAACCTCTCAAGATGTCCATGGAGATACCATCCCACTTATAATCGGGTACCTCAAGTTGTTGTGTCAAGCCTGCTGAAACTTGATGCTCAGCCTCCACTAGCTGACAAGTAAGGCATCGAGAAATGAACTCTACCACCTCTTTCTTAATCTATGGCCACTAGAATGGACATCATAGGTCCTGCTACATCTTCTACACACCAGGATGTACTGCCAAAGGGGAAGTATGGAACTTCCTCATTACCTCCTCCCGTAACGTCACAGGTACTATGGTGCATCCTATGGAAAAGTTGACATGCTCCCTAGCTATTGAAAATACATCAGAAGAATGTATTGATGATATCTGATCATATTAGGCCTCGTATTCAACATCTGAAAGATGTGCCTACCAAAATCATTGTAATATTGGGGGAGTGATAGTCATAGACTTGAGGTAAGATGCTCCATCACTATCCATAAAGGATATATGCATCACAGCTAGCTGCTCAGTCGCCTCAGTCAGTAGCTGTGAACCTGACCTCCTACTAAGAGCATCTTCCACCACATTCCTCCTACTAGAAGTATAGACTATCTCAAAGTCATAGTCTTAGAGGAACTCCATCCATCATCTCTATCTCAAGTTCAGTTCCTTCAGTGAGAAGATATACTTGAGACTCTTGTGTTCGGAGTAGGTGGTAAACCATTCACCCACAAAGTTGTGTCACCACATCTACAAGGTGAAGACCAAAGCTTCCAATTACAGGTCATGGTTCATGTAGTTATTCTCATGTTGCCTCACCTACTATGAGCCATAGGCGATCACTAATTGCTTCTACATTAGGAGGTAATCCAATCTGGTCCCCGATGCATCATAGTAGACTACATACCCAATGCCCTCTTCTGGTAGTCTCAATATAGGGGCACTCATCAGTCTCCACCTCAGCACCTATAAACTCTGTTATAACATCTCCATCTACATGAAGGGTTGTCCCTTATTTTTCAAAGCTAATAAGGGTGTTGCTACTTTGGAAAAGATAGGTACAAAGCTTCGATAGTACCCATCCAACCCCAAGGAATCTCCGCACCTCAGTCACTCTCCTGGGTGGCTCCCAAGAAGGCACTGCCTCTATCTTGGCTGGAACCACTAAAACGCCAGCCTCTGAGATGACATTTTCCAAAAAGTAAACCTCATGAATCTAGAACTGGAACATAGAGAGCATACAATAAATCTGGTGCTATCGTAGTGCATTTAGGATTATCTACAGGTGTGTAGCATGTTCCTCCTCTGACGCTGAGTACACCAAGATGTCATTAGCGAAGAATACAAAAAAAACGATTGAGGTAAGGATGGAAGATATTTTACATGAGTCCCATGAACAATACTGGGGAATTGGTCACACTAAAATGCCTCACAAAAATTCTCATAGGGGTCATACCGGCTTCTAAATAATTTCTTCGGTACGTCTTCATCTCATAACTGAATCTGATGATAGCTTGATCTAAGGTTGATCTTCAAGAACCACCTCACTCCCTTTAACTAATTGAAGAGGTCCTAAATCCTTGTAAGTGGATACTTGTTCTTCATGGTCACCTGGTTCAGGTTCTAGAAGTACACACATAACCTCATGCTCCCATCTGCCTTCTTGGAAAACAACACCAAGGCTTCCCATAGAGAAACATTAGGCCTTACAAACCCCTTCCTATGCAAGTATTCTAGTTGTACCCTCAACTCAAAAAGATCTGCAAGAGATATCTGATATATAGTTGTAGATATTAGTGTCATACTTGGGTACAATTCAATGAAAAATTATACTTCTCTACGAGGAGGATGTCCTGGGACATCTTCTGGAAAGACATACTCATACTCATCCCCAACCATAGGAAATCTCAGAATCCCCTCTTCCACCACACTGAGGGTGAGGCTATCCAAATAGTGAGTGATTGGTTGCACCCTCCTTCGAGAAAGTTCATCCTATTCTACAAAGGTTCCCTTCTCCCTGGTGAAGGAAAACCTAGTACCATCCTCGCGACCACACCACACTTTGCGCCTAAAACAACTGATCTGAGCATGGACTGTAGATAACATGTCCATACCCAAGAAAAAATTTTAAGGCCATAACACATCTTCTAGAAGATCCTAGCCGAAGATCTAGCCTTTTATAGTAAGCTCACACCACAAATATCAGTGTTTAATGGTTGAATCCCCTCCCATTGGAGTCTCTAAACGTAAGGATCGATCCAACATCTCCACCGGAATCTTTGAGCCTAGAATGAGGTCCATGGAAAGGAAGGAGTGACTGGAACCTATGCCTATAAGAACTGTATCTAAGGTAGAGTAGAAACATATTGTACCTCTAATCATCTCTGGAGAACTGTGGTCATAAGTCTCTATCACATGAAGCTGACCCCACCCCTGTGCACATACTCCCAGAGATCGTGGTGGACCTCCTGGGGGTGGTGGTAGTAGTACCTAGAACCACCATCCACCATTTTCCACTTGGCCTCTTCCCCTGCTACATCTTCCACCCTGTGGACCGCTCGCTCGAACCTCTATCATTGCCTCAGCGGTCCATTGACTGCCTACTGGTCATCCATAAAGGGAGTCGAATAGTCACGAGCCATGTTCCTTTGTCCGCAATAAGAGTAACAAACTCTAACCCACATATGACCTCATCTTACTCATGATCTCCATACCTCTGAACCTACGTCCTGGGGTCGTTCTCTAGAAGGTCTTGCATGTTTGGGACTTTTCATTGTCTGCCTACTACCTTCCACAGATAACTTAGCCACCTATCGTCTGGTGGTGGCTCTAACCATCGGTACCTGATTAGCTAGGATGCTCTCTAACAGTAGGGATCTCTCTAGAAGTCCATCCTGTGTTAGGATTCTGAGTAAAACCATCGATTCCCTAATCTCCAATCAAAATCCCTTCTCAAAGGTATGGGCCCTAAAGAAAGGGTATTGTGCCATGTTGGTGGAGTAGCAAGAGTGTTTGGAAAACCTCGCTGAGTAATAGGCCACAGTTAGGCTTCCCTACTGTAGGTGTAGAAACTCTTGAATATGCACTAAGCATAGTTTCACTGGTACAAACTCCGCCCTGAAGTGTATCTCAAAGTCCGACCAAAAAAGGGTCATCTCCTAGTCTGTCTGGAGCATCAAGCTCCATTATCTCCCTTTTGTACCCTAAAAAAGACTAGTGGCTAGAACCATCATCTGTTCTGTAGGTGTCTCTACTAGAAAAAAAACCTGAGTGACTGCCTCCAGCCAATCCTCAGCTTCCTAAGGATTTGTCTCACCTTGAAACCTTGGAGGCCTCTGTCTTTGGAAATCATATAGTGTTCTCAATTGGCGTGCACTATCTGCTGGTGGGGCTGGTAGTAACTACTACTATCCGGGTGGTGGTGGTGTTGGTACACCACCCGAAGGTGCTATCACTATAAGTGGTCCCTGCACTGATATCGCATCGCTCAGTGGACCATGGTCATGATCTCTCACTATAATCCTAGATGGTTGTCCTCAAGGAGGCATCTTGTAGAGAAAAAGATGTGCCATGATCAATAAGTTATACCTGGTGAGATAACTCAAAAAAGATCAAGAGAAAAACATTTCCAAAACACGTGCAACCAGTGCTTTCATCTACTGAGTCGGAAAACATAATTCAAGGTCTTGGGGTATGGATACATCAGCCACCGCACCAACACCAGACTCCCCAAACTGAAATCCAATCTCAAGACACATAACACTATCACCTCCATTGAAAATATATAATCATAGTTTTTCTAGTATAACTAACTACACTCTCATACCACTTTGTCACAACTCGTCCCCCAGGGCCCATGTTGTGACTACCCCAAGCTTGCCATCCATAGACCAAGGACTAGTAACAAGCACCAGAAAGAAATATCTCAAAAATGGAAGGAATTTCAATTAAAACTATACACACACACACAGAGGTCATACTACACAAAAAACCACAAAGAAAATAAAAATAGTAAAACTACCACAAAGTATCACTACTAATAGTAAAGTGTATAAAATGAAAGTAAAAGGGGTCAGAATACAATCCCAACTGAAAATAAAGTACAAAAAATAAGTACAATCTCTAAAGGTTATCCGAAAAGGATCCTACTTGAAGGGTAGGTACATATCTCTGTCGGATGTCACTGTAGTACACCACGTCTATCGATCCACCTCTGAGCACCATCTAGCCCCGGATCCCCAAAGTCTCATTCAATGTTTTCGGTAATCTGCACAAGACACAACAGTTGCGGGTGAATCCCATGTAAGGGTGAGTATAAAAATACTCAGTTGGGTCCCCAAGACCAACTCTAGTTTCATAGTAATCCACAAAGGAAAACACCACATAGTAAGATCTCAAAGTAAAGCACGAAGAAAAAGACGCATCTCACACCAGGTATAAATTAAGTATAGAAGTAAAGATGATTATTCTTATAACTAGATCATATTATTTTGTTGAGAGGCTCTGTTTCTAATCCACACAGGTTCTCTAGGTGTAGACCCACATAGGGTCTCTGGGTGCTGACCCACACAGGGTCACTAGGTGCTGACCCACACAGTCGCTAGGTGTTGACCCACACAGGGTCTCTAGGTGTTGATCCACAAAGAGTCACTAGATTTTGATACACACAGAGTCTCTAGATGTTGATCCACATAGGGTCTCTATATTTTGATCCACACAGGGTCTCTATTATGCTTCACATCACAACCAGCCACTGGATTCCCACGCTTAACACGCTAGATTTTTGGAGGTTCTTCTCCTCAATCCATCAGTTATAACTCAACCACCATGAAGTCCCACATAGATCAAACCAAAGTAATATATCGTTGTAAGGGTCCTAATGCAACATAATGTGCGTCGAACGGATTCTCGGTCTGTAAGATATAGGTGATTTTTTTAAAAAGGCCTGGAAGGATTCGAGTCTTTTCTAATTTGGTTGTACATCAACCTCTTCCAAAACTCACGTAGAGTATCTCATAAAAACGGCCCTATCGCAAGGGTACTAAAACCACTAACGGTATGTTAATCAGATGCTTGGTTTGAGAGATACAGGTGTTATAGTGAAACGAGGGCCGGTTCGGTCTAGGTCCGGTCCTACCCGATCCGGCCTAGGCCCGACCCAACATGGTAGGGCTTGTCTAGCCCTATTATATGGTTTTGTCCCTCCATTTATTACCATCCCACCATAGTAGGCCAAATCCCCCATTCAGATGCAGCACAACCGCGTCTAGTCATCAGCACACGTGATCGGTTTCACTGGTTGCACCCTCCACATCACCCACATACTGAGTTTGCGGGTTTGACCCTGGTTAACGCGACACCAGCGTGGTGCTACGGTTCTTCAGTATCACGACCATAGTGTCTATGACCTCCGTTATTTTCCAAGGTAGCCCAAACATGGTTTGCCGACTCTACGCACCACCAGTCAGCACTGCACCTCCCCGCTAGCTGCGGCCCTGTGCCTCTAAAATACTTCATCGGCCGACACATTGGCTTTTTCTTCTGCGGGCCACAAGAGTTGCTTCAGTGGTCCATTTCTTGATCCGTCTATGCCTACAAGATCTTAAGACTTCCACATTTACCGTGATGGCCTCTAAATCACCTTTTCGACATTTTATGAATTCACCCATGAGGAATTCACATGTGGAGGGGATTGGGCCTTATTCGTGTTGGGTCGTTCCCTTTGCGTTAGCAGTTTAAAAATTTGGGGAGGTCTGAGGATTTTATTTCAACCAAACATGTGATAATTTAATCCCAGATAGAGAAATACCAAAAGAAGTCACCATCCCTCAAGAACTCATGATCCAAGGATTAACCTGTTCAGGGGTTAATCTGCATCCATCATTTGGAATAAGAATGGGGAAATATTAAATCTTTCTAACCCCAACCTAACTTGATGTTTTTTTGTCATAGTGTTCTTTCCTCGAGGGTTCAAGAGGTAGACATCGAAGTCGATGAAATTCCTCCCGCATTCTTCATTCTTTGTTGGAGTTGAAACTCACCGGAGGTTCATCATAGAATTTGTTGTGGTTTAATTCTCAACTCTCCATTGCTTTTGTTTAATAAAAACAAACACATCACAATGTTTCTATTACGCTACGATGTTTCATTTTTATGCTATTTCATTTATGAAACAACATAGTAGTTACACTTGCTCAATGATCCATTAAGGGGATTCCTTAATTTGACCTTGTCGTCGCCTCTTCATTGCACCAAAGTATCGACATCCGCTTCTCAATGGTTGGGAAGAATAAAATAGAATAACTTTTTAAGATATTTTATTTTTTTTTGAATATTCTGAAAATTAACTTTTCTGTCTGACCCTTGCTAGTCAATGTTAAGTTCTTTCTAGGAAAATCTTGATGTACTGAGTTCAAAGTTTCCCTTTTATTTTTGATCCGAGCACTGGTTCAAAAGCTATAAAATCATGATCACACGTTTAATGAACATACCTTAAAAAGTTCAAATTTTTGTTTCGGGCTCACCATGCCTCAGAATCATATGTTTTCAAGCGTACGATCTAGAAATAATTCCACATAATTTAAAAAAATTACACTAAAATTTCAGGACATTACATTTTATGATATTCATATTATTTGGAATTATACATATGTATTTCTTTAAAACTTTCCTAGTATTCTTATAAATATTGATGTAGATGCTTCAATATAACTAGCACCTAGTGCTACACCTATTTCCAAAACACTATAAAACAAATCCATGACTGAGTTTCAATAATTTTTGAAAAAACTCAAGGAGAATATTTATAAATGATTCATATTCTCTAAAATTTAACCATAGGGTGAACTTACCCTTTTATATTAATAATTATGGTTCAATGTATCTTTTCTTTATTTATTGAGAATGTAACATTATAAATATCAAGAAAAAAATCATCCCTCCAGTATTAATGACTTTTTTGGTCAACTATATAGATATTAATAAATTTCCAATATTAATATTGAATCTGGATATTATCAATTAATGGTTAATAAATAATGTGTACCTATGGAAGCCTTCTTTGTGAGGTATAATCATTATTAATTTATAGTCATTCCATTTAGACATACCAATTCCATTATTATCTTCATGGATTTAATGATTAATTTCTATAGATATTAACTTGATTGGTTTGTGGTAGTATTTATAGGTGATATTCTTATATACATCAAGATTTATAAATAGAATAAAGGTCATTTTAAGACATTTTTGATAAAATTGGGGAAAGATAAGTTTTTTTTTCAAATTCAAAAATAATATATTCTAGAAATCAAATGTATTAGTCATGGGTAATATAATCTAATTTTATTGTATATCAATGGATCCATCAAATATGGGTGTTATTGATAAATATCCCATACCAACAATGGTAACTAAGATCCATATTTTTCATTTGTTAGAAGGATAATATCAAAAGATGAGGGATTTATCATGGTTATCTTATCTGATTACTATATTGACTCAGAAGGGAGAAATGTTCCTTTGGATAGATGATTGTGAAGAAAATTTTATAGATCAAAAAAAACTTTTCTTAGAAGATTTATTATTACACAAATCCTTATTAGATATTTGTTTCTATCCTATAGTAGTGAATCAAAGAAGGGACTAGTATTCCTTATCAAGAAAGATGATATGGTGATATCTTATGCCTCACATTAATTAAGGATTTCTACAAAAAATAACATGATTCATGATTTGAAGATGTAGTATCTATTTTTTCATTGAAAATATGGATAAATTGTCTTTATAGTAAAACATGTAATGTTTATACTAATCATAAAATATTTAATTATATATTCACATATAATGAGCTAAATATACAATGAATGATATTTTTGTAATTAATTAATGATTATGATGGCTCAATACAACACCACCCTCATAAAGAGAATATGGTGGATGATGATCTGAGTCTGAAAGTTAGTGTTAGTTTTTTCATGATGAGGATTGAATGTGATCCAATATTTATGTATTTTTATTAGAGTTATCATGATATCAGGAGGAATATAGATATATGTCAAGTATCTACCAAGATTACCCACCAATCTATAAACCAAACTGGTCCTAACAAATCTTGAAGGGAATTCCAGATCTCCATGAGCTAATGAAAAGAAATTGGGCTTTAAAAAATACCATTGGGAACAATTTTCCCAAAAAGAACCTTTAATAAGGTGAAATGATGATATATAATAAATTAGGTATTCCAAAATAATGATAACATTATAAAGATAAAATTGAAAATAAAAAATTTAAAAGGTATATAAATTCTTCAAATTACTTAAAAAGTCTAGTTATGTCCTAAATCTATGTGAAAAAATTTTACCTCCAGAATGCAACACCATATTCATGAAAAATCCTTAATCCACCCAGGAAACACCATTCCCTTACCCACATCATATAAAAAATATCTAGTTTCACCTAAATGTGTTTTCATGGTGTGAGGAAAAGTTCCTAGTCAGATATCACCAAATGTTTCATAAGAAATATCTATAAAATAAACTAATTGCATATAGGTAAATAGAAATAATAAATTTGATATAATTAAAAAAAAGTTTAAAACATGTGTATAATTCATGCCTTTTAATAGTTTTTAAAAAATACTAGTAACCTATTTTTCATAGAATATCAAAATACACTATGAGCACACTTTTAAAATGTATTAAATGGTGAAATAAAACCCTTACAACAAATTAGTTCCCATTAAGTTAGGATCTTCCTAAATAAACTTTAATCATTAAAACACATATTTTACACAATATCCAATTATAATGGGTCTAGTGGGTAAGAGTTTAGTATTCAGAGTGGCCAATTTCTAAAAAATAGGAAACATGGTTCACACTTTACACTGGGATTATAGTTCTAGGGGAAGAAGTTCATCCCTAATGATAGATCCCTACCTCATCACCAATCAAATTTTTGTTTACTATATCAAAATAATTAAATGGGAACATCAACATTGAAATCATATGAATTATGGTTTATAACCATTTCTATTAACAACACTATGGGATAAATCCATCATTAGAAACAGTGCAAGAAAAAAATTATCAAAACTATTGTAATGGATTTTTAAAACAATTTAATAATCATTTCTAGGTAAATACACTAACTCTTGGTTTCTAAAAATTTTATAAACTGCATTCATAGAGTAATAAATAATGGTTTGGTAGAGTAAATATAAATTATGAAACAACATAAAATGAAACACATAGAACATCAACACCCTTTTGGAAAACACAAATTATAATGGTCCATGGATACTAAAAATAGGGCAAAGACCCTACATTGATAATTCCACATCACAAATCTATAAATTATAAAGTTCATTAATGATGAAAAAAAATGTGACACTTACCACCACAATTCCCAAACAATGAACAAAGTGGATTAGAGATAAAGAAAAACCCCCATCAATTTCATAATCCATCTAGATGATATGACATATTAGATAGGTTCTATGGTCACCAAGAGTTATTCCTCCAACATAGAGGAAGAATCCAGGGGTTCGAGGGCTGAATGTTCTCCAAAATAAACCCTATAGTCATCCATGATTCAGGAGGACGTTTTTGGGAGAAGTATAAGTTCGAGGATCTCTACAATTTATAGAGAATACAAGGAAACATAAAACCATGACCCTAGACCTAGTCCATAGTGAAGTGGTGACTAAAATTGAATAGGTTTATAGGGTAATGTAAGGGACTGTGTATCAATAGAGAAAGTTCAAAGTCATTTTTGAAATCCATGCTAGGGACTATAGGGAGATCCTATAAACTGAGAAGAATGTACCCCATCATATGGTAACAAAAACACAACAGAAATATGAATTCATAATGACGGACACACCACATATTATCTTCATGACATAGTTCCCTTGAAAATGGATGAAATGATAGGGATCTGTTTCACATCCTCTATGTCATATCCCTTTCCCTTGGCCACAACTATGTAAAGCTTGAAAGAGTCTCCAAAACTGTCAATTATTCCTTTATCCCCAATAATTCCATAGGCATATCATCTATTGCTCATAACCAACACCAGACCATAAAGTACCATTCATTCTAAAAAAGGACTAAAAAAGTAAGAATAATAAAATCAAGAAGAAGGTTAGAATTGAAAACAAATTTGGGATGTTACAATTTTCTAAAACCATATTTCATTATGCCACTCAAAATATATATTGAATAAGGATGATACAAAAATATTTGAGATCATTTCTCCCTCATAAAAGTCTTCCACTACCATGTCTCGTGAGAATTAAATCTAGTTTTCAATAGAACTCATCCTATTGGAATGTACATACATCACAAAATATTTAATTGTGAATCAAAAACTCAAAACAGTTTATTGTTCAGAGAAATATATGGTTTTATGTCTAGATCTTCCCAAATAATAAAATTATATAGGTATATAAGATAATTTTGAGCTGATATACATGAAAGATAAATCTTTCCAAAGATAAATTAGGTGGTAAAGAAAATTTATATTCCTCGTTTTTTAGTAGTTCAATGATATCAAATGGTCTGAAATATCTAGAAGTGATTTTTCCTTGTCTTCCAACTCATCAATGACCCAATTGTGGTATTTATTTAATGAATAACATATCACTAACCCAAAACTTTAAATTATGATGATGGAAATACGTAAAATAATTTTATGATCTTTAAGCCATAAAAAATGATAACAAACCAACGGGTCCTTAACTATTTTCTCCTTAACCAAACTTGACCCAACGAAAGAAGTTTCTCTTACCTCATAAAAATAGATATGATATCTGTAATAAAGACTATACAATTCATTAAAATGTTTCATTTATGATGGATGATGGAAATTTTTATTATAATCATATCCAACCATCCCAAAATGGATATCTCAAGAACATAAGATGTATAAAACACTAACACTAGTCATATATTTGGGAATTTTATTATCTCTTTATGAATTACCCTATCTTTAGGGATGATAAGTCATGTTCGCCTTCACCCGAGTTCATATTTCATCCTATAGGAACTTCCAAAACAGAGAGGTAAATAAATGGTATCTATCCAAACCAATATCTATAGGAGTCCCATTTGGTCTTATAAACTCTTTCACATACTACTTTCCATTTTATTTCACTTTGAATGTGTCATATGTCAAAATAAAATGAACTGGCATGGTTAACTGATCTATCACCAAAAAATGGAAATCATAACTCATGGGTTTCAAGGAATACCAATTATTAAATCCATTAAAATATTATTCCATTCAATGTTTGAATGGGGAGAGTCTTTGGAAATATTAATGGATTTTGGTGCTTAGCCATTATCTATTGAAAAGTGTAACATCAAGATACAAATTGATCTATGTCTCAATTTATAATAGGCCACCAAAACCAGTGCCTCATATTATAAATCATATCTTCAGTGCTAGGGTTGACATATAACAAATAATTAAGAAAATTTCCAAAAATGAAAATAATTTTATATTACGTAATAATGTACTAGATCCTCAAAAGAATTTACATTAATTATAGAGAGACCACTCAAGAATGGTCTCCCCACCATATAATTAATTCTTGACATTATTAATCTATTCATATTTCTCTTATTCTTGAAGAATCATTTGAAGGATTGAGGATGTCACATGAACACTCTCCAGAACATTACTGAATCCTTCTTCCCTGAATCCCACCTAAAACTTGAAAAAGAGCCGCCTAAAGTTTCATTCCACCTATGCTTCTTTCACAGTAAAGAAAGGTAACTTTCTATGAAGATAATTAGAAAAAAAATAACCTTTCAAAGAGTGTAATAATTTTTGAATTTGAAGGACTATAGGTATTCAACATAATGTCTTTTTCATAGGATCAAATATTGTTTGTATGAATGATATAACCCAAAGATTTATGGTAAGATTAAATGGTAAACCATTCCATAAAAAATTTGGGATGCCAACATTTGGGTTAATGCACAAAATTTACAATTTGAAAATCATTAGAGGGATAATTCCACTCACAAAGTTAAAGATGATGAGGAAAAAAAGATGCTACATTATCTCATTGTTTAAGGATGCACCCAAAACCTGATCCGGAAGAATCATAGTAAACTACATAGTGATGACTGGTCTCTAGTAAAGTAAAAAATTTGTGTTGAGGTCAAATTGAAATTTAAAAACTTCCAAATATGCTTGATACCTTGAAACCCATAAGTGATTTGACCCCTTTAAATTGATAACTATCAAAGGAGACGGGTGCTTTAAGAAACCCATTTTGAACCACTAGTAATAACCATAAAAACTCATAAAAATAATATTAAATACATTTTTTAGTTCTTTTAATGATATGATAATCATAAAATTATCAGGATCAACTCAGATACAGTGTTTTGAGATCATTTGTCCCATATACATAATATCATGGATCAGGAATCAGCATTTTGATTGTTTCTTATAAAGGCAGTGATAGGTTCAGATTCCCCAAACAAGCCTCAAGTGACACAAATGACCATATTTAGTCTTTTATTACATGAAAATATCACCAATGGACACCATAATAAAATTTCCAATATATTGGTGGAAAATCTAGTTCATAAGTTCCATGAAAATTGGATGATAAATACTTTTTCCAAATGACATAACTAGTTAATCGAAGTGGCTATATATAATCCTAAAGGTGGTATTTGAAACATCTCATTCCTTAATTCTAATTTGGTGATAACCAAACCAAATATCAACTTTACAAAACCTCTTTTCCCTAATTAACTAGTTTAAAAAATAATCAATGCGAGTTATGGTATGTTTGTTCTTCACTATTAATTGATTTTTATTCTAATAATCAATTCATAAGTGAAGTGTTACATAAGACTTAATTTTATGGAGAAAAGGGGATTCCCATGGTAACAAACTACGATATATAAATAACTTGTATTTTAGATTATTCAAAAAACATTTAAAACATTCAATTCAGTAGGAGAAATATGGTTACAATATATTGATATTGGATGATTTCTCATAACTATGATAATAAATAAATCCACCTTCCAATTTAAAGGAAAGCCTGATATGTTATTTGAAATCACTTCAAGGAATCCGTTGACTAACATAGGTAGATCACCATATAAATATTCATATCCTAGTTTAATTTTAGGAAATGACATCAAACATACAAACTCCAGAAGAGGTGGTCCCAATATAATATCCTTGGATCCCTCCATCCTTGAATTAAATCAAAATTATCATCGGGATAGTAAATGAAACCAACTAATATTGAAAATTTATTTATTAATTATGAGAAATTAACTAGTGCATCATTCTAATAACATTAAATAGATCTATATTGAGAACTAGAAAATCCCAAACCAATTCTATGTCCCACAAAAATAAAGATCATGATTGATATTGGTAACCCTTCTCCTTTTTTATTCAAGTATTAATCTCCATTTCCATAATGAATGAAATGATTTGACATGAATGTTTTATAAGTTCCACAATATGGATAAACATAAAGGAGAGATAATAACCTGTGTTAAAAAATAATTTTCTACTATAGAATCAATAAAAATAGTACCACTAATATCAATGAACCATATCCACTATAATTGGAGAAACCTAAAGTATATGTAACTTCTTCATTTCAAAGTCCTTTGGTTGGAACCATCTAGTCTATAAAACAAATTAATGTTCCAAATATCCTATTTGTGATGAAAATCCTCTATTAGATCTAGGAATTTATTGATCCATACAAAACCTCTCTAAGTGATCACAACATCCATATGAGTTTCACAACATTGGAGGCATATAACAAAATAACTTCTTGTGTCATATATGACAATGTTAATAACAATTTAAGAAACTAACCATAGATGATGGTATAATAAATGACTTATGAGAAGCACCACCACTACCTCTACTATGAAATTCAATCTAATTACTCTTCCTTCTAAAGATACAGTATAATTCCCACCAGAGAAAATTTGATGTGTGATTACTATTGACTTACCCACCAAGCCAATATCCTCCATCAGAGATATATTCACCATCTTATCATAGGTTTCCATATTTATCATAAATACATGAGTAAATATATTATATCATAGACCCATTAGATACCTCTAAACCACATCCTTCTCATTATAATTAACCTCTTTTGAAAACATAGTGATCTTGAAAAACCAATTGCGATAAACTATCAATGACTAATTCCCTTTATCACATTTTAGAAACTTCATGGATTTCTCCTTGTAAGTAGATTTTGGTATAAATGATTTGTAAAGATGGAATTTAATTAATTCCACTCTGAGTACTCAAACTTCTTATCCTTGAAAACTTATTCCCACCACCATCTACATAGAACTTCATTCTTAATGATTACACAACAAAATTATTAGAATCTAGAGTATATAGGAATTAAAATTGACTTTCTATTTTTAAGAACTAATATTCCACCTCATGAAGGTAATTCAACACTTTTAAATATGGTTTTTCTATATATAAATTCCTAGGATTGATTCTTATCCATATCTATTCAATTTTCTACATCCCTATCTTGAATAGAGGAAGGTGGCATGCCATGGTACATAGAACGGACTATAAACCCAGTTAATTTGATCAAATTATAATCATATAGAGGGTTTTACTTCTATGGTTCATCGATATCACCCTCATAAAGAATCACTGGTTGTATTCTAGGGTGTATGGTACTATACATTGATAAAAAAAGATACAAAAAACATGGGATCCAAAAATCAATTCTTAAAAAAAGTAAACAATTTCAATAAAATTATCGAGTAACATGGATAAAATGACTTGTATTAAAACACCCCAAATACTATAGAAAAATTTCCCTAATAACCTTGGAATCTTAAGGCTCTTCATCATGAGAGATAACCAAACACTTTCTCACAACCTACTTTTTAATTAAAACCATTATTATCTATTACATACCAAAGAAATCCAAAAATTCCTTCAAACAATTGATGTAGAAAAACTTATTTGGATATCAACTTATCACAAATCATAATATGTTACCAAAATATTTTAACCTAAACTAGTCAGAACATGGTTTTAATTTCATTATTATTTCTCATAAGCTTGAAACAAGAGCCTGGGATTTAAGAATGACCAATGGGAATTATACTGTCCAAATAAACCTTTGACAAGGTGATATAAAGAAACAGAAAAATTTTAGTATAATAAAAAACAACAATGGATATAGAATGATACAATCTATAAGAAAATAGGTGTCATGGAACATAAAACAACCGAAGTTCTGAAAAATAAAAATCATGTCCCGAATCCATCTGAAAATATGTCACCTCTAGACATCCATCCACACCCTACCAATGAATTAACCCACGAAAACCCTATAAAATCATACTCATACCTACATTGTATAAAATAATATCCATATACACCTCAAAATATATGTAGGGTGTGACCAAATCAATCCAATAGGATCGCACAAACTGTTTCAAAATAAAAAATTATAAAATAATATAATAATTTTGTAAATATAGAAAAATAATGTGATAAAATTATATATAGTTTAATTAAAACATGGATAAGTCACCTCTTTTCATAGTTCCCAAAATAAAATAAATTCCTAGTTTTCAAATCATTTCAATAAAAAATTTAAACGTACTTTTTAATGAGAAAAGACATAGATATAAAGCCCTTGTATTACATTAGTTACATATTATTGAGTAATCTCATAATAATATCAAGAGCAGTAGTCCACCTAGTGTACACATTACCCTAGAGTGACATTTCTAGTGTGTAAGAATTTTCTCCCAAAGTTGATTCATTGTTGCAACGTTAATAACTTGGTGAACACTTTACCCAAGAAGAATAAGTCTAAGTAGAAAAGATCACCCCTTAGGATGGATTCATACCTAATAAAATATCATAATTCAGTTTACTATATAACAATTATTATATAGGTAATTCATCTTTAAAATCATATAAATCAGGTTTCATAACCATTAACATGAATAAAACTATGGAAAATCCCTTTTCATAATAGTCATAAGAACCATACATTATATAAACACATTACTAATGCCTTTTTAAGACCATTTTGAAACCATTTACAAGATAAAAATATAAGTCATGCATTCCATCCATTTTAAACCAAATTCAATAAGTAATAAAGTAAGGTTAAATAGAATAATGGTATATCATGAAACCACTTACCTTGATACACTTGGAATATCAACACCTACATGGAAACCGCACACAAAGAGGATTCAAGTATCCTATTAACTAAGTAAAGACCCTAAATTGATAACTCCCAATCATTTGTATCCAAATTTTATTATTGTAGAACAATGAAATAAAAATGAAACACTTTCCACCATAATTCCCAAACAAAACATCATAGGAAATTGTGATCTGGAAAAGTAGCTCAATTCTGTAGTTGATATTAAAGATATTATAGATTCAATATTATATAGTATATCTAAGATTTTATCCTAAAATAGAGGGGATGAAGAAAAGGGATTAAGTGATGAAATTTCTCCAGATGAAACTCTATATTCATCCAGTATGTGAGAGGAAATTCCATGATATGAGTGGGAATGAGGTTCGTTGGGATTTATAAAGAGTACTTGGAAACATAAAACCATGTAACAAGACCTACACCATGGTTTAATGGTGAATACTATGGTAAAATACTTTGACACTTGATAAGGGACTATTCCATAGTATTTTTTGGTCAAATTATTTTATATAATCCAAATAGAGGTTAATAGATAGATACTATTTTCCAAGAAAAAGAACCAAATTGTAGGGAAACAACCACACCACAAAATAGTTTAAAGATATGAAGAATGTTATTCTGTATCCTAGCTCTATGGCATAGTGACTCTGAAAATGTATGAACTAACCAACTTCCCCTTCCAAACCTCCACATTGTAGCCCATTATCTATTCCAAAGTTGTGCTAAAAATGGAAGAACCGCATAAACTATATGATACCTATTAGTGTACCTAACACACTGGAGCCACATCCTACATGGTGTATAAACATCACCACTTTATATAATAACAATATATATGAAATAGATAATGATAGGAAAAAGTAAAAAGAATACGAGTTAGGATATTTTCATACATAGAAACAATTTTGGATATTATAAAAGTTAAAAACATCCTTAGATGAATGATCAAACTTCCGTTCATGTGAGGATTAAAGAGGAACAAAATGATGTTTTGGTACTATAGTAGAGGTGAGAAATATTCCTGATTTCAACCATGGTTGTGATGGGATGATAAGGATCATGAACAAAATGTGTTTCCCATAAATACTATACTTGAACAAGGATCTATTGGATAAATATTATATTTTACCATTCTCTATTATTCTTGTATGTCAGAATATGTGTAGTGATCAAAAATATTATTCCTATATGAATGACATAAAAACAGATATTGTAGAGTATGTATCTAGATTCATATTTTCAAATAAATTAAAGTATTAATGATTTTTATCTAAGAGGATTTTATTAAAATTACATATTCCATAATGGAAATGGTAATACATTACAATGAATTTCATCATTGGACTCTAAAAAAACTCAAGGGCCTTATTCTATTTTAGTTATAGTTGAAATCATTTTGAAATAAGACCATTTCATTTACAATGTAAAATATTTATCTCTAGATCATCATTCTATGATATATAGTAAATAATTGGAAAGGGTGCATAGAGTACCACATTCAATTTTATTAGATCAGGTTCTGAGGTTTAATTCGATGTTCTGGGAAATTATTCAATAAGATTTGAATATGGAGTCCAACTTTAGATCTATATATCATCATCATACATATGTTTATTCTAAAAGGATAATAAAAAACATAAAGGATATGTTTAATCCTATTCACAATATTTAAAATTTGGATAGGATCAATAGCTTCCTATTATCAAATTAAATTATAATAATTAATTTCACTAATGTATTTAGATGGATTCTCATGAAGACCTTAATGGAATGAATTTTAGAACTCCAATGTGATAGGATTATGGTGGAGAAATCAAGCCTTTGGGACCTAATCTAGATATTGAAACTGAAGATAAGGCTAGTTCCATTTAGTTGAATATTAAATATTCTTAGTGTTGATAAAAGTTTTATGATCATAAAAATTAATAATATTTTGAATTCAATATTACTGAGAATATATTCTTTTTAATTTACCATGGAAGAATTTTATGAGATTTGGAAATAATGGAAATAAAATATTTTGATATATCAACCCTTTTAATATTATTGATTATATCGAGATGGCTTCTTATCTCTTTTCACTTCCACTTAACCTCTCTTGTGTTCACAGTGCGGTCTATGTATCTCTATTAAGGAAGTAATTTCCTAATATTTAAATTATTCAGAAATCAAGGGTCATACCACTAGAGTGTTATCTATCATATTTTGGATAATAATTTTAGATTTTAGATTTAAGAGAGGATGTTCTAAGAAACCATAGTAATCATCTGGATAATGTTTTGTGGTGGAATGGTGATTTGGAGAAGCTATATTGGAACCCAAAAAATGTGATGAGGGAGAATATTCCCCAGTTGATTATAACATAATAATATAATATTGAGTGATAAAGTCTTATAATGGAATAAAATGTAATACCTTGATATTTTTTTGATATATTCCTCTTTATATAAATTTAAATTCTTTGATATCTTTCGTTGCACCCAGTACATAGTTTAAAACAACAACGACATACAATTGAATAATAAATATTTAATTTGATAGTGATAACCTATTTGTTAGATTATAGGGTATAAATAAGGATTCAAAAATTATGAAAATCTATTTTTTATTCTTTTATAAATTGAATTAATTGGTAACTAATTATTTCAAAATTAAAATTAAATCATTTGATGGTAAAAAAATATGTTTTTATGAAATATAGTATTCATGAATTCATTGAGAGTTTATCATAATAAATAAAAATAATTAATATTTATGTTTTTTTTAATTAAATTTATATATATATAATTCATTCATATATATTAAAATTCATTAAATTATGTTTATTTATAAAGGAATCAAAATAAATCCATATAATACATTAAAAAGGTTTTTTATTCGATTGTATGCGTGGATATTATAATTTGTTTATAATTATTTTTTAAAATTTTATTTTATAAAAATGGTTCTATTTTTTTAAATCGTTAGATAAAAATAATATTGTGGTTAAATTTTGATATTTTTATGAAAAGAATAATTTTTATGGAATAGTAAAAGAATACAATTTTATGGAAATCAAAATTTTCTATTCAAGAATTTAAAATGTCCTATTTTTTGAATTGATTTTAAAATTTAATTGTAAAATTTAAAAAAAACAATTAATGAAATTTAAATATACATTATGCTAAATTTTTTGTACAAAAACATATTTATACTCAAAAAATTAATTTTTTGGGAAAACGGTTTTTCATCGTGTTTTGTGGATTTATTTTCAAATGAATTTCTAGAAATTATAGAGATTTAATTATATAAAATTAATTCCATATTTTTTAATCATAATAATTAAAAAAATAATTTTTTCATAAATTTAGTGATTAGTTTGGATTCCCCAAACATTCCTTAAGTGACACAAATGATAATCTTTAGTCTTAGAGTACACTAAATCAGTATCAACAGACACTATAGTAAAAGTGTCAATATTTTAGTGGGAAATCTTGGTCATCTATTTCATGACTATTGGATGGGAAACATTTTTTCCAAAATAAAATCACTATTATTCAAAGGGTCCATATCCAATATTAAAGGTGGTTTTTGGAACATATCATTACTTAATTCTGAGTTGGTGATAATAAAACCAAATATCATCATTATGAAACCTCTTTTCCCCTATTAACTATTTTAACATATAAACAATGTGAGTTATGGGATGTGTGTTCTTTACTATTACATGATTGTGCTTCTGATAATCAATTTGTAAGTGAAGTGTTTCATCATCATTCTCAGCATAGAGCAATGGGGTTTTCCTAGGTATCACACTCTCATATATAAATAACTTATATTTTAGATTATCTAACTTTGTTTATAAAACATTCATTTCAATAGAAGAAATATGGTAAGACTATATCCATATTGGTTTATTTCCCATAACTATGATAATCAAGCAATCAACCATACAATCTTAAGGAAAACCTGATAAGTTATTCAAAAACACTTCAAGAAACTCATTGACTAACATTGGGAGATCACAATAGAAAGATTCATATTATAGTTTAATTTTAGAAAATGAAAACACTATTCAAAACCCTGGAAGAGGTGGTCTCAACCCAATGGTACTCAGATCTCATTATCCTTCTATGAAAATAGAATTCTCATATAGGTAGTAAATGAAACCCACCAATATTAACAATTTATATATTCATTTTGAGAAATCAACAAGTGAAACCTAAAAATAACATTGAATATATCTATATCAAGAACTATAAAATACCAAATAAGATCTATGTCACACAGAAAGAATGATCATGATTAACATCAATAACACTTATCCTTTATCATTATTATATGAATATATAATTCCATGATGAACGAAATGAGTTTACTATTATATTTTTTAAGGTACACTATATGAACAAACATGAAGGAGAGACATAAACTATTATAAAAAATCATTTTATACTGTATAATCAATAAAAAATGTACCCCTAATATCATGCAAAACACATTATATATAATTGTAGAAACCTAAACTATGTGTAAATAATTCATTCCAAATTCCTTTGGTTGTAAAAATGTACTATGTTAAGAAAAATAATGTACCATGGATCTTATATGTGCTAAAAAGACTCTACTAGATTGAGGATGATATTGATCCATACAAAACCTCTATAGGTAACCATGACATCCACTTGAGTTTAAAGTATTTGTAGGCATGGAATAAAAGAACTTTGTTTGTCCAATATGGAAAAATTAAATACAAGTCAGGACACTAATTGTACATTATGGTATACGAAATGACAGCTGAGAATTGCCCCCACTTCCACCACTATGAAATTCACTTTTATTCATCTTCCTTTTAATGTTATAGTAGAATTTACACTAGAGAAAAATGGATGTCTAATTATCCTTGACTTATCCTCCAAACCAATCTAATCCATTATAGAAATATTCACCATCTCAACATAGGTGGCCCTCTTTATTATAAAGACATGAGGAAAGATATTAGATTGGACACACGTCATAATCCTCTGAACCTCATCCTTCTCATTATAAATAACCTCATTTGAAAACATGTTGTGCTTGAAAAAGAAATTATTTCATACTATCATGGACTAATTCTCTTTATTACATTTGAGAAAATAAACAAACTTCTAAATGTTTATAGATTTTTTTAGAACTGATATGTAAATATGGAATTCAATTCATTCCACATCAAGCCCTCAAGATTCTTATCCATGACAACAGAGTCCCACCACCATCTAATCTGACCTTATGATTTAATATAACACACCAACAGTATTATAATCTAGAGTATGTAGTAATTAAATTTTAATTTATCTTTTTCTTGAAAAATAATCCACTTCTTGAGGGTCATTAAACACTTTTAAAAATGTGGTTTTTTGGTGTATAAATTCTTAGGGTTGATTCCAATCCATGTCCCTTAAATTTCCAACATACCTATCCTGAATAGGTGAAGGTTAGACAACATGGTTCATAGCATGGATTGTACACCCAACATCTTTGATCAAACTATAATTAACTTGAGGTTTTTCCTTCTATGTTTCATCGATAACACCCTATCAAGGAATAACTATATGTCTTCTAGGGTTGATGGTACTACACATCAATAAAAAAATATACCAAAAAACATGGGATCCATAAATCTATTCCTATTTAAAGTAAAAAAGTTCAGTAAAATTTTTCAATATATTAGGGAAAAATTACTTATATTACAACACCAAAATACTAAATAAAAATTTCCCAACTAACCTTTGTATCTTAAGGCTCATCATCATGAGAGCTAATGAGACACATGATCACAACATACCCATTCATTAAAACCATTAATATCTCATACCTATAAATGAAATCAAAAAAAATAATTCCAAAAACTAATATAGAAAAACCAACATATGATATCAATTTATCATTCACCATCCTAAATTATCTAACTATTTTTATCCTAAACCAGTCCTGACATGGGTCTAAGGGCATTCCAAGTCCCCAAAATTTGGGGAAAAGAGCTTGGGAATCAAGAACTATCATTAGTAATTATATTTTCTAAAATAACTTTTTACAAGGTGAAATAAATAAATAAGAAAATTTTCAAATAATAAAGACAATGATTGGCATAGAAATATATAATCGGCGGGAAAATAGGTGTCCTAGAATATAAAACAACCAGATTTTTGAAAAATAGCAAGTATATCCCAACTCTATGTGATAAGATGTCACCTCCAGACATCCACAACCTACTAATGAATGAACCCACGACCACCCTATGTAATATTACACATAACTACATTTGATATAAAAAGATATATATACAAATATATATATATATAGGGTGTGACCCAAACAACCCAGTAGGCTCCCACCAATTATTTCATAAGAAAAAATTAAAAAAATATTCTAATTATAAAAATGTAAATATAGATAATGCATGTGATAAAATTATATATAGTTTCATAAAAACGTGGATAAGTCACCCATTTTCGTAGTACCCAAAATATACTAACAACCAAGTTTTCAAATAATTTTAAAAAACATTTTAAAAATAATTTTTATTGATGATCAACTTAGATATCATGCCCTTACAACACATTTATTACTGGTTAGTGAGGATCCTTGTAATAATATCTTGATCAATAGTCCACCTTGTGTTCACATTACCCTAGAATAACATGTCTAGCATGTAAGATTTTACTCTCACTTGTGGTTCATTTTCTCAACTTTAATAAATTGGTTCACACTTTACACAAAAATAATAGGTCTAATGGGAAAAGTAAATCCCTTAGGATGGCTCTATAAATCATCATTTATCTTATTTTGGTTTACCATATATTAATTATTCTATAGGTACATCATCGTTGAAATCATATAAATTATGTTTATAACCATAAACATGAATAACATTGTATGAGAAATCAATTTTTATAATAGTCAAAAAAACCACAAATTTTATAAAAACATTACTAATTAATTTTTAAGACCATTTTGAAACCATTTCCAAGATAAAACTACTATTCAAGAATTCCAACCCTTTTAGAAACCAAATTCAATAAGTAAACAAGAATGTTTTGATAAAATAAAGGTATATCAAGAAATCACCTACCTTGATATACTTGGAATATCAACACCCACATTGAAACCAAATATAAAGAGGATTCAAGGATCCTAGGAACTAAGAAAACCCCTAAATTGAGAATTACTAATAATATGTTTCCATGTTTTCTTATTCTAGAATAAAAAATAAAAATATAACACATTCTAGCATAATTCATGAACAACGAACCATAGGGAATAGTGATCTGGACAAAGCATCTCAATTACGGAGTGAGTCTTAAAGATATTATGTATTCAATATTCTCTAGGATCTTTAATAATTTATCCTATAATATAGGAGATTAATATAAGGGATCGAGGGATGAAAGTTCTCCTGATGAATCCATAGATTCATTCATTATGTGAGAGGACAGTCCATGAGAGCACTAATATTAAGGGTCATTGGGATTTATAAAGAATATTGGGAAACATAAAACCATATAACATGACCTAGAACATAGTGTAAAGGGTACTACTATAGTAAAATACTACGAACCCCAGTGAGGGATTATGGCATATTAGATGTTGGAAAATTATTTTTCAGAATCCACACAGGGGTCAATATATAGATATTATTGTTTAAGAAAAAGGGACCACACTATAGGGAAAGAACAACACCACAAAATAATTTTAAGCTAAAAACAATTATATACCATATACTAGATCCATGGAATAGTGGCCCTGAAAATGGACAAACCAACCGTGTTCCCCTTCCAATCCGACACATTGTATCCCTTTCTCTATTCCAAAATTGTTCCAAAATTGGACGAACCACCAAAACTATCTCATACATAGTAGTACACCTACCACATTGGAGCCACATCCAATATGGTGTATAAAAATAAACACTAAATATAATAAAAATATATCTGAAATAGTTATGAATCATAAAAAAGTAAGAATAATACTTTTTAGGAAATTTTCATACCTAAAAACAAAGTTAGGATATTATAATAGTTCAAAAATTTCTCTGATGAATGATCAGCAATCCATCCATGTGAGCATTAAAGTGGCATAGAATTAACTTGTGGTACTATATAAGAGGTATGAAATATTATTGATTTCGACCATGATAGTGGTCTAATGACAAGGTTCATGAACAAAATATGTGTCTAATCAGTACCAAACCAAAACAAGGAGTTGTTGGATGAAGGTCATAGTTTACCATTCTATATTCTTATGGGATGTAAGAGTATGTATAAAGATCAAAAAAAGTATTTTTATAGGAAAAAACATAAAAATAGGTATTGTAGAGTATGTATATCGATGAAAATTTTTTAATAAGGTATTATAGAATTAATTCTAAGGGGATTTTAAAACCATTACCTATTCTAAAATGTAAATGGGAATACATTATCATGAATTTCATCATTGGACTCCATAAAAAATCTCAAGGGCCCAATGATATCTCAGTTGGTTGATAGCCTTATTAAATAATCTTATTTCAGTAAGGTCAGTAAATATTTCTAACTATATAAACTTTCTAAGATATAGAGAAAATAAGTGGTAAGGATGCATAGAGTACTGCATTCAAGTGTATACGATTAGAATCTGAGTTTTACTTCGATGTTTTATGTAGTTATTCAACAATAATTGAATATAAAGTAAAATTTTAGCACTACATATAATCCAAATATATATTTTTATTCTAAGAGGATCATTAAAAACCTGGAGGATATGTTGAGATCCTATTCAGTAGATTGAAAATTTTGATGGGATTAATAGAATCCTATTATGAAGTTAACTTATAAAAATTGCTTTCACTCATGTATTCAGATGGATCCTTAGGATTACAATGATGGAATGAAGTTTTAATGGCCCAGGTTTTTGGGGTCCATTAATTAGTAAAAATCTGATGTTGAGGTGTTTCGGGTGGTCTGGAAGCTTCTCGGTGACTCCTAGCGGTAGCCTTGGCGTACCGGTAGCCTCGGCCTACCGGCAGACCTAGCCTACTGGTGACCTTGGGGTACCGGTATCCCTCGGCTACTGGTAGCGCTCAACTACTAGTCGTTCTCGACTACTGGTGGCTCTCGGATACCGGTGGCTCTCGGCTACCAGTGGCTCTCGGCTACCGGTGGCTCTCAGTTGCCGGTAGCTGTCGCCAACCGGTAGCTCTCGCCTACCCCCACAGGTTTTCCAGTAGCGCCTCATTTTTGCGCAAATTGGTTTTTAAACCATGTTTTGACCCCTTTAAGATTGTATTAAATCACATTAATGCCCATTAATGTTGTTTAATTAAATGATTGGTGAGGTACCCTGGTGTGCGCCGGTTTAAACCGCCCCGAAAGGCGGGGACCCTTTAATGACGTGTGGGGTGTCCCAGCTGCGTGGTCAACCCACGATCCCACTCCCTACGTGGTTTCTAGTTTTTCTCTCGGTATCTTAACCGTTCCAGGCATGCTGTATCTCAGCCCTTATGAGCTTTTATAACCTAAAGGCTTCTCCCTGTGTTTCTTTTTCTCGATCACCCTGCCGTCGGAGTACCCTTCCTCCCGACGAGTTGTAACCCGGAAAATTTTTCCTTGATCTTGTTCCGTGGTGCTCCTACTAATCATGCGGGGACTTAACGTCGATCTTTGATAAGTCAAGTAGGGGTTTCACCTGCTTCTCTCCTTTCTGTGTATCTTTCGGGGTGGGTACGCTACTGCTTCTGTAGAATTGTATGAACCAAACATTAATGAAGATAATAAATATATTCTAAATAATAAAGGAGAGGGGTGTGATAGATGATTCTGATCTGTTTTTCTCCTATTTCATGATTAATGATTTATGAATTGTGCAGGCTTATGCCTACTAAAAATCATGGTCGTTGGTGGTATTTCTCTATGCACTAATAAACTCTTAACCCTTATGATGTTTAAATGGATTTTATTTTGGTTGTGAACATTTTGTTGTGTAAAGGAAATTTTTTAATTACGTATATTTGGCTAAATAAATTGGAAGCACCCGGATCAACTCATTTTCTATGATAAACCCGGTTTAAGCCTAGTGGAATTGAAATCATGGAGTGTGTTAAATCTTTTAAATCTGAAAATACATGTTGAGTCTGCCTTGTGTTGGTAGTATTGGTTTGGTTGTTTCCTCCATAGTTGGATAGGGGATTAGATTGCTGGGGTGATGTGGGTGAGGTGGGATCCTTTTTTTGTTTCATGAATTGGGGTGGGATCCTCTTCTATTGTGAAACCTTCTTATTCATAGTTCTGGGAACTTGGGACTGTATCTCACTTTGACCTTCTTTGGTTCCAATACTTGGAGGGGTCTGTCTTGATGTGTTTTTACAAGAGAACTGGGTGTGAATGTTTAAATTGTTATTGGGTGTACTATTTCCTTGGATTGTTCTTATGCTTACTAGTTTCCCATGTAGGTACAGAAACATATTTAAACATTATTACTGAACATGAAAACAAGGATGGGACAAATGGGGATTTGGTTTGATGTGAGTTGTGACTTGGGCATGGGTGTTGTTCTCTTCTCTTATGAATGAATAGTAAGGATAGTGTTCTTTAGGCTGGCTGAAGAAAAACCTAGATTGGGTGAGTGCTTGTTACTTATACATATACTTGTAGTTTTTGTGTTTCTTATTCGTGCCCCACCCAAGTTGAGAACTTAGTGCCGAACACCCCCACCTCATGGGGGAGGGTGTTTTTTCCAACACTCCTATGAGTAGATGGATATTAGCTCCTTTTCTGCTCCCTTTTCTAAATATCCCAAGACTCTACGGGCAAGCTGTGATGGCCTGAAGTCCATTATTAGCCCAAGAATCTTCGGGCAAGGTAGCGTGGTGGTTGGCCCAGGTGTGTGCGGGCAGGTGGTTTCCCAAGTATCATCGGGATGAGGCCCAGGTTTCTTCGAGCGTGGCAGTAGTTCTTCTATCCCAGGTGCCTTTGGGCGTGGCAGTGGTTGTTCTAGCCTAGGTGTCTGCAGGCGTGGCTACATGTGATAGTTGTGGCCCAGGTGTCTACGGGTGGGTTAGTGGTTGTTGCCAAGGTGTTTGTGGGCGGGATGTGTGGTTGTGGCCCAGGTGTGTGCGGGTGGGGTATGGTAGTGGGACTGCGATGAGAATGACGGGATTGGTCTGATGCATAGGATGTCTTCAATAACCAGTGGGAAAGTGGCGTGGGGTACCCAAACATCAATGTGCTATTACTATACATTACTTGACTTACGCTGTTTGGGGAGTGTGCCTTGGTGATGCTTGGGTGGTTAGTTTCCTTGCTAGGTGCTTGGTTATCTCTTTTCTTACAAGGAATTAGTATGCCTCCCCACTTTTTCATGAGAGTCTTTTATTTTTCACTATTGAGTATACTTGTATGATCACCCTTCGTATATAAAACTACTTTCAGGTTTTCAGGATGACATCAGGGATTTTGTGGGACCATACTAGCTTGGACCTTTGGGGCAGTTTCTATTGTTGTTTCTCTTTTTCTTGGTATCTTTTTACCTTTGGAGTTTTGTGACTTGTATCTTTTACCTTTGAACATGCATATAGGAATGGTTTATTTTCATTCGTATCTGCACTTTCAGTTTTGTTGCTGTGGGATTTACTATCTTATCTCTCGATCCTATTAAAATTAAAAGGGTAATGCCTCACATTTAGTGTGTGATTTTATACCCTGGGTGCTGGTCACCACTCCAGGGCCTATTGAAGGAGGGTTTCAGGGGTCATTATTTCTCTTTAAACTTAAAGAAGGAAGGTCCTGGAAATCTACTGACCCTTCCTCCTTTTGGTGAAGGCGAGTCGTGACAGAATGGTATCAGAGCGAGGTTGAGAGATAGGATGGAGTCTGAAGTTAGGCACAGTTAGGATTGCATGGGATGGTAGGGAAACGGTTTTGGGTGACCTTGGTGCGTGAATTAGGCCAGGGAAGACCAGCCAGGACAAGGGATTTTAGGGCCCCCCGTGATCCGATGCAAGGAATCTGGACCTATCGAACGACCAAGTGAGGCCACACTGATTGCAGGGTAGAGACCCTAGGAAAGGTACATTCATCATAAATGACTTGTGTTCTCATGTTTCTGGGGTGTTTTGGGAATTTTAAATAAATAAGAAGTTTAAGGAGTTTTAAGAACAATATTCTGCACTACTTGGGCTTAGGCATTCTTTTTTTACCTTGCAACTATGGCACCCTAGAGATGACCACGAGTTGTATGGGCGATCAAGGCCCAGGAGGTTGACTTGGCCGATCAGCAGAGGTTTGATTGAGAGGAGGAGGACAACCAGTGGCAGAAGACGCTTCCATCCTTCCAGCGACAGACCCTCGAGAAGTACGAGGGCAGCACCTCTGACATGAAAATAGAGGGCTGGATAGAGGAACTGGTGATATCCTTCTGCTTGATCCGGGCTCCGACCGAGTACTGGGTTCCTCTGGCCATCAGTCAGATGTGGGGAGCAGCGCGTCAGTGGTGGACGCTCTACCTGGGGGAGAGGAGAGAGACTGAGGTGGCATGGGCTGATTTCAAGAAGGAGTTCCGGGCAGAATTCCTCTCTTCTACGATGAAGGAAGAGAAGAGGCAGGAGCTACTCTCCCTCCAGCAGGGGAGTATGTCGGTAAGGGAGTTGGGGATCAAGTTCAAGGACCTCCTCTGCTTTTCCCTGAACCTCTTTCCAGATGAGGAGTCTCGGGCAAGACATTTAGAGGAGGCGCTCTGACCCTCCCTCTAGTACGTTGTTACCCCCTGCACCTTGCCGATATACTTGGAGGTCCAGAAGAAGGAAGAGGTGGTGGAGAGGATGGACACGCTAGTTGGTGTGTCACGAGAGGGGATTTATCTAGGCCCATCAAAGGGAAAGTCCGTCAACACCAGACCTCCAGCATCGGGACCCTCTAGGTTTCGACCAATAGGGAGCAGGCCGCAATAGTTCCAGTTCCGGTCCCCCGGTCCTCACCCTTTACCTTCGGGCCCAGGACTGAGGTTCTTCATCTGTGGGAGCCATGGACATCTCTGGAATCAGTGCCCGGACCGAGTTCAGTATGGCAGTGGCAGATAGGCTCACTACCCACCTCAGCAGTAGCTTCCAGCTAGGCCCTTCCAGCAGCAGCAGCAGGGGCAGCGAGCTCCCGCTCCTCTGAGGGAAGATGTTGCAGGGGGAGGCCAGCCTTAGGGTGCTCCTCAGGATCCTCAACCAGGGTGTGGTCGGGGAGGCGGCCGACATCCAAGGGGAAGAGGAGTTGGGCGCGGATATTTTCACGTCGCGGAGGCAGTAGTTCCAGTGGGATCGGAGGTTGTTTGAGGTACGATTAGTTTGTTCAGTACCCTTGCTTATGCCTTGTTTGATACCAGAGCTTCGCACTCTTTTGTTGCACCCGGTCTGGCCCGTGCTCTGGTTCTAGATGCCGAGAGAATTCCAGTGCCCCTGGTCCTGAGCACACCAGTCTGAGGTCAGACCGACTTGTTATATGTTTGTAGAGGATGAAGACTTATGATAGGGACACATCAGTCGGTCAGGGATCTACTACTGCTACAAATACAGCCATATGATGTCATCCTAGGCATCGACTGGTTGTTCTCTGTGTGTTCCATCATCAACTGCTTCTGAGGAAGGGTTGTGTTCTTAGACTTGGGTGGCCGACGTGTTACTTTCACCGACAAGCGGAGTGGCCAGAAGGGTAGCAGGCGAGAGGAAACCCTCCTCTCCTTGTTAGCTAAGCTGTCAGTAGAGTCAGTGGATGCTGAGATGGTGGAAGTACTAGGGATCGTCAGTGAGTTTATGGACATCTTCCTTGAGGAGGTGACGACTCTACCCCCTCGACATGATATCTAGTTTGGGATAGACTTTCAGCCTGGTGCTCGTCCGTTTTCGATGGATCCCTACTGGATGGCGCCTTCGGAGCTACGGGAGTTGCAGATTCAGATCGACGATCTGATGAATAAGGGTTTTGTTCGACTGAGTGTGTCACTGTGGGGTGCTCCTATGTTGTTTGCAAAGAAGGAGGATGGAGGTCTAGGGCTGTGCATAGACAACAGGAGGATGAATCAGGTAACCATCAATAATCGCTACCCTCTTCCGAGGATAGATGATATTTTCGACCAGCTGAAAGGGGCGGGATGGTTCTCAAAGATCGACCTGTGGTCTGCATATCACCATTTGAGGGTAAAGGAGGGTGACATCTCAAAGATGGACTTCAGGTACAGATATGGGCACTTCGAGTTTGTAGTCATTCCTTTCGATGTTACAAATGCTCCAGCTGTGTTCATGGGGATTATGAACTCCATATTCCGAGAATATCTGGATCGGTTTGTAGTCATGTTCATTAACGACATCCTGATCTATTCAAGATCATAGGAGGACCATGCAGAGCACCTGAGGATGGTTTTGTAGGTCCTCCGATAGCACTGGCTCTATGGGAAGTTGTTGAAGTGAAAGTTATGGATGCGAGAAGTGCACTTCCTTGGCCACGTAGTGTCCGAGCAAGGGGTAGTGGTGGACCCATCAAAGTTTGAGGTGGTGGTTTCTTGGGCAGCACCCAAGAACGTGGAAGAGGTTTATAGTTTCCTCGGGCTGGCAGGATACTACCAGAGGTTCGTACCCAACTTATCTCGAGTTACGGCGCCTTTGACGACATTGACCAAGAAGGACCAGGTTTTCGTGTGGAGTGAGCTATGTGAGGCATCCTTCAGCTATCTGAAGGAGAAGTTGGTTAGTGCCCCAGTGCTGAGACTACAAGAAGAAGAGGCGGTGTATGAGGTGTTTTGTGATGCTTCAGGGTAAGGTCTCAGATGTGTGTTGATGCAGCGACAAGGGGCGATCTATTATGAGTCTAGGAAGCTATGCCCTCATGAACGTAATTATGCCACCCACGATCTGGAGCTTGCAGCGATTGTTTTTTCACTAAAGTTGTGGTAGAATTACCTCATCGGAGAACACTTTGTGTTCTTCACGGATCACAAAAGATTGAGGTATATCTTCTCCCAGTGGGACCTAAACTTACAATGGAGAAGGTGGATTGAGTTCCTCCAAGATTACAACTTAGAGATATCCTACACTTCAGGAAAAGGTAATGTAGTGGCCGATGCTTTGAGCAGGAGGTCGTAGAAGGATTCGGTCTGAGAGTCGACAGACACTTAGAAGGTGATGGAGGAGTTGGGTGCCTTGCATGGATGTGAGGATGGATAGTGGTAGAGTTTTCCTGTATCATATGATAGTGTAGTCTTCTCTGTTGCGGAAATTGGAGGAGTCTATGTGGGGAGACACAGAGTTCAAATTGATGCACGACTGAGTTGACCAGGGCGATGCTCTAGAAGGGTGGACAGAAGATGGTCAAAATTAGATGCTCTTCCGAGGGAAGATGTTTGTTCCAGAGGCGATGCATGGAAAGTTTCTTAGTGAGTTCCACAACTCACCCCTAGCGGTACACCCAAAAGTTTCCAAGATGTACCAGGGTCTAAGGAGACAGCTTTGGTGGCCCAGAGTAAAGCGAGCAATGGAAGAGTTTGTGGCCAAGTGCTTAGTGTGTCATCAGGTAAAGGCTGAACACCGTGTTTCAGGCGGGTTGTTGCAACATTTAGATGTCCCCGAGTGGAAGTGGGATGACATCTCGATGGATTTCATCACGGGACTACCCAAGGTGTAAGGGGGTTGCGACGCCATCTGGGTAGTGGTGGACCGCTTGACGAAGTCGGCTCACTTTCTGGAGATTAAGGACTTGAGTGCAGTGGACACTCAAGCACAGAAGTATATGGACGAGGTAATGTGGTTGCATGGAGTTCCGAGTTACATAGTCTTGGACAGGGATGCACATTTTACCTCACAAGTCTAGAGGGAATTACAGCATGCTTTTGGCACCCAACTACGTCTTAGCACTGCTTTCCACCTGCAGACAGATGGGCAGATAGATCACACCATCCAGACCTTGGAGGACTTGTTGCGGGCATGTATTATGGACTTTGGGGGATCATGGGTGCGACACTTTCCTCTGGTAGAGTTCTCTTACAATAATAGTCATCACTCTACCATTGGCATGGCTCCATTCGAAGCCCTATATGGAAGGCTGTGTAGCTCACCCGTGTGCTAGACTGAGGTTCGGGAAGCAGGTGTTCTTGGCCCGAAGGTGGTGCAGAGCACGACAGAGAAGGTTTAGCTTATACGAGAAAGGGTGAAGGCGGATCAGGACCGGTGATTAGCCACTAAATGAGGCTAATATTCATTGTTAATATACATAATATTCATGTTATTTGTTATTCATAAACACAATTTTAGTGCATTTTACACTTTGAACATCATTTCACAATATGATTGTAATACCTTCTTAAAATGCACTATTATGTGGTACATTTTTTAACATCATTTAAAGTACCAAATGATTCATCTTATTATACATATTTTAATTTGATAATTTATCTACACTCCAATATGAACATGTTTCATTCAGGGATCAATGGAGAATTCATGGAGGATGATGGAGATATTTGGCAATGAAAGGAAGCAATTCTGGAGAAGGCAGATTGGACACCATCCCACTGATGAAACTGTGGGGCCCAACATACAGGCCCAATTAATCCCAAATTTCGTGGGATTCTAGAAGACATGTATAGTAACAAATACCTCTTCAGGAGTTAATGCTAATTCGGCCTCCATGGTAGTCATTTAGGCGGCCCAAGTTAGAGATACAATTCTGGTCCATATTCTGCGGCCCAGAAAAACAGCCCACTAATTTGATCATATCTCGGAATACACAACTCCAAATGGGCCCAACTTTTACAGGCGGTTACAAGACATCCTGAGATCCATTTTCTTACTCTATGGCCCACCCTGATTCTGCCGTCTAGAAGGTCTTCTAGACGCGTCTGTTCAGTGAAGGAAAGCTGGCTGCCACCTCGGGTCAAACGTGGAAAAGTCCAAATTCCACAAGCTTTCCACCACCTATAGCCTAGCAAAATTAATTAAGATGATTTGTACTGTTGGTGTTTCGACACAAGGCTCCCAAAATTCCTATTTAAGGCAGTGTTGGTGAAGGAGTTGAGGATCTTGGATTCTTTGTTTAATTGTAATGTTATGCTGCATTTTTGTTGCCTCAATTTTGTCTTTCACATGTAAGTTGTTCAATTCACTTTAGTTTCTTAATAAAAGTTCTTTTTATACTCTTATTCTGTTGTTCTTAATATCACTTTGATACCGTTGGATCAAGGTGTGAATTTATTCACACCAACCCTTGTGAAATTATTCACACAACGGTGGAGTGATCATTTTATTTTTGTTGTTTTTTTTACTTCTCCATTTCCTCCCTTATGAGTCTACTTTCCGCTTCCATTGAAACCATGGGATCAATGGAGGGCTAACCCACTTATGGGTTGATCCAAGGGAGTATCAAGGGGCTGGATTGGATGTTATTTATCACCTAATTAATGTATAATCACTTCTTTAATTGGGATTTTTATTTGATGATTTTTAAACTCCATCGTCCTTGTTGAATTTAAGGTCACACACTTCATGTGCTAATACGATCCTTTACCTTGAAGTGCTCAAAACTTTGATTTTTCAAGTGTATAGGTGATTAGTATTAGAGGGTGTAGGCATTAAACCAGTAAGTGATGATGTTGTTTTATCTCCTTAAATGAACTCATCTCAAATTTAAGAAATTGAAATCATTAAAAAGAAAATACGTCCAATCCACCCCGAGTGATAACCTAGGATCAACTCATTCTTTTAAATTGAATCCACTTAAATCTTTTAGATATCTTTAAAACCCATCCAAAATCAATCCAAGTTGGCCACTTCATATCCAAAAATCCATCCCTTAGGTTGTGTATATTAGGTATCTTCTTAGGTCTCTGTGGAATTGACAACCCAAGCTACACTAGAAGGACCGTTCTACCCTTCTTCTCTTGGGTAAATTTGGGCATGAACCAAATTTTGTCACCGTTGTCGGGGACCAAGTAAGTACCTTAGATCCAAAAAAACCTCTTTTCCTCACCTCCATTCTTCTACTCTCACCCAAGATCTCTTATCTTGTCCCTTTCTCGTTTTTTTTGCGCATGTCCGCCTACACCCGCGATTTCTCAAACAGACTAGTTAGGGTGGAAAGTCCTAGGATAGGGGAGTCAAGTGCACCTAAGGTTTTGTTTAAATCAGATTCAAATATTCTTGAAACCCCAAAGTTAGAACTTGAAACAAGTCCAATGGAGGGTCATCCACAAAATTAAATTGTAAACCCTGGGGGGAATCAAATGGGAAACCAAAACCAAGAAGCTCCAAACTTAGGGAATGTAGTTGATCAAACCATGAACGACTACCTCACTCCAGCTTGGACCAATTCCCCCTCATGCATTAGACACAATTCCATAGGAGACACCAACTACATATTCAAACCCCATGTCCTAAACCACCTTCCAACCTTTCATGGGATGGAGTCAGAAATGCCATACCTTCATGTCAAAGAGTTCAACGACATTGTTGAAACCATGTGTCCCCCACATCAACTAGAATCCGCTAAGATGAGGCTATTTCCTTTTTCATTAAACGATCGAGCTAAAAATTGGCTAAACAACTTGAGACCTGCATCAATCCACTCTTGGGACCAACTGCAAAGAGAATTCTACAAAAAATACTTCTCTCATCACAAAACAATTGCACTTAAAAAGAGCATCCAAAACTTTTTTGAAAAAGAGGGAGAGTCATTTTATGAAACATGGGAGAGGTTCAAAGACACCCTAAACATGGTTCCACACCATGGGTTTTCCATACCTGAACAAGTGAGAATTTTCTATGAAGGGTTGGGTCCGGGTAATAAACAATTCATTGACATGATGTGTAATGGAACTTTTAAAAACAAGGCCCCAAATGATGCTTACGAGTATCTCTAAAGTCTGGCTGAACAAAACCAAACTTGGGGAACTTCAACTTATTCTGAAAAGCCACAAATAACCACTGGAATTCATACACTTAGAGAAGAGGAAAGCCTTAGGTCTAAACTCGCAGCACTCTCTAGGAAGGTTGAAGAGATAGACCTTAGGAAAGTCCATGAAATCCAAAATGTAGACCTTGTTTGCACAATTTGTGACAAACATGACCATAAAAAAGACAACTGCCCAACCATTCCATGCATCAAGGATGTTATTCTAGGAGGACCCCCAGTGGAAGTCAATGCCCTAAACTTTCAAAAGCCCCAATAGAAAAACACCTTCAATCCAAGGTACAACGACCACCCAGGCTTCCGCTGGAAAGATAACCAACAACCTAGCCAACCACAGGGACAAAATCCTTACCCCCATCAGAACTACCAAACCATAACCAGTTCCAAACCCAACCTATCCAATACCAACAACCACCGGTCCATTTTCAACAAACCATCCCACCACCAAAATATCCCCCTGGGATAAACCAACCTACTCAAGCACCAACCCAAACTATTCCACAAAGCCTACTAGAACAACTGTGAAAAAAAATGGAGAGGATGAACTCAGAGGTATATTCCCTAAAACAAGAACTTCAAACCATCAAAAAAGGAAAGGCACCCATGCCTACTCAGGCGGTGTCGTCCTCAACTTCAAGGGGAGAGTCAAGTTGTGCTCAAACAACTCATGAACAACTAAAGGCTGTGACTGTTTTAAGAAGTGGGAAATCAATTGAGAAACCTGAACAACTAATTCAGAACCCACCTGAAGATTCAAACTTGGATGAAAATTTAAATAAACCACAAGATCAAACTGAAGAAACTGATAACAATGTGAAAGAAACAACTCTTCAACAAACAACCCCACAACCTACACCATTTCCTCAACGCATGAGGGGGAAACCCAAACCTGAACTGAGTGAAACGTTGAGGGAAATATTTTCACAAGTCAAGTTGAACATACCCCTTCTCGATGCAATCCAAACCATACCTTCCTACTCAAAGTACCTTAAGGACTTGTGCACTTTTAAAAGAAAATTTTCACATAAAAACCAAGTCCTTTTGGCTGCTAATGTGAGTACCACCATTCAAGGTACAATTCCTCCTAAGTTGAAAGACCCAGGTTTCCCTTACATCAATGTTGAACTAGGAGAATGCAAAGTTGTCAAAGCCTTGTGTGACCTAGGTGCTAGTGTCAATCTCATCCCATATGCTGTGTACTGCCAGTTAGGCCTAGAAGAACTCCAACCCACATCTGTCACACTTCAACTTGCTGATCGTAGCATTAGGGTTCCAAAGGGGATTTTAAAGGATGTTCTAGTAAAGGTTGAAAACTTCATCTACCCTGCTGATTTCATTGTCCTTGACAACCATCCAAACTTAGGAAATAACGAACAAACCCCAATCATCCTTGGTCGTCCTTTCCTTGCAACAATCAACTCTGTTATTCGAGTCCGAAATGGGAACATGACCATCACCTTTGGGAACATGAGTCTAGACCTGAACATCTATAATGCAAGCTCACAAATAGGGGATGAAGAGGATATTCATGAAGTAAACAAGATAGGAAGCATTGATAATGAATCCATGGAACATCAAGGAATATTTGATGAATGTTTAAGTCAGAATGAGATTGATTTCCTTTGTTCATATGAAGGAAGTTTATCTCCTTGGCTTGAATCATTTTCAAATTGCTCTTATGATGAAGTCTTAGGTCCAACAATCAGTGAAACCTTTCAAGAAACCAATTTCATAAAGACCCCTCTAAATTCCTTCCCTAAATCTGATCAAGCCAATGTAGTAGCTGAAACCTCTACATGTGAGGAATAAATCCTATATGAACCTCTAAAAAAAGAAATTGATCTTGATCCAATGTCCCAATCTTCTGCTGAAATTTTTAACCAACCTGATCTTGAATTGAAGGAACTTCCTGCTGCACTAAAGTATGCCTTCCTAGGGGAAAATCAAACACATCCTATTTTCATTTCTTCTTCTCTTGAAGCCAATCATGAGAGGATGCTTCTAGATTTCCTTAGGAAGCATAAGAAAGCCATTGGTTGGACCCTTTCTGATATTCCTGGGATTAGCCCACTTATCGGGACTCATAGGATTGTTCTGGAATCTGATTCAAAGCCATGTCGTCAACCTCAACGGCGACTCAATCCTAATCTCATAGAGGTAGTAAGGAAGGAACTTCTGAAATTGTTGAAAGCTGGTATCATATATCCCATAGTTGAGAGTGAATGGGTGAGCCCAATCCAAGTGGTTCCAAAAAAGGCTGGAATCACAGTGATAACCAATGAGGATGGAGAGATTTTTCCAACAAGGGTGAGTAGTGGATGGAGGGTCTGCATTGACTATAGGAAACTAAACTCATTCACCAAGAAGGACCATTTCCCCTTACCATTCATTGACCAAGTCCTTGAGAGAGTGGCAGTTCATGGCTTCTACTGTTTCTTAGATGGGTACTCGGGGTACAATCAAATTGAGGTCTCCCTAAAGGATCAAGGGAAGACTACATTCACATGTCCTTTCGGTACCTTTGCCTTCAAACGCATGCCCTTCGGGTTATGCAATGCCCCTGGAACCTTCCAGAGGTGCATGATGGGAATCTTCTCAGACATGGTAGGGGATTTTCTTGAGGTCTTCATGGATGACTTCTCTGTGTTTGGGGATACTTTTGAGGGATGTCTGCAGAATGTGGAGAGAGTCTTGTCAAGATGTGAAGAAAAAAATCTGGTTTTAAACTGGGAAAAATGCCATTTCATGGTTAAAGAGGGACTTGTTCTAGGCCATCTGGTCTCGAGTAGGGGGATTGAAGTTGATAAAGCAAAGGTTGACATCATTCGTCACCTTCCATCACCCAAAACTGTCAAGGAAGTGAGGTCTTTCTTAGGACATGCTGGTTTCTATAGAAGATTCATCAAGGACTTTAGTTCAATATCCCGTCCCCTTTGTGCTCTCTTAGTAAAGGATGCTCCATTTGTTTGGACATAAAGCTGTGAGGGTTCATTCTCAACCCTCAAATCCTCTCTCACCTCTCCTCCCATTATGAAATCTCCAAATTGGAACCTTCCTTTTGAACTTATGTGTGATGCCAGTGACTTTGTTGTTGGAGCTGTGTTAGGACAACGTTGTGATAAAACTCCTTATCTCATTGCTTATGCAAGAAAATCCTTAAATGATGCCCAAATCAACTACACCACCACTGAAAAGGAGTTACTTGCTATTGTGTTTGCCTTAGAGAAGTTTAGGTCCTACCTCTTAGGATCACCCATCACTATGTTCACTGACCATTCTGCACTAAAATACCTCTTCCAAAAACAAGATGCTAAGGCTAGACTGATTAGGTGGGTCCTTCTCTTACAAGAATTTGACCTCACAATCAAGGATAAAAAGGGAGTTGAAAATGTTGTAGCTGATCACCTATCTAGGATGGAATTCAAAGAAAACTCAAATCACCTTTCTGTGTCTGATTTGTTTCCTGATGAACACTTATACTCTGTGAGTGACTGCCCTTGGTATGCTGACATAGCAAATTTCTTAGTGACAGGAGTCATTTCAAAATTCTTAGGGACTCAAGCTCGAAGGAAATTCCTTTCTGATGTTAGACACTATGTGTTTGATGATCCATACCTCTATAAGTTCTGCCCTGACCAAGTCATTAGGAGGTGTGTTCCAGAATCTGAACAAGAGTCCATCCTTAAATTCTGTCACAGTGAGGCATGTGGAGGTCACTTTTCCTCTAAGAAAACATCTGCTAAGATTCTTCAATGTGGTCTTTTCTGGCCCACCCTTTCAAGGGACTCCTACACATATTGTCAAAGCTATCCTAGGTGTCAACAAGTAGGGTCCATCACAAAAAGTAATCAAATGCCACTCACTCCCATCTTAGTGGTTGAAATCTTTGACTGTTGGGGAATTGATTTCATGGGTCCCTTCCCAAACTCTCGAGGATACCTCTACATACTCTTAGCTGTTGATTATGTCTCAAAATGGGTTGAGGACATTCCCACAAAATCCAATGATCATCAAACTGTGATTAGATTCCTAAAATAAAACATATTCTCTAGATTTGGAATTCCTAGGGCTATCATAAGTGATCGTGGAACTCATTTTTGCAATCGTCCATTCTCATCACTCATGGAAAAATATGGAATTTCTCACAAAGTGTCCACTGCTTACCACCCACAGACCAATGGTCAAGCTGAGTTAGCCAATCGTGAAATTAAGAAAATTCTTGAAAAAACTGTCAACCCCTCTAGGAAAGATTGGTATGAGAAACTCTTAGATACTCTTTGGGCCTATAGAACTGCATATAAAACCATTTTAGGAATGTCCCCATATAGGTTGGTTTATGGAAAAGCATGCCATTTGCCAGTGGAGATTGAACATAAGGCCTTTTGGGTAATTAAGAAAATGGATTATGACCTCTCATTGGCCGGAACAAAAAGGAAATTAGATCTCAATGAACTGGAGGAACTAAGGATGGAGGCTTATGAAAATTCAAGGATCAATAAATCTAGAGTTCAAGCCTACCAATCTAGGAATATCAAGGTTAAACATTTTGAACCGGGAAAACTTGTGCTCTTGTATAGTTCAAAACTTCATTTACATCCAGGAAAGTTAAGGTCTAGATGGTCAGGACCTTTCATAGTGCATCATGTATTCCCCCATGGGGCAGTAGAGATTCAAGATCCCACAAGTGGTCACATTTTCAAGGTCAATGGTCAAAGGTTAAAAACATTCGTTGAATCATTCAATAAACAGGAAATAGATGTTGAGTTAATTGATCCAATCTATGAACCAGGAAAAAATTGATAAATTTGGGATCTATGTCGGGCTAACGACGTTAAACAAAGCGCTGCACGGGAGGCAACCCGTGGTTTTTATGTTTCTAATCTTTCTGAATAATCTTTATTTTTCAAATAAGATTACTTAATCATTTTTATATTTAAAAATAAAAAAATAGACTTTTGAACTGTTCTTCTATTATGAGTATGGATGGGTACGAAAGAGGAGCACCATATTCATCCGTGTCACGTGGTGTGATCCTTGAGTAATACCTTACCCAGAAATTTAAAAAGAAGACAATGTATCATCAGTTTATTTTGTTTTTATTATTCAATAGGTTAAGAAAAAAAAATATAATAATACAAAAAAAAAAGTCAACGCCATAGGCCGTGGGCCAAACCCCGTCACAACCGGCGAAGCCGCGGGGACTCGAACCCGGGACCTAAGGGAGACAGGGGTGCGCGCTTACCACTGACCTACGACTTCTTGTGCTACCTTATTCTATAATTTTTATATATATTCTTATATTTTACTTCCTTTATTATATAAATATATATATATATATATTGTTTGTTTTGTTTGTTTTGTTTTTTTTGTTTTTTTCCTTTTTCCACTAGGGAACTTTTCAAGCGAAATGGATATCAAAGGAATAAATTCGAGCGGCAATAACTTCAAAATTCAACCACCAGGTGACTTCATTCCATAATCCTCATTTTAAATTTACTTTTTAAATTTTTATTCCCTGCCTCTAATCCTAATTTTTCATTTCTTCAAACACTGGGGACAGTGTTGTTTTAAGTTGGGGGGGAGATAAAATAAAAAAAAAATCTTTTGTGTCAAAAACAAAAATTGAATGATTTGAAAAAAAAGTAAATGGAAGGAAAAATTCCTTTAACTTAGAACATGGTAATACACATTGCACACTTTGAAACTAAATATCAAATAATTTAGCATGCCCTAATTCTGATTTTAATCCTTGTATAATTTCATGAGCATAGATTTTGGAAATTGTGGCTATCCAATGTGATATTTCATCGTTTATATTTTCATCCAAATAAAAAAAATGCCACAATGCACGTCCTCTAGACTGTGGGGTACTAATTTGAATTTTTGGGGTCCCATAATAAATAGCATAGGATGGTTTTATTTTTATGAATAATATGAGTATTCAAAAAAATATATTAAAAAAAATATTAAAAAATAAAAAATAAAAATAAAAATAAAAATTTGCGTGTAGAGCAATGGATTGATAAAATGTGAGGCTTTCGGCACTTGGGGATCGTGACTCCAGAGTTTTCTAGCCCTGAGTTTTTCAATCTATCTCTATTTATGGTAATATGACATTGTTTTTGATTAAGTTAACTCGAGACGATGCCCGAGTATGTGGGTTTCACTTGGTGCCCTAAGGCCTTTGAGTCTGGGAGTCATCGGCAAAGTCTTGCTACATGGGTTAATTTGATTAATTGCAATCTCAATTACTATAGCAATATTGCAAAAAAATCAAAAAAAGATGGGTGAAGAATACTCATATTAGGATTAAATGTGATTCCACCTAGCTCTTCCATGATTTTCCCCTTGAATGAAAATGAACCCCCATATCTATTGTGATTCACAACACATCATTACACCTAATTGAGTTGGATGAAGAATGATGATGGATTTGATCAAAGGAATGGGATTGGGATTGGGATCTGCTTATGAAAATATCTTGTATTAAAATATTTTTATGGGTTTCATTATTGTTTGGTATAAGGTTTTTTGGTGATCATTGTGTATTAAAATGTTTTTAGAAAAGGGAATTCAAATTTCATTTTTGATGAGATATATTTTGCTCGGGACTAGCAAAACTCAAGTTGGGGGGGTGTGATTAGCCACTAAATGAGGCTAATATTCATTGTTAATATACATAATATTCATGTTCTTTGTTATTCATAAACACCATTTTAGTGCATTTTACACTTTGAACATCATTTCACATTATGATTGTAATGCCTTCTTAAAATGCACTATTATGTGGTACATTTTTGAACATCATTTAAAGTAACAAATGATTCATCTTATTATACGTATTTTAATTTGATAATTTATCTACACTCCAATATGAACATGTTTCATTCAGGGATCAATGGAGAATTCATGGAGGATGATGGAGATATTTGGCAATGAAAGGAAGCAATTCTGGAGAAGGCAGATTGGACACCATCCCACTGATGAGACTGTGGGGCCCAACATACAGGCCCAATTAATCCCCAATTTCGTGAGATGCTATAATACATGTACAGGAACAAATAACTCTTCAGGCGTTAATGCTAATTCTGCCTCCATGGTGGTCATTTAGGCGGCCCAAGTTAGAGATACAATTCTGGGCCAGATTCTGCGGCCCAGAAAAACAGCCCACAAATTGGATCATATCTCGGAATCCACAACTCCAAATGGGCCCAGATTTTACAGGCGGTTATAAGACATCCGGAGCTCCATTTTCTGCTTCTATGGCCCACCCTGATTCGGCCGTCTAGAAGGTCTTTTAGACGCGTCTGTTCGATGAAGGAAAGCTGGATGCCACCTCGGGTCAAACGTGGAAAAGTCCAAATTCCACAAGCTTTCCACCACCTATAGCCTAGCAAAATTAATTAATATGATTTGTACTGTTGGTGGTTCGACCCAAGGCTCCCAAAATGCCTATTTAAGGCAGTGTTGGTGAAGGAGTTGAGGATCTTGGATGCTTTGTTTAATTGTAATGTTATGCTGCATTTTTGTTGTCTCAATTTTGTCTTTCACATGTAAGTTGTTCAATTCACTTTAGTTTCTTAATAAAAGTTCTTCTTCTACTCTTATTCTGTTGTTCTTAATATCAATTTGATACCGTTGGATCAAGGTGTGAATTTATTCACACCGACCCTTGTGAAATTATTCACACAACGGTGGAGTGATCATTTTATTTTTGTTGTTTTCTTTACTTCTCCATTTCCTCCCTTATGAGTCTACTTTCCGCTTCCATTGAAACCATGGGATCAATGGAGGGCTAACCCACTTATGGGTTGATCCAAGGGAGTAGAAAGGGGTTGGATTGGATGTTATTTATCACCTAATTAATTTATAATCACTTCTTTAATTGGGATTTTTATTTGATGATTTTTAAACTCCATTGTCCTTGTTGAATTTAAGGCCACACACTTCATGTACTAATACGATCCTTTACCTTGAAGTGCTCAAAACATTGATATTTCAAGTGTATAGGTGATTAGTATTAGAGGGTGTAGGCATTAAACCAGTAAATGATGATGTTGTTTTATCTCCTTAAATGAACTCATCTCAAATTTAAGAAATTGAAATCATTAAAAAAGAAAATACGTCCAATCCACCCCGAGTGATAACCTAGGATCAACTCATTCTTTTAAATTGAATCCACTTAAATCTTTTAGATATATTTAAAACCCATCCAAAATCAATCCAAGTTGGCCACTTCATAGCCAAAAATCCATCCCTTAGGTTGTGTATCTTAGGTATCTTCTTAGGTCTCTGTGGAATCGACAACCCAAGCTACACTACAAGGACCATTCAACCCTTCTTCTCTTGGGTAAATTTGGGCGTGAACCAACCGGCAAAAGTCATATTCTGATGATAGGAGGATACCCTTGGAGTTTGAGGTCTGGGACTACGTGTTCTTGAAGGTCTCCCCTCATCGTGGACAGCGAAGGTTCGGCAGGGGAAGTAAGCTTTCTCCCAGGTTCATCGGACCCTTCGAAGTGTTACGTGTGTTGTGGAGGAATGGTGGCCTGGAAGAGAGAACATGGGAGAAGGAGGCCCAGTTATGCATTCAGTACCAAGAGCTGTTTTGCCTTCCTTGTTGTTTTTGTTCTGATCCTTGAGATATTGTACCCTGTACTTTAATATATGAAATTCTTATTTTTCTTAGATAATAGATGATATATTCCCTGTTCTCTCAGAGTGTGTGTACGAATGTGTGATGATTGGAAAACTAGACTTCTAATCAGGACGCATTAATGTGGATGACAATCTGCTGACCCTTCCCTCCTTTTGGTGAAGGCGGGTCATGATAGAAGTGTAGAACTCCAATGTGATAGGATAATGATATAAAATTAATAAATTTGGGACTTTATTTATCTCTGAAAAAAATAGAAGTTTAGGTCCATTTACTGGAATGTCAGGTTTTATTAGTACTGATAAATGTGTTATGCTCATAATCATTAGTAATATTTGGAATTAAATTTTAGAAATATTGTATTATTTGGAATTTCACCATGGAAGAAGTTAATGAGATTTATAAATAAGGAAATTTAAATCCCTTTATATGAAACACCTTTTAATATTATTGATAATATTGGTATGGTTTCTTATCTCTTTTAACTTTCACTAAACCTCTCGCAGGTTAACAATGTGATCCATGTATCTCTCTTAAGGAAGTAATTACCTAATCCTTCACTTGTTCTGAACTCATGGTTCGTACCATTATAGAATTATCTCTCTTATTATCAAAAACAAGTTTAGATTCTAGATTAAAGAGAGGAATTCATACGAAACAATAGTACTCATATGGACAATGTTTGGTGGTGAAGCAATGATTTTAGGGAAGCTTCATTGGTACCCAAAGATGTGATGAGGGAGAATATTCCCCAATTGAATATAAAAGAGTAATATAATTTTGAGTGATAAATTAATATAATGGTATATAATATAATACCTTGATATTTTTTTAATATATTCCTATTTATATAAATTTATATTCTTTGATAGATTTTTTTGCACAACATGTAGTTTAAAAGAACCAGGATATACTATTGAATATAAATATTTAATTTGATAGAAATAACATATTTGTTAGATTATAGTGTATGAATAGGGATATATAAATTATGAAAATTAATTGTTTATTCTTGTATAAAATTAATTAATTGGTTACTGGTTAGTTAAAAATTAAAAAAAAATAGTTGATGGTAAAAAAATAGATGTTTTCTGAAAAAAAAAATTTATGCATTCATTTATAGTTTTTTAAAATAAATAAAATTATTTAATATTTATGATTTAAATTAATTGAATTTTTATATTATATATTAATTAAAATATATTAACATTAATTTAATAATGTTTTTTAGGAATGTAATGAAAATAAATCAATTTAATGTTTCAAAAAGGTTTTTTATTTAAATTATGCGCATGTATATTATAATGTTGTTCTAAAAAATTTATTTTTATTTTGTAAAAATGAATCCATTTTTATAAATCATCATATCTAAATATATTGTGGTGAAATTTGTTTATTTTTATGAAAATATTAATTTTTCAATGAATAGTAATAGAAATACAAATTTATAAAAAAAAAATTATTTTAAAGATTTTTAAATGTCCCATTTTTTTAATTGATTTAAAATTTTAATTTTTTATTTTTTATTAAAAAATTCATTAGTAAATTTTTAATCCAGAATATGTGTAATTTTTTTACAAAAAAATTATACTAAAAATAATTTTTCTAGAAAAATTGTTTTCCATCTTGTTTGTGGGTTTATTTTAAAATGAATTTCTAGAAATTATAGATATTTAATTAAACAAAATTCATTCCATATTTTGAATCATCATAATTAATATATATATATATATATATATGTTCAATTTAACTTTTTTCCATTAATAAAAGTAGCTAAATTAAAAAAAATCATTTCTTTGGTAAATGGTAAATCAGGTCAACACAGTGTTAAACTAGAGATATAATTGCTAAAATGACATAAAACCCTATATATATCATAATTTATTAATATATTTGGGTTTTATATCATAGTATAATCAAAATTTGGTGAATTTGTAGGCATTTTTAATGAGTATGACATTAATATATTTTAATATTTTGAAAAGTTCCAGGTGTGTCGTCTCCCTCCCTTGTAACTAGACTCTAAATCTTTGCTCATCCTCACACTTAATGAGCATCTAAGTTTGTCTAATACCTACCTAAATAATTTCTTAAAATCTTTCCCCCATCCTAGAATTTTTTTATTATAATTCAATCTTTTCAAGTCTTAATGTTTAAGCTAAATGTGGTTTCTCAAAGAAGAGGTGTAACTATTAACCAAGTAATATCAATTTTATTTCTTCTTACACCATATATAAACATGTTGTGTCTATCATAACATGAATAACACCAGAATGGCTCGAAGCATGAGTGAAACTCATACTCTCCAAAATTTGTTAAATAAAAATATAGTGGTCAGGTGATTACACGAGGTACAATGAGTTTGTACCAACACAGGAATAATTGAAAAGGAAAGAGGGTGACAAGAAAACCTCTAAACAATTCCTAGAATTACATGGTAGATCCCAGCATAAAAATGTCTCATTAATGCATCTTCCCCAATGTCCAGGTCTTCATAGAAATCATCATGTAAAATACAATAGTCTGCAATCAGCCCTGTGCAACATCATATAGGTAATAATTGTGCACTGCCCATGGATATAATATCCATCTCTAATGCCTCTAAGATGGTCATGTCTTACTAAGCTATCCCATATTTTTGTTACTCATATCATAGCATGAATAATATATTATATTAAATATAAATTGATTTTATTGTGTGAATTTTTCTACATTTTTCATCCCCTTATCCATCAAATGGAAAATGAAAGTATCTTTCATGTTTACTTTCATACTACTAACTCACGAAGAGATGTATTTCATTTTTCATCACCATCATTCATGGTTTTTTATTATTATGGATTTAATTATTATATAATATATTAATTATAAAATACTCTTTTTAAATTATAATATCTTATCTATTTTTTTACATTTTCATCCATTGGAAAATGATAATACTAATGGTCTATATGTGTGGAATACCACCTCCATGAACAAATGTAAATAATTTTTCATTTTTTGACTTACATATATTATAACAGGGAAATATTAAATTAATATATATGATAATTATGATATAATATTGATTCTAGAAAGTTTCATTATTATTTACCTTACTTTCTCTAAATCCATCAAAAAGTGGAAACTTCGCTTGTGTATATGGATGGACTACCATCTCTATAAAGTGATGTAATAAATTTTACAGCACAAATATATATGACTGATTATAAAAGTTTATATAATTAATTTATTAAATTATGATTTAATAAATATTATTATGGATATGATGAAACCATGAACAAGGTTCATGTATCATAATTGTCAAATGGAAACATACTTGGATAACGGACCAGTTCTCACTCAAATGACCATTTTAATGAAGTAATTATTAACAAATGGATACTTTTAAATGATAATGGAATTAAAAATAGTAAGTTATGTATGAAGATTATTTTTTAATAATTTATATATATATATATATATATTATACATGATAATTGAATACATACAAAGAAAGGCAGGATATTAGGTACATTTTAGGATTGTCTATAATAAATTTCCTATGAGGGATATTATTTGGATCTTATACATTGAATAAAATATATTCTATCATCATATAGTGATTCCTAGATTTTTTTCAGTTGTACCATATTTTTATTTTGTACTTAATATGATCATGATTAATTCTATAATTAATAGTCGGTCTTATTTCTTCTCTTATCATCAAACATTTCTTTACATACCCAAGATCATCAAAGTGGTTATATTGGATAAATTAACATTATTTTATTTTAAAAAAATTAATTTTAATTACCTTTTACATTATTTAAAATTATTTAAAACCAAAAATTTTAAATTTTTTGGTTTATAAGAAATTAATTTTTGATTTTTTTATAAAAGTGTGAAATGAATTAGTTTTTTTAACATGTTCAATATGAGAATATTTTCTTCAAATCATGAACATTATTTACATTGAACTATATAATACAATTTTTATTTTTTATTTTTAAAGAAAATTGTTATCAAAATATTCAAGAAATTTTCACTTTACATTTTATCTTAAGAAATCGATATTTTCAAAAAAAAATCTGATAAAGTTTATAGTGTTATGTTAAAGGAATGTTTCATATATGTAAACATACTTTAAGTATTTTTATGCATTAATGGGGATGTGATATAATTATACCATAAATGTTCATTCATTTGATTAATTATAATGATGATTATTTTGGGATAAATCATTGGAGAAAAAATCACTTCCTTGGGTTAATTGAGTTGTGATTAAACTGTTAGGAAACATATTTCTTTTCAATGTATTATTCTATGATAAAATGTTTTAAAAATCATTTTATTTTAAGGAGTTATCATATGATGATAAAATGAATGTTTTGTGGTATTATTTCTCACATTTGAATGTATTATGATAAAGTGATGGGTTGACCAGGAATTATATATACCTCCACTGAATTAGGTAATGTTGGATATCTCATGAGATAATATTGTCTAAATGGGGAGTTAACTCAATTGAGTAATGGAATCTATCCATAGAGATGCTCTTTGGGGTGAACCATGATTATGGACATGATGAAATGGTTAGTGAACCCAAAACACTATAACACTATTAGCATTTATCCTTGGATATTAAAATTGTTTCCTATTCTTATATTTATTCCAAAAACTTATATCTTATGATTATTATATGTTTTCATGTGTTATGATTGATTATTGATGATTATACAAAATTATTACTTATTTAATTTTTTATAAAAAATCATTAAATAATGATATATGATTAATTATATTTGACTGATGGGGTATGGTTTTTATAAATTATGATCATGTTCTCTTGACCTTATGCTTATATTGTTCTCGTTTTGGATCACTATTTGATATTTTCTATGTTTTCCCTTACTATGAAACTAATCTCATAGTTTCATGTATTTCCTTTTCTTAGGATATAAATAATATTTCAAATTAGTTTTTTCTTGAGAGGTGTACTATTTTAATGATGTTTGTGAGAGATATTGAATGTTCTTCATGAAATAAGATGGTTATGTACTTAATCTCGAAAGACAAAAATCATGTATAGTCCCAAGGAATTAATAATTTTAAAATGTATTTAATATTTATTTAATATGGTGTAATATTGATGTTTTTTATGATTGGGTGTCATTATGTGGTACCATATAATAGTTTAGTTATTTTTTAAGATTATTATTAGATAACATTTTCAAAAACCCTAGGGATAATTTTTAGTATAAGATATCATTATGTATCTTTTTTAAAGTAGATATTGTGTAGTTTCTTAGAACATGGATACTCTTCTAGATAATGGAAAGTGTTCATGGATTTTTCATGAATGAACATATGGGAAAAATGAAAGGGGAATATTGGTTATTAATGTGACTTTCACCATTTCACAATGAGTGGGCCTAAGCCTATACACCTAGGTAGACATTCATGGGGGATATTCTAGGGTTAATTTTCATTTTCATAATGAACCATTAAGAAGGATTTTAATTAATGATGAATATTAATTTAAAACATTACACCTAATCCTTCATAAATTGAAAATATTGTTTTATGAATTAGAGAACCTATAAATTATTTTTCATTATTACATGTGTTCTCATTATGATTACAGTTTCTCACACTATGATTTTTCTTCATAGTCAATGGTTAGACCAAGGAGGTATCAGGTAATTCTGAATGTGATTGTCAATGAAATGATTTTACCTATGAGAAACCAAATAAAATGTTATTTGGGATCAAAAATATTATGTATATTCTAACCTAATTATCTCATGTTATGAAATATCACATTAATCTTTTTGAGCATACAAACGAACAAATAGAATAAAAAATAAATATTGGATATTTTTTGTGGGAATGTACACCTTCCTTCTATGGTTCATTTGATCAAATTATTATTGAGAAATTGATTAATTGTATATATATATAAATATATATATATATATATATTATATTCATAAATTGTTTTACCATGAAAAGTTTATTTTTTCATGTATAATTTTAATGTTAATGTTGATCATTGGTAGAATATTATTAATAATATATGGAAAGAAGAAGAAATTGGAAATATTTCATGGGAAGAGTTGAAAATGATTTTTTTCTAGTATATAGATTCCAAAAAATTATCATATAAAAATGGTAAGGTAATTCTTATATTAAAGAATAATGATTATAAATCCATAAATACCTATGAGTTAAATTTTATTATACAGTCAAAGTATATACACTATATTATCAGAAACACATAAAGAAATACAGACTGATTCCTTATTATATTGACTATATTATCCCAAAATTCATTGAACATAATAGAATTTTAAACCTATGATGAAATCATTATATGTGATCTATATCTGGAAATGGAATTTATATATTCTCAGTGTTCTTATGGTTTTAGGGATAATAAGAGAGATATGAATATCAAAAAAATTATAACAATAATACCCAAAGAAGAATGAAATTAAATCTTCTTCCTTGTCAAATTTCTGGAAGTATGGAATAAGGAAATTTATTTTGGGTTTTTGAAATGATTTATTTTTAGAAAATAATCCCATCAATAAAAATAATGTTGAAGTAATATGAATATTCCAGTCAATGATAGTGAAAAAGATCAATATAATGTTTCATCCACGATCCAATGCCATAATTTTAAGAAGTATGGAGATTACACCAAACAGTGCATGAATTGGATGGTTAATAATATAAATAGGTATTGGTAACTTGTTAATTCAAGATTCAAAGGGAAATAATATTTGATTCTATGTTTTTATGTGAGTTACAAAAATTATGTGGTGATGGGTAAATGTATAGTCCTCTTTATAATGAAAAATGTTTTATTTGACTGTGGATCTACCCACTCTTTTACATCATCATAATTTTCTATTTTTATCATAGAACAACCTTAGTGAATATATATTGATTTACTAGTAAAAAATCTTACTTGTATAATGATAACATCTAAACTCTTTTTCTCTGTTTTGGAAGATGATAATGAGAATTTTATAATTCAAAATCATGTGACACACACTCAAGTTGAATTTGATGTTTTTTTATGAATTTAACGACCCTATATATTTATAGTCTATATCAATTTTTTGGGGTTTTGAGTCTCATTTGGTATTTAAAATTAGCCTATTATTTTTTTCCATGTGAGTTTGAATATGGAAATCTAAAAGATATTACATATGTTCTATGGATCTTATTACCCATTACTTAGGGATATTTATCCCAAATGCTATGGGAAAAACTCAACATTAATGATACCCCTATTTTTATGATTATGATTTTTTTTATTTCTAAAATACATTCATATTATTCTATATGATCTTGAATTTTAGTTTTCAATATAAATCATACCTGGTGCATAAACTAATTGAATAAAATCATATATAAATTCCCCAATTGAGTAGCAGGAATTGAAGAAGAAACTATAGGAGTATATAGATAAGGGAATAGTATATCTTATTGAGTCCCCTTAGGGTAAAATTGTTCTTATTATTAAAAATAATAATGGGTCAATTATTTGTTTCATTTATTATCCAGAAAATAATATAATAAAAATAAAAAAAAATACATTTATTTTGTCTTGTTGAATTATTTTTTCAACTGAATGGAGTTTAATACATTTAAAAGACTTACCTTTTTTGGATATTATAAATTTATGGTAAAGAAATATGAAATACCCAATACAAACTATTTTAGGGGTTATGGTCATTAGTAATTTATAGTGATTTCATTTGGACTTATAAATCCCCCAATTTTGTTCACATATTTAATGAATAAATTCTTTAGATATTACCATGATCAGTGTATGATAATCGTTATAGATGATATTGTAATATACACTAAGAACAAGTAAAACTATGAAGATATTTCTTTTATTATGTTTTATACCCTAATGAAATATATTTTTTATGCCTAATTCAGAATGTGTGAATTCTTGGTACAAAAATTTTCATTATGGGCCATATAATCTCTTGTGTGGGTATATTAGTAGATCCTTAAAAGAAAACTTTTGATTAGAAATGGACCAGAACAAGAATGTTATCTAAGATAAATTGTTTTATTGGGTTTCCTAAATATTACCAAGAGATTATGAGGAATTTATCATGGATATATAATCTGAATTCTATATTTACTTGGAAGATAGAAATTTCCGGTGGACTGATGAATGTGAGGAAATTTTCATGGAGATGAAGTGAAGGTTTATTAGCACACATGTTCTTATAATTCCCTATAGTGGATAAGGCCTTGTGATATATATCAGCGAGTAAAAGAATGTAATAATATGTGTTATTATTATAATGAAATGGTTATATATTATTTCCTTTTAGAAATTCAATATTAATGAAAAAAATTAACCATATCATGATTTGGAGTTGGCGGTGGTTATTTTTTAATTGAAAGTATGGGGCCATTATCTTTATAGTGAATAATGTTATATATATTGATCATAAAATCATAAATTATATATTTACAAATAATTATTTTGATATATACCAAAGGAGATTTATGAAAATTATTAAATATTTTCACTTTTAAATTCCTTACCACCAATGGAACTAAAACTAGGTGGTTGACGCTCTAAGTCAAACCTATCATGACTATTTTTGTATGAGAAGGACTGAAATGGATCCAATATTTATGAATTTTTAGAATATTTACCTTCAAATTAAAAGGAATATGGAATTATTTTAAAATTCATAGATTAATGATAAACCATCCCTCAATGTGAGGATTATAGAGGCACATAGGGAGGATGTGAAACTATCAAAAACGTGAGAAATGTTCCTAAGATCAATCATTATTATGATGGTATGATAAGGTTAGTGAATCGAGTTTATATCCCATCAAAAAAAATTAAATGAGTTATTGGATGAATCCCATATTTTAGTGTTCTCAATTAATCCCAGATTTGTGAAGATGTATAGAGATCTAAAAGTTATTTCTACTAGGAAAACCTTAAAAGGGATATGGAAGAGTACGTATCTCAATGTGTGGTAATTCATAAAGTTATATTTAATAGATATATGTTTATGGGTATGTCACAAATATTACCCATGCTATAATGGAAATGGAAAAAATTATGTTGGATTTCATGGTGAGACTCCCCAAAACATCTAATATGAACAATGATATATGGGTTGTGATCAATAGCATCATGAAATAAGAACATTTAATTTTCATCAAAGTATATTTATATCTAGGTAATAATTCATATATATATATATATATTAATGATATATTGAGGTTTCATGGAGTACCATGTTATATTATATCTGATCAGGATCCAAGGTGTAACATGAAGTTCTGGATAATAATCCTGAATCATTGAATATGGAGTTGAGTTTTATCACTTCATATCATCCTCTGATATCTAGATAGTCCATGGGCACCATTAAAACGTTATAGGATGGGTTTAGACTATATTAATTTGAATTTAAGGGTGATTAGTTTCAAAATCTTTCCCTTATAGAATTCACTTATAACAATATGTTTTACTCAAGCTTTCAAGTCACTCCCTATGATGACCTATATGGTTTGAAGTGCAGTAGTCTAATGTGTGGGGATGAAATTAGAGAATTAAATATATTGGAACATTATCTAAATATAAAAATTAAATAGAATCTTATATTCATTCAGTGTCACATCATGTTAGCTCGACATTGGCATGATAATTGGGAATATAATCATTAGAAAGAGGTGGTATTCAATATTTGTAATAATGTATTATTGTGAATTTAACCATGGAAGAAGGTTATAGTATTTTTTAAGAATTTATTTCTGAGACATAGACATATCAAGTCTTTTAATATTCATTATAATATTAGAATTTTTTTATCAGTTTCATATTCCATCGAACAACTTTTAAGCCACAATGTGTTTTTTGTATCTCTCTATAGGATGTATAGACCTGATCCTTCACTTGTAATGAACTTAGAGGTCATACAACTAGATATGATATTTATAATATAGAATGTACATTGAATGTTCTATATATAAGGCAAAATTTGTTTTTAAACAAGACCATTAACCTGGTAAATGCGTTTTTGGAATAATTAATTTGAGAAAGTAACATTGGAACCTGAAGATGTGATGAGGCCAGACATTGATTAGTATTTTATAAAAGGGTGGTGTATTTTAGAGGTGTAAATTTTTCTAATGGGTATAATATATAAACAAAATATTATATATATATATATATTCTTAAAAATATAAATTATTTGATAACATTAGTTACATGTATCATAGAGTTTAAATGAAACATGATGCACTATTGAATTATTATTATTTGGAATGAAAGATATCACCTAGATATTGGATCAGGGGATATTAATATGAAAAAATAAATTACTAATTTTTGTACTTTAATATTTTGAATTCATTGGTAATAGATTGGTTGTAAATGAAAATAAAATCATTTGAATGTGGAAAATTGATTTTTTCTGCAAAAAATTACTTTTATGTGTGCAATGTGTTTTTATGATAATTATATAAATTAATTATTATGTATGGTTAATTTTAATGTAATTTATATATATTATACATTCAATAAATATTTTTTCATTCAATAAATTATTTTTTTAGATAAATAATGTGAATTAGTACATTTTATGCTTCAAAAATACACTTCTTCATTTATTTTATTTTATAATATTAATGAATTTATATTATAATTAATTTATAAATATTTAGAAATTTTATTTTATAAAAATTGTATCATTTTTTAAATCATAATATCAAAATTATATTATAGTGACATTTTCAGATATTTCTAAAATGATAAATGTTTTAGTGAATAGTGAAAAACACAGATTTTATAAAAACTCTCTTTTCTATTCTAATATTGAAAGTCACATTGTAACACCGCAATATTATATGAATATTTTTTTTAGTAAATTTACTATTTATTATATTTTTTACTACATTTGAAACCTATTTTATCTTTCATTACACGTAACACTGATTTTAGCTTATGTTGCACGCAACACAGAGTTTAACTTAAGTTACACACAACACTGAGTGTTAACTAAACATGAAATACTATTAAAATATTATTATTTAATATGATAATGATAACCTATACATTGTAATGGTGGGTATTAATAATATTGAATAAATTATAAAAATATATGGTTTTCACATTTATATATAATGAATTTCTTGGTGACCGCTTAATTATAAATGAAAATAAAAACCATTTGAAAATAAAGGGAATCTTTTTCTAAAATAAATATGTGAAAAAATATGTTCTATAAAAAAAATTAAATTAATTTATTTTTTTGAATAATATTTATTATATATAAGTATTATATATTCAATCAAATTTTAAAACTTTATCTTCTCTATTTTCTAAACAAGAGATCTGAATAAATTAAATTTTACACTTAAAAATGTATTTTTCTAAAAAACCATTTATCTCATTTTACACTATTATTTTAAAATTAATTTTATCCAATTTTATAAAATTTATGTTCGAATATTGAAATTAATTTTTTAAATCAACATAAATTTTTTTTCTTATGGTGAATTGTTCAGCATTTTATAAGAACATAATTTTTTCAATGAACAGTTAGTACTGGTCTTAATTATGATTTTTTTTATTTCATTTAAAGACTTAAAAAAACATATATACTATATAAATATGGTTTTTATAGTATTATTAGTTCAATTATATATCTATTAATTGGTTTTAGGTCATTGGAATTAATTTAATATTGATTTTTTATAAAAACACTGTAATATTTTGAACATTTTTTCCCTGGAAAGCCCACTTTCTCTTAGCATCTGCATGATTAATTTTAATTTAATTTTTACACATATATTAATATAATTTTGAAAAATGGATTCTGTATTTAGAATCAGAATAATATATATATTATCTAATAAGGTGAATTTAATTTATGACTATAATTAATAACAAAAATAATAAAATATATTTTTTGTGGTTAAGGTAAAAATGGGGTTACTGGGGGTTAAACTAAAAATATACAGGTTTAAAATGATAAAAAAGTATCCAAAACATATTTACTAGAAAATAATTTGGCCTTATATCTTCTTTGATAGATAATGGATCATTTTTGTGTCCAGTGTCTTGTAGAAAATTTTCGGGCACCAAAAATTACAATTGTACCACTCACTTAACTTATAAATGCTCGTCCTCTCTCCTCTCCACTTAACACATCTAAAAACATTTGAATCAGCCAAGAAGTACCCAAATCACTTCCTTAATTCCATTATCTTATCCTAGAAGCTATATTTTTTTCATAAATCCAACCTAAGACACTTATTTGTGCAAACCAAAAGAAGTCATCTGAAAAAGAGGTAATGCCCCTAATTAAGAATTTTATTTTATTTCTTCCTCCACCATCTTCAATTTTTTTAAAACATGATAATATAATATACCCAATATATTATATATACTTATATTTTATTATGTTAATGTAATATCCTAAATACTTTTTCTCTTCAATAAAATGGGTTATGATATCATTATATCTATGTATGGAGGATTACTGACTCATGAACTGATGTTGTTCATTGTCCATCACCACCTCTCACGGAATGATATAATAATGGATTTTTTATTTATATATTATATTTATGGTATTATTATTTTTCTTTAATCATTATATCACTAGTGGATTCTTACTTTCAATTCAATGGGAATATGATATCGTGGTTCGTGTGAACATAGGGCTACTACCTCATGAAGTAATGTGATTTATTCACGCTTTAAATGTCTAGTAAACATGATTTGTTTAATAAATATATGTTATATATATGAAATAAAAAATAAAAAATAATGATAATATATTATTTATCTTTATTTCTTTCCTTCTGTTGGTAAAATGGAAACAATGTTCTTGCGTACATACGACCAACCATCTCCTAGTTGGTGTCTTTCATTTCATAACTATTAATTTTATGGATCACACAAAATATGTGTTTAAAGAATATATATAATATTTATATCATGGTTCAATTTATTATGATTATTTAACCATGATAAAATTACGAGGATGAAAGATAATAAATCAATATATACATGAAAAAACAAATCATTTATTTCCCAAAACATAACATTGAAATATAAAAGTTAAAAAAAGTAATAAAACTTAATAATTAATTAATATGTTGTATAATATATACATATATCATTCAGTAATATATGTAAAATAAATTTATTTTTATTATACTGGAGTTTCTAACATGTATGAAGGAATTCAATTCTTATGGTAAAGGATTTCCATCTCATATTTATTTTTCTCTAAGACACATGAAATATTCACCATGTGATTCTTTTATGTGGTGTATATAATTAAATTGAATGTATTGTTTTTATTATTATCAATACATTTATGGGAATTTACATATAAATATTTGTATCACCATTTTATTATGTTTATGGTTCAAAAGTTACCAAAGCATCAAGTGATTTTTTGTCTCAAATTTCCTTCATTGGGACATAAGTTATGATATACATCTATCTTATTCTCAGAGGTTTATATAATACCCATTTTACATTTTATATCATTAATATACTCCTTTTTATTATATTATATATTTCATTTAATTTTTTAATTTTAGTGAATTAGGATTCAAATTTACTAAATTTATAAGAGTTATATCTTACAATGTCATCCTTTTTTTTGGGATTTTTTATGATTAGTCTTCTAATGATGAAATAACATTATCTATATCCAATTAATATAATTAATTTTTATATCCCCTAGTTGTTTTGAAAGAATACAATTTTTCCCTTCATTTTACTCTCTTTATTTAGTCAATAGAGAAAAATAATGTTTTTCTAAAAAATTATCCATATTTCTCTTTTCAGTCAAAAACTCGATTTCTTCTAAAACCATTTTTTCTGAAAAGAATAATCAAATTTTTTTTGAAAATGTCACAATGATTCTCTGAAGTAATTTTTATCCATGATTTTATTTTTACAATAAAAAAGTAAAGTAATATTATTTTAGTTTTACAAATAATTACCATTTGGATTTTAATGAAAATGTGAAAGGAGTCCTTGTTTTAACATGTATGGAAAGATTAGTATTTTATAATGACATAAAAATAATTATTTTAAATAATCCATTATAATATTTAATGTTTATTTCTTATGAAAGGGATTTCAAAAATATTATAATATTTTTTAAGAAATTATTTTAAAAATGGAATGGATATGTTACTCAAGAAATTTTCTAAATGGTCTTTAAATCTTACTTTATAAATTTCAAATATTATATTTAAAGAAAAATATATAGGAAATTTTTTCTATTTTAAAAATAGTTTTCTAAATTGGAAAGGATATATTCTTCAAGAAATGTTCCATGTGATATTTAAAAATCATTTTCTTTCTAATATGACATCCTTTTGTTTAACTTATTATTTACTATGGATAATATTGAATGATACAATCCATGTTATTTCTCTAGATATTTAATGTTTATGCCGATTAAATTTTTATGAAACCCATTTATTTATCATGGGTTATGCTATTGTGAATTGATGAAATTATTACGAAACCTGTTTTCTTTACATCGGATATGATGTGGAGATATGATGAATGTTTTATGATATTATGGAACACATAAGTATGGTTTTCCAAATTAGATGGGTGGGATCTATATATCCCTCTAATTCATTGGGTAAATATTCATATCATATATGATAACAATGGAAAACATGTTGATGGGCTTGATCAGCTATAATAAATAGGTGGATCCAGACCCACTATGTAAAACATGTGATAAGTCCCAATCCATTATGTTGATGGTTATGTTATTTCACACTTATATTGAATTTTTTTTCTATATTTATGATTTTTTGACTCTTTTATCAATTGTGATTATGGTTAATGATTGATTTATTCTGATTTCTTATTCATATAGGCCATTTTTTTATAAATTATAATGTTTCATGCCATAACTCATGTTTATGATCTATGAGAGGTTGGGTGTGAAATTTTTAAGTTATGTTCATGAAAAAATAACCTTATTCTTATCATATTATTTAATATGATAATATATTTATATCTAAAATTTTTACACTTACTGAGCATCTGTGACCGCCCTTTCTTATTTTTCCTTCCCCTAGTTATGAAGAAATGTTTACAGAGGGTATTCCTAAGAGGAGTAATATGTTATAAGATATTTGTGAGATATATCGAATATATATCATAAAATAAGAATAATGTGTTTCTAGTTTCCAACTACACTAAACTATTATGGTCCTTGGGTATGTATTTATAAAATTTATTAAATATTCACCTAAAAATTTTTGATATTTATATATAAAATCTCAGGATTCTATAGTTGGTATCAAAGGAAAGGTCTAGTAAATTTTTGGAAAATATGATTAAAAAGTATTTATTTATATCCCTAGATATATTCCTAAGTATATATTTAGGGATATATTTATTCATATCAATGTGGATATGAAAAGGGGTAATTCAACGTATAAAAAATATCCAGTAACATTAGTGATGGATAGAGGAACGGGTTTCAAACTAATTAAATCTATTTCTGAATACTATAACTGGATGTGGATATCTCATAGAGGTATCTATGGGTAATAAATCCAAATTTATGGATTGATGTGAACTCAATAATCACTTGGTATATGATAATGGGCCTTACTTCACACCTAGATTTATACTCTTGGGGGATATTATTTATAAGCTCACTAAATCCTTATGAACCATCATGAAAGATTTAAATAATGACTATAAATAACCTATGTTAATCTTAAATATTCCTAGATTAAAAATAAGGTTCCATAATTTAGACAATGAGTAAATTATTTTTCATGATTATATTTTTTCCACTATGATTAGTGTTTCTCATGTTATTCCTTATACTTTTAGTCAATGGCAGGAAACTTAAGGAACCATGTTAATGCAGAGTGTGACAATGCAATGATTGTCCACCTGAGAAACCAAATGTTAAGGGAGATGGAATGAAAAATCATATTGCTCTCACAAACAACTTTCTCATGATACAAATCCTTTTGAACATCCAAAAGACCAACGGAGTTAAAAATGCTATGTTGAGCCTTTCATGAGTAAATGTCTATCCTCTATTATTAGTTCTATGATATGGGTATTTAATTCTTGTATTTTATGAAATTTTAATATTTTGAATTATATAATTAATTAATTAATATTTTTAATTTTTAAAATGCTTCATTTTTTATGTTTTATGGTAGGATACAACCTATATTTGTAAAATGCGAAAATAGAGAAGAATATAGGATCTAAAAGATACTTTATATTATGAAGAATTGTGACACTATAAATTTGAGGATGTGGCGGAGTTGTGAAACTATAGTAGGACATTTACAAGTCTTGTATTTCATTACATGACTTGAATTCATGAGGATAATAATACACCACCATTTTCATTCCATGATATATTATACTCTATAAAAATACATTACATGTCATGTACACAATACACATCATAATGTTTCGAGGAAAATAAGATATGAATAATTCACTGCTGATGCATATTACATGTCGTGTAAACATACACATAATTAAACTTTTGTGAAACTAAAAAAATAATATATTCTATATATTATTTTTTGTGTGTAGGTATATATATTTCGAACTACATCCATACACCACGGAGGATCAGAGAGAGGGAGCCCTAATAGAGGATGACGTCGAACCAAGGAGAAACTATGGAGCTCGACTTCCTCTTCTCTAAAATTGTTTGTTTATTATATTATGTACCCTATCAGGAATAACATGAATGGGTGATTTATTTATTTCATGGTGTGTGTGATGAACATTTATTGATTGTATGAGGTATTTTTTGAATATAATTTATGATGGGATTTTATATTTTTTATTAATTTACATACCTTACCTAATTGTTTTTTCATGACCATTATATTCATGGTTAGGAAGTGGTTTTAGTTTATTTTTTTACTTGAGAATGACCATTTCTTGAGTTGATTGAATGATTTTGTTTAATTTGAGGTCTTGGGTTTTGACTTCCACCATGACTACTGGGTTTCTTATTACCTTATGTTTAAATAGGATTTCTGGTTACCCATTATTTTTGATATGAAGTACCTTACCATATAAAAATGATATTTTATGATTGAGGGAGTTAACTATGACCATTGGACTCTCCATAACTTGATTCTAATGACTACATGATTGTTAATAAATAAATTCATACCTCTGTATCCCATGAACTAATATTTATTTTTTTAAATCACAATTTTTTTTTAAATTTTCTTCTCCCATATTCTTTACTGATCACTTAATTAGTTTTTAGATTCAATTTTTATAAATAGTAATTACTTAATTTTTTCATTATTTAATTAATATATTCTTCAACCCTATCTCTATGGGTTCAACAATGGAATTTCAAATCCTATAGTACCTTATAGTTTAGTATTTTTTTTATTATTGTTATAAATTTCAAAATTTGTTAATCCTATGATAATTAATGATTCCCCATGTGATATCATTCATTTAATCCACTAGTTTTTGAGAAGTATATCAGTACCAATGAAAATAAATTTTATGTTATTAAATTTTTAGAGCATGAAAAGGTAAGTTTGGTTATTTTTTATATGGATGGTGAAGCATATTAGTGGTGGATTCTTATTAAGTACATGAGGTAATAATAAGAAATTGAATCTATAGAATGAAAAGTGTTTAAGATGATATTTCTCTATAAGTAATTCCCACTTTTTCTATAAATAAAGATGGTTAATTAATTAATTGAGACTAATAAGGATTATGATTAATATATTAGTACTTATGAAGATACTTCTATAAGACTTTAAAGTTGTGATTCTAGTTTAATCACATGAAATGAATGAAAAAATGATCGATTCATTGGTGGCCTAAAACCAATTATTTAAGTGGAATTGGATATAAGTTACTTTATAAGACAATAATATGTCATTATATGTTCACTGAAGGTATAAATGGAAATTTTTTATTTACATCACTCTTATTGTTCTCTTAAGAAAAGAAATATTGTGTCTTATTAAAACTCAAATGAAGGAATGCAATTATAACCATATTCATGTCATAAATGTGGTAAGAATTATTAAGGTAATTTCTTGAATGTATTTGGGAGGTACTTTAAATGTATAATGTCATGTCATAAAGCCCATGAATATTAAAATTCTATTAATGGGGTAGTTAATTAAATGAATTAGAAGAGGATTCCATCTAATTCACCACCCACACTCCAGTGTTTCAAGTAAACAGTTTTTTTGGGAATTATTCAAATAAATGCCTCAATACATGGGATAATGTGGATGATATGACATAATGACCTCTAAATTAAAATTAAAAAGGTAAATATTAATAAATAACTGTGGATTAAGTGAACCATGATAATTATCACACACTTTAACTCCCCTCAATAATTGGGAATTTTATATTTCATTTTCTATAGATGATCCTTATAAAAATAATATAGTTCCTACTATATTAAAAATTTTAATTGAATATATCTCTCTACATGGATTCTATAAAAAAGAAATAACATTTTATATTTTATCAATATAAGGATTAATTCAAGATTCTAATAAAAATGTTAGTGTATAAAATAAGAGCATATATAAGGAATAAATAAATAATTAACTTCTAAAAGTGTATATGTATCAATTTAATATTAATTTAAGTTTTATGGATTCCATACTAGGTTTATGAGTTTAATTTTTATCATATGTTAAAAGTCATTGCACTCTTTTTAAGGTTATAAATTATGGGAGCTTATAAAGATTGAGGATATTTTAAGATACATTTATGGAAATAAAACCATTTTGTTATTAATATGTTTTTGTGACAATGTTATTTAAGGAGGAATGCCATTAAATTTTGTGGAAATATGATTAAAGGTACTATTAACCTTTAGGGTTTATCTTACCACTAATGTTGAAGTTATTATTGGTCGTATTTGATCACCTTACAAACTCAGAACTCTTTATTCCTATTAGAGAATATTTCTATATGGATCTTATTTCCATAATATACATTAAGTAAGTGGTAAGTTTTCATGGTGTACCACATTCAATTGTATCTGATTGAGATTTAATCCTTACCTTAAATTTTTAGTAAAGTTCTTGCAGGATCTTAATACGTATTTCAGTTACATCACTATGTATCATCCTCATATAGATGCTCTATCTAAGAGAAGCATTAAAACCCAAGAAGATATGATTAGGTACTCCATTTGAATTTCATAGGTGGTTGGGATCAAAACCTTCATCAATTTGAGTTTTCTTGTAGAAATAGCGTTTACTCGAGTATTCAGATGGATCCTTAAGAATCCCATTACGTAAAGTAGTATAGAACTCCAATGTACTAGAATGAATTTGAATTAATAATGATATAGGGACTCGATAAATCAGATTAGATGGTAGATAAGGTTATATAAATTCAAAAAAAAATAAGGAAAAAATAGATATAAATGTTATGTTGATAATTTTTTATGTGACCTAGAATTTCAACTGGTGAGAATTTCTTTCTATCATTTTCTCTATATAGGAAAAAAGGGTATAATTTTACCTATGTATATCGGTCCCTTTTAAATAATTGATCATATCGGGATATTATCTTATCATTTGAGGCTTCCACCAAACCACTCTAAGGTTAACAATGTCTTCTATGTACCTCTAATAAAGAATTATATACCTAATCCTTCACATTTACTGAACTCGGAGTGCATAAATTTAAATCATGCTCATTATTATGAGAAAAAATCAGAAGATATTCAGGATCAATTTTAGAAAGTTATAAAAAATAAGAAAACTCACATTTTCAATGTTTTCTATTAAAACCATCATCTTGAAGAAGCTACATGAGAACCAGTAGTTGTAATGAAGAAACATTATCCTCCGTTTTCAGTACCAATGTGATTAATTTTTAGGGAGAAATATATTTTATGTGGGGTAGAATATAACACCTTGAGATTTTCATAAATATGTTTTTTTAATAGATTTATTATTTTCAGTATTTTTTGTTACACACAGAACTCATTTCAACTTTAATTTAACGTAACACTGAGTTTATCTTGTGTTATATGAAATAATGAGTTTATCTTGCACTACACACAACATTGAGTTTAAAATAAATGTTATATACTCTTAAAATATTATTATTTAATATGATAGTTACCCCCTAGAAATTGTATTGAAGGGTATGAATAATATTAACTAAATTGTGAAAATATATGGTCTACACATATATGTATAATTAATTTCTTTGTGACCAATTATTTCTTAATAAAAATAAAACCCATTTTAAAATAAATAGAATCCTTTTCTGAAATATTATTTTTATACATATAAAAATGTATTATCTGAAAAAATTAATAAATAACTTATATAGAATTATATTTATGAAATTTATATATTATATATTAAATTTAAAATTTAAAATTTATATTATGTTCTTATTGGGAAAGAGATAAGATTAAGTCAATTTTTTTTATAAAACTGTATTTTTCTAAAAAAAGGTTTTATGCCTAATAAACACTTTATTTAAAACTAATTTTTACTATACATTGAAAAAATATTTTTTAAAATTAAATTAATTTTTTAAATCATCCTAAAAAAATTATCTTATGGTTAATTTTTAATAATTTTATAATAGAATAATTTTTTTGACGAATAGTGAAAAATTCAAGTTTTTATTAAGAATTTTCATTTACTTTAAAGAATTTAAAAAAAAATAAATTCTAAGATGTTTTTAAGGGTAAAATTAATTAATATATATATATATTTACATCATTTTAATAAATTTCATATTGAATTTTGATATAAAAAAATTAATCATTGGAACATTTTATCTTTGAAAACTACATTCTCATTGTATCTGCATTATTAATTTAAAATTATAATTTTATAATTATATGAATAGAATTTGAAAAAATGGATTCCAAATATTGAATCAGAATAATTTATATTATCTTATATAGTGAACTAAATATTTTACCACAATTATTTCTAAAAATAGTGAAACATATTTACAATGGTTAAGGTAAAATGAGTTTATTAGGGGATAAATAAAAATATAATTGTTAAAAATTACCCAAAACTTTTCCAAAATCCATTGTATAGACATATTTAGACCTTATCTCTTCATGGTGATAGAATTTCCCATTTTTGATCCTTATAGTATGTGAAAAATATGGGTTCACCTTTTTCTATTAAAATAATTACAAGTTTGTCACTCACCTCGCTTATAAAAGGTCACCCCTATCATCTCCATGTCACACTTACGAACTCATTTTATCATCCTATACTTAACCGAATAACTTACTCAGTTCACTCCAATCATCCTATTAGTATTATTTTTGTCAAAAATTCAACCTAAGAATAATTAAAGCACCAACCAAAAGAAGTTATCTGAATAAGATATAGTATCTGTAATCAAGTGTTTTATTTTATTTCTTCTTCCTCCTCATAAAATTATAATACAATAATTTATATATATTAAAATTATTATATTACAAACAATGAGAAATTATTATGTTAATTTAATAACCAAAATACTTCTCCTCTTTCATAAAATGGGTTATGAAATTATCAATCATATGTATGTCAAACTATTACCTCACGAACTGATGTTGTTTTTTTTCATCAAAAACTATCATAGAAGGATATAATGATGGAATTATTATTTATATATGATACATATGAAATTATTCTTATTTTTTTAATCATTATATCACATGTTACTTCTTACTTTCCATTCTCTGGGAAAAAGATGACATCCTTCATTTGTAGGGTGGACTACAACATCATGAAGTGATTAGTTAAAAATTAATGGTTATCTGTGATATATATGAAATTAAAAACTTTATATAATGTTAATATTTTATTAACATTTCATTCTATCATTCTATTAGGAAAATGGAAACTATGTTCATGCGTACGTACGGCCTACCTTCTCTATAAACATTGTGTTTCATTTTATATCTATAAATATTACGGTTAAATATAAATAAATTTATACTGAATATATATTATATTTATATCATCATTAAAAAAATTTACTATGTAACCATGATCAATATAGTAGTACTAAAAATAAAAAATCAAAACATACATGAAAAAAAGTAGTTATTTCCCTAAATGTGACTTTAACATTAAATCATGAATAAACATATAAGTATTTTTATTTCATAGATGTATAATAAAATTATATGTATTATACAGGAGGTTCTAATGTTTATGATGTAATTTAGTACTTATGGTAAGGTATCTCCATTTCACTTTTATTATTATGTGAGACACATCTCATATTAACCATATGTTTATTTTATGTGGTGTATATACTACTAATGAATATATTTTATTATTATAAACCATTAATTTATGTTTATTTGTGTATACATTATAGCATATTTATTTCATTGGTTTGTGGTTAAAAATTTACCAAAGAAATAAAGGATTTTTTTTCTCAAATTACCAACTATGAGATATAAATTATGCAATGAACCTATATTCTTCTATAAGGTGTATATACATCCCTTTTGACATATTATATCAAGAATATAATTCTTTTCATGAAATATATGTTTCATTTAATTTTATTATTTCTTTGGGATTATGTATCAATGTTACCAAAGTGGTAATAGTTATATGTTAAAATCTCATCCTTTATTGGGATTATTTATGATTATTCTTCCATTAATGAAAGCTTATGATATATTGCCCAAAAAACTCAAGAATATTATTCTAATCATGTTATTTCTTGAGAATACATGTTTTCCCTTAATTTTTCTTTATTTATGTACTCAAGAGTTTAAATTTATTTTTAAGAAAAAACTTCTTTATTTCCCTTTTATATAGAAAACTCTTTTTATTTTACAACTATTTTTTCTAAAAAATTGTTTTAAAAATTAATTAAAATATTTATTAAAAACATTTTTATCCGTTTATTAATTTTTCAATAATTTTTTTAAGGGAATTTTTATATATATTACCAAACAATTCTTGTTTAGGTTTTACTAAAAATGTAGAAGGAATATTTGTTTTAACATGCGTGGTATGAATAGTATTTTATGACATCATAACCAAATCATTGTTTTAGTAATTAAATTATATGTTTCAATGATTATTTTCAATGAAATAGATTTTAAAAATGTTTTATGAATTTTTTTATAAAAAAGTGATTTTCAAAATTGAAAATATATTTCCATGAAGAAATTTTTTAAATGGTTTTTAAAGATTCCTTTATAAACTTCCATGGTTGTTTTCTTCAATGATTTTTAAAAAACAAGTTTATAAATATTTCTTCAAAGTGTAAAGGTTATATTTCTCGAGAAATTTTCCAAGTGATCATTCAAATTCATTTTCCATTAAATATGAGACCCTTTGTGGTTACTTGTGATTTAATTGGGATGAGATTTACTGATTCAATCCTTATTCTTTCTTTATATGGTCAATTTTTATGTTCATTAAATTTTTATGAAACCCTTTTATTTTTCATGGTTTATGATACGGTGAATTGATTAAATGTTTATGAAACCCTTTTTCTTTACATTTGTAATAATGTGATGATATGATGAATGTTTTTTGATATTATAAAAAACATAAGTTTGGTTTTCATTATGAAATGGGTGAGAATTATATCTCCCCCCTCTAGTAAATTGGTTAGAGAATTATAACTCATGAGATAAAAATGGGAAACAAGTCAATGTGCTTGATATACTATGGGAAACATGTGCATCCAAATCCAAAATGGGAAATATATGATATATCCTGATCTACTAAGATGATGTTCTTGGTATTTAACCTTAACATATGAATTTTTTTTCTATATTTATGATGGTGTCATGATTTTATAAAAAGAGATAATGGTTAATGATTTATTTATAATGACTTCTCACTCTTATGGTCCATGTTTTATAAAATAATAATGGTGTATTCCATGATGCATGTTTATGATCTATAAGATATTGGGTATGAACTTTCTACCGTAGGATTGAAATATAGATATAGATGCTCAATTATAATAGGGGGTTAATTGTAGGTTTAAAAACTTTTGTTTTTATCCATAATAAAATCTAAGTTTAACAAAGATGGGAAAGGTGAATTCACAAACCCACTTTGGTTCTCAATCAAAGGTATAATTGGAAGGGCCCAGATCCAATTATAAAGAACCTAAAATTAAAAAAAATTATCTTAAAGAAAATTAAAATAGTTTATCTTAGGAAAATATTCTACCTTAAAGTGTATATAATATTATTTAACAGAGTATATAGGTATAATAAAGTATTAAAATTTTATACATTATTTTTTGAAAAAAATACAGAAAAATTAAAACTTGTAACAAGAACAAGTAAACAAGTAAACAAGTAGGAAATATTTTAACCCAAAGAGATGGTATCCATAAACCTTGGATAAAGTTCCATTGATTTATACTTTCAATAAATTTTTTCTTACCCACACCAGTGTAATCCCTCTATAAGAATATCAGAATTTTAATTGTTATCCCTTAAATCCCTCAAAATTTAAGGTAGTCGGAACCTTTTTCTTCTAATCCCTAGAAGCATTCAATTGCACACAAAAATAGTCAGAGTCACACTAGGATGAAAAAAAAATTCACGGATTATTAAGATATTAAAATATTGCACAAAGCATGAGAGTCTCTCTCTCTAGAAATCAGTACATCCAACACTTCTCAATATTGTTGTAAATTATTCAAATGGCTAAGGTATTTATAGGAAAATATTCCAATGGTCAGCTTCTTCCTCGAATATTTTTATTTTTACTTCAATATCATTGGGACCTATACATGTGTCAGTCATCCAATGGTTATTTAGAAATAAATTATACAACATCGCTTTATATAAGAAAATATTCTTAAGATTAAGAAACTCAAGTAAATTAGGATCCGATAAAGATAGAATAATATATTGAGGAGAATGTGTAACATTAATAATTATGAATAATCAGATTCTAAATATAGTGGAAAACAAAACTTAAATATATATACAAATGGAGTCTCAAAAAATAAAAATTCAGAGTATGGTTTTGGATAGAAATAGAGTCTGATTTTGAATGGAAATGGAGTCAGAATTTCTGAGAATTTGGAGTCTGAATTTTTGAGAATTTCTTGCCTGAATTTTTGAGAATTCAGAGTCTAAATTATTGATAATTTAGAGTCTAAATTTCTGAGAATTCAGAGTCTCAATTTCTAAGAATTTGGAGTCAGAATTTATAAGAACTTGGAGTTTGAAATTCTGAGAATTCATAGTTTGATTTTCTAAGAATTAAGTGTCAGAATTTTTGATAATTGAGAGTTTATATTTCTGAGAATTTTGAGTTTGAATTCCTAAGAATTTTGAGTCTAAATTTCTAAAATTTGTATTCTGTTTTATGAGAAACTCTGAGTCAAAAATCAGAATACAATGGAGTCTAGAAACATATGGAATTGGAGTCTGAAAATAGTGAGACTCGGATTCTAAGAAATAGTAAGGTTCTGAGGTTTAGATAAGGATCAGATTATTCTTAAGGTAATTCAGTTTTAAGAAAAATATGTTTAATATTATTAAGCATAACATATAAAATCATGTTAAGGTTTTAGAAAATAAATTTCCATAGAGAAATAAAATAATATTTAAGGAAAAAGTTTTTGTGATTTTCAAAAGATAAATGAATAAAAATTCATAAAAATATTATTGACTAAATAATATCCCCCTTTTAGAAAGAACAACCAATTTTTCAAAAAATAATATTATTTTTGGAAAACTTGAAATAAAAACTTATCTCCCTTATATTTGTGGATTATTGAATACGACTAACTCCCCCTTAGGTTTTGTCACCTTAAGGATCATATTTTTTTGATTAAGAAACTATCTTGAAATAGACTTTAATTTTATTATGAATATTTTTTTAATATTAATCTCCCCCTTTCTTAAGAAAATTATTCTCTTGAGTAAACTCCCCCCTTAATATGATTTTCTTTTCAAACTTTTTCCCCCTTTGTTATTTGTAAAAAGGAATAAAAGGGGAAAAATTGGTACCTAAAATGTTAGAAAAGAAGTATACAGAAAAAAATAAAACAAATATATTTCATTAACTTTGAAAAAAAGGTTTTAGTACAAAAAAACTTCAGAGTTTTTAAGATAATCAATCATACTTCTTCTTATATGGAAGAAGCTTTTTGAGAAGGTCCTTTATCTTCATTATCTTCTCATGATCTTCTTAGTATTTCTTGATTAAGTCTTTTTGTTATTGGTTCTTATTCTAGAGAGACTGAATCCTTTATTCTTGAGATTTTATAACTTCTTCTTGTGATTTGACTTTATCTTATAACTGTTCTATGGTATTTGTTTCTATCTTTTGGGAAACATGAATGGAATTAATCTTTCTATAGAGATCTTTATTTTCTTTGATTCAGGCATCTTTATCTTGATTTAACCTCTCAGGAAAAAAAATTTGAACTTATCATCATACTTGTTCAAAATATCTTTGACTGAATCCATATAATCACTAATAAGCTTAATATCATCAATTACTAACTTTGACCAAGTTTTAATCTTCTTTCAAGACTTTCTGCGAGCTTCATAGTTATTCATTAAGGTTTTGAAATCCATTTCTTTCTTTATTAACTTTTACATCAACAAATATATAGAATCTATCTTCATGATTACTGACTATTGAATAAGATGACATCAGGATTCAATATTTGGAACGAATGGTATTGAATCAAAAATCTTCTTCAAGGATTTCACTACAAAATCATGTCTTATGGAAAATAACGATTTGGAATCTGAAGCATGTTTCTTTAAAGGATGATCTTTCACTTCTTCAATAAACTTTGACTTAGATTATCTACATATATATTTATAAGGTGTATCAAGAATGACTAATTTTATTTTAGAAACGTCCATTTCAAAATACAGGCTACCACACGATGTTTTTCTTCAATGTTAACTTCCTCTTTATCTTCCTAAAAAATGTCATCATTGTCCCTGCTCTCTTAAAAGGAATTAATTTTCTTAACTTTCTCCACTTAAGAATTTTTTAAATTCTTAACTGAATTAATTTTTTGGATGAATCTTGGGAAGTTCATGTTGAGATTTTATTAGAAGGACTCTTCTCTTCATGATACTCTTCCACTGTTATGAATAATTATTCACGTTTTTACTCTTCTTCTTCTTTTTCAATTTCTACATCTTCAACAATATACTCTGGAATTGAAGCATTCTTCAAGAGGGCTTCTGATACCTGAATTTATTCTTAATATTTTTCAATATATTTTAACAACGATCGAACAACCTGAGCTTATAAATATTTTTCTTTTTGATTTTTCTCTTTCGGTTGTTTCTCAATATTTTTAGCTTCAATAATCTTCAAGGCCTTATCCTCCATAGTGTCAATCCCAAATATAGGATCACCTTCCTTTCTATTTTTATTCTACTCTCTTCACTTAGCAACTACATCACTAGAAAACTTATTTTGATTCTTTGGTTTATGGGGTACTGATTGAGGTTTTGGAATAGGTTTAGGAAACTAAGGTTTCATTTGTTTTCTTTTGATTAGAGAAAGTTTTGAACTTTATCAAACTTCAAATTTCTTAATTTGATCATCCTTTTCCTGAAGATCCTCAAACTCACTTGATTCACCATTGAAACGGATCTTCATTCTCCTTAAATTATCATCCCTGAGCAGCATAATAGTAAAGATATTAGCCATTAAAGAACAAGGTATTTTCAAATATTCCAAACACAAGGTAATAATAATTGAAAAGATCACTTGATACATCAAAATATGAGACTTTATGTTGTCATTCTTGATGTCAGTGATTATCAAAAGTATGTATTTCACCAAATTTATCTTCCTCTGGTTCACTAAGAAATATAATAGAAAGATATCACATATCTTAAGGGAATACTTATCACCCTTCCTTGGGATAAAGAAACATTTCATCCATAAATAAACCAACCTATGGTTTGTTGAGAGATGATAAACCTTGAGTTTCTTGACATTCTTTATCCCAATGCACTCTATATCTTTTAATTTATCAAATGAACCTTCCTTATAAAAAAATTGGTGTGAAAATAAAATAGTTTCACCATCATAGGGTATATGATGTATGTCAGTAGCCTTGTTGAAATATAATGAATATGACTTCCCATAACCTCTGAACTTAAACATTTCTCTTCCAGCTTTCTCATAAAAATGAATTGAATCATAAAATTCCACAACAAGGTGTGAGTAGACCAGATCTTGATTATTTTCTTTATCAACACAAATGTTTTCCCATATATTTAAATTTATAATATTTTAAATAAAATAATCATACTTGGAGAATAATTTTTGATCTATTAACCTTTCCCTGAACATAATCCAATCCTTGGGTGACTTACAGGATTGAGACTGCATCAGAGTCTGAAGAGAATCTTCAAGAGACTTTCAAAATGTAAGTAAATTAGAGAATCAGAATGGCCCACTTAAATAAGGAAAGATATTTGATGAGAAAGTCTGAGAAAACCAATGTGGTATGCAAACACGAGGTCCCTTTAAATAGGATTTTGGGAGACTGTTCGTATTCTCAGATAGATCCAATGGTTGAAATTAAATTAATTTGATCTAACGGTTAATAATAATTCCAAATACAGATTTAAAGATTCTGATCTTTAAAGTTTTTAAGGAATAATTGTATTTAAGGAAATTGAATTTGATAAGGTTTTCTTAAAACAATATAGAAATACCAATAAGAAAAAAATATTATTATGAATATTTAAGTAAGGAAACATACCTTTCAGATTATTTAGAAAGAAATTGTGAATATTGATAATTTTCTTTTTGAAGAAATTAGATTCTAGAAATTTTATTAGGGAAAGAAAATTTTATGATTCTGAAAATTTTATCAAGGAAAGAAAATTATATAATTCCGAAAATATATTAACATATGTACTCCCACAATGAAAAGAAGTAACATAATGTTCAGAGATAGTTTTCAAAAAAAATTAATATGGATCATTACTTTACGGTTATCATTTCTAACCTTTATTTAATGTATTAAAATATATCATAGGGTAAATATTTTGTAAATATTTCATCATATTGATCTTGTGTTCCAATAAATTGAAGAATGATATCTCTTTTTAGTGTGTGATCTCTAAGAAAGTGATGCCTAATATTTATGTTCTTTTCACAAGAGTGATGTGAAGGGTTTTTCATAGGGAAAGTCACTATTATTATCACACATTATCTATATTTTGGTAAAACTCATTCCATAGTCTATGAGTGTGTGTTGAATCCAAAATATTTGAGCATAATAACTTTCAGGTGCTACATATTTAGCTTCAGTAGTGGAAAGTGTTACTAAGTGTTACTTATTGCATGACCAAGAAACTAATGAGTCTCCTAATAAATGACAAGTTTTGGATGTACTTTTATTATCCATTATTCATCCACCAAAATCATTATCCAAAAAACTTTTTTAAAAAAAATCATTTCCAGAAGAATAAAAAAGTCATAAATCCATGGTTCCCTTTAAACGGTGAAAAATTGTTTTCACTTTTTTTCAATGAGATTCCTTTGGATTAGATTGATATATTTAACATAATCATAATGAAAACATTAATTCTGGATGAAAATTTATTAAGTATAATAAACATCATATCATACCTCTAAATGATTCTTGATCTATTTTTTTCCGAGCTTTATCAAGATTTAGAGAGTTTGAGGTACCGATTGGAGTACTTATAATTTTAGTTTTTTCATATCCATACTTCTTAATAATATATTTGCTATACTTATGTTTATATATATAAGTTCCTTCAAGTTTTTGAGAAATTTAAAAACTAAGGAAAAATTTTAACTCACCCATCATTCTCATTTCAAACTCATATTTCATGAGATTCACAAATGAATCAGTTAAAAATTGCTGATTTGATATGAATATAATGTAATCAACTTAGATTTGAACAATCAAAACATTTTTCTTGTATTTAATTATTAAAATGTTTTGATTAGTAGTTCTCTTAACATAATTTTTTTGTAACAAAAAACATGTAAGTATGTCATACCAGGCTCTATGGGCTTGTTTAAGTCCATATAAAACTTTGGTAAGTTTAAAAACATGTTCAGGATGTTTTGTGCCCTAAAAACTAGGAGGTTGTTCAACATAAACTTCATCTTTAATATATCTATTAAGTAAAGTACATTTCACATCCATTTGAAAAATTTTGAAATTAAAGAATATTGTAAAGGCTAGTAGAATTCGAATAGATTAAAGTCTAGTTACTAGAGCATATGTTTCTTCATAGTCTATTCCTTATTGTTGATTATATCCTTTAGAAACTAATATTTATTTATTTGTTACAATGATTCCATTTTCATCACATTTATTTCGGAAGACCCATTTTACTATAATTATAGAATTTTCCTTAGGTCTTTTAACCAAGTCCCAAACTTTGTTCCTTTCAAATTCATTTTGTTCATCTTTCATAGATTTATTCTAATCTTCACCACACAAAGCATCATTTGTGCTTTTAGATTATAATTGGGAAATAAATGATAGATGTTCTACTTTATTTCTTACAGAATATCTATTCTTTACGAGTTGATTTACATCACCAATGATATTATCGCTGAGGTGATTCTTAAGAAACAACTAATTTGGGTTTTGTAAAACTTTTTCATAAACAGAATCTAAAAAATACTATAGGGTAAATACTTTAGAAAAATTTTATTGAGTATTTTCCTTATTAGAAGAATCTTCCATCAAAGGTAGATAATCAGTTTTTGAAAACACATCCATCAGTTTCATTAAATTTAACATGTATTGTTTCTTTAATAGTACAATATTTTTTGTTAAAAACTCTATAAGCCTTAGAAGTAGTATAATAGCCAAAGAAAATTACTTCATCATATTTGGGTGCTAATTTATGTAAATTATATTTATTATTCAAGATGAATACATTGTATCCAAATACTTTTAAGTAAAAAACATTAGGTTTTTGACTAGTCCACAATTCATAAGGTGTTTTATTAAGAAAAGGTCTGATTAAAACATGATTTATAGTCTAACAAGCAGTACTTATAGCTTCAGCCCAAAATTTTTTAGCAATATAATATTCACTTAACATGGTTCTAGTTATCCCTTGAATAATTTTATTTTGTATTTCAACAACACCACTTTTTAGGGGTTATTAGAGCTGAGAAGTTATGAGTAATGCCTTTTTACTAAAAAAAGTTTCAAAATATAAATTTTAAAATTCTCCCCCCTGATCACTATTAATAGTTATCAATGAAAGGTTTTGATCATTTTTAACTTTAGCTAAAAATGATTTAAAATAATAAATTCTTCAAATTTATTTAATAGAAAATATTCCCAATTAAATATAGTGTAATCATAAACAAAAACAAAAACATAGTATTTCCTTCCAATACTTCTAGTTTGTGTTGGACTGAAAATATCCATATCCACTAACTGTAATGAATCATAAGTTGATACTTCACTAATTGATTTAAATCTTTACTTATGTTTCTTTTCATATTTACAAGGATCACAAGTTTTTTATGAATCAAATCTAAGCTTCGGTAGATCTTTAACAAGTTTTTTCTTTGAGATTTTTCATAGATTCTTAAAGTTACAGTTTCCTAGTATTTTATTCCATAACCAGGATTGATCTTGAATTTCTATAAGTTAAGGTAGGTCTTGGATCCTAAGGTCTTGTAAGTTCAATGTATAAACATTATCAAGCTTATGGGCAGAGAGAATAAACTCTTCCTTGGAATTGTGTACTAAGAACTTATCATTCCTAAAATTCACAAGGTAAACTTCATCACATAATTAGGTTATACTTATATATTTGTTCATAATACCTTTAAAAAATAAAAAATTTGAAATTAAAGCTTTTATAAGAAGAAAAATGTTACATATACCAAAAATTTCTCCCTGAGAATTTTCTCTAAAAGTTACTTTTCCTCCTTTCATCATGAAAATTTTTTAAAAGAATTTTTTATTACCAATCATATGTCGGGAACATCCATTATCCATGTACCATATATTATTGTCGGTATTTCCTTTTTTTATTGAAAATAAAATAGTTATACTTTCATAATCTAAACTTTCTTGGATCCTGAAATTGTAGAAAGTAAAATATTAGGTATACACATTTTCTTAGAAATGTATGGTTTATAAAAACCTAAGGATTGGGTTTTATTCAAAGAACAATTTTCCCCCAATTTACACCACATTGATACTTAGTGAAAAAAGGAGCACTTTGGGGAACAAAATAGTTTTGAATAAAAACAAGTTTTGATTAAATATAACCAAATCTATAATTATTCCATAGAGGATGAAGTTGTGAATACTTTTTATCACATTCTTTCCTTATAGAAGTGAAATTTGATAAAAGTTTCATTAAGGAAAAAATTAAAAAATTTAGTATGATAACTAAATTATTATTATCATAGTAATTAGTATTATAGTTTGAGTTATTATCCAAAACATTTTTTTATAAATAGAATTTTCAAGATCCTTAGAAATTTATCCCTCTCAGAATTAACTTTGTTAATGTTTTAGGTAATATTTTCAAAATCAAGAGTTTTCTGATAAAAATCTTTATAAATATATGATACTTATTTTATTAAAACATAAATTTTATAATTTTCTATCCCTAATTTTTTTATCTTACTGTTATCATTCTCAAGTAAGTTAGAAAATATAAAAACTTCTTCAAAAGAAGGTAAGGTATTATCTTGTGATGAGTAATATTCTTCATCCAAAGATTCACAATATTCTTTATTAGGAAAATTAGAATTTAAAGAAATATTGGTTAAATATTCATCATTGTGTACCTTATCCATAAGACAAGGATTTTCAATAGGTAATCTAGTTATAAAATCAATATTCCTGTGAGAAAAATATTCATATTCCAAAGATTCATCTGAGGAGTCACCACCAATGGAACTCCATGTGTCATTATCTTTGAGGAATTTCTTAGCCTTAGACTTGTAGTACTTATTTATGTTCATTTGAAAATTCTTATCCTTTTTGTCTTTTCTATTAAGCATAGGAAAATCAGTTCCAATATGTCCATCCCTTTTTCATTAAAAACATGTTACTTCAGAATATTTCTTGTCCTTTTTATCTTTCTTCTTATATCTGTACAAAAAATATTTCTTACCCATAATCTTTTTCATCCTTCAAGCAAGATTGGCTAGTTCATTATCAGACTGATCACCGTCACATGATTAATATATAACAACATCTTTATTAGCTTTAGATCTAGTTACCCATTCTGGAGTCTTGGATTTAGATATAGTAGTGAAAGAAACACTTCCATTACCATTCTTTTTCTTATTAAATTCTGCATCTTTCTTTCTTATTATTTAATGATGAAGAAGATTTCCAAATAACTCATCTAGAGTGATGTTAGATACTTTCATGTTTTCATCAATAGTTTTCCTTTTATATTCCCACTCATTGGGCATAATGTCAATTATCTTATCCATAAGAACTTCATCATCAAGTCCTTAATCTCCCATAAATTGAAGACTATTGATGATTGTCATAAATCAGTTTTTTCACTTTTCATACTAGTTTTCCAAAAGGAAATATAAAACCATGATATTCAGCTTCTATAATATCTCTTCTTATTTTTATTTTTTTTGAAGTTCCAAAATGTGTAACTTCAAGTTTCTTACTTATATTATTGGATGATTTACAAGATAAAATAAAACTATAGATATTTTTTGTCACGAAACATAATAAAGTATTGTGTACCTTGTAGTTTAGTTGATTTTATTGTTTTTTTTATTTGTGAATTTTTTGATTTCTTTGTCAGGAATCTTATATTCACTAGTGATCATGAAGAAATTATCCACTCTGGTGTTAATAACAAAACTCTTTATCATGTATCTCTTATACTCATAATCATTACCATTAAAAATTGGGGGTCTCGTAGGATTTAAATTTTCTATTAAAACAAATATTCATTCCTAAAATTCTATAAAAAACGTCTTTTACACCAAAAGGATTAGTAAAAAATTATTTTATAAATAAAAAATTTAATAAAAACATGAGAAAGTAATGTTAAGAAAGAAAATTTGAGCAAGAAAGATTATATGTAAGTATAAGTATTTCATAGACCTAATCTGATACCAATTTGAGGATCGAAATATAGATGTAGATTATCAATAACAATAGGGTTGAATTTTATTTTTAATAACCTTCATTTTTATCCTTAAGAAAATCTTGGTTTAACAAATATAAACAAGATGAATTCACAAACCCTATTTATTTCTCAATCAAAGGGATAATTAGAAGTGCCCAAGTCCAATTATAAATAACTTAAACTTAAAAAGGTTTACCTTAAAGAAACACAAGAAATTTTATCTTAGTAAATGATTCTATATTAAAGAATATATAATCTTATTTAACAGAGTATACAAGTATAAGAAAGTGTAATAAATTTATACTTTTTTTAACAAAATACAATGGAATTAAAACTTGTAACAAGAACAAGTAAACAATATGAAATATTTTAACCCAAAGAGAAGAGTATACAACAACTTCGAATAAAGGTCCCTTGATTTATACTTTCAATAACGTCTATCTTACCCACACTAGGGTAAGTCCTTGATAAGAATATCAGGATCTATCTTGTTATCTCCATAAGCCCCTTAACTTTAAGGTATTCGGCACCTCTATCTTCCAATATCCCTAAGTCATTTAACTTTAATATAGTAGGAACCATTGTCTTCCTATCCCTGAAAGCCCTTGATTATATACAGCAACAATCAGAGTCACGCTAGGCTGAACAAGTTTTTCACTACTGAATAAGATGCTCATAGATCTCACAAATCATGAGAGTCGCTCTCTCTAGAAATCAGTACATCCATCACCTCTCAACGTTGTTGTAAATTCTTCAAATGACTAGGGTATTTATAGGTAAATATTCCAATGGTAAACTCCCTCCTCCAATAATCATATTTTTCCTTTAATCTCATAGGGACCTCTTCACGTGTAACTTAGACAACAGTTATTTAGAAACAAATTGCAGGACATCATTTCATGTAAGAAAATATTCTTATGTTTAAGAAACTTAAATAAATTAGGATCTGATAAATTTAGAACAATATCTTAAAGAAAATATATAACATTAACAAGTATGAATAATCAGATTCTAAATATATTGGGAAACAGAATCAAAATATGTATATAGATTCTGGAAAAATACAAATTCAGAGTCTAGTTTTGGATTGAAATGAAGTCTGATTTTGAATGGAAGTGGAGTTAGAATTTCTGAGAATTTTGAGTCTGAATTTATGAGAATTTGGAGTTTAAATTTATAATAATTCTAAGTCATAATTTCTGTGAATTCAGAGTCTGAATTTCTAAGAATTCGAAGTCTGATTTTCTGAGAATTAAGATTAATAATCTCTAAGAATTTAGAGTCTGAATTTATGAGAATTCAGAGTCTTATTTTATGATAATTCAGAGTTAGAATTTCTGATAATTCAGAGTCTAAATTTCTGAGAATGTGGAGTTATAATTTCTTAGAATTTGTGGTCTGAATTTATGAGAATTCAAAGTCTGATTTATGAGAAACTCCGAGTCAAAAATTAGAATTCAATAGAGTCTCAAATCATATGGAATCAGAGTCTAAAAACAATTAGACTCATATTCTAATAAACTCTAAGGTTCTGAGGTTTAGATAAGGATCATATTATTCTTAAGTTAATTCAGTCTTATGAAAAATATGTTTAATCTTATTAATCATAACATATAAAATCATGTTAATGTTTAACAAAATAATTTTCCTTAGAGAAAGAATATAATCTTTAAGAAAATAGTGTTTTTTATTTTCAAAACATAAAAGAATGGAGAAGTCATAAAATATCTTATTGACTTAACACCTATGATATGTCCATGACCACATATCCTTGTGATTATCTTATGAATTCATTTGATGATAGACTGATATCTCCTATTTTTACCCTTTCTGAGCATCAAAACACATCCCTTCTTATATTTCTTTCCCAAGTTTATGAAGACATGTTTAGGTAGGGTATGCCTAAGAGGAGTAATATGTGATAAGATCCTTATGGGATATGTTGAATTCATTTCATGAAATAATAAGTTTGTGTTTCTATTCTCCAAATATACTAAATTGTTACGTCCCTCAGGTGTATGTTTATGAAATGTATTGAATGTTTATCAAAAAATATTTGATATTTATGTATAAAATCCTAGGTATCTATACCCATTTTTTGTTGAAATTATATTTAAATATAATTAGTTAATTTTTATATAAATAATCCAATTAATGTCATTAGAATTTTCATTATTTATGGTTTTGGTATAAAAAAATTTACTGAAAAATATATCTTTCTAGAAAACCATTTTTATGGTGTTTTTTGGGTATATTTTAAAATTATTTTCCTCTAAATATAGATATTGAATTTGATAAAATGGATAAATTATAAGGAACAATAATAATTAATATTATATATTATTATTAGCTTAATTTTTTTCACTATGTTTTGTAAATGAGTTGAAAATTCATTACTACGGTTAAGGTTAAAAGGGGTTAATGAGGGGTTAAAGAAAAGTTTTAAGTGTTAAAATGGACTAAAAACGTGTATAAATCCTATTTTATGAGTATATATATAGGTTATATCTCATAATATCTTTTAAAAATATCTAATTTTGATACATTTGACTTGATTTAGTCTTTAAAATATTTTAATCTTTTGAAAATTTCATGTGTTTACTCTCCCTCACTTTTAAAAGGAAACCACCTCTCCTCTATTCCTCATGGTTACTAAGCCTCAAAATTCTTCCAATACATAAAAAAATAATTTACTGCCATCCCTCTCCATATTTTATATCCCATGTATTGATCATAATACCATCTTTTTCAAGGCTTACTATATAAGCCAACAGTGGTTTCTCAACGTAGAGGTATAACTCTTTATTAATTACATCCAATTTTATCTCTTCCTCCACATTCAATAAAAAAATTATCCATAATAACATGATGAATTATTTATCATAAATATACATATATGTTATTATGTCAGTTTTGAATAATTTATTCTTCTCTTTTTATATCAAATGGGAAATAAACCTTTTTTTGCATTTGTGTAGAATATCGGCTCACAAAGCGATGTAAATTATTTTCATCACCATCATTCATGGTTGGTTATAAATATGAATTTAATATTTATATATGATATTCCTGAAATTATTATTCTCCTACAATTATAATATCTTATATAAATTCTCACCTTTCTATTAGTTGTAAGAGGATATTGTCGCTTGTGTGTACGAGTGGACTACCACCTCTTTGAAGCGATGTGGTTCATTTTTAAATTTTTCATTACATGGATGGTAAAAAAGTATATATTAAATTAATATATATGATATTTAGGATATAATAATAATTTTTTAATGTTTAATTAAATTTACCTTTCTTTCGATATATGCTTCTAAAAGTTGAAACATAAAGTATGTGTATGTACAGACTACCATCACCTTGAAGTGATGTAATTCATTTTTCATCATCACTTTATATGAATAATTATAAAAGTGTATATGATGATTATTTATGAAAATTATTTCATGATCAATATTAAATTTTTAATGAAACCATGACCAAATAGAAATTACCAGAACTATCAGTATAACGGCCCAGATCTCTATGGTCCTTTGCTTTATTCAAATATGGTGTTTGAGATGTTATGGGAGATTAAGGTGACATATACCCAACACTTTTCCAAGTTTTAATACTGTTTCATGAAACTGTCTCATAGATACTATCTTAGAGATATTGTCTCAGAGATATTGTCTCACAGATACTGTCTCACGGATACTGTCTCACGGATACTGTCTCACAGATACTGTCTCACAGATACTGTCTCACAGATACTATCTCACATATATTATCTCATTGATACTATCTCATAGATATTTTCTCACAGATATTGTCTCATAGATACTATCTCACATAAAATATCTTGTGAACATTGTTTCCAGAACAATTTTATATTTACTTTGCCAAATTTCTAAATTTTTTCATTTTCACCGATTTAATGTTTTCTTTGACAAAAAAATGCATTAAAAGCCTTGTTTTAAGGGATTTAGGGCCAATTCAAAGCCCATAACTCTTATATTAATTTTCCTAATGTTTGGTATGCCTTTACTTGGTCAAACCACGTGGTTTAATGCAACCCTCTTTTAATGGAAAATCCATCATATCTTAAACCGTTGCTCTGTGAAATATTCTAAAGGGACAAGATATCTTCCTCCTTTATTATTCATTATTGTTACATGGTAAAAGTTCCTCGGACATTTCCTTACTTTTTGGTATAAGTCATGCGATCAAACATTCTTCCTTTGATTGGTTCCCCTTGAAGTTATTCTTGCAGCAAGTGCACCCCTTATTTTGGTGCAACCAAGTAGTATCGATAAATCTTCGATATATAAGTTATGATTTATCATCATTCTTTTGGGTCCATATCTTCTTGTTTCTCCTTTCCCTATTATGGCATGATATCTCCATTTTCTTAATGGACTTTTCTTGGGTTTTGGCCAGTGTGGTGGTGTCTCTACATTCTTGTGTGGATGTAGTCCTCCAAGAGAGGTGATAGTGATCTGTTTTGTGGGTTTGTTCTTGTTCAAAGAGCATTAGAAACATTTTAAGGTAGGAAATTTGTTTCTTATCTATTCTTTTATGTGAATTTGTAGAGTTAGCATGATTTATCCACTGGACCACAATTGAATTGAAAAAATAAATATTTGAACCGGATAAATCAATTTATATTGATCATATGTTATTGCATCTTGTTTTTCTAGATAGTGGGATATATATGATTTCTTTGTTTATCAAGTTGTTATTCATGGAAATTGGTAAAGAACATAAACTAGGATTAATTTTAAATATTTGTAAAAGATAAAGAGGAATGTAAATGAATTTGGTTGTTGTTTTTGTATTTTGATGTTAACCAAATTAATGTAGTAAGCATGTTTAATAAATTTGTGATAACTATGATAGTTTTTAGTTTAGGTTTCCCATAGATGGAACCTAATATTAATGAACCAGTTAATTCAATATGGATTAATGAAATGGTTATTTGATAAAAGATAATTCCTTGTATGGTTCTGAGTTAAACTCTTTTTTGTAAAGTCCATGAGCCTTATTCTTGGAGTTGTGAGAGCACATTGTGTTTGAAGGTTGGATGCCTTGTTTAAGGTCCAAGAGCCCAATAAAAATGTTGTTTGTTTTTCAGCTTCTTGTGTTGTGATGTGAGCCTAGATAGATATTGAGATATGTGGGGGTAGGGAGTCCCATTGGTTGTGGACGTAGTTTATTTCTAGAGTGGTGAGATGCATGGGTTTATACATGTGGATGTCAGGGAGGACATCGGAGATGATAAAACGGGTTGGATGTGAATGTTTGGGTGATCGATGAATCTTGTTGGTTGTATATCTCCTTTACCTTTCCCACTAATCAAGGTAGATGGTCTTTTTTACCCTCCTTCCAAAAGGGGAGAAGATGTGTGGGGTATGACACTTGTTTTCCATGTTTAACTTCTCAAGGGAGGATGGGTCTATGCTCTTGTTATAGGTGGAAAATACATGATGGGTAGTTCAACTACCCGCCATATTGAGCCCCTTTGTTTTTAGTATCTTAGAATGTTTATCTATAATGCCTAGAAATATGGGAATGTAATAATGTTGATAATAAATGATTGAATGAATGATGTTAACCCATGGGGTTCGAGCTTGCTGGGACACAATATTGATGTTTTAATTTAAAGGAACAATGGACTTTGGGTGTGATGATAATAAAACATAATGTGGAATTGTTAATGGTTAATTAATTTAAAGTACATTTAATTAAAGGGGGATAAGGTAATCTATTGTAGCTATTTAAATGGTTGTGTGCTTATATGATACCTAGTCTTAGTAATGGAAGTTAGGAGTCCGAGTGATGTTAGCAGCAGTTGAGCCTGAAAATAGGTTTTTCTTATAGTTTGGTTGTAATCTATAGTATATTTTGTTCTTTTTGTGTTTCTATATGCTACTCCACCTCATCAGTTATGGAAAATAACACCCTAATGATTCTAAGTCTTGGGGGTGTTTTCCCCAACATTTTGGTGGGAGGGTGGATGGCCGACTACCCACTTTGGCCCTGGTCACTTCTCTTGGTAGTTACTTCTGATAGTAGGCACAGCGGTTCGTTTTTCCCATATATGTGTGTAGAGGGCTGTAATTGTTTGTTGTTATTCACACACAAATATTCTGGATATAGTTTCTTATGTAATACTATAGGTGTAATGTGTATATGCTATGATGGATTGAGGATCCTTACTCAGTGTATGGGCTATAATGGCTTGAGGTTTAATACCCGACGTATGATACACATTATGAAAGATATGATGGCTCCTGAAAACTACCTGGTTACTTTTATTATGTGGAAGTGGTGGTTTTTTTGCACGAGGTTCATGTTGTGGTGCTACGCCCAGGTGTCTACGGGAAATCCTTTTTGGAGAGAGATTCTTAGGACGTGCGATGTTGGGGCAAAGCGGAAAACCAGTGTGGAAGTAATAGCGGGGTACCATTGATATTATTTATTATATTATATAATCTTGTATGTGATACTTGGTGAGAGTATCCATGGTGAGGATGGGAACTTAGTATACCAATTTAGGTGATGATTTAGTTTCAATTTTTGTTCATTGTGCTTTAGCATGATTTCTTTACTTTTGCACGAGAGGATTAGAGGAGGATCCTGCTGAGTATACTTTTATACTCACTCTATGTATATATAAACTATTTTTCATGTAACTTGAAGCAGGTTAGAGATTAGGCTGGTTATTACTAGCTTGGGGTTTCGGGAGATATTTGGGCTTATTGGTTACTGTTGTTTTTACTTTCCTTTGGTACTTACAATTTTATGTTTCAGTTTTAGTAGTTTTTCCTGAAATTACATATGTGTACTTGGTATTTCTTTTATATTGTAGTCTGGTTGGAGTTGGTTGGTGTCTCTCTTATCTCTCTCTTTCGCATGTGTTCTCCTAGTGGGTAATGTGTCCTATTTGTGTGGTTACTATACCCTCAGTGCTAGTTTACAACATAGGGCCTACTGGAGGAAAGACTCGGGGATCACTATCTCCCTTTTCACATTGATAACCCAGGAGGGGTACACCATGTGGGGATGGGGTCATGAAAAAGTGGTATCAGATGTCTGGTTGAGGGATATGATGGAGTTTGTTGTTAGGAACAGGTGAGTTTTCATGGTTTGGTAGGAAAATAGTGTCAATAAAGTTTATCAAGCGATGTAAACACTGGAGACCAGATGATACATAAGTTTTTAGGGGCCCCTGTGATCTTATGCACGAATATTTAAAATTACAGTGGCTACTAAACAAGGTGATACTTATTGTAGGGTATAGACCTATGAAATGTTCATGAATCATTCTTCATTAAGCCTATGTCTAAATGGCTAGACCTTAGGATAGGTTAACCTAAAATGAATAAAATAAAAAAAATTAATGAATTAATGTTCAGTCATCCATATTCCAGGTTAAAGAGATATAAACTATTTATTATTTTTTAGGAATGGCTCTAGGATGACGTCCTTTTCAGGTTTGCATAAAATATGTTTAGTATGTTGTGCTAGTATATTGTTTTAGGGTAGAGGTTGACGATGAAGAAACTTGGAGGAGGACACTCTGAGAGTTTCATCACCATAGTATATAGAAGTATGATGGCTCCATTTCAGATGTAGTCATGGAAGAATGGTTGGAGGAGGTTGAGATAGCCTTCGGTTGAATCTGTGCTCAGAAGGAGCACTGGGTGTCTTTGGTTGTGATGATGTTGTGTGGGGAAGTGAGGCAATGGTGGTTATTTTTCCTTAGGGATTGTGAGGAGTCGGTGATCTCATGGGAGGAGTTTTAATACAAGTTCATAGTTGAGTTTCATTCTTCAACCGTGAAGGTGTCTAGTCACCAGGAGCTACTTACCCTTCGATAGGGGAGCTCCAGTGTGAGAGAGTTTGGAATCTATTTCAGGAACCTTTTAAGATATGATTCGGACCTATTTCTTGATGAGGAGGCTAGGGTGAGGCATTTCGGGGAGGCTTTATGCCCAGAGATCCAGTGCAAGGTCACCCTATTTATGCTGAAGACTTATCTTGAGGTGATAGAAAGGGGAAGAGCTCATCGAGAGTACATTGGTACAAACCGGATCATCAAGAGAGGGGAGTCTTCATGATTCCTCATGAAGGAGAGTTGTGGTCTGGGGTTCCCGGTTTTCATGGAAAAATAGTTTTCGTTCAATCGGGGGTAGATCCTAGCCCTCAGTATCTCATTTCTCTAGGGGTGGTGGATCTCAAGCCGATGAAAAGGGAACAAGAGCTTGTTTTAATTATGGTGTTCATGGTTATAAGTATAAAGAGTTCCTGACCTTTCATAGCAGTAATTGTGCACTAGGTATTCTGCTCTAGGTTCCTCCATTGAAGCAGTTCCAGCTGAGGAAGCAGTAGAAGGTTTCACTAGCTTTAGATCAGCAGAGGGTAGATGGGGTAGGTAGTGGATAGCCTTTTGATGCTTCTTATCCTTAGAGAGTAGAGCACGGTCATGGTGGAGTTCATCATCAGGGTCAGAGAGGTTGTGTAGGAGGTCGTGGTCATCTTCATGATTTAGTGTTGATAGCGCCAGGTGAGCCAGATGTTGTTCGAGGTACCATTTTCTTGTTTTATACTTCGTTGTATTCCTTGTTTGATTTAGGAGAATCACACTCATACATATCAACAGCCCTTTTCCATGCTTTGGGACTTGAGGTAGAGAGGCTTCCAGTGCCCTTAGAGTTGACTACACTAGTTGGAGTTCAAGCCAACTTGTTTGAAGTATGTAGAGACTGTGAGCTAGTGCTGGGGCAGCACTGCTCTTGTGTAGATTTCCTATGTTTACAGATAAAACCATATGATGAAATATTCATCATGGATTGGTTTTATTCAGTGTAGGCTATCATGTATTTATTTAGGAGGCAAGTGGTGTTCTTTGATGTTGATGGGGATTCAGTGGTGTTTTTTGGCGAGCGAGACCCTTAGATGGGTCAGAGGTGTGTTTTGTTCTTATAATCCATGATGGATAAGATGATGCTGGGTTATTTGTAGGTTTAGTAGTTGGATTTTCCCAGGTTCTTAGAAGAGTACCCTAATGTATTTTCAGAAGAGGTTGTAGCATTGCCCCCTCGATGTGAGATTGTGTTTGGGATCGAGCTACAGCCTGGAGAATCTTATATCTCTATGTCTCCATATAGGATGGCCCCTTCTGAGTTACAATAGATATTTATACATATTAATGGTCTATTATAGTGAGGTTTTATTTGGCCGATTGTGTCACCATGGGGTGCACCATTTTTGTTCATGAAGAAGGATGACGATAGTTTTTAGTTGTGTATTGATTATCATCTCTTAAACAATGTGACATTGAAGAATCACTATCCAATTATACAGATTAATGATTTATTCAATTAGATAAAGGGTGAAATTTGGTTCTCAAAGATTTAATTATAGTCAGGATATCATCATATGCGTGTCAAGGATGAGGATATCCTGAATGCTGCATTCTTTTGTCGTCATGGGCATTACAAATTCCTTGTAATGTTGTTCTGTGTAATGAATTCTCCAGCTATGTTCATGGGATTGATGAATGTTGTGTTCTTTGATTTCTTGGATAAGTTTTTTGTGGTTTTCATCAATGACATCCTTATTTACTCCACATCATAGGAGGAGCATGCAGAGCATCTACACGTAGTTTTGGGAGTTCTTTGTCAACATCAGTTGTTTGGGAAGTTATTGAAGTGTGAGCATTGGGATCGATAAGTCCATTTATTTGGGAATGTTGTGTCCCAGGAGGGAGTAGATATGGATCCATTAAATATAGAAGAATTTTTTTCTTACCCATCCCCCAAGATAGTGTCAGTGGTGAGAAGTTTCCTTGGTCTTGCAGGCTACAATAGGAGATTCGTAGCTGATTTCTCTCGGGTTGCGACTCCACTAACAATATTGACCAGGAAGTATTAAGAGTTCGTGTAGATTGATCAGTGTTAGGTAGCTTTCAAGTATCTAAAGGAGAATTTGGTAAGTGCTCCAGTACTTTTTCTTATAGCATAGGAAGTTCAGTTTTATGTTTTATTTGATACTTTGCATCTAGGGTTAGGTTGTGTTCTGATGCAGTAGAGATCAGTTTTTTCTTAGGGGTTTTGGTAGTTTAATCCTAATTAACATAACCATTCCACCCATGATCTTGAGTTGGCAGTAGTGGTGTTTTCTCAGAAGTTGTGGAGACATTACCTCATTGGCGAGCGCTTTGTGGTTTTCACCGATCATAAGAGTCTGAGGTATATTTTCTCCCATCATGATGTGAACTTTCGGCACTGTAGGTGGATAGAGTTCTAATAGGAATATGACTTCAAAATCTCATAAAACCCTTGAAAGGGGAATATTATAGCTAATTTGCTAATAATGAAGTCACATAGTGAAGCAGTTCGTGAATCTATTGATTCTTGGAGAGTGATGTAAGAAAATTCAGTATAACATCTTGATATGGGAGAATTTGTGGGTAGAGGTTGTATTTTTCATATGAATGTGCAGTCATCTCTAGTGCAGCAGGAGGAAGAGTCTCAGTTGGGGGATCTAGAGGTGGAGGTTTGGAGAGACCAAGTTGTTTGTAGCGAGGCCCCTGATTGTTGGTCTGATAATGAAAACACCAAGTGTTGTATCATGGAAGGCTTTTTGTTCCTTTGGTGATGCATGAAACGGTCCTCAGAGAGTTCCATAGTTCACATTTAGCAGTGCATCCTAGCGTTAAAAAGATGTACCAAGGCTTGAAGAGTCATTTTTTATGGCCTGGGCTGAAGCATGCAGTTTCGGAGTTTGTGTCTCAATGTTTGTTCTACTAGAAAGTGAAAGTTGATCATTGTGTCCTCAATTGTTTTCTCCAACCATTAGATATTCCTCAATGGAAGTGGTATGACATCATAATGGACTTCTTTACTGGTTTACCTCAAGCTCAGGGATTACATGATGTTATTTGGGTGGTATTATATCATTTAACAAAACCATCCCACTTTATAGAGATCAAGGAGTCAAGCTCAGTGCAATTTTTGTCGTGGCAGTATCTGGAGGAGGTGGTGAGACTCCAAGGAGTCCCAAGGACGATCATTTCTGATCGAGATCCGTGTTTTATCTATAGGGTGTGGAGAGGTCTCCATCATGGTTTCGGTTCTCGACTATGCCTTATCACTTATTTTTTTCCACAGAAGTATGGTCAGATATAGCGAACCATTCAGACTATTGAAGAGATGTTGTCCTCTTATGTCCTAGATTTGAGAGGTTCGTGGATGAGACACTTATCCTTGATGGTGTTTTCTTACAAAAATATTTTTCACTCCACCATCAGTATAAAACCGTTTGAATCGATGTATGGTTTACCTTTACATTCTCCGTTGTGTTGTACTGGGGTCAGAGAGTCAGCAATTCTCGGACCAGAACTAGTGAAAAATATGAAAGAGATGGTTCAGGCTATTTGTGAGAGGATGAAGACAACACGGGATCATTAGAAATCATGTGCCAATCAAATTATGAGACCATTGGAGTTTGATTTTTGGGATCATGTGTTTCTAAAGGTGAATCCCCATCATGGGAAGTGAAGGTTTGGTCATGGTAGTAAGTTGTCTCCTCAGTTTTTTGGTCATTTCAAGGTATTGGCTTGTGTTGGAGTCGTAGCGTATTGAGTAGAACATACCCTGAAGATGATTCGGATACACAATTTTTTCATGTGTTGTAGCTTTGTCATTATCTTTATGATGAATCTCACGTCATCGACTGGGGAGATATCGATGTAGATAATGATGTGACATTTTAGGAGCATCCTGTAGAGATCCAAGACCGAAAAGAAAAGGTGTTTCTTGGGTGATCTATCCCCTTTGTACGTGTCTTATGGTGACATAGTGGCATAGAGGAGAGTACCTGAGAACGTGAGTCAAAAATACGTTCTCAGTACCCTAAGTTGTTTGATTTTTATCTCTTTTCATGTAAAAATGTTTTTTATGATGGGAGAACTTTCATGGTTATGATATGGCTTTATTTTATTTCTTTTTGTGGATTTCTCTCTTTGAGAGGTATCTCGATGGGTGATTGTTTGGACCCCTTACTATCTAGGTTGATTTTGGATTCTAAAGAATGAGAATGTTTTAAGGGGTATTTGATGTAATGGATTAGACCTCTCTGGTCAACTCCTTTGCTGAAATATAGTGTTTGAGGTGTTCTGGGAGGTCAAGGTGACTTATACCCAATAATTTTCCAAATTTCTAGACTATTTCACCAAACTGTCTCACAGATACTATCTCAAAGATATTGTCTCACAGATACTATCTCACAAATATTTTCTCAAAGATACTATCTCACAAATATTGTCTCACAGATACTGTCTCACAGATACTGTCTCACAGATAATGTCTCACAGATATTGTCTCACAGATACTCTCTCACAGATATTGTCTCATAGATACTGTCTCAGAGATACTATCTCACAGATATTATCTCACAGATATTGTCTCCTAGATACTGTCTCACAGATACTATCTCACAGATACTATCTCACAGATACTATCTCAGAGATAATGTCAAACAGATACTACCTCATGAACAGTTTTTCCATAACTGTTTCATATTTCCTTTTCCAAATTTCTAGATTTTTTTCAGTTTCACTGACTTAATGTTTCCTTTGATGAAAAATGCATTAAAATCCTTGTTTTAAGAGAATTAAAGGATGATTCAAATCCCATCACTCCTATATTAATTTTACTATGGTTCGTGATGCCTTTACTTGGTCAAACGATGTGGTTTAATTTGAACCTCATTTAATGGAAAATCCAACGTATCTTAAACCTTTACTCCATTAAATCTTCTAAAGGGATAAGATATCTTCCTCCCTTGTTCTTAATTATTGTTTCCTAGTATGAGATGCACAAAACATTCCTTCTTTCTCATAGGATTCGTGCAATCAAACTTTCTTCCTTAGATTGGTTCCCCTTGAATTTATTTTTGCTGCAAGTGCACCCCCTTTATTGGTGCAACCATGTAGTATCGATCAATCTTCAATATAAGGTATGATATATCTCCATTCTTTTATATTCATCTCCTTTTGTTTCTCCATGCCCTATTATGGAATGCTATCTCCATGTTCCTAATGGAAGTTTCTTAAGTGTTGGCCAGTGTGGTGGTATCTCTACATCCTCGAGTTGATACAGTCCTCCAAGAGTGGTGATTGTGATCTGTTTTGTTGGTATTTTCTTGTTCAAAGAGCATCAGAAACCTTTTGAGGTAGGGGATTTGTTGCTTCTCTATTATTTTCTGTGTATTCGTAGAGTTTTCAGGATTTATCCACTAGACCACAATGGAATTTACATAATAAATATTTCAACCAGATAAATCAATTGGTATCGATCTTATGTTATTGCCTCTTATTTTGTTAGATAGTGTGATATCTATGATTTCTTTGTTTAGTATGTTGTTATTAATGGAAATTTGTAAAGAACGTAAACTGGAATTAATTTTAATTATTTTTCAAAGATAAATAGGCATGTTAATGAATCTATTTGTTGTTTTTTATTTTTATGTTAATCAAATTGATGCAGTAAGCATGTTTAATAAATTTTTGATAACTATGATATCTTTTTGTTTAGTTTACCCATAGTTGGAACCTAGTATTAATGAACCAGTTAATTAAATATGTATTAATGAAATGTTTGGTTGATAAAATATAATTCTTCTTAGGGTTATGATTTACCCTATTGCTTTTAAAGTCCAAGATCCTTATTCTTGGAGCTGTGAGAGATTATTGTGTTTGAAGGTTGGATGCCTTGTTTAAGGGCCAAGAGACAAGTCAAAATGATGTTTGTTTTCCTAATACTTGTGTTGTGATGTAATCTAGGATGTCTATTGTGTTATTTGGGGGTAGGGAGGACCATTGGTTATGTCATTAGTTGATGCCTAGAGTGGTGAGATGCATCGGTTTATGCATGCGGGTGTCAGGGAGGACACCAGAGAAAATAAAACGGGTTGGATTTGAATGTTTAGATGAACAATGGATATTGTTGGTTGTATATCTTATTTACCTTTACCACTACTCAAGGCAGCTGTTCTTGATTACCCTCCTTCCAAAAGGTTAAAAGACTCATGGGGTATTCCATGTGTTTTCTGTGTTGAGCGTCTCATGGGATGATGGTTCTGTGATCTTGGTATAGGTGGAAAAGACTTGATGGGTAGTACGAATACCCACCATGTTATGCCCCCTTGAGTTTAGTATCTTATAATGCTTATCTAGAATCCCCGATAATATGGGAAAGTAAAAATTTTGTTAATAAATTATTGAATAAATTATGTTAAACCATGGGATTGGAGCTTAATGGGATGCAATTCTGAAGTTGCAATTTAATGGAACAATTGACTTTGGGTGTGATGCTAATAACATATAATGCGGAATTTTTAATTCTTAATTAATGTTTAAATAATTAATTAATGTAAAGTGAAACTTATAAAAAGGGGTTAGGGTAAACTAATGTATCTCTTTAAATGGTTGTGTGATTATATGATACCTAGTCTTAGTAGTGGCAGCCGAGATTCTGAGAGACATCAGCTGCAGTTGAGTTTGAGACTAGGTCTTTTCCATAGTGTGGTTGTGAGCTATAGTATATTCTGTAATTTTTGTGTTTCTATATGATACTCCACCCTGTCAGTTAAGGAAACTGACACCCTGGGAATTCTGAGCCTCAGGGGGTGTTTTTTCCAACATTCTAGTGGGAGGATGGATGGCTGACTATCCCCTTTAGTCCTACTCTCTTCTCTTGGTAGTTACTTGTGTAGGTAGAAACAGGAGTTAGTTTTCCCCATATATGTGTGTAGAGGGATGTAATGGATTGTGTTTATTCACACACATATATTCTGGATATAGTTTCTCATGGACTACTATTGGTGTAATGCGTATGGGTTGTAATGGATTGAGGATCCTTACTAAGCGTATATGCTATAATGGCTAGAGGTTTAGTACCCGATGTATGATACAGATTATGCGTGTTGTTGTGGATCCAAGAAACTACCTAGTTACTTTTCTTACAAGGACGTGGTGGTTTTTCTACATGAGTTTCATGTTGTGGTGTTATTTCTAGGTGTTTGCGGGCAATCCTTTTTGGAGAGAGATTCTTAGGACGTGCAATATTTGGGAAAAGAAAAAAACCAGTGGAGAAGTAATAGTGGGGCACCCTTGATATGATTTATTATATTATATAATATTGTATGTGATACTTGGTGAGAGTATCCATGGTGATGATGGGAACTTTGTATACCTATTTAGGTGAGGAGTTAGTTTCACTTGTTGTTCAATATGCTTTAGCATGCTCTCTTTATTTTTGTATGAGAGGATCTGGGGAGGATCCTACTAAGTATACTATTATACTCACCCTATTTATATATAAACTATTTTTCAAGTCACTTGGAGAATGTTGAAGATCGGGATGGTTACTACTATATTGGGGTTGTAGGAGCTGTTCAGGCTTCGTGGTCGATGTTGTTTTTACTTTCCTTTGGTACTTATTGTTTTCTGTTTCATTAGTAGTAGTTTTTCATGAAATTACATATGTGTAATTGTGATTTATTTTATATTTCATTCTGAGTTAGAGTTGGTTGGTGTCTATCTTATCTCTCTCTTTCTCATGTGTTCTCCTAGAGGCTAATGCCTCCCACTTGTCGTGTTACTATACCCTCGGTGCTAGTTGCCAACCCAGGGTCTACTAAAGGTGGGACTCGGGGGACCACTATCTCCCTTCTCAGATTGCTGACCCAGGAGAGGCACACGTTGTGGGTAGGGGGTTGTGACAATCAAACTATAACATTCATGGAAATGGACTAGTTTTCACCTGAATGTTAATTTTAATGAAAAAATTTTAAATAAAAGGATAGTTGGAAATCATAAATAAATGATACATTTTAATTTATGTATTAATGTGGTTATGGGATATATTTATATTAAATCTATATTTACAATATAATATATTTGAACACATATAAAGTCATTCAAGACCTGAGGTAAGGGTTATGTTACAAGATTATTTCTTTTCAGGATTGTCAATGCTAAATTTTTATTGAGGGAATTTTGTGGATCATATCTATTAAACCCCATATTTTGTATCCTCTAGTTATTCTAATAATTTTAATTTAGTATTAGCGTTTTCCACACATTCTTACTTAAATTTATCGACAAAATTAATTTATTGAAAACTCAACATTATTTCATCTTTGGTTATTGAACATTTTCTTCCATATCTATGCTCTTCAATTTTGTTTTATAGAATTTTATTCCTATATTAAAAAAATGTTAAAAATATTATATTAATTTAAATTTACATTATTTATGAAGAATTAAAAGGTATTTTTAGTGAAACATTTTTTGAACAAGTCACTTTTTAATTTTAAGAGAATTGTGAAAAGAATGGTCTCTTTTAATTTATATAATATGAATAGATTCTCCCAACATCATGACTGTTATTTTCTTTAAAGATTCCATTATATGTTATTGTGGTTATTTTCAAATAAAATCATTTTCTCAAAATTAAGTGAATTTTCATTTATCAATGGAAAAGAATATTTTTCTTATGTTTTCAAATGAAGGTTTATATATTCTTTTAACAGTATTTTTCATATATGTCAACATCTCATGAGGATTGTTATGACTCACTGGGTATATGATCTTATGATACCATCAACATTATTACTCTGGTTGGCTTTTTTTATGATTATTTAATGATGATTCTATGAAACTTGTTTATTTCCCATGGGTTAGTTATTTTACAATTAATCCTTTATGAAACCAATTTCTTTTTCCTAGGATATGTTGTGATGAAATGAGGAAATGTTTATGAAACTTGTTTAATTTCAATGGGTAATGATTTAATGATATGATGAATTTTTTGATATTATGGAACGCATATATATTGATTATGATAATGTGATGGGTGGGCCCAAAATTATATATACCTCTAATTGTTTGGGTAAAAATAGAAGTCTCATGAGATAATAATGACTCGAAATGGGAGTGATCCATGTTCAGTAAGGGACACTATCCAAAAAGATAGTTTTTGTATTAAACCTTGAAATCAGAAATAATGGATTGTAAAGTGATCCTAATCCACTATTATATTCATGGAACTGATCCTTCATAATGGAAATGATTTTTTATGCTTATATCAATTAGAAAAACATATTTCTTATACTTATGAAATGTTCTCATAATGAAACATTGATTATTGATGATTCTAAAAAATTATGGATTATGTGTCTTTTATGGAAAATCCTTATTCCATGATTTATGATTCTGGTTATTTTAATGTTCGGGTATGATTTCTTTAGTTTTTTACAATGTTCTCATCCCCTTAACATTACCTTGCACTACTCTTACTGAATATCAAATATCACACTTTCTTATGTATCCATTTCCTAGGTTTTGAGGAATTGTTTTAATTATGGTATGTCTAGGGAGTGTACTATGTGAGACTATCATTTTGGTAAATTTCAAATATGTTTCATGAAATAAGATAATTGTGTATCTAGTATCCAAATACACTAATATTTTACAATCCTATGGTATATATTATTGTACTATGTATTGAATATTCATTCAAAATGATGTAATACTACTGTGTGTTTTGATCAGGTTACCTATTATCTTCTCATTCTATGTGATCTGGGTTAAAAAAAATTGAAATAGTATACTTACTCCACTAGACTAGATAAATCCATGGAATTCACCTGAGTTATATAGAATTTACAAGATAATATATACATGGATTAGAGATGGGGAATAAATGGATTACCAATAAATAATTATAGATATAATAATTATTACATTTATTATATGAATTTAAATACAATACCTCTTGATATAAGATTATATCTTGAACATATACCTCAATCATAGTGTAATAGTAGTGGCCCCAAAATAGAGCACCTACTTTTTCAAGGTGAATAATTCTTCTACCTTTTCATGATCTGTATGAAAACCTTTGACATGATATCATGAATTAATATCCATGTTATAGTGCTTGGTAATATAACCTATCACTCTTTTAGAAATCCTCTATAAAATAATAACTACTATATGGGTCCCCTTCCCTTTTATCTCTCAGGAGTAATCTTAATTTTCAAACCAACAGGATGTTGAAAAAAATGTATTACACTCCTAAAACTCCAAGTGTAATATGAAATGATTGAGGTAAAGGTTGTTTCATCAATTTATTTTGGTACACATATTATAGATAGGAATGGATGGTAGTGAGGAAGTTAAGTATTTCAACATAGTCCTTGGATTGATTCAACCATTAATTTTTACATACCAGGATTATGAGGGAAGGATTGAACACTTACCTATGAAATCATTATATACATAAAAAACGTGATCAAGAACACTAGGGAGAACACACAACTAGAAGTTATATTTTATTAATTTCATGAATATAATAGTTTTTATGAGGGATGAAATAGGATGGGGATTTATGTATTGGACAGTTAGTCAAGGAGGTAATCCCCAATAAATAGATCAATGTGTTATGGTAGCCTAAAAATAATACAAGCCCAGTATGATTAAATGAAAATTATACTAGTTAATGCATTCATAAATTTATCCTTATAAATATGGATTCCATTTAATTTATCAATAATATATAATAAAATTTTATATAAATGATTTCATGACACTTTAAATCTCATTACTGAAGAAAAATATCATTTAAGAAAAATATTATTCTATCAATGAAGTCTCAATAGTATAACCCATCCAATATAAATATAATCTCACATCTCTTACACCAATGGTTATTTTATTACATCATATATAAAACAAACCATGATGAGGGAATTAAATAAGATTAATAATATGGTATAGGTAACATGTATTTTATATTGAATATAAAAGTGAAAAATATATCAATTTTATTCAACAAATAACTACATAAATATGAACCAAAAAATACATCAAAACTCTTAAAAATAAAGTGAAATTATTATCCATGTATTTGTTTCATCCCCTTAAAAATGAATAAATTATTTCTTATTTACTCTATTAATGGAATTTATATAAAATTGTGAAATTATATGGACATTGAAATGTTAATTTCATCAAATTATTGATTCCAAAAACACTAAAATATTAAAATTTAGATACAAATTTATTCTCTTCTTCATCTTTTCTTCATAATTAACATGAAATTTTAACAATCCAATGATTTTTAAAAAGTCTTTACATAGTATTTATGTCACATTTTATTAATAATAATAATATTTTATTATATCTTGTTCTCCTCATTATATTAAGTGGTCCTTGATCAACATATAGGAAATGATAACCTTTAGTTATCCCCATATTATAAATATTTCTTGTAAATAGAAAAAAGATTAAAAATAATAATTCTCTAATCAAGATGTGAAAATATGAAATTTAAATATTTCACCCAATTTTTATCTTCAAAGAATATGAAAAAATCATTTTTATTTCTTTTTTAAAATAGTAATTTTGGATTGAAAACCATAATAATTAGTAGATTTCTCATTTAATTTATGGTTTAATACCCTATATAACATAGTTAATTATCCTTTTAAACCAATATATAACTCTATTTATGATAATTTCATCCCACACCACTACCCAATTTAATTTTAGTCCAATGACCTTTATAGATCAGTTCACATCTAGTTGATCCCCCTTCAATAATCAGCTCACAGTGTATTGAACATTCATCGCATTTTAGTTCATGATCAGTTTAACCCTCTTTAGATACCATTTCATGTCTTTTTGAACTCCCTTTATTAATTAATCTAATTATCATATGAAAATTTAATTTTGGATTTTCTTTGAAACTCTGAAATTATCAAATTTCAATTAAAAACAAAAAATTAACTATAATTTAATAATAAAATATATGATTATCAAAAACAATTATACTTGTACCTTGTAATTTTATAAAAAATCACATAAAAAATTTTATATTGTATATTTTCACATTAATTATACAAAAAATTATAAAATTATATAAAATTTATCCAAAAAACTCAAGCTATCTTGATTTCAATGGATTTATTATAAAAAATTTATATTGATTTTACAAAATTCTCCAGAATATTAAAATAAATAAAATTCATACATAAAATATAAGAATATGAAAATTTCTATTATTTTTCAATAAAAAAGAGTTTAGTTAAATGAATTTTAAATTTATATTTTCTATATTATATATATATATATATATTCCCTAAAACTTTTCATTGTGAAATTATAGGAAGAAATCATCAATGAATTCAATAGATATATATACTAAATTTGAATTTAAAATCCATTTATTCGGTGATGGAACTTCTAAAATATTTTTATCCATAAATTAAAATTCCCTCATATATGAATAAAATTACTTAATTTCTTATTTCTCGCATATTTATTCATTAAAACCTAAAATTTATATTGATTCATAAATAGAAACTAACCAACTTGTGAATTTTTCTCACTTCACTCAACACCAAAAAAATCATTTTTTTCATTTTTGCCTAAAAAAATCATATAATAATCCATATGAAATTTTTATAATTTCAATGATTGAAATAAAACATGTGTTGATTGTGAGTTAAATTACTATATCATTATGTGGCGTGATATTTGTGGGAAATGAATTTAAAATTAAAATGGACGATAAAGTGGTTTGAATTTTATAATATTTTGGAAGATTAGAATTACAAAACTAAATAATGAATCCCTCTATCATTTCACATTAAAATTATTTCACTATACCCAATCCATTCATTTTGAATTATTATTACATACATCAAATTAGTATCACATAAGATTATTCTTCCCCTGGTATCCATTTTTTTCTTTTCAAATCATTTTTATTTAAATTTTTATGATTTTTATTATTATTTTAATTAAATTATCTTACTATTGAACTATATGAATAATGGAATTTTATTTGAACAAAAATGTGTGAACATTCCTTCCCAATACAATAGAAATCAATTTTATATCCTCCCAATACATGTGTTTTGTCTTCAAATGAATCCCATGAAGTAATAATTTCCTAATACACATATCATAAAGTGGTATCATGTATGTCATGACCTGAACCAATGGAGATAGAGCAGCAACTTTGCCAATTCCACCTCCATAGTACAAGGGATATAGACTATCTCTAAAAAGAATAAATAAAATGGGAGTTCTTTTCCTATGTACCGGTATGCACAGACCCAGCCTTCTTCATATAGATGTACATATTAATAGAAGACAATACATTAACTTCTTGAGTAATATCCATGAATATAATAACCTATAGAAAATTAAAATGAGTAAGATAGCATAATATGAAAATTAAAGGGTAAAATACATGCCCAACCAGATAGATGTCCCAACCAGAAAATAATTGAAAAATTAAATGCTGACAGATGTATGCTCCATATATCCAAGCCCTTACCACTGAACATGGTCAAATTCACCCAAAAATATAAATGATCTTCTATAATCAGCACTGACCTATCTATAATTTTCATATGACATGACACATGGGGGAAACTTTCATGCAGGGTTGAGTATAAAAATATTATGTAGGACACCCCAAAAGTGGAAGTCGGATCAATATATACATGATAAAAATAGATAAATTGACACATATCAATAGAACCCAATACATAGTTATACATATATATGTGATCATAATAGAAACCTAGAAGGTACATAAAGGTGATATCCTTCTCACAACTAATCCCATGAAAATATTCTACCAAAAGTTCTAAATTCCCATTAATGATGCCCAATATCTCACATGTCTATTCAAGGAGAAACCCACACCTTTCCATTGTTCCCTAGAGTCAAGGGGAGATAATCTCTAGATATATGGATCATACCTTGATACGAAAGGAGATTTACACTCAATTGATAGATAGAGGACTCATTACCTGATCCATTAGGGCGGTACCACCCAGTAGGAAGATGACCTAGGCCTTATCCATGCTTGACGGTTCCACTTACTAGATAGATAGAGGACCCATGCCCTAGTCTGTCAGGGGTGTACTAATCAGTAGTTATAGGACTTGTACCCTATCCTAGTAGGAGGGTTCTATTCAATATATTGATAGAGGCCCCACACCATAGTCTTTAAGGGGGTACACTTAGTAGAAAGATAACCCATTACCTATACCTATAGGAGGGTTCCACATGGTAGATAGATAGAGGACCCACACCCTATTCTGTCAAGGGGTACCACTCAGGAGGAAGATGACCCATACCTTGTTTCGGAAGGATGGTTCAACTATATGGATAGAGGAATCATTCCCTACCCAAAATAGGAGGGTTCCACATATAGAAAGAGGACTCATTCTTTGTCCTGGTAGAAGGCTTCCACTCTATGGATAGAGGTCCCATGTTATAACCCCACAAGAGGGTTACATGCTATGATGATCCTTCCTGAATATAGCCAATGATAAGAACTACTAAAAAACTTAATTATCCTAACACATCTCATAATATATTGAAATATACTATGAATTCCACCATCACATTTTATATAGAAAAAAAACTAAATATATTCTACTAGAAATCCAAAATATGAGTCCAAATAATGGAGATACGATGGGTATAAATTTCCTAAAAATGAAGTACATGACGTGTAAGGGGTCCATGTAGAATCTGGACTCGCTCCTCATCATGTACATGTATTCTCAAGTATATATATAATTTTCCATGTATTACTACATGACATTTAAGAAAACTATATGGTGTGTCTCATCCACCTGTGTTCATCCGGTGTTCTATGGACCATGCCTATGTACATTGGGCATATAATAGTATGATGCATACACCTTGATATTCCCATGTTCCTATTCTCCCAGAGTACATGTTTGGTCACTATTATCGAGTCACATGGAGTATTGGTGTTCCATATGGTGTTTGATATTTAACTCACATGAAAATCCTAGCTATCATGGCCAAGGGTAAAAACGCCATGTGTTCTTCAGACTACACAATGTGTATTTGGGGTTTTGTATAATATAATATCTTCTACGTGGATCTCATTTCTATTTATCTTTCCACTGAATCATTCCTAATTTTTTTCTAAAATAAAATAGGAAGTCATATGTTCATCGATTCCCGTTTTCCATTGGTCAAAAATTGGATTTTTCGGTCTATTGAAAACTCATACATGCCTCACACACCTCCTGTGACACTTCTAACTCTGCATTGGATACCTAGTCCATGATTTCATCATCAATACCCACATTACCCTATTATTCACACTTAAATATACAATTATATCTTTGTACATACAACCACCATGAATATGGGGATTCAGTCCTTCTCAAAACCTCCCAAAAATAGTATAATCATGACCTTGTGGTCCAACGATGAAGAATGTAAAAAATGGGTGGGGGAAAGAATAAAAAAAAGTTTATATTGTCATTGGTTAAGTATTATTGGATGATGATCATATAACCAAGGATTGAAAGGAGTGATTTCATGGAATTATCATGAATGTAACAGAAATAATAATTTATTTCAGTACATGGGCACATGAAAGGGGTTAATTTAAATGCAGATCAAGGGAAAAAAATTTATCATGCACAATATTTTAATCATAAGGTAAAAATAAAAAAAAATAAGATTCAAACCTTGTTATTGGATAATTATTTTTTAAATAATGTGTTTTACAATAATAGTCAAGATCCATTGTGTTTTCTGAACCACAATTAAACATGATAAGGGTGTTGTTAATCATCCAATATCTATTTCCCAATGAAGTGTGGTAAAACCTCATCTCAATGATCCCAGGGTTATGTGGATATCCCTGGAGATTCACCTTTAAAAAATATTATGATAAGAAAACTATCTATCTATTTGTAAGATCTATAATGGCATAATGAATCTCGAGAATAACCTACCTCCCCATTCAAATCTACAAAATCCTTCATGTGGGGAGAATCTCAGGAAAACATGGTCTCACTTCTCTAACTCCAAGGGACTTTGATATTATTATGCATAATTTTTTTTCCTTTTCTATGATATCTTTATGTACTTATATATCAACTAGATGTTCTCTATCATCGCTTTTAGCATCTATGGAATAATAAGAGATACCTCACTGATCTCAATCATGTATAACGGTGACCTGGATGGCCTCATGTACAGGGTCTTGAAAGGATTCATGCTAATAATAAAGTGATATCTATTATTATAATAAAACTCCACTAGGGGTAGGTGATCCTCCCAACTACAATCAATGTATAACACGTAACACCTCAGCATATCTTCTAGTACCAGGATAGTGCACTCAGTCTTCCCATCCTTCTAGGGGTGAAAATCCATACTCATCCTCATTTAGTTCTAGAAGTACTCATACATGATTTTTCAAAACCATGAAATAAACCTCACATCATGTTTAGAGTAAATCACTAGGGGAACCCCATGAAGGCGTACTGTCACCCACATGTACAATTTCCCCAAATATCTACCATACTCTACTCCCTGATAGAATGGACATGTTTTGACTACATAATTTTTATAAATTATCACCTAGATAGAGTTATGGACTCTCGTTTTCCTCAGAATCCCTATCATGAAGTCCATGGATATGACATCCCATTTCTACTCTAAGATCTCCAGAGGTTCTAAGAAACCTTCTCGATCCCGGAGCTCGGCCATCACTTGCTGACATGTCAGGCATCGAGAGATGAACTCAGACACACTCTACCTCATGCAAGCCCACCAAAAATATCATTGAAGGTCTTAGTACATCTTATTACACATGGATGTACAACCAAACTATAGGTTTGAGAATAAATCATCACATCCTCTCGTAGCATGACCAATACTAACGAATATACCTGGAAAAGGATGATATGATTCCCTCCATCATAAAATCTATCTGGTGAATCTCCTAAGGATATTTGGTCATATAGTACATCATAGTTGATGTCTCCAAACTGATCCTCCCTCAACTCAAGAGAAGGGGAGGGTTCAACACCATTGAATAAAGAATATTTGTACCCTCCCCCTCAACCATGCTTATTTTTATGGAATCCAGATGCTCAAATGACTCATCCACCAAATGATAATGTTCCTTCCTATTAAGGGTATATGCCACCACATTTCCCTTCCCCTAAGTATAAATTATATCAATTTCATAGTCTTATAGTAACTATAACTAATGAATATATCTTATGTTCAGGTATATCTGTGTGAAGACATATATGAGATGATGGTAGTCTAAGTAAACAATTAAGCACTCTCATATAAGATAGTGAATTTACATCTTGAGTGTGAAGACTACCGCTGAAAACTATATGTCATGAGTCGTGTATTACTTTTAGTGGGTTATCCTCTACCTTGACCCATATTTCATCACTACCTACCAATGTATCGACGTGTAACTATGACAAGCTCTAGACTAATCAGAATACACAACTTGCACAACACCCTCCTTTGGTAGTCTCGAAATAGGAACAATCATTAGACTCGGCCTCAACACCTCAAAGGCTCTTTTAAACTAGTAATTCTATGTAAAAAACTATCCTTTCTACATTAGTATAGTCAAATAGGCTGAAATCCAATTTAAATCCACCGTAAACCTCCTATAGTACCGCTCCAAGAAAATAAAACTCTACAACTATAACACACCCTTGGGTGGATCCCAATAAATAACTAAATTAATCTTCATCGGTTACACATCTAATCAATGTTCATAAATTAAATTACTAAGAAGGTGAACCCCATGGATCCAAAACTGAAACTTTGAGAGATTATAATAAATCTAGTGCTCTCAAAGAATTTATAGGACCATCATAAATTTTATACATTATCCTCCTATGATGTATAGTATATGAGTATTTCATCAATTATGAAAACAAAAAATTATTCCATGTATGACTGGAATATTCTGTTCATCAAATCCATAAACACAACAGGGGGATTTTTCTCACTTAAAGGGATGACTAGGAACTCAGAGTATCTGTAGAAACAAAAAAATCTATCTTTGGAATATCAGCCTTGTGAAATCTCAAATTGTGGTAGTTGGACCTTATATATATCTTTAAGAACCATATAGAGCCTCTAAATTGGTCAAATAGGTCATAAATCCTAATTAATGAGTATTTTTTATCATTTCTTAGTTAAGATGATGATGATCCACACAAATTTATATGATCAAGTCCACCTTTTTCTTTAACAACACCAAAGATGCCCAGGGGGACACAATGAGTCTAATGAAACCCTTCTCTCAAAGTTCCTCCAACTACAACTGCAGTTCCAAAATCTTGGTAATGTCCATATGATATTCGAAAAAATATATCATAGTGTTCCCAATGTGAATTTCAATGAAAACACCCATCATCCACCTCAGAGGTAGTCATGAAACATCCTTGTGTAAGATATTCATATAATCCTCCATGACAGATATAATCTAGACCCCTGAATATCCCACTTCACTAAGGGATAAAATCACCAATTGATGGGTTTTTTGTTGAAACTTCCTACTCACAAAACCCACATGCTCCTTCATAAGACATATCTTTCCCAAAAATGAGAATCTCACCCTATCATATTGTAGGAATCTTAATCATCTATAGTGGGAGTAAATATATCCTTTAACTATGTAAAACCTATCCATACCCAAGATGAAATCATAATGTATCATCATGATATCCAAGATTTCCCACAATAAACTCTCTCCATCAAGACATATCTCACACTACTAATAGATAAATGATATCAAATAACGGTTCCCTATAGGAACCTTAATGCAATGATGTCGGGTTAATGTCCCAAATGGGTGCTCTAACTCTCACACTATGATTAAAGATATGAATAAATGGATCATTAATATCTCTATTAGTACTAAATAAATTGTAAAATAAACACAGATCATACATCTAATCATCTCTTGAGTTTCCAGGTCATGGGCATCCATTTCCTGTAGCCTCCCAAAGCCCTTAATGCCAGATCCCTAAGATTGGAGTGGGCCTCGAGGTGGTGGTGGTGAAAGGATATCATATCATTGTACACCACCCATATATTCTACTTCAGGATCCCCAAACACTACTCTACCTTCTCCTCATTCCTAGTGTTTATCCTAGCCTCACTTGGGAGATCCCTAATCACGGTGTTTCCTTGTCCATGGCATTCAATATACTATTCACCTTCCCTCATCAGATTTTTGGGTTTGGGAATCATGTTACATATGAAATTTCCCATGACATTAATAACATATCAATTATTTGGGTTTCCCTAATCCACTTTATAGTCCCTATGTTGCATGACCATGTTCCTGAGTCTATTCGTGATATGATCTCTTACACCGAGACCCTAATGATTGGTGTCAACTAGATGCTCCAATAGACTTAGCCCTATTACACCCACGGCTATATCCAGATTCATGGTTTCCCTAAGATAGGAATATCTCTAACATTATTTCACTCTCTAACACTCCAACATATGTGGTAATTCATAGGGGTACCACACTGGTGTGGATGTCTCTATGGGGACCTTGATCAAACTTCCACAACCAAAAGATTCTATCATGAATTATATCGAGGGAGTAATGAGTAAGGTCATTGAACCTCATGAAATACTCAAAAATATTCTTCCCTCCCTGATATATCTCCATAATATCCTAAATCCAAATCGAGTATAAGCATGAGTGGTAATACTTCTCACACAACATCTGCTGGAAGTCAAAATATGAGGGTGTCGAATAATCATGAATATGTATGGCTAAGCTCCCCCATCATCCAGCTACATCATAGTAAAGGCTGGTTTCCAGCATAACCATATGACCAATTGAGGTCCGTACAAGCCTAAAAACATAGATCACCAACTCATTTTAATCCTCTTATATATGGGGATATGGATCACAATAGAACCTTAGTGGCCTCTAGTGGTGGAACTTGTGGGGTGTGCTAAGTCCAATCTCATCATCATCCTACTCTATTGGTATAATATGGTTCTCAATAGGTATGGGTGTTGCTACCTACACACCTGGAGAAAATATCTCACATGATTTCCCCAAAACCGAGGCCTCATCACCCATCATATCATCATCACAATCCCAAATCGGTAACCTGGTTGGATTTCTTCATGGAGGCATACTGAAAATTTAATCAAATGTACCATGATCATATGAACATATATATGTGTGTGTGTGTGGGGAGTGTACTCAAGAGAAAAATTTAAAAGATATAGTATTATATGATGCATATAACAATGTTACTTGAAACCAATGTCTCAATATACATTTTTGAGAAGAAGGTATTCAGAGTATTGGTGAATGGATACATTAGTCATCACACCAGCACCAGGTTCCCTAACCTGAAAGTTTCACTTGAGACATTTCAATTCTATTTCCCTAAATTATCAACCTAACATAATAAGTCTACATAACTCCAAACATCTTACTCATCTCTAATAACCTCTGATTCCAATTTTTCATGAATTGACTCAATGGGGCTTGATCATCAACTAACCCAAGCTCTTCTCAATAGGCTAGGGGATGGTGACTAGAACTAAAATTCATAATTAAAATGTAAGGAATTTTCATAAGTACTTATACACATGAACCAAACCATATCCACATAAAAGTGAAGAGGAATAAAAGAATGGATATTAACATCTAGAATAATAAACATTCATTTGAAAACTTCTAGGGAGTAAAAAAGAGTACGAAAACATAATATAAAAAAATAAAGGGTAAAATGAATTCATAGCAAGATAGATGTCCCAAACTAACAATAACTAGAAATGTAAATGCTGAGAGATCCCAGCTCCAGATCAACAATCACCAATCACCATAAAAGGTAAAATACACTTGGTTATCCTTATGATCCTCTATAATCACCACCAACCTATATGTCATATAAATAAGTCATGATGTATGTGAGAAAATCACATTTTGGGGTGATTATATACATATCCATCAGGATGACATGAATGAAAAATGAGAAGCAATAAGATACATGATAGAATTATAGAGCTCAACCCATACAAAGAAAACCTAATACACAAGTATATATATATATATATATATATATATATATTATCGTAAAATAAACCTAGAAGATGGAGAAAGGGGGTCTTTATCTCATAGTCCATGCTAGTAAAAGAGTCTACCAATAGTTCCAAAGGCCTATAAATGTTGGCCAACATATAACATGTCCATCTGAAGAATAACTGTGTGAAGCTACACCTCCCCACTTTGTTTCACAATCGAGGGGAAACAATATATAGATAGAGGATTCATTCCCTGGGGTGATAGAAGGGTTCCACTTAGTAGAATAATAAATGACCCACATTTTCCATATAGGGGGTACCGCACATTAGGAAGAGGACTCATGCAATGTCCCAGTAACATGGTTCTAGTCATTGGATAGATAGAGGACCCATGAACTAGTCCGTCAGGGGGTAACACTTACTAGGAAGAGGAACCATGCCTTATCCCATCTGGGGGGTCCATTCAGTATATTTATAGAAGACCCACATTCATTTACTCCTAGGGGGTACCACTCAATAGAAAGTTAAACCATTCCCTATCCCTATAAGATGAATCCACTCTATAGATAGAGTACCCATGCCCTATCCCAAAAGTATGGATTCTATCTGTTTGAAGATTACCCATGAACTTTATCTATAGGAAGGTTCCACTAAGTGAATAGAAAACAAACACCCTATCCTAATAAGAGGTTTCCACTTAGTGATGATCCTTCAAAATCACTGTCATTATCGACAAATGCCTAAATAAGGTTCTCACTTAGAAAATATTGCATCATATCTCAAAATATACTACTAATGAAACCATCATGTTATATTTGATAAAACATTCTGTATAGGATACTCGTGGTTCAAAATTTGATTCCAAATATAGGAGATATGAGAGGTATTAGTTTCAATAAAAAAGAAAGCACACAACATGTAAGTGGTACACAACATGTGGCCCCACTCCTCTTCTAACCTATAACCTCACCAGCACATGGATCATTGTTAATTTAGTATTACATGACATGTAAGTTTACTAAACGCTGTGTATCATCCACTAAGTCCATGAACATGTTCTACTGGTTGTTCCCAAGTACCCAAGCCATGTACTAGTAAACGGTGTGTGTCTGGCCATGCTCATGTCCATGTACTCCTATAGTACATTTCGGGTCACCATCACTGATTCACATATAATTTGGGTATACCACATGACGTGTGATATTTAACTCACCTATAATCCATATCTTCTACTGGTATGGGTTTACACACCGTGTATTCTTCATACTACATGGCATATAGTTTAGTTTTTTATATAAATTTAGATATACTCCATAGATCCCAGATATGCTACTCCCAATACTAAATCACACTTGATGTTTTCCTGAAATTGAAGGGGAAGGCCCATGTTCATCTATTTTTCCCTATGGTGGATGGAAATTTTATTTTGGTCAGTCTTCTCAAAACTTCCACACACCTCATGTGCCACTCATGTCGCTACCAACTCCGCTTCAGATCCCAGATTAAAAAATCTATTACTTATTCCCACAACCTACTCTAATTCATACTTAAATCTCCAATATAGTTGTTATTCATACATCCAATATGAATTTAAGGATCCAATCATTCTCATATATTCCTAAAAATTTTCAAATTGTGACCCCATGGTCTAAAGATAAAGAACATGATGAACAGGTGGGGGAAAGACCTAGAACAAAGGTGATATAGTCTATGTTCGAGCATTCTTGGCCAATTATCACAGAACTGGGGATATTGAGGGGTGATTTCATGGAATAATCAATAAATAAATTCAAGGAATAATATATTTTGGTATGTTAGAATATGAACAGGATTAATTTAAATGAAGATAAATGGATAGAGTTCAGATCATGCTCAATCATTTAATAATAAGGAAAAAAATCCAAAATTTATAAGCCTTACCTTGATATTGTATATTTTTATGGTGATTAATTCAGTATCCAATTATTTGGAATATCTATTCCATTCTCCACACCTCAATTCACCATGATACATATTTCATTCATCGCCTGATCTCGATTCTCCAACGAAGGGTGGTAGAGCCTCCTCTCAATAATACTAGGGTTATGCAACCAAACTTAGTGATTCTCTATAATAGAATATTTATATAGGAAAAATAGTTTACTTAATTTAATTATATGTATATATTTTAATTATTTATTTAATTAAATACACCCATCAATGGTCAGCTCTAACATATGTCCCACACTGACCAACTTTATGTTGGGTCTAGGGTAAATCTCGTGCTACAAATTTGGTCATGGTCTCAGATTTCCTATATGAGAATTAAATTAGGAGATATCATAATATTTCTTAAAAACTAAGTGTATGTGATAAAATATATTCAATATATTTATAAAATTATGTTCGGACTCATCGGGACTCATAATCATGCATCATCTAAGTGCTTGGCTCTAAAAATATTTCTTAATATACTTCTATATCTTATAAAGAAAAAGTAAGGTCTCTAAAATGTAATCAAACATAATATATGGGTATAAATGTATAAATAATAAAGTAATATATCTCAATTTGTTATACTATCCATTTCCTTTTTTACATTAAAAAGTTTTATAAATGTAATGGTGTCTTAGTGGGGTTATACGAGATAAAAAATGATAAAATAACAAATAACATTGATACCACACTTAAACATATAAAAATTTTAAATCAAATCACATCGTGTTCTATATTACTATTATTTTTTCAAGTCACTCGTATAAAAATATAATATTGTTTTGAATAAGTCATAAATTCTAGATTAATACATAGGATTGTAATATTGATATTGTATGGTCACTAAGGAACATGTATCTCTATAATGAGACAAGAAATTTTAAATTATTGAAAATAAAAAATAGGGATTTAATATATATTATCATTCATGTAGATATTCATTATTCAAATCAACTAAACCATAATAAATTACTTATATTCTAAAATTGACATTGGGTATCCAATTATGATTAAAATTTAAAAATAAATATAATACACTAAAAAAGAAATCACTTTAAAAAATAAAAAATAGAGGGATAACTATATAATAAATAATTTTTCCCTCTATCATACATTAATAATTAATTTTCCTTAATGATACTCAATTTATCAGCATATATATTTCTAACATATTATGGATAAATAGAAGAAAAAGTTTTGTTATGGATGAGGAAAACCTGGTTTTTTATTGATAGGATGTTAGGAGAATACTAAGATCCTCCACTATTTGATTGAGGATGTCACCATCAAAATATTTTAGTATATCCATTCACTAATAAATATCAAATTTATGTGTTTTTAATAATATCTACTTCACCATATTGAAAAAAATTAATAGTTATAATGTTATATTCAATCATACATTGAAGCTTACCTGAAATAAACTTCAATCCAAATTTGTATAATAGTAATTTCTTCATAATATAAATGTTTTAAATAGTAATATTTTTTCATGATAAGATTTTGTTCATTAGTTATATATTATTTAATACTTATAGTAATATCTAATAAATTATTCATGATCTTGTATTTGGAACATACTTGGATAACCATCACTTTTTATGTCCATTCTCTTCACCATAAATACCTTGAATGAATTTTTTCTATCTTTACTAGAATATTGAATCTTATCCTAAAAACTATTCCATAAGGATAAAATCATATAGAAGTATTCAAATTATTTATGTATTCGCCAATTGAGTATTTAAATCTCATACTCTAATCCATCTTATTTTTTTGTATAGTATTCTATAAGATCATTTTTTACTTATTTTTTGGATGCCCCTTCCCATTCATTTGTTTTTGGATTTTAAGTTATAGATTTAGTGGGAACTACTCCATATTTATTTATTAAATCCCACTTAAATATATTTTAGAAGTATTTAACTTAATCACTGATGATTTCATTCAGAAATTAAAAATATATTGAATATGTCTCGTGTTTCAAAAATCCAAAATAACAAATGAATCATCATCCTTGGTGTATTTTACATCAATAAAAATTAAAATATAGTAAACCATCAATAGGAAACATGAAAAATAATAATACAAAAGGAATTACCCAAAATAATGTATCCCCAAAATATTAAATAATTATTAAAAAATATTGGTTATCATGGGATATCATATATTTTAGAAATTATTAAAATTAATTAACATATTTTACATTATTTTTTCAAAATCATTTAAATTATTAAACAAGGTAGGACAATATAATACTTATTCAATCTCCACCCAAAAAAATATAAGTCCAATGTTTCAACTATATCAAAATGTTTGAAAAATATAAATACTGATTAGGTTTTTTTGTTTTGGTATTCATCATTATATTAAATGTTCATTTTGTATTTCTTTTAATTATATAAATCTTTACGAACAGGGTATTTATATTCATCATTCAATTTATAAATTTTATATTTTAAAATATTATTGTGGATTCATATGTGACTATTAAATTTAATATGTTAGAAAAATATTTTTTGAATTATTTCAGTAAAGGGTTTCTCACAAAAATTGGGTAATTCACTAGTACCTTGATTAAAATTTCCACCACTATTGTTTGGTAAAGTATACTCATATGATTAGACCTATGGTTTTATATCCCCATATTATCCTTAATATTTATAAAAATTATTAAATATTACATTCCTTCTCACATCTATGTTCATGGAATATAATTTCTTCAAAACACATATCTAGATCATATGGTCACGCTAAATTTTAACATTATTTATTAATATTTAAGAAAAAATTTATCAAATAATAAAAAAAAATTAAAAGGAAATCCTAATTCAGTTATATTAAATCCATTACCATTTATTAATATACAATCACATATAAAATTCCATAAAATATCAATGAGACAACTACTCTAATAACACCATTATAGGCATCGACTATCAATTGAAATGGGAGATATTGTCATGGTGTCATGATGATTGGTCGGGTGGTGAGGCTTTATTTAACTTATTAAATTATTATCTCTATGAATCAACAAATTTTAATTCAAGATATACTTGAAGTAAATAATAAAATGGTATAGAAATGATACTAAAATCAATTAAAAAATGCATATAGAGAATTATATATTCTTTGAATGATATAATATGTGTATCAAAAGTGGGTATAAAAAATAAAATAATTTAAATCTTCTATTTACTAATTAAATTAAATGTTTTGAAATGAATGTTCGCATAAAAATGTCCTTCTCTAACATGAATTGAAATTTTGAACCATTTAAAATAAAAAAAATATTTTCAAATATCCTTTCTAAATTATTACTAAAGTTTGAATGGAATCGGTGAGAGTAAGTTCCATTTTTTATGAAATCACATTATGAAATAATTCTAGTAAATATTTACTCAAATCAAAAAATATTCCTTATAAAAAACATTCAAATCTACTTATGTATAGAAATAATCAAAATGGTAATATATTTCATATATTCACACTTAAGAGGAATGTTATGAATATTTTATATTTATCCAAAAGTAAAATTGAAACCTAAAAATTTCCAAAGAAACCATTATAATGGAAACAATAGTTTTTACTATCCCATATTTCTATAATATGGACTATTAATTTAATTAAGAAATATTATTTTATAGTTAAATGGTTTAGCTTCCTACAGTTATTACGTACTCACATATAATTTTGGATCCTCATAGGTATGAGATCATCAGTTCTTTTTTAAGAATGGAAAATTTCTATTTATTCACTATAATATATTTTTTTAATTCCCACCATATATTTTAAATAGGTTAAATTAATCATTATGCTAATATAAAACATCAAGCATTGTGAGGTTCAATATATTCTAAGGATTCTTAATAAATTGGATATATTTTGATGAAAAATTTTATAAATAAAAATTAAAGGACTATTTTCTAGAATATAACCTAAATACAAAACTATTTTCTTAATATTATAATTAAAAAAGTTTAGATTTATAATTTTTGGATTGGGATGTATTCTATTTGAAATTTTAATAGTTAAAATCCATTACATTGGTGGGTAGTCATACATTACATATGAAATTAGTAGTTTCAAATCAACATTCAGTGGGACTTCTAAACTAAAAAACAATAGTATTTCAAAAACTAATTTTACATATATATATTTATATCCTGAAAAAATTATGATATTTAAGAATCAATATCATCCATGAACAAAACATAATTTCCATCATAGAAGTATTTATCTATAACATCACTTGGCTATACATCAATTTCACATATCATAGATTCAATAATCACATGAAAAATGTTTCCCTGTTTGTTATAATATTTGATGACATGATATTTTTGTAAATTATTGTTTTCCTATAATAAGTAATAATAACCTAGGGAATCATACTGATTTTCAAAGTGTAAAATTATTAAAATTAAATTAAATTCTAAGGATATTTCATTATTTCAAAAATCATAAAATCAACTATGTAATCACTAAACATGATGGAAATTTTACTTCATCAATATTAGAAATAATATATGTATTTTTAATTAATATTTTCCATAATATTATTGGTTTATTTTATATAACTATATAAACATATATATGTAAACTATTAAATTTTTAAGGGAAAATCAAATCTCATTCTTTTACAAAAAAATACCATAAAACACATGATAGAAAATTTATTTCTCTTTTAAAAATTTATGCCACTATTTATATAGAATTCATATCTATAATATGAATAGAAGAATTGAAATAATGATATATTATATTTTCAGATATACATAAGTCACATAGAGGATTATTGAAATTCAACTTCCCTATAGTGTAAATAATTTTAAATATTTTTCCTTCATATAATTTAATAATATTATTTGGTTTTATAGATATTGATACATCTATTTTTAATCTTACTAACTCAATTCATTGAATTATCTTATTCATTGTAAAAATATATTTCATGAACATTTTATACCATTAAATATATTTTATTTCTACTAGTTGAGTTATATTGATATTTAATATCTAGAATGTTTTAACAACATCTATCTTTAATTATTCTTCAGTCAAATTATTTTATTGTATAACCATTGATGGTAATGGAGATAGTGTTTTTGTAATTCCTTTCAGCTGTTTATTTAATTTATCTACCACTAAGAATTTTTCATTCTCAAATAGTTACATTAATTTGGTCAGAATTTCACTATAAGTGACTTTATCCTCATATTGGTTTCTTTATAGGATACATTTAAAACATCCCAGGATAAAAAAAATATCATTTTACATCATTTCAGTAATAAAATCATTATAACTCACAAAACACCCATAACCCCAAGAACCAAAGTTTTAGTGTTTTTTAGAAAAATCTACATAAGCAAATTATTGTACAACACTTGTGAACATTTCTCTATAATGGATCCAAACTATTAACCCTTGGAAACTAATTATAATTTATATTCATCATTATAATATGGGGAATATAAACATAATAAAGGGGTGTGACCAAACACCTAGTAAGGGAAAACTTAACATCATGTCCTTAAAAGTTAGATCTTATGAATATTGTAAAAAAATTTATGGAGAAATATATTTATAAAAATAACATGGATTAATAATAGATTTATATAAATCATGATAGATAGACATGAAATTTCATATGAACAAACACATACTAAGTAAATATTCTATGAAATCATGAGATAATGACAGTGGGTAATGAAGTATAATCATAAAAATATAGAATGGGAATGTATATACCCTTTATACCTAAAATAAAAATTAACATCAACACAAAAATAATCATAAGGTATCATTATATAGTAATAATATTGAAGAGGGACCACACCTTATGTTATTATCAGAATCCAATAAGTCGCACACATTAATTTTTGATAATATACATGTAGGGCCATTCAACATTACCTAATGAGAAATAAAGAAATACCCAGCACATTATAGGGTGATATAAAACCCCACCAATCATCACCGTACATATGTGTGCCTTGAGAAATGAATTATTCAACATATCATGAACACCACAAGGAAGAAAATGACTTTCATATAATTTCCTAATTGTATCACATAATGTGGTATCAAGAGTAAATCTGTTGATTCCAAAAAATCAATGTACCAAAAGGATTATTTTATCAAGGAATTTATTAGGTGATCCGTATAAGTTATATCATTAAAGAGTAAAATAGATGTGAAACATTAAAAATAGATTCTATAAATTATTTATTAATATTGGCATAAAGATATGAAATTACAAATAACTTTCAAAAATAATTTTCATTATGGTATCATAATTTTTTTTCAAAAACAAAAAAATTTAAATCCAAATAATGATGTATTGAAATGGTGATATTTATTTTACATAGTAAATGTGGAGTGTAATATGAAAAATAAACCATTAATGTGAAATGATTTTAAATGTTTTGATAAAACCATTACTCAAACCTATATCATAAAGATAGTGTTAAAATATTTAGTTAAAAATTGGCGAAGGAAAATAATAAGATTACCAAACCAAAATCCTACTTGGATTTTATATCAACAAAATTATTATATTATAAGGATGATTAAATATGTATTTGTAAGAAAAGGTCCATAGTGTGAAATAGTGAGAAATATTCTTAACACCCTTAGCTTTTATGAAGAAATAATTTTATCAATCTAATTCAATATAAATGAAAATAAATTCATTATAATATCATCATAAGAATAATAAAGTCAACATGTAATGAAAAAATTAAAAAATAATTATGACTCTAGGAGAATAAGTTGAGTAAAAAACACTTATATCATTATTTTCTTTTGAATAGAAAACCCATAAAAGGTATAACATGATATTTATTTTGTATTTCATTTAAATTTATTGAAAATTAAGGTAAAATAAATCTATCATCTATATATATATACCCAAAGAAAGAATCAAGTGGTAAATATGCATAAAAATGATGATGTAAAATTATGAATGAAAAAACTCTTATTGTAGTGGTGACGTATTAGTCAGAAGAAAAGAATAGTGTTTCCAAGAAATAGTCATTTATTTTATCATAAAATGAAATATATATATTACAATTGAATTCAATAGGGAAGTGAATAAAACATATAATTGAAAATAGGTTTCATGATATCAAATATTCATTATGGAATTTAAAATAGAGATAAATTACTCTTAGATTAAATCATTTTTAGATAAATGTTCTCTAACCTCCTATACCTTTGGATTTTCTCCCTTGGGTAACACATAACGGTTCATTAGATTGGATTTTATGAAAAAACAAGGATTCTGGTACATTGTAAGAGAGTTTAAAAGCTATTTGGGTAGAGTTTTGGTAGATATAAGACTTTGTAATGACTCGATAAAGGTGATGGAAGTGATCCTATTTTAAACGTGAAGAAAATGGGATCTTTGTAATTACCAATTAATTTTTCAAGTATGGAATGACATTAATATCAGTTTAATGGCATCAAAATGTTTCCAATATTAAATTTTGGTGTGATTCAAGGTTGATAAATCTACTATAATTCATTTTGACACAAGTTTTAAAAAAATCATGTACTTTTTCACTAGGTTTTTACATTTTACCATTTTGGGTTTTACCTTACTAAATAGTTTGTACCCATGGAAATTAATATTTTATTAAAAATATAAGGTAACCCATATTAAAAAAAAATGATGTTATTAAACTAAATTTTGGATACATATAATCTATTTAAATTTATAAAAAAATTAATATAAACATTTAAATTAAAACTTTTAATATTTAGATAAAATAATTTGAAGAAAATTGTTATTTTCAACATTATGTTTTATGGATCTTATACATCATTAATTAACAATTAAATGAGTGATTATATATTTGTATATAAAATTTAAAATGATATTACAACAATTATTTTTTCTATATTAATTATTTTTATTGTATAATAATTTTATATTGTTAATAAAAACAATTATTTGAAAATAATAGTTTTACCATTATCATAATAAATAACTTTACTCCTTGTAATGTTAGTTTTCTTCATAAAAATGAAATTGATCGTATTAAATAACATGAAATTTTTTATCAAAAATATGAAGTTGATTTTGATATATTTCATTTCTCATAGTGATGAAAACTTGTTTTTTTAATATAAGTGAATAAAAATTATTTTTGATTAAAATATTACTTCAATTACTAAAATGATAAACATGTGTTTTTATAAATTTATCATATTATTTTATTTTTATTTTTTAAATCATAAAAATATATTTTTATAGATTTTTTTCTAAAACAATTATGCCATTCTTGTATTATGATAATGACCTAATAGGTAAAACATTATCAAAATGGGTTTTTTCACTATTCATATAAAATCGTTTATTTAAAAAATTATAATAACTTCATCCTATGCTAATATTAAAATTATGAACCCACAAATTTTGGAAATTATTTCAATTAAAAAACCTAAAATTTATAAATATAGATATTAAATAAAAATATAATATATAAAGAGAAACTACTTTTGTTGGAAAATATCTCATTAATTATTTTAGTGTTTTTAATATATATTTTTTGTATTACTAATTGATAATAATCATTTTATTTTGTAAGGGATTTATTATTCTTAATTTTTCATAATAATATTCATCTAAAATTTCATTGATCAGTTTATTTTGGTGTTGTGTGTTATAAAATATATTAATAAAATGTTTATTTAAAAGAAAATATATTCATAAATATCTATGAGTTATATTCTCCCCCCTCCCATTAATAAATTATTCCCTCCCAAAATTACTTTCCATATACTATTAATAAAATCAAAGGGCATTAATAGATAATCATGACTCAATATATAGAATTTAAAGAGATACAAAACGTTTTAGATTGTGAAACACAATGTAATATATATTATCCAACATTATAGTCCTATATTATCATTCTCAAACATTTATTCAAGATATGCCTCTATAGGTATGTAATTTGAGTTTCTAGAGACATACCTTCCACATATTCATTTTCATGATCTTGATTCCATCCAAATATTAAATCCCAAAATTTTTATCAATAAAACTTGACTACAAGATTACATTAATATGAAAATTCAATCACAATATGTCTCTCCTAATGAAACATCCATTTTATCTTGTGATACATTCAGTTAAATTTTCTTTTATTTATTTTAGTTTCACTTGTATTTCTAATCCAATTACCAAAAATTACTATCTCAAAATTATCTCGAACATTAAAAAAATATTCAAAACCTGAAAATCAATGAAATCTATGATCTCAAATTTCGACTTACCATTTATCCATAAAGGCACATATCAATTAATATATTCCTTAAAAAATGAATCTCAACATTTTATTCTAAGTTATCGATAGTAATTTCATATTATAATTTCTAAAACATATATTTTTAGATATTTCATAATACCTCATAAAAGGAATTTTTAATTTTCCATTACATATCCCCTCATACTGTTAAACTAGGTGTGAAGTTTTCACTCATTGTCATGAATTGAGTGATTATTTATTTTATACTCAATATTTCACTTTAAATATTACTTCCCCATGGTAGATTTGTTTTGAATTCTCCATACACATTTAATATCAAAACAGGGATGTTATTTTACTGAAAATCACAAAATATCTAATTAATAAAAAAAATCAGTTGTTGACCTATACATAGACTTATCCCCTAGATTTAACCCTATGGTTTTCAATGATTTTCTCTTAGACTAATCCACAAAATAACTAAAATAATCCCTAAATACTAAACTAACAATAAAAAATAATTAAACCCTACTCTCTTACAAACAATTGAAACCCAAGATAATAATAACTTCATCGTACATCATTTCAATAATTTAAAAATTACATCTCATAAAAATCTCACAATCCCAATAATGTAAGGTTTAGTTTCTCTAAAAACTACCTACATATGCAAAATATTTTACAACACTAGTGAACATTTAAATATAATTGAGTTGCACTAGATTCCCATTTATTCTTCTCATAAGTTATACTCATCTTCAAAGATTATAGAATGGAAACATAAGAGATTTTTGAGATCAAATGCTGAAAAAAAAAAGAAAATATATAATTATCTATTCATGAGATAGATCATAAATAAGTTACACATATATATTAAGTGATATATATATATTTAAAATTAATATGAAATGATATGAGTTATCAATAAATCTTGATAAAAGGACATGCATTCTCTAATGAAAAACATATACTATGGTGATAGACTAAAGGATCATGTAACAATGAACTTTAACCATAGAGAATAAATAAAGAATATGAAATCTAAATGTTTATACTCTTCTAAAATAGAATAAAATAATAATTTTTTCATAAAAACATGGGGCTTCATTAAATTGTGAGAATATTCATGATGAACCACCATTTATGTTATGAGAATTATCCAAGATGTCATGACCCGACCCGATAGGGCCAAGGTGGAAACTCCACAAGCCTGCCTCCAATAGGCCAGGGGCTGGTGACTAGTTCCAAGTAGGAATATCACTAACATAAGATGCATTTCCTATGTACCTATATGCACGCACACATATCCAATCTCACAAAATTCATAAATGTAAAAAAATCAACCAATGCATGCATATATCTTTATCCCACAACCAGAGTACAACAAAATTACTGAAATCTAAAGAAGGTAAAAACAACACCCACTAAAGGAAAATATAAAATAATCTAACTTTCTCAAAATCAGGGGATTTATATCAACTGAAACTGCTAAAAAACTCTTTGGCTAAGATCTAGTAAACACCTTGGTCTATCAATCTCCCTAATCTACACTTTCCTCAGGTCCTTCTTGAACTCCTTAGAAAGGCATATGTTCTGCACAAGACACAAAAAATGTGTAGGAAAAACCCATGTAGGGGTGAATATAATAATACTCAGTAAGCACCTCAAAACCCCAAAAATAAAAGGAGAGCAATGGAAAGGCAACATTCCACTCGACCTATCTATAGGGAACCCCAATAGAGAGAGAAAATAAATCTCAACCCATCCTCAATTGTACATGACATGTAGTTCAGTCTCCAAGTGGTGTCAACCCCAACATGTGACAACACTGCAAGGACTCCCAGAAATCACCAAGATATACTCATTTCAAACAGTAAGTCTCATGAGGTTCCAACCTTATAGACAACAACAGTATTTCTAATCGAGGATCTAAAGGTGGCACATAAAACCAAGAGAACACATTCCATGAACTCATACATCCTATATGGAACCCTTCCGAGAGATGCACTCCATAAGGAACAACTCTTCCATTTCTAATGGTATGTCCGAGAGAACGTTCTCCACTAGGAACATCATCCTAGGTCTATATCTAGTGTCCAGCACCAATGGTCCTATCGTCGTTACCTTGCACCTAGTGCAAGCTAAAGAAACCAAATTGAAGAGGATGTCCCCTCACCATTGCACACAGTTTATGGAGTACTTCTCTGGACTATATACCGCATGTATCCTCTCTAACAAGAGAGAATATTGGGACCCACACCTCTCCACTATCATGCAGTCAAGGGAGTACTACTCCTAACTAACCTGTGAAACCTCTGTCACTCTTGTATGGAGTGTCCCACACCTCAGTCCATTGTGGTATCACTAATACCTATCTAAGTATTGTTCATATCAAGTAGAGGGTCCCCTATCCTCGTAATTATATACCACAACTGAGGGAGATCCAACTCCATTGGAGGACCCGCTCCCCACTACTACTCATAGATGGGCGTTACTACTCTGTATGTGAGGAATTTCACCCTCATACAATAGGGGAGTACTACTCAGAGAATGTAGGACCCAAACCCTAATATGAAATGGATTATAACCTTGTATATCGATGACCCACACCCTAACCTAGTAGGGAATACCATTCAGTGGCAAGAGGACCTGCACCCTGGTAGGAAAGGGGAGTACCAACTCTGCTAGCTCATTCACTATAAGGTACCCTCACCCTGGTAGGATAGGGGAGTGCTGACCCCAAGCTTGAGGACCCAATCCCTGACATAGCAGGGGAGTACCACCTCTTCCAAAACTACATGTATGGAGGACCTGCACCCTGGAATGACAGGGGAGTACCAACTACTAGAATATAGGACGTGAACCCTAAAGTGGAATGGGAGTACCCACTCTATATGTATTTCATATTTAGAGGACATTCTCCCTAGTCCATCAGAGGAGTATTGTCCATCTTCATGAACATCATGGGGAAACCCATGCCCTAATTCATTAGGGGAGTAACACCCCCATAGGAAACTACCCAAATTCAATGAACATGCACCCATGACATGGGGAGTCCCATATACACCGAAGAATATTGGTAAGGAAAACCCTCACCCTAACCCATTAGTGGAGTACCAGTCCCATCGTCTCTCTACATGTACCACACTGATCTCCAAAATTGACTCGGTACAGCTTCACAAGTGTATTTCTCTCTTAACACCACCTCATATCTCATAATCCATAATATAATACACCATCAAGTTCAATGTGAAAAAACACTCTTGATAGGCTACCCAAAATCCTGAATTTGAATCTCATATAAAAATATATCAAAAGATGTAAGATCTTGGGAGGATCTCCTAGGAGTACATGGCGTGCACAGGGGCACACACGGTGTATGATCTCGCCCGAGCACCAACTTGTGTAGGGGTATATAGTATGTAGAGGAGGTGAATATTGTGTACCTCATCACTCATCCCCTGGCCATGTTCCCATTCTACACGGATCGGCCAATCATTTCCCTTACAGGCCTTGTATTCCATACTACACGGCATGTTAAGGTTAAACATCCCTACTCTTGTAGTTTCCCCATGTCTATATACCGAACCTCGTGTCCATGTATCTTGTTCGTGTGTTAGTACATAGCCATGTGTTTTCACATAGCTAACCCAAGGAATGTCTTACGGTCACATGGTTTGGGTCACTACATAGTGTGTAACCCCAATACACAGTATGTAGTCCCAAAAGTTCATATTCTCAAAATAGGAAGATATTCACGATATGTTCCACTAAACTACACACTGTATAAGTGGTGATTCTAGTCGATAATCACCTTAAAAAAACTCTGATTCTCCAAAGATTACTCTGGAACATGAAGATCTACCTAGATAGGATCTCTAGCAATTGTATTTGGGATCTAGAACCTTAAAACAATGCATAACAAATGGGGTCGGGACCAAAACTCAAATCTGCATACCTCTATGGAAAAACAATGAAGATTCGGTTGAATAAAAACACCTGAATCATGATTCTCCTTGATCTACTGATGATCTACATCAAAAACAGGAACCGGCAGAACTTTATCGCTTCAATTATGCATCAGTTTCATTCATCTCTAACGAGCGGTGAGTATGGGGAGAGGAGAGGCACCCCACTTTGTTGTGCGCTGCGTGTATGAGGGTTGGGGGAGTATATTAGGTTTAATTAAATTAAACCCATTAATTCCTTTTTTTAACACCACATCACCAAAATATCCCCTGATTAAAACTCAAGCCGCATATGACCTTAGGTTTCACCTTGGGTAAACAAGATGTTCCAGACTCAATCGTGCTCTCAGAAATCAGATCTAAGACTCCAAATGGGAGTTACTTATGTTTTAGGAGAAACTATATGTACGTGAAAAAAATAAATTTAATATTTTTAATATTGCCACAATAAGACTCCCCAAGCCCCGACTTCATACGCTGACCCAGTTCCCGGCTTCATAAATATTCTTAGGAATATTCCAATGTTTTACGGGTCAAAAACCAAGTCATTACCCAAGAAGTAACACCTTTTAATTTTTTAGAAAATATAAGAAGGATAATGCTCCATTATCTTATGAGACATAAAAAATTAACCAATGTATTTGAGTGTAACATAAGACCCAAAATTGTATCATAGGTACATATGTTTATTATAATATATAAATCCTTTAATATATCATGAAAATCCTTGAGAAGAAAATGGGTTACATTCCATTTTCAAAAGGCATCATAAAACTGGATATCGAATGTCGATATGTTGATAACAAATTTTCAATCAACCAAAAAGATTATTTCATCATGAAATTTAGAATTTATTTCATAATAAATAAATCTATAGGAGTTTGATTGTTAAATAGGATAAGATAATAGAAATCATGGAAATGATATTTTAGAAAAAAAATATTAACATCATCCTATAAGGTTGAAATTATGATTCAAATTCAAAAGTAATTTTTTATAAGGTAAAATAAAAATATTTTTAAAACACTACATAAAAAAAAGAAGAAAAAATAATTGACTCCAAAAAATATGGATTTAATATAGGAAATGTGAATTTCATGATAAAATTAAAGAGTTTAATAGTAAATTCCTTTTTATGATTCAAAAATTCCATGATTGAAACCAATATCATAAAAAAGTGTTAAATACATAATTTGAAATAAGATAAAGGAAAATAAGGTAATCAATATAATTCCCCTGAAAAGAGAGAAGAAACTCATTATAAAATCATAATATATTTGAATAAAACTGTCTTGTAACAACTATTGTAAAAAAATATTATTTTGACTCATATAAAAGATTTTGTGTCATGAAATACCCTAAAATTATCATTATAATTCAAATCAAAACTCATGGAAGGTAGAAAAATATATGTATTTATATATCCCTTACATTTAATGTTAAATTATAATAATTAAAATCTATGGCCTATATATAGATACCACAAAAAAGGAATCATGTGGTGAATACACATCATATCTTAGTGAATAAAAATTTAGGATGAAATATTCATTTCCACAATGGTGATGAAAGAATAAAAAGAATATAACAGGTTTATTGAACATATTCAACTTCTGCCTATGTTTAATGGTTATTTTTGTATAATATTTCTTTTACCAAAATATCCAAATTAAATATATTATATTAAAAGATAATTTTTAACTCAAACGTGAACTTATACAACTTTTATCTATGTATCATTTTCTTTTAAGTGAATATTAAACCAATCATTGAACGAAATTTAATATCATATATTCCATGATATTTGAATGTCCATTTATTGGTATATATAAATTTAAATTTCAATCATAGATTATTTCAATATTCACCTAAAAGACCATGAAACATATAAATAAGTTGAATAAGTTTTCTATTGAGTTCAAAATTATCTTTTAATGTAAAATATATAATTTGTTTAATTTTTTGAAAAAATAATTGTACAACAATAACCCTTAAAGTCGGATCTATATTATAAATATTATCTTTTATATTTTCTAATTTTCTTCAAATTTTGGTACACTATTGGGTTTACTTTTATCCACAAGATATATTTTTAAAAATTAATTTAAAAATATTTAATAGACCTCAATTTTATTACTAAAATCAATTTGTTTTAGCAATATCATATTAAATTAATATAGGCCATTGTTGTATCATCTTTTTTAGTATAAAAAAATTATTCAAGATTATATAAATATAAAAACAAAAAGAAACTATAAAAACATATTGATATATTTACAAATTCAAATGGTAAGAAAAAATTAGATATGAATTTAAATCTCTTGAAATGATTTTGGTTTTGGGAAGAAATATATTATAAAAAAACTGAAAAAATAATATTTATAACCCATGGATTTTAATAAATAGGAGACCCTAGGTTCTCTCTCTGAGAGGATTTTCTACACATAATGTTCATTTAATTCCCATTTTTATATATTTTCATATTTTGTGGGGAAGAATCATAAATAGTTAAATGAATTATTGGTTTTATTAAACTAAGATTCCAATTAAAAGAAATAAATATTAAAGAAACAATAAGAGAACATAGTAGTTATTCCTTAAAAAATTTCTTAAAATAAAATCATTATAGTCAATAAGTGTTTATCTCTTCACTGTATTATTTATTAGTAAATTAAATATTATATCCTTGATAGTTTACCCTTTCAAATATTTAAAATTTTATTATCAATACATATAATATATATGTTTTGAAACACATTTCCAATGTGATTTGGTAGAACTACTTAAAAATTCCAAATGGTTCAACGATTCCACTGATCATAGTACTCAAAATAACTCCCAATAAAAAGAATTATTATTAATCATGTGAATATTGAAGAGTGTGTCCCAATATATGTGAATATAATATAATATCACCCAATCACTAGTATACTTTTTCCCATAATTTATAAAATAAATTAATTAGGGGGAATTGATAAAAATTCTCCAGATGTAATAAGAAATATAAAATTTAGAATGAATAACCAAGGAAACAATCTTATATATATATCAAATCCAAAAATATAAATAGAAAAAATAAGTAAAATAAATTAATGGAAAATTATTAATTAATTTGGATATATTTGATACATTCACTTATTTATAAATTACATGATGATTTATCACTCTATAATAGGATTTCATATAAAAATAGAGAAATAGTTATCTATCTCCACTATTATAGAAATCAAATAATTCATTTTTGATCCCCCTAAAATATAAAAACTAGGAGACCATTTTATTCACTTCAAAAAAAATCAGCATATGTGTGGAATTTTATTCATTTATTGATATTTTAGGTAGTTCTATGTATAGATCAGGAAGTTTTTTATAGTATAAATATTATGTCATGGTTTATTCTCTTAATCAAACTATAACCCCCATGATAGATATATATTCAATAGAGGCCTTACACATTCCCCTTTATCTAAATATTTTGAATCAATGGCTTATAATAATTAGAATACCATATTCTCTCAAGATGGTGTCATATTCTATTTCAAAATTCCATAAATACCCCTTCTCTAAAAGGATATTGAAATTCATTTTAAATTTCTATATAAAATAGTCATAGTTGATTGAACACCCTCAAATTATATTAAAGTCCAATTTCATGATAAGTTGAGCCATATCTATATCAAGACATAATATGCTAAACCACATATAAAAATCAATTCAAGGGTAGCTAAACCCCCATCACATATAAGTTCATTGTCTGTTCAACCCCTTCATAAATCAGTTTAGGAATAGTTGAACCCCCTTCACAACATCATCCATAGTTATTTAATCCACCTTCATAGATAAATACATAGAAACTCCCTTGAAAAATCAAGTCATAGTATCATAAAACCCCTTTAGAAATTACTTTAAATCTCTTCTAATAAATTTAATGAAATATTTTAATAAAACTTTTAAAAATATTAATAATTGAAAAATATAAAAAACCAAATTTATCAAAAAAAATCCCATGTTATACCAAAATTAATCATATTCCAAAAAATATAATGAAATACAAAAAAAACATTACTTTCAAGGGGATTTTAAAATTAGTGTTCTTAAAATAAATATAAATTTTATAAAAAAATATACAAAACTCATATATATCAAGATATCAAATATTTTTTTCCAAAAATGTATTTTTTATAAATTTCACAAAATTGACATAAATAATTATATAAATACAACTAACACCTAAGATAAAATATATATATGATAATTTACATGAATTTATAAATTATGCATTAGAGTGGTAATGATGAGAATTATAAGTGAAATTATATATAAAAATTAGATCTATTCAGAAGCATTGTCATCCAACTGAAGAACCCACGTGATTGAAATAAAAATATATATCATGTTTGGATTTGGAGCACATCATTTAACAAAAATATAGTACATGTATATAAATGTATAATTTACCCACCATATGGTAAGTCATTTCTAATTCATATATGTTTCACATAAATTATTTCAAATAATTTTTTTTGAAAACCATAATTTCTAAACTGTTCCAAAAATAATAATTTTAAGGCATTCACATATTGTATTTTTTGATAACCAAAGAAATTATAAGAATAAATTTTTAAAAACAGAAATAATTTATTTTTTATCCAAAAATATTTTTTCTAAATAAAAAATGGGCTTCCATGAAAATAGTTTTTAATATCTAAAATAATAAATTACTAAAAAACTTCAAAAAATTATCATATATTCATTAATTTAATGAAGAATTATAATTTAAAATTATTTTATAATGATTTCATACAAAAAAAGATTCATCAAAAAATGAATGAATATGATCCAACTAACTATAAGATATTTTAATTAGAAAAATTAACTGTGGTCAAAAAATGTTGTAACTCATATAAAATTCTACAAGCACATAATAAAAAAAATGGTAATATTATACAAATCGTACTAAAATAATCCATAATAGTATCATATTGGTTTTCAAAATTATGATTAATTTGAAGTGGGATGTGGAGAAGAGGGAAAGGATAAATATTGGGAGGGGAGAGGGAGGAAGATATTACCATGGATCCAATTCTAAAACACCTAATGAAGTAAACATGAATCCCATAAATGGATGATGGGAATAATATTATATAACAATTTGATTTGAATAAAATCCCTAATTAAATTAAAGTAATTCAATGATAAAAAAGTTCTTCCATTTTTCCCATGTGACTTGACCCAACCAAAATAAAAAAAAAATCGAAATTGGGAAATGTTTCCCCAACTTGTAGTGATCCCCACTCAAGGCCATCAAGATCTACTCCACAATAACTAGAAGACCATGGGAGTGGTGGCCCATGTCAATATCTAACTCAACCCCATTTTTCTTGTCCCATAATATGATCCTTGTTATTTTTCTAAATACATTATAATTAGGTAGGCCATTTTAGTGGCGAATAACATCCATACCCCAATGATAAAATGCTTTATTGGTCCTCACTCAGCAACCCCATTCCATATAATTAAAACCCATTTTTTTACCCATTGGATCAATTTAATAAAATAGATTCAAAATTAGTATCTATTGTAATAAAAAATCAAAATGACTAAAATACCACAATAAATCACAATGAATTCCTCATATGAAATCCTCAACGATATATAAAAAATTCCCTATTCATTGGAGGGTAAAAAACACCTAACTAGGCCTATCATGCCAAAATTTTAACTCAATAAAACCATTATTAGACACGAAGTATATATATTTAACCATATTATACCAAGTGTGAGATAATAAGTAGCCATGATGTCAAGTCATAATAATTAGATGATACTTAATAGGAATAATCTTGGTTATCCTACTCAAATGTTCCAAAGAAATAATTTTTAAATTATTTTTTAGGCAGTCCCTCAAGGGTGGTAGGACCACATATCACACAATGTATGAAAACATGCATAAACCAAAAGGAGTGTTTAGAGACCTTATACCTTGATCCAAAAAAGCCAATTTTCAAAAAACATTGTAAAAATTGGAAGTGATCTTTAGAATTCCCAAAATATGTAATAATCTCTAAATTATAGAATAAATAATGGAACTATATAAAATAAGAAGATAAATAATTCATCGAACATGAATTAATATCCTAACATAAGGTGAATTATAGGAATTAATGTCACATTAAATGCGAAAAACATATAGATAAATACAACATTGAATGGTATATATAATGGAAAGGGATATTTGATTTATAACAAGATAAACAAGAGAATAAACCCCCTTTTAAAAGAATTTAATAAAAATTACACATTTATATTAAAAAATATAAAAAAATTATGGGGTATTGTATAACAAAATTAATATTATCATAAACCATGTCCCCCACTGGTCCTTTAACAACTAATTATTTGATATATATTTCCATTGAAATAAAAAATGAAATATCTAATAGCCTTCCTTATCCACAACCCTCGGTCTATATGAACTGTGGTATAGTAAACCATTATAACATAACCATTAAAATATAAATTAAGAATACTAATAACTAATTTAATATAATTATGTATTAAGGTTTTAATTAGTGAAAATTTATTTAAAATTATATAATAAAAAATTACTCAACTATTTTTAAGGTCATTTTATGATTCAAAACTATTTTTTATTTAAAAATGGTTTTTATCAAATTTTTTAATGTGAAAATTATAAATAATTTACACAATTTATTATATATATATATATATATTATAAAATTAATTCCATTTTTTATATCATTATTTAAATACTATCATATGGAAAAAATTTATGGTTTTTTACATTAATTTTTCATTAAATTGTGAAAAATACCGATATTTTTAAAAATTAACATTTTTCATGTAAATGTCCCATTTTTCAATATGATATTAAATTATACTAATAATTATTTAAATATAAATAATTTGATAAATTATATATGAATCTTCATTATAATTTATTTTTGAATAAGTTAATTATTTAGCTTAGAAACACATTTTTCTTAAAAATTGTTTTAATTCATGAAATGTGTTTTTATCTTAATAAGTGGATTTAATATCTATTTATAAATGGTTTTAATAAAATTTATAGATTTTATCCTCAATATAATATTTTAATATCTATTTTCTATTTTTTACAAGGAATGGAATGGGGGTAAATTAAGGTTTGTACATATAAAATCATTTTTCAGAAACAAGTCTTTTGTTACGATTTTCATCATTAATTAAAAATAAATTATTCCAATTATAGTAAATGATTTTTTTAAAATTTATTAAATATATTGAATTTTAGAAATTAATATAATTTAATTGGTACTACATTGTTTTTTTTTATAATTAATAGTAAAAATAATAAAATTTTGTTACCTAAGTAAAGGTTAAAATAGGTTTACCTAAGGGTTAAACTAATCGATAAGGGTAGGATTTCCACCCACACTATTAAAATTATTATTATTTATGATATTTTAAACTTATGTTATCAAACCATATAATTTCTATCCATTCTGAGTGATTTTTCTCTGAATGTTTCCTCATATCATTGGAATATTTTAATAAATTCAATGTGCGTACTTCTCCTCAATTATAAAAGGGTACCTATTCTCATACCTTACTCTCACAATTTAAGACTTGTTTATCATAAAATACCTACTAAAAATAATTACTATAGTTCTTACCTTAATACTAGATCCTATTTTATTCAGTTAGGACCAATTATTCAAGGCTTAAGGTTTGAGCCAAAGGAAGTCTCTCAAAGAAGAGGTATATATCTAAACCAAGATCTTTCAATTTTATTTCTTCTTGTACTTATTATAAACATGTTTTATCAAAATATAAATGATTAATATATTATCATAAACAAAATAATATTTTATTATGATTAGTTAACAACTATTTACCTCATCTTCCCAATCCAAATGGAGAATAAAGTATTGCTTGTGTGTACATGTGGACTGTCAACTCAATATATCGATACAACTCATTTTCAACCACCATAATTAATGGTTATTTATTTTAATTTTTTAATTTCTTTATATGATATTTATTTTCTAATAATTATTCTGTAATGAGGAATTAATATTTACCTTTTTTATTTCCATCTATTGAAAATTTGAAATGGCACTCATTTGTACGTATGAACAATCATCTCTACATTATGATGTAATTAATTTTTCCTCATCACTTTATATGATTGTTTTTAAATATGTATTTAATAATTATATAATTATTAAAATTCTTTATATACAGGAACCTTGATAATTATTAAAGGAACAAAACTTTCAAACTAATACATAGTTGAAAATTGAAGTAATTAACACCCGAAATGACGAATTTAATAGATAATTTTTAATAAAAGGGTGATGAAATAAAATAATTGGATCGTATAAGATATTATAAAAATTAATATAATTATTTCATATAATTATAATAAATATAAATTTATTATACATGAGTATGGGGTGCTGACGAAAAGAATCAGGGATAAGGTAAGTGGTTTTCATCTCAATTTCTCTTCTTTATGACCTGTTTTAATGTTATGGAAAAATTTCTTATATATATTCTATTTATAGTAAAAAAATATTTTTTATCTATTATTTAATTAATTATATTTACAAATCCATTTTATTTTCATGAATCTAATTTCTTTTTATTCAATGATTACTAATGTCACATGGGTTTTACATTACAATCTCATTTCTACAGAGATAGTTTATGAGTAAATTTTTTGTTGATGAAATTATATGATCTATCCCAAAATTTTATTTATTTTTTATATTATTCATATATTTTTTTCATATTACATGTTTTCCTTTAATTTTCCTCTCTTCAGGTACTCAATATTCCATAACAATGTTTTTAAGGTAAACCAACCCTAATTTTCCCTATCGTCGGGAATATTTTCTTCAATGTCCATATTTTAAAATGATTTCAAGAATTTTTTTAATATTATAAAAAGATTTAGTGAATTTATTTTTACCCAAGTATTAATTTATATGAAAAAATATTTTAAATGAATCTTATTGTTTTTTTTTTGGAATAAGTTTCTTCTGGACTTTTAGCAATAATGTGAAAATGAATTTTTTTTAACATATGCATGATGAATAGATTTATCTTCCTTAATGAATAATATTTTATTGAATCTCCCTTTATTAGTTTCCTTTTTTATTTTCATATAATATTATTTCTTTAATTTTTTTAATCTTTACACAATAAATATGTGATCCAAAAATGAAGTGTATTTTACTCATGAATCAAGGTAGTTTTATCTTTAAAAGGAATAATAGGTGTTTCATATGATTATGTAGGGATATGATACATCATTAAAATAACTATTAATTCTATTTATAGGTTATTATTGTGATTATTAAAAATTTATGAAACATGTACCCTTTTCATAGGTTATGATTTGATGATATTATAAATATCTTAAGAGCTTATAGAACACATATGCATCATTTTAAATATATAATGGTTGGTCCTAGAATTATATAGCCTTATACTCAATTGGGTAAAGATTGATATCTATTAAGATAAAAAGGACTGGAGTGGGAAGTGAACCCAATTTATTAAGGGATATTGTCCAAAAATATCACCATGGATATGAACTTTGACTGGGGAAATAATAAAATTAGGAGTGAACCAAATCCACTATGATAGTCTTTATGGAGATAATTGACTAAGGAAATTATTTTTTAAGACTATTTTCCTAAAAAATATTATTTCCTATGAATATGATATGTTCTCATTATCTATGGTTGATTATTGATGATTCAACATTCTTATATCTTATTTTATTTGTTTGAAAAATTCTTATTCAATAATTCATGATTAAATATCATTGACAAGTTGGGTATGATTATTGTTTGTATTGGTCATGTTCTCATGCCGTTAATCTTATCTTGTGCTCACTATGATCATTAATTGATATCTCTTGTATTTACCCCTATTGGGAATCTTCCCTTTCCATTTCTTATAATTCCATTCTATAGGTTTGGAAGAAAGGTTTTAATTATTATATATCTAAGATAGGTGAAAGTTATGAAGAACTACATCAAAAATAATATATAACATTTATGTACTGGTTGTTTTCATATCCATTTTTCTATTATCATTAAACCTATACATATACAAAGAGTGTATTAATGTGAAATTTAATGAATATTTTTATAAAATGATGTAATATTTATGTATGAAATATATGGGTCTCTATAGTTTGTATTAGAGACAAGGTTTGGTAACTTTTATAAACTAGGATGAGGAAAATTTAGTGAGAACCCTTAGGATAAGACAAAGCATTGGATAATATCATATATTATGTTGAATAAATGAATATGGATTACCTATGAAAATAGAACCCTATAAATATAATAATTTTGTATGTAGTTTTGGAATATATTCATGAAGGGGGTAATATCTCTTGAAAGAGTTGGTAAAGTATTTCTCAACCATCATTATCATTCATTGTGAATAGGTCGTTACTACATAGTTAGTTTGACACTCCATGGGTATATTCCTAGTATTATTCATATTTACATTAAGTGCCACAATAAATTATTTCAATAGATAATTACCATGGATGAAATAGAATAAATCTAAATTGTCATAGACAGAATATAATGTGTCAATATTTATATATAATATGAAGGATTCTTCATGACTGATCACTTTGATTAATGTGTTTTATTTTCATGCTAACCATTTTTCTATTAATATGGGATTTAATATATAATATTAAATTTTTGGTAGTTATAGCTATGCTAAAATATTAAAGTACCTTATTTTAGCATAGTTATATTAATTTCAATGTATAATGAAAATTATTAAGGAATGTTAATTCATATCCCTAATTAGTATGGGTTGAAATAGTAGTAATAACTCATAATAGTATGATGATCGTATATAAAGTATATAACCTTACCAAATTCAATATTTTTGTGAATGTGCTTCCTAGAAATCATGGTATTCTTCCTAAAGTAAAATTTGAAGTGATTTTTGTCATAGATTAGCATTTTTTATTTGAATCCCATATTAATTTCCAAGGAAGGGAAGTCATATTTGTAATTATAAACTAAAATATGATTGTCAATCAATGTGAGGATAAATAAAAACATCCAATAGAAATTACACTAATTTTATGGGTCTTTATTCCTATTCAACAGGGGTATTTATCTCTATCACAACCCACCCGACTAGGCCCAGGCCACAACTCCCCAAGCCCGCTTTCAATAGGCCATGGGCAAGCGATTAGTACCAAGTTGGAATTTCTCACATATTGGAGAACTTTTCCAAACCTACCTATATGCACACACCCACAAACACCTCAATGAAATAGTTCAGAAATATAAAAAACCAGGAAACTAAAAAGCATGCATACATCTATCCTGAATTAGAGTACAATAGAAGTACTGAAAGAATAAAAAGGGTAAATCACACTCCCACTAAAAACTATAAAAGTTTCCAACCTTATCAGAAGAAGGGAATCGCTATCAAATGAAACTACTAGAAAGCTCCTCAACCCAACTCTAGTAAACACCTCTGTCAGTCTAGCTCATTAAGCCTCATCTTCCTTTGGTCCTCTAGGGATGTCATCGAAAGGTCTATGGTCTACACAAGATACATCACGTGCGAGGAAATATCATGTAGGGGTGAGTATATAAATACTCTATAGGAACCCCATAACCCAAAAGAAAAAGGGAGAAACTAAAAGGATATTTTTCTCTCAACCTATCTAGAGGGAACCCAATTGAGAGAGAAACTCCATCTTAAAACATCCTTAGTTATACATGATAAGTCAGCTCATTCCATAAGGGGTGTCAACCTCGACACATGAAAAAATCATAAGGACTTCAGAAATGACCCATATATACTCATATCACACTCCAGGTATGATGATATTTTAACCATGTATCCACTGAAAGGTTTCTACTCAAGACTCTAATGGAAACAAGAAACCTTGATAACACACTCCATGAGCTTAGCCATCCCATATGGAACCCTTCTGAGAAATACACCACATCTAGAACAACTCACAAGGTACATATCTAGTTCCCAACACAAGATGTCCTTCCATTACTAACCCACTCCTTGTTCAAGGTTATAAGAAGAAAAGTGGAGAGGCTTTCCCCTCGTACTGCACCCTGTTGAGGGAGAACTACTCTAGACTATACACCATGTGCATCCTCTCTAATGAGATAGAACTAAGGTACTCATACCTCATTGCTTCCATACATTCGAGTGAGTATTATCTCTTAACATACCCACAAAACCTCTTTCACTTTGTATAGAGTGTCTTAGACATCAATCTATATGGGGATAACTAACTCCTAACTAGATATCACATGTAGCTAGTGGAGAGGCCCACTGCTCATAATTTTATTCAACAGGAGAGAGCACAAACTCCAATGGAGGACATGGTCCCCACTACTACTTAGAGACTATAGATTACTACCCCATAGGTGAGGAACCACACCATGGTATAATAGGGGAGTATGGTAGGGGAGTAAAACTCTATCATCTCGATCACTATAGTGGGATTTTACCCTGAAATGACAGGGGAGTACCAACCCCAGGCTAGAGGACCCACTCCTTAGTATGACAAGGGAGTACCAAATTTTTTGAAACACAATGCTTATGGAGGACCCATTCCCTATAATGACAGGGTATTTATGACCCCAAGTATAGAGAACCCCCCCCCCCCCTGAAAGTGATAAGGTATTACCCACTCTATCTATACATCACACCTGGAGGACCCACACCCTAATACGACAGGGGAGTACCAACTCCACGAATAGAGGACCGGTAACAGGGGAGTAACTACTATTTATAGCCAACATGTATGGAGATCCCGCACCCTAGAACAATAGGGGAGTGTTATCTAACTATAAAAACAAAATGGGGAACCTACACCCTAATCCAACATGGGAGTACAAATCCAATATTCTTTCATTACAAACCAAACTAATCTATAACATCGGTTAACCTCCATTGAAAGGAATGTCACACTTATCATACCTCACATAAAAACACATCCACAGATATGGGACCCATTCCCGGATACAATAGTGAATCATCGTTCTACCATCCTAAAGAGTCTAGGGGACACATATCCTAAGGAAAAATATAAGGGTGCCAACCCCAAATTCAAAACGGTGATCCACCCTAATCATTACTAAGGTTAAGCACCACTATAAAATATTCATGTTAAAAACACACCACATCATATCTCATAGTCTGAAAAAGAGGCCACCATCACATTCTATGTGGGAAACTACTCAGTATGGGCTACTCACTAGACCAAATCAAAGTTCTCTATAAGGAGATACACAAGGCGAAAGATCTCAGGAAGAACTCAAAGAAAGTACACAATGTGAAATGGATCCCACATAGTGTGTGGAATCACCAATGAACCTGGTCATATCTCCCATTCACATGGCCTGGCTTGGCCATGTAGTGGTGAAAAACCTGTACACCCTGTACATGACATGTTCTTCCTAACCTAGCCCCTGGCTGTGTATCCTCTTCCACACAGCCTGGCTAGTCATGTCTCTCACAGGCCATGCATCCCATACTACACGACTTGTTCAGGCTAAAAAACCACTAGGCCATGTGGTTTTCCCGTGGCCATGTGCGTCACCCTGTTTACATGTACTTTGGCTGTATACTTTTATACAGCCATGTACGTTTACACAACTACCCTAGTCATGTCCTCTGGCCACACGATATGAGGTTACTACACGGTGTGTAACTCTGGTACATAGAGTGTAGTCCCAAAAATTCACCTTCCTCCCCTAATGGGAAGAACACGCAATGTGTCCACTGGACTACATTATATATAGATGGTAATTCCATTTGGGGATTACCTTGCAAGTCTCCTGATTCAACCAAGTTTTCCCTAAAACATTTCAATCGGCCTAGGAGTGATCTCTATCAATTGAAATATAACTCTACAATATTACAAAAATCCCATAAAATGGGGTTTGGGACCAAAAATAAAATCCCAATACATCAAGGGTGAAACTCCAAAGATTTAGTTGTATAATAATGCCCAAATCATGCTTCTTCTTGGTCTAATTATGATAATAACAAATAGCGGATATCAGCAGCACTACGTCGCTTTGATTTTGACTCATTTCCATATATCGGACAAAGGGGGAGAGGAGGAGGAGTTCCTAATTTTTTTTTGTGAACCAACCTAAGAGAGGGGGATATTAGGTTAATTTTATTAATTAAATTCTCTTTTAATTATTAATTTAACCATTCAACACCCTACCAACTCGCCTCCATCAAAACTTCTGGCGCAAACAACATTTTATCATTCTTCAGGTAAACATGACGTTCTAAACTCAACCGAAACATTGGAATTATGATCTGAGACTCCACTATAGATTTATTTAAGTTTTAAGAGAAATTTTTTCACATGAAAAAATATATTAATATTTTTGAATCATCATTCTGAGGCACTCTGGGCCCCATAATCCCATGCTGACTCAGCACCTAGATTTTTTAAGAATTATTAGAAATATTCCAAATCCTTATAGGTCAAACCTTATTCCCTAAACTATCCCCAACTTAGGTCATTTCATCCTCTAAAATATAACACTTAGGTATATGGGAAAGAAACTAACATTTCCAATGGAACTCTCATGCCATTGATCTCACTAGTGGTTCTCGTGCTGCTTCTAAGAACACACTTAGGGGAACCACCAAGGCCAAACTACAATCACATCCCCCTCCAACCATACCAACATTGTGCAATAAGAATGCACTTGTATCCTCAGCTACAACATGTTGAAAAGCACCAAGCACCATAGTCCCTCTATAGTCATAGAATCTAGTGGTACACCACCTATCTAACCTCTCATAGATAATGGCATTACCCCATAGTTTACATCCACCACTGGATGAACTACACCCTAACCTCCTCAAGCATCTTTCATTTTCCAAGCATGTGAGATTACTAGTGAAAAAAAATCTTCCCAAGTGTAAAAACTATATCTTATCAGGCCCTTCATCTAAAGACCACCATTTTAACACAACTCAACAAAATAGAAACACCGCCACCCCAATTATTATAATCCTAGATGAGTATAGATAGTAAGAAACCAATCAAAACTACAAAAACATCATAGGGTCTAAATATGACACTATGGAATGGTTCTAAGCAAGGCTCTCCCTCTTCTAGGTCTACTAAGAATAAGGTTCAAGAATAAAAATCCATTGAAAAGGACAGGACCTTATCTAAAACTCCAATGAACAAACTTTCCTTGAACACACAAGTCAAAGGAACTTTTTTACCACACCTCAACATAATCCACTTTGGGCAGCATTAACTCGCCTGCACAGTTTTGATCGCATCACAAAAACATGTCTTGGTGGTGAAAGCATCCCTCTACCTCATAGGTTCAAAGATATTTTAAACCAATCCATGTCCCCCACAATTGTCTCATGTAAAAATATGACACAAAACATGTGAGGGTGCTAACAAACAACAAAGGGTTTCCAAAATTCACACACTAAGTCTTAGCGGGACCTTAGCTGCAACCACCAACACATCGCTCATCCCCGATCATAGAATTCAGAGAGACTCATCCAAAAAACCTATAAACTATTTTCTTTGGGTGGCACTGAATCTCCCTTATGGTTTTAATCATGTCACAAAAACTAATCTCAGTGGGGGAAGGACCTCTGTTTCTTGTTCATTTGAAGCTACATCAAACAACACCAACATAGGGTTACATTGATGCCATGTGCCACCCAAAAACAACCTCAAGCATGAAGTATGAAGAAAATAGTACCTCAAATCATGTCTAAAAATTACTATTTCATAAGTTAGAAAGAACAAAGAGTATACTGTTATTCAATATTAGAGCTTCTGATTCAAAGGATTATATGTCCTGTAGTTATCTGTGTCTGCATCCTCTATCTCCCTGAGCCCGGTGTGGGCCGCCTAGGGGTGGTCGTGGAAACACCTTGAACTGCCTTACACCTATTGTTTCTCCCCCATATCTTCCACATGTCCTCTATCTTGAGAAAATCCCTTCTCAAAACACTACCTCTTCCAAGGATTCTCATTGACCAGCTCTCTCTTAGAAGCATAGCAGGTCAGACAATCTATAGTAAGATATCCCTTGTCATCGCAAGCGTAACGTCGCATTACCTATGACTGACCTAATACCTAACATGGATACTATGCAACAATACAACATGCCTGAGTCTTTTCATGGGTATGACTCATGCGTCATGATCCTATCATCTTCCTTCTACCAACTGCTACATATGCCTCATCCTCATGACCACTACTACGGGCCACATTCGCATGTCCCTCCACTAGGAATCTCTCAACTACCATAGCTCTCTCCAGTACCCCTGTATAAAAGGGAAAGAATAAGAAGACCATATATGATCATATTTCTCTATGGATTCCCTAATAAAAGGTCAAATATCTAATTAATAGGTCTCAAACCACATCGAGTGAGTAATGCAACAGGTCTATGAACTTCACCAAGTACTCCGCCATAGTCATGATACCCTTCCAAAGCTATATAAGCTCCTGGATATGCACTAAAATCAATATGGATGGGTAAAAATATTCCCTAAATAGTCACTCAAACTCAACCCAAGTGAGTTTTTCTTCATCATAGGACACTTTTACTAAACACCATTTCCTAGACGAACCCTACAGAAGGATCACCACTATGACCACCATATAATCATGAGGGGTTCTCGTAAGCCAGAAAACATACATGACTACCATGATCTAATAATTATCTTCCTAGGGTTCTAGATCACCCTAATATCTCAAATTTCACTACCTATGGATTTTGTGTAGTGCACTCAACCTGCATGCATCCTCATCTAGAATTTCTGACTCAACCAGTTTCTCAATGGGTGGTGTCTCAACTGGCGGACCACCCGGAGGTACTTCCTTAGCACTAAATCCCAACAATGAAGCCTCACCATTGGTCAAATCATCACTTAAATCATTCCATGTAACCCTCTCTAGTTTTTTTTGTAGTTTCATCGTGAATCAAAATCAAGAGGCATCTCATTCAAAGAGTATATGTGGGGTGCTGACTCAAGAAGAACAAGAAAAAACAAAAAAACTCAATCCTATATGATGCATGAACCATTATTTCCCTATGAATAGAGTCCTAATATACCAAGTTGAAAAGAAGTTTATCAAATTCCTAGTGAATAGATACATCAGCCACCACACCAACACATGAACCTTTGTCCTGAGAGAAAAAATCGAAACACCCTAACACTATCTCTATGAAACCCAAACAAACTCTTAACATTGTGGTCCCAAATTAAAACCCTCTATGATACCACTCTGTCATGACCCAACCCAATAGGGTCTGGGCTGAAACTACCCAAGCCTTCCTCCAATAGGCTAGAGGATGGAGACTAGTGCATAATAGGCATATCTCAAAGGTAGGAGGTCTTTTCCTAACTTACTTTAACACACACCCACAAACACATCAATAAAAAGTTGCAATGATATAAAATGTTGGAAACTAATTTGATCCATCTATCCCAAACCAAAGTATAATAGATGTACTAAAAGCATAAAAATTCCAAAACACGTGCCCACCAAAAACTATAAAATCATACATCCTAGTTAGAAGGATGATATCACTGTCAAATTAAACTTAAAGAAACCTCCTCAGCCTAGCTTCGGTAAACACCTTGCCTGGTCTATCTCACTAAGATCTACCACCCTTGGGTCCTCCAGGGATGCTTTTGAAAGGCATTTGGTCTGTATAAAAAAACACATGTAGTAAAATCCTATAAAGGGGTGATTTTAGGAATACTCATTAGGCACCCAAAAAACTCAAAAGAAAAAGGGAGAAACTGAAAGGAAACAGTTTTCTTGACCAAGATTGAGTGAACCCAATAGAGAGAGAAAATCCATCTCGAACCATCCTCAAATACAAATGAAAATTTAGCTCAGTTCACAATGGGTGTTAACCTATATACATGAAAAAACCATAAGGACTGTAGAAATCACCTAGATATACTCATCTCAAACTCCAAGTCTCGTGAGTTTCTAATCTCATAGCCAGTGATAGGTTTTTACTCAAGGATCTAATAGAAACAAAAAACTATGAGAACACACTCCACTATATTAGCCATCCTATATGGCACCTGTTCTGGAGATACACTTCATTATGAACAACTCATAATGTCCATATCTAGTTCCCAACACCATAGGTCCTTCCATCACAAACCAGTGCCTTGTGCAAGGCTGTAATAACCAAAGTAGAGTGGCCTTCCCCACAAATTGTTCCTAGTTGATGGATAAATTCTCTAAACTATGAACCACATGCATCCTCTCTAATGAGAGATAATATAGGGACCCAAACCTCTCTACTTCCCTATGTTAGACTGGTTACTTTCCCCTAACTGACCTATTAAAACTCTACCACCCCTATATGGAATTACCTACACCTCAATCCATTGAGAGAGCACTAACTCCTAACTAGGTATCACATGTAACAAGTGGAGAGGCATGCTCCTCATAATTGTACTCAACATTTGAGTGATCACTGACTCTAAAGGAGGACCCACTCCCAACTACTACTTAGAGATAGGAGAGTATTACCCCCTATATGAGGACATGCACCCTCATATGATGTGAGAGTATAACTCTACTAGCTCGATAATGATGGGGGTCCCACACCCTTACTCGAGAGGGGAGTATTGACCCCAGGCTAGAGGACCCACTCCCTAGTATGACAGATGAGTACCAACTCTACCAGAACATAACACATATAGAGGAATCATTCTCATGAACAATATGGGAGTTAAAACTCAAAGGATTGAGGACATGTACCCTAACGTTATAGGGGAGTACCCACTCTATCTATACATCATGTATGGAGGACCCGTTCCCGGACACGGTAGGGGAGTAACAACTCCACAGATAGAGGACCTGCACCCTAGTCTAAAAGGGGAGTAACTACTCTATCTGGTCATAAATATGGACAACCCTCACCCTGGCATTACAGGGGAGTGTTGTCCAACTATAAGAACGCCATGGGGAACCCACATCCTAATCCAACAAGGGAGTACCAATCCCGATGTATCTCATTATGAACCACATTGATCTACAACATTGGTCAAAGAAACACTAAAAGTAGTGTCACACTTATCATACCTCTCATCGTAACACAGCCACAGGTAGGGGACTCGTGCCCTGATACAATAGGGTAACACCGGTCTACTAGACTAAAGATTCCAAGGGACCCACATCCTAAGGAAAAAGGGATGGGTACCAACTTCAATGTCAACCTAGTGATCCACCCCAATCACTTCAAAGGTTAAGAACCACTGCACAAGATTCATTCTTGAAACATACCACATCAAAACTCATAGGCTGAAATAGAGGCCACCATCACATTATACATGGAAAACCACTAAGTTAGGCTACTCACTAACCCAAATACAAGATCTAGAGAAGAAGATAAGTAAGGCATAATATCTCAAGAAGATCACCAAGAAAGTACACATCATGCACCGGATCCCACATGGCATGTGGACTTGCCCATGCACCTGGCAATGTATCTCATTTATGAGGCCTGTCTTGGACATGTAAGGGTACACGGTGTGTGAATACTACACACGACATGTTCTGCCTGATGGTCCCTGACCATGTAATCTCTTCCACACGGACTAGTCATTCGTGTCCCACACACGTTTCCATCCCATACTACACAGGTTGTTCAGGATAAATGGCCACAAGTCCAAGTGGTTTTCTCGTACCCATGTTTGGCACCTTGTGTCCATGTACTTTGGTTATTTACTTTTACACATCCATATATGTTTACACGGCTACCCCACCCATGTCCTATGGGCACACGACATGGTGCCATTACATAATGTGTAACTCTAGTACATGATGTGTAGTCCCAAAAATTAATCTTCTTCCCCAAACAAAAAAGAACACATGGCATGTCCACTAGACTACAGGTCTTGTAGACTATAATTAGAATCAAGAATTACCTATAAAGTCCCCATATTCACCCCATTTTTCCCCAAAACCTACAAATCAACCTAGTATGTATCTCTAAAAATTGAAATACGAATATAGAACCTTAAAAAACACATCACAAAGGGGTTTGTGACCAAAAATCAAATTCTTCTACCTCAAGGGAGAAATGTTGAAGCTTTTGGTGAAGAACGACACCCATATCATGTTCCTCCTTGATCTGGTGATGATCAATTCAAATAATGGAGATCGGTAGGGCTTCATAACATTTATTTTGGCACATTTTCATCTATCGTCCAAAGGGGGAGTGGAGGAGAAGTTCCTTCTTTATGGTGTGTGCACCAACATGAGAGACGAGGGGATATTAGGTTAATTTTATTAATTTAATTATCATTTAATTATTAATTTAACCAATTTTAGTCCCACCAACTCTCCTCCATCCAAACTCTAAGTGTGGTCAACTTTATGTGGAGCCTGAGGAAAACATGACATTCTAAACTCAAATGCAGCCTCAGAATTCTTATCCAAGACTCCCTTCAATATTTACTCACATTTCAAGAGAAACTATGTGTGTGTGGAAAAATATATTCAATATTTTTAGAATCACATCTTCAAGGCTCTCCAGGCCCCATAATCTCACTCTAAATCAGCACCTATCTTTGGAAATTTTCATAGAAATATTCCAAAGTCATACAGGTCAACCTCAAGTCACTACATTCTCATAGGGTTAGGGAGAAATTCAAAATCAATGATATGAATATTAAAAAGGTTTTTTAGGTATATTTTTAAGTATTTCCTTGTATTCCTCCAAATCATGAAGTTGATTTTTCAATGGAATTGATACCCAATGCTATAACTATTTCAATGAATCCATACAGAATAGAATCAATTAAGTTTCAGGAATTGAAGAAGCAACTATAGAATAATATTGTTATGGGATTAATTTATACAAGTGCATGACCATGAGGAGAAATTCTACATTTTTTGAAGAAGAAATATGGATCAATGTGACTATGAATTTATTATTAGGAACATAAAAAGATCATGATCAACAATAAATACCATTTTCTCTATATTTATTATTTTTTTGACCAATTACAAGGAGTTAAATATTTTTGAATATTGATCTTTGATCAAGATACTATGAATTTAGTTTCAAAAGTGAAGACATGTCCAATAAATATTTTAATTATAGGTATGGAAACTATGAACTTGTAGTGATGAAATTTGGTCTTACTAATTACCCTTTCTATTATTATGAATTTAATGAATAGTTACATTAGAGATTACCTTAACCAGTTTTTAGATGTCTTTATAGTCAATATTATTTTATACTTGATGGTCATGTAAGATAATTAAGATCAAATTAGGATTTTACTAAAGAAAATATGCAATTATAATTTGTATGAAAAATTTAATATGTGTGAATTTTGGCTATATAAAGATTCATTTTTGGGTTAGGTAATCTCACATTAGAGAATATAAGTGGACCCACCAATGATATAAGTTACTAAACATTGGTTTAGACTAACCACTATAACTAAAATACATAGTTTTCTTAGATTTTCTAGATTTTATAGATGATTTTTAAAGGATTTCCCATGGATATCTAATAAAGAAACTTGTTATCTTAGAATGGTGGTATGTCTCAAAAGACTAATAAGTGTGAATAAAATTCCAAATCATAGAAGAGAAGGTTATTTAGTGCACCCGTTATCGCACTGTCTAATTATGGAGAAGGGTTTGTGATTTATAATGATGAATCATATGAAGGGTTAGGATATGTCCTCATACAGAATGTTATGATGATTTATTATTCCTCATTCCAATTGAATTTTCATGATAAAAAATAACCAACTAATGATTTAGATTTAGTAGTGGTAATATTTTCATTAAATATATAGATTCATTGTATTTATGGATAATTTTTTGACATGCATACTGATCATAAATTTTTAAAGTATATATCCACCCATAAAGAGTTGAATATGAACCAAAGAATATTTTTGGAGTTGAATAATGATTTTGACATATTAATACATTATAACCCAAGAAAAGTGAACATGGTTGATTATTATTTGGGTTTAAAGGATAATAATAGATTATAAATAATGATAAACTCGAATGTAATATTATTTAAGGATTTTTAAAGGTTAGACCTTGAAATATTGATAGAAGGGTATAAATCTTTTCTTTTTAAATTTTGTGTTCAACCATTTATCCAAGTAATGATTAAATAAGTGAAAATAGAGGATGTGGAACTATAAAATAATGTGAGAAATATTCTAGAGTACAACCTTAATTATGATTCAATGATAATTTTTCTAAAATTAGTATTTTTCCCTTAAATACCAAACTTAAATAATGAATAATCGGATGATGCTCATAGATCATCATTCTCTACTTATCCTAGAAGTATGAATTTGTATAGAGATATGAAAGAGTAATTCTCATTTCAAAGCACTAAGAGAGATATTTTGAAGTATAAATATCGATTCTTTGTATGTTAGTAAGATAAGGACGATAGATATACATTAGTGTGGATGTTATAACCATTACCCATACCTAAATGAAAATTGGAAAACATCAATATAGATTTCATCATTATACTCTATAAATAATCTAAAAGACGTAATGTTATTTGGGTTATATTTTATTACCTTAATAATTCTGTATACATAATTTCTATCATAGAATACTTCTTACATGATTAGTTTTCTTGGATATACATTTAGTATGTGGTAAGGTCACATGTGTTACCATATTTAATTGTATCAGATCAGGAGACGAGGTTTACATCGAAGTTCTGGGGAAGCCTTATGTAAGCTTTTGATACAATGATTTCTATCTATACTTCTTTTCATTATTAAATAGATTTTCAATCTGAGAATAAATTTTAAACCCTATAAAATACTTTTTTTATAGTATTTTATAGATTCCAAATGTTTTTGGGACCAAATCCTTCAAATAGTAATGTTTTCTAACAAATTATTCTTTAATTATATAATTAAGATGTCTCTTTATGAATCCCTCTATGAAAATAACTGTAAAACTTCAACACACTGGGATGATGTTGGAGAAATAATGTTATTGGGAACAGATCTAGTTGATAACATGGAAAATAATGTTATATCTATTCAAATATGAATCAAGGTAGAACAAAACCTACATAAATGTTATACTGACAATCATTGGGTAGATATGGAACTTGAAGATGGTGAGAAGGATATCCAATGAATTACTCCATGGAAAGAGGCTATAAAAATCAGAATGAATGGAAATTAAAGCCCTATGTATATTGGTCCCCTTGATAATCTTGATCAAGTAGAGACTATAGTTTGTTTCCTGTCACTCCCAACAATCCTCTCTCATGTTAATGATGTGTTCCATGTATATATCTAGAGGTAGTATATAACAGATCCTTCATATGCACTAAACTAAGAGGGTGAACCCCTAGGGATTAATTTTCCTTATGAATAAAAACTAATACAGATCATTTATCATAAATATAATGTTCTAATGAACATTATTACTCACTAGATTAATTTTCTTCGGAGGAATTAAAAAATTAAAGAATGTACATGGGAACTCGAAGAAGAGATGAAGAATATAATAATTAGTAGTTTATACTAGAGTGATGAAACTTCAATAGAAAAATAATTTTAATGGTGGTATAATGAAACACTCTAATATTGTATATGTGTTCCCTTTGAAATTAAACATTAATTATATTATAGATTTCATTACACGTAACATTAAGTCTATATGAAAAATGATATAAAAAACCATTATAACCTAGATGTTAAATTGGTGGGTATAAATATTAATAATGAGATTATAAAAAATATGTATAATATTTTTCATCGATGTAAATATTTTTATTAGTTCATATTATAGAAGTACTCCATTTTTTGTAATGTTATTTTATACTTTAAAAATATGTTTTCTTAAAAAATGGTTGTCATCACATTTTTTCAAAAAAAAGTGAATTTAAACTATTTTAAAAAATAATATTTTTTGAAAATAATTTCATTTTTAGAATCATCATGTCAATATTACCTTATATAAAAAAATTTGTTTTTCTAAAAAGATTTATTTTTTAATGAATTGTAAAAAAATGATTATTCTCAATATTATCATTTCTTTTCATGTAATGGTACCATAATGTTTTAAATGTGATCCCAAATTAACCTAATTATCCTTTAATTATAAATAATCTAATTAATTACATAGTAATTATTATTATACTTTATTTTGGCATAATTTAATTTTCAGGATTAAAAAAATTGTATAAACAACTGTTTCTATGCACGCAATGTGTTTTTTCATAATTAATTAATTAATTAATTATAGATTTATTTATTTTTAATATAATTTATATATTATATATTTAATATAATATTTTTAAATTCTTCTTTTTGGAGGGAATTATTGTAAGTGGGTTAAATTTTACACTTAAAAATCCATTTCTTGAAAAGTTTTTTCATTGCGGTTTTCACATTTAATTAAAATTATAATATAATAATTATATAAATGGAGTATTTTAAAATAGATTACATATTTTTAATAATTAAAATTAATATAATTTATTCATGTAAACATAATTGTTTTTCATGGTTAACAGTAAAGATAGTGAAATTGTTTTACCGCATTTAAGGTTAAAACATGTATACCATGGGTTAAACCATGTAATAATGGGATGATTACCACCGACACCAATGAAAATTATTATTGGTTAAATATATTTAAACCATATATTATCCTAACATAAAATATATATACATTTGAATCTATTTTCCCATGAAAGTGACCTTAAATCATTGAAATCTTTTTTGAAATTCCATGTGTATCCCACCCCTCACTTATAAAAGAGAACCTCTTCTACTCCCTTATTAACAAAATTTAAACATTATATATCAAAAAATAACTACTAAAAATAATTATTAGAATACTTACCATTACCCATGATATTATTTTCTTCTCTAAAGATCAATCCTTCAAAGAATTAGGTGTAAGCCAAATGATGTCTCTTAAAGAAGAGGTTTAGATCAAAACTAAGATCTTTCAATTTTATTTCTTCATATATATCATCTAATATTTTTCTATTCATAATAAAATGATAAATACATTATAATAAATATAATTTAATGTTATCATGATTATTTCACACCATTTACCACAACTTCATAGTTAAAATTAGATGAAAGCATTACTCATGTGTATGTGCAGACTTCTACCTCCACGTAGAGATGCGACTTATTTCCCACCATAATCATTCATGGATAGTTATTATAATATATTTAATGATTATATATTATATTCATGTAATAATAATTATTCTATAATTATTAATTTCTATTTTCCCTTCTTTCATTCCATCCATCAAAAATGGAAATTCCACTCTTACGTACATATGGATCATTGTCTCGATGTAGTGATGTAATTATTTTTTTATCACGGGTTTATATGAATGGTTATAAATATGTATGAAATGGTTATATATTATAATAATTTTATTATTAATATTTTGGGTGTGGAGTAACCATGATCAAATAGTTAGGACCATAGCTGTCAAACGAAAACATAAATTAAAATGAAGCAATTAACACCTTAAATGATGACATTAATAAATAATTATTAAAAAAATATATATGAAATGATATAATTAGATAACGTATTATATTATATTTAATAATAATTTTATTTAATATAATTATAATAAATCTAAATTTATTATACAATATTTTTTATAAATTAAAAAACCTCACAGATATAATTTAAAGGGTTTTCATCTAAAATTATCTTCATTAGGAGATATTTTAATGTTATGCACAAATGTCTTGTCTCTATGGTGTATATAATACTAAATAAGGTATTTTGTAATAATACATTATTTTATTAATAGTACTTAAATATAATTAATATTTTTAATTATCCAATGAAATTTTATACAAAGATTACTAAAGTTGTAAGACTTATTTTACAATCTAATTTTTTCCAAGATTATTTATGATTAATTTTTTTAATGATGTATTTATATGATATATCTCTCCTAAGTATTTTTATTTTCTTATGATAATTTTATATCTGTAAATTTAATTTTTTTAATTTTCATTTTCATATCACTACTTACTCAAAAGACAAAAAATAATGTTTTTATTAAAAAATGACCACGCTTTTCTCTTTTGTCACGTAACTTTTCTTCCATCTCCATATTTTATTTAAAATGTTTTTAATAATTTTTTTACTTATCTCCAATGATTTATTAAATTAATTTGTATCCATGTTAAACTTTCTATAATTTTTTTAATATAATATCCTTGTCATTTTTTGAACAAGGTTTTCCTGATATTTTACCAAAAATATGAATGATATTTTTATTTTAAAGTGCACCTCATGAATATATTTATCTACCATAGTGAAGAATATTTTCATTTATTCTTCCATTATAATTTTCTTTATTATTTTTAAATAAAATATTTTCTTTCATATTTTTTAATTTTTATATATTCAATGCTTGATTTCAAATTGAAAAGTTCATTTTTCTCAATAATTATTCTAATTAAATTTTAAAGGTATTTTTATCTATAAAAACATCCTTTTATGATTAATATGATTTAATAGGGATTTTATACATAATCACCATATTTATTCTCTTTCTGGTTGGTTTATGATTATAGTGATGAAATTTTTATGGAACTCATATCCTTTTATTAGGTTATTATTTAATGATACAATGAATATTTTAGGATCATCTAGACCAAATATGTATGGTTATAGTTATGTGATGAGTGGGGAAAATTATATAGCCCAAAATGCATTGGGTAATAATGGATATCTCGTGAGATAATAAAGACTATAATGGGTAGTGAACCGATATCTATAACATAATTTTTCTAAAAATATAGTCTTGTAAGTGAATTGTAACTAAATAAATGATGGAATGGAAAGTGAACCCAATCCACTATGTTGGACATGACATTGATCCTTGAAATTAGAAATTATTTTTTTATGAATATATGCACAGAAAAAACTTATGTATTATGTTTATAATATGTTTTAGGGGTCATGATTTATTATTGATTATTCCACACTCTTATATATTATTTTATTTTCTTCAAAAATACTTACTTCATGTTTCATGATTAAAGACCATTGACTGATTGAGTATAACTATTGTAAGTATTGATCATGTTATCATATCCTTAAAATTATATTATACTCCCATATAATCATTTGTTGATATTTATTAACTCTACTTTTACTAATAATATCAACTCACCCTTTCTTATGTCTCCTTTTTCTAGGCTTTATAGAAAGATATTATGTATTATTTTCATAAGAAGGGTGAAAGGTACGATGAAGGTAATTAGTTTGATGTAGATATTTTATGTACCATTTAATTACATTTATATGTTTCTAAATACACTAAAACTCTATAATCCACAAGTTTTAATTATAATTAAATGATTTGAATATCCATATAAAATGATGTTATATTTATGTACTAAATGTGTGGATCTCTGTAGGGTACCCACCCTAGGGCCTCTGGACATTATGTAACCCTCTAAGGGTGTAGTCACTTAGTCTCTAACAAAGTTATACATTGATTGATTATTAGTTTTATTATATTGGGACCTCCTCAAAGTTAAAATGGTGAATTTACCAAATAAGATGACCTTGTGGGAATAATATGATGGTTTTACTAATTATGGGGTGTGGTGTTTATTACCATGTTAGGTGGTATAGAATTTCAAGTGAGGCAAGGATGAAATAAAAATATATTAATCATAAAAAACATTATTTCTTGATCATGCACATGTATTAGTAAAAAATACATATATATCATAAATTTTGTTTCTAATGGTAAAACTGACATTTCAATTGAGTCTCGTACATGGGTTTTACACTAAGTGTGAATGAATTTTTTTTCATCGGGTTTTATGAGGATTTTCAGTCGTAAAATGAATAAATACAAATAATTAAAATTAAAATATTAAATTAAATGTAGGAATTATTTATAAAATATTTAATTAATTTATAGTAAAATCATTATAGATATCTATAAAACCCTGATATATTTTAGAGGATTCCTTTAGAGAGGAATTGGTAAATAGATCTAGGAGAATTCAATGGTCTAATAATGAATTTTAATGAATCACCAACAAAATGAATGTGATTTTAAAATCTAGTAGATTAACATATGATATCATCATGATTGTTTTCTTCATTAATGATTAATATACTCTCAATATAGATTATTTTTTAATTTTTATATTCATCATGAATTCAGAGTTTAGATTGATAGTTCTACTTTAATTTCTATATTTGATATTGAATGGACCCATAAATTTCCTGATTTATTATTAGATCAGAAAATTTTATGTCTGCATAATCCTTGATAACCCAATATTTATTTTAATATGTGATCTATTTCCAAGCTCACATTATCCATTGATAATATTCATCAATATGATTTTATGGTTTTCCTCCTACCATCTTTTTCATTTATTGATTTCCATTTATATGGGCATCACTTTGACAATTGATTCTATTAAAATCATTGCCTAAACTCAAATATATTTGTTATTTTTTTGATATTAGAGGTTTTAGATTTATTTAGAAACATCATAAAATAATATACCATAGATATTGGTGTGATCTGGATGTGTGTGAGACTAAATTTGATAATGATTTTCATTTCCAGTGAGTGGTGGATTGAAAATAAAATCCAATGACCTCACCACCATCATTGATGTCATGAAATAGGGTTTTATTTGGATCAAATGAATATTCGGTGCTTGTGGTAATAGGTTAAGTGATTAAATGAGTTTTTAAAAAACTCCCAACTATATGGTGTGTAGTTTGGAAGAACAGACATCGTGTTTTTTTATTTTTGTAATAGAAAGGGATTCAATCCAAAATTAATATCAGTGGTTGTGTTTCCAAAGATTAATAGATGTAATATACAAGTACTAAATTCCTAGAATTATATTTGGAACTAAAATCCATGAGGGATATGATAACACATCATTTTCTTCGATTTCACATGATCAGGGAATATGTAGTGCACATTGAGTACCACTCTTAGACAAGCATGCAATGTACAATAAAAACTCACCATGTGGTTGGGTCTTTACATGATGAGTATTTCACATTTTCATGATTATAATATTACATATGGGATATACACCATATACCCTATGGATCACACTATTTACTCTATGAAGACCCACCTACTAGTTGTATTTCCTTAATCAGACTCAGATGTAAACTTATGATTACTATATTCCATGTGGTTTTTTATGTATAATGTGATTATGGAATTCTCATCTATATTCATGTTTTAGAATTAGTTGTTATGAGTATGATTTTATATTCAATTTTAATTATCAATTAATAGGTTTTAATTAGTACTTTCAGATCATTTATGGGTTCATTACACCCCTAATATGTGCATTAATAGTCTTCCAATTCCCATGTACATATAGGGTTGGTACTCCATAACACACACTAAGGGAATGATCCTATTTTTCATTCTCTATAATATCTTATAATTTTTATTTATATTAGGGTGTATTCTACAATTTCATATGTAATGATAGGCTTATTACTTTCTCTCACACACCTGGGGTGCAGTCCTTTATCTATGATGGTAGTGCTCTTCTCTCAAGGATCTCAAGCAGGGTGGGGTCCCCCACCCGGTATTAATAGTCCCTTAACTAGTTATACATTCATATATAAGGAATGGTCCCCAAAATCGATTCTAGAGAGTTTTTTTTACTAATTTTCAATGATAATTTTTATTCTTGTTCGGTAATACATTTTTTATACACTAGAGGGTGTAGTGATCACTTATCTAATAAGTTTGCTTCAATGACAAGTGGACTCCCCATTATGGATTCTAGCAGTAGTATGATTATTAGAATCCTTTTCAATATAGTCATTTTTAGGACTTGTAATTCCTTTTCATGATAGGTTTTTCCTCTAAAATTTTATGTCATGAATGGCTCTCAACTTGAGGTTTTTTGGACTCTTTGTTGTCTTAAGCACCTATGTAAGGTTGTATATAATCAAATTTGAGGAATTAGTGTCGTGTTAACATATATTTATAATTTTCACTAAGACCTATAGTGTCTATGTATATCTATACATTTATTTTTCAACTTCCTCACAGATTCTATTTAGAACCAAGAGATATGGGTTGAATTAATTCTTTATGGTTTCATTGTGGTTTTTAGGGAATCTGAATGGGAATATTTATACTCACCCTTGTAAAAAAATCCAACATGTGTTATGTCTTTTTAGATGATGGATATATTTAATGATGATCTTGGTAGACATGGAGAGGGTATTGATTCTTCATAGTAAGGTCCTAGTGATTCTTGGTGATGCATTCTGAATAATTGTGATTTTTGATGTTAGTGATATCTGTTGTAGATGGAGTGTGATCAAGGAGTACATCCGGTGTGGAGGAGATTCATAATTCCCTATTTTTTTCAATGAATCGTCATATTTTCTATTTTAATATGATATTATTTATCCATTATGAGATATATATTTACCTTATGTCTCATGCATGTGTTGTATAAAGTTCAATTGATTTCATATATTCATAATACTTGTGTTTATATCTATTTTATACATTATATATATGTATTTGTTATACATTTTTATGTTTTAAGGTGTCCTATATCATGAGATATACCTTTTTGGTGTTGGTCACCTTCCCTTGGCCTATAATAGGAGGTCTTGGGTTGCACTCCCAACTTACCATTCGCCCAACTAGGGTCCTAATGGATAAGGTCAAGTTAGAGTGGTGATAAAATAGATCTACAGTAGGGATGGTTTTTTAAGTTAGCACTCCTGTGAGAAATAGTTTTGGAATTAAATAAATGAAGTTATAGGGTCTTGTGTTTAGTTATCAAACCATGGAGACTATATTAGGTGCAGCGGTCAATGTATCATTTCTCAATGACACTGAAAACCTATAAGTAAACCCATAGCTCTAATACATCTATTGTGGGTTATAAGAATGTTTCCACATGAATCGTATAGTGTCAAGATATGGTCAATAATTCTATAACTATATGATTGTATGAATATATGGTCTAATATTTTTGGGATCACTCTATCAAATGAAAGGTGATACACACTGATATTTGTATCGTATGCATAGGAAGGGTTATGGTATACCTGCAATGTATTGTTTCATTTATCCACTGGTTATTGAGTGATGAGGTATTTTTATGTGTCTCTATTGAAAGATTCACTATGCTAATGAATTAAGGACATCTTAGTCTACCTCTTATTTTTTATGCATGTTATACTTTTAGAACATATGGTAGTTCTTACTATGTTGTATTGGACTACCTAGAGATGGGATATGTTTCATTTTTTTAATGTAAAATTCTTCAAGAGTTGATGAGGTGATAAATACCATTGTGTTATAAATGATTAGTCATATTTTTTTGACTCACATATCCATCTGATTTATTCTTCTAATAAAAACATTTGGATTCTTGTATCTTTCTACTTATGTGGTTCTATTATCCATTAGGGGTTGGAGTTTTTTCTCAAACTCATGAGTAGAATATTCTACATTGGATAGAGTTTGAACATTATCTAAAAAGGGATTTTATCAAAAAAATATTAAACCATCCATTGTTACATGTGAGAAAGTTTGAGTATGTGTTGACCACCTCATACCCTATGAGTTGTTTCATAGATATACTATGTGGTGGAATCATTTAATAATAGTGGTTTTGAAGGAGATTCTAGAGGAATATTTATCATGTTGAGGTTGTATTTTCCATGAAATACTTCCTATGTCAGATTCCACTGAGTGAGCATTGACATACTGAAAATTTATCATTGATGTACCCTACTATGGGAGAAGTACGGTGTTTTTACATATGGAAGAAAATGTTTCCTCATAAAAACCTTCCATGTTAGGTGTATCTAAAAAATATTAGATATTAATTATGAATGAAGTGTCATATAAGGGAGTTATTTTAGTTGATAATATGATTAGGGTATGATACCATAGTATGAGAGTAGTTATATATGGATGATTTATTGATCCACTCCCAAAAATATAACATGAGGATAGTTTATGTGTGGCATCGAGTGATGATAGTCAAAGATATATGATTATTCGTGTGATGAATTTCTATGATCATAAATTAATGGGTGTAGTTAGGGGTATGATTTTTTTCTAGTCTTCATAGATCATTTTATTGGTTGATGTTGGTATAGTATAATCATCATCTAACATATTTTTAGGGGTTAGGGATTCCAGTAGAGCCTTGAGCTAGACCTTTCTCTACTGAAGAGTTTCCTCTGATGGTGAACAACATTCTCTCATTACCTTTAGTTAAGTGATCTTATCTATTCTATAAAAATATGTATATTTAATGATATCCTCATGGGGAGGTGTAGTTCCACCCACCTTAAGAATTTATTTATTTTATATTGATATTTTTTTGGTGATGGCATTTTGGTTAATGAGGTGTGATCTTTCTTCGGTTATAAGTGATACCCCCTCTAGTGGTGAAAGCAGCACATAGAATCATCTCATGTTTCACTAAACCTTTTTACACTATGTGTGTGGATGATAATTCCTATTATATTTATGTATAGAAACACATATAACCATTTATTGTGTTACACATAGTTTTACCTTGTTGAAACATTGATGTATGCTTTAGAACTCTTTCTGAGAATGGTGTTTTAATATTCCAGTGTGGGATGATAATCCCCTTGTAGTACTGATATAGAGGATTGATTGAATAATTAATTGTATCTATTCAAGGAGTATTTAGTAATAAATTTTATGGATTTTCCATGGCCTTACCAAAAGAGTATCCATTTTCTAGAAAACTTTCATGGTGTGGGATATAGAGTCGTGGGGTAAAGTTTACCTCCATGATTTTGAGTCCATAGAGTTTAGTAATATCATTTAATAATGATATATGTATGTTCTTCAACACTTGTAACAAAGGAATCGTTGTTTTCATGTAGGAGGAGGCTCTTGAGTAGTTAGTTTTAGGGATGTTCTATTTAGCTTGGAGAGGGATTCGTTGCTCACCTTAGATCAAAGGTGGTGTTCCCACACTATTATCTTGTATGATAATGTCCCATGGTGGTGATTTTGATAATTTAGTCTATTGAGACTTTTAATTCACCATTGTAAGACCTACAATGTTTTCTTGAAATTAGTAATTATGAAGACCTCTTTATCTTGATAAAGGTGGTTCTAATATTTGAATTTTTCTATGAATCATGAGTGACTTCCATAGTGAAGACAACCATTAAAAATCATGTACATTGTTTTGGAGTGTCTATGGTATCTTTTTGGGTGTACCAATCCCATGTAAACTCCATCCATCTAACATTGAGAATTTTTATTGAAATGATAAAAGTGGATCGAAGGCCGAAACAAGTCATTGTGGTCTAATGTAAGGAAAACCCAAAGCATCAGCCTGAACCAGGTTAACAAACTCAGGGGGGGACCTATAATACTAAAAATAATATAAGGTTTTTGGGAAAATCTCATGACTATAGTAAGTAAGCATCCTTGGTGCCTTCTCTCCAAGTGTGCATAAGACTAATGAAATTAAAAAAAAACCTCCTTTAATTATAAATTAAATAATTGATAGCTCATGGAGTGGTGGATGTTCCTTTAATTTAGCTATAGATAATATTTGAATAATTTTCCAACCAATTTTTTATGAATCCATGTGAGAGACACAATTACAACCCCTTGAGCATGGCGGCTACCTCTACCATGAGGGAGTCTCCTTGGCCAAACCAAAAACTGAAAGCAAAGGTAATGGACCCTTGCTGATCATGAACAACTCCCCCACCCCTCATGCAACCAATCATACAAAATCCATCATTGTTTAATTTGAATCTAGAATCATTGGGATTCCATTGTACCCACTTTCCTTGAGATTCCACCCTTTGAGCCGAAATATCAAAACCCCTTCCATCCATAAGCCTCTACAGGGGAAGGGATAGATCTCACTATTTGAGCAGCAGTATAAACTCCATCTCCAAGGACCCCACCCTAGCCTTCAAATACATCTAGGAACTGGGAAGATCATTATATCTAGACCTATTTCTCATTTTTCATAATCTCCAACATCGATCCACCAGCATCAAGTAACTCTCATTCTACTCTTTCATGATGCCCTTAATTCCATTGAACCATGATTGATGAAAAGTGTCCCTAGGGAGGACCTACACCTCTCGCCCCATGAGGTCACTGAAATATTTCTAGATATATTATTCCAACTCATGTTTCAAGAAGAGTTTAAGGGTTTTATCCTCCTTAAGTCTATGACAGTATGACCATTTAAAGAAAATATAAACTCCATTTTTACTCACCCCTTAAACTGTGGGAATTGAAAAGTTACACATGCACTAGAAGTGGAAGCTATGTTTTTCTGGGATTTCACTACACCAAAGAGTCCCTCCACATTAATCATGGATTTCATTTACAAGAAAAACACCATGATAATCCTTCTTTTAGAAATATCTTGAATAAGAACCTGTGAACACTAGCATGTCTGGTTCATTTATTATTCTAATATTTTGGAATAAATCCAGTTGCAGAGGGTTAAAAACATGTTGGGTGAAGGTGGGAAAAAAGGTGGCCTACTAGATAGATAAATCAATAACTAGGATACCCCGAAAAAAATGTTTTAACAGAACAATTTTCACTCCATAAGTTGATCAAACCCTCCCCTATAATCCATCTTGAGTATTGATGCAGAGTAAGGATGTGTCATCAAGTAACATCCCAATTCCTAGAGCATCCCCCAGTTATAACATCAAAATGAGTCACATATTTTTTAGTGGAGAACCTTTCCCATGAATAATTTATCTCCATAACATCCCAATACATCATTACCTATAGGTAGGATATGGTGTTTGAAACACTCCGTTGATTTATGCCACCTCCTCAACATCACATGAAATTTTTTCCCAGGAGGCTCAATGGTATCTACCCTCTGCTTGAGAATCCCAAAGAAAACTAACCAATATTTTTTCAATATTGTGAAGAACCATATGATAACAATAGTGGATGGTAATATATGCATGGGTATATTGGTTTAAACACTTTTAACCAAGGTAATTCTCCCTTGAAAAGAAAATAATCAGTTTTTCTAGTTAAGGATACATGCATTTATTTTTTTTTTTACAATGCCATCAAAATTATAAATTTGATCCTTATCAGTGGAAATTAGGGCCCCTGGATAATACATAAGAAACTATCTCTTAGTGATCCCTAGTTTATCTTCAATCCTCTTACCACTTACTCTTAAACAATACCTTGAGAAATAAACACCACTCTTATAATAATTTATAATCAGACCACTACTTTTAAAATAAACATCAATAATTTGGTTGATCTCACTGATGTTTCTTCTACTTCTATTGAGAAAAATAATAAGTTAATATTCAAAGAATATGTAAGTAATGTTGGGGAATCTTGGATTCCAATAGAAAGGATGGGCCCACCCATTAGAAATATGTTTATTCAGGTATCTACCAAAGGTATCTTGTATCATAATGAAGATAATAGGAGAGAGGGGGTCCCATATCTTAAGACCCAAAATTATTTAAAGAATCCATAACTTTTCCACATAAAAGTAACTAAAACCCATAAATACCCAATAAAACTCCACTTAACCTTATCACATTCTTTATCCATGACAATATTTTTGAAAATGATTAAACCAAGTAATTTCTTTTTATATTTCCAGCATTTCCTCAGACATGGTAATGATAGTTTGAGTAGATTGGACTTGGATGAAACCTTGTTACTCATCAGAGACCCACTTATAGAGGTGAATTTCAATCCTTTGATTGACAACATTACTAAGAACTTTACAGAAAAAATTACAAATATTGATTGGACTGTACTGCTTTAGTGAAGATGGATCTATAACTTTTGTGATGATAATTAAAGTGGTGGAAATTGAAACTCGAGGAAGACTCCAACACAAAAATATTCTTGAATTAAATCAACATGCTCATGTTTGATGAGGTCCCACAGTGTGATATATATAAAGGTCCTAAAAATCCATCTGGATAGGGGGAACTTTCAAAGATAAGTAAAAATATTTCCTTCCAAACCTCTTTCTCATCTAGAAGCCCCTAAAAGTTACCATTGATATCATGAGATACCATGAATGGGATGGAGTAAAAAATATTATAATGTCATGTGGGGTAGTCATTATACATGTGAATGTTAACATATGCAAATAATGAGTAAAAAAGGTTCCCATCCATACCTCCCACCACCTGTAGTTTATTGGTGAATGATCCATCTTGAAGAATAATGCTAGGTTCATTGGATATCATTCTTTCCTTGATGCATGCATAAATGAAGGTGGTATTTTTAACAGTCTCTTTAAGCCCGATCAACCTTGATCACTCTCTAGAAATTCATTATTGTTCAAGGATAAGGTCTTCAAGTTGATTATTTAATCCCACAAGGTTACTAAAAACATCATCAACCCATTGATATTTGATCCCCTACTCATCTTGTTCAATATTATCCTTCATGTTATCTATTTCTAGGAATATGGATCGCTTGGATTTCACCCACAAAAGTAGTCCCCCATTCAAACTCTGATGTTTGTTATGAAATCCATCCCAATAGTTCTCATGCATGGGTTTCTCCCATGATGAGAACATCATGTGGGGAAAACTAGGGTCAGCCTCCCAGTATCTGGAAAATAAAAAACACTTAGTTTCTATATTAGGTAGAGGATGAGAGGGGATTGATCGAAGATAGCACGAACCAAATGCTACAACATACCATCAGGAAAGGTCGTGATGAGAGTGAGATTGGCTAAGAAATAGTCAAGATGACTCCACATAATATGGATTTCCTTCTAATTATTTCACTGTGTATATTTTTATCCAGAGTATTCAAGGTCAAGGAGACCACTTTAAGTCATAAATACCACAAATTATTTCTTGTCCCTCAAAGAGTAATCTCCCTAGCCTTTCTTTTCCTAAGGTTCAAGGATGAAATTAAAATACACACAGATGATCCAAGCCTCTTGATCTGTATTGAGGTTGCCCAGATATTTCTATATAAGGTCCCTATACCTAGAGTTACATTTAGTATCAAAATGGGATAATAAATAAGAGAAAAAATCAAAACTATATTTAACAGTAATGTTTTTATTGGAGGCGGCGATCTTCTCAACAGATATAGAGTTATTTCAAAAGAACCATATGTGATGTTTGTATGGATATCCATGAATGAAATGGATAAATACAATTTTGTTATAAAAGTCATATATTTTTTACTGATTATGCTTGTTCTTGAGGATAACAACCAAATAAACCTTCCTATGATGAATCTCTTACACTAAGAATTCAACCTTAACCCAGGGGCCTAGTCCCCGAGCATTCCATATGAGGAAAGAGATCATTGGAATTGAAGTATTATTACTTTGGACCCTATTTAAGATGAGAACATTGGTTGAGTAAAAGAAGAATATTTTCCCCATTTAGCATGAGCTAGAGTACGGACCATGCTGGGAGAAAGAGAAAAACTACAAGACTCAACACATTTATCCTTATGCAATAAAAGACTAAACTTTTTTGAGAGAGACAGTGTACTGGGGGTAGATGTACTCGGATCATATAATGGTTCTCTTCCATTTATGTGATCATGATTTAGATCCTCAAAACTAAGGGACTAATTTCCTAGGGAAGAATACCGATCCACTAATATGTGCACCCCCTCAAAGCCAGGATAAATGCCTGAAGAAGAAAAATAAAGAACCAAGTCAGTTTAGGTGTAAGACTGGTCACTACTATCAATCTCCAAAACTTTGGTAGGAGGCTCTGACGTGTATTGAATATGTTGTACAGAATGATATGTGGTGTAATGGGGGTTAGATACCTGTTCAGGAGAAATTAAAACATGAATTTTGGAGGAATCTTTATTTCTCTGGTCTGAAAGCTTGCCAAAAATTAGGGGCTTATTTAAGAGAGGATTTGTTAGATTGGAATGAGACTAAAGGAAAATTGAAGAGAATTTCCTTAGAGATGAAATTTTGTTCAGTACCGCATGGGGGAGAAGTATATGATAGTTTTACACCAAGACACTACTTCATCTTCCCTGAGTAGAATATGGTTTGGGAGAGAATGGTAAAAATTCAAATCAATGAAGATTCAAGCCACACCCGCATCATGGAGATGGAGGGTAAGTTTTTTTGCACAAATAAATGACCTAATAGTATCCCCAGTTCCATGAAGGGAAGAAAGGTTATGAAAAAGAAGGGGAAGACCTGGTAAGTTCACCCAGACTGCCACTTGAGGTGAATATCTTGAAAAGTTAGCCTTCATAGACCATCGAAAAAGGTTTAACTGCCATTTAGCAACTGACCGTGGGATTTGGGACCTGGATTTCATGAAATCCCCATGGGAGGCTAGCACCACACAGAACACTTTGAGGTTAAGGATAAAGATTTTATATGGAGCCTTCAGTCCCCAAGATAGGATAATATTATGAAAGAATGGAAGAGGGGGGTTAAATTCTCCAAAAATGTGCCACCAATATCCACCAATGGAACTCCATAGCCAATTCGAAGGAATATAAAAGAAAATAAATTGATGGAGATCCATCAACAGAAGATGGCTATAGATTACCCATAGGTATATTAGGAATATGAGATATCTGATTAGAATGGGAAGGTGCTGGGCAGAGAAGAACTTCCTTCAATGATGGACCTTCCAAGTCTACTCTAGAAGACATAGAAGCATGTGCAACCACTAGATATAAAGGGGGGATATTGGGGGTGATTCGTGAGTTCCAGGGAAGGGACAGCCTCCATGAGAGGCGGAACCTATGAAAAATCCAGCAAGGTGTGTGGGGGAAGATTGTGAACGGGCGGAGGAATTTGAAAAAAGAGAGGCGCGTACAACATGTTCTCGTTAGAAAAACATGTATTCACTAATATTCATGTAAACTCCTTCAATATGGTAAATTTAGATTTTTTTCCCCAGGAAATTATAGATTTTAGTTCCTTATTTAAGTTTTATACTGGTGTTTGAAGCCAAAAAAAGGGTCATAAGAGCAGTATATATTGTACTCTTTAGATTATAGAATTTTTTCTACTCGATGGGATGTGGTTTGATTTTGAGTGGTTGAATGAGCTAGGTGAAGTGATTATGGTGATGTTCGATATCTATCATGAATAAGAAACAACAACACAACCATTCTATCATCAAAATTGGGAGTGAGATTATTGGACATCATTATGTTCATAGTTGATTCCCATAAATGTTCATTTAGATATTTTTTAAAATGGATTACCATGATATTCTTATGCCACGATATAGTTAAAATGATTCAAATTTACTTACAGGATGGAGATGTTTTTGAAGCATGCATAAGTGTAAAGGATTATGATCCTTAAAAACTCTTCTAGTTTAATTGTGGGGTCCTTTATAGGCATTATGTATTGGATTATGGTGTGGATGGGTTGTTATGATATGAAAAATATCAATAATTATCTTTAAATGAGGCAGGAGACACATGCTCACTAATTAAAACATTTTTCTAAACCCTTCTAGGATGGTTTTTATTGGATCATGGTTTCATTTTTACCATTTGGTAGGAATACATTCAAATGTGAATCAGTTTTGGGTGTTATATCTTGAACATAATAAATATGAGGGGATGTGTTTCTTCTAATATAACATTTTTCATTATAGATATTAATGGGTATCTTCATGAGGGAATGTATATATTTACTTCCTTTTTAGTTGTGTCATGATATTTCTTAGTGGTTGACCTTTAGAGAGGAATGGAGTTTGTTTGATTATGGGGTTCTTCAATATGGGTATTCCCTATGAGATTCTTTCAAAAGAAGCATTAGTTGTCTCCCATTTCGAGGATGAAAATTTTTATGGTGGGGAGTATGCAGTGACCTGGGTTTTACCTAATTGATACATATCATGTTTTTTAGTTATAATGTGTTGGGAATTCCTCAGATGTAAAATATTAAATTTAATATAATAGAAAATCATGGTAAAATGATCTTATTTTTCCATTGAATCTCTCGTTTGATGGTCACCCCAAGGATGAGATGATATAACATTCCAATCATTGAGTGACCGTGATAAAATTATATTATTATTTAAAAAATTTATTTTTAATCAGTGAACATATATGTGTGACAAAGTGGTTATAAATATTTAATATATTGTCCCATAGTAAAACTGATACTAACGATGGATCCAAAACTATGTGTTTAAAATAGTAATTTTGAATGTTTTTTTCAAATGAGGTCTAGTGATGGTACATAGTTTTTGATTGATTAAAAACAAGTAATTATGTAATTAAATTAAATTTTTTATCTAGATTTCAACAAAATTAATGATCTATTTAAAACCTTATTTAGAAAATCTCAATGGATAGTTGTACAAATCAAATAGAATTTATATGATTCCTTAGAGAGTCTTTTATGAATAGTATAAGGAGAATTTGGTAGTCTAATAATAAATTACATGGAATAACCAATGACATCAAAAGTGATGATGTAATTTAACAGATAAACTTTTGGCATTGGAGTGATTTAATTCTTCACCAATGATTATATACACTCTTGATCTAGGGAATTATTATTTTTCTAATTGATCCTTTTTTTATCATTTCAGGTCTTATATTGATTATTCTACAACTATTTTCACATTAAATAAGTCAAATACCCATCAATTTCTAGAATTCATATTTCACTTGAATTATTTTTTCATCACCTTTTATTATTTAATAATTATTATCCTCTATAATAGATGGTTGAGTCCTCAATGGCCATTGTGAATATTCATCTTTTTAATTTTATGGTTTTTTCCCTCCAGTTCTTCATGTTTTATTCATTTTACTATATAAAGATTGTGATTCAACAGTTAATATTGTTCGTATCTTGATGGAACCTAAGATATATGTTTATTTTCTTAATATTATATGTGGTATAACAATGTTGAAATATTGAACAACATTATATCCCAGATAGTGGAGTGGTATGGATTCATTCCTTAATGATGATTTGTGGGAAATTTTATTTGATAAAGACTCTCATTTCTAGTAAAATTTTATGGAAAACCAAATTATGGAAACCCCACCACCATTCTAGATATGGAAAACAAGGGTTTTGGAAGGAATAGAGGTACATTTATCATTTTCATCATGTGATTGGGAAATGAAATGTGCTTCTGGAAAATTAGTAACAACATGGAATTTAGTTCGGAAGATCACATGCTTTTTATGTTCAGTGTTGTGATATGTAGGGTTTTGTTCGGTGTTATATATCACATGTCATGTGATTTACTCTTACTTAATTTGGGTCTATACGCTATGTGAGTTCAGACTATGGGCTATTTTTTATAATTTCACTTGCCACATGAATCTTTAGTACACACCTAGTATAACTACTGGGCATTCAGGCGATGTACCATTACTGACTCTTTTTTTCATTGTGTCATTTCATATTGAGTAGAATATTTTTTCATGACCTATATATATTAGGGTTTATATGTTTTTTACCTTGAGGTACATACCATGTACTTAAATCAGACCCACATACTAGTTATATCTCCTTGTTTAAACACAAATATTAATTTACATGTAACCTTTACAGAGTGTTATTTCTTTTCAAATTTGTTGGTGGCCCAGTCATCAATGTTCACGTTGTGGCATGAGGTGGTGAGATCAGGTTTTTCTTTTCTTATTTAGTTATCCAATGATGGGGTTATATAATTATTTTTTATAATTTTTGGGGATATTTTTCCCTTAACAAGTGAATTTTTATCAATATTTGATCCCCCATAAACTATATATGTATAGATTCAATACAAAACCCACCCCCATAAATACATGCAAATGGATTGGTCCTTTATATGCAGTATTTTCACTCTCCTAACATGTGAAATGGTGTAGTTTGACATTTCCTATATACATAGAGGGTCGGTACTCCTCCACAAATAGAGGGAGAGTGGTCCTGAATCTGGTGTAATGGTACTCAAACATCATAGAGCTTATATGGGGCATGGTTATTCACCCAGGTTCTGAAATCCTTTGACCATCAATGAACTCTTAGTTGAGGTCTAGTCCACCTCCTCTATTATGGAGATATTACATGGTTTTATTTGTAATAATTTTTTGGATACTTGTTCGAAGTTATAGTATTCATAAACTATAGAAGGTTTTTCTCTCTTATACAATGATCATTCTTTATTGATGAAATCCCTCCCCATGATTAAAAATAGTAGTGGCTTAATTGTCAATACTTTTTTTGTATAGGATTCTACAGTACCTTTAATTTCTTGACACCCTAAGGGTTTAATATGAGATTCTATATTATGTTTATATATCATCTTCTTGTTTTGTGGACTCTTCAGTGTTCGGATCTCCGTTATCTTCTTGTATACTAGGGAGTTCAAGAAATTTTAGCTAAGATTACTAGGAATTATTATTGTCCCTAATACATCTAGTTATTGATCATATATAGACATCACTTCATTGTCTTCTTCTAAGATACTCTTTAGTACAGGGCAGTCTGGGAGTACTTGTTTCGTTGTGTTTCCTTTTTTGATTTCTAGGGGTTATATTATGTATATTAATACTAACCTATAATCATATTTGGTGCCAACACATTTTATGTCTTTACGGACAATGCAAATTTTGAGAGGTGATTTAGGTAGAATTGGAGATGGTATTTCTTGTACATATTTTTTTACCATTGACACATGGGAATTCATTATTGAGCATGGTGATTTAGGATAGAAATGGAATCTTCTATTACTTGAGAGTGATATAGTAGTACATGTGGCATATGGAAACTTCTATGATTCCTATTGACTATATGATTTATCATACATCCAATTTTTCCATTGATCCCTTTTCTATTATGGGATGTATTTTTACCATATGTGTCATGATTGTATTGTATACATTTTAGTTGATTATATATATTCATCTTACTATTTTTTCTATCTATTTTATGCTTCGGATATATGTATATGTTGGATGTCATTATAGTCAAAAGTCCTCTAATATTTTCATATATTTCTACTCGGTTGTAGTATCCATCCCCTATCCAATTTGAGGTGGTATTGGGGTGCCACCATTGGCTTATCATTATCCAAGAAAGGGCCTTGGTGGATCTTGTCTTGTCAAGGGTATATTTCCTCATATAGTGGTCCTTCTAGGTACCTAGTATAAGAAAACTTGGCACCCGGTGGTATTGATCATATAGAACATATACCCCAACCCTAACTCTCCTTCTCATAATAGGTCTTAATACCCATCACTAACACAACATGAATCCATATTAATCATAAATAAAAAAGGATTATAAAAAATTAAGAATAATTCATACATCTTGTGAATGTGGTATATTACAAACCCCAAAAATAAGTGATGATAAAATGTAATATGAAATATAATTAAGTGAAAAAAAAGAGAATAAATTCTATATATTGAAATAGTTTAATGGGATATGTGACCAAGAAGTTCAAAATAAAAATAATTTCTCCCCATATTTTTATATATGTTTAGTACAAATCATAGCATTCAAAATTTTTAAATGAATAAAAAAATAAAATTATAAAATTATTACATTGAAATATTAATTGAACTCTTCTTAAAAAGAATATACCTAGATTATAGACATTTGGTATTCATATCATATAGAAAATAGATAAATAATCTAAAAATATTTAAAATTGAAAGGAGTGTTCAATTACATTTTATTGATAATATGTAACTGAAAATAAAGTGAGTTTTCTCAATTTGGAGTTGACAGAAAATTTTTAAATCAATGAATATATTTTTTTTAATTATATTGAAACATAATTAGCATATTATTTTATGAATTATATTAAATAAAATGAATTTATTTTTCAAAAAACTAATTTCATTAAAAAGTGGATTAAATATTTTCATAACACACTAGTGTATAGTGAACATGTGTTAACTTGTTTCATATAAGTGAACTTGAAAACTATTTTTTTGGTATTAGAATAAAAAAATCAGTTATATCATTGAATGTTTAAACACATTGGCTAAAAGAATATGAAAGATTTTACTTGATGATAAAAAAAAATTGATGATGCTATGTTAAAGAGAATTATGAGTTTTATTTTCTATATTTTTTAAAAGACGGTTATTATAAATTTTTAACAAAAGAATTTGGATATTAAAATTTCAAAACCATAATAAAATATTATATGTTAGTAAGATATTACTTGAATTATGTTGGTGGATCATGACACATCATGATTTTAGAGATAAGAGAATGGGATAGTTGTTTATATTCACATTCATTATTTACACGATCCATATTCATACTCCTTTAAAAATTTAATATCATAAACCCCCCCATAATATAGTATTTAGGTATGTTTGTAAGACCATGTTTGAACTATGAAAATTTGTAAAAGTTTGAGAAAAGATAAGTTCATGGAATATTCCTTCAATATTCACCAAACAGAAGGGTATACCACAACTATGACATGAAATCAAATAATATTGATTATTTTATTTATCTAAAGTTACTAAGAACTCATTTTATAGGTTTAAACAACAAATAACACATTGAATAAATAATAAAGAAGATGAAAATTTTTTGGGACATCATCCATACAATTTTGAGAACATTGATAATTCATGTGACAGTCCAAGGGAAGATAATAATCAAACCATATCAACTGATTATATATAAACATATTCATTTAATATAAAGTTGAGTAAGCACATAGAGGTCATAAAATACCATTTTTATACTTGGATATCAACTTCAAATAATGGTAACATTGAGCATAGAATCTCACAAGTCATTGATTTCTCATGTGAATAAATAAAGGATCAATAATTAAATAAAGCATCATTAAGGGTAAATATTATAAATTACATATTATTTCTAATTAAGGATAAAAATATATGGTATTTAAATAATAATAAATAATTAAGAATGTTATTGGAATATATTTTTTGTTCCATATCAAAATGTATCATAATGTAGAGGTAATTAGGAAAAATGAAAGGTGAGTTTGTAAATATTATTACCTGGTTTAATAAATTCATTTCAATGATAAATTTTCTATTTTTCAAGGATTCATATCATAAGTATATTTTATTTTATTTCTTATAAAATAAGATAAAACATCTCTTATAATATTTTTAAGTAATCCTTCCCCAAAAGTTAACTTTAATATAAATTCTATATTGTTTCTCAAATGATTTTTTTTACTTTTAGTTGTTAAAATAAGTGTTTATACTATTATATGAATAAAATCATGACCCAATAGAATAATTTTATAAGTTTTATACTAGATGTAATTCATTAAAATTACAAAAATGATAGGGAATGAAAACATTTTTATAAAAGAATACTCATATAATCCAAACATTTTCAATGTTTGTACTGATGATATATTTTTTGATATAATTAAATAAATAATTTTAAAAAATATGAGATAAAAATGATGTAGATTTTAGAGTTTTTTATGCTGGGATAGATAATTTATTTCTTAAATCACCACATTTATTAATATGAGGAACATATTTTTTGTCCCCAATAGAGGAATTATTGTAACATTTTAAGAATATCACAATATAAGATGGAATGTCCATCTCATCTCCCATTTTGGTGGGAACTAAGATATCCAATTATGAAAATTTTAATAAGGTAAATTAAAAAGATCCCCAAAAACAAATTTGTATTTTACTATATTCTACTACATCATGGTTTAATATCACTTAAGTATCACATTATGTTTTCATTATCAAAGTACACTAAAATAGTATCAAATAATTATAGTAATAATGATTCTAAGGTAAAATAAATGTACAATTTATTTTTTGTTATCACAATATTGAAAATAAATATTAAATCAATCTGTATTTTCTAATTTTAGTAACTATATATATTTTGATGATAGTAATTCAACCATTAGTGTATTTTTATTATTTAAAAAGGTGTGACACTTGGAAAAAAATTCCATTACATTGAGTATAGTGTTAATGGAATAAATTTTTTTTACTCAAGTAAGAAAACACAATTGAAATAGATGAGAAATAAAAATTATTATATCAAGGTAGAGGTAATGTTTTCATTATTTTTGAAATATGGAAACCATTGTGTAATTTTTATTTTTATAAATCATATTCAATATTCTTAATTAAGAATATTTTTATGACATACCACATCATAAAGGATACAAATTAGAATGGTATATTTAGATTTAAATTTATTCCTTTAATGGATAATGTAGTTAATATATTTAAAAAAATTATTTCCAAAGGAAAAATTTCTACAATTTAGGTTTATTATAGAAGTTTGTCCTCATGTTTCTTGAGTATAAGGTATAGTAATTCATCCCCTCAATAAATTTTATATATATTCTTGTCATAAATGGGTTATATAATGATATAAATACAGTAGAAATATTTTTTAATAAAAATAGTGATTTATTTTTTGTGTGGGATAATATATATATTGAGGTTTTTTCAAATAGGAAATTCGGGATTTAAGTGTTTGTTTTTAGGTTTTGTTTGTTTGTGAGATGTTATGATAATTTTTTGAGTATGTGTATAGGTACCAATTTGGGTCATATATATGAATTTTTTTTATTTGAGAGAACCAATAAAAGAAGAATGGGTGTGAAATTTTAAGTGGAAGAGATATTTAGTTTTTTATCACCATCTTTGTGATTATACCAATGAAAGGGTCTTTTATGGATTATAAATATGTTTAATTTATTATATAAAAGTCAAAATGGGTAGAATATTGATGTCATGTATAATGATTCTTATAATGTATTGGTCCAGTTTGATGATTATTATGGCTTAATAAAGACTATGTTGGATTTTATTTCAACACTTTATTCAAATTCATTATCATGTTATGAAATAGTCTGGTTAAATATTAACTAGTAGTGATTAAATTATTGGAATAAATTCTGAGTGAAATATTAATGTTTCTGGTTTTTTTGGTGAAGTGGATAAAATTTATCATAGTGTTAAGAAAACATTTTTTATATTATATAAAAAAAATTAGAATATAAAGGTCCAAAAAAACTAGAGTGGTGAGAGTTATTTTTATAAAATTCTTGTATAAAATATTAAATTATAAACACATAATGGTTTTTTTCTTAGCTATAGTCATAAGAGGAAAACTTTCATGGGTTTTTTACATTATGTAAAAAATAGTAAATGGTCATAGTTCCATGGTGTGAAAAAATGTACATATTAATAATTCATAATTAATTGATACTGATCATTTTGTTTAAAAATATTTTTTTTCAAATATAGTAAATATAGATGAAGTAAAACATGTACTATTTTAAATAACCTTGAAATTATTGACCTAAAATGTTTTTCAAAGTTAAATTTATAATGAGGACTCATTGTTATCCCATGGTTTCATTTAAAATCAAAAATAAACATCTATTAATTTATTATATAGTGATTTTATAGACTAGAGTGGTCTAGAGGTTTGAATGTGTGGAGGAATTGATGGTGGTTGAATTTGGTTAGTTAATTTAAAATCATAAATTCAATATTCATTGAGGGAGTTAGAGTTACATTTATACATGATATCATTCATGAATGATTGAAGGTGTGATAGAGAAATATAATAATTAATAAATCCATGTGGAGGAATTAATTCATATAATATTCATCGATTAATTTCATAAATATAAATTTATTTAGTTTTATGACTCAATTCCATGAATAATACATTTGATTCTGTATTGATGTCGTAATATTATTTAATAGGTTAACAAATGGTGGATAATTAAATGTAATTTTTTAATTTTAGGCTAATGGGGTTGTTTGATTATCAGGGATAATTTTTTCCCATTACTTTTAAATGGAATTAAGATTGTTTTTGAGTGAAGTGTAGTTGGTGCTCATCTACAACAAGTAAATATATCATTATTAATTTTAAAGACTCTTATTATTATATTAAATTATTATTTTTCTTATTATTTTATTGGAAAATGTAACAACATTAGGGATACATTTCATTGTAACATGGTAGTAAGGATAACCCTTGTATATTACATTTTTTATTCATTAAAGTGGAACACATTATAATGGTTTTTATAGATCATTACAATGATATATCCATTTATATTGATTGGTGAACCTGGAAATTTGATGTTATCTTTATAATTACTTTGATTAATGATTTTATATTCTAAAATAATTAATTATTGTCTATAAAATTCAGTATTTAAGAAGAAATTAATTCAAAATTGCAATTGTTTCTCATATTTTAATCACTGATGAAGGGTTTTTAGTTGTAAAATATAAAAGTATTTGATACACTAATTCACCCCTAACCCCGCACACTTGAATATTATGGAATATCTATATACATTATTATTATGATATATAATGGGATACCGTTAGAAAAGTTATTCATTTTTCATTAACATATTATCCCTAATGATAATTTTCTATTAGTGATTCATCTTCCATGTTCAATAAAATTCCTTTTAAGGTAGTCATATTCACATCCATGTTGAGTGATCCAAAGTAGTACTTCATCCAATTATTCTATATTTTTAAGTTTTAATAATGATTATTGGATTACCTTATGATTTAAAACTGATGGCGTATTACCTAAAGAGAGAAGTATTTTTTGGAGAAGAACTAAAAGATGTCAAATCATATAAAAATGCATACCTTCTACTCTAATTCCACGTGTTGGTCAAAGAAAGTGATGATAGAAAAATAAATGGGTGAATGGGGGTATGATGTTTTAAAATAATCCAATTTATTAATATGGTTCATAGAATTATTAGAACACTCCTCTCTTCCTCACTAAATTGTAAAGTAATAAAGCATAATACATTATAAATTTTACTTATTTCTACTGCATTAGGTTATATTTATGGGGAATACAAGGAAAATGTATCTATGTATTAAAAGATATTAAGTACACTACTTATAAAAGGTTTATAGTGGACTCAATTTCAATGTTGGTTTACAAACACTCACAGAGATGAAATCATATTTCTCAATTACAAAATATTAACTAAAAAACATCAAGAGTGTAGGAATTTTCTCACAAATCAACATAGAAATGAATTCTGAAATGTTGGTATAGAAATATTCTCCAAATTCATTATGTTTTATGTTTTTTTCTTCTTCCTTCTTCTATATCAACAGCAAAAATTCAATGAAAATATAATCTCTATAGATTTGAAATAATTTTTCTCATCATAATATCCCAATATATCTAGTATTTTTTTCTAGATCCAATCATATCAATAGGATCATTTTCATTTCAAGCAATTTAATCAATGGATATGATCTCTTTAAGTTATTAAAATCCTCTATAATCAAAGAACATATCCTCCCCTTATTAAATAAAAATTATATCGCATAGTATCTTTTTATATGTTCTTAAATTCACTTAAAGAATATATGTTTGATGGATTCTAAATTATTTAAATAAAACATATATTTTTTATATTATTGAGTAAAAAACACTTTAGGACATAATTAAAAAAATCTATTCGACACTATAATTTAGAGCCAAATATATATCAAATATTTAAACTATTTGAGATAATATAATCTAAAAATATTTCATTGAAATGTACTAAATCCTAAAAATAAGTATAAAATAAAAATATTAACTTTTGGACCATCATTTTTGAAATGATAATTGGTTCGTAAAACTCAATCTTTAACACCAAAATTAAAAAAAAATTCTTTCACTAACCATGGGGATATATTATACCATTAATATGTTGTGTATAAAAGTTATTGGTTTCATTTTTTATCAATATGTTAATTTCTATTTGGTGATAGAGGAAAATATTCTTGGATAATTTTTAAGGATTCATTAGCTACAATTAGATGGAATGCCTAATAATTTACCCATCTCAATATGTTGATTGAGATACTTCTATTCATCATAGTTCATGTGAGGATTGTTGTAATGGTCCTCATAGAAACTAATGGTAGGCTTTAGTTGATATTATTATTTTTCTTATGGTCAAATTTTACTATGTGCAGTCGATCCGGATGTGTGGTCACATCAAATGGAAAATTCCCCACATAGTCATGTAATATGGTAAGTTTTTTTAATCATAAAAAATAACATAAATAGTGAATTATCTAGTGTGATATAATGGATAAAATATAAGATTACTGATTCTGAACAAATAGATCTAGACAACACTAAGTAATTTATCTTCATGGGATTAGGCATTATGATCACTTGAGATGATCATGATCATTAATGTTGAGAAAAAAATGGATTAAAGAAAATGTGATGATTTGATATTGAGGGTGATCCTACTAAGGAAGAACCTTCAGATCGATATTTAAGGGCCTATATGATAATTGAGTATAATATGATAATTTAGGGCTCATGAGATAATTGAGGGATTCAATGATATTTGAGGGACAATAAGATAATTTTTTGTCCTTGTAATATTTTAGATAATTTATTTTAATTAAAGGGTAAAAATATAAATTTATCTTATGCACATGAGATTTATCCTATATATTTTAGGGAGGATAAGTTGAGTTCCACTCCATAATAAGGATTTCCACATCAAAGATATGTATAAATCCATGTATATAAAAAAAATTATGACTTAAATAAGTGGATTTCATAAAGGAATACATGATGGAAATAAACCATGTCTTTCAAAAGGATTTACCAAGGATTTAAATAATATTGTGATAATTAAATATCATATAAAGGGTTTAAGGATAATTATTTAGGTTTTTTAAATGATGAATAAATTGGGAAAATTGCTGACCAATTTAAATGAAGTGATTGTGCTAGGAAAACTTCTTCGAGTTTTCATATTTCTAAACTAGAGAATAATATTATCATTATATTATTAATTCTATATATAAAATAATTAGGTTAGAATTAAATAAATAATTATCATAAATATTTTTAAATTCTTTATAATTTTGAGAGCATGTTACATTCTTATCTTATATAGAGAGGGATTCAAACCCACTTGAGTATTAATGAAAGATAAGGAGTAACTTGATCATACACAATCCAAAAGTGGAATTGTTTCCACCACTATTTTTGATTTTCATGAGGGATTACACATGAAGATATGTTGATCCATATACTCTTGGAGGATAACTAACGTCTTTTTGTGTAGATAACACCAAGAAAAAAATATAAATTGTATTATTTATTAGATATTTTATTAAATAATAATTGTATATTATATATGACTATTTATGTGGTAGAGATAACAGCTTACACTATGTTTTATAAGAATATTAAATATATCAGAGAATCCATGATGGGAGTTATAACCAACATGGATAGGAGTAGGCTATTCAGAAATTTTGTGTAAACATTGTGTGTAGTTCTCTTTCATACTATTTCTACACATAGATATTAAGATATGATAAATAAATTAGTGGATCAAAAATCAAATATAGTTCATGATATTTGGTTAATAGTAAATAACTCATAAAAATAAAATTGATCAATAATTCTCTTATACCCCACTCATTGATCGAATCAAATATGGGAATAATCAGTGGTATCAAATGAGGTTCTTTATATAGATACAGTACAACATTTTTGAGAAATTAAGATCATAAATAATGTGAATATATTTTGATTTCCTACATTATGGTAAAAAAATCATAGTATGAGTTTTAGGATTCAACTCTACCATCATTCTCTTAGACTATAATTTAGAGATGCTCCTATATTATGGTGCTTCTATAACTAAAAATGATAAATGAATTATGGATATAGAAGTAATGTCTCAAAATTATATCTCTATGTCCCATTTTGGAATGTTCTATATAGAGATAATAGTCCTTTATATAGTAAATTATATTTGTGAGAAAATTCATAAGTATCTATGGAGGCAGTATCATGGTGATGGAAGATAATATATAATACAACATCTCATTTAATATGAAATAAGATAGGATTAATCCTTAAAAAAGAAGGAAAATGATGATATAAGATTTGAATCCATAAAAAGAGGAAAATTCATAGAGTGGAAGGTTGAAGAATCCAATGATTCAGATGTTGAGGATGATGAAGATGTCAAGTAAAATTTTTCTATTCCTAAAATAGAATCTTAAAGGGTATATTGAAATGAGAAGGTAAGAAATTACCTAGATCATAAAACAATTATAAAACCTTTCATGCTGTAATATATTTTCTAATGATCACAGTTGATGAATATGGATTATATGTGGAAAATGAGATGATGTAAAAACAAAAAAAAGAATAAGAATAAGCATTCAAAAATTAATAAAATAAGGATTAAGAAAATGAAAGAGAAAGATGTATCATCTAGAAAATCTAACACTAAATTCCAAATATTTTTTCATATTGATAATGGATTTGATCTATAAAGTAGTGATGATAATGAGGTTGAATAAATATTGGATCTGATCAAGAAAGAAGTAGAATATATTAATGATATCAATATTCACAATGTTAGGGATGTCAAAAAAGAAAGTATTATTAGTGATATTTATGATAAGTTGGTTGCAATAGAAGAATAACTAAGAGATGATAAATCCTTTTTTTATGTTGTTAAACATTAGTTTGATAATGTTTGAGTGGAATTTACCATGTAAAGTGAGGTAAAAGTTTAATCTTCTTATATTAGTGGGAATATGGTCTCCAATGGTAAAAATAAATCTACTCATAATCGGTTCCATGTTAAATCTATTATCTCAAATAGTGAAGGTGAAAAACAAAACTAAGGACATGTTTTGACCATGATAAATCATATGATACCTTCTTCCCCATAAAATAATTAAAGAAGATCAAGAAAGACACTTAAAACTATGTAAAATAATATTTAAACTAAAGTTATACAATCCAAAAAAAATCTAGACATACCCACTATAAAAATGAATAATCAATTTACAGAAGTCATTATTGGTGTTGTGGGAGGTATGGACATGAAGACTACTCTTACTGGTATAATATTTATTTACTTAAGAAATGTAAATAACCAAGTTGATAGAAAATGAAAAACAAACTCATAGAAATTATGTTATGACCATAAATACACAAAATATGTCTAAATGAATACTTTTGGGTGTTTATAATGATTATCTAGAAGATGTATAAAATAAGGTAAAAAATATAAGGAATGAATTAGTAAACTATCATGAGAAATTCCTTCTGTTTTTAAATAGATAAAAATTCATAAACCTAAAAAAGAGGAGCCATGTTATATTAAAAAATTCAAAAGGATATATGAGTAGCCTAATGAAGTAGACCTAGTCGAGAGAGAATTCATAATGATCAGGTCATAAAATCTAAATATGAAAGATAAAATAGTTTATAAAGAGATGGATGATAAAGAAAAAAGAAAAAATGTTTAAAAATGAAGTTATCATTAATTAGAAGATATCAAAAAATAAAACTTTTAACAATTAAGAAAAATATTTTCAATAGTGTTGTTAGCCTAGGAATGTTTTATAATATTTTATGATTTTATTACCATACTAGGAATAATTTTAGAGAGATTATATCTAATTACATGTCAAAGAAGTTTCCTTTCTTATTGAAGTGATTAAAATAGATTAAAAAAAGAAACATTTCATGAGAAATAGAATATTAAAGAACTGGTTGGCGTAGAAAAAAGGAAAATAGGTAAAAAAAACTATTTTCATAAAGATATTGGGAGAAAAGAGAAACATAGGGATAGGGAATCTATAAACCTTTGTGTTTCTTATAGGGAACAAATAAATTCACTCCATATTCTATGTTATTTTTTTCTGTGATAACATGTAGAGAATCAAATTATAGGAGTAGATTTATCAATATTAGATAGAAAATAATGTTAAACTCAATGTATTTTTACTAATATGTAATATAAGGGTGAGAGAATCACTTGAGGGTGATAAAAAATAAAGATTAAGATATTAATATGTCACATATTATGCGAATATAGACATTATGTAAAATGAGGATAACCCATAAAAGAAAAATGTTGGTGTATAAAAACCACACTAACATCCCTTTTTATTATATTTTTTCAATATATATATTATGGGGGAGTGTTTTTTATGAAATGTTGAGAAAAGGAGGGAATTGAATTCGTTTTACTTGAACATTTATATGTGTTTGATGAAGGTTTTTTTAGGACATATTTTTTAATAAATCTTTATGAGAATCTCAAGAAATAAATTATGAGATTATATCACATGGTAGGTTGGTTATAGATATAATTTAATAACTTGGATAAATCCATCTTAATTCCTACAATGGGTTAGCCCAATAATAATTAGAGTCGAATAACTGAAGGACATTTCTAATGAAAATTAATGTCCAATCATATTTATCATAAGGTGATTATGTAGAATTTTATATTCGAATAATAGAGAATAATTTGAGTTTTGGAAGAATGTTGATAAGGTGACAATCCACCATTTTCTCTTTCTATATGATTTTTAATAATAGATAGAAATAAATGAGAACACATATTTACTTTTTGAATTTTTTGTGGATATTCACAATAACTACAAAGTGGGGATTATTATTCACAAAAGTATTGGTTTCTTTTGTTTTCAATATGTGAATATGTTATTGGTGATGGATGTGATTATTCTTGGAGGATTATTATGGGCACATGAGTTGTAATTGGATTTCATACTTAATTAATAATCCATGTCCATATATTGAGTAAGCTTTTACCTTGTGGTAAATTACAAGTTGAAATTTATGTGATTATATTCAAAGAAATATAAGGTATGTGTTGGTTGAAATAAAGTTTTTTCTAGTTATTGATAGGTTCGATCTATAGTTGATCAAGATGTGTGGTTGCATTATATAGTATTATTATCCATTATTACTTAATATAGTCATTTTCTAACTCATTCTCATTTAAAAACATAGCAAATCTCCATGTATGATCTATTAGGTGAAAATATATGATTCAAAATTCTAAAGAAATATGTTTAAATTATGATAAGGAACTAATATTCATGGGATTAGGTATCATAATATATTTAGAAGATTGTGATTCAATAATATGCGTATCAAATCATCAAATTTGATGTAATTTTATGATATTGAGTGAGAACTATCTAAGAAAAAATATGTATTTTGGTATTTGTGGTACTGTATGATAATTGAGTGGGAATAAGATAATTGAGATCTTGTAAGATAAATGAGGTATTATAAGATATTTGATGGATTTTTTAGATAATTGAGGGGTTAGAATTTATTTTAAGGATCATTTGAGAGTTAATGGGTTGTAAGATAAATAAATCATACATTCATGAGATTTATAAAATGGATATGGGGGGAGATAAATTGATTTCAACTCCCCGAGAAGGAGGTCCACATGGAATACTTTACAGAATCAATGCTTGTGGATTATTTGTGTGCATTAAAGATTGGATTATATAAATGAATTCAAGAAAGAAATAACTCGAGTCTTTGGGATGGTTTGATTGTATATTTTGAATGATATTTTGATAATTAAACATCACATCAAGGAATAAATCCCAATTTTTCTATAAGATTAAATGAGGAATAAATTGGAAAATTTCTTGACCAATTTAAATAAATAGATCACAAATTTTAAATATCATAGTTAGCTTATAAATTTATAATATATGTAAAAATATTCATGTGATGTTATTATATATATATATATATATATATATAATATGTGGGTGAGGATATCATATAGTGTGATCATAAACCATGTTAGAGACTAAAAAATTTAGAGTTCTCGGTAATTTCTTATCATAGTGAGAAAAGGATTATAATCCAAGAACAATTAAAGAAAAAATATTTCTATATTGCACTTGAGTATTCATGAATTCTAAGGAATATATAGGTCACTCATGATCTAAAGAAAGTTTTGATCCCATCACTAAAAATGATATTCGGGAGGGGTATAGATTTAAACCATTTGATCTATCTTTAATGGAGGACGACCAACATATGGGGTTGTAGACAATACATAGAACATGTTGTCCATATGTATTTATTTAATATTTTGTTGAAGAATCATTGTATCTTCTAGTAGACTCTGAGAGTGTTGGAGAGAATAATGGACTTTTTATTGTAGAATATTGTTGACGATATTAATGAATCCATATGGGAGTATAACTGACATGGAAAGAGTATGAATATCGATTGAACCTTGAAAGTATTGTCTTTTATGCTCTTTATTACTTATAAAACTCCATGTTTTAGGATCCGTTAATAATAAAAATATTATTATTATTATTATTATTATTAATAATTATGTCTATAATTATAAAGAATACTTCTCTATTATTTTGAAAGAATTAATACTCGAATAGAAATTGGGTCACATGAGATATGAACCAATATAATGATAGTATATTAAATTGTAATGGGACATTACAATAAAGGTATATTAAACCATGTATAAAATACATTGGATTGTTACACATCATTAATGGTTACATCCATTAAAACTACAAAAAAGGATAACATATTTAAATGAATAATATTTTTAAAACTTGAAATTCTCATGTAATACAATCACCTTTATGAATAAACATTAGTATAAAAAACTTCAATGTGAAATAATACCATAAAAGTAGAATCCATGTCATCATATCTAAAATGAAAGCGATTGAAATGATAAGTGTGAACGGAATAAGATTCTTAAGACTATATATATAAGAAATATGATCATTGAAAATATGATTGTAGAAATTATGGTCATTACAAGTATGGTTATTGAAATTATAGTCATTGTTTCATATCCTATATGTATACTGAAGATGGTTATCATTAATTTGTATACTTAAAATACTAAATCTCACAATAAAATAAAAATATGATATAAAAACGTTATATATGTGTGTGTGTGTGCTATATATAAATATTATTATAATAATTGTTAAAATATTATTATAATTATTAAAATATTAAATGTTGTGTATATAAAATTAAAATAAATATTACAGCATTGAAAGAGTAGTAAAAATTAAACATTGGAATATAACTATATAGTTAATAGTGTTTGTTAACACATATTTAGTATAAAAGTAATATTCAATTTCAAATAGATATTTTAATATGAATTGTATATTTTGTCCTTATAATTTAAATATATATTTTTAAATTATTATTATTTATGAATTAAAATATTAACATCACTTAAATTATATATCAATATTAAATAATATTAAGAATGCATAATGTTTAAAAGCGTTTCTTTTCAATAAAATTGATTTTATTTATAATTTACATTATTCATCTAGAAGATGAATATATTAATTTATGAATTATAATTTTATAAAATAATATTTATTTTTTAATTCTTTATATCAAAATTACTTAATTATTATTTTTTTATATTTTTCTGAAGTAATCGATTTATAAGTGAATAGTAAAAATACCCATATTGCTAAAACTATAAATATCATTATAAAATAATGAATTAAAATATTAAGAAACTATTTTTATATATAATATATATATATATAATAATTAATATAAATCATTTAAATATAAAATTATGAATTTTTAAAACACTTTCTTAACATTTTTGAAACATAAGTAATATTTAACACTAAAAACCTTTGTTACACGCTATTAAAAAAATAAAATTTATCAGTTTTAGAATATAAATATAAAATAATTTATTTACTATTTATATTCACATGTTAATATTTGAAAAAAAAATTAAAATTAATTTTTATGAATAATGATAATATTATTCAGAATAGTGTTAATTTCTGTGATATTGTTAAAATAATTTTTAAAGAGTTCTATACCCAATATCATATAATTTTTATTTAATAAATAAAATTTAAATAAATTGGATTAGGAATATAATATTATTTTTTAACCTATTCATAAATATATTTACACTCATTCAATTAATATTCAAAACTAAATAAGATTATGAATCCATAAAGTTTAAAATGTCATTTCTCTTTTAAAACAGTTTTTATAAAAATTACATATTTTTAATTAAAATTTATTTTTATAATATTTTGAAATATAATTGAATTAAATAGAGTTTAAATTTATTTCTATAAAATAAAAAAAATTGTGGTTTATGTAATATTTTTAATAAAAAATGACTTAGTTAAACATTGGATACTTAGTTTAAAAGTAAAATAGTAAAATGTATAAAAAATGATAAATACCCTATAATATGTTGAGAACATGTGTGGAAATCCTTGGATAACTAATTATCAACACAATATCATCACACAATAAATTATTATGATTTATTAGAGGCATTAACCATATAATAGTATAGTGATGTTATGGAAGGGTAAAGGGTATTCCCAAAACATCCATTTTCACTTATAAAAGGGGGTCACTTCAACCCCTCCATAGTTAGAAATTTCATTAAAATATTCCATGAAACATTTACCTAAATAATTTTCTTATAATAAATTCTCTACTAATTAAACCTTAGGTCATTATAGTCCAACTTAAGGCCTTCAGTTCTAAGGAAATCTCTAAAAGAAGATCATGCTTCAAATATCAGTATTACCTTCTTCAAAACATTTCCCCATTAATATTTCTCTTGAAAATATCTTATATCCATTAAAATATAATTAAAAATGTTTAATTATTATACTTAGTGTATATTATATTAATTTAATGTCCATTATTTACTCCACTCCTTCCTATAAGAAAACAAAAATGTCATTAGTACATTTCATTGACTATTTCCACCAAAATATGACATCATCCATTTTAAATCAACTCCATTCATTACTGATAAAAAGGATGTAATGGATTAATTAATATTATATATATAATATAACTATGATTTTAAAATTTAAAATTATAACTTACCTTATTTCCCTCTAATATCTTGGGAAATTGAATCGTCGTTCTTGTGTATCAGTGAACTATATCCTCCATAAGAAATGAGTTTTATTTCTCAAAACCACCCATCTTTGATACCCTAAAAAATATATTTAATATAAAAAATAATTTCCATTAAAATATTAATATTAAATATATTATGAAACTATTTTAAAACACATTCTGAAATGGTCAACATACATAAGGAGTAATGAAAAATTGACAAAACAACCACAAGTAACTATCATAGGTAAGAAAAACATATAATAAATAAATGGAATGTGAAAATAAATAGTTTGTATTCAATTAATAAAGGATGAATAAGGTTAATAATAAAGAACCTATTAATAATAAATTTATTTTTTAAGAAATAAAGTGAATGCACATAATGAATTTGGAACAAGATATAGGTTTTCATCTCAATTTCTCTTCATTAAAATTTGTTTTAAAGTTATGCTCAAATTTCTCATTTATGTGGTGTATATACTACCTAAGAATTTTTTTTTGTAATAAAATATTTAATTTACGTTATTTATGAAACCATATGTTCTTCCATGATTCTAATTTCCTTTTATTCAAGATTAGAAATTTCATATGAGTTTCATCTTAAATCCACTTCATTGAGACATGATTTAACGATAGGAACTGATATCTTATTTATATGGTATATACAATTCCAACAAATTTATTTGGAAATAATATATAATTTAATTAATTTTAGTTACATAACCATATGATTATAAATCTTCCAATTAATTTTGATTCAAATTTATTAAATTCATAAGTGTGTCATCTTAATCACCCTTCGTTCAAGCATGATTTGGTATTATGCACCAATGTTATTTTGTATGGTTTATCTATGGAAAAAATGAATTATAATATCATAAATAATTTTTAAAATTGGAAAAATAATTTATATTCATGATCTTCCATTCTATGGTATATGGTTAATATCATCCTGAAAATATAAAGGTATTTTATAACTAAATCTAATTTCTTGAGTTATAATGTTTCTCCTTAAATTTTGTCTTAAATATCATATGGTATAAACTATTTATATGTTTCGAGATCAATTTTATTAAAATATTTTTTAATAGTGATATTTAATCCTTTTTTAATATGAAATATATTTAATAATAATTCATATCCATTTAAATACTAATTTCCCCACTTTTTCCATAATTTCTTTTCCCTCTAATGTTCTCCTTTTTAATTTGAAACCTAATTATGGATTATCATATTTTCCAATAAAATTTTCATTATTATCTTATAAAAAGTAAGTTTCATAATTACATAATCAATTTGGGACTCCAAAAAAATTATTTTAAATTTTATTTTCTTCCATGATCATTTTTTGGATCTTCTATATCTCCTTCATGACTTATCTGTTATTCATTCTCTTTATGTTTATCCCGTTTATACAATATTATTTTCATATACCTCTTTAATTTTTGTATATATATTTATATATACCTAGTTATATGTCTATAACTTCATAATATTTTAAATGGAAATACTATGTTTGATATAATATAATATACGCAATATCTATCATAAACAAACAACATAATCTTATTATTTAAATGTGACCATTATAATTTAGACATTAAATTGGAGGGTATGAATAGTATTAATGACATTATGAAATATATAATTTTCAAAATCATTTCTAATATATTAATTAATTCATTGTAAATAATCACTCTAAATTTTAGTCAAGTACTTTTATTCATCAAAAATATATTTTCTTCAAAATATGTGTTATCTTTCATTTTATGAGTGAATATAATAAGTAAAATTTTAAACTTTTAGAAAAATAATTTTAAAAATTTAACTTTATTTTATTAAATAATAATATCATTTTTTACTTTGGATGATATTTAGGGATTTTTTCAGAAATATTGGGTTTTCAGGGAATAGTGAAAATACATATTTTTCTAAAAATGTCATTTATTTTCAATAAACTAAACAATATAAAAGTATCATTATGTTTTGGATTTTATTTCAGGTAACATGTGTATTTTTTTAGTTTTATTTTATCTAATTAAATAATTTTTAATCAAATTTTTTTTTAGAATAAGTTTGTTTTTGGGTTTAAAAATGAGATTTTTTTAAAACTATTTTAATTTACATAATGTTTCTCATTTCAAATTAGTTAAAATAATCCCTAATAGGGAATTTTTTAAATAAATCTATAGATTATATATCAGTAAATATTAATTTATCTTCATACAAATATTATTATTAATCATATATTTAATATAAAATCATTTTTTCATTAAAAATACACTTCTTGAAAACCCTCTTTTCATCATGATTGTGGGTTTTGTTTTAAATTAAAATTTTACAATTATATGAATTTAAATTTTTTAAATGGATTAAATATTTTAAATCATACATAAAAAATTATATAGAAAGTTTATTTTCATTTTCACACAAAAGAATGATACCTTGGTAAAAAAGGTTTACCACATTGTAGGAAAACTAATGAAACGGGTTATCGTTAAAAGCTAAAATCTTAAAATACCTAAAAAATAAAACATTAAACTAGTGGTTTATGTGTTTCTAGAACATAAACATCCTTTGAGACATTAATTATCATTCTAATTCACTCCACCAAATTGTGGTTGGATTTAAATATAACATAATCATTATTTAATCACTTAAAACTACCCCACCTCAAGTATAAATATCACTCCTCACCACCCAATTTATCTTTACAGGACTAGAATCTATTCAAATATCTACCAAACCATCTAATAACCACTTTAAAAATGTCTAATTTCTTTTGTTATCTTCAAAATTCCAAATCTAATATCCTTAAGGGGCCCTTCAAGGAGGTGATATTTAAGAAGTAACTTTCTTAAACCACCTCTCTTAATTTATTTTCTCCTTATACCTTCTCCTCACCAACTTCATCCATCAAGAAATAATAAATATAGTATCATGTATATAATATAATTTCATATTGATAATTTAATATATTTTATCCATCTCTATTATTATCACCTCTTTTTCAATGAAACGATACCATTTCCCAACTTATGGAGGCTAATCGTCTTCATGGATAATGAGTTTTCGTTTTCGATTACCCCCTTCAAGGATGATCATAAAAAAATATTTTTGTTAAATTATATTTTAATTGGTATATTATCACTTATTTCATATTCTGGAACTAATATATAGATATAATATTAAATAAAACGAAACTACTTTCTAATGGTCAAAAAAACCTCCAAAATAAACTAAACATTTGTCATTAACATTTTTATCCAATGAATAATCCTCATAAAAGAAATAAAAATGATATATGGGTCCATTTATACTAATATAATTTAATTAATACCATTGCATTCCACTTTTATAGTTTTATTCCCATTTTCCAAGAACATCCATAATTATAATCAATTGAACCGACCATGAAATCTTGAAATAAACGCTCCTGGAATGACAAAATAGATCATTATAACTCATCTAAATAGTAATAAATTAACATAATAATATTATAATAAATATAAAATATATTTAAACGGTTCAGAATTAAGTAATTAATGAATATAATTTTATTATTCCCAATATTAAGAGCATGAGCAGAACTTTCCGACACAAGGTAAGGTATTCATTAATTAAAAACCTCATTTTAAATGTTTTAATGATTTATTTTATAAATAATTCAATATCATGTAAATGTTTTTAAAATAATTTTTATGAATTTATTTATATTTATGTGAATTTTTAAAAAAACTTAATTTTATAATTTCTCTCAAATTATTTCAAAAATGTATTTTTTTTAAGGTTTTATATAAGGGGTATTCTTAACCCATTTCCATTATTTGGGTTAAATATATACTTCATTGATTGTGTCATGCTAATATTATGTTTTGAATAAATTTTTATTATTTGAATTTGAATTTAAATTTTTTTATGTGTATTAACATCTGATAAACATAATCTATTAATTTGATTAACTTTCACTTCAATGATGTGATATTTGAAAGAGTCTTTATTTAAAAAAATATTCTTTTTAGGTTTATTTTTAAAGTAAAAAATGAATGTTTTATTATATTCCCCAAACATAATTTCCCACTATCATGTCTTCTTAATATTTTTAAGCTTACTTTACAAGTTTTATGGTTATTTTCAAAGAAAATGTTTACCATTATACGTTCACAGGTCTTCAAAATGAGTTATTTAAAAATGAAAAGTTTATTTTTTTCAAAGAATGTTTTTATAAAGAAATATTTCGTGATTTATGTTTATGTTATGTATATTTTTCATAGATAATTATTATCAGTGGTTTCGTTATAAACCAATTATGTGTTGTTCCTTAATTAACTAAGTATGGGTGGTTACAATATTTACCAATGATGGGTGGTTCAATGATAAACCAAGGATGGGTGGTTATGTAATAACCTTAAATGTATTGGGTAATCCAGATATGGGAGTTGACCATATAGGTTAGTCCATTTATACAACGGTTTGAGCCCCATTATAGCTCACGGGTGATCCCAATATAGCTTACGAGAAGGGTTGATCCCCATTATAGCTAATGAAAAATGGGTGACACTAATAAAGTGTATATGAAGGGTTGAGACCCATTATAGCTCACGGGTGAGCCAGATATAGGTTATACTAAGGGTGAGCAATATTATATCTCTCCAATATATTGGGTAATGATTTTATTGGAAGTCATCCATATACTTATTTCAATTAAAAAGGTTTTTAAATGTTTTTATGATTGTGATTCTATATTTTTTCAAAAAGGATTTTTTTTCTTGTTATGTGTTTTAAAGATTTTATTTGACATATATTTTTGTGTATTTTTATGTAAAAATTAATTATTTCATTTTATCAAAGAATGTTGTGATAAAGGTAAATATTTTATGGGGTATATTTTTTCACTAGAATAACAGATTACCTATTTTTATGCCCCTTACTGATATTTTTGTGCTCATCCCACATTTTAGAATGTTTTATAGGGTTTAAGGAAGATTATGGTCAAGGATGAGGTCAATATGAAAATTTTCAATATCAATCATGAAAATAGACCTTTTTTATTTTAAAAAAGTGTTTTTGTGAAGAAAAAATATATACTGGGTTGAAGTGTTCTAACTTTGAAATTTGGGTTTATATGTAATAGTTTTTCATAATTCTATAAAACTCTAAACCTAAAAGATCAATGTGATTACAATTATATGAACTCTATTTAAAAACATTATAATATTTAATGTTTAAGATCGGGCACTCATAGTTGGTATGAGATGAGTCTTTACACAAATTTAAAGATGAGTATGTTTCCTTGTAATGTTTTCATCGGATTTATATATATCATCATGGTTTTACAAGTTTAAGGATGATTATAAGTTAAAATTCATAGACACCACTTTATTGGTTTAACATGATGGATTTTTAGGAGATTAATGATGCTTTTGGAGATTGGATTTATAAAGGTAATTTAATTAGATGTAATTTATTTGAAGGTTAAAGTATTATAGAGTTTTTATGGGTATCATCTTTAAAAGGGTAATTTTAATTTTAACATGTAATAATTCATTTCATGTTTTAATAATGTTTTGTCTTATAGATTAAGGATCATTTATCAATATTAAAGGAATAAAATAATTCATAACCTTCTTATCCATTATGGATGATTTTATTATCACTATTATGGGAAAAAATTGTTTAAATGATTTTGATAGATTTTTGAGTACTCAAATCACCTGAAAGAAACTTTTTGACTTCTCTAACATTGTTTCTTTTCCCCAAAGATTTTATGGGTCATGGTATAATTTCAATTTTATTTATAAATAAAAAAGTTTCTAACTCTCTAAAAATATAAAATCTATATAGGGAATGACCATTTACTTTCTAGAAGTAGAGAATCATGTCAGGTTCTAAAGGGGATATCAAAGAAATTATTATTTATATATTTAGGGTATGAAATATTTTTTGTTCAATGTATGTAGCATTTTTGGATTAATATTGATGAATCATAAGGATATGATTAATATATTTGATTATAGGAATTAAGTATTAATGAATAAGATGATGAATCATGGTTAATGGTTTGAGAAGCATATTGAATGAAAAATTTGTTTATGTATTGAGTTTCCAAATGTGTGATATAGTCGTATTTTATTGATATTATGAGAATCATGGAATTTCTGTAGATTTATCTATAGAATATTTTTTTCATTAATTTGGAAATGTATGTTATATGTAATTGATGACTTTAAAAATTGGTAAAATTGTTATAATTTTTAAGGTACATATAACCCTTAATTTTATGATATGAAAAAGGTTATTTGAGGAAAAATTCATTTACTTTTGTTGGACATAAGTTTAAAATTATTGGAAATATTTTTGGTTTATATAATCTCTAAATTTGAGGTAATTATGGGTTATTACCTTCTTGGTATTAAAAAAATGATATGAAATAACCTTTTAGGTTAAATATATTAATTTTATTATTGAGGATGTTTATGAAATCTATATTATTTCACAATGATTATTTTACTATAGTGTTAGAAAAGTACATCCCACAAACCATGTTATAAATTGTTGTGTCTGGAAAGGCCACGGGGGTTAATCCCATAACTGAATAGTGAAAAGGGTGCATCACCTTCCACTAGCCAACATGAATTCCCATTTTGTATGATATTTTTCTTTAGTTAAAAAATTTGATCAATGAAAAGTATTTTTATTTCCAGAACATATGATTTATCCTATAGATAACCATGGAATTAGAAAATTTACTTGGATATTAAGTGATTACTATTATTTCAAAGTATGTTCACTATTTTGGGAACCTTATATTATTACGGATATTAGAATACTGTGGGATTTTATCATAGATGTAAAGGATTAATGAGATTTCTGAAACATATATAATTTATATTGATTCGGGTTATTTATGTAAATGATTAATATACCTTGAATATTATGTTATTATGGAAAATAAATTTTGAAATTATACTTTTAGAGTGATTCATATTATTTGAAAATTAATATTAAATTTATATTAGAAGACTATGTGATCAAATCCTTCTGATTTTTGGGTTTTAGTTTTAGTTGATAATACTTTGAGGAATTATAAGTATAGTTATTTATGGACTAATATATACAAAACTTTGGGTATTAGTATTGAATTTTAGAGATTATAGTAGTTTTTCATCATATAATGGTATATTATTTTTAGAGAATTTAGTTTTCCTATTCTAAAAATTTTGGTTTTCATTAATTCTTAAAGATATGAGGAATATATAGTTATAAAATTGTAAATTTTTTTATCCATATAATTTGATTATGATGCTTCAGGTATAAAATCATCATCTTGAATACTCATCATTTAGAGAAAATATGGGGATTAATTTATACTTTTAATGTAAATATATTTCTTTATGTTCAATTTCAAGGCAATAAAATAATTCCTAAACTCTAGGAAATTTTTTTGAAACAAAAACCATTATTTTTTACTTTTCTTAATGATAAATCAATGTTCTTTAAATATATCACAGACTTATAATTTTATAATGGTTAGATTTCTCAGGACCATGTTCTTTATTACTCTCTATCATCCCTTGGGGATCATATTTTCTCTTCCATTTCCATGTTATCCTTTATGGAAACCTAGTATGTGTTATTCCATATGACCTTCTTACATTTATTTCTTTCTTTTAAAGAGAATTTTTATTGATCCTTTTTATGATGTGGGGTTTCAAAAAAGGTATTTTCAAAAGTTAAAAACCTCTTTTTTGATCTTTTGTTAAAATTTATTGGATATAATTTATTAAGTGGGGGGTAGTGTAACATCCTAATATTTTAAAATAATTTTTTTTTCAATAGCCTACAAGATATGCAATAATGATCATAAACAGACAACAAAATCTTATTATTTAATTTTAAACCTTATAATCTATTGATTAAATGGGATGGTATGAATATTATAAATGAAATTATGAAATATCTAATATTCATACTCATTTTAAATTATTAATTAATTCTTTTTAAATAATCATTAAATTTTTTAGTAAAGATTTTTTATTCTTCAAAAATACATCTTCTTCAAAAAATGGGGATTTTTGTGTTTTATGAATGAATATTATAATTATATTTTAAAAATTTTGTAAAATTAATTTTTTAAATAATAATATAAAGTTTTAATTTGGGTAAAATCTTGGGATTTTTCAGAAAATATTGGGTTTTCACTGAATAGTGAAAAATACCGATATTGTAAAAATGTCATTTATTTTAAATAAATTAAAATTTTTAAGTGTATCATTATGTTTTGAAATTGATTTAAATTAACATGAGTATTATTTAGATATATTTAATCCCCTTAAGTTATTTTTAATCAAATTTATATTTCATTATAGAATAAGTTTATTTTTGGTTTAAAAAAATGATTTTTATGAAAACTATGTTAAAGTACATAATGTTTATCTTTTTTAATTAATTAAAATAATCCACTAAATAGAATGATTTAAATGAAATTTATAGATTATTTATCAATAAATATTAATTTTTTTTCATACAATGGTTATAAGTAATCATAGAGTTAATCTAAAATCATCTTTTTCTTGAAAAATACACTTCTTGAAAACCAACTTTTTCATCGCATCTATGGTTTTGTTGTAAATTTAATTTTTCCAATTAAATAAATATATTTTAGTTTAATAGATTTTTAATTATATTTTCTAAATTAGTTATTGATGTAATTTTAATTTTTATGCTTAAAAAATTTACCATGGTAAAAAAATATTTATCGTAGTATAGGTAAAATAATGAAATGGGTTGGAGTTAAAAGGTAAAAGATTAAAATACCTGAAAATGAAACATTAAATGGTGGGTAGAAGGTATTATAGACCTTAACTTGCCTTTAAAACATTAATTATCAATCTAATTCTTTGTAATTAATTCCATACAAATGTGGTTGGATTTAAATAAAAAATAATCATTATTTAACCACTTAAAACCACCCCTCCTCAAGTATAAATATAACTCCTCACCACCCCCTTACTCCTCAAAATACATTAAGCCCTCAAAATATATAAAAAACTCTATCCTACCCAGTATCTTCATTTCCAAGTGCTATTAGTGTAAATCCCTAAACCCATACTTCCAGATTCAGTACTAAAACATGATGTGTATTTTTTAGTATAATAGATAACTGAAAAATATACAGTACATTATAAAAATTAGGACCTTTTCTAGTCTAGGTTTTGAAGAATTAGACAACAAATTACATATATTAAATCAGAGTTTACAAAAAAAATACAATATAAATAATTTGATTCATCTATAGTATCACCTTAACTATCCTCTGAACATCTAAGGAATCCTGAGAAAAACATTTTAAAAACATGGAATGAGAACAAAAATCTCAATAAGGTACATAAAGAATGAAAAACCATTAGTCCAGTGGAAACATGTAAACCATTTAAAAACCCTTTTCTTAAAAAATCATAATCATGAATAGAAGCATCATGTAGTTTCCTTGGGACATATTTACCATATCTCTCTTAAAATCACCCTTACACAAGGAATAACCATTCAGTCAACTTCCATCTCTAGAGTACCCAATGCATTGGAGAGCTATAATGGGGCTCATCTGTCATATCTAATACTCCTTTATAAGAAATCACTTTTAAAATATAAAATCTGTTCACATAATAATGAAACCATATTCATTAAAAATAACTATAAAATCATATAATGTAAAAATAATAGTAACAATGCATCATGAAAATTGGATAAACCACTCACACCATAAAATAACAATCTTTTCAAATTTCATAAAATATACTTCTAAAATGATTTTAAAAGGAAATTCACTAACAAATATAATTGGAGTGAGAATTAATAGAATGGAATGGATATGTGTATTCACTATAAATACACATAATTCAACATATTATAAAAAAAATTACCACACAAATAATCTCAATACCACATAATGAATAAAGGAGAAGGTTAAACTAAAGAATGTAAATTGGGTTAAGAATTCATTTACCACAGGTTCATCTTACATAAAACATGTTTAAACCTTCTATATAATGGTTAAAAGAGTGTTATTAAATTTTAAAAAAACATATTAATTTTTATAACACCTTATATGATCATTTCACAACATCATATTATCCTTTAATTATTATTTTTTTTTCTTCCATTGTTTCAGGTGCGTTCTTTACAAGATTTTCATGGCTGGTTTGCATTTGATTTTCTTATCGTATGAAAATAAAATTCTAGAAGTGTAATGAGATGGTATTTTCATGTTTTATTAAACTTAAATTATACCATTTATTATTTTTAATTATTATATGAGTATGGTTCATTAGTTAAAACACTAATGATGTTCGTTTAAATAATTTTGGTGGTTCTTTGTTAATAATGAACTCATTTTGTTTTATAAATTAAAATCATGTATAAAAAATGATTAAATAACCTTAAATAAGATATAATACATAAATTATAATTTGGTTCAACAATAAAAATGGTTTCATGACCAGTCTTGAAGGATGTAAAAGAAATTTAAATCATATTATCCATGATTTCGGTAAATCGATACATCACGGATGGTGTTTTAATTTATAGAATAAGTGGGAGAGGAGAAAATGTATAGTGGTGAATCTTCAATAAATATGATGAAATATATAATATGTAAGATATTGGATCATTCGTGCCTCTTGGATAAGGTCAGGTGAGGAAATAATAAGAATATAAAAGTAAATGAAAAGAAAAGAAAGAAAACAAAAGAGGATGTTAACCACTTGATCTCTTCTCCTAGATATCCTTCTTAAGGCCCTTGGTTTTGGCCTTTTGGTGAGACCAGCCAATCTTGGATGTGGGGAAGGGTCTTGAGAGGATTATTTGGCAAAACGTAGGTAAGGATCAATGCTTGAGAGGTGAGGGAGGAAGAGTGGGGAAGTGGGTGGTATTTATAGTGGAGGAGAGGAGAAGTTTTCCCTTATTTTAATCATTATTTTATTATTTTTTTCATATGACAAGAAATAGTTATAATTCCAAGACCAAAAATAGTAATATGTGCATTTTATTTTGGACTAATGGTTTCTCATATCATCCATGATGCATAAAATAGTGTATTTACTCATAATGTATTTATACCATAATTACCGTATTTTACTATTCACCAAAAAATCAAGTATTTTAGAAAAATCCCAAAAATTCACCGTAACCATTTTTCAGCATTTAGAATCCAAAAATGGACTACATTTTATCAAAAAAATTCTAAATATGATAAATTTAGATTTTAAATAAAATAATATTTTATTCGAAAAATAACAATTTTAAAACATTTATTTACTTATTTCAATATATGGGTATATCATACTTTTAATTAAATCTTATATATATACTATCATAGGTGAGGTTACTATTCATAAGGGTATGTTACTATTCATAAGGGTAACATTTTTATTCATAAGGGTATGTTATTATTCACCAAAAATTAAGTTGATCTTATCAGACTCTAAATAACTTACTGATTAGAACTGTATATGCTTATTTTTCTAAATTCAAAACAAAGAAGTGGGAAAATTAAGTTTAATTCCAGTTATCTTATAAGTAACTAGGTTGTTACATTCTCCCCACTTTCTAGAAATTGTGTCCTCACAATTCTTATTTTCTTACTAAAAAATTTAGGATACCTTTCTCTCATAGCATTTTTAGATTCCCATGTTGCTTCTTTAACCATGTGGTTTCTCCAAAAAACCTTTACCTGGTGGATTACCTGATTCCAAAATACTTGTTCTCTTCGATCAAGAATCTAAATTGGTTTCTCTTCATAAGAAATATTATCTTCTAACTTAACTACTTATGGGCTCAATGCATGAGATGAATTTGGAACATACATTCTTAACATCGAAACATGAAAAATATTGTGTACCTGAGATAAAATCAGAGGCAAAGCTACTCGATAGGTGACTGGTCCAACTTTATCTAGGATCTCATAAGTTGTAATGAACCATGGACTTAGATTTCCTTTCTTACCAAAACATGTAACACTTTTCCATGGTGATATTCTAATAAAAACATTTTTGGTTAGAGTAGAGTACTCAAGAGGAGGTTTGAATTGAGTATCTATAAAAATTTATGTTAAAAAGTTATTTTTAAAAATTCCCCCAAATTTAAAATTCAATTGAACGGTTAGCTAGTAGTGAATTTATAAGAGCTTGATTGTTCGATTAATTTCTCAGAACTATGATTAGTTCTCAGTTATATAAATTTGATAATTAATAAAACTTTTGAAACTAACCTAATGAGTCAATACTATTATAAACACTTGTTAATCATAACTATGAGAGTTCAATTTATTTTTGTAAAACATGTGATAAAAAGGAGTAAAACTAAAACTAAAATCACAGTGGAAATGAAACAAGAGGATCAGTATCAAGAAAAGACCTAATTCTCTCCACTTGGTGATCACCTAGCATAAATCAGTTTAAATTAACAAACAGTATGATATACACCCTGGATCAGGGTACACAACAGCACACAGGCTATCTAGGTCACAAGACCTCTTCCACAGTTCTTCATGGGTACAAACTACCAGGTCACGCAAGGAACTCTTCCACACTTATCCATCAGAGTAAAAAGGTGTAAGAAGGTATGAGTGGAAGGATATATTTTATCCTTCAGTTTGATATAGGAGATAGTGTGTTCTTTACTAACAGATACACACACTACTCAAAGGTATGTAAAAATGCACACAATAGAGTAAATAAGTACAAGAAATGGTTTGAGAGGCTTTGTGTGTCTTGAGATGTAGTTTTGGACTCTTCAGATGTAGATGAGATGAGGTGTGAGTCCTCTTCTAGAATTTTACACTAAAACAGAGTATTGTATTCTGGATTCTAGGTACAATTATGGTTCTGCAAGTATATTCTTCTCCTTCTTTGATATTCTGAAGTAGTTTTTCAATTCGATGTATATCTTAATTGAGATTTCCTACTATATTCTTCCTTTTGTTCTTGAGTTCACAGGGTTTTTATGAGAGTCGTGGATGTTCTTATGTATCTCACACGCGGGCACACCACACACATTACTGCTTTTATCTTCAAAATGCTTTTATTCCTGAGGGCCGATAGAGAGTATGATCTTTCCATGTGCATCGTACCTCGTACTATCTAATAAAGGTCCTAGAAAATATTATTAAATATGTCAGTATCATTAAATGACTCAAATATGAAAGTTAGAAATAATTTTAATAAATGTAAATTTAAACAGTCTGTCAATGACTCCTTTGTCGGTGTGTCAATATATCAATGAGTCATCCTATAGGTGAGTTGTCCTGTCAGTGATACATTAGTCGGTGAGACATCAGTCAGTGAATTTTCTTTCAGTGAGACATCATTTAGTGATTCATTTGTCTATCAGTGTCTCAGTTCTTATATTGGTGTCAGTGACTCATACTTAGATAATTTTAGATGTTTTTTCTATCTTATAGTACAACAATGTCAGAATGTGTCAATACCCATATTTACACATAGATAATCAATTATAAGCTTGTTTATACTTAAATAAACAAAATTAGTTATATTATTGAAATGATCTGATATACTAGAAAATCTTTGACATGATTTAGAATCTGTCATGAGGTAAGATATGTGACTAGTGATTAATACATGATTTATAATGAGGTCAGATATATGTTATAATATATGACATGATTTGTGATAATTAAAACCATTATAGTTTTATATAGTGGCCAATAATCTCCTATGGGCCAAAAATCTTTCCATTTTTGATGATCACAAATGATGGAATTATTAAGAACCCTTAGAGAATGATTAAAATAAACAATCTGATAAAGATGAATAGCCTTAAAAAATAATTATAGGAAGTAAAATGTATTAGATTAAAATAAATAAAGAGTAATTCATCAATTTCTCCCCTTTATAAAAATAATTCATTAATAATTCTTAATAATGTTCTCCCTTTTTTGGATTAGCAAAAAGTGGAAGATTAAAAACAAAAATAGAAAAGTAGAAATAGTGAATTGTCATTCATAATCAAATTACACTAAAATCCATAGAGGAAAATGACTCACCCCTATCAAAAAGAATAACTCCATGCTACTTCTTAGGGTCAAGGGGTTCCTTACCTTTATCAGATGGATCAGTGGCAGGTCCAATTAGTGGTGGCTAAGAAACAAGAGAATCTAAATGAATCTTTAGCAGAGGTAAAGGAATTCATGCTAGAATAGATGGTTTCAGGCTTGGTATGTTCTGGTACAACACCTGAGGTTGAGTTTGTTCTGTGATAGTAGGCTAGATTTTGGTCAAGGCTTGAGCAACAGACATTATAGAGGAATTCATTGCTGAAGTATAGTGAATCAAAGCAGTATCTGGAATAACTATGGCTTCACTCTCAACATGGAGGTATGGTTTCAACATCCTGATAAAGTCCTCAATGATTTCTCCTCCATACTGCATTTCTTTTTCGAAGTCATCCTTGTTCTCCATAAATTTATCTCGGAGGTGAGTGAAATCCTTCAATTTCTGAACTTGGTCCTTAAATGCAACAGTCATGGGAGGTAATCTGAGACTTTCCATTAAGTATTTGAAGTGATTAGTGGGCAGATGCTTGGTATAGATCTTCTGAAAATATGGATTGACTTTATTGGTAAGATCTTTCTAAGTATCAGAGGCTCCCTTGGTATAAATCTTGATTATTTCTTGCACATGTTCAATAGACTTGTCAAGTTTTTCAAGGGTTTATGAATCTATTCCACTTGTCATTATTTTCATCTCTTATCTAATAGCAACTTTGATAGCTTCCAAATCTGTGGAGTGTACAGGAGCAGTTGAGGTTGAAGCAGATTTAGAATTTCCTTTACTTACTTTATCAGTTTGGAAAAATCAGGAACTTTAATATGAGAAACAATATCTTCAAGTCCTCTCATGACACTCTCCATTACAGTCATGTACTCAGTGGTTAAAGCATTGATGTAAGTAGTTAACTTCTTCATATCATTCCCATGTTTGGTGTTGTTTTCCATAGTGGTTTCTATAGTTGTAATCTAATTTTTCTGAATTTACTTTATCACTATTTGTGAAACTGAAATAGTTTCATATGAAGATGAATTTTCTGAGGTAGGAGTAGAACTAAAAGTCCCAGCTTTCCTTACACGTTCAACCATAGACTAGATAGCTTTCAAGTTATCATTCAGCTTACTGATTTCTCTCCTTGCTTCATCAATCTCATATCTTATCTGAGATTGTAATGAATGTCAATGATTTCTCTCCTTGCTTCATCAAACTCATATCTTATCTGAAATTATACTGAATGTCTTTTTGATGAACATATGTCATCCTTGGATTTTTCCAATTCAGCCTTAGTGACATAGTTACAAACAAGGGTCTCAGCCACTGATTCCCTTGCAACAGGTATAAAAACCTCATCATCTGAATCTTTATAATCTAATCTCAATGCTGCATACCCTGGATTCCTCACCCATTTAACCATTACATCATCATCCAGAGGAGTGAGAGTATTGATCCTTACTCTTCCAAGTTCATACTCTTTACCAATTTGATCTTCTCTTTCTTGAGTCTTCCCCTCAATGTCAGCTTTCACATAAACTTGCTCCCCCTTATTTTGATGTCTCTTCCTTACATACACAGCTTGAGAATTAGGTACCAAATCTTTATTATGTTGATGTTCCACTCGAGCATCCACCTCAACTCTTTCATCTTGTCCATCTCCACGACCATCATCACCACCATTGTTAGCATGATCAAGTCCATCATTACTTCCATCACCATTTGCTTCATCTCCTTCCTCTTCTTCCTCTTCTTCTTCTTCTTCTTCCTCTTCTTCCTATTCTTCCTCTTCTTCATCTTCTTTGTAATTTCTAGAACCATCTACCTTTCCCTCTTCTCTTTGATCCCTTTATTCTTCTTCTTCATCATCTGAGTCATTAGATTCATACTCCACACTTCCACTCACTTTTGTTTCCTCTTCATCTTTATCATCCCTTAAAATTTATTCTTTTGAAGGTAAGGGTAGTGGTGGACTAGGTTGTCCAAAGGTTACCTTAGGAGGACTTAGAGAAACATCAGGATCACTCCTGTTATCAACATGATATCCTTCCCTATCATCTTTAGCTTCCTCAACTCCTTGCTCAAAAGAGTAAGATTCTTCTTCTTCAGGGCCTAAACTAGGGTCCCTCATATCTCTTGGTCTGGTAGGGTGATCCACAAGATTGAATTTTTCATAATATTTCTCTTCATCACCAACCCACCTTCTCTTCCATGGATTCCAGTGAATCTTCATTCTTCTAGAGATAGCCTTATTCAAACAAAAGGCACTGCATTCTAATAAAGTTTCATAAATATCATCTATACATCCCTTTTCTTTCAACATAGCATATATCATCCTAGGGTAAAACAAATAATTTTTCTTACAGTAGAGTTTTATCATCTCACCTATGTGAACCATTAAATACTTTCAAATATTCACCTTAACTCTATTCTTCAGTAGATAAACTAGGTAGACATCCAGGTACTTCAAAGAATAAAAGTCCCATTTCTTGGGAAAAATTTGGTGTTGGATGAACTTAAACAATATTTTTCACTCTCTAAGAAGATCATTAGAAACCTTCCTTAAAGGATCTTCATTGTCAGTAAGTTCTTTCAAAGATATCGCAAGGTTTAAAATATCACTTTTTGGTGGAGGAGTACCTTGATAGTCATCAAAAATTCCTTCATGAAGAAATTTGAGACATTTAACCCACTTCTTTGAAGAGAAAGAAATAATCCTCCCTTTTACCATTGATTTATCCAATAGAAATCACTTACTTTTAGTAGAAATTTATCATTCATGTAGAACTCATGCACCAGCTTCAGATAATATTCTCTTTCATTCTTAGAAAACCACTAAATTATTCCCTGATCCTATATAACTTTCAACAGCAATGACTTTATCTCCAACAGTCATTTTGCAAACACATTTTTTCTAGAGTTACTAAACAATTGTTCAGTTCTCAATTTACTGGACCAGAAGATCCGCTGGACTCTCCTTTCAGCTTCTTACCGGGTGGCGACTTATTAGAGTATCCTTTGGCAGGGCACTTTACCTTTACCATTTCAAGAGCTTGTTTGAAGGCTAAAAGTTGAAAGGTCGAGGGTAGAGTGAGAAATGGTAGTCTCAAGGTAAGTAGTAGTGTGGAACAATTTTAGTCTATATCATTTAGGTCTTAAATCGAGTGAAAATCCTGAAATCACAAATCGGGTTCCATAAATAATCAAAACATTGTCATTCTAGTTAAAAACATAAAATATTTAAAAGAGTGACTCATCGGTGTCAATGTGAAAAATGTTTCATCATGATAGAAGTGTCGACATGACAATGTCGGCATGACAGTGTCAACATGACAGTTTCGGCATGACAGTGTCGGCATGACAGTGTCGGCATGACAGTGTCGGCATGACATTGTCATCATGATAGGAACTTCATTATAGTTTTTCTTAGATTTGACAAAGGATAAAGACTATAATACACTTATAGATAAATCATTCCTATCTCATGTCTGATATAATTTATTCTTTCATAGTTCAATAGCTTAGTGAATATGCCAGCAAGCTAATATTCAGTGATAATAAATTCTAAAGTGATATCACCCTTTTTATAATGATCTCTCAAAAAGTGATGTCTTACATAAATATGTTTTGTTCTATAATGAGAAATTGGGTTCTTAGAAATTTTAATAGAACTTTTATTGTCACAATTTATAGAAACTTGTCTAAATTGATATCTATAGTCTAGTAGAGTGTGTTACATCCACAAAATATGAGCACAACAACTACAAACAGCTATGTATTCAACTTAGGTAGTAGATAATACAACAGAATTTTGTTTCATACTATACCATGAAACCAAATACATTCCCAAAAAGTGACATGTTCCATAGGTTATCTTTCTATCTAACTTGCATCCACCAAAATCAGCATCAAATAACTCACTATATCAAATAATTCTCCTTTAGTGTAAAACAAACCTAAATTGATAGTATGTTTTAGGTATTTGAAAATTATTTTAACATCATTTAAGTGAGATTATTTGGGGTTATCTTGAAAATAGGAACACATACACACACTATAATTTATATTTGGCCTACTAGAAGTCAAGTATAACAAACTTCCAATCATTCCTCTATAAGTGGTTTGATCAACAGATTTACCATCTTTATCAAGATCCAACTTACAAGTAGTACTCATTAGAGTGTAACTACTTTTAATTCTATCAAATCCAAATATTTTTAAAAGTTCTTTTGAGTATTTACTTTAATTTAAAATGATAACTTCTTTATTTTGAAAAATCTGAAATCCAAGAAAGAATTTTAGTTTACCCATCAAACTCATTTCAAATTCACTTTGCATTATTTTAGAAAAATAAATACATAAATAATTTCTTAAAGATCCAAAAATAATATCATCTACATAAATTTTAACTAATAAAACATCTTTAGAAATTAGTTTTATAAAAATAATAGGATCAGTAATTCATTTTTTAGAATCTTTTGTAATGAGAAAAGTACTTATTCTGTCATACAAAGCTCTTGGAGCTTGTTTTAAACCATATAAATCAATTGTTAATTTGAAAAAATTATTTTGAATAAGAGGGTTTGTAAAACCAAGGGGTTGTTCAACAAAAAAATCCTCAACTATATACCCATTTAGGAATGGAATTTTAACATCCATTTGATAAATCTTGAAATTAATATGGGCAACATAAGAAAGCAGTATTCTGATGGCCTCAAGTCTAGCAACAGGTGAAAAAATTTCTTCATATTCAATGACTTCTTGACTATAACCTTGTGCAACCAATCTAGATTTATTTATAACAATATTACCATATTAATCTACTTTGTTCCTAAACACACACTTAGTGACTATAGTCAAGGTATCTTTGGGTCTATCCGCAAGTTTCCAAACTTTATTTCTTTCAATTTGATTAAGTTCTTCTTGTATAGACATCACCCAAAATTCATCTTTAATTACATCATTTTTGTTTTTAGGTTCAAAATGTGACAAAAAGGCTTGATGTTAAACCTGGTTTCTAAGAGAATCTCTAGTTTGTGTCCCTTTATCTAAGTCTCCAACAACAGCATCTAAAGGATGGTTCTTGAGAGTTCTAGTTGGTCTAGAAAAAAAGGGGCTAGTAATTTCGGGCTCATCTATAGGTTCAGGTTCATCATGTCTAGAGTCTGAAGAATTTCCATAATTTTTTTATTTAACAGATTTCTTGACAAGAGGATTAGATGATTTTCCATTTATTACTATATTTAACACATCAACTTCAAGGTTGTCTAGGGAGGTCTTAGGTTCATGTCAATATGTTTCATCAAATTTGACATGCACAAATTCTTCCACACACTTGGTTCTTTTATTAAAGACTCTATAGTATTTACTAGAGGTTGAGTAAATTAGAAAGATTCCTTCATCACTCTTGGATGAAAATTTGTCAATATTTTCCTTTGTATTAAGGATATAGACTTTTCAACCAAAAACTTTGAAGTAACTAACTTTGGGTTTTCTATTGTTCTACAACTCTTAAATATTCTTCTTGAATATAGGTCCAATTAAAACTCTATTAATTATGTAGAAAGCTGAATTCAAATTATCATTCCAAAAGTAAACTGGTAGATAATATTTATTAAGCATTGTTCGGGATATCTCTTATAAAGTTGTATTTCTTATTTCCACAACTCCATTTTGTTGAGGTGTCCTAGGGGCAGAGAAATTATGACTATAGGCATTGTGTGAGAAAAAGGATTCAAATTCTTGATTTTCAAACTCATAATCAGGATCACTTTTTTAAGGATTTTATTCTAATTCAACTTATATTTTTCACCATTTTAGCTTACTTGGTGAAGTAATTACATGCTTCAATTTTGTGAGATAAGAAATAAATCCAAATATATTTGTAAAATTCGTCTACAAGAACATAGACATAGTGTTTCCCATTAATACTTGAAACTTGAGAGGGTCCAAACAAATACATGTGAACCAACTCTAAGGATTGATAATTTGAAACTTCTTTCATTTATTTGAAAGATATCTTGTGTTGTTTAGCCTTTTGATAAGGATTACAAACTTTGTCATTTGAAAACTCAAGTTTGGGTATATCCTTGACTAGTCCTTTTCTAGTAAGATTTCTAAGAGAGAGTACATTATAGTTTCTTAATCTCATATTCCAAATCCAATACTATTTATGAAAGTCACTTAGATAAGAAAAATTTTGAGAAAATAAATAATCTAAGTTAACATCATATACATTTTCATTTCTAAAAATAGAAAATACTGAGTCATTTTTCAATTTTTAAATGTTCAAGAATAATTTTCAAATTTAACATGAAATCCATCATCACAAAATTGTGAAATAATAAGTAAATTATATTTCAATCCATCAACAAAAAGTACTTTAGAAATTGAAACTGAGTTAGAGTTACCAATCTATCCTAGGCCAATTATTTTTCTTTTATAATTGACATCAAAAGTGACATATCCACCATCAATATTGATTAGGTTCATGAAGCTTGAATAATCTTCTATAATATGTCTTGAACATCCATTGTCCTAGTACCATTAACTCTTGAAGGATCTATTTAGACAACTTTCCTACAAAATAATCAGAAAAAAATAGATTTTGGTACCCAGATTTGTTTAAGTAAAGTAACATTAGTAATCAGTGATTTAGGTACCCATATTTTCATCATGGGTTTCTTATAAGCATTATGTAACATATTTGAAAAATAGACTCTATTTTCTCCAGAAAAACTAGAGGTAGTAAAATATTTTCCAGAACCAAAACTATTAGTAGAATTTTTATTTTTAGGTAGAAAAACAGATTTTCTAGATTTAGTTACAAAATGTGTTTTAGATAGGTTTCTCTATCCATTCTGATATCCAAAACCATAAGTGTGCTTAGGAGCTATCTGTTTACCAAGAATTTGAGTAAAAGTATTTTTCCCATTGGTAAACTTTTCTAGATCTTTCTTCAGTTACTTATTAGATATTTTTAGTTCATTTTTTTCTTTGAACAGTTGATCATTATTTTCATTTCTAGTAGTAATTTTAGACTTAATATTTATAGTGAGAGAATGTTGTTTCTTTGAAGATTTAAATTTATCTATCAATTAATTGAAAGTCACTTCCAGTATGTTACATTATTCAAATAGTTCATCACTTATCATATTTTCAGAATCACTTTCATCTCTAGAATAGTTATATATAAGAGAATCTAAGTTTAACTCCGATGTGTTTTTTATAAAGCACATATTTCTCACATTATATATCTCATCGTGAGATGATGTTGATTCACTGGATCTATCCTTAGAGGCACTCCAAGTGTCCTTCATAGCTTTCTTATACTTATTTTTTTTGTTTTCATACTTCTTTTTTTATTTTAATTTTGGACAGTCATCTTTAACATGTCCTCTCCTCTTAAATTCAAGAAGACAATCTCCTCTGATTTTTCATTTCTTTTCCATTACTTTTTCTAGTTTCTCTTGTTATCATATCTTCCTTTATAATTGTGATTCCTAAGGAACTTATTCTTCCTATAAAATTTCTTTAATTTTCTGGCCAGTTGAGTTATATCTTCATCACTATCTGATGTTGATTCATCATTACTGGAGCTTTCAACAGAGTCTATCACCTTCTATTTCTCCTTATTCTTAGAGGTGGTAGTCTTGAAGGCTACTGATTTTTTCTTAGGTTCATCCTATTATTCTTGATTGACTTTCATCTCTTCTTCGTACATCATTAGTTTTCTAATGATTTATTTGTTAGGTAGTTTGCTAATGTCACATAATTCTCTAATGGAGATATAAGTTCCTCTCTATCTATTAGGTAAACATCTGATAATCCTTATAATTTGTTCTTTGGCAGTAATCACCTTTCCCATAGACCTCTTGGTGTAAACTATATCATTGAACCTAAGATATATGTTAGAGATATGTTAATCCAACTTCATATTAAAGTTATAATATTTAATAATATCTATATTATGCCTCATTTCCTTGACATTAGTTATTCCTTCATGTAAAATAGCTAAGGTGTTCCAAATTTTAAAGGTAGTTTTACAAGAAGAAATTCTGTTGAATTCATCATCTCTTAGTGCACAATATAAATAATTCATGGATTTAAAGTTATTACTATAGGCTACTTCAGTAGTATCATCCCAACTATTTCTAGAAGTAGTAAGGATCTCATATTCAATATTTATAGTAGACTAAATCTCTATTCCTATACTCTTTAAATGAATTTTCATCTTAATTTTCCATTGAGCATAGTTGGTTCCATTGAAAAATAGAGGTCTGTTGGTAGCACTACCTTCTAGTCTATTTTCTATAATAAAATTTTTTAAAATTATTTTAAAGAGATAAAAGTTTAATATTAATATAAATTTTAAGATCTTTGAAATACAACTAAAATAACAGATTAAAAGGTTTGAAAAAATATTTGAAAACAGAAAATTCCAAACCCTATAATACCAAATGTTGTTCGGAGTAGAGTACTCAAGAGGGGGTCAATTGAGTATCTATAAAAATTTCTGTTAAAAATGTATTATTTTAAATTCCCCCAAATTTAAAATTCAACTAACCAGTTAGCCAGTAGTGAATTTATAAGAGCTTAATTGTTCAATTAATTTCTTGAAAGAGTGATTAATTATCATTTATATCAATTTGATAATTAATAAAACTTTTGAAACTAACCTAATGATTCAATACTATTATAAACACTTGATAAGAATAACTATCAGAGTTCAATTTAGTTTTGTTAAATATGTGAAAAAATATAGTAAAACTATAAGTAAAATCACAGCGAAAATTAAACAAGAGGTTCAGTCTCAGGTAGAGACCTAATCTTATCCACTTGGTTATCACCTACCACCAAGAAGTTTAAATTAATAAATAGTTTGATCCAAACCTTGGATCGGGGTATACAACAGCACACAGGCTATCCAGGTCACAAGACCTCTAACAAAGTTCTTTGTGGGTACAAAATACTAGGTCACACAAGGACATCTTCCACACTTATCTGTAGGATTAAAAAGTTGTAAGAAGGTATGAGTGGAAGGATATCTTGTATCCTTCAATTTTATATTGGAGACAATGTGTTCTTTACAGAAAGATACAAAAACTACTCAAAAATTATGTAAAAATGATCACAATAGAGTAAATAAGTATGAGAAAGGGTTTATAAGTCAATGTGTGTCATGATATACAGCTCTGGACTCTTTAGATGTAGCTGAGATGAGGTTTGAGTCTTATTCTGGAAGTTGACACTAAAACAGAGTGTTGTATTCTAGATTATAGGTAAAATTATGGTTCTGTAGGTATATTCTTATCCTTATGTGATATGATGAAGTAGTTTTTCAATTCTATGTATAGATTGATTGATATTACCTCATGTGTTCTTCATTTTGTTCTTGAGTTCATAGTGGGTGTATGAGAGTTGCAGATGTTCTTCTGTATGTCTCACATTCGTTCATCCCACTCACATTACTGATTATATATTCAAAATGATTTTATTCTTAAGGTATTATAGAGAGAATGATATTTAAACATGAATAGTACCACTTAATGTCTACTAAAGGTCCTAAAAAATTATTAAATATGTCTGTATCATTAAATGACTCAAATATGACTGTTAGAAATAATTTTAATAAATGAAAATTTAAATAGTATGTCAGTGACTTCTCTGTTAGTGAGTCAATCTATTGGTGAGTCATCCTATCATTGAGTCATAATGTCATTAATACATCAGTAGGTGACTTTTCTATCGGTGAGACATCATTCAATGACTTGTCTGTCACTGAGACATTAATCAGTGAATCCTCTATCAGTGAGACATCAGTTGGTGAGTCATTTGCTTATCGGTGTCTCAGTTCTTCTATCAGTGTCAGTTAATCACAATTAGATAATTTTAGATTTTTTGTATATATTATAGTAAAACAATGTTAGAATTTTTTAATACCCATAGTTACACATAGATAATCAGTTATAAGATTGTTTATAATTAAACAAACATAATTAGTTATATGATTGAAATGATCTCATATACTAGAAAATATTTGATAGGATTTAGGATCTGTCATGAGGTAAGATATGTGACTTATGATTAAGACATGATTTATAATGAGGTAAGATATATGTTATAATATATGATTTTATTTGTGATAATTAAAACCATTATAATTAGAGATAGTGTCCAACAATCTCCTATGGTCCAACAAACATGATCACCTACCTAAAAAGAAAAATCCTTCCTAATATTGTCTGTATAACTTTTCTTCTGACTTTGAGTTATCCTCATGTGTTGCTAGATTATCTTCACTTTCTCAGCCACTTCATCTACTAATTATAGTCCCATCAACTTCTTTTCCCTGACTTCATCCCCAAAAGTTGGAGTTTGACACCGCTTCCTATACAATGCCTCAAATGGTGCCATATGTATACTAGAATGAAAATTGTTATTATAAGAAAACTCAATTAATGAAATATGTTGATCCTAACTTCCCTAGTAGTCCTTTGAACAATATCAAAGTATATACTCTAAAGTCTGAATCATTCATTCTGACTGCCCATCTGATTAGTGATGAAAAGTTGTACTGAAATTCAATTTTGTGCCCAACGACTTATGAAGGCTCTTCCAAAAATTATATGTGAACCTGTTATCTCATCCAGATACAATGGAAAGAGGAACTCCATGTAACCTAAAAATATATTTGATTTATATTCGAGAAATCTGATCCAAATACATTGTATGTCGAATAAAAAGAAAATGTTCAGATTTAGTGAACTGATCAATAATAACCCAAATCACATTGTTTCCTTGAGATGTTTTTTGTAGTCCCACAACGAAGTCAATGGATATATTTTCTCATTTCCACTCTGGTGCTGGAAAAGCCTAAATAATCTCATTCGATAACTACCTATATTTTTTAACCTTTTGACAAGTCAAACATTTCAAAGTAAAATCAGCAATATCTCTTTTCATTTTATCCCACCAATAATACTCTCAAAGGTTTCTATACATATTTGTGCTACCAGGATGAACTAAAAATAGAGAATTGTGAGCCTCACATAAAAATTCTTTCATTATTTAAGAATTATAAGGTACATATAAACTTTTTCCAAATCTCAGAACACAATCATTATCATTATTAAATTCATACAATATACCTTTCTTGACCAGATGTACTTTTTTCTATATCTCACTATCATCCTTATACACTTTTTTTATTCTATCTAAGAGATATGACTTCACTGACACCTGATACCACTTCATTTGATGGATTAACAACTGCTGAAGTAGTCACAAAGGACTTTTCCACACCCTACTACTTCCAATCTTGTTGATTTCCTACCTAAGGGGCTATCTTTGGACAAACATTAGCATATTAACCCAATTCCTTATAGTTAAAGAATTTCACCATCAACTTTTCATTATTTTTCAGATAATTCTCCTTGAATTCATGAGACATGTGCCCAAATTTTCCACATAAGTAGAACTTCAAATAATTTACAATACATTCTCCAAGATTCTTTTTACCACACTTTTCACAAGAAGGGAAATTCATTTTCTTACCTCTAAATTTCTTTGATGAGTTCTTCCCTATTTCCCATCAACCTGAATGTGTATTAATCTTTTCATCATGTGTCACATAAGTGTTAAAAAATTACATCTCTACTTTTTCACCACACTAAACAAGTTTCACATTTCTTTTAAACTCTCATGAATCCAAACCTCTTCATAGAAAAGGATTCAAAATAGAGTAAAATCTATTAATTTTGATATAAAAGTCCCGAGTAAAATCCAGTACATACTGAGAAAGTCTTTTAAAATTGGATTTATATGTACCCATAGATTCATCATCTTGCTACCTCAGTTCCATGAATTGTTTCTCCATTCTGAGTTGAATAGTTTTAGGAAAATATTTTTCGAAAAAATGACTCTTAAAATCATCCCATTATAGACTATCAAGATTATATTTTTCTCTCGTATTATTAACTAGATACCACCACTGATTGACTTCAACTTCAAAATAATAAATTAATAGTATTATCTTTTTGTGTTCGTAACATCCCATGGCATCAAATATTATTTCTAGATCATTGATCCATCCCTCAGATTTCACGGGATCTGCAGTTCCACTGAAAGCTGGAGGATGTTGTCTCAAGAAATGCTTCAAAAAAGGCATGTTCCCTTGTGGTAGATCAGGTTCCTCTCTAGTACTGAAACCACCACCATTTACCACTGGATATAACTATTCCATTACTATCACAAACTAGTGGGTTATGATTCCCACCATTCCAGGTTGTAAATTCAGACAATTATTAGCCTCTTGGTGCCTTCCTACATCAGATTCCCTATTTCTTTTATAGAAAACCATACTGAACAGACATATATTAGTTTAAGAAACATGGTAATCTTAAAATTATATATCATTTTAAATTAACCATAAAGTAAAATATCATTTATGGTATTCAATTAACATCATTCTAACCCCTGAAGTTATCTAAACCATCCTCTAATACCAACTATAAAGCCCTGAACCCACACTTCCAGATTCAGTACTAAAACATGCTTTGTATTTTTTTGTATAATAGATAACTGAAAAATACACAGTACATTATACAAATGAGTACCTTTTCCAGTCTATGTTCTGTAGAATTTGACAACAACTTACATATATTGAATCAGAGTTTAACAAAATAATTACAAAATAACTAATTGGAGTCATCTATAGTATCACCTTAACTGTCCTTTAAACATCTAAGGAATCCTATAAAAAACATTTTAAATACTTGTAATGAGCACAAAAAATCTTAGTAAGGTACAAAAATAATGAAAAATTGTTAGTCCAGTGGAAACATAAAAACCCTTTAAAAACACTTTTCTTCAAAAATCATAAGCATACATAGAAACACCATGTAGTTGCCTTGGGAAATATTTACCATATCACTCCTATAATCACCCTTACACAAGGAATAACCATTAGTTCATCTTCCATCTCTGAAGTACCCAATTCATTAGAGAGCTATAATGGGGCTCACCCATCATATCTTGAGCTATAATGGGATAAACCCAACATATCTTGAGCTATAATAGGTCTCAACCTATCATATCTTGAGATATAATGGGATCAACCCAACATAAACTATCTCTAAGGAACATTTCATGAATAAAACACTTGGTAACTCATTTAAACCCTTGATAAAAAGAAGTTCATATTTTCAAAATACCCTTTCTTCATAAAAGAAATTACTTCTAAAATATAAAATTTGTTCACATAATAATAAAACCATATTCATTTAAAATAACTATGAAAAAATTTAATGGAAACATAATATTAATAAATCATCATGAAAACAAGATAAACCACTCACACCATAAAACAACAATATTTTTTAATTTTATAAAAGAGACTTTTAAAAGGATTTTAAAAGGAAAGTACCTTACAAATATAATTGGAGTGAGAATTAATAGAATAGAATGGATATGTTTATTCACTATAAATACACATAATTAAACATAATATAAACAAAAATTCATCACACTAATAATCTCAATACTACATAATTAATAAAGGATAAGTTTAACCCAAAGAGTGGAAATTGGGTTAAGAATTCTCTTACCTCAGGTCCGTATTAATTAAAACTTGTTTAAAAATCATCTATAATGGTTAAAATAGTGTTATTAATATCTTACAGAAACATATTCATGTTTATAATACCTTATATTATCATTTCAAAACATCATATTATCCTTTAATTATTAGTATATTGTTCCTTCCATTGTTTCGAGTGTGTTCTTTACATGATTTCCATGGGTGGTTTTCATTTGATTTTCTTGTCGTATGGAAATTAAATTTCAGAATTGGAATGAAATGGTATTTTTATGATTCCTAAACCTTAAATTATACTATTTATTATTTTAAATTCTGATATGATGATGATTCATTAGTTAAAACATTAATGATGTTCGTTTAGATCATTTTGGTGGTTCTTTGTTAATAATGAACTCATTTTGTTTTGTAAATTAATATCATGTATAAAAAAATGATTACAGAATCTTAAATAAGATATAATATATAAATTATAATCTGGTTGAACCATAAAAATGGTTTCATTACCAGTATTGAAGTAAGTAAAATAAATTTAAATCACATCATTTACAATATTGGTAAATCGACACATCATGGACAATGTTTTAATTTCTAGAATAAGTGGGAGAGGAGAAAAATTATAATGGTGTATCTTCCATAAACATGATTACATCCTGAATATGTAAGATACTGGATCATTCCTGCCTCTTGGATAAGGGTAAGTTAGGAAAAAAGAAGAATAGAAAAGAAAATGAAAAGAAAAGAAAGAAAACAAAAGAGGATGTTTACCTCTTGATCTCTTCTCCTTGAGATCCTTCTTAAGGCCCTTGGTTTTGGACTTTTGGTGAGACCAGTAGGTCTTGTACGTGGTTAAGGGGATTAAGAGGAGTATTTGGAAAAACATAGGTAAGGATCAAGGTTTGATAGGTGTGGAAGGAAGAGTGGGGAAATGGGTTGTATTTATAATGGAGAAGAGGAGGAGTTCTCCCTTATTTTAATCATTATTTTATTATTTTTCCACAAGGAAATAAATTGTTATGATTACAAAACCAAAAATAGTAATAAGAGAATTTTAGTTCATACTAATGGTTTCTTACATCATCTATGATGTAGGGATTAGTGTATTTATCTTATAATGTATTTATACCGTAATAACTGTATTTTACTTTTCACCAAAAATTCAAGTATTTTAGAAAAATCCCATAAATTCACCCCAACCATTTTTTGACATTTAGAATCCAAAAATGGACATAATTTTATAAATATGAGAAAAAAAAATTAAATAAAATAATATTTTATTCGAAAAATAACAATTTTAAAACATTTATTTACTTATTTCAAGATATGGGTATATCATAATTTTAATTAAATATTATATATATAATATCATAGTTGAGGTTACTATTTATAAGGGTATGTTAATATTTATAAGGGTAACATTACTATTTATAAGGGTATGTTACTATTCATAAAAAATTAAGTTGGTCTTATCGGACTCTAAATAACTTACTAATTGAAACCATGTATGTCCGTTTTTCGAAATTCAAAACACAGAAGTGGGAAATTTAAGTTCAATTATAATTATATTATAACTACTTAGGATGTTACATTATCCCCACCTTCTAGAAATTATGTCCTCATAATTTTTATTTACTTACTAAACAAGTGAGGATACGTTTCTCTCATAGCATTTTCATATTCCCATGTTCATTCTTCAACCATGTGGTATCTCTAAAAAACCTATACCTAGTCGATTACCTTATTTCGAAATACTTGTTCTATTCAATCAAGAATTTGAATAGGTTTCTCTTTATAAGAAAGATTCTCTTCCAGCTTAACTACTTCTGGGATCAAGATATGAGATTAAACTAGAACATAATTTTTCAACATCGAAACATGAAAAACATTGTGTACCTGAGCTAAACTTAGAGGCAAATTTACTCGATAGGCAGTTGGTCTAAATTTATCTAATATTTCATAAGGTCTAATGAATCATGGACTTATATTTTCTTTCTTATCAAAATCCATAACACTTTTCCATGGTTATTTTTTAAGAAATAAATGATCACCTACCTCAAAATAAAAGTATTTACTTCTATTGTCTGCATAACTTTTCTACCTACTCTGATTTATCCTCATGTGTTGCTCGATCATCCTCACTTTCTCAACCAGTTCCTCTACTAATTATGGTTCCATCAACTTCCTTTCCCTGACTTCATCCCAAAAAGCTGGAGTTCGATGCCACTTCTCATACAATACCTCAAAAGGTGTCATCTATATATTGGAATGAAAACTATTATTATAAAAAAACTCAACTAATGAAATATGTTAATCCCAAATTCCCTGGTAGTCCATTGAACAAGCTTGAAGTATGTCATCCAAAGTCTGAATTGTTCGTTCTAACTACCCATCTGATTGAGGATGAAAAGCTATAGTAAAATTTAATTTTCTGCCCAACAACTTCTGAAGGCCATTCCAAAAATTAGAAGTGAACCTGGGATCTTTGTCATATACAATGGAAAGAGGCAATCCATGTAACTTGAAAATATCTTTATAGTATAGTTGAGAAATTTGATACAAAGATATTGTATCTCTAATAGAAATAAAATGTGAATATTTAGTCAACCGATCAATAATAACACAAATCAAACTGTTTCCTCAAGATGTTTTTAGTAGTCCCACAAAAACTTTCATGAATATATTTTCCCATTTCCACTCTATAACTAGAAAAGTCTGAAGAATCCCCTTTGGTAACTACCTCTCCACTTTAACCTATTTACAAGTCAAACATTTCACAATAAAATCAGCAATATCTCTTTTCATTCCATCCCACCAATAATTCTCTCAAAGGTCTCTATACATATTTTTGTAGCCATGATGATCTGAAAATGGAGAACTTCAAGCCTCACATAATAATTCTTTCCTTATTTGAGAATCATAAGGTACACATAATCTCTTTCCAAATCTTATAACATAATCATTATCAACATTAAATTTATCCAATTTATCTTTCTTGACCAATTGTACCTTTTTATGTATCTCACTATCATCTTTCTATGCTTTCTTGATTCTATCTAAGAGAGATGAATTCACTAGAACCCGATACTGCTTTATTTTATGGCACAACATCTGTTGAAGTATTTGCAAAGGATTTTTCTACACCCTTCTTCTTTCGATCTTATTTATTTCTGACATGATTGACTAGCTTTGGACAAACATTGGCATAATGACCCAATTCCTTATAGTTAAAGAATATCACCATCAAATTATCATTGTTTTTTAGATCATTATCCTTGCATTCATGATACATGTACCCAAACTTTACACATTGGTATCAATTCCTAGAATTTACGAGACATTCTCTAAGATGCTTTTTATCACACTTTTCACAAGAAGGGAAATTCATTTTCTTACCTCTATATTTCTTTGATGAGTTCTTCCCTATTGTCTACCAACCTGACCTCATCTTAATATTTTCATCATTAGAAACATATGTGTCAGAAAACTCTATCTCAGCTTTTTTAGCACACCGAACAAGTTTCTCATAGCTTTTAAACTCTTCTGAAGCCAAAGATCTTCAAAAAAGGTTTCAAACCAGAGTAAAATCTATTAATTTTTCTATCAATGTCCCGAGTAAAATATAGTACATACCTGGATAGTATTGTAAAATTTGATTCATATATAGCCACAGATTCATCATCTTTCTACCTCAGTTCCAAGAATTGTTTCTTCTTTCTGAGTCGAATAGTTTTAGGAAAATATTTTTTCAGAAAAAGACTCTTAAAATCATCCCATTCCAGACTATCAAGATTATCTTTTTCTATCATATTCTTAATTAGATACCACCACTAATAGTATTCAAATTCAAAACAATAAATGGATAGTATTACCTTTTGGCATTCTGAACATCTCATGATGTCAAATATCTTTTCTTGATCATTGATTCATCCCTTAGATATCACTCTATCTGCAGTTTCACTGAAATATGGAGGATGTTGTCTCATGAAATGCTCTAAAAAAGACATGTTTCCTCATGGTGGATCATATTTCTATCTAGAACCAATACCACCACCATTTATCTCCTCAATTAAATATTCCATTACTATCAAAAAATGCTCGATTCTGATTCCCGCCATTCCATGATGAAAATTCGGGCACATATAAGCCTCTCAGTGCCTTATTACATCAGCTTCCCTATTTCTTCTACAAAAAACCATTCTGAACATAAATATATTAGTCAAATCAACATGGTAATATTCAAATTCTATATCATTTTAAATTAACCATGAGGTATAAATCATTTATGTTATTCAATTAACATCATTCTAATCCCAAAATTTATCTAAACTATCCTTTGGTACCAATTATAAATCCCTGAACCTGCACTTCCAGATTCAGTACTAAAACATGCTATATATTTTTTTGTATAATAGATAACTGAAAAATACACAGTACATTATAGAAATGAGGACCTTTTCAGTCTAGGTTCTATAGAATTAGACAAAAAATTACATATATTAAATCTGAGTTGACAAAAATAATTACAAAATAGATAATTAGATTCATCTATAGTGGCACCTTAATGGTCCTTTGAACATCTAATGAATCCTATGAAAAACATTTTAAAAACTTTTAATGAGCACAAAAATCTCATTAAGATTCATAAAGAATGAAAAATCGTTAGTCTTGTGGAAAGATGAAAACCCTTTAATAACCCTTTTCTTAAAAACTCATAAGCATTTATAGAAACATCATGTAGTTTACTTGGGACATATTTACCATATTACTCTTACAATAACCCTTACACATGGAATAACCATTCATTCAACTTCTATCTCTGGAGTACCCAATGCATTGGAGAGCTATAATGGGGCTCACCTGTCATATCTTGAGCTATAATGGGCTCAACCCAACATATCTTAAGCTATAATGGGGATCAAACCATCATATCTTAATCTATAATGGGATAAAACCAACACAAAATATGTATAAGGAACATTTCATGAAGAAAACGCTTGATAACTTATTTAAACCCTTGATAAAAACACATTCAGATTTTCAAAATACCCTTTCTTCGTAAAACAAATCACTTCTAAAATATAAAATTCGTTCGTATAATAATGAAACCATATTCATTAAAAATAAATATAAAATCACATAATTTAAACATCATAGTAATAAAAAAATTAAAATAGTATAAACCACTAACAGTATAAAACAACAATCTTTTCGAATTTTATAAAAGAGACTTTTAAAAGGATTTTAAAAGGAAAAACCCTTACAAATGTAATTGGAGTGAGAATTAATAGAATGGAATGGATATATGTATTCACTATAAATACACATAATTAAACATAATTTAAACAAAAATTCATCATACAAATAATCTCAATACCACATAATTTATAAAGGAGAAGGTTAACCCAAAGAATGGAAATTGGGTTAAGAATTCCCTTACCTCAAGTTCGTCTTCCTTCAAACTTGTTTAAACATACTGTATAATGGTTAAAAGAGTGTTATTAATATCTTACAGAAACATATTATCTTTTATAACACCTTATATGATCATTTTACTACATCATATTATCCTTTAATTATTAGTATTTTGTTCCTTCCATTATTTCGGGTGCGTTCTTTACATGATTTCTATGGACGGTTTGCATTTGATTTTCTTATCCTATGGAAATGAAATTCTAGAAGTGGAGTGAAATTTTATTTTCAAGTTTCCTTAATCTTAAATTATACCATTTATTATTTTGAATTCTAATATGAGGATGATTCCTAAGTTAAAACAATAATGATGTTTGTTTAGATCATTTGGGTGGTTCTTTGTTAATAATGAACTCATTTTGTTTTATAAATTAAAATCATGTGTAAAAAATGATTATAGAACATTAAATAAGATAAAATAAATAAATTATAATCTGGTTCAACCATAAAAATGGTTTCATGACAAGTATTTAAGGAATTAATATAAATTGAAATCACATCGTTCACGATGTCGGTAAATCGACACAACACAGACGGTGTTTTAATTTCTAGAATAAGTGAAAGAGGATAAAAATTATAATGGGGAATATTCCATAAACATGATTAAATACATAATATTTAATATAATGGATCATTAATGCCTCTTGGATAAGGGGAGGTGAGTAAACAATAAGAATATAAAAGAAAATAAAAGAGGATGTTTACCTCTTGATCTCTTCTCCTTGAGATCCTTCTTAAGGCCCTTGGTTTTGGCCTTTTGGTGAGACCAGAAAATCTTGGACGTGGGAAAGGGTCTTGAGAGGATTATTTGTCAGAACTTAGGTAAGGCTCAAGGTTTGATAGGTGTGGGAGGAAGAGGGGGGAAATGGGTAGTATTTATAGTGGAGGAGAGGAGGCTTTTTCCCTTATTTTAATCATTATTTTTTTATTTTTCCACAAGACAAGAAATAGTTATGATTACAAGACCAAAAATAGTAATAAGTTCATGTGAGTTTTGACTAATGTTTTCTTACATCATCCATGATGTAGTTAATAGTGTATTTATCTCATAATGTATTTATACCGTAATTACAATATTTTATTATTCACCAAAAATTCAAGTATTTCAGAAAAATCCCAAAAAATCACCCTAACCATTTTTTGACATTTGGAATCCAAAAATGGACTCCATTTTATCAAAATAATTTTCTAAATATGATAAATTTATTTTTTAAATAAAATTTTATTTTATTTTAAAAATAAAAAATTTAAAACATTTATTTACTTATTTCAAGATATATGTATATCATACTTTTAATTAAATATTATATATATACTATCATAGTTGAGGTTACTATTCATAAGGGTATGTTACTATTCATAAGGTTAACATTATTATTTATAAGGGTATGTTACTATACACCAAAAATTAAGTTCGTCTTATTCGACTCTAAATAACTTATTCAATGGAACCGTGTATGTCTGTTTTTCGAAATTCCAAAAACAGAAGTGGGAAATTAAGTTAAATTATAATTATCTTATAAGTACCTGGGTTGTTACAACTAGTCTCACTAAAATACCTATTCCATGATCCTTAATGGTTCCTTCAATGTGGTGATATTTAAGAGGTGACTTTATCAAACCACCTCTCTTAATTTCTTTTCTTCTTCTACCTTATAATATCCTCCTTAATCCATCAAGTAATAATAAATCCATTATAATTTAAATAATTTAATTTTATGTCTCTAATGGAATATCATATATCAATTTCTTTTATTATCTCCTCTTATTCAATGAAATGAAATTGTTGTCTATATTATGGAGGTTAACCGTCTCCTTGGATAATGAGTTTTTATTTTCCAGTACCACCTCCAAGTATTTTCATTAAACTATTATTATTATTAAATAATATTTTATTATGTATATAATAACTTATTTCATGCTCTATAACTAATATATATACATAATATTAAATAAAAAGAAACTAGTTTGTGCTCCCAGGGTGCATCTCAGTTGGTAGTTGCCCCTATGGGTCTCGGCAAGGTCTCAAGGTCAAGTCTCGCCTAGTTAATCCATGTACTACTTGTTGCATCATTTTATTTGTACCGTATCCCCTTACCCAAATAAACTAAGGCTTTAGCCTCACCTTTAAAATGAAACTAGTTTGTGATGGTCAGAAAAACCACCTAAATAAACTAACCCTTTGTCGTGAAATTTTTTTTCAAATGAATAATCTTCATAAAAGAATTAAAATAATATATGAGTCTATTTAGGAATCTATAAATTAATTAATACAATTTTATTACACTTATATAGTTTTATTCTCATTTTAAAATAATATCCATAATTATACTCAAGTGAAACGACCATGAAACCTTGAAAGTAATGCTCTTGGAATGAAGAAATTGATCTATATAAATCATCAAAACAGCCATAAATGAACCTAATAAAATTATGATAAATAAAATAGAGATGTAAAAGGTTAAGAATTAAGTAATTCATGAATCTAATTTTATTATTGATGAAATTAAGATCAAGTTCAGAACTTTCAAACACAAGGTAAGGGACTCTTTAACTAAATAACCTCATTTTAAATATTATACTATTTTATTTTATAAATTATTATAATCAGTTTAAATGTTTTAAAATGATTTTTATAAATTTATTTATTTGTACTTTCATGTTTTAAAATTTTATTATTTTTAATTTCTCTCAAATATTTTCATAAAGGGGTCTTTTGAAGGTTTTATATATGGGAAATTCATTACCCAATTTCTATTATTTGGGTTAAACTTATAATTTATTAATTCTATCATTCTAAGATTATGTTTGAAATTAATTTTGATTTTATTATATTGAATTTTCACTTGTTTTATGTTTATTTAAATCTGATACAAATAATAAATTCATTTTATTAACTCTCACTTTAACGATAAGATATTTATTAGAGACATTCTTTTAAAATATTATTCTTTTAATGGTTATTTTTACAATAGTCAAAAGGAATGAATTTTCTATATGGAATGAATAAAATTTCCTATCATCATGTGGCATTAATATTTTGAATGATAAGTTAAAATTGTATATGAATGTATTAAAATAAATTTTTTTCCATTGTATATGTGTAGTTGTTCAAAATGATTGATTTAAAAATGAACTGTTTATTTCTCCGCAGAATGATTTTATGATGCAATATTTCATGATTTATTCTTATGTTTTAGTTCTTGGGAATTTTTTATGATAACATGTGGTTACATTATAATCAAATTACCAATTTATCTATGATAATCTAAGGACTATTGGTTAAATTATTAACCACTAACTAGTGGTTATGTGATAAAAGAAGGATGGGTGGTTACATTATAACCTCCCATGCCTTGGGTACTCTAAATATGGAAGTTTACCATATTTTTTATTATATTTATAAAAAGGTTTTATCCATATTATATCTCATGGTTGATCTCGATATTTCTTATATTAAGGGTTTATCCCCAATATATCTCATGAAAAATGGGTGAGCTTGATATATCTTATACGAAGTGTTGATTCACCTTATAACTCACAGGTGAACCCAATATAACTTATTCCAAGTGTGATACCCATTATATCTCTCCAATACATTAGGTATTTATTATATTTGAATTCATATGCATGTTTATTCCAATTAAAGTGTTTTTGAAATGGTTTAATGAATGTGATGCTCTATGTTTCTAAAAGGGTTTTCTTTTAATTTATATGGGTTTTAATGATTTTTTATGAGATAAATTTATATGTGTGTTTAGGTAAAAATGAATTATTAAATATTCTAAAATAACATTAATAAAAGTTAAATATTTCAAGGGCTATAATTTTTTCATTGGACTAACAGATTTCTTCTTTTTATGTCCCTTACTAAACTTTTCTTTTAATCTCATGTTTTAAAATGTATTCCACGGGTTTTAAGAAAGATTATGGACAATGATGGGGTCAAGATGAAAATTGTAAACATCAATCACAAAAAGAAACTGTGATTTATTTTTAAAAAAAATTAAGGAAAACATGTACATTATGATGAAGTTTTCTCTTCTTAAAATATGGGTTTACTATGAATATTTTTTCTTAATTATCTTAAAATCTAAAATAAAAAGATCATTGTGACTTTAATAATGTCAATTCTATTTAAAATAAATTGAATGTGTGAAGTTTTAGGCTAGGTCATTAGAATATTACTTTCATTTTTGAGATTATTCATGTTTTTATTTCCATTTTTAATTCCCATATTTAAGTAAACTTGACTTAATGGAACTTTGTGATTTCCTACCTCATATTTATAATCATGAGAAAAAAAATATTTTTAAAAAATGAATAAAATCTAAAACACTTATTTATTTTATATATAACTTTATTTGTTTAATTTCATTGGAAAAAAATAAGGAATTTTATTCCATAAAACATCCTCCATCTATTTCAAAAAAGTTCCACCCAAGTGGTTTTATTTTTACTCTTTCTTCTCTAGAACATTATCATAAATTTTATACAACAAAACTCTATGATCATGAACTATGACCCATTTTCATTTATCAAAATTCAAAATTATTTAATTCCTTCATCTCTTGGTAACCCCTATTATTTAAACTTTAGTTATTTCATTAATATGGATTATGATGACCATTTCATTCCCATTGTTTTGGTCATGTTTATGATTCAGTATGGTTCATTTTTCTCTTATGACAGTCATATGTTTGATTTTATTTTATGTGACGAGGGGCCTAGAATTATATAGACCTCAAATTATTTTTTTAAAGATTTATATCTCATTAAATTTTATTTAATGTATTTGTGAGTGAACCTAATCAACCATGGGTCTTTGTTTCCTATATTTATGGTAATGGGGAGTGAACCCAATCCACCAATGAACTTTGTGCACTTTATAATAATTATCTTATGAGTAATCCTTGAAATAAGTTTATGATAACTTGTTCTATGTTATTACCCCATGTTTATAAAATTATGACATAATTTTCTTATAATATGTCTCCATTAATAGTATTATTCTATTTATGATTTCATTTTATGCCTCTTGACACTCATGTTATACTTTATTTCAAGGATTATTTTCTTACTGGGATTTTCTCTCACCATTTTCCTTTTTTATTTCCCTAGGAATTCCAATGTATTTTTAGATGATCTATGGGATTTAATATCACTATGTGAAGCCTTTAATAAATATGATGTATTATTGTCTATGTTTTTTTATTTGAACCTCTAATATTCCAAACACACTAGGCCTCTAGATCCTTTGAAGGTATTTGTTGGAAAACAATGTTATGATTTATAAAGTAATATTTGTTTAAATATTGGGTTACCATAGATATTATTAATGGATTATCTAGTTATTTTAGGATATTATTATGAAAAAACATTATTGAAAACCCTTGGGATATGATTAAGGGATAATACAATATATAAGAGATAATCCAAAAAATTTGGTAAAGTAGAGATTGTGTGGATTTACATGAAGTTACATCCTTGTATAAATAATGGAAGGTGGATACAAGTTTTGGAATAGTTGTACTATGGGTAATACAATTGAATATGTTTTGTTGGGTATTATCTCAATCATGACCTAGTGCATAAAAATAGTCCAAATAGAACACCTGGCTAGACACTCCTAGGAAATATGCTTTGGTTAATCATATACTCTATAGGGAAAACTATGAAAGTTTGAAATTAAAGTTTGAAGGACTAGATTTATATGTGTAACAAAACCCAACATAATGTAACCTAAGATAAACCATGATTGATATAGGTTGAACTAAAGAAATTATAGTCAAACATGATAATAATGGTGATTTGTTTTACGGTTGAACCAATTTTGGGTCATTGATTAGGATAATACCTCTATGATTTTAAATATTTGACAGTCATATAAACCCATTTGGTTTCAGTAATAGATGTAACTAGACTGAACCATTAGTATAAGGGAAAATGCAGAGAATACCTTAATGTGAAACACTTCAAAATTGGATTAGGAATGATAAACCATGTGATTAGGCCAAACCATATATCAAGAAATGTGATTAACAATGTGAACATAGTCAAAGTTAAAAAACACCAAATAAAATAATTATGGTGTCTCATAAAATATCAAGTGATGAATAATATGATGGAAAATTAGATAATTTCCTATATGTAAAAAATGTGGGGAAAATAAATAATGGAATTTCTTAAAGGATACTAGAACATACATTACATTTTGAATTTTATGTTACAAATAATTAAACTTCCATAGGAATATGAAGAGGCAAATTAGTATGATGGGTTTGGAAAGAATGTATCCAAAATCACCACTCTTTGTCTAATTTCATATGTGTGGAAAACATGGTCATTAACCATGTTATTTTCATAAATCCAAGGATGGTAAGAAAGATAGGCATGCACAATCACAACAACCACATGAAAAAGGTGGATCTTTTTCAATGACTACTAATGAGAAGGATTGTTGTAACTAAATATTACAAATCGGAATTGAGATTGTGGGATCATTATTCTAGCCACACAATGATTTTTTAATTTCTTATATGAGTAACACCATGATGTATCATATATCAAATAAAAAATCTAGTTGTATGACTATTTCTTTTTCAAAATATTAGTTTATGGGAATATAAATCATAGTAAGGTTATTTTAGATGTATTGGATATAAAACTAGTTATGAATTAACTTTTTAATCAAAAACCCTATTTTCATTGATCATGGTTAGATTACCAACAACATCCGAATATTGGAAAATGTATGGGGGAAATATAACAACCATTATCCAAAATTAAGGGACCTAAATGTCATTTTTATTGTATATCACAACAATAGATCATCTTCAACATCATTTATCAATGCATCATCACCATGTGTTGGCCTAGATGTTTATTGAGAGGTTTAAATAACAATACCATTGGTGGATATATAATAAAACACTCTATAACAAATACCAGTGCAACAAGACACAATTTTTTGGAAACTGGTTGGGGTGGTATGGGGGAGATCTAGTAGTAACCTCAAGTCTCTGAGTAGTTCAAGAATCTGGTTTGATTCCCTAGATCATGTGATTAATGAAACATTTCCATGAAATAGTTCAAATATTAGAAGGCCCAATTTGGTCACACAATGTTCCACCTAAGGAAGATGTGGTAGGGATTCTAACCCTAAAAAAACTTATATCTGGAAAGTCTTCAGAGAGAATGAAAAATGGGGATAGGTTCGGAAAGTAGGATAGGATATATTTTTTTACCTATCGTGGTTGGCAATGTAGGATAAGGATAATCTGGAGAGCATGTAGACTGATGTAGTAGATGCAGTTACTCTAGAATGATCCCAAAGGGGATTGAACATGGATCTTAATGAGACTTATTATGATAAGGATCATTATTCATCAACTTCATCATTCGACCTCAACCTTCCGCCCACACAACATTGTTGAGGAAACTTGTGGGACAAAAGATTAGTGTGTGTGGTGTATTTATTATAAAATAGAGAATCACATTTTAGATGTCAAGAACCAGGCTGAGTCATCATCTGAACTGGTTCTTAATTCGGTCTGTGGCATGGCATAAAGGGTGTATCCTATCCCCAAGTGCTAGCACAAGTTCCTAGGTATCATAAATAAATTTTGGGAACAATTTTACCCAAGTTTATAATCATAAAACAATAATCAATAATCAATAAACTGAATCTGAAAATTTATACCAAACAAGTCTTAAAAAAATTCATAATTGAGTTACATAGTTTAAAACCAAAACAAGAGAGAACCACAAAAAAAGGGAGAAGAAATTATATCCCAAGATCCACCACATGGTAAGGGGGAATTACCCTAAAGCCATATCTACAACATCGCACCGAGAAAGGAATATAACAACCCGAACCACCATCCCCAAATACCTTTCCCTTACCTATGTCAAACATTACCAAGTATACTTACACCAAAATGTGTAAGTAGGGTGTGATCCTAAGCCCAATAGGATGCCACCCAAGAAAATATTCCATGCTATAAACATTATAAGATAAAAATCTTTCAATTTTTCATAAATAGGAAATGCTAGAAACAATTTTTAAAGGGATGCAACTTTAAATAATAGCATTTTTCAAGAGGGAAACATTAAAGAATGAAAAATTTTAAATAAAACACACGTGATTCTGAAATTACCATCCAAACACACTGTATGCTGACAATAAGTACAATATAATCAATGAGAACTAGTCATGGGAACACCTCTAGGAACTAGCTAGCTATGGGACCCTAGGTACATCGTATCTCGGTGTAAAAGTAACCATAACCAATAACCTTCTTGTGCACGATCCACTAGGAGTGGAGACCCCAATGGCCTAGTGGTCCCCAAACATCATCATAGTTTAGTTATTATTGTCATCATCAATATTTCTAAGTGAAATAGAGACGATGCCACTACTGAATCACTAGCATACTAGTCCTAGTACGCCCACCTAGATACTCACGATTCCCTTTTGTGCTCAATTTAGTTTCACGTGTTTTTAAATACCATTGCACCTTCAGACTTCATTCAAAAAACATACACACACCAAACATCCTGCCAACATGTTTCACAAACATCATATACACAGGAAATAGCCGGAAAACACGTTTTTCATCTCTTTCACAATTCAATAAATCATTTAAAAAAAATTATAAGACATTTCCAAAGTGGTACACATCACAAAAATCCCTTTCACTTCAAAAAGAACCATTTTAAAAACATACACCTGCCAAATTAGTTTTCTTGCAAGATTTTCACCTCTTATATCATTCAATTAACCATTTTTAAAACTTATAAAATAGACCCAAAAAACACCACATGTCCTTACACCAAAACCATTCCCAAAATCCCGATTTTAGAATCAAACATGCACTAATACCATACCAAAATAGAATTTATAGCACTTTAGTCATTTAATAAACTAATTTCACAAGTGGTAAATCACCACCAAATAATACTGAATGGGTTTACATCAAAAACACACCCCAATCTATATAAACATTCCATATAAAAATCAAACACATGTTAATATATTTCAAAAACAACTTTTTTACCCAATATATGATTTAAATAACATGATAAATAAATTAATAAATCAAGTTAAATCATCAAATAATGTTTATAGATGGAACCACCTACCTTTGATGTCAACCCCCCGCCCCCAAATTGGTGAGAAACATCAACCGCACCACAAAAAAAGTAGAAATGAACCCTAATCATGAATATTTCACACAAAAACCCAACTTTCAACCATAAAGACAAAACCCTATGTGTGGGAAACATGAAACCACAAGAAAGGGGGAAAAGAAAACCTAAAGATAAGTAATAAACTAGATAGAAACTCACTTACTTAATGTCTCTTGAAGTTTCCCCACCAAATACCCCTTCAAAAATGGGTTCCAAGGGAGATTGAGGGAGTTTGGAGGCCTCCCATGGCTACTAGGGTATAATAGGGGAAGAAATAAGTGCATTATTTTTATTTTTGGAAGGGAAAAATGGTCAAAATCTATTTTTTTAACACTTGGGCACTGTGCATGGTTTTTCCGCACAGTTTAGAAAATCGTATAGACTAACTGTACGCCAGGTTCTGGCCACCCAAAAATTTTCATTTTTCTACAAAACTTAAAGGGGAACCTAGGGAGAAAAGTTAGACCAAGAATAGGAGGAATAATGCCCCTAAATTTTAAACATATCACACCCGGATCCTGAGAAAATGACCAAGAACCCGACCAGAACTGAAACGAAGTAAAAGTTAAAAACCTAGGTGTGAAATTAAACCTCAAACAATTTTATTATAATTATTTAATTAAATTATTTATATAAAATCAAGTAAAAAATAAAATAAAATAGATCTTAACACAATTACTTAAGGTTTATTTAACTCAAATGATTAGGGATTATGCTTATTATTAGTGAATATGTGTTATTTTCACCTATTTACCTAATTAAATATTGAGTCATCCAATGGATTCTCTTATCTAACATCATTAGTATCTAAAATTTTAAATTGAATAGGGAAAAAAATAAGGGGTGAGGAGGATGTAATTATGTAGGTTAAAGGAGACATTGTTAATATTATTATTATGATAAATTAAAACTATAATTATAATGAATGTTTATCAATTATTTCAAAAGAAATAATACTTTATTATATATTGGGACACACCGAATATGGAAAATATAATGACATATAATTTAATTATAATAGAACATTATAATTAATGCATATGATATTATGTATCGCATACAAAGGATTATTACACATCTTGGGTGATAATAACCATCAAAACTTCCAAAATTAAAAGGGGACAATAAATTGAAATGAATAATATATTTAGAAATAAAGACTCCTATGGAATATCAAATACTTTAAGAATCACCAATTTTATAAAAAAATATTCTAAAAACCAAATTAAGGATAGAATATATAATTTTCATGTTTATTATTATTCATAAGATAATATTGTTATATTCACTATAAAAATATTAAGTAATTTGTAATTCAAAAAGAAAATAAATTTTAAAAAACAATTAATATAAGGTTTTACTTAAAAGATTAATTTTAACATAATAAAATTTTAATTTTACAAAATGAATTTATGTTCTTAATTCATCTTGTCAGACTAATCCAAAGATGCATTTTTTGTAATTTTCTAAAAATATTGATTTTTTAGTGAATATATAAAAATATTTATTTTTATTAAAAATTATATTTTATTTTCTTGATTTTAAAATTCAAAATTCTATTTTGAATTATATTTAAAATTTAATTAGGTTCTTTTATTTTAAAATAATTTATTTATTATTTTTGAAATGAATTTTATACTTGAATTTAGTATAAAAACAATTTAAACTTACAACAAAGTAATATGGTCATAATGTTTCTTATTGATTATTATTTGATAAAATTAATTATCTTATTTTTAAATTATCTATATGATTATATTTTTAATAGGAACTTTTAAATGAAAATTACATATATAATATTAAAAGAAAATAAAATAAATAAAATTTTCATTCTCTAAGTTTTAGATATCTCTTATGTGTCCAAATAAGAAGAAAATCAAGTCAAGAATGAATATAAATGTCTATTTTATGTATAATGAAATTAATTTCATGATAGACATTTATATAAAATATTTATTAATTATATAAGTATATTAAATTCTTAAGAAACGTTGACACAGTACTTGTGCAAGGAGAAGAAAAATCAATAAAATGATATAAAAAATAATAAAAATAATATTATTAAGATATGATAAAGAGTTCATCTATTTTTTTATATAATCATGATATATGTGAAAATATTTGACGGATTATATTCATATTGATTCGTAGTCATATATTTTTAATGCTGAAATTAATTTAATAGTTCCAAAATTAACATTATTTTTATTTTATAATAAATAATAGTTCACTAAATGATTTAAAACTACAAAAAATCCTATGTTTAGAAAATTAATTAGTATATGATTGAAAATATCATCCATGGTCAATTTATGGGCCCTTTTCCACTTATAGTAACTATATTTTCCCTCAATGATTAAAAACCCATGATATCATAGTAAGAGTGAAAATGGTTAACGAAGGTTTAAAAAAGGAAAAGAGTTAATATGGAATATAAACTTGTAAAAAATTATTATTTTATAGGATTCCAACCCATATTAATCCTAAATTATAATTAATTTTTTTATCCATTTTGACATGAAAATTAATTTGTATTAATTTATTATTTTTTAATTTCAATAATTCTTTTCCCCTCTCCTATAAAAAGTTACATATTATTATCATTTATTCACACTTATAAACCCTTTTGGGTCATAAAATTCCTCCCAATATCCCTTCCTAATATATATTCCTTAATTATATATCCTTTTCTTTTCATAAAACCAATCTAAGAATTATTTTGGTGTAAACCATTAGAGGTTGTTTGAAGAAGAGACGTCGTTCTTAACTGAGCCTTTCTTATTTATTTCTTCTTTCACCTATTTCAAATATTATTAAAAAATCCTGATATTATAAAATCAATATATATCATATAATGAGATATTACTATGTTAATTTCATAACCTATATCCATCACCAACTTCCATCAAATAGTAATAGAATCTATCATTTGTGTGTAAGGTGGACTAACACCACACGAACCGATGTAATACATTTTTCTTCCACCACCTCTTATAGCTTGTTATAATAATGGATTTAATATATATATATATATATTAAATTCCTGAAATATTTATAATTTCTAAAATATGATTCCTCATTTACTTTCTTACATTTATATTAATTGAAAAATGATAATGTTGTTCGTGCGTATGTATGGACTACTACCTCCACAAAGCGATGTGGTTCATTTTTCATTATCACGTCACATGGATTACATAAATTAGTATATTTAAATAATTATTATGGTATTAATTATATAATTATAATTCTATAAAGATAATATAATAATTACCTTCTTTCTGAAATGATTGTTGAAAAATGGAAATGTTACTCATGTGTGTATAAGGCCTATCATTTTACTGGTTGTAATGTAAATAATTTAACCATAGTAAATGGTTTGACTAAAAGGTATAATTAATTTATAAAAATTTTATTTATTCAATTATTTTTATTCTTTAATTAATGAAATGGTTGCCTCTTTGACAATAGTCAAAATAACAAAATCATTTTTGGAAAAATAAGCCAAATACCATCAAAACATCTATATAAAATTCAATGAATAGGTAATTGTATATAACATGGTAATAAGATAAATAAAAGTTATAATAAATATGAAAAAGTTTTTTAATAATGTAAATAATTAAAATAATTTTATTATTCAAGATAGTAAAGAACATATGTGATGAACTGAACTCAAGGTAAGGTACTTTCTTTAAAAAAAATCCCTTCTAAAGTTTCCCCTAAAAATATTTTTATTTCATTTACATATTTTTTAAAATATATTTTTTATGTATTTATGTGGATATAAATTAAATATAAAGTAAATTCTCTATATATTTTTACATTCAATCATATGTTTCCAAAATGAATCTTTTTGCTGAATGTTTTGACATTCTTTACATAAGAAAAAAATATTTATATATTTTATTATATCTGGTGACAACGAAATTTCCCATCATCATAAATGTTATTTTAATATTGTATTAATTTAAAATTATTTATTTTTTCTTCAAATAAAAACATTTTTTCATTTTTATTATTATATTGGTTTTGAAAATGTCTTTTAGAATCAAAGGTTATTTCAATATTCAAAAATGTTTTTCATATGGGTTTAAAAGAGTTTTTCAAGGGGTTTATAATTAAATAGTTCATGAAAAAAAATGTTTTATTCATAATATGGTACTTGATAATTATATATGATAAATGGGACAGCTTTATATAGGTTATATAATTGGTTTATTTCAATTATAACTCATGGGTGATCCCAGTATAGATTATATGATGATATGATCCCCATTATATATCATGAAAAACATGTTATCCCAAAATATAATATATGAAGGTCGATCCCCATTATAGCTCTCCAATACAGTTTGTAATGATTATGTTCTCTGGTGAATTATATTGGTAGTTGGATATATAGTTATTATAATTGCAAGGGTTCTGTAAGAGTTTTATGAATATGATTCTCTATGATACCAAAAATGCTTTCCAATTGTTTTTTATTGGTTTAAATATTCTTCATTGAGAAAAAGGTGTGAATAATTCATGTGTAAATGATTTATTTCATACTATCAAAAAATAATGTGATAAATTTATTTATTTTTTGTGTTTTCATATTATTTTTATAGGAATAATGGTTTCTTATGTCCCTTACTTGGATTTTTGTGCTAATCTCATGTTTTAAAAATATTATTCACAAGTTTTAAGGATAGGTAAAAAAAGAAAAATTTAATATGAGTCATGGAAAATCTTTATGAAAATAAATCATGTTTTTTTTAATTTTTTTATATTATAAAAATGTATACTTAATAGAAGTATCTACTTTTTAATATATGAGTTTATATGTAAATTTTATTAACTAAAGTATATAAAACTTTGAACCTAAATTTTTTTTGGGAATGAATAACTATTAATTCCTATTTAAAGGTACTAGATTATGTAATGTTTATGGTTAGGTACTTACAATTGGTATCAAAGACTAAGTTTAGGTAGATTTGGGGTTTAGGATAATGTTAGTAGCATACCCTCTAAATATTATATTTTATGATTAATTAAAAATGATATATAATTTAAATATTACTAAGTTTATTTTTCTTAATTATGGTTCTTCATGATGGTTTTCTATAGAGAAAATAGGGATTCTTTAGTTGTAAGGAACCAAAAAGACAATATTATTTCAAATTGGTAACTCAAAATGGTTGGAATTGGAACTGGGTAGTTTATTGTTGTAATGGATCACTTGATGTGAGGTATAAAATGTGTTGGTATAAATACTAGAGATTAACCTAATCTTACATAAGGAGCATGACTATTTTGGATCATTTTATGAATTAGATTCCCCTATCATTCTATAGAACCTTAGATCATATGGTAGATGAAGGATGGATCAGTGTTCTATAATCAATATTTGGAAGTTGTGGGATGTTTAGAACATTAAATGGTATGTCTCACCATTTATCATTTTGAATGTGAAGAGGAATAACCATTTAATTAGTTAAGAATACTAGAGATAAATATGATGTTTTTGATAAGGAACTAAACACATTTACAAATATTTTCCAAGAGAAATATTTCCCTATGGTTTTTCAACTTAATATGGTTAATAAATTCTTATAACTGAGGAAAAATATGAATTTTCAATAGAATTATATAAAGAAAATTTTACAAGGATTACTAGGTAAGTATCAAATATTATTCAGGACCCTAAACTTGAAATTAATTTATATTACTCAGGGTTAAAAATATGATTACAAGGAGCTTTGGGTACCTAAAAAATTAAAAGTTAGGAGAAAAGTGTTCATTGTTCTGAGAAATTTGAGATGGTGTTTTCTAGAATTTATGTTCCTTTAGATGAAAAACATAACAAATGGTCATGGTGGAAAGAAACATAGAAGAAACCAAATAAAAAGATTATAAGTAATCCACTAGAGTGTTAGAAATATTGTAAAATAAATTTTAGGGAATGTTTCATAGGTTCTAGAAAGTGTTACTGGTGTGGTATATTTGGTCGTAGGGCTTATGACTATAAAAAATAGAGTAATAAACAATATAATAATAGGGTTGGTGATAGTTATCCAATTGTGATACATTTTAGTTGAAATGAACTAGGACCTTATGTTGTAATGTATCTAAAGTTTTTTACTCATGGTGTAATTTATTAAGATCAAAAGAAAAAAATTTGTGGAAAAATAATTTTCTACTACTAAGGTTGATGTTGGCCTATTAAATGAAGTTGTGACAGGTATGTTACTTATTTATTCAAATTATTCCAACACTCTATTTTATTCAAAATATTATTATTCCTTCATTTATGATAAATTTGAAATTAATATGTGAATATCACCACATAAAAAGAAGATAGGACTATTGGTAAAAACTATGGACTAGAATATTATAAAAACCAAGGTTTATAAGAATATTCTGGTTGTTAGTATTGGGAATGTATTTACTAAAATACTTATTTAAATTCCCATAGTAGTGTTTTATATTATTTTTTGTATGGATTGTATTTTATTTTATATCTATCAAATAGATTTTAAATCTATGAAAGTTATATTTAGTGATTTCGTATATTTTCTAACCTAGTAAGAATCTGAGAAATTGATTAGTGATTGTAATTAATGTTACATAGATCAAGTTATTCAAAACAAATAATTTTATAAAATTAGTGATATTCTGATAAAAATCATTATATGGATGTTTTTTCAGATGAATTTTCTAGTGTTATTCTTGATTATGAGGATGATATTTTAGTTGAATTTGTAATAGATTTCAATCCTATTTTAAAAAAAACTAATCGAATGGATCAAGTAGATATATTAGAATTGAAAACCTAGTTTTAAGAATTATTATATAAAGGTTTCATTTTACCTAGAACTTCACCATTAGGATATCAAATTTTATTTGTTAAAAGTAAAGATGCATCGATGATAATTTTCATTTATTAATGATCATTGAATAACATCACTATTAGGAACAAGTGTCATTTTCTTCATATCAATGATTTTATTGATCATCTTCATTGATCATAATGTTTTTTAAATATTTATATTAGGTTAGGATACCATCATTTGAATATGAAGGCGGAATATATTCTACATATTGTGTTTCAGAATATATATAGGAATTATGATTTTGTAGTTATACCGTTTGGGTTATAAAATGAACTTCCTAAATTTATAGATCTTATGCATAGTATTTTTTCAGACTATTAAGAAAAATTTTGTGGTTGTTTTTATTGATGAAATATTGGTATATTCTAAAATTCATGAGGACAAAAAAATACACCTAAGGATTGTTTTTGAAACCTCTAGAGAAAATAAACTATATCAAAAATTTAGTAACTATGAATTTTGGTAGCAGCAAATTTCTTTCTATGGGTATATTGTTACTAAAAATAGAATAATTGTTGACCTTACTAAAAATAAAGTTATTGAATAATTTATAGGACTAATAAATGTCATATATATTTATAGTTTCCATTTATTAGTGGGTTATTACTGATAGTTTATTGAAAACATTGGTCAATTTTCTAGCATACTAACTATGTTAACTCAAAAAGGTGTTAAATTTATAAGAATCAAAGAGTGTGATGATTATTTTTAGGAAATTAAAATAAGATTGATGAATGCTCCTATTTTGGACCTAACCTCTAGAAATAGTGATTTTGTTAACTATGGTGATACTTATTTGAAGGGACTTGGTTGTGTGTTATTGCAGAATGATTAGTTAATTTTATATGCTTCATAGAAACTGAAACCTTATGATTTAAATTATCACACACATGACCTGGAATTAGATACTATGCTTTTTTGGTTTAAAATTTTAAAGTAATCATTTAAATTTATTAAAATATTAAATATATACTATTAAAAAATATTGATTTATATATTTACTCGGAAAGAGTTGAATATGAGGTAGAGAATGTGGCTAGAACATATTAAGGATTATGACTTCATGATTAATTATTATCCTTAAAAAGAAAACAATTTAGTTTATGCTTTGAGTCAAAAAATGAAACAATAACCATGTTATGTTTAGAATATGAACCTTTTATTAATGATTTGTTTAATTTTAGCCTATAATTTTTTGATGCGGGAACTTCCTCTATTATGTTTCATGTTCTAGTGAAATCATATCTATTAAAAATAATTAAGAAATATTAGAAGGAGAATATATCACATTTTATAGGAAATGGTATAATCTATTAGGGATGGTAAGTTTCCATATTTTAATGTTGATAAAGAATGTTTTATCATATTTTGAAATTGATTGTATGTTCCATATGATTCCCAGTGGAAGATATAATTTTTGATTGATTCTTATAGTTCCCTATTTTCCATTCATCCTTGAAGAAATATGATATACAGAGACATTTGAGAATATTATGGGTGGGAAGGAAATAAAATGGGTATTTATGAATTTAACATGAAATGTTTTCCTTTTCAACAAGATAAGGTAGAATGAAATTTTCCAAAAGGAATGATTCATCCTTTTCCAATTCTCAAGCATTAGTGTGAAAATATTTCCATGGATTTCATGGTGGAATTTTGAAATACATCTCAAGGTAATAATGTGATATGTGTTATTGTTTATCTATTAACTATATCTATGAATTTACTTTCCATTTGATATATTATGTCTTTAGATAAAATTTCATGATTGTAACTTAAGTAAATAGTTTGTTTATATGGTGTTCCACTCACTATTGTTTATTTCTATGATCCCATATTTACATAAAATTTTTTGGAAAGTCCTTCAAAAGTTATCATGTACTGAATTAAATTTCAATATATTTTTTCATCCTAAATCAAATGGAAAATCTAATAAACCTATTTAGACTATGGAAGATAATATTTCTTCTTTCTAAAGGTATTACCAGGGAGCTTTGGATCAACATATTTTATTAGTTTAGTTTTATTATAATAATAGTTTTCATTCCAATATATAGATGGAACTTTTTAGGCCTTATGTGGAAAGTTGTGTTGGACTCCAGCCTTTTTGGATGAAGTAGGAGAAAGAAATTTTATTTGACTAAATTTGGTTGATAAAATAGTGATAAGGTAAATATGATTCAATAATATCAGATTTTTTCTTAAAGAATGAGATAATGATATAATGATAACCAGGGGATGGATCTTTCATTTGAGGTAGGTGATAATGTTTTTCTTAATTAATCTCCAAGGAAAAGTGTTATTCATTTTGTTAAAAAGGTAATGGTAAGTTCATAGATATTTGGATAGAATTAAATCACGGAGAAAGTTAGATCAGTTTCCTACTAAGAAGTGTTGTTTCTAGTTTATCCTAGTTATATAACGTATTTCATGTTTTCATGCTAAGAAAATATGTTTCATATTCATATTACATTTTAATCCAGGAAGTATTTTAGTTTGAAGAAAAACATTCTTATGAAAAATATCCATATCATGTTCTTTACCATAAAGATCAAGTGTTATGGGATAAGTTAATTCATAATTTTAAGGTTTTGTGGAAAAACAATATGTTTAAAGAAGTAACATGGGGATTTTATAGTATAGTGTAGGAAAGATATCCACATTTATTTGATAATTGGATAAAATGGTGAGGACACAATTTTCAAAATAGGGAAAAAAATTACAACCTAGTTAATGATAGAATAAATAATTTTTATGTTTCTTAGTATCATAATATTACATTTTTATACACAATATAAAAATATCAAGTACTTTCAAAATCAAAAAGCATATAGTTTTTAAACTGTTTTCTTATAAGGTTTTTTTTAATGTTTAATTTTAAAATGAAAGAATTTAAATTTTACAAAATGTTTTTTATTTTTGAATTCATCGTGTAAAACTAATCCTATGATGAATTTTTTGAATTTTTCAAAAAATATTGATTTTTCAATAAATAGTGGAAATTAATGATTTTTATTGAAAATTGTATTTTCTTTTCAAGTATATAAAAATTGAAATTATATTTAGTTTTAGAATTTAATAACTTCCTTTTGATTTAAAATAATCCAATTATAGTATTTTTAATGAATTATATACTTGATTTTAGAATATATAAAAATTATATTTAAAAATAGATTTCTTCTAAAGAACTGTTTTTCATCGCATTTTGTAGTTTTATTTTTGATGTAAATTATACCACATCCATGAAATGAATTTTGAATAATTTTATCCATATTTAGAATTAGTGGGTCCAAATTCATTAAAAATTCACCTTTTTTGTAAAGATGTTATGAATAATGGTCTTATTAACTTTTTTTACCTCAATGGAGGGTAAATCAGGTTATTCTAGTGTTAAACTATGTTAGAATATCATGATTTTCGTCATAATTCTTATTGGGTGTATGAAATTTAAATTTTATCACCTTAGGCTTGAAATATTTGTTTAATGGACACTTTCCCATGAAAATGACCTATATAATATTAAAATAACATTATGTTACAAAATGTCACTCTATTAGTTTCAAATATTTATTATGAATCCATATAGAGAAAAAATAAAGTTATGAATGAATATAAGTCTCTATTTTTATAATAATGATATAATTTTCTTGAGAGGTATTTATTTCAAATTTTTAGTCATTATATATGTACCGAAAACTCTTACACAATACTGAAAAATTTCTTCTACAAGCATAAGAAAAATCAATAAAATATTTTCAAAAACTCTAAAAATAATATTTCTTGGACATGTTAAATTATTAAAAAAACTTTTAAGATAACCATGATAGTCTGTATAGGTTTGAATTAATTATATTCTAATTTGATTGTTTTATTTTAGTTTTAAAGGTGAAATTAAGTGAATACTTTCAAAATTGTCTTTAATGTTATTTTCTAATAAATAATATTTAATTAAATGATCTAAAAGTCCAAAAAATCATATTTTGAACCATGTTATTGGGATATGGTTTCATGTATCACCCATTATCCATTTATAAAAAAAAATTCCCTTAAAGTAACCACATTGACCCTCATTTCATTGGAAACCTTGTTATCATTGTAAGTGTGAAAATGGTAAATGGAAGGTAAAAAAACGATAAAGGTAAAAATAAAATATCACCATGTAAAAATATTTTTTTATGAGATTGTTTTGACCCATACTCACCCTAAATTCTTAGTAAATCATTTTTTTACTATTTTTATTTGAAAAATAATTTATATTAGCATTTTAATTTATGTAATTCCGTGAATTATCCTACTCTATCCTATAAAAGGAACCTCTTATTCTCATTTATTCACACTTAACGACCCTTTTTAAGCAAATACCTACCAAAATACCTTCCAAAAATCTCCACCTTTTCCCATAATCTATTGTTTAATCAGAAACCCAATATAGAAATGATCTTGGTGTTAACCTTAAGAGGTTTTCCTAAGAAGTTGTATCATTCTCAATTGAGTGATTTCGTTTTATTTCTTATTCCACCTCATGAAAATATTCTTTAACCATGATAATATAAAAATATCACTATCTCCCATAAACTTAGATATTATTATTTTAATTTAATGAATTATATTCATCCCTAACCTCCATAAAATGGTAAAATAATTCACTATTTGTGTGTATGGTGGACTACCACCTCACGAACAAATGTAATTCATTTTTCCATAACTATATATTATGTATGGTTATAATGAATGATTTAATATATATATATATATGATATTCATGAAATATTTATCATTCTTAAAATATAATATATCATTTACCTTCTTTCCATACTATTCAATAAAAAATGATAACGTCGTTCATGCGTATGTGTGGAGTACGACCTCCACGAAGTGATAAGATTTGTTTTTCATTACCACATCACATGGATGATATATATAAGTATATTTAAATAAATAATATAAAATTAATTGTATAATTGTTACTCAATAAAGATAAAATTATACTTACCGTCTTTCCAAAATGATCATTGAAAAATGGAAACCTTACAAATGTTTACGTATGACCTACTATCTCCATTATTGTAACATAATTCATTTCTCATAACCATGTTATATGTTTCAATTAAAAGTTATAATTAATTAATTTGAATTAAATTTATCTCATGATTATTATTCTATAAATGATTAAATATTAACCTCTTTGACCATAGTCAACCTACTAAAGTCATTTTGAATATATTATTCGAATAATATCAAAACATTTGATGTGAACTTAAATAACTAATTAAATCTATATAACATGTTAAAAATTAAATTAAAAGTAATAATATACTGTTAACTAATCATATAAATAATTAATATAGGTTTATTATTTAGTATGATAAAAAAAGTACATAATGAGTTGGTCTTGAGGTAAGGGAATTTCTTTTTAAAATCCTTTTCTAATATTTCTTTTATAAATGTTATTCTTCCATGTCTATATTTTTAAATATATTTTTTTAATGTATTTATGTGGAAATAAATGAAATAAAAGTGTAAATATATTTATATTTGGATGTTCAATCAAAGGATTTTAAAATGAATATATTTACAGAATTTATTGACATTGTTTAAAAAAGATAAAAGTAATGTTTAATTATAACATATATAACAAGAATGAATATTCTAGTGACTGTAAATGATATTTGATTTTTGGATTCCTTTACAAGATATCATATTTTCTTTAATAAAAACATTATTTCCCCTTTTGAATGTATTTTGGTTTTTCAAATTGGTTGTTAAAAAGTAAATTGTATTTAAATATGAAAAATGTTTTTCATATGGGTTCAAAAGTGTTTTAAAGGGTTTTATGAGGAAAAGGTGAAAGAAAAAAAATATTCTTGATATGGTACATGATCATGATGTATGACTAATTAGTGAGACTCATTCAACTTATGTTATTGGTTGATCCCCATCATAACTCATGGTTGGTCTTGATACAACATATATGATAAGGTGAGCCCCATTATAGCTCATGAAAAATAGGTCATCCCGATATAGATTATAAGAAGGGTGATCCCTATTATAGATCTATAATGCATTGGGTAATGATAATTCTCTATAGATAATTATATTGGAATTATTCTATATGTTTATTCCAATATTAAGGGTTCTATAAGTGTTTTATGAATATAATCCTCTAAGTTACCTAAAAAGGGTTCCTAATTTATTTATATGGGTTTTAAAGTTTTCCTTTGTGAAAAAAGGTTATTTTTTTCATGTAGAAATAGTTTATTTAACATTCTAAATCAATAATCTGGTTAAGGTAATTATTTATTGGGTTTTGATGTTTTTTTAACTGTACTAATGGATTCCATTTTTTCATGTCCCTTACTAATATTTTTTTCACATCCCATATTTATAAAATGTCTTTTATAGGTTTTAAGAATGGTTAAGATCAAAGAAGAATTTAATTTAGATGACATGAATATTTTTAATGAGAAGGAATCAAGTTTTAATTTAAAAAATTTTACATTATAAAAAAAAGTTTTCTTAATAGAGGTATCATATTTGTAATATATGAGTTGATATGTAAGTTTTATGAACTATGTTCTATAAAACTCAAATCATCAATGATCATTGAGAATAAAATAAAGTTAATTCTAGTCTAAAGGCATAAGATTATGTAATTTATAAGGCAAGTTCCTTACACCTAATATGGTAAAGAATACCATAAAATAAGAAATCATGTTTTCAGATCTAAAAGGAAAAATATGGTAATAAAAATTATGAATGGAATAATTTTAGTAAATATATATATATATAAACAAAATATGGGTCTTCAAAATATATTCATTTCAATTATGGGTTTTTCAAATATGGCCTTTTCAAGTACAGTTCTTGGTCTCATATCTTATATGTATACAGATTATTAGAATTAATAAGTGGTATATTTAAAATAATATACCTCACAATGAAATAATAATATTATACATATATATACATATTACAAATAAATAATGATATTATTATTAAAATATAATATGTTGTATATTTAAAATTAAAATAAATATTTCAACAGTAATTAAGTAGTTATAACTAAATTTTAGAATATAAATATTTAGTTAATGGTATTTATCAAACTGTATTTTGTATAAAATTAATATTTATTTTCAATGATTTATTTCATTATGTAATGTATATTTTTTCATAATAATTTAAATTGAAAATTTTAAACTATTATTATATACGAATTAATAAATTTATAGCACATAAATTAGAAACAAATATGAAATAATATCAAGAACTCATAATGTTTAAAAATTCTGTTTTTACAATAAAATGAATTTTTTCATATTTTATATTTTCAATTTAAAAAATAAATATATAAGTTTTAGAATATTAATTTAATTAAATTAATTTATTTTTTGAATTCTTTTATCAAAAATATCATAGTATTAATTTTTTATTTTTTTTGAAATAAAGTCTTTTAATTGAATAATAAAAAATATTAATTTAACTAGAAATTGTCACTCTTATAATAAAAGAATGACTTAAATGATTAAGAAATCATTTTATATAAAAAATAAATTATATAGAAATAATATAAATCTTATAAAATATTATTTTTAATTTATAATACACATGGTTAACATTTTTGAAACTCAAGTAATATTTCACGCTAAAAACTGTATTCATGACCTCTTATTAAAAATTATAATTCTAATATTTTAGAAATTAAAAATAAAAAAACATATATATATTCAATTTCAATTAAACATTTCAATATTATATAAAAAGGCCTATTTCATTTTTATTCATAATTATAATATTATTAAGTGTAACAACTCGGTTTTTCATATGTGGTAAAGAACCATTCTTTTTTAATTTGAATGCTTAAATATGGCCTTATGTGAGGGACCAACATGATCAAGGGTGTTTTGGAAGTTTTCAAGGCTTGTTCAAAGCTCAGAACCAGGTTTTGGGATAAAAATAGCCTGGAGAATGGTTTGTATAAATCGTGCATTGAAGACTACATGATTAGTAAAAACCGTGCGAATTTGGATATAGAGGTGGTATAGGCCACACAGTTTGTTCAAACCATGCAAGAGAAGTCGCACGGCTATGCGTCCAAGTCTACAGTTTTTTCAGAACTTGAAAGAGTCCCTTCACATGATTTGCACACAGTTTTTAAACCATGTGGGTTCCCCTTATCCTACAAGAAGTCGTGCATGGTTGGATCATGGTTTTCCAAACTGTGAGCTTAAATCATGCAGCACCTGTATTTTTTGTTTTTTTTTAATTTTAAATTAAAAATATATATATATTAAACCTAAATTAGGTTTTTTTTCAATGGAAAGTAGATCAACCTTTTGAGATCCAATTTTAATATATAACCTATAATTTGAGTCTATTTCTTCTTCTGATTTATGATTCGAACATAGTTTGTCTCATTAGATCTGAAACGGTAAGATAAACATTCCTTTTTAGTCATTCTCAATATTTCTGGATATTAATTACACTATTTGTATTTAGACTCATATGCCCTAATTTATCGTTCTATATCTGTTCTTCAGATTTCTCCTAAACTAGAACAAATCAGGACTCGATATTGGATGATAACTCCACTACTGAACTAAGGTAGGTTTTCTATACATTTCTTTTGGCATTTGGTTTTTTTGGAGCTATTAGCCATTACGCTTCCAACCGTACTTTCCTGCATGGCCCTGATTTTTAACTGGTTACTTGAAATAGATGTAATTAGACCTATTAGGGATTCCCATAGGATTGTTTGTGATTATTTGGTATGTTTTCTTGAACTAAGGTCACCCATGGGGTTTACTTTATGGAAATTCCATGTTTATTACATGTTAAACCACCCAAGGGTTATGTTTTGGGTTTGCCTTGTTATAGGAAGCCAATTATAAATGGAATGAGTAGAATGGGTTTATTAGGAGATTATTTTTCCTCCTTTACCTTACTAGAAAGTTTTGAACTATAATTGGTTAATAGTTTAATTGATCAAAGAGGTTATGTTAATTTATCATTTATAATAGTGGGTATACTCATTAAATTCCATGCTTGTGAATTTTGATTAATGGTTGGGTATCCCCATGTGTTTTTTTAATGGAAAAGTGTGGTAAATGGGTGGGTATGCCCATGTGACTTGTTCAAATGGAAATTAAATATATGAGTGGGTATAATCATGAGGATGGATTGGGTTGAATGTATTAAATGAGTGGGTATACTCATTGAATGGAATTGAATGAAATTTTATATAAGAGTGTATAGACTCATATGGAATTGAATTGTTACGTGGTATGAATTAATGTATGTTTTTTATAGATTCCATGGGCGTATCTCCATAGATATAGAATGTGGTATTGGATTCCTTGAGTATTGTTACTTCTTGTGTCTTGATTCTATGGGATGCCTTGGGCATTGATAACCCTTGGATTCGACTTTCTTGGACTCTCATAGGGCATATCGGTACACATGATCCTAGGACTCCAACAAATTTATATACTGAGTTTCTATCTAGATTATCATGGGACTCGATGAGGATGCCTTGGACTTCAACACCTTGGATCCAGCCCTTGGTGATCTACACTTCATTGTACGGTAAGGTCATGAAAATTATGCTACAATTAATTATATATAAATGCTATGTAAATTGTGATATAGTTCATTATATATAAAGGCCATAGGATTTTCATATGGTTTCTTTATACGACAAGTCTGTGTTGAATGGATATGGATAGATATACATAGAGGTGTTGTTACTTGTTTACAATTATTGTGGCTACTTTGTTAGGAGATAATACTTGTTATAGGGAGCCTTGAGAGACTATTTGGTATTACGTGTTCCAATAAACATACGTCATGGTAGTCACATTTACGTTACTACTTACACTTTTTTAGCATACTCCTTATGCTACTTAGAACTATATAGACTTCAAGGTGGTTACCTACTGAGATGTTTATATCAAAACCTATTTGGGCATCCTTGGGGACCCAAATAGATTATATGGTTGTAGGTGATAATAGGGTAAAGTGCCTTAACATTAGTTTTTTATCATTACATAGGAGCAAGGGATAATGAGACCAAGCTGAGTCTTGTGATGCTATAGAAACTTTTTGGTTTTTTTCATTTTGGACATGTGTGTTATATTATACTATCATGTACCTGTTTTGGATGATTTCTAGATACATGTAACATATGAATCATTGTATATGAGCCATCTTTTGAGATTGTTATATATTCCTGCAATGTATCTATTGTCTGCTTATTTTATTGTTCGTGTTATTTGTATGTTTTGAATTTTTCTATGATATACTCTGTTAATTAGGGAATAGTCTCCTCAATGACTCACCTAGACCCTCATTATTATTCAGTAGCCTCTGGAATTTTGGGAGATATGCTTGAGGCCTTATGGATAACCAAAATTGGGGTATTGTTGAGTGGCATCTAGGTTTGGGATGTTACAAAGTGGTATGAGATCTATTTTCCTTTTTTAACTTACTATTTTATGACAATACTCAAGGAATAGAAGGAAATAGAATTTGGTAATAATTTTTGCTCAGGAGTAGCTTCCTCGCGTATAGGGAAAATCCAAATTTCCTTTAATGGAATTATTATTTTTAGGATTTTGACTATTAAAGTTGTTTTGATTTCACCATCGGGTGACACATTTGATTTATGTCATCATTATTTCTATGATTGTGGTCATATTTCTATGTCAATCTGATGAGATGAGGGTATGTCATCTCATGCATCATATAGGCACCTTGCTAGAAATCACATGTCATGCATTATTCCATTCCATTTAGGATGCATTACTTGACGCATGTTGTTGTGATAATTGTTGTGATAGTTGTGCCTACTTTTTTGATAGATCTTGTGTAGTGGATAGAGAATTAATTCCATCTTTCAATTATTAAGGTGTATTGGCCCTTATGGATTGTAAAATGATGAAACCTTTAAATTCCATTGATAAAGTTAATTTGATATGTATGGATTATATGGGAATCACATTTTGGTTCATGGGGTGTTATGGGCCCTCATGGATCGGAACTTGATGGACCATTGGTTAAATCATTTGAACTAATGACTATTAAATTAAAATGAAATGGAAAATATAGACTTGGCCTAGACCTAGGTTTTGAGTGGGAAAGATGTAGTGTTTCTAGTTTTGTTGCGACTGTTTAGTTTTATAGTCTTTACTTTAGGAGAAAGATGTGGTGTAAGACTTGGTTTTAGGGGGGTTTTGACCCATCTTATTCTTTTGAGCAGTGGATTTGATATCATTCCTTTTTTAGGCATGTGTTTGACATTTTAGAGAGATTATACCATGATTACCACAAGTCATACACCGCGAGGGAGGCAATGACCACTATCTAGAGGTGGTGGGTTATGGGCTACCATTTGATCCTCCTTTAGTTCCAACTATGGAACCAGAGGATATTTTGGACACCGGTGTTAAGGCGTAGTTCTACAATTTATTCTTTTTCTATATGCATACTTTTCAAGAAGCTTCGTAGCCTACCTTGACTATGGCTGAGCTGACACAGGTGTTCCAGTAGTAGCATCCTCCCATGTTTTTGGGAGATGGCGGTCCACATGCTACTAAGCAGTGGCTTGAGACCATGCTAGTTATCTTTGAGCATATGGAGATTCCTCCTAAGATGAGGGTCAAGTTATCCACTTATATTCTACATGGAGTAGAAAATCACTGGTTGGATGTTCTGTACCAGGTTGATGGGATACAAGGTATAGGTTGGACTAATTTTACCCTGAGACTTTGAAGGTAGAGCAGGCTAGTGGGTTTATGCAACTGGAGTATGGTGTTATGATAGTTATGGATTACTCAGCACGCTTTATAGAGCTATAGTGTTTTGTGCCTATATACCTTACTGATGAGCTTTCAAGAGTGAGACGCTTTGACAAAGGTCTCAGAAATGCTATCAAATCTCAGGTCAACGTGTTTAGATTAACTTTTATCATCGATATTATGAATCAGGTACTGATTATAAAGTGGAACCTAAGGGTGTATAGGGTTATATAGTATGGAATTTCTACTTATCGGCCTTATAGTTCTACGTATTTAGGTAGGAACCACTGTTTTGAGGCTTCCTGCAAGATGGGTGTCAGTCAGGCTATGAGTGTTGGTAGCTTGGTGCTTTTTCACCAGTGTGGTTAATGAGACCACATGAAAAATCAATTCAACTGTGACCTCATTGAGTGACGAGATTGAGGTAATATGGGGCACATACGATGGTTTTTTAGGACCTTATCCCCAACTGTGAGTGGTAAGGGTCATATCCAACACCAGGTTTAGGATAAGGTTCCTCATATTTGCATTAGGAAAGGAGCTGGAGCAATGTTGGTTGGTTAGGTTGAGGTAGTGGTGGTCATGGTAGAGGAAACCAGACACTAGTTACACTGAGACATCATAGTGGGCCTACTCTGGGTAGTGAGGTTGTATCATAGGGTCTTGGTGAAGGCTAGTTCTATTTTGTATAGCCTACCCCCAAGGATTAGGGTGTTGGACCATATATGGTGAGAGGTATGATTTTAGTATCCTCTACTATTGCATCTGCTCTTTTTGATATAGGTGCATCTCATAGTTTTATATCTTCACTGGCGATGAAAATCCTTGGGCTTGTTGTGTTGTCTTCTGAGGGATTTTTGATGCTAGACACATCATTGGGTATTAGAGTGGAGGGTGTACTCCAGTGCAGGGAGGGTCCCCTTGAGGTTGGTGGGTGTCACTTCATCAGGGATATTTTTTTTTCAGATGATAGGGTTTTACATCATTCTCATGATGGATTTGGTATTATATTATCGAGATTACGTGGAATTATATCATCGTAAGGTGACTTTCACATCACTAGAGGGTGCAGTGTTTACTCAAAAGGGTGAATGGGATGTCCAAGCGAGTCGAGCTGGATAAGAGGATCATAGGCTGGGAGGGATGACAAACCAGATTGCTAGTTTTTTTTTTGGATGGTCAGGGAGTGAGTCAGGCATAATTTCTTCTAGTGGTTGATAATTTCAGGGACTTATTCCCTGATGACTTTAATGGATTACCTCCTAAGAGAGAGTTTTAATTCTCTGTTGACCTAGTTCTATGATCTACACCAATATCCATTCCTCCTTATAGTATGGTTACAATAGAGTTATAGGAGCTCAAGAGGCAGTTATAGGATTTAGAGGTGAATGGGTTTATTCCACCTAGTATTTTTTCATGGTGTTCACTGGTCTTTTTTGTGAAAATACAGATGGTACCCTTAGGATATACATAGATTATCAAAACTTGAACCAGGTGATGATTAAAAATTGATATCCCTTACCATTGATAGATGACCTATTTGATAAACTTCAAGGATCCTGGGTGTTCTTAAAAATCAACCTGAGGTCAAGATATCACTAGGTACATGTTCAACCAGAAAATATACCTCGTACAGCCTTTGATAGAAGGTATGTTCTATATGAGTATCTGGTTATGTCGTTCAGTCTCACAAACATGCTAGCAGTTTTCATGGTGCTGATGAACTGAGTGTTCCATCCTTACTTGGATTCTTTTGTGTTTGTTTTCATGGATTATATCTTTGTGTATTCTCACAATCGACATGACCATGCCAAAAATCTTGAGATCATTTTGAAAAAACTGAGAGAGAATCATTTATATGATAAGATCACAAAATTCCACTTCTGGATGGATCAGATTCACTTCTTAGGTCACATAATCTCAGAGGCAGGAATATCAGTAGACCTATAGAAGGTGAGAGTTATAGTTTCTTAGGAACAACCCATGAACATTTTTGACATACAGAGTTTATTGGGGATAGCTGGTTAATACATTCATTTCATACAAGACTTATCATGCTTAGTAGTTCAATTTATGATCTTGACTAAGAAGAGTGTGAAGTTTGTATGGTCAGATTCTTTTGAGACATCCTTTCAGAATCTAAAAGGAAGGTTGACGTCAGCACCAGTCCTGATATTGATAGAACATGACATGAGCTACATTTTGTATTGTGACACATCAAGTATTAGGCTAGTATAAGTTTTGATGTAGGGAGATAGCGTTAGGTTGTATGGGTCTTGAAAATTGAGGCAACATGAGAGGAATTACCAGACATACAATCTTGAGCTAGTTGTAGGTGTTCACATGTTGCACTATTGGAGACACTATCTACTGAAAGAGAATTTTTTGGTGCACATGGACCACAAAATCCTCAAGTATATTTTTACTCGGTGTGATCTAAATCTAAGGTAGTAAATATGGGTTGAGTACCTATAGTATTTTTACTTTGATATTTCCTATACACCTAGTAAAGAAAATATAGTGGCTGATGAACTGAGCAGGAGGACTCAGATACAGGCAGTACAGCAGGCCAATAGTGAGTGGAATATTATAGAATTGTTCTATGAGATGAGTCTGGAGGTGTATGATAGATAGTGAAATACATATCTATAGTCCTTAGCTGTGACCTCTACCCTACTGGATAGAGTAAGGATGAGGCAGCTATCAGATTATGAGGGCCTAGTTCTATAGGAGAGTGTGGAAGGTGAGGAACCACCCCTTGGTTGGACAGTAGGTGAGGATGAGATCCTATGTATCCATGGACATGTTTGGGTTCCAATGGATATACACGAGGAGATAATACAGGAGTTTCATGCTTCATCTTGGGTAGTGAACCCTAGAGTCACCAAGATGTACTATGACTTGTTTCGTCAGTACGGGTGGTCAGGTGTGAAGAGAGAGGTAGCTGGTTTTATTACGAGTTGTTCCACCTATCAGTAGGTGAAAATGGGAAATCAGAGACCCACCAGGCTTTTAAAATAGTTACCTATTCTGAGGTGGAAATGGGATGATGTCATTATGAATTTTTTGATAGTATTATAGAGGTCACCTTAAGGTAATGATTTGCATTGATTAATGTTGATAGGCTCATGACGGTTGTTCATTTCTTTATAATCAATGAGACCTTTAGTGTTGATGAGATATGAAGGTTTTACATCTGTGAGATAGTATGACTTCATGGGGTACCACACGCTATCATTTTGGATAGGGATGCCTGCTTTAAATCTTGTTTCTAGAAGAGTTTTTAGAGAGAACTGGGTACACAGGTGCTTCTAAGCACAACATACCGCCCTCAGACTAATGGCCAATCAAAGCATATGATATAGGTTCTAGAGGACATTTTGTAAACATGTGTCCTAGATTTTGTGGGTTCTTGGGAGAGTCACATTACCCTAGTTGAGTTTTCCTAAAATAACAGTTATCATGCAATGATATAGATGGAACCTTATGAGGATTTTTATAGTAGGACATGTTGATCACCCTAGTGATGGCTATAGGTAGGTGAGGTAGATTTACTGGGACCGTGTCTCATACAGGAGACTTATAAGAAGGTCCAGTTGATTCAGAAGAAAATGTAAACTGCACAGTCTCAAAATATATCTTATGTCGATCGCCGCAAATGACCTCTAGAGTTCTAGGTTGGGGATCAGGTCTTTATTCTTATTTCATCATGTTTGGGACACAGGCGGATTAGGAGACAGGGTAATCTTTCACAGTGATATGTTGGGTCGTTTGAGATTCTATAGAAAGTTGGGTCAGTATCCTATTGGTTGTTGTTACCCTAGAGGTACCAATACAAGCACGATATCTTTCATGTATCTCAGTTGTGCTGCTATCATTCAGACTCATCTCACACTTTCCAACCTGAGGATGTTGAGTTACAGGTTGATGAATTCTTTGAGGAGCATATGATTCATATTGTTGATTAGAGCACGAAGGTTCTACAAGGATGGTTAGTTCCTCTAGTATAGGTGTTATGGAAACATATCTGTTTATAGGATGAGACTTCGGAGAGGGAGGAAAATGTATGTTCTCAGTGGCTAGAGTTGTTCTCAGATGAATCTTGACCACCCTTCAGAGAGAAATTCAGGGATGAATTACTATAAAGGGGTAAGATTCTAAGAACTCGGGTTTTCATATGAGGTATGAATCCCTTATTTTTCAATTATAATGCTTAAATATGGCCTTATATAAGTTTCCAACTTGATAACGGGTGTTTTGGAAGTGTTTGGGGCTTGTTCAGAGCCTAAAACTAGGTTTTGGGCTGAAAATGGTCTCGCGCACAATTTATACAAACCGTGCTGGGAAAGCTGCATGGTTATTACAAAACATTCAAGTCTAGACAAAGGGATGGTATTGCCCAAATGGTTTTTTAAAACCGTGTGAGAGAATTCGCACGGCCGTGTGGCTAGGTCTTTAGTTTTTGAAAAACTTGATAGAGGCCCTTCACACAGTTTGTGCATAGTTTTTAAACCATGAGGGTAAACAATGTGGGTTCCCCTTAGCCTCCAGAAATTCGTGCATGGTTGGTGCATGGATTACCAAACTATGCGCTTAAACAATACAACCCCTAAATTTTTTGTTTTTTATTTTTAATTAAAATTAAAAAATTATATATTAAACATAAATTCAGTTTTGTTTCAACTAACAGTAGATCAACCTTTTGAGAGCCCCTTTGCAGCAATAACCTAGGATTTGAACCTGTTTCTTCATCTTATCTATGATTCGAGTACGGTTTTTCTCATTGGATCTGTAGTGGTAAGATAAACATTCCTTTTTATCCATTCTCAATTATTCTATATATTGATTATGCTATTTATATTTAGGCTCATATTCCCTAATTTCCCATTTTCCATCTGTTCTTCATATTTCTCATAAACTGGGATGAATTTGGACTCGATATTGGATGAGCACTCCACTACCAAGATAAGGTAGGTGTTTTATATTTTTCTTTCATCATTTGGTGCTTTTTAAAGCTATCAACCATTATCCCACCCACCAGACTTCTCGGTGCAGCCCTAATTTTTAACAGGTTACTTGCAATAGATGTAATCGAACCTATTAAGGATACCCATAGTATCTATTGTGATTTGTTGGTGTTGTTTCCCAAACCAAGGTCTCCCATGGGGTTTACCTTATAGAAAATCCATTTTAATGCCATGTTAAACCACCCAAGGGGTGTGTTTTGGGTTTTCCTTGTTATAAGAATCCAATTGTAAATGGAATGAGTATAATGGATTGTTTAAAATATGGTTTTTCCTCCTTTACCTTGTTATAAAGTATTGAAATGGAATTGGTTATTTTTTGAATTGATCAAAGGGTTTATGTTAATGTATCATTTATAAGAGTGGGTATACTCATTAAATGACATGCTTGTGAATTGTGATTAATGGGTGGGTATACCCATGTGATTTTTTAAATGGAAAAGGAAGGTAAATGGGTGAGTATAACCATGTGAATTGCTCAAATGGAAATTAAATACATGAGTGGGTATACTCATGAGGTGTGATTGGGTTAAATGTTTTAAATGGGTGGGTTTATTCATTGAATGGAATTGAATTCTATTTTTTATATGAGTGGGTAAACTCATATGGAATTGAATTGTTAAGTGGTATGAATGAATGTATGTTTTGTATAGATTCCATGAATGGCTCTCCATGGATATGGAACATGGTAGTGGATGCCTTGAGTACTATTTCTTCTTGGTTCTTGATTCCGTGGGATGCCTTGGGCGTTACAAACCCTTGGATCTGGCTTGCTTGGACTTGAATAGGACATGCCGGTACACATGCACCTAGGACTCCAGTAAGTGTCTATATAAATTTTCCATCAAGATTCTCCTAGTACATGATGAGGATGCCTTGGTCTTTGACACCTTGGATCCAGCCCTTCTTGGTCTACACTTCATTATATGGTAAGGCTGTGGAAATTGAGATACTATTCATTATACGGAATTGTCAAGGAAATTTTGATACACTTAATTATAAAGAAAGGTTGTGGGTTTTATATGGTTTCTTTATATGGAAAGGATATGTGGAATGGATATGGATAGATATACGGTGAGGTTGTGTTACTTGTTTACATTTCTTATAGCTACCTTTTTAGGAGATAACACTTATTATAGATATCCTTGAGAGGATGTTTGGTATTACTTGTTGTAGTAGAAATATGCCATGGGAATTCACACTTACATTACTACTTACATATACTTGTTTAGTATACTGCTTGTATAACTTAGAACTGTATAGACTTCTGGGTGGTTACCTACTGGGATGTTTATCTCACACCCTGTTTGGGCCTCCTTGGGGACCCAAATAGATTATATGGTTACAGGTGATAATAGAGGAAATCACCCTAACACAGTTTGTTGATCATTACTTTGGAGTAGGGGAGCATGGGACTAAGCTGGGGCTTGAGATGCTATGGGAGAGTTTTGGTCTTTTTATCATGTAGGACAGATGTGTTATATTGTAGTGTCATGTACCTATTTTGGCAGTTTTTTAGATACATGTAACATATACATCATTATAAATGATCCATATTTTGAGATTGTTATCTATTCTTGTTATGTATATGTCCTCTTATTGTTTTACTACTTTTTTTATCTGCATGTTTTGACTTCTGATGTGATATACTCTGGTAATGAGGGCATAGTCTTCTTAATGACTCACCTAGACACTCACCGCTAGTTGGAAGCCTCTATTATTTGGGTAGATTCTCTTGAGTCCTTATGGAAAACAAGCCTCAGGGCACTATTGAGTAGAATCCAGGTCTGGGATGTCACAATAAGATTAGTGTTAACTACCGCGGTAATAGTAAAATGATTTTTTAAAAGAATTGTTTAATTAATATCATTAAATTTTTATTTAATCATTAAAATTGATATAAATTAAATTATAACTATAATATAATGAGTAAAATAATTTATAAATATATTTGCACTCAATAAATATATAATCATTAATAAATATGATTATGTATTCATAATTGTCAAAATGTCATTTTTTCTGCAAAAAGAGGTCTTCTACACATTACCTATTTTAACATAAAATATAATTTTATAATAATTGGAAATTTAATTAAACTAAATAGAGGTTAAATTTATTTCTAAAACACTAAAAAAATTTATATGTGTTATTTTATATTTTTAATAAAGCATAAAATCACTTAGTGAAAAACTAGTCACCTAATTTAAAAGAAAAAGAGTAAAATATAAAAACATAAGGGTAAAAATCCTATAACTTGTTTAAGAAATGTGTGGGATATCATGGTTATGTATTTCATGACCCAAAATCAACCGAAACTACAATATTATGAATTTTTGGATCCATTGACCATGGAATAGTGTAATGATTTCATGGATAGATAAATAGTATTCCCAAGAGTGTCCTTTTCTTCACTTAAAAGGGGGATAAATTACAACCCATCATGGTTAAACATTATATTCTAATTTTCCCTAATTTTTTTACCAAAATAAATCTAATAAAAATAATTTTATACTCTTTAATTCCCTGGTCTCTGTAAGTAATCTTATGTCCTTCACATATGAGGAAATCTCAAAGAGAAGATCAAGTCTCCAACATAAGTATTACCTTCATTGTAACATTTTATTATTCATATTTCTCTTCTCATTCTATTATATCCATAACAATAAAATTACATCATTATAATTATTATACTTTAATTTTTTTATATTATTTTAATATCCATTATTTATTCCTCTCTATTCGATAAGAAAAACAAAATTGTGGTTAGTGTGTTGCACAAACTGAGACCTCCAAAACCCGATGAATTCTGTTTTTCATCAACACTATTAATGGATGATCAAAGGATGTAATGAATGGAAAAATATGATATCATTGACATATATATTATTCTGAAATTTCAAATTATCATTTTTCATATTTCCCTCTAATATATTGAGAAATGGAAACATTAATCCTGCATATGTGCAAACTATCGCCTCCACGAGCAATGAGTTCCATTTTTCATCACCACCCATCATAAGGAGTTATGAAAAATTGACAGAATAGCCTCAAGTAACCAAATTTGGAAAGAATACTATATAATAAATAAATTTAATATTATAACAGATGTTATATATTAAATAAAAAATGAATAAAAAATTTTCTAATAATGTAAATAATAATCTGAATTTTATTATTCAGGATGTTAGTTGTTTGTGAAAAATGAATCTAAAAAAAGGTAATGGTTTTTATCTGAATTTCTATTAATTATGAATAATTTTATGATTATGAACTGGTTTTTTATTTCTAAAATGTATATACCTACCATAAATTTATTTTAGAATAATTCATGATTTAATTCATGGGATTTACAAAACATTATTATTTTCAAGCTTCCATGACCTTTATTTCAAAATTACTAAAGTTGTAAGGGTTTTGTATCAATTCTTCTTTATCAAGAAAAGTTTTAATATTATGCACAAATATATTATTTATTTAGTGTATATGAATCCCATGAATGTACATTTTTATACCCCATTATTTAACTTATCAGATTCATGGAATTGTATTATTTTTTATCTTCTAATGACCTTTTATTAAAAAATTACTAAATATTTAATGATTCCATGTCAATCACCCTTTATTGATGCATGATTTGATATTATAAACCAATTTTTAATACCAGAGACCACAGTTCTCCAAAAATGGAGGTTATATTATTATGATATAACTAAATACAATCAATCACATCCTAGCTAACCAAATAGTTTAGTAGTCTTGTTAAACTAGATACATGCTTAAATCCCTCATTACATTTGAAAACAAAAAACACAACATAGTATTTTATTTGGGATCATATTTATTCCCTATAGAATATCCCAACATGTAAATCATGAAACCATTATTGGAATCCTGAGGAAAAGGAAAAAATAAAGCTTTGAGATCATATTCTTAGTAAGGGAATGAATATAGTGAAAGATAAATCATGCATGAATTATATATATGGAATAAATGATGATTCAATAATTCCATATAAATAATCAGATGAATCTAAAATATATCCATAGATATAATAACTACTCAATTAAACTTATAGACATCAATAAATGATTTCATAATGATATAATGAGTAATGTTGGACATCTAAAATTACCATTGAATCCTTGTTCCAAGACATCTAAAAATACCATCAAGTCCTTCTACTAAGACAAATACATAAATAGGTAAGGCCTTAGATGAATTTTAAAAATATTTTGACTCGTGATACCTATATATAAATCTAGGTTGTATGTAATTTTGGGTCCCATACATTAGTTAATAATTCTAATTCATTCATCATATTAATAAACAATACAACTTAATCAACTTCCCTTAAAAATAAATTATTGTCTATATTGGAAGATTTATCATTCATAATATTAATAAATTCCCTACTCAATATAATAATAAATTATTGATAGAAATATATTGGACTGTATCGTAAGATTATAAATTCAAAAAATCAAAATATTCATCACAAGATTCTGATAATGATAAAAATACCATTAAAAGCTCATTGGAAAGTTCTTGACGGAAATACCATTTTTCACATTGAAAACACTCACTTAAAATATGAAACTTTAACAAATATAAATTAAAAAAATATTCAAAAAGAACCTTGAAAATATGTAATGGAATCTTTATAACATATATCAATCATGATGGAGGGAAATTATATTCATTCCATATAAGATAAAAAATCATTCCTTTCACATATTTGTAAAAAGTTCAAAAAGTACCTCATTGGGAAAACTATAAGAAAAATACATTAATCCATTTTTTAAAAATAAAAACATTGGTAAAAATGAATTTAATAAATCACTAGATAATATTAAAATATATTATTTAAAACATTTTAAGGTTGATATGGATATGGAAGAAAAATATTCCCAAAAGAGTAGATAAACAATGTCATATTTCCTTAAAAGCGAGATTTTGGAATCATGAGTACTTAAAGAGTGTTAAAATAAAAGTAAAACCTATATTTTCAATAAATAATCCTAGTATAAAAAAAATATAGTGATTAGGATATAATTATCAAATATTTATACCAATAGATAATTAAACATAAAAAAACCCCTAATAATGATGAGATTGTCAAAATAAACCCTTGCCTTGGGTTCAACTTATTTTATAAGTATCTGAACATCTTGTTTAATAAAAATATATTTTGTTATATATGTATATATATATATTAAATAAAAATATTCATATATATAATATTATATATTAATTAAATATAATCTTTAATCACATATTTATTAAAAATTGTTTTTTAAAATCACTGTTTAGGGTAATAACTTTTTTATTTTTCATGTATGTTTTGGTTTGTTAGTTTCATTCCTATTAAATTTATAATGGTTCAATTATATATATAATTATATCCATGATATAAATATCATATATATTTATTATATATTTATTTATTTTAATTTATAAAATATAGTGATAGAAAATTTAAATACACCATTCATGGAGACTGTAGGTCGTATGTATGTGTGAACATTGTTTTCACTTTTCAGTGAATGGAACAAAAGAAAGGTAACAAATAATTCACTATTATATATTCATTATTAAAACATATACATAATATATATTTATTAAGTCATTAATTTTTACCATCTATATAAAACAGAAATGAAAATGAATCACATGGATTCATGGAGATGGAAATTCACACGTATGCACGAGCGACATTATCGTTTTCCAACAAATTAGAAGGTAAGAAGTTAAAAATGATATTATAATTTTAGAATCATAATTATATAATAAATATGATATATAAACATTAAATCCATCATAATAACCATCAATAAAATATGTTTATGAAAAATGAATTGTATCTCTATGTGGAGAGGGTAAGCTTTACTTATACATGGGAAATAATTTCACATTCCATTTGATGGAAAATAGGTTGGTTAATCGTGATTTGTTAATAATATTAACATTTAATTAAATTTGGGATAATCAATTTTATATTTTATGATTAATAATACATATTTAGAGGATTTAGACATGAAATAAATTGTAATAGGTCATGCAAGATGATTACCTTTTCTTCAGAAGCCCTCCTTTAGATCCTTTCTTGTGGAACCTAGGGTTGGTCTTCTGAGGATACTAGAACCACAAAATATTTGATAATTGTTATTATAAGAGAAATTTATAGGTATTTTTTAATATATTATCTCAATTTGGTGTAATTAAATGAAGGATATTGTGCCCTTTTATAAGGGAGGGAAAGGATAAACTTGGAATTACAAAAAAAATTAAAATATAACTAAGTAATTATTAAGAACAATGATTTCAAATGACCATATATTAAAATATTAGTTATTATATGGTTCAAATTTCATCTATAAAATTTTTTTTATAGGTTTATGTTGTATTTTAAACCATATTTTTTGGTTTAACCCAATATTTATCATATGTTAACTTTTATCGCGATAAAGTATTTTTCACTCTTAAAAGAATGTAAATTAACTTATAATGTGAAATTTGGCCCATAAATGAATAATGGATGAAATATTTTACCATAAATTATCTCCCTTATCCTTTTTCAAGGTTTTATTGTTTTTTACAAAATTTTATAAAATATTATTTTCATAAAATATCATTATTGTCATTTTCGGCAATATTCATTTAATTTGACTTTAAAAACAACAAAAAAAAGTTGGTATTCAAATATAATATGTTAAAACATAACTAATAATATATATTCAAATATAAATTTTATAGATCACTATAATTAACTTAAATTATATTACTTTTAATATTTTATAAATATTTTATTTTATTTTTACATTAATTAAATAAATATTGTGTATGTGTTGTATATGAATTTAAGGAAATTATATAATACATAAAAAATTAGAAATAAATTACCATCATGAAAATAATTTTATTATTCTAAAAATAAAAATATTCATTAATTCACCGCTTTTTTCGATGTGAACACATAATATATATTTAAATATAAGAGAGTGAATGTTTTTATTTTTCGTTAATTTAAATAATATATAAGTTATTCTAATGGAAATGTATCCTATAAACAATAAAATTTCAATCATAAAGTGATAATTTTTGAATTACATTCATCCAATTGAAATTTTGATGGAAAATCCTTACCTAAACACTTAAAACTAACATATATTAACATAATTTACCCTTTACAAAGGTGATAAATTTTACCACGATAATTGTTCATAATGCCTAAAAATAAATAAGAAATATTTACCAAATTCACACCTCCTAAAAAAATATGGAAATTTATTTTATCATATTAAATACTATTATTTTAAGAAATTAATTTTAAAATAATTTTGAAAAACATGATGAAAAAATATTTTATAAACAAATATATTTTTTAAACATAAAACTAGATTTATTCTTATCCCAAGAATAGTAAAAATATTTAATGAATCATATAATATTTTATTTAATATATAATATATAAGTTTAATTAAAATAATTTACCAATATTTATTAATTTAATTTATTATGATAAAAATACATTTAATGCATGGAAAAAAATTATAAAAATATCTATTTTATATTCAAATTATTTCATATTTGTGTATTTATAATAAATTGATATCCAAAGAATTTACTTTAAAACTTTGTAAATAATTTTTACTAAATTATTTGATCCAATTCATACCAATTAATTTAACATATATCATATAATGTTATAATATATTATATATCATTTAGACTCAAGGTTTCATTTATCACAATCCATTGAAAGAAAAAATTATTTAAAGGGAAATATCTTATAAAATCCTAGGGTGTTACACCAATGTTATTTTACATGGTGCATCTAATAACCCCATGAATTATAATATCATAAAATATTGGTTAACATTGAAAATTCACTTACATTCATGCCCATACTTATTGTGGGATATGATTGATGTCTTCCCAAAAATATAATGGTATTTTATAACACAATATGATTTCTTGAGTTATAATGTATCTTCTTGAGTATCATCAAACAGTTCATATAGTATACACTATTTATATTTTGGGATATTAGATTGATTCAAACATACTTTATTGTTTAGTTATTATACATTTGTAAAGTTAGACTTTGTTATGAATAATTCTTATCCAATTAAACGATGGTTTCAGCTCTTTGTCAATAATTTCCCTTCCCAAAAATGTTCTCATTTTTTGTTGGAAGCCTAATTATCAATAATTTCATATTATATTCATAATTAGCTAATAATATTTTCAAAATTATGTTTCATTATCCTTTTTTCAATGTTATATTTCAGAAAAATCATTTTGAAATAGTTTTCCATCCATGATCATTTGTTGGGTCTTCTGTACCTCCTCCATGACTTATCTATTACATGTTATTTTACTTTTTCTCCCTTTCATGGAATATTATTATCATGTACATAATTTATTTTTGAATATATAAACCCTATATATATACATATTTAAATATCCATTTCATTTTTGGGGCTATACATGTTTTTAGTTCCCTTCTAAATTAAAATTTTTAAGTAACCTAATTTAAGGGAACATTCATATTACATGTCTCATATTGAGCATCACCCACATAATATATTTTTAAAACAATAATTTATTCTGAAAAAATTAATTATATAATGGATAATCCTATTGGTTCAATTATAGTTTTATATAAAACAATATGGTATTTTATTCTTTAAAGGACGCTTTAGCTATGTCACAGAAACTCCACCCATGTTGTTCTTTTTTATTAATTTTTCTCCAAATATTTCTCATTAGTTTTCTATATTGGAACTCCAAATTCAGGAAACATGTCCCTTTTTAAATTATCAATGATCAAAATGATTTAAATACTTATTATTATGGGAATACTTATGATTTATCCTTTAGTTATTCCATAAATTAAGATTATAAAACCCATTTTGTTTGCATGGGTATGATCATGCGTATGATTTATGTATGTTTTATTTTTATATTTTATCACAAATATTTATGCTTTTGATTTATGTGATAAGTGGGTCTAGAATTATATTCCCTTCTAATTCAATATGTAAAGATTTATATATCAATACCTTCTATTTAAGGGACTCAGGAGTGATCTTAATCCACCATGGGACTTTATCCGTTATGTTTATGGAAATAGGAAGTAAGCTCAATCAATAATTATACTTTTTCAACATTTTAATTATTATATTTTGTGTGAACCATGGCTTATTTTTATGATAACATGTTCTATATTTTTTCCACATTTTAATTATCTTCTTACAATATTTATTTATTCTATATGTAAAGAACCCGACCCCAATATCCTTGAGTTAGTGGTTATATTATTAAATTGGTGTTAAATATAAGTGATTGCATCCCAAAGGTATGAATAGTTTAGTAGTTTTGGTAAACTGGATACATACTTGAGTCTTGCGTTACATTTTAAAACATGAAATACAACATAGATAAAGTAAAAAATTCTACATCCTTAAACTCATTCAAATATTACATCTTCATATCCTGGTGAAAGAAACAAAACAAGGGTGGGGTCAAATGCTCAATTAGAGTTACATACAGTGAATGATATCATGAATAAATAAAACATAATGAATAATAAATTATCAGTATAGAAATTAAAATATTTTAACATGTATTCCATTTAATAAATAAAATGACTATCCTGATTAGATGTGGTATAATCAATATTGAAAGGTAAATAACTGAAAACACATCCCATTTAATCAATAACTTAAGCATAAAATGCATCCTTGGATAATATCAATGCAAAAAACTCATAGATAATAATAACTAAATTATTTATTAAATAGATTATTAATATTGGACTTCATGATCTCATAATTCATGATATTGATACCATCAGGACCTTTCAAAAGATAGTTGAAAAATATTGGTAAAAATCCATTTAATTTTACCAAATTATTTATCTCGTTAGACCTACTGATGCATCAAGGGGATATATAATTCCAATCCTCACCCATCACTACATTTCCAAAGCATTTATCATATATATAATATTCGATTTAATTCATAAATAATATTTTTTATCATTGAATTTCTATATTTAATAAAGAACATGTAATATCAATATCTACCAATTCAATAAAATAACATTCAAAGTAAAACACTTTATATAGAAATGATATATAGTTTAAGAAATATTCATATCCGTGATAAATAAAATGGATATATAGAATAAATAAATATCTAATGATCAAAATAAAGTGAGTATTTCAAGGTAAATTTAATGATTACAAAAATTAATGAAGAAAGAGAATGTTAATACTTTCCCTGGTCAAATTAACAATAAACTATCCAGAGATATAATAAGTATTATATGATTACAGCATACCTTCAATGTAGTATATATAAAACAAATGGTTTTTATCTTTGATGAGTTGAAATACCATAAAAATATATTTAAAAAAATTCTTTATGAAAATACACCTTTCACATTTAATTTCACTCTTAAAATATAAAAATTTCCATAATATTAGGAAAACCAATTTCTTTAAAGAAACCCTTTAATATATGTAATGGAAGATTCAATGTAATGAGTGTTAAGGATAGTAGTAAATTCCCCTTCATGTTGACTACTTTAAAACTAATATTTATTTTACATTTGTGTTTGAAAATTCAAAAGTACCTAGTTTATAAATGATATGAAGACTCCTTTAAAAATAATTTAAAACAAATATAGGTAAAAATTACTTTAAAAATTATAGTAAAATATTTTTTAATTTTTTTTAAAAAAAATGGATTTTGAATAAAAATGATTTTCGACCAAAGATATATATGAAGTCTTATTTTATTATAAATATTTTCTCAATCATTTTATATACAATTGAGAGGAAATTGTAATATTACATGAAAAAATTATAAATTACCAAATTAAAAGAAAATTAAAGGGGTTTATTATAAAATTATCAAATAATTTCCTTCAATTTAAATTTGATTATAAATAATCCCAATTAAAATGATATTGAAAAATAAATCTCAAACCACTTTGGTAACTTTTAAATTATAATCCCCATGAATGAAATAACGTCAAAAAAACATTAAATACCATGATTATAAATAGATTAATGATATAACATATAAAATGGGTAGTAGATACACCTTATAAATGAATATAGGTGTATATCATAACATATGTCTCAAAGAATACAATTTGAGATGTGAAACCCTTACAATGATTATAACGTTGAAGCGATAATTAATCAATGAATTAATTAGGTTCATAAAATTTAAATTCATATAAAATATTTGAAATAAAATGTTATATAGTAAATATATATTTTACATATAATATTATAATATCAAATATAATGGTGAAGTAATATATCTCAATAAAAAGAAATTAATTTATGAAATTATTTACCACTTAGTAATTTTCAAGACAAATCCCCTTAATTAATTAAAATTGAAACTTAAAATATAATTAAGCATGAATTATTCATGAAATTTCAAGTAAAAAGGTTAGTATATACTCCATATATAGTAAATTAGGTGCATGACATTAAAATATGCCTCAATTATGAGAAATTGAGACGAAGTTCCTTACCTCACACTTCCTTTTGGTTTAACATGCCATAAACTCTATTATAATGGTTATAAGAATGTTAATAATATATAATATAAACATATTAAATTTTTTAATGGCATATATGATCATATTACATCATCTTATTACCTATTTGATAACAATATTTTATTATTAATATTATTGTATCAGGTGTTAATTGCTTGGTTTTCTCATGCATGTTTTATCATGAAAGTTTCAGTTCATGTTCATAAGACATAGTTACATCATCTATATAATTATATTATTGTTATAAATATAATATTCACATTATAAAATAATTTTACATACCATTATTTAATGTTTTATATGGAAAATTAGTTGCATCACTTCGTGGATAAGGTGGTCCATACGTACACATGAGTAATGATGTCATTACAATAATAGGTGAAAGGGTAAAAAAGTGGATGGTATATAAATTTACATAAAATAATATCATGTCATATGTATTATATATATCAATTACTTTCATCATTATGACGATCCATGTTATTAGGTGATGGAAAATAAATTGTATCAATTCGTGAGGCGGTAGTCTGTTGTACACATGACAAATGGATTCACTTAAACTTTGATGGTGGATGTGGTGGATAAATATTATTACATAAACCTAATAAAATATAATTATATGTTATATAAAATTTTAATTATGTTATATGTTTTAATTAATAATTAAAGGTGGAAAATAAGAATATATAATAATGATCTTAGTGAAGAAAATTACCTTCCCTTAGAAGAACCACCTTTGTATATCTTCTTAAGGACCGTAGGTTTGGTATTGTGGGAATACCATCACCTATATAATGTGGATAGGGAATTTGTGGAGATTTTTTTTTAGTTTTTTTTAGCCAAATTTCCTGAGTGGTGTGATGAAGTGAGGGGAGGGACTTCCCTTTTATAATTGAGGAGGATGAAACTCATATAATATTTAAATATAATAAAAGAAATACACATTTTTCACATTCCATAAGGATAAAAATGGATCATTATCAAACCATATATTATATAAGGTCAAAATATGGATACAGATTGGATTTAGATAAGTTTTTAGGTAATTATAACCCTTATATTCTTAGTTTAACCCACAAAAACCCATTTTTACCTTATCTATGGTAAAATATTTTTACTATTCACACTAGTCATAATGAAAAAAATGTTTTTATCTTATTAAATAATATAAATTAAACTTATTATAATTAATTAATCTGTTTTTCAAAATATCATTCATGTACGTGTCATAATATAATTTAAAACAAATCCCATATATGAATTAAAAAATGGGTTTTCATTAAATGCATTTTTCAAGTATAAGATGATCCTATATTAACTATATGACTAGTAATAATCATGAGAAGGATATAAATTTTTATATTTAGATACATAATCATTAAATTTCATTTAAAAAATTATTTATTAATTATTATTTAAATTAATTAAAATGGTGTAACATTATGTATTTATAAATAATTTTTAAAAAATTGGGTTTTTAACCCTAAAAACTTATAACAAAATCTAGTATAAAGGTGATTTACATGCAATTAATTATATTAAATATAATTATATAATAATTTTTTTACTTTTAAATCAAATTTATTTTATAATTTTACTTTAAGATTGCTTTATTTAATGAAAATACATAATAGTATTTGAAAAATATGTATTTTCTATTATTCATGGAAAATAAACCATTTCAAAAAAATACCAATAATTTGAAATAATATAATTTTGATATTTTTATTTCCAAAACGATATTCCTTTTATAAAATTGAATTCTTAAAATCAATTTTAATTGATTATAATTTTTTAATAAAATTCAAAATAAAACTATTTTTCATGAATATGTATTTTCAAGCATAAAATGACTACTAAAAATTTGAGTGAATTTTTACTAAAAATTTATAAATAAGTTTTATTGATTATGAGAACTGTATATATTTCATAATTCCATTAATCTTATTCATAACCCCCAATTCAGCGGCTAGGTTATAATGGTCATTTTTAATTAGTATCCCAAGGTTCGTTTAGGCTAAGTGTCTTGTGACCTTTACGCTATTGAACAAAAGGTTCTTATTTTAAAATATCAAGATTGTGTATACCACAAGATATAAAATAAATAAAATTTATTTAAAATAAATATAATTTAAAATATAAAGTTGTTACATTCTTCCCACCTTCAATAAATCTCATCCTCATAATTTGAACTTGTTCTTATAAATAAAGTGTTAGAAATTTCAAACTAACATTGTTTAAAATCCACATCAAAAAAATTATTAACAAAGAATTATATTCATAATAGATAAAAGGAAGTGTGGAAGAAAACTATAATAACACATAACTAGGTTACCAAGTAGGATAACATTGATGGGAAGTTAGAATATGGACATTAAATAAAAGTGTAAATAATTATAGAGTTGTAAAAATCATTGATCATAAGAAAGTGAATGATCAAGAGAAAGTTTAAGACTATAAAACCATAAATCTATGATGAGTTAAAATTAAATTTGATTAATTAGATATTAAGTTAATAGGATAATATTTTTATATCCATATCCTTCTCTTTATTTTTGGGAATTATTTTACTCTCTAAGAATATAAAAGAATATTATTACTTCATATCATTCAACATCATAAGAAAAATTTCATATTTTGGTTATGCTTCAATCAATTTCCACTTCATCTCATACTTAAAAAATGAATATCCAAAATTAATTTTTATTCCTTAAGAATTAAAATTAACATTTAAATAATCATAAGATCCATAAAATATTGACATGTATTTCTATATATACTTAAATATTTTCCAAAACACATATTTATAGAAAAATTTATCCAATATAATACATTAGTATCTAAACCACAATGGTGACACCACTGGTTTAACATTAATATTTTTCCATCAAATATTTTAAGTAAAAATAATAAAATATTAACCAAAATATCATGTGGGTCAGTGGAAGGAGCTAAACCCTTATTTCCCTTTGGTTACGAGTTCAAGACTCATGACCTCATCAGATGTGATGGGTTGGGAAAGCTATCATGTGGGTTGTACTTATTTTAAAACTATATTAACATAATTCCTACAATGTTACCAAATTGTGATGACCCATAATTACTAAAATATTAAAGAAAAGATAATACTTAAAAGATATCAGTACATTTAATCTAATTTCCAAAAAAATAAAGGTATTCTTCCTTAAATAAATATTTTATATACTAAACCAAGGGATTTTATTTCCATAAATATCTATGAAAATATGCTTATTCCTGGTAAAATCTCATTACATCACCATAAAAAAATGGTTGTTTAAGACATTGAACTTATGTTCTACCTTAAACTCATAAACCCATGATGTAATCCATGATTTTATTATTAATATTAGATAGTGAGATATTTGATTCTAAAAATTTACACTTTCCATGGATGATTCATGACAAAATACCATTATTAAAAATATTTCTATAATTTAATTCTTTAATTCCAATAAATAAATACTTCAACCATTTTAATTCACCATAGGTCTTCCCTTGGTCTAGGATTTAACCTTTAAAATTTTTTATTGACTCGGATAATTCTCAGGTTCACTACATTCAAGACAATGGACTGTAAATGTATTCCTATGATGAAATTTATTTCCCTCCTATAAACTCCTCACTTTTCCTCAGAAATTCATTACTCTATACACTTCTTTTACACACATAAAATATTTTCCTATTCCTTTGATACACTCTCTTAGGTTCCTCTTTGTACATTTTTTACATGAAGGAAAACTATCCCTTTTTCCTCTATGGTTTCCACCACTCAGGCTCTTAGCAGACTCCATAATTCTCTTCTTTGGTGATTTTGAGAGTTGTATAAGGTATATATTGTTAGTCATATATTTTGAAAAAAGATTATGAATAATCATTATATCTCTAACTTTAGTCATAATCCCATTTTTTACTCATAATCATCACAGTTTCCACCATATTCAATGTCAATGCGATTCCTTTAGGTTCTATCCATTGACTAAAATAAAAAAAGCAGTGTAAGAAATAATAATCATAGTGTGGAAACAATATAATAATTTATATAAGATCTAAATCATGACACATTCTTTTTAATATAATACATATTATGTTAATCCTTAGTCGGTCATTATTATTATCTACTCAAATCTTGCATTATGGTTTATAAAGAAAATGTGAATTACCTTTAGTGTATCCTATATGAGTATCAAACCCAGTACACATTAGGGCCCAATGTTGCACACTAGGTGATGATCTACTCAAATCACAATGCACCCTTTTATGAGTTATTACCCCTATGAACATTTATTCCTAAATCATTTCAAATTTTAGTACCTAGACAAGGGTGTATTGCTAAGAAAACCCACATAATCTCTTCCTTATCAAAACATTAGGATTTACTTCATAAATATGCTCAATATATACCATAAGGTTATTATGTTTCCTTGTCAATTATTTACTAAATCTAGTTACTAATTTTTCTATTAAACTTTCTCTAATAAAAACTATAAAGGCCTTAACCCTAATATCCTAGATTTGGTGGTTATTTTATTACATTAGTGCTAGATATAGGAGATTGTATCATAAAGGTATAAATAGTTTAGTAGACTTGAAAAACTAGTGAAAATATAAAATACAACATTTTTAATGTAAAAAATCCACATCCTTTAACTCATTCTTAATATCTTGAGGAAAAGAAAAAAATAAGGGTGACCTCAAATGTTCAGAAAGATTTGTGTAAAATGGAAGTAACCATGAATAAATAAATCATAATCAATAATTCTTAATCAATATGGAAAGTAAAATATCTGAACACACATTCCATTTAATAAATATCATGACTATTAATATTAGATAAGGCCTAATCAATATGGAAAGGTAAATAACTAAACAGAAATTCAATTTAATTGATACCCTGGGCACAAAATGAATCCATGGGAAATATTAATGCAATAATATCATGTAAAATAGTATCTAAATAATTAATGAAGGAAATTACTAATATTGTAAATAATGATCTCATACATCATGATAAATATACCATCATCACTATTCATAAGATTTTTAAAAAATATGGGTAAAAGGAAAAATAATTTGGACAACTGATTTTTCTCGTCGGGCCTACTGATGTATCAGGGGGATATATAATTTTGGGCCCCACCCATCACAAAATATCCAATGAATTATTCATATATATAATGATCAATTTAATTCATAAACAATATTCCTTATCAATAAATTTATATATTTAATAATGAATATATAATATCAATATCTCCCCAGTTAATAAAATTATTTTAATAGAAAAAAACCATTTGTAAAAATTACAAACATTTTAAGCAATAAGAATATCTATGATTAATAATATGGATATTTAGGTGAAATTTATTTCCAATGATTATAGGAAAGTAAACATGTTAATTGAAATTTAATGATTACAAAAATTAATCAAGAAAGAGAACATTAATACTTTCCCTCATCAAATTGATCATAAACCATAGAGATAAATAATAAGTATAGTATAATTACAACATATCCCTAGTGGATTGTATGTAAATTAAATGGTTTTTTTTTATAAATATAAATACCATAAAATATCTTTAAAAACATTCTTGAGGCAAATAAAATTTTCACTTTGAAAATAAATTTTAAAAACTAAGAATATCAAAAATATTTTAGAAATAATTTTGACTAAATATATAAATTTATACATGTAAAGGATTCTTTGATGCAATGAGTGGTTATGATGGAGGGAAATTTCTGTTCATACCAAGTATGTTAAAACAATTATTTCATTCTCAATTTTGTAAGAAAATTCAAAAGTATCTTATTTATGAAAAATGGAAAGATTCCTTTCAAAAAAATTTGTAAAAATCTAATTATTTATAAAAATTAAATTAAAAAATCATAGTAAAAAAATTTAAAATATTTTTAGAAATCATAGATTTGGAAGAAAAAAATATTTTTGAGAGAAGAGGAAAATTAAGTCTGATTTTAATAAAGAAATTTTATCAATCAGTTAAAGTAATAAAGAGAAGAAAATTGTATTATTACTTTAAAACACCATGAATAATGATATATCATATAAAAATGGTGGTAGATACACCAAATAAAATAATATATATGTATAACAAAGCATATGTTTCAAAGAAGACAATTTGAGATGAGAAATCCTTACAATAATCATAATGTTGAAACCAGAATTGATTAATGAATCAATAATGTGTATCAAATATATATCCATATAAAACAATTTGAAATAAAATGTAAGATAATAAAAATTCACTACACACATAATCTTAGAATATCCTAAATAATGATGAAGTAATATAACCCAATGAAAAAAATTGAGTTATTAAATTATTTGTCACTTTGAAATTTTCAAGTCAAATACCATTAAATAATTCAAATTGAAACATAAAATACCATGAAATATGATTTATTATTGATATTTAATGTTAAATGGGTAGTATATACACCATATAAAATAAATTAGGTTTATAACATTAAAATATACCTCAATGAATAGAAATTGAAATGATGTCCCTTACCTCATGCTTATTTTTGGATCAACACAATTTAACTAATGTGTATTAATTTTAGTTATGTTATTAATTTATACCAATACTATATTATTGTTTATAATATCATATATGATCCTCTTATAACCTCTTAGCACCTATTCGTGAACAATCTTCTATTATTATTCGTGTTTATGGTGTTAATTTCATTATTTTCTTATACATATTTTATCATGAAAGTTATAGTTCTAATGTATAGGATATATTTAAATAATCTCCAGTATGTTATTATTTTTATAAATATAATATTTAATTTATTTATTCATTTTTAAAACCATTCTTTAATTTTTTACATGGAAAATGAGTCGCATCGCTTTGTGGATACAGTAGGTCGTACTTATGCACGAGTTATGATAATATTCCCTTAATGAGTGAATGGGTTAAGAACTAGATGGTTTATGAATATTAAAAAATTAATATAATTTCATATTTTTTATATATATTAATTATTTCAAACATTATGACTATCCATGAGAGTCTTTTATGGAAAAAAATTACATCGGTTTGCGAGGCGGTAGTCCACCGTACACACAATCGATGGATGTGTTTCCCATTTGATAAAGGAGGAGTTAAATAAATATTATTCCATAAAAATAATAACATCTATATATATGGTATATATTTTTGTAACTTTATTGTATGATCAAATACATAATTTAATATAGAAATATAATAATTAAAAGGGAAGTGCTTATTGAATAAAATTGTCTTCTCTTAGAAGAACCTCCTTTGGATCTTTTATTAAGGACTCTAGAGTTAGTCTTTTTGGATGAAACAATCCTCTAGAATGTGGATAAGGATTTTATTGAGATAGTTTTACAGAGATTTTTTATCCCAAATTTCTTGAGAGGTGTGGATAAGTGAGAGGATTGAGTGCCCTTTTATAATTGAGGAGGATGAAACACATGGAATTTTTTAAAATAATAAATCATACCCACACTTTTCACATGGAAAATTAATCCATAATGGATTATTATTTAAAAATAGATGGTATAAGGTCTAAATATGTCCATAAAATAGGGTTTAGACATGTTTCTAGGTCATTTTAACCATTATCTTCTTAGTTTAACATCTAGTAAACTCTTTTTCACCTTAACCATGGTAAAATATTTCTACTATTTTCCCTATTAATTATGGCCAAAAATTAATTTGACGTTATTATATAATAAAAATTATTATGATTCCAAATATTTAATTCATTTTTCTATGTTCAATTCATATTAGAGGTATAATTTAATTAAAAATAAAACCTTTAAATGTGTCTAAAAACAAGTTTCCAAGAAATGCATTTTTTGGCATAAGATGATATCGTATTATCTATATGATAGGTAATAATCATGAGATGGATTTAAATTAATATATTTATATATATTATATATAAATTAAATTTATTTAATTCATCATTAAATATTATTTTAATTAATTAAAATGGGTGAACATTATGCATTTAAAAATAATTTTAAGAAAAATATGTTATTAAGCTTAAAGATAAACATATATCAAAATCAGGTATAAAGATAATTCAAATGTAATTAGTTATTTAAAATATAATTAAATAATAATTTTATTACTATTAAATCAAATTTAATGCATAAATAGAAATTAATATTACTTAATTTAATAGAAATATATAATAGTGTTTGAAAAAGTGACATTTTTCACTATTCATTGAAAAGTCAACCTTTTCAAAAAAAATTCAAAAATTTCACTCTAAGATTATTTTGATATAATGACTTCAAAATTGATATTATTATTATATGTTAAAATTTATAAAATTGGTATAAATTTATTATAATTCCAAAAATATAATGAAATGTAAAACTATTTTTTGAAGAATATGTATTCTGAAGCATAAAATGACTACTAAAAATTTGAGTGATTATTTACTAACAATTTGAAAAACAAAATATTATTGATCAGGAAATATATATATATATATATATCATGATTTATTTAATATCATTTATATTATACAACTCAATAAATAGGTTATAATGGTTATATTTAAAAAGTATTTATTCGTTTAGGCTTGGTGTTGCATGTCTTATACGCTATTGAACATAATTTGCTTATTTTAAATTAACTAGGTGGAATGTTCCAAAATAATCAAACAGATTAAATTTATTTATAATAAATATAATTTAAAATCTTTGGGTATTACACCAAGTTTCTGTGCTTATGATTATCCTCTTCATGATATCATTTTTTACCTCTTGAATTTCACATTATGCTTTATTTCTAGGTTTATTCCCATACTGAGATTTATAAATCATCGTTTTCCTTATATATTTCCCCCAAATAACCTATACTATTTTAGATGACCTATGAGATATAGGATCACTATTTTGAGTCTTAAATAATGATAATGGCTCTATATTTATTATGATCTATTTTCATGTCTAATCTTAAAAAGATACTAGACCATATGATCCTTCAATTTTATTTTCTATAAAATGAGGTAAATAATAATTAAATAGTATATGTTTATGGATTGTTCCACCATATTACTATTACTACACATGGAGGTGATGATAAGATAATTCATTTAGTGGATCAATATACATAACAAGTTTAAGAGGTTGGGTTAACACATCCCCCTCTTTGTGATCCAATCCCATTTTGGAATAATAGAACCTATATTGGAAATCTTTATAGATACATCTATTATTCAAAAATATACTTTACATAATACATTACAGTTCAATATTTTCCTATTTTTATATAATATTAACATTAATTCTCAAAACAAATTCCAAAAAAATAACCATCACATAAACATGTTAACAATAGTGAAAATGTTAACCCAAAATCTCCAACATCATAACAAAAAAATATGGTGTAATACAAAGGTATTTGTTGCATGATATTTACTAAATAATTAAAAACGTTTCAAACATTATTAAATAATTTCTAAGCTATTGAAAATAAATTTTAAATGATAATTTTAATCTTTAAAATCATTTCCAACTATATTTTATTCATAATCACAACCTAAAAATTATTAATTAGATTACTTAATATAACAACTCATTGATAGTTGGGTAGAAAAAAATTACTAGGTTATATAAAGAATTAATCTAATTTCATTCCTTTATGAACATAACAATTATGGATACCCAAAAAGTTGATAAAAAAAGATATATTTTACATAACTAAATCATATATTAATTGAGATAATATTTTCTCTAAATCATTGATTATTAACCAACTTAACTTACCTAATATAATCAATGAGATCTTGATTTATAATTACCTAACTATTTGGATGATTTTGGTCTTTATGAGTTATTTATTTAGAAGGTATATAACATGTATTTAATTTATGGGGTCTTAAATATATCTCTATTATCTATAAATTTATCATATATAACAAATATTTTTAAATTCATATATGTATTCATAGTTATAATGATTAAATTTGTGCATATCAATATTTTAAAAAAAATTAACATATTTCAATCACATTAATGTGTAACTAAAATAAACTATTAAGTGTGTTATATATATTAATTCAAATCATATGAATATTGATCACATGAAAATACTATATATAATGAGTTAAAATTAAATTAAAAAATATATTATACTATAAATAATGTATGGTGTAATGGTTATGTATGACTAACATAAAAGGCATATCAAAATATTCCAGGCTTATAAGAAGACTGGTTGAAAAGAACCATTATCCATAAAGCATTACTTATAAGTTATTTAATGTTTTAAAATAATTTTAATTTCAAGTATACATGGATAACTAGAAAAAATACTTCTTTGAAATTAAAAAAAACTTTTAATCCATGATGACCTAAATTAAAAGACAATATATATGCAAAATGTAACTCATTGTATACATGTAATAAAAAATATTAAGGAAATATAAGTATTTAAAATAAAATATATAAATATTTTTAATATAACCACTTATATATTCATGACTAATTAAACTAGTGAAATGACCGAATAAATAAATAATTTTTAGATTTAAGAAAACTATATATATAAACATTACATATATACATGATTATAATCAATAAATTCATAATTAATAATGACACAATAAAACTAAATCGTATATATTAATTAAAATATATAATACATATGAAATATAAATCATTTTTATTTTAATTTTTATGAAAAATATACATTTTATAATTAGAAAAATTCATATTATTTTAGTAATTGTATATTTTAATCCAATTTATATTTAATATAATGACATTAGAGTAATATATCATCTTCCAAAAAAATCAATGTCTAAAGTCATGTGGATTCGACACGGTCAATATGATTCGACATTGGAAAAGTATTTATCGATAAGAATTTAATATAAATTATTTATATTTATTAGATCATTTATAAATCATTAATAATTATAATATGGAAAAATTTATAATAAAAAAATTAAGAAATTTTCAATATCATAATATCACAATATAAAAAATTAAATTAAATTTTGAATTTATTAGTTATCATAAATATCATTTACAATGAAATATTATATTGAATTATATGATATAGGTTAAATATATATAAATTGGTTTCTTACCACTAAAATACCATATATCACTGGAGAATACCTAGAAGAAAGGGGAGATCTAAAAATCCCATTAAGGGAATATAAATTATAAGGAAATATAAAATGTGTGCCATAGATATAATATGATATCATAAAAGATAATGATCCTACATAATTTTATGGACGAATATCATAAATAACATGGTATCATAATATCATGGAATAATAGGAAATGTGGAAACAATATATAACATGACATAAATATGTGTCAAGGAAAACATCATGGATAATATCACATGGGGGACAAATTCTTATAATGGATTTGGTTTACTCTATAATCCCATATATGATTTATCATGAGACTAATGCTTTACCCAATGCATTGGATCGTTATCTGGGTGCACCCATCATAACATATTCATGATCTATGTGTGCCACATAAAGAAAATCACTCATAAAACATAACATAAGAATTTACCATGGATTGAAAATGGGTTTCATAATCTATCTTCATATCATATTCAATGTAAATTTCATAATGAATTAATTTGAGAAATGATCATAATGAATGTATTTCCCCATCAATGGGAGGGAGAATAAACTAGGTATATATATAAGTGATATTTATATATAATTTATAGTAAATAAATAACATCAATGGTTTTTTTATTGATAAAAATACTTTTAAAAATAATAAAAACATTCTTGATGGAAATAACATTTTTTACTTTGAGTAACATCAAGGGATGTCCTCTATGAATAAAATTGATTTTGAAATATCGCGTTGAACATTTATTAAGGAAAATATCTTTTTCATTTTAAAAAATATATATTTAAAATATAAAACTATCTCAAACCTTAATTATAATATTTTAAAAATAGTAATAATTGAAACTTAAAAATGAATCTTTAAAAGATTGAGTGTTCATGGTAGCGGAAGAGTTTTGTTCATGCCGAATACATCAAAAAAACAAATATTCCTTTCATATTTTTCTAAGAAAAATAAAAAGGTAACTTTTTTAGAAAATGAAAGGAATATTAACTTTAAAACATTTCTAAAAAACCCAATTATGGGTAAAAAATACATTAAAGAATCATGGTAAAACATTTTTTGAAACATTTTTATAAAACGTGGATTTGGAAGAAAAAGGATTTTTGGATGAAGAGATAAATGAAGTCATATATTATTAATGTCATTTTCACAATCATTTTAAGTACATAAGTGAGTAAAATGGTAATATTATATGAAAAAAATCATGAATAACCATATTATATGTAAATTATAATGGTTTATTGTATATTTTTCAAATAATTTTCTTCAATAGATGTTCAAGAAAAATTTATCCTGGTTAAAATGTGATTGAAACATAAACCCTTTCTATTTTGGTAACTTTTGAATCATAAAATACCATGAATAAAGTAGATAAATTATTACTTAAAATCACATAATGTAGTATAGATTCAAGATATATTATTTAAATATTTAGTATAAACACCATTTAAAATAAATTAGGTTCATAAAAAACATGTGTCTCAAAGAAGGAAGTTTTAGATAAAATCCTTAAAAAGTTCATAATATTGAGTTGAGAGTTAATAAATGGGGGTATTATGTGTTAAAAATTCAGAAACACACAATGAAAAGTGTAAACAAAACATAATTCAATAAAAAATCATTACACGTGTAATTTTGGCATAATTTAATCAACTATGTAGATGTATATCCTAATAAATTGAAATTAAGATAAGAAACCCATTACCTCACACTTCCCTTTAGTTAATCACTCATTAAACTCATTTATAGTGGTTTTAAGAATATTATTAAATTATCCTAGAACCATTATAACATTTATAATATCATATATGATCATTTTATAACATCTTATTACTTGTTTTTTAATAATCATAATTATCAATATTGATTCGATAGTTAATTCCCTTGTTTTCTCATGATTTTTTTTTCATGAAAGTTATGGATCCCAAAAATAGAATATACTTACATAATATCATGAATTATATTAATATTATAAATATATTTTTTTCATTATATGAATATTTATAATCATTATTTAAATTTGAACTTGGAGAATGAATCGCATCGCTTTGTGGAGACGGTAGGTCATACGTACGCACGTCTGTCCTCATCATTTCCTTAATGGGTGAAAGGGTAAGGAAATGGATTGTATATTAATTCTAAAAAATAAATAAATTTTCATATATATCACATATATTCATTAAATATAACATTTATTACCTTTCATGTAAAGCATTAGTGAAAAATGAATCACATCGCTTCGTGAGGCAGTAGACTGTTGTACATATAAACGACATTATCATTTATTCAATAGAATGACAAGGTAATAAAATATATTATATATTTAATTTATAAAATTATTAATATTTTTTATTATCATATATAATCATAAAATTAATCCTTATTACCTTTTATATAAATCATAAGTGAAAAACAAATCACATTGTTTTGTGAGGTTGTAGTTTGTGGTACACTCAAGCGATGTTATCATATTCTCTACAGAATGGAAATTAAGAAGGTGTATATGATATTATAATTTAAAAAGTAAAATTATATCATAAATATCATATTTATAAATTATATATATCATTATATCCATCCATGATAAGTGGTGATGGAAAACAAATTATGTTGGTTCGTGAGGTGGTAGTCCGTCATACACACAAGCAACAGATTTGTTTCTCATTTAAGGGAGGTGGAGATAGTTGTAGGTCATGAACATAAAAAAAATAAAATATTATTAAATAGAATATTATGAGGATATTATATTATAATATTTTAATAATATTTTAATAGGTTTTAGGAAGAAATAAAATAAAATACTTGATTAAGGATGTTACCTCTTCTTTAGAAACAAATCTTTTGGTTTTCCCCAGAAGCCTTCCTAGGATGGATTTATGATAAAAGAAAGGCTTCTAGGATGAGTGGTTTTAATTTTAAATGTTATTTGGGATGGGATATTCTGAACCAATTGGGTTTTTAAGTGTGTAAAAAAACAGGAGAGGGGTGGTCTTTTAGAAGTGTGGGAGAGGACACACTTGGAATTATTGAAAATAAAGAATTCCACCCATGTTTTTATGATTTCAAAAGTCACCAAAATGATCAATTTTAGTACCATAAAATATATAATGTTGATATATGACCATAAAATAATAATTATACACATTTGGGGTCAACCCTTATCATTTTAGTTTAACCCCCCCCCCCCCCATAAACCCATTTTTTACCTTAATCGCAGTAAATATTTTTTAGTAATGTCACAATTCATTATGGTAAAACATCAAGTTAACCGTCATAAATTATATAAATTATTATAATTAAAAATATAAAATCAATTTTTTCAAATTTAACTAATATAAGTGGTATAATTTAATTTAAAATTAAACCTGCATACGTGTCTAAAAACTGGTTTTTTAAGAAATGCATTTTTTAAAGAAAAAATGATCTCATATTAAAAATATAAAAATAAATAAAAATTAGATGTATTTAAATTCATATTTATATATATAATATATAAATTTATTTTAAATAATTCCTTATTATTGGTTATTTTAATTATAGAAAATGGACAAACATTATACACATTAAACCCTTTTTTAGAAAAAATTGTTTTTTTAGCATAAAAATAAACATATATAAAAAACTTATATAATATTATTTAAATATAATTACTTGGTTTAAATATAAATAAATTATAATTATTTTAATTTTAAATAAAATTAAAAATATAATTTTTCCAAATTTATTGAAAGAAATGAAAAATTAATAAAAACCGGTATTTTCATTATTCACTAAATGAGTACTATTTTCTGAAAAAAAAATACCTATAATTTAATATAGATATTATTGTTTCAAAAATAAAGTTATTTTTTGAAATATAAATTTTCTAAAATTTTTAATATTTAATTTTAAATTATGTGTGAATTGTGTGACTATACCTCCTTTTAAAAAAATACAATTTTTCAAAAAATAGTTATTTTTCTTTCCAATAGTGATTATTTTATTTTTAATAAAAAAATAACCATTTAATATATTTAACACATGTGTAAAACATATAATTTATTATATTTCTTTTAGTCATATTCATTATTTATAGCTTATCAGGAATGCTATAATGTTCATGTTTAAATAATAATATTTTAATAATGTATCACATTTTCTTGAAACTCGGTGTTGAGTGCATCATAAGCTATCAAAGATATTAGATTTAAAATTAAATATATCATAAAGTGTCATAGAGTTACATTATCTTATAATATTGGTGTTTTTTTCCTATAATATATTGAACATGATTTTTCTATTTTAAAATAATGGGGTGTTACATGCTACCCCTCTTAAATAAATTAAATCCTCACAATTTCATCTTTTTATTGCTAATCAAGGGTTTAAAATTTGAAAATACCTCTATTGGAAACCCACATCATAAAAAGGGTTTATAAAACATCCTCTTGATAAGAGATAAAGGGATATACAAAGTTCATCCAGAATAACACATTTTTTTTGTTTCCATGAAGGATAAAATTGTTGGTAAATGAAAACATAGACATGGAAGAGAATACTAAATCCCAAGGATTAATAGAGAGTGATAAAGATAATTGATCACAAAATGTGAATTATTAAAATAATTTTAAGGAACACAAAACCATAAATTTTTTATGATTTAAAAGACTATTTTATTGATCAAAAATGAAGGTTCTAGGATAATATTTTTGTTCATGATCTTTTCCTTAGAGTTAAGGGATCCATTTACCATCCATAATTCAAGATTTATTTTTCATTCCTGAACCAATAAAATAAACATCTAATGTATCATGTAATCCTAAAAATAACAAAAATATTTTACTATTATCCTTACTAAAACCAAAAATGGTTCACACACTTATTATTTTATAATTAATTATTCTATAATACCTCAATAGTTACTCCCAAAGTTTAACTTAGTCCATTAAATATGTGTCTATCCTTAAAACCCTTCAGCTTGCATCTCTAAAAACATAATAGTATTTTTCTCAAATACTACTTTATGTTAAACTAAAAGGTTATATATGATTTTACCCAATCAAACATCTCTAAGAAATTTATTAGTCACTTAAAAATATAATTACTTAAAACATCAAAAGGTTTTTATATTAAATTGAAATTATGATCAACCCTAAAATCATAAACTGATGATATTATCTATAACTCTTAATTTAATCTTACATGAAGAAAAATATGCTTCCAAAATTAACAAAATACTTAGAAGTTTCATGATTCTAATAACCAAAATACAATTAGTAAAAATACATATATATCATAATTCATGAATCCTAATACATAAATAATTCAACCCTTTTACTTCAATCATTTAGGATAATATACTTCCTTCTAAGTTATAGGGGACAACCCTTAGTTAAGGGTATTGACTTGAACAATTCCCAAGTTCCCCACATATAATATGTCAAATTACTTGGAAATTAGTTACTCTATAACCTCTATTTTCACATAGAAAAAATATTACTCTCCATTTAATATATTTCTTGAGGTGTTTATTCCAACCTTCTTGACATATAGTATGATAAATATTCTTTCCTATGTGTTAATTACCACATTAACTTCAATAAAATACCATCCTCCTCTTTTTTGACTTGATAGTAATCTCATCAAACATCACACATTTAATCATATATCATGATAGATGATTTGGAATAATAACAATATATTTCTCTCTAAACATCATCCAATTTGGTGTCTCATAATCACCAAAAGTGTACATCACATTCAATGTTAACATGATTCCTCCTTGATCTATCCATTGACTAAAAAAATCATAGTATGATAAATAATAATAATAATAGTTGGAAACCACATAATCATGAAAAATAATTTATAGGACGTCTAAATCATGACACCATATTTTAAATATAAGACATCTTAGGTTTATCATAGGTTATTAATGGCCATAATATATTCAAATATTTCATGATGGTTCATAAGGAGTTTGAAAATTTCAAAAGCATATCCCCTAGGACTATCAAATTAGGTGTAAAATAAGGCCAGTTTTCTTGTACTTGGTAATGCTCGAGTCAAGACCAACATGCCTTTTTTGAAGTTATTACCACTTAGTACATATTTTCTATAACCATGTACACTTGTAGTGTCTAGAAATTGATTTAATTTATCAGATTATACTCTCTCTAAAATTCACCATAATTCTAGGATGTTTTCCTACAGATAGACATAACTTTATACTTATCCATAGACTTATCCACAGATATATCCTTAGATTTCTCACTATGGTTTTCTCATCCTAGATTTCAAGGTTCAACTAGATATTTTCCCCGATACCAATTATGTTCACCTAAGAATTTTAAATATATTATTACATGATTTTTATACATAAATATACATCAATTACAATCCCAATGATCATGATTCATAGTGTATATGGAACAATAGATGCATGATACATCAAAGGAAACTAGAACATGGAGTCATTATTATTATTTATTTTTAATTTAATGATCACCAAAATATATTTGGGCTCCTAAAACATCATATAATAATTAAAGGTTTTGTCATGGTCACTCTCAAATAAAGTGTGATTTTTTGGGTACTTGGGTGCAGCAGAGTGCCTGACTATGGTCGTATCTCAAAGGAGGAAGTAAATTAAAACAACTTCCTAAAGGTATTCTAAAAATAAAATAAAAGAGAATAAAAACACTACTTAAAAATTATGAGGGTTTTTTTACCATTTATATAATAATAATAAGTATGTTGGAAGAATATTTAATTTTTTTGTTTTTGTTTTTGAAATGAAACTTGATTAATAAAACACAATAAGAAGATGTTTTTTTAGAAAATATTTTTAGAAGGTGTAATTGATCTAACTATACCTATTCACTTAATTATTGATAATTATAATTTAAATTAACATCCACTTAATTATTATCCCCAAATTTTTTAATATTCATACCCTATGATAATTAACATTACCATCATGATGAAAAGAGTTAAACCCTAGTCCAGCATTAGAACATGAAATCACAGCACCCTTCTTTGATTTTTGTTCTAATACTAGCTTATTATCAGTGGTAAATTAGGTCATAAATCCATTATATAAATAATAATGAATTAATTTTTTGGATTATATTTTTACTCTAAAAAATTATCCCATGTGGTTTGGTTTTACCGATTAATTTTGTGCTCTCACAATTTACACAAATCTCGACCTCACGTGTTTTTGTGTCAATTATTCACTTGCTTTCTTATATTCTTATAATTTTAATACTAAATTCATGGATAATATTTTGTGAAATAAATTATATTAATTATTCAAAATAAATAAATTAAGAAGGTAAGAGGTCGATCTATTACTAAGAAAACTACTCTTCTATGGGTGGCGTAGTCATCGTAGAAACGAATTGCATTTGCAGAGATTTAGAAAGGGTATAACCCGGTATCATTTATACTATTTGATTTATAGACCAAATATGAAAATTAATATAATAATAAAATCTAAAAGAATATAATAAATAGAATAGAAACTGATATTTTATTGAAATTATAACAATATTACAATAAAGAAGAGGAAAAGAAGATCATTTTGGAGGAGATCCTAGCTTGGTAGATTCCCTCATTCAATTGTGAATTGAAATGGTATGGAACCACTTATCCTCAACTCCTAATCTACTAATACACGTATCAACCCCTCCAAATGAAAAAAACACCAATTTATAGAGTGGATCAGAGGCTAGTTTTTAAGAGCTTTCAAGTGTGAATGGGGAAATTCAGAAAAATAAATTAACCCAACTTGAACCGCCTGTTTGACCACCAAAATGTGTGAACTAGCTATATTTCCAAAATGGTTATTTGTGAAAAAATGGGTCCTAGATCTCCTTTAAAAAATTTTACCTAATCCAAGCACTTATGAAAAATTTATGGCCCAAATACATAACTAATGTACAATGTGGAGAATGTGGAGAGTCAATCTTATCTTTAACTTCGTGGACCATTAAGTCTAATAAAATGTATGATTTATCTCATATGTACTGAATGAAAGTTTTATCCCATTAAGTCAGGAACACAGTTACAAAATTTTAAGTTTAAATAATTCAAATAAAATTATTTATGTTCGAAATACTACAATGAATTTGTAAAGGGTAAAATTGGAATTTTCATTAAATTTTTAAATGAATGATATAATCTAAAATATTTTATAAATAAACATATTTAACACTATGTGAGGAAATTTTTTCATTTATTATCAATAAAATATTCAACAAAATTGTGTTTTATCAACTCCCCCACACTTACCCTTTTTCACTCTTAGGAAAAACCTCATATCTGTATTCAAAAAAATTGTGAAAAGATATGCATGTTCATATTTCTCAATCCAGAGTGTAAATAAAGGCAAAGTAAGAACCCCATAAAGATTCAATATTAATAAATTTTAATTTCATTGTCTCATAAATTGTTTCAAAACAAAATCCAGTGAGATTCATAACACTAATCATAGCTAAATAATTCATGGTTCTACCATGCCACTAAATCTCCACATGTGTGTGTGCCAACCATTCTAAGATCATAAATCCACATTTTATTCAGTATACTCAGGTCATGTAAAACAATTATTCTTACCTGTTTTAATTCACCGAACTTGTTCAACATTCCTTTGTAATCAAATTTCAATACCCACTCACTTAAGCATTCCTGAAAGTCAATCCTTAAGATAGTGACCTATATATCCCCATATGTTGTACATTTCACCACTCCCTTCATTTATTATTTTTTGTTTTTTTTAATTTCACTTGGAAAAAATCTCACACTAAACTCTCAATCCATGTTTGATCTCCTCACGACACTAATTGTAATAGTTATAACAAGATCAAAGGTCGAGGAAGGTCGGTTTTTGACCTATCCAAGACACAACACAAATTTTTTTGAGGGCATACAATAGTCGAAAAACATGTACACATGCATAGGTCAATTCAGTACAGTAATGAAACCGATCAAGAGAGAAACAAACTTATGGATAAACCAATGAATTTTTTTACCTAACTTGACTATACCTTCAATTGAGTAGGAAAAATTTCACAAGTCATGTTTGAGTGAAAATTTGTGTGGAGAAATTAATGACACAATTTATAATGAACAAATATCACAAATAATGTTTTCAAAATCTAAAATATTTTATAATAATACAACCATTCATATCATTAACAACTTCAATTTTCATAAAAAAAGAAACCCTTAATAATGAAATCTTACTCATTATTATCATTCTACCAATGAATTTTTAAAACATTAATTTTTCATATGTTTCACATGATAAATTTATATAATATATTTATTTTTTTATTTAGTTTTTTAGTTTTTTTTATATTTTTTGGGTTTTTTTTTGGAAAATTTTAACCAAAAACTTAATATAAAATACACATAGAACACACAAATGAAAATCCAAAATATCAACCCCAAAAAATTTTCCCCTCCCCCACACTTAAAATATTACATTGTCTTCAATGTGAACTTATGAGATGATATATTCACATGAAATGTATAATTTTAAATAGGAAAAGTAATATAAAAGTGAAAGGGTTGGGAACAGCCTAAAATTTTCAAGTAATGATGGGGTCATGCAGTGTGATTAAATCCACTACATTTGTAAAAATTCCTTCAATGTATTGCTTTAATCATTTCCTGTTGAGTGTAAAGCTCCTTCTAGTGTTATATTTTATGATCTCCACTACACCATAGTGAAAAAAATTAGATAAAATATAAGCACCTAACCATATGGAATGCAACTTACCAGACATCAACTTCAGTCATGAACTGTAGAGAAGGAATTTCTCTCTAACATGAAACTCCCTTTGTTTTATCATTATATCATGAGATTATTTTTATCTTTCCTTGTAGATCCTTGAGTTCTCATATGATGACAATCAAATCTCCTCAAGCCCTTGAATTAGAAGATTCCTTTGGATTCCATCTTAGTCCAAATCCATGTTGCGTTTCTTTATAGCCCAATAAGCTCGATGCTCAACTTCCACGGGGATATGAAAAGATTTCCCAAAAACAATAAAAATGGGTACATACCAATGGGTGTCTTGTATGTTGTCTTATAATCCCATAGAGTATCATCCAAGCTCTTGCTCCAATCCTTCATATTCGGCTCCACGGTTTTTTCCAAAATTTGTTTCAACTCCTGATTTGAAACCTCATCCTGGACATTTGTTTAGAGATGGTATGGTGTTTATGTTTTGTGTGCCACCCCATAATTTTTAAGGAGGGAATCCAAATTATGATTTCAAAAGTGTGTCTCATAATCACTGATGATAGCCTTTGGTACTCCAAACCTGCAAAAAATTGTGCCTTGACAAAGTCGACCACAACATGAGAGTCATCAGTCCTGATGGCCTTGGCCTCAACCCATTTACTCTCATAATCAATAGTAACCAAAATATAAAAAAACCAAATGAACTTGGAAAAGGACCCATAAAATTGAATCCCCATACATAAAAAATCTCACATAATAGTATATGTTTTAGTGCATCTTGTGTCTCTTAGAAATGTTCTAGTGTGTTGGAAACACGAGCATGACTTAAAAAACACATGGGCATCATGGAATAAGCTAGGACAATATGATCTGGAGTCTAAGACTTTCCTAGCTGTTCGTTGGGATCGAAAGTGACCTCCACATGAAAGTGTATGTCAGAAATGTATAATAGACTCAAACTCATGATCAGGAACACACCTCCTAATAACTTGATCACTACACATGCGCTAGAGATATGGATCATCCCAAACATAAAATATTGACTCACTTGTTAACTTTTGGAATTTATGTTACTTTTAATTTGAAGTAATTTCAGAGGCAACAAGGTAGTTAACAAAATCAGTATACCAAGGATTCATTCCTAGGATAGAATAAAGATTCTCATTAAGGAAAGTGTCACGAAGTGGTACCAGGTCCAAGGTGTCGGTCTCTAATGTGTGAGTAATCTTACTTATGTGGTCCACCACAAGGTTTATGACCCCTTATTATCATTTATCTAAATATCAAATTCCTAAAGAATGAGCATCCATTAGATAAGCCTGGTATTTACATCTGGCTTCTTTAAGAGGTACCTCAGAGCTGCATGGTCAGAAAAAACAACTACTTTAGATCACAATAAATATGAAAGGAATTTATCTAAATCAAATATAATGGTAAGAAACTCATTTTATGTGGTTGTGAGTTTTATTGGGCTGAATCCAATGTCTTCGATGCATAGGCAATCACATGTGAGTGTCCCTCCACCCTCTGAGATAAGACAGCTCCAACCATGAAGTTGAAGGTGTCACACATAAGCCCAAAATGAAGCTCCCATTGTGGGGGTTGTATGATTGGTGGAGTGGTAAAACACTTCATTATCTCATCAAAGTAAGTCCTATGAGAATCATCAAACACTAAATCATAATCCTTTTGAAGTAATCGTGACATAGGAAGAGCAATCTTACTAAAATCTTTTATGAAGTGCCGATAAAATCCTGAATGCCCTAGGAAAGACCTAAAATCATGCACACATGAAGTATAGGGTAGGGATGAAATAATATCTACCTTAGATTTATCAACCTCTATCCCATGTTTTGAAACTACATTCCCTAATACAATCCCATGCTCTACCATGAAATGAAACTTTTCAAAGTTCAAGACCAGATTCTTCTCAATACATCAATTCAACACCTTCCTAAACTAGAGATACAATCATCAAATGAAGATCCATACATTGTAAAATCATCCATAAATACCTCCATTAAGGTCTCAATAAAATTATAAAAAATAATCATCATGCATCTCTGGAAGTTACCTGGGGCATTGCAAATTCCAAATGGCATCCTCAGGTAGGAAAATGTACCAAATAGATAAATGAATGTTGTCTTATCCTGATCCTCCGGGGCTATAGGAAACTGAAAATATCTATAAAATACATCCAAGAAACAATAGTGTGTTTTCCCAGATAGTCTCTCAAGAATTTGATCAATAAATGGGAGGGTAAATGGTCCTTGCGATTGGATTGATTTAGTTTCCTATAATCAATACACACACACCAATTGTTTTTCACCCTCTTTAGAATTAACTCCTCTTTATCATTTTTAACAACAGTAACACCACTTTTCTTAGGCACAACCTGAATAGGACTCACTCATTGAGAATCTAAAATGGGATAAATTATATCTGCCTCAATCAATTTTTCAACTTCTTTCTTCACAGCTTTCAGAAGATTTAGATTCAGTATCCTTTATGGTTGTCTTAGTATTTTATCACCATCCTCCAAAAGAATACTATGCATGAAAATTGAGGGGATAATACCAGATATGTCAGCCAAGGTCCACCCAATTTCCCAGATGTTCTCCCTAAAAATATTCAAAAGGTTTTCTTCATGTTCAAAAGGGATATTGTTAGAAATGATAACATGTAATTTCTCATTACTTAAAAAGTATGAGTATTTTAGATTTTGTGGTAATGGCTTGCATTCCAATGTAGGGGGTGATGTATTGATAGAGAAATTGAAGGATCTCAAATATGTGAATAATGAACATTAGTATCAGAATATCCATAATCAAAATCATAGAATAAAGTAGAAAATCCATCAGTATACTCAAGTTTCATGTCATAATCAGAGTGAGAATTAGAATATGAATCCATTTCAAAATCAAATCTAAGAGAGTTTTATGAATTATAAATAGGTGTGGTAGTGCTCTTGGACATTAAACTAGAACCAATACTCATAATATTCCTAATCATAGGACAATAAAATTCCATGGGGGGTTTTATTTGGTGGTTCAAAATGGGAGATAAAAAAAAGCAGAATGGTCCTTTGAGGGGTACTTCATGGAATCCATAACATTAAATATCACAAATTCATCTCCAAACTCCATGGAAAGTGTACCCTCATGGACATTTATGATCTTTTTTTCAATTTTGAGGGAAGTTCTACCTGAGATAATGGGATCACAAGATTTTACCTGATCATCCTATATGTTAATCATATATAAATCTACTAGAATGATCATGTCTCTTACCCAAATAAGTACATCCTCAAGGAGTACTGTTGGATATGTTGTAGCTCTGTTCTCTAATTTCACCACTACTCTCATCAGCTTCAACTCACTAACCTATAAATAAGAGAACACTGAGTGAGGAATCACATTTATAGAATCTCTTAAATCACATAAAGCATCAGAAAAGTGTAACTCCACTATGGTGCATGGTATGGTGAATGTCCTGGGATCCTAGCACTTTATTGACATTGCTAAAGTTAATGTAATGAGTATTGACACATTCCTTCCAAGATTTATCCTCTCATTTCCCTTAAACCCTCTTTGATTGGTACAAAGTTCTTTTAAAAATTTGGTATACCTTGGGATTTGTTTTATTTCTTAAAGTAGAGGGATGGTGATCTCAACATGATTGAATGTATCCAAAGCTTATTTTTATCATCACCTAATCAACCATATTATTGTTTTGTACAACTCTATTTGTAAATGGAAGGGGTTTAAGAGGAACATCATTAATCTTTTTCTTACCTTTTTCTTTCTCCTTGGGCTGCTCATCAGTGTTTCTTGAATAGGGCCTCTCTGGAGTTGAGGTGAATCTTGGTGGAATGGTAGGTTTAGAAGTATCAGTTGTTTACTTACTGCTTATCGATGTAATGGAACTAACATTCCCCTTTGGATTTGTAGTAGGTTGGGAAAAAATATTTCAAGAGTTCTTACTTATCAGTTCATGGAGGTTGGTGTCAATTTGGCTCATTTGAGTCTTCAACTCCCTCATCTCTAAACCTTGACTCTTCAACTCATTCTATTGATTAAGAACAATTTGTTTCAAAATATCATTAGTATTAGAATATACCTTTAGTTGAGAAGTCCCTTGTTGTTGACTTGTTGATTCTTGAGCTTTAAATATCCTTTGGGGTTGTTGGAAGCCCTGTTGGTAAGGTGGAGGCTACTAGAATTTTTGTTGAAAAGGGGGCCTTTATTGTTGTCCAGAGCCATACCTTATGACTGATTGATCCTTCCACCATTGGTTGTATGTTGTAGTAAAGGAATCATACTTATTATTTGGATGTGGTTGTTGTTTCTGTTAATATGGTCTCCTAGGGAATACCACTGAACAATCTTCTATCTCTTGTAGTTGGGGGAAACAATCAGTCAGTTGGTTTGTTTTAGGGAAAATTCCACAAGGTCTCACAGGAGTGGGTTGGGATTTCTTTTGAGCCAAATCAATCTATCTCAACATAATGGTCAATTTTTTAAACTTGGTATCAATTAAATGACTTTCAATAGAAGATGGACTTACCTGGTGTACTCTTATAACATGTGGTGTACCTCGATCGCCAAATTGTTGGGAGTTTTGTACCATCTTGTCAATCAATGCATGTGTGGATACTGGTGTTTTGTCCACCAATGATCCTCCAACTGTGGAATCCACCATGATCCTCTCCATAGGTGTGAGTCCTTTATAGAAGCACTCTATGAGCAGTTTCTCACTAATTTGGTGATGTGGACAGCTTTCACACAACTTCTTGAATCACTCCCAATACTTATACATTGACTCCCCTTATGATTTCTTGATCCCCAAGAGCTTCTTATGAATGAAATTGGTCCTTGATGCTAGAAAAAAATATTCTAAATAAAAGAAATTTCAAATCATTCCAACATATTACATCTTTAGGTTTTAAATAATACATCCAATCCTTTTCTGCTCCATCAAGTGAAAATGGGAATTCCCTTAGTTTTATTTGATCTTCAGAGACATTTATTAGTTTAAGGGTTGAGAAAACTACATTAAATTCTTATAAATGTTTGTATGGATTCTCACGAGATAATCCATGAAACTTTGGAAGAAGGTGAATTAACTCATATTTCAATTCAAAGTCTGATTTGAGGTTTAGGTATACAATATAATTTGGTTGATAGTTAATATTGGGTGAAGCCAATTCTCATATAGTTCTGTTAAGTTAATTGTTATTGTTTTCATACATTGGTTCTTCTTTTATGTTTTAATTATAATTGATTCCAATTTCAATGTTACTAGAATGGAGAAATTATCTAACTGGTCGAATGTTGAGACTTCTCGTAGACTGAGAATATCGGATTCAAGCCCTAAGGTTGCGTTCAATATCAAGGTCAAGATCTAAGAGATATTTGGAATTATTTCATGTCATAAATCAAATAAAAATTGAATGGTTAAAAGTGAACCATATTAAAAAGATAATAATTTTGGGTTGATGGTCCGATAAAAAGAAAAGAATATAGCGAAAAAAATGAAAACTTGTGAAAGGGGAAAAAAGAAAGAAAAGGGAGAATAAAATAATAAAATAAAAAAATACCTCTAATTGGTTGAAAATATTACTTGCATCTCCATAAATGGAACCAATTTTAAAGGCATTGTCGTGGGCACTCTCAAATGAAGTATTATTTTTAGGGTACTTGGGTGCAGTAGAGTGATTGACCAAGCTCATCTCTCAAAGGAAGAAGTAAATTAAAACAACTTCTTAAAGGTATTCTAAAAATAAAATAAAAGAGAATAAAAACACTACTTAAAAATGGTGAGGGAGTTTGTTTACCATTTATAAAATAATAATAATTATGTTGGAAGAAGATTTCATTTTTTTGTTTTTGTTTTTGAAATTAAACTTGATTAATAAAACACAATAAGAAGATGTTTTTTTAGAAAATATTTTTAGAAGGCGCAATATATCTAACTCTACCTATTTACTTACTTATTGATCAATATAATTTAAATTAACATCCACTTGATTATGATCCCTTAATTTTTTAATCTTTGTACCATGAAATTATTAACATTACCGCCATGATTAAAAGAGTTAAACCCTAGGCCAGCTTCAGAACATGTAATCGCAGCACCCTACTTTGATTTTCATTCTAAAAGTAGATTACGATTAGTGGTAAATTAGCACATAAATCCATTCTATAAATAAGGATGAATTTATTTTAGGGAATCTATTTTAAATCTACAAATTTATCTCATGTGGTTTGGTTTTAACGATTAAGTTTGCGCTCTCACAATTTACACAAATCTTGACCTCACATGTTTTTGTGTCAATTGTTCAATTTATTTCTTAGTTTCTTCTAATTTTAAAACTCAATTCATGGATAATATTTTTTAAATTACATTATCTAATTTATTCAAAATAATTAAATTAATAAGGTAAGAGTTTGATCGATTATGAAGAAAACTACTCTTGCATGGGTGGCGTAGTCATCGTAGAAACGAATTGCATTTGCAAAGATTTAGAAAGGGTATAACCCAATATCATTTCTACTATTTGATTTATAACCCAAAGAGGAAGATTAATAGAAGAAGAAAATTGAAAATAATAGAATAAATGGAAGATTAACTGAGAGTTTATTGAAAGTACAGCAATATTATAATAAAGAAGAGGAAAAGAAGAGCATTTTGGATGAGATCCTAAGTTGGTAGATTCTCTCATCCAATTGTGAATTTAAATGGTATGGAACCAATTTTTCTCTACTCTTAATATCATGATACACGTATCAACCCCTAAAAATGAGAAAAACACTAATTTATAGAGTGTAGGGGAAGCTAGGTTTTAATAGGTTTCTAGTGTGAATGGGGAAATTTGGAAAAATAAATTAATCCAACTTGAATTGACTATTTGACCACCAAAATGCATGAACCATCTATCTTTCCAAATGGGTTATTTATGAAAAAATGGTTCCTAGATCTCCTTTATAAATTTGGACCTAATCCATGCATGTATGAAAAATTTATGTCCCAAATACAGAACTAATGTCCAATCTGGAGATTACATCCCATCTTTGATATCATGGCCCATTAAGTCTAATCAAATGTATGATTTAGCTCATATGAATTGAATGAAAGTTGTATCCCATTAAGTCAGGAACATAGTTAAAAAAATTTAAGTTTAAATAATTCAAATAAAATTATTTATGTCGTAAATACTACAGTGAATTTGTAAAGGGTAAAACTAGAATTTTCATCAAATTTTTTAATGAATGATCTAATCCCAAATATTTTATAAATAAACATATTTAACACTGTGTGAGGAAATTTTTCATTTATTATCAATAAAATATTCAACAAAATTTTGTTTTATCAACTCCCCCACACTTACCCTTTTTCACTCCAAGGAAAAACCTCATATCTGTATTCGAAAAAATTGTGACAAGATATGCATGTTCATATTTCTCAATCCACAGTGGAAATATAGGCAAAGTAATAACTCCATCAAGAGTCAATATAAATAAATTTTAAATTCATTGTCTCATAAATTATGTCAAAACAAAATCCAGTGAGATTCATAACACTAATCATAGCTAAACAAGTCATGGGTCTACCATGACACTAAATCTCCACATGTGTGTGTGCCAACCATTCTAAGCTCATAAATCCACCCTTTATTCAGTATATTCAGGTCAAGTAAAACAATTATTCCTACCTGTTTTAATTCACTGAACATGTTCTACATTCCTTTGTAATCAAATTTCAATACCCAAACACTTAAGCATTCCCAAAAGTTAAACCTTAAGTTGCTGACCTAGATATCCCCATATGTTGTACATTTCATCACTCCCCTCGTTTATTATTTTTTGTTTTTTTAAGTTTCACTTGGAAAATATCTCACACTCAACTCTCAATCCGTGTTTGATCTCCTCACGACACTAATTGCAATAGTTATAACAAGATCAAAGGTCGAGGAAGAGCGGTTTTTGACCTATCCAATACACAACCCATGTTTTTTTTGAGGGTGTACAATATTCGGATAATAGGTACTTATGCATAGGTCAATTCGGTACAATAATGAAACTGGTCGGAATAGAAACGAATGTACGGATAAACCAATGAATTTTTTTACCTAACTTGACTATACCTTTAATTGAGTAGGAAAAATTTCACAAGTCATGGTTGAGTGAAAATTTTTGTGGAGAAATCAATGACACAATTTACGATGAAAAAATATCACAAATAATGTTGTCAAAATCTAAAATAATTTATAATTACACAACCATTCATATCATCGACGACTTCAATTTTCATAAAAAAGAAACCCTTGATAATGAAATCTTACTCATTATTATCATTCTAACAATTAATTTTAAAAACATTTATTTTCCATATGTTCCACATGAGAATGTTATATAATATATTTGTTTTTTTACTGATTTTTGTTGTTTTTTTTTATTTTTTTTGGAAACTTTGAACCAAAAACTTAATAGAAAATACACACAAAACACACAAATGAAAATCCTAAATATCTACCCCAAAATTTTTTCCCCTCCCCCACACTTAAAATATTATATTATCTTCAATGTGAACCTATGAGATGATATATGCACATGAAATGTATAATTTTAAATATGAAAAGTAATATAAAAATGTAAGGGTTAGGAACAGCCTAAAATTTTCAAGTTATGATGGGATCATTCAGTGTGATGAAATCCACTGTATCAGTAGAAATTACCTCAATGTATTTCTTTAAGCATTGCCTATTGACTGTAAATCTCCTTCTAGTGTTCTCTTGTGTGATATCCACTACACCATAAGAAAAAACATTATATACAATATAAGTACCTAACCATATAGAATGCAACTTACTAGGAATCAGATTTAGTCGTGAACTATAGAGAAGTAATTGTTCTCTAACATAAAACTACCTTTGTTGTATCACTATATCATGAACTGATTTTGATATTTCCTTGTAGATCCTTGAGTTCTCATATGATGACAATCGAATCTCCTCAAGCTCTTGAATTTGCAGCTTCCTTTGGATTCCATCTTGGGCCAAATCCATGTTTCATTTATTTATAGCCCAATAATCCTGATGCTCGACTTCCACAGGGATATGAAAAGATTTCCCAAAAACAATCCAAAATGGGGAAATACAGATGGGTGTCTTGTATGCTGTCTTATAATCCCATAGTGTATCATCCAAGTGCTTTCTCTAATCTTTTATATTCGGCTGCATAGTTTTTTCCAAAATTTGTTTCAACTCCCTATTTGAAACCTCAGCCTATCGATTTGTTTGGAGGTGGTATGGTGTTGATGTTTTGTGTGTCACCCCATACTTTTGAAGGAGTGAATCCAAATTATGATTTCAAAAGTGTGTCCCCTAATCACTAATGATAGCCTTTGGTACTCCAAACCTGAAAAAAAAAATTGCCTTGACAAATTCAACCACAATATGAGAGTCATCAGTCCAAATGGCCTTGGCCTCAACCCATTTACTCACATAATAAAAATTTACCAAAATATAAAAAAAAACCAAAATTAACTAGGAAAAGGACCCATAAAATTTATTCCCCATACATCAAAAATCTCACAGAATAGTATGAGTTTTTGGGGCATCTCATGTCTCCTAGAAATGTTCCCGGTGTGTTGGAAACAAGATCATGACTTAAAAAACACATGGGTATCATGGAATAATCTAGACTAATATAATCTAGAGTCTAATACTTTCATAGCTGTTATTTGGGGTTCAAAGTGTCCTCCACATGAAAGTATATGGCAAAAATATAGAACAGACTCAAACTTGTGATCAGGAACACACCTTCTAATAACTTGATCACTACACATGCGCTAGAGGTATGGATCATCCCAAACATAAAATATTGACTCGCTATTTAACTTTTGGAATTGATGTTTCTTTAAATTTGAAGTAATTTCATAGGAAACAAGGTAGTTAACAAAATCAGTATATCAAGGATGCATACTTGAGATGGAATAAAGATGCCCATCAAGGAAAGTGTCCTGAAGTGGTACCTGGTCCAAGGTGTTAGTCTCTAATGTGTGACTAATCTTAGTCATGTAGTCCACCACCAGGTTCTAAGACCCCTTATTATCCCTTATCTCAATATAAAATTCCTAAAGGATCATACATCAGATAAGCCAGGGCTTTACATCTGGCTTCTTCAAGAGGTACCTCAAAGCTGCATGGTTAGAAAAAACAACTAATTTAGAGACCAATAAATATGAATGGAATTTATCTAAATGAAATATAATGGTAATAAACTCATTTTTTAAGGTTTTGTAGTTTTATTGGGTTGAATCCAATGTACTAGATGCATATGCAATCACATGTGAGTGTCCCTCGACCCTCTGAGATAAGACAACTCTGACCATGAAGTTGGAGGTCTCACACATTAGCTCAAAATGAAGCTCACACTGTGGGGGTTTTATGATTGGTGGAGTTTTCAAACACTTCCTTAACTCATCAAAGTAATTCCTACAAGAATCATCCAACACAAAATCAGAATCCTTTTGAATTAATCGCGACATAGGAAGAGAAATCTTACTAAAATCTTTTATGAAGTGCCGATAAAATCCTTTATGCCCTAGGAAAGATGTAACATCATGCACACATGAAGGATAGGGTAGGGATGAAATAATATCTACCTTAGATTTATCGAACTCTGTCCCAATTTTTGACACTACATGCCCTAAGACAATCCCATGTTCTACCATGAAATGAAACTTTTCAAAGTTTATGACCAGATTCTTCTCAATACATCAATTCAACACCTTTAATAAACTAGAGATACAATCATCAAATGAATATCCATACACTGTAAAATCATCCATAAATACCTCCATTCAGGTCTCAATAAAATTATAAAAAATACTCACCATGCATCTCTAGAAGGTACCTGGGGAATTACAAAGTCCAATTGGAATCCTCCGATAGGAAAATGTACTGAATGTACAAATTAATGTTGTCTTCTATTGATCCTCTGGATCTATAGGAACCTAAAAATATCTAGAAAATCCATCCAAGAAACAATAGTATGTTTTCTGATCTATTCTCTCAAGAATTTGATCAATAAATGGGAGGGGAAATGGTCCTTATGAGTGGATTGATTTAGTTTCTTATAATCAATAAACACACGCCAATTTTTTTTGCACCCTCTTTGGAATTAAACTCTCTTTATCATTTTTAACAATAGTAACACCACTTTTCTTAGGCATAACCTGAATAGGACTCACCCATTGAGAATCTGAAATGGTATAAATTATACTTGCCTCAAGCAATTTTTCAACTTCTTTTTTTACAACTTCCAAAAGAGTTGGATTCAGTCTCCTTTGTGGTTGTCTCAGTAGTTTAGTATCATCCAACAAAAGAATCCTATGCATGCAAATGGAGGGGATAATACCAAATATTTCAGCCAAGGTCCACCCAATTTCCCAGATGTTCTCCCTCAAAAGATTCAAAAGTTTTTCTTCATGTTCAAAAGGGATATTGTTAGAAATGATAACATGTAATTTCTCATCACTTAACAAGTATGATTATTTTAGATTTGGTGTAAATGGATTCTGTTCCAATGTAGGGGTGATGTATGGATAGAGAAATTGAAGGAACTCAAATATGTGCACAATGAACATCAATATCATAATATATATAATAAAAATCAAAGAATAAAGTAGCAAATCCATCTGTATACTCAACCTCCATGTCATAATCAGAGTGAGAATTAGAATATGAATCCATTTCAAAATCAAATATAAGATAGTTTTGTGCATTAAAAATAGGTGTTGTAGTGCCCTTGGACATCAAACTAGAACCAATACTCATAATATCCCTAATCATAGGACAATCAAATTCCATGGGGTTTTTATTTGGTGGTTCACAATGGGAGATAACAAAAGCAAAATGGTCCTCTGAGGGGTACTTCATGGATTCTATAACATTAAATATCACAAATTCATCTCCAAACTCCATGGAAAGTGTACCCTCATAGACATTTATGATTGTTTTTTCAGTTTTGAGGAAGGGCCTACCTAAGATAATGGGAGCACAAGATTTTACCTGATCATCCTCCATGTTAAGCATGTATAAATCTATAGGAATGATCATGTATCTTACCAAAACAAGTACATCCTCAAGGACTCCTGTTAGATATGTTGTAGCTCTATTCTCCAATTTCACCACAACTCTTGTCATATTCAACTCACTAACCTGTAAATAAGAGAACATAGAGTGAGGAATCACATTTATGGAATATCTTAAATCACATAAAGCATCAGAAAAGTGTAAATTCACTATGGTGCATGGTATGGTGAATGTCTCGAGATCCTTGCACTTTGTTGGCATTGCTAAAGTTGGTGTAATGAGTGCTAACACATTCCTTCCAAGATTGATCCTCTCATTTCCCTTAAACCCTCTTCGATTGGTACAAAGTTCTTTTAAAAATTTGGTATACCTTGGGATTTTTTTTATTGCTTAAAGTAGAGGGATGTTGATCTCAACATGCTTGAATGTATCCAAAGATTATTTTTTTCATCCCCTATTCAGCCATATTATTATTTTGTACAACTCTTTTTTTAAATATAAGGGTTTTAGTAGGAACATCATCAATCTTTTTCTTACCTTTGTCTTTCTCCTTGGGCTGCTCATTTGTGTTTCTTGAATAGGGCCTTTCTGGAGTTGAGGTGAATCCCGGTGGAATGGTAGTTTTAGAAGTATTAGTTGTTTACTTCTTGCTTATCAATGTGATGGAAATAACATTACCCTTGGGATTTAGAGTAGTTTTGGAAGGAATATTTCCAGAGTTCTTACTTATCAGTTCATGGAGGGTGGTGGAAATCTAGCTCATTTGAGTCTTCAACTCCCTCAGCTCCGAACCTTGACTCTTTATCTCATTCTGTTGATTAAGAACAATTTGTTTCAAAATATCATTAGTATTAGAATCTACCTTTTCTTGAGAAGTCCCATTCTATTGACTTGTTTATTCTTGAGCTTCAAATATCCTTTGGGGTTGTTGGAAACCTTGTTGGTAAGGCAGAGGCTACTGGAAATTTTGTGGAAAAGGGGGCCTTTATTGTTGTCCAGAGCCATACTTCATGGCTGATTGATCCTTCCACCATTGGTTGTATGTTGAAGAAAAGAATTCATACATATTATAAGGATGTGGTTGTTGTTGCTGTTAATTTGGTCTTTGGTCTCACCCAAATTTACCCAAGATTTTAGGTTGAAGTGGTCACTTGTAGTTTAGATTGGGTTGTCGAATCCTCAGAGACCTAAGAAGAAATATATAGATACGTACATTCTATGGACAGTTCTTATCTATTAATTGGCCATATTTGGGTTTATTTTAGATATTTTTAAGTGAACACTAAGATTATTAAGTGAATTCAATTTAAAAGAATGAGTTTATCCTAGGTTTTCACTTGGGGTGTATTGGATGCATTTCTTTTTCAACTATTTCAATTTATTATATTTGAGATGGGTTCATTTAATAAGATCAAAAAAATCATCACTTACTAGTTTAATACCTCCATACCTTAATACTAATCACCTATACACTTGAAGGATCAATGTTTTTAGCACTCCAAGGTAAAGGTTCCTATTATCACTTGAAGTGTGCGGCCTTAAATTCAACAAGGATGAAATAGTTTAAAGATATTCAAAAAAAAATTCAATTAAAAGAAGTGATTGGACATTAATGGAGTGAGAAATAACATCCAATACATCCCCTTGATACTCCCTTGAATCAAAACATAAGTGATATGTCCCTCTATTAATCCTATGGTTTCAATGGAAGCGGGAAGTAGACTCGTGAGGGAGGAATTGGAGAAGTAAAAAAACAATGAAATAACGATCACTCCACCGTTGTGTGATAATATCACAAGGTTTGGTGTGAATAATTTCACACCTTGAGTAAATGGTATAAAATTGATGATAATAATAATAGAAAAATAGAAGATAAATAACTTTTATAAATAAGCTAATGTAATTCAAGAACTTACAATTGAAGGAATGTGATTACAACATCAAATTGGCAGCATAACATTAAAATGAAACAAAGCTCAAATATAAATAAATCCTCTAACACTAATAACTTAAATAGGAATTTTAGGAGCCTTGGGTTGATCCTATAATAGTTAAAGTCATCCCACTTGAGTATGGTAGGCCTAGGGTGGTAGAAAGCTTGTGGAACTTAGACTTTTCCACCCTTGACCCGAAGTGAAAGGCAACTTGTATCCACCGAACAGACACGTATAAATAACCTTCTATATGGACTAATTAGAGTGGTACATATAAGAATAAAATGTATCTCCTGATGTCTCCTAACCTCCTGTAAAATTTCATTCAAAATGGAATTTTTTTTGTAGATATTATTGAAATAGTGGTATGTTTTTCTGGGATGCATAATCTGGACCAGAATTTTATCTCCAACTTGGGATGCCAGTAACTCCATTAAAAAATCATAATTAACATTGTCCACTTTTTAATGAAATATTTCCCATGATGTCTTCTATCTTTAGTTCAATTTTAATAATTATTGGGTTTTTATATTGGCCACTACAGTAATTTTATTGGGTTGCAGTCCAGTTCACTTCACCTAAAATGTTGTTTGTTCAAATCCAACTTTGGTGGTCTTCCAAAATGAATATTCAAGTACTACAAAAGTATGAATTGTAACTAATGTAATGAAAAACCTGAAAATTAAATATTAAAATAAAATCAAGATTATTGGGTATTTTAAATGATGTTCAAAAATGTACCATGTAATAGTGCATTTTAAGAAGAAATTACAATTATAATATGAAATAATGTTCAAAGTGTAAAATGCACTAAAATAGTGTTTATGAATAATAAATCACATGAATATTATATATATTAACAATGAATATTATCCTAATTCAGAGGCTAATCACACCCCTCAACTTTAGTTTTTCTAGTCTCGAGCAAAATATATCTCAAAAATGTGAAATTTGAATTACCTTTTTCAAAAACATTTTAATAAACAATGATCACAAAAAATACTTATATCAAATAACTATGAAACCCATAAAAATATTTTAATACAAGAATATTCATATGAAGATCCCAATCCCAAGCCCATTCATTTATTCAAATTCATCAGCATATTTCATCCAATATCAATTTAAGTATGAGGATGTGTTGTGTATCACAATAGACATAGGGGTTCATCTCTATTCAAGGGGGAAATGATGGAAGCGCTAGGTGGAATCACATTTCAACATTAAGATAAGTATTCAATTTTTTTTTCAATATTCTCATGGTAATTGAAATTTCACTCAAAATAGTCAACCCATGTAGCAAGACTTTGCCAATGAATCCTAGGCTCAAAGACCTTAGGGCACAAAGTGAAGCCCAAATACTCGGGCATCATCTCGAGTTTACTTAGTCGAAAACAAAGTAAAATTACAAAAAATATAGATAAAATTACTAACTTTGGGACAGACAACTATGGATTCACGATCCCCAAGTGCCGAAAGCCACACATTAGGTCATTTCATTGGTCTGCGTGCAAATTTATTGTTTTTATTTATTTATTTTTTATTGAATACTCATATTAAAAATAAAATGATCACCAAACTTATGATATTTATTTGGGGGACCCCAAGAACTCAAACTAATACCCCACTATCTAAAGGATGTGCATTGTGATCTCTTTTTTTTATTTGGATTAAAATATAAACAATGAAATTTCACATTAGACAGCCACACTTTCCAAAATATATGCTCATGAAATTATACATGGATTAAAATTAGAATCAGGACATGATAAATTATTTTATATTCAGTTTCAAAGTGTTCAATGTGTATTATCATATTCAAGGTTAAAGAAATTTTTCCTTCCACACATTTTTTATACACACAAAATTAATAAAAAAATTTCATTCTTTTCACCCCCCCCCCCCAATTAGAATAACATTGTCCCTAGTGTTTAAAGAAAATAAAATTAAAAAGGGGGTAGAGGTAGATGACCATAATTCTAAAAGGAATTTTCAATATGAGGATCATGTAATGATGTCACTTGGTGGTTTAAGTTTAAGTTCTTGCTGCTACAATGTAGTCCTTTGATATCTATGTCACTTGTAGAGTTCCCTAGTGGAAAAAGGAAAAAATGAACAAACAAACAAAACAAAACAATATATATAGATATATATATTTATTCATATAATAGAAAAAGTAAAATATAAGTATATATACAAAAATTATATAATAATGAAGCACTATAAGTCATAAGTCAGTGGTAAGCACACACCCCTGTCTCCCTTTGGTCTCAGGTTTGAGTCCTCGTGGCTTTGCCAGTTGTGACGGGGTTTGACCTACAACCTACGATGTGTCATTTTAATTTTTTATTATTTTTTTAACCTAAAAAACATAAAAATAAAATGAACTGATAATACATTGTATTATTTTTAAATTTATGGGTAAGGTATTACTCAAGGATCACACTACGTGACACAGATGAATATGACGCTCCCCTTTCATACCCATCCATACACATAATAGAAGAACAGGTCAACAATCTAATTTTTTTTATTTTTTTATTTTTATTAATATCAAAATGATTCATTAAACCAATTTGAAAAATAAATATGATTCAAAAATATTAGAAACATGAAAACCACAGGTTGCCTCTCGTGCAACGCTTTTGTTTAAAGTCGCTAGCTCGACTTAAACCCACATAACTTACCAAATACCAAATTTAAACATTTTAAAGACCCCATATTTATCCAATTATACATTATTGATATTTATTCTTTGTTTAGAATTTTTGTCATGTACAAACCTATGTTCTACCATGAGTGGAAAAATACAAGGAATATCAGAAATGGTTGATCCAGTTTCCTCTATATTCTTGCCTAAGACATCAATGATCATTCCAACTTTTTTGGTTTCAAGAGAAGAATGAATTCCAATTTAAATTTCATGATTATAACCTGTGAAGTAGAGTGGGGAAGTAAGGACAACAATTTTGAGATCGAGTTGGATAGGACATTCCGACATAGGTCGAGATTTTGAATCCAACTCAGTTTCATTTTCTAAATTTCTCAACAAAAAAGGATCCTTTTGAATGGAATATTAAACCTCCAAATTGGAAATATTAGTTTCAGTAATGGGTATAGACTCTAAGTTCATTATTTCTCCCAATGGTGCAGTGATTTTTTGTTCTGAAAAAATCATTAATGGAGCAATATTCAGGACACTCAATCCATGATATCAAATTTCCCTATTTTGAATAAAAAAATCAGTTTCCTCTTCATTTAAACACCCATAAACTATTACTTCATGTTCTTCAGGTATAATAGGTTCAAAGAAAATTATTTAGCATTTTCATGAGATGTTTGTGGGTAATAAGATTCCTCTATAAATGATAAGGAGGAATGGACAACCTGACTTGGAATGGGTTCCATAACTATTTGAATGCTTTGTAGTTCTACTCTCAAGGATGAAACTTCAGAATTAATTCTATCCATTTGTTGAAAAAAATTCTCAATTAATGGATGTGGATCAATATGGTCAAGTGGTTGAGACAGATGGTCTATTTCAAGAGGATAATTAAGTTGTTGGAATTCCACAGGAGGATGTTCTAATTGGCCTTGTTGGGATTGGAACTCATAATAGGTTGGAATGTTTTGTGAAGAATATGAGTTAAAAAATTGTGGCTCAATAGGTTGTTGATTATTCCACCAATAGAAAATATGATGGTCATTGTACATCACACTTGGTGTGGAGTGATCAAAGTAAGGAGAGGTTCCCCATGTTTGGATTTGTTCAAAAGGGTTTTCCATAGGAATGAAATTGGGGATGAGATTAGAGAATTGGGGTGAGAAAAGGAATCTAGTGTCTAATATAACTTACTTAGGTCCCTGTAAATAGTGCCAAAATTTGTTCTCGCCCAAATTTAACCAAGATTTTAGGTTTAAGCGGTCGCTTGTAGTTTAGCATGGGTTGTCGAATCCTTAGAGACCTAAGAAGAAACCTATATACATGTACATTATATGCATAGTTCTTGGATATGAAGTTACCATATTTGGGTTTATTTTAGATAGGTTTAAGTGAAAAATAAAAGTCTTAAGTGAATTCAATTTAAAATAATGAGTTGATCCTAGGTTTTCACTTGGGGTGGATTGGATGCATTCCTTTTTCAACTATTTCAATTTCTTAAATTTGAGATGGGTTCATTTAATAAGATCAAAACAAAATCATCACTAATTGTCTTAATACCTCCACACATTAATATTAATCACCTATAAATTTGAAGGATCAAAGTTTTGAGCACTCCAAGGTAAAGGTTCGTATTATCACTTGAAGTGTGCGGCCTTAAATTCAACAAGGACGAAGGAGTTTAAAGATCTTCAAACAAAATTATCAATTAAAAGAAGTGATTATACATTAATTGAGTGAGAAATTACATCCAATACAGCCCCTTTATACTCACTTGGATCAATCCATAAGTGTTCTATCCCTCCATTGATCATATGGTTTTAATGGAAGCGGAAAGTAGACTCATGAGGGAGGAATTGGAGAAGTAAAAAAACAATGAAATAATTATCACTCTACTGTTGTGTGATAATCTCACAAGTTTTGGTGTGAAAAAGTTAACACATTGAGGAATATATATAAAAGTGATAATAATAATATTATTATAAAAAGAGAAGATGAATAAATTTTATAAAGAAGATAAGGTAATTCAAGAACTTACAATTGAAGGAATGCGATTACAACATCAAATTGGCATCATAACATTAAAATGAAACAAAGCTCAAAGATCAATAAATACTCCAACGCCACTACCTTAAATAGTAATTTTAGGATCCTTGGGTCAAAATTCTAATAGTGAAAGTCATCTCACTTGAGTATGGTAGGCCTAGGGTGGTGGAAAGCTTGTGGAACTTAGACTTTTCCACCCTTGACCCGAAGTGAAAGGCAGCTTTCATCCACCGAACGGACGCATCTAAATGACCATATATATGATAGAATTATAGTATTCCATATAATAAGTAAATATATATCAGTATTTATCCTAACCTTCTGCAAAATATCATCCCAAATGGATTTTTTTTCTATATATTATTGAAATAGTGGGCTATTTTTTTGGGCCGTAGAATCTGGACCAGAATTTTATCTCCAACTTGGGCCACCTGGAACTCCATTAAAACATAAAAATTAGCTTTGGAAACTGTTTAATGAAATGTTCCCCATGATTTATTATATATTTAGTTCAATTTTTATAATTATTGGGCTTGTATATTGGTCTATATAGTAGTTTTATTGGGCTGTTGTCTAGTTCACTTCACCCAGAATGTTGTTTGTTCAAGGCCAACTTTGGTGGTCTTCCAATATGAATCTTCAAGTAATTCAAAAGTATGAATTGTTACCAATGTAATGATAAATATTAAAATTAAATATGAAAATAAAATCAATATCATTGGGTACTTTAAATGATGTTCAAAAATGTACCCTGTAATGGTGCACTTTAAGAAGGAATTACAATTATAATATGAAATAATGTTCAGTGTAAAATGTACTAAAATGGTGTTTATGAATAATAAAGGACATGAATATTATATATATTAACAATGAATATTATCCTCATTTAGTGGATAATTATTATCCTAGGTAATACCACTGAACAATCTTTTGTCTCTTGTAGTTGGGGGAAACAATCAGTTGGTTGGTTTGTTTCAGTAAAAATTTCACAAGGTCTCACAGGAGTGGGTTGGGATATCTTTTGATCCAAAGAAATATATCTCAACATAATGGTCAATTTTTTCAACTTTTTATCAATTAATTTACTTTCAAGAGAATATTTACTTACCCTTTGTACTCCTCTAACATGTGGTGTACCTCAATCACCAAATTGTTGGGAGTTTTGTGTCATCTTGTCAATCAATACATGTGTGGCTACTAGTGTTTTGTCCACCAATGCTCCTCAAACTATGGAATCCACCATGATCCTCTCCATAGGTGTGATTCCTTCATTGAAGTACTGGATGAGCAGTTTCTCACTAATTTGGTGATGTGGACAGCTTTCACAGAACTTCTTGAATCAATCCCAATACTTATACATTGACTCCCCTTATGCTTGCTTGATCCCCGAGAGCTCCTTACGAATGGAATTGGAACTTGATGCTAGAAAAAATATTCAAAAGAAAATAAATTTCAAATCATTCCAACATATTACATCTTCAGGTTGTAAATAATACATCTAATTCTTTGTAGCTCCATCAAGTGAAAATGGGAATGCCCTTAGTTTTATTTGATCTTCAGAGACATTTCTTTGTTTAAGGGTTGAGAAAACTACATTAAATTCTTATAATTTTTTTTTTGTATCCTCACCAAATAATCCATGAAACTTTGGAAGAAGGTGAATTAACTCATATTTCAATTCAAAGTTCGATTCTAGGTTTGGGTATGCAATACAATTTGGTTGATATTTAATATCGAGTGTAGCCAATTATCGGATAGTTCTATTAAGTTAATTGTTATTATTTTCAAACATTGGTTCTTATTTTATGTTTTAATTGTAATTGATTCCAATTTAAATGTTACAAGAATGGAGAAATTCTCCAACTGGTTTAAAGTTGAAACTTCCCGTAGATTGAGAATGTTGGATTTGAGCTCTAAGGTTGTGCTCAATCTCAAGGTCAATATCTAAGAGATATTTGGAATTAGTTCATATCATAAATCAAATAAAAATGAAATGATGAAAAGTGAAGAATAATAAAAAGATAATAATTTTGGGTTGATGGTCCGATAAAAATGATATAAGATAGAGAATAAAATGAAAACTTGTGAAAGGGTAAAGAAAAAAAAATAAGAGAAGAAAATAATAAAATAAAAAATACCTTTAATTGGTTGAAAAAATTACTTGCCTCCCCAGAAATGGCACCAATTTGAAAGGATTTGTCATGGTCACTCTCAAATGAAGTGTGATTTGTTGGGTACTTGGTTGCAGCAAAGTGGCTGACCAAGGTCATCTCTCAAAGCAGTAAGTAAATTAAAACAACTTTTTAAATGTATTCTAAAAATAAAATAAAAGAGAATAAAAACACTACTTAAAAATTATGAGGGGTTTTTTTACCATTTATAAAATAAGAATAATTATGTTGTAAGAAGATTGCACTTTTTTTTGTTTTTGTTTTTGAAATTAAACTTGATTAATAAAACACAACAAGAAGATGTTTTTTTAGAAAATATTTTTAGAAGGCTCAATCTATCTAACTCTACCTCTTTACTTACTTATTGATAATTATAATTTAAATTAACATCCACTTAATTATGATCCCCTGAATTTTTAATCTTTTTACCCTATGATAATTAACATTACCACCATGATGAAAATAGTTAAACCTTAGGCAAACTTCAGAACATGCTATCGGAGCACCCTTCTTTGATTGTCATTCTAAAACTAGCTTGTAAAGACTCAGAATTTCCATGTAAAATTTTTTTTAATTAAATGGGAATTTTAAAAGTCCGTGAAAATTGACGGTGCATGATTCCGAGGCTTGGTGTGCCCGGAATCAATTTTTGAAGTTTTGTTCGGGTACGTTTAGTAAATGTACGAGTGGGTTTTTATAACTTTTAAACCAGTTCTCAGAATTTAAATCTAAGGGCATTGTTGAACTCGCAATGTCAATATTCTCTTAAGAAGACTTCCACCTCGATGGGTGATGGTCGGAAATAAAGGATGGTTTTGGGTTTTTAATGAATTAATTAAATAAAAATAACGTTGTAGCTTTATTTTTATTTCGGTTGGTTAAATCCTCCATATAGAAGTTATAGGTGGGGAACACCACACCTTAACCTCCCATGAGAGGTTATGGTGGTGGGGCCCACCTGAACCTAACCTCCTCTTCATGTTAATTGTGGTGGGGACCACTAGGGTTTTAAACCCCCTTGAAACTCCCCATTAATGGGGAGAATCCCTCAAGATTTCATTAAGTGTAGGGGAGCCTCTTCAACTTCCCTAACACTTAATGTGTCAAATACTCCTCATTAATTAATTTATCCAATGCTTTCAATTAATTAATTAACCCATTTGAATTTTGTGCCAAAGATTAAATAATAGATAAACATAATCTATTATTTTGGGGTTATCATTTGTATTTTGGTGGAAATTGGGAGAGGAGAGAGAGCTTAGATAGAAAATCTCTCACCAACGAAGAACAAAGAACGCTGGTGAGGATTGTCTTCGACTTCCTTCTTCGGAACCTCCTTTGGCATAGGATGTGTTCGTCTACAATGAATCGACGTTCTCCTTCTCGCGCCAACATCGATGATCAATGAGAAAAGGTAGGGGAGTGTTTTATTTGATCAACGTTGTTCTTTTTTCTCATATGTTGTTTTATTCCCTTGAAATGCTTGCTATAAAACTAATGCGGAGGGACCGGCCCAAACTAACATGGCCTGATTTCTCCACCGTACTTCTTGTGGTGTGTTCTTCGCGTTCTTCTTGGGTGATGAACAATGGAATGTTGTGGGTTCGTTGGGTGATGCAATGATCCCAAATTGAAGACCCAACAACACGACGACCTAGCGGAGGTGCAGTGACGATAGTGGTGATGGATCAGACCGGAGCATGAAGACCTTTCTTTGACCGTTCTTCGAGCGGGTGAATCAAAACATGTTTTCAGAGCCAATTGGAGGCCCGAAAACACCGGTGATGACTTCGGAACATCGGTAATACCGAGAGTCTGTAGTTTCAGGGTGATCAGACTGTCAGAAAGAAGAACGTGCGTCATGAGAGGCGCACTGTCAAGAAGCGCCATTTTTGGAAAATTCCAGAATACATGGCGTGTACATCCGAAGAACACACTGTGTAGTAAGGGCATACTACGGCTGGGGTTTCGGGTGTCAGATGCGTATCACACAGCATGTGACCCCGATCACATGACGTGTACTATCTATGTAGCTTGGCAGAGGCGGCTTTGCGAGACTCGGCATGTATTCTAAGAAATATGTGGACACATGAAGAATTACATGGCCTAAGGACATGGTGTGTACTCTCTACGCATCTTGGCAGAGGAAGTTTCATGAGAATCGGCGTGTATCCTGGGGATACATGGACATAGGGTGGAGTACACGGGCATGTACTCCACCACACAGCCTGGTAGGGCTAGTGTCATGGGATACCCCGTGTACCAGTTACACGGGTTGGCGAAACATGGGTTGAGGCCGCGTACGGGAACATGGCCAGCGTACACGGAGTCGACTTCAATTTCTTAGACACGACGTGTAACCATACCACACATTGTGTGCTTAATTTTCTACATGAACAGCCTTTCGACACGGGTTGTTGCACATGGGCAGTACCTGAGGTTTGACTACACGGCATGTACCTAATTCCAACACACCGTGTACTTTTTGGTAAATTGCTTGGTCATCTCATCCTCTGTGTCTTGGACATGAATTGTTTAGTTTTTTCCTCTATGATGTGGAAGGACCTTTGAGATACTTCTTGGGACTTCGTGGCAGTTGATTTATCGACTCTTGGCTTGAGGAGTAGACCCTCCCGGAATCAAGTGTACTTTGTGTGGAAACCATGTGGATGGATGATTTCTAACTATTGTTCCTGGATCCTATGTGGGTTCAATAGTTCTAACTACTGTTCCTGGATCCTTTGTGGGTTCAACAGCTCTGACTACTATTCCTGGATCCTGTGTGGGTTCGACAGCTCTGACTACTGTTCCTAGATCCTGTGTGGGTTCAACAGCTCTGACTACTATTCCTGGATCCTATGTGGGTTCGAAAGTTATGATTTTTGTACTAGGATCCTACGTGGGTTCGACAGAATAGATGATTTAGTGGCTACATATAATCATCTCAACTCTCAAAAAAATTTGTATACCTGTGTGAGATGAGTCAGAAACTTTGTGTTTTTCTCATGATTGAGATGGATTACTTGATAAATTAGGTATATGTATGGGCATATACCTAAGTGGGGTTATCTATTGATTTCATTCTTGTGGTTTATACTTTTTTGATTTTGTGAGACCTTGAGGGTATTGGGTTCCCTACTGAGTATCGTTATACTCACCCTTGCACGGGTTGTACCCGCACCTCGTTGTGTTGGATGTAGACGATGGATAGTGCTGACCGAGGCTGAGAGTACCAGGACTGGACGGTACCCAAAGGTGGACCATACGGCGTGATGGTACACGAAGGAGATGGATGGACATGGAGTTTTGTGGAGGTTATCTATACCTACCCTTCAAGTAGGAATCCTGGAGGATGACCCAACAGCTGATTTACCTTTCTCCAGTTCCTTGTACTTTATAGTTGGGCTTGTATTTCTGGCCCCTTTTACTTTTCATCACTCTTTTGTTATACAGTTTTACTTAGTGTTTTGTATCCAGTTGTGTGCTATATTGTGTGCGTTACAAGTTATAAAGGCAATGACTTCCCGGTTTTAGGGAATTATGCCTTTGGTGCTAGTCTCCAGCCCCTGTCCAATGGAAGGCGGACTTGGGGTAGTCATGACATGGGCCCCAGGGGATGGGTCATGACAAATTGGTATCATAGGAGTCGGTTCTACCACAAAACTTAGGACTCTGATCTTTTCTATGAAGCAATAGTGTTAAGGGTACTAAGTGTGGTTTTCAGTTCAGGGAGTCTAGTATTGGTGCGGTGGCTGACGTATCCATACATCAGGACCCTGATTTCTTATTTCCAACTTAGTGCATGAAAACATTGATTGTGTGTGTGTTTTCAAGAGTTTTCTTTGTGATATATTGAGTCAGCTCACCAGGTATAAATTATTAACTATGGTGCACCTGTTTCTTTTCAGGATGCCTCCATGCAGACAGCCAGCTAGGGTTCCGAGAGTTGTACGCACATATAACCCACCGAGCAACGAGGCCCCGGTGTTGGGCCCTTTTTCAACGGAGGTACTAATGGTACCATTCCCTGTTGGGCCACCGATGCCACCATCCCCAGCAGTAGAGAGTGCACATTGTCTGAGCACTTTGCATGAGTTCTAGCGCCAGAGGCCGCCTAGGTTTAGGGGAGAGGCGTACCCGTAGGCAGCTAAGGATTGGATGGAGGCTGTGGTGAGAGTCTTCAGACTGGTAGGGACACCAGCTGACCTTATGGCGATCCTTGCTGTGAGTATCCTTCAGGAAGTAGTAGGCAGATGGTGGAGCCTGATGCTCTAGGTGCATGACGAGGTGACTCTACTCTGGGAAGACTTCAAGAGCCTGTTTTGGGCGGAGTTTATCCCAGCCACCCTTTGTGCAGTGTGGATACATGAGCTACTTCACCTGTAATAGGGCAGCATGATGGTGGCACAGTACTCAATGAGGTTCACCGACCTCTCGCGCTACTCCATAGATATGGTACGGGACCCATTCTTCAGGGCTCGGACCTTTGAGTAGGGGCTCAGCCGAGAGATTAGGGATTTTATGATCTCCCTCATCATCCCGACGCTGGAAGGGGTGTTAGAGAGAGCCCTCTTGGTAGAGAGTTTCCTTATTGAGAAGTCACCAGTAGCGAGACCCACCACCGAATGTCATGTAGCGGAGTCTTCTGTAGCTGGCAGTACACAGATGTCACAGAGATCCAAGCGAACCAGGACATTTGGTGGATAACCTCAGGACACGGGTTCAGTTGTGTGAGACACATGAGACAAAGCCAATCACATGAGGAACAGGTAGTGTTTCACATGCGACAGGCAGGGTCACATGGCTTGTGACTGTCCAACCCACCATTCGGATGATCAGCAGATGGTCGAAGGACCACCTAGGAAAAGATAGAGATTCGATCGAGGTGGTCCGCAAGGAGCAAGTGGATGTGGAAGAGGAGCTGGCCGTGCAGCTGTTAGTGGATGAAATTTCGAGGTTTTACCGCCACCACCACCAGGAGGTCCACCCCGACCATAGGGAGCAGGTGGACAGGGGAGAGCTCAGCTCCAGGCAGCTGAGGCATACGATCATGGCGCTCTGGAGATGATTCGAGGTACGGTCTGTGTCTAATACACCTTAGTTGCAGTTCTTATAGACACAGGTGTCAGTGGCTCTTCATTTATACTGCCCTCATTTGGAGCTCAGAGATTCCAACAGATTCGTTGGCTCGATCCTTACGGCTAGAGACTCCTACGGAAGCATATTCGACGATTACACACCGGTGCCGGCAGTGTGAGCTTACTCTAGGAGGCGAGAGCTTCAGTTGGGATCTCCTAGTAGTGGTGTCTAGTCCTTATGATATCATATTGGGTATGTACTAGTTATCTATAGTTCATGCTCAGATAGAGTGTATTAGGCACAAAGTGCGGTGTGTCCGCATAGATGGGACCAGGTTTACCTTCACCGGCGAGAAGGGAACCTTTTCAGCACAGGACGGACTTACTTGAAAGAGGGTACAGCCGATCACTCATCTGTTGGCTTGAATTACCCTTAGATCAGTTGATGTGGAGAGTCCGACTTATCCTGTAGTGGTGGACTAGTATGTGGATGTTTTCCCTAATGATGTCCCAGGTCTACCTCCTCGCAGATAGGTGGACTTTTACATTGACTTATACCCTATGATGGCACCGATATCTATACCAGCATATCGGATGGCTCCTGCGGAGCTTCGCGAGCTGTGGGTACAGCTAGAGGACTTGCAGGGGAAGGGATTCATCTGGCCTAGTGTTTCTCCCTAGGCAGCCCCCATTTTGTTCGCCAAGAAGGCGGATGGGAGCTTGAGGCTTTGTTTCGACTACCGGCGCCTAAACCAGGTGACCTTGAAGAACAAGTACCTACTCTCGAGGATTGGTGACCTATTTGATCAGTTGAAGGGAGCATGGTGGTTCTCGAAAATAGACCTTACATCAGGCTATCACCAGCTCAGAGTTTGAGATGAGGATGTGTAGAAGACGGCCTTCAGATGTCGGTACGGCCACTATGAGTTCTTGGTTATTCCTTTCGGCGTAACCAATGCTCCAACAGTGTTCATGGGACTCATGAACAAGATTTTCTAGCCATACCATGATCACTTTTTCTTAGTCTTCATTGACGACATTCTGGTCTACTCGACTACTGAGGAGGATCATGCCTACCATTTACAGGTAGTACTGGACACACTTCGATAGCACCAGCTTTATGGTAAGCTCTCGAAGTGCTAGTTTTGGATCCGAGAGGTTCACTTTTTGGGACATGTCATCTCGGAGGCTAGATTTGTAGTGGATCCAACAAATATTGAGGCGGTACTTTCTTGGGAGCCACCCAGGAGTGTGATGGGGGTACGGAGTTTCCTGGGTTTGGCTAGTTACTACTGGAGATTCATTCCAGACTTTTCTATAGTTGCAACACCACTATCAGCCTTGACGAAGAAGGGGAAACCCTTCATGTGTTCGGAGAGATACCAGTAGATCTTTTAGGAGATGAGTCAGAGGATGACTAGTTCCCCCATATTGAGGCTTCCAGAGGAAGGTATAGGGTATGTAGTCTACTGCGAAGCATCAGGGACCAGACTCAGGTGTGTCCTGATGTAGGAGTGAGTAGTGATCGCATATGGTTCATGACAACTAAGACAACATGAGAAGAACTATGCTACCCATGACATGGAGTTAGAAGCAGTGGTCTTCACCTTGAAGATGTGGCGGCACTATCTGATGGACGAGAATTTTACCATGTACTCTGATCACAAGAGTCTCGAGTATATTTTCTCTTAGAAGGATCTGAACCTAAGACAACGACGTTTGCTTGAGTTCCTCCAGGACTATGACTTCGAGATAGTCTATACTCCTAGAAAGGAGAACGTTGTTGCAGATACACTTATCAAGAGATCCGGTATACATCTTCTAGGTGAGGTGATAGAGCAGTTGGATACTTTACAGATATCCTTTGTAGATCGAGATAGATCAGCCTTTCTTCAGTCTCTTACAGTCACTCCCCCACTTCTTCAGCGAGTTAGGGAGGCACATCATGGGGATGCTGACTGTGAGACACGACGTGCTCATATGTCCACAGGGAAGGCACCTGATGGATTTTCTGAAGGTGGGAAGTATGTCATCCTCTTCAGAGGACGTACATTGGTACCAGTGGAACTTCAAGAGTAAGTGTTGAGGGAGTTCCACACTTCCCCTCTAGCGGTACATCCAGGAGTGGTGAAGATGTATCAGAATCACAGATGACAGCACTGGTGGCTAGGTATGAAGAAGGCAGTTTCAAAGTTTGTCTCTTGGTGCCTCACTTGTCAGCAGGTGAAGGCAGAGCACCAGGTACCAGCAGTCTTGGTTTATCCTTTAGAGGTCCTAGAGTAGAAGTGGGATGGGATATCCATGGACTTTGTGACAGGAATTCCACATACATCCAGGGATCATGACTCGATTTGGGTGATCGTTGACCGACTCACCAAGTCGACCCACTTCCTACCGATCAGAGAGCAGGGTTCAGTAGAGAGCTTGGGATGCCTCTATGTGCAGGGGATTGTGCTGCTACATGAAGTAACTTCTTCTATTGTTTCAAATCATGATGCACGGTTTACTTCTAGGCTATGGAAGGGGTTGCAGGAGGCTTTCAGGATGCAGCTTCATCTGAGCACCGCCTTCCATCCTCAGACAAATGTCCAGACTGAGTGGACCATTCAAACCCTCAAGGACATGCTCTATTCTTGTGTCCTTGACTTCGGTCGCAGTTGGGAGGATCACTTACATTTTGTGGATTTTTCATACAACAATAGCTATCACTCCACCAAATGGATGGCACATTTTGAGGCGTTATATGGGTGACCTTGCAGATCACCTTTGTGCTGGACTGACCCTGGGGAGTCAGCACTAGTGGGACCAGAGATGGTACGTGCTACCACGGAGATGGTGCAGATCATCCAAGAGTAGATGAATACTGCACAAAGTAGGCATAAGTCATATTCCGATAGGATAAGGAGACCTCTAGAGTTCGAGGATGGTGACCACGTATTTCTACGGGTCTCACCTCGATGAGGTTTAATGAGATTTGGCTGAGGCGACAAGTTATCTCTGAGATTCATCGAACCTTTTCAGGTCCTCAGTAGAGTCGGAGAGGTGGCATACCACTTAGCTCTTCCACCTCAGTTGCACCGAGTGCACGACCTGTTCCATGTATCCCAGCTGAGGAGATACGTTCACTACCCTTCTCACATCATCTACCCTGGAGAGATGGACATCAACGATGGGGTGACTTTCATAAAGGTTCTAGTTGAGATTGAGGATCGATAGGATTGGGTCCTATGTGGACGGTCGATACCTCTGGTGTGCATTCGTTGGCAGCACAGGAACCTCCAGGAGAGCACATGGGAGCGGGAGCCTCAGATGCGTGCTCATTACCCCCAATTGTTCCCTTAGTTCAAGTTATAGCTTAAGGGGACGTAAATCCCTGAGGTGGGGAGAATATAAAGACCCATAATTTCTAGATAATTTTTTTTAATTAAATAGGAATTTTATGAGTCCGTGAAAATTAACAGCACGTGATTTCGAGGCCCGGTGTGCCCATAATCAATTTCTGAAGTTTTTTTCGGGTACATTCAGTAAATGTACGAGCGAGTTTTTATAACTTTTGAATCGGTGCTCAGAATTGAAATCTGAGGGCACCGTTGAACTCGCAACGCTGATATTCGCTTAAGAAAACTTCCACCTCAATGGCAGATGGTTAGAAATAAAGGATAGTTTTCGGTTTTTAATGAATTAATTAAATAAAAATAAAGTTGTAGATTTATTTTTATTTTGGTTGGTTGAAGCCTCCATATGGAAGTTAGAGGTGGGGACCACCACACCTTAACCTCCCATGAGAGGTTATGGTGGTGGGTCCCACCCGAACCTAACATCCTCTTCATGTTAATTGTGGTGGGTACCACCTGGGTTTTAAACCCCTTGAAACTCCCCATTAATGGGGAGAAACCCTCAAGATTCCATTAAGTATAGGGGAGCCTCTTCAACTTCCCTAACACTTAATGTGTCAAATCCTCCCCATTAATTAATTAATTAAACTCTTTTAATTAATTAATTAACCCATTTGAATTTTTTGCCAATGATTAAATAATAGATAAACATAATCTATTATTTTGGGGTTGGAATTTGTCTTTTGGTGGAACTTGGGAGAGGAGAGAGAGCTTAGAGAGAAAAGCTCTCGCCAACGAAGAACGAAGAACGCCAATGAGGATCTTCTTTGACTTCCTTCTTTGGAACCTCATTCAATGTAGGACATGTTCGTCTACAACGAATGGACATCCGCCTTCTCGCGCCAACATCGACGATCAATGAACAAAGTTCGGGAAGTGTTTGATTTGATCAATGTTGTTCTTTTTTCTCATATGTTGTTTCATTTCCTTGAACCACTTGTTATCAAACTAATGTGGAGGGACCGAGCCAAACTAACACGGCTCGATTTATCCGTCGTACTTCTTGTGGTGTGTTCTTCATGTTCTTCTTGGGTGATGAAAAATGGAACGTTGCGGGTTCATTGGGAAACGCAACGATCCCAAATTGAAGACCCAAAAACACGACGACCTATCAGAGGTGAGGCGATGATAGCGGGTGATGGATAGGACCGGATCGGGAAGACTGTTCTTTGACCGTTCTTTGAGAAGATGAATCAAAATGTGTTTTCAGAGACTATTGGAGGCCCGAAGATACCAGTTATAACTTCGGAACATCGGGACAACCAAGAGTCTACATTTTCATGGCGATCGAAATCGTTAGAATAAAGAACGGGCATCACGGGAGGCATGCTGGTGAGAAGCGCCGTTTCTAGAAAATTCTAGAATACACGGCGTGTACTTCCGAAGAACACGCCATGTAGTATAGGCATACTAAAGCTGGGGTTTCGGGTGTCAGACACATATCACACGGCGTGTGACCCCAGTCACATGGCATGTACTCTCTACGTATCTTGGCAGAGGCAGCTTCGTGAGACTCAGCATGTATTCTGAGAAATACACGGACATGGGAAGAATTGCACAGCCTAACGACAGAGCGTGTACTCTCTACACAGCTTGGCAGAGGTGTCTTCATGAGACTCGGTGTGTATATCAGGGATACACGGACACAGGGTGGAGTACACGGGCATGTACTCCACCACACGGCCAAGCAGGGCCAGTGTCACGGGCTACCCCGTGTACCAATTACACGGATAGGCGAAACATGGGTTGAGGCCGTGTACGGGCACATGTCCATCGTACACGGAGTCGAACCCAGTTTCTTAGACACGACGTGTAACCATACCACACAACATGTACTTACTTTTCTACATGACCAGTCTTTCAACACGGGTTGTTGCACACAGGCAGTACCTGAGGTCTGACTACACGGCGTGTACCATATTCCAACACACCATGTACTTTTTGGTAAATGGCTTGGTCATCTCATCCTCTATGTCTTGGAACGAATTCTTTGGTTTTTCCATCTATTATGTGGCAGGACCTTTGAGATACTCCTTCTTGGGACTTCGTGACAGTTGATGTATCAACTCTTATCTTGAGGAGCGAACCCTCCTGGAATCAAGTGTGCTTTGTGTAGAAACCCTGTGGCTAGCTACTTTCTGACTACTGTTCCAAGATCCTGTGTGGGTTTGATAGTTCTGACTACTATTCCTGGATCCTATGTGGGTTCGATAGCTCTGACTACTGTTCCTAGATCCTGTGTGGGTTTGACAGCTCTGACTACTATTCCTGGATCATGTGTGGGTTCGACAGCTTTGACTACTGTTCATGGATCATGTGTGGGTTTGACAGTTCTAATTTTTGTACCAGGATCCTACGTGGGTTCAATAAAATAGATTATTAAGTGGATACATATAATAATCTCAACTCTCAAAAAAAGTTGTATACCTGTGTGAGCTGAGTCAGTAACTTTGTATTTTCCTCATTATTGAGATGAATTACTTGATAACTTAGGTATATGTATGGGCATATACCTAAGTGGGGTTATCGATTGATTTAATTATTGTGGTTTATCCTTGTTGGATTTTGTGATACCTTGAGGGTCTCAGGTTCCATATTGAGTATCATTATACTCACCCCTGCACAGGCTATGTCTACACCTCGTTGTGTTGGATGCAGACGATGGATAGCGCTGACCGAGGCTGAGAGTACCAGGACTGGACGATACCCAGAGGTGGAACATACGGCGTGATGGTACACAGAGGAGATGTACGGGCGTGGAGTTCTATGGAGGCTATCTTTCCCTACCCTTCAGGTAATAATCCTATAGTATGACCCCGCAGCTGATTTACCTTTCTCCAGTTCCTTGTACTTTACAGTTGGGCTTGTATTTCCAGCCCCTTTTACTTTTCATCACTCTTTTTTTATACAGTTTTACTTAGTTTTTTGTATCCATATGTGTGCTCTTTTGTGTGCATTATAAGTTATAAAGTCAATGTCTTCCTGGTTTTAGGTAATTATGCCTTTGGTGTTAGTCTCCAGCCCCTGGCCTATGGAAGGCGGGCTTGTGGTAGTCACAGCACGGGACCCGAGGGACAGGTAGTGACATAGCTTATGATCAGTGGTAAATTATGGCATAAATACATTATGTAAATAAGAATGAATTTATTTTATGGATTCTATTTTAAATCTAAAAATTTATCTCTTGTGGTTTGGTTTTACCGATTAAGTTTGCACTCTCACAATTTATACAAATTTTAACCTCACGTGTTTTTGTGTCAATTGTTCAATTTCTTGATTAGTTTCTTCTAATTTTAAAAATCAATTCATGGATAATATTTTTTGAATTACATTATCTTAATTATTCAAAATAAATAAATTAATAAGGTAAGAGTTTGATCGATTACTAAGAAAACTACTCTTGCATGGGTGGTGTAGTCATCGTAGAAACGAATTGCATTTGAAAAGATTTAGAAAGGGTATAACCCAATCTCATTTCTACTAATTTATTTCTATCCAAAATAGGAATATTAATAGAAGAAGAAATTTTAAAATAATATAATAAATATAAGAGAAACTGAGAGTTTATTGAAATTACAAAAACATTACAACAAAGAAGATGAAAAGAAGAGCATTTTGGAGGAGATCCTAGCTTGGTACCTTCCCTCGTCCAATTGTGAATTGAAATGGTATGTAACCAAGTATCCTATTCTAAAAATATCCTAATGTACTTACCAAACCCTAAAAATGATGAAAACACCAATTCATGTAGAGGAGGGGAGTCCAGGTTTTAAGAGGTTTCAAGTATGAATGGGAAAATTCAGCTAAATAAATTAATCCAACTTGAACCACATATTTTACCACCATAATGCGTGAACCATATGTCCTTTTAGAAGGATTATTTGTGATAAAATGGGTCCTATATCTCCTCTCCAAATTTGGGCCTAATCCAAGTACGTATGAAAAAGTTATGTCCCAAATACAGAACTGATGTCCAATCTGGAGAGTCTAGTCCAGCTTTGACTTCATGGCCCATTAAGTCCAATAAAATGCATGATTTAGCTCATATGTCCTGAATGAAAGTTTTATCCCATTAAGTTGGGAATATATTTACAAAATTTAAAGTTTAAATAATTCAAATAAAATTATTTATGTTCGAAATACTACAATGAATTTGTCAAGGGTAAAACTAGTATTTTCATCAAATTTTCAAATGAATGATCTAATCCAAAATATTTTATAAATAAACATATTGAACACAATATGAGAAAAAAATAATTTGTTATTAATAAAATATTCAACAAAATTGTGTTTTATTAAATAACCTGGAGAATATATAAAATAAAGGGGTGAGCTAGAAAGCCCAATAAGTGAATACATGTTATAAGGAAATAGAACATGTGAGTCATGGATATCACATGATATTATAAAAGATAAGTCTCATAAGTAATTTCATAGAATTTTATCATAAATAACTTTTTTTCATAATATCATAGAATTATATTAAATGTTTCAAAAACATATAACATGAAATAAACAATAGTCAAGGCTAACTGCCTATAAAATATCACACGATAGAAAAATTCATATAATGGTTGAGTATTACTTCCTAATCACATACATGACATGTCATGAGACTAAAGATTTATCCAATGCATTATATAACTATCTAGGTTCACCCATAATAACATGTTTATGATATTTGTGTGCCACAAAAAGGAAACCAATCATAAGGAATAACATCAGAGTTAACCATAAGAAGAAAATGGGTTGTATAATATTTATTCATATCACATTCAAAGGAAATTTTATAATGAAGGAATTTAATAAATTATCATAAGTAATTTATTACCCATTCAATGGACGAAACAATAAACTAGGTATATATGTGAGAGAAATATATATATAATTTACAATAAATACTTAGCATTAAAAGTTTTTTCCATTCATGAAAATAATTATAAAAATATTAAAAAAATTCTTCAGGGAAATAACTTTTTTAATTTTGAGTAACATCAAATTTTTTCATCTTATATAGAAACTTATTGTGAATGATCAATTTGATCATTTTTTTAGAATAATATCCTTTCTATTTTTATATAACTTATTTAAAATATAAAAAATTCTCAAAAAATAAAGAAATAATTATTTTGAAAATAAAATTTAAAACATAAAAGGTAATATTTAAAACATTGAGTGTCCATGATGGTGTAAGAGTTCTAGTAATGTTGAATATGTTGAAAAAGACAGATTTCATTCACATTTTTGTAAGAAAATTAAAAAAAGTATGTTATTCGGAAAATTACTAAAATATTCCATTTAAAAAATTTAAAATTAAAATTAAGGGAAAATAATTTAAAAAATCACAGTAATACATTTTTGGAAACATTTTTATAAAACATGTATTTGGAAGGAAAAAAATCGACAGAAGATAGTAATGAAGTCGTGTTTTCTTAAAAACATTTCTCAATAATTTTAAGTACCAAAGGGAGGAAAATGGTATTATTACTTTAAATCCTAAAGAATAAAAATATTATATGAAAATGAAAAGTTTTTATTAAAAATTTATCAAATACCTTCTTTCAATGTAAATTCAAGAATAAGAAATCTTGATTAAAATGAGACTAAAACATAAACCCTTGCGAAAATGGTAAAATTTTGAATCATAACTTCCAATGAATGACATAGATGAATTATAACCAAACATGTCCTGAATTAGGATTTATTTATTATATGTTATTTAATGGGTAATTATATACAAAATTTAATGGACACTAGGTGAATAAAAGAACATGTGTCTATAAAAAGTAAGTTTAAGCCGAAACCCTTACAAAGTTCATATCATTGAGGTGATAGATAATAAATTGGATGATCATGTTTATAAAATTTATATACACCCAATTAAAAGTTTAAATATAACATAAAAATCAAATTTATTTTTACACATAATTTTTTTAAAATTTAATCAATGAAGTAGGCATATAACCCAATGAATGGAAATTGAGTTAAGAAACCCCTTACCTCGTATTTCCCTTTATATGATCACTATTTAACCTAATTTATAGTGTTTATAATCATGTTATTAACTTATAACATAACCATATTTATATTCATAATATCATATATTATCCTTTTATAATATCTTGTTTTCTATTTATTAATAATCTTTCATTGTTAATATTTTTTCAGGTGTTAATTGCCTTGTTTTCTCAGGCATGTTTTATCATGAATATTATAGATATCAAAAATAGTATATAGATTCATAATATTCATAATTATATTAATGTTTTAAATATAATTTTTTCATTACATAGATCTTAAAAATCAATATTAAATTTGTAACATAGAGAATGAATCACATCGTTTTGTGGAGACTGTAGGCCATACATATGCATGAGCGATGTTATAATTTACTTATAAAGTGAAAGTTAAGGAATTTGATTCTATATTAATTATAAATAACCAAAATAATCTCATATATGTCATTAATATTAATTAAATTTACCCATAATAAGCTTTCAGGTAAAGCTATAGTGAAAAACGAATCACATCACTTCGAGAGGCTGTAGTCCTCCGTACAGACGAATGAAGTTATAATTTATTCAATGGAAGATATATTAAGAAATTATATGATATATATATTTTAAATAATGATTAATATATCATTATTATCATATATAAACATCTAATTAATCCTTATTACCTTCCATGTAAAGCATAAGAGAAAAATGAATCACGTCACTTCATAAGGCAGTAACCCACCGAACACACGAACAACGTTATCGTATTCTCTATGAAATATATTGTAAGAATTTAAATATGATATTATAATTAAATAATTGTAATAATATTCTATATATCATAAATAAACATTATAAACATCATTTTATCCATCTATGAGAATCAGTTATGGAAAAAGAATTACATAGGTTCGTGTGGCGGTAGTTCGCCATACACACAATAAAATGTTTATTTTCCCATTTGAGGGTTGATTAGATGATTGTAGGTTATTAAAATAACATAAAAATGTATAATTATATATAATATAATGATTTTATTATATCATCATGGTTAAATATGATTTAAAGGATGTTTAGGAATAAAAAATATAAAATAGTTGGTTAAGGATGATACCTCTTCTCCAGATAACTTCTTTTGGTTTTCACCAAAAACTATCCTAGTATTTCTTTATAATTAAATAAATGCTTCTATGATGAGTGTAAGAAAGTATGGAAATTATTTTTTTAGTTATTGGATGATACTATGGGTTTTGGAAGTGTGTAAATGAGACGAGACGGTGGCCTTTTATAAGTGGGAGAGAGGACACACTTGGAATTTCTAAAAATAAAGAATTCCACCCATGTTTTTATCCTACTGAAAGGCTCCTAAATGGATGATTTTTTTATAAATTTAAGATATATATTATAAATATTAACATAAAATAAGAATTTTACAGGGTTTTTTTGGTAATTTTTAACCCTTATCTTTTTAGTTTAACTCCCTGTAAACCTGTTTTTACCTTAACCATAGTAAATAATTTTTACTGCTTACACTACTCATTATGGTAAAAAATTAAGTTAACCTTAATAGATAATATAAATATTTCTTATTCAAAATATTAATTCCATTTTTCCAATTTCAACTCAAAAAATTATAAGAATTTAATTTAAAATTAAACTCACAAAAAATTACTCTTTAAAATAGTTTTGAGAAAAAAGGTTCTTTAAAGCATAAAAATAAAATTATACTAAAAACCAGTATAAAGATTATTTAATTTAAATTAATTATATTTAATATAAATAAATAATAAATTTTTTAATTTTTAAATAAAAATAAAATAATAATGGAACCTTATTTGTTAAACTATAACAAAAAAATTAAAAAAAATGGTATTTTCACTATCCACTGAAAAAGTAATATATTTCAAAAAATCCCAACATTTAAAAATAAGTTAATATTAATATGATGATTTAAAAAATTAAATTTGTTTTTTCAAATACATTTTCTAAAGTTGTAGAAAATTAATTATAAATTATATTCTCAAACTGTGACTAAACCACCATTTCAAAAAAAATACAGTTTTTTAAAAAACATTAATTTTCTTTCAAATTGTTCTTATTTTATTTATAATCAATAGATAACCATTGAATTTATTTTATACATGTGTAAAACATATAATTTTCATAATTTAGATATTCTTGTTCATACCCACCAACTTAATGGATGTGTTATAATGGTTATATTTAATAATAATGTTTTTATTAAGTATAAAGTTTTGGTTAAACCTAGTATTACATGTATTGCAAGCTATTGTAGATATTGAATTTAAAAAGAAATATATTGTAAAGCACTTGGGTGTTACAGACTAGTATATTTTTGTTGTTTAGTGTCATATGTTCTATCAAACATTATTTTCCTCTTAAAATCTTGGGGTATTATAGTCGGTGTCCCCTACATACCACCAAGGATAAATCTCTATGATCAACATAGGATCACTTCCCATGAAAACCATAAAATAAATATTACACCACTAATTTCCTAAAAACTAAGAAAATAAGTTATATTCTTATATGTACTATGATGCATATAAAGTTTTTAGTATATATATATACCCTATAAGAATTTCATGGAAGGGTATTATAAGAATTCCATATAATGATATATTGATCATGGTAGTCTGACCTAAAAATTCAAAGGTACCATTTACAATTTTATGAAAAAATAATAATGGTATAGACAAAAAAACTAAAATACTTGTGTTAAGTGATAAATAAAAACAATTCATGTAATGGTTTGAAATGTTATCATTAGAAAACAAACAGGGGTCTAAGTACAGGGGAAACCTTGGATAATCATACTGAAACATATTTCAACTTTGTACATGATCTACAAGGAAGAGTCATATCATACAATGGAATAGTCCCAAACAATGAATAATAATAAATACTCTATAAAAATCCCTATATTGAACTATCATGGTGGATATTAAGGAATAAAATTTAGGAAATTCGCTAGGGAGGGTGTCCGCTTTACATTAAAAGGTATAGTTCCTAAAACTCCTATTATGTACCCAAGGGTTCCTATGATTCTTTCCATTAAAGATTTATCCAATTTATTCATTATTAAGTACATAAAACTCCCCCTTTTTAAAATAAACATTTAAAATAAATGAGGTAACATAATTCCATAAATACCTTTTATAATGAAGAATGTGGTGGGATAAGTGTGTTATATAATTACCCAAACAAAAAACATTCATCTGACTCAACATGATGTTGCCTTTTGACAAGATTAAAAATGTACCTCATAAACACTTTTACTTTCTTTTAAATCCAAAAATAAAATAAAACTATTTATGAAACACTATATTTTCCCAAAATATTTTTTTTCATAACAATTCCATGTTTAATTATATACATTTTTTCAACCCGGGGATCACATAATTTTTAAATAAACCATAATTTATATATTCAAAATAATATTAAAATCATATAACTATTTCATTTAATATCATGTTATGTAAGTTTGGTAATGTAAAATTAGTTATTTATCATAGATCACATGGTATAAAATTTATAAAACACCATAAATAAATGAAAATATAAGAGTAAAATTTTATAACTAGAGTCCATAAAAACATATATGGTTTAATATGAAAAAAATGGGAGTCATTGAAAAATCCATAAATCAATTATAGATAACATATATAGTCATTTAATAAAAAATATATTTAATTAAATCATTAAAACTATAATGGTTTTATCAATAATAGATGAGTTATAGTAACCCCTATATCCAAATGTTAGATTAATAAAGAAACCAACAATTAATATTGTAACGTCCTGGATTCAGGTGCCACTCAACGAGTGCCCTGAACCCGGTTGGTCACATGACCTCAAGTGCATTTCCACAAACACCAAAGGATGACGACTAGCAGCGAGGGCCTAGGTCTGATAGTGGGGAAATTATGCCCTCATTTTTCAAAGTGTAGAATAGCATGGAAAATACAAACATACCAAAAACAGAAGCAGTAAAGAATACTAAGCTGAAATGGACAACAGTACATAAGTAAAATATGAAAATAGTCATATATATAATGATGAAATATTTCCCTAAGTCTAATAAAGCAGTCAAACAGGATACACTGCAATCTAAAATAATACAATACAAGGTACAAGTACAGTAACGAAAAACAGAAACAGCGCAGCAGGAACTCAGCAGCATCGCAAGCCTAAGCTTGGTCTCATGCTCTCCTACTCCTCTCCACCAATCAAGTACCTATATAGGGACTCTTTCCCCTATCAACACCTATAGCAATATAATCTGTTTGGGCCCAAGACATGACCCAAACAGGGTGTGAGAAATAAATCCCAGTAGGCAACCACCAAAGGCCCGTGCCCAACTGTTAGTGAGTTTGTGTAACATCAGTGTGCAGTAATGAAATGCAGTAAACCAAGAAGTACTAAAAGTAAAAATTCCTACCAGTTATATTGCCATTTAATTATTATTTAACAGTTCAATATAATTAAATTATAAGTTTCTGAGACTCAACCTCAGTTGACAATCTCCTAAATAGTGCCGCAGAAAAAACTACAACGGGCTATCTAACAAGTAGAAGGTAAAACAATACCAATCCTATGTTTTAGCTTGGTAGGTATAACATGTAAAAATAATCATAGTGAATATTCATAGTAAACAGAGTCCTCAGACATGAAAAACTTACCTTCAGGTAAATAGAATCAAAACCCTCAGGTTATTGCCCATAGGCATAACGAATATTGCCCTCAGGCATATCAGATATTGCTCTCAGGCATGGAAGTTATTGCCCACAAGCATAAGAAAAGTAGCCCTCAGGCTAAACAAACACTTTCCCTCAGGCTAAACAAAACACTACCCTCAGGCTAAGAAAGTAATCAGGCCGATCCCAACACATAATCAAGAAATTTATATACATTTTCTCTCAATAAAACTCAAATCATGCTAAAATCATAGCATGCCCTCAGGTATCCTGGCCAAATGGCTAAACAAGGGAACCGCACCCACGGGGTGGCCCTGGATCCAAGCAATGATCCCAGACAGCGGTTTACAATTATTATTAGATTATCTATGCAATTCTAGATATCTTAATTAGTTAAGGCCTCAGCCATACGCCACCCCAAACATGGGTTCGTAGCACAACGATATACAAAAACAACTTGACAGTTGGAAATAAACACTAGACCACCTACCTTGATCTCCACTGATCGATATACATGAACGACGCCTCCCAAAACACCCGAGAATGACGTAGATCTGGGATAAACATTCACCCATTCAGACTCAAATAACTTCCCCTTGGGAAATAATTGGAAGGATAGGTTCAAGAAGAGTGAAAAACTCACCCTTTCAGTTCAAAAGAGATCGTCGGGGAAGGAATCGGAGTCCCGGTGTGCGGTCGGGAGCTCTTCCAAGATCCGGCCGTCTCTCCTACGCTCCAAATGAGTTCTAAGCTTCCTTTGTCGAAAGAGGAGTCTAATGCCCATTTTATACGAAAAAAAAGACTACACAGCGTGTACTCTCAAGTACGTGACGTGTACTTTTCATTTTTTTTAATTGTTCCTCTGACGGCCACTTTCCACCGCCTCACTGTTCATCTGTCGACACGATTACACGGTGTGTATTTCTGAGTACACGACGTGTACTGTTGCTCCACTGGCGGCTAATCCCACCGCCTTACTGTTCACCTGCCGACTGATTACACGGCGTGTAAATACCAAGTACACGGCGTGTAGTCAGTTTTTACACCCCTCATCGCCGACAGGCCTACACGCCCTGTGTACTCATCCCACATGACCAAAGTACACGGCGTGTGAAAAAGTACGTGGTGTGTACCCGCAAAATTTGGGATTTTTTCCCATTTTCCTTATTTTCTCAAAAAAAACTTAAGGAAAAATGGAAAATAAGAAACTCATACCTCAAGAATAAGAATTGGGTTCTTAAAAACTTCCCTCTTTAAATTAATTTGTCCCTGAATTGCCCTTCCAAGGGTGGTGAAGATAAAACTGAGAACACCTATGTCCATTGAGCACGTACGTCGGTCTCCCGCTCCTAGGTTTTTTCCTGCACTTGGCGATGCTGCCATAGCACCTGTACGAGAGGAACTAACCGTCCTCGGAGAATTTCCATGCTCCTGTCAACAATACGAATAAGATTCTCCTCAAAGGATGTGTCGACTTGAAGTTCAACCTCCTCAGGCTAAGAAATGTGAGACGGGTCTGAATGATAACGGTATAGCTGAGATACATGGAAGATGTCGTGCATGGCCCAGTACCTCTGTGGTAACTGCAACCGATAGGCAACCAGACCGAATCTCTCCAGAATATCAAATGGCCCCACATACCTTGGTGAAATTTTACCCTGTCTCCTGATCCGCTTATGTCCCAACCTTGGTGAAACACGCAAGAAAACCTGATCCTCAGCCATGAACTCCAAGGGTCGTCTACGGCGATCAATATAAGATTTCTGACGAGACTGTGTAGTAGTCATCTGCTTCTGAATCAACTGAACCTTCTCTGAAGTATCTTTCATGAGATGTGGTCCCAGTAAAGCTACCTCACCTACCTCAAACTAGCACAAAGGTGATCATCATGGTCTATCGTATAAAGCCTCGTAAGGTGTCATCTCAATAGTTTTCTGAAAACTATTATTGTAGGAAAACTCGAACAGAGGTATGTGTTTCTCCCATGATCCCCCAAAGTCCAGGACGCATTCATGCAACATGTCCTCTAGCACTTGTATCATATGCTCCGACTGGCCATCGGTCCGAGGGTGGTAAGCTGTGCTCAGAAGCACCTGTGTACCCAGTGCCCTCTGAAAACTCTGCCAGAAACGAGACGTAAAGCAGGCGTCCCTATCTGAAACGATAGAACGAGGGACCCCATTAAGGAGTAATACCTCTCGGATATACAACTTCCCGAGCTCGTCAACACCGAAGGTCTCCTTGATTGGAAAAAAGTGAGCTACCTTCTTAAGTCTGTCCACAACAACCCACACGGCATCACTGCCTCGATGTGACCTCGGTATCCTAGTAACAAAATCCATCGTGACATCATCCCATTTCCACTCCGGAATGGGTAATTGTTGTAATATTCTGAATGGCCTCTTATGATCCTCCTTTACCTGCTGATAGGTGGAACATCTCACAACAAAACCATCTACCTCCCATTTCATACCCGGCCACCAATACTGACATCTCAAGTCACGGTACATTTTGGTAACTCTAGGATTCACTGCCCAAGATGAAGCATGAAACTCCCACATCAACTCCCTGCATATATCTCATGTAACCCACACTCATCCATGGATACGCAGTACCTCGTCATCGCTGATCGCGTTGTCGAGCGCGTCAAATTAGTTGTTTAATTTTGAGTAGAATTTTTGCAGTATAGCAGCAACCCTAGGTCGTCTCTCGACGGAGCCTTAGATCATTAATTTAAAAATAGGTTTTTGATTATGAAATTAGAATGTGAATGAGGTTTTTTAAAACTTGTGGGTTTGATGATTAAAGATGAAAATAGAAAATTAAAGCGATAAAACAATGTAGAGATTAATAAAATTAATTAAGGGTGATCAACCCGGGGTACTCTGATGATGTTTATCCTTTATCGCTTCATGATATAGGGTTATTATATTTTAATCCCTAGTTTGTAATACCTAGAACCAGAATGTTAATGAGTTTATACTAGGATACCTCCTAGGGTTCAGTCAAAAACACATAATGATTCACCGGACACTGTCGATGATTGGGTGGATTGTGTTTGACTTCGTAACCGAAACTCACCAAGGAAACACACGAAAAACATGATGTGTTGTCCAGGTTTGTATGTTATTTCTTTTTGATACCATGACATAAATTTACATGGCATTTATAGTGCTTATGTGAGTTCAATTGACCAATATGAACTACAAAAACACTACAATTGAAAGGGGGAAAAGAAAGTGGTGAACGGTGTGTGAAACATCACATGAATGGGTACCACCAAACATGATGATATGAGTTGAGCATGACATAACAGTAAATAAATAAATAAAATAAGAATAGATGATTATGAAAAACAACACAACACCCTTTAATTCAAAATATCATTCAAATATTACAAACATGAAGCTTGGGATTTACATCACGTTCCTCCCCAGGTGATCACAAGGGGTTTAGAAACCCATGGGAGAGGAGGAAGAGAAAGATGTTGGGGTAGAACTTTTCATAGCCTCCAGAACTGATGGAGATGTTTAGAAGACTCCTTGGGGACTCCAAAATGGCAATACCTTTCCTCCTAGCCGAACTTGCAAATGGGGTGCCCAAGGTGTCTTTTTATATCCAAAATGAGAAGTGGGTTTGGGAACCCAGATTTTGATAAACCACTTGGAGAAAGGTTTTTGGCTATTAGACAGTCAAATATTCCTTTTGAAAAAACTGTAAAGTTGTATCCCCACGTCTTATCTATCACCAATGAAAGTTTGGCACCATTTGGACAACTACAACTTGAGATATCAATAAAATACAGAATGCCACTTTTGACTTTGTGCATATTCAGTGTCTTGGACAGATCAGTTAGGATGGTCCCCTTAAAAGCCGAATCAGGATTGGGTTCCTTGATATGAAATGTAGAATATTAAATTTTGTATCTTCCCAAAAAATATAAGCCCATTTGGATGCACGTATTTTTCGTACTATTCAAAACAGTGGACAGATGTCCATGGATCCATGCAATTTTGGCCCATTTTTCTTCCACTTCATCAGGGGCCCTCCAAATCATCTCCACCTACATTGAAATAATAAAAACAAGTAACATTTTCCATTATAATATTGATTAAAATTAATTAATTGATTGAAACATAAAGTGTGGTTTATTATTATATTTGGAATATTCATTACAAAACTAGTTTAAAACAGTGGTGTAAGGGTGGAATAAAACAGCGAATCGCGGTACGATCACACCCCCACACCTAAACATTTGCACTCCTGGGAAAAGTCACATATCCAAATAAAATTATGAATATATATATATATATTTCCAACATCATGAAGATTTAACATTTGAGGAAATTTTAATTCACCAAATTAATGTGATCAATGCATGACCCGCACCAAGGAGTTCTTCCCAGTGAAAATGGAAAAAGATGTCTCATAAATCATATCACAATAAAATTCAAATAGATTCATGACACCAATATGAGAAAGGAATTAAAAAGTCAACCATTATGATAGCTATCCATGTGTGTGTGTGAAAACCATTCCATGTTATTCTTTCCACTTTATATCAAATAAATATAGGTTATTTTAACATTATTCAGCTTTAAATGATTTTTCACCGAACCTGTCCTACGTCCTTTGCAATCATATTTCAAGAAACACTCACTTAATAATTCTTAGAAGTCAAACCATAATCTCACAACCTAGATATCCCCGTATGTTGATCATTTCATCACTCCTCTCATTTATTTATTTTTTTAAAAGTGCATTTGGAACAAATCTCACACTCATCTCTCAACCCTTATTTAATCTCCTCACGAAACTAATTGAAATAGTTATAACAAGATCAAAGGTTGAGGAGGAGTGTTTTTTGACCTGCCCAAGACACAACAATTTTTTTAGGGTTTACAACAGTCGTACATTAGGTACACACGCATAGGTCAATCTGGTACAGTAATGAAACAGATCGGATAAGGAACGAACGTATGGAAATATCATTTAAAGCTGAAAAATATTAACCCAACATATATTTACCTTATATTAAGTAATAAATAATCACACTTTGTGGTTTGGTGAAAATATTTGTGGAGATATTAGTGACACAGTTTTCCCAAAAACTACTCACACAAGGGGCATCAATCGTCTCAAAGGTTTCACATAGATACGACCATTTATATCATTGACAGAAAAATAATTCACTAAAAAAAGAAAATCAATCATGGATGTTAAATTCATACAAATATTCTTTTTAGCCTTCATTATGGTATTTTTAATTTCCCCCCTTTATGGTCAAAAAATCATCAAACTTCGAAATTGTTGATGGGGAAAAATGAAAATACCATAAAGAAGTCTAAAAAGAGAAGAAAGGAGAAAAAAATGAAAATTCCTAACTAACCCAGGAATGTATCCACCCCCACACCTAGAATGTGCAGTGTCCTCACTAAAATAATTGAGAATGTGAGAAGGAAGGATAAAACCTGGTGTGTTTTATTGGTATTATGCGTCGAGAATGTGGATTTCCTCTACCGGATTCTTTGGAAAATCCTCATAGAAGTGTTTAAGTCGCTGCCCATTAACGGTAAGACTTCGTCCACTCTGCTCATGCAAAATCTATATTACACCAAAAGGGTAAACATTAGTAACAGTATAAGGATCAATCCATCGGGAACAAAGCTTACCTGGGTAGAGCTTAAGCCTGGAATTGTACATGAGGACCTTCTCACCAATATAGAACTTCCACTGGTGATCATGCTATCATGAATAGACTTTGTCTTCTCTTTATAGATTCGGGAGTTTTCATATGCATCACGTCGAATTTCTTCCAACTCTTGAATCTGCAGCTTTCTTTTCTCACCTGCATTTGAAAGGTTCGTATTACATTGTTTAACATCCCAATATGCACGGTGTTCTACCTCCACTGGGAGGTAACAAGCCTTTCCGAACACAATTCTGTATGGTGACATTCTGATTGGGGTTTTAAAAGTTGTACGGTACGCCCAAAGTGCATCATCCAAGCGCAAAATCTAATATTTACTATTAGGTTGTACTGTTTTTCCAAGATTCGTTTAACTTCCTGATTTGACATTTTAGCTTTTCCATTAGTTTGAGGGTGATATGAAGTGGAGACTTTATGATCAACCTCATACTTACGAAGCAAATTTTTCATGTTGCGATTGCAAAAATGTGAAACCTGATCACTAATGATGAATCTTGGTAAACCAAACCTACTGAAAATTTGGGACTTCACAAAATCAACAACCACTCAAGAGTCATTAGTCTTAGTGGCCTTTGCTTCCACCCATTTAGATACATATTCAACAGCCAATAAGATGTACACAAAGCCAAATGAATTTGGAAAAGGCCCCATGAAGTCAATGTCCCATGCATCAAAATTTTCACAGAATGACATGGGATGTTGGGGCATTTCATTCCTCTTGGAGATATTCCCTGTGAATTAACAACGACTGCATGACTTAAAAAATCTATGGTCATCCCTATACAATGTTGTCCAATAAATTCCTGAGTCAAGGACCTTTCGAGCTGTACGTTGAGAGCCAAAGTGGATCCCACATGCCAAAGTGTGGCAGAAGGTCAAAACAGAGGTGAACTCATGGTTAGGGACACACCGATGAATTACTTGGTCACTACAAATTCTCCACAAGTATGGGTCATCCCAAATGTACCAACGAGACTCGTTGTAATGACCCGAAATTTTGAATAAATCTTGTTTCCTAATTTTATGTGTTATTTTTATTTTATTTTTATACTCAACAAAAATGTTTCGTTTGATAACATGATTATAATTAAAATGAGACCGTTGGGTTTAGACGGTTATATGACCATTGGTCAATATGACCGCTGGAAACTAAGCGTTTTGATTATTGTCTCTAAATACAAGTAATCTTGGTTAATTATTATAGAAAGAAGATTCGATGGCCTCACCCAGTAGTCTTGGACCGATCGAAGCCCATCTAACAGAACTTGGGAAAGAGGTAGCACCACTGGGATTCTCTCTAGACCAAACCCAAGCCAAACTTCATCGTGTGAAGCTAGAACGGAATCGCCTTTGCGAGAAGTTCAAACTGATAGAAATTACTACTCATGCGATGATAGCCGAGCCTCCCTCAGATTCTCTCACCTTATCGCACCTTACACTTAGGTCCTATGCTGGTGTTATAAGGGGCTATGTAACGAGACCGTAACTGCCTTGTGTAATCCTTGTTTTAAATAAAAATCGGTATTTCTTCTTATGATGAAGTTTATGAGTTTTCAAATGACCGGATAAAAATAGTATGCATATTTTTTATGAATTTTCAAAAGGATATTTTAAAAAAAATGTTTATGTAAACCTTAAATAATTTTAAATGTGTAATGATTTTCAAAAAATGGTCTTCTACAATTATGTCCAGTACGAAATTTAGAGTCTAATAAGATCAACTTGATTTTTGATGAATAGTAAATTGTAAATAGTGATTTTACGCTTAGGATTAGTAATGTGACCAAATGGATTAGTAATCTCACTTAAAGAAAGTTTTAAAATAATCTAGGCACCTTGATTAAGTAATATGATTCAATAAAATAGTTAAATAACGATTTCATAAATTATTATTCAAGTATTAATTTTTTTGGGTGAATAGTGTTTTTTAATTAAAAATTAAATTAAAATTATTTAGAAAATTATTTTTATAAAATGGATTTCATTTTTGAACTAAGATCATAGATATTATGTTAAGGTAATTTTTGGGGATTTTTCTGAAAAAAATGAATTTTCGGTGAATAGTGTATTTATTTAAAAAATAAATTAAAAATATTTAGAAAATTATTTTTATAAAATTGATTTAATTTTTGAAATCAGAGCATTGATATTTGGTTAAGGTGAAATTTTGGGATCTTTCTGAGAAAGTTAAATTTTCAGTGAATAGTAAAAATACCGTTTTAGGGTTTCGGTATGTTTAATGACATCATAACTGTGTCATGATGATATCATGAGATATTTTAAGGGATGGTCGACCAAAGGTGATGAATTATTGTATGGGGGCCCCATGTGGCCTAACTTCATGAGAAATATCTTGGGAGAGCACATGGTTTTGAGAAAACCACTTTTGAGGTGTCCCTTGGCCATTAATGCCTTGTCCCCTCACTTTCCCTATAAATACCAAGTCATCCTCTCATCCATTTCAACTCCCCGCTCTTCCCCAACGAAATTATGGTCTCATTACCTCCCAAGGAGTCCTCTCAAGGTGCCCCCAAGCCCTCAAGGTCCCAACCTTTGAGGTTTAAGCGTTACATTTTAAGGTAAGGGATCCGATCTCTCTCTTTCTTTTCAAGAAATCTCTTTTATGTAATTTCTTTTATGCTCCATGTTCTTATGTTAAAGGGTGTACTTTTATACTCCTATTACTGCCCTTTTCATTTTCACATAATGATAGATCCCCTCTTACTCTCATTATTTCGTTTTATGAAGTTTTAAGTGGCCCCGTTAGGCTGCCGAAATTTTTGTAACGGATTCTTTCTCCCTTCTCATTTTTCAAGATCTATTATCATGTAAAGTATTTCAAGTTCCTTTTTATTATGTTGGGGTATGATCTCTAAATTTATCACACTGATCTTTTATGATCATATGATGAGAGACCCTATTTGATCTCTTTAATTCAGTTTTTTGAAGTTTAAAGTGGCGCTGTTAGGCTGCCGAATTTTTAAGTGGTTCTTCACCCTTCTCGTTTTGAAGTTCTACTTTCATGTCAATTATTTAAAGTTACTTTTTGTTATGTTGGGGTATGATATCTATATATATCATACTGGACTCTTATGTTCATATGATGAGAGACCCTATTTGATCTCATCAATTCATTTTTGTTGAAGTTTAAGTGACGTCGTTAGGCTGCCGAAGTTTTAAGGGATTCTTTCACCCTTCTCCTTTTCAAAGTTTTAATTCCATGTCAAGTCTTGCAAGTTCCTTTTTATTATTTTGGGGTATGATCTCTATATCTATCATAATTATATTTTATGTTCATATGATTAGAGACCCTATTTGACATCATCAATTCATTTTTGGTTGAAGTTTATGTAACGCTGTTAGGCTGCCGAATTTTCATAAGAGAAATCTTATTTTTGTCTTCCTTTCATGTTCTTCATTTCATATGGTATATTTTCAAATTTCATTACCATGTTCTTAAATCCCTTATATTATGTCCCTATACTGTTTTATGGGTCATTTATCATTGTTTTACCCATGTCCCCTCTCATTTCAACGTTTTCTAAAACCTTGTAACGTAGCCGTTGTGCTGTAGAATTTTCATCTCAAAATGCCTCTCTCTTTTTCTCAAAATTACTTCATGTTATTAAGTGAATACTCAAAGATCTTATTTATAAAGGGTTATTCACATATGTACAAAAATGTTCTATTTTAAATTCTGGGATTTACATACATGATACCCGCTTTCCCTTTCCGTGGGTTTAAAGTAACGTAAAGATCATGTCTTTAAAGCAGTTTTTAAAACGTTATGATTATGAAATGAAACCCATTTCTTTTATGCTATATGGGTTGTTTATGAAATTATTGATGATGATATGTGTGGCTCACATGATAATAAATACATTTCAAGGGTGCACCCAGATAGCGCTCCAATTCATTGGGTAAAGACTTAATCTCTAGAGATGACCATTTTTAACGACGCCTTGGTGAATAACCTTGGTAATTTTTAACAACACCTTGGGGATGGAACTTGGTGAAACGAAACGATTGTCAATATTAAATGTTGTAGCCACATCTTCAAGTTATGAAAAATGTTATTTTTATTATGATATGCCTCATGGTTTCATTTTCATGCCTTAAAGTTCTTTTCATGACCTTATTGAAGTATCTCATGTTCACATGTAAAATGTTTCTCTTGTTTCCCTTACTGGGCCTTCTGCTCACCCTTTCGTTTGATGTATGTCCCCAGGTTATGAGATGCAGTAATGAACCTAGGATAAACATGAGGAGAATATTTTCAAGTTTTTAAGAAGAATGTTTTATGTTTTCATGTTTTAAGTTCCTGGTTTCCAAGACACTAAACCTTAAAGATCCTCGTTTTTGTAAAATGTAATCAAAGTTTATGTGATAAAAGGGTGGGATGCTATACTCATGATTAAGTATCTAGGTTTGTGCAATGCTAAAATCAGTGGGGACCCTATATGTTGCTAGAAAATTTACAATGTCCGCATACCAGGGGGTAAGGTCCACAACATCACAAAGGTTCTCATGAGGGAAGAATTCTCCAATGGGTAGGTGTGAGTCAACATGATGGTCCAATGGTGGGGAAATCCTATTAATATAGTCAGCTACCACATTATCCACCCCCCCTCTTATCTCTAATCTCAAGGTCAAACTCTTAGAGGATGATCATCCACCGTATGAGACGGGGTTTGGCTTCAGGTTTCTTTAAGAGAAATCGAAGGGCATCATGGTCAGAAAACACAATCACTTTTGACCCAAGAAGATATGAATGGAATTTTTCCAAGGAAAACACAATAGAAAGGAGTTATTTTTCTGTGGTTGTATAGTTTAACTGGGAAAGATCAAGGGTACGTGAGGCATACGCAATGACATGAGGAGCCTTCTCAACCCTTTGTGATAAAACTGCCCCAACTGCAAAGTTAGAGGCATCACACATAAGCTCTAAGGGGAGATACCACCTTGGTGGTTGGATGATGGGAGGTGATGTGAGACTTTTTTTAGTGAATTTAATGAATTCTAACAATTTTTATCAAACACAAACTCAGAATATTTTTGCAATAACTAGGACAATGGAAGTGCAATCTTACTAAAGTCTTTAATGAATCAGCGGTAAAAACCAGCATGACCCAAGAAAGATCACACCTCACGAACACATTTTGGATATGTAAGGGTTGAAATTAATTCAATTTTAGATTTATCAACTTGAATTCCCTTATTTGAAATGACATTCCCAAGAATTATCCCCTGCTCAACCATAAAATGGCATTTCTCATAATTTAAAACAAGATCTTTTTCAATGCAGCGACGGAGGACAAAACCTAGGTGTTCCAAACAATCATCAAAAGAAGATCCATATACCATGAAATAATCTATAAATACTTCCATGCAACTCTCAAGGTACTCAGAAAAAATACTCAACATACATCGTTGAAAAGTATCAGGAGCATTACATAGACCGAATGGCATCCTTCTGTATGAAAATGTGCCGAATGGATAGGTAAATGTTGTATTTTCTTGGTCCTCAGGGGCTATATGGATTTGAAAATAACCCAAATAGCCATCAAGGAAACAATAATGGGACTTACCAACCAATCATTCTAACATTTGGTCAATGAAAGGTAATGGAAAGTGGTCCTTCTGTGTGGCTTGATTTAGTCGATGGTAGTCAATACAGACTCGCCAACTATTTTTCACACGTGTTAGAACCAATTCATTCCTTTCATTTGACACAACTGTTATTCCTGTTTTTTAGGCACAATTTTCACTGGGCTAACCCATTTACTATCAGGTATAGGATAAATGATCCTCGTAGCAAGTAATTTACTGACTTCCAATTTTACCACTTCAAGGAGAGTGGGATTCAACCGGTGTTGAGATTGTCTTACGGGTTTAGCATCATCATCCAAAATTATATGGTGCATACAAATAGATGGGATAATCCTGGTAATATCATCCAATGTCCATCCTATTGCCTTTTTACACTCTCTTAAAAGTTTAAGCAATTTTGATTCCTGTTGTGGAGATAGGTTATTGGCAATAATGAGGGGCAGTTGGTTAATACCCTCAAGATATACATATTTTAAATTAGAAGGAAGTGGTTTAAGTTCCAACACTGGTGGTTTATTGATTGAGGGAGGGGATTTAGGGGGATTGAGGTCCATTAAACTATCTATCTGCTCATGTTTATTCTCTAAAAATAGAGAATCTATAGAAATGATATTTTTAGAATCATCGACGGTCATGGGTACCTCAGAATGAACACACTCATCAATTAAAGCACAAAATTTACACTTTTTAGAACCCACACAGCACTCAAAACATGAATCAAAACTCAAATCATCCAAGGGTGAACAAAACAAAAATGAATCAGAGTTTGGGTTGAGGAGAGAATTGTGTGTGTGTGCATTGTTTGAGATCACTTCCATCGAATAGATAGGAAGAGTGGAGTGCTCTTCAATGGGGTGTTTCAGCCTTAAGGATGTTAAAACTTACCTTTTCTCCTCTTAATTCCATGGACATTGTATTATTGTGAACGTTGATGATCGTCTTTGCTGTTTTGAGGAATGGCCTCCTAAGTATGATAGGAACATGTCCTTGGGTTTGGGTATCTTCCATCTCAAGAATATAGAAATCAGTGGGGAAGATGAGATTCTTCACCCTAACAAGGACATCCTCAATCAATCCTTTTGAATTCATTGTACTCTAGTTGGCAAGTTGCACGACAATGCCTGTTGGTTGAAGCTCTCCAACCTGTAGAGAAGTATAAACGGAGTGAGGCATTACATTAATGGGAGCACCTAAATCTAGCATAGCATCAGAAAAGAAGGTCTCCCCTATGGTACATGGTATCATGAATGTGCCCGGATCCTTGCATTTGGTTGGAATTTCTGGTTGAATCAAGGATGAGACATTCCTACCCAAGTTGACACTCTCATTCCCCTTCAACCTTCATCTATGGGTGAAAAGATCTTTATGAAACTTAGCATAACGGGGAATTTTCTTGACTACATCCAATAAAGGAATATTAACTTGAACTTTTTTAAATTTATCCATTATCTCATTATCAGTATCATTATCAAAAAAATTATTAGATTTAAAGAGTCTTTGTGGGAAAGGAAGAGGAATGGATTTTTCATTTGAATCATCAATGATAATTTGATTTCCCTTTTTATTTATTTTTTTCATTACATGAAATTTTTGAGGGTTGGGAAGGAGTGTTTTCAAGAGGGGGACATAACTATTTCATAGAATCAGTATAAGGAGAATCTTCTTTACCACTAAGAAGTGTAATTGCACATACATTACCTTTGTCCTTCGGATTTGTCAATGGGTTGGGATGGTAGTTGTCCAGACCCTTGCATATTAATCTCACCGATGGTGTTCACCAATTGTCCCACTTGATTTCATAGGTCTTGAATTGTCGATTGTGTGGTCTATTGGAACTGAAGGTTCTGGGTTTCCATTTTCTTCACCATATCATTGAGGCTTGGTTCAAATTTGGGAGGAGTAGGATTTTTTTGAGATGTTGATGGATAAGAAGGTTGCATACCTTGGCCTTGTTGATACCAATTTTGCTTAGGGTAGCTTGAGTTTCCTCCTTGTTGGTACTGGGGTTGTGTTTTCCACCCAGGATTTGGATTTGGCCTGAATTGTTCTTGCTTGAAGGTAGGTTATTGTTGGAATGGACACCCTGGGAACATAGCTTCACAAGACTCAGATGAATCTTGAAGTTGTGGGCACTGGTCAGAAAAATGAGTGTTATCAGAAAAAATACCATAATGTAATGAAATAGAAGTAGAGTTCGATTTACCTTGTGCTTGAGATAATTGTCTTAGAAGGGTATGCATCTCATCAAGTTTAGTATCTACCTTTTTTCTAGGGCTGAATTAATTACCTCATGAACTCCTCGGGTTATTGCAATTTCTCGTGTACCAAATTGTTGTGCATTTTGATCCATGTTGGTTATTAAGTCATGAGCGGCGGAAGGAGTTTTATAAACTAGGACACCACTAGATGAAGCATCAATCATTCCATGATCCATGGGGATAAGTCCCTCATAGAAGTATTGGATTAATAGTTGTTTACTAATCTGATGGGGGGGCAGCTTGAGCAAAGTCTTTTGAATCTCTCCCGGTATTCATGAAGGGTCTCTCCTTGTGATTTTCTAATTCCACAGATTTCTTTCCAAATTGATTTCATTCTGTAGGTAGGTAATAACTTCTCTAAAAAGAGTTTTTTAAGTTAATTACAACCCCCAATTGTGGTAGACAAAAGTATATCCAATCTTTGGCTACACCATCAAGGGAGAAAGGGAAGGCCCTAAACTTAATTAGGTCCTCAGACACATTTTGGGGTTTTATGGTTGAGCAGACTATATGAAACTCTTTAAGATGTTTGTGAGGGTCCTCACTAGGAAGACCATGTAATTTTTGAAGGAGGTGGATGAGGCCTGATCTTAGCTCAAAATTGGCCACTTCCTCAGGATATTGGATGTACGCAGGTTGGTACTCCACATCCGGGGTGGTCAGTTATTTTAATGTTCGATTATTTACAGCCATGTTTTCTTGGGTTTGACTGGGTTCAATTTTGGATTAATTTAGGACCACTTGAGGTTCCAACAGGTGTTCCTCAATGTTACTTTATTGACATTCTCTAGATTCCTTGATTTGAGTGTGAAGTGACTTTTCAATTTTAGGGTCAAATTCAAGTAGTGTTTCTTTACCAGATCGGGTCATGCAAATAATATGTGAAGTTTTTTTTGAATATGGATAAAATAACTTAAGAATGGTGAAAAGATAATATAATGTTATAATACAAAATTATAGAGAGGGAGATGGAGAAGAATAAGAGAGAGAGAGAGAGAGAAAAAACACACCAAAAACAACCAAAAATAAAGACAAAACCCAAAACAAAAACAATCAAATGGGGGTGGGGTATTTAAAGGAGTACTAATTAATAAGTAAAATAAATAAATAAAAGGAAATAAAGAAAAAAATTATCTTGTCTCCCTGGAAACAGTGCCAAAATTTGATCGCGTTGTCGAGCGTGTCAAATTATTTGTTTAATTTTGACTAGAATTTCTATAGTATAACAGCAACCCTAGGTCGTCTCTCGACGGAGACTTAGATCATTAATTTAAAAAGAGGTTTTTGATTATGAAAGTAGAAGGTTAATGAGGTTTTGTAAAACTTGGGGGTTTGATGATTAAAGATGAAAATAGAAAATGAAATCGATAAAACAATGTAGAGATTAACAGAATTAATTAAGTGTGATCAACCCGGGGTACACTCATGATGTTTATCCTTCATCGCTTCATGATATAGGGTTATGATCTTTTAATCCCTGGTTTTTAACACCTATAAACATAATGTTACTAAGTTTATACTAGGATACCTCCTAGGGTTCAGTCGAAAACACACAATGATTCACCAGACACCGTCGATGATTGGGTGAATTGTGTTTGACTTCATAACCGAAACTCACCAAGGCAACACATGAAGAACTTGATGCGCTATCCAGGTTTTTATGTTATTTATTTGTGATACTATGACATAAATTTACATGGCCTTTACAGTGCTTATGTGAGTTCAATTGACCAATATGAACCACACAAACACTGCAATTGAAAGGGGGAAAAGAAAGTGATAAACGGTGTGTAAAACATCACATGAATTGGTACCCCCAAACATGATCATATGAGTTAAGAATGACATAACAGTACATAAATCAATAAAATAAGAATAGAGGATGATGAAAAATAACATAACAACCTGGAATTCAAAATATCATTCAAATATTACAAACATGAAGCTTGGGATTTACATCACGTTCCTCCCTGGGTGATCACAAGGGGTTTAGAAACCCATGGGAGAGGAGGAAGAGAAAGATGTTGGGGTAGAACTTCCCATAGCCTCCAGAACTTCTAGGGATGTTGAGAAGACTCCTTGGGGAATCCAAAATGGCAGCACCTTTCCTCCTGGCCAAACTTGAAAATGGGGTTCCAAAGGTGTCTTTTTATAGCCAAAATGAGAAGTGGTTTTGGGAACCCAGATTTTGATAAACCACTTGGAGAAAGGTTTTAGGCTATTAGACAGTCGAATCTCCCTTTTTACAAAACTGGAAAGTTTTATCCCCACGTCTTATATATCACCACCGAAAGTTTTGCACCATTTCGACAACTACATCTCGAGATATTGATAAAATACAGAACGCCACTTTTGACTTTGTGCATATTCAGTGTCTTGGAAATATCAATTCGGATGGGCCCCTTAGAAGCCGAATCAGGATTGGGTTCCTTGATATGAAATGTAGACTATTGAATTTCGGATCGTCACACAAAATATAAGCCCATTTTGATGCACGGATTTCTCATAATATTCAAAACAATGGAAAGATGTCCATGGATCCATGCAATTTTGGCCCATTTTTCTTCCACTTCATCAAGGGCCCTCCAAATCATCTCCACCTACATTGAAATAATAATAAAAAGTAACGTTGCCCATTATAATATTGATTAAAATTAATTAATATATTCAAACATAAAGTGAAGTTTATTATTATATTTGTAATATTCATTACAAAACTAGTTTAAAACGGCGGTGTAAGGGTGGAATAAAACAGTGAATCGTGGTACGATCAATCGCCTATCGTCCAACCGGGAGGAGGGTCCTCACTTGCCACCGACTCCCGTAGAACTAGGCCTTCTGAATCTGATAGTTGTCTCATCCTCATTCTATCTAAGAGGGTAGAATTCACATCTAAGGATGAAAGATAGGTTCACCCCTGATTATCGTGCACCTCCAAATGCATCTCAGAGAACAAATTCATAAGCTGCCACTCACCACTGGCCTCCTGCACTACCTGTATCTAAGTCCTCTTACTCAATGCATCAGAAATTGTGTTACCTTTACCAGGTGTATAGGCAAGCTCAAAGTCGAAGTACTTAAGGTATTCAACCCACCTTCACTATCTCATATTCAAGTCACACTGGGTAAAGATATATTTAAGAATTTTGTGGTCTGTAAACACCACAAAATATTCTCCTAAGAAATAATGTCTCCAACAGCGTAACGCATGAACAACTGTGGCCAACTCGAGATCATGTGTCGAGTAATTCCTCTCACGTGGCCTCAACTCCTGAGACTCATACACAACAACTCGATCGCCCTGAATCAACACGGCTCCCGGCCCAATACCTGATGCATCACAGTAAACTATATAGCTCTTCCCTTGTTCTGGAAGTATCAGGACTGGTGTTGATGTAAACCTTACCTTAAGCTCCTGAAAGGTTGTCTCACAAGATTTTGACCAAACAAACTTCACACCCTTCTTAGTCAAACCCATCAATGGTGCTTCTAAGTGGGAGAAGTCCTATATAAAGTGCATGTAGTAACCAACCAGCCCCAAGAAACTCTGTATTTTAAACATGTCCTTAGGCTACTCCCAGGAAACTACCACTCTCACTTTCTCTAGGTCTACCGCAACTCCTGCCTCTGAGATGATATGACCCAAGAAGTGTATCTGGTCCATCCAAAAGTGGCACTTTGAGAGCTTAGCATATAGCTGATGCTCTCTCAATGTACTCGGTACGATCTCAAGATGGGTAGCATGGTCATGTCGAGTGTGAGAGTACACCAAGATATCGTCCACGAAGACTACCACAAAATAATACAGATATGGGTGGAACACACGATTCATCAGAGCCATGAAAACTACTGGCGCGTTTGTGAGTCCGAACGGCATGACCAAGTACTTGTATAGACCATATCTGCTTCGAAAAGCTGTAAGCATTATGTCTGATGGTCTAATGCGCAACTGATGATATCTGGATCTCAAGTCAATATTCGAGAACACTCGTTCTCCCCAAAGTTGTTCAAAAAGATTATCAATCCTTGGAAAGGGATATCGGTTCTTGACCATCAACTGGTTAAGCTTCTGATAATCCACACAAAGTCTGAGGGTACTGTCCGCCTTCTTCGTAAACAGGAAAAGCGAACCCCGAGGAGAAGTAATGGGTTGGATGAAACCCTTTTCCTGCAACTCCTCCAACTACCTCTTGAGCTCCTGCAACTCTGGTGTAACCATCCTATAAGGAGTAATGGACACCGGTGCTACTCCTAGCGCAATATCAATAGAGAAATACACCTCTCGCACCAGAGGTTGACCTGAAAAAGTCGTCCGAGAAGACATCCCTGAAATGATCAACAACTGGAGGGAAATCCTTCTAACAAGTTCCCTGGTCATCCAGATAAAAACTTGCAATCTGGGTTGTCACTCCACCTCTCCCACAATGCTCAGGTCCAGCTCAGCTTGCCTGGACATCCCATTCACCCTTGTATAGAAACTCTATGCCCTCTGGTGATGTGAAACTCACCCTGCAACGATAGAAATCCACAAAGGCTCAAAAGGGTACCAACCATTCCATCCTGAGAATGACGTCATAGCTCATCATCTCTAATACATATAGGTCCCACAGAAAGTGACACCCACCAACCTCTAGGGGGAACTCCCTGAACTGACGCACACCTGCTGTTCTAATCCCCAATGGAGTTTCTAGCATTATAACATCAAATAAGAAGAAACACAGAGCCCAAGGATCTCCACAACGGGCACAGATATAATGCTTTGTGTAGCACCAGTATCGAAAAGTACTAAAGATAAAACAGAAGAAACTAGAATAGTACCTCTGACAGTGGAAGGTCTGAGATCCTGCTACTATTGGTTCGGTTGCACTACAAATGTCTACCCAGTGCCACGGCCCTACAACACAGCCTGGCTACCCTGAGCTGACCCGCCCTGTTGTCTCTAAGATCCTGGTGTCTGGCTGCCACGGCCACAACCACCACCTCATCCTGAACGTCCGGATGTATTCTAATTCCCTGACTGATAAGAATTTGTTGGCCCTGCTCCTACATATGGAGTCTGCATAGAACCCCTCTCACTAGACACTGGTGGAAACTCCCTACAAAAACGCAGGAGATGACCCATCTTTCCGCAAGCTCGGCACTCTACTAGGTCACATGGACGCTGAGATCTCTTGTTCCCTTATTTACCACACGGGTTGCACATCACCTGGACACCTAAAGAATTCCACTGGCTAGTACTGCCACCATGAGAGAAATACATCTACCTATTTCTCTTACCAGTAGAAATAGTACCAGAAACTGGTACCGAATCACCCTGGCATGCACCACTAGCTTCCCGCAGGTTTCGCTCGGTAATTAGTGTCTGGTTCATAATAGCATCCACTATAGGAAACCTGAAAATGTTCACCAGTGATCTAATGTCATATCAAATACCATACTCAAAGAATCTAGCCCTCAATGTCTCATCCCCCACCAGAACAGGTGCAAAACACTATAGCTCGGTGAAGCGGGAAGAATAATCCATCATTGACATGGCGGCATGCTGCAGATTCATGAACTCTCAAGCTCTATATGCCCTCAGCATCTCTGGAAAGAAAATGTCATAGAAGACTGCCTGAAAATCTTCCCACGCCATGTCTCTGTGATGCTCTGTATGAGTGGTAACATCCCACCATCTCTTGGATAATCATGCAGCATGTAAGAAACAAGTTTGACTCTCTTCCCTAGAGGCATCTCCAGATTCTCAAAGATAGTCTGCATAGAACCTAGCCAAGACTCCACAACCTGTGGTCTGCCATCCTCTAAAAATATAGGCGGATGCTGTTGCTAGAATATACGCATCAACTCTTCCATAGATGTGGCAGCCGGTGGTGCTCCCTGGAAGGTCTGCATGAACCGCATGAAGCCTTCACGGAACTGCGCCTTCGCGCTTGTGTCTGGTATAATGGCTAGCGCCGCATCTGGATCTACTGAAGGATCCATCGGTATCCCATGGCCCACCGTATCTAGAGTATACTCATTTCCACTCTCTTGGCGAACAACTCATGGTCGTCTCGGCATCATGACTCTGCAAGGTTAAAACAAGCCTCAAATTAAGATCATCAAGGACCAAGAACTAGAATCGCAAGAAGGGAACAAGGAAAATAAAACATTCAAGTTTTGCAAAAAAAGACTACATGATGTGTACAGTAAATACACAGTGTGTTCCATAAAGTCTTTCACATGGGTGTGTACTTCTACCAAAACTGGTCATGTAACACCCCAAACACACAGCTGTTGTCCACACACACGGCATGTACTTGAATTTTCTTCCCCTACCCGAGTCCTTCTACACGGCTTAGCCACACAACTCTCTTTTGAACGAGACTACACAGTGTGTATAAGGTCTACACAGCATGTACTAGACGATCTTCACCAACCCGTGTTGTCCGTTACATGGCCGGGTACACTGCTCACTCTACACGGCGTGTTCTAGATAGACACGGCGTGTACGGCTTAGATTCTAATTGTCCGTGTTGTTAGTGACATGGATGGCTACTCAGCTAACACTACACGGCGTGTTACACCTGAACAAAAAGTGTACTGTAACACCCCAAGGTTCCATGGTATGCTTCTCTTTGAATAATACAGTAGCGTGTGTTGTACGCAACTTCGAGTTCTAACACACACCACAACCAATCAAACTAGCTGTTATGAATAGTAATACCCATTTTTTGAAATTTTATAAATTTTATCTCTCAAAATGGACTTAATTTTTGGATTCGTAATATTGAAATTATCCTAGGGTAAAATTTTGGAACTTTTTGGATAACTTTTATATTTTGATGAATAGTGAAAATTACTAAATTTTAATTAAAAACAACTTTTTTAATCAAAATAATTAATAGTGATAAATTATGAATTTGAGTGGTTTTAAAGTATATTTAGAATATATTTTTACCATTTAATACAAAGTTGTTCATTGGACATAATTTCACATTTAAACTGGACATAAACAACTGTCAATCTTTTGATAGTTATTATCTCTTAAAAACACGCTTTTTGTTTTAACAACGGGAATTAATTTTTAATTAATTTCTGTCACTTATTTGTTTTGAATTTAGAAATATGATTACATATTTGGAATCAGAAGTTCTAAATTTTGTAAATAGGTAACTTTTATTTTTATACATTTTGAAAAATTACTTCGGTAAATATTTTATTTATCATGGTTAAAGGGTAAATCCGGTAAATAAGGGTAAAAAAATAATATTATAATAATATTAATTTACCCTAAAACATGTACTAACCCTATTTTTTGATACATTTCCGGCCATGGGAATCTTTGGGTTGATTTTGGGACCCCATGGATCCACTTGTAAGTGATAATGACACTTTATATTAATTAAGTTAAAGTAAATACAAAAATGACATAAGCATATATCTTTTAGCAAAACAATTTTTACATAGGGTTATATATATTATATTTTAGACTATAAATATTAATTAGAAAGCTAAACTAATTTCATACATAATAGTATTTTATTTATAATTTTTAGACATTGAATAATTAAATTTATTTATGACACAATAATGATGCAGTATTTTCCTTATTAATGAAAGAATCAAATAATTGGTATTATAAATATTAAAATAAATATAATTTGAAAGTTTTGATTCCATAAAAGAATTTTATTGATTAATATGACATGTAAGTATTTCTTAAATGAATTTTTTTTGAATTAATAATTTTTTTAAGACTTTAACAAAAATCAATTATTAAATAGTGTCAAAATTGACATAAAAGAGTTTTTAAAACAAATATTATATTATTAATTGATATTATATTCCTAAAAATATAAGGTTTGGCCAAAGGACTTATATCATGATATTTGTATCATTAATGGACCACTTGGGGGTTTCTTGGATGTATATAGTAATTTTATTAACTATATAATATAAAAATACAAAGTGACATGGTAAGTGTCAAACTAATTAACTAAGAGTTAAAACTAAAAGATAAGGTTAATAATGTGACCCAAACCTGTATAAAACCTATTGGTTGAGTTTTTTTAGACCTATACCCACCTTATAATTTAAATAATACACTTTGGATCCATTATAAACTGAATATGAATTTATTATAAAATAATAATTTAAGTTTTTCCTAAAGATCCCCCCCTCCCCCTTATAAAAGAACACCACTTCTAACCAATTCTTAACACCTTCAAAGCCTTTTGGTTCAGCCAAAATCTATCCAAATACCCTCTCAACTATCCTTAATTAATCCTAGAGGCCTTCCTTTAGTCAGAAAGCCAACCTAAGGATCCCTTTTGATCAAATCAAAAGGAAGAACCTGAAGAAGAGGAAATGTTTTCACCACCCACTTTCAAGTTCCTTTCTTCTTCAACTTCTTCTTTCTTTGTTATTTACATTCTAAAATAACTCCAGTATCTTATATATACTATGATGTTATTATAAATATGGTACAACCATTTTCAGTATTCTATCCACCCTTTGAATGACATGTCACCATACTTGCATATGTACGGACTACCGTCTCCACGAACGAGATGAGATTCATTCCCCATCGTATCCATTCAAGAATAATTTTCATTTTATGGTTAAAAATAATGTTTAAGAACTTGATATCATTCTAGATATTAATAAGATACAACCTTTCCATAACAAACATGGCTTATGTAACAAAACATATAAAATAAAACGAGTAAGTTAACACCCGAAATGACGATAATACTAAGATACTATTAAAAAGGAAATGTTAAAAGATCATATATGATATAATATTAATTTATATGATTCTTGTATAATTTAATAACAATTATTTCACCATTATATAGGATGTTAACCTACCCTCAACCAAGAAAAAGTACAAGGTAAGTTTTTATTTCACAATCTCTTCATTATCCGAGGTTGTTTATACGTAATTATCTACTGGGACCTCTTTATCATCCACATCCATGTTTCTTAAAAATGTATTTCAAATAATTCTTACTATTTTACAGACTATGGGTTAAAGTCATTTATACCTGTTTTTACTTTTTATAATAAGTTTATAAAGGAATATTTTTGTCGTTTTCCAAACAAGTTCCTTTTTAACCTTTTCGACAGAATTAAGGTAAGAATGTCTTTTTTAACTTATACGGCGGGTGCGGCTATTTTCTACCATTATAAAATCGTCGAAACTTCCATTACAAGCTTATAAGAATATTTTCAATGTAAATCTTTTCTTTTATAATTATTTGACTTTTAAATAATTTCAAAAAAAAAGTGATATTTCTCTCAAATAGTTTCGATTTCATCTATGTTAACATCCTTTGATGGATTTTAAGCTTATTTGAAGTTGATTTATTATGATACAAAACATCCATATTTTATTGAAGGTTTTGTGATATGTTTGACTGTGGATGTGTTATTTTTATACCATTCATGGTTTATGGATAAAGTATTTACATTTCGTATGCTAGTTTTAATACGAATGTTTATATTATGTTTAAACCTTTTCATATGGGAATGCATTGGACTTAGTAAGTGACAGGTGGAGCCCGCTATAGCTCCTAGATGTATCGGTAGGTCTCATGAGACAAACTAGTGTCTTAGCACAATTCCTTGACAAAATCTTATTTGTAGTCTTGGCACAAGGCCTTGACTATGTGGTTATGATAGTCTGTCATTATGCATTCCATCATTATGAAAGTGGTTATTGATATTGCATGTGATTATTCGACTAGTAGAATATCCATGTGAATAAGTAAATGGAATTATTTCATTTTATTTCTACCATATTATTCTGAATTTAAAGATTAAAAGGCTTTTGTTTGAGTTATAAAATGCCTTAAATGTTTGTGCTTATTTATTAAAGTTTCTGTTATATTGTTATCCTTACTGGGCATTTGAGCTCACCCCTTTCTATGTTTTATTTTTTCCAGGATGTGAAGAAGTATTTTATGAATAACCTGCAGGGATAGTATGAGGGGATATGAGTGTGGAATATGGAGACTATGTTGTTTTAGTTTTCATTTTATGATGTAATGTAAACTTTATGAATGTATCTAGTTATTCCAAGGCTACTAAACTAGTCGGTCTTTAGAGATTTGATCTTTCTTGTGATCATGCCAATGTTATGTAATAATGCACTGACTCTGGGTAACTGGGGTCGGGGCATTACAGTTTGTATCAGAGGAAGTTTAGTACAAACCTTGGAAGCTAGATTTAGATAAACTCTGATTAGAGCACATATCCCTAAGATAAACTTTTAGGATTAGTATAGAATGACTTCCTAGAATTTTGGTATTGTAGAGATTTGGTGAGTTTTCCGAGCAATACATCTCTGTCTAGATATGAGCAGGTAGAGGCGGCTCTGGCACAGATGTGCCTAGGGGTAAAACCCGAAAACACCGCTTTGAGCAAGACTCGAACGGGAACTGGTGCATGACAACGGGTCTTGCTACACTCTTGGTTACGACACTCCCGGGGGATATTCTTAGGATAATTCTCATTTTATTTACAAACCATTATGAAGGGTTTATGATTATATACTTCCTCAAAGAAAAATTTTTTATGATTATGGATTATATCTATAAATAGTTCAATTTATGTTAAGTGTTTTACAAGTATGGAATTATGTATTTTGATTCATAAACTGATCTAGTTTATGCCATTGTTTAGAAATGGTTCCTAGTGGAAGAAATGGAAACTGTATCAATGCACGCACTCCATGTAGGGATTTCCCACCTACTCAAGATAATTATAGTGGTGCTGGTGATGCAATTGGTGTTTATCAGCTAATCACCATACTGGGACAACTCACTCAGATTATGAATAATAACCTTACCCATATAGAGCACCCTGATCCACAGCATGGAGGATCAATGTTAGATCGCTTCATGAGGCAACAACCACAAAAATTCAATGTGAATACAAATCCCTTAGTAGCTGATCAATGGATAAATTCTTTAGAGAAAATATTCCATGCCTTGGGGAGTAGTGAAAGGGAAAAAGTTATCATGGCAGTTTACTGCCTCACTGGAGATGCTGATCAATGGTGGTCATTGATTCAAAACATTAAGGAAGATGATGAAGTATAAAATATAGAATGGAGGGAGTTCAAAGATCTGTTTTTAGAAAAATACTTTCCTCGTAACCATCGAGCAGATATGGAAAGGAAATTTCTGAGTCTGAGACAAAAGGAGGATGAGAATGTCGCAAAGTATGAGGCTAATTTTACAAGGTTAGCAAGGTATGCTACAGATTATATACGTAACCCAAGAAGTAAGATTGATCATTTATTTTATGGGTTAAAATCGTTTCTCCGTTGAGAATTGGTCTCACAATACTTCTCATCATATGAAGATATTTTCTCGTGTGCTATCAAGACAGAAAAAGAATTCTCTAAGTCTTATGACTTTAAATCAAAGCAAGAGAAGAAGAGATCTGTTGAACACTCTGTAAATGGAAATAAGGGGAAGAAGGGAAAAGTTGAATATCTATCCTGCAGTAAATGTGGGAAGAAACACCTCGGTACTTGCTTAAAGGGAATGGGAGTCTGTTACAAGTGTGGTGAAAAAGGCCACCAAGATCATGATTGCAAGGGGAAGAAAGAAGATGTCGATGTTCAATGCTAAAACTACAAGGAGATGGTAAATTATTCAAATGAATTTCCTAAGCGTCAGGGGAACTTACCTCAGAAAAGGCCAAGGGATCAAGGCCAAGCTTATGCTATCACTACTGCTGAGGTAGAAGCTCTGAAAGACGTGGTGGCAGGTAATTTAATAGTTTCCTCAAGTTTAGAAAATGCATTATTTGATTTTGGATCATCGCATTGTTTCATATCTTCCCAGTTTGATACGAAAATTAGATATTTCCAATTTGATTTAACAAGTTAGTTTTCAGTTAAAACTCCTAAGGGAAGTATCATTGCTACAAAGTTCTATGGATCTGTTCCCATTAGGGAATATAAATGTTCTTTATCTGCTGATCTCATCGTCATACCTATGATTGAATTTGTTATAATCCTCAGTATGGATTGGCTTTCGGACCATGATGCAAAAATTTATTGTAAGAATAAGGAGGTTATTATTTTTGATGATGATGATAAGGAACACCTTATCTTTAGAGAAGAATCATCACCCCCTAATTCTTACCTAGATCCACCCCCAGTAGCTCAACTAAATTCAATTATCGGGGAGGAAGAGAATGAAATAACTGTGGGTGAGGAAAGGAATGTTCAAATAGAGGATGTACCTATTGTGAGAGAATATGTTGATGTGTTTCTAGAATATTTACCTAGACATCCTCTAGAATGAGAAATTGAGTTTTCCATTGATTTAATTCCTGGTTCAAGGCCTATATCGAAGACCCCTTATATAATGGACACTGTGGAATTAGTTGAACTAAAGAAACAACTAGAGGAATTGAGTAATAAGGTATTTATTCACCCTAGTGTTTCTCCATGGGGATCCCCTGTCCTTTTTTTTAAAAAGAAAGATAGATCTATGAGGTTATGTATCGACTACAGGGAAATCAATGTTATAACAATAAAGAACAAGTATCCCCTACCTCGCATTGATGATTTATTTGACCAAATGAATGGAGCTCAATACTTTTCAAATATTGACCTTCGATCTGGATACCATTAGTTGTGTGTGAAGAAGGAAGACATTCTGAAGACAGCATTTCGAACCAATTACGGGCATTACGAGTTTACAGTAATGCCTTTTGGGCTGACTAATGCACCCTCTGTATTCATGGATCTAATGAATAGAGATTTCAAGGAATATCTCGATGATTTTTTGGTGGTATTTATTAATGATATCTTGGTATATTCCAAAATCTACGAAGACCATGAAAATTACTTGCGCATTATCCTGAAGACTCTTAGAAGACATGAATTATATGGGAAGTTTATCAAGTGTGAATTCTAACTTCAGGAGATCTCTTTTCTTGGCCATATTGTCTCTAAGGATGGAATATCTGTTGATCCTTATAAGATAAGAGCAATCCAAGAATGTCCATCACTGAGGAGTATAACTGAGGTACGTAGTTTTATTGGTTTAGCAGGTTATTATCGGCATTTCGTCCAGAATTTTTCCCGATTAGCTAACCCATTAACAAATCTCACACGTAAAGGGGTTAAATTTGTTTGTACAAAATATTGTGAATAATGTTTTGAAGAACTGAAGATAAGGTTAGTCAATGATCCTATATTGACTCTACCATCGGGGAATGAAGGATTCATTATTTATAGTGATGCATCAAAGAAAGGACTTTGTTGTGTCCTTATGCAGAATGATAGGGTTATTACCTATGCATCACGACAGCTAAAAATTCATGAGAAAAACTATCCTACTCATGATATTTAGTTAGCTGCTGTAATCTTTTCTTTGAAGATATGGAGATATTATCTCTATGGTAAAAAATGTGAGATTTATACTGATCACAAGAGTTTGAAGTATATTTTCTCACAGAAAGAACTCAACATGAGGCAAAAGCGATGGCTTGAACTACTAAAGGATTATTATTGTACGATACACTACCACCTAGGGAAGGCAAATAAGGTGGAAGATGCTTTGAGAAGAAAAGATCATGGAGTTTTGAACATGATGAGAATTGAAAGGGATCATATTTTCATGAATCTAGTGAAGATGGATATGGGAATTACTATAGAAGGTGAAACATCAATACTTTTTCAAATGGTTGCCAAACCATATTTACTAGAAAGGATAAAGAGTTCTCAGACCGGTGATGAAGAGTTTCAAAAGAAGATTAAAGCTGTGAATGATGGGAGATTGAGAGAATTTGTGTATGAAGAAGGAATTTTGAAATTCGGGAAGAGAATCTATGTTCCCGATATACCTGATCTAAAAAGGAAATTGTTAGATGATACTCATAGCTCCAATTTCTCTATACACCCTGGGAGCACCAAAATGTATAGAGATTTGAAGGAACATTTTTGGTGGGACAACATAAAGAGAGAGATTGCTGATTTTGTGTCACGATGTATGGTTTGTCAACAGGTGAAAGCTACAAGGCAACAGCCTGGATGAGTCATGCAACCTCTTCCCATACCGGAGTGGAAATGGGATAATATTATGATGTACTTTGTCATGGGGCTACCAAAGACTCCTAGAAGGAACGATGCAATATGGGTTATTGTTGATCGTCTTACCAAGTCAGCATATTTTCTTGCTATAAGAGAGGATCTACCACTTGAACGTCTAGCAAGACTTTATTTTAATGAAGTTGTGAGACTTCATGGAGTACCTCTATCGATTGTTTCTGATCGTGATCCCCATTTCACTTCAAGATTCTGGAAAATTATTCAGAAGGACTTGGATACTAAACTTCATTTGAGAACTGCCTACCACCCTCAAACAGATGGACAATCAGAATGGACCATTTAAACCTTAGAAGATATGTTGAGATCATTCTCACTTGACTTTTAGGGTATGTGGGATCAATATTTAACTCTGGTGTAATTTTTCTATAACAATAGCTTCCATTAAAGTATTCAGATGGCACCATATGAAGAGTTATACGGAAAGAGATGTCGCAAACCAACCTGTTGGGATGACGTTGGTGAGAGAAAACTCGTAGGCCCAGAACTGGTGGAGGAAATGATGGAAAAGGTAAAGGTAATCCAAAACCACATCAAAGCAGCTCAAAGTAGGCAGAAGAGCTATGCCGATAACTGAAGGAAGGATTTGGAATTTCAGGTAGGAGATCATGTTTTCTTGAAGGTATCTCCATGGAAAGGAGTTATACATTTCGGTAAGAAGGGTAAATTGATTCTCAAGTACATCGTACCATTCGAAATTCTAGAACAAATTGGGGCTGTAGCTTACCGATTGGCAATGCCGCCAAGTCTCTCCAATGTTCACGATGTGTTCCACGTATCACTGTTGAGAAAATACATGTCTGACCCAACGCATGTACTCACCTATGAGGAATTAGAACTAGAACCCGATATTTCTTATTGTGAAGAGCCTATCAAGATTTCTGATATGAGAGAACAACTGTTGAGAAACTGAACGACTCGTCTAGTAAAAGTTCTATGGAGAAACCATAAGATGGAAGAGGCGGTGTGGCAACCCGAGGAACTCATGATGAAAAACCACCCAAGTCTTTTCACATGGTAGTATTCTAGAAATTTCGAGGATGAAATTATTTGAAGTAGGGGAGAATGTAACACCCCAAGCTTCCACGGTACGCTTCTCTTTGAATAATACAGTAGCATGTGTTGTACGCAATTTCGAGTTCTAACACACACCACAACCAATCAAACTAGCCGTTATGAATAGTAATACCCACTTTTTGAAATTTTATAAATTTTATCTCTCAAAATGGACTTAATTTTTTGATTCGGAATATCAAAATTATCCTAGGGTAAAATTTTGGAACTTTTCAGATAACTTTTATATTTTGATGAATAGTGAAAATTACTAAATTTTAATTAAAAATAACTTTTTTAATCAAAATAATTAATAGTGATAGATTATTAATTTGAGTGGTTTTAAAGTATATTTAGAATACATTTTTACCATTTAATACAATGTTGTTCATTGGACATAATTTCACATTTAAACCGGATATAAACAACTATCAATCATTTGATAGTTATTATCTCTTAAAAACACGCTTTTTATTTTAACAACAGGAATTTATTTTTAATTAATTTATGCCACTTCTATGTTTTGAATTTAGAAATATGGATTTCATATTTGGAATCAAGAGGTCCAAATTTTGTAAATAGGTAACTTTTATTTTTAAACATTTTGAATAATTACTTCGGTAAATATTTTATTTACCATGGTTAAAGGGTAAATCCAGTAAATAAGGATAAAAAAATAATATTATAATAATATTAATTTACCCTAAAACGTGTCATAACCCTATTTTTTGATACATGTCCAACCATGGGAATATTTGGGTCGATTTTGGGACCTCATGGATCCACTAGTAAGTGATAATGACACTTTATATTAATTAAGTTAAAGTAAATACAAAAATGACATAAGCATATATCTTTTAGAAAAACAATTTTTACATAGGGTTATATATATTATATTTTTGACTATAAATATTAATTATAAAGATAAAAATATTTCATACATAATAGTATTTTATTTATAATTTTTAGACATTTAATAATTAAATTTATTTATGACACAATAATGATGCAGTATTTTCCTTATTAATGAAAGAATCAAATAATTGGTATTATAAATATTAAAATAAATATAATTTGAAAGTTTTGATTCCATCCACGAATTTTATTGATTAATATGACATGTAAGGATTGATAAAATGAATTTTTTTCGAATTAATAATGTTGTTAAGACTTTAAAAAACATCAATTATTAAATAGTGTCAAAATTGACATAAAAGAGTTTTTAAAACAAATATTATATTATTAATTGATATTCTATTCCTAAAAATATAAGGTTCAGAAAAAGGACTTATATAATGATATTTTTATCATTTATGGACCACTTGGGGGTCATTTGGATGTATATAGTAAGTTTATTAACTATATAATATAAAAATACAAAGTGACATGGTAAGTGTCAAACTAATTAACTAAGAGTTAAAACTAAAAGATAAGGTTAATAATGTGACCCAAACCTGTATAAAACCTATTGGTTGGGTTGTTTTAGACCTGTCCCCACCTTAGACTTTGAATAATCCACTTTGGAGCCATTAGAAACCGAATATTATTTTATTATAAAATAATAATTTAAGTTTTTTTCTAAAGAGCCCCTCCTCCCCCTTATAAAAGGACACCACTTCTAACCAATTATTCACACCTTCAAAGCCTTTTTGTTCGGCCAAAATCTGCCAAAATACTCTCTCAACTATCCTCCATTAATAATAGAGGCCTTCCTTTAGTCATAAATCCAACCTAAGGATCCCTTTTGATCAAATCAAAAGGAAGAACCCGAAGAAGAGGTAATGTTTTCACCACCCTCTTTCAAGTTCTTTTCTTCTTCAACTTCTTATTTCTTTGTTATTCACATTATAAAATAATAACTCCAGTATATTCTATATACTATGATGTTATTATAAATATGGTGCAACCATATTCAGTATTCTATCCACCCTTTGAATGATATGTCACCATACGTGCGTACGTACGGACTACCGTCTCCACGAACGCGATGAGATTCATTCCCCATCGTATCCATTCAAGAATAATTTTAATTTGATTGGTAAAAATAATGTTTAAAGACTTGATATCATTATGGATATGAATAAGATACAAACAATCCATAACAAACATGTCTTATGTAACAAAACATATAAAATAAAATGAGTAAGTTAACACCTGAAACGATGATAATACTAAGATACTATTAAAAAAGCAATGTTAAAATATCATATATGATATCATATTAATTTATATGATTATTGTATAATTTAATAACAATTATTTCACCATTATACAGTATTTTAACCTACATTCAACCAAGGAAAAGTACAAGGTAAGGGTTTATTTCACAATCTCTTCATTATCTGAGGTTGTTTATACGTAATTATCTACTAGGACCTCTTTATCATCCACATCCATGTTTCTTAAAAATGTATTTCAAATCATTATTACTATTTTACAGACTATGGGTTAAAGTCATTTATACCCTTTTTGACTTTTTATAATAATTTTATAGAGAAATCTTTCTGTTGTTTTCCAAACAAGTTCCTTTTTAACCTTTTCGGCAGAATTAAGGTAAGAATGTCTTTTTTTAACTTATAAGCGGGTGTGGCTATTTTCCACCATTATAAAATCATCTAAGATTCCCTTACAAGATTATAAGAATATTTTCAATGTAAATTTTTTCTTTTATAATTATATGACTTTTAAATAATTTCAAAAAAAGTGATATTTCTCTCAAATAGTTTTGATTTCATCTATGTCAACATCCTTTAATGGATTTTAAGATTATTTGAAGTTGATTTATTATGATACAAAACTTTCATATTGTATTGAAGGTTTTTTAATATGTTTTACTGTGGATGTGTTATTTTTATACCATTCATGGTTTATGGATAAAGTATTTACATTTCGTGTGCTAGTTTTAATACGAATGTTTATGTTATGTTTAAATATTTTCATATGGGAATGCATTGGACTTAGTAAGTGATGGGTGGATCCCAATATAGCTCCTAGATGCATCGATAGGTCTCATGATACAAACTAGTGTCTTAGCACAAGGCTTTGACAAAATCTTATTTGTAGTCTTGGCATAAGGCCTTGACTATGTGGTTATGATAGTTTGGAATTACGCATTCCATCATTATGTAAGTGGTTATTGATATTGCATGTGATTATTCGACTAGTGGAATATCCATGTGAATAAGTAAATGGAATTATTTAATTTTATTTCTGCCATATTATGCTGAATTTCAAGTTTAAAAGTCTTTTGTTTGAGTTATACATTGCCTTAAATGTTTATGCTTATTTATGAAAGTTTCCGCTATATTGTTATCCTTACTGGGCATTTGAGCTCACCCCTTTTTATGTTTTATTTTTTCTAGGATGTGAAGAAGTATTTTATGAATGACATGTAGGGATATTATGAGGGTATATGAGTGTGGAATATGGAGACTATGTTGTTGTAGTTTTCATTTTATGATGTAATGTAAACTTTATGAATGTATCTAGTTATTCCAAAGCTACTAAACTAATCGGTCTTTCGAGATTTTATCTTTCTTGTGATCATGTCAATGTTATGTAATAATGCACCGAATCTGGGTAACTGGGGTCGGGGAGTTACATGTACACCACCCCATTTCCCCAGCCACACGGCCAAGTCCACACGGCCTCTCACCAATCAAGACTACACGGCGTGTCTCTCAGGTACACGGTGTGTACTAAACGAGCTTCGTCAAACCGTGTTGTTAGTTACACAGCCGGACACATGGATCACACTACACGGTGTGTTCCAAATGGAAATGGAATGTACTATAAAGGATAACACCAACCCATGTTGTTAGTTACATAGTCGGATTCCCAGGTTACACTACACGGCATGTTCATCATTGACATGACGTGTATAATGAAGATTCCTCTGTTCGTGTTGTTAGTTACACGGGCAGACACATGGTCAACATGACACAGCGTGTACAATCGGTACACAGCATGTTCCCTTTATAACTTCCCCATCCCGTTTCTCTTCCCACACGGCCTATGACACGGTTAGAGTCTACATGGCGCGTACTTAGGGTACACGGCGTGTACTTAAAAAAATTGTTTCTTCCCAAACAGAAGAGTACATGGTGTGTATTCGTAGAACCACACGCCATGTTGTCTGGGTTTCTAGACAGTAGACCATAGAAACTACTCTGGAGTCCCTTTTTCTTAAATTTCAAGCATCAGTATGCCAAAATCTGATCTGTGGGGGGCCATACTCCCCACGAACCAAAGTTTAGCACCCGACCTTCTCAACAACAGGTTGAATTATGGTCCGCTAAATTCCGGTCCAAGAAAGCTCATACTTCTCAGGAACCAAAGTTTAGCATCCATCAACCCAACCATAACATGTACTAATACCCAATCAACAGTAGGCATATCTATCAAGGTACCTATCACAATAGCATGCATTTTCTAGCACAACATATATCACAACAAAATGCAATTTCTAATGCACCTACATTGTCACATACATGACTTCTTTTAAATGTATTTTTCATTTAATTTCCATTCTTTCTTTTTTGGGGGGGTTTTCCATTCTTTTTGGTGTAAATGGAGGGATTTCAAAATTTGGGCCAAACCGTGAGCCCAATTAGAGATTTAAAAATAAATTTTATTTCTTTTATAACTCCTTCATTTGTTAAAATTCTTCATCGATTCCACTTCCCAATTTTCCTCCTATGACCTATCCAAATAACCATGTCCATTTGGACCCTTTTTGAACCCATTAGCATTTTGGGTTTGAGTGAATTATTTTGTAATTGGGCCAACCCGTGATCCATTTCCAGTTTTAAATTGTTTTTTTAAATCTTTAATAACTTACTCATTTTTTATTTTATTACCATGATTACACCTCCCACCTGAATCAAAAATCCTGAGCCTCACCCCCATTATTCATTTTTCCACTTTGGACCTCATTTTCCTTGCGGAGTAGGTAAAAACTTCTTAGGGTTCCTCAAATCGTTCAGATTTGAGAAGGTAAGTTGATTCTTTCATAAATATTTTAATTTTCACTCTTTTGCCCCCATTTCAGTCCCCACTTGACCTTATCATACCCATTAGAGCCTCCATATCAGTTTTGGTTGCTTGGAGATTCAAATTTTGGTGTATTTGGTTCGTTTGATTCAAGATGTTTCAAGTAAGTGTTTATTTCCTTGATTTCTTCCCCTTCCTTAGGGTTTCATTCACCCTTTCTTGAAGTTACTCATGTCCAGAAGTTGTGGTTCGAACATAGGGTTTTATTTGGTGTATTTTTGGTCAAATATTGTGGTCTAGGTCTAGATTTATCTTCCTTGAGGTGTGGCGGTGGTGCGGTTGATGTTTTGCACCATGTTTTGAGGGTTTCGACATAAAAGGTAGGTGATTCCATGTGTAATCATTTCTAGATGAGTTAGTTTGATTGAATTATTTATTATGCATGTTCCTAATATGTTGTGTGTGGTGTAAAAGTTTTTTATGTTGGATTTGGTTATGCATTTATTTTTATAGTTTCATTTTAGCTTAAAATTGGGTGTTTTTCATGTGTAACTCTTTGGGTATTGTTTGGGTGTGTTTTATAACATATTAAATTGGTTTAATAAATCTTGTTTGGGCTGTTCATTTTTGGTTTTGTATCTTGGTTATAGTCTCGGTGAGTTGTTTTAGACTATGTAATTCAGTTTTGAATTTTTGTAAAACATTGTTTGGTTTGAAAAATCCAGATTCATTTTATTGGATTCATTTGTTGTTTTATGTTTATAAACTTGGGTAAATAGTTCCCAATTCTCGTTTTATAGTCTTAGATTAATTTGCATGTGATTCTAACATGTGCCTAAATGATGCATGAGATGGAATACCCTCATCTCATCAGGAATCAACTAAATAGAACTCAGGTATAAAAATATAAATAGCACACAAGAAGTGTGTCACCCAACGGTGAAAATCAAATTGATTGTACTAATCATAAACAGAAAATCACAATTTAATTTGAGGCAATCCGGACTTTACCTTTACACGGGGTAGTTACTCCCGGGCACAGTTATTACTGAATCCCTTAGCAATCTATCTCTTTCTGCTGTCTCCAAATAATAAAATAACTCAAAGAAAAGAAAAATCATCTGATACCACTTTGTAACGTCCTAGATCCGAGTGCAAATCAACAGGTGCTCCGAACCCGGTTGGTCACATGACCCTAAGAACATTTCCCCAAACACCAAATGATGCCGACTAGTAGTGAGGGCTTAGGTCTGATAGTGGGGAAACTATTCCCTCATTTGTCAAAGTGTAGCGCAGCGGAGAAAATACAAACATACCAAAAGCAGAAGCAGTAAACAATACTAAGCTGAAATGGACAATAGTACAGAAGTAAAAGATGAAAATATTCATATATATAATGATACAATATTTCCTTAAGTATAAGAAATCAGTCAAACAGGATACACTGCAATCTAAAATAATACAATACAAGGTACAAGTACAGCAAAGAAAAACATAAACAGCGCAGTAGGAACTCAGCAGCATCGCAAGCCTAAGCTTGGTCCCATGCTCTCCTACTCCTCTACAATAATCAAGTACCTGTATAGGGGATCTTTACCTTATCAACACATACAGAAATATAATCTCTTTGGTCCCAAGACATGACCCAAATAGGGTGTGAGAAATAAATCCCAGTAGGCAACCACCAAAGGCCTGTGCCCAACTGTCAGTGAGTTTTTACAACAGCAGTGTGCAGTAATGAAATGCAGTAAACCAGGAAGTACTAAAAAGTAAACATTCCTACCAGTTATATTTCCATTTAATTATTATTTAACAATTCAATATAATTGAATTATAAGTTTCTGAGACTCAACCTCAGCTGAAAATCTTCTAAACAGTGCTGCAGCAAAAACTACAACATGTTATCCAACAAGTAGAAGGTAAAACAATACCAAACATGTGCTTTAGCTTGGCAGGTATAACATGTAAAAATCACCACATGGAATATGCACAGCAAACAGATTCCTCAGACATGCAAACCTTACCCTCAGGTAAATAGAATCGAAACCCTCAGTTGATTGTCTACAGGCATGACAAATATTGCCCTCAGGCGTACGAGATATTTCCCTTAGACACGGAATCTACTGCCCACATGCATAAGAAAAGTTGCCCTCAGACTAAAAAAACACTTACCCTCAGGCTAAACAAAACACCGTCCTTAGGATAATCAAGTAACCGAGCTGATCCCAACATATAAGTAATCAATTTATATACATTTTCTCTCAAGAAAACTCAAAACATGCTAAAATCATGGCATGCCCTCGGGTATCCTGTCCAAACGGCTAAATAAGGGAACTGCACCCACGGGGTGGCCCTGGATCCAAGCAATGATCCCAGACAATAGTTTATAATTATCATTAGATTATCTATACAATTCTATATATATTAATTAGTCAAGGCCTCAACCATACGGCACCCCAAACATGGGCGCGTAGTATAACGGTACACAAAAACAACTTGACAGTTGGAAATAAACACCAGACCACCTACCTCAATCTTCACTGATCGATATACGTGAACGAACCCTCCCAAAACACCTGAGAACGACATAGATCTGGGATAAAAGTTCACCCATTCAAACTCAAATAACTTCCACTTGGGAAATAATTGGAAGGAGAGGTTCAAGAAGAGTGAACAACTCACCTGCGCTATTCAAACGAGATCGTCGGAAAAGGAATCAGAGTCCCAGTGTGTGGTCGGGAGCTCTTCCAAGATCCAGTCATCTCTCCCATGATCCAAATGAGTTCTAAGATTCTTCTGTTTAAAGAGGAGGCTACTGCCCATTTTAAGCGAAAAAACAAACTACATGGTGTGTACTCTCAAGTACACAGTGTGCACTTTTAATTTTTTTTAATTGTTCCTCTGGCGGCCACTTTCCACCACCTCATTGTTCATCTGTCGACATGATTACATGATGTGTATTTCTGAGTACACGGAGTGTACTGTCGCTCCACTGACGGTTACTACCACCGCCTTATTGTTCACCTGTTGACTGATTACACGGCGTGTAAATACCAAGTACATGGCGTGTAGTCAGTTTTTACACCCCTCATCACCGACAGGCCTACACGCCATGTGTACTCATCCCACACGGCCAAAGTACACAGCATGTGGAAAAGTACACGGTGTGTACCCACAAAATTTGGGATTTTTTCCCATTTTTCTTATTTTCTCAAAAAAAGTTAAGGAAAAAGGAAAAGAAGAAACCCATACCTCAATAATAAGAACCAGGTTCTTACAAATATAAAAAATTTGGTAACAATGAATTATAAACCATAAAACACCATTGTTATAATTTATTTGATTAATAAATATGGAATAACTAAGTATTGGATGTTAATATACTCAATAGGAATAAAATAGTTGAAACCTTAACTACATGTCATGTGAGTGTGGTTATCAAAAACTCGTTCTTCCATCCTAGGGAAGTAATTTACTTTTAAATAATGGGTTCTTATACTATATGTGAAAACCTAAAATGGAATAAATATATTTGTATAATTTTTTCATTAGGGAACATAGAAGAATAAGAGAAGAAAATAAAGTCGGTAAATGAGGGTAGATGAAAGGAATAACCATCGCACAGGTATGAAAATCTATGGGGGAAGTAGAGGAAGATGATGATTGAAGGAGAAATGGGGGATAATCCCTAGCTCAAATTCCAAAAGAAAATGGAAAGGGAAGTGTAAGAACCCAGATCTTTATTTTTTTGAGGTATGTGTTTCTTCTTTTCTCTTTTCCTTAAGTGTTTTTGAGAAAATAAGGAAAATGGGAGAAAATCCTAAATTTCAGGACTACAAGCCGTGTATTATTCCACACGCCATGTACTTTGGCCGTGTGGGATGAGTACACAGGGTGTGTAGCCATGTCGGTGATGAAGGGTGTAAAAACCGACTACACGTCGTGTAGTGGATATTTACACGTCGTGTAGTCAGTCGGCAGGCAAATAGTAAGGCGGTGGAAGTAGCCGCTAGCGGAGTGACAGTACACGTTGTGTGATCAGGAATACACACCGTGTACTCATGTCGATGGATTAACAGTGTGGCGGTACCTCTAGAGGAATAGTTAAATGAGAAAAGTACATGTCGTGTAGTCAAAGTACACGCCGTGTAGTTTGTTTTTTTCACTTAAAATGGGCAGTAGCCAACCCTATTCATAGGATTGGATTAGAACCGGAGGAAGGAGTCGGGAGAGGAGTCCAGACCTTCGAGGATCTCCAGATCGAGCATCGGAAATCCGTTTTCGCCTCTGACGATCTCATTGGAACTGCAGGGGTAAGCCCCCCACTCTCCTTAAGTCGTTCTTGCCAATTCTTCCTCTAAGGGAATTTATTTGAGTTTGAACGAGGTTTTATTTCACCGCAGATATACGTCGTTCTTGGACGATTTGAGGATCATCGTTCGCATATATTGTTCTGGGGCATTTAAGGTAGGTGGCTTGGTGTTTAATTTCCAACTTTTATGTGTTTTTGTGAATCGTTGTGCCATGAACCCATGTTGGGGTGTCGTGTGGCTGAGTCCTTAGCTGTTTTAAATACCTAGAATTGTATAGGTAATTAAATTTGATAATAAACTGCTGCTTGGGATCGTTTCTTGGATCCAGGACCACCCCGGGTTCCTCTGTTTAGCTGTTTGGCTGGATACACTAGGGTATGCCATTGTAGTAATGTTTATTGAATTGCCTTGAGATAAATTGCATGTGTATTGATTTTTTATATATTGAGCTTGGCCCGGTTACTTTCTTAGCCTGAGGGCGGTGTTTTACTTATCCTGAGGGCAGTGTTCCCTTTAGCCTGAGGGAAATGGTTATTTCGGCCTAAGGGAAACTTCTTTTGTGCCTATGGGAAATAGACTATGTGCCTAAGGGTGAAACTTTGTACGCCTGAGGGAAATATCTGTTATTCCTGTGGGCAAGTACCTGCGGGTTACGTTTTTGATTACCTAGGGGTAAGGGTTTGCGTGTCTCGGAACACTGACTGTTTACATAGATATTCACTGTGGTGGTTTCCTTATAATAAACGATTAAATGAATAATAAAATGGAAATATAACTGGTAAATTTAGTTACTTTTGAGTACTTCTTAGTTTATTTCATTTTACTACTGCACACTGTTGTTGCATATTTTCACACAGTTAGGAACGAGCCTTTGGTGGGTGCCTACTGGGATTTATTTCTCACACCTTGTTTGGGTCATGTCTTCGGCCCAAACAGATTACATTTCTACAGGTGTGGATAAGGTCAAGGGTCCCTATACAGGTACTTAATTGCTGATGAGGAGTAGGGGAGCATGGGACTGGGATTAGACTCGCGATGCTACCAGCTATTTTGTTTTGTTTTGTTGTACTCTGTATTGTACTGTATTGTATTGTTGTGTAACATGTTCTGGCTATTTTCTTAGAACATGAGACATGTTGCATCATTATCTATATAATTGTTGGTTATCTTTTACTTCAGTTGTTTATTTTAAATGTTTATGGTTTATTATTTCCGCTATTTTTGAATGTTTTTATTATTTCGTTGCACTACATTTTGAAAAATGAGGGCATAGTTTCCCTACTATCAGACCTGGGCCCTCACTGCTAGTCAGCAGCCTCTGGCATTTGGAGAAATTCTCTTGAGGTCATGTGACCAACCGGGTTCGGGGCACCCGTTGAGTGGCACCCGGGCCCGGGACGTTACAAAGTGGTATCAAAGGGGTTCTTTTCTTTGACTTACTATTTGAAGCCTTAGTCAGGGATAGGACGGGAATGGTAGTTGGTAATAAGTTGTGCCCGGAATTAGCTAACCTATGTATAGGGAAAATCCAATTTACCTCGTGTTGTAATTTTATTGATTTTGTGAATTATAGTTGATTTGATTTCACCTTCGGGTGACGCACTTGTGATTGTGCTATTATATTTTATCCATGGGTTCTATTTAGTTGTAACCCGATGAGATGAGGGTATGCCATCTCATGCATCATTTAGGCACATGCTAGGAATCACATGCCATGCATAGTTTCCATGTCATGTAGGTGCATTATAAATTGCATGTTGTTGTGATAGTTGTGGTGCTAGAAAAAGCATCTTGTTGTGATAGTTGTTTTGATAAAATACCTGCTATGTGATAGGGTATTGTTATATAATCTTGTTGATAGAATGGACACTAAAATTTGGTTTTTGGGAAGTATGGGCCCTCAATAACCGGAATTTAGTGGGTCATTAACTTGTTTATTTGTGTATAACATGTATAAGATGTCAAACTTTGATTCGTGGGGAGTATGGGCCCTCGCGGATCGGAATTTGGCACTTAGGTGTTTTTTTCAGTATTTTCTGGGCTCTGGAGTAGTATCTAAGCCTTACTGTCCAGAAAACCCAGGATACACGCCATGTAGTTCTTTGGACACACGCTGTGTGATCTTCTGTTCATGAAGAAAAGAAAACTTTTTAAGTACATGCCATGTAGTCTCTTTCCGTGTCATAGACCGTGTGGGCGGGGACATGGGTAAGGGAAATGTTTGGGGAAACCACGTCGTGTACTATATGTACACGTCGTTTAGTGTTGACCCAGAGTCCGCCCATGTAACTAACAAACACGGACAAAAAGAGACCTTAATACATACACGCCGTGTCCACTATGGAACACGCTGTGTAGTCTGACCTGGGATCCGGCCGTGTAACTAACAACATGGGTCGGTGTAATCCCTTCGTGTACACACCATGTGCATATAGAACATGCCGTGTAATGTGAGCCGTGTATTCAGCCGTGTAACTAACAACATGGGTTGGCAGAGCTCGTCTAGTACACGCCGTGTGCCTGAGGGACACACCGTGCAGTCTTATCCGAGGACATACCGTGTGGTTTTAGCCGTGTGGCTAGGAAACGGGGTGGTGTACACGCCGTGTGCAAGTGTAACATGCCGTGTAGTGTTATCCGAGTAGTCATCCATGTCACAAACGACATGGGCATTTGGAAAATTACACCATACACATCGTGTAGTCAGTATACATGTCGTGTAGTTTTGTTTAACGGGAGCCATGTGGCTTGGATGTGTAGAAGGACCTGGGCAGGGGAAGAAAATTCAGGTACAAGTCGTGTAGTCAGTATACACGCCGTGTAGTCTTGTTTTGAAAATCTTGAATACCTTCTTCCTCCTATTCCCCTTTTGGTCCCTTCGTTTCTGGTTTTTGATAATCTTGATCTAAGTTGTGTGTTTGACCTTGTAGATTCATTCCGCCGAGACGACCACGCGTTGTTCGCCAAGAGAGCGGCAACGATTATACTCTAAATATGGTGGGCCAAGGGCTACCAGTGGATCTTCCAGCAGATCCAGATGCGGCGCCAGCCGTTATACCAGACACAGGCATGGAGGCGTAGTTCCATGAAGGCTTTATGAGGTTCATGCAAACCTTTCAGGGAGCACCGCCGGCTGCCACATCTATGGCTGAGCTGACTCGTATTTTCCAACAGCAGGATCTGCCTACGTTTTTAGGGGATAGCGGACCACAAGCTGCGGAGTCTTGGATGGGGTCTATATAGACTATTTTCGAGAATCTTGAGACGCCTCCAGGGAGGAGGTTCAAGCTCGTGATGTATATGCTGCGTGATTACGCCAAGAGGTGGTGGGATGTTACCACCCAGTCAGAGAATCACAGAGTCATGACGTGGGAATATTTTCAAACAGCCTTCTATGACTTCTTCTTCCTAGAGACACTGAGGGCAGATAGAGCTTGAGATTTCATGAATCTATAGTAGGGCACTATGTCAGTTATGGATTATTCTTCTCATTTCACCGAGCTTCAGTGTTTTTCACCCGTTCTGGTGGGTGATGAGACGTTGAGAGCCAGACGCTTTGAGGATGGTCTTCAATATGACATCTAAGCACTGGTGAATGTTTTCAGGTTGCCTTCAGTACATGATATTATAAACCAGGCGCTGATTACATAGAGGAACCTGCGAGAAGATAGTGGTGTGGGCCAGGGCGGTTCAGTACTAGTTTCAGGTACTATTTCTACTGGCAAGAGGAAGAGACAGATGAAATTCTCTCAGGGTGGCAGTACCAACCAGAAGAATGTTTCAGGTGGCCAGGTCATGTGCTACCAGTGTGGTAAGGAGGGGCACAAGAGACCTCAGTGTCCACGAGACCCAGTGGAGTGTCGATCTTGTGTCAAGATGGGTCATCTACAGCGCTTTTGTAGGGTGTTTCCACCAGTGGCTAGTGAGAGGGGTTTTGTGCAGACTCTGCGTGTGGGAGCAGGACCAGCAGCTTCTTACCAGTCGGGAAACTGAAATACGTTAGGACATGAAGGCAGGGATGGTGGTTGTGGTCGTGGTAGCCAGACACTAGGATCTCAGAGGTAGTAGGGTGGGACAGCTCAGGGTGGCCAGGTTGTGTCACAGGGTCGCGGCACTGGGCAGGCATATGCAGTGCAATAGACCCATCAGGATCAGGATCCCAGACCTTCTACTGTCAGAGGTACTATTCTGGTAGCTTCTGTCTTATCTTCAGTACTTTTTGATACGGGTGCTACACATAGTTTCATATATGTGCCCATTGTGTAGATCCATGGGCTCTGTGTTTCTTCTTCTTCTTATGTTATGATGCTAGACACTCCGTAGGGAGATAGAACGGTTGGTGTGCGTCAGTGCAAGGAGTTCCCCCTTGAGGTTGGAGGGTGTCACTTTCTATGGGACCTCTATTTCTTAGAGATGACAGCTTATGACATCATTCTCGAGATGGACTGGTTGGTTCCCTTTTGAGCCTTTGTAGATTTCTATCATCGCAGGGTGAGTTTCACATCACCAGAGGGAGGAGAGTTTCTATACAAAGGCTGAATGGGATGTTCAGGTGAGTCGAGTTAGACCAGAGCATTGTGGGCGAGGTGGTGTCACAGCCCAGATTGCGAGTATATATTTGGATGATCAGGGTACTTGTCAGTAGGATTTCCCTCTAGTGGTTGATCATTTCAGGGATGTCTTTCCGGATGACTTTTCGGGTCTACCTCTGGAGCGTGAGGTGGATTTCTCTATTGATCTTGTGCCAGGAGCAGCGCCTGTGTCCATTACTCCTTATAGGATGGCTACACCAGAGTTGCAGGAGCTCAAGAGACAGTTAGAGGAGTTACAGGAAAAGGGTTTCATCCAACCTAGTACTTCTCCTTGGGGTTCTCCGGTCCTCTTTGCGAAGAAGGCAGACGGTACCCTCAAACTCTGTGTGGATTATCGGAAACTGAACCAGTTGACGGTTAAGAACTAATATCCCTTGCCAAGGATTGATGATCTTTTTGATCAACTTCGTGGAGCATGAGTGTTCTAGAAGATTGAATTGAGATCAGGATATCATCAGCTGCGTGTGAGACCATCGGATATACCGCTGACAGCTTTTCGGAGTAGGTATGGTCTATATGAGTACTTGGTTATGCCGTTCGGACTCACGAACGCGCCAGCAGTTTTTATGGATCTGATGAATTGTGTGTTCCATCCTTATTTGGATTATTTTGTGGTAGTATTCGTGGATGACATCTTGGTGTACTCTCACACTCGACACGACCATGCCACTCATCTTGAGATCGTATTGAGTACAATGAGAGAGCATAAGCTATATGCTAAGATCTCAAAGTGCCACTTTTGGATGGACCAGATTTACTTCCTAGGTCATATCATCTTAGAGGCAGGAGTTGCAGTAGACCCAGAGAAGGTGAGAGAAGTAGTTTCCTAGGAGCAGCCTAAGAACGTGTTTGAGATACAGAGTTTCTTAGGGCTGGCTGGTTACTACAGACGCTTCATCTAGGACTTCTCCCACTTATCAGCACCATTGACAGGTTTGACTAAGAAGGGTGTGAAGTTCATTTGGACAGAAGCTTGTGAGACAGCCTTTTAGGACCTGAAAGGAAGGTTGACATTAGCATCAGTCCTGATACTTCCAGATCAAGGGAAGAGCTATACAGTTTACTGCGATGCATCAGGTATTGGGCTGGGAGTAGTGTTGATGCAGGGCTATCGAGTTATTGCGTACGGTTCTCAGCAGTTGAGGTTGCATGAGAGGAATTACCTGACGCATGACCTCGAGTTGGCTGCAGTTGTTCATGCATTGCGTTGTTGGAGACATTATCTCTTGGGAGAGCATTTTTTGGTTTTCACCGACCACAAAAGTCGCAAGTACATCTTTACTCACCGTGACTTGAACCTGAGACAATGAAGGTGGGTTGAATACCTTCAGTCCTTTGATTTTGAGCTTACCTATACACCTGGTAAGGGTAATGTAGTTGCTGATGCACTGAGCTGGAAGACTCAGACGCAGGCGGTTCATGAGGCTAGTGGTGAATGGCAGCTGATGGCTTTGTTCTCTAAGATGCATTTGGAGGTGCACGACAGTCAGGGGAAAACCTATCTTTCATCTTTAGCTGTGACTTCTACCCTCCTGGATAGAGTGAGGATGAGACAGTTATCTGATTCAGAAGGCCTAGTTTTATGGGAGTCGGTGACCAGTAAGGACCCTTCTCCTGGTTGGACGATATGCGATAATGAAGTATTATGTTTCCATGGACAAGTATGGGTTCCAGGGGATATACGCGAGGAGCTGATGTGGGAGTTTCAGGCTTCAGCTTGGGTAGTTCATCCTGAAGTTACCAATATGTACAGTGACTTGAGACGTCAGTACTGGTGGTCGGGTATGAAAAGAGATATAGCTGGTTTTGTTACAAGATGTTCCACCTGTTAGCAGGTGAAGGCGGAGCATTAGAGGCCAGCCGGGCTGTTACAACAGTTACCCATCCCAGAGTGGAAATGGAATGATGTCGCGATGGACTTCGTGACTGGGTTGCCGAGGTCACCTCGATGCAATGATGTCGTGTGGGTTGTTGTGGACAGACTCACAAAGGTAGCTCACTTTTTTTCCGATCAAGGAGGCCTTCGGTGCGGACGATCTTGGGAAGTTGTATATCCGAGAGGTCATACGTATTCGTGGGGTTCCTCGTTCTATCATTTCGGATAAGGACACCTGTTTTACATCTCGTTTCTAGAAGAGTTTTCAGAGGGAACTGGGTACACAGGTGCTTCTGAGCACAGCTTATCACCCTCAAAACGATGGTCAGTCAGAGCATAAGATACAGGTGCTTGAGGACATGTTGTGTGCATGCATCCTAGACTTTTGGGGCTCTTGGGAGAAGCATATACTCCTAGTTGAGTTTGCCTATAATAATAGTTTTTAAGAAACTATTGAGATGACACCTTACGAGGCTTTATATGGTAGGTCATGCCGATCACCTTTGTGCTGGATAGAGGTAGGTGAGGCAGCTTTACTGGGACCATGTCTCGTGCAAGAGAATTCTGAGCAGGTCCAGTTGATTCAGAAGCGGATGACTACTGCACGGTCCTGTCAGAAATCTTATGTTGATCGTCGCAGACGACCCGTGGAGTTCGTGGTTGGGGATCAGGTTTTCTTATGTGTTTCGCCGAGGTTGGGACACAGACAAATTAGGAGACAGGGTAAACTTTCACTGAGATATGTGGGGCCATTTGAGATTCCAGAGAGAGTCGGGCTGGTTGCCTATTGGTTGCAGTTACCACAGAGGTACCGATCCATACACGACGTCTTCCATGTATCTCAGTTGCGTCACTATCATTCAGACTCGTCTCACGTCTTTCAGCCCGATGAGGTTAAGCTTGAGGTAGATGCGTCCTTTAAGGAGCATCCGATTCGTATCGTTGATAGGAGCACGAAGGTTCTCTGAGGCCGGTCAGTTCCTCTCGTACGGGTGTTATGGCAGCATGGTCGAGTGCAGGACGAAACCTGGGAGCGGGAGACCGACGTACATGCTCAGTGGCCAGAGCTGTTCTGAGCTTTATCTTTGCCACCCTTGGAAGGGCAATTTGAGGACGAATTTCTTTAAGGGGGAAGTTTGTAAGAACCTGGTTATTTTTTTTGAGGTACGGGTTTCTTCTTTTCTTTTTTCCTTAAGTGTTTTTGAGAAAATAAGGAAAATGGGGAAAAATCCTAAATTTCGGGACTACACGCCATGTACTTTGGCCGTGTGGGATGAGTACATAGGGTGTGTAGCCATTTCAGGGACGAAGGGTGTAAAAACCGACTACACACCGTGTAGTGGATATTTACATGCCGTGTAGTCAGTCGGTAGGCAAATAGTAAGGTGGTGGAAGCAGCCGCCAGCGGAGCAACAGTACACGCCGTGTGATCAGGAATACACGTCGTGTACTCGTGTCGATGGATGAACAGTGTGGTGGTGCCGCCAAAGGAACAGTTAAATGAGAAAAGTACACGTCGTGTAGTCAATAGTACATGCCGTGTAGTTTGTTTTTTTCGCTTAAAATGGGCAGTAGACAACCCTATTCACAGGATTGGCTTAGAACCGGAGGAAGGAGTCGGGAGAAGAGGCCAGACCTTCGAGGATCTTCAGATCGAGCGTCGAGAATCCGTTTTCGCCTCTGACGATCTCGTTGGAACCGCACGGGTAAGCCCTCCACTCTCCTTAAGTCGTTCTTGCCAATTCTTCCTCTAAGGGAAGTTATTTGAGTTTGAACGAGGTTTTCTTTCACCTCAGATCTACGTCGTTCTTGGATGATTCGAGGATCGTTGTTCGCGTATACTGTTCTGGGGCGTTTAAGGTAGGTGGCTTGGTGTTTAATTTCCAAGTGTTGTGCGTTTGTGTGAATCGTTGTGCCACGAAACCATGTTGGGGTGTCGTGTGGATGAGTCCTTAGCAGTTTTAAATACCTAGAATTGTATAGGTAATTAAATGTGATAATAAACTGCTGCTTGAGATCACTGCTTGGATCCAGGACCACCCTGGGGGTGCGTTCCTCTGTTTAGTCGTTTGGTCGGATACCCAAGGGTATGCCATTGTAATAATGTTTATTGAATTGTCTTGAGAGGAATTGCATGTTTATTGCTTGTTTATATGTTGGGCTTGTCCCGATTACTTGTTTAGCCTGAGGGCGGTGCTTTACTTAGCATGAGGGCAGTGTTACCTTTAACCTGAGGGCAGTGGTTATTTCGGCCTGATGGCAACTTCTTTTGTTCCTGTGGGCAATAGACTCTGTACCTGAGGGTGACATTTTGTACACCTGAGGGAAATATCTGTTATGCTTGTGGGCAAGTACCTGCGGGTTACATTTCTGATTACCTAGGGGTAAGGGTTTGCGTGTCTGAGGACACTGACTGTTTACATAGAAATTCACTGTGGTGGTTTCCTTATAATGAATGATTAAATGAATAATAAAATGGAAATATAACTGGTAAAGTTAGTTACTTTTGAGTACTTCTTAGTTTATTGCATTTTACTACTGCACACTGTTGTTGCATATTTTCACACAGTTGGGCACGGGCCTTTGGTGGGTGCTTATTGGGATTTATTTCTCACACCCTATTTGGGTCATGTCTTCGGCCCAAACAGATTACATTTCCTCATGTGTGGATAAGGGTAAGGGTCCCTATACAGGTACTTGATTGTTGCTGAGTAGGGGAGCATGAGACCGGGCTTAGGCTCACAATGTTACCGGCTATTTTGTTTTGTTTTGTTGTACTCTATATTGTACTGTATTGTATTGTTGTGTAACATGTTCTGGCTGTTTTCTTAGAACTTGAGACATGTTGCATCATTATCTATATAACTGTTGGTTATCTTTTACTGCAGTTGTTTATTTTAAATGTGTATGGTTTATTGCTTCCACTGTTGTTGAATGTTTTTATTATTCCGTTGCACTACACTTTGACAAATGAGGGCATAGTTTCCCCACTATCAGACCTGGGCCCTCGCTGCTAGTCGGCAGCCTCTGGCATTTGGGGAAATGCACTTGAGGTCATGTGACCAACCGGGTTCGGGGCACCCGTTGAGTGGCACTCGGGCCCGGGACGTTATAGGAAGTATCACCCTTTCTAAAATTAAGACTAATACTAATAATAATAATCATCATCATCAAAATCATAATAATATAAATAACTACAATAATAATGATTAAAAATAACAACAATATGAATAACATAAACATAATATTTTTTCAATGAATTATATTTATAAAACACTTTCCTTTTTAAAATTAATTAAAAAACATAAATTCTTTCAAATAATACAATTCCATTCAAAATAATTTTGTGATCATCATCTAATTACAAATTTATGTTTAGTAACCACTGGATATAAAATTTAAATCTTACCAATATTGGTTTAAATTACCATTACCATATTTATTATAAATAATTATTAAAAGTGAAGGCATTACAAATCCTTAGTACTTAAGGTTAACATCGACACAACCTACCATTGTCAAAACTCCACACAAGGTCAACAATAATAATGTTGGATTAAATGTAATTTGATTACTCTAATCCATCAAATGTATAATAAGAAATACAACTAGCGTAATGTCAAAATTCACTAAAATATCCAATAGTTCAAATAAAATAATCACCATAAAATAATATATATATATATATATACACACAAAGAAATAGATAGATATAATGATACACATCATGAAAATATAACGTCTCTGGAAAACCGTCTATTTCCAATGGTTCGCCATAATCACCATTTTTTGATGTCATGTAATCTACCCATATTCTATAATTTATATCCCTAATCAAGTTCCTTGAATTTACTCATATAAAAACCATATAAAGTATTTGGCCTTAAGAGGCGCTTTACCGATCCATCCATTCAGTTGTCCAGTATGGATGTTTGGTCAAATGTTAGAAACTCTAGTGCTGGTTGTATAATGAATTGTGCACTAATTAGGTAAGTAACATAAAATACAATGAATATACAAACATAATACAAATCCCTTTATCAACTTCTAATACAATTCAATATTTAATCATCAGAAATATGATACTCTTAAAGTCAAGAACATGTATTCTCATATTCCAAATGAGAGAATATACATTAATGCATTAATGTGAAATAATATCTCAATGTATCCCTTTGTTAATGATTATGAAAATTTCTCGAGATTCACCAAATAGTAAATTACAATGTCACGAACCAGGCCGGGTCGTCATCCGACCCGGCGCCCGACCCGGTCCGCGGCAAGTCCCGAAGGGCGTTCCCGATCCCCACGGGCTGGCACAAGTGCCCGGGTATCAAAACTAACACATGGGAACGATTTTACCCAAAATAAAAGACAGAAAAACAACTAACCAGATAAATAAACTGAAATTAGAAATAGACAACAAAACTTGCCTTTAAACTGTGAACAAGCTTAAAGTCTACAACTTGAAGCAATAACTAAAGAGAAAGGACGACAGTAGAAACTAAAACTTATACTCAAACCTCCCGGTAGAAGAGAGGTCACATCAACACCATTCTGCATGAGAAGACCAACTGCAACATGAACCACCATCACTGAGCACGAAGTCACAACCTGGAATACACAAGAAACAAAGACTACATACACCCAAAGGTGTATGTAGGGTGTGAGCCAAAAGCCCAATAGGACGTCACCCAACAAAAAGGTTCCATGCCACAACATCAAAAAGACAATTTAATGTGTTTATTCAAAATTTTAATTTAAAAAAAATGCTTTTAAAGAAAACATTTACAAGCTAAACGCTAAAATAAAAACACTAAAAAGAACTCGTTTAACAAACATGATTTTAAAGAGGAGGAGAAAAGTTCAATATTGGAACACACACACATACTCACACACACACACCCACCCATACTCACACACACACACATACTCACACACACACACACACACACACATACTCACACCCAGGTGGTCCTCCATATGCTGACGGAAGTCACCACGTCATAGATGGTAGAGCACTATGGGTAAATCCCCTAAGGATCATCTAGCTCGAGTGGGACCCTAGAAACCTCGTGTCTCGGTGAAACGTGGCTTAGAAACCACGACCCTCAGAAACGTGGCTTAGAAGACCACTGATTAGCCACTAAATGAGGCTAATATTCATTGTTAATATACCTAATTTTCATGTTCTTTGTTATTCATAAATACCATTTTAGTGCATTTTACACTTTGAACATCATTTCACATTATGATTGTAATACCTTCTTAAAATGCACTATTATGTGGTACATTTTTGAACATCATTTAAAGTACCCAATGATTCATCTGATTTTAAGGAATTGAATTATACATATTTTAATTTGATATTTTTTTAAATTGATCTACACTTAAATATGAACATGTTTGATTCAGGGATCAATGGAGAATTCATGGAGGATGATGGTGATATTTGGCAATGAAAGGAAGCAATTCTGGAGAAGGCAGATTGGACACCAGCCCAATGATGAGACTGTGGGGCCCAACATACAGGCCCAATTAATCCCAAATTTCGTGGGATGCTAGAAGACATTTACAGGAAGAAATCACTCTTCAGGAGATAATGCTAATTCGGCCTCCATGGTGGTCATTTAGGCGGCCCAAGTTAGAGATACAATTCTGGGCCAGATTCTGCGGCCCAGAAAAACAGTCCACAAATTTGATCATATCTCGGAATACACAACTCCAAATGGGCCCATATTTTACAGGAGGTTAGAAGACATCCGGAGCTCCATTTTCTTCTTCTATGGCCCACCCTGATTCGGACATCTAGAAGGTCATCCAAACGCGTCTGTTCGGTGGATGAAAACTGGCTGCCACCTCGGGTCAAACGTGGAAAAGTCCAAATTCCACAAGCTTTCCACCACCTATAGCCTACCAAAATTAATTAAGATGCTTTGTACTGTTGGTGTCTCGACCCAAGGCTCCCAAAATGCCTATTTAAGGCAGTTGTGGTGAAGGAGTTTAGGATCTTGGATGCTTTGTTTACTTGTAATGTTATGCTGCATTTTTGTTGCCTCAATTTTGTCTTTCACATGTAAGTTGTTCAATTCACTTTAGTTTCTTAATAAAAGTTCTTCTTCTACTCTTATTCTGTTGTTATTAATATCACTTTGATACCGTTGGATCAAGGTGTGAATTTATTCACACCAATCCTTGTGAAATTATTCACACAACGGTGGAGTGATCATTTTATTTTTGTTGTTTTCTTTACTTCTTCATTCCTCCCTTATGAGTCTACTTTCCGCTTCCATTGAAACCATGGGATCAATGGAGGGCTAACCCACTTATGGGTTGATCCAAGGGAGTAGAAAGGGGCTGGATTGGATGTTATTTATCACCTAATTAATGTATAATCACTTCTTTAATTGGGATTTTTATTTGATGATTTTTAAACTCCATCGTCCTTGTTGAATTTAAGGCCACACACTTCAAGTACTAATACGATCCTTTACCTTGAAGTGCTCAAAACTTTGATCCTTCAAGTGTATAGGTGATTAGTATTAGAGGGTGTAGGAATTAAACCAGTAAGTGATGATGTTGTTTTATCTCCTTAAATGAATCCATCTCAAATTTAAGAAATTGAAATCATTAAAAAGAAAATACATCCAATCCATCCCGAGTGATAACCTAGGATCAACTCATTATTTTAAATTGAATCCACTTAAATATTTTAGATATCTTTAAAACTCATCCAAAATCAATCCAAGTTGGCCACTTCATAGCCAAAAATCCATCCCTTAGGTTGTGTATCTTAGGTATCTTCTTAGGTCTCTGTGGAATCGACAACCCAAGCTACACTACAAGGACCGTTCTACCCTTCTTCTCTTGGGTAAATTTGGGCGTGAACCAAATTTTGGCGCCGTTGCCGGGGACCAAGTAAGTACCTTAGATCCAAAAAAAAAAACCTTCCTTCCTCACCTCCATTCTTCTACTCTCACCCAAGATCTCTTATCTTGTCTCTTTCTCGCTTTTTTTTTGGCGCATGTCCGCCTACACCCGCGATTTCTCAAACAGACTAGTTAGGGTGGAAAGTCCTAGGATAGGGGAGTCAAGTGCACCTAAGGGATTGATTAAATCAGATTCAAATATTCTTGAAACCCCAAAGTCAGAACTTGAAACAGGTCCAATGGAGGGTCATCCACAAAATCAAATTGTAAACCCTGGGGGGAATCAAATGGGAAACCAAAACCAAGAAGCTCCAAACTTAGGGAATGTAGTTGATCAAACCATGAACGACTACCTCACTCCAGCTTGGACCAATGCCCCCTCATGCATTAGACACAATTCCATAGGAGACACCAACTACATATTCAAACCCCATGTCCTAAACCACCTTCCAACCTTTCATGGGATGGAGTCAGAAATGCCATACCTTCATGTCAAAGAGTTCAACGACATTGTTGAAACCATGTGTCCCCCACATCAACTAGAATCCGCTAAGATGAGGCTATTTCCTTTTTCACTAAAGGATCGAGCTAAAAATTGGCTAAACAACTTGAGACCTACATCAATCCACTCTTGGGACCAACTGCAAAGAGAATTCTACAAAAAATACTTCCCTCATCACAAAACAATTGCACTTAAAAAGAGCATCCAAAACTTTTTTGAAAAAGAGGGAGAGTCATTCTATGAAACATGGGAGAGGTTCAAAGACACCCTAAACATGGTTCCACACCATGGGTTTTCCATACCTGAACAAGTGAGAATTTTCTATGAAGGGTTGGGTCCAGGTAATAAACAATTCATTGACATGATGTGTAATGGAACCTTTAAAAACAAGGCCCCAAATGATGCTTACGAGTATCTCGAAAGTCTGGCTGAACAAAACCAAACTTGGGGAACTTCACCTTATTCTGAAAAGCCACAAAGAACCACTGGAATTCATACACTTAGAGAAGAGGAAAGCCTTAGGGCTAAACTCGCAGCACTCTCTAGGAAGGTTGAAGAGATAGACCTTAGGAAAGTCCATGAAATCCAAAATGTAGACCTTGTTTGCACAATTTGTGACAAACATGACCATAAAACAGACAACTGCCCAACCATTCCATCCATCAAGGATGTTCTTCTAGGAGGACCCCCAGCGGAAGTCAATGCCCTAAACTTTCAAAAGCCCCAATACCAAAACACCTTCAATCCAAGGTACAATGACCACCCAGGCTTCCGCTGGAAAGATAACCAACAACCTAGCCAACCACAGGGACAAAATCCTTACCCCCATCAGAACTACCAAAACCATAACCAGTTCCAAACCCAACCTATCCAATACCAACAACCACCGGTCCATTTTCAACAAACCATCCCACCTCCAAAATATCCCCCTGGGATAAACCAACCTACTCAAGCACCAACCCAAACTGTTCCACAAAGCCTACTAGAACAACTGTGCAAACAAATGGAGAGGATGAACTCGGAGGTATCTTCCCTAAAACAAGAACTTCAAACCATCAAAACAGGAAAGGCACCCATGCCTACTCAGGCGGTGCCGTCCTCAACTTCAAGGGGAGAGTCAAGTTGTGCTCAAACAACTCATGAACAACTAAAGGCTGTGACTATTTTAAGAAGTGGGAAATCAATTGAGAAACCTGAACAACTAATTCAGAACCCACCTGAAGATTTAAACTTGGATGAAAATTTAAATGAACCACAAGATCAAACTGAAGAAACTGATAACAATGTGAAAGAAGCAACTCTTCAACAAACAACCCCACAACCTGCACCATTTCCTCAACGCATGAGGGGGAAAACCAAACCTGAACTGAGTGAAACGTTGAGGGAAATATTTTCACAAGTCAAGTTGAACATTCCTCTTCTCGATGCAATCCAAACCATACCTTCCTACTCAAAGTACCTTAAGGACTTGTGCACTTTTAAAAGAAAATTTTCACATAAAAACCAAGTCCTTTTGGCTGCTAATGTGAGTACCACCATTCAAGGGACCATTCCTCCTAAGTTGAAAGACCCAGGTTGCCCTTACATCAATGTTGAACTAGGAGAAAGCAAAGTTGTCAAGGCCTTGTGTGACCTAGGTGCTAGTGTCAATCTCATCCCATATGCTGTGTACTGCCAGTTAGGCCTAGAAGAGCTCCAACCCACATCTGTCACACTTCAGCTTGCTGATCGTAGCATTAGGGTTCCCAAGGGGATTTTAAAGGACGTTCTGGTAAAGGTTGAAAACTTCATCTACCCTGCTGATTTCATTGTACTTGACAACCATCCAAATTTAGGAAATAAGGAACAAACCCCAATCATCCTTGGTCGTCCTTTCCTTGCAACAATCAACTCTGTTATCCGAGTCCGAAATGGGAACATGACCATCACCTTTGGGAACATGAGTCTAGACTTGAACATCTACAATGCCAGCTCACAAATAGGGGATGACGAGGATATTCATGAAGTAAACATGATAGGAAGCATTGATAATGAATCCATGGAACATCAAGGAATATTTGATGAATGTTTAAGTCAGAATGAGATTGATTTCCTTTGTTCACATGAAGGAAGTTTATCTCCTTGGCTCAAATCATTTTCAAATTGCTCCTATAATGATGTCTTAGGACCAAAAATCAGTGAAACCTTTCAGGAAAACACATTCATGGAGACAACTCAAACTCCCTTCCCTAACCCAGGTCAATACAATCTTGTGGCTGAAACTTCTACACATGGGGAATCAATTCAATCTGAAAATCTAGGAAACAAATTTGATCTTGATCCAATGCCCCAATATTCTGCTGAAATTCTGAACCAACCAGATCTTGAATTGAAGGAACTTCCTACCTCCCTCAAGTATGCCTTCCTAGGGGAAAATCAAACACATCCTATAGTCATATCTTCTTCTCTTGAAGCCAATCAGGAGGGGATGCTTCTAGATGTCCTTAGGAAACACAAGAAAGCCATTGGTTGGACCCTATCTGATATTCCTGGGATTAGCCCACTTATTGGAACTCATAGGATTACTCTTGAATCTGAATCCAAACCATGTCGTCAACCTCAGAGGAGACTCAATCTAAATCTTATGGATGTGGTAAGGAAAGAACTTCTTAAGTTGTTGAAAGCTGGTATCATCTACCCCATAGCTGAGAGTGAGTGGGTAAGCCCAATTCAAGTTGTCCCAAAGAAAGCTGGAATCACTGTGATCACTAATAAGGATGGGGAAATTCTTCCAACTAGGGTGAGTAGTGGCTGGAGAGTCTGTATTGACTATAGGAAGCTCAACTCTTGTACCAAGAAGGACCATTTTCCCTTGCCCTTTATTGATCAAGTCCTCGAGCGAGTGGCGGGTCATCAATTCTATTGCTTCCTAGATGGGTACTCAGGTTACAATCAAATTGAGGTCTCCCTAGAGGATCAAGGGAAGACTACATTCACATGTCCTTTCGGTACCTTTGCCTTTAAACGCATGCCGTTCGGGTTATGCAATGCCCCTGGAACCTTCCAGCGGTGCATGATGGGAATCTTCTCAGATATGGTAGGGGATTTTCTAGAGGTCTTCATGGATGACTTCTCTGTCTTTGGGGATACATTTGAGGGATGTCTTGAGAATGTGGAGAGAGTTTTGTCAAGATGTGAAGAAAAGAATCTGGTCCTAAACTGGGAAAAATGCCATTTCATGGTAAAAGAGGGGTTAGTCCTTGGCCATATAGTCTCGGGTAGGGGAATTGAAGTTGATAAAGCAAAGGTTGACATCATTCGTCACCTTCCATCACCCAGAACTGTTAAGGAAGTGAGGTCCTTCTTAGGACATGCTGGTTTCTATAGAAGATTCATTAAGGACTTTAGTTCAATCTCTCGCCCTCTTTGTGCTCTCTTAGTAAAGGATGCTCCATTTGTTTGGACAGAAAGCTGTGAGGGTTCATTTTCAACCCTTAAATCTGCTCTCACCTCTCCTCCCATTATGAAATCTCCAAACTGGGACCTTCCTTTCGAACTCATGTGTGATGCCAGTGACTTTGCTGTAGGAGCTGTGTTAGGACAACGGTGTGATAAAACTCCTTATGTCATTTCTTATGCAAGCAAATCCTTAAATGATGCCCAAATCAATTACACCACCACTGAAAAGGAGTTACTTGCTGTTGTGTTTGCCTTAGAGAAATTCAGGTCCTACCTCTTAGGATCACCCATCATTGTATTCACCGACCATTCAGCTCTAAAATATCTCTTCCAAAAACAAGATGCAAAGGCTAGATTGATTAGGTGGGTCCTTCTTCTTCAAGAGTTCGATTTAACCATTAAGGATAAAAAAGGTGTCGAGAATGTTGTAGCTGATCACCTCTCTAGGTTGGAATTCAAGGACAAATCACATCACCTTTCTGTGTCTGATTCATTTCCCGATGAGAACCTCTATTCTGTGAGTGACTTCCCTTGGTATGCTGACATAGACAACTTCTTAGTTTCAGGGGTCATTCCAAAATTCTTAGGGACCCAAGCTAGAAAAAAATTTCTTTCTGATGTCAAGCATTATGTGTTTGATGATCCATACCTATATAAGTTCTGTCCTGACCTAGTCATTAGGAGGTGTGTGCCAGAATCCGAACAAGAGTCCATCCTAATGTTCTGTCATAGTGAGGCTTGTGGAGGTCACTTTTCCTCTAAGAAAACTTCTGCCAAGGTTCTTCAATGTGGTCTCTTTTGGCCCACCCTCTCAAGGGACTCCTACACATTTTGTCAAAGCTGTCCTAGGTGTCAACAAGTAGGGTCCATCACAAAAAGGAATCAAATGCCTCTCACTCCAATATTAGTGGTTGAAATCTTTGACTGTTGGGGAATTGATTTCATGGGTCTCTTCCCAAACTCTAGGGGATATCTTTACATTCTCTTGGCTGTCGATTATGTCTCAAAATGGGTTGAGGCCATTCCTACAAAATCCAATGACCATCAAACTGTGATTAGATTCCTTAAAGAAAACATCTTCTCTAGATTTGGGATTCCTAGGGCTATCATTAGTGATCGTGGAACTCATTTCTGCAATCGCCCATTCTCATCGCTCATGGAGAAGTATGGAATTTCTCACAAAGTGTCCACCGCTTACCACCCACAAACCAATGGTCAAGCTGAGTTAGCCAATCGAGAAATCAAACAAATTCTTGAGAAAACTGTTAATCCATCTAGGAAAGATTGGTCGAGCAAACTCTTAGATGCTCTTTGGGCATATCGAACAACATTTAAAACTATCCTAGGAATGTCCCCATATAGGTTGGTTTATGGTAAAGCATGCCATTTGCCAGTGGAGATTGAGCATAAGGCCTTTTGGGCAATCAAAAAAATGAACTTTGACCTTTCTTTGGCCGGAATAAAGAGGAAATTGGATCTAAACGAGCTTGAGGAACTTAGGATGGAGGCTTATGAAAATTCAAGGATCAATAAAGCTAGAGTTCAAGCCTACCAGTCTAGGAATCTTAAAACTAAACACATTGAACCAGGGAAACCTGTGCTTTTGTATAGTTCTAAACTTCATTTGCACCCGGGAAAGTTGAGGTCTAGATGGTCCGGTCCATACATAGTGCATAAGGTGTACCCCCATGGGGCTGTTGAAATTCAAGATCCCACCAATGGTCAAATATTTAAAGTTAATGGTCATAGAGTCAAACCATTCATAGAACCATTCCAAAAACATGAAGTTGATGAAGACCTGAGTGAACCTACCTTTGATGAAAAAAAAACAACAATTAATCAATAAGGGGTTTAAGTCGAGCTAACGACGTTAAACAAAGCGCTGCACGGGAGGCAACCCGTGGTTTTTATGTTTCTAATATTTCTGAATCATCTTTATTTTTCAAATAAGATTACTTAATCATTTTTATATTTAAAAATAAAAAAAATAGACTTTTGACCTGTTCTTCTATTATGAGTATGGATGGGTACGAAAGAGGAGCACCATATTCATCCGTGTCACGTGGTGTGATCCTTGAGTAATACCTTACCCAGAAATTTAAAAAGAAGACAATGTATCATCAGTTTATTTTGTTTTTATTATTCAATGGGTTAAAAAAAATATATATAATAATACAAAAAAAAAAGTCCACGCCATAGGCCGTGGGGCAAACCCCGTCACAACCGGCGAAGCCGCGGGGACTCGAACCCGGGACCGAAGGGAGACAGGGGCGCGCGCTTACCACTGACCTGCGGCTTCTTGTGCTACCTTATTCTATAATTTTTATATATATTCTTATATTTTACTTCCTTTATTATATAAATATATATATATATATATATTGTTTGTTTTGTTTGTTTTGTTTTTTTTTTCCTTTTTCCACTAGGGAACTTTGCAAGCGACATGGATATCAAAGGAACAAATTCAAGCTGCAAGAACTTCCAACTTCAACCACCAGGTGACTTCATTCCATAACCCTCATTTTCAATTTCATTTTTGAACTTTAATTCTCTACCTCTACCCCCTTCTAAATTTTCTTTTCTTTAAACACTGGGGACAGTGTTGTTTTAAGTTGGGGGGGAGATAAAATAAAAAAAAAATGCTTTTGTGTCAAAAACAAAAATTGAATGATTTGAAAAAAAAGTAAATGGAAGGAAAAATTCCTTTAACTTTGAACATGGTAATACACATTTCACACTTTGAAACTGAATATCAAATAATTTAGCATGCCCTGATTCTGATTTTAATCCTTGTATAATTTCATGAGCATAGATTTTGGAAAGTGTGGCTGTCCAATGTGATATGTCATCATTTATATTTTCATCCAAATAAAAAAATGCCACAATGCACGTCCTCTAGACTGTGGGGTACTAATTTGAATTTTTGGGGTCCCATAATAAATAGCATAGGCTGGTTTTATTTTTATGAATAATATGAGTATTCAAAAAAAAAATTAAAAAAAAAATTATTAAAAAAATAAAAAAATAAAAATAAAAATTTGCGTGTAGAGCAATGGATTGATAAAATGCGTGGCTTTCGGCACTTGGGGATCGTGACTCCAGAGTTGTCTAGCCCTGAGTTTTTTAATCTATCTCTATTTATGGTAATATGACTTTGTTTTGATTAAGTTAACTCGAGACGATGCCCGAGTATGTGGGCTTCACTTGGTGCCCTAAGGCCTTTGAGTCTGGGAGTCATCGGCAAAGTCTTGCTACATGGGTTAATTTGATTAATTGCAATCTCAATTACTATAGCAATATTGCAAAAAAAAAAGATGAATGAAGAATACTCATATTAGGATTAAATGTGATTCCACCTAGCGCTTCCATGATTTCCCCCTTGAATGAAAATGAACCCCCATATCTATTGTGATTCACAACACATCATTACACCTAATTGAGTTGGATGAAGTATGATGATGGATTTGATCAAAGGAATGGGCTTGGGATTGGGATCTTCTTATGAAAATATCTCGTATTAAAATATTTTGATGGGTTTCATGATTGTTTGGTATAAGGGTTTTTGGTGATCATTGTGTATTAAAATGTTTTTAGAAAAGGGAATTTGAATTTCATTTTTTGATGAGATATCTTTTGCTCGGGACTAGCAAAACTCAAGTTGGGGGGTGTGATTAGCCACTAAATGAGGCTAATATTCATTGTTAATATACCTAATTTTCATGTTCTTTGTTATTCATAAATACCATTTTAGTGCATTTTACACTTTGAACATCATTTCACATTATGATTGTAATACCTTCTTAAAATGCACTATTATGTGGTACATTTTTGAACATCATTTAAAGTACCCAATGATTCATCTGATTTTAAGGAATTGAATTATACATATTTTAATTTGATATTTTTTTAAATTGATCTACACTTAAATATGAACATGTTTGATTCAGGGATCAATGGAGAATTCATGGAGGATGATGGTGATATTTGGCAATGAAAGGAAGCAATTCTGGAGAAGGCGGATTGGACACCAGCCCAATGATGAGACTGTGGGGCCCAACATACAGGCCCAATTAATCCCAAATTTCGTGGGATGCTAGAAGACATTTACAGGAAGAAATCACTCTTCAGGAGATAATGCTAATTCGGCCTCCATGGTGGTCATTTAGGCGGCCCAAGTTAGAGATACAATTCTGGGCCAGATTCTACGGCCCAGAAAAACAGTCCACCAATTTGATCATATCTCGGAATACACAACTCCAAATGGGCCCATATTTTACAGGCGGTTAGCAGACATCCGGAGATCCATTTTCTTCTTCTATGTCCCACCCTGATTCGGCCATCTAGAAGGTCATCCAAACGCGTCTGTTCGGTGGATGAAAACTGGCTGCCACCTCGGGTCAAACGTGGAAAAGTCCAAATTCCACAAGCTTTCCACCACCTATAGCCTACCAAAATTAATTAAGATGCTTTGTACTGTTGGTGGCTCGACCCAAGGCTCCCAAAATGCCTATTTAAGGCAGTTGTGGTGAAGGAGTTTAGGATCTTGGATGCTTTGTTTACTTGTAATGTTATGCTGCATTTTTGTTGCCTCAATTTTGTCTTTCACATGTAAGTTGTTCAATTCACTTTAGTTTCTTAATAAAAGTTCTTCTTCTACTCTTATTCTGTTGTTATTAATATCACTTTGATACCGTTGGATCAAGGTGTGAATTTATTCACACCAACCCTTGTGAAATTATTCACACAACGGTGGAGTGATCATTTTATTTTTGTTGTTTTCTTTACTTCTTCATTCCTCCCTTATGAGTCTACTTTCCGCTTCCATTGAAACCATGGGATCAATGGAGGGCTAACCCACTTATGGGTTGATCCAAGGGAGTAGCAAGGGGCTGGATTGGATGTTATTTATCACCTAATTAATGTATAATCACTTCTTTAATTGGGATTTTTATTTGATGATTTTTAAACTCCATCGTCCTTGTTGAATTTAAGGCCACACACTTCAAGTACTAATACGATCCTTTACCTTGAAGTGCTCAAAACTTTGATCCTTCAAGTGTATAGGTGATTAGTATTAGAGGGTGTAGGAATTAAACCAGTAAGTGATGATGTTGTTTTATCTCCTTAAATGAATCCATCTCAAATTTAAGAAATTGAAATCATTAAAAAGAAAATACATCCAATCCATCCCGAGTGATAACCTAGGATCAACTCATTATTTTAAATTGAATCCACTTAAATCTTTTAGATATCTTTAAAACCCATCCAAAATCAATCCAAGTTGGCCACTTCATAGCCAAAAATCCATCCCTTAGGTTGTGTATCTTAGGTATCTTCTTAGGTCTCTGTGGAATCGACAACCCAAGCTACACTACAAGGACCGTTCTACCCTTCTTCTCTTGGGTAAATTTGGGCGTGAACCAACCACGACCCTCAGAAAACGTGGCTTAGAAGGCCACGACCCTCAGAAATCATATGTTTAGTTAGTGTTGCAATCATCAATCCAGCTAAGTGAGACAGGGACGATACCCATCCGGCTCATTAGCGCACTAGTTCTAGTCCTCCCACCTAGATACCTGGGGTTTTCCATTGTGCTCAATCAAGTTTCACATTCACATGGTATATTTTTTTTCCATATCACAGACCAAACCAGACATTACACACAAGTCACTATTTTCACACCCAAACAACATTTCAAAAACTCACGCACGCCAAAAATACGTTTCCAAAAATATATTTGTCGATACCTAATCATTTCGCAAAAACCCCATTTAAAAAAAAAACACACTCAAACAAGAACATAAACAATTTGCACAACTTAGGAAGCATTATTTTAATAACACAACAAGGGACGACACAAATAAACACACCCAATTACAAAGAAGGGATTCATTCAAACCATTTGCTTAATAAATTGTCCTTAAAACTAGTTTCACAGCAACTACACAATTATCTGAACTGTCTGCACCTCTTAAAATGATTCGCTACACATTAAAAATCCACATTTAGACATACACAACTCAATTACCCATAAAAACTAAGTTCGCACCAACCAAACATCACCTAGAACCCAACTTGAAAACATTGCACCAAAACAACACATCTTTTTTACGTGCAAAGACCATTTTAAATTCCATTTCTCACTCAAATATTTTGAAACCACATTTTCACTATATAAACAATTGATTAAACAATTTTTGGACTTACCCCAACAAGTTCAAAATGAAGAAAACATGATCATTTCTAAAGAAAGTGAAATTTTCATGACGCATGCATGTCAAACAATTTTTAAAATGCATTTCGCACAACTTTTAAAGAACAACCAATCATTTATACGACAACACACATATAAACAACAAGAGCCTACTATTTTGGAAATCCAATCTCATCAGACGAGCATTCCATAACATTATAAACATGGATCGCATTATGTAATTAAATCATAGAACATATTAAATTAATTAAACAACCAAACTAAATTATCTAAAAGATGTAAAGACATGGAACCACCTACCTCGGCGGCGAACCACGAAAATTGATTTGAAATCTTCAAATCCTAACGCGAAACCTCAATTGCACGTCGTCTGCACCGCAAGGAACCTAACGTGAACCCAAACACATGAATTTGAACCCAAAAACATCAAATTAAAACCCTAAAACAAACAATTAAACCTCCAAAGCCAACTCAAAACTCACTGCAAAAACCAAAACACAAATATAGAAGAAAAGAAAATATATAGGAGAGGCCTAAACCGAGGGGTTTCACCCAGAGGGAGCAGCGTGCCAGGGAGGAGCTTGGCCATGGGGAGCAGCGCGCCGGGGAGGCGCTCGACCAAGGGGACCAACGCGTCGGGGAGGAGGAGGTTCCAGCGGCAGTCGCTGTGCGCAGGCGGGGAGGTTGGTCGTCGGATAGAGGAGTGCAGGGGTGCGCTGGTGTTCGTCGGACCAGGGGGTATGGGGTTCGCCAGACCAGGTGAGGGGGGGTGTTGGGGTTTGTCGGATGCTCAGCCGCATCGGAATAGGGGTGCGCCAGCATGGGGCTTCGCACCGGCTAGGGCTCCGTCGGAAGGCAGCGGCGTGACGGCGTGAGGGAGCGGTGCGTTGCGGCGCAAGGGAGCAGGGGTGGCAGTTCGTTGCGCCGGAAGAGGGAGGTTCGGCGAGGGAGGGAGGTTCGGCGAGGGAGGGGGCTGCGTGAAAGGGGGGGGTAGGAGGCGGGTGAGCCGCAACGGGGGGAGGGGGAAAAAAAGGCACCGCAACCCTAGCCCCAAAAAGAAATGTAAATAACAATAAAATATAATAAAAATAAATTAATAATAATAATAATAAAATTAATAAAACAATTGTAAACTAAAATAGGAATAATAATAATAATAATCATAATAATAATAAATAAATAATAAAATAAATAAATGAAATAAGTGAAATAATAATAATAAAAATTATAATAAAATCACATAATATTAACCATAATATTTATTAATCTCACACGACATTATTATTATTTTTATTATTATTATTTATCATTAAAACAATTTCTTAACGTTTATTAAACTTCGTACTTAAATTTTTATTTCTATTGCATTATTCATTATTATTCTGTTATGTTTTAACTCATTTTGAAAGTCAGGTAGACGGATCGGTCTCAAAACCATGCCTCACCCATGCGTCACATGCTGTCAAGCCCCGATGAGTCGGGCGAGGTCGCGCAACTTCGGCGAAGTCACGCGTCAAGGCCAAAACGTGTGTTTCAAAATAAGAATTCAAAAATTTAAGTTGGGATTCACCCCGACTCCCTGATACCAAAAACAAATTTGGTAAAATAAATAACGTAAAATTGAAGGGTGTGACAATTCTCCCCACCATAAAGCTTTCCGTCCCCGGAAAGCCACAACTAAGGCAGAAACCCAAACTATGAAACAACACCCCACTAAGGATCAAATAGGATCCCCACAAACATCAAGCAAATAGAGAGAAAAAAAAACATCGCTAAGAAAAGTGTCTCAAAGACAACATCAAGAAATGCGTAAAACGACATTCCGATATGTGTCGCCCACCCCAAAGAGCTAGAACGCCTCCAGCTGACTGTTTTAGAAAACGAACTCTTGAACCCACAAGAACCAACTTCACAAGCCGAAACACCTCAAGCACTCTGAAACCGAAACCACACCACTTGGAAAATATGAACAAAAGAGGTCAAACCACGTCCTCGAAACACTCCTATCACTTATCACCAAACCATCTTTGAAAACAGAAGCTACAGATCAACATGGGGAGGCTCGAGGGGCTCCCCACCATTAGGAAGTCACTCATGCTCGAAACAAGACTGGAAAACCTACAGGGGAAGTTCGAGCGGACTCCCCGCCATTAAAGAAAAGTCCAACACTGATTCGTCCTAGAGACATTCGTGCGAGACCCAATATGGGTATCCCCATCATTAAGAACCTACCAACGCCAAAGGCGAGACTAGAAAACCAACATGGGGAGGTCCAGGTGGACTCCCCACCATTATGGAAAGGCCAGCACCGATTTATTCCAGAGACCTTTGTGCGAGACCCATCGTGGTTCTCGCCGCCATCCGAACGTACAGAGGATGCAGAACATTGAGAAATTCTCGATGGTGACCAAACACCCCACCACAAGGGGCGGGGAGGGAGGGGCCTGACCACCCGGGCATCAAAACCACGACCTAAGACCTGACCAACACATCCACATCCCGGGATTATAAAATTTTGGGACTGATTTTTCCCCAACAGACTCTCAAGGACCACTAAAAGTGACTGCATCCAGTGGCACGCAACCCCCAAGACTTTAAGGCAACGAGACGAACACGCCTCCACATGGTCATGAAAACCTTATGCAACCAGATGGTTCTTTCGGAGCAGAACAACCGTAGAAAAAAATTTAAGTTGCGTTCACTTTCAACACCGATGACAGAAATGAGATCGGGGTTTTATACAATCCCGGGGTTCCTGACCATGCGCTAGCTTCACTCTGAGGCCTACGGCTGGAGCCCGGATGTTTGAAGCATCTTCTGCCTCGCGGTCAGGCATGGAAGACTCCCGAACAAAGCTTCTCCTTTTGGTGTCACATGCAACCGCACTGCACCCGAGACAACACCAGCAAACACAACATACTACGACATCTCATTGATCATACACGAAACATTCACCAACAAAAGAGCTGAATGGTGCATGTGCATCACCCTTTGTCACACTGGGTGAGAATACGACACCACAAATCGTCACAGAGCACGGTCATTACCGTCGAGAGAGGCATTACGCTGAGAAAGACTTTAAACCACATCTTGAACAACACGTGATTCCTACAAACAACCATAGCAGCCTCATACGACTGGGTCTGCCAACTAGTAGCCTAACACAAACCTTTTCTTAAACGAAACAAACCACGACCAGAGGTTATTCAGAATGATAGACCGCACCAACAACTTAGGGTCGCTTCCACCTCTTTCCCACTGGAGTCTCCTCTACCACTTCCAAACCACCGTTGACTACCAAAGGGACCTTCCGCTGCAAGATGTCACCGAACATGACCCTTGTAGCCGATGTAAATACTACAAAGCCCTTCGAGACACTGGTCAACACTAAAAATTCTGAACCGCCTTCACCCTTCCCCGCTGGATTTCCTTTCGTCGTTTCCAGGGGAAACCTTCAAGCGCAACGATGTCAAATTTCATACCCGACGACTCAGACAACATAAGGAAACCAAAACTCTATTCAACTCCCCTCACATCTGTCATCCCGCTGCAGGAGGATCCACTTAGTTGTAAAAAGGAGATGTGGGTTCAATTCTAGAATTCAAAAAGAGAGTCCTTCGATCAATTGGAGTGCCGGCCAACGGGGAATTCCCCGTAGTCGTACTTCAATCACATGTCAGCGCTTTATGGGGGGCATACACTAGTCTGGAAAGAAAACCATAGACCCAACCAAACTGGTCCAAAGGTCAAGGCATACCACAAGCGAACCCCAAACGTACAGGGGGAACCACTGCAAGGGATCCCTGATGTATTTTTTTTTTTAAAGAGACCATTAACCACCTGCTTTCACACTAACTGACCGACAAAAAAATTCAAACTCAAGACACAAATCAGTCAAAAAGGATCCTCGGCTCAAAACGCCTCACAACTGAAATCTCAAAAACAAAAGGACACACCACGCAAACGCCGGTTACTAAAACACCAAATTTTCATTTAACAAAACATCTTGAAGATAAGGAAAGTCAGTGGGTTGCACAAACACCAATGGTGTCCAATGGGTCTCGCACATGAATATTCACATGCCACACCAGCACCCACATCACGTCCATCCAGGCACTCATACTCTCGTGTCATTAACCCTTTCTCCTCCCTTATACACTCATGTATGTGGTTGCCCACGAGAACACCAAAGATTAATATCAAACCATTCCATTTTTCAGAACCAAAACATCCAACCCACACCTTCCAAACCTCACACACCATTTCATTTTTAAAACTCTTCATTTGAATACATTTTCCCGGACCAAAACATTTTTACTTAAAAACCAAATCTCCACGAATCCAAAACAAAGAGTCGAGAAACAACGCAAGAGAAAACTTGTGTCAGCGGGTGGCTGGAACGTATGGTTGGCGGCCACACGCCAGTCACGCCGCCGGCACGGAGGGCATTCTAGGACAGCATCCCCGACTCCACATGGCTTGCCAGACCCTGCGAGCTCACTAGGACCACTGACCTTACCCCTTTTCATTTCCCTTAGACAAGATTAACCGCAAGAACCAAAAACTCAGACAAACCCCAACATACCTTGGTAACTTGAGTCCCGCCACGAGGTGTGCTGGCCAGGCACCTTACTCGTAGCCAGGACGTCGAGTCCCGACAACCTTAACTCAAGTCCACCGTGACTCTATCCCAAAAGAAAACGACCCAAGAGAGCAAACAACCTCCTCTGATACCATTTTGTCACGAACCAGGCCGGGTCGTCATCCGACCCGGCGCCCGACCCGGTCCGCGGCAAGGCCCGAAGGGCGTTCCCGATCCCCACGGGCTGGCACAAGTGCCCGGGTATCAAAACTAACACATGGGAACGATTTTACCCGAAATAAAAGACAGAAAAACAACTAACCAGATAAATAAACTGAAATTAGAAATAGACAACAAAACTTGCCTTTAAACTGTGAACAAGTTTAAAGTCTACAACTTGAAGCAATAACTAAAAAGAAAGGACGACAGTAGAAACTAAAACTTATACTCAAACCTCCCGGCAGAAGAGAGGCCACATCAACACCATTCTGCATGAGAAGACCAACTGCAACATGAACCACCATCACTGAGCATGAAGTCACAACCTGGAATACACAAGAAACAAAGACTACATACACCCAAAGGTGTATGTAGGGTGTGAGCCAAAAGCCCAATAGGACGTCACCCAACAAAAAGGTTCCATGCCACAACATCAAAAAGACAATTTAATGTGTTTATTCAAAATTTTAATTTAAAAAAAATGCTTTTAAAGAAAACATTTACAAGCTAAACGCTAAAATAAAAACACTAAAAAGAACTCGTTTAACAAACACGATTTTAAAGAGGAGGAGAAAAGTTCAATATTGGAACACACACACATACTCACACACACACACACACCCATACTCACACACACACACACACATACTCACTCACACACACACACACACATACTCACACCCAGGTGGTCCTCCATATGCCGATGGAAGGCACCACGTCATAGATGGTAGAGCACTATGGGTAAATCCCCTAAGGATCATCTAGCTCGAGTGGGACCCTAGAAACCTCGTGTCTCGGTGGAACGTGGCTTAGAAACCACGACCCTCAGAAACGTGGCTTAGAAGACCACGACCCTCAGAAAACGTGGCTTAGAAGGCCACGACCCTCAGAAATCATATGTTTAGTTAGTGTTGCAATCGTCAATCCAGCTAAGTGAGACAGGGACGATACCCATCCGGCTCATTAGCGCACTAGTTCTAGTCCTCCCACCTAGATACCTGGGGTTTTCCATTGTGCTCAATCAAGTTTCACATTCACATGGTATATTTTTTTTCCATATCACAGACCAAACCAGACATTACACACAAGTCACTATTTTCACACCCAAACAACATTTCAAAAACTCACGCACGCCAAAAATACGTTTCCAAAAATATATTTGTTGATACCTAATCATTTCGCAAAAACCCCATTTAAAAAAAACACACACTCAAACAAGAACATAAACAATTTGCACAACTTAGGAAGCATTATTTTAATAACACAACAAGGGCCGACACAAATAAACACACCCAATTACAAAGAAGGGAGTCGTTCAAACCATTTGCTTAATAAATTGTCCTTAAAACTAGTTTCACACCAACTACACAATTATCTGAACCGTCTGCACCTCTTAAAATGATTCGCTACACATTAAAAATCCACATTTAGACATACACAACTCAATTACCCATAAAAACTAAGTTCGCACCAACCAAACATCACCTAGAACCCAACTTGAAAACATTGCACCAAAACAACACATCTTTTTTACGTGCAAAGACCATTTTAAATTCCATTTCGCACTCAAATATTTTGAAACCACATTTGCACTATATAAACAATTGATTAAACAATTTTTGGACTTACCCCAACAAGTTCAAAATGAAGAAAACATGATCATTTCTAAAGAAAGTGAAATTTTCATGACGCATGCATGTCAAACAATTTTTAAAATGCATTTCGCGGAACTTTTAAAGAACAACCAATCATTTATACGACAACACACATATAAACAACAAGAGTCTACTATTTTGGAAATCCAATCTCATCAGACGAGCATGCCAGAACATTATAAACATGGATCGCATTATGTAATTAAATCATAGAACATATTAAATTAATTAAACAACCAAACTAAATTATCTAAAAGATGTAAAGACATGGAACCACCTACCTCGGCGGCGAACCACGAAAATTGATTTGAAATCTTCAAATCCTAACGTGAAACCTCAATCGCGCGTCGTCTGCACCGCAAGGAACCTAACGTGAAGCCAAACACATGAATTTGAACCCAAAAACATCAAATTAAAACCCTAAAACAAACAATTAAACCTCCAAAGCCAACTCAAAACTCACTGCAAAAACCAAAACACAAATATAGAAGAAAAGAAAATATATAGGAGAGGCCTAAACCGAGGGGTTGCACCCGGAGGGAGCAGCGCGCCAGGGAGGAGATCGCCCATGGGGAGCAGCGCGCCGGGGAGGCGCTCGACCAAGGGGACCAACGCGTCGGGGAGGAGGAGGTTCCAGCGGCAGTCGCTGTGCGCAGGCGGGGAAGCTGGTCGTCGGATAGAGGAGTGCAGGGGTGCGCTGGGGTTTGTCGGACCAGGGGGTATGGGGTTCGCCAGACCAGGTGAGGGGGGGTGTTGGGGTTCGTCGGATGCTCAGCCGCATCGGAATAGGGGTGCGCCAGCATGGGGCTTCGCACCGGCTAGGGCTCCGTCGGAAGGCAGCGGCGTGACGGCGTGAGGGAGCGGTGCGTTGCGGCGCAAGGGAGCAGGGGTGGCAGTTCACTGCACTGGAAGAGGGAGGTTCGGCGAGGGAGGGGGCTGCGTGAAGGGGGGGGGGGGTAGGAGGGGGGTGTGCCGCAACGGGGGGAGGGGGAAAAAAGGCACCGCAACCCTAGCCCCAAAAAGAAACGGAAATAACAAGAAAATATAATAAAAAGAAATTAATAATAATAATAATAAAATTAATAAAACAATTGTAAACTAAAATAGGAATAATAATCATAATAATCATAATAATAATAAATAAATAATAAAATAAATAAATGAAATAAGTGAAATAATAATAATAAAAATTATAATAAAATCACATAATATTAACCATAATATTTATTAATCTCACGCGACATTATTATTATTCTTATTATTATTATTTATCATTAAAACAATTTTTTAACGTTTATTAAACTTCGTACTTAAATTTTTATTTCTATTGCATTATTCATTATTATTCTGTTATGTTTCAACTCATTTTGAAAGTCAGGTAGACGGCTCGGTCTCAAAACCATGCCTCGCCCATGCGTCACATGTTGTCAAGCCCCGATGAGTCGGGCGAGGTCGCACAACTTCGGCGAAGTCACGCGTCAAGGCCAAAACGTGTGTTTCAAAATAAGAATTCAAAAATTTAAGTCGGGATTCACCCCGACTCCCTGATACCAAAAACAAATTTGGTAAAATAAATAACGTAAAATTGAAGGGTGTGACATACAATACCCCCCATGTATATCTATTAATAAAAGTAGTTCTTAGTCGAAAATAAAATGAAACAATATTACAATGTGTACTGTGACATAATATGTTCATTAAATCATTCCTAGTATAGATACTGTAATTGTTAGAATTAATCTTTCAAGGGATTCTTCATATTTTTAAAAATACCAAAAGTAGGTGGCACATGACCATTCTACACAGAACAACACCACAAAAAAGGTAATGACATTGTAAATAGATAATAGGTGGAATCTCACCTTTGCTATTTTAGTGCCACACAATTTTCATTCAACCATTCGCCCATTCTACTATCAGGAGGAAGAGAGCATCAAACCTATAAACAGAATAACAGTCAAGACATGATCGGATGATCATGTTATTCAAGATTGAATTTCTCAAAAGAATATCATCATCTAATATAAACATCAGGTGAGTGGAATACCACAACATTTACAATGGCATGCCACTGTAGTATATGAACTTCTCATGTTTTTTATAATAATTGAATATTATCATGTTTTAATCATTAAAGAAGATAAAAAATAAAAATATCATTAGTTCATAAAAAACTTCATTTCAATCCTGAAAGAAAGGAACAATATCATTACGATTCGAAAAATATCATATAAATATTTAAATATGTTATGAATGTCATACATAATTATCACAAAAAGATATAGAACAATGAAGAAAAAAATGAATTAAACCAACCCATAATTACTTTTCATCCATATAAATCACAATTCTAGATTTTCAAACTTTAATTATTCGCTAAAAAATAAAAGGCATGATTTAATCATAACAATAGAAATGATTATTGTAAAAGTCATGTAAGGCATAGGCCACTTCAATGTATCTTCGTTCCTCACTAACTCTTCCACCATGCTCTAACAATCTCAAATGAAGATTGAAAATAGTGGGAAAAGGAATTAAATAATATGATTATGAAAAATATGCATCACCACCACTATTACTTAAACTAAAATATTCATCCTTAAACATTATAGAGTCATGCATAATAGAACATTTATAAAATCATAAATTTCCTAAAAAGTTTAAATACACCACATTAATTGCATTCAACATCTTTGACAAATGATACATCCTCCCATATCTAACACATTTTCCACCCATTATAATTGATAAATAATATAAATAATATAGATAATCTAAAATAAAAATGTATTTACGTAAATAAAATCCCAAAAACACTTCCAATATTTTATTTTTGTATATATACAATATAAACACAAAAAATTTCATATCAAAACATTCCATCGCCAACTTTTCATTATTTTAATAAAAATTTCATGTGTATAATAATCATTATTATATCAAAAATATAATTCATCATTAAAATGTCATATCAATTATATTAATATAATCTATTTTAAGCCTAGATACAATCAATTAACTAAAAAAAATCAATATTACAAAACATAGACGGTCACCGATCCTCAATTAATATTTATTAGAATAAAATTCATTAAATAGGTTATGAATAAATTATTTTATGATGTTGCGAGATTTTGATTTATATGGGGTTGACAGATGGCCTCGCGGACGCTGGAGTCTCTTCCCCCTGACGGTCGACCGAGAAGCCCTAATACCCATTCTCAATCCTTCGTAAATGTTTTTTTGGATGATCTGAAAAGATCATTGACTCGAAGATATTTCTTCACAGAGGCCACTCAGCAATTTCATTCTCAACAAACGAGGTAATTCTCCTCTCTTCGGATCTACGCCCTGTGCTTGTTGGGAAATTTATCAGGCGTAGAGCATCTTGGATCTTTGTAAGGAAATATCTCGAAGCTATTGGGTTTGTAGGATTACATGTTGGTTCGCTAAACCCTTCCAACGTTTTTCTTTGGTTCTTTTTTGAAAATGAGTATTTTAGACTATAGGAGAGGAGATCGTGGGGTTTTGGTGGCTGCACAATGAAATTTTTGAAAGGGACCCCTGATTTTGATCCTGACACTGAATCTCCTCTTGTCCCTATTTGGCTTGGTTTCCCTAGATTATTGCTTCATCTATTTAAGAAAGATTTCCTGTTTTTGGTTTCTAGCCTCATTGGTTATCCATTGATATTGTATTTTTCAACAAGAAAACTCTCAAGAACTTCGGTTTTTATGGTTTGTACTGACGAGATCAATGTCTCTATACCACTTGCACCTCAGATATGGATTCCAAATGGAAATTCTGGATTCTTTCAATAGGTTATTTATGAAAAATTTCCTACTTATTGTAGTGATTTTCTTAAACAAGGGTATCCATCTAATGAATGTGGAAGGACAGTACACCCACCTGTTTGTAAATTGAAATGGGTTGAGAGGGGAAAGAAGAAGTTGGACCTGGAAGAATGCACTAGAGAGTTCGGGAAATCGATGGCCCCTGCTGGCCCTTCTGTAACTAAGGATTCTATTAGGGGGCAGGAATATGTTTTCGACAAGCCTATTGAAGATCAGACTCTGGTCATTGTCAATGACATGAATGGTTCTCAGCCTGAGAGGAATAATGTTTTCTCGGGTTTTTTTGATGCTGTCCAAAGTGCTGTGAGTGCCCCCACAATTTCCCCCACTTTGGCGAGGGATCAAGTATGGCCCTAGTTATCCTTTTAAAGCCTTCCATGATGTATATGATAGTTCACATCGAGTTGAAGAAGACTTTTTCCACTCATGTGTTACAAAAGGTAAGAAAGTGGTTGTGGATTCAGTTGGGTATATTACCACTCATCCTATGAACACATGGATGCGTCAGGATTATTCCAAGTTGGAGTGAACCATTTTCACTAGATCCTCTGAATTATGTGATGATGTGAATGTGGGCCCTCTACGAGATGATGTTTTTAAGGAACTAGCCCCAATATCTGATGAAGAGAATTTAGATGAGATACGTAAGCTTAAAAATAATGTTAGGGTTGTCTAGGTGGGTCTCAATGAAGATATTTTCCATTGTGTTGGAGAAAATGATTCTATGATGTTTCAAAGATCTCAAAAAGGGGATATTAATTTTCATGAATATTCACAAATCTGGGAATGTATGCTCTCTAAAATTGAACTGAATTTTTAACAGAATCCCAACTTTGATTACCTCTGTCTTCCTTGGGAATAGCTTGTTGCAAAAGCTCAACTAAGGATGGATTGGAGGAGATTTGATGATGGGACACAAAGATTGTTTTTATATTCTTTGTGCTGGGGATGAATATGAATGCTTAGATTGTGATGTCTCCATCGTTATGTTGCTGCAAAATATATTATACTGATGATAAAGTCTCTTTTCCTGTTTCTCACCTAAAAAAAATTGATTTAATTATTTGAAGCAGCTCCATCTTTAGAGGGAATAGTTGAATTGGGTTGGTGTTATGTGATGGCTGAACTGGATCATTTCCCAGTTCACACGTGTTTTAAACTGGCTTCAGGGATATCTCCTGCACTATTTTATCAATCTATTTATTTTTTACTCCCAAGTTTATTTTTCTATTTTCTATTGAGATTTTCAAAGGTCCTGACTGATCCAGAATTTGATTTCTGTCATTCTGTTATGCATTCTGATGTTTCTGAAGAGATAATCCACCTTCTGAAATGAAACCCTTGGGTGTAATTTGAATGGATAGACCCCCCCCCCCACCCAAATTATTCAGGCCGATCATCCACAGAAAACATGGAGATTGGTTTGAGAGATGCTGAACACAACCAAAAATGGTAGACATCCAGTGAAATTCTATTGTGCTGCTACTTGGATGATGAACTGAATGTTTTTTATTTTCCACCTCTTATTTTATCATCTTTAGATTTCTAGCTAGTGAAAATACATTTCACCTAATGCTATCACTTTATTGCTACCTTCTCATTTCATAAATTTCTGGGGTATGAGATGGGTAACCAACCCATGCTCGAATCATTTAGGTTAATTATTTTATGAAATTTATTCATGATGATACTTTATTTATTAAATATATTTCATTCATTATCATTTCACCATAAAATTTGCTAAATAAAAAAAAATCTAACTAAAAAATATATTTTATTAAATTATATAAATATATCACATCAAAAATAAAATCTAATTTTAATTAAAAAATAACATTAAATAAATAATTATCTTAAAAATTAAAGACATAATTTTATTTGTAATATTTCATCAATAAAAATAATTACTGAATTAATTTTAAAATGTTTATGACTAAATCCCTCCTAAAATTATATATATATATATAAAATCTAAATATAAATTTACCGATCAAATTGAAAATATATTAAATTCTAGAATATTTTTTACAAACATGAATTTGTAGACCATTATAATTGATCAACATTCCAAACCTTATATCCTTAAATATCCAAAACTTAAACCATAACTATATCATCATAAACCTCATACACTAGAATCTCCACAAACCACCTCAAATACACAAATATCCACAAACCATAATATAGGGATATATATTATAATTCCAACATAAATTTTTCTCATACTTAATAATCATAAGATGAAGCCAAAAAAACAAAATAAAAATCGAACTGAATAACGAAACAACAAATTCCATTTTACTCTAAAATTTAGAATCACACCTCTAGTTCAAATAGAAATTGATGAAATAAAAAATAAATGAATGTGAATAATAAATGGTTATTGCAAACACTCACTCACATATATTATTATCTGTATCACCATGTTTCCTTTTCAACCAAAATTGTGGGATGTAGATCCTTCTCTTTATTATTTATAGGTTATTCTATAACGGTTTCATTCCCCTACTGTTCAAACCACCCCAACTCATTCATAAGGTATGAATCCTAAGTATTACCTCAATTATTATTCATAGTATCACCTCAATTATTATTAATGAGGGACATCATATACTATGTTTGTCCATGGTGGTAGTTTTTATCCATACATTACTTCACCAACCCTTCAAAATAATTTGAAATCATTGATTATAAAATCATTCAAAGATACATCATCACCTAAAATAAACTCCAATTCTCATTGTCACATATGATTATAATTCTTCTCCCAAATATATTACATATTTATATTATTCATGGATAGTTTCACAATCATTTTTATATTATGCTTTACGTTTGGTCCAATAATCAATGTATATCCAATATCAACTAAGCATAGAAAAAAAATGACATGACCTCCCATAAAATGAAAATTGAAGTGAAGTCTTGATAAATAAAATGTAAATGTTATTGTAATTGAATTCCATCGAAGTAGATATTCAATAAATGATCCCTAGAATTCTTAAATGTATGTACAAAACATAACGTCTATAGTTTGAATATTCTTTCATGCTTTTCAATATAAATGTTGATTGAATGTTGTTATTGGGAATAACGAGGTTCCAAAATCACACTAAAACTCGCCACATCCTTATTATACACCAAGTCCCATGATTTGATACAATATACCACTGACATATTTAAAACTATACACTAGTTATCACATATAGCAATAATGACTAGTAAATTCTTCCATTTTATCATATCCCAACCACTATGTGACCCTCCCTAGATTGATAATGAGATCGAGTGTAATCCCCAATGCCCATATGTAATAGACAATAGGATTAGGACTAGTACTATAAGAATAAATCTAAAAATTGCAATCTCCCTATTAATAACATAAAATAATGAAAATGAAAATGAAAACCACCAATACTTGATAAATAAAGTATCCACAACTAAATATAATCAATAATGTACAAATTATGACTTTAATATGACAAAAAATAAAATGTAAGATAGATACAACTGTGGTTAAACAAATATTATCCCCTATCATGTAGATAAAACATAAAAAACTTTATACCTCAGTGGTACATGAAATAGCCCCCAAACACTATCGTCACCATGTTATCACTACATGCTAATTGTAATTAAAAAAAAATCCAAAATATTGGTATGAAAATGGTGGAGTGAGTATATCGACCTACCCATTATTTCATCCTCAAACATATCATAAAATATCATTCATGTATAACAATGAAAGAAAAAAATCACTAAGGTAGTGTTTGATCTCATGTTAGTATAATCAAATCTCAAGGGTCAACTTCATCATCCAAATAATCTGTACACAACATATTGATGATACATCCATAAAACAAATTCCAAACTCACCAATAATGAAAATTCATAGATAAAAACTATTCATAATATAACTCAAGCTAACAAAATATAACATGTCCCTATTCAAAATAACTTCATCCAACCCATTCGCCATCATCCCAATGCCTCGTGTCATGTAGAAAATAAAACCTCGTTCCCTCCATCTCATTAATATATCATCAATATTGAAATGATATAAATAAAACCATCCTCAATTATTAGTAGCACTCCCACTATAACTTTTTGAGGTGCTACCATATTACAAGATCTCACGTGGTACCACCAAACTATGGTATAAGAATAGAGGGTACTTGGTCTATTGGTTGTCCAACACACTAGATCACTCACTTAGTGTGCGTTGGGTTACACATGAGAAATCCAACCACGTGGTTATTTCATATTAATAAGTGTTCCTATCAAATGAAATAAATATATTAAAGGAACCCTTCACATATCTTATATTATAGGAAGTCTTTTCATCTTCCGTACTCCATCTAGAATCACATTTTAAACTCCCACATCATAGTATTTTTGGAAAGTTGTATGCTCATTTTTTGTGTGAACCCTTAACCGTATCCCCACTAATATCACATGTGGTCCTCCCATATAATGAATTGGAAAGAGTCTTACTCTAATTTTTGATCAGATAATTGGCGGTACCCCAACCGATATCATGTGTGGTACTCTAATATCCTAGAATGAATTATGGTTATACTCTTATGTTACAATCAAGCTCTGGGTGGTACTATCACTGGTATCGTATGTGCTACTCCAATATCACAGAATAAATACTCATCCTCATCAACCTAGAGTAGATTTATGTCAATTCTTAGGTTGATCAATCCATATGTGCATACATATATTCAATCTATTATCCACCTAAGAGAAGGGTTACTACATCAATTCAACATATCTCCAGCACAAATATGAGAAGAATTACACCATTTTACTATCACATATTATAGAGATGGATGAACACATTATGAACACATATACTAAACAATTCATTTTAATCATGCATGTAATAATCACCATTAGTGAAATCGTCACCATCATCAAATTAATCATTGATTTTTCACCCTCAACGTCACTATTTATGCATAATCAGGACATCCTCATATTTAAAAATATACAATCCTATTGAGTCATATAATATAGAATATTCTATGTAAATATTCATGGTTCGTCAATTGACTAATGACATGTTGGCATTTATATATTTTTATAATGAATCATGTCCTCACTATTATAGAACAATCCATGAATTATCCTTCACACACACGATAAAATATAAAATTACACTCACCTCCATTAACAATATAGAAAGTTAACGATTTTAGAGTTTGATAATCTGAAATACCATAAAACATTATACCATGTCGCATTACATCTACCACCCTTGATTTTTAAGAGAAATCCTAGGTTTGGTTTCAGAGGAAAAGGGGAATTGAATAGATTTCTCATGGAGAATCAAGTTTTATGGCATGGTGTATGTTTTGTGCCATGGGGGTATTGTTGTGGAATGATTTGGGAGTTGTATTGTAGCAGCTGGTTTCAGTGGTTCTGGTAATTTTGGAATATCTTCATAATGGAGCGTTAGCAATGGCATGGTGGCTGGATGGTGGAGTCATGGTAGTTCTATGGGTATCACTACATTATTGAGCGGTAGTTATGGCCTAGAATCCTAGTGTGGGCTTGGAAGATACAGTGTTTGGTGTCCGTTGCACCAAATTCCACTTCCATGGTTTATAGGATATCACTATTGACTGCGACTTGGATTCTAGATGTGCATTTGACCAGGCACCACTACAGTGTAGTTAGCTCCCTCTAGTTGTAGTTGATGTCGTTATGGGACATATTGCTCCGTAGACTTGTAGATTGTTTCATGAAGGCCATTTTTCTTGAATATATATAAATTAACATGGCCCCTCGAACCAATCCTTCTCTCAAACTTTACTCTAAGACCCTGTTTGAATCTAGGGATTCATCAATAGATCATCCAACCCCCAAGTTCTTGGCTTTATCCCCAATGATGGAGGATCGAGTCATGATGATTATAGGTGAGTTCATTCCCTGTTCTTCTTGTTTTCCTTCCATTATCATGTGATATAAAACATGTCTAAGCCTATATCTCTATGTTCATATCAGATCATGATCTTGAATAACTTTTGCGCTGAATTGACATTGGTTCTAAGATCATTGGCATGCGTGATTGATCATGCCAGTTCACAGGCATGATATTTTTATCGATGTTGGATGAATATCGATGTTGACATCGACATGCTTAAGGTAAGAGGTTTTGAATATATATGGACTTGGTATTGAGTCTCTTTCCATGGTTCATTTTATGTGCATTCATATCCCTATATTCCTTGTGTAACATGACATGGTGTCCTGTATGTAGACATAGAATAAAGAACCAATATGTGATATGGTATTCCTTTATCTGTGTGTGTACCCCCTAAGATCATACATATTATACTATGACTTTGGATTTATTTTATTGATATGATGGCACTATTTCTACATGATATGATTCATATATTATATATTTTTATTGTTCTATGAATAGTACCAAAGTAACAGGTGAACCCATCATGGATTGGGGGCCCTGAAGTGGGAGTATATTTAGACATTGCATGTGACATGATGACAGGATGAAGATTGATGATGGGGCCTGGAAACACCATGTCACTTGACCTAAGGGAATAATGGTCTTATGTGATATGACTCGACAGGTGACCATGGGGGAATGATGGTCATATGTGATCTGACTCAGGAGATAACAATGTGGAATGTTGGCCTTATATGGTCTGACCTAGAGGCCTAGTGCATGTACAACTACTCACCAGCCTTGTGGCTAGCCCCATATACTGAGCAGCTTTGTACCTGGATCCTCTACATATGATGTTTCCACAACCATTAATATATCATTATATTATGGAGTCAAGGTGGGTATGGTCAGGGTTTGTGGTGCCTTGGTTATCACACATAAACTGAATATGGTATTTATTACTTTTTTGTGAATTTTTTATTAAAATTTCATACTCATCTATTTAAATGTGAAATTATATGAAATAAACAATAGTGTTGTCCTGTCGGGTTATACTCACACCCTTCATGGGCAACAATATGCACATGTAGATTTCAGGACCATGGATATAGAAAAGGTTAGGGGCCCTGTGGAAAAGAGATAAATAGACAGAGGCATGGAGTTAGAGGTGATGTCAGGACATATTCTGAACTATTGTTTCCATACATATTTCCATTTCCATTTCTTGTTACTTGATTTTACCAACCACACTAGGGGTCTATCTGATAATCATTATACGACTTGGAATCACATATTCTTACCATTTTTGGTCATCATCTATTGTGAGGTTTATTTTCTTTATATTTATGTTGTTAGATATAAAAAAATACTATGATTATAGAGGTTATAGTCTCCCCATGTTACTTTAGACCCTCACCACTATTTGTTAGTCTCTTTCATACGGGGATGCATGCATGATCTTATCTATCTCATTGATTGGGAACTAGTGATTCAGGTCTTGGCATTACAATATTGTATTAAAGGGTCTGAGGTCATTCTCATACTCTTCTTTTGGTGTTATAGTAGAAATGGGATAGGTTGTGTGGAACTTGGGTACGAGAGTTTGAATGTGTCTAGACAACCATATGTAATGGACCTTTAAGTTATTGGTAACGATATTTCAGTTACTATTTTTTTTTGGGTTTTGGGTTCATTCATGCATCATGAATAGGCACACATGAACCGATGTTATATATATACATGTTGAGTGCTTCATTATAGTTCTTTAATAAATTTGTGGTAATTATTGGGTGATATATATGTATCCTATTATCTTGTGGTATATCTATTTTGAATTAGTTAGTTGAACTTTATTATGTTTTTTGTGTTACATATAAGATCATGACTAACTTTTAGGTATGTAGGAATAGGATAGAGCATTGTGTGGAACTAGTAGGGGGTTTCCTTATGGTTTTGGGTAACCTCCATGGAATATTCTTCCCATTGAATCCCATGTTTGTGCCTATAAATTTTATAGGTTGTGCATTAAGAGGATTATTATAGTCTTTATAAGCATTCAATGGGAATTACGATAATGACGCCTTAGAGATGTTTAATGGGGCCACCTGGTGAAGTGTACCAAGACCTTTCTATAAGGTATTATGTCCTAGCTCTAGCAGAAAACATGTAGGATAATGATTTTGTACATACTCTAGCAGTTCTTGAATAAGGGATACTATTTCCAGGAGTCTTCCTCTTAGTGAATTTTCAATGAAGAGATGTTTCTAAGACTATGGTTGATTATTCTTGGGAAATTCAACTCCATCACCCTCAATCATTCCAAGTAACTATAGGTCATCTGGTTGCTGAGGACCAAATTACTGTTATTGAGGGAGTCTTTGATCTAGAGAAGAATCTAGAGGGCCATCAAGTGAATTTAGCTACATTCATGATTCAAGGACATTCTAGGATGTGGTGGGATATCATGAACAAGGTAGGGATGCATGAGGGTATGATTTGTATGGCCTTCAAGAACCCTTTCTTCATGGAGTTCTTTCTAAGTACACTAATTCTAGACCACACTAAGGAGTTCATGGGGGATTCATTAGGGAATAATGTTATAATCTACCTATTCATCCTATTTTATAGAGTTTCTCTATTTTAATCATCTCTTGGATAAGAAAAAAGAATAGAAGGAAAGGAAGTTTGAGATAGTTATTTATCTAGAAATTAGATTCCATGTTAGAAACATTGTCCTGAAGATATACCTAGTGGTGTCACACATGTCTCTCACCATCATGAATGGTTTAGAGGGCAACTTTGTAGTAGGTATTATTCCAATTTCTAGTGCATTTCTAACCAGAATACACAATGATACATCAATTAATTCTTATAGTGGTAATAAATTGAGTGTTGATGGGATGTATTTGGTGAGTTATAAGAAGATGTTTCATGGTTGGTTTTCTTGGGTTCTCTTTGGTAAAGGAGGTGTTTCCCAATGTTAAAAATGTGGGTATAGAGGAAATTCCTACAATGTTTTCTGGGAGAACAAGAGTAACTGCCACTAATGCAGAAACACATGACATCTGTGGAGTTTTTTGATTAAAGGTATCATGTGAAATGTGTCATGGGGGTTTGAATCAGACATAAGCATTAAGCCTTGGGAATTGATGGGGTCTTACTAGTAGGTCATGGCCCCCCTAAATGATGAAGAATATTGTTTTTCTTGTATATTAGGTACAAGTCCACAAAGTTGATGTATCCCAAGTGTATGTGTTGCACTAAATTATAGATAAAAGTGGAGATAGACCATCAACTATTCATGAAAGTTCATGATCACATCTACTATTTGAACCTCTCTATTTATACTGGTTCTTCATATTCTACCATATACACTAATGTTATTTCTATCCAAGATTTATCATATATGATATCCTATAAGTTTAACTCTCTTGACATGCCTCTATGAACTAAATTATACAATCTATGGTGATTTCCAAACTATCCTACATATGTTTCAAAATATGGATATCTCTGAGATTTCATGATCATTGAAATAACTATTTTTTATGTGATCTTTTAGATAAACTGGTAGAAAAACATCCATGATTACATATATTGTTATCAGATATGGGTATCCATCATTTCACCCAAGGGAGATAAGTTCTTATCCACCAATGAGTGGGATGTAGAGTCTTGTAGATTTAGAAATTATTAGAGCAAGGTTGAATTTATTATGGTGTACTTAGCTGACATGTTTCATACATCAGAGCCAATAATAGCCTCTTTATGCTCCTAGAGTGAACCTCTACCAGGATGTCTTCCCTAAACCCTTCTTCAGAATTCTTCTTGATTGAGTGGTTATCCATGATATAAAACTCAAGCTAGGGGCATAAACTATATTGATCTCCTATATTTTTTGGCACCGGTTGAGTTGAAGGAAATCAAGGTGCAAATAGAGGAATTGAAAGTGAAGGGCTTTATCTGACTGATCCCGTCACCTTCGAGTGATCCAGTGTTATTTTCCAAATAAGAAGATGGTATTCTATAGACTCGTGTGGAATACCGGAAGCTAAACCAAGTGAAAGTGAAGAAAATTCATCCTTTACTTAGGATTAATTATCTCTTTGATCAATTATAGGGTTACTGGTGGTTCTCCATGATCAATCTTCATTCAGTCTACCATCTGTTTAAGGTAAGAGAGGTGGATATTCCTAATACTTCATTTAAGAGTAGATATGGATTAAATGAGTAACTCATAATTCCTTTTAGTTTGATGAATACCATATAATTGTTCACATCACTCATGGATAAGATCTTTAGTCTATATCAAGACTCTCTCATCATGGTATTTGTTAACAATATCCTTATATATTCACGGACATCTGATCTATATTCTAGAAACCTTATCACCATGTTGTGTACACTCTAAGAGAACCAGATTAAAGAAATGTTTCAAAATATAATTTCTATTTCTGATATGTGTGTTTTTTAGCCATGCGGTATCTGAGGAAGGAATTTCTATGGACCAAGGGATAGTGGAAGAGGTGGTGTATTTAGCGCCAGTCAGATTTTTTTTGACATCATGAGCTTTATTGGGTTAGTTAGACGCAATTAAAACATCATCAAGGGAATATCCCAATTATAATAATAGATTAAATAGATTAATATATTGGGTGTGACATTGTAATGGACTGATCAACATGAAAAGATTTTTCTTAGGCTAAAGAGGAGATTAACGATAACACCGATTTTTATTCATCTAGAGCCTAGGATTTGATACATAGTTTTTCATATGTTGATTTAGGAGTCATAATGATTTAGAGGGATCAATTATTTGGTTGTGGGTCACATCATTTGTGACCTCATAAACATAACAACCTAACACATGGCTTAGAGTTGGGAGATGTGGTCTACGCCCTGAAGTGTAAGAAACATTGTCTCTTTGGTGAGAGGGTTATCCTCTACATGGACCACATGATCTTGAGATATATATTATTTAAATGGGATCACAATATGTTTTAGAGTAATTTGGTAGAATATCTATAGAAATTCAACTTTTATATTGTCTATTTTGTATGGAAGGGTAATTTTTTGAAGATACTCCTAGCTAGATTTCACTAGAGATGCATGATCTTAGTGACTGTCCTTCAAAAGAGGAATGTAATTTTATATTATTGATGGTTGAGTGGATTGCGTATGAATAGGATTTCAATGGATTAATGACATGTTCACCTTTGGTTTTCACTTATTAAATTGTGGACTAGGTGAAAATGATCGAAAATTCAGATCCCTGGTGCATAGTGATGTGAGAGAACTTAAAAAGAGATTATTATGTTATGGGATAGTCCATGAATGATGAAAACATTATTTACATACATGGAATGCTATTTTTGTTAGCTTACATGAAGGATAAGCTGATGAGATACACTTATTCTTTGAATTGGGTAGTTTATTTAGGGCCAATGAAGATTTACCATGACGTATGACGTTGATTTTGGTGTCCATGTATGAAGAGAGATGTTAATTATTTTGTATGGTAATTCCTTTCCATTCATAGGTAAATTCCATACATCAGTATCTTAGTGGGTTTATTTTGTCACTTACAATACCTATGTGGATGTGGGATGACATGATGATGGACATTGTGATGGGGTTACCCAGGACCTCGAGGATTTATGGTACTGTTTATGTGATAGTTGATTAGCTGATGAAAGTGGATCATTTATTACTGATTTGAGATACCCATTCTATGGATGAGTATGGAAAGAAGTATTTACAATATATTATACACCTTCCTAGAGATCCTTTGATCACCGTATCTGATAGATATGTGCATTTCACATCATTTTTTTGGGAGAGTCTTACCAAAGTCTTTTAGTACCCAACCAAGTCTATGTTCATTGTGTCATCCACAAATGGATGGATAATCAGAGAGAGAGAGATACATATTTTAGAGGATAAAATAAGGCAATGAGTTCTATAATTTGGTAGAGATTAGGATTTACACTAACACTTGGTTGAATTTGTATTCAAAAATAACTTTGAATCTCTAATTCTGATGGAACCATATAAGGATATTTATTTCTACCCATTTCAATCAATATTATGTTAGCACGAGGAAAGTGAGGTAATAGTGGTTGGGTCAAACCTGGTACATGATACCTCTAATATAGTGTGGTTAATCCAAGCATAGTTAGTCACCACTCATATCATACTACAATCATATTCCTATAGGATGTCTAGATCCTTGGAGTTCACCATGGTTGAATAAGTTTTCTTACTTCTGACTCCTATATTAGGGAATATATAGTTTCTGAAGCAAGGGAATCTATCATCGAGAATCATCATATCGTATGAGAAATTTAAATGTATCATAACTACAACCTACCATTTCAATAAGACTCAATGTTTTCAGGGTACACATGATGTGTTTTATTTATCTCAACTTCATATATGCATACCTAATTCTACACACATGACCGAATGTAAGGATATTGATTTGGATCCTGACATATCATTTGTAGAGAACCTAGTATGGATCATAGACCATAGAATTAGTTTTTTAGGGAAGATTGTTCCACTTGTTAGATTCATATGGAAGCATAGACTAATCCCCGAGGAGATATGGGAGAAGGAGTCTGATGTTCAACCTCAATGGCCCAAGGTATTTGAGTATGAAACCTAATAGAACCTCTCAAGGATGATAAGTTGTTAATGAAAGAGATTTATAATACAATTTCTTTTTAATAAATGGAATATGGTTGGATACATAGGAAAATGGGTAATTTGAACTTATTTCTCAATGGGAATCAGATTCTATGTTGTCGATTGTGTCTTACATCATGAACGATATGTAAGTGGTGTGGTTTGGGTGTTTTGGAATAGAAGCTTGTTTTAGTGGTTCCAGATTATTTTGTTACAACTAAAACGTGGAGTGCCATCTATATCTTGGAAGCTGGATGGTGGAGTACATATAGTTTTTCCATAACCTAGGTCACTATTTCATGGAGCGGTGGATGTAGTATATTGTCACTGTGAGGACTTGGATGTTTCAATGTAGTGATGGCCATTGGACTGTAGTTATATCCAATATTTTATATGATCTCATCATTGAAAAATTCATATATTTTGGAAATGATTTTGACTAGTCATTGCTAAAAAATAGATAACTCCCTTGTGTCATATTCCTTTCCATTATGGGATGCATTGTGGAATATCCCCGAATGTTTTGTCATGATGCCTGTTTTTCCAGAATATCTATAAATTCATAATGCACCTCAAACAAATCCTTCTATCAACCATTCCTCTTATTCCTAGGATGATTCTAAGGAATCTTTATAAGGCCATCCATCCCCAATATCTTAGATTCATCCTCATTTATGGTGGATCAAATCAAGATGATTCTAGTTGATTTTTTCCCTATTCATCTTGTTTTTTCTCCTTTCTCTAAGGATGGACCACATATATAATCATGTGTCCCTATATCCTCCTCAAATATTGATATAGAATATCTTTTTGTGATGAATTGGGGTAGGTTATAAGAACTTTTACATGTGTCCCTAATCTTTTTGGTGCGTGAGTGTGATTTGGTTATTGGATCTTGAGTAATCTTAATGTTGATGTTAAAGTTATTATGGTAGGATTTCATTAACATATAGGGAATTATCCTAGAGTCGGTTTCCATGTTTTTTTGGTGTGTTATTTCATTTACATAGATTCCTTATGTTACATGACATATTGGACCATGTATAGACAAAACATAGAGAACCATTGTGTGATACAGGTTTCCTATGTGTGTATGTGTGTCCCATGAGACCATAATTTTTTTGATGTCCCTATAGATGTATATTATTGGTATAATGAAACTGTTCCCATGTGATTTTAATTTTATATTATATATTATTTTTGTTGTTCTATGCATAGTACCAAATTGATAGGTGTACCCATCATTGCTCATTGGCCCTAGAGGAGGATCATATTCAGACCCTGCATGTGATATGATTACAAGACTGAGTTAGAAAATAGGGAATGATGGACTTGTTTTTCCTAACCTGGGGTCTTAATAATCTTATGTGATCTAACCTTAGAAGTGAAAATTTCTTATGATGACCTTATATGATCTGACCTGAGACATGAGATTGGGGCGTGATGGTTATATGATATCTAACATGAGAGATAGAAATGGGGCATGATAGGCTTATGTTGTCTGACCAAGAGTATTATGTCTTGTACTACTAATGGGAATCCATAAGGCTAGATCCTTCTATTGAGAATCCCTATAGATGTATCCTCCACTTGTGTTGTTCCCTTAACCATTCTAATTTTCATTCGACATGGAGCTAAAGTAGGTACAGAAGGAGCTCATTGTGGCTTGGTCAGTCCACAGATACTTGGTATATTATTTTTTATCCTATGACTGTTTATTTATTATTTTTCTATACACCTATATATACATGTGAACATATTTTAAATATGTATTGTTCGAGTTTTACTGGGTTATACTCGCACCCTACACAGGCATATTGATTCACATTCATATTTCATTAATAAGAATCTTATGAAGAGAAAGTGACCTATGAAAAGGATATTTAGGGATGGACACATGGATTTATAGGAGATTTCGAGACATATTACAAACAATTATTGCTGCACTTATTTATTTTTATGTTTCACATTACATGGTTTGACCCACAATACTAGGGGTTTGTCTGATTATCATTTTATGATATGGTAAAAAATATGCTTAGTGTTTTCGGTAATCTTCTACTATGAGTTTTGATTGGATAATATTTATGATATGAGTTATAGATAATGGTTATGATTATAGAGGGTATAGTCTTCCCACATTACATTATACCCTCAATGTTAGTCAGAAACCTAGAATGTACAAGGAGGTACAAATAAGGTTATGTGACTCTTCATCTCAAACTCGGTGAATAAGGCCAGTGTATTATATTACTCATTCTATTATTCATATCAATATTTAGGTCCAATAGGAATCTACTCAAGGTTTTTAGTTTTTGAAATCATCCTAAGATTTCCCACATATTCATCTATATCCAAAAACACAATTTATATTTTTATCCACTTTCAAGAATTAAATTGATTAATAGATGGTTTGATATATTCTAAAGATAAAATGATCAATTCAGTGTCCTTAGAATATATCTGAACTACATCATCATCCATTCTGAATGTTGGAATATTCAAATTCCCAAAAACTCCCCTAAACTTAAATACTATTGATGTTATCACTCTCAGGATATATATGGATATTTAAGTAATTATAACTATTATTTTGTCTAAAATGGTTCCCATACCATTTAAATATATATAATATATTAAATTTAATATTTATATTATTATTATTTATGGATAAATTATATTTTTTATTTCTTTTAATATAAATGACATCGTCTTCCCTAAGTTCAATATGGGAAGCCTAAACTATGAACATTTCCCCAAAATCATAATCACACCACACAGACCTAGGCCAGAATTGACCACTACTCTCACCACCTCATATTCTTGCATAGACATACTCTATAATATGAAAAACACCTCTATCTATCTCCATCCCTCAACTCTCTCTTTATTTTTAACAACTCACTTCCCAAGGCCCCAACCCACTACACATCAAACTATACCTACAACAATGCTATTTTCCACAAGTCACCTATAAACAACCACATTTTCACACCATGGATACTAGGGACACCAAATAAATTCAGGATCTATAATTCTAATTGAGAATAAATCATTCCTTCCAAAGATATAGAATGGTTAAAATATGACTAAATATTTTCCATGGATTAATATTCCCTCACCATGTCTTATTTAGACCACTATCACTGAATCAATAAGTCTCCTGAACCATTATTTTTTGTTCAATATCCCCAACTAAACCTACTAAAAACATAACTAAACTCAAATAATATATACTCTAACAAAAATATTTGGGACATCATTCATTAGATATTATCATTATGTTATATTGGAATGAATGGATAGTACACCTATGATCACCTAAACTCGATCAGGCTATAATTGTTAAGAACATATGGTATAGATTACGATAGCTTTGGGGATTCATTTGTTGAATCATAGATACCTTAGTTATATTCATTATAATGGAATTTAATAAATATAATTTATTAAAATAAATTTTAAAAAATGATTGAATTGAATAATTATTAATGAACATAATTATAATGAATTCTATTTTACATTTTTAGGGACAAGTAAAAATTATTGGAGATATTCAGAAAATAATAAATTGAGAGAAATAACTTTTTCTTCTTCTTTTATTCTGATTTATACTCCATAAATGGAATTCCCTAATGAAAATAATGATGACTATAATGCTTATATATAGTTAAGTTCTTGAAAATTGGATTTGGTCAAGTTAAAAACTTTCTATGAAATTAATTTCCAATAAATAGGACCACCATATTTTAAGCATCATTGGGCAGATGAAATATCAATAAAGTTTGTGGTTCAGAAGAAAATAAAATAAACATGCCTCATTATTATTGATTAATTATTTGAATTAAAAAATCATGGAGATCCATGATCCTTCACATCATAGAAAACTACACACTAAGGGAAATAAAGTGCTCTGTGATCGATGGTATGGTTATAAATATATTCATAGGTCATATTACAAGGTAAAATATCTACTTTACACCACCCAAGGGTAACCATTACATTCTAAAATTGGATGAACATTCAAAAAACCTTTTATGGGATATTTACAAAATAAAAATTTCTATTTTTCTCTCCAGGTATAAAATTAAATAAAATTCATTTGGAATTTAATAAAATGTAAAATGTAAATTTTTTATACCCTTAAAATTGATACATTTAGAAACCATTTCATCTTTGAAAAAAAAATCTCATCCTTACAACTAAAAAACCTTTAAAAAATTAACATTCAAAATGCCTTTCATTAATATTCTAGAGAAGTTATACCATTAAAACGGATCATATAATAATTCAATAGCTAAATATTCATTAAATACACACATTAAAAAATTGAAATAAAATATACAATATGGTAATAAATAAATACTAACATAAGGAATGATTTCAAATTAATTTTATTTTTTAATATAAAATGGATCACTATGGAATAACTCCAAGATGGGAATGAAAAAAACATGAAAAATCACGTAAATATTACAATAATCTAGAACAACCCTTCTTGATTGTTTATATTATACATTTGTACCTCTATTGTGACCAAACTAATGGAATCATCTTATTATCATATAAATTTTTGTATATAGTCCCCCACACTCCCACTATTACACACTCGATCCTATCCCCTGATCTCAAATACCACCTTAGCCTCTAACAAAAAAATTACATCCTTATAAAAACTTCACTTTAACATGATAATATAAAATTAAACATGATATGTAATGATTATCAAGAGGGACCTGCACAAATCATTACCTACAACATAAAAAGGATTATTAATTCAAAAATAATTGTAATAAAACAAATCATAACAAAACCTTATTGGTGATTAAATTTAAAATTAATATAAATTTCACTAGATTGCAATAATTGGCCAACATTGTATTCATTAATATTTAAATCAACACCATAAACTATTATCCTTTATTAAAGAAAGAAATGAATATTCCTTCTTTGAAACCAATGAATATATATTTATTATAAAGTAGGTTTGTTACTTCAAGTTACTAAGTAATCATATATGATTATTATTAATAAAATAATCGAAGTGATTCAATTAAACTTTTTTATCATTACATCCTTCTCCACACACAAGAAACTTCCCATTTATAGAATTATCAAAATATATATATAATATATCATATTGAAAAGAATAATTTTCCATTTAGAACTGTACAAGGTAAAAATTTCATCCATAAATCTCATTATACAACCTTACTACACCTGATTGTACAACTAAGAAACACAATTATCAATTATTTTAATTTACTCTTGAGTTATCTATAAACAAGTTCCTTCCGCAATCCACATATAGTGATTAATTTATCTAATTTCAACCATATTATAATATAATAATGCAGACCTTATAAACACACCATAAATTTTGACACACTTCATTATTCCATCACATTGATGTTATACATTCCCATTATAACATTTATCCCATTATAATCCATGGGAACAAATAATGTTACCGAATAATCATTCATAATCAATTCATAAATTTGAAGCCTTAAAAGTATCATGTTGTAATCATCATTTCTCTCTCTCATAATGGTATCTTCAACCAAAATATATAAATCTTACAAGGATTAATGATTCTAGATTCAACCACCCACATGTGACACATCTCCATAGGCATAAAAAACACTTCATATCCATACATCCCCAATAAAAATTGAACAAGGCCATCATCAACACAAAAATACTAAAACTAGGAAAGTGACTATCTAGGAAAGAGACTTTAAACAAGAAAAAAATATTCATATAGAAAAATAATACCATTATAATGAAACTAAATAAGGATTTTCAATAAGAAAAACGTTCTCCCAAATGAAAAAATAGTAAAAGATAACAAAATTATAGTTATTCAAATAACTAAAATGATATTATAAAGGTCAGAACCCATTACATCTGAACCTCATGAAAAATATAAATATCACAGGTATGAAGAATTTTTCATTATAGCTACCATAAGGGTAGGTTACCAATAAAGAAAACCAAAAATCAAGACCTAGAGTTTTAATGATGATGTTATTTCTAATGAAATTGATAATCATCAGGTTCAGATAGACAGATTGAAAATTTGAAAACATATCCCGGAATATGATATTAATCCAGATTATCATTTCTAATATCTCAAGGAAATTTAAAAAAGTGATATATTAATTCTATTAAATTATATAAAACATGATCATAGTGAAAATAACTTAGATTCTCAATACACTAAACCTCTAAGAAACCGAGAAACTATAAATCATAGTTTGTAATTAATACTTTTCAAGGAACTTATTAAAAAAACTATTTCTCAACATATCTATCCATATTCAGAATCAAGAAATAATAAATTTTGAGAAGACATAAAAACAATATTATGATGATGTTCTACATATTTTTTCCTCACGTGAATATTTAAAAAAAACACATAATATAGATAATAAATAAAATTTATTTCATATTAATATTCATGATTATATTTTACAGATTCATATTCCCCATAATGATTTTAAGTAGTTTTTTGAATGAAAATAGAATAGTTTCATTTAACTAAATTGTTTACCCATGTATTATATGGTTTTATTTATATTTTACATTTATTAATTTTATAATTTGATGTTATTAAAATGGAATTTATTTTTTTCATCATCATTTCATGAAATTATTAAGACAATTTTATAAGATTTATCTAAAATAGTTGACTTTTGGGTGAATAGGGAAAACTACTTATTTTATAAATATGGTCAATTTTATTACATTATATTGATATAATAATGACATGAAATATTATGGAACCATTATTTTGAACAAGTATATATTTATGAACTAATATAGTTCATTTAAAAATATAATAATAAACATATAAATTTATGGTTTACATTTTGGAAATATTGTTAAGGAGTTTAGTCAAATAAAAACTAATTTTGGTTCTCCCATTTTAATCATGTATTCACAAGGTTACTTTTAATTTTATATTGGTTCAAAATTAAAATAACTTTACTATAATTAAACATAATCCAATTAATTTCAAATTAATCAAAACTACACTTTATTTTTGTGTAAAATCATTTCTCCTTAAAAAGGTTATTCTTCTAAAAAATGTTTTCCTTGCATTACACACACTTAATTTAAATGTAATTATTAACACTTATATAAATGAAGTAATTGAAAAATTATTACAAATTTTGGATAAAAAATTCATAATTTTTAAATGATGTAAATTTCATTTTTTTCCATTTTGAATAGTTACGATTGTAAAATTTGATGACCAAGGTAAAGGTTATAAGAGTTAATGAGGGGGGGGGGGTAAAGTAAGTGATATGGATTCAAATATCTCTAAACAAAAAATATTTTGTTTTTATGAATTTATTTTGACATTAAAATATCATATAATTGAATGTGGTCTAAATTGTATCTAATTTCCATGTGAATTTAATTTATTATATTTATAAGTTCTTAATATTTAAAATGGTGCCCTCTTATTATATGAAAAATGGAACCTCATATCCTCAATTAATCACACACATGACCACCCTAGATCAACCATTATCTAACTAAATACATCCCTAGAAATCATCCATTACTAAGAGGTACTGATATCACCTAAATAATATCTCTCTATATATTAACTTGTAAGCCACATGATGATATCAAAGGTTCAAGTATAAGTCTTAACTGAATTATTTCATGTATATTTATTCTTATAAATCCTTAAAATATATTATAACCATATTATTATAATCAAGTAATGTTTTTTACTATACATAAATTTTATTAGTTATATGAAACAATTATTTTATACCTCATTATCATCCTTTGGAAAATAAAAAGGTCAGTATTTTTCACATGCCGAATACTACCTCAACGAAGCGATGTAATTCGTTTTTCATCATTGACACATTGTGATGTTTATAAAGATGTATTTAATAATAATATATGATATTTATAAAATAATTGTGATTTAATGAAGATAATATATTATCTACCTTCTCACCCTCTCATCTATTGGATAATGTCATTGATGTTTATGCATATGTGTAGAATACCACTTCTACAAAGAGATGAAATTCATTTTCCATCATGACCATACATATCCAATAATAATTATGAATTTAATGGATTAATATGATTTATATTACATGATTATGAGTATGAAAGGTTGAACCATTATCTACATTATTCCCATTTTATCCATTAGAAAAGAAGAAAACAACACCCATGCCTACATGCAGACTATCATCTTTATGAATGAAATGTCTCATTTTCTATCACCACCATACATGGATGGATTTTAGATTATATTAAATGTATAAAAAATATATTTATACAATTTTTATTATTCTGTACATGATGGAACCATAAACCCATTGACCACAGTCAGCACACTAATGCTTTTTTGGACAGAATGACCCTATGACGTCAAATGTTAACTTAATAGATTTAGTGAATGACTAAAATGTAGAAATAAATGAAACAAAACTGATAATGAAAAGGTGATAAAAATTAAAAAGTTTATTAAGTAAGTAATTAATTAATATAATTTAATTATTCTTAAATGTAAATGACTTATGTGATGAGTTAGGAAATAAGGTTTGTGGATTTATTTAAAAACATAGGTTATTATTATCCATTCAAAATACCTCTATACAATATCCATGCATTTTAATAAGTTTTATGAATGTAATTATCTATATTTTATGGATTTTTAAATGACATGTTTAACTACCTTTTTCATTATTTAATTTTTTTTAAAAAGGAATCATTTAAATGTTTTTGAGATGGTTAATTTTGATTTTTTTTTCAAAAATGTAAATGAATGTTATTAACAATTACCGCATAACCAAATTTATCCACTTTAAAAGATATTATTTATTGATAATCATCCTCTATATGTTTTATATAGTTTTTTCAATGAGTATCCAGTGATCATTTTTTGGGAATTTTTATTTTTTTAATGTTTTCAATAGAAAATGAAATTTCATCTCATTTTTATGAGAAAACATTATGTGATTTTACTTATGGTGTGAAATGCCAAATATTTTGAGTTTTATATTCAAAATTAATGATTTTATGTGTTTTGTTCATGTAATGGTTCTTTAAATGTTTTTATAATGATGAGTAGGTCAGATATAGATCTTTATTACATTGGGTAATGAAATCTTCTCAAACAAGAGACATAATGGAATTAAATGTGAAGATTGTTATTTTATAAGGGTGATTGTAAGAGTGATTATAAGGGAAATATAAATATAGTGTATCAAATTACAAACATGAAATTCTATACATGCAAATGGATTTTTATGGAAATAATCTTATTTTATATGGTAATAAAAAGGAGCATATTATTTATAAGAATTTTATAAAACCCAAGTAATATAAGTATTTTTTAGATTTATCAATATTTATTAATTATATAATAATTAAAAGAGACACTATGTTCAATAGTGTACATAAAACGTTATATCAAGATTAATTGAATAACTAAATATTATTATTTAATATGGTAGTTATCATATAGCTGTTAGAATGAAAAGTATGAATATGATTAACTGAATTATGAAAATATGGTTTAAAAATTCATAATTAATTAATTATCTATTAACCAATTAATTATAAATTAATATAAAACATTTTTTTAAATAAAAGGAAATGTTTTTTTGAAAAATTATTTAAATGTGCACAAATGTGTTTTATACCAGTAAATAAATAAATCACACATATTTTATTATATTAATGAAAAATATATATAATATATTCAATTTAATTTTTAAAATTAATTTAATGTGTTTTCTAGACAAGATATAAGAACAAATCCAAATTTACGTATAAAAGAAATATTTTTCAAAAAAGACAGTTTTGCCGTCTTTTGATGGCACAATAATTTTAAATATATATTTTGAAACTTTTATAACTTATATTAAATATAATGAACTTATTATTTGAAATAGAAATATCAAAATTTAATTTGGTTTCATTTTTGGTATTTTTTGACGAGTTTCATATTTTGATGAATAGTGAAAAAAATAATGCATTTTAATTGAAAACAACTTTTTCATCAAATTTATTTATACTGTTAAATTATATTTTTAAATGGTTTTAAATTATAATTATATCACGTTTTTATCATTTAATTCAATCTAGGTCATTATAATCAATTTCACATTGAAATTGAATATAAAAACTTTTTGAACATTTGAACGTTTTTATTTTAAAAACTCGTTTTCTCATTCTATCAACAGGATAAATTTTTAATTAATTTATACCATTTATGTTTTGGGAATTTTGAAAAAAAGATTCCATATTTGGAATCATAATTTTCAAATTTATTAAATATTTCCCTTTTATTTTTTAGACATTATGAATAATAACTTTTGTAATATTTTTATTACCACATTTAAGGATATCTCGGGAAATTAAAGGTAAAAATAATATTATAACTAATATAAAATCACCATAAAACTTTTACTAATTTAATTGGATGGGTTTTTTTGACCAAAAGCATCAATGGGATGAGATTATAACCTTTGGAAGCCACTTGGGTGTGAGTATGACATTTATATTATTATATTTAAAGAAAAATCAATTTTGTCACACTTTTATTTTTAACATGTAAAATATTTTTAATGGGGCTATATAAGGGATATATTTGAAAATAAATATTAATTATAAAGATAAAATGTTTATCTACATCTTGGAAATTTATTTATAATTTTTAGTGATAAAATAATTCCTTAAAATGGTGACGTAATAACGATACAGTAGTTGTTTAATTAATGGATAAATCAAATAAATAATATTAATAATATTAAAATAAATATAAATTGATATAATTAATGTAATAAATGAATTTTATGGATGGATTTGACATATTAGTGATAGTTTAATTTTTTTTTGAAGATATATGTCACAACCCGTCACCCGGGGCCCGTGTCGTGACTACCCCAAGCCCGCCTTCCATAGTCCATGGGCTGGAGACTAGCACCGAAAAGGCGTATCCCTATAATGGGAAGACATTACTTTTAAAACTATACAAACACACAATCTAAGAACACAACAAGAAGCAACCACGAAGTAAAATGCTGTAGTAAAAAGTGTACTGAAAGTAAAGGGGTCAGAATACAAGCCTAACTGGAAAGTACAAGTACAACTGAAAGAGAAAACAACTCCTAGGACATCCACCGAGGATCCTACCTGAAGGGTAGGTACAGATCACAATCAGTAGTCACTGCATCATGTCACATCAAATGGTCCACCTCTGAGCACCATCCAGTCCTGGCTCCCTCAGCCTCGATCAATGTTGCCCATCGTCTGCACAAGACACAACAAGGTACGGGCGTAGCCCATTCAAGGGTGATTATAACAATACTCAGTAGGGACCCTGAGACCCCCTAAGGTCTCCCATAGTTCAACAAAGGAAATAACCACAAAGAAAGGCCTCAACCAAAAAGTACGAAGTAGTAGTCATAAACTCTACATAGGTATATGCCTACACATATACCTAAGTTATCAAAATATACTCATCTCATACATGAGGAAACATAAGGCTCAAACTTTTAATCCATTTTCACAACTGATCCATGAGGAAAGAAAACCACAAAGGTAACACCACTAAGGTAACACCATGAAGGTAAAAGTTCTACAATGGTAACACCACGAAGGTAACACCATGAAGGTAAAAGTACCACAAAGGTAACACCATGAAGGTATCACCACAAAGGTAAAAGTACCACAAAGGTAAAGACTTATCTCACACCAGGTAAATAACTTAAGTACTTAAGTACAAATTATTATTCATAAATATCGATCATCTTATTCTGTCGAGAAGCTCTGCTGCTGACCCACACATGATCAATAGATGCTGACCCACACAGGATCGCTAGGCGCTGAACCACATAGGACCGATAGATACTGAACAACACATGATCGCTAATCACTAACCCACACATGATCGTTAGATGCTGAAACACATAGGATCGATGTTCTTTATTCACATTACAACCAACCACTAGATTCCCACACCAATCACGCTTGATTCCGAGAGGATACGCTCCTAAAGGCATCAGTCTTACCTCAACCACCACAAAGTTCCATGAAGAAGTATCCCAAATGACCACCATGTCGTAAGGGTTCCAATGTGACAGACGGTGCGTCATTCGGACGCTCAGTCTGTACGTTATAAGCGTTTTAGTACTGAGGGCCCGGTTGGATTCGAGTTTGATCCAACTTGGCCATACTCCAACTTTTTCCAAAACTCAAGTGAAGTATAACAAAAGGACCGTCTTTCTCCAATGATCCCAGCACTGTAGACAATTCATCAAACAAATACCTGATTCACAAGTTATGGCTCTTTTAGCGAAACTGGGCCTCAAAGGGTCCGGGTTTGGTCCAACCTGACCCAGTACGGGTCTGAACCATCCCGGCCCATTGGGCTGGCACGACTCAACCCAAGGAGGGGTGCGGCCCACTGGGCTCGCATGGCCCGGACCTCCCTAGCTGGCACGGGGGGGGGGGGGGGGGGGGGTTCCCCATTCGGTAATTGGAGCGGTGGCGCCAGGTCGCCAACGGGACCCACGAGGAGTGGGTCCCGACCCTTCGCCACATCTTTTGAGCCGCGATTGTCTTCATTGGCGCGCAACGACATGCCGCTTGCCTCTTCCCGCGGCCGACCAGTGTCGGCGGCTGCTATCCACCGTGGCTTTATGCCACAACCCTCTCTCTGGCAGCGCGCCGTTGTACGCCGCTCCGCCTTCCACGACCGGCCTGAGCTGACCACCGTCTTCACCCGCCACGACCTTTTTCACTGGAGGCATGCGACGACACGCCGCTATCTCCTCTGCAGCCGACTGGTGTTGGTCACCGTCATCACCTCCTCCATTGGCGCCGATTGTTGACGGTCTTCCGCGGGTCACTGGGTGAGCTGAGGTGGCCCATTTTTCCATTTGAAGGTGCCAACGGACTCCCCGGGACGCCCTACTCATCACTAACACCACCTTTCCAGGCTTTTTACAACCCGAATAAATCAATTGTGAAGAACACATCAAATTTCAATAAAAGGCAGAGGGTTCGGGCCTTGTTCGTTTGGCCCGTGCCCTCCATGTTAGCTTGATAGTAAGAGGGTTGTATAATGATTCAAAAAATATTGAATTTAAAAAAGAAATAAACCCTACCTTTAGTTTGTTGGAGAACATCCACATTTGAGGAAGAGTCAGTCTTCTTCGTTCATGATTCGGTGGCACTCATCACCACTCGCTAGAACTGGTCCCATCCTCCAAGTGGTTGGCATCGCGGTATTTTACCAGAGCTTCGTCGCTTGGTGAAGCTATGCCAATACCCTACCCTGATATCCATATAAATAGGAGAGGGGGTGGGTGAGTAATTTCGTTGGGAATTTATGAGGTTTATTTAATGAATGAACCTCCCAAATTCCAATGGTGTTGTTACAAAGATTGAGGAGTCAAGCCAATTAATGGCTTGAAATGTCGTTGGTCCCGCCACCGTAGGTCGTCTGTTGGAGGAAAAGAAAAAGAGAAATAAATAACTTTGTTATTTTATTATTCTTTTAAAAGTCTAAAATCTATCTTTTTCTCTCGACCTACTGTTGTTGAAGTGAATCCTTCTTTAAGCGAATCCCAGCGCTGTGGATTCAACGATGCTCTCATATTTTTAATCTAAGCACCAGTTCAAAAGTTAGAAAATGTCGCTCGTGCATTTAATGAACGTACCTTAAAAAAAGTTCAAAAATTCATTCTGGGCACACCGGTCCTCGGAATCACGCACCGTCAATTTTTTTCAGACTCGTAATAATTCTATATAATTAAAAAAAATTACATAGAAAATCCAGGTCTTTACATTCTCCCCACCTTAGGGATTTTCATCCCTGAAAGCCAGAACATAGACTAAGGAAACAAATGGGGGGCAATGAGCATGAATCTGAGCCTCCCGCTCCCATGTTCTCTTCTGGAGGTTCTCGTGCTGCCAGCGAACGCGCACCAGAGGTTCAATCATCCACGAAGGACTCGCTTCTATCAATCCTCAATCTCCATCAAAACCTTCATAAACATCACCCCATCATCAAAGTCCATCTCGCCATGGTCGATGACGTGAGATGGGTCATGCATGTATCTCCTCAGATGGGATATGTGGAAGACGTTGTGCACCCTCTCCAACTGCGGTGGAAGTTCCAAGCGGTATGCCACCTCTCTAATCCTCCAAAGTATCAGAAATGATTTGATAAACCTCGGTGAAAGTTTTTCGCCTCGACCAAATCTCTATAGTCTTCGTTGAGGGGAGACTCGCAAGAATACGTGGTCCCCCTCCTAGAACTTCAGAGGTCTCTGTATCTATTAGCATAAGACTTGTGTATGCTCTATACAGTCTTCATCCACTCCCGGATGATCTGCACCTTCTCAGTGGTAGCCCGTACCAACTATGGACCCAAAAGTGTTGACTCCCCTAGGTCTGTCCATCATAAAGGTGATATGCATGGTCGACCGTAGAAGGCCTCAAATGGTGCCATACCGATGGTGGAGTGATAGATTTTGTTGTATGTGAACTCCACCAAGGTCAAATGATCCTTCCAACTGCAACGAAAATCTAGGATGCAAGCACAAATCATGTCCTCCAGTATCTGAATGGTCTGCTCCGTCTAAACATATATCTGTGGATGAAAGGTGGTGCTCAAACGTAGTTGAGTCCCGAATGTCTCCTATAATCCCTTCCACAACCAGTATGTAAAACGTGCGTCGTGGTCAGAGAAGATAGTCGATGACACCCCATGAAGTTGTAAAATCTCCTGTACGTAGAGGAATCCCAAGACCTCTACTGATCCCTTCTCTTATATGGGTAGGAAGTGGGCCGACTTGGTGAGTCGGTCAACGATCACCCAAATGGAATCATGTACCTTGGATGTACATGGAAGCCCTGTCACAAAGTCCATGGAGATACCATCCCACTTCCAATCTGGTACCTCTAATGGCTATGCTAAGCCTTCTGGAACCTGTTGCTCGGCCTTCACTTACTGACAAGTGAGGCATCGTGAAACAAACTCTACCACTAATTTCTTCATTAATGGCCACCAATGCTGACGCCAAAGGTCCTGGTACATCTTCGCCACACCAGGATTTACCACCAGAGGGGACATATGAAACTCCCTCAACACCTCCTCCTGTAGTACCACCAGTACTATGGTGCATCCTTTAAAGATAATTACGTGATCCCCACCTTTAGAAAATCCATCAGGTGTCTGTCCTGAGGATATCTAAGCACATCGATCCTCACAGTCAATGTCCCCAACCTGTGCCTCCCGAACATACTAAAGTAGTGGGGGAGTGATAGTCATAGACTGGAGGTAAGCTGCTCCATCTCTATCCAAAAAGGATATCTGTAATGCGGCTAGCTACTCTGTTGTCTCACTCAACAACTGTAGAACATACCTCCTGACAAGTGAATCTGTTACTACGTTCCCCTTCCTAGGAGTGTAGAATATCTTAAAGTCATAGTCCTGGAGGAACTCCAGCCAACGTCACTGTCTCAGGTTCAAGTCCTTTTGTGAGAAGATATACCTGAGACTCTTGTGATCAGAGTAGACTGTAAAAAGTTCGCCCATCAAGTAATTTCACCACATATTCAAGGCGAAGACCACTACTAATAACTCCAGGTCATGGGTATCATAGTTATTCTCATGCTGTCTCAGCTACCGAGAACCATACGTGATCACTACTCGCTCCTACATCAGAACACATCCAAGTCTGGTCCCTGATGTGTTGTAGTAGACTAAAAACCCAACACACTCTTCTGGTAGCCTCAAGATGGGGGAACTCGTCAGTCTCTACCTCAGCTTCTGAAAACAATGATAACATCTCTCCATCCATATGAAGGTTTGTAACTTCTTCATCAATGCTGAAAAGGGTGTCACAACTCTGGAAAAGTCAGGTATGAATCTCTGATAGAACCTAGCCAATCCCAGGAAACTCTGCACCTCAGTCACACTCTTGGGTGGATCCCAAGAAAGCACAACCTCTATCTTCACTGGATCTATCGCAACTCCAGCCTCTGAGATAACGTGTCCCAGAAAGTGGACCTCCCGTATCCAGAACTGGCACTTCGAGAGCTTACCATAAAGCTGGTGCTCTCAGAGTGTATCCAGAAATATCTACAGATGATAGGAATGCTCCTCCTCTGATGCCGATTATATCAAGATGTCATCAATGAAGACCACCAAAAAGTAATCAAGGTATGGCTAAAAGTTTCTGTTCATGAGTCCCATGAACACTTCAGGGGAGTTGGTCACGCTGAATGGCATAACCAAGAACTCATAGTGGCCATACTGATATCTGAAGTTCATCTTCTGCACATCCTCATCTCGTACCCTAAGATTATGATAGCCTAATCTGAGGTATATCTTCGAAAACCATTGATCTCCCTTCAAATGATCAAAGAGATCATTAATCCTCAGAAGTGGATACTTGTTCTTCATGGTCACTTGGTTCAGGTGCCGATAGTCCACACAGAGTCTCAAACTCCCATCTTCCTTCTTGATAAACAAAATATGGGCTTCCCATAGAGAAACACTGAGCCTTATGAACCCATTTCTCTGCAATCCCTCCAGCTGTACCCATAATTCACAAAGCTTCACGAGAGCCATCCAATTTGATGGTGTAGATATTGGTTCCATCCTGGGGTACAGGTTGATGTAAAATTATACCTCTCTGCATGGAGGTAGTCCCATAACATCATTAAGAAAGACATTGGCATACTGGTCCACCACTATAGGATAACTCAGACTCTCAACATAAACTGCTCTGAGGGTAAGGCTAGTGAACTGATGTGTGATTGACTGAACCCTCCTCCGGGAAAGTCCATCATGTGCTGCAAAGGTTCCCTTCTCACAGGTGAAGGAAAACCTGGTCCCATCCTCATGGACACACTACACTTAGTGCCTAATACAGTCAATCTAAGCATGGAATATGGATAACCAGTCTATACCCAAGATGACATCATAAGACCTCGACGCCACTACTAGAAGATACCAGCCGAATCTCTCACCTCCTAGAGTAAGCTCACACTACCAGCACCAGTGTGTAATCATTGAATCCCCTCCCATAGGAGTCTCTAGTAGTAAGGATCGAGCCAACAGATCCATCAGAATCTACAAGCTCCAAACGAGGGTCATGGTAATAAAAGAGTGACTGGAACCTGTGTCTATAAGTACTAAAACTATGGTGGAGTAGACATAGATTGTACCTCTAATCATCTCCAGAGCGCCATGGTCATAGGCCTTAGCTTCCTAGAGCTGAGATTGTCCCTGTCCTCCTACTCCCTATGGTCGGGGTGGACCACCTAGAGGTGGTGGCGGTAGAACCTTGAATTTCCACCCACCGCCTGATACAAGGACAACTCCTCTTCCACATATTCTACCCTATGGACCTCCTAACTAGAACCTCTACCTCTTCCTCAGTAGTCCCTCGACCGTCTACTAGTTTTCCGTATGGTGGGTCAGGTAGTCTCGAGCCATGTGACTCTGCCCGCCGCATGAGTATCATTGCCTGCTCCTCATCTATCCTCCTCTGTCCCATGATCCCATCATTACCGACCCTGTATCCTGAGGTCATCTACCAGAAGTTCTAGCCTGCTTGGGCCCCTACATCATCCATATACTACCTGCTGTGGATGACTCTTCTACCTGACGTCTGGTGGTGGATCTCGTTGTCGGTGACTGCTGAGCTAGGAAGATCTCCATCAAAAGCACTCGCTCTAGCACCCCAGCCTGCGTCAGAATGCTGAGCAATATCATCGATTCTATGATCTCCCATCGGAGACCCTACTCAAAGGTATGAGTCCTAAAAGAAAGGGTCTCATATCATGATGATGGAGTAGCGAGAGAGATCAGTGAATCTCACCGAGTATTGGGCCATGGTCATGCTGCCTTGCTGTAAGTGCAGTAGCTCCTGTATACATAATGAGCGCAGGGTTTCTGGGACAAAATCTACATTGAAAAGGCCCTCAAAGTCCACCCAGGTGAGGGTCACCTCATCGTGTAACTAGAGTGTCAGACTTCACCATCTCCCAGTTGCTCCCTGGAAGAGACTGGAAACTAGGATCACCATCAAATCAGCTGGTGTCCCAACTAATAGAAAAACTCTAGCCACAGCCTCCAGCCAGTCCTCAGCCACATGTAGATCTGTCTTGCCTTAGAACATCGAAGGTGTCTTCTGCTGAAACTCATATAACACGCTCAGTCAGTGTGCACCCTCTACTGATGGGGTTGGTGGAAAAGGCTTCCCAACGAGTAGTGGTGCTGCTGGCACACCACCCGAAGGTGCTAACACCGTAAGAGGGCCTTGCACCGAGGCCTCATCGCTCGGTGGGACATCATCGAGTACTCTATTGGGAATCCTGGACAGCTGTCTACGTGGTGGTATCCTGAAAGAAACCAGGTGCTCCACAGTCAATAAGTTATACCTGGTGAGATGACTCAAAGAAATCATAAGAAAAACTTTTCAAAACACACACAATCAATCTTTTCATGCACTGAGTTGGAAATCATAATTCAGGGTCCTGGTGTATGGATACATTGGCCACCACACCAACACTGGATTCCCCAAATTGAAAACCACACCCATAACACTTAACAATATTTCCACATAGAAAAGATTAGAGTCCTAGTTCTTTGGTAGAACTGACTCCTCTAATACAACTTTGTCACAACCCATCCCCCAGGGTCCATGCCGTGACTACCCCAAGCCTACCTTCCATAGGCCAGAGGCTGGAGACTAGCACCAGAAAGGCATATCCCTATAATGGGAAGGCATTACCTTTAAACCTGTACAAACACACAATCCAAGAACACAATAAGAAGCAACCATGAAGTAAAATTCTGTTGTAAAAAGTGTACTAAAAGTAAAGGGGCCGGAATACAAGACCAACTGGAAAGTACAAGCACAACTGAAAGAGAAAACAACTCCTGGGACGTCCACCAAGGACCCTACCTGAAGGGTAGGTACAACTCACGATCAGTAGTCATTGCTTCATGTCACATCAAATGGTCCACCTATGAGAACCATCCAGTCCTAGCTCCATCATCCTCGATCAACGTTGTCCTTTGTATGCACAAGACATAGAAAGGTATGGGCATAACCTGTGTAGGGATGAGTATAACAATAATTAGTAGGGATCTTGAGACCCCCGATGGGCTCCCAGAGTTCCACAAAGGAAATAACTACAAATAAAGACCACAACAACAAAGCACGAAGTAATAGTCATCAAATATAATTAGGTATATACCCATACATATACCTAAGTTATCAAAATATACTCATCTCATACATGAAGAAATATAAGGCTCCTACCTTTAATCCATTTTCACAACTGATCCATGAGGGAAGAAAACCACAAAGGTAACACCACGAAGGTAAAAGTACCACAAAGGTAACACCACGAAGGTGACACATGAAGGTAAAAGTACCACAAAGGTAATACCATGAAGATATCACCATGAAGGTAAAAGTACCACAAAGGTAAAGACTCGACTCACACCAGGTATATAACTTAAGTACAAAAGTACAGATGATTAGTCGTAAATCTTGATCATCTTATTCTGTCATGAAGCTCTACTACTGACCCACACAAGATCGATAGATGCTGAACCATATAGGATCGCTAGGCACTGACCCACACAGGATTTATAGATACTGACCCACATAGGATTGCTAAGCACTGACCCACATAGGATCATTAGATGCTGACCCACATAGGATCGATGTTCTTTCTCCAAGTTACAACGAGCCACTAGATTCCCGCACTAAGCATGCTTGATTCCAAGAGGATTCGATCCTCAAGACATCGATCATACCTCAACCACCACTAAGTTCCACAAAGAAGTATCCCAAAGGACTTCCATATCGTAAGGGTTCCGACGCGACAGACGGCGCGTCAATCAGACGCCTAGTCTGTAAGTTATAAGCATTTTAGTACCGAGGGCCCGGTTGGATTTGGGTTCGATCCAACCCAGACGTACACCAGCTTTCTCCAAAACTCAAGTGGAGTATAGCTAAAGGACCATCTCAATCCAAGGATCCCAATACTATAGATGGTTCCTCAAACATATGCTCAGTTCACAAGTTATGGCTCTTTTAGAAAAACTGGGCCCGAAAGGGTCCGGGTCCGGTCCGACCCGGTTCGAGTCGAACCGACCTAGTCTGGGCCTAACCCAGCCCGGCCCGGCCCGAACTGGTCCAGGACTGACCCGACCCGACCTGAACCAGCCAGGGCCGGCCCGGTTGGGTGGGGCTGTGGCGGGCTCGCCCCGCTTGGCCACAGATCGGCCCGACCCGCCTGGGCGGTGTGGCCCGCTAGGCTGGCGCGACCCGTGAAGGGTGCGACCCGACCCACAGAGGGGAACGACCTGCTGAAGGCATGAACCGATGGAGTGGGGCCCACCCTAGCTAGAATGGGGGGGCATTTCACCCTGTTATACAATTAGAGCAGCGACACCACGGGGCGCTACCAGGTAGCCCGCGGGACCCGCAGGGAGCGGGTCCTGACCCTCCGCCACGACTTCCAAGCCGCAACTGTCTTCAGCGGCGTGCCTCTCACCTTCACCAGCTTCCAAATAGTGCTGGCCGCCACTGTCCACCGCGAATTTATGCCATGACCCTCTCTCCGGTGGTGCACTATTGCGCGCCTCTCCACCTTTCACGGACGGCCTGAGCTGGCCGCCGTCTTCACCCGCCGCGGCTACGGCTGCAGCCTTCTTCACCAACAGTGTGCGACGGTGCATCGCAATCTCCTTCACGGCCGTCCGGTTCTGGCGGCCGCCATCACCTCCTCCACCGGCGCTGGTTGCCGACGGTCTTCTACAGGTCACCGAGTGAGCTCCGGTGACCCGCTTTTCCATCCGAAGGTGCCAACGGACTCTCTGGGACACCCTATTCATTGGAAAACCCATCGTTCTAGGTTTTCATCCAACTTGAATAAATTTCTCGCAAAGAACAGATCAAATTTCAACAAAAGGCAGAGGGTCCAAGCCTTGTTCATTTGGCCCGCACCCTCTGCGTTAGCTTGATAGCAAGAGGGTATTATAATGATTCAATAACTCTTGAATTTAAACAAGAAATAAACTCAACCTCAAGTTTGTTGGAGAATGTCCACGTTTGAGGAAGAGTCGGTGTTCGTCATTCGTGATTCAGTGGTGGTCGTCATCACTTGATGGAACCGGTCCCGTCCTCTAAGTGGTTGGCGTTGCGGTATTTTACCAGAGCTTTGTCACTTGGTGAAGCCATGCCAATACTCTACCCCAAGCTTCATATAAATAGGAGAGGGGGAGGGTGAGTAACGCCGTTGGGAATTTATGAGGTTCATTTAATGAATGAACCTCCCAAATTCCAACAGTGATATTACAAATATCGAGGAGTCAAGCTAATTAATGGAATGACATGTTGTTGGTCCCACCACCGCCGCTCGTCCGTTGGAGGAAAAGAAAAAGAGAAATAAAATAACTTTGTTATTTTATTATTCTTTTAAAAGTCCAAAATCTATCTTTTTCTTCCGACCTACTGTGGTTGAAGTGAAGCCTTATTTAAGTGAATCCCAGTGCTATGGATTCAACGGTACTCTCAGATTTTTAATCTGAGTACCAGTTCAAAAGTTAGAAAACGCCGCTCGTGCGTTTACTAAATGTACCTTAAAAAAGTTCAGAAATTCATTTCGGGCACACCAGGCCTCAGAATCACGCGCCGTCAATTTTTGCAGACTCGTAATAATTTTATATAATTAAAACAAATTACATGGAAAATCTGGGTCTTTACAATATCATATTTTTATGATATTTTTAAAAAGTCAAGTGATGAATAGTGTCAAAATTGACATTATTGATATTTTAAAATAAATAATATTTTATTAAATGATATAAAATTTCTAAAAAACACAATTTCGACCAAATGATTGAGATAAGTCTCAAAATTTTACAAATGACTCATTTATTGGTCTTTTTACATTTTATAGTAATTATATTAACCCACAAAGTGTAAATTACATGATATCATAATAAGAATTAAAATGGTTAAATAAGGGTTAAAACAAAAAGATAAGGATTAAATAAATAATGAAAACTTGTAAATTTTTTATTTTATGAATTTATTTAAAAAAATACTGATTATATATTCGAAATAAATCATTTTGGACCCATTTTTAATATAAAATTAATTTATATTAATTTAATAATTTGAAAAATTTCAAGAGTGCCCCTCCCCTCGCCTATAAAAGGAAACATCTTCTTCTATTTTCTTCAAAAATCAAAACCTATTTGGTTTGGATAATATATAACCAAATATCTTCCTAGAATCACTATTCACATTATATAGCTTTTATTTTAGTTATAATACTCACCTTAAAGGTTTTTCGGTGTTAATCAAAAGAGGTCGTCCGAAGAAGAGGTATCATTTTTAATGAATTGTTTCTATTTTATTTATTCTTCCACTTCCTCAAAATATTCTTCCACCATGATAAAATAATAACTTCAGTATCCTAAATATTCTAATATGTTATTATCATCACTTAAATCTATCTCCATTTCCATCAAATGGGAAAAGAATTAACTATTCATTTGTACGAAGGACTACCACCTCGCGAAACGATATAATTCATTTTCCATCACCGTCTCTCAAGACTAGTTATAATGATGGAATTAATGTTTATATATGATATTAATGACATAATAATTATTATTAAATAATAATATATCATGTACATTCGTACCTTTCCATGCACAAAAAAATGATAACGTTGTTTGTGTGTACGTGTAAACTATCACCTCCACAAAGTGATGTGACTCGTTTTTCATCACCACATCATATGAATGATACATATAAGTATATTAAAATTATTAATATTATATTTATGATATTATTATCATTCTAGAAATATAAAATAATAATCACCTTCTTTCCACATTGATTAATGAAAAATGGAAACATTACTCATGCGTACATACGACCTTCCGCCTCCATGATTATAACGTTGTCCATTTTTCATAAACATACATAAATGATTTGATTAAAATGTATAAATGAAGAATAAAAGTGATTATTATATCATGAATATTATTCTAGATATGATTAACTAATGCCACTTTGACTATTGACATCATACCAAATTCATTTTGGACTAACGTAACGAATATCGTCAAAATGCCCGATATGAACATACATAATTATGTAATTGTTATAACATGATGAAAATTGATAATAAAATTTAAGAAGGTTATTAATAAATTAAATAATTAACTTAATTTTATTATTCAAGAGGATAAATATTGTACGTGACGAGTCATACCCAGGGTAAGGGACTTTCATTTAAAAACCCTCATTTAAAGTTCCTTTTTACAAAAGTCAAAGGGAATATTTTTTAAATTATATTGAATGAGAGGTTTCTACCAATTTCATGACACTTTATTAATTTAATATTTTCTTGGAACATGTTCATAGTTATGTTCAATGATTTTTTTTCATTTTTATGTGTGAGGTTTTTATATGTTAAAAGATATTTTTACATGAAAAGTGTATTTTTATATCTGAATGTGTATTGCTTATGGGTTTAAAAGAGTTTTCAAGGGTTTTATTCATTATATGTTCCTTGTAAACTATTTATTATGGGTTTATCTCATTATATCTCAAGATATGATGGGTTTATTCCTATTATAACTCAAGATATGATGGGTTGATCCCCATTATAGCTCAAGATTTGACAGGTGATCCCAATTATAGCTCTCCACTGCATTGGGTACTCTAGAGATGAGATTTGACTATAAGGTTATTCCATTTGTAAGGGTGAATGTAAGAGTGACATGGTAATGATTTTCTAAGGCACCTGAATGATTTTTCTATGCATGCTAATGAGTTTTTATGAAAAGGGTTTTAATGGTTTTCATGTTTTCAATGGACTCACGATTTATTTCTTTATGCCCCTTACTGAGATTTGTGTGCTTATCACAAGTTATAAAATGTTTTTCATAGGGTATAAGGATGGGTAAGAGAAATAAGGAATTCAAGTGGGATTTTATGAATATTTTTTTATGAAAAATAATCCATGTTTTATTTTAAATGTTTTATATCTTGAAAAAAATAGATACTATTTCAGTAGTATCCACTTTTATTATTATGAGATTTAATTTATGAATGATGAACTAATTATATAAAACCCTAAGCATAAAAATATACTTAATGCGGAAGAAATTAAATTCTTAAATATTATATAATGTTTAAGGTAGGGGCTTTATAGTTGGTATCAAAGGGTGGTTTAGATAATTTTAGAGTTTAGGGTAATATTAATAAACTTCCCATGGATGAATTTACCTTATGGAAAAGATAAAATGTTATAGAATTTTAAGATTACCATATTGATTTTTCTAAGATATTTCTATTCAGAATGGTTTTCTACAGATGAAGTAGGGAAACTATGGTGGGAAGGCACCAAGAGTAAAACATCCTTCCAAATCTACATCCTGAGATTGTAAGAATTAGAACCGAACCATTTGTTACTGTAATGGATCAGTTAAAATATGCTATAAATGGTGGTGGAATCCATGAATGAGATCAACTATAAAGGAATATTTTAGTAGTGGAGTATTTTATAAGGCAACATTTTCCATCTTTCAATGGAACCTCAGATCCATTGGTAGCATAATGATGGATAAATGATCTGGAAAAGATATTTGAAGTCACGGGATATTCAAGACACCAAAAGTTAACCCATTAAATTTATATTTTTGAAGGTGGATACAATCAATGGTGGTATATGGTTAAGAATACTAGAGAAAAAGATGATCTCAACAGTCCGGAATGGATTGATTTTAAGATTATTTTTATGGAAAAATATTTTCATAAAACTATTCAAATTAGAATAGAGAAAAAATTCTTAGAATTGAGGTATAAAGATGATGATTTTGTGGCTGTGTATGAAGCCAATTTTACAAGACTATCCAAGTACGTACCAAATTTTATTCAGGACTTTGATAGTAAAATTAATATATTTTACTCAATTTTGAAACCATTTTTAAAAATAGCATTGGATTTATAAGAGTTTAAAATCTATGAGAAACTTATTTATTGTGCTGAAAAAGTTAAGATAGAGTTTCTGAAACATATTTTCCTTATGATGACATGAATAAGAATTGGTTAGATTAGCAGGAATTGGGGAATAATTCATCAAATAAATATAGAGGTAAGAAAATCAAACTCTATTCTTGTGCAAAGTGTGGTAAAAATAATCTCGGATAATGTCTTGTAAATTTTGGGAAGTTTTACTGATGTGGAAAGTTTGGACACATGTCTCAAGAGAGAAAGGAAAATGATAAAAAAAATAACGAGAAGTCAATGGTGAGATTCTTTAATTGTAAGGAGTTGGGTCATTTTTCTAATGTGTGTCCAAATTTAGTCCCTCAAGGTAGAAATAAACATGATTGGAAATAGAAGGGTGTGAAAAAATCTTTTACAAATACTTCAGTAGATATTGATCCATTGAAAAAATTGGTATCAGGTACATTGATTGATTTTATAGAATATGCCAATGTGTTTTTTGATTCAAGGTCTACACATTAATTTATTTCTGATAATTATTATGGTAAATTGGAAATTCCACCTCAATAAATTAAGCAAATAATTATGGTAAAAAAACATGGAAAAATATTAAATAAAAAAAGAAATTATAAGAATCTTCCTATCATTGTTTTGGAAATAATTTACCTACAAAACTTGTTGTTTTTAATCTAGTAGAGTTTGATGTTATTCTGGGTATGGATTGACTCTTTTTTACCATGATAAGATATATTGTAAATCTAATGAAGTTTCCTTTTAGAAAGAGTTTCCATTTGTGTATAATAATGAACCCATACCATTAATAACATATTAGAAATACAAGAAAATATTAAAAGATGAAAATGAATTTTATCTTGTACATATAGTTAAAAATAAAGGAACTGTTCAGATTAATGATTTGCTGATGGTAAATGAGTATGTTGGTGTTTTTCATAATTATTTTCTTGGTATTATACCTGACCAGAAAGTTGAATTTACAATTTACTTAGTTCCCGATGCTAAGAAAATTTCTAAACCCCCTTATCGAATGTCTCAAATGGAACTTTTATATTTGAAGAAGTAATTATAGGAATCATTAGATAAAGGTTTCATCCTACCTAGCACTTCACTATGAGGGTGATCCAATCACATTTTTTAAAAAGAAATATGGTTCAATGAGAATTTTCATTGAATATAGAGCCATGAATAACATCACTATTAAGAAAAAGTATCCTGTACCTCATATAAATGATTTGTTTGATCAAATCTAGGGAGTACAATATTTTTCAAACGTTGACTTGAGGTCGGGGTACCATCAGTTGAAAGTAAAGGAAGCAGATATTCCGATGATTATGTTTTAGACTAGATATGGGCATTATGAATTTTTAGTTATGTTGTTTGGGTTAACTAATGCACCTACTATATTCATGGATATTATGAATAGAATATTTAATGAGTTCTTAGATAAGTTTGTGGTTATTTTTATTGATTTCATTTTGGTATTTTAGAAAATTAAAGAGGAACATGAAATATATTTAAGGGTTGTTTTTCAAACCTTTAAAGAAAAGAAACTATATGGGAAATTCAGAATGTGTGAATTTTGGCTGCAACAAATTTCTTTCCTTGATCACATTGTTTATAAAGATGGAATAACTGTTGATCTTGCTAAAATTAATGTTGGTGAAGAATGTCCAAGTCCCAAAAATATAACTGATATTCATAGTTTTCTTAGTTTATAAGTCTATTACTAGATGTTTTTTGAAAACATTTCACAGTTATATAGACTACTGAAAAAGTTAACTTGAAAAGGTGTTAAGTTTATCTAGACAAAAGAATGTGATAATTGTTTTTAAGAATTGAAAAAAGATTAGTGAATTCTCTTGTTCTAGACCTGCCTTCTGGAAATGGTGAAATTGTCATCTAGAATGATACTTCGTTGAAAGGAATTGGTTGTGTACTAATGTAGAATGATCAGGTAATTGCTTATGCTTCACGTCAGTTGGAACCTCACAAGTTAAATTACCCTACACATGATTTGAAAATTATCCGTCATTATTTTTGCATTCAAAATTTGGAGGCATCATTTGTATGAATTAAAATGTAATATATGTACTAATAATAAAAGTTTGAATTATATATTAACTCAGAAAGAATTGAACATGAGATAGAGTATATGGATGGAACTAATTAAGGATTATGATTTCATGATTCATTACCATCATGGAAAATCAAATAAAGTGGTCAATGCATTGAGTTAGAAAAGTAATGCTACATAAACCATGATAATTTTGGAACATGACCATTTAGTAAATGATTTGATGAATTTTGTCTTGGATGTGGTTAGTTTATAAAGTTATTCTATTTTGTTTCAGGTTATTGTGAAATCTTCTTTGTCAAATAGAATTAAGTAAGCATAGAAGGAAGACCATGAGTTATAGAAACATGTATAATTGGTTCAAAAGGGTATGTTTCCTAAATTTAATATTGATACAGATTATGTTTTGATATTCAGGAAGTGATTATATGTGCCTTGTGATTCACAGTTGAAGAAAGAGTTGTTATGTGAGCTCATAGTGCCCCATTTTCAGTTCATCCTAGCAGTACTAAGATGTAGAAAGAACTTCAAGAATATTATAGTGGGGTGGAATGAAAATATATATTTTTGACATTACCATGAAGTGTTTGACTTGTCAATAGGTTAAATAAGGATGATAGTTTCCGAAGGGGATGCTTCATCCTTTTCTAGTTCAAGAGTAGAAATGAGAAAACATATCCAATGATTTCATAGTGTGATTACCAAATACTTATCGAGCTAACAATGCAATTTGAGTTATTTCTGATCAACTGACTAAATATTCTCATTTTTTTCCTATTCAAGACACTCTATATCTATATAAAAATTCTTGGTTGTATATTAAATAGATAGTTAGGTAACATAGAGTTACCCTCTCCATTGTTCCTAATCATGATCCCAGGATCACTTATAATTTTTTGAAAGGACTTTAGAAGTAATTGTGAACTAAATTAAATTTCATCGCAAATTTTCATCCTCAATAAGATCAATGGTTAGAATAAAAAATTCAAGCCTTGAATGATATGATAAATTCTTTTACAATGGATTAACATGGAATTTGGGATCAATATATTTCTTCGGTTGAGTTTTCTTATAATAATAGTTTTTATTCCAGTATACAAATGGAAATATTTGAGGTATTATATGAAATACGGTGTTGAAATCCAGCATTTTGGGATGAAGTAGGTGAAAGGAAGTGGGTGGGACCAGAATTGGTAGAGTAAATGGAGAAAAAAGTTCTGTTGATTCAGCGGAACATGAGGATAGCCTAAAGCAGGTGGAAAATTTATGTGAATAACCAGAGGAATAATCTTTCTTTCAAGTTAGGTGATCATGACATTCTCAATGTTTCTCCATGGAAACATGTGACGCATTTTGGTAAGAAGGGGAAGTTAAGTCCATGATTCATTGGACCCTATGAAATTATTGATAAAGTTGGATCAGTTACCCACCGAGTGTATTTTCCACCAACTTTATCCTAGGTACACAATGTTTTTCATGTTTTAATGTTAAGAAAGTATATGTTGGATCTATATCATGTTTTGAGTCCAGAAGTTATTCAGTTGAAAGAGAATATTTATTATAAGGAACAATCAAGTTATTGACTATAGAGAGCATATGTTTTAGAATAAGGTGATTCATCAAGATAAGGTTTTGTGGAAAAATCATATGGTTGAAGAGGTAACATGTGAATCTGAAAGTGCTATGAGGGAAAGGTATCCACACTTATTTAATAAGTGAATAAAATTGTGAGGAAAAAATTTACAAAATGGGGAAAGAGTGTGAAAACCCAAGTAAGATAAGTATTTTTAATATTTATTAATATTTATGAATTAGATAATAATTGAAAGATACACTATGTTTGATAGCGTACATAATACTCCACATCGAGCTTAAACAAACAACTAAATATTATTATTTAATATAATACTTATCACATTTCCATTAGAATGGTGAGTATGAATAAGGTTAACTGAATTATGAAAATATTGTTTACACATTTATATATAATTAATTATTTTTTGACTAATTAATTATAAATAAACATAAAACTCTTTTGAAAATAAAAGGAAATGTTTCTCTAAAAAACTATTTAAATGTGCACAAGTTTTATACCAATAAATAAATAAATTTCTCTTCCTGAATTATATTAATGAAAAAAATACAATATATTTAATTTATTTTTTAAAATTTATTTTATGTGTTTTCTAGACAATATATAAGAACAAATTCAATTTTATGCATAAAAGAAGTATTTTTCAAAAAAGGAAGTTTTACCACCTTTTAATGGAGCACTTATTTTAAATATAGTTTTTAAAAAATTAATAAATTATATTTTACAAAATAAAATTATTATTTGTAATTGGAATATAAAAATTTACTTTAGTTTCATTTTTGGTAATTTTAAGATAAGTTTCCTATTTTGATGAATAGTGAAATAAAATAATGCATTTTAATTGAAAACGACATTTTCATCAAATTTATTTTTAGTGTTCACTTATATATTTTATTTGATTTAAATCATAATTATATCATGTTTTAATTATTTAATCCAATTTAGATCATTGGAATCAATTTGACATTGAAATTGGATATAAGAACATTGTGAACTTTTGAACAGTTTTACTTCAAAAAATCATTTTCTCATTCCGTCAACGGGGTTAATTTTTAATTAATTTTTGAAATTTATGTGTTTAGAATTTTGAAAAATTGATTCCATATTTTTAATAATAAGGGAAAAAATTATTAAATATGTCTCTTTTATTTTTTGAACATTATAAATAGTAACTTTAGTGATATTTTTATTATCGCGATTAAGGGTAAATCAGGTAATTAAAGGTAAAAATAATATAATAAATAATATAAAATCACTATAAAACTTGTCCTAATTTAATTTTATGATTTTTTTCGACCGAAAACATATGTGGTCTGAGATTATAACCTTTGGAAGCCACTTGGGTGTGAGTATGACATTTATATTATTATATTTAAAGAAAAGTCAATTTTTTCACACTTTTGTTTTTAATAAGTAAAATATTTTTAATGGGGTTATATATGGTATATTATTGACTATAAATAGTATTTAGAAATATAAAATGTTTATATACACCATTTTAATTTATTTATATATTTTTAGTGATAAAATAATTACCTTAGTAATTGTTTAATTAATGAAAGAATCAAATAAATGAGATTAAAATATTAAAATAAATATAATTTGATATAATAATTGTAATACAATAATTTTATATATGAATTTTACATATTATTTATATGTTAAAATATTTGGTTCAAATATATCATATTGTTATGATATTTTTAAAAAGTCATGTGTTGAATAGTGTTAAAGTTGATATTATTGATATTTTAAAATAAATAATATTTTATTAAATGATATAAAATTTCTAAAAATATAAATTTCGACCAAATGATTTATATAAGTATCATAATTTCATCAATAACTCATTTATTGGTTGTTTGGAATTTTATAGTAATTCTATTAACCCACAAAGTGTAAATTACATGATACCACAATAAGAATTAAGAGGGTTGGAACAAAAATATAAGGATTAAAAATAATAATAAAAACCTATATAATTTTTATTATATGAATTTAATTGAACCCATAATAATCCTATATTATAAATAAATCACTTTAGAACCATTTTTAAGATATAATTAATTTATATTAATTTAATAATTAGAATAATTCCAAGAGTGTCCCTCCCCTCTCCTATAAAAGGGAACCCATTATTCTATTTTATTTACACATCAAAACCTATTTAGGTTGTAAAATCTCCACCCAAATAACTTCTTTTAACCCCTCACCACATTCTAGATCTATTATTTTAGGTAGAACACTCACTTTAGAGGTGCTAATGTGTTAATCAAAGGAGGTCATTCGAAGAATAGGTATTGTTTTTAATTAAGTATTTCTAATTTATGTCTTCTTACAATTCCTTAAAACATTCTTAAAAAATGATGAAATAATAACTCAATTATCCATAATATACTAATATATTATTATTTTAATACCATCACCTAAATCTATCTTAATTTCCATCAAATGGTTAAATAATTAATCGTTCGTGCGTATGACTGACTACCATCTCACGAACCGATATAATTCGTTTTCCAACACCATCTATCAAGACTAGTTATAATGATGGAATTAATGATTATATATTATATAAATGAAATAATTTTCATTATTAAATAATAATATATCATTTATGTTCCTACCTTTACATGAAAATAAAAATGATAACATTGTTCGTGCGTACGTGTGAACTATCACCTCCACAAAGCGATGTGATTCTTTTTTAATCACCACATCATATGTATGATATATATAATTATAATTAAATTATTAATATGATATTGATTATATTATTATCATTCTAGTAATATAAAATAATCATCACCTACTTTCCATAATGATCAATGAAAAATGGAAACGTTACTGATGTGTACGTACGACCTACCGTCTCCATGATTATAACATTGTCCATTTTTCATAACCATACATAAATGGTTTTATTTAAAAGTATTAATGATTTATAAAAATTATTATTATTTAATTAATATTATTATGTATATGATGTACTAATTCCACTTTGACTATTGACATCATAAAAAATTCATTTTGGGCTCTGGAAAAAAATATCATCAAAACGCCCGATATGAACTTACATAATTAAGTAATTGTTATAACATGAAAATAAGTGATAATAAAAATTAAAAATTTTATAAATAAATTAAATAATTAATATAATTTTATTTTTCAAAAATATAAAGATTTTATTTGATGAGTCGGACCTAGGGTAAGGGACTTTCTTTTAAAAACCCTCATTTAAAGTTCCATTTTACATAAGTTAAAGGAAATGTTTTTTTAACTTATATGGAATGATGGGATTCTCCCACTTTGATGATTATTTACTACTTTAATATTTTCTTTATGAGTTTTTATAGTTCTTTTCAAAGAAAATGGTTTCATTTTTATGCGCATAGTTTTTATACGTTAAAAGTGATTTTTACATGAAAGTGTATTTTTATATCTAAATGTGTCTTGCTTATGGTTTTAAAAGATTTTTCAATGGTTTTATTCATGATATATTACATGGAAATTGTTTATGGGTTTATCTTAATATATATCAAGATATAACGGGCTGATCCACATTATATCTCAAGATATGATGGGTTGAGCCCCATTATAACTCAATATATGACGGGTGAGCCCCATTATAGCTCTCCAATGCATTGGGTACTCTGAAGAAGGAAGTAGACCGTAAGGTTATTATTTTTGTAAGGGTTAATGTAAGATTGATATGTTAATTATTTCCTAAGTAACCTACATGATTTTTATATACATTCTAATTAGTTATTAAGAATAGGGTTTTAATGGTTTTCATGTTTTCACTAGACTAACGATTTCTTTATTTATGTCCCATATTGAGTTTTTTGTGCTTATACCAAGTTTTAAAATGTTTTTAACAGGGTATAAGTATGGTTAATATAAATATTCAATTCAAGTTGGATGTTATGAATATTTTTTAATGAAAAATAATCCATGTTTTATTTTAAAAGTTTTATTTTTTGGAAAAAATGGATACTGTTTTAGTAGTATCTAGTTGTATGATTATGAGATGATATGTATGAATCATGACCTAATTATATAAAACTATAAAACTGAAAATATAATCAATGTTAATTTAATTAAATTATTTAATAAAATTAAATATTATGTAATGTTTATGGTTGGGTCCTTATATCTATCCTATATTGATAAAAGGTGTGTTTTCACGGGAACATTTTTATGTCTTTAATGAACCCCTAATGGTTTTTATTTGGAATTTATGATTTATTATGAAATGGTTTATAAAAATAATTGGTTATTTATGTTTCTTTTTTGTGTAAGTAAAATAATATTTGAGCTCAATGTTTATTATATACAAAGTAAATCATTCTTGTGGGATTTCATGATTTTTAAATAAACTAATGGGTTTATTTTATTTTTACATCCCTTATTGAGAATTGTTTTATAAATTACATGTTTTCAAATGTTTTTCATAACGTCTATGAATATGTATTATTTTTATCAAGTTAAATAGAGACATTTTTGGAATGATGAAAAATCGCCATAAATGAAACTGGAGTGTAAACTTATGATTTTTGTTTTTTAGAAAAAATGTAAATGGCGGAGAAATGTAAAATTTATTATGTAATGGTTATCATAATTATCTAAAATAGTAGTCCTAAATTATCTTGTTAATTTTATAATGTGAAACCCTTTTTATAAATATTGTAGTTATGGGTTGATTATGACATGGTGTGTTATAGTAGGTATTAGAGAAATATTTGGACAAAATTAAAGGTTGGAATGTTTTTAAGAAAATATTTTTATGGATAATAATTTAGGGATATATTATTATCATATAAATTTTGAGGATTTCCATGTTGTTTCATCTAATCCATGTCCATTCAACTGGTTTTACAAAAAGGATATATGGTTAATGAATTATAATGGAAACAAGTGATTGATTTCCTTCTTAATATTTAAATCAGAATAGTGGGATTTAGAATAGAGTAGTTTGTGGAAATGTTGAATTAGTTAACCCAGGTTATTAATGGCAGTACCAATTCTTGAGAGAAATCAAATTATCCATATATTAATATGTTTATAGTAAATAATATCATGAAATATAACCCTCTCACTTTTAGTGTATATTTAGAAACAATTTTAGCTTAAGGATTGATCAATTATTTTGAGAAGATATTAAACATTTTCAATTGGTTAGAGAATCAGAAGGTAACTATTTATATTTATAGATTTGATGGTGAAACCAACCATTGGTGGTTATTAGTTAATAATTCCCAAGAGAAAAATGTGACTAATTCCTAAAGTTTTTCTACATAGAATGGAAATAAAAATCATTGAATTGAAGAAACTAGAAGAGGACTCAGTTGTTTCTTATGATAAAAAATTTACTAGATTTTCTAGGAATGCACATAATTTTATTATATGGAATTATTGTAAAATTGATATATTTTATTCAGGGTTGAATCTAAGGATGTAAAAGGATTTTATTACTCATGAGTTTTGATGTTATGAGAAATGTGTTTTGATATAATGAGAATGTTAAGATGGTGTTTGTTTATTTTTATATTGACAATAATAAGAATTAATCCATGTGGAAATCTAAAGGGAAGATTCAATCAATGAAATCTGAAGGTTAGAAAATTAAACATCCTTTCTATGAGAATTTGGGTAAAAACCATTTAGGGGAATATATAATGATGCCTAGAAAGGGTTACTGATGTGGTAAGCCATGAAATTTCACTAGTTTATATAATTAAAAGAGAAATGGTAATGTCAAGACCAATAATGGAAATCCCCATATATGATGTTTTAATTGTAATGAGATGAGTCCTTATGAAGATGTGTGTTGGAAAAAAGTATTAAGGATGGAGGTCATTGTGAATTTATATATAAGGGTGTGGAAAATTAATTTTCTACTACCTTGGTGAATGTTGTACAATCAAATAATGTGGTGAATGGTAAAATAAATTTTAATTTATATTATACAAATATATTTTTTGATTCAGGGTCTAAGCTATATTTTATTCTTGGGAAGTTTTATAGTAATATAGTGATATAACCTTATAAAATAAAGGCATATAATTTGTTAAAAACTCTTGGTGGAAGTATTAAATAAATGAATATTTATAGGAAACTTACTATTATAATATGTGGAATATATTTTAGGGAAAATCATGTTGAATTCCCCTTTGTGGAGTTGGATGTCATTCTAGGAATAAATTGTCTTTTAGTTTATTATGTTAATGTAGATTTCAAAGCTAAAGATGTCATATTCAGCCCCTAAAATTTGTTTCAATTTGTATATTAGAATTATTTTATAACTATAATTACATATAAATAATCTAATAAATTGATTAAAATAGTAGAGAAATTTATCTATAACATGTATTTAAAAATAAGGTAATTATACATATTTGTGATTTCCCCGAGTTTAATGATTTTTTATGTTCTTCCTAATAATAAAATTGATATTATTTTTGATCAAGAGGATGAATATACTATTGACATAGTCCCTCATTGTATGAAAATTTCAAAACAACCAAATTAAATGGATCCAATGGGTCTATTGAAATTAAAAAAATCAATTTTAAGAATTACATGATAAGGGTTTCATCCACCCAATCACTTATTTAAGGGGTGATCCTATTATGATTATTAAAAAGAAATATGGTTCTTTGAGGCTATTCATTGATTATATAGAACTCAATAACATTACTATTAGGAACAATTATCTATTTCCACATGTCTATTACTTGTTTTATTATCTTCAGTGTGCTATATATTTTTTAATTATTTAACATAGGCTAGGGTATCATCAACCAAAAGTGAATAAGTAAGAGAATTCATGTATGAAATTTCATACTATATATGTCATTTATGAGTTTTTGGTTATTCCATCTTGGATAATAAATATACCCACTATATTTATGGATCATGTGAATATCATTTTATAGGAAAAATTTGGATAAGTTTATTTTGGTATTCATTGATGATATTTTTTTATTAAATTTATATGGAATATGAAAAAAATTTAATGATTATTTTATAGATGTAAAAAAACTAGAAAATACATGGAAAATTAAGAAGATGTGAATTATAATTAAAAAAATTTCTTACATTGGGAATATTGTTTCATAAGATGGGGTAAATGTTTATTCTACTAAATTTAATGTGGTGGAATAGTTGATAAGACCAACAAATTTCATTAGGATTGTATATTTTATTGGATTAATGGGTTATTACCGATGGTATGGAGAAATATTTTCTTAGTTATCTAGAATAATAACCATCATAACTAAAAAAGGAGTAAAATTAATTTGGATAAAGGAATGGGATGTAAATTTTTAGGAATTGATTTTTTTCTAATGCACAAGTATTGTAACAACTAGGTACTTATAAAATAATTTGTTTTTATCTATGAATTAAATAGTTAAACTTATTAAAAATGTATAATGAAATAATTGGTATTTATCCAAATTAACGTATCTATAATAATAGAATATTAACCACAACTATTAGAGTATAAATATAATTTATTCATCATATAAGTGAAAATATAATATATTTATATCATGGAATAAGTATATATATTTTTGAAAATGATAAATTAAGTGTTAGTATTTTTGTGAAACATAAATGTTTATTTACAATTTTATAATTAATATAATGATTTAAAAGAAATTTTATATTCATAAAATATATTCATAAATTAATATTTTTTTTCTTATAATTATAAGATACTTTTATAAGACCTCAATTAATTTTTCAAAGTGTTATAAAATCAGTTATAATTTTAAAATTGGTATTTTTTGAATAAATAATGATTTTAATTAAAAATTAAATTTATCATATTTATAAAATTATTTTCATAAAATGGAGTTCATTTTTGAATTATACACATTAAAAAATGGTTGGGGTGAATTTTTGGTATTTTTCTAAAAAACATGATTTTTTTGGTGAATAGTGAAATACAATAATTTATGGTATTTAACAAATTCATGAATTATTTAGTCATAGATGGTGTAAGGATTATGTAAGAAAAAAAATATCAAACTCAACTTCATTATTATAATATATTTAGCGATAATTATCAAACTATTTATAGTCTTTATCCAAAATAATAAACTAATGAATATAATAATGAGAAAACACCCTCTCCTCCACCATAAATAACACCTCTCACTACCTCTTCTCCCCACACCTCAAAGCCTTCTAGATTGTTTAATTTATACCCAATTACCTTACCAATATTATTACCCACATCCAAGAGCTTCTGGTCTCACCAAAAGTCCAAAACCATATTTCTTAAGGAGGTTCTCAGAGAGGAGAAATCAAGAGGTAGAATCCTCTTTTGTTTTATTTTATTTTATTTTCAATTTATTTTATTTTCTTATTCCATCCTAACATACCCTCATAAAATTAAACTTATAAATCCATTATATTATATATACTGTAATGTTATTGTGTTAATATAATATCCATCATCAAACCTCTCGTATTCTCCTCTTATTTTAAAAAAATGAAAACATTGTCCATGATGTGTCGATTTACCATCATCATGGACGATGTGTTTTTATTTTACTTTAACACCTTTATAGATGATCATAAAACCATTATTATGGTTAAATCATATTTTATTATACATATTATAATCTATTTAATGTTTTGTAACCAATATATAAGTATGATATTGAATAAAATGATATATGTTTGTGGTGGTCGTTAAAACCACCAAAATATATTAAATCATTTTCATTAATATTTTATCTAATGATTGAGTATCATATCAGAAAAAATGATATATGTTATTATTTATAATTATTTAAACATATTAATTCCATTTAATTATACTTTTGGAGTTTTTCTTCTATTTGACAAGAAAATCTATAATTAACCAACCATGGAAACCATGAAATAAATCCATCCGAAACAATGAAAATAGAAAAATATTATTAATAAATGGGTGGAAATATGTTATAATAAGATCAAATAATTAATTATAAATATTAATAAGGTTCTATAATATATTAATAACACTCTTAAAAACATTATACAATAGTTTGAACACATTTTAAGTAAGACAAATCCAAGGTAAGAGACTTTTCTTTAAAAATACTCTTTTAAATTTATATATTTATAAAATTTTAAAGGAATGTTTTTATTATAAAAGTATACATTATGATTATGTTTTTGTTCTTGGTAATTATTTATGATGAAGTTTGGTACCTATATCTTCCTCAAATTCATTGGGTATGTTTATGTTGGAGGTCGACTGTATGATTACTCTAAGTGTAACTACGATGGTTACACCAAAAGGTAGCTATGAGGGTTACATTATAAGGAAGTCATAAGGGTTACAATGTAAGGTATTCATGATGGTTACAAATCACATGGTATTATTTAGGGTTACAATCTTAAGTAATTAATTTCCCAAGTTACCTTTATGGTTTTATTTATGTTTTCTATGTTTTCTGGAAATGTCTTGTTTTCACAAAGTAACTTTATGATACTCATGGGTGAGAAGTATGTCTTTATGAAAATGATTACATATGTTTATAATTATTCTTGGACTAATAGTTTATTTCCTTATTTTTATGATCCTTATTGAGCTTTTTTCCCATCCTAAGTTTTAAATTGTTTTTTCACAGGGTTAAAGGATGGGTAGTAGAAAAGAAGAAGCCAAGTTGAATGTTATAAAGATTGTTCATGAAAATATTTCATGTTTTATTAAAAAATTTTATATTATAAAATAAATATATACTATTTTAGTAGTACCCAATTTTTATACTTTTGGGTTGATATGTATGAATTATTTCCTAATTTTTATAAAATATAAACCAAAAAGATCTTTGGGAATATAAGAAAGTGAATTCAAAAAGAATTACTAGATTATATAATGTTTAAGGCTGGGTCCTTATAGTTAGTATCAGAGCAAAGTTTAGATAACTTTAGGGGTTAGTATGATATTAATAGAATACCATAAATTATTTTTACCTTATATTAAAATGATATATAATTTGAAGATTACCATGTTTCTTAATCTAAGATATGTCTGTTCAGAATGGTTTTCTGTAGAAGAAATATGGAAGCTGAAGTTGGAAGGAACCAAGAGGATAATATCATTCAGAATCTGTAACCTAGAATGATGGATATTGAATCAGAGTAGTTTTTGATATTAATGGATCAGCTGATGTAGGATATAAATGGAAGTGTCATCCATGTAAGAGAACAACTAGAACTACCACAATGGAACACGATGATAGTGGAACACGATGATAGTGGAACATTTTATGAGGCAACATCCTCTAGATTTCAGTGTATCTTCTGACCCGGTGGTGAATGAAGGGTGGATTAAATCCATTTAATTTTTTTTGATGTTATGGGATGTTTTGATAATCAAAAGGGTAGTCTGTACATTTACCATTTTTAAGGTGAATCCCACCACTGGTGGTCAATAGTCAATAATATCAGGGATACCAATGAGATCGATTACTTTGAATGAGATGAATTTAATAATATTTTCTTTTAAAAATATCTTCCTAAAGTGGTTCGATATAGGATAGAAAATAAATTCCTTGAATTGAAACAAAAGGAGGAAGATTCAGTGGATATGAATGAAGAAAACTTCACTCAATTAGAAAATTACACTCTAAATATTATTCTAGATATTGACAGTAAAATTAATCATTTTTACTCAAGATTGAATCCAAGATATCGAAGCGTATTGTCAACCTATGAATTAAAAAGTTATGAGAAAATTGTTCGATATGATGAGAGGTTAGAAATTGAGTTTGTTGATGATCACATTCACTTTGAAAATAATTAGAAGAAAAATTATAGATGGTAGGAAATATGTAAGAATAAATCAAAGAAATCTGAATATAAGAAAGTCCAGTTTCAAGTTTGTGAAAAGTGTGGTAAAAATCACCCTGGGGAATGCCTTAACAACTCTGGGATGGGTTTTTGATGTGGTATGTTTAGAAATATGGACTGAGATTATAATGGAAATGATCTTAAGATTAATTATAATAATAAAACTATAAACTCTTTTAAATGTGGTGAGATGGGGAATTATGAAAATACTTTCCCAAAGAAAGATTTGAATGATGGAAAGAAGCCAGATTATAAGTAGAAAGGTGTAGCGAAATATTTTGTGACTACATAAGATGATGTTGGACCATCCAATGAAGTGGTAATAGGTACTTTGTTTACTCAGATTTTTCTAATGTTTTGTTTGATATAGTGTCTACACATTCATTTATTTCTATATAATTTTATGGTAAATTAGAAATTTTAACTCAAGAAATGAAACCAGAAATTATAGTTAAAACAAAATGGATAAATATTAAAGAAAAATGTCATTATAAGAATATTTATATTTTTTTCTATGGAAATACATTACCTACAAACCTTATTGTTATTATCTTAGTGGATTTTGATGTTATTCTGAGTATGGAATGACTGTTTTTACCATTCTAAGATTGAATGTAGAGATAAAGAATTTGTTTTTCAAAAAGAGTTTTAGTTTTTATACAAGAATAAACCCATACCATGGATAACATATCAAGATGTTAAGAAACTGATAAAAGGCATAAATTAAAGTTATCTTGCACATATTGTTAAAAATAAGGGAACTAATCAAATAAATGATGTGTCAGTGGTAAATGAATACCTAGGTATTTTTCCCAATGAGTTTTATAGTGTTATACATGAATGGGAAGTTGAATTTAACATTGAATTAGTTCATAATGCTAATCAAATTTTAAAACCCCCTTATTGAATGGATCGAGTAAAAGTTATTGAATTGAAAAATCGGTTGCAGAAGTTTCTTGATAAAGGATTCATTTGTCTTAGAACTTTACCATGGGGTGATCCTATTTTGTTTTTTAAAATGAAAGATAGTTCTATGAGACTTTTAATAGATTATATATCTTTGAATAAAATTACTATTAATAATAAGTATCCACTGCCTCATATTGACGACTCGTTTGATCAGATCTAGGGAGCTCAGTATTTTTCCAAGATTGACTTGAGATCCAGGTACCATTAGCTGAAGGTAAAGGAGGATGAAATTCTAAAAACAACATTATGTAATAGATATTTTCATTATGAGTTTTTTATATCCTTTGGTTTAAAAAAATACCCATACTGTATTTATGGATCTTATGAATAGAATCCTCCATGAATACTTTGATAAGTTTGTTGTTGTTTTTGTTGATGATATTTTGGTTTTTTTAAAAAGTTACAAAGATCATGAAAAATATTTAAGGACTATCTTTCAAAATCTCAAAGAAAATAATTTATACAGAAAATTTATAAAATGTTATTTTTGGTTGCAATAGATTTTTTTTCTTGGGAACATTGTAAATAAGGATGGAATAATAGTTGATCCTGCCAAAACAAAAGTGGTTGATGAATGGATAATAGCTATAAATGTTATAGATGTAGTTTTCTTGGATTATCATTTTATTACTACCAATTTATTAAAAAAAAATTATGGTTTTCTAGCCTGATAACTAAGTTAACATGAAAAGGGGTTAAATTTATTTGGATAGAAGACTATGACGTTTGTTTTTACGAATTGAAAAGAAGATTGCTGAATGCTCCAATTTTGGATCTTCCTTCCAAAAATTGTGATTTTGTCATCTATAGTGATGATTCTTTGAAGGGGCTTGGTTTCTTTCTAATGAAAAATTATTAGGTAATTTCTTATGATTCAATACAATTTAAAAATCATGAGTTAAATTATTCCACACATTATTTGGAATTAAAATCCATGGTTTTCACTTTAAAAATTTGGAGACACCATTTATATGGAGACAAATGTGAAATATATACTGACTATAAAATTTTGAAGTATATATTTACTCAGAAGGAATTGAACATGAGGCATAGAAGATGGCTAGAACTGATAAAATAGTATGATTTAACGATCAATTACCATCTTGGAAAAGCAAAAAAAGTGGAAGATTACTTGATTTGAAAGCATCGTACATCATTAACCATGTTAAAATTGGAACATGACCCCTTGGTTTATGATTTGATGAATTTTGGATTGAAATTTATTGGTGTAGGAAATTCATTTGTTTTGTTTCAGGTGTCAGTGTAGTCATCTCTATTAGACAGAATTAAGAAAGGGAGGAAGGAAGGAAATGAGTTGAATAATAAGGTATAATTGGATAAAAAGTATAAGTTTTCATAATTTAACATTGATAAAGATTGTATTTTGAGATTTGGAAAGAGATTATGCATGCCCTGTGATCCCCAGTTGAAGAAATAATTATTAAGTGAATCTCACAGTTCTCCATTTTTAGTTCATCTTGGAGGCACTAAGATGTATAGTGACCTCTAGAAGTATTCTTGGTGGAATGGAATCAAAAGATATATTACTGATTTTACAATGAAATGTTTTACTTGTCAATAAGTTAAAGTAGGTCAATAACTACCAAAGGGGATGCTTCAGCCTTTGCATATTCGATAGTGGAAATTGTAAATATATGCATGGAATTCGTTGGGGGACTACTAAAGACTTCTCTAGGTAACAATGTGATTTGGGTAATTGTTGAACGACTGAATAAATATCTACATTTCCTTCATATTTGAGATACTATGTCTTTGTATCATCTTTCTCAACTGTACCTCAAAGAGATTTTCAGGTTACATGGAGTTCTTATTTCCATTGTATCTAATCGTGATCCCAGGTTCACTTATAAATTTTTGAAAGGTCTTTAGAAGTCTTTGGGAAAAAAATTAAATTTCAGAACATCATTTCATCCCTAATATTATGGATGTAAAGACCTGTAATTTCTATGTAATTTTTTTTAAATAAATGGGAATTTTATGATTCTGTGAAAATTGACGGTGCATGATTCTGAGGCCTGGAGTGCCCGGAATGAATTTATAGACTTTTGTTTGGGTAAGTTCAGTAAACATGTGAGTGGGTTTTTCTAACTCTTGAACCAGTGCTCAAAATTGAAATCTAAGGGCACCATTGAACTCGCAGTACCGATATTCTCTTAAGGAGACTTTCACCTTGACGACAGATGGTCGAGGGTGAAAGTTAGTTTTTGGATTTTTAGTGTAAGAATAAAATAAAAATAAAAGTGTGTGACATTTTATTTTTATTTGTAACACCCATGTGGGCGTTGGGAGGTGGGGTCCACTAGAACTAAACCTCCATGTGGAAGTTGAGAAGTGGGGACCACCAAACCTTAACCTACCATGAGAGGTTATGGTGGTGGGGACCACCCGAACCTAACCTCCCATGAGAGGTTATGGTGGTGTTGACCACCCGAGGCCTAAAACTCTTGAGCTCCCATCATTATGGAGAAAAACCACTCAACCCCCCTCATTAATGTGGAGGATTCTCTTGACTTCCTCCACATTAATTATGCCAACGCACATACCTTTAATATGCTAACCTAGTTAATTGATTAGGCTAATTTGAATTTGTGCCAACGAACTAAATAGAGAACTTAATCTATTATACTTGGCATCTTTGGTGGAATTAGGAGGAAAGAGCTCTTGGGAGAAATCTCTTTAATGAATAATGTGTTCTTCCACGAAGAACGCTCCACCGATGAAGAACGCTCCGCCAACGAAGAATACCATCCCCCTTTGACCTTATTCCTTGGGACTTCTTTTAACATGCGATATCCTCATTTACGGTGAATCGATCGCTGTACTACCTTCTTGCGCCAACCTCATCAAGCGAATGAGGTAGGGGTTTATATCTATTTGATTATCGCTTCCCATGTTCTCTACTTCTAATTCTTTTGCGGGTTTGGGAATAGAGATTAACAAGGATTGTGGGAAATGATGTTTTAAAATACCATCCTTACACGTTCATGCTTCGTTCTCTGTGAACCGCTTGCTATCACTCTAAATGCGGAGGGTGCGGTCCAAACAAACATGGCCCGACCCCTCCGCTGTTCTTCTTTGATGTGTTCTTTGAAATGGAGGAAGGTGATGAAAGCAACAACACCACCCCCCACGGCCTCCGCAGCCCACGATACCCCGTGGCGGTTCGCCCTCCCGGCCAAACCGGCCCTGCGCCCGGCTGAGCCACCCACAAACGAACCGAGCTGCCGCGCCGCCCTGGGCTAAACCCCCTCACCGCGTCGCCGCCGTGCCGAGCCGCCGTGCCGCCGCTGTGCCAAGTCTCCATGCCTCCACCATCCACCATGCTGAGCCGCCATCTGCCGAGCCGTGCCACTGTCCGGGCCGAATTGAGACTCCACGCCACCGCCGTTCACTGAGCCGAGATGCCGCGCCGCCGCCGTCCACCATTCCGAGCCGCCGCGCCACCATCCGCTGAGCTTCCGCACCGCCGTCATCCACCGTTCGTGCCGAGCTATCACCGCTGTGCCCTCGCTGCGGCCCTTTGAGCCGCCCGGGCTGCCCTCATCGCGGACTTGTGAGCTACCCCGAGCCAAGGTAGCCCGCGACCGAGCTGTTCTGCGGCCGAGCCACCCTCGTGGCACCCTCCGAGGCCGAGCCACCTCTGCAGCCCCTCATGACCGTCGGGCCGAACACAGTGGGTCGGGTAGACCCGAACCGGGTCGGCCCAGGCCAGGTCAGGCCAAGTCGGTCTGACCAGGTTGGACCAGACCTGGGCCCACTATGACTCATTTACTTTTTTTGGCCATAAATTTGGCACCATACGTCCGTTTGACAAACCGTTAGTGGCACTCGAAATCTTGGAGCAAGATGGTCCCTTTGAGTATACCCCACTGGAGTTTTGGATTATGATGGGAAATAGTCAGGTTGGATCGAGCACAAATCCAACCGGGCCCCTAGGAATAAAAGGATAATAACTCACAGAATGGGCGTCCGATTGACATGTCGTCTATTACGTTGAGACCCCTATGACATGGCGGACCGTTGAGATAATTCTTCGTGGGACTTCGTGACAGTTGGAGTATCGAATAGTAGCTTGTGGAGTGGATCCTCCTAGAGGACGAGCGAGCATACTGTGGAGACCTAGTGGCTGGCTGAGACTTAATGACTGCTCACCATTTCGACTCGGAGTGACTCAACTGGCCCAGTGGAGAGCGCCTTGGTGACGCAGAAGACCCACGGTAGGGAGCACCTTGGTGACGCGGCAGACCCACGGTACTTAACAGAAGGAGTACCTCAGCAGGGTATGAAGGGGAGCGCCTCTATGTGATGTGGCAGACCCATGGTGGGGAGTTCCTCTGTGTGATGCGACAGACCCATGATACTCGACAGGAGGAGTACCTCAGCAGTCCAAGGTTAGTGGGAAGCGCCTCTGTGTGACACAACAGGACCACTATACTCAATGGAGGAGGATTTATCCAGCATCCGAGGTGTTCGACTTTGTGTTCGGAATGTTACTTGATACTACCCCCTAGAATAAATCCCAGTGTGATATGAGTCAGAAACTCTATGTTTTCCTCATGATTAATATGGATTACTTGATAACTTAGGTATATGTATGGGCATATACCTAAGTAAGGATATCTGTTGATTTCATACCATATGTTTTGTCCTTGTTGGATTTGTGAGATCTAGAGGGTCTCGTGGTCCCTATTGAGTATTGTTATACTCACCCCTGCACGGGCTATGACCACACCTTGTTGTGTTGGATAAAGATAACAAGCATCACTGACTGTGGCTGAGAGTACCAGGACTGGATGGTACCCGGAGGTGGACCTTATGACGAGTTGGTACTCGGAGAAGACGGATGGATAAGGAGTGATGAGGAGGCGATCAGTACCTACCCTTCAGGTAGGAACCTCAGAGGACAACCCAAAAACTGACTTTCACTTTTCTTCAGTTTTATTGTATCACCGTTGTACTTGTACTTTCCAGTTGGGCTTGTATTCTGGACCCTTTTACTTTCAGCACTCTTTTGTTATACAATTTACTTGGTGTTTCTTATTCAGCTGTGTGCTTTCTTGTGTGTGTGTTTACAGGTTATAAAGGCAATGACTTCCCAGTTTTAGGTAATTATGACTTTGGTGCTATTCAACAGCCCCTGGCCTATGGAAGGCGGGCTTGGGGTAGTCACAACACGGGCCTTGGGGGATGGGTCGTGACAAATTGGTATGAGAGGAGTCGGTTCTACCACAGAACTAGAACTATGATCTTTTCTGTGAAGCAATAGTGTTTAGGGTAATGAGTGTGTTTCTCAGTTCAGGGATTCCAATGTTGGTGTGGCCTCTGATGTATCCATACATCGGGACCCGAACTTCTGATTTCCGACTCAATGCATGAAAACACTGATTGTGTGTGTGTTTTCAAAAGTTTTCTTTGTGATCTTTTGAGTCAACTCACTAGGTATAAATTTCAGCTCACCAGTTATAACCATTTGACCGTGGCACACCTGTTTCCTTCCAGGATGCCTCTACGTAGATATTCAGCTAGAGTTCCGGGAGTTGTATGCACTGATATCCCACCAAGCGATGAGGCCTCGATATAGGACCCTCTTCCAGTAGAGGCACTAGCAGTACCATTACCCATTGGGACACCGATTCCACCAGCCCCAGCAGCAGACGGTGCACGCTTCTTGAGCATGCTGCACAAGTTCCAGTGCCAGAGGCCACCTAGTTTCAGGGGAGAGACGGACCCACTGGTGGCTGAGGATTGGCTGGAGGCTGTGGTGAGAGTCTTCCGACTCGTTGGGACACTAGCCGATCTCATGGTGATCTTTGCCTCTAAGCTTCTATAGGAAGCATCAGGCAGATGGTGAAGCTTGATGCTCTAGGTTCACGATGAGGTGACACTTCTCTGGGCAGACTTCGAGAGCCTATTTCGGGAAGAGTTTTTCCCAGTGACTCTTCATGCAGTGCGCATAGAGGAGCTTCTTCATCTGCAGCAGGACATCATGACTGTGGATCGATACTTAGCGAGGTTCACTGAACTCTCACGCTACTCCACAGATATGGTGCGAGACCCATTCTTCAAGGCCCGGACCTTTGAGTAGGGACTCAGGCGGGATACCAGGGATTTGGTGATCTCACTCAGCATCCTGATGTAGGAGGGGGTGTTAGAGAGAGCTCTCTTGGTGGAGAGTTTCCTTGATGAGTAGTCACCAACAGCGAGAACCACTACCAGTCATCACGCAACAGAGTCTTCTGCAGCTGGAAGCAGACAAACGTCACATAGGTCCAAGAGGACCAAACCTACTTGAGGATGACCACATGACTCAGGATCAGTTGTACGGGGCACCCGAGATAGAGCCAGTCATGCCAGGATCATGTAGCGTTACTCATGCGGCGGGCAGGGTCACATGGCTCGTGACTATCTGACCCGTCGTATGGATGATCAATAGATGGTCGAGGGACCGGCCAGGCTGAGATAGAGGTTCGAATGAGGAGGTCCGTAGGGAGTAGGAGGACGTGACTAAGGAGCTGGCCGTGTAGCTGGTGGTGGATGACGATTCGAGGTGTTACCACCACCACCACCACTACCACCACTAGGAGGTCCACCTTGACTACAGGGAGCATGTGGACAAGGGAGAGCTTAGCTCCAGGCAGCTGAGGCCTATGATCACGGAACTAACTTCATAGATGATACGAGGTATGATCTGTGTCTAATTCACCTTAGCTACAGTACTTATAGACACAGGTTCCAATCATTCTTTTATTGCCACTACCCTCGTTCAGAGCTCGAAGATTCCGACGAAGCCGTTGGGTCGATCCTTATGTCTAGAGACTTCTATGGGAGTGGATTCGACGATTACGCACTGGTGTCGGTAGTGTGAGATTACTATAGGAGGCGAGAGATTTGGCTGGGATCTCCTCGTAGTATCGTCGAAGCTTTACGACATCATCTTGGGTATGGAATGGTTGTCTACAATCCATGCTCAGATAGATTGTATTAGGCACAAAGTGCGGTGTGTCCACACATATGGGACCAGGTTTACCTTCACCGGCGAGAAGGGAGCCTATACAGTGCATGATGGACTTACCCGGAGGAGGGTGTAGTCGATTACACATCCGTTGGCTAGCCTTACCCTCAGAGCTATTGATATGGAGAGTCCAAGATATCCTATAGTGGTAGACCAGTACACAGATGTTTTCCCTGATGATGTTTTGTGTCTACCTCCTCACAGAGAGGTGGAATTTTACTTTGAATTGTACCCTAGGACAACACCGATATCTACACTAGCGTATCAGATGGATCTTGCGGAGCTTCGTGATCTGCGGGTACTGCTAGAGGAATTGCAGGGGAAGGGATTCATCTGGCCTAGTGTTTCTCCTTGGGCAGCCCCAATTCTATTCACCAAGAAGGCAGATGAGATCTTGAGGCTTTTTGTTGACTATCGGCGCCTGGACCAGGTGATCATGAAGAAAAAGTACCCACTCCCGAGGATTGATGACCTCTTTGATCAGTTGAAAGGGGAACAATGGTTCTCGAAGATAGACCTCAGATTAGGCTATCACCATCTTAGAGTATGAGATGAGGATGTGCAGAAGACGGACTTCAGGTGTTGGTACGACCATTATGAGTTCCTAGTTATGCCATTCGGCATGAAAAACGCTCTAGAAGTGTTCATGGGACTCATGAACAGGATCTTTCAGCCATACCCTGATCGCTTTGTAGTGGTCTTCATCGATGACATTCTTATCTACTCGACTACTAAGGAGGAGCATGCCTATCATTTACAGGTAGTACTAGACACACTCCAAGAGAACCAACTTTATGGTAAGCTCTTGAAGTTTCAGTTCTGGATCCGAGAGGTTCACTTTCTGGGACATGTAATATCGGAGGTTGGAGTTGTAGTAGATCTAGCGAAGATTGAGGTGGTACTTGCTTGGGAGCCACCCAGGAGTGTGACAGAGGTACAAAGCTTCCTGGGTTTGGGTGGATACTACCATAGGTTTGTGCCAAAATTCTCCAGAGTTGAAGCACCACTATCATCCTTGAAGAAGAAGGGGAAACCCTTTGTTTGGTTGGATAAATGCCAGCGGAGTTTTCAGGAGCTGAGGCAGAGGCTGACTAGTGCCCCCATCTTGAGGCTTCTAGAGGAAGGCGTAGGGTACGTAGTCTACTACGACGAATCAGGGACCAGTATTGGATGTGTCCTGATGGAGGAGTGAGTAGTGATCGCATATGGTTCTAGACAACTGAGACAACACGAGCAGAACTATTCTACCCATGACCTAGAGTTAGTAGCAGTGGTCTTCACCTTGAAGATGTGGCGACACTATCTGATGGGAGAGCTTTTTACCGTGTACTCTGATCACAAGAGTCTTAGGTATATCTTCTCCCAGAAGGACCTGAATCTTAGACAATGACATTGGAATGAGTTCCTCCAGGACTATGACTTCGAGATAGTTTATACTCCTGGGAAGGAGAACATTGTAGCAGATGTACTCAACAGGAGGTCTGGTATACAACTACTAGGTGAGGCGACAGAGCAGCTGGCCGCTTTGCAGATATCCTTCGTAGAACATGATGGAGAATATTTCCTTCAGTCTCTTACAGTAACTCCCCCACTTCTTCAGCGAGTCAGGGAGGCGCAACGTGGGGATGATGACTTCGAGACTTGACGTGCTCATATATCCATAGGGCATACACCTAATAGATTTTCTGAAGGTGGGGAGCACGTCACCCTCTTCATAGGATGTACCATGGTACCATTGTCACTTCAGAAGGAAGTTTTGATGGATTTCCAAACTTACCCTCTAGCGGTACATCCAGGAGTGGCGAAGATGTACCGGGATCTCCGAAGGCAGCACTGGTGGCTGGGAATGGAGAAAGCACTTGCAGAGTTTGTCTCTCGGTGCCTCACTTGTCAGAAAGTGAAGGCTAAGCATCAGGTACCACCAAGCTTGGTTTATCCTTTATAGTTCCTAGAGTGGAAGTGGGATGGGATATCCATGGACTTCGTGTCAGGACTTCCACATACACCCAAAGGTCATGACTCGATTTGGGTGATCATCAACTGACACACCAATTCGGCCCACTTCCTACTGACCAGAGAGTAGGGTTCAGTAGAGAGCTTGGGACACCTCTATGTGCAGGAGATTGTGCAGCTACATGGAGTACCTTCGATGATTGTATCCGATCACAACACACATTTTACTTCCCGGCTATGGAAGGGGTTGCATGAGACTTTCAGGATGTAGCTTCTTTTGAGTACCGCCTTCCATCCTCAGATGGATGGACAGACTGAGTGGACCATTTAGACCCTTGAGGACATGCTGCATGCTTATGTACTCGACTCTGGTCGTAGTTGGGAGGATCACTTACCTTTGGTGGAATTTGAATACAACAACAGCTATCACTCCACCATTGGGATGAAACCTTTTGAGGCGTTGTACGAGCAACCTTGCAGATCACCCTTGTGCTAGACTGACCCAGGGGAGTCAGCACTCGTGGGACCAGAGATGGTTTGGTCTACCATAGAGAAGGTGCAGATCATCCAGGAGTGGATGAAGACTGCACAGAGTAGGCATAAGTCTTATGCTGACAGAAGATGGAGACCTATGGGGTTTGAGGATGGCGACCACGTATTTCTACGGGTCTCACCCCGACGAGGTCTACAGATATTTGGCTGTGGTGTAAAGTTATCTCCGAGATTCATCAGACCTTTTCAAGTCCTCAGCAGAGTTGGTGAGGTGGCATACCACTTAGCTCTTCCACCTCAGTTGCACCGGGTGCATGACGTCTTCCACGTATCCCAACTGAGGAGATACGTGCATGACCCTTCTCACATCATCGACCATGGCGAGATGAACGTCGATGATGGGGCAACTTTTACAGAGGTTCCAGTAGAGATTGAGGATCGACACGAGTAGGTCCTTCATGGACGGTCGATACCTCTGGTGCGCATTCGCTGGCAGCACGATAACCTCTAGGAGAGCACATGGGAGCGGGAGGCTCAAATGTGTGCCCAGTACCCCCATTTTTTCTCTTAGTTTGAGTTTTGGATTATAGGGACGTAAATCCTGAGGTGGGGAGAATTTAAAGACCCAGAATTTCTATGTAATTTTTTTTAAATAAATGAGAATTTTACAAGTCTGCAAAAAATGATGGTGCGTGATTCCGAAGCCCAGAGTGCCCGGAATGAATTTCTGAACTTTTGTTCAGGTATGTTTAGTAAACATGCGAGCAAGTTTTTCTAACTTTTGAACCGGTGCTTGGAATTGAAATATGAGGGCACCGTTGAACTCACAACGCCGATATTTTCTTAAGGAGACTTTCACCTTGACGACAGATGGTCAAGGGTGAAAATTAGTTTTTGGATTTTTTTTTGTAATAATAAAATAAAAATAAAAGTGTGTGACATTTTATTTTTATTTGAAACACCCATTTGGGTGTTGGGAGGTGGGGTTCACTGGAACTAAACCTCCATGTAGAAGTTAAGAAGTGGGGAACACCAGACCTTAACCTCCCATGAGAGGTTATGGTTGTGGGGACCAACCAAACCTAACTTCCCATAAGAGGTTATGGTGGTGGGGACCACTCGAGGCCTAAACCTCTTGAACTCCCATCATTATAGACAAAAACCTCTCGACCCCCCTCATTAATGTGGAGGAGTATCTTGACTTCGTCCACATTAATTGTGCCAACACACATACCTTTAATATTACAACCTCATTAATTGATTAGGGTAATTTTAATTTGTGCCAATGAACTAAATAGAGAACTTAATCTATTATCCTTGGAATCTTTGGAGGAATTGGGAGGAAGAAGCTCTTGGGAGAAATCTCTCCAATGAATAAAGAGTTCTTCCACAAAGAACATGTTCTTCCATGAAGAACGCTCCACCGATGAAGAATGCTCCACCAATGAAGAACGCCGACCCCCTTCGACCTTCTTCCTCGGGACTTCTTCCGACGTGGTATGTCCTCATCTACGGCGAATCAACGAACATACTACCTTCTTGCGCCAACGTCATCCAAAGAACGAGGTAGGGGTTTATTTCTATTTGATTATCTCTTCTAATGTTCTCCCCTTATAATTATTTTGTGGGTTTGGGAATAGTGATTGACGAGGATTGTGGTAAATGATGTTATAAAATATCTTCCTTACACGTTCAAGCTTTGTTATTTGTGAACCGCTTGTTATCACTCTAAACGCGGATGGTGTGGGCCAAAAAAACATGGCCCAACCCCTCCGCCATTCTTCTTTGATGTGTTATTAGAAATGGAGGAAGGTGATGAAGGAAACAACACCACCACCCGCGGCCTCCATGACCCACGTCGTCCTGCGGTGCTTCACCCTCCCGGCCGAACCGGACCTGCACCCAACCGAGCCACCCGCGGCCGGACCAAGCTGTCGTGCCGCCTCGGGCCGAACCCCCTCGCCACGCCGCCACCATGCCGAGCCGCCGAGTCACTGCCGTCTGCCGTGCCGAGCTGCCATGCCACCGTCTGCCGAGCCGTGACGCTGTCCGGGCCGAGCCGAGCCGCCGCCGTCCGCCGAGCCGAGCCGCCGCACTGCCGTTGCCCACTGTGCCAAGCCACTATGCCGCAGTTTGCCGAGCCGTGCTGCTGTCTAGAATCAGCCGCCACCACCACTGCCATGCCCTCTCCATGGCCCTCCGAGCTGCCCGAGCCACCCCCGTCACGGCCTTGCGAGCCACCCCGAGCTGAGACGGACCGCGACCGATCCGTTCTACGGCCGAGCCACCCTCGCGACACCCTCTGAGGCCGAGCCACCTCCGTGGCCCCTTGTGACCGTGGGGCTGAACCCAGTGGGTTGGGTCGAACCCAACGGGTCGGGCCAAGTCAGTCTGACTGGGTTAGACCAGACCCGGGGACACTACGACTTATTTACTTTCTTTTGGCCATAACTTTGGCACCAGATGTCTGTTTGACAAACCGTCAGTGGAACTGGAAATCTTGGAGCGAGACAGTCCCTTTTAGTATATCCCACTAGAGTTTTGGATTATGATGGGAAACGTTCAGGTTGGATCGAGCACGAATCCAACCGGGCCCCCAGGACTAAAAGGTTAATAACACACAGACCGGGCGTCCGATTGACGCGCCGTCTGTTACGTTGAGACCCCTATGACATGGTGGACCTTTGAGATACTTATTTTTGGGACTTCGTGACATTTGGAGTATTGACCAGTAGCTTTTGGAGCGGATCCTCCCAGAGGACGATTGAACATAGTGTGGAGACCTAGTGGTTGGCTGAGACTTGATGACTGCTAATCGTTTCGACTCGGAGTGACTGAACTGGCCTAGTGGGGAGCACCTTGGTGATGCGGTAGACCCACAGTGGGGATAAACTTAGTGATGAGACAAACCCACAATACTCGACAGGAGGAGTACCTCAGAAGGCTACAAGGGGGAGCGCCTCTGTGTGACGTGGCAGACCCACGGTGGGGAGCACCTCTGTGTGATGCGGTAGACCCACAATAATCGACAGGAGGAGAACCTCAATAGTCCAAGGTTATTGGGAAGCACCTCTGTGTGACGCGGCATGGCCACTGTACTTGATAGAGGAGGAGTTCTCCAGTAGCCGAGGTGTTCGACGTTGTGTTCAGAATGTTACTTGATACTACCCCCCCAGAATAAATCTTGGTGTGAGCTGAGTCAGAACCTCTGTGTTTTCCTCATGATTGAGATAGATTACTTGATAACTTAGGTATATGTGTAGGCATATACCTAAATAAGGATATCTGTTGATTTCATACCTTGTGTTTTATCCTTGTTGGATTTGTGAGACCTAGAGGGTCTCAGGGTCCCTACTGAGTATCGTTATACTCACCCCTGTACGATCTATGCCCGCACCTTGTTGTGTTGGATGCATACGATGGACAACGCTGACTGAGGCTGAGAGTAGTAGGACTAGATGATAACCGGAGGTGGACCTTACGACGATTCGGTACACGGAGGAGACGGACAAACGAGGAGTTCTGAAGAGGCGATTTGTACCTACCCTTCAGGTAGGAACCTCAGATGACGACCAAACAACTGACTTTCCCTTTTCTTCAGTTGTATTGTATCACATTTTTACTTGTACTTTCTAGTTGGGCTTGTATTATGGCCCCTTTTACTTTCAGCACTCTTTTATTATACAGTTTACTTATTGTTTCGTATCCTGCTGTGTGCTTTCTTGTTTGTGTGTTTACTGGTTATAAAGGAAATTCCTTCCCAGTTTTAGAGAATTACACCTTTGGTGCTAGTCTCCAGTCCCTGGCCTATGGAAGGGTGGCTTGGGGTAGTCACGGCACGGGCCCCGGGGGACGGGTCATGACAATGGACATACCGAGAAAAACAATTTATACTTTGGAAGACATGTGGCATGATTTTTAAAAGGATTACTAGGGATGTTGGGATCAATATCATTATTGAATTGAGTTTTCTAATAATAAAAGTTTTCAATATAGTATACATATGACACCTTTTGAGGAATTATGTGGAAAGTGGTGTCAAACTAAAATATTCTTGGATGAAGTTGGGGAACATAAGTTTATGGGACCAAAATTAATATAGGAGGTGGCTGAGAAAGTGAAGGTGATCCAATAATATATGAGGCAAAACCAGAGAAGGCAGAAAAGTTATGAAGATTGCAGGAGTAAAGAATTTTCTTTCAAGGTAGGTGATCATGTGTTTCTAAAAGTTTCTCCATGTAAAAGTTTGATGATTTTTGGTAATAAAGGAAAATTGAGTCCATAGTTTATTTTTCCATTTGAAGTCCTAGATAAAGAGGGACCAGTTGGCTACTAAGTATCTTTGCCTTCAATTTTATCTCAGTTACACAATGTTTTTCATGTTTCGATGTTAAGAAAGTATGTTACATATTCATCTCATTTTTTAAGCACAGAAGTAGTTGAGCTGGAAGATAACCTTTCTTATGTGGAAAATCCTATTCAGATTCTTGATTGTAGAGAGAAAGTATTGCAGAATAAGGTAGTACACTAGTTTAAGGTTGGGTAGAGAAACCACATGGTTGAAGAAGAAACATGGGAATCTAAAAATTCTATGAGGGAAAGGTATCCCAACTTGTTTAATAAGTGAATAAAATTAAGAGGATGCAATTTCTAGATGGTGGGGATAATGTAACAATCCAGATACTTATAAAATAATTTTTTATTCTTCTAGGAATTAAATAGTGAAACTCATTATAAATGTATAATATAATAAGTGGTATTTATCTAAATTAAGGAATCTATAGTAGCAAAATAGTAACCTCACCTATGAGAGTATAAATAAAATTTATTGATTATATAAGTGAAAATATGATATATTTATATCATTTAATAAGTATATAAATGTTTTGAAAATGATAAATTAAATGTTAGTATTTTGGTGAAACATAAATGAATATTTGCAATTTTATAATTAATATAATGATTTCAAAAAAAAAATTTATCTTCATAAAATAGATTCATAAATTAATATTTTGTTGTATTATGATTATAAGATAATTTTATAATACCTTAATTAATTTTTCAAAATTTTATAAAATCATTTATAATTTTAAATTTTTTTCTGAATAAATAATGATTTTAAATAAAAATTAAAGTTATAATATTTAGAAAATTATTTTCATAAAATGGAGTTAATTTTTGAATTCTACACATCAAAAAATGTAAGGGGTAAATTTTTGGTACTTTTCTAAAATACTTTTTTAGTGAATAATGAAATACGATAATTTATGGTATTTAACAAATTCACGAATTTTTGAGTAATAGATGATATAAGGATGGTTTTAGCCCAAAATATCTAACTATCCTTAATTATTTTAATATATTTAGTGATAATTCTAAAACTATTCATATTCTTGGTCCAAAATAATAAACTAATGAATATAATAATGAGAAAACACCCATATACTCCACTATAAATACCACCCCTCACTACCTCTTCTCCTCACACATAAAATCTTTTTAGCTTCTTTAATTTCTTCCCAATTACCTTAACAAGCCTCTTTCCCACATCCAATACCCACTGGTCTCACCAAAATAACAAAACCAAGTGCCTTAAGGAGGTTCTCAAGGAAGAGAATTCAAGAGATAAAATCCTCTTTCTTTTTCTTTTATTTTTTTAATTTATTTTCTTTTCTTATTCTCTACTCACCTCCCATAATCCAAGTGACATGATAAATCCATTATCTTATATATAATTTAATTTAATTTTTTTAATTTAATATCCATCATCAAACCTCTCATATTCTCATCTAATTCTTAAAGGAATGAAAACATTGTCCGTGATGTGTCGATTTACCATCATCGTGGACGATGTGTTTTCATTTTCCTTTAAGGAATTCATGGCTTGTAATAAAATAATTATTATGGTTAAATCATATTTTATTATACATATAATAATTTATTCAATATTCTAGAACCAATATATAAACATGATATTGAATAAAATGATATATGTTCGTGATGGTCTTAAAAACAGCCAAAAAACATTAAATCATTTTCATTAATGTTTTATCTAATGATTTATCCTCATATAAAAAAATAATAATATATGGTATGATTTAAAATTATTGAAAGATATTAATACCATTTCATTATACTTATGGGGGTTTTCTTCCATTCGACAATAAAATCTATAATGAATCAACCATGTAAATCATAAAATAAATGCACCTAAAACAATGAAAATAACAAAATATTATAAATAAATGGGTGAAAAAATGTTATAATAAGATCATATAAGTAATTATAAATATTAATATAAGTTTTTCATATATTAATAACACTCTTTAAACCATTATAAAATATATTTGAACACATTTGAAGTAAGAAAAACCTGATGTAAGAGACTTTTCTGTTAAAATCCTCTAAAATTTATATTTTTATAAAATTTAAAATGAATGTTTTTATGATTCAAGTATTCAAGTTTTATGATTATTTTTTTGTTATTGGGAATCGTTTATGATGAAGTGTGGGGTCTATATCTCCCTCCAATTCATTGGGTATATTTATGTTGGAGGTCGATGATATGATTACTCCAAGTGTAACTGCGATGGTTACACCATAAGTTATCCATGAGGGTTACATTGTAAGGTATCCATGTGGGTTACACTATAAGGTATCCATGTGGTTTACAAATCATATGATAGGAGTGAGGGTTATAATATTATATAAGTAATTTCCTAGGTTACCTTTATGGTTTTAATTATGTTTTATATGTTTTATGAAAATATCTTGTTTTCATAAAGTAACTTTATGATTCTGATGGGTGATAAGTATGTCTTTGTGAAAATGATTACATATGTTTATAAGTATTCATTGAATAATAGTTTATTAACTTATTTTTATGCTCCTTACTAAGAATTTGTTCTCATACCAAGTTTTAAAATATTTTTCACAGGGTTTGAGGATGGGTAATAGAAAATAAGAATCCAAGATTACTGTAGTGAAGATTTTTCATGAAAAGACATCATGTTTTATTAAAAACTTTTTTATTATAAAATAAATAGACACTATTTTAGTAGTACCCACTTTGTATGATTGTGGGTTGATATGTATGAATTATTTTCTAATTTTCTAAAACTCCCAGCTTAAATGATATTTGGTAATATAAGGAAGTTAATTCTAAAAGAATTTACTAGATTATGTAATGTTTAAGGCAGTCCTTACAAGTATTATCCCGTACATCAATAAATAGTGAATTATTTTATAGTGATTATTCATTAATGGTCATGGTTATGTATTATCACAATATGATAAATAAGTTGAATATGCTTAATTAAAATTAAAACTCCCTAACTAAAATTATCACATCCAAGAACTTGAGTTTATAGTGGTGAGTTTTCATTAATTATTTTGAGGCATCCACTATATGGGTTTATATGTGAAAAGTATATGAATCATAAAATATTGAAGTATATATTCATATAAAAATTGTTGAACATAATATAGAGAAGATGGTAAGAAATGATAAAGGATTATAATTTAATCATTCACTATCATCTTGGTAAACTAATCAAGGTAGTAGATTCCTTAAGTCAAAATGATAATGCATCATTAAATTTGTCACATTTATAGCATAATCTAATAGTTTATGATTTATTGAATTTTTGGCTAAAAGTTTTATTTTTAGAGACTCCTTCTCTTTTGGATTGGAAATAATTACAATAATATTTATCAAAATAATTATGAAATATATGATAGATTATTATTGTTTGCAAGAAAATATATAATTGGTTAATAATGAAATTATTCATTAGTTTAACAATGATAAAAAAGGTGTTATAGTATCTTGAAAAAGGATGTGTGTATCGACTGATTCCCAGTTGAAAAAGGAACTATTGGGTGAGACTCATCACTCTCTATTTTATATTACTTCTTGTAATAAAAATATGTATAGAGACCTTTGAAAATATTATTGTTCAAAAGGACTAAAATAATATATTTTTGATTTCACCATGAAATTGTTTACCTGTATATAGGATAAATATATGTGACAACTATGGAAGGGGATGCCTCAGACATTTTCAATTCCTAAATAGATATGGGAGAATACGTTAATTGATTTTATGGTGGTATTAAAAAAACATATTGAGGTAATAATTATATTTTTGTTATTATTTATTGATTAAATAAATCTATGAAATTTCTTCCTATCCGAGTTACCCACTTTAGAATTAATTTCATAAATATATCTCAATGATATAAATATTTTTAATGTAGTTACCCTATTTATTGTATCGTCACATGATCCCAAATTTACATCAAAATTTTGGAAATGAGTTCACAACTCATTGGGTATTTTTTTATATTTTCTCATTTAATCTGATGGATATATTGAGAGAAATATTTAGAAATGGAATGATATGATTCCAGATTTACCAATAGATTATCAAGGAATATAGGATCAATAGCTTTCATTGTCAATTTTTTTATATTAAAGTAGTTTTCATTATATTATGTAGATGGAATAATTTGAATAATTATATATAATGCAATGTTGAACTCCATTATATTAGGATGAAGTTGGGGAATGAATGATACTATAACTAGAATTTTTAGAAGATAATGCTGAGAATGTAAAGCTATTTCAGCACCATGTGAGGGAAGCTCAGATAAGGTAGAATACTCATATAGATAATTTTAGGAAACATATTTCATTTGAGGTAGGGGACTATGTTTTCCTTAAATTATATCCTTAGAATGGTTTCATGTGTTTTTGTAGGAAATAAAGTTTATCTCAATTTTTTATTGTATTATATAAAATTTTGGAGAATGTGGGATCAGTTTCCTATCAAGTTACCTTACCTCTAATAATATATTAAGTACATGATCTATTTAATATTTTGTTGGTAAGGAAATGTTTTTATGAAAAAACTCATGTTTTTAGCCCTGATGAGGTATAGTTAGTAGAGAATCATTATTATGAGGGAAATTTAATACATATAATAGATCAAATAGAGTATTTTTTATAGAATATAGAAACATTCATGGTTAATTATATATATATAGACAATATGACTGAATAATCTATATGGGAATCTAAAAAGGCTATGAGATAAAAAATACACATATGTTTACGTAATGAATAAAATTGTGTGGAAATAATTTCTCCAAGGGGGGATAATGTGAAAACCAAGTAATTTTAATCATAATTTTTTTTATGTCTCATTATTATTGATGATTAAAGATTATTTAGTTATATTTAGTATGAAAATTTTGAGAAATTGTTATATAGAAAAATGAATAGTTTTATTTAATTAAATTGGTTTTTCCAGGTATTGCATTGTTTTATTTCGAACGTAAGATTCATAATTTTAGAATTTTTTATTAATAAATTGAACATTATTTTTATATCATCATATAAAACTATTATTAAGAATATTTTTTAAAAAAATTACTGATTTTTTTGGGTGCATACTAAAAATTACTGATTTTATAAATAATGTCAATTTTATGAAATTATTAGGAAATAGAAATGAATTGAAAGTTTGTAGATTTATTTTTAAAATTACATTTAATATGTAATATAGTTCCTTTAAAAATATAATGGTAAATTTATAAATCTATCTTGGACTTTTTATAACTCACTGTATTTTTTTTTATTTAAATAAAAAAACTGGTTCTCCTCTTTTAATCTTGTATTCACAAATATCCTTTCATATTTTTTATTTGGATGTAAAATAATTATCTTTTAATGAAAAAATATAATTAATTTAAATTTAATCAAAATTATTTTTTATTTTGGTGTAAAATCATTTTTGTGCTTAATTTCGAATTATTCAAAAAAATTGTTTCTCATTTCATTACATGAACTTTTTTTAAAATTAATTTTGAAGACATCATGAAATTGAATCATAGATAATAGATTTAATATTTATTATCAGTATTTTTTAAATTTTTAGTGAGTTTAGTTTCATTTTTATTCATAATGAATAGTTACAATGCTAAAAGTTCTCCATAAGGACCAAGGATTAGAGGGTAAACAGGTGGGTTAAACTAAAATATAAGGATTCAAATATCTCAAAAACATGAATAATATTTATTCAATAATTTGTTTCCTCAAAATAATTTTTATAAAAAATTATACTAAAATTTTCCAACTATCAATGGGAAATACATTTATTATTTTTAAAAGTTCTTAATATTTACAAGGGTTCCACTCCTCTCACGTATAAAAGAGAACAAAATATCCTCCCTTATCCTCACCCAATGAGAACCCTTTCTTGACCAAGATGTAAAATAAATATCTCTCCAACTCTCTTACCCATGTTCTAGAGTTCCTATTCTCACCAAAAGACTAATTTTAAATGGATTAAGGATTCATCTAAAGTAAGATATCTTAGAAGAAGTTATAAGTCTTATAAAAAATATTTCAAGCATATTTTTTTTCTAAACCTCATTAAAATATATTATAATAATCCAAATATAATCACATTATTTTATTTAAAATATTAATATTTTATAATATTAATGGAATAACTATTTTATAACTCCTTTCAATCCCATGGAAAATGAAATATTTACTCATGCGTACTTGCGAAATACTACCCCCATAAAGAAATGTAATTCATTTTCCCTCACTACCAGACATGATGGTTAGAAATATGGATTTAATTTATATATATGATAAATATGATATAATTTTGATTCTATAAATATAATATATTATCCATATTATTACCCTTAAATCTATTGTAAAATGTAAATATCTCTCATGCTACATGTGAAATACCACCTCCAAGAAGAGTTGTAATTTTTTTTCATACTGACCAACTTAGAAATTTATAATGATGAATTTAATGAATAAATATTATATTTATTATATGATTATGATTCAGTAAGTGTAAATATTTATCTAATTTATTCCCAATTCATCCATTATAAAAATGAAATCATCACTCATGTTTATGTGCAGACTATCACAAGCATGAATGGTGTATATAATTTTTTATTATCACTATACACAGATTGTTAAATATATATTTAATTTTAAAACATATTTTTTTTTTAAAAATTTAACATTTTGGAGATGATTGATCCATGACACCTTTTACCACGATCAACACACTAATGCTGTTTTGGATGGAATGACCCTAAATCATAAAACATGAACATAACTGATTTAGTTACAAAAAAATAAATTGTAATATATTAAATAAATGAAATAATACCAAGGGAATGAACATGAATAGGTTTATTAAGCTAATAAATAATTTATATAATTTTATTATTTGATAATGTAAAATATGTATGTATCATGTTCAGACAAGTGGTAAGGTATTTTTTTACAATTTTTTTTACAGTTATCATTTCCAAATATTCCTCTTCCTTATCAATATAATTTTAAATTTTTCAAATGTATAAAACTTTATACATGAAATATTGTTAAAGGATATTTTACACCACAATTTAACTTATTTAAAATGTTTTAAAAATAAATATTGTCATCATTTTTCATATGGTTATATTTTTTTTACAAAATTATAAAGGATTTTTTTAATGTTTAATTCATAACCATATTTTCCATCCATAATAGTTGTTATTTATTATCAGGAATCATCTAAATGATTTCAATGGATTTTAAAAGAAAATAATATTTCTATTTTTATGAAAATTGTTAGTTCATAAAATTTTTTGAGACAAAAGATTATTCATTCTATTTTTTATGATAATATTGAATGTTATTTTTATTATTATAAAAAATTCCACTTCTTATGAGTGTTTAGATGTAAATGAAATATTTTTTTAATTCATGTTATAGTTCATGGATATTTTTTATAATTTTAGATGTGTCCAATTATCCTATCAATGAATTTTTTAATGATATGTACTCCAAAAAGATATATAAAAGATTTATTTGTAAAGGTTATTACTTTGTATGGGAGACTGTAAGAGTGATTTTATGAGTAATATGAAGATGATTTACCAATATACCATCATGATGTTCTATGCATTCAAATGGATTTTTATGGATATATTATTATTTCAATAGGGAAAAAAATTAGATTATGATTAAATATATGTTTATTAATGTTTTAAATAAAAGGTGTGTTTTTAAGGGAAATTTTCATGACTTCCATGAAAAAATAAAGATTATAATATTTTATTTTTTTTCTTTTGATTTTTTTTAATAAAAATATTAGGATTTAAATTTGTTTTTATTATTATGTAAATAATTATTTTATATAAAATTTTATTACATAAATAGGTAATCTTTCATAAGGTTTTTTTATAGTTTTCAAAAAAAAAAAAATTTCTTTTTATATCCCTTACTGAGCCTTTTTTTCTCATCCCACATTTTTAAATAATTTTTGCAGGGCTTATGGATGTCTATGAATTTTAGAATGTTCAATAGTGACCATCACAAGTGAATAAAAAGTTTCATTAATGAAATATGAGTGTTGACACGAGCACCACTATTGCTGAAAAAATTATACCCCTTGATGAAATTTACATATTGTTATGTAATGGCTTTCTTAATTATCTAAATCTATAACCATTAAATTTCATAGAATTGTATGAATGTCTAACCCTTGTTATAAATAATGTCATTATAGTTTTATTATGATATAGGGTGTTATAGTTTTTAGACGCCCATTTTCCTATTACAAAACAAGAAAAAAATATTATATGATGCCTAGAAAACACGATAAATATGAGCCTCTATGAAAACCTCTATATTAAGGTAAATTAATAATATAGAAATAGGTAAAATCCAATAACATAATGGTATCTGGATATACTAAACACTATCCTCAAGATAAAAAATGGGTCTAATTATGATTTGTATAGACCAAGTAAGAATCAACTCATAATGTTACATATAATTTCCACATGTGATATTATATTTCATTAAAAGTATTACCCAATTCACAATACATACCTGTTGTAAAACTAGTTAAAAAATTACTAGTTTCTTTATCCTACATTCTATATATAGATCTCATATGGAACCCTAATATATTTGGAGGATATTTTATTAAAAATAAAATAATTTGGTACTTCATTCCCCATCCTCATCTTGTATAACTACCTCAATCCTCTATAAAAAAACCATTAACTCATTTCCCATGATCATAGCCCTGGGTAAAATTTCCAAAGATTTATTTAGGGTAAATAATATGAATTTTAATCAAATAAACATCTAGTATAAGTGTATGGATGTAAAACCATGTTAATTCTACACTCAATTAACAACATATGATCCAGATATCCCTACATACCATGTCAAATAACGAGGTCCAAGATGTAACTATATTTTCCATAATCCTATATTTAATAAGGAATTTATATAAATCACACTAATACCTTAGTAATATTTAGTTAGTGATTAGGGTTTATACTTATGAATACATTAGACACCGATATCCTTAGTTAGTCTCATATTTATAAAAATTATCCTATGTTTGGATATACTTCCACCTCACCAATATTACATAATCCTTACATATTCTTACTAAAAACTCCATCATGTATCCCAAATAAATTCAATTATATTTATCTATCAAAACTAATAAATATTAAGGTTCATCCCCAAATAGATGGGGAGATATACTGTGAAATTTAATGTTCACATACAATCAGTAATAGGTTTGAGACAAGCTCTACATATTTAAATCATATTTATATTAGACATTATCCTCTAAAGAGAATAATAAAAAACTATAACTAAAATAAAAATCCACCACAATAGGCTTAAAAATAATCTATGACCATATGATATCATCAAAAATATATTTTTCATTCATTTAATACAACATTAGAAAAATTTAAGACAAACATGAGTGGGGAAAAAAATCACTAGCCTCTATTATCCAAATTAAACCCAAAAAACATGTATTCATAAGTGGTATATAAATTAGTCCCAAAATACCATCAGCATATTATCAAACTAGTCAATTGAGGTAATACATCTTGAAAACTCCATCAGAATATCCTATAAATTTCTTTGTAAATAAATGAGTGACTATATCCCCATACCAAGTAATCTAACCTAGAAAAGGATGAACAAATTACTAAATACAGTGCATTCATAATAATGAAATATTTTAAATAAAAAAACATAGTTTGGTATTACATCACTCTAATAAAAACATGAGGGTCAAGTAGGTAATCCTATAAATTTAATATATATATATATATATATATTATACATCCACATTTTAATTTCCTGGAATTTCGGTATAATTTTTTTTAATTATATGGAATTATTTTGAGACCTCGAAATCTGACGGTGCGTGATTCCGAGGCCCAGAGTGCCCAGAATGATCCGTCAAAGTTTTGTTAAACTTTAAATAGCACACATAAGAAATTTTCCTAAAAAAGTGGAATAAATCTTAAACAGTTTCCCAGATCAGACATTCTTGGGCACCGTTGCGCTTAGGATGGCGGGTTTACCCTTGGCGCGACTTAAGTGTAGTCGGCGCTGGCCTCCTGGGAGAAAACCCAAAAATGGAATAACCATAAATAAAATAATAAAATAAATTATTTTATTATAAAATCCATAACTATTAAATGGTAACTAGGATTGGAAATATGAGAGTTTCATTGGGTTAGTTGGGGCATGTTTCACTTAGGCAGAGCCTAACCTCGACCGGTGCGGGTCGAGGGTGACTGTTATTAATTTTATGAACTTTTTTTCAGTTACGTTCAGTAAACGTGCGAGCGGAATTTTTTAACTTTAGAACTGGTGATCAGATTAAAAATCCAAAGGCACCGCTGAATCCGCAGCGCTGAGATTCACTTAAGTGAGGCTTTACTTTGACCATAGTAGGTCCAGAGAAGAAGTTATTTTTTTGTGACTTTTAAAAGTAAATGAAATAAAATAATATCACTGTTTTATTTATTTTCCACCAACGGATAAGTGGTAGTGTGGGACCAGTGGTGAGTCAAGCGATTAAATGGATTAACCCTTGAAATACTAAGTAATGGCGTCATTGTAATTTAGGAAGGTTCTTATTAAATGAACCTTCATAAATTCTACGATTGTTACTTACCCTCCCCCTCTCCTATTTATATGGAGCATAGGGGGAGGAATTGGAACGACTTCACCAAGCAAAGAAGATCTAGTAAAGTTCCGCGAAGCCCAACACTTGGAGGATGGAGATGGTTCCAGTGGGCGGTGACGAGCGACCCCAAACCACAAACCGAAGAACAACGATTGAGCGGCGTCGCTGGAGGCTTATTGCGGGGACAATGAACACCAAAACTTCCTCAAAAGTTGATGCTATCCAACGAACTTGAGGCATGGGGTTTATTTGTTTATGCTTTTAATTGATTTCCTCTTCCCCGTTCTTGAATAACACAAAGAATGCAGGTCAACCGACTAACGAGTTGACCTGCGATTCATTCATCTTTGTGGGAGTTCGTTGTAGGGAATCTTGTGGGGTTTATCTGGTTGTTTAATTCAATTGTTATTAAACCCCTAACCCCCCTTGTGTTACGAGCTAACGCAGAGGGAGCAGGCCTAACAAACCCGGCCCAAACCCTCTACTATATTTGTTACATCCTTCTACCTTTGTGGAATACCGGCAGCGCGACGACACCGACTGACTACGTGGTGGATAGTGCATTAACACACACCGCAAGAGGAGTCCACAACACAAATCCATGATGGTCATCAGAGTGGCCGACACCGTCCATCTGTGGAGGAGGCGCGACACACCATTGTGCACCACCGATGAACAAGGAGGGCCCTGGCTTGTCAGCCGTGGCGACCGGAGGAGAGGTCAGCCAACACGCTGGCCGGGCGCGATGAAGCCAGAAGAGTGGAGGTGGGGTACACCCCTAGTAGTGCACCCACACAGCAGCAAGGCTATGTCCCATGTTGGATGCGACAGGAGAAAGGGGCCTACATATCGACCGACTTCTGGTGGACGGGGCGCGCGCCAACGGCGCGCTCGACGACAAAGATGCGGCCCGTCAGCTGCGACACGGAGGACCCACAGTGCCCCATGGTGTTGTGTTGACCCAATGAAGTGGATCCATGCCACTTCAGACGTAACCGGACATGCTGTGTCTGGGTATCCCTGGTGTCCCGCACTGCCAGTTGAGTGGCACCGCCGGGTCGGTCCAGCAGACTGACCCGCCGCTCAGCGGGCCGACCCGCGGCCCGACCCGCGACTCAACTGGGTTGGACTGGGCCCAACGTGCCGGTTGGACCCAAGTCGGGCCAAGTTGACCTAGTTCGACCCGGTTTGGCCCATGCCGAACCAGGTCGGGCCGGTCCGGCCAAGACGGACCGGACCCGGACCCAATACTGCACAGGAACACAAAAAGGGCCTTATCTTGAGAACCGAACATCCATTTGACGAACTATCTGAGGTGTTGGGATCCTTGGAGTGAGACAACCATTTTTATTTACTCCATGAGTTTTTTTAAGAAATTTGGAGTACGGCTGGGTTGGATCGCTCCTGAATTCAATTGGGACCTCGACACTGAAATGCCAATAAGGCACAGATCGAGCGTCCGATTGATGCACCATCAATTGCGTTGGAACCCTTATGACGTGGAGAAACATCGGTTTACTTCCTTATGAGACTTTGTACCCATTTTAATATGACCGATGGCTTGAGGAGCGGTTCTCCCAAGCGCGCTACGTACATAACCCTACAGCTGGCTGAGACCTGAAGACTGCTTGACGATGGCCTGGTGGGAAGCAGCTCTGTATGACCAAGCAGGCCCATGGTGGGAAGTGGACATGTGTGACCTGAAATTCCCTTGGTACCCATCAAGGATGAGTACCAAAATAATTCAAGTTTAGTGGGAAGTGGCTCTGTGTGGCCCGATATGCCCCCTATACTCGATAGAGGAGGAGTTCTCGAGCAGCTGAGGAGTTCGAGTTTTGTGATTAGAGATGCTATTGTTACTACCCTAGAATATAATATATGGTGACTTCCATGGATATCAAGATGTGGTGAGTGGCTTGAGGAGAAGTTATCCCAACCAGACTATGTATAGAACACTACGGTTGGCTGAGACCTGAAGACTGCTTGACAATTGGCCCAGGGGGAAGCAGCTCTATGTGACCTAGTAGGCCCACAATGGGGAGCGTCTCTGTGTGACCCAACATACCCATGGTTCTTGATAGGAGGAGCACCTCAGTTCGGCCAAGGTGGGAAGTGACTCTGTGTGACCCGACATGCCCACGGTGGGAAGTGAATCTATGTGAACCGACATGCCCATGGTACCCATTAGTGATGGGTACAAAAACTGTTCAAGGTTAGTGGGAAGAGGCTCTGTGTGACCCAGCAGACCCACTGTACTCAATAGAGAAGGAGTTCTCCAATAGTTGAGGAGTTTTGTGATGCGATAACCCTTCTATCCTTGACCTAAAGTGATACCTGGTGTGAGCTAACTTGTGTTGTGTACTTTTACCTTCGTGGTGTACCTATGTGGTACTTCTACCTGTGTGGTGTTACCTGTGTGGTACTTCTACCTTTGTGGTGTTACCTTTGTAGTATTCTTTCCTCATGTATGATATGAGTATATCTTGATAACTTAGGTATATGTATGGGTATATAAATAAGTATAGTTGATGTCTTTCTTTGTGTTTTTTTACTTTTTGGAACTCTAGGATACCTACAGGGGTCTTGGGGTCCCTACTGAGTATCATCATACTCACCCATGCATGGGCTTCGACTGCACCTTGTTTTGTCTTGTGCAGATGATGAGCAGCATAACTGAGTCTAGAGGGAGCCAGGACCAGGAGGTACACAGAGGAGATGAGCTAACGTGGAGTACTGTAGAGATGATATGTACCTACCCTTTAGGTAGGATCCTCAGCAGACAATCCAGGAGCTGCTTGTACTTTTAGTTGTATCTGTACTTTCCAGTTGTATATTACAGTTGGGATTGTATTTACAGCCCCTTTACTTTCATCACTCTTTTTTCTATATCAGTTTACTTCGTGGTTGCTCCTTGTTGTGTTCTTGGGTTGTGTGTTTGTACATGTTTAAAGGAAATGCCTTCCTATTTTAGGGATACGCCTTTCCGGTGCTAGTCGCCAGCCCCTGGCCTATGGAAGGCGGGCTTGGGGTAATCATGACACAGGCCCCGGGGGACGGGTTGTGACAAATTGGTATCAGAGGAGTCGGTTCTACCGCATAACTAGGACTCTAATATTTTCAATATAGCAATTGTGTTAAGTGTTATGAGTGTGGATTTTATTTTGGGGAGTCCAGTGTTGGTGCGGTGATCGACGTATCCTTACACCAGGACCCTGAATTATGATTTCTGACTCAGTGCACAAAAACACTGATTTCGTGTGTTTTTGAAAAGTTTTTCTTTTGATTTCTTTGGATTCATCTCACCAGGTATAACTTAATGACCATGGAACACCTGTTCCTCATCAGGATGCTGCCACATAGACATCCAACTAGGATTCCCAAGAGAGTACACGATGATGGACCACCAAGCGATGAGGCTCTGGTGCAGGACCCTATTACTGTGTTTTCACCTTCAGGTGGTGTACCAACATCACCACCACCCATTGGGAAGCAGTTACCACTAGCTGCACTGGTGGATGGTTCATGATGACTGAGCGTGTTGCATGAGTTCCAATGGTAGAGGCCACCGAGTTTTCGAGGCGAGATAGATTCCCAGATAGTTGAGAATTGGATGGAGGCTAGGGATATAGTTTTCCACCTAGTTGAGACACCATCAGATCAGATGGTGATCCTAGTTTCTAGTTTTATCAGTGTGTTACCATGAGGATGGTTCACATGGTGATGAGGCTTCGGTACTTGGACTGTTGCCCAAGATGGTACCTTCGGGTAGTGTTCCAGCTATATCACTGTCCGTTGGTCAGCAGTTACAACTAGCAGTACCGGTAGAGGACACATGTAGGCTTAGTTCCTTACGCGTGTTTCAGCATCAGATACCCCTCAGGTTCCGAGGAAATCCCGACTCACAGGTGGCTGGGGACTGGCTTGAGGAGGTGGCTGAGAGTTCTCTAGAGCTTCTAGAGATTTGGTAGGATGACATATCGGTAGCTAAGTATTCATCGAGGCGTACCGACCATTCCTGGTACTCTATTAATACGATACGATCAATGCTTCGAGGATCAGACTTCCGAGCGTAGTGTGTTTAAGGATGTTTGAGCCAACACTGTTCCTCTATGCATTCCTACCTATGTCAGGGTTCTAGAGAGAACCTTTGCGGTTGAATGTTATTTGGCTGAGTGGATACATCCAGTGAATATTAGTAGTGGGAAAGCAGGAAACTGGCACCAGTATCAGATACTTGGGTGTGTAAAAATGTTTCGGGAAGAAGAAGTGTTAGGGACAGATGAATCTGCAGGGCTACAGATGTGGAAGCAGAGCTAGGAGAGCATCATGAGGTGGTGTAAATTTCTATATGTTACAACCACCCCCCGTTTTGGTCCCCACCAGGCTCAGGGAGATAGAGGATAGGGGAAGGGAGTAGCTGAATATGGTCAAGGAGTGCAACCCAAGAGCCCTAGGAATGATTCGATGAACGGTCTGTGTCTACTACTAGCTGCCATATTAATAGACATAGGTACCAATCATTCCTTCCTTCCATGAATATTTTCCAAGACCTAGAGTTTCTGGTTAAGCCATTGACTTGACCCTCACATTTGGAGATACCTTTGGGAGGAGACTCGATAATCACACTTATGCCGACAGTGTGATCTGACCCTTGAGGTGAGAGTTTCGGTTAGAACCTCTTGGTGGAAACGTCGAGGCATTATGATGTTAGTTTGGGTATGGAATGGACATCCACATTTCATACTCATATTGACTGTATTAGGCAAAAAGGTTATGGTTTACCTACAATATTGGAATGGGATTTTCCTTGGTCAGCGAAAAAGGAAACCTAGGAAGCACATGACAAAATCATGTAAAGAAGGGTGCAGATGATCACTATTGAGTCGGCCAGCCCTACCCTCGTGGTAGCGGGTGTTTTGAGTTTTCAGTTCCCAACAGAAGCGAAAAAGTGTGGGGGACATCCTTTCAAAATATGTTTCCAGGTTTACCTCTCTGAAGGTGGAGGGACTTCTACTTTTGCTGGGTACTACCAGAGTTTTGGACCAGACTTTTCTAGTGTAGCGGCACCCTTGTTAGTTTTTGAAAAAAAGGGGAGTCTTTCCTATGGATGGAGAAGTTTCAATAGAGACTTCAGGAGCTGGGATAGATACTGAAGAGTAGAACTATGCTACCCATGATCTGGAGTTAGTAATAGTGGTCTTTGCACTAAAGATGTGGCGGAACTACTTGATGGGAGAACGTTTTATAGTCTACTATGATCACAAGAGTCACAGGTATATCTTCTCTCAAAAATACCTGAACCCAAGACAACGACGATGGCTAGAGTTCCTCTAGGACTATGAATTTGAGATAGTATATACTCCTAGGAAGGGGAATGTAGTAGCAGATACACTCAGTAGGAGATCTGATATACAGTTTCTGAGTGATGAGACAGAGCAACTAGCTGATTTGCGGATATCCTACATGAATCGAGATGGAGTAGCTTATCTTTAGTCTCTGACAGTCACTCCCCCACTCCTTCAGCGATTCAAGGAGGCACATCTTGGGGACACTGATTGTGAGGCTCGACATGCTTAGATATCCACAAGAAAGGCACCTGATGGATTTTATGAAGGTGGGGAGCATGTCATCCTCTTTAGAGGATGTACTATGGCACCATTGGTGATACAGGAGGAAGTGTTGAGGGAGTTCCATACATACCCTCTGGCGGTACATCCTGGTGTGGTGAAGATGTACTAGGACCTCAAACGTCAGTACTGGTGGCCAGGGATGAAGAAAGCAGTGGTAGAGTCATATCACAGTGTCTCACTTGTTAGCAAGTGAAGACTGCATAGAGTTGGCAGAAGTCTTATACCGACAGGATATAGAGACCCTTGGATTTCTAGGAGGGGGACCACGTATTCTTGCGATTATCTCCTCGATGGGGACTACAATGGTTTTTCTGAGGTGACATGTTATCACTAAGGTTTATCAGACCATTTCTGATACTTCGGAGGACTGGCGAGGTGGCATACCGCTTGGAACTACCACCAAGGTTGGAGTGGGTGCATGAAATCTTCCACATATCCCAGCTGAGGAGATACATGCATGACCCTTCTCAATTCATTGACCATGGCAAGTTGGACTTAGATGATGGGGCAACATTTACAGAGGTTCCAGTAGAGATTGAGGATCGACAGGAGCGGTTCCTTTATGGGCAGTCGATACCACTGGTGCGCATTCGCTGGAAGCACGGGAACCTCCAGGAGAGCACATGGGAGTAGGAGGCTCAGAATCATGCTCACTACCCCCATTTGTATCCTTAGTCTATATTTTGGCTTTCGGGGATGAAAATCCATAAATGTGGGGAGAATGTAATGTCCATAAATTTATGTATAAGTTTTTTTAATTATATGGAATTATTTCAAGACTGAGAAATCTGACATCACGTGATTCCGAGGCCCTAAGTGCCCGAAATGATCCGTCAAATTTTTGTTAAACTTTAAATAGCATGTGTAAGTGGTTTTCCTAAACAAGTGAAATAACTCTTAAACGGTTTCCCAGATCAAAAATCTGAGGGCACCATTGCGATTAGGATGACGCTTTTACCCTAGGCGCGACTTAATTTTAGTCGGTGCTGGCCTCCTACGAGAAAACCCAAAAATGGCATAACCGTAAATAAAATAATTAAATAAATTATTTTATTTTTCAAATTATTATAACTCAAAAAAAGTAACTCAGATTAAAAATATGAGACCACCGCTGAACTTGTGAGGGTATTATTTCTTTAGTCAGATACTAACATTGGCCAGTGCGGGCCACCAGTGAAAGTTAGTTTTTGGCCGTAAATAAAATAATTAAGTGAAAATTATTTTATTCTAAAATCCATAACTTTTAAACTGTAACTCAGATTTGAAATCCGAGAGTACCGTTGGGTTCATTGGGGAATGTTTCACTTAGGTAGAACCTAACCTCTACCGGCGCAGGTCGAGGGTGACTGTTATTAATTTACCGAACTTTTTTTTAGGTACGTTCAGTAAACACATGAGCGGTGTTTTCTAACTTTTGAACTGGTGCTCAGATTAAAAATCCAAGGGCACCGTTGAATCCATAGTGATAGGATTCGCTTAAGGGAGACTTTAATTTGACCATAGTAGGTCTGGAGAAGAAGTTATTTTTTGTGACTTTTAAAAGAAAATGAAATAAAATAATCTCACTATTTTATTTCTTTTCCACCAACGGACAAGAGGTAGTGTGAGACCAGCGGCGAGTCAAGCCATTAAATAGCTTGACCCTTCAAATACTAAGTAATAACATCATTGGAATTTAGGAGGGTTCTTATTAAATGAACCTTCATAAATTCCACTATCATTACTGACCCTACCCCTCTCCTATTTATATGGAGCTTGGGGGGAGGAATTAGCAAAACTTCACCAAGCAATGAAGCTCTGGTAAAGAGACGCGGTGCCCAACACTTGGAGGACGGATCTGGTTCCAACAGGCGGTGTCGTTGGAGGCTTGTTGTGGGGACAAAGAACGCAAAAACTTCCTTAAACACGGACGTTCTCTAATGAACTTGAGGTAGTGGTTTATTCATTTTTTCTTTTAATTGATTTCCTCTTCCCCGTTCTTGAATAACACGAAGAATGTGGGTCAACCGACTAACGGGTTGACCCACGATTCATTCGTCTTTGTGGGAGGTCGTTGCGGGGAATCGTGTGGGTTTTATCTAGTTGTTTAATTAAATTGTTATTAAACCCTTACCCCCTCATGTTACGAGCTAACATGGAGGGCGCAGGCCTAACGAACCTGGCCCGAACCCTCCGCTATATTTGTTACATCCTTGTGCCTCCATGGAATACCGACAACGCAATGACACCGATCGGCTACGTGGTGGATAGCACATCAACCCACGCCTCAAGAGGAGGCTGTGGCACAAAGCCATGGCGATCGTCAGAGTGGCCGACACCAGTCGGCCAAGGAGGAGGCGTGGCGGGCCATCGCGCGTCGCTGATGAACAAGGAGGGACGTGGCTCGTTAGCCGTGACGACCGGAGGAGAGGTCGGTCAGCACGCTGGCCGGCCACGACGGAGCCGACGAAGTGGAGGTGGGGAACACCCCCGGTGGCGCACCCACGTTGCAGCAAGGCCACGACCCATGTTGGCCGCGATGGGAGCAAGGTGCTGTCGGATTGACCGACAATCGGTGGACAAAGCGCGCGCCAGCGGTGCACCCAGAGGCAAAGCCGTAGCCCGTCGGCCACAGCACGGAGGACCCATGATGCCCCGTGGTGCCGCGTTAGGATCAACCCCCATAAGTTGACCCACTGATGTGGCTCCACACCAAGTCAGCCCTACCCGGACGCTCCATGTCCGGATATCCCTGGTAGCCCACGCGGCCAGGAGGGTGGCACTGTCGGGTCAGTCCAGCAGACTGACCCGCAGCTCAGTAGGCCGACCCGCGGCCCAGTGTCCTGAACCACGGCCCAGACAGGTCGGGCTGGATCGAACTAGGTAAACCCGGTTCAGCCCATTCCGAACTAGGTTATGCCGGTCTGACCGAGGTGGACCGGATCCGAACCCAGTACTGCCTAGGAACACAGAAAGGCCTTATCTTGAGAACTGGACGTCCGTTTGACGAACCGTCTGCGGCATTTGGATCCTCAGAGTGAGACAAACCTTTTGTTTTACTCCATGAGTATTTTTGAGAAATTTGGAGTACATACAGGTTGGATTGCACCAGAATCCAACTGGGCCCTCGACATTGAAATGCCAATAACGCATAGACCGGACATCCGATTGACGCGCCATCTATTGTGGTGGAACCCTTATGACGTGGTGAAAAATCGGGTTACTTCCTTGTGAGACTTTGTACCAGTTGTAATACTACTGATGGATTGAGGAGTAGTTCTCCCAAGCGCACTACATATAGAACCCTACAACTAGCTGAGACCTGAAGACTGCTCGACGATAGCCCAGTGGGAAGCGACTCTGTGTGACCTAAAAGGCCCATGGTGGGAAGCATCTCTGTGTGACCCAACATTCCCACGGTACCCATCAGGGATGAGTACCACAACAATTCAAGGTTAGTGGGAAGCATCTTTGTGTGACCTGGGAGGCCCACTATACTCGATAGAGGAGGAGTTATCTAGCAGTTGAGGAGTTTGAGTTTTGTGACTGATGATGCTATGGTTACTACCCTAGAATATACCTTATGGTGACTTCCATGGATATCAAGATGCGACGAGTGGTTTGAGGAGCGGTTCTACCAAGAAGACTACGTATAGAACCCTAAGGATGTCTGAGACCTGAAGACTGCTTGACTATTGGTCCAGTGGGAAGGGACTCTCTGTGACCCAGCATGCCAATGGTGGGGAGCAGTTTTGTGTGACCCAGAAGACCCATGATGCTCGACAAGAGGATTACCTCAGTTCAAACAAGGTGGGAAGTGGATCTGTGTGAGCCGACATGCCCATGGTGGGAAGCAGCTCTGTGTGGCCCGACATGCCCACGGTACCCATCGGGGATGGGTACCAAAATAGTTCAAGGTTAGTGGGAAGTAGCTCTGTGTGACCCAGAAGGCCCACTGTACTTGATAGAGAAGGAGTTCTCCAACAGCCGAGGAGTTCGATGATGTGATAACCCTTCTATCCTTGACCTAAAGTGATACCTGGTGTGATATGACTTTTGTTGTGTACTTTTACCTTCGTGGTGTACCTGTGTTGTACTTCTACCTATGTGGTGTTACCTATGTGGTACTTCTACATTCATGGTGTTACCTTTGTGGTATTCTTTCATCATGTATGAGATGATTATATCTTGATAACTTAGGTATATGTATGAGCATATACCTAAGTATATTTGATGTATTTCTTTGTGGTTTTTACTTTGTGAAACTCTAGGAAACCTACGGGGGGTCTCGGGGTCCCTACAGAGTATCATTATACTCACCCCTACATGGGCTTCACCCGCACCTTGTTGTGTCCTGTGCAGAAAATGAGCAGCATAAATGAGTCTAGAGGGAGCCAGGACTAGAAGGTACATGAAAGATATGAGCTGACATGGAGTGCAGTGGATACTATATGTACTTACCCTTTAGGTAGGATCCTCAGCGGACGATCCAGGATCTACTTGTACTTTTAGTTGTATATGTACTTTCCAGTTGTACTTGTATTTTATAGTTGGGCTTGTATTTCTATCCCCTTTACTTTCAACACTCTTTTTTCTATAGCAGTTTACTTCATGGTTTCTCCTTGTTGTGTTCTTGGGTTGTGTGTTTGTATAGGTTTAGAGGCAATGCCTTCCCGTTTTAGGGATACACCTTTCCAGTGCTAGTCTCCAGCCCCTGGCCTATGGAAGGTGGACTTGGGGTAGTCACGACATGGGCCCCGGGGGACGGGTCATGACACACATAACCACTTCACAACTCACTGCGATTTTGAATCATTTTAGATAAATTGTACATCTTGTCACCCCCAATCAAAATGTAACGTGGTCCCTATAAACCAACTCCCACTATACAAGTAACTATGGTCTAAATTTCTTATTTAGTTAATGAATAAAAACTTTTTCCCTCCACATCTCATCTTCAACAACATAGGAAAATTATAAATAAATAAACTTTTTATATAATTTGTACTCCCGTTGATGTTGTGTGTTATAATACCATTATATATAATAGGTATAAAGTGTACTAGGTTTAATGATTCTCCATAAAACAATCCCACTAGATTTTTTTATATTAGGTTTCACCCATGAAATATCCCCCAAGTGTTTTTATATAAAACCATATTGTAATTAAATGAAATATCAATAAATTAATTAATCCACTTAAATATTCCACATCATAGTTAATATTTTACATCAGTGATACTCTAACATGAATTGCATGTGGTAATACAAAATTATGGAATTTAAGATAAGTAGTATGACCATATTATGAGAAATCCATTAGTGTTACTCTAATTGAAATCATGTGAATTTATCCTACATCACAAAATTTAGTAAGAGATATACTATTATTATATGGTTATACGTTCATTGGTACTCCCATAAACATCATGTATTATACACCCACATCACTACATTTATATGGGTCATATATTTATTGTATGATTTGAATATCAATAGTTCTCCCAAAGTTATCAAGTATGATATGACCACATTATTGATTGAATACCCACCCCTAGCACCCAAGAAATTTTGTATGTCAACACTCATGTCGATTAAGTCCTTAGAGGTTCCATGTTATCTAACTACCCACCACCAAAAACCCCTCTCTATGGATAATCATCCATCTGAAATATAAATAGGAGAAAAATTATACAAAATAGTTCTATATTACCACTGTATTAGATTAAATTATTTAAAAACATTATTTATAATCATAACTATCAAAATGTAACAGTGATATATATAATCATCATCACATTTATAATTGTCATCATCATTATTATTATCATTAATTCATCTTCCTCCCCATCATTATACTATAACCTTATTCATTAATTTTTTATATTTATATTCAATTCCTTGACATTAGGGTGAGTCCTGTAGTATAGATTATAATTTTTCAATTGTATATTCCCAAACAATAATTATTGAAACATCATCATGTGAAATTATTGAATTGTTAATTTCAGCATGGTTTCATATCATGGTATGGATTATAATTTATACTAAACTTGAAATATCATGTTAGTCTCACTACTATTAAAAATAGAAATTAACAAGGAAAAATATATATTAAAATATGAAACAATATCAGAACCTTACAATAGGTCATATTAATGTTCTTGAATGATACATGTATTCTTTCAAACATTTTTTAGGTCCCACTAGTAGCTACTATAAAAGTCCTAGTTTTCTATATTATCATTCGATCACTCATAGGGGTATCTATATACAAAATTATAATTTTTTAAATATAAAAAACCTAAATTATATAATTTGATGTTGTAACCATATTTTATTTATGAAAGCATTTTGTGTAGAGTCCTCAAATTATTTCAAAACTATATCATCACCCATCCGGGTTCCCAACATAAAAATCCATAAAGAAAACCTAAAATGAACCCTTATTCCAACTAAATTATTGAAATAAACAGTTATATTTAAAAATCAATCGATTTCCTTATTTCATATGATTATAATGGGTACCAAACCAACATTCACTTAATATATGTAATTATATTTTATAATAATTTATTATTATATTAAATTATTTATGAAATTTATTATATCATTTAATCTTATATCAATTTATATCCCATGGTTTAATAAAAAAATAATTATTCCCCCTTTCCCATGAAGCACTACCATGCCAGATGAACTGAGTCTGGGCCCATCTTCTAACACTATGAACACATGTCAATGATCCATGATTCTATATCCAATGAATCACTTCCACCCAATTTTTATTTTCCTCCCTCATCCCCACATACTTTATCTCTCTCTCTCTCAATTTTGAAAACAATTTGACCCGAGGATACCCTCTACAGAGTGTTGAATTTAACCCATGTCACCAATGATCTCGATTATACCCTTGTAAAAATCGTCAATCACACCACATAGTTTCTTGATACACTTTGATGAGTAAATATTTGGGTTTCTAATTTGAGAAGATATCCCTCCTAGAATATATTCCCCATCAATGAATAGTGATTCTATACTTTTATTACATGAAATATATATTACCATTACTAATTTTGATCTTATTTTTTGATTCATCAAGTCACTCAAACCATTATATTCAGCTCTAGGTGACCATGAAAACCCCCCATATAGTTCTCAAGTAAGAATTAATAAAATTATTAATAATTATCTATCATTTAGTTTTGATTCACCATCACTTATCATTGACATATAAAAGAATGGTTTCATGGTACATTGGTCATCAACTTTAATTAATTAGGTTGTAATTTTTGATGAAGGCCATAATGGATCACAATTGATATGGGAAGTTGTTAACTAAATCATGTCCAGCAAAATACTTTTTATTATTGTGAATAGTTACCAATGTATTTTATTACCATGAATTTTGAATAATTATTAAATTTAATAACCATTAATTAATATGATTATAATGATTTAAAATATTCATTTTTAGATACATGAAAATATCAATAGATAAATTTAGAATACCATGTATGTGATGGGAGAAAAATTCTATTCTAATATTACTAACATAATAATTAAATGGAAATAATTAATAATGAGAGTGCAACAAAAAAAATAATTTATAGTCAAACACTCAAAAATAATACCTTTTTTGTCTAGAATATTACTATGAATTTAAATTTCCACACATAGAAAAACCATACGTGATGTATCATGGAGTAAAAGAAACCACATTATAATTAATGTATCATAAAAGAGTCAAAAAACCTACCATTATTTTAAAAAATTTGGGGATTCATGGTTCTCAAAATCATATAAATGTTGCACACTAAGAAAAAATTTAAATTCTTTGATTAATGGAATCACCTAAAAAATATTCATAGGTCATACTATAAGATAAAATCATTGTATTAGCCAAAAACAAATAATATTTTTTCATGATTCTTTATTAATTTATAATCTTAGTAATCAAAATATTGAGGTTTAGACACCCATGATACATTTTGAGACCCCAACAAAAACACCACGTTTCTTTCTCAAGGAAACCTTGAAATTAAGTTTTATAGGATCATTACAAGGCTAAAAATTCCAGTATTTTACTTGGGTGAAATTTTTTTCCATGATCATTCACTAAATATAAAATAGAAATTTCTCAATGAATTAAATATTTGATATGTAGGAAACAAAATTTCTTCATATTTCTATCCACCATAACATAGATAAAATTATGAAAATTTTGTGATTGAGATAATATTATCCTAAAATATATTGACATATTATTATGAATATACTCAATCACTCAAAAAATATTCTACAAACACATCATAAACATAATGATAATCCAATTATAGCTAAAATTAATGTTTATTTCCCAAAAAATATGTATGTGAGAAAAATTGGAAGGGGTTGAATCTATGATAACTAATTTTATCTTTTTATCTCAAACTAAAACAATGTACTTATTAGTATCAACCGATATTAATAATCATGTTCAAATCACACAAAAAATATACGATAATGAAAAAAAATGTTTAGAATATGGTATTTTACATGTTCATTTCCCATTTTGGAAGCATATACCCTTGTTGTAAATAGTAATGATCATGTTAAAAGTTATCTAATTATTTCAAAAAGAAGATTATAAAAGTACATATACAATATCTAAAAGATAATAATGAATATGGTATCCTAGTAGCTTATACATGAATACTTTTGGTATTATAGTAATATTTATTACCTTTATCATGATATGATGCTCCATTATTTTATAAAGAAATTCCTCTTAAAAAAAATTCGATAAAAAATTCAAATTTATAGTTCCCCTTGATGAATTTATGATTTCTATAATGTAATGCAAGAATATTAACATGAAGTAATTACATCATTAACTAAAAATTATTCAAACTTTTAACTCTTCTCAATCTAAATTGGGTCCTATTTTTCCATTATTCATCAAGGTTAGAAACAATTGAAAATAATCTTCAATATACAACATTAAATATTTCTTACTATTTTACTTATTTATAATATTATATAATTTTCATATTTAGATCATAATCAATATTTTATTAATTTTTAGTTCATATCAATTTTTGAATCTTGAAAATGTTTTTTTATCTCTCATAATATTTCAGGACCCATGGTGTTAGTGAATGGACATCAAAATAATATAATAATCAATTATTCATAATATTGAACATAAAAAACATGGAAAATTATATAAAAAATAAGTCACAAGTTTCCATGAATATTCATACATACTCAACATTCAAAATTATTAAACATTTCTTAAAAATCACCCATAACACTCTTATGTATAATCAATTTTACACTAACATAACCTTTGAATATCTGATATCAATATTACAGAGCTTTATTATCTATATGTTTACTATTACATAAAAATTATTTTATCCTTACAAAAAAAATATTTATTCTATATTTAATTTACCTAGAACATTTAGAAAACTTTTACATAACTAAAATAAAATGTTATATAAATACTGCATATTTTACCATAATGGTTTATACTATTTATAAATAAAAATTGATATTCACATCAATATCTACTTTAAAATTTTAATGTTTTATTATTGTAGATACTAAAATTAGAGAATTATTCATCATCATGTATGTGATTCAAATTTTTTTACTAAATGTTTTTTACATAATCCCATGAAAACTAGGACACTTAATTCCCACAATTTTATATATTAATGGTTACTCTAATATCATTCACTCTTGTGATGTATAATATACCCATTTTTTCTAATACTATATTTTATATTTTATAAAAGACTTAGTGAACATATCTTTACAATGGAGACATATCTTTTCTTATTTATTTATAAATATATATCATCTAATTTTATCTTAATCCATTTATCTCATTATTATCCCCTTATTTTTTCAACTATTCCAACCTAATATTAAAAAATTTAAATATAATTTGTTTTAAAATACTATTCCATAATGTAATTTTTATTTATATTAAACTCATTAATCTCGTTTTTATATGCTCCCACTTTGGGTCTTGACTATACCGTTAATAAAAACCACTCCCATTATTATTATCAGCTATTACTCTAATATTTTCATCATAATCTATAGTTCAAAATAGTGGGTTAGAAATTGAGTCTCATTAATATATATCATTAAACATGTATTTATTTGAGAAATTTGTTCCACTTAAAAATTGATTTCATATATCCATATTTCATTTTATGTCAGTATAATTGAAATATGAGAGTTTCTCCGAGAAAACTAAAATTTTCATGAACACCTATTAAAATAAAATTTATCAATAAATATAATTATAATTTTCATTTATAAATATAATAGACTATTAAATGCTCAAAAATACATTATTATGTATATAATCTTCAATATCAAGTCTCAACTGTAAAACTCATTCATTTTTCCTCCACTAATATATAACCCTATATATATCCAAATTATAGTACTTATACCTTATATTAATTTAACATATGTATTTTTCTTAAAATATTAAATAAATATATAGGTAAGGGGTATATATCGATCATTCCTTACTTTTAAAAAAACTTTCTAATTGTATTATATGAAGTGATACATCAAATGTTATAATTCAAAGAAAACATATTATTAATTAAACTAAAACTATTAAAATATAATTCAATGTTGTTTTGAATTTTAATATCATTAACTAGATCATATATATTGATAATTTAGGAAGATATACCCTATATCTTATATTCATATGTTTTATTTTAAAAATATCATATTGGGTGATATATATATGCCATATGGTTTAAAATATTTTAATTTAAGTCATATCGTACACCTTGTTAATGGATATATCATATGGAACAACCTGATATTATCTTAATGAGTCATAGTGTATGACATGTGAAAATCATAATTCATTGAACCATATTATAAGTTATACAATGAATCTAATGATTGTACAAGGTAGTCAAATGTTTCATTGTTAATGTTAAAATCAATTATACAAAAAGGAAATCATTGATTATGAGAATTACAATTATGAAGCAATCAGGGAAATACATTTGTGCCTTCGATTTTAATATTTTTTACTATTTCATTACCCATAATTTAAATAAAATATGAGTAAATGAAATTTTCAAAACCCCCTCCCTCCAACGATATCCCTCCTGGGATGGCAGTGAAGAAAGAGAGATAATAACTCTCGAGTCCTGCCTCCAATAGGCCTTGGGTTGGTGACTAGCACCAAGGGTGTGTTGATATCACAATATGGGAGACATTACCCTTTATAAGAAACAAAATTTGGAGATAGAATGAATCATTCACAACAACTCCAAGACATAATATAAAATATAAATCTAAAAACCATCTCACAATGCATGTATAAATAGAACTGATACAATAAAAGTCTCCAAAGTAAATACCCAAAAGTAAATCTAAGTAGTGACACAAGAACTGTCCAAAGGTCTAATATAGTAGTACCCAACATGGTCCATGAAATACTCTTGGAAACCTGAAAGCAATTTTATATACATAGGGTGATCATACAAGTATACTCAATAGGGAAACCAAGGTCTCTCATGCACATGTGAAAGAAGAATACTAATGCCCATGTAAGAAAACAACAGAACTAAATATCACCTAATTAGGCATAATAACCAAAACCAACCTCAAAAAGTCATACTAACCAAGTAATACTAGTCAAGTAATATCATATGTTATAAATCACATCAATGATAGGGCACCCCACACCACTTTCCCACTGATATGCCACTCTCTCCCAACATCGTACATCTTGGCGCTCCCATCCCTTCCATATACCACATCATATCCCACCTGCAAACACATGAGCTTCACAACACACCCTATCCACACAAACCTGGGTCTCACAACACATCCCTCCCACACACACCTCATCCTCATAATATATCACGCCCGTACACACCATTTCCACACAACACATCACGCCATATCTCTTCCCGAAGACACTTTGGAAAGCACACCACATCTTATCCTGAAGACACCTGGGACAACACAAACCACATCGATTGAAAACACATATGCTATCACATATTTCCTAAAGAAACTTAGTCCATCACAAACACCATATAAAGCACTAATATATCTCCAGCCATCACATCCTGGGCCATACCTATCTCACCTGGAAGAGAGAGCAGAAAAGCGCGGTTACCCATCCATTAGTACTCCTCACCAAATGTTAGGAAAAACACCCCCACATGATAAGGCGGGTGTTCGACACATAGTGCTCAACATGGGTGGGGTTCATATATAAAACAAAAGAATATATAATTATATGTATAGTATCAAACACTCTAGCCCAACCTATGTATTATCAAAGAAACAACCAACTCACAACACTGTCACCTTTGCTTCCACCTCTAAATGCAATTATTAAGATATATGACCATCATTTCTAAAGGAAAATATCCTGATAAACTAATGATGATTCAAATTACCTATATGTTTAACACCCATTCATTTCATCATTTAGAATAAACCATGTTTAATAACACAACCACCATTTTAATATTTCATTAACCACTTCCATCTCATTAACCAAACCAACCCAAGCCACTCCAAACTTTATCAAACAATTATTTATTTATTCCATCACTACCTAGGAAACTATCACGACAGAACACACCTCAAGAAACATAGAAACAGTCTTGGTAAATTTATGCACTTCATATTAAAGACACATTGTACCATGACCTCTAAATATGGGGTGAATCTTTCTATATGTTATCAATGGTGGATCACCCATACCAATCACTACTATACATTTTCAAGGAATCCTTACAAAAAAAACCATATTAATAGATCCAACCCCCAACTCACAACTACATCCAACAACACAACAAAGCACAACCAAAAACCATAGCCTTACTGTATAATCACACCACACCCATCACAACCCCACTACACAACCACATTTCATCCACTTCCCCCATACACACAAACCACAACAATTCCACACATCACATCACCTCACATACCAAGGCAAACACATTTTAAGATTTAATGAGGCATACATTATTTAATTACACCTTTAAATTTTGTGTTTATCATAGAAACTATATGATCCTGAGACATCTATTTATTATCCGAATTTACGTGGTTAACCAAATTTTATAAATAGGTGTTCAAAAAAATCATACAACATGCATCTCACAGACTATACCATGTGAAAACAAGGAACCCCAATTTCCACGATTTAGAATGGGTAGTTAGACCACACAAATCATAATATCAAAAATAACACACATACAACAAGATTATGCATCACTTTTCCTAGCCCCTGTATATTGATTATTAAAATAATTCAATTATCTTTATTAATCTGGAATCAAATATTTTTACAAGGGGAAAATCTATATACCCATCCCACATAATGCATAATTAAGAAAGATGAAGTAAATTGTACTTGGAAGAAGAACTATATTCACTTCCTGGTTGCACAAAAAATAGGGGCGTGCATGCAATAGGAAAATATACGGGGAAATATGAACCAACTGCTGTAGTAGTTTACTAGACTCCTACAGGAGGAAGGATTCAGGGTATCCCATAGAAAGAGGAATCAATAAGTAATGAAAAATCATAAAGATATCTCAATTTTAAGAAAATCTAAGCAGAGCCACGATATTAGATACGGTTTTGATTTGCCAATAAAGGCAGATCTGGTAAATACCATGTGTTTTGAAAAATCAGAAGGATCCAAAACCTTAAGGAATTAAGGATACAATTTATGTCCTTTTAATTGGTCTTAAACCCTTTAAAATTTTTCCTTAAAATTATTTTACATCAAATAAAGATGTCAAAAGGGAAAAAATGGGAAAACTAAAAACATTATACATAAGGAACTACCAGATGAGGAACCACGAGTGAGGCACCATTCGATGAGGCATCGCTATATGAGGCACCGTCAGGATGAACCTTATACCACCATTATTAAGTCACCACTAGGAGAGACATCGCTAGATAAGACACCACTAGACAAGGTAATGTTGGAAGAGGCATTGTTTGATGACGAATTGAAAATGATTCACTAATAGTGAGCAACCTCTAGGGTTAGACACTGCCAACACAAGCGATTGATAGGGAGAGACACTGCCAATACAAGATACCACTAAGGTGACACTTCTAGGGTTACACTGCTAGGGTGGCACTGCTAGGGTGAGGCACCATTTTCATGAGACACTGTTGGAAAACTTGGAAAATTGGGAATTTTTCAAAGTGTTGAAAAATTCACCTTGACTTCCTAGGACACCTCAAACACTAGATTTACCACAAATAACTGACACTTAGAGAGCTTACCATAAAGCTGGTGCTCTCGGAGTGTGTCCAGTACCACCCATAAGTGGTAGGCGTGCTCCTCCTCAGCAGTCGAGTAAATCAGTATGTCGTCGATGAAGAATATGAAAAATCGATCGAGGTAAGGCTAGAAGATCCTATTCATGAGACTCATGAACACTGATGGAGCATTGGTTACTCCAAAAGACATAACCAAGAACTCATAGTGGCCATACCGACACCTGAAGGCCGTATTCTGCACATCCTCATCTCGAACTCTGAGCCGATGATAGCCTAACCTGAGGTCTATCTTCGAGAACCACCATGATCCCTTGAGCTGATCAAAGAGGTCTTCAATCCTCGGAAGTGGATACTTGTTCTTTACGGTCACCTGATTCAGGATATGATAGTCGACACATAGTTGTAAGCTCCCATCCGCCTTCTTGGAGAATAAAATCAGAGAAGCCCAGAGTGAAACACTGGGTCGGATGAATCCCTTTCCCTAAAAGTCTTCCAGCTGTACCCGTAGCTCATGAACCTTAGCGGGAGCCATCCGATATGCTGGAGTAGATATCGGGGCTGTCCCAAGGTACAATTCAATGTAGAAATCTACCTCTCTTCGAGAAGTTAGTCCTGGAACGTTGTCAGGAAAAACATCCGCATACTAATCCACCACAACAGGAAAACTCAGACTCCTCACATAAACCGCTCCGAGGATGAGACTAGCAAAATGATGTGTGATCGGATGCCCTCTCATCTGCGTAAGTCCATCCTACACTGCAAAGTCTCCCTTCTCGTCGGTGAAGGTGAACCTGCTCCCATCTGTGCGGGCACACCACACTTTGTGCCTAATACAGTCAATCGAGGCATGGACTGTAGATAACCAGTCCATACCCAAGATGACATCGTAAGGCCTCGACGCCGCTACAATAAGATCCCAGCCAAATATCTCGCCTCTTAGAGTAAGCTCACACTGCCGGCACCAGTGTGTAATAATCAAGTCTGCTCCCGTAAAAGTCTCTAGCTATAAAGATCAAGCCAACGACTCCGTCAGAATCTCCGAGATCCGAAAAAGGGCAGCGGTAATAAAAGAATGACTCACTCCTGTGTCTATAAGAACTTCAGCAAGGGTAGATTAGACATAGATAGGACCTATAATCATCTCAGGTGTTCTGTGGTCATAATCCTCCACTGCCTGAAGCTGATCCTGTCTCTGTCCGTTATCTCCCTGTGGTTGGGGTGGACCTCCTGGTGGTGGTGGTGGTAGAGCCTCAAAGCATCGCCCACCACTCGCTGCTCGGCCAACTCCTCTGCCTCGTCCGCGTGCACCCTGCGGACTGCCAGGGTTGAACCTCTAATTTTGCCTGGGTGGTCCCTCAAATATCTGCTTCTCCTCTTCATGGCGGGTCGGGCAGTCACAAGCCATGTGTCCCTACCCGCCGCATGCATAACACCGGATGGCCTGGTCCGCTTAGGACTCTGTGACATCTATCTACTATTGGCTGCAGAAGACTCCGCTATGTGTCGCCCTATGGTAGGCCTCGCTATTGGAGTAGGCTCAGTAAGGAAGCTCTCTACAAGTAGGGCTCGCTCCAGTACTCCTGCCTATGTCAAAATGCCGAGGGAGATCATCAAAGTCCTGATCTCATGCCTCATTCCCTGCTCGAAGGTCTGGTCCCAGAAGAATGGGTCCTGTACCATGTCCGTGGAGTAGAGCGAGAGGTCGGTAAACCTCACCGAGCACTGGGCTACTGTCATGCTTCCCTGCCGCAGCTGTAGTAACTCCTGGATGCGCACTGCACAAAGGGTGGCTGGAACGAACTCCGAGCCGAAGAGACTCTAGAAGTCCGTACATAGTAGAGATGCCTCGTCGTGCACCTGGAACATAAAGCTCCACTATATACCTACTACTGCGTGCAAGACACTCGCCGCAATGATCACCATGAGATCTGCTGGTGTCCCTACCAATCTGAAGACTCGGACAACAGCCTCCAGCCAATCCTCGGCTGCCTGAGGGTCTTTCTCTCTGCAGAACCTGGGCAGCCTTTGACGCTGAAACTCATGCAGTGAACTCAGGTGTAGTTCACTCTCCACTGCTGGGGCTGGTGGTATCGGTGGCCTAGCAGGTAGAGGTACCGCTGGTGCCTCCTCTATAATGGGGCCCTGCACCGAGGCCTTGTCGCTCGATGGGATGCCATCTCACACAAATCTCGGAACCCTAGATGGCTGCCGTCGTGGGGCCATCCTAAAAATAAATAGGTGCGCCACCATTAATAAAGTATACCTGGTGATCTGACACAAAGTAATCACAAAGAAAACTTTTGAAACACACATGCAATCAGTGTTTTTGAGCACTGAGTCGGAAATCAGAAGTCAGGGTCCTGGTGTATGGATACGTCGGCCGCCACACCAACACTGGACTCCCTGGACTGGTAAACACACTCAATACGCTTAACACTATTGCTTCATAGAAATAAATTATCAGAGTCCTAAGTTTTACGGTAGAACCGACTCCTTTGATACCAATTTGTCATGACCCGTCCTCGGGGCCCGTGCCGTGACTACCCCAAGCCCACCTTCCATAGGAAAAGGGCTGGTGACTAGCACCAAAGTCATAAATCCCAATAAAAGGGAAGGCATTGACTTTATATAAGTAAACAACACAACAGAGAATGCAATATGAAGTAAACACTAAGTAAACTGAGTACAAAAGTAAGTGCTAAAAAGTAAATGGGCCAGAATACAAACCCAACTGAAAGTACAGTACAACTAAAAAGAAATTACATCAACATTAAAGTAAATCAGCAACCACCGAGTCATCCTCCGGCTATCCCACATAAAGGGTTGGTACAGATGGTCTCCTCAGCTCCTCGGGTCTGGTCATCCGCTCCGTGTACGTCCCGCCAAGTGGTCCACCTCCAGGTACCATCCCGCTCCACTAGACTCCACCTCGATCAGTGCTGTCTGTCGTCTGCATCCAACACAATGTAGTGCGGGCATAGCCCATGTAGGGGTGAGTATATGATACTTAGTAGGGACCCCGAGACTCCCGAAGGTCTCCTAGAATCCAAAAAGGATATACCACAAAGGATAGATATATAACACGATGTATCAACCAACTCTACTTAGGTATATGCCCATACATATTCCTAAGTCATCAATTCCAGTTCGGCTCCAACTCAAGAGCCCAAGTACAACCTAGTCCACACTGGAAAGCACAACCCAGCCCAAATAGGAAAGTAAGTCAATCATATAGATGATATTGATTGAAAGTCAAGACTCAGCTCACACAGGTATACTACACACGAAGAGGGGTGGAGATGATAGATGTAGTCTCTGAATCATCTCCCCTTCCGAACCCACGTAGGATCCAAGTACAGAAGTCTTCGTTGCAGAACCCACGTAGGATCCAAGTATAGTAACCATCACTGCCGAACCCACGTAGGATCCAAGTACAGTCGTTATCACTGCTGAACCCAAGATGATCCAAGTACAGTCGTCCTCGCTACCGAACCCACGTAGGATCCAAGTACAGTCATCATCGTCATCGCAGTCGCAGCCAGCTCTAGGGTTCCCGCACACATCACGCTCAATTACGGGAGGGTCTGCTCCACGAGCCAAGGGGGGTCGATACATCAACTATCAAGAAGTCCAGAGTTGATGTATCCCAAAGTTCCGTCTCGTCAAAAGGAACTCAACGCAACAGACGTCGCGTCAATCGGACACCCGGTCTGAGAGATATAGTTTTTTCCGTCCCAGGGGCCCAGTTAGAAATATGATCATTTCTAATCCGGCCGATATCCAAAATCATCCGAAACTCACTTAGAGTACCGAAAAAGGACCGTCTCATCGAAAGAGTCCCAGTGCCGTAGACGGTGCGTCGATCGGACGTGCGGTCCTTAAGTTATTCACGTTTAAGTGAATAACGGGCCCGACCCATTTAGCCCAGTGGGCTGACGGGTCGGGTTGACCCAGTTTGATGGGTTCGACCCAGTAGGGGTGTAAGACCAGTCCGAAGAAAAACATAAATCAGCCCGAAGTGGCGCGACGCGGCCCGACGTGGCCAGGCTCGCCCCGGTGCGGCCAGGCTCAGCCTGGCGGGGCACAGCCCGGCGCGGCCCGGCTGGCCCGACCAGCTGGCCGAGCAGCTCGGCCGAAGCCGAGCGGGCTCCAAGGTGTGGGGGCACGACCCCCTGGTCTTCTGCACTGGCAGTATCAAGCGGCACTGACCTTCCCCGAACCGTCCGGCTAGACCGGCCGGTCTTCTGCGCACGCGACCTGCATGGGCGGGCCGCCATTCTCCAGTGCGGCGCCCTCTTGGCACCGCGGTCCGGCTCCACCCGGCCAGTCATCGGGCCGGTCGGTCCTCTAACGTGGCGCCCTCCTAGCACCATGACTCCACTTCGCCTGGCCGGCCGACGGGCCGACCGATTCTTCCGCCGAAGGGGACCGTGTTGCGGGCCGTGGTTCGTTCCGCACAACCGACGTGACGACACTGGTTCCCTTCGTCACGATCCCGACATGGTGTGATGGCACCGTGTTTTTTCTCCTCCTATGGTTGCCAATTCCAAAGGAATAAAGTTCCAATGGAGGGTTTTCGGGCCGTGTTTGTTCAGACCACGCCCTCCGCGTTAGACGGTATCACATGGCCAAGAATGCACAAGGTTCACAAAACACAATGAACAATTTTATTCTCAATAAAATTGAATCAACACACCCTACCTAAACAAAAGATGACGAGCGTTGGCGTCGCGGGATGAGGGTTCGTAGACGTCGACGGAGAGCATCCGAGGAGGAAGTGGCGTCTCCCCTTTTTGTCATGGAGAAAAGATTGAAAGGCGTGACATCATTGGAAAGTTCCCGCATCGGTGTATCCTCCCTTGTCGTGGAGGAAGAAGAGGACGGAGAAACCAGGGTCGCCGAGTCGATGTTCTTCGTCAAAGAGTTGACGTTCTTCGTTGATGATGAAGTTATTCAAATAAAACTAGAGCTCTCTCCCCAAAATCTCAACACAACATGCCAACCCCAAAAATAAAATAAGGCTTCCCTTATTTTATTAAATCATGGAATGCATTCAAATTTATAGAATTCAAAAACTTAATTAATTAATTAAGAGTTTCAATTAATTAATTAATGTGTGTGTTGGCATGCAATAAAGAGGGAGAGAGGGAGAGTTACTTAATTAAACAGAGTTAACAAGTTTTAAAGGGGGAGTTTATGAGAGTTATGGAAATGTGAAGGGTTGGGGCTCATGTGTTCCCACCTCACATTTAACCTCACATGGGTAGTTAGGATGTTAGTGGGTCCCACCCTAACTTCCCCATGTAGGTTATAACCACTTAAGATATAAAAATAAAATTGTTCCACAATTTTATTCACCTCTCAATTAATCCACAAAAAAAAACAACTTCTTCTCGCATGAAAACGCATCTTCGGTAAAGGTCTGCTTAAGCAATTACCGGTGCTACGAGTTCATCGGTGCCCTCAGATTTCAATTTTAAGAAATAGTTCAAAAGATAGAAAAACCCACTCATTCGTTTACTGAATGTACATGAGCTAAACTTCAGAAATTGATTCCGGGCACACCGGGCCTCGGAATCAGGTGACATCAGAAACTGCGTACTCGTAAAATCCCAAAGAATATAAGAAAAAATTTTCTTTGAAATTTACGGGTCTTTACATGTAAAGTCTTCATCTGCTCCTAGATTATCTGCATGGTTTCCCGTAAAATCCCCTAAATGGTTCCATGCTGATGGTGGGGTGATAGCTATTGTTGAATGAAAACTCTACCAATGGTAGGTGGTCCTTACAACTATGAACAAAATCTAGAACTCAATCATGAAGCATGTTCTCTAAGGTCTGTATGGTCCGCTCTATCTGACCATTTGTTTGAAGATAAAAACTGTGCTCAATTATTTTGAACTTGATGATTAACTTTCACTTGATGATAGGCGAGGTATCAAAATCGACCGCCACTTTCTTCATCGACACCAATACTGACATTGGAGGGCCTGGTAAATCCTTGTCACACCAGGATGTACCTCCAAATAGGAATTAGGGAATTCCCTCAACACCTCCTCCTGTAAAATCACTAGTACCAAGGTGTGTTCTATGAAAAGGTTGACGTGCTCCCCACCTATCAAAAATTCATCATGAGCCTATCCTAAGGATATCTGAGCATGTCGGGCCTCATAGTCAACATACACAAGACTTGCCTCCCAAAATCGCTGAAGGAGTGGGGGAGTGACTGTCATAGGCTGGAGATAAGATGCTCCATCACTATCCATAAAGGATAACTGCAATGCGGATAGCTGCTCTGTCGCCTCACTTAGCAACTGTAAACCAGACCTCCTACTGAGCGCATCTTCCACCACGTCCCCCTTCCCAAGAGTATATATTACCTCAAGGTCATAGTAATGGAGGAACTCCAACCATCTCCGTTATTTAAATTTCTAAAAATCCTATGGTCACATTTCCATCTATGAGAAAGGATCCCCCTTTTAACGGATTGACGAACCCATCAAAAATTTAGTAGTGGGTACTCATTCTCTACAGACACTTGGTTAAAGTGCCAGTAATCCACACATATCCTTGAACACTGGGTCTTACTAAGCCCTTTCTCTGCAAGTCCCCCAACTATAATCTTAGCTCCCGAAGCTACGTGGGAGCCATCTGATATGTAGTTGTAGATATTGGTGCCATCCTTGGGTACAAGCCAATGCAGAAGTCCCTCTCCCTATTGGGAGGTAATCCTGAAAACATGTTTTGAAAGGATGTTCCAACACTCTACCACTAATGTTGGGAATTGAAAACTCAAAACACCTACTGCCATGAGGGTAAGGCTATCTGACTTGAGAGTGATCGGCTACACCCTCCTACGCATGAGTTTATTCCGTGCTTACTGAGTTTCCTTTTATTTTCCGACCAAGGAAAACCCCATTCCAACGCTGTAGATATACCACATCCTTTTTTCCTAAAACTGCCAATCTGGGCATGATCTGTGGATGAACAGTCCATACCCAAACTAACATCGTAAGGCCTCAACACTGCCACCCAGAGGTTCCAACCGAAAATCTCACCTCAAGGGTCAAATCACACCGTCAACATAGGTGTGATTATAGAGTCTCATCCCATAGGTATCTACAGGTGTAAGGGTCAATTCAACGGTTTAACAAGAAACTCGAGGTCTTAAAAAATATTCATGATAAGAAATACCGATTAGTAAATATTTCTATTAATACGGTAGCTAGTAGTAGACATAGACCATACCTCGAGTCATTTCTAGAGCCCTTGGGTCACACTCATTGAACACATGTAGCTACTCCATTTCCCTTTCCTACAACTCCCTAAGCTTGGTGGGGACCACATTGGGGTGTTGGTTTTTACATGTCGAAATGTAAACCACCTCTTACTGATCTCCTAGCTCCTCTTCCACATATGTTTCCCTAAAGATTCATCTGTCCCTATCACTTCCTCTTCCTGAAACATTTTACATGTTCAAGTCTCTAAGACTGACGTTAGTTTCCTGCTTTCCCACTGCTAACATTCACGGGCTATATATGATCATCCAAATAACTTTAAACCACTAAGGTTCTCTCTATAATCCTAACATACGTAGGAATTCATAGAGGAATAGTACTGGCTTAGATGTCCCTAAACACATCTCACTCGGAGGTCCGAGCCCTAAAGCACTGGTCGTATCGTATTCATCAAGTACCTGGAATGGTCGGTACACCTCTATGAATACTCAGATACTGTCATGTAGTCCTGTCAAAGCTGTAGATGATCTTGGGAACACATACCTCTAAGATTTTTATCGCAATAGATATATTCTATGAGAAAGTTTCTTAAGCTTTTTTCATGGAAAAGTCACCTCATCGTAAGATAAGGGTAATATAAACCCTACCATTGCCCTGCTGAGCCACGTAGAATTCTCACTTCCAGGACCACCATCTGATCTAATGGTGCCCTAGCTAGATAGAAACTTGGTCACCACCTCAGGACATTACTTAGCCACCTGTGAGTCGGGCTCTCCTCAGAACCTGAGGGGTATCCGTCACTGAAACTCGTGTAAGGCACTAAGCCTAAATGTGTCCCCTACCGGTAGCGCTAGTAGTAACTGATGACCAATGGGCAGCGGTATTGCTGGGACACCGCCTGAAGATACCATCTAGGGAAACTGTCCTTGTATTGAAGCCTCATCACTCTCTAGACCATCCTCATAGTCATGTATTGGAATCCTGGATGGCTATCTATGCAGTGGAATCTTGAAAGAGTGTCAAGATGAACCACGATCATTTAGTTATACCTAGTGAGATGACTCAAAAAATATCAAGAGAAAATAATTTTAAAAACACATGCAACTAGTGTTTTTGTGTACTGAGTCATAAAACAAAATTCAGGGTCCTGGTGTATGGATACATCGGCTGCCGCACCAACACTAGAATCCTTGGACTGAAATATGAACTCAAGACACTTAACACTATTTCCCCCATTGAAAATACAGACTCTTAGTTCTTCTGGTAGAACTGACTACCTCTGATACCACTTTGTCACAACCCATCCCCTAGGGCCCGTTCCATAACTACCCCAAGCCCACCTTCTATAGGCCAGGGGTTGACGACTAGCACCAGAAAGGCTTATCACTAAAATGGGAAGACATTGCCTCAAAACACGTACACACACAGACAAGGCACACTGCACACAAGTAAAACACAACAGAAGAAGAAAGGTAAAACCACAACTAAAAACCACCACTGGGTGTAAAAGTAAGTACTGAAAGTAAAGGGGACAATATAAAATACCAACTAAAAATAAGGTATAGAAAAAAAAATAAAACAGCTCCTGAGATTGTCCTCCAAGGATCTTACCTGAATGTAGGTACAACTCATATCTGCGGCTCTCCATGCCAACCGGTCACCTCCGTACACCATCTAGTCTTGGATCCAAAGTCTTGGTCAAAGCTGCTTGTCATCTTCACCAGACATAATAAGGTGCGGGTGAAGTCCATGTAAGGGTGAGTATAACAATACCCCATAGGGACCCCAAGACTCTCTAAGGTCTCTCATAATTCCACAAAGGAAAAACCACAAAGCATGATCTCAATCACAAGGAATAAGGTAAAAGACTCAACTAAAACCAAGTATAACTAATGTACAGAAGTAAATATGATTAGTCATAAAGATAGATCATCTTATTCTATCGATAGGTTCTACTTCTTACCCACACAAGATCGATATATGCTGACCCACATAGGATCTCTAGGCACTGACCAACACAGGATCGCTGAGCGCTGACCCACATAGGATTGATAGGTGATGACCCACACAGGATCACTGAGCCTTGACCCACACATGATCGATAGGATCTGACTCACATAGGATCATTTATCGCTGACCTACACAAGATTGATAGGTACTAACTCACACAGGATCACTATTCATTCTTCATGTCACACCCAACCAATGGATTTCCACACTAAGCACGATTGATTCTAGGAGGTTCCACTAATAAAGCCATTGGTTGTACCTAGACCTATAAGAATTCCCATGGTGAAGTAACCTGATGAAGTTCCGTGTCATAAGGGTTCCAATGCAATAGGCAGCGCGTCAATCGGACGCCTGGTCTGTAAGTTATTGGAATTTTAGTACTGAAGGCCCGATTGGATTCGAGTCTGAACTAACCCGGCCATACTCCAAATTTCTCCAAAAATAAAGTGGAGTATCTCAAAAGGAATTACTCATCCTAAGAGTTCCAGAACCGCAGATGTTTCATCAAACGGATTTCCAATATAGAAGATAGATTCCTTTAAGCGAAACTAGGTCGTAAGTGGGTCAGAGTCCAGTATGACCTGGTTGGACCGCCACTGGGTCTGGCCTGAAGGTGCTGGGATCAGACCCTTGTCTAGGCATGGACCACCAGCTAGGCATGGCCTACCAATAGGGTGTGGGGATCAGCTCTCCTCCAGAATGAACTAAGTCCATTCAGGGTCTTCAAAGCAGCGGCGCCGGTTGGCACCGCTCTAGCTAGCCGGTCTGCATAGACTGGTAGATAGCGGACCCACGGGCATGGGTCCGCCCTCCTCCACGAACCTCCTCTACAGCACACCACCTCTGTCAACATGATGGAGTCGGCCATCCACCGTTGTCTGCCGCGTTGCCTTCGGGCGCTGCCGTCCCTTTGCGGCCAATGAGAGCCGGCCGCCGCCTCCTCCAGTCGCTGGCGCCGCCACGCCAACGAATCTTCTGCGGGCCTTCGGTGAAGCTCCGAAGGTCTGTTTTCTTTTTTGATTACGCTTACGGACTTTCCAGTACTCTTCCATCACTACGTGGCCTCCAGTTTTGTCTTGCCACCGTGTTGGTCGGTCGTCCACGAAGAACGTAAACAAAGAAAGTTTAGCGGAGGGTCTGGGTCTTGTTTGGTTCATCCTTCACCCTCCGAGTAAGATTTATTACATGGAAATAATTTTATATCATCAATGGTAGATGAATCATAAAATTCTTAAACAAAACCCCTACCTCAAACTCATTGGAAGACGCTATGGATGAGGGGGATGAACCCGCACTCGAAGGTGTTCATCATCGCTCGTCGTTGTCTGGTTCGAATCCTCCAACGGTCATTGAAGCTCCGTTCTACATTGGTGGAATTCATCACAAAAAATTATTCAGAGGTTCCTCTCGTAAGTCACCAAAATCCATGGCCAATATTTTTTTAAATAGAAGAGAGGGACCACCCACTTTTCATTTCATTAATGTAGTTCATTAATGAACTATAATTAATGTCCCATTAATTCAACGAATGCCATGGTTACACAACCCAAGGGTCATGTCATTAAATGAATTCCATTAAAGCCTGAAATTACATCGTGGTCTCACCACCATCACTCAACGTTCATAAGGAATGAATAAAACAACTTTGGAGTTATTTTATTAGTTTTTTTGTAAATTCCAAAAAATTAAATTTTTGTCTAGCTATTTCCAGTTGAAGGTAAGCTTCGCCTAAGAGAATCCTGATGTTGTGAATTAAAAGGTGTCCTCATATTTTTAATCTTAGCACCAGTTCAAATGATAAAAATCGCCGCTCGTACGTTAACTGAATATACCTTAAAAAAATTAAAAAATTATTAACAGTCACCCTTGACCTATGCCGATCGAGGTTAGGCTCCACCTAAGTGGAACACACCCTCATGAGCTCAACCATACTCTTGGATTTTCAATCGGAGTTACTATTTAGGAGTAATAAGGTTTTTAAAATAAAATAATTGTCACTTAATTATTTTATTTATGGAAAAAAACTGACTTCCACTGTTGGCCCACACTGGCCAATGTTAGGATCTACCTAAGGAAGGAATACTCTCACAAGTTCAGTAGTGGTCTCATATTTTTAATTCAATTCACCGTCCATGAGTTATAAGAATTTGAAAAATAAAATAATTTTATTTACAATAATGCAATTTTTGTGTTTTCTCACTGGAGACCTGCGCCGACTAAACTTAAGTCGCACCTAGGGTAAACCTGCCATCATGAACGCAATGGTGCCCTAAGATTTATAATCTAGGTACCCGTTTAAGAGTTATTCATTTTTTTAGGAAAATTGATCACACACTCTATTTAAAGCTTAACATTTTTTGATGGATAATTCTTGGAAATTCGGGACTCGGAATCACGTGTCATCAATTTCCGCAGTCTCATAATAATTCCATATAATTAAAAAAAATTTATATGAAATTTTTGGGTCTACAATTTTTAGGAATAATGAAAAAATCGCTAACAAATTATGATTTTAATTCATAATATCCCATCATATATCTTATATAAATGATACCTCATGCAACCTAATCCAACCATATAATAGATTAAACTCCACCAATATCCTATCACCACCTTCCTACATAACCGCATTAACATCATAAAATTAATAACTATCAATGTAGAAAAAGGTTGTATTCCTATTCCTATCAAACATTACCATAATTATAAACCATCATTAAATTCTATAACTTCTTATGATAATAGATATTTAACCACCCCTCATCAAAATTATAATAAAAATTATATAAAATAAAAAAAATTAACGGTTAGAATCGTGTTCCATATCATGATATAAAATCACATAATAAACAATTTTAATAAAATAAATATATCAAATCCATTATTCCTTTTCATATTATCATTTTATATTATAGATTTCATAATGTTAATAGTTATTGAATGTTGATGTGACAAGAAATTATCACCCAAATCTTCTTATTATCAGTCTTTAGGGATAAGGAGGAGTTATAAGGCTTTAAATTATTATAAAATCAGATTTCTAGGGGTAAATTTAAATCAAATTTGGGGTTTATGAATTTATATTGGTGAGTTTCATATGTTATTTAATGCTATTGAAATATAATTTTTTATATTTAGTTTATTATTAAATTTAATAATATTTGGTAGTTTTCTACTAAGTATACATGGAACCTAGTGGGTTTGAGTAAGAGAATAATGAGCCATAAAAATGTTTTTCTAAGAATGTCTCCATGAAGAGGTGGTAATCTCATGGATCCACTATTCCTTCCCCATATAACCCAAGAAGAAAACATCATAACCTTCAGGCCATGTCGATGGATGATATTCCTGGCCCCATTCTCTAGAAGATCAAGAAGGCTCTAATGCCCTTCTCCCATTTCATTTATCTAGGTCTCCTCCCTAACTTTCCTCCCATTAAATTTCATCTCAAAATCTCAACCATTTATTGAGGGGTTCCTTCTATTATTCTATCCCTCAAAGAGTTATCATAGGCATATTAAACTAATGGGATATCCCTAATAGCTCATTTTGGTCAATGACACCCCTCTCTCAACACCTTCGACCAATTCGTCAATGGTGCTTGGCCCTTGCAAGAATGAGTCATTATCAGGCTTCTGGATCCTTAACACTTCCTTCTGTAGTTTTACAATGATGATGATTTCACTATGATTTGGTCTAAGGGGGTTTGTTCCTATGAAGGATTTGGGTTCTTCCTTCTCATATGGAGCTATAATTTACATAGGAATCATGACCCACCTTATCGTGGAGATTTGGGTATGTTTCCCAGGTATTCCACTTCATTTCCAAAATCCTATAATTCTTCAAATGATGGATAACCTCATTAAGAGGTTCCTAAATTTTGACGAGTGTTTGAGATATCTATGAAACCCCATTTCCCCCCATATTTGTGTTAAATTTGATATTTAAAAACCCCTATTAAAGTTGTTTATATCAAGTTTGATGAAGAGATTTTCTACCATCAACCAGTGGTGTTCGAGAACTGAGTCAATTTTTATATTTCATACTATCTCCCAGGTCACCTACACTAGGATTTTCATTCATACCATGGAAATCCTATTATTCTAGATGAAAGAAGACCAGTTACTCATGAGAAACACTTTGCTGTTATCTCAAATATTTCATTTTTATGTGTCTCTCTTCGAAAGGAGGATGGGTGGACACCTTCTAATTCAAATGGGATTGAATTATCTTTAAGTTTGAGTTGCGATGTGACTGAGATCATACATATTGTGTCAGTAGAGGGACATCCTTAGATTAATTCCTCCATAAATGATTCATCATAAGATCAAGATGTTCCTATTGGGGGGTTTGTAATGAAGGAGAATACTTATCTGAGCTCTCTTACCTCTAAAACAATTGGTAATGTAGTGACATAGGTGACTAAAGGTGTGACTCTAGTTTGGGAGGCTCCTATCCAGTTAGACTTCCCTGGCTCAGGCCATCCCCAGAACCTCTTCCAGGTATTAGCTGAACTAGATGTTGATGGTGTCCAAGGAAAAGACTCTTTTCTGGTTTATGATGGTTAGAAATATAATCACATGACTATAAATGAAACGTCTAATCAATTTTTAGTGGATAGTGTTGGTAATATGAATGATAGAGGTCTTTATATCCCTAAGTGGAAGAAGTGATAGAAAGGGACTTGATAATATGGGAGTCATGCCATGCTAAAGGGGGAAGATACAAAGGGTGTAAGGACTAATCTTACCCACCCAATCCAATGGAGACAAGGTCAACTAAAAAAGGTTTTTACAACAATGCATCCAAATATAAAGTTAATATGCATGGGTAGGCTCATGAGCAGCATATTAATATCTATAAAGTTAACCATTTGGCAGAGGGTTAGATTCCTAAGGACAAATAGGAAACAAAATTTTCCAACAACACAGTGTCACAAGAAGAATTTCCTATCAATGAATCTAATTGAAAGTCTAAAATTATAGAAAAATAAAAATAAAAATGACTTGATCTCATTATCCACTCGAAATAATAAATTCCTAAAGGACTCTTTCATATAAAATCTATAATGGAAGAGGATAACTGGATATATGAAAGAATGATTCATGTTGGAACTAATGAGCATTAAAGGGTATGGATCAACACAAAAGATCTCATTTTGGCATAAGGATTCAATGTAATGAAGATCAAAATGGAGGAATAAATTCATAATTGGGATAAATTGACCCACCATTTTGAAGAAATCATAAAGGATGACCTGGAAACTAAGGTAACTTATTTACAATTGGGATTATATAAAGATGTTGGTTCTAATAATATCAGCCTTTTATTTAATTATTTTTTGATTTCTTTCTATGTTAAATGATCATCTTTCAAGCCTTTGTGAGATTTTACACTATTCTATAAAATTTATTTTGAAATAAAAAATTTAATTTTTAGGCTACTCCATGAAGAATCTGGTTGTGAACCACCCAAAACCCTTTTTCCCACCTAGAATATAATGGAGGTCACTAGGATCCTAGTGATAGATCCAAATATTATTTCAATTAAGGCTAATTTATAACATTTTAATGTTAGTATTGTTAAGGCTAAATGTACGATCTGGGATTTTAGTGAACTATATAAAAAATCTAATATTCTCAAAATTAAATCAATCACATTCCTCTACTTTTTTTAATATCCTATTCACTAATCTATACAATCATTATTTATTGAGAGTATTGGACTCATGATGGTGAGGTAATCAAAATCATTGTGGGTTTTTGTTTTATTTTTTCTCTTTTTATTATACTTCATCTGATTAGATGATTTTTGTCTTAGTTTTTTTTGATTTTTAGATATCTAAAAATTGTGGATGAATCAAAAATTTAATATTATGATTTATATATGAGTCATTATTTAAAATATATAAAACCTTTATTTCACATTAATTGATTTCCACTTGTTAATTTTGATAATTATTTTTTTCAAACTAATTATGGAGTCGCAAGATAAAAATAAATTGGTATGTAAATTTTGTGTGTGTGGTGTGCGTGTGTTTAAATATAACTATACCCCCAAGGGGATAACCCACCCATAAAACCTTATTTATTTAGTACATGGACTGTAGGCCTAGTCGGCATGAAGCCCATTATATAGCCTGTAGGTCCAATGGTCATGAAATCCCATTACATGGCCCGAAAGGCCCAAATTTTTGAACTAAAATACCTCAGGAGAATAGTGCTCCTACAGTGCTTGCTATAGTGCTACCACCACTACAGTTCCTAATAGAGTGCCCACCTCCACTACAGTGCCACCGGTGCTATAGTTCCACCACTAGTACAGTCCTACTATAATACCACTACAGTGCTACTACAATACCTACACCCTATGGTTTTGAAACCCTAATGTCGATGTGTTTATAGGTTTATTTTATTATTTTTAAATGAATTTATAAAGATAAAAAATCATCTTTTACCAAAAAACTGAAAAAATAAATCAATGAATAACCAAATTATCTTCAACTCAGACCGACCTTACCTTAGGTGATACTTAGACAAAGATGTTTCAACTAAGTCTTCATATCATTTTTTTATTAGTAGAACTCGATCAACATCATATCATCCATACAATGCATAATTAGTGAGATCAGATTGATTTTATTTAATGATTATAATATTGGTGGAATTATTTAATTGATCAAATTAGTAGGTCTCATCATCATATTGATTAAGCTTCATCAGTATGTGATGAATCTATATTGATTTTTGGCCTCATTTAAGTCACATGTCACCCATAATATGTAAGAAGTGTTTAGTTCATCAAATGAATATATTCACCAACATTGATTCATCATGATCTCTTCTAGTCAAGATCGAATAGTGTCGATTGAGTCAAAAAACACTTAAATAATTTATAGTTTTTCTTAGATCCATTGTGGGTTATCATTTCTTCATCAAAATTAGTTCTAACATCCAAATATAGTCTTAGTTAGTGCACACCCACTTCATTATCTTCTTGGAGATCAACCTCTATAAATCTAAATGGTCAATAGAATCCATGTGTGGTAGCCAAAATTTCATAGATTATACCATGTTAGATGCATAGAGAAATTTTCTTTAAAGGAAGTGGAATAAAATGGATGGTAATGATTATAATATTCTCACATAATATGTTTCGTAGAAGATGGTTTCTTATAAAACAATTAATTTTTCATTGATGAAGAAACACAAAAAAGTAGAAGTTTTTCATGGATGTAACTACACACATAATAATTTCTCATTGTATAATGGTCTTAAAAGGATATATAGTGAATAGAAGAGTTTCTATTTATCAAATTTTTGATTGGAATGGTTGATCCTTAAAGTTTTTGGAACTCTTTATAGAGGCATGACAGACTTTTATTACAGATGTATGGAACAATAGAACCTTCACTCTTAGGAATAAAATCTTAGCTTTTTTAAGCACCCGATTGAATTGAAGTAGGTCCATAGAAGTAATCCATGAATTAGTTTATGTTTTTCAATTTCCTAATTCTACACAATTAAAAAATAAGACCCAATGTAGGCTTATTCCAAACTAAAATACAATATATTAAAAACATTGAAAATAAAATTAAATTGATTTCAAAAACTATTTACAAAAAATATTTTAAATTCATTTTTAATATAATAATTAAAATTATATTTCTCAAAACACAGTTAATTTTCAACATTTTAAAACATATTTAAAAGTAAATTAAACCTTCAGTATTTTAAATTCTCAGTTTATACCAATTTCCATTCATTCATCAAAAACTCACTTGTTCAGAATAAATTGAATAAAACAATGAAGTTATATTATATTTTAATTAAAAAATCATGTTCCAAAATATAAATTTATGGTTATTAATTAGATTTAAAACGAATAAAACCATTAAAAATAAAAATTTATTCCATTTAAAAAATTATTTCTAGATTACATATAATTAATTAAAATCATTAATTTACCAAGGATTTGAATAATTTATGTGTTACTTATTAAGAAAATATAGATAAAAATGTGAAATTTTTGGCTTATGTCACTCCCCCATACATGAAATATTACACGCTCAAGCAATACATTAAATTAATTTATTAAAAAGATTATAAAAACCTATATAATACCTATAATCAAATAAAACATCTATATTTTATTCAAAGAACATTCTCATACATTATTTAAAAATTCCATGTTTCATATATTATTTTAAATCACTACCTAACTTCCAATAAATATCCAATTCTAGTTCTAATAATGAAACATATATTATATAATTGGAATTAAAATTTTATCAAGAAATACATTAAGTTATAAATGTCTTTTATGTTCCTTACATAGAGTTTAAAATTTACACTTCATTGATAAAACTCAAATACAATGTTTATATGTAAATTTACCTCTTATTCATCTAAATTCATTGTTCCCCTCACCTGAATGAATTTATTTTTTAACAATTATGCACTTATTAATTTTTTCCCAAAAATGATTTTTAAAATCTTTGTGAAAAGAAATTATTGAATATATAGAGGGATTTTATTTCATCACGCACAATACCTAATGTATCATAGATGTACTATGGGATCCCAACTTTCCTTTTTTTTTTTCTGGTTTAAAAAAATATATATAAATTTATTTTGATTTGAATCCCTGTAGTGTTCCTTTCCATAGAGGCCAAGTTACCTTGGATTAATTTTCAAATACAAGAATCCTCATTATACAATTTTTATTCTATGAATATCTTTTCACTCACAATCCTTTTCCTAGTTCTAAACCCATACTTCGATTAAAAATGTGGTCATGTTTTGCAAGTAATCATATAGTTTCTTCAATTTCAAAATATATAGATACATCATAACTAGAATACAATATTTAAATAGACCTAATTTAAATTAAGTTCATGTTAATTATCTGAAAAACACTATTGAAAATAGAAAAATAAAATAAACCATCATGCATATTTTTTTCAGAAATAATATATAAATTGAAAAAAATTCAAATATACCTAAATAGGTTGAATCATTTACACAAACTTATTCCTCACTTACTATTTATTTTTTATAAAAAAATGAACTGATAGTTTAAGTAATAAATTGTTAAAATGGTTACAAAAAACCAGGTTTTTATTTTTTTCAAAAGACTTGAGTTAATATGTACCATGGTTTCCTTATACATTGAAAATAACACATTCATAGGTTTTTTGTCTATATAGGGAAAAAATAAAGAAAATAGAATAGATATATGGCACTTTATTATAAGGTAAATAATATAAAAAATAAGATATAAGATAATATAATATTGGGTTTCTCCCTCCAAAGAGGTGATTTTGTTTGGACTATCCACAACTAGAAATACTAAGATCGTCCATAACCATTTGGAGCATTATATTTTTTTATTAAAAAACACCACATAATTTTTCATTTGGATATTCTAAAATCCACTTCTACATGAATGTACAATTTTATAGTTCCATTCATTTCCATGACCTTTGAATTATGGCATTATTGGTGAGGTGGGGGTGTAGGGCGAATGTTTGGGTCCTCATTGCCCAAATTTTTTATGGATTCATCCTCTTCAAGTGGCTTATATAATAATTATTATTGGAATTATTAAATGAAGGTATAATAAGTAAATATTTAAAATTGAATAAAATCAATATAATTTGAGTCCAAATGAAAGTTATCCTCTTTATAGGTAGTGGGCATAACTTCTAATTTTTTATGATAATCATCTAGGATCTCTTTCTCCATTTAAAAAATCAATTTTAAATTCAGTTTGGAGTTATGGGAGTTAATTATTCCCTATTGGGCTAGTATATTATTTTTCTTCATCACCCCTTCTTATTTGGAATCCTATTTAAACTATTAAAGAGTGGATTATAGTAATTTTTCATGGAAATACTTGTCTTACTATTATTCATCATAAAATAAACCCCCTTATATAATTTCTAGCTCTAGTTTCTCTTCCTTGGTTTCCACCACAATTTATTCCTAATCACCATCAAGGGAAGTAAAAAATATTTCTAAGTCATTAATTTCATAATAATAGAGATTATTGGATGTTTTAGCTTGTATTAATTTAGAATTAAATGATTCCCTCTCTATGATATCACCCTCTTTTATCTCATATTGAAACCAGTTATTTAAGTGAAATTCCTCTTTTAAGGATTCTTGTAAGGATTGGGTAAATAGTGTACATTATATATTATCTTTAAAAATAATCCCATCCACTTTATAATTTTATTTATCATCTAGAAACTATAATAATCGTATTGATTCTGAGTTCGTAGAATTTAGAGAATAAACATTTAAATGAGAATTAATATAATAAAAAATAGTTAGTCAAAATAAATAATATATACCTAAATTATTTCATTATTAATATATAAATTAATATATATGGACATTAGAAATATGATTTTAGTTATAAATAGTATAATATATTCTTTATATCCAAACCCTCCCTTATTTTCTTCAATATCCACGTGATCAAAGACCATCGACACTAAATCTTCATATTGTTGTCATTTCATTTACTCCATGAGTTCTTAAAGGGTTGGGACTATTGTATCCATATTTTCTATTAAATTTAACAATTTTTCATCATTTTATTTCTCCATCAATTGTAGGTCTATCAAAAAAGAGTTTTAGCTTTAAATCCCTTCTAGTGTATGATCATCATTAGTTTGATAAAATTTGGGAATGTATTATTTATGTTATGTGGGTCTGTTTATGTAGTAACTTCCATCCTACCACCCATTATTTTAATGAAGGATTATCCTAGTTTTCTAATAAAAATTCACCTCTTCATGATTATGTGAGAAATTGAAATATGCATATGTCTTAGGATTCATTATATAATTATTTTATTGTGAATCTTATCTCACATTATAGAAATAAATTATTAGAAAATAGAAATAATTAAAAAATGAAAAAATATTTAAAGTTGTTATTAGATAGTGTGATAATCAAAATAACTCCCCATAAATAGTGACAGGTTAATCTGTTTCCTTTCACAGGGACACCATCCAAAAAATTTTGAGTTTTCATTTTTAATTTAATTATAGCAGGACTTAAGTTTTCTCTATAGAGGAGAGTATTATTAGTTCATTTTATATTACTTTATGTGTTCTAGGTGTGACTAAAAATAGTGGATGAATTGATTTTATTTTAAATTAAATATTGAAAATAGTGGTATAACATTATATCATTCCCTAATCCTCCTGTTAAGTCATTATTCAGGACATTTCCTAATTATTTCCCTAATCAAATGAAATATCATTAATTATTATCTCATTTTTCTTAGGAATAAATAAGGGATTATAATGATCATGTGACCATTATTAATGAATATAATAGTGATTAAATATTTTTAATTACTCTCATACCAACCCATTACTAATGATTACTATCAATATAGTGAATACAGATGGCATGTGTGTATAATTATAGGAATTATAGAATAAATAATTAAAAGAAAATGGAAGAAAAAGCCTCCAAAAAATTATGAAATTAAAAAGAAAATAATTAAGTAATAAGAATAATAATTATTTAGTGTAATTATAAAATTGAATAATACAGAAATTCTCCATAGAATAACCCTAAGTCATATAGTTATTTACCTTTAGATTATTATAGTAGAATGAAATAAAAGAAATTATAGAAGAAGTAATAGCAACATGATCTACCCAATCAATAAAGATCCCCTATTAAGCAATGGTTTATCTTTTATAAATAAATTAGGTTATTCAATCATCCATTACCTACCTAATTATTAGTATATTCTTTGGGTCTAAAGGGCATTAAAATTATGAATTATTACTCAAATTCTAAACCTAGTTCCCTTTCATCAAATTTTATCAATGTGCATAGTTTGATAGTAGATATTTATTTATGAGAGCTTCATTAAAATATTTATCATTAAATTATTACCCTCCCATTATTGATCTATTTACACCTTTGAGAAGTATCAGAGGGTGAATTTCATTAGTTCCCATTATCCACATTTGAGGCTATACACTACTTAGTGTTCTTTAAAGATAATGAGTATTATTAATAGAAGTGATACTATTATTTGTTATTTGAATTTAATAATAATAGGATTGAAAATGGTATTCAACTATTGGACCTAGAATGTAGCCTATGTGTCTTAAATATCAACAAAACCCTTTGTAATTAATTCTTATTGTGAAACATACTTTTTATCTTTAACTAAACTTGAGGGAACTTCAATAACTATTATAATAAACTTGTTTCCTTTGAATATCACTTGAAACCTAAATATTTGAATCTAAATTCTTAGAAACAACCCTTTCTCCATTTCCAATTAGAAACTTATATCAATATATTATTCATAAAAATCCCCATGACTCCAGAAATTTTATTTCCATGTTGATACTTGAGAAAATTAATTTTCCTCTACTGAAAACATGCTTCTAATCAATCTCACATAATTTTGATGGCATACATGACTTCACTATTCATTGATAATATAAATATATTTGGGCTTGTTTCACATATTCATTGAATCATTCTTCCAAACTTCTATGATTCACCCCTTAAATACTTTATATCTACAACAATGAGAGTGTCAAATCTCATCCATCATCTTAGAGATTAAATACAGAGTAAGCATGTGTATAAAGGTATCATTATCATTAGTCAAGTAACATTCCATTGAGCTTGGATGTGAAAATAATGAACACATTTCTTCATTGGTTTTCTCAATTATAAATATTTGCAACCAATAGCTTAATAATAACTAGACTTCACATTCGTTGATTTTATCATGCTCACATTTAGTACAATAAATGTTCACATTAATACAATCAAATTACATCCTAAATTATATATATTTGTGATTAATTTTGTCTCAAACTCATCTAATTTAATCAATTGATCTTGGAAGTCAACCACGTTAAAAAAGGAATAGATGCAACTCACTCTCTTTATAATGCTTTAGAAAACATTGAATATTTTTAGGAATTTAATTGAGAACATGTGTTTCATATATTCAAGATTAATCCACTACAACATTGGGTTCATGGAGGCCACATAATTTTTTTGATCAATCACCTACTAAAAGAAATGAGAAAAATACAAAAAATTATTTTAAACACATATCAACGTTCACTTAAAGAATGTTCATACATTGAAGCATCAATCAAGTAGTATTCTTTATTTTCTATCAGTATAACATAATCAATAACCTTTATTTAATCTACAATATACCTTATGAGATTAGATAAATTTTTAATATATTATATTATCAGTGGATTACTTTATTAAATCATATTAGTATGTCTCATCATCATGATGAGAAATCTTTTTCAATATGTGAACGCTCTCTATTTATTATTAACCTCAGTTCAATCATCCACAACCCAAAATTTTTAGACAAGTTTTCCTCCTATATGAGTGTTCAAAAACTATATTCATCATGATATCTTCCATTAAAGCTTGTATGATTATTATTTATTCTGAACTCACTTAATCTGTTTCTGATTTTTCTTCAATCCGTAGTGATTTTTCAGTTCCTTATTAGCTTTGGGTTTTCCATTCAAATTTGGTATTTTATGGGCATAGATATAAATAAGTTTCTTCCTATATATCATTCATCATTAACTAATTATTCAATACATGCCTTTATACACCTATATGGTTGATATAATCCATGTGAGGTCTCTTAAATTTCATATATTCAATAAATTATGTTGCATGGAAGAATTATCAATGATATAATGGGTTTGAAAGGAAGGGGCATGAAATAATTCTTCTCATTAAAAATTATTTAGAGAAGATGGGTTATCATAGAATAATAATTTTTTTACATTTGAATAAGGTCATAGAATAATGGGAATTTCATGGATGGAGGCATGCATATGAGAATATGTCATAGAAGAACTATCATTGAATGAAGGAGAGTTCAGAAAACAATACCCCTTTGTAAAATTTTTGTCTGGAATAATAGATCCTTACAGCTTGTAGACCTCTTCTCTTAAGCATGGAAATTTATTCTTGGAGAAGAATGGATAGAAGGATCCCTTACTTACAAGCATAAAATACTATTGTTTTCAGCTATCATTCTTCATGGAATAAAATCCATAAAAGTGAGCCATGAAATCTATTCCATTTTTCTATTTTTATAGCCTATGAAATTAAAATAGAGTCTCAGTGTAGAATTATTCAAAATTAAAATATAATATAATAAAACAATAAAAATAAAATTAAATACCGTTGAATAATTAATTTAAAATAAAATTCCAAATTAATTTTTAATCACCCAATTCAAATCGAACTGTTATAGTCACAATTAATTTTATTGATTTGAAAACACATTTAAATACAAAATTAAGGTTTCACTATTTAGAAATCACTATTTAGACCAATTTTCATTAATTCATCAGAAACTCACTTGTTAAGATTAAATTAAATTAAAAAAATGAATATGATATTTCATTTAACAAATAAATTCATGTTAAAAAAAAATATATCTCTATTAATTATATAAAAAATTAATAAAACAATTAAAAAACTATATTTGACCCTTTTAACAATTTAATTCCACATTTCACTGAATTAACAAAAATTACTAATTTACTTAGTATTTGTTTTATTTATGAGGTACTTATCAATATATCAATGAAAAAAAATGATATTTTGGGCTTCGTTCAATGGGTAAATCCTCAATAGTGTCATAATTAGAAATGTTTTCATCTTAGAAAAAACCTCTACAAATCTCAATTATTTTTCCTCACCTAAGAGTTTTATTTTTAAACATTCACAAGTTTTCCCAAGTTTTTTCAAGTTGTATTCATTCTATTCTTCATTTTGAATTATTTCTTTAAGATTAATTATATTGTTTTTTATATTCCATTCCATAATATTTAATATCAATACCTATTGTTGGAGTCATAGTATATTTATTTTAAAATAGCGTAAGCTCAATTAATGTTACATAAAAACATCAATCTCTAAAGTAAAGTGTGTGGGTTCTTACAGATTCTCCTACACATAATTATTTCATATAATTAATATTAATAATTCCCTATTTATTCATAAGAATTTAGATATTATTTAAATTATTTAAAAAATAATAATTTTTATGTATATAAAGAAATATTTGAAACCATAATGATAAAAAAAATAAACTAAAGCAATACGATATTATATACTAGTTGATCTGAAATATATTGAACATAACTTCTCAAACATTAGTAATATAAAAAATTAAAATATCTAATAAGAATGTTTGATACAAATGAATTTTTTATAATTTTCTATTGTTTTAAATTTCATTATATGTTTCTTTCAACTAACTTTTTTTAATTAATTTTTTTTTCATTGATATCCTTTAGAGGTGTGAGATTGCATAAAATTTTGAATATGGAATAAATTTACATTTCCATGGTGTTTTTAATAAAAAATACCTTTAAAAGAAAAAGAATTTTTCAATATAGGAGAAATTAAAATGTTATTTTCCCAATATTTCATGGGTCATTACAATTGGAATCAACTGTCCATTAATCGGGGAATAATGAGAAGTTGTATTTGAATGACAGTTATAGTATTTGGTATGGGATCGTGCTATATTAGCATGCCATCATACATAAATTATACAAAATAATTAAAATTGCCATTAAAGAGGATTATAAAAAATGTAAAATATTTTATAATCATTTTTTTAAATTTTATCTTTGTGAGAAAGGAAATGCCTAATGGGAGGAAATTTTGAAAAATTAATGATTGACATAAAGGAATAAAGGGTTTTATTTTTAATATATCTTTTATAATTACACACCTATCCATAAAAATTTCCACCCCATCCATTTGATATTACAGATTAGATCAAATTTAATGGATTAGTTATCAATGTTTACTAAAAAAATATATTATTATTAAATTTATTTTTCAAATTATGGATTGAGGATTAACTACAAAACAATTTTCCTAAATAGAATTTTTGAATACTTTTTAGAACAATTCTATTATTATTCATTATAAATTTAGGTACCTAAGAAATAATTTGAAAAATTGTTAAAGTGGTTGAGAATCATAATTAAAATGAGAATCATACCCTTTAGTCTCCTTGTATATATATATTTTATAATTTATTAATACAAATAAAAAACTTATTATACTACATTGAGATGTAAAAAATTGGGTGGAATCTAAATTATAACAACCATTCTCTTCATATCACATTAATACATGATTTATTATATAATATTACACTTAATACAACCTAGAATATTGAGAATTATAGTTTTTGTGAAATAGGTATATTACATAATAACTTAAAATAGGAAATACATCAGATTTATTGAAAACTTCCTTAACATGATCATAATATTCCATATCTTTTTAAAACTGCATGGGGTAACCTAGGGAGATATATAAGAAAAAGGTGACCTATAAATCCCAATATGGTAATAAGCATGGAATAAGGTAAAATATGTTATAAAATATGAATATAAATGGGGGATAAAAGGAACATGAAAAATAAGACATGTTATAGCATGATAATAATAACATGGGAAATGTGGAAACAACTTAAAACACTGCATCATAAACATAAGTCAAGGATAACTACCAAGACATTATGATTGAAAAAGTCTCACAAAGGAATCAGGTTTACTACTTGTCCCAATATGATGTATCATGAAACTAAACATTACTCAATGCATTGGAGTGATATATAATTTTAGGATTAACCATCACTTTCATTTTATTCTAATGCTCAAGTGTACCATATAGATCATGCAACATGGATTCATTCATCATCATATTGTATTTCTAAGATTAAGGAGTTTGGAATAAATACATGTATTTACCAACTAAAATAATTATAATTTTATAAATTTGAACACCCTTAATAGAAAATGGGTATGGAATTTACTACACAATTATTTTGGAATGTAAAATTGTGGTGGAATTTTGAAAGCATAACGACATCACAAAAAAATTCATAAAAATGGGTTGATAAGAGAGATAGGAGTATATAATAATTTGGACATAAAATGGGAATTAATATTTACATGGAAGGACATATCCCAACATTGTGAATTATAAATAAAAGTAATAAGATAATAAAGAAATTTGAATAAAGAAGATAAAGTGAGGATCCCTTACTTGAGTGTGTGAATCCAAATGATTGGGAGGATATTCTTGAGATCTTTGGGGCACCTTGAGAGGACTCTATAAAGGGGAGGGTATAGTAATTATGTTATCTAAGAATATTTAACTAATATAAATAGCATCTTTGGTGGGTTTATATAGGAAATTAGTGGGGATTTCTTTATTATTTATCAAACTTAGGTTTTGGACTCTATATCAAACAATAACCAAAACCAAAAACCTTCCCATAGTTTTCCCATGGTTTATAAAAAATGGGATGGATTTTAATTATTTTATAATTCCATTTACCAAAATTAATAAAATAGTATCCTTTCTTATGTTGAAGTGAGTCATACTCTTAAATAAATTATTTTTAAACATCAAAATACATTTATGGTTTTGGAGGATTCATAAAATATTTATAAACTTAACCAAATAAAAATAATATCTCATTATTTTAAATATAAAACACATAGTTAGCCAAATATAACTTTTATAGTATATATTACATCACTTTTGGGTTATTATGTTGTCACAATACACAATGTATATTTATACGCTATTTAATTTTTACCCGAAAATTTGACCGTCTTAGAAAATTTTGAAAAATTAACCATTGGATAATTTAGACATTATGATTCTAAAAAATAATATTTATTTTATTTAAATAAGTTTCTAAATATGTGAATTTTATTTTTTATATAAATTTGACATTTATTAAGAAATGATGTTTTTTTGATAATAATAGTTTTCAAACACTTATGAAAATCACATTTGACTTCATAAAAAATGATAATTTATATTTAATAAAATTAATTTAATAATAATATTTTATTAAAATATTATTTATTTTAAAAAACCATTAATTAATCAAAATAAATTTGTTAATTGAATTAAAATATTACCCAAAATACTATTTGTATCAGAATAAAAATCATTTATAAAGTACCAATAATAGGATGGAAATATATTCATTATTCTATACAAAATAATGTACATAATCATTTTTCTAAGGTCTTGATACATATAACTTTAATATAATATAAAAATCCCTAAGAGTATGGTCCATAATGCTTATATTTTCATGTGGTGGTTTAACATACATGGTTTGGTCCGTGATCTCAATGAGCTTAAACTTCTCCCATAAACAGTTTATATCATGATTAAGTTGTTGGATCACACCTTGGGATTGGTCAAGGCCAAATCCCAGAGATGATATATCCATAGGAACCTCTGATAAATGAGATTCATATGGTACAATCCTACCAGTTGAGGCCATCAATTCATTTTTCTGTATCAATTGGATTTGTTAAAACCCTATATTTATACTAATCATGTGATCACTATTAAATAGATATATTATCATTGGTAAAGATGATTAATGGTCATTTAAATATGATAATATATAATAAAACCAAAGAAGTGAATGTATTTATACATATATATATATCTATTATATAATAATAAATTTAATTAAATTCCAAAGAGAATTTTATTTATAACAATTTAGGTCATTATAATCTTCCCTCCATAAGAAATTTCACCCTAAAAATTTTATTTTCCCAAACTAAAATAGTTGATGGTAACTCCATTTCATCATCTCCTCCAATTCTCACATCACTTCTTAAAACTTGTGGTTTATCCATAACACTTTTATAAGGTTCATTGTATTATTTTTTAGAAATTTTTATCTATGATCTAAGATCTTCACTGAATGGTTCACATAGGAATGGTCATTATCTAATAGAACCACCTTTGTATTGAGTACATGTGAGGGGTCTGGTATATACTTTATCAAGAGGCATACATGGAACAAATTATGTACTTGAGATATGTTAGGTGGGAGTGAAATTTGATAGGCCACAACTTCTATGAAATCATGAAACTCAATGGGGATGATGTATCTTGGAATAAGAATTCCCTTATCACCAAATCTCATTACTTTATTCCATGTATATATACAGAGTAATATCATATCTCCAACATAAAACTATAGGTATCATCGATGACTATCATCATAACTATTCTATCGACTCTGAGAAGCCTTGATGTGATACTGAATGGTCTTAACCTTTTCTATTATTTCCTTAACTATTTAAATACTTATCTATTTTCATTAACCAACTTCATCTTGGCATGCTAGTGTTCTACACCTCATCCCATAAATGGATTCATAGGGATCCATTTGGATTCTTGAGTGGAAACTGTTGTTGTAAGAGAACTTGAATAGAAGTAGATGTTTGTCCCATACTCCTTTTAAGTCCATAGAAAATGCTCCCAAAATATATTCTAGTGTCTAAATATTCCCCTCATATTGTTCATAATTTTAAGGATGATAGGTCATACTAATGTTTAACTTAGTGTTTAGATCATTTTTTATAATTTTCTAGAACATGGATATAAATATGGGATCTCGACCAGATACAATCGATAGTAGTACTCTATTACACCTTAACACTTATATGATGTATATCAGTGCATGTTGGTCCAATTAAAAGTCTTATCAAATTGAGATAAAGTGATATTTCTTTGTAAGAGGATCCAAAAAAACCCATAGAGCATCATTTACCCTAGATTTCTTTGGAAGTATGGTAGAAAAGTCCATGGTGATGTTTTCCAATGTTTATATTGGTGTGGATAATGGATACATCATCCTATCATACTTCTACCTTTCAGAATTACCCTGATGACATACCAGGAATTTTAATGTATATTCAGCGACCACCTTCTTCATATTGTCCGACTAATAGTGCCGTTAGATATCTTGAAACATATTTGTGATTCCTGGGTGAATGGATAAAGTCAAACTATGTGCATCATCCAAAAGTTCCTTATTTAACTCATGATTTGATGCTACACATAGTTGTGACCCAAATGTCACAACTCCTTATTCATTAACATTGAACTTTTTGGATTCCCCTTTCCTTATACTTTCCACTTTCTTCAGAATTTCCAAATCATTTATCAAAGAATAAATTATCTTTTCTAAAAGATACAATTGAGTATTCTTTCCTTTTTGATTCCCATGTCAATCCTCTTCAAGTATAAAAAGATATAATATATCTCAATTATCATCAAATATATAATTTTTAGATCCTTTTCACTTAGAGTGTTTGCTACTTTATTTAGCTTACCAGGATGGTAGTGGATTGAGCAGTCATAGTCCTTGATTAGATCTTACCATATTCATTGGTGAATATTTATCTATTTCTCTATGAATATATACTTGAGGATTTTGTGATCCATATATATTTCACACTTCTCCCCAAAGAGATAATAGAACAATACTTTCAAATCAAATATCAATACATCCAACTCTAGATCATGTGTTGGGTAATTCTATTCATGAACTTTCAAATACCTAGAAGCATAGGCTATGACTTCATCATTCATCATTAACACACAACGCAATACCTTTGACCTCATCCATACTAGAATTACTTCTGTATTTTAAGGGTCTAAATATATCCCATTACCTATGATGATATACCCAAGAATTATAATTCCTTCAACCCAAACTCAAATGTTTTTTACTTGGTATAAAGATTATACTTTTTCAAGGCCTTTAACATAGTGATCAGATGCTTCTCATTCCCCTCCTTGGTTTTGTATAATATTTGAATATCATCTATAAATACTACAATTTTTTTTGAGGAAATATCTAAAGAATCTATTCATTAAGTCTATTAATATTTATGGAGTATTAGTGAGTCCAAATAGAATTACACTGAACTCATAATTCCTGTAACTTGTTCGAAAACCAGTCTTGGGGATATCATCCTCATTCACCCTAACTTGGTAATATCTCAACCGCAGATCCACCTTGGAGAAGTATTTTGATCTATGTATTTGATCTAATAATTCATCAATCAATAGAAGAGGATACTTGTTCTTTATCATGATCTTGTTGAGATCATGCTAAAAAATGAAAAGGCGCAGTGACCCATCCTTCTTCTTGATGAAGAGGACTAGTTCTCCCCTTTGAGAAGCACTTGGGTGTATGAACCCTTTATTTAGATTATCCTGTAGTTTTTTCTTCTTCTCCTCTAGTTCCACAAGATCCATTCTATATGGATTCTTGGATAATGGTAATGAACTAGGTATAATCTCAATGAAAAATTCAACCTCTTGGCTAGGAGGAAGACTAAAAAATTCCTTGGGATACACATCAACATATTACCTCACAATAGGTATTTCTTTAATGATGATTCTTTCCATATACTCAATTATTTGATCTAGATATGATTTCTTATAGGGAAATAATATCCATGCTGTTGATGTTAGTTTTAAATAAGATTTATCCTCCTCCTTACATTTGTACATAATTAGAGGTCAATTAATGATATTGAGAGTGATTTCCTTCTTTTGGAAATTTATATTGGATCTATATAGGGAAAGATAATCCATACCTATAATATCATAAAATTCCACTAAAGTTAGTATGAAAAGGTTCACTGTGATGTTTATCCCACAAATTTTTATAGGGTTGGATTTATATACCTAGGATTAAATAATTTCCCCATTTTTTCATTTTCACTAATAACTCCACATCTATGCTTTGTGGTGGTATTTGAATAGTTCTACTAAGCCTTCATGATATGAAGGAATGAGTAGAACTAGAATCAAAATGCATATTCGCTAACCTTGAATGAATGACTAGCATATCTGTCACCACTTCATTATTAGTATCCACCTCATCAGTTGAGATAGAAAAATACCACCCCTGCTGCCTTGGAGTTTGTTGGTTGTCTCTGAAAACCCATGGCTTAGTACATTAATTTGCAATTTGACCTGATTCCTTGAAGTTGAAGTAATGAACAATGATCTGAGTTTGACCAGAGAATTTTTTTCCTCTATCACATTGGTGGTTTTCTCCTGTCAGTAATCACTAGTTAGGTGCCCTTCCCCCCTACACCTAAATCATTTCTTCACCCCCATAGGCAATTTCCAGGGTTCTTATTTTTGAACCTTTGACAAGTGGGATGTTAAAATTTATTAGAACCATTATATTTATCCATTGGGCTGCCAGAATTAAACTCCAATTTTTTCTTATTATCATTATGATACCCTTGATATTTGACGATCTCTATTTCAACTTTTAGGGCACATCAGACAATTTCCTCATAGCTATCAAAGTATCAGATCTCTAGGGATTTTCGTAGACTAGATTTTAGGCCACCAAAGAAGTGGTCAACCTTGAATTAATGGGTCACAATAAAGTTAGAGGCATATTATGAAAGTATTGTTAAGTTTTCCTCATATTCCTTAATATATTTTTTTATCTTTTTGGCTTGAGGAAAAGGAATCCCTTTCAATTTATGCACGATAGTGTGATCAAAATATTTATCAATTTTTTTTGGAAATTTCTTCCACCCCATCGCTTCAATATTTTCCTCATGATTTGTATTATTGATAAATTTCCACCACTGATCGACTTATCTCTCCATATGATAACCAACCATTATAACCTTCTCTTATTCAGAACATTGAAGGATGGAGAAGATCATCTCAATGGAGTTGATCCATTGATCCATTGTTCCATAATTAAGTGATCAGATGATCCATTAAAAGTTAGAGGCCTTTATTACATAAAGGACTCAATTGTAGCTTGTTCTATCATAGGGGGATTTGGACGCTTATCTTTATCCATGTTTCTATTTAAAATTTGATTCATCTGATAAAGTATCATCATGAAGTCCATGATTCCCGTTCCCATCGGGTTGGGCATCTCCTTGGGGTAGTAATTACATTTCCCTTCACATTGATTGTTTACATGGTTCCTACTATTTCTATCCATTGGATAGAATAAAAGGAAAATTAGGGATGAGTATTTTTTAAACTATTAAAAACATACATAGGGAATATAATGACATTAAAGGGTTAAATTATAACTTAAATTTTTTCCTAAACATACAAATTACTAGGCTTTAATATATGTTATCTATGATCTATTTCTTAATATATATTCTAATGAGATTTTTTTATTCCCATAATAATGCTTAATAATTATCTTGTGATTTTACCAAAGAATATTCCATGGGAGTGTTAAACCAAGTGTGCAGTAAGGCCCATTATAGTGTACCCGGTTACACCGAGTTAGGCCCGACACACATTATCAGATTTATTACCCCTAGTTACATCTGTGCCAGAACCACATCCACTTATAGTATCTATACAGGGATGTGTTTTATTTATAAACCACTTACTCTATACTTAAAAAAATTAGGGATGTTTTCTTACACTTATTATTATCCCTAATGATTTTTCTGTAGTTTTCTAATCCAAATACCAAAAATAGCTCAGCTTTTTCTTTAATACCAACTATAACAAACATGATCTTTATTTTACATTAATACATGAATTATTATATAAGATTACACTTAATACATACCTAAAAATTAAGAATACTAGTTTATTTGGGAAATATGTACATTAAATAAGTACTTAAAATAGAAAATACATCAACATTATTGAAAACTTCCTTAACATGACTATAATATTCGATGGATTTTAAAACTGCATGGGATAACCTGGGGACATACATAAAAAAGGGTTGGGATATAAAACCCAATAAGTGAATAATAATAGAATAATATAAAACATGTTATACAATAATAATATCAATGGGTAATAAAAGAAACATGAATAATAAGGCATGTTATATCATGATAATCATAACATGGGAAATGTGGCAACAACTTAAAACACTGCATCATAAACACAGGTCAAGGATAAAAACCAAGACATCATGATGAAAAAATTACCATAAAGGAATCAGGTTCAATCCCTATCCCAAAATTATGCCTCATGATACTAAACATTACCCAATTTATTAGAGCGTTATATAATTCTGGGCGCATCCGTCACTTTCATTTCATTCTCATGCTTAAGTGTTCCACATATATCATGCAACACGGATTCATTCATCATCATATTTTAATTTCCTGATTAAGTATTATGGATTTCATAGATTTATGTCCCAATTAAAATAAGTATATTTTAATAAAGTTTAACACCCTTGATAGTAAATTATTATTGTATTCACTATATGATTGTTTTGTCATGGAAAATCGTGGTGGAATTTTGGCAGCATAACTACATCACTTAAAAATTTATAAAAATGAGTTGATGAGAGAGAAATGGGTATATAATAATTTATACATAAAATAGAATGTAATAGGGACATGTAAATACATATCCCAACATTAGAAATTGGAAATATAAGTCATAATATAATAAAGAAACTTGAATAAATAAGAGAAAGTGAGGATCCCTCACTTGAGTATGTGACTCCAAATGATTGGGAGGAGCTTATTGATAGATTAAAGGAATATTGGGAGGACTATATAGATGTGAGGGTAGAGTAAGGACATGCTAAAATTAGTTTTAGTGAAGATAAATTTGATCTTGGGAGTGTTTATATAGAAACTGAGTGCGGATTTCTTTATTATTTCTCAAAATTATGTTTTGGACTCTATATAAAAAAATAACCAAAACCACAAACCTTCCCATGGTTTTCACCATGGTTTCTTCTAAATGTGAGTTTTTTTCATTAATTTATAAGTTAAAGGGCCTAAATTATTAAAATAATACCCTTTCTTATGTGGAAGTGAGTCATACTCTTAAAGAAATGATTTTAAAACATTAAAATATATTAATGGTTTTGGAGGATTCATAATGGATTTATAAAATTAACCAAATAAACATAAAATATCTTTATTTTAAATATAAAACATATATTTGTTAGTTTATACATTTTATAGTATTTATTATATCAGTTTTGAGTCATTATGATGTCATAATAGACAAAGTATATTTATATGATATTTAATTTTTACTCGAAAATTCTACTATATCAAAAAATTATAAAAAAATCATCATTGGATAATTTTGATGTTCTAATTCCGAAAAAAATATTCATTTTATCAAAATAATTTTCTAAATTTTTGAATTTCAACTTTTAAAATAAAATAAACATTTATTAATAAATGTTGGGTTTTTGACAATAACAGTTTTTGAACCCTTATAAAAATAACAATTAACTTCATAAAAAATATGATCACTTATATTTAATAAAAATAATTTAATAATAATATTTTTTTTAAAAATTTTATTTATTTAAAAATTACATTAATTCATCAAAATAAATTCCTTAATTAAATTTTAATATTTTCCAAAATACTATTTGTATCAAAATAAAAAACATTTTTAAATTAATAATAATAGGATTAATATATATTCATTATTCTATAAAAAATAATGTACATAATTTTATTTCTATGGTCTTGATACATATCCCATTAATACACTAGAAAAATACCTAAAAGTAAGGTGCATGACATTGATATTTTCATGGGGCAATTCGTTGTACATGGTTTGAGCCATGATCTCTATGAGATTGAGCATCTACCATAAATAGTTTCTCTCATGATTAATTTATTGGATATCAAATTGTGCTTGGTAAAGGTAAAATCTTATAGATACTATCTCACTCTTAAGCTTCAATAAATAGGATTTATAGGTTACGATCCTACTAGATGAGGCCATCCCTTCCTTTGTATGTGTCAATTAAATTTCATAAAACCATATATTTATACTAATCATGTGATCACTGTTAAACAACTATATTATAAACGGTAAAGTGTTTTAATGGTCATTTAAATTTGTTAGGATATAATAAAAACCAATAAGTGAATGCGTTTTTTATATAAATATTACATAATAAAACATTTAATTAAATTGAAAGGGAAATTTCAATTATAAAATTTCATGCCGTTACATAAATCCTCCCCATTATCAATGCAATTTTCTCAAAATCAATCTGTTATCAATTATAATAATCCTTAACTAACATTTTAATTTTTTTTCAATTTGATATCATATATAATTTTTTCTTTTAAAAAAACTATCCATTGTTTTATTGAAAACTCCCACAATACAACCACTTATTAATGATCCAATGAATTCAAAATTTTAAATATCTAGTGTGCACTATCAATGGTCGCACCATGATTATGGTGACATTTTTTTTGATAAATTGTGTACTAACATGAGTGTTGAAATTGTTTGTTTGGTTATGGGATGGTCTTTATTTTTCTTACTTCTATTTTATTTTATTTTATATTACACATGGTATCTTTATATTTTTTAAACATCTGAAACAAGTATTAGTTAATGTCTAGATGACCAGTTAGACTTAAAAGTGGATTGTATGTCCATGTTATTCTAAACCATAATGTTTTAAAAAAATTTATCATATTTAATAAAAAAATATTTTTTTATATAAGGGAAGAGGTTGAATCCTTTATATAATGTTATAAAAGAAAGAAAAATGAAAATCATTGATAGGTTACAACAGAATCTCAATGAAAGGAATATATACTTGCATTGTGCAACCAAATATCCTACATCATCCAATTGAGATAAATTAATTCATTATCTAAATGATAAAAAATTATTTTCAATTCAATTAATTTACTACTCAAAAAGGCATACTAAAAAAACATATATAATTTTAAAAATTTATGATACATTAAAAATTAATAATGTTTTAGATGATGCTCTAGTATTACTACTATTTCCTTTTTTTATTAGATTAGGTGATGTAATATTTCAATCACATACCTCAATAATTAATGAAAAAAAGTGATGATCTCATTAAAAATTTTCATGATAAATAATTTTCTCCATCCAAGGAATTTAAGAGGTTAAATTAAATTCATAATATTCATTAGTGGTAAGAGAGATCATTATAAAATGATTGGGAGAGAATATAATAACTTATTAAATTTTTTTTACTTAATGTTATATAATTGTTTATCTTGTTACAATATTTTTATGATAGTTTGATTATGTAAAAAAATAATGATGTTAGATTCATTTTCTGAGAGAATTAAGACAAAAAAATCACATGGGGTGATTTTTGAATTACTCGATGAGATGTTCTTCTATAGTTTTAAATTGAATGTGGAGTAGTAAACTAATAATATGGGATTAAATCATATGAATAAAGTGTAAATATATGAAGAAAATATAGTTGTAATAAATAATAAATTAAAGGATTTCAAGATGGAATAAAAGTAGAAAGTTAATATAATTTAGATTATATTTCGATGATATAAGGGAGTTTATCTTATATGAGATTGATTATGAATCCATGAATCATTTAAATACATGATTTATGAATCATGATATGTTAGATATAGTGGAAAATAAAAAAAATAATGATATATTAATTATTAAAACTAATTCAATGAACCCTTTAGAAATAAACACTATTCTCGATGTGGAGTATCAAGTGTAAGTTAAGGATGTGGATAACAACCTAATTTTTTTTAACATTATGGAAATAAAAATTTCTATAATCAAAATAAATATTAGAATAAATCATAAACTTAAGAATTATAATTTTTAACAAATAAATTTCTTTAGTAACATTTTATTTTTAAACTATCAAAATGTATTTGTTTCACTATAATATTTGCCAATAATCTTGTATATCCAATGAATTTGGAAATGTAATTGGAAAAATTATAAATTAAAATAATGAAAAGTAAAAAAGGTACACATTCAGGATAAACTAAAACAAATCATATAGAGGAAGTGGATGAAAATATAATATGAAATTTTAATGATCCTGATAAAAATAGGGTGGATAAAAATAAAAATAATAAAATGGTTGATCTAAATAAAGTAAAATAAGATGTTCATGAAAAGGATATAATTAAAAATAAAAATATACAGTTGTAGGAGAATAAAGATAAATAAATCACTCCTTCTACCACACTATTTAAATTATTTATATGGTCAAATCAATAAAATAATGTTATACAACTCTAAAGTTTCTAGAAAGTGTATAATATATTTAGAATAAGTGATAAATTTTCTAAAACAACTTAAACTATTCAAAAATATTCAAAAAAATTCATAGAAACTACACTAAAAAAAGAAGAATCAATAATTATGAATAATTTAATTAAAAAAATAATTTCTGGAAATAGATCGAATACAGTTTCCACATAATAAATATAATAAAGAGTTCCTGTACACACCTTTATTTTTTAGTGACTTTTAATTTGAAAATGAAAGATTTGATATCAATATAAGTATATATTTTATATTATATAATGTGCATGAAAATTTATACGTATATGAGTTGAATACAATAAGGATTACTTTATAACTTTTTGACCAAAGAGTCAAGTCTCCATGATAAATTGTGGAAAGATATTGGATTGATGTTAGTAAATATTATTTTTTATGGACATTTTCATTTTATATATGAAATATTATATTGAAGTTATTATTATTTTTTGGGTAAAATATTTAGAAATAATAAATGTAATAATTAATGTAAACAAATAAAAACATATACATAGATTTGGTAAGGAATAAATTTCTTTTAGATAGAATAATTTCTGAGTGGATTATGTATATATTTCTAATTTCAATAATTTATAATTATTTTATGTTTTGTGCAGTAAAACTACTAATCATCCATGCCCCCAGATACCCAAGTGGTTCATACCTCATCTATCCCAACTAGGATTGGTATGTAACCTATAGGACTGTACACTTCAACAACTGAAGTACTAAAGGGATGGATGATTAATATATGAATCAAGGGCCTAAATTTTTTTAAATAATTAATTTTCCTATTTTTTATTCCAATATATGGTTCATGTTTTTCATGGGTTTACCCCTAAAATGATTTTTTACTATAGCAGCCTATGGTCATCCCTATAACCTTTCACTAATGCCCACCCACAATCATGTTCAGGTCCTCTATCGGCCGATGAGAGGATGGAATTTTTCTATCTACCACCCCCATCATTGAGTGAGGTACTTGTCTACAGAGTCCACAACTGGATGAAGAAGTTGATGAACATTTATTTCTCTATCCCCCATTTTATAGAAAGGTCCTCATATATGGAAAACCACCCTACATCAAGACGTTCATCTCTATCTAATCCATCAGGAAGGGCCCTTCATCCACTAGCCACACTGAGTTTCCATATCATTCCCTCACCCACATATAATCATGGGTGAGACCTCCACTAGATGTTGAAGTTTTTTCATTTTGAAATCAATATCCACCACAATTGAGCAGGTTCCTTGTCGGTAGATCCCACCACCTATATTTATCTCCCATTATCAAACTTTGATCCTCATCCTGAGTGAACTACCCTACATCCCATCATCTATCATCATAACCACCATCAAGAGTGATCCATCAAATTATAGCCAAGTTGAGTGACTAGCTTAATCCATTACCTACCCACACCAATGAGAGGGTTCTATCATCCATGAAATTAGAAACTTCACAATTGATGTGGAAATCCCTTTTTGTATCCATCCAACTCCAATGAGTGGGATCCTTTATATACATTGCCAGATGCTGAAGCTGCTAGGACTTATTAATAGTAACCCACACCATCGAGTGGGTTTCCATCATCCATGATAATATACAACCACCATTCCACCACTTCATTCCACTAATTCCATCAATGTGATGGTGTAATAACAACTGTAAATAAATAACATGAAATGTTATTTTTTAAGTTAGATATCAATATTTTTTAATTTTTTTAAACTATTAGTATAAATTGAAATAGTCAAGTCATAAATTGAAACACCTTTTAAATAAATGAAAAATGGAATACAATTTATTAAAGGTGAAAATTCAAATTCTAAAAAAGAGTATAAGGTTAATGAATTTGAGGTGAAACTAGAGTATAAAGACAATAAAAAATATAGGGATGATGTTTCTTAATTTTTAATTTTGATTGATAATGTGTTTTCACTATTGATAGCAAGAGAATGTTCTTAAATATTTAATCGAAACATTACCCAAAAATAATAAGTTGAAAAAGAATAAGTCATGAGTGATGGAAGATATAAAATGGTAGATATAACATAATGTATAATAATTAACCAATAATTATATGATTCATAACAATAATTTTACTTAATTACATGTTCATGAACTTTTAGGTTTACAGTTTTATAGAATTATGAAATCCATTACATTAAAAAGTAAACACTTCAACATTGTGTATATTTTTGACAATAATATATTCTTAAATTAACAACCCTATTTTATTCAATTAAAATTACCTCCTTTATAACGAGTCACCATAGTGAAATGATTAACCTTTATACAGTTCCTACACATCCTTATATCATATGAAAAACATTGGAAAACATGTTATGAGGAAATGAAAGCTTATTAATAGATATAAAAAAAATGAAAACATGGTATTATTGTAAAAAAATTGGAAACACGTGAAATTTTTTATCATTATCATAAAAAATAATTTAGTGTATTAACAAAATATCCATTGAAAATATAAACCATTACTCAAATAAAAATGTCGAAAACCATTATAAATCATATGAAAACCATAAAGTCATCATCAGGAACATGAAATCTCATCAATAAATTTATTTCAAAAACAAAAATTTCTTGTTTAAAAGTTTATAAACATCCATTACCTCATGAAATAGAAATATTTTCATTAAAATAATTTGCAAGCATAAAATACATATCTTGTAGAATCATATTCACAACCCACATTCGCTTATATTTTACATGTTTTGAAGTAACTTATGACCATTTAATTCCATTGAATAAACCTACTGGATTTTTTCCTTTATTTTTCAACATTGAAGAATTAATCATTACATAATGCATTAAAGATCTATATTGAACTCACATGTTATCACATGCTATGTCAAAATCACCCATCATAATATATAATTACCACATATCATATCACGAAGAAAACAAATATATTAAATATGTTTCAATATAATACACATAGAAATTTTCATTTATCACATAGGGAAAAAGAAAATTCTAGTATCTAATAAAAATAAGAATAAATAAACTTTCTTCAAGATTTTTTTTCCAAAATATATAAAAACAAAGTGAAGATAAGATAATCTTTGAAAAATCATAGAAACTTATTGAGTAATCTTGGTAATGAATAATTAATATGATAGTGGGAAAATAAATTCCTTCCATATATGTTAAAGAAATATTCTTCTTACACATTTTTAAATAATATAAAAATAACTAGTATTGTAAACATTTAAAATATTCCTTTTTAAAATTATATAAATAAATTGAAATGTTGTTGAAAATTTCATCTCAAAAAAATCTATGTATAAATAAGAACATTATTTGAACATTTTAATGAACATGTATATGTAGGTAAAATATTTTTTGAAATTTAATATAATGTTTTAATTAAAAATCCCATATAACATGGTAACTTTTGAATCGAACAAACATTTATAGAAAATATAAAAAATTGATTTTTTTAACACTATAATTTTAGTAAATGAATGAAAATACGATTCCATATCGTAGTCAATATAACACACACATGAAAAATGTGTTAAAAATGGAAGAAGTCTCAATGAATGAAAATAGAGATGAGAAATCCCTTACTTCAAGTCCCAACTCTCTACATTTGACTGCTAATTTCTTCAATAATAAATATATAATAATTATTTAAAAAATTTAAAACCAATTTCATGCTCATTATCTTATAATATATTATTTTATCTCATTTATTACAATATTTTATTTAGTTAATAATTTTTTTAGATTATATCAGACGTTTGGAGGATGTTTGATTCATAATATCCTAAAAACAATTGATATGTTTACCATGGTTAAATTATTAAATGTTCAATTATCTCCAAAATCATAAAAATATTATAATTATAAAATTTAAACATTATATATAATTTTATAACCATTCATGTAAGGAGGTCATGAGAAAATAAAGCACATTGTTTCATAGAGATGTTTGTTTGTATGAACCATGACCAGAATTTTCATTTTTTATAATTTATAATAAAAATTAATTATTGTTTTACTATTATATAATCATAAAAATATTATAATTATAATTTTTAATAATTTAATTCATCCATATAATCATCCTTTTAATGAGGAAATGAAAAATGAATCACATCGATTTGTAGAGGTGGTAGTCTACAGGTATATATGAAGAACACTATCATTTTTCAATAGATAGTAGGGAAAGGAGATAGATAATATATTTTCAATATAAAATCATAATTATTTCAAAAATATCATATATATTAACAAAATATTATATTTATTACAATCCATGTGGGGTTTATATAAAAATTGAAACACATCAATTCCCAGAGGTGGTAGCCAACATGTATGCACGGTGGATGTTTGAATTTCACATTAGATGGAAAATGATTTTGGAAAAGGTTGTTACATAAACATAATAACATTTTAGAATAGTGAAAATACCATTTTCATTATGTTAGTACGGTTAGAATAGATTTAATGGAGGTGGGATAATAAATAAACTTGAAATAATTTGTTTAAGATGTATACCTCATCTTTGGATATCGTCCTTTAGATTCTACCTTATGAATTCAATTATTGAAATTTTGGTTAGACCATGTCACAACCCCCTCCCTCCAAAGATTCCCCTCCTAAGATGGCAATAGAGAAAAGGATATAATGACCCCTGAGTCTCAACTCCATTAGGCCCCAAGGTGGCGACCAACACCAAGGGTATAGAATCTCACGAAATGGGAGGCATTACCCTTTTTATTAGAAAATGAGATTAAGAGGTAATATGGTCTATCTTGAAACAATGACAAACACTATATAAAAGAAAAACCAAAGTCCATCCCACATGTATGTTTTCAAATAAAACTACTACAAATATAATGAAAATCTCCAAAGTAAATACCAAAAGAACAAAGCTAAAAAGTGACACAGCGGTGGTCCTTAATTTCAAGCTAGTAATGACCAGCACAGTCCATGTAGTCCTCATTGAAACCTGAAAGTAGTTTTATAACATAGGGTGAGCATACGAGTATACTTTGTAGGAAAACACAAGTCCCTTGTGCATAAGTGGAGAAGCATACTAATGCCTATGTGAGAAAACAACAGAAACCAACACCACCTAAAAAGGTATACTAGCCACCCCAGCCTCACCAAAATAATGCTCACCAAATAATGCAAGTTAATTAAAGTAATATAGATAAAGTTGATGATAGGGTACCCCACACCACTTTCCCACTGATTAGATACTCTCACACCCAAATGAAAAACATCTTGGAACTCCCACCTCTTCCAAAAGTACCACATCACAACCCTCTCGCACACACCTTGGCCTCATACCTAGTCCCATAACATGGAAAAACAAATCTCATCACATCTTTATCGAACACACTTGGGCCTCACAACCATGTCCCACCCATATAAACATTATCTACATACCACGCCACATCCTGAAAACACCCAGAAAAACCCAATGTATCTCATCCTAAAGACACCTGGGAAACCACAACTCATCTCATCTAAAAGACACCCAGGAAAAAAAAAACTCACCCACACACACCTAGGCCTCACAAACCACCTCTTTCCTAAATAATCTTGAGCTATCACTGCCTAGAAGAGGGAGTAGGGAAGATAAGATGACCATCCATCCATCCTCCCACCAGGATGTTTGGGAAAGACACCCTCCCCCATGACAATAGGGTTTTCCCCACATAGTGATCAACGAGGGTGGGGTGCATATAGACAACACAAGGAAAATACAGGTATATATATATAGTATCAAACACTCAAGACCAACCTATGGGTTCTCAATAAAACAAAAAACCACCCTATGATACTGTCAACTCTACTGCTACCTCTAAACGAGTTATTTAACACCAGCAATAGTCACTTCAAAAGTCAATAAATGAAATCCAATCATAACAAGTCACCAATCAAACATAACCCCAACTAACTTATATAACAAATTATCATTCTTTATTAAGGAGACCATTTATTCATTCCATACCTACCTAGAAAACTACCAATCATAACATGCAATAATCCACACAATATAAACCAAATAGAAGGAAAAATAACCACATTAAGGCAACTCAATTCGTATTTCCACTCTGTTTAACGCCCATGTTGACCACTTCCATCATCATTCTCCAAATTCATTATGCCATGTACTTCCTATCAATAAGAAAACCCACAAATTACTACCAAACCCCATAACACACATCATCATATCCAAACCCAATAACTTTTCTGTATAACAACACCACACCCATCACACCCAGCTATATAAACATACCACAAACCGAAACTGTAGCCCTGTTACTCAAAAACTTCCAATCTATTCCACAATAAAACAATCTCGCAACCTGAGATACTATTTCACCACCTGTATCACCCCATCAATAGTCATTCTCTCAACCCCAACACCACACAACCTCACAAGTCATAATACATAACAAATACACACACAACACATAACCACACCAACAAAGCTTTGGGTATTCAAATTTAGTAAACACTCATTATTTAATCCAACTTTTATAATTTAGGGGTTATCACAGAGAAAGTTCTATCATGAGGCATCCATTTATTTAACTGAATATACATGGTTAACCAATTTCATATTCATATGGTCTTTCATAGAGTATCAATAATAAACACTCACAAGCCATAATATGTGCATAAAAAAGACCACCAACAACCATGATTTTCAGTAGGCATATAGCCTATATAGATCACAATAATAGTAAGAAAAAAATCATGTGTCACTTTTCCCGATCCCCTCTATATCGATATTAAACATATTATATTATCATTATTTAATTGAAAATTCTATTATCTTTATAAGAGAACATTCATACACCCACCCTGCATGATGAAAAAATTAAAAGTGATAATAGGATCCCTAATTGAAAGAACAGATGATCGAAAACTCCTAGCACCCAAATAGGGGGTGCACAAGTAGTAGGAGGAACCTATAGGGAGAAATGATCCAAGGATCTCACCACAAATGCACTATCACTTGGTGAATAAGGGTTCTGGGACACCCAGGAACTAAGGAAAAAGAGAAGGAAAGAATTAAGGAAAGGTGTATGGATTTGAAAGACTAGATCTGAGACTCAATAGATATGAACAAGTTTTGAACTCCCTATTAAATGTGGATCTTGACCGCATGTTTTGATTAAATTAAAGCCTCCTGAGCATTATAAATTTAAATATATATTTTTCATCATTTGAAAAAAATTAAAAAACATTAAAACATGGTTTTAAACTCATTTTACATCAAATAAAATGTTAAAGGGGTGAATCAGGAAGAACTAGAATTTTGAAAAACTGTTGGAAATGACTCAATGTTTGGTAAGTCACTGATAAGAGTCACCGATGGATGAGTCATTAATGGATAATTCACCTATGGATGAGTCACCATTTGGTGACTCAACATTGTACGAGTCAACAATATGAACTACCATCGGTAAGTCACCGACGCGACTCACTGATGCCACTCACTGATGCCACCTACCGATGCCACCTGATAATGGATGACTCACCATCATGACCCAATGTTAGCGATTCACTATTGTGAGTCACCGAAGAGACTCACTATTAGGTGACCAACCTATATAAAAAATGTAATTTTAGAAAACTTCCAAAATGAGTCACCATTATCTATAGAATACCCAAAAAACTAGATTTTTACAAAGTAATGGTCTAGGGAGGTTCGAGACATTACATTAGATACCTATCAAACTATTATCACCCTCTAGAATTTAAAACCAACCCAAAATAAATAGGGATCTGAATAACCAACTCGTAAGATACCTTTTAAGGGTTTTTCTATACTTGAAACACTACTACTGACATTGAAGTTCAATGATAAACCGCCCTATGTTGTTTGAAATCTTGAGTAAAACCTTAACATAAAAGAACACCTCTAATATCTACTAACCCAACTGACCAAAAGACACACCACATAGGCATAACAACTACACTATCCAGACATAAGAATTAGGGGATTCCTTCCTCCATGTCAAGATACTATCTGTTCTGTCCAGCACTGACTCACCTGTATGGGTTTAATCACATCTCAATTAATGCATATCGATTAGAAATTTGGTCTCCTCATTTCTAATTTCCTATTTTTATCACACAATGCAGAACTAGGAAACAAATCATCTTATAACAAACAAGGATCAAGCATTACATTACAAAGGGAAACACAATAAGGAAAAACTGAGAACAACTTTGGGTATTGGGTATGCATCTGCATACCCCTTTCCCAAGTACTCTCCCCTAGGCCACCATGTCTCCACAACACATGAACCAAAAAAATGGTCCTCCCACACAACACCTTCTCACTATGATCCTAAATCTCAATTGTCCGTTCCATGTATGTCACGTCATCTTTGATATCCAACTCCCCCCAATCGATGAAAAGGGAATCGTCGTGAAGATACCAGAGAAGTTGAGAGATGTGTAAGACTTCATGGATCCTATCCGACAGCTGTGACAATGATAACTAGTATGCCACCTCGGCAACTCACCCCAACACCCCAAAGAGTCCAATGAACCTATGAGAAAGCTTGATCCCTTTTGTGAACCTCTGCGGCTCATGTTGAGGGGAATAATTCAAGAACACATGGTCCCTAACCTCTAACTACAAGGAACTCCTCCTAAAATAGTCATAAGACTTATTCTAGTCTTGTGATACCTTAATCCTCTCACAGACAAGCTGCACCTTCTCAGTCATACTCTGCACCACGTTCGGACCAAGAACAACTAGCTCCCCAACTTCTGTTTAGAACAAGGGTGAACGATATAGTCTTCAATAAAAGGATTCTAACAGAGACATTCTAATGGAAGAGTGATAAATATTATTTTAAGAGAACTCTACCAAGGAAAATTATCACACCCAAGATCTACCAAAGTCCAAGATGCATGAACACAATATATCCTCCAATGTCTGGATACTCTACTCTATATACCCATCTATCTGAGGGTGGAAGGCAGTATTGATGCATAACTGATTTCCAAAATAATGCTACAATACCCTCTAGAATCACGAGGTAAAACATGTATCCTGATCTGATATGATGGATCTCATAACTCCATGCACCTGCACCACCTCCTCCACATACCTATTTTCCAAGGAATCCATTGCACCTGAATCCTTTATCACTAAGATGTGGGCTGATTTCGTCATCCATTCCATCACTACCCATATATCATCACATCCTCCCTAATTCTTAGATAATCCTATGATGAAATCCATTGCTATTTCATCCCAATTCCACTTGGGGACATATAAGGGATGCAACAAACCATCGGGTACATGGTGCCAAACCTTCACCTACTGGCACACTAAGCACTTCACCACAAACTCCGCTACTGCCCATTTTATTCTGAGCCACTATAACTATTCTCTCAAGACATAGTAAATATTATAAATTCTCGAGTGTACGACTAATGGTGATCTATGAAACTCATGGATAACTCCCTCATACATCACTAATGGAACATAAAACCTTCCATGAAACAACATCCTATTCTGACCATCCTCCAATCATCCCTCTAGAGTATCATCATGGTCAACACGATAGAGCATCACCTTTACATCCAAGTCTCCCCATTGAGAATCCTCTACCTACTACATCAAAGAATATTGTACTGTCATCTAAAATAGAAAACCTCTTCCACCAACCATTTCTACATCTAAGTACAAAGATTCTAAATCATCCATCGCTTTCCAAACGTCTGTAGATTCCAAAACTATTTCCTTCTATGACTTCTTGCTGAAAGAATAATCCAAAAAAATTCCCTTTCTTAAGGTTTAAAATTTTTAGAAGTTGTAGTCATGGAGAAACTTCATCCATCTCCACTGTTGCAAGTTCATATCTCATTGGGAAAAGATATACCTCAATCTATTGTGATATATGAAGTCCAAAATGTACTCCCTAATGAAGTAATGTCACCAAAAATTTAGTGAAAACATGACCAAAAATAGCTCCAAATCATGGGTGGCATAGTTATGTTTGTGTGGATGTAACTTCATAGACCCATAATAGATCACTTTTTGTTGTTGCATCATCAAACATCCCAAACCTAGATGGGAAGTATCACAAAAAACCTTGAACATCACCCCTTTCCCTAGAAATCAAAGGACTAAAAAACTTCCCCTTAAGATAGCCGAATGCTTCCTGGAACTACTCACTCTAGAAAAAAGCCTAGTATTTTCTGGTCAGATCAGTCAATAGAGTTGTAACTAAAGAAAATTCAGGTACAAATCTCAAGTAATAGCCCACCAGACTGAGAAAACTATGAACCTCCACCAATTTCTTGGGTGCTACACAAGAAACAACTTCTTCAAACATTGATGGGTTAACTTACACACCATACTATGAAACCATATGTCCAAGGAAGTTTACCTGTCACATCCAAAACTACACTTGAATAAAATTCTTGTAGAGTTGGTGGTGTCAAAGAACCTATAAGATAGTAATGTGATTCTCTATATTCTCCTCCTCTGACTTTGAGTAGATCAGGATATGATCAATGAATATAATGATGAACTAGTCCAGAAACTCATGAAATATAGAGTTCATGATCCCCATAAACATGGCTGGTGTGTTCGTAACACCAAACAACATAACCACGAACTCGAAGAGACCATACCTTCACTTTAGAGTAGTCTTTAGGATATCAACTTCATTCACCATCAGTTGGGGATACCAAGACCATAGATCAATCTTAGAGAACCAACTTTCTCCCCTCATCTGGTTGAAAAAATCATCTATCCTTGGAAGAGGATAATGGTTCTTGACCGTTATCTGATTCAACCTCCGGTAGTCTTTGCACAGCCTTAGACCACCACCCTCCATTTTCACAAATAAGACTGGAGAAACCCATGGAGACACACTAGGTCAGATAAATACCTTATTCATCAGATCATGTATCTAAATCTGCATCTCCTGTAGCTCTGAATGTGCCATCCAATAAGGGTCCATCAAAATTAGAGAAGCATAAGGCTGCAAGTCTATCCTAAACTCAACATCACATCAAGGGTGTAGAGTCAAAACCTCCTCTAGGAATACATCCAAGAAATCCCCAACAACACTAAAAACCTCCTCTATCTCAACATCCACCAATTCCAATGACAGCTCGGCCAACAAGTAAAGAAGGTTCCCCATACCCCGACTACCCATCTGAAAACTACACTCGCCAATGAAATCCACACGTTGTCCATCCACATCTAAAAACACAAATCTCATCTAGAAGATGTTGATAATAGCATGCATAGAGTAAAACTAGTTTATTCCAAGGATGAAATCATAAAATTTCATCTATAATAGGAAAATATACCCATGGGACTAATGTGGACCTATCATCAGTCTACATTCTTAGCATACATAAAACAATCTAGTCTGACCTCCGACTGGCATGATCAAAACCAAGGTAATGGGAAGCCTCTATATGTCTAGCCCAAATAATAGTCTATATTGGGTGAAAAAATTATGGTTAATATCATAAATCAAACAAAGTGAAAGAAAGAGTACTAGACAAACTGATCATACCTCAAACGATCTCCGACCCTGCTGGAACAGCTACCTCTACGGTGTGAAACTAACCACACCCAAATCCTCTACAACTCTGCTAATGATAACCTCCTCAACCATGCCCAGGTCATGGTCCCTGTGGAACACCCTGAGGTTGACCCCTACATACTCCATCTCCCCTCGATGGAGTGTGGGGCTGTTGTCCCTGCTGCTGGAACTACCCTATTGAAAACTACTGCTGATGCGAGAACTAAACCAATCAACCTCCACCATAATGAGATCAATAAGCTACTAGGAATTGAATATGAATATTACCATGGACTCTATAGATAAAACACAAAAACTCTAATCCCACAGGATAGGCACAAAGACCAAAATGTTGAAATATAAACTGTTGAGATCACCTCCCCACCGGTCAGAGCCTTGAAGGCCATGATACTTGAGACCTGCTGTTGATAACCTTAACCTTCAAATAACTAAGATGAATCCCCTCTCCCCATATACCTCCTCATGAGTAAATCTTCTCAACTACCTCCACTTTCTTCTGGACCTCCAAGTATGTCGGTAAGGTAAAGGGAGAAACTGTGTACTAGAGAGAAGGACATAGTACCTCCTCTAGGAATCTCGCACAAGACTCCTCATCCAGATTGATATCTAGAATAAAATGAAGGATATCCTTGAATTTGATCCCCAGACCCCATACCAACATACTCCCCTACTGAAGGGAGAGTAACTCCTACCTCTTCTTAGCCGTAATGATTGAATAAAGGAATTATGCTCGAAACTACTTAACAAAATTAACCCATAGAATGTTAGCCTCCTTCCTCACTCCCAAGTAAAGCATCCACCATTGACACATAAATATCTACATCTGGATCACTACCAAGGGAACCCAATACTCCATCGGATCCTGGATCAAGATGAAGGTGACCACAAGCTCCTTGAGCTAACTCTTTATCCCCATGTATGAAACATTTACCTTGTACTTCCCTAGAGTCTGTCACTGGAAAGTGTGTAACATTTTTTTTTCAACTGGTCATACTCTTCCACTGGGTCAATCCTCCATCCATCAACCGATTCAGCCTGATGAGCCTCCACTACCTTTAATATACGCAGACGATGACTGAGTTCCCTAACTTAAAGGTAAACAAGGAATTACTAATCCTGAGTAGTATGTAATTTTATTTAAATTTCAATTTAACTCATATTATTGTTATTCATTCAAAATTTCCCCAAGACACCAATTCAAACAAGAACACAAGTCATTATGATGCATGTACCTTTCCTAGGGTCTCTACCCTAAAAATCGTGTAGTCTCACTTGGTTTTTCAGAAGGCTCAGAGTCCTTGCATAAGATCCCGAGGGACCTTAAAAACCCATGTCCAAGCTAGTCTTCCCTAGCATATGTCACAAACCAAGATCAACTAACACTGTTTCCCTACCAACCCAAGCAATTCTCACCATGCCTAACTCCAAAATCCATCCTATATCCTAACCATCACCTCTGATACCATTCTGTTAGGAACCCATACCTCCAAAGATGCCCCTCCTGAGTTGGAAATGGAGAAAAAGATATAATGGCCCCCTAGTACCACCTCCAGTAGGCCTTGGGGTGGAAACCGACACCAAGGGTATATAATATCATGAAATGGGATGCGTTACCCTTTTTATAAGAAAATGATATTGGGAGATAAGATGGTCCATCTCAACGCATCTCATCCCAAATACACCTAAGAAACCTAAACTTATCTCATCCCAAAGACACCTAAAAAAAACTCACCCGCACACACCTGGGACTCACAGACCACTACATGACCAAATAATATTAAGATATCACCAACTAGAAGAGGGATCAGGGAAGAGTGGGTGGACATTCATCTATCCTCCCACTAGGATGTTTGGAAAAGACACCCCCATGAAAATGGGAATGTTTTTCACATAGTGATCAATGAGGGTGGGGTGTATATAGAAAACACAAGGAAAACACAGGTATGTATATATAGTATCAACCACTCAAGTCTAACCAATGGGTTCTCAATCAAACAAACAACCACTCTATGATACTACCAACTCTATTGATACCTCTAAATGTATTATTTAAGACCAGTAACAGTCACTTGAGAATTTGATAAATGAAATCCATTCACAACAAGCCACAAATAAAACATACCCCCATCCAAATCATTTAACCAATTATCATTATTTATTTAAGATACCATTTATTCATTAAATCCCTACCTAGGAAACTACTAATCATATCATGCAATAAGAAACACAACATAAAACACGCAGAGGAATAAAGAACCACAGTAAGGAAACTCACTTCATATTTCCACTCTGTTTAACACCCATATCGACCACTACCATCATCATTATTCAAAGTCATTCTATCCTATCCTTCCTCTCAATAAGAAAACCACCAACTTAATACCAAACCCTACAACACGCCTCATCACAACCAAACTTGGAACCCCGATATATAAAAACACCACTCCCATCACACAAAGCTACATAAAAATACCAAAACCTGAACCTATAACCCTGATGTTCAAAAACTAACCATCCATTCCACAATAAAAAAATCTCTCAACCTAAGATACCATTTCACCACCCATATCGCCCCCTCAACAACCATGATCTCAACCCCATCACTACACAACCACACAAGTCACAATACAGAACAAAGCCACACACAACACACAACCACACCAACAAAACAAGTGGTATTCATATTTAGGAAACACTCATACTTTAATTCCACTTTAATAATTCAAGGGTTATCATAGAGAAAGTTCGATCATAACGAATCTATTTATTTAACCAAATATATTTTGTTAACAAATTTCATATTCATATGGTCATTCACAGTGGATCAAAAATAAACATCCACAAGACATTATAGTTGCGCAAACAAAGATGACCAATGGCCATGATTTTTAGTAGGCTTATATCCTATATTGATCACAATAACAATAACAAAAAAAATATAAGCATGCATCACTTTTCCCCAGACCCTCTGTATCGATATTAAACATGTTCTGTTATCTTTATTTAATCACAAATTATTCTATCATTATGAGTGGTTCATTTCTAACTATTTTTAACATAAAAAAATATAATTTTATTTTCATGGAAATATGGCACAAAGGAAAACATATTTTGAAAATGAGATAGCTTAAGTTTAAAATACACTAAGATAATAAAACTTATGAATTTAATAGATATTTTAAAACTTATCACTTTGTTTTATCCCCTCTTATACTACAAAAAAATAGGGTGATCAGAGGGGTTTTTTAGAGGGGGTTATACACAACCCCCTCTAAATTAATTTTCTATATAAACTAGAGTGGGTTATGAACAATCCCTATTAATCATTAAATTTAGAGGTGGTTCACAACCCCCTATAAAAATTTTATAATTTTTTTTAATATTTGGTTGGATTTTAGATGTGGTTATGTTAAAACCACCTCTAATTTAATAATTAGTGGTGCTATATATTTAGTTGGATTTTAGAGGCTCTCTCTATATACATAATATTCATTTGAATTTTAGAGGATATATATATATAATATTAATTTTTATTTTAGAGGTTATATATATAATGTATTTTTTAAAAAAGAAATAGTAGGGGTTCACAACCCCCACTGATCTCTTAAATTAAAGGGGGTTTTAAACTATCTCTAATTTATTACATTATAAGGGGTTGTAAACCCCCTCTAATTTAAGAAATTAGAGGAGATCAATGAATTGCTGCTAATCCCTTATATTAGATGGGGTTTTGAACCCCCTCTAATTTATGAGATTAGAGGGGGTCATTAACCCCCTCCAATTCAAGAAATTAGAGGGGGTTCATAAACCGTTGTAAATCTCTTTGATTAGAGGGGGTTTTGAACCCCCTCTAATTTGTGACACCAGAGGGGTTCATGATCTACCACGATTTCTTTAAAACAATTCCTTAATATATATATATAACTAAAACACAATATATCAATGTATCTAAATACACTATATAAACATATTATATTAATATATTTATATAAGAAATTTATATGATTATATCCAATCATATTTATTTGTATACATAAATATAATTGTATAATGTCTACATTAATATATATTTGTTTCTATAAAATGTAAAATCAAATAATATTAATTTTATTATAAAAGTAAAAATATATTATATAAATATATACATAAAAATTATTATTTTTAAAAAAATTATCAAATAAAAACCTTGTAGTTTTTATAATTTATATAATAATAACAATAATGAATTATACAAATACTTACACACACATGAATATAAATAAACATAGAACTATTATATAAATAATGTATTATATTTTCTGTATATTATATATATTGGTCTGCATAATATATAATATATATCCATTTAATTATATGCATAAATGTGTAATATATTTTATACACACATATACAAAAAAATAAATATATAAATACATTAAATATATAAAAAATAAATATATAAATAAATATTTAAAAATAAAAAAAATTAAATTTATCTTAATATATTAAATATAAATTTTAATACATAATATAATTATATATATATATATAAATATAAGTATAAATATATTTATATATAAATATACATAAAATTTCATATATATAGAAATATTATAATATATTATATGAATATATATAAAATTATATTATATACATAATAATTAATTCAAGCATATATCATATTAACTGTATATATATTATATATAATATAGTATAAATATATTAAATTGTATACATATATAAATATACAATATATATTTTTAGACATATAAATTTATTTATAAAATATATAATATGTATTTTTATTCACATAAATATAATATATATATATATATTATTAATTTTGAAAGTGTACGTATAAAAAAATATGTATATATATATTTGTATAATATATTTGGGAAATGTGTAAATATATGATATAAAAAATATATAATTTTATATACATATAAATATCGTAAATAATATATGTAAATATATTTTATATATAACGTATATATATTAATATTTTTGAGTACTATAAATATAAATATATTTGTATATGTATATATATTATTTTCATAAAAAAATGTATATATATATATATTTATTTGAATATGTAGTGTGATATATATATTGAACTCTAAGATTTATAAATATTATTAAATAATTACATAATAAAAACATCAATAGATTAATTTATATATATATATATAGGTTATGTATTTCAATGTATTTAAATATATTATACAAAAAAAAATTATTTGAATAAAAAATAATATATATATAAATAGATTCATGAGTATATTATAACATGAAAATAAATATGGAATAGTTATAAGGGGGTGCTGGCACGACAGATGATGGGTTTTCAGTCATGGGATCGAATCACTTCAACTATCATTTTAAATGGGGTGGGGGATTGTGTGACTTGTTAGACCAGAGGGGAAAGAGTGGGGTGCACACACAGGGGAACCATATTGCTTGGAGGGATCTCAGGGATGGGGGGAGCCAAAGGGGAAAGAGTGGGGTGCACATGAGGGGGGAATTAGAGGGTCTATAATGGTGGGTGGGGGGAAAATAGTGGTATAATAGGGGGAATCAACTAGAGGTGTTGGGGGGGGGATTTCTAAAAAATAATGAAAAATTTTATGGGCGGTTTTTAACCACCTATAAATTTGTGATAATTTAGAGGTGGTTTGAAACCACATATAAATAGTTTTTATTGAATTTTTATGTAATATTAGAGGGGGTTTAACTACCCCTAAATTAGTGATAATTTAGAGGTGGTTTTCAACCCCCTAAAAATAGGAATTTCTATAATTTTTATCTAAAATTAGAGGGGTTTAAAACCCCTCAAAATGGTTAAAAAATTAGATGTTGTTCGAACCACCTCTAATTATGCTACTTATATCATTTTTAGGCAACATTATAGGGTATTTTAACCCACTCTAAAATAACCACCACTAATATCAGACATACCTTACTTGTAGTTAAGCAGAACCCCCTCTAAAAAGATGTTGCATGCACATTAGAGGTGGTTTTTGACAACCAACACTAATGTATTTAGAGGGTGTTATTGTAGAGACCCGAAGCTTGACGTACATTGACATTACATTACATTTTCGGAATACTTAGTACATAAAAAAAACACACGCACAAGGATCCTAATAGTTTAGTGTCTTTGGAAACTCGGAATGTAATCTTCTAATCGTGGTGAAAGATCTTCAATATCTCCCATAAAGATTTTCCCTTTTTTTTATACCTAAAACCTTTCTTTATATCCTGGGGAAAAGAAAACACAAAAGGGTGAGCTCAAATGCTCAGTAAGGGTAAACAAAAGAAAAATCAATCACATCATATTCATAAGAACATAACTTTTGGAAATCTTAACCTGCAAAAGAGAGCATAATTTCATAACATGGGATAAATCATAATAGTGAAATGAAATCCCAATAATCATAACATAAAACATGAAACTTTGTGGCATACACACATAATCATAGAGAATAATTTCTTGTTAGTCAAGACTCATTGCCAAGACTATCTTAGTGGACAAAGTCCCTTTCTGAACCGAGTTCATTCCTCGTTTCAGTCCTGTTTCACTGAACCGGTATAACCTACCGTTCCAGCCATGTCTATCTCATGAGATATAAAATCTTTACCCAATGCATTGGAGGGAGATATAGGTCCCACCCATCTCATAATGATACCATTCTTATGTGTGCCACAAAATCATAAACCATACATCATTGCATAAACCATGTAATAAAAATGGGAATATTAAACATCATGACATCATAAAACAATTCATATACGATAAAGGAATTCATAAAAATAATTCCATCACAACATAATCAAATCAATGTAATAATAGGGGTAAAAACAGAACCCTTTATTATCTTAGATGGAAAATAATTTTGATAAAACACTTGAACTTCATTCTTGAGGAAAATATCCTTTCTGCTTCAAAAACACTTTTCCTTTCTTAACATGTCGTACAATTATAAACTAAAAGAATTTGATTAAAAATAAACTTGAAAACTTTTAAAGGAATATTATTGAAAATAATGTTTTAAAAATCCATTCATGCCGTATAAGTTAAAAAAACATTCTTCGTACTTTTGTCAGAAAAGTCAAAAAGTACCTCGTACGAAAAACGACAAAAGATTCCTTTCATATCTTTTACTAAAAACTCACCAAAGGGGAAAATTGGATATAAACTATTGTAGAAGGATATAAATATTACATGTTGAGTAAACATGGATGTGGATGATAAAATACACCCCCGTAAATACCAAAGTATAAACAATCTCGGATAAAAATGAGATTGTGATATTTCCCTTACCTTAGGTCCGATTTGCTTCGTAAGTGTCCGAACCTCCTGTATAATGATTTAAATAATGTCATTGATTTATTACAGAATCATATTCATTGTTATTGTACCATATATGGTTCACTTATGACTTTATATTACCCGTTCTTTTGTAAATTCATGTTAAAGTAGCGTTTTTGGTAAAATCGTCTCATTTGTCGTTCGTGTTTTAACTTGTAATTATTCATATGATTAATTAGATCATTATTACTTAATTATAGAATATAAAACATGATTTATATATAATATATATTCCTAATATACATATATATAATGGATCGATAAATGGAAAGAAATACACCGTTCATGGAGACGGTAGGCCGTACGTACGCATGAACGCTGTTTTCGTTTCCTTATTGAGTTGAATGAAATTAAGTAGATGACATACATATATATACACATAAATACAGTATCATTATTATGTCATATATTTCATGATTACTTATTATATGTACTTTATAATCATTCATGAATGGTTAAAGTGGAGAATGAATCTCATCACGTCGTGGAGACGGTAGTCCGTACGTACGCACGAGCGATGATATCATTTTCATGATTATTGAATTGAATTGGAGTGGATGATACAATATAATAAGAATCATTATGATGTTATAATAACTATGTATAGTTATTCTTTACACCATAATACCCATCCATGTAAGGTGTTGGTGGAAAAACAGATTACACCACGGCGTGGAGACGGTATTCCGTACGTACGCACGCGCGGTGATTTCATTTTCCGTAGGATGGATAGATGGTGAATTAGGATTGTTTCATAATTATAATAACATATCAGTATATGAGTGATACTGATGTTATTACTTCATAATGAAACAACCTAAGAAGAAGAAGTGGAAGAAGAAATAAAGATGAAAGAATCGGTAACGGACATTACCTCTTCTTTGAAGTGCTTCTTTGAGACCTTCTTTTAGGGCACTAAAATTGGTCTTTGAGGAATACCAGAACCTCTAGGATGTTTCTAGGGAAGTGGAGAAGAGAATTTGTCAGGGTTTGGCCGAGCATGAAGGCTCAAAGTTGTGTGAGGAAGAGAGGGAGGAGGTGCCCTTTTATAAGGGAGGAGAGGGGCACCTTTGGAATAACTAAAAATATTATTTTATTATAAAGTCAAGTTCGGTTTTAAATAGCTCCAAATTGATTTATTTCGAGGCTAAGGTGGGTATGGGTTGAAATCCTATCATCCAATAGAATTTATACAAGTTTAGCTTCCTATTTTAACCTTATCATTTAGATTTAACATTAAGTTAAATAATTTTACTTTTACCGTGTCTTCTTGTGTTCTTAAACTATAAGGTTAATAAACTTACTATAAGAAGCCAAAATAACCCCAAGTTGTTTATTATTAATATATATAACCTTATCTAAGTCATTTGGACGAACCTTAGATTTTTATGAATAAAATAACAATTAATAATATAATATTTGTTTTAAAAACTATTTTATGTCAATTTTGACACTATTTAGTAATTGATTTTTGTAAAAATCATAAAAGAATGATAAGTTGGAAAAAAGTTCATTAAATAAATAATAACATGTCATATTAACCTATAAAATTAGTGTAATGCATAAAAAGTCTTAAATTACATTTATTTTGGTATTTATAACATCAATTATGTCAATATTTCATTAATAAGATAATTACTGCATCATCTTTGTGTCATAAATAAATTAAATTATTTGATGTCTAAAAATTCCAAATAAAATACCATTATGTAGTAAATCTTTTTATCTTTCTAATGAATATTTACAATCTAATTTATCTTATTTATAACCCTATATTAAAAATGTTTTAGTAAATAAACTTTGATTTTAACTCTTTTAACTCTTCTTTGAATTAAATAATAATAAATGTCCTAATCTAATCCAACTGGGCCTAAATGGTCATATTTTATTCCTAAGCTTGTTTTTGGTCGAATTACAGTTATCCAATAGAATTAGGACATGTGTTAGGGTAATAATAATATCATTTTTACCCTTAATTACCCTATTTACTTTTAACCGTGGTAAATAAAAGTAAAAAGTTACTATTCACCAAAAATTATTTTCATCTCATTGAACCACATTTTACTTACTGACATCAACCGTGTCTCTCGGATATTTTAAATTCCACTCACAGAAGCGGTAAAATTAAGTTTTATGAAAAATTTAGTTTTTTTAACTACCACTTAGTGGTTTCACTATTCATCAAAAATTGAAAGTTTTCAGAAAAATACCAAAAATTAGGCCTAAGATATATTTGATATTATGAACTCAAAAATGATGTCTATTTTACCAAATTCAAAACATATCAGTTTCATTAATTAATTTAAAAATTAATTCCCGTCGTCAAAACAAATAGCGTGTTTTTAAGAGATAATAACTACCAAAAGATTTACACTTGTTTATGTCTGGTTTAAATGTGAAATTACATCCAATGACCAACATTGTATTAAATTGTAAAAATATATTCTAAATATACTTTAAAACCACTCAAATTAATAATTTATCACTATTAATTATTTCGATTCAAAAAGTTGTTTTTAATTAAAATTTAGTAATTTTCACTATTCATCAAAATATGAAAGTTATCCAAAAATCACCAAAATTTCACCCTAAGCTAATTTCGATATTCCGAATCCAAAAATGAAGTCCATTTTGAAAAATAAAATTTACAAAATTTCAAAAAGTGGTTATTACTATTCATAATGGCTAGTTATAATAATATTTTAATAGCATATCGTTGTTTAGTGAAACTCGGTATTGCGTACTACACACGCTATCGAGGAAGGTCGCGATTGCGTGTAATGCAAGGCAAGTCAAGGATGTGTGTTGTGCAAGATCCTTTTGGTGTAGAGTACAACACAAGACATTAATGAAATTAAAAAGAATATTTTTCATAAAATCTCGGGGTGTTACATTCTACCCCCCTTAAAATGAATTTCGCCCTCGAAATTCGTCGGGGTTATAAATGGTTTACTACTCGAAAGTTTGTTTAATAGAAACCAACATCTTAAAAAGGAATACCAAAACCAATCTTTAAAAACAAAAGTATGAAATGTAACGGTTACCCAAATAAACTAATCACTGGGTTTCCACATAGGTGAAAATATGGATATGGAAGAGAAATCTAACCATCATGTTCTGATGGAGAGTGGTAGAGAACATGGCTATGGAAAATCCAACAATCACAAATACATAAATTTGTGACGATATAAGGTACCATCTGATTAATCAGATATAAGAGCACTAGGACAACATTTTTGGTTTTCAAGATCGTTTCCCTAAAGTTGAAGAACTTGAATTGGAATAAATATTTACTTTATTTTGGTACAATATCACTGTTGTTCGTGCCTTGAACAATTTCCACTTCATCTCTTAAATAAATGAAGTTGAATTTGTTATTCGTGAAGTGTTAGAAGATCATGTGATAGGATGACGGGTCATTCCATCTGTCTCAAACAAAAGGTTAGAAAAAGTTATTAAATATACATAAGTCATTCTATAGTGAGATTAATCATATATGGTTCCTAAAATGGACTTATACTTCATATATCATACTGCTTAATATAATAAAACTAGTTTCTACTAAACAGGGACTTCCTGTAGGCCAGTGGCAGGCGATAAAGGCCAGTCGCACTTCGGTTGTGGGTTCGATTCCCACAGCCTTGTCCGACGCGATGGGCTGTCGCCCGTCATGCAGGTTGTCCTTTTTATAAATCTATATTACTATAACATCCCATCAATAATATTGAAAAACGTTTTATCCTAACTTATGTCCAACATAATCCATTCTAAGCTTATCTAAAATACTTCGGTCCAAGCTCATAGTATAAAGAAAATGGTTACTTGAAATGTCACAGAACAATCACGTGAATGCCATCATTTATCCCCCATATATCATAAGATATATCTTGCTTGTCAAATTACAAACATGTGAATACCTTAATCATGTATTCTCTTAAAGAATGAATACCCATTGAACCTTAGTGAAAACATGAATGCAGTTAAAAGTTAACACTTTCCACATACCAAAATCCTCAAAATTCTATATACTCAAACCATGATATCACTTAGTCCTTATATCAATCATGAGCTCATGAATACTATTAAACATTTCATTTTCTCGTTTTCCCTTCATTATGCGCATATCATCTTATTTCCAAAAATATCTCAATCACTTTGAATACCACATTAGACCAATACATAAATATTCCAATACTTTATGATACAACATTATTTTGGAATCCCATTACATAAACACTTAATCATTCCACCACATCGTTGTCATATTCAACATCTCCAATAGTGATCGCATGTGACTTCACTTTGTCCTTTGCCTTAAGTGGTTGCTCATGTCGATCATCACTAACCCTTGGATTAGGGCATTTATTAGCATAATGCCCCATTTCCTTGCACTTGAAGCATTGAAGTATTGGTGGTGCGTTATCTGCAGTGTTTGCTTTGTTCACATAATTAGAAACCCTTTTTCCATTACTTCGACACTCAGCTGCTCGATGACCTTATTTTCCACACTTAAAACATTTTCTAGTCCCTTTAAAACAATCTCTACCATGCTTCTTTCCACACTTTGTGCATAAGGAAACATTCATCTTCTTTTCACCATTATTCTGAGATTTCTCCTTGAACTCCATCTTTCGTTTCTTGTCAAAACCATGAGATGGATATGTAACACCAAATTCCATTTCTACCTTGATAGCACAACGCACAATCTCTTCATAGCTACTGAAGTCTCTTATAGCTAATGCCCTTCGAAGAGTTGGTTTTAAGCCACTGAAAAATCGATCAACTTTACTTTCAGGTTGGATGATAATGCCAGATGCATACCTTGCAAGTCTTGTAAAATTCGCTTCGTATATACCAACAGATTCATCATCCTTCTGATTCAGCTCAAGAAACTCCTTTTCCATCTTTGTTCGAAGAATACGAGGGAAGTACTTACTGAAAAACAAGTTCTTAAACTCGTCCCATTCCATGGACTCAATTTCATCTCTTGGCCTCGTATTCTTGATAAGATTCCACCATTGATCAGCTTCACCTTCCAAACGATATACTGCTAAGATGACTTTATCATGCTTAGAACATTGAAGAACTGAAAATATCTTTTCAGTGGTACTGATCCTTTGTTCAGAAACAAGTGGATCGGAAGACCCACTGAAAGAAGGTGGACGTTGCCTCATGAAGGACTCAATAGAATATTGTTCCCTTCTCTACTCATTTGGAAGTCCAGAATGATTCATAGCTTGTGTAAGTATAGCAATAAGATTTTGCACTCCATATCCCATAACATTTGTTTGTTCAGGATGGCAATCATTGCATTGTCCATTGCATTGATCAACACGGTTCCTTCGGGTTCTATCCATCGTCTAAAACCCAAAAAGAATAGTGTGATAGGAAAAAATCATGCTAGGTAAAACAACATTATAAAGGGGAAGTACCTTCAATATCTAACATCTTAGGTTTAATTATATGATCGTTAGCGTAATTCTAGTACTATAACCTATACGTATACTTAACCTTAGGGACATCCCTAGACATACCTTAGAAATATCTCTAGGGATCTCACTAACGTTTTCGCATCCTAGTTTCCAAAGGTTGAATAAACCTTTCCTCTGATACCAACTGTAGATACCCGAAGATTGACGTACATTGACATTACATTACATTTGTGGAATACTTAGTACATAACAAAAACACACACACAAGGATCGTAATAGTTTAGTGTCTTTGGAAACTCGGAACGTAATCTTCTAATCGTGGTGAAAGATCTTCAATATCTCCCATAAAGATATTCCCTTTTTTATACCTAAAACCTTTCTTTATATCCTGGGGAAAATAAAAAATAAAAGGGTGAGCTCAAATGCTCAGTAAGGGTAAACAAAAGAAAAATCAATCACATCATATTCATAAGAACATAACTTTTGGAAATCTTAACCTGCAAAAGAGAGAATAATTTCATAACATGGGATAAATCATAGTAGTGAAATAAAATCCCAATAATCATAACATAAAACATGAAACTTTGTGGCATACACACATAATCATATAGAATCATTTCTTGTTAGTCAAGACTCATTTCCAAGACTATCTTAGTGGAAAAAGTCCCTTTCTGAACCGAGTTCATTCCTCGTTTCAGTCCTGTTTCACTGAACCGGTATAACCTACCGTTCCAGCCATGTCTATCTCATGAGATATAAAATCTTTACCCAATGCATTGGAGGGAGATATAGGTCCCACCCATCTCATAATGATACCATTCTTATGTGTGCCACAAAATCATAAACCATACATCATTGCATAACCCATGTAATAAAAATGGGAATCTTAAACATCATGACATCATAAAACAATTCATATACGATAAAGGAATTCATAAAAATAATTCCATCACAACATAATCAAATCAATGTAATAATAGGGGTAAAAACAGAACCCTTTATTATCTTAGATGGAAAATAATTTTGATAAAACACTTGAACTTCATTCTTGAGGAAAATATCCTTTCTGCTTCAAAAACACTTTTCCTTTCTTAACATGTCGTACAATTATAAACTAAAAGAAGTTGATTAAAAATAAACTTGGAAAATTTTAAAGGAATCTTCTTGGAAATAATGTTTTAAAAATCCATTCATGCCGTATAAGTTAAAAAAACATTCTTCGTACTTTTGTCGGAAAAGTCAAAAAGTACCTCGTACGAAAAATGACAAAAGATTCCTTTCATATCTTTTAATAAAAACTCACCAAAGGGGAAAATTTGATATAAACTATTGTAGAAGGATATAAATATTACATGTTGAGGAAACATGGATGTGGATGATAAAATATACCCCCGTAAATACCAAAGTATAAACAATTTTGGATAAAAATGAGATTGTGATATTTCCCTTACCTTAGGTCCGATTTGCTTCGTAAGTGTCCGAACCTCCTGTATAATGATTTAAATAATGTCATTGACTTATTACAGAATCATATTCATTGTTATTATACCATATATGGTTCACTTATGACTTTATATTACCCATTCTTTTGTAAATTCATGTTAAAGTAGCATTTTGGGTAAAATCGTCTCATTTGTCGTTCGTGTTTTAAATTGTAATTATTCATATGATTAATTAGATAATTATTACTTAATTATATAATATAAAAAATGATTTATATATAATATATATTCATAATATACATATATATAATTGATCGATAAATGGAAAGAAATACACCGTTCATGGAGACGGTAGGCCGTACGTACGCATGAACGCTGTTTTCGTTTCCTTATTGAGTTGAATGGAATTAAGTAGATGACATACATATATATACACATAAATCCAGTATCATTATTATGTCATATATTTCATGATTACTTATTATATGTACTTTATAATCATTCATGAATGGTTAAAGTGGAGAATGAATCTCATCGCGTCGTGGAGACGGTAGTCCGTACGTACGCACGAGCGATGACATCATTTTCATGATTATTGAATTGAATTAGAGTGGATGATACAATATAATAATAATAATTATGATGTTATAATAACTATGTATATTTATTCTTTACACCATAATACCCATCCATGTAAGGTGTTGGTGGAAAAACAGATTACACCACGGCGTGGAGACGGTATTCCGTACGTACGCACGCGCGGTGATTTCGTTTTCTGTAGGATGGATAGATGGTGAATTAGGATTGCTTCATACTTATAATAACATATCATTATATGAGTGATACTGATGTTATTACTTCATAATGAAACAACCTAAGAAGAAGAAGTGGAAGAAGAAATAAAGTTGAAAGAATCGGTAACAGACATTACCTCTTCTTTGAAGTGCTTCTTTGAGACCTTCTTTTAGGGCACTAAAATTGGTCTTTGAGGAAGACCAGAACCTCTAGGATGTTTCTAGGGAAGTGGAGAAGAGAATTTGGTAGGGGTTGGATGAGGTTTAAGGCTCAAAATTGTGTGAGGAAGAGAGGGAGGAGGTGCCCTTTTATAAGGGAGGAGAGGGGCACCTTTGGAATAGCTAAAAATATTATTTTATTATAAAGTCAAGTTCGGTTTTAAATAGCTCCAAATTGATTTATTTAGAGTCTAAGGTGGGGATGGGTCGAAATAATATCATCCAATATAATTTAGACAAGTTTAGGTTCCTATTTTAACCTTATCATTTAGATTTAACATTAAGTTAAATAATTTTACTTTTAACGTGTCTTCTTGTGTTCTTACACTATAAGGTTAATAAACTTATTATAAGAAGCCAAACGAACCCCAAGTTGTTTATTATTAATATATATAACCTTATCTAAGTCATTTTTCCAAACCTTAGATTTTTAAGAATAAAATAACAATTAATAATATAATATTTGTTTTAAAAACTATTTTATGTCAATTTTGACACTATTTAGTAATTGATTTTTTTGAAAATCATAACAGAATGATAAGTTCGAACAAAGTTCATTAAATCAATACTAACATGTCATAGTAACCTATAAAATTAGTGGAATTCATAAAAAGTCTTAAATTACATTTATTTTGGTATTTATAACATCAATTATGTCAATATTTCATTAATAAGATAATTACTGCATCATCTTTGTGTCATAAATAAATTAAATTATTTGATTTCTAAAAATTCGAAATAAAATACAATTATGTAGGAAATATTTTTATCTTTCTAATGAATATTTACAATAGAATTTATCTTATGTATAACCCTATATTAAAAATGATTTAGTAAATAAACTTTGATTTTAACTCTTTTAACTCTTCTTTGAATTAAATAATAATAAATGTCCTAATCTAATCCAAGTGGGCCTAAATGGTCATAGTTTATTCCTAAGCTTGTTTTTAGTCGAATTACACTTATCCAATAGAATTAGGACATGTGTTAGGGTAATAATAATATTTTTTTTACCCTTAATTACCCTATTTACTTTTAACCGTGGTAAATAAAAGTAAAAGTTACTATTCACCAAAAATTATTTTCATCTCATTGAACCACATTTTACTTACTGAAATCAACCGTGTCTCTCGGATTTTTGAAATTCCACTCACAGAAGCGGTAAAATTAAGTTTTATGAAAAAATTCAGTTTTTTTAACTACCACTTAGTGGTTTCACTATTCATCAAAAATTGAAAGTTTTCAGAAAAATACCAAAAATTAGGCCTAAGCTATATTTGATATTATGAACTCAAAAATGATGTCTATTTTACCAAATTCAAAACATATCAGTTGCATTAATTAATTTAAAAATTAATTCCCGTCGTCAAAACAAATAGCGTGTTTTTAAGAGATAATAACTACCAAAGGATTGACACTTGTTTATGTCTGGTTTAAATGTGAAATTACATCCAATGACCAACATTGTATTAAATTGTAAAAATATATTCTAAATATACTTTAAAACCACTCAAATTAATAATTTATCACTATTAATTATTTCGATTGAAAAAGTTGTTTTTAATTAAAATTTAGTAATTTTCACTATTCATCAAAATATGAAAGTTATCCGAAAATCACCAAAATTTCACCCTAAGATAATTTCGATATTCTGAATCCAAAAATGAAGTCCATTTTGAAAAAATAAAATTTACAAAATTTCAAAAAGTGGTTATTACTATTCATAATGGCTTGTTATAATAATATTTTAATAGCATATCGTTGTTTAGTGAAACTCGGTATTGCGTACTACACACGCTATCGAGGAATGTCGCGATTGCGTGTAATGCAAGGCAAGTCAAGGATGTATGTTGTGCAATATCCTTTTGGTGTAGAGTACAACACAATACATTAATGAAATTAAAAAGAATATTTTTCATAAAATCTCGGGGTGTTACAGTTATAACCCCCTATAATCTAAAGAATAACCCCATTTATCTGATATTATTTATAGTGTTTACCCATTTTATTCTTACCGTAGTGACACAAAATTACCATGATAACTATTTATAATACCAAAAATGAAATTAAACACTTTTACAAATTAGATTATACTAATATAAAATTATATATCCATATTCTATGATTCAATTCACATAATTGGAATAATTTGATTTTAATATAATCACAAAGAAATAAATAAAAAAACCATTTTAAGAAAAAATATTTTTTATGTGTAAACATGAATTTATAAATATTTAAACCAAAGAATCATGAGTTATATTACTTCCCATGAATTTATTACCTAAATATAAAAAATATATTTTCTTAGATAATTATATTAATCCATCACTACATTTCACCTTATATTCACTCAATTAAATATAATGAACTAATTTTTTTCTTAAATTAAAATATAAAATCATGTTCCAAAAAGTCACTAATAGGTTTCCAAATTAAAAATAATAGTTTTAAATTATTTATTTAAGTACTTAAAAACATATTTTGTCTATCCAATTTTTTCACATATTTTTAACTCAAGAGTTTATGATAATGATTTCATAAATAATACAGTATTTAAAAATTATTATTTTCACAATTCACCAAAAAATGATATTTTTTATAAAAAACCCAAATAGAACCCCTAAAATAATACTGACATGAATAATTAAGAAATAAAGTATATTAATTAAAATTAAAATTATATGAATATACAATTTAAATTTTAAATTAAATTAAAAATATATAGAAAATTCCTTTTATAGAAAAAATACCTTTTTAAATATTGTAGGCTTTTAACATTATTTCATATCACTTATTAGGGGCTCTTAATTTATTTGATTAAAAATTGTATAGAAATAATTTATTGATGTTTAACATTAATTTTTATAAATTTTCTACACTTTAGATTAGTTTTGTGTATATCATAATCCATTAAACATAATTTTAGTTAAATAAAATATATTATAAAATATTGGGGGTATTACATTCTCCCCCACTTAAATAAAATGTGTTATCACAATTTTTATTATTTTTTTCTTACCAAAAAGTGTGAATCATGAAAAATTAATAAAATAAAAAATAATTTTTTTCATGAAAAATAATTTCCATGTCATGATAAAGAAATTTTATATTTCCTAGTCAAATATTTATAAAACCATACATGTATACTTAAAATATTAATAATTTAAATTAAGTTTTCAAAATAATTTCTTATTAATAATTTATATGTCCCATATAATACTTTTTAGATTTATCTTCATTTTAATAGGTTTGATGAATTATTTTACACCTAAGATATAGAATATGAGAAATTATACTCAATTAATTTCATTATATTTTAAAATAAAAATTTCATACTTCTGTTATGTTTTGAGAAGTTTTCCAACTCTGTATCATCTCTTATTCAAGATGATAAATAAATCATTTGGATTTTTCATTCCTAAAATATTAACACGTAATTTTAATGGATCATAAGATAAAAAACAATTTCATATCTGTCACGAACCAACCTAGGTTGACCCTAAACCGGACACCCAGGTCACCTGAGCTGGCCCGCGACATGGCCTCAAGCGCGTCTCCCCTTACGCCAGAGGTTGCCGACTAGCGGCGAGGGTGTAAGGTGAGTCAGGGGGGGAGACTATACCCTCTTATCAAAGTGGAACAAAGGGACCAAAAATACAGCAACGGAAGTAGTGTAAATAATAATAAGAAAACAGCGGAAAGCATTTTTCATTTATAAGGTTTGAATAAATTTGGCGAACGACAGTTTATATAAGAGATGCATGCATGACATGCTAATGATACAATGAAAGCATTAAATCACGCGACATACTTACACATCAATGCAGAAGTAAATGAAAAAAAGTCTACAGCCCTAAGGGCGATCTCCATGAGTATCCCGAGCCCCAACTTGGTCCTTTGCTCCTAACTCCAAGTACAAGAAACAGCAACAACACGGTCCTGCAACCAAATGGAATCTACTCAGGTACCCCAGTGCAATGGCCGCCCGAGTAGGGTGTGAGATATATATATCTCAGTAGGCCGAAACCACCGGGGTCTAGCCCACTCTAGACCATGAAATATAATTAAACAAAGTGCTGGTATTTTCGAACAATAACGACACAATGCAAACAATAAACGCCCGTCCAGGTTCCAGAAAGGACACCTGGCGGCACTACCTTCTTCGGCCCATAGCCGGGATGAAAACCTATTTAAAACAACACAAGTAAATTTGGTTCAAGCATAAAAACACTTTTTATCATTTTTCTCACTTACTCTATTTATTCACTTATCATTTCAACTCAGACTGGAAATCCACTCATTCTTACCTTTCTTTATTTGATCACAATTCACTCGGGTTTTACGCACATCTCTCATTCTTTTCATAAATCATTATTATCATTCGTTCGGTGTAGATCGCCATGTCTAACACCCCGTATATCACAAGCTTGGATAACCATTGAGAAGGAACGCCATGTCCAAAACCCAAATTTTAAGTCGATCTAGAACGTCATGTCTAGGACCCAAAATCTCATTCAGTATAGATCGTCATGTCTAACACCCTATATCACAAGCTTGGATAACCATTGGGGAGGAACGCCATGTCCAAACCCAGATTTTAAGTCGATCTAGAACGCCATGTCTAGGACCCAAAATCTCATTCATTTAGCACTTAATTAATCAATCGACGAAATTCTCATTTCATGATTAATCCTTCACGTTTAGTTATCCAAATCAGATCTCAACTTTTTATAATAAAATCTCATAATTAACTATCCTTGTTCAACATTCTGGAACTTGCACGAGCAATAGAAGGTAAACAAAAGCATATGGCACCAACATGCCTCTATGTTAGGTGATTAATGACATTAGATGGTACAAGTACAAGCACGCCATTGATCAAGTATAATGTCCAGCATAAAGTGTCATAAGACTTTTAAGCAAGCAATCACAAAAAAAGAAATCTGCTACTACACGTTTATTTTGAAGGCATCTCACCTCCATTGGAGGAGTTTTATTAGAAAACATGTCATTACTTTATCAAACAATTCATTTAGTGATATTTAGCATTTTATTTAAAGCTCATTCAACACTTAACAAAGTTAATAAGCCAAACAGTAGGAAAGGAAATCATGAAATTCTATTGCTACATTTTTAGATTGAAGGCAGCACACCTCGAAAGAGGGGTTTTATTATTAAATCGTTAGTTTAGTGACCAAACAAACTCTTTTATCTAATTCCTGCAATTAACACGATTTTCACAGAAGCATTTAATCGGAACTAAACTTGCATAATTAAAATACTAAGTGCAATATTAAACTCACTATTACTTTACTTAAATTTAAAGGGCAAAGAGAGGGACCCTACCTCAAGGTGGATCCATCCGTCCACTCCGGCTCTTGGAGCTTTCTAACTAAAGCTTCCGCAGCTGCTCCCCCACGAGGCATATGTGATTTCACATACGTATAAGGACACCTAGCCTCTATGCACACGCTCCACATGGCCATGAGCGTGTGCAAGAGGATCCTTACACATATGCTTATACACATAAGCCTGTCTCCGCTCACCTGCAAAGGCACTTTTTATATATGTAATGGGGACAACTAGCCCCGTACGTGTGTATATTCGCTTCCATGGACAAATATACGCACGCCGAGGGAACCCACGTACATATAAATACGTACCTATGCCTGCGCAAGTGAGTCGCCTAAACTCCGGAAACCCGAAATCATACCGAAACCTCCAACGCACTATAAGACAACCACTACGAACCTTATGACACAAAGATAAACCAATTTAGGCCAGGCAAAACCAACCAGAAATAATAAACCCTTACCTCGGGGGCTGGCGACAGGCCAAAACGAAGGCGAACCACACCGTGAAGCTCAACGCACTGCCAACGACAAACCAGGGACTCATAAACATCAAAAGCCCCAAATTTAACAAGTGCAAAACAAAGGGAAAGGTGAAAACCTCACCCCGAAACCATTCCAAAACTCGAACGGACTAAACCAAACCAACAAGGAACCTCTAAAACAACCTGATAAATTAATTTAGAGGCTGCGAAGACCAAAAACCGGTAGAAACATTACCTCGGAAACCAACCGGCGGACCGAAATCACCGCAAACCGCCTCGCCTTCGGCGGCAGACACCAAACGCGCACCCACGATGTCCCGAGAGACCTTCCGCATAACCCTAGAGCAGGCGAAACAAGAAAAAGGAACAAAATCAAAAACTAACCCCAACCTAGGGTTCAGCCGAACCTCACCGGGCGCCGATTAGGTCGAAATGAAGCCGGAAACAGGGAGGAGAAGGGAGAGAATAGCTTACCATGATGATTCGGAGCGAAGCCGAGAAGAAAAACCGGGATGAACGGGGAAGGAGGCGGCGCCGTGGAGGGGGGGGGGGGGGTCGCGCGCGGCTCGCCGGGGGAGAAGGGAGGGGGTGCGCGGGGGGTCCTGGCCGAGAGAGGGGGGAGGGAGGTGTTTAGGAATTTTTTTTCTTTTCTTTTATTTTAATTTATTTTATTTTCATTTATTTTAATTTTAAACAAATACTAAAACGCACCCACCCGCACGGTTTTACTCGCACCGCCTGAAACACCGCGTGCAGCCCGCGCGCCTGCTACCAGATGCACGGGGTACCCCGCACGCCTAACCCGCACGGTTAAACCTACCACGTGCGGTCCGATATCATCGCTTAAAACGGCTCCAGAACTCGGGACCTCGTTCCGAAGCTCGGTTTTAAAACCGACCCACTGATAAAAGAAAAAGTTCAAAAACCTTCGAACTTTATCCGCTCTAAAAAAAACGGTTCGTTACAAACTACCCACCAAAAAAAAAATCTCGTCCCCGAGAAGCCTTCGGAAAACAACGAAAACATCACCCGACTCACAGGGGTCGTGAAGTTTCATTCAACCGGTTGTATTGTGTTTCCAACGCCCAAAGCACCTTTAAGAATTTTCTAAGAAGACTGCACTTAAGCCTTTACAACTCGAGCCAATGCTCACGTTACAACTGAAACATCAAAGCAGAGCTTACATCCGAGGCCATTATAGGGACCTCAAACCAAGAAAACGGTTGAATCACGATCGACCAACTAAAATTGGTCACGCAAGATTTCCTCGAAAGACATCGCCGACCCGAGATTCACACTCGCCCTTAAACTGACGACATGCTTTTAAAACTGTTCCGTTATCAACTACGCGTACACCGAAGTCCTTACATGACCTTTGGTGACATTCGCAAGTCAAGCCATCACAAGACTATTATAAAACTATCGTGCCTCAGCATGAAGCATAACTCCAAGAAACCGTTCATCCCACACACAACCAGAGAGAGATTATGAAACAAACCAACAACTTTTAAACTTTATCACGGCGTATAACCGACACTATCTTAGTGTATCCAAGACGACGTCAAGATGAGGAACATGCTCGTATCATCCAGTAGAGTACACTAAGATTAAACCAAGGTCGCTGAGAAGATCAATCAGACCAAACTCTGATGCCTATACCACCCGAGGCATTCGTATTCGTCCAAGCTTAACCACTGAAACTCTTCCCGCACTAACAGAGTTTCTAAAGTGTTGCGCACACTGCCAACCTTATCAAAGTCGTTCTGCCAAGCAATCACCGACATGAAAACCGAAACTCATGAGACACTATCCACCTTAGAAGTGTCCATGTCGTCGTAAGCACTAGCAGCTCACCGGCGCGCTATTTTTGAAACACTTTAACGCACGGGTGACATTCCTCGAACTACGATCACCACATCATAAGCTCACACCGAAAACAAGGCAACTCAAGCTCTAAGGGTACTACCTAGCACGGGATAGTCCCTTACGAAGCACACGTGTCGACCCTAACTCTTGGTCATGAAAACAAGGATTACTAGGCTCAAAACCCCTTTCCGTTTTATCCACTTCATTAATTCATTTCAACCTTTAATCATTTGAAAGAAGATCTTAACAAACCCACAAGTACTATTTCAAAAAAAAGTACTTGGTTTTCAAATAGCGCCCCACGGGAAAAACAGGCAAGTTACAACAAACTTCCTCTTCAACATTTAACATTTAATGTTATCCAATCATAAACAGAAAATTTAGCATCTAAATTTCTTTTAACAAAGAGGCGACCTCATAAGGTCCCATTCATTCAAACTAGGTTCATCAAAAATAAACCATATCACAGTTCATTTCAATGAAACATGCCCCAACTGACCCACTCAGTCCAGTTGATCATTTTTAAAAGTACAGCAAAATTTCAATCAAAACTCAACAGTTTTACATTTATAACCATTTTCCACATGCAATGGTTAAACAAGGTTCAATCACATGGGTGGCCACCTACCAATCGATAAGGTGCCCATACACCTTACCGCTGGAATTTGGTTCCCATTTATCAGATAAATTTTTCTATTTAACATTTAAACTTCAGCAGCCATCTTTTAAAAAGTTTGAAAACACGATTTACCCTTTTCCCAATTATAAGGCGCCCATACACCTTATAATGGAAAATTGGTTCCGTCGTAATCACAACCAACAATTTCAGCCAAAGCAACCAAGCTTTTACTAGCAATCTAACAAGCTGAAATCACTAAAACATGCTATAACACAGAGCATGACACACAAGCAAGATAAAAAACATGACATGTTATCACCCAAACATGTTAATTATCACCGAAACATGCTTTCTAAAGAGACGTGCTAAATAAATCCAGACATGACATATTTCCAAGGTACACAATCAAAATCAGCAGGCATCCTACTAATGCAACTACATGGCATGGCACATATGCATGAAATGTGAATCTATAAGTGTCTAATATGATGCATGCAATGCAATTTTCTGGCCATATCAGGCCAAGAAAATTTTTCAAAACCTCTTCATAAACAAATAAGCAGTGGAAAGTACAACATTCACCCAAGGTGAAATCACATCAACTGTAACAACAAACTACATGAACATCAATTCCCAGCCCTGGCCACTTGGTCATTTACCGTACGTGGGGTGATCAGTCCCAGACACGACTATTACCCAAGTGCTGACACATTCCTAATCTCCTGTCTACCAATCCCAAAACAGTAAGACAATGAAAAGAAAAAAAACCTCCTCTGATACCATTTTGTCACGAACCAACCCAGGTCGACCCTGAACCGGACACCCAGGTCACCTGAGCCGGCCCACGACATGGCCTCAAGCGCGTCTCCCCTTACGCCAGAGGTTGCCGACTAGCGGCGAGGGTGTAAGGTGAGTCAGGGGGGGAGACTATACCCTCTTATCAAAGTGGAACAAAGGGACCAAAAATACAGCAATGGAAGTAGTGTAAATAATAATAAGAAAACAGCAGAAAATATTTTTCATTTATAAGGTTTGAATAAATTTGGCGAACAACAGTTTATATAAGAGATGCATGCATGCCATATGCTTTTGTTTACCTTCTATTGCTCGTGCAAGTTCCAGAATGTTGAACAAGGATAGTTAATTATGAGATTTGATTATAAAAAGTTGAGATCTGATTTGGATAACTAAACGTGAAGGATTAATCATGAAATGAGAATTTCGTCGATTGATTAATTAAGTGATAAATGAATGAGATTTTGGGTCCTAGACATGGCGTTCTAGATTGACTTAAAATCTGGGTTTGGACATGGCGTTCCTCCCCAATGGTTATCCAATCTTGTGATATAGGGTGTTAGACATGACGATCTACACTGAATGAGATTTTGGGTCCTAGACATGACGTTCTAGATCGACTTAAAATTTGGGTTTTGGACATGGCGTTCCTTCCCAATGGTTATCCAAGCTTGTGATATACGGGGTGTTATACATGGATATCTACACCGAACGAATGATAATAATGATTTATGAAAAGAATGAGAGATGTGGGTAAAACCCGAGTGAATTGTGATCAAATAAAGAAAGGTAAGAATGAGTGGATTTCCAGTCTGAGTTGAAATGACAAGTGAATAAATAGAGTAAGTGAGCAAAATGATAAAAAGTGTTTTTATGCTTGAACCAAATTTACTTATGATGTTTTAAACAGGTTTTCATCCTAGCTATGGGCCGAAGCAGGTAGTGCCACCAGGTGTCCTTTCTGGAACCTGGACGGGCGTTTATTGTTTGCATTGTGTCGTTATTGTTCGAAAATACCAGCACTTTGTTTAATTATATTTCATGGTCTAGAGTGGGATAGACCCCGGTGGTTCCGGCCTACTGAGATATATATATCTCACACCCTACTTGGGCCGCCATTGCACTGGGGTACCCGAGTAGATTCCATTTGGTTGCAGGACTGTGTTGTTGCTGTTTCTTGTACTTGGAGTTAGGAGCAAAGGACGAGTTGGGGCTCGGGATGCTCATGGAGATCGCCCTCAGGGCTGGAGACTTTTGTTCATTTACTTCTGCATTGATGTGTAAGTATGTCGCGTGATTTGATGCTTTCATTGTATCATTAGCATGTCATGTATGCATCTCTTATATAAACTGCCGTTCGCCAAATTTATTCAAACCTTATAAATGAAAAATGTTTTCCGCTGTTTTCTTATTATTATTTACACTACTTCCGTTGCTGTATTTTTGGTCCCTTTGTTCCACTTTGATAAGAGGGTATAGTCTGCCCCCCGACTCACCTTACACCCTCGCCGCTAGTCAGCAACCTCTGGCGTAAGGGGAGACGCGCTTGAGGCCATGTCGCGGGCCGGCTCAGGTGACCTGGGTGTCCGGTTCAGGGTCGACCTGGGTTGGTTCGTGACAAAAGGAAAGGAAATCATGAAATTCTATTGCTACATTTTTAGATTGAAGGCAGCACACCTCGAAAGAGGGGGTTTATTATTAAATCGTTAGTTTAGTGACCAAACAAACTCTTTTATCTTATTCCTGCAATTCACACGATTTGCACAGAAGCATTTAATCGGAACTAAACTTGCATAATTAAAATACTAAGTGCAATATTAAACTCACTATTACTTTACTTAAATTTAAAGGGCAAAGAGAGGGACCCTACCTCAAGGTGGATCCATCCGTCCACTCCGGCTCTTGGCGCTTTCTAACTAAAGCTGCCGCAGCTGCTCCCCCACGAGGCATATGTGATTTCACATACGTATAAGGACACCTAGCCTCTATGAACACGCTCCACATGGCCATGAGCGTGTGCAAGAGGATCCTTACACATATGCTTATACACATAAGCCTGTCTCCGCTCACCTGCACAGGCACTTTTTATATATGTAATGGGGACAACTAGCCCCGTACGTGTGTATATTCACTGCCATGGACAAATATACGCACGCCGAGGGAACCCACGTACATATAAATACGTACCTATGCCTGTGCAGGTGAGTCGCCTAAACTCCGGCAACCCGAAATCATACCGAAACCTCCAACGCACTATAAGACAACCACTACGAACCTTAAGACACAAAGATAAACCAATTTAGGCCAGGAAAAACCAACCAGAAATAATAAACCCTTACCTAGGGGGCTGGCGACAGGCCAAAATGAAGGCGAACCACACCGCGAAGCTCAACGCACTGCCAACGACAAACCAGGGACTCATAAACATCAAAAGCCCCAAATTTAACAAGTGAAAAACAAAGGGAAAGGTGAAAACCTCACCCCGAAACCATTCCAAAACTCGAACGGACTAAACAAAACCAACCAGGAACCTCTAAAACAACCTGATAAATTAATTTAGAGGCTGCGAAGACCAAAAACCGGTAGAAACATTACCTCGGAAACCAACCGGAGGACCGAAATCACCGCAAACCGCCTCGCCTTCGGCGGCGGACACCAAACGCGCACCCACGATGTCCTGAGAGACCTTCCGCATAACCCTAGAGAAGGCGAAACAAGAAAAAGGAACAAAATAAAAAACTAACCCCAACCTAGGGTTCGTCCGAACCTCACCGGGCGCCGATTAGGTCGAAATGAAGCCGGAAACGGGGAGGAGAAGGGAGAGAATAGCTTACCATGATGATTCGGAGCGAAGCCGAGAAGAAAAACTGGGAAGAACGGGGAAGGAGGCGGCACCGTGGAGGGGGGGGGGGGGGTCGCGCGCGGCTCGCCGGGGGAGAAGGGAGGGGGTGCGCGGGGGGTCCTGGCCGAGAGAGGGGGGAGGGAGGTGTTTAGGATTTTTTTTTCTTTTCTTTTATTTTAATTTATTTTATTTTCATTTATTTTAATTTTAAACAAAAACTAAAACGCACCCACCCGCACGGTTTTACCCGCACCGCCTGAAACACCGCGTGCAGCCCGCGCGCCTGCTACCGGATGCCCGAGGTACCCCGCACGCCTAACCCGCACGGTTAAACCTACCGCGCGCGGTCCGATATCCCCGCTTAAAACGGCTCCAGAACTCGAGACCTCGTTCTGAAGCTCGGTTTTAAAACCGACCCGCTGATAAAAGAAAAAGTTCAAAAACCTTCGAACTTTATCCGCTCTAAAAAAAAAGGTTCGTTACAATATCATTCCCCTATCTCTATGAATTTAATAAGACAAATAAATTTTAGTGTGAATATATAAAAAAAACAGGATAAATCATCATATAAATATAATAATGTCATTAAAAATGTGACCATATTCATATATTTTGGTTTAGTATTTAATTCCAAAATACAACCAAAACTCTAATTAAAATTATAAACACATTTTTTATAAAATCAATTCAACTTATGATCCCAAACAATAATATTAAACCCTAATATTTCTCATTAAACAAAATTTTAACCTCAAAATATTTTTGAACCCTTTTACTAATACAAACTATAACACCCTGTATCATAATTAGCTGATAATTATGTGATTTATAACAAGGGTTTCACTTTTATAAATTATTAGGATATATATGGTTTAAATTTTTATAAATTTTTTAAAACCATACATAATAATTTGGAAACCCACACAAAGTGTAAATTTTTCTTATAAAAATAGATTCTTATATTTACACCCATGTTTCAATCAAGAAAATTTTTCATGTTTTAAAATAATTCACCATTATAGAGAAGTTAATCTTGTTATAGTAACTACTCATAAATATATATTTTCATAAAAATTTTAAAATGGGGGATGAGAAAAAAATTCTTAGTAAAGGATATAAAAATAATGTAAATCAATAGTATATTGAAAAACATAAAAAACCATTATTTTTTTTACATTTTTTAATAAAATACCGAGCACATAAATAATTAATATCCTCATGATAAATTAATTCCTTACTAAAATAAAATCATCAAAACCAATTGACAATAATATGGAAGACACAAATTCATCATGGGGAATTTCAGAACTCATTAAAATAGTTCTTTGAAAAATAAATATATTCATATACAATTTCTTATAAGAATTCCTCACATCATGAAATCAAACGTTTTCTCAAATATCCATTTGCAAGTAAAAAATTAGTATCATGGACAATCATACTTGTAACTCATGTTCACTTATGTTTAATCCATGTTGTCTTAAGAGATTTCATGCTATTTCTATATGAGTAACCTAAATGGTTATCATGCTCATTTTTCACTGTAGAATACAAAATCATTTCTCAATGCATTAGAGAGATATATCAGGTTTACATATTTCCATGTGATATATTTTTATCACCTATCATAATGTATAAAATTAAATTACTATTTCATGAATAAAAAAATAAATTCAAGAATTCCCATCATAAAACTCATAATAATTTTTAATTGATTCTACAATCCATATCAATTTTTTCTCATAAAATTAAGATAAAATGTCATTTTATATTGAAAATTTTAAGATGAAAATTCCTAGAATAATGGGGATATGATAATATTTTAAATACCATATATAATTTTTAAGGAATAATTATAAAGAATAAAAGTTCTAATTGAGGTAAAATATTTTCATGCTATATACATTAACAAATATTATTTTTGAAATTTTCTATAGAAATTAAAAAACAACCCATAGTGTAAAATTATAAAATATTCATTATTAAACATATTTAAATAAATTAAAATGTTTTTAAAAATAAAATTTAACAATATTTGATATATAAATAAGAACATTATTGAAATATTTTACTAAACAAGTATATTCATTGAATAGAGTTTAAAATAATCAAAATAATGTTTTAAATAAAAATTTCTTTCCACATGGTAACTTTTTAAATAAAAGAATATTAAAGGAAATAACTTCTAATTTATTTTTAAACCACCTTAATTTTATTAAATTAATGAGTAAATATATCCATATGGTATTTTATGCACTAGAAATAAACATGTGGTAAAAATTGAATAAATATAAAATAATGTAAATTGAAATGTCAAATACCTTACCTTGAGTCTCAACTCACATTGTTTGACTTTAAAATTCCTATATAACAAAATTATATTATTAATTTATTTTATTTTAAAAAATTAATGTTTATTCTATTTTCATTTTTAATTTTATTTCATTTATTACCATTCTTCATTTAGTTACTAAATCATTTAATCTTGTGTCTGAAGTTTTGGGGTGGTTTAGTTATTTTCTCCAAAAATAACTCTTGTCTATTACCTGTGGTCAATTGTGAAATGGTTATATCATATCATGAATAATAAAAAAATTATAATTATAATTTTTATACATTCAATATAATTTTACAACCATAATTTTAAATATTACTTGATAAAAATATATCATGTTATTTCATAGCGACATAAGTTCTTATGTATACATGAATGATGTTTTTTATTTTTAAAATAGTTAAAAAGGAAATTATATTGATAATTTATTAATATAAATCAATTTTAATAATATTATAAATATAACAGTTATTCATTAAATCCATCTTTTTGACCATATATGTATGGATTAAATGAAAAAAGAATAAAATCTCTTCGCGCAGGTGGTAGTGAACATGTACGCATTAACAACATTTTCATTTTCTAATGGATAGAATGATAAAAAGGTAGATAATATAACATCATTACAAAATAATTATAATTTAATTAACATCAAATATATCAGTTACATCCAAATTTATTACCATTAATGTTATGTAGTAATGAAAAACAAAACACATTTCTTCATGGAAGTGGAAGTATGCACATATACAAGATCAATGTTATCATTTCCCATAGGTTGAAAAGGAGGTGGAAAAAAGTGTGTTCCCTAATCATGATTACATTTTAATATACCGAAGATACTGATTTCATTATGTTAGGATTTTTAGAAATATATTTTATGGAGGTATAAGAAGAAATAAACATGAAGGAATTTGGTTATGTTATATCCCTTCTCATGGGATAACTTCCTTTGGCTTACAAATTAAGCCTTCAAGGATTATTCTTTTTCTCTGAAAAAATACTCTAGGATGGGTGTGGGATATTTGGAGATGGGTTTTGGTAAAAATTGGAAATTGTTTTGTTCTAAATGTGTTTATAAATATGAGGAGAGTAGGTTACCTTTCATGAGTGAGGGGAGTGACACTCTTCTAAATATTAAGAACATTAAAACAATATAAAGTCTTTTTCATGGGAAAGTGGCACCAAAGTAGCCCAATTATAAATATGAGATATGATAAATTCTAATAACACTCATAAAATAATATTTATTCATGTTTAAGGGTTATTTAAATCAAAATCTCCTAATTTTACCCCACGATAACCCTTTTTACCATTACACTGGTGAAAAAGATTTATCAAGGCAACTATTAATTATGGAAAAAATGACAGTGATCTCATTTAAAAATTATAAATCATGATAGAAAAAATGGAATAAATATTATATGATTAAATTTCCATATGATTCATAATTTCAATATAAAATATGCACACAAACTCATAAAAGTCATTATTATGGGGGAAATTTTTTTTTTCTGTAAAAAATGAATTTATACTTATTTAGGCCAAAGACTCATGAGTTTTTGTGCTTACCAAGAAATTGTTTTCTTATTCATAAAATTTTTTTTATTAGACATTTAGTTTAAGGAAAAATATAATGGAACCATATAAACACTCAGATAAATAAAATGAACCAAAAATAGTTCTTTATTTAAATAACAAATATCTTAGGTTTCAAAAAACTCATGCATGGGTTTTGTTATTAAACGTAAAAATTTTAAATGAATTATTTTAATCAATTTGCACATATTTTATTGATAAAAATGATTAAAATATTTTTAAGTAATTATTATAAAATAATGTGGTTAAAAAAATTCATTGATTGTAATGTCAGTATTTTCACTATTGACCAAAAATTCAATCTCATCAGAAAAATACCAAAAAATAACCCTATGATAATTTTGACAATAATAATTGAAAAAATAATTAGATTTAATCAAACTAAAATAATAAAATCAATAAATTAATATTTTAAATGAAAATATAAATATATAAACAAAAATCAATTTTATTGAAAAATGAAACTTCTAAAAATTAAAGGTTTTTCAAATTATATAAAATCATCTACTAGAGTGTTAATTTATTTTCTCACATGGTATACCCATAATGTATTTATGATTAAATTTTAATAAGAAAATGTATAATATTTTTTTCAGTGTTTCATATAACATACTTAATCAAACAAAATATTTTTATAGAAAATAAATTCTAAAATCTCGGGATGTTAAAATTGCGGAGTCATTGGATACAATATCAGAGAGTGGGAGATGAATAGTAAAAATTCATATATAATGACATAAAAGAATTGAATAAGGTGAATGAATAATGAATGTTATTTTTTATTTTTTTTATATTTTATGAAAAAAATTATTACTCATTCTAAGAGTTTTAATAGTGTAATGCCGCTATTGGAATAATTACTCACAAGAATACTTAGGTTGTAGTTGTAATAAATAGTAAGGTGTACACGACCTGTCTAGAAAAAACATGACTCATTATATTTTTTCTTAAAAAAATTAAAACCACACATAGAACCATTCTATATATGATTAATGATATTAAGTTTTTAGAAATATTTGTATAGTTAGATTAGCATCATGGGATATAAATCAGTGATCTATGTCATGAATTTTCATGATGTATTAACCCATTGGAATGAAAAAATTAAAAACTCAATTCAGTAAATGATGTTCCCCATACCTCATTATTCACAAAAAATACTCCTTCCATGATTTCTAATCCCTCATTATTTACATGAATTTTCCCTTGATGATACCCCCAATTAAAGATGTGTGTATTCATATTAATTTTTTGTTTCTTTTAAATTTTGTTATTTTATCCTACATTATATTTATTTTTCTTTCATGATTTATTTATTTGTTTCATTAATTCTTATTTTTCATTTTAACTTTTTTTTCTATTTCTTTTTACATTTATTTTATTAAATTCATTCACTTCACATTTTTTTCTTTTTTCTATTACACTAATTATATATATGTGGGATTAAAATATGAAAAAGATACCGTCTATTAAAATATTAAAATGTTGATTGATAAGGATTAGTGTGACATATATCTTATTATAAAGAAACCACCAACATGATTTCTATATTATGTTGATCAAGAGATAATTATAGAATTTGGATTGCATAATATAGTTATGCCACAATATGCATCTTTAATATGACTTTAGTTTGTAAACTTTAGGGAGATGATGTGTGATACACAAACAATGGTGTTTTGAGTTCCTTTCATGAATCATATTCTTATTTATATGATGATAAGGATATATTGGATCCAAAAATTTATAAATTGATCATATTATTCATATTTTTTTTAGAATTGACTGTGTCAATGCCATGAATAACCTCCCGAAAATGCTTTATATGACTCATTGACAAACCATTGACATATCATAAAATCTTACACTTCAAAACACTTGTAAAATATTATAATGTTATTTATTTTATTATTTTTGAAATAAAAATGCATAGATATTATGATATCTAACACATAGATACCTCTTTCGATTCATGAAAATAAAGATGTTTCTAATGGAGGATAACATTGGAATTTGTAGACACCAAGAGACCGAATTTATAATATTTCTAGTGAAAAGTATCCCATTAAATACTAATTACTTTATTTTATAAAAAAGGCTTGGAATAAAATCATAGAAAAATGGGAATGTCTTGGTTAGATGGTATATTATATGAATAGGAAAGAAATTATGATATGAAAATATATTTGACTCTGACCCCATTGGTCCAATGGAAGAGATGGATGATGAGATGATATAAAACTAAAAAATTTATATTCCTATATTCCATAAACCAATTGATCAGTAATAAGAGGAGGATGAATTTCATAGAAAAATATTCCACATACAAAGGAGAAGTCACATCATTAAAAAGAGCTATAGAAACAATATATATTTAAACTAGGATTATTTGAGATATTACCCAATATTATTTCAATGATGAGTACTCCTTATTTTACATAAGATTTAGTCTAACATGAATCTAATAATTATCTGATATAGTCTATGATAAATAAGCTTACCTATATGATTCATCAATAAATAAGATATTTCATCACATATACCAATGTCTTCAAAGTATTTAATATACCCTCACATATTTAAATTCATACTTTATATTTTCTTATGATGTTCATACATGATATCATGGTGGATTTTTCACACTCACCTCCACTATGTATATCAACGAAGTGAGAAGATTAATACAAGATTCAAAAAACATATGGGAAGGACTTATTGCAGTTCCAATTTAAATAAATTACTATATTTTATTTATTTATTTATCAATATATTAAATATTATTAAAAAACTAGGATATTTTATCATTTAAATAACCTATAGGGTACCATAAAAGATTTATAGGACATAGTATTCAGTAAAATGAACACATAATTTTTGTAATAACATATACCATTACTTCATATTTAAAAAATTTGATCCACTTCACCCATCCTTCAACTATTGATTTTAAATTTATATATATATGAACATTTATGTTAAGATGTTTTTTATTTTTGAATCCAATATTATTTTTTTTTCATTATTGTTGTCTAAAATTAAAATTCAATACAAAAGGGAACATTATACCGTTATTATCACATTCATTTCTTCTCTGTTTTGAGATTATCTTAGAATGAGTTATGTCTTCTAGAACTTCTTTATATTTTTATATTATAATTTTTTTAATTTTTAAAAATAAAATTAAACAGTTGATGAATTTATAGGATTCCATTGTGAACCAAATATCATTTTCCTTGAAATATTATAATTTTCAACTTGCACATCTATTCATACTATCAATTTTATGTGTGAGAGAAAGCTAATATCATTATAAAAATTCAATTTTAGGGAAATAAATTTAATTAATCCTATGATTTCATATACATTGAATATCCTTACAAATCCTTGAATATATTTGAGGGAAATGAATAATTTTTTATTACAATAATAAGTGTATTAGGTGTTTTTTTCACATGTTATGTTTCCCTTTTAGATATACCTTTAATTATAATAGAAAATTAATTAATGAGACTAGAATATTGATATAAATCTTATAAATGGTTAGAGGTATATGTTTCCTTTTTGGGATCTTCTAGGCAACATAAATTATTTACTTGAATAATAGAGAATATTTTATTTTGGGTGAATTAGAAATATTGAAATCATTTATTTCTCATGATTATATTGGTTGATTTTAAACTTAGATAAATCAATTAACAAAGTTAAATTACCAAAAAACACATAAATTAGTGAATTGTTTTAAGTCATCCTCATCATTTAATAATGTCTTTTACAAATGGTCAAGGAAGGATATCTACAAATCTATAAAGGAACTCACAAACACACATATACAGGAAGCTGAGGAGACTCAAACAATTGATATCCCCAACACCCATGGGGACTTTTTCTACTAAGATAATCCTTGGGGTCATTTAATAATGTATTTTAATTTACAATAGTAGAGATGATAAATTGATCTCAATTCTATACTACATATCTAGGTTCTTGAGAATTTAGAATAATTTTTAAGAGTATTTATTTTTTAAGAGATTATTGATGATAAGGTATGTTACAATAATGTATGAATGAAGATATTTGTTTTCAAAATAATAAAAATATAATACATTTTATTTTTAAACATTTGATTTTGGAGTAGATGTGTTATTATTTGGGTGAATGGATCATTATATTTTAAACATGTAGATTTTTTATTTTTATCTACCTAGGGATGAATTTTTGTGTCTTTGGTTTTTTTCCCCAATGGTATAACAGATTAAGAGTTGGGGAATTTGAAGTAGATAGATTTATCACTAATTTTATATATTTTTTTACTTTTCTTTTATATTTTTTGAAAAAACTTCTCAGTTTTTATTTTTTTATTGTTAGGTTTTATGGAATGGAAAAATTTAAAATTTAAAATTCATAATGTGATAAATATGTATTCTTGATATGTGATTAAGGTTCTATTTTTCATAAAAATCTATAAGAGGAGAAGAATGTTGGAAGATAGAAAATTGTCACATATTGGTTTCTAATTTTTCAAATGATGTAGTATTTAGAATATATATTGAAAAATAATTAATAAGAAGAAATGTTTATTCAAGATTTATTGAATTCTATATAGTATCATGCCACATTGTAACACCATCATGCCACATTTCCATGAAATTGTCTAAGATAATTAACGAAAGTTCCCAGTTGAAGTATTGTATCACTAAAAGGGGGATGGGGTGAATCGGTGATACTCTTTTTTATGTTTATTTTCAATTGAAACAACCCTCACCTCATATTAAGGATTTCAGTTTCCTACTGAGAAACAAATCAACACACATCCAAAGGAACACAAATATTTACAAGGTTCACTATTCAATAAGAATATCTATGTCCTTGGTATGGTTTGAAAATGATCCAATACCATGAAATCCACTAGAAATCAATCCTTGTATTACAATGAGTAGGATGCACCCTTTTACTCATGTAGAACTATGAAACAATCCCAATAGTTCATGTGCACCCTCTTAGCACAATAGGGTAATACAAATGTTTTGTAACAGCTCATGTTACCTATTATTCTTTTCAATTCAAAAAATGCATTCAAATTGTAATAAAATTATTCAATTCATTACCCAGAAGAAAGGTAAGAACCACTTGGACTTTGTTATGAAACACTAAGGCTGATTCCTATGAGTCCGATTCTTACAAAACAATACTCTCAGTCCAATTTTTTGATAGAATACAATAGAGTATAATCGTGACCACTTCAATTCCCAAATACAATTTTCAAGATGAATAAAATACGAATGAATCGACACCACTTAAAATAATAGTCAATATGAATGGAATTGATCTAATCTTCTCTCTAGAAACCTGAAGCTTCTCTCTCTTCTATAGTAAACAGTGCAAGAGAAAGAAAGTACAAAGTAATTTATCCTTTTATAGGTGACCCAAAACATGTTTAGGTAGGAATCCGAAAATGTTTCCCGCTCACAAAGATTCACCCAAATCTGAATTTCTCCTGAAATATCAGAGAAATTATGACTTCGTCAACGCTTCTCGGTTCTTCTTGAGACTTAAAAAATTTTCACCTATTCTTATTTAGAATCCCATTTCAATCATCAATACAATTTTAATTGATGAGAAATACATGGGTCTGATCATCTGAGTCTGATTCTCTTATGTTGATTTCTTCAAAACAATGGTTTGTACCATTTGAAAAAAAATGTATGCATAAATGAATTCTTACACAAAAAACTCTTTCGAATGAAAGACTCCCCCTTTGAAAATTCATTCATCTGTATCCTTATCATTTCTTTTCACTTTACCCATATGATAAAACACATCATCTCCATTAACCACCTTCATTCACCAACATGTTCTTGTATCCTGACTTCATTCATGACTTTGAATTCATTAAGGATCAGATTTATAATTGACTAATTTCAATTGGAAATTATTGTGACTTTCCATTCATTCCTACTTCTTTATTTTTATCTAAACCCAAGATTGATATTTTCCGAATACAAATGGTCTGGATACGATAATCTTGAATACAATCATTCTAGTTATAATAATTCTATTTATGATCATTCTAGTTATGATCATCTTGGATACAATCACTGGTTATGATGATTCTGGATATGATCATTCAAGATACAATCATTTTTGGTTACGATCATTCTGGTAATGATTGCTGAGTATGATCAAATACAATTTGAAGAAAAAGATCTGACCATATACAATACAATACAGTCTGATAAGGATAATCTACCTAGATACAATACAAAACAATATGAATATGATTCATTCTCAATCGAAACCATCTCTTTCATTTTATTATACTACAATACGATTGTTTTGAAAAATAATATGCACCCATATTTCCTTTTCTTCTACCAGAATATGATTTTTTTGAAAAAAAATTGGTGTCTCATCTTATATCGGCATCACCTCTTCCATTGGCACCACTTAGATCGGTACCACCTTTCATCAGAACAGCTTTTTTAATTTCACCAGGAATCTAATTGTTTTGAAATACAATCGATACAATTTAGATATGATTGTCTTGAAAGACAATAGACACTGCCTCTTCAATATGAATATAATTTTTTTCTAATTGTTTTGAAAAATAGTCAGTACCAATTCTTTCTCTCCTCCTTCCGGATATAATAAATATGAATATGTTTCTTTTTTGATTATTTTGAAAAACAATATGAATATGATTATTTTCTGATTGAAAGCATCTCTTTAAATCCTCTTTCCTTTTATCAATATTGTATCAAAATTTCTCAATAAACTCATGATTTATATGAAATACAAATCAGAAAGGAATTGTCACAGTTGAAACACAAGTTTCACATTGGTTCCAATGTTAAACCGATAAAAATTCACTTCCAACATGATACATTCTCTTGTGAAACCAATTCTTCCTGAAACTGATTCTTCCTGAAACCGATTCCCCCTTAAACCGATAAATTATTTTAAAAAATAATCTCAAAACAGTTGTTTCCAAAACAAAGTGAAGTGATTTAATTTCTTCAAAACCAACCTTGACAACAAAAGACAACTCTTGAAACCTTCATCACCTTCATCATCAGCTTGGTCCCTACAATCCCCCTTTGGATTTTGTCATTAACCAAGTTTCATAAATCAATGAACTTTGTAACCTCAAGCAATGGATTACATATTAATAATTATAAGCCTATTTGAGCTAGATCATTGTAGGAAAAAAATCATTAATATCAAAACCATGATGTTTAAAAAAAATGATCATGAAAAACTCTTTCTTTTCACCTTCTTTTCTTCATTCTCCCTAGAAAACAATTCAATTTATTTTTCTACAACCACTCTAACAAACAGTTATAATAGTTCAAACACTAAACAATGTAGAATTCATAGCTTACCCACAACTCTATATTTTGTGAAATAGATTTATGAAACAAAACAATTCTCCCCCATGAAAAAAAATCCAAAGGTAAGATGAGAGAGCAGAAAAATACGCATACCTCAACCTTAAAGATAAATTGGTTGGACACCCATGTTCAACCTCATTTTTGAGAATGATTCCTTCGACAAAGTTTTTGTGAAAATATCGGTAACTTTTTATAATGTTGGAACATACTCCATCTTCAATTCATTCTTCTATATATTCTCTTTAATGAAATAATATTTTATATCAATATGTTTTGAATGACAATGTTACACTGGATTCCTGATGAGATTGATTGTACTTTGATTGTCACAACCCAAGAGAAAGGGTAACTTCACTTCTACAAGTAAATATTCTAATTGTGTCCTCATTCACATAAGTTGAGTAGTGGATTGAGTAGAAACAACATACTAATCTTCATCCATACTGAGATTTACTGAATTTTGTTTCTTTGAATTCCTACTAACATAATTATTTCCCAGAAAGAATACCCCATCAGATGTGGATCTTCTATCATCAACATTTCCTACGCAATATGCATCAGAATAACCAAATAAATCAATAAAATATGAGCTACAATATCTGATTCTGAATTATATTGTGCCTCTTATGTATCTGAGAATTATTTTCCCAGTAATAAGATGTGATTCTATTGGCTCACCCTGAAATCTTGCACATAAGGTAACAACATAAACAATGTCAGGTCTTGAGATAGTCAAATACAATAGACTTCCAATCATCTTTTGATACTCTTTCTGATCCACTTCTTTTCCATACACATATTTACATAGATTTTTTCCTACTGAAATGGGTGTGGAAACAAGTTTTGAATTTTCCACTCCAAACCTCTTGAGATGTTATTTTGCATACTTTTATTGGGAGAGGAAAATGTATTCTTTCTTTTGTTGGATTGGTAACCCAAGAAAGTGTTTCATTTCTCCCAGTATGGAAATTTCAAACACATTCTTCATTTATTTAGAAAATATTTCACATTTTCCTTCATCATTCCCAAAAAAGATAATATCATCGTCATAAACAATTACAATAAGGAAATACTCTTGACTTTCTCTAATGTAAATTTTATTATCCACTCTTCCTTTGTTAAAATTCATATTTCTTAAGCATGTATACAAATTGGAATACCATTCCCCCGGAGATTATTTTAGGCCATAAAATTCCTTTTTCAATATGTACACATAAACTTAATATTTTCCAATAACAAAGCCACAAGGTTGGTCAATATAAACCTCTTCTTCAAGATCACCATTTAAGAATGCATATTTGATAGCCATTTGAAAGATCCTGTAGCCTTGTTTTGCGGAAATAGAAAGAAATATTCTGATTGTTTCAAGTATTTCCACTAGAGTAAAGGTTTCATCAAAATAAATACCCTCAATCCTTGAACACCCTTTGAAAACTAATATTGCTTTGTTTCTTATAACTTCACCTTTTTCATTCAGCTTGTTCCGAAAAACCCATTTTGTGCCAATGATGTTTTTGTTTTCAGGCTTGGGTATGAGTTCCAATGTATTATTCTTTTCAATATGATTCAATTCTTCATTCATGGTTTGAACCCATTCCTGATGCTCAAAAGATTATTTCACATCATTTGGTTCCATTTTTGAATACAAAGAAGTGTGTGTAATAGAATTGGTTTTTCTTCTTGTTTGAACCTTCTGATGTTGATCACCAATTATATTTTGTTCTTTCACATGTTTCCTCGTCCTTGGATAAGATTTTCAATTTTATTCCTCATCAATAGAAATATATGATTCCGATTCTTTACCTTTATTAGGATTACAATCATTTATAACCTTATCAGAATTATCTTCTTCAACTTTCTCAATTTCTATGTATTCTTCGACATGTTTATCTTTCTTAGAGATTTGAATAACTTTTTACATTAATTGTATCAATAATTCTTCTTGTTTTTTTGTTGAAGCAACTATATCCTCTTCCTTCCAGAGTGTATCCAAGAAATATTCCATCCTCACATTTTTGTTCAAACTAATCATAATTTTCACCTTTCTTCTTTATAATACAAAGACTACCAAAAAATCTAAAGTGATTAAAAATTGGAGTTTTTCCATAAAACAATTCAAATGGATTCATACCAGATTGATTCCTATAGAAACAATGGTTCTAAATATAAATAACAGTACTCATGGCTTTCCTCTAAAAGTAATGAGAAAGGCCATGCTCAAGTAACATGGTTCTTCCCATTTCCACCAAGCTTATATTATTTATTTTAGAAACCCCATTTTATTGGGGAGTGTATAAAGAAATATACTTATGCTGAATTCAATGCTTATCAAGATAGTATTCAAACTCTTTTACTTCTGTATTCACCATTATTATCAGTTCTCAACTTCTTCAAAAAATACTCACATTCTTTCTTAGTTTTTCTTCTAAATCATTTAGACATTTTCAAAGAATCTGATTTGTGTTTCATGTATATAACACAAGTAATGCGAGTAAAATCATCAATTAAAGTAATGAATTACTTATCTCCATGTGTTGATTATATGATCATTGGCCCACATATATTAGAATGGATCAACTATAGGGGTTGTTTTGAACAAATATCAACTTTCTTATGCACACCATTTTTAATTTTTCCTTTCTAGAAGACAGTGAAACACTGATCTATTCTTCTCAGAAAATCATGAATGTATTCAATAATATCTATTTTAGATAACTTTATCATGTTTCTTTGACACACATGTCTAATCCTTTTATTCCATAACTGATTTCATTCCACTATACTCATCTAACAAGAGTTTTGTGAATCACTAACCCGAAACAAATTTCTTTTCCTACGTTGGCATCTTATAACAATATTTCCATATTCCTTACTCTTTAAAAAAAACATCTTTCTTTAAGATAAAATTATTACCCTCATCACATAATTTTCATACACTTTGAAGGTTGTGTTTCATCCCATCAACATATAATGTTTTCTTATATTTCATCTTTTCTTTTCCAATAATGGTTGACCCAACACCTTTGATTTTAAATGATTCATCATTTAAAAATGTAACTGTGCCTTATTTATAATCTTTCACATACTTTAACAATTTTATGTCTCCTGTCATGTGAGAAGAACACCCATTATCAAGTATCCAGGGTTGTTCCCTTTTCATGGGTTTTAATGCTGTTTCAACAATAAGCACCTTTTCTCCATTCTTTTCATTCTTCACCTTCGGATTTTGAGAATTGAGAATATTTTTCTAAGATGGTAACAAAACAAGACATCATTTTTTAATGTGTCTAGGTTGGTCACATCTTTCAAAAATAGTTTCCAAGGGTTGGAACCTATTTTCAATCTTCACTTCATTGTTTTAAAATTTCTTCAAGACATCCTTATAATTTTTCTTTATTTAAGGAGATTGAATCCCCCTAAATCTATTCCTTTCATAACCCGTGGGATAATAGTAATGTTGTTGATTGAACCAACACATTCTTATTATGTTCCTGAATCCCCCACAATACCAACAATACCCATAGAAAGATTATTTTCCTCCAAAACTTCTATACTGATCAGAATTGTGAAAACATTTTTCAACCACATTCTTTTCACTTTCAATTCAATTCTTCTTTTTCTTTTTAGCCTTGACAGAATCTGAAGTATTTTAAACTTTTTTGGATCAATATAAAACCTTTTCAGACTCAGGATGTGTTGTAACTTCTAAATTCCCCACTTTGACCACATACATAACTTTCCCAGCATTCTTGTTTTCAGAAAAAGTTCCATTCTTCTTCTCACCCTTTGAAGGTATATTTTGTTAAACCTTATCAAGTTTCTCATTATGAGAATATTCACCAACTTCAGTGATAGAGTTTTGGAAACTTAGAATTTTATTTTTAGCTTCAGAGAGTTTTTGTTGGTCAAGTTCCAACTCATATTCTTTTTCTTTCTACTTCACTTCCAAATTGCACATTACGATTCTTTTCATCTTTAAAAGACTTCTTTAAATCATCAATCTATTTAACCATATTTTCTTTATCACCATAAAAACATTCTTGGTTTCTTGAGCATTCATATTCCAACTTTTTGTTTTTCTTTTCAAGCCTTTGGATCTTTCTCAAACATTATTTCAAATCTTTTTTCAAATGTATTTCAAGCTAAGTTTCTTATTCTTATTCAGAACTACTTCTTCTAAATTCTTCATCATTCACTATTTCAATGAAAGTATTTTCATTACCATACTCAATGGATTTTTCAGATTCAGTATCACTCTATTCTTCTTCATCATATTTGGACAAGAAACATATTATTTTTGATTTGAAGAATTTATTTTCTTTTCCTTTGTCTCCCTTTTTATTCCATGATCTTCTTGTCTTTATTTATTCAATATCACTATCCTATTATTTCTTTCTTCGAGGAAAATTATCCGAAAATTAACCAAAAACTTCACATTCAAAAAATATCAAGGGAAGTTTCCCTTTGTATTTCCCTATACCTCTTTTCACATTGTTAGAAAATAAGGACACGATTTCATTGAGATTTTTACATACCTGATTTTTAGAGTCAGAATCAACAGATTCATCTTCAATAATAATCTTCTTTTATTTTTCTTTCTTTATAGATTTTAATGAAATTTCTTTTTTAACCTTTGTTTTTCTCTTCATAGCATTCTCTCTTATCATTTCATAAGTGATAAGAGTGATATGTAAATAATCAAGAGATAATGTTTCAGGATCTATATCTTATAATAAAGAAACTTTTGAATTGAATTTTTAGGTAGGATTCTCAAGTTATTTTTAACAACAATAGAGTCCTTCAGATTTTCACCAAGAAATCTGATAGTACTCACAATGTCATTAACCCTGGTAAAGAATCCTTCAACAGAATCATGTTTACCCATCTTCAAATATTCACACTTTAATCTACATATTTGTAACTTTTCCTCCTTAACTTTTATATTTCCTTCATATATGTTTTTCAATTTATTCCATATACCTTTAGATATGGAAACACCTTTCAATCTCAAGAATTCACTTTCAGAAAGTGATGATAATATAGAATTCTTTGACCTTCCATCATTCTCAAGAAACTTCATGTCAACAGGTGTAATTGGAGAACTATCCTCAATGGGAGGAGACCCAACTATTGTAGCTTCAAGAACATCATAACAGATAGACATAAGATATTGCAACATTCTATCTTTCCATATATGATAGTTATTTCCATCAAAGACTGTAATACCTTTACTATTCACATAGTTCACATTATCTATCAGCAAAGAATAACGAAGGGAACCTCATTCTGATACCAATTGAAAGTTCCCAGTAGGAGTATTGTATCACTAAGAGGAGGAGGGGGTGAATCAGTGATACTCTTTTTATTTTATATATCTTTTCAATTAAAAAAACCCTTGCCTCCTATTAAGGATTTCAATTACCTGTTGAGAAACAAATCAACACACATCCAAAGGAACATGAAGATTTACAAGATTAACTATTCAATAAGAATAGATACATCCTTGGTATGGTTTCTAAATGATCTAAGAACATAAAATCTACTAGAAATGAATCCTCACATTACAATGAGTAGGATGCACCCTTTCACTCATGTAGCACTATAAAACAATCCCAACAATTCATGTTCACCCTCATAGAATAATAATGTAATACATTTTTTTATCAACTCATGTTACTTGTGATTATTTTAAATTAAACAAATGTATTGAAATTGTAATAAAATTAATCAATTCCTTACCCAGAAGAAAGGTAATAACCACCTAGACTTTGATATAAAACACTGAGTCAGATATTTTCTGAGTCTGATTCCTCTAAGTATGATTCTTAAAAAATAATACTCCCAGTCAGATTTTTTTATAGAATAAAATAGAGTAGAATTGGCACCACTTAAATTCCTGAATAAAATTTTGAAGCTAAATAGAATACAAATAAACCATCACCACTTAAAACAATTGTTAATTCAAACAGAATTGATCTCTTCTTCTCTTTAGAAACTTGGAGCTTCTCTCTCTTTTGTAGTGAATAGTGAAAGCCATATAAAGTACAAGGTACTTTCAAATTTTATAGGTGACCCAAATAATGTTTAGGTGGGAATAAAAAAATGTTTCCCACTCACAAAAGTTCACCCAAATATGAATTTCTCCTAAAATCTCATAGCAATTATGACTTCTTCAACACTTCTCAATTCTTCTCGAAACTCCCAAAATCTCCACCTCTTATTATTTAAACTCCCATTTCAATCATCAATACAATTAAAATTGATGAGAAATACATGTTTCCAATCATCTGAGTCTGATTATATCATATTTATTTCTTTAAAACAATGGTATGTACCATTTGAAAAATAAATGTATGAAGAAATGAATTTTTCCGTAAAACACTCTATCGAATGAAAGACTATCTCTTTGATAATTCATTCAACAATATCCTTATCCTTCCTCTTCACTTTACCCATATGAGAAAACACATCATCTCCATCAACTAAATTTATTCACCAACATGTGCTATATCATGACTTCATTCATGACTTTGAATTCATTGACGATCCTCTTTAGAATTACCTAATTTCAATTGGAAAGTATTGTAACTTTCCATTCATTCCTTCTTGTTTCTTTCCATCTCAACCCAAGAATGATATATTCTAAATACAAATTGCCTGGATACGATCATCTTGAATACGATCATTCTAGATATGATCATTCTGGATATGATCATTTTTGTTTATGATCATTCTGGTTACGATCATTCTGGTTATGATTATTCTGGATACGATTGCTGGTTACGATTATTCTGGATACGATCATTATGGATATAATCATTTATGGTTACGATCATTATGGTTACAATTTTTAGGTATGATCAAATATAATATGAAAAAAACATCTGCCTGTATATGATACATTATAATCTGATAAGAATGATATGCCCAGAAACGATACAAAATAATCTAAATATGATTCATTCTCAATCGATACCATCCCTTTCCTTTTCTTCCACCTGAATATGATTGTTTTGAAAAATAATCCACACTATTTCTTTCCTTTTATTATACTTGAATAAGATTGTTTTGAAAAAAATTGGTGTCTCATCTTCCATTGGTATCACCTCTTCCATCAGTACCACTTCAATCACCAACACCTTTTATCAGCACAACTTTTTTACTTTCACTCGGATTCCAATTTTATTGAAATACAATTAATAAAATATGGATACGATTGTTTTGAAAGACAATTGGAACTACCTCTTTAATAGAAATATGATTGTTTTGAGATTTTAAAAAAAAAAAAATCGGTACCACTTCTTTCTCTCTGCCATCTAGATACGATAAATTTGAATATGATTGTTTTCTGATTGTTTTGAAAAACAATCTGAATACAATTATTTTCTGATTAGAAGCATCTATTTCACTACCCTTTCCTTATATCAAGATTTCACCACAAGTTCTCAATACAAATCATGATTTATATTAAATATAAATCAGCAAGGCATCATCACAATTGAAAGAAAAGTTTCACATCGATTCTAGTGTGAAACCGATGAAAATTCACTTCCAATATGATACATTAACCTATGAAACAAATTCTTCCTAAAACCGACCAATTATTTTATAAAAAAATATTAAAAAAATTGTTTCCAAAACAAAGTGAAGTGATTTATTTTTTTCAAAATTGACCTTGACAACAAAACAAAACTCTCGAAACCTTCATCACCTTCATTATCAGCTTGGTCCCAACATTTAAAACATAATTTAACCATCCATTATGAGTGACTTTGATAAATGGAAATGGTGTTCCACTTATTTTAAGAATATATTTCCATGAGAGGAATGGAATAAAAAATGGAAGGATAATTCAAACAATAGAAAATAAATATAAGGAAATGGAGTCTTTCCATCGAAATTTTTCTTATGTGTTTTAATTAAGGCTAAATCAATGATTAGGTATTATATTTAATTTTAAAGATGGGATGAAACACATAGGAATACTTATTAAACATTTAAATATAAATAATAATAATTATTAAACTCATTTTATAAATTTTTATCAAGGATGTATTATAGTTTAATTTTCATTAAAGTAATTTTTTGAAAGTTTCCTTAGTGTGTTCCTCTCATAATAAATAAAAATTCAAGTGTATAAAAAATATTAGGAAATAAATTTTTTATGGTTTTAATTATTCAATAATGTTGGAATCAACTCCCTCCATATCCTTATATATATATATATTTGAGAAATTAATAATAATAATAAGAAAATTTCTTTTTGATATAGTGATATCCAACATTAAGTTTAATATAAAGCCAATAAATCAATTTTTACATGATTTTCTCTTAAATGATTTCAATTTTTATCTTTCATAATCCTTAACAATTTTTTTAAAATTCCATCACATTAAAATCAATTTCATATATAAATTCACTCTAAGAACCGATTCTATTTAGTTTGAACCCAATCCAAAATGATAATACATCATATTAAAGAGCTTTGGAATATAAAATTTTAGTGTTTTGCAGAATTGTTGGGATGAATTAATTAGTTATAAAATTTCCATCAAAATAAAAGCTATGGTTCCCAAATAATGTATATAATCAATTTTTATAAGCGATATTGAATTAGTGTTTCATATTATTATCATTTCTTACAATCTAAACTTCTATATTTAATTTTTTATTATGGTTATTCTTATTACTCTATTCACCCACACCACGTATAGTAATTAAATCAAAGATAGCAGGTACATTGTATTTTCAAAGGATCACCTAATAGTTTTTAAGATTATATACGCATTATACATGGTAATTTCTAGGTCATAGTTTATAAAATTATGTCATAATACATCTTATAGTGGGGTGGATATTATCCTTTAACCATTGTGATTATTATTTTATACACATAGCTTATAAAATCATCTCAGCTTGGTTAAATGAAAACCACCATCCTTATTAGTATATTGGTATACCAAAAGTTTATGTTAAATATTATCTTCAAAAAATAATTGATATTTAACCTATATTAGATGGGTTTTCTCCGAGAGTAACTGATATGATAAATCTCAAACTAATTTGTTTTCAAAATTAACTATCTTTAAATCCTTGTAGACAATGCACATGAAATTATTATTTTTTTAAAACTAAATAATATTTATCATTTTTAATTAGTAAATACTTGACTGGGTTATCTTTCTACTTATATTATATCTAGTCCATTAGATTATAAAAATATTATTCACTCAAAACCCATCAAAATTTATAATTTATTCCTTATTTATATTTATGCATTATCATGTAGGTGATTTCATAAATATTTCTTTCTTTTTAATATTTTATCAACCAAATAATACTCCCAAAAAACTATTCTTTATCTCTCTTGATCCACTATTATCCTTAATATAAAATATAAATCATATCAATATTTTTTATTTGATTATTAATTATTATTATATTTTCAAAAAATAGAAATAGAAATAATAAGAAAATATCAGGTTTTCATTATTATTCACCAATACATAACATCTCAAATAGTGTAATTAGTGTTTTTTATATAAAAATCACAGTTATTTATCTTAGGTTATACTCTTTTCTACCCATTGAATATATTTTTTTAACTATTTTCAATATTGAATAATTATAGGCTAACTCTTCTGTATCATCTCTTAAACCCTTACATAGACTTTGTAAACATTGTTTCATAGTTATATAATTTTATGAAAACACTTACACAACTCTAATAAAATATTATAAATCAATTTCAATTTTAACTAAAAAAGTATATACGATTTAGTTATCCTATATTTCCATTACCCAACCACATGAAATTTCATTTCATTATTATATAGACTTCAGATTCTTCTTTTTAACCTAAAATATTGCTGAATTTTTTTCAACTTATTTAAGCAAAACTCATCAATAATATTAATTTAATAATTTGTATGAGTAATGTATATTAATTTTAGTAATACTATATAAATATGTATAATAATACTCAAAAATATCTATAATAATCCTATAAGAAATGCTATAGTGATTTCATATCATATTATCACATTTGATCAAATCTGGTATGTGATAATCTTCATCAGCATATAATTAATGAAGGTTTTCTTAAAAAATTCAAACAATTTTTGGTGAACTTTAGTATTATATTGATAATGATAATGTTTCATCACTATCCATGTTTATATTCCATAACTAATCAAATTTCTTGTATATTTAGAAAAATGAAAACAAAAATACCATCAATATAAAGATAATTATAACTTCAATTTTTTTACCATTGAATTCTTAATTATCATTTAGAAATGTGATAATTAGTAAACCATCAAAATAAGAACATAAAAATTATTATTTTTAATATTGTAAATGAGAACAATATCTTTAATTAAAGATTCGTCTTAGAACCTCTAGTATATAATGATAAAGAAGAACTATGAAATTCCTGTATAACCTCCTCATGCATATTATTTGGATTAATAATCATTTTTTATATAAAATTATTCTCTATTCATTTATGTTATACAATGAGATCATATATACGAGTAACATGATATTTTAATACTTCCACCTTTTAATCGGCAAACTATGAATCAACTACTCACTCTACCAATTAAATATATATCATTATCATACACATTCATGCATGGAAATCAACCTATTATAAGCTAATACGTAAGGTTATTACCTCTTCTATAGTGATATAGGTTTTCCAAACATAAAAATTACATCACTTATATTAATATTTAATACATTTCCCAAATACATGAATGAGGAATGTAAGGGTTTCGTGTCTTTGGAAGCTAGATACAAAATATTCTTATATAATGAAATATATTCAAGATATCCCACATATATCTTACCACATGTTACTATTATTAGGAAATACATACAAAAAACCAATCTTCATAACTTTTGGAAAATAAATATAAGAAATTATGTACTCAAATTATCAGTAATTGAAAACAAGTGAGATATCAATGATCACTTAAATATAACATGTGAATACGGGAATAAGAACATGGGAATAACATTTTAAAACCATACCATTTATATCATAGATCATAATCATGTGAAATAGAATAAATATTTTCAATTAAAAAGACTTGAGTCATAATATATTCAAATAACATGATCTATGATAGCATAACATATAAAAAAGAAATGAGTTTTTGGAATACACATAAGCATAAAAAATCATTTATTTAGTTTTCAAGGATTACACTTTGGACTATCATAGTGGATTTAATTAAATCAAAAAACTATCATAGTAGTAAAACTTCACCCACCTGTCTATCAAAGTGGAAAGAGTCCCATACTGAACTAGGATCACTACCTATTCCAATCCTATTTGTCTCATGAGATATAAATCTTTACCCAATGCATCATAGGGCTATATAATTTATAATGAAAATAAAAAATATGTGTTCCAAAATATCATAAATCATTTCTCATATTATAAAATATGAAAAAGTAATGGGTTTCCTAATCCTTTCATCATTTCATAACCCATTTTTAACAAATGGGTATCAGAAACATTTAATCAATTCATAATAGTATAACCCATGGAAAATGAATGTGTTTCATAGTCATTTAATCATGGAATAACCCATGTAAATTAAATGAAATTCATAATGATTTAAAAAATTCATCATTTTATAACCCATGAACAAGGAATAAGTTTCATAAACATTTTACAATGGCATAAATCATGGAAAGAAAGCATGTTTTATAATCGTTTAATCAATTCATCATAATATAACCCATGGAAAAAGAATTTGTTTCATAAAAATATTTTCATTATAATTATAAACCATCAGGAGAAACAATTAATATGGAATAATTGGAGTATATAAAAAATAAAACTTATATCAAATCAACATATTTCCTCATAGAATAAAATTTCCTTTAAAATATCACTTGGAATATTTCCTAAGGAAAATACCCTTTTTAATTTGAAACGAATTATTTAAAATATAAAAATATCCAAAATATCATTGAAAATATTTTCTTCAAAAATAACCTTGAATTTTTTTAAATGTGATCTTTATTTAATCTAGTGGTAATGATGGTGGTAAATTTGGTTAATGATATGTATGTTAAAAAATATATTCATTTCCCATTTTCTATAATAAGTCAAAAGTACCTCATTCAGAAAATGATAAAAGGATTATTTTCAAATAAAAATTATAAAGTACTCTGTTTATAAACGACTTTAAAAATTAAAAGGATAATATTGAAACATTCTTTATAATTTTTTTACAAAACATAGAGATTTAAGAAAAAGGATTTTCTACAGAAGAGAAAAATAAAGCAGGTTCTCCTTAAAAATATTTTTAGGTGTATTAGGTACATAAAGAGAAAAAAAAATTATCAATAAATAAACATAAGTGAATAAAATTCACGAGTTTATTGAGAGGTATATCATAATATTTCATTTTCGGAAACTTAATCATAAATAATCCTGATAAATAATGTTATTGTAACATAAAACCCTTACTGCTTTGTTAAAATTTAAATATTTAGGCCCATAAAATAAAATAAAATAAAATGAGACTTCAAATATAATTAAGATAATTATATTCATGATATATCATGTCATAGGGGAATCATATTCACCACATAAAATTAACGAGTTGTTAATATGAAATATGTCTCCTAAAAATAAAAAACAGACTAAAAATACCTTACCACATACCTGACTTCTTTGTACATATTTTATCATAATTTATAATAAATATATATTTATTATATATCAATTAAAAAAACATAATTAATTATATAAAACCATATATGATTTACTGATTACATTTTAACACCCATTTATTGTTAATTCATTATTAAAATCCCTATTAACTACCTCATTTTTCATGTATGTTTTAGTTTAGTAGTTTTGGTCCTCATACTTTGATCAGAGTTCAATGAACTCTTGATTTTTAATCATGATATTAATATCATATATAATCATTTTAAACATATTTATGGCCATCTATTAATGTAAGATATAGAAAAATGAATTACACCATTCATGGAGATGGTAGGCCTTACGTAGACATAACCATTGTTTTTATTTTATGAAATATGAAAAAAAAAGAAATGTTATTACTAATTAACCTTTAAATAATAATTACTATATCACATATATAATATATACTAAATAAATATATAATTATTACCATCCATTTAAATATAAAATTAAAAAATATATCACATCACTTTTTGGATGTGGTAGTCCACACGTACGCAAGAGTAACACTATTATTTTCTAAAAATTTGGATGGTAAGATGGTAGATGTGATATTATAGTCAAAAAATTATAATTATTTCACAAATATCATATATATACATTAAATCTATCATTATATCCTACTGAGAGAGGTGGTGAAGTAAAACAAATTACATCAGTTCACGAGGTGGTAGTCTGCCGTACACACAATCAACAGTGTCATTTCACATTTGATGGAAGAGGATATGGATGTAGAATATTACACTAAAATGATAAAGAATTATTATGGATATAATTATGTTAATATACCATCATAGTTTGATAATTTTGGAAGGATGTGGAGGAAAAAATAAAAAAATGCCCGGTTAATAATTATACATTTTCTTCGAACATCCTCTTTAGGTTTTCAGAAAAAGACTTCCTAGTAGGATTTTATAATAAAAAAATTCCCTCTATGAAATGGGAAGTAAAGTAAGGAAGTGATTTGGTAATTTATTGTCTGAAATAAAAGGCTTTTTTAGTTTCTATAAAAGTGAAGAAGAGATTCCCTTTTATAAGTGAGGGGAGGGGCAAATTTTGAATTTATTAAATGATTAATATATAAAATGGTCATTCACTAGAAAAATTCTTCCAAATTTCAAGTTATTAAAATATAAGGTAGTATGAGGATGAAATCACATCAAAAAAATAAAATTATAGTTTTTATGAGTTTTTAGAATCTTTTATCTCAGTTTAAACATTTATTTAACCTATATTAACCTTAATGAGGGTAACAACTATTTCAACCATAAAGGGTTAAGAATGTTACCATAAATGGATAAATGTATCATATATGGAAATTGGATGATATTATAAACCATATTACATTAAATTAGATGAATATTATGTATTTATTAATTTCAATTCTTTTAATAAAAAAATATTTATTAAAAATATCACTTATGTCAATTTTGGAAATATTTATTTAATTTGACATTAAAGACACCAAGAAAAAGATAGAATCTGAATAAAACCTTTTCAAATATCTCTATTATGTAATATTTATCCAAATTTATTTTTGAACACTATAAATCACTTAAATTATATTAAATTTAATATTTGTAAATTCATTTTCTTAATTTTTCTATCAATTGAAAAAATATTTTGTTGTAATTATGAATAAATTTAATAATTAATTTAAATTATTAATAAATTTAAATAATGATATTAATTTAATTATTCTAAAAATAACCATTATTATTCATTTTCAATTTTTTTTTTCTTACGTGAACACATAAGAGGTATTTAAAAGAAAGAGATTGACATTTTTTCCTTACGTGACATATTTTGTTGGTCACATTCATTGAAAAGTTTCCAATAAATATATAAATAACCACCATAAATTGATAAGGGTATAAATTCCTTCATCAAATAATATTTAATATGAAAAAATTTCACCTTAAAACTTATATTTAACCTAAGTTAACCCGATCTGCCCTTTTATCATAGTAATGAATTTTCACAATTTTACTATTAATTATGACCATACAAGTTTAGATGACCATATTACATAATACTAATTATTCTGATTAAAAATAATAAATCCATTTTACCAAATTAAATTTAAATTAGTGGTATAATTTATTTTGAATTATTCCCTTAAATTCAATGAAAAATGGTTTTCAAAGAAAAAAGTATTCTTATGTACAAAAGTTTTTTATATAAAAATTAAACTTAAAATAAATTACAATGAACTAAATTGTATTAATAATAATATAAGTTAAATAATTTTACTTTTGATAACATTTTTATAATTTTTTTTGAAAATACTTTAAATGAATGGACAATTTTTAATAAAAATAAGTATTATTCACAATTCATCAGAAAATTAATCTTTTCATAAAATTATTTAAAAATCACCCAAAGTTAATTTCGATATAATTATTTCAAAACTTATTACCATTTTATCAAATAAATTTTCTAAATATTCTACAAATTAATTATAATACTTTCTAAAAAAAAAGAAATTCAAATCATTTTTGATGAAAAATTATTATTGAGAAATAAAATAACTTTACTAAAAATTCAGTGTGTATTCCCTGAAAATTAATAAATAAATTTTTATTGAGTGAATTATTTAAATATATTTTGTAATTTATTTAATCCAATTCATACCCACCAATTTAATATCTAGTTTATAAATGTAAAATATAAATAATAATATTTCATTGTTTGTTTAGGGTTATTTTTGTGTGTCATGTACAATATCAAACATATTTTTCTTAATATAAAAAAATTAAGGAGTGATATTATCCCCCCATTGTTAAATTTAATCCTCACAATTTTAACTATATCTTAGTAATCATGGGGTTGACATTTGAAAATTCATTTTTGGAAAACCCTCACCGTAAAAATGGTTAAAAATATATTATCTTAAAAAGATTGAATGGAGAATACGAAGGTCATATGAAATAACACATAACTATATCTATAAGTAATATATCATTAGTGTGATATAACAATTGAGGAAAATAAATTTCTATATATCATTGATCACACCAAAGTGAATAATTCTGAGAAAGATAACGACCAAAAAACTTTAAACCAAATAGGTGAGAATAATACCACCAATTCATCGAAAATGAAGGTAATATAAAAACATTATTTTTTGAAGACAATTTTTCTAAATTTTATTAATTAATACAAGAGAAAATATAATTACATGATTTTTTTTATATTTCATAAGCACAATATAATACTTTGGTTGTCCTTTGATCAATTTCCACTTCATCTCTTACTATAAGAAATAAATATTCAAGCATAAAATTTCATACATGAAGCAATCAAATTAAATTTCAAGGGATCATAAGATCCATAAAAGAATGAAAATATATTCCTCCTATATCTTTATATATACTAAAACCAAAATGTCTATCATAATTTATCTAATATAGTTAAATCATATATTAATCTCTAAACCCTTAATAATAACAACAAGAGTTCAACTTAATCCATTCCATAAATAGTTAAACTTAAGAAACTTACAAACTATTATTTAATAAATTAAAAATACAATGATTTAGAAAAAATGTCACTAAATTTCCAAAATCAACATAACATCAATCGACTAAACAAAAGAAGGTAGCTATTAATGTCACATACTAAACATGTGAATTCCATGACGATATATTCTTTAAAAACATGGTAATAACCTGAATAACCATAAAACCTAAATTAAAACATACAAGATTCTAAAAATTAACTCTCTCACCATTACTAAAATAAAATCAGAGAGTATTGAATATATTCCATCAATAAAAAAATTATTTAAAATACCTTAAAGAAAACATAAACCAATTTTTCATCAAATAACTAATCAGTTCCACGAACACCTACACTATATAATTTACATTATTAGTACCAATCATCACCTTATGTCAAATAAAAATTATTATCTCAACATTAGACACATATTAAGTTTTATATTCTCCTCAATCACGTGTTAGTATATTAAATATCACATTACCATTAAATCTCATTTCTAGGCCATTAGTACCATTCAATATATTCTTGAAAATCCATAAATAAAAACAACTACAGAACAATCCCTTAGATGTATCTTTATTCTTATATCCAAAATAACATATAAAATTAATACATCAATAATATAATTCACGAATACTAGTATATAAAAATTTCAATAGTCCCAGTTCCTTCTTAAACATCTAACTAGAACTCATCATCTTATTCCTTAATAACTCCTTCATTTCATATATCATTTATAGTCTATTTATAATAAATAGAAAATAATTTACCTATACAAGATTAAAAATAATATTCTCTATATTTCCACCTAGGACATTTATTTTCATAATTCTCATAATTTTAACATTTAAAGAATTCAACCATTAAGTTTACTATAGAGAAACCATTGTTATCATCCATTGTGTTAACCAAAATTTTCATTTTTTCTCATAAATTACTTTCTATTTTCCCCTTTTCTCTACACAAAAACCATCTTACCATTCCACTAATACATTCCTTTGATTAATTCTTCCCACATTTATGACATATAGGAATATGAATCTTCTTTCCTCTATTATATTCATGAAACTCCATTTTTTTATTATGTGTGTCATGAATCTCACCGATATTGATTTTTTAATCATATAATGGGCTATATGATTAGTAATAATAAAAAGGTTTAATAGTCTATCTCCCATTTAATTTGGGTTCTCATGAGCAAAATCATTACATCAACCATAACAATTAGCAGTAATATAAATTATCTTGGTTCCAATATTAAAAAAATTATAGTGTAAGGAAACATTAATCATATTGAGTAATCATGTAATCATGAAAAATTATTCACAGGATGTTCAAATAATGATAAATAATTTTTAAAAATATGACACCATAGGGTTAACTTAGGTCATCCATGATCAACTCTACTCAAACCCTTCATAATGGTTTATAATAAAATTTTTGATTAACCTAATCATATCCCTCGGGAGTGTCAATCCAGATGCACAGTAAGGGATAACTCTGCATGCACTATAATGATGGTCAAGTTATACTCAGACAACTCTTTTATGTTTTATTACCCATATATTAATCTATGATAAAACCATTTCTACTCATTATATCTTGAAAGGGATGTATCTCTTAGAAAACTTCAGAATATCTTTATTACTAATAATTTAAGACATTATCCTATACTAATACTTATCCCTATATTTTTTACCAAATTTATCTAATCCTAATATCAAAATATTGGCTAAAACCTTCCTCTAATACCAAATATAGTGATCCAAGATTTTCATATTTAATACTACATATTTTATATTAATATTTAATAAATTTACAAATACACACCGAAAGACCATGATAGATTATTGTCTTTGGATACTAGATAAATGATCTTCTTATATTTATCAAATATCACCAACATCTACCAAAATAATCTTTCTACATAGTGATATTATTAAGAATGAACTACTTAAAAACGTTTCATTATAACATAGGGAAAATAATTAGAAGAAAGGGAAAGCTCAAATGTCCATTAAGGTAAAACAAGGGGCACATCAATGATCACTTAAATATAACATGAGTATAAGTGTATGAGAACATGAGAATAACATTTGAAAACTATAAAATGCATATCATAAATCATAATCTTGGGACATGTTATAATTAATGGCATTAAATAATACATGAATCATAAATGAATCAAATAAAATGAGCCATGAGAGCATAACATAGCCATAAGACATGAGTATGTGGCATACACATTTTCATATAAAATCATTTCCTAAATAGTAAAGGCTCACATAAAATACTATTATAGTGAATTAAATTTACTCCCTAAACCATAATAGTAGTAAAGGTACACTCTTAAGACTATCATATTTTACAAAATCCCATAGTGAATTGGGTTCACTCCCAATTCTAGTCATTCTTATCTCATGAGATATCAATTTTTATCTAATTAATTAGAGGGATGCATAATTCCAAGACCACGTGTAACATAATAAAAATCATATATTTGTTTCATAAGATCCTAAATCATTTATCATATCATAACCTGTGAAAAGGAAATGGGTTTCAGAAGCATTTTATCATGGCATAACTATGGAAAAGAAGTGGGTTTCATGATCATTTAATTAATTCATAATATTTTAACCAATGTAAAAGGAGAAGGTTTTATAAAAATTTCATCATGGAATAACCCATGGAAAATAAACATGTTTCAAAATCATTTCATTATGTCATCATATAACAACCCATATATATGAATTAGTTTTATAAACATTTTATCATGGCATAACCAATAGAAAATAAATGCGATTCAAAAAAATTTCATCAATACAACATAATATAACCCATAGAAAATAGATGGATTGAATAAATAACATTTTATAATAGTCATAAATAATCAAGAGAAAAAATAAGGATGTTGAAATTGAATGATACCACTATTAAAACTTTTGTAACATCAAATGATGTCATCATACAGGAAAAATTCCATTAAAATAGCACTTGGAACATTTCTAGAAGAAAATACAGTTTTATCATTGAAATAACATATTTAAATTATAAAAATTTCCAAAATATTGAGTTGGAAAAATTCATATAAAATAAAATTGAATACTATTAATGGAATCTTAAATTAATTGAGTGGTCATGATGGTGGGAAATTCTTTTCAAGGCTTGTACGTTATAAAAATGATTCCATCTAGATTTTTTCTAAAAAGTGAAAAGTAACTCATTTGAAAAATGAAAAGAAGATTAATTTAAAACCATTTAATAAAAATTAAAAAATGGGTAAAAAATTATTTAAAAATTCTTATGGTAATAGTAAAAAAAAGATTGATACTTTTTTAGAAAATGTGGATTTAGTACAAAAATGATTTTCGACCGAAGAGATAAATAATATTGGGTTTCTTGAAAAATATTAGTTCACTCTATTGGATACATATATATAGGATAATGAAAGGAAAAAATTTATTATTAAGGAATTAATAGATTATAAAAACATTCATAATTTTTTTTAGAGGTAGATTATAATATTTCATCATCTAAAATTTAATCATAAACCCCGATAAAAAATTAAATTCTAATATAAAACCATTATCGATTTTGAATCTATTTAATTGTAAACCCAATGAAATAATAAGTTAAAATGAAATTTAAAATATCATTAATTTTTTTTTATTATATAAAAGTTCAAATGGTAAGTATATTCACCACATAGAATAAAAGAGTGGTTAATATTTCATATGTCACCTAGATATAAAGAATGATACTAAAAAAAACCTCACCTCAGGTATAACTTCCTTCATATGTGTTTGAGCCTCTTGTATAATAAAATTATATATATATTATAAATATATTATATAACTATAATAATATATATCATACAATATATGATTTAATTATAACATTTTTTCACATGTGTGTTAACAATTATTTATTAAAATCACTTATAACTCGTTTAATTTTAAAATATGTTTTGGTTCGGTAGTTTGGGTCCCTATACTTTCATTACAGTTACATAAAATATAGAATTATAATAATTATATAAATATCATGTTTATTTATTGTACAAATTTTATATTAATACATGAAATTTAGCGATAAAAATGAATTACACCTTTTATGGAGATAGTAGGCCTAAAAAATAGATAAGCATTGTGTTTATTTTTTGACAGATGGAACAAATGAAAGGTAAATTATAATTAAACTTTATAAAATCATTATTTTATACTATATATCATATATATATATTCAATAAATTTTTAATTATTTATATCTGTGTAAAAAAGTAAAAAATGAAACATATCGGTTCATGGAGGTGGTAGTCCACACATACACATGAATGATGTTATCGTTTTCCAACATATTTGATGGTTATAAGGTAGATGAGAGATTATAATTATAAACGTATAACTATATAAAAAATAATATATATATATATATATATATACAAATACACACATTTAATCTTCTATTATATCAATCCAGGAGATGTGGTAATGGAAAACAAATTACATCGGTTTGCAAGGCGATAGTCCTCCATACACATAATTGACAGTTTTGTTTTCCAATTTGATGGATGATGAGATGTATTTAAGTTATTAAATTTATATAATAACATCTCAGTATATGTGATACACAGAGGTAATTATATCAGAAAGTTTGAATCATATTTTAAAGAGTTGAAGGATGATATAATGCCAAAACGATCAAATAATAACGATACCTCTTTTTCAGAAAACCTATTTAGGTTTTCACCTCAAGAATTATTAGGAGGTTTTTATAATCTAAACAAAGACAATAGAATGGTAAAATGAAATTAATATATAAAATTTTTCAAGGATTGGGAAAACCAAAATTCTCTTGAAGTGATAAGAAAAGAGAAGAGGATGTGTCCTTTTATGAGTAAGGGGAGGGGAGCTTTTTGATATTGTTAATAATGATAATATAAAAAAGGAAATTATGTAGAAAAATTATTCCAAAGGGAGATATATTCAAATATAATTTAATATGCGGTCAGAGTTATATCAAAAAATAAAATTTAGAAAAGATTTAGTGATGTTTTAAACCTTTACATTTGGTTTAACCCCTTAGTTAACCTATTTTAACTATAAAGTCAGTAATAACTATTTAAACATTAAAGGGTTATGAACATTACAATAAATGGAAAGAGGAATAATAAATATAAAATGGTTGATATTTTAAAACATATTCCATTTAATTATATGAAGAAAATATTTTTATGAATTTTAAATCAAATAATAATGATTATTTATTAAAAAATATCATTAATGTCTATTTAGGGAATATTAATTTAATTTGAATTTAGAGACACCAGGAAAAATATAGAATTAGAATACAATATTTCATCATATCATTATTATGTTATATATAACCAAAAAACTTTGGTAACCCTATAACTCACTAAAACTATATTTCTTTTTATATTTTTACATTTATTTATTTTATTTTCCTATCATTTAAAAACATATTGCATCAACATCACTTAAGAATTTAAGGTAATTATATAATTGATGAAGATTATAAATAAATTTCCTTAATTAAAATAATTTCATTATTTCTGAAATTACCATTATGATTCACTATCAACCTGTTTTTTTCTATGTGTAAACACATAAGAGCAATAAAAAATTAGTAGGGTGACATTTCGTCTTTTTCTTTACTTAACATATTATGTAGGTTAGATACATGAAAAAGTGTCCCATAAACTAATAAATGTCAATAATATAGTTATAAGAGTCTAAATTACTTTATTATGCAATAATTAAGATGAAAAACTACCACCATATCACTTAGTTTTAACAAATGTCTACCTAATTTACCTTTTTACAATGGTGATGAATTTTTACTATTTTTACTATTTATTATGACCAAAAAATTATATTGACCTTATTAAATAATTTTAATTATTCTGATTAAAATTATGGAATAAATTTTACCAAACTCTATTTTTAAAAGTTTCCTAATTTAATTAAATAGTAATCCCACTAATGCAATGAGAAGCGGTTTCAAATGAAAAATGATTTCTTAGGTATAAAATGTTTTTATTGAAAAATTCAATATAAAATTTATTCCAATTACCTAAATTGGATTAATAATAATATAATTTAAAAAATGGACCATTAAAAATAATTTTAAAACAAAATTTTCTTTTGAAAATTCTTTAAATAAAATTTTAATTTTTAATAAAAACTAGCGTTTTTCACTATTCATCAAAAAAAAATTCTCTTCAGAAAATTCTAAAAAAACAACCCAAAGAAAATTTTGATATGATTTCCTAAAAATTTAATCCCATTTTAATAAAATAAAATTTACAAAGTTACCATAAATTAATTATAAACTTTTCTCAAAAAAATCATTTAAAATTACTTTTGATGAGAATGTTTTTTTGATGAATAAAATGAAAATAGATAAAATTTAGTTTTTATTTAATAAAAATTAATACATAGATTTATATTTATTATAACCATTATATATATATTTTATAAAGTATTTAATCAAATCCATTCACTCTAATTTATCATCACAGTTATAAAGGTTAAATTTAAATAATAACATTTCATGGTGTGTTTAAGATCATTGTTTCCTGTCATGTAAACTATTGAACATGGAGTTCTACTTTTAAAAATATTAGGGAGTTACATATCCCTCCATTATTAACTCATTAATCATCTCTTAAATATCATCTTAGTGTGATTTTTCACACAAAAGAGTTTCTATAACATTTCCCATTATCGAGATATGTGTGGTCTCAAAGATATCATCTATAGAAGGTCAATATAGTTATTCTTATCCAATATTTGATTATTTATATAAATATATAAATCTCAATAAAATATTTTATTTTAATGTTATAGAAAAATTGGTACTTACACTATAACATTAATATAACATTTAATACTTATAACTCTAGTTCATTTGTAATATATTTATGCATATAGTGGTGCAACTATCTAGATGAATATGTTACATTTTCACACATTCATAAATAAAAATAAATGTAAAGTATCCAAATAAATGTAAAAATAAATAATTTTATTCAAAAATCATAGAATATGTGAACTATTAAAACTCTACATTAGATATTTTATTGATCAAATATACTTTTCAATTTAAAAATAAGTAGTCCCTTTCATAATATGTTTTGATAATTCTTTTTAAATCTAAAAATTAAGACTCGATCTACTAATATTATTCTTCTAATATAATAAAATTATTCACTTTTGAGGATTTATTATGTAACTCATAATAAAAAAATTCATCATAATTTTTCTAGGTTGTGATACTTCTCTATGATATGATATATCCTAGAAAATTATCTTCCTATATCCATATGAAATAATTTAATAAAATACTATATAGCTCATACCCGTGTAACAAATCTATGGTAACCGATAGATTATATATAAAATAATCTAAAAATATTCTCTAAACCATGATACCATCAATGGAAACCATTAATAATATATAGATATAAATTTCAAATATATAATTAATAAATCCATTAATCATTATAGGTTTTTTCATTGGGATGAACTAAATTACCACATACCAATAATAATGACTCCAAATATAAAATGTTTTCATTATAATATATGCATTATTATTAATCAATTTATGTTATGTGTATAATAAATCCTTATTAAAAAACTAATATTTACCTCTCAATTTATCAAAAATATAATAAGTCCTTAATAGAGGACAATATTTGATCATTGTTTCCAAATTCATACAATAATAATCAATTCAATATCTTAAGATAATATCCTCCTTCAAGAAAAATAATAATACTACAACCCATTTTTAAATACTGTGTTAAATAAAACCACATTTTATCACAAAAATGATTTGTATCCTCAATTCACTGAGTTCATATGGATTCATTTGATATAAAAATATGGTAAATAGATATACCCCAAGATGCAAAGTATTATTGTACTATTCCTCTATCTCCCTAGGAATAAACATTCATTATAGTAACATCCTAAAAATATTGATCAACACTTGGATATCCAAAATGGTCATTATAGTCATTCCAAACACTAGACTCACTACATAATAATAAATTTATTGATGATAAATCCATAAAGAACTCAACTATTTATCTCTCCATTAAAAAAATATAGTGTTCTCCATGTTGAAAAAACAAGATACCTATCTACTAAAATAATTAATAAAATATTATATTTTATAGTTTAATTTATTTAGGAATATTTATAGGTTATTCTATTATTATTATAAAAAAATAAATTAAATAATGATTTGGTGGAAGAATGGATGAACAAGGAATAAAAATGAAATCCTAGAAAATACTAGATAAAAGAATAAAAGTTAAAAAAACTAATAGTTTTGTAAATTAAATTTAGGGTGTTTTTTAACTCCAAACATGAATGATCCATCCATTCCCCATTTTTATGTGGCCAATAAATACAACATCACACCCGCTTTTGGGTTAGACTTATGTATTTAAAATTCAGAGCCCATTGTTTGGGCATCTTAGTGGTCTTTGATTTCTATACACACACGGACTTCCATGGTGTCCATCAAGTGAAAAAATTATTTCAATTAACTCAAATTAGTAATTTAAATTTATTGGTTCTTATTTGACTTAATTTCATAAAACTCACTTGCATGAAGAATAGAGTTCTCACTAGCAGTTTAATTCTTGAGCAATGTCAAGTTCTATGGAAAACCCATTTCTTGGTCATCCAGGATACCAATTTTTTCTAGAGGCCAAAGTATCATGAATCTATAAATTCTTGAAACCCATGAATTTCATAAACCACACACCATGGGAACTCATTTTATGCTTCCATTCATAGACCATAGTTTCATAAAATTTGAGTGTATATGGGACCCACACTATTCATATCACAGACTACTCATGAATATTTCAGATAAACAACCATATTCAAGTCATTTTATACCCAATAACTTTTCACCAAGAATAGGGTGTGTAGAACCCTTAAAATTTTCTCCTGATCACAGGCACTCTCATCCCAATATCCTTCACACCATGCATGGTTTGAGGACCACCTATATTTTTTTCTCCTTAGCACATAATTGGTAGAAAAACATATGTGTAATCCCCAGACATTCTCTCTATATTACCAAGATATATCTAATACAACATATTATATTTAAGATAAAATCATGGACTTATGAAGGGAAACCACACCATTACACCCAATTATTCAAGAACTCTGGGTATCCTAGGCCCATTCATCATTGAAGATGTCACTAGTGATCAAGACCCAATTATTTTACCATCCATGACATTTGGATATAGTGGTGTCTTGAAAAATGTTTGAGTTGCACAACATAAACACCATGGTAGTAAGAAAAACACTTTTTTATTCTAGTCAAATTACCAAATGTGAATATATTTTTAAAGTTGTGGTCCTTCATGACATGTTCATCGATATCCATATTCCACCGATAGAGTTGGATTGAACTAATAAACCAGTTCCCTAGGGTGTCAATAACCTGATTTTATAGGGAAATACCATTATGGAAAAATAAATTCATATAGTGGTATTCAGTTACAAAATAAATACTCCCTAATCCATTTTTCTTTCATATTAAAATAGAGTTTAGTGCCCAAATTTCATCCTCCTAGTTTTAGAGATTACTAGGTTTTCATCCTTTTCCTTCATCAATGTTTCTATTACTTCAACTTCTCGATCATCTTTCTGGAGAATTAAATAAAAATTTTCTATCTATGGTTTTTGTAAGTATACATAACATAAGATAATTCACATATATTTTTCTTAGAAACATGATTATGTCAATTTCACAACATTATATTCATGGAAGACTATATGATTTTTTTGGGTAGCACAAACTCCAAATATTTTTACCACTAGACATTCATAATAACTAGAGTTCTATGAAAGGATAGGTTCTCTCAATTTTTCATGAATATCACATTGTCTCTTTTTGGGTGACCCTCTATTTAAAAGAAATGTAGAAAATCAATATGTATAAACCTCTGGTAGTTTCAAAAACATAAAGGATGAGATCACCAAAATTTGAATTTTTCATCACAATTTGATACTCCACAACCCATAAGACCCCATTTTTTTGGGGGGGGGGTGGTGACATGCCCCACTATTATCATCACCTTCTATGGGTAGTAAGAGTTTATAATTTATAGTGAAAAAACCAAAAATCACTAGTGCTCCTAAAAAATTATGTATAATATGAGTACCGAGGTTGAACACAAAAAAAAAAGAGAAGGCCAATGAACAATCATAAAATATGTTAAGTCACCATGATACTTTCAAGATCAGAGTAATAAATTTATCTAAATTATAGTATTAAACTGAATACCTCAACAAAAATTGAACCAAAGTTTTGTATAATGGATAATGATTGGGGAATTGGTTTCTAAAGGTAGTTTAACTAAGAAGGTTGAAATTTAAAAATAATAAAATTAATTAGATAAATTATCATAATTGTATTCAATTGTTACATGGTAAATTATCATTGAAACTACATTATCACAATGAAACTCTTTTTCCAAAAAATTAAAAATAACTTATGTGCATAAATTTGATTGTAAAATACGAAGGATATTCCAATATACTATTCAAGAGCTAATCACATCTACTACACTAGGGTTAGTTCATTATTAAATAAATTTTCGCAGTGATTAAAAAAGAATTAAAAGATTACTTGAATCAAAAAACATACTAAATTTAATTATCAAACAAGTTATGATATAATCAAAACATATTGGTGTAAACACTCTTTAATCGGAACTAATCTCTCCTATGGTGTTATCCAATCAACATTGAGTGTTCATAATCGATGAGAAAACCAAGAACCATAGAAAATGAAATATAGTAGAGATGAGGAATATATAATTGAATTAAAATTACAGATAACTCAGAATAATAAAAACTACCAATGTATATAAAAATTTAAAATAAAACATAACATTTCAAACACCCCCATGTCAAAACCAAAATAGCTACTCTTCAATGGCCAAACTTCCCTCACTCTAGTTTTTGAATTATTCTCTTAAATTATTTAATGTTGAACATCGAATCTCATAGTACAAATGCATCAAAATCCCCAACATATAATGAAAAAATAAATCTCTACAAATCTAGGATTGAATCCCACATAGTGTGAATAGTTATTTATGATGTTAAAAGTAATGTCCATTTCCTTAAACTCTATAGGCATCGAATATGCCATGGTGAGTAGAATTTTTACACATTATAAACATAAAATTTACTTAAATCCTATAAAATAAAATATATATAGAATTATCCAAGATTCATCTCATATCAATTTTTAATTAAGTACTATGTGGAATGAATGAGTAGGATTCTTTGATAGGATTTGGTGGAATTACAACATCATTCAATATATCCCTGACCATGGGTGAGTGAACATTTTCATGGATTAAGTTCCCATGAACCTTCATCAATTGATCTACAAACCCCTGGTTATGGAATTAATAGTTGATTAAATTATTAATTCTATCCATATAAAGTTCCTCCTTAGGTTGACTGAAAATTTTCCATGTCGTAACACATCATGTCATGTTGGGAAGTTTCACCAACAAATATAATGGTCCTCTATACTCAACATGGTTGTTCCATTAATAGGCATGTCATGGAATGAACTATCTGTAGCTTCCTAGAAATACATTTTCTTAATATTTCTTAGATTCATCTATATTTCACAGCAAGGAAAAATATTCCATTTAGTGACATAAAATAATAAAATCAAATATGAGTATCATTTATTATAATTAAAACCCAATGAATTAAAATATAAAATTGAGTAAAAATATATATATAAAATAATTCTAACAAGCTATACCACACTTAATCCTTTTATTGAACTTAATAATATTATTTACATCTTTAAAATAAAGAGTTTATACCAAAAAAAGGGAAATAGTCAATTTATTATTTTCATAATTATAAAGTTTTAAATTAATATTCTAAAACCATAAAACATATTGATTAAATAATTCCAAAATTTATGTTCATCTATAATTAAAAACTCAATACATTTTTCATTTTCACCAATATTATTCAACATTTCATCAACATTTGTGCCATTTATGATTTAGCATTCCAATACTTCTTTTCATTCATTATTAAGGAATAAATAATATTTAGTTTTTCCCATTCTCATAAAATAAGAAATCTATCTATTGTAATGACTTGGATTTCCCCAGGCCATCCCTTTGTGAAAATCCAGTTTGAACTATAGGCATGAGTGAGTAGAGGGATTTGGAATTAGTGAGTCAGGGGAGTCAACATCGGTGAGTCAAGGGCATCCGAATCAGTGATTTAGGGACCTCAACATTGGTGAGTTAGGGGAGTCGGTATCAGTCAGTTAGGGGTATCAGTGTTGGTAAGTTGAGGGTGTTAGTGTTAGTATTTCAGGGCATCAGTAGGTCATGAAATCAGTAAGTAGTGGAATCTATGAGTCACTATGTCGGTAGATCAACATCAGTGGATCAGTGTCGGTAGGTTGCATCAGTATCTTAACCATCTATGGCTCACTGTCGGTGACTTACCCATCGGTGACTCATCTCCTATTTTTCCATTTTTTCCAGTTTTCCAGTTTCGCCCCTTTTACATTTTATTTGATGTAAAACGAGTTTAAAGTCTTTTTTGGCGATTTTAAGGAAATTTAAATTGATATTAGGTATAAATTTAATATCCTAATGTTACAGGGGATTTGAGATACTCAAACAACTTAATCTTGACCATGATCCCATGTTAATGGATTTTGAAACCGTTCTTCCTTTAATATAAGATTTGGATCTTCAATGTCAGGACCTTCCCTTACCAGTGCGTTTTCCTTTCTGTCTTGATTAACCTCAAGTGTTCCTCTCTAGAAGATATGTGCACCTATTCTAGAGCCGTATCCTACTTAATTTTCTTCTAGTTTTCTACTGCTTACACGATCCCCTGTTCTCGGGGCAAAGAGGATTTTTAGTCACCTATTGTTTCAAGTAGGTATTCTTCTACCTCTATCTTTTTGTGTATTATGCATGGTGTGTGTACTAATTTCTCTTCATGAAGGATGGATGAATATTTTTCTTAACAATTAATAAATGAGGGGAAGGGAATATGATCAAAAGATAATGAGGTTAATGGAATAATGTGATGGGAGTGGTTTGATGTTGATCGCTTGTTTTATTTGTTATCATTGATTATTTTATGGTTTGTTGTGGACATATGCCTTATGAAAATCATGGATGTTGGTGGTATCTACTTGTGCACTGGTGATGTTCTATTTTTATTATGTTTCTCGATAAATTTAGGTAATATGAAATCTTTTTAATCACGTATACTTGGTTAATTAAATGGATTACCTAGGATCAAACCTATTCGGTGATCACCAAGGTTATTTAAAGTGGAATTAAAGAACCCCTATTGGATAAATCTGAATACCCTTGTCTTGATGGTATGGCTGTGTGCTATGTGTTTTATGGGGTCCTAGCCTTGTGTAGGTCATGGGTACAGGGGTGGACAATGGAGTTGGTTCTGTGAGAAGGGTGTGGTATGTGTGTGCAATGGGGTTGTGGTTAATGGGAGTTTCTACAGGCTTAGTGTGTGGGGGTGGTACAAGTGGTGTGTTAGAACCCCAATTTGAGAGACTGGTTGATTTTAGAATGTATGGAATTTTAGGTATGAGGACTACCTTTGTTTGTGTTGTGGCCATTGGGCAACATTGGGAAGTGGGAGTGCAATTTGGTTATGGGCTTGTTATGTAGTGGGACTACATCTGGGGTTTTTTTGAGTAGTGGGGCTATAGGTTTGGGTGAATGGGAATGATTGTGTGGTATAAATTTGAAGAATGAAAAATGGAAGTGGTTGAATGAGTGTATAAGGAAAAAGGGGGTGTGTAGTGGAATTTCAAGTTGGTTGTTCTCTATTGTTTCTATAAATGGGTGTTAAAATGAAAATGATTTACCTTGGTAGTTGCCCTAGATAGTGTTGGAATAAACTAAATTGAACCCCATAATTAATAAATAGGAATTAGTTGAATGAAAAATGGGTTTTGTGTATGATTTAGTAGTGGCTGTTGTGTGATTTTGAAAGTAGGGGTAACATCAAATGTGGTTCTGTGTGGGTTGGTTGTTTGTTTTTGGACCTATAGGTTGGGATGAGTGTTTGTCTACTTATTTTTATAAATTTTAGTTACTTGTTATTTTTATATTCACCCCATCCTCATTGAGCACCATGTTCTAAACACCCCCATCTCATGGGGGAGGGTTTCTCTCCTAACATCTCAGTGGGAGGATAGATGGCTGGTTACTAAATTTCTCCCACGCACCCTCATCCAGGTTCTTACCGTTCAAGAATATCCAGGAAGGCTGTAATGTCTTGAGGCTTACCATAGTCCAAGATCCTACAGGGTGGTTTTTTGGGGATGTCGGGCCTAGGTGTTTTCATGCTAGGATTATTTTCCCAAGTGTCTTTGGGATGAGTCCCAAGTGTATTCGAGCGAGAGATGTGGTGTGGTTGAGGCCCAGGTGTGTACAGGCAAGTTGTGAAAGTGTGATTGTGTTTTAAAATATTTGTAGTGTCAAGATTTTAGCCACTAGGAATCATAATCAACTAGTGGGAAAGTGGTGTGGGTTACCCAAATGTCAATGTACTTATACTACTCCTTTACCTGACTTGTGTTATTTGGTTAGTGTGCCTTGGTGAGGCTAGGAAGGTTATTATTTCTTGGTAGGTGATTTTAGGTTCTACTATTTTCTCATAAGGGAATTAGTATGTTCCCCCAATTGTGAATGGGTGGATTCAGTTTTCATATTGGGTATACTTGTATACTCACCCTATGTTTGTAAAACTATTTTCAAGTTTCCAAGAGGACTTTGAGGACCGTGTTGGACTTTACTAGTTCGGGTGCCGAGATAGTTGTTGTTCTGCTACTTAGTTCTTTATTTGGGTACTTGTTTTAGTAATTTGGTTGTAATTTTGTCATAGTTTACATTTAAATCATGCATGGGTTGTATTTGGTTTCCTTTATATAAAACTTTGGTGTTGCATGGAATTTTTACCGTCTTATCTCCCAATATTGTTTTCATTAAAAAGGGAAATGCCTTCATTTTTGTGTGATATTCTATACCCTTGGTGTTATTCACCACTCTAGGGCCTATTGTATGTGAGACTTGAGGGTCATTATCTCTCCTTAATCTTAAAGAAATAAGGGCGTGACACTTTTCTGTCACTTCCCTTTTCTGAAAGAAGGCAGATCGTGACAAAATGATATCAAAGGGAGGTTGAATAATAGGATGGAGTTCATATTTAGGCATAGTGAGGAATTAATGGGGTGGTAGGAAAACAATGTTAGGTAATATTGGTGTGTGAAATAGGTCAGGGAAGACTAGCTAGGACACATGATTTTAGGGCCCCCCCATGATCCGATGCAAGTACTTTGGACCTTCTAAATGACCAAGTGATACTACATTTATTGCAGGGTAGATACCCTAGGAAAGGTACATGTATCATAATTACTTGTGGTCTTATGTGTCTCAAGAGTTTTGGGAATTTAATAAAGTGTTAAAATAAATATTAAAAGAAAATTTTCATATTACCTGGGATTAGGAGTTCCTTGTTTACCCTTTTTTAGCTATGGCACTCGGACGTCGCCCATGTGTGGTACGAGAAGCTGAGGCCCAGTAGTCTAACCCAATTGATCAATGGAGGGACAATCGAGAGGAGGAAGATGACTTGGGGAAAAAGACCCTTCATTCCTTCCAGTGACAGACTCTAGGAAATTACGGGGGAAGCGTCTCAGGCATGGAGATAGAGGGTTGGATTAAGGAGATGGTGATCACTTTTAGCTTGATCCGGGCTCTGATAGAGTACTTAGTTCCTCTGGAATTGAGATAGATGTGAAGAATAATGCGTCTGTGGTGGATGATTTACCTCAGGGAGAAAAATGAGACCGATGTCTCATGGGATGACTTTGAGAAAGAGTTTCGGTAAGAGTTCCTTTTTTCGATGATGAAGGCTAAGAAGAGGTAGGAGATTCTCTCCCTCTAGCTGAGGAGTATGTTGGTGGGGGAAATGGGGATCAATTTAAAGGATCTCCTATGCTTCACACCAGATTTATTTTTGAATGACGAGTCGTAGGTGAGACAGTTGGAGGAGAAACTCCGACCATATCTTCAGTATGCCATAACTCTCTTTACTCTTCTGACATAATTAAAAGTTCAGAAGAAGGATGAAGTAATAGAGAGGATGCAATTATAGGGATATGTACCATGAGAGGAGATCCAAATGAGTTCATTAAAGGGGAAGGCAGTCAGTATAAGGTCTCTAATATCTGGTCCTTCTAAGTTTTGACCAATGGGAAGTAGGCCTCAGCAGTTTTAGTTCCGATCTTATAGTCCTCAACCTTTCCCCATGGGCCCTAGAATGAGGTGATTCTTCTATGGAATTCATGGAAATATTCAGAACTAGTTCCCAGTTTGAGCACAATACAGCGGGGATGAGCTGGTTTGGAGCCCACACCAACAACAGTAGTTGCTAGACAGGCCTTTCCAGTAGTAGTGGAAGAAAGCTCCTATTCCACTGAGGGTAGATGGTGTTGGGGGAGGCAATCCTCAGAGTTCTCTTCTGGGATATAGAACATGGCATGGTGGGGGAGGTGGTTGATATCAGAGGGGTAGATCTGGGCATGGGTAGTTGCACACTCCTGAGGTAGCAGTACCAGTAGGGGTAGAGGTTGTTCGAGGAATGATCAGTTTGTTTAGCACTCTTTCTTGTGATTTATTTGATTAAGGAGCCTCACAATCCTTTGTTTCACCCAGTACCTCCCATGCCTTGAGACTAGACATATAGATACTTCCTGTGCCCATGGTGTTGAGTACTCTATTTGGAAGTCAGAATAGTTTGTTTGATGTTTTACGAGGATGTAGAATGATGTTGGGGCTGTATCAGTCCAGAGGGAATCTTCTTCTATTACAGATACTATTGTACGATATCATCCTAGGAATCGAATGATTTTTTGCACAGTATTATCAATTACTTCTGAAATAGAGTCATGTTTTCTAGTATGGTTGACTAGCGTGTAGTTTTTATTGGTGAGAGGGACTGTCAGGTGGGAAGTCGGTATGTGGAGCCTCTTCTCTCCTTGATGGATGAGTTGTTAGTAGGATCAGTAGACATAGAGATGGTGGAGGTTCCAGGGGGTTTTCATTGAGTTTCTAGATTTCTTCTCAGAGGAGGTTGTGTCTCAACCCCCTCATCCTGACATCAAGTTCGGAATATACTACCAATCCAGTGCCAGTCCGATTTTGATGGCTCCCTATTGGATGATGCCTTCTAAGTTATGAGAGTTGTATATTTAGGTTGACGACCTGATGAAAAATGGTTTTACCTGGATGAGTGTGTCACCATGGTGTACTCTATTCTTGTTCTAAAATAAGTCTGACGATCTTCTAAGACTATGTATATACTAGTATAGAATGAATTAGGTGACAGTTAATAATATAATGACCCGCCAATTTTCATTGGCTTGAGAGATCAACGATTCATTACTAGGCCTTAAGAGACATCCCCAAGGCACCAAAGGCTGGCAATAAAGGTTGAAGGGTTTCAAAATACTTGGGGGACGATTTACCCTTTAACTTAAGACAACCAACAAACATAGAAACTAGATAAACATCTCCAATCAACCACTATATGAAGCATGATTTAAAACCAAAACAACTCAACCATTAATTTATGAAAAACCAACCAAAAGTACCACAGTGAAAACAACCACTAAAAATCAGAGTAAACAGCAGAAAGACAACTCAAATACTAAAAGACAACAACCCAACTCCATTCTCCACAAGCTCCAAGCTCCAACATCATGAACCAGCCCAAGTATCACGAAGCATCACTCTAAACATGTGAAACTTTACCTTTTCCAACGTCCCGGTATATGACATCTGGAAAAGCACCAACGTGCCAAAGCAGGGCGTGAGTAATGAAACTCATTAGGTTTTCCCCAATGACTTCCCAAACCATGCCTCTAGGATAAAACATGTTAGCACATTTATATAAAATAATTTATATAAAGCAATTCCAAAAACAATTCACAATATAACAAGTTCCATGTCCAAGCCATTTTTCCAAAAAAACCACCTTTCTCAAGAAAAGAAACCAAGCAATATTTCCAATAAAATTCACATTTCCATTTTGTCACATTCATTCCATTCCACAAATCCACACAACCAACCATGAATGCAACCTGGACCTCCCTATACTCACAAGTGGTGAGCTATCCTTCCACTAAGTCGTCACTTAGTGAACTACCTTGACAGGGGTACATCACGACCTTATCCATCCCAATTTATTGATGGGGGGAATTATCGCCCTTATCCATCCCAACCCTTTGATGGGGGTACTTCTCACCCTTATTTATCCCAATGCATATAAACACACACCACAACCCATGCAATCCATGCCCAGAACCAAGTGTGTTCAAAACCTTTCAATAAAGCATCACCCTTTTATTGAAAACCCATTTTCCCATAAACCATTTTCCAAATCCAGCAAATCCATATTTTTAAAATCACCATTTTAAAATCAAGAAACCAAAACACTTTGCACAACCATTCTTTCAATTTCCACAATTTCATTAAAACCCATAAATCATCACTAAAGAAGATTTATAACATGTTTTGCACCACAATTTTACAATCAAAACCAAGAAAATAAATCAATTTGAACTAAGCCTTCAAGTTCTAATAGAGAGGAATCGAGAGTGAAGCCTCCTACCTCAACAAATTGGGTGAAACCAAGCCATGGACGAAGAACGCTCAAGAACACCGAGTCAAAAATCCAAAAACTCTCCTTAGATCTCTTCTCCTAACACAACCATGACCAAATCTTGTCATATTTGGCATCCACACCCCTATATCTACCCATAACGGGCGTATATCTAAGAAAACGATAGAATATGATAAGTAGATCTGACAAACCGATCAAGAGTGATCACAAACCTTAAGAATTCGGCTTCGATTCGCCAAGAGAAGCCTTCAGATCGCCTCTGAAATGCTTGGGAGAAGTCTTCCAACCTTCAAGGGAGAGTAATCCTGAGTTAGGGCCACTTAGAAGTTTTAAACAAGGTAATTAGAGGCAAAACGAGTTAGATCTACAAATTAAGGATCTAATTTTAAGTGACCGCACAGTTAGTCTGCACGGTTTGACAAACCGTGTGCTAACCATGCATTGGCTACTCCATCGTCCACCCTTCTCGCACGGTTTGGCCACACAGTTAGCCAAACCATGCACCGACCGTGCGACTTCCCCTTTGCCTCAAAACATCATTCCAAGTTCCCCCGAATCTCCCATTCAACACCCTTAACTTTAAAAACATGAAAAACATCAAGAAAGGGTTACATACCAGAAACCAGGGGTACTACATTCTCCCCACCATTGGCCTTTCCGTCCCTGGAAAGTAGAAAACCATCGCTTTCCTGAAATAGTTCTAGCTACTGCTCTTTTATTTCTTTCTCGCATTACCAAGTCTCTTCCTGAATCTGACCATGCTGCCATAAAACCCACACTAGACCAATGCTTTTTCCAAGAAATACTTTCTCTTGACTATCCACTATCAGTACCGGGATATGTATCAACGAAGAATCCAGCTCTAGGTCAACATGATCCCTTCTGATCACATGTTAAGAATCGGGTTGATACTTCTATAACTAAGATACATGGAACACATTATGCACTACACTGAACCGTGGTGGTAATGTCAACCGATAAGCCACCTCACCAACCCGTTCCAGTATCTCAAAAGGGCCTATATACCGAGGAGATAATTTTCCTTGCTTCCCAAAATGATGTTGTCCAAGCCTTGGAGTGATTATAAAAAAGACATGATCACTCACTGCAATCAACAACGGTCTTCGGAAATGATCCGCATAAGATTTATGATGAATCTGAGCCGTCTCCATCCTCTTTCTAATCAACTGGATCTTCTCCGTTGTTTCTTGGACAAGGCTCGGCCCAACTAGTGAAGTCTCACTTGTTTCCACCCAACAAAGTGGAGAACGACAAGAACGCCCATACAATGCTTCAAACAGATCCATGCGTATCGAGGACTGATAACTTTTATTGTATAAAAACTCGATTAAGGGTATATTCTCCTCCCATGAGCCACCAAAATCTATTACACAAGCCCGCAACATGTCTTACAATGTCTGTATCGTCCTCTCGGATTGACCATCCGTCTGAGGATGATACACTGTGCTCATAGTCAACTGAGTCCCAAGGGCTTGTTGTAAGGATTTCCAGAAACAAGAGGTGAACCTCAGATCTCTATCTGAGATAATAGACACTGGTACACCATGTCTCTTTACCACTTCCTGGATATAGATTTTTGAAGGATCTTCCACCGTATGAGTTTCACAAATCGGTATGAAATGGGCCAACTTGGTTAGACGATCCACTATCACCCAAATGGAATCGTGTTTCCAGACCATTCTTGGAAGAACGGTAATAAAATCCATTGCTATCTGATCCCATTTCCACACTAGGATAGGTAAATATTGTATCATACCAACTATCCACTGATGTTATACTTTAACTTGCTAACAAGTTAAACACCTTGAAACAAATTCAGCTACCCTTCACTTCATGCCGCTCCACCAAAACTGCGCCTTCAATGCCTTATACATATTCTGTGTACCCAGATGTACAACCCTTCTTGAATGGTGGTAAGCATGAAGGAGTTGTTCCTAAGCAGCTAAAGGTACAACCATCCGATCTCGAAACCGCAAAACTGAACTCCCATCCAGCTTCCATCCCTCAATGGTCTCCCCACCATTGATTTTTGAACTCATTGCAACACAGTCTACATCAGATGCCTGTGCATCCTTTAATATCTCCACTAAATCAGGAACAAGTGCAACTGGAATGAAAACCGCAACATTGGTTCGGTGTTCAAATTCTATACGCATGTCAGCTAGGACCGACATCAATTGCCAGTCATCTGAAGATTCCTTTGCCAACTGAGCATACGACTTCCTGATTAATGTGTCGGCCACCGAATTTCCCTTACCCAGTGTATACATTAAGTCAAAGTCGAACATTTAAAGATTCTCCATCCATCTAATCTTCCTCAGATTCAAATCTCGTTGTGAGAAAATGTGTTTCAAGATTTTGTGATCCGTAAACACGGTAAATTTCTCACAAAAGAGATAATGTCTCCATGTTTTCAAAGCATAGACTACTGCAGCTAACTCCAAATCATGTGTTGGGTAATTTTTCTCATGCACTCTCAACTTCCTTGACCCATAAGGAACCACATGGTCTCCTTACATGAGAACACAACCCAAGCCTGTTCCCAAAGCATCACAATACACTACATACCCATGTCCTGATTTCGGAAAAATCAAGATGGGTGCTGATGTAAGGAGAACTTTCAATTGTTGAAAAGATCTATGACATTCCTCAGTCCATTTAAATGAAATGTTCTTCTGTGTCAATGCTATCATAGGCGATGTTAGTCATGAGAATTTACAGAAAAAGCATTGGTAATAACCAGCTAGACCAAGAAAACTTTGTATTTCCAAGACATTCTTCGATGGTTTCCAAGAAAGAACAACTTCTATCTTTTATGAATCCAATGAAACACCTTTCTAAAAAACAACATGGCCCAGAAAACATACCTGTTGTATCCAAAAATTGAACTTTGATAATTTGGCATAAAACTGATGGTCTCTCAAGATTTCCAACACTATCGTCAAGTGTTTCTCATGCTCAGCACTTGTTTTTGAATACACCAATATATCATCCACAAACACCACAACAAAAGAATCCAGATATCGCTGAAATATCCAATTCATCAATTCCATAAAGACTGATGGTGAATTTATAATACCAAAAGGCATGACTACATATTCGTAGTGGCCATATCTGCTTTTGAAGGCTGTCTTCAGAATATCCTCCTTCCAAACTCGCAACTGGTGATATCCTGAATGCAATTCAATTTTAGAGAACCACTGAGCTCCCCTCAATTGATCAAATAGGTCATCAATGCGTGGAAGTGGATATCTATTCTTTATCGTAACTTGGTTAAGTTTACGATAATCCACACATAGCCACAAAGTTCCATCTTCTTTCTTTACAAACAAAACTGGTGCTTCCCACAGAGACACGCTTGGCCCAATGAAACCCTTTCTTTCCAGATCCTCTAATTTCTCTTTCAATTCCCGTAACTCTGTTGGTTCCATCCTATAAGATGGAAGTGAGATAGGACTGGTCCCTGGAAGGAGATCAATCGTATACTCCACTTCTCTTATAGGTGGTAACCCTGAGAATGTTTCAGGAAAAACATCAGGAAATTGATCCACCACAGCTGGAAAACTATTTTCCGTGATCTCTTCCAATGATTCCAAAGTCAATGCTGCTAATTGGTAAGAAATCATTCCCACCATTGGTGCCAACAAGCTCTTTTCACCTTTCTTTACTATCCTTTATCCTCTAAAGGGATGGTCGATGCCGCCCTCATTTTTGAAACTAACCATTCTCCTATAATAGTTGATGTGAGCCTTAAACCTTGCCAACCAATCCATACCCAAGATTACATCATAGAAATCCATATCCAACATGGAGAAGTCCCATTCCAGCTCAGCTCCATCAATAGTTATAGCACATGCTCGACATACTAAGGCTTGGCATTCTCTTTCACCAAGAGGAGTTTGCATTTTCAACACAGAAGGCATCATTTCCAGTTTTAAACATAGCAAGTCAATAGCATGAGAAGCAATTAAGGAGTGTGATGCACCAGTATCAAACAACACTTGCATGAGGGTTGAATTCAAAGGAATCGTACCTCTCACTATAGATGGTCCAGCCTGATCATCGACCATCATCTGCTCATCTCCATACAATTGCTTTGTCGCTATGCTACTTTCCTTGTTGCCTTGCTGAGATTTCCTTGGTTGAGGGGTCATGGTATTACTGGAATAACCATAACTATATCTGTTCTGTTGGCGAGACTGATTTTGCTGTCCTCGCCCTGTCGAAGCATAAGATGCTTGCAACACTTGACAAGTGTCACGAACACCTGACCGTGGAGAACTGCAAAAATATCTCTGAAGATTCCCCATATTCTTGCAATTGTGGTATGCTCTCGGTGGTCCTGTACATTCTCATTTCATGTGATCAGTCGAACCACATTGAAAGCACCCTGCTTTACTCTGGGGTCGTGGAGGAAGGTTGACTGATCACGCCGTCTGGTTCTGATTCGCACTCCCACCTTGGAAGTAGGTGTCCCTCTTCCACTTGTTCCCAGCATTGGAGTTCCCACCCATTCCCATGGGTATCATCATGCCTCCTCCTATCGATCCCAAGATATAACGTTCATCAACTGTTTCTCTATTCACCATTTCTGTATAATCCGTAATACAAATCACAATTATCTTCAAGCGAATCTCCTATCGTAACCCTGATTCAAAGATGCGTGCCTTCAGCAACATACTTTCAGCAACTTCTGATGAAAAGTGGACTAAATTCATGAATTTAGCCGCATATTCTGTGATAGAGATATTCTCCTGCTTCGGACTGAAAAATTCTGTTTCCCTCTGGATCTTAAACGTGTGAGAATAGAATTGTTTATTGAACAACTCCTCAAATTCCTTCCAGCCTAGGCCTTGATCCACCTTAGCCTGCACCACTATATCCCACCACTATCGTGCAAGATCCTCCAGCATATACGTCTCCAACTTTACTTTCAGTTCTACTGGTGTGCCGATGAAATCGAAGATACGATTCATCCTACTCAGCCACACCTCCACCCTTTTTGGTTCAGAATCACCCCAAAAGATAGGTGGATTCTACTTCTAGAACTAAATGGAATGGTCTACATTCCTTGAATCATCCCTAAGATTCCCTGTGTCCACAGCCTGGAATGCTTGAACAATACTCTGAACTAGCTCTTGGTTCACATGTGGTTCAGGTGCAACCACATTCTCCGCAGCTTCTTTGGGTTGGTTTCTATGACGCCTAACAGGTTCCATTTTCTATACAAACAATGCACGCCATTAGTCTCACTTCCTAGCAACTGAAGGCTTAGCATTTTAATTTCTATCACATCAACTATCACATAATTATTTTCTATTCATCAAGATTTTCCACATGTTCAACCATTTTTGAAAACATCCCACATACTTTTTGAAAATCCACCCGTTTTCAAAATATACCAAATATCCACTTTTCAAAATCTTTCATTTGAAAATAAATTTCTGCATTTTTAAAAAATTTTCACCTTGCCCAAAATCATAAATCATTCTTCGCAATGAGATATGCCATCCTAGTGGGAAGTCATTCCTCTAATTCATGTCATGCTCATCTCATTGGCTAAACCCATGGCAATGAGATTTACAACATTCTATAAGTGTATCCAAAACACTTATGTACCCAAAACCCTGGTAACTTGAAGTTTAGCATAAACGGGTTAGCTACGTCCTTTTATGCTATACATTTCAAGTTTCGACAATCCTAATCCTGTCTAAGATGATAACCCAAGGAATAGACAAGAAGGAATTTCAACTCCAGGACCAAGAACATTGATGGACACTTGTTAGGAAAGGACCGAACAAGCTGATACCATTTGTAATGACCCGCCGATTCTCATTGGCTTGAGAGCTCAATGAGTCATTACTAGGCCTTAGGCGACAACCCCAAGGCACCAAAGGCTGGCAATAAATGCCAAAGGATTTAAAAATACTTGGGGGATGATTTCCCTTTAACTGAAAACAACCAACAAATAGATCAACTATATAAACATCTCCAAGCAACCACTATATAAAGCATGATTTAAAACCAAAACAACCCAACCATTAATTTTATCAAAAACCAACCAAAAGTACCACAGTGAAAACCAACACTAAACATCAGAGTAAACAATGGAAAGACAACTCAAATACTACAAGACAACAACCCAAATCCATGCTCCACAAGTTCCAAGCTCCAACATCATGAACCATCCCAAGTATCACGAAGCAGCGCTCTAAACTTGTGACACTTTACCTTTGCCAACATCCTGGTATATGACATCTACAAAAGCACCAACGTGCCAAATCAGGGGGTGAGTAATGAAACTCAGTAGGTTTTACCCGATGAATTCCCAACCCATACCTCTAGGATAAAACCTATTATCACATTTATATAAAATAATTTATATAAAAAAAATTCCAAAAATAGTTCACAATATAACAAGTTCCATTTCCAAGCCATTTTTCCAACAAATCCACCTTTCTCAAGAAAATCAACCAATCAAGATTTCCAATCAAATTCACATTTTCATTTTGGCACATTCATTCCATTCCACAAATCCACACAACCAACCATGCATGCAACCTGGACCTCCCTATACTAGCGAGTGGTGAGCTATCCTTCCACTAAGTCGCCACTTAGTGAACTACCTTGATGGGGGTACTTCACGAACTTATCCGTTCTAACCTATTGATGGGGGGAATTCTTTACCCTATCCATCCCAACCTTTTTATGGGGGTACTTCTCGCCCTTATCCATCCCAATACATATGAACACACACCACAACCCATGAAATCCATGCTCAGAACCAAGTGTGTTCAAAAGCTTTCAATAAAGCATCACCCTTTTATTGAAAACCCCTTTTTCCTACAAACCATTTTCCAAATACAACAAATCCATATTTTTAAAATCACCATTTTAAAATCAAGAAACCAAAACACTTTGCACAACCATTCTTTCAATTTCCACAATTTCATTAAAACCCATAAATCATCACTAAAGGAGATTTATAACATGTTTTCACCACAATTTCACAATAAAAACCAAGAAAATAAATCAATTTGAACTAAGACTTCAAGTTCTAAGGGAGAAGAATTGAGAGTGAAGCCACCTACCTCAAAAAATTGGGCGAAACCAAGCCACGGATGAAGAACGCTCAAGAACACCGGGTCAAAACTCCAAAAAATATCCTTAGATCTCTTCTCCTAACATAGTCAAGAACAAATATTGTCATATTTGGCATACAAACCCTTATATCTACCCATAACGGGCGTAGATCTGAGAAAACCAGAGAAGAGGATAAGTAGATCTAAGAAACCGATCAAGAACGATCACATACCTTAAGAATCCGGCTTCGATTCACCAAGATAAGCCTTCGGATCGCCTCTGGAATGCTTGGGAGAAGTATTAAAACCTTCAAGGGAGAGTAATCCTGAGTTAGGGCCACTTAAGAGGTTTAAACAAGGTAATTAGAGGAAAAATGAGTTAGATCCACAATTTAAGGATCTAATTTTAAGTGACCGCATGGTTAGTCCGCACGGTTTGACAAACCATGCGCTAACCGTGCGTTGGATATTGCCTCGGCCACCCTTCTTGAACGGTTTGGCCACACGGTTAGACAAACCATGCACCGACCATGCGGAAGCCACTGCCTCGAAGTCCCACTGCGCACGGTTTGGCTGCACGGTTAGACAAACCGTTCGCCGACCATGCGACATCCCCTTTGCCTCAAAACATCATTCCAAGTTCTCCCAACTCTCCCATTCAACACCCTTAACTTTAAAACCATGAAAAGCATCAAGAAAGGTTTACATACCAGAAACCAAGGGTACTAAAAATAACTATTAACCCTCCCAAGGATCAAAGATATTTTCAACTGGATAAAGGGAGCAGGTTAGTTCTTTAAGATTGATCTACGATCTAGATATCACCAGTTGAGGGTGAAGGAGCGTGACATCCCAAAGATTTATTTCAGGTGAATGTATGGGAACTTCAAGTTTAGGGTCATTCCATTTGGTGTTACGAATGCACCATCAGTGTTCATGGGGCTCATGAACTCTGTCTTCCTCAAGTTACTAGACCAGTTCTTCATCGTGTTCATCGATGACATCTCAATCTACTCAAGGACAAAGGAGGAGCACACTGAGCATATGAGGAATGTCTTGGAGGTCCTCCGACACCACCAGATCTATGGGAAGTTGGCCAATTGAAAGTTCAGGATGCAGGAGGTGAACTTTATTGGACACGTGGTATCTCAACAAGGGATATTAGTGGAACCATAAAAGGCTATGGTGGTTGTTTCTTGGGAATCACCCAAGAACATGGTAGAGGTCTATATATTCCTAGGTAATAGACTATTATCGGAGGTTTGTACCTGAATTATTATGAGTTTCATCTCCATTGATATCCTTGACCAGGAAAGACCATGCCTTCATGTGGAGTGAGCAGTGTCAGGCGTCATTCAACTACCTGAAGGGGAAGTTGGTCAGTGCCCCAGTGCTTAGGTTTCTAGAGGAAGGAGTGATGTTCGAGGAGTTTTATGACACTTCTGGTCTAAGATATGTACTGATGAAACAATGGGGAGTGATATATTATTTGTCTAGGTAGTCATGTATTCACAAACATAGCTATGCTATCCATGATCTGGAGCTTTCAGAAACCGTTTTCATTCTGAATTTTTGGAGACATTACCTCATCGAGGATCAATTTGTGGTCTTCAAAGATCACAAGATCTTGAAGTATATCTTCTCCCAATGAGACCTGAACTTGCGACAAGGAATGTGGATGGAGTTTCTCTAGGACTAAGACTTCAAGATATCTTACACCTTAGGAAAGGGGAACATGGTGGCCGATGCCTTAGGTAGAAAGTTGTAGAAGGAGGTATTTTGGGAATCCACAGATGCTTGGAAGGTTGTGGAGGATTTGGATGGTTTATATATGTATGTGAGAGTGGATGATTACAGATGATGTCTATTCTAGATTATACTTCATTATTACTTAATGCGTAAGGTAGAGGATTCTTAGTGGGGAGACTCAGAGACTAAAGTGACACGTGATCGTACAGTCTAGGGTGATTCTCAAGAGGAATGGTCGTAGGATAGTCAGAATCAGCTACTATTCCATGGAAAGATATTTTTCCTAGTGGAAATGAATGAGGGAGTTCTTAGTGAGTTCCATAGATCACCCTTTTCAGTGAATCTAGAAGTTTTTAAGATGTATTGAGGCTTTAGGGAATAGTTTTGGTGGCCCAGGGTGAAGTAGGTATTTGTGGAGTTTTTGGCAAGGTACCTAGTGTGTCAACAGGTGAAGGATGAGAACTGTGTTCCTAGAAGTCTATTTTTGACCTTATATGTTACCAATTGGAAGTGGGATGAAATCTTGATGGATTTTATCATAACATTACCCAGGACTTGGGGAGGATGAGATTATCTTTGGGTAGTAGTAGACCAGTGGAAAAAATCGGCTCACTTCTTGGAAATAAAGGAGTAGAGCGTAGTGGATGCCTTAACACAGATGTATGTGGATAAGGTGGTGCAGCTGTATGGAGTTACAAGATTGATTGTATCAGATCTTGATAAAAGTTTTATGTCATGATTCTAGAGGGTATTGCACCATGACTTTGAAACCCAGTTACACCTCAATACTTCTTTCCACCCTCATACAGATGGGAAGATAGAGAGGACCATCCAGATGTTGGAAGAAATTTTAGGTGCATGTGTTCTAGAATTTAGTAGGTATTGGGTGTGACATTTTTCCTTAGTATATTTTTATTACAATAATATCTATCACTCTTACATAAGTATGGTTCCATTAGAAGCTCTATACGGGAGGTCGTGTCATTAACCCTTGTGCTGGAAAAAATTTGGGGAGGCAACCATTCTTGGTCCAGACATGGTATAGAGTATGATAGAGAAGGTGTAGCTTTTCCAGGAGAGGATGAAGGTAGAACATGATCGACATAAGGAATATACCGATCATAGGGTGAGGCCTTTGTAGTTCTAGGTTGGGGACTCTATCTTCTTAAAGGTTTCCCCTTGATGTGGGTAGAAGAGGTTTGGAAGAGGGAGAAAGATTTATCCCAGGTTCATTAGACCTTTCAAGGTATTAGGATGAGTCAACAAGACATCTTATCAGCTGGAATTTCCATTGCAGTTGGATAGGATCCACGACATCTTCCATGTCTCTTAGCTCCTCCAGTATCTACAAGATGAATCTTACATAATTGAGTAGGGGGAGTTTAATATCATGGATGATGTGACGTTTGTGGAGCGACCATTATGAATCGACGATTGTAAAGAGAAGGTGATTTGTGGAATGAAAATTACTTTGATTCGTGTGTTATAGAGGCATGGTGGCCTCTAGGTGATCACTTGGGAGTGGAAGGCACAAATGTGTGCCTAGTACCCAGAGCTATTCTAAGTTTTTTTTGTGTTTTATTTTTGTGCTTCATTTTATGATGTAATGATTGACCTTGTTTGTTATCAGATGAGTTGTTTCCCTATTATATGAATGTGGGTAAAAATTCCTAAAAGTGCGGAGGGGAGGACCTGATCCCTAATCTAGATGCATTAATGTGGATGTGATTAATTCCATGTGGGAAAGTCAATGCCGCCCAAAGTAGATAGTATCTTGACACGGAAGAAGGATCTCCCTAATCCATGTGTCCGGACAGTGCGACCTTTGGTGTTTGTGTAGTTTTTTAGAGTAGTGGGGCCTTAGTGTTTCTAAAGTTGTTCAAGAGATAGATGTTATAGAGGTGTTCTGGGAAGTGAGGGTTATCGGTTTAGTTTTTGAACAATACAGGGTGGTTTGCTCGTTAGAGGCATCTTGTGGGGTGGTTGTTTGGACCTCTATTTTCTGAGTTTATTTTTAAATTATTGGGGACACAAATAGTTTGAAAGGTATTTGATATAATGACATGGATTTCTCTAGGATATCCCTTTTTGAAAATCTAGTTTGAACCATTGGCATCAGTGAGTCGAGGGAATCGACATCAGTGAGTCAGAGGAGTTGGCATCGGTGAGTCAAGAGCATAGGAATCGACGAGTCAGTGGTGTCGGCGTCGATGATTCAGGGGCGTCGGCATCGGTGAGTTAGGTCCATCGGTGTTAGTAAGTCGAGGGCATCAGTGTTGGCAAGTCAGGGCGTCAGTAAGTCATGGCATTGACAAGTCTTGGTGCTAGTGAGTTTTTGCATCAGTAGATCAGTGTCAGTGGATAATCATCGGTAGGTCACATTGATAGCTCACCTGTCGGTGGATCATCATCGGCGAGTCACCCATCGGTGACTCATTTCCATTTTTTTGGTTTTTCCTAGCTTTCCAGTTTCACCCCTCATACGTTTTATTTGATGTAAACCATGTTTAAAGCCATATTTTGTAATTTTTACAAATTGTTCAGTGGATATTAAGTATATATTTAATATCCTAACATTATGGGGGATTTCAAATACTCAAACCACTTAATCTTGACTATGATGCCATATTAATGGCTTTTGAAAACATTCTTCCTTTAATATAGGTTCTGACTCTTCCAAGTTGGGAACCTCCCTTCCCAGTGTGTTTTCTATTTCCGCATGGTTCTTATAAAGTGTTATTATCTAGATAAGATGTGCGCCCGTGCTAGAGCCCTCTCCAGCTCAGTTTTCTTGGAGTTTCCTAATGCTCGTGTGATCCCCTGTTCTTGGCGCAAAGAGGAGTTTAAGTCACCTATTATTTCATACAGTGATTCTCCTACCTCTCCATTTTTGTGTATCATGTGGGGTGGGTGTAATAATGTCTCTTAATGAAGAATGGATGAATTATTTTCTTAAAAAGTAATAAATGAGGGGAAGATAATATGATAAAAATATAACAGGGTCAATAAAATAACGATATGGGAGTAGTTTGATGTTGATTGTATATTTTATTTGTTATATTTTATTATTTTATGGTTTTTTTATTCCGTTTTCCTTTTGAAAATCATTTCCATTAGTGGTCTCTACTTGTGGACTGGTGATGTTTTATTTTTTTTCATGATTCATGATAAATGAATGTAACATGAAATATTCCTAATCACGTATACTTGGTTAATTAAATGGATTTACTAGGATCAAACTTGTTCTGTAATCACCCTAGTTATAAAAAGTGGAATTAAAGAATCCCAAATGGATAAATCTGAATACCCTTGGCTTAATGGTTTGGCAGTTTACTGTGTGTTTTATAGGGTCCAAGACTTGTGTAGGTTGTGGGTACAAGGGTGGAAAAAGGAGTTGGTTTTATGAGAAGGGTGTGGTATGTGTGTGTAGAGGGGTTATGGTTAATGGTAGTTGTTGTAGGCTTGGTGTGTGGGGTGGTACAAGTGGTGTGTTAGAATCCCAGTTTGAGAGAATGATTGATTGTGGAATGGATGAACTTGCAGGCAGTGAGAATTCCTTTTTTTGTGTTTTGGCTGTCAGGAAACATTGGGAAGTGGGACTGTAATGTGGTAATGGGCTTGTTATGCAGTGGGATTTCATCTGGGGGTTGTTTGGGAAGAGGGGATGCAATTTTTTGTGTAAGAGAAAGAATATATGGTATAACTTTGAAAAATTATAGTTGTAAGTGGTTGAACGAGTGTCTAGGGAAAAAGGGGGTGTGTAATGGAACTGTAAGTTGGTTGCTCTTTGTTGTTTCTATGAATGGGTGTTAAAATTGAAATGATTTACCTTGGTAGTTGCCTCAGGTAGTTCTAGAATAAACTAAAGTGAACCCTGAATTAATAAATAGAAAGTGGTTGAATGAAAAATGAGTTATGTGTATGCTTTAGGAGTAATCATTGTGTGTTTGTACATATAGGGGTAGCATCAAATGTGGTTCTTTGTGGGTTGGTTTTTTATTCTGGGACCCAAAGGTTGGGATGAGTGTTTGTTTACTTATATGTATAATTTTTAGTTCCTTGTGATTTCTATATGAACCCCACCCAAGTTGAGTACCATGTTCTGAACACCCCCATTTCATGGGGGAGGGTGTCTTTCCCAATATCCCAATGGGAGGATGGATGACTGATTACTGAATTTATTCCTCACACCCTATTTTGGGTTCTTACCACTCGAGCATATTTGGGAATGTTATAATGGATTGATACTTACCATAATCCAAGATACTTCGGGTATGTTTTTTGTAGACGAGGGGCCTAGGTGTTTGTGGGATAGGATTGTTTTCCCAAGTGTCTTCGGGATGAGGCCTAGGTGTCTTTGGGTGAGAGGTGTGGTGTGGTTTAGGCCCAAGTGTTTGAAGGTAGGTTGTGGTAGTGGAAATGCATTTTAGAAGAGTGGTAGAATCAAGAAGTTAGCAGTTAGGAATAACAGTCAACCAGTGGGAAAGTGGTGCAGGGTACCCAAATTTCGATGTACATATACTACTACTTTACATAACCTGAGTCATTTGGTGAGTGATCCTTGGTGTGGTTGGGCTAGTTAGTATTCCTTGGTAGGTGCTTTGAGGTTCTACTATTTTCTAAAAGGGGAATTAGTATGTTCCCCCACTCGTGCACGAGTGGATTTATTTTTTCTAATGGGTATACTTGTATACTCACCCTATATTTGTAAAACTATTTTCAGGTTTCTAGGAGGACTTTTAGGACTTTGTTGAACTTTACTAGATTGGGTGCTGGGATAGTTGATGTTCTACTGCTTAGTTCTTTCTTTGGGTACTTTTTTAGTACTTTGGTTGTACTTTTGTCATAGTTTAGGTTTAAATCATATATGGGTTGGATTTTTGTTTCCATTATACAAAACTTTGGTGTTTCTTGGAATTTTTACCGTCTTATCTCCTATTACTATTTTCATTAAAAAGGTTAATGCCTTCAATTTTGTGTGATATTCTATACCCTTGGTGCTAGTCACTAATCTGAGGCCTATTGGAGACGGGGATCATGGGTCATTATCTCTCCTTCATCTTGTTGAAGGAAAGACATGTCACTTTATTGTCCTTCCCTTATCTTAGGGAAGGCGGGTTGGGACATCTATAGTCTAGCAAATTATTCAACATATCTACTTAGAAATATAACCCTATAAACCATTATTCATATTTGATAAAGGTTAAATTTTAACTATGTATAATGGTTGTTGGGTTATAATATGAAACTTATGATAATATGCTAAAACATAATGACTGATTATTTAATCGCAATTCTTGATAATCAAGTAAGTATCTATGAAATAATTATTATAGTAATTATCATTCCCATGATATCACCCCCATTTACTTATCATATTTCCAAATCACCTCTATAATAAAACATTCCAAAAAATGACAAAATTTATCTTTTTATTATATAAGTTTTCCTCTCAATTTCCTCAAAGGAACTTATGTAAAAAAATCCCATTCCATTGTATGTATAACCCACTAGCATCTCAATCCCAAAATTAAAATTTCTACCAAAACTAATTATAAGAGTTATTAAAATAAGGGATAATGTGTTTCTTGTGAAATAATAATACATGGTATTTCACATTCTCACTTCATTTATTGTTTTCATTTATTTTTTTATTCTTCCTTTATATTAAAGTTTCTTGAGGATTCCATATATTCAATGAAAACCATTTATAAACCCTTCTAAAAATATCCAAGGTAAATACCCTATAGTAAATCATAAAACCATATATCAATGGTACCATGAAACACCCAAATCCATCATAAAATATAATATTAAGAAAATTCTATAATTAAATTCAATGAATAATGGTAGGAAGGATAAATAGGAATTTGATTTAGATTTTAATCAATTTCTTCCATTATCTATAGTGGTTTCACTATGATAAAAAATATTTTTTTTCTTAAGGACAACCTATCTTACAAAAATCAATAAATGGCCTCATTAGATTTAATGACTTTTAAAGACTTCATGTTTTAATTAGAAAAATAATAAAATTCTGGATGTTGTGCATACCCCCGTCTTCACTCATGAAATTGAGTGTGGGAATGAAAATTTTAGTTAGTAGAATAAAAAGCTTTTTGGTAATGGGAAACATGAAATATGTTAGTCATGTCATAGAATCATTATTAATAATCTGTTTTCAAAATAAAATTTTCTAGGAATTGACATCATGAAAAGTAATTATATCAATATTAGTTTTTATGAAAATCCAATTTGAGGTATAAATGTTTCATTTAAAAATATTCATCTAAATCTCTAACATTTGTGGATTTGATGAATTACATTTTATAAAAATTCAATATAATTATCCCAGGTGTTTATATCTTCAATATTAGGGAATATAATGAAATAAAAATATACTTATCATTGGTTAATTAATTTAATTTAAGTTCATGAATTAATTTATTTTGATTTTCATTGAAATGAAAATGATGGTAAAGGGAAAGTAAAAAAATAAATATATTAAATTAAGAATAATATCTCCCTTCCCAGGAAGCCTCATCATTTTCTATCCTTCCACTCTTCAAGATCCTTTTTCTTCCTTTGAACCTTCAGAATAAAAATAGACACATAATGCAAGGTTCAAAAAAATTCATCCTAAAAAGATAAGATAATTTACCTTGATAAGATTTACTAAACTAAAATAATTAAATAAAACCACATCATATAAATAAAAAAAATAAATGGTTACCTACCATACGTTCATTATATAAGGTATGTATGAAAAAATGATACATGGGTGTCATGTAATTAGAGAATGGATCAGAGCTCCCTAGTCTTGTGTTCAAATTGATGTTTATTTATATATATGTTTTTTATATTCTACTTATTTTACAAGGTTAAAATTTGAAAAATATTTATGGTGGACTCCAAATTTTGTAAAATTTTATATAATAGAAAAGGGAATAAAAATTTGACCTAATTTTGTAAAATTATTTATCTACTACATCTATGTGATTCTACTCATTGAATACTAGAATAAATCATTATAGTTCAACCTCATTATTTAATTTTACCAATGTTGTAAGTGCGTCTCCCATGAAAATCTCATTAGGTTCTGTAGGATATTATCCTTCAAATTTTCTTATAATATAATAATATATCCTTAGTTTTCCCATTTTTTATTCCTGTATTGGAGATTATTTCTTTGTAAAATTTTTACTAATTTCTAAGAAGTATTTCTCAATCACTTCTCATTCGTTTTAATAGTCTCTACATTTTAGATGGAATCCTTTATCTTCAGTTTAATTTTTTTCCCAGATGGTTAAGGGTATTTAAATTTAAATAATATTAGTCTATTACTTAATTATACCACATCCTCCACATATTCTATTTATACCTCTTCAAAACATGTTTTTTTATTTTACAATATAATGAATTCCATTATCAGGAATCTTCTAATCTATTAGCTCTATTAAGTATTTCTATTCCTATTCTTATATGTGTAAATTTTTTAATATTTATTCTTACTCCTCTTTAGAAGTAATAGGTTCTTCTTTAAATGATTCATCATGTTCATATCCTTCCTCTTCCTGGTACAATTCCCCCTCATCCACATCTTTGTTTATATGTTTAACCTTATCCTCTTATACTTAATCCTTAATTTTATCTTCTATTATATCAATTATTATATCGTAACCTAAAATGAATTATTCCTCATAAAAACAACAGTTGTACCAATTTCATATATTCCCTTAGATAATTCTTTATATTCAGTAGGTTATTCTTCAAGTTCCAAGATAACACTATCTTTGTTTATAGAAAACATTAATAGTGCCTCCATTATACATCATTCAAAAATATACTCTTGGTTTTATTGAAATATATTCCCTTATTATTAACACATGTCAACCTGGTATAGGGGCCCATAATTTTCATACATAAATATTAAATCATTTTAGATGAATATTCAATACATTTCATAAAAATAAATGCCTAAGGATAATACTAGTTTACTATCGTTGGAAATTTTTATATTTAATCGACTGTTACAGAAATGATATACATTATTTTTTAATAATATCTTCACAACAAGAACCATTCTTAGATATATAATACGTTAAACTATTCCTCATAACCTAGGACAAAAAACATAAGAAAGGGGAAGATCAAATTTTCAGTTAGGGTAATTATAAGAAATATCAATAAATTTTCATAGGCCAAAAAATATAATAATATGGTTTGATAACATGATCTTGATTTAAAATAATCATACCTAATTAGGTGAAGAACAATAATTATGAATAATGGTTTAAGGTTTTAAAAAATGACATAATACATAAGATTTTGGAATCATAAATAATAAATCATGATTCATGATAACATATCATAAGTATAATACATATTTTTTTATTTAACTTATGCATAGAAAATTATTTCCCTAGTCAAGGATCACATCCCTGACTATTATAGGGGATTTGGTTCACTTCCCTTCAATCATTTCCATAGTCAAGGTTTATGTCCCAGACGATCTTATTAGAAAAATACCCTAACTGAATTGTGTTCAGTCCCCATTATAGTCTAAATTATCTCATGAGATATCCTTCTTTACCCAATTAATTTGTGGTATACATAATTTTTTCCCCACCCATCACAAAATGAAAACAATAAATATCTCTGATAAAAAATCATTAAACAATAATCGTATCATCAAATCATGAACCTTAGAAAAGATACATGCTTAAAAAAATCAAATCATTATAATAATAAAAAATAAAAATAAAGAATAAATTTGTTAACAATGGATAATATCCACATAAAATCATATAAATCAAAATGGATGTCGTTATGGATAAAAGGCCAATAAAATATCTCTGGAAAATTTGTTGTGTAAAATATCATTTTTATTTGGAAGAAAATATTAGAATCAATAAATTTACAAAATATTATACAAAAAATTTACATTGAAAATAACTAAGGAAACCTATAATGGAAAATTTAAATAAACTATTATTCATGGTGGTGGAGAAAATCATTCATGGGTTGTATGTTAAAACCAAAATTCATTTCACATTGTCAGTAAAATTTCAGAAGAACATAGTTCAAAAATTGAATACAATATATCATTAAAAAAATTATGGAATGTAATTCATGGGTTAAAAATATGTTAATAAATCTTTTCATAAAAAACATTAATGAAAACATTTTAAATAAAATATGGACATGGATAAAAAGATTCCCGACCAAGGAGACAAACATGGTAAGTTTTTCATAAAAATATTATTTCAATATCTTGAGAAATTAAAGCAAGTCAAATGAGTATATAACATAAAATATATGGAAATAAAATTTTTATAACAAAATAAATAATACTTGGGATAGATATATCATATAATTTTGTCATCTAAAATTTTAATCATAAACAATCCATATAAAAATGAAATTTTAACATAAAACTTTTATCTCAAGTTTTTATTTCTTTGTAAACAATTCAACATCCAATAAAAAAATTAAAATTATAATAAATATACACTAGAACCATAATCATATATATAATAACCTATATTTTTTAGTTATAACATCTTATCACCCATATATAAAGAATATTTAATTATCATCATCATATTGGGTGTTACCTTCTTTTTTTCATGTATGTTTTTGTTTGTCAGTTATGGAACTTATACTTTTTTATTGTTTCATTATTATCCATAATTTAATTATTGATTGAAATCTCATATATAATCCTTATATACATATTTATAACCATCCATTAAAATTGATGATGAAAAATGAATTATATCCCTACGTGTATATGATAGTCTATACGTATGCCCGAGTAACATTTCAATTTATTGATCAGTGGAGAGAAAGGATGGTAAATCTTAATTCATAATTTTAGAATAATTATTATAAAATAAATAACATATATAAACATTTAATATATACCCTGATATCTATCCATGAATGATGGTGGGGAAAATTGAATCATATCACTATATGGAGGCGGTTGTCCACACGTACACATGAGAGATACATTCACCTACCATTGGATTCAAAAGCGGTGGTAAATAGATGTTACACTATCTTAGTAACATATAATTATGTTAATGATACTTTTTTTACATTTTTTATGGAAAAAAATGTTTGGAGAAATTATAAGGAGAAATAAAATTTAATTATCTTGATTAAAATCTATACATGTTATTTGAGGGGCACCCTTAAGCCATGAAGGATTTGTCTTAATATAAGAATAAAAGATATAGGATTAATAGAAGTATTTTAGAAAGGATTTTGATAAGGTATTGGATGATCTAGAAGTCATAAACGGTGTGAATAATTGAGGATAATGGATTTATTTTTATAATTTAGGGGAGGGACGCACATTTAATTTCATAAAATATTTCAATGATTGAAGGTCACTTTCATGGGAACATGGCTCAAAATTTCTAAGAATTCCAATATAGGATAATAAAATGTTGAAATATCATCAATATATTATAATTAGATATATTTGGATTTCAATCCTACCCTAATATCATGATTTAACCCCCCATAAACCCGTTTAAATATAAACCGTGTTATAAAAATTATTGTTCTTACTATTCACAAAGAAAACATTGGAATTCCTATTTTTAAAATGATATTAAATTACTAAAGTAAATTTTTAATTTTTTATGAAATCAATTATAATGTTTTCATGAAAAAAAAGATATAAAAACCTAGTTTTGAAAAAAATATATTTCTGAAGCATAAAATGAATTTATAGAAAATTTTGTACTAATTTATTATAAATTAATAAATAATTCTTCATTAATAAAAACCATTATACATATTTTTCAAAATGTGTTTTTTTTCTATTAATACCTTCCAATTTAATGGCTAGGTTATAATGGTATATTATTTCATGGTTCAAATTTACTCGAGGTTACGTATAAGGAAAACTATCTAGTTATTCGTGTTTTATTTCAAAGAAAAAACATATAAAATTGTGTCATGTAACATTATACACTCATTAAAATAAATTTTATCCCCAATATTCTATCACTATGGTATAAACCAATTAGTATATATCCACTTTATCACATCCTCACATCCCTATGTAGAATCCTAAAAATTTTTATCCCTCTGAATAACTCTAACCAAGGGAGTAGTCTTATTCCATAGAATAATATCTTAGTGATAAAAATATTTCAGTTGATGTTCTTTAGAGGAAAGAACAATATCCTATGGTTTAACCACTATAATAATTATTTGTGAAGGATTTAATATATACTTACTTATGAGAGATACATGTAACAAATCACAAAGTTGAGAGATATTTGGAGGGAATTCCAAGTTAAAAGATACAATCCATACTCGATAAATAATTTCTAAGGGACAAATATACCCAATTTTTAGCTTTATATTCTTTTATAACCTCATAACCTTTTTTAATGGAGAAATTACTAAGAAAAACTTATCACTAAATTCAAATTATAGATCTCATAGATGATTGTCACCATAACACTTATGTCAACTCTAAGATGCCTTGATATTTTATTCAATGACTCTACCAACTTCTTATATTTCCTTATCTAGATCAGGTATAAATAGATTTATTTCCACAACTTCATCATATTTTGGAAGATTTCTAAAATTATTTCCATATAGGCCTTTATAAGGATCCATATTAATACTCAAGTTAATGTTATTTCTATAAGAAAATTATACTATATGAAGGTGTTGATCCAAAAAATCATTAAAATCTATTGAAAAGGATCTCAAAAAACACTCTTGGTTTTGAATGGCCCTATCAGACTAGCTAGCTTTCAGAAGATGATAAATAATACTTAAATATTACTAGGTACATAGATCTTATAGGATATTTGTTTAGAACATCAAGGTAAACCTCATATCTTGATTAGATACAATAGAATGTGGTACCCCACATTACCTTACCACTTCCATAATGCATATCCTTTACATCTTATCAATATAGAAATCCTATTTGAGGTTAATGAAGTGTGATATCTTTATAAAGGAGTTGAATAATGTAACATCCCAGGTAAGTAAATAAATAATATATTTTCTTTTTAATTAATATTTTTCAAAATAAATATTAATTTTACCTTAAATGAGTTTCTATGTTCGATGGAGTACCCGATACGCAACAATGAGTTTCTTTGAAATCTTACATTGCACAATAATAATATAATATTATTATTTTAAATGGTAGTTAATTACTAGTCATTGTATTGGAAGGAATGAACATAACTAATTACAATATGATTATACATGTTTGTTAAATGTTTTTAAATTTATCCAATAAAAGTTATAGGCTTAAAATGTGAATGAATCTAATTTAAAGAATAATTTACTTTAAAAGGTTGATTTACCGCCTTTTGATGGAAAACCCTCTTTAAATATAGTTTTTTCCACTTTTATATGTTTTATTTGACCAAATAAAATTCTTCTTTATAATTAGGACATAAAAATTTACTCTGGGTAAATTTTTGGTATTTTTATGATAAAATTCAATTTTTAATGAAAATTGAAAAATGTTGTATTTTAATTCAAAACTGCCTTTTAATATAATTTATTTATATGGTTATATTATATTTTTAATTTATTTTAATGTTTAATTAGATTATATTTTTACCATTTAATCCACCTTTTGTTATTGGAATTAATTTCACTTTGAAATTGGACATAAATAAGTGTCAATCTTTTGATAGTTATTATTTCTTAAAAACACGCCCTTTATTTTGACAACGTGAATTAATTTTAAATCAATTTCCGCCACTTCTGTGTTTTGAATTTGGAAAAATGGATTCCATATTAGGAATCATAAGGTCCAAATTGTGAAAATAGTTAACTTTTATTTTTATACATTTTGAATATTTACTTTAGTAAATATTTTATTTATGACATGATAATGATGCAGTGTTTACCTCATTAATAAATGATTTAAATAAATCATATCATAAATATTAAAATAATATCTAAAACCTATACAATTCTTATTGGATGATTTTATTTTGACCATGATTCATCTTATCTTTGTCTTTAATAAGATTTAGACTTTTAGAAACTGAAAATCATTATGTAATAAAATAATATTTTCACACTTTCCTAAAGAGCCCCTCCCCCCCTAATAAAAATACCTCACCTCTAACCCATTACTCAAAACTATCAAGCACCTTGGCTCATACAAAATCTTCCCAATTAATCTCTCTACATCCCACTTCTCCTTCTAGAAGCCTTAACTTAGGTAGAAGGCACTTCAACAAACCCTTTCGGTTCAAACCAAAGGGAGTTACCTGATTTAAAGGTAACATATTCTCTTAAGTTATTTCATTTTATTTTACTTCTCCACCCCCCTAAAATCTTTTTATTCTTTTATTTTATAAAAAAACCAGTATCCTAAATACAATAGTTTTTTTTATGAGAAATATTTTAACTACACTTACACACACCTCCATCTAATGGGTAAAGAACATACTGTTCTGTGGATGGAAAACTAACGCCTCACAAAACGATGATTGTTCAATTATCTCCTACCACCTATCATGGTGGCCATTATGATGGAACATTATTTATATATGATATATATTATGTTTATGTTTTCTTTATTCTTCTTTATTTTCCATTTATAGCATACCTTTATGGTTTCCATTATGGGTAAACACGATAATTGCATTTGAGGAAGTGCAGACTACCACCCCCTCAAAGTGATATGACTCATTAATTACATATGTGGGATGTATAAAGGATGTATTTAATGATATTATATATAATATTATACTATAATTTTAATATAACTATGTATCATTATGTTTTAATTCCATTAAAATAAGAAATAGAAATGAAAGTAGTGTTCATGCGTACGTATGGCTTACCGTCTCTATGAACGGTGCATTTCATTTATTATTTCTAAATGTTATGTACTATTAAAAATATGTACATATACTGGATATATATGATACATATTATATCTACATCATGAATATCATTCTGGATATAATGGGTACTTGAACACATGAACAAATTGTAATTATAAAAAGTTCATTTTTGACTCAAGTACCAAATATAGACAAAACAATTGTTATTAACATAAATAATTACATAATGTTTATAACATTATAATAAGTGATATAAAAGGAATAATAAAATTGAAAAAGGATCTTAATCAAGTAGAAATTAACTTTAGTGTATTATTCAAGAGATTAAATAATGAACGGGTCAAATTAGACGCGCGGTAAGGGACTTTGTCTCAATCTCTTTTCATTGAGGCATATTTTGTTTTAATACAAAACTTTATTTTATACACTATATAAACACCTTTGACTTTTCATTTCATTCAAAGGGAATATTTTTCTACTAAGTGTTTTAGTAATAAAAAAAAGAATGTTTATTTTAATATAAGCTGTGACAACAACCTTTTTCGCCATCGAGAGTATTATTTGATCTATGACTTCCTTAATGAGTCGTAATGTTTTTAAAAGGAAAATAAATACCATATACTCTTTTACATATTTTGGTATTGGAAATTGTTTTTATAATGGTTTTTTATGTCAATATATTTAAATGATATATTGTGATTGCAATGTGGAAATGTTATCTTTACTTTATGTTTGTTTTATGTGCTATGAATATGTTATGGTTCTTGGGAATTGTTTATGTATATAGGTGGTTACATGATAAAACTAGGGCATGTGAGCCTGAGATAGCTCTCTGATACATTGGGTGATGTGATGGATGTAAATGTGAATGTTTATCCTAAGAGATTTAGGGAATATACTATGATGGGTATTCCAAATGTAATTCCCTATATAGCTGTGATAACTACAATGTAAGTATGATATGGATTCTACAATTCACCTTTATGATTTATAATTTCTATGTGTTATTCAAAAATCTTATGATTTCATGAGGTATGTTAAAGATTTTTTTTCATGTATATAATGATGAACTAATGTTTTCTTTCTTTGTTTTATAATCCTTACTGAGTTTTTTATGCTCATCCCAAGTTTTAAAATGTTTTTCACATGACTTAAAGATAAATAATGTCAAGGATGAGATCAAGGAAACGTCATGCTATCTAAAACATGGAACTAGACATGACTCTTTTTTTTCATGAGTTTTTATTTTTGTGAAAAAAATGGAAACTGAGTAGAAGTGTCTACTTTGTAATACTTGAGATGTAATTTAATAGTTGTGGACTAATTATCTAAAACTATAAATCTGAAAATATTCTCAAAGTGCATTATTCTTTTAATTCAAGATCATGCAATGTTTTAAGGCTGGGTCCTTATAGTTGGTATCAGAGGTCAGTTTAGATAACTTTAGAAGTTAGGATATTGTTAAATTAATGTCCATAAATTAATTTATGGTAAGATTGAAGTGATATATCTTTTACAGATTACCATGTTGCTTTGCCTAAGATATTTATTTGTTTAGAATGGTTTTCCGCAAAGAAAATAGGGCAACTATGTTGGGACGACATCAGGAGGAGACAACCTTCCAAATTAGAAACCTAAGATTGAAAGAATTGGAACTGATTTTTTTTTGTAGTGATGGAATAGTGGACTCGGGCTATAAATGGTGGTGGTATCTATGCAGGAGATCCGCCAGATCAACCACAGAGGAACATGTTAGTAGTGGAACATTTCATGAGGCAACATCGCCCATCATTCAGAGGATCATCTGACCCTGTGCTAGCTGAATGGTGGATTAAAGAACTGGAGAAGATTTTTGATGTCATAGGGTATTCATAATATCAAAAGGTTAGTCTCACTATTTATCATTTTGAAGATAAATCCGATCAGTGGTGGTCGATGGTGAAAAATATCAGGGATAGTGAGGATATTGATGATCTTGATTGGGATGAATTCAAAGGTATGTTTCTTGAGAAATATTTTTCTAAGGTGGTTCGTCTTATGATGAAAAATAAATTCCTAGAATTGAGGTAGGAAGATGACTAAGTGGATGCTTATGAAGCAAAATTCACTCGACTGGAAAGGTATTCTCCAAATTTCATACGAGATATTGATAGTAAAATCAACCATTATTACTCAGGATTAAATCCAAAGTATCTAAGGGATTTATCTTCTTGTGAGTTCAATTTTTTTTGAAAAACTTGTTCTATGTGCGGAGAAGGTGGAAATAGAGTTTGCCGATGATCAGGTGTTCTTTGAAAAACAACAGAATAAGAGGTAAAGGTGGAATTTGAGAGGGAAAAAATCTTCAAAAAAGTCTGATGGTAAGGAAATTAAGTTTACAATTTGTGAAAATTGTGGTAAAAAGGATGATGTGGAATATATATTAAATTCTAGTAAGTGCTACCAATGTGGTAAAATGGGACATAAAGCTCGTAATTACAGTGAAAAAGATCAGGTAATGGTAAGACAAAATATGATTTACAATCAGTCAAATGTTTTAAGTGTAATAAAATGGATCGTTATGAAAATGAGTGTCCAACAAAGAACTCAACTGAGGGAAAGCATCCAGACTACAAGAAGAAAGCAGTGGTGAAATCCTTTGCAACTACTTCATTAGATGTTGGGCCATCAAATGAAGTAGTATTAGGTACACTGTTTGTTTTTTCAGATTATGCCAATGTGTTGTTTGATTCAGGGTCTACACATTTGTTCATTTTTCAAAAGTTTTCTAGTAAACTGGGAATTCCATCTCAAGATATGAATCCCAAACTTATGGTAAAAACACCTAGAGGAAATGTTGAAATAAAAAGAAATTATAAGAACCTTCCTTTCCTTGTGTGCAGAAAGAATCTACCTAAAAACCTTATTGTATTGACTCTAGTAAAGTTTGATGTTATTTTGGGTATGGATTGGATTTCTTTTTATCATTCTAAGATTGAATGTAGAGATAAATAGGTTTATTTTTAGAATTATTTTCAATTTCTGTACAAGAACGAACCCTTACTTTTGATAACATATTAAGAAGCTGAGAAACAAGTAAAAGATAGAAATGAATGTTACCTTGCACATATTGTTGAAAACAAATGAACTGTTCATATTAATGATGTTCCAGTGGTAAATGATTACCTAGATGTTTTTCCTAATGAGTTGCCTGGTATTATACATGATCAGAAAGTTGAATTTACTATTGAATTAGTTCCTGATGCTAATCCAATTTCAAAATCCCCTCATCGAATGGCTCAAATTAAACTTTTATAGTTAAAGAAGCAATTGCAGGAGTTATTAGATAAAGGTTTCATTCAACCTAGAACATCACCATGGGGTGCTTCTGTCTTATTTTGTTAAAAAGAAAGATGGTTCAATGAGACTTTTCATTGATTATATATAATTGAATAACATTACTGTTAAGAACAAGTATCATTTTCATCATATCAATTATTTGTTTGATAAGCTCCAGGGATCTCAATATTTTTAGAAGATTGAATTGAGGTTAGGGTATCATCAGTTGAAAGTAAAAGAAGTTGACATTCCAAAGACTGTTTTTCATACTAGATATGGACATTATGAATTTTTAGTTATGCCTTTTGGGTTAACCAGTACACCTGCTGTATTCATGGATCTTATGAATATAATTTTCTGCGAGTTCTTGGATAAGTTTGTGGTTGTGTTCATTGATGATATTTTAGTTTATTCCAAAAGTAAAGAGGACCATGAAATTAATTTAAGGGTTTTCTTGAAAACCTTAAAAAAAAAGAAACTATTTGTGAAATTCAATAAGTGTGAGTTTTGGTTATGAAAAAATTCTTTCCTTGGTCAAATTGTTTCAAAAAATAGCATAACTATTGATCCTGCTAAAAAAAAAGTTTTTGAAGAATTGAAAAGTCCCACAAATATAACTAAGATCCATATTTTTCTTGGTTTGGAAGGTTATTATCGGAGTTTTTTTGAAAATATTTCATGGTTATCTAGTCCAATGACTAATTTAACTCAAAAAGGCGTTAAGTTCATTTGGACAAAAGAATGTGATGATTGTTTTCAGGAATTTAAAAGAAGATTGGTGAATGCTCCAGTTTTGGTACTAACTTCTAGAAATAGTGAGTTAGTTATTTACAGTGATGCTTCATTGAAAGGACTTGGTTTTTTCCTTATGCAGAATGATTAGGTAATTTCTTATGCTTCACGTCGGTTGAAACCTCATGAGTTAAATTACCCTACACATGATTAGGAATTAGCTGCTATTTTTTTGATCTAAAAATTTGGAGGCATCATTTGTATGGAATAAAATGTGCAATATATACTAACCAAAAAATTTTAAAGTATATATTCACTCATAGAGAATTGAACACGAGGCAAAGGAGATGGCTATAATTATTCAAGGATTATGATTTCACGATTCATTATCATCCCAGAAAAGAAAATAAAGTGGCTGATGCATTGAGTCAAAAAATTAATGCTTCATTTACTATGATACATTTGGAATGAGATCCTTTGGATTTTAATTTTATGAAATTTGGCATAGAAGTTGTTGGTGCATGAAATTCTTCTGTTTTGTTTCTGGTGTCATTAAAATCATCTCTATCAGACAAAATAAAGAAAGTTGTTGGTGCATGAAATTCTTCTGTTTTGTGCGAGGCACCCGGGGTGGAGAACGACTTACCATGAGCGGACAATGTTACTCCTGCGGCGGGGTTGGTCACATGACTCGTGACTGTCCGACCCTGTATACAGATGATCAGTAGGTAAACGAAGGACCTCCCAGGAAGAGGCAGAGTTTTGACCATGGCGGTCCGCTGGGAGCAGGTGGGAGAGGCAGAGGAGCTGGCCGAGCAGCGGGTGGTGGACGACGCTTTGAGGCCCTACCACCACCACCACCTGGGAGACCACCCCAACTGCAGGGAATGGGTGGACAAGAGAGAGCTCAGCTTCAGGCAGCTTAGGCCTATGATCATGGAGCTCCGAGAGCAGATGGATAGGAGCAGGAATAGCTCCAGACGTGGAGACTTATGTTCATGTTGCTTCTATCTTTGTTGTTGTTTGTTTGTAGATTCTTTGTGGCTTTGTAATTTGAGCTGCAGTAATAAAAGACACCTTTCCTTATGGCATTTACCTTCCTGTCCTCTCTTTTTGTTGTTACTAAGAGGTTCCGGTTTAAAAACCGTTGACTTGACCCTCACTTTTGAGATACCTACTATAGGAGACCCAATTACCACACACTAATGCCGACAGTGTGACTCAACTCTTGGAGGCGAGAGTAATGGTTGGATCTCTTGGTAGTAGCGTCGAGGCCTTACGACGTCATCCTTGGTATGGATTAGTATCATCCATGTCAGGATTGACTATATTAGGCAAAGAATGTGGTTCATCCATGGGATGAGACCAGATTTCTCTTATCGGCAAAGAAGAAATCTTAGCAGCTCTTGTAGGACCAGAAAAGGTCCTAGTCACCCAGGAGTGGAAGAGGGCAGCTCAGATCCAACAAAATACTTATGCTGACAGGAGGTGGAGACCACTAGAGTTCGAGGAAGGTGATCACGTTTTCCTATGGGTCTCACCTCGATGCGAGTTAAGGAGATTTGGCCGGAGCGGCAAGTTGTCTCCGTGATTCATTGGACCCTTCTAGGTCCTCAACAGGGTAGGCGAGGTGGTTTACCGCTTGACCCATCCACCTCAGTTTCACCGGGTGCACGACGTCTTCCACGTATCTCAGTAGAGGAGATACCTGCACGACCCGACACATATCATTGACGATGGGGTGACTTTTACGAAGGTCCCAATGGAGATCAAGGGTCGACAGGAGCGGGTCCTATGTGGACGGTTGATTCCTCGGGTGTGCTTCCACTGGCATCACGAGAACCTCCAGGAGAACACATGGGAGAGGAATGCTCAGATGTGTGATCAGTACCAATTTTGTTTCCCTAGTTTGTGTTATAGCTTTACGGGGACATAAATCCCTTAGGTGGGAGTAATGTAAAGACCCGGAAATTTCAAGGAAATTTTTTTCTTAATTTTCTTTGAAATTTTATGAGTGTGCAGTTTCTGACGGAACCTGATTCCGAGGCCCAGTGTGCCCAGAATCAATTTCTGAAGTTTAGCTCGGGTATGTTCAGTGAACGAACGAGCGAGTTTTCCTAACTTTTGAACCGGAGCTCGAAATCGAAATCCGAGGGTACCGATGGGATCATAACGCCGATAATTGATTACTAAGACCTTTCCTGGAGTTGCATTTTCTCGGGAGGAGATGTTAAAAAATGTGAGGAATAAAAATAAAATTCTTTTTCAATTTATTTTTATTTCTTTACTGGTGGGTTAAGTGCGTGGAAAAGGAAGATGCTAGGAAGTTGGGTTGGGACCCACACGAGCCCCCACATCCTTCAATTTCCTCAACACCCCTTTGAAACCCCCTCTCTAGCATTTAATTTTGCAACTCCCCGCTTTTAATTTCAAGCCAATTAAATGGCTCATTACATGAGACAACACACGTTAATTAATTCATGAATTCAATTTGATTTTCAAATTAAAGTTGGCATGTGTTTGTGTGTGTGAATAAAATAAGACAAGGTCTTATTTTATTATTGGCGGATTCGTTGGGTGCATCAAAGAGGAGGAGACTCTTGCACTCTGAAGAACGTTCTTCCTCGTCGAAGAATGCAAAGAACGACGAAGAGCGCAAGTTCCTCGGAGATCGATGATCCTCTTCTCCGTGACGCTGTGTACCGCGACGCCGATGATCCTTTTCTCCGCGACGCCGACGGTCCTCTTCCACGACGCTGTCTTCCGCAACGTCTTTTCCCGCGATGATCCTCACTCGACAACTTCTCCAATTAGGGGGTTTGGTTTAATTTAATTTTTGTGGATTATATCCTCATCCTTTGATTAAATTGTTGACAGTTGTTGAGCCGTTTGTTATCGTAATAAAAAGAGGAGGTCAGACCGCATGAACACGGCCGACCCTCCTCCCCCTTTTGTTTTTTGTGATTGTTGTGGCACGAGCAAAGGCGGTGCGGTGAAACAGCACCATGCGGAAACAATTAAGAACGAGCGAAGAAGCGTGACGCCGTCGCGCCGCGCTGCTGCAGCGTTTCGAAGGCTCCGAAGTTTGATTAATTTATGGCGGATCGACGGGCGATGACGGTGTTAAGTCAAAAGTATTCTTTTGACTTCTATATCATGTTTTGGAAATCACAAATGTATTCTATCATATGATTGTAAATTACAATTATCTTTTATCATGCTTATCGTATCGTACGATGTTGATCGTACCGACCAAATCGTATCGTACTGACTCTGTCAATCGTATCGTATTGACTCTGTCAATCGTATCATATTGACTCTGTCAATCGTATCGTACTGACTATGTCAATCATATCGTACTGTCTATGCTATCTAGATAATCATTATTTGTTTTGGTACTTTATTAGAAACACTCTCTGCATTTGAATCGTACTCATGTTTTTCATTTCTATATATCTCTTGTCCTAACAAAACGATGTCGTTGAGTTAGTTACAAACTAATCAAAACGATGTCGTGCTTTCTATTTCAATATGACCGTTGGAGGAAATATGACCATTGGAACCTGAGGCCTATAAATAGGAGGTCATTTGAAGCTGAGAGAACAACGATGAACGAAGAGAACGAATGAAGAGATTCTGTGAACTACCAAGATTCTAGAGAGAGACACTGTGACTTCTCTCATCAGCCTTGTGCGTCCGATCATCGTATCAAGGGCTTTCAAGTAATTGAAAGACAGAGGTGCCGATTACCTACAAAATCGAGGGCTGCCGGGGATAGGCAGACAGACGTGCCGATCATCGTATCGAGGGCTACCGGGGATAGGCAGACAGACGTGCCGATCATCGTATCGAGGGCTCACCAAGGTATTGGTGAGACAGACCTTTTATCCTAGGTGAAAGGATAACCCTTCTCTTTGGGTTAAAAGAATTGTAATACTTTTACATTTCTGCTGTTACTTGTATTAGAAAGGGATTTGTATTGTTTCCTTTCTTCTTTACATATTCAATTGTAATTGTTTCAATTACAATCATTCTATTACTTTTTGTATTGATTGATTCTATACTCTTTAAGGTAGAATCATTCATCTTTGTATTGCTCTGATTATTGTGTTCACCTTGAATACAATTGTTTTACTTTACATTAGTATTTCATACCTTTTATATTCAATACAATTGTGGGTGTTTATATTTGTATTAGTTTAAGATCATTTAAACTAATCTCTTTGTTGCTAAAACTCAAAGGTTTCTAAATCTACAATTCACCCCCCTCTTGTATTTTTCCATCTAATAGACAAATATATCTACTATTCGATCCAACAATTGGTATCAAAGGAGGTTTTCCATTGATTTGTATTACTAGCTTTACTTCTTATTACTATCTTGAATACTTACTACACTAACGTGTGGAGTGGAAAAGTTGTTTTTGTTATATTAGATGGCAGGAATGAACATCGGATCAATAGATAATCTGAATCCTTCTAGACCACCAATCTTTGATGGGAATGATTATGAGTATTGGAGAGATCGTATGAAGACTTTCGTTATCAATACTGGTGTAGACAATTTTATTATGCTTACTGGGGGTTACAAAATTCCTGACAAAGAAGTTAGCACTTTCACCAACCAAGAGAAGCAAGAATATCAACTGAATTACAAGGTACACAATACTTTATTATGCTCTATGACCAGGAATATATATAATCAGATATCTTCATGTGAAGCAGCCAACTGTATTTGGATGAAATTGGAAGTCACTCATTTTGGTACATCCAAAGTTATAGAAACAAGGAGAGCAATGCTTCGAGCAGAATATCATGGATTTGTTTTTCCTTATGGAGAACCTGTATGTAAAGTACATCAAAGGTTTATGACAATTGTCAACAGCTTACAATCTATGGGAGAAAAGGACTTGATGATGAAGCTCTTGTTGATAAGATTATAGATATTATGCCAAATGAATGGGAGTCGAAAAGGACAGCTATTGATGAAAATAGAAAAGTTTCCCAGATTACTCTTGATGAACTCTTTGGAACTCTTCTACAGCATGAGACAAGAATGAAGAGAGATGCTGATTTTAATAAGAAGAAGAATGGGAATGGAAGTGTAGCTTTTGCATCTAAAGCTAAAACACCTGAAATGATTACAAGGTCTAAATCCAAGAAAGTTGTTATATCCGATTCAAGTGATTATAATCTTTCGGATAATGAGTTAGCCAATCTTTCTCGAAGGATGAACAAGATTGTGGGAAAGAAAGATTTTCAATATTGATTCAAAAAGAAAGACAGGAAAGACAGGAAAGATTCAGAGGTAACTTGTTATGAATGCAAGAAAGCAGGACATATAAGGCCTGATTGTCCTTTACTGAAGAGGAAAGATAGAAAAGAGAAACACTCTGAAAGAAACAAGAAAAGGTTTTACAAGACAAAGAAAGGCTTGAAAGAAAATGATACATGGAGTGCAAGTGGTAGTGATTCCTCAGATGATTCTTCAGAATATGAGACATCAGGACATAGAAATATTGGACTTCTAGCCAAACTACCAATCGAAGATCATTGTCTTATGGCTAAGGTACATAATGCTGAAGCTGTTACAAACGTCTCTTTAAATGAAAATTGTGTTGATAATAGATATTATGAATCTTCAAATGATGAACCCTCATCATCAGAAGATGATTCTTTAACTTCTTTTGAAGAAGTCTCTAGATTTTCTAAGTTACTTGAAAATGAAAATTCTAAACTCAAAAAGAGATTTGAAAAAGAAAATTCTAGAATTTCAATTTTGACTAAAGAAGTATCAGATCTTTCTAAAGATCTTGATGAGAAAACTTCTGATTTTGAAAGTATTTTAAAAACTCTTGAGAAAGTCAAATCTGATAAGGATAAACTTTCTAAGGATCTTGAAACTGTAATTTCAAAGAAAAATATTTTAGAGTCTAACTCTAGTTCAAATTCAAATGTTTTAGAAAACAAGAATTTAGTTTTAAAACTAAATTCAGAGATTTTATCCTTGAAAAAGTGTTTGTCAAACTTTACTGATGGAAAAGAAAACTTTGATAGGATGTATTCTCAAATTAGACCTTTGAGAAATCGTTCTGGTCTTGGTTATACTTATTCCAATCCTGTTTTCAGTAATAACTATTTTGTTCCTCAAAAAACCATTTTCTGTTCCAAGTGTCAATGTGGTGGACATTGGAGAAGAGATTGTTCTCTTAACAAAACTCAATCTTTAGGATTTCATAAAGCTCATTTTGCAAAACAAATGTGGATTCCTAAAATTCTTTTATCTAATCCTTCTGGATCCAAACAAGTTTGGATTCCGAAAATCTAATTGTTTCTTTTTCAGGAAAATGAGAAGTGTATCAATAAGAACATTTGGTACATGGATAAGTGGTTGTTCCCGACATATGACTGGAAACAAAGATTTCTTTGAAAAGGTTATCAAAACAAAAGGTGGAAAAGTTACCTTCAGAGATAATGCTCAAGGAAAGATTGTTGGTATAGGTAATATCGTTTTTCTTGGAAAAGTTCTTATTTCAAATGTTTTGTTTGTTAAAGGTCTTAGGCACAATCTCATCAGCATAAGTCAATTATGTGATGAAGGTTACCTTGTGAATTTTAGAAATGATAAGTGTCTAGTTCACAATTCCAAGGACGAATTCATTCTATCTTCCCATAGGCAAGAGAATGTTTACACTATTAACTTAGAAGACCTTAGGAACCAAAACATACCTTGTTTAAGTGTAATAGAAGACCAATCGTGGCTATGGCATAGGAGACTAGGACACTGTAATTTGAGAAACCTAAGAAAACTCTCAAAGAAAGGACTTGTAAAAGGGCTACCGGACCTTAGATATGATTCTTCAAAAGTCTGTGATCCTTGTCAATTTGGAAAACAACATAAAACTAGCTTTAAACCAATTAATGAAGTTTCAAATTCTAATGCATTACAGCTTGTTCATATGGATCTATTTGGTCCTTCACAATCTGGAAGCATTGGAGGCAAATACTATGTATTTTTTTTAGTTGATGACTTTACTAGATTTACATGGGTCTACTTTCTCACAAAGAAATCTGAAGCCTTTTTCTATTTCAAAACTTTTAGAGCCCAAGTTAAAAATGAGAAAAACCTACCATTGATAACTATTCATAGTGATCATGGTGGTGAATTTCAAAACTCAGATTTTGAAACTTTTTGTAGTAAGAAAGGTATTACTCACAATTTCTCAGCTCCAAGAACTCCTCAGCAAAATGGTGTTGTTGAAAGAAGAAATCGTATTCTTCAGGAAATGACTCGAACCATGTTGAGTGAATACTCAATTGTTAGGCACTTTTGGGCTGAAGCTGTTAGTACTTCCTGTTATACTATAAATTGTGTTTTAACTAGACCATTTCTTAATAAAACTCCTTATGAGTTATGGACTGGCCGAAAACCTAAAGTTTCATACTTCAAAGTTTTTGGATGCAAAGTATTCATTCTGAATACAAAAGATAATCTACACAAATTCGCACCAAAATCTGATGAAGGAATCTTTCTAGGATATTCTACAACCTCTAAGGCTTATAGAGTTTTTAATAAAAACACTTGTATTGTTGAAGAAACAGTACATGTAAAATTTGATGAAACTAACCCTTTTGTTTTCAAGCAACCCAATCCTACATCCTCGGATGTGTTTTCCAAAAATTTTTATCAACCTTTATTAGAAGAACATTCTGATAAAGAAAATGTTCAAGAAAGTATTCCTGAAACATTTACCACAGAAGTTTTTCAACCATATGTTGATGAACAGGTTTTACAAAACCCAAATCAATTGTTTCTTAGGAATCATCCCAGTGATAACATCATTGGAGATATAAATCAACCTGTAAGGACCAGAAATTCCTTAAGAAATGAAATAGAACATCTTGCTTTTCTTTCCCAATTTGAACCTAAAAGTCCAAATGAGGCCTTAGGTGATGATGATTGGATCAAAGCAATGCAGGATGAACTAAATGAATTTGAAAGGAATCAAGTCTGGACTTTAGTTGAAAGACCTAAAGAAACAACTGTGATTGGTGTAAAATGCGTTTTCAGAAACAAGTGTGATGAAAATGGAATCATTGTAAGAAATAAAGCAAGACTTGTTGCTAAAGGCTATAATCAACAAGAGGGAATAGACTATGAAGAAACATATGCTCCTGTAGCTCGACTTGAATCTATTCGTATTCTATTAGCCTTCGCAGCATATTTCAATTTCAAACTATTTCAAATGGATGTCAAATGTGCTTTTTTAAATGGTTTTGTTCAAGAAGAAGTTTTTGTCGAACAACCTCCTGGTTTTCAAGACCCAAAACATCCTGATCATGTTTTTAAACTTACCAAGGCTCTATATGGTCTTAAACAAGCCCCTAGAGCATGGTATGATAGACTCACATGATTTCTTTTACAAAACAATTATACAAAAGGTACAGCAGATCCAACTCTTTTTATCAAAATGGAAAACAAAAATGTTTTGGTTGTCCAAATCTATGTTGATGACATCATATTTGGATCAACTTAGAAATCTTTAACCGATTCTTTTGCAAACTTAATGAAATCTGAGTTTGAAATGAGTATGATGGGTGAGTTAACATTCTTTCTAGGTTTTCAAATTTCTCAAAAACCAGAAGGAACTTATATATCTCAACATAAGTATATTAAAGACTTACTGAAAAAGTATGGATTTGACAAAACTAAAAGTATTAGCACTCCAATAGGTACCTCAAATACTCTTGATCTTGATGAAACTGGGAAACCAGTAGATCAAACAATTTTTAGAGGTATGATAGGGAGTTTTCTATACTTGACAGCTAGTCGACCCGACTTAAGGTTTTCTGTATGCTTATGTGCAAGATATCAATCTAATCCAAAAGAGTCTCACTTAAAAGCTGTAAAGAGAATCTTTTGGTATTTAAAAGACACTATGGATTTGGGACTGTTCTACTCTTCTGGAAATGATTTTGTTTTAAAAAGATTTTCAGATGATGACTTTGGTGGTTGTACGTAGAATGGATAGAAAAAGTACATCTGGAACATGTCATTTCTTAGGAGACTCTTTGGTTTCTTGGTCCTGCAATAAACAACACTCAGTAGCACTCTCCACTGCTGAAGCTGAATATCTAGCAGCTGGAAGTTGCTGTGCTCAAGTATTGTGGATGCAGCACACACTCACTGACTATGGTTTGAGTTTCTCCAAAACTCAAATTCTTTGTGATAATACAAGTTCCATAGCTCTTAGTAAAAACCCAGCACATCACTCTCGTGCAAAACACATAGATGTTAGGCATCACATTCTTAGGGATCACACACAAAAAGGAGAAATTATTTTACAATTCATCGGAACGCAAGAACAACTTGCTGACATTTTTACAAAACCTTTACCTTCCGATAGATTTGAATTTATAAAACAGAAGCTAGGAATGATTACATTAAAATAATCATTCATATCTACTTCCTGTTTTACATCTCTCCTAATAGTAAGAAACTCCTCGAAGAAAGGGGGAGGACATTTATTTCTGTCTTTATGTTTATTTTATCTTGTGTTCTTTAACTATTTACTCTTTGGATTGTTTATTTTTTCACTGTTTATCGTATTGACAATTTAATTTTCTGTTTATCGTATTGACAATTTTAGTTTTCTATTTATCGTATTGATAATTTTTTTGTTTATCGTATTGACAGTTTTATAGTATCATTTACTATCGACCGATTATAGTATTGAAATTCTTTTCTATCATATCATTCAATAAGTTTTGAATCGACCGATGATAGTATTGAAATTCTTTTCCATCGTATCATTCAACAGTTTTGAATCGACCGATGATAGTATTGAAATTATTTTCTATCGTATCATTCAATAGTATTGAATCGACCGATGATAGTATTGAAATTCTTTTCCATCGTATCATTCAATTGTTCTGTATCGACCGATGATGGTATTGAGATTGTTTTCCATCGTACTGTCAGTTCATGGTAACCAGATTTTTTTCCATCGTACGGTACGATCATAGTAATAACTTTGTTTTCCATCGGCATTATATTTTTTCTCCTTACGATTGTATTTTCTTTTGATTCTTACCAAAACCAACAATCACCTTATGTTCTCTGACAGGTATCTTTTTCATTTTTTTTAATTTTTTTTCTTCTTTGTTTTAATCCTAACCATTGATCTGGTTTTCTCTAATCCTGACCGTAGAATATCAATGGTCACCCTTTTTCGATCGTAGAAGATCAACAGTCATCTCTTTATCGCCTATAAATACCCCCCTCCCCTCCCCAAACCCACATTTCTTTTTCAGGATTTCAGGCGAAGCTCTGCTCCACTAGCTATATATCATCATACGATCTTCTCAATCGGCATCACCTTTATGTCTCAATCCTCTGCTAATACTCCCGCCGAGATGTCTTCAAAGACTTTTACAGAGAAAGACTTTAACAGAGAAAGGTTAGTATCCCAAGACTTTTTCGATACGTACGATTCTACAATCAGGAGGATCATTTTGTTTCAAGGATGGGAACATCTCTGTGTGGAAAATCCTGATATTCAAGATCCAGTTCTTTTTGATGAAGTTTGTCAGTTTTACAAAACCGTCTCTTTTGACAAAGATATGACTATAAACTTCGCTGTGTATGATAGAAAATTATCTATGTCTGTGAAACAAGCGGCACATTTTCTGAATGTTTCTATAGAAGGAGATTCTTTCTGTCCATCTCACAAACTACCAGAGGAAGTTGGTACGTTTAATAGAGAAAATGCTGAAAAGTCTTTGTTTCTTATTAATGAGGAAAAGAGGAAAGTGTCTCATCTTTCACCGGACAATCGTTTTGTAACCTTATGGATGCAAGGTTTTCTTATCCCAAGGAAAGGGGATAGAGAAACTCTGAAAGTTTCTGATATTTTCATGCTTGATTATCTTGTGAACATGAGAAAAGTGAATCTCATGGGGTATATTTTTGAAACCATCAAGAATGTCAAGACAGGAGGGATTAAGTCCCAGATGATAATGTATCCAGCTATCCTTACGAAGTTCATTTTTGAGAGTATGAAGTTTTGTAACATTTCTTTGAAAGGAAAACCCATGGATTTGAGGCCATCTTGGATTAGTAAGAGTACGATGAAAAAGCTGAATGTTTGTTTTGATTCAAATTCAAAACTTTTTGTCAGAGATGTAGAAGCTGAATTGGCTCAGAATCAATCGGCACCTATGCCAGCCAAGGACATTCAATCCACTGGTGTTACTCAAAAGTCTGATCCGCAAACTAGTTCAAAGCCGAAAAAAAGCCGAGGTACAGTAAGGAAGTTATAGCAAAATGGAGAAAAGATAAGGGACAGAGAAAGGAAGGTGATCCAAAGTTTGGTCTTTACCCTGCTGAGGCCTTTTCGGAAAGAGTAAGGGTAGAAGAAACCCTTCAGGCTGAAAAGAAGAAGAAGGTTCTTTTGAAAAGAAAGGCTCAGGACTTTGATGTCTCTAAAATCATGAAAGCGGTTGAGGATTCCAGTGCCCAACTAACTGAAGAAGTGCACCAAGAACCCATCGTACAGAGTCTTCCTGAGAAAGAAAAAGGGAAACAAGTGATGGAAGAAATAGAAGAAGAAGAAGGAGATTTTCTTTTAGAATTTCTTCAAAACTCAAAGAAGAGTAGAGAGGAATCGATTAAAAAGCCGAGTGAAGGTGTTCAACAAATCCTTCATGCCGATCAAGCACAATCTCCGGACAGAATGTCTTTTCAAGAAAGGCAGGGTAATCAATCTTCTCATTCTGATAAAGTTGTTGTCATTAGTGACAAAGTGGAAGAAGAAAGAAAACAGAAAGAAAAAGCGAAAGGGAAACAGCCAGTTGTTGACTCAAGCAAGTCGTATGAACTACCATCGTATGATGAGGATACTGATTAAGAGCATACAATCTCTCTCAAAAAGGGTGATTACATTGTTCATGTTTTGAGAAGAGTGGAGAAAACCATTCCTTATTTCCCAAGGCTGGAAGGGAAAATTGATTTTATTACTGAAAATCAAAGGAAGAAGTTTGGCTCTGTAAAAGAATTGAGGAAGAAAGTTTTGTCAGTAGAAGCCGATTTGAATGTTCTTTCAGAAAGCTCGGTTGCTCATAAGAAGGCTTGCAATAAGATGACCAAGTGGTCATACAAAACTGAGAGCTCAATCAATGATAATGAGATAGCTATTGAAGATATAAGGAGGTTATCAAATGAGCTTGCAATTTCTTTCAACAAGATTGATAGAGAAACGGTTGAAAGGCTGAATCTTTTGTCTTCTAAAAGAGCCGATGTTCCTTCAGTGAAAGACTTGCAAGAAAGAATGAATGTTTTCCAATCTGAATTCTCGAAGGTTTCATCTTTCAAAGATGAAATGATTTTACTGAAGAATCAAAATTCTGTGTTGTCCAAGGATAACAAGACTCTGCAAAACAGAATTGATACCCTTGAAGAAGTAATCAGAGTCCAGGAGGAGACCATCAGAAATCAAGATCAGATTTTTGCGGATCAACAAGAGATTCTCAAAACTCAGGGTGAATCAATTTCTGAAGACAAGAAGGAGATCAAGAAGATGAAAGCTGTTCTTCATGAGCTTATAAAGAAGGAGAAGGAAAGAGAAAACAAATGATTGTTGTATTTGTTTCTTTTGTAACTTGTCTTGGTTTTGTAATAACTCTTATGATCCTTTGTCTTTTATCTATTGTCTTGTATTGATTCACTAACTCTTTCAGACAATTCAAGATTACTCCTTTTTTTTGTAAATCACACAGGGGGAGAATATTTACAAAGCAAAGATTGTTTTACAAAGGGGGAGAATGATTTACAATGATCTTAAGGAAAAACTACGAATACAATCCTTAAGAAAGTCCATACCTAAGGGGGAGGTTGTATTCAATTTCTTATTCAGAAGAGTTTTCAATAACTCAGGGGGAGATAAGTATTTCTTGTCACATTTACTTTGTGGGTTGTTCTTTCCAAAAAGGGGGAGATTGTTAAGTCAAAAGTCTTCTTTTGACTTCTATATCATTTTTTTGGAAATCACAAATGTATTCTATCATATGATTGTAAATTACAATTATCTTTTATCATGCTTATCGTATCGTACGATGTTGATCGTACCGACCAAATCGTATCGTACTGACTCTGTCAATCGTATCGTATTGACTCTGTCAATCGTATCGTATTGACTCTGTCAATCGTATCGTACTGACTATGTCAATCATATCATACTGTCTATGCTATTTAGATAATCATTATTTGTTTTGGTACTTTATTAGAAACACTCTCTGCATTTGAATCGTACTCATGTTTTTCATTTCTATATATCTCTTGTCCTAACAAAACGATGTCGTTGAGTTAGTTACAAACTAATCAAAATGATGTCGTGCTTTCTGTTTCAATATGACCGTTGGAGGCAATATGACTGTTGGAACCTGAGGCCTATAAATAGGAGGTCATTTGAAGCTGAGAGAACAACGATGAACGAAGAGAACGAATGAAGAGATTCTGTGAACTACCAAGATTCTAGAGAGAGACACTGTGACTTCTCTCATCAGCCTTGTGCGTCCGATCATCGTATCGAGGGCTTTCAAGTAATTGAAAGACAGAGGTGCCGATTACCTACAAAATCGAGGGCTGCCGGGGATAGGCAGACAGATGTGCCGATCATCGTATCGAGGGCTACCGGGGATAGGCAGACAGACGTGCCGATCATCGTATCGAGGGCTCACCAAGGTATTGGTGAGACAGACCTTTTATCCTAGGTGAAAGGATAACCCTTCTCTTTGGGTTAAAAGAATTTTAATACTTTTACATTTCCGCTGTTACTTGTATTAGAAAGGGATTTGTATTGTTTCCTTTCTTCTTTACATATTCAATTGTAATTGTTTCAATTACAATCATTCTATTACTTTTTGTATTGATTGATTCTATACGGTTTAAGGTAGAATCATTCATCTTTGTATTGATCTGATTATTGTGTTCACCTTGAATACAATTGTTTTACTTTACATTAGTATTTCATACCTTTTATATTCAATACAATTGTGGGTGTATATATTTGTATTAGTTTAAGATCATTTAAACTAATCTCTTTGTTGCTAAAACTCAAAGGTTTCTAAATCTACAATTCACCCCCCTCTTGTATTGTTCCATCTAATAGACAAATATATCTACTATTAGATCCAACAGACGGAACAGGCCGTAGGGGCGGTTGAAGACTTCGCAGTGAATAGCCGGTCCTGGGAGGACCGCTGGCGAAGACTGTAGGAAAAACGGACCACCGGAGCGCGTCCGGTGGTCCGCGGAAGGGCCTGTCGGCGCGCCGCCAAGAGGGTCCGCCACTGTTGAAGCCACGACGGGAGGCGGAGGTCCCGCGGCAGCACGGGTCCAAGGGGGGGAGGGGGGGACGCGACGCTGGGCCACGTCCGATGGAAAGAAACGGCCCCCACGTGGGGGGCCGCAACGACAATCAAGGGGGAAGCCGCCCCCTTTGCGCGACCGCTCGGCCGGTGCCGAGCCGACCTCGCTTGGCCAGCGCCGTGCCGCCCGGGCCGGACCGGCCGCTCTGGGCTGGGCCTCACCCTAATGGTCCAAACTCGGACCCGGTTCGGGCCGACTCGGGGGGGGGGGGGGGGGGGGGTTGGGCCGGGTCGGACGGGGCCCAGACCCCCCATTTTCAGACCACTTCCGGTCTTTTTCCCGTATCTTGGGCTACGAACCTCCGAACAACACAACGTCAGTTGTGATGCGATCCTTGGATTGAGGCGGTCGTTTTGGTTTATTACACTCAAGGTTTTGGAGAACTTTGGGTTCATCCGGGTTGGTTCGAACACGAAACCCACCGGGCCCTCGGAGCGGAAACGCTTATAACTTGAGCTTCGGACGTCCGATTGACGTGCCGTCGAATTTGTTGGATTAATCATAGTGAGACTGAACTTTTGGATTACTCCACTCAATGTTTGGACAAAATTGGAGTATAGTCGGGTTGGTTTTGACTAAAAAACCAACCGGTCCCCTGGAACAAAAAAGCAAATAACTCTCAGACCGGGCGTCTGATTGACGCGCCGTCTGTCACGTTGAGTTCCTCTTATTGAGACGGAACTTTGGGATATATCAACTCCAGACTACATATCAGTTGATGTATTGACCTCTTGGCTCGTGGAGTGGACCCTCCCGGAACGAGTGTGCTGTGTGCGGAAACCTTAGAGCTGGCTGAGACTTGACGACTGCTGATCGATCGACTCGATGTGTTTCAGATATCCCAGTGGGGAGCGCTTGGTTGTAGCGGAAGACCCACGGTGGAGGAGTGCTTGGTTGTAGCGGCAGACCCGCGGTACTCAACATAAGGAGTACCTCTGGAGGCTATGAGGGGGAGCACTTGGTTGTAGCGACAGACCCATGGAGGAGGAGCGCTTGGTTGTAGCGGCAGACCCATGGTGGGAAGCACTTGGTTGTAGTAGCAGACCCACAGTACTTGATAGGTGGAGTACTACAGCAGTCCAAAGTTAATGGGGAGCGCTTGGTTGTAGCAGTATACCCACTGTACTCGATAGAGGAGGAGTTTCATAGCAGGTATGGTTTGGACATCATGATTAAATCCTGGTTTGAGCTGAGTCTTGACTTGAATCAATATCTTTGATAAGATTGACTTACTTTCCTATGTGGATTGGGCTGTGTTATCCTGGGTGGATTGGTTGTGCTATCCTGTGTGGATGTGATCGAACTTGGGATCGGATGTTGGAGCCGAACAGGAATTTATGACTTAGGTATATGTATGGGAATATACCTAAGTAGTGTTGGATGTTACTTTGTGATTGTATCTTTTCAATGTGGTTTATCCTTTGTGGATTCAGGGAGACCTTTGGGGGTCTCGGGGTCCCTACTGAGTATCGTATACTCTCCCCTGCACGGGCTTCGCCCGCACTACGTTGTGTTGGTTGCAGACGATGGATATCACTGATCGAGGTTGAGGCTTGTAGAGCTGGATGGTTCCCGGAGGAGGAACCCACGACGAGTCGGTGCCCGGAGGTGGATATCACGATGAGATGGTACCTATAGGTGGACCACTGGACGGGACACATACAGGGTGGACGGCATGACCCGAGGAGCTGAGGAGGCTATCTGTACCCACCCTTCAGGTGGGATTTCCAGTGGATGGCTCGTTGTTGCTGATTTACTTTTCAGTTGCTGTACTTCCTTTCCTGTGTACTTTACTTTCAGTTTGGGTTTGTATTTTGGCCCACTTACTTTTCCGCACTTACTTGTACTCAGTTTACTTAGTGTTTGCTTCTGCTTGTACTCTGTGGTGTTTTTTTACTTTTATAAAGGCAATGACTTCCCAGTTATCGGGATTTATGCCTTTGGTGTTAGTCACCAGCCCCTGGCCTATGGAAGGTGGGCTTGGGGTAGTCACGGCATGGGCCCCGAGGACGAGTCGTGACATATATAATGAATTCTTTGGCGACTAATTAATCATAAATTTAAATAAAAACCATATGAAAATAATGTAAATCTTTTTTTGAAAAAATATTTTTATGTGTACCCATGTGTTTTACCTAAATAAATTAAAAAAATCACTTTTGGTAAATTATTTTAATGAAATTTATAATTATATATTCAATAAATTTTTTATCATTCATCTTATTTTTTCCATACTAGAGATTTGAAAAAATCTAATTTTATACTTAAAACTATATTTGTAGTTGGGGTTTGGCTTAGTGGTAAGCACCTCTTAAAAATACAATTAGATAAATGTATTTTAGAATTATATATTTTTTGGATTGGTAATCTTCAATTTTGAATACTTTTTACATGTGACTAACATGGGTACACCTTTTTCTTTTTAAAAATTACCTATGTGCTACTCACCTCACATATAAAAGGACACCCATCTCCAATCCACTTAAAAATTTCCAAATCCTTTGGTTAGACTAATATATAACAAAATAACTTACTTAATTAACTCCTATCATCCTAAAATCCTTATTTTGGTCTAAAATAATACATAGGAATCCTTTTGGTGAAAACCAAAAGATGTTGTTCGAAGAAGAGGTAATGTCCCTAACATAGCATTGTGATTTATTTATTTATTCACCTCTAAAACTTATTATTAAAATATACAAATATAATAACCATATTATCATAAATATTATTATAAGTTTTTATGTTAAGATTATCACCTATATCCATCTCCTATTCCATCAAATGGGATATCAAATCATCATTCGTGTGTACAACATACTACCACCTTGCGAATGCATTTTATTTGTTTTATATCAAAAAATCTCATAGATAGATATAATGATGAGTATAATTTATATATATTATATTTAAGAAATTACTATACCTCTTTTAATATAATAAAACAGCTACCATCTAACTTCAAAACCTGTTGGGAAGATAAAAATGTCGCTCGAGTGCACAACGAACTGCTGCCGTATGAAATGATGTGATGCCTTTTTCATTTATGATTTACATGGATGGTAATAAGGATATTTTAAATGATTATATATTATATTTTTAACCTAATTATACTTATATAATTATTATATCAGATAAAATTTATTATTTTTTATTTTTAGGGGATTAAATATCGTCTTTTGTGTATAAGACAGACCACTGCCTCATGAAGCGATGTAATTCATTCACACTTTACATTAAAGATAATAACTATGGGTTTAATGAAAATATTTCATATATTTGAAATAAAAAATATTACTTTTATTTTAATATATTATTTAACTTTTTTTCAATCAATCCTTCAAGAAAATCTAAGCACTGTTCATGTGTGTGTATGACATACCGTCTCTATGAGCCATATATTTCATTTTCTACCTCTACCTTTTACAGATTATTATAAACACATATATAATTAATATATATATGATAATTATATCATGGATAAAATTATATATATTATGGAACCATGATCAATGTAATATGAACAAAAATACTAGACAAAAACTTACATAAAAAATAAAGGAATTATTACCCGAAACATAATTTTGATGAAGAATTATTAATAAAAGGTTAAGAAAAGGCCATAAGTAAATCATATATGGTATAATATATATAAATATGGTTCTTAAATAGATATATAATACCATTATATTATTTATACATGAGTTTTTAACATGTATGAATGAATTCGAGACATATGGTAAGAGATTTCGATCTCACTTTTACTTTCAATAAGACACATTCCATATTCACCACATGTTTCTTTTATGTGGTATATATAATACCCATGAATGATTTTAAGACTATTATCCTATAAAATACTATTAATTTCATATCCATTTTATGATATATATTTCATGGGTTCTATGTTTTAATTGTTACCAAAGCGGTAAGGGATTGTTTTCTTCTGAAATTAGATTCTTTGGAACATAAGTTATATTATCCAATTATCTTCTTCAATGAGGTTTATATAATACCTCTATGAAATATTATATTTTTATTATCCTTATTTCCAAGATATTCAATGTTTTATTTTATTTTATTCTATAATGGGTCCTATGATTGAAAATATACCACAGTGGTAATGGTTTTATTATACAATATCAATGTCTATCAGGATTGTTAATAGTTTTGTTTCTAGTGATAAAGTATTATGATTTATCTATACAGATACTCATGGATTTTATTACCCTATAGTTAGTTCTTGAGAATATAATTTTCTCCTTCATTTTGCACTCTTTACGTATTCAAGAGTTTAAAAGTATGATTTTAATAAAAATATACTTTATTTCTCTCTATAGTCAAAACCCGTTTTTTATTCTAAAACCATATTTTCTAATATTGTTTTGATTTTATTATATAATTATCCAAATTATTTATTATATAAAATTTTACCCATGATTTATTTTTTTAAAACTTTTTTGAAATGAATATTTATATTGTTTTCCAAATAATTCAGACTCAAGTTTTACCGAAAATGTGAAATAAATCATTATTTTAACATGTTTGGCATGAATGAAATTTCCCTCCATCATGACCATTAAATATTTTAATCATCCTTTTTAAGTTACAATGTTTATTTCAAAGGAAAAGTATTCTGAAGATGTTTTTTGAATTTTTAGTTTTAAAAATTGATTTTCAAAGAAAGAAAACTTTCCACAATAAAATTTCCATTATAAGTTCACAACATTATTTTAAATGAAAATGATTCTGAAAATTATTTATGATTTATAAATTGTTTTTCAAAGTGGAGAGTTTATTTTACTCAAGAAACATTGCATGTGATTTTTATTTCAAAATAATTTTCAATCTAATATGACATCCTTTAATGTAATTATACTTTACTAAGTATATGATAAAAGGATACCATTCTTATTACTTCTCCAGATGTTTTATTCTTATGATTCCAAGATTATTAAGAAACCCATTTCAATTAAATAAGTTATACCATCATAAAATAATTATGAAACTCACTTTATTTTTAATGGGATATTCTATGATGAAATGATGAAATGATTATAAAACCTATTTCTATTCCACAGGATACACTATGACTAATTATTTATGAAACAAATTTAATTTCATGTTTTATGATATCATGGAAAATATAAATATGATTTTAATTATGTTATAGTGATTATGTTATAAACAAGGATAGTTTTAAAATTATAATGAAGATGATCATGACCTATATCTCCTTATAATATATTGAGTAAATATTTATATATCATGAGATAAACAAGACTATAATGGGGAGTGAACTATATTTAATAAGGGACTCTGTCCACTATGATTGTATTGGGAGTTGACCTTATCTATTATTATGGTTTAGGAAGTGAAACCATTCCACTATGATAGTTTTGTAAATGATCCATGAATACTAAGTAAATGATTTTATATTCTCAATTGTATGTTACAAATATATGTCCTATTCCATTTTTAAGTTCTCATGGTTCATGTTCTTTGATTCCTTTATGATTCATATATTATGAAAAATTAATATTTTATGCCATGACTCACATTTATGATCTATGTTATGTTGGGTATAGTTTTCAAATTTTATTCTCATGTTCTCATACCCATATTCTCATGTTATATTGATATATCACTTGTTTACCCTTACTAAGAATATGAGCCCACCCTTTCTTATGTTTGATTTCCTAGGTTATAAATAATGGTTTTTGGTAGGATATTTATAAGAAGAGTATTATTTGGGAACATATTTATGGGAGATGTTAAAAAGCTACCAATAAATATATAGATTTTGTTCCTAGTCCCTAAATACATTAAAACTCTATAGTCCACGAGTTTATATTTGTGAAATATATTGAATACTCACATAAAAATATATAATATCTATGTATGAGAAGTTTGGGTTTTCATAGATAAACATATCTTTTCATTTAAAATATCCTTTAAAAAAGACAAATTGTTCTTCCTAAAATCAAATTGAGATTCCAAGTCCTTTTACTAAATAAAAAATCCCATTTAAAAAAAACTCAAAATAATGCATCTGAAATCAGACTCTAAATCCACCAAAAATCAAATCCTATTTTTATACAACATCATGAATAGATTAAACATAAATAATTTAATTAAATCTCTAAAAGAAACTATCTTGAACCGATTCTAAAAATTAAATTGTATTCCAAAAATTTATTTAAAGAACTTATCAGTACATTGAATTTCAAGATTCACTTGAAATTCCATGTAAACATTTGATCCCATTTATAATTCAAGTAAAGGATCAATTTAATTCTCATTTAACCAATAATTTATTAATATAAATTAGTAAAAAAATCATTTAAAATGATTTGGTACACTATAAAATGATAAATAAAACAAGGGAACAAAGTCGTATACCTAGAGAAATTAGTAATTGAGTCAGAATTATCTAAAAAACATTGCCTTCGATAGAGAATGATCAAAAAATTAATAACAAAACCACTATAATACATAAATTATATAAAATCCAAATTGAAAATATCCTAAAAACCGAATCATAAACTAAAATCCCTATCGTGTTTTGGGAGGAATATAAACTAAGAAAAAATGAACAAAAGAGGGAATAAAAAGGACAGATATAATGAACCGATAGGCTAGCCATTAAAAATCAATGGAACTAGGGATTTGAACAACCAAAGGATTAATATATGAGGTTACATCATTCATACCTAGAATTAGAAAAATTTAAATCAGAGAGAAAGTGTAGTGAAACACCTAAAAATAGATCAAGGTAATGTATGAAAACCAAAAACATTACATTTTGGTATCTTCCATAGTTTAGTAAACCGTACAACAAATGTGTAGGTTCTTTAGATTTCCCAAAAAAAAATCACTCATTTTTTTCAAAATGTTAGAAAATTGTTACCTAATTATGAAAAATGCCTTTATATCCACCTATAACACTTATATGGGGTATCTTCATGGTTTACTAAATTGTATGGACTAACCGTGTTCCAACACACCAGGAACAAATTCTCTTACATGGAATCATATAGAATATGAATGATTTTAATCATAAAATGAACTTTCATAAAAAAAATCATGAAATAAATAAATAAATTTAATAAATACATTACCTAAGGGTCAAAAATAGTTTCTCTAAGCTCATGCACACAATTTATGAAGCAGAATTAAAATTTCTTATAAACTAAAAACTTTATCCCCAATCCTGTTAAAATTAACATTACCCCAAAATAATATTGATGGAAGTCCAATTATAGGGACTCATGAAACAAAATTTATTATACACATAATATAACCAAGTGGATGACTAGAGTTATCTCTTATAGATTTAGACATGTGAGTATCACTAATCCTAACAATTAGTATTGTTATTGTGGTTTCATAATTTTGGAATAAATAAAGAGATGTTTTTTTGTAATTTTGATTTAATTAATTTTTTAAAAAATTAACCAGTAAAACACCTAATTTTAGGGTGATTGGGGGTTAGATATGAGTTTTATTACACAAGTTATTCAATATCCACATTGGTTATCACCCAAAAATAATGTGTTATTATTCACTGATTTCCCTTCACTAAATAAATTATATAATTGTACATATAAAGGAATAAATCATTATGAAAATCCATCCCAACACATCCCTATTAATGAGGTAGTAAATTTACTCAATTGAGGAATCCACTATATCTTTACACAACTATTTCATATGTTATTCATCCTCATGACTATACAACTCTACTGGTATGTTGTGGAGACCTAGAGAAAGCATAGTGGGTTTTTTGATAGTTTGTATAATGAATTAGTACATTAAATAAAGAAGGTGATTACCATATTTCTAATCCTCTCAATTTAACTTCTACATCAATGTAAGTATTAGAAAATCCATAATTCAATGTTGGGATTCAGATTTATCATGCGATCCCCCCCATGGACCTATCCATTGAGTTATTTCTCCCTAATTATGTACTTGGAGAGATCATTGAAATGACATGGAGGTTTTGAAAATAAATAATAATGGAGAAAGAAAAGAAGAATAACACATTTTTATAGATGAATAATTAGATTATAGAAAATACAAACACACTCTTACCAATCGAGGATTGACCAAAGGATTAGGTTTGAATATATTTTACAATAGGTGAGGGAAATTATATAATTGAAATTATGGTATCTTCCTCCCCCAAGAATTAAGTGTAGATATCCCTTGTGAGATTCTATTCTGTAATATTTTTTCCACATGTCACGGTCAATGGTGAACTCAGGTTCATTTGATAAATTCATCATGAATTTTCTATTCTCAAATATTCATCACACGATTGAGATTTGTATACCTTCAAGAAAAATATGTGTGGAATCACTTATCTATATTATAGAGTAGTGGAAGATGATTGTTTTGAAGAAACATGTTAGGAGTTATAATGATGATAAACATTCCATAGGTAGGGTCATCAACACATCATTTTGGATTTAATAAAAAGATATATTGACTTTAGGAATGTTCATGAAAAATTTGGCATCATTATTAATAAAATAGTTAAGTTGAAGCATCATGTTGGAGAGGGTATTAGACTTATAGAAGGGATATGTGATTTTTCATAATTGATTTTGTTCTTACATCAGAGTGAAGAATAAATATGGACTGCTTGTTTGGTTGTATCCTTTATCAGGCATATAAAGTATGAACATTATTGTACTATAAGAATTCAATTTGAAAGGTGGTCCTATTTTGGTTTTGTAGGTGTAATACTCAAGTGGTTTGATCGGTATGAATTAAAACTATTTAAAAATAGAAAATATAAAAATCAAGAGTGTAGTGGATTTATGATGTATTCAATTATTCATAAAATATGATTTCTAATTATTTATTTTTACAAAACACCTGGTGTGTGGTGTTCTTTTGAGCTGTTTTCACTGTATTGGGAAGTGATTTGAGGCCTCTTATCTCTTCCATCCTATATAAGGAGAAAACTATTTAGATATAAACAATGTTCTTCAATGATATCATCTTGGGATCATAAGTGAACTCAATAACCATATTTGACCAAGATTTGACATTATTGATCCTCAAAACCTATCAACTTCGATTTATATAGAAAATAAATATACATCTATACTTCTTTATGAAATATGTGCTGCATCAACTTCTTCTTCATCAAGAAACGACATTTTATTTAAGATAAATTATTCACAATGATGGTCAAATGGCAACAACTATATTAAACCCACATTTAATATCATAAAACCTCATACAATTTCTTTTTATAAAGGTCATGTTTCATTATCAAATCTTGTTCTTAGGGGATGATTGTACAAAATTTTATATGTTCAGATTTCAATCTTTATGTTCATCCAAGGTTGGAAGCTCCATAGAAAATGATATATTTGATTAATCCATACAACCATATCTAATCATTCTTGATCACTATAATTAGATGTTAGTGTGGGAGTTTTCATTATCATTCAGAAAAACACTTATTAACATCTCATTTAAAATGAACTCGATGCCTTCCTAGATCTGAATTTTGGCATGTACTGGTCAATTCTTAAAGAATTCAATGGTCGATTTCATACCCAAAAAAGGTTGAAATCTTCCTATTGTAGTGTATTCGGTGAATATTATAGTATAATTAGGATGAAATGGGTTTACACACTATCACATGGTGGGGATATAGTCTCATGTTGATAGAGAAGAGAATGTGATACCATAGGTTGTAATATTCCATTATTGGTGTAGGATGAGAGAAAGCCATTATAGTCCATTTATATGGCTTGTAATATGTTTCAAATTTGATTCATGGTAAGTTGAATAGCTATCATTTTGATAAGTTATGAGTTCATTATTATAGTCATTTCACTTACCATGTGTGTCTTCTTATGGTCTGTTCAACCCTTAGTAAAAATATTGAGCATGGTCACTTGAAATCAGCCTTATGACCAGTTGGTGGGGATTTTTAGTTGAGTGAAAATGCCTCCCCTATCTATTATATTGTATTTTTCATCATTCAGTCACTTGATTTATATGACAAAGTTTTTATCATGGTCACATTAAATTAGACTTGTGGTTAGTTGGTTGGAATGGTTAGTTCAGTGACTATACTATTTCATACAGTCTCTTGGAATTTTAAACAATTAGCCAATTTATTACATTTCTAATTTTACAACCTGTAAAATTAGAAAAAATTAAATGCATGATATGTTAAAATATATTTCATAAGTGTAATAATAAATTAAGAAAAACAAAACATAAAATTACTTTCCAACCTATACAACATAAACTTATTTATTAACATTAAAATACCCAAGTTTCTTAAGTCATTTATGCCTATAAAATTCAAACAAAAATTAATTATTACCTCATTTTTATTTGAAAATTAAAATTATTATCAAAATTTTGAAAACTATAATTAATTTACAATTCTACTCCTAGAAAAAAATTAAATAAAATTAAATTAAATACTCATTATTTAAAATTATGAAATTAAAAAAATTTATTTATTCTACAAATTTTTTAATGAATGAATGTTTATATCACCATACATTTATTTGTATAATTATAATTTCTAAAAAATTAATGCATGTCTTATTCATTACACCAAATAATTAATAAATCATTAGATAAATATTAATTAAATTTTTATCATTAAGACATAATTTCACCTTTTATTATTATTCACTAGTTTGAATTTTTTTTAAATCAATAGTTGGGGTTAAATTCAAATAAATACGGTAAACTGTTTTGAAATATTTGGATAACATCCCTCCCCCACACATGACCTGTTACAATCTCAAGAAATTTTTACCAATGAATCATGATATTTATAGATAATTTTCTCACATAGGCCTAAACATATATTCTAAAGAAAAATAAAATCACAGGTTCCTCAATTGGTTAAATTTTCATACCTCTTTTAGGATTTAAATTCACTACCTCACTTTAATTCAAGAGATGTTAAGGTTTATAGAGTGAAATAAAATAGTTTTATATAGAATCAAAATTTTAATAAGCGAAACTTCCTTTAAACCCTCTCTCCTAAGTTTCTTAATATAATGTTTGAAGTTACATTTCATTGATACAACTAAAATGAATTTTTATGTCAATTTCCCTCTTTTTCATCCAAGTTTAATATTCCACTCACCTGAATGAATTAATTTTTTACTATTACGAACTTTATTAAATAAATTTTCATAATTTTTCCCAGCCATATATGTGTAATTAACTATAAAAGGTCACTTATTTACTATTAAAAAATATCTAACTCATTTTTCCAAATCCTATTGTCTCAGAGACTCATTTTAGGATCATAATTGCCTATTTTACTGCATTTTAAAAGGACTTTAATCTAATTTATTCATTTCTGGATTTATGAGGTGATCATTTTCATTGAGATCAAGTTTCCTTAGATAAATTTAAAAAATATAGGGTCCTCAGGTTATAATTTTGATTCCAAAATGATATTTTCACCCACACACACTTTCCAAGTTTTAATATAAATTTTCCTTGGATGTGGTGACAAATTCATTCACCATTTATTTAAATCTAACAATTTTTAGAACCAATGAAATACCTCCAATCTATAATTGTATTTAAATATGAAATTTTATTATTTATCTTAAAAAAATATTCAAAATGAACAAAAAAATTATAGTAAATATCTATGTACACAAATTGAAAATAGTCAACATAATTTTTTAGTTGATTTTTCTATTTTTTCCTTTTTATGTCTACTTACACTTAAATAATATAAAAAGAAAGAATAAACATTTTGTAGATCCTAAAAATATACTGAAAGAATATTTTAATTCATTTTTTATTTTATTTACATATTCCTAAAATTAAATTCTAAATATTCATAAATAGGGTGGTTACCTATTCCAAATACTTGTCCATCAAAATCAATTTATGTTATTTCATACTTACATAAAAACTAAATTGAATAAATATTGTTAAATATATGTACAAACTAGTGTTATTTGATGATAGAATGTTTGATTTAAGCTATTTCATTCCTTAATTTGTAGATAACATGACCTAACCACCTACATTCTAATCCATTTTATTTTTTAAACCCAATAGTAAATAAAAAATTCATATACAATTTTTTTTTAAATTAAGTAAAATAAAGGGAATATAATCCTCATTAGTTCCCTCTAATTAGGGTATTTTAATTTTAATGTCCATAGCTATTTATTTACATAGTCTTTCCAAATCCATTTGAGGGTACCATTTATGTGATAAAAACAACAAAATTCCCTTTCTTGTACCAATAGACAGTTTAACTTACATTTTGATATCCCATTTTGAAAGAGTTAATTAAGTTTACCCCTTATTTATGTGATGTATTACATATAGAGTGGATATAGGGATGATATATGGGGTCTCCTTTTCCCTAGTTGTTAAAGTCTCTTCCTCCAATGGTTTCTCTACTAAAGTTTATTCATAATCTACCAAAAGAGAGTCAGTAAGTAATTAATGATGAATAAAATTAAATTATGTTGCATTCATGTTAATATTCACTCCTCCATATACAGTAGTAAGAATATATATTTCCTCAACATGGACCATGGGTAAATCATCAACTATAGTAACTCTTGTTATTTAATATTCATGGTGATGTTGAGGGAGTAATTGATTCACAATAGGTCCGAGAGCTTCATATTTTGTATAACCACATATTGGGTGGAAATTTGTTCAACTTATTAGGCTATCTGTCTCATTGTTTCTTAAAATTGGTGAATCTTATGGTCTATTCAAGGTTTTACAACCACTAGGGCAACTACTTCCAGAGAAAATCTGATTAGGTGGTCAAAATTTCCATTTTCCATATTTTCTACATCATTAAAGGTAGCTTATTATTCAATTCACAACTATATATTCTCTTCTAGGGTGGATACCTTAGGATATTTTTCATCATTATCAAATATGTGAATCTATTGAGCTAATTCTATTAAATTAAATCATGGGGTATTAAAAGATAATTTAGGTTGAAAAATTTTCTAATGTAAAATGTTTAAGTTTGTGATATCCCTCCATATAGTCCTATCATGTTGTTAATTTTCCATTTACAATTCCTTTTTAAAATATTCATTTATGTATGGGGGAAATAATTTATATTCTAGCCCATCTACTTCATCAATATCCTCATCATCTAGGGTATCCAATAAAGGATCTATTTCTAAATATTCATTATAGGGAGAATAAGAGCCTAAATGATATTTAATAACAAAAAAATATATTTATTTAGTTGATATAATGTCTCACCCTTTATGTTCAACATTAAATTATTCATCAAAGTGAATGGACTCTAGAAATACATTTTCAGTCATAAACAATTTAAGATCTTCATCTTCTAAAAAATCACTAAACTCTTATTTTATATCCTTTGAATAAGTGAACATGGTAAATAATTCCTAATATTCACGATGTTTCCATTTATCTATGAGTTCTTCGAGGATATATAATATTGTAATCACCATATCCCGTAACTAAATTAATGATTATTCATGTTGTTATAACTTCAATTTTAAGTAATTCAAGATAGTGAATTAGACTGTAATATACTCTAGTGTAAGAACATATTCAGTGTTATAGTTTTGGGACATGTATTGTTGAGGGTATATATATTTTTCCATGTATTAGATTTTATCCTCACACCTATTAGTGTATACTAAATATCACTCCTATTGTTTCCACTGAGAATTTATCTCCCTATTCTCATGTGGGACTATGAACTGGTCATAAATTTAGTTATTTAATAATGAGTGGTTACACATTGATGTCAATACTATACTAGAAAAAATAATAGAGGCATAAAAAATACGTTAAAGTTAGAAAAAACTATTGTTTTGTTTAGACTATTAAAACTCAACCTCGCCCCCATGAATCAAAACTATGTTGATGGAAGGATAGACACATGACCTCATTAAATAAAATTTATTTATTTTTTCGATTATATACTAATGGATTAACAAGGTCATATCTCAATGAATTGGGTGTAGTAGTATCATTTATCTTAAAACTTAATTTTTTACCCCTAATTTTAGAAGTATCTCATAGATGTGTTTTTTCAATCTTGAATTTTTTAATTTTAAAAAATAAATAATTCAAAAAAAAAATAATGGGTTAAAAGGGGGATGGATATAGGTTTGATTAAAAAGGATCTTCATTATATATATTATTTATCACTAATAAATTGAGTAAATATTATTCCACAATTACCTTAATATGCATGAATTGTGGAACTAGACATAAAAAGAAAGAACTCCTACTGAAAATGTAACACACATCCTCCATAGGGTAGAGGCTGTGAATTTACTCAATAAAAACATCTAATAACTCTTCAACTAACTCCATAATATATTTATCATCACAAATTCCACACAGATATAATAGTTCATTATAAAGACAAAGATAATTTATGTAGAAAATTTTTGAGAGATTAGAGAATTCAGTACTTCATCAGAGGGAGAAGATGATTAACATCTATCTACTCATCTCTATTTTACTATATCATTAAGGGTAATAATTAGAAATTATATATTTCATGGTAAGGATTTAGTTTTCCTATGTTTCCTACCATATGTAACAATCCTTAATGTTATTTACATGTTATTATATACTTTTATAGATCCATAAAACAACATGAAGGATGAGAAAAATGGGAAGAAAGGATGAAGAAGTGAAAGAGTGAAAAATTGAATAAAAACAAAAATAGATTGAAAAATTTTGAAGTACACTCTAACTATTTGATTTGAGGATAAAGGTTGAGGTTTAAACTAACATTAAAAAATAGGAGTTAAAAATATTTAAAGGCAATTATTTTATCTTCTTCCTCCTTACATCCAATTAAGCAAGCTCCAACGAACTTATCTCTACTCATATTTATTCCTTGCATCATAGATGATAGTACAGATGGATTAATTTGAGATAATATTCTTGAATATTCTTAAATTAAAAATTATTCCAATGATCAAGTGTCATAAATCATCATGAATAATCCAAGATGAATTACTTTGTTATGTTATAGATAAGAGGAAGATGAGTGTTTCCCATATTCACATGAGGTGTTAGAGTGACGATGCATGTTCCAATATTCTTGACCATAAAACATAATCTTGATCTCTAAGAAATAATCTAGGGTTATCATAGGTTTGGAACTAAATAATTGGTCCTTATCATCATACCAATAGTTAAGCTAAATATTGGCGATGAAGAGGGGCTTAGAATATAAGTTAGGATCTAGGAATTTGTTTTCATTACACATTGGGCCTACAATGGAGTCATTCATGGAGGATGACATCTTTTCCATGTTTATATTCAATTAGGAATGGTAGATATAAAAATTATTCTATTGTAATCAGGTATTCTAGAAGAGAGATTCTTTAGAATATGGAGGTGCATATCTCATGTAGGATGGTTAGTATGAATTTGGACTATTGAAATATAGACATTATATAAGAAGATGGTACAATAGTTTCATAAGGTCTATAATGCTTCATCAATTGGGATCTGGAATGGATTATCTTTATAAAACATCATGTGTACTAAGTCCATCAGATAAATGGATGGTTAATTGTGAAAAATCTAGGACCTCCTTAATTTTCCATCCTTCTTAGGGAGAGTACACACAAGAGATAAATCATGCAATTAAATGATCTTATCTTGATTCAGAGCTAGTTCAGTGTTTCCATGGTATTGAGTGGTTTGGTCTTCTTTGGTATTCACCATCTTTGGAAAACCCAATGATCACCTTCAACCTAGATTAAACATGGTAGATTATCAAAATATGTCAACTCTACTTTATCTGTACAATCTATCTACAATCATCCAACTTTAAGAAAACTTTTTTGGAATTGAGGTATTCATTATCATAAAACACCATTTAACTTTTTATTATTCATGATCAGTGATGGATAGCCTACACTAAATCCATTGAGAGCCTCATTGATGCTCACCTAAGCTCATACAATTTCTTCTTTTGAGTGCCAATTTTGATTATCAAATTATGGGTTCATTGGATGACATTAAAATATTATCTATACTCATATTTTAATCATCATGTTATACCAAGTTCAATCTATTCATTTAAAATGGTGTCTTAGATTCTCCTAAACTCCCATATTCGATAATTAGGGATCACAATATTTGGCATCAAGGTGGTGATCTTCTTCTCCTTTTAATGATTCTTATCTCGGTATCTCAATTTCAATGTGAATATTTTTTCTAGGACCACCATTTTGGATATCACTGGTCAATTTTTAGGGAATTGTATGGCCGACTACACACCCATAGAAGGATAAACTCCAACTAATATAGTAGACTTGGAGAAGATTATGGTATCAAAAAAATGAAAGGGGTCTTATCATGACCTCAAGGTTGGGATATAGTCTCTCATGGTTAGTTAATATTAGTTATTTAATGGTCTGTAATATTATTTTATTGTATTAGATTGAGATAAATCCATAACTCGTCATTTAGGGGCCTTATTATATATTGCATGTTATAGTGATAGTCACTTGAGGAGCACTCTTGGTGGTATGTTTATATTTTATTATTTTTTCAGTTCACTGACCGCGAGAGTATTCCATCTATTGGTTAAAACCTTTTACAAAATTCTGAGCATGGGTACTTGAAATTGCACTTATAGTTATTAGGTGGGAATAGTCAGTTGAGTGACATTGTCTCCTTTATGTGGTCACATGGAATTTTCAACATTGAAAAACATGATTCCATTTACAAAATTTTTATGACAATAACATAAAAATAAACTAATGGTTAGTTGGTTGGCATATTTAGTTGAGTGATAATGCCTCCTTTATGTAGTCACATAGAATTTTACTGTGCGGTCAGTTGATATATTTTCTAATATTTCAATCTATAAAATAAACAACTAAATTCTATGTTGGGTATGTTTACTTAAATTTTGAAAATTTTATAATGAACCAAGATAAATTCAATTTCAAATTTATTTATATTTTAAACCACTTAAAATGATTAATTTAAATTTAAATACATTAGTAAATTAAGTCATTTCAGCTAACAAAATTTAAAAACCAATTAATTGTTTTTCTTGGTTCATTTCAAAATTAAAATTCAAATTGAGATTTTGAATAATATAATTAATATCTGATTCATCTAGTAGAAATTATAAAGTAAATTTTCAATATTTCAAATTCTCAAATAAAAATATTTTCTTTCTTATAGATAATATATAAACAATGAATGATCATATCACTAAGCCATTAAAAAATGTAATTCCAATTTTCCAAAAATTAATGTGAGGATTATTAATTAAATCAATAAATTTAAAAATAATTAAACTAATATAAAATCATTTTGTTACTTTAAGTTCCAATTTCACAAATTATCAAAATTCACTATTATACCTTGGTTTTAAATTAGTCATGGGGTTTAAATCATTGAAATATGGTTAGTTTTATTTTGAAATTTTGGAATCACATAGTATATTAAATAAATAAAGCCATAGTGAAATTTTGTGTCACATAAAAACTCCAAAGTCTTAGAAATTAGAACAAAGTAAAAAAATCCATTCATAGTGTGAATCATCATTTATTTATTCCAAAATATGAATTTAATTAAACCCCACATCATGAAATCATCAAGCAATCATCCAAAAAAGAATTCCTTTAGAATTTTTACCAGGTGCGTCATGACATGAATGAGTAGGACATGATGTAGGGATTATGTGAAATTACGATAGCATTATGTTCGACTCCTTATACTACGTGAAAGAAAATTATTATAAAATGAGTTCCAAAAGCCCTTATTCAAATGATCTTCCAACCACTATTCATGGTCTAAGTAGCTGGTCATGATTCAAATTCCACCCATACAATGATCTCTATTGGTTCCACTAAAATTGTATCATAAGACATCCCAATGTGACATGGGGTGAAGTGTCACCAACAACATGAATAGTCCAATGTACTAAACAAGTCATGTTGTTAATATTATTATCACAATATTAACCATTATTATATCCCAAAAATTACATTTTTCTCCCATTCATTTAGATTATTATATATTTCATAGAAAATATAGATCTTTTATAGAATCACATAATTTAATAAAATTTGATCTAAATATCATATTTTAAAATGAAAATAATGAGTTTATATATAAAATATAGTGAATATATATATAAATATTTCTTGAGGATTTTTTTTGGAATCAATAGATTTATCTAGGAAGGATATGTGGTAATAGTGGTTGACCTAGGAAGAAAAATTACCATTTGAGACAATTCTAGAAAAAATTCTAGATTTTCATTAAATTTATAGTTTAAAAAATTGAGGTTGTATTATCACACAACTAGGAACAAGCCTGCATATATAACACATATATGAACATACAATTTTGAATTATTATGAGTCTTATAAAAATTAAATCACCTCCCATCCCCTATTTTATTTGTTAGAGAATATAAATTCCAAATTATGAGCTCATAGGTCATGTAAATAAAAATATGTGATTCCATAACTCCAAATACATACATAGATTCCAACCAATTAAAATAATAATAAAAAAAAATCACTTGAGTTATTCAAAGAATTGAATCATGTTTGAGATGCATTCTCGTAACTCCCAATAATAAATAACACAATTCACGTTATATATTTAAATCTATTATATCCTAATGTTATGTGAAACATAAACATGTGCAAAACCCATACCAATTTCATCTGTGAAAATATTTTTTCCTAGAGGCTAAGTTCTCATAGAACATGAATATTTATATAAATCGTGACATATAAAAACCCAAAACTAGAGATCCTCATTTGATTCCACTTTTCAATAAGCATACTTGTGTTAATTTTGAGTTCACATGAGACCCACAAGTTCCCAATCTAGGATCAGTAATGAAAATTACATACACACAACTGGATTTATAGAGTTTCAGGGACATTCCCTTTGCACCAACTATATTCTATGTAGTCCCATTTCATTTTTATCCTAAGATTAGGCCCTGTCATCCCCAAATCCTTCGTACCATGAATTTTATTGGGTGAATCCATGTTTTCTCTTCCTTATATCTTAATAGAAATCTAGAAATATATGCAATCCCCACTCAGTAACTCCATGTTCCCATATAGGTTCTTGGCCCACCTATTTGGTGTAAGACCAAATCATTGCCCCATCAAGGGAAAAAACCTTAGTTCAAAAGTCCGACAGCCTAGGCATCACACAATGTAATAACCAAACCATCCATTATTGTTACTCGTCTCATGACATGAGTATCCTTAAGGCATGATATTAAACTACATGGTATCTTCTCATCACTAAACATAAACAGTGATCTAAAAAATATAGTGGTTTTGATTCCTATTTTTCAATAGGATATGGAGGATACCTATTTGAGGTCTAAACCCAAAATCCTCACCATTTCACCCCCATCAGGATATAGTATCACTAAATCTTCATCATCTTCCTATAGTATACTCATTCTATTACCAGTTCATCTAGAATTTCTCTAAAGGGAATTAAATTTTGAGTTCCCACATTGGATTTTAAACTATTAGCACCCTCCGTAAAACATTAAACCATGATCATACCGATTATAATTTAAATTGTGAGCATCTTAATTGGGGTTTAAACTATAATAATCCTCAAAAAAACATTAAAAATTTATCATCCACATTATATATTAAACATTGGTCATCCTATATATGACATTAAACCATGGGTTTCCCATTTTTTTAAATTATAACTTCATCCTAAGAACATTAAATTTTGTGAATCCATATTAGAAATTGATCAAAGATCACCTCCAAATACATAAAACTATTTCCTTATGGGTATAGTATAAATATCCTTTATAAATAGAATAGGATCTCTCTTCACTCCTCTTAGGTAACTATCCTTACATTAATTACTTATTTGAGGAGCATAGGACACCATGTCCAATGAGCAGAAGATGCCTTTGGTAATGATCTATGGATTCCTTATGTGGAAAGCCTATTTTTCATTTTTTGATTAAAATAAGATTCCCCATGTAATGAGAATGATTTTACTTTAGTGATGAACTATGTTTTCCTAAGGAAAATACCCTAGAGTTCCTTATGTTATGAGAATAAATATCCTTCTATAATTAACATATGATTTTGAGGATCATAAAACCATGATTCCCTTAGTGATAAAAATAGGATTCCCAAACAAAAATTCTTAAGGAAGATATGTGAGGATTATAAAAAACCCCAAATATTCATGAATGAACCTGAAAACTCATAATTACTAATATAAAGTGTTCCCATGACTTTTGAAACTATAAATTTAATTAACTAGGTTTTATAGGAAGATAACACTGGGAACATAATTCATGAGCATGTATTAAATATAATTGGGTGACCTGGATATGGATATAAAATCTACATAGGGATTTATTGAAATAAAGTTTGACATACCATGATATAGTACCACTAAAGGTACTAAAAAGAAAAACAATAACTCTAGTGATGAAAGGATACCCTCCTTTGGAAATATAGAATGTAGGATAACTGAATCATGATTATATATTTACTTATTGATGACTCAAGATAAGTGTTCCTAGTGGAAAGAGTTACAAAATTTAATGGTGAACCTATTTTCAATTACTTATCCATAAATATTAAGATAATGATTAACTATAATCATTAGGGTAATTTACCAATATAAAGGGAACTCAATGTGAATCCATTATCTTTCAATAGTGAGAGAATGAGTAAATTTTTACTTCACAATTGTCAAATATCACCAAATTTTGGTTTGTTATTAATTTCCATCATTCGATATATACTTATGTTTGGATTACAACATTTCTTATAGAACACCAACCACTATTCTTGCTCAGTGATATACCCCATCCATTGACAAAAGGAATAGGGGTAAGAAAACCGATCATATGGAAATCCCCCACGCATTCACCTATGTGGTGAGATATATATTTCCCTCATATACTGGGTTTCCTCATTGAATTTGAATATCATAACTCATATAACAAAGGGACATAAATTCCACATATCTATCAGTATTAGAATTAATGAGTCATTCTAACTTGATAGATAGCCTAACAGGGCATGGAAGTTGTGTTACAATGTCGATGCTCCTAGGATTCATGACCATAATAGTATGAACACTATTCAAAGATTTTTTATTGTTTAATTTATTCAATAATTCACACTGAGTCATTCACACTCCCTTTACTATATTGAAATACTCGCATTTGGTCTAAAAATCATAACCAAAAATCATATACACTCTTTTGGAAACTATTTAATCTAGAGTTAGGATTTCAAATATATGATAGGGTTGTTTCTATCAAATTGAGTATACAATATTACCTTTGGTTTTATGTATTATAACCTGAAACTACATACCTTTTCCCCTATAGGTTGTATGTATTGTACTTTATTCATCTCACTCACTTTGGGTTTTTCTTTGTCGGTTGCTTTACATACCACCTCACATTTTTCCAACACACTAAGACCTCAAAATGTTATCACTTCATAGTCCAATCTAGATAATATAGTCCATAACATTAGTGACCAACCCAGTCCTCCCAAATTCATAGTAAAACAATTTTCACATATATATGATTAATTTAACACTATATCAATTATAATGGTCCATCATCAATATTCTTAACATAAATTACCACAACCCTAGGGGTTTTAGACCTCTATTTGGGATTTTTACATCATATTATCACACTAGGTTCTTAGATATTTAATTAGCACATAAATAATTCATTTTATGATTTAATCCCCTATATTGATGGTATGATGATACATAGTCTTGTCTCCCATGAAGGGTATGAATTGCTTAAGATTCATAATAGTAACATGTTGAGACCCATGTTTAACCAAAAATTTCCCCCCTCATTCATGATGATATGGTTGTGAAACCAATATTTTTAATATGGTCAATGGTCATCCTCAACCTATATATCACCACCCATAAAATTCTTATTTAAGAAGATATAATTTAAGACCATCCACTATATTTTTTTTAATGAGAATCTTAAAACCATTGTTGTTACCCTCTTATACCATTTGGTATTTAATAGGGTGAAATAACCTAATTAAGCACACCCAACTAGTCTCTCCATTTTCATTAGTTCTTTTAGTGGTCAATGTATCCTTTTTACAAAATCCCATAAAAATATTCTTCACTCAATAGAGGTATGATAAACCTCTCATTTTACACTTGTTTCTTGCACTAATAGAGAATAATGTTATATTTTGAGTTTTTAATTGGTTTACTTATCACCCAAATTGAGAATCCCCTTCATGTCCTCCCCATTTCATGTAAACCTTCTAGATCTATAAAAAAATTGTATGATGTTGAATATAAATTATTTTCCCAATGTAATGGTATAAAACAATGTAATACCTTGGTATTCACTCAATAGGATTACCCATCTGCAACACTGGTCCGAAACCGTTCCCTACGATTGGTGTTGATCAACTAAAGAACCACCCCTCGCAGAACTACATGTGGAATAATCCTCTTTGTATGGGTGATATAGTGATGTACAAACAACTTGTCTCAATCCCAATTTAAATAACTATCCCAAATATATCCTAGAACCAAGGATTACCTTTTAAAAATGATCAATCCATTATCTCACCCATCTCTAATGGAAATTCAACTTTCCTGATATATGAGCTAGATCTATGATAAAGATGTTTATTTTATTTTTTACCCAATGATGAGTCCATTCCTAAATTCAAGGTAGTTATACTTATTTTCTTCACTATAGAAATCATTCATTTCACCTAGATTAACCTGTGAATGATCCTTATTTGTATAGATATATTACACCATTTAGAACTATGTGTGTCTTGACATGGTACTTGTATCTTAAGACCATCAATGAACCTCCAATTCTTCTCCACATCATTCTAGTTCTCTATTTCTCTTTCAGGTTCACCTTTTACCTATTAGGAAATGAGATGATGTCTCTATATATGAATATGGATCATAATACATGAAGCAAAATTGTTATCCCCATTTGGTGGAACCTATATAACATTAAAATCTAGTGTCCCATTAGTATAATAACTATGACTATAATCAATGTAGAACTTCCAATAAGGTGATACTAATGAATATTATGATATAAAATGATATCATATTTTCTTCTCTCCTATTTTCTTGTAGTACATCTCACCACTTGTTCCAGGTGGCATGTCCTTAGAATGAATATAAATAGTCAATTCTATACAACCATACGCATTAGAACTTTTTTTGATCAAAACTTTGTGACCATAAAATAGGAAACCCCCAAAACATTATTATTCTTATTAGAGAATAATAAAATACCATTATTGTGTCTCTAACAATTTTCTAATTTTTATTAATAAAACTATCATAAAATCCTACTAATTATTTTCAAAGAAATATATATATATGGTCAACACAAGATGAAATTTTTCTAAGAATTATTGAACTCTTACTAATAATCCAAATCTTTGAAAAGCACACATTTTTTACACTAATTGGGTATAAAAACCTATTTCATGTCCAAACATTCTCCATCTTGGTGATGAAATAGTCCTCTAACTACCTTCCTCCCATCCAAGACACAATCCTTGGAGGAACCATTTTTTTATCCTTGAACATACTCCCCTACAGCGATGGAGTAGTTATTTGGATTCCTGCTACCCATCCAAGGTATATACCTTATAGGAAACATCTCAAACAGTATGATAGTGGAACCCATGTTTCTAGTGTGGTCAATAGTCATCCTCAACCTACATACCTCTTAAATTCCTTAGTTCAGACTCTTAGAGTCATGATTTAACTTTACCCATTTTCTATTTTCTTAATTAGAATTATAATTCTAACACCCATGGGGTTTAAACTCATGAATTATGCACATGGTTAGGGAATAAATATCTTAGAGACACACTAACATTATTTTCCCATACCATGGGTTCCCAATGGTAATAAAAAAATATTTTGATCTCAACACATTCATGCATTCCTAGTACTCTCATCTAATTGGATGATATTATATTTATCTCTTGTTTCTCACATAATTTATGAATCAAATGGGATATGAGGTTAAAATCCAATTTTTTCATTACCAAGGATTTGAAAAAAATAAGAAAAAACTATGACTTTGAATAATTAATACTCTTTATTACATGATATAAAATTTGAGTTAGGCCATATATATTTTGGATCCTCTCAATTTTTACAAAAATAAAACTTTATGGATCATTCCGTGTGATATAATTTTCATGTTTGGCTAGCCTCGTTTTTGATGATTCAACAATTTATTAATGTTTAAAATACCATGCTATTTATTACTTCTCTTATGGGAAGATATTAATCACTCGGACATGGATATTTCCTTCAATAATTTCACACTATTCTACTAGAGCTTATTTTGGATTTTAATAGGCCTAGGAAACTATTATTTGAGACTATGTGTCCACAACTGAGCCTCCAATTGGTGGATAGTCTATTTTTTGACTAAGGTGTTGACTCACTATTGGAATTCTTCCGTATATAGTTGATTAATGTTATGGTTTGTCATTAAATGTGATAAGAGTCCCTCAAATATGGATTCGTACATGGTAGATTCAGTAAATATCCAACCCACATGTTCAGGGTCAACCATGATTACTCAAACCAATGTGTGGAGTAGACATAGATGACTCTACCAGTACCTAGGATCATAAGAAAATGGTGGAGATATATCATCTTTACCATCACCAAGACTGATGATATGTGGGTGATGATTTATATGATGTTCCTCTATGGTAGAACCAGATAAAATAGTTCTTTTCGATAACATCTAATCTCGAGTCATCCATTTAATTTTCATCAATCTAGTACTCAAGAAATTCCATGAGCAGTTTAGTGTTAGGGTAAATTTTAGTCTTCCTCATCAAAGGGATAATATTTATGTTGATGGTAATGATTGATTTTTCTAACACTTCTTCAATAGGTTCTGGATCCACCATTTACTCCTTCTCAACAACCAGCCCCATGAAACCCTCCTTATCAGTCATCTTCCCCTTCATAACATGGTAGTTTTATCATTAATAGTTTACATTTCTCAAATATATCAAGTTTTGAATGTTGTAAAAGGTTAAATTTTTTCATTAGCAGGGGATTAGGGTTCTCAACCTGGACATTCTATCATTATGTGTTTCATATACTTCTTGGATAATCATCCCATCAATCCTGGGAAAATTTGAAACATGAACTACATTTGTATTTTTAGCCTGCTCAGTATTTATGCAAGATAGTAGAACATGGTTTGAGGTTCCTGAGGAAGACTCCAAAACCCATGTTTTTTAAATCTAATATCTCACTCTATATACACAATAATAAACCCAACATCTTTGAAGGATAACTCCATAATTGGATGTTCAAATGAGTAACTACAAAGTATAAATAATTATCAAAGTAAAAAATTTATAATTTTAATCATGAATCCCATGAAAGGAATATATTGAGCATCACAAGATGGCGATCTTCGTCATTGGATGATGATCACCTCATATAATTATTTAGTTTAATTTCACCTACCACATGGTGGATCTAGGAATATAATCCATATTTCTTTGGAAGGCATGCCGAGGGATCTTATGATTCTTCATCACTTTTTGATACTTGTTCAAATTAGATTAAATCATGTTATAATTATTGAGGGTCAATGGTGGAATAAAGAGTTTTCAGGAACCATATTTTTACGTCATTTTTTATCAGCTCTTATGAGTTTTCAAGGGGTATCACCATCTATCCCTTCATTGATGACTCATATTCTGCGATTTCTTCATAATAGATTTCATTACTAGACTACCTTATCCCCCCTTCATGAACTATAACTTATCAAGGTGAAACCTCTCTAACTAATTCATGTTGGGTTTCTATCCACATATGGGGTAAACCCAATTGGAGTAGGGATCACCATTTCCACTCTAGTTCACTACCTCTTCTAGATCACATATATAGGAAAGCCTCACATTCCCATGATCCCTAATACAGTTTCTAGCAAGCCAATGCTCTGAAATTAGTTTTCCAAAATCAAGACTCATCCAAAATTGTTTTTACTTTTAAAAATATAGTTAAATATATTCTTATATCCACTAGAACTTTAGAAAACTATTTCATCGTGAATGTCAATAAAAACCAGAACATGTTTCTTAAAATTTAAATTTGAAAAATCTATTGTAGTCCAAGATTATTTACCCTACTCCCAAAAAGACTTTTCTATCATTACAAAAATTCTAGAGGCCTCTCCCTTAGGATAGGTAGGTGTTCTTGAGGCTCCCTTTATACCCACCTCTTCTTCCATAAGAGTCACCCATCTAGACTAGTTGACTATATTGGTTATAGAATAAATTATTTTAGGATAATATTGGGAATTTTACAATATATCTTTCTAGACCACCAATCACTAAAACACTTATATATGGTATTTAATAACCCATATTTTTGTGTTATCTTAGATATTCCAAAATGGTAAACTAATAATTTTTAGTATGATCATTTAATTTGAACCCTCAGGAACCAAATTAAACCAAAGATATTGTATGATTATTGGATTCTTCTCTAAGTAAACCCTTGTACATAACTATCACACGAGATGTTGGAGGATGTAAAAATAATGGGTGAACCATGATAGGGTGTATAAACCATAGTATGTGTTTCCCTCAATGAACAGAACCCACACCCACCCCAGAATGATAAAAAACTAGTACTTACCCATGCGTTCACATGACAATACATTCAATGCTTATTTTTAAGAAGACAAAACTATATTTAAATGTTCATAAAGAACCTGAATATTGAATATATTGAAAAAAAGTGATAATTAATATTGAACTATAATTGGAAAAAATATAGAGAATTGAAAATATAGGAAAATAAGTAACATAAAATAACATAGGAGAATATGTAGGAGAATATATGAGAATATATAAGAAAAACATAAGTGTACCATCACTGTATAAAATAAACCATACAAATGCATGCTGGAGAATATGAGGAAAACATATAAGAGAATATATAAGGAAAATAAAAGCATTTGAAAACATAGAAAACATATTAGAGATTAAAATTGGAAAAGAAATCCTACATTAAAAATGACATTTGAATATTGTAGATAACTTTCAATTGAAAAGAAAAAAACATTTTTGAAAAAAAAATGAAATGAACATGAATGAAAACATACAAGAATAATAAAAAGAAAACACGTCACGATATATAAAACAACATAAATATCCAACTTTAAATACGTGAATAAAAAGAAAAAATGGACAATAATTATACAATTACATTAAAAATGAACATGAATTAAATAACATAAATATTAATATTGCTGAGATATTATGAAAAGAAAATGAAAGAATTATTATACAACATTAGTATAAACAGCATAAAATTCCATTTTACATGAATGAAAATAACATTCAAATAGAAATTTAAATTTCAAAACATACATCATAAGTATTAATTTCACCAATTAATTATGTTACTGTACAAATATCCAACATCAAATTCCTTCTAGATTTTTCTGCATAGAAAAAAATGTTTAAAATAAGAATACCTGAATTTATAGAATAAAAAAATGAATGTTAACAAAAAAAATTAATTAGAAACCAAAATAAAATAAGGAGAAAATGTTTAAGTGCAACACCATCATACCGAAGGAAAGAAAAAAACCACATTAAGTGCATACAATGATGATCACCTCTTCCTATGTCGACCCCGACCTCAAGATCCCCCCCTGAGTTGGATGACGCCCTCTTCTCCATTACATCATTTGCACATGTGATGATTCAACGACTGAGTCCTCTACAACTACTTCGTGAGGCAGATCATGTGCGGAAAGATCATCCTGCATGACCATGTAGACTGTGATGCATGACTACCGAAGATAGATGAAAAAAAGAATAATTTTGGGCATCATCAGATCAATTATTATACCGCAAAAGCTCCATTCGAAATAAATAAACATTAAACCTCCAAAAGATGTGGATACTGGTAATAGTAAGATACTTATTCACCCACCCAACTTACGGAAAAAGGAACAGTGAATGAAAAGATAAAAATATTACTTGCTGAGAGCTTTATGATGCAAAAGTAGGCCTAATCCAACACCATCCATTCCTACACAAGTACAACACAAAACATCCAGTGCTTAAACTGCCTATAAATTAGCAAAAACTGATAGGTACTGTTTAACAGACCCTTAAAATGCTTATAATTCTTTGGGAAGTATATGAAGTTGAACCCACACGCATTGCTTACTTGGAAAAAACAGGAGGACGGGATATCCTTCCAGCGACCACCAACATTCAACCGGGAAAACCACCGGGGTGGTCCTCCATCAGGCTTAATTATCTCCCTCGCATCATCAAGGTAGTTTTTCATTCTCTTTGTACCATAACCATCATCCCAGAGAACCTCTATGTTTTTTGACACCACGACATTATCCAGGACATTGAGCCCCTGTAGCTGAGCCCTGGGCCTGCTTGGTAGTTCAATTTTTGTATAGTCTCTAACATTTCTGGTACCATTAACTGTAAGTGAAACCAAAGGAAAAGCCACTAAATCCCCCACATCTGAAGGCCTAACCTTGGCATCGAAACAATGGGAGTCTGAATTTAATGCAAAGAAAGGTGAGACATGGAAACTTGGAACTGATTCCATGGCCCCTACACCCATTGGGATGAAAATAACATACTTCGGTTATGGTTTAGTGATTTAGTAGTTCATGAATACAGCAGCATAGGATCCATGATATTCTCCAACAAAACGGATTGAAGTTCAGTTCAAGGACGCTCCTATGGATTGTAGTTGTTATATATGTAGTGGAATATAAATTCTGTAAAAAAATGGTAACAGATTGTGATGTTTTAAAAAGGGAACCTCCATTTTTAACACTCTTATTGAACATCTAAGAGAACATATATGTAATTACAAAATAAAATAATATAATAGTAAAGGAATGTGATGTTTTTGAGTCAACAATGGATACAGATACAACAATAAAAATAATTGTTTTAGTTTATCATTAAAACAAAATATAGTAAGAAAACAACCTTGGTAATGGACAAGGGTCTGATGTTTCTTCATTTATGTAAGTATAGAGCAGTCTTGTCCCATATTTAAGTGGAATCAGTACTGGAATATTTTAGTAGAACATATTTTATCCAATATCATATTTATCTTATCATGACTCATTTTTACATGAATCAACAAACAATGAAAATGCATCAATTTGCACAATTCTAACAGGCTACACAATTCATTATGAATGATCATATCCAGAGGAGTACAGTTTCCCAATTCATGAGACTTTCACGACATAGACACTATTTTAGTACCTAATGAAAATTACACAGTAAGAAACTAAAATAGAACATTTGATTGTCTAGTTAAGTGGGAACACTCACAATTTATATAAACACACCACTTCTAAGCTAGAACATCCATACAGAATACAAACCATACCAAAAAATTCCCAAGATGTTCCCTCAAGATACATAAGATACTTGAAGAAGTTTAGAGTAGGATATATGAACTAATAACATATTGAATGTTATCATGAAATAAATTATTTAAATACCTCATAGAATAGCAATTGATATACTTACACTCAAGGAACTTTAATCCATATTTTCAAATCCTAACACAGTTGTTGAATTCTACCGATGTTAGGCTAGTAAAATGACTGACCCACAGTTTTTTACCTATAAGTAATCATAGAATAAAAAATTATAAGCATCCAATCAATCATTTTATGAATAAAAATTTCAATTTGGAGGCACAATACCTAGAGGTGGTAAGTTCATTCAAAACCTATAGCTTAATCATCACTTGAAATTCCTCATGGGTTGCTATTGAAGAGAAAATGGAAGCAGTAATTCCATGGTGTTGGGATCGCAGGACATCTACTGAGATTAGAATATCCAATCTCCAAGGGATACGCATAGTATAACTCTCAATCCATATGATCAGGAATTGTGTTGATACATGTTTTGTACCTATAACCAGTTTGATCCAGCAATAACTGAATAAATATACGATAAACACATAAACACTACTCAATGATTTTATTGAGAAGATGTCATGCATTATGTTGTTCTAATTTTTTGCTCGTAAAATGATTCATTGATCTAATAAAACACATAAACACTACTTGAACAAATAAAATGATACAATACCCCAAAATGATGCATGATTCACATGCTTAAATAGTGTTACTCATAGTAAAATGAAGATCTGAAAAAAATTGATCTATTTAGTAATTCAGTGTACTTTAAACTAAGGAATTGTAAACAGTACCGTGTCATTTCAGTATCGAAAACCCCCAAACTTGAATGTTGTTTGCTCTAGAATATTTGTTTTCAAAACCAGAAGGTCAGAAGGTTTAATTATACAATGTGAATATAACCAAAGGGAAATAAATACTACTGATTTATCAAAGTGAAACAGTCATATGTACACTAAATTTTAAGAGTCATCATACTATTCACCCAGAAAAATTACAGCTGTCTCCAAATATGGTTGTTTATGGTACCTCAATGAAGAATCCCTACGAAAAAAATGGAAAACGATATGGTATCCATATGATTTAGTATCCATAAAAAATGTTTTGACCTTAGAAGAATACGATGGAATGCACCATGAAAACTAAAATAACAATAATTAATTTTGACTATCATTCAAACAGCAATTAAAAACATAAATAGGGAAACATATCCATAATGATTCTTAAAAACTGATATGATAACGTATCTAGATTACACAATAGTCATGTATCCAAAAAAATGACCAGATCGTAATTTTTCAACATAATATGCTGAACAGAAAATTCCTTGAAGAGGCTTCAGGGAGAATTTGTCGAATGGCATTGGTAGACATCCATATGAAGAGGAAAATCCACACTTCAATGCAAATACCCAATTAATCACCAAATACAAACAAAAAACATTGCAATATAATTAAATAAAGATAGGTGGAAATGAAACAGAAGTAATATATTGATCGACATTCTTCATTTCTTAAGAATGATGAAAACCTAAGTAATATAGCAAACAACATGATACATCACACAACAATGATAATGAATGAGACAAACTAAACATAAGTAAACCAATTATATAGTACAAAATACAGTAGTTATTTCACTTTTGAGATATGAAAAGTAAACAAACCGACAAGGAACACTTACTGAAAGAAGGTTTACAAACACAACCTTAATCCAGTTAAGAGACATTGCATGAATTATGTATGGAGTTAAATTTGTAATGGAAATTTCAAATAATTAGATAGAGTTAGTTGTAAAAACACCCTTGGGTTAGGAATAGATACATATAGTCTACTTTGGCTATTATTTTGTTTCTCATTTTCACTATTTGGAGATGATGTTAATTGGAAAAAGATGATGCTGGCTTTGGGTCTGGAGACAGGGATCCTTCCACAGTAGCTTCAACATCGAAGTCAGTCATCAATTTTTTCTACATGAAGGTTCAATTATAATGAATGAGAAGCAGCCAATACTTATTAGTAATACCAATTTAACATGATATTATTTTTTAACAGATGGAAAATCCCCAAAAATAGAGTTTTATGAAGATTATAGGTAATGTGAAACAAATATGAAGAAAGATACTTTACTGTATTAAACATGTACAACATCAGTGTTACAGAGTAAGAATTTTGAAAATTTATACCTGGGTTGAAGAGACATCTGTAGTACTTATATCAACAGGAGCACATATGTTCAAGCTGAGTCCTGAAGAAGAAGCGCTTTGATGTTCCTAATAAAGATGGTTAAAAGTGGTTAGAACATTTCAATTATGTGGTCTATGTTTTGTTAATAAATTGAATTTTAAATAAGTAACTATAAAAATATTTTTGTTATGTAATCTTCAGCATGCTTCCTTGAAATTCCCATGGAAGTTTGAAACTGCATACCTGGCTATGTACCGAACTCTGATTATAGTTACTGATATAATCTTCATTATCACTAATGAAGAGCACCGTGTATGTGTTCTGTTCTGAACTTTATTTTTGATTTTGAATGTTTTACTCTGTCACGTCAAGTGACAGCATAACTTTCTTTGATTTGAAAACATTTAGCTCAGGGGGGAACCAAACTCATCATGGTCCAATGTTATAATAAAATGGGAAAGTGAGTTAAATAACATTATTTACATGAAGAAAAACAGAAAGGTGAAGAAGCTTACTTGTATCATATCATCTCTCAACTATGAAGCTGATTTTCTTATAAACTACATGACTTGCTTATCAAAGAGAACAAAAGATAGCGAGTCTATGTCATCTTTAACCAGCATTTGTACTCTATACCTGATATATTTATATTTGTGTACTGTCTTTACAACTTCTGTCATATAAGAACCACACTAATGAATAAATAGTTATAAAATATGGTAAAAAGTAGATGAATACCTGGGATTAGTGAAGGTTGGTGTTTTCTTCCAACTTTGGCACCAAAATTTTCCATCGGAAACCTGTATTTTTTTTGTGCATGAGTTGCATGATTCAAAATACCAGTGATGAGTGCTTGGAAGTTTTACTATTGTTGCATCAATTAGACACCATGTCGGTTATGAAATAATTAGTAATATTAATATAGTTATCAAAGAAGATATTACATGTAGTGCATTATAGTTCACATCCTGAAATAATGGAAACTGGATACTATACTTACCTGCAGCAACTGTTTAACATCAGAAATGAATTTTTTGTTATTCCAATAAGGAATCATTGTAATGCATCTGTTTGATCGTGTTGATGGAGGACTTTGAAACTGGGAATGACTTATGAATCCAGTTCTGATTATTGAAGTAAAACCATTATTCAGAAACAGAAATAATGTTAATTTTAGACATATGGAACTTATTTTAAGGAAAAATAAGTTCACAAATAATGAAAGTTGATAGTTTACATTCTCCTAAACTCATGGACTACTGGGTTGTCAAGGTTGAGTAGTATTTTTGAAGCATTAATTGAAGTGGTGATAATAATATATGCTGGAACATGTTGAACAAAATGTGACTAAATTCAAGTTTTCATATTAAGAAAAATACACTGAATTAATTTAAACATGTAATGTTTATTTTTTAACACATAGATAGATTTCTTACATGTCAACTGCTTTACCCTGACCAACTACAAGATCACTAATGTAGAGTATTCTATGTTGTTCTCCAGGTACTCTGACTTGATGTTTGCAAACTCCCCCCACAAGCTACAGTTTATTTGCAATACTCAGGAAGAAATCATGGTAGATGTTTTGGTAATAACAATAATACATGTAAATTTTAGTGGGAAGAGCATGATGCTAACCTGTCATCCAATAAAATGACTTGAAGCTTTTGTTTTGTAGTACCAGCAGACTGTGTGGGGTATGATTGTCATAGATGTCCTTTAATTTCAAAAACAGGTATGAATGTTGCGGAAGGAGTTTTTTTTCAATAAGAGTGCATTACTGTTAAGTATAGTATCAAGACTATAGAATTTAAAGAAATTGAATAGAATTAGAAACAACAGTTTCTGTAGAAACTAAATAATTTCAACATGTAGTAACTATTATTTTCTGAATCATAGACTTTAATACAAAATTGGTGCTATTTAATGTACCTATTAGATGATGTTCTGGAACGGATTTGTTGATGATGTCATCAAAATTAATGAAGTCGAAACAGAAGACTGGTAACTGAGCATCCGTTGGTCGAACAAATATTGTTGTTGTGAAAAACAATCTGCAAGCATGTCTTTCCCCCAAGTAACTTCCTTGATCAGAAGAAATCTGGAAGTTTTGTATAATGTAGCAGAGGCCTTCACACAGGACTGGTTTTTACTTGTTGATTACATGGAGGTTGTTAATTGTACACTGTATTTTTGTCTCTTGCATGAAATAATAAAATTTCAAGGTGAATATTTAAAAACCATCGGTCACATTTATAAGGTATGAAAAAACTTACTACAGAATAAATACATAATGTTGGTGTTATGGAAATAGTACATGAACTGTAATTTTTGCGATGGATAAACTCACTTGGGAATCACAGATAATCAGATCGACAACAGTAACACCATATTTGGGTGAGGAGTTCAACCACAAATTCAATAAACGCACTTCTATTTTCAATGTTTCGTCAGCATTAACAGTAATCTCATTCATATGATAGATTCTGCGTGACATGGTTACAGTTCTACATGATTACAAATATTGTACAGATATGAAAGATGAAGCATCCATTATAATGTTTTGTGCTGATATATAAGAAAATAATCAAATCATCGAATTGTATTAATTTAAAATTAAAAGATACCTATCATAGGTTATCAAAAATTTCCCTGTAGACAACGTTTTCTATATAGTTAGTGGTGTGTTTTTCTCTATCATCAACTACAATTTTTAAACCACCTGGTGACATCACTCTAGATACGACAACATAAAGTTGTCCACGAAAAAAAACAGGCTTGAGAAGATATAAACATACAGAAGATAGAGACTGGCCTTGAATTTTATTAATAGTCATTTCATAAGAAACAGTCAAAGGATATTTTCTTCTTTTTAATTTGAAAGGCCATCTTATGTCATTGTGTATCATATTTATTCTTGGGATGAATGCAAGATATCCTGAATGACAAATAGTTAAAATCTTTGATCCAATGACATGGTTACCCAAATGTCTAACCATAAGACGTGTACCATTGCATAGCCCCACTAATTGATCATCATTTCGAAGAAACATAATGGGTAATCTGATTTTCAAAGTAATTTTATGTGCAGGTAACCCAGATGTAGTGATACCATTCAAGAAATCAGTTGTATATATGTTCTCTGGCTAATCTGTATCAAAACTGGCATTGAAAACAGAATCAGAGATGAAATAATCTTTTCCTTCAGAAGTAGTAAGAGTTAACATGTAGTCATTGATTTCCTGCACAACGTCACATGTTGGTGCTAATATAGCATGACCTTTCAAATATGAAACATCTGTAAAGATTTCAATGAAATCTGGGTAAGAAAATTCAACAGATGTGGTTAGAGGGGATTTATTTGTTGTAAGAAGGTAGGTGGATGGTATTTCAATGTACGCACCCCCATCAACAGGCTCTCTAATGCGACCCTCACCAATGTCCAAAATCCACTTTGCAAAATCTCGAACTTCGGTTGGATCGTCAACAGTATCGGGTGATTTCAACATCATGTTCTGAGTCAATGTTAAAACCCGATAGTGCTGCCATAGATATTATGATCGTATACTTACAAAGACAATGCCACCTCTCTCTCCTCCAGTGATCACTGGTAGTATTTGACTGAAATCTCCACCCAGGACCACTGTTAGACCACAAAAAGTTAGATTAGAAGATCTATCATTATTTAATGACATAATATCTCTTAATGTACGATAAAGAGCTTCAAAACAATGTTTATGAATCATTGGAGCCTCATACCAGATAATCAATTTGGTTTGCAGTAGTAGTTGTGAAACATCACTCCCCTGTTGAATGTTACAGACTGACTGTTCATTTATAGAAATTGGTATTCGAAATTTTGAATGTGCTGTTCTACCTCCAGGTAAGAGTAATGATGATATTCCACTCAATGAAACTTCTAGAATAATTTTTACTTCAGACCTTATTAGACATGTTAAAACTCTCCAAATGAAAGTCTTACCTGTACCTCCAAATCCATGCAAGAAAAATAATCCACCATCAGGAGAAGATAACACAGACATAATTTCCTAGATTACATTTCTCTGTTCATCAGTAATCATATTGTGTAATGTTGCATATTCAAGATGCATCTTTTCCCTATCGTAATTAAGCTCTTCCACAATAATTCAATTCGGTTGAGGAGATACTGTATACTCTGGAAGGGGCATTAGAGGATAACACTGCATATATTTTCCATTGATGCGAAGAATGTTGTCTATTTGAGACATTTCATACATTTGTTTTTGATGATCTGTCATTTTCAAGTCTAAAAGATAGCGTATTAATGTTAGAAAGAACTGGAAAAATTTCAATATATCACAGTTAAGAAAGTAAGATGTTTGTACCTTGTAATTGAAGTCGATGTTGTTGGGAATATAAAATGTCATGTGTTAGGATTTTCTAGGTTGCAAACCAAACAATGTTAGGTTGAGAAATATAATTTGAGAATAACATTTCGGCCAATAGTCTTCGCAAAGAATATCCCATTCCCCAAGAAGATACATCTTGTAGTGCTTGTATGAATTCATTATCTTCAGATAGAAGTCCCATTGCTGAACATGTTTCTCTGAATGTAAGACGAGTAATGTTGTTCACTATTCTGATAGATTCATATGAAGTTGATCCTCTGACCTTTGTTAATAGAATACGCAAGTAATTTAGTTCCCCAGAAGTGGGTGCCACATAGTATAGTCTCCCAATACTGAAACCTTGTTTGCGTGGGTACATTTCTTTTCACGACAGTGGTAGACAAACCATGTTGGAAATTCTGCATAATTAAGATTTCTGACCTCTGTATACAATTGATTTTCATTAAACCATGCTCTGAACATGGTATCAGAAATGCTGGACTTATTCAAGATATCTTCAATTTTATCACAGTCTGCATATGTGACATTGTTTTCTCATGGTAAATGAAATTGCAGTCTATCAACTGGAGGATATCTATAGTGGATATCATAAGAGAAAATCCTCTAAGAAGATTCACAAGGTGAGATGTACCGGCAATCATAATACATTTTAATCTCATTGACACCCTTGTCTTGAAGATCTTTATTGCTGATGTCAAAGAGTGTTGCGGTAACACGATCGTTCCCCTTGCTAATATATTTAAAAAGGTATTTGATAGAGGATGACTGATTGAAAACTTTGATATTGATATGAGCTTTATATTTTAACAGCAAAGTAGGATTGTACGGCACCACAAACCGATTGTCCAATGCTAAACCATTTTTGAGAACAGTACAAACTGTATTTCTTCTCTGATAGACGACGTAACTGTCATCATCTGATGTTGTCTGGGGAACAAATTTTTTTGGATAATAATTTGAGAATTTTCCACTCCACATACAAGGCGAGTGATGGTTGGCTTCACCACAAGGTCCATGGATCATAAAATTGCCGACCGATGCATGTAGTTTTGGGAAGTCACATTTGTTTGGTATTTCTGCAGAAACAATTCTGTTAATGTCTGGTGGAGTGACGATCTTGCTTTATTGACTAAGAAATAATATAATGTGCACATATGGTAGTCCTATTTTTTGAAACTCCACCGTACGAACAACTACATTGAAAATTAAACAGAAGAAGAAAATTTCAAAAACATTTAACAAATTCTGGTTGAGGTAGTAATTAAAAAACCCGAATAGATTAGCGATGTAGTTACACACTTGCTCGAGAAATTCCAAAGAAGGATCCCTATCTTAAATCTTTCATGATTTGTTGGACCTTTATGTTGAAAATTCGTGATAGTATTTGAGGACAGTTCGATGGGCGCAATTTGTTTTCTTTAACATATCGAGAAACTTTAGGCCACATTGGATTGCATGTAAATGTTAAAAAAAGATCGGGATACCCTACCCAATTAAAGATTGATATTACATCTTGGTAATTCTGAATCATATATCTTGGGCCTCCTATAAATGTCGAAGGTAAAATGATATACTTCCCACATAAGGAACCATCCTGATCACCCCTAAAGAAATCATCTTGCAACCCATTGTATAGTTCTTACCTTAAGCGCTTCTGGTTGTAGCGAATAAAAGATAATATCTGAGACTCAATCATTGTGTATGCATCTGCAATAAACTTTTGAAGAATCCTCCTAGAGAATAGAAGGCTGGAAGAATCATTGGAACAGGATTGAAGGTGAAAGGAAAATTATTCTCGCATTGTAACATTCCCAACTTTTGCATTGTCATTAAACGGTGTAGTGTGATGGGATATGTTGTCAACATATCCGTCCTCTCCAACCGTGAAAACCAATGGATATTGAAGAGGAAGGTATAGAGGGTGAATCTCATCAATGCATTGATAGACACCATCTTTCCATTGAATGATGATATCTCTCTCATTATTTAGATCTTCAATGTCGCCGACAATGAGAATTGCAATCTCAGAAGTAGTTGGTAAGTTGTATGTTTGTGCATCCCTTCCTCGTCTTCTAAGCAGTCACATTTTTAAATTTTTAATTCCCTACATCTCAATAATATCCCTTGTTGTTCGAAAATTATGTGATAAACTGTTATGTTCGTGAAGCATATTCTATATCTTTTGAAAAATAATGACATCAATAATAGACTCTTTGTTTCTATCATAAAAACTGCATAAGAAATTATCAAGTAGTGTTGATAAATTCAAGAGACAATGTTTATGTATTACCATATACAACATTACATACCTGATTTCCCGTACTCTATTCTGAGTTTCATTTGCAGTATCATAGACATAGAGTTGATCAAGCTTGGGTGGTTGTCCATCAGAATGACACAAACTACCAATGTGATGGTAGTTTTGTCCGTTTAATCTAAAAATATTTGGAGACCCACCACAGTTCAGAGATTTGTAAACTTTTCCTCCCAATGACATGAATGCAAACATAGAGTTGTATATGTGCATGTGATCTTGGAATGATTTAGAAGTTGGACAACTTTTACTGAATAGAAAATTTCTAAGGTATTGGGGTCATGCAGGAAAAGGATGTAAAGATATTTTTCCCAGTGAGCAACATATTGAGTAACGGGGGAAATGTCTATGGATATATTTTTTATTCCTCTCTTCAAACCAGAAGGTAGAACTGTAGTTTTCACATATGTTTGAAGGGTCTTTGAAGTCAAAATATTCTAAAAAGAAAAGGATTGGAATAGATAATATGAAATAAAAAATATAGAGTATGTTTAACTTTAAATTACTAAAGGAATATGTGTAGTAATTAATGATTTTAGTTATGGTAAACCACCTGTTTGTTCAGCGGTTTGATGATGTATTGACATAGCTTCATCATTAATCATAAAGTTAGTTTCTGTTGGTGAATATTTAGTATTGTTATAAAGAGTTAAAAAGTGGAATGTTGGTAATAGTATGTCCAAGTTGACATACCTTCATTGTTGATTGCGGGATATATCTCAGAGGTCGTTGAAGGAGTAGAATCCATGTATGTACCTCTCATTGAAACTTTTTCATCAGTTGTTTCTATGAATCCTGTAAGGTTGGTAATATCTACTTTGGAAGACTCCATAATTGGATGTTCAAATGAGTAAATACAAAGTTAAATAATTCTCAAAGTAAAAAAAGTTATAATTTTAATCATGAATCCCATGAAAGGAATATATTGATCATCATAAGATGGTGATCTTCGTCATTGGATGATGATGCCCTCATAGAATTATTTAGTTTAATTTCACCTACCACATGGTGGATCTAGGAATGTAATCCATCTTTCTTTAGACGGAAAGATGAGGGATCGTATGATTCTTCATCAATTTTTGATACTTGTTCACATTAGATTAAATCATGTTAGAATGATTGAGGTTCAATGGTGGAATAAAGAGTTTTCAGGAACCATATTTTTACGTCATTTTTTGTCAGTTCTTATGAGTTTTCAAGTGGTATCACCATCTATCCTTCATTGATGACTCATATTCTGTGATTTCTTCATAAGAGATTTCATTACTAGACTACCTTATCCCCCCTTCATGAACTATAACTTATCAAGGTGAAACCTATCTAACTAATTCATGTTGGGTTTCTATCCACATATGGGGTAAACCCAATTGGAGTAGGGTTCACCATTTCCACTCCAGTTCACTACCTCCTCTAGATCCCATATATAGGAAAGCCTCACATTCCCATGATCCCTAGTATGGATTCTAACAAGCCAATTCTCTAACATTAGTTTTCCAAAATCAAGAATCATCCAAAATAGTTTTTACTTTTAAAAATATAGCTAAATATATTCTTATATCCACTAGAAATTTAGAAAACTATTTCATCATGAATGTCAATAAAAACCCAAACATGTTTCCCGAAATTTAATTTTGAAAAATCAATTGTAGTCCAAGATTATTTACCCTACTCCCAAAAAGACTTTCCTCTCATTACAAGAATTTTAGAGGCCTCTCCCTTAGGATAGGTAGGTGTTCTTGAGGCTCCCTCTATACCCACCTCTTCTTCCATAAGAGTCACCCATCTAGACTAGCTGACTATATTGGTTATAGAATGAATTATTTTAGGATAATATTGGGCATTTTACAATAGATCATTCTAGACCACCAATTAGTAAAACAATTATATATGGTATTTAATAACCCATATTTGTGTGTTATCCTAGATAATTACAAAATGGTAAGCTAATAATTTTTAGTACGATCATTTAATTTGAACCCTCATGAACCAAATTAAACCAAAGATATTGTATGACTATTGGATTATTCTCTAAGTAAACCCTTGTACATAACTATCACACAAGATTTTATAGGATGTAAAAATAATGGGTGAACTATGATAGGGTGTATAAATCATAGTATGTGTTTCTCTCAATGCACACCACCCATACCCACCCCAGAATGATAAAAAATACTAACTCAATTAAATACATCCCTATTAGTTATCAATAATCTCCATAGATTGAATTGTGAATTGGTTAGTGTTTATTCCTTCTTGAGTTTAAATATTATCCCTAGTCCCACCTCATCAACCAGAATTAATCTCACTCGTAATATATTGAGGATTGATGACTTAAAAATGATTTATAGAGGGGAGATATTTTTTGGGAATTTATATCACCTAAAAGTGTAGAGAAAACAATCCACATAAAAAATATAAATGGATAAAAATGTTTATGGGAATATCCTTCTACTAAATATTCCTGAGTAATTCATAGAACCTTAAAAGAATTAGAATAGAATTAATGATCTGGTTTCTAGATGAAATTTTCATTTTAATGACCAAAGGGACCTTACAAATCCTTATATGTGAATATAGGATAGGCATTAACCATCCACTATGGAAAACTGTAAATAATGATATTAATATGACATCTAGGATCCAATCCTTTATATTGAATCCCCACTATTGAAAATTGAACTGTTCTAGAATAAACCAACATGATATAGGCTTTCTCTGATGTTGGAACCCTTCACACTTATTCAACCTTCATAAAATACACTTCTAAAGAATATTGAGGAAGAGGTTAAGAAAGTTATTAAATTTTATATCAACAATAAAGAAGAGGTTGCGCCACATCAAAATCTTCATGGACTATATTAAACACCTTTTGAGTACTAATTTCATCTCTATATCCCCCAGGCACTAGAAACCAAGAGAAACTTGTAAAACATAAATGTAAAGCCTAAAATTATTTTAATCTAATAGTGATCCCATGTGATGATCCCCATTTACCTATAGAGGATATGGAAGGAATTTTTGTTTGATACCCATATTATTATAATCTCACTAATTTAATATGGGTGATGATACATTTGGAAATGAGAAGTGCACACTTTTCCATATGTTATGATTCCCCAATAATCATTCTCAAACTCATCACACATTTGGCATATCCCATTTCACAATAGAAATATAATTAATTGATATATGTATTCAATTTAAAACCTATATATATATATATAATAAAGATATCAAACTCCATCACACTCAATCTGCTGACCTTCCTCAAGAAGAATATCAACATATTTAATAAAAATGGAATATAATACAATAATGGAAATAGTTAAATCATTATTCTAAAATATAATAAGATATAAACAATATTATAAAAGAAAAAAACATAATCAATTAATAATTCCTAAATCACACTTCATCTGTAATTCCCAACTTGTAACAATTTCCCCTTTCACTTAAATATTTCAAAAATTCATCAACACTCAAGCCATTTATGATTTACCTAACCGAAAATTATTTTCACTCGTCACCTGAAAATATTTAATATAGTTTTTTATCATTATCATTAGATAAGATCCCTATCCATAGGATTGTATGTAACAAATATCTACAGATAATAAATTAGAAAAAAATAACATGAAGGATTCTCATTGAAGGTATAAATACATATAAAGATAACAGTTTGTGTGTTATTATGGAAAAATTAAAATTAGACATTGAAAAAATGGATTAATTCTTTAATCTTACTGAATGATATTCAAGTAAACCTCAATTAAATTAAATAATCCTTCAATTAATTACCCATGACATCGTCCCTTACTTCCTTCTCCTCTTTCCAAATTACATCCACAATAAAACGTGCTAAAAAATGATTAAAATTATTTTTTTATTGTATAAATTTCCCCTCAATTTTCTCAAAGGAACTTCTATAAAAAATGTATCAATATAATTTAAGTAGAACAAAATAACACCTAAATCACCTCCATCAATATCCAACCAACATTAATTGTAACAATCGGTATAAAAAGGGGAAATATGTTTCCAAAGAAAGATTAATGAAAGGTAGTAAACATTCTCACATATTTTGTTATTATATTTCATTTTAGTTTTTATCTTTAATTTTAAAAAATATACAAAATTCCACATATGAAATAAAACTCAATTGTGAACACTTCCATGATTATTTAAGAGAATTCCCCCACACTCATTCATGGATCCCTCGCCCAATGGTACCATGAAACACTCAACACCCACTTGTAAGGTAAAATAAAATGGGCATGAAATTAAACTCAATGAATAAGGCTAAGAAGGATAAATGGGAAATTAATGTGGATTTATTTATTTATTATTCATGGAATTTTTATGTTTCACTAAGAAAATATTTTTTATGTTTCAATATCAAACTATCTCTAAAAAAACCAATTAGTTTCCTCATTCAATATAATTTTTTAACGTTATCATGCTTTAATAATACCATCAAGAAAATTATAGTAGTTATAAATACCCCAATTTAAGTTAATAAATAGGTTATGAGAAGAAAAAATTTATAAATTATGCTCAAAACCCTATTGGGAATTCTAAACATGAAATGTGTCAATTAATTTAATGAATGAAAAGTAATAATAAATTTACCAAATTCTCAAATATAGGAAATAACATAAAAAAATTATATAATTTTACCTAATGAAACTAAAAATTTAATTAGGAATGTTACATTTAAAAATATTCACTTATATATCATATATTTATACACACAATCAATTGAATACACCAACAATTAAAAAATAGTGACTGCATGGCCCAATGACCTTCTTTTTCTATTGATTTTCTAATAACCCCCCTTTTAATGGATGAAGGGAAACCATTACATGGCCCGTAGACTTAGGAATTACATTTCCTGTAGGGTTGGAGACATTACATGACCCGTAGGTCTTCAGGAAATCATATAGACTATGAATACTTGAAACTGATCCTCCCCAGCATCTACATCATGATCAGCTCTCCACCACTACATAACTGTTGGGCTAGCATGTCCATGTGCAGGGGTGCAACTAAGCGGTACCGATGGAAAATTCCAAACCCTCTCATTCATTTAAAGTCTGTTTAGCCATGCTCTGGTGGATGTGCCCTGCTATTTCCTCCTCTGGAGTGGTTCCTTGTAGAATCTCTCTGTGCAACTGCAAATCAGGTGGCTCTGAGGGCCTTGAGGTGGCACAAATGGCATGATGTAGCCCGAAAGCCTTACTGACCCAAAGGCCTTGGGTGTATAGAAGGCTTAAAGGACTCTAAGCCCAAACCGGCGGCCTAAGGTGAATAGTTCCAACTGCTGCAGTACCGAACAGTACCTGATATAGTACTGCTAAAGTGCATGCTATAGTATTGCTACAGTGCCCGCAAAGTACTGCTACAGTACCCCCGGTATTATGCCTCCACCTAGTTTTGAACCTGGGTCTCATGGATGCACTTAGAGAGACCTCCCCAAGTGGGCTGAGGCTCATGTGCACAATAATTAAAAAATAATTATTCCTTTTTTAAATCATATAGATTAGTGAGTAGAAGGTAAGAAAAATGTATGTATCATAATTTAATCCAGTATATTCCAGTTCACGTAAAATTTAACTTCTTTATAATTTAAAATCTAATAAGTGTAAAGAAAAGTGAAGAAAAACTAAATAACGGTAAGAACAATACACCACTTCCCATGCAACAAGATTCATTATTCTCCTCTCAATATCCTTTATTCGTATTCTTATTTTGAACCTACTAAAACAAAAGAAACATGTAATTCAATATTAAATATAATTTCATATTTAAATAATAACATAATCAACCATGAGATTATTTCCTAACCTAAAATAATTAACAAGAATGATATCCTAAAAAGTATTAAAAGACACAGTTTCGACTCATAATTGATATATTTAATGTATTTAAGATACTCTATTACTAGGGTGTAGTTTAATTATATAATGGAAAAATGTTACAAACTTTGATATTGAGATTGATGTTGAATTCTTCTTATCCATTTCACATGTTTTTTATTTTTCAATTGTTTCATCTTGACATATATTTGTGGTGGAATCTAGATTTTGGAAAAATTTAAAGATAATGTATGGTATTAAAAATATTACCAAATTTTTTATCCAGCTTATTTATCCAAATCTACAAGATTATCCTCTTCAAATATTGGATTAAATCTATATATATCAATCCATTTATCATATTTTACCATTTTTGGAAGTTCTTTTTCATTAAAATAATTAGTGGCCTAAGTGGGATAATATCTATTGTGTATCAATTCCGACTTATGTTTTTATAATGTATTAATATATAACTGGGTTGAAGAATTATCCTGCATATATTCTAATTATAGATATTGTTTTTTAGAAACATTTTTAGTAATTTACAAGAATCCTCCCTCCCACATCTTTTATTCCTTATATTTTTCTATAAATTCTATGCAGGAACCATGATCTTTAATAGATATTTCAAAATTTCATGGTGGTGAAGGGTATTGTGAATTAAACAATTTCGATCTATAACCGAAGAAAAAATAATCATCTACTTATTATATTAGGATAACTTCAAAACAAGTTTAGAATTTAAAAATATACTTCTACCATTTCACATCCACAATTTCATCAATTTGATCCATCATTTTCTTCTCTTATTCTTCTCCTTCTTCTTCTTATTCTTATAACTATATTAGTTATGGTGATCCTCCATTATCTTTATCAAGAGTAATAGGTACTTATTTAAAATTTTCACCGTGTTCATATATTATTTCTTCCTCGTACTATTCCCACTTCTCTACAACTAATTTTACTACATTAACCTTGTCTTCTTTTACTTCATCATTCTATTCCTCTTATATTTTCTCAATTACTATATAAAAAGTTGAAATAAAATTATTCCAAAAAAATATATATTCTTACAAATATTTAATATTTTTTATTCATTTAATTATATTTCTTGATATTTTCTACAATTTCATGGATCATGGTTGCCCCATTTATAGAAAATTTCTAGAGTTATTGCATTAAACATCCTTGTAAACTTTTATCCTAAATTTCTTAAAATTCATGATCTCCTTAGTAATAATTCTCTTCCTAGGATCCACCTTATTCGTGTTGATACCTATCTAGTCCTCTATATGGGTAATATCCAGTGTCACTCCATTGATGGGGTAATAATTAATCATATCCATAAGAATAGGATGTATTATATTCTTCAACTTTTTATTACCACCGATTGTAATTATGTTTTTTTTCACTTAGAAGGATCATTATAGATCCTTTTGTACTTTGGTAGTGATATAACATAATAAGATTAAATTACTTATTTGATGCTACACACTACCATGAAAAACCTAGAGCATAAATGAATGAAAAAAATAAATAAAACCAAATACTAAACTAAAATCAACAAATATAAATTAGATATGGAAAGGATTTTACCAATAGAATTAGTCTCATATATTTTACTAGGATCCTCATGCCGTTAAAAACTATAACATCCTGATTTTACTCTAAAAATAAAAACAATGTTCTATATATTTATCCACATATAAAAACAAAACCAAACAAGTATATAATATTATAAGGTATCCATATTATTGGTCACTATAAACAGTGATAACAGAATTATTGTATACGTAGATAAGAAGAATAAAACAAAATGTTTTTCACTTTAAATATCATCTCATATAGTGTATCTAAGATGATAATAATTTATTTTATAAAATTTAATTCATTTTAAGTATAATATATTTTTATAGTAATAAAGGATTAGAACTAGATTAATTTGTAATATATAGAAAAGGAAATTGTTTATATACCAAATTTTTTTTTTCTATAAAAACATTTTTTTCGCTATATTTTTTGTTTTTAATTAAAAATATTATTGTTGATATTTATAATATTATTTTGAATAAAATTAACATTATTTATGGCTTTATAAAGATAATTTATCTTATGAATATTTTTTTGGATTTTTTTAAAAATAATGATTTTTGATTAATAGTAAAAAATATAGATATTACAAATATCATTACTTTTATGACACTAAAAGTACATATATAAGAATTAGAAAATAATTCCACGTTTTTATAATAGTAATTATAAATTTACCAATATAATATATTATTTAAAATAATTTTTTTTAAATTTTTAAAAACAAATTTAAAATTTTAGAACAGAAGTTATATTTTACTAAAAAAATTAATACATTATAAATGTATCATTTCAAAATTAATTTTCATTGATTTTAAAAATTGAATCAAACATAACAGATTTAAAATTATGAATAAATTTCTCCAAATTTTATAAAAAGGACCATTTTAGTTTTTGACATAGAGTATAAATAACCTAGAAAATCTATTTATCGAGTTGAAAACCAAAATGGTAAAAATGTGTTACCTAAGAGGTAAAAGGAAAGACATGTTAGAAACATCTTTCAATTAAGTGTATGGGGTGTATATAAACCTCATATCATACCCTATTCATTATTTATAAATATTGGATAAATTTTACTTGAGTTATACTTTCCATTATTGAAAACTTTTGGATATTTACAAAAATATCTCTCTATTTCAATTATAAAGTAGTAATCATCTCCTCTACTCACATAACGTCACACAAAACTCCCATTATATCAGATAATACTCTTCCCAAACCTCTCTTACACACACATAGAAAACATTATGTGATTTTTTTCATCCATAAAGTGCATACCTTGAAGGATTAACTCATTCACAAAGGAGATAACCCATGTAGTGTTGTATAGATATCATACTTTCTTTTTCCACTTAAATTTCCTTATACAAATACTTTTTTTAAAAAATTTTAATTACACAATCTCAAAAAAATTACATAAGTACACATATTATGTAACGCCCCGACCCCAGTTACCCAGAGTCGGTGCATTATTATGTAACATTGTCTTGTTTACAAAAGATAAAGTCTCAAAAGACCAATTAGTTTAGTAGACTTCGAAACACTAGATACATTCATAAATGTTACATTACATCATAAAGTGAAAAACTAAAATAAAATAGTCTCCATTTTCCACACTCATATCCCTTTCAGACTATCCCTGCAGGTCATTCCTAAAATACTTCTTCACATCCTGGAAAAATTAAAACATTGAAAGGGGTGAGCTAAGATGATCAGTAAGGATAACAATATAGCGGAAGCTTTCATAAATAAACATAAACATTTAAGGCATTGTATAACTGAAACAAAAGCCTTTTAATCTTGAACTTCATCATAATATGGAAAAAGTAAAATGACATAATGCAATTTACTTATTCACATGGATATTATACTAGTCGAATAATCACATGCAATATCAATAACCACTTTCATAATGATGTAATGCATAATGCCAGACTATCATAACCACGGAGCCAAGGCCTCGTTCCAAGACTACAAATATGATTTTGTCAAGGCCTCGTTCCAAGACACTAGTTTGTCTCATGAGACCTACCGATGCATCGAGGAGCTATAGTGGGCTCCACCGATCACTTATTAAGTCCAATGCATTCCTCATATAAACAGGTTAAACATATCATAAACCATAACATAATTGTATCACATAAAACATGCATAAAGGAAACATAACATTTCCAAATTTCAATCACAAGATATCAGTACAACACATTTATATAATAAAAACATTATCAAAACCATTTTTAATACCAAAATAAAAGAAAAGTAAAACATGGTATTTATTTTTCATTTTAAAAAAAAGTTATGGCTTATAGAGGAAGCCAAAACTCAAATAATAGTCACGACGGCGGAGAAGCCGTTGTCGCCGCATACGAAAGAAAAAACATTCCTTTTTTCGTTTAGTAAAAACACTTCATATAAAAAGATTCCTTTTGAATAAAAGTAAAAGTCAAAGAGGTTTATACACCGTATAAAGGAAAGTTGTGTATAAAACCAAATATGCCTCAATGAAAGGTGATTGAGACGGAGTCCCTTACAAAGATCATTTTTTAAATAAAATAGATCTATTATGTGTATTCACTATAAGTACACATAAATAAAGTACAAATAAAAGATAGGTCAGAATAATATCATGACATAATTTGAAAGTAGGAGATTAACCCAAAGAACGGAAATTGGGTTAAGAAGTTCCCTTACCTCGTGTCCAACTTGACTCGATCGTTCTTTAATCTCCTGAATAAAAAACTAAAGTTAATTTATAATTTCTTAAGAACCTTTTTCAATTTATTTATTCCTTTTATACCACTTATTACCATGTTATGAACATTATGTCATTATTTAAGTTAATAATGGTCGTTTTGTCGATCTTTGGTACTTAAGTCAAAAATAAACTTCTTATAATTACAAGTTGTTCATGTGGTAAAATATCCATTATATCCATAATTATATTCATGATGTAGATATCATATATATCAAATATATCCAGTATATATATATGCATTTATAATATTAAATAACATTTAGAGGTATGAAATGAAATGCACCGTTCATGGAGACGGTAAGCCTTATGTACGCATGAACGCTACTTTCATTTCTATTACATATTTAATGGAATGAAATCATAATTACATAAAGATATACTATAATTTCAGTATAATATAATGTATTATACCATTTACTCCATCCTTTATACATCTCACATATGGCATTAACGATTCAAATCACTTTGAGGGGGCGGTAGCCCGCACTTCCTAAAATTAAATTATTGCGTTTACCCACAATGGAAATCATAAATGTATGCCATAAATTAAAAATAAAGAATAATAAGGAAAAAAACATAATATATATCATATATAAAAATAGTTTCATCATAATGGACACCATGAGAGGTGTTAAAAGAAGATTGAACATTCATCGATTTGTGAGGCAGTAATTCGCCACCCATAGAAACAATATGTTCTTTAACCATTAGATGAAGGTGTGTGCAAGTGTAAAAAAAATCCTTCTCATTACAACATAGAAGTATATTTAGGATACTGGTTTTGTTACAAAATAAAGGAATAAAAATATTTTAGGGGGTTGGAGAAGCAAAATAAAACAAAATAACACAAGAGAAGACATTACCTTAAAATCGCGTAACTCTTTTTGATTTGAGCCAAAGGATTCCTTGGGAAGACTTCTGCCCAAAGTGAGGATTCTTGGAGTAATAGAGGAAAGTTGGGAGAGTATTTTGGCAGAGGTTGGCCGAACCAAATGGCCTGATGGTGTGAATAAGGTGGTAGAGGTGGGGGACTTTTATAAGAGGAGAGGAGGGGCACTCTTGGAAATTAATGAAATATTACATTATTATGAAGTGATTTTCGGATTTCATGTAAAGACCCGTAAATTTCAAGGAAATTTTTTTCTTAATTTTCTTTGGAATTTTACAAGAGCGCAGTTTCTGACGGCACCTGATTCCGAGGCCCGGTGTGCCCGGAATCATTTTCCGAAGTTCGGCTTGGGTACGTTCAGTGAACGGACGAGCGGGTTTTTCTAACTTTTGAACCAGTGCCCAGAATCGAATTCTGAGGGCACCGATGAAATCGCAGCGCCGATATTCTCTTAGAAACGCCTCTTCCAGAGTTGCGTTTTCTCGGGTGTGGTTTTTAATTTTTGGGCTTAAGGTTAAGAAATAAAATAATTTTGCGACAACTTTATTTTATTTCACTTAAGCCACTTGGAAGCCACTTGAAGCCACTTAAAGACGGCTTAAACTGAGTTGATCCGGATAGGATGCTATCCAGAAATATCCTACCCCCTTGGTAGGATATTTTTGAGGTGGGGACCGCACGAGCCCCACCGTTTCTTTCCGCTAAGTAACGCACCCGCGAAAACCCGTCATTATGAAAGTCAACTGATGCGTTTTCATAATTTCTTAACAGACCATTTAATTGGGCGGTTTATTTCGTAAATTAAATGAGCTGTTTCTTTCGTTGAATTAATTCAACGAATTGATGGGTCGTTACTTACCCGTTTTCGTTTGTTGGAATAATAATAAAATAAGACCAACCTATCTTTTGGAGGATTACTCGTTGAGAGGAGTTCTTGAATCTTCTTTCTCCTTTGTGAAGAACGCGAAGAACGCGAAGAACGGGAAGAACGCCGTCATCCGTGGAAATCGACGATGCTCCAATCCAAGACGTTCTTCCCCGCCCCGATCTCTGATCACCAACCGTTTGAGGTGAGTGATTTCGGGTTTCTTCTAAAAGTTCTTTTTGGTTTAAAACAAAACATAGATTTAATTATTTATAATTTAAATCTGTTGTTCTTGGTCCGTTGTGTTCGCTGACTCAACGCCAGATTCCGCGACGACGCGACGCCTTCCCGTGACGACGCGACGATCCACCTCTTCCGCGACGAGCAATTCCGCAAAGAACGCTCACACGCGACGACTTCGAGGTAGGGATTTTATTTTTGGAATTACCCCTTTTTATCTTCCTGTAAATGTTTCTTTAAAAAGTTAAAGAACTGGTTTTGTGAACAATTTTAAATTTATTAAAATTGTTGTTTCCGTTCAAATGAGGAACCCGTTTTATGAAACAATTTTATTTCATTAAAAATTGTTTCGGATATGCTTTCATGTGTTGAACTTTAATTCCTCCCGTTGTTTATCTCTAACGTGGAGGGTGCGGGCCAAACAAACACGGCCCGATGACCCTCCGCCGTTCTTCGTTTTTGTGCGGATTTGACGGGCGACGACGGAACGTGCCGCAACGGATGTTTGACGATCCCGCAGTGAAGAACGAAACTCAGGAGGAGCAATGACGCAGACGGGAAGAAAATCAGGCCACCGGAGCGACTCTGGCGGCTCGCGGAAGCCGGCAGCAGCGAGGGTCGCCAGCACGGCGGCGCCCGGCGCGCCGCCGGACGAGACCGCCGCGGCACCGGCCGTGGAGGCGGCGCTCGCGGGACACGGCTAAAGCCGCGTCCGGAGCCAGGGAGACACCCCGCGGGTGTCACGCGGGGGCGGAGGCTCCCCCCCGCATCACTCGGGATGCGGCTTTTGCCGCGTCCGGTTGTCTGGCCGACACCCCGCGGGTGCCGCAGGGGTGTCACGCGGGGGTGGCGGCTCCCCCCCATGCCGCCCGGCCGAGCCGAGCCGGGCTGGCCGAGCCAGGCCGGTCTCACCGGCCCGGGCTGCGCACTGGCCGGCCCGGACCGGGTCCGACTGGGTCGGACCGGGTTGACCCGGTTCGGACCGGGTTGACCCGGTTCGGCCGACCCAGGGGGGTTGGGCCGGGCGGCCCGGGCCCGGACCCCCCGTCTTCAGACGGTTTTTGTTCAAATGGCCGTATCTTGAGCTACGACCCTCCAAATGACTCACCGTCAGCGGAAACGCGATCCTTGGATCGATACGGTCGTTTCGGTATATCGAACTCAAGGTTTCAGAGTACTTTGAGTTCGGCCGGGTTGGTTCGTACACAAAACCAACCGGGCCCTCGGAGCGGAAATGCTCATATCTTGAGCTACGGACGTCCGATTGACGTGCCGTCAGCTTCGTTGAATTCCTCTAAGTGAGGCGGATATTTTGGCACACTTCGCCCGAGGTTTGGATGCAGGTGGAGTGCGGTCGGGTTGGTTTTGCGTTAAAAACCAACCGGGCCCCTCGGACGAAAAAGCCAATAACTCTCAGACCGGGCGTCCGATTGACGTGCCGTCTGCGACGTTGAGTTCCTGTTGACGATACGGAACTATCGGATACATCAACTTCGGTCTTTGTGACAGTTGATGTATCGGCCTCTCGGCTCGTGGAGCGGACCCTCCCGAACGAGCTTGCTGTGTGCGGGAACCCTAGAGCTGGCTGCGACTGCTACTTCGACAGCGACGACCGTGTAGAGATCCTCAGTGGACTGCGGTGACGACCGTGCAGAGATCCTCAGTGGACTGCGACAATGACTGGGCAGAGATCCTCAGTGGACTGCGACGACTACAACACTCAGCGATACTACGTGGATCAGTGCTACAGGTCCTCTGTGGGCCCGATCCTGTGTGGGTCTGATCCTGTGTGGGTCAGCGCTCAGCGGTTCTGTGTGAGCCAGCGCCTACAAGTCCTGTGTGGGCCCGATCCTGTGTGGGTCATTGCGGGGGTTAGTTACCTATCGATCCTTCGTGGGTCTGGCGACTTAAATGGATCAGTGATCATCTTTATCGTCATCCGAAGAAGTATATCCTGTGTGAGATGAATCTTCTGTTACTCTCATTTGTGGATTGTGTTGAGCTATCCTGTGTGGATTTACTGTTTAATCTCCTTTGTGGATTGTGTTGATCTATCCAGTGTGAATTTACTGTTTACTCTCCTTTTTGGATTGTGTTGAGCTATCCTGTGTGGGTATACGTTTTTCTTTCCTGTGTGGACTGGGTTGTGCTTGGTCTCGGACGTTGGAGACGAACGAGAATTGATGACTTATGTATATGTATGGGAATATACCTAAGTCGTGTCAGATGTTACTTCGTGATTGTATCTTTCCTTTGTGGATTATCCCTTGTGGATTTCGGGAGACCTTCGGGGGTCTCGGGGTCCCTACTGAGTAGCTTATACTCACACCTGCACGGGCTATGCCCGCACTACGTTTTGTTGGTTGCAGACGACGGACAGCGCTGATCGTGGTGGAGGCGTGCGGAGCAGGACGGTACCTGGAGGTGGACCACTGGGCCGGACGTACTCGGAGCGGTCAGGTGGACCCGAGGAGCAGTGGAGGCTATCTGTACCCACCCTTCAGGTGGGACTTTCAGAGTACAGCTCGACGCTGCAGTTTTTCCTTTCAGTTGCTGTTTTTCCTTTCAGTTGTACTTTACAGTTGGGCTTGTATTTCTGGCCCCTTTTTCTTTCAGCACAGCTTGTACCATTTTTACTTAGTGTTTACTTTCCCACTTTCTTACTCTGTGGTGCTTGTTTAATTTTCAAAGGCAATGCCTTCCCTTTTTGTTGGGATTTATGCCTTGGTGCTAGTCGCCAGCCCCTGGCCTATGGATGACGGGCTTGGGGTAGTCACAGCACGGGCCCCGAGGACGGGTCGTGACAAATTGGTATTAGAGGTGGTCGGTTCTACTGCAGACTCTGATCTTTCTTCTATGTGAAGCAATAGTGTTTAGCGTATTGGGTGTGGTTATCAGTCCAGGGAGTCCAGTGTTGGTGCGGCTGCCGACGTATCCGTACACCAGGACCCTGACTTCTGATTTCCGACTTAATGCACGAAAACATTGATTGCATGTGTGTTTCAAGTTTTCTTTGGGATTACTTGTGTCAGCTCACCAGGTATACTGTTATGACTGTGGCGCACTTGTTTCCTTTTCAGGATGGCCCGACGACAGCAGCCAACTAGGGTTCCGAGAGTAGAGCACGATGATAGCCCGCCGAGTGACGAGGCCTCGGTACAAGGCCCGTTGACAGCAGAGGCACCGACGATACCTTTACCCGCCGAGCCCCCGATGCTTCCAGCACTGGCAGCTGATGATGCACGACGCCTCGGATCTCTGCACGAGTTCTAGTGCCTGCGACCACCCAGGTTCCGTGGGGAGACGGACCCCCAGGCCGCCGAGGATTGGATGGAGGCGGTCGTTCGAGTTTTCAGGCTAGTGAGGACACCAGCAGACCTCATGGTGATCCTCGTGGCGAGCCTACTGCATGCAGTAGCAGGGCGATGGTGGACCTTGATGCTCCAAGTACACGATGAGGCCTCCCTCATCTGGACGGACTTCAAGAGCCTCTTCCGCTCAGAGTTCGTCCTGGTCACCCTCCGAGCGGTGCGCATTCAGGAGCTTCTTCAGCTGCGGCAGGGCAGCTTGACGGTCGCTCAGTACGCGGCGAGGTTCACTGATCTTTCTCGCTACTCGACCGAAATGGTACGGTAACCCTTCTTCTGGGCCCGGACCTTCGATCAGGGATTGAGGCACGAGATCAGGGCATCGCTGATCTCCCTCAGCATCCTGACCCATGCAGGAATGCTGGAGCGAGCCCTTCTGATCGAGAGCTTCCTGGCTGAGTCCATAGCGAGACCTACCGCAGGGCGGCAGGTAGCAGAGTCTTCGGCAGCTGGTAGCCGATGGATGACTCAGGGTTCCAGGTAGACCAGACCTTCTGGCAGACGAGCTCAGAACACTGGCTCAGTAGTGCGGGGCACACATCACGGGGCCAGTCTTCCGAGAGGCAGGCAGTGCTACTCCTTCGGCGGGCAGGGCCACATGGCTCGTGACTGCCCGACCCGCCGTACCGAGGAGCAGCAGACGGTGGAGGGGCCACCCAGGAAGAGGCAGAGGGTCGACCATGGCGGTCCGCAGGGAGGAGGCGGACGAGGCAGAGGAGCTGGCCGAGCAGCAGGTGGTGGGCGACGCTTTGAGGCTCTGCCACCACCACCGCCAGGAGGCCCGCCCCGACCACAGGGATCTGGCGGGTAGAGACAGGCACATCTCCAGGCAGCAGAGGCCTACAACCACGGCGCGCCAGAGATGATTCGAGGTACGATCTGTGTCTATTCCACCCTTGCTGCAGTTCTTATAGACACAGGAGCGAGTCACTCTTTCATAGCCACTGCCCTTGTTCGGAGCTCAGAGATTCCGACAGAGCTGTTGGCTCGATCCTTACGGCTAGAGACTCCTACGGGAGAAGACTCGATGATTACGCACTGGTGCCGACAGTGTGAGCTTACTCTAGGAGGCGAGATCTTCAGTTGGGATCTTCTTCTAGCGGCGTCGAGGCCTTACGACGTCATCTTGGGCATGGATTGGTTATCTACGGTCCATGCACAGATCGACTGCATTAGGCGCAAGGTGCGATGTGTGCGCACCGATGGGAGAAGGTTCACCTTCACCGGAGAGAAGGGAGCCTTAGCAGCACAGGATGGACTCACGCAGAGGAGAGGTCAGCCCATCACTCATCAGTTGGCTAGCCTCATCCTTGGAGCAGTTGATGTGCGGAGTCCTAGTTTTCCTACAGTGGTGGATCAGTATGCGGACGTCTTCCCCGACGATGTTCCAAGGCTACCTCCTCGTAGAGAGGTAGAATTTTATATTGATCTGTACCCCGGGACAGCCCCGATATCCACTCCAGCATATCGGATGTCCCCCGCTGAGCTTCGAGAGCTACGGGTATAGTTGGAGGACTTGCAGGGCAAGGGGTTCATCCGACCCAGTGTTTCACCCTGGGATTCCCCGATTTTGTTCGCCAAGAAGGCGGATGGGAGCTTGTGACTGTGTGTCGATTATCGTCGCCTGAACCAGGTGACAGTGAGGAACAAGTATCCGCTACCGAGGATTGATGACCTCTTCGATCAGCTCAAGGGAGCACGGTGGTTCTCGAAGATAGACCTCAGGTCAGGCTATCATCAGCTCAGAGTTTGAGACAAGGACGTGCAGAAGACGACCTTCAGATGTCGGTATGGCCACTATGAGTTCTTGGTTATGCCTTTCGGCGTAACCAATGATCTAGCCGTGTTAATGAGCCTCATGAACAGGATCTTCCATCCATACCTCAATCGATTTGTCGTGGTATTCATCGACGACATTTTGGTGTACTCGACGACAGAGGAGGAGCACGCCTACCACCTGCGGGTTGTACTAGACACACTCCGAGAGCACCAGCTTTATGGAAAGCTCTCGAAGTGCCAGTTCTAGTTACGTGAGGTCCACTTCTTGGGACACGTCATTTCTGAGGCGGGAGTTGCAGTGGATCCCGCGAAGATCGAGGCAGTGCTAGCTTGGGAGCCACCCAAGAGAGTGACAGAGGTGCGGAGTTTCTTGGGCCTAGCCGGATACTATTGGAGATTTGTGCCGGACTTCTCCAGAGTTGCGGCCCCACTCTCAGCGTTGAAGAAGAAGGGGAAACCCTTCGTGTGGTCAGACAGATGTCAGCAGAGCTTCCAAGAGCTGAGGCAGAGGTTGACCAACACACCTATCTTGAGGTTGCCTGAGGAGGGAGTTGGATACGTAGTCTACTGCGATGCATCAGGGACCGGACTCGGGTGTGTCCTGATGCAGGAGCGAGCCGTGATTGCCTACGGATCACGTCAGTTGAGGTCACATGAGCAGAACTATGCCACCCATGACATGGAGTTGGCAGCAATGGTCTTCGCTCTGAAGACATGGCGGCACTATCTGATGGGAGAGCGCTTTACAGTCTTTTCTGACCATCAGAGTCTCAGGTACGTCTTCTCTGAGAAGGACCTGAACCTGAGACAGCGGCGATGGCTCGCGTTCCTCCAGGACTATGACTTTGAGATAGTCTATACTCCTGGTAAGGGGAACGTGGTAGCCGATGCCCTCAGCAGGAGGACAGGCATCCAGCTACTTGAGGAGGCGACAGAGCAGCAAGCCGCCTTGCAGATATCCTTCATGGATAGAGACAGAGCAGCCTTCCTTCAGTCTCTCATAGTCTCTCCTCAACTACTATAGCGGTTCAGAGAGGCACAGCGTGGGGACACTGACTGTGAGACACGACGTGCACATATATCCTCGGGACAGGCACCTGATGGTTTCTCCCTCGGAGGAGAGCACGATGTCCTTTTCAGAGGACGTACCTTGGTACCAGTCGCTTTACGAGAGGAGGTTCTAAGAGAGTTTCACACTTCTCCTTTGGCGGTACATCCAGGAGTGGCGAAGATGTTCCAGGATCTCAGATGACAGCACTGGTGGCCGGGTATGAAGAAGGCTGTGGCAGAGTTCGTTTCACGGTGCCTCACCTTCCAGCAGGTGAAGGCAGAGCATCAGGTACCAGCAGGCTTGGTACAGCCCTTGGAGGTCCCGGAGTGGAAGTGGGATGAAATATCTATAGACTTCGTGACTGGACTTCCACGCACTTCCAGAGGTCACGAATCTATTTGGGTGATTGTTGACCAACTCACCAAGTCGGCACACTTCTTACCCATCTGAGAGCAGGGCTCAGTGGAGAGCTTGGGGCGTCTCTACATTCAGAAGATTGTACGGCTTCACGGTGTTCCATCTACTATCATCTCCGATCGGGACGCTCGCTTTACTTCCCGGCTTTGGAAGGGGTTGCAGGAGGTGTTCGGGACGCGGCTACGTCTGAGCACCGCCTTTCACCCTCAGACGGATGGTCAGACAGAGAGGACCATTCAGACACTCGAGGACATGCTCCGCGCATGTGTCCTCGACTTTGGTCGCAGCTGGGAGGACCAACTACCCTTGGTGGAGTTCGCGTACAACAACAGCTACCACTCCACCATCGGGATGGAACCCTACGAGGCATTGTACGGCAGGCCTTGCAGATCTCCTTTGTGTTGGAATGACCCTGGGGAGTCAGCACTTGGGGGACCAGAGATGGTCCGGGCCACGACAGAGAAGGTCCAGGTCATCCAGGAGCAGATGAGGACAACATAGAGCCGACAGAAGTCATATGCTGACAGGAGGCGGAGGCCACTAGAGTTCGAGGATGGCGACCACGTCTTCTTGCGGGTCTCACCTCGATGTGGGTTGCAGAGATTTGGCCGAGGCGGCAAGTTGTCACCACGCTTCATCGGGCCTTTCCAGGTCCTCTGTAGGGTTGGTGAGGTGGCTTATCACCTGGCTCTACCACCTCAGTTGCACCGGGTGCACGACGTCTTCCACGCTTCTCAGCTGAGGAGATACGTGCATGACCCGACGCACATAATTGACCATGTGGAGCAAGACGTGGATGATGGGGCGACTTTGGCGGAGGTCCCGGTGGAGATAGAGGATTGACAGGAGCGGGTCCTACATGGGCGATTGATTCCTCTTGTGCGCATCAGATGGCAGCACGAGAACCTCCAGGAGAGCACATGGGAGCGGGAGGCTCAGATGCGTGCTCAGTACCCACATTTTTTCCCTAGTCTATGATGTATCTTTACGGGGACGTAAAGCCCTGAGGTGGGAGTAATGTAAAGACCCGTAAATTTCAAGGAATTTTTTTTCTTAATTTTCTTTGGAATTTTACAAGAGCGCAGTTTCTGACGGCACCTGATTCCGAGGCCCAGTGTGCCCGGAATCATTTTCCGAAGTTCGGCTCGGGTACGTTCAGTAAACGGATGAGCGGGTTTTTCTAACTTTTGAACCGGTTCCCGGAATCGAATTCTGAGGGCACCGATGAAATCGCAGCGCCGATATTCGCTTAGAAACGCTTTTTTTGAAGTTGCGTTTGCTCGGGTGTGGTTTTTAATTTTCGGGCTTAAGGTTAAAAAATAAAATAATTTTGCGACAACTTTATTTTATTTCACTTAATCCACTTGGAAGACACTTGAAGACACTTAAAGACGGCTTAAACTGAGTTGATCCGGATAGGATGCTATCCATAAATATCCTACCCCCTTGGTAGGATATTTGTGGGGTGGGGCCCGCACGAGCCCCACTGTTTCTTTCCGCTAAGTAACGCACCCGCGAAAACCCGTCATTATGAAAGTCAACTGACGCGTTTTCTTAATTTCTTAACAGACCATTTAATTGGGCGGTTTATTTCGTAAATTAAATGAGTTTTTTATTTCATTGAATTAATTCAACGAATTGATGGGTCGTTAATTACCCGTTTTCGTTTGTTGGCATAATAATAAAATAAGACCAACCTATCTTTTGGAGGATTACTCGTTGAGAGGAGTTCATGAATCTTCTTTCTCCTTTGCGAAGAACGCGAAGAACGCGAAGAACGCCGTCATCCGCGGAAATCAACGACACTCCAATCCGAGACATTCTTCCCCGCCCCGATCTCCGATCACCAAACGTTTGAGGTGAGTGATTTCGGGTTTCTTCTAAAAGTTATTTTTGGTTTAAAACGAAACACAGATTTAATTATTTATAATTTAAATCTGTTGTTCTTGGTCCGTTGAGTTCGCCGACTCAACGCCGGATTCCGCGACGACACGACGCCTTCCCGCGACGATGCGACGATCCACCTCTTCCGCGACGAGCAATTCCGCAAAGAACGCTCACGCGCGACGACTTCGAGGTAGGGATTTTATTTTTGGAATTACCCCTTTTTATCTTCCCGTAAATGTTTCTTTAAAAAGTTAAAGAACTGGTTTTGTGAACAATTTTAAATTTATTAAAATTGTTGTTTCCGTTCAAATGAGGAACCCATTTTATGAAACAATTTTATTTCATTAAAATTTATTTCGGATATGCGTTCATGTGTTGAACTTTAATTCCTCCCGTTGTTTATCTCTAACGCGGAGGGTGCGGGAAAAAAGAACATGGACCGACGACCCTCCACCGTTCTTCGTTTTTGTGCGGATTTGACAGGTGACGACGGAACGTGCCACAACGGATGTTTGACAATCACGCAGTGAAGAACAGAACTTGGGAGGAGCAACGGCGTAGACGGGAAGAAAATCAGGCCATCAGAGTGACTCTGGCAGCCCACGGAAGCCGACGGCTGTGCCCGGTGCGCCACCGGACGAGATCGCCGCGGCACTGTCCGCGGCGGCGGTGCTCGCGGGACGCGGCTGAAGCCGCGCCTGGCGCTAGGGAGACACCCCGCGGGTGTCCCGCGGGTGTCACGCGGGGGAGGCGGCTCCCCCCCCCCCCCGCGTCAGTCGGGACGCGGCTTCAGCCACGTCCGGTTGTCTGGCCGACACCCCGCGGGTGCTGCGGGGGTGTCATGCGGGGGTGGCGGCTCCCCCCCGCGCCGCGCGGCCGAGCCGACCGGGCTGGCCAAGCCAGGCCGGTCCGACCGGGTCGGCCCGGGCCCGGACCCCCCGTCTTCGGATGGTTTTCGTTCAAATGGCCGTATCTTAAGCTACGAGCCTCCAAACGACTCGCCGTCAGTGGAAACACGATCCTTGGATCGATACGGTCATTTTGGTATATCACATTCAAAGTTTCGGATTACTTTGAGTTCGGCCGGGTTGGTTCGTACACAAACCAACCAGGCCCTCGGATCGGAAACACTCATATCTTGAGCTACGGACGTCCGATTGACATGCCATCAGCTTCGTTGAATTCCTCTAAGTGAGGCGGATCTTTTGGCACACTCCGTCCGAGTTTTGGACGTAGGTGGAGTGCGGTTGGGTTGGTTTTGCCTTAAAAACCAACCGTGCCCCTGAGACGAAAAAACCAATAACTCTCAGACCGGGCGTCCGATTGACGCGCCGTCTGCGACGTTGAGTTCCTGTTGACGATACGGAACTTTTGGATACATCAACTTCAGTATTTGTGACAGTTTATGTATCGGCCTCTCGGCTCATGGAGCGGACCCTCCCGAACGAGCTTGCTGTGTGCGGGAACCCTAGAGCTGGCTGCGACTGCTACTTCGACAGCGATGACCATGTAGAGATCCTCAGTGGACTGCGGAGACGACCGTGCAGAGATCCTCAGTGAACTGCGACGACGACTGTGCAGAGATCCTCAGTGGACTGCGACGACTACAACACTCAGCGATCCTACGTGGATCAGTGCTACAGGTCCTGTGTGGGCCCGATCCTGTGTGGGTCCGATCCTGTGTGGGTCAGCCCTCAGCGGTTCTGTGTGAGCCAGTGCCTACAGGTCCTGTGTGGGCCCGATCCTGTGTGGGTCATTGCGGGGGTTAGTTACCTATCGATCCTTCGTGGGTCCGACGACTTAGATGGATCAGTGATCATCTTTATCGTCATCCGAAGAAGTATATCATGTGTGAGCTGAATCTTCTGTTACTCTCCTTTGTGGATTGTGTTGAGCTATCCTGTGTGGATTTACTGTTTACTCTCTTTTGTGGATTGTGTTGAGCTATCCTGTGTGGATTTACTGTTTACTCTTCTTTGTGGATTGTGTTGAGCTATCCTGTGTGGGTATACATTTTTCTTTCCTGTGTGGAATGGGTTGTGCTTGGGCTCGGACGTTGGAGCCGAACGGGAATTGATGACTTAGGTATATGTATGGGCATATACCTAAGTCGTGTCAGATTTTACTTCGTGATTGTATCTTTCCTTTGTGGATTATCCCTTGTGGATTTCGGGAGACCTTCGGGGGTCTCGAGGTCCCTACTGAGTAGCTTATACTCACCCCTGCACAGGCTATGCCCGCACTACGTTGTGTGGTTGCAGACGACGGACAGCGCTGATCATGGTGGAGGCGTGCGGAGATGGACAGTACCTAGAGGTGGACCACTGGGCGGGACGTACTCGGAGCAGTCAGGTGGACCCGAAGAGCAGTGGAGGCTATCTGTACCCACCCTTCAGGTGGGACTTCCATAGGATGGCTCGACGCTGCAGTTTTTCCTTTCAGTTGCTGTTTTTCCTTTCAGTTGTACTTTACAGTTGGGCTTGTTTTTCCGGCCCCTTTTTCTTTCAGCACAGCTTGTACCGTTTTTAATTAGTGTTTAATTTCCCGCTTGCTTACTCTGTAGTGCTTGTTTACTTTTCAAAGGCAATGCCTTCCCTTTTTTTTGGGATTTACGCCTTGGTACTAGTCGCCAGCCCCTGGCCAATAGAAGGCGGGCTTGGGGTAGTCACGGCATGGGCCCCGAGGACGGGTCGTGACATTTCTGAGGTCGTAAAATTATATATTTCGAGTATAAGGTGATAAGGGTTTTGAAATATACTCATACAATAGGTTTTTGACAAGTGTAAGTCTTAGATTTTACATTATCTTTTCATTTTATTTAAATTGTTAATTAATGAGGTAATCACTGCATCATCATGGTGTCATACAAAATTTAATTTATTTAATGTCTAAATATTATAAAAAAATTACCATGATGTAGGAAATATTTTTAGATTTCTAATGAATATTTAGAGTCAAAATGTTAACTTATATATCCCCATGTAATAATTGTTTTAGTAAAACAACACATGTTTGTGACAATTTTATTTTTACTTTAAATAAAAAGTTATTAATTTTATTTTCTTACCCAAGTGGCTCCATGGGGTCCCCAAGTTGACCCATGGATTGTTTTTGTCGGCCATGACTAATCCAATAAGAGTAGAACAAGTGTAAACGTATTTTCATATTTTTATAATATCATTTTTACCTTAAATTTCACTGATTACCTTTAATTGTGATTAATAGAACTTAATAGTTACTATTCACCAAAAATTATTTTAATCCCATTGAACCAGATTTTACTTCCTAATGACAACCATGTATGTCGGATTTTTTAAATTCAATACACAAAAGTGGTAATGTTTCAATTACACGAAAAATTAGTTTTTAAACTACCACTTAGTGGTTTCACTATTCATCAAAAATTGAAGTTTTTCAGAAAAATACAAAAAATTCACCCTAAGATATATTTGATATTCTTAATTCAAAAATGATTTCTATTTTACAAAATTCAAAACATATAAGTTTATTTAATTAATTTAATAATTAATTCCCGTTGTCACAACAAATAGCGTGGTTTTATGATGCAATATATATCAAAAGATTGACAATTGATTATGTCCAATTTCAAAGTGAAATTAATTCTAATGACCGCCATTGGATAAAATGGTAAAAATATATTATAATTATACTTTAAAACCTCTCAATATTATAACTTATCACTATAAATTATTTTGATTAAAAAAGTTGTTTTTAAGTATTTTTCTATTCATGGAAAATTGGAAGTTCTCAGAAAATTACAAAAAATTCAACTTAGGATAATTTCGATATTCTCAATACAAAAATGAAGTCCATTTGGAATATAAAATTTATATAATTTCAAAAAGTGGGTATTACTATTCATAAAGGCTACATTGATTGGTCGCGGTGCCTTAGAATCTCGAACTTGCGTACAATGCAAGCTATTGCATTATTAAAAGAGAATAGTATCATGGAATCTTGGGGTGTTACATTCTACCCTCCTTCAATAAATTGTGTCCTCGCAATTTGAAATTTTTCTTTGAAAATAAAAGGTTGAAAATAGAAAATACCTATGGGGAAAACCCACATCAAAAATAGGGTTAATAAGAATATAACTTTAAAAGAAAGAAAGAGAAGTACAAAGGTCACCCGAGATAGACCATACTAGGATTCTATGAAAATATGGATATGGAGGAGAAAAAATCCATCAAGGACTGATGGAGAGTTGTTGAAAACAGGATTAGGAGAAAGTTTAACTACAATAAAATGACAAACTTTTGATTAGTTAAACGATCATTGATTCCCCAGTAGGAAAAGTTAACTGAAAATATTTTTTTTAAGTTACCTTTCATAAAGTTGAGGAATTTATTTAAGAGATTTACTAAGAACATATGAAATATACTTACTTGTCATGTAGACTTTCAGTCTTTAATAAGTTTTTACCACAAACCCATCTTTCACTCTAAAAGGTTATAGAACTCAAAAATATTCTATTTATCATAATTGTATAAGGTTCTAAATATTAACACATACCATTTAGATTAGGAAAACTTTTTTTTAATAACCAGAGACTTCCTGTAGGCTAGTGGTAGGTAATGAAGGCATGTCACACTATGGTTGTGGGTTCGATTCCTACAGCTTTGTCCGACGCGACGGGTTATCCCCCGACCTGCAGGTTGTCCTTTTCCTAAAACAATAGTATTAAAATATTCCAAAAATAATCTTCAGAAATGTTTTAATATTAAACAATACTATCCAAAGTTAAACTTAATCCATTCCAACCTTTATGGTTATCCAAAATACCTCTGTCCAGACATTCTCTAAAACATCTCTAAATTCCAAAATCAATTCATCAGATTCCCCAAACAAAGTAAAGTTTCTCTTATTGTCAGATGATAAAAATATGATTACCTTCATCATATTAAAACCTTAATGAGAACAATAAGTACTACAATACAATCCTTATATATATCACATTATTCTTATAACAAGAATATAATCCATGAGTCCAAAAGCACCAATACATTAAATATTCCACTTCAACTGTAGTAACAGCATAAGATTGTCCTTGATCCCTTGGCCTTTTCTGAGGTATGTTTCCCTGATGCTTAGTACATTCATTTGCATAATGCCCCATTTCCCTACAATTGTAGCATTCAATATTGATAGCCTATTTCTTTCCCTTACAATCACGAGCCTGGTGACCGTTTTCTCCACATTTATAACAAACTCCCATACCTTTTAGGCATGTACCGGGGTGATTCTTCCCACAATTATCGCATAATGGAAAATCCTTCTCTCCCTTTTTCCCTTTATCTGTCTCTTGTTACACCGTTATCTTCTTCTCTTGCATTACTTTATTGTCATAAGATTTAGAGAATTCCTTTTCTGTCTTGATAGCACATGAGAAAATATCTTAGTACAACAAGAAGGTTTGTGAGACTAATGCTCGTAGGAGAAATGGTTTTAACCCATCAAAGAAACGATCAATCTTAATTATTGGGTTACGTATATAATCTGCTGCATGTCTTGCTAACCATGCAAAGTTAGCCTCATACTTTGCGACATTCTCATCCTCCTTTTGTCTCAAACTCAGAAATTTCCTTTCCATTTCTGCTCGATGGTCACGAGGAAAGTATTTTTCTAAGAAAATCTCTTTGAACTCTCTCTATTCCATACTTGATACTTGTTCATCTTCCTTTGTGTTTTGAATCAGCGACCACCATTGATCGACATCTCCACTGATGCGGTAAACTGCCATTACAACCTTCTCCCTTTCGCTACTCCCCAAGGCGTGGAATATTTTCTCTAATGAGTTTATCCATTGCTTATCTACTAATGGATTTTTATCCCATTAAATGTTGGCGGTTGTTGCCTCATGAAGTAGTATAACATTGATCCTCCATGTTGCGGATCAGGGTGCTCCATACGAGTATGGTTATTATTCATAACCTGAGTGAGTTGTCCCAGTATGGTGATAAGTTGATCAGCACCCGTTGTATCTCCAGATCCACTATAATTATCTTGAGTAGGAGGTCAATCCCTACATGGAGTGCGTGCATTGATATAGTTTCCATTCCTCCCACTAGGTGCCATTTCTAAACAATGGCATAAATTAGATTAGTTTATGAATCAAAATACATAATTACAAACTTGAAAAACACTTAACATAAATTGAACTATTTATGGATATAATCCATAATCATAAAAATATTTTCTTTGAGGAAGTATATACTCATAACCCTTCATAGTGGTTTGTAAAGAAAATGAGAATTATCCTAAGAATATACCCCGGGAGTGTAGTAACCAATAGTGCAGCAAGGCCCGTTGTCGTGCACTAGTTCCCGTTCGAGTCTAGATCAAAGCGGTGTTTTCGGGTTTTACCCCTAGGTACATCTGTGCCAGAGCCGCCTCTACCTACTCGTATCCAGACATGGCTGTATTGCTCGGAAAACTCACAAAATCTCTATAATACCAAAATTCTAGGAGGATCTTCTATACTAATCCTCAAATTTTATCTTAGGTCTATGTTTTCTAATCAGAGTTTATCTAAATCTAGCTTCCAAGGTTAGTACTAAACTGCCTCTAATACCAACTGTAACGCCCCGACCCCAGTTACCCAGAGTCGGTGCATTATTATGTAACATTGGCATGATCACAAAAGATCAAGTCTCGAAAGACCGATTAGTTTAGAAGCCTTGGAAACACTAGATATATTCATAAATGTAACATTACATCATAAAGTGAAAAACTACAATAACACAGTCTCCATTTTACACACTCATATCCCCTTCAGAATATCCCTGCAGGTCATTCCTAAAATACTTCTTCACATCCTGGAAAAATTAAAATATTAAAAGGGGTGAGCTTAGATTCTCAGTAAGGATAACAATATAGCGAAAGCTTTCATAAATAAACATAAACATTTACGGCATTGTATAACTAAAACAAAATCCTTTTAATCTTGAAATTCATCATAATATGGCAAAAGTAAAATGAAATAATGCCATTTACTTATTCACATGGATATTCTACTAGTCGGATAATCACATGAAATATCAATAACCACTTTCATAATGATGGAATGCATAATTCCAGACTATCATAACCATGTAGCAAAGGCCTCGTTCCAAGACTAAAAATAATATTTTGTCAAGGCCTCATGCCAAGACACCAGTTTGTCTCATTAGACCTACCGATGCATTGAGGAGCTATAGCGGGCTCCACCCATCACTTATTAAGTCCAATGCATTCCTCATATGAACAGGTTTAAAAATATCATAAACCATAACATAATCGTATCACATAAAACCTGCATAAAGGAAACATAACATTTCCACATTTCAAAAACAAGATATCAATACAGTACATTGATATAATAAAAACATTATCAAAACCATTTTCAATACCAAAATAAAAGAAAAGTAAAACTTGGTATTTATTTTTCATTCTAAAAAAAGTTATGGCTTATAGAGGAATCCAAAACTCCAATAATAATCACGGCGGCGAAGAAGTCATTGTCACCGCATACGTAATAAAAAACATTCCTTTTGTCGTTTAGTAAAAACACTTCATATAAAAAGATTCCTTTTGAATGAAAGTAAAAGTCAAAGGGGTTTATACACTGTATAAAGAAAAGTTGTGTATAAAACCAAATATGACTCAATGAAAGGAGATTGAGACGAAGTCCCTTAAAAAGATCATTTTTTAAATAAAATATATCTATTATGTGTATTCACTATAAGTACACATAAAAAAAGTACAAATACAAGATATGAAATAATAATATCATGACATAATTTGAAAGTAGGAGATTAACCCAAAGAACGGAAATTGGGTTAAGAAGTTCCCTTACCTCTTGTCTGACTTGACTCGATAGTTCTTTAATCTCCTGAATAATAAACTAGAGTTAATTTATGATTTCTTAAGAACCTTTTTCAACTTCATTATTCCTTTTATATCACTTATTATCATGTTATGAACATTATGTAATTATTTAAGTTACTAACGGTCATTTTGTCGATCTTTGGTACTTAAGTCAAAAATAAACTTCTTATAATTACAAGTTGTTCATGTGGTAAAATATCCATTATATCCAGAATTATATTCATGATTTAGATATCATATATATCATATATATCTAGTTTATACATTCATTTATAATATTACAAAACATTTAGAGGTAAGAAATGAAATGCATCGTTCATGGAGACGGTAAGCCGTACGTACGGATGAACACTACTTTCATTTCTATTTCATTATTAATGGAATGAAATCATAATTATATAAAGGTATACTATAATTATAGTATAATATAATGTATAATACCATTTAATCCATCCTTTATACATCCCACGTATGTCATTAACGATTCAAATCACTTTGAGGGGGTGGTAGTCCGCACTTCCTAAAATGAAATTATCGCCTTTACCCATAATGGAAATCATAAAGGTATGACATAAATGAAAAATAAAGAATCATAAGGAAAACAAAAACATAATATATATCATATATAAAAATAGTGTCATCATAATGGCCACCATGAGAGGTGTCAAAAGAAGATTGAACTATCATCGTTTCATGAGGAAGTAATTCGCCACGCATAGAAACAATATGTTCTTTAACCATTAGCCGAAGGTGTGTGTAAGTGTAAATAAAATAATTCTTATAAAAACATAAAATTATATTTAGGATACTGGTTTTGTTAAAAAAGAAAGGTATAAAAATATTTTAGGGGGTTGGAGAAGAAAAATAAAATAAAATAACACAAGAGAAGACATTACCTTAAAATCGCGTAACTCTTTTTGATTTGTTCCAAAGGATTCCTTGGGAAGACTTCTGCCCAAAGTGAGGCTTCTAGGAGTAACAGAGGGAAGTTGGGAGAGTATTTGGGAAGAGTTTGTCCAATCCAAATGTCTTGAATGTGTTAATAAGGTGGTAGAGGTGGAGGCCTTTTATAAGAGGAGAGGAGGGGCACTCTTGGAAAGTAATGAAATGTTACATTATTATGAAGTGATTTTCGGATTTCAAAGGCTGCACAATTATATATTTCGAGTATAAGGTGATAAGGGTTCTAAATATACTCATACAATAGGTTTTTTACAAGTGTAAGTCTTAGATTGTACATTATCTTTTCATTTTATTTAAATCGTTAATTAATGAGGTAATCACTGCATCATCATGGTGTCATAAAAAATTTAATTTATTTAATGTCTAAAAATTATAAAAAAATTACCATGATTTAGGAAATATATTTATATTTAAAATGAATATTTATAGTAAAAATCTTAACTTATATATCCCCATGTAATAATTGTTTTAGTAAAACAATACATGTTTGTGACAATTTTATTTTTACTTTAAATAAAAAGTTATTAATGTCATTTTCTTACCCAAGTGGCTCCATGGGGTCCCCAAGTTGACCCATGGATTGTTTTGTTCGGCCATGACTCATCCAATAATAGTAGGACAAGTGTAAAGGTATTTTCATATTTTTATTATATCATTTTTACTTTAAATTTCACTAATTACCTTTAATTGCGATTAATAGAACTTAAAAGTTACTATTCACCAAAAATTATTTTAATCCCATTGAACAACATTTTACTTCCTAATGACAACCATGTATGTTGGATTTTTGAAATTAAATACATAGAAGTGGTAATGTTTCATTTACAAGAAAAAATAGTTTTTAATCTACCACTTAGTGGTTTCACTATTCATAAAAAATTGAAGTTTTTCAGAAAAATACAAAAAATACACCCTAAACTATTTTTGATATTCCTAATTTAAAAATGATGTCTATTTTACATAATTAAAAACATATAAGTTGATTTAATTAATTTAATAATTAATTCCCACTGTCACAACAGATAGCGTGTTTTTAAGATGCAATATATATCAAAAGATTGACAATTGTTTATGTCCAATTTCAAAGTGAAATTAATTCTAATGAACACCATTGGATAAAATGGTAAAAATATATTCTAATTATTCTTTAAAACCACACAATAGTAAAATTTATCACTATAATTTTTTTATTAAAAAAGTTGTTTGTAATTATTTTTCTATTCATAGAAAATTGGAAGTTCTCAGAAAATTACAAAAAATTCAACTTAGGATAATTTTGATATTACGAATACAAAAATGAAGTCCATTTTGAAATATAAAATTTATATAATTTCAAAAATTGAGTATTACTATTCATAAAGGCTACTTTGATTGGTCACGGTGTGTTAGAATCTCGAACTTGCGTACAATGCAAGCTATTGCATTATTGAAAGAGAATCGTACCATAGAAGCTTGGGGTGTTACATTCTCCCCTCCTTCAATAAATTATGTCCTCGTAATTTGAAATTTTTCTTTGAAAATAAAAGGTTGAAAATAGAAAATACCTATGTGGAAAACCCACATCGGGAATAGGGTTAATAAAAATATAAATTTAAAAGAAAGAAAGAGAAGTACAAAGGTCACCCGAGATAGGCCATACTGGGATTCTATGAAAATATGGATATGGAGGAGAAACAAACCATCAAGGTCTGATGGAGAGTTGTAGAAACAAGATTAAGAGAAAGTTTAACTGCAAAAAAATCACAAACTTGTGATTAGTTAAACGATCATTGATTCCCTAGTAGGAGAATTTAACCGAAAATGTTTTTGTTTTATGTTACCTTTCATAAGTTTGAGTAATTTATTTAAGAGATTTACTATGAATGTAAGTAAATATACTTACTTGTCATGTAGACTTTCATTCTTTAATAATTTTTTACCACAAACCCATCTTTCACTCCAAAAGGTAATAGAATTCAAAAATATTCTATTTATCATAATTGTATACGGTTACAAATATTAACACATACCATTTAGATTAAGAAAACTTTTTTGTAACAACCAGGGACTTCTTGTAGGATAGTGGTAGGTAATGAAGGCCCGTCGCACTATGGTTGTGGGTTTGATTCCTACATCTTTTTCCAATGCGATGGGTTATCCCCCGACCTGCAGGTTGTCCTTTTCCTAAAACAATAGTATTATAATATTCCAAAAATAATCCTCAGAAATCTTTTAACCTTAAACAATACTATCCAAAGTTAAAATTAATCAATTCCAACCTTTATAGTTATCCAAAATACCTCTGTCTAGACTTTCTCTAAAACGTCTCTAAATTCCAAAATCAATTCATCTGATTCCCCAAACAAAGTAAAGTTTCTCTTATTGTCACATGCTAAAAATATCATTACCTTCATCATATTAAAACCTTAATGAGAACAACCAGTACTGCAGTACAATCCTTATATATATCACATTATTCTTATAACCAGAATATAATCCATGAGTCCAAAAGCACCAATACATTAATTATTCCACTTCAACTGTAGTAACAACATAAGATTTTCCTTGATCCCTTGTCCTTTTCTGAGGTATGTTTCCCTGATTCTTAGGACATTGATTTGCATAATGCCCCATTTCCCTACAATTATAGCATTCAACATTGATAGCCTCCTTCTTTCCCTTGAAGTCACGAGCCTGGTGACCTTTTTCTCCACATTTATAACATACTCCCATTTCTTTTAGGCATGTACTGGGGTGATTCTTCCCACAATTATCGCATAATGGAAAATCCTTCTTTCTCTTCTTCCCTTTATCTGTCTCTTGTTCCACCATTATCTTCTTCTCTTACTTTACTTTATTTTCATAAGATTTAGAGAATTCCTTTTCTGTCTTGATAGCACCTGAGACAATATCTTCGTACGACGAGAAGGTTTGTGATACTAATGCTCAATGGAGAAATTGTTTTAACCCATCAATGAAATGATCAATCTTACTTCTTGGGTTATGTATATAATCTGCTGCATGCCTTGCTATCCTTGTAAAGTTAGCCTCATACTTTGCGACATTCTCATCCGCCTTTTGTCTCAGACTCAGAAATTGCCTTTCAATATCTGCTCGATGGTCACGAGGAAAGTATTTTTCTTAGAAAATCTCTTTGAACTCTCTCCATTCCATACTTGATACTCCTTCATCTTCCTTTGTATTTTTAATCAATGACCACCATTGATCGGCATCTCCAGTGAGGCGGTAAACTGCCATGACAACCTTCTACCTTTCGCTACTCCCCAAGGCGTGGAATATTTTCTCTAAGGAGTTTATCCATTGCTCAGCTACTAATGGATTTTTACCCCATTAAATGTTGACGGTTTTTTTCTCATGAAGCGGTCTAACATTGATCCTCCACGTTGCGGATCAGGGTGCTCCATACGAGTAAGGTTATTATTCATAACCTGAGTGAGTTGTCTCAGTATGGTGATAAGTTAATCAACACCAGTTGTATCTCCAGCTCCACTATAATTATCTTGAGTAGGAGGGAAATCCCTACATAGAGTGCATGCATTGATATGGTTTCCATTCCTCCCACTAGGCGCCATTTCTAAACAGTGGCATAAACTAGATTAGTTTATTAATCAAAATACATAATTACAAACTTGAAAAACACCTAACATAAATTGAACTATTTATGGATATAATCCATAATCATAAATTTTTTTTCTGAGGAAGTATATACTCATAACCCTTCATAGTGGTTTGTAAAGAAAATGAGAATTATCCTAAGCGTATCCCCCGGGAGTGTAGTAACCAAGAGTGTAGCAAGGCCCGTTGTCGTGCACCAGTTTCCATTCAAGTCTAGTTCAAAGCGTTGTTTTTGGGTTTTACCCCTAGATACATCTGTTCCAGAGCCGCCTCTACCTACTCGTATCCAGAAAGGGATGTATTGATCTGAAAACTCACAAAACCTCTATAATACCAAAATTCTAGGAGGTTCTTCTATACTAATCCTCAAATTTTATCTTAAGTCTATGTGCTCTAATCAGAGTTTATCTAAATCTATCTTCCAAGGTTAGTACCAAACTACCTCTGATACCAACTGTAATGCCCCGACCCAAGTTACCCAGAGTCGGTGCATTATTACGTAAGATTGGCATGATCACAAAAGATCAAGTCTCAAAATACCGATCTGTTTTATAGCCTTGGAAACACCAGATACATTCATAAATGTTACATTACATCATAAAGTAAAAAACTACAATAACATAGTCTCCATTTTCCACACTCATATCCCCTTTAGACTATCCCTGCAGGTCATTCCTAGAATACTTCTTCACATCTTGGAAAAATTAAAACATTAAAAGGGGTGAGCTCAGATGCTCTGTAAGGATAACAATATAGCGTAAGCTTTAATAAATAAACATAAACATTTAAGGCATTGTATAACTGAAACAAAATCCTTTTAATCTTGAATATCATCATAACATAGAAAAAGTTAAATTAAATAATTCCATTTACTTATTCACATGGATATTCTACTAGTTGAATAATCACATGCAATATCAATAACCACTTTCATAAGGATGGAATGCATAATGCCTTACTATCATAACCACGTAGCCAAGGCCTCGTTCCAAGACTAAAAATAATATTTTGTCAAGGCCTCGTGCCAAGACACTAGATTCTCTCATGAGACCTACCGATTTATCGAGGAGCTATAGCGGGCTCCACCCATCACATATTAAGTCCAATGCATTCCTCATATGAACAGGTTTAAACAAATCATAAAGCATAACATAATCGTATCACATAAAACAAGCATAAAGGAAACATAAAATTTCCACATTTCAATCATAAGATATAAATACAGTACATTGATATAATAAAAACATTATCAAAAACATTTTCAATACCAAAATAAAATAAAAGTAAAACTTGGTATTTATTTTTCATTTTAAAAAAAGTTATGGCTTATAAAGGAAGCCAAAACTCCAATAATAGTCACGGCGGCGGAGAAGTCGTTGTCGCCGCATACGTAAGAAAAAACATTCCTTTTGTACTTTAGTAAAAACACTTTTTATAAAAAGATTCTTTTTGAATAAAAGTAAAAGTCAAAGGGGTTTATACACCGTTTAAAGGAAAGTTGGGTATAAAACCAAACATGCCTCAATGAATGGAGATTGAGATGAAGTCCCTTAAAAAGATCATTTCTTAAATAAAATAGATATATTATGTTTATTCACTATAAGTACACATAAAGAAAGTACAAATACAAGATATGACATAATAATATCATGACATAATTTGAAAGTAGGAGATTAACCCAAAGAACGGAAATTGGGTTAAGAAGTTCCCTTACCTCGTGTCCGACTTGACTCGATCATTCTTTAATCTCCTGAATAATAAACTAGAGTTAATTTATGCTTTCTTAAGAACCTTTTTTAATTTCATTATTCCTTTTATATCACTTATTACCATGTTATGAACATTATGTAATTATTTAAGTTAATAACGGTCGTTTTGTCGATCTTTGGTACTTAAGTCAAAAATAAACTTCTTATAATTACAAGTTGTTCATGTGGTAAAATATCCATTATATCCAGAATTATATTCACAAAGTAGATATCATATATATAATATATATCTAGTGTATAAATTCATTTATAATATTACGTAACAATTAGAGGTAAGAAATTAAATGCACTGTTCATGGAGACGGTAAGCCGTACGTACGCATGAACGCTACTTTCATTTCTATTTCATTGTCAATGGAATGAAATCATAATTATATAAAGGTATACTATAATTATAGTATAATATAATTTATAATACCATTTAATCCATCCTTTATACATCCCACATATGGCATTAACGATTCAAATCACTTTGAGGGGGCGATAGTCCGCACTTCCTAAAATTAAATTATCGCCTTTACCCATAATGGAAATCATAAAGGTATGCCATAAATGAAAAATAAAGAATCATAAGAAAAAAAAACATAATATATATCATATATAAAAATAGTGTCATCAGAATGTCCACCATGAGAGGTATCAAAAGAAGATTGAACAATCATCGTTTTGTGAGGCAATAATTCGCCACCCACAGAAACAGTATGTTCTTTAACCATTAGCCGAAGGTGTGTGTAAGTGTAAATAAAATACTTCCCAGAACAACATAAAAGTATATTTAGGATACTGGTTTTGTTACAAAAAAGGTATAAAAATATTTTAGGTGGTTGGAGAAGCAAAATAAAAGAAAATAACACAAGAGAAGACATTACCTTAAAATCGCGTGACTCTTTTTGATTTGAGCCAAAGGATTCCTTGGGAAGACTTCTGCCGAAAGTGAGGATTCTATGAGTAAGAGAGGGAAGTTGGGAGAGTATTTGTGCAGAGGTTGTCCGAGCCAAATTTCTTGAATGTGTGAATAAGGTGGTAGAGGTGGAGGCCTTTTATAAGAGGAGAGGAGGGGCACTCTTGGAAAGTAATGAAATGTTACATTATTATGAAGTGCTTTTCGGATTTCAAAGGTTGAAAAATTATATATTTCGAGGATAAGGTGATAAGGGTTCTAAATATACTAATCCAATAGGTTTTTGACAAGTGTAAGTCTTATATTTTACATTATCTTTTCATTTTATTTAAATCATTAATTAATGAGGTAATCGCTCCATCATCATGGTGTCATAAAAACTTTAATTTATTTAATGTCTAAAAATTATAAAAAAATTACCATGATTTAGGAAATATATTTATATTTCCAATGAAGATTTATAGTAAAAAGGTTAACTTATATATCCCCATGTAATAATTGTTTTAGTAAAATAATACATGTTTGTGACAATTTTATTTTTACTTTAAATAAAAAGTTATTAATGTCATTTTATTACCCATGTGGCTCCATGGGGTCCCCAAGTTGACCCATGGATTGTTTTGTTCATACATGACTCATAAAATAAGAGTAGGACAAGTGTAAAGGTATTTTCATATTTTTATAATATCATTTTTACCTTAAATTTCACTAATTACCTTTAATTGCGATTAATAGAACTTAAAAGATACTATTCACCAAAAATTATTTTAATCCCATTGAACCACATTTTACTTTCTAATGAAAACCATGTATGTCGGATTTTTGAAATTCAATACGCAGAAGTGGTAATGTTTCATTTACATGAAAAATTAGTTTTTACCACTTAGTGGTTTCACTATTCTTCAAAAATTGATGTTTTTCAGAAAAATACAAAACATCCTCCCTAAGCTATATTTTACATTCCTAATTAAAAAATGATGTATATTTTACAAAATTCAAAACATATAAGTTGATTTAATTAATTTAATAATTAATTCCCATTGTCACAACAAATAGCGTGTTTTTAAGATGCAATATATATCAAAAGATTGACAATTGTTTATGTCCAATTTAAAATTGAAATTAATTCTAATTACCACCATTGGACAAAATGGTAAAAATACATTCTAATTATTCATTGAAACCACTAAATAGTAAAATTTATCACTATAAATTATTTTTATTAAAAAAGTTGTTTTTAAGTATTTTTCTATTCATAGAAAATTGGAAGTTCTCAGAAAATTACAAAAAATTCAACTTAGGATAATTTTGATATTCCGAATACAAAAATGAAGTCCATTTTGAAATATAAAATTTATATAATTTCAAAAATTGGGTATTACTATTCATAAAGGCTACTTTGATTGGTCACAGTGTGTTAGAATCTCGAACTTGCGTACAATTCAAGCTATTGCATTATTGAAATAGAATTATACCATGGAAGTTTGGGGTGTTACATTCTACCCTCCTTAAATAAATTGAGTCCTCATAATTTGAAATTTTTCTTTTAAAATAAAAGGTTGAAAATAGTAAATACCTATGTGGAAGACCCACATCGGAAATAGGGTTAATAAAAATATAAATTTAAAAGAAATAAAGAGAAGTACAAAGGTCACCCAAGATAGCCCATACTAGGATTCTATGAAAATATGGATATGGAGGAGAAAAAAACCATCAAGGTCTGATGGAGAGTTGTAGAAAATAGGATTAGGAGAAAGTTTAACTACAATAAAATCACAAACTTGTGATTAGTTAAACGATCATTGATTCCCCAGTAGGAAAAGTTAACCGACAATGTTTTTGTTTTAAGTTACCTTTCATAAGGTTGATGAATTTATTTAAGAGATTTAATAAGAACTTAAGGAAATATACTTACTTGTCATGTAGACTTTCATTCTTTAATAAATTTTTACCACAAACCCATCTTTCACTCCAAAAGGTAATAAAACTCAAAAATATTCTATTTATCATAATTGTATAAGGTTCCAAATATTAACACATACCATTTAGATTAGGAAAACCTTTTTGTAATAACCAGGGACTTCATGTAGTCTAGTGGTAGGTAATGAAGGCCTGTCACACTATGGTTGTGGGTTTGATTCCTACAGCTTTGTCCAACGCGACGGGTTATCCCCCGACCTGCAGGTTTTCCTTTTCCTAAAACAATAGTATTATAATATTCCAAAAATAATCTTCAGAAATGTTTTAACCTTAAACAATACTATCCAAAGTTAAACTTAATCCATTACAACCTATATAGTTATCCAAAATACCTCTGTCCAGACTTTCTCTAAAACATCTCTAAATTCCAAAATCAATTCATCTGATTCCCCAAACAAAGTAAAGTTTTTCTTATTGCCACATGCTAAAAATATGATTACCTTCATCATATTAAAACCTTAATGAGAACAACAATTATTGCAGTACAAACCTTATATATATCACTTTATTCTTATAACAAGAATATAATCCATGAGTCCAAAAGCACCAATACACTAATTATTCCACTTCAACTTTAGTAACAACATAAGATTGTCCTTGATCCCTTGGCCTTTTCTAAGGTAAGTTTCCCAAATACTTAGGACATTCATTTGCATAATGCTCCATTTCCCTACAATTGTAGCATTCAACATTGATAGCCTCCTTCTTTCCCTTGAAATCACGAGCCTGGTGACCTTTTTCTCCACATTTATAACAAACTCCCATTCCTTTTAGGCATGTACCGGGGTGATTCTTCCCACAATTAACGCATAATGGAAAATCATTCTTTCTCTTTTTCTCATTATCTGTCTCTTGTTCCACCATTATCTTCTTCTCTTGCTTTACTTTATTGTCATAAGATTTAGAGAATTCCTTTTATGTCTTGATAGCACATGAGACAATATCTTCGTACGATGAGAAGGTTTGTGAGACTAATGATCGATGGAGAAATGGTTTTAACTCATCAATGAAATGATCAATCTTACATCCTGGGTTACATATATAATCTTCTGCATGCCTTGATAACCTTGTAAAGTTAGCCTCATACTTTGTGACATTCTTATCCTCCTTTTGTCTCAAACTCAGAAATTGCCTTTCTATATCTGCTCGATGGTCATGAGGAATGTATTTTTCTAAGAAAATATCTTTGAACTCTCTCCATTACATACTTGATACTTCTTCATCTTACTTTGTGATTTGAATCAGTGACCACCATTGATCGACATCTCTAGTGAGGCGGTAAACTTCCATAACAACCTTCTCCCTTTCGCTACTCCCCAAGGCGTGAAATATTTTCTCTAAGGACTTTATCCATTGCTCAGTTTCTAATGGATTTTTACCCCATTAAATGTTGGCGGTCGTTGCCTCATGAAGTGGTCTAACATTGATCCTCCACATTGCGGATCAGGGTGCTTCATACGAGTAAGGTTATTATTCATAACCTGTGTGAGTTGTCCCAGAATGATGATAAGTTGATCAGAACCAGTTGTATCTCCAGCTCCACTATAATTGTCTTGAGCAGGAGGGAAATCCCTACATAGAGTGCATGCATTGATACGGTTTCCATTCCTCCCACTAGGCACCATTTCTAAACAATGGAATAAACTAGATTAGTTTATGAATCAAAATACATAATTACAAACTTGAAAAACACTTAACATAAATTTAACTATTTATGGATATCATCCATAATCATAAAAATGTTTTCTTTGAGTAAGTATATACTCATAACCCTTCATAGTGGTTTGTAAAGAAAATGAGAATTATCCTAAGCATATCCCCCAGGAGTGTCATAACCAAGAGTGTAGTAAGGACCGTTGTCATGCACCAGTTCCTGTTCGAGTCTAGCTGAAAGCGGTGTTTTTTGGTTTTACCCCTAGTTACATCTGTGCCAGAGCCACCTCTACCTGCTCGTATCCAGACATGGATGTATTGCTCAGAAAACTCACAAAATCTCTATAATACCAAAATTGTAGGAGGTTCTTCTATACTAATCCTCAAATTTTATCTTTGGTCTATGTGCTCTAATCAGAGTTTATATAAATCTAGATTCCATAGGTTAGTACTAAACTACCACTGATACCAACTGTAATGCCTCGACCCCAGTTACCCAGAGTCGGTGCATTATTGCCTAACATTGGCATGATCACAAAAGATCAAGTCTCGAAAGACCGATTAGTTTCGTAGCTTTGGAAACACTAGATACATTAAAAAATGTTACATTACATCATAAAGTGAAATACTACAATAACATAGTCTCCATTGTCCACACTCATATCCCCTTTAGACTATCCCTGCAGGTCATTCCTAAAATACTTCTTCACATCCTGGAAAAATTAAAACATTAAAAGGGGTGAGCTCTGATGCTCTGTAAGGATAACAATATAGCAGAAGCTTTCATAAATAAAGATAAACATTTAAGGTATTTTATAACTAAAACAAAATCCTTTTAATCTTGAACTTCATCATAACATGGCAAAAGTAAAATGAAATAATTCCATTTACTTATTCACATGGATATTCTACTATTCGAATAATCACATGAAATATCAATAACCACTTTTATAATGATGGAATGCATAATGCCATACTATCATAACCACGTAGCCAAGGCCTCGTTCCAAGACTACAAATAAGATTTTGTCAAGGCCTCGTGCCAAGACACTATTTTCTCTAATGAGACCTACCGATGCATCGAGGAGCTATAGCGGGCTCCACCCATCACTTATTAAGTCTAATGCATTCCTCATATTAACAGGTTTAAATATATCATAAACCATAACATAATCGTATCACATAAAACATGCATAAAGGAAATATAAAATTTCCACATTTCAATAACAAGATATCAATATAGAACATTGATATAAAAAAAAGATTATCAAAACCATTCTCAATACCAAAATAAAAGAAAAGTAAAACTTGGTATTTATTTTTCATTTAAATAAAAGTTATGGCTTATAGAGGAATCCAAAACTCAAATAATAGTCACGCCGGAAGAGAATTTATTGTCACCACATACGTAAGAAAAAACATTCCTTTTTTCGTTTAATAAAAACGCTTTGTATAAAAAGATTCATTTTGAATAAAAGTAAATTTCAAAGGGGTTTATACACTGTATAAAGGAAAGTTGTGTATAAAACCAAATATGCCTCAATGAAAGGAGATTGAGACGAAGTCCCTTAAAAAGATCATTTTTTTAAATAAAATAGATCTATTATATGTATTCACTATAAGTACACATAAATAAAGTACAAATTAAAGATATGACATAATAATATCATGACATAATTTGAAAGTTGGAGATTAACCCAAAGAATGGAAATTGGGTTAAGAAGTTCCCTTACCTCATGTCCAACTTTACTTGATCATTCTTTAATCTCGTGAATAAAAAACTAGAGTTAATTTATACTTTATTAAGACCCTTTTTCAATTTCATTATTCCTTTTATATCACTTATTACCATGTTATGAACATTATGTAATTATTTAAGTTAATAATGGTCGTTTTGTCGATCTTTGGTACTTAAGTCAAAAATAAACTTCTTATAATTACAAGTTGTTCATGTGGTAAAATATCCATTATATCTATAATTATATTCATGATCTAGCTATCATATATATAATATATATCAAGTATATACATGCATTTATAATATTACATAACATTTAGAGGTATGAAATGAAATGCACCGTTCATGGAGACGGTAAGCCGTACGTACGCATGAACGCTACTTTCATTTATATTTCATATTTAATGGAATGAAATAATAATTATATAATGGTATAATATAATTCCAGTATAATATAATGTATAATACCATTTAATCCATCCTTTATACATCCCACATATGGCATTAACGATTCAAATCACTTTGAGGGGGCGGTAGTCCGCACTTCCTAAAATGAAATTATCGCGTTTACCCATAATGGAAATCATAATGGTATGCCATAAATGAAAAATAAAGAATCATAAGGAAAACAAAAACATAATATATATCATCTATAAAAATAGTGTCATCATAATGGCCACCATGAGAGGTGTTAAAAGAAGATTGAACAATCATCGTTTCGTGAGGCAGTAATTCGCCAACCACAGAAACAATATCTACTTTAACCATTAGACGAAGGTGTGTGTAAGTGTAAATAAAATATTTCTCATAACAACATACAAGTATATTTAGGATACTGTATTTTTTACAAAATAAAGGAATAAAAATATTTTAGGGGGTTGGAGAAGCAAAATAAAACAAAATAACACAAGAGAAGACATTACCTTAAAATCGGGTAACTCTTTTTGATTTGAGCCAAAGGATTCCTTGGGAAGACTTCTGCCCAATGTAAGGATTCTAGGAGTAATAGAGGGAAGTTCGGAGATTATTTTGGCAGAGTTTGGCCGAACCAAATGGCTTGATGGTGTGAATAAGGTGGTAGAGGTGGGGGCCTTTTATAAGAGGAGAGGAGGGGCACTCTTGGAAAGTAATGAAATGTTACATTATTATGAAGTGATTTTCGGATTTCAAAGGTTGAAAAATTATATATTTAGAGTATTAGGTGATAAGGGTTCAAAATATACTCATCCAATAGGTTTTTGACAAGTTTAAGTCTTAGATTTTACATTATCTTTTCATTTTATTTAAATCGTTAATTAATGAGGCAATCGCGACATCATCATGGTGTCATAAAAAATTTAATTTATTTAATGTCTAAAAATAATAAAAAAATTACCATGATGTAGGAAATATTTTCAGATTTCCAATTAATATTTATAGACAAAATCGTAACTTATATATCCCCATGTAATAATTGTTTTAGTAAAACAACACATGTTTGTGACAATTTTATTTTTACTTTAAATAAAAAGTTATTAATGTCATTTTCTTACCCAAGTGGCTCCATGGGGTCCTAAAGTTGACCCATGGATTTTTTTTGGTCGGCCATGACTCATACAATAAGATTATGACAAGTGTAATGGTATTTTCATATTTTTATAATATCATTTTTACCTTAAATTTCACGAATTACCTTTAATTGCGATTAATAAATCTAAATAGTTACTATTCACCAAAAATTATTTTAATCCCATTGAACCACATTTTACTTCCTAATGACAACCATGTATGCAGGATTTTTGAAATTCACTACACAAAAGTGGTAATGTTTCATTTACATGAAAAATTAGTTTTTAAACTACCACTTAGTGGTTTCACTATTCATCAAAAATTGATGTTTTTCAAAAAAATACCAAAAATTCACCCTAAGATATATTTGATATTCCTAATTCAAAAATGATATAAATTTTAAAAAATTAAAAACATATAAGTTGATTTAATTAATTTAAAAATTAATTCCCACTGTCACAAAAAATAGCGTGTTTTTAAGATGCAATATATATCAAAAGATTGATAATTGTTTATGTCCAATTTCAAAGTGAAATTAATTTTAATGACAACCATTGGATAAAATGGTAAAAATAGATTCTGAATATACTTTAAAACCACTCAATAGTATAATTTATCACTATAAATTATTTTGATTAAAAATTTGTTTTTAAGTATTTTTTCTTTCATAGAAAATTGGAAGTTCTCAGAAATTTACAAAAAATTCAACTTAGGATAATTTCGATATTCCGAATACAATAATGAAGTCAATTTTGAAATATAAAATTTATATAATTTCAAAAAGTGAGTATTACTATTCATAAAGGCTACTTTGATTGGTCGCGGTGCGTTAGAATCTCGAACTTGCGTACAATTCAAGTTATTGAATTATTGAAAGAGAATCGTACCATGGTAGCTTGGGGTGTTACATTATCCCCTCCTTCAATAAATTGAGTCCTCGCAATTTGAAATTTTTCTTTGAAAATAAAAGGTTGAAAATAGAAAATACCTATGTGGAAAACCCACATCAGAAATAGGGTTAATAAAAATATAACTTTAAAAGAAAGAAACAGAAGTACAAAGGTCACCTGAGATAGCCCATACTAGGATTCTATGAAAATATGGATATGGAGGAGAAAGAAACCATCAAGGTATGATGGAGAGTTGTAGAAAACAAGATTAAGAGAAAGTTTAACTACAATAAAATCACAAACTTGTGATTAGTTAAATGATCATTGATTCCCCAGTAGGAAAAGTTAACCAAAAATATTTTTGTTTTAAGTTACCTTTCATAAAGTTTAGGAATTTATTTAGGAGATTTACTAAGAACGTAATGAAATATACTTACTTGTCATGTAGACATTCATTCTTTAATAAATTTTTACCACAAACCCATCTTTCACTCCAAAAGGTTATAGAACTCAAAAAAATTCTATTTATCATAATTGTATAAGGTTACAAATATTAACACATACCATTTATATTAGGAAAACATTTTTGTAATAAGCAGAGACTTTCTGTAGGCTAGTGGTAAGTAATGAAGGCCTGTCGCACTATGGTTGTGGGTTAGATTCCTACAGCTTTGTCCGACGCGATGGGTTATCCCCCGACCTGCAGGTTGTCCTTTTCCTAAAACAATAGTATTATAATATTCCAAAAATAATCTTCATAAATGTTTTAACCTTAAACAATACTATCCAAAGTTAAACTTAATCCATTCCAACCATTATAGTTATCCAAAATACCTTTGTCCAAACTTTCTCTAAAACGTCTCTAAATTCCAAAATCAATTCATCAGAATCCCCAAACAAAGTAAAGTTTCTATTATTGTCACATGCTAAAAATATGATTACCTTCATCATATTAAAACCTTAATGAGAACAACAAGTATTGCAGTACAATCCTTATATATATCACATTATTCTTATAACCAGAATATAATCCATGAGTCCAAAAGCACCAATACATTAAATATTCCACTTCAACTGTAGTAACAACATACGATTGTCCTTGATCCCTTGGTCTTTTCTGAGGTAAGTTTCCCTGACGCTTAGGACATTCATTTGCATAATGCCCCATTTCCCTACAATTGTAGCTTTCAATATTGATAGCCTCTTTCTTTCCCTTGTAATCACGAGCTTGGTGACCGTTTTCTCCACATTTATAACAAACTCCCATTCCTTTTAGGCATGTACCAGGGTGATTCTTCCCACAATTATCGCATAATGGAAAATCCTTCTCTCCCTTTTTCCCTTTATCTGTCTCTTGTTCCACCGTTATCTTCTTCTCTTGCTTTACTTTACTGTCATAAGATTTAGAGAATTCATTTTCTGTCTTGATAGCACATGAGAAAATATCTTCGTACGATGAGAAGGTTTGTGAGACTAATGCTCGACGGAGAAATGGTTTTAACCCATCAAAGAAACAATCAATCCTAATTCTTGGGTTACATATATAATCTGCTACATGCCTTGCTAACCTTGTAAAGTTAGCCTCATACTTTGCGACATTCTCATCCTCCTTTTGTCTCAGACTCAGAAATTGCCTTTCTATATCTTCTCGATGGTCATGAGGAAAGTATTATTCTAAGAAAAGATCTTTGAACTCTATCCATTCCATACTTGATACTTGTTCATCTTCCTTTATGTTTTGAATCAGGGACCACCATTGATCGACATCTCCAGTGAGGCGGTAAACTACCATGACAACCTTCTCCCTTTCGCTACTCCCCAAGGCGTGGAATATTTTCTCTAAGGAGTTTATTCATTGCTCAGCTACTAATGGATTTTTACCCACATTAAATGATGGAAGTTTTTTCCTCATGAAGCGGTCTAACATTGATCCTCCATGTTGCGGATCAGTGTGCTCCATACGAGTTAGGTTATTATTCATAACCTGAGTGAGTTGTCCCAGTATGGTGATAAGTTGATCAACACCAGTTGTATCTTCAGCTCCACTATAATTATCTTGATCTGGAGGTAAATCCCTACATGGAGTGTGTGCATTTATATGGTTTCCATTCCTCCCACTAGGAGCCATTTCTAAACAATGTCATAAATTTGATTAGTTTATGAATCAAAATACATAATTACAGACTTGAAAAACACTTAACATAAATTGAACTATTTATGGATATAATCTATAATCATAAAAATGTTTTCTTTGAGGAAGTATATACTCATAACCCTTCATAGTGGTTTGTAAAGAAAATGAGAATTATCCTAAGCATATCCCCCAAGAGTGTAGTAACCAAGAGTGCAGCAAGGCCCATTGTCGTGCACCAGTTCCCGTTCGAGTCTATCTCAAAGCGGTGTTTTCGGTTTTTACCCCTAGGTACATCTGTGCCAGAGCCGCCTCTACCAGGTCGTATCCAGACAGGGATGTATTGCTCGGAAAAATCACAAAATCTCTATAATACCAAAATTCTAGGAGGTTCTTCTATACTAATCCTCAAATTTTATCTTAGGTCTATGTTTTCTAATCAGAGTTTATCTAAATCTAGCTTCCATGTTTAGTACTAAACTGCCTCTAATACAAACTGTAATGCCCCGACCCCAGTTACCCAGAGTCGGTGCATTATTACGTAACATTGGCATGATAACAAAAGATCAATTCTTGAAAGACAGATTAGTTTAGAAGCCTTGGAAACACTAGATACATTCATAAATGTTACATTACATCATAAAGTGAAAAACTAAAATAACATAGTCTCCATTGTCCACACTCATATCCCCTTCAGACTATCCCAACCGGTCATTCCTAAAATACTTCATCACATCCTAGAAAAATTAAAACATTGAAAGGGGTGAGGTCAGATGCTCAGTAAGGATAACAATATAGCGGAAGCTTTCATAAATAAACATAAACATTTAAGGCATTGTATAATTGAAACAAAAGCCTTTTAATCTTGAAATTCATCATAATATAGAAAAAGTAAAATGAAATAATGTCATTTACTTATTCACATGGATATTCTACTAGTCGAATAATAACATTCAATATCAATAACCACTTTCATAATGATGGAATGAATAATTTCAGACTATCATAACCACGTAGCCAAGGCCTCGTGCTAAGACTGCAAATAAGATTTTGTCAAGGCCTCATTCCAAGACACTAGTTTGTCTCATGAGACCTACCGATGCATCGAGGATCTATAGCGGGCTCCACCCATCACTTATCAAGTCCAATTCATTCCTTATATGAACAGGTTTAAACATATCATAAACTATAACATAATCGTATCACATAAAATATTCATAAAGGAAACATAAAATTTCCAAATTTCAAACACAAGATATCAATACAACACATTGATATAATAAGAACATTATCAAAACCATTTTCAATAAAAAAATAAAAGAAAAGTAAAACTTGGTATTTATTTTTCATTTAAAAAAAGTTATAGCTTATAGACGAATCCAAAACTCAAATAATAGTCATGGCGGCGGAGTAGTCGTTGTCGCCGCATACTTAAGAAAAAACATTTCTTTTGTTGTTTAGTAAAAACAATTGGTATCAAAAGATTCCTTTTGAATAAAAGTAAAATTCAAAGGGGTTTATACACCGTATAAAGGAAAGTTTTGTATAAAACCAAATATGGCTCAATGAAAGAAGATTGAGACGAATTCCCTTATAAAGAAATTTTTTTAAATAAAATAGATATATTATGTGTATTCACTATAAGTACACATAAATAAAGTAAAAATACAAGATATGACATAATAATATCATGACATAATTTGAAATTAGGATATTAACCCAAAGAATGGAAATTGGGTTAAGAAGTTCCCTTACCTCGTGTCCGACTTGACTAGATCATTCTTTAATATCCTGAATAATAAACTAGAGTTAATTTATACATTTTAAGAACATTTTTCAATTTCATTATTTATTTTATATCACTTATTACCATGTTATGAACATTATGTAATTATTTTAGTTAATAACGGTCGTTTTGTCGATCTTTGGTACTTAAGTCAAAAATAAACTTCTTATAATTACAAGTTGTTCATGTGGTAAAATATCCATTATATCCATAATTATATTCATGATTTATATATCATATATATCCAGTATATAAATTCATTTATAATATTACATAACATTTAGAGGTAAGAAATGAAATGCACCATTCATGGAGACGGTAAGCCATACGTACACATGAACACTACTTTCATTTATATTTCATATTTAATGGAATGAAATCATAATTATATAAAGTTATACTATAATTATAGTATAATATAATGTATAATACCGTTTACTCCATCCTTTATACATATCACATATGGAATTAACGATTCAAATCACTTTGAGGGGGCGGTAGTCCACACTTCCCAATAAGAAATTATCGCGTTTACCCATAAGGGAAATCATAAAGGTATGCCATAAATGAAAAATAAATAATCATAAGTAAGAAAAAAACATAATATATATCATATATAAAAATAGTGTCATCACAATGGCCACCATGAGAGGTGTTAAAAGAAGATTGAACAATCATCGTTTTGTGAGGCAGTAATTCGCCACCCACAGAAACAGTATGTTTTTTAACAATTAGACGAAGGTGTGTGTAAGTGTAAATAAAATCCTTCTCATAAAAACATAAAATTATATTTAGGATACTGGTTTTTTTTATAAAAGAAAGGAATATAAATATTTTAGGGGGTTGTAGAAGAAAAATAATACAAAATAACACAAGAGAAGACATTACCTTAAAATCGGGTAAATCTTTTTGATTTGAGCCAAAGGCTTCCTTGGGAGACTTCATCCCAAAGTGAGGATTCTTGGAGTAAGAGAGGGATGTTGGGAGAGTATTTGGGCAGAGTTTGGCCGAGCCAAATGGCTTGAAGGTGTGAATAATGTGGTAGAGGTGGGGGCCTTTTATAAGAGGAGAGGAGGGGCACTCTTGGGAAGTAATGAAATGTTACATTATTATGAAGTGATTTTTGGATTTCAAAGGTCCCAAAATTATATATTTAGAGGATAAGGTGATAAGGGTTCTAAATATACTCATTCAATATGTTTTTGACAAGTTTATGTCTTAGATGTTACATTATCTTTTCATTTTATTTAAACAGTTAAGTAATGGGGTAATCGCTGCATCATCATGGTGTCATAAAATATTTAATTTATTTAATGTCTAAAAATTATAAAAAAATTACCATGATGTTGTAAATCTTTTTATATTTCCAATGAATATTTATAGTTAGAAAGTTAAATTATATGTCCCCATGTAATAATTGTTTTAGTAAAACAACACATGTTTGTGACAATTTTATTTTTACTTTAAATAAAAAGTTATTAATGTCATTTTCTTACCCAAGTGGATCCATGGGGTCCCCAAGTTGACCCATTGATTTTCTTGGTCGTAAATGACTCATCCAATAATAGTAGGACAAGTGTAAAGGTATTTTCATATTTTTATAATATCATTTTTACCTTAAATTTCACTAATTACCTTTAATTGCGATTAATAGAACTTAAAAGTTACTATTCACCAAAAATTATTTTAATCCCATTGAACCACATTTTAATTCTTAATGACAACCATGTATGTAAGATTTTTTAAATTCAATACACAGAAGTGGTGAAGTTTCATTTACACGAAAAATTAGTTTTTAAACTACCACTTAGTGGTTTCACTATTCATCAAAAATTGATGTTTTTAAGAAAAATACCAAAAAATCACCCTAAGCTATATTTGATATTCCTAATTCAAAAATTATGTATATTTTACAAAATTAAAAACATATAAGTTTATTTAATTAATTTAATAATTAATTCTCGCTGTCACAATAAATAGCGTGTTTTTATGATGCAATATATATTAAAAGATTGACAATTGTATATGTCCAATTTCAAAGTGAAATTAATTCTAATGACCACCATTGGATAAAATGGTAAAAATATAATCTAATTATACTTTTAAACCAGTAAATAGTATAATTTATCACTATAAAATATTTTGATTAAAAACGTTGTTTTTAAGTATTTTTCTATTCATAGAAAATTTGAAGTTCTCATAAAATTACAAAAAATTCAAATTAGGATAATTTTGATATTCCGAATACAAAAATGAAGTCCATTTTGAAATATAAAATTTGTATAATTTCAAAAAGTGGGTATTACTATTCATAAAGGATACTTTGATAGGTCACGTTGTGTTAGAATCTCAAACTTGTGTACAATGCAAGCTATTGCATTATTGAAAGAGAATCGTACCATAGAAGCCTGGGGTGTTAAATATTATATTATAGTGTTAATATAATTATTTTACAAGTGATAACACCATATCCCTAATCTTTTATGAAAAAATAAAACATGAATTGTGTGTGTGTGTGGAATTCTATCTCCATGAATAAACACATTCTATTTCTTTACTAGTGTTGTAATGGATGATTTTAATTTATATAAAATCTTTATATATGATATATATTAGTAATATTTATCATTAATATAGTTATTTATGGATAAAATAAAAAATAATGATTGTTATACAGTAATCCATCGATATTGGTAAATAACCCAAAACTAGTTCAACACCGATTTCAACTTCACAAGACTAAAAAAAATTTCAAGTGAGGAAATTATAAAATTTTAGGTCATTATAGAAAACAATTACAAAACATTTTATTTTATATTAATTGATTATATTTTTATAAAAAATTATTATTTACATGACTTTTATGAACCTAGTTGAAAATAGGCAGGATTATTCACACCTGATATTGAAAAAATGGAATATATAAATAAAATACATGTGGAGAATCCTTATTAATTAAGAGCATAAAAAGAATTTTATATAAATAAGGTTCTAAAATATTTAATAAATATGGTTTTATTTATGATAACAGAGGTCTAATCACTCTTGAGAAAATTAAGGGTAAAGTAATGAAAATTATAAATCAAACCCCTTTCTTTGAGTTATAGAATATAGTATTCAACTTATTTATTCCAAGACATTAAATTTTTTATGATGTTCTCTCTTGGTTTTTGGAAAAAATTATTTGAGAACTAATTCCATTTTCATGAATATTTTAAATTTATTTTTTTATAAAAACAGAGGAGTATTATTGAAAATATATTCATAACTATGAATATAAAAATAATAAATAAAAAATGATTTCAAAAATATAATTTCATTTTTTATTCATTATTATTAAATAGAATTCCAATAATGGAGTTATATATAATTTTTAACATATATTTCATACTATTATGTGATAATTTTTTATGATCATGTTTTTAGTATCAAATAATTTGATTTGTGAGGATATTTTATAACATTGTGATGTTTTATAAAGCCATTTTTTCCTTGTAATTCATTGTTAAAACCTAATGATATCCATTTAGATGTTTTATTGAACCCAGTTTTTATTTTTATGGTTTATTTACCAAATTTTAATTATTTCCATTTGGTTTCTTTATTAAAACCATTTTTATTTTTATTGGTTCATTAAGAGAAGTGAATGATTTATATTGGGATGTTTTATAAAACACATTTTCATTTCCATTGGTTTACTATGAAAAGTGTGTTATTTTTATTTTTATGTTTTATTAAACACATTTTATTTCCATGGGTTATTTATGATTATATATAGGAATGATTTTAAATTAGAAGTCATTAGAATTGATTATGACAGTTGGGGTCCTATATCTCCCTCTAGTGCATTGGTTAAAGGTTAAAATATTTTTAGAAAATTATTCATGAGTATGTTTTAGTTGATCATAATAATGGGTACTAATTTTGTGTCCAATGGGAGTAATTTTTATTATTATAATTTATATTCCATATTTGAAATATTTTCTAGGGCTCCATCCCTCGATATTTGTATTTATAGATTCTATCATTTTTCTTTCCTTTTCTTAGGGTTTCATTCCCTCTCTATTTCTTCCTTTATTGTCTAGGATTTTATCCATTGCCCTTTTTTTGTTTTCCCATTAAACTATTCTTACTCATGTTTTAGTACCATGTTCATTTAGTGTTTGAATCATATTCTCTTTTTTCTCATTCCAGGGTGGTTATGAGTTACAAATCTATTGCTGTTAGGGACTTTCAATGGAATGGTGGTCTAAGTTTTGTTGGTGAAGGTATGATGTTACTGTGTTTTGTTGAGTGTGTTGGTTCTTGATCTATCACAGATTGCTTTGGAGGTTCCACCCACTCATGCTCCTCTCTAGACTCTGGGTCCATCACTCTCTTCTGGATTGGTTGGGTGCATTGGCTTCTAAGAGGCTTTGGGATGGGTTGTGCATTGCAGTGGGGGGGTTCCAAGTAGCTCGGAATACGTTCTAGAGATGGTAGAATATCAGTTTGGTTGGGCATTGTTAGTGATGCTCATGTAACTCGGTGAAGGCTCATTTTTAATCTTACTTTTCTATGGATTCATATACCATATCTCCTCCCTAGGTCGGTCTAGCGAGGTGGTGCTCACCAGAGCTTTGGGAGGTGTTGTTCAAGTGGATATCAGCGTTTCAGGAGTCATGATCATTACTCGATGGTGTTTGAATGATGAATATGTTGGTGGTTGTAGATTGGAGTTGATGAAAGTCCCGATGTTGGAGGTGATGACGATGTCAATAGTGTATTATTCAAGCAGTGGATTTTGGAGAGAGGATGATGGTGATGAGCAGATTACGGTGACCATGGGGATGTGACAATGTGTTTTCAGTGATCTGTAGGTAATATGATGATGACAGAGAGGTGATGTGGCCCCTCATTATAGGTTTCTCAGGCAACACAGTTTCTTCGATTATTGTGGGATTTTCTGTATTTTCTATGTGGATGATATATTTTGAATTTTGAAAGAACGTGCAATTGACGGTCTTTTCATAGTGAATGGTTATGTGTTATTTTAAAATTTGAACTATGTAGTGTGTAATTTTTATTCATGAGGGTGTGACTTGATGATGGAGTAAGTTCTGTTGTTTCCCACTTACCTTTATTGTGTCTTTTCAGTAATATAAAAAATGTATTGTGGAATATATTATTATCTTGTGGTGTGGATCATGAAAGTATTTTTTCCCAATATTAATGTTTGTACCATAAATAAAATACTTTATTAATTATTATTTTATACTCTCATAATTCATGATTTTTTATAAATTATTTTTATTTATTTTATAGTTATTTTTTTCCATGTTGATCATTTATGCCTTTATGTTCTTATTCCATGAAATTTTAGGCTCTCATGAGTTTTATGGTTATCACTCATAATGTTAGGATGTTTCACTTAAGATCATGTAATTGTTAATTCTTACCATATCATAATTTATAAAATGTTTATTCATCACATTATGAAGGTTTGAGAACACCCTTTTATATGTTTTCATTCCGAATGTTTTGAGGATGAGTCTCACTAGTGAGATATATAAATGTGGTCTAGTATAGTTCCTTTAACGATAAATTATCTCATCTATTTTAAAATTAGATAATTATATATCTAGTATACAATGACACTGAACATATAGGTCCTTGTAATATTATTATTTATGCTATTTAAGTGTTATGTAATGTTAATTAAGTAAAATAATGGAATTTTTATCTCAACTATCAATATTTGGTATCCTAGTAATTGTTTAGATTTTTTTAATATTAGAGAATATATTTTAAGAATTTAGGTTATATAACCTTATTGAAAAACCCTATATATGATTTTGTGTATAATATGATATACTAAAATATTGGTAATGTCTTGATTGTGAGTTTTTATGACCAAATTCATCATTATTTAGGTACAGGAAAGTGGATGAAGGCTCTGGAATAGTTTTACCTAGGGTTAATAATCTTAATTGGAGAATTTTGGGTATTATAAAAATAATGAGTTGGTGAATGAAAGAATTGGATAACTATATACATAGATAAACACTCTCTAGTGATATTATTTGGTTGATCTCATAAAATTTATAAAATATTTGGAAGGATTAATTTCTTGGAAACATTGTGGGATTAGGATAAGAATAATGAGAAAAAATATCCTAAATTTTATCCAAGAATGAAATTTTTTTAACTAGTAGAATTATATTCTGAGAAGATAGTGTTAAAGAATAATATGTCTCATTGTTCAATTCCTTTCATCATATTTTTTCTTTAGATTTTAATTATCCATCAATCATGGTAACTTCTTTTATGATTTTTGGTGGATAAAACTAGAAGGAATAGAGTTAAAAATTAGCATGGGGATAGTGTGATTGTTTCATGAATGAAAAAACAATGTAATGGTAGTTAGAGTAAAATACCTTATTTTAATGATCACTCAAATTTCTAGATCCATGAATAATAATCCAAACCACATTTAACTCTTGAATTCACTTAGAAGGGTGAAACATGATATTGAGTCTTTCATATATAAACTTCTACCCTCTATATATGAAAAATAAAATCCATTTATTAATAAGAAATAGATAAATGTTATGAAAATGATATTTTCCATCATCTAGTGCTAAAAATATCAGTAGTTGTTATGGATGTTTTCTATTTGGAAGATGAGGCTAACCAATGGTAGGAAATTATTAAGAATTTAATGATGTAATGAGAAGTTGAATCAATTAGATGAGAATAGTCTCAAAAATTGTTATTTGTCATGTATTTTCCTCAAAACTTTAACATGAATATTAAGATGGATCTCATGGATTTGAAACAAAATAAAAATGAATATATTATGAAACAAGATGAAAAATTCATGAGGCTTTCAAAAAACACCACTAGATTTATTTATAATCTAAAAATTAAAATATATAATTTGTTTAGTTGATTAAAACAAACTCATCAAATCCATTTTTCTATAAGAGATTACGGAATCTATGAATATATATTTCAATATTCTATAAAACTAGATATAGAATATAGGTTATCTTCGTACTTTACAGAGGGAAAAATTAATTCAGATTACTAGCAGAACCCTGGTGGTTTGTCACATTTGGGGGGATTTCAACCCCTACATACCAAAAGTGTGGGATTAAGAACCTGGGTAATTTCCATAAAGGATTAGGGAAGTGTTTTATGTGTGTAAAAGTAGGACACCAATATAAAAACTACCAAAGTAAGGATAATATGTTGATTAACATATTATAGGGGTATAAGGTCCCGCTAATGATCTACCCAAACTATGATTCTTTGAGTTAAGGGATTTTGGACAATATGTGAATCAATAACCTAAACCACGGGTCAATGAAGAAAATTGGCCAAAGTAACCTCCTAAAAAAATGGAAAATAGAAGAGAATTAGCAGTCACTACTACTAAGTTATATGATGATAATGAAGCAATGAAAGGTATAATAACTCTACATTCTAGATCAAACTGTACTATATTTTATTTTGGTGAATTAAATTATTTCATAGCACAAATTTTGAAAAATAATGTTGAATAACCTCCTCAAGAAATTTATTTCAAATTATCATTGAAAGAACCTTGTAGTACAATGATCATGTCTAAGATATATAAATCTTATTTTATTGAATTTGGGGAGATACTTATTGAAGATCTAATTCCAATACCCATGTTTGACTATGATGTGATTTTGGGTATGTATTGACTATCCCTATATAGAGTAGATATCAATTGGGGAGATAAGGTGATCTCATTTTGTATTTCAGATAATCATATTTTCATGTAACATCATGAGGATAATCTCCCCTTAAATTAATATCTAATAATATGGGTTTTGAAAACCGTCAATAATGAACTCTTGAGTCAAATAACTGGAGGGGAAATAAATATTGATGAAATGACCATTGTAATAGAATATATAGATGTACTAATGGATGAATTGGATGACCTTCTCCAGAATAATGAGGTTGAAATCTTGATTGAAATTTTAATAGGATCAACACCGATCTCATGGTGTACATAAAAAATGGATCTCATTGGATTGGAGTTAACAAAGAAACAACTAAAAGATAATTTGGGAAAGGTTTTTATCCACCCTAGTTATTTTCCATGGTGGGAAATATTCCTCCTTGTTAACAATAAAGGTTGGTCAATTATACTATGCAGACTATCATGAGATTAATCGGATCATAATTATGAATAAATATCATTCCAACCATATCGAGGACCCAATTGATCAACTCAAAGGGGATTAGTACTTCATGAAGATTTCCCTTTGATATGGACATAACTAGTTAAGGGTAAAAATGTAGGATATTTCAAAGAAATATTTCGAAACTAAATATGGAAATTATGAGTTTATAGTAATTTCATTAATATTAACTAATTCTTCCACAATCTTCATGGATCTAATGAATATAGTATTTAGAGAATACCTATATCTATTTTCGGTTGTATCTATAGATGAAATTTTTATAAAATACAAGGGAATGTAAGGGCATTAAGATCATTTCTGAATTTTTTTTATGACCTTAAGAAAGGATAAGTTTAATGCCATATTTTGAAAATATGAATCTTGGTAACAAATGTTGTTATTTATAGGTCATGTAATCACTAGAAAGGATATATCTTTATATACATTAGAAAAATTAGTTTTTTAAAAATTGATTAGAATGAATAAAATAAATGAGATATCTATTTGTCTTGGGTTATATGGATAATAACGATTTTTTATGAGAAATTTATCACGAATATTGAATAACCTAACTATTTTAACACGAAATGGAGTGATGTTCCTTTGGGTAGAGGAGTGCAGAGAATTTTTAAGTAACTAAATATGATATTGGTTATAGAACCTATACATATATTACCCTATTGTGGGAAGGGTTTATACTATATAGTTACGACTCAAAAAAATTTCTTGGAATAATCCTTATGAAATATGAAAATGTGATTTATTATTCAATATGAAATTTAAAAACCCGCATGAAAAATTACCTAATTCATGATTTAGAGATAGAAAGGATGATCATTTAATTAAAAAATTTGAGGCATTTTTTTAATACTGAGAAGTTTGATATTTACACTGAATATAATATTTTTAAATATATATTCACTAAGAATTTGTAAAATATTTTCCAAAGATGATGGTGGTAACTGATCAAAGATTATTAATTCTCAATACATTACTACCCATAGAAGAAAACCAATGTAGTTGATGATTTAATAATGAAAAATAAAGTTATCTTATCTATTATGAGGTTTTAAAGAAGACATATATTTATTTATTCTCAAAGGCTAAAACTTCATTCCATAAAAATTGATAAATTTTATCTTTCCCAAGTGACTATTCAACCATAAATTCATGTGAAGATAAAATAATTTCTAAAAGGTTATTTAGATATACTATACCATTTATAAAATATTCAAGTGTTCAACTTTGATAATAGTAGAGTGATATTTTTTTGAACCTATATATTTGTCCCATAAAAACTAGAACTAAAGTGTAAAAATTTAAATGATTCACATATCTCATCATTCTCTATTGTTTTAAGAAGTACAAATATGTGTGCATATCTAATTCAAAAATTTTGGTGGGATAATATGAAGATAAAAATTACATAATTTGAATCAAAATTATTACTATTCCAGAATATTAAAGTTTTAAAACAAAATTATTATTTTATGTCTTAACCATAAAAAATAAAAATATTGAAATAATAAAATATCACAAAGAATTTAATCATAGGACTCATCCGAAAATAAAATGGTTATATTGTAATTTGGGTTTTATTTGATTATCCTATAAATATAGTGAATTTTGTTGACATCAATAAAATTTTATATCTTTACCAAATCCCCAATAATACATAAGGTATGTGGTGGGGTTTAATGGAGTACCATTATCCTTTTTATTTGATCAGGTTCCAAGGATTATATCGATACTCTAGATAACTATTCAGAAAGAATTGGATATAAAGATATTTTTAAATGATTATAATCCTCATATGAATTCTCAGCATGATAGGGAAATTCATAATTAAGTAGATATACTAATATCTGGTTATATAGAATTATAAGGATACTCAGATCATTAAATCCTCCTTGTAGTGTTCTCATATAATGATAGTTTTCATTCCATAATTTAAATGGCACCATACGAGTCTCTATATTAGAATAGATATAGGAATCCAACATTATGGGATGAATTCAGAGAGAGAAAATTGTTACATAATAACACTATCTAGGAAATTATGGAGAAGGTTCAAAACATTTAGTAGCATAATGAAGAGGAAAAATGTTAACAAAATAGATATATAGATAACTATCGATGAAATCTAGAGTTTGAAATTGGTAAAAAGGGTTTCCTTTAAATATCATCATGAAATTGGTTTGTGAGAATTAGGAAGAAATGATATTTGATTAATATATATATTGGTCCCTTTGATAACCTTAACCATTTCATGTTTATAGAAAATCACTTAGTACTCATTCCAAAACACTCTCAATTTCATAATGTGTTCCACATTTTCTTTTTTGAAAAGTTATATACTATATCCATCATATTAACTATGATAAAAATATATTCTACTAGAATATTTCCTCTCATATGAACAATTTAAGAGACCTAACCTCAACATGACATAAATTATTCACTTATCGCATAATTTAAATAAAACATCTAACAAAAAATATCACTACCCAATCATTAAAAGGAATAGTGTCTTCAGGATTTTGTTGATAAACATCTTAATTTAATAAAATTTTAAAAAATTATCCCTAATCATTTACTTTTAGAAGATTTACAACATATCTCAAATGATATAATTATATTCATATCCTTGGTAATTCAAACACAACAAAGTGGAGAGATTAGATGATCAGTAATAGAAAAATATTCATAAAGTGTTAGATCATAAACAGAAAGTAGAAAATGATAATTAAATAAATATATTAATAGGATATCATAATACCATTGATGATAATAATAAAACATTATATCATAATTATAACTTTATCTAAGAGTAAAAGTTATAAAATTGATGAAAATACATATCAACAACAAAAACCATAAGATCATGACCTAAAAGTGAAGAATACATTAAAAATGTGATATAATACTGAAAAAATGAACTAAATTTAAACAAGTTCAAAATATGTCTCAATCATAAATAGAGTATTTTTTATCATTATGAACTAGGCTACTAGCCAACCCATTCACTCATAAATTTTTTAGTAGCACTAAATGTCATCACACTCATCCTTTATGAACATAGCTACATACTAATATATCAATTTATAATTTATTTCTCACGAGATATATACCTTTTAACAATTCATTGGATGGATATATAGGTCTGAACTATTTTAAAATCTATACAATTGTATGCCACTAAAAAATCAAACATCGATAATTTCAAAAATAACCCTTGAAAAAAGAATCAGTTTCTTAATACATTCTTATAAATTAAAAATCACGAACTTATAAAATCATAGGATATTATAAATCCCATTTTCTATAAGGAATAATATAATAATAAAATATATAGTCATCAAAACATCACTTCATGAGAAATAATCCTTGGAGGGTAAATAGATGTAAAAACACAAAATTTTTCACAAAACCTTATGAAACATATGAGTGAAAATTTCTTTTAATTAAATTGAATGGAAATAGAATAATTTTTATTACCTCATTATAAATAGTTTCCAAATAAAACATTATTTAAAATAAGAAAATGTTATCAATAAGCAGTAGTGAAATATATTGAAAAATTTTACTTTTAAAAAATCCTTAATAAAGCATAAATGAAAAATAAATAAATTCATGAAAATGATAATTGAATTTTTTTTAAAGATTTTAAATTTAAGAAGAATACTTATTAATGGAACCTAAAAAATGTCATTGAAATTATCAAAATAAAATGTATATTGAATGATTAAACTTTTTATTTTTAATTAATGGTAAAACCTTTTGATCGTTTCAAAATAAACTCATTAAAAACCCACAACGTTAAAAAGAAAAATTATATCACTAATTTAATATTAAATGAGGGGAATAAAGTAATACTTATAGATATAAAAATATTTCATTTCCAACCTGTAAATGGGATAACTTTTGGGAAGTAATAATAAGGTCATGGAAGAAAAATCCATTAAATGTAAGAGGAGTTATTATTAGCAAAAATACATTTTAACAAAATAATAAAATCATTGAGTATGGATATGTTTTTTTCAAACACAAATCACCCAAAAAATAATATATAGTAAATACTAAAATCATCATAGTTTATAATAGATATATCATGAATTATAATAAATTACTAATTGTGATTATGAACTAAAACTTTTATTACTTTCACAAAACCCTCATACAACCTTTGTATCATTTGAATAAAAACATAATGAGATGTTAAACATTTAAATTGAACATTGAATATTATGAATTATAATATGATAATTATACAAAAGAAAAATTGTAGATTATTTACACCCTTGAAAATGAATCATGGTGTTCAGGTTAATCATGTCTTAAGGGAAATAAGTTTGAGACAATGAAGACATAAAAACAGTAGTAACTACTGAATTAGAAGTCATTAGAAGAATGAAATAATATGGTTATGTAAATAACAAGGATTAAATCATTTAATATATCAAAATAAGTTCTTAGGTAGTATATAAAACATAGAAATAATAAGCTAGTGCAGTGAATTTGAAAATTTATCAATGAAGAAATATTTAGATGAAAAACCATATAGACTTTGTGTTATTTAAAGAAAATACGCAAAAGATAATGAAAATGAAAAATTTGTTGGACATAATGAAATAAAAATGAATTATTATAATATATGAAAATAGGGTAGTACATACACCATCAGAAAATGAAACATGGTGTACAAAAAAACATGTCTCAAGGGATTCAAATTTGAGTTAAATAATCCTTATGAATATCATAATATTTGATTTAATGATATATTTGAAATGATTTAATTGGAAAAAATTATAAATCTATATAAATTAAAGTGGAAATTAAATTTTATTCAATCATATGATATAAAAATTAAACTTCTAAGAGCGAGGTTTAAGAATAACCATTATAACTAAAATAAAGGAAAATAAGTTATGAAAAAACCATATGTTGTTTCCTATCTTAGTTGATTGAAATATATCCTCATAAAAAACAAAACTAAATATATTAATACACTTTTTATGAACTATATTAATTCCTAAAGCTATTTATAATTTTCATTTTAGTTGTTATCTGTATGTATATTAGTAAATTTTCCCTATTTTCCCACATTAAGTGTTTACAGTTTTGTCATTCTATAGTAGTTTAGTAAGAGTGCTATTAAGGTTTACTATTATTTCAAATTTAATTAATCAAATATCATTAAATTAACTAAAATTTAGTTCTTTTAATTATTTTTGAAATTTATTTTTCCTTTCATGAGTACATTTGTCTCTATAGTAGAATATAAAATCGATAAGGAACATTTCTCATTGAATTTTAACCTACATAGGTTTATTTAATTATCAATGAGTTAAATATTAATGTATCATTTATTGAAGGAAAAAAATTTACATACTTATTTCATGATATACCATACATTCAATTTTCATTATAATCCATGATATTATTTCAAATAATTAATCAAGTAGGCGGTCAAACTAACCCAGTTTCTAAAACACTTTAACTCAGTTGGTGAGTATGGTAAACGAGGTATATATTTTTATATAATATAATAATAATTTTTTTATACTTTTATTTTGGTGATTCATATTTTTGGATATTTTGATGAATATTGAAAAATTAATTGTGAAATGAAAGAAAATAATTTTTGATGCATTATTCCACACAACACACAATTAGAACTTTCATTACTCATTAATTGAGATGGGTAGAGGTGGATAAAAAGTAGTCATTTTAGAATAATAACTACATTATATAGATGATATCTATTAACTGGTACCACCATTAAGACAATCCATGAGAGTTTCTGGTGAAAATATGAAAATCTAACTTTATGGAGGTTGTAATCCCTTCACATGCACTAACAAAAATTCATGATTTCAATTGGAGACATAAGAGAATAAATAATTATTTTACCATTATTATAATATTAAATCATTAAACTAATGAATCTGATGATTTTATTATGCACTGTTTATGGTTGGTTTTGAATATATGGAATACGAATGAAATGTTAGGAAATATGTGATACCAAAGTTGAGACCGTAAACTATCTCTTAATGGAGGCTATATATTTTTTAGAATTATGATATTTTTTTATGATCAAGGTTATAATGGAATGTAAAGGAATTAATTTATGGGTTAATTTAGTAGGTGTTCTAGGATATATTGAAATACGATTTTGGTATTGGAGGTTTGAAGTGATCTCCATTTTTTGAGAGAGGAAGAGGGGATTTTCCTAGGGAAAAACTTATAAAGGGGTGAGAATGTAATGTAATGATCTTTAGGTGGGAAAAGTATGGTAAGACATGTATGTAAGAATTTAAAACCTAAAAAAATGTTTTATATAATATCTAAAAGTCATTTTAATTTATGAAATTTTAATTCACCTTAGATTAGTAATTTTAATACATATTACCTGTGATTAAATTTTAATAATACCAATTATTTTATTAATAAAAATATATGTAAACACATTTTACAAACTTTAGATGTGATGAATATTAATTTTACCTATATTTATCTTAATTAATTTTCTTAATCTGAGTTAATTAACTTTGATATCAAAACATATAATGTGTTGAAAAAATGTTTTTCTATAAAAATTTCATTTTAATGATTAAATGTTATTAGTATTATTCAAAATACATTACCAAATAAATGATTGTTAATTAATTTTTAAATATTAAAAAATAATATTAGATATTTAATTTTAAATGTATTAAGTTAATTTTAAAAATTCATACTATTTAGAAATATATTATTCATTGAAAAATAACTGTTTTCCAAGTTAACATATCTTTACCCAATGTAACTAAATATTTATTCGTAAAAATAACTTGTCCTATATAAGATAATTTGGACATACTAATTTTAAAATTTAAATCCATTAAATTTTATTAAATTGATAAAAATAAAATTTAAATTTCAAATGTATAATGTATTTAAAACAATTTTCAAGAAAATATTTATTTTGTTTTAAATTATAAAATATATGTTTTTAATTCAAACATGAGGTATTAAAATATATATTTTTACATAAAATATGAATATTTGGTTAGGAAACTGTTTCCTAAGTTTTAGTTTATTCTTATATCAAATTTATTTACAAAATCCATGGTATTTAAAAAAATGATATTTTCCACTATTCACATGAAAATAAATTATTATTGACAAATTAAATAATTATTTTCAAGAAAATATGACCATGATAAATCCATAAATGATATTAATTTTGTATAATTAATAACCTAAAACTAATTAAATTTTCTTTAAAATAAAATCATAAAATATCCTGAAAATAGTTTTTAATATGGAATCATTTTTGGGTATATTAACCACACTTATAAAATTAGTGTTAATATTAAATATATCATTCTGGAAAAAATATCCATTTTATAAAATAAATTATATTAATAAGAAGTTATTTTATTAGTTTTTAGAAATACAAATTGTGTTGGATGTTTAAAGAGAGATTTATTTTATTTTTTCTTAATTATATATATATATATATATTTATATATCCATATATATATCATAATTATAGTAAAAATTTTATACCTTATATTTATGTGGACACCTTATTTAGGTCTATATTGGTTTGGTATTTGGTGTTGTGTGTATAGAAAATCATATACAACAACATTCATTTATGGAGAAAAACTTAAGTCATTCCATTCTAACCCCTCAAATAAAATATATCCTTAAAATTTAATTATCATTTAACTTTAGGAATAGATAAACATGGGGAAACTATTGACATTAGTCAATAAATTATCTCAATATAATAGGGGGGACAAGAAAAATCTTATTTTCCTTATCCATTTCCAGGAAATATATCTCATAACATGGTATTATAGCCCATGTGAAGGATTAAGTTTTATTCATAGATAATTTATAGTTTTCTATGCATTAATTGATGGTCATAGACGATTTAGAATTTTTTTTTCATATTCTATAAATAAATTTTGAATCAATGTGAAGGTAGATATTATATTTTTAAAATTGAATAATTTTTTTATAGGATGATAAATGATTTAAAAAAAGTTTATTTCAAAAAATACAATAATCATACCACTAAATGTGTTCTTTGAAATAAAAATAATTGACGGATATGACTTGATGGTATTAGGAATCATCATAGATACAAAAAGGTTGATAAAACTAGAATATATACACTAATTCAGGGTAGAGGGTATGTGAACGCCTAATAACCACTATCCACTTCATCGATTATCATTCAATCAATTCTTCATTACTCCCTAGACCTAGGAGGTTATGAATTTATACCATCTTCTAAAATTATTGGATTAGGTAATTGATTTAGATAATTTCTATTTTCTATAAACATAAGACATTGAACTATTAGTGGTTCTCTTATATGAGTTCTATCATCTTTCCTCATGTTAATTAAACACTTAATTTTCACTTAATGGTTTTATAATTGATGGACTCCTTTACCACATGTAACGAATCTTCCAGTGTCTTTGAGTCAATTCCATTGATGATTATTCTCAAATATTTGACATTTAGGTGGTTGAAAAACCCTTCATTCACCATCTACATTGCCCTAATTTTCATGAACCCCCTTTCTTCAATTCTTTAGTTCAATAAATATTTTAACTATGGTAACATTTTAAATAAGGTTTCGAATTAGCTGGTTTGGTGTAATGACAAAAATTTTCATTTTATCACACACTCTAATGGGTTGTTTGGTTAAGAAATTAGTACATTTTACTATATACCTATGGTTAACATGGTCCCTTCTAGTTTTAGTCATAATAAATAAAAAAAGGTTTTCCTGAGTGAAAAAACATTAACAATAAGGGTGAATTACCATAATCATAAAAAGAATTAAACCACAAAACGTATTATTTATTTACATTATGACATTTCCTTATAATTCATTTAGTTACACATTTATTCATATTTTTTTGATATAGGTTACATTTTTTGGGTTATCGTAGCATTATAAACATAATCCATCAAGCTAGCTAGGATGTAAATTCTTAATATAGGTTTTTAATGGGCACGTGATCAACCAATGAATATACCACGAGAGTTTCAAACCATATGGTAAGTCTTATCCCTCTTATCATGGAATAAGGTTATGATTGTGTAAATTATAAACCAAACAATTTTGGGATTGTTACCAATATTTGAACAAGTTCTACAGTGAACAAACTTGTAGTATCCAAATAGAGAAGTATTTATATGGAAGTTTTCATGACCTGACCCAAGCGAGGGCTTGAGCCGCAACTACCCCAAAACCACATCCACAAGATAGGGGCTAGTGACTAGTGCTGGAGGCATAAAAAACACTGGGAGGGATTTTCCAAGTACCTATATATAGAATCCCACTTTTTTGTCACATAAACATTCATTAAATTATACAAAACTGAGGATCTTTAAGATTTAGTTTCTTAGAAACCAGGAAATTAATACATGAAACAAAAAAAATTATTCTTAAACACTTGAAAGGCTTCTCTTTATGTTCATCCTAGGTTCATTACTTCATCTAATAACCTGGGGACATACATCAAAATAAAGGGTGAGCAGAAGGCCCAGTAAGGGAAACAAGGGGAAACATTTAACATGTGAACTTGAGATACATCAATAATGTAATGAAAAAGAACTTTAAGGCATGAGAAAGAAATCATGAGGCATATCATAATAAAAATAACATTTTTCATAACTTGAAGATGTGTCTACATCATTTAACATAGAAAATCATGAACATATCACCAAGGTCCATCCCTAAGGTTTCATTTGAAAATTACCAAGGTTATTCACCAAGATATTGTGAAAATTGTAATCTCTAATGGTTACATCATTACCCAATGCATTGGAGCGCTATCAGGGTGCACCCTTAAATTTGCCTTTATTATCATGTGAGCCACATATATAATCATCCAAAATTTCATAAATAACCCATATAGCATAAAATAAATGGGTTTCATTTCATAATCACAATGTTTTAAAAATTGCTTTAAAGACCGGATCTTTACACCACTTTAAACCCACGGAAGGGGAGAGCGGGTCTCATGTATGTAAATACCAGAATTTAAAATAGATCATTTTGATATATATGTGAATAACCCTGTAGAAATAAGAGCATTGAGTATTCACTTTATAACATAAAATAATTTTGAGAAAAGAGAGAGGCATTTTGAGACGAAAATTCTGCAGCATAACGACTATGTTATGAGGTTTTAGAAAACATTGAAAAGAGGGGGGACATGGGTAAAACAATAATAGATGACCCATAAAACAGTATAGGTACAGAATATGAAGGATATATGAACATGGTAATGAAATTTTAAGGACATACAATTTGAAATGAAATATAGGGAAGGAAGACAAAAATTAGGTTTCTCTTATGAAAATCCCGCAGCCTAACGACGTCACTTAAACTTCAACCAAAAATGAATTGACAAGATCAAATAGGGTATCTCATAATATGAACATAAGAGTTCGTTATGATAGATATAGATGTCATACCCAAAAATAATAAAAAGGAATTTGAAAGACCTGACATGAAAATAGATCTTGAAAATGAGAAGGGTGAAAGAATCCCTTAAAAATTCGGCAGCCTAACGGCGCCACTTAAAACTTCAAAATACTGAATTGAAGAGATCAAATAGGGAATATCATAATATGAAAATAAGAGTTCAGTATGATAGATATAGAGATCATACCCAAAAATAATAAAAAGGAACTTGAAAGACTTGACATGAAAGTAGAACTTCACAACGAGAAGGGTGAAAGAATCCCGTAAAAATTCAGCAGCCTAACGGTGCCACTTAAAACATCAAAATACTGGATTGAAGAGATAAAATAGGGTCTCTAATCATATGAACATAAGATTTCAGTATTATAGATATAGATATCTTACCCCAACATAGTAAAAAGGAACTTGAAAGACTTTACATGAAAATTGATCTTGAAAAATGAGAAAGGAGAAAAATCCGTTACAAAAATTTCGGCAGCCTAATAGCGCCACTTAAAACTTCATAAAACGAAATAATGAGAGTAAGAGGGGATCTCTCATTATATGAACATGAAAAGGGCAGTAATATGAATATAAAAGAACATCCTTTAACATAAGAACATGGAGCATAAAAGAAATGACATAAAGGAGATTACTTGAAATGAAAGAGAGGGGTCGGATCCCTTACCTTAAAATGTAACTCTTAAAACAAAAAGGTTTGGACCTTGAGGGATTTGGGGAACCTTGGGGGGACTCCATGGGAGGTAATGAGACCAGATCTTCATTGGGGAAGAGTTGGGAGTCGAATGGATGAGAGGATGACTTGGTATTTATAGGGAAAGTGAGGGGACAAGGCATTAATGGCCAAGGGACCTCTCATTAGTGGTTTTAGCAAAACCATGGGATTGCCCTTGGTATTTGCCCATGGTATTGGCCACTTGGGACACCTCATACCTTATCTTACTATTCATAAGTCCATCATATTGATTACATACTTAATACATCATTTAATGATGTCATTAAACACCCGTAACCTAAAAACTGTATTTTCACTATTCATCGAAAATTCAACTTTCTCAGAAAAATCCCAAAACTTAACCTTAACCAAATATCGATGCTCTGATTTAAAAAATGAACTCCATTTTATAAAAATAATTTTCTAAATATTTTTAATTTAATTTTTAAATAAATACACTATTCACCGAAAATTCATTTTTTTCAGAAAAATCCCCAAAAATTACCTTAACATTATATCGATGCTCTGAGTTAAAAAATGAAATCCATTTTATAAAAATAATTTTCTAAATATTTTTAATTAAATTTTTAATTAAAAAAAACTATTCACCCGAAAAAACTAATACTTGACTAATAATTTATGAAACTGTTATTTAACCATTTTAGTGAATCACATTACTTAATCAAGGTGCCTAGATTATAGTAATGCTTTATTTAAGTGAGATTAATAATCCATTTGGTCACATTACTAATCCTAAGCATAAAATCACTATTCAAAATTTACTATTCATCAAAAATTAAGCTGATCTTATTAAACTCTAAATTTCTTACTGAACATAATTGTAGAAGACCATTTTTTTAAAATCATTACACATTTTTATTTATTTAAGGTTTACATAAACATTTTTAAAATATCATTTCTCTAAAATTCATCAAAAATATGCATACAATATTTATCCAGACATTTGAAAATTCATAAACTTCATCATAAGAATAAATACCAATTTTTATTTAAAACAAAGGACTACACAAGGCAGTTACGGTCTCCTTACATAGCCCCTTATCACACCAGCATAGGACCTAGGTGTAAGGTGTGCTAAGGTGAGAGAATCCGAGGGAGGCTCGACCAACATCGCACGAGTAGTAATTTCTATCATTTTGAACTTCTCGCAAAGGAGATTCCGTTCTAGCTTCACATGATGAAGTTCGGCTTGGGTTTAGTTCAGATCAAAGCCCAGTGGTGCTACCTCCTTCCCAAGTTCTGTTAGATGGGCTTCGATCGGTCCAAGACTACTGGGTGTGGCCATCGAATCTTCTTTCTATATTAATTAACCAAGATTACTTGTATTTAGATACAATAATCAAAACGTTTAGTTTCCAGTGGTCATATTGAAAAATGGTCATATAACAGTCAAAACCCAACAGTCTCATTTTAATTATACTCATGCTATCAAATGAAACAGTTTTGTTGAGTATCAAAAATAAAATAACACAAAAAATTAGGAAACAAGATTTATTCAAAATTTTGGGTTGTTACAATCTTCCCCCCTTAAGAAATTGCTTCCTCGCAATTTTTAAAATTGGGTTTTGAAATTTCATTGAAAGTACCACATCAGAAAAGAGTCAGTAACACTATTACTTTAAAAGAAATAAAGGGAAGTACAATGGTCACCCGAGTTAACCCATACTAGGATTCCATGGAGGAAAAAATGGATATGGAATAAAAAAAAGGGTCAAGTTCTGGGGAAGAGTGATAGAAAACTTGATTAGGAGAATGTTGACCATGAGAAAATCCCAAACTTATGATGTGTGTAAACGGACTTTGATTACCTAGTAGGAAACGTAAACTAACCACATTTTTGTTTTACGTTTCTTTTCATAATTTTGAAGAATTCATTTACTACATAGAACAAAAACATAAGGAAATATACCTACCTTCATGTAGAGTTTCATCCTTTAATATGTTTCTACCAAAAATAATCGTTTCTCCAAATGATGAGCATTCGAAACTACTTGGTCTCATCAAAACACAAGAATCATCTTCTAGAGAATCACATAATCTACAAAAGATTATCTATCTATTTCTTCTATCTTTAAACATTATCCCAAAAACAGAAAGGGTAAGGTAAAAGAACTCTTCAAAAAGAAAGAATCCCATAGTAATAGAAACTACTTTTAAATCTTCAAAGTTCCATGGTACTACCCAAAGTTCATTATAGACCATTCCATAAATAACAGTCCTTAAAATTCCTCAAAAATAAACCAAACTAAGATTGAAACCCAAATATAAGAAGGATTGGATAACATAGTCTTCTAAAATAAACTTCATTGTTCATCTCCAAACATCATCAACCACTCCTAACATCTTATAACAAAAGTAGCTAACCTAACATTTTTTACCAAAGATAGGTTTATCATTTCCATAAGTAACCTAAATTACTATAAGTATGCCTTAAATTCATCGATTCTTCAAAATATAAGTCAACCTTTAATCCTCAAAGAAAATACCGTAGTAATCTATTTACCTCGATCAAATAGGGTTCCCAAAATAGTGAATGTCTTCCAAAATAATAATCATATTTTAATCTCCTAATCATATCTATCATATTAATATGGAAATCATAACATTTCCTATCACATTGGTTTTTGGGACATGTTCTTCCATTTCCCACCATTAACTAAGAAAAGAAAGTACAATTATGGGCTTAAATACATAGCCAATAATCATGAAAAGGAACTTAAAGCATAGAAGGATAACTTTTAGAAGAAAGGAATACCCTAACTTATGATCCCCTAGGTTCCAAACTAGGTTATCCATGATCATATATTCTTATGTGAGTAGTTATTTTATTTTATCCTTGTTCCTTTGACAATGGTTCGTACTAAGCTTATGAATTTACCAAAGCATATCCCCCATGAGTGTCGTAACCAAGAGTGCATCAAGGACCATTGTCGTGTACCAGTTCCCATTTGATTCTAGCTCAAAGCGGTGTTTTTGGGTTTTACCCCTATGTACATCTGTGCCAGAGCCACCTCTACCTGCTCGTATCCAGACAAGGATGTATTTTCTTGGCAACCCATTACTCAATACTCACCAAAATACCAGGAAGATTTCCTATATATAAACTTTTCTATAGGCTTCTTCCTAAAGTTTTCATATCCTAATTTCCACAAATAACTAAGCCATCCTTTGATACCAACTATAGCATCCCGCTTTTTTGTCACATAAACATTCATTACATTATACAAAACTGAGGATCTTTAAGGTTTAGTGTCTTGGAAACCAGGAACTTAAAACATGAAACAAAAAAAAATTCTTCTTAAACACTTGAAAGGCTTCTCCTTATGTTAATCCTAGGTTCATTACTGCATCTCATAACCTGGGGACATACATCAAAAGAAAGGGTGAGCAGAAGGCCTAGTAAGGGAAACAAGGGGAAAAATTTAACATGTGAACTTGAGATACATCAACAATGTAATGAAAAAGAACTTTGAGGCATGAGAAAGAAACCATGAGGAATATCATAATAAAAATAAAATTTTTCATAACTTGAAGATGTGGTTATATAATTTAACATAGAAAATCATGAACATATAACCAAGGTCCATCCCCAAGGTGTCATTTGAAAATTACCAAGGTTATTCACCAAGATATCGTGAAAATTGTAATCTCTAGTGGTTACATCATTACCCAATGCATTAGAGAGCTATCAGGGAGCACCCTTAAATTTTCCTTTATTATCATGTGATCCACATATATCATCATCAAAAATTTCATAAATAACCCTTATATCATAAAATAAATGGGTTTCATTTCATAATCATAACGTTTTAAAAATTGCTTTAAAGACAGGATCTTTACGTCACTTTAAACCCACGGAAGGGGAGAGCGGGTCTCATGTATGTAAATACCAGAATTTAAAATAGAACATTTTGATATATATGTGAATACCCCTATAGAAATAATAGCTTTGAGTATTCAATTTATAACTTAAAATAATTTTGAGAAAAGAGAGAGGCATTTTGAGATGAAAATTCTGCAGCATAACAGCTATGTTACGAGGTTTTAGAAAACATTGAAAAGAGGGGGGACATGGGTAAAAAAATCAAAGATGACCCATAAAACAGTATAGGTAAAGAATATTAAGGATATATAAACATGGTAATGAAATTTTAAGGACATACCATTTGAAATGAAAAATATGGAAGGAAGACAAAAATTAGGTTTCTCTTATGAAAACCCCGCAGCCTAACGACGTCACTTAAACTTCAACCAAAAATGAATTGACAAGATCAAATAGGGTCTCTCATCATACGAACATAAGAGTTCAGTATTATAGATATAGAGATCATACCCTAACATAATAAAAAGGAATTTGAAAGACCTGACATGAAAATTGATCTTGAAAACGAGAAGGGTGAAAGAATCCCTTAAAAATTCGGCAGCCTAACGACACCACTTAAAACATCAAAATACTGAATTGAAGAGATCAAATAGGGTCTCTCATCATATGAAAATAAGAGTTCAGTATGATAGATATATATATCATACCCCAACATAATAAAAAGGAACTTGAAAGACTTGACATGAAAGTATAACTTCACAACGAGAAGGGTGAAAGAATCCCTTAAAAATTCGGCAGCCTAACGGTGCCACTTAAAACTTCAAAATACTGAATTGAAGAGATAACATAGGGTCTCTAATTATATGAAAATAATATTTCAGTATGATATATATAGATATCATACCCCAACATAGTAAAAAGTAACTTGAAAGACTTTACATGAAAATAGATCTTGAAAAATGAGAAGGGAGAAAAATCCGTTACAAAAATTTCAGCAGCCTAACAGCGCCACATAAAACTTCATAAAAAAAATAATTAGAGTAAGAGGGGATATCTAATTATATGAACATGAAAAGTTCAGTAAGAGGAATATAAAAGAACATCCTTTAACATAAGAACATGGAGCATAAAAGAAATGAAATAAAGGAGATTACTTGAAAAGAAAGAGAGGGGTCAGATCCCTTACCTTAAAACGTAACTCTTAAAACTCAATGGTTTGGACATTGAGGGCTTGGGGGAACCTTGGGAGGACTCCTTGGGAGGTAATGAGACCAGATATTTGTTGGGGAAGAGTTGAGAGTCGAATGGATGAGAGGATGGCTTGGTATTTATAGGGAAAGTGAGGGGACAAGGCATTAATGGCCAAGGGACACCTCATTAGTGGTTTTGGAAAAACCATGGGTTTTCCCATGGTATTTTCCCATGGTATTCGCCAAATGGGACAACTAATACCTTATCTTACTATTCATAAGTCTAACATATTGATTACATACTTAATACATCATTTAATGATGTCATTAAACACCCGTAACTTAAAAACTGTATTTTCACTATTCATCGAAAATTCAACTTTCTCAGAAAAATCCCAAAATTTAACCTTAACCAAATATCGATGCTCTGATTTCAAAAATGAACTCCATTTTATATAATTAATTTTCTAAATATTTTTAATTTAATTTTTAAATAAATACACTATTCACCGAAAATTCATTTTTTTCAGAAAAATCTCAAAAAATTACCTTAACATAATATCGATGCTCTGAGTTAAAAAATGAAATACATTTTATAAAAATAATTTTCTAAATATTTTTAATTAAAATTTTAATTAAAAAACACTATTCACCTGAAAAAACTAATACTTGACTAATAATTTATGAAACTGTTATTTAACCATTTTATTGAATCAATTACTTAATCAAGGTGCCTAGATTATATTAATGCTTTATTTATGTGAGATTACTAATCCATTTGGTCACATTACTAATCCTAAGCATAAAATCAATATTTATAATTTACTATTCATCAAAAATCAAGTTGATCTTATTAAAATCTAAATTTCGTACTGAACATAATTGTAGAAGACCATTTTTTGAAAATCATTACACATTTTTATTTATTTAAGGTTTACATAAATTTTTTTAAAATATCCTTTCTCTAAAATTCATCAAAAATATGCATACAATATTTATCCGAACATTTGAAAATTCATAAACTTCATCATAAGAAGAAATCCCAATTTTTATTTAAAACAAAGGATTACACAAGGCAGTTACAGTCTCCTTACATAGACCCTTATCACACCAGCATAGAACCTAAGTGGAAGGTGTGAAAAGGTGAGATATTCCGAGGGAGGCTCGACCAACATCGCACGAGTAGTAATTTCTATCAGTTTGAACTTCTCGCAAAGGCGATTCCATTATAGCTTCACACGATGAAGTTCATCTTGGGTTTTGTCCAGAGCAAATCCCGGTGGTGCTACCTCCTTCCCAAGTTCTGTTAGATGGTCTTAGATCGGTCCGAGACTACTGGGTGAGGCCATCGAATCTTCTTTCTATATTAATTAACCAAGATTACTTGTATTTAGATACAATAATCAAAACGTTTAGTTTCCAGTGGTCATATTGACAAATGGTCATATAACAGTCAAAACCGAACGGTCTCATTTTAATTATACTCATGCTATCAAATGAAACAGTTTTGTTGAGTGTCAAAAATAAAATAACACACAAAATTAGGAAACAAGATTTATTCAAAATTTTGTGTCGTTACACTATACATACATACATAGCCATCTCGATGAAAAATTGAAAAGAAGGTAAATTTAAAAGAATTCAAAACATTAAGGGAACTACCGTGAAATAAAAACCTCTATATAGAACTAGAGTATGATAATACAAATTGAAAAGATAAGGGTCAAAATACACACCTAACCAAAAATATTTCCTAATCTAAAAAACTAGAAAAGTAAACTACTGAGAGATCCCATCCTCTAAATCCCAAGTTGTGACCACCGTACATGGTGCAAAGTATCAGGTATCCCTATCCTCCTATGATATCACTACTGACTTATATATCATCTGCGTAAGACACGACACATGTGGTCAAAGCCCATGAATGGTTGATTCTGTACATACCTAGCATGACAAAAATAAAGATAATGGGGGAGAAGTAAGATATACAAAAGGAATAAAAATACAATAGGTGAAAGATACAGTCAAAGAGAACAACTCAACCCAAACCATGAGTGAAAGTATCCTTGTCCAAGAAAAAATAACTAATCATGGTGAGTAGATGAACTACCGGTTGAGTGTTTTACACCTAAAGTAGGAGAGTAGACTCATCAAAACATAATAATCTAAACATGTAAATCACATAGAATACCCCATGCGTCTTCACTTCTCATAGAAGCAGGGTGACCAAATCTAATGTGTGGATACTAAATAATATATATATATATATATATATATGCTCAGTAAAAATAAATATAAACAAGAGAGTAAAGGGATCTATATCTAATAGTTCTGCCCTGTAAGAAGAGTGACTAATAGTTTCAAAAGTCCATCAATGATGCCCAATATCTCACATGTCTCCTTAGATGTAAATTTCCAAGTCATTCCATGCCTTGTTAGTGTTCCGCACAGTCAAGGGGCCATAAAATTGAAGTAGAGGACCGGAGCCCTAGTGTTCCAGGGGGCTTCCACTCTATAAGTATCCATAGAGGACCCAAATACCTGTCAATGGGCAGGTTCCACTCTAGTGTCACGAGGACCCACACCCTCTACTGATAGGGGGTTCCACTTGGAAGAAGCCTCTAGTGATCCAGCCTAATCACTATCGTCGTTGGGTGTCGACTCAGTAAGAACCTTTTCCAAGTTAGTTCACATCATATCTCAAAATCCAAAACTGAGGGAAACATCACATTCTATGTAAAAAAAACTTAGTATTGGCAAATCATGGGAAAAAATCCGAGTCCAAATTAATGAGATAAGAAAACTTATGGTTTTAACCAAGGAAAACATGGGGTACATGACATATAGGGGGACCCACACAACATGTGGTCCCGATCCACTACCTGGATATGTCCTCGGATGATGTAGAGTTGGAAATAGTTTAGGATTTCATGCTGTGTATGTAGACCGCACAATATATCCAGGATACCTGGTACAAGGTTGTGCCCTTCTAGTTATTTCTATGTATCCAACCCTATGTCTGTGTACATGAACCTATGTTTATATACTCTAGTACATGGATATGTACATATCCATGTACTTCCACATAGGTTCCCACTCGTGTGATCTATCACATGGGTTTTCCATCTAGGAAGGGGAACACAATGTGTAGAAGGTCTACACTCCATGTCATCCTTATGTTTTAAAAAACCCTAGCCTCATCCAATGAGGAGCTACACATTCTGTGTTTATCCCTTTGTACAGTGTGTAGTTAGCTTTTTATCAAATTTAACAAATCCTTAGATCTATTTCAGGTTCCTCGAATCAGGACTCGCTACTTCTAATATAGTTCTATCTCCATTCAAAACATTCATATCTATCCATGGATCATTATTTCCATCTATCACACACCATAAATTTTCTTTAGTGGTTTATTGAGGTTTTTTCTCACATCACAAATGGAACCATTTTATCCTCCCTTGATTCATTGATCTCAAATCACCGAAACAATAATCCTCACCTCACAAAAATCCTAGATCAATCCTCATTTCATTGATATGTTCTTTGTTTCTTGATCCGTCATAGTTCCAAGCGTCTGATCAAGATCGGTACGACAAGACAATTTCAAATTGAGACCATAGAGTCCTACCCGTGACAACCGTGAAGAATAAATGGGTGAAAAGAACCATAAAAAAGGTTTAAATGATTATTATCAAAGAGTTCTTGGACAGTGTTCAAGAATGATGATATAGGGTTAGAAACTAATGAAATAAATTGAGATTTCAATACTCAGGCACATGGAATCTACCGTATTTTTCACAGATCCAATAAAAATGATAGATTGTTCACGACATAGCTGTGTTTTTGTTATTTTTCATTATATTGGAGTGATCTTGCAGTTCAATGGTTTTTTGGTTTTATGTTTCACTAGGGGAGGACGATGACATGATGTTGAGGTTTTTAAAATGGAAATGAGGATTCCGACCGTCTCTGACAAACAGATCTATTTCTAGTTCACTGGGGAAAAATTATGATGACTTGGTGATGGTGACTTAAATTTTCTCCATTAGGATCTGATGAATGGTAGGTGACCACGATGGTGGTGATGATGGAGACATCGATAGTGGGTTTTATGATGATGGTTTTAGGTGATGGGACTTCGGATGATAGGTGAACCTCAACCATGATTGTCTTAGGTTCTGTGTAATATTTGGTTTTTTGAATTTCAAATTTTGAATTGGGAATCTTTTGTTTTTGTATCCCACTGGTTACCACTCAACCATAAAGATGATTCTTTGAAAACCAAATAAAAAATTAATTTACAATCAGTCAGTCATGAATATGGATAGATCTTCTCATTCAATTTAATAAAAGGGTGTAAATAACTAATTTAAAAGTAATAATTGGTTTTTTGGATAATTATACATAGAATAATTCACTCACCAATGATTAGAAGATGTCATTTCATTCACTGTGTTTTTATCTTCTCTGATCTATCATTTTTTTGTCATCTGATGATATTCACCAACTGAAGGAGGAAGGAGAGCATTATTGGAAATTCCAGAATTATGAGACTAAGCCTTGAAAATCCGCTATGATGATGTAATTGTGGAAAAAATTTAGGTAAAATTAGTTTAATTAGTTAATTTAATAAATTAATTAAACTCACTAAACATTCCTCCAATGGGAGAGGGATATGAACTCCCCACACCAACCCATTTTAGGTTACACCAAGGGTAAAAAACGTGTTCTAGACTCAACCGTGGTCATGAATTTCAGATTCGGGCATCTATTTAAGAGTTATCACATTTTATTTATTAAGATGAACATGCACAATCTAAAATATATTTAATATTTTTATAAAATTGATTCTTTCCACAATGAGCCTTATAATCACACTTCATCTCAACACAAATCTCTAGAGATATATATAACATATTTAAAAGTATTAAAAGAAAAAAATTCGGTGCCTACATCATTCCCTCTTTCAATATTTTCTTCCCTAAAAAGAAAAATCTAAACAAAAAAATCAGGACATTAAGCCCACACTTGAATCATTTTCTATAAGGAATTTTTGAAAACATTCTAATGCTACCACAACACATAAACCAAGGGGATGATCTATCCACATAGGTTCCTCTCATACCGATCCTTGATATCCATATAGTGATCCAAAGAGGTGGATCCATCCTTAATATATATCTCACCCAATTGATAATATGAATAGGTTCATGCATGTATCTCCTTAGATACAACATATGGAAGATGTTGTGAACCCTCTCTAGAAATGAGGGTTGGAAGATATGGTATGAAAACATCCCAACCCTCTGCATGATCTTGAGTGGCCTGATGAACCTCAATGATAGCTTGCCTCCCCGGCCAAATCTCTATAATCAACCTCATGAGGAGACTATCAATAAAACATGGTCTCCCTAATCAAACTCCAAGGTCATAGGATAGTGATTTGTGTAATATTTATTTCGAATCTAGTGTGTCCTCATATATTCAATGATAACCTATAATTTCTCCATCATCACCTATACCATCTGTAAGCCCACAAGACATGCCTCACCAATGTATGTCCTGTACAAGTATTACCTATAGGGTATCCCGTATAGGGTATCAAAAGGTTTCATACTAATAATAGAGTGGTATCTATTATTGTAGGAAAAATATATCAAGGGATGATAATCCTCCCATATATGGCCAAAGTCTAACATATAATCCCTTAGTATATATTCTAAAAACTAGATAGTATTCATAGTATACCCATCAGTTTTGGGGTGAATGACTGTACTCATCCTCATTTGGGTCTCGAATTCCTCCTATAGGTATCTATACAATAGTGATGTAAACCACACATCATGATCTTATACAATCATCAGGGTACCCAATGAATGAGAATGACCTTCCAAAAATTCTCAGCCGAAATCTTCTCCCTAAAGGTAAGGAAGTTTTCCAACTTCATGATTTGGTCAACTATCTCCCATATGGCATCATGGACTTTCACAATAAACATAATCTTTGTGACAAAGTCCATGTATATGTCATCATATTTCCACTCCAGGATTTCAAGTGGCTAAAAAAACTTATCATAACATGGTGCTCAGCCTTCACATGCTGACAAGTGAGGCATCAATAAATGAACTCTTACATTCCCCATATCATAAAATACCGCAAAAACTACCATTCAAGGCCTCTGTATATATTCCCCACACTGGGATGTACCACTAAGGGATAATTGTGGAACTCTCACATCACTTCCCCCACAATGTGACCGAGACAATGTTTTTTTTTGATAAGTATGATTTGATTCCCTCATTCAGAATAAAAATATGGTGATTATATTATGGATATCTATTCATAGGAGACCTCATAGTTTATTTCTCCCTATTGGGACTCTCTCATATTACTGAGAGGTGGTGGAGTCAACCCCATCGAATGCAGAAAAGCTACACACTTCTGCTCCACTAGGGTCAGCTCTAGGGAGTCCAACTACTGTGAAGCCTCCTACATTAAGAGATCCTAGGATGTTATTCTATTAGAATATTTTACAACATTTTCTATCCCTGGAGTACATACTATCCTAAAGTCATATTCCTGTAAGAACTATAACTAGCACCACTATCTCAAGTTCAAGTCTCTCTAAATGAAGATGTACCTGAGTCTCTGACGATCTGAGTAAACCCCAAAGTGCACCCATAGAAGGTAGGTCCTCTACATGCTCATAGAAAATATTACTACTAAAAACTCTAGGTCACGATTCACATAGTTCTGCTTGTGGGTTATCAACTACCTCGACTAATATGTGGTAACTACCTACCACTACATCAACACATTGCTGAGACCGTATCTTAAGGCATTGTAATACAGTACCAAATAAATTCCATCCTATGGTAGTCTCAACACTATATTACTCGTTATCCTTAGCCTCAAATTCTAAAAGTCCCTCTATAACTTCTTAGACCAGGTAAATGGCACCATTTCTATATCTAGGTTGTCAAAGGTGCTACAACTTCAGATAAGTCTACAAATACCTCTTGTAGTACCCCAAAATGACTATAAATATCTACACTTCTGAAAAACTCTTGGGTGGCTCCCAACTAAGCACTGTATTGATATTTACAGGGTCCACAGCTAAACCATGCATTGAAATAAAATTCGCTATAAAGTGAACCTCATGAATCTAGAACTTTCACTTCAAGATATTTCCTTACATATAGAACTCTCGAACCAAATCTAGGACCATTCTCAAGATCTCTACATGGTCATATTTTAATATAGACTAGATGAGTATGTCATAAATGATGAAAAAAAACTGGTCCAACTAAAATTGAAAAACCAAGTTCATCAAAGCCATAAATATGGTAGGGGGATTCATCACACCAAATGGCATCACTAGGAACTCATAGTATCTATAACGACATTAGAATGGAATCTTTGAAATATCATCCCCACGAACCCTCAATTGGTGGTGTATAGACTTAAGATCGATCTTTGAGAACTATATCCCACCTCACAACTGGTCATATAGGTCATCAATCCTTGAAAAGGGTAACTTTTTACTTATTGTGTATGGGTTTAGGCAATGATAACCCATAAAAATCTGCACACTCTTATCCAAATTTTTCATGAATAACACCAGAGCTATATAGGGGGAATAATTGGTCTAATTAAATTCTTATCTCGATGGTATTAAAAGTAAAACCATAGCTACCACAGATATTTTGGGCCCATATGATATGCCACCGAAGATATTAGAGAGGTTTGGGGATTCAAGTCAATGAAAAAATCCATCTCTCACCTCAGAGGTAGTCCTAAAATACCCTTAAGGAAGACATCCATATAACACTATACAAAATAAGGAATCCATATTCATGATGATTCAAATACACCAAATGATATACTTGCAAACTGATGGGTGAATGGATTCCACCTCCAGATCATAGAATCAATTCGTCCAACCATGATATCTATCTTGCTATAAAAGGTGAATCGTGTTGCATCAATGAAAAGGTTTCTGAATTGTTTGCAGTGATAGTAAATCTAGACCCAGACCATGAAAAAATGATCCATACCAAATATAACGTCATAGGGTTCCATAGTGATGACCAAAAGTTTTTACATAATCCTCTCTCCACAAAATAATAGCTCAAACTTTTAACAGATTAAAGATACAAAAGAATCATTCCATGTAGGAACCTGAGGACGAAGCTTCCAGGCTAGCACCTCAACTGGGAGCTCTAGCTATCAAACCAAGATTATAGAGATGAATGAATTTCTGGAACCTATGTGTATTAAATATTATAGAAAGATTATAAAACACACAGATCATACCTATAATCATCTTATGTGTTGTGGGATCATAAACCTCCAAAGCCTGTAGTTGTCTCTAACCCCTATCGTCGTCTCTCTGTGGAAAATGTGGGACACCTGGTTTTGGTGGTGGAATGATCTAATATCTTTTTTCACCACCCACAACCCCTCCTACTCCTATTCTAGTTATTCCTCCATAAGGATCTCCCTGTCCTTGCTTGGGAGATCCTTGATCAGAGTACTGCCTCTACCGTGGAAGTCCATAAACTATCTTCTTATGCTACTCAACATGTTTTATTTGGTTGTCTCATTCCATGTGACCTAAACCATCAAAAGTAAAGAAATACCCCTTTCTGGGCCACCCTATCCCTCTGCACTGCCTATGACCTTGTGATTGAGTCTGATCATAGGGAGGTATCCTATGCCAAGATCTTGGAACCTAGAATATGCTAGCTGTTATAGATGTCTCATCCCAGAAGGACTCACTACCATCTCTACATGTCTGGTGTCTCTTTGAAATAAATATTTATGTCACCAATGCGTGTTTAAGTACCCTATCATAGGAAGGGATTCACAATGGAACCACCCTGGCATTGGTCTCTATGCAGAGTCCATGCTCAAAGGTCTATTCTCAGATATATCTATCCCGAATCATGTCAAGGGAGTACCACATAAGGTCTGTGAACCTCAATTAGTTATCAACCACTGTTATCCCTCTCTACTATAGCTTCCTAAGATTCTTGATCCAGATAGAGCACAATAAGGAGGGGTAGTGATTCTCATGGAATAGCTACTGGAAGTCAATCCATGAGAGTGTCAACTTATCATGCATCTAAATAATGAGACTCCACCATCACCGAGATGTTGTATGGAAAATACTAACTTTTAGTGCAACCACATGATCCATTAGGGTTCAAAAAATCCTGATGATATGAACCACAATATCTATCAAATCCTCTAGTACATGAGGATCTCGCACACCAAGGAACCTCAGAAACATATGGTGTTAGAACTCTAAGAGTGTATTATTCCTGTGTGTATCCTCATCCTACTATACATGAAATATCTACTACTCGAAATGTGGTGTTTCAACTACCTACCCACCAGGAGGAAGGGGATCATAGGATAGACCTTGAACTATGGTTTCATCACTCATCAAATCATTCTCACAATCCTGAACTGGTATCATAGAGGGTTTTCATCATAGATTCATCTTATGATTTATCAAGGTATACCATAGTCATATGAGCACATATATATATATATATAAACCACAATGGGGAGATGAATCCAGAAGGAAAATCAAATACACAATCAAATATGATGTATGTACCATTAATCCTTATAACAAATATCTCAATATACCAATTCGACAATCAGGAAGTCATGGTTATGGTGAATTGATACATTGGCCACCCACTCCATTAATCGACTCCATGGGCTAAGATAAACACTTGAGACATTTTGAAACATTTTCCCAAAACCCAACCAAATTCATAGAATAGAAATAGTTTGAACAACATCCCATGGAATGAACTAACTTTGATACCATTCTATCATGACCTGACCCAAGTCGTGTCTTGAGTTGAACCCCCCCAGCTCACCTACATAGGCCAGGGGATGGAGACCAACGCTGAAGGAATAACTAAAATGGGGAGGACATTTCTTATGTACCTATATTCACACCCATATGTATCTCAATAAAAAAGGGAAGATGGAGTAAAAGTTAAAGAAGCCATGGGAAGAACCATGCATGAAAAACCTCTAGAAAGTACAAGAGTATAGTATTAAAAACTGAAAAGTAAAGACACAATATACATGACCAACCTAAAATATGTCCCAACCTGGAAAAACTAGGAAAGAAATCTTTTGAGGGAGACCAACTTCTGAATCCCATGATGCGACCACCATACACGGTCCAAAGTACCAGGTATCCCATAGCTCCTCTGAAGTCACCAATGCACTGTCCATCATCTTTATAAGACATGACATGTGCAGGAAAAGACCATGCATCAGTGAGTATATAAATACCCATTGGGATTCCCCAAAATCTAGGGGGGGAGTAATATATACAACTATAATAGAAAGAACATGGATGAAATATACATTCAAAAGAGAAGATCCCAACCCAATTCAAGAGTAAAAGTAACATTGTCCAAGAACAAGGGGATAAACACGGTGAGTAGATGAACTACTCGTCAAGTATTTACCACATATAATAGGATTTTATACTCATCCAACCATGAGAATATAAACACAGAAAGCATGTGGCATACCCCACACGGCTTCATTTCTCCTGAAAAGAGAGTAACTAAATCCAAGGTTTGGGTATAGAAGAATATATATATATATATATATATATATGATCAGTCAAAATAAAAAAAATGAAAGAGTATGGGATATCTATTTCATAGGTCATCCCAAGAATATGAGTATCCAATAGTTTTGAAATTACATCAATGATGCCCAACATTACACAGGTCTGCTCATAAGTAACCGTCCAAGTCATGTCATACCTCATCATGGCACCACATAGTCTAGTGGACACAAACTCAAAGTAGAGTACCCACACCATAGTGCGTCATGGATGTCCCACTCTATAGTTATATGTGGAGGACCCTAACCCATGACAATGGGGGGTTCCACTCTAGTGTCACGAGGACTTGTGCCCTATTTTGATAGGGGGATCAACTTAGTAGAAGCCTATAGTGATCTTGCATGATCACTACCATTATCAGGCATCTTTTGAATAAGATATGTTGTTTGAAAAGTTCATATCGTACCTAAAAATCAAAAAACAAGGGAACCATTGTATTTTATGTGAAAAAACATTTAGGATAGGCTACTCATGATCCAAAAGCTAAGTACAAACAAAGGAGACACATAACACTAATGTTACCTTAAAAGAAAAAAGAGGTAAAAGATTTGTGAGGGGACCCACATGACATTGGGTCCCGCTCCACTACATGGACATGTCCTCGTAAAACACACATCTTATGATCATATAGGAGTACACAATATGCATGTGGACTAAACGACTTATCCATGTTACCTGGGATTGGGCCTTGTCCTAGTGGTCGTGTCCATGTATTAGACCCCGTGTCTGTGTACATGAACCCTTGTCCATGTACTTCCACATGGTTTCCTTCTCATGTGATCCATCACATGGGTTTTCCATCTTGGGAAGGGTTACATGGAACATAAGAGGGATACACACCATTTCATCCTTATGTTTTCCAAAACCCTAGATACCATCATTGAAGGGATACATGCTATTTTATTATCCCTATATAGATAGTGTAGTGTAGTTTTCTATATATTTTCAAAAATTTCAGATCCACTTCCATCTCATCTAATAACGGCTCACTACTTTAACAGTGATTCTATCTCCATCTGAAACTTATAGATCTGGCTATGAATCATTGTTTCCGATCACCACTCTCAAAAAATCATCTCTTGTGGTTCTTTGAGGTTTCATCCCATATCCTACACACCACTGTTCACTCCACCCATGATGCATTGATATAGAATCTCCTAAAAAGTCATCATATCCTCAAAAAAATCCTTGATATAACCTCATTTCATTTATCCATGCCCTTTTTCTCAATCAGTTAGGGATCCAGGGGTTCGATCAGGCTTGGTACCACCCGATAATGTCAAACTAGGACATCAAGGTCCAAGATTTGAAGAAAAAGAAGAATAAATGGGATAAAAGAACAATAAAAAAGGTTTAAAAGATCTTTGGCCATGAATTATTGGCCGAAATTTGAGAATAGTGACCCCATGTTAAAAACCAATGAAATAAATAGATATTTCAATACTCAGGCCTATGAAATTGGCCACATTTGGCGTAGATCCACGAATATGGATTTATATTCTAAATTATTTTATTAAAATAGTGAAAATAACTAATTTATGACCCCTTCATGTTTTCTAGATCCTTAATATTCAAATAAGGCACTCAGAATCGATTGGAAGATGTCGTTGTGTTCGCTGCATCGTAATCTGCTATGATCCAACATTTTTTCATCATCCTATGAGATCAACTAATGAAAGGAGGAATGAGAATGTCATTGGTGATTCTATAATTAGGAGACTAACCCTGGTCAAATGAGTTTAATTAAATAATTTAATAAATTAATTAAACCCAAGAATGTACCACCAACATGAAGGTATCTGAATGCCCTGTGCTGACCCATTTTTGGTTGTGAATAGGGTAAAAACCATGTTTCAGACTCAACCATTGTCTCAGATTTCTGATATGATATTATATTTAACAGTTATTCAATTTTATTTATTAATCTATGATATTTTAATATAAAATATACTTAATATTTTTATAAAATTCATTTTGGGTACACCAAGCCTTGAAATTACATGCCGCTACAGTTCCTAACTTTTGAAATATATATATATATAATTATTTCAAAATCCAAAAAGTAGAAAAACTAGGTTTGTATAGAATAGAGCCTACTCAATAAATGACCAATATTTTAGAATGTCATATTATAATTAGAGTTATATATGGGGTATTCAAAAAGTTTATATAACCTAAACACCAAAGGTAACTAAACTAATATTAAAAAAATAAAATCCATAAATTATTGATACTAATATGTCTCGAGATAAATATGAGATAAATAATTAATTTTTATCATTATTTAAAAGAATATATCAAAAATGTTACACAACCAAAATACCAGAAGATTTAATGACCTGGAGTTTAGAATCATAAAATTATTAATTTACTAGAATTGAAAGTATTTTTCAATAATCAGGATCTTTTAGAATCATTCCTATATATCTCACATGATACAATCACCTTTATATCCTTGGGAATGGAAACATATGAAATGGGTTACCTTAAATTCCCAAGAAGGGAGAAATATATCACATAATGTTAGATAAAAAAATAAGTACTTGAGGAAGACTTAAAAATATTAATAAGAAATCATAAAATCATATATTATATTCATAAAAAATGTAAGGAAAAATAAGATAAAAAATATAATGTTAAGGATATGTAAAAGTTATGAAGTGGATCAAAATACATACAACATCATGAAGTAGTAAAATAATAAAATTTCAAAAATATAATCATAAGAATGGAATCATATAATAATAAAATATATAGGGCGATAAAAACATAACTCTATGAAGTATAAATCATGTATGATAAATCCATGTGAAATTATAAAAGTTAAAAAAAACAAAAACAATTTAAAACATTGAAGTGAATATTAAATTTTAAAAAAAAATTATAAAGGGAAAGAGATGAGCTTGGACAACCTTAATACATAAAATTACAAAATAAAACATCCATAAAATTCATAAATTTTATCAAAAAGTATAATTAAAATTACATTGTAATATTTTACTTTTTCAAGAATCTTTAATAAAGGAGAACTGAAAAAGAAACAAACTGTTCAAAATATGGAAGTGAAAATACATTAAATTATTTTAAATTTTAAACTAATATTTAATAATGGAACCTTTAATATGGAATAAATTTTATCTAATGAAATTTATAGTGGATGATATAAACTTCTATTTTGAAAGGTTTGAAAATATATTTAAACATTTTGAAATAACCTTGTTGAAAATTCCCATTATTAAAAATGATAATGGATCATTTTATTTAAATTGAAAAAATTATAATAAAAGGATCATTGGAGATAAAAATAATTTTAATTTCCAATATTTAAAATAGATAATTTTAGAGATGTAACAATATATACATGTAATAAAATTCAATTCAAGGTAATGGGAATTTATCTTATCAAAAATTTATTTTATGAAAACATTAAAATCCTTGAGGAAGAGGTCTCTAGTGTAAAATTTAATTCCTAATAAAAAAATGTTTGAATACATCCTAAAATTATTTTATGATATAATAGACCTACTATGAATTAAAATACATGAAAATGAGTAATTATGAAATAATGAAAGTATTTGATAAACAAAAACCACTTAGAACCATTGTAACTTATGAATCAAAACCTCATGAGAGGTGTAGATTTTATTTATAACATTGAATATAATAAGTTATTAGAGGATAATTATTGAAAATGAAAATAATTTATTATTTACATATTTATAATGTAATCTTGGTGTGAAACATAGACACATATTAAGGGATTAAAACATGATACACAAAAACCCTTATGATATAAGAAAACATTGAATCAAGCATTATTGAAAGAGTGAAAATAATATGGTACTATGTATATAGTTGATTAAATAATATATTATGTCAAAATATATTATTGGTAAGTTTATACACCATATAAATATGAAATTGGTGTAAAACATTTAAAAATGTGTCAACGAGGATATGTTGAGACAAAAACCAATGCATCATTTGTATTTTTGTATAAAAACACCAATAGAGAATGAACATGGAAAAATAACTTAAAATTACTAAATACAATGAAATTATGATACAAAATTAAAATGGGGGTATTATTTACACTATAAAAAATAGAACATGGTGTATAGAAAAAGCATGTCTATAGGGATTTAAATTTGAGACAAAGAAACACATATGAATATCATAACCCATGATGTAATGATAAATTGGGTTGGAATAAATGAGAATTAATTTTAAATAATGATTAATTAAAGTGTAAATTATATTTTATTTACAATAATATTGAATAATTAAACTTATAAGAATGGGAATAACCATTATAACTCACAGAAAGTAAATTGATTTATGAAATACCCTTTCCTTGTTTTCCCACTTAGTCAAATGCTATCTCACCACCTATAAAGAAAAAATAACTACCTTAAAATAATTTTTTAGAACCAAATTAACAACTAAATATATTTATAATTTTCATTTATAATCATTACCTTTATTTATAATAGTTTATTTCCATATTTTTCAATGTGACGTGTTTACAATTTTGACCAACTCTAGTAGTTTTATAAGAGTAGTGTCAGTGTTTGTTATTATTTAAATGTTCATCAATAAAATTTAGTTGTTGTTACTATAATTAATGTATTATTATTATTTATGAAATTTAACATTAATTTCTTGAGTAATTTAGTATTCATCCTAGAATATGAAATCAAATCAAAATTCAGTTATGTTTGTCCCATGAAATTTGTTTTCATAACAAATAAGTTAAATATTGATGTCAACATTCTATAACCAAAAAATATTATTTAAATATTTTTTCATATTATAATAGAAATTTATTTTCTATAATCACACATTATATAATTTCATATAATTATTCAGGTAGTTGGTCAAGATGACCCAATCTTGAACATGATTTAAATTTTTTTAAAATTTTTTATGAGAAATCATGCAATGAAAGAAAATTGGCTTGGGGACTCGACCTTGCAACCACTTCACCACTCCCAAAACCCCCTAACACCACAAACTCTTGAGTGGGGATTGTAAAATTTCAGACTATTTAGAAATTTGTGTGTGTCGTCCATAGGCATGGTCCATGCTAATATACTCTGTATCGTTCCAATTTTATAGGATTTATCCAAAGAGACAAAACTAACATGCTTTAACTTTATTGGTGAGTATGGATAAAATGGTGTTTATTTTGAAATAATAAAATTATAAAATATGCATAATTATATTATTTTTATATTACTATTATGATCAAACATATTTTAATATATTTTTATAATAAATTAAAAACTAAAATAAAAACAATAAAATGAATCTTCATGGAGGAAGTAGTTCACACAAAGCGAGATCAGTATTTACATTACTCATTGAATGGGGTGGGTGGTGGTTGATAGAAATTGATAATCAATAATAATAAATACATTATATAAATAATATTTATTCAATAATACAATCATTAAGAACATCCATTTTAGGTGGTGAAGAATAACTAAAAGTGTCTCTTCATGGAGGTTATAATACACTCACACACACAAAGAACGATTATTATTTTACATATTAGATGGAGGAGAATAAATAAGGGGTTTTTCATTATTGTAATAACATCTCAACACACTAATGATAATGATGTTGTTATCATACTGCAATTATGGTTTCTACGAAATGAATGAATAAGAAATAAATGTTATGAAAAATGTATTTCTTATATTGAGACCTTAAATGAAAACTTGATGAAGACCTTAGATTTGAGTAACATCAAATAATTTATTATTCCTATAATAATTGGGGCATGTAAATTACTTTAGTTAGAGGATATTTGGGTAGCATTTCAAGGAAATTTCGAAATGGAAGTGGAATATTGATTGGGTGGAAGTGGTCCTCGATTATTTTAGTGAGGATGAGGGAGTTTTACTTAGAAAAGAATGGAAAGTAAGGATTAAGAATGGAAATACATGAATGCCTATATAGTTAGGTGAGGGAATGTTTTTAGTCATTTATGATAGCCATTATTACAAAAAAAATTATATAAGGTCTAATGTTCATGTTAATTTTGGAATATTCAAGCCACCTTAGATAAGTCATTTAAACACTTATTAATCTTTAGTAAATATTAATCCTGGTATTTATTTTATTAATTAGAATTTTAATTGACCCTTAACCAAATTTGTAAGGGTTGAATCCTAAATTAGTCTCCATTTATCCTAATATAATTGCTAAATTGGGGAAGATTATCTTTAAAATAAATATGTATTATGTTTTTAAAGACTGTTTTTCTAGAAAAATGCAATTTTAATCATTAACTATTTTTATTATTGTATAATATTGAAAATTAATTAAATTACTGTTAATTAATTTGTATATATATTTGAACATAACATTATAAGTTTAATTTGAAATTGATTAATTAAATTTTAAAAATACAGAATATTTAAAAAACATTATTATTTAAAAAATAATCATTTTAATGGGGTAACTAATATTTACCAATGGAAACATAATCATTATGCATAATAATAAGCAGTAACTTATTAGATAATTTATACGTTATTATTTTAAATTTTAAATACCTATCATTTTATTCAATTGATAAAAAATAATATTAATGTACTAATGTATAATGTATTTAATTTTTTTGAGAAAATATTGCATATGTTTTAAAATATCATATATAGGTTTGTAATTCCAACATAATTTTTTAAAATATGTAATGTTATATAAAATAAATATATTTGGTAAAGAAGATGTTTCTTATGTTTTAGGTTATTCTTATATTCAAGCGATGTTATAAAATCCACAATTTTTTTTTTTCAAAAATAGTATTACCCATTAGTCACCCAAAATCAAATTATTTTAGAAAAAATATAAAAAATTCACCTTATTCTAATAAGTACATTAAAATTCCAAAATTGATGTTAAATTTTTTAAATTCACATCCAAAAAATTGATACCATTAATTTTAAAATAAAAACATAAAATTTAATGAAAATTATTTTTATAGGGAATAATTTTTCATATATTATCTACTCTTCAATAATTTTTTATAATCATAAAAAAATAAAACATTGAAAGAAAATATCAATTATATAAAATAAATTTTAATCATCAAAATATTTTTTTACTAGATGTACTAATTGAGTTTGATTTTTAATGTGAATTTTATTTTGTTATGCTCTTATATATATATATATATATTTTAATTCTATTAAAACTATTTATATCAGCTAATTATATGACTAACTTATGTCATTATATATTGGTTTGGTTTTTGATGTTGAATATCTATAAAACCATTGAAAAAGTTATTTATTTATGGACAAATACTTGTCTTGTAATAAGATCAACCTATGGAAATATTGGATTGAGTAAATAATATTTTGAGAAATATGTCCCAAACTAGGATGGGATGCCATCCAACCTGACACCCGACCTAGTCCACAACATCACTCGAAGGGTGTTCCCGGTCCCCATGGGCTGGAAAACAGTTCCGAGAATCAAATTATATCCAAGTAGGAATGATTTTTTCCCAAATAATAACCACGGTCAAATAAAGAAAAACAAACTGACCATGTAGAAATAACTGAAAATTTAGTCCCAATAGATATATACAAAAACGATATGGCTACATGATACAACTAGATAAACCATAAGATAAACTCAACACCAAACCAAACTATCACAAACAAAATATCAAAGTAACTTCATGGACAACACCATCCACTAACCAACTTTCCACATGGCCAATCTGCTCAAATGATGAGCACTCGAACTCGAAAACCTAAACAAGAAGCTGAACCTATAAACAAGTTCGGGTCCACCGACACCAAATTGTACAAGTAGGGTGTGAGATTGATAGCTTAGTAGGTAACAACTAAAGAATCCATACATTTTTTTCCAAAAAATAGTCCATTAACAATAGTTTAAAATATAGTTATAAAGATGTGGTTTTCTTATTTTGAAAATAAACACATTTCCAATTTTCCAAAAAAATATATCCTTTTTTTCAATGAGGAAGTAATTTTGAAACCAAATCCCAAACCATAAAACCAATAAAAACAATACCAGGAAGTGCTAAAAAATAAATAGGTAGATTAAATAAGGGAACATTTTCTTTAGAAAGTCAATAAACAAATACATATAATAAACCATGGTAATTTTTTAAACATCCCTGGAGCGATCCCTAGTCATACTTAGGTCGGAACCACCTTCCAGCATATGCTGAATCTCCCGTGTCAATAACCAACTAGATGCCCTAAAATGACCAATATAGTGGTACATACCACTGAGAATCTCGGAAAATAAAGGTGGTACCAACCCGTCTAATCGGTGTTGATCAGAAACCATCACCCGACCCTCTAAAAGATGCCCAAGAAACCCATAATAAATGTATACTATGTAAGTAGGAGTCCCTTGCACGCGTGAATTATCATACACGTCATCACTGCAATTACCTACCCCAAACACAAGAAGCACTTATATGATAACCCCTATATGGAAATCCCCAATAGGAGTACCCACTACACATCACATCATCAATAGTTCTAATCGGGCTATCACACCATATAAAAATTTAATCATTTCATTAAAAAATATAATTTGAAAAATAGGCCTTTGAATTTTCAAATCAAAAGGAAATTACCGAAATAATTTCCAAACCATTTCCAAAAAAATGTAAAAAAAGAATTCCATGAGAAATTACCAAATGAGACTTCACATTCCAAAACAAATTCAATGTCAATAATATTTCAAAACCAAGATGTGAATTCACAAAATAACCAAAAATTATAAATAGGTTTTTGTGCAATTTGGAAACAAAACATGATTTATAAAGTACCTAACATGACATGATTTCACACATAACATTAAAAACCATATTAAAGTAACTTGGGAAAAATAAGCATTTAGATAATGACCAAGAGTTTAAGAAAGGGGGAGGGAAGGAGGAGGAAAATATTTTGAAATACAGGTTTTAAATTTAAGCCAATCCATTATCATTTGTGTGTATTCCATGTGTGAATCCCGATCACACGTGGAAGTGAACACATACAATGGAACACCACAAGTATCCATGACATTGCTCAAAACCAATTCTAAAGAAACTTCACATGTTTTTCAACCAACCCAAAGAGCCATTAATAAAATCCATGCTTTGAAAACTATAAATTCACACACACAATATCAATCCCACAATAATATTTTTATCATAATATAAATAAGGATTAACATTTCTCAAAACACCCAATTTCATTTTAAAAGAACATTTGGAACTTAAACAACACCTAAAGTGTACCCTTTATTAGGTGTAACTCAAGAATCTCTTCGAAACCCAATTTCTAACAAATTCTACCAATGAAAAAAATTTCTTAGTATTTTAAAAGAAGGGAAAAAATATATTCTAATCTTGTTTATAAATTTATTGAAGGTGCCATAGCATTAAAGGAATGTATCATAAAGGAAAATTATGAATACACCTACATCAAAATTATGTGAACGTGACAAAAATCATAGATAAGGGAGATTAGGGTGCCAAGGATGATCCTTACACCCAAGATCTAAATAAACACAACCCACACACAAACCCTATCCATTAGGGTTCGACCAAGAGAGAAATACTCAAAGGAAAACCAAATAACCAAGAGAGTAGAATGGAAATGGGATAAAAATGGACAAAAAACCTAAAAACATACCTTATATTGAAGGGGGATCATCTATGGAGGAGGAGGAACTAATGAGAGGGGGATAGGGTGCTCACTTCGCTGCCTAAAATGATATAAGGGGAAGTGTTTCCAATTAGGGTAAAAAGGGAGAGATGGTAGGTTAGAAATTTTTATGTTTTAAAGATATGGTCCGATCACACAATTTAGCCACAAATTTTACTTAACTGTACACCAACCTTACAGTAGCCACTGCCCAAGATGGAACCGACCGCATGACCAAACCACACGGTTTGGCCTACCATGATCAAAATATGTAGTATCTTCTATACAACAACATGACCTGTTGCATAGGTACCTAGGCCAAGCCACACGATTTCTACAAATGATGCTCTACATATGCATAGGATCAAAATCCACCTGGACTTCTATAATTTAAAAATTTTATCTAGGGATCAACCTAAACATTGAAAAAAAGATCCAAGATCAAGAAAATAATAAAAAAAGAGTATCCAAGTTGGTGTGTGACAAATATTCCCACTATAGACACTTTCTACCCCCATAAAGTCACTAATCCCAAGCATAGAAAAATCTTGAATCCATTCATAATCAGAATTGAGAGAGACCATGAACCTCAGGGTGACTATTCACTACACAAGTTACACCTAACTGATTAAGAAGAAACAAAAACAAAAGAGTCAAGGAGGTCATGGGGGGGGGGGTTATACTCACAACAATAACTAAAATATATTATGAACTATAAAAGACAAACAACACCACCAATACTTAAACATAAACTGACTATCAAGAAACCTAGAAAATCGATACCCTAGGAAGGAACTCAACCTTTCTACATGAACCAAACAACACCGTCACTACAATCGGGACCTCCCAACCCAAACTAGAAATTTATGACATAAGATGAGCCGCAAAAACCAAGAAAACCCATAGAAAGGAACAAAAATGAACCAGAACCACATGACCCAAACATTACATAATTAGCATAACTAAAACCAAAAACAACCCACATAAGGACCGAACAAACTCAAAGAATAAAAATGATTCTAAAACCCCATTCAGATAAACACAACCCCTTTGATTTCAATAGGACAAATTCATTACACCTTTACAATGGAGAGATGAGTTTACAATAGAAATAGGAATCTATAACAAGGAAACTATAAACACTTCCACCCCAACATGGAGAACAAGGCTAGAAAAAGGTTTCACATGCCCTTGAAAACTCTTGACTGTATTCAAGATTCACTATGAGGCCTGTTGTTGAATCCATGATTACTAAATAATCTCCTACCTCAAAATCAGTTACTGACATCCTTTGATCATAATTTATTCTTTGGGAGATGCTTCCTGAAAAACTTCTCTAGATGAACCAAGCAGCATAAACCATGGAAGGCCTTTTGAGGGATGCGACAAGACAAAATGAAATGCCCGAATCAGACACATTGGTGTCACACAAGCAAACATTATGATGAACTAGAACCAATTACCAATAAACAAGACACCTTATAGATAGTTTCCTCTGACATTCACTCCTCGCTATATAGGGAAACTTTATGAATAATGAGAGACAACTAATTGCTAGCTACCTTCGCTTTGAAAACTAACTCAACTAAGAGTTCTTCATCCACCAACTTCTCAAAAAAATATCCTTGGAGGATAAGAATCACTCCTTGATCTCTGGAAAAATAACCTCAATGAAAATAGAACCCTTCAACAGATCATACAACACCACCTCCAAAGGATTGGAAACCGTTTATAACGCCCCGGCCCCAGATACCCAGAGTCGGTGCATTATTACATAACATTGCCATGATCACAAGAAATATCAAGTCTCGAAAGACCGATTAGTTTAGTAGCCTTGGAAACACTAGATATATTCATAAAGTTTACATTACATCATAAAATTAAAACTACAACAAAATAGTCTCCATAGTCCACACTCTTATCTCCTCATACTATCCCTGAAAATTATTCATAAATTACTTCTTCACATCCTGGGAAAAATAAAACATAGAAAAGAGGTGATCTCACATTCTCAGTAAGGATAACAATATAGCAGAAACTTTCATAAATAAGAATAAACATTTAAGGCAATGTATAACTAAAAAAAAGCCTTTTACACTTGAACTTCAACATAGTATGGAAAAAATAAAATAAAATAATGCCATTTACATATTCACATGGATATTCTACGAATCGAATAATCACATGAAATATCAATAACCACTTTCATAATGATGGAATGCATAATTCCAGACTATCATAACCACATAGCCAAGGCCTTGTGCCAAGACTAAAAATAAGATTTTTTCAAGGCCTTGTGCCAAGACACTAGTTTGTCTCATGAGACCTACCGATGCATCGAGGAGCTATAGCGGGCTCCACCCGTTACATATTAAGACCAATGCATTCCCATATGAAAAGATTCAAACATATCATAAACATTCGTATTAAAACTAGCATACAAAATGTAAATACTTCATCCATAAACCACGAATGGTGTAAGAATAACACATCCACAGTCAAACACATCACAAAAACTCCAAAACAATATGGAAGTTTTGTATCATAATAAATAAACTTCAAATAAAATTAAAATCCATCAAAGGATGTTGACATAGATGAAATCAAAACTATTTGAAAGAAATATCTCTTTTTTTGAAATCATTTAAAAGTCACACATTTATTAAGGAAGTAATTTAAAAGAGATTTTTGAATCAAAGTGTCCCATACCACTTCGAAAATTTTGAAAAGAAATATCATTTAAAAACATTCATGTCCACATAAATAAATTCATAAAATCATTTGGAAAACATGGACATTGATTAAAATAATTTAGAAAGATAGATCTTTAAAACATTTAAAATTCTAATTTTGATAAAGAGTACCTTTCATAAATTCTTAAAATATTCATTTTGAAATCATTTAAAAGTCTCATAATTATAAAATAAAACATTTAATTTGAAAATATACTTATAATATTGTAAGGGAAGCTTCAAAAATTTTATAACGGCGGAAAATAGCTGCAGCCACCGTATAAGTTAAAAAAACATTCTTACCTTAATTCTGTGGAAAAGGATAAAAAGGACCTTGTTTGGAAAACGACGGAAAGATTCCTTTATAAAATTATTATAAAAAGTCAAACAAGGGTATAAATGACTTTAACCCCTATTCTGTAAAATAGTAAGAATGTTTTGAAATACACTTTCAAGAAACATGGATGTGGATGATAAAGAGGTCCCAGTAGATGATTACGTATAAAAAACCTCGGATAATGAAGAGATTGTGAAATAAAGCTTACCTTGTACTTTTCCTTGGTTGAGGGTAGGTTAACCTCCTGTATAATGGTGAAATAATTGTTATTAAATTATACAAGAATCATATACATTAGTATGATATCATATATGATCTTTTAACATTGATTTGTTAATAATATCTTAGTATTATCGTTGTTTCGGGTGTTAACTTACTCGTTTTCTTTTATATGTTTTTTTAAGTAGCCATGATTTTCATGGATAGGTTGTATCTTAATCATATTCATAATGATATCAAGTCCTTATATACTTTTATTAATCATCAAATGAGAATTAGACTTGAATGGATACGATGGAGAATGAATCTCATCGCATTCGTGGAGACGGTAGTCCATACGTACGCACGAGCAACAATATCATTCTTTTGATATTAAAATAATATATAATTGGATGGTATATCATATATACAGATTAATTATCATGTTATATTTATTATTTACATGAATTACACATCATTATTATACCCATCCAAGTAATAATTTATTGAATGACAATTACACCACGACGTGGAGACGGTAAGCCGTACGTACGCACGTATGGTGACATGCCATTCAAAGGATGGATAGAATAATGAATATGGTTTTACCAAATTTATAATAAAATCACAGTATATATAAGATATTGGATTTATTATTTTAGAATAGAAATAACAAATAAAGAACATGTTGAAGAAGAAAGGAACTTGAAAGAGAGTGGTGAAAACATTACCTCTTCTTCGGGTTATTCCTTTTAATTTGATAAAAAGGGCTCTTTAGGTTAGCTTTATGATAAAACTAAGGCCTCTAGGTTGTAGTGAGGTTAGTTGAGAGATTATTTGGGAAGGTTTTTACCGATCCAAAAGGCTTTGAATGTGTGAATTAGTGAGAAGAGGGAGTTCCCTTTTATAAGAGGGGTGAGGGGCACCTTTGGAAAAGCCAAAAATATTATTTTATAATAAATTCATATTCAGTTTCTAATGGCTAAAAAGTGAATTATTTAAAGGTTAAGGTGGATATGGGTCTAAAACCACTCAACCAATAGAATTTAGACAGGTTTGGGTCATTATATAAACCTTATCTTTAAGTATTAACTCCTAGTTAATTAGTTTCACTTTTACAATGTCTCTTTGTATTTTTATATTATATGATTAATAAACTTACTATATACATCCAAGAGAACCCCAAGTGGTCCATTAATGATAAAACTATCATTATATAAGTCTCTTGGATGATCCTTAGATTTTTAAGAATTTAATATCAATTAATAATATACTATTTGTTTTAAAAACTCTTTTATGTGAATTTTGACACTATTCAATAATTGTTTTTTGTAAAAATTATAACAGAACTATTACTTCAAAAAAAGTTTATTAAATCAATCCTAACATGAAATATTAACCTATAAAATTATTGGTATTTATAAAAAGTCTCAAATTACATTTATTTGGGTATTTATATCATCAATTATTCTAATTTTTCATTAATTAGGTAATTACTGCATCACCATTGTGTCATAAATAAATTAAATTATTTAATGTCTAAAAATTACAAATAAAATACCATTATGTAGGAAAGCCTTTTATATTTCTAATGAATATTTACAATCGAATTTATCTTATCTATAACCCTATATTAAAAATGTTTTAGTAAATAAACATTGATTTTAACTCTTTTAACTCTTCTTTGAATTAAATAATAATAAATGTCCTAATCTAATACAAGTGGACCTAAATGATAATATTTTACACGTAAGATTGTTTTTGGTCGAGGTACACTTTTCCAATAGAATTAGGACTTGTGTTAGGGTAATATTAATATCATTTTTACACTTAATTACCGTATTTACTTTTAACCATGGTAAATAAAAGTAAAAAGTTACTATTCATCAAAAATTATTTTCATCTCATTGAACCACATTTTACTCCTTGATATTATCCATGTCTCTCAGATTTTCGAAATTCCACTCACAGAAGCGGTAAAATTAAGTTTATGAAAAATTCAGTTTTTTTAACTACCACTTAGTGGTTTCACTATTCATCAAAAAATGAAAGTTTCCTGAAAAATAAAAAATATTTAGGCCTAAGCTATATTTGATATTATGAATTCAAAAATGATGTCTATTTTACCAAATTCAGAACATATCAGTTGCATTAATTAATTTAAAAATTAATTCCCGTCGTCAAAACAAATAGCGTGTTTTAAGAGAAAATAACTATCAAAAGACTGACACTTGTTTATGTCTGGTTTAAATGTGAAATTACATAGAATTACCAACATTGTATTAAATGGTAAAAATATATTCTAAATATACTTTAAAACCATCCAAATTAATAATTCAACACCATTAATTATTTCGATTAAAAAAGTTGTTTTTAATTAAAATTTAGTAATTTTCACTATTCATCAAAATATGAAAGTTATCCGAAAAGTACCAAAATTTCACCCTAAGCTTATTTCGATATCATGAATCCAAAAATGAAGTCCATTTAGAAATATAAAATTTATAAAATTTCAAAAAGTAGGTATTACAATTCATAACGACTAGTTTGATTGGTTGTGGTGTGTTAGAATCTCGAAGTTGCGTACAATGCACGTCATTGCATTATTCAAAGGGAAATGTACCGTGGAAGCCTGGGATGCTTCATTGTAAAATTCTTATGTCCCCATTCTAAAAAGTAAATTTATTAAGCCAAATTGAATATATAAAAGTTTAAAATATTGGATTTAAAAAGAGTTCACTATTAAAAGTTTGTAAAAGTAAAATACTGAAAATGAATTTGTTCTTACATTATGTCTAAGAAACTCATAATATGGATTCTAAAATTATAAGGATTATATACAGTTTAAAATTTAGTTAATATTATTCATAACCTCTTTTGAATAGCTTGTTTAGTAAGTCATGGTGCGCTTGAACTCAGTGTTGCGTGTAGTGCAAGTTATTGAATTATTTTGAAGAAATAACACACTATGAAATCTTGGGGTGTTACATTCTCCCCTCATTCAATAAATTGCATCCTCTCAATTTGAAATTGTTCTTTGAAAATAAAAGGTTGAATATAGAAAATATCTGTGTGGGAAAACCCACATCGGAAATTGGGTTAATAAAATTTAGTCTTAATAAGAGGAAAAGAGAAATGAAAGGGTCACCACCAAATTATGATCTCTATTCGGAGAACATTGGTGGAAATTAGAGACATATAATTGGAGGAAAAACGTAAATATTTATAGGTAGCGATTGAGGTCATCAATCATAAACAAGTGTAAAATTTAGGGCCATAAATTCATCAATCTATGATGATTTAAAATACAATCGGTTCAGCAAAAGATATGGTATTAGGATAACACATTTTTTGTTTTAAGATCCCTTCACTACAGTATAAGAATCAATTTCTTAATTGAATAAGAGAAGAAGAAAAATATATACTTGAAAAGTAGAGACTCATCCTTTAACTAAGTTCTACCAAAAACTCATCTTTCACTCTAAAAGATAATAGAACTTAAAATTAATTTTCTATTTATCCTATTCGTATAGGGTTAAAAAAAATGAATTTATAATTCATCTAGAAGAAAAAAAACGACATTATTCAATCCAGGACATCACGTGGGTCAGTGGTAGGTGATACACCCTTATCGCCCTTCGGTTGTGGGTTCAAGTCTCGCAGCCTTTCCAGATGCGACGGGTTGCCGCCCGACCTCTGAGTTGTCCTTTTATGGAAATCCAAAGTAATCCAAACTAGAACTATCCAAAATACTTCAGTCCAAAATTTATAAGGAAGGTAAATACAATGAAGATCCTTTTTGCCGCGTAATAACATGTTAACACCTTCATCATGTATTCTTTTAAAACACTCCAACATCCTGAATTACCATAAAACCTTATTGATTACATTCATGATCCCTTATTCCTTAAAGAATAATATATATACTCCTTCAATCCAAAAATATTGTAACCCCAAACAATGATAAAATATACAAATCATTAATCAGTTTCAAGGTAGTCAAGAATATCAAATATAATTTATCCAAATCAATCATGTATTATTCTAAAATCACTAACTTGGTATCAGAACCATATTATGGTTTATCTTTGTCTTAACCATATATTTTGAAAAAATTTAACCTGCTATTGATTCACTTTTATTTGTTCCACACAATCTCAAGTACTTAATGAAATAGTACTGCAGTACAATCCTTATATACTCAATAAATATTATAACAAGTACATTGTTGATATAACACTCAAATAACATAATCAATATAATAACTCTAATCATTCCTATTCATCTGTGGTAGTATCATAACTCGATTATTATCCAATAGACTCATTTGCGGCATAGTCTGATGACTGGGACATAGGTTCACGTAGTGTCCAAACTCCTTGAAAATGAAGCATTGTACATTTGAAACCATTTTTGTACCCTTGCTGTCACGTACTTTGTGCCCTTTTCCTCCACACTTATAACAAACTCCCATTCCTTTCAGGAAAGTTCCAGGGTGTTTCTTCCCACAATTATCACATATGGGAAAATTCTTATTTTCCCTCTTCCCTTTATCCATCTTTCCCTCTTCCATCATTTTCTTCTCTTGCTTCCCTTCAAAGCCATAGGACTCAGTAAACTCTTTACTTATCTTATCAATACATGATATTATTTCATCATATGATGATAATACATGGGAGACTAATTATCTTATAAATTATGTCTTAAGACCATGAAAGATATGATCCTTATTTCTCTTTGGATCATGTGCATTGCTAGGGTTCTCATTCATTCTACTGAGCGCCATTTCTAAACAATGGCATAAACTAGATTAGTTTATGAATGACAATACCTAATCCCAAACCTGTAAAACAGATAACATAAATTAAATAGTTTATAGATATAATCCATAATCATAAAAATGTCTCCTTTGAGGAAGTATATACTCATAAAAGCTTCATAATGGTTTGTAAAGAAAATGAGAATTATCCTAAGCATATCCCCAGGGAGTGTCATAACCAAGAGTGCAGCAAGACCCGTTGTCGTGCACCAGTTCCCGTTCGAGTCTAGCTCAAAGCGGTGTTTTCGGGTTTTACCCCTAGGTAAATCTGTGCCAGAGCCACCTCTACCTGCTCATATCTAGACATGGATGTATTGCTCGGAAAACTCACAAAATCTCTACAATACCAAAATTCTAGGAACTTCTTCTATACTAATCCTCAAAGTTCATCTTAGTTCTACGTTCTATAATCAGAGTTTATCAAAATCTAGCTTCCAAGGTTTGTACTAAACTTCCTCTGATACCAACTGTAACGCCCTGACCCTAGATACCCAGAGTCGGTGCATTATTAAACAACATTGGCATGATCACAAGAAATATCAAGTCTCAAAAGACCGATTAGTTTAGTAGCCTTGGAAACACTATATATATTCATAAAGTTTACATTACATCATAAAATGAAAACTACAACAATATAGTCTCCATAGTCCACACTCTTATCCCCTCATACTATCCCTATAGGTTATTCATAAATTACTTCTTCACATCCTGGAAAAACAAAACATAGAAAAGGGGTGATTTCAAATGCCCAGTAAGGATAACAATATAGAAGAAACTTTCATAAATAAGAATAAACATTTAAGGCAATGTATAACTAAAACAAAAGCTTTTTAAACTTGAACTTCAACATAGTATGGCAAAAATAAAATGAAATAATTCCATTTACATATTCACATGGATATTCTACTAATAGAATAATCACATGCAATATCAATAACCACTTTCATAATGATGGAATGCATAATGCCAAACAATCATAACCACATAGCCAAGGCCTCCTGCCAAGACTACAAATAAGATTTTGTCAAGGCCTTGTGCCAAGACACTAGTTTGTCTAATGAGACCTACTGATTCATCGAGGAGCTATAACGGGCTCCACCCGTCACATATTAAGTCCAATGCATTCCCATATGAAAAGGATCAAACATAACATAAACATTGATATTAAAACTAGCATACGAAATGTAAATACTTCATCCATACACCATGAATGGTGTAAGAATAACACATCCACAGTCAAACACATCAAAAAAACTTCAAAACAATATGGAAGTTTTGTATCATAATAAATAAACTTCAAATAAACTTAAAATACATCAAAAGATGTTGACATAGATGAAATCCAAACTATTTGAAAGAAATATCTCTTTATCTGAAATAATTTAAAAGTCACACATTTATTAAGGAAGTAATTTAAAAGAGATTTTTGAATCAAAGTGTCCCATACCACTTCGAAACTTTTGAAAATAAATATCATTTAAAAAAATTCATGTCCGAATAAATAAATCCTTAAAATCATTTTGAAAACATGGAAATTAATTAAAAAGATTTAGAAAGGTAAATCTTTAAAACATTTAAAATTCTGATTTTGATAAATGGTATCTTTCAGAAATTCTTAAAATATTCATTTTGAAATCATTTAAAAGTATCATAATTATAAAATAAAACATTTAATTTGAAAATATCCTTATAATCTTGTAAGGGAAGCTTCAAAAATTTTATAATGGAAGAAAATAGCCGCACCCTCCGTATAAGTTAAAAAAAACATTCTTACCTTAATTCTATCGAAAAGGTTAAAAAGGATGTTGTTTCGAAAACAACGGAAAGATTCCTTTATAAACTTATTATAAAAAGTCAAAAAAGTGTATAAATGACTTTAAACCCTATTCTATAAAATATTAAGAATGTTTTGAAATACACTTTCAAGAAACATGGATGTGGATGATAAAGAGGTCCCAGTAGATAATTACGCATAAACAACCTCAGATAATGAAGAGATTGTGAAATAACCCTTACCTTGTAATTTTCCTTGGTTGGGGGTAGGTTAAAATCCTGTATAATGGTGAAATAATTTTTATTAAATTATACAATAATCATATACATTAATATGATATCATCTATTATCTTTTAACATTGATTTGTTAATAATATCTTAGTATTATCGTTGTTTCCGGTGTTAACTTACTCGTTTTATTTTATATGTTTTGTTACATAGCCATGTTTGTCATTGATAAGTTTTATCTTAATCATATCCAGAATGATATCAAGACCTTAGATACTATTATTAATCATTAAATGAGAATTAGACTTGAATGGATACGATGGATAATGAATCTCATCGCGTTCGTGGAGACAGTAGTCCGTACGTACGCACGAGCGACAATATCATTCTTTTGATCTTAAAATAATATATAATTGGATGGTATATAATATATACAGAATAATTATCATGTTATATTTATTATTTAAATGAATTACAAATCATTATTATACCAATCCAAATAATAATTTATTGAATTACAATTACACCACGACGTGGAGATAGTAAGCCGTACGTACGCACGTATGGTGACTTGCCATTAAAAGGATGGATAGAATACTGAATATGGTTGTACCATATTTATAATAACATCACAGTATATAGAAGAGACTGAATTTATTAATTTAGAATAGAAATAACAAAGAAAGAAGAAGTTGAAGAAGAAAAGAACTTGAAAGAGGTTGGTGAAAACAATACCTCTTCTTCGGGTTCTTCCTTTTGATTTGATCAAAATGGCTCTATAGGTTAGCTTTTTGATCAAAATAAGGCCTCTAGGTTTTAGTGAGGGAATTTTAGAGATTATTTGGGCAGGGTTTGGCCGAGCCAAAAGAATTTGAATGTGTGAATTAGTTAGAAGGGGGAGTGCCCTTTTATAAGAGGGGTGAAGGGCACCTTTGGAAAAGCTCAAAATATTATTTTATAATAAATTCATATTCGGTTTATAATGGCTCCAAAGTGGATTATTTAAAGGTTAAGGTGGGGATGGGTCGCAAACCACTCATCAAATAGAATTTAGAGAGGTTTGGGTCATTTTATTATCCTTATCATTAAGTATTAACTCTTAGTTAATTAGTTTCACTTTTACAATGTGTCTTTGTATTTTTATATTATATGGTTAATAAACATACTATATACATTCAAGAGACCCCCAAGTGGTCCATTAATGATACACCTATCATTATATGAGTCTCTAGGACGATCCTTATATTTTTAGGAATTTAATATCAATTAATAATATAATATTTATTTTAAAAACCTTTTTATGTCAATTTTGACACCATTCAGTAATTGTTTTTTTAAAACTCATAACAGAATGATTACTTTTAAAAACTTTAATTAAATCACTCCTAACATGACATATTAACCTAGAATTTTTTTTATTTATAAAAAGTCTCAAATTACATTTATTAGGGTATTTATAATATCAATTATTCTAGTTTATCATTAATTAGGTAATTACTGCATCACCATTGTGTCATAAATAAATTAAATTATTTAATATCTAAAAATTATAAATAAAATACCATTATGTAGGAAATCGTTTTATATTTATAATGAATATTTAAAATCGAATTTATCTTATGTATAACCCTATATTAAAAATGTTTTTGTAAATAAACATTGATTTTAACTATTTTAACTCTTCTTTGAATTAAATAATAATAAATGTCCTAATCTAATACAAGTGGACCTAAATGATAATATTTTACACCTAATATTGTGGTCGAGATACACTTTTCCAACAGAATTAGGACATGCGTTATTGTAATATTAATATCATTTTTACCCTTAATTACCCTATTTACTTTTAACCGTGGTAAATAAAAGTAAAAAGTTATTATTCACCAAAAATTATTTAATCTCATTGAACCACATTTTACTCCTTGATATTAACCGCATCTCTCGGATTTTCGAAATTCCACTCACAGAAGCGGTAAAATTAAGTTTTATGAAAAATTCAGTTTTTTTAACTACCACATAGTGGTTTCACTATTCACCAAAAAAATGAAAATTTCCAAAAAAATACCAAAAATTAGGCCTAAGATATATTTGATATTATGAATTCAAAAATGATATCTATTTTACAATATTAATAACATATTAGTTGCATTAATTAATTTTAAAATTAATTCCCATCGTCAAAACAAATAGCGTGCTTTTTAGAGATAATAACTATCAAAAGATTGACACTTGTTTATGTCTGGTTTAAATGTGAAATTACATATAATGACCAACATTGTATTAAATGGTAAAAATATATTATAAATATACTTTTAAACCACTCAAATTAATAATTTATCACTATTAATTATTTCGATTAAAAAAGTTGTTTTTAATTAAAATTTAGTAATTTTCACTATTCATCAAAATATGAAAGTTATCCGAAAAGTACAAAAATTTCACCCTAAGCTAATTTTGATATCATGAATCCAAAAATGAAGTCCATTTCGAAAGATAAAATGTATAAAATTTTAAAAAGTAGGTATTACAATTCATAACGACTAGTTTGATTGGTTGTGGTTTGTTTGAATCTCGAAGTTGCGTACAATGCACGCCATTGCATTATTCAAAGGGAAACGTACCATGGAAGCCTGGGATGTTTCATTGTAAATTTTTGATGTCCCCATTCTAAAAAGTAAATTTATTAATCTAAATTGAATATATTAAAGTATAAAATATTGGATTTAAAAAGGGATCACTATTAAAAGTTTGTAAAAGTGCAATACTGAAAATGAATTTGTTCTTACATTATGTCTAAGAGACTCATAATATGGAATCTAAAATTATAAGGATTATATAAAGTTTAAAATTTAGTTAATACCATTCATAACCTCTTTTGAACAACTTGTTTAGTAAGTCATGGTGCGCTTGAACTCGGTGTTGCGTGTAGTGCAAGTTATTGAATTATTTTGAAGAAATAACACACTATAAAATCTTGGGGTGTTACATTCTCCCCTCCTTCAATAAATTGCGTCCTTGAAATTTGAAATTGTTCTTCAAAAATAAAAGGTTGAATATAGAAAATATCGGTGTGGGAAAACCCACATCGGAAATTGGGTTAATAAAATTTAGTCTTAATAAGAGGAAAAGAGAAATGAAAGGGTCACCACCAAATTGTGTTCTCTATTCGGAGAACATTGGAGGAAATTAGAGACCTATAATTGGAGGAAAAACGTAAATATTTATAGGTAGTTATTGAGGTCATCAATCACAAACAATTGTAAAATTTAGGGCCTTAAATTCATCAATCTATGATGATTTCAAATACCATCAGTTCAACAACAGATATGGTATTAGGAGAACACATTTTTTGTTTTAAGATCCCTTCACTACAGTATAAGAATTAATTTCTTCATTGAATAAGAGAAGAAGAAAAATATATACTTGACAAGTAGAAACTCATCCTTTAACTAAGTTCTACCACAAACTCATCTTTCACTCTAAAAGATAATAGAACTTAAAAATAATTTTCTATTTATCCTATTCGTATGGGGTTAAAAAAATGAATTTATAATTCATCTAGTAGAACCATTAAAAATGACATTATTCAATCCAGGAAATCACGTGGGTCAATGGTAGGTGATACACCCTTATCGACCTTCGGTTGTGGGTTCAAGTCTCGCGGCCTTGCTGGACGCGATGGGTTGCCGCCCGACCTCCGGGTTGTCCTTTTATGGAAATCCAAAATAATCCAAACTAGAACTATCCAAAATAATTCGGTCCAAAATTTATAAGGAAGGTAAACACAATGAAGATCCTTTTTTCCGCGTAATAACATGTGAACACCTTCATCATGTTTTCTTTTAAAATACTGCAACATCTGGAATTACCATAAAACCTTATTGATTACATTCATGATCCCTTATTCCTTAAAGAATAATAGATATACTCCTTCAATCCAAAAATGTTGTAAACCCAACCAATGATAAAATATAAAAATCATTAATTAGTTTCAAGGTAGTCAAGAATATCCAATATAATTTATCCAAATCAATCATGTATTATTCTAAAATCACTACCTTGGTATCAGAACTATATTATGGTTTATCTTTCTCTTAACCATATATTTTGCAAAAATTTAACCTACTATTGAGTGACTTTTCTTTGTTGCACACAATCTCAAGTACTTAATGAAATAGTACTGCAGTACAATCCTTATATACTCCATAATTATTATAATAAGTACATTGTTGATACAACACTCAAATGACATAATCAACATAAGAACTCTAATCATTCCTCTTCATCTGTGGTAGTATCATAACTTGATTATTATCCAATAGCATCATTTGCGGCATAGTCTGATGACTGGGACATAGGTTCACGTAGTGTCCAAACTCCTTGCAAATGAAGCACTGTACATTTGAAACCATTTTCATACCCTTGCAGTCACGTACTTTGGTCCCTTTTCCTTCACACTTATAACAAACTCCCATTCCTTTCAAGAATGTTCCAGGGTGTTTCTTCCCACAGTTATCACATATAGGAAAATTATTATTTTCCCTCTTCCCTTTATCCATCTTTCCCTCTTCCATCCCTTTCTTCTCTTGATTCCCTTCAAAGCCATATGACTCAGTAAACTCTTTACTTATCTTATCAACACATGATATTATTTATTCATATGATGATAATACATGGGAGACTATTTATCTTATATATTATGGCTTAAGACCATGAAATATATGATCCTTCTTTCTCTTTGGATCATGTGTATTGCTGGGGTTTTCATTCATTCTACTAGGCGCCATTTCTAAATAATGGCATACACTAGATTAGTTTATGAATAATAATACCTAATCCCAAACCTGTAAAACACATAACATAAATTAAAAAGTTTATGGATATAATCCATAATCATAAAAATGTCTCCTTTGAGGAAGTATATACTCATAAACCCTTCATAATGGTTTGTAAATAAAATGAGAATTATCCTAAGCATATCCCCCAGGAGTGTCGTAACCAAGAGTGCAGCAAGACCCGTTGTTATGCACCAGTTCCCATTCGAGTCTAGCTCAAAGCGGTGTTTTCGGGTTTTACCCCTAGGTACATCTGTTCCAGAGCCACCTCTACCTGCTCGTATCCAGACAGAGATGTATTGCTTGGAAAACTCACAAAATCTCTACAATACCAAAATTCTAGGAAGTTCTTCTATAATAATCCTCAATGTTCATCTTAGGTCTATGTGCTATAATCAGAGTTTATCTAAATCTAGCTTCCAATGTTTGTACTAAACTTCCTCTGATACCAACGGTAATGCCCCGACCCCAGATACCCAGAGTCAGTTCATTATTACATAACATTGGCATGATCACAAGAAAGATCAAGTCTCGAAAGACCAATTAGTTTAGTAGCCTTGGAAACAATAGATATATTCATAAAGTTTACATTAAATCATAAAATGAAAACTACAACAATATAGTCTCCATAGTCCACACTCTTATCCCCTCTTACTATCCCTGCAGATTTTTCATAAATTACTTCTTCACATCCTGGGAAAAATAAAACATAGAAAATGGGTGATCTCAAATTCCCAGCAAGGATAACAATATAGCGGAAACTTTCATAAATAAGAATAAACATTTAAGGAAATGTATAACTAAAACAAAAGCCTTTTAAACTTGAACTTCAACATAGTATGGAAAAAATAAAATGAAATAATTCCATTTACATATTCACATGGATATTATACTATTCTAATAATCACATGCAATATCAATAACCACTTTCATAATGATGCAATGTATAATGCCAGACTATCATAACCACATAGCCAAGGCCTCGTGCCAAGACTACAAATAAGATTTTGTCAAGGCCTTGTGCCAAGACACTAGTTTGTCTCATGAGACCTACCGATGCATCAAGGAGCTATAGCGGGCTCCACCCATAACATATTAAGTCCAATGCATTCCCATATGAAAAGGTTCAAACATAACATAAACATTCGTATTAAAACTAGAATAGGAAATATAAATACTTCATCCATAAACCACGAATGGTGTAAGAATAACACATCCATAGTCAAACACATCAAAAAAACTTCAAAAAAATATGGATGTTTTGTATCATAATAAATAAACTTCAAATAAACTTAAAATCCATCAAATGATATTGAAATAGATGAAATCAAAACTATTTGAAAGATATATCTCTTTTTTTGAAATCCTTTAAAAGTCACACATTTATTAAGGAAGTAATTTAAAAGAGATTTTTGAATCAAAGTGTCCCATACCACTTCGAAACTTTTGAAAATAAATATCATTTCAAAACATTCATGTCCTCATAAATAAATCCTTAAAATCTTTTTGAAAACATGTACATTAATTAAAAACATTTAGAAAGATAAATCTTTAAAACATTTAAAATTTTGATTTTGATAAAGAGTACCTTTCAAAAATTATTAAAATATTCATTTTGAAATCATTTAAAAGTATCATAATTATAAAATAAAACATTTACTTTGAAAATATCCTTATAATCTTGTAAGAGAATCTTCGAAAATTTTATGACGGCGGAAAATAGCCGCACCCACCGTATAAGTTAAAAAAACATTCTTACCTTAATTCTTTCAAAAACGTTAAAAAGGACCTTGTTTGGAAAACGACGGAAAGATTCCTTTTTAAACGTCTTATAAAAAGTCAAACATGGGTATAAATTAATTTAAACCATATTCTGTAAAATAGTAAGAATGTTTTGAAATACACTTTCAAGAAACATGGATGTGGATGATAAAGAGGTCCCAGTAGATAATTACGTATAAACAACCTCGGATAATGAAGAGATTGTGAAATAACCCTTACCTTGTACTTTACATTGGTTGGGGGTAGGTTAAACTCCTGTATAATGGTGAAATAATTGTTATTAAATTATAAAAGATTCATATACATTAATATGATATCATATATGATCTTTTAACATTGATTTGTTAATAATATCTTAGTATTATCGTTGTTTCGGGTGTTAACTTACTAATTTTCTTTTATATGTTTTGTTACGTAGCCATATTTATCATGGATAGGTTGTATCTTAATCATATCCAGAATGATATAAAGTCTTTATATACTATTATTAATCATCAAATGAGAATTATACTTGAATGGATACGATGGATAATGAATCTCATCGCGTTCGTGGAGACAGTAGTCCGTACGTACGCACGGGCAACAATATCATTTTTTAATGTTAAAAGAATATATAATTGGATGGTATAAAATATATATAGAATCATTATCATGTTATATTTATTATTTAAATTAATTACACATAATTATTATGCCCATCCAAATAATAATTTATTGAATGACAATTACACCACAACGTGGAGACGGTAAGCCGTACGTACGCACGTATGGTGACATGCCATTCAAAGGATGGATAGAATAAGGAATATGGTTGTACCATATTTATAATAAAATCATAGTATATAGAAGATACTGGAGTTATTATTTTAGAATATAAATAACAAAGAAATAAGAAGTTGAAGAAGAAAGGAACTTGAAAGAGGGTGGTGAAAACATTACCTCTTCTTCGGGTTATTCCTTTTGATTTGATCAAAAAGGATCCTTAGGTTAGATTTATGATCAAACTAAGGCCTATAGGTTGTATGGAGGGAAGTTTAGAGAGTATTTGGGTAGGTTTTGGCCGAGCCAAAAGGCTTGGAATGTGTGAATTAGTGAGAATGGGGAGTTCAATTTTATAAGAGGGGTGAGGGGGTCCTTCGGAAAAGCTAAAAATATTATTTTATAATAAATTCATATTCAGATTCTAATGGCTCCAAAGTGGATTATTTAGAGGTTAAGGTTGTTATGGGTAGAAAACCACTCAAACGATATAATTTAGATAGGTTTGGGTCATTATATTAACATTATCTTTATGTATTAACTCTTAGTTAATTAGTTTCACTTTTACAATGTCTCTTTGTATTTTTATATTATATGGTTAATAAACTTAATATATACATCCATGAGACCCAAAAGTGGTCCATTAATGATACAATTATCATTATATAAGTCTCTTGTCCTAACCTTAGATTTTTTGGAATTTAATATCAATTAATAATATAATATTTGTTTTAAAAACTGTTTTATGACAATTTTGACACTATTCAATAATTGTTTTTTGTTAAACTTATAACAGAATGATTACTTAGAAAAAAGTTAATTAAATAAATAATAACATGAAATATTAACCTAGAAAATTATTGGTATTTATAAAAAGTCTCAAATTACATATATTTTGGTATTTATAATATCAATTATTCTAATTTTTCATTAATTAGGTAATTACTACATCACCATTATGTCATAAATAAATTAACTTATATAATGTCTAAAAATTGTAAATAAAATACCATTATGTAGGAAATATTTTTATAGTTCTAATTAATATTTACAATCGAATTTATCTTATGTATAACCCTATATTAAAAATGTTTTAGTTAATAAACATTGATTTTAACTCTTTTAACTCGTCTTTGAATTAAATAATAATAAATGTTCTAATCTAATACAAGTGGACCTAAATGATAATATTTTGCACATAAGATTGTTTTTAGTCGAGATAAACTTGTCCAATATAATTAGGACATGTGTTAGGGTAATATTAATATCATTTTTACCCTTAATTACCCTATTTACTTTTAACCGTGGTAAATAAAATTAAAAAGTTACTATTCACCAAAAATTATTTTCATCTCATTGAACCAAATTTTACTCCTTGATATTAACTGTGTCTCTCGGATTTTCGAAATTCCACTCACAGAAGCGGTAAAATTATGTTTTATGAAAAATTCAGTTTTTTTAACTACCACTTATTGGTTTCACTATTCATCAAAAAATGAAAGTTTCCAGAAAAATAACAAAAATATAGCCTAAGCTATATTTGATATTATAAATTCAAAAATGATGTCTATTTTACCAAATTCAAAACATATCAGCTTCATAAATTAATTTAAAAATTAATTTTCGTCGTCAAAACAAATAGCGTGTTTTTAAGAGATAATAACTATCAAAAGATTGACACTTGTTTATATCTGGTTTAAATGTGAAATTACATTCAATGACCAACATTGTATTAAATGGTAAAAATATATTCTAAATATACTTTAAAACCACTCAAATTAATATTTTATTACTATTAATTATTTCGATTAAAAAAGTTGTTTTTAATTAAAATTTAGTAATTTTCACTATTCATCAAAATATGAAAGTTATCCGAAAAGTACCAAAATTTCACCCTAAGATAATTTCGATATCATGAATCCATAAATTAAGTCCATTTCTAAAGATAAAATTTATAAAATTTCAAAAAGTAGGTATTACTATTCATAACGGCTAGTTTGATTGGTTGTGGTGTGTTAGAATCTCGAAGCTACGTACAATGCACGCCATTGCATTATTCAAAGGGAAACGTACCGTGGAAGCCTAGGATGGTTCATTGTAAATTTTTGATGTCCCCATTCTAAAAAGTAAATTTATTTAGTCAAATTGAATATATAAGAGTATAAAATATTGGATTTAAAAAGGGTTCACTATTAAAAGTTTGTAAAAGTGCAATACTGAAAATGAATTTGTTCTTACATTATGTCTAAGAAACTCATAATATGGATTCTAAAATTATAAGGATTATACAAAGTTTAAAATTTAGTTAATACTATTCATAACCTCTTTTGAACAACTTGTTTAGTATGTCATGGTGTGCTTGAATTCGGTGTTGCGTGTAGTGAAAGTTATTGAATTATTTTGAAGAAATAACACACTATGAAATCTTGGGGGTGTTACACTGTCTCCTTGAAACAATCAACATAGGCCTTCACCGTCCACTGGCCTTGTTGAATATTCATGAGTTCTTAATTTTTATTTGTCTTCACCTCCTCAAGTATAAACCCTTGGATAAAGAGGGAATTAAAAACATCCCAATTCATCCCAGATTTCATTGATGGTGGGGATAATATCTCCTATTTGTCCAAATTTGGACCCTCAAACAAACCCGGAACAACATAGACTCTAATGGTTTCGTGAGTTTACAATGATCTGAAGACACTATCTACTTCCTCAAGACACTCCACTTCCTCTAATAGACCTCCATCACCATGAAGAATAGGCAACACTCAATAAGAATAAAAAATAGAGAATGATTCACTAGACATTTTGGGGACCTTTATAGAAAATATATTCTAAATTACAAAAAAAATCCAATACCATCATCAAACCAAAACACATTTGAAAGAAACATTTCTATCCAAAACAATATGATTGCAAACTGAAAGCATATGAACATAAATAAACTATTTTAAAAAATCCCAATTTCTATTTAAATTTCAAAAAATGCCTTCATTCAAGGCCATTTATAAATCAAAAATCCACTTTTTACAAAATAATACCCATATCATAATGGAAAACCAACCTATCGAATCATTTTCCTCTTTAAAAATCAATTTTAAAAGACAAGGCTAAACCATTGATCTCAAATTCACACGTTTGGAATCCTATGAACCATCATATATTTTTTAATCCATTTTCATCCATACGTTACAACCCACATTTCCACACATACCCACACAGATGAAAACAATCATAAGGAGTACCAAGGGACATACTTAATATTTCATCTTCAAAACCCAAAAATTCACCAAATTTTCAATCCAAAACACCTTTTTCTTAAAACCCATTTTTTCAATTTTAAATTGTTTGAAAGAAATATTCTTTAATTTTTCTAAACAAGTTTCATTTTAAAATATTACTCAAACCAACTAGAACCTTAATGAAACATGACTCAATCCTAATCACCGAAAAGAAAAACTAGTAGTCATTCTTAACTTGACATCATGGTAGTGGGCCATACCCCAAGTAGGAAATTATAACTAAGAGGACCTTGAACCATGAACATGGAATTCAAATGTTTCAGTACTCTACATGAGGTCACAACATGACACTGGCTGGCCTCCATTTTCATTTCTCCATCCAAAACAAACTAAGACAAAACAAAGTCTCAATTCATGGACTACCCCTGGAAGCTTAGGTGTCGTTATGAGTTGTGGTGATCAGAAAAAACACATAACATACATAGAGAGCCCCGAAAATACAAGTCTCTAATCCACCTAACACCCCAAATAATAAATAACTTCCTCTGATAGCATTTTTCATGAAATAGGCCTGGATGCCATCCGACCCAACACCCGACCCTGTCTACGGCATGGCACGAAAGGTGTTACTGATCCCCATTAGCTCGCACCTAATGCCAAGCATTAAATTAAATACAAGTGGGAATAATTTTAGCCCAAAGAATAACCAATATTGAATAAATAACTAAAAAAACTGAGAACACAATAATAAACAACAATTTAGTCTCAATATAAATATCCAAATAGATCTAGGTACAAGATACAACTAGAAAAACTAGAAGCTAAATACAACACCAAAAAAAAATGCCACTATAAAAATATCAATGTGACCTCATGGTCACCACAATCCACTAACCGACAAACCACATGGCCAATATGCTCTAATGATGAGAACTCAAATTGGAAAAGATGAACAAGAAGCTGAACCTATAAAGCAGTTCAGGTCTACCGACACCAAATGGTAACAGTAGGATGCGAGCATGACATCTCAGTAGGCAATCACCAAATAAAACATACATTTAAATCCCATAAAATTGTCCATTAACACTAGTTTGAAATAAATATATAAAGATAGGTTTTTCATATTTCAAAAAATAAACACATTTTCCCATTTTCAAAATAGAACTCAAAATCCTTTATTTTCAAAGAGGATATAATTTTGGAAACAAAATACCAAGATAGAAACACAAGGAAAACAATACTAGGCTATGTTAAAAAATAAATTGATAGATTAAATAAGGGAATAAATGTATTAGAAAGTAAATTTGAAAATATAGATAGTAAACCATGGGTTTTTGCTAAAATTCCATAGGGAGATCCATGGATGTACTCGAGTTGGAACTACTTATCAGCGTATGGTGAATATCCTTAGTCAATAACCAAGTAGCTAATACAAAATGACGAATATAGTGAAATATCCCACCTGGCCTCTCAGCAAAGCCAGGGGGTACCAACCTGTCTAATTGGGGTTGATCAGCAATGGTCACTTGAACCTCTAAATGTTGACTAGGAAAACCATGGTAAATGTATACTGTGTAAGTAGGAAGACATCACACATGTGACTCACCTTAACTGCCATAACCACACTTTCCTACCCCAAACACAGACACCACCTATATGATAACCCATACCAGGAAATACCCAATAGGAGTGCCCACTACACCCTACATCATCAAAGTTTCCAACTTGGCTATCACACCATATAAACATTTAATTATTTCATGAAAAACATATTAATTTTACAAACATGCCTTTGAATTTACATATCCAAATTTAATTACCAAAAATGTTTCCAAAAAATTTACAAAACAATGAAAAATACCAATTCTAAGAGCACTTTCCAAACATTCTTTCACATTCCAATACCAATTCCACTTTAAACACTATTTCAATACCAAGATTTGAATTCAAAAAATAACCAAAAATGCCAAACCATATTTTGTGACATTTAGAAACGAAAAATCCTTTATAAAGTACCAAATAAGCCATATTTTCATACATAACATTTAAAACCACATTAATGTAACTTGTGACAAAGAATCATTTAGAGAAAGACCAAGTCATTAAAAAATGGGGATGGAAGAAGGAGGGAAAATATTTTGAAATATGTGTTTTAAAGTTAAGATAAGCCATTATCATTTGTGTTCCATACATGTGTGTATCCCTAGAAAACATGGATGTTCCAACATCTAATGTCACACCACATGTATACATGGTATTTCTCAAAACCAATTCTAAAGAAGCTCCACATGTTTTCCAACCAACACAACACGCCATAAATAAAATCCATGCCTTGAAAATAATTATTTAACCCAAAAAACCTTTCCCATATTCCAAAAATGTTTTTATAATAGAAATTAGGCTAGAAATTTCTCAAAACACCCATTCTTATTTTAAAAGAACACATGTTACTTCAAAAAAACATAAAAGTATACCCTTGCTTATGCATAACTCAATAATATCTATGAAAATATATTTTTAACAAATTCTACCAATTAAAAAAATAACATAATAATATAAAAAAGGAAGAAAATATATTCAAATAATGTTTATAAATTTAGTTAAGGTGTCCAAGCATCCAATAAATGCATTGTAAAGGAAAATTAAGGATACAACTAACTCAACAGTGTGTGAATGTGGAAAAAATCACGGAGAAGGTAAATTAGGGTTCAAAGGATGATACACACACCTTAGATCTAAATATACACAACTTCTACACAAAACCTAGCCATTAGGGTTCATTGGAGAAAGAAATCCCCAAACAAAATCAAAATAATAAAGATTACAGAAGGGAATGTGGAAAAAATTGGACAAAATGCCTAAAACCTTTAACTTAGATTGAAGGGGGAGCATCCGTGGAGGAAGAGGAACCAATGAGAGGGGGTATAGGGCTACCTTCATGAACTGAAAGTGGATCAATGGTAAAGGATCTGAATTAGGTTAAAAAGGGGGAGAGGGTAGGTAAGGAATTTTTAAGTTTTAAAGATTGGGGCTGATCACACAGTTGACCAAATCGTGCACCAACTGTACAGTAGCGACTTCTCAATAGATAATCAACATCATGAATAACCCACGTGCATTATAATACCATGCTAAAATTGTGAGGTAACTTCTTTCAAACACCATTATCTACTATACGAGGGCTAGGCCGCACAGTTTTCACTAACTATTCGCTGGCTATACACAGGTTCAAAATTCAAAGAGACTTCTAAAATTTAAAATTTTTTATTGGGACTCAACCCAAACTTCGACCAAAATGACCCCACATTAAGAAAAGAATAAAATAAAGGAGTATCTGAGGTCGGGGTGTGACAAAATAAGACCACCCATCTATTCAATATTATATAGCTAAATCATAAGATTTATTGGGCAATATGGGAACCTGAATATGTGATGAGACAAAAGTACACCCACCAATTTTCTTCCATTTAACACTATTTCGTAAATGAAGTACTTTTAAGTGGGGTAGAATGTACCAATGATGTTTTTACTCATAAAATAAAATATTGTTTCAATGGAATACTCCATAACGAACAAAAAAATCAAAAAATATAGATGGTTGTAATATAACTATATAATTTGAAGGTATAAATAGAGATACTGTAATTATGAAATATATATATATATATATATATATATGAATAAAAAATAAAATAAGTTTCTTGTTAAATATAGACTCAACCTGTGCAGTTAAGAAACTAAAAAATTAATCTTCTAAAATTTATTTATTTTAAAGTATAAAATATATCGATATGGATAATTGATTATCATAAAAATATTTTTTAATTTAAAGGAAAATAAATAGTTAATATAACCAAATTCATTTTATTATAAGAAAAATATTTATCTATATTTTATGTTATTTATTAAAAAAAATTATAGAATTTTGAGAATATGAATTTTAAATACTTTACTTCATTATTGGATTTTCCATGAAAATATTAGCATAAGATAAAATATTCGGATTTTTTAAGAATATTAATTTTTAGGAGAATATTATAAAATGATTTTTATAACAATATCATGAATACTATGACATTATTAATATATAAGTATACATTGAAAATTCATTAAAAATTTCGAAGATGAAATATTTTTAAGTGATTTATTATTTTTAATTTTTTTTTAATTTACGAACTCATTATTTAATATTTTGAACAAAACTAATATTTATCTAAAAAAATTAACACATTATATATTTAGTATCCTAAAATTGATTTTTCACATTTAACAATTTAATCAAACAAAATAGATTTCATATTTGGAATCATTAGGTCTAAATTTTATTATAAATAAGATTTTATGTTTGAGAAAAACGGAAACATTGCATTGTTAAAAACTAGTTACCATGTTAAAAACCTAAATAATAAAAATGATGACCCTAAGTGGAAAAGGAAAAAACCGCTTAAAACATGTTTTAATTTTGTAGAAGAGGTGTTTCTAGACCATAGATCATATCTAATATATTATTTCTCAATTTTTATTCCATTTTCGGAATGAGCGACTTTCCATTTTTTGTGTATTTACAAAAATACCACTCCTTTTCACTTATAAAATGGGAACTACTCTCCTCAATTACCCACACAAACCCCCCTATGTTCAGAAAAAACTTTGACAAAACCTTTTCACCACACTCATATAAATCATTAATCAATTCTGGTCTTCTCAAAATACTATCATTCAAATTTTTAATCCCCAATTCAAAGAAGATAACCCCAGTTATGATTAATAGATTTCTAATTGTTTCATCTAATATTCATTTTCCACATATGTGTTTATTATTTAAAAAATTTATATTCACTATATTAGAATTATAACATCCGTATCCTTATTTTACTTCAATTTTATTATAATTTTGGTATAATAATTAATCCCCATTCCTTCTTTTATTGAGAAAAACAAAAATGTGAATTATGTATGCGTTCAGAATACCGCCTCTATGTATAATTTTTTTTCATTTTTACTGTGACCATTATGTATGTTTTTTATATTATTTTATTTGTATGTATGTTATATATAATTAATATAAATAATTAATATGGTTTTTGGATAATATAAATTTTAATGACTATTATAATACAATCAATTAATATTGGTAAATAAATTGAAAGTTGGTCAACAATGATTTTATGCTCATAGAAAATGATTAGTGTCAAATTTGGTGAAATTATAAAAGTACATGCCTTTATAAAATATTTTTAAATGATGATTATTTCATTAAAATGGATGGTCAACATTAATTTTAATAAACTAGTTTAAAATAGTCAGGATTATTAACACCTGATGTTGATAAAAATTATAACATTGTAATTAATGGAGTGAATTAATATTAATTAAGATTATAAATACAAGTGTATAAAAATAATTTTAGTAAATAGGCAATGATTATGTTTATATTTTAAAAAATGGAGTCTGAATCACATCTTTATAAAATAATAATAAATTTAAGGGAAATTGTAATTAAAAATTCTTCCTTTTAGTTATTCAATTACTTATTGAACTTCATTTTTCTAAGAAATTCCATTTTTGAATGATTTTATCCATTTATTTATGGTAAAAATAATATTCAAACAAATTCCATTTTCATGAATGGATTTTATTTCATTTATATGAAAAATAAATTAGTGTTTCTGAAATGAGAATTATAACGCTGTCTTTAATAAGGATGAATCTAAAATGTTTTCAAAAATCAGTTTCCTTGATTTAGTTTTCATATATTCAAATGAACTATCTACAATGGAGTAATATTTCATGTTTTAACTTATATTTTCTTTTATTATGTTGTTTTTTAGGGGGATCAAGTTTTTAGTATCAAATTATTTATTTCATAATGTTATTTTAAACCATTTTAATATTTTATGTTACTCATTTTACCCATTGGTTATTTATGAAAAGTTAATGATTTCAATTCAGATGTATTATGAAAACCAATTTTTATTTCCAAGGATTAATTATGAATTGTGAATGATTTTCATTTAAATATTTTTTGAATCCCATTCTTTTTGATGGTTTCTTTAGAAAAAATGAATAATTTCAATTTGAATGATTTATAAAACCCATTTTTATTTTAATGCATTCCTTATAAAAAGAGAATTAATATAATCTAGATGTTTTATAAAACTAATTATATTTCCATTTATTATATATGATGTGTTAAGTGAATGATTTTATATATTTATTCATAAGTATGGATGATGACATGTGGGGTCCTATATCACCCTCCAATGCATTGTTAAAATGGTGATATCTCATAAGAAAAGTATATGGGAGTATGTTTTACATAATCATAGGCATGTGAGTTGATAGTGTGGATCATCAATGTAATTTTACATATATAAATTTATGTTCAATATTTGAAAGATGTAATCCATTATTATCACATTCTCTCATGGAGTGTCTCATGAATGTAATTTTTTATTATGGTAATGTTTATCCTACAGTTAAAGGATGTTATTTATTATTATCTTATACTCCCGTGATTCATCATTGATGGTGAATTATTCTAATCCATGTTATATCTATTATATTTCCATGATAATAGTTTTTTATTTTCATTACTATTCCATGAAATTTAAAGCTCAATAATGTTTTACGTAATCACTCATAATGGTAATATATTTCTATTATTCTCATATTTTTCTACTTATGCTCATGAACTCATCCTTGATGAAATTCTTATTCACAACTTTCTAATCAAATTATCTCTCCCCTTTCATATGTTTTCTTTACACAGGTTATGATGATGGTTATTAATAATTATTTTTCTAGAATATGGCCTGGTATAGTAGCTCTATGGATAAATTACCTTAATTGTTGTAAAATAGAAAAATTGTATAGCTAGTCTCCAAAGACACTAAACCTATGAGTCCTCATGATATTATTATTTATGAAATGTAATGGTTATATCATGTAATATATGTAAAACAATGGAATTTTTATCATGGTATTCTATTGAAATAAAGAAAAAAATATGATAGGGCCTACCAATGTCGTTACCTATAATGGGATACCAAATTTAACATTTTTGATGTGTATGGAGAAAAAATCACCAAATCTACTCAAAATTATTATTTGAATGTCAGTAAGAAGATCACACCAATAAAAATCAGGTTCCTTTATTTCAACTCTTAACTAAATGTTATGTCATAAAGATATTGTTAGTATATGAAACTCAGTTTAACTATATTAAATTTTTTAACTAAATAACTTCATGATCTTAGTTTTATTAAAAAATATCATGATCAATTATCATTGAAACTAATTTTTCATCTGGCCCTCTTAATCTGAAATTAAAAAATAACTAAGTATTTGATTTAAAAATCAAGATGACACCTTAGTTTGATGTTCATATATTAATCACATATGATTCATTGTGGTTCATTCATTATTAAACAAATCCATCAAATGATCTAATAAAAAATAAAATAGAATATTTCATCGTAGTGAAAAGATTAATAAACAAGATTTTTGAATGATTAAAGATACAATAAGAACACGTTTTATACACACACATAAACTAAAACCACTCTCTCTTATAGGGTTATCTAATAATAATTGGGTGTTCATAGATGATTAATAAACCATGAAACTTAGAATAGATTATAGAGTAGATATGATTGGAAGAAAATTAGTAAAAATAAATTAATTCTAATAATTATAGAAATATGAAAAGCGAATAAAAACAAAAAAATACAACATAAATCAACAAAATTTCTATCTATTGAACAACTAGTGGATACCCTCTGGTGGTCAAGATCCCCTCATTCCTATGGTTTAATTCTACCCTTAAGACTATTTTGGATGTTTATAAAATACCATAGTCCACATGGATCAAAATATAAAGAAGATAAAGGAATACTCAATCTCTTTAAATCTGAGCATGAGCCCATAATTATGTCACTAGTGCTTCATGATGTGAAATTCAAGTCTATTTTCCTCAAAGTCCTCATGATTTGAATATATTTTCAGGTGAAATAACCCTTTATGGAATGAAAAAATATTTTCCCATTAAAAAAATTTCTTCATATTCTATAGAAGTAAATATTCATGGAATAAAACAAGATAAATATTATTTTGGAATTTAACCAGGTGCATGATGTTGTCAATGAGACGGTCACAAAATGACGATTTTATGGAATTCCTACAATTTTATTTCTGACTCCAGCACTTGTGTGAATGAACATTTTCTTGACCTAAGTGTCCATGGACCTTCTTCAAGTGATATTCTAACCCATGTTCATGGAATAAATATTTTTTTATTGTAAAAATGTCATCCTTAAAAATTTTATACTTGGATATCCTGAAATTTTAGCATTTTATAACACTTCCTATCACTATAACATATGTCATCAATAATATGAATAATCATATATACTCAAAATGTTCATTTTTTGAATAGTATTATGATGACATGAACCATTTACAACTGATTTTGTTCATTTACTCATAAGTATTTGTATATTCACTTTAGTATATTTCATATAAAAGTTCATAATTGGTGTGGGATACTCATGTTTTAATACTAAATATATTTTTTTAGCATTATTTGAAGTAGTCCAATTGAGTCAGTTTACTATTTTAATTATAACTGTCACCCTACATATACAAATTTTATTATTCTTGTTTTATATTCCTTATTCAATTTCCAACATATCATTAGAAGGAATCATTGCCCAATATTTCGATTTGAATGTCCATACAGACCATACAATAAGGCCTAAAAAATCTGTGAAAAAAATGGACCATACATGAAGATTGAATTACTAGGATCAATCTAGAAGTGAAAAATCATTGATTCTCCCAAAAAAATAGGGGAAAAATTCTATTAATATTGGATAAATCTTTCAAGGCCCAAATCCACTAAAAAGGCCCAAATGATTAAATGATGTCCAATCCACCATTATGTCTAGGAAAGAAAAGCAGCATAAAAAGTATGACTCGTATCCTGATCTAGACATCCATTAAAGATGATATTTTTTAGTGTTAAATATAATATATAGTTGTAATACTTTTTTTAATAAAGTGCTCATATTTGAGAGAATATTCCTATTCAAAAACCCAATCACATTTTGGCTTTGAAAAAGTTTGCATTCAAATGGATATATTAATTTTTTTTAATAAACCCTCTATAAATTTGAATTCTTAAGTCCAATAAAAATAATATTTTCATAGTAGACAGAGGATATCCGTATCTACCACTTGTAATAAGATCAAATCTCAACATTTATCTGTCTCTTTGGAAAAATTATAGAGCTAAGAGGAGGGGAAGATTTAAAATGCAAACAATCCGCCACCATTGGGATATAAATACATCCCCCTATTCTCTATGGAATGGGTTGAAATATAAGAAGATAGGATCATATATTTTCATGTCCAAAGACTTTACAAAGGATTTAGAGGACCTTCCATACTCTTGTTTTCAATTTTGGAGACTCTTTCTCCTCTCTTTGTTTTCATTTACTTTTGTGTTCTTATTTGTTTATAATCTCATAAGTGTTTGTGTAGTAATTCTATTTTAATTCACTTTTATTTCTCATTTCCACTTTTTATCATAATCCCTCTATTTTTTAAAATTAATTCTCTTAAAATAGTTTAAATCAAGTTTAAACCCCTTCCCTTATTTTCTTCTTAATTAAATCAAAATTCCTTTTTTAATTCTCATCATCATTCATGTGTCTGTTTGGGGCACCACTTTTTCTTGTCCCTTAATTTTTATTTTAATTTTAACCCATAACAATAAAAATATAAACCAAATTATTAACCAAATCAATTTATGGGTAAATTTACCATTGGGGTGAGTTATAATTTGTGGATGTTAAGTTATTGAGAGCTTTTTCTCTGTGAATATTCTTTAAATTAACAATGTGTATGTTAAACTTATAATGTTGTGAATTAATGACATGTTTTGCTTAAAGTGTGGTTTACATGGATTACTGGAACCATAAATAAACTACCATAAATAATATTTGATTAATATTATAACCCTAATTTATGTTAAGTCTTGGATTAAAGCCTTAACGCTTGGGAATTCAAATCAAAGTCATCTTGTGAAGTGGGATTTAATTTAATGAAATATAAAGCAAAGATCCAGGATATCACAAGATTAAATCCCTCATAATGAACATACCCCAATATTTAACAAATTATTAAATCTAACGTCAACCATCATTCATTTAATTTAATCTCTACAAACAAACCCCCCAATCAAAATATAATCAATTAAAAGTAGTCGACTATAAAAAGTATCATCGCCGAGGATTTGACCCGAGTGATCCTATACACATTAGTAGAGCACCAAAACCTTGAACAATCAATATAAGACAGTATAACATGCTTATAATTTCATTGTTTCTGGGGAAAATGTGTTAAGTTGTCGGTGGTTTTTGGTTTTTGTAAAAAAATGTAAAAAAAAAACCAAAAAACGTTATAAAAAATACACAAAGAAAAACTCAACTTCTCATAAAAATCATAAAAGAAAAAAAGAAAAAATTGTCTTCCTCATCCTTCAAAATTTTATCTGAATTCCCTATAGCCTCCCAAATAATCCCTCAATTCTGTTTGATGCTAAAATAGAGTGAAATCTTTGCCAACTTAGGAGGAACATAAGAGATAATCAAATCATTCACAAACCAGCCCTTGTATAACCAATTTAACTCAATATGGATAATCCTAGGGAAAAAAATAACCGAACTTTCTTCCCATGATATGAATTACAATCCCATTGGAATTTTATATCCAAACATATAGGCTAAATTTGATCTAAAATTGGGTTTGATTCATCTTCGTCATCATTTCCACAGGCTAGCCGGTGAGGATACAAATATTTATCTTAATGAGATCCAAGTGGTGTTATCTACCATAAAGCATGAAGGGGTTCATAAGGAACAAATAAAACATTAATAATTCCCTTTCTCCTAGATGAAACTGATATGTCATGCATTTACTATGTCTCTCCCAGTTCCATAACCACATTGAATGACATGAAGTGACTTTTCTTAAAAAAATTATTTCCTACTTCTCGTACTTCTTTATCCAAAATAAAATAAGTGACATTCTTCAATTACCAAATTAATAACACCATGAGTATTTGGAGAGGTTCAAAAATAATGTGACAACCTATCCACATCAATAAATCCCTAATCAACTCTTTATACAATATTTACCTCAGGGATTATTAGATATGTAGAGAAGTCTCATTGAATCCTCAAGTGGTGGTGCTCTTGTTGATAAAACTCTTATAGCTACAAGAGATCTCATAAGAAACATAGATAAAGACACACAACAATGGAGATCAATGTAGCATATTCTTAGAGGAACACTAACCCTCAAGAAATATGGAATTATACAGCTCCCCATCTCATCCAAGAGACTCATGCATAGAACTTCAAGAGGATCTATCTAATTCATCCAAACCAATGGAGATCAATGTATCATATGCTCAGAGGAACACCAACCCTCATGAATCAGGTCTATTCATTTGAAAATTCAACCAACCCCACTCTGATCCCTCATCTTCTACCTTTAACCAAGACTTGAGGTATGCTAATCCCATTTCTCATCCCCCTCAATTCCATACTCAAAACCCAAATAAATCCCAATATGGACATGGTGTTGGTAACTTACAAAAACCTTACCCTTTTTCCGTCTATTTAAAAGGATCAATCCTCCTCTTTCTCCTCCTAGATTCCACTATCCTATTGAGACTTCCCAATTCCTAAACCAATACAATCTCTTTCCCAATAAATAAAATCAAGGAAATCCCAATTCGAGAAAATACTCTTCTTCCAAGGAACCATGGAAAAGTGTAGTGGAAGATCTTACCCCCTTCAACCATTCCAACATTAAAAATATTGACACAAAAATTGGTCAACTTGCATCCTACCTGAGCCAGCAACAACAATAAAATTCGTCTCAAATCCCAGCTCAACTATTACCCTACCCCAAGGGTAATGTAAGTGAAATTTCACTTAGAATAGGACAGAAAATTGCTATTCCTCATGAGGAGTCCTCCAACTCCCCTTTAAATGTTCAGATTGAAAATGAAAAGACCACAAATCCAAAAAAACAAACCTGAATCCACTCCCTTAGCTCCTTCCATTCCTCTAAAAAACAAAAAATTATTTTTTCTCAAGCCATTTCTATGCTAAAGAAATCCCTTGAAGTCAGTCCTTAAATGCTCAACATGTTTAGACATGTTAAAGTCCACATTTCACTCTTACATTCCATAAAAAAAATTCATAACTATTCCATGTTTCTTAATGATTTTTGCACTCATATGAGAAAACATAGGACCATTAAGAATGTCTCAACACAACAGTTCATACCCATGAAGTGTAAGGATCATGGTACCTTTACAGTTCCATGACAGACATGTAGTCTGAACTTCAATGATGCACTAATACACTTAGAAGCCACGATAATTGTCATTCCCAAATCCAACTTCTCTAACCTTGGTCTAGGTCCCTTTCACCCAATGAGTTTTTTCATAAAATTATCCAATCGAAGCACAAAAAGTCATAGGGGAATAATTGAGGATGTTATTGTCTGAGTCAATGATGTTATCTCCCCAGTTAACTTCTATGTCGTTGAAATTGAAGGTGAGAAAACTTCTTTCCAATATTCTCAGATTCTAGGAAGACCATTACTCATGAATCCTAAAAACAAAATTGATGTCCATGCTGACATCTTATCTACATAATTTGTTGAGAAACTGGTTATGTTCAGTATTTTTCAATCCATGCGATGCCCATCAAATAATCATTCTGTATTCCCTATCCATGCTTCTAAAAGTCTCTCTAAGAGTGTGTTGAATCCCAATCCATCACGTTCTTCCTATTATAATAATATAGAAGTTTGTTAATATTTTATCCTCATTAAACAAGTCATAAATGGAGAAGTTGATGTTTACATTACAAATGAAAACTCTGTTGAACTAAAGGATCTTCAAAACTCTTTGGAATCTCATCTCACCTCTAGCCTCCACTACTCCAACATGAACAGTAATGAGGAAAATGAACAAGTATGTTCATTTTTTGATTCCAATCATATTATACATCATTCATCATTTCTTATCCATGATTCTAAATATTTTGTTATATGTGTGGTGAACCCTAAACCAATGTGTTTATCTTGTCATGATAGAAGTGATGTTTGTGATATATGTTCCCTAATTAATATAGTAATCACTAGTGATGTTGAAATTGACCATTATTTAGATAAAAACATTGATTTAAAGTATTTTGAATATTTTATTTAGTCTTATGAATCCACTGATCCTCATTACTATACATCGGTAAGAGATGAAATAAATGAGTTAAAAAAAATTGGGATCTCATACTCTGGTTTAATGGGATATGAACCTTACATAAATGCACCAATAGAATTGAAACATATTCCTTAATTTACAATCATAGATAACCAAAAATTTGTGTAAAACATCATTCCTCATGTTGAAGACCAAAGGGAGGACAACCATATTCTCTTTCCACCCCCATTGAGCTGCGAGAGAAATATCATGGAAGGGGAGAAATTATATAATGAACGATCAAGCAACCCAAAGGAGAATTTTTTCTAGAAGAACACTAGAGTTGATAAAATACTATGGCCACCATCGGACTATGGGTAGTCTACTGCAACTATCTTTCTGTAGAAAAAAAAAATTCAGCACTTCTTAGGATGCAACCCAAGTTTTACTTTACTTTTATGAAATTTTAATATGTTTTTTTTATTAAATTAATAATGTTTCTTTTTTTTATTCACTTTTAAGTAATGGATATTTTCCAAAGAACCACTATAGAGGACATATTCCCCAAGAAGATGTTTACTTCCATAGACATACCAGTGGATGGAGATGGAGACCCACTAAATCCTAACCAGGGGGAACCTCTTTCACTTTAACTCTCTCCCTCTCTTACTATATATCCCTCTTTATTCTACTTAATATCTCTTTCATTTTTACCACTTCCTTCATTAAACCCTTGATTTTTTTCATTCTTATTTTTGTGGGTGTGTATTTTAAAAACACTAAAAAATAAAAAAAATCTAGAAAAATGAAAAAAAGGGTCATATTTACTGATCATCATTTTTTGAAATTTTGTCCAACCATTTTGGGGTGTCAAAAAGACATGTTTTTATCTGAAAATTTTTATATGTTCCTCACAATTTTTTGATAAAGGATATTGTGTCAAAACTAAAAAATTTTGAATGCTCAGTTTCAAATTTAGAAAATGATTATTCTACAACAGTGAGGAACATCATTAGATTTCATGCCAAGGTTATAAATTAATGTCTTTTCATTTTATGGATTTTCACCCATAATTGTGTGTCTTGAGTTTTTGTAAATTCAAGCTGATTTTTTTACATTGTTGTGAATTAATATAATAGAGGAATTTTCTTAACCACATAAGAATCACAATAGAAAAATATCATCTCATTTCCGTTATATTAATTATACTTTTGAAATAACCTTTGATCCAATGAAAACCTTTTCTTTGATAGTCACATACCAGACTAATACCTTGTCCCACCCAATTTGTATATGGATTTACATTGAATAATTTATTGAAATTTAAGTGTGGGGAATGGATTTCATTTTGGGTATCCTTCACTTAATTTTTCAGTGTTTTGTCATTACTAGAGGGAAAACATCCATTTTAGTGGGGGGGGGGGTTGTGAGTCAGTTAGTTTTTTGAATGTATATATGTTTATAAAATATTGTACAAATTTTATTGAATAATGTAAAAAAATGATAAAAATATAAAAAATAAAAAAATAAGTGGTTGTTTCTTAGGAGGGTAAAAAATATGTCTTCTTTAACCTTTTATCTTGTTATAAATATTAAAATTAGTTTCTTGAGAAGATCAATCATGGGTTGGGAGATGAGTGTGATATTTGTTTCAAGTTAAACTTTCGAAAAAAACAAAAAAAATAACGAGAAGAAAACAAAATAAAAAAAAACAGAACACTTGAATTATATATTCTTATGGAATTGGGATCAGTCTTGTGTTTTATAAATATTTAATCTGCTCATCCACTTCAAGTTTTATTATGCCTTTATGTATCTATTCACATCATAATTCCCTTATAAATATGATTTTCCATTTGTTTCCATGATTCATTTCAAGAAAAAATTTCATGGTTTTACCCATGCTGATGTTTTACCCCACTTCTCATCTCTCTTGGACATTATATTCCAACAACCCCATAGCCACATAAAAACGACTTCAATATACCTCTTGATTCTTGTGCACTATAGGATAGGTAATGGAAGCTGAGATCTCTTTCAAACTCTAATATTTTCACCTTTGGTTGGTTAATGAGTGAACCTCCATAAATAAATTTTATCATCTTGAGAGGTGTGAGTTTGGAGTGACCAAATTTTTCATTTCAAAATTTGAGCATAAAAAATGAATATTTTTTGAACATTTTTTATGTAAATTGTTTTAGTGGAGTTTAATATGGATGAGTGAAATGGTCTAAACCTCCCCTGATTGTGGAAAAAAAATTTAATATTTTCTAGTGGGTGAGAATAATTTTGTAATGTTTTTATATTTTTTTCACCTGAGGAAATACAGAAAACTAGGTATGGGGAGTTGATTTTATTTATTTATTCATAATTTTTATATACCCCCTTTTGTAAATTTCATGTAAAAGTGCGTAATTGGTCTGAGATCCTCTTTTTTTAATACTAAATATTTTTTTGAGCATTATTCAAAGTACTCCAATTGATTAATTTTACTATTTTAATTATAAAACTTACCCTTATTATAAAAATTTCAATGGTTATTGATTTTTGGGATTCCTTATTCAATTTCCAACATATCATCACAAGGAATCATTCTCCATTTTTTCTATTTGAAGGGTTATATCGACCACACAAGAAGAACCACAGAACCTCTGAAGAAAATGGACTAGCCCTCAGATTGAATTACTGGGTTCAATATAGAAGTTGAAAATCATTGATTCTACACCAAAATTCAAGGTACAATACCATTCATATTGGGTAAAAATTTCAAGGCCCAAATACACTATAAAGGGGCCCAAATTATTCCATGAAGTCCATCCCACCATTATGTTTAAGAAATGAAATCATCACACAAAACATGACATGTCTCTTGATATAGAAATCCATTCAAGATGAGATTTTTCTTTTTTAAGGTTTTTATATAAGAGGCATATTTTTTAATAAATTTTTTATATTTGACAGAATATTTCTATTCAAAAACCCATTCTCATTTTGGCCTTCAAAAATTATGGATTGAAATGGACTGATTAAAATTGTTCAACAAAACAGCCATAGATTTTTATACTTAATTCCAATGGCCACAAAATATTCGAAGTAGATAGAGGAGATCCATATGTAAAACTTTTAAGAAGATCGTATCTCTAGATTTAGCTGTATGGTTGGACAAATCGGAGAGCCAAGTGTATGGGAAGATTTGGAATGCACACAGTCCACCACCATTGAGATATAAATACATATCTCTCTTCTCCTTACAAGGGGTTGGAATTTCAGAATAGAGGATCATTTATTGGAATAAAAAACCGTTATTAAAGGCTTTTTAGGACCGTCAATACTCTAGTTTTCACTTGAGATACTCTTCCTCTTCTCTTCGTTTTAATTTACTTCTGTGTTCTTCTTTTTAATCTCATAAGTGTTTGTGTAGTAATTCTGTTTTAATGCATGTTTGTTTCTCATTTTCCCTTTTGATCATCCATGTAATGTTTTTAAATATTAATGATATTAAAATAGTTTAAATCATGTTGAAACCCATTCCCTTATTTTCTTCCTCATTCAATAGAAATTCTGTTTTTAATTATCATCATCGTTCATGTGTGTATTTAGTACACCACTCTTTTCTTGTCCCATTATTTTTATTTTTATTTTAACCCATCATGATAAAAATTTAAACTAGATTATTAATCAAATTAATGTCTGAGTAAATCTACCTTTGGGGTGAGTTATAATTTGTGGATTTTAAGTGATTTAGATCCTTTTCTCGATGAATATTATTTAAGAAACATTGTGTTTGTTAAATATAAATTTTTGTGGATTAATGATATGATTTGTTTGACATGTTGTTTTCATGGATTATTGGATCCATAAATACCCTACTATAAATAATATTTGATTAATATTAGAACCCTACGTTTTGTTCTGTCTTGTATTAAAGCCTAAACACTTGCAAATTCTATACAAAGTCATCTTAAGAAGTGGGTGTTAATTTAATTCAATATAAAGCGAAGCTCCAAAACATCACAAGGTTAACTCCACAATAAAAAACTCCCCCAAATATTTATAAAATTGTTAAATCAAACATAAACTGTCAATAAATTCATTTAATCTCTACATATAGTCCCTAACAATCAAAATACAATCAATTAAAAAAAATCAACTATAAAAAGTATCATTGCCGATGATTCGACACGAGTGCTGCTATACACATTTGTAGAGAACCGGAACCTTGAACAGTTAATAGGAAACAATTGATCGTGCTTAAATGGAATCCCAAAATAATATTTTCAACTTTCTTTAATAAATACCTTAATGTTTCACAATAATTATGACTTTTCCATAGAAACACATAAAATAATACCATTTGATAGAAATATCCTATTTCACAATAAAAAACTAATGAATTAATATATGAAATACAATGAATATTTATATATAATAAATATATTAATTGGAAATTTTTAGAATTGAAAAATTCATCCAATAAGGATTTTGGGGGAAGAATGTTCACATCAATATGAAAATGATCATATGATACAATTCTAGGGAAAAGTCTAGATTTTTTTTATCTTTGTGTTTTTCAAAATGATGTATTAGTTCACTACAACTGAAAAAACTCCCAAATTTATAATACATTAATGTAAGATTTATTATCTATGTTCTTTATGTTTATAAATACTACCCCACACCAAATCCATTTTTATATTTATAATTTTTGGATTCTGAATTTAGTGCTCTAATATTGGAAAACATGTACATCTATGATTCACACAACCGTAATGATTTACATGGTTTATATAATGTGAGTAACTGATGATAATTACATAACATGAATTAGTTAATAAAAAATAATATGGTGTAGATGTTTTTGTGCAATTAAATTAAATGAAGAACATAATTTGTGCTAAAGGATATGCAACACCAAACTTGTTTAAAATTCAACCCTAGTCTATTATGAAACCCATTTAAACTAGATAAAAAGGTCTCATGAAACTATATTATTTATGAAACCCATAAGTTATTTTAACCCCATAATAAGGAGCCTAATTTTTTGACTCCTTTAACTATATATCGTAATGTGGAAGTTATGTGTACATGCTATCCCAAACAGCTTTATCTGGGATCACTTAGAAAAATTCAATACACACAATAGTATTCTTATACACTTGTGCCCAAACCCATTCCAGCATGAACATGATGGATAATAACTTGTTATTTTTTTCATTAGAGTAGAAACTCTTATACCCATAACCTTTACACAAAGAATGGTCTATTAAGAATCCATCTATGTTTCTCCTTAACACACAAAATGTATAAAATCATTTGTGTATAACACAATCATGAAATGATTATTCACAAACAAGATATTTGAATCCTATTTTGTGTAATCACTAATAAGGGTCCTATCAATAAAAACCTACTTGGTATACCTAATGATCCAATTACCCATTACAATATAGAACATAATCACCACACTATTAATTTTTATAAATCCCCTCATGACACAAGCATCATTGCTGCATAAAGTTAGACTACATGGTATAATCCTACCATACTACCTTCTATTGATAAACATTGGCTACATGGAATGTGATTCATGTTTTCTAGTGGGATACTTAGGATACCTATTTGTGGTGGAATGTTGATATTATCCACATCTCATCCCCCCTTGAGATGTGGTATCTTCAAATCATGATATTCTTCCTTGGGTATACTCAATATCATACCAAATCATCCACAAGTCCCCCAAAAGACATTAAATCATTATTTTTACCATTAAAAAAATAAACCATGATCATTATAAATATGTAATTAAATAGTTTGTGTACCCATTGGAATTTGAATCGCATGTTTCCCCATTTTACTTTAAACTGAGAGAGTCCGCAACATGACTACAAAATTTTGGTATCCCTATTATGATTAATGAAATAAGTATCCCCATTATAAATTAAACCATGAGAGTCCTATATATCAATATAATCTATGAGTATACCCATTCGACATTAAACTGTGATCATCCTCTATGGTACTTTAAACTATGAGCATCCACATTGGTCATTAAATTGAAAGTGTATACCGAGAAATTAAATTTTAACTTCAACTGATGATAATAAGAATAATATGTGATAAGAATATGACCAATTAAACCATTATTTAGATAACAAGACTAATATTACTACAACTTAATCACATTAATTTTGATACATACTTAGTGGGTGTTAATCAATGTTTATACCAATTTTGAAATTCATTCATCTCTTGAGAAATTTTAGCACCTATCTCAAGATAATAAATGATGTGTAATATATAAATTCACAAAATGTTTGTTAAGTAGTTTTAACTCCTTATATATGAATATTTCCTCAGTGACATATATTTATAATCCCACACACACTATCCCCTTTTTATTGTCAAAAGGAACTCATCCAAGTGTATAAACTTAAGCTCATAAATATATTAGAGCCTTCAAGTTGTAATCTTTTATTAGAATATAACCAATTGATCCTTATAAATACCAATCATATATTATTATAAAATCCTCCACACTAACTATATATGATTATATTCAACATCCTTTTATATTTATATCTAGAAATATTTCTCTGTTAATCTGTTTACCATCAATATAGCTACATATCAGTGAAGATTATCATAATTCACTCATTATTTATATCACTTTATTTCTTATTATTTATATTCAATGAATTTTACATTTTTATAGTTTCTCTATTTAGTTATGAAAACATGCCTTCATTTCTTTTGGATTAGATTAACTCATTCAAATTTAAAATATTATATTTTGGATATCTTTAAAATCACATTGACTATTTGAATAAATAATCAACCTTTTCCTTCTTGTTATGTAATAATTTTTATGGGATTTTCTCCATTAAATATTCCATGAATTCTGTTCCTTATATTTTTATTCATATTTCCACATATGCAGCCTTACATGGAACCTTAAACATATTTAATGGAACTACCTTAACATCCTACTCTTATTTACCAATTGGTAAAATATTTTTCTACATGTGGAGCATGATTATGGTTTTTAATTTGATGTTATATCCATTAGGATCAATTACTAAATTCTTCATATTTTAATCATATTCCTCATAATATAAAATGTCTGAAGCCTTGACATTTCATGCATGTAAGATAAATTATCTTATGGGTTCCTTAAAAGTTTAGTGTGTGTGATAAATCCTATAGTTTATTTTCATTCGAAATTTAACCACATAAATGAATTTTATTACAGCCATAGAAAATATCCTACTTTCATAATAGAATTATTCATCTCAATTTAAGTTAAATTAGTTTTCCTAATTTGTATTCAAGTCAAAAAGAAATATTATCTTATGATTAGTTTAATATAATATGCCTATAAGATATATCCCTTTTCTAAAACTTGAAAAATAAAAATTATTATCATGTTGATGAATTACCATATATAGATCCACATATGATATTTTTTTTTATAAATATTATTTTTTGGAACATCAATTCTACAATATCTTCTAAATATCTCTGAGTTTCTTCCAAGAAACATTATCCCGTCTCAAACACTTCAAAAAAATCATCTAAGGAATCTTTTCTCTGTGAATGAAACCCATATAACATGGGTGGATTATCCATTGATTCGACTTATAAAAATTATATTTGGGATATATGTCTATATTTGAAATCAAAAAATCTCATATTTTTCACTATAGTTTCATGTTATGATCCTTTTAAACTATTATATATAGGACTCTCATCTCTTACAACACATGTCATGTATCCGTTGAATATTATCAAATCAATCATCATAGAAAAACATCTATTTAAAATAAATACTATATCACTATTTTGGGTAATATTCTATGATACGATTGTATGAATATCATAAAAAGTTTTGTGTTTCACCAATTTTTTGTTAACATTAAAGGCACACTGGTTTCAGAAAACATTATTAAAGGATAATAAGATTCATTATTAAATTCTAGTATATTTGTTTTCTATCAATATCATATGTATCACATATAGTGATACAACCATTTAATCATCTTCTATAGATATTATTATAATAATGGTTTTTTTTCATGGAAACCTTGAAACACAGCTTCTCCCAAAAAATATCCAATATTTGGGAAATATCTATCATCCATATATCTTTCTATCTATGCCTTAGTTAACCATTTTAGATCCATATCACTTATCTTTAAACACATTATCCAATAATTCTATGTATTATAAATTAATCTTATGTTCCTCTTTAAAAATAAAATATTTTAATTTTTTAGGATGGGGTTAGAATTAGCAATAGTTACTAGGAACATAAAAAACATAGGTTCTAGTTGTTTTGAAATACATAATACATATAATAAATATTCTAAACTATGTTTCATTAAAAATATTCAATTTATCATCATTGGTATTCTTTTTACCCACTTTAATGGGCGAGGACACCCCTCTTTCATTGTGTATTTCATGATTCTTCTAGAATTATTCAGTATATTTCTCTTATGAAGGAAATGAAATCTATTTTCTGGGTAATTTGTAAACATAATAGAAAACTCATTTCTATGAGAATTCAAATATCAACTATTTCCTTCCATCTTCTTGAGATCTACAAATAAAATATTTACTTATTGTTAGAAACAATTATTTCATAAATCTATATAATCAAAAAAAACTGGTGTAGTGCTTGTATTTTTTATAAAAGTGTTTTCGTATATGAGTCATTTATTAAAAATAATTCCTTTAATATTTCCCTTAATATTTAAATACAATGATTTTAGAGATTGGTTCAATCCCTATAGATATGACCTCATCTACCATACTCTGTTTCAATTTGAATCAGGCATAAATACATATGGTTGTTCTATATAGACTTCCTCATGCAAATCAATATTTAAAAAATATGATTTAGATTTTAATGGAAATATATTGAAAATTATTTGAACCTTAGTTGAATGTAATATTCTTATTTAATAAAGTATATCCACCAAAGAGAAAATTTCCTAAAATTCACCCCATTAAATATGTCACTATCGCTTGCATATATTTCTTGATTTATTTATAAAAAATCACCTTCCTCATCCATAATATTTCAAAAACCTGTTTTTATCTAGTCACATTATTTTCTAATTGTATGGGAAAAATTAACCATATTTCATTCATTTTAGTATGGTTATATTCTTCATTATTGGATTATATCCATTCTTTTTGTTCTAAAGATTATTCAACTGAGTGGGGATTGTGTTTTGAAAAAAGTCTGGTATGATATATTTCCATGACCTTTTATCAAGTTTGTACACAATGAATCTATTTTCTATTGATGTTATCAGTATCAATATGTATTATTATAAATTTATTTTTTCATTTGGACTTTAATTCTTATTATTCATCACTAAAAAAATGTGGATTATGAATCCACTATTCAAATCCATGTATTTTCTATATACTTTTCAACTAGTTTTTTACTATCAATATCATCATCATCATTTATAATGATTTCAAAACTCATTTATAATTTATTATCAAGAACCATGATATTATCACTATCAAAAATTAATTTATAAAACTTCTTCTATAACATATTATATTTTCCATTTAGTGTGTGCCCAAGAAATATTCCATCATCAACCATATCATCAAACATTCCTCAACCTCTATAATTTTAATTGATCATGAAAGGACATACAAACACTCTAAATTATATAGAATTCAGGTCACATTTAAAAAAAATCTAATAGGATTTCATGTATGATTTTATCTTATAGACATATCTATTCTGAGTAATTGCTATAGTTTCAATTTCCAGTAACTAGTAATACCTTGAGGTATCATATTCTTTCATCAAAGTTCATGTACATATGAATTGGTCATCAGTTATTCCTTTCTACAACACTATTTTTTGTTGTTGTGTATATTGATAACTATATTCAAGTATGATTCCATGTTGTTTAAAATAATATATGATCCTTTGGTCAGCATAACCATTCCCATTACCTGATCTCATCCACTTTATGCACAAACCTATTTGTTTCTATAGAATTTATCTTAAACTCCTAAATTTAAATAAGGAATAAAATTTCTATACAGAATTATTAATGACCTACATGTGAAATCATCTGTGAAGTTTCTGAAATATATTTATCCATTTATTTAATTCCTCATCATAGGAATACATAAAAATGACTAAATCAGTTCATAAAGCCTTAAATTTTTAATTTAAACCCCCTTATACATATTTTTCACTATTTTTAACATTGAACATATTTTACTAATAGTGACTATTTCTCATTTTAGTAAGGTAAGATTCTTCTTAGTTTCCCCTTAGATTAGTTTATTCACATTATATTGGCTAAGGTGACCAATAATTATATACCCAAACTCAGTTTCAATGTTATTTTCTAAGTAAAAAATGTACTTTTCCCCCAAATTTGTAATAGATTTCCTAGGTTTCTTATTCCCCTTGTAATCAAAGACCATTATTTCATTCTTCTAAATGTGCATCCATTTTTCTATAATAGGACCTCATTTAGAGCATCAAAAAATTAAAATACACTTAAAAAAGTGATTCTTTATCCCATCAATGAAAAATATAATATCCAAGATAATTAATTTTTTTCCAATGTTTATAGCACCAATACTATTGATTTTATATATACTGTCATTACATCATTTTATAACTAATAGTTCATATATTTAAACATATTTATTATTGTTTTGATCACTTACTATGTGATATGAACACCCATTACCCATAATCCAAGTCATTCTAAAATGTTAGGCATTAAATACAATAGTAACAATAATTATTTATTTCCCAAATTAGCTTTGATTTAGACTATTATTGAAATTATGAAATATATTTAGATTATATAGGATTAAATAAACACATAAATCTTACATGTTCACTACTTGATCACATCATCTATATACTTTTTGTAATAATTCAAATCTATTTATCATGTCAAAATTATTTCCATAATTTTGATGCCCTGGATGAGTTCTCACATGTTTGTTTTATCTCCCCATCGACTATTACTCTATTAAAGTTCCTTGGAATGCTAAATTATTTTTAATCATCTCACCGAGGTAGAATGTTCCCAGTTTTGAAAATGGATACCTGAACTACAAAACATTGCATTCGAATTCAGATATGATTCATCACTTCATCAAAACTCTATAGTGGATATATTTAGTAACTAGTGACCATAGACATACTAATTTGATATATTTTTTAATAAAAATATTTATTTCATTTCTCATGTATTTTATGGGATACTAAACTCAAAACATTTCCTAGTTCGGCATGAAAATTATAATGATTTCTCCCCCTTGGCCCAAAGGTAATTATTTTTTGTGATATTTGAATATTTATTTTATGATGTTCATTTTCTTTACATATACAAAGAGATCCCATGAATGTAGTGCACTAGATTACTTTTCCTCCTTTACTTATCCCCTTTCAAAATCTTTCTATGTTGTAAATTCTTAGATTAATTGTTGGTCGTTTCTTGAGTGTTGATGGTAGGATATTTTTTAATATCAGACCATTTATACTTGTATTTTTTTTGTGGATTATGTCTCTAAGATACCTATATATTCATTGTGTATTGAGTTCAATGAGAAATACAAATGGTTACTGATGATACATTTTCTGTATTGGTATCACTTTTTCAATTCATATCGAAGTTAGGTCATCTCAACAACTGTTGTGGATGATAGGTATTATTACTTAAAGGATGGGGAGGTGTTGGATGGAGGTAATCTTCCCTTGATCCTGATATTATATAATCTTTTGATCAAAGAGTCTTATGTTGTAGAGGTGTTTCATGAATCATCCCCTAATTCTATGAGGGACTGTGAAAATTGTTCTTATCATGAATTGGAATCCAATAAGAGAGTTTTGGGTATCATTTACAATTTTAATACCTTACATATGTTAGAGATGATAGGATTTCCTTTATTGAGATTAGTTTCTATAAAAGGGGATAGGATAAAAAATTAATATTACAGAAATGATTTTTAATATAAGTTATTATATCTCATGTCATGTGGACCCAAATCGATGAAATGAGTTAATGAAGAAGGGGCGTAGGGAAGAAACAATTGGGGAAAACATATTTTATAGCTAATAAATATACAACAAATAAATAAGATGATTATAAAGGTGTATGAAATAAATCATTGTAAATATGAGTAATACTCTGAGCTTGAACAACAAGGAACACTTAATATTTCATAAGATGATTATAGTTATGAATCAGATATAAAAACTCATTATTTTTTCATTTATAAGTGAGAATTTGGATATGGTAGGATATAATTTGTGGAATTATCTAGTTAATATAGTAAGAAAACCTATCCAAAATAAAGAATATTCAAACCCTTCCAAACCAATAGAAACTATATTGGGAGGAAAAATATAAATATTCTCATGGTTGTGAAAAATATCATGACCAAGAGTTAGATATTTTAGAGAATAAAATAAGGAAATACTATAAACAACATGAATATGACATAAATCATGTGGAGTCTCAGTATAAAAGGTGATATATAAATGGTAAGGAAGGTTCCAAGTTAATTTAATCCACCTAGGTACTACTTATTCACTAAAATAAATATAATATTAAACAATTTTTGGTAATATATGCCTCGATTGAGGTGATCAATAGAATATTTGAATGAGTAATAAGCTTTGAAATTAATGAAGATCAATCAGATTTGATTGACACCCAAAAATCATTTATAGGTTTTATGAATTAATGAAGTTAAAATCACTAGGGAAGAGATGTTGGAAACCTAGGATAAGATATCATCATTATTTGAAAACCATATAAAAATGAACCGATAAGGAGGGTATACTTTATGAAATATATTTAACACAATGTTCATAGATCAAATTTTCATAAATTATTTTTGTAATTTTATTGAAATTTAATATAAAACCTTATTATGTGATTGTAAAATTTATTATATATCCTAAATCAACCTTAAAAGTGATTTCTATTGAAAACAAAAAAATTTATTCCAAGTAATCATGTGGCCAAACTTTCCACATCCCCAAGAGTATACCTGAAATCATCTGTTTTGGAAAATTATTATGCTCAATGGATTAATGTCTTTCTCTATTTCAATACCTTCAAATAGTAGATCTATTAAAGATAATTTGTGGTTTTATTTATTGAATAATTCAAACTATTGAAGTATTTTTTTGTAACTTTATTTATTACTATATTTTAGATTCTTTGAGTCATTATTTATATCATTTAGATGTTCCAGATTATAATATATCATGTTTTTATTTAGTATAGGCTTCAGTACTTTACATTAGTACTTTTGAAGAGGTTTACTTTTCATATCTTTCATATTGCATCAGGATGAAATTTATTATTTCCATCATATAAAATTATCAATATTCTCTTATATCCCTTTTCTTATTTTATTTAATTTTCTTATCTAACATCCTAGTTTTATCATTATACCTTCTGAGTCAATTCATTTAATTTTCCTCTATGATTATGACGTTGGTTATGTCAATGATTTTGTTCCATATTTTCAATATAAATATTTATTATCATATTTTCTTTGAAAAGGTTGTTTTTCTATTCTGAAGGTGAATTATCTTGTTAATCGTCCATTGGATGATTGTTTTATTCTATCAAACTTCTAATTTAATTAGAACACATATTGTTCTCCATTATTAGAGTATATTCTTTTGCAGTTTCTCCTTATTCTAGAGAATAATCCCCATTATTTTATTTTTTCAATGAATTTATTTTCATTTATCTTATTCTATAATAACTATATAAGGGACAACATTGGAAACTTCATCATAACCAATTTCATTAATTTAGACACACCTTTATAAACTGATATGAAGTTCCACTTGATGGATCTAATTTAAAATTTAGTTTCTCCTTTTTATTGATCATAAGTTGGAATTTAGTTGTGGTCATCCTTGAACCATTATCAAATTATTTTTCTCTTAGAAAATTCAAAGGGATATTAAATAATTTTTTTATCGTTTCCATAATTATAATTTTTAAAAATAATTTTATCTCAATACTGAACTCTTTCACCTCTTGTAAAATTTCTTTTTACGAGAGAAAGAGTTTCAATTTTTTCCATTTTTCTCTTTTAAAATAATTATTTTATTTTTATTGAAGATTCAAATAATTTATTTCATTAAAATAAATCCCCCTTTCATATAATCCTTTCCATTTATGTGTTGTTCTTCTTATAATCACAAAGTTATTGAGAGTATTTTGGAGTTAATCATTGGTGAAATAATTATGATATTTCTATTATAGATTTGATAATTTTTCATCAAATTGATCCTGAAAGATTATCTACAAATATTTCACAATAGTATAGTCTTAAAGATTTTTAATAAATACCCTAATATTTCACAAAAACCATTTTAAATTTTGTAAAAAATTCATCAATAGTTTCATCCACCTACATCATCACATATTAAAAATATTGTAAATTATTTTTCAAATTTTATTTTTTTAACATTTTTGTTTATTCATAAATGCTATGAACATTATTATAGATTTCATTATAAGTTCTACATATCATGACATTGTTAACTATTATTCTGATAGACAAGATAATAAATCATTTTTTACCTCCCATTATTTTCAATATTTTTTTAGTTATAGACCACACTCAATTTTCATCATGAAAAGGGATCCCATGTTGAATAAAATTAAGAAAATATATTCCCATATAAGGGATTTAAGGAACCATTATCACTTTCCAAGAGTAAAACCCTTCGACTTCAAACAATACAATTACATTAGCATTATACTTATTAGTTTGATTCATAACTATAAGTTGAGAGGTAAGAGAGTAATTCCTACCTTTGATACAAACTATTGAATCACATGAATCTTGATACACATTGAGATGGGGTGAATCAGTGTGTATAATAATTTTGAATTTGTTAATCTATCAATATTTTTTTAGCATCTCTCCCAAGATACACAGTGATGCTGAAAATTTGATAGAGTAATATTTTTAATGATATTATCCACCATGTGGATGATTACATTCTAATTGAAAAGTCTATATTTTTCTATGCACAAGGTCTCATTATTATTATCAAATGGAAATCAATAAATGGTATGAATGTTAACATGAGACGTCTGTTGGAACTAACACGTTACATAGAAAAATTAGTAGATCCTTAATGACTATTTCTAAAGAGTGATCCCAGATTATTATACGATCCTTGATAAAGAAACTGAAAGATGACCTCCCTTCTCCTTTCACATATATATACAACAATTATTCTCAATTTTTATTTTTACCATTGATATAGTAGTGTATCAGTTCATATTCTTAGAATTATATCATTATTTCACTTACATAATGTAATGGCCCGGACCTCTCCGGTCCATTACATTGTGGAATTTTGGTGTTGGAGGTGTTCTGGGAGGTCAAGGGGACTTATCCCCAACACTTTGCCAATTTTCCAGTTCTGTGAAAAGTGTTTCCAGTTTTATGAACAGTAACAGATCGGTCTCACCGATCGGTCTGACAGATCGTTCTCACCGACCAGTTTCACAGATCGGTGTGACAGATCGGTTTCACAGATCGGTCTGACAGATCGGTCTCACCGATCAGTTTCACAGATCGGTGTGACAGATCGGTTTCACAGATCGGTCTGACAGATTGGTCTCACAGATTGGTCTGACAGATCGGTCTCACCGATCGGTCTGACAGATCGGTCTCACCGATCAGTTTCACAGATCAGTGTGACAGATCAGTTTCACAGATCGGTGTGACAGATCAGTTTCACAGATCAGTTTCACAGATCGGTTTCACAGATCGGTTTCACAGATCGGTGTGACAGATCAGTTTCACAGATCGGTTTCACAGATCGGTTTCACAGATCGGTGTGACAGATCAGTTTCACAGATCGGTTTCACAGATCGGTTTCACATATCGGTGTGACAGATCAGTTTCACAGATCGGTTTCATGTACAGAAACGGTGGGTGAACAGTGTTTCCAGAATCCTTCAGTTTTGCCCTTTTTACGTTTCCTTTAACGTAAAATACATTTAAAGCCTTATTTTTAAGGGCTCTTAAGGCCGTTTCAAATGCCATAAATCCTATATTAATTATTCCCAAGGCTTGGAATGTTTTACTTGGTCAAACCGCGTGGGTTAATGCGATCCGTTTTTAATGGAGAATTAACCGGATCTTAAACCGTCACCTCATTAAATCTTAAAAAGGGACGAGATATCATTCTCCCTTGTTCTTTCCCTTTGTTCTCAACTAAGAGGCGCTAGAACCTTTCAATCCTTTCCGTAGGAGTTGCACAATAAATCTTTACTCCTAGGATTGGTTCTGCTCTGTTTTTGATGCAACCAAGCTGTGTCGATCATTCTTCCACATAAGTTGTCGCGAGAGAAGGATTGTGGCCCGCTCTGTGGATAAAGGACGTCAAGAACTCTTCGAGGTAGGGGATTCATGGCTTCTCTAATTGTGTATGTGCAATCGTAGAATTATCATGATTTATTCCATTGGATCACAATGAAATTGACCTAATTAAATACTTGAACCGGATTAAAAGAATTGGTTGATCGCATGTTGTTGCTTTATACCATGATAACGGTTTGCCTCATGTTTTCCTCGATATAGTGATATCTATGTTTTCTTTTATTTGTTGTTCGTTCATGATAGAAATTGATAATGAACGTAAAGACGTAATTAATTATTAATTAATTGGCTAAAGATAAAGAGGCATGTAAATTAATCTGGTTATTGTCGTTGTTGTAGTTGTTATAATTTGAGGATAATCAAATTAGGGAAGTAAGCATGGTTATTTAATTGTGATAGCTTGCTGATTAGGTATCCATGATTGGAACCTACGAATAACAAATCTGTTTATTCCATATGGATTAGAAAACAGATTATGTGGGAATTTCAAAAGGGTTCTGAGTTACCCGCTTGCTTATAAGGCGAATGCCTTGTGGTTTGGAGCTCTGAGTTCTCATTGTGTTTGAAGGCTGAATGCCTTGTTAAAGGGCCGAGAGCCCATTTTGTGATGTTTTTTTTCCTGCTTCTTGTGCTATGATGTGAGCCTGGATGGTTGTTGTGATATGTGGAGGCATGGAGACTTGTGGTTGTGGCAGCGGATGACGCCTAGTGTGGCGAGATGCATCGGTTTATGCATATGGGTGTCGGGGAGGACAACAAGGGTGATGGTATGAGATGAATGTGATGGTTTGATGTTGGTGGTTTGGTTTGGTTGTTTATCTGCTTTACTTTTCCCCACTCCTCAAGGCAGCTGGTCTTGATTACCCTCTTTCCGAAGGAGGTGAAGACACGCGGGGTATGCCATGTGCTTCCGTGTTTAGCCTCCCGATGGAGGATGGGTCTATGCTCTTTCTATAGGTGGAAAAGACTCGACGGGTAGTATATTTACTCACCGTGTTGAGCCTCCTTTGTGTTTAGAAGCATAAGATGATTTTCTAGAATGCCTGGAAATGTGGAAAAGTAATTTTGTAAGGAATGTTTGATTAAATGGTGAAAATCCATGGGGATGGAGATGCTGGAATTTAAAGGTGATGTGAATCTTAAAAAGGAGCAGTTGTTTTTGAATGTGATGCCAATTCAGTTTAATGTGGAATTGTTCATTCTTAATTAATGTTTAAAGAATTAATTAACGTACAGTGGAACTGATAAAATGAGAATGGAGTAATCTAATAAAGCTCTTCAAATGGTTGTGTGCTTGTAGGATACCTAGTCTTTGAAGTAGCAGCCTGGAGTCTGAGAGACGTTAGCTGCAGTTGTATCTAAGACTAGGTAATGCCCATCGTGTGGATGTGAGTTACTTATATATTCTATACTTTTTGTGTTTCTATATGCTACTCCACCCTGTCGGTAAGGGCAACTGACACCCCGGGTATTCTGAGCCCTGGGGGGGTGTTTTCCCCAACATTCTGATGGGAGGTTGAATGGCTGACTACCCCCTTTGGCCCCACTCTCTTCTCTTGGTAGATCTTTGTGCTGGTAGGCACAGTGGTTAGTTTTACCCATATATGTGTGTAGAGGGCTGTAATGGCTTGTGGTTATTTCACACACATATATTCTGGATATAGTATCCTTTGGAATACTATAGGTGTAACGTGTATAGGCTGTGATGGCTTGAGGATCCTTACTCGGCGTATGGGCTGTGATGGCTTGAGGTATAATACTCGACATATGATACACGTTATACGAGCTATGGTGGCTCCCGGAAACTACCTGGTTACCTTGGTTGTGAGGATGGTGTGGTGCTTAGCCCAGGTGTCTGCGGGCAAGCCTTTGTGGTGCACGAGGTGCAGGTTGTGGAGTATAGCCCAGGTGTCTGCGGGCAAGCCTTTGGAGAGAGATGCACAGGACGCATGTCGTTGGGACAAAGCGACAAACCAGTGGGGAAGTAGTAGTGGGGTACCCTTGATATTCATTACTATATGCTATATTCTTGTATGCGTTACTTGGTGAGAGTAGCCACGGTGAGGTTGGGAACATAGTATACCTGTTTAGGTGACGAGTTAGTTTCACTTGTTGTTCACTGGGCTTTAGCATGCTTTCTTTACTTTTGCATGAGAGGCTTGGGGAGGATCCTACTGAGTATACTGTTATACTCACCCTATGTATATATAAACTGTTTTTCAGGTCACTTGGAGCAAGTTGGAGATCAAGCGGGTTACTACTAGCTTGTAGTTGGAGGAGGAGCTGTTCGGGCTCGTGGTCGCTGTTGTTTTTCTTTCTTTTGGGTACTTTTAGTTTTCCCTTTTAGTTGTAGTACTTTTTCATGGCATTTCATATATGTACTTGGTTTCCTTTTATATTTCAGTTATGAGTTGGAGTTGGTTGGAGTCTATTCTATCTCTCTCTTCTACATGTGTTCTCTTAGAGGGTAATGCCTCCCATTTGTATGTTATTATACCCTCGGTGCTAGTCGCCAACTCGGGGCCTACTGGAGGCGGGACTCGGGGGTCATTATCTCCCTTTTCACATTGCCGGCCCAGGAGGGGTACACTTTGTGGGGAGGGGGTCGTGACAGAGTGGTATCAGAGGTCTGGTTGAGGGATAGGATGGAGTTTGGAGTTAGGCACAGGTGAGGATGCATGGGATGGTAGGGCAACCGTGTCATTCATGTTTATCAAGTGGGGTAAAAACTGGAGACCGACAAAGACATAGGAATTCAGGGCCCCCTATGATCTGTTGCACGGACCTTTAAGTTTACGATGGCTACTAAACAAAGTGATACTGGTTGCAGGGTAGAGACCTAGGAAAGGATCATGCATCATTATTCTTTGTGCCTGTGTTTGAATGGGTAGACCTTGGGATAGGTAACCTAAAATTAATAAAACAAAATAATTAATTAATTAATGTTGAGTCTTCCATATTCCAGGCTTAGGAGCTCTAACAGTTGTTATTTTATAGGTATGGCTCCAGGTCGACGTCCTCATCAGGTTTTCGCAGAAGGTGCCCAGCAGACTGTTCCAGTAGATCGCCGCCAGGTAGAGGTTGAAGACGATGACACTTGGAGGAAGACACTCCAAGAGTTTCAGCGCCAGAGTCTACAAAAGTACGAGGGCTCCGTTTCAGATGCAGTCACAGAAGACTGGCTGGAGGAGGTCGAGATAGGCTTCAGTTCGATTCGTGCTCGGAAGGAACACAGGGTGTCCTTGGTTGTGACGATGCTGCGTGGAGCAGTGAGGCAATGGTGGTTCTTGTTCCTCGGTGATCGTGAGGAGTCAGTGATCTCATGGGAGGAGTTTCGAGATAGGTTTAGAGTCGAGTTTCTTTCATCAACTGCGAAGGCGTCCAGTCGCCAGGAGCAACTCACCCTTCGACAGGGGAGCTCCAGTGTTCGAGAGTTTGGAATCCGTTTCAGGAACCTTCTACGATATGCTTCAGACCTGTTACCAGATGATGAGGCTAGGGCGAGGCATTTTGAGGAGGCTTTGCGTCCATAGATCCAGCGCCAGGTCACCCCATTTATGTTGAAGACATATCTTGAGGTGCTGGCAAGGGCAGAGGTTGTTGAGAGGACTTTGACCAGGACCGGATCATCACGAGAGGGGAATCGTCATGATTCCTTACGATGTAGAGCTGTGGTCCGGGGTTCCCGGTTTTCAGGACAGAAGAGTTTCCGTTCACCTGGGGGTAGGTCCCAGCCCTTCCCATCATATTTCTCCGGAGGCAGCAACTCTCAGGCCTATGCCAAGGGAGCAGGCACTTGTTTTTCTTGTGGTGGTCGTGGTCATCAGCAACGGGAGTGCCCGACTTTTCAGATCAGTCATCTTGCACCAGGTGCTCCACTCCAGGTTCCTCCGTTGAGGCAGTTCTGGCTGAGGCAGCAGAAGCAGGTTGCACCAGCTTTAGATCACCCGAGGGTAGATGGAACAGGTAGAGGACAGCCCCATGATGCTCCCCGTCCTCAGAGAGTAGAGTGCGGTCGTGGTGGTGGTCGTCATCAGGGTCAGAGAGGCCGTGGAGGTGGTCGTGGTCAGCTTCATTCTCTAGCGTTGCCAGCTCCAGGCGAGCCAGACGTCATCTGAGGTACCCTTTGCTTGTTTTCTACCTTGGTGTATTCCTTGTTTGATTCAGGAGCGACACACTCCTTTATATCCCGTACCCTTGTCCACGCTTTGGGACTTGAGGTGGAGAGGCTTCCAGTGCCCTTTGCGTTGACTACGCCAGTTAGAGGTCGAGCTAGCTTGTTTGAAGTATGTAGAGACTGTGAGCTAGTGTTGGGGCAACACCGCTTTTGGGGAGATTTCCTATGTTTGCGAATACAACCATATGATGTCATACTTGGCATGGATTGGTTGTATTCGGTGCAGGATATTGTGGATTGCTACAGGAAGAAGGTCGTTTTCTTTGATGAAGATGGAGAGGAAGTAGTGTTTGTTGGTGAGAGAGATCCTCGGATGAGTCATAGACGAGTTTCATCCTTATCATCCATGATGGCTGGGATGATGCTGAGCTCTTCAGAGGTTCAACAGTTGGCGTTTTCTAGGGTCGTAGAGGAGTACCCTGATGTCTTTCCAGAAGAGGTTGTATCCTTACCCCCTCGATGAGAGATCGAGTTTGGGATCGAGCTACAGCCAGTAGCGTCTCCTATCTCTATGTCTCCGTATAGGATGGCCCCTTCTGAGTTACGAGAGCTACATATTCAGCTCGATGGTCTGTTGCAGTGTGGTTTTGTTCGGCCAAGTGTGTCACCTTGGGGTGCACCAGTTTTGTTTGTGAAAAAGGCTGATGACAGTTTGCGGTTGTGCGTCGATTATCGTCGATTAAACAAAGTGACAATAAAGAACCGCTATCCTCTCCTGCAGATTGATGACCTATTCGATCAACTGAAGGGTGAAAGTTGGTTTTCAAAGATAGACTTGCGGTCAGGATATCATCGGATGCGTGCAAAGGATGAGGATATCCCGAAGACTGCTTTCCGCTGTCGTAATGGGCATTATGAGTTTGTTGTAATGCCATTCGGCGTGACAAATGCTCCAGCTGTTTTCATGGGGTTGATGAATGCTGTGTTCCATGAATTACTGGACAAGTTTGTTATGGTTTTCATCGATGACATCCTTGTGTACTCCACATCTGAAGAAGAGCATGCAGAGCATCTACGAGCCGTTTTGGGAGTTCTTCGCCAACATCAGTTGTTTGGGAAGTTGTCCAAGTGTGAGTTCTGGGCTCGAGAAGTTCGTTTCTTAGGGAATGTTGTGTCCCAACAGGGAGTAGCTGTGGATCCTTCGAAGATAGAAGCAGTGGTGTCTTGGCCAGCCCCCAAGACCGTGTCAGAGGTGCGAAGTTTCCTTGGTCTCGCAGGCTATTATTGGAGGTTTGTGGCTAATTTCTCCCGAGTTGCGACTCCTCTGACAGCTTTGACCAGGAAGGATCAAGCGTTCATATGGACTGATTAGTGTCAGACAGCTTTCGAGTATCTAAAGGAGAAGTTGGTAAGTGCTCCAGTCCTTTGTCTTCCAGTGGAGGGAGTCCAGTTTGATGTTTTCTGTGATGCTTCACATCTGGGGCTAGGCTGTGTTCTCATGCAGTAGAGGTCTGTTGTTTCTTATGGGTCTTGGCAGTTGCGTCCCCATGAATGCAACTATGCCACCCATGATCTTGAGTTGGCAGTCGTGGTGTTTGCGCTGAAGTTGTGGAGACATTACCTCATTGGCGAGCGCTTTGTTGTTTTCACCGATCATAAGAGTTTGAGGTATGTTTTCTCTCAGCGGGATTTGGACTTGCGGCAGCATCGGTGGATGGAGTTCTTGCATGAATACGACTTCGAAATATCGTATACACTAGGGAAGGGAAATGTTGTTGCTGATGCACTGAGCCGAAAGTCATATAATGATGTTGTGCGTGAATCTGGTGATTCCTGGAGAGTGATGGAAGAGCTATCAGCTTTGCATCTTGATATGGGAGAAGTTGGGGGTAGAGGATGTCTTTTCCAGATGACGGTGCCATGGAGGAGAGTACCTGGGAGCGTGAGTCAAAGATACATGCTCAGTACCCATAGTTGTATAATGTTTAACTCCTTTCATTTAATGATGTTTTATTTGTAGTTGGACCCTTCATGTTTTATTTATGTACCTTTGATGTGATGTTATGTTTGAATTGTTTGGGTATGGATTGTTTGTTCCCGGATGTCAGAGTTTTGTTCCAGCTTTCGAAGGACTCATGGTGGTTTTCCCCTGAGAGGTATCTTATGGGGTGGTTGTTCAGACCCCTCCTTTCTTCTGGGTTGGTTTTTAATTCTTGAGGACGAGAATGTTTTGAGAGGTATCTAATGTAATGGCCCGGACCTCTCTGGTCCATTACTTTGTGGAATTTTGGTGTTGGAGGTGTTCTGGGAGGTCAAGGGGACTTATCGCCAACACTTTGCCAATTTTCCAGTTCTGTGAAAAGTGTTTCTAGTTTTATGAACAGTAACATATCGGTCTCACCGATCGGTCTGACAGATCGGTCTCACCGATCAGTTTCACAGATCGGTGTGACAGATCGGTCTGACAGATCGGTCTCACCGATCGGTCTGACAGATTGGTCTCACCGATCAGTTTCACAGATCGGTCTCACCGATCGGTCTGACAGATCGGTCTCACCGATCAGTTTCACAGATCGGTGTGATAGATCGGTTTCACAGATTGGTCTGACAGATCGGTCTCACAGATCGGTCTGACAGATCGGTCTCACCGATAAGTCTGACAGATCGGTCTCACCGATCAGTTTCCCAGATCAGTGTGAGAGATCGGTTTCACAGATCGGTGTGACAGATCGGTTTCACAGATCGGTGTGACAGATCAGTTTCACAGATCCGTTTCACAGATCGGTTTCACAGATCGGTGTGACAGATCGGTTTCACAGATCGGTTTCACAGATCGGTTTCACAGATCGGTGTGACAGATCAGTTTCACAGATCGGTTTCACAGATCGGTTTCACAGATCGGTGTGACAGATCAGTTTCACAGATCGGTTTCATGTACAGTAATGGTGGGTGAACAGTGTTTCCAGAATCCTTCAGTTTTGCCCTTTTTACGTTTCCTTTAATGTAAAATACATTTAAATACTTATTTTTAAGGGCTCTTAAGGACATTTCAAATGCCATAAATCCTATATTAATTATTCCCAAGGCTTGGAATGTTTTACTTGGTCAAACCACGTGTGTTAATGCGATCCGTTTTTAATGGAGAATTAACCGGATCTTAAACCGTCACCTCATTAAATCTTAAAAAGGGATGAGATATCATTCTCCCTTGTTCTTTCCCTTTGTTCTCAACTAAGAGGCGCTAGAACCTTTCAATCCTTTCCGTAGGAGTTGCACAATCAATCTTTACTCCCAGGATTGGTTCTGCTCTGTTTTTGATGCAACCAAGCTGTGTCGATCATTCTTCCACATAAGTTGTCGCGAGAGAAGGATTGTGGCCCTCTCTGTGGATAAAGGATGTCAAGAACTCTTCGAGGTAGGGGATTCATGGCTTCTCTAATTTTGTATGTGCAATCATAGAATTAGCATGATTTATTCCTTTTGATCACAATGAAATTGACCTAATTAAATACTTGAACCGGATTAAAAGAATTGGTTGATCGCATGTTGTTTCTTTATACCGTGATAACGGTTTGCCTCATGTTTTCCTAGATATAGTGATATCTATGTTTTCTTTGATTTTTTGTTCGTTCATGATAGAAATTGATAATGAACGTAAAGCCGTAATTAATTGTTAATTAATTGGCTAAAGATAAGGAGGCATGTAAATTAATCTGGTTATTGTCTTTGTTGTAGTTGTTCTAATTTGAGGATAATCAAATTAGGGAAGTAAGCATGGTTATTTAATTGTGATAGATTGCTGATTAGGTATCCATGATTGGAACCTACGAATAACAAATCTGTTTATTCCATATGGATTAGAAAACAGATTATGTGGGAATTTCAAAAGGGTTCTGAGTTACCCGCTTGCTTATAAGGCTGAATGCCTTGTGGTTTGGAGCTCTGAGTGCTCATTGTGTTTGAAGGCTGAATGCCTTGTTAAAGGGCCGAGATCCCATTTTGTGATGTTTGTTTTCCTGCTGCTTGTGCTGTGATGTGAGCCTGGATGGCTATTGTGATATGTGGAGGCATGGAGACTTGTGGTTGTGGCAGCGGATGACGCCTAGTGTGGCGAGATGCATCGGTTTATGCATATGGGTGTCGGGGAGGACAGCAAGGGTGATGGTATGAGATGAATGTGATGGTTTGATGTTGGTGGTTTGGTTTGGTTGTTTATCTTCTTTACTTTTCCCCACTGCTCAAAGCAGCTGGTCTTGATTACCCTCTTTCCGAAGGAGGTGAAGACACGCGGGGTATGCCACGTGCTTTTCGTGTTTAGCCTCCCGATGGAGGATGGGTCTATGCTCTTTCTATAGGCGGAAAAGACTCGACGGGTAGTATATTTACTCACCGTGTTGAGCCTCCTTTGTGTTTCGAAGAATAGGATGCTTTTCTAGAATTCCTGGGAATGTGGAAAAGTAATTTTGTAAGGAATGTTTGATTAAATGGTGAAAATCCACGGGGATGGAGATGCTGGAATTTAAAGGTGATGTGAATCTTAAAAAGGAGCAGTTGTTTTTGAATGTGATTCCAATTCAGTTTAATGTGGAATTGTTCATTCTTAATTAATGTTTAAAGAATTAATTAATGTACTGTGGAACTGATAAAATGAGAATGGAGTAATCTAATAAAGCTCTTCAAATGGTTGTGTGCTTGTAGGATACCTAGTCTTTGAAGTAGCAGCCTGGAGTCTGAGAGACGTTAGCTGCAGTTGTATCTAAGACTAGGTAATGCCCATAGTGTGGATGTGAGTTACTTATATATTCTATACTTTTTGTGTTTCTATACGCTACTCCACCCTGTCGGTAAGGGCAACTGACACCCCGGGGATTCTGAGCCCTGGGGGGGGGGTGTTTTCCCCAACATTCTGATGGGAGGTTGAATGACTGACTACCCCCTTTGGCCCCACTCTCTTCTCTTGGTAGATCTTTGTGCTGGTAGGCACAGTGGTTAGTTTTACCCATATATGTGTGTAGAGGGCTGTAATGGCTTGTGGTTATTTCACACACATATATTCTGGATATAGTATCCTATGGAATAATATAGGTGTAACGTGTATAGCCTGTGATGTCTTGAGGATCCTTACTCGGCGTATGGGCTATAATGGCTTGAGGTATAATACTCGACGTATGATAGACGTTATACGAGCTATGGTGGCTCCCGGAAACTACCTGGTTACCTTGGTTGTGAGGATGGTGTGGTGCTTAGCCCAGGTGTCTGCGGGCAAGCCTTTGTGGTGCACGAGGTGCAGGTTGTGGAGCTTAGCCCAGATGTCTGCGGGCAAGCCTTTGGAGAGAGATGCACAAGACGTATGTCGTTGGGGCAAAGCGGCAAACCAGTGGGGAAGTAGTAGCGGGGTACCATTGATATTCTTTACTATATGCTATATTCCTGTATGCGTTACTTGGTGAGAGTAGCCACGGTGAGGTTGGGAACATTGTATACCTGTTTAGGTGACGAGTTAGTTTCACTTGTTGTTCACTGTGATTTAGCATGCTTTCTTTACTTTTTCACGAGAGGCTTGGGGAGGATCCTACTTAGTATACTGTTATACTCACCCTATGTATATATAAACTGTTTTTCAGGTCACTTGGAGCAAGTTGGAGATCAAGCGGGTTACTACTAGCTTGTGGTTGGAGGAGGAGCTGTTCGGGCTCGTGGTCGCTGCCGTTTTTCTTTCTTTTGGGTACTTTTAGTTTTCCCTTTAAGTTGTAGTAATTTTTCATGACATTTCATATATGTACTTGGTTTCCTTTTATATTTCAGTTATGAGTTGGAGTTGGTTGGAGTCTATTCTATCTCTCTCTTCTGCATGTGTTCTCTTAGAGGGTAATGCCTCCCATTTGTATGTTATTATACCCTCGGTGCAAGTCACCAACCCGGGGCCTACTGGAGGCGGGACTCGGGGGTCATTATCTCCCTTTTCACATTGCCGGCCCAGGAGGGGTACACTTTGTGGGGAGGGGGTCGTGACACATAATTTTTTTCTATTAATAATCACCAAATCATATATAAATACCATTTCAACATCCAGTTATAAAACCTCCCTTGATTTACTATGGAATTCCACGACACATTCAAATTTGAAATCATCAAGTCAAAGGTTCTTTCAAAACGTATTTAATGTTTCTATATATATTCATATTGTTTCCTTATTGTAATATTCAATTTATCATGGGCTTCATATCTAGTTAAATCTTCCAAGAATACTCTAATTGTTAGTTATTGTAATATTTAACCATCATTATAGTGCTCTAGATATTATAGAATATGGAGTTTCACTCCCACATTATCAAACTCTTATTTCATGGAATGTTCTATATTTATATCAACATGGACCCTAACAATGTGTATGATGATGATATTAGGGAAATATATATTTTTTCACAAGAATAATAATATTTCAAATTAATTCCTTAAAATATAAAAAATCAAGAGCCTTAACTTTTCATGCATAAAAGATAAATTATCCTATAGTCTCCTTAAACCACCAGTGTATGATATAAATTGATTTATTGATTTTTATTCAAGATTCAACACAATATATAAGTTATCCTTCATCTATAAGAAAATATCTTAATTTTTTAATTAGTTTACTTACCCGAGTCAACACATGATAAATATATTTTCCATATTTTCATTTAAGTCACAAATGAATATTATCTTACAGGAACATAAATTTCTTTTACTTATAATATATATCTCTTTTTAAAATCTATAAAAACAAAAACACTACACATGTAGCTGAATTATTATATCTATCACCTCATAAGATATTTTCTTTTTAAATGTAATACTTCATTAAAGAACTTATAAAACGTTTATACAACAATGTTGAGATTATTTGAATAATATTCATCCCCTATCAAACACAAAAAACAACATCTAAGAAATCTTCTTAGTGTGTATAAGGATCTTCATACCATGAATGGATTATCTATTTCTTCAACTCATCTATCTACTATTAATTTAAACTATTAACATTATAAAAATTTTTATCAGTTTCATTTATAATTCCTATACATAATGCTTCTTCTAAAATATTATAGATAGTGATTTCAACTCCACTTCAGCTATCATATCTCTATGGAATTTTATCACATCAATTATATCACTAAAAAAGTTTTTTTAAAAAAATAAATATCATCTTATGGGGTTCAACACCTTCCCTATCAGATGATAATAATAATCAATGTGTGATGAGAATAGAATGAAACTGGTGATTATTACAAGGTTTATCCATTGATGAGTTTATGTTTTATGATGTGACGTATATAGGATTCCTTATTGGAATGTTGATTTTTAAACCTAAGGAATTTTTTTATCAATCATGGAAACTTATTATCATCACATAAGGCATAAAAAATATGATTTTACTCTTAGTCATATGCTACCTTAAACTTTCTCTATAACCTGGGTATGAAAACATAAGGAAGTGTTAGTTCATATGAACCATAAGGAAAAAAAGATATGAGATATCAATATATAATTATATGAAATTTGAAGATAAGAATAAGGGTATTTCATTAGGAACATAACCTATGAAGTTAATACCCAACTTGTTATAGATTATAGACATGAATCATGGTATAACAATTTATCATTTCAAAAGACATGGCCCATAATAGAATGAAATCATCATAAATAAATCATGAATCATAATATAATTCCATAAATGTGTGGAACCCTCATAAATATATATAAATCATTTAATATTTCATGGTTAACATCCAAGACCATCAATATAGTGGACCAAGGATTATCACATGTTTCCTATTATGGATTAGGATGCACATGTTCCCCATTGTGGGTCAATAATCACACGTTTTCCATTGTATATCAATACAATATACTTGTTTCCCATTTTTATCTCATGATATTTAAGAATTAACCAATTAATTAGAGGGAGATATATACCCTAACCATCTGATAATGAAAAAATATTTATGTGTGCTAAAATATATAAAAACATTCATTATAACTTCACATCATAACCAATGTAAATAAAAAGGGGATTTATAAAAATTTCATCAATTCACCATAAAATAACATATAAAAAATAAATTGGTTTCATAAAAATTTCAAAAACATAAGTATTGGACATTCAAATAATGAATAAGGATGGTGTCATTGAATATTTTCTGAAATAAAGCATAAGAAACATCAAATAATGTGAACATAGATGAAAAATGATTTCAAAAGATCTCTTAGAACATTTCTTGAAGAGAATATATTTTCCAAATTGGAAAAAACATAAAAAATCAGAATTATTTTCTTTTAAAATAACTTTTAAAAAATTAATATTAATATTTTAAAATAATTCTTGAGGAACATATCCTTTATTTTAAAATATCCTTTTTAAAATTAAAAATTCATAAAATATTTTGGAAAAACTTTTCATTGAAAATATAATTTTAAACAAATAAATTAATCTTTAAATATTTTAATGGTCATTACTACATAAAATATCATTAATGTTGTACATTTTAAAACAAAGATTCCTTTCACATTTTTGATAAATGCCAAATGTGATTTTTTAAGAATTACATGAATATTTATTTTTAAACATTTTTTAGAAAGTAAAATAATGGTAAAAATGAAATTAATTAATCCTATAGGAACACTAATAATTTTTTGAAATGATTTTTAGAAAATATGGATATAGGAGAAAAAATGGTTTTTGACTGAAGAGGGAAATAAAGTGTGGTTTCTTTAATTTTTTTTGGAATTATGAGTAGATAAATATAGGAAAATAAATTTAAAACACTTATTATAAATAATAAAATATATGATAAGTAATTTTATGAGATTATTAAGATATAGAAAAAATATTACCTTATCAGAAGCAACAATATAAAGAGTCCTGATAAATAGTGATATTGTTTCGTAAAACCCTTACAATTTTGGTAACTACGAATCACATTACCCATGAAAAAATAACATTAAATGAAACATAAAATATAATTATAATAAATAGATTCATTAAAATAAATGTAAATAGGGCTATATATATAAATCAAAAAAGATGATAGGAGTATAACATAACTTATGTACCAAATAAGAGAAGTTGAGAAAAAGATCCCTTAATGGATATGTATCTTTGAAATCGTAAAATCCACGATATAGAGATACAAAAATGGATATTTAAATAATTATATTTTTTTGAATAATAATAAATAAATACATTCATGGTTATTATATACACCACATAAAATAAACTATCGGTGAGTATGGATTTTGTCACACATAAATTGAAAGTTAGATGGGAATCCCTTACACTAAGTTTCGACTTCCTCCGTACACAATCGAACCTCTTATAATAAATATAAATTATTATACATATATTATTAAACTATACACACACATGTAAATATATATCACCCCATTTATGAATCACCCATTTCCTTTTATTGTCCTTTTATAAAAATTCCTCGTAAAGATCATGTTTATGTAATGATTGCATTGTATTTCATGTATGTTTTGATTTTTTATTTTTCGTTCCTGTTATCTGTATCATGGTTCCATAATATGAAGAATTTTATCCATGACATGAGTATCATATATATTAATTATATATTTTTTTATATTAATAAAAAATATTTAGAGATAGAAAATGAAATACACCTTTTATGGAAACAGTATGTCTTATATATGAAAGAAAACTATTTCTATTTTATCAACAGATGATAAAAAGTAAGTTAAATAACCTATTACATTTAATGAATAATTTTTATTTAAAATATATAAAATATTTTTATTTAAATCTATACTTATTACCTTCCATGTAATGCTTACGTAATTATTGAATCATAACGGTTCTCTAGATGACACTCTACCGTACACACAAGTAATGTTATCATATCTCAATCACAATAAAGATTAAAAAAAGGGATACATGTTTATATTTTTTCAAAATAATATTTATATTAAATATCCCATATATAAACAATATATCTATCATGTCAACCAACTGTGGGAGGTTTTGATGGAATATGCGTCACATCAATTTGTGATGCGGCAGTCCTCTATAAACATAAGCCACATTATCGTTTATCATTTAGGGGAATAAGATATGGATGTTGGTAATTAACATGGAAAAATAAAATAAAATTATAGGTAAGATAGTTATTTTATTCTATTATAATGGTATTATATAATTTGAGGATATGTGGGATGAAATTAAATAAAGACGCTCGTTAATGAACATTGCCACTTCTTTAGGTAACCTCATTGGGTTTTCACCAAAACCCATTATAGGATTGATTTATGATCAAAATAATGATTCTAAGATTAGAGTATAGAATTATGGAATAAATTTTGGTAAGTATTTTTCAAACCAAATGGGTTTTTAGCTATGAATATGTGAGGAGAGTGGTGTCCTTTTAAAAGTGAGGTGAGTCACACACCTATAATTTCTCAAACGAAAAAGTGTACAAATTTTTTTCCCATGAACCAAGGATCCAAAGCAGACCATTATTAACAATTGTATAATATAAGGTAGAATTATATCAATATAATTTAATTCATTAATGTTTTTATATCATTTTAACCCATATATTTTTATTTTAATCCCCCTATAATTCTATTTTTACCTAAACCTCAATAATTAATTTTTATAGTGTTTAATATTAATTTTGACTAAAAAATATTTTGAAATTTTTATACAATATAAATTATTCTTATTCAATCTATGTAATCCATTTTTCCTAATCAAATTCGTAAATTTTTATAATTTTCAATTTAAAATTAAAATTACAAATGTGATGAGAATGCGATTTTCTAAAGAAAAAATGTTCAAAAGATTAAAAAAAATTTCACATACAAATTATATATGAAATTTATTCTAATGAAATAAATTTTACAAATAAATGTATATTAAAACTAATTTTATTTTCAAATATATATTAAATTTAAATTTATCTTGTAAATTCATTGAATAAAAAGACAAATATTTAAATAAAAACCATTATATTTCACTATTCTCTAAAAAATTTACATTTCTTGAACATTATCACTAATAAATTGAAGAAAATTTTGAAATTATTATTTAAAAGTTAATTTCATTTATCCAAAGAAATTTTCTAAAATTATAAAAAATTATTTTTAAAAATAATTTCACAAAATGCGACAAAACTTAATTTTCGAGGAATATAGATTTTAATAGAAAAATTTGATTTATTCTTATATCATTACTAGAGAAGACATAATATGAATTTTAATAATTTAATTCAATATATATAGTATAAATTTTATTAAAATAATTAACTGATTGTGATTTATATAATTTATTCAGATAAACCTTGTTTGTGTGTATAAAAATACTATTTGAGAAAAATATTCCCTTTATTTTCAAATGGTTTTAATTTTCCATTATAATTATTTAGTCTCCAAAGAATTCATATATAAACTATATATTTTCATAATTTATTTGATCTTATTCATATGCTACATTCTAAAGTCTAGGTCATAAACATCACATTATGGAATAATATTTTTATTGTATAATATCTTTGGTGAAAAATCAGTGTTTCATTAAATGTAAGATTTTGAAGAAATTAAATTTTTTTAAAAAATTAAATATTTTAAAAAATATTTGGGTGTTACATTCTACGCCACAAAAATGGATTTCTTCCTCAAAATTATTCACTAAGAAAAAAAGTAAATTACGATACTTATGTATCATTATATCTTCAAGTTCCCACATATCTTCCTCAATATTGTGGTTTCACTTCAAAACTTTGACTAAGTGAGGGGTATTATTTTGTAGAACATTCTCCCTATGATCCAGAATATCCATGAGTTGTTCCTCATAATAATGATCATGCTCTATTGGTATGAACTTAATGTTCAGTACATGTGATAGATCAGGTATATACTTCCTCAAGAGATATTAATTGAACATATCATGGACTTGAGAGAGGTTATGTGTAAAATAAAAATAATATGCCATCATCATGTTACGATAAATATTTTTAGAGGGACCAACATGAACAAGGATTATTTATCAATTATTTTTTCCATATTAAAATTTATTGAAATACATTCACACTAACTTCAAAATCAATATTACATAAAGGAATATCATCTTAACTTTTATAAGATTTTTCTATTGTCATTATGTTTTTCTAAATAGATATAAACTTATTTTCAATTTCATAATCTAACCCTAGTCTTAATATATTTATTTCTCCAACTTCATCATAGTAAAATGTAGTTATAAACGTATTTATGTAAATAGAATCAAGAGGATCCATTTCAATGCATGAGAAAAAAATATTATTGTCTGAAAACTCTACTAGAGGAATCTGTTGATCCCAAAAACCTTCTAAATATTAAGAATAAGATCCAAAAAACTCTCAGAGGCTATAATTTTTCTCATAGTGTTACCATATATATAAGGATTACATTTAGTAATGAAACTCAAATCTATATCATGAGAATGTTGAAGACTTTTCTAGAACATTCATTTAAATATTAGATCCTGATAAAAATCAATTGAATATATTACTCCATGAAAACTTACCACGTCCTTAAGGTTCGCACTATAAATCTGATCATTAGATAAATATTCTCTGATAGTGATTAATTTTGATTTATTTTTAGGTAATTAAAATATAACCCATATATAATTATTCAATTCCGATGTTTTGGGGTTTCCAAAAACAAAATCTATGGTGAATTTTCCCATTTCACTTGAGGTATAGAAAATGGTTGGATAAGCCCCTTAATAATTTAACTCTCACCCTTAACATACAGATATTCCAAACACTGATAAACATTCTAAAAAATATTTCTCTTTATTTTTTCCAACCACAAATAATCTTTCAAAGAGGAAAGTGGTGGGTGTTATACTATTTTCACATTTTATTTGCTAATCTAAGCCCCACAACCCTACCAGATGTGATAGGTTGTCACCAACATGTGGGTTTTTTATTTCTTTCACCAATTTAATAATATTATAATTATAAAATTCCCAAATTTCAATAAACCATTCTTACTTCGTCATTAAGTATAAGAAAAACCATAATGGTTTCTAATAACAATAATCTCCTATCCTAAAAATTTAAAGTCATTCCTCATCAAATAATTTTTTTAATAATACATAGCTTAGGGGTTTTTTTGAAATAAATTTTTCAAAAAATATACTTAATCTTGAAAACATACCATCATATAAAACCTTAAAAGGCATGTCCAATAATTTGACCTTTTGATCAACCTTAAACTCATAAACCCATGATGGTATCCATAACTATTAATTAAATATTATATAGAGGCATATACATTTCTAAATTATAAATCACATTTAAATTCCATAAATAAGGTATTATCATAGACAAAAACATTTTCATTGGAAGTGTGGGTTTATCCTTGCATCGATAGAAGATCAAATGTTATTTTATACCTCCAAAATACATGTAGAGGGAGATAATTAATGCTTATAATCACATCAAGTTCCACTAAGTGATACACAATATTTTTTTCATAGGGGTTCTATATATAAAAAAACATGAAATTTTCAATTAAGGAGTGGAGGATAAATGTGACCAAATTATCATGATTCACTTTATCTATTATGATTTAATAATCATTTAATTTGTCCTTTACTTTTAGTGGTTTTTGTGGTCAATCATCCTCATTACACCTTGGATAGAGACATTGATTCAAAAAATTCCAAAACATCTTACACATGAAGCTCTAAAGTGCAGATGGCACGTTTTGTAGTGTGTTCACTTTATTTTCATCATTAGCTAACTTTTTCTCACCATATCAGTAATAAATATCTCAATGACCTTTCTTAAAACACTAAAAAAATTTATTAGTATCCTTAATAAATTTTCTTATATATATAAATCCAAACATTGGGCATAAATGAAAGATCAACTTCTTTTCCCAATGAATTTTAGAGTTTCTCTTGAATCCCAACTATTTTTCCTTTGCACAACCATAGGATTGATGGGTCACTCCAATATTTATTTACACCATGATAACAAAATGAACAATTTCTTTATATATATCTATGTCCCTTATAGATAAAACCCTTGTGAAACTTGGTTTTAATACACTTAATAACTGACCAACCTTACATTCTAGTTTGATGATAATAATAGAATTCTATCTCAGAAGTCCTGTAAAATTTCCACATATGAATGAAAAATTCATTATACTTATTCTTTAACTCAAGTAATTACTTATCAATTTTTATGTGAAGTGTATGAAAAAATTAATTATTATAAAATAAGTTATTAATGTCATCCCACTTAATGGATTCAAATTCAACATTTTGCCTCATATTTTTGATAAGTGTCATCCATTGAACCACTTATCCATTCCAATTATAGATAGAAAAAATGATGCTTTAAGTATCTAAAAATTAGATAATGTAAAATATATTCTCAATTTTAGTAACACAGTGTTATGAAACATGTGGATTAGTATAACCACTATAATAAGGTGGATTATTCTATAAGAAGGACTCAACATATCTTATTTCATCCTTTACCTATTTGGATATTCAAGATGTTTCATATCTTGATAATGTTGTGTGATCATAGAAAATATATTTATTTTTATTTAATATTTAATAAAATTTGGTTTCTCAAGAGGATAATCATCACTTTCCCCACCTTACTGAGTATTAACACTCTTACATTAGGTTCAAACCATTCACTAAAACCGAAAAGCATAGGGTATACAATAGTAATTATAGAAAGGAACTACATAATTATGAAAAATAAATTATAGAATCTAAAATCATAAAAATCAGTTTTCAAACTATGAAATATTAGGCTTTTAATAGTTAATTCATTAACATTATTTAAATCCTTTATGATGGTTTGTAAATTGTTTTCAAATATCTAAATAATATCCCAAATAATTTAAAACTAGGTGTGTTGCAAGGCCCATTTTCATGAACTAGGCGATGATTAAGTCTAACTCAATACACCATTTTCCTAGTTATTACCACTAGGTACTTATTTGTTAGATATAAATCCACATATATTTTCTAGATATGGATGCAAAATCTTGTAAACCACTCAATCTATCCAATAATAAAATTCTATGACTTTTTTAATATACATTGACACATACATATTCATATCGATAAACATATCCCGAGAGATATACTTATAAATATTCCTCAGGATATCACTAAAGTTCTCTCATCCTTATTTAAAAATGTTGTCAAAACAAATCTATGATACTAAATATAATAACCAAGGATTTTTATATATAATTATCACATATTTTTATATGAATATTCAATACATTTCATAAACACATGCACGAGGACTATAAAAGTTAATTTTATTTTGAGACTAGAAACACAATATTCATATTTCATGAAATATCATCAACATATCGCATAATGATATTCTAATATAGTACTCCTCTTAGGCCTTCCCTACCTAAACCATTTTTTTATAAATTGGGGAAGGAAACATAAAAAAGGGTGCGCTCAGATGCTCAGTATGAGTAAAAATTTGATATATCAATCTATGATCATATAATAGAACAAGATAATCATAATGGTATTTGATAATACAAATATCTTATGAAGTTCATACACAACCTATCATAGATCACAAACATGACTCATGGAATCAAACATTATTATTTTTGAAAATATGTTACAAAATAAAGAGAAATAATAATAAATTAATCATGAATCAAAAGATCATGTCATAAAAGTGTGGCGTAATCATAAATATAGAAAACCATTTCATATGTAGGGGATAAATTCTAGAACCATCAACATAGTGGATCATTAATTATCATCACCTATTCCCCATTATGGATCAGGATGCACCTATTCCACATAATAGACTAGGAATTATCTATTTCTCATTCTAGATCAACCACATCAACGTGTTTCCCATTTTTATATCCTGAGATGTAAAGATATAAAAAATTAATTGGAGGGAGATATATTTCCCAAAAAAGTTTCATAGTAATTTTATCATTTCATTATAGAATAAAACTTGGAAAAAGAGACAGGATTTCTAAGCATCATTTCATTATAAACCTAAACCATTCAAAGAAATAAAAGGATAATATCATTCAATTTTATTCATATTAATAAACAACTATCATCAAAATATTCCATCATATATGGAAAAATATTTTGAAATATCATGTGTTCCATTTCATTATGAGAGTAGACTTTACACTTTGAATAAAAATTTTGAAACATAAAACATTTTCAAAATTTTTTTCATTGAAAATAACCATAGAAACATATAAAATAATATTTAAAAATATTTCACAATATTTATTGGGGAAAATAAACTTTCATTGAAAATAAAAATTTAAAAATTATAAATGAAAAAAATATTTTGAATAACCATTCGTCTAAAAATATCCTTGGAAACTTATAAAGGATTCATTAAAATATTGAGTGGTCCTGATAGTGAAAAATATTCTCCTGTCATACACTTTTAAAGAAATATTCCTTTCACATTTTTATGAAATGATAACAGGGTTAATTTTGAAATAATAATGAATATTAGGTTTAAAACATTTATTACGTTGTAAAATAAGGGTAAAAATTCCTTTAAATAATCCTAAAGTAACATTAATATATTTTTGAAACTATTTTTATAAATCTAGTATATGAAGGGAAAATGGTTTTCAAATGAGGATGAAAATAAAATCATTTTTATTTAAATTAATTATTTTGGAATCATGATTAAATAAAGAGAGAAAAATTAAGGGAAACATGTATTCTCAAAACAATAATTATATTATAATAAAATTCATGATTTTCATGAGATATAGATCGTAATATTTCATCATTAGAAGCATAAATATAAACAATCCTAATAAAAAATGAGATTGTATTATAAAACTCTTACAAAATTGGTAACATTTAATCATTATACCCATAAAAGAAAAACATTAAATAATAATAAAATCTAACAATAATAAAGAAATTAATTATATTACATATCAAATTGGCTACATATACACCTCATGGAAGAAGATAAGCTCATAATAGAATGTTTGTCCTGATGAGAACAAAATGAGAAACAAATACCTTACCACATTGGTAAAATTGAAATAATAATCCTCATGAATGAGATATCCTCAAATTGATAAGTAAAGTTTCATAATTTTAAGTATAATAATCATAAAATACATTAATGGGCTATATTTAAACCATATAAAAGAAACATGTGGTAAATATGGAATTTGTCTCATTGAATATAAAAGTGAGAGGGAAGTCCCTAACCTTAAGTCTCAAATACCTTTATAAATGTTCGAAAATCCAAAATAAATATAAGTTAATGACAAATATATTAAATAACCATAATTATATATATTATAAAATATATGATTTACTTTGAAAATATTTTCCCATTTATTAACAATTCCTGGTAAAAATCATGTTTTGGGTAATAACATATTTTTTAATGTTTTGTTTTGATTTGTTATGTTGGATCCACTTATATTGATCATGTTCAAATAGTAAAAATATTTTTAAAACTAATATCAATATATTATATATTCAATATATATATATTTAGAGTAATCCATAAAATCTAGAGATAGAAAATGAAATTCAATGTTCATGGAGATGGTCGACTGGATGTATGCATAAATGTTGGTCCCATTTTCTCAATTGATGAAATGAAAGAGGGGTATATAATAAATTAACTTTAAATAATAATATTTTTCTTATATATAATTTTTTTATAAAATTTTCTTTATTTCCATCCATGTAAATCATACTTCAAAAAATGAATCACATCGTTTCATGGGGCATTAGTCTGTCATACACACGAGAGACGTTATCATATCCCCAACCAAATGAAAATTAAAAAGTAATATATGGTTATATATTTCAATAAGTATATTTATATTTTAAAAAATAATATATATATTATAAACCCATTATCATTCAAAAACATGATAGTGATGATGGAAAATGTTTCACATCTGATCGCAAGGTGATAATCCTCCATACACACGAGCAACATTATCATTTCCAATATGAGGGAAAGAGAAGATGGATTTTGATCATTACCATATAATAATAACATATTATCATATGTAATTTAGTTTTTTTACTATATTTTATATTTTAATATTATCTTAAGTATATGGGGGAATAAATAATAAAAAACTGCTCATTGAATAAATTTACCTCTTACTCGAGTAACTCCTTAGTATTTCACCAAAATCATTCCTATATTGGATTTATAACCAAAATAAGGATTATAGGATAATATGAGTGAATTTATGATAAAGGTTAGGCAATTATTCTCCGAACCAAATGGTTTTGGAACTGTTAAGAGGATATGATAGGGGGTGGCCTTTTATATGTGGGTGAGTGACACACTTGTATTGTTTTTTATAAAAAAATGTACCTAGGTTTTTCACATGAGAAAAGGATTGAAAAAGATAAATGATCAATAATTATACATGATATCATATAAATATTTTCATATAATTAATTTTAGAAAAGTTATTGTAACACCCTGACCCTAGTTACCCAGAGTCGGTGCATTATTATGTATCACTACCATGCTCAGAAAAGATCAAGTCTCAAAAGACGGATTAGTTTAGTAGCCTTGGAATCACTAGATACATTCATAAATGTTAATTACATCATAAATTAAAAAACTACAATAATATAGTCTCCATGGTCCACACTCATATCCCCTTCAGACTATCCCTGGAGGTCATTCGTAAAATACTTCTTCACATCCTGGGAAAAATTAAAACATTGAAAGGGGTGAGCTCAGATGCTCAGTAAGAATAACAATACAGCGAAAACTTTCATAAATAAGCATAAACATTTAATGCAATGTATAACCAAAACAAAATCCTTTTAAACTTGAACTTAAACATAAAATAGAAAAGATAAAATGAAATAATTCCATTTACATATTCACATGGATATTCTACTAATTGAATAATCATATGCAATATCAATAGCCACTTTCATAATGATGGAATGCATAATGCAAGACTATCATAACCACGTAGCCCAGGCCCCGTACAAAGACTACAAATAAGACTTATTCAAGTCCTTGTTCCAAGATACTAGTTTGTCTCGTTATACCTACCGATGCATCAAGGAGCTATAGTGGGCTCCACCCGTCACTTATTAAGTCCAATGCATTCCTCATATGAACAGGTTTAAACATAACATAAACATTCGTATTAAAACTAGCATAAAAAATGTCAATACATTCTCCATAAACCATGAATGGTATAATAATAACACATCCATAGTCAAACATATCACAAATCATTCAATACAATATGGAAGTTTTGTATTATAATAAATCAACTTCTAATAAGCTTAAAACCCATCGAAGGATGTTGACATAGATGAAATCAAAACTATTTGAGAGAAATATCTCTTTTTTTCGAAATCATTTAAAAGTCACATAATTATAAAATAAAACATTTACTTTGAAAATATCCTTATAATCTTGTAAGGGAAGCTTCAAAGATTTTACAATGGTGGAAAATAGCTGCACCCACCATATAAGTTAAAAAAGACATTCATACCTTAATTTTTTCGAAAAGGTTAAAAAGAACCTTATTTGGAAAATGACAGAAAGATTATTTTAAAACCATTTTATAAAAAGTAAAACAAGGGTATAAATGACTTTAACCCATAGTCTAGTAAATAGTAAAAATGTTTTGGAATAAATTTTTAAGAAACATGGATGTGGATGATAAAGAGGTCCCAGTAGATAATTACATATAAACAACCTCGAATAATGAAGAGATTGTGAAATAAACCCTTACCTTGTACATTTACTTTGTTGAAGGTAGGTTAAAATCCTTTATAATTGCGAAATAATTGTTATTAAATTATACAAGAATAATTTAAATTAATATGATATCATATATGATCTTTTATTATTGCTTTGTTAATAATATCTTAGTATTATCGTTCTTTCAGGTGTTAACTTACTCGTTTTATTTTATGTGTTTTGTTACATAAGCCGTGTTTGTTTTAGATTGGTTGTATATTATTCATATCCAGAATTATATCAAGTCCTTAAACATTATTTTCAATCATCAAATGAGAATTATACTTGAATGGATATGATGGGGAATGAATCTCATCGCGTTCGTGGAGACGGTAGTCCGTACGTACGCACGAGCGACAATATCATTATTTTGATATTAAAATAATATATAATTTGATTTTATATCATATATAAAGAATAATTATCATGTTATATTTATTATTTACATGAATTACACATCATTATTATACCCCTCCAAATAATAATGTATTGAATAACAATTACACCACAACGTGGAGATGGTAAGCCATACGTAAGCACGTATGGTGACATGTCATTCAAAGGATGGATAGAATACTGAATATGGTGGTACCATATTTATAATAACATCACAGTATATATAATATACTAGATTTATTATTTTATAATTTAAATAACAAAAAAAGAAGAAGTTGAAGAAGAAAGGAACTTGAAAGAGGGTGGTGAAAACATTACCTCTTCTTCGGGTTCTTCCTTTTAATTTGATCAAAAGGGCTCCTTAGGTTGGATTTATGACTAAAGTAAGGCCTCTAAGATGAAGGGAGGATATTTTAGAGGGTATTTGGGCATATGTTGGCTGAGCCCAAAGGCTTTGATGGTTTGAAATTGAGAGAATGGGGAGTGCCCTTTTATAAGAGGGTGGAGGGGCACCTTGGTAAAAGCTAGAAATATTATTTTATAATAAATTCATATTCGGTTCATAATGGCTCCAAAGTAGATTATTTAAATTTTAAGGTGAGTATATGTCTAAAACAACTCAACTAATAGGTTTTAGACAGGTTTGGGTCACTTTATTTGCCTTATATTTTAGTTTTAACTCTTAGTTAATTAGTTTGACACTTACCATGTCTCTTTGTATTTTTATATTATATAGTCAATAAACTTAAAATAAAATTACAAGAGACCCAAAGTGGTCCATTAATGATACACCTATCATTATATAAGTCTCTTGGCCAAAGTGTAGATATTTAGTAATACAATATTAATTAATAATATAATATTTGTTTTGAAAACTATTTTATGTCAATTTTGACACTATTGGGTATTTTGTTTTTGATAATTTCATAAAAACATTATTACTTAGAAAAAAATTAATATAATTAGTCATAATATGCCATATAAACCTATAAAATTAGCGTAACTCATAAAATGTCTCAAATTACATTTATTTTGATATTTATAATATCAATTATTTTAATATTTCAATAGTTTGGTAATTACTGCATCACCATTGTGTCGTAAATAAATTAAATTATTTAATGTCTAAAAATTATAAATAAAATACTATTATGTAGGAAATATTCTTATATTTCTAATGAATATTTATAATATAATTTATCTTATGTATAACCCTATATTAAAAATGTTTTATTTATTAAACATTGATTTTAACTCTTTTAACTCTTCTTTGAATTAAATAATAATAAATGTCCTAATCTAATCAAAGTGGACCTAAATGATAATATTTGAATCCTAAGGTTGTTTTTCGTCGAGATACACTTGTCCAATAGAATTAGGACATGTGTTAGTGTAATATTAATATCATTTTTACCCTTAATTACCCTATTTACTTTTAACTGTGGTAAATAAAAGTAAAAAGTTTCTATTCACCAAAAATCCTATTTATCTTATTGAACCAAAATTTACTCCTTAATATTAACCGTTTCTATAGGATTTTTTAAATTCTCCTCACATAAGTGGTAAAATTAAGTTTTATGTGAATTTGCAAATTCTCTTAGGAGGTGGGTAAAAGACGATGAAAAGTTCAATAAAATTTTTATATATCTAAAATTATTCTAAAATAACTACAATGAATTACATTGAACTTATATAGGTACTATGTATCTATTTTGACCTTAATTAAATTTAAATAAAATAAATAATTATTTAAATAAAAATTCGGTTTTAAACTATATCTTAGTGTTTTTTCACTATTCATCAAAAATTGAATGTTTTCAGAAAAATACCAAAAATTAACCCGATTCTAATTTCGATATTCCAAATCCAAAAATGAAGTCTATTTTTCAAAATTCAAAAAATATAAGTTTCATTTATTAATTTAAAATTAATTTCTGTTGTTAAAACAAAAAGCGTGTTTTTAAGAGATAATAACTATCAAAAGATTGACAGTTGTTTATATCCATTTTAAATGTGAAATTACGCCCAATGACCAACATTGTATTAAATGGTAAAAATATATTCTAAATATACTTAAAAACCACTCAAATTCAAAATTTATCACTATTAATTATTTCTATACAATTTTTTTAATTAAAATTTACTAATTTTAATTATTCATCAAAATATGAAAGTTATCCGAAAAGTACCAAAACTTTATCGAAACTAAATTCTTATGTCCCGATTCTAAATAAGAAATTTATTTTGTCAAATTGAATATATATAAGTTTCATATATTGGATTTAAAAAGGATTCTCCATTAAAAGGCTATAAAATTACATTTTTAAAAAAATACTTCTTTTATCTGAAAAAAATGTATTTGTTCTTAAATTATGTCTAAGAAACTCATAATATGGATTCTAAAATTATAAAGATTATATAAAGTTAAAAATTTAGTTAATACTATTCATAACCTCTTTTGAACGACTTGTTTGGTAAGTCATGGTGTGCTAGAACTCGGTGTTGCGTGTAGTGAAAGTTATTGAATTACTTTGAAGAAATAATGTACTATGAAATCTTGGGGTGTTACATTCTTCCCTCCTTCAATAAATTGAGTCCTCACAATTTGAAATTATGTTTCAAAAATAAAAGGTTGAAAATAGAAAAATACCTTTGGGAAAACCCATATTGGAAATTAGGTTAATAAAATTTAGTCTTAATAAGAGGAAAAGGAAAATGAAAGGGTCACCACAAAATTATGATCTCGATTAGGAGAACATTGGCAGAAATTAGAGATGTATAATTGGAGGGAAAAAGTAAATTTTTATTGGTAGTGATTGAGACCATCAATCAAAAATTAGTTTAAAATTGAGGGCCTTAAATTCATCAATCTATGATGATTTAAAATACCATCAGTTCAACAAAACATATGGTATTAAGATAACACATTCTTTGTTTTAAGATGCCTTCACTAAAGTATAATAGTTAATTTCCTCATAGAATAAGAGAAGAAGAAAAATATATACTTGACAAGTAGAGTCCCATCCTCTAACTAATTTCTACCACAAACTCATATTTCACTCTAAAATATAATAGAACTTAAAAATAATATTCAATTTATCATATTCATATAGGGTTAAAAAAATGAATTTATAATTCATATACCAGAATTTTTTTCATAAAATAATTACTACATTATTCAATCCATGACATCACGTGGGCTAGTGGTAGGTGATACACCCTTGTCGCCCTTCAGTTGCAGGTTCAAGTCTTGAGGCCTTTCCGGACACGATGGGTTGCCGCCCGAACTCCGGGTTATCCTTTTCTGGAAATCCAAAAATAATCTCAAACTAGAATTATCCAAAATAATTCTGTGCAAACTCATAGTCCAAAATTTATAAGGAAGGTAAACACAATGAAGATCCTTTTTACCCTGTAATAGCATGTGAATACCTTCCTCATGTATTCTTTTTAAAACACTGAAACATCTTGAATTACCATAAAACCTTATTGATTACATTCATGCTCCCTCATTCCTTATAGAATACTGGATATAATTCATCCATCCAAAAATGTTGTAAACTTCAACAATGATGGAATATACAAATCTTTAATCAGTTTCAAGGCAGTCAAGAATATCCAATATAATTTACCAAATCAACCATATCTTATTCCAAAATAAGTACCTCAATATTAAGACCATATTATGGTTTATCATTCCTCAAACCATGTAATTTCTAAAAAGTTTAACTTGTTGTAGAGTCACTTTTCATAGTACCATAAAATCTCAAATCCTCAATGAAATAGTACTGCAGTACAATTCTTATTTATTTCTAGTACATCATTGATACAACACTTCAATGAAATAATTCCAAAATAACAACATAAGAACACTAGTCATTCCTCTTCATCTGTGGTAGTATCATAACTTGATTATTATCCAACAGCATCATTTGTGGCATAGTTTGATGACTGGGACATTGGTTCGTATAGTGTCCAAACTCCTTACAAATTAAGCATTGTACATTTGAAACCTTTTTCTTACCCTTGCAGTCACGTACATGGTGTCCTTTTTCTCCACACTTGTAACATACTACCATTCCCTTCAAGAATTTTCGAAGGTGATTCTTTCCACATTTATCACATATGGGAAGGTCCTTCTTTACTTTCTTCCCTTTATCTATCATTCTCTCTACCATCCTTTCCTTCTCTGGATTCCCTTCAAAGCCACATGACTCCTAGAATTATTTACATATCTTATCAACACATGATACTATTTCTTCATATGATGATAATACATGGGAGACTATTTACCTTCTCAAATCTAGATTAATACCATGAATGATATGATCCTTCTTACTCTTTGGATCTTGTGTATTGCTAGAGTTCTCATTCCTTCTACTGGGTGTCATTTCTAAACAATGGCATACACTAGATTAGTTTATGAATAGAAATACCTAATACCAAACTTGTAAAACACTTAACATATATTAAATAGTCTATGGATATAATACATAATCATAAAAATGTTTTCTTTAAGGATGTATATACTCATAAACCCTTCATAATGGTTCAAAAAGAAAATGAGAATTATCCTAAGCATATCCCCCGAGAGTGTCGTAACCAAGATTGTAGCAAGGCCCGTTGTCGTACACCAGTTCCCGTTCGAGTCTAGCTCAAAGCGGTGTTTTTTGGGTTTTACCCCTAGGTACATCTATGCTATAGCCTCCTCTACCTGCTTGTATCCAGACAGGGATTTATTGCTCGGAAAACTCACAAAAATCTCTACAATTCCAAAATTCTAGGAAATTCTCTTATACTAATCCTCAAATTCTATCTTAGGGATATGTTATTTAATCAGAGTTTATATAAATCTAGCTTCTATGTTTTGTACTAAACTTCCTCTGATACCAACTGTAACGCCCAGACCCCAGTTACCCAGAGTCGGTGCATTATTATGTATCATTGGCATGATCACAAAAGATCAAGTCTCAAAAGACCGATTAGTTTAGTAGCCTTGGAATCACTAGATACATTCATAAATGTTAATTACATAATAAATTGAAAAACTACAATAATATAGTCTCCATGGTCCACACTCATATCCCCTTCAGACTATCCATACAGGTCATTCATAAAATACTTCTTCACATCCTGGGAAAAATTAAAACATTGAAATGGGTTAGCTCAGATGCTCAGTAAGGATAACATTACAGCAGAAACTTTCATAAATAAGCATAAAAATTTAAGGCAATGTATAACTAAAACAAAATCCTTTTAAACTTGAACTTCAGCATAAAATGGAAAAGATAAAATGAAATAGTTTCATTTACTTGTTCACATGGATATTCTACTAGTCTAATAATTACATGCAATATCAATAACCACTTTTATAATGATGGAATGCATAATGCCCGACTATCATAACCACGTAGCCAAGGCCTCGTGCCAAGACTACAAATAAGATTTTGTCAAGGCCTTATGCCAAGACACTTGTTTGTCTCATGAGACCTACCGATGCATCGAGGAGCTATAGCGGGCTCCACCTGTCACTTATTAAGTCCAATGTATTCCTCATATGAACATGTTTAAACATAACATAAACATTTGTATTAAAACTAGCATACAAAATGTCAATAATTTCTCCATAAACCATGAATAGTAGAAAAATAACACATCCATAGTCAAACATATCACAAAACCTTCAATACAATATGGAAGTTTCGTATCATAATAAATCAAATTCAAATAAGCTTAAAATCCATCAAAGGATGTTGACATAGATGAAATCAAAACTATTTGAGAGAAATATCTATTTTTTAAATCATTTAGAAGTCAGATAATTATAAACTAAAACATTTACTTTGAAAATATCCTTATAATCTTTTAAGGGAAGCTTCGAAGATTTTACAACAGTGGAAAATAGTTGCACCTGCCGTATAAGTTAAAAAATACATTCTCACCTGAATTTTGTTGAAAACGTTAAAAAGGAACTTGTTTCGAAAATGACGGAAAAATTATTTTAAAAGAATTTTATAAAAAGTAAAACAAGGGTATAAATGAATTTAACCCATAGTCTATTAAATAGTAAAAATTTTTTGTAATACATTTTTAAGAAACATGGATGTGGATGATAAAGAGGTCCAAGTAGATAATTACGTATTAACAACCTTTAATAATGAAGAGATTGTAAAATGAACCCTTACCATGTACTTTTCCTTGGTTGAGGGTAGGTTAAACTCATGTATAATGGTGAAATAATTGTTATTAAATTATAAAATAATAATTTAAATTAATATGATATCATATATGATCTTTTATCATTGCTTTGTTAATAATGTCTTCGTATTATCGTTGTTTCGGGAGTTAACTTACTCATTTTATTTTATGTGTTTTGTTACATAAGCCATGTTTGTTATGGATTGTTTGTATCTTATTCATATACATAATGATATCAAGTCCTTAAACAATATTTTTAACCATAAAATGAATATTAAACTTGAATGGATATGATGGGGAATAAATCTCACCGCGTTCGTGGAGACGGTAGTCCGTACGTACGCATGAGCGACAATATCATTGTTTTGATATAAAAATAATATATAATTGGATGGTATATCATATATAAAGAATCATTATCATGTTATATTTATTATTTACATGAATTAAAAATAATTATTATACCAATCCAAATAATAATGTATTGAAAACAATTACACCACGACGTGGAGACGGTAAGCCGTACGTACGCACGTATGGTGACATGTCATTAAAAGGATGGATAGAATACTGAATATGGTTGTAAAAAATTTATAATAACATCACAGTATATAGAAGATACTGGATTTATTATTTTAGAATGGAAATAACAAAGAAAGAATAAGTTGAAGAAGAAAGGAACTTGAAAGAGGGTGGTGAAAACATTACCTCTTATTCGGGTTCTTACTTTTGATTTGATCAAAAGGGCTCCTTAGGTTGTATTTCTGACTAAAGGAAGGAATCTATGATGAAGGGAGGATATTTGAGAGGGTATTTGGGTAGAGGTTTGCCGAGCCCAAAGGCTTTGAAGGTGTAAAATTGAGAGAAGGGGGAGTTCCCTTTTATAAGGGGTGAGGGGCACCTTTGGAAAAGATAGAAATATTATTTTATAATAAATTCATATTCAGTTTCTAATGGCTCCAAAGTGAATTATTTATAGTTTAAGGTGGGGATAGGTCGAAAACCACTCAACCAATAGGTTTTAGATAGGTTTGGGTCACTTTATTATCCTTATCTTTTAGTTTTAACTCTTTGTTAATTAGTTTGACACTTACCATGTCTCTTTGTATTTTTATATTATATAGTCAATAAAATTACTATAAACTTCCAAGAGACCCACCAAGTTGTCCATTAATGATAAAAATATAATTATATAAGTCTCTTGGATGAACCATAGATTTTTAGAAATAGAATATGAATTAATAATATAATAATTATTTTAAAAACTCTTTTATGTCAATTTTGACACTATTGGGTATTTTGTTTTTGATAATTTCATAAAATAATTATTACTTCGAAACAAATTTATATAATCAGTCATAATATGTCATATTAACCTAGAAAAATAGTTTAATTCATAAAAAGTCTCAAATTACATTTATTTTGATATTTATAATATCAATTATTTTAATATTTTATTAATTAGGTTATTACTGCATCACCATTGTGTCATAATTAAATTAAATTATTTAAAGTCTAAAAATTATAAATAAAATACCATTATGTAGGAAATCGTTTTATCTTTATAATTCATATTTATAATCGAATTTATCTTATGTATAACCTTATATTAAAAATGTTTTAGTTATTAAACATTGATTTTAACTCTTTTAACTCTTCTTTCAATTAAATAATAATAAATTTCCTAATCTAATACAAGTGGATCTAAATGATAATATTTTATTCCTAAGATTTTTTTTGGTCAAGATAAACTTTTTGAATAGAATTAGGACATGTTTTAGGGTAATATTAATATCATTTTTACCCTTAATTACCCTATTTACTTTTAACCGTGGCTAATAACAGTAAAAAGTTACTATTCACCAAAAATTATTTTTATCATATTGAACCACATTTTAATCCTTGATATTAACTGTGTTTCTTGGATTTTCAAAATTCCACTCATAGAAGTGGTAAAATTATGTTTTATGTGAATTTGAAAATTCTCCTAGGAGGTGGGTAAAAGACGGTGAAAAGTTCAATAAAATTTTTATATATCTAAAATTATTCTAAAATAACTCCAATGAATTAAATTGAACTTATATAGGTATTATGTATCTATTTTTACCTTAATTAAATTTAAATAAAACAAATAATTATTTAAATAAAAATTCGGTTTTAAACTATAACTCAGTGTTTTTTCACTATTCATAAAAAATTGAATGTTTTCAGAAAAATACCAAAAATTTACCGTAATCTAGTTTCGATATTACGAATACAAAAATGAAGTCTATTTTAAAAAATTTAAAACAAATAAGTTTCATTTATTAATTTAAAATTAATTCTCATTGTTAAAACAAAAAGTGTGTTTTTAAGAGATAATAACTATCAAAAGATTGACACTTGTTTATGTCCATTTTAAATGTGAAATTACGTCCAATGACCAACATTGTATTAAATGGTAAAAATATATTCTAAATATACTTTAAAACCACTCAAATCCATAATTTATCACTATTAATTATTTCTAAATTTTTTTTTTAATCAGAATTTAGTAATTTTAATTATTCATCAAAATATGAAAGTTATCCGAAAAGTACCAAAACTTTATCGAAAATAAATTCTTATGCCCCGATTCTAAAGAAGAAGTTTATTTTTTCAAATTGAATATATAAAAGTTCCAAATATTGGATTTAAAAAGGCTTCGCCATTAAAAGGCGGTAAAATTGCATTTTTTTTAAAAAATACTTCTTTTATCTGAAAAAATATATTTGTTATTACATTATGTCTAAGAAACTCATAATATGGATTATAAAATTATAAGGATTATATAAAGTTAAAAATTCAGTCAATGCTATTCATAACCGCATTTGAACGGCTTGTTTGGTAAGTCATGGTGTGCTAGAACTCGGTGTTGCGTGTAGTGAAAGTTATTGAATTACTTTGAAGAAATAACATACTATGAAATATTGGGGTGTTACAGTTATTATTTCATTTTTACACATATCATTTTTGTTTTCACCCCTCATAAATATGTTTCTACCTTTACTGTGATAATTAAATATTGGTGTTTTTACTATTCATTTGACGAAAAATTAATTTTAACTTATTTTATTATATAAATTATTACGATTGAAAATATTTAATCCATATTTCCAATTTCCATTCTAATAAGTGGAAAATTATAATTTAAAATTAAACCTTTAGGCATGATGAGAAATTAGTTTTCCAATAAGAAATTGGTCAAAAGTTTAAAATGATTTTATTTCAAAATTATATATGAAATTGACATATATTAATTAAATTTTATTAATAAATATATAATTGATATAATTTTACTCTTCTATCGTGATTTCATCTGTAGGGGAAAAGTATCTCAGATCTTGGTTCCCTTTTACCCATCCCGAGGATCCCTATTTTTCCAAATGTCCCAGATCACTTCTAAGAGGCTCCCCAACTTTCTTTGCTTATGATGGAGCTCAATGGTACCTTATATGTTTACAAGATCACAAAGGTGGCCCATTTTCTCCTCTAGCGGCCTTCAGTTGAATCCTTTGATCACTTCGTCTCCGAGTCTTGGAAGCTATAGGAGTGTGCAGTTATCAGTTTGCTTGACCAAAGACATTTAATGATTCACTTTGGATCAGAGGAGGATTTGATTTATGCCTGGTCCAGGGGCCCACAAAGATACAACTAGTCATCATTATACCTGTTTTTTCTGGAGATTTGATTTTCATATGCAGCGTGACCCTTCGTCATTCGCGATCTGGGTAAGTCTTCTGAGTCTTCTTCTCTCATTTCAGAATCCTTATATCCTGTGTGTAATTGGAAACATGATCGGGAGGTACCTTTTCTCTGATTGGCGTACTGAGGTTTTTTGTAATCTTATCTTCCCGAGAATATGCATGAAAGTTGATGTTGTAAGGTCTCCAGTCCGGTGCATTTGGATTATAGATGACTAGGAGTTTTGTTGGAAGCCGGAGATGATTTTTTAGTTGTGGATGCATTATTGTGTGTCCTAGAGAAGGTGTGGTCATTTGGCATCAAACTGTCACAGCAGGAGGGTGAGTAGATGATAACAAGTGATGGAGATGAGTCATTGTAGAGGGTGTGTAGCATCTGGTCCAGATAAGGTATTGATAACGGGTCACACTGAAGCTGGTTTGACAGTAAGAAGGGGTGAGGGAGGAGATAATACGGTCTTTGAGGAGGGCATTGGGTGTGTCATACATGGAGATGCTGTTAAGTAGGATACTCGGTTGGGAGAACCTCTAAATGGTGGTGTAGTAGTAGAGGAACTAGTGGCATCAGCTCCCATGAAGGGGGTGGTCTGAGAACCTTTAGCTAGCAGTGCAGTGGTGGAGGAGCCAATTTCATCAGTTCTATTGTAGGGGATGACCTAGGATGGTGTTGAAGAGTTTATTATATGCTCTTCTGGTATGAAAGAAGATATTAGGCTTCTGGGTGAGAGAATCTATAACTAGCTATGCAGTGGTGGAGGATCACATGGATCCAGCCCTAATGCAAGGGGTGAATCGAGATGCTGCTACTTCGTATATTACATGCTATTCTGGGATGAAGAAGATGTTTATTCCCTCAATTCCGACAGTGAGTAAAATTTTTAACAGGTTGAGGAGTGACCTGGGTGTTTGGAAGTACTCTTTGCTAGAAGATAATGTAGTTTTGTGTCAATCAGGTCCTTCCAATGGACAAGCTGTGGCTGAGAATGTGGGGCATTCTGGACCTGAGATCACAGTGCAAGATACACTAGGGGATTCTTTGGCTTGCAACTTTATGCGGTCATATCATGTGATTGATCTTCTTTTGGAATCAATTGTTCCTTTCTCGGGGGTTGTGGATGACTGCATTCAATAATGGAAGGATGATGATGCTGGAGGAATGATGATCATGATCTCTACCTGGAAATAGATTTCTAGAACTAGAAAATGAGGAGGAATTTCATGAAGAGGATAATGCTACAAGGTAGGAAGGTGGCCTCTTGCATCTTCTAGTTTCTCCGAAGGATGTCGCAATCGTGGAAGACGTGCAGATTATGGTGGATTAGACACCATGCCTTACTATAGTTAACGTTAACAATCAGGTCCAACAAGAATATGGATTGGAGGAGGGTTATCAAGAGGTGAAAATCATGGGAAAGTGGGGTGAAATCTTGAATAGTGACAAGAAAAAGGATAGTGCTGTGGTCAGGTCTTCCTACAACGATGTTGTTCGGGGTGAAAGGATGAAGGTACATGAGGATGAGGTTGCTAAGACTAGCCAACCACGCCGAATACCAAAGAAAGACTATTCTTATCTTCCAAGACCGGTGTATACCAGATCCTATATTGGGAAGGAAAGATGGGATATGCATTCCTAGAAGGAGTTTTTAGCCTTGGAGAAGTTGAATATTATATAGAAATATTCCAAGGTTCTTAAGAACTATGAAATATCAGAGTGGGAAATAGATACTACAAAGGAAATAATCTATAATGGGGGTGGTGAAGGGTATGACTTTTATGATATGCAATTTTTTTTTCTGACTTTTCATTCTTGCTTAATGATTTTTCTTTTATTGATAAATGGTCAGAGGCTTTCCTCTGAACAAGCATTCCTTGTAAATTCATTGAATGAAAATTCAATTTTTTAACAAAAACCAGTATATTTCATTATTTGTTGAAAAATTTAAATTAAAAAAATTTAAAAAACACTTAAAAATAATTTTCAATTTATATTTTCAATTTTTCTTATTTCTATCAAATAATTTTTATAAAATTGTAAAAAAGTTACTTTAAAATAATTTTACAAGCTTTTAAAAAATGTAGTTTTATGCTAAAATTGGGTTTATTTTTATCTCATACATATGAAAACAAATAAGATGAATTTTAAAGTATTTATAGAATATAGAATATATAAATTTTATTAAAATTATTCTTTTAAAGTGATTTGTTTAATTTATTAATATAAATCCCGTTTCTTCCCATTAAAATAGTTTTTTAGAAAAAGATTTTATTTATTTAAAAAATTGTTTTTAGTTTAAATTCTAAATAATTTTTCAAAAAATGATTCACGTGTAAACCATATATTTTCATAATTCATTTAACCATATTCAAAGACACCACTATAATTTCTATCCTATAACTATCATATTATGTAATAATATTTTAATTATATGTCGTTGGTGTTGCATGTAACACAAGCTATCGAAAAAATTAAATTTATTTGAAAAAATAAATATTTAATAAAATATTGGGGTGTTACACCTTATGTAATGAGGATAAATTTCCATGTGTGAAAAACATTATTCGCTAGGTTTTTAACCAAAGATTCCCATGTGAGAAAAATACGATGCGCTCACAGATCTTCCTAATGAAGATATTTAAAAATTCCCATCAAAAACAATAATGTATTACAATTCCTTAAAACGTATCCTATCTAAAAGATTTTTTTCGACATCCTATGGTAGATTTTTATTTAATTAACTATGGTCTAATATAATATAGTCTTTGGAATATTAATCATAAAAATATCTTAAATATATGTGTAATGTTACTCTAAAGAGGAATATATATAAGGAAAGGTTGAAATTATGTTATATTTTTCCAAAGAAATAGCTGAAAACATCATATTTATTAGTGTTATGACACCTCACATTGAAAATATGGAATGTGGGACAATAATATCATTAACATATGAGGAATATTTTTTCAATTAAGAAGTATAAATATATATGTAATGTGTCAAAAATCATCTATCCTGAAGCATAATTAGCTTTGAAATATGAAAAACATATCTGTAACATAAATAACATTTGATGAGTGTTGATAAATTTAATTGTTGATGAAGCTTCAAAATATAATGACTCAACCATAATAAAATGATATGTTTGAAAAATGAATACGATTCACCTTTGTATAAAAATAACGAAACATGAATGTATTAAATAAGGATTCTGTCATTAAAGACTCATATTTTGTCCAACCTTGTCATATTTCTCACATTCCCTATTCCGATACAAGATTCATACCCTCTAAAAACAATTATATAAAAATATATTGATCCTTATCTAGACATGGTACCTTAGTAGTGGGTTAAAATATATTTTTATCCTCATGTATCTTTTCCATACATCGATAATCTAGAATGGAGTTGATCCTATTGATGTGGGAGAAGGAATACCCAAAAACAATTATTGTTAACGTGGTTTTAGTATCCCTTAATTTTTTTTGAAAGTGAATTTTTGATGATTTATAAAGTTTATTAGGAGGAAATATCACTATCCTCTCATGATATTTTATCCTCAAGAAATAATGAAATTATAAAAACATTATACACTGAAACGATCTTGATATAAAATCTATTATTTTATATAGGGGTGTAAAAAAAACCTCTAATGTGTCCCCAAGATCATTATCAATTTCCAAAAAGCATACATTGTTAATTTATACTATGGGCTACAGGGTCTATCTGATGAGACTAAATCTTAATGTTATATTTTACCAAAAAAATTATAAATTATCCATAAATTGTTTAAAAAACTATTGTTGTAAAAACATAAAATATCTTTAGATTACTATAAAAGGAAACATAATTTAATTTATTTCAATTAAACTTATCGATATTTCTAATACCTAATTTTAAATAATAAACTCACCATTACTTATTAATGAAATGGACCACATGATAAATATAATTAAACAAACCTTAACATTTAAAATAGTCTAAAAATTACCTTATTCATATATAAATGATTAATTACTTAAAGATGAAAACCAAAATGATTTAAATGGATATTTTAAAATAAAAAAGTGTTTCATGTAGGATAACTCAAATATCTCCGTCAAATCTCCCACATAAACTAATTATATAAAATAATCCACATCAACTCAAAAATAAACAATCTTAATAATGATTCACCTAGATTATTATGTTATACCACTAATATGAAGATAAATCTCACCAATACCTTTTAAAATTTCATATTTATTTAATCTTGAAGGGATTGATTATGATATAAATCACATTGATTGGGGAATTGAATCATTTTTGGTAAGTTTGAATAAAATTAATACTACATGAATTAAATTGCATTTCAATTTATCACTATCAACTATTTTGGTGAGTAGATCACTAATGTTTTGTCCCCCATTATTTCTTTAAACACAACCAAAAACATATTTACCGAAGTGACACATCAATTTTCATGGTTCACTACTCAATATGTGATTGTATTTCCTTGGTATGAATAGGATTCTTTTATGAACAATCCACCCACAAATTCAGTATTTTTGGCACAATGAGAAGGACCTTGAGGCTTATGTTTTCAAGTCTCCAAGATATTCTTCAGTAAATCCAATAAATATGTTCTATAACACCACAAGATCTTATGATATATTTCTCTTTAAATATATCTTATTTATTTGATGACTTGTGATATATGCAATCCTGAATCTATAAGAACAATAATACAATATATTTTTATATCCAATCCATTAAATTGGTGGAATGCATATGAATAACCCCATTTTTAAAAATATGTATATATATTTTAGATGAATTAAATATATATTTTTTAATGTCATTATATTCATTAAAAATACATTTTCTCTCAATAATGCTACTTTTTGAGAAAAAATATAATGAAAATCTTCAAATTTTTGAAAGTTTATTATAAAAATGGAACTTAATTTTTGAAATAATCATTTTAAAAATATTTTAGAGTGATTTTTAAATATTTTTATGAAAATATTAAATTCTTGTATGATTAGTGAAAAGTGTTATTTTAATAAGAAATTGTTTATTAATTTAAACAATTTACAAGATTTTAATTTTTTAAATGATTTTAATGTTAAAAATATTTCATTTATATTTTGAAAAAAATAAATTATGGACATTCAAACTAATTTAATTTTTTATTTTGGTATAAAAAGTTTTTATACTTCAGAAAATAATTCTCAAGACAAATGCTTTTCATCACATGTTGTAGGTTTAATTTTACATTATATTATACCACTTATGTGAATTTATTTTTGAAAAATTTATTCTATATTTGGAATAATGAGTATCCTATTTTGTAAATATATCCCATTTATTTTTTTCATAATTAATAGTGACATTAATAAATAATTTTCACCGCAGTAAGGGTAAAATGGGTAAAATATGGTTAAAACAATGTGGTAATGCTTTAAAATTCCTGTGAAACATTACTTTACACTATGGATTGAATTTAATATGTCCATTTCCATTCAATTAATAAATATAAGCCCACTTGGTTCCATTTTTGTTTCTATATTACCTTTATATTAGTTTAAAGAAATAACGAATACAAAATATCACCCTCTTGACTTTAATATCTCTAAAATATTTACATAACAAAAAAAGAGTACAAGTTATGTTATAAATATTTATTTTAAAGATATGTAAATTTTTGAACAATAATTTATTTTAAATTTTTATTAAATTAATAGTTACCATAAATGCGTATGTAACACATACAAATTATTTAGTAAATTAATTTAAAATAGAAATAAATAATTTTAAAAATAGTAAATTTAATAAAATATTGATGAATTATTTTTTTACATTTTTTTTGATGAATTATCATAATAGGTTTGTTTGAAAGGTTTATAGTAAAATTATATTACAATCATTATGTTTTTAGAGTCTAATTAATTGAATAGTGTCCAAAATGACATTAATAATATTTTTTGAAAAATAATATTTTATTAAATTACATAAAAATAATAAAATAATACAGTATGTGAAGTATGATAATATATTGTATAAAATTTATTCCCTTTTCTATTTATGATCCAATTATTTTCTTATATGTAAATTTATAACACCTTATAATGAAAATAGTTATTTCCATGGTTAAAGACAATTTTTTTAATGATGATGTTAATCAAAAGGATAAGATTTAAAATGACCCCCGATCCAGTATACATTACATTGGATGTTTATATTTAGAGAATAAATTATTTTTATTTAAATTCATTTTTATTTAAATTCTTCGTACATGAGAAATACTTTTATTATATCGAAATATTTTAATTAATTCCAAGGGTTCCCTGTCCCTCTATTATAAAAAGGAACCTTATCATCATTAATTTACCTCACATTGAGTCATATAGATTTAACTAAATATGTAAAATACTTTTATAATCTTTACATAAAATATGTTATAGGTTCTTTTCAACTTAAAATTCCATTACAATGGTGTTTAATAAAGGATCTAAAGAGGTCTCCAAAAGAATATGAAATTATCTTACCCAACCATGTTAAAATGAATTCTTATTCAACATTTGATAAATATATGTTATTAACTATAGAATATTAAATTTTCTATCATATATATATATATATATAAATTTTATTATAAACATGAAGCCACCATTATACACCATCGTTCCCATGAAAAAGGAAGTGAATGTATCGCTCATGCGTATATCTAAAATACCACATATACATATCGATGTAATTAATTTTCTATCGCCATATTTCATGGATGGTTATTATGAAAGGTTTAATTCTTATATGTGATACTTATAATATTTTTAGGTTTATCATTCCATGTTTTTAAAAGTAAACACAATGTTCGATATCCTACATGATAAGCTACATTAAGTTTATATAAACTACTATATATTATTGTTTTAGTGTTACCAATATAAAAAATCTGGTAGAATGGAGTTTATGAAAAAGATTAAATAAATTATGAAAATATAGTTTAAAAATGTATATATAATGAATTATGTGGTTACCAATTAATTATAAATGAATATAAAACTCTTTTTGAAAGAAAAGGAAATCTATTCCAGAAAAATATTTAAATCTGCACAAGTGTGTTTTATTTTAATAAAATAAAAAAATAATTTTTTTTGGACTATATTAATGAAATATATATATATATATAAAATTAAATATAATTTTTAACATTCATCATATGTGTTTTCTAGACATGATATAATAATAAATCCAGTTTTACACTTAATTTATTTCTCTTAAAAGTAGTTTTTCTGCAATATAATGGCACACTTATTTTAAATCTATTTTTTAAAAATTTATAAAATTAATTTGAAAAAAATAAACTTCTTATTTTAAATAGGAATATAATTTTTTAAAATTTTTGTGTTTTTCTGATAGGTTTCATGTTTTGTTGAATAGTGAAAAGATACTAAATTTTAATTGAAAATAGAATTTCTTATAAATAATTTATAGTGTTAAGATACATTCTTGATTTATTTTAGAGTATAATTAGATTTTTTTTTTAATTTAATACAATTTAGATCATTTTAATCATTTTTATGCTAAAATTGGATATAAAAACTTTTCTACCTTTTGAACAGTTTTATATTAAAACTCATTATTTCGCCTTATCTACGAGGTTAATTTTAAATTAATTTATAAAACTTATATGTTTTGGATTTTTAAAAATGTATTAAATATTCATAATATCAAGAAAAAAATTTATTAAATATATACCCTTTAATTTATTCCAATATGAATAACAACATTTTGTAATTTTTGTTACCACAGTTAAAGTTGAATTGGGTAATTGAGGATACAAATAATTTTATAAATATTATAAAATTACCAAAAAAACTTTTCCTAATTTTATTGTATGAGTTACTTTCATCTAAAGAAATCATTGGGAAGATTTTATGACCTCTCGGATCCACAAGAATGACATGAATCCCTTTATGTTATTTTATTTTAATGAAAAGTCAAAGATATGAAAATAATGTTTTAATAACTATAAATTTTTTAATATAGCATAATTTAGAAGATATATTCAAATATAAATAGCAATTTTAATGATAAAAGTGTAAAGTCTCGTGTTTTTGAACCTGATTAAAATACGAGGGTTTTCAAAAAAAATTAGTTTATCTATTGGTTGGTTTTTAAACTACGATCCAGAATTTTATTCCAAGTGTTAGAACACCTAAAGGTGTGATTTTTGGAATTGTGTAATTACGCGATAATATCTGTGGGTGTCTTGATGAGTATCAGGAGCACCAAATACAGAAAAGTCCATTTTAATGGATTTACATAGGCATCACACGATTGCGGTCTAACCCATGTAGTTTACCTAGTTTAATAAATTATTTAATTTAATTAAATAATATTACTTGAGAGATTGTGATTAATTAAAATAAAGTTTTAAAAATATTAATAACAAAGTTATTATTATTATGTTTTTTGTTTTTTAATTAAATGAATGATAAAGAATTAATTAAATGGTGGTTGAAAAAATTAATATGGATTTGGGGTTTATCAAAGAACAGTTTTAGTTAAATAAAGAGTTTCAGAATTGTTAAAGAATCATTTATTATTAAAAGGTGGAATGTGCTAAAACTAATAATTTTATTATCATTATTATTATGGTGTCATAAATTATATTGATGCTTTGAGATTTTAATTTCATGTTAAATGAGTGTATCATTTATGAAAATTTAATGTGGCTTTTGAGCTTCTCAAAGAAATGTTTAATTAAATGAGGAGGTTTAGATTTAATGAAGTTTTGTAAATGAACAGAGGTGTTGGGTTTATCAATGGTTTCAAAAATAATAATAATGAGATTATTATTATTTCAGTTCTATGAATGTAATAATTTTTTATTATTACAGAAATTAAATTAGGGGTTATGGATTAGATTATTTATCATATTAATGATATTGTAATAAATTGGGGTTTGGGGTTTTAAATAAATGAAATTTAGAATAATAATAGTAAAGTTGTTATTATTATTTTTGTGGTTATTTAGTTAAATAAGTTTTAAAATAATTTATGATCAACATGGAGTTTCATATTCAATTATGAAATGATTATTAAGAGAATAATAAATGAAGAAGGTTTTTTAATTAAATGGGGAGTTTTTCACTCATTAGATAAGTTTTTAGTGTGTATAATAATAATAATTAAATGATGATTATTATTTTAATTACTACATTCAATTAAATGGATTAATTTAAGGGAAAAAGAAAATAAAAAGTTGGCATGACCTCCCATGTTTATCCTCCTCCATGCATGATGTAGAAGCATCTCTGACCTCCTCCAAACGACCCTCCTCCTCGGGACCTCCAGCAGCACACAATCCCTTGACGACCCTACCTACAACATCGCGACACCCAGGTAGAGCTCTTGCAGTGCACGACTGCCCTCCAGGCAGTACCTAGAGGTGCACCACCCCCTCTCCCAGACTCCACATTGTGCGCAACGATTCCTCTCAGACTCTTCATGAATCTTGTCCGCCTCCTCAAGGTGAGTCTGTCTACATATAACTCGTGATTCATATAGGCCATTTGACTCCTCTCCCTCTTTCCATGTTTTCTCGGCCAAAACCCTAAGGTTTTGGTTTAATACAATCATTTTGTTCCTCTATTTTTTGGATATGAGAATGTTGACTCGGGACCCATTTTCCCATAATCCAGTATCCGCCGCCAAGGGCGAGGTGGATTATCTTGAATTGTTTTTTTCCATTGGTTCAGGTAAGTTTTTAAACCCTCTATTTGGTTTTACACCAGTTGTATTAAGGCCTATTAATTTTTTATAAGTTCCTGGTACCATGTAAGAGTTTCATTATTCATTACTACTTTGATTCTGGGTACCAATTTAGTATATTGAATTTTTTTTGATCAATGAATTCAATGCGCACATATAAATAAATAAATAAATAAACAAATAAACAAATAAATATATATATATATATATATGAAGGCGTGTACGCATGCGAATGTGGACTAGTTGTGAATTGGTTGCCGCCATGTACATTAAAGCATTGCTGAATAAAAATGGTACCACCCCAAGGTAGGGTTCCAAATCTTTACCAATTTATTTAAGAATGCCTATTAGATTCATTAAATAAATTGAGAAAGTGAGTTTCCTTGATTATGGAACTACATAGTTTTATTGAAATACTGATTAAAGATAAACTACTTGTTAGTGGTAATGTCATATCATGCTTGTTGTGGTTTGAATTTTCATATGTCTTCTTGCTAGTACTGATATATGATTTGTCAATGCATTCCACTTTTTTTGTTATTAAATGATGTCGCCCATGTGAGATAAACGAGGATTTTATTATGTGTTAGTTTTGATAATGTATTGTTATTTTGTTTTAAGTAATATGTATAAATAGTTAAATGATTTGAATAGAGATTTTTGATTAATAGGGTAATTGATCAATGAATTAATTATCAAAATGTTATTTGGGAAATGGTGGAATTTACTGAATATAGAGAATATTGAATATTTTGACATGTTCAAAATATAAATTAGTATCTGGTAATAGTTAATGGATGGATTAATTATTACATGATAAATGGTAAATGGTTAATTAATTGATGAACTGGTTAAAGAGATATGATTTTATTAATTAATTGTTGAATTAATTAATTTGTATGCATTAATTTATGATTGTGAATTTATTAGTTATTATGACTATTGTCCAATAATACCTTTTTAGGCGTATTAGTTTTTTATACCTTAAGTTATCTTGTATGGGGTTATTTTAAAATCTGATATGCTTTGTGAGATGATTGCTAAATATCTGGGCTTTGTTCAGCATGTTTTGATATGATTATGATGAGCATGTATATTTTTAAAGTCATGAACGAATAATTGTTTGAGTGTATGGGTTTAGACTTGTTAAAGAATTTGTCTAATTAAATGTCGAGTTAATTATTTAGATGGATTGCTATGAATAATTAATTATTAATTAATTATTTACTATTGAGATATTTAATGAATAATTAATTGTTGACTTAATTGACGAGAAATTTATTTGTTAATTAGTTGTTGAATTAATTAACGGATTAGATTAATTAATTTATGGATTAATTAATGGATGGTTTTGAGGTGTTAGACATGGAATTCTACAACAATGATTAATATATATATGTATGTATTATTGATAAATGGGTTTTGAGATAGGGACTAATGCTCCAAATACTCACGGGGTGCTAGACATGGAATTCTACACCCAGCTTGCATGCAAATATTATTTTATGGGATAGATACTGATTCTCCAAATACCCATGGGTTGTGAGACATGGAATGACACTCCAAATACTCACCAGGGTTCTAGACATGATTTTTTATACCCATTAATTTGCATCGGAGTATGGGTCTAATTGGTCGTACATGAAATGAATTAATGGTTAATGAAAACTGTTATGACATGATGTTTGTGAATTGAATATGAGATAGGTTTTAAACTTATTAATGAATTGGTTGAATCACTATTAGTGGAAATACCTACGAGCGAATCACTATTTTTAGTGGAAAACCTCAGTTATATTATATGAAAGATTAAATTTAATATCTTATGACATGTTATCCAAGACAAATCACAAGCTTGGATTCAGTATTTACTTTGATTACTTAGATGGTCATTAGAGACATCTATGTTGAGTGACTTATACAGGGGATTTTGAGCATAGGCCAAATCTTGAGATATTAATAATTTAATGAGGTTTGAATAACTTATTAATGAAAATGTTTGAGTAATGATTATTGAGTATGCATGAAAGATGTATAATGTTGGTTCAGACACTAGCTAAGAGATGAAGCAGGTACTTGGGTATATAGTTACTTGGTACTAATTACTTTATTTATGTATTCTTTCACATGGTTCAAATTATTTATTAAATGTCTCGATTTGGGGTAGACACTAGTGGTCCCAGCCTACTGAGATTTATATCTCACAACCTACTCAAATCTTCATTGCACTGGGGTACGTGAGTAGATTCTATTTGGTTGTAGGATTATGCTATTTTCATTTACATGGGAGATAGAAGCAGAGGACCGAGAGGAAGCTTGAGATGATCGAGGAGACTTCCCTCAAAGCATTGATTCATTATTTATTTATTTATATATTGGAATGTAAAGAATGTTGTTTTGTTCAATGCTTCCTATTTTTGTATCATTAGAATGTGATGCATACATCTTATGTATGAATGGAATTGGCCATCTATTTTTTACAAGATTTATAAAATCTGACATCTTCTACATTGTCATTTATTCAAATGCTACCGCTATATATTTCCATTATCTATTACTGAACTCATATATGTGGTTATAGTATCCCCACTGACTATCCATAGACCTTCATTGCAAGGCAGAAGCCTATGGTGTACGAGGAGATGTGCTTGAGGTCATGTGGAGATCGGTCCGACCACTTGTTTAGTGGTGAGCTAGGTCGGGATGTTACAAAGTATTATTAGAGTATTTGTTTTCCTTTTTCTTACTATTTTGGGGTTGGTAGAAATGATACTAGGGATGTGTCGAAATTTAGGTTAATTTTTTTTCTTGGGACTGGTCTCCCCATGTACGGGAAATGACCAAGTGGTTCGGGATGAGAATTGATGTTTGTAATATTAGAGGTTATATTTGATATGATTTCACCTTGAGTGACTGGTGTATTTTACAATGCTTATTTATTTTTATAATTATAAAAAATAAATATCTTGGCCTGATATGGAAAGGAATTTTCATACATGCATCATCTTAGGAACTTAGAGATTCCCATGTCATGAATATAACATTCCTTGTAGTTGCATTAGTAGGATGACTGAAAATTTTGATTATATTCCATGGGTGCAATGCCATGTTTTGATCTGATTTATCTTGCCTCTATAGATATCATGTTACTTTGATAGAATTAACATGATTGAGATATTATATGCCATACTGCCTCAGTTATTATCATGTTTTGTTATTGCTCCATGCTTCTTTGTATTAGCATGTTGTTATGTTACAGCTTATGCTAACATGATATAAGTGATTTTTTATATGAAAGGGATGCTAATGATAAAATTTTAAATTAATGTTTCCATGATAAATGGTAGCCATATTCTAGCGATATGGTGTATGGGTTCCTTATCGATAGGTTGATGGCCACCCTTCTGTTTGAACCTTATATAACCATAGTATGTTTGAAAATGGTTATAAATGTAAAAATAATGAGTTTTGATTAAAATAAACTATTGTTGGGTTTTATTTTGAAGAACACGAATAGAATGAATGGGACCCTCAGAGTTCACCTTCTTGGAAAAAGAATTTTGATGCTAAATTTCCTGTTTAAATTTTAAAACACTGAATGTTAAATGATTAAAAAACATGTTTGTGATAGAATTCCTATTTTTATTCCATAGGGAATGGTTTTGAAAACCAATTGACTTGTTATGAAAAAAAGTAAATGTGTGTTTGTTGAAATTAATTTAAATGTTTAAAACTGGAAATGAATTAATTAAAATGGATAAAATGATAAAGGATATTTTGAATCTTGTGATATCAGTTTTGTGTGCCTTGGAGAGAGATCAATGATTATGTTTCTTAAGTTGATAACCCATGGTAGGTAGTACCCCTATAATGTTCTATAATGTTAAATTATGTTTATCCCACTGCTCTGGAGGACTTCTTGGGACTCGACTGTTATGGCACACCAATAGGTTTATGTTACGGCTTTTATGATCAATGTTTGACGTGGTGATTGTGGTGTGAAAAACATCACTTGAATGAAATAATGTGTTTTAAAATAGCATACTGGCAAGCGGTTGATCTTTTGTTGCGATGTCATGGACAATCCTAATGTAGGTAGTGTCGCATCATTTTAAGTAAACATATCGACAAGCGATACTGAGCTTTTAGAACAGAGTTTTCCAATAGTAGTTCGACTGATCTTCTTAATGAACTTGGTTTTTCTCTTAGTGAACTCTTCTAATTATGACAAGCTTATACCCTCTATTGACCTCATAATAGAGACAATAAGATAGCGTTGGTCTTATGCCCCTCTATAGTTTAAATGTAGTTGGTTTTGATGAGTATTTTTTATTTGGGTAGTACACGGGATGTGTAGTTTCTTTGGGCTACTCCTTTATTTGTGTTGGGGCACGATTGTTTTTTATATCCTTGATATGGAATGACATGGAAATTTCACTAGAGTTTAGGTAAGGATTTTGTTATGCATGCGGATGGTTTTGGAATAGTTTTAAGGGAACACCGTCAGATAAAGGGAGAAGGCGGGTTTTGGGTCTGTGATATCTTTCGAGGAAAGAATGCACAACCTACTCCATTGGTTTTTCGAGATTTAACCATTTTCAATGAAAATGTCCCTGTAATTGCCTTAGGTATAAGCTTCATTTCTATGTTTAATCTATAATGTGTTCTTTGGCTCTGGTTTTAATGGCTTATCCATTAGGCTTTTGAAGGGTTAAAGGTGCGTTTGGCATTGGGAACACAACATGTAATTTGTAACGAGATAAAATTACTTTGGTAGGTTGGTTGTTTTAGTAGTGGATCCTGATGGATTCTCGGGGATGAGAAGTTTTTAAGGTGGGTAGATTGTAAAGTCCTATGTTTTTTATCTGGGTTAAAATATTTAAACTAAGATCCGAAATTTTATTCTGAGTGTTGGAACACATAAATGTGTCGTTTTTGGACTTACACGTAATTACACTACAATTTTTGTGGTTGTCCCGATGAGTCTCAGGAGAACTAAATTCAGAATATTCCATTTTAATGGATTTTCACAGGCAGCGCACAGTTATGGTCCAACTCGTTCAATTTACCTTATTTATTAAATTATTTAATTTAATTAAATAAGATTATATGAGAGATTGTGATTAATTAATATAAAGTATTAATAAAAATAAAGAAGTTATTATTATTTTTATTATTTTGGTTGTTTAATTATATGAATGATAAAGAATTAATTAAATGGAGGTTGATAAATTAATGTTGATTTGGTGTTTATCGAAGAATTGTTTTAAATAAATAAAGAGTTTCAGAATTACTAAAGGACCATTTATTATTAAATGGAGGAATATGCTAATAATAATAATTTTATTATTATTATTTTCATGCCCTGGCCCTGGACTACCCCGAAGCCGGTGTGGTTTCATTTAAAACATGGTGTGTAATTTTTTTATAAAAAAGGAGAGGTGAAATCACACACATATGTTTCACTAGAGAGGATCATTTTTTGTTTAGGACCTGTAGAATAAGATAATATTATTACAAATCCTTCAAAATGGAACAAATATATCTTTATTAAGAAGTCACCAAATAAAGAGACTCAAATTTACTAAACCTGTAAAAGAAAATAGATTGAAAATTTATGGTGAGCATATGAATTCCTAGTAAGTGGTTTTAAAAAAACATAATATACCGATTAATTTTTTTTTGAAAACATTCCTTCAAAAGTATTTATAAAAAAATTTATTTAGGAATTATAGAACACATGTATCATAACATAACATTGTCTCTAAGAATTATAAAATCACATTTCAAGGAATATTAACATATTTTAAAGGAAACATGGTTTACAGAATAATAAGTAAAATTCACTGTAATTTTAATGTGTATGAAAAGTGAAAGTGAAAGTTCAAAATTTATAACTAAGAGTAACACATGATTATAGTTTCATATAAAAATAATAACCTCAATTTCATCCTTTACTTCTATGAAACATACACTAGCTCATAAATCTCTGAGTGCTGAATAATTAATAATCCATAAGATTTTATTTGTTCTGATTCTCATAAACATAAGCTCTTTAACTAAGAATATTAAACTAGTCAAATATTTTTTTGGTTAATTAAATTACAAAGTCATAATAAGGAAAGTTCATAATGTGGGACTACATCAAGGCCTTGTACATGTTGTCTAATGATTAAGGCCTCAACCAAAATCCATAAATCATAAATTTTTCAAGGCCCTGTGCCAGGAACGTTGTTTGTCTCATGAGACCTACAGATGCATCAAGGGGATATAGCGAGCCCCACCCGACAGTACATAAGTCCAATGCATTCTTTATTTCTATAAATCAAAGTGCTCAAACCACTTCGATTTATTAAATTACTTATAACTTATCAATCCAATTTTCACATATTACTTGGTTTCTTATTACATATTATTCAAAGTGTCCCATACCACTTTGAGTAATTTAATTTTTCATTTAATATTATTCAAAGTGTCCCATACCACTTTGAATATTTTAATTTCTCATTTCATATTATTCAAAGTGTCCTCTACCACTTTGAATAATTTAAATTCCTAATTTCATAAAAGGACATTTCTTTAGAATTTTCATATACAAAGGGAATCATGCAAGTGTAAATAACGATATTATTATGCTTATGAAAATAGATGACTTTTTTGATAAGTAGATTATAGCATATGTGATGACAACTAAATCACAAAAATAAATACAAGTTTGTTTTCATAAAATGATAACCCTAAATTCTAAAATATTATTAATAAAATACATATTAGAAATTCATCATGGATTGGATGCATAACTAATTTTAAGTTAAACAAAATATTTCATGTGGGGTATTAAACACATAAATTTACAAACATTTATAACTTTTATTCATATGTATATCATATGTATATCATATCACAAGGGTACACACAATGTTAAAAATGAAAAGCATGAAATTCAACCATACCTAATACCATTTATTATTTATGAAAATAAGTGATTCATACATATGTATATAAGGGTAGAAAACATCATAAATTATACTATAGAATTATCCAAAATTAATAAGAAATTAGGGTTTAGGGTTGTGTAAATCCTTTTATACACAAGGGTGTATATAACGATTTGTATTTTTAAATAAAAACCTTTCATGTTTCAAAAACCACATTTTCCATTCATCCTCATCAATCATGGAAAATATAAATTAGATTTAGAATCCATATTTATTTTTACACATATATATATATATGTATAACCGAATATACAATGTATATATAAGAGACTTACACCAAACCATTATTGACTCTGACATGTTTTGTGTATATGAGGAAAATTAGTTAAACCTGGGTTCATTAACTTCAAAATGTTCCATTTGATATAAAAGGGTTCGGTTATAAAACATATACATATATAATTTTTTTGTATAATTGAAATATACAATATATATATATATAAGGGTCTTACACGATGATTGAATGACACTTAAAAGTTTTAAATATATTAGAGGAATTAGTTAAAACTAGGTTTCTTTAGTTTGAAAACAGGCAATTAAATATAAAAATTTTGCTAATGAATTATATATAAATATATATATATATATATACTTATTTATATTACAATTTATATAGAATTACAAGACATCACACATCCTTTGCATGGTAATGGATTAATAACTTCATGTTGGAATAAGGACCCACCATCTTAGATGGAAATTAGTAGGTATTATTATGATGGATCAGACCCTCATGGTCCATCCCCTTGCCAAAACTTGGATCCTAAGGGTGGCGTCTTGGTGGGTATGACCGATCGGTGTGTGACTGATCAGTGTGCGACCGATCGGCGTGCGACTAATCGGCGTGCGACCGATCGGTGTGAGACCGATCGACATGCAACTGATCGGTGCGCCACCGACCGGTGTGACGCGATCGGTGTGTCACTGGTCGGTACCCCACCGACCGGTGTGACGCGATCAGTGTGTCACCGATCAGTGCCCCACTAACTGGTGTGATGCGATCGGTGTGTCACCGATCGGTGCCTCACCAATCGATGCGACCGATCGGTGTGACCGATCGGTGTGTGGCATGATCGGTGTGACGCGATCGGTGTCACCCGACATTGTCAGGTTTTTCTTCTACAGTTCCTCCCGTAACACCACTTTTTGGCCTTTTTAACCTTTTGGATGTGGAGTCCATTTTTAATCCCTTAATCAATCATTAAATTACTAAGAGTGGGGCGAACCCCAATGGACCTAGCTGTGTCTGTGTAACGTGCCCCTCTGTTTATATAAAAACCCTTAAATGTCGCAGCTGTTACCACCTTTTTCAAATGGGAATCATTAAATAACAATTAATCCCATCGTGTGTAACCAACCAAACATGTGGGGAACCATGATACGACTTTAAATCCATTCAAATCCCCATATCTTGTAACAACGAGATCTTATCTATATATCACACAGGAAATTATTCTTCTTATTCTTCCTTTTGGTCGGCCTCTTTTTCTTCCGAGTGTGTTTAGAGTTCCCCTTGTGAAGGCAAGTGGTGCGCCTGTACCAGATCCTTTCTACTCACCCTTGGAGTCCCTGACATTCCTTACCTGCAAGTCGCGCATCTCCAGTTCTTGGCATATGAAGAAGAACTTTGATCCTTGATCAACCAAGTAGGGTTTTTTAGTTCTCCACTCTTTACTATGTATCATGCAGGGGGGTATGCTACTGTTTCTGTGGGGATTGATGGAATCAAACTTAATAAAGATAATGAACGGACAATTAAATAATTAAAGGGGTGTGATCGATGTTTTGCTATACTCTTTTTTGTTGATATGTGCTGTGAACTGTATGGGCTTGTGATAACTAAAAATCATGGCTATTGGAGGTCTTTCCTTGCGTTCTAATGAACCCTTGTCCTTGGTGATGACAAAATAACTGTAACATGGAAATTTGTTAGTTACCTAAACTCAGTTGGCTTAAATGGATGCTCAGTAAAACAAGAATCCATGTGTGAGCACCCCGGTTAACAAACAGAAAGAAGAACCAAATGAATGATGTGATTGAACCTTGAAGTTTCCTACTCTTTTTTGGTAGTAGGTGTGTTGTTTTGCTTGGTTCTTACGAGGTCACATGGATGGGGATGGGATACCCTATTGTGGTATAGTTGTTGGTTGTGGTTTGAGATCTGTGTGGGGCTGTATCTCAAGGATTTATTTGGTTCAAGTACTTCGAGGGATCTCACTTGATCCCTTTGTTGTTGTGACTTTACAAGAGAACTGGGTGTGAATGCTTAAATTTTTGTTTGGATATTTCTCTTCCCCTGGCTTGTGGTTATTCCTATTAGTTTCCTAGTAGTGCAAAATTCCCTAATGGGATCACTTCAACGTGAAAACGAGAATGGTTGAAATGGGGAATTGGTTTTGGGATTGTTTTGTATCTTAGCCATGAGTGATGTGCAATTATTTTATGAATGAATATTAATGAGGGTGTTTGTGCTTAGGTTATGGAACCCCTGGTTGGGATGAGTGCTTGTTACCTATACATCTATCTATAGTTTTTACGTTTCTTATTCACGCCCCAGCCAAGTTGAGCACTTAGTTCCGAACACCCCCATTTCATGGGGGAGGGTGTTTTTCCCCAACACTCCTCTGAGTGGCTGGTTATTAGCTCATTTTATACTCCATTTCCTGAATAGACCAAGACTCTTCGAGTAGTATGTGATGGAATGAGGTCCATTATAGCCCAATATTCTTCAGGCAGGGTAGCTGTGGTAGTTGGCCCAGGTGTGTGCGGGCCGGTTGTTTCCAAAGAATCTTCGGGATGAGGCCCAGGTGTCTTCGAGCATGGTCATGGTTGTTCTAGCCCAGGAGTCTGTGGGTGTGGTTAAAAGTGGTTGTTGTGGCCAAGGTGTTTGGGGGTGGGATGTGTGGTAGTGGCCCAGGTGTTTGCGGGTGGGATGTGTGGTAGTGGCCCAGGTGTGTGCAGGCGAGGTGTGGCAGTGGGACTACGATGTGAATTGCAGGGTGTGGCTGTGCGACTCTGGTGAGAATGGCGGGATTGGTACGATGCGTAGGATGTCTTCAATACCCAGTGGGGAAGTGGTGCGGGGTACCCAAAAATTGATGTTCTATTACTATACTTTACTTTACTTGCATTATTTGGGGAGTGTTCCTTCGTAAGGCTTGGGTGGATAGTTTTCCTTTCAAGGTTCTTTGGTTGTCTATTTTCTCACAGGGCGTTAGAATGCATCCCCACTTGTGCATGAGAGTATTTGGTTTCCCTTATTGAGTATACTTGTATGCTCACCCTACGTATATAAAATTGCTTTCAGGTTTCCAGGAGGACTTTAGGGATCGTGCATGTAATGACCCATAAATTTCAAGGTAATCTTTTTCTCAATTTCTTTGGGATTTTACGAGTACACAGTTTCTGACGGCACCTGATTCCGAGGCCCGGTGTGCCCGAAATCAATTTCTGAAGTTCAGCTCGGGTACGTTCAGTGAACAAACGAGTGAGTTTTTCTAACTTTTGAACCGGTGCTCGGAATCGAAATACGAGGGCACTGATGAAACCAAAGTGCCGGTAATTGCTTAAGATGACCATTTCTAGAGTTGTGTTTGCTCGGGAGGTGTTGTCAAATAAATGGGTTAACTGAAGAGTGAAATAAAATTTGCGCTATAATTTTATTTCTATTCTAAGTAATCATAACCTATGTGTGGAAGATGGTGTGGGACCCATGTAACGCCCCGACCCTAGTTACCCAGAGTCGGTGCATTATTACATAACATTGGCATGATCATGAGAAAGATCAAGTCTCGAAAGACCGATTAGTTTAGTAGCCTTGGAATAACTAGATACATCCATAAATTTTTACATTACATCATAAAAAAAAACATTTTGTCTTCATATCCCCTCATACTATCCCTGCAGTTCATTCATAAATTACTTCTTCATAATCCTGAAAAAAAAAATAAAACATTGAAAGGGGTGAGCTCGGATGCTCAGTAAGGATAACATTATAGCAGAAGCTTTCATAAATAATCATAAACACTTAAGGCAATTTATAACTAAAACAAAAGCCTTTGAAACTTGAACTTTCAACATGGTATGGCATAAATAAAATGAAATAATGCCATTTACTTACTCACATGGATATTCTACTAGTCGAATGATCACATGCAATATCAATAACCACTTTCATAATGATGGAATGCATAATGCCAGACTATCTTAACCACATAGCCAAGGCCTCGTTCCAAGACTACAAATAAGATTTTGCCAAGGCCTTGTGCCAAGACACTAGTTTGTCTCATGAGACCTACCGATGCATCGAGGAGCTATAGCGGGCTCCACCCGTCACTTATTAAGTCCAATGCATTGCTCATATGAATAGGTTTAAGCATAAAATAAACATTCGTATCAAAACTAGCATACGAAATGTCAATACTTTAACCACAAACCATGAATGGTATAAAAATAGAACATCCACAGTAAAATATAACTCATTTGATACAATATGGAAGATTGTATTGTATCACATTAACCTCAATCATGAATAATGAAGGATGTTGACATAGAAGAAAATAATCATCAAAACTATTTGAGGGAAATATCCCCCTTTTCTTGAAATCATTTAAAAGTCACACTATTTGTCAAGAAGCCATTTAAAAATAGATTTTTGAATCAAAGTGTCCCATACCACTTTGAAACTTTTAAAAGGAGTTTTAATTTTAAAACTTTAATGTCCATATAAATAAATCCTTAAAACCATTTTTAAAACATGGACATTAATGATCAAGATATAGAAGAATAAGTCTTTAAAACATTTAAAAATGGTATTTTGGTTAGAGATTCTAACCAAAATAGACACTTGAATACAAATAATTGAGGTAATCAAAACTTTTTAATATCATGAGAATAAAGGGATCCATGATATACTATGTCAAAGTACATTATATACACCATATAAAAGTGATTTGGTGTATATCATCAAAGAAGTCTCAATGGAATGTAAATTGAGATGAAATCTCTCATAAAGGTTGTATCCTTAGGTTAAGGATAAATCAACGACATAATTATGTGTGACAAATATAAATACACTAAATATGATTGGATATTCAGTGTAAAACAATCAAAGGACATTCACACATATTCTTGTAAAAACAACACCAACGAATTGGATGTTTAACTCAACAAATGGAGAATGAGTTAAAATTACTCTTATCAAATTCATATCAATGACTTGAGAATTATCAATGGAGTGATTATGTGTATCAAACGTATATCCATAGGAAGGGGAGTGGAAATTATGACATAATCAAATGAATAGTGATTCCACACATAATCTTTGGGTAATATAATCAATGAAATATGCGTAAAGCCAAATGAGTGGAAATTGAAATCTCAAATTCCCTTATTGATTAGGTAACTTAAGAAACAAACACCCATGAAAGAAAGATCATTCCACGATGATATAAATACCCATAAAATAAAGTATATTACACAATTAATACAATCATGGGTAGTACACATACACCACATGCAATAATTAAGTGGTGATCAATGGAATTCTCACGGAATTAAAAGTGAGACAAGAAACCCCTTACCACGTTAATCAACTGAGTCGCATGGCCAAAAGTTAATAACCACCAAATTATTTACATAATAACATGAATATAATGTGAATCATGATAATATATATCAAATGGAAGTACACAATACACCACTTTCAATAATTTAGTAGCGAACAATGGAAATCTCACGGAATTGAAAGTGAGATAAGAGAATCCCTTACTTTGTACTTTTTCCTTGGTCGATGGTAGGTTTACCTCCTGTATAATGGTGAAATAATTGTTATTGAATAATACAAGAATCAGTTACTTTAATATGATATCATATATGATCTTTTAACATTGATTTGTTAATAATATCTTAGAATTATCGTCATTTCAGGTGTTAACGGGTTCATTTTACTTTATATTCTTTGTTTTGTGAGCCATATTCGTTATTAATGGGATGTATATTATTCATATCCAGAATGGTATCAAGTCCTTAAACATCATTTTTAAATCATCAAATGATAATTATACTTGAATGGATACGATGGAGAATGAATCACATCGCGTTCGTGGAGACGGTAGTCCGTACGTACGCACGAATGCTACTTCCATTTAATTTTTATTTTAAAAGAATCGAATCCAAATGATACATAGGTATATTACTATTCCAGTAAAATATAATATTATATATATGTTACTTAAGTTCATTAACACCATCCTTTATACGTTCCATGTGTGGTATGAACGAGTCATATCATTTTAAGGGGGCGGTAGTCCGCACTTCCTCAAATGAAATTATCGTATGTATATACAACATGAAACGAATAATTGTATGAAATAAAATAGAATTACAGAAGCTTATATATAAAATATATATCATTAATATCATATTTAATTACAGTGCCATCCTAATGGCCACCATGAGAGGCGGTAAGATGTATTTGAACAATCATCGTTTCGTGAGGCGTTAGTTTTCCATCCACAGAAACATTATGTTCATCATCCATTAGATGGAGTTGTGTGAATGTGTAGTTTGAATCCTTCTTATAACAACATCCTAGTATATTTTGGATACTGGTGTTGTTACAAAATAGAGGAAATAAAAAGAGTTTGGGGGTTGGAGAAGCAAAATAATTGAAAATAATTTAAGAGAAAATGTTACCTTTAATTTAGGTAACTCACTTTGGTTGGAACCAAAGGACTTCTTGAAATGCTTTCTGCCTAAGGGGAAGCTTCAAGGAGGAGGATAGGGATGTGGGGAGCTTAGTTGGGCAGAGTTTGGACGAGCCAAGTGGCTTGAGAGGTGTGAGTAATGAGTAGAAGTGGTCTCCTTTTATAAGGGAGAGGAGGGGCTCTTTAGGAAAGAGTGAAAGTATTACTTTATAATATAATTATATTCGGTTTATAATGGTCCAAAAGTCATTGAGGTCGAAGATAAGATGACTAATATTCTAAATAACATCAACCAATAAGAATTGGACAGGTTTTAGATAATATTTTAATCATTATAATCTTATTTATTTTAATGATTTATTAATGAGGTAAACATTGCATCATTATTGTGTCATTAATAATTTAAATTATTTTATGTCTAAAAATTATAAATAAAATATCATTATGTAGGAAATCATTTTATCTTTCTAATTAATATTTATAATCGAAAATCCAACATGTATAACCCTATGTAAAAATTGTTCTTTTAAAAGATGTAAGCTTATGCCATTTTTGTATTCATTTTAACTTAATTAAAATAAAGTGTCATTATCACTTACAAGTGGATCAATGGGGTCCCAAAATTGACCCAAAGATGCCCATGGTCGACCATGTATCAACCAATATGGTTAAGATACGTTTTAGGGTAATTTAGTATTATTATAATATTATTTTTTAACCCTTATTTACCGGATTTACCCTTAACCATGGTAAATAAAATATTTACCGCAGTAATTATTCAAAATGTCTAAAAATAAAAGTTACCTATTTACACAATTTGAACATCCTGATTCCAAATATGGAATCCATTTTTCTAAATTCAAAACACAGAAGTGGCAGAAATTAATTTAAAATTAATTCCCGCTGTCAAAACAAAAAGCGTGTTTTTAAGAGATAATAACTATCAAAAGATTGACACTTGTTTATGTTCGGTTTAATTGTAAAATTATGTCAAATGACCAAAATTATATTAAATGGTAAAAATATATTCTAAATATACTTTAAAACCAATCAAATTCATAATTTATCACTATTAATTATTTTGATTAAAAAAGTTGTTTTTAATTAAAATTTAGTAATTTTTACTATTCATCAAAATATGAAAGTTATCCGAAAAGTACCAAAATTTCACCTTAGGCTAAATTTGATATTCCGAATCCAAAAATGAAGTCCATTTTGAAATATAAAATATATATAATTTCATAAAATTAAGTAGTACTATTCATAACGGCTAGTTTGATCGGTTGTGGTGTGTGTTAAAACTCGAAGTTGCGTACAACACACGCTACTGTTTTATTCAAAGGAAAGCGTACCGTGGAAGCTTGGGATGTTTTATTTTAAATTTTTTGATGTCCCCATTTAGTCAAAAAGTTTAAAATATTTTATTTAAAAAGGGTTCACTATTAAAAGTTGGTAAAACTACAATACTGAAGATGAATTTGTTCTTACATTATGTCTAAGAAACTCATAATATGGATTCTAAAATTATAAGGATTATATAAAGTTTAAAATTTAGTTAATACTATTCATAACCTTTTTTGAACGGCTTGTTTGGTAAGTCATGGTGCCCTTGAACTCGGTGTTGCGTGTAGTGCAAGTTATTAAATTATTTTGAAGAAATAACACACTATGAAATCTTGGGGTGTTACATTCTCCCCTCCTTCAATAAATTGCGTCCTCGCAATTTGAAATTGTTCTTCGAAAATAAATGGTTGAAAATAGAAAATATATTTGTGGGAAAACCCACATCGGAAATTGGTTTACAAAAATTTAGTCTTAATATGAGGAAAAGAGAAATGAAAGGGTCACCACCAAATTATGATCTCGATTAGGAGAACATTGGTGGCAATTGGAGACATATAATTGGAGGAAAAACGTAAATATTTATAGGTAGTGGTTGAGGTCATCAATCACAAACAAGTATAAAATTGAGGTCCTTAAACTCATCAATCTATGATGATTTGAAGTACCATCGGTTCAACAAAATATAGGGTATTGGGATCACACATTTTTGACATTTCAAAATATCTTAGTTGAAATCCCACATCGAAAAATGAATTAATGAGGCCTTTATTTAAAATAAAGAGTGGAAAGTATGAAGATTACCGAAAATAACACATACTAGGGTTCCATGTAGGAAAATATGGATATGGAGGAGAAATCTAACCATCAATTATCTGATGGAGAGTGGTAGAGAACATGGCTATGAAAAGGCCAACAATCCCAAAGCCATAAATTAGTGATGATTTAAGGTACCATCTACGACAACATTTTTTTTTAAAGTTACATTACATAAGGAAGAGGAATTCATTTATGATATTGACTAAGAACATTATGAGATATACTTAAATTTTAAGTAGATTTTCATTCTTTAATAAATTTCCACCACTAACTCAATTTTTTTAAACGATGAGTATTCAAGAAGACTTGGTCACACTGGAAGAGCTAGAATAAACTTCTATAGAATCACATGATCCATGCAGGATAAACCATATATTTACATTGTCTTTGAAGATTAATCAAAACCAAAATGGTTAGTGAATGATCTAATGATCCCCCAAAAGGACATTCATTGAGATAAATATGCACTAATCTTAATTTCTAAAATTAAACCAACAATACCCCAAAGTTAAATAGATACCATTCAATAACCAATTGTCCTTAAAATCCTTTAATATAATCCAAACTAATATTGAAACCCAAAACATAGAAGAATTTGATTATGTAGTCTCCCATGTTACATTGTATCTCCAAACGACATCAAATACTCTTAAAGTCACATACTTAAAAGTAATTAACATCATCACATATTCTCTGTTATAGGTTAATCATTTCCATAAATAACCCAAATCACTATAAATCAACAATAAAAATGTAGATAAAAATCCACCATTACTCTACAAATGAAACCTCATTGTATTCTATTTTCCTTGGGCATATAGTGTTCCTAACAAAACGAACATCTTCCAAAATAACATTTATCACTTAATCACCAAATCATTTTCCTATACCAAGGGTATTCATTTGATAAGACATAAGAACCCAAATCATCTTATTATTGATCAATAAAATCATTTAACAAAAAAAATAGTCATACTAACCAGGGACTTCACGTAGTCCAGTGGTAGGCGATAAATCCCAATCGCACTTTGGTTGTGGGTTCGATTCCCACAGCTTTGTCCGACGCGACGGGTTGTTACACGGTCTACGTGTTGTCCTTTTTCAAAAACTATAATCTATAATATTACCGAAATGAGATAAATTTTTCAAAATAACATAATTTAACCACAAATGTTATATCATACTTTGCATTTTCATCCCAAATTATAATAACTTATCATTTTCTCAAACCCCAATGATCATATAAAACCAAATGGTTATTTATACCTATATCCACAAGAGAAGAGACAATTATTCCTCAAATATCATTCTCACATGGCAAACTGAGGGGTTACAAATACAAGAGAAAATTATTCCAAAGTAAACCCATCAACAAGGAGTGCTAATACTTTTTAAATTTTTCTCCAACCATTTATTTCCGCATAGCTTCTTCTTTGAGCAAGAAAATATCCTATAAAATAGGACATTCACTCGGGTAATGGCCAGGTCCCCTACATTTACGGCAAATGACTGTAAATGGACTCTTGGGACCATTTTTATCTTCTTCCATAGTACTCTTCATTTTTCTTCGGCAATTCTTCACTTTATGTCCTTCCTTCCCGCACGTAAAACATTTCGTTGTCCCATTGAGACACTTTCCTGGGTGTCTCTTTCCACAATTCCTACATGATGAAAATTGAGGTTTCTTTTCTCCATGGTCTCCATTGCTGGAGATCTTATCATTTATCACCTTTCTCTTCCTTGTTGAGTCTGGGAGTTGGTTAATATATATGTTGTTGATCATATTTTTGGAAAACTGATTTGGCATAAAGACGATATCTTTTACGCCTATCAACATTCCATTTTGTTGATAATTTCCACCACCGTTCCCACCTTTTACATCATTCTCAAAGTCACTATGACTTCCTTGGAATCCAGCCATTGACTAAAACCAGAAAGCATTGTGTGAGTAATAGTAGTCGTAAAATCATTTAGAGATTAAAATGTCACCATATTCTCAATTTGAAACATATTAGGATTAACCAAGGTCATTTACTCTCATCTTATGTATATATTACTTAAATCGGTTTGTAAAGAAAATGTAAATTATCCTAAGCATATCCCCCGGGAGTGTCATAACCAAGAGTGCAGCAAGGCCCGTTGTCGTGCACCAGTTCCCGTTCGAGTCTAGCTCAAAGCGGTGTTTTCGGGTTTTACCCCTAGGTACATCTGTGCCAGAGCCGCCTCTACCTGCTCGTATCTAGACAGGGATGTATTGCTCGGAAAACTCACAAAATCTCTACAATACCAAAATTCTAGGAAGTTCTTTTATACTAATCCTCAAAGTTCATCTTAGGTCTACGTGCTCTAATCAGAGTTTATCTAAATCTAGCTACCAAGGTTTGTACTAAACTTCCTCTGATACCAACTGTAATGCCCCGACCCTAGTTACCCAGAGTCGGTGCATTATTACATAACATTGGCATGATCATGAGAAAGATCAAGTCTCGAAAGACCGATTAGTTTAGTAGCCTTGGAATAACTAGATACATCCATAAATTTTTACATTACATCATAAAAAAAACATTTTGTCTTCATATCCCCTAATACTATCCCTGCAGGTCATTCATAAATTACTTCTTCATAATCCTGGAAAAAAAAGTTAAAACATTGAAAGGGGTGAGCTCGGATGCTCAGTAAGGATAACATTATAGCAGAAGCTTTCATAAATAATCATAAACACTTAAGGCAATTTATAACTAAAACAAAAGCCTTTGAAACTTGAACTTTCAACATGGTATGGCATAAATAAAATGAAATAATGCCATTTACTTACTCACATGGATATTCTACTAGTCGAATGATCACATGCAATATCAATAACCACTTTCATAATGATGGAATGCATAATGCCAGACTATCTTAACCACATAGCCAAGGCCTCGTGCCAAGACTACAAATAAGATTTTGCCAAGGCCTTGTGCCAAGACACTAGTTTGTCTCATGAGACCTACCGATGCATCGAGGAGCTATAGCGGGCTCCACCCGTCACTTATTAAGTCCAATGCATTCCTCATATGAATAGGTTTAAGCATAAAATAAACATTCGTATTAAAACTAGCATACGAAATGTCAATACTTTAACCACAAACCATGAATGGTATAAAAATAGAACATCCACAGTCAAATATAACTCATTTGATACAATATGGAAGATTGTATTGTATCACATTAACCTCAATCATGAATAATGAAGGATGTTGACATAGATGAAAATAATCATCAAAACTATTTGAGGGAAATATCCCCCTTTTCTTGAAATCATTTAAAAGTCACACTATTTGTCAAGAAGCCATTTAAAAATAGATTTTTGAATCAAAGTGTCCCATACCACTTTGAAACTTTTAAAAGGAGTTTTAATTTTAAAACTTTAATGTCCATATAAATAAATCCTTAAAACCATTTTTAAAACATGGACATTAATGAGCAAGATATAGAAGAATAAGTCTTTAAAACATTTAAAAATGGTATTTTGGTTAGAGATTCTAACCAAAATAGACACTTGAATACAAATAATTGAGGTAATCAAAACTTTGTAATATCATGAGAATAAAGGGATCCATGATATACTATGTCAAAGTACATTATATACACCACATAAAAGTGATTTGGTGTATATCATCAAAGAAGTCTCAATGGAATGTAAATTGAGATGAAATCTCTCATAAAGGTTGTATCCTTAGGTTAAAGATAAATCAATGACATAATTATGTGTGACAAATATAAATACACTAAATATGATTGGATATTCAGTGTAAAACAATCAAAGGACATTCACACATATTCTTGTAAAAACAACACCAACGAATTGGATGTTTAACTCAACAAATAGAGAATGAGTTAAAATTACTCTTATCAAATTCATATCAATGACTTGAGAATTATAAATGGAGTGATTATGTGTATCAAACGTATATCCATAGGAAGGGGAGTGGAAATTATGACATAATCAAATGAATAGTGATTCCACACATAATCTTGGGGTAATATAATCAATGAAATATGCGTAAAGCCAAATGAGTGGAAATTGAAATCTCAAATTCCCTTATTGATTAGGTAACTTAAGAAACAAACACCCATGAAAGAAAGATCATACCATGATGATGTAAATACCCATAAAATAAAGTATATTACACAATGAATACAATCATGGGTAGTACACATACACCACATGCAATAATTAAGTGGTGATCAATGGAATTCTCACGGAATTAAAAGTGAGACAAGAAACCCCTTACCACATTAATCAACTGAGTCGCATGGCCAAAAGTTAATAACCACCAAATGATTTACAGAATAACATGAATATAAAGTGAATCATGATAATATATATCAAATGGAAGTACACAATACACCACTTTCAATAATTTAGTAGCGAACAATGGAAATCTCACGGAATTGAAAGTGAGATAAGAGAATCCCTTACTTTGTACTTTTTCCTTGGTCGATGGTAGGTTTACCTCCTGTATAATGGTGAAATAATTTCTATTGAATAATACAAGAATCATTTACTTTAATATGATATCATATATGATCTTTTAACATTGATTTGTTAATAATATCTTAGAATTATCGTCATTTCAGGTGTTAACGGGTTCATTTTACTTTATATTCTTTGTTATGTGAGCCATATTCGTTATTAATGGGATGTATATTATTCATATCCAGAATGGTATCAAGTCCTTAAACATCATTTTTAAATCATCAAATGATAATTATACTTGAATGGATATGATGGAGAATGAATCACATCGCGTTCGTGGAGACGGTAGTCCGTACGTACGGACGAATGCTACTTCCATTTAATTTTTATTTTAAAAGAATCGAATCCAAATGATACATAGGTATATTACTATTCCAGTAAAATATAATATTCTATATATGTTACTTAAGTTCATTAACACCATCCTTTATACGTTCCATGTGTGGTATGAACGAGTCATATCATTTTAAGGGGGCGGTAGTCCGCACTTCCTCAAATGAAATTATCGTATGTATATACAACATGAAACGAATAATTGTATGAAATAAAATGGAATTAAAGAAGCTTATATATAAAATATATATCATTAATATCATATTTAATTACAGTTCCATCCTAATGGCCACCATGAGAGGCGGTAAGATGTATTTGAACAATCATCGTTTCGTGAGGCGTTAGTTTGCCATCCACAGAAACATTATGTTCATCATCCATTAGATGGAGTTGTGTGAATGTGTAGTTTGAATCCTTGTTATAACAACATCCTAGTATATTGTGGATACTGGTGTTGTTACAAAAGAAAGGAAATAAAAAGAGTTTGGGGGTTGGAGAAGCAAAATAATTGAAAATAATTTAAGAGAAAATGTTACCTTTAATTTAGGTAACTCACTTTGGTTGGAACCAAAGGACTTCTTGAAATGATTTCTGCCTAAGGGGATGCTTCAAGGAGGAGGAGAGGGATGTGGGGAGCTTAGTTGGGCAGAGTTTGGACGAGCCAAGTGGCTTGAGAGGTGTGAGGAATGAGTAGAAGTGGTCTCCTTTTATAAGGGAGAGGAGGGGCTCTTTAGGAAAGAGTGAAAGTATTACTTTATAATATAATTATATTCGGTTTATAATGGTCCAAAAATAATTGAGGTCAAAGATAAGATGACTCATATTATAAATAACATCAACCAATAAGAATTGGACAGGTTTTAGATAATATTTTAATCATTATAATCTTATTTATTTTAATGATTTATTAATGAGGTAAACATTGCATCATTATTGTGTCATTAATAATTTAAATTATTTGATGTCTAAAAATTATAAATAAAACATCATTATGTAGGAAATCTTTTTAGCTTTCTAATGAATATTTATAATCGAAAATCCAACATGTATAACCCTATGTAAAAATTGTTCTTTTAAAAGATGTAAGCTTATGCCATTTTTGTATTCATTTTAACTTAATTAAAATAAAGTGTCATTATCACTTACAAGTGGATCAATGGGGTCCCAAAATTGACCCAAAGATGCCCATGGTCGACCATGTATCAACCAATAGGGTTACGACACGTTTTAGGGTAATTTAGTATTATAATAATATTATTTTTTAACCCTTATTTACCGGATTTACCCTTAACCATGGTAAATAAAATATTTACCGCAGTAATTATTCAAAATGTCTAAAAATAAAAGTTACCTATTTACACAATTTGAACATCCTGATTCCAAATATGGAATCCATTTTTCTAAATTCAAAACACAGAAGTGGCAGAAATTAATTTAAAATTAATTCCCGCTGTCAAAACAAAAAGCGTGTTTTTAAGAGATAATAACTATCAAAAGATTGACACTTGTTTATGTTCGGTTTAATTGTAAAATTATGTCCAATGACCAAAATTATATTAAATGGTAAAAATATATTCTAAATATACTTTAAAACCACTCAAATTCATAATTTATCACTATTAATTATTTTGATTAAAAAAGTTGTTTTTAATTAAAATTTAGTAATTTTTACTATTCATCAAAATATGAAAGTTATCCGAAAAGTACCAAAATTTCACCTTAGGCTAAATTTGATATTCCGAATCCAAAAATGAAGTCCATTTTGAAATATAAAATATATATAATTTCAAAAAATTAAGTATTACTATTCATAACGGCTAGTTTGATCGGTTGTGGTGTGTGTTAAAACTCGAAGTTGCGTACAACACACGCTACTATTTTATTCAAAGGAAAGCGTACCGTGGAAGCTTGGGATGTTTTATTTTAAATTTTTTGATGTCCCCATTTAGTCAAAAAGTTTAAAATATTTTATTTAAAAAGGGTTCACTATTAAAAGTTGGTAAAACTACAATACTGAAGATGAATTTGTTCTTACATTATGTCTAAGAAACTCATAATATGGATTCTAAAATTATAAGGATTATATAAAGTTTAAATTTTAGTTAATACTATTCATAACCTTTTTTGAACGGCTTGTTTGGTAAGTCATGGTGCGCTTGAACTCGGTGTTGCGTGTAGTGCAAGTTATTGAATTATTTTGAAGAAATAACACACTATGAAATCTTGGGGTGTTACAACCCACTACATCCTAAATCCACTTGGTATGATATTAGTGAGTTGGGGCCCACATGAGCCCCACCCCTTCAATTTCCTCTAACCTCTATTAAAGTTGACAAACCCCCCATTAATTTGTAACTCACCCACTCTCCCTCTTTAATTTCATGTCAACTCTCGTATTAAATTGATTGATTAAAGTAATTCAATTAATTTAATTTGAGTTTGAGTTTTTTTGAAGATTTGAAAACTCATGGTATGTGTTAATAAAATAAGGAAGCCCTTATTTTATTTCGGGGTTGTTTAGTTATGGGAGGATCTTGGGAGAGAATACTCAAAGTCTTTAGGATCGTCATCTTCTTCGTTGGAGAGCGCGAAGAACGTCAAGACCTCGACGAAGAACGCCATTACCGCAAGGAGAGATCGACGTGCCATCTCTTCTCCTCTCTACAGCCAGTGTGTGACACCTTTTTCCGAAGAACGACGACGCACCCTCTTTCGATCCTCTCCCCGCGTCAAAGGAAGGGAGACATCGTTTCCTCCTCGGATGTTCTCCGTCAACATATAAGTAGCTTCACCTCACAATGCCGTTTTCCCGTAACGATCATCGTTTGAAAACTTCTTAGAGGTAGGGGTTTGTTTTTAGAATGTTAATTTTCTCGTGATTTATTCCTTCTAAACAAATAATGCGGATCAACTCAATATTAAGTTGGTCCGAGAATGTTAATTATTTGCGGAATGAGAATATTTATTTACGAGTGTGATGTTGGGAACTAGTTTCAATTTTAATTAATTAAAATTGTTCCTTGTTAAGATGTTGAAATCATATGTTGATTTTTGCCATTTGATAACATCTAACGCGGAGGGCATGAGCCGAACAAACACAGCCCGACAACCCTCCGTAGATAGTTTGTTGATGCGCGGATTGATGGGCGACGACGAAACGGTCCGCAGTGGTGATTTGAAGTTCCCGCAGTGAAGTTCGGGTTCCGTAATGGCCTCAAGCGTAGACGGCGGGTGAAACGGACCACCGGTGCACGTCTGGTGGTCTGCAGAAAGCGGCGGTGGCACGCCGCCGGAGGAGAGTTTCGCGGCTCAGCTGCGGCAGACTGGAATGACAAAGCCGTTCCAGAATTTGGGGGGGGGGGGCTTAAAAGCTGCGTCGGTTCAATGTATATCGGGGGGGGGGGGGGGGGGGGAACAGAACCCCCCCTCCACATCAAGCTCGACCTCGATCCAAGCCGCGGCCCGCGCTGGGCCGGACCGCCCGCGCCGGGCCGGACCGCCCGCGCCGGGCTGGACCGCCCGCGCCGGGCCGGACCGCCCGCGCCGGGCTGGACCGCCCGCGCCGGGCCGAGCCGCCACGCTGAGCCAAGCCGCTGGCGCTGGGCCAGACCCCTGCGCCAGGCCGGGCCGCGCCCAACCGGGCTGGACCCGGACCCGGGTTGGTTCGACCCAGTTCGGGCTGACTCATGGGGTTTCGGGCCAGGTCAGACCGGGCCCAAACCCCCTAAATTTGGTAAGATTCGTTCAAAGGTCCATAACATGGGCTACAGACCTCCGATCGATGCACCGTCAGTTGCGATGTGATCCTTGGATCGAGGCGGTCATTTAGGTATATTATATTCAAGGTCTCGGAGAACTTTTCGTATGACTAGGTTTGTTAGAACACGAAACCAACCGGGCCCTCGGAGCGGAAACACTTATATCATGAGCTCCGGACGTCCGATTGACGTTCCGTCAACTTTGTTGGATTCCTCTTAGTGAGACGGTTCTTTTTGATTACTCTGCTCAAGGATTGGACATAGTTGGAGTACGTTCGGGTTGGTTTGACTTAAAAACCAACCAGGCCCCTGGGACGAAAAAGACAATAACTCTCATACCGGACGTCTGATTGACGCGCTGTCTATCGCTTTGAGTTCTTATTGACGAGACAGAACCTTGGGATACATCAAATCCGGACTTCGTGTCAGTTGATGTATCGACCCCCTTGGATTATGGAGTGGATCCTCCCAGAATCGAGTATGCTATGTGTGGGAACCCTAGAGCTGGTTGCGACGAAGATGACGACTACCGTACTAGGATCCTCCGTGGGTTCGATGAGGAGGACTACCGTACTGGGATTCTCCGTGGGTTCGACAAGGGCGACTACCATAATGGGATCCTCCGTGGGTTCGACGACGACATCTACTATACTAGGAGCCTCTGTGGGTTCGACGACTGTGCTGGGATCCTCTGTGGGTTCGACGAAGATGACTACTATACATGGATCCTCCGTGGGTTTGGCAGTGATGACTTCTATACTAAGATCCTATGTGGGTTAGGTAGAGAGGATGATTCATAGGTTACATCTAATCATCTCCACCCCTCTTCAGAATTAGTATACCTATGTGAGATGAGTCTTGAATTTCAACCATTACCTTCAGTATGATTGTTTTTCTATCCTGTGTGGACTGGGTTATGCTTTCCTTTGTGGATCGGGTTATGCTTTCCTTTGTGGACTGGGTTGTGCTTTCTTGTGTGGACTGGGTTATGCATTCCTTTATGGAATGGGTTATGCTTTCCTATGTGGACTTGGTTGTGCTTTCCTGTGTGGACAGGGATGTACTTGGGCACGACTGTTGGTGATGAACATGAATTGTTGACTTAGGTATATGTATGGGCATATACCTAGGTAGTGTTGGTTGTTACTTCATGATTGTATTCTATTCTTTGTGGTTTATCCTTCTTTGATTCTGAGTGACCTTTGGGGGTATCGGGGTCTTTACTGAGTATCGTATACTCACCCCTGCATGGGATATGCCCGCACTACGTTGTGTTGGATGCAGACGACGTACAACGTTGATCGTGGAGGAGGCTCATGGAGCTGGAAAGTACCTGGAGGTGGACCAATGGTTGGGACGTACACGGAGTGGATAGTTGGACCTGAGGAGCTGAGGAGACAATATGTACCCACCCTTCAGGTGCGGTTTCCATTGGACGGATCGGTGTTGCTGCTTTACTTTACAACACCTGTACTTTCCTTTTAGTTGTAGTTTACTTTCAGTTGGGTTTGTATTCTGGTCCATTTACTTTCCAACACTTACTTTTGTACTCAATTTACTTAGTGTTTACTTCAGCTTCCATAGTCTGTGGTGTTTGTTTTCTTTTTAAAGGCAATGCCTTCACTTTTATCGGGATTTACACCTTTGGTGCTAGTCGCCAGCCCCTGGCCTAAGGAAGGTGGGCATGGGGTAGTCACGATACGGGCCCCGAGAACGGGTCGTGACAAATTGGTATCAGAGCAGTTCGGTTCTACTGCATAACTCAGGACTCTGTCCTTTCTTCTCTATGAAGCAATAATGTTTAGAGTAATGAGTGTGGTTATCAGTCTAGGGAGTCCAGTGTTGGTGCGACGGCCGACATATCCATAAACCAGGACCGTGACTCCTGATTTATGACTCAGTACACGAAAACATTGATTGCATGTGTGATTCAAATTTTTCTTTTTGATTACTTGTGTCAACTCACCAGGTATATTGTATTGACCGTGGTACACCTGTTTCTTTTCAGTATGGCCCCACGATGGAAGCCATCTAGGGTTCCGAGTTCTATGCGAGACGGAAGCCCACCGAGTGATGAGGCCTTGGTGCAGGGCCCCATTACAGAAGAGGCACCGACAGTACCTCTACGCACCGAGCCACCGATGCCACCAGCCCCAGCAACTGAGACTGCACGTCACCTGAGTGCACTGCACGAGTTTCAACATCAGAGACTGCCCAGGTTCCGTGGGGAGATGGACCCTCAGGCAACCGAGGATTGGGTGGAGGCTGTTGTTCGAGTCTTCAGATTGGTAGGGACATCAGCTGAACTCATGGTGATCCTTGCGGTGAGACTCTTGCACGTGGTAGTAGGTAGATGGTGGATTCTGATGCTCCAGGTACTCGACGAGGCATCTCTTCCCTGGACGGACTTCGAGATCCTCTTCTGCTCGGAGTTTGTTCCAGCCACCTTCCGTGTGGTGCGCATTCAGGAGCTACTACAGCTACGGTAGGGCAGCATGACAGTAGTCCAGTACTCGATGAGATTTACCAACCACTCATGCTACTCCACGAACATGGTACGAGACCCATTCTTCCGGGCCTGGACCATGAAGAAGGGACTGAGGCATGAGATCAGGTATTTGATGATCTCCCTCAAAATTCCGACACAGGAGGAGGTGCTGGAGAGAGCCCTTCTAGTGGGGAGTTTTCTCACTGAGCAGTCACCAGTGGCGAGACCCTCCACAGGACGAACCGCAGGGGAGTCTTCTATAGCTGAAAGTAGATAGATCACGCAGAGGACCAAGCGGGCTAGACCATTAGTGATCAATCTCATGAAACATGTTCAGTTGTGCGGGGCACACAAAACAGATCCAGCCACTCGAGGAGCAGACAGTGCTATGCAAGCAGCGGGCAGGGTCACATGGCTCGAGACTACCCGACCCACCCTGCAGAAGAGAAGAAGGTGGTAGAGGGACCTCCCAGGCAGAGTTTCGACCATGGCGATCTATAGGAAACAAGCGGACGAGGAAGAGGAGCTGGCCGAGCAGCGAGTGGTGGATGACACTTTGAGGCCCTTCCATCACCACTACCAGGTAGACCACCCTGACCGTAGAGAACAGGTGGACAGGGGGGAGCTCAGCTTTAGGCAGCTGAGGCCTATGACCGTGGAGCTCCGAGAGTAGACGGACAAAAGAAGGACTAGCTCTAGACATGGAGCCTTTTGTTCATGTTTCTTCTAGCTTTGTTGATGTTTTGTGTCTTTGTACCTTGAGCTGCAGTAATAAAAGAAACTTGTTCTTGTGATATTTTGTTCCCTTTTCTTTTTATGTAGTTGATACTGAGAGGTTCCGGTTAAAACCGCTGACTTGACCCTCACTTTCAAGATTCATACTAGAGGAGAGTTAGAGGCCACACAATGCTGCTGACAGTGTGACTCGACCCTTGGAGGCGAGTGTAACAGTTGGATCTCTTGGTAGTAGCGTCGAGGCCTTACGACGTTGTTTGTTGTTTGAAATAGTACCATTCATGTCAGGATTGAATGTATTAGGCAAAGGGCATGGTTCATCCATGGGATGACACCTGATTTCTCTTTTCGGTAGAGGAGGAATCTCAGCAGCTCTTGTATATCGTAGACGAAGAAGGGTGCAGTTGAGTTCTTACAAATGGCTAGTCTCACCCATTGTTCGTCGAGCGAATGGTTTACGGTTCTCACCAACTCAATAGTCTCAGGTGTATCTTTTCTCAGAAGAACATAAACCTAAGATAGCGGCGATGGATGGAGTTCCTCCAGGACTATGACATAGAGACATTTTATACTCCTGATAAGGGGAAAATTGTAGCAGATGCTCTTAGTAGGAGATCGGGCATTCAGCTGTTAGGAGTGGCAAGACAACAGCTGGCCGCGTTTTCAGATATTCTTTGTGGATAGTGTCGGAGTGATTATGTGTAGAACTAGAGATGGTTCAGGATATTATGGAGAAGGTCCAAGTCATCCAGGAGCGGATGAGGATAGCTCAGAGCCGATAAAAGTCTTATGCTGATTGTAGGTGGAGACCACTAGAGTTCGAGGATGGCGACCACGTTTTCGTACGGGTCTCACCTCGACGTGGTTTATGGAGATTTGGCCTGGGCAGAAAGTTATATCTGAGGTTCATCGGACTCTTCGAGGTCCTTGGCAAGGTAGGCGAGGTGGTTTACCGCTTGACCCATCCACCTCAGTTGCACCAGGTGAATGACGTCTTCCACGTATCTCAGTCAAGGAGATATGTGCATGACCCGACACATATCATCGACCATGGGGAGCTGGACATCGATGATGGGGAGACTTTTGCAGAGGTCCCAGTGGAGATCGAAGATCGACAGGAGAAGGTCCTATATGGGAGGTCTATTCCTCTAGTGCGCATCAGGTGGTAGCACGGGAACCTCCAGGTGAGCACTTGGGAGAGGGAGGGTCAAATGCGTGCTCAGTACCCCCATTTGTTCCCCTAGTTTGTGATGTATCTTTATGGGGACATAAAGCCCTGAGGTGGGAGTAATTTAAAGACCCGTAAATTTGAAGAATTTTTTTTTCTTAATTTGTTTGGGATTTTACGAGTACGCAGGTTCGGACGGCACCTAATTCCGAGGCCCGGTGTGCCCGGAATCAATTTCCAAAGTTTAGCTCGGATACGTTCAGTGAACGAATGATCAGATTTTGATAACTTTTGAACCGGTGCTTGGAATCCAAATCCAAGGGCACCGATGAAACCACAACACTGGTAATTGCTTAAGATGACCATTTCTGGAGTTGTGTTTGCTCGGGAGGTGTTGTTAAATAAATGGGTTAACTGAATAATGAAATAAAATTTGTGCTACCATTTTATTTCTATTCTAAGTAATCATAACCTATGTGTGAAAGTTGGGGTGGGACCCACTACATCATAACTCCACTTGGTAGGATATTAGTGAGGTGGGTCCACTTGGGACCCACACGATCTCCACCCCCTTCAATTTCCTCTAGCCTCTCTTAATGTTGACAAATCCCCCATTAATTTGTAACTCACCCACTCTCCCTCTTTAATTGTGTGTCAACTGTCACATTAAATTGATTGATTAAAGTTATTAATTAATTTAATTTGAGTTTGAGTTTTTTTGAATATTTGAAAACGCATGGCATGTGTTAAGAAAATAAGGAAGCCCTTATTTTATTTTGGGGTTGTTTAGTTGTGGGAGGATTTTAATAGAGAATACTCAAAGTCTTGAGGATTGTCATCTTCTTCGTTGGAGAACGCGAAGAACGTCAAGACCTCGATGAAGAACGCAGTCACCGCAAGGAGAGATCGACGTGCCGTCTCTTCTCCTCTCCGTAGCTGATGTGTGATGCCTTTTTTCGAAGAACGATGATGCACCCTCCGCATCTAGCTCGGCCTCGACGAACCGGGCCGTGACAGCTGGGTCGGGCCTTGCCAGCCGGGCTGGGCCGCGCCCAACCGGGCTAGACCCGAACCCCGGTCGGGTCGACACGGTTCGGGCTGACCTAGGGGGTTTCGGGTCGGGTCGGACTGGGCCCAAACCCCCTAAATTTGGTTAGAATTGTTCAAAGGCCCATAACATGGGCTATAGACCTCCAATCGAATCACCATTAGTTGTGACGCGATCCTTGGATCTAGAAGTTCGTTTTGGTATATTACACTCAAGGTTTCAGAGAACTTTGGGTATGTCCGGGTTGGTTTGAACACGAAACCAACTGGGCCCTCGGAGCGGAAACGCTTATATCATGAGCTCCAAACGTCCGATTGATGTGCCATCGACTTTGTTGGATTCCTCTTAGTGAGACGGTTATTTTGGATTACTCTACTCAAGGTTTTGACACAGTTGGAGTACGATCAGGTTGGTTTGACTTAAAAACTTACCAGGGCCCTATGACGAAAAAGCCAATAACACTCAGACCGGGCGTCCGATTGACGCGCCGTCTGTCACGTTGAGTTCCTATTGACGAGACGGAACTTTGGGATACATAAAATCTGGACTTCGTGCCAGTTAATGTATCGATCCCCTGGCTCATGGAGTAGATCCTCCCAGAATCGAGCATGCTGTGTGTGAGAACCCTTAAGCTGGCTCTGACGAAGATGACGACTACCATACTGGGATCCTCTGTGGGTTCGATGAGGACAAATACCGTACTAGGATCCTCTGTGGGTTCGACGAGGGCGACTACCGTAATGGGATCCTCTGTGGGTTCGACGATGACATCTACTGTACTAGGATCCTCCATGGGTTCGACGACGATGACTACTATACATGGATCCTCTATGGGTTCAGTAGCGACGACTTCTATACTAGGATCCAATGTGGGTTTGGAAGAGAGGATGATTTCGAGGTTACATCTAATCATCTCCACCCCTCTTCGGAAGTAGTATACCTATGTGAGCTAAGTCTTGAATTCCAACTATTACCTTCAGTATGATTGTTTTGTTGTCCTGTGTGGACTGGGTAATGCTTTCCTTTGTAAACTGGGTTATGCTTTCCATTGTGGACTAGGTTGTGCTTTCCTATGTGGACTGGGTTATGAATTCCTTTGTGGAATGGGTTATTCTTTTTTGTGTGGACTGGGTTGTGCTTTCCTCTGTGGACGGTGATGTACTTGGGTACGAGTGTTGGTTCCGAACAATAATTTTTGAATTAGGTATATGTATGGGAATATACCTATCTAGTGTTGGTTGTTACTTCTTGATTGTATTCTCTTCTTTGTGGTTTATCCTTCGTGGATTCTGGGTGACCTTCGCGGGTCTCAGGGTACCTACTGAGTATCGTATACTCACCCTTACACGGGCTATGCCCGCACTACATTGCGTTGGATGCAGACGACGTACACCACTGATCGTGGAGGTGGCTCATGGAGCTAGACAGTACCTGGAGGTGGACCACTGGGTAGGACGTACACGGAGTAGACAGCTGGACCTGAGGAGGTGAGGAGACAATCTGTACCCACCTTTCAGGTGGGGTTTCCAGTGGATGGCTCAGTGTTGCTGCTTTACTTTACAGCAGATGTAATTTCATTTCAGTTGTACTATACTTTCAGTTGGGTTTGTATTCTGGCCCATTTACTTTCCAACACTTACTTTTATACTCACTTTACTTAGTGTTTACTTCATCTTCCGTACTCTGTGGTGTTTATTTACTTTTTAAAGCCAATTCCTTCCCTTTTATGAGGATTTACGCCTTTGGTGCTAGTCGTCAGACCCTGTCCTAAGCAAGGCAGGCTTGGGGTAGTCACGACATGGGCCCCAAGGATGGGTCGTGATAGTGCGGGACCGTACTAGCTCGGGCGTTGGGGCGGTTTATGTTGTTGATTTCCTTTTCAGGGTACTTTAATTTTCGAGTTCTTGTGACTTGTATCTTTTTCTTTTGAACATGCATATGGGAATAGTTTACTTTGGGCTTTACCTTTACCTTCATCTTTTGGTGTTGTTTGGGATTTACTATATTATCTCCTGATCCTATTAAAATAAAAAAGGTAATGCCTTATATATTGTGTGTTATTCTATACCCTTGGTGCTAGTCGCCACTCCAGGACCTATTTAAGGTGGGTCTCGGGGGCCATTATCTCTCCTTCAACTAAAAGAAGGAAGAGTCTGACAATCTGCTGTCCCTTCCCTCCTTTTTGTGAAGGCGGGTCATGAAAAAATGGTATTAGAGGACAAGTTGAGAGATAGAATGGAGTCCAGAGTTAGGCACGATGAGGATTTCATGGGATGGTAGGGTAACAGTGTTGGATGATCTTGGTGCATGAAATAGGCTAGGGAATACTGGCTATGACATGGGATTTTAGGGCCCCCCATGATTCGATGCAAAGACTCCAGACCTACCTAACGACCAATTGAGGCTACATTGATTGCAATGTAGAGAACCTAGGAAGGAATATGCATCATAATGACTTGTGTTCTAGTGTTTTATGCGTATTTTGGGGATTTAAGATAAACAAGAAGTCTAAGAAAAATTTAAGAACAATGTTATACACTACTCAGGCTTAGGCATTCCTTGTTTACCTTACAACTATGGAACTAGGGAGATGACCATAAGTAGTGTAGACGATTGAGGCCCCAGAGGTTGCTTTGGCTGATCGATAGAGGGCTGACTGAGAGGAAGATGATCAGTGGCAGAGGACACTTTGTGCCTTTCAGAGGCAAACCCTTGGGAAGTACGAGGGTTGCATCTCAGATGTGGAGACAGAGAGATGGCTTGAGGAGCTAGTGATAGATTTCGGCTTGATTCAGGCTCCGATAGAGTACTGGGTTACTTTGGAAATCAGCTAGATGTGGGGACCAGTGTGTCAGTGGTGGACGATTTATCTCGGGGAAAAGAAGGAGGCTCAGGTTTTGTGGGTTGACTTCGAGAGGGAGTTCTGGGTGGAATTCCTCTCTTTCACGATGAAGGATGAAAAGAGGAAGAAGCTGCCCTCCCTCCAGCTGAGGAGCATGTCAGTAAGAGAGTTCGAGATCAAGTTCAAGGATCTCCTTCTCTTTGCTCAGGACCTCTTTCCGGATGAGGAGTCTCGGGCGAGACGTTTGGAGGAGGCGCTTCAACCTTCTCTTCAGTGTGATATTAATCCCTTCACCTTACCAACCTACATAGAGGTCCAAAAGAAAGATGAAGTGGTGGAAATGATGCACACGCTGGGAGGTGTATCACGAGAGGGAATCTAATTGGACTTGTTGAAGGGTAAGGCCGTTAGCAGGAGGCCTCCAACATCAGGACCCTCTAGGTTTCGACTAGCAGGGAGCATGCCTCAGTAGTTACAGCTCCGATACCTCAGTCCTTTCCCTTTTCTTTCTGGCCCAAGACTGAGGTGATTCATCTATGGAAGAAATGGACAACTACAGAATCAGTTCCCAGACAGAGTATAATACAACGGGGATGGGGAGGTTCGGTGCCCACCTCAGCCGCAATAGTTTCTAGCTAGGCCCCTTCAGCAGCAGCGGCAGGGACAGCAGGCTCTCGCCCCTCTGAGACCAGACGTTGCGGGAGGAGGCCGACCTCAGGGCGTCCCTTAGGGACATCGACCAGGGCATGGTCGGGGAGGCGGCCGACAGCCGAGAGGTAGGGGAGATGGGCGTGGACAGTTGCACGCCGTAGATGCAGCGGTTTCAGCAGGGATAGAAGTCGTTAGAGGTATGATCATCTTGTTTAGTACCCTTGCCTCTGCCTTGTTCGATATAGAAGCTTCACACTCCTTTGTTACACCCAGTCTAGCCCATGCCTTGGGTTTAGATGTCGAGAGACTTTCAGCGCCCCTAGTGCTGAGCACACCGATCGGAGGTCAGACCAACTTGTCTTATGATTGTCGAGGGTGTAAAATGATTATAGGGCCACATCAGCCTATCAAAGATCTCCTATTATTGCAGATACATTCATACGATGTCGTCCTAGGCATTGATTGGATGTTTTCTGTATATTCCATCATTGACTGCTTCCGAGGAAGGGTTTTGTTTTCATATTTGGGAGGACGATGTGTAACTTTTATTGGCAAGAGGGGTTGTCAGAAAAGCAGCAGACGAGAGGAGCCCCTCCTTTCCCTATTGGATGAACTATCAGTAGAGTCGGTGGATGAAGAGATGGTGGAAGTCCCAGGGATCGTTAGTGAGTTTATGGATTTATTCCTTGAAGAGATGGAGACTCTACCCCCTCGACGTGATGTCAAGTTTGGGATAGACTTGCAACCTGGTGCCCGTTCGATTTCGATGGCTCCCTACCGGATGACACCTTTGGAGTTGCGGGAGTTGCGGATCCAGATTGAAGATCTGATGAAGAAGGGTTTTGTTCGGCCAAGTGCATCACCATGGGGTGCTCCTATATTGTTTGCAAAGAAGGCAGATAGTGGTCTCAGGCTGTGCATAGACTACCAGAGGCTGAATCAGGTGACGGTCAAGAATCGCTACCCTCTCTCGAGGATAGACAATCTCTTTGACCAGCTAATGGGAACAGGTTGGTTCTCGAAGATTGACCTATGGTCGGGATACCACTAGCTGAGGGTAAAGGAGGGATACATCTCAAAGATTGCCTTCAGATGTAGATATGGGAACTTTGAGTTTGTGGTCATGCCATTTAGTGTTAAGAACGCTCCAACTGTACTCATGGGGCTCATGAACTCCATCATTGGGGAGTACCTGGACCGGTTCGTAGTCGTGTTTATTGACGACATCCTGATCTACTCAAGATCAGAGGAGGATAACTCTGAGAACTTGAGAATGGTTTTAGAATTCCTCTGGTAGCACAAAATTTGTGGGAAGTTGTCCAAGTGCAAGTTCTGGATGCGATAAGTATACATCCTTGGGCATGTGGTGTCCAAGCAGGGGATAACGGTGGACCCATCGAAGGTCGAGGAAATTGTTTCTTGGGAAGCACCCAAGAACGTTGTAGAGGTTCAAAGTTTTCTTGGACTAGAAGGTTACTATCGGAGGTTCGTTCCCAACTTCTCTTGAGTTGCGGCACCTTTGAAAGCTTTGACCAAGAAAGACTGGGCTTTCGTGTGTAATGGGCAGCAGTAGGAAACCTTTAGCTATATGAAGGAGAAGTTGGTAAGTGCCCCAGTGCTGAGGTTTCCAGAAGAAGGGGCGGTGTATGAGGTGTTCTGTGATGCTTCAGGGAAAGGCCTCAGATGTGTGTTGATGCAACGGAAAGGGGTGATCTCTTATGGGTCTAGGTAGTTATGTCTCCATGAGTGTAATTATGCCACCCACGACCTGGAGCTTGCAACAATCATTTTTTCACTAAAGTTGAGGCAGAATTACCTCGTCGAGGAGCGCTTCATGGTCTTCACCGATCACAAAAGCTTGAAGTATATCTTCTCCCAGTGGTACCTGATCTCGTGGCAGTGTAGGCGGGTGGAGTTCCTTCAGGACTACGACTTCGAGATTTGCTACACCTCAGGAAAGGGAAATGTGGTGGCTGATTCCTTGAGCAGGAAGTCGTAGAAGGATGCGGTTCGAGAGTCGGCAGATGCTTGGAAGGCGATGGAGGAGTTAGCTGCCCTGCACCGGGATGCAAGGATGAACGGTGGTATAGGTTTCCTGTATCAGATGATAGTATAGTATTCTCTACTACGGAAGGTGGAGGAGTCCCAGAGGGGAGACTCAAAAAGTGATGTGATGGGTGACTGGGTTAACCAAGGTGATGCTCTGGAAGGGTGGACGGATGATGGTCAGAACTGGATGCTTTTACGAGGGAAGTTGTTTGTCCTAGAGGCTATGCATGGAAGGGATCTTGGTGAGTTCCACAACTCACCCCTAGTTGTGCACCCGAGAGTTTCCAAGATGTACCAGGGTCTGAGGAGTCAGTTTTGGTGGCCCGGGGTAAAGCGGGCGGTGGCAGAGTGTGTAGAAAAGATCCTAGTGTGTTAGTAGGTGATTTCCAAACACTGTGTTCTAGGTAGCTTGTTGCAGCCTTTGGATGTCCTTTAATGGATGTGGGATGAAATCTCGATGGATTTCGTCACAGGACTACCCAAGGTTCAAGGAGGCTGCGACGCTGTCTGGGTAGTGGGGGACCAGTTGACAAAATGGGATCAATTTCTGGTGATCAAGTAATCCGGAACAATTGATGCCTTAGCACAGAGGTATGTGGATGACCTGGTTCGGTTGCATGGAGTTCTGAGATCCATAGTCTCTGATAGGGATGCACGGTTTACCTCACAAGCCTGGAGGGGATTGCAACATGCTTTTGACACCCAACTACGTCTTAGCACTGCTCTCCATCCCCAGACAGATGGACATACAGAGCGCACCATCCAGACCTTGGAGGATATGATGCGTGCATGTATACTTGATTTTGGGGGATCATGGGTGCGACACTTTCCTCTGGTATAGTTTTCCTACAATAATAGCTATCACTCTACCATTGGCATGGCTTCGTTCGAAGCCTTGTATGGAAGGCCATGTCTCTCACCTGTGTGTTGGACTGAGGTTGGAGAAACAAGTGTTCTTGGCCCAGAGGCGGTGCAGAGCACGATAGAGAAGATTATGCTTATATGGGAGAGGATGAAGGCGGCTCAGGACTGACAAAAGTCATATGTCGATAATAGGAGGAGAACCTTGGAGTTCGTGGTTGGGGACCATGTGTTCTTGAAGGTCTCCCCTCGGCGTGGACAATGTAGGTTCGGTAGGGGGAGTAAGATTTCTCCGAGGTTCATCAGACCCTTCAAAGTGTTGAGGTGGGTCGAAGAAGTGGCTTATCAACTCGCATTACCACTGATTCTACTAAGGATACATGATGTCTTCCATGTGTCACACCTACAATGGTATCTTCATGATGATTCACACGTCCTCGACTGGGGAAAGCTGGACATCGAAGCCGACGTGACTTTTTTGGAAAGGCCAATGAGGATCTAGGAACGTGGGGAGAAGGTGCTCTGTGGACGGACCATTCCCTTGGTTCGTGTGTTGTGGAGGCATGGTGGGATTGGGGAAAATACCTAGGAATGGGAGACATAGATGCATGACCAGTACCTAGAGCTTTTTTGAGTTTTGTCCCATTTTGGTTGTACTTGTTTGTGATGGAACACTTTACCTTGTTAACTATGGAATGTATGGTTTTCCTTATTCTCTAGATACATGTCAAAAGTCCTGACTGCGGGGAGGGGAGGACCCGATCCCTAATCAAGATGCATTAAGGTGGATGCGATTAAACCCGTGCGGGCGAGTCAGTGCTGCCCAATGCAGATAGTATCTTTACATGGAGGAAGAAACTCCATAACCCATATGACAGGACCGCTTGACCCTTTAATGTAGCATGGTTTCTTGAGGGATAGGTGTTTCAAGATGTCAGAGAGGTTAATTCATGAGAGGTATCTTTCGAGGTGGTTGTTCGGAACCCTCTTCTCTTCTGGTTTTTGATTCTCGAGGTCAAGAATAGTTTGCGAGGTATCTGATGTAATAACCTAGACCCTCATGGTCCATCCCTTTTTCAAAATCTGGATCCTAAGGGTGGTGTCTTAGTGGTTATGACCGATCGGTGTGCGAACGATCGGCATGCGACCGATCAGCGTGTAACTGATCCGTGTGTGACCGATCGGTGTGTGATCGATCCACGTGCGACCGATCGGTGTGCGGCCGATCGGCGTGTGACCGATCGGTTCCCCACCGATTGGTGTGATGCAATCGGTGTGTCACCGATCGGTGCCCCACCTACTGGTGTGACATGATCAGTGTGTTACCGATCGGTGCCCCACCGACCAGTGTGACGTGATCGGTGTGTCACCGATCAGTGCCTCACCAATCGGTGTGACTGATTGATATGACCAATCGGTGTGTGGCACGATCGGTGCGACCGATCGGTGTGTGGCACGATCGGTGCGACGCGATCAGTGTCACCCGACCTTGGGTTTTTCTTCTGAAGTTCCTCCCGTAACACCACTTTTAGGCCTTTTTAACCTTTTGGAAGTGGAGTCTGATTTAAGCCCATAATCAATGTTTAAATTCCTAAGAGTGGGGCGACCCCCAATGGACCCAGCTAAGTCTTCTTAACGTGCCCCTCTATTTATATGAAAAATCCTTAAATGTCGCAGCTGTTACCACCTTTTTTCGATGGGAATCGTTAAATAACAATTAATCCCGTCGTGTGTAACCACCCAACCGTGTGGGGAACCACGGTCCGAATTTAAATCCATTAAAATCTCCATATCCCATTACAATAAGATATTATCTATATATCGCATGGGAAATTATTATTCCATTTCTCCCTTTTGGCCAGCCTCCTTTTCTTCCTAGTGCATTTGGAGTTCCCCTTGCGAAGGCAAGTGGTGCACCTGTACCGGAGCCTTTTTGCTCACCCTTGGAGTCCCCGAAGTTCCTTCCCTTCAAGTCGCGCATCTCCAGTTCTTGGCACGTGAAGAAGAACTTCGATCCTTGATCAACCAAGTAGGATTTTTTCCTTCGCCTCTCTTTACTGTGTATCATGCGCGGTGGGTATGCTACTATTTCTGTTGGGATTGATGGAATCAAACTCAATGAAGATAATGAACGGAACATTAAAAAATGAAAGGGGTGTGATCGATGTTCTTCAATACTCTTTTATGTTGATATGTGTCGTGAACTATATGGGCCTATGCTAACTAAAAATCATGGTCGTTGGTGGTCTTTCCTTGCATCCTAATGAACCCTTATCCTTGGTGATGACTAAATAACTGTAACATGGAAATTGGTTAGTAACCTAAAATATGTTTTCTTAAATGGATGTTCTGTAAAACAAGAATCCCTGTGTGACCACCCCGATTAACAAACAGAAAGAAGAACCTAACGAATGACATGCTTGAACCTTGAAGTTGTCTACTTTGTTTTGGTAGTAGGTGTATTTATTTTCTTGGCACTTATGAGGTGACATGGATGGGGATGGGATCCCCTATTGTGGTACTGTTTTTGGTTGTGGTTTTGGAGCCGTGTAGAGTTGTATCTCGAGGCTTGCTTTGGTTCCAGTACTTCAAGGGATCTCACTTGATACCATTGTTGTTGTGACATTACAAGATAACCAGGTGTGAATTCTTAAATTTATATTTGGCTATTTCTATTTCCTTGGATTCTGGTTATGCATTATAGTTTCCTAGTAGTGTAGAATTCACCTAATGGGATCACTTGAACGTGAAAACAAGAATGGTTAAAATGGGGAATTGGTTTTGGGAATGTGTTGTGACCTGGCCGTGAGTGCTGTGCTGTTCTTTTATGAATGAATAGTAATGATGTTGTTTGTTCTTAGGTTTTGGAACCCTAGGTTAGGATGAGTTCTTGTTACCTATACATATATCTGTAGTTTTTACGTTTCTTATTCGTGCCCCACCCAAGTTGAGAACTTATTACCGAACACCCCCATTTCATGGGGAATGATGTTTTTCTCCAACAATCCTCTAAGTAGCTAGTTATTAGCTCCTTTTCTGTCCCCTTTGTGAATATCCCAAGACTCTTCGGGTAGGCTGTGATGGCCTGTGGTCCATTACAACCCACGATTCTTCGGGCAGGGTAGCTATGGTAGTTTTCCTAGGTGTGTGCGGCCAGGTTGTTTCCCAAGAATCTTCGGGATGAGGCCCATGTGTCTTCGGGCATGGCATTGATTATTCTAGCCCAGGTGTTTGTGGGAGTGGTTATGCGTGGTGGTTGTGGCCCAGGTGTTTGCGGGCGGGATGTGTGGTAGGGGCCCAGGTGTTTGTCGGCGGGATGTGTGGTAGTGGCCCAGGTGTGTGCAGGTGAGGTGTGGTAGTGGGACTATGATGAGAATGGCATGGTGTGGCAGTGGGACTGCAGTGAGAATAGCGAGATTGGTACGATGCATATAATGTATTCAATAACCAGTGGGAAATTGGGGCAGGTTACCCAAACATCGATGTGCTATTACTATACTTTACTTGACTTGCGTTATTTGGGGAGTGTTCCTTGGTGAGGCTTGGGTGGATAGTTTTCCTTGCTAGGTTCTTTGGTTGTCTCTTTTCTCATAGGGCATTAGAATGCCTCCCCACTTGTGCATGAGAGTCTTTGGTTTTCCTTAATGAGTATACTTGTATGCTCACCATATGTATATAATACTACTTTCAGGTTTCTAGGAGGACTTCAGAGATCGTGAGGGATCGTACTATCTCAGGCATTGGGGTGGTTGCTATTGTTGTTTTCCTTTTCTTTGTACTTTACTTTTGGAGTTCTTGTGACTTGAATCTTTTACTTTTGAACATGAATATGGGAATGGTTTACTTTGGGATTTACCTTTACCTTCATCTTTTGGTGTTTTTTGGGATTTACTATCTTATCTCTTGATCCTATTAAAATGAAAAGGTTAATGCCTTCCATATTGTGTGTGATTCTATACCCTTGGTTCTTGTTTCCACTCTGGGACCTATTGAAGGCGGGACTAGGGGGTCATTATCTCTCCTTCAACTTAAAGAAGGATGGGTCTGGCAATCTGCTGTCCCTTCCCTCCTTTTTGGTAATGGCGGGTCATGATAATTATACCCAACCATATATATATATATATATATATATATATTTACAAGTATATACATCTATGTGTATATACATAATAATTCAAACCAAAGTAGGGAAAGACAATATAAGACCCTTACCTGATTTGGATGAGGAGGAGGGGCTCAGGGTAGCACGCTGAGGCTTGATAGGAAAAATAACCGAGACGTTTTGGGCTGAAACAAATTTTATATAAAATATATATTACATAAATTATACAAAATATTATTAAGGATATTTAGTGGAAAACCGAGGCCTACTCAGTTTATAAAATGACCGAGGGTGCGAATATTATGGAGGATGAGTGAAAGAAGGCCTCAGATAGTGATGGTAGGTGTCACGGGTGTGGAAGAATGAAAAAGGAAAGTGGAATAAACCAATGGTTCAACAAAATAAGGAGGAATATGACACTATGATAGAAGAAACCTAGAAAAAAGATGAACGACTGGGATCTAATAAAGATAGATCCAGCGTTGGAGGCAAGTCCGCAGATTTTAAAAGGAATGAAAGGTTGTGATCCAAGGGGGAGATGATCAGATGAATACAAGTGAAGATGAATTTTAAAAAGATATGGACGGCCATTATTAGATCCAAAATGGATCAGATGGAGCACAAAAACATGGAGGATATACCGTGGTCGCTGGGGTTCGAAAGCTGAACTGATCGAACATATCAAATCACACGCGATGAGATCTGACAGCCCAAATATGATCCTGACTGATTTTCTCCGCCCCACATCGAAACATGGAGGCTTCCGTGACAACTTTATAAACTACGATATCTGAGCCAATGCTCAGATTAATCCTCCCCCCTCACAATAGTGCCCCGTACCAGGTTCTTCTGCAGGCATGCTTCTGCGCCCACCCACACCGTCGTGCCACCCCGCACAATGGCACACTCAGTTCCTTGCACATGCACCCGTGTGCTCCATTAGGGGTAACTATTCCCATTGTGTGTGCTAGACCTAGCATGCACCATGCATGCGCACCGCCCCTGGGCCATTTCCATGGGGTTGTGGGGTGAGATTTCTATCAAGGACTTGATGGATGCCTAAAGGGAAGCCCTCAGATAGGTGGGGTACTCACCTATCTTTTAGCATAATAAAAGTTTATTTTTTGTTAATTATAAAAATAGGTTTTTTATACATATATAGGTTTTAAAAAATATAAATCCCCTACTATAACAATATATTTTCCTTAGTTTTATAAAATATAATGTTATAAATCAAGATTTTGTACTTCATGAAGAAAATCTTATACTAGTATTACCTATATCAAAAACATATTTTCAGGTAAGACCTTGGTTTAAAAATTAAGAATGAAAACATTTATAAAATATTTTCAACACATTTGAATTATTTGTTTTTTTTGAAATATATACTTAATTTTTAAATTTTACTAAGTGTTTCTAAGATATTAATAAAACGTTTTTATATATTTAAAGTTATAATTTTAATACATAACTTAATTATTTTTGAAAACTAATTATACCTAGATATTTTAAATTAAACCAATAGAATGACCAAAAGCTATACTTATAGCTGTTAGAAACTCAACGACCACCTAAAGAGGTAATGGTCAGATTAATTCTTTATAAAAACATGAATTAGGGTGTTCCATATCCAAAACGACTTGGAAAAGAAGGTTCAAATCATTCCACTGATGCTCAGTACGGTTGTAGTGGCTCTGTCCATTATAATGTTTATAGTGTTGGATCTAAAGGAACCTTAATATATTCATGGGGTTTTTTGTAGTATTGGGTGGTCTCCCTATAATTCTAATAGGTATTTTAATGGGTATTTTTTTGTTAGTGTGATTTTCTTTTTATCCAACCAGCCTTGTAAAGGTGGAGTGCTGATCATCATGACATATGCTAGGGATGAGCAGTTCCAAGTTTTCTTTTCTAGGTGATTCCCTCTAAGACCTTTGAATCATGCAATTGTCTCTTTAAATAATGTAAACACTTTGGCTTTTTAATTAAATTAAATGACTTGTGATTAGTTTCCAAGTTTAGTTCGGATAACATGAAAATTAAATAGAATAAAACTGTAATATTAATATTACATGAGAAATAAGTTTTGGGGCATCAAATTATCCCCACTTCAACGAATTGTGTCCTCGAAATAAAAAAATACTCATACACAACCTAATGGAAAAATCATTCATCACTTCTGTAAACCCTTTATTGGGACCACCACCGAAGATAGGGTGTTGACGACCTCAGATGGATTCCTCGGGTAGCAATCAGCTTCTCGATTTCTTTGGTCCCAATACACTGTGGACAACTAGGGTCAAACCTATGAAAAAAGAACTTGGCCTTCCATAGAGAGGCATGAGAGGTGTGGATGTCAGATATTTCAAAGTAGATTCATTTCCTATAAATCCCTAGTACCACACCATGATTGAAAATATTGATGTCTTGGAGTTCCTCATGTATACTAAAACTCAAGAACTGAAATAGGTAGGCCGTTCGATGGTCACATTCCAATGAAACTTCTAGAAACTTACCTACAACTTGGCAGTTATCAGCCAATGTGAAACATAGAAAAAGTCCCTCATGATTCCTTCCTCTTTTCTTATATTCCCCAAATTGTGCATTTTCAATACAGAAATATGTGAAGTTGACTCTTTGGTAGAGACATATGATGTTTGTCTGGTTTTACTCCTAATTGAGTTGTTTGTAGTTCAGAAGTAAGTTTTCATAGGCTTGGTATTCCTCTGAGAATGTGTTGAAAATTATAATCTCTAAAAGTTTAGTAGGAAGTGATAAGTTATTGGTTGGTGAACTCCATGTCTTCTATTTGAAAATTTCAAGAGATATGTTTTATTCAGCCAAGGAATAACCATATCAAAATAATTAATTAATTTGTAAAATCATGTTAATGTATCAAAAAATATAACATTATTTAGTTATACAAATTTCATAAACCCAAGGTGTTACATAACTACTCACTCAATCACACAACACCTAATGTAGATTTCATAACATCCTCTACGATGGCTCTTCACCAGATTCAATGGTGTTGTTGATTTCCCAAATTCATAGTAAAATGGATTCCCAAAGCAGTTCCAAACACCTAAATCTCCTGGGTGAAGATGCAGCACGATCAATCTAGATCAATTGGGTGTGGACATCTAATGTTAAGGGTGATAGAATCATGATGTGTATGAAGTTGGATGACGTTAGTATGAAATAGATATCGATAATGCAAACGAGTAGACTCATCCTTAAGAGATTCAAAGTCTATAACTTTTCCACAGAGACCATAGGTAAGAATTTGACATAAGTACACTGTGCGGAGGTCTCCCTTCTATGCTCCCACTTGGAAGTCCTCTCGTAAAGAAGCATTATCAGATTGGAAAAACTACTTAAAAAAACCCTCAATGTATTTTCTTGCCGTTCATAGAACTGGAATTTATCATTTATCATAAAAATATAGTCAAGGCCTGATCCTCAGTGAAGTTGGAGTACACAAGGAGCGTTGGATTTACAGTAGAGTGTTTTTCATTATAAACCAATATTTCAAAAAGTTTTATAGTTTTCTACACATGATTTTCCCACTATGGTCTCTAATACTTCCGTTGAAAGAGACAGAAGCTGTGATTCCATAGCCGTCTAAAAATTTTAAGGAAACTAATACTTAGTAAGACATAAACATGTTTTTAGTATTGTTTTAATTTTTGAGGGTTTTCTAAACCAATCCTCTGATACCAACTATCACACCACGGACTCAGTCTGCCCCAAAGCTGAAGCAGTTTCATTGAAAACATGGTGTGTAATTTTTTTATAAAAAAGAAGATAAAAAATCACACACACATGTTCCACTAGAGGAGATTGTTTTGGTTTAGGTCCTGGAGAGTCAGATAAAATTATTAAAAATACTTCAAAACAGAACAAAAAGGTCTTCATTAATTATTCACCAAATTTAGGGACTCAAATCTACTATACCTGTAAAAGAAAACAGATTGAAAATTGAGGGTGAGCATAAGAATGCTCAGTAAGGGGTTTTAAAATAATACAATATACCAATTAAAACCCTTTGAAAACATTACTTTAATATTATTCATAAAAAATTTTCTTTAGGAATTCTATAACACATGTATCATAACACAACATTTGGTCTCAGAATTATAAGAGCACATTTCAAGGAATACTAACTAAGTTAAAAGGAAAAATATTCCAATTATAAGCGTGCTCATACAAAATACATGGTTTAATAAATAATAAGTAAAATTCATTCTAATTTTAATAGGTAAGAGATGTGAAAGTGAAAGTAAAAAATATATAACTAAGAGTAATACATGATCAAAGTTTCACATAAAAATAATAACCTCAATTTCATTCTTTAATACTGTGAAACATACACTAGATTATAAATCTTTGGGTGATGAATAATTAATAATCCATAATATTTTACTTCTTCTAATTCTCATAAAAATAATATGTATAACCAAGAATATTCTAATAGTCGAATATTATTTTGGTAAATTAAATTACATAGTCATAATGAGGAAATAGAATATTGTGGAACTGCATCAAGGCCTCATCCAAGTCATCTAATGATTAAGGTTTCGATCAAAATCCATAAATCATAAATTTTTAAAGGCCTTGTGCCAAGATCGTAGTTTGTCTCATGAGACCTACTGATGCATCAAGGGGATATAACATCCCCCCCTGAAAATACATAAGTCCAATTCATTCCCCATTTCTATAAATCAAAGAGCTCATACCACTTCGATTTATTAAATTAATTAGCACTTATCATTCCATGTGTAATATATTACTTGGTTTCTTATTTCATATTATTAAAAGTTTCCCATACCACTTTGAATAATTTAAATTCTCATTTAATATTATTCAAAGTGTCCCATACCACATTGAATAATTAAATTTCTCATTTCATATTATTCAAAGTGTCTCATACCACTTTGAATAATTGAAATACTTAATTCAATAAAAGGACATTGTTTTTAGCATTTTCATATAAAAAGTGAATCATGAAAGTGTAAATAATAATATTAGTATGGCTACGATAATAGATGATATGTACTACAAGCATATTATAGAATATGTGATTACAACTAAAGCACAAAATGAAATACAAGCTGTGTTACATAAAACGATAACCCTAAATTCTAAAATCTTATTAATAAAATACATATTGAAAATTAATCATGGATTAGATTCATAAATCATTTAAAGGTAAAACAAATATTTTTAGTGGGGTATTAACCACATAAATGTGAAAACATTTATTACTGGTAAACATATGTATATCATATCCCAAGGGTACACACAATGTTAAAAATGAAAAGTATGAAATTTAACCACACCTAATACAATTTATTATTTATGAAAATAAGTGATTAATACATATGTATATAAGGGTAGAAAACCCAAAAAAGTATACTAAATAATTCTACATAATTAAAAAATGATTAGGGTTTAGTGTTCTATAAACCAGTTTATACAAAAGGGTGTATATAAAAATTTGTATATTTAAATAAAAGCCTTTAATGTTTCGTAAACCACATTTTACATTAATCCTCACCAATCATAGAAAATATATATTATATTTAGAATCCAAATTTATTTTTACACACATACATATTTATATATAAATATAAATGTAGAACCGAATATACATGGTATATAAGGGACTTACACCAAACCATTAATAAATATTACATGTTTTGTGTATATGAGGAACATTATTTAAATATGGGATCACTAACATAAAAATGTGCCATTTGATTTAAAAGGGTTTGGTTATGAAACATATACATATATAATTTAGGTGTATAACCAAAATATGCAATATATATAAGGGTCATATACCTAGATTAAATGACACTTACATGTTTTAAATATATTAGGGGCATTAGGTAAAACTAGGGTTCATTAATATTAAAACATGAAATTAAAAATAAAAAGTTTTTTTATGAATTATATATATATATACTTATGTATATTACAATTTATATAGAATTACAAAACATCACACATCCTTTTCATAATAACAGATTAAGAACTTCAGGTAGGAATAAGGACCCACCATCTTAGAAGTAAATCAGTAGGTCTTATACCCAACCATATATATATATAAAAGTATATAAATCTATGTGTATATACATAATAATTAAAACCGAAGAATGGAAAGACAATATAAGATCCTTACCTGATTTGAATGAGGAGGAGGGGCTTGAGGAACTGTGCTGGAGGGTTGATAGGAAGAATAACTGAGAGGTTTTGGGGTGCAACGAGTTGTATATAAACTACATATTACATAAATTATATAAAATATCATTAAGTCCACTTGCTATAAAACCAAGTCCTACTCAGTTTATAAAATGATCGAGGGTGCCTGTCTTGTAGAAAATGAGTGAAATAAGGCCTCAGATGGTGATGGGAGGTGTCACGGGCATGGAAGAATGAAAAGGATAAACTGGAATAAACCACTGGTTCAGCACATGCTAGAGGAATATGACACTGTGGGATAGGAAAATCAAAAAAGGGATAAACAACTGGGATTTAATAGAGATAGATCCAGAGGTGGAGGCGAGCCCCAAAATTTTAAACGGAATGAATGGTTGTGATACGATGGAATATGATCAGATGACTATGGGTGAAGTAGCATTTTAAAAAGAGATGTACGAATGTTATTAGATCCAAAATGGATTAAATGACGCACAAAAATGAAGAAGATATACCGCAACCACTAGGGTTCAAAAGTTGAACTGATCGAACTGATCAGATCGTGTGCGATGAGATATGATGGCCCAAATCTAATCCCGGATAATTGTTTTTCATCCCACATCAAAACAGGGTGGCTTCATCGACTCCTTTATAATCTGAGATCTCCGAGCCAATGCTTAGATTACTAATTTACCCCTATCCCTATCGCTTTATACCGGGTTCTTATGCGTGCATGCTCCTACTGTAACACCCCAGGTAAATAAAGAATATGACATTTTCCCATTTATACATATTTGTGAATAAAATATTAATATAACACTAAAGGGGACGCTATGCTCGATGGCGTACCCAATACGCAACAACGAGTTTCTTGGGAATCTTACGTTGCACACAAATAATAAAATAATATTATTTTAAATGGTAGTTAACGCCTAACCATTGTAATGGCGGGAATGAATAGAACTAACTACACAATGATTATATATGTTTTTCAAATATTTTTAATTTTTACAATAAATGTTAGAGGATTAAAAATGTGAATGAATCCAATTTTAAGCGTAAACATTCTAATATTCTTTAAAAGGTCGATTAACCGCCTTTTGATGACGAACCTCTTTTAAATCCACTTTTGGAAAATTTTATGTGTTATATTTGACAAAATAAAATTCTTCTTTAGAATAGGGACATCAAAATTTACTTTGTGTGAATTTTTGGTATTTTTCCGATAAAGTTCATTTTTTAATGAATAGTGAAAAATGATGTATTTTAATTCAAAACCTATTTTTAATCTAATTTATTTATGTGATTATATTATATTTTGAATTGGTTTAAAAGTGAAATTATAATATATTTTTACCATTTAATCCAATAGTGGTCGTTGTAATTAATTTCATCTTGAAATTGGACTTAAACTAGTGTCAATCTTTTGATACTTATTGTTTCATAAAAACACGCTATTTGCTCTGATAGTGGGAATTAATTATTAAATTAATTAAGGTAACTTATATGTTTTGAATTTTTTAAAATAGAAATCATTTTTGAATTCGGAATTTCAAATATAGCTTAGGGTGAATTTTTCATATTTTTCTGGAAAACATCAATTCTTGATGAATAGTGAAACCACTAAGTGGTACTTAAAAAAACTGATTTTTCGTTTAAATGAAATTTTACCACCTCTGTGTTTTGAATTTCAAAAATACGACATACATGGTTGTCATTAAGAAGTAAAATTCAGTTCAATGGGATTAAAATAATTTTTTTGGTGAATAGTAACTTTTATGTTTTAATCGCGATTAGAGGTAATTAGTGTAGTTTAAGGTAAAAATAATGTTTTAATAATATGAAATGACCTAGAAACATGTCCTACTCTCATTGGATGAGTCATGTACGACCAATAAAATCCATCGGTCAACTTGGGGACCCCATGGAGCCACTTTTCATGGAAAATGACATTAATAGTTTTTTATTTAAAGTTAAAATTAAAATGTCACAAACATGTGTTATTTTACTAAAACAATTTTTAGATGGGGTTATACAAGTCATATTTTTTACTATAAATATTCATTAGAAAGATAAAACTATTTATTAAATCATGATATTTGTTTTATAATTTTTAGATATTAAATAAATTATTTTATTTATGACACCGTGATGATGCAGTGATTACCTCATAAATGAACGATTTAAATAAAATGAGAAGATAGGGTGAAATATAAATCTTAAACTTGTCACAAACCTATTGGATGGGTGTATTTAGAAACCTTATCACATTATCCTACAAATATATCATTTTGGGACCTTTTAAATCCGAAAATCATTTTATAATAAAGTAATATTTTATAACTTTCCAAGAGTGCCCCTCCTCTCCTCTTATAAAAGGCCCCCACATCTACCACCTTACACACACCTCTCAATCCTTTGGCTCGGACAAAACCTGCCCATTTCATCTCTCCACATCCCTCTCTTTATCATTGAAGCCTCGCTTTGGGGAGAATCCTTTCCAGGGAAGCCTTTGAGCTCAAATCAAAGAGAGTTACCCGATTTAAAGGTAATGTCTTCCCTTGTGTTCTTTTGTTTTATTTTGCTTCTCCAAACCCCTAAACTCTTTTTATTACTTTTTTTGTAACAACACCAGTATCTTAAATATACTAGGATGTTTTTATAATAATAATTCGAGCTACACATTCACACAACTCCTTCTAATGGTTAAAGAATATACTGTTTCTGTGGATGGCAAATTACAGCCTCACGAAACGATGATTGTTCAATATTATTTTAACACATCCAAAGGTGGCCATTAAGATGTCACTATATTGATATATGATATATAATATGTTTATGTTTTCCTTAAGCTTCTGTATTTTTCATTTATGGAATACCTTTATGGTTTCCATTATGGGTAAACACGATATCTTCATTTTAGGAAGTGCGGACTACCGCCCCTCAAAGTGATTTGATTCGTTAATGCCATATGTGGGACGTGTAAAGGATGGAATTAATGTTATTACATATGATATACTAATTTAATTATAATATACCTTAATTCCATTGAATACAAAAAAAATAAATGAAAGTAGCGTTCATGCGTACGTACGACTTACTGTCTCCATGAACGGTACATTTCATTTCTTTTCTCCAAATGTTATGTACTATTATAAGTACATATATATAATGGATATATATGTAATATATTACATATAAATGATGGATATAATTCTGGAATTATTATATATATATCTTTCATTTTGTTTTAATTCCATTAATATGACAAAAAATGAATGTAGCGTTCATGCGTACGTACGACCTACCGTCTCCATGAATGGTGCTTTTAATTTTTTTTATCTCCAAATGCTATGGAATAGTATAAAATGAATATATACTGGATATATATGATATTTAAAACCTCAATACTATTCTGTATATTATTTACCTATAACTACATGGAATATACTTTTCCAACAAGTCCAATTTTTACTCATGTACCGAACATCGACAAAAACGTCTAATCTGAACTCACTTTATTAACTAATTATTATAACATTATAATATGTGATATGAAATGAATAATAATATTTAAATTAGGTCCTTAAGAAATTATAAATTGACCAAATTTTATTATTTAGGAGATTAAAGAACGATCGAGTCATGTCGGACACGAGGTAAGGGATCCTACCCCTCTCTTTCATTTTATGTACACTCTTTTATGTCATTCCTTTTATGCTCACATTTCTTATGATTGGGATGTTCTTTTATATTACTATTACTGTAATTTTTATGTTAATATGATGAGAGAACCTATTTTATCTCATCAATCCATTTTGGAAGTTTTGAGTGGCGCCGTTAGGCTACCGAATTTTCATAAGAGATCTAACCTCTCTCTTTCTTTTTAAGTACTCCCCTTTATGTCACTTCTTTCAAGCTCCTATTTTTTATGTTGGGGGATGTTCTTTTATATTCCTCATTTGGTACAATTTATTTTAATATGATGAGATACCCTATTTTATCTCATAAATCTATTTTGGGAAGTTTTAAGTGGCGCCGTTAGGTTGCCGAGTTTTCGTAAGGAATTTTTCATCTCACTTTTATTCCCGTGAGATTTATACTACATTTTCCCCCATTTAATTTGAGTGGTGTATGTAATTCCTATTATTATACTACTTGTGTAATATAATTTCATTTATGGGTATTTACATATTCATTGTATGACCCTTCTTCAATGGGGTGTATGTTTCGAAAGTTACCCAAGTCGCTAAGGGAACCTTTCACCCTCCTATTTTTAAAAGAATTCTTTTGTTATGTCTTTTAATTCACATAATATTATATTGGGATATGTTATTCTATATCCTTATTTATGTAAATTTTATTTCCAAGTGATGAGATACCATTTTTATCTCTCATCAACTCATTTTCTGAATTTTGAAGTGACACCGTTAGGCTGTCGAATTTTACCAAGGGAACTTTTTAACCGAATTTCGATTTCTTTGGGTTCAACATGTAGTTATTGAATATGTCATGTTTTGAATATGTGTGAATGGACTTTTATTGTTTTACACTTAATATCCACTTATATTTGGTGTATTTATATTTTTCACACATAATTTTGAGATTGATTTATCCTTAATTTAAGGATACCTTCTTTATAAGGGATTTCATCTCATTTTACATTTCTATTGAGACTTCATTGTTGTTATGCACCAATTCACTCTTATATGGTTTATATACTGTCCTTTGGAATATTATATCATGAATACATCTATTCTCGTGATATTATAATGTTCCGATTAAATGTTATTCCTCAATTATTGTATTCAAGTGTCTCTAATTTTTGTAAAAAACCCTTTAACCAAAATATCACTTCAAATGTTCTAATGATTTATTCTTATTAATATCCATGTTTTCAAAATGGTTTTATGGATTTATTTATATGGATATTAATTGTTTAAAATGTTAAAATCTTCAAGGGGGTATGGGACACTTTTATTCAAAAATCACATTATTAAATGTTTTAAATGGTTTTGAAAATGGTTTTTTTGAATGGATTCATTATTTTAATATCTTAAAATGTTATACTATGATTGAAATGTGGAAATTTTATGTTTCCTTTATGCATGTTTTATGTGATATGTTTTTGTTATGGTTCTTCGACATTGTTATGAAAATGGGTGGTTCCGTGATAAACTAAGGGCGAGTGAGCCCGATATAGCTCTCCAATGCATTGGGTAACGCAAAGGAGTTAAACATTAAGGTTTCTCCGAAGAGATTTAGGGAATATACTGTGATGGGTATTCCAAACATAACCAAGAGGGTTACTACCTATGTAAGAATGTTATGAATGCCTCAATTTACCTTTATGCATTATGATTTCTATGATTTATTCATGATTTTATTGAGGTATGTTAAAATGCTTATGTTTTATGAGTAATGTATGATTTCATACATGGACTAATGTTTTCTTTTCATACTTTTATATCCCTTACTGAGATTTTTATGCTCATCCCATGTTTTTGAAATGTTTTTCACAGGTCAAGGGAAAGGTTCATGATATGATGATAGTGTCAAGGAAGTGTCAAGAAAGAATCCATGTTTTACTTTAAATAAGTTTCCGTTGATGGGAAAAAACAAATACTATCTTTTATGTAACCACTTTGTTTAAATGTGGAATATAATTCCTGATTTATGATCTAATTCTCTAAAACTCTAAAACTGAAAAGATCCTCAATGTGAATTATTCATTTAATTAAATATTAAGTAAGGTTTAAGGTTGGGGCCTTATAGTTGGTATTAGAGGTCGGTTTAGATAACTTTAGAGTTTAGGGTATTCTATAAGTATAAGTGACATTACCATAATGGTTAGGATTTCAGAAAGAGTCCTAGTTTTAGATAAAGTGAATGAGTAAGTATATCTTAGTGTTTACCTTCCTCATTAGTACATGATGGTTTTGTTAATATACTCACAATGAAATTTCTATTTTTAGTGAATGGATAGATCTAGGAGGCACCAAAGTGACAATAGGTTTGAAGGAAACTGTGGTGGTTCTATGATTAAGAGTCTGGATGAAATGGGGGATTCAATAAGGAAACTCGTGGTTGTTCTAAACCAACTATCAAGGAGTCATGATCAACCACTTGAACCTTGGTATGTTCTGTATTGCATCATGTACGAGATGACCAATTGATGTGGAATTTCAGGTAATAATTATAAAGGTAACCATTAGGGTTTATATGATCCTTACTTTTGAGGTAATTATGGGTTATTATATGTTATGATGGAAAATGAAAGGCATGCGATAAACTTGAGATTAAAATATGTTATGATTATTTTTGAAGATTTTATCTCGTTTTGGGGAATGTTTTAAGAATTATATAGTTTTGGAAAAAGGACAACACGCATACCGTGTTACAACCCATCGCGTCGGACAAAGCTGCGGGAATCGAACCCACAACCAAAGTGCGACTGGTATTTATCTTCTACCACTGGACTACGTGAAGTCCCTGGTTAGTTTGACTAATTCTTTTTAGTTAGATAATTTTAGGAATCAAGAGTAAGTTTATTTTTGGTTATCTATGGAAATGATTAACCTATCATGGAGGATATGTGAATAGGTTAATTACTTTTCAATATGAGAATTTAAGAGCAACTGATGTTATTTGGAGATAAAAGTTAATTAGTAACTTGGAAGACTATGTGATTAAACCCTTAAAATATTTGGGTTTCAATCTTAGTTTGTTTTACTTTGAATAATTTTATGGACAATTTTTAATCAAATGGTCTTCGTTGAACTTTGGGTTTTTTTTTGGAATTTTTTTAGAGATTAAGAATAGATTTTCTTTTTATAAAGGATTATACATTTGTGGATTATCTGATCTCATACTAACAATTTTGGTTTTGGATTTTATATAAAGACATGAGAAATATATAGTTCTCTTTTGTGGATTAGGTGATTCTCAAGAAGTTGATTATAGTACTCTTAATGCGAACAAGTCTTCCTAAATACATGTCTTTTAGAGAAAATATGATTTTGATTAAGGAATCTAGTAAAAGTTGAAAGTCTACGTGACAAGTTAGTATGTTTCATTATGATTTATTTAAGCTCAAAAATAAATTCCTCAATGAAAAGTAACTTAAAAAAATGTTGTCCGTTAACTTTTCCTACTGGGGAATCCAATACCGTTTAACCCATCTCAAGTTTGTGATTTTATTATGGTTAACTTTCTCCTAAACATGTTTTCTATCACAGTCCCTCAGAACATGAACCATTGATTTTTCTTCCATATCCATGTTTTCCTACATGGAATCCCAGTATGGGTTAACTTGGGTGACCTCTGTACTTCTCTTTCTTTCTTTTAAAGTGATTGTTTTAACGACTCTTGTTCCGATGTGGGACTTTCAATGATGTTTCCGAGCCCAATTTTAAAATTACAAGGATGCAATTCCCAAAAGGGGGGAAGGATGTAACACCCTAGGTAAATAAAGAATATTACATTTTCACATTTATCCATATTTGTGAATAAAATATTAATATATCTATAAAGGGGACTCTATGCTCGATGGCGTACCCAATACACAACAACGTGTTTCTTGGGAATCTTACGTTGCACTCTAATAATAAAATAATATTATTTTAAATGGTAGTTGATGCCTAACCATTGTAATAGAGGGAATGAAAAAAAATAACTACAAAATGCTTATATATGTTTGTCAATTATTTTTACTTTTTACAATAAATGTTAGAGGATTAAAAACACGAATGAATCCAATTTTAAGCGTAAACATTCTAATACTCTTTAAAAGGTTGATTAACCACCTTTTGATGACGAACCAATTTTAAATACACTTTTTTACAATTTTATGTGTTATATTTGAAAAATAAAATTCTTCTTTAGAATCAGGACATCAAAATTTACTTTGTGTAAATTTTTGGTATTTTTCCGATAAAGTTCATTTTTTAATGAATAGTGAAAAATGTTGTATTTTAATTCAAAACCTCCTTTTAATCTAATTTATTTATATGATTAGATTATCTTTTGAATTGGTTTAAAAGTTAAATTAGATTATATTTTTACCATTTAACCCAATAGTGGTCATTGGAATTAATTTCATCTTGAAATTGGACTTAAACTAGTGTCAATCTTTTGATACTTATTGTTTCATAAAAACACGCTATTTGCTTTGACATCGGGAATTAATTATCAAATTAATTAATGTAACTTATATGTTTTGAATTTTGTAAAATAGAAATAATTTCTGAATTCAGAATATGAAATATATCTTAGGTTGAATTTTTGGTATTTTTCTGGAAAACTTCAATTTTTGAGGAATAGTGAAACCACTAAGTTGTACTTAAAAAAACTGATTTTTCGTTTAAATGAAATTTTACCACATCTGTATTTTGAATTTAAAAAATCCAACATAAACGGTTGTCATTAATAAGTAAAATGTGGTTCAATGGGATTAAAATAATTTTTTTGGTGAATAGTAACTTTTAAGTTTTAATCGCAATTAGAGGTAATTAGTGTAGTTTAAGGTAAAAATAATGTTTTAATAATATTAAATTACCTATACACATGTAATACCCTCATTGGATGAGTAATGGCCGACCAAGACAATCCATGGGTAAACTTGGGGACTCCATGGAGCCACTTTTCTTGGAAAATGACATTAATACCTTTTTATTTAAAGTTAAAATTAAAATGTCACAAACATGTGTTGTTTTACTAAAACAATTTTTAGATGGGGTTATACAAGTCATATTTTTGACTATAAATATTAATTAGAAAGATAAAACTATTTACTGCATCATGATATTTATTTTATAATTTTTAGATATTAAATAAATTAATTTATTTATGACACTGTGATGATGCAGTGATGACCTCATAAATGAACGATTTAAATAAAATGAGAAGATAGGGTGAAATATAAGTCTTACACTTGTCACAAACCTATTGGATGGATGGATTTAAAAACTTTATCACTTTATACTAGAAATATATCCTTTTGGGGCCTTTTAAATCCGAAAATAATTTTATAATAAAGTAATATTTTATGACATTCCAAGAGTGCCCCTCCTCTCCTCTTATAAAAGGCCCCCACCTCTAGCACCTTACACACACCTCTCAAGCCTTTGGCTCGGCCAAAACCTGCCCATTTAATCTTTCCACATACCTATATTCATCATTCAAGCCTCACTTTAGGCAGAATCATTTCCAAGGAAGCCTTTGAGCTCAAATAAAAGAGAGTTACCCGATTTAAAGGTAATGTCTTCCCTTGTGTTCTTTTGTGTTATTTTGCTTCTCCAAACCCCTAAACTCTTTTTATTTCTTTTTTTTAACAAAACCAGTATATTTAAAATAATAGGATGTTTTTATAATAATGATTCGAGCTACACTTTCACAGACCTCCGTCTAATGGTTAAAGAACATACTTTTTCTGTGGATGGAGAATTACTGCCTCACGAAACGATGATTGTTCAATATTATTTTAACACCTTAAAAGGTGGCCATTAATATATCACTATATTTATATATGATATATAATATGTTTTTGTTTTCCTTAAGCTTATGTATTTTTCATTTATGTCACACCTTTATGGTTTCCATTATGGGTAAACGCGATATCTTCATTTTAGGAAGTGCAGACTGCCGCCCCCTCAAAGTGATTTGATTCGTTAATGCCATATGTGGGACATATATAGGATGTAATTAATGTTATTACATATGATATCCTACTGGAATTATAATATACCTTCATTCCATTGAATACAAAAAAAAAATAAATGAAAGTTGCGTTCAAGCGTACGTACGGCTTACCGTCTCCATGAACGGTACATTTCATTTCTTTTCTCCAAATGTTATGTACTATTATAAGTACATATATATATATAATGGATATATATGTAATATATTACATATAAATTATGGATATAATTCTGGAATTATTATATATATATCTCTCATCTTTTTTTAATTCCATTAATATGAAAAAAATGAAAGTAGCTTTCATCTGTATGTACGGCCTACCGTCTCCATGAACGGTGCTTTTAATTTTTTTATCTCCAAATGTTATGGAATAGTATAAAATGAATATATACTGGATATATATGATATTTAAAACATCAATAATATTCTGTATATGATGTACCTATAACTACATGGAATATTCTATTCCAAGAAGTTCAATTTTTACTCATGTACCGAACATCGACAAAAACGTCTAATATGAGTTCACTTTATTAACCAATTATTATAACATTATAATATGTGATATTAACTGAATAATAATCTTTAAATGAGGTCCTTAAGAAATTATAAATTGACCAAATTTTATTATTCAGGATATTAAAGAACGATCGAGTCATGTCAGACACGAGGTAAGGGATCCTACCCCTCTCTTTCATTTTAAGAACACTATTTTATGTCATTCCTTTTATGCTCATATTTCTTATGATTGTGATGTTCTTTTATATTACTCTTACTGTAATTTTTATTTTCATATGGTTATAGACCCTATTTTCTCTCATCAATCCATTTTGGATGTTTTGAGTGGCACCGTTAGGCTGCCGAATTTTCGTAAGAGATCCAACCTCTCTCTTTATTTTTAAGTACACCCCTTTATGTCACTTCTTTAAAGATCCTATTTGTTATGTTGGGGGATGTTATTTTATATTACTCTTTCTGTACATTTTATTTTAATGTGATGAGAGACCCTATTTTATCTCATCAATCTATTTTTTTAAGTTTTATGTGGCGCTGTTAGGCTGTTGAGTTTTCGTAAGGGATTTTTCATCTCACTTTTATTCCCATGAGATTTATGCTACATTTTACCCCATTTCATTTGAGTGGTGTATGTAATTCCTATTATTATACTTATTGTGTAATATAATTTCATTTATGTGTATTTACATATTCATTTTATGACCCTTCTTCAATGGGGTGTACGTTTCGAAAGTTACCCAAGTCGGTAAAAGAACCTTTCACCCTCCTCTTTTTAAAAGACTTCTTTTGTTATGTCTTTTAATTCACATAATATTATGTTGGGATATGTTCTCCTATATCCTTATTGATGTAAATTTTATTTCCAAGTGATGAGATACCATTTTTATCTCCCATCAACTCATTTTCTGAATTTTGAAGTGACGCCGCTAGACTGTCGAATTTTACCAAGGGAACTTTTTAACCCAATTTCGATTTCTTTGTGTTCAACATGTAGTTATTGAATAGGTCATCCTTTGAATATGTGTGAATTAAATTTTATTGTTTTACACTTAATATCCACTTATATTGGGTGTATTTATATTTTTCACACATAATTTTTAGATTGATTTATCCTTAATTTAATGATACCTTCTTCATAAGGGATTTCACCTCAATTTACATTTCTATTGAGACTTCATTGTTGTTATGCACCAATTCACTCTTATATGGTGTATATACTATCCTTTTGAATATTATATCATGAATCCATTTATTCTCATGATATTATACATTTCTGATTAAATGTTATTCCTCAATTATTGTATTCAAGTGTCTCTAATTTTGGTAAAAAACCATTTAACCAAAATATCACTTTAAATGTTTTAATGATTTGTTCTTATTAATATCCATGTTTTCAAAATGGTTTTAAGTATTTATTTATATGGATATTAATGGTTTAAAATGTTAAAAGCTTCAAGGGGTTATGGGACACTTTGATTCAAAAATAACTTTATTAAATGTTTTAAATGGTTTTGAAAATGGTTTTTTTGAATGGATTCATTATTTCAATATCTTAAAATGTTATACTGTGATTGAAATGTGGAAATGTTATGCTTCCTTTATGCATGTTTTATGTGATATGTTTATGTTATGGTTCTTGGGAATTATTATGAAAACAGGTGGTTCTGTGATAAACTAAGGGCGGGTGAGCCCGATATAGCTCTCTAATGCATTGGGTAACGCGAAGGAGTTAAACGTTAAGGTTTCTCCGAAGAGATTTAGGGAATATACTGTGATGGGTATTCCAAACATAACCAAGAGGGTTACTCCCTACGTAAGAATGTTATGAATGTCTCAAGTTACCTTTATGCATTATGATATCTATGATTTATTCATGATTTGATGAGGTATGTTAAAATGCTTATGTTTTATGAGTAAAGTATGATTTCATACATGGAATAATGTTTTTTTTCATACTTTTATATCCCTTACTGAGCTTTTTATGCTCATCCCTTGTTTTTGAAATTTTTTTCACAAGTCAAGGGAAAGGTGCAAGATATGATGATAGTGTCAAGGAAGTGTCAAGAAAGAATCCATATTTTACTTTAAATATGTTTCAGTTGATGGGAAAACAAATACTATCTTTTATGTAACCACTTTAAATGTGGAATGTAATTCAATATTTATGATCTAATTCTCTAAAACTCTAAACCTATAAAGATACTCAATGTGAATTATTCATTTAATTCAATATTAAGTAAGGTTTAAGGGAAGTGCCTTATACCTGCGCCCAATCACACTATCGTGCCACCCCACATGATGACACACTCGATTCCTTGCACACGCACCCGTGTGCACCCTTTGGGGTAACTATTCCCCCTGTGCGTGATAGAACTAGCATGCAACATGCGTTCACACCACCCCTGGTACATTTCTAGGGGGTTTTGGGTGAGATTCCCGTCAAGACCTTGAAGGCTACCTAAGAGGTAGCCCTAAGATAAGATAGGTACTCACCTATCTTATAGCATATTAAAAGTTTATTTTTTATTAAATTTAAAAACAGATTTTCATATACATATATTGGTTCAAGAAACATGAATCTTATACTATAAATACATATTTTACTTAGTTTTATAATACAAAAAGTTATAAATCCATGTTTAGTACTTCATAAAGAAAATCTTATACAAGTATTAAAAAAATCAAAAACATATTTTCAGTTAAGAACTTGGTTTAAACCTCAAGAATAAAAACATTTATAAAATATTTTCAACGCATTTGAAATATTTGAATAGTATTTGAAGAATATATCTAATTTTGAAATTTAACTAAGTGTAGATAAAATATTTATAAAAATAGTTTATATATTTAATGTTGTAATTTAAATACATACTTTAATTATTTTATAAAACAAATTATACCTAGATATTTTAAATTAAACCAACAGAATGACCAACAACTGTACTTATAGACGTTAGAAACCCAAAAATCACCTAATGATGTAACAATATTATTAAGGATTTATAATAACATTAATTAGGGTGTTCTATGTCCAAAACGACTTAGAAAAGATGGTGCAGATCATTCCTCTAATGCTCAGTGCAGTTGCAGTGGCTCTGGCCATTCTGATGTTCATTGTGACAGATCTGAAGGACCCTTACTATCTTCTTGGGGTTTTTTTAGTATTAAGTGGTCTCCCTATAATTCTAACAGATATTTTAATAGGTATTTTTGGGTATTGTGGTTTTCCATTTATCTTACTATAATGTAAAAACTTTGGTGTTTTAATTATATAAAATTACTTGTTTATAGTTTGTTACTTTTTTTTCGGATAGCATGAAAATTAAATAGAATAAAAACATTATATTATTACATGAGAAATATGTTTTGGGGAATCACAGTTATGGTGTCATAAATTATTTTTATGCTTTGATATTCTAATTACATGTTAAAGGAGTGTATCATTTATGATGATTTAATGTGTCTTTTGAGATTCTTAAAGAAACATTTAATTAAATAACGATTTTTGGATTTAATGAATCATTTTAATTAAATAGAGGTGTTTTGTTTATCAAAGGTTTCATAAATAATAATAATGAGATTATTATTATTTTAGTTCAATGAATGAAATAATTTTTATTATTATGGAAATTAAATTAGGGGTTATGGGTTGGTGTTTTATTATTTTAATGATATTTTAATATATTGGGGGTTTAGATTTTAAAAAAATGAATGCTGGAATAATAATAATAAATATATTATTATTATTCTTTTGGTTATTTAGTTAAATAAATGTTAAAATAAATTAATGATCAATAAAGAGTTTTATATTTAATTACAAAATGTTTACTAAGAGAATAACAAATGAAGAAATGTTTTTAATTAAATGGTATTTTTTTCACTTATTAGATAATTTTTTAATGTGTATAATAATAATATGATTATTTTTATTTTAATAATTACATTAAATTAAATAGATTAATTTAATGTGGAAAAAGAAAGTAAAAAAGGTGGTGCGACCTCTCATGTTTCGCCTCTTCCATGCGTGACACATAAGCATCTCTGACCTCATCCTCCACACGACCCTCCTCCTCGAGACCTTTAGCGGCACACAACCCCTGGATGACCCACCATGCAGCAGCGCGACACCCTGGCGGAGCACCTGTAGCACGCAACCCCCCTCCAGGCAGTACATAGAGGTGCACCACCCCCTCTCCCAGACTCCACTTTGCACTCGGAGATTCCTCTCGAACTCTTCACAAATCCTTTTGGCCTTATCAAGGTGAGTTTGTCTATGTATAACTCATGTTTTCTATATGACATTTGACTCCTCTCTCTTTCCATGTTTTCTAGGCCAAAACCCTAAGGTTTGGGTTTAATCTGATCATTTCATTTATCAATTTTTAGTATATGTGAATGTTGACTTGGGACCCATTGGTCCATAATCCAAGATCCACATCCAAGGGCGAGGTGGAGGGCCTAAAATGGGTTTTCCACCATTGGTTTGAGTATGTTTCTATACATACTATTTGGTTTTTCACCGGTTATATTGAGACCTATTATTTTTTTATGAGTTCCCGGTACCAAGTTCGAGGTGCATTGTTCATTACTAGTTTGATTCTTAGTACTAGTTTAATATATTGAATATTTTTTTATCAATGTAGAAAATTCGCACACACACACAAACACACACACACACACAGATATATATATATATATATAAATATAAATATATATATATATGAAGGTGCCCATGAATGCGACTTTTGACTAGTTTTGGACATGGTGCTGCCAAGTAAATTAAAGAGTTGCAGAATAAAAAATGTACTACCCCAAGGTAGGGTTCCAAATATTTATCTATTTATTTATGAATTCCTATTAGATTCTTCAAATAATTTTAGAAAGTGAGTTTCCATGATTATGGAACTGCTAGGTTTTATTGAAATACTGATTAAAGATAAACTTATTTTTTTGGTAATGTCATGTCATGCGTTTTGTGGTTTATTTTTTCATATGTCTTCCTCCTAGTATCGATATATGATTTGTTGATGCATTACACTTTTGTTGATATTAAATGATGTTGCCCACATGAGGTAAAAGAGGACTTGATCATGTGTTGGTTTTAACAAAGTATTGTTATTTTGGTTTAATAAATATTTTTAAATAGATAAATTATTTTAATATAGATGTTTGGGTAATAGGGTAATTGATCGATGAATTAATTATCAAAATGTGAGTTGGGAAATGGTTTCATTTACTGTATATGGAGAATATTCAATATTTTTACATGTTTGGAATATAAATTGGTATCTGGTAATAATTAATGGATGGATTAATTATTTGATGATAAATGGTAAATGGTTAATTAATTGGTAAAGTGGTAAAATAGATATGATTTAATTAATTATTTGTTGAATTAACTAATTTGCATGCATTAATTTAAGATTGTCATTTTATTTATTATTACTACTGTTGTCCAATAATACATTTTGATGCAAATTATTTTTCCATGGATTAAGTTGTCTTGGATGAAGTTATTTTAAAATATGATATTCTTTGTGATATGATTTCTAAATATCTGGGCTTTGTTCAACATGTTTTGATATGATTATGATGTGCATGCAAATAGTTATAGTCCTAGACGAATCATTGTTTGAGTGGATGGGATCAGACTTGTTAAAGAATTTAGATAATTAAATGTTGAGTTAATTATTTAGTTGTATTGCTATGAAAAATTAATTTTTAATTAATTATATACTATTGAGACGTTGAATTGTTAATTAATTTTTTACTTATTTGACTGGAGATTTATGTTGTTAATTATTTGTTGAATTAATTAATATATTAGATTAATTAATTTATGAATTAATTAATGGATGGTTTTGGGGTGTTAGAAATGGAATTCTTCACGAATTATTAATATATATGTATGATTGATAAATGGGTTGTGAGATAGGGACTCATGCTCCAAATACTCATGGGGTGCTAGACATGGCGTTCTACACCCTGCTCGCATGCATATATTCTTTTATAGGACATGGACTGATGCTCCAAATACCCATGGTATTTGAGACAAGGACTGGCACTATAAACAAACACAAGGGTACTAGACATGATGTTATACTACCATTATTTGGAATTAGACTGTGGGTCTAATTGGTCGTACATGAAATGAATTAATGGTTAACAAACCCTATTGTGACATGATGTTTGTGAACTGAATATGAGAAAGGGTTCAGAATTATTAATGAATTTGGTGAATTACTGTTGGTGGATGGACCCAAGAGCAAATCACTATTTTTAGTGGATGTGATTAGTTATAGTATATGAAAGATTAAATTGAATATCTTATGACATGTTAACCAAGTCAAAGCAAAATCTTGGATTTAGTCATTACTTTGATTACTTAGATGGTTTTTAGAGACATATGTGGTGGGTGATTTATACGAGAGATGTCTGGATTAGGCCGAATCGTGAGACTTTCATAATTTAACGAGGTTTGAATAATGGATTAATGAAAATATTTATGTAATGATTGTGGAGTATGCATGAAAAATGTATAATGCAGGTTCAAACACCAGCCGAGGGCTGAAGAAGGTACTTGGGTATATAGTTACTTTGTACCGCTTAATTTATTTATTCATGATTTCACATGGTTTATATTATTTATTAAATGTCTAGATTTGGGTTGTAAAATGGTAGTCCTGGCCTACTGAGATTTATATATCATACCTTACTTGGGACGCCATTTCACTAGGGTACCCGAGTGGATTCTATTTGGTTGCAGGATTGTGCTATTTTCATTTACTTGGGAGATAGGAGTAGAAGACTGAGCGGAAGCTTTGGATGATCGAGGATACTTCACTTGGGGATTTGAGTCATTGTTTATTTATTTTTGTATTTGAATGTAAAACATTCCATTTTTTTCACTACATCCTATTTTTGTATCATTAGCATGTCAGGCATGCATCTGCTGTATAATTTCTTAATTAAGGGAAGCATCAAATAAATGACTTTAAAAATATTAAAATAAATATAATTTTAAATAATTAATGACATACATGAATTTTATATATAAATTTGAAATATTATTGATCTTTTAGACGAGTTTTTTGGAATATATCATGTTTTTTTATATTATTAAAAGGTCGTGTTATGAATAGTGTATAAATTGGAATTAATGATATTTTAAAATAAATAATATTTTATTAAATGATATAAAAATAATAAAACATAGAGATTTGAAAAATTATTTTTGTAAGGTATAAAATGTTATACATCATTAATTTATGGATATTTTGGAATTTTATAGTAACTATTTTAACACAAAAAATGTAAAAATACATGTTGTCACATTAAGAGTTAAAGGGGTTAAATAATGTTTAAAGCCAAAAATAAGGATTAAAAAATATTCCAAATATATCTAAATTTTATTGTATTAGAGGATTTTGACCCAAAATCATCCTATTTTGGAAATTAATATGTTTTTATCAATTTTCAATATAAAATTAATTTATATTAATTTATTATTTTGAAGATTTCGAGGAGTTCCACTCCCTTCTCCTATAAAGGGGAACCTCTTATTATCTTTTCATCACACTTAAAAAACTTTTTGGTCTATAAAAAATGACCAAATCCAATAAAATAACCCCTAACAATATTATATATCTCTTATTTTAGGAGCAATACAACTCGTGGTCTTAAGGTGTTAAGAAAGGAAGATTGTTTGAAGAAAAGGTATCATTTATAATTAAGTGTTTTTGTTTTGTTTCTTCTTAAAAATCATTTAAAAATTATTAAACCATGGTTAAATAATAATTATAGTATCCTAAATATACTTATATTTTTTTATGTTAATATAATCACCCAAATACCCCTCCACTTGTATCAAATGGAAAAATAATTCATCGTCTTTGTATACAGTGGACTATTCCCTCGTGAACTGATGTAATTATTTTTCCTTCATTATCTCTCAAGACTGGTTATAATGATGAAATTATATTTTATATGTGATATTCATGAAATAATGTTCATTATTAAAACTTATTATATCATTTTCATTCTAAAATTTCTATAAACAGATAAACGATAATGTCGTTCGTGCTTACGTGTGAACTATCATCTCCATGAAGCGTTGTGATTCATTTTTCATCACCCCATCACATAGATGATATATATAATTTTATTTAAATTATTAATATGATATTAATTATATTAGTATATTTCTATAAATATAAAATGTTATTTACCTTCATTCCATAATGAGCATTGAAAAATGGAAAAGTTACTCATGCGTACGTACAACTTACTATCACCACGATTGTAACATAGTTCATTATTCATATCCATTTTTAATGGATGTATTTAAAGAATAATTGATGTAAAAAGGATAAAATTATTTTATTATTATTATTATTATTTGGGAGATGATGGAATAATGACCACTTTGGCTATATACATCATATCGATGTCATTTTGGACTCAAGTACCATATATCATCAAAACGTAAGACATGAAATTAAATAATCAGTTAATTATTATAAATTTGTAATAAGTTATATAAAAGAAATAATAAACATGAAAATGGATTTTAATAAAGTAAATATTTATCCAATTATTATTATTTAAGAATATAAAATTGTATGGGACGAGTCAGACTCAATGTAATGGATTTCACCTCATCCTCCTTTCATTGATGTGTATTTTAATGTTATACACTAACCTTATTTTATGAGGTGCATATGAAGACCCTATAACATATTATATCATGAATTTATTTATTATCAGGTAATTAATTTTTTTGAAATGTTATCTTCCATGGATCTTATGATTTCACTGTTCAAATTGGTATGGGACACTTTGAATGTTTAATGATTTAATTATCAAATCTATTTTCTCCATGTAAATATTATTGATATTATTTTACATATTTATTTATATAGATATAAATGGATTATAAATGGATTTTTTTATATTTTTAAGTTTATTCAAAGGGATTTAAAAGAAATCTTTTCACATGTTCTATATTATTTATTTTGACAAATGATAAAAGATTGTTTTATTCTTAATGTACACGGTGACAATAAAATTTCTTCCACCATGATTATTATTTATTTCCTATATTTCTTTTTAATATAAATTTTTTTCATAAATTAAAAACAACCTTCCTTTTTTTGGATATTTATTGAATTTTTAAAGAAAATATAATTTCTAAACAAAAGGGTTTTTCGTAGGGGTTTGAGAAGAGTTTTCAAAATAGATTTTTGATGAAAGTGTTTTATTTGTAATATGGTTCTTTAGAATTATATATACCATGAAATATAGTTAGATATTAACATGGTGTAGTTTATATAGAACTGGAAAATCCTATAACAGATTAGCATGCAGTGGCCCAGATATCATCGAAAAAGTTCATTACATCTTATCATGGGTCTTCTAAGAGAGCGCCTAGAAAACCCATTACAACATAACATGGGGTGTCACCATATAGAATTGGGTGATCTCATTATAGAAATCTAATTCATTTGGTAAGTAATTAGATCATATGGTTAATCTATTTCTAAGAGTGACATGATTTGAAGTTGACCATATAGTTATTACAATTAAGTGTGTTTTGAAATGGTTTTATTAAAATGATTCTATAAGTCACATGAAGGAGTTTTAATTGATTTCATTGGGTTTTAATGATTTTATATGAGAAATATATGTGTTTTAAGTGAATTTTCTTTATTTATGATCCTCAATGATCTTTGAGGTTTATAGTAATCATTATATGAGTTTTTTTATGTTTTTACTAAATTAATGGTTTTTTTATGTCCCTTATTGAGTTTTTTGTTCTCAAACTATGTTTTAAAATGTTTTTCATATGATTTAATGGGGAATGTAAACAATTATGAGATTAAGGAGATAATTATGATATTTTTTCATTAAGATAAAGTATGTTTTTTTAAAACAGTTTCCTTTGGTGGAAAAAATGGATACTGAGTATAAGTGTCGAAATGTAATATATGGGTTTACTTTGTAATATTTTTTCAAAATTATAAAAAACATAAAACTGAAAATATCCTTTAATGTAAATACTAGTTAAAAAACCCTAGAATTTGTAATGTTTAATGATTCTTCCTTACATTTTGTATCAAATTATGGTTTTAGAAACATTATAGATTATGGTGTCTTCTAGTGAGGTAATCTTAATAGTTAAGGATAACATTACAGGTTTATAATTTTATGGTTTATAATAATTTTAATGTCATAAAAACCCCATTTTAGGCTTTACGTAATGAAATTTTATGGTGAATAATGGTATTTTTGGAGACATTTATATTTGTGGTAATTGTGGATTATTATATTTTGGAATGAAAAATAAGAGGTACGAGATAACACTTGAGGATTAAAATTTACCTCTAAATATATTTTTATTTTTCTATAAATTATATAGTTTTATAAAAAAGTAAACTCAAAGAATGGGTAACATTATGTCGCATCCGGAAATTCAGCATGAATTATACCAAAAACAAACAGTTGATATGGGTGAATCTCCAACCACTAGCCCCCATGAAGTCTCAGGTTTTATGATTTTTTATTTTTAGTTAAATGTTTTGCTGGATGAATAATAAATTTATTTTTGGAAGACATTTTTTATCTATTAGATAAAAGTTTAATTAGAAAGTGATTTAGCGATCATGTTATTAATGTTATTTCAGAAGGCGTTTACTATTTTTGTAACCCAATATGATTAATGTAAATATAATAATATGGGATTTAATTATTGGAATACATTATTAATTTAATAATTTTATAATATATGATTTTTTTGTGTATTTATATTGATTGACATTATTTATAGAAGTGGATAATGTATCTTCAAGATTATTAGAAAAATTTATTTTTGGTATAATATTTCTTGAGGAATTGATGTTATTTGGAGATAATTCATAAGATTTATCTTATAAGACTATGTTATCAAATAAATCTATAATTCAGGTTTTAATCTTAGTTTGGATTATTTTTAGGAATTATAGGTCCGACTTTTTACCAAAATATCAATGTTGAAAATTGGGTATTTCTTTTTAATTTTGTAGAATAATGTATTTTTCCATCATATAAAGGCTTATCCTTTTTTTAGAATTATATTATAATATCATAACCATTTTGGTTTTGGTTAATTTTTAATGGAAGGATAAATAAATAGTTAATATTTTTTGGATTTTGTGATTCTCTATAAGTTCATTAAAGTTCTTTAGGTGTGAAAAATGAATCTTAAATACATATAGTTTGGAGAAAAGATAACATTTTGGTGGAAATAGATTAAAGGATGAAACTATGATATTGAATTTAGTTTTTTCCTCATTTCCATACTTTAGGATTAAAAACAATCCCTCAAACAATATAAAAAGTATCTGAAAATAAAAATAATATATGTTTACTTTTCTTACTATGAAATTAATGAAATTCCAAACCATCACATATTTTGGGTTTTTTGATGGTTTAATTTATAATTTCTTTGTTATATATCAGTCTCCATTAGAACATGATAGTTTTTTTCTCTTCTATGTCCATGTTTTCCTACATGGAACTATAGTATGTGTTATCTAATATGACCTTCATAGTTCCCTTTCTTTCCTTTAAAGTGGAAGTTATATTAATCCTTTTTTCTGATGTGCGATTTGAATAAAGGTAATTTCAACTATCGATCCATATTTACAATTTTTGAGTTCAAATTGTGAATATGAAATTTATTAATGGTGGGGAAAATGTAACATCCTGTGTTTTAAAAAGAAAAAACTATCTTCAATAGTGTACATGATACCCTAATTGAGCCTAAATGAACAACTAAATATTGTTATTTAAAGGTTACCATTATAACCTAGTTGTTAGAATAGAGGGTATGAATATGGGTAACTAAATTATGAAAATATTCATTATATATGTATACATAATGAATTTTTGGGTGACAAATTAAATATAAATTAAAATAAAACCCTCTTTGTAATTAAAAAAGAAATCATTTCTAGAAAACTATTTAAATACCCATAAGTGTGTTTTATACATATAAAATACAAATATCACACTTTATGTATTATGTTAATTAAATATATATAATATATTCAATATAATGTCTAATATCCATCTTATGTGTTTTATAGACATGATATAATAATAAATCATGTTTTAAACTTAAAAATTAATATTTTTCTAAAAACCAGTCTTGCTTCCTTTTGATGGATCACTATTATTAAATCTAGTTAGTGAAACTTTTAGAAATTCTTTTTAAAAAACTTCTTATTTGAAATAGATATGTAAAAATTTACATTGGTTGAGTTTTTGGTAGTTTTTGATAAGTTTCATGTTTTCATGAATAATGAAAAATAATGAATTTTATTTGAAAACATATTTTTCATCTAAATAATCTATACATTTAAAATTTATTTTTAATCATTTTTAAAGTATAATTAGATCAGTTTTTTATAATTTAATCCACCTTATTTAATTTGAATCAATTTGAAAATGAAATTTGATATAAAAACATTTCAATATTTTGAAAATTTTTTCTTTAAAACAAATTGTTTCATCCCATCTACGAGACTAATTTTAAATTAATTTATTCATCTTTTTTTTTATTTTTTTAAAAACATGATTCCATATTTTGAATCAAAAGGATATATTTATTAAATAATTTCTATAAGGACCTGACCATAAACTTTTAGTAAATTATTTTAGAATTCTCTTTTTACATTCATAAAGATCTTTTCAGTTTAGAGTTTTAGAAAGTTAAAAAATATTTCATTCATATCAACAGACAAGAATAAAAAGTAGGTAAAACTTAAAATAATATCCATTTTTTGATAATAAAATGTTTATAACAAAAAAATGAAATCTTTTCATAAAAAATATTCACTAAAATTATCTTGGATTCTACATTTATCTTACCCATCCTTAAACCCTGTGAAAAACATTTTGAAACATGGGTTGAATACAAAATTCCTAGTATGGGATATAAAAGAATGAGAGAAACCATTAGTTCATACATACTTATCAACATATGAAATCATTTTCACAATGAAATAAATCTCACCCATAATGTATCATGAACTTAAATTGTGAAACAAGATATTTCTATAAAACATAGAAAACATAAATAAACCATATAGGTTAATTGGGTAATTGCTTAATACTGTAACCCTCATATATACCTTATGATTTTTAACCCTCAGGTCTACCTTATAATGTATCCCTCACTGTTACCTTATAGTGTAACCATCACAATTACACTTGGAGTAACCATATCATCGACCTCCAACTAAAACATACACAATGAATTAAAGGGATATATAGGTACCACTCTTCATAATAAGAAATTCAAAAGAATGATAACATAATCATAAAATATGAACACCTATATAAAAACATTCCTTTTCAATTTTGTAAAAATATAAATTTAAAAGAGGATATTTAATGAGGAGTCCCATACATATACAATATCATTAAAGAGATAATTAATAAAATGAAAGGAATATGTATAATCACTATAAATTCAAATTATAAAACATAATATATTAAACATAAATATCTCAAATAATCTTAGTATGGAAAGACCAGTGATGTAGAAGGTTAACCTAAATAATGAAAATTGGGTTATCAATTCCCTTACATTGGGTTCATCATAATTAAAATGTGATTAAGATGTCTGTATAATGGCTAAAAGAGTGTTATTAATATTTTAAAGAAACATATTAATTTTTAAAAAATATTATATGATAATTTGATAACATAATTTCACCAATTTATTAATAATATTTTGTTCTTTACATAATTTTGTGTGAGTTGTTTAAAAGGTTCCCTTGATTGGTTTGTAGTGGAATATCTTATTGAATGGGAGAGAAACTACAAAAGTGGATAAAAATTGAATTGATATGTTTATATAATTTTAAATGATACTATAAATAATTTTGTTTTTATATTTTATCATGATTCATTAAATAAAACATTAATGATATTTGTTTTGATCATTTTGGTAGTTCTTCAATAACCACAAACTAGTTTCATTATATAATTTAATATTATGTATATTTGTTAACAATAGAAAATAAAAGAGGTTATATCATACAATTTAAAATATGTTTCAACCATTAAAATTATTTTATTACCAACCATGAAGGTGGTGATTGAAATTAAGAACAAATGATCAATGATATCGGTAAATCGACACCTCCCAAACGATGTTTTTATTTTTAGAGTAAAAGGTAAAAGAGAAGAAGTAAAATTAATTAATTTTCATAAATAGTATAAAATTATAGTATATTTAATAAATTATAGTTTTCATTCTTATTGGATAAGGGAATGTGAAGAGAGTATAAGAAAATAATAATAATTGAAAAAAATAAAAGAAAATGAAAGAGGATTTTCACATCTTAAATTATCCTCCTCGAGATCCTTCTTAAGGCCTTTGGTCGTTGAATTTTTGTTAGATAAACATGTCTTGGATGTGGAGAATAATATTAAGAAGGGTATTGGGTAAAATTTGGATAATTATCAATGCTTGTGATGTGTGAGGTGAAGAGGGGGTGAGGGGAGTAAATTTTAGTGGGGGAGAAAAGGGTTTTTTATTGATTATTTTATTCATTAGTTTGTTATTTTGGCTCAGGACTCTGAACAGTTAAATAAGTACTACTAAATATATGAAAATAATCTAGGGAAGTTAGATATTATGGTTTTTACATGATTTTTGATTTTAGGAATAATATTTTTAACTTATAATGTATGTATATCCAAAATTAATTTATTTTACTATTCACAAAATTCCAGTATTTTAGAAAAATCCTAAAAAATCCCCCACCCTTTTTTAATGTGTAAAGTTAAAAAATGAACTCCATTTTTTGATTTTTTTTTTCTAAAAATGGGAAATTTAATTTTTATGTAAAATCATAATTTATTCAAATTTTTTTTTTTAAAATTATAAATAATTTTATAACAATTTAGAAAATTAATTTCATTCTCATAAAATTATATTATAATCTTAAGAAAACACAATAATGATTTGTGAATATATTTTATGAAAATAAATTTTATTTTAAATCACGAAATTAATTATTAAATTGTATTTAAATATTTACGACTTACAAAAATATCAACACTTAATTTATCATTTCTAAAACGTTTATTCACTTATTTCATGATATAAATATATCATAATTACACTTATAAGATACATAAAAATTATTTATACTCTCATAGGTGAGTTTATAATTCTATTTTTCAGATTACAATTTCTAATGGTCATGTTACTATTCCAAGGTCATGTTACTATTTCATTAGTAAAAATTTGTTAATTTATATAAATTACACTTATTTCATTACACATTTATAATTAATTTAACTATTGAATTCCATAATGAAAAAAACTATTTTATAAGTACATGGGTTGTTACATTCTTCCCAAATTCTGGAAATTGCATTATCTAAATTTTTACTTACTTAATTAAAGAAGTTATGACACTTTTCCCTAATTGAATTTTCAGATTCCCATGTTGCTTCTTCAACCACATGGTTTGTAACACCCCAAGAAATTTAAATTTTATTTTATTTTAATCATGTATTTATTTGATATTTTTTTTTTCAGGAAAGGTTTAAAAAAATATATTTTTTATAAAAATAAAATATTATTTTCAAAAAAAATTATTTACACTAAGAAATTTTACTTTTTTAATAAAAATAAGGTAAAATATATTCTTTATTTAAAGGTGTGATTTAATATTTAATGTTTTGAATATATTATTATAATTTTTTAATGTAGTATTAATTTATTAAAACAGGTATTTTGACATAAATAAAATCTTGAAGTTATAATTTGTTAATGATGTTAATTATAAAAGTAATAGTAAAAATAATTAATGGTGAGACATTTTTCTAAATGAAAAATTTTATTATTTTAAAATTCAAATATTTTATAAATATATATAAATATCGATTTCTTATATTATATATATATATATTATTAATTGTGATATAATTTATTCATTATAAAAAACAAATTTGTATATAAATTTTAAAAAATGATCAACCATTTAAGAAAATAAAAGCGCAACTTATTTTTAAAAATATATTGATATGTTTTTAGAAATAAAACACGAGGTGTTTTAAAATTAAAACGTTAAAATATGAATTTATTACAATAATTAATAAAAACAATAATGAGTTGTAAAAGTGAGAGAGGTAAAATGTTAGAAAAAGAAGGAAAAATTTGAGTCACAAAAAAATATCAAAATATAGTGATTCAAGAAAACAAAAATAAAAAAAGTAAAAAAGAGGGATAAAAACATCAAACCATAATAAATGAGTGAATAAAAAAGGAGAATATTTGGAAAACATGAGAGATATGTTAGGAAATGATAATATATATAAAATGAGATAGTGAATATAATAAATATAATAAGAGTAATGACTCACCATTTTGGATTGCTTTACAATATAAAAAAAATGTGAAGACAAATGGATAATTGAAAAAAAGAGATATAAACTCACATTTTTTGTATTTTTTTGCTTAGTTTTTTTAAATAAAATATTGGGTGTGTGTCTGGTCGATAATATTACCCTTACAACTCAGCATCTAGGCTTCCCCCACAAGCCTCAATTTAATATATATAAGTATAAACATCCTTTGCATACCTTGAAACACCCTGCACCGACATTCGTATTTCCTTCATTCCATTCACACTGCTCTTCCTTTCTCCAAATCATGGTAAGGGTTTTATTATTTTTGATTGAATTTTTAAAAAATATACGTATATACAAGGTTATATATATATATAGTTATATATATATATATGTGTGTGTGTGTGTGTGTTAAACCATATTTTTTAATACAATAATATATATGATAAGTCTTCTTATTTTAAACGATCTTTCCCCTAAAATCTTATGGTTTCAAGGGTTTCATGTTTTCAAACTACATACATTCATGTGTGTGTGTTTGTATATATATATACATATATATGTACATATATACATGCATAAAAATATAAAAACATTAAGTGGAGTTGTTCTTTCTCTTTTACCTAGAAGTTATAAATGGTATCTATCAATTACCAAAGTAGTGTTTAAAGATTTATTTATGAATAACTTCTTTTATTCACATTGTTTACATAATTTCATGTGATAATTGTTATTATTATATGCATAGTTATGGTTCAAGTTATTATTTCATGGGTGAAATCGCATCTGTATCTATTAGCATGCCATGCAAGAATATGTATGGCCATAATCTAGCTCATTCAAGGAATTTCAGGCATTATGAAATCATGCACGCACTTAAAACCATGTTTCATGAAATTACGATTTTCAAATAAAAGTGTGTTTTTTTCATGTATGGGATACTTCTTAAAATGATTTTAAAACCTTTTGAGGAATTGGTGGTGAAGTAAGGAAGATAGTTTTCTTTCGAATGAAATAATATTATTTATGTATTTTGGAAATGATTTTGGGTAAGAAATAAGAAAGGCATGTCCATGGAAAAAATGTTTTCAAAATTGGCACTGGTGAGTTTCTGGACATTATGGGGAGTGAACCCGTAAGTCTTAGTGAAGACTAGTGGTCATATGTACACATTTTAATAATGGTCTTCCAAGTATCATTATTGACCCATAGAAATATAATAAATTGAAAGCATAATTCCCAATATCTATTAAACATAATAATTTTTACAAATATCATTTTCTTATATATATTAATGTATTTGTGAAAATCTATTTTAAATATTTATATTTATTTTAAGGGAAGATTTATGAAATTTATCCTTTGTTTTGAAACCCCTTACTGGGCATTTTATGCTAACCATACGTACTATAAACACATTTTAGGTTTTTCATACTTGCTGCGTTGAAACTCTGTTGTGGATGTAAGAAGCTAAAGAATCATTTTTTTCAATTTGTATATTTTTATTGAAATGTATGTTAGGTATCTAATTTTCTAGAATCTAGTATAGTAAAAGGACCTTTGTTAAATTTAATTCTATGTATTTATTCAAGTTCCTTGTATAAAAAAATACGCAATATTTGTTAGGGCTGAACCCGGGTTTCATGTTCGGGTCGTTATAATTGGAATCAGAGGAACAGTCTAGATAATTTTGAAAAATTAGATATAAATTGATAATTTAAGTATGCCTTCATTGTAAAATTTGTTTCCTTATGTATAAGGTATAACTGTGAGGGCACAATTCAATTAGGGGGGTTAAGGGAGAATATAAGACTCCAAGAAATTTAAATAGTATTTTATTTTAATCATGTATATATTTGATAATTTTCTTTCAAGAAAGGTTTAAAAATATATATATTTTTTATAAAACTAAAATATTATTTTCATGAAATATTATTTACATTATGTTATTTTAGTTTTTATTAAAAATATGGAAAAATATATTCATTATTTAATGGTATGCATTAATATTTAATGTTTTTAAATATATTATAATAAATTTTTTTAATTAGGTATTAATATATTTAAAAGGGTATTTCGATATAAATAAAATCTTGAAGTTATAATTTGTTAACGATGTTAATAATAATAATAATACTTAACATAATTAATGGTAAACCATTTTTTTTTTTAAAAAAACTTTTATTATTTTTAAATTAAAAATATTTTATAAATATATATAATTGTCATTTATTTAATATTATATATATATATATATATATATGATAAATTGGGATTTTATTTAGTTATTATAAAAAAACTAATTTTTACATAAAAGTTAAAAAAATGTTCATCCGTTTATGAAAATAAAATCGCAACATATTTTAAAAAATATATTGATACGTTTTGGGTAATAAAACATGAGGTGTTTTAAAATTAAAACCTTAAAATATGAATTTATTACAATAAATAATAAAAACAATCAATTGTTGTAAAAGTTAGAGAGATAAAATATTATAAAAACAAGGAAAAACGTGAGTCACAAAGAAATATCAAAACATAATGATTAAATAAAACAAAAATACAAAATGTCAAAAAAGGGACAAAAAAATCAAACCATAATAAATGAGTGAATAAAATAAAAATAAAAAAGGAGAATAGCTTGAAAAAAAGATAGATATGTTAGGAAATTATAATTTATATAAATTGAGATAATTAATATAATAAATATAATAAGGGTAACGAATCACCATTTTGGATTATTTTACAATATAATAACAATGTTAAGACAAATGGATAATTGAAAAAGAAGAGAGATAAACTCACATTTTTGGATTTTTTTGCTTAATTTTGTTTAAATAAAATATTGGGTGTGTGTTGTGTCGATAATATTAATGAAACAACTGTTGGAGAATTTTGAAAATGGATTTATTCATCAAAGTGTATCACCTTAGGATGAACTGATTCTATCTGTTAAGAAAAAAATACATATCAATGCGACTACACATTCATTATAAAAAACTTATCAAGATCACAATCAAGAACAAGAATCCCCTTCCATATATTATTTATTTGTCTTTTAAATTTTGAAAATCATAAAATTTTTAAGGATAACCTTCGATATTGATACAATTATTTGTGGGTAGAAAGTTAATACATACCCAATAAAACCTTCTATTAGAGGAATGGAAACAATTAATTTATTGTGAGGTTACTTATTATTACTAACCAACTCAATATATTTATGGATTTAATGAATATATACATTAGTGACTACCTTTATTAGTTTATAATAGTCTTTATAGATGACATTATTATATGTTTATAATTCTTGGAAGTGTAGATGGTCATGTGAGGATATTTATAAAGACCATATGAAATGTTAATTTGTAGGAAAACATTAATGAGTCTTAATTTTGGAAACAAAATGATTCATTATTTGGTCATACAATCTCATGTAAGGGAATATTTTTGGATCCGTAAAAGTGGGTAGTTATTGAATTTTGTAAAAATATGTGACTAAGATATATAATGTTTTTTTGTCATGGATGGATCTTATCGATGATTTGTGGATAATATCTCATAGATGTCAAATCAAATCACCAAGTTAACTTGAAAGGGGGATAAATTCCTTTTAACATCTTAATGTAAGTAAAATTACATCGAAGTGAATATAAGGTTAGTCAGTGTAACTTTTCATATATTACAATAAAGTGGAGAATGGTTTGTGATATATAGTGATTCTTAGATGAAGAGGATGGTTTGAATCCTCGTGAATAATGACATTGTTATAGCTTATTCCTCATGAAAATTGATGGTTCATGGGAAAAATTTCCCAAACCAAGAATGTAATGCACCTATAGTAAATTTTCCATTAAATATACGCAGGAATTATCTTTATGGTGAAAGGTGTGATATATATACTAATCATCAAATATTAATCTTTATATTTTCTCAGAAATAGTTGAATATGCACTAGAGGAGATGGTTGGAGTTTATTAATGATTATGACAGATTAACACATCACCACCCGAGCGATGTGAATAAGTTAGGATATTCTATGTGTATAAAGGATTGTGTTATATTATCTATGATGAGGGTCACAAAAATACAAAAATATAGACATCCAATGGATGAAAATGGAAATTTTTAAGGAAGGGGAGAAATCATATAATTATAAAATTATTGTTCGTCCATCAATCTAAGTAAATATCATAGAGGCATAAAATGAATATGTAGAGCTGAGAAATAAAGTAAGAATTTCTTCTAAGTTCAACCATTATTTTTATTTAATGATAAGGGTCAGAAACAATGTATGTGTCTCGTATGTACTAAATTTTAAGAAGTATTCGTTGGATGAAGATCATAATTCATATTTTTTTATTTATCATGGAATTATAAAAAATGTATAGGTATCTGAAAGAGTATATATGGTGGGATAAAATGAAACTAGATATTATAGATTATATATCATAATTATTATAATGTACTAAATTCATGACTGATAAATACATGTTTAATTGAATTTCAAAATCGTTACCCACACTAGAATCTAAAAGGGAATACATCACCATGGAATTTTTATTAGACTCCCCAAAATGTTTGATAGTTGTATCTTTATTTGGGTTATAGTCCATCATCTTATAAAGTGATCAAATTTCATGGATATAACAGAATATTTATCCCTTGATCATTATTTCCAAAATATACATTAAGTAAGTGGTAATGTAAGATAGAGAACCCAAATTTATTATATCTGATCCGGATCCAAGGATTAGTTTATGTTCTAGAAAATTCAAATAATGTATATTGACATAGAGTTGTGATTCATTAATTCATAAAATCCTTATATATATAGTCAGTCTGAGATAACCATTCAATCATTGGTGGATATGATGAGGTCTGATTATGTGGATTTCATAGGTGGTTGGGATCAACACTTTCCTTTAGTCGAGTTTTCATAAAATAATATTTTCACTTTAGTATTTAGATGTCTCCTTATTAAGTCATCTATAAAATGAAATGTAGAACTCTAATATTCAATGATAATTTTAGAGAAATAAATCTATTGGGACATGATATAGTTAAGGAAATGGAAAGGATAGTCAGCACCATTCACCAGGAAAACATGGTAGATCCGTGTTGATAGAAAATCTATACTTACAATATTTTGTAAAATATAGAATTTTAGGTTGGTGATTCGGTATTACATTGAATATATTCTTGTAATAACTTTATAATCTTTATAAATAAAGTAAATTTTACCCGTAGGTATATTGGCCCCTTATATATTCTTGATCGAGTATGGACGATAACTTATTTTTTCAAACATCTATCTAACCTATCTCAAGTTAATTGATTTGTTCAACGTATCTCTATTTCTTAGGTACATACTGGATCCATCACATGTACTAAGCATAGATAATTTACTATAATAGCATTATAATTTATATGAATAAAAAAAATAAAAAATCTTTTACCACAAAGATAAAGAAATATAGAGTAAAAATAATCACCAGGCTAAAGTTATCTATTGGAATCATAAATTTAATGAATTTATATGGAAACCTGATGACGTAATGAATCAGAGATATCCCAATTTTTATATATTATAGTGAATGAATTTTGATGGATAAATTCATATTATGGGTGGTATAACATAACACCCTTTGATTTTATGATATATTTCACTTTAAATAAAACTTATTTCTTTAATAGCATACGATTCAAGGACCCTCAGTTATAAGTTAACCATAATATAGTACAACATTATAACCAAGTTTTTATATTGTAAGAATAAATATCAGTAAAAATATTTTTATTATTATGTATAATTGTTTTAGATTATGAAAATATTTTTTAAGTAAATTCATAATATGATTTAAAAATACAATTTCCTCAAGAATTGTTCTTATTTGTTTATTTGTGTAAAAAACCAATTTATATCAATTTAAGAGTTTTTTTAAAAAATGAACTTGATATTTTATATTATCATTTCATCATTATCTCATAGTGAATTATTTATAGTTTTTTTGAAATGATTTTTTTTCGATAAATTGTGAAAAATAAATATTTTTATTGAAAAGTGTCTTTACATTTAAAACATTTATAATGTGAAATGTTATTTTAAAATTAATTTTAAAATAAATTTGGTTAATTTATATTATTAATAATCTTATAATTTTATTCTAATAAATTTTATGTTTTAATTTTAATATAATTGTTTTTATACTTTAGAAAAAAATATAGAAAGCTGAATTTCATTCTGTTTTGTGAGTTTAATTCAAAATTAAAATCTACCACAACTATAAATTTAATTCTTAAAAAATTGAATAAATAAATTAATACATTATGATAATTTTTTTAAATATATACCCTTTAGTTTTTCAGTTACGATTGTTAATAATAGAAAAATATGTGTCCCCTCGGTAAGGGTAAATGGGTAAAATATGGTTAAAACTTTTGAATAAGTCATTATAATATCTGTAACACTAAACATTATCCTCTTTTTTATAATATTTATAAAATTTACATCTAAGTATCTAATGTATGGCCAGTTTGTTTCATTTATTAATTATGAAATTTATATTTATTTATGAAAATAATAAATACAAAATCTAACTCCCTCAACCTTAATATATCTAAAACCTGTACATAAGGATAAAATGAGGATATGTTAAAGAGTAAATGTTTATTTTAGATATAAATAAATATTTTTCATATATTGTTTTCTTAAATTTTTAGTGAGGGATTAATTTTCTTATATTCTTCTTCAAGAAATACACAATATGTATTCAATTAACTAAAATAAATAAATAAATTTTAAATATTAGTAGTAAAAAAAATAGATGAATTATTTTGTTCCATTAACTTATAAATAAATATAACAAATACGGGATTCATGAATGGTTTAGGTTCAAATTTTATTACTTCTCTGAGAACTTTATTATCTAATTAAATTATAAGTGTGAAAAAATGACATTAATTATATATTATGAAAATTAATATTTTATTCAATTATTTAAAAGTCATAAAAATATATTTAGATTTTAAGTAGGATATAATATCATGAAAAATTTCATCCATTTTCCATTAATTATCCATTTTTTATTTTATAAGTAATGTTATAACCCTTTAAGATTCAACTTTTTGTTACCATAGTTGTGGTTAATTTTTTTTAAAGAATGTGTTAATTAAAAAGATAAGGTTTAAAATGACCGAAAAATCTACCTTAAAATAATTTTTACATTATATTTTTACCACATACTATTTTATTTTAAATCCATATAAACTTTGAATCATTATATCTGATGAACACTAATTATATTAAAAATATTTAAGTAATTTTAGGGGTGTCATATCCCTCCCTAATCAAAGGACACCAATTATCTCGTTTTTATCCTCTTTTTTTCATTATATATTGAAAAATTAACTATCTAATTATCTTTTAAATTTACCAATAAAAAAGTTATAGATTATATTCTTCTCAAAAAACCATTCCCATTGTTCTTAATAAATTATATAAAGGAGGTCTTCCGAAGAATAGGTAATCATCTTACTACACCTTATTCATTTTATTTCATCATTTAACATTTGTAAATCTATGTTATTCATCATGAAATAACAAATAAAATATCTTAATTATACTATAATGTTCTAGGATCATGAAACCACCATTATCCACTCTCTTCCCCATCAAATGGGAAGTTAAATTATCGCTCGTGCCTAAGTGTGGATAATTACCTCCATGTAGTGATACAATTCATTTTCTATCACCATATTTCATGGATTGTAATTATTATGGGTTTAATGTTTATATGTTATGTTTATAATATTTTAATGATTCTATAATTTAAATATTATATCTACCTTCTTTTATTCCCATCCATTTGAGAATGGTAATGACACTCATGTGTACGTGTGCACAACATCCTTTATGAAGCGATACATTTTTTTCATTTCCAAATAAGATTAATTATAATAAGAATAGATTAAGTAAAAAATTATGATATATATGACATAATAATGATTCTAAAAATGAGAATTATTATTTAACATTCATTCATTCCATCAATCGAAATGCGAAAACAACGTTCATGCATACATACAACCTACCATTTTCAGGAATAATGTAATTAATATTTCCATATCTCACATTTATGGATGATTATAAATATTTATATAATGAATATATATGATATTTACATTATAAAAAAAATCCTATATATTACTAAATCATGATTAAATTACAAGGATCATACTTATAGAATAAAAATTCTCACGATAATTGAAAAAGTTAACCGCCAGAAATGAAGATTTTGATAAGGAATTATTAATAAATGGGTGTTGAAATGTTATAAGTGGATCATATATGATATTATAATTATTTAAATAAGTCTGGTATTGAATCATAATTTTTTTTAATTTTTTATAGATGAGGTTATATTTCCTTTGAATATTGTTAAACTTGAGGAAATGATATATATTTCAATTCCATTTTAATCGGGATAGTTTATTCTTGAATATCCATTGTAGGAAATTATGTGATCCTTTCCTGAAAAGTCCATTCAATTTCCTTATAATCTTATTATTTATTGATAATAAATGATTCACATTCAATTTTTCACACTTTATGTACTGAGGAGATTGAAATATTGATTTCATAAAATCCAATCTATATTAATCTCTTTGGTCCGAAATCCTTTTTCATCCATATCCTTGTTTTGTAAAAATAATTTCATGATTTTTTATATCATAGTATAATTTTTTAAATTTATTTTTACACATGGTTTAATTTTTTAAAAATTTATTAAAAGGAATATAATTCTAATTTTTTGAATGATCTACTTTTTACTTTTTACTAAAAATGTGAAATGAGACTTTTTTTAACGTACAAAGCATAAACAAAATTTCCCACCATCAAGACCTTTGAATACATGGTATCTTAATTTAAATTTTTCTATGTATCATTTTAAATTATATGTTTTTTAATATGTTTTTTAATATTTATAATTTAATATGTTATTTAAAAATTAAATGGTTATTTTCCTTAATAAACAATCAAGATATTTCATTAAGGAAGTTTTCATATATGATAAAATCATTTGATGGTACTTAGGATTCACTAGGTATTTGATCTAATGATACCATATTTTTTATTTCCATGTATATTTTATTGTTATGATGACTAAATATCGATGAAACCCCTTTTACTTTCTATAAGTTGAGCTATAAGGAATGTTTTTATGTTGTTGTTCTATAAATATGAAATTATTTTTTATTATGTGATTAATGGTCCCATAATTAAATATTACTCAAATGGATTAGGTGAACATTCTATGCCTATTGGAAGCATGTCAATGTTGGTGATATATTAAAAACTCTTTTAATAATTTTTGTGCAAAACCAAGATGAGGATATTGAATTTAAGATTCATAATTCATTTATTTAAAATTTAGAGGAATAAATACCTGGGCATATGAAAATTATTCATTTGTGAATGTTGACTATAAGAAAAGACCCTTTCATATTACCTTCATTGCACTATGAGGATGATATTATAGGATCCATGTAGCGGTGATCCACATGTTCTCCTATGATCTCCTAGAAACACCACTCGACATCTGTGTGCTAGCGTGAAGAGTTGAACTTCATGAATTGTTCAATCTTGATTGCTCATTATTTGGCCTTGAAGAAATCTCTCTTACATTACTCGTTCTTGAGAGGGAGGTAGAAGGAGGATTTGATAGAAAATTCGTTGTGCAAAAAAATTCTGTATTCTCAATTTTTTGATATCTACAAAATAGACATAGATCCCTATTTATAGAGTTAAGATTTAAGTTAAAATATTATTTAATTTTTTACCAACCATTATATAACATTTAATGCCTTCAATTAATACCATTCTACCTAAAGTCCAAGATTATATTATAGAAATGGGTCAACACACCCAAGGGAAGGAACTTAATGCCGTAACGTCGACAACCACATAAGAATGCTAATTGAGTAATGTATTCCCTTTATCAAAATATATTATCTATTAGATTTCAAATCAGTGTTACCAAACTATTTTATCAATGTGTATTTCTTTGAATGTCTGAATCAAACACATTGTTACTTAATGGCCATGGAATTTAATGTGATGGTTCTATTCCATTCAAAGGGACGAGATATTATCTTTCATAAAGTTGGAAGGGATAAATCCTTCCTTGACTTATTCATTAATGGCATGTCACTCATGAAACATATACTGTATCAAAATTCTTTAAGAACTGTTATCATCATATTTTATGAAAAAATTTAAGTACACGAGGTATAACATACATTAATAATAATCTTAAATAATATGGTCATCCACATGTGCTAATAGATAGGAATATTTGATGACACCAGGACATGAAGAATTTCTACTGGTGGGTCTATTATCATAATCTCCCATCTTAGAGATTACCAAGTGAAATATTCATGAGAAGAAGCCTCATCTGCTTATGATTACTCACACTTGATTTTATAGGAACTATATAACCCATCATAGTATGTTATCCAACTGTATAAAATTATTTCAGAATATCATCATAGAACATCAAGGTTATTATCATAGAGGGAAAATGATATGACCTTATCAATGTGATGTATATTCTAGGACATTATTACATTATTCATATAAAGAAGAACAAACAATATATAACAATAAGTTTTATTAATATTCAATACATCGAATATATATGTAATCGTTGTACAAACAATTGATCCTAAGACACTAACTCCAACAAACCCCCACTTAGACTCGAGCCAAATACCTAAGGACTTCAGTAAACTAGACCTCACATGATAGTCATGTATCTGTTTAGTCAAGGATTTAGTCAAGCGATCCACAATTTTGTCTTCCATGGAAATACTACTCACTGAAAATTCACCTATTTGAGAAAAATCCCTCAAGTGATGATACTTATGATATATGGAAATAATATCCCGATGTGACCTTGTCTCTTTTAAAAGAACCACTAATGTAGTATTATCATAATAGTGTGATACAATCATCAATGAAAGGTACCACATCAACCTATTGAACAATTTTTCACATCTATACCACTTATTTAGCTGTTTCAGAAGTCAAAATATACTCATAATCATCTATAAAATCCAAAACCACAGCCTACATTGAGCTCTTCTATCTCACAGAACCTCCATTTAAACTGATGATGTATCCTGTTTGTGACTTCATATCATCTTGATTAGTTTGGTAACTATCATTTGTATATCCTATGATGATTTGTTCCCCATATCTTCCACATCCCAGGAATATATCCTTAGTACACCTTAGATACATAAGGATTGTCTTGAATTCCATCTAATGGCGGTCACCAAAATCATCTTGATATCTTACTACCACACTTAATAAATAGGTGAATTCATGTGTGGTAACAAGAATTGAATATATGAATGAACAAATAAATGATTCTTATATAATTATTATCATTATATTTCTTTCCTCATATGTTTGAGGGCTCATTTTCCAAGAAATATGTATGAAATGTGATGCTAGAAACAATCCCCTATTATACTATCCCATAGATAATATCTTTAGTATCTTTTCAATGTATGTACATTGAATTAGGACATGAAACATTTTGGATCTATCATGATGGATCTTGATTACAAGAATATATGATGCCTCTCCCAATTCCTTTGTAGAGATGAATTTATTCAACCACACATTAACAAAATATAAGATTGGTATTTCATTTCCAATTTGTAATATTTCATCAACATATATTATTAATAACATGATTTCACTCCCATTAAACCATTTATAGACACACGAATCACATTCATTATTTATAAAACCAATTTCCATTATGGCCTCATCAAAACAAATGTTCCATGACCCAAATGCTTTCTTTGATCCATAAATGGATCTTTTCAACATACAAAACTTTTTGGAATCCATTTTAATTACAAACCCTTTGAGATGTTTCATATATAAATCTTCATGAAGGTTCCCATTAAAGAAGGCTATTTTGATATCCATTTTAAAAATCTCACAGTCATGGAAATCCACAATGGAATGTATAAATTTGATCGATTTGAGTATTGAAACTAGTGAAGGGGTTTCATCATAGTAAATTCCTTGACATTATTTAAATTTTTTCAACCATTCACATATTATAGGTACTGAAATGACTTTCCAAGTCTCGTTTCTTCTTGAATACACATTTGTAACCAACAAGATTTACATCTAATAGAGGGTCTACCAAAATCAAGACTTTGTTTTGTTATATGGAATCCATTTCAGAATTCATGGATTCTTTCCACTTGGAAACAACTATTCTACTTACTTATTCCATATAGGATAAAGTATCTTTATTATCAAATAATAATGAGTCGCCATCTTTAGTGAGTAGAAAACCATATCATTCAAGTTCTATAAGCACTCTAGTACTCCTATATAGTAATTGTGTTGTTGGAACAATTTATTCTTCCAAATGGATTTGTGGAATTTCTTACTGTGACAACTCTTGTGTATCTTGAGCTTGTACTTCATTTAAGTCTATCTCACTCCCACTATCTATTTTAGCGATAAGATCCTCCTCAATATATCTGGGACATCTGTAAACGTCAAAATTTTTGTCTAAAGGATTGGATATGTAATATACCTATGTTTATTTATTATATACTATAAAGTTACACTTTGTGCCTTAGGGTTAAATATTTTTACCTGAAGAGGATTTAACAAATTCTTCGTAACCCCACACATGTTAGTAAGAGAATACATATTTTTTTCATTCCATAATTGGTATGGTATACCATATGTTTTCTTAGTTTCTACTTGGTTTAGTATGTGTGATATTATTTTTTAATGAATATCCCCAAAAGGATAATGGAATATTGCATGAATCATTAATAATCTCACCAAATACCATAAGGTGAGGTTACATCGTTCACATAAACCATTCTAATGAGGCGTATAAGTAGGAGTGAGTTGAGATAAAATCTTGAACTCTTCTAGATAATAGAAAAATTATTGATTAAGATATTCCCCACCATACTCTAAGTGAATTATCTTAATCTTCTTACCAAACTCATTCTCCACTTTATTCTTGTATTCCTTGATTTTTTCAAAAGAATCCAACATATACATCAATAAGTGTACATATCCATATCTACGAAAATCATTTGTAAAATTTATAAATAATTAGTGCCCACCCCATTATTAAATAGGAAATGGTGCACACACATTGGTATGAACTAATTCAAGAATCTATTTATCCCTTTCACCTTTCCTACTAAATGGGATTTGGTAAATTTTTATTTGTAAACATGAATGACATACACCAAGTGGTTTTAGTTCAAAATAATATAAACATCCATTTTTATGTAATTTAGTGAAGCACTTTTCTTTTACATAACCTAGATGGTGATGGAAATTTTTGGTGTGGTACGAGTCATGTAAGGTAACTTTTCTATGGATTTTCATTATTTTGTTCATGTAATAAAACACATAAAAACCATTATTTAAATATGTCATCCCATAAAAATTATATTTTTATAAAAGAAGAAATATTTATTCAAAAACTAAAAAATAAATAAACTTGTATCATGTTTGGATATAGAAATAATGCTTTTTGGTAACTGAAGTCACATAATAAAAACCCTTTAAAACCAATATCATTATGATTAAAAATGTGAGGTGGTATTCCCAAATAGCTAAAACTACATGTTTAGTTCCATTGGATGATTAGAGATCTACCTATCCATGGTCAATATTTCTAAATATACACGGTTCATGTATTTCAATATATATGTGAGCACAAAAAGATATATATAATTACCAATTTGTAGAAATAGATAAATTGAAATCAATAAAAAACACATCTAAATATTCCCTTTTAATCTTTGGTTGGGTTTAAACTATATTTCAGTGGACCTTCTTGCCGCATGGACAACATACAACATCTTGTTCCCCTTTCTTACCCTTTAATCTTCCCCTTCTTAGAAGGGCGTGAAAAATATTTTCTCTGAATGATCATATCTTTCCCTTTCTGTTTGTTCACTATAAAAATGAATGGTTTTTCGCACTTTATATCCTTATCTACAAGGAAAAAAAGAGTAAAAATATTGGGAAGAGAATTTTCAATGTTGTTCATATTAAAATTCACAACAAAACTAGAGAAGATATGAGGGAGTGATTGTTGAATAAGGTCAGGGCCCAGTTCTTTAGGGAGTTAAAACCCTATAACCTCTAATTTCTCAATGTAACCAATTAGCATGAAAATGCGAGGCCCAGCTGGGGAACCCTCTCCAAGATTGTTACGAAAAAGTACCATTGAAATATAATATTGTTCTAGTCTATCTCTCTCATCATAAAGATCTCAGAGGTTATCAAGCATGCAATATGCATCCACATTTTCATGAGACATCATTAGTTCACCAAAAATCAATGAAAGAATCAAACAACGAAAGTCATAAACATCTCTCAAATGTTTTTCATAGATAAGGAACTCTTAATCACTCGCCTCTTTAGTATGAAGATCAGTAATTGAGGATTCTAGCATATAAGATTTTTGTTCATGGAGTAGTACAAACCAAGGGCATCTAAGCCACTACTGAATGTTACTACCATATAAGATGTTATATTTCTTTAATATTGATTATATTGATCATGTGGATGATGAACTCATCATTTTATTCTACAATTAAAAATATAATATCATTAGTAATTTTATTTATTACAAAATAAGTGAGATATAATAAATTAAATGTTTTAATTTATTTATTTATTACATATCCCACTATTTAATCAATTCTCAATATACCTCACCATTGAACTAAAAATATCTTGTTTCTTTAACATTCTAGTGGAAAGGATCCCCATTACTTTTCTTAATGATCCATATATTAGACATGAAAACTATAATAATGTAATTAGGTAGGCAATTTTGATAATTGAAAACTTGTATCTCCTTGATTCATTGAGTGGATTCCCCTATCCTAAAACACTGACTTGTATTTCCTCAAAAATTGTCAAAAATTTGTATTTAATATACTTTGGATGTTACAATAAATAAAATTTTGTTTATTTCAATCCAAAAATCTCATGTGAACTGCACGATAAAAGAAAGTGTCCAAACATTGACCATGTACTACACTTAGTCATATGATTTTATTCCCAATCATGTAATGAAAAAATTAGTTTGAATTAATATTTAATTGAGGTATTTTATTTTATTATTTATAAATTTTATCATGTTTTATCCTATACATGTATTGTTAATATTAGGTGGATGTTACATAATTAATTAACCATGTTGGATAAAACATTTACACATAATTCATTTATTCAATTTTCATCTTTTAACATTAATTCATTTAATTATGTGATCACAACCATGAATCAATAAAATAAATAATTTCATAGATAAAAATAAATAAATAATTACATGTATCATTCATGATATTTATCAAATGATTGATTTAAAGAGAAGACGTTAAATCATCCTTTGACCTTTGGGAAATAACCTCTATTACTGGTCTTGGCATGGGTCATGAAATTCCCCTGGTCCACCTTTGTATCACCTTGGTTCACATCATTATGGATCTATCGACAAACCTTGGGATAGTCCATTAACTAAAAATATTTATTACACACAAGTAGGTGAGGGGATTTAAAGGATTGTTTAAAGTGGATTACATAAAAATCTTTGGGCATGTAGGACCTACATAATAATAGAGGGATTGAAGTCTCATAGGAAATCATTCAATATAATATTAAATAATTGAAAACTAATGCAATAAATTTAATTAAAAAATAAAACACATACAAAGGTCTTGGTATAACTCTTGAATGGTGATACACGCTATGAATAAATAAAAGTAAATAACTAGAATCCCTTTATTTATTTATTATTTTATAATTCAAGATTAATGATCAGGCATTAATTAATTAATTTAATTTCATCTTAATGAAAATCTAATCTTAATTGGAGATAGTCATATTTAATGGAATTCATGAAAAATAAATGGCATAACCAATAATAACATATTAATTAAAAATAATTTAATTGAGAATTTAAAATTCATTAAAACTATTATTAAATTTTCAAACACATGATAGTGTTCCAATAAATAAAATATGGGTTTAATGTATCAATTTAAAATTTACTATGATTTTATTTTTTTCTATTAATGGGAGTCTACACGCAGTGTACATGAAACTACAGACCATGTACCTCAGGTCTCGTATACCAAATTAACATTCTTGGAGATTCACCATGTTAACTTTTCCGAACTACATGGACTCTACCAGCCATCTACAAACCATGAATATTATTTTCATGTGTCATGGTTGGATGGATCGACAAATGATGTCAAAGAAAAACACATCGTGTAATTAATTTTTGATCACATCTATATAAAATGTGCATGGGTATACGGTGTGTACTCTAGGAACACAACCTGTAACCTAGTTCTATTGGCCAAAGATTTGCCACTTTCTGAAGGCATCTCAAATCATTCTTTATTTATTATTAAATCTTTAAGAAAATGAAACATTTATCAAACACGAATAATATGTTGATAACAAGTCAATGAAAATTGAATTAAAGAATGGATTAATTGAGATGAATAGATAACCACAATTCCTCAGAGATAAAATATAAAATAAATAATTATAAATTTAAATGTTACTTCTCTGATAACACTTGATGGTTCTAAGTACAATGGAATCATGTAGAGGTGGGTGATATATTAATTTTTTAAAAATTGTTTCCAGAAACCATGATCAGGAATCTTGCATATCAAGTTTATAATTAATTAATTTAATATTAAAATAAAAATATACCTCGGCTTTGTAACTTTCATCATTGGTGAATGTTTATTTTCCAAAAATAGCCTTTAAGATTATATTTATTTTATTTGGAGGATCCAAGGATATAATCCCTCTAGTGGTGATCCACATGTGATCCTCTGATCTCCAAGAAACACCACTCGATCTCTAGGTTCTAGTGTGGTGATTCAAATTTATTGCATTGTTCATTCTTGATCGATCATTAATTTTTATTGAAGAAATCTCTCTTGAAATTTCCATTCTAGAGAGGGAGAGGGAAAGAGGATTTAAGAGAGAATTTTTTGTTCACAACAATTCTCTATTCTCAATTTTTTCATCTCTATACAATAGACATAGCCACCTATTTATAGAGTTGGTATTTAAGTTAAAATATTATTTAATTTCAGAAAATACATCAAATAATATTTATTACCTTCAATAAATCTCATGCTATATAATAATAATTATATAATTATTATTTTGTGGAATTATCCAACCTAAAAAATAACAAATATACAACAAAAGTATTATTAATTAATATTTGTTACCAGACTTGGTCTTGGTCACATTGAAATCCTCTAGCATTAATTGAAAAACTGAATTGATATTTTATTCTAAAATAAATAATTTATTAAAAATTTAAATAAGATATATTTATTAAAATATTGAATAAATAAAATAAATATTTCATTTACAAAGTTGGTGAATAAATAGTTATTTAATTTTTGTGATCCATATAACTTGAATAAAATTATTCTTCATAATTTAGAATAATGTTTATTTAATTAATTAAACTCAAATAGAATTTAATTTAGATCAAATGAAACACTTATCATGTGACCCACTAGGATTCATTCTTGTTGGAATTAGGTGGGATTCCCTAAATTTGATGATTAATATCTTGAAATAGTTCAATGTACTAAATATAAAAAAACATAATTCCACAATGTCGACAACCACATACCAATGCTCACTATGTAATATATTCTATTTGTCATAATATATCGTCAATAAGGTTGGACATCAATGTCACCAACAAATATAATTTATATTTCATCATTTTAATATCTAAAATAAACATGTTGTTACACCATGGCCATGGAATTTAGTGTGATAGTTATATTCTAATCAAGGTGTGGAGAGATCAACTTCTATAAATATGTAAGAGACAAATACTTCCTCAACTTATTCATTAATGACATGTAACTCATGAAGAACCCATTGTGTACAACTTCCCTATGGACTATTATTTTCATTGTTTACAAAATACATCTAAGTATGTGAGTTAAAACATGAATTAATAAAAATCATAAAGTGTAAGGACCATCACACATGCTCGTAGATAAAAGTATCTGATGATAGAAAAACTTGAAAAATTCCAACCGGAGGATCTTTTATTATAATACCCCATCTTAGAGATTACCATGAGAAAACATAATGAGAACATTCCTCATCTTCTTATGAGTACTCTAACCCGACAGTCTATGAACTACGTGTCTCATCATAGTACATTATCAAAACAGAGAACATCATTTGAGAATATAATCATAGCACATCAAGGTTCTCATTATAACAGGTAATTTTTATAACCTTATCAATGTGGCATATAATATAAGAAATTATTATATTTGAGTCATGTAGAACAATAAACAATATGTAATAACACGTTTTGTTAATATTCAATACATCGAATATAAATGTAATCTATATTAAAACAGTTGGTCCTTGGACACAAACTCCATCAATTAGTAAAGATTAATTGTATATGATATAAATTAGTATAGAGTATGTTATCCCAATAATAGAATATGTTACACCTATGGTTATTCCAAGCTTGAAGTAAGGTACACTAGAGGTTATCCAATGTTCATTAGAGGTTAAAAGTAGTTTATCCCATGAGTGAAGTATGAACATGGGTGGTTAGAAAAATCATTTCATTTTATGAACATCATGGCGTGTATCCTTGAAATAATATTTCTTTGATTATGATTATTTCACACTTATTACACTCTTTTATGAAAAGATCTTATGCCAGTGTTGTGTTCACATGGAGCATGTTCTTTTATCCCTTTATGATTCATGTCTTATAAACTATAAAGATTTACTCCATAAATCATGATTAAGATATGAGAAATTATGTATTTGATTTTGAAAGACTATTATCATGTTCTCAAACCATTTAATCTCATGTTATGTCTAAATGATCCTTGATTTCCCCCTTGTTTACCCATACTAATCATGCATGATCACCTTTTATTTTTTTAACCATGATTTGAATAAACTTTTTATTTATGGTTTGTCTAAGAAGGGTGATAGTAAAAATGAACTATGTGGGAGACAATTTAGATATTTTATTAACCATTTGTTTATGTATCCATGTTTCCAAAGACAGTAAATGTTTTTGTTTATAACATGCATTATAAAGTTATTTAATGAATATTCATCTAACAAAATATATTATTTATGAATGAAAAATTTGTGTCTTTTTAGGTTCATCCTGGACCCTAAAATGATAAAAATTTATATAACAACAATATATTCTGATTCCAGTATACAATTCAGTGTTTTTATAGATATGTTACCTATTTCATATATTTATTTTAGTTATATAGAAACCTGTAGTGATATCATATTCTAGTATAGAAATTAGTAATATAAAAAATCTTTTATTTATTTTTATACTCATTCTCTTCAAAACATGAAGTGATTGATTCATTTCATACAAACATTAAAATAAAATACTTATTATCCTTTCCCCTTAATAATTCTTCAAACTTCACTATACAAATGACTGCAATGGTTATTATTCTTATTATTTATTAGGAACATAGAAATTCTAAAAAATATTATATCATTGAACACCTCTTCTCACAATATTAAGAAAAAATTGTACCTTTACCATTCGACTATTTATAAATTAGTTATTCATAGAAACCATCTAATTCATCCAATTTAGATCGTAATTTCAAATTGAAATTCAAGCCACTAACTTCCTTTAACTTATTCTTAAAAAAGGATTTGGGTTTTTTTTCAATATATCATCATTATATAATTAAAATATATAGTTATTTTGAGATTTAATAACTAAAAAACGAGTCATATGAAGCCATGTAAGCAAGATTCATTGAATCTTATAATAATTCACTTTGTTTGCTTGGTCGTATAAATTTTTGGGTGGAATAATAGTTTAAACTTGTTAATTTTGAACTTTTAGACCATAAGGTGTCATAAATTGCGAACTGTGGTATGGAGGATTTGAATTCTTCAGAAACACTAAATTAGAATCCATCCATATATGAGGTTTGATAAATTACTATAGTGTGGCCTACCACATTTTCTCTTAAATGAGGAATATAATATTAGTTATTGAGTGAGGGTACCAAATTACCCAAATCCACTAAATTCCAGTCAAGAAATTGAAATTTACTTTAGGATGGAGGTCTTTGATCACGTTTCTCTTATGGAATAGTCACTAACTCACAAAAAAAATTCCATAGTTAGATTGGTTAATTTTTGGGTTTAGTTTGGTTTATAACCCCCTCTAAATACATTACTGATAGTTATGAATATTCATCGCTAATGTACCTACCTATTGTTATTTCTGGCCAATTTCATAAAATTCATGTAAGGTAACTATCATTTAGTGGTAGTTAAGTTAGAGTGGGTTTTAACCCCCTATAATTTTTTCACAAAATATCCATACATATATAGTTTAGAGGGTGTTAAATCCCCCTTTAATTTATTTACCAATTTAGGGGTTGTAGAAAATTAACCCTAATTAAGTTATAAGAAAAATAATAGTGCGTAGTTTTTACATTAATATATATATATATATCAATAAATATAATTCCATAATATTATGTACATTAATATATATATATTTTTTTAATATTCTATTTTATATAATATTAATTATATATTTTATAATATATTAAAAACATTATTTAAAAATATATTTATAATTATTCTAATTTTAAATTATAAAAACATCATTCTTGGGTTTTTATATGATATATATAATTTAAATAAATTATATTTATTTATATATTTATATAATATGTTTATGATTTTATATTATATTTATTTAATATTTTATGAAATAAAATTTATACTAACAAATATATATTAATGTACCAAATATTATAAAATTATATTTTTGAATACATTTAAATACAATTAATACAATCATATAAATATTTTATGAAATATTTTCATATAATGTATTTAAATACATTTATATGATATGTTTTAATAATTTGTATGTTATGGAATTTGTTTATTTTTAAATATTGGGGTTCAAAACCCCATATAATTTATGATATTAGATGGGTTTTGAACCACCTCTAGTTTTAGACATTAGAGGGTTTTTTACCCCCTCTAACTTAACACATTAGAGGGCATTTGAGGCCCCATAATTTAAGATATTAGAGTAGTATTAGAAAAATTGCTAATCTCATTGATTAATAGTAGTTATTGACCCTCACTAAAACCAAACTTGATATTAAAAAAAGTATGTTAAAAAATTTAGAAGGCGTTCATAGCCTAATCTAACTTTGATGATTAGTGAGGGTTATACATAACCTCCTATAATTTATACTGGAAATGAATTTTGAGGGTCTTCATAACACCCTATAAATTGGATGATTAAAAAAGGTTGTCCATAACCCCCTCTAATTGTATAGAAGTTTAATTTAGAGGGGGTTGTGTATAACCCCTTTTAAATAAATGCGTCAAATCTATCATTTTTTAGTAAATATGTCATGTAAGAACAAATAGAATATTTTCACCCACTACCAATTTCTGTATATCCACTGAATGGAAAAATATATTGTGGTATAGTTCAATATTATATAATCTGTATAAATCATATATATCCATTACAACAAAAAAATCTTCTCGATTTATCTACTCCCACCATGGACACCTCTTTGATGTCGTAAACTACTTTTGATCTCAACTCGTTTCATCATAGATTCTAGTTTACAACACAAAAAACTTATCCAATAAACATCTATCATATAATACCATTTTTTGAGGAATATAACTCATCATGCTTCTCCTAAAATCTTCTTTCATCTTGAATTCCTTATAAGATAAATATGAACTATGATTTATCTTTAATATCATCTAAATTAATCTCCACAAATCATTTAGATCAACTAATATACATCAATAATAACTCAAATATTCATAACATCATTTTTTTCAAATATTCAATTCAAGATCTACTTCCAACTTTGGTTGACTTCATCCTTCATCTAACACATGTGTCTAAAAACTTCATTTCCCTTCTATTATAGAGATAAATAAAGATCAATATTAAATTATCTTTGGAACATTCGATCATTGAATTTGTTTTTACTTTAAAATATAATTAACTTCAAAGGTAATAACATAAACTAATTACAAAACCAGTCATCCAAGATAGGACATTCAACCTCAAAAAACTTTTAAAAAAGTAGAAACATCATTTGGAAATTATTCTTTTCCTAAAAAATCATGGAAAAAACATCATTCATGAGCAGTATTTAATTATCATTTATAATTAAACATAAATCTAATTGTTATTAATTAATATGAATTGATTAATCAACTGATATAATATTCTATGATAAATCATCTTGACTCTAAATATTTACTTTAAATTTTTAACAAATTTATGCAACTGAAATCCATATTCATTAATAATCATTGACAAACATTAAATAAAAATGTTACTCACACAATGTGGACTAAAAAACCCCCACCTTATATTTTGTTAAATTCCCATATAAATATATGAGTCAATATTAACATGTGAAACTCAATTATTAATCACATCCCAAGAATGATAATAATCTTATTTTTCCCATAGAAATGTAAAATTTCATTTAATTTTATCATCACATTCTCACTCTATCAACTTTTCTCATTAATTTTTTCATTTTTCTTTCACTAATACTTGTTGAAAAGAAATATAAAGCAATCAAGAAATGTTAAGTTTGTATATATAAAAAAGTGTTATAAAACATTATGCTTTAATTATAATGATCCATGATAAAGGTAGAAAACTGGAGGATATGATTTAGATAAATAAGTTATCCCTTCAAAATTTAAATGAGACCAAATTAAATGAGGCAACTCACAAAATTATCTTCATGGGAAAACCAAAATTTATTAGGATGTGAAAAATGAGAAACAAAATTGAGATACTAATTTCCCATGAAAAATATCATCTTGAACCTTCCTCCATCCACCCCCAACACATATTTATGAAGAATCCAATTGAAAATGGTATGATACAACATTATTCATAGATTTCTGAACTTCTGGTTTTATGTTATTGAAAAAAAAAATTCTCTTTTATGATTGATTCTTTTATTTCCAATCGAGGCTGAGAGGTAAATAGTACATACCACTTCAATTAAATTTTTCACAAGAGATATCCTGAATATTCATATTTTCAAGAGATAATATTTATGAAATCTTAATCAACACTCTTCATTTTTCTCCCCTCAAGGATAAACTCATCAATTTTAAAAAAGATGAGTCTTTTAAATAGATATGTTTTAGTATTTCCAAGAAGAGAATATATAGAAATATAATTCTTAATTTTTTTTCAATATTTTCCAACTTTATTATCGTTATCATGGATGATAAAAACAATATATTATATTTCTAATACCAAATTATGAAATCAATCCATGATGAGATCATTATACACTTTTTTTCTAGTATTGACCACACATTATTTAACTTCATAAATTATTTTTTTTCAATCACATTTTCATTTGAATACTAGTTAAGGAATAATATTAATAAGTTGACATCCTCAGTTTGTCTATCCATAATTACCATCAAAATAACTTTCTCAGGTTATCCCACTATGAAACTTCATCACCATTATTATTTTTATGTAAAATTAAAATAAAAAAATGTTAAAGGAATAATAAAGCTCTCAATATTCCTAAATGTGATCAAGAAGGTTGAGAAATTTTTCTTAATTAAAGTTCTATATAATCATGCTTCCATATATACTACTCATATCTAATTTAACTTGAGGTATCGTGATACTATTCACGTTAACATTTCACTTCTTTGAGATATCAATATTCATAACAATTAGAGCTTTAATTCTATTAAACTATTCTTCTTATTTGGGAAATATGTTTAAAAATCATTGGTAATTCATTATGTCATCAAACAACTAAAAAATATAATTTTTTAACAATAAATTTTTAATTTTTTGAAAACCTTTCACAAAGTTCTACTTCTTCATGTGGATACTTATCTCTTCCAACATCACTAGACTTTTATTATTCATTTATTATATTTTTATATATTTCTGAATATTTTAAAAAATTAATAAAATTTCATTGATAAAATTGGTAACCTTGTATGAGATTCAATATGGATTTACATGTATTTAATTATTATGATCATTATTTTGAGATATGAAACTATTATTGATAATATTCTTAGACCTATTTTGATTATAATTTTATCAATATTTTAATAATATAATATTTCCCAATTCCTCTTAATATTATTGGTAGAATTTATATTTACAACATAATACTACCATCTTCACATTTTTTTCTACTTTATTCTTCTTATGTGGTATTATCTGATTATTTTTATTTGAAGCCTATTAAGTTGGAAATGTATCATTTTTTGTAACCACCACCACTATAACTATGAAAAGTATTTATAATCCTTAAATATATGAGAATAAAATTTATTTCTCTTCACTACTTGTGGTCGTTACATTTTCCTCTACCTATATCCCACTGAAATTAAAGTCCCTTTTTCATATAAAAATAAAGTATTATAATAGAAATATGTCGAACAATTCCCAAATTTATTTCACAACCATACTTTACCAACAAACCTTGATATTATTTTCATTAGTACATACTGTCTAGATTTTCAATTTTAATAGGATGATATTTTTAGTTAATATTCATCATTATTTTAGCTAATGATGGGGAACTATTACTCAAATATTATCTATTATCTTCAATTTACATTTTATTATTATTATTATTTCTCTATATCCATACTTGTGACTTTTCTATTTAAACCTATACATTTTTTCAAAAATAGATTTTGAAAAAGATTCACAGAAAGATATGGTCGGTACCTATTTCCTTATAGATTTTTGGGAAATATAATAAAATGATTTCACGACCTTTATATGACATAATAAAAGAATTTTAAAATTATAATAATAGTTTTTATAATATTTTATTTTACCTATAAATTTATTTAATTGTGAGGGATCAATGTGTGTTATATGATTACTATTTTAATGTTCAATTAAAAATATATCATATTGTTGATTTTCTTAAGATATGAAACTAATGAATATCTGTTTTCAAAATCATTTATTATCTTCTCAACATACCCTTATTGCATAAAAATAATCTATTTTTAAAGTTATTATATATCCTTGATTCTCATGGATTTAATATATAATTGTTAATCTTTTACATCAATTCTATATTTCATATTTTCTTCCAATGTATATATAAACATCTCAAACTCAGTAGTGAAATAATTCTTCTCTTGGATTTAAATAACCCACTCCACTTACAATTTTTAGAATATCCCTACAAAATCATCATTAATTTCTTCTTTGATAGTATTTTTTTGCAGACCTGCATACATGTTAGAGACATTTTTGTATGTTATTTACCTTACCTTTTGGGTGAATGAAATCTTCATGATCTCATTAAAAAATCCAAAATATTGGGGAAACATTTTTTTTACAGAATGAATAATATAATTTAATTCATTAGGAAATAAAAAAATTGACATGTAATCATAACCACTGATTATTTATTCATCTTTAGGGAGGATTGAAACAGAATCTGTACATAAATTCTATTAACATAAATACCTTGATCAAACTAAGGTAGTAATTTTATCATTTTTTATAGTGGTACATATAACCACATGTTCATCTACCTGAATGATAAATATATCCCCCATTAATAGGGAACCAAAAAATCCATTCAGTTTTGAAGGAATGGATATTATAATTATCTTATTATTCTATTTAATTTTCTTATATATCAAAGTCTTTTGAGATTCAAAGTCCTTATATAAATTTGATTAATCTTATCCAAAACTAAATGTCATTATAATTTCATGAAATAAAAATAAAATCCTCAAAGAGAGATATTTACAAAAACAAAATCCAGTTAATTGGAACCTATTACTTTTATATAATTGAGGGGACCGATTAGGGTATGAACAAGCTAGAAAGGGGGGAGGTTAATCAGTGTTTTAATGTCTTGATCAAATTAAAACAACTTTAATTCCTTATATATTTACCCCTATCAGTTTTTATCTGAATGGAGCACTATTGTTCTCACTATCCTTATTCCTTTATTATATCACAACTGAACACATTCACATAAAAAACACATCCTTATACAAGGTTAACAAATCAATTTTAGATGTCTAGTCTAGGGATTAAACTAGATTCCACCATGAAAACACAACACAAAAAATTATTCATGTGAGCTATAATGATATTTGTATGACCTTGAGACCTTTTATTCATATCTCCAATCTATGATTCAGTACATCCTAGTCACAGGTGAATTATGCACCATACAATGATAAAAATTAGGACTATAAAATGTTATTTTTATATCATGGTATAATTTTGAATTATTATATATTTTCTACATATTTTTTCTCATTCTTTCTCTTTCAAAACATCATAAAAGCAATTAATTTTTTAGGAATATGGGAATGAACCCAATATCTTCTTTATTTTCACACTATTTATCTTCAAAATATAAAGTGGTGGATTTCATTCATGAATTTAAATAAAGACTCTTATTCATCTTATTTTCCCTTCAATCTTATTCTAACATTGGTGCACTACATGATTTCACATGTTCATCTTCTTCTATTATACTTACCATAAAGAATTTCTATCGAATATTATTGCATTAAAAACATATTATCACACTCCTACATCATATGTTTTTATTATCCATTATAAAATTTATAAGTAATTTTATCATAAGATCCCTATAATTAATCTATATTGAATTTAATTTTTAAATTTAAAATTCAAACCACAAGAATCATTCAATATTTTTTAGACTCGATATTTGGATATTTTTATAAATGGATACACAAAATAAAATTAAAATATTTATTTTTTTAGTTTTAATGACTTCCAAATGACATGGATGAATCCATGTTAGAAATATTCTTCAAATATTTCCAGAATTCTATTTCACTACATGGTCTTTTCCATTGTAGTATAGTATAATGGTTAAAACCAGTTTTTTTATAACATTCAAATAAAATTACTGTTTAAGCTAAAAACTACGATATAAATGTATTTAACTATAAAAAAACTCTAAACTATAATCTATCCTCCTATGAAGAGTGATCCATGCACTACAACATGAAATTCTAAATTTTCTACCTATAGTAATTTGGAATATGATTTTTTATTTGGAGGTTCTATATTATCATGTTTCTCTATATTCCAATTGTTTTATGAACATTAACTTCGATGTGGGGGTATCTGTACAATCATCTAATGTGGTGTAGTCAATCAATATATAACCGGAGGAACTATAGTCCATTTTTTACCCAACATGAAATATCAAAATCTCTATGTCATAGACACCACTTTATGGTATAGTCTGACATGATATCCATAGAACATTGAAAGGAACTCAATTACGATGCAGAAAATATTCTTCAATCATCTTATACATGACATAAAAACCTATGTTTCATAATAGAATACCTTTGATCCAAACCAGTGGTGACATAGATTATGATATATAGCATAAAAAAACATCTCCAATACTTTTTAAGGCACAATACCATTATTTTTATCAGGAAAGTACTACTATTTATCCTTTTTCTCTTCCTACATCATGATTTATTTCAATGATATAGAAGAAATATGAACTCTCTTAATCATATTCTAAATTTATCTCAAAGAATCACAGGGATAAACTATCAAACATCAAGAATAATTCAGAGCCTCATGGTTTCCTATTTGTATGATTTCAATTTAATATAAAATTCCACCTTTGGCTGACTTTATACTCCCTCTATCACATTTGTATAGAAGATTCATATTCCCTTCCTCATATAGATAAATAATGATCAATATTAAATTCTAAATTTATATTTTAATCTTAAAATCAATTTTTACTATAACATATCAGGAAAATACAAAGAATGAACTTAAACCTAAATCAAATATAGTCATGTATGTACTATAATCAAGTCTTAAAATGCATATAAACAACTATACTATTACTTGTGAATATGTTCTCTTCTTTAACAAACATTAAAAATTCAAAATTCATGATTAGTATTTCATTTTCATCTTTATTAAATATCCAATCTAATTCTTCATCGTCACCATGCCTAGATTATTTTAATAATAAAATCTTCCAAGATATATCATCGTTACTCAAAATGTTCACATTAATTCATTAACTTGTTGACATCAATTAAAACCTTTTTCATTGAAAATAATCAAAACCACATAAAATTGATAAAAATCTCACAAAGTGTTCACAAAACATTTACAAATATGATATAAATTAGTATTAAATCCCCATGATACACCAACGGTTCTCCATGCATGTTAAAATATATGTTTATTTTTTAATTTTATTAAATAATTTAATATTCCAAGACATGAAATGTATAAAAAGGTTTTATGAATCTATATATATAATGTAAATAATTTGAAATATTTCAAATAAGTATTATTTTCAAAAAAATGAATATTAAAATATTAAAATATTTTCATCCTTAGTCACACAAAATAAACCCAAACTCACTCCTCACCACCCATTTTAAAAAATGTATAATCAAAGAAGAACCCAAACAATGGAATCAATTTGAGTTAAGTAGGTAATTGAAAAAATATAAAGATAAAAATTATAAAATAAAGATTATCACTTGGTTTAAGAATTGGAACCTAGTCCCTGTTTCAAACCTTGGAATATAATTACCTTATAGTGGGAATATTTCTCATGCTATTTTATCCTATTTTCTAGAACCTTATAGCCGAAGTGGTTATTTTTAAATCATATGTCAATTTTCACAGAATTCATTTTTCCAATTTTTAATAAACTCATACTCCTAATTGCTAAAATCCAAAATAACCTACTTATTATCAAAACAAAAATTTTATTATCCACACATTGGTTCCAAAAAAATTAATTCATAACCATAATGATTTAAAATAAATAAATGTTATATGAAAACACTCCAATACATTAATTAAATCAATTATAATCATTAAAATGATTATCTTGAATATTTTATTCCAATAAAATTATTCATCACCCATATAAAATAATACAATACACCTATAAGAAAATAATCCGTTAATGGTATGTAGAGTAAGGTACTAGAAGGTTCAATGCCCCAAAATATTTGTCATAATTTAATCATAAAACCCCAAATTTCACAAAAAACAAGCCACTTAAATTTCCTCATATGTTATCAACTAGGGTTTTCAAATAGAGAATAATGAGAATATACAAGGGGATACGAATAAATAAAAAATTATATAGTGATTATAGTCAATCCCATATAAATACACCTAAATATGGAATAAAGGATCTATGGTGGGAGAGGAGGAGACTCCAAAATGCAATGAACGATAAATAAACGTTTAATCTATTAAATCATAATTCATATGTTATTTTTTATAAAACATACATCCACCATTAAATAAATGAAATCATAGTTGAAGAAAATGGGTGATTTTTTGTGATACATCCATAATAGAGAGACAAGAATTAAACTATTAATTGATATATATATATATTTTAATTCTATATTGAAAGTTAATTTCTTGATTATGTTAATATATGTTAATGGTAAAATATATTTACAATCATTTCTCATTACTTATCATTAGGATAATGTCTCCACTAAAGATAAAAATATATAAAAATGTGATCTCCATTAAAAAAACAACTGTTCATCCATCATGGTCTACATAATATTCTTTTTTACCATGAGTGGTTATCAAACTATTGAAGATTAATTAGATTAGTATTATATTTTCATCAACCAAAATGGGTCACAAAATAGCCTTATCTCTCAATACTAATCCAATTAAGATGTTATTAATAGGTTCTATCAAATAATCTTTCATACAGATCCTTTTGAATCAACTCAATGGTTCTTTTTACAAAAAATAAATATATAGTTAATTAAATATTCCCACGAGCCATATAAATTTAAAATAATAATTTAGTGAATATATTTCATAATATCGACCATCCTACATATTTTCCATTGTTTAAAAACCATTATATTGTGTGTTTGATTTTTTAAATCATAAAAGATTGACGATGAGTGATAGTTTGACCATCAGGTTGTGTGTCAGAATTAATGAAAATAGATATTGATATGGAAATGGTTCTTGATATGGATAGATAATTAATGTAAATTAAAGATTTTGTGATACATGATGGAGAGGAATATTTAGAGGAACTAAATTTTATATATTGTGGGTCATATAGTATAACTACTTTGATAGCTTCATATGTCAAGGCTTTATGATAAATAGCCTATAGATTATTGAATCATTCAACAATGAAAGTTATCATGTTTCAAAACTAATTAATTTGAATTTGTAAGGTTATATAAGATGTAATATATTCCTTTAATGAATTTAGTAATATATGGTAGAATATTTGTTATAGAAAATTATGTCACATGATGAGGTCTGCTCTCACACTGCAAAATGAGTAACATGAGAATGAAATATAACTACCTAAAATAAAATCTAGAGGATCTGAATGGTATTTTTTATTTAAGTAAAGGATTTAAAATTTGATTAGTAGTGTGTATTATTAGTTTAATTGTTTTTTTGAATAAGAAATATGGAATATTTATCACTAACTTTGGTCCTAGAGTGACAAAAGAGAGGATTTTTTCATTAAGAAAGAGATCATGGCGCATCCCATTTCTACATTAGAACAATTATAAGTTTTATAAAAATATAATGATGTATAAACTAGTTTGTTATTATCCAATATATAAAGGAGTGGGGATACATCACCATGAATATAGAAGAAAGGTGACAACATGGGTATATAGTGGAAATGTATTGAAATGTTTATCTTTAGAATTAGTCAAAATATTTTAAGCCCATGCAAGATTATCATGGAGTGATGGGGAATAGTATTAAACCGTTGAGTAGATGGAGGTACTGTAGGAATTCTATACATGGATGATGTATCCATTAATAGAAGAACTATAGTATGAGGTCACATCATAGTAGATGGATGAGAAAAGGAACAATATTTTTTGTGAAGAATGAGTGGCTCATGTTGCAATCAGAGAATCGTGTAATAGTAGATCGAGATATAGAATGTCACACTCCATACACTGTGAATCAACCATGTAGGGTACTACATTTATAAAATTACTGAAAATTTATATTTTAATAGGATACATGAATTTTTTTGGGAGGTAGTTTGTAATAAAATAGTGTTTTAATGATTAAAAATCATTAGAGGAAGATGCCACAATATTTTATGGAATTAAATATATGTTATTTTTAAAAATTTTGTAGATTGAGTTACTGATTTAGGATAATACCATGGATAATTGTTTTTTGTTTTTTTATCTACTTTAGAATGTAAAAATATATTCCTTAATGGAGAAGATCAAACTAAATAATTTTGTGGTCTGTGAGGATCACATTGTAGTGTACATTGTCTTTTTGTTTTTAGGTTATTTATATTATATCTAAAACATTCAACTCAAATTTTAAAAGGGTATTATTTTTCCATGATTAAAATAATTTTAATTGTTTTAATTGGGATATTAATCCCACATTAATACGTGTGGAACACATGGAAATGTTATAGTGTATTTTCTTAGATAATTTTCGATCCTATAAATTGGATTAAGTTTGGGATTCTATAAGTACCTTATAAAAAATTCTTATAGAAGTTATGAAAACAATAAGAGACTAAAAAATTAAAATATCCATTTAAGAAATGAGAAAAAGATAGATACTGGTTTAATTAATCCATCATTTCTATTAAATTCAAGTGAGAAGACTCATGGAAGACGACATAGTTAATTTTTTATTACTATATGTTGAAGATGAGAAAGTGAATCTTCATTATTATAGTACATGGTAATCTTTATCCAGAAGAGAATATTTTATATTGTGATAATTTAAAATGAAAATGGTAAATACTCATAGAAATAGGATACTATCATCTATCATTTTTGAAAGAATACCCAAGACTTAACTTTTTTAAGGATTTGATCTTATACATATTGAAGAAGAGGAGTCAAATGAATATGTATCTTAAGAGAGAGACTCTATGGATATGAATATTAAATATATCATTACAACCTATTCTAATATGAAATATTTTTTATGTCTAAAAACGGTTGAATTGACCCTCAAATCAATAAACTATCTTATCATTTACGTAAGTAGTGTATATAGAAGAAGAATAGGTCGTGGATCTATAATGAACTACACATCTCTCCAAAAAAATTATAACAACGATAGAAATTAGTGATATCTATAGGTATGTTAACACGCCTTGGACTATTTTCCATGGTATATTTATAATTTTATATCTAATTAAAATTATAGGTTGACAAGTATACTTTATATTTCTTGAAATGTATTTAATGATTTGTTTAGAGCACAACCAAAATTATGATAGATTTTTTTTTCATCCAATAAGGGAATATGATAAATACAACCAAATGAATAAAAGATAAAAATTCATTAATTTGGTGCACCCCCTCATTAAACCCTACACCCACTTAGGGTTATTATATTCAACCTATACCCTACATGTTTTTATCAAATACTGAAGGATATAACATGGTATTCTATATCTAAATTTTATTCTGGATTTATATACAGATGAATTCAGTGATTAATCATTCATATTTCCATTTTACTAACATTTATTATTGAAAAAAGGATATGAATACTTTAATATATACTTATAGAAAGGAGATTATAGAGTTTATACATCAGGATGTTGATTTTGACAATGAAAAGAGAATGAAGTCTCTAACATATGATTGATAAGATTAGGGTGAAATAATTATCCAATCAAATTTTCAAGAAAACCTCTCATTATAATAAAACCATTGACATGTTTAAAACATTTTCGGTTTTTATGGAATAATATAGAATGAAGAGGTAGTTGGGGCGTGCAACTCAATATAAAAATTAATGTCAGGTAATAATAAAAAATATTAAAACAAATTAGGTGAAAAATACCTTATACCAAAAGGAAAAAAGTGGATAAATAAGAAGAAGGATACCAAGAAGAATAAAACAACCAAATAAGTAGGGGAGTTTCGTATCAATATTAAATCTATTTGTAACATTATTTAAAAAGAATAATGAAAACATATATATTTAGATTTATAAACTGGGAATAATGAAAATGGTGAATTTATATAATAAGAAATAAATACATCTAGTCATCAATATATAAGATGATCAAATAGACCCCAAATATTAGATCCAATAACTATGATAAAGGATGAATATATAGTAAATCAAACATAGAGTAGATGAAACATTAACATTGTAATTAGTGATGAATAATATGATATTAAGGAATACGATGCTGAATTTAAAAGAGTCATTAAAAGGTATGGTTTCAAGAGTGAAGAAAACATGACATACTAGAATAAAATACCATTTAATATGAAAAAATGTCTAATGAAAAGGAATTAAAAGTGATAATTAATATTATTTAAAAAAAATAAATATAAGAAAAATAGGAAAATGAATATATCTCAATAATGGAGCGAATAGTTTCAAAGATGAAGGAGAAATATTTCATGACAAGTTACCTCATAAAGAGGTTAAAAACCTCTAACAAAAATGGGAATAATTCACAAATGGAAGTATCAATAAGCAGAAATAGAAAAATAATAAACATGGAATCAAAAAAATAAATTTAATGTACTTTCCAAACGTTGATGTGAAGGTTAATTATAAATATAGATGTGAAGAATTTGAAAATAAGGATAAGTGTCACAATTAATATCATCCATAAACATAAAATAGAATATATTATATAATATTTTGTCTATAACATCAAATGAATGTACCTAAATTTTACTTAATAGAGATTCATTATTACCTTCAAAATAAATTCCATATTCCTTGTAAGTTTTGATGACAACAAACAACATCCAAAATTTCTAATTCTTTATAATGAATAATAATTTGCTGGTCAAGAGTATTGATTTTAAAAATGTAAAATTTTAAAAATAAATTTTTCATTCAAAGATATCTCATTTGTTCAAGAATCATAAAATGTACTATGTAATCATCAAAATCCATGAAATGATTCATTCAGGAACATTGATATTAGTTCATTCAATTTAATATATTTTTTTACAAATATTATTGATTTATAAGAATTAACCATTTTCATATACATAATCAATACATAAAATTATTCGAAAAATATTATCCCTTTATCTTACCAAAACATAATATAAAACACATTATTGAAGAATTATTTAACTATTGTCTTGTTAGACAACCATTCACATTGGACTATGTTCTTTAATATTCATAGATTAAAAGAAATAATGATATATTTTATTTACTAATATACTTATATCAAATAAAGAATCATTGAATACAAACTTCTCTATATATTAAATAATTATGAGTAGTATAGTGTATTATAATTTCATAGTAATTTTTGGAGTGATGGTGATGTTATCTTTGAGTTTTTTATAGTTTTAAGTTCTTGTAAATATTGATTAAGAGTCATTATAGAATTGTAAGGTATTTTTTGAAGTTGGGAATATTGTTTTGATATATTTTGAGAATATATATGTTGAATTTAATATGATTTGTGAGAATTTAAAGATCATTTAGAATTGTTTTTATAGAATTTTTTTATATGTTTTGATAAATAAAAATAATTTTGTTGGTTGTATAAGGATGATTTTTCTTTCTTTATAAGTATTTTTCTAGTCATTTTAAGAATTATATTTCTCACATTAATCATGCATATTGTCTTCTTGAGGATGAATTGGGATCAGTTTAAGTATTAATAACTTATTTATAAGAATCAACTAGAAATAGTACTCATGACTAGTGAATTAATTTACTATTGTTTCATATTCATCACCCCAATTGTGTAAGAATAATTTCATCTACATATTCGTCATCAGGTAGGGAAATTATTTTTTGACTAAAAATTTGAGTGTTCTTAAATTTTTTACATTATAAAGTATCTAAATTCAATGATTCATAAGATATTATTCAATGGATAAAACAAAAATTGAAAATGTTATTTAATAAGTTTAATGATAAATTTTAAAAGTGAATCATTAATTATTATATATTTTTACTGATTTATGATAGTGTTTATATGATATTTATATCAAATTAGAATAGATTTTTTTTTTTGTAGAAAAATTAGTATAAAATAATTATTGTATTTTTAATGTGTCTGTGATTTGATAGTTCATAGTTCCTATAATCGCATGGAAATATAATTGATGTGATTCAAGATAAGATTTTGGGTATGTATATTCTTGATACTTAGGTATGCTAAAAATAGTTTCTATGTTTTTTAGATATTGAATAAGTTATTTATGAGCTATTTCATTTATATAATTAAGGGTAGTAGTTTAATTGTACTAGATTTAATATTTTAAATAACTATGAGAATATTATTGACATTATAGTTATTATTATTGAGGATAATAGAATGATGAATGGAAAAGGATTGTGGTGTATGATTCAACTGAGGAAAATTGAGAATGAATGAGTTTTAAATACATTTTGCGAAATATTTTAAATTATATGAAATCATAGTACTCAAATATATTGATATTTTTAATAGATGTAAACTGTGAAATTGATTATTTTTGGATATTTTAGAAGTTATAAGATAATAAGATAGCATGATACCTCATGTTCAGTAGCTATTATCAACCTTTTTTGAGATTGAGCAGATAGAAAATTGAATCTGAGTTTGAGAATCGATATGTTCATCAATATTACTTTTCACATAGAGTGATAATGATCTTTTTGAATGTAATAATGGGTCATGGAGAAATATCATCTTATTCAATTTTTTCTATAGGAATAGGGTCATCAAAGAGATCATTCTCATTCTAGTTCAATTTCATTATATCTACACTAAAAAGATTTACATTATAGTTTTCCTAATAAAGGGATAGATTTATGTCATGATCATACGTGTAATCAAAATTCACATGAGGTTATTGTAAATAATCTATGTTTCATGATACTAAAAAAATATAGAAAGTATTAAACCTTCGTGGAATGAGATAAACCATATAAAATTATTTGTGTTCATTATTATTATATTTTAAATGTCCCTGAGTGAGTATTTAAAATCATGTTTGTGTTTAATGAACATAAACAAGTTAGATGTGTTGATTTATTATGAACATAAATTTAAAAAATCATTTCCCACTATTTTAACCTCCTTCTTCTAATGTACATCAATAGGTATTATAAAATTATTCCTTATATCTAATATATTATGGTTCTTTGGAAGAAAGTATAAATTATATTAATAATGGTGACATTCCTAATTTTAATGGTAATATATATCATAGTTAGAAGAATAGGATGTTTATATATCTTATATCAGATTTGTCAATGGAATTAGCCTGAGATATTCTAGAAATAGAAGGTGAATTAGGGTATAAAATACATAAAAAATTTAATAATTTATTCCTTTATTTTTCTCACTTTTACCTAATAGATCATATACTATCATCCTTGAAACTTACAAGGATTATTCTTATAGAAGATTTACTTAGGTTTCTTGTTTTATTTGGCCATGTATGTATAACATTGGTATGGATAACAGTATTTACTTGGTTCACCCTCACAAGGATTTTTCCAAGGATCCTCTATTGTATTTTTTCATGCACAAAAATACACTATAGATCACACTACTATTTAAGAGGAGTTACTCTCACAAAAAAGGTATAGGATTTTTCAATCCTTTCTTAATTTCACAACATCACGTTATCTAGGGTTAACTCATGATCACCCATGGCTTAGTACCATATCATTGCCACATCTTCCTATTTCTTTTCTAACTTATTTATGAAGGATCCACACACACTTTATGGAAATATAGATACCTTAATTGATAATATAAGTTATATAACCAAGCAAGAATATATGGAATCTTGATGTTTTTATAATAATCCATCACCAGTTGTTAAATCTCCTTGGTAGGACTTCTTAATTCCATTATAATTATAGATAAACATTATTTTTTAGGCCTAATAAATAAAATATTTTTTTCACAAGATCATTGATGTTTTCCAAATATTACAAACATCTAATACCTATCGATAACACTAAATGATTCAATTGATATTATTCCCCACTTGTCTCTCTCTCTTTATTTTTTATGGAATATCAAATTATATATAGATAAACTACTTAATCTCTTTTCCCATTGGCCTTAAGGATATTCATTGAAAAATAAGAGATTAGATTCTAATTAATCTCTAACTAAACACCATAAATGAGCCACTCAAAATGAGAATAAAATAAAAATTCCTCCACACTTTACATACAAAACTACAACCATAACTGCTTCATGTACATTGAAAAAAACTATTTTGTATCATTGACTTATTGAAAATAGATTCATTTTCATCAATGATAAACATAAATTTTGAACATGCCTAAATAATGGGACAAAAATATGTCACAAATCATTCAAAACATTGATGATTGGTTCAAGAATCTTTAAAGTGATTAATCCTGATATTTTTGTGCCTTAAGTTGAAACACCCACAACCACGCCCTAGTATAAAACACTCACCAATTTTTATATCAAAAAAGAAACCACTAAGGTGTATTTATTATTCTCCTATATGTTATATTCATCACAACTACCTGTAATCCATGGAATCCTCACTAAAAGCATGGGGAATATTGTTTCAACCACCTATGAATGGTATCTCGGCCATAGATTCTCTACTACAGCTATGTAGACCACTATTGTCTATTTTTTCACTAAAATTATGATCACCATAGTATGAAAAAAGGGATCGATCACTATTTTGTGTTTCTCCTCCATCTAGCAGCCATATATTATCTCAAAACGATTTTATTCATTTACCATGCATGGTTTGGAAAATTTAACTACTATTCCACCACACCGACCACCACAAGAATGTTTTCTTTTAGTTTGTTCATTTTGGATAACTACCTTAAGAACACACTAAAAAATGGATGTGAGATTCAGTATCATTTCTTCCCCCTTCACAACACCTTCCTTTTAAGGAATGGTCTTAAATGTGTTGGGTGATATTCAATATATCATTCATTGATCAATAGAATGGTCCTTATCAACTGTTTTTTAGATACATTCCACCGTCATTGTCTTTTCTCTTATTCATGTTGGCTCATTGTAGAAATACTACAAGCCTCATTCTTTAGATGTTTTATTATTTGTGATAAACCAATATCTGAAGGATCACTTTATCACTATGTTTATCTTAAATATTCTATTATCAACAATGCTATTATGAAAAAAAACATCATACGTCATTGAGAGGTTAAAACATATCTTTCCATCATCCATGGTAATTATTATTTTTAATAATAAATTTCTTATTAACAATAAATTCATTGTAATCTTTTGGAATTTCTAAAAATCCCCACTCTATATTTTTTTGACAATATATGATGCAGCCATCAAAATATTATCTTCCACTTATTATAAATGAAATAAAATTGTATTTCCAATAAATCCCCCAATATATGTTAGGATTAACTTTTCAATCATCTCCCATTAATGTATAGAATATCATAATCTTCATATCTTCATTTCCTTTTATTCTGAAATCATTCTCCCTATCAATTTATGAAAAAAACTCCAAGAAGGATAAACTCCCCCTTAGACTTATATACCAAAGTAGGATTACTATTTGATTTATCTTCCCCTCTAATGATATAGAATACATTCTCATCAATTTCTTATCCTCATATTTCAAAATACCTTCAATATTTGTCTTCAAACTCATTCTCTTCATCAAATTGATAATAAAAAAATTATGAAACTGATTTTAAATGTGTTCTAGTTGGATCTTATATTTCTAAAAAAAATCATTTCACAAGAGACACACCTTCTCAAGGTATTAGTTGATTTAATTTACTAGATAGAAATTAATATGAAAATAAATCCCCAAAGACTACTATATTGGAGATCAGTGTAAGAAATAATAATCTTTGAAAATAACCACAAGTCTATCCATGTCACTCATGAATTCTATTTAATGATCACAAGAGATTCAATTTTTTCTCTACAAAATATAACAAGTGATCTATGACAGACTTAAAAAAACACAAAGAGATAAAATTAAATAACTTTCTTGTTAGTATCATACAACATGATTATGCAATTTATACAACATATTAATCATTTGACACCACTATTTTCAAGAGTTTTTTGTTTAAATAAATCTTATCTCTTAGAATTCATTACATTTATTTTATCATAGGATTAAAAATACATATTATAAGGCTGAATATACATCGATGTTTACCACAACTCCCCCTATTTATTTACATCATAAAACAAATTTTTTCCAGAATTGGGGATACCACATGTGGGAATAGATCCTCTAACTCAACATCTTTTTCATATCTTGTACATCAAAAGATGATTCCAAACTCAAAAAAAGTTTTGAGAAAAAATATATAAATTTAATTTATTGGATGGTGTTGTTTCCCAATCATCTTCTTCCTTTATGTGTCCTGATTCATCATACATATTTATATCAATATTGTTTAACATTATTTGGGCCTTGTTAACAAGGATTTTCAGCACGGAAATTCTTCACAATCATATATCTTTTGTATTCATATAAATTGATATATGTATATATAAATTACACTTTGAAGCACTTATGAATTCTCTATTTTCATGCTCATTTATTCTTTTCCATATTAACATTTAGCTTCATCCATTTCTATTCTCTATAGCTTCCACACCATGGATTAATCTCCCCCACAATTATTCAATTATTCAAACAATAGTTAGAAAAATTAATGTACATAAGGATATGGGTACCTTGAGTTTCCCCAAGTTGAGTAATATGGATGGTCTAGATAAACCAATACATCACCTTTCAAATATTATTTTTATCAATTTTGGGAATAGAATGAAATTATCACTACAATATTTTCATAATTACTTAAAATTAGACAAAACAACATCTTTCCAAAGTATCTATCGTGCATGATTCCACTTCCATTCTTATATTTATTGAAATAAACATTAACAAATATACATTGAATGGTATTTTAAATAATTTTTTAATCAATCCCATGTGAAAAAATTTCTTCTTGAGGGACATGATTAGTGTACGACTCCTGTAGTTTACTTCTCTATTTCACTTTCAAATTTTTCCTTTTAGTGGTTGATGTGGAACTAATTTAACGAACCAATTAATTGATGACCATGAGTTCCATATTGGATTATATATTATTCATCAGTAGATTAAACATTACATTCCCCTCCATCATCATTATAGAGAGAACATCATCTTTCATTTTCTACCATATACATCTTTACTCCTTCTAAATATTACCAGTGAAAATCTAGATTTTGGTGACTGATTTACCCTCCATTGATTTTCAATTACATCCTCCAAAATGGTAGAACCCATAGATTTAATGAAATAAATTTAAAATAAATTTAATATTTTTTATTTTTTTCATTACATGTAGCATGATGTTTATCTTGTTTTACAAGAAACATTGAGTTTAAATGAAACCCAGAAAACTATTAAAATATTATTATATAAAATGATAGTTGTAACTTAAATATTATAATAGATATTATGAAAAGGATTAACTAAATTATAGAAATATATGTTCCAAAAATAAATATTTAAATAATTATCGTATGGAAAATTAATTATAAATTAAAATAAAAACCATTTAAAAACAAGAGATGTCTTTTTATTAAAAAACTATTTTTTGAACACAAACATGTTTTACAAAAAAAATTTAAAGAAATAAAGTTTTTGAATTATTTTAATGAACTTTATATGTTATATATTGAATAAAATGTTTAACCTTCTTCTTAAGTGTTTTCTTGACAATGTATAAAAATAAATATATTTTTATGCTTAAAAACTTTTTTTTAAAACAGTTTTGTCACCGTTTGTGCACTAATTTTAAAACTATTATTATTTAATTTTAGATAAAATATGTGAAACAATTTTTAATTATATTTTCAAAAAACAATTTCAATATTATTTTTGGTTGAATTTTTGATAATTTTTTTGAAGATAATTTTTTTAATGAATAATGAAAAATAATGGGTTTATTAAGAATAAGAATTTATTTTAATGAATTTAAAAATATAAAAATTATTTAATCTAGTTTTAAAAGTACAGTTAGTTCAATTATATATAAATTAATCCAATTTATTTCAGTGTAATAAATCTTATAATTATTTTTATGTGAAATATTTCAATTCTTTTCGTCATTTTCCCTTTGGAAAACTGGTTTCTCATCAAATATACGAGGTTAATTTTAAATTAAATATTTCAACATCTGTGAATGGAATTTTTAGACATGGAATATATATTAAAAAATATCATAATTTATTTTATCTAATAAGTTCAACATAATTTTTTACCATGATTAATATTAACAACTGTAAATATTATTTACCAGAGGTAAGGTAAAAATTGGTTTATTAAGGGTTCATCTAAAATGATAAGGGTTAAAAATGACAAAAAACATTTACAAAAACAAATTATGGACATATTTCAACCGTTGAATTTATAATGGTTGAAAATGGTCCCTTTTATATAATTTTATATTTTTAAAAACATTGGTACAAGATTTTCATTTTAAAAATTACAATTGTTCCACTCAACTCACTTATTAAAGGCCATACCTATCCTCTTCTTTTCACACATAAAAAGACATTGGTAAGAAAAATAACTTCTAAAATACATTAATTAATTCCATAATATCAATATAGAATAATTTTTTATGTTATATATACATCATAATATGACTTTTAGTGAAAACCAAAAGAAGTTCTCCGAATAATAGGTAACGTCCCAAACCGAGTGTTTTGTTTTATTTCTTCATCTCCCAACTTCTATTATTATTAAAATATGATGATATAATAACTTTAATATATTTCATATATTTGGATGTTGTTATGTTAATCTCATAACCTAAATCCTTCTCAAATTCCATCAAATGGGATATGAAATCATTATTCATGCGTACAAAATACTACCACCTCATGAACCGATATAATTCATTTTCCATCACCTACTATCACGGCTAAATATAATTACGTATTTATTATTTAATTATGATATTTATTAAATTATTATTAATATTATAGAATTAATATTTCATATATATCTTCATACATTCCATTATGTAGGAATACGATAACGTTGTTCGTGTGTATGGAGAACTACCATATTACAAAGTGATGTTATTTATTCTTCATGTATGATTTACATGAAAGGTAACATGGATATGTTAAAATTATTTTTTAATATATATATATATATATGAAATAAAAATTATTCATTAATGGTAAAATAATATTCACCTTTATAAATTTCAATCCATTAAGAAAATAGAAATAGTGTTCATTTGTACGTATGACATGCCGTCTACATGAATAGTGTATTTCATTATCTACATATATCTTCTATGGATTAATATATATATATATAATTAATATATATAATATTCATATCAAATATGATATTATTTATATGATAGACCATTGATAAATTTAAGGGTACCAAAATTGACCGATCAAAATATAAACAAACAAAAAATGGTTATTATCAAAAACCTGATTTTAAATAAGAAAAAAATGATCATAAGTAAATAATATATGTTATGATATATATAATTATGTTTATATAATGTATTTATAATAAAAATATATTTATTATAAAGGATTATCAAATGTCTAAAAATGAATTCAATACATAAGGTAAGGGATTTCTGTCTCACTTTTTACTTATGTGTGACACACTCCATATTCACCACCTATTTCTCTTATGTGGTGTATATAATTCCCATTAATTTATTTTATGATGCTTACATATAGAATAATTTGTATTTACATTTCCAATTTAGGATCTCTCTTTAATGGGTTTTACTATTCAAATGATTACTAAAGCGGTAGGGGATTTTTAGTCTCTATTTTCTTTCTAGAAGATGTGAAAATTCATCACTAATTTCATGTGTATATACTTCACATTTGAAATGTTATCTCATAAATATCCTTCCATTACTAACATTTAATGTTTATTTTTATGTTATTATTTAATGGGGAATACGATTCAAAAGTTACCAATATTTTAATGGTTTGATGTTATGTTCTCATTGTTCATGAGGATTGTTTATTTTTAGGATTTTGATGATGAAATATTATGATCCATATATAAATGAAGTCATGAATTTTATGATCATATTATTATTTCATGTGAATAAATTTTTTACATTCATTTTACTCTTTTGATATACTAAATATTCTAATATAAATTTTTAATATAATTCTAATTTATCTATATGTTTATTAAAAAACATTTTTCTCTATTCCATGTTTTCTAAATTTTTTTATTTTTTTAAAATTATTCAATGGATTTATTAATGAAATCTAACCCATGTTTTAAATTTTATAAAAGTTTTTAAAGTAACCATCATGTCATTTTTTTAAAAATTCATAATATTTTTTTTATCAGAAATGTGTAAGGATTCAGTATTTTAACATGTATGGATGAAATTGAATATCCGTACATCATGAACACTATTTTCTCTAAAGATTAATTTATAAGTGTTCACATGTTATTTTGAAAAAAAATTTAAACAGTTTTTATGTTTTAAAAAATGTTTTTCAAAGTGGACATGACTTTTTTCTCAAGAAATGTTCCATATGTCTTCTAAAAAACATTTTAAATATTGGATGACATCCCTTGAAGCTACTTATGATTTGATAAGAATATTATCCAATATACAATTCTTATTCATTCTATGAGTTGTTTTTGTTGATGAAAAAAATATGTATATGAAACTTGTTACTTTACCAGGAGTTATATCACGACCTGCCCAAATGGGCCCCGCATTGTGACTACCCAAAGACCGCCTCCAATAGGTCGGTGGCTGGAGACTAGTGCTGAGTAGTCCTAGATCAAAAATGTGAGGCATTTACATTAAACCCGTATGCACACACAAATTTGTAAGTCCAAAAATTCTAAAAGGTAAACACTGTAAAAACCATGCATGCCACTAAGACAACCATTGAGAGTAATAATTAAAAACTGGAAGTAAAGGTGACGAGTATACAATTACAACAAAAGAAAATCTACAAAAAAGAGAGTACACAAGTCTTTGGAAACCCATCTGCATAAAACCCTACTTGAAGGGTAGATGAAGGGTAGATACCCAACATTGGAGAAGTACGACTCGCATATTTGATCTCACTGGGCACCACCTAGTCCTAGACCATTGAGATCTTTGTCAAAGCATCGATCATATGAAAATGATACGACACGTGTGGTCAAAGCCTATGAGGGGTGAGTAAAAAAATAGTATGTAAGACACCCTAAAACCATAAAGTAATGACCACAATAGAAAGTTCACACAAATTATTATCATCTCATATAGGTATAAATATAAAGTGTAAAAATCAAGACTATCCGATGTAATCACAAAACACCCAATACTTTTGAATCACATAGACCCGTTGAGTCACTTAGACCCACTGATCCAATTAGACCCAATGAGTCACTCAGACCAGGATAAGTCACTATGACCCACTATTTCACTTAGACCTACTAAGTCACATAGATCCACTAACCATATTAGACCCGTTTTCATAGTCTTCTTGTCACAACCAGATATAGGATTCCCCCTCAAAGCATACTTGTTTTGGGAGAACATACTTCTGAAGACAAAGGTCGTATGTCCACATCCATGAAAACTCACTTTGAGTATCTAAAAAGGGCCAACTCATCGTGAGGGTCACAACACCATAAACAGATCATCAATCGTATGTACAGTTTGATAGTTATGGGCGTTTTATTGGAAAAGGGTTAGTGGGGTCCAGGAAGACCCGGTCAAACCCACCTGACCAGGTTCAGGATCTACTGAACTTACCTGCTAGATCGACCTAGCCTGGACTGGCTGGGCCTGACCCGCTATGCCAGCTTAGCCTAGTGCACCACCCCAGACCGACCCGCTAGAGCGAGCCATTTACTCTACCCACGACGTGGCATGCACTACGTCCCTACTTGACAAAAATGACTGGCCGCCACATACAATATAGACGGCCACTACGTGCCCCACCTAGGGAAAATACCGTTGTTCCACTACCGTCAACAACTTTTTTTTGTCCCCTACTCATTTCATACGGTGGTTGCCACGTGTTCCTCCGTCGCTGGCCTTTGAGCTGACAACCCTTTCCGCCACTACGAATTACCTAGCTATGACATTCCATTTCCATCGCGGACCACCTAGCCGTGATCTTCCACCACCACTGGATCCCATGCTAGTGGTCATCTGCCTACCACCACCATCTCTTGAGAACTCCTTCCGTGGGATAATCCACTACTGTAGTCCCGCATGGGCCACAGATTGTTGTCACCGCCATCTGCCGAGTTGGCGGCATGACTCATTGCATTGTGAGAAATGTTAATAACACAAGAATTCCAAAAAATGGAGGGATATGTGACTTGTTCATGTTGGTCTTGATCCATCCAGATTATAGTTGAAATCAGAGAGAAATTAAAAAATCTAAGCATGGATCACATCAAAACATGGATGAACCTGATTCAAATTCCTGCAATCAAAACCATCCCACAAACACGATCGATCTGCGGGTCAACCTATTTGTGGATTGATATGTATTAATCGATCAAATCAAATAATTGTGAAAGAATGAAATCACATATAAATAAACCCCTACCTCAAAAATTGGATAGATTTATGGTGAATAACTGAGCCATAATTCTGTCATTCGTTGATCCTCGATACATAATCTATCTTTAATGGTGAAATCCTTTGAAGGGGATGGTGAATAAATTGTCATTAGTGATCCATTCTTCATCTCCATACATTGTTCAGCAATGAAATTCCTTCAAAGCATCAGAGAAAAATCCAGTATCCTCTCCTGATCCCGTATCCTAGTTAATCCATTGAAAATTGGAAACACGTTTCAACATTTCTGTTACGCTATTTCATGTATTAAATTAAATAGCTGATGCATCATTTCACTGAATAAAGACCTTTTGAATAACATAATATTTCTTATGTTTATTTTATTTTTCTTCATTAAAACGCCCAATAATTAACTTTTACCCTTGACCTAGGTCGGTGGAGGTTTGGTCCTTCTTAAGAAAAATTCACCACTCCGGACGCAATGGTGCCCATAAATTATTAATCCGGGAACATGATTAGAAGTTACCAAAACATTCCATTCAGTCTAATTATAAAAATTTCAAACAAATATTCTGGGAACCTCGGGCCTTGTATTCTTGTTTTGTATTAGTGCTTGGTTACAAAATAATTGATATAATTTTAAAAACATTACATGGAAATTTTCAAGACGTTACAATCTCCCAACCTTAGGAATTTACATCCCCGAATTCCAAAAGAGGAGCTAAAAATGGGGATAATGAGCAAAAGAATGAGTCTCCCACTCCCAAGTTCTCTCTTGGAGATTCCCATGAGGCCACCAAACACAAACTAGAGAAATAGACCATCTACAAAGGACACGCTCATGTTTATCCTCTATCTCCACCAGAAACTCTACAAATTTCTTCCCATCATCAATGTCTAGATCACCCCAGTCGATGACATGTGATGGATCATGCATGTACCTTCTCAGCTGCGACCCAAGAAAGACATCATGAAGCTGATGCATTTGTAGGGTAAGAGATAGGTGGTATGCCATCTTTCCAACTCTACTCAGAATCAAAAAAGGACCGATGAACCTCAAAGACAACAAGCCGCCCCCACCAAATCTCTGCAATCCCCATCGAGGGGAGACATGAAGAAACACATAGTCTCCCTCATCAAACTACAATGGAATCCTTCTTCTATCAGCATAAGATTTTTCATTGATCTGTGTAGTCCTCATCTACTCTTGGATGATTTTCAGCTTCTCGGTGGTATCCCAAACCAACTTTGGGCCAATTATTATTTACTCCCCTAGGTATGTCCAATATAGTGGTGACTTTCATGGTCCCCCATACAGTACCTCGAACAGTGCCATATCAATAGTGGAGTGGTAGCTATTTTTGTATACAAACTCCACTAGTGGTAGGTGGTCCTCTCAACTACGACCAAAGTCTAGGATGAAAAAATGAAGAATTTACTCTAAATTTGGGATGGTCCTCTCAATATGGCCATCTGTTAGGGGATGAAATGTTGTTTTCAATCACAACTGAGTCTAGAACACTTCCAATAATCCCATCGATAGTTGGGATGTGAAGCGAGCATCATGGTATGAAATGATGTTTATAGGCACGTCGTGAAGACAATGTAACTCATGAACATAGAGTCATCCCAAGCTCTATACTAAACTCTGCTCCTAGATGGGTAGGAAGTATGCCAACTTGGTGAGCTGGTCAATGATCAATCAGATAGTGTTGTGTCCCCTGGACATGCATGGTAAACCTGTCATGAAGTCCATCGATATACCATCCCATTTCCACTCTGGCACCTCAAGTGTCTATGCCAATCCTACTATAACTTGATGCTCTACCTTCACTTGGTGACAAGTTATGCACTGAGAAACAAACTCCACCACTTCTTTCTTCATCCCCAGCCACCGGAACTGATGTTGGAGATCTGGGTTCATCTTTTCCAATGCATGATGTACCAAAAAAGGGGATGTGAGGAACTCCATCAGAACCTCCTCTCTCAATATCATTGGTACAACAATGCACCCTCTAAAAAGGAAAACGTGCTCCCCACCTATAGAATATCCACTAGAGGCTTTCCCTTTGAATAATTGAGAATGTCAGGTCTCATAATCGACATACCCTACCTATGATTCCCTAGCTTTATGTAAGATTGGGGGTGAAAACAATCGACTGAAGGTAAGTTTCTGCATCACCATCCACAAAGGATATCTAAATTGTAGCTAACTTCACTAATTCCTCACTCAACAACTACAACCTGGATCTCCTATTGAGCACATATTCCACCACGTTCCCCTTACCAGGAGTATAGAATATCTCGAAGTCATAATCCTAGAGGAACACTAGCCAGCCCTGCTACCTCATGTTCATGTCCTTTTGGGATAAGATATACCTGAGACTTTCATGGTTAGAGTAGATGGTAAACCACTCCCCCAGTAAGCAGCTACACCACATCTTCAAAGCAAAGACCGCTGTTGATAACTAAAGGTCATGGGTCACAATATTATAATTTTTCTTCCTCAACTGTCATGAACCAAAGGTGATCATTACTTTTTCCGACATCAGGACACCACCAAATCTAGTCCTTGATGCATTGCAGAACACTGCAGACCCAATACCCTCCTATGGCAGTCTCAAGATGGGGGCACTCATAAGCCACTACCTCAGCTCCTATAAATTATTATGACATTTCTCCATCCACATGAAGAGATGTACCTTCTATTTAAAAGACAATAAGTGTGAACCTACCCATGAAATTTTGGAAAATATCCTCCCATAGTATCCATACAAACCCAATAAAATCTTCACCTCAATCATGTTACTAGGTGGCTTCTAAGAAAGAACTACCTCTATCTTCTCTGGATCCACTGGAACTAAAACCTCTAAAATTAAATTTCCCAAAAGCATACTTTGAGAATCCATAACTAAAAATTTGACAGATTACCATAGAGATGGTTCTCTTGGAGTGTATCTAGGACCATTCTTAGGTGTGTTGCATGCTCCTCCTCAGACGCCAAGTACACCAGGATGTCATCATTGAAGACCACAATGAACTAGTCAGGGTATGGTTGGAAGATCCTATTCATGAGTCCCATAAAAAATTCCAGGGTATTGGTTAAACCGAATGACATCACCAAGAACTCATAGTGGCCATACAGACATACAAAGGTTGTCTTCGGTACACACACATCCCACAAACTATGTTGATGATAACCAGACTCGAGGTATATCTTCGAGAACCACCTCTCTCCCTTCATCTGGTCGAAGAGGTCATCAAATCTTAGCATTGGATATTTTTTCTTCATAGTCACCTGATTCAGCTACCAATAGTCTACACACAATCTCATTCTTATTTCTACCTTCTTGGCTAAGAGAACTAGGGATGACCAAGGTGAAACATTGGGACCCAGAAAGTCCTTATTCTGTAGGTCCTCTAGCTCTACCCAAAAATCAAAAAACTCCACTATATCCATATGATATGATGGGGTGGATATCAGTGATGTATTGGTTTAAAAATAAATGCAGAAGTAGACCTCCCTTAAAGGAGGTAAAATTGGAACTTTTTCAGGGAATATTTCCTTATACTCTTCCATCACAACATGAAATTGAGGACTCCTCTCATCCACCACAACAAGGGTACGGTTAGGCAACTCCCGAGTGATTGGATACACCCTCCTTAGAGAAATTCCATCATACACTGCAAGTATTCTCTCTTCACTATTAAAGGAAAACATGGTCCCATATCTATGGAAACACCACACTCTATGCCTACAATAGTCAATATATTCTTGGAATGTGGATAACCAGTCCATACCGAGAATGATGTCATATGTACTTGAGGACACTAATAGGAGATCCCATCTAAAATTTTCACCTATGTGAGTAGTCTCACACTGCCAAAACCAGTGCATGAATGTCAAATCCCCTCCAGTAGGAGTCTCTAAGCATAAATATTGAACCAACTGCTCCACTGAAATCTCTGATATTTGAACAAGGTGTGTGGAAAATAAAATAGTGAGTAGAAGCTATATCAATAAGAAATGAAGCTACGGTGGATAAGACACAAATCGTACCTCTAATAATCTCTAGAGTGTCAGGATCATAGGACTCAATTTCCTAAAGCTAGGCCTTCCACTTTAAACCACCTACTAGAGCTTATGGAGGACAACCTGGGGGTTGTGGTGGTAGTACATCAAACACTACAAGAAAATCACCGTTTAGCAGCGTTTTTTTGCGTTTCGCGGTGGTTTAAACCACCTCTATATGGTTTGGTGGTGGTTTATGTAAACCGCGGACTCACATCGCCAATCTATTAGCGGTGGTTATTATCGTTTCGCAGCGGTTTAAGGAAGGAATCATAGCTACCTCATTTTGCGGTGGTTTTGACAGAGTTTCGCGGCTGTTTTTACGCACCCTTGACATTTGTTTATTCGCGGCTGTTATAACCTCCGCGAATAAACTCAAATCCAGCGGCCGTAAAACTGCCACTGAAGTCATGATAATAGCCACAGAATGATCCCTTACCCTGAAACTATTTAGCGGTGGTTAAAACCACCGCGAAACGTAATTTTTTTTAACATTTCGTGGTGGGATTCACCATTTAGCGGTGGTTTAAACTGCCACCAATGTACATTTCGCGGTGGTTTAACTCGCCGAAAAAAGCAGACCAGAAAAAAAATGCTTCCGCTGCACCACTACCCTAAAAGTCTTATCAAACCAGCAATACCATATTGTACATACCAACAAAAAACACGAAACATAAACCTAGGAAATTGGTATAGAATAAATTGAAAAAAATAAGTAAACATTGACATGCTATATAAGAATGAACCATATTGTACATACCAACATACAACATTGACATGATATATAAGAATGAACCATACTGTATTTTATTCCTCTTAACTGGGATACATTATATTCCCCTCTGAGGTTCAATCCCAACATCTAGAAACATGCTATTATTCTTATGCGATAAGAATAATATGAATAACTTTTACAAAATACCATAGTTAAAGACTCTTGTATTAAATTATTTATATAGTCTTTAATTTTAGATACCCCTCCTAGTATCACAATATCATATCCACCTTCATGTTTTATGCCCCAGCCTCTTAAGCATTCATCCATTCTCATCATACCAACATATATGATATTGAAAACAATATATGTGCCCTCTAATCGGTGTAATCCACAACCATACCTTCTCCAAATTAGTCATTTAATACCAAGATGAAACTGAAATGGAAACTCATGATAAATTCAAACACTATCTATTTCTAGGTAACATTTACAAAGTGTTCCCCTTCACAAAAAGTTAAAATTCTTGAAATATTTATATTTAAATTTAACATACATGGTATGATGTATCCCACTAATCATTAATAAACTATGAGTGTTATGATTCTATTTATAGAGATTAATATGATGCTCATCGCATGGGAATGATCCCAATAATGTAAAAACCTATGACCTCTTTGTATGGTGAAAAATGAATAATTTACTAACTATGTGGCCCTAAAGAAATGAATCATAAACATGTATTATATGTATGATTAAATTAAAAATCATATTTTTATTATTTACACAGATTCAAAGAGATCATAGGAATAGAGGTAACTCGTTAAACACTAGTATTTTGATATTATTCATTAAAAAATCATAAATCTATAAGGGAATCCAATAATTCAAATGATTCCACATAAAGAGTATTTGATGATCCCAAAATCTCACACCTTTTTCCAATACCTATTTTGAAGAATCAATAGTATGAATCACTAGTGAACACCTTTCTTTGTAATTTAGTTCTAAAAGGACATCCATACCAAATATTCATATACAAGGAAGCCCATTGGAGGTTTACATAAAAAAAATAGATAACCTAATGTGAATCTATTAACATGGAATTGGATTGATAAACTATGAACTCTTACATTTGATGATGTATTGATGGGTTTATTTTTTGTGTTTCCTTTTCAATTACTTCATCACATCCTTCAATTAAAATTGAATCACCAAATGCACAAATTATGTTCAAAACCAAAAACAAGCTGATAGTACCCATAAGGAACACAATGGTGAGGCATGAAAACAATTGTTATGCCATACATAGGACTCAATTTCTATGAATATATGGTCCCCATACCCTGACATACATTGTCTCCTACCCTTGTAAAATGAGTGAAAGATGGTTCATACCATATTTCAGGAATACCATCTAAATGGATCTATCCTGACATTATATGACACCCATGGTAATCTATAGGGAATAATGCCCCACAGGTCATCCAACTAAAAATTTTCTATGGAAAAACCATTGGTCCGTAATTTCACATCCAACCTTTTTGTATCCTTTCAATAGATCATGAGAACACGTTTTTCTCTTATCATATTGATTTGGATAAATATTCCCACCATAAAGTAGAAATCACCTTAGAACTTCATTATGAGTATCATGTTCACTATAGTCATTTTTATTAACATGTGACCTTGAGTACTCAAGAATATATATAGGGTGTTTTTCCCTATTGTCTATACTCATGCATCTAAAAGTTGATCCAACTGGGGATATCTAACTACTAACACTCAAGAGTATATTTATTCCCCTACTAGTTTAAGCACCCTTGAGTCCCATTAGATTGCCTGCCTCCCATGGTTTCATGGCATACTTGCAGTAGGACTGAAATTTTAGTACATGTCAACAAGGCTTCCCTTCAGCAAGGCTGTCTAACTACTTTTCTCTTTGGGTTTCATTTTATCTTTTATTGGATTCTTTAACTTTTATAGGGTGTAAGAGCATTACACCTCAAGATTTCCAGGTACCCCTTGTTTTTTATTTAATAAATTTCTTGGACATGAACTCGGAAACCAGTTCATGTCAACCGTCTCTCTCTCTAGGGATGGTTACAATGCTCTAATATTTAAAAGCATCAGAATCTATCCTAAGTGGCCTTTGTGACTGTAAAATTACAATGGTAAACATAACCCACATGGGTGGGGGAATTTTTTACCATTTTTTCCTCATGGTCATCTCCAGTATCATTCATCATATGCGATCAAACCCAAGTTAAAGATATCCCTCTTACAATGTAAACATGTGTTGCCTATTGGTGGTAACAAATTAGTATATTTCTTCAATGTTAACCCAATTGATGTTGGGAAACATGATTCTATTGAGTATGAAACAAGTGTTGAGGAATCCACTACCCCCTCACCACTAAAAAATAGTAAAACTATCTCAATATAAGAGAATATTACTTAGTTCAAATTCAAAATAGAATAACATCTGAAAATCAATATTAAATTTCTATAGGGAAAAAACTCATTATGTACGGTGATTTGGTTGATGTTATCATACCTCATTTATCTAATATTATATACTAATAGTAGATTAATCAATCAATAAAGGTCAATCTGAGAAGTCCAACTTGATTAGGATCAAATAAATTGATGAAAATTACCACAACATTAATGTTTTATCTATAGTTACCTTAATGTGGTATATATCTCAATCAATATAAGGAAATTATCCCAATGGTATTTTCGGATGTAGTATCTTAGGATTCGGTGTATTCCTTCACTTCTCATATGGATTCAATTGATTTTTTATGTGAATGAGTACAACCTTAATGGAATTCATATCTTGAGTGTGTGGATTCAATTCCTATACCACCCATATTTGGAAACTCCATCTTATTGATATTCGATATAATGGAGGATCTATATAAGTATATTAGGTGTTTTTAATCCCAATGTGTCGCAATGTTTGGTTCCCTAGAACAAAGATAGGATTCACTAAAAGAGACACGTAGTTTAGCGGCGGTCAATTACCACTCACAAGGGCCTCCCAGAAAGACAAATTACAAGGTCCTCACCAAAGTGTCCACAACACTATCCCCTTGATCACTATGAAATGACCCAATTTGATCAACACATCAACAATGGTGTATTCACATAGAAACGAGTGGTTGTGTGACATGAGGGTGATTTGGATCATATATGTATTAGTGATCATGAGTGGAGAATTATGGTAAAATGGGACGATTGAGGATCTGACCATGGAGTTGAACTAAGAGTCAGATTCAGACTTCGGTGTGTGCATTGAAATTTTTTGTTATTCCTTAAGTTTTAAGGCATCGTGGTCCGGATATGATAGCGCATTGGAGGGTGGGATTGAGTGCCTTTGGTATAATTCATCTAGAGAAGGACTTACTAGTGCTGTTGGATAAATATTTATGTGGTATGCTGGAGACCACATCAAAAATGGAATTCAAGATGCGCCTTGGTGTGAGGCGGGTGAGGCTCACCATGGGTGAGGTGAGGCGACCTCACTGAGGTGCGCCAAAGGCACATGCCTCGTGCGCCTACCCAAGAGGCACTATGGCAAGAGGCATGGAAAAGGCACACCACTAGCCCCTGAAATCGAGGGGAATAGGGTAGTGAAGATCATACTTAGAGGGGCGGTAGAAATCGAGGGCCTGATGGAAATTGGGAGTGCCGACTGAAATCAGGGGTGTGATGGAAATCGTGGGTAGGAGGGAATCAAGGAAATCAAAGGAAATAATGGGGGAGCTGGTGGAAATTGAGGGTGAACGCGATGAAGATTGTTCTTAGAGGTGCTAATGGAAATTGTGGATATTTTCTCAAAAGTGAGTTGTACATCCATAAATATAACAAAAAATTTAATATATTAATAAAATAAGAACTAAATCAAACTCTATAAAAATAAAACCATATCTCGACCAAAATCAAGCAAGGAATAACAACAAAAACACATTTAACATAACACAATGATTTTGATGTTGAGGTTCTCAAACTCATTTAACATAGCACATTTAACATAGCAGGGAATAAGAGAAACAAATTAAACATTGCAGAAGACATATAACATGACATGATTATTTTAATGTTTAGGTTCTTAATGATTGATTATTTTATTATGATTTTGTTAAAAATTATCAACATGTATTTTAATTTGTATTATTTTTATTGAATTTAAGTTTTTTTATTTAAAATATTGTTGAAAATTGTATATATTTAATTATGCGCTTTTGCGCCTTAGTTGCGCCTCACACTGCGCCTCACGCCGCATCCCCAAGCGGCCTTTGCGCCTTATTGCGCCACGAGCCTTTGACAACACTGCCTCTAAAAAAATTATAAATTCACGAATTAATGTTTTTAAAATAAAATTAATCGCTTACTTTGGAACATCAAAACATGATAAAATATAATTACCTACATAGAACTCAATTATAAGAAGATGAATTTTTAAGGACAAACTAAACCCTATCTTCTAATTCTCAAAACATGATTTAGAGAAACAATAACATAAGACATAAATTATAAAAATGAAATGATCCCTTAAAATAAGTTTTAGCACAATTGTAAATATTAAAGCCCTTACATTATATTTCCTAAACTTAACTAATACATAATTCTAATACATTAAATGATCCCTTATATAAAATATGGTCCACAATCCAAAATATAAATTGTATAAAAAATATATGTTACAACAAATGAATATAATTTTACTAAACAGAATCATTTACTGCAAAATGAAAATTCATTACACAATCATGTTTTGACCAAAGAAATTCCTTATTGAAGACCATAGCTTTGATAAATACAATTCATTACTTATTATAAATCAAAAAACCATAATTTGAAAATAAAATTTCACCCTTACTTGATATGCTGGAACAAAACAGGAGCTGTTGTGGACTCCAAAACAAAACAAACCACCTGTAAAAAGATGAGATAAAGAATCATGAAAAACACTGAAATTAGTTGAAATAAAAATGAACACAACAACGAATGAAGATTCGGTAACATACTCTATACAAGTTCTTGAGTGATTTTTAACTCAACCTACAATAAAATTGGTACAATTCAAACCTTAGGGTTCGTATAGGTCATTGGGGTCACGGTGTCGTCGGGGTCGCAGGGTCACTATGGTCCTTGGGGGTCGGGGTCGTCGGGGTTGCGGGGTCGCCAGAGTCGCGGGGTAGCCAAGTTTGCGGGGTCGCCAGAGTTGTGGGGTCGCGGGGTCGCCAGGGTCACAGGGGGCCAGGGTCGTCGGGGTCACTGGGTCGCCGAAGTCGCGGGGTTGCCGGAGTCACGGGGTCGTCGGGGTCGCGGGGTCAATGGGGTCGCGGGGGGCTAGGGTTGTGGGGGAGAAGGGGTCGCGGGGTGAGAAGAGGGTCGGGGTGGGGGGAAGGGTCGGCTCTGTAAAAAAAACAAAGGTTTCACGGCAGTTTATTATAAATCGTTGTGAAACCTTTCTTAAAAAAGGTTTATAAGCGGTTCCCAGAACCACCGCTAAACGATATTTTTGTTGTAGTGAAACCTCCACATACCACTATACCTACTCCCTTTCCATGTCTTCCACCCTATGGATCAACCTTATCAACCCTCTGCCTCTACCTTAGCGGTCCTTAGACCAACTGCTGACCATCTGTGTGGCGAGTCAGGTAACCATGAGCCATGTTCCCTTGACCGCCACATGAGTAGAAAACCCTTCTCTTATGTTGACCTTTTTTGCCCTGGGATCTTCATACCACCGAACATTTGTCCTGGGGCCATCCCCTGGAAGGCTTGACCCGCTTGGGTCCCTGTTCCTACTGCCTGCTACCCACTAATGAAGGCTTGACCACTTGGTGTCTGTTGGAATCTCATGCTGGTGGCGCCTTCTCTGCTAGGAAGCACACCACAAGTAGATCTCTCTACAACACCCCAGAATGATTAGGGATGATAAGAGACACTATGGACACCCTGATCACCTTGAGTTCTCTAATCAAATACCCAATCACAAAATAATGGGTCTTTCACCATGTCTGTCGAGTAACGAGATATATTGGTGAATCTAGCGGAGTACTCCATTTCTATCTTGACACCATACTATAGGTGGAGTAGCTCCTGTATACACATATAGCATAACATCATCAGAAATAAATCCTCCTTATAGTGGTTATCAAAGTCTGTCCAAGTGATTATTGCTTCATCAGGCGTCTGGATCGTCAAGCTCCATTATCTCTCTGCCAATCCCAGAAGAATGATCAATTATATGACCACCATCTAGTTGAGAGGCGTCTGGATGGAAGACCCACATAACCGCATCGAGCCAATCCTCAGCGAACTAGGGGTCAGCCGCACCCCAGAACCTATGAGATATCTCCCTCTGGAACTCAAGTAATGCACTAAGACAGTATGCATCCCCTATCAGTTATTCTGGTAGAAACCGCTGATTGTAGGGTAGCGGTAACACTGGTGCACTACCTGGTGGGTCTACCTCCGATATTGGTCCCTGCATTTACACCCATCTCTAGGCATGCCATACTCATGGTCACATGATGGAATCTTGGCCAGCTGTCTGCGTAGAGGCTTCCTGAAATTGATCAAGATGAACCACAGTCAATAGAATATACCTAGTGAGCTGACACAAGAAGGACAAGAGGAAACAATATAAATCATATATGATGAATGTAACATTTATTTCTATGTAACCACTATTTTCATTCACCAAGTCATAATAAAGTTTTCCAGATCTATGGTGTAAAGATACGTCAGCTACCACACCGACACTAGTGTCCCTGGCCTGAATCCAAACTCGAAAGACATTACACAGTTTCCCCAAACCAATTTCACAGAATCCATGTCCCAATGTGGAACCAAACCACTCTGTTACCACTCAATCACAACCCATCCCAGTGGGGCCTACACCATGACTACCAGCAGACCTCCTGTAATAGGCTAGGGGCTAGCGACTAGTGATGAGTAGACCTAGCTCACAAATAAGAGTCATTTTCCTTTAAACATGTATGAATTAACACAATTACTTCTCACAAATGCTGAAAATTAAACACTAATTAAACTTTTTAGGCCACTAAAACAACCACTGAGAGTAAAAGTTCAAAACAAAATGTAATGGGGACTGGTATACAAGCCCATGAAACTAAAATCTGTAAACAAGAAGGTACACAAGACAACGAATACCGGTCTTCAGAAAACCCTAACTGAATGGTACGTGAAGGGTGGATTCATCAATCCTTAAAATTACACCCCACCTATCTAATATCACTGGGTACCACCTGTTCCTACCCCATCTTGGTCTCTGTTAATGTTTCTTTCTTTTGCAAAAGTCACGACACATGTGGGCAAAGACCATATAGGGTTGAGTAAAACATTACTCAGTAGAAAACCCCAAAACCATAATATAAAGACCACAATGGAATAAATACAAAGGAAAGTACACATTAAGTATAGCAATCTCACATAGGTTTAAATCTAAAGTATGAAAATCAATACTATCAAATGAATTCACAGAACTACCAGTACAATATTGTAACTTATAACCGCGGAGTCACTAAGACTCACTAAATCACATAGACCCCTAGAGTCACTTAGACTTACTAAGTTACTTAAACCCACTGAGTAAGTTAGACCCATTTCCATTGTCTTCTCATCACTTCTAACAACATGATTTCTGATCGTAGTGTGATTCTTCCGAGAGAACCTACTCCCCAAGACAAATTTAATATTTATACTTCTATTAAAACCCAAGGAGAATATCTAATAAGTACCACCTTATCACAAGGGTTATAACATCACAAAAGTCTCATCAATCAGACGTATTGTTTGAGAGTTATGGGAATTTAGTGAAAAGGGGATGGTGGGGTCAATGTTCGGTCTGAACCGGTCGGACCAACCCGACCCAGCCTGGGTTCTGCCGACCTGTCCCACTGGGTCGACCCAGCCCAATAGTCCTAAGCCGAGCAGGATGGGCCCCTCCCAATATGCCAACCCCGACCTAGCGCACTGACCTGACCTAGTGGGCCATCCCGCTAAGCCGACCCTGCCCTATGCTGGCCCTCTAGAGCGGCACTAGTTTCTCCACCTGGAATGTCACGTGCACTGCATCCCCACCTAGGGTATTTGGCCATCCACATGACGTGGCCCACCTACCGTGTCCATTGTGGCCTACCATTGGTTGCTTTGCAATGACCATTTCTCACCACCTATGGCATTTTCCACTGGTTCCTCCAATACCGTCCTTTAAGCTGGAGGTTCTATGCATATTGTCTCCATCTCTTGTGGCCTCCTTCTGTGGGATGATCCACTACTGCAGTCCCGCATGGACCGCGGATTTCCGTCGTTGTCGGCCATCGAGCCGGTAGCCTTGATCATTGTTCCGCGAGAAACTAGAAGATCTCCATAAATCCCAAAAAGAATGTATTTGGGCCTTCTTCATGTCAGCCCCAATCCATCCCCATTAGAATTGAAATCGGGGGGGGGGGGTAGATTAATAACTCTAATAATGTATCACATGAAAACATGGATGACCCCTATTCAAATTACCACAATCAAAACCATCCCGCATATGTGATCGATACGTGGTCCAACCTATTTGTGGGTAAATCGATATCCATCGATCAAATCAAAGAATAGGGAAAGAATGATAATACTTAGAAATAAACCCATAATTCTTGGATTGGATAGATCTCTGGTGAAAAAAGGATCCGTAATTTCATATTTTGTTGATCCTTTATTTAAAATCCATATTTGTTGAATAAATCCTTCAAATATGAGGGGGTGTCAGTTTTGGTTGGAGATCTATCATTCATATCCATTCATCATTTGCCAAAAAAATTCCATCAATGATTCATTATAAACTCCATGATCCTCTTCTGATCTTGTATCCCTATTAATCCATTGAAAGGACATTACACATTTCAGTGTTTATATTATATTAATTGGGAGCATTGTTACACTGTTACATTAGTGAAATTAAATAGCTAAAGCATCATTTAACTGTAGAGAGACATTTCAAATAAAATAAACTTTCTTACATTTTAAAATTTTTTTCCTTTAAAACACCTAAAAATTAGCCTTTACCCTTGAAATATTCCGGTTGAGGTTAGGTCCTTCATAAGGAAAATTATCCATTCTGAGTGTATCAGTGCAATTTGATTTTTTATCCAGGAACTAGTTTAGAATTTACTTAAACTGCACAAACATGCTATTTAAAAGAAATTTCAAACAGTTATTTTGGGCACCCCAGGCCTCAGAATCACGTTCCATATCACAAAATTCATTTAATTTTAAAATGTCACAAGTAATTTTTTGATACATTACAAGTTATAAAATGATAAAATTATTATAAAACCTGCTAATTTATCCACAGTGTTTATGCTATGATGTAATGTGGAAATGAATTCGAAATATATTAATTTTACTTGGGTTATAGTATGGTGTAATTAATATGAAACAAATTTTATTAATGGGTTCTAATATGAAACATGGTTTATTATCTTGTGTCACACACATGTACTATTTTCATTAGGTGATGGAGGTTACATTATATCCAATATTTTTGGGACCTATATCTCTATCCAATGCAATTTGAAATGATTAATTTTATATGAACTCCAAGGGTACATGGGTGGTAATCCCAATACCAAAAGGTAGTACACATGAGGTTATCCCATGCCCGAAAAATGGTACATGGGAGTTTATCTCAAGGATAAATTAGCTATCATGGTGGTTAGCCCAAGCCAAACATGTTATGAATGTCTTAGTTTGTATCATTGAATTAAGATTTTCTACGGTTATGCGTATGCCACAATTCAATGCCATATGTTAATGTTATTATATTATGGATTAAGTAATTTTATTCCATTATGATTCAGGTCTTAACAAATATCAATATATATGTTACGTAATAAGTTTAGTATCTATTATTTTAAGTGTAATGTTTTCAAATTATATCCCTATGTTGTCATACCCTAAAGCTTATGATAAGTTGATATCTCTATTTAATACCATTATCAAACACCCATGCTCAACCTTTCTTAAGTTTCCATCACCCATGTTATGATGAATTTTATTATGTATGATATTTCTATGAAGGGTTCAAGTAATAAATTCCATAGTAGGATATGATGTAGATTACCCATGGACCAAATTTTTATTAATACAAAATTCCAAAGGCATTATATGAATATGATTTTCAGGTGTGTTTGTGTAATGTAATGAATATTAAAATAAAATATGTAATCTATATGTAAGACAGGTATGTGAGTTTACAGTTGGTATAATATGATAGTTTTCGTTATCTTTTGCAAACTAAGATATTAAATCTTTGGTGATAACTCTACAGATATATCAAATGATATGTCTCATGATAAGTCTAAAAGTAAGTCAATGTATCATAAAATGTCTAGGAATTTTGGTAAAGGATATAAAAAATAGATTCCAAGAAATAAAATCCATTTCTAGATTCTAAAAGTGAAAGTGTCTCTATAATAGAGGTACCTATGGGTAATAATGCTACGAAAGTAAAATTGATATAGACTCAATCATCACATGGTGCACGAAAATAGGCCTTACTGCACACCTCGTATGACACACTCTGGGGATATGGCTTGAGAATTCACAAAGTATTTTAGAAACATCATGGAGGGTTTAAATATATAGTGGACATGAATGACCTAGGTTAAGATAAATGTATTATGGATATAAAATATTGTTTTTGGATTTAGACATCTTATATGGGATCTTCCATGATTCTATTATTTCCAAATACTAATCCTGTTACTCAAACTATTTTTTTGTTGTATTAAATGGTCGGAACTAGAATAAACTATATTAATATTAAATATGATAGGAAATTTTTTGAGGAGAAACAAAATATAATGACGAAAAAAGTGTTGGATATTGTGATAATTCTTAATTAGTTATCATAATATATGATTAACAACTTTCACCTTAACCAACTCTTTGACCCATAAAAGAAAATATTTATATAGTTCATTGAGAGTTTGGGTGGTTGCGACAATGGAGGAAAGAAGATTATAATATATATTTGTTGAAAATGTGTGAAGCCCCATTCAATGGAATGATTCAATGGGATGAGAATTTTTTTATGTGTGGAGAAGAAGGGTACAGAGAATGTAATGTCCATAGAAAAATGAAAATTTCAGTTAACGCAATAAATGGGAATATCATTCTCCCAAATTTTGAATCAATTGATGAGTATTTTAACTATTTAATATAAGGGAATGATGAAAATATATTCCACAAGGTAAAATATTGAAAAGAGTTATAGAAATGTGGTACGATTAACTGTTTTTTTGTTCATGAAGAAGAGAGTAAAAATGAGAAATGTGGTACAAGTAAATGTTTTTTTGTTTATAATGAAGATAGTACAAATGATATTTGAATGGAAGGAATTATTATGGAATATGATAATTATTACTATTTTATGGTTTAAAAATAAAGTAGAGTTATTGAAGTGGTTATATATTTAAATTCAATAATTATATTATAAGAATCATGAAATATATAATAATTGTTTAGCGTATGTTTTTTATTAAATATTATCAAGATTTTGTTGAATGGTATTAGTTAACTTGAAAAGTGATTTAATGAAATGTTTTATTTTATATAAAAAACACGATTAATGTAATGATAAACATTAATATATTATTGATGTTGAGATAAATATGTAGTGATAAGGAGATGATTCATATGGATAATGTAAATAGAATAGTACTGATTACCATAGATCTGATTAATGATTTGTGAAAAAAGTGGTCATTGATGGAGTTTATGACATTATTGTATTCATAGAATATATTTAATAATTTTTGGTTTTATTCGATGAATGTGGAAGTTTTTATGTTTTCATTAAATTATTATGGTAATTATGGTTATTTCCACTAAATAAGAAAACACATGACTATGGTCTTAAAATATTTGGTATGTGATAATTAAGAGCCACTTTAAAATATTTTGGGGATTAATGTTAAGTTGATTTTATAAATTAATTGACCTTATTTCTAATTTTTTTATTTTAAATTTTGTTATACATTGAGGATTCTTACGGTTAAATATTCAGGGAATGGATTAAGTTATTGTTAGGATGCTATTGGGTAAATTGTGCCAACAATTCACTTTTTTATAAAAACTAAATATAGAAGGAATTTATTATCATTTCTTTATGGATATTATGATCCACTAGTGATTTATGAAAAAAAACCATAATCATTTCATAAAATAAGAGATGAAGTATTAATTTATTGAAGCACAACCCAATGGTGAAATTGTGCTTATGATACAAAGGAAAGCTAATGCATTGGTATAGTGACACCTTGGAAATTATTGATCATATGAAGATAGTAGCCTATTTATTTTTAATTACACCATACTCTCCCAATTTAACCATGTTTTAGATATAAATTTCATAAGTAAGTAAAAAAACAATACTTCGCATGCAATACACTCAGAGTTTGTACTACTAGATCATGTTTTCTTATTATAGAAAATAATTGATTGAGGTGCTAAATCATAATGATAATTTTTTAAAAAAACCACTTAGATGGTCAAAGTTTAATGGTTAAACCGCATGATTGAGGAATCTATTTTGGATTTTAAAGATTTAATGAGGCAATATTATCCTCATTTGTTTGTACCAAAGTGAAAAATTTTAAGGGAAAAATTCATTTTATGGTGGGTATAATGTACATCCCTGATATTTTGTGATTTTTATTTAAATAAATGTAATATTATTGATATTATAAAATACATGAAACACTTAATTTATCATTCATAACAACATTGAGTTTAAATAAAATGTGACATACTATTCCAAATATTATTATTTAATATGACATTTATTTCCTAGACATTAGAATAGAGGTTATGAATAAGATCAAATAAATTATTAAAATAACTGTTTTACAAATGTATATATGAATAATTTTTTTCAACCATTTAATTAGAAAAAATAAATAAATAATCATTTTAAAATAAAGAAAGACTTTTTCTAAGACACTATTTTTACGTGCACAATGGTATTTTACTTAAATAAAAAATAAAAATTAATTTTGGTGAATTAATTTAATGAAATTTATATATTATATGTTCAATAAAAATTTGAACTTTAATAATGTGTGTTCTCTTGAAAATTGATAAGAATAAACCCAGTTTGATGCTTAGAAAATGAATTGTTCTAAAAAACACTTTTTCCCTTTTGCATGATTATTTCTTTTTTCACTTTTAGAATTTTTTTTGAAGAAAAATTACTTTTTTATATCATATATCCTACATTATCCTATTGTTAATTTTTGGATTTTTTTGGGAAGATTATTTTTTCCATGAACTGTGAATTCTATATGGTTATTATTAAGAATTGTCATTTTTTCAATGAATTTAAAAACTAATAATTTGTTTTAATATGGTTTTAAATGTTAAGCTAGATTAATTATATATCCATTAATCCAATTTAGGTCATTATAATCAATTTCATGTTGAATTTTGATATAAAAACGTTTTAAACATTTGAACATTTTATGGTTGGGGGAACACTTTCTCATCACGTATATGGGATTAATTTTAAATTAAAATTTTCCACATATATTAATTGGATTTGAAATAATGGATTCCATATTTAGAATCAGGTTAATTAATGTTATTAAATAATTTCACCTAATTTTATGACTGTAATGATTATTGACAACAGTGATAAATAATTTCCACGATAAAGGTAATAAAGGGTTTACATAGGGTTAATCTAAAACAAGGGTTAAAAATGACCCAAAAAATTTATAAAAACCATTTTATTTCTATATAAGTATCGTTAATTGTCTAATTATTGATAATGGTTCATTTATTTACCATTATTCTATGATAAAAACATGGATACACCTTTTTCTTTTCTTTAATTACAAGTGTGCCACTAAAGTCACTTTTAAAAGACCACTCCTCTCCCTTTTTTTCAGAATTTCATAACCCTTTGGTAAAAAGAAACTCATGAAAAATTAGATCCTTACTTCTATAATATCATCTTATAAGAATAGTTTTGCGATAAATCCATCCCAATATTCCTTTGGTGAAAACCAGAATAATTAGTTTTAAGAAGAGGTAATATCCCTAACCGAGCATTTTATTTTATTTCTTACTTCAACTCATTCAATTATTATTGTAACACCCCAACCCCTATAGACCGAAGATAGTGAATTAATAAGTAAATTGGAATGGTTAGAAAGAAATAAATCCCAAATTAATTATAAGTTCAGAAGTCTTGAAGAAACTAGATACAGAGATGTAAATCAAATTTCATTGGAAAAGGTTACAAAATACAATACATAACAAAAACTAAAAACTGCATCCACTGAGATCAATAAATAGTCTCCTCTTCATAACATATTTAAGGAAAACAAATTAAAGAGGTGAGATATAAATCCTAGTAAGGGTTACAAATTGAAGAATAACGAATCAAAAATAACTAAATTGTAAACAATTAGACATAATCAATATGGCATGGTGAATAAATGAAAAACTCACACCATTAATAAACTTAGAATGAAACTGCATACATAGATTTTTTCATAGTGAAAAAATAATGGATAGTAATAAAAGATAATGAATAAAGATAATTATTATTAATTTTAGTTTATATATCTATAAAATTATACCATAATATCATTAAAAACGATTTAGTTCTATGGGTAGAAACCCGTCTGATTTTTGGAAACAAACTCGAAGGGTTTGTCGCCAAAATGATTGTCTCATGAGACCTGCTGATGCATTGAGGGGTTTTAGTAGGACCCACCCTCTACTGCATTTCCAAATCATTCTTTATACATATATTCAACACAAGATAAATATGCATTTACATTATCTGTATAGAATAGAGGATATAGATTCATCAATATTTCCACACTAAAAACAACATTCAAAATAAATACCGTATGTAAAATGGTATAGGGCTTAGAAAATAATCAAATATATGATATGAGAATATATAAATTTAAATTGAATATAATTTAAATTGAAAAGTGATCTCAAATTGGATGTAGGTACACCACATAATAAAGAGAAGGTGCATAATACTAAGCAAGTCACAACGAAGTGAAAATTGAGGCAAAGCTTGTTACCACATTGTAATCAATTGAGTCGTATGACCAAAAGCTAATAACCACAAAATGGATGATAGAATAACAAAAATATAAATAGAATCATGAGAATATATATCAAATTTTTGAACAACTTTACCAAATATAAGAAATAAGAGGCGAACAATGGAAATCCCACAGAATTGAAAGTGTGATGAGAAAACCCCTTACAAACATTTGGGAAAGGTAACGAGTGTTCTTGAAAGGGATTAATGAGAGTTAAATGGGTATCCCATTATTTATATATTATAAGGGATGTATGGGGAGTGTGAAAACATACCCAAACACGTGTTATTAAAAATTAAAGAGCACAACATAGGGGAGATTCTTGAACAAAAGTGATAAAGAAGACCCCTTGCAAGAACATATTATTAGATTGAGGATTAATAAATTACATAATTGTGTCTAACCAACATAAACCCAAAAATTAAATGTGAATATATAGAATAAAACAATCATAGGTAATACAAACATATTCTGGGAAAACACAAAACCAATGACATTGATGATTAACTCAACGAATGAAAATTGAGTTAAGATATCCCTTACAAAGATTGTGTCATTAGGGTGATGATAAATCAATGAAATATTTATTTGTGAAAAATATAAGTGGATATAAAGTATAAAATAAACATAAGTCATTCACACATATTCTTGGAACAATGTAACCAACGAAATAGATGTTTAACTCAAATAATGAAAATTGAGGTAAGCAATCCCTTTCCTTAAGATCGAAGGTGTTCTTTATTGTTTTTCATGACATGAATATTCAAATTTAGATTCATAAATTAATAATTCTTGAACCTAATAAAATTTTAATTAATATGTTATAACCTTATTAGGTTCATTATTGTCCTTTTTATGGGTTTAAGAGATTCCATTTTATTGTTTGGGAAGCATTTTTTCCATGGTTTTCATGATTCGTTTACTTGTATTCAGGAAAGGGAGTTCATTTGAAATGTGGTTAAACATAAAGAATTGTTAATATAAATTATTAGTGACATTAAATAGATATAAATTATCTTTTAATGATTCTGGTTATACATCATGAGGATGACTCATTCGATGAGTTAATGATAAATACTTGGATTTGGCTTGGCGATTTTGTGCACAATGAACTTTTTTCTATTATTATTCCATAATATTAGTGTGTAAGGATTTAAGAACACTAAAAAAGATAAAATAAATATATTATGATCTGGTTCAACCATTTAAAAGATTTTATGACCTGTATTGAATATAGTAATGGAAATTGAAAACTTGTCTTCCTCGAGTGTGATAAATTAACACATCTCAGACGATGTTTGAATTTATAGTACAAAAGGAAGGAAAGAAGAGAGATAATGATGAAATATTACATTATTATAATGAAACTCCATTACATTTATGGTAATATAATTATCATTCCATTGGGATTATATGAGGTGAGAATAGAGAAAAAAATAACGGAACATGTAAAAGTAATTGAAAGAAAAAGGAAGAGAGGTTCACCTCTTGAGTACTCCACCTTGAAAATATTCTTAAGGCCTTTGTTTTTGGCCTTTTGGTGAGACAAGAAGGCCTTGGTCTTGGGGGAGGAGTTTAAGGAGATATTTAAGCTAAATTTATGCATGTCTTGAAGCTTGAGTGGTGTGGAACGAAGAGGGGGTGAGGGTGGTTTATATAGTGGAGGGGATGGGAGTTTTCAAAATATTATAATCATTAATTTATTATTTATTCTCAAGACAAGAAATAATGAGTATTACATGACTTATAATAGTAATATATGAATGTGTGTTCTATATTTGGGTTCTTAAATCACTCATGATGTTAGGAATATTTAATTTAAATAATAATGTATTTACACGGTAAATTAATGTATTTTAATATTCACCAAAAATTTTGGTATTTCAGAAAAACCCAAAAAAATCACCCAAACCATTTTTTGACTTATAGAATACAAAAATGAACTCCATTTTTAAAAAATATGTTTCTAAATATGATAAAATTAAATTTTAATTAAAATATTTATTTAATCGAAATGTACAACAACTTAAAATATTCATCTTCATTTTTTAAGTGCCTAAATTTATTTATACATTCAAGGGTATGGATAACATTCATAAGATTCATATTATTATTCATATGGGTATGTTACAATTCATAAGGGTAGGTTACTATTAATAAGGGTAGGTTACTATGCACTGAAAATTGAGTTTTTCTAATCGGACTCAAAATAACTTACTGATCGGAACAATGATTGTCATATTTTCAAAATTCATCTCATTGAACTAACAAAATTATGTTTAAATGGGTATATTATAACAAAGTGGTGTTTTTAAAGACTTATTGATATTTTAATTCTATAATAAATCTATTTATAAATTCTTGGGGTGTCACATTATTCCCACCTTCAAAAATTTCTTCCTTGAAATTTTATTTACTTATAAAAAATTGAGGGTACCTTGATCATGGTGTCCATATGGTTTCATCATCATCTCTCTCATATAAATAAAAGATCTATGAATTGAAAAAATGATTTAGATATCCTTAAAAATCATTTAACTCCTTAATCCAAATACACCTTGTACAATGTGGGTCATATGGATGTTCATGGAAAAATTGTTTCGTAAAATAATATTATATGACATATAATTTCAAAACATCAGATAAATTTTTTTTTTTATAAAATAGTCAGATCGAGTTTTAGTTCAAACTGTCAATCAATGGTCTTTTTAAAATTCCATAAGTATGTGCTAAAAGATTTTTTTTAAAAGTAAATATAAATATGCTGTGCAAGGTTCTCCTTCTTCATCCCATTTTACAAAATCATAATATGCTTCAAAATATTATGATAAGGTAAAATATATGAATATTCTATAATAATATTTATCTTTCTTGAAAATATGTGAATATTGTGAAAATAGGATTTTATTAATCACAACCCATGATCCATGATGGTATCTAGGTATAGTGGAGGTGTTTGATATGTCTAACAATTGCTTGTAAGTGAGTTGTATGTTTGAAATTGTTGCATAATTTTTGGGACATTACTTTGCAATAATTATTGCATCAAAGTCATCAAGAAGGGATATAAATGTTGTTTGATATCCTCCCACTTCCATTTTTATCTGACTTTATTTGATCAAAAAAGTTATAAAACAAGGATTTAACATACATAATAGACATAGAGACTAACTATATGTTTAAAGAAAACTCATAATAACAAAATTTGTCTATGAGTATTGATTCCCCTTCTTACATTAGGCTCCATTTCTAAACAATGTCATAAACTAGAGTAGTCTATGAATATAAAATAGAAAAGTACTTAACATAAATTTAAATTCTTTGCATAGTTAATCTAATAAAACTGGTTTCTTTGGGAAAAAATTTACATTATATTCCATCATAATGGATTTTAGAGAAAATGTGAATTAACCTATGCATATAACCCAGGAGTTTCATAACAAAGAGTACATCAAAGACAATTTTTGTATACCATGATACCCCGTGTCAATCCCAAAACTCCTTGTCAATGCTTTCACTCCTAGGTACATCTGTTCAGAGCCACCACTACCTGCTCGAATCCTGACAAGGATGTATTGTTTTAAAGATCCACATAATCAATTACTTACCAAAATACTAGGATATTTTTGTCTGTTTATCCTCAAATACTATCTTAGGGACTCTTCCCTATTCTAAGTCTTCTAAATCTAGTTTCCATGTTTTCTACTAAACTTCCTATGATACCAAATGTACCCCCCCGACCCCTCTAGATTGGAGATGGTGCACTAATAAGTACATTGTCATGGTTAGGAAGAAATAAATTATAAAGGAATGATTAGTTTAGTAGTCTTGAGGAAACTATATACATATATGTAACACAAGTTTCATTAGAAAAGGTTACAAAGTAAAATAAATAAAAAAACTAAAAACTACATCCACAGATATCAATAAATAGTCCTCTATTCATTACTTATTGAAGGTAAAAAAATGAAAGGGGTGAGATCTAATGCTCATTAATGGTTAAAAATGGTGGAATCATGAATTAATAACAACTAAATTGCAAATAATTTGATATAATAAACATGGCATGGTGAATAAAAAAAACTCAGGCCATTAATAAATTGAGAATGAAACTGCATCCATAGATTTTTTCATAGTGAAAAACTCATGGATACTAATATATAATAATGAATAAATAGAATTATTAGGAATTGGACATCATGTATCTATCACATGATACCATAATATAGTTAAAAATGGTTTAGTTTTGTGGGTAGAAACCCGTCTCATTTTTGGAATCAAACTCAAAGGGTTTTTCGCCAAACTAATTGTCTCATGAGACATGAAAATGAATCGAGGGGCTATATCATGCCCCTCCCACTACTTCATGTAACAATTTTTTTATATACATATATTTAACACAAGATCAATATGCCTTTACATTATCCATATATAATAGAGGATACATATTCATGAATATTTCTGCAGTCAAAACAACATTCAAAAAAATACTCTATGTAAAATTGTACATGGATTAGAAAATAATCATATCCAGGATATGAGAATATGTAAATATAAATGGAATATTATTTCAATTTAAAATTGATCTCAATTGTGTGGTAAGTACACCACATAAGAAAGAGTAGGTGCACAATACTAAGAAAGTCACAAAAAAGTGAAAATTGAGACAAAGTTTGTTAGCACATTGTAATCAATTGAGTCGTATGAAAAAAAGTTAATAACCACCAAATGGATTACATAATACCATGAATATAAAGTGAATAATGGTAATATATATCAAATTAATGTACACCTATGACACATATAATAAATAATAGGTGAACAATGTAAATCCCACAGAATTGAAAGTAAGATGAGAAAACCCCTTACAAACATTTTGGCATGGTAACAATTGTTCATGCGAGGGTTAATGAGAGTTAAAGGGGTATCCCATTATTTATATATCATAAGGGAAGTATGGGGGTGGTGTGAAAACATACCCCAAAATTAGGTATTAAAAATAAAAGAGCACAACATTGGGGAGATTTTTGAACAAAACTGAGAGAGATAATCCTTTACAAGAATGTATCATTAGATTGAGGAAAAATCAATGACATAATTATGTGTGAAAAAAAACCCACAAAAAAATTAGAAATACAGAATAAAAAAATCATAGGTCATTCATGCATATTTTGGGAAAATACAAATTTAATGAAATTGATGTTTAACTCAACGAATGAAAATTGAGTTAAGATATCCCTTACAAATATTGTGTCCTTAGGGTGACGATAAATCAATGAAATATTTATGTGTGAAAAATAAAAATCCACAGAATATAAGTAGATATAAAATATAAAACAATAATAGGTCATTCACACATATTCTTGGAAAAATGTAACCAATTAAATAGATATTTAACTCAAAAAATGAAAATTGAGTTAGGCAATCCCTTACCTTATGCCCGATGGTGTTCTTGATTATTCATAATGACCAAAATAATATAATTTAGCTTCATTAATTAATAATTTTATATCCTCATAACCATGTAATTTATATTTTATTTCCTTATTAGGTTTATTATTGTCCTTTTGATGGGCTTAAGAGATTCAATATTTTTTTTGTTATGGAAGCATTTTTTTCTTTGGTTTCCATGATCCGTTTACTTGTATTCATGAAGGGAAGTTCGCTTGAAATGTGGTTAAACATCCAGAATTTTTAATATAAATTATTAGTGAAATTAAGGATATTTAAATTATCTTATAATAATTCTCATTATATACCATGAGGATGACTCATTTCATGAGTTAATGATAATTGTTTGGATTTGGATTGGCGGTTTTGTGCACAATGAACTTGTTTGGTATTTTTATTCCATATTATGAGTGTATAAGGATCCCAGAACATTAAAAAGGATAAAATACATATATTATTATCTGGTTATACCATTTAAAAGGTTTCATGACCAGTCTTGAATATAGTAATGCAAATTGAAAACCCTTCTTCCTCGAGTTTGATAAATTAACACATCTCGGACAATGTTTTCATTTATAGTATAAAAATAAGGGAAGAAGAGAGATTATAACGAAATATTCCATTATCGTAATGAAAATCCTGTACATGTGTGTTATTGAAATTATCATTTCATTTTAATTAGGTGAGGTGATAATAGAGAACAATATAATTGAACTTGTAAAAACAATTGTATGAAAAGGATGATAGGTTCACCTCTTGAGTACTCCTCCTTGAGAATCTCCTAAAGGAATTTTTTGAGGTCTTTTGGTGAGCCCAGAATGTCATGGACGTGGGAGAAGAGGTTAAGGATCTATTTGAGCAGAATTTAGCCAAGTATTGAAGTTTTAATGGTGTGGGAATAAGCGGTGGTGAGGGGTGGTTTATACAGTGGAGGGGTGGAGAGTTTTCTTAATATTTTAACCATTAATGTATTATTTCTTCTCAAGACAAGAAATATTGAGTATTCTGCAACTTAGAATAGTAATATATGCATGTGAGTTGGGGATTTGGGTTCTTACATCACTCATGATGTTAGGAATGGTTAATTTAAATAATAATGTATTTACACGGTAAATTAATGTATTTTAATATTCACAAAAAAATTAGGAATTTCAGAAAAACCCAAATAAATCACCCAAGCCATTTTTTAACTTTTAGAATACAAAAATGAACTCCATTTTTCAAAGATATGTTTCTAAATATGATAAAATTAATTTTTAATAAAAATCTTTATTTAATCAAAATGTACAACCACTTAAAATATTCATCTTCAATTTTTAAGTTCCTATATTTATTTATGCATTCAAGGGTATGGATACCATTCATAAGATTCATATTATTATTCATAAGGGTAATTTAATATTCATAAGGGTATGTTACTATTCACAAGGGTAGGTTTCTATTCACTGAAAATTGAGTTTTTCTAATCGGACTCAAAATAACTTACGGATCGGAAAAATGATTGTCAGATTTTTGAAATTCACATCATTGAACTAACGAAATTATGTCTAAATGGGTATATTATAACAAAGTGGTGTTTTCAAAGACTTAGTGATATTTGAATTCTATAATAAATATATTTATAAATTCTTGGGGTGTCACATTATTCCCACCTTCAGAAATTTCTTCCTTGAAATTTTATTTACTTATAAAAAATTGGGGGTACCTTTATCATGGTGTCCATCTGGTTTCATCATCATCTCTCTCACATAAATAGAAGGTCCATGAATTGAAAAAATGATTTATAGATCCTTCAGAATCATTAAATTCCTTAATCCAAATACACCTTGTACAACTTGGGTCATATGGGTGTTCATAGAAAAATTGTTTTAGAAAATAATCTTGTATGACATATAATTTCAAAACATCTGATAAAAATTTATTTTTATAACACAGTCGGATCGAGTTTGAGTTGAAACAGTCAATCAATGGTGTTTTTTAAATTTTCTAATATGTGATGAAATATTATATTTGAATGTAAATATAAATATTTTGTGCAGGGTTCTCCTTCTTCATCCCCCTTTTCAAAATCATAATATGCTTCAAAATCTAGTGATAAGGTAAAATATATGAAAATTCCTTAATAATATTTCCCTTTCATGAAAATATGAGAATATTGTGAAAATTGGATTTCATTAAATACAACCCATGATCCATAATGGTATCGAGGTATAGTGGAGGTGTTTGATATGTCAAACAATTTCTTGTAAGTGAGTTATATGTTTGAAAATTTTTCATAATTTTTGGGACATTAATTTGCAATATTTATTTGAATAATGTCATCAATAAGGGATATAAATGTCGTTTGAGATCCTCCTTCTTCCATTTGTATCAGACTATCTTTGATCATAAAGTTATAAAACAAGGATTTAACATAAATAATAGAAATATAGACTAACTATATGTTTAATGAAAACTCATAATACCTAAATTCGTCTATGAGTATTGATTCCCCTTCTTCCATTAGGCTCCATTTCTAAATAATGGCATACACTAGAGTAGTCTATGAATCTAAAATAGGAAATCACTTAACATAGATTGAAATTTATTGCATAATTAATCTCATAAAAATGGTTTCTTTGAGAAAACATTTACATTATATTCCTTCATAATGGCTTGTAGAGAAAATGTGAATTATCCTAAGCATATACCCCAGGAGTGTCGTAACCAAGAGTACAACAAAGCCAGTTTTCTTATACCGGGATTCCCCGTGTCAATCCCAAAACTCTTTGTCGAGGGTTTCACTCCTAGGTACAACTGTTCAGAGCCACCCCTACCTGCTCGAATCATGGCAGGGATGTATTTTTTTAAAGATCCACATAATCAATTCCTTACCAAAATACCAGTTTATGTTTGTATGTTTATCCTCAAATACTCTCTTAGGGACTCTTCCCTATTCTACGTCTTCTAAATCTAGTTTCAAAGTTTTCTACTAAACTTCCTATGATACCAAATGTAATTCCCCGACCCCTCTAGATTGGAGATGGTGCACTAATAAGTACATTTTCATGGTTAGGAAGAAATAAATTCTAAATGAAAGATTAGTTTAGTAGTCTTGAGGAAACCAGATAAATATATGTAACTCAAATTTCATTGGAAAAGGTTACAAAATACAATAAATAACAAAAACTAAAAACTACATCCACAGATCTCAATAAATAGTCTAATCTTCATTACCCATTGAAGCTAAACAAATGAAAGTGGTGAGATCTAATGCTCAGTAATGGTTACAAATGGTGGAATCATTAATCAATAAAAACTAAATTGTAAATAATTTGATATAATCAATATGGCATGGTGAATAAATAAAAAACTCACGCCATTAATAAACTGAGAATGAAACTGCATCAATAGATTTTTTCATAGTGAAAACCTCATGGTTATTAATAACTAATAATGAATAAATAGAATTATTATTAAATTTACGTCATGTATCTATCACATGATACCATAATATAGTTTAAAATTGTTTAGTTCTGTGGGTAGAAAACCGTCTGATATTTGGAATCAAACTCGAAGGGTTTTTCACCAAACTAATTGTCTCATGAGACATGCAGATGAATATAGGGTATATAGCATGACCCACCCACTACTTCATGTAAAAATGATTCAATATACATATATTTAACACAAGATCAATATGCCTTTACATTATCCATATATAATAGAGGATACATATTCATCAATATTTCTGCAGTCAAAACAACATTAAAAAAAATACCTTATGTAAAATGGTACATGGATTAGAAAATAATAATATCCATGATACAAGAATATGGAAATTTAAATGGAATATTATTTAAATTTAAAAGTTATCTCAAATGTGTGGTAATTACACCACATAAGAAAGAGTAGCTGCACAATACTAAGCAAGTCACAAAGAAGTGAAAATTTAGACAAAGTTCGTTACCACGTTGTAATCATTTGAGTCCTATGACAAAAAGTTAATAACCACCAAATGGATCACATAATACCATGAATATAAAGAGAATAATGGTAATATATATCAAATGGAAGTACACGTATACCACATATAATAAATAAGAGGTGAAAAAATGTAAATCCCACAGAATTGAAAGTGAGATGAGAAAACCCCTTACAAACATTTCGGTATAGTAACAATTGTTCATGCAAGGGATAATGAGAGGTAAAGGGGTATCCCATTATTTATATATCATAATGGAAGTATGGGTGTGGTGTGAAAACATACCCCAAAATTAGGTATTAAAAATAAAAGAGCACAACATTGGGGACATTCTTGAACAAAACTGAGAGAGACAATCCCTTACAAGAATGTATCATTAGATTGAGGAAAAATCAATGAAATAATTATGTGTGAAAAAAATAAGCCCAAAACATAAAATTTTATATACATAATACAATAATCATAGGTCATTTATTCATATTTTGGGAAGATACAAAATCAATGAAATTGATGTTTAACTCAACGAATGAAAATTGAGTTAAGATATCCCTTACAAATATTATGTCATTAGGGTGATGATAAATCAATGAAATATTTATGTGTGAAAAATAAAAATCCATAAAATATAAGTAGATATAAAATATTAAACAATCATAGGTCATTAACACATATTATTTTAACAATGTAACCAATGAAATAGATATTTAACTCAAATAATGAAAATTGAGTTAAGCAATCCCTTACCTTATGCCCGATGGTGTTCTTGATTGTTCATAACGACCTAAATAATATAATTTAGCATCATTAATTAATAATTTTATAACCACATAACGATGTAATTTATATGGTATTTACTTATTAGGTTCATTATTGTCCTTTTGATGGGGTTAAGAGATTCAATTTTTTTTTTTTTGGAAGCATTTTTTTCTTTGGTTTTCATGATCCGTTTACTTGTATTCATGAAGGAAAGTTCGCTTGAAATGTGGTTAAACATCCAAAATTGTTAATATAAATTATTAGTGAGATTAAATATATTTAAATTATCTTATAATGATTCTGATTATATACCATGAGGATGACTCATTTGATGAGTTAATGATAAATGTTTGGATTTGGCTTGGCGGTTTTGTGAAGAATGAACTTGTTTGGTATTATCATTCCATATTATGAGTGTATAAGGATTCCCGAACATTAAACAAGATAAAATACATATATTATTATTTTGTTATACCATTGAAAAGGTTTCATGACCAGTATTGAATATAGTAATGAAAATTGAAAACCCTTCTTCCTTGAGTTTGATAAATTAACACATCTCAGACAATGTTTGAATTTATAGTATAAAAAGAAGGTAAGAAGAGAGATTATGATGAAATATTCCATTAGCATAATGAAAATATGGTACATGTGTGTTACTGAAATTATCATGTCATTTTAATTAAATGAGGTGATAATAGAGAACAATATAATAGAACTTGTAAAAGGAATTGTAAGAAAAAGGAAGATAGGTTCACCTCTTGAGTACTCCTTGAGAATCTCCTAAAGGCCTTTGTTTGAGGACTTCTGGTGAGGCTAGAATGTCATGGATGTGGGAGAGGAGGATAAGGATCTATTTGATCAGAATTTAGGAAATGATTGAAGCTTGAATGGGGTGGGAGGTAGCGGGTGTGAGGGGTGGTTTATATAGTGGAGGGGTGGAGAGTTTTCTTAATATTTTAACCATTAATGTATTATTTCTTCTCAAGACAATAAATATTGAGTATTCCTTGACTTAGAATAGTAATATATGCATGTGAGTTGGGGATTTGGGTTCTTACATCACTCATGATTCTAGTAATAGTTAATTAAAATTATAATGCATTTATAAAGTAAATTAATGTATTTTACTATTCACCAAAAATTTAAGTATTTCAGAAAAATCCCAAAAAATCAAACAAACCATTTTTCAACGTCTAGAATCAAAAAATGATCTTCATTTATGAAAATTGATTTTATAAATATGATAAATTTAATTTTTAATTTAAATCATTATTTAATCGATAAGTACAACCACTTAAAATTTTTACCTTCATTTTTAAGGTGCCAAAATTTATTTATTCATTCAAGGGTATGGATACCATTCATAAGATTCATATTAATATTCATAAGGGTAAGTTACTATTCATAATTGCTGGTTACTATTCATAAGGGTAGGTTACTATTCACCAAAAACTGAGTTTTTTTATCGGACTCCATATACCTTACTGATCAGAACTGTGTATGTTATATTTTATAAATTCACATCATTGAAGTGAAAAAATTAATTTTACTTTGGTAGGTTATAAAAAAGTGGTGTTTATAGAGACTTAGTGATCTATGAATTCTATTATAAATCTAATTGCAAATTCTTGGGGTGTTACAATTAGTAAAACATGGTAATATGAAAAAATAATTATATTATATTTAATAACCTATTTTTATGTTAATTTAATAATATAAATCCTTATCCACTTCCATCAATGGGGATAAGAATTCATCATTTGTGTGTACGTTGAACTACCACCTCCCAAACCGATGATATTAATTTTCAATAACCACCTCTCATGGTTGGATAAAAATTTGAATTTATTGTTTATATATGATATTTAAGATATTATTATGGTTCTAGAATCATTATATCACATATTACTTCTTAACTTGTATTCCGTGGGAATACGATAATGTTGTCTGTGTGTATAGTGGACTACCGCCTCGCGAAGTGATGTGGTTCATTATTACCATTTAGTTATCATGGATAATTATAAGGATAGGATTACATATGAAGATGTGATATATATATATATATATTAGAAAAAAATTATTATTGAATTATAATATATTATTGAACATTCTGTATTTCAATTCTTTGAGAAAATAGTAGTAGCGTTCAGACGTACGTCCGACCTTTCATCACCATGAGCGATGTGTTTCATTTTTTATGTATAACTTTTATGGACTACCATAAAAAATTATGTGCCAAATATATATTATATTTATATCATGGATGAAATTATGTATATAATATAATTTTGTACAAATTGAGTGGGATGAAAATAATAAATCAAAACATAAACAAAAAATACTGCAGTTATTATCTAAAATGTGAATTTAATAAATAATTTTTAATAAATTTGTAATAAAAGGACATAAAGAAATAATACATGGAAAGATATATATTATCATGTTTCATTAATATATTTATAAAAAACATATATTTATTACACAAGTGGTTCAAATTTGTAAAAATGATGTCGATACTTTAGGTAAAGGAATTGCATCTCAATTTTTACTTCTGTGTGACATTGGACACATTCACCACCTCTTTATTTTATGTGGTTCATATATGTCCCATGAATTTATTTTTGTTACTACCCCCATTGAAATTAATGTTATTTACATATCCATTTATGGATCTCTTTTCTTGGGGTTCAAGGTTCAAAATATTACTATAGTGGTAAGGGATTTCTATTTTATCTTTCATTTTTGAGAGACAAATAAAAATTTACTACACAATTATTTTTTGTGTTTTTTATATTACCCCATGGAAATTTTAAATCATAAACATAATTATATTCTTGATATTTTGAGTTTAATTTGATGTTATTATTTTTTGGGTTACATGATTTAAAAGCTACCAAATATGTAAGGGTTTAATGTTACAATCTATTTATTCATTAGTTATGTTTACTGATTGGAAATTAGCATTTTTATTGATTAAAACACAATACACAAAAGATCATCATATTGGTCAAAAGTACTGCAATCCCAGAGCATCATTGACAAAAAACTTCATCCACTCACTAGGAAACAACCAAAAATTAGAGAAAGAAGACATACTACATTTAGGAGTTCCTAGAGAGGCAAAAAAATCAGCCACCATATTTCCCTCCCACCAGGTGTGAGAGACATCCATGTGAGGCCCAATTATCATTATGCATCTCCTAAAAGTGTAAGCGATAGTCCAAGGAACCTTGAATTTGACCAGCAATGCATTGCAAAAAATCATGGAGTCAGTCTCCACCGCTGTCAGAAAGATCCTCCTCCGAGAACACATTTCCAGACCTGCAACCAAGGCTTGTGCCTCCTCCTGTAGTGAGTCACCTCTCCCAAGCGCGCCAGCGAACAAAACAGTCACAGATCCCATTGGATCTCTCACGACACCCCCCACATCTCCCCCATGATCATCAATCCGTCCATGTTAAGTTTTAATCTCTAGCTTGGAGGCCTCTAGCGAACCGACCATCCCTGCCCAGAGGTGACGACCTGTTGATTGGAGAAAATGTTAGACGTGATGGAGCTCACCGATGGCGCAGAATGGCCATTGGGGCACAACCTGACCAGTCCAAAAAACAGTTCTTCATTTTAAAAATAATACCAACCTGAGTTCTGGAGAATTTATTATGAAGACTATCATTACTTTCCTTCCAAATTATCCAGCACCCTGAAATTAGAATGAATGTCCAAGCTTTTCTTTCAACACCCTAATTCCCAGCGCCTCTAAACCATGAATTGATAAAGTTACCTTGCACCCCATCACACCCGTCCCAATCGAAGAATTCTCCAAATGTCCTCCATATATTTTTGGACCATTCACCATCATAGAAGAGGTGCCCCACTGTTTCCTGGTTGAAATACCTGCAGTACCAACATCTCGAAGCCATGTTGACTCCCATATGCTACAAGCTGTCGTCTGTCGGAAGTGACATGTTCCGCATATGCCATAATAGAAAATTAAATTTGGAAGTAATCTCATTGCAGCACAGGGCCTCCCCCACATATCATTATTCGAAATATTCATCATCACCCAAGCATAATCCTTGATGGAAAATGAAACTAACGTAAAACCTATGAAAATTAGCCTATCATGCTCATCACTAACAACTATGTTGTTGAAAAATTTCATTTGGCTTTCAACAAGGATGGCCTGAAGAAAATGGGGTTGACTGCTAGCCTCTTTGAAGGATAAATCCATGATGAGGCAACCTGAGAACCACAGCCTACCCACACCCCAATCAAGCTACTAGAAGCTGATATTTCCTCTTCCCACTATCCATCGAGAATGATGATGTAAGACCTCCACGTATGGATAGATCAGATTCTATATCCTATAAGAACGAATCCTCTCAAAATTTGCATTCAAGTCATATAAGTCCTGAATTGTTCTACCCCAAAGAGACCGGCCTTCCAAGGCCTCCCATGTAAGCCTAGCATGGAGCCCTTTCATGGTTGTAGAAACACTTCTCAGATTGATGCCCCCTTCGGATAGAGGTTTTGCTAACCATTTCCCAAAATCCCAATGATGTCTTCCTTCCATCTTCCCATCCCATAAGAATGATAACATAATTCCTTCCAAGATGAATACCACACTCTTAATAACCTTTAGAGTGGAAAATATGTGCTTGGTAAAGGATACTAGGACACTATTCACCAGAGTAATGCGGCCTCCAAAGGATAGAAATATGTTCTTCCAATTATAGATGTGCCCCATAATTTTACTAATAAGTTTATAAAAATGATGCACATAATGGAAAGAGGTACTGACCGGTTCCCCAAGGTATTCCATGGGAAAATAAACCTTTCCCATATTCAAACTGGCCCCCAAGACCCTCTTCCTCATCACAGAAATCTTCTTGGATGTCAGGAAGAGGCTTTTCTCTTTGTTCACCACCTGCCCACTCCACTTGAAATATTCCACTAGAATTACATTCAGCCTCTACACTGACCTCCTACTACGATTGATAAAAATGATTGTATCATCTGTAAACATCAAGTGATTGATACCCCTTGGGGCATTCCTATTATGATAAGGCAAGATTTTACCTAAGTAGAGGCCTTGATTAATGTAACAACTCAGAGCATTTTGAGTAAGAATGAAAAGAGTAGGGGACAGAGGATCCCCTTCCCTGAGACCACAACAAGCTTTGAAAAAGAAATATTGTTTACCCATGAATAAACTAGAGATCCACGCCGAGTTGAAGAAGTAGAAAATTAAGTCAATGATCCAATTGGAGAACCCCAGGAAAGCCAAGAATTTTATGAAAACCCCCCATTCCAACCTATCATAGGCCTTAATCATGTCTAATTTAACCACAAAATCTCCCCCGAAGGAATTATTATTGATTCCACTTACCATTTCTTGAACCACTCCAATATCACCCTAGATTGATCTCCCTTTAGTGAATCCATGCTGCTCTGGGTTCATCCAAGAATCTAGGTGAACGAGAAGTCTCTTGTTGAGTATGCTAGCCAAGACCTTGTACGGAGAGTTTCACATGCTGATGGGACGGTATTTCTCAATGGAATGAGGATTTCTCACCTTAGGAATAAGAAACATTTTGGTTTCACTTGAAATTCTCGGTAGATCCCCTCCATGAATGAAATCCTGGAGAGCATGTACACGATCCCCTTTAATAATTTCCCAAGTCGCCATGTAAAAAGAACCAGGGAACCCATCAGGCCCTCGTGCACTATCCGGGTTCAAAGACCACACTGCCTCATACACATCATCTTCATCCAGAGTTTTCCTGAATCCCTCATCAATATTCTCTGAAACAGTGCTTGTAATACTGTTAAGAATCTCATCCCCACCCCTAGTGTATCCCCTGCCCAACCAGGATTGGATGCAGCCAGTAATGACTATAAATCTCCATTAGCTATGAGCCACACCACTTCTCGGTCATTGGAAAAGGATCCATCATCCCTGTGAAAGTTGGGCCTCTGAATACACCGACGTTATTTAATGAAAGCATGAAAGTATCTCGAATTCCAATCCCCCTCAAAAATCCATTTCACATGTTCTCTTTCTCCAGCAATACTCTCATACCTCAGAAGACTATCAGATAACTTATCCTTTTTAGTTCTAAATTTAGAATACATAGAATCATCCAAAAACTGTTCCAAACAATTCTCTAGGTGTTCAAACTCCACACTGATCATGGAAAAATCCTGATCACGAGCCAGGATCGACCTTCTCCACACATAAATAAGAGTATTTAACCACCTTAGCTTATTGTGAAAAGAAGTCCACGGATTCCCCTGATGTTGCAGGTACCAAGATTCCCTGACCACTAATAAGAAACTAAGTTCCTCCATACATGATTTTGAGAAATGAGCATGCTCCTCCCTCATCGACCTTGCACTAAGAGATATACAGAGCGGAGAGTGATCATACAGACATCTTGGAAAATGAACTACTTTGGAATCCGGGAACATGGAAAAGGCAACATTATTCATGAGGCATCGGTCAAGCCGTCTATATGAAAGTCTTCCCCCGCATTGATTATTGCACTAGGTAAAGGTACATTCCTCATAAGAAGCATCCAAAAGTCCATTCATTTCCATGAATAAAAAAAAGCTTGGCTAGAATTTTGGGGAAAATCCCCAACCCCTTTCTTCTCCTCAGGACTAACAACGATGTTGAAATCACCACAAAAAATACAGAGATCTTTATCTGGATTAAAGCCCTCCAAAACACGCAAAAATGACTCCCTACCCTGGGCAGTACACTTCATGTAAATAAAGGAGAAAAAGAACACATGTATCCCTACATTAATCTTAGTATTCATAACTTGATCCGACACACTCAAAAGATCAACACAAACATGATCCTTCCAAAAAATCCATATATGTGAATTTAGGGGATCCCTATCCATGAAACCATGAAACTTTATCCTTTGATCATAATCCTTAATTTGATTAAAATATTTCATTGGTTCCAAGATAGCCACCAAATAGACTTTCCTATTATTTATTTCGATGGAAATGAAATCAGATTTGACCCTATCTCCCAAGCCCTGACCATTCTAGATTAGGACACTAAACATTGATATGATCTCACCTAGTTTTGGCCCCAAAATTCTGGCCCATATCATATTGCACCGAGAGTAAATTTATAGAAACATATAGTTTTGATTTTGAGCGTGTACGTACACCAGAATGCACTTGCGAGGAAAAAACTACTGGTGAAGCCCCGTTGCTAGTCTGTTCCCTGCAAGGAACTTCTGGTGACAAAAAACATCTTCCCCCTTCCTAATATGATCCGAAGTCAGGAGAACTGGGGGGGAACACATAGGAGAAGAAGACGGAGCTGGCAAGGATGGGGGAGAGGACACCACTAGACTGTAGTCCCTAGATAGAAGAGGGCCCCCCTAGGCGAGGAAGGCTAAGAGACCTCGATATCACTCAAGTTTGAATCCAGCAAGGTGATGCTTGTGATGCATACTTGCGAGAGATCCCAATTCGATAAAACCTACTTCCACAGACTTAGAAAACTACTGAAGATCATCCCTCTGAGAGGTAGGCCTTTTTTTTAAAACTTCACTAGAGAATCCCCACCCATGCCTCAGAGAACAGGATCCAAGTCACGTCTAGGAGGCACACTCCCAGCACTATCCGAGTTGGAGAAGGACACCTCCGGACCCTACACAAGGAAAAAAGAAGAACCACATTCAATTTGGACGTTACCTTTAGGATCACAGTGATGCGCATGGGGGAGATGATCATAGGACCTCGGAAAATCGTAGTGTAAGACACCCTTTATACGAACTTTATGGCAGACATGCAAGGAATGCCCTGAAATATGGCAATGGGAACAGAACCTGGGATAGGCGGGATAAATCAGGGGTTGATGGCGATCCCTCATCCCTTCAATTCTGATAAAAAGATGTTACTGAAGAAGCCGAGAGAGATCCATCTCAACACAAATCCTTGGTTCCGAAGCCTCCTCCAAACAAATAGTATGATCATCCATTCACAAGAAACTCCCCAACGAATCCCCAACAACCTTGAGGAATGATTCATTTATAAGGGGAAGGGGAAACCCCGGAAGAGAAATCCAAACTGCCATGCTGGAGCATTCTCTGCCATAATGAGCATCCATCGAGCATCGAGAGAGGGATGAACCTCCAACACCCAACAGAATTCCATCTCTTGCACCAGGCAGTAACAAAATATTCCCTAGAGGATGAGATGATGTAGAAGGATTTACGATCTAGAATAGACACTAAAGCCGGTATATCTAGACCCCAACGTTTGACGAATTCTTGAAAAAGCATGAGGGGAGGATTTTATGATCCAAATATCACAACAAGAGTCCATTGAAGATCCAAGGAATTCACATAAAAGGATGCCGCTGAATCCTCGAGCACTGGGGAACCCTTCTCCACAAAAGAAGAAGCAACCTTAGGGCCCACCGACGAGCTGTTATGAACCCCATCGAAAATAAGGGGATGCCACAGTAGAGCTTCCTTGAACGAGAATCCATGAGGGTGATCTGATCCATCTTCGATCGATGGAGATCCAAGAACTGCAGAAGAGAGACCCCCCCCCAGTGGCACCAGAGCAATTGGCAGGAGAGTGCTTGAATCCATCAACTTCTAGATACATTAGTTATGTTTATGTTTTTTCTTCTGATGATAAAATATTTTGATCCATCTCTCATGAAACTCATGAATTTTATAATAATACTTTTATTTCATGATAATACATGTTTTCCACTACTCATTACTCTATTTATTACTTAAGAATCACAAAAATAATGTATTTATTGTCATCCAACATTATCTCTCTTTATACAAAAATACCCATTTTCCTTCATATCCATGTTTTCTAAAATTGTTTTCGAAAAATTATTAATCCTTATCCGAATGATTTATTAAATACATATTTACCCATTTTGGACCTTTTAATGAAATGAAATAAATATTTATTTCATTTTCTAAACAATGAATGTTTGTCTGTTACCAAAAATGTGAATGGATTCATTGATTTAACATGTACAACATGAACTGAATTTCCCAACATCACAACCACTATTTACATTGAAGGTTACTTTATATATTTCCAAAGGTTATTTTCAAATAAATTAATTTTAAAAGTTATGTTTTAAAATAATGTTTTTTAAAGCGGAAATGTTATTTTTATTAATAAATGTTCCAAGTGTCTTTTAAATTTTATTTTGAATGTAAGATTCCATACTTTGATGTTACTAATTCTTTTCTGGGGAAATTTTCCAATGATACCATTATTATTCCTTATATAAATGGTTTATATTTACGATGATGGGATTTTTATTGAACATGTTTTTTTCCATGGGATATACCACAAAAAATGTTTATGAAACCATCTTGTTTTTCCATGGGTTATGCTATAATGAAATGATGAAATGTACATGAAACCCATTTTTTTGCATGGGTTATAGTATGATGTAATTCATATGAAACACATTGATTTTAATGTGTTATAATATGATTTATGTTTTATTATCTTGTGACACACACATATATGATTTTCTTTATATGAATATTGCTATGTCATAACTGATGATGATGGTTAAATTATAACAAAGATAATTGGGTACTATATCTCTTTCCAATGCATTGGGTAATGATTAATGTTATATAAGCTAAAAGAATTCATGGTAGGTTATCAAAATCTCAAATGGGGTACATGTGAGGTTATCCCAAGACCAAAAGAGTGTACATGGTAGTTATCATATGACCAAATCAAGTACAAGGGTAGTTATCCCAAGCCTTACATGTTATGAATGTCTTGGTTGGTAGACATAAAATAATAATTTCAATGATAATGTGTAGTCCAAAAATATATGAATTTTGCTAAATTTTATCCTCTCATTGTTAATGTTCATTAAATCCATTATTATTCATGTATTTTAACATCCACAATTAATTTCACGAATCTTAGTTAAGATAAATGATATCTAGTGTATAGTTTTAAAATTCTACTCTCATGTTCTCATACCCATATAGTTATTATATGTTTATAAATCCCTTTTTTAACTTATTGATCATATGATATTACCCTTACTTATATTTTCATTCCCAAAGTGATAATGAAAGGTATAATGTATGGTATGTCTAAGAAGGGTTCTAGTTACAAATAACATTGTGGGAGATAACATATCTCACTTATAGACCAGTTATTTATCTATACATGTTCCCAAAGGAAGTATACATTTACAGTCCTTAATAATGTGTTTGATCTATCCTTGATTGAAATATTGGAATTTATTGAGTTATTATAACATCATTTGGATTGTTGGATTTGAAACATCTACTCATTATATTGCATAAACATCCACAATAGATGAAAATTGGTTCTTCCATCATTCATAGATCCATATATCTATGTCTTACCGGGAATAAATCTTTTCTTATTGAATTAATATAGGGATTTAACTTTATTTTTTCAATGTTGAGGTATATTTTAAAGGGATCAATATCTTCAATTTTGAGGTGATCATCCTATCCTAAAGTACTCATAGATTCTCATAGATGTCATATATATATATTTTTAAATAACTAAACTCTATTATAGAATCTCTGAAAGATAGTTTTCTATATTTATATTTTATTCTTATTAAATGAAAATACTTATTAAATTATTTCAATGTGGCCATATCTTTTAAAATCTCTAGAGATATACCTTCAATAATTTCACATTGTTCTTACATATTTTCCCAAATATTATTTATGATTATATTCAAGTACACTTCCTCTATTAGAAGTCTCTTTTTTGGAAAATATTAAATTATCATGTAGTACACTTCATGAATTACATCCCAATTTTATCCACTATAATCACATTAGAACATTCATAAATAGAAACCTAATGTCTCTAACTCATCTTTATATCTTCTTTTTAAATCCATAATATTGTCTTGAACACTATATAATTCTTCCAATTAATGTTTATAATCAATTAAAACAAATTAGTTTGAAATTACCTCAGTTGGAGGACACTTCTATCGGGATGAATTTTTCTTATTTTTCATTATTTTTCTATTATTTATAAAGACATTCACACATTAACTTTCATCATTACCAAAAATATCTTATAACTAAATTTACATGTCTATATAGTATGTAAAATGATTTATATTTTTATATATATTTATTAAAGAAATTCCTTTAATGCCTATTTGATAGAGGTATCAATCAAAATGTCTGTTTGATATTTTTTAGTATTATCTCCATTAAATCTCAAAAGAACAATTACATCATCAATAACTTATATAGTAACTAAAAGATAATCATACACATATAAAATTAACACATTTTTCAATATTTTGAAATTCATTCCATCTAGAATTAGATCATTCAACAATGAATAAATTTTTATACACAAAAAATTAGATCAAGTTAGAAAAATAAATAATACAAGAAAAATTAACCTACAACTTTGATATAACATGTATGATTTTAAAAGGGACATATCATGAAATTACCTAGATAATCAGGGTAAATCATGGTTTTTTTCCTTAACCAATTAAAATTTGCGTTCCTTTAATAGTTGCAATTTTCCCAAAATAACCAAGACCTATTAAACTTGATGGTCAATTGGATTTATATTTTAACACATATAAATTATTTTTATTGATATGTTTTTTTATTCATGTAAAAAATATTTATAGACATGATTATTTACTTGGTTCACCCTCAAAGTAGAAAATCTATAAAATACACATCTATGATGTTCTGTGCACAAAAATACATTATTGAATGCACTACTCTACAAGAGGGATTAATACCCTTTTAAGGGTTTGGGATTGGTCATTACCCACTCATGATCACTTACATAAGCTATTTAGGGTCAACTCATTTTTCTTATGGATCACTACTGAATCATAGAAAATTATTCCTTCATTATTTCTCACTGATTTAGAAAGGTTCCACAAACAATTTGTTGCGATAATGGTCCCTTTATCTGCATTAGAAAATGAACCATTAAATAAATATAGATGCTCTATCATAGTAAATTTGACATAAAACTTCACCATTTTTTTAAATCTCACATGATAAACTCTTTATATTTCTAGAATAACATTGAAAAATTTACATTTTTGATAAAAAAAATCAATATAATCTCTTGTAATGATCTTCAATGATTTTAAAATGTTTGAAAATTCCCACATATTAGTAGAATACAACCATATTTATTTATAACAAGATCCATAATGTTTGTTCATTTATATATCTTGATATTTTAGGATTAGAAAATATTTATAGAGAACTTCTTGTATCCCTTTGCATGTAGTCCATTGTAAAATTCATTGTTAAATAAGATACCATGATCCAATTAATATCCACTAGGAAAGAATAAATGTTTCATTTAAAATTAATATAAATAATAAATAATTTACCTATTTATTTTCATCAAAAAATAATCCATAACATCTATATGAACACAAATAAAAACTCAGTATAATTATATACTAATTCTAAATAAACCCATGATCATTAATTCTGCAGATTACCATTAAAAAAAATCTTAAAACATGGGCCAAAAATGAATCCCATGATTGTTGAAAAATTAAATACTATTTCATGTATTTTACTATATACTACTCCCAAGATTTTTGTTCTTATAACTGAAATTACCATAACCATGCCCTAGTGAAAAAATCACACATTTTTTCTTTCAAAATGGAAATCACCATGATCACAGTCTTCATACTTCTAGTCATTGCATCATTCACCACATGTAAACAATCAAAACCTCCTCACTGAAATCTGGGGGAATATAATGTCAACCTCTTATGAACCATATCTCGACCATAGATTCTACACTACAACATAGTGTAATAAATTGGTGATTTTTCCTAAACAATGTCGAGGATTATGCATACAACATGGGTAGGCTTTCTTTTTTGGGTTATACCTCAACCCATTGAACACCAACTATCTCAAAATGGGTGTTCTCATATTCCTTGGTCATTTACGATAGGTGTAATAGATGTACACCATGAGGACCACCAAAAGCACGATCGATCCATATTTTTCCTTTTTTTTAATCTCCCTTCACAATACCCCTAGAAAATGGGATTATCCTTACATTGGTTTTCCCCTACCATCTCCACACTTTCTACCTTGGTCTTGGAATTACCCTTGTTAGGACACCATTAATATGTCATGCCATGATATTTGGAATGGTTCTTAGCTAACTTCTCCATTATATCTTCCATATTCCTTGGATATTTACTTTTTTATATAGTATTATTGTATAAATAACCTTAGACTCCTTCTTTGATTTTTCATTTTTTTGAATCTACCAATATTTTAAGAAACACAGCTTCACTTCAGTCATCATCATTCACATATTGTCAATAATTATATTTTCAATAAATCAACCTTAGTTTGCTGATATTCCTACATATATATTTCCATAATCCATTAACATCCTTATTTTCAATTGGTCATTCCATATGTTCAATAAATATTATTAAATTTAATGGGATTTATAACATCCTATATATCTTGAAAATGAAGGTTGAGATGCAATAATTATTTAGTTTCCATCTGTTGAAGGAAACTATCCAATAAACATTGTAGATTAAATAAATATTTTTTTATGGTAAGGTAGAAAATTACATTGTAATGCATTTCTTAGAAAAAGTCTACATGAATGTTATGGGAGTTTAATCAGCTAATGAAATTTGGGACATGTTGGAATACATATATAATCTAAAACTTATAGTTAATGAGGAAAAATTTATAAATATAGAGAAGAAATTTTGAAAACATCATGATATATGAGGAAGAGAATATTGATTATTATTTTTTATCATTAAATTAAATAGAAATAAATATCAATAAATTTATTAAAATGAAAAAAATCTACCTTTTCAATAAGATTTCAAGAAACATTTTAGATAGGATTGACACTATGAAATCGTCTTATGAAGATATAGAAGAACTATTAATTTAATAATTTCATAACATTATCATATATAATTAGATTATATAACTTAAATCAATGAAGAAAAAGGTTAAACAAGAAATTTAATTTGATAATATGATAAAATTTGAAAAATCAACGTAAATATTGATGATGTAGATTCAATTGAATATGAAAATAAATAGTACGATCAAAACATCAAAATAATGATTTTTCTTTTTTCAAAGAGGATAATTAAGTAAATTTGAATAAAAAAAGTAATTTTTCCACAATGATGATCCAAATGTAATGGAGGTGATAATTTTCTATTAATTTAGCTACGATAATGGGATAATATTTTGAATATAAATAAGATTATAATACTTAAAAAAGAAGCGGGATATTATTTTAAGATAATAAATAATATGTAGAAGAATATATAAGATATTTTTTAAAAGAAAAAAAGAAATAGGATATGAAAATAAAAACAAGAATATCATTAATCTAGAAATGAATCTTAAAGTGAACCAAATGGGAAATTAAAACATTTCATGAATCATAGTGGAAAATGATTTTACACAACTCGTGAAGAATGATATTCAACACCAACTGATATAGAATACATCACGATAAATTAAATTGAATATTTCAGTGATAAAAACACCAAAATAAAGAAGGATAAGAAAAAATTATTAAAACAATATAAAAACATGAAAAAATAGATGAATGAGTTTCATTATAAAGAGGTATTAGTTTTTGGAATAATCCAAAAAGATAGGTTGAATTATTTTAAAAAAGAGGATAATAAATTAGCATAAGTCAAATTTTCATTGAATGAATTTTTTTTCAAAGACATAATCTACTTATGTTGAATTTGGAAATGAGCTCAAGAAGTTGAAGCTGAATTTTAAAATTCAATTGAATTTAATGTTGAATCATTTAAATCATTTAAAAAATATATAAAAATGATTATTATAAAAATGTACATGATAAATATAGTTATAAGTATTTTTTTAACTATTTTTTGTTTTCAAACTCAAAATAAAATCATGTATAGACCAATAAAAATAAAGGTAAACATATAAATAAATAACAAGATGAAAATAGAATTTAAATAGGCTCATAGATTTAAATCATAATACAATTCACACTCAAGTATTGAAATAAATAAAATATGGATAGGATTTTTTGCATAATTGATTTCATCAAATAATATTTTGTTTACAAGGCTATTATTGGGGTTGAGGTTTTTTATCATAAAGATTAAAAATTATTGTATAATATGTCACTACCTAGAATAAGTCATGATGTCTAAAAGAGTTATTCAGATAGAATAAATTATATTTCTAAGATAATATTATTTTTGAGTATAAATACATTCAATTTTTGAACATAGAAAATATTTTAGATTCCAGGGAAGTGTGTAGTATGTGTAAGAATATTGGTCATAATGTAGTGAAGTATATAAGATTATTTTCAAAATAGTTTTTCTATTTTTATAATAGAATGTGTATTCCAACACCCAAAAAATAAAATAATGACATTTGGAAATTAAATTGATAGTTATAAAAACAAATAATCCATGGGTGGATGATTATGGGTGACCATCATATATTATAGTTTATTTAATGATTTAAAAAACTTTTCGGAAACATGAAGGAGGAATATAGAACTATGGTACTAATTTATGTCTAAAATCAATTTTATTTACTAAATTTAAATCAAATCAAAAAAATTTAAATTATATGATGTATTATATGTTTAAGAGATGGGGGATATATATTGGGTGTTAGTCTGCTCATTGTTAATAGGAATGATGTTTTTTCAAATTGACACATGTTTCATTAAATTATTAAAATAATAAAGGATAATTATATAAATAAATATAACAAATGAAAATATTTTTTAATTTAGAATCCAAAAAATTTCTCTTATATAGGAGAAAAATAGTAGAGTATGTCATATAAAAAGATTCTTGGTCATCATGGAAAAATAAGCCTATGAAATATTCTGAAAAATGATACTATGAGTGATATAAGAAATTTTAAATTAGAAATTATTTTTGTTTTTGAAAAAATGATAGAAATGGAAAACGAAACATAATTCTCCCAAGAAGGATTAATTTATTTCTACAAGGCAATATGAAACCATTCATGGTAATTTATGTTTCCCTATAAGGCAAAATTCATCAGGTGGTGACTCATTTATATTAACATTTATAGATTAGTAATTCTAAATAACTAATGTGATGTTACTAAATAATAATTTATAATCCATTGTGGTTTAAAACTTTTGATGTATTTTTTTTAAAATATTGGGACTCTACATAAAAAAATAGAGATATAATAATTGAAATAAATATATTGGAAATTTATTTTAATTTTATATTTATAAAAAAATAATCAATTTAGAACATTATATACCCCATAATTTAATTTAATTATATAGAGAAAGAATATTGGAATTGTGTTAAGGGGCTACCAATGTTATCTGAAAAAAATCAAAAAATGTTTTTGGAGAGAAGTTGTATATACTTCTAGAAACATTCAAATTATATTCATATTGAAACCCGAGACACATTATACTCATTATGATATGTTCTAAAATAATAATACAACATTAAATTACTTCAATATTTTTGGGAGACTATATTTTTTAGTGGTCATTGATGGAAATCTAGGAAATCTCAAAGAGAAAGATGATGAAGGGTCTTTATATACTAGTTGTATAGTGGAAATGGGTAAAAGTACTTTTAAAAAAGGATTTCTATGATGATATGATGGTAAAATGACTAAAAATTCATATAAATTAGAGGTTTTTGTTTAGGATTAAGATGATTTAATACAGACCATCGTTAATAAGAGTATTGAAAAAAAGTGTACATAACAACATAATTTGAGAATATATTAAAAAATATTTTTCAATGTTTTTGTTGTAAAATTCAATTAAAATTCATCAAAAAATATGTTTCTATGAAGTTGAAGATGAGTTAATAAAATATTTTATCTATAAGTATTTTGGTAAATCTTTAAAATACCAGAACAAAATTTAAATAATGATGTTGATATTAATTCTAATCAGAATTCGGATGATGAGGCTATGGTAAATATAGGTTTAAGATATAAATTATTTTAAAAATAGATATTGTAAATAATACAATGGGAAATCATGAGAATCTCTCTCAAAAGAAATTAATATTTAGGTTATGAATCAAAATACTTTTATATTTCTTATTGATCCAAAAAATGTGACCAAAGCTATTAAGTAGAGTTGGTATAAGAAAAGAATTATGTTTTGAAACATTTTGTGAGAAACATTACATGGGGTATTGTCTTAAGGTATAATGATAAAAATATTTTTGGAACCAAGTTTGTGTTTAAGAATATTACAATGAAGGGTGATTTCATAATAAAGAAGGACATAATGATATATAATTTGTAATGTGGATTGGAAGGCATATATTTTGATGAATCCTTTACCATAATTTCAAGGTTGGAAACATTAAAAATGCTTCTCATATTCAGTATAAAAATGTGTTATAAATTTTATTAAATATTTGTGAAATTAAACTTTTATAATAGGGAATATAGATAAGTGTTCATCAAGAAACCATAGGGTATCATTTTAGTTGTTGATGGAATCATGGTCTGTAGATTAGGAAAATAATTATATAACATGAAACAAGATCCAAGATCCTTTTATTTTAAACATTATGGTTTCCCGTGATAAATTAACATTTCAAGAGGGAAAGTTAATATCATTTTTTATGTAAAGGTGATATACAAAGGTATATTTATTTTTATTGTGTATGTTGATGATAATATTTTTTATGGTGACAATGTGTATCTCTATAAGGATTTTGTTGAGAAGATAAAAATGAAATTTGAGATGTATTTTTTTGGATAATTAATATACATTCCATGATAGCATGTTGAGAAGGAAACTTATTAAATGTTTTAAAACAAATAAAAATATTATAGAAAGATATTAATTTTTTTGGAATGGAATATTCAAGCTAAGTTTCAATAAAAATTTTAATTTGATTAATACTGTATAAGGATACGGATCAAAAAAAATCAGGATCGAAAGGAATTAAAATGAGTCTATGTACTCTTATTGTATTTGATAGCATCAATACCTCAATTTTCATATAGGGTAACACTTTTTGTATTTATTTTATAGTATCCCAATGGAAATTTTTATAGTTAAACTATATATGAATTTTGAAATATTTGAAGGGGATAATAGATTAAGGGTTTTAATATTGGTGAAGTAAGGATTTGATCTTCCTTGGCATCACTGAGGAAGATTGTATGTGTCACTATACTAATCGATGATCCACATCAAGTGGTAATTTCTTCATTGTTGAGGGAATATTGATCCACTATAGTAAGAATCAAACCTCAATGACACTTAAGATAATTTATAAATAGTATATAACTACCACTCATTCTTTCACATAGTTTTTAGGGATGTTATTTTTTATAAAATTTGAATAATGAAACTAAGAGACCATCAATGACGTTTTTTTGATAATTAGAGTGAAATAAATCATTCAATAAATTATATGAATTATTCTAGATCCATAAACATATACATAAGGTAACATTTTATTAAGGAAATGATGCCAAATGGGGATATTATATCGACCCTTCTTCTTACACCACTATTACATTATTATAAAGAAAAGCAATATAATGTCATTACTCCTCTACGATCCAAAGGTTTTGTTTATTGGGAAAATATGGACCATACATAAATTTTAAAAAATAAAATAGAAACATTTATTTAATTTCTTCTTCTCTAGATTCTAATTATCCCTTGAATTCTTCTTACAACAAGTAGTCACCTGAGGATATACATAAAAAAGGGGCGATCTAAACGCACAGTAAAAGGACAGATAAGAAATGAAACAATATAACATGGGGTGAGAATAATTATTATCATCATAACATAGAAATAAGATCACACTCATGGGAGGAATCATTAAGATAATACAAGGAATCTGGGAAAGCATAAAAATGAATGTTCATGTCTTAGTGGTCAACTACCACACATAGTTATGAACAAATATAGCATCATGGTTATGAATATTTCACTTTAATGATTATGTAATTCACATTTCCCAATTAGTTGGATTTCTATATAATTCTGATCACACCCATCACATAATAACATTTACATTGTGCTATATAATTCCAGCCACACCTGTCACATCACAGCATTTACATTATCATGAATGCCACATTGAACATATATCAATCTTAATCATATAATATACCATTTAAAGTAATGGTTTTCATTTAATTATAATAAATTAATAAAAAAAATTTCCCAAACAAAATATTTAATACCATACTTGATATTAGAAACATCAACCTTGAGGGGATGAAACAATCTTGAGACATAAAAGTTGTATTTTTTTGAAAGAAGAGTTCTTTTGGAAAAAAATTTATTTGTCATAAAATCAAGTAGAAAAAATATATTTCATATAAAAGGAAAGATAATGATGAATAAATTCTTTTATATAACAAACATTCGGAAAATAGAGTGAAAGAGGGAAAACCCAAAGAAAGAGAGTTAGATTAAGAATTCCCTGTACCTTTTTTCCGAAAGAATCCTTCACATTAATATCATGTATATTAACATTAGATTCATTGGGTAAAAATTAAATAACCTTTTATACTTGAGTATGATTCATTATTATGTTATTATTTTCTTTTATGGGCCTTTGGATGTGTTATAGAGTTTAATTTCATCGTTTAAGGGCATTCATTTTCATGGTTTTCATGATCGGTTCACTTCGTATTCATTAATCGAAGTTAATTTATAATAATTATGAAAATAAAAAAAAAATTATATGTTATTAATGCTATTAAATAAGATTATATAATCTTAATAAAGATTTGGTTATATACCATGAGGATGATTCACTGGATAAAAGTTATTGATTACTATTTGAGATTAATTTTAGCAGTTTTTCGAATGGTACAAACTCGTTTTGTTTTATCATTTATAATTTTGGGTATAAGTTATTTGGAAAACATAATAATTTTTATAACATACAGTTTAAAATATTTTTTGAAACATTTAATGGTCTTATTATCATCTTTGTAGATGATTAATGAAATGAATGCACATCACCCACGATGTTAGTAAATTGACACATCACAGGTGATGATTTCAGTTTAAAGATGAAAGAGAGAGAGGAATAAGTTTAATGTTAGATATAACATTAAAATGATATTATTAAAATATATTTAATTTAATGGAGTTATCATTCCATTTAATATAATTTAGGTGATGAAAGAATAAGAAAACAAGTTGAAATTGAAAAGAAATTAAAAGAAAAAAGAGGGGATTTACCTCTTGAATTCTCATCCTGAGATACTCCTCATCGCACCAAGGATTGGTATTTTGAAGATTCCAAGAGATAATGGACTTGGGGGAGGGAATTGGGGTGATTATTTTGTAGAAAATAGAAATTTATCAAATCTTTATAAAATTTTGATGAAGTGGGTGTGAGGGGTGGTATTAATAGTGTAGGAGAGTGGTGTTTTCTTATGATTTTAATAATTACATAATTATTTTTCCCAAGACAAGAAATATTGAGCATTAATGTGACTAAATATGGTAATTAGTGCCTTTTAGTTCCCACTAATTGTCACTTACATCATCCAAGACTCAAGAATCACTCAAAAATTCAGGTTTTTAGAATTTATCATGCACTGTCATATTTTAAAATTCACCAAAAATTTGAGTATTTTAGAAAAATGCAATAAAAATAACTTCAATTTTTCTATGTATAGAATTAAAAAATGAACTCCATTTTATATAAGAAAATTTCTAAATATATGAAATTTTTTTTTTCAATTAAATCATCATTTACATGGAAAATACGTATTTTAATTTTTTAAATGATTTTTTAACACTTTGGAATATTACTTATGCTCTCATAAAATTATCATAAAATCATTGGAGAGAAATATATTTATTTAGGAATACATTTTATGAATATTAATTTTATTTTAAAAAAATTTATTAATTTAAAATTGTAATGAATTATTGTTTACTCACAAAAATACAAACAGTTAATTATTAATTTTTAAAATATCTATTTTGTTATACTATTATATAATTATATCATATTGTCACTTATATGATTGATAAATTTTGTTTATTATATCATTAGTACAATTACAATTCACTTGGACAATTTACTATTCATAAGAGTCATATAAATATTCATAAGGGTAACATTACTATTCATAAGGGTAAGATACTATTCACCAAAAATTATGTTTGTCCAATCATACTCCAAATATCTTACTGATCGCAACTGTGTGTGTTAAATTTTAGAAATTCAAATAATAGAAGTGAAAAAATTATGTTTAACAACAATGCTATAATGGTCACATAGTATTTATATGTTCATTTAAGCATGGCATGGTATTGTGTATCTTAATGTAATTTTATGTGACATAATTATAAGAAGGGGATTTATATTGATAAAACTTTGGGTCATTAAATTCTTTTACCCCTTTTTAAATTCTTCCCTAAAAATTTTGTTGTACATAAACAGGTGAGGGTACTTCTCTTTCATAGTCTATTACAGTTCCCATGTTTCTTCTTCACACATATGGTTCCTCCTTAACACTTTGACAAGGTATGTTTTTAGGTTGCATAGAACCTTATCTCCCAGGTCTAGAATCTTTATTGGCTACTCCTCATAGGAGAGATCATCTTCTAGCCGTACCAACTCTATGTTCAAAAAAATCAAGGGATCTGGTATGTAATTTCTCAAGAGTGATATGTGGAAAACATCATGAACATGATCCATATTTGGTGGAATTGCAAGCTGATAGGCCACAAATACTAGGCATTCAAGGATCTCAAAGGGGCCAATGTACCATTTGATTTGTTTCACTTTCTTTCTGAACCGCATGACTCTCTTCAATGGTGATACTCAAAGTAAGACATTATCTCCAATGTTGAACTCCATGTGGAACTAATAGTTGTTAGAATATCTATTTTGCTGACTTTGAGTAGCTTTGATATGTTGTGAGATGGCTTGATCCTTTTTCTATCATTTATTGTACAAGATCAAGTCCAAGTTGCTTTCATTCACCAAATTTATCCTAACATGTTGAAGTTCTAAATCACTTTCCATACATATATTCATATGGATCCTTCTGAATACTCGTGTGGGAGTTGTTGTTGTATGACAAATCAACCAATGGGAAATGTTGTTCCGATCCAAATTTTAATTCTAATGAGTAAGCTCTTGGGATATCTTTAAGCATCTGAATAGTTTTTTCATATTGTTTATCAGTTTGGGGGTGATATTCCATGTTGAAATTCAATTTGGTACACAGGTCATGCTGATGTTTCCTCTAGAATATAGATATGAACCATAAATCATGATTAAAGACAATCGAGAGTGGAACCACATGTAGTATCACCACTTCATTCATATATATATATATATATATTAGAAAGTTGTTCAAGTAAGAGATCTTCCATAATAGAGATAATGTGAGAATTCTTGGTGAGTTGGTCCACCACAACCCTTATCACATTATTTCCTCTGTATATCTTCGGGATACCTGTATCAAAGACAATGGTGGAATTCTACCATTTTCAATATTGGTATATGAAATGGTTTCATCGTCTATCTAAATCTTTTTATCTCTACTTTAACTTCATAACATATCAAGCACCTTGAGATAAATTCAGAAATCACCTTCTTCATGTAATCCCACCAGAAGTGTTCTTGGAGGTCATAGTACATCTTGGTGATACTAAGAAGGAAAAATAATGTTGATCTATGTGCATTTTCTAATAAATCTTTATTTATCCTAGGCGATTAAGGCACACAGATCCTTGTTCAAAAATAAATTACACCATCATCAATTAAATGGACCTCTTGCATCTTCCCTTCATTTACTACATTCACCTTATTTTGAGACTCCATATCATCGCTTTGTACCTCCTTAATCTTCTCTTGGATAGATGGTTGGGAATTCATTTCAAGGGAATTGGTAAGTCCTAAGGGAATAAACAGAAACTCATAGTTCCCATACCTTGTACGGAAGGTAGTCTTCTAAATATATTCCTTATTCACTTTTACCTGATGATATCTAGAACGAATATCCACCATTGATAAGTACAGTGCTCCTCCCATATGATCAAACAAGTCATCAATCCTTAGAACAATATACTTTTTATTTATAGTGATCTTGTTGAGTTCCCAATAATCGATACACTGTCGCATTGATCTATCGATCTTCTTGACAAAGAGAACTGGAACACCCCAAGGTGATGCACTAGGGTGCATGAATTCTTTGTCCAAATTCTCCTTTTTATTCTTCTTTAAATCAATATGATATTGGGGTAGTCCATGTAACTATTCAAGAAATACATCCCTGTATTCCCTCATAGTGGAAATTACCCTAAGTGGATAACTTCCTTTGACTCAACCATTGGAGTGAGGAATTCCTCTTCATAGGGAATCAATACCCACACCATTGAAGGATTTTTCAAAGGAGATCTAGGATCATCCATTAATTTTAGAAGATCATTGGATGGTTAGAAATATGAAAAGGATATTTAATTTCCCAAACAGTTTATAATTGATCTATATAAATTAATCCAATCCATTCCTAGTATAGCATCGAATTCTACCAAGGTAAGTGTCCCAAGTTTTTCTGGAATAATATTCCCACAAATGCCAATAGTGAAGATTCCAACACTTGGGTTGCAATGACTGCACCACTAGGTGTTTTTACAGATACCTATACTTGAATGTTTTGGGGATTTTATTCATTAGTTCTAGAAAACATGAGAGATATAAAGGAATGTGTCGAACTAGAATCAAATAATTCTTTTTTTCATTATTGACTGAATATAAATTCTACCTTGTACAAAATAATTTTATTTCTCCACTTCTATACTAGTTATGGAATAATCCTTAAGTTAATACTTTGTATTTTGTGTATGATGACACTGATTACCTTCACGGACTCGAGGATTAGTGAACTGTCTGGCACAGTTCCCTTACGCCCTACAGTTATAGTATTGGACCTTGGGTGGTGCTCTCCTTTCCTCCACCACATTGACCTACCTTTTCATGTATTTTTGATATTCACATGCTTAGTGTCCTTCACTCCCATACATGAATCATTTAATCATCCCTTTAAGTAAGTTCCCATGATACTTCTTCCCACATTTTTGACTTATGGATGATTGATTTTTCATTCCACCTTTCTCATTATATCCTCCATCTTGAAACTCAATCATTAATTTCTTATCAACATATCCAAGGGAAAATTCTATAAACATCAACACCAATTTGATAGCACATCGAAAAACTTCTTCATAAATCCCAAATTCTCGAATTTCATGATCCTTTCGAAGGTTTGGTTTTAAAGAACTAATGAATATATAAATTTTACAATCATTGTTAATAAAAAAACTAAAAGAATACATTACAATCCATCTGAAATTTTCTTCGTAGTACATGACTAATTATCCTTCCTTTTTCTTAAGCTATATATATTCTATCTCAATTTTAGTTTGAAAAGTTAGAGGGAAATACTTATTAAGAAAATTAATGTTAAAGTCTTCCCACTCGATCTCTTGAAATTCATGCCTCTCCTTAGTGTTATTAATCAACACACACCATTGGATGACCTCTCCATCTAGATGATAAATGGACAGGGTAACCTTATCCATCTCATAAAAATGAAGCACATAAAATATCTTATCCATTAAGTTGACCCACTATTCAACAACTTTTGGATCAGAAGATCCACTAAACATCAGTGGTCATTTCTATATAAAACCCTTGATATCCAGTTTCTCCCACTTTGTTGAAAGATGAGGTTCTACATTATTTAGTTTATTGTTCACAAACAAAGATATATGGGTAAGAATCACCTTGAAATTTTGAACTCATCCTCTAAAATCATTGGGTATGTCATCCGAGTAATCATTGTATTGTCCCTCACACAAGTTGTTGGACTGGTCTCTCATGGTTCCCACTATTTTCTTAAATATAAATGGTTAGAACAAAATAGAATTCAGCAAGTCATGTAAATATAGTTTAGTACTTTTTGAAGTTAAGTCTAAAGGAATATATTGTGGGATATCTATGTTTAGTAATCCATATTTGGTTCTTAGTTATACATAGTCTCATACTAACGGTTTTCACTAAGGTTCTATAATCCTAATTCCCAAATTAAATAAACTGTCCTATAATACCAACTAGAGAGACCATGATTTTTTTACATTAATATTACATCATTTTAAAGATAAAAAACCTAAAGTCATTACACATCGAGGATCCAAAATAATAGTATCTTGGGAAAACTAGAACCATACATAAATTTTTAAAAAATAAAACATAAATATTTATTTTTTTAATTCTTCTCTAGCTTCTTATTGGCCCTTGAATTATCTTAGTACAAGTGGTCACCCGGGGAAATAAATTAAAAAGGGGTGAGATAAAAGCCCAATAAAAGGATAGATAAGTAAAATTAAAGAGTATAACAGGGGATGAGAATAATCATTCTCATCATAACATAGTTATAAGATCATAATCGTTAAATGAAATCAGCAGTATAAGACATGGAATGTGGAAATGCATAAAAACTAAACATCTTTTCTTAGTGGTCAACTACCACAGATAGTTGTAAACAAAGATAGAATCATGTTCATGAATATTTTACTTTAATCATTAGGATTTTTACATTACCCAATTCATTGGAATTCTATATAATTCTATATGAACCCAACACATCATAACATTTACATTACGCTAAATAATTTTGGGTGCACCGGTCACATCACACCATTTACATTATCAGAAATGCCACAAAAAATATATATCAATATTGAACATATAATAACCCTGTTAAAGTAATTATTTTAATTTAAAAATCATAAATTCATTAAATTTCTATTCCCAAATGAAATAGGGAATAACATAACTAAAAATAAAATGATCAACCCTGATTTAATGAAACAATATTGAGAAGTAAAAGGTGTGTTTCTTTGAAAGAAAAGTTCTTTTGAAAAAATTGTGTTTTTCATAAACTCAAGTAGAAAAACTTTATATCTCATAAAATGTAATATATTGATGAAAAAATTATTTTTAATGAAAAAACATACTTAAAATGGAGTAGAAGAGGAAACCCAAAGAAAGAGAGTTGGGTTCAAGAATTCCCCTTACCTTTTGTCAAAAATATTACACCTTGTTAATGTCCTATATAATCACATAAGATTCATTAATAAACAATTAAAAAACCTTTTATACACTAATATGATTAATTAGGGTGTTATTATGTTCTTTTATTTCCCTTTTTATGGGTTATAGTTTTTAGTTTCATCGTTTGAGAGCATTCATTTTTATGGTTTCCATGATTAGTTCAATTTGTATTCTTGAATGGAAGTTTCATTATAATGAGGATAAACATATATAATTGTTATTATATTTTTTTAATGATATTATATAAGTTTAAATTATCTTATAATGAATTTTATTATATACCATGAAGATGATTCGTTATAAAAAATTTAACGATGATCGTTTTACGTTAATTTTGGATATTTTTCAAATGCTATGAACTCATTTTGTTGTATCATTTAGTATTATGAGTATAAATTATTAAAATAATAAAAGGGTTATAAAATAAAATCCTGATTCAATTTTTAACCATTTAATGGTATTATTAACATAATTGAATATTTTTAATGAAAATGAACGTGCATCACCCCCAATGTAAGTATATTGACACATCAAGGGTGATGATTTCATTTTTAAGATGAAAAAGAGAGAGGGAGAATTTTAATGTTGTATCTTCCATTAACATGATATAATTATAGTATATATAAGGTACTGGAGTTATCATTCCATTTGTATTATGTGTGGTGAGTAAAGAATAAGAAAATAAATTGAAATTGAAAAAAAATTTAAAAGAAAAGAGAGAGGACTTACCTCTTGAATTCTCCTCTTGAGATCCTCCTCAAGGCATATTGGGTTTATTTATTGATGATACCAAGAGATCCTGAACCTGGGGTAGGGACTAGGGAATATTATTGGGTTAAATATATGCAAGACTCAAATCATGAGAGGTGTGAGGAGAATAGGGTGTGAGGGGAGATATTTTTAGTGGATGAGAGGGATGTTTTCTTATTATTTTAATCATTAGTTTATTATTCTGCTCAATAAAATAAATAGTGTTGATTTTTGTGACTAAATAATGTAATTAGTTGTTTTATTTCAAACCAATTGTCACTTATATCGTATACTACTGAATCATGGCTAAAACATTCATGTTTTTAGCATTTACCGTAAATTATCGTATTTTACTAGTCTTAAAAAATTCAAGTATTTCAGAAAAATAAATAAAAATAAACTTAATTATTTTTTAATGTGTAGAATACAAAAAATGGACTCAATTTTATCAAAATAATTTTCTATATATGTGAAAATTAATTTTTAAATTAAACCATCATTTACTTGGAAAATAAAAATTTAAAACTATAACTGATTTTATAACACTTTAAAAAATTACTCAAGATATCATAAAATTATCCTAAACACATGGAACTATAATATATTTATTTATGAATACAATTTATGAAAATAAATTTTATTTTAAATAAATTTATCAATTTAAAATTGTAATTAAATATTTATTACTCACAAATATAGCCAATCATATTTATTATTTTTGAAAATATTAATTTACTTATAATATGATATAATTATATCATATTGTCACCTATAAGATAGATAATTTTTTTTACTATCATTGGTAAAATTAATATTCACTACGATAATTTATTATTCATAAGAGTAACATTAATATTCATAAGGGAATGTTACTATTCACCTAAAATTATGTTTGACATATCAGACTCAAAATATCATTCTGATTGCAACCAAGTATTCCATATTTTCAAAATTCAAAACATAGAAGTGAAAAAATTGTTTTTAATGTCTAGTTTATGAAGGTCACATAGTATTTAGTAGTTAATTTAAGAATAATGTGGCATTTTGTTTTCAAATGTGATTTTATGTGATGTAATTATAAGAAGATAATTTTCATTTATAAAACCTTGAGTCCTTACAAATATCATGAATGAATGTATTTTTGAATCTGAACATTATTGGTTCTCCAAAAAATATATGCTAAATGAAAACTTCACTGTTTTAAGGATGAACATTATTTTTCATCCATCTCTTATCAAGAGAAGAAGAGTGGGTTATAATACCCCCAAAAGGATTTGGATTTTTCTGAAAATGACGTATAAATAGTAACACTACTCTTTATCCCCGAGGGGTGGAATCTTTGACAAGATGGGGAGTGTTCACTACATTGTGAATCTTATGTTATAGAAAATATTTAATGGGAGTAGTTTTTAATTTGAGTGATGGATTAGATATATTGATATATGTATTGATGGTATGTTAATTTATTTCATACAGGCACATTTTTTTTATCACCATGGGATTTAATTCTCTCAAAAAACTACCTTATTTGGAAATTTTGGGAATGAAACTTCTTAAATATAGGCTGTAATTTTTGGATTCTCATAAGAGTTGATGAATTTTTTATATATATGATATTATCTAGAATAGTTTCATGGTATTTATAACAAATAAAATAGTATGATATTGATGTGATCAAATATGTTTTTTTCATATATATTCAATCAAGAATGAAAATAATAGGATATTGCTGAGGAATTGTTTAAATTAATGTAGAATATTTTTGTTTTGTTATGAAATAATACATGATAAAATCAAGAGGTTATATTAGTGTTTAAAGTATGAATATCATGTTTGGAGAAGTATATTAGCGTTCTATTCTGTGTAACCATCATTTCAACAGCTGCGTTATAATATTTTTTTCATTTGTGCAGGGATGGTGCTAGTCTATAAAAGCATCATTTTCATCACTATAATCATGAATATTATATTCAAATATATTAAAATGATAACAAATTTCTATAAATATATTTCTATAATTAAATCCATGTGTGTAGATTGTCTGGCATGAAACACTATAAAAGAATGAATAACTATATTACCTTTATAGAAATCTGATCGGTAGGTATCATAAAAAATAACGACATTATAATTTGTTTTTGAAAACAATGGTTATTTTATACTTATAAATATATTTTTATTAATATAATGTTATGTATTATTATATAATAATAAATTTTATCACTTATTGACGTTTAGGTTGAATAAATAAAACTCATTCATGGATTTATCACTGTTATATTATCAATATATGAATCTTTAGAAGTTTTCTAAAAGATTTTATTTTTAAGAGAATAGTGAAACATTATTTTTTTGAATATTTATTTTATTATCATATATAAGAGTAATATAAAATATATAAAAAAATTCATCACTAAATAGATGTCTTTTAATTAACATTACATATATTAAAATAACATCTTTGAATTAAAACCATATATATATGAAATTTATAAAATGTAAGTAATATTTGTTAGAAAAATTTAAATACATTAGTATTTGAAAATTAGTTTTTATAAAATGAATAAAATTAAATGGGTTTCAAACATAAAATAAATGTGTATAAATTAGATAATAATTTCCACATTATTTGATGGTATAATGATTATTTATGTTGGGTAAATATCAGTTACCCTCGGAAAATAATTATTTTCCAAGATCAATAATTTTCTAATTGTTGTGTATTTTAATAATTAAATATATGAAATTTAAATTAAAACTATAATATTATATTCAAAAATATTTTCAAATTAATTAACACTCATTTAATGGTAAATAAAAGTTAAATTATATTAAGAAAACATAATGACTAAAAATGAAATTTTTTAGAAAAAATGTTTTTCAACCCATTAAATGTTTTTATTTAAAAGATTATTTAATGATATTTAGATATTATATTATGATAAATATATAAAAAAATTGGATTCATAACATCAAAATTTTGTAATAAGGTTATACATATATTTTTTGAAATAAAAGTATTGACATGATTAAATGTTAATTAATAGTAATAAGGGTTTAATTGACTAATTTGTGATGGCTCAATTTCTTTTTATATTAAAATGAACATTAAACCTTATACAATTTTTCTTAGTTTTAAAGCCTTAACTAAATTTGTTACCAAAATTCCTTCATCTAATTCTCCAAAATTTAGTGCATCTTTATTCTTACCCCTTTCTTAACAGTATTTTTCATGGAAAAGTACCACTTCCACAATTATAAATGGGGTATCACTTCCACCCTTATAATACTACACAAATAATTATAAATGGAATTGAAAACCAAACCCAATATCATATTATTTATTACCATCACTATAACGCCCTGACCCTAGAGGCCCAGATTCGGCGCATTATTATGTATCCTTGGCATGATCACAAAGGTTCAAGTCATGAATGATTGAGTAGTTTTGTAGCCTTGGATTTACTAGATACATTCATAAGGATTACATTACATCATAAAATGAAAAACTACAACAACATTGTTTTCATAGACCACACTCGTATCCCCTCAGAATATCCCTTCAGGTCAGTCATAAAATACTTCTTCGCATCCTGGGAAAAATAAAACATAGAAAGGGGTGATATTAGATGCTGAGTAAGAATAACAATATAACTGAAACTTTTATAAATAAGCATAAAAATTTAAGGCGATGTATAAGAATAAAACAAAATCCTTTTAAACATGAAATTAAGCATAATATGGAAAATATAAAATCAAATAATTCCACTTACTTACTCACATGGATATTCTACTAGTCGAATAATCAAATGCAATATAAATAGCCACTTTCATAATGATGGAATGCATAATTCCAAAAATTCATAACCACATAGTCAAGGCCTTATGCGAAGATTAAAAATAAGATTTTGTCAAGGCCCTGTTCCATGACACTAGTTTGTATCATGAGTCCTAACAATGCATCGAGAAGCTATAGCGAGCTCCACCCGTCACATACTAAGTCCAATGCATTCCTCATATGAAAAGGTTTAAACATAACATAAACATTCGTATTAAAAATAGCATACGAAATGACAATACCTTATTCGTAAACCATGAATGGTATAAAAATAAAACATCCACAGTCAGACATATGACAAATACTTCAATACAATATGGATGTTTTGTATCATAATAAATCAACTTCAAATAAACTTAAAATCCATCAAAGGATGTTAACATAGATGAAATCAATACCGTTTTTAAAGAAATATATCTTTCTTTTTTGAAATCATTTAAAAGTAATATAATTATAAAAGGAAAATTTTATTTAGAAAATATTCTTATAATCTTGTAAGGTAAGCTTCGATGATGTTATAACGGCATAAAATAGCCGCACTCGCCGTATAAGTTAAAAAAAGATATTCTAACCTTAATTTTGTCGAAAAGGTTATAAAGGACCTTGTTTGGAAAACTACGGAAGGATTCCTTTATAAAAATCTTATAAAAATTCACACAAGGTTATAAATGAATTTAACCCATAGTATATAAAATATTAATAATGCTTTGAAATACATTTTTAAGAAACATGGATGTGGATGACAAAGATGTCCTAGTAGATACTTACGTAAACAAAACCTTGGATAATAAAGAGATTGTGAAATTAACCCTTACCTTGTACTTTTCCATGGTCAAAGGTATATTAACCTCATTAATAATGGTTAAATTACTGGTATTAAATTATAAAATAATAATATATATTAATATGATATCATATATGATCTTTTAACATTGCTTCGTTAATAATATCTTAGTATTATCGTCGTTTCAGGTGTTAACTGATTTGTTTTCCTTTATATGATTTTTTATGTAATAAATATTTGTTATGTATGGGATATATAATATTAATATCCAGAATTATATCAAGTCTTTAAACATTATTTTTAATCATCTACTGAAAATTAATCTTGAATGGATATGATGGAGAATGAATCTCATTGTGTTCGTGGAGACGGTAATCCGTACGTACGCACGAGCGACAATATCATTCTTTTGATATTAAAATAATATATTATTGGATAGTATATCATATATAAAGAATAATTATCATGTTATATTTATTATTTACATCAATTACACATCATTATTATACCCATTTAAATAATAATGTATTTAATAACAATTAAACCACGACATGGAGACTGTAAGTCGTACGTACGCACGTATGGTGACATGTCATTCAAAGGAAGGATATAATAATGAATTTGATTTTACCATATTTATAATAACATAATATTATATAGAAGATACTAGAGTTATAATTTTATAATAGAAACAACAAAAAAAAAAGAAGTGTAAGAAGAAAGGAACTTGAAAGAGGTGATGAAATATTTACCTCTTCTTTGGGTTCTTTCTTTTGATTTGATCAAAAGGGCTCCTTAAGTTGTCTTTCTGTCTAAAGTAAGGCCCTTAAACTTAAGGGAGGACAGTTGAGAGGGTATTTGGCCAGGGTTTTTCCAATCCGGATTTCTTTGAATGTGTTAATAATAGAGAAGGGGGAGTGCCCTTTTATAAGAGTGGTGAGGGGAACCTTAAGAAAAGCTAGAAATATTATTTTATAATAAAATCATTTTCGGTTTCTAATGGCTCCAAAAAGAATTATTCAAAGTATAAGGTAGGGATTGGTATAAAAAAACCCATAAAATAGGTATTAGATAGGTTTGGGTCCCTATATTAACTTTATCTTTTAGATTCAACTCTTAGTTAAATAGTTTGACATTTACCATGTCTCTTTGTATTTTTATATTATATGGTTAATAAACATACTATATACTTCTAAGAGAACCCCAAGTGGTTAATTAATGATAAAAATATTATTATATAAGTCCTTTTCCCAAACATTATATTTTTAGGAATATAATATCAATTTATAATATAATATTTTTTTAAAATCTTTTTTATGTCAATTTTGACACTATTTGGTATGTTGTTTTGGCTCAATTCAAAACAGCATTATTACTTCAATGAAAAATCATCTAACCAATCGTAAAATGTCATATTAACCTATAAAATTAGTGTAATTCATAAAAAGTCTCAAATTACCTTTATTTGGATATTTATAATATCAAATATTTTAATATTTTATTAATTAGGTAATTACTGCATCATCATTGTGTTATAAATCAATTAAATGATTTAATGTTTTAAAAATGTAAATAAAATGCCTTTATTTAGGAAATATTTTTAAATTTCTAATAACTATTTATAGTCAAATTTATCTTATGTATAACCCTATATTAATAATGTTTTAGTTATTAAACATTGATTTTAACTCTTGTAACTCTTCTTTAAATAAAATAAAAATAAGTGTCCTAATCTAATCCAATTGGACTAAATATGTTCATATTTTATTCCTAAGGTTGTTTTTGGTCGAATTATACTTTTCCAATAGAATTAAGAAATGTGTTAGGGTAATAATAATATCATTTTTACCCTTAATTACCCTATTTACTTTTAACCGAGGTAAATAAAAGTAAAAAGTTACTATTCACCAAAAAATTGTTTTCATCTTATTGAACAACATTTTACTTACTAATATCAACCGTGCCTCTTGGGTTTTTTAAATTCAACTCATAGAAGTGGTAAAATTATGTTTTATGTAAATTTGCAAATACTCCTAGGAGGTGGGTTAAAGATGGTAAAAAGTTCAATAAAATTTATATATATATAAAATTATGATAAACTAAATCCAATGTATTATATTGAAATTATATAGGTACTATGTATCTATTTTGACCTAAAATAAATTTAAATAAAATAAATAATTATTTAAATAAAAATTCAGTTTTAAAAAATAACTCAGTGTTTTTCACTATTAATCAAAAATTGAAAGCTTTCAGAAAAATACCAAAACATTACCCTAAGATAATTTCGATATTCCGAATCTAAAAATGAAGTCAATTTTGAAAGATAAATTTTTTAAAATTTCCAAAAGTGGGTATTACTATTCATAACGGCTAGTTTGATTGGTTGTGGTGTGTTAAAACTCGAAGTTACATACAACACACAGTACGGTATTATTCAAAGTGAAGCATACCATGGAAGCTTGGGGTATTACATTCTACTATACATCAAATAATTTCATCCTTGAAATTTCTAGAGTATTACTGCGTAAAAAGACCTGGGTGGTTCTTCATCATAAGTTCATCAGGTTCCCACATTGCCTCTTCTATCTTATGGTTTCTCCATAGAACCTTTACCAGACGAGTCGTCCGTTTTATCAGCACTTGTTCTCTTGTATCAAGAACCTTGACAAGATCTTCATAATAAGACAGATCTAGTTCCAGTTCAAATTCCTCATAGGTGAGTACATGCGTTGGGTCGGGCATGTATTTTCTCAACAGTGATACATGGAACACATCGTGGACTTTGTAGAGACTTGGGGGCATTTCCAAATGGTAATCTACAGCCCCAATTCGTTCTAGAATTTTTAAAGGTCTGATGTACCTGGGACTCAATTTACCCTTCATACCAAAACGTATAACACCCATCCATGGATATACTTTCAAGAAAACATGATCTCCTACCTAAAATTCCAAATCCTTCCTTCAGTTATCGACATAGATCTTCTGCCTACTTTGAGCTACTTTGATGTGGTTTTGGATTACCTTCACCTTTTATATCATTTCCTCCACAAGTTCTAGGCCTACGAGTTTTCTTTCACCAACATCATCCCAACAGGTTGGTGCGCAACATCTCTTTTCGTATAACACTTCATATGGTGCCATCTGAATACTAGAATGGAAGCTATTATTATAGTAAAATTAAACCAGAGGTAAATATCAATCCCACATACCTTGAAAGTCAAGTGAGAATGATCTCAATATGTCTTCTAAGGATTGAATAGTCTATTCTGATTATCCATCATTTTGGGGGTGGTAGGTAGTGCTCGAAGTTTTGTATCCATGGATTTCTGAAGACTTTTCTACAATCTTGATGTAAAACGGGGATCACCATTAGAAACAATCGATAGTGGTACTCCATGAAGTCTTACAACTTCATTAATATATAGTCTTGCTAAACGTTCAAGTGGAAAATATTATCTTATAGCAAGAAAATGTGCTGACTTGGTTATACGATCAACAATGACTCATATTTCATCGTTCCTTCTAGGAGTCTTTGGTAGTCCCATGAAAAAGTTCATCGTAATATGATCCTATTTCCACTTAGGTATGGGAAGAGGTTGCATGAATCCTCTAGGATGTTTCCATCCAAATTTCACTTGTTGATAAACCATACATCTCGACACAAAATCAGTAATATCTCTCTTCATGTTGTCCAACCAAAAATTTTCCTTCAAATCTCTATACATTTTGGTGCTCCCAGAGTGTATAGAGAAATTGGAACTATGAGTATCATCCAACAATTACCTTTTTAGATCAGGTATATCGGGAACACAAGGTCTCTTCCCAAATTTCTAAATTCCATATTCATATACAAAGTCACTCAATCTCCCGCTATTCACAGCATTAATCTTTTTTTAAACTCTTCATCACCGGTCTGAGAACTCTTTATCCTTTATAGTAAAGATAGTTTGGCAACCATTTGAAATATAATTATTTTTTCAACTTCCATGGTTATTACCATATCCTTCTTTACTATATCCATATATATAGGATCCTTTTTAACTCTCATCTTATTTAAAACTCCATGATCTTTTCTGATCAAAGAATCTACCACCTTATATGCCTTCCCCAGGTGATAGTGTATCGTGCAATTATAATCCTTGAGTAGTTCAAGCCATTTCCTTTGCCTCATGTTGAGTTATTTTTGTGAGAAAGTATACTTCAAACTCTTGTGATCAGTATAAATCTCATATTTTTCAGCATAGAGACAGTGTCTCCAAATTAGAAAAGAAAATATCATTGCTGATAACTCAAGATCATGAGTAGGATAGTTTCACTCGTGAATTTTCAGCTGTCATGATTCATAAGCAATAACTCTATCATTATTCATAAGGACACAACCAAGTCCTTTCTTTGATGCATCACTACAAATAACAAACCCATCATTCCTTGATGGTAGAGTCAAGATAAGAGAATTGACTAATATTCTCTTCAATTATTCAATACATTTTTCACACTCTTTTGTCAAAACAAATTTAACCCCTTTTCATGTTAGCTTTGTTAATGAGTTAGCCAACTGGGCAAAATTCTGGATGAAACATCGATAATAACCTGCTAAACCAATAAAAATGCGTACCTCAGTTATACTTGTCGGTGCTGGACATTCTTGGATTGCCTTGGTCGTTGAAGGATCAATGGAAATTCCATCCTTAGAGACAATATGGCCAAGAAAAGAAATCTCTTGAAGCCAGAATTAACATTTGTAAACTTCCCATATAATTCATGTCTTCTCAGAGTCTTCAGGATAATGAGCATGTGATTTTCATAATCTTTGTAGCTTTTTGAGTATACTAAGATATCATCAATAAATACCACAACAAAGTCATCAAAATATTCCTTGAAAACTATGATTATTAGATCCATGAAGACCGAGGGTGCAATAGTGAATTCACAAGGCATTACTATAAACTCGTAATGCCCGTACGTGGTTCCAAATGCTGTCTTCGAGATATCTTCCTTCTTCACACACAACTGATGATATCCCGATCAAAGGTCAATCTTTGAAATGTATTGGGCTCCATGAAGTTGGTCTAATAAATCATCAATTCGAGGTGAGGGATACTTGTTCATTATTGTTATAGCATTGATCTCCCAGTAGTCAATGCACAACCTCATAGATCCATCATTCTTCTTAACAAAAAGGAAAGGGGATCCCCATGGAGAATATCCAGGGCAAATAAATCCCATGTTACTCAATTACTCTAGTTGTTTATTTAGTTCCACTATTTCCACAGTGGACATTCTATAAGGGGTCTTCGATATGGGCCTTGATCCAGGAATTAAATCAATGGAAAACTCAATTTATCATCCTGGAGGATGTCCAGGTAAATCTTCTGGAAACACATCAAAATATTCTTTCACAATAGGTACATCCTCTATTTGAGCATTCTTTTCCTCACCCAAATTTATTTCATTTTTTCCCTCCCCAATAATTGAATTTAGTTGATCTACTGGGGGTAAATCTAGATAAGGATTAGGTGGTGACGATTCTTCTCTAAAGATAAGGTGTTCTTTATGAGCATCATAAAAAATAGTAACCTCATTCTTCCTACAATAAAATTTTTCATCATGGTCAGAAAGCCAATCCATATCAAGGTTTATATCAAATTAAATCATGGGTATGACGATGAGATCAGCAGATAAAGAACATTTATATTCTCTAATGGGAACTGGTTCGCAAAATGTTGGTGCAATGATACTTCCCTTATATGTTTTCACTGAATACTCCCTTGTTAAATCAAATTGGAAATATCTAATTTTATTAGCAAACTGGGAAGATATGAAACAATATGATGATCCAAAATCAAATAAAACATTTTATAAACTTGAGGAAACCATTAAATTACCTACCACCATGTATTTCGGAGATTGAACCTCAGTAGAAGTGATAGAATAATCTTGGCCTTGATCCCTTATCCTTTTCTGAGGTATGTTCTCTTGGTTCTTAGTACATTCATTCACATAATGAAACCTTTTTCTACAACTGTAGCATTCAACATCAACAATATCTTTCTTCCCCTTGCAATCACAAGCTTGGTGGGCTTTTTCACCACACTTGTAGCAGACTCTGATTCCCTTCAAGAAAGTACTAGGGTGTTTCTTCCCACATGTACTACAGGACGATTATTAAAATTTTCTCTTCTTCCATTTATTTCCATTTCTAGAGTGCGTAGTAGATCTATTCTTCTCTTGCTTTGCTTTAAAGTCGTAAGACATAGAGAATTATTTTTATGTCTTGATAGCACATGAGACAATATCTTTGTACGATGAGAAAAATTGTGAGACTAATGCTCGATGGAGAAATGGTTTTGACCCATAAAAGAAACGGTCAATCTTACTTATTAGGTTACTTATATAATCTTCAACATGCCCTGCTAACCTTGTAAATTTTTCTTCATACTTTGCAGCATTTTCATCCTTCTTTTTCCTCAGACATAGAAATTTCCTTTCCATATCTGCTCGATGGTAATGAGGAAAGTATTTTTCTAAGAATTTTTTTAAACTACCTCCCTTTCACATTTGATACTTCATAATATTCCTTTTTATTTTGAATCAATGACCACCATCGATCAGCATCTCCAGTGAGGCGGTTAAATTCCATGACAACTTTTTTCCTTTCACTACTCCCCAAGGCATGGAATATTTTCTCTAAGGAATTTATCCATTGCTCGGCTACTAGTGGATTTTTACTCCCACTGAATTTTTGTAGTTGTTTCCTAATGAAGCGATTTAACATTGATCTTCCATGCTATGGATCAGGGTGCTCCATATGGGTAAGGTTATTATTCAAAACCTGAGTGAGTTGTCCCAATATAGTGAAAAGATGATCAGCACCAGTTGCATCACCAACTCCACTATAATTTTCTTGAGTAGGAGGGAAATCCCTATATGGAGTGCATTCATTGATATGGTTTCCATTCCTTCCACTAGGAACCATTTCTAAACCATGGAATAAACTAGTATAGTTTATGAGTCATAATACATAATTCCAAACATGTAAAACAGTTAACATAAATCGAAAAGTTTATGGACATAATCCATAATCATAAAAAAATGTTTTCTATGAGGAAGTATATACTCATAAACCCTTCATAATGGTTAGTAACGAAAATGAGAATTATCCTAAGCATATCCCCCGGGAGTGTCATAACCAAGAGTGCAGAAATGCCCATTGTTGTGCACCAGTTCTCATTCAAGTCTAGATCAAAGTGGTGTTTTTGGGTTTTACCCCATGGTACATCTGTGCCAGAGCCGCCTCTACCTACTCGTATCCAAACAGGGATGTATTTCTTGGAAAAATCACAAAATCTCTACAATACTAAAATTCTAGGAAGTTCTTCTATACTAATCCTCAAAGTCTATCTTAGGGTAATGTTCCCTAATCGGAGTTTATCTAAATCTAGAATCCAAGGTTTGTAGTAAAATTCCTCTGATACCCACTATAACTCCCCAACCCCCGAGGCCCAGATTCAGTGCATTATTATGTATCACTGTCATGATAACAAAAGTTCAAGTCTTGAAAGATCGATTAGTTTAGTAGCCATAGAAGTACTCGATACATTCTTAAGGTTTACATTACATCATAAAATGAAAAACTACAACAATATTGTTTCCATAGACCAAACTCATATCCCCTCAGACTATCCCTACAGGTCAGTCATAAAATAATTCTTTGCATCCTGGAAAAAATAAAACATAGAAAGGGGTGAGCTCAGGTGCTCGGTAAGGATAACAATATAACAGAAACTTTCAAAAATAAGCATAAAAGTTTAAGGAAATGTATAAGACTAAAACAAAAGCCTTTTAAACATGACCTTCATTATAACATGGCAGAGATAAAATAAAATAATTCCATTTACTTACTCAAATGGATGTTCTACTAGTCTAATAATCACATGCAATATCCATAGCCACTTTCATAATTATGGAATGCATAATGCCATACTTTCATAACCACATAGTCAAGGTCTTTTGCCAAGACTACAAATATATTTTTGTTAATGCCTTGTTCCAAGACACTAGTTTGTCTCATGAGATCTACCGATGTATCGATGACCTATAGAGGGCTCCACCTATCACATACTAAGTCCAATGCATTCCACATATGAAATGGTTTAAAAATAACATAAACATTTGTATTAAAACTAGAATACGAAATGTAAATACTTTATCCATAAACCGTGAATGGTATCAAAATAACTCATACATAATCAAACAAATCACAAAACCTGCAATACAATATGGAAGTTTTGTGTCATAATATATCAACTTCAAATAAACTGAAAATCCATCAAAGGATGTTGACTTAGATGAAGTCAAAACCCTTTTTAGAAATATATCCCTTTCGGTTTTGAAATCATTTAAAATTCATCTTATTATAAAAAAAACATTTATTTAGAAAATATTCATATAATCTAGTAAGGGAAGCTTCAACGATGTTATAACAGTACAAAATAGCCGCACCCGCCGTATATGTAAAAAAATACATTCTTAACTTAATTTTGTCGAAAAGGTTATAAAGGACCTTGTTTGGAAAACGACTGAAAGATTCCTTTATAAACATCTTATAAAATTTCAAACAATGGTATAAATTACATTAACCCATAGTTTATATAATAGTAAGAATGTTTTTAAATACATTTTTAAGAAACATGGATGTGGATGATAAATAGGTCCCAGTAGATACTTACATAAAAACAACCTCGGATAATAAAGAGATTGTGAAATTAACCCTTACCATGTACTTTTCCTTGGTCGAGGGTAGGTTAAAATATTTTATAATGGTTAAATAATTGTTATTAAATTATAGAAGAATAATATATATTAATATGATATCATATATGATCTTTTAACACTGCCTTGTTAATAATATCTTAGTGTTATTGTCGTTTCTGGTGTTAACTGATTTGTTTTCAATTATATGATTTGTTACGTAAGTCATATTTTTTATGGATGGGATGTATCCTATTCATATAAAAAATTATATAAATTCTTTAAAAATTATTTTTAATCATCTAATTAAATTTATTCTTGAATGGATATGATGGAGAATGAATCTCATCGTGTTCGTGGAGACGGTAATCCGTACGTACGCACGAGTGACAATATCATTCTTTTGATGTTAAAATAATATATAATTTTATGGTATATCATATATAAATAATCATTATCATGTTATATTTATTATTTACATCAATTAAACATCATTATTATACCCATCTAAATAATAATGTATTGAATAAAAATTACACCACGATGTGGAGACGGTAAGCCGTACGTACGCACGTTTGGTGACATGTCATTCAAAGGATGGATAGAATAATGAATTTTGTTGTAAAATATTTATAATAACATCACAGTATATATAAGATACGGGAGTTATTATTTTATAATGGAAACAAAAATGAAAAAGGAAGTGGAAGAAGAAAGGAACTTGAAAGAGGTGATGAAATATTTACCTCTTCTTCAGGTTCTTCCTTTCGATTTGATCAAAAGGGCTCATTAGGTTGGATTTTTGACTAAATGAAGGCATCTAGGATTAATTGAGAACATTTGAGAGGGTATTTTGGTAGGTTTTGGCCGAGTCAAATGGCTTTGAAGGTGTGAATTAGAGAGAATGGGGAGTGCCGTTTTATAAGAGGGGTGAGGGGCACCTTAGGAAAAGCTAGAAATATTATTTTATAATAAAATAATTTTAGGTTTCTAATATCTCCAAAATGAACTATTTAAATTATAAGGAGGGGAGGGGTCGAAAAAAACTCAACCAATAGGTTTTATACAGGTTTGGGTCACTATATTAACTTTACCTTTTAGATTTAACTCTTAGTTAAATAGTTTGTCATTTACCATGTCTCTTTGTATTTTAATATTTTATAGTTAATAAACATACTATATAATTCCAATAAAACTACAAGTGGTTTATTAGTGATACACATATCATTATATAAGTTCTTTGGACGAATCTTAGATATTTTGGAATATAATATCATTTAATAATATAATATTGTTTTTTAAAAACTCTTTTATATCAATTTTGACACTATTTGGTATTTTATTTTTTCTAAATTCATAACAGCATTATTACTTCGAACAAAATTCATCTAACCAACCCTAAAATGTCATATTAACCAATAAAATTAGTGTAATTTATAAAAAGTCTCAAATTACATTTATTTGGATATTTATAATATCAATTATTTTAATATTTCATTCATTTAGTAATTAATGCATCATCATTGTGTCATAAATAAATTAAATTATTTAATGTCTAAAAAATATAAATAAACTACCATTATGTAGGAAATATTTTTAGATTTTTTAATGAATATTTATAGTCTAATTTATCTTATGTATAACCCTATATTAAAAATGTTTTAGTTATTAAACTTTGATTTTAACTCTTTTAACTCTTCTTTAAATAAAATAATAATAAGTGTCCTAATCTAATCCAAATTGACCAAAGAGGTTCATATTTTATTACTAAGGTTGTTTTTGGTCGAATTATACATATCCAATATAATTAGGACATGTGTTAGGGTAATAATAATAATATCATTTTTACCCTTAATTACCCTATTTACTTTTAACTGTGGTATATAAAAGTAAAAAGTTACTATTCACCAAAAAAATTTGTCATCTTATTGAACAACATTTTACATACTGATATCAACCGTGTCTCTCAGATTTTTGAAATTCAACTCACAGAAGTGGTAAAATTATGTTTTATGTAAATTTGCAAATACTCATAGGAGGTGTGTAAAAGACGGTAAAAAGTTCAATAAACTTTCTATATATCTAAAATTATTATAAACTGACTCCAATGAATTATATTAAACTTATATGGGTATTATGTATCTATTTTTAAATAAAATAAATTTAAATAAAATAAATAATTTTATAAATAAAAATTCAGTTTTAAACAATAACTTAGTGTTTTTCACGATTCATCAAACATTGAAAGTTTTCAGAAAAATACCAAAATTCACCCTAAGATAATTTCAATATTCCGAATCCAAAAATGAAGTCCATTTTGAATGATAAAATTTATAAAATTTCATAAAGTGGGTATTACTATTCATAACGGTTAGTTTGATTGGTTGTGGTGTGTTAGAACTCAAAGTTGCATATAACACATGCTACTATATTATTCAAAGAGAAGTGTGTCGTGGAAGCTTGGGGTGTTACAATTACAATCAATAGTTCCCATGTTCTCCACATATTAACATAATTACATCAAATATAAGGCCTTCATTAGAGGAGATTTAGGGTCTCATGATTGGTGTAAAAACATTCAATACATTTATTTATTATTCTTTACTTTATAAACCATTAATAGACATAGAATAGTAGTAAAACCAGAATAGCTAGTGTGTTGAGATAATAATATATTAATTTTACAACAATAATCTATTATCTTCTATCTAATAAGATAAACAAAAAATGTCTTAAGTGTATGTGAGCGGATAACATCCTACATGAAGCGATGATTTTGGGTTTTCCCCATGACCACACATGGATAATAATAATGATCAAATTGAAAAATTAATATTATTTATATAATTTATTTATTATTCTGAAATTATTAATTTCTATCAAACATCACCCCTATTAATAATTGAGTGAATGGAATGCTAATAATGTATTGGGTTTGCTACTGACTCAATGGAAAAATATGTTTTGTTTTCATTCACATCTATGAATGGACTGTTTTAGATTTTCAAGTGTGATTATATATAATATATAAGAGTTATATGTTTGATTAATATTTTTCTTTTTCTACAAAACAAAAATTTATGATTATTATATGGAAATTCATTAATATCGTGAAATAACCCAAAACTAGTTTATTTCCATAATTTTTTTCATGAAATGTGAAAAGAAAAATATTATGTTATTATAACAACATAAGTATTTATAAAAACTAGTTATAGTACCTATAATTTTTTTTAAATTATTATATCTAAGAAAAAAATTAATAACATCTCTACTTCTATGAACCTAGTTTAAAATGGTCAATATTATTAACACCTAATATTGAATAAAGACTACGAAAATCTAATAAATAAAGTTAATTTTTAAAAGTGAATTTAATAAATATAAATTTAGATGATTGAGGTTTTAAAATATGCAATAAATATTTTTTTATTGATGATATATGATGTTAAATAAAAACTATAAAATTCAAGGGTAAAGGTATAGTACATGGTAACCCAACCCCCATTCATTGAGACATACAATTTTTTATTTGAACTTTATCTGTACGAGGAATTCCATTTTAAATGATGATCTCATTTTTACTTGGGTGGGGGGAGATTTTTTTAACCAATTAAATTTTAATGAATTATTTTCATCTCATGTTTATTAAAAAAATAGTCCATTTGAAAAGAGACTTCTAACTATAATTTTTTCCTGAACAAATAGAATATGTTTTCAAGAATCACTTTTCATGATTTTATTTTCATTATTTTCCAAAAATGATCTACCTCCAATGGAATTATTATTAATGATTCTCCATATGTTATTCATTTCATATATATTAGGGTGATAAATTTTTTTGTTACAATGGATTTAGTTTATGAAATTAATTAAAATCTTTATGAAAATCTAATTATAGCATAGGTTATTTATGAAAATTGAATGATTTCATTTTTTGGATGTTCTATGAAACAATATTTGTTTACATGAGTTTTTTGTATGATTTTATAGAACTTTAAATAAACCCATTTTTCTTTTTATGTGTTATTTTATAATGCGATGATTGTTTTTCTCAATTTGTATTCACATTTTTTTGGCTACTACATGAGTTAGACCTATATATTTCTCCAATTGATTGGGTAAATGCTTATATCTCATGAGATTTAAATGTTATGTGAAATGTTTTGCAAGTTTCTAGGTTCAAAAGGGTTCCTATGATGGGTTTTTACTTTACACCCAATTTTACAAGTGAAGGGGTTAGTTGGTTTCTAGGTTCACAAAGAAAATAAATCAAATAATTATGATTATGTTACGTTTTTTACTATGTTATACGACTCATGTATTGTGCTTTGTGTTTTATTTTTTCATGCCATGGTAACAGAGTTATCATATAAGTTGATATGTATATCTCTCATGATTATGGTTTACATTTATAGATTTGTAATATTTTTCATTATTCATGGTTTTCCATGTGTTTATGATATAGCCATTATGGTTTTCAAAATTAAATCATGTAATCACTATATTATTTTTGAATGTTTAGATTGGGTTTCTTCAAAGATGAATTGGGAACTTATTTAGAATCAATATTTCGTGTGTATGAATCATCCATACACCATATGGATGATATGTGTAACCATTATATATTACTATAGCCATCAATCCAACAACATAAGAATAAATCAATATTTATAGGCATATACACTTAGTGAATTTTTTTAGTTCCTTTAGATTGAAAATCTGTGTTGTCTATAGCTTATCCACTATAATGAAACTAAATATAAATATACTTAAAATAAACATAAAAGGTTAAAACCTCACATTTAAAATATTATTAAAAAAATTTCATGAAATATTTCAGTATATATGTTCAATTCTGAAGTCTAATTAAATATTTAATATGGTATTTCTATGCTATATTATATTTGGAATTAAAACATTAGTCTTCATAAGAAGAATAAATAAATAAAAATTCTTTTATTCTTAATGTATCAATTCAATGTAGTTTCACAGTTTCAACAACCACATGAATCTAAATTTTATGTAATTCATAATGTGATGTCATATTTTGATATTCTTGCTACCGAGTTGTGATATGAAGAGTAATTGTGTGTTCTTACCAATTATAAAAACCGATATTGATATGTATAAATGACATGAATAATAATCCTTTTATAGGGATTTGATAAAGTGTTTTTAAATTATATATGAAATTCAATATTTATGGATTCCAAGATTCATGTGTTATTTTAGGTTAATTATACCAGAAGAAAAAAAAGGATAAAAGTGGAATTAAAATGGAGAAAATATGTTAAATAAAGGTTAGATAATTTTTGAGATAGTGGTGTATTTTTTGGGGCTAACTCAATGAATAATGGAAAAATGTAATGGTGTAAAATCCTATTATGGATAATTGAAGAAGGGGTGTTCTTTAATTAATTTTTATGAATTATTTTAAATTCTAAAATATTATGATGTCTATTTATGTTGATATTATAAAGAGTAAATATATGAATAATTTATTGTTCATGACTTTTTTAGAATTTATGAGATAGTTATAGAGCCTGATGCTTGATGTTAAGTATCATCTATATAAATCTATTTATGCTTGATCATTCATTAAATCTAATATGAGTATGATAATTAGGATTAAAATCTACAACTTTTCCTGAATAGAGTGGGTAAGTTGTTCTTTCTTTTTCTATTACTATTAAGAGGTATCTACAATGCAAAGGTTTATTATCTAGTGTTACTCAAGAATGTAATAGTTTGATGGTATACCCATATAGGTAACCAGAATTCTCATGTTCCCATAGTGATGAATCCATGGTTTGGGAGACTATCCAACCATATATAAAATTATAGCTTCTAGAAAGTATTAAAACACTATTAATATACTTGACTACATTATTCTTATACTTTATTCATGGGTGAGTGAGGACGTGAGTTCATATATGAGGGGATCTATATAGAAACCCAGACCCTCAATATAATGTTCGATATTAAAAATAAATTCTTCAAACAACGGAATTGATACTAAGTGATGTGGTATAATCATAGCATATATTCATTTTAATCATTTCCATAGGTAAAAAAATACATCTCATAAATTGTAACATAATCACACAAAAATAATGTCTAGTGTGATTATTGATCATCTATTTAAAAAATATACATTATGATACCTACTTTATGATACATAAAAACATATAAACATAATTAAACCAGACTAGAATAAATTCTATATTTTTATTAAATTAAAATTCTATTGATAACCTATAAAAATAGAACAAAAGAAAATTGGTGACATAAAATGCTCAATATGGTGAAACATAACAGATTTAAATTAATGATTTTAAATGTGAATTATACAAGCATATGGGTATAATAAATGTATGTGGACAGAACAATATAAAATCATAACAAAAAATACATATATGAAAAATCACAAGACACGAAATAAGTATTTTAAAAACACAATACATGAATTAAAATAGTTTGGAACCATTAGTCAATAAACATGATCCATGAGATCATTTTATTAGTATATCTTATAAATGTGGGACAAATATTGGAATATAGATACATCCATTTAGTGATTCAAAAACTTACACCTATCCATGTAAGAATATAATAATTGTTTTCATGTGTATACATGTATCAAAAGATTAAATATTGAAATTGAAAATTTTAAAACATTATTTTTAATAATATTCCATAATAAAATATTACATTAAAAACATCGAAGGACTATTTTAAGTTTTAGTTTCATGGAAATGAGGTATATAATACATTATGTACATAATGGAAATGTAAACATTATAATTATTTAATCCAATTAAAATACTTATTTTTTATTCCATCCAAGTTCATCTCCCCTCAAGTGATTTATTGGGTACATACATCAATAGAAAATGGCGAGGATAATGACTATAATGAGATAAAAAAAGAAAATATAATATAAATGATCATCATTGATAAAAAATGAGTTAGAAAATTAGATAATAATCATAGTGATATGATACATAAAATTGAAATTTGGAAATAAGATAAAAATGATATATACGAAATAATATCAACAAGGATTAATGCTACAGTTTCATAAAACACATGACCAATGTTATTCCCCAAGGAATCATAAAACATGTCTTCTATATAGATTAATTCATTACCTAATTGTTTTTAGCTCCATCATGGAAAACCAAATACATGTCTTAATTCATGTTTTTGATATATATATATATATATAATGAATCATTTCATCACAAACCCATGATGATAAAAAACAGGTTTCATATAAAATATTTATTTAAATATTTGTTTATATTCATTAATAATTAATCATTTTTAACCCATTAAAATGGACAATGAGTTTCATACATGGAAATACCTAATCAATTTTTTATATTTCTATCTACATTAATACAATTTAATATTATCAAGGTTGGGTGTTTAAAACATAAAAGGGATCTATTAGAAGTTAATAAATGATTGTTTATTTATAATGGGTATTCACATTGGTTTATATAATGGACTTAATGAGAGAGAATATAAGTTTTTCATTGACATAGAAACATTTGGATGGTAATGGAATGGTCATAAGTGCCTGAAAATTTAATAACATTATATTTAAAAGACTAACTATAAAGGAAATACATGGATAAAAAAGGGGATGATGGTTCCTTACCTTGGGGGATAACTTCTTAAATATTGAGGATATTTCCATAAAACCATAGAAACTCTTTGTAATGATTATATATAGGTAAAATGAGAGAAATTTTGTATTTTAAGGCTTGGTAGTGAAACAAGTAATATAGAAATATTGGTATTTATAAAAAATATATGGTGATTATTTATTAAATTTGAAACACAGTCCTTGGAAATATAGGTTGTGGAAAATACAAAACCATTTGCTTAACCTTGGTTTTAGATCATGGTTTTTGAACTTAATATGGTTATATATATATATATATATATATTATTTTTAGAATAAAAATTTAGTATTAATTATATCATATGGAAACAAAGAAGAATTGTTTCACAAAAAAATTTTCTCAACCCATAATTTCTATTTTATACTTTGGGAATTTATTCATAGGTTATCAAATTAAAATTATTTAATTCAAATAAAAATTATTAATAAAATTAATGTTTTTTTGTTTGGGAATATATTTTATTATTTGTAATATAATTATTTCATATTTATGAATTCACAAAACATACTAAAATTATCAAATATTATTTTTACTACTGAATGAAGTTTAAATTAAATTCAAATATTGTAAAAATGTTAGCTTATACTAATTTTGAAATTTCAACTTAAAATATATATTTAGTTAATCGAAATAATTTTATAAAATTTTAAATTATGTATTTTCAATAAAAATTTTATTTATTGAAAAATAATAGAATATTTTGCATAATTAACTCTATAACCCTTACAAAAATTACATAATATATTATAAAAATATTTTGTCACATACATATAAAAATATAGTGTTGTGTAGGCCTATTTATTGAAATATATTTTTTAATTAAATAACTACTTTTTTATAAGTTTAATTTAATTTAATATTTTTTAAGAATATATTTATGTTTTCTTTATCTAAAAAAACCTATCTAACAAAATACTTTTATAATCATGATTATTTTTTTAAATAAAATAATATTAAATAATAAATAAAGAAAATTTTATTTCATTTATAGTAATGATATTACTCTTTTTTAGTACAATGTTCTGATGAAAATCCTCTTATTAAAATTTTATATCCCACAAGGGTAAGGTGTACAATGATAGTAATTTCAAATTGATTATTAGTTAACATTGATCTAGTGGTTATCTTTAATAACATGAACTTCTCATATAGTTTATTTTCATAAATACAAACCTATTGAAGCTCTTCTTAGGACTGGACGATGGTAAACCCTAGGGATGACACCTCCCTCCCATGTTTAATTAGATGAGACTCAAAATGAATGACACTACAGGTTAAGGCCACTGATTTCACTCTTTTGCATAAAAAATCTCCCATTATTACTCATAATAAAAACTACTTCCAATGTTAATAATTCCCAATGGTTATATTGGAAACCAATTATATTGACCAATGAAAATGTAATGGTCATATCCTAATGGCCATGTTTCCCATTACACATTATATATATATATATACACTCTACCATTTTAAATATTCTTCGTTCACTACTTCACGTATAAATTTTATACACATCCCATTATAAGTTCTATAATAAGCATAACTCTTAGAGTTTTTTTTATTTTTATAGACTTAGCGATCCTATTTGGAGAATGTTTTGCAATAAAGGTTATATTGTTATGTGAAATGTTATTTTTTATCTCCTAGTATAATTTCTAGCTATTACGGTCAATATTAATTGTCCATATGTAATGAAATGTGAAATTCATACAATGTTATTATATTGTAAAATATAATAAAATAGTCATTTTGAACCAAGACTTATTTTATAAGGTATATTTTTGAGCTATTACGTACACCCACCCACTTAAGAAATTCTCATAATTTTCATCATTCCTTACAATAATTTGGAGACTTTATCCTTCATATATTATTTATTATTCTAGGTTTCTTCTTCAAACATGTGATTTATGCACAATGGATTCATGATTTGGGTTGTCTTGTTCCTCAACGAGATTTTACTTTCATAAAAAATCCTGATTGTTTCATCATTAAATGATATTTTAGGATACAATTCAATACCATTTGTGTATATTATATGAGTTGGGTATGACATATCCATTCTCAATTTGGAAACATTTAAGGAATCATTAAAATTTAAAATATTTTTAGGAATTTTTAGTTAATAAGAAACTACAGTGACACTCTCTAGAATCATTAATGGTACAATGTATTAGGGACATGGTTTCCCCTTCATTCAAAATATTAGGACCCATTATCATGGTGATATTTTGTGGAATAAATCCTCCCTTACTGAAGTTATATGTCTTTAATATTTTCAAAATAACTCTACTATCTAAACTAAAAAACCGTGATATGTTTATGGATCACATGTATCTTCACTTAGTATCTTAAAAAATATTTGGCCCCAACAATTTTCCTTCACCAATGTTATCATGATATGATAGAGTAATATAACACTTCATATATAGGTCCTAAAAATGATACATTTGAATGGTCAATTAATGACTACTATATTAAAATTATTTAACATGTGGAATATGTTGGTCCCAACTCTCCTAAAACTAAATTTTTCTTCCACGTAACATGTATTCTAAGGTTTATGTGGTCCTCTAAGATATACAATCATTTTTTAAATGTTAGTTTGTGTTTAAAGTTGCATCAATAATCAATGCATTTGAGGATCTTTTTAGACATTGAATTAAATATTGGATAACATTATAAAATAATTGAAAGAGGTTCCTTGTGATGTCTATGAAATATGGAATATAAAAATGAGAAGTGGAATCAGTGGAGCAATCTTCTAAAATAAATATAAAATGGATAGACATTGTTAATCTATCCATGATTAATCATATGTAATTTTTTCCATTTGATATATTTGGAAGTCTAGTGATAATCTCCACAGCGATATTGTCTCACATCTATGAATGTATGGGTAGGGGTTTTATAACTCCTTTTGGTAGATGTCCCTTATAATTCACTTACTAACATGAATAACATCTCTATATTTAATCTGTAATATTTATTTTCATGTTATCCCACCAATAATTATATCATATATCCCCATTCATTTTAGAGACTCAATGATTTATAAAGATAAGCGAGTTATGAGCTTCACCAATCAACCCCTTCTGTAACTCTATAACATAATAAATACGCAACCTTTTACCAAACATTCATACTCTCTCTTGATCAATATTAACCTCGATGAAGTTCTAATTTTTCATAACATCCATATTAAATTATAAAATCATATAATTTCTTTCTGATTTCTTGATATTCTATAGTAATTACAGTTATAAATTCACTTATGGTAAGACTGATGATGAAGATTATATTATAATTACAATATAAATCGTTTTTACATCTTTGATCAGTTTATCTCCTCCTATTCTCATTATCAAATGAGATTCATGGTCTTTCTTACTCTATGAATTATTAACATTGTTTTCTTTCCCTATGTAATAATATTAAAATAGTCATACTCTTTAATAAGTTACAACAATTTTATGTTTTCTAATGTTTAGTTCCTTTTATAAAAATATATACCTTATGATCTAGTGGTTTGTGAATATATCACACCCCACCCCACAATGAAATTCTCTACATTTATTGAATGAGGAGATAAATTCAACTAACACCAATCATTTGTCGGATAATTATATTCACGAGTATTTTAAATATCATGATGAAAAATCAATCACTTTATTTTTTTCATAAATTAACATACAAGTCCCTTTCAGGATATATAACTACAAATGACTAATCCTTACTTGTTAGCTTGTAATTTTAGAATATGTTCAGTAACCAACCTATTTTTTTCTACAATATTTTATCTAATTTTTTTTCCAAATAATCATATCCCCCATTAAAGTTAACATTTTTAGTGGATTATAAATCCATGAAAAAATTTCACATAAATTTTATAGTATCCCCACAAACCTAGGAAAATATAAATAATAATCACTATTGTAGGGTGATTCCACTCCTCAATATCATTTTTATTTGTTTCATAAACAGATATTCCTTCAGTAGTCACAATTCAAACTAAGAATGTTACTTTTCACGACTAGAAATCACATTTTTTGAATTAACGAAAAATATTCCATTTCCTACGAGTCTTCAATATGAACCTTAGATTTCCCTCATGATCATTATGATTTTTGGAATATACCACAATATCATCAATAAATAACATCACAAATTTATCGTTGTAGTCCACAATGACTCATTTAATCAAATATAGAAATATTTTTATTGAATTAGTTAAGGTAAATGGAATAACCAAAAAAATAATTTCCATATATTTTTTGGTTGGTAGTCTTTGAGATATCTTTTTTTGTCACCATCAACTGATGAAACTGTAATCAATTGTAAATTGTAGTTATGTTTTGAGCTTCATGTAGCTAGTTGAAAAAATAATTAATCCTTGATTGAGGGTATTTTTTTCTCCACTAAAATCTCATTATGTTCTCTATAATCAATGCATAACAACATTGATCCACCCATATTCATAAAAAATATAATAGGTACTCCTCAAGGATACATAGTTCATCGAATACGAACTTTCTCAAAAAGATCATGAAATTTATTCTTCAAGTCCTTCAACTCTATGTATTATATTCTATATGGGGTCCTTGATATTTTCTTGGATACTGGTATGTGTTAAATTAAAAAATCTATATCACTTTATAGGGGACGTCAATGTAAATATTTGAGATATAAGAAAATGTCTTCCTAAATAATGTGTATATCTCATATCATTATACATTCTCTTTCTTTCCATTTTACATCAATCATTTCCATACATAATTGTAACACCTCAAGCTTCTACTATGCATTTCTATTTGAATACTACAATAGCTTTCACAGTACGCAACTTCGAGTTCTAGCACATCCGGACAAATAAAACTACCAGTTTTAAAAGAAGTTAGGAATTGTAATACCCAATTTTTAAAATTTTTAAAATTTTATTTTTGAAATTTTACTTCGTTTTTGGATTAGGAATATCAAAATTATCTTAGGTTGAATTTAGGGTATTTTTCTGAAAACCATCAAATTTTAATGAATAGTGAGAAACACTGCTTTATTGTTTAAAACCTGATTTTTATTTAAATAAGTTTTTATTTTATATAAATTTGTTTTATGTCAAAATAGATACTTAACACCTATATAAGTCCAATGTAACTAATTGGATTCATTTTCTAATAATATTAGATATATAAATTTTATTGAACTTTTTAACGCCTTTTACCCACCTTCCAGGAACATTTGCAAATTTTCATAAAAAATAATTTTAATGCTCCGATGATTTTAATTTAAAAATTCTGAGAGAAATTTTTGATATCATTATGTAAAATGTGGTTCAATAGGATTAAAATATTTTTTCTATTGAATATTAACTTTTGAATTTTATTCACCGCGGTTAAAAGTAAATAGGAAAATTAAAGGTAAAAATGATATTTAAATTACCTTAAAACATGTCCAAATTCTATTTGATATGAGTTTCCAAACCAAAATAAACCTTATGAATAAAATATCATCCTTTTTTGTCGACATGGATTATATTAGGACATTTATTATTATTTTATTTAATGAAGAGTTAAAAGAGTAAAATTCAATGTTTAATGACTAAACCATTTTTAATATAGGGTTATACATAAGATATATTTGACTATAAATATTCATGGGAAAGATAAAAATATTTTATACATCTTGGTATTTTATTTATAATTTTAGACATTAAATAATTAAATTTATTTCTAACACAATTATGATGATGTAATTTCTTTATTAATGAAATATTAAAATAATTGATATTATAAAATTTAAAATAAATGTAAATGGAGACTTTTGATGCATTAAAAGAATTTTATAGGTTAATATTACATATTATATTTGATTAAATAATTTTTTTCTATGTGATAAAGTTGTTATGACTTTCACGAAAACCAAATACTAAATAGTGTCAAAATTGACATAAATGAGTTTTTAAAACAAATACTACTTCATTAAAGGATATAATATTCCTAAAAATCTACGGTTCTGAAAAATGACATAGATAACATTATATATTCAAATAATTAACCACCTGGGGTTCTATTTCATTTTTATAGTATGTTTATTATCCATTTATTATAATAATACAAGAAGGAATGGTTAAAGTTAAACTATTTAACTAAGATTTAAATATAAAAGATAAGGTTAATATAGTGACCTAAACATGTAAAAAACCTATTGGTTGAGAGGTTTTAGACCCAGACCCAGCTTATCCTCATAATACATCTTATAGGATCAATTATTAACCAAATATAATTGTATAATAAATTAATATTTCAAGCTCTTCCTAAAGTGTCCCTCACCTCTCAAATAAAAGGGTACTTCCCCTTCTCTCAAATTTACACATAAAAATCCATTTGGCTCGGCCAAAACCTACTAAAAACTCTCCCATATACCCTAATATCAACCTAGGGACTTTAATTGAATCCAAAATCCAAAAAAATGAACCTTTTTTATCAAATCAGAAGGAAACACCTGAAGAAGATGCAATAATTTAATCACCTCTTTCAAAGTTCTTTTCTTTTTCCACATCATCCTTCTTTGTTGTTTCCAAACCAAAATAATAACTCCAGCACATTTTAAAAACTGTGATGTTAGTATAAATATGGTACAACAAGATTCATTATTTTATCCATCCAATGAATTACATAGTCCCATTACATGCACATGTATGGCTTACCGTCTCTACATCGTGGTGTAGTTTTTTATTCAACACATAATTATTTGTATGGGTATATTAATGAGTTTAATTGATGTAAATAATAAATATAACATGTTAATTATTATGTATATATGATATACCATCCATTTATATATGATTTTACCATCAATATAATGATATTGTCACTTGTCCATATGTACGGATTACTCTCTCTATGAACGTAGTGAGATTCATTCCCCATCATCACAATTCAAAAATAATTTTCATTTTATGATTAAAAATAATTCTTAATAACTTAATATCATTATGTATATTAATAAAATACATCCTATCCATAACAAACATTATACCGTAACAAAATATATAAAGGAAAATGAATATTTTATTACCCAAAACAATGATAATACTGAAATATTATAAACAAAGAAATATTAGAAGATCATATATGATATCATATTTATGTATGTGGTTATTGTGTAATTTAATAACAATGATTTAAATATTATATTGGATTTGAACGTATCCTCGACTTAGGAAAAGTACAAGGTAAGGGTTAATTTTACAATCTCTTTATTATGTGATGTTTTTTATACATAAGCATATGTTGGGAATTTTTTTTAATCCACATATGTGTTTCTTAAAAAGGAATTTCAAAACATTTTAAATATTTCTTAGAATGTGGGTGAAATTCATTTATAGAATTTTTTTAAATTTTTTTGAAAGGAATATTTCCGTCGTTTTCCAAACAAGGTACTCTATGAACTTTTCGACAAATTAAGGTAAGAATGTTTTTTAACTTGTAAGGCAAGAGAGGCTATTTTATACCATTATAACACCTTCAAAGCTTCTCTTACAAGCTTATAAGAATATTTTCAAAATAAATATTTTATTTTATTATTATGTGACTATTAAATGATTTCAAAATAGAAAGATATATTTATCTCAAATAGTTTTGATTCCATCTATGTCAATATCCTTTGATGGATTTTAAACTTATTTTAGGTTGATTTATTATGATACAATCCACAATATTTTATTGAAGGATCTGTGATATTATTGACTGTGAATGCATTATTTTTATACCATTCACGGTTATGGTTAATGTATTAACATTTCATATGCTAGTTTTAATACAAATGTTTATGTTATGTTTCGACCTTTTCATATGAGGAATGCATTGGACTTAATAAGTGATGGGTGAAACCTGCTATAGCTTCTTAATGCATCGGTAGGTATCATGAGACAAAATAGTGCCTCGGCATAATGCCTTGACATAATCTTATTTGTAGTCTTGGCACGAGGCCTTGACTATATGTTTATGATGTCCGACATTATGCATTCCATCATTATGAAATTATCTATTGATATTACTTGTGAATATTCAACTAGTAGAACATCCATGTGAATAAGTAAATGATGTTATTTGATTTATATTTTCCATATTATGCATAATTTTATGTTTAAAAGGATTTTTTAGTCTTATAAATTTCCTTAAATGTTTATGCTTATTTCTGAAATTTTCCACTATATTGTCATCCCTACTGTGCATCTATGGTCACCCCTTTCTTATGTTTTATTTTTCCCAGTATGCGAATAAGTATATTATGATTGACCTATAGGAATAGGATAAGGGATATGAGTGTGTTCAGAGGGGACATAATGCGGTTGTTTTTTTTTCATTTCATAATGTAATGTAAAACTTGTGTATTTATCTAATACTTCAAGGCTATAAAACTAATCGGTATTTCGAGACTTGATCTCTTGTGGTCATGGAAATGTTATGTAATAATGCACCAAATCTGGGTAACTAGGTTCAGGGCGTTACAGTTGATATTAGAAGGAGTTTATTACAATCTTTGGAAACTAGATTTAGAAAAACTCTGATTAGAGAACATTACCCTAATATAGACTTTGAGGATTAGTATAAAGAAATTCATATAATTTTGGTAATGTAGAGATTTTGTGAATTTTCGAAGAAATAAATCCCTGTCTGGATACAAACAGGTAGAGGCAGCTCTGACATTTATGTATCTAGAGGTAAAAACCAAAAACATTGATTTGAGATAGTCTCGAATGGGAACTGGTGCACGACAATGGGTATTTCTTTACACTTGGTTACGACACTTCTTAGGGATATTATTAGGATAATTCATAATTTCATTACAATCCATTATGAAGGATTTAGGGGTAAATACGTCCTAAAAGAATTTTTTTATGATTATGGATTATATGCGTAAACTATTCAATTTATGTTAGGTATTTTACCAGTTTGGAATCACATATTGTGATTCATAAACTAACCTAGTGTATGACATTGTTTAGAAATGGTTCATAGTTGAAGGAATGGAAACTGTATCAATAAACGTAATCTATATAGGGATTTCCCTACTACTCAAGATAATTATAACATAGACAGTGATACAACTAGTGCTAAACATCTTATAACCATACTGGGATAACTCAATCAGGTATTGGATAATAACCTTACACATATGGAGCACCCTGATCCACAAAACAGAGGATCAATGTTATACCGCTTCGTGAGGAAAAAAACACCAACATTCAATGGGACTATAAATATATTTGTAGATGAACAATGGGTAAGTTCATTAGAGAAATTATTTCATGATTTTGGGAGTAGAAAAATAAAAAATGTTTTCATGGCAGTTTATCACCTCATAGAAGATGAAGATCGATGGTTTTCATTGATTCAAAACACAAAGGAAGATAATGAAGTATCAAATATGAAATGGAGGGTGTTTAAAATTCTTTTATTATAAAAATACATCTTCTCGTGACCATCGAGTAGATATGGAATAAACATTTCTGAGTCTACTGAAAAAGGAGGATGAGAATGTCGCAAAGTATGAGGCTAAATTTAAAAGGTTATAAAGGCATGTTGTATATTATATACATAACCCAAGGAGTGTGACTGATCAATTTTTTGATGGATTAATACCATTTCTTCTTCGAGCATTATTCTCACAATCCTTCTCGTCATATGAAGATATAGTATCATGTGTTATCAAGGAAAAAAAAGAATTCTATAAGTATTATGAATTTAAATCAAAGTTGGAGAAGAAGATATCTGCTGAACACGTTAGAAATGGAAATAAGGGGAAGAAGGGAAATGTTTAATTTCCATCCCGTATTAAATGTGGGATGAAACACCCTTGTACTTTCTTGAATGGAATGAGAGTTTTTTACAAGTGTGGTGAAAAAGGACACCAAGCATGTGATTTCAAGGGAATGAATGAGGCTATCAATGTTGAATTCTAAAATTGTAAAGAAATGGGGCATTATGCAAATGAATGTCCTAAGATCCAGGGAAACTTATCTTAGAAAATCCAAGGGAGAAAGACCAATCTTATGCAATCACTACTGCTGAGGTTGAAAATCCGAATGACGTGGTGGAAGGTACATTAATTGTTTCCTCAAAATTAGGCAATGATTTATTTGATTCTGGATAATCAAATTCTTTCATATCTTCCTAGTTTTACAAGAAAATTAAACATTTAATATTTCATTTAATAAGGGACTTGTCATTCAAAACTCCTAAGGGATGTATCATTGTATCCAATTTTTGTCAATTAGTTACCATTATAGAATATAAAAGGGATTTATCTGCTTATATTATTGTGATAAAGATGATTTAATTTGATATAATAATTATTATGGATTGGTTTTCATACTATAATGTGAAAATTTATTATAAGAAGAAGTATGTTACAATATTTTATGATGATAAGGAATACCTTATCTTTAGAATAGAAACATCACCATCTGATTCTCATCTAGATCCACCCCCATTAGCTATACTAAATTAAATTATTGGGGAGGATAGGATTGAAATGCCATTGGGTGAGGAGAGGAATGTACAAATAGAATATGGGACTATTGTTCAAGAATATGCGGATGTGTTTCCAGAGGATTTACCTGGACATCCTCTAGAAAGAGAAATTGAATTTTCCATTGATTTAATTCCTAGTTCATGGACCATATCAAAGACACCTTATGAAATATCCAATGTGGAATTATTGGATAAAAATAAAAAACTATAAGAATTGAGTAATAAAGTATTTATTCACACTTGTGTTTCTCCTTGGGGAGACCCTGTTATTTTTGTTAATAAGAAATATGGATCTATGAGGTTGTGAATTGACTATAGGGAGATAAATGTTATAACAACAAAGAAAAAGTATCCCCCACCTCACATTGAGGATTTATTTGATCAAATTCATAAAGCTCAATATTTTTCAATGATTGACCTTAGATCTAGATATCATTAGTTTTTCATGAATTAGGAAGAAATTTCTAAGACAAAATTTTGTACCAGGTATGTGAATAAAAGTTTATAGTAATGAATTTTGGAATGACTAATGAACACTATGTATTCTTGGATCAAATGAATAGTGTTTTAAAAAAATATCTGGATGACTTTTTAGTGGTATTTATTGATGACATCTTGTTATACTCCAAAATATATGAAGATCATGCAAATCACTGGCTCACTATTCTAAAGACACTTATAAAAAATGATTTATATGGAAATTTAGAAAGTGTGAATTGTGGATTTAGGAGATTTCTTTTCTTGGCCATATTTTCTCCATGGATGGAATCTCTATTGATACTTTTAATACAAGAGTAATAAAGGACTGGCTAGCACCGATGAGTATAACTAAGGTACACAGTTCTATTGGTTTAGAAGGTTATTATCAGCATTTCATCCAGAATTTTTCATGATTGGCTAAACCATTAATCAAGCTCTCACATAAATGGGTTAAATTTGTTTGGAAAAAATAGTGAGAAGAATTTTTTAAATAACTAAAGAGAAGATTATTCAATGATCTTATCATTAATCTACCATCGGGGAATGATGAGTTTTTTATTTTTAGTGATGCTTCAAAGAATGGACATGGTTTTTTCCTTTTACAGAATGATAGAGTTAATTTTTATACATCACGACATCTAAAAACTCATGAAAAAAATTATCCTACTCATGATCTTGAGTTATCAGCTGTAATATTTTCTATGATGATATTGAGACACTATCTATATGGTAAAAAATGTGAGATATATACTGATCACAAGAGTTTTATGTATATTTTCTCAGAGATAGAACTCAACATGAGGTAAAGGTGATGAAATGAACTTCATAAGGATTATTATTTCACTATACATTACCACCCGGGGAAGGAAAATAATATGGAAGATGCTTTGAGCAGAAAGGATCATGGTTTTTTTATCAAGATGAGAGTTCAATGATATCCTATATTTGTGGATCTTGTAAAGATGGATATGGGAATAATCATGGAAGGTAAAACATTAATACTTTTTCAAATGGTTTTCAAACCATATATACTAGAATGGATAAAAATTCCTCAGACTAATGATGAGATGTTTCAAAATAAAATTGAAGCTGTGAATGATGGGAAATTGATTGACTTCATATATGAAGATGGAATTTTGAAATTTGGGAGGAGGATTTTTTTCCCGATGTACATAATCTAAAAATGGAATTATTGGATATTTCTCATTACTCCAATTTATCTATACAACTTGGTCGCACTAAGATGTATAGTGATTTGAAGGAACATTTTTTTTGGGACAACATGAAGAGGGAGATTATTGATTATGTGTCAAGATGTATGGCTTGTCAATAAGTGAAGGTTGGAAGACAACATCCTGGAGGAGTCATGCAAACTTTTCCCATACCTGAGTGTAAATGGGATGATATTATGATGGAATTTTTCATGGGGATTCCAAGGAATCCTAGAAAAAATGATTCAATATGGGTCATTTTTGACCATCTTACCAAGTCAGCACATTTTATTTCTATAAGTGAAGATTTACCACTTGGAAGTCTGACATGATTATATGTTAATAAAGTTGTAATACTTTAGGAAGTACCCCTATCGATTTTTTCTGATCGTGATCCCCATTTCACATTAAGATTCTGGAAAAGTCTTCAGAAATCCCAAGATACTGATTTCATTTGAGCACTGCCTACCACCCTCAAAATGATGGACAATCAGAACGAACTATTAAAACCTTAGAAGACATGTTGAGATCTTGATCACATGACTTTAAAGGTATCTGGGACCAGTATTTTCCTCTAGTATAATTTTTCCTATAACAATAGATTCTATTCAAGTATTCAGATGGAATCATATGAAGAATTATATAGAAAGATATGTCTCACACCAACTTGTTGGGATGGTGTTGGGGAAAGAAAAATGATTGGCCCGGGACTTGTTGAGGAAGAAATAGAAAAGGAGAAGATCATCAAAACCCACATCTAATCAGATCAATGTAGGAAAAAGAGCTATACTGATAACTGATGGAAGGATTTTTAATTTCAAGTAGTAGATCAAGATTTATTGAAGGTATCTCAATGGAAGGATGTTTTACGATTCAGTAAAAATGGTAAATTGAGTCCGAGGTACATCATATTATTTTAAATTATAGAATTAATTGGTATAATAGCTTACCGTTTGGAAATGCCGCCAAGTCTCTCAAAAGTTCCTGATGTATTCCACATATCACTGTTGAGAAAATACAATCCTGAACCAACAAATGTACTCAACTATGCTGAAATAAAATGAGAACTGAATCGATCTTATTGTGGAGAGCCTATCAGGATTCATGATACCAGAGAACAACTGTTGAGAAACCGAACAACTCACCTAGTAAAAGTTATTTTGAGAAATCATAAAATGGAAGATAAAACATTGGAACCTGAGGAAATTATGATGAAGAACCACCCAAATATTTTTATTTAGTAATATTATAGAAATTTTGAGGATTAAATAATTCGAAGGAGTGGAGAATGTAACACCACAAGCTTCCACAATACGGTTCTCTTTCAATAATAAAATAGCTTGCGTTGTACGCAACTTTGAGTTCTAGTACATCACGACAAATCAAAATTTCTATTTAAAAAGTTGTTATTAATAGTAAAACACACTATTTGAAATTTTATAAATTTTATTTTTCTAATTGGACTTTGTTTTTGGATTCGGAATATCAAAATTATCTTAAGTGAAATTTTTGGTATTTTTCTTAAAATGTTAAATTTTTAATGAATGGTGAAGAACGCTATGCTATTATTTTAAACTGAATTTTTATTTAAATAATTATTTATTTTTATTTAAATTTTTTTTAAGTAAAAATAGATACATAATACTTATATAATTCCAATTTAATTCATTGGAGTAATATTATAATGAGATTGGATATATAAAATTTTATTGAACTATTTATCGCCTTTTACTCACCTTCTAGACACATTTAAAAATTTGCATAAAATGTAATTTTACCACTTCTATGAATTTAATTTAAAAAAATACAAGTGAAAAAATTGATATTAGTAAGTAATATGTGGTTCAATAGGATGAAAATAATTTTTGGTGGATAGTAACTTTTGAATTTCATTTTCCACGGTTAAAAGTAAATAAGGTAATTAAAATTAAAAATGATATTATAATTACCCTAACACATGTATTAATTCTAGTAGATATGTTTTTAAACCAAAATAAACCTTAGTAATAAAATATTATCTTCTTTGATCCACTTGGATTAGATTAGGACATATATTATTATATTATTTAAAAAAGAGTTAAAAGTGTAAAATTCAATGTTGAATTACTAAAACATTTTCAATATAGGGTTATACATAAGATAAATTTGAATATTAATATTTATTATAACGATAAATATATTTCTTACCTCATGGTATTTTATTTATAATTTTAAACATTAAATAATTAAATTTATTTATGACACAATGATGATTTAGTAATTACCTTATTAATGGAAGATGGAAATAATTGATATTATAAAGTATAAAATAAATGTAAATTTAGAATTTTGTTGCATTAAAAGAATTTAATAGGTTAATATGACATGTTAGGGTTGATTAAATATATTTTTTTTCAAGTGATAATGTTGTTATTACTTCCTCAAAAACCAAATACTAAATAGTGTCAAAATTGACATAAATGAGTTTTTAAAATAAATACTATTTTATTAAATGATATAATATTCTTAAAAATAGAAGGATCAGAAGAAAGAAATAGATAAGGTTATATATGTCAATAATGAACCACTTGGGGTTCTTGTGGTTTTTTATATATGTTTTTTAACCATTTATTATAATAACACAAGAAGTCATGGTAAAAGTTAAACTATTTTACTAAGAGTTAAATCAAATCGATATGGTCAATATGGTGACCTAAACATGCCTAAAACCTTTTGGTTGAGATGTTTTAGACACATAACCACCTTATACTTGAAATAAATATTTTTTAAGACATTATAAACCGAATATGATTGTATAATAAATTAACATTTCAAGATCTTCCAAAAGTGCCCCCCACTTCTCTTATAAATGTGTGCTTCCCCTACTCTCCAATTCACACATCCAAAGACATTTTTCTAATCCAAAACATGATAAAATATCCTCCCAAATTCCCTCACATTATCCTAGAGTCCTTACTTCTATCCGAATGCAATCCTAAGGAGACCTTTTGATCAAATCCAAAGGAAGCACCCGAAGAAGAGGTAATAATATCATCACCTCTTTCGAAGTACTTTTTTTCTTCCACTTCCACTTTATTTATTGATTCCTTACCAAAATAATAACTCATGTACCATTTCAAAACTGTGATTTTATTATAAATATGGTACAACCATATTCATTATTATATCTATATTATGAATGATATAGTCACCATACATGCATACGTACGACTTACCGTCTCCATGTCGTGGTGTAGTATGTTATTCAACACTTCATTATTTGGATGGTTATAATAATGAGTATAATTTATGTAAATAATAAATATAACACATTAACTATTATTTATATATGGTATACCATACAATTACATATGATTTCTCCATCAATAGAATGATATTGTGACCCGTGCATACGTACTGATTACCGTCTCCATAAACGTGACAAGATTCATTCCCCATTGTAACCATTCAAGAATAATTTTCATTTTATGATTAAAAGTAATGTTTAATAACATAATATAATTTGGGATATTAATCAAATACATCCTATCCATAATTAAAATGACTTACGTTACAAAACATATAATGTAAAACGAATCAGTTAACAGCCGAAACAAGGATTCTACTGAAATATTGTTAACAAATCCATATTAGAATATCTTATAAGATATCACATTTATGTATGTGGTTATTTTATAATTTAATAAAAATTATTTAACTATTATACAGGAGGTTAATGTACAATATACTAAGGAAAAGTACAATGTAAGGGTCAATTTTATAATCTTTTAATTATCTGAGGCTATTTATATGTAAGAATCTAATAGGAATTCTTTATCATCCACACCCATGTTTCGTAAAAATGTATTACAAAACATTTTTACTATTTCCTAAAATATGGGTTAAAGTCATTTATACACTTTTTGACTTTTTATAAATTTATTTGAAAAGAATATTTCTGTCATTTTCCAAACAAGGTACTTTATGACCATTTCAAAAAATTAAGGTAAGAATGTTTTTAGCTTATATTGTGGGAGAGACTATTTCCCACAATTATAACACCTTCGAAGCTCACTTTAATAGCATATAAGAATATTTTTAAAATAATTGTTTTCTTTTATAATTATGCGACATTTAAATGATTTCAAAATAGTAAGTGGTATTTCTATCAAACAATTCTGATTTCATCTATGTCAATATCCTTTGATGTATTTTACACTTGTTTAAAGTTGATTTATTAAGATACAATCTTCCATATTTTATTGAAGGTTTTGTGATATGTTTTACCGTGGATGTGTTATTTTTATACCATTCATGGTTATGGTTAATGTATTAAAATTTTGAATTCTAGTTTTAATAAGAATGTTTTTGTTATGTTTCAATCATTTCATATGAGGAATGCATTGGAATTAGTAAGTGATGAGTGGAGCCTAATATATCACCTCGATGCATCATTATGTCTCATGAGACAAACTAGTTTCTTGGAACAAGTCTTTGAAAAAATCTTATTTGTAGTCTTGCCACGAGGCCATGACTATGTGGTTATGATGTCTGACATTATGCATTCTATCATTTTGAAATTAGCTATCGATATTAAATGTGATTATTTGACTAGTAGGATATCCATTTGAATAAGTAAATGGAATTATTTGATTTATATTTTCCATATTATACTGATGTTTAAGTTGAAAAGGCTTTTTTTTAGTCTTATACATTGCCTGAAATATTTATTCTTACTTATGAATGTTTTCTCTATATTTTTATCCTTAAAAACAATATGGGCTCAACCCTCTCTTATGTTTTATTTTTCCTAGGATCTGAAGAAGTATATTATTATTGAACTATAGGAATAGGATAAGGGATATGAGTGTGTTCAAAGGGGACACAATATGGTTGTTTTTTCATTTCATAATGTAATTCAAAACTTATGTATGCATATAGTACATCCAAGGCTACTAAACTAATCGGTATTTCGAGACATGATCTCTTGTGACCATGCCAATGTTATGTTATAATGCACCATCTCGAGGTAACTAGGTTCGAGGAATTACAATAAAGATATATGAGGTTGTTTCTTATGTATGAAGTTGCCAACTACCATATATTAATTCCTTTTTTGTCTAGAAAGTCCATATGGGTTAGGTTTTTATTTGATGGAAAAGATAACTAATTCGTCATCATTATGATATTTCCAATTTGAACATCCACTATATTTTGATGACCACTATTTCATTGTCGTTCACATCTATTACTTATAAAATTCGTTATATTTCTATCAATTTATTTTAAGATAATAAATCCTAAGTTATAATTTTTTTCTATTAGGAATACTACAATAATATTTCAAATAGAAATCGGAATCTAAAATTTTATAATATCATGGTTTTAAGATCGTTCAACATGATAAAAACAAAGCTATGATATGTGGAAGATATCGTGGATAAAATGGTACCTCCGAGGTAACAACAACCAAAAGTATACTAGCCTGACTATGTCTAGAATATATAATTTCCCAATATAAAATGGTGACAATATCCATTGCCTTTGTATCCTTCAATGCCCAGGCCTGGGTGATACCCACTGAAACAATGATCACCAACCTTAAATTCCAGAGGTCACCAATAGTGATTGACATAGGATTTATATCTAGGATGAGTGGTAGACATTAAATACCTAATTAACTAAACATAATCTAATGTATCTTAAATCAAATGAGGTCATAGTATCATTACCTACCTTGGATATGACTAATATATGGGTTAATGGAATGCCCTACCATATAATCCCTCAAAAGGATCCAACTAAATCATCCCCAATCAATAATTATTATTAGACAACTAGATAAAAGAGATATTCTTCTCCAAAGGACTATTGAAATAAAAAACACATGCTCAAATAATTTACTCTAACATATGTATCTTCTATTATGAATGGTCATTAGTCTGAGTCTGGAAAGTTATGCTCAAAAGCACTTTTATACCAATTGCTCTCTGCCACCCCTCAAGATCCTTGATGTGAAGTTAGAATCCCAATATGACATGATAGTATGAGGGACGCCATGTAGCTGTATGATATTTTAGATATAAGGACCCATCCTTAAAACATTACATAATCTTGAATTAAATGAATATTTCACATTGAGTATCTTTTTAGGTTTATAGATTTAGATAATTAGGCCATAACATATAAATATCAATTTGAATATTATATGTAGACACTCCTACTCAATATACATTTTTTACATAAAATAAAGACTCTTAAAAAATAGTTATGTCTAGTTTCATATTTTAGACATCATGAATTTTACATGATCCCATCCTCGAACCTATTAATCATTATTTCCTGTGAAAAAAACATAAAAAATCTTTGTATGAGCATAAAAATCTCAGTAAGAGACACACAAAGAAGGCAAACTATTAGTTTTTCAAAACTATAAGTAAAACACGAATACTTTATCATAAGTAATACTTATCACCTTTATGAAGTAGTAAATACTCTTCACTAAATAAAATATCATTACATACCCTTTTATAACAAAAATATTACCATAAAACCTATATAAAGAACACATAACATATATAGGTAACTTTTCACATAAACAAACTTAAATGGAATTACCATACAATCAACTTCCACACATATCACTAAATGGAATAGCCATATGATGAATTCCATACCCAATGAATTAAAGGTTATAACATAACCCCCCATCTTGGTTTATCACGACACCACCCATCATTTGGTTTATCATGTAACCACCTTTCAAATGTTCAAGTACCATTATAAAATCATAACACATAAATTATTGAAAATATAAATATTTTATAAATAACATTTCATTTGCAATCAAAATAAATTATTTTAATATATTGAAATAATAAATAAATTTAAAATACAATTTTAAATACCAAAACTCCCAAAAATATAATAAGGGGTTTTTTTTCATTTTAAAAACATTGAGGCTTATAGAGGAATCCAACTAACGATTACAGTGGCAGAGATGCCATTGTCGATGAAAAAGTTAAAAAAATTCCTTTTTTCATTTTTAAAACACATAATAGAAAAAACAACCCTTTTGAAAGAAATTAAAAGTCAGAGGTGTTTATTATATACCGTATAAAAGAAGTAGGTATATATTATCAAAACATGCCTCAATGAAAGGATAGAGAGATGAAGTCTTTTACCTCGTGTCCGAATTGACCCATTCGTTATTTAATTTAGTTAATAAAAATATTATGTTATTTTATACTTTATTAATAACCTTTTTCAAGTTTATTATTTCATTTATATCACTTATTACCTTTTTATAACAATTAGTTAATTATTTGAGTTCATATCCTACATTTTGTCGATGTTCGTAACGTGAGTTAAAAATTAACATATTATAATTACAAATTGTCCATGTGGTAAAAATTCTATTATCTATAAAATGATATTCATGATTTAGATATCATATATATCTTATATATCATATATATCTGGTATATATATATATATAATAGTACATAACATTTGGAGATAATAAATGAAATGCACCGTCCGTGGGGATGGTAAGTCATACGTACACATGAACTCATCTTTGATTTCTATTTCATATTTCAATGGAATGAAAACATATTTATACATAGGTATATAATAATTAAGTATAATATCATATATAATTTCATTACATCCATCTTTTATATGTCCCACATATGGCATGAATGAGTCATATCACTTTGAGGGGGCGGTAGTCCACACTTCCTCAAATGAAACTATCGTTATTACCCATTATGAAAATTGTAAAAGTATTCAATAAATGAAAAATAAATAATTAAAGAAACAATATAAATATAATATATATCACATATAAAAATATTTCCATTATAATGGCCACCATGAGAGGCGATTGGAGATATTTGAACAATCATCGTTTCGTGAGGCAGTAGCTCACCATCAAGAGAAACTGTATGTTCATATCCATTATATGGAGTTGTGTGGAAGTTTAGTTTAAATAATTCTAATAAAAACAACCTATTATATTTTGGATACTGGTGTTTTTATAAAATAGGTGAATAAAAAGATTTTAGGTGGGTTGGAGAAGTAAAATAAAAGAAAATAACTTAAGAGAAGACATTACCTTTAAATCATGTATCTCTCTTTGGTTTGGACCACAAGGTTTACCTGAAGTGCCTTATTCCTAAGGTAAAGATTCTAGGAGGAAGAGATGGATGTAGGGAGATTACTTATGAATATTTTGAATGAGACAATGGGTCTGAGAGGTGTGAGTAATGAGTTAGATGTGATGGATTTTTATAAGGGGAGGAGGGGCGCTTTAGAAATGTTTAAAAATATTATTTTATTATATAATTATTATCAGTTTCTAAAAATCAAAAACTCATTAAAGTCAAATATAAGAAAACTCATTTTCAAGATAAAATCATCCAAATAATATTGGACAGGTTTTGGATATTGTTTTCATTTTTATAATCATATTTATTTAAATCATTCATTAATGAGGTAAACACTACATCATTATTGTGTCATAAATAAATTTATTTATTTGATGTCTAAAAATTATTTAACAAAATATAATGCTGTAGGAAATACCTTTATCTTTCCAATGAATAATTATAGTCAAAGATATAACTTATACAACCCCATGTAAAAATTGATTTACTAAAAGATATATGTTTGAGTCATCTTTGTCTTTACTTAAAATTAATTAATATAAAGTGTCATTTTCACAACCATGTGGTTCCATGGGGTCCCAAAATCAAACTAAGGATGCCCATGGTCGTACATGTATCAAATAATAGAAATAAGACACATGTTAGTTTAATTTAGTGTTATTATAATATTAATTTTGTACCCTTATTTACTAGATTTACCTTTCAACCATGGTAAATAAAATATTTACTGAAGTAAATATTCATAATGTCTAGAAATAAAAGATATGTATTTACAAAATTTGTACCAACTGATTCCTAATATGGTATCCATTTTAACAAATTAAAAACACATAAGGGTAATAAATTAATATAAAATTAATTACCACTGTCAAAAAAGGCATGTTTTTAATGAATGATAACTATCAAAAGAATGAAAGTTGTTTATGTCCAATTTGAACTTGAAATTACTTCCAATGAAACAAATGTATTAAATGGAAAAAAATTAATCTAATTACACTTTAAAACCAACTAAAAATATAATTTGACCATATAGATAAATTATATTAAAAGACATTATTGAATTAAAAATACAGTATTTTTCACTATTCATTAAAAAAATGAACATTATCTAAAAAATATCAAAATTTAATCCAAAGTAAATTTTGATGTCCTGATTCAAATGAATAATATTATTTTTTCTAATAGAACATATAAAAGTGACATAAAATAGATATAAAAATGGTTCTCCATCAAAAGGCGGTAAATCGACCCTTTAATGAATATTAGAGTATTTATGCTTAAAATCGGATTCTTTAATTTTTTTATGCCTCAAAAATTTATTGGATAAATGTAAAAACATTTAAAAAACATGTATAATCATATTTTAGTTTTATCTATTCATTATATCCATTACAATTGTTAGGCAGTAACTAATATTTAAAAAATATTATTTTATTTTTTTATTTTTCTGTATAACTCCACGTTGTGTGCAACGTAAGATTTCAACGAAACCCATTATTGCGTATCAAGTATTCCATCAAATGTAGCATCCCCTTTAAGGTAAAAGTAATTTTTAATTCACAAATATTAATAAATATGAAAAAGTAGTATTCTTTAGTTTCCTAGGATGTTACATCCTTCGCACCTTTGGGGAATTGCATCCTTGCAATTCTCTTCACTTATCAAATAAATGGGGGTATTTATCCATCAAATTATTTTCATATTCTCATGTTTCCTCTGAAACCATATGATTTTCCCCAAAATAATTACCTGATGAATTACCTTATTTCACAACACTTTCTCTATTTGGTCAAGAATCTGGACCGGTTGTTCCTCATAAGAGATTTTCTCTCCAACTGAACTACCTCTGGGCTCAAAACATGATATGGATCTGACATATGCATTATCAACATTGAAACCTGAATTTTTTTAACCTAGGATAAAATTGGAGGTAAGTACAATCTGTATGAAACTGATCCAACTTTATCCACGATTTTATATCATCCACTAAACCTCGAACTCAACTTTCCCTTCTGGCCAAAACACATCACATTTTCCCATGGAGAAACATTGAGAAAGACATGATCACCTACCTCAAAAGAAATATCCTTCCTCTGATTATCTGCATAACGTTTCAACTAGCTCAACACTGTTCTCATGTGATTTTGAATCAACTAAACTTTCCCTTTCATCTATTCTACCAATTTTGGTCCCATCAGCTTCCATTCACCTACTTCATCCCCAAAAGCAGAAGTTCGGCACCACTTCTCATATAATTCCTCAAATGGAGCTATCTGTATACTAGAATGAAAAATATTATTATAATAAAATTCAACCAAAGAAAGATGTTGGTCCCAAATTACCTAGTATTACAATGAAAAATAATGTAACATTTCTTCTAATGTCTGAATTATTCATTCTGATAGTCCATTTGATTGTGGATGAAAAGATGTACTAAAATTTAATTCAGTACCCAACTATTTCTAAAGGCCTTTCCAAAAGTTAGAAGTGAACTTGGGATCATGATTGGATACAATGGAGAGGTAAACTCCATGTAACCTAACTATCTCTTTAACATACAACCGAGATCGTTGATCTAAAGACAAATTATCTCGAATAGGAAGAAAATGAGCAGATTTATTCAATTGATCAACAATAACCCATATTGAATTATTACCTCAAGATGTATTTGGTAATCCTACAATAATGTCCATGGATATATTTTCCCAATTTCACCCTTGCACCGGTAAAGACAGAAACCCCCCTTTTAGTAACTGTCTATCTACTTTAACCAGTTGACAAGTCAAACACTTCAAAATAAAGTCAACAATATCTCTTTTCAATCCATCAAACAAGTAATACTCCAAAAGATCTCTGTACATCATAGTACTTCCAGGATAAAATGAAAACGGAGAACAATGAGCTTCACATAAAAACTCATTCTTCAACTGTGAATCACAAAGAACACATAATCTCTTCCCAAATCGCAAAATAAAATCATTATTAATGTTAAAATCAGGCAACATACCCTTCTGAACCAACTCTACCTTTTTCTGCAGTTCACTGTCTTCCTTCTACGATTTCTTAATTCTATCTCATAAAGATGATTTCAATGACTCCTAAAAAAACAGAGGAGTTTACTGCACCAAAAAATTCAATACCAAAGTTTATCAAGGCTTTAACAAAGAATATTGTTCCAAACATAACATGGTTATTGTATCATTACTCTTTCGACTCAAAGCATCAGCCACTTTATTTTCTTATAATGGAACGTAATGAATCGTGAAATCATAATCCTTGATTTATTCTAGCCATATCCTCTGTCTCATGTTAAATTCATTGTAAGTGAATATATACTTCAAAATTTTGTGGTCAGTATAAATTTAAATTTTACTTCATACAAATGATGCCTCATAATTTTTAAAGATAAAACAATAGCAGCAAAATCCAAATCACGTGTAGGGTAATTTAACTCATGAGGTTTCATCTAAAGAGAATCATAAGAAATTACCTGATAATTCTGCATAAGGACACAACCAAATCGGTTCAACAAAGAATTACTGTAGATAACAAGCTCACCATCTCTGGACGGTAGTGCCAAAAATGGAGCATTCACCAATCTTCTTTTCAATTATTAAAAACAATCATCACATTCCTTTTTTCAAATGAACATAACACCTTTTCGAGTTAAATTAGTCATTGTTCTGGATAAACTTGAAATTTTTTCAACAAAACATATGTCTGAACCTGCCAAACCAGGAAAAGTACGGATCTTGGTTATATTTTTTGGTCTTGGCCATTCTTCAACAACTTTTATTTTATCAGGATCAATAGTTATTCCATTTTTTGAAACAATGTGACCAAGGAATAGAATTTTTTATAACCAAAACTCACACTTGTTGAATTTTTCGTATAGTTTATTTTTGATTAGTTTTTTAAGATAACCCTTATATGACTTTCTTGATCCTCTTTACATTTGGAATAAACCAAAATATCATCAATGAATACATCCCCAAACTTATCCAAGAACTCATGGAAAATTCTATTCATAAGATCCCTGAATATAATAGGTGAATTGGTTAAACCAAAAGGAATAACTAAAAATTCATAATGGCTATATCTAGTAAGAAATGCGGTCTTCGAAATGTCTGCTTCATTTTCTTTCAACAAATGGTACCCCGACCTCAATTTAATCTTCAAAAAATACTAATCTCCCTGGATCTGATCAAACAAATCATCAATATGAGGCAAAAGATACTTGTTCTTAGTTTTTATGTTATTCAATGATCTATAATCAATGCAAAGTCTCGTTGAACCATATTTATTTTTAACAAACAGTACAAGATAACCCCATGATGATGTGCAAGGTCGAATGAAACCTTTATCTAATAACTCCTACAATTGCTTCTTTAACTCTAAAAGTTCAATTTGAGCCATTCGATAAAGGGATTTGGAAATTAGATTAGTATAAGGAACTAAGTCAACAGTAAATTCAACTTCCCAATTAGGTATTATACTAGGAAACTCCTCAGGAAAAACATCAAGATACTCATTTACCACTTGCACATCATTGATCTGAATATTTTTTTTTGTTTTCAAAAATAATTTCAAGGTAACATTCATTTCGATATTTTACTAGTTTCTCAACTTCTTGATATGTTATTAAAAGTAAGTGTTTATTATTGTACAAAAAATTTAATTCTTTCTGAAAAGAAACCAATTTAGCTTTACATTTTATCTTATAATGATAAATGGAAAGCCAATGCATTCCCAAAATGACATAAAACTCTAATTGAGGCAAAACAATAATGTTTTAAGGTAGATTCTTTTTGAGCACAAGGACATGACGGTTCGTATAATTTATATTTGTATCAAAATTTCCCCTAATTGTTTTTACCATAAGTTTAGGATTCATATCTTGAGATTATATTCCCAATTTACTGGAAAAAATCTTAGAAATTGAAAATTGTGTAGAGCCTGAATCAAACAACACATTGTTATAATCTCTATAAGAAAACAGTGTACCTGATACTATATCATTCAATGGACTAACATCAACTGAAGTAGTTGAAAATGATTTCACCACCCTTTAATACTTGTAGTCAGACTGCTTTCCCTCATTTATGTTCTTTTTTGGACACTCTTTTACATAATGACCAATTTCATTGCACATAAAACATCTTACCACTGGCTTTTCATTACTCTCTTGATCATATTCTTTATAATTATGAGCAATATGACCAGACATACCACACCAAAAGAACTTTACCGATCGTGATAAACATTCTCTATGACTATTTTAACCCCAATTCTCTCAGGATGGATATTTAATTTTCTTACCTCTAGTATTCGTTGATGAATTCTTTCCATTTTCCATCTAACTAGACCTATTCTTTTGTTTTCTCTCTCAGAAAACCTGATCATCAAAAAACTCCATTTATACCTTCTCGGAACATCTGATATGTTTCTCATAGATTTTGAATTGACAAGAGGATAAAGCTATTCAATATTTCAACTTCAGTCCTGAGTAAAATTGATTTATATTACTATCAAGATCTCAGATGATATTTGGAGCATACCTTGCCAGTCGAGTGAACTTTTCTTCGTAACCAGCCACTGAGTCATCCTCCCACCTCAATTCCAAGAATTTCTTTCCATCCTAAGTCAAACCACCTTAAGAAAATATTTCTTATGAAACATACCTTTAAAATAATCTCAATAAAGGGCATCAATCTCCTCACTATCCTTTATATTTTTTACCATCGACCACCACTGATCAACTTCACCTTCAAAACGGTAAATAGTGAGACAAACATTTAGATGTTTTAAACACACCATGGCATCAAAAATATTCTCCTGTGCTTTAATTTACCCCTCATCTGTCACAGGGTTAGATGATCCTCTACATAATGGGGGATGTGGCCTCATGAAATGCTCTACAACTGACATGTTTCTCTGGGGTTGATCTGGGGGATCTCGTGCATGGATACCACCATAATTTATAGCCTGATTCAACTGTGATATCACTAGAAAAATACTATTTAGTTCCAATTCTGACCATCTCAGGTTGCTAATTTGGAAGGTTATTCTACTCTGTATTCCTTTTCAACATTGCTACCCAATTTTTTCTGCAGAAAACCATTCTGAACATAGAAATATCTTTGGCGAAACAACATGGTATTCTGTAAATGCTATATCATTTCAATCATGCCATAAATTAATTTATAGACATTAATTTTAAAAATATTCTAACTTCTAAAGTTGTCTAAAATGACATCTAATACCAATTATAAGGAGCCAAACATAAAAAATTACATAATTTTGAATTAAATAAAAAATATACATCGATGGTCTTTTTAGTTTTAGATCGTTAAAGAAATAGTCCATAACTTATACATAGAAATTTTAATATTACATGTACACACTCCTACACAGTATCTGTTTATTTCATAAAATAAAAACTCTTAAAAAAAGAGTCATGTCTAGTTCCATATTTTAGACATCTCAACTTTTCCTTGATCCCATCCTTGAACCTATTCATATTTTTTTACTATTAAAAAATATCAAAAAAACATGGGATGTGCATAAAAAGCTCAGTAAGATATACACAAAGAAGGAAAATTGTTAGTTTTTCAAAAAAACATGTAAACAATGAATAATTTAGCATAAGTAATACTTTCCACATTTATGAAATAGTAAATACTCTTCACTGAATAAAAGATCATTGATTACACTTTTGTAACCAAACTATTACCATAAAACCCATAGAAAGAACACATAACATATAAAGGTAAGTTTGGACATAAACATACTTAAATGAAATAACCACACGGTTTAATTCCACACATATCACAAAATGGATTAGCCATACGTCTGACTTCCATACCCAATGCATTGCCGGTTATAATGTAACCACCTATCCTGGTTTGTCATAACACCACCCGTCATTTGGTTTATCACGTAACCACCCGTCAAATTCCCAAGTACAATTATGAAATCATAACACATAAAATATTTAAAATATAAATATTTTACAAATAACATTTCCTTTTCAATCAAAATATATAATTTTAAGATATTAAAATAATAAATCAATTTCTAAAAACATTTTCAATTCAAAAACACCCAAAAACAAAATAAGTGGTTTCTTTTTCAAATAACAACATTATGGCTTATAAAGGAAGCCAACTAACTATTACGATAGTGGAGAGGTCACTATCACTGATAACATTAAAAACATTCCTTTTGTTGTTTAGTAAAATGATTCATAGAGAAAATATTCCCTTTTAATGAAATTAAAAGTCAATGGTGTTTGTTATATACTATATAAAAGAAGGAGGTGTATATTATCAAAACATGCCTCAATGAAAGGAGATTGAGATGAAGTCCCTAACATCGTGTCCGACTTAAGGCGTTCTTTATTTAATTTTCTGAATAATAAACATAAGTTAATTTCTTATTTATTAAGAATCTTTTCATGTTTATTATTCCTTTAATATCACTTATTACCTTTATATAACAATTAGTTAATTATTTTAGTTCATATTGGACATTTTGTCGATGTTCCGAACTTGAGTTGAAAATGAACTTATTATAATTATAAATAGTCTATGTGGTCCAAATTCTATTATATATTGAATTATATTCATGATTTAGATATCATATATATCATATATATTCTGTATATATATATATATGTATGTATTTATAATAGTACATAACAATTGGAGATAAGAAATGAGATGCACAGTTCAAGGAGACGGTAAACTGTACGTATGCATGAATGCTACTTTCATTTCTATTTTGTATTTTATTGAAATTAAAAATTATTTATACATAGTTATATTATAATTCCTGTACAACATAATATATAATTTCATTAACTCCATCCTTTATATGTCCCATGTATATCATTAACGAGTCATATCACTTTGAGGGGGCGTTAGTCCTCACTTTCTCAAATGAAATTATCACTTTTACCCACTATGGAAACCATATAGGTATTCTATAGATGAAATATACAGATGTAAAAAAGAAAATATAATTATAAAATATATCACATATAAATATATTTCCATCATAATGGCCACCATGAGAGTTGGTTGGAGATATTTGAACAATCAAATTTCTATGAGACAGTAGTTCTCCATCCACAGAAACAGTATGTTCGTATTGATTAGGTGGAGGTGTGTGGAAGTGTAGTTTGAATAATTCTCATAAAAAACCTAGTATATTGATAATACTATTGTTTTTATAAAATATAGGAATAAAAATAGTTTAAGGGAGTTGGAGAAGTAAAATAAAAGAAAAAAACTTAAGAGAATACATTGACTTTAATTGTGTATCTCCCATTTGTTTGAGCCAAAAGATTTAGCTGAAGTCTCTTTCGACTAAGATAAGGATTATAGGAGGAAGAGAGGGATGTAAGGAGATTATTTAGGTAGAGTTTTTACGAGCCAAGGGGCTGGATAGGTGTGAGTAATATGTTAGAGGTGATGGATTTTTAAAAGGTGGAGGATGGTCTCTTTAGGAATGTTTGAAAATATTATTTTATTATATAATTAATTTTGGTTTCTAATGATCAAAACATAATTAAAGTAGAAGATAATATGACTCATGTTATAAATAAAATCACACAATATAAATTGGATAGGTTTTGGATATTGTTTTCATTTTTATAATCTTATTTATTTAAATCATTCATTAATGAGGTAAACATTGCATCATTGTTGTGTCAAAAATAATTTTATTTTTTTTATGCCTAAAAAATTTAAAAAAACTACCATGATGTAGGAAATATTTTTTTATTTAAATTGAATATTTATATTCTAAGATATAAATTATATAACCCCATTTAAAAATTTATTTACTAATATATATATGTTTAAGCCATCTTTTCCATTACATAAAAGTAGTTAACATAAAGTTTCATTATCACTCCCATGTGGCTCCATGGGGTACCTAAATAAACTCAAGGATTCCCATAGTAGGAAATATATCACAAAATAGGTATATGACACATTTTATGGTAATTTAATATTATTATAATACTATTTTTTTACCCTTATTTATAATATTAAACCTTTTACTATGGTAAATGAAATATTTAATGAAGTAAATATTATAATGTCTAAAAATAAAAGTTACCTATTTACACAATTTGGACCTCATGATTCAATATATATAATCAATTTTTCCATATTCAAAACATAGAAGTGGCAGAAAATGATTTAAAATTTATTCTCACTCTCAAAACAAAAATCATTTTTTAAGAAATAATTACTATCAAACGATTGACACTTTTTTATGTCCAATTTGAAAGTGAAATCACTTATAATGACCAAAATTCTACTAAATGGTAATAAAATAATATTATTACACTTTAAAACCAATTAAAAAGATAATATAACCATATAAATAAATTATATTAAAAGGCAATTTTTTATTAAAATACTATATTTTTCACTAGTCATTAAATTAGTAGAAATATATCAAAATTTCATCCAAATTAAATTTTTTTGTCCCGATTATAAATAAGAAAATTATTTTCTCAAATAGAACATATAAAAGTGATAAAAAATAGATTTTAAAATGGTTCTCCATCAAAAGTCTGTAAATCGGCCCTTTAAAAAATATTAGAGTATTTATGCTTAAAATTGGATTCATTCTTTTTTTAAGCCTCTAAAATTTATTAGATAAATAAACAAATGTTTAAAAATCATGTATAATCATATCATAGTTAGTTATGTTCATTAATTCTATTAAAATGGAAAGGCGTTAACTACCATTTAAAGTAATATTGTTTTATTATTTTATTTTTTGGTATAACTCCATGTTGTTTTCAACGTTAGATTTCAAAGAAACTCATTGTTTCGTATCCGATACTCAATCGAACATAGCAACCCCTTTAAAGTAAAATTAATATTTAATTCATAAATATTAATAAATATGAAAATTATATATTCATTATTTACCTGGGATGTTATAGTAGACATACAGTATTCCCATATCATCAACTGAGAATGTCGTCATGATAAGAAAGAATTGGGATAATTTTTTAATTCAATCCACGAATACCCAAAAATGTCACTACCATGAGATATCATCGATAATCCAACTAAAAATTCCAAGGAAACATCTCTTAATTTCCATTACAGGACTGGTAATATCTATAACAAGAGAAATTGCCACTGGTGCTCCACCTTCACCTACTGACAGGTGGAACACAAAGTTGTAAAACATTATCTCTAACATTTCATCCCAGGACACCAATATTGGCATTACATATCATGACAAATCATGGAGACACCTAGAAGAAATTACCATTTAAAATCTGGGTACTCTTTCATCCATTCCTTTCTCACATATATTGGAACCCAAAAACATCCATGTATATTTAGGATTCCATCTCCATCTTGAGAACAAACTGGAGGTGAGTTTTCTCCTGAAATATTGTCCCAGAGAATAGAGATTTTTTGATCTTACAAACTTCTTTCTCTTTACCCTATGAAGAAGGTAAGAGGTAACTTTCAAGGAAAAGATATAATACTACCAATGAAACACATAAAACAACAAATTAAAATAAAAAATAGGGCCTTGAATTTCCATTCATCACTTCCTTCCTATAAGGCTTATGTATGAGTCTTCTAACTCACCACATATGCTATCAGATTTTCCATTATAGAAATATAAAAAAGATAAAAACCATAGGAATAATGATATTAGAACCATATTCACTATCTGAAATTCAATTTACATTGTGGAAATAAATATTTGAGGATCTTTTGGTATATATAAACCAAAAATTTCTCACCCATCAGATAGTGTCACAAAAAAAATACGACATGAACCACTGATGCTAGATCGAGGTATTACATTGGGTAATTTCTCTCATGATCCCTCATTCAAAGAGATAATTATGAAAAACGATATCTTCCTACAGTAGAACTAATCTAATTCTAGTTCATGATTCACCACTAAACACTGTATAACATTTTACAAGCTCTATAATAATCTGAATTGATGCTGAAAGTAGAGTACATTTTAGATCATAAAAGGATTTATCACACTCTTCAATCCAAGGGAACATAACAAACTTATTTGTAAGATATTAATTGGTGATTCATGATGTGATAAGTCTTGTATCATACACTTTTAATATCTTGAAAACCCTATTCAACTCTTATATCAAACACATTCTTGGGCTTCTCCAAAGATCTCACATCACTAACCATATCCGGGTCAATATATACTTCTGATTTTGAGATAATAGGACTGAAGAAATGGAAATTTTCAATCAAGTAGTTTTATTTTTTAATATTTAAATATTGATATTTCTCTTAGTGTATTCATAATATTCTCAAGATGATTATCATGACCATAACGAGTATGAGAATACAGCAAGATTTCATCCACAAATAAGATGATAAAAGAATACAGATTGGGTTGAAAAAAATTTCATCAAATCCATGAATATGGTGTGTAATTTTGTAAGACCAAAATGAATAATGATATACTCATACAGACCATAACTTCAATGAAAATTTTGGCGAGGTATGTTTGAACTTATGACTCACACATGATAATACATTGATCTTAGGCCAATCTTCAAGAATACCCTATCTCTTTAGAGCTAGTCCAACAGATTCCCTACAAGAGGTAGTTGAAACTATTTTATAACCATAATATTGTTCAAGCATTATTAATCCACACATAAATTATGGTTCCATCCACATTATTAAGGAAAAAATGATAAACCCCATCTGAAAGTATTGTATATTATAAATCCTTTTGACTCTAGATCCTCCAACTGTCTCTTGAGCTCCAAGAGATCAGTAGGTGCTATCTTGTATGGATGAATGGAAACTGTAGATACTCCTTGAACAAGTTAGATTGTAAATAGTACCTCTCTATTATGAGGTAAGCCAAAAAATCATTTGGAAAATATCCCTAAAATGATCTAATACATGAGTGGGATCTTCCACGCATACTCCCTCTTCTCTATTAAGAGACCAACAATATGGTAGGTCACTCCTACTATCCTATGACAGTCTGGTCCAACTATACCATCTTAGACATCCCAATCACACTTTTGGATATAACTGATGCTCGCGCGGTAACTCATACTGCCACAAATCCAACGGGAAACCTCAAGAGAATGTTTCCTGAAACAATAAGAACTACTAGTCTACCATGGCACTAAACCTATGTTCCTAGAACTATCACATTACCTCAATTATTACTCAATTATAAATTCATGTTTCATGATATCAGAAAAAGTATGTAGGAAAACAACTTTCACCTAAGTATGGATGGAATACTAGATCCCATCATCAAAACATCATTCTCACGACTGATCATCATCGACTAAAAGTAGTGAAAAATAGTATATCAGTAAAAAAACTTGAATAGTCCCTAGAAAAAAAAGAACACTACTCAAGATTCAGGAAATATATGGCTCGATTTTCTCCCAATATATAAGAAAAAGTGTTATCATAGAATGCAGTCTGTAAGATAACACACACCATGGCCTTATAAATACAAACCTAGGTAATCCAATCCCACAAGTTATTTTACAAATCACATTGAATATAGGTTGAAATATTGACACTAATCTCTAGAGGAATCCCCACATTTTTAAATACAGATTGAGTTGCCTCCATCCAGGACTCGACAAACTATGGACCACCATAATCAAAAAAGATGGGTGGATGACGTTACTGGAACCCATGGGTCAGATCATACATTGTATGTGCAGATAATGGAGCACCCTTTATAGACTACATCAGACGTAGGTAACCCTTATGTAGTTGATCATACATATCCAATTTAGGTATAAAAGTTTGTTCATCTAGTGATACTACATGATTAATCACTAGGGGATCCAGGCTCACCACCTATGGAGTGTGGTCATCACTACCCTCCTGGCACACAACATGATGACTTTGTGGGGTCATTGCTCCAAAAATTCCTTCCACACAACTTATATCAGGATTGTAAACAGATAGAAGCACTCAGAGAAGTAGAAAATAAGAAGAAGGGTTTACTACCTAGGGTATATTCCCCTAATAACCCACTTAGGATTCTAGATATTAGTATGTGTTTATATTTGATTTATAGGGGTTCTTGTAGAGGATGGGTCAATCAAAATTTTCCTCCACATTTACTAGAACACATATCATTTTATATTTGAATTTTGTTATTTACATATATCAAGGATCAATTAACGGATCTCCATTACCAGTAAATAAGGGGCCATACACATTATCATAGAAATGAACACCAATTAAATATCTATTTAAACCCCTTGTATATTTATTCTCATATTGTAACATGTAATATATGATGGCTTAATATGGTAAATTACTCCATAAAACACATGAGGTTTGATACACCAAATTAATTAAAACTCGAAATCACTTAATCTTTGTCATAGAACTACTCATTTAACTAGAGATATATAGTTGACATGGGTAGAAAATAGAAATTTAATATGTCACAAACAACCTGTATAGGAAAAAACTACTTAGATTGATGTTGACACTGTAAATTACCAACTACCAACCCAGTATAAGATTTTAGCAACATAGGAATAAATAAAACAACCATGGATCACTCAATAATCACAAGCAACACAAATAACTAAAATAGTGAAATGCACCTATATGGCATGGAATATGCATTTATTTTAAATTATAGGTTCTTATAATGATGAAAAATTGATGATTTCTTTCCATCATATCATCTATGAAAGGTTAAATATCAATATTTAAAACATAATACCATAACTCATGTGAATCACCCAAAGGTGGAAATATATCATATGTAATAAGGAAAATACAGAAAAACAACTTCCCAATCCCATGAAACATGGAATAAACCCCGAACATGGGTTAGATACTTTTAGGAATAGCTTATAACAATGTTCTATCATGTTATTAATCTATTTTATATATATTCCCAAACAATAATAACAAATAAAAGAAAAACTACTTGGATACTAGTATGTGACATCTTGAACACAGGTTCCACTCAAAGCTTACCCAAGACCGATTGGTCACAATGACTCTGGCATGCCTCCCCATAAGCCAGATGATGTTGACTAATAGTGAGGGACTTGGGTTTTTTTTTTGTGGGGAAAATATTCCCACACAGCTATAGTGGAGCATAAAGAATAAGTAATAAAGGATTAGATACTTAACTATATATAGTAGTTGTCACTATAGGATTGAACACTATAACAATTGGACTAGTCTCCCTTCTTAGTGGGAGGGGACACAAATAAGATTAAACTAAAAATAATTATCAAAATCATGAAACTGAATCATATACATATTGATGATAATTAATTTCAAATCTCTAGAAATATGGAAAATAGTTATAAATGGTAGTAGGCAATACATGATATATAAATAAGAAAAAATTAACCAAAAACTATACCTCATCCCAAATGTTGGCACATTCATCTTCTACCAAGCCCCATCCTAAGAGAGAAATCGATATTGGGTGTCCAAAGGGGAACAATTCCCATTATTGACCCATGAATACATATAATCATCTCATGTACTATAACATCCAATACTTTACATATAGATATTACTTCAACATTGAATAATTTTTGTTACATAACAAAAACCCTGCTAGGGATATATAGGTTTAATGTCTATAGAAATTGGGAAACATAAAAAAATGGTAAACAAAACATCCAAATTGTCTCCCTCTTATTTCTCCACAACTAGACTCATTTTTGACAAATAATACTAAATACCCTTCATCATGACCTAGGGAAAAGAAACATATAAATGTGTGAGATCAAATTCTTAGTAATGGTAAACAATGGAAATATCAATCATATCATAGCTATAAGAACCTAACTTTTGAAAATTTTATCCTACATATAAAAGCTTTTAATATAATGTTAAGGGGTAACTCATAAAATTGTGATGTAAAACCAATATTCATAACATAAGACATGATATTTTTTGGCATAAACATATAACAATAGAAAATAATTTCATCTTAGTCAAGGCTCATTGCCGACACCATCATAGGTGTCAAAGTCCATTACAGAACTGAGTTCACTCCTCATTCTAGCCTTGTATTACTGAACTAGATTTACTTTTCATTATTGTCATGTATATCTCATGATATATAAATATTTACCCAATAAATTGGTGGGAGATATAGGTCCCACTCATATTTTAATAAAACCAATCTTACATGTTCCACAAAAACAAAAAAACATTCACCATAGCATAACCCATGAAATAAAATGGGTTTCTAAAAAATCAGGACATTATAATTTATATAAAATAGGTGTATTTTCCTAAATAAAACACAATAAAATCCTAGTAATAACATGGTTATAAAAATAACCCTATTTAAAGAGTTTCAACTTATATGGATAATAATTTTGAGAAAACAATTGATATTAATTTTAAAGGAAAATATCCTTTCTTCTTCCAAAATGTTTTCTTCCGAAAAATGCCACATGCTTTTAGAAGAAATTATTTTACATGAAAACAAATCTGTATGATTATAGGGGAATATTTAAGGAAATAAGTCATTATGGATGTGTGAAAACCTGTTCATGCAGTATAAGTCAAAAAAAAACATTCTTATTGTACTTTTTTTTTGAAAAAGTCAGGAAGTACCTCGTAACGAAAACGACAAAAGATTCCATTCATACTATTTAGTAAAAATTAAACAATGGGTAAAATTGAATTTAAATCATTATAAAAGGATAAAAAGAATATTTTCAGATACATATTTTGGAAACATGGATGTGGATGATAAATATACCCCAGTAAATACGTACGAATAAACAATCTCAGATAAAACCCAGATTTAAAAAGTTATCGCTCACCTTAGGATGATATTCTTCATATGTATCCAAAACTCCTGTATAATAATTTAAATCATGCAAATGGTTTATTAAAGAATCATAATCATTTTTATGATAACATTTTTGATCAAATTTTCATCTGTTTTTTAGTAATATTTCATAGTTACTCGTTATTCGGGTGTTAACTCCTTTATGTTCTTATGCATGTTTTTTCGGATAAGTTATTGTTACACTTTTTTAGGTTGCAGTTATATGATTTATTGCCTGGTATTAGTATAATATAGATAATATATATTCATTCAATTCATTTATATAATCACGATTTAATGAAGATTATATATAATGAATCACATCACACCGTGGAGATGGCAAGTCATACGTAGAGACGACCAACGATATAATTCCAATAATTATTGAATGGTATTGAAGTGGATAGTTTATAGTATCTCAAAATAAATATAATTTTATATTAATTATATATATATAGTAATTCCATTATTATACCCATCCATGTAAGGTGGTGGTGAAAAACAGAGTACACCATGGCGTGGAGACGGAAAGCTGTACGTATGCATGCGTGGTGATATCATTTTTCATAGGATGGGTAGAAGGTGGAATATAGTTGTTTAATAATAATAATAACCTCTCATAATATATGTAATATTGAATTTATTACTTTATAATTAAAAAACTCTGGAGGTGGAAATATAAGAAGAATGAGTTTTGAAAGAAGCAGTAAATGATATTACCTCTTCTTCGATGCGCCGCGTCTAAAAATCCACATAGAGAAGTAGAGTTGGACTTCGAAGAAGACCATGACCACTAGAATGTTTCTATGGAAGATGATAAGGTGAATATTCATGTGATAGTCGGGCATGAAGGCTCAAAATGAAGTGAATTGTTGAGGGAGGAGGTACCCTTTTATAATTGAGGTGAGGGGCACTTTTGGAAACCTCAAAAGTATTCATTTATAATAAAACCAAACCCCACTTAAAAACCACCTACTTTTTCCAATTTCGAATATGATATTATATAGTATTTTAATATTATCAAAAAATAAATTTTAGACTAGTGTTTATGTCGATTTCAGAAATATCATTTTAATTGATACATAGTTATTCTCTATAAATAACAAATATTTCAATATTAAAATGGTGAAATATTTAGTTTTTCGAAGTCAATTAGACCATAAATGAATAATTTAGAACATTTTAGACCATATAATATTCAGTATACATTTCTAAAAACGTTCTATTATATTTAAATAATTTAATAAATCCTTATTTTCACAAAATATCAACTGTGTCATTATTGACACTATTTAATTCATGGATTTTTAAAAATATAAAAGTAAGAAGTGACCCGCAATGAAAAAAATTTATTATATCTGTAAGGGTTCAAGGTAATATATAAAATTCATCTTAAATAATAATTATCAAATAATTATATTTATTAAAATATTTTTATTAACATTGATTTGAACTATTAATTAAGAAACTAATTACTACCTAAATTTTTTGTAATTATTTAATATACTTATATGTTGAATAAAAATTAAAAATAAAATAATATGATTAAAATAGTTCAATTATATTTTTTAAGAGTAATTTTAGTCAAATTTATATTCTGAAAACCCCAACTTTTAAAATTTTATACTCTTTTAAAACATGAATGTGACCAATTTATCCTCACAGTAAATCAAAAAATATATATATATTTCATAATATCTTATATAAGATTAGAAATGGTAAATAAGTAGAAATTTGGTGCTTATAGTAGATATATAATCAACCAATAAGGTTTGGTCATGTTTTTTGGCCTTTTGATGGTTATTAATATTTTAATATTTTTTATATTGATTTTTTAACAATTAATTAATTTTTTCATCATCCAATTATAAGTCTTTAAGTTAATAATTTATTTCCAAAAAATTATATATTAATATTAATGATAAATAAAAAAAAAATTATCTTTCAAATGAGTATTTATAATCTAATTTATCTTCTTTATAACCATATATTAAAAATAATTTAATTATTAATGTTTGAGTAAGTCATATTTCAATTTTCTTGGAATAAAATAAAATAAATGTCCTAGTGTCATCCATGTTGGTTCCAATGGATACCACTTCAACCAAAAAATGTTTTTGGAAAAATTATAATCATCCAATAATATTAATACAAGTTTTCGGGTAATTTTATTATATTATATTTACTTTTAATTACCTGATTTACCCTTTTACCATGTTAATAAAATTTACCGAAGTAACTATTCATATTGGTCAAAAATAAATTAAATCAATTTACATAATTTGGATATTCTAATTCAAAATATAGAATCAATGTATCAAAATTCGAAACACAAAAGTTGCAATAATGAATTTAAAATTAATCCCATTGTTGAAATGAGAAAACATGTTTTAAAAGTGAAATTATTGCAAGAGATTGAAATGTTTTTACATCTAAATTTAACGTAAAATTAATTCCAATGACCTAAATTATATTAAATGGTAGAAATATATTCTATATATACTTTTAATCCATTCAATAATATAATTTTACAATATAAATTATTTCATGGAGAAAAGTTATTTTCAATTAAAATTTAGAGTATTTTTTTATTCATCAAAACAAGAATGTTATGAGAAAAATATCAAAAATTCATCTAAAGTAAATTTTTATATATAACTTGAAAATAAATATTTATGTTTTCATATAAAAATTATTAATGTGTTAAAATATTAATTTAAAAGGGGTTCTCCCTTCAATGGTGTAAAATTAAATTTGTTTCAAAAAATAGGTTTTTATAAGTCAAATAGGGTTTTATTCATACCTTATTACTAAAATACCAATTAAATGAATATCAAAAAAAATTTATTAAGTATATAACACATATATATCTTATTAATTTCACTATAAAAATTAATTCACTCATAAATGAAAATATCTATTTGATTTATTTTTTTTATAAATAATTGATATCCATGAATTCACAATGAATTTTCTTTAGTTAGTTATAATTATTCTTAATAACAAAATTTCTAGGCTATAATTGTAATTTTATAATAATGGAATCTTTAGGTTTGCATAAACTCATGACTGTGTAAAAAATCTACTGAAGAATAAGAATTATTTAAAGAAAATATTTCATAAAAAACATCTAGGTATTACATTCTACCCCCCTTAAACTGAATTTCTCCCTCACAATTCGTCACTTGGAAACAAATAGATGAGGATAAATCTCCCTCAAAATATCCTCAATTTCCCATATAGCTTCATCAAATTGGTGTTTGATCGATAAAACTTTGACCATGTAGGTGGTATTGTTTTTTAGAACTTTTTGGCTTCAAACAAGAATCTATATCAGTTGTTCTTCATAAGAATGATCTTACTCCAGCAGTACAACTTCTGATATTATTATATGTGAAGGTTCTAGTATGTTCTTCCTTTGGACATATAAATGCAAAAAATCATGATGTTGAGAGAGATTCGGTGGAAGTTCCAATCAGTAACCTACCTTCCCAACATGATCTATAATTTTAATGGACCGATATAACTAGGGCTCATCTTGCCATTCTTTCCATATCTCATTAATCACTTCGAGAGAGATATTCATAGAAACACCTTATCAACCACATCAAACTCTATGTCTTTTCTTTAGTTGTTAGAATAACTTTTTTTCGACATTGAGCTGCTCTTTTGTGTTGTTGAATAGACGTAACCTTTTCAACAATTTCATCAACTAGATCATGTCCTAATAGCTTTCTTTCCCCAACATCATTCCTACAAGTTGGAGTTCTCAAATTATTTTCATAGTGTAATTCATAAGGAGAAATATGAATATTGGAGTCAAAGCTATTGTTGAATGAAAATTCCTCCAATGGTAGGTTTTGATTCCAACCTCATTTGAAATCCAAAGGAAAGCTCTCAACATGTCTTCCAAAGTATAACATTTACACTCAGATTGACCATTTGTGTGAGGATGATAAGCAATGCAGAAACTAAACTCTATAACCAGAGCATACTGAATACTTCACTAGATCATTGAGGTAAACCATAGATCCTGATCAAATTTATAGGAATATGGTACTCCAGGAAATCTTACCACTTCCTTTACATATATCCTAGCAATCTGATCAAGAGAGAAACCTTCTCAAATAACAATGAAGTGTGCCAACAACATAAGGTGATCAAATATAACTGATATATCATTTTGAACTATATATTTTAAAGAAGTCTAAAAACAATGTCCATAGTGATGTTTTCCCATTTCCATTATGGAATGGGTAATGGTTTTAACATCCATATAGACTTCTATCTCTCAACCTTAACTTACTCACTCACCAAGCACCGATAGACATATTGGACAACATCTGTTTTCATGCCATCGCACCTGAAATACTATTTTAGGTCCCTGTACATCTTTATGGTTCTAGGATGAATAGAGACTGATGAACTGTGAGCCTCATACAATACAACTTCAATTCAGGAACATTTCTCACCTTCTTTTGCAACTCTATATCTTCCTTATGAACATACTTAATTGTCACCTGTATTGATGGTTTAACTTTCATTTGAAGAAGATATTATTTATACCATTCTATTCAAATTTCAGGATCCATCTTTTGAAAATCCATAAATATTAGATCTTTTGTGATCCTCATTATGGATAAGCTAGCATGGTCTTTTTGACTCAAAGATTCTTCGACCTTGTTCCCTTTCTAAGGGTGGTAATGTATTGAGAATTTTTAATATTTAATCAAATCCATCCATATTCGTTGGATCATATTCAACTAATTTTGTGTGGAAATATACTTTAAGCATTTATTATCAGTATAACTATCACAACTTTCACCATAAAGATAATACCTCCATATCATTAATGCAAAGATTACCATAGGTAACTCCAAATCACGAGTTTGTTAATTTTTCTCATGAATTTTCAACAATCGTGAGGCATAATCTATCACTATATCATTTTTCATGGGAACACATCCTATCCCCTTCGTGGATGTATCACTATAGATCACAAAACTTTCTCCACTACAAGACAGTGTGAGCACAGGTGCACCGTCTATCCTTTTTTAAGATCTTTGAAATTATATTCACATTCCTCTATCAAAATAAACCTAACTCCTTATCAACTCAAATTGGTGAGTGGATTATATAATTTTACAAAATATTTCACAAAGAGTTGAAAATATCCAGCCAAACTAAGAACACTTTAGATCTCAGTTTCCATTTTTGGTGTTGACCATCTTTCAAAAACATCTATTTTTGCTGGATCCACAGATATCCACTCTCTTGAGATTATGTAACCCAAAAATGAAACTTTATGAATCAAAAACTCACAAATGGTAAATTTTGAATAAATATTATCCTTTCATAAGGTCGTAAATACGATTCTCAACCGATCGGGATGTTCTTACTTTCTCTTTGAATAGATAAGAATATCGTCTATAAAGAAAACTAAAAACTAATCATGATAGTCTTTAAAGACTATTTATTAGATCTATGAAGATAGTAGGGGAATTAGTAAGAATAATAGGTATCACTATAAATTCATAGTGTCTATATGTTTTACAGAATTACATCTTTGATATATTCTCCCTTTTGACCCTTAATTGATGATATCATGAATTAAGATCACTCATGAAAAATAATGAGATCCACGTAGTTGGTCAAATAAGTCATTAATTTGGGAAAGATGATATTTGTTCTTGATAGTGATCTTCCCGAGTTCTCTATAATCAATGTAGATTCTCATTCATTCATATTTCATCTTAACAAACAGAATAGGTGCTTCCTAATGTGATACAATAGGGCGTATGAATCCATTATCAATATTCTCTTGGAGTTTCTTCTTCAATTAATGAAACTTGATTAGGAATCTTCAATAAGGTGTATTTGAAATTGGAATAACACCGTATATGAGTTCGATTGAAAACTAAACTTCACGATTTGGTGGAAGACCTAAAAATTCTCCCTAAAAGACATCGTCAAATAGTTGTACAACAGGTTTATTCTTAATCGGGAGTTTTTACCCATCAATTGGAGAAAAATAACCTTCATTTACCAGAATCAAGACCCATAAGATGGATGAAATTTCCACTAGAAGGTTACATTGATCATTACATCGATAGATGATCATAGATTGATCTGGAATATGAAATATGACTTCCCTTCTTTGGAAATTGATATGATCTGTATATAGAGAAATCCAATCCATGCTAAAAATCCCATCAAATTAAAATATATTAAGGATCATAAGATTTGTAGGAATCAATTTACTACAGGCATCAAATGGATAAGATTAATAAACTATTGATGCGATAATTGTGCTATTAGGAGTTTTTCCAGGTATCTTAAAATCTAATTTCTAAGGTAATACAATGATACCATTAGAAAATTATTCAAAAATAAAAGAGTGGGTGGATCCCAAATCAAATAAAACATTTTTTTACTTTATAAGGGATTTTAAGTGTACCTTTCACCACATTATTATCAGACTCCACATTGCCAATTGTTATTTAATGTGAGTTTCCTTTGTATTTTTCCTTAATATTTGATTGACATCGACCATCATCAATAACCCTTGGATTAATGCTTTTATTGGAATAATGCCCCATTCCATTGCACTTGAAACATTGAAGTGTAAGAGGTGCATTTTGTGTATCCTTTTTCTTTGTTCCCATCCTTAGACATATTATCCAATAACTTCAGCATTCAACTACTTGATGACCAAATTTTCCACATATAAAACATTTACTAGTCCCTTTAAGACAATTACCTCCACGTTTCTTTCCACACATTGAGCATAAGGTGAAACTCCTCTTCTTTTCAGTGTGGTCTTTAAATTTTCATTTGAATTACATTTTTCTCTTCTTATCAAACCCATATGAATGATGAGTTACTCCAATCTCTTTATCAACCTTGAGATCAAATTGAATAACTGCCTCGTATATATTGAAACCCCTTATGGATAATGATCTCAAGATAATTAGTTTTAAGCCCCTAAAGAATAAGTCACTTTTACTCTTTGGTTGGATAGTAATTCCAAAAGCATACCTTCCAAGTCTTGTAAAAATTTTATTGTAATTACCAACAGATTCATAATCCTTTGGCTTTAGTTCAAGAAACTAGTTCACTGTCTTTGTTCAAATAATACACAGAAAGTAATTATTAAAAAATAATGTTCTTGAACTCATCCCATTCTATGGAATCAATATCATCTCTTTGCCTCATTTTATTGATAATATTACACCATTGATCAGCTTCACCTTCTAAATGATATACTTATAAGAATAAAATATCATGTTTAGAACATTGTATAACTGAAAATATCTTTTCAGTGGTTCAGGTCCATTGTTCAGCCACTAATGGATTAAAATACCAACTAAATGAAGGAGGAAGCTGCCTCATGAAGTATTCAATGAAATGTTTCTCCCTCCTTTTATCATTTGGAAGTCCAACATGATTCATATATTGAGAATTTTTTGTGAGAATGGATATAATATTTTTAATTATATCCCCCAAAACATTTGGTTTCTTTAGAGGACAATCATTACATTGCTCGTCACATTCAGTATTAATGCGGGTTCATCAGGTTCCAGCCATTTATTAAAACCACGAATCATAGTGTGAGAAACACCAATAATAATAGTAAAAACACAAAATTAATGAATAAAATTTCAATTTAGGACATGTTAGGTTTTATCCTAGATTATTCCTGAAAATCTCTAAAACAAAAGAATAGGATTGTAACCTATAAATATAAATATATGTATGGTTCATACTAAGGTTATTTCATCTTAGTTTCCAAAGGTTAAATATACCTTTTCTCTGATAACAACTATAACAAACCATAATTACCATATAGATACTACTTAAAAATTGAAGAATATTTTTTACATAAAAAAACCAGTCTAGAACCATATAGGTTTAGTGTCTTTAGAAATTAGGAATCATAAACAACTAGTTCATAAAACATCCACATTGTCTCCTTATTATTTCTTTATAAATAAACTCCTTTTTGACATATCATACATAATACCCTTCTTCACGACCTAGGGAAAAGAAACATAAGAAAGGGTGATCTCAAATGCTCAATAAGGGTAAACAAGGGAAGTTCCAGTCATATCATAATCATAAGAACATAACATTTTAAAATCATATCATGCGTATAAAAGATCATAATATCATGTCATGAGATAAACCATAAAAGTGAAATATAATCCCTAGATACATAACATAAGATAGGAAATTTCGTGTCCTACACACTTAATCATAGAAAATCAATAAATAGTATTCAAGGCTCATTATCAAGAAAATCATAATGGAAAAAGTCCATTACCGAACCAGGTTCACTCCTAATTCCATCCCTATATTACTGAACTGGACTTAATTTCCATTTCATTCATGCCTATCTCCTATGATATGATTCATTACCCAATGAATTTAAAAGAGATATTGGTCCCACCCATCTCATAATGAAACCATTCTTACGTGTTATATAAAAACATAAAAACATTCACCATAACATAACCCATGAAAGAAAATGGATTTCTTAAACATCATTCCATTATAATTGATATAAAAAAATGGATTTCATTAATAAAACACAATCTAATGATAGTACTAACTAGTTTAGAAATATAACATTATTTAAATAGTGTCATCTTATATGGAAATTAATTTTTATAAATCACTGGAAGTTAATTTCTGAGGAAAGTATCAATTCTTTTTCAAAAATGTTTTCCTTCCTCATAATCAAAAGAAATATTAGAAAAAATCATTTTATGTGAAAATAACATTGTAAACTTTTATGGGAATGTTCAAGGAAAAAATCCATTATGAAAGTGTAAAAATCTATTCATTCCGTATATTTAAAAAATATATTTTTCTCATAATTTTCCCAGAAAATTTAAAGAGCACCTCGTACAGAAAACGACAAAAGATTCCATTCATACCAGTTAGTAAAAATTCACTAATGGGTAAAATTGAGTTAAAAATTATATGGGGATATAAATAATATTTTGAAATATATATTTAGGAATCATTGATGGGGATGATAAATATACCCTTGTAAATATTTACGAACAAACAGTCTCAGATAAAAATGTGATTTTCAAAGTTATCCCTTACCATAAATATGATATTCCTCATATTTATTCGAACCTCTGGTATAATGATTTAAACAATTTTAATAATTTATTACCAAACCATAATGATTTTTATAATATCACTTATGATCATATTTTCATCCATTTGTTAGTAACATTACATTGTTACTCATTATGTGGGTATTATATGTTTTATGTTCTTATGCATGTTTTGTCGGATAAGTTCTTATTCCTTTTTTTAGTTTATTGTTATATAATTTATAGAATATTATTCGTATAATATAATGTAAGGTCCTAAAAATTTTGAAAAGGGGAATGGGAATCCTCCCTTAATTAGAGAAAGGATTCTTCACAATTTCCCTTAGAATATTGGTCAAAAACATGAAGAATACTCAAAATTGAAAAAGGACCAAGCGATCCGCATATTGGTTCAACATAAGTGGAATGTGGCTGGTACAGCGAGCCCCCACGGAACCAGCGTCATCCATGAAATGGAGGCGGTAGCCCCTATGCGGGCGCAGAACATGACGAACATCAGGACGGTGCACCACCGCGGACTTCCCCAGCTGTGAATCGCGCCAGACCGGCCCATGCAGAGCGTGCTGTCATTCTCCGAATAGAGGCGGAGCCCCGTGCGGCTGCAAATCACCCCTTGAACTGACTTGGTTCACGGGTGAGTTGCATTCAACGAACCCCCGTGAACCTCAGATTGACCATGTCATCTCTAGGCTGGGTTTTCATTCATGGGCCTCCGAAAAAGGTTTTTCATGACCGCGGTACAACCTTTTCCCCCCCATCTATAAAAGGAAGTCGAGGGGGAGAAGAAATTGGATTCGGATTTGTATGCTTGGATATTTTGAGGCTGAAGGAGATTCAAGAAGAAACTTTTCGAAGGAAGGAGCGTAGGATTTCATGAACCACGATGTTTCAATTCGCGAACAAGTACAGGTCCAGAACTTGAAACGAATTTATAACGAACCAAAAAATGCATAACAAATTGGTGAACCAAAAACTAATATTATAGCCGCGAGCCATGAACCATCCGAGGATGTACTCCCTGTCGACCTGGGTGTTTATTCCCCCTTATTGATCCAACGCGCCACGTAGCACCTTCCTACGCAGACACAGCCCTGACCGGTAGGTGCCTAGCTGCCGCTTCTCGCACGGAATCCAGCGCCACGTACCAACTTGGTATACGGGCCAAACCCAAAGCCATGTACCACCCTAGTACGTGGAATGACCATCAGTCCGTGTACCACCCTGGTACGTAGAAAACCTCTCCAACTGCGTAACAGTCCCCTACGCAAAGGGAACCACTCCTCATTCACCCTTGTGGCCCGCCAACTCATTCAGTGTTTCCATTACCCGATCCAGGTAAAACCTTTCAAATACAACCCAATCCTCTGCAATCCCTTCATTGGCCTATTCACCGGCCCTGAGCCAAGGCCTCTACCAAAGCCACTGGACTCGAATGATGAAACCATCAGGTGCGTCAGCGCGCCACCATGAGTTCACATACCCACGGTAGCTGAGGACAAATGGGTTTCCCTGACCCATCAGTGGATTCTTGATGCATTCATGGGTTCACATTCCCACGGTAGTGCAGGGTTCGAGCTCGAGAGTTCCCTCTGTGCCTCTCCACTCACCAGGATTGAGGGATCCCGACGGACTTTCCTTTTGACGAGGAGCAACGATGAGCACTTCTCCCCTCTCTTGGGAGTGGCTAGGCATCCCTTCTAGAGTAATCCCCACAACATCCTCGCCGGAAGTCAATGGCCCTCCCCTCCCTTCCAGGAAGGTTCATTGCTACGCCGCCATATCCCTGTCCCCAGCCGACGCGACTTCTAGCCCCCTCCAACATCAGAAGAGGGAGAATCCAATAGCACCGACCCTTTATTTCCTCCGCCATAGCCATTGTATCTACCGTGCGACTACTACCTTCTCCTCGCTCTGACATTAGGTAGAAGAAGAGTCTTGCGGTTCCGGCCACCTTCCCATGAGGAGGAAAAAGTGTGAGGCTTTCCAAGTATGTTACATTCTCTTATTTCTCACACCGAGCATGACTCACTTGAGCTTAGAGATTTGTCATGGTCGTGGCGTCCACACCACGACGACGGTTAAACGAAATATATGGGTTTTGATCCCTATCTCCCAAACAGGGTACATAGGACACATCCCCAAGGTTCAATCTCAGTAACATGAAACTATCATGTGTAAGCCCTAATCTTCCAGAACTACATGTAATTTAATTCCCGGCCAACTGGGATACGTAGGAAACTTCCCCGAGGTGGAATCCTGATCCTTAAGTCTGACATACACCTTTGTCCCTATCAAACCAAGTCCTTATACCCCAGCAGGACCATCTCCAAGCCCAGTAAATTACTTCCCTTGGGTCTTCTGGGTAGCTTCGGCATAAGCCCCACAATAGCTTTGACCACACATCTGTCGCCCAGGTGTCCTTGCCACATGACATTAAAATATACGGTTGGGTCCTTATCACATGGCATTAAAGGGTGATGTGTCCCGTTGACTGGAATTGAGCTTAGTGGATTCTGATTCCTCTCACGAGGATACGTAGGAAGCCCGTATCATAGGTTCGATCCAAATTCTTAAGTCATTATCTATCCACCCTAGATGACAATAAACTCTAGAGTGGCCAGTTATGAGGCTTTAAGCCCATACTGTCTCAATGAGTCCAAATTCCTCAGAGTCATTAATACAATGATGGATGGTAAACCTCAGGCCTAATTGATTCTGAATCCCTATGTTCAGTTGATCATTGCCAACTAGGGATAATTTGTGGAGACTATGGTTGGGGATAAAACAAAGACTCACGAACATATGAATAAATATTAAATCTATAAGAGAGTCCCAGAACAAGCAATAAATCCCCCCCCCCCCAAGAGGGTGCGATGAGCCTGACATCCCATCCTCTTGACCATTTTAAGTTCTTAAGTGTCCCTGGCTAAATATCCCAGTAAACACCTACCTTTGGAAAGCAGTTCCATGTATCATTGGATAAGAAACCATTGGGCGTTTCGAAGAAAAAAATGATGCACCCGACATGAGTGATTAAACAGAACTCAGCCATCTTAAAATCTACCGTCGATAACATTAACCCCCCCCCCCCTCGCGTCAAAACAAAAATGGTGAACCCGACCTGAATTTTAAACCAGCATTACGGATTTACCCTAATCCCACTTTGTGACCCCTTATACTCACGAGGAGGCCAATCAATATCATTATTTATGCATGGGATTATGAGATGCTGCTTTTACAGGTTTGATGTTTGTATTTGTTAAAATATTTTATAGGTACCAATCAGAACTCACTTAAATCCAATGGCGTCACGAAGGAACTCGCAGACACATACTTCATGGAACAAAATGACTGGGTAGTCCCACCATTGAAGGACCCCGTCACCTACTCAGCATCTTTAACACTGGGTCTTGGATGCGTTGATCCAAGAGTACCACTTGAATGGTACTCTACCGACGGTGGAGGCAGTCATGCATGCCCTCCAATCAGCAAAGACCCGCTACCCGCCTACCCAGCAGCGATCGAGAATGTAGATCCATACAGCTCCTGTTGCCATCTCATACTGGTTCGGGAGTCTATCCCCGGAATGGGACAACACAAATGTCCCTTATATTTGGGAGGCGGATGGGGCCAACACTAAATACTTCATCCCCACTGAACGGGGGTTCTTCTCTAAGGCCACCACTGGAAGACGTCGTGGTGGTTACACCACGACTCAATATCCTCACACTAGGGAGAATATCACCCCGAGGATCCAGGCCCAACCTCCCCGATCCCCGGCCCCTCGGACCGCCCGACAAGGGTGGAAAATGTGACATTATGGACCAGTGATCACCCTTTTCCTTGAGGAGGAGCTTCACTGCCCAGTCACAAAGACATATCACTAGCATGCACATACACCTGTCTACTCCTCCAAATCCCACCATCCCAAAATGGTGGCATCATACGAGCAGGTGAGCATTCCCGCCGAGCTTTGTCAAGCCTGTCACCCACATAGGATGACACCTACCCGGCATGTACTTCTCCCTACCCGGGGTCATGAAGTCCACCAACCAGACGTGGTGGAAACCCAACGCCTACAATACCAGCTCCTAGAAGAGGCTCTTGATGCCTACCATCCTGATATGTTGGCAATCAACAAAACCCGCCATCCATATGTGGTGGAAATTAATAGGCAGCCATGTGTACCTGCTAACAAAGACCACCGACTCAATATGGTGGGGAACCAACATATGCAGAGCTAGCTCCCTACGGATGGAAGTTTAGTCCGCCACCCCGATATGGTGGCAAACAGATATGTAAACTAGCATATCCCGGCACATGGGCAGACTCATTCACCTTCCCTGACAGACGAGAATTGTCAGTACCCACTAACCACTGGAGGACCATAGTAGGATATTCCTCCTCTAGTATAAGAATGGGCCTTCATACCCATTCCATCCAAAGATTTCTCGCTACATATCCTGGCAATAATGGAGTAGCAGGTATTGATCCCAAATCATATTTTGAAGACATTCCAGAATGTAATTGCATTGGCAACAACATCAAGGACTCGGGCCCTTAATCCCATCTACTAATTGAGGTGACTCATCTAAGAGACGAGATAGAAAACTTAGAGTAGATATGCATCCCCACTTATACCCAGGATGGTCTTCCTCCATATCCCGTGATACAAGGGCAACCGGATCAAGCATCTTCACTTGTTCCAACTGGGGGACACTCGTCCATCATGGTGGATGCTCCAGAGTAGGCATATATCCCTGTTAAAACTCATTATGTTCTTAGGAATATCCCAGTAGCATCACAGGACCCAATTATATTGGGAACCAAAGGTGAAGGCTGTTATCAACAGCAGATGGTCCCCACTGCTCGCAAGAGAGCACCCCGAACGCGCTGAAGGAAGCCAAAAAATAAATAACGGGTTCATGACTACACTCTGCTAGAAGCTGGGGTTCTCAACGCTGCTAAGAAGATGCCAAAGGCTTAGAACCCTGCCCACCCATTACCATATTATGGGAGTGGCACTACCAGTTGCAAAGGTCCTCCCCGCAATGTCGTTACCAGTAGCTATGAAGGTCCTCCCCAGAGCACCCGCAACGACCTCCCCCACGGGCATATAACGATCGATCACGAGAGATTCTCATTTTATGAGAGTCATGGAATCCCTCTGCGTGACCAGAAGATTGAGTAGTAAGAAGTCTCTCCACATCCTACGGTCCACCCTAAAGGTCCTCCACAGGGTATACACTGCAAACACCTTCCGTGCAGTGGGATCATAGATTATGATTATAGCCCTCGCAATTAGAGTCAAAAATGCGGAGGCCCTCCCCGCAGTGACGTCTCACCACGATAGGAATGACCTCCCCTTGTCGTGGCCTACCCTGAAGCTCCTCCCCAGGGGTTACGTTGCAACGGCACTCTGCGCAGCCAGGAATCAGATCACAGTGGTAGTCTTCACCACTCTAATAACAGAGGTCCTCCCCACAGGAAAGTCAAGCAATGAGAAGGCCCCCACCCCTCATTGCGATACATTATGAAGGCCCTCCTTAGGGTGTAACCCACATATATTCTCCCTGCGGCAGCTGTAATGGAAGTACTCACCATTGCGGAAGCTGTTATGTTAGTCCTCCCCACCACGTTTTCCATTGTGAAGGTCCTCCCTATAATGGCACCCAGCAACAAGAAGGTCCTCCCCTTGTCACAGTGTGTCTTGAAGGTCCTTCCTAGGATACACATCGAACCTCAAACTCTAGTGGTCATCCTCACCATGATAGAAGTTATTGCAACAGTCCTCCCCGTAACAGCGTGGTGCAGCCAGAAGGTCCTCCCCTTGCTGTGATACGCCTTGCAAGTCCTCCTTAGGGTATTCATTGCAAAAGTCCTCTATGTAGTGGGGCGTCCAGCTATAATGGTAGCCCTCTCCCTTACGACATGGATAACGGAGGTCCTCCCCGCAGTGACATATCATATCGACAGGAAGTTCTTCTCCCCTGCCGAATCAAGCACAGAAAAGACCTCCTCTGCCCAGGCACTCAGAAGGACAAGATCCAGCCTGTCAGATTCCCAGCCAGTCACCAACGACATCCTTCTTCAATCAGGGGGTGGTCGGGGGCCACGAACATCTTCTAAGTCACCCCAGAACCGCTCACATGTTAGTTCGATACCTACCAGAAACACTACCTCTGACCACACTATCAATGAGCGTCTCAATTGGACTGACTAGGTAGAGGAATCATTGGTGGAGTATCATGCCGACATGTTGAACCATAGGAAATGACTGGCCAGGGATTATGTACCAGTTATGTTTTCTCCCACGACCACCTCTCAATTCGACATACCCAGAATGTTGTTTGAAAAATATGTGCACGAAATCTACTCCAATATATGGAAAAAAGTACACCGGTTGAAATAATTTTTCCTAACCTATGATGGGTATGTAGACCATCTCAAGATGATAGGAGACCTCTTGCATCGCATCAACCTAGAATCGCTTCCATTGGTGCGATAACCACGATTAGAGAGGTGTAAAGGAAACCTTGAGTTAGCCCTTTTCCATACACTGCACCTGTTGCACTACCTCATCGGTGACACGTCGAAGGGAGTCCATATCAGAGGATGGGGAGAACATGGAGCTTTGTATTTCACTCCGCTCCCCACCCTTCAGAACCCATTCGGAATATTTTTTTGCAACTTCATCGCCTCAAGAAAGCAATCGAGTGGGGTGCCTATTCAGGATAGGCGACCCGACTAATAGAGACATTCCTTGAGTAAGTCTCAGAAGCATTAGGCCCAACATGAACAACCCATTCATGAAATTCTAAATCAGGCCATTGAAAGAATACAATTGGCCTTTCTCCTAAGAGATGCCAATCAACAATCGTTTCATGCCTCCCCAGAGGGAATAGATTCACAGGTGAACTCGGCACAGATCCAGTTCACCCCCAAATGGGAGGACGCAAGATCAGGCAGGTAGCGATAGCAGCAGCCACTGCCGCAATCCGGGGCCAACCCCAGCCTGCAGGGCTGGGGGCATTTTTAACAAAAAATGCCCCTATATGACCAATAAAAGCAGGAAGAGACACCACGTCCATGGAATGGAGCCGACCCCACCCCCCAGGACTGGGGGAATTTTTATTTCCTCAACAACAACCTCCCCCATGAGAATCAGTATTCTCTCATCTGGGGAGGATAGTCAGAAGAGGTGGTTCCTTCCCTACCCTGTCCTTTGAATCTGTAACACCCCGAGATTTTATGAAAAATATTTTTTTAATTTCATTAATGTCTTGTGTTGTATGCTACACCAAAAGGAGCTTGCACAACACACATCCTTGACTTGCCTTGAATTACACGCAATCGCGACCTTCCTCGATAGTGTGTGTAGTACGCAATAACGAGTTTCACTAAACAACAATATGCTATTAAAATATTATTAAAACTAGCCATTTTGAATAGTAATAACCAATTTTTGAAATTTTGTAAATTTTATTTTTCCAAATGGACTTAATTTTTGGATTTGGAATATCGAAATTAGCTTAGGGTGAAATTTTGGTACTTTTCGGATAACTTTCATTTTCTGATGAATAGTGAAAATTACTAAATTTTAATTAAAAACAACCTTTTTAATCAAAATAATTAATAGTGATAAATTATTAATTTGAGTGGTTTTAAAGTATATTTAGAATATATTTTTACAATTTAATACAATTTTGGTCATTGTATGTAATTTCACATTTAAACCAGACATAAACAAGTGTCAATCTTTTGGTAGTTATTATCTCTTAAGAACAGGCTATTTGTTTTGACGAAGGGAATTAATTTTTAAATTAATTAATACAACTGTCATGTTTTTAATTTGGTAAAATAGACATCATTTTTGAGTTCATAATATCAAATATAGATTAGGCCTAATTTTTGGTATTTTTCTGGAAACTTTCATTTTTTGATGAATAGTGAAACCACTAAGTGGTAGTTAAAAAAATGAATTTTTCATTAAACTTAATTTTACCGCTTATGTGAGTGGAATTTCAAAAAATCCGAGAGACACGGTTGATGTCAGTAAGTAAAATGTGGTTCAATGAGATGAAAATAATTTTTGGTGAATAGTAACTTTTTACTTTTTTTACCACGGTTTAAAGTAAATAGGGTAATTAAGGGTAAAAATGATATTATTATTACCCTAACACATGTACTAATTCTATTGGATAAGTGTTATTCGACTAAAAACAACCTTAGGAATAAATATGACCATTTAGGCCCACATGGATTAGATTCGGACATTTATTATTAATTTATTTAAAGAAGGGTTAAAATAGTTAAAATAAAAGTTTAATAAGTGTATAATTTTTAATATATGGTAATACATAAGATAAATTCTACTATAAATATTCATTAGAAAGATAAAACTATTCCCTACATAATGGTATTTTATTTGTAATTTTTAGACATTTAATAATTTAATTTATTTATGACACAAAGATGATGCAGTAATTATCTTATTAATGAAATATTGACATAATTGATGTTATAAATACCAAAATAAATGTAATTTGATACTTTTTATGAATTCCAATAATTTTCGAGGTTAATATGACATGTTAGTATTGATTTAATTAATGTTTTGAGAACTAATCATTCTGTTATGATTTTCACAAAAATCAATTACTAAATAGTGTCAAAATTGACATAAAATAGTTTTTAAAACAAATATTATATTATTAATTGTTATTTTAATCCTAAAAATCTAAAGTTCGGAAAAATGACTTAGATAATGTTATATATATTAATAATAAACAACTTGGGGTTATTTTGTCTGATTATAGTAAGTTTATTAACCTTATAGTATAAGAACACAAGAAGACACGGTAAAAGTAAAATTATTCAACATAATGTTAAATATAAATGATAAGGTTAAAATAGGAACTTTAACTTGTCTAAATTCTATTGGATTAGATAATTTCAACCCCTCCCCACCTTAGATTCGAAATAAATCAATTTGGAGCTATTTAAAACCGAATTTTGCTTTATAATAAAAACATATTTTTAGTTATTCCAAAGGTGCCCCTCTCCTCCCTTATAAAAGGGAACCTCCTCCCTCTCTTCCTCACACCACTTTGAGCCTTCATGCTCGGCCAACCCCTGACGAATTATCTTCTCCACTTTCATAGAAACGTCCTAGAGGTCCTGGTCTTCTTCAAAGACCAATTTTAGTGCCCTAAGAGGAAGACTCAAAGAGGCGCTTCAAAGAAGAGGTAGTGTCCGTTACCGATTCTTTCATCTTTATTTCTTCTTAAACTTCTTCTTCTTTGGTTGTTTCATTATGAATTAATAACATCAGTATCACTAATATAATTATATGTTATTATAAGTATGAAAAAACCTTATTTCATCATCTATCCATCCTACGGAAAATGAAATCGCAGCGCGTGCGTACGTACGGAATACCGTCTCCAGGCCGTGGTGTAATCTATTTTCCACCACCACCTTACTTGGATGGGTATAATGGTGTACATAATAACTATATATGATAATTGTAAAGTTATATTGATTCTGAAATAGTATACATACACTTCAACACAATTCCACGATCATGAGAACGATATCATCACTCGTGCATACGTACGGACTACCGTTTCCACGACGCGATGAGATTCATTCTCCACATTAACCATTCATGAATGATTATAAAGTATATATAATAATTAGTCATGAAATATATTACATAATAATGATACTGTATTTATGTGTATATATATGTATGTCATCTACTTATTTCCATTCAACTCAATAAGGAAACGAAAACAGCGTTCATGCGTACGTATGGCCTACCGTCTCCATGAACGGTGTATTTCTCTCCATTTATTGATCTATTATATATATGTATATTCTGAATATATATTATATATAAATCATGTTTTATATTCTTTAATTATGTAATCATGATCTAAGTAATCATATGAATAATAACAAGTCAAAACACGAATGACAAATGAAACGATTTTACCCAAAACGCTCTTTAACCTGGAATTTACAAAATAACGGGTAAAATAAAGTCATAAGTGAATCATATATGATACCATAACAATGAGTATGATTCTGGAATAAGTCAATGACATTATTTAAATCATTATACAGGAGGTTCGGATACTTACGAAGCAAATCGGACCTAAGGTAAGGGAAATATCACAATCTCATTTTTATCTGAGATTGTTTATACTTTGGTATTTACTGGGGTGTATTTTATCATCCACATCCATGTTTCCTCAATATGTAATATTTATATCCTTCTACAATAGTTTATATCCAATTTTACCCTTTGTTGAGTTTTTAGTAAAAGATATGAAAGGAATCTTTTGTCGTTTTTTCATACGAGGTACTTTTTGACTTTTCCGACAAAAGTACGAGAAGAATGTTTTTTTAACTTATACGACATGAATGGATTTTTAGAAAATTATTTCCAAGTAGCTTACTTTACAAGTTTTCAATTTTATTTTTAATCAACTTCTTTTAGTTTAGAATTGTATGACATGTTAGGAAAGGAAAATGTTTTTGAAGTAGAAAGGATATTTTTCTCAAGGATGGAGTTCAAGTGTTTTATCAAAATTATTTTCCATCTATGATAATATAGGGTTTTGTTTCTATCCCTATTATTACATTGATTTGGTTATGTTTTGATGGAATTATTTTTATGAATTCCTTTATCTTATATTAATTGTTTTATGAGGTCATGTTGTTTAAGAATCCCATTTTTTATTACATGGGTTATGCAATGATGTATGATTTATGATTTATGATTTTGTGGAACACATAAGAACGGTATCATTATGAGATGGGTGGGACCTATATCTCCCTCAATTAATTTGGTAAATATTTTATATCTCATGAGATAGACATGGCTAGAATGGCAGGTTAAACCGGTTCAGTGAAACAGGACTGAAACGAGGAGTGAACTCGGTTCAGAAAGGGACTTTGTCCACTAAGATAGTCTTGGCAATGTGTCTTGACTAATAATAAATGATTCTCTATGATTATGTGTGTATTCCACAAAGTTTAATTTTTTATGTCATGATTATTGGGGTTACATTTTACTACTATGATTTCTTCCATGTTATGATATTATGATCTTTTTTGTAGGTTAAGATTTCCAAAGTGTTGTGTTCTTATGAATATAATGTGATTGATATTTTTTTTGTTTACCCTTACTGAGCATTTGAGCTCACCATTTTATGTTTTATTTTCCCCAGGATATAAAAAAAGGTTTTAGGTATAAAAAAAGAAGATCTTTATGGGAGATGTTGAAGATCATTCACAACGATTAGAAGATTATATTCCGAGTTTCCAAAGACACTAAACTATTACAGTCCTTGTGTGTGTGTTTTTGTTATGTACTAAGTATTCCGCAAAAGTAATGTAATTTCCATGTACGTTAAGCTTCGGGTCTCTAGAGTTGGTATCAGAGGAAAGGTTTAGTCAACCTTTGGAAACTAGGATGTGAAAACATTAGTGAGATCCCTAGAGATATTTCTAAGGTATGTCTAGGGATGTCCCAAAGGATAAGTATACATATAGGATATGGTCCTAGAACTATGGTAACGATCTTAGAATTTAACCTAAGATGTTAGATATTGAGGGTACTCCCACTTTACTATGTTTCTTTCCCTAGAATGATTTTTGCCTCTCACACTATTCTTTTTGGGTTTTAGAAAATGGCTGGAAACAGGAAGATTCATGATAAAGGAGGATATGACGGACAATGGAATGATATTCTTCATGAGAAACCAAATGAAACGAGATTTGGAAGTCCAAACATCGTTATTATGCCTAATCAGCAATCTCATAATATGATCAATAATCTCAACTTTGGTACGTTTCCCGTCTCAGATAATAAGAGAAAGATGGAGTTTCGTTACAATCATAGAGGAAAGAAAGTTCAATTTCCCTCATGTAAATCATGTGGGAAGAGGCATCGAGGAGATTGTTTCAAGGGAACTGGAAGATGCTTTGGGTGTGGAAAAGAAGGACACAAAGCCATTAAGTGCAAAGGAAAAGGTTCAGTTAACACCATGGACGAGGATAATGGTATTGCTACGACATCAACAATGGTTAAATGTTTTAAATGTGGAATGTATGGGCATTATGCAAACCAATGCCCTAAGGGAAAGTTTCATGAAGAGAATCATTACAGTCGTATGGGTAGTATTTATATTGATGATGATGAAGAGACTACAAATGATATGTGAGATGAAAGAATTGTTGAAGCTTGGTCAATGGTTTAAGAAGGTATTGGAATGATTACATGTTTATCAAGTGTAATGTTGTATAAGTAATCTCATGGTACTATGGAATAAAGAGACATCTAAGGATTGTTACACTGTTGTCTTTCCTTGAGTTTTGAAAGTGTATGATTAATGGTACCAGTATCCATGAAAGGTTATTTAGATATTTTTGGAATGTATATGATATGCGCATAATGAAGGGATAAGGAGAAAATTAAATGTTTCATAGTATTCATGAGCTCGTGACTGATATAAGGAGAAGTTTATATCATGGATTGTGTATATAGAATTTTTGGATTTTGGTATGTGGAAAGAGTTAACTTTTGACAGCATTCATGTTTTCACTAAGGTTCAATGGGTATTCATTTTTTCAAGAGAATACATGATTAAGGTATTCACATGATTGGACTGTGACCAACAATATATATATGGGGGATAAATTATGGTATTCACATGCTTGGTTGATGACATTTCAAGTAATCGTTTTCTTTATACTATGAGCTTGGACCGAAGTATTTTAGATAAGCCTAAAGATTGGAATGGATTATTTTGGACATATTCTAGTATTGTTTAATGATATAATTTTTTCGATATTACTGATGGGATTTTATAGTAATGTTGTTTTAGAAAAAGGACAACATGTAGGATGGGCGACATCCCATCGCGTCGGACAAGGATATGGGAATCGAACCCACAACTGAAGTGCGACTGGCCTTTATCGCCTACCACTGGCCTACAAGAAGACCCTATTTAGTAGAAACTAGTTTTATTATATTAAGCAGTATGATATATGATGTATAAGTCCATTTTAGGAACCATATATGATTAATCTCACTATAGATTGAGTTATGTAAGTTTTGATAACCTTTCTAACTTTTTGTTTGCGACAGATGGAATGACCCAGCATTCTATCACATGATCTACTAACACGTCACGAATGACAAATTCAACATCATTTCTTTAAGAGATTAAGGGGAAATTTTCCAAAGAACGACCAACGGTGAGACTATACCAAAATCACGAAAGTATTTCTTCTAATTCCAATTTCATCAACATTAGGGAAATGATCTTGAAAACCAAAAATTTTGTCTTAGTGCTCTTATATCTGATGAATCAGATGGTACCTTAGATCGTCACAAATTTATGGCTTTGTGATTTCTGGCATTTCCATAGCCATGTTCTCTACCACTCTCCATCAAAACATGGTGGTTAGATTTCTCTTCCATATTCATATTTTCACCTATGTGGAAACCCAGTGATTAGTTTATTTGGGTAAGCGTTACGTTTCATACTTTTTTTAAAGATTGGTTTTGGTATTAATTTTTACGATGTGGGTTTCTATTAAAGAAACTTTTTAGTAGTAAACCATTTATAACCAAGACAAATTTCGAGGGCGAAATTCATTTTAAGGGGGGTAGAATGTTACACCCCGAGATTTTATGAAAAATATTCTTTTTAATTTCATTAATGTCTTGTGGTTTACGCTACACCAAAAGGAGCTTGCACAACACAAATCCTTGACTTTCCTTGCATTATACTCAATCACGACCTTCCTCGGTAGTGTGTGTAGTACGCAATAACGAGTTTCACTAAACAACAATATGCTATTAAAATATTATTAAAACTAGCCGTTATGAATAGTAATAACCACTTTTTGAAATTATGTAAATTTTATGTTTCAAAATGGACTTCATTTTTGGATTCGGAATATCGAAATTAGCTTAGGGTGAAATTTTGGTACTTTTCGGATATCTTTCATTTTCTGATAAATAGTGAAAATTACTAAATTTTAATTAAAAATAACCTTTTTAATCGACATAATTAATAGTGATAAATTAATAATTTGAGTGGTTTTAAAGTATATTTAGAATATATTTTTACAATTTAATACAATTTTGGTCATTGTATGTAATTCCACATTTAAACCAGACATAAACAAGTGTCAATCTTTTGGTAGTTATTATCTCTTAAGAACACGCTATTTGTTTTGACGACGGGAATTAATTTTTAAATTAATTAATAAAACTAATATGTTTTGAATTTGTTAAAATAGACATCATTTTTTAGTTCATAATATCAAATATATCTTAGGCCTAATTTTTTATATTTATCTGGAAACATTCATTTTTTGATGAATAGTGAAACCACTAAGTGGTAGTTAAAAAAATTGAATTTTTCATAAAACTTAATTTTACCGCTTATGTGAGTGGAATTTCAAAAAATCTGAGAGACACGGTTGATTTCAGTGAGTAAAATGTGGTTCAATGAGACGAAAATAATTTTTGGTGAATAGTAACTTTTTACTTTTTTTACCACGGTTAAAAGTAAATAGGGTAATTAAGGATAAAAATGATATTATTATTAACATAACACATGTCCTAATTCTATGGGATAAGTGTAATTCGTACACAAACAACCTTAGGAATAACATATGACCATTTAGGCCCACTTGGATTAGATTAGGACATTTATTATTAATTTATTTAAAGAAGGGTTAAAATAGTTAAAATCAATGTTTAATAAGTATATCATTTTTAATATAGGGTTATACATAAGATAAATTCGACTATAAATATTCATTATAAATATAAAAATATTTCCTACATAATGGTATTTTATTTGTAATTTTTAGACATTCAATAATTTAGTTTATTTATGACACAAAGATGATGTAGTCATTATCTTATTAATGAAATATTGACATAATTGATGTTATAAATACCAAAATAAATGTAATTTGAGACTTTTTATGAATTACACTAATTTTTAGGTTAATATGACATGTTAGTATTGATTTAATTAACTTATTTATAACTAATCATTCTGTTATGATTTTCAAAAAAATCAATTACTAAATAGTGTCAAAATTGACATAAAATAGTTTTTAAAACAAATATTATATTATTAATTGTTATTTTATTCCTAAATATATAAGGTTCAGACAAATGACTTAGATAAGGTTAAATATATTAATAATAAACAACTTTGGGTTCGTTTGTCTGATTATAGTATGTTTATTAACCTTATAGTATAAGAACACAAGAAGACACGGTAAAAGTAAAATTATTTAACTTAATGTAAAATCTAAATGATAAGGTTAAAATAGGAACTTAAACTTATCTCAATTCTATTGGATGAGAGGATTTCGAACCATACCCACTTTATCTTCTAAATAAATCAATTTTTAGCTTTTTAAAACCGAATTTGTCTTTATAATAAAATAATATTTTTAGTTATTCCAAAGGTTCCCCTCTACTCCCTTATAAAAGGGAACCTCCTCCCTCTCTTCCTCACACCACTTTGAGCCTTCAAGCTTGGACAACACCTGCCAAATTTTCCTCTCCACTTCCCTAGAAACATCCTAGAGGTCCTGGTATTCTTCAAAGACGAATTTTTGTGCCCTAAGAGGAAGACTCAAAGAGGCGCTTCAAAGAAGAGGTAATGTCTGTTACCGATTCTTTCATCTTTATTTCTTCTTCCACTTCTTATTATTTGGTTGTTTCATTATGAAGTGATAACATCAGTATAACTCATATACTGATATGTTATTATAATTATGAAACAACCTTATTTCACCATCTATCCATCCTACGGAAAATGAAATCACCGCGCGTGCGTACGTACGGAATACCGTCTCCACGCCGTGGTGTAATCTATTTTCCACCACCACCTTACATGAATGGGTATAATGGTGTACATAATAACTATATATGATTATTGTAATGTGATATTGATTCTTAAATAGTATACATACACTCCAATACAATTCCATGATCATGAGAACGATATCATCGCTCGTGCGTACGTACGGACTACCGTCTCCATGACGCGATGAGATTCATTCTCCACATTAACCATTTATGAATTAATATAAAGTATATATAATAAGTAATCATGAAATATATGAAATAATAATGATACTTTATTTATGTGTATATATATTTATGTCATCTACTTATTTCCATTCAACTCAATAAGGAAACGAAAACAGCGTTCATGCGTACGTACGGCCTACCGTCTCCATGAACGGTGTATTTATTTCCATTTATTGATCTATTATATATATGTATATTCTGAATATATATTATATATAAATCATGTTTTATATTCTGGAATTATGTAATCATGATCTAAGTAATCATATGAATAATTAGAAGTCAAAACACGGATGACAAATGAAACGATTTTACCCAAAATGCTCTTTAACATGAAATTTACAAAATAACGGGTAAAATAAAGTCATAAGTGAACCATATATGATATCATAAAAATGAGTATGATTCTGGAATAATTCAATTACATTATTTAAATCATTATACAGGAGGTTCGGACACTTACGAAGCAAATCGGACCTAAGGTAAGGGAAATATCACAATCTCATTTTTATCCGAGATTGTTTATACTTTGGTATTTAATGGGGTGTATTTTATCATCCACATCCATGTTTACTCAATATATAATATTTATATCCTTATACAATAGTTTATATACAATTTTATCCTTCGTTGAGTTTTTAGTAAAAGATATGAAAGGAATCTTTTGTCGTTTTTCATACGAGGTACTTTTTGACTTTTCCGACAAAAGTACGAGAAGAATGTTTTTTAACTTATATGGAAAGAATGGATTTTTAAAACATTATTTACAAGAAGCTTACTTTACAAGTTTTCAAGTTTATTTTTAATAAAATTCTTTTAGTTTTGAATTGTATGACATGTTAAGAAAGGAAAATGTTTTTGAAGTAGAAAGGATATTTTTCTCAAGAATGGAGTTCAAGTGTTTTATCAAAATTATTTTCCATCTAAGATAATATAGGGTTCTGTTTCTATCCCTATTATTACATTTATTTGGTTATGTTTTTATGGAATTATTTTTATGAATTCCTTTATCTTATATGAATTGTTTTATGATGTTATGTGGTTTAAGAATCCCATTTTTTTATTACATGGGTTATGCAATGATGTATGATTTATGATTTTGTGGCACACATAAGAATGGTATCATTATGAGATGGGTGGGACCTATATCTCCATCCAATGCATTGGGTAAAGATTTTATTTCTCATGAGATAGACATGGCTGGAACGGAAGGTTAAACCGGTTTAGTGAAACAGGACTGAAACGAGGAGTGAACTCGGTTCAGAAAGGGACTTTGTCCACTAAGATAGTCTTCGCAATGAGTCTTGACTAATAAGAAATCATTCTCTATGATTATATGTTTATGCCAAAAAGTTTCATGTTTTGTGTTATGATTATTGGGATTACATTTCACTACTATGATTTATTCCATGTTATGATATTATGATCTTTTTTGTAGGTTATGATTTCCAAAATGTTATGTTCTTATGAATATGATGTTATTGATATTTCTTTTGTTTACCTTTACTGAGCATTTGAGCTCACCCTTTTATGTTTTCTTTTCCCTAGGATATAAAGAAAGGTTTTAGGTATAAAAAAAGATCTTTATGGGATATGTTGAAGATATTTCACAACGATTATAATATTATATTCCAAGTTTCCAAAGACACTAAACTATTAAGGTCCTTGTGTGTGTGTTTTTGTTATGTACTAAGTATTCCGCAAAACTATTGTAATGTCCGTGTACGTTAAGCTTCGGGTCTCTACAGAATCACCATCCCCTCTGAGAGGAAGGCGTACCATAAGGTCGCATCAAAGAACTCTCAGTGTCACCCTTCATCAAGGATCCCGAAAGAAATATCAGGATAGGAAGGGGAAGACAAGTAAAAGGCATAGAATATCCTCTTCATATTTGGAAGATGACATCTCTACCACCCCGTGGTATGAATCCGTCAAGACTGTAGATGTTAACCCCACAGGTGACACTGAAGATGATACAAACCCGAATGGATCAGAAGACGATGGTTCCGTTCAGGTTGTAACCCACAACGAACCATCAGGGGTGCACACCCGGAACCAGAGGGCTGCCCTATATATGGTCACCCCTCTAGCTTCCCCTCCTCCACTTACCTTGCGAGTCCCCAACAAGAATAAGAAGAAAGGTCTAGTTACCCTAACCCACCTCCTCTCAGTAAAAACGATCCACTTACGCTCGAGGAGAGATTCGCTCAACAGGAAGAGGAGATGAAATAATTGAGATGGCTCAACGCTGAGTGAATCAAGAGGAACTGTCTTATTGAAAGTGTTTCCCAAGAGGAGTCGCACATTTCACTCCCAGCAAGTGCACCTCAAATACCAAGGTTTTCCCTGGAAAACTAAGCATGGTTAGGGCCCCCCACTACGACGCCCGACCCGTAAAATTATTTGAACCTTGATTCAGATGAATACTAAGACTTCCCTTCACTCAGGAAGCAAACAGAGCGAGTAGGTTTGAACCCTCCGATGGTGCCACAAATGGCATATGCACCCTTGATGGCTGCCGAGCCAGATCCTCATGCAATGCCTTGGGCTATACCCTCCCAAGACCGGGCTCAACAAGATGTAAATTAGGGTCTCACAAACACTGTTGAGGCACGGATAGCTCGACTAGAAGCAATGTACGGTCAGGGCACTCTGATATAGCCAGAGCGAAAGCCCTATCTAGATTGAGTGAGCAACACGCCTCCTCCACCAAACATTGGGAGCCCTATATTACCTATATTCAATGGATCATGCAATCCAGAACAACATTTGATGCACTATGCGTCTTATTGCGACCCCATGATGGGAACTCTGGAACAACAAGAAGCTATGAAACTCAGATGCTTCATGAGAACCTTGCAAGGATCTGCCTTTGTCGGGTATACGAGCCTTCTATCTCAGTCAATAAATTAGTGGGAAGACCTTCGACCGCATTTCCTATTCCACTTCAGCTCAACATTGACTAAAATAATAGAAGGTGACCTCATGAATTGCAAACAGAGGTAGAATGAGAGGGTCTCATACTTTATCGCCAGATGGAAGGGTCTGACCTACTCCTTGAGTAGGCCACTGACCAGGGACGATATGCTCACTATCTACATCGATAACCTCTGAGATGAGCTGAAAACACAACTCATACCAGCAGAGTGCACCACTGGCTTCCACAATCTCTCTGCCATCACATAGAGAATTGAAGACTCCCTCCAGCAGACTAATCTGTAGTCTTGAATATCCTCATAGGCTCCTGCAAAGAGAGCAGTTAAGGCTGAAGCATCCTCTGTTATGCTTAAGCTAGTCCTTTCTCTAACTCCACCACCTAGGCCTCCACCGAATCGTCAAGGGCCCCCTGCATATCAGCGGCCACCTCCGCCCTGGTGGGATGATCCAAGAGGACCTAATCAGAACCAGTTTGAGGAAAGAAGACATAGAGTATACTCGTTCTGATAAGACCAAGTCCGCAACTACTTCATCGCCACCATGAATTGTATATTTCTCCACCTCTCGGTGCCAGGAAAACCCGAAGAAGTCGGTCATGACGACAAGCCATGTTAATTTCCCTACCACCGAATGTTGGGACATAATATCTAGGAATTATTCATCTTTAAAGACCTCCTAACAAGTATGGTAGACTCCAGGCTGGTTGAGCTGGGACCAACCCCGGATCACGTAGGATATGTTTTTACCACCAACCCCAATGAAGGGGAGGTGTGGTAGGATGTCACCAGAAAAAGGGGGTAGAAATTTGACAATTGGATGACTCAGAAGACTCTCAACCGAGATCATGGAATAATCTGAGCTCAGCTACATCAGCCGATGGTGCCGCCAACAGCCCCTAATGTCATAAAACCGACAAAATTGGCTTCCCAATCCTCCACAAGCCGTTTATCCAGGCGTAATCAAGAAGTTAGGAAGCAAGCGCAAGAAGAGCAGTCCGCAACAAGGACGAAGTTAGCCCTAGCACTGTTGAATTTTATGCCCTCAAACATGGTGCCACGGGCACCGACCCACTAAACGACACCATCACGGACAACCAACCATGCTGACCCGTCATAGGATGAGGAGCTAATCATTGGTTCCATAAACTTCATCCATCTAAGGGAACCGTTGCCTAAAGAAGGGTATGGTTACGAACCCAAATTCCTAACATAAGGGTCCAAGAGTAGGAATCACAGATGTAGGGGATACCAAGGGAGGAGTAGTCATGGCCGAAACCAACCCTATGGTTTTACCCTTGCCCAAACCGTTAATATCGCGGAAACCCATGGGAGATCCCTTCAACATACTCAGCAGGAAAAAGAATATCCCTCCACCTCCACAAAAATCCACTCTGGCCTCGTCATTTTGCATACCCATCATAGGAGGAACAAGTGTCTATCCACATATTGCTCACAAACTGACCGACCATGCCGAGTCCCCAGAACACGGGAACACTGTCGACATCTAACTCCATGGCTGGTCCCTCCTCGTCGCGTACTCCAATTCCCAAAGTGCCTGTTAAAACTCTCCCACCAACGGAGAAGCATTGGCCACTGAAGTAGAAATACGACATCCTTAAGCTGCTGGCGTCAGTTCCATCCAAGCTGTCAATACTGGATGCCCTGAGTTTGTGAGAAGACATCAAGGAGGAACTTATAGAAGCCATTCTCAGCCCTCAGGAGTTTCAAGTCGGAGTAGCCGCCGCTAAGATTTACCGGATGGTGGCTATCCCAACTGAATGGAATGCAGTGATTTCTATCACCGATCAGGATGAAGATTCCATCATACAAGGATAAAACAAGCCACTATATGTGTCTGGAACAATAAATGATGTTGAGATCCATAATGTCTTTATTGACAATGGCTCCAGAGTTAACCCTCATCCCCTATGGATGCTCCGTAAGTTGGGATACAGTGATGATGATTTAATACTCTCAGCCACAACTCTTTTGGGTTACGACAAGAGTGAATAGAAGCGGATGGGACAAATCAAGCTCAAAATCCATTTTGGTGACCTTGTGGCCTACTCATAATTCCAAGTGGTTCGGAAGAACAAAACATTCAATGCCCTATTGGGAAGGTCATGGCTCCATAAGCACGTGGCCATTCCTTCATCCTACCACCAGTGTATCAAGTATTGTGTCAATGGACAAGGTGGGACATTGCACACTGACAAGGCCCCTTTCATGCCCTCTGAGTCACACTACATCGACGCTGGGTTTTATGAGAAAAAGAAATAGAAACCTTTGATCGATTGTATCAACTCGGCCCCCGCTCAAAACTATCTAGAAATGGTTTTGGATGACCCCCTCAAGTAGCTCAGCAAAGAATACGTACTACCCATCTACCATGTTGAGAGAAGGGGTTCATGTTTGGACATGTACTCAGCTTTCCTCATGACTTCGGTCATGAATCCCGAGAAAATCAGTGTAGAAACGACTACTATCCCTCAATATGAGGGCAAACACTTGAGAAAGGATGCCCATAATTCTTCACCTCTGGACTCTTGAGAGCCCGTCTCAAGAGCTCTCCCCCCGTCAAATCAATAATATGAGGATATGGGAGAAGATGAGCAGGAATATCTCAGGGATGTACCTCCCACATTCGAGGAAGCCATCTCCACCAATGTGAACGAGCTTAGGGAAATAAAACTGGGTACCAAGGAAGACCCATGGCCCACTCTCATTAGTTCAGCCATGTCTTCCAAATAGAATCAGGTATACACCTCCTTCTTGAGGAAACACCAAGATGTTTTTGCCATTAATTACACATAAATTTAGGGACACGATCTTGAAGTTGCGACACACCACTTAGGTCTTCTAGAAGACCATCAGGGCTATAAACAAGCTGCCAGAAGGACGCAGCCCACACATGCTTCCAGAATAGAGACTGAAGTTGATAAACTTATCAAATTAGGTTTCATTAGGGAGGTCCAATACCCTATCTGGATGTCCAAAATTTTCCTCACCAAGAAAAAGAACAGAAAAATCTGCTTCTACATCAATTTCAGGGATCTTAATCGGTATTTCCCGAAAGATGATTTCTTGGTCCCAATCACCGAGTTATTAATCAATGAAACGACTGGATATGAGGCTATATCCTTTGAGGATAGGTTATTCTGGGTATAATCAAATCTGGATGCCCCAAGAGGACTAAGAATCCACTGCCTTCAGGCCCCCCCCAAGGAATATTCTGTTACAGGGTCATGCCCTTTGGTCTCAAGAACGCTATCGCCACATATCAATGCGCCATACATCGTATATTTAATCCATTCTTGGGGAGATTCGTCAAATGTTACGTAGATTACTTGGTGGTCAATTCAATACAACAATAAAATCACATGTAAGACCATGAAACTGTCTTCAGAAAACTTCGACAACATTGCCTAAAGATGAACACCTTGAAGTGCGCCTTCGGGGTTACCTCAGGGAAATTCCTTGGATTCTCCATACGCCATTGTTGCATTGAATTCGACCCTGAAATGAAAAAGTATATCTTTGGTTTACCACCTTTCCTTAATATCACTAAGCTGAGAGGACTCCAAGGACACTTGGCCTACATTAGGCATTTCACAGCCAACCTGGCGGGTAAATGTTTTCCTTTCACTAGGTTAATGAAAAAGGGGGTTATGTACCAATGGAAAGACAATTTCCAAGAGGCATTTGACAATATGAAGAAGTACCTCTTAATCCCACCAGATCTCATGCCACCGGTTGAAGGAAGAACTCATATCTTATATGTGATGGCCCTAGAGAAGTCACTGGGAACCTTCCTCGCGCAGAAAAATGATGCCGGCAGTGAAAACAACCTCTATTAACTCAGCCGAACCATGATTAATGCTAAGTCTCGATACTCAAATATTTAGAAGAGTTGTTTAGCCTTGGTCTTCACAGTCCAGAAATTGAAACTTTATCTACAGCATCATGAAGTCCTTTTGATCTCGCATAGTAACACACTCAAATACATCCTCAGCTGTCCGATGCTGACTGGGCGCCTATATCGATGGTCAGTTATCCTGCAACAGTTTGACATCCAATTTGTGCCTCAGAAAGCCATAGAAGGCCAATCATTAGAAGATTTTCTGGCAGAACATCCCTCAACAGGGACCACCACACCGGACATTGAGCTACTAGATGAAGACATCTTCTCAGTTCAAGAGGATCCCCCAACATGGGAAATGTACTTCGATGGCTCATCCCAAAGCCCGATAGAGAAGAGGATAGAGGATCCCAAATTTAACAAAGTGGGGTTGGGGATCATACTCATGTACCAAGAAAAGGTTGAGTTTACATATTCATTCCTCTTGTCAGAAGGATGTACGAACAATGAGGTGGAATATCAATCCCTCATTGCATGCCCGAAGCTCGCACTCCAGGCACAAGTGCAGCACCTTGAGGTAAAAGGTGACTTAGAACTGGTCATCAAGCAAGTCTATGGTGACTATGCTATTAAAAACGAGGATTTGATCCCCCTGTTTGACCATGTCTGAGGTTTAATGGTGGAATTCTACATAGAACTGACATTGACCTATTTTACCCGGTCTCAGAATGCCCTGGCCGATGCATTATCCAATGCGGCCACATCCCTAGGTGACCCAAACTGGGATGAAACAATTATCAGTATTTCTCATCGTTGGATGGTCTTTCCATTTTTTAAAACTATGATGGAAGGAATCAATGACGTTAGTCTTATCCCTGAGCCATATGCTTCTACTACTGGCTGGATGAACCCCATTGCAAACTACCTTCAAAAGGAATAACTTCCATCAGACAGGGCATAACGAGAGAAAATACGGAGAAGGTCAATCAACTTTGTCCTATATGGCAACACAAGTTAGCAAGAGGTCCTCAACAAGAGGGTACTCGATGGAGTTCTCCTCAGATGCATTGATGGAGAAGAAACCACTGTTGTCATGAATGAAGTACATGATGGAGTGTGTGGAGCACATCCGTCAAAGTCTAAGCTTTCCCATCAGGTTCTAAGGCTTGGATACTATTGGACCATCATGGAAAGAGATTGTGTGCACTTTACCACAAAATTAAACTCCTACAAAACTCATTCCAACTTCATTCATCATCCCCCGAAGTTACTTCATCAAGACAAGTACTCATGGAACGTTTATATCTGGGGAATGGATGTTGTGGGACCATACCCTCCCTCCACGGCTAAACAACTAATGTGTATCCTCATAGAAACTGACTTCTTTTCTAAATGGGCAGAAGCTGTACCGCTCAAGGAAGTCGGGGAAAGAAACATTTTCAGCTTTGTGAAAGCTAATATCATCACAAGATTTGGTGTCCCTCATACCATAATGATGGATAACAGCACAAACTTCCGTTCTATTGAATTAGAGAAGTTGTACCAAGAATATGGTATCAAAACTAACCACCCATCCCTTTTCCATGCAGCAGCCAACATAATGATAGAGGCTTTCAATAAGACCCTGTCCAACATACTCTAGAAAGTGGTGTACAAAGACATGAAGTCATGGCCGGAAAAACTCCTCCATGCATTGTGGTCTTATTGAACCGTAATATTCACTACTACCAAAGAAACTCTGTACTCATTAGTATATGGAACAGAAGCGGTCCTGCCCATTGAGCTCCAATTTCCTTTGCTCCTTGCTGCCATTTGTGACAAGTTATCCAACGCTGAGAAATCATAAAAATGTCTAGGTGAATTGGAATAGGTGGATGAAAATTGGTTGCACACTTTGCACCATATAGAAGTATATTTGAACTGGATCGCACAAGACATCAAGGAAAAATTCGTCTTCGGTATTTCGTGGAAGGAGAATGGGTTTTGGTTCTCTGGAAACTAATGATGCATGGAGGGAAGCCTCCAAAGCTAGAGCCCAAGTGGGAGGGACCATATATTATACAAAATTTCTACTCCATTGGAGCATAAGCCATGATCTCCATGGATGGGCAGTTCACTACCGCTCCTACAAACACGAGATTACAAATGAAATATTTTTCATAACCCAGAGTAGTTATCGTCCGAGCTGCAGGACAATAAACTACCAAGCCCCGTTCCTCCGAGCTCCAGAACATTAAACTTCCAAGCCCCATTCTTCCATGATGTAGGATGTTAAAATGACAATCCTCGTTCATCCGATCTGCATGACCTTAAACTGCCAAGCCCATTTCATCTGAGCTACATGACGTTAAACTGCTAAGCCCTGTTCATCCGAACTAGAGGACGTTAAACTGCCAAGCCCCACACTGGTCCAAAATCAATGACCCTAAACTAAGAGTATTTCCTCTTTAACGCACGACGTTAAACTACACGGATACCAGATAACTATATACGACTTGATTCTTGCTTTTTTAGGATACATAGCGATGCTAGGATCCCACATCTTGGCCCAACCACCCCCTAATGAAGTTAAAAATTCCCTTTTCCCCCATGTATAGACCAACCTTGCTCGGGGAATATCCCTTTCAAAGAAATATGTACGGCTTGACTCATACCCTTGTAGGATACGTAGCGACGCCAGGGTTACAAATCCTAGCCCAGCCACCCCCAAATGAAGCTCTAAATGCCCATTTTCCACCATATATGGACAGAAACATCATGGGGTTTATTCCTTGAAAGAACTATGTGTGGCTTGATTCCTTCCCTTGCAGAAAACATAGAGACGTCCAGATTCTATATCTTGGCACAACCGCCCTAAAAAAGAAAGAGAATTCCTATTTTCTCCCATGCACAGACCATACCTACACGGTGTGTATTCCTCGAAAGAACTATGTGTGGCTTGATTCCTACCCTTACAAGATACGTAGCGATGCCCGAGTCCTATCTCCTAGCCCAGCCGCCGATCTTTTCTTGCCCTTACTGCATGACGATAAACTACATGGAGTTAAAAATACCCTTCGTCCTTACTGCATGAAATTAAACTACACAGTCAAGTGTCCTTACCGCATGACATTGAACTGCATGGAATCCCCCATTCATGTAGGTTCATCATCGTCCTCACCACAAGACGTTAAACTGCACAGAAATCTTCCTCACTACATAACGATAAACTGCACGGAAATTGTCGGGACCCACCCAAGATATTCAACAAATGGGACATGAATACTCCTTACATGTTTGGATGCATCCTTTCTATACATCTGACTCTGTAACCTAGACAATTGCGGATCTTCATAACCACCCATGGCCATCGAAAGTGGAAAGTTGTCGACCAGTGGACACCTTTACATGACTATGCATACCATTCCATTAGTGGCTCTTCATATATATAACATCTGGCCCATCTACCAAAGGCAGCATTTCCCTAGGCGATACTCTTCCTAAATCCATACGCTTACCGACCTCAAGGCCCCCATATCATATCTATCGATCAAAAAATTAATGGAGCAGTGGTTTATAGGTTCTCCCCCCCCCCCCCCTTACTTTCAAGAGTTTCCAGGGTACCCCTACCAGGTTTGCCTATGTATCCGCCTATGTTTCATATGACGATCTACATATGCAGACACCAAGCCAGCGCTAGGCTACATTGACTCAACAGATAATTGCAATGAAGATGTTTTTTGTATGCTCAGGCACAATTATCCCCATATCCCAAACTCTGTGTTATGAGCAATCCCAGATCTTCATAACCATCCATGGCCATCAGAAGTGGAAAGTCAGCGACCCATGGACACCATTGGATGACTATTCATACCATGCCCTCAGTGGCTCTGAATATTGATCGCCCCTGGCCCGTCTACCAAAGGCAAGAATTCCTCAAGCGATACTCTTCCTATCTCCGCACGCTTACTGGCCTCAGCGCCCCCACACCACATATCCCGATTTGGGAAACCCCAGAGTTCCAGTTTACACCCTCAATCCCCCACCTTGTTTAGTGTATACCAGAGCATATTAACTCAATTATCCTTCAGGTGATTGTAGAAATAGTCACCTAGTAGTACAAGCTCTATGAATGTTAAATTAAGAGTATTTCGTCCTTACCGCATGACGTTAAACTGCATGGAGTAATGGTACACCCCATACACGAGATAAATCAGCATAGGGAACCCTCTGAGTTTTAACAGCAACCAGTGGAGAGCATCCCCGACATGTATAGAAATTTCCTTACCAAATGACAGACTCTGTGGCCCAGACAATCACGTATCCCCATAAACGTCCAAGGCCATCAGACATGGAAAGTCATCAACCTGTGGACACCTTTTCATGATTATGAATACCATTCCCTTAGTGGCTTTACATATTGATAACCCTGGGCCCGTATACCAAAGGCAGGATTTCCCGAGGTGACACTCTTCCTACCTTCATACGCTTAACGGCCCCAGTGCCCCCATATCATCTCTCATGATCCAAGAAGCCCTGGAACCACGGTTTACAACATCAACCCCTCTCCACATCTTGGAAATGATGAGATATTCGAGCCCAGTTACATTCAAATCAGGAGTGGATTTTTCAACAATGTCCTTACCGCATGACGTTAAAACTGCACATAGTGTGTCTTTGCTTCTTGGCATGGAACTGCAAAGACCAAGCATTAAACATCCAGGGAAATGCCTCCAACTACAAGAATTTTTATAGATTTAAAAATTCCCCCGTCTTCATTGGACGACGTTAAATGAAACCGAATTTAAAATACTCCCACATCCTTACTACATGACAATAAACTGCACAATATCTAATAATAATAATGCCCTCCATCCTCAGCACATGATGTTAAACTACACAGAATTTAAAATTCCCTTGTCCTCATCGCATGACGCTAAATTGCACGGTTAGACCCTTCACAGGATCAGTTAGGAATGGAGGCTTTCCTCTATCCCTCAGTACACGGGCTAGACCTCCACAAACTACCATCTTACACCAGTGTGAGAAGGGGTGACTTCACTCATTTTCGAGAAATTTATCCTAGATGTTTCTCTCGTATCCATGCACCCTCTCTTCGAAAGTCACACTCTATACTCAGAAAGAGACGAACCCTTGTACACCGCCCCTTGTGGTCCTGAATCTCAACTTCTCTAAAGTTTCCTGGCTATTGAGAGAATACAATCATTGACTTAGGGACACCTTTGCATGAGTTTTCATACCATGCCCTCAACGTCTCTGCAAATTGATCACCCCTAGCCTGTCTACCAAAGGCAAGTCTTCCTTAGGCAATTCTTTTTCAACATTTGTACGCCGACACGACTCCTATGCCTCGAGACATGCCCTGCATGTTGCTCAAATTTAAAAATTTCACCTCATGTGCGTCTGAAATGTATTAAGAAATATTTTAATCAACCAAGCTTCATTGGGTCCCTCTCCCAACCATATTTGGTCAATGCTCTTCGACCTAAAACATCAATGATGATAGTATTATCGACAGGATATTAAACTGCTCACAAAAAGAGGCACAAATCCTGTTAGGCCAAAAACCCGAAAAGGGTGACCTAAGAAAATGCCAAGCTATACCCGCTAGGTCAACACTAAAATATCCTTGAAAAAAGTTAGGATATCATCGGAAAAGACAAAATGTTAATGGGGTTTTTTCTATAAAATCCCAGAAATAATCAAACTATGCTCTCTTGATCCCTTGTTCTAGGAAAAAATTATAGCTCGTTTCTATTTTATCATTTTCCCGAACCCCGATTATTCCAAGTTTGGTGAATTATTATTTATACAAAATCCATAAAAGACAATTTCCATCACAAGATAAGGCATCAAAGAGAGAAAAAAGAGAACAAAAGGAAAAATCTTTTACTCTATTATGAAATTGATGAGAAGGGCTTCAATAAACTGAAGCCTCTTTTGGTAGTGAAATGTTATTACAAGAAACTCTCAGTGAATTCACAAAGGCGTATTAAGCGCTGGTGAGAATCCTCGATCGATTGACGAAGATCTTTAGTAGGGCTGTCTCAGCCTCCACATCAGCCCGTAGTGATTCCTCCTCCTGTGCTTCCATTATGCTCGCCCTCATCCTATCCTCTATCTGCCGCTCCCATTCTTCATTTATGGCCATAGCTTTAGCTTGCTATTACCGTAGCCGCTGCATGTCACTATTCAACACCTCCATTCAAGACCACTATTTATGAACTTTCCCCTGAAGTATCGTAACCACCTCCTCATGGTCAGGAGATTCTACCATATGAAGTTGTTGGTTACATCAAGGTATGCTTCTGACTCAAAAGAAGAAAGGCGAGAGTCAAAACCACCAAGCCTTTCCCAGTCTCCTACCACCTATTTGACTATGTCATAAATACCATGGTAGTCTAAGCCGTCGAATCCCGGCAACATAAATAGATCACACAGCTTTGGAAATTTGGATGGCATCTAGGCTAAGGGCATCTAAGAAATCAGCTTCCAGATCTTCTCCCATGCCCTTTGGCGAGCAGGTCGAAGACTGGAGAGGGCCCGTTGATCAGGCTCAGAGTCACTCTCGGAAGAAGAGGTATACTCTGGGATGAACGTCGCCAGGGAGGGACCTAGTACGACTATAACCATAAGCTCCAACGCCGCAGGATCTTTGCCACCGACGGTTGTGGTCAAGGGCATGATTGGATCCAATGGAACAATTGCCAGTGCTGATGGTTGTGGTCCTAAAGCACAAAATTCAATAAGGAAGATAAGTATCCCTACTCAGAAAAGGAAATAGAGGGGATTAAGTGGCAAGAGATCTATAAGCTTACCCCCAATCATCAAGGCATCGGTTCCCTCAAGCTCTACACCACCGTTACCGCTCGAAAAAGATGATACGTTTTCAATGGGAAATGAAGTCCTAAAGACCCCTATAGGTGCCCAAGAGCTGAGGCCAAGACCAAGGCTAGTAAATCACATAGATTTCCCCCAAGTAGTCTGCTACGGAGATCAAGATTGGGGAAATTACTCCCCTGGTAAATAGAACAATGGCCTGCTCTGGGTTCTCAACAACTAGAATGATAGCAGGCTCTTCCTCCCTGAAAATGGGATCCATGGGGTCTGAGATAGCTAACCCCGTTATATTTGAGTCCTCCTCAGTAATCACAAGCATCTCATCCTCCCCCACATCTATGGAGGATGTGTGATCGGAGGGAGTCTCAAATTCAAACTGCTCTTCCTCTGTCATACTCTCAATCATTGAAGACAGAATAGAGGAATCTATACCAGTAACTCCTTCGGTAGGGCCCTCCAGCTCATCACGCTCAAACGTGGCCATGGGAGGTCCCTTAGATAGTAAAGGGGTGGGAGGTATGACCACTTGGTCAGCCACGTCTAGGTCATTGATCGGATCTGCACCACAATATCAAAACAACTAATAACTAGAGGAGTCATAACAACTGAGTTGACAATCAAGGAAATGAGAATCATAATTTCCCATTATTAATCGTCTGATCTATTCCGATAATCGAGATGCCTACTGATGTTTCTATATCTTTCGAATGGACAATTCCCTTCCTGAAGCACTAGGAAGAGCTGGAGGAGGAAAGACCGCGGTCAGATCTATAATAGTCGCTTCCATGTGCTCCACTGCGCCAGGAGACCCTTCCTTGATGACCCCCATAGTCAAAGGCGCATGGTTTCCTTCTGTGGTACCCCAAGGAGTATACTATGAGGAAGGAATTTCCCCCTGAGATTCATCATCACCCTGTGTAAGGAAAAGAAACATTAGAACCTTCAAAATGAATAAGGGAGAAGACCATGATGGATGAGTAGGGAAACCTCTTCCCTGGTATCAGACGATTCTGGAGGCATTATCATCATGGACACCTGATTAGACCTGTAAATTCGGTTTCAAAATGAATGCACATATGCATCCATGTCCTTCAAAGAAGTGACTATTTCATCCAGATCTACTTCAAATGAAAAATAAGGAGGATAAAAGATAGTCTCGACACCTGCAAGCTGGAGAAGGTCCGTTTGAAGTATCATCCAAACCTCTTCATTTGAGCCAATAACCATCAAGTCATCCCACATACTCCACGCATCTGGACACACAACTGTAACAGGAATAGTTAGTCAGGGGGGGATCAACCTGAGATGACCAGGCATCGACGGGGGATGGTGGGGGTGCCATTAGCCGCGGTTCTTTTCTGGGTCACCCAGCCGCCCTAGAACTTTGAGGAGCTACCTTTGGGCATGAACTCAAAGGATGAGAGGGAAATCCCCTTGCCTCATCTTTAGTAGGGGAACCAGCAGAATCATCACCCCCTGAAGAGTGATCACTACCATCCTCCTCCTTGTTAGTCACCAACCATATCATGGCTTGGACATGGTGAGTTAACAACTCATAACCCCAGCGTGTCTGGATGTAGGCCTCAAGGTCTCAGAGATACTGATCAACACTATCTGGATCCACATCATAAAAGATGTTAGCAGGTGCAGATATATAGCTCAGCCCATCGAACACCATTTCCGCTTCCTGGAGATGCTGCCACAAATAATGGGGTACTGTATACAGAAGGTTGACTGGATTTTGAATTCGTCCCATTGGCCCCAGGCCGTCGGGAAGCCAACATCAGTGGGTATGACCAACTTTCCCCAGGAGGCTTCAAGGGTGTGCAAGGAGATAAATCTATATGTTAAAACCTTCCCTGGAAGCATGATATAGGTAGGGTTACGGAGAACCTTTTGTGGCCCGATTGGAGAACTATCCCCCTTCCGCTTCCTCTTGCTCTTCGATGGGTTGGAACTTGGGATAGTGGGAACCCACAACCATTACGGACCACCCAGGTTTGATTGAACCAAAGAGTTGGCATAATATTTGGATAAGAAAGGCATAGGAGCTTCAAACGCGGGGGTCATAACCTCGCAACCGGTGTCCTCCCGGGTAAACATCAACCATAGTTTTCTAGCCACCATCAAGTGGTGGTTCGAGCGGGCACCATTAAGAGAAGGGGGACATAACATTTGGATGCAGCAAAACAGACATCTGAATCAGCAGGGTTCATACCCCTCACAGATGAGTTCCCCATCAATACAATCCACCAGGATACCCTCCTGGAGGGAAAGGAGGTTGCCCTGCTTTTTAAAATCCTCTGATATGGAATTTGTGATTTCACCAGATGGGTTGGTGTTTGGCTGGAAATTGAAATGATTGTAGCTCGATATTCAGCTAAATAATAAATGCTTATTCTGAATTGTCCGGTTTTCGTCCTTCTCTTGGGTTTCCCATACCTCAGGCAGAACCCCACTGGTCAATTGCAGATATGGCCGTAATGAAGTACCCAGAACTTGTGAAGGATTTATGAAAGTATATCAATTATTTACATGTGCTCCCAGCCATCCCCAGAGGATCTAAAATGGGCCGACCACCTGGTTTGGCCGGTTCAACTCGATAATGTTTCCAAACAGCCGGTAAATCCTGGCCAAGAACGGAATGGCCAGATTGATAACATCGTCAGTGGCCAGCTGTGCTGCCATGAAAAATGTAGAGACCCACACGCTGACTGAATCACATATAGGAAATATCCAGCCACTCAAAAACGTGGCTAGAAATGCCGCCAATCAGAGAAGCAGATCAACGCCCGACACAAGTTCCCAGCCCCAGCTGTTGAATTGGACTTCCTCTAGAATCATCAAATAGTTGTCCCTATACATTTAGGACTCCATCTAAGGACATTTCATGGGCCTACGCGAAAGTTCCATCGATCTTCCCTCTATAGAAAAAGCTTTGATCCATTCACCATATGGGACGAGTTGTTTCAGAGATATCTCTGATGAACATTTCCGGGATTGATCAATGAGTCATCTCACCAAGGGGGGATTCCTCTCCTCATCATCCCATATAGAAGGGAGATGCAATAATTCTTCATACATACCTCCAATGATAGGAACTCCTCAGATCTGGAATACATCCCAAAGACTGATACCCACTTCCCTATGGACTAGGTGGAATGTGTTGGTATCTGGAATCCAACAGCTCATAAGCCGTTTGGAAAGACTGCTAGGCTGATGGGTATAGCTCTGGGTAACCCATGCAGCCTCATACAATCCCATGTCTCGCATTTCCATTTCAAATTCATCACAGCTCTGGAAAACCCAAAAGGGCCACCCCAAATCCAACAACTTAAATACCCCTCCAGGCTGGAGATCTTGGTCCACTGACCGACCATGTTGGTCGTTAATCATAACATTCTAGGAAATATTCCAGTAATAATGAATTTCCCCATCCTGCCGACGTTGTTCTCCTGTCGGGGACACAGGGAGGTGATTCAGCATAGACCCAGCAGCCGGTTCTTTTGGGATAAGCCACCCCCTTAACGATATCACGACCAGAGGGACAATACTAGATAATATCCATAATGTGGGATTATTTTCCCGACATGGCATTAGGATCGGTGTGTCAGACAATAAGCTAATCCCATAAGTAGGTAGGATGTTAGAAAAAGGATACTCCCATTGTGAATTAGAAGGAATGTTTACAAGGGTTTGGTACTGCAGAGTGATGCGGACTTCATCCTAGATAGATCCAGCCACATCTTTTAGGCATTGATCACCAATTGGAAGAGGCTCGGCAGCAGGCCTGGGTGCGGGTCGAGGAGGAACCATATTCTCTCCCTGCATTATGAAAACTTGTAAAATGTTTGATCCAAAATAATTTTTCTTTGATAAAATACCATGTATTTGGAAGAGGACTCCATCAAGGAGCCTTCATGATGAAATCCGTGGGCTGGACTCAAAAGGTTTTTTATGAAGACTACATCCCGCGAACTAGACCTACACGAAAGAAGTCCACAGAACTTTGGCCCACTGAGAGTTGGCCAGAAGGCCGTGAACTAGGATGCTCTGTGGAATCTCAATTCCATATTTAAATGTTTATGATCAGAAAACCTAAAATGTTTCCAAAGTTTGGAGGATTTCTAGTCCGCAGACCATTTGAAACCGCGTGGCGATTTTCTACGTGGACCTTCGTGACATACTATTTAATTAATTAAGAGTTTTAGTTCAGGGCCGGGGAAATTGGTCTGTGGGTGACGACAAGCTCCAATGAATAGTGGTTAGCAGAAGCAGAAGTGGGCTCACGAATGAGGCTTTTCACGAAGGAGGCAGGTGCGCAGATCCAGAAGGTGAGGGATTTTTTTCGTAAGGAATCCAGTAAATGAAAAAGGAATTTACCCCCTTTTTTATAGGCGTCATCCCCTACTCGGTCCACCCCTCTACCGCAAACTACCCAAGTTTCAGGACCGCTCTACATCGGAATAGCCTCCTCTCCGTTCCGATCAGACCCCATTCCGATGGGGGGCATTTGGAGGGTCCTGAAAAATCCACAAAGTGGAATGGGAATCCCTCCTTAATTTGAGAAAGGACTCTACCCAATTTACCTAAGAAGATTGGGAAAAAACATAAAGAATACTCAAAATCAACAAAGGACAGATAGGTCCATGTACCTGTTCAAAATTAGTGGCACACAAACTGTTCAGCGAGCCCCCGACGGACCAACGTCATCCGCGAAACAGAGGCGGCCTCCCCTACACGGGCATGGACTAGGAAGAACGCCAGACCGATCCACCGCTGCGAACCACCCCAACTGTGAACCGCGCTAGACCGGCCCATGCCGAGCACACAGTCTTTCACGGAACAAGGGTGGGGCCCTGCGCAGTCGCGAAACGCCCCTCGAACCGACTTGGTTCACAGGTGAGGTGCATTTAATGAACCCCTGCGAACCTCAGATTGACCAAGTCATCCATAGGCTGGGTTTTTGGTCATGGGTCTCCGATAAAGGTGCTTCATGACCATGATATAACCCTTCCCCCCCTCTATAAAAGGATATAGAGGGGGAGAGGAAAGGCGATTAAGATTCAGATTATTGAATATTCAAGGGCTGAAAGAGATTAAAAGAATGAATTTTTGAAGGAAAGAGCATAGGATTTCATGAACTGCGAAGTTCCAATTTTTGAACCAATATAGGTATAAAAATGGGAATGAATTGATAAAGAACCGAAAAATTAATTACAAATTCGTGAACCGCAAACAAAAATTAAATCTATGAACCATGGAACCTCCACGGATGTACTCCTAGTGGACTAGGGTGTTTATGTCCCTTTTTCGGTCCAACACACTACATAGCACCCTCCTACGCGGACGAAGCCCTGACCAGCGATGCCCTTGGCCGCCGCTACTCACACGGACTCCATCGCTGCATACCAACTTGGTATGCAGGCCAAACCCGAAGACACATACCTCCCTAGTACACAGAAGGTCCATCAGTCTGTGTGCCACCCTGGTATGCAGACGACCTCTCCAACCGCGTAGCACTCCCCTACGCGAAGGTCGCCACACCTCATGAACCCATGTGGCCCGCCAACTCCTTCAGTGTTTCTATTCCCCGAGCTAGATAAAACTCTTCCAATATGGCCTGATCCACCACAATCCCTTCATTGGCCTAATCACCTGGCCTGAGCCAAGGCCTCTACCGATGCCACATGACTCGTTTGATGAAACCTTCAGGTACGTCAGTGCAGCACCATGAGTTCACATACCCACGGTAGGCGAGGGAAAAGGGGTTTCCCCGACCCTTGAGTAGATTCTCGAAGCATTTCGGGATTCACATTCCCATGGTAGTGCAGGGTCTGAGCCTAGGATTCCCCTTTGTGCCTCTCCACTCGCCAGGATTGAGGGATCCCGCTGGCCTTTACATTTGATGAGGACCAGCTATGAGCACTTCTCCCCTCTCCTAGGAGTGGCTGGGAATCCTTTCTGGAGTAAGCCCCACACCACCCTCGCTGGAAGTCAATGGCCTTCCCGTCACTTCCGATAAGGTTCATTGCTATGCCTCCATATCAAAGGCCCATACCAGCGCGACTTATAACTCCTTCCAACATCAAAAGAGGGATAATCCAGTAGTACAAACCCATTCTCTCTTCCTCCATAGCCATTGTCTCTACTGCGAGACTACTACCTTCACCCCACTCTGACATCAAGGACAATGAGGGTCTTGCTGTAAAGACCCAAAGCTTAAAGTACATGGGATTTACATTACTTTTGCGGAATACTGAGTACATAAAAAAACACACACACAAGGACCGTAATAGTTTAGTGTCTTTGGAAACTTTCAACGTAATCTTCTAATCGTGGTGAAAGATCTTCAACATCTCCCATAAAGATCTTCCCCTTTTTTCTTCTTACCTAAAACCTTTCTTTATATCCTGGGAAAAAGAAAACATAAAAAGGATGAGCTCAAATTCTCAGTAAGGGTAAGCATGGTTAAAATAAAATATACCATATACATTTGAACTTAGAAACATGAACAAAATGTTTAAAAATCAAAAGCTTGAGCAATGACATAAAACATGGAAGTATGTAAGGCATATATCATAAAGAAAAATTAAGAATGATAAAATAGCATGGGAATAAAACATGTAATTGTGGAAACCATTCAGAACATGTCATGATTTCCATAGTAGCCAAGGAATTGCTGCCAAGACCATCTTGGTGGGAAAACTCCCTTTCTGAATCGAGTTCACTCCTCGTTTCAATCCTGTAACACTGAACCGGATTAACTTACCATTCCAGCCATGTCTATCTCATGAGATATAAATCTTTACCCAATGAATTGGAGGGAGATATAGGTCCCACCCATCTCATAATGAAATCATTCTTACTTGTGCAACAAAATAAACATACATCATTCATAATAACCCAATGAATAAAATGGGTTTCATAAACATCATCCCATTGTCACATAATCCATATAAAAGAAATGGATATCATTTCATAATATGAAAATTGAAACCATGTCAATCATAGAGACATTACACTTGAAACATACACATATGAAATAATTTCATCTTAGATGGAAAATGGTTTTGATAAAACACTTGAAATGAATTTTTGAGGAAAATATCCTTTCTTCTTCAAAATCAATTTCTTTTCACAAAACGCCATGAAATTTTAAAAGAAAGAGATTTTTTTGAAAATAGTCATGAAATATTTTGGAGGAAGCTTCATGAAAATAAGGCTTTATAAAACCATAAAAATCCGTTCGTGCCGTATAAGTTAAAAAAACATTCTTCTCGTACTTTTGCCGGAAAAGTCAAAAAAGTACCTTATAACGTAAAAAAATGAAAGATTCCTTACAAACCATATAGTAAAAGTCAAAAAGTCAAAAATGGGTAAAAAGGATATTAAACATTCATGAAAACAATTTTATAAAACATGGACATGGATGATATAAATAACCCCAGTAAATACTTATGAATAAGCAATCTCGGATAAAAATGAGATTTGAAAAATTATCCCTTACCTTAGGTCTGATATGCTTCATACGTATCTGAACCCCCTGTATAATGATTTAAATAATGTTATTTACATATTACAGAATTATATTCATTGTTATTAAATCATATATGGTTCACTTATGACTTTATATTACCCGTTCTTTTGTAAATTCATGTTAAAGTAGTGTTTTGGGTAAAATCGTCTCATTTGTCGTTCGTGTTTTAACTTGTAATTATTCATATGATTACGTAGATCATGATTAATTATATCCAGAATTTAAAACATGATTTATATATAATATATATTCAGAATATACATATATAAAATAGATCTATAAATGGAATGAAATACACCGTTCATGGAGACGGTAGGTCGTACGTACGCATGAACGGTGTTTTCGTTTCCTTATTGAATTGAATGGAATTAAGTAGATGACATAAATATATATACACATAAATCCAGTATCATTATTATGTCATATATTTCATGATTACTTATTATATATACTTTATAATCATTCATGAATGGTTAATGTGGAGAATGAATCTCATCGCGTCATGGAGACGGTAGTCCGTACGTACGCACGAGCGATGATATCGTTCTCATGATCATGGAATTTTATTGGAGTGTATGTATACTATTTAATAATCAATATAAAATTACAATAATCATATATAGTTATTATTTACACCATTATACCTATCCAAGTAAGGTGGTGGTGGAAAATAGATTACACCACGGCGTGGAGACGGTATTCCATACGTACGCACGCGCGGTGATTTCGTTTTCCGTAGGATGGATAGATGGTGAAATAGGGTTGTTTCATACTTATAATAACATATCAGTATATGAGTGATACTGATTATATTACTTCATAATGAAACAACCTAAGAAGAAGAAGTGGAAGAACAAAATAAAGTTGAAAGAATCGGTAACGGACATTACCTTTTCTTTGAAGCGCCTCTTTGAGTCCTTATCTTAGGGTACTAAAATTGGTCTTTGAAGAATACCAGGACCTCTATGATGTTTCTAGGGAAGTGGAGAAGATAATTTTTCAGGGTTTGACCGATCATGAAGGCTCAAAGTGGTGTTAGGAAGAGAGGGAGGAGTTTCCCTTTTATAAGGGAGTAGAGGGGCACCTTTGGAATAACTAAAACTATTATTTTATTATAAAGCCAAATTCAGTTTTAAATAGATCCAAATTAATTTATTTCGAAGATAGGGTGGGTATGGGTCTAAATAATCTCATACAATAGAAATTGGACAAGTTTAGTTTACTATTTTAACCTTATCATTTAGTTTTAACTTTAAGTTAGATAATTTTACTTTTACCGTGTCTTTTTGTGTTCTTACACTATAAGGTTAATAAACTTACTATAACAAGACAAACAAACCCGAAGTTGTTTATTATTAATATATATAACCTTATCTAAGTCATTTTCCCGAACCTTAGATTTTTAGGAATAAAATATCAATTAATAATATAATATTTGTTTTAAAAACTATTTTATGTCAATTTTGACACTATTTGGTAATTGATTTTTGTGAAAATCATAACAGTATGATTAGTTAGAACCAAGTTAATTAAAATAATACTAACATGTCATATTAACCTATAGAATTAGTTTAATTTATAAAAAGTCTCAAATTACATTTATTTGGGTATTTAGAACATCAATTATGTCAATATTTCATTATTAAGATAATTACTGTGTCATCGTTGTGTCATAAATAAATTAAATTATAAAATGTCTAAAAATTACAAATAAAATACCATTATGTAGGAAATATTTTTATCTTTTTAATGAATATTTATAGTCGAATTTATCTTATGTATAACCATATATTAAAAATTATCTACTTATTAAACTTTGATTTTAACTATTTTATCCATTCTTTAAATAAATTAATAATAAATTTCCTAATCTAATCCAATTGGGCCTAGATGGTCATATTTTATTCCTAAGCTTGTTTTTGGTCGAATTACACTTATCCAATAGAATTAGGTCATGTGTTAGGGTAATAATAATATCATTTTTACCCTTAATTACCCTATTTACTTTTAACCGTGGTAAAAAAAAGTAAAAAGATACTATTCATCAAAAATTATTTTCATCTCATTGAACCACATTTTACTTACTGACATCAACCGTGTCTTTTGGATTTTTGAAATTTCACTCACAGAAGCGGTAAAATTAATTTTTATGAAAAATTCATTTTTTTAACCACCACTTAGTGGTTTCACTATTTATCAAAAAAATGAAAGTTTCCAGAAAAATACCAAAAATTATTCCTAAGCTATATTTGATGTTATGAACTCAAAAATGATGTCTATTTTACCAAATTCAAAGGATATAAGTTTCATTAATTAATTTAAAATTAATTCCCGTCGTCAAAACAAATAGCGTGTTCTTAAGAGATAATAACTATCAAAAGATTGACACTTGTTTATGTCTGGTTTACATGTGAAATTACATCCAATGACCAACATTGTATTAAATTGTAAAAATATATTCTAAATATACTTGAAAACCACTCAAATTAATAATTTATCACTATTAATTATTTTGATTAAAAAAGTTGTTTTTAATTAAAATTTAGTAATTTTCACTATTCATCAGAAAATGAAAGTTATCTGAAAAGTACCAAAATTTTACCCTAAGCTAATTTCGATATTCCAAATCGAAAAATGAAGTCCATTTTGAAAAATGAAATTAAAAAGATTTTAAAAAGTGGTTATTACTATTCATAACGGCTAGTTTTAATAATATTTTAATAGCATATCGTTGTTTAGTGAAACTCGATATTGCATACTACACACGCTATCGAGGAAGGTAGTGATTGAGTGTAATTCAAGGAAAATAAAGGATGCGTGTTGTGATAGCTCCTTTTTGTGTAGCGTACAACACAAGAAATTAATGAAATTAAAAAGAATATTTTTCGAAAAATCTCAGGGTGTTAAATTCTACCCCCCTTAAAATGAATTTCACCCTCGAAATTCGTCGGGGTTATAAATGGTTTACTACTCAAAAGTTTTATTAATAGAAACCCACATTGTAAAAAGGAATACCAAAACCAATCTTTAAAAACAAAATTATGAAACGTAACGGTTACCCAAATAAACTAATCACTGGGTTTCCACATAGGTGAAAATATGGATATGGAATAGAAATCTAACCATCATGTTCTGATGGAGAGTGGTAGAGAACATGGCTATGGAAAAGCTTGCAATCACAAATCCATAAATTTGTGACTATCTAAGGTACCATCTGATTCATCAGATATAAGAGCACAAGGACAACATTTTTGGTTTTCAAGATCATTTTCCTAAAGTTGATGAAATTGGAATAAGAAGAAATACTTTCCTGATTTTGGCATAGTCTCACCGTTGGTTGTTCTTTGGAAAATTTCCACTTCATCTCTTAAAGAAATGAAGTTGAATTTGTCATTCGTGATGTGTTAGCAGATCATGTGATAGAATTATGGGTCATTCCATCTATCTCAAACAAAAGGTTAGAAAAGTTATCAAAAAAAATACATAAGTCCATCTATAGTGAGATTAATCATATATGGTTCCTAAAATGGACTTATACTTATTATATCATACTGTTTAATATAATAAAACTAGTTTCTACTAAATAGGGACTTCCTGTAGGCCAGTGGTAGACGATAAATGCTAGTCTCACTTTGGTTGTGTGTTCGATTCCCATAGCCTTGTCCGACGCGATGGGCTGTCGCCCGTCCTACAGGTTGTCCTTTTTCTAAAGCTATATTACTATAACATCCCGTAAAAAAGTTCTATCCATAAACAATACTAACTTATGTCCAATATAATCCATTCCAATATTTAGGCTTATCTAAAATACTTCGGTCCAACCTCATAGTATAATGAAAATGATTATTTGAAATGTCACATAACAATCACATGAATGCCATCATTTATCCCCAATATATCATAAGATATATTTTGTTGGTCAAATTACAAACATGTGAATACCTTAATCATGTATTCTCTTGAAGAATGAATACCCATTGAACCTTATTGAAATCATGAATGCAATTAAAAGTTAACAATTTCCACAAACCTAAATCCTCAAAATTATTTACACTCAAACCATGATATCACTTAGTCCTTATATCAATCATGAGCTCATGAATACAATCAAACATCTCATTATCTTCTTATCCCTTCATTATGCGCATATAATATGCATACCAAAAATATCTCAATCACTTTCCATGGTTACCGGTACCATAAAATTATTGAAAACCACAATAGACCAATACATAAATATTCTAATATTCCACGATACTATATACAACATTATTTTGGAATCCCATTACATAAACACTTAATCAGTCCACCACATCGTTGTCATATTCAACATCGCCAATAGTGATTGCCTGTGACTTCCCTCTGCCTTTTTCCTTAAGTGGTTTCTCATGTCGATCATCACTAACCCGTGGATTAGAGAATTTATTAGCATAATTCCCAATTTCCTTGCACTTGACGCATTGAAGTGTTGGTGGTGCGTTCACTGCAGTTTTTTCTTTATTCACATCATTAGAAACCCTTTTTCCATTACTTAGACACTGAGCTGCTCAATGACCTTCTTTTCCACACTTAAAACATTTTCTAGTCCCTTTATGACAATATCCACCATGCTTCTTTCCACACTTTGAGCATAAGGAAACATTCATCTTCTTTTCACCATTATTCTGAGATTTCTCCTAGAACTCCATATTTCATTTCTTGTCAAAACTATAAGATGGATAAGTAACACCAAATTCTATTTCTACCTTGATATCACAACACACAATTTATTCATAGCTACTGAAGTCTCTTATAGCTAATGCCCTTCGAAGATTTGGTTTTAAGACACTGAAGAATCGATCAACTTTACTTTCAGGTTGGATGATAAATCCAGATGCATACCTTTCAAGCCTTGTAAAATTCGCTTCGTATATACCAACAGATTCATCATCCTTTTTCTTTAGTTCAAGAAACTCCTTCTCTATCTTTGTTCGAAGAATACGAGGGAAGTACTTATTGAAAAATAAGTTCTTGAACTCGTCCCCTTCCATGGACTCAATTTCATATCATGGCCTCTTATTCTTGATAAGATTCCACCATTGATCAGCATCACCATCCAAACGATATACTGCTAAGGTGAATTTATCATGTTCAGAACATTGAAGAACCAAAAATATCTTTTCAGTGGTACTGATCCATTGTTCAGCAACAAGTGGATCAGAAGACCCACTGAAATAAGGTGGGTGTTGCCTCATGAAGGACTCAATAGAATATTGATCCCTTCTCTGCTCATTTGGAAGTCCATAATGATTCATAGCTTGTGTAAGTATAGAAATAAGATTTTTCACTCCATCTCCCATCACATTTGTTTGTTCAGGAGGACAATCATTGCATTGTCCATTACATTGATCAAGACGGTTCCTTCGGGTTCCATCCATCGTCTAAAACCCAAAAATAATAGTGTGAGAGGCAAAATCACGCTAGGTAAAACAATATAATAAAGGGGGAGTAACATAAATATATAACATCTTGGGTTACCGTAATTCTAGTACTATAACCTATACTTATACTTAACCTTAGGTACATCCCTAGACATACCTTACAAATATATCTAGGGATATCACTAAAGTTCTCAAATCCTAGTTTCCAAAGGTTGACTAAACCTTTCCTCTGATACCAACTGTAAAGACCCGAAGCTTAACGTACATGGACTTTACATTACTTTTGTGGAATACTTAATACATAACAAAAACACACACAAGGTCTGTAATAGTTTAGTGTCTTTGGAAACTTGGAACATAATCTTCTAATCGTTGTGAAATATCTTCAACATCTCCCATAAAGATCTTCCCCCATTTTTTTACCTAAAACCTTTCTATATATCCTGGGGAAAAGAAAACATAAAAAGGGTGAGGTCAAATGCTTAGTAAGGGTAAGCATGGATAAAATAAAACATACCATATACATTTGAACATAAAAACATGAACATAACGTGTAAACATCAAAATATTGAGCAATGACATATAACATGGAAGTACATAAGGCATATATCATAAAGAAACATTAAAAATGATAAAATAGCATTGAAATAAAACATGTAATTGTGGAAACCATTCAGTACATTTCATGATTTCCATAGTAGCCAAGGCATTGCTGCCAAGACCATCTTGGTGGACAAAGACCCTTTCTGAATCGAGTTCACTCCTCGTTTCAGTCCTGTAACACTGAACCAGATTAATTTACTGTTCCAGCCATGTCTATCTCATGAGATATAAATCTTTACCCAATGCATTGGAGGGAGATATAGGTCCCACCCATCTCATAATGAAATCATTCTTACGTGTGCCACAAAATAAACATACATCATTCATAATAACTCAACGAATAAAATGGGTTTCATAAAAATCATCCCATCATCACATAATCCATATAAAAGAAACGGATATCATTTCATAATAATAAAAGTGAAACCATGTCAATCATAGATACATTACACTTGAAACAAACACATATTAAATAATTTAATCTTAGATGGAAAATGGTTTTGATAAAACACTTGAAATGAATTCTTGAGGAAAATATCATTTCTTCTTCAAAATCAATTTATTTTCACAAAACGTCATGCAATTTTAAAAGAAAGAGATTTTGTTTAAAATAGTCATGAAATCTTTTGGAGGAAGATTCAGGAAAATAAGGCTTTATAAAACCATAAAAATCTGTTCGTGTCGTATAAGATAAAAAAACATTCTTCTCGTACTTTTGCCGGAAAAGTCAAAAAAGTACCTTGTAATGTAAACAAATGAAAGATGCCTTAAATACCATGCAGTAAAAATCCAAAAGTCAAAAATGGGTAAAAAAGACATTAAACATTCATGAAAACACTTTTATAAATCATGGACATTAATGATATAAATAACCCGAGTAAATACTTATGAATAAGCAATCTCGGATAAAAATGAGATTTGTAAAATTATCCCTTACCTTAGGTCCGATATGCTTCGTACATATCCGAACCCCCTGTATAATGATTTAAATAATGTTATTAACTTATTAAAGAATCATATTAATTGTTATTATATCATATATGGTTCACTTATGACTTTATATTACTCGTTCTTTTGTAAATTCGTGTTAAAGTTGAGTTTTGGGTAAAATCGTCTCATTTGTCGTTCGTGTTTTAACTTGTAATTATTCATATGATTACTTAGATCATGTTTAATTATATCCAGAATGTAAAACATGATTTATATATAATATATATTCATAATATACATATATATAATAGATCAATAAATGGAAAGAAATACACCGTTCATGGAGACGGTAGGCCGTACGTACGCTTGAATGTTGTTTTCGTTTCCTTATTGAATTGAATGGAATTAAGTAGATGACATACATATATATACAAATAAATCCAGTATCACTATTATGTCAAATATTTCATGATTACTTATTATATATACTTTATAATAATTCATGAATGGTTAATATGGAGAATAAATCTCATCGCGTCGTGGAGATTGTAGTCCGTACTTACGCACGAGCGATGATATTGTTCTCATGATCGTGGAATTGTATTAGAGTGTATGTATACTATTTCAGAATAAATATCACTATACAATAATCATATATAGTTATTATTTAAACCATTATACCCATCCAAGTAAGGTGGTGGTGGAAAATAGATTACACCACGGCGTGGAGATGATATTCTGTACGTACGCACGTGCGGTGATTTCGTTTTCCGTAGGATGGATAGATGGTTAAATAGGGTTGTTTTATACTTATAATAACATATTAGTATATGAGTGATACTGATGATATTACTTCATAATTAAAAAACCTAAGAAGAAGAATTGGAAGAAGAAATAAAGTTGAAAGGATCGGTAACGGACATTACCTTTTCTTTGAAGCGCCTCTTTGAGTCCTCCACTTAGGGTACTAAAATTGGTCTTTGAAAAATACTAGGACCTCTAGGATGTTTCTAGGGAAGTGGAGAAGAGAATTTGGCAGGGTTTGGCCGAGCCTAAAGGCTCAAAGTGGTGTGAGGAATAGAGGGAGGAGGTGCCCTTTTATAAGGGAGTAGAGGGGCTCCTTTGGAATAACTAATAATATTATTTTATTATAAAGCCAAATTCGGTTTTAAATAGCTCCAAATTGATTTATTTCGAAGCTAAGGTGAGGATGGGTAGAAATCCTCTCATCCAATAGAATTTGGACAAGTTTAGTTTACTATTTTAACCTTATCATTTAGTTTTAACTTTAAGTTAGATAATTTTACTTTTCCCGTGTCTTTTTGTGTTCTTACACTATAAGGTTAATAAACTTACTATTTTATGTCAATTTTGAAGCTATTTGGTAATTTATTTTTGTAAAAATTATAACAGAATGATTAGTTCGAACCAAGTTAATTAACTTAATACTAACATTTCATATTAACCTAGAAAATTAGTGGAATTTATAAAAAGTCTCAAATTACATTTATTTGGGTATTTAAAACATCAATTATGTCAATAGTTTATTAATAAGATAATTACTACATCATCGTTGTTTCATAAATAAATTAAATTATTTAATGTCTAAAAATTACAAATAAAATATCATTATGTAGGAAATATTTTTATATTTCTAATGAATATTTATAGTCGAATTTATCTTATGTATAACCTTATATTAAAAATTATCTACTTATTAAACTTTGATTTTAACTATTTTATCCCTTCTTTAAATAAATTAATAATAAATTTCCTAATCTAATCCAAGTGGGCCTAAATGGTCATATTTTATTCCTAATCTTGTTTTTGGTCGAATTACACGTATCCAATAGAATTATGACATGTGTTAGTGTAATAATAATATCATTTTTACCCTTAATTACCCTATTTACTTTTAACCGTGGTAAAAAAAAGTAAAGAGTTACTATTCACCAAAAATTATTTTCATCTCATTGAACCACATTTTACTTACTCACCTCAACCGTGTCTCTCGGATTTTTGAAATTCCACTCATAGAAGCGGTAAAATTATGTTTTATGAAAAATTCATTTTTTAACTACCACTTAGTGGTTTCACTATTCATAAAAAAATGAACGTTTCTAGAAAAATACCAAAAATTAGGCCTAAGCTATATTTGATGTTATGAAATCAAAAATGATGTCTATTTTACCAAATTCAAAAGATATCAGTTGCATTAATTAATTTAAAAATTAATTCTCGTCGTCGAACCAAATAGCGTGTTCTTAAGAGATAATAATTATCAAAAGATTGACACTTGTTTATGTTTGGTTTAAATGTGAAATTGCATCCAATGACCAAAATTTTATTAAATTGTAAAAATTTATTTTAAATATACTTTAAAACCACTCAAATTAATAATTTATCACTATTAATTATTTTGATTAAAAAGGTTATTTTTAATTAAAATTTAGTAATTTTCACTATTCATTAGAAAATGAAAGTTATCTGAAAAGTACCAAAATTTCACCCTAAGATAATTTCGATATTTCGAATCCAAAAATGAAGTCCATTTTAAAAAATAAAATTTACAATATTTCAAAAAGTGGTTACTACTATTCATAATGGCTAGTTTTAATAATATTTTAATAGCATATCGTTGTTTAGTGAAACTCGGTATTGCGTACTACACACGCTATCGAGGAAGGTCGTGATTGCGTGTAATGAAAGGAAAGTCAAGGATGTGTGTTGTGCAAGATCCTATTGGTGTAGCGTACAACACAAAACATTAATGAAATTAAAAAGAATATTTTTCAAAAAATCTCGGGGTGTTACACTTGCTTTTTAGGAAACCTTCCATTGAGGTGGGAAAAGTGCAAGGCTTTCCAATTCTATTGCATCCTCTTGTTTCTCACACCGTTCTTGACTCACATGGGCTTAGAGATTTGTGGTGGTCGCGGAATCTACACAACGACGACGGTTAAATAAACAACGTGGGTTTTGATCAATGTCTCCCAAATAGGGTAAGTAGGACTCCTCCCCAAGGTTCAATCCCAAAAAAATGAAACTCTCACGTGTAACCCCTAATCTTCTAGAACTACGTGGAATTTGATTCCCGACCAACCGGGATATGTAGGAAACTTCCCCTAGGTGCAAGCCCGATCTATAAGTCTGACATACACCTTTTTCCCTGTCAGACCATGTCCTTATACCCCAGCAGGACAATCTCTAGGCCCAGTAAATCACTTCCCTTAGGTCTTCCGGGCAGCTTCGACGTATGTCCCGCACCAACTTTGACCATGCATCTCTTTCTTGGGTGTCCTTGGCACATGACATTAAACTATACAGTTGGGTCCATGTCACACGAAATTAAAAGGTGATGTGTCATGTTGAGTGGAATAAAGCTATGTGAATTCTAATTCCTCTCACGAGGATACGTAGGATGCCCGTATCACAGGTTCGATCCAAACACTCAAGTCGTTATCTGCCCCCCTGGATGACAATAAACTCTAGAGTGCCCAGTTATGAGGCTTTAAACCCGTACTGTCTCAATGAGTCCAAATTACTCAGATCCATTAATACAATGATGGATGGTAAACCTCAGGCCTAAATGGTTCTGAATCCCTACGTTCAGTTAATCATTTCCAACCAAGGATAATCCATGGATACTATGCTTGGGGATAAACCAAAGATTCACAAACACATGAATATGTCTTAAATCTATAAGAGAGTCCTAGAACAGGGAATAATTCCCCCCCCCCCCAAGAAGGTGCGATGTGCCGGACTTCCCATCCTCTCGACCAATGTGAGTTCTTAAGTGTCATTGGCTAAATCGCCCAGTGAATTCCTACCTTTGGAAAGCAGGTCCACGTATGATTGGATACGGAACCGTTGGGCATTTTGAAGCAAAAAATGATGCACCTAACATGAGTGATTAAACAGAACTCAGCCTTATTAAAATAAATCGTCGATATCAACGTCCCCCCCCCTATGTCGAAACATATATATCACATTTATAAATTAATTTCATATATATAATCATGCTTTAATGATGATTATGTTGAACGAGTCACATCGCACTATGGAGAAAATAAGTCGTACGTATACAAGGGAGACAATATCATTCCCATATTTGATTAATGGTATTGATGTAGGTGGTGTATAGTATATTAGAATAAATATAATTTTATATTAATCATATATATACATATATATTAATTCCTTTATTATACCCATCCATGTAATATGATGGTGAAAAACGGATTACACCACGGTGTAGAGACGGTATGTTGTACGCACGCACGCGTGGTGATTTTATTTTTCAAAGGATGGGTAGAAGGTGGTCTATGGTTATTTAATAATAATAATAACATATCATTATATATTTACTAATAGAGTTATTACTTTATAATGAAACAACTAATTATGTGGAAGTAGAAGAAGAAAGAAGTTTGAAGAAATCAGTAAATGATATTACCTCTTCTTCGACGTTCATCCAATAAAAATACTCTTAGAGCACTAAAGTTTTTATTTGAAGAAGAAAATAACCTATATAAAAATTAAAAGGGAATTTTGAAATAGAAATTGTCTGGTTATGTTCAATTTTGAATGCTTAAATTGAAGTGAAGTGTTTAGGGAGGGAGTGCCATTTTATAATTGAGGCGAGGGGCTCTTTTAGATACCTCAAAAGGATTAATTTATAATAATAAAAACCCACTTAAAAACATCATAAATATCCCAATTTTGACGATTATATGATTTAGGGTTGTAATATTATCAACCAATAAATTTCAGACAAGTTTTTATGTCTAATTAAGCATTATCATTTTAATTAATACTTATTTATTGTATTTATAAACAAATATTTCAATATTAAAAGGGTGTAATATTTACTTATTTTAAGTAAATTAGATCATAAATGAATAATTTATAACATTTTATAACATATAATAATTATTATATTCTTTTAAAAATGTTTTATGATTTTTAAATAATTTAAGAAAACCTTACTTTGACTAAATATCAATATGGTCAATTTTGACACTATTTATTTCATCGATTTTAAAAAATATAAAAATAAGAAGTGAAACTAGATCCAAATATTTAATTATATCTATATGGTGTCAAGATAATTTATAAAATTAATTTTACAAAATAAATGTCCCAAATTATATTTATTAAAATATTTCAAAAAACATTTATTTGATCTATGGATTAATAAAATAATTACTACCTCAATTTTGTGTAATTATTTAATGTACTTATTTTTTGAATAAAAATTAAAAATAAAATAATATTATTAAGATAAATACATTATTTTTCAGGATAATTCTTGTAGTTTATTTTTTCTTATGAAAACCCCATCATTAAAAATGCTATACTCTTTTAAAATATGAAAGTGACACATTGTTCTTCACTTCAAATAAAATAATATATATTTCATAAGTCTCCAAATGGTAAATAATTCGAAACATGGATGCTTAGTGTCAAGATATACTTGACCAATATGGTTTGGTGAAGTGGTTGGGACTTTTAATGGTTACTAATTTTTTAATAAATATTGTTTTATTGAATTTTCATCAATTAATTAATTATTTCATCATCCATATTAAAGTCTTTAAAAAAATATTTATTTCTTAAAAATTACAAATAAATTTTCATGATAAAGAAAATAATTTTTTCAATAAAATTTGTATTTATAATTGAATTTTTCTTCTATAAAACCTTATATTAAAAATAATTTAATTATTTATGTTTGAGTGAGACATATTTCACTTGTCCTCGAATAAAATAAAATAAATGTCCTAATATCATCCAAGTGGGTTCTAATGGATACTATTTTGTCCCAATTATGATTTATAAAAAATTATAATCATCCATATATTTTATAGAAAATTGTTAGAGAAATTTTATAATATTATTTTTACCCTTAATTACCAGGTTTACCCTTTTATCGTGTTAATAAAATTTATTAAAGTTACTATTCATATTGCCCCAAAATAAAATAATGCTCTTTACATAATTTATAAATAATGATTAAAAATAATTAATCCAATTTTAAAAATTCAAAACACAAAATTTTTATTAATTAATTTAAAATTAATCCCATTTCTGAAATGAAAAAATGGGTTTTAAAAGTTAAGATATTGAAAATATTGAAGTGTTTTTTCATCTGAATTTAGTGAAAAATTATTTCCAATGACATAAATTAAATTAAATGGTAATAATATATTCTAGTTATACTTTGAAACCATTGAATAATATAATTTAACTATAAAAATTATTTCAATGAAAAAGTTATTTTCAATTAAAATTTAGCGTATTTTTACAGTTAATCAGAACATGAATGTTATGAGAAAAATATCAAAAATTCATCTAACGTAAATTTTTATATCCTTATAAAAAATAAAATGTTTATGATTTCATATATGTGTTATTTATGATTCAAAATTTGAATTTAAAAGGGTTTCTCCATTCAAAGGTGTAAAATTAAACATCATAAAAAATAATGTTTTATACATCAAATAGGGTTCTATTCATACCCTATAACTAAAATATCCATTGGATGGATATCAAAACTATTTTATTAGGTATATAAAACATATATATCTCATTAATTTCAATACCAAAATTACTTCACTCAAAAATAAAAATATCTATTTGATATATATTTTTCATAAATAATTGATAACCAATAAATACACAATTCATTTTTATAAGTTAGTTATAATTAATCCTGATAGCCTAACAGCTGGGATATAATGGTAATTTAATAATTAGTGCATATCAAAATCCATTTAAACTCATGATTTAATTCAAATTAAGCTACTAATGAATAAACATTATTTAAAGAAAATATTTCAAAAAAAATATTTGGGTGTTATATGTAACATCAGTGTCTTAGACAGGATGTTAGATAAATCTCAGTAGAACACCACAAATGACATATATACCATCTAGTCTGATAAATATAAATAGATAGTGTGCAGGAATATATAAATGTTTAGTAGTATAGTAATATAAATACCGTGATACCTACTTCCACCTCAGTTGGTATTTAAATATACAATTATTTAATTATTTATGTTCTAGTTTATTAAAAGTGAAATTAGTGGATTCAATGTATGAATAAGGAATCCTATTATAACAATAATAATAAAGTATCCAAGTTAATTACCAAGTCATCCTTTATGATGATAATAACGATGGAGGATCCTAATTTGTAACCAAGGTATCCTTGACCCCCAGAGCCAGGCTTACTCAGTAATAACATGTGGCTTGACTATAAGTGGTCCAAGTAAAATACAAGGGGTATCTCCCAACACATTACATAGTATTATAATTCTAAATGATTCCTAGGATATTATCCATGGTAAGAATACCATAATCATGACTGCGTCCAATATTCATATCCATAGACCCACATGCACGGAGATGTCAAGATGGATCTAAGGTGTTTATCCAAGGAATACTAATATTTAAATGATAATGAAGTGGTCATGATTCCTCATTCCAGGAATCCACTAGTAGAAAATTACTACGTTCAAAGGTAGCTATCTTCTTTGGAAATTGACATCCTTGATTTAGAATGTCATTTTATGAGTGCACAAGGTATTCCATTGAAAATCCAAGGATAGTTCATTTATGAACAATCCTCTAAATATTAAAATGTACATATTCAATAATAACCATATACATAATTCATTATGTAAATTAGCCCATTTAATACTCATTTCATTTAATAATTCAAAATGTTAATTCCGTTTTCATTCATACTAGGTGATAATGATACAAAGAAATGAAATGATTTCATTAATTTAATATTTAATTATCATTCTCTTACTTTACCTTTCAAAATCATAGCAAGGTGGGATAAAGACAATTTACAAATTACCATTAAATTATAATTAATAGACCGAATGATATACATAAGTACACTTTTCATTTACTATTTAATGATTCATTTAAATTATTTACACACTTTCATTTGAGGAGTTAAGTGATACTATTCATGTAATGATATTTAAAAATTAATTCTTTTAATTAAAAATCTTACATTTATCAAGGCCATGTCACAACACACCCGAATCGTTGTGCTGATAGTCTTAAAAACCCACTAAATACATAAATAAGTAAAACACCCTAAATGGGGTGGTCTGCATTGTGGTCAAAAAATACAATGATGAAGAACACATATAAAATAGGATCTAGAATATGAACATGAGGAATATAATAATGATATATGAATTAAATAGAAAATTAAATATGAAATAGGCATCCACATGACGATAGATTATAAAATAGTGAGACTTGAGGGATTAGTCATAGAACACCTACCTTGAGCCAATATCACTATCCTAATCCAGTATTGGCCCTTAGTTATGCCTAGCTCAGATGATATATGAATAAAAGATCAATTCCCTAAAAATAAGCTATATAAGACAGTCTAATAAAAACATCCTTAACAGAAAGAATAATGATTAATGGCTCAAAGTTGCATCCAACGTGATGAATAAGGATCAAATCTGACTTCAAATGAAGAATTAGGATCAAAACCTATATAAGAGGGACTTTGGGGATCAAAAACTGTGAATAAGAATAATTATTTATAGTGGAATAAGAAAAAAATAGTAATAGGGATAAATTATAATTCATTAATGGTATTTTGGTCATTTAACAGAAGAAAAACTGGAGCGCATAGTTTGGCCACATGGTTGTCCAAACTATGAACCAACCATGCTCGAATAACTATATAAGGAGGGTACCCACATGTTTAGGCCACATGATTAGAAAAAACATGCACCTACTATTATAAATGGATCTGTTAAAAACTTTAGACTATCCACATGGGCATGGTGTCTAGTCTGTATAGTGTCCTCAAGCCGTGAAGCCTCATATTGATCACTGTTAAGTCCAATATGATTAGGGGTATCTATGTGGCCTTCCTCAAATGGTTTATGCTAACCATGTGTCATATCTCTTTTTCCCAAATAGTTAGTCTCTTTGATTTAAAAAAATCCACATAGACTTGTAAAAAAATTGTGAACACATTAGGCATATTTATAAGGTCCAAAATAGTTATTTAGATGAAATATAAAAGGATCTGAACTGGGTTATTACATCATAAAAAATTTATGGATTAGATGCCCATAATTTTCCATTGGAAATTCACTTTCTTGTTATCAATGACCTTAATAAATCCATATAATTATTTACTCTTTCCCTCTATGTTCATATAATCACTTTCCATACACTACTGGAAAGGGGACTTTTCCCAACACTTATATACCAACGGTTCAAAGAACCGTTGGTATATGTTTTTTCACCAACGGTTTTCATAAACTGTTGGTATAGACCTTGAAAAAGTGACTTTTCCCAATAGTTTCATAAAACCATTGGGAAAAGTGGGGAAAAAATATTTTTCCCAACGGTTTTTAAAAACCGTTGCGAAAAAAACCCCAAATTCTCCAAATGTAGGCAGCAGCCTCCCCACGATTCCATAACCCTTCCCCTGGTCTCCAGAAGTGATTCATTGGAAGAAGCACTTCCTAATCCCCACCTCTTCAATCAGATCAGCAACTACCAAGTTAGACTCCTTCCATATTTTATCAAGGATATAGTTCTGCCTCTTATAAATCATATCCTTCTATTCTCAATGATTTCGTTATTCCCAATTTTTTGGTTTTTTGTAAAATTTTATGATTGTTCCACGAATTTTTTACTCAAATACCTATATCGGTGTATGTCCAATTAATGTTTTCATTACACATTTACATTTATAAGGTCATGGTGTATCTTTATTGTGTTCTAATTTTGAAGATTCATAGTTTTTTTAATCTTCTTCAAATATTATAGCTTCATGTATATGACCTAATAAGAAATTGTTTGTAATATTTATTGATATAATTTCATGAAAATCACTCCTTTCATTAAGATCATGCCAAACATGAAGATCTTGTTCATCTTAATTTTTGTACACTATTTGTATTACATAACAAGTATGTATCATGTTTCTTTAAAAATCTATATATATATATAAAATGACACACTGTTCACTTACCCTTTGCACAATAGAACATATGGAGTATCTTCTTGAACTTTTCCAAATAGTATGTGGTCCTAATTAGTACTTCTTCCTTCTTCATGAAACTAATTCACAGAATGTCAAATTCGAAATATTATAGAATATTAGTTTTTCTAATATAACCATTAATCATCTTGACTTAGACATCATACATGTGTTATTTAATCACCTTTTCAAAACCCAATGACAATTTTCAATGATTTGGGGTTCCTCAAAATGCTTGGGAAAATCAGAAAAATGCACGTATTGAATCGTGTTTCTCATATGGTTTCATGGATACAAGTTCATCATGAAAATCATGACTTCGTGGTTCAAATATCATGAGGACCATGAGATTATTATTCTTCACACAAATGATGTTTTTTCTACAACTATGTGTTTTTGTTTTCACTTTTGATTTGGCTGAAAGGGAAGCTTTGTGGTCATTAATCATGGTTGTGGGTGGTCATTTAGGATGTAAGATAGTATGACTTCATTTTACTTGATATATCAATTATTATTATTGATTTATGTTCAATTTGATTATATTTCACAAGTGATGTTATTTAATAATTTGTTATTAATGGTTTTAATAATGAAGATATGGTATAAGGGGTTATATGGTGTGTATAAGGGTTCACATGGTGTGTATTACAGTTGACATGGTATCAGTGAACTCAAGTCATTAATTTAATCCTTCATTCTCACTAGCATGTAAGAAATTGAATGATGTAAACCCATCCTCACATGATTTCTTACCTTAGATAGTCTCCAACATATGGAATACAATCTTTTGAATTCATCAGTTAACAAGGATCATATATTCCATTTCCCCCAAGATGACTGTACTAATATAACATTAGGGTCAACTAAATATGGTTCTCATTTTACATTGTATATTACGTGTCCTTCTTGGACAATACTCACTTTTATGAGGGTGGGGTGCTTTTCATTACCCATTATGGCATGTGTAGACAGCCATAAAAATGTTATATAAGTCACAAGTTTAATTCAGTAATGTTGTTATCATTGACATACTTTATTAAGAATTTCAAATTTAAAAATAAATGTTTTTGTCTATACTTAATGAAATTAAAACTTTTTACAGGCCATGAACAACCTATTAGTGTAGAAGCCTAAAATTTATTCACCCATGGGGTGTGACTGACTTGGGGATGTAATTGGGTAATGAAAGTTATGGCCAGGTCTCAATAATGAGTTATTGAACATGAGTGAATGATTTGGGATGCCTATAACACATGATGGGACCTGAGGCAAGTGCCGCTTATAGGCCTAAGGAAAATGACTATATATAAATTTTAATTTAATTTATGAGTACTTGTTCTTTACATTATTTTAATAGTTCACTACATCGACTAGAAACTTCTTCCTTTATCGTTTACTTAAATGTATTTTCTATTAAAGTTCAATCCTATTTAATTTCTTATGACAAAATGAATTATATAAAGTCTTTTTACAGAATGGACAGAAGTTGGATGTATGAAACTGATCAGATCTCAAGCTATTTTCAAAACAATTTGGAGATCTTTATAGATTTTTCATTTCACAATGCTTTAGATAGTGGTCGCATACACTGCCCATGTTCCAAAATCACTCTAAGTGGCTCTCTTTTGTTTAAAATGGATAACATTTGATGTACATACGGAAAACCAACCAAACGCATTTGGTTTCCGTTGAAACATTAGGAGAACGATTCATGGGTCATATGTGACATGTACAAATCAACCCAGCCTCAATCCGAGATGTGGTGTGGCTGGCACCACTCAAAGTGTCTGCCTTTTGTTTCAAAAGGACGTCATTTTAATTGGAAAACATCAACTGGTATAAGGAAAAGCGACCAAATGCATTAGGATTGTGTAGATTCATTAGCACAATGATTCATGGGTCATATGTGACGTGTACGAGTCAACCCTACCTCAATCCAAGGGACGGTGTGGCCGACACCACTAAAAGTGTCTGTCTTTTGTTTCAAAAGGACGTCATTTTAAGTGAAAAAATAAACAGTCATACGGAAAACCATCCAAACACATTCGTATTGGGTCGATACTTTATCACAACGATCCATGGGTCATATGTGATGTGTACAAGTCAACCTTGACTTAATCGGAGGCAAGGTGTGGCCAAAATCACTCTAAGTGGCTCTCTATTGTTTAAAATGGACAACATTTTAAGTACATATGGAAAACTGACCAAACACATTTGGTTTCTGTTGAAAATTTAGGAGAATGATTCCTGGGTCATATGTGACGTGTATGAATCAACCCTTCCTCAATCTGATATGCGGTGTGGCCGGAACCACTCAAAGTGTCTGCCTTTTGTTTCAAAAGGACGTCATTTTCATTGAAAAACATCAACTGGCATACGGGAAACCGACCAAATGCATTCAGATTGTGTCGATACTTTAGCACAACGATCCATGGGTCATATGTGATGTGTACGAGTCAACCCCGCCTCAATCTGAGGCACAGTGTAGCCGCCACTACTCAAAGTGTCTATATTTTGTTTCAAAAGGATGTCATTTTAAGTGAAAAATATCAACCAGCATAAGGAAAAATGACCAAACACATTGGGATTGTGTCGATACTTTAGTACAACGATCCATGGGTCATATGTGATGTGTACGAGTCAACCCCGCCTCAATCCGAGGTGTTGTGTGGCCAGTATCACTTCAGGTGTATGTATTTTGTTTAAAATGGACATCATTTCAGGTAAAAATATATGGTATACAAAAAACCGATCAAATTATGAATTGAATTCCGGATTCCACATATAATTGTCATCTAAATTTTAAATTGAATTCTAAATGAATTATGTATGTTTATAGTTATGTTATGAATTCTAATTTAATTATGGATGTGTATAGTTCCAGCATTATATGTTAAATGTGTATGAATTTGTTCTCAATACGTATGTGTTAGTTGGTTATTTCAGGTACAATAATTGTATATGTTTGTGTTAGTTTATTTTATGTACAATAATTGGATTGAAAATGAGAGGGAACCCAAAAAATGATACCTGGTGGGAAAATTGAAGAGCTGGTGGGAAAATTGCAGAGCTGCTGTACAATTTGCCTAGCATTGGCTATGCCAATCGTTTGGAACCATTGGCATAGCATCTCTGGGATTTGTTTTACCAACAGTTCCATAAACTGTTGGTAAAACACTTTTCCCAATCGTTTAGAAACCATTGGGAAAGAGGAGACCTTGGGGTTATCCCAATAGTTTGGCCAAACCGTTGGGAAAAACTTTGCCAAATTTATCCACCCTATCCAACGGTTGTATACCTTTGGGAATTGCTTTCCCAACGGTTTTGAAGAACCGTTGGGATAGGGTAATTTTTCTCTACCCTATACCAATGGTTCACTGTAAACTGTTGGGAAAAGCATTCCCAACAGCTTAAATCCCTTCGGTTTGTAGAACTGTTGGTATTATATATACCAACGTTTCTGCAGCCTTTCCTAACGGTTCTAAACCGTTGGGAAATTCAATATTTCCAGTACTGATAAATTATACCGTATGTATAATCCTTGTTATATGTTCTTCCATATAACCATTTAACTTCCATTTAACTATAAGTATGTGAATATTTTATTAATAACATTATATTTGGGGTTTTCAAAAATTTTATTCCTAAATTTCACACCCTTGATTTCTGAGATAATGCTTAAATTGTGTGGATGGAATTTATTTAAGGTGGATAGAATGTCACACCTTGAAATTATAAAACAAAGACATTGTATTTGATTTCATGTATGACTTGAAACAGTAAGGGGATAAAGGAATATAACATCCTAAAAATTCATCATATATTTTATATTTTATAAAAATTCAATGAATTCTATAGCATTTAATGCTTGAAACAATTACTTCAATCGATGGCCTGCATTACTCGCAACACCGAGTTTTACTAAAATAACATTATAATAATATTATTAGTTTTTAAAGTGAAAATTATCTTTTAACTATTACATTTGAGATCATAAATTTTATTAACTTGTCCATGAAATTATATGGATGAATTCAATGGTTACCGATTAATTATAATTTTATATAAAGACAAATTGAATATAAAGTAAATGTCTTTATGAAAAACTATTTTTATGCATGAAAAGTGTTTTAACATAATAAAATAAAGTAATATATATTAGTTTAGATTAATATTAAATTTATATAATATATATGAAATTAAATTATATTTTATTCATAAAATATATTTTAATGGTTAAAGACAATAACAAATCCAATTTTACGTCTATAAATGTGTATTTGTCTAAAGGCGATTTTTTGCCTTTTAATTGCCCAATTGTTTTAAAACTAAGTTTTTATTATTTTATAAATTTTATATTAAAAAATAATATTCATTTTTAAAAAGGAATTTCAAAATTAATTTTGGGAAAATATATATATTTTATCATAGAAATTTAATTCTTTGATGAATAGTGTAACAATACTGAATATTTATTGAAACTAATTTTTCATCAAAATAATTTATTTTGTAAAATTATATTTGAAAACAGTTTTACTGTAATATTAGATAAAATATACATCAATTAATCAATATTGTTTCAAAATAATAAACTTTATATTGAATTTTGATATTAATCTCAGTAAAGGTTTCATCATTTTCACATTAAAAATCAGTTTTCTAGTCGTGTATGTGGGATTAATTTTAAATTAAATAATTCCATGTATGTGAGTGTAATTTTTAAAAATAGATTTATTATTTGGAATAATCATAATTTATTTTAAAGAACAATTTCAAATTAATTGTTTACCATAATGGTTACTAAAAACTAAAAAAATTAATTAATGTGATTAAGGTTAAAACAAGGTTTTGCGTATTACATGCATTTGTATTAAAATTAATCGGACACACACATTGTATTTATATTTAATAACTAATAAGTAATATATAGATTCAATTGGTCCAAATTATCTAATAAATATATTTTATAACTGAAATAATAATGGATAAATTACCTAGATAAATAAAAATATACATGTTACCTTGCTAAAAACTATAAAGATAAGATTGAGTAAACTTAAAGAATAAGTAATAACATGATAAAATGTATTTATTATTTGAATTAGAGATATTTATTGATAATTTCATCCCTAAACTCCTTTATTGATCTATTTTAGGCACATTAGGTGAGGGAAACCTCCCAATAATGAATACATTTGGGTATTTATAAGAATTCCACTTCTCATCTCTTATAAAAGAGACTTCACTCTATCACCTTCTTCACACAGCACAATCCAATTGACTAGAAAATACCCTAAAAATAATTTTCTAAATTTTATTCCCCATCCTATTTTCCTTAAATTTGGCAGAAACTGAACAAAGGAAGGCCTTTGGTGTAAAACAAAAGGAGATACCTAAATAAGAGGTAATGTTCATAAATGATTTTTTTATTTATTCTTTAAAACTCATCAATTATTTTCATATCATGATTATATAATAAATTAATAAACATAAATATAATTATATTTTTTATGTTATGTTTATTAACTACAACTTCACACACTTCCACCAAATGAGTAACAAAATCATTATTCATGTGTACGGAAGACTACCACCTCACAAACAGATTTCATTTGTTTTTCCATTATCCCTAATAGATTTTGAAAATTATGATTTCAATATAATAAATTTATGACACATATAAAATTTATTATTTATTTATTCTTATTTATTATTATATAACACATAAGTTCTTTCATTCCATTTTATGGGAATACAATAATGTCGTTTGGGTGTCTGATGGACTACCACCCCACAAAGTGATGTGATTCGTTCAAGCTTTACATAGAATGTATTATGGACAGATTTAAGAAAAATGTGAAATATATGAAATAAAAATTATAATTAAATGATATATATATATATATCATTTAATTTTCATACTTTAAATACAAAAAGAAAATTGAAATAATGTTCATGCGTACGTATGACCTGTTGTCACCATGAATGGTGTTTTTCATTTCCTATCAACAAATATTATGGATTAGTATAAATATATGTACATTTAATATATATGATATTTAATTAAATTCTTAAATTAAATAGATGATTAAATCATGATCTAAGTAATTGGAACAAAATATAATAACAAAAAACTAACTCGAAAAAGGTAGTGAACCCACAAGACAATGAAAATAATCCAAGATTCTTAATAATAAAAGTGATAATAAGATATAAAATAATCATATATGATATTTACAATATTAATATGGTTATTTATAATGTTAATAATATTCATAAATCCATTATATATTAGGTTAAATAGAGGTCATTCAAAGGGTAGTGTAAGGTAAAAGATTTCCTCTCAATTTCATTTCATTGAGGTATATTGTATTGTTTTAAACCATAAATCTTTTATATGGTGTATAAAATTCCTCTTTAACATTTAATATATAGAAAATTTGTTTATTAATGGTTTTTATGCCTTAATTTTAATTATTTCATCTATTTTTTTTTTAATTAAGAGTTACCAAGCTGTAATGAATTAAAGAACTCAATTTCTATTCATTAGGTTATAGTACTTCCTCATTCTTATTAATATTCTACGATTATTTATGTAATAAGTTTAGAATAACTATTTTTTTATTTATAATTATTTTATATGGATTTCTAGCTGACACACAAAATTTATCCATTGTATTTATTCTCACTTTAATATTATGATCATTGCAAGCGTTTACTCACAATATCATTTTATTAGGCTATTTACAATAAGATTTCTATTAGATAATATTATGTTATGATTGATTAATAATCCATTTAATTTTAGTATACATTATTTATTATTATTATATTCAAGTAATATTACAATTTTTATTCTATTTTTGTCTTAAAATATTTTAGATTTATTTTACGAAAACCGGACTTCATTTGTCTCTTCGGCCAGAAAAAAATTTCTTCCAAAACCATGTTTTTAAAAATGTTTTCAATTTTTTTAAAAAAATTATTTTATCCAATTAAAAATTATATACTAATGGAATATCTACCCATTTTGAATTTTTTAAAGGAATATTCTTTCTGTTTTCAGAACAAGTCACTTTTATAACATTTTTACAATACAAATGGAATGTTCTTTTTACCTTGTTTGACATGTATAGAATTACCTACAGTTATTTCACTGATGATTTCTTTTCATGTTTATAAATAAATGTTTAAATAATTTTTTTAAAATATTATTTAAAAATAAAAGATTTATAAATTTTTTTCTGAATAAAATTTAATTTCATAATGATTTTTTATTAATCTAATGTATTTCATCCAAGATAGCTATCCTTATTTCTGATCTAATTGGTATATTTTGTATGGATTCCATAATTATTCTTCATATAGATTTATTTTTATTATTTTGACCACGGATTGTATTTAAATCCACTTCCTTGACTCATTTTTGTTGTAATCAACTCCTCCTTCAGTTATTCACTTTCTTGTAACCATTTAACATTAAATTTCCCCTAAATATCTACATTATTTATAAAAAATAAGATTCTTTCCTAAATGGTTTACCATTTTTACATATGGTTTTTACATAGAATATTAATCGATTATCTGATGAAATACGGATAAATACAAATATTTATATCAATACATATGTTTTATGATACGTAAAATTATTAATAAATTAAATATATTATTTTATATATGAGTAATTCTTTGGACTGATAGTGATAGCTAGATATCGAACATTATATATCCCCTTGATACATCGACGAGTCTCATGAATTAGTTATCCAAATTAAGTGGGGTTCTACCTATAGTTCTAAATAGTCTTGTTAAAGGTCTTTATAGGATAGGTTTTCATGTTCCTTATTCGTGATGTAAAATATTTAATCATTTACATCATTAAGAATCAATTATTACTATTATTTATCCATGATATTTTCACATTGACATTATAAATGGATATATTTTATTTTCACTTAAATGATTAAATATAATTTGTTTATTAATGTACCTTTTCATACTGATTCTTTCATATATAACCATGATAGTAATGTCATGTCAATGGAATGTGTTTTCAGTTATCAATTGTTCCATTTTTATTATTCTTTTTAATTCATGAGATATTCCATTATACGAAACCCTTACTAATTATTTTAGATCACATTTATTTTGTTTCTCTTCCCCAGAAATTTATGAATTTTCAATTAATAATATTCAATGATATTCTAGATATATTAATGTTATTCTTGAAATGAATTACATTGTAATTTGTGTTTTAAATTGTAATACAATACTCATTTAATTATATAGTTTACTAAGATTACTAAACTATTTTTACCTTTGGGTTGATATTTCCATAATTATTACTCCAATGTAATGATATAAGGAACCAGCTCTAGCTAGTGGGTTAGGGGTCAGTATAACCCCTCACATAATGAAAATCAAACATACATGTGACACAAGATCATTAAAAATTAACTATATCAGAAACCATGATATAAAATCGGTTTTATAAACATTTCATCATAGAATAACCTATGAAAAATAAACAGGATTCATAATAATTTCATTATTTATTCTTTTAATAACTCTAGTAAAAATAAGTTGGTTTCATAAGAATGTTATCATGACATAAATTGAGAAAGATAAATGGGTATCATAAACATTTCTTTATCCTAAACATGAACCATATTGAGAATGAATAATTATGGTATCACTGAATCATATTCCTAGTAAATCTTATGTTCCATCAAATGATGTAATATTATTTGGAAAGTTATTTTAAAAGGTCACTTTAAACATTTCTTGAGGAAAATATCAATTTCATTTTAAAAACATTTAAAATAAAATCATTTTAAAAAAATGGATCATTGAACATTACCTTGAAAACTTATCAAGGATGGTTTTATGATCATTTAAAACATTTATAAAAGAAAATAAAATTTATTTAGAAAAAAATATAACTAAAAATTCATAACACATATTTTAAATCCTTTTCCTGGAAAATGAACATTGATGAATATAAAGGATGATTTTTAGATCATTAAAACCTTTCTTGATGAAATTTACCTTTATTTGAAAATATCATTTTAAAACTAATAAGTCAAAAAAATGAAATGATTTTATTAAAAAAAAAATTTAAACTTATAACATTTTCTTAAAAACATTGTGTGGCCATGATGGTGGAAAATATTTTATATGTTATCACAACGATTACTGTCACATTTTTGATTAATTCAAAAAACAAGTATTCTTAAAATGACATGAATATTACTTTTAGATTTTTTTAAAAAATTATATCGAAGTAAAAAATGAATTTTTAGTCTCCCAGAGAAAAGTTAAAATATTTGTAAATTTTTTTATAAAACATGGATATTGATGAAAATTTTATTATGTTCCAAGAGAGAAATAAATTTGGTCTTTTTTTCAATAATGAGTGCATAATGACCGGAAAACTATGAGATAATTTGTAATATTAATAAATAAATAATTTATAATAAATTTAATTAGATTTTGGATAGATATATCATAATATCTTTTTATCAAAATCATAAAAAGAAATAATCCTGATAAACAATGATATTGTATCTTAAAACCCATACTATATTGGTATCTTTGAATCATAAGTTCGATGGATGAATAAAAAAAGGAAATATAAAATATCATGAGAATAAATTAATTAATGACATTACATGTGAAATGGTCTGTTACTACACTAAATAAAATAAGATAGGTGAATAATAATCTTTTGTCCCAAAGAAGACAGATTGGGGGAAAAATATCATACCGCTTGGTAAATTTTGAATCATAAACCTCATTAAATTGAGATCCTAAAATTAACTTTCAAATAAAAATAATTTTTTGTTTAATCATAATAAAATAATTTCATGGTCATTATATACAGCACATAAATGAAATAGGTGGTGATTATAAAATATGTCACGCAAAAGTAAAAATTGATACGTAAATCCCATACCATAAGTCTTGCCTTTTTTGTACATGTCAGGAACTAGTATATAATAAATATATGTTTATTATAAATTAAATATATATATTTATATATTATACCACATATGATTTACATATGAACTTTCATTAACCGTTTATTAATAATTTATTGTTAAAATCGTGTTTGGGTGCAATAATTGCTTTGTTTTTTGTATGTTTTTATTTTTTTTCTCTAACATTGATCATGGGTCTAACATATAAATAAAATTAACCATGATATAATTATAATATAAAATTATAATATTGATATTTATATTAATCTATAAATTTTTTGTATGTAAAAGGAATTACAATGTTCATCAGGACAGTAGGTCGTACGTACACATGAATGATGTTTCCATTTTCTCAATAGATAAAATAGAATAATGGTAAATAATATATTAAATTTACATAATAATTTAGATTTCACACACACAGACACAGATATATATATATATATATATATTACATATATTCTTTAAAGATGCCCTAATTAGCTTCCCTGCAAAGTTTTAGTGAAATATGAATCGCATCGGTTTGTGAGTTGGTAGTCAACCAAACACATGAAAGAATTTATCATATATTATATGGAATGGAAGGTAATAATTTATATATTATATTATAGTTATTTATGCATAACAATATAATAAATATCATATATAAAAATTATATACTACATTATATCTATCTCTGAGAACCGGTGATAGAAAACAATTCATTTTGGTTCATGAGGTTGTAGTCTCCCGTACACACGATCAATAAATTGGTTTCCCCTATGAGAAAGGATGAGATGGTTTCAGATCAAGAAGTTAACATAAAAAAATACTCATTATGTAGATGATAATTAATTTATTATATCATATTCATTTAATAATAATTTATGATGTTGGAGGGAGAAGTAATATTAAATGCTCGGTCAGGTACATTACATCTTTTTTGGAAAAGTTATTTTGGTTTACACCGAAATCATTCCTATATTAGATTTCTGAAAAAATATTTACTCGTAGTATGAGTGGAGGGAATTGATTAATTTATTTTGGTATGTATTAGTTGAAAAAATAGTTTTGGAAGTCTGAATTTAAGAGGAGAGTTGGTGGCCTTTTATATGTTAGGTGAGATGCACACTTGTAATTTTTTAAAAGAAAATGTTGAACGAAAATTTTCACATGCCACAAGGCTCCCAAATAGGCCAATAAAAAAACTAAAGGTTAAAAGTTCTATCATAATCAACATTATTTATTTGTATGAAAGGGAAACAAGGAGAAAACAATAATAGGGACACAAAAGGGGAACAAAGACCAAAGGGGGTATAAAGAAGTGGAGGCCAATGGAATCCCCCATAATTATGTTCACACCCTCAGATTTTAAGAAGTTCAATCTATAAAAATAAGATACATCAGAGCCTTGACCCATGATGGATGACAGATGATCATCCACTATGTTACCTTCACACAAGGTGTGTCTCAGACATAAATATCTAGAGATCAATGTACGACATGTCCTGGTGACATAAGTAATCGACCAAGGAGGGTTGGTAGGTTCACTCAACAAATTACGAAGGATCAGGGATTAATTTTCTACTATTTCAATGTTAATACCACCATGTTGGCAGAGGGAGAGGCCGGTGAGGAAGGAAAGAGCCTCTACTTGAAGGGGAGGGCCGAGAGCAAAATATGCAGTGAACAAAAACACAACTAAGACACTGTGGTTGTAGACTAGACCACCAGCTATCATGATCCCAATGATGCAGGTACCCTCAATGTTTAGTTTTAGGCCCCACAGAGGAAGGATCTAGGGAACCAAGATACCTCTTGGAGTTCCCTATAGACCGAAGTCTGGGGTTGTTATTGTAAGATGTACAACGAAGGGGCGTCCCTCAAGACTCGAAGCACTTGACCAAATCCATGAGGAGGTTCCAAGTCCTCACAATGATATCCCTCCTAGAGGATGATGACCCCTCATGTCTATCTCTATATATGTCCATATAATTGGTGTTTCCCATGTTTATAGGTAATGTTACCCCATATATTTTTAATTTAACATCATACATACCATTTTATCCTTAACCACGGTAATTAATTTTTATTGTTTTTACAATGAATTATGGTAAAAAATTAGGTTTAAATTATTTTTTAATATAAATTATTATTATTCCAAATATTGAATCTATTTGACTAAATTCTATCAATGGTGAAAATATTTAATTTAAAATAAATCATGAAGACATGATAAAAAGCAGTTTTCTAATTAGAAAAGTTTCAAATATTTAAAATGTTTTTGTATAAAAACTCAATAATTTTTTTTGAAAATGAACTAAATTTTGTTAATATATATTTAATTTTAAAAAATATATATATCTAAAATCATAAATTAATTTTGTTAAAATTCTTTAAAATAAATAAAAATTCATAATGAAAATTATTATATTTCACAAGTCATCAAAAAATTTTACTTTCTATAGAATTATTAAAACTAAAATAAAAGATAAATTTGACATGATAATTTTAATTTTTTTTGTTTTTCATATAAAATTTCTATTACTCGAAAAACATAGTGTAAAAATAAGATCACAGAAGGTGGAAAATTTGTTTTTTTTAAATGACAGTTTTTAGAATAAAAGTAGCTTCATTATTATCTCTTGTCTAGAATAAAACCTAATATGATTGTTAAAAATTTTATGGAATATATAATTTATAAATTGAAAGAAAAATATTTCACCAAATGTTATTTTTTAAATTTATCTATGTAAAAAATGCGTGTGTGCCTAAAAATAGTTTTTTAAAAAATTATTTCCTCATATTAAAATAGTTTTTATTTTTATCTCTAATTAATATGTCACCATGGAATTAATATTATGTATATGTGTTTGAAATATATTTTTATAATTTAGTTAATAATATTAATACCCTATATTCCAAATTCCAGGCATTTAATATGTAATTAAATAATGATATTTTAGTAGCATTTAATGTTTTATTTAAACTCATGGATTCATGTAACACATTTGATAATAATTGTTTCATATATAATAGGATCAACCAAGTGTTATATGTAGCTATTATAAAATTATTTTTGAGACTAATGAAAACTAAACATATTGTTTTTAGTAATGCATGCTAAACATGGTGCCATGTATAATGCAAAAGGTTGAAGAGATTAAATTTTTATGAAGAAACATATTTCAAAAAAATATAATAGTGTTATAGATTAATTTTATTTGTAATAATAAAAATGAAATGATTATCATATGAAGACATCATATACACTTTTATAATCTTTCAAATAAATCACTAACGAAAAATCAATTAAATCACTTCATTGAGATGGTATTCTGTACTTAACAATAATTAATATTTATAGATATTTACATATGAAACGAAGGAAAGTTAAATAATAATACACCTTTCTAGAGATACTATTATTTCATAAATATCATATATAATCATTAAAATTATACTTATTACTAGAAACCTAAATATTAAATGAATGAAAAATCAAATCTTCTTATAGAGGTGGTAGTCCAAACATACACATGAGTGACATTATTATTTTCGAAAGAATGGAAACTTAAAAGGATAAATAAAACATTTTTATTTCAAAATAATAACTATTTCATAAATATCATATGTACAAATTATATCCTTTATAATATCCAACCATCAATGCTGGTGATGAAAAATTAAATACATTACTTCGCGCTGCTGTAATCATAACGTAAACACAATTAGTTATTTCGTTTCTATATGATAGAGATAGAGATGAATAAATGTTTAGGAATCCATATAAACAAATCTAATTATATTTATGGTACTATTTTCCAAAATTTATGATGGATATGATATGTTTATAAAATGTGGAAGGAGAAATATAATTGAACGTACTTAGTTAAAAAATATACATCTTTATTGAGAAGCCTCAATTAGGTTACACATTTTTCCTTGAGTGGATGGTATTATAAAAAAACTAGACCTATAATACATAGTGTGTAATGTCATGAAAATATTGGGGATGTTAATGGGGAAGCTATAAGTCTCAGCAAGTCTGACTAAGAGATGAGAGATGATGTCCTTTTATAAGGGAGGGGGAGGACAAACATGGAAATTTTCAACATATTAAAATTTATTAATGACTTTCTCAATCCAAATGGCTCCAAATTTGACAACATTAAAAAATATTATGACATATAAAAGAAATATTTCATCTTGTTGTATTTATAAAAATATTTTTTTCATTTAATCTCATATATCTTAAGTTAAACACCTTGTTGACCCATATTATCCTTTACTATAGTAATGAGTTTTTACCTCAATAACAATTAATAACAACCAAAGATTAATTTAACCATATTATATAATATTTAATATTATGATTGAAAATATGAATTTTAGTTTTTCAAATAAAATATCTATAATTTCTAGAAATTCATTTCAAAATAATCCAAAAGAACATGATGAAAATGGTTTTCTAAAAATATGAAAAATTTAAAAATAAAAATGTTTTCATACCTAAATTAAGAATAATGTTATTTAAAATGAAATTAATTAGATTATTTTTAATAATATAGATCTAATGAATTTTTAAAAAATAAAAAATAAATGCTAATTTTTTAATACTTGATTGGAAATGATGATTTTTTATCATTTTGTTTTCACAGGTCACTGATAAAATAATATTTTCAATGAAATCCAAAAATGTCACATTATGATAATTTTCATATAATGATTTCAAAAAATATATTCTTTTATTAAACAAATTTTAAAAAGTTATAGATTATATAATATAAAGTATACACAAAAAATACAGTAAAAACCATTTTAAAAAAATGTATTTTTGAACAATAAAATGAAATTATTTTAAGTCAATACCTAATAAAAACAATTTAATTATTGTAAAAATATTTTTATTGAATATATATGATATAAATTTCAATAAAATCAATCATCAAGAGAAATTATTTTTTTTAACAAAAACACGTTTCCCTCATAAACATAGATTTTTCATAAAAACACCATTTTTTTCATTCAAATGCTTTTTTTCATTTATAATCAATTTATAGGAATTCAATTAATTTTATAAAAATATAAACATTACAAAATTCATAATTTATTTAGTAATATCCATACTAGGAAGTCTATCTTCTTGGGGATAACATTTAAATTAAATAATAATACTTCAAAAGTTTGTCATGGTTTTCTTAAAATCACTGTTGAGTGTAAAGAAAGACATAAAATAAACTAAATTTATTTTATGAAGAATATATACTATGATCTAATTTTTTTACACTTTTTATGGGTATTTATACATTCATTCCAATTATTACACTCTAATTTCCTTGAATTTTCTGGTACCTATTACAAATATCTTTCAATAACATTCCATTCCATGAAATCTGTTTGATTTCACAGATAAAGGAATGATGATATTTATCATCATGGAATGGTAAACTTTATATGGATATGATGATAATTAGACACCTTCATGTATTTTTCTATTCTTGAAAAAGATTCAAATGATATGGGTTCAATGTATTTCATCATTTTCTTACCTTTATCTCCAATTAAGGGTTGTGTCCTGAACCAAAATGGGATGCCATCCAACCCGACACTCGACCCAGTCCGCAACATGGATCGAAGGACGTTTTCAATCACCACGGGCTAGAAACTTATACTAGACATCAAAACTAATACAAGTGGGAACTATTTCATCCCAAAGAATAAACATTATTAGAAAATAAAAACAGAACAAGAAGCAGACCAATAGATAGATCTCAAATCAATAAACAAACTGATTCACATACAAGATATGGCGAAAAAACTGAAATCTTAAACAAGATCCAAACCACTACCCATGAAATATCAATATGACTTCAATGTCACCACAATCTACTAACCAACCTTCTCTAACAATAGGCTCATAATCCAAGCACCTGAATAAGAGAGAGAACTTGTAAAACAACTCGGACCTACTAGAACCCAGTGGTACAAGTAGGGTGCGACCTAGGAATATTAGTAGGGAACCACCAAAGAATCTTTGTGTTTCTTTTATTGAAAACATTTCATAAATATTAGTTTGAAATAAAATTATGTAAATGAGTTTTTCTGATTTTAAATAAACAATATAACTTCTTATTTTCCCAAACATCCCACCCCACAATTTCATTAGTTCAAAACTGTTTGACATTTTGGTAACCCAAACCCAAAACATGTTCTAAGATAAACAATATCAGGTTTTTTGGAAAATAAATAGATGGTGAAAGATAAGAACTAAATGAAATATAAAGTAAACAATCAGGTATAAATATTATCCCTGGGAATTCATAAACATCCCTAGAGCGACCCCTGGATGCACTTGGTTCGGAACTACCTGCCGGTGTATGGTGAATTCCATAAGTGTATAACCAACTGGCCTCCATCATCTGGCCAATCCAGTGTCCAATCACCATATCCTCTTAGTGATCTAGGGGTTACCAAACCGTCTAATAATGGTTGGAAATCTACTGTCACAAGATCCTCTCTAAGATACATAGGATCCCATGGTTAAAGTACCACGTGTTTGTTGGAGGACCTCACACGTGGGACTCATCTTACCTTCCATCACCATAATTTCCTACCCCAAAAATAGAAACCACTATAAAATTAGAAATAAAGGGATATCCATCACATAGAGTTTCTCACTATATATATATATATATCACTTCATCAATGGTGATAATCGGGCCCTCACGTAGCAACAACATTAAAAATTATTTACCAATATATTCTAAAATGCCTATTGACATTACACCATACAAGTTTTCAAACAAAACTCCCAATGAATCTTATGTTATAATCGGGAACTACACTTCCAACATGAAAATAAATTTTGAAATAATCTTCCACATTGTTTCCCAAGGTCAACAAAAAACACCAATTTTAAATATACAATTACTAACAAACCTTTAACACTTCAATATATCACCAAAACATGTTTCAAGTGAACAAATTTCAAACTATATATAACACATTTGAAGTTACATTTATAAATTTCTGGATGAAACACTTTCCCATTTGAAAATAATGGAACCATTTTATGAAAATTTGGTGGATTGAAAGATAGAAATATTTTTAGGGAAAAGGGTTTTAGAGTGCCACATTCATTTCAATGCACATCCATGTGTGCCCCTTGTGAACCCATGGATGTACCAACATATAATGGAAAACATAATGTAATAATTGACACACTAAAAGACTTTTTCATTTCCAAAACAACTACATTATTTTTAAACCAGACCCCTTAATCCCACATAATAGGAAAATCATAAAAAACCCTTTCAAAAACCATAAGAATATTTCCAAAAAAAATTCACTACACTTATCAATCCATTAATGACATATAAATTACACACCATTCCAACTCTATAAATTATAAACAATTAACTAATATATATCAATGGCTATATATCACATAAGGCGTAATTTAATTTTAAAAGAACAATTGAAATTATACCAAACACATTAGATGCATAAATACATAGTCATATTTTAAGAGTCACTTAAAAACCCATGTTTAGTAATTTATAACAATAATAAAACCCCAAAATAGACAAAACACATGAATTATAAAGATGAAAATTAGGTTTAAAAATTAATCTATAGAACCCATGGATCAATGGAATTCATATTAAAAGAAAGGAATCGACAGACCTAACTCAATGGTGTACGAATGGGGAAAAACTCTTAGTGGAGGAATAATACACCCAAAAGATCAAGCTGTAAAACTAAACATAAATAAAATCAAGCTATACATAAAGCCTGACTTATTAGGTTTACTCAAGAGAGAAACTCCACACGAAAAAAACTATAAATTGAAAGAGGATGGAGATGGAAGGGGAAAATTGACTAAAAATCAAAGGAACTCACCTTAAAACCATCATGGACATTCAATGGAGGATGGGGAGAAAGAGATAGGCTTTGGGATAACCCCTTAGTGCACCTAGGTCGGAGGAGGGGACAAAATCATGATTTTGGGTTAAAAATAAGGAGGGGAAGTTTTTTTAATTTTGAAATTTTTATAAAATGGGTAGATCACACAGTTATCCCTTTTTGTTTGAAAAATCATGAACAAACCATGTGACATCCACAGTCTAAAAGAGAGACCCTACACCACTTGACCACAATGTTTCCAAACTATATGCCAATTAGTCTTAGAGCCTATACCCAAAATAAACCAAGCCTACATCGTTACATTTCCAAGGTGAAAATATTCCACTAACCATGTGCAGATAGTTCACATGAAAATATACTCACCCGAAACATCAAAAATATGAAAATTCATTTGAGGATCTACCCAAAACATGAAAAAAATTCCAAAGATCAAGAAAAGTGTAAAATAAATTAGTATCCAAGGTTGTGGTGTCAAAATTCTTCCTACCAAAGACACTTTTTTCCTCAAGAAAGTCACCATGTAAGAAAGATGACCCCAAACTTTAGTTCATGCCTAATTAAAATTGAGGAAAACCAAGTGCCTCAGGGTGACTATTAAATCCACAAGTCACACTCAACTGATTAAAAAAAACTCACATCTTGATAATGAGGACAGAGCATGAGGGTTTCTCCCCTCCATAAGAACAATATTAAAGCAGAAATTTTAAAACCCAAGAAACACCACCAAACTTGTACAAGAAAATCACTATGTAGTGACTTAAGAAATATGGATCCTAGAACTAACTCAACTTCTCCACACTATCTAAACATAACCCTTAACTAAATTAGGAACTAGGTAAATCCTAACCTAAACAAAATGATGGATTGGAAACACTGTCCATTAACTCCACAAAACTCAAGCACATTTAAATTATTACAACTACAACTAAATCCAGCCCATATAAGTGAATATCATACATTATGAAAAGAATAAATTTCAAAGGCCATATTTAGAGTAGACACAACTGCTTGTATTTCTATAGAATGAGTTTATCACACTTTTAAAATAAAATATTGAACATAAAATAATAGTAAGACGAGAAAAAGGTATCTTTAAACTTTTCCATCCTATCACAGAAAATAATAATCGGGCTGAGTTTCCACACACCCCTAAAATATATTGATAGTGCACAGCATTCCCTCAGATGCATATGGCTATAGCAATAATGACTGAAACATCTATTACACCATAGTCTTATACTATAATCTTCCAATAAAAACATATTCATTGGGACACAATTACAACAAAATCCTTCCATATGATCCAGATAGCCGCAATGATGGCATATTTTCAGAGGATTGCGACAAGATGACTTCAAATGCTCGAACTAGCCACACTGGTGGAAAAAAGTGAACATTATGATGAATTGGAATCCAGAACCAAATTTGGTAAAATCCATAGAGAAAAGTTCTTCTATAATGCACTCCCTTCTAGACAAGGAACCTTCATAGACAATAAAAGATACTAGGTTTCCAACTTCCTTTGCTAAAAAAACTAACTCAGCTAAGAAAGCTTCATCCACCAATTTCTCAAAATGATGATCGTTGGGGAGATAAATCTCTCGTTGTTATCTGGACGAAATACTCCAATGAAAAGAGAAAATTTCATCCGATACCTTGAAGCCACCTAAAGAGAATAAAAAACCAAATACTAGAAGTGGCCAACATAGGCCTTCACTATCCTCTAGCCTTGTTGGATACACATGAGCTATTCCATTTTCTTCACCTTCACCTCCTCAAGTATAAACCACCATCCAAAGACCGACATAAAAAATATCCAAATTTCAACCCAACATTCATTGATGGTGGAGAAAAAACCACCATTCTTCCAAAGTTGGACCCTCAAATTAGCCTAGAATAGTAAGAACACTGACATACTCAGGAGTTACCAACAACGTGAAGATTCATTATACCTCTTTAAGACACTCCATCACCTCTAATGGTTCTTGAACACCATGAAGGGAGAAAAATTTGATAAGAATAAAGAATATGTCATGAATCCTTAAAAATTGCAGAAACCTTTCTAGGTATCATTATCAAAACATCACAGAAAACAAAAACTGAAACCCACATAAAAATAAAGAACAATACAAATCAACACCTTGATGGAAAAAAGTGGATTTGAATCTAAAAAAATGAAAAAAAACCAAAAAAATTCCTTTAAAAAGACACAATTTTCATTTAAATTTCAAAATTAATTCTTACAACGACACTTATAAAAAGAAAGCCCATGTTCTTTTACAGAAATCCACTTTGGAACACTATTTTATTCTTTAAAACTCAATTTAGAGATATAATTCCAATGCCTCTAATTTCATTCACCCACCAATGGAATCTGATGATCCATAACACATGTGTTCACCCACTTCTATCTGTACATTCCATCATGAACTTTTCACACATATACCCTCACATGTGATAAACTTCATAAAGAATACCAAGGGGTACCCAAATCATTTATTTCTCAAACCCAAACATCCACCAAATTTTCAATAAAAAAATATCCTTTGAAAAAAATTTCACCAATTTAATTCCATTTTATAGAAATAATTTTCATTTAAAAAATGTTTTCAATTTCAAAAACACACATACACCAACTAAAAAAGAGATGAAGATCAACTTTCACCAAACCAAATGAATGAGGAACTAGTAGTCATGCATATCCCAAAAACATGGTAGTGGAAAATGACCCATGTAAGCATCCGCAACTAAGAGGTGCTCAAATAGTGTATTCAGACTCCAAATGGATCACTAATCCATGTGAGATCATGACATAACACTGAATCACATGCATTTTCAACCCTCAATCCAAAAAAATAAAGAAGTATCACTTCCCATAGAACTCCTGGTGACATGAAGATTAGAATGGGAAAGATTTCATGAAGCTCTTCTTGTACCTACCTCACAAGTCCCGACAATATTAATATCCAACTACCTGACACTCCAAATAATAATTACATTTTCTGATACCATTTTGGTACAAACTAAAAGAGGATTCCATCCAACCCAACACCCAACCTAGTCTACGGTATGGCCTGAAGGGTGTTCTCGATCCCCACCGGATAATAACTAGTGTTGGGAATCAAAACTAATACTAGTGGTAATGATTTCAGTTTAACTATTTACAAGGATTGAAAATAATAACTGGAAAAGAAAATAACCAATAACTGAATCTCAAATAAATAAATAAAACTAATTCAGTTTCAAGATACAACTATACAAATTGACAATTAAAATAATACCCAAAATTCTGCCCACGTGATCTCCATGTGATCCCAATTTCACCACCATCCACTAACCAACCTACTATAATAATGATCAAATGATCCAAGAACTTGAAATAGAGAGAGAATTTTAAAAACGAATCGGGATTACGACACTGAGTTGTATGAGTATGGTGTGAGCTAGACATCTTAGTAGGCAAGCAACAAAGAATCCATGTGTTTTCTTTTCCCGAAATCATTCTATTAACAATATTTTTAAATAAAATTAATAAAATATATTTTTATCATTTTATATGAACAATATAACTTCATCTTTTAAAAAATGACCAACACCACAATTTCATTAGTTTAAAATAGTTTGACATTTTGGAACCCCAAACCCAAACCAAGTTCCCAGGAAAATAATAATAATAACAAGTTATGATGAAAATAAATAGATATTTCAAGATAAGAAATAGATGAAATAGAAATTAAACATGAATGTATAAATAGTGATCATGGGTATTCCTAAATATCCCTAGAGCGACCTCGAGACATACATGGTTCAGAACCACCTACTGACTTATGGTGAAGCCCCTGAGTATATAATCAACTGGCCACCCTAAATAGGTCAATACAGTCGCACAAACCACCTGAACTCTTTGTGATGTAGGGTGTACCAAACCATCTAATTGGGTCTGGAATGCTACTGACACATGATCCTGTAAAAGGCACCCATGAAACCATTTTAAATTTACACTGTGTAAGTAGGAGTCCCCTGCACAGATGACCAATCTCACCCACCGTCACCACAAATTTCAACTTTAGACACATAAATCACTGTATAATAACCCATTAAGTGTGTTACCTTATATAGAGGTTCCCACTATATATATACATATCACATCATCAAAGGTTCCAACTGGGAAGACACATTACACTGGATTTCAAATCCTTTTCAAAAAATATTATTAAAATCCAATTGTCTTTACACCATACATGTTTTGAAACAAAAAACCCAATAATTCATATTAGGTTCCAATTGGGGCATAAATTTCCAAAAATGAAATACATTTACAAATCCGCTTCTTCCTTATTTCCCAGGGTTAGCACAAAACAAAACTTGTAAATATACAATGCCAAAATGGACCTTTACCTCTTCAATATCCCACTAAAACCTATTTCATGGCCAAATGGCCCATAAATTAGGGAACAAATTTGAAGTTACATTTCCAAATCACTTGACTAAAATCTTTACCATTTGTAAATCATGGAACCATTTTTCAAAAATGGGTAGGATAAAAAGATGAGAAAGTTTCTAGGGAAAAGTGTTCAAAAGTGCCATCATAATTTGAATGCACATAAATGTGTTCCCCTTGTGCACCCACGGATGTTCCATCATCTAATGACACACATAAAATAACCATGAATGAAACCAAAACAATTTTCACTTCCAAAATAACCGCTTTTTTTTAAACCAATCCCTTCAATCCCACATAATAGAAAAATCATAAACAACACTTTGATAAACCATGAGAATCATTCCAAAAACATTTCAATAAACTTATCAAGCCATAACAGACATCTAAATCACACACTATTCAAAATTTTTATAAATTAAAACTAAATTACCAAAATATATCAAAGGCCAAAAATAAAACAATGGTTAATTTGATTTAATAAAAAACAATTGATATTATACTAAACACATTTGATGCATAATACATAAGCATATTTGGATAATCACTTTAAGAGACATTTTTAAAAATTTATAATAATATGAAAACCCCACAACATACTATCTATGTTTATTATAAAGGTTAGAATCATGTTTAATTATTAATCTAAGGAACCCATGCTTCAATAGAGTGCATCATAATATAATAGTATGGAGACACCTACCTCAACGGTGTGCGAATGCGACAAATCTCTTAGAGGGGGAAGAATGCACCAAGAAGATCAAAACCCACACCCTAAACATTAATAAAATCAAGCTATACATCATCCCTAACATCTAGGGTTCCACCAAGATAGAAACCCCACATAGAAAACCCCAGAATTAGAATGATGAGGGAGAGGGAAGAATAAAATCAACTAAAAATATAAGGACCGGCCTTAAACATTACATAATATTGAATTAAATGAATAATTCACATTGAGGATCTTTTCAGATTTAGTGTTTTAGAGATTTAGGCCATAACTATTTCATATCAAAGGATTTATAAGGTACACACTTCTACACAATTTCTATTTTTTTACAAAACATGAACTCTTGAAAAAAAGAGTAATGTCTAGTTCCATGTTTAATATAGCATGAATTCTCGTTGATCCCATCCTTTACCCTATTCCACATTATGTCCTGTGAAAAACATTTCAAAAACATGGGATGAGCATAAAAAACATAGTAAGGGATACACAAAGAAGTAAAACTATTATTTTTTCAAAACAACAAGTAAACCATGAATACATTAACATAAGTAATACTTTTCACCATTATGATGTAGTAAATACTCTTCACTGAATAAAGGATGATTAATTACCATTTTGTAACCAAAATATTAACATAAAACCCATATAAAGAACACATAACATATAAAGGTAACTTGGGACATAAATATACATAAATGGATTAACCATACGGTCAACATCCACACATATCACTAAATGGAATAGCCATACGACCAACTTCCATACCCAATGCATTGGAGGTTATAACGTAACCACCCGTCCTCCTATTCACGGAACCACCCGTCATTTGGTTAATCACATAACCACCCATCAAATGTCCAAGTACCATCATAACACATAAAATATTGAAAATATAAACATTTCACTAATAACATTTCATTTTCAATCACAAGAAGTAATTTCAAGATATTGAAATAATCAATCCATTTTCAAAAACCATTTAAAAAAGATTTTTGAATAAAAGTTCCCCATACCACTTTGAATATTTTAAATGAATTATCATTTGAAAAATTTAATGTCCATATAAATAAATCATAAAACCCTTTTTGAAAAAATGGACATTAATTAGAAATATTTAGATGAATAAATCTTAAAAAAATTTAAAGCGATATTCTAGTTAAAGAGTTTTTAACAAAATGAGAGACTCTTGAATAAAAATAATTGTGGGAAATCATTTAATAAATAAATTATAATATCATGATATTAAAGGAATTCCTTATATAATATGTCAAAGGAGATTATATACACTATATAAGTGGGAATTGGTGCATAACAAAAATGAAGTCTCCATAGAAATGTAAATTGAGATGAAATCCCCTATATAGATGGTATCATTAAATTAAGGATAAATCAATCTCATAATTATGTGTGAAAAATATAAATACACCCAATATAAGTGGATATTAAGTGTAAAACAATAATATTTCATTCACATATATTCATAGGATGACATATTCAATAAGTAAAAGTTGAACCCAAAGAATAGAAATTGGGTTAAGAAGTTCCCCTGTAAAAAATTGACCGCCTAACGACGTCTCTTTAAAATTCAGAAAATGAGTTGATGAGATAAAAAGGGTATCTCAACACTTGGACATAAATTTGACATCAATAAGGATATATAAGAATATATCCCAACATAATAATATGTAAATTAAAAGACATAACAAAAATAAGTCTTTTCAAAATAGGAGGGTGAAATGTTCCCTTACCGATTTGGTAACTTAAAACACATATGAAACATAAAATAAGGATCATACAATGAAGATTTATATAATCATAAATGAAAGTATGTTACACAAAGAGTACAATCATGGGTAGTACATACACCACAAAAAAGAAAGTAGTGTCAAATATAGCATGTATCTCATGGGGATAAAAAGTGAGATGAAAACCCCTTACCACGTTGTAATCAATCGAATCATATGACCAAAAGTTAATAAACACCAAATGAATCATAGAATACCATGAATATGATGATATTAATGATAATATATATCAAAAGGCAGTACAAAATACACCACATGCAATAAATAAGTGGCGAACAATGGAAATCTCATGGAATTGAAAGTGAGATAAGAAAATCCCTTACAAAAATTCAGCATCCAAACGGCGCCACATAAAAATTCTTAAAATTAATTGATGAGAGTAAGATAGGGTATCTCATCATATGAAAATAAAAATTACAGTACGGTAAATATAAAAGAACATCCTCCAACATAAGAACATGGAGCATAAATGAAATGACATAAAAGAGAGTACTTGAAAAGAAAGAGAGAGGTCTGATCCCTTTACCTCGTGTCCGACTTGACTCGATCATTCTTTAATCACCTGAATAATAAACCTAAGTTAATTTATAATTTATTAAGAATGTTTTTCAAGTTTATTATTCCTTCTATATTACTTATTACCATGTTATAAACATTATGTAATTAGTTAAGTTAATAATGTTTGTTTTGTCGATATTTAGTACTTGAGTAAAAAATGGACTTCTTATAATTACATGTTGTTCATATTTTCAAAGGTTACTTTTATTCAGAATGATATTTATTATTCGGATATCATATATATCATATATATCCAGCACATACATGTATTCATAGTAGTATAAAACATTTAGAGGTAAGAAATGAAATGTACCGTTCATGGAGAAAGTAAGACGTACGTACGCATGAACGCTACATCCATTTCTATTTCATATTTAATGGAATTAAAAATAATGATACATAGTATATTATAATTACAGTATTATATAATATATAATATCATTTACACTATCCTTTATACATCCCACATAACTTATTAACGAATCACATCACTTTGAGGGGCGGTAGTCCGCACTTCCTCTAATTAGATTATCGTATTTACCCACTATGGAAACCATAAAAGATTGATATAATTAGAAAGTACAGAATCATATTTAAATAATAAACATAATATATATCATAAATAAATACAGTTCCATCATAATGGCCACCATGAGAGGCAGTAGGAGATAATAGAACAATCATCGTTTCGTGAGGCGTTAGTTTACCGTCCACAGACACATTATGTTCTTCATCCATTAGATGGAGGTGTGTGTAAGTGTAGCTCGAATAATTCTCATAACAACATCCTATTATATTTATGATACTGGTGTTGTTACAAAAGAAACGAAATAAAAAGATTTTAGTGGTTGGAGAAGTAAAATAAAAGAAAACAATTTAAGAGAAATCATTACCTTTAATTTGGGTAACTCCCTTTGGTTTGAATTAAAGGACTTCTTCAAGTGCCTTATTCATAAGGTAAGGCTTATAGAAGTAGGATATAGATGTAGAGAGTGTAATTGGGCAGAGAGTGGATGAGAAAAATGGCTTGAGAGCTGTGAATAATTGGTTAGAAGTGGTCTCCTTTTATAAGGGAGAGGAGTGGCTCTTTAGGAAAGTGTGAAAATATTATTTTATAATATAATGATATTCGGTTTCTAATGGTCCAAAAATCATTAAGGTCGGAGATAAAAAGACTCATATTCTAAATAAAATCATCCAATCAGAATTGGACATGTTTTTTATAATATTTTAATCATTATAATCTTATTTATTTAAATCATTAATTAATGAGGTAAATACTACATCATTATTGTGTCAAAAATAATTAAATTTATTGATGTCTAAAAATTATTAAAAAAATACTATCATGTAGTAAATATTTTTATCTTTCAAATTAATATTTATAGTTGAAAATATGACATTAATAACACTATATAAAAATTAATTACTAAAATATTTTTGTTAATGTCAATTTTGTCTTTACATTAAATTAATTAATCTAAATTTTCATTTTCAATCCCAAGTGGATCAATGGGGTCCCAAAATCAACCCAAAGATTCTCATGGTCGTTAATGACTCAAAAAATAAGGTTTGGACAAGTTTTAAGGTAATTTTGAATTATTATAATATTCTTTTTACCTTGAATTAACTTATTTACCTTTAACCGCGGTAAATAAAAGTCAAAAGATACTATTCACCAAAAATTATTTTCAACTAAATGAACAAAATTTTACTTCTTGATAAAAACCATGTGTGTAGGATTTTTCAAATTCAATTCATAGAAGTGTTTAAATTTCATTTAAATGAAAAAGTCTGTTTTTTTAACTACCACTAAGTGGTTTCACTATTCATCAAAAATTGATGTTTTTCAAAAAAAATACCAAATATTCAGCCTAAGCTATATTTGATATTCCGAATTATAAAATGAAGTAAATTTTTCTAAATTCAAAACATTAAATTGGCATTAATTAATTTTAAAATTAATTCCCGTTATCAAAACAAATATTGTGTTTTTAAGAAACAATAACTGTCAAAAGATTGATACTCGTTTATGTCCAATTTCAAAAGTGAAATTAATTCCATAGAACAACATTGGATTAAATGGTAAAAATATATTTCAATTTCACTTTAAGACCAATTAAAAATATAATCTTACCATATAAATAAATTAGATTAAAATCCACTTTTGAATTAAAATACAATATTTTTCACTATTCATTTAAAAAATGAAATTTATCAGAAAAATACCAAAAAATTACCCAAAGTAAATTATGATGTCCCCATTATAAAGAAGGATTTTATTTGGTCAATTATAATGTATTAATGTGACCAAAACTATATTTAATGAGGGTTCTCCATTAAAAGGCAGTAAATCGACCTTTTAATGTAAATTATGCTTAAAATTAGATTTATTCAGATTTTAAGCCTCTAACATTTATTGTATAAATGTAAATATATTTGAAAAACATGTATAATAATATTGTAGTTAGTTTTTTTCATTCCCACTAATACAATGTCTAGGAGTTAACTACTATATAAAATAATAATATTATATTATTAGTGTACAATGTACGATTTCAAAGGAACATGTTGTTGCGTATCGGGTAAGCTATCGAACATAGAAACCCCTTTAAAGTGAAATTAATATTTAATTCACAAATATTAATAAATATGAAATGTGTCTTATTACTTATTTATCTATTATGTTACATCCTCCCCCTTTTGGGAATTGCGTCCTCGCAATTTTGAAATTGGGCTCGAAAACATCATTGAAAGTCCCACATCGGAAAAAGAGTCAATAAAACTATCAATTTAAAATAAAGAAAGATATATATAAAGGTCACTTTAAACAACCCATACTACGATTCCATGTAAGAAAACATGGATATGGAAGAAAAACTAACTCTCATATATTAATAGAGAGTGATAGAGAAATTGATCATAGAACGTTAACCGCCACAATACCATGAATTTGTTGTTGGTTAAAAGTCTGATGATAAAAGAGAGGTTATAACAATTTTATATGTCCAAGATCCTTTTCATAGAGTTGAAATTTTCTTTTAATAACTAGACGTATATTGTAAGGAAATATACTTACTTGTGATGTATAGTTTCATCCTTTAATAAAATTATACCACAAACTCATCTTTTTTCCAAAATTCAACAAAAAGAACCCAAGGTTCAAGAAACACCATTAAATAAATAGTTATCCTTAAAACTCTTTTAAGTAATCCAAAATAAGATTGAAACCCAAATATCTGAAGGATTTAACAATATAGTCTTCCAAGGTAAATATTAACATTTATCTCTAAATAACATCACTTACTCTTAAAGTCTCATACTGAATATTAATTAACCTAATCACATATACTCCAGGATAGGTTAATCATTTCCATAGATAACCCAAAATAAACTTATTCATGATTCAAAAAATCATCTAACTAAAAATAATTAGTCATACTAACCAGGGACTTCACGTAGTCTAGTGGTAGGCGATAAATACCAGTCGCACTTTGGTTGTGGGTTTGATTCCCACAACTTCATCCGACACGACGGGTTGTAACACGGTTTGCGTGTTGTCCATTTTCAAAAAATACATAATTTTATAACATTCCAAAAAAAATATAAATTCATCAAAAATAACCATAACATATTTTAACCACACATGTTATCTAATAACTTTCTCTTTGCTTCCCAAAATGTTTTAACCGGTAATTGCCTCAAATTCAAGGATCATACAAACCCAAATGGTTTTTTATAACTATATCCACAAAAGAGACGATATTTATTCCTTGAATAAAAATTTTGATATATCAAACATCAGGGTTACACATACTATAAAAATTATTTTAATCTAATCCCATCATCAGAAGAGTCTTAATACTTTTAATCATTTCACAATCCTAAATTCTACCATAACTCTTGAATCCATTATATGTTGAATTATTACTCATCAAACATTCTTCTTGATCCATTAACCATTCCTTTACAACTTATTCTGAAATACTTTTTTCCTAAAAACAAAATCATGAATCATATCCTAAGATTTCAATAATAGGAAAACATATGTTAAGAAAAATCCATACCTTTCATTGGTCATTGTCAGTTTCTTCATCCTTAATTGGAATGGAATTAGGTATTGGTAAATGAATATTTGTACGATCCTGGTGATCCCATTCCGAAAAATTCTTCATAGGACATGTGTTTCCAAAATTACCATGTTCAAAACATTTAAAACATTCAATTGATCCTTCATAAATAACTTCTTTCCCTTTCTTAGATTCAACTATATGCTTCCTTTTTCAATGGAAGGTTCTTGCTTTATGACCTTCATTTCCACATCTATAAAATATTTTTGTACCTTTGAAACATTTTACTATGTGTTTCTTTCCACATCATTGACACATAGGTTTTTGAACATACTTACCTTTTTATTATTACCTGAACTTCCGTAGGGATTTGTTTCTCGCATATACGATGCCTTATAAAAATCACGAAGGTTAAGGTTTTCAATCACGACTCCAGATAGTTGTTTGAGAATAACCACAAGAGTTCTCATAGCAGCTCCCATTTCATTCAATTCATCATTCAGAAAATCGTCATAGTTTTCTTCACATCCATTGTTACTTTGATGACAGCTAGATCAAGCCATTAAATAAAACCAAAAAGGTCAGTGTGAGTATATCAGTAAAATCGTCATATAATATCTAATGTGGAGGGTAAACACTAAGATATACTTATTCATGTTATCTTAAACTCATTCACCTTGTCAAAAAAACTATGACTCTTTCTAAAATCCTAACCATTATGGTAATGTCACTTATGCTTAAATAATACCCTAACCTCTAACGTTATCTAAACCGACCTGTAATACTAACTATAAGGACCCGACCTTAAACATTACAAAATATTGAATTAAATGAATAATTCACAATGAGGATCTTTTCAGGTTTAGTGTTTTAGATATTTAGACCATAACTAACACAACTCAAAGGATTTATAAGGTAGACACTTCTACATAGTTTCTATTTTTTTTACAAAACATGAACTCTTGAAAAAAAAAGAGTAATGTCTAGTTCCATGTTTAAGATAGCATGACTTCACCTTGATCTCATCCTTTACCCTATTCCAGATTAGATCCTGTGAAAAACATTTCAAAAAAATGGGATGAACATAAAAATCTCAGTAAGGGATACACAAAGAAGTAAAACTGTTAGTTTTTCAAAACAACAAGTAAACCATCTATACTTTAACATAAGTAATACTTTTCACCTTTATGAAGTAGTAAATACTCTTCACTAAATAAAAGATCATTACATACCCTTTTGTAACCAAAAGATTACCATAAAACCCATATAAAGAAAAAAAACATATAAAGGTAACCTGGGACATAAACATACATAAATTAAATAACCATACGGTCGGCTTCCACACATATCACTAAATGGATTAGCCATACGACCAACTTTCATACCCAATTCATTGGAGGTTATAACGTAACCACCCATCCTGGTATTCACAGCTCCACCCGTCATTTGGTTAATCACGTAACCACCCATCAAACATCCAAGTACCATCATAACACATAAAATACTACAAATATAAACATTTCACTAATAAAATTTCATTTTCAATCACAAGATGTAATTTCAAGATATTGAAATAATCAATCCATTTTCAAAAACCATTTAAAAAGGATTTTTGAATCAATGTGTCCCATACCACTTTGAAGCTTTTAAATGAATTATCATTTGAAAACATTAATTTCCATATAAATAAATCTTAAAAACCTTTTTGTAAACATGGACATTAATGAGAAATATTTAGAAGAATAAATCTTAAAAACATTTAAAACAATATTCTAGTTAAAGAGTTTTTAACAAAATGAGAGACTCTGGAATAAAAATAATTGCGGGATATCATTTAATCAATACATTATAATATCATGAGATTATAGGGATTCATGATATAATATATCAAAGGAAAGTATATACACCATATAAGAGGTAATTGTTGCATAACAAGAATGAAGTCTCAATGGAAATGTAAATTGAGATGAAGTCCCTTATAATGATGTTATCATTAAATTAAAGATAAATAAATCTAATAATTATGTGTGAAAAATATAAATACACCCAATATAAGTTGATATTATGTTTAAAACAATCATATTTCATTCACACATATTCATATGATGACATATTCAACAAGTACAAGTTGATCCCAAAGAATCAAAATTTGGTTAAGAAGTTCCCCTGTAAAAATTTGACAACCTAACGGCGTCTCTTTACAATTCCAAAAATGAGTTGATGAGATAAAAGGGATTCTCATCACTTGGAAATAAATTTGACATCAATAAGGATATATAATAATAAATCCCAACAAAATAAGATGTAAATTAAAAGACATAAAAAAAATAAGTCTTTTAAAAAGAGGAGGGTGAATGGTTCCCTTACCGATTTGGTAACTTACAAAACATATTTCACATGAATGAAGGATCATACAATGAAGATTTAGATACTCATAAATGAAATTATATTTCTCAAAGAGTACAATCATGGGTAGTAAATACGTAACACAAAAGAAAGTACTGGAAAATATAGCATGTATCTCATGGGGATAAAAAGGGAGATGAAAAGCCCTTACCACGTTGTAATCAATCGAATCGTATGACCCAAAGTTAATAACCACCAAATGAATCATAGAATACCATGAAAATGATGATATTAATGATAATATATATCAAAAGTCAGTACACAATATACCACATGCAATAAATAAGTGGTGAACAATGGAAATCTCACAGAATTGAAAGTGAGATAAGAAAATCCCTTAAAAAAATTCGGCATCCTAACAGTGCCACTTAAAAATTATTATAATTATTTGATGAGAATAAGAGAGGGTCTCTCATCATATGAAAATAAAAATTACATTATGGTGAATATAAAATAACATCTTCCAACATAATACCATGGAGCATAAATGAAATGACATAAAAGAGAGTACTTGAAAAGAAAGAGAGGTCGGATCCCTTACCTCATGTCCGAATTGACTCGATCTTTCTTTAATCTCTTGATTAATAAACTGAAGTTAATTTATAATTTATTAATAAAATTTTTCAATTTTATTATTCCTTTTATACTACTTATTACCATGTTATAAACATTATGTAATTAGTTAAGTTAATAATGTTCGTTTGGTCGATATTTGGTACTTGAGTCAAAAATGGACTTCTTATAATTACATGTTGTTCATGTGGTCAAATGTTAATTATATCAAGAATGATATTCAGGATTTGGATATCATATATATCATATATATCCAGCATATATATGTATTTATAATAGTACATAACATTTAGAGGCAAGAAATGAAATGTACCGTTCATGGAGACGGTAAGCCATACGTACGCATGAACGGTACTTCCATTTCTATTTCATATTTAATGGAATTAAAACATAATGATTCATGGTATTATTATAATTCCAGTATTATATCATAAATAATATCATTTACTCTATCCTTTATACATCCCACATAAGGCATTAACAAATCACATCACTTTGAGGGGGCAGTAGTCCGCATTTCCTCTAATGAGATTATCATATTTACCCACTATGGAAACCATAAAGGCTTGATATAATTGGGAAGTACAGAAGAATAATAAAATAATAAACATAATATATGTCATATATAAATACAGTTCCTAAATATTGGCCACCATGAGAGGCCGTAGGAGATAATCGAATAATCACCGTTTCGTGAGGCTTTAGTTTTTTATCCACAGAAACATTATGTTCTTCATCCATTAGATGAAGGTGTGTGTAAGTGTAGCTCTAATAATTCTCATAACAACATCCTAGTATATTTAGTATACTGTTGTAGTTAAAAAAGAAAGTAAATAAAGAGATTTTAGGGGTTGGTGAAGTAAAATAAAAGAAAACAATTTAAGAGAAATTGTTACCTTTAATTTGGGTAACTCCCTTTGGTTTGAACCAAAGGACCTTTTGAAGTGACTTTTGCCTAAGTTAAGGCTTCTAGGAGAAGGAGAGGGATGTAGGGAGTGTAATTGGTTAGAGGTTTGATGAGCCAAATGGATTGAGAGGTGTGAGGAATTGGTTAGAATTGATCTCCTTTTATAATGGAGAGGAGGGGCTCTTTAGAAAAGTGTGAAAATATTAATTTACAATATAATTATATTCGGTTTCTAATGGTCCAAAAATCATTAAGGTCGAAGATAAGATGACTAATATTATAAATAATATTTTCCAATAAGAATTGGACATGTTTTTAATAATATTTTAATCACTATAATCTTATATATTTAAATCATTTATTAATGAGGTAAATACTACATCATAATTGTGTCATAAATAATTTAATTTATTTGATGTGTAAAAATTATAAAACATTACTATCATGTAGGAAATATTTTTATATTTACAATTAATATTTATAGTCGAATATAGGACTTATATAACACCATATAAAAATTAATTACTAAAAGAGTTTTGTTAATGTCAATTTTGTATTTACATTAAATTAATTAATCTAAATTGTCATTTTCTCTCCCAAGTGGATAAATGGGGTCCCAAAATAGACTCAAATATGACCATGGTCGTTAATGACTCAAAAAAAATGGGTTGGACATGTTTTAAGGTAATTTTGAAATATTAAAATATTCTATTTACCTTGAATTACCTTATTTACCTTTAACCACGGTAAATAAAAGTCAAAAGTTACTATTCCCCAAAAATTATTTTCATCTTAATGAACCAAATTTTACTTCTTGATAACAACCATTTATATAGTTTTTTTGAAATTCAATTCACAGAAGAGATAAAATTTCATTTAAATGAAAATGTCCGTTTTTTAACTACCACTAACTTGTTTCACTATTCATCAAAAATTGATGTTTTTCAGAAAAATACTAAAAATTCAGCCTAAGCTATATTTGATATTCTGAATTAAAATATTATTTCCATTTTTCCAAATTCAAAACATATAAGTGGAATTAATTAATTTTAAAATTGATTCCCATTATCAAAACAAAGAGCGTGTTTTTAAGAAACAATAACTACCAAAAGATTGATAGTCATTTATTTCTAATTTCAAAGTGAAATTAATTCCAATGACCAAAATTAGATTAAATGGTAAAAATTTATTTCAATTTCTCTTTAAAACCAATTAAAAAGATAATCTAACCATATAAATAAATTAGATTAAAAGTCACTTTTGAATTAAAATACAATATTTTTCACTATTCATTAAAAAAATGAACTTTATCAGGAAAATACCAACAAATTACCCAAAGTAAATTTTGATGTCCCCATTCTAAATAAGGATTTTATTTGGTCAATTTGAATGTATTAAAGTGACAAAAACTATATTTAAATAGGTTTCTCCATTAAAAGGCGATAAATCGACCATTTAATGTAAAATATGCTTAAAATTTGATTTATTCACATTTTAAGCCTCTAACATTTATTGAATAAATGAAAATATATTTGACAAACATGTATAATAATATTTTATTTAGTTTTGTTCATTCCCAAAAATAAAATGGCTAGGAGTTAACTACAATATAAAATAATAATATTATATTATTAGTGTGCAATGTAAGATTTCAAAGGAACCTATTGTTGCGTATCGGGTATGCTACCAAACATAGCAGCCTCTTTATAGTAAAATTAATATTTAATTCACAAATATTAATGAATATGAAAAGTTTATTATTCTTTATTTATCGGGGATGTTAAAAAAACCCAAGAAATTCACCTTAGAAACCTTCAAGAACGTTCAATGGAGGAAGGGGAGCAAGGGAGAGAGGTTTGTGAGTACCCCATAATGCGCCTAGGTTCGAGTATTAGAGGAAATACTAATTTATATATAAAAAAATAGAGGGGATATTTTTTAATTATAAAATTTTATGAAACCAAGCAGACCACATGGATAGTCCCCATCATTTTTCAAACCATGCAATCTAATCATGCAACAACACCTATCCAAATGAGACACCCTACACATCTTGGCTGCATGGTTTCCAAATTGTGCACAATCTATGCCCAAAACCACTACCCATAGACAACTAAACCTACATGGTTACCTAGGAAAGGTGTACGGTTTCCACGAAACATGCAGAAACCATGCACGACCCAATAACAGACCCAGAACTACTAAATTCTGAAAAATTGAACAAGGACTCAACTCAAACCACAAAAAAATATAACCAAGAACAAGAAGATAATAAAATCTATAAGTATCCTAGGATAGGGTGTGATATGTTATCTATTATCTAAAGTTTCCCAAGATTTTTTGAAAAGCTTCATATTAGTTAATTTCTCACATTCTTCGATTAAATATTATAGATTTAATTATTTGTGTCATAGGTATCCATATAGAATCTATATGGTACTTCAAAAAGAGAATACATAATTATTTAATTTTGGGTTTGGGGTTACATGGGATGAAATTTTCTTTAATCAATGTTTTAAAATAACACGACTTATTATGGAAATACATCACATTAATTTTTCAACCATTTTTATATCATTTTCATGGTTCATTATTTTGGATTTAAGAGTAAATATAATAATTAAATAACCATTTTTAGTAGACTATACATTAATATTCACTTTTTTTAGGGTTGATAACCTTTTGATCGTTGATCATAGACATTCTAATATAGATATGGATGGGATTATTGAACATAATAAATTTATTTTGGAGGATAAAAATATTAAGGATATTGATGTATTCTCAACCCATGATGAATAATTTATTTTTCTCTTCACCCTTGGTTATGTCCATGATTTTTATATGGTATACATTTAAAAACTACAGAACACATCTTAGGTTCTTTTAATTATGTCAAAAAATTATTGTAATGATCATGTGATGTAATAAAACCCCAGGAATTTTGGATAAGGTTAGTTATTAAATATTAAGATTAGAATTCATTTGTCCCACCTTGGTGGTATTACATTTATGTATAGTTCTTATAAATTATGAGTTTAATTGATCTTCCACATATACACCATTTTTTATGTGCTCCATATAAATAAGTGGTTTTAGTTTTATGGATTTTTTATATTAATGGTGGGGATATATAAAAATATTTTTAAATGAGAGTTACCCTCTAAGATGTACCAAATAGGTTAATTTTAGATTAAATTATCCTTTTGATGAGGAATTCAATATGTTCCTCAATCTTTTTATGTGGGTATCCAACATATATTAAAATAAGTAAACCACAATAATCATAAGAAGTCTCACCACAAATTTTTTTAATCCTATATATTGCATTCCTAATATATATTTTTTTATAGAATGAAAATAAGTTTTGATATTTGACCTAATGATAGTATTCCTATATAATAGGAACAACAAGTTACGTAGAGTACAATGTTTTATTAGATGCTCATTCTAATAAAAAAGAATTTAATCTCTATGTTATCTATTCATCAAAACCCCTCTAGGATTTATAAATTTATATATAATTTTTAATTTCATTCAATGATCATATGTATATTCAATGAAAAGACCAAGAAATGAAGGATACAGGTAAATACATCCATTTTTAGTTCAAAATTATTTTATAACTTTAAATATGTAATTTTTTATTTTATTAAATGAAATTTATTACAATAGTAACCCTTAAACTATGATATAAATTAAAATAATTCTTCTATTCCTTATTAGGTTCCTATTTGGTAATCCTATTTTTTAATTTTTATCATCAAGATAGATTTTGAAAAATTAATTTTTTAAATGTTATATAAATCTTTATTATCTAGTTATTACATTAAATTTTCATCCAATCTCTATATTAAATCCTGAGTGACTACCGGTGCATGATACTATGTGGTATAAAAAAATTTCAAAAAACAAAAATACAAAAAACAATATAAAAATTATATAGTAGAATATATTATAATTTCTAGAAAAAAATGAATTTAAATTTTATACAAAAATATAAACCCCCATGAAATGATGTAGGAATTTTGATGTTGTATTTTTCATGTGAATCTAAAAAATTATCTCAACAAACAAGGTGTTTTAACATACTTGATACACTATATAATATATCTGAGAGACTTTACTACAAATTTTTTTATTCTATATCACTTTATTATATATTTCATGTTTATTAATGAGGAAACATAGATAGTGACTAGTCTGATTAGTAATGTTTTGAATAAGATTGAAAAACATGAAATAATAATGGGAGAAGGCAATGATTTATCCTTTAAAGATTTCATAAAACAAATCCATCATACTATAATTCTTTTATTTATTAAATTCAAAATCTGTAAATGAAAATTATGATCAATGATTCATTAACTTTTAATATATTCAAAATATCAGTATCCATATACAATAATAAAATTTTAGAGATCCTCATATTTCTAATGTGAATTGGTATAACCATATATAAATCGCCAAATGATTATATGATAGCCTTGATTTGACTTCTTAGAACAACAGTCAATAAAAATAATTAGTCATCAATCTATAAATATAGAATATTGTGTCCCTATATATGTAAATACAATCAGATATCACACACTCCCTAGTATACATTATTCCATCCTAAGAGAAATAAACCAATAACATAGAATTTATAAAATATAGATACATGAATAAATAGAAAATGGTGAATGAATAATAATGGTAAAGACCTCTAATAAATATTTTATCAAAAAATATAAATCTCAAAAAAAGAAAAAAATTAATAAATTTAAAAAAATTTAAATAATTTTGATATTTTTTTATATCCTAATGAATCAAATACTATGTGGGCTATCCATCAATCCCTGCAGTTCATAAAATTTAAGAAATAAATGAGTATTTCCTCTATTGATTGATTGATATTATACATTTCTAATATATATAAATTTTAATCCTTGGATTCCCTATTATTCAACTAAATCGCATTTCTTTATTATATGGGTCAAATATGAAGTCTAATTTATTATTTTAGAATTATATATGTATATATTTAGTTTTTTTAGTTATAATAAGAATTTTGGATCATGGATTATTACATTCATAAAAAAATTTGGTATTTGATTTATATATAAGAATTGGTGACCTACTAGATACTCCATTTTTTTAGTATTAATCACTAATTGGTTGTAATTATTGAACTAAAATATCTTATTAGGATGGTGTCACCAACTATTGAAATATTCAACAAAATATTTTCCTTTAAAAAACTATGATAATAGATTTTTGACTTCTTTGTAGAATATTCATGGTTTATTTAACACCATAATGTTCTGTTGAACTCGAATTTGAATATTACTTGAACCCTCTCTATAACAAAATTTGTGGTCTCTTCAACACAATCTAAAGGTTTATTATTGGTTAATTAAACCCTCAATATATCTATGTTCAGGTTCATCTCAAACCCTTCATAAATAAATTAAAAAAAATTTATACCCCCTTCAAAACTCCATTCATAGTTATTCTCACACCCTTCATATCATTTTTCATTTTTAGTCCCTTTACATATTATTTCATATTCAGTTGATTTGTAAAACCAAGAAAATTATAAAATTTTAAAGTTTTAACAATTCCTCATATTTTTATTCTAAATACCATGTCCTCCCAAAAATAAAGATGTTTCATAGAATATCATAATATATAAGAAAAGGAAATTTTTAAGGGTATTTTCATATTAAAACATTAAAAATAAACTCAAAATTATATATTTGTTTTCAAAAAAAGAACACATAAATTTTATAAAATAAATCATTTTTCAAAAAAATATATGATTATAATTATTAATAAATTAAAAAAAATATGAAAATTAATCTAGTTAATAAATAAAATAAAAAATAGAATAATTTCTAAGTCATTATGAATTATATGTGTGTTTAATTTAAAAAATTATAGTTGTAACTTTTTATAAAATAATTCTTATTGGGACCCATTGTCAACTAAATATGGAACCCATATGGTTGAAGGATAAAAATATCTCAAATTTCAATAAAAAACAAGTAATGTAACCAAAAACTATTACCTCCTTATAAATATAGAATCCTCCTACCTCAAGGTTGTAAATTTCTATTTCCCATGTTTTTCTCCTAAATCATTTTATATACCATTTTTGGAATCATCAATGTTAAAATTGACCTATATAAATAATTTTTAAACCTTTAAATAAATAATTCTAACATTTTACAATCCATTACTAAAATAAAATTATAAACACAAAGACCACTCGTTTTTTATTAAAAATTTATTTTCAAAAAAATAACCCGTTTCATAGAAAATTGTTCATAACCATTTAAATTATAAATTTCTACCTTTTTATAAAAAATAATCAAATAAATTAATAAATATAGGAAAATAAATTTAAATTTAAATTGTAACTATGAAATGAAGAAAACCAAAGGATTCATCAACCATAAAAAACTATAGGATCTACCTAACATAAACATATTTTGAAGATAAAAATTCACTATATTCAAAGAAGGGTTATAGTATTATGCCAATATCCATGAAAATGATGAATAAACTAGTAATTTATCAAATTAATCCTATTGAAATACCATCTAATAGTAAAGTGTATGTTTTTAATATATGGATAAATTATAAATGGCATGTTCATAAGAGATGGAGGTATAAAGAGATGGAGGGAGAGAGGGAGGGAGTGATTACCTTTTATCCAAGGATTAATCCCCTATATATGGATGTGTGAATCCTTTGAAAAAGATTAAGGTACACAAAATCTCTAAAAAATAGATCTTCAGAATCATCCTAATAAAATATAATTAATTTTTGAATAAAAATGTATTCCATAGTTTTTATAAAATGAATCAAATATATTTTAAATGATTTATAGTACAAGAATTGTTTGATAAATGTTTACAATTACTAAGTACAACCACCAACAATATTGAGAATAAATTATAGTATTGTCTAGATTGATCTTCAAACTATATAAAATGCTTTTGTTTCTCCCAAAATGACTCATATCATTTATTTTTCTAGAATTTTATTGATTAAAATTTCATTTAATGAATATAAAAAAAATTAAAGAGTCCTATATTCACTAATGATGACTTACATAGGAACCTGATAAATTAAAAAGGCCTTTGTTTCTAATTAATAATTTTGATCTTTCTACTCTTAAAATATAGGAATGTTCCTAAGTTTAACATTTATGACATTATCATAAATCTGAACATTTTGATAAAATAAATTAAAAATTAAAAATTATTTTCATTTATATCTCAGATTATTCTCTAACTTATATAAACCCAGTTGATCTAAAAATATCTATTATATGTATAAATTTTCTATCACATCTTTATTGGTCATCATATTCATGGTAAGTATATTATGATTTCTATAATGATGTAATTCCATCTCTAAATTACACTACCCCATATTTTAATCAAATAACATATCAGGTGAATGGAATATCAAATCTATTAATATAGAACTGAACAATTATAGAAAAATATATCCTCATGAATGGCTATCGAATCCAACAGATAAGAGATTAAAAAATTATATGATAGTGACTACAAAATAAATTAGTTACTAAAATGTGCCCAATAGATCTCAAAGACATTCTAATATTATAAAAAATATTTCTACCAGCACAATGTTATCCCTAACAAAAAATAATTGTTGAATGATAATAGCATACCTATAGTGTATGAATTTTACAATAATTCTATTTCACTAATTAGAAAACACCCTTAGTATCCAAATTAGAAATAGAGATACGATAATATAAAAATAGTTACAATTTTTGACTTCTTAATTTATTGTAAATTGTCATATTTTTTTATTTTTAATCATTTAATCAATTGTACAACACACTATACCTTCTTATTTCTCCAAAAAATCAGCTTCTGGAATATTATTAGTTTTCATAAGAATGAATAAATTTTATAGATTTCTCATAATCAAATGAAAATGGATACTAGTAAATATGGGAATTCTATTCCCCAATATACCCCTAAGAACCATCACATTATTTGAATCATAAAACATAACCATAAATTTGAAGAAATTAGACAATTTTTATCTTGTACTAATGAAATGTACACAATAATAAGAGTACAAATCCACTATAAATAGTCAATATATGAAAAAGGTCCTTGTATAGGATTTTAGTGTCTATTTATTTGCTTAATTGGTTTCCCTGTTCTACATTCCATCATCAATTTAAGTTTACCACTACCTTACTAACCAAATAATATCCTCCCTTATGTCTACTCAAAAAACAAATCCAAGTAATTTTCTCACTCTAATATAACTATTACCTGATATAACATTGATGATAGTTCACTATGATCTAATGATGATAATTTGAGTGATAATATAAATATAGAAAATAAATATAATCAATATATAATATTAAAAACTTGTAAAATGCATCCAATCCTAGGATAAGGTCTACAATCATAATGATTACAAATATCAAACCATATTTAGGCTCTATAAATTTAATAAAATATATATTTATTTGTATAAAACATACTTCAATTATATAATATGAACCCCAAGAATTAATATTCACATTTCTGTCCTCAATAATTCTAATTTGAAACATCATGTAATAAACTGAACTATTAAAATTCATAAATAAAATCATATCCCATAAATTTATTCCTTCCATATAAATATCTAGGATTCAATATTTGGAGTGGGCTTACAATTCCACTTATACAACCTTATAACCTAGATGTTAGATCATACATAATAAAAAACCTCACTTGATTGATGATTATAATAAAAACCATACATCTTTCACTCAAAATAAAATAAAAATCAATAAATATATTCACAAATACCAATACCCCATATAGTCTCTTTATATAAGCTTGTATGAAAAACATAATGATTTTGATCTAATATTATTTAACAACCCCTATTTATGGAGCTCATTCACGAGAAGATAAATCAATGTACTCATGTCAAATAATGTCTAAGGGTATCCCAATGTCATGGATTACTTATGGGTCTTAGTTGATATCAAAATAGTAACAGAACCCCCCACATAGACTTATCTATAAAAAAAGTTCATCAGGTGAATCAATTTTAAATATGCATATTCTATCCATAAACACTATATATATTTATGGTTTTAGGCCTAACACATGACTAACAAAATTCATAAAAAATATTTAAAGGTATTTATAAGGTTCTAAATATCCAAAATTGAATGTAGAACACACACATACATTATATAAAATAATCCTATAAAATTGAATATAATTAAGAAGAATATATTTGGTTACAAATATCATGCTATTTTATAATTTCAATTTGTTATTATAGTAAAACACCATTCTAATTATTCATCGCAACCATTTTACTCTTGGGAAGAAGTTAATATGAACACTAATAACTTTAATGACACCCATATAGTTATCCATATTGGTATTTGTGGTCCCCATATAATTTCTTAATGGAATATCATCATCTAAGGTAACATTATTGTAAGTAGAATCACACAATATAATAAAGATTAAAGTAACCAAATAGAGGTAATGGAATTTTATATTTCTCAAAATAACATTTTTTAATTAAAATTTTATATATAAATAATTTACGTAATAAAATAGTCATTCATTCATAGGAACCCTTTTATAACCATCTCAAAAAAATTGAAAAATGTCATCATTATATTCTTTCATATAAACATCAGTATTCAAATATATTTTAACTCAATTAATAAAAAAATTAATGAAATAGAATAATGAAGAATACACTATATTAAGACATAAATTAATAATTCTTAATAATATTAATCTAACTTTTAGATTGACATGTTTTTATAATTCACTATCAAATGGAAAACCAAAAAATAATCACAAATTTAGAAATCAATGTGGTGAGAGTCACCCATATATTACCATGCATCACTAAAATATTTCTCTCAATAGTCTAATTCATCATTATTCAATGAGATAATGGATGAGAATTATTGTAGTGAAAATAATATGGGACCACAACTCGGATATTTAAACTTGAATCTACTACCCCAACATTATGGATTCAATTATAACAAAACTGTACTAAAATAAATATCTTCCACCACAATTAAAAAGATTATATATAATATATTAATCAATATCAATATGGATAAGTAATGAAAACACATCCCAGTGGTTGTTAATCTACCTCCAATTAAAAATAATAAAATATATAAACCAAAAAAATAATTATAAATAAGAAATTTTTTATATAAAAAAGTTTCCGAAATAATATCCATTATTTTCATTATTTAGATATTTAATGTACATATTCCACATAAAATAGTTATAATGAATCATTCTATCCATAAAATATAATAAATTTTTTAAAAATTAAATTTATAAAAAATCATTTATTATATTTAATATTTTATTATTTTCTAAAAATTGATTTCAGTTATATAAATATATTTTATTTTCAACATAAATATTTTTCAATGATCAACATATAAAATTTCTCAACATATATTATCATTGTCTCCTTATTTAATTTCTATTAAATAAAAATTCATTGGGAACATTATGAATTATTAAATTTATAACATTATGAGAAAACATAGTTCACTCCATTAAATTTATTTCTTCTAATCTAATTTGACCATAAGAAAAAATTAAATTAAAATTAAATTCATTGTGATAAAAATAAATAATAAATATTTTTCAACGTATGAAAATGTATCATATAAATAAAATATTTATTATTTTTATTATGGTTTTAAATAATGGGTTTTTAGTTTTCTCTCACATCACTAATGTGTTCTTGGGAGTGATATTTCAATATCAATATTAGGGTATGGATTGAATGTTTTCTTTAATTTCCTTTATTCATTCGTTGTTTTTCACATCTCCATTATATCATTTCTATTCGGTCATTTAATCTTCATTTATTTGTGGTACAGTCATGTCATGTTTCTCATTTTCTGATGATACAACATCACATCATGAGTTATAACCCCTCTCCCCTGATAGGTTTAATGATTTTATTCCTTTTTCATAAATATATGGATATATTTTGTTATAAAAAAAGAAGATATGGAATTATAGTAGGATGTTAATTATAGTTAAATTTTGATATAAAATTTTCATACCACACATGATTTTTGATGATCATAAAGTGTATGTTCAAATCAAACCAAAATAAAAAATATAAATGAAAATAAATAAACCTTCCAAAATTTAAATAGGTTCTTAGAATTTCAACAACACAATTCAAATTAAAATGAAATGGAAAGTAAAAAACAGTATGACCAATTTGGGATAACAATCCAGAAACCCCTAAAAGGATAGTAGGGTCAATCTGATTCTAATCAATGGAACCCTTCACTTTAATCTAATGTGAGCGGATTATACATAGATATCATCCACGGTAAATATGTGAGTAAATTTTTGGTTTAACTTATGTGTTAAAACTAAATGATGTTTTAATTTCCAAGAATCTATAAGAGATTAATATGTCAAAGAAAGAAATTTGAAGACATTATTTGGAAATTAAATGCAATAAATCTTATTTTAAATCATTATATGACCAAAATGTGGTTTAAAATATAAAATTATATGTTTTTATTTTTTAAAAATAATGAATAACATCAAAAATATAAATAATTTTTTCAAAAAAATATAAAAATAGATATCACTTAAGAAGCCATCTTATGTATTAGGTTAAAAATTAACAAAAGCATATATTACCAATAGAATTACTGTTTGTAGAGGACTTATTCATTATAAATGAAACTTAAAATATTTTCATGATGAAATAAATAATATTCTTTTAATAGAGTTTAGACATTCAGAAAACTTCATACATACATTTCAAATGAACTTATAACAATTGATCATTAAAGAGCTATAAAAATATGAATCCCAAAGGTAATATTTTCTCACATATTCATATAGATGAAATTAAATATTCTTTATAATTATATTACAATGTATAATTTCATTTAATTCCATTTAATTAAATCATATATTAAGTACCTTGTAACATTTCCTCAATAAATTTAAAATTTATCATAATTTATATTTTTTTAGTAATATTTGCATCCTTTATATTTTTTCCATTAAAGATTATTATATTGTTAAAGGGGATGTTTTTTTTATTTGTTAAAGTTTAGTATATATAAATCATAATATAGTACGTTAGTAAATTTTACAAATTTAGTTTGTAGAACTGTTGTAGTTCAGAAGAAGATCATTAAACTATTATGAAACATAACTTTTGGATAGTCTATTTTCTATTTACACTTATCATTAATGCTTTATAAATTTACTATATAATGTATTAAAATAATTATATATTTATAATAAATTTAGGAATTCTTCCTTTTTATATTTAGTAATCCCTACATTAGACAATAACTAATTTGTTTAAAAAATTGTAAATTTAGTATTTTTATAATTCTTTTAATTATTATCTTTTTGGAATGAATTTATTTTAATCGATAAATCAAATATGATAATTGATAAAAGATGATTCCTATATATGTTTTGGTAGAAATAAAGTTAGTCATCTCAATGTAATGTTCTTTAGAAGATATTTTTTGATGATCAATGATTGACATTCAGTAAGTGATTATGGTGATCAATTTAATAATATATCAATATTGATTTTACCACATAAAAAAATTAAATCTATATTAAGTCATACTAAACAATGTATAATAAAAAACTCAAAATTCAAAAAAATAATCCATGTTATTGATCAACATATAGAGATGAATTATGTTTTATCTAATTTCTATGAATATCATGATATTAATTTTATAAAAATTGAAAATATATAAGTTTATATAATTTATCCAGACTGAGAAATCAAATATATCTTTAATAAAAATGTTAATATATGGAAAAAATTACAAATTATTGACAGTATTTGTGGAAAAAATATAAATTAATGTAATGGAAATGTAGATTAGAAGATACTGAATGGAAATTAGAGAATCATATCGAAGAACATAAAGTTTGGAAAAAGAAACTAGAAAGGAAAAATAATGATATAAAATTAGTGAAGTGTTCATATGATCATCTAGAAAGTAGAAATATGAGTATAGAAATGGTGCGGATTAAAAAATCATAAAAAAATTAAATTTCAAAACGTTTTTTAAATAATGAATTTATAAATTGTGGATAACGTTTTTAAACTATTAAATTACATGGTAATTATCATAATTTTTCATGTGTCCTCACCTAATGAATGAATTTTTACATTTTTGATGATTTTTATTCAAAAATTATCCCCATTAATTATAATGTTTTCCAAATAAGAAAATTCATCATTGATTATATTAGGTAGAGGGATATCGACATAAATTAAATCATCAGAAGTTAATCATCATATTATTTAGTGAAAATATAAAATAAGAAGAAATATATGATACAGGTTTCTCATTAGAAAAAATAAATTAAGATTATTTTTTTATATTTCGGAATCTCAAACTAAATATTTTAAGAACATCATCATTCTCATGTTTCCATTTCATTGGATTTATTTTTTAATATTATAAAGGGTGGTATCTGGAAGATTATTTTATACTTTTAATGTTTTTAATGTGATTGAGGGATAATTTTATCATTGGGGGTCACAAATGGTTAGGTTTAGGAAAATGGTAAAACTTTTGAATTATAAGTTTTTCCTTGAAAGACACTAGGTTTTTTTAATTATTTCAAATGTAACATTTTTATTCATGTTTATGGTTGTAAAATTGGTGAGAAATTTTTGGGTAAATGAATTATGTTTTCCTTGGTTTTAAAAATCAAGATATATTTAGGATTTTATTATATTTAACATTATATTTATTGTTTTTGTATTTGTAGTGATGTTTTAACCTCAGACGGCATGATATGATAAATTTTGATCTTATATTCTGATGAACCATTCCTATATACCTAAACATGTTTAGGAGTTGGGATGTCATCCTCATTTAATTATAGTGATATAGTAAAAATTCATAGAAAGATATAATCTATATATGATCTAGTTGGAACCATACCCAATGTTCTCAAAATCTTACCATTGGAATATTTTACAACATCACCTATAAATTCAAATTAGCTTTCAGAGAAACTAAAAAAGAATATTTATTTTCTGAACAAACTATATAATCTTAATTTTATATTGAATTTTTTCATCATCCTATTATCAATGAGCTCTTCTAGTTTATATATATATATATATTCACTTAGATATAGTGTTTTGAGGTTTTTATTTTAAGGATGTATGTTCCTTTATATTGGTTCATTTTCATATCATTGTGATCAGTGATTTTCTATGCTTGGAACCCATTATTTTTATATTCCCTCAAGATAGATGAGCTTTTAGGTTTGGAAGATATTTTTTTCAAACCCACATTTTTGATAAATTAATCGTACATACACACTACTGCCAATGATATCAAATAATATCTTAAGAAAACATAGGTTTTCATGATGATAACCACCATGATGAAGTGGATGAGATAGTGAAAAAATATTTGGAACTTGGATATTTATAATGTAATCCACATAATATTATATTTATGTACAAAAAAAATAAAAAACAGGTGTAATCACTTAGCCATGATAAAATGATGCACAAAATCATCATCAATATATGATATTCTAGAATGTCCCACACCAATATCATCTTATTTAGTTCCTCAAAGGACTTAGGTAAAATTATTGATGACGTTTTATAAAAAATAAATGTTCTAATTACTAATATATTTGGGTAGGGATGAAACTAAGCCAGGCACACACTTCATCTTCTAATGGATATTACATTTATATCGATCATATAATAATAATTCCATCACAATTCTCAAATACTTTCTAGTGGATAAACTCTATTTATTAGAACATAAGATCATTTTTCCTCACATCCTATCATCTAGAGATTAAATTCTACAAAAAAGAACATAATAATTAACACAATTTGAAATAAAATTCAATCATGAGTGTATTTTGATTTTCAAAACCATGGATAACTATGATACATTGACCCAACAATCATCATGTTGTCCTGTGTAGTACTTTGACTCATGATTCCCAATCTTTAACTAAATAGATAAGGTGATGTGTTATTTTCATTTATTTAAGGCTACCATTATATAATTATATGAAGTTTGGGATTTTCATTTTGATGTAGTGAATCACATTAGGTTGATCTACATACTCGTAATACTAACACGTGAAATCCACTAGTTTTGAGATGGAATATTGTGTCTCCATTTATTCTTAACTCTTATAACTTTCCCCTTGACTCAATATATGTCTATGAGATTTCATTCATCATTAATTGTTAAAGTCATTGAGTGGTTCATATTTTTATTATTTTCTCAATAGAATCCTTTCCCTTCAGAAGTAAACAATTTTCATTGGAAACTATCGAGGATTGATATTCTATAGAGATTTTTTGTTTTTTAAACCCATTTTTAATATTATAATAAAGATTATCTAGAATGTGTTTCATGGGTGTTTTGTTTTTTGGTTTTAGTATAATAATTATTCAATCAATCTAGTATGGGATGGGCTTCAAATTTGAAAATTGCATGCTTATTTTGGATCTCTAATTTCAATTATCATAATAAGGGGATATATATACCATTTTTTAAATATATATTTCATCTCATATATATAAGAAGGAAATTTAATCAATGATGGATCTATGATTTATAATTTTATTGAATTATTTTAATAAGTTATGTATTTAGAGGATCATAATTTTTGGTAGGACTGGTGTTATCTATGATTGGCTTATATTATACTCAAGGTTATGAAATTTATTTTCTTATGCTCAACAGAGAAGTTATCCTAAGGAATCTTAAAGTATTTTGATAGTTTAATATTTTTGAAGGCATGATGTTATAATGCACTTTCTTGGAAAAATTTTGTAATGGAGATGGGTGGATGTGATATCCCAAAACTGGTGTATTTTTCTACCAGTGAATCTAGATGAGTTACTTATATTTTATGAGGTGATTATAGTCCTGAAATGGAAATGGTATATGGAATCACAATGGTTTGGTTTTATGATTTTTAACAGAATTTATGGGGTCATAACATGTTAAGAAAAAAATGGACCGAGGTATTGAAATATTTAGTTTATTGTAAACTGAAATTAATTCAAGGTCATAATTTTAATTTTATTCTAATCTGTATTTTATGTGAAATAATTGGAAGTGTTGACACAATTTGTAATTACATTTGAAATATTTTTTAGAATGTTATGAAACACTTCTTTTTAGGTATTATTAATTTTTGAACATATAGTAATTATCAGTTAAATTTTAATTTAAATATAAAAAATCAATATATTGAAACAATATATATTTACATATGATTTTCTTAAAAACTGTATCATAAAGATGAAATAATATTAAAATAAATAATAAAAAATGTATTCTTCACCCATAGGATGGCCGGAATTTTTTGAGGTCAATTCTCTTAACACCATTGTATTTTTTCCTTGGTCCACATCACTAATTTGACATATTGGTTATTTTTCCATATTCACAATACCCCATATATGAGGGTTTTTTGACCTATACCATGTGTTTGAGTACCATTAAGAAACCCTTTTTAGTTTAAGTAGAATAATAATCTCAGTATTTCCTCAGCTGTCTTGGGATTTTGTCAGTTATTTGTTTCAATTGCGGCTTTTTTTATTTACGTGTGTGCTTTTATTTTTTGGGGTCAATGATTTAGTAAGGGTTTTTTTTTCGGTATTTATATTTTGTTTCTCCAGCTTGAATGCCCATTTGAGTTAGAGTTTTATTTATGGGATGGGTGTTTTGTATCTATTTTCAATATTAGGTGTGTCTACAATATTTTTATATTTTTATTTCAACTCATATTTTAACAATATTAGACTATCAATGGTTCATGTATGATAGTATTAAATTTTAAATATTATTTTTAATGTTATTTTCAATTTTCTTGTAATGTTTTACATATTTTGAATAAATTTTTACTTTTTTCCATTATTAAAAACATAAATCTCAGAAATAAATAATATAAAAACTATAGATAAGATTACATATGAAATATTTTATCATTAAAAATAATTAGGTATTTATTTTCAAAATATAGTTGATGAAATGACTATTTTAATATCTTTAATTGGAAATACAATTTTATTGTAATCTTTCTAAAAAATGTTAATAAAATGCTCCCATATTTTTTATAGATTCCCAAACCAAGAATGTTGAAACTACAAAAAACTACATTCCCTTTACGTAATGATTCGTACTTTTACACTCACAATATGCTTGTTTCAAATATAATGGTTTTAATATGTTTATTGGGTATGTTTTAGATATTTTTATGGGTTTTCCTTATTTGATAAGGATTTTAACATTGAGTATGAATGATACAACATTTTCACACTTAATTAAGACTAAGGAAATTTTTATCCACGGTTAGTTGAGTCGTATGGGATGTGTTTAAAAATATAAATGATTTAAGTAACATTTATTCATTTATATTGTTCAATATACTATTATATTCATTAATTTATTATTTTGAAAATACATGATTGATATATTATATATGTGTTTAGTATACTTTAATTCATAGAATAATGGATTTAATGAAAATACATGGTGATATGACAGACATATATTGATCATGATTCTACGGGAGAACATTTCATTTGTAGATATCATACTAAATCCCCTTTTGGTTTGAGTATAAATGATTTATCTCAACAAACCACTATTTTTATAATATTATTTCTATATAACAACATGATTATGGTAAATTATATAAATATAATATAGTTATATTTTGTTTTATTCAAATGAAAAATAATATTAAAATAAAATATATTTAAACAATAAATCATAATACTTAATATTTAATAAAATGGGTAAAATTAAAGAAATGATACATCTATATGGATCACCTTTATTGTTGATGGTTCTAGATATCATGGAATAGCTGGTGCAATAATATTTATCTAATGTAATTTTGAATTTTACCCTTTAGTTATGTTATAATGTTATTTTTACAAACAAATTATTTCATATGTGTTTTTAGCTATTGGGTTTACATCATACTCCCAATTCAAATTTCCCAAAATACCACATTTTTTGTATAATGAAAAAAATTCATTCTTTTCATCAATATTTGAAAACTAAATTCGCTTCCATGAATTAATATAATAGGAGATATTAATCTATAATATCATTTCATCATGTGTTTTTTCAGAGGTCTTCAAATTCCAAATTTAGTTTAGTGACATTGGCTATTATATGTCTCTATGACCCTCGTTGTATCTATAGGAATTTGTTTACATATTAGTATTTTATATGTTCTTGTCGAATGAAAAAAATGTATTGAATGATATTATCTTCTTTTATATTTTACTATGGACTACCATATGCAATTTAATCTAAGATTTACAATGGTGTAGATTCATATTCTAGACTTTCTACTCATGTTTCGGAATCTTGTAGTGTGTGAGGGCATTGACGATACTCTGGGTCACATTTTTTTGGCTTTACGATAAATTATTATATATAAATCCTTCTATAATCCATGAATAAAATAAAATTTTATGGGAATGTTTTTATGTTAGAGGCATTTTGATAATAAAAAAAATTATAGTTTTAAAGATAGATTATTGTTTTTTTGGTTTTTTAATTTCGTTTGGGATACCTACACAGTTTTTGAACACCCCATGTATAAAAAGTTTCTTTAAGAGGGTTACTATAACTTAGCATTAAGGGACCTATAGTGTAACACCACTAGATTTTTTGAATTATTATTTTTCAAATTAATTTTTCATTTTTATATTTTTCATTTGACATGAAACAAGAAATTGTTATTTAAATATATATAAAAATATATAAAAAGTGTAAGTCAAACATTTAATTCACACAAAACTGACTTGGGTTGTGATATTCGCAATATTGATTGCCTGGTACTACATGTAATTCCATCTTGTCTTACGCTACCCGCATTACCGACTTGGTGTACGTTACATGCAACATATATGTTTATCTGAAATATCACTATATTTTTATAATTATCTAAATGAGAAAATTAAAACCTAGCCATTAAACTTATTAATATTAATTGTAATAATTAATTTTAAAATATTATATATAATTTGTTTATTTAGATTAAATATATTGATAATTAAATATAAAATTTTTGGTAATATCCTTTTGTGTTTAAAAATACAATTTTCACAAATGAAAAGATTTAAATATGAAAATTAATTTTAGGAACATTTGAAAATTTCATTTTATAAAATAATCTTTATTTTTCAATTTAGGATGTCTAAATTATTATAGAGTGAATTTTTGTGATTTTTTTAAGAATCATCATTTTTTGATGAATACTGAAAAATACTACTATTTAGTTAAAAACTGTCATTTTGGATTAAATATTTATTAATGATATAATATATTTTAAATTCTTTTAGGTAACATGAGATAAATTATATATATATTAATATAATTTTGGTACTTATAATCAGTTTCACTTTGAAATTGAATATAAAAACATACAAACCTTTTGAACTTCTTCCTACTTTAAATTTTATAATTTTGCCTCGTCTACAGGATTAACATTAATCATAATATTTATGATTATGTGAATTTAAATTTAAAAAATAAAATAAAAAATCATTATAAGTATAATATTTATATTCTAATATTATCAGCGTAATTTTTTACCAAAATGATTAGTAAAAGTGATTAAAATTAATTGTAGATATTAAGGCCAAATTAAGCTTAATTACGGACTCAAACTTAATCTTAGGCACCCAAATAACCTATAAACATGTGAAAAAATCTTTTTATGGTCGTATTTCATCCTTAAATATTCCATTTTTGACTAAGGTTGGTTTTTATTACTTTTTTATGTAAGAACACATATACACCAAACATGATTTAAAAACATCCATGTGAATCCTTTTCCTTAACAATAAAGGCCACCAATTCTCCCATGTAATTCCCCAACCCCAGTTACCTAGTAAAAGTGCATTATTTTAATACATTTGCATGATTACAAGGAATCAAGTCCTGAAGGACCAATCAGTTTAACAGTCTTGGAAAATACATTATATACATTAACATTACATTACAATTTCAAACATAAAACACATCATAGATAGTTCATTGAGAACACCATTATTCCCTTTATCTTAACCCTTCATATAAATCATAATACACTTCTTGGAATCCTGGGAAAATAAAACCTAATAATGGGGTGGGCTCAGATGCTCAGTAAGGGTAAAAAATTTAGCAAAAGCTAAAAAAATTTAAGGCATGATTTGTAATAAAAACAAGAACCTTTTTAGACATATTCATCAACATAAACCATGAATGGTATAAAAATATAACATTCACAGTCAAACATATCCTAACTAATTAAATACTATATGTAAGATTTTATTATAAATAATTAACCTCAATCAAGAATAATATCCATTAAATGATGCTGACATAGTTGAAAATGATCGGTAAATTTTTTTGAGAGAAATATCTCGTTTTGTGAAATCATTTGAAAGTAATATATTTATAAAGGAAGTAATTTAAAATATATTTTTGAATCAATGTGTCCCATACCACTTTGAAAGGATGGAAAATAATTATCATTTATAAACATTCATGTCCATATAAATAAATCCTTGAAATCATTTTGAAAACATGGACATTAATTAAAAAGATTTAGAATGATAAATATTTAAAACATTAAAAGTGATGATATAGTTTAATATATCCATCCATAAAACCTTAAAATAATCCTTTTGAAAACGTTTTTGTAAAATATTTATATCGATGATAAATATGTCCCAGTAAATACTTACAGATAAACAATCTCGGATAATAATGAGATTGAGGAAATTACCCTTACCTTACACTTTCCTCTAGTCGAGGGTACATTTAGGCTCATTTATAATGTCAATAGTATGTTATTAAATTATAAAAAAATGATATTAATATTTATTATATCATACATGATTCATTTATAGCTTTATATTACCCATTTAATAATGATTTCCATGTTAAATTAACATTTTGCACTACTAGAAAAACAGGTATTTGCGACGGGCTATTTGCGACGGGATCCCGTCGCAAATAGCTTGTTGCTGAAAACGCCGTCGCAACTACACTTATTTGCGACGGGCCCGTCGCTAAAGACTTTTTTTGCGACGGGCATTCTCTCCGTCGCAAATAGTATTCCGTATTTTTTTAAAAAACTTTTAAAACAGTTTTTGCGACGGTTCCGTCGCAAAAACACTTTTTTAAAAAATAAAAAAAATTAATAATACTAGTATTTGCGATGGGAGTCGGGACCCATCGCAAATACTTTTTAAAAAAAATAAACAACTATTAATAATACTAGTATTTGCGACGGGCATAGTATCCCGTCGCAAATACTATAAAAAAAATAAAAAAAAATAAATTATTAATAAATTATTTTAATTAATATAATAATAGAATTATAATTTGCAAATGAAAATAATAAATTATTTTAATTACTATAATAATAGTAGAATTATAATTCAAAAATAAAAATAATAGAATATTAATAAATAATTTAATTAATATAATAATATTACAATTATAATTCATAAATAAAAAAAATATTAATAAGTTATTTTAATTAATATAAAAATAATAGAATTATTTTACATTCAAATATTAAAATAATTCAAGTATTACAAAAAAATAATTAAATTATAATATTATAAAATTTTAATATCTATATAAAATTTTAATATATATATATAATTTTAATATATATATATAATTTAATATTATAAAATATAAATAATATTATTATTCATATTAATATTGTTATTTAAAAATATAATATTATTAATATTTTATAATGAGACAGAAACTACGAATAGAAAAAAAAATATTTTGATTTCACAAATTTTATAACAGAAATACAAACTCTAATCTGAAGGAGGGGGGAGGGGGGAGGTGGGGGATCTGCAGATGGTGGTGGAGGAAACTCCATCCCTAAAGCATGAGTGAGTCGGCGCATGTACTCCATCTGCTCCTGATGCTGCTGCTGCCACCGACTCGTCTGCTCCTCGTACAGCTGCTGTTGGCGTCGACGCTCCTCCTCATGCTGCTGACGCATCTGCTCCTGCTCCTGTCGGAGACTCTCTATCTGTGCAGTCTGAGATCGCAACTGATCCTCATACTGTGTAGAAGAAGATGCACGAGCTCCTCTCGAGCTGGACGCCGACATCGCAGCACTGCCATAATAATCTCCGGGAGTCAGTCGAGAGCCGATACCAACTACCCGGCCCTTCTCGAAGGCATACTGGGTGGCCTGCATCCATGCCGCCTCATCAAACTGATGGGCAGTGGTCTGATCTGATGACTCGGCCTGACTCTCAGGTCGGGCCTGTGCCGCTGCGGCCTCATATGACTCCTATAGTTGCAATTTAAAATTAAAATTGTGAATATATTATATGCAGTTAATTTTAAAACTTGAAAACAAATAATACTGACCACGATGTGATGCTGACGATCACCTCTGAGCTCCCCAGTAGCAGGATCACTGTACATCCTCCGATATACGTCGTACTCTATAATATCGGGGTGCTCGACAACCTATAAGAATAAAAAATAAACTGTTAATATTTATAGTTATATAAAATATTTATAAATAATGTACGTACCAGATGCTGTCTATGAGTACTGAAAGAACGACTCCCAGCTCGATGAGTCACCTCCTGTCTCCCCCGATTATGCCTCCCCACCGATGATCTCCTCTGAAAGGCACCACTCAACCAGTGCGCACATAATCCATCCCATACATGGGATTAAATATACTCTGGTCGGTGTGCTCTACATGACTCCTCAAAATCTGACACTCCTGCTTTCTTCATCACAGCTTTTCTTAAATTGTGCAAAAACTGACGAAGACGATCACGCATGGCCACCTCCCATGCCTCGTGGATGGCGTCACGCATGGTATCCTCGATCGGATACCATAAACCCTACAAATAAATCAAAATATCAAGTTAGAAATGAAATAATTTTCAAAATAAAAATTATTTATTTACGTACGTACCAACCAATGGCCGAACATGGCCTGCTGCACATCAATGGGAATCTGCTCCCATGTGGTCCACGGCTGAGAGAAATAGTTGCGCAAAATAGCGCTGCCCTGTCCGACTGCTATATGCGGAAAACTGAAAAGATAATAAACATTTATTATGTGAATATATTAATGAAATCTTAGTCAAATCCACAGGTTATCACACAGGTTATCACACCTCCGGGTGCGCGGATCAAACCCAAGACGTGGACGTCGCTCGGGGACGGGGTCAGGAATCATCAATCGTGCAAGACTGCGCCCCCTCCGCGTACTCCCTGGAGCGCCTGCAGGCTAAGGGTCATCTGCCAGCAACTCATCCGCATCGAAAGGTAGGTCAGCCTCCGCCAACTCACGAAATGTGGCCTCGTCCATCTGAAACAAAAAATGTTAATGTTAGCAAATAATTGATAATTACTATTATATATACATATATACATATTATGATTGTATATAAATACCATGGAATTCTATAAGTGTTCATCTTCATCATCATCTTCATATATGTCAATGTCATCTTCATATTCCTCCTCAACATCATAGATATCCATTCGAGTTGCAGTTGCTTCATCTCTTACCATTTCAAATTCATGTGTGACATCATTAACATCATCGTCATCACCGACTCCTAAATGTGGGGTGTCGTCATCGATACTCATGTCTCTTTGTAAAAAATATTGATTTTGAGTACTCTCTTGAAAAACTTCAATTCTTTGCACATCAGTGAAAGCACTTTCACTTTGACTAAACTGATTGTCTCGAATTTTGATTTTTATTACACTCCACCAATCAGTCAAGTCTCTTGATGTTGAATAGTACTTTGCATAATAAACCTGATATGCCTGTTGAGCCAATAAGAATGGTTCATTTACTGCGAGAACACTTTTACATTTAATATCGATGATTCCATGAGTCGGATGAACACGCACGCCTCTCTCTGTATCCAACCACTGACATTTGAACATGGTTATGTAATGTTGTCCAAGATAACAGAGTTCAATGATTTCATCAAGTATGCCATAAAATTCAACTTCATTTTCTCGATGATGAGATCCTCTCAAGCTAACTCCACTGTTCATTGTTTTTTTCGATTCCCCATATGCATGTGTGTGGAATCGAAATCCATTCACCACATATGCATTATAAGTTTTAACAAGTTTGGAAGGTGGGTTACTCAATACACACAGCCGTTTGTCAATTTTATCAGCATGTCGATACACCTGAAGATTTGTGAAATAATTATCAATATAGTAAAATATACATTGAATGAGTTTCTAAAAGATAAAGAATTTATGTTACCAGTTTTTGAAACCACTGAGAGAAATTTTTCAGTCGACGTTCTTCGAGAGCAGCTGCTGTAATTTGTGGAATTTGTTTCTTGATATGATTATCATACAACCTATAAAAACCAAAGTTATTTACTGTAACATAAATGATAGAATAAGTGATATAAACACTTACAGTACAACTGATGTCATCTCTTCACAGTTGAGCAGAACATACGTATGAGCTCTATGATGTTCATCATCTGAAAGCCAGCGTTCAGAAACTCCACCAAAACCAAGCTCTGACTGGTTGAAAACAGATAATTGATTGTCGATTTCATCAATATTCCTCTCATTCCGTCCCATTCGGTTGTGTTTTGAAGGATACTCAGATTCAAAATAATGGGAGCAGAAAAAAGATATTTCCTCTTGCAAATAAGCTTCTGCAATAGATCCTTCAACAGATGCTTTGTTGCGTACTTTTCTTTTCAATTTTTGCATGCATCTTTCAAATGGGTACATCCATCAAAACTGTACCGGACCTCCACATTTGGCTTCATATGGCAAATGTAACATCAAATGTTCCATTGAGTCGAAGAAAGACGGCGGAAATATTTTTTCAAGTTTACATATAATTACAACAACATCTTTTTCAAGTTTGCCTAGAGCATCATAATCTGCCGTAGCCGCACAAATTTCCCGAAAAAAATGAGACATGTCTGTTATGGAATCCCAAATCACAGAATTCAACAGACCTCTTAATCCAATGGGTAGAAGTCTCTCCATTATAACATGACAATCATGACTTTTTAATCCAGTAATATGACCATTCTTTACACATCTACCCAAATTGGAAGCACAACCATCTGGAAGTCTCAAATCTGCAATCCACTGACAAAATAATAAACGGTTTTCTTTAGACAGTGTATAAGCTTCTTTTGGTTTCAGTAACCTTTCTGTTCTGACATTCTCAAATAGTTCCAATTCTGGACGCCTGCAAATTTGGGCAAGATCTAAACGTGCATTTACATTGTCTTTGCTCTTTCCTGGCGTATCCAAAACTGTATGAAACAAATTACCAAAACAGTTCTTCTCAATATGCATGACATCTAACATGTGTCGGACCAACAAATCAGACCAATATGGAAAATCCCAAAATATGCTACGTTTAATCCAATTGTGTTCTTTCCCAAAACCAGAAATTTTCTGTTGGTTTATTGTGGGACCAAAAGTGATGGGAGGTAATGAAAATACAACCGATTTTAACTCCGAACCTGATAGCATTTTTGGAGGTCCATCCCTTTCAGCTGTTCCTTTTCTGAAATGAGATCTGTTTCTGCGAAAAGGATGATCAGCTGGAAGAAATCTGCGATGACAGTCAAAATAACACGGTTTCTTTCCATGAATGAGCATAAATGCTTTGTTCTCTCCCATACAGTAAGGACATGATTTCTGACCATGTGTACTCCAGCCAGATAACATCCCATAAGCCGGGAAGTCACTTATTGTCCACATCAATGCTGCTCTCAGTATGAAATTCTGTTTCGTTGCAACATCATATGTACTGACACCAGTACTCCACAATAAATTTAATTCATCAATCAATGGCTTCAAATAAACATCAATATTTTTCTTCGGATGTCCTGGAATTAGTAAAGTCAAAAAGATATATGGCTCATTCATCAACATCCATGGAGGTAAATTATACGGAGTTAAAAAAACAGGCCAACATGAAGATTGACTACCATAAGATCCAAACGGGAAGAAACCATCAGTGGAAAGGCCCAGTCGAACATTTCTAGCTTCTAAAGCAAATGATGGATGCACTCTATCAAAATGTTTCCATGAATCACCATCGGCTGGATGATTCAAGCTTTTATCGGTTGAACTATTCTCTTTATGCCATGACATCATTGTCGCTGTATTCTTAGACATGAATAAACGCTGAAGTCTGGATGTAAGCGGAAAATATCTCAACTGTTTTACAGGAATCAAACCAGACTTCCCGTGTTGTCCTTCTTTATATCTCAGTTTCCCACATGTGGGACAACTATCCAACGACTCATTTTCCCCTGAATATAAAATACAGTCATTTGAACATGCATGAATCTTCTGACAAGTAAGTCCCAAATTTCTAACCAACCTCTTACTTTCATAGTAATTTGCAGGTAAAACATTTCATTCGGGTAACAGTGTTTTCAGCAAAGAAAATATCTGGTCAAAACAGGTGTTTGACATTCCGTTATCTGATTTGATAGCCATAAATTTTGCAACTGCTTCTAATTTGCTCATCTTGCAGCCAGGATATAATGCATCCTCAGCAGACTTCAACAACTCATAAAATTCAGACGGTCCCAACTCAGGATTTGAAGCTATATCAGCCGGAGTTTCTGTATGTTGAACAGATGAACCTGCAACATCATGTACTAAATCTTGAAACTGGGATGGATCCGGAATCAAGTTGGTATCACCTGCTCTGGAACTGCGTTCACCGTGTTGATACCAAAATACATAATCTGCTTGAAAACCAAAACGCAAGAGATGTTCCCCCACTTTGTCAAACGTGTCAAACGTTCTCAATGCACATTTTCTGCAAGGGCATTTTATTTTTCCTTCTGAAACAAATTCTGAATTTGATTCCGCAAATGATAAAAAAGTCTCCACACCCTCAACATATACTGGATTTAAACCAGAACCGTTTGGATTTCTACGTTGATTTATCCATATGCGGTCACCTAATAATGATTGTTGACGACCTCGTTGTTCCATATTTCTCTATAAAATATAAAAGCATTACTGGTTTTGAATAATTTGTTAGAAAAAACACTCAAGTAAAGATTGAATATATTGATAATAAAGAAAAACATGTTACAAATATTGATAATTTTAATATTATATTGATTTTTTATTATTTTAATAATACTAATATAATTTTTTCATAAACATTAATTATATAATAATAACATTATTACATTATTAGTATATTTTATTATTAATATTAAAATAACATAATTTTTATATTATATACAATTATCCTTTCATCTGTGTGTTTAACATTCTGTCTCCACATGTAATATTCGCATTCACTTTCACCTCTCCATTGGCGAGTAGGTTGATAATTTTGAAAAAGAATGCGAATATTACATGTGGAGACAGAAAACACACAGATGGAAAGAGAATTGTATATAATATAGAAAATTATATTATTTTAATATTAATAATAAAATATACAAATAATGTAATAAGGTAATTATTCCAAATTATTGGTAAGTATTTCAAATTATTGGTAATTATTCCAAATTATTGGTAATTATTCCAAATTATTGGTAATTATTCCAAATTATTGGTAATTATTCCAAATTATTGGTAGTTATTCTTAATTTTTGGTAGTTATTCCTAATTATTGGTAAATATTGGTAATTATTGGTAAATATTGGTAATTATTAGAAAATATTGGTAATTATTGGAAAATATTGGAAAATATTGGTCATTATTGGTAATTATTGGTGATTATTGGTAATTATTGGTGATTATTGGTAATTATTGGTGATTATTGGTAATCATTGGTGATTATTGGTAATTATTGGTGATTATTGGTAATTAATACTGATTATTGGTAATTAATACTAATTATTGGTAATTAATACTAATTATTGGTAATTAATACTAATTATTGGTAATTAATAATCATTATTACTAATTATTGGTAATTATTACTAATTATTCATAATTAATACAAATTATTCCTAATTATTCATAATTATTACTAATTATTGTTAATTATTACTAATTATTACTAATTATTACTAATCATTTCTAATTATTACTAATTATTTCTAATTATTACTAATTAATGCTAATTATTAGTAATTATTGCTAATTATTACTAATTATTGCTAATTATTATTAATTATTGATAATTATTAATAATTATTGATAATTATTGGTAATTATTACTAATTATTGTTAATTATTGGCAATTATTGTTAATTATTACTAAATATTGGTAATTAATACTAATTATTGGTAATTAATACTAATTATTGGTAATTAATACTAATTATTGGTAATTAATACTAATTATTGGTAATTAATACTCATTATTACTAATTATTGGTAATTATTAATAATTATTGCTAATTATGAGTAATTATTGATAATTATTGGTAATTATTACTAATTATTGCTAATTATTGGCAATTATTGCTAATTATTGGCAATTATTGTTAATTATTACTAAATATTGGTAATTATTACTAAATATTGGTAATTAATACTAAATATTGGTAATTAATACTAATTATTGATAATTAATACTAATTATTGGTAATTAATACTAATTATTGGTAATTAATACTAATTATTGGTAATTAATACTAATTATTGGTAATTAATAATCATTATTACTAATTATTGGTAATTATTACTAATTATTCCTAATTAATACTAATTCTTCCTAATTAATACTAATTATTCCTAATTATTCCTAATTATTACTAATTATTGCTAATTATTACTAATTATTGCTAATTATTACTAACTATTGCTAATTATTACTAATTATTGCTAATTATTACTAATTATTGCTAATTATTACTAATTATTTCTAATTATTACTAATTATTCCTAATTAATACTAATTATTCCTAATTAATACTAATTATTCTTAATTAATACTAATTATTCCTAATTATTGCTAATTATTACTAATTATTGCTAATTATTACTAATTATTGCTAATTATTACCAATTATTTCTAATTATTACCAATTATTTCTAATTATTACCAATTATTGCTAATTATTAGTAATTATTGCTAATTATTAGTAATTATTGCTAATTATTAGTAATTATTGCTAATTATTAGTAATTATTGCTAATTATTATTAATTATTGCTAATTATTATTAATTATTGATAATTATTAGTAATTAGTGATAATTATTAGTAATTATTGATAATTATTGGTAATTATTACTAATTATTGTTAATTATTGGCAATTATTGTTAATTATTGGCAATTATTGTTAATTATTACTAAACATTGGTAATTAATACTAATTATTGGTAATTAATACTAATTATTGGTAATTAATACTAATTATTGGTAATTAATACTAATTATTGGTAATTAATACTAATTATTGGTAATTAATACTAATTATTGGTAATTAATAATCATTATTACTAATTATTGGTAATTATTACTAATTATTCCTAATTAATACTAATTATTCCTAATTAATCCTAATTATTCCTAATTAATTCTAATTATTCCTAATTATTCCTAATTATTACTAATTATTGTTAATTATTACTAATTATTGTTAATTATTACTAATTATTGTTAATTATTACTAATTATTGTTAATTATTACTAATTATTGTTAATTATTACTAATTATTTCTAATTATTACTAATTATAGGTAATTATTACTAATTATTGTTAATTATTACTAATTATTTCTAATTATTACTAATTATTTCTAATTATTGCTAATTATTGCTAATTATTGCTAATTATTACTAATTATTGCTAATTATTACTAATTATTACTAATTGTTACTAATTATTGCTAATTATTATTAATTATTGATAATTATTGATAATTATTACTAATTATTGGTAATTATTGGCAATTATTGTTAATTATTACTAAATAGTGATAATTATTGGTAATTATTAATAATTAATACTAATTATTGGTAATTAATACTAATTATTGGTAATTAATACTAATTATTGGTAATTAATACTAATTATTGGTAATTAATACTAATTATTGGTAATTAATACTAATTATTGGTAATTAATACTAATTATTGGTAATTAATACTAATTATTGGTAATTAATACTAATTATTGGTAATTAATACTAATTATTGGTAATTATTACTAATTATTGGTAATTATTACTAATTATTCCTAATTAATACTAATTATTCCTAATTATTACTAATTATTACTAATTATTGTTAATTAATACTAATTATTGGTAATTAATACTAATTATAGGTAATTATTACTAATTATTGTTAATTATTGTTAATTATTACTAATTATTGTTAATTATTCCTAATTATTACTAATTATTGGTAATTAATACTAATTATTGGGAATTAATACTAATTATAGGTAATTAATACTAATTATTGGTAATTATTACTAATTATTACTAATTATTCTTAATTATTGATAATTATTGATAATTGTTCCTAATTATTAGTAATTAAATGAATAATTATCAATAATTAGAAATAATTACCAATAATTACAAATAATAACATTATTAATATATTTTATTATTAATATTAAAATAATATAATTTTCTAATTTATATACAATTCTTTTTTGATCTGTGCGTTTTCTATCTCCACATACAAATAATACATGTGAAGACAGCAAACACACAGATCAAAAAAGAATTGTATATATATAAAAAATTATATTATTTTAATATTAATAATAAAATAAACTAATAATGTAATAATGTTCTTATTCCTAATTATTGGTATTTATTACTAATTATTAATATTTATTCTTAATTATTAAAAATTATTACTAATTATTCCTAATTACCATTAACTATAAACAATACTAATAATTTAAATTTATTAAGTAATAAAACAATGTAAACATAATTAAATTACAACTAATTAATAATAATTGAAACTAATAAAAAATTGATAATAAATAAAAAATTAAAAATAAATAAAAAATTAAAATGAAGATAAATACCTTGAAAATTGATCTGTTCTGATCGTTCTTCAAAACTTTAATATCAGCTCCGGAGAAAAAAATTAAACTGGAGAAAAACTCAACTCTAGAAATATAATTTTGAGAGAAGGAGAAGATAAGGAATGAGAATGAAATGAAAAAAACGGATGGGGGTATTTATAGGTTAGATTATTTGCGACGGGATTCCCGTCGCAAATAATGCTATTTGCGACGGTACCCGTCGCAAATACCTTAGCCAACATTTATTACGGTCAACCGGTAAATAGTTATTTGCGACGGGACCCGTCGCAAATAACCCCTGCCGACATAGTATTTGCGACGGGGGAATATTCCCGTCGCAAATACCTTTTACCGCCGCCGATTATTTGCGACGGGAATATTCCCCCGTCGCAAATAAGTTTCCCGCGATTTGGCGCGCATCGCGGGAAAACTATTTGCGACGGGGAAAGCAATCCCGTCGCAAAAGCCTCCTTATTTGCGACGGGGAAATACCCCCGTCGCAAATAAGTTTTTCACATGACTATTTGCGACGGGATTTATTCCCGTCGCAAATAACCCGTCGCAATTGCTCATTTTTCCCGTAGTGTTGGGTAATAATCGCTTTCTTTATCGTATGTGTTTTAACTTGATATTCTTGATCATATAATTTGGATAATAATTTAAATAATTACATAATATAAACCTTGATTTATATAACATATATATTTAAAATATTAATATTTATAATACATAGATATATGAAATGGAAGACACCATTTATGGAGACGGTAGGTCATACGTACGCCAAAATGTTGTTTCCGTTTTCATATCGTATTGAACAGAAGCATGTGAATAAGATATATATAAGTACACACACACACACACACATATATATATATATATATATATCCAGTAGCATTGTTATGTCATATATTACATAATTATTAATAATTTATATTTTTATAATCATCATTGAATGGTGAACGTGGTAATAAATCTCATCGCGTTGTGGAGATGGTAATCTGTATGTACGCACGAGCGACAATATCATTATATTGATAGTGAAATTGTTTGAAATTGGATGGTATATAATATATACATAATCCTTAACATGTTATATTTATTAGTTAAATCATTTATACTCATTATTATACCCATCCAAATAATGATGTTTTTGAATAACAAACTACACCACGACGTGGTGACAGTAAGCCGTACGTATGCGGGTATAGTGACTTTGTCATTTATAGAATGGATAGAATAAATAATATGATTGTAACATATTTATAATAACATCATAGTACATATGAGGTACTGGATTTATTATTTTGGCAAGGAAACAACAAATAAATAGGAAGTGGAAGAAGAAAAGAACTTGAAAGAGGGTGGTTAAAATATTATATCTTCTTCAGGTGTTTCCTTTTGAGTTGATCAAAAGGGATCCATAGGTTGGATTTATGATCAAATTAAGGAATATAGGTTAATTTAAGGGAGTTTTTGAGGATATTTGGTTAGGGTTAGTTCGAGTCAAATGAAATTGGAGGTGTAATTTTGAGAGAAGGGGAAGTTCCCTTTTATAAAAGATGTGAGGGGCCCATTTGGAAAAGATTGAAATATTATTTTATAATAAAATCATTTTCGGATTTTAATGGCCTAAAAATGATTTATTTAGAGTCTAATGTGGGGATGGGTCTAAAACCTCTCAAACAATATATTTTATTCAAGCTTAGGTCACTATATTGACCATATCATTTAGACTTAACTCTTAGTTAAATAGTTAATCTTATACCATGTATTCTTGTATTATTATAATATTTCGTTAATAAACTTACTATAAAATGAAAATAGAACCTCAAGTGGTTCATTAATGATATAAATTTTATTATATAATTTATTTGTCTGGACCTTATATTATTAGGACTATTATATAATTTAATAATATAATATTTGTTTTAAAAACTCATTTATGTCAATTTTGACACTATTTAGTATTTGGTTTTTTTGAGAGTCATCACAACTTTTTTACTTTGAAAAAAATAAATTTAATAAACCTAGCATGTCATATTCATCCAGAAAATTCTTGGATGTCATAAAAATTTGAAATCATATTTATTTTAATATTTATAATACCATTTATTTTATTCTTTCATTAATATGGAAAATACTGCAACATTATTGTGACATATATAAATATTAATATTTTATGTACAAAAATTATAAATAAAATATCATGATATAATAAATATTTTTATCTTTATAATTAATATTTAAAGTCTAATAGATCAATTATATAAACTCATATGAAAATTGTTTTACTAAAAGATATATGCTTTTATTATTTTTGTCTTCACTTTAGATTATTTAATATAAAATGTCATTATCAGTATCAAGTGACTTTATGGGGTCCCCAAATCTACCCAAGGATGACCATGGTAGAAATATTATCATCCAATAGGAATATGAAACATGTTAGGGTAATTGAATATCATTATAAAAATATTTTTTTACCTATATTTACCAGATTTCCAATTAATAATGGTAAATAAAATATTTACTGGAGTAAATATTCATAATTAATAAAAATAAAAGTTAAATATTTACACAATTTGGACCTCCTGATTCCAAATATGGAATCCATTTTACAAAATTCTAAACATAGAAGTGGCATAAATTAATTTAAAATTAATTCACATGGTCAAAACAAAAAGTCTGTTTTTAAGAAATAATAACTATCAAAAGATTGACACTTGTTTATGTCCAGTTTAAATGTAAAATTACATCCAATTAAGTAAATTACAATAAATGATAAAAATATAATCTTATGATACTTTAAAACCATTCAAATTTATAATTTACCACTATAAATTATTTCAATTATAAAAGTTGTTTTAAATTATAATTTAGTATTTTTCACTATTCCTTAAAAAATGAAAGTTATCAGAAAAGTACCAAAAATTTATCCAAACTTAATTTTTATGTCTAGATTCTAAATAATAATTTAATTTTATTAAATTGAATATATAAAAGTATGAAATATTGGTTTTAAAAAAGGTTCTCCTTTAAAAAATGTTAAAATTTCATTTTTTGAAAATCTTCTTTTATGTAAAAAATGAATTGAAATTATATTATGTCTAAGAAACACATAATATGGATGTTAAAATTATATTGAGTATATAAGATTCAAAATGCAGTTAATATTATCCATAGCCACTTTTTGAACGGCTAGTTTGGTAAGTTGTGGTGCGCTCGAACTCGGTGTTGCATGCAGCGCAAGCTATTGAATTACATTAATTAGATAAAGTAATATGAAACCATATGGTGTTACATTCTACCCTCCTTAAATAAATTTATTCCTCTAAATTTGAAACTATTTTTCCAAAATAAACGTTTTAAAGTAGAAATATACTTTTGTGGAAAATCCACATCAGAAATTGGGTTAATAAATTTTAGTTTTAATAAGAGGGAAAGGGAATTAAAAAGTCACCACCAATTTATGATCTAGATTAAGAGAGAATTGGTGGAAATTAGAGACACATAATTAGAGGAAAATAAAAAATATTTATAGAGTATGATTGAGGTCATCAGTCACAAACAAGTGTGAAATTTGGGGCCCCAATGCCATCAATCAATGATGATTTAAAATATTTTCGGGTCAAAAAAAAGTTATTAGGATAATAAATTTTTAGTTTTAATATCCCTTCCATAAATATTAATAATTAATTTATTCTTAGATTAAGATTAAAAAATATAATTGACAAGTAGAGTTTCATCCTTCAACTAATTCCTACCATAAACTCATCTTTCACTATAAAAGATAATAGAATTTAAAAATATTCTATTTATCCTAATCTTATAGGGTTATAAAAATAATTCATTTTTCATACTATTTAAAAGAACTACATTATAAAAACTAGGACATCACGTAAGCCAGTGGTAGGTGATTAACCTTATCACCCTTCGGTTGCGGGTTAAAGTCTCGCGACCTTGCCAGATGTGATGGTTTATCACCAGGACTTTGGGTTTTCCTTTTAATAACAATAAAAAAATAATCTTAGGAAATGATTTAACCTTAATAATAGTATCCAATGTCAAACTTAATCCATTCCAACCATTATCCTTATCTAAAATACTTCTGTCCAAACTCATAGTCCAAAATTTATAAGGAAGGTAAAAACAATGAAGATATATTTTTTCATGTAATAACATGTGAATACCTTCATCGTGTAATCTTTAAAAAACGGTTACACCATGAATTGACATAAATCCATATTAATTACATTCATGCTCCCCTATTCCTTATACAATACTGAATATACTCATTATACCCAAAAATGTTGTAAACACCAACAATGATGGAATATAATAATTATTAATTAGTTTCAAGGTAGTCAAGAATATCAAATTTAATTTATCCAAATAAATCATATATTATTCCAAAATCACTACCTCTGTATCAGAACCCTATTATGGTTTATCTTTATCTGAACCATATATTTTCAAAAATAATTAAACTACTATTGAGTCACTTTTCTTGGTTCCACACAATCTCAAGTTCTTAATGAAATAGTACTGTAGTAAAATCCTTATATACTCTATAATTCTTATAACATGTACATCATTAGTACAATACTAAATTAAAAAAATAATTTAATAAATAATTAAGATGTCTAGTCATTATTTTTCAACTTTAATAGTATCATAACTTGATTATTATCCAATAGCAGCATTTGGGGTATACTCTAATGATTTGGACACTGATTCACGTAGTGTTCCAACTTCTTACAGATGAATCATTGTACATTTAAAACATTTTTATTACCCTTTCATTCGCGTATATGGTGTCATTTTTCTGCACACTTATAACAAAATCCCATGCCATTCAAACAATTACCAAGGTGATTCTTTCCACAGCTATCACATATGGAAAAAATATTCTTTCCCTTCTTCCCTTTATCAATATTTCTTTGTTCCTTCCTTTTCTTATCTTTCTTCCATTCAAATCCATAGGACTCAGATATTTATTTACATACATTATTAACACATGATACTATTTATTCATATGATGCGAAAATGTGGGAGACTATTTCCATTTTAGAAGTTGGCTTAATACCATAAAATATATGATCCTTCTTAATCATTCGGTCATGCGTATTTTTGGAATTCTCTTTCATTATACTAGGAACTATTTCTAAACAATGGAATACACTATGTTTGTTTAAGAATCACAATGAATAATTCCAATCTTGTAAAATACCTAATGTAAATTAAAAGGACTCTGAATATAATCTATAATCATAAAATGTTTTCATTGAGGAAGTATTTACTCTTAAATCCATCATAATGGCTTGTAATGAAAATGTGAATTATCCTAAGCATATCCCCCAGGTGTTTCGTAACCAAGAGTGCAGCAAGGCTCATTGTCGTGTGCCAAGATACCCTGGGTCAAGCCCGAAACTCCTTATCCTAGTTTTTACTCCTAGGTACATCTGTTCCAGAGATGCCTCTAGCTACTCCTTTCTAGACAAGGATGTATTAAATTGAAAATACACAAAATCTCTACATTACCAAAATTCTAGGAAGTTATTCTGTAAAGACCCGTAAAATTCAAGGGAATTTTTTTTCTTAATTTTCTTTGGGATTTTACAAGAACGCAGTTTCTGATGGCACCTGATTCCGAGGCCCGGTGTTCCCGGAATTATATTCCGAAGTTTAGCTCGGGTACGTTCAGTGAACAAACGAGCGAGTTTTTCTAACTTTTAAACCGGAGCTCGGAATCGAATTCCAAGGGCACCGATGAAATCACAGCACCGGTAATTGCTTAGAAACACATTTTCCGGAGTTGCGTTTTCTCGGGTGTGGTTTTAAAATTTTTGGGTTAACCAAAGGAATAAAATAAAAATGGTGCTACCAATTTTTATTTTACTTAATGTGGTTTAACCTAAGATAAGTGTTTGGAGTGGGACCCACAATATCCTACCCACTAGGTAGGATATTTGTGAGGTGGGGCCCAAAAGAGCCCCACCGTTTCTTTTCTTCCTTAACCCCTTCCTTTAATAAGGTAATGCACATGCACCCCCATTAAGTGAAAGTCAACTCTTGCGTTTAACTTAATATGGAATGCCTCTTTTAATTTGGTGGTTTAAACGTTTCTATTAATTCAATTAATTGATTGTTTCAATTTTGAATTTCAAAACGTTGGCTTGTGTGTTAACAAAATTAGGCAAGTCTTATTTTATTAGAGGTTGGCTGCGCGAGAGGGTTTGGGAGAAATCACTCAAGCCGTGAAGCACTCCTTCCTCAATGAAGAACGCAAATAACGTTAAGAACGCCGACCTCCGACGAAGGTCGACAAGAACTCCGGATCCTTGGAGATCAATGACTTGACGCCGACGAATCCTTTCTCCGCAATATGACGATCCCCCTTCTGTGACGCCTTCTTCCGCGACGTGCAATTCCGCGACGAACCCTCACTCGACGTTGCTTGAGGTAGGGGTTTTGGTTCAATTAAATCTATGTGATTTATATCCTCGGCATGTGTTTAAAATTTGTCAGAAGCCGTTTAAACCGCTAACGCGGTGGGTGCGGACCAACGAACAAGTCTGAACCCACCGTTTCTTCGTTCTTGGTGTACGGATCGTTGGGCGATGAAGAAGCATGCCACTAGGGAATTTTAAGGTCTTCGTAATGAAGAGTCGGTCCCAGGAGGACCGCTGGCGAAAACGGCAAGCAAAACGGACCACCGGAATGCGTCCGGTGGTCCGTGGAAAACCACGCCGGTGCGGCTCACCGCCACGGCGGCGCTGGCGACCGGGGGCGGCGGCCCGCACTGGCCGGCCGCCGTGAGGCGGCGGCGCCCGGCGCGCCCCCAGGAAGGGCCGCCACTGCAGGCTGCGGGTCCTGCGACCGCGCAGGACCGAGGAGGTGGGGACGCGGCGCTGGGCCGTGTCCGTTGGTAAAGAGCGGCCCCCACGCGGGGGTCGCAATTTCTTTCAACGGGGCGGCGCCCCCTTTTTGCATGGCCGCTCGTCCAGTGCCTAGCCGACCCGCTCAGCCAGCGCCGCGCCGCCCCGGCCGGGCCGGGCCGTACCTAGCCAGGTCGACCCGGTTCGGGCCGACCCAGGGGGGGTTAGTCCGGGTCGGACCGGGCCCAGACCCCCCATTTTCGGACTGTTTCAGTTGTTGCCCATAAATCGGGCTACAAACCTCCGATCGATGCAATGTCAGCCGTGATGCGATCCTTGGATCTAGATGGTCTTTTTGGTATATTACACTCAAGGTTTCGTAGAATTTGGGTTCGGCCAGGTTGGTTCGTACAAGAAACCAACCAGGCCTTCGGAGCGGAAATGCTTATAACTTGAGCTCCGGACGTCCGATCGACGTGCTGTCAATTTTGATGGATTCCTCTTAGTGAGACGGACCTTTTGGGTTACTCCACTCGAGGTTTGGATGTAGTTGGAGTACGGTCGGGTTGGTTTTGAATTAAAAACCAACCGGGCCCCTGGGACGAAAAAGCCAATAACACTCAGACTGGGCATCCGATTGATGCACCGTCTGTGTCGTTGAGTTCCTGTTGACGATACAAAACTTTTGGATACATCAAATCCTGCCTATGTGTCAGTTGATGTATCATCCCATCAGCTCGTGGAGCGGACCCTCCCGAACGAGCATGCTGTGTGTGGGAACCCTAGAGTTGGCTGCGATTGCGATGACGATGAAGATTGTACATAAATCCTTCATGGATTCGACGACGACGACTACAACACTCAGCGATCCTACGTGGATCAGTGCTACCGATCTTGTGTGGGTCAGATCCTGTGTGGGTCTGTACTCAGCGGTCCTGTGTGGGCCAGCACCTACAGATCCTGTGTGGGTCTGATCCTGTGTGGGTCATTGCGGGGGTTAGTTACCTATCTATCCTTTGTGGGTCATTGCGGGGGTTAGTACCTATCGATCATGTGTGGGTCTGACGGCTTAGAAGAATCAGTGGCTACATCTGATCACCTTTATCATCTTACGAAGAAGTATATCTTCTGTGAGCCTAATCTTGACTTTCAATCCTTATCTTCGATAATATTGACTTGATATCCTGTTTGGATTATGTTATGATTTCCTATGTGGATTGGGTTGTGATTTCCTGTGTGGACTGGGTTGTACTTAAGCTCGGATATTGGAGCTGAACGAGAATTGATGACTTAGGTATATGTATGGGCATATACCTAAGTAATGCCGGATGTTACTTCGTGATTTTATCTTTCCTTTGTGGATTATGGGAGACCGTCGGGGGTCTCGGGGTCCCTATTGAGTAGCTTATACTCACCCCTGCACAGGCTATGCCCGCACTACATTGTGTTGGTTGCAGATGACGGACAACGCTGATCGTGGTTGAGGCTGGCGGAGCAGGTCAGTACCTGAAGGTGGACCACTGGGTGGGATGTACTTGGAGCGGACGACTGGACCAAAGGAGCTGTGGAGGCTATCTGTACCCACCCTTATGGTGGGACTTCCAGTGGACGGATCGAGGCTGCAGCTTTAATTTTCAGTTGTTGTACTCCATTTTCCAGTTGTACTTTACTTTCATTTTGGGTTTGTATTCTGGCCCACTTACTTTTCTGCACTTACTGTTGTACCCAGTTTTTACTTAGTGTTTACTTCTGCTTTCTTTCTCTTTGGTGTTTGTTTACATTACAAAGACAATGCCTTCCCTTTTTACTAGTAATTACGCCTTGGTGCTAGTCGCCATCCCCTGGCCTATGGAAGGCGGGCTTGGGGTAGTCATGACACGGGCCCCGAGGATGGGTCGTGACAAATTGGTATCAGAGGAGTTCGGTTCTACCGCTGAACTCAGGACTCTGATATTTTTCTTTGTGAAGCAATAGTGTTTAGAGAATTTTGTGTGGTTATCAGTCTAGGGAGTCCAGTGTTGGTGCGGCGGCCGACGTATCCGTACACCAGGACACTGACTTCTGATTTCCAACTTAATGCACGAAAACATTGATTGCTTGTGTGTTTCATGTTTTCTTTGTGATTACTTTATGTCAGCTCACCAAGTATACTGTTTGACCATGGTGCACCAGTTTCTTTTCAGGATGCCCCCACGACGGCAGCCAGCTAGGGTTCCGAGCATTCTATGTGACGATAGCCCATCGAGCGACGAGGCCTCAGTATAGGGCCCTTTGACAACAGAGGCACCGGCGGTACCTCTACCCGTCGAGCCACCGATGCTACCATCCCCAGCCGCTGACGATGCACGTCGCCTTAGTGCACTGCACGAGTTTCAGCATCAGTGACTTCCCAGGTTCCATAGGGAGACAGACCCTCAGGCAGCCGAGGATTGGCTGGAGGCAGTTGTATGAGTTCTCAGGTTAGTGAGGACACCAGCAGACCTCATGGTGATACTTGCAGCGAGCCTCCTACACGCGGCAGTAGGCAGATGGTGGAGCTTGATCCTCTAGGTGCACGACAAGGAATCTCTCTTCTGGATGGACTTTGAGAGCCTCTTCTGCTCGGAGTTCGTCCCAGCCACCCTCCACGTGGTGCGCATCCAGGAGCTACTACAGCTGCGGCAGGGCATCTTGACGGTCGTCCAGTATTCGGCGAGATTACCAATCTCTCGGGCTATTCGACAGACATGGTACGAGACCTATTCTTCCGGGCCCGGGCCTTCAAGCAGGGATTGAGGCAGGAGATCATGGCATCACTGATCTCCCTCAGCATTCTGACATAGGAAGGGGTACTGGAGCGAGGCCTTCTCATCGAGAGCTTCCTTGCCGAGCCTACATCAGCAGCGAGACCAACCGCAGGGCGTCATGTAGCATAGTCTTCTGCAGCAGGCAGTCGACGGATGACTCATGGGTCCAGATAGACTAGGCCCTTAGGAAGAAGACCTCAGGACACTAGCTCAGAGGTGCGGGGCACTCAGCACTGAGCTAGTCTTTCGAGAGGTAGACAGTGCTACTCATGCGGCGGGCAGGGCCACATGGCTCGTGACAGCCCGACCCGCCGTGCCGAGGAGCAGTAGATGGTTGAGGGGCCACCCAGGCAGAGGCAGAGGGTCGACCGTAGCGGTCTGCAGGGAGCAGGCAGATGAGTCAGAGGATCTGGCCGAGCAGCAGGTGGTGGGTGACACTTTGAGGCTCTACCACCACCACCCCCAAGAGGTCCACCCCGAACTTAGGGAGCTGGCGGGCAGAGACAAGCACAACTTCAGGCAGCGGTGGCCTATGACCACGGCGTGCCCGAGATGATTCGATGTACAATCTGTGTCTATTCCACCCTTGATGCAATTCTTATAGACATATGAGCGAGTCATTCTTTCATAGTTGTTGCCCTTGTTCGGAGCTCGGATATTCCGACAGAGCCGTTGGCTCGATCATTACGTCTAGAGACTCCTACGGGAGCAGACTCGACGATTACGCACTAGTGTCAGCAGTGTGAGCTTACTCTAGGAGGAGAGATATTTGGTTGGGATCTTCTTGTAGCGGCGTCGAGGCCTTACAACGTCATCTTGGGCATGGATTGGTTATCTACAGTCCATTATCATATTGACTATATTAGGCGCAAGGTGCGGTGTGTACGCACCGACAGGAGTAGGTTCACCTTCATCAGTGAGAAGGGAGCCTTCACAGCACAAGATGGACTCTTGCAGAGGAGAGGACATCCAATCACTCATTAGATGGATACCCTCATCCTAGGAGCAGTTGACGTGCAGAGTCCTAGATTTCCTGCAGTGGTGGACTAGTATGCAGATGTTTTTCCCGATGAAGTTCCAGGACTACCTCCTCGCCGAGAGGTAGAAATTTATATTGATCTGTACCCCGGGACAGCCCCGATATCCACCCCAGAATATCGGATGGCTCCCGCTGAGCTTCGAGAGCTATGGGTACAGTTGGAGGACTTTCAGGGAAAGGGATTCATCCGACCCAGTGTTTCACCCTAGGCTTCCCCGATATTATTCACCAAGAAGGCGGGCGGGAGCTTGCGACTTTGTGTCGACCATCGTCACCTGAACTAGGTGACAGTGAGGAACAAGTATCCGCTACCAGGTATTGATGACCTCTTCGATCAGATCAAGGGAGCACGGGGGTTCTCGAAGATAGACCTTAAATCAGGCTATCATCAGCTCAGAGTTCGGGACGAGGACGTGCAGAAGAGGGCCTTTAGATGTCGGTATGGCCACTATGAGTTCTTGGTTATGCCATTCAGCGTAGCCAATCTCTAGTAGTGTTCATGGGCCTCATGAACAGGATCTTTTATCCATACCTCGATCGATTTGTCATGGTCTTCATCGACGACTTTTTGATATACTCAATGACTGAGGAGGAGCACGCCTACCACTTGTCGGTTGTACTGGACACACTCCGAGAGAACCAGCTTTATGGAATGCTCTTGAACTGTCAGTTCTAGATACGTGAGGTCCACTTCTTAGGACACGTCATCTCTGAGGCAGGAGTTGTGGTGGATCCTATGAAGATCGAGGCAGTGCTAGCTTGGGAGACACCTAGGAGCGTGACGGAGGTGCGGAGTTTCTTGGGACTAGCTGGGTACTATCGGAAATTTGTGCCAGACTTCTCCAGAGTTTTGGAACCACTCGTAGCCATGAAAAATAAGGGTAAACCCTTTTTGTGGTCAGACATATCTCAGCAGAGCTTCCGGGAGATGAGACAGAGATTAACCAACATGCTTATCTTGAGGCTACCATAGGAGGGAGTTGGGTACGTAGTTTACTGCGATACATCAGGGACCGGACTCGGATGTGTCCTAATGTAAGAGCGGGTCGTGATCTCCTATGGATCATGTTAGTTAAGGCAGCATGAGCAGAACTACGCTACCCATGACCTGGAGTTAGCAGCAGTGGTCTTCCATCTGAAGATGTGGCGACACTATCTGATGGGTGAGCGCTTCACAGTCTATTCTGACCATCAGAGTCTCAGGTACATCTTCTCACAGAAGGACCAGAACCTGACACAACAGTGATGTCTCGAGTTACTCCAGGACTATGACTTTGAGATATTCTATACTCCTGGAAATGGGAACGTAGTAGCTGATGCTCTCAGCAGGAGGATGGACATTCAACTACTTGGGGAGGCGACAAAGCTGCTAGCCGCTTTGCAGATATCTTTCGTGGATAGAGATGGAGCAGTCTTTCTTCAGTCACTCACAGTCACTGCTCCACTACTACAGCAGGTCAGAGAGGCACGGCGTGGGGATGCCGACTGTGAGACGCAGCATGCGCAGATATCCTCAGGATATGCACATGATGTTTCTATTTAGGAGGAGAGCACGACATCCTTTTCAGAGGAGGTACCATGGCACCAGTTGCATTACGGGAGAAGGTGCTGAGAGATTTTCACATTTCCCCTTTGGCGGTACATCCTAGAGTGGTGAAGCTGTACCAGGATCTCAGACGTCAGCACTGGTGGCCGGGCATGAAGAAGGCTGTGGAATATTTCATTTCTCAATGCCTCACCTGCCAGCAGGTGAAGGTAGAGCACCAGGTACCAGTAGGCTTGGTACAACCCTTGGAGGTCCCGGAGTAGAAGTGGGAGGTAATATCTATGGACTTTGTGACTGTTCTTCCACGCACTTCCAGAGGTCACGACTCCATTTGGGTGATTGTCGACCGACTCACCAAGTCGGCTCACTTCTTACCCATCAGAGAGCAGGGATCAGTAGAGATCTTGGGACGTATCTATGTTCAGGAGATTATACGGCTTCATGGTGTGCCATCATCTATCATCTCAGATCAAGATGCTCGCTTTACTTCCCGGATTTGGAAGGGGTTATAGGAGGTGTTCGGGATGAAATTACTTTTGAGTACCTCCTTTCACCCTCAGACAGATGGTCAGACGGAGAGGACCATTCCGACTCTCGAGGACATGCTCCGTGCATGTGTCCTCGACTTTGGTCGCAGCTGAGAGGACCACCTACCCTTGGTGGAGTTCTCGTACAACAATAGCTACCACTCCACCATCGGTATGGCACCATACGAGGCGTTGTATGGACGACCTTTCAGATCTCCACTGTTCTGGACAGACCCTGGGGAGTCAGCACTTGTGGGACCAGAGATGGTCCAGGACATGACAGAGAAGGTCCAGGTCATCCAGGAGCGGATGTGGACAACTCAGAGCCGACAGAAGTCTTATGCTGACAGGAGGTGGAGGCCACTAGAGTTCGAGGATGGCGACCACGTCTTCCTGCGGGTCTCACCTCAACGTGGATTACAGAGATTTGGCTAAGGCGCCAAGTTGTCTTCGCACTTCATTGGACCATTCCAGGTCCTCAGCAGGATTGGTGAGATGGCTTATAAACTAGCTCTACCACCTCAGTTGCACCGGGTGCAAGACGTCTTCCACATATCTGAGCTGAGGAGATACGTTCACGACCCGACGCATATCATTGACCATGGGGAGATGGACGTTGATGATGGGGTGACTTTTGTGGAGGTCCCAGTGGAGATTGAGGATCAACAGGAGAGGGTCCTACGTGGATGGTCGATTCCTCTAGTGCGAATCAGATGGAAGCACATGAACCTCTAGGAGAGCACTTGGGAGCGGGAGGCTCAGATGCGTGCTCATTACCCACTATTGTTTCCCTAGTTTTTGATGTATTTTTACAGGGACATAAAGCCCTGAGGTGGGAGTAATGTAAAGACCTGTAAAATTCAAGGGAATTTTTTTCTTAATTTTCTTTCGGATTTTACAAGAACGCTGTTTCTGACGGCACCTGATTCCGAGGCCCGGTGTGCCCGGAATCATTTTCCAAAGTTTAGCTCAGGTATGTTCAGTGAACAAACGAGTGGGTTTTGCTAACTTTTGAACCGGTGCTCGGAATCGAATTCTGAGGGCACCGATGGAATCGCAGAACCTGTAATTTCTTAGAAACACCTTTTCCAGAGTTGTGTTTGCTCGGGTGTGGTTTTAGAATTTTTGGGTTAAGTAAAGGAATAAAATAAAAATGGTGCGACCAATTTTTATTTTACTTAAAGTTGTTTAACCTAAGCTAAGTGTTTGGAGTGGGACCCACAATATCCTACCCACTAGGTAGGATATTTGTGATGTGGGTCCCACATGAGCCCCACCATTTCATTTCTTCCTAAACCCCCTCCTTTAATCAGGTAACGCACACACACCCCAATTAAATGAAAGTCAACTCTTGCGTTTAACATAATATGAAACGCCTCTTTTAATTTGGCAGTTTAAATGTTTCTATTAATTCAATTAATTGATTGTTTCAATTTTCAATTTCAAAACGTTGGCTTGTGTGTTAATAAAATTAGACAAGTCTAATTTTATTAGAGGATGGTTGTGTGAGAGGGTTTGGAAGAAATCACTCAAGCCGTGAAGCACTCCTTCCTCGACGAAGAACGCGAAGAACGCCGACCTCTGAGGAAGGTTGACAAGAACGCTAGATACTTAGAGATTGATGACACGACGCTGAAAAATCCTTTCTCTGCGATGCGACAATCCCCCTTCCACGACGCCTTCTTCCGCGACGTGCAATTCCGCGACGAACCCTTGCTCGACGATGCTTGAGGTAGGGGTTTTGGTTCAGTTAAATCTATGTGATTTATATCTTTGACATGAGTTTAAAGTTTCTCGGAAGTCGTTTAAACCACTAACGTAGTCGGTGCAGACCAACGAACAAGTATGAACCCACTGTTTCTTCGTTCTTGGTGTGCGGATCGGCGGGCGATGATGAAGCAGGCCGCTAGGGAATTTTGAGGTCTTCGCAGTGAAGAGCCAGTCTCGGGAGGACCACTGGCAAAAACGACATGCAAAACGGACCATCGGAGCACGTCTTGTGGTCCGCAGAAAACCCCACCGGTGTGCCTCGCTTGCACGGTGGCACCGGCGGCCGGCACCGGCCGGCCGCCAGGAGGCGGCAGCGCCCGGTGCCCCGCCGTGAAAGGCCGACGAGGTTGAAGCCGCGGCGGCAGGCTGCTGGTCCTGCGACCGTGTGGGACCGAGGAGGCAGGGACACGACGCTAGGCCGCGTTAATTGGCAAGGAGCGGCCCCCATGCAGGGGACGCGATTTCATTCAAGGGGGCGGCGCCCCCTTTTTACGCGGCTGCTCAGCCAGCGCCGAGCCGACCCCCTCGGCCAGCGCCAAGCCGCCCCAGGCCGGACTGGTCGCACCGGCCGCACCGGGCCGGGCCGGGCCGCTCCCAGCTAGGTCAGACCCAGGTCGGGTCGACCCGGTTTGGGCCGACCCAGGGGGGTTGGGCCGGGTGAGACCGGGCCCAGACCCCCCATTTTTTGGACTGTTTCGGTCTGTTGCCCATAACATGGGCTACAAACCTCTGATGGACGCACCGTCAACTGTGATGCAATCCTTGGATCGAGAAGGAAATTTCGGGAGATTAAAATCAAGGTTTCGGAGAACTTGGGTTTGGCCAGGTTGGTTCGTACAGGAAACCAACCGGGCCTTTGGAGCGGAAATTCATATAACTTGATCTCTGGACATCTGATCGACGTGTCGTCGATTTTGATGGATTCTTATTTTTGAGACAGACATTTTGGCTTAATCCGCTTGAGGTTTGGACACATTTGGAGTACAGTCAGGTTGGTTTTGACTTAAAAACTAACAGGGCCCCTAGGATGAAAAATACAATAACTCTCAGACCGGGTGTCCGATTGATGCACCGTCAGTGTCATTGAGTTCCTGTTGACGATACAAAACTTTTGGATACATCAACTCTGAACTATGTGTCAGTTGATGTATTATCCCCTCGGCTCGTGGAGCGGACCCTCCCGAACAAGCTTTCTATGTTTGGGAACCCTAGAGCTGGCTGTGACTGTGACGACGATGAAGACTGTACAGAAATCCTCTGTGGATTCGACGATGACAACAACACTCAGCGATCCTATGTGGATCAGTGCTACCGATACTGTGTGGGTCAGATCCTATGTGGGTCAGCGCTCAGTGGGCCTGTGTGGGCCAGCGCCTACAGATCCTATGTGGGTCTGATCCTGTGTGGGTCATTGTGGGGGTTAGTTACCTATCGATCCTTTGTGGGTCATTGCGGGGGTTAGTACCTATCGATCATGTGTGGGTCTGACGGCTTAGATGAATCAGTGGCTACATCTGATCATATTTATCATCTTACGAAGAAGTATATCCTTTGTGAGCCGAATCATGACTTTCAATCCTTATCTTGGATAAGATCGACTTGATATCCTGTGTGGATTACGTTATGGTTTCCTGTGTGGATTGGGTTGTGATTTCCTGTGTGGACTGGGTTGTAATTGAGCTCGGATGTTGGAGCCGAATGAGAATTGATGACTTAGGTATATGTATGGGCATATACCTAAGTAGTGTCGGATGTTACTTCGTGATTGTATCTTTCCTTTGTGGATTCTGGGAGACCTTAGGTGGTCTCTGGGTCCCTACTGAGTAGCTTATACTCACCCCTGTACGGGCTATGCCCGCATTACGTTGTGTTGGTTGCAGGCGAAAGACAGCGCTGATCGTGGATGAGGTTGGCGGAGTAGGTCGGTACCTAGAGGTGGACCACTGGGCGGGACGTACTCGGAGCGGACGACTGGACTCGAGGAGCTGTGGAGGCTATCTGTACCCACCCTTCAGGTGGGACTTCCAGTGGACATCTCAAGGCTGCGGCTTTACTTTTCAGTTGCTATACTCCCTTTTCCAGTTGTACTCTACTTTCAGTTTGGTTTTTTATTCTGGCCCACTTACTTTTCCACACTTACTATTGTACCCAGTTTTTACTTAGTGTTTACTTCTTCTTGCTTGCTCTATGGTGTTTGTTTACTTTACAAAGGCAATGCCTTCCCTTTTTACCGGGAATTACGCCTTGGTGCTAGTCGCCAGCCCTTGTCCTATGGAAGTTGGGCTTGCGGTAGTCACAACACGGGCCTCGAGGACGAGTCGTGACATATTCTATACTAATCCTTAATGTACATATTAGGGTAATGTTCTCTAATATGAGTTTATCTAAATATATTTACAAGGTTTTTACTAAACTTACTTTGATACCAACTGCAACGCCCCCACCCTAGTTACCCAGAGCTGGTGAATTTGATTAATACATTGGAAGGATTAAAAGGAATCAAGTCCCAAAGGACCGATCAGTTTTGCAGTCTGGGAAAATAGATCACATACATTAACATTACATTACAATTTCAAAGATAAAACAAATAAATGAAAGTTCTTGGAGAATTCCATTAATCCCTTTATCTAAACCCTACATATCAATCATAATAAACTTTTTGTAATTTGAGGAAAATAAAACATAAGAAAGGGGTGATCTCAGATTCTCAATAAGGGTAAATAATTAAGCGGAAGTTATAAACTTTAAAGGCAAGATGTGTAATAAAAAAAACCCTTTTAAACATAATATTGAACATAATATGGAAAAAATAAATCAAACATAACTATATAAACATTCACATGGATATTCTACTAGTCAAATAATCACATGTAATAACTAATTTCATAATGAGGGAATGCCTAAAGGCGGACATCAATACCACAAAGTCAAGGCCTTGTGCCAAGACTACAAATAAAATTTTGTCAAGGACTTGTGCCAAGACACTAGTTTGTCTCATGAGACCTACCAATTTAATCAAGGAGATATTGCAGGCTCCACCCATCACTTACTAAGTCAACTGCATTCCTTATATGAAATAGTTGAAACATAACATACACATTCATATTAAAACTATCATACAAAATGTCAATACATTAACCATAAACCATGAATGGTATAAAAATAGAACATTCACGGAAAAAAAATCCTAACTTATTCAATAAAATATGGAAGATTTTATTATAATAAATCATCCTCAATCAAGAATAATATCCAGTAAAGGATGCTGACATAGTTGATAATGATCAAAAAGGCTTTTTGAGAGAAATATCCCTTTTTGTGAAATCATTTCAAAGTCACATATTTATAAAGGATGTAATTTAAAATAGATTTTTGAATCAAGGTTTCCCATACCACTCTGATAATTTTGAAAATAATTATCATTTCAAAATAGTCATGTCCATATAAATAAATCCTTAAAATCATTTTGAAAACATGAACATTAATTAAAATGATTTAGAAAGATAAATCTTTAAAAGATTTAAAATGATGATCTAGTTAAATATATCCACCCATAAAACCTCAAAATATTTCTTTTTTATTTTTTTATTATATATGTGTATCTTATATAAATATGTTCCAGTAAATACTTACACATAAACAATCTCAGATAATAATGAGATTGATGAAATAACCCTTACCTTTCACTTTCATTTGGTCGAGAGTACATTTAACCTCATTTATAATTACCATGGTATGTTATTAAATTATAAAAGAACCATATTCATATTTATGATATCATACATGATTAATTTATGACTTTATACTACCCATTTAATAATGATTTCCATGTTAAATTAACATTTTGGGTAATAATCGCTTTCTTTATCGTATATGTTTTAGGTTGTTATTCTTGGTCGAATTATTTAGATCATGATTTAAATACTTACAGAAAATAAAAAATGATTTATATATCATATATATTTAAAATATAAATATTTATAATAGATAGATTCATGAAATAGAAGGCACCATTTATGGAGATGGTAGGCGATACATACGCATAAATGCTATTTCCGTTTTCATATCGTATTGAACGGAAGAAAGTGAATAAGATATATGTGAGTATAGACATAAAAAATATATATATATATATATATATATTTAGTATCATTATTATGTCTTATATTAAATACTCATATATAATATATATTTTTATAATCATTGTTGAATGGTGAACGTGGGAATGAATCTCATCGAGTCGTGGAGACGGTAATCTGTACATACGCCGAAGTGACAATATGATTATATTGATGGTTAAATCATATGTAATTGGTTGTTATATCATAGATACAGAATAATTAACATGTTATATTTATTATTTAAATCAATTATAATCCTTATTATACCCATCCAAATAGTGAAGTGTTTGAATAACAAACTACACCACAACGAGAAGACAATGAGCCGTACGTACGCGCGTATTGTGACTTTTTCATTTATAGGATAGATAAAATAATGAATATGGTTGTAATATATTTATAATAACATCATATTTTGTATTTGGTACTGTATTTATTATTATGGTGTGTAAAAACAGTGAAAGAGGAAGTGGAAGAAGAAAAGAACATGAAAGAGGGTGGTGAAATTATTACCAATTCTTCGGGTGTTTTCTTTTGAATTGTTCAAAATAAATCCTTAGGATTGATTTTGGATAAATGTAAGGACTCTAGGATGATGTGAGGGAATTTTTGGGGTTATTTATGAATAGGTTGGCTGAGCCAAATGGCTTTGGAGGTGTGATTTTGAGAAAAGGTAATGTTCCCTTTTATAAGAGAGGTCAGGGACACCTTAGGAAAAGATTGAAATATTATTTTATAATAAAATAATTTTCAGTTTATAATGGCTCCAAGATGATTTATTTCGAAGCTGTGGTGGGAATGGGTTGAAAATATCTCAACCAATAGGTTAAATATGTTTGTGTCACCATATTAACCTAATCATTTATATCTAACTCTTAGTTAAATAGTTTATCTTTTACCATGCGTTCTTGTATTATTAAAATAATTAGTTTATAAACGTAATATAAAATTCTAAGATAACCTCAAGTGGTTAATTAATGATATAACAATAATTATATAATTTATTTGTTAGAACCTTATTTTTTTAGGACTATTATATAATTAAATAATATAAAATATTTTTTTATAAACTCAATTATGCCAATTTTGACACTATTTAGTATTTGGTTTTTGTGAAAGTCCTCACAACTTGATTACTTCAAACCAAATAAATTTAATCAACCCTAACAAGTCATATTCACCTAGAAAATTCTAGGATGTCATCAAAACTTTGAAATTATATTTATTTTAATATTTATAATACCATTTATTGGATTCTTTCATTAATAAAGAAAATATTACATCATTATTGTGTCATATAAAAATATATTAATTTTATTTATGAAAATTTAAAATAAAATATCATGATATAGTAAATACTTTTATATTTATAATTTATATTTATAGTCTAATAGATAAATTATATAACCACATATAATATTTTTACTAAAAGATATATGCTTTTGTTATTTTTGTCTTTACTTTAGATAATTTAATATAAAATGTCATTATCACTCTCAAGTGGCTCCATGGGGTCCCAAAATCGACCCAAGGATGAACATGGATGGAGATGTATCATAAAATAAGAATAAACACATGTTATGGTAATTTAAAATCATTATAATAAAATTTGTTTACCCTTATTTATCAGATTTACCCTTTACCATGGAAAATAAAATATTTACTAAAATAATATTCATAATGTCTAAAAATATAAGATACATGTTAACAAAATTTGGAACTCATGATTCCAAATATGGAATCCATTTTTTCAAATTAAAAACACATAAGTGGCAGAAATTAATTTAAACATAACTCCCATTCTCTAAACAAAAAATGTGTTTTTATGAAATAATAACTATCAAAATATTGACACTTATTTATGTCTAGTTTAAATATGAAATTAAATCCAATGACCTAAACTATATAAAATGATAAAAATATAATTTAATGATACTTTAAAACCACTCTAATGTATAATTTAACACTATAAATTCTTTTTATTAAAAAAATTGTTTTTAATTAAAATTTAGAATTTTTCACTATTCATTTAAATATTAAAGTTATCAGAAAGGTACCAAAAATTTACCCAAACTAAATTTTTATATATTTATTCTAATTTAATAATTTATTTTCATTAAATTGAATATCTAAAAGTGTCAAATATTGGTTTTAAAGAGTTTCCCCATTAATAGGCGGTAAAATAACATTTTTTGAAAAATACTTATTTTATCTAAAACAATGAATTTATTCTTATATTATGGATAAGAAACACATAATATGGATGTTAAAATTATATAGTGTATATAAGATTCAAAAATCAGTTAATAATATTCATAACAACTTTTTGAACGGCTAGTTTGTAAGTTGTTGTGCGCTCGAACTCGGTGTTGCATGTAGCGCAAGATATTTAATTACTTTAATGAGATAACATACTATGAAATCATGGGAGGTTACATCCCACATTCTCAAAAATCTAAAAAATCATAGGTTAGTCCAATACCAACCCAATAAACTTCCTAAAATAAATAATTTCCCTATATAATACTTCCATTAGGTAGATGAAAATCCAAGGAAGCCTTTAAGAACATACTAAAAGGAGTTACCTCATTAAGAGGTAACGTCTTCTCTCAAGTCCTTTCATTTATTTTCTATATCCACCCCTCCACTTTGTTTATTCATTGATTTTATACCAAAAACATGATACTAAATATACTATTATTTTGTTATGCTATGGTTTAAAACTACACTTATACACATATCCATCAAATGGATAATTAACATACTATTTATATGTATGGCGAATGACCCCCTCACTGAAGAATGGTTGTTCAATTTCCCTTACCTCCTCTCATAGTTGAAATTATGATGGAAACTATATTTATATATGTCATATGTTATATTCGTTATTTCTTTAATATTATTTATTCCTTTTACAATACATAAATTTTTTCCTTTCCATTTGTCGTTAATATGATAATTTTTTGAGCAAGTGTGGACTACCTCCCCCTAAAAGTGATATAATTAATTCATACACAACATGGGTTGTATTAACGATGCTTTTTTTGAATTTATAATAAATATATGTTATCATAAATATAATATTATAATGACATATATATATATATACATATATGTCTTTTACTTTCTTTCCATCAACGTAACAATTAAACAAAAATAACGTTTATATGTACGTACAACCTACAATCTCTAGGAATAGTGTATTCCATTTCATACTTATATATTCTATATATTATTATAATACAAATATAATAAATATACATGATATTTATATCATGGTTTAAAATCATTAAATCGTAATATAAATTATAATACCAAAGATATAACAAAATAAGACACATCCAAAGAATAACGAAAATTTTACCTAAAGTGAATCCTTAACCAAGGATTGTCAACAAGTGGGAAATATAATGTCATAATAATAATAATATATAATAATATGGTTCTATAAATTATTTATAATAAATTTATATTTTTTATACAGGTGGTTTTAATGAGTACGGTGAGAGTCATGACATAAGGTAAGGGGATTTCACCTCACTTTATATTTCCGGGAGATACATGATATGTTTGATACTCTTTCCATTTTCGTGGTACATGTAATGGCCATGATTTTATTATATATATATATATTATATTTAACTTTATGGGTATTCACATATCCATTTTATAATATTTCATTCTTAGGGTATAACTTTAGGAAGTTACTAAATTTTTGCAATAGTTTTGTCCCAATTTGCCTTCATTGAGACTCAAACATTATTGTGCACCTAAATTCTCTTTCAAGGATCATATAATTCCATTTTAAATGTTATATAATTAATTTTTTTTCATATTTTTAATCTTCATGAAATTTTCTTTTTTTACTTGTATGGTATGATCCCTAGTTACCGATTTATAATAGTTTATTGAGACAATCTTATCGCTTTTCAATGTTGTTTTTGTTTATGGTTTTTTTGATGAAATATTATGATCCATATCTCAGTAAAATTCATAAATTTTATTCTTATAGTTTTAATATTGATTTATTAATATATTGGATCCATGTCAACCATTATTTGGTGCATAATATAGATAAGAAATTGTTTTCAAGAAATCCTGACTTTACCCTCTATTTGTTCGGGAATCTGTGTTCCTTCGAAACATTTTTTTCAAAAATGGTTTCCAAAGAATATTGTAACATTATACATTAATATTTAAAATAATTTTTTATCCACTTTTTCATTTACCAATCTATTCGAAGGAATCTTCATGTCACATTCTAATCAAGGCATTTTTCTATCCTTTTTACTATGTAAATGGAATGTTTTTTACCTCGTACAACATGTACAAATTTACCCACAATCAACCATTTAATTATTACTTCAAAATTTTAAAAGATTAATTTTAAATAAAAATTTTTAGTTTGATTTTATGGAAAATTGTTTTCAAAATTATTTCAACCTTCTTTTATATGTTTTCAAGGAAAAATTATTTCAAATCATTTTCAAGACCTCTTTATATGTTTCAAATGTATTAAAAAACAAATGGGTTTTAATAAAATTTCAATATTCTTTTATATGTTTTCATGTAAAAAGGTTTTCAATATTTTTTCAAGATTTATTAATATGTTTTCAATATATTTTAAATGAAATGTTTTTTAAAAAAATTACATGATTTCTTTATAAGTTTTAAAAGTATTTTCAAAGAAATGGTTTTCAAAACATTTTCATTCTTTATTTTTAGGTTTTCAATGTATTTTCAAAGAAATTGGTTTTAATAAAATTTTTAATATTATATCATTTGTTTTCATGTAAAAATGGTTTAAAACTATTTTTAATCATTCTTTATATGTTTTAAAAGTGTTTTCAAATAAAAAGGTTTTTAATATTTTTTAAGTTATTTTATAAATTTACTTGAAAACAGGTTTTCAAAAGGTTTTCAATATTATTTTAATTGTTATAAAGAAAAAAGGGGTTTTAAAATTTTTTCTAGCATTATTTATATGTTTTCAAATTATTTTCTAATGAATTGGGTTTGAAAAGATTTTATGTTTTAAATAGCATTTTTCAAGGAAAAAATAATCTTTTCCTCAATGAATATTTTAAAAATATTCTTCAAAGTTATTAACTATATTTGGTAGAATCTATTGGTCTTAATCATGACCTTATATGAAATAATCCAAAGTTCCATTTATATTATTTCTTTAATGGTTTATGTTTTGATGGAATAATTCTTATGACACCCCATTATCTTTCAAGGGTAATATGGTTTCTAAACCCACTTATTTTCTTGGGTTATTATTATGATGAAATTATTTAGAGACTGTTATCTTTTTTCATAGTCTATGATTCAATTAAATGTTTATAATGCGGAATTTAATTTAAAGGGTTTTGATATTATTATTTATGATATTTTGGAACATGTATGTTTTATTTAATTATTTGATGGTTTGGACCAATATCTTCCTCCAATGGATTGGGTAATTATTTATATATTTTTAGATGTACTATGATGGGATTGGGAATGATCCTTGCATTCTAAGATGGCAATGGGATTCAGCCATGAATTCAATGATGGTATATTGAGGAGTGATATCATACTACTAAAATTCTGTTGGGAATGGATTTTGCGTACTAATATTTCAATAAGAGTGAACCATGACAACCAATATGGTATAAGGATTGAACTCATGCTACGAAGATGGTTTAGGGAATGAACATTAACTATTAAGATGACCATGTGAGTGAACCATGACTATCAAGATAGTATGAAGAGTGAACTCATGCTACTAATATGGCTCTGGGAGTGAAACATGAAAACAAAGATACATTTAGAGTGAACCCATACTATAATGATGGTCTTGGTAGAGATGTCTTGTCTACTGTGGAAATAATATTACATGCTTACGTGTCTTCCATGATTCCATGTTTTATTACCATTTTTTGCTTATATATATTATGTTCATTATTTTATTGTGATTCATGTATTATGAACTATCATTCTTTATTCCATGAATTGGGAATATCATCATTGATATAAATTGTATGATATTATTTTTTCATGATCGTGTTCTCAAACCCTTATGCTCATAATTATGCTAAAAAAACTGTCTTATTTACTCTTACTGAGCATTTTGAGCCCACCACATTCTTATGTTTCCTTTCCGTAGGTTATAACGAAAGGGTTTAGGTAGAAGTACTAAAGTTGGAGATAATTATGGGAGATATTTGGGATCTTTCACCAGGATAGAATATTTTGTTTCTAAATTTACAATGAAATTAAACTACTACGATCCTCGGGAATATAGTTTTGTAATGTACTGAATATTTTCATAAAATGATGTAATATCCATTTATGTTAAGCCTGGGTCACTATAGTTGGTATTAAATCCATGGTTTAGTCAATATTTTTAAACTAGGATGATAAAATATTAGTGACATATCTGGGTATATTTCTAAGGATATGTCTCAGTATGTCTCTAAGGATAAGTATAAGGATGAGTTAACATTTAAAAAAATGTCGTACAATTTGGGTAAATCATAGAGTGAGTGGTTTACAATAAATATATCATGGTATAGATATTAAAATTATATATGGATCTAGAATAAATATAAATAGGGTTAGAAATAATGAAAAGATTTTCTCGGCCTAACTCGAGGTAATCTGGTACATGACAAAGAGCCTTACTACAAACATAGTTTGAAACTCCAGGGGGATAAGCTTTGATTATTCATAAAATCTTCATGAAACATTAATATGTATTTAAAAATAATATTAATATAAATAACCTAGGATAATCCAAAGGTGTTGTTTATAAAAAGGTGGGTGTCATGATTTAGACATCCTACAACTGAATTTTCAGGATTTTGTGGCTTTCGTTGGTGATATGTGTTTATCACACCATGATTTCTAGTTTTAGTCAATGCATAGAACTAGAGGGAAAATGGTTACCATTTAATGATTAAATTTTGTAAATAATAGGTATTAAGTGAATCAATTCCTCAAATAGATGTGTCATAAAGAGAATAAATACTTTGGTAGGAGTATTCGTTATACTTCAGAAGATAATGAGACTACAAATGATATGTGAAAGGTATGTGATGTTATTCCAGTATTTTTTACATTAAATATTAATATCATGATTAGAATCAGGATTAATAATCTTAATACATTATTCATATTTCATATTCTAGGAAATAGGTATTAAATAATAAGTTGATGAAGCCTAAGTAATTATTTAAGAATAAATTTGGATGAATGATGAACATATTTCTTGTAATTCTAATATCATATTATATGAATCATGAAATATATAAGTATTTTATGTATATGTTTTATTAAGGAAATAAGAGTATATGCTTAATAGTTATGAATACATAGAAATGTGATTTTTTTATAAATGGAAGGTAACCTTTAATGTGAACATGTTGTTGAGAAAAATGTTTTTTCCTTTTATAAAGAGATGATTGATTTTGATAATGTAAATTGGATAGAACTAATTATCATGGAATTGATTATTTATTTGTTTAAAATGTAGTATATATTGTTATGGATGAATTTTACAACTTATTGGATTTATGTAATATGTCATGTAACATTTTCAATAAAGAAGCATGCATGTTTTTTTTAAAGTGTCTATAGTAATTAAGGTTATTGCCATGATTCATGAGAATATTTCCTGGGGGAATTCACATGTATGGAAAGTGATAACCAAAATCTACATTATGATATATGTGGGAATAAATGTTAAGCTGATTTTTTAATCTCTTTATACTATTTTATATCATAATCTTTGAGAGGGGTTATAAGTTTAAGCATTCATGAAATGTTTAAATTATACATAGGAGGAAGTATCGGTGAACTATTATTGTGTTGAAAATCTCTATCAAAAGTATATTTATTGATAAAATTATTTCGAGGATTCCCATATTATTTATTTATAAAATTATAATAGTGTGGTTTTAGAAAAGGACATCATGTATGTCAGGTCACAACCAATAAAATCTGAAAAGGCCATAGGGCTTGAACACATAACTGAAGGATGATAGAGGTTTCACACCTACCAATAGCCTACATAATGTATTGGTTAATGTGTATTTATTTTATATGAATAAATATTTTTTATGAAACAATAAATATTAATGTTATAACCATATTGTGTTTTATTAATAGTTATATATATATAGTTATACTTTTCATTCTATTATAGGCCTTAAAAAATTATAAATGTGTATTTTAGTACTTCAGGCGTCAATGTAAATTTATTGACATCAAATACATGACATAAAGGATGAATTATAAATTGAAAAAAACATAACAAATGAATGAAAATTTGTTTATTGAAATATACAAAATAACTATATTTCCTTATATTCTTGGTCAATAAAATAATTAATCAACATTAGGATAATGGTCAAAAGAAAATGTGTTGTCTTAATACCTTAATTTTGTTGAACCAATAGCCTTTTAAATCATCATATATTTATGATTTTGAGGCCCTTAAATTTTCTTTCATCATTAAATTGTTTGTTATTTATGACCCCAATCAATCCCAATAAATATTTACATTTTTCTTCCTTGTCCAATCCTCACTCCCAAACTATGTTATCTAATGTGGAAACCTAGTAACATGTTAAATTGCATAACGATTATGGTTCCAACATTATATTTTTAAGCTATGTTTTCGTATTCAATTTTATGATGTGGGTTTCAATGAAAAAAATTTTAAGTATTAAACCATTGAAAATTGAGAAAAATTTTGAGTGAGAAATTCATTTTAAGGGTGGTCGAAAGTAACACATTGATATTTTTTGAAATTTATTTTTCTTATTAATTTATCTTGTTTATATTTTTCATTTCATGTGAGACTGAAAATAGTTCAATATATATATATATATATATTAAATCAGTGTGTGAAATATTCCTTTCACATGGCACCAAATTTTCTTGAGGTACACGCAATGTCGACTTGGCTTGCGAAACACAACATACCAACTTGGATTGCGCTATCGACAATGCTGACTTAGCATACTTCACAAACAACATATATGTTTCCACAAAACATCATTTTATAGTTACATTTATTTAAATGTGATAATTATATCCTCGATGTTTAAATTATTTATGGGAATTTTATAAACATAGTTTCAAATATTGTTTATAAATATTTTATATAGATAAATCATACCGATAATGAAAGATACAATTTTTAGTAACGTCCTTTTATGTTTAAAAATACAGTTTTCTCAAATGAATCGATTTCTATAATAAAATTAATTTTAGAACCATTTATAAATTAAATTTTATAAAATAATTTTTTTTTAATTTATAATATCTAAATTTCAGAAAATTATTTTCCTGGATCGGTCTGAGAATCATAATTTTTTAATGATTAGTGAAAAATATTGTCATTTGGTTAAAAACTACCCTTTCATTTACATAATTATCAATGTTAAATTATATTTTATATTTTTTATGGTCAAATTATATCAATTATAAATCTATTAATTCAATTTTTTCATTATAATCAATTCCACTTTGAAATTTAGTATAAAAATATAATAAACTTTTGAACTTCCTTCTACTTTAAAAACATGTATTTTATTTCTATCAGTGAGATTAAAATTTATCTATGATTTTCAAATTTTATGAATTTAATTTAAAAAAATAGTAATAAACCATTATAACATGAATAATATTTAGATTATAATAATATAAACATAATTTTTCCCAAAAATATTAGTAAAAGTGATTAAAATTAATCATAGTGAATAAGGTCAAATTAAGCTTAATTTGGGGAAAAAACTAAATCTTAGGGGACCAAATAAACTATCCACTTGTAAAAAAACTATTTAATAGATATATTTATTCTATATAAAATTTATTATTGATTTATGTAATTTTTATATGAATTTCTTTAAGTAAGAATAAGTTTACACCTTACTTATTTTAGAACATTCCAAGTGATTCCTCTTCCTTACCTTTAAATGACTGCAACTTCTCCCACATCTTCACACCAATCAAATATATTAGGTTTAGAATATACCTAAACAATACACATAAAAAATAATTAACTTACTCTTATAAGCCTTAATTTTGGAATAAGGAAATCCAAGGAAGTCGTTTGGCATAAACCAAAATGATTTAAAGGATTAAGAGGCAGCATCATCTCTCAAGTCTTTTATTTTATTCCCATTTGCCAACCCAAAATTTTCTTTTATCAATTATTGTATAACAAAAACAGTATCATAAATATACTATTATTTTTTTATGATATGGTTTCAACCTATATATACACACACCTCCATCAAATTGATAAGGAACATACAGTTTTTGTGTGTGGCGAACTACTGACTGACTAAATGTTGATTGTTCAACTTTACTTACCACATATCATTGTGTACATTATGATGAAAAATATATTTACATATGTTATATATGATATTTATTTGTTATTTATTATTATTTAATCATTTTACAACACATATTATTTTTTACTTTCCATTTTGTGTTTATATGATAATTTATTTTGAGTAAGTTTGGACTACCGCCCCTCAAAGTGATATGATTCATTAATACACTACATGGACTGTATTAAGGATGGTTTTAGTAAATATATAAAAAATATATATATCATAAATCTATTATAATATATAAATATATAAATATACATATATGTATTTTATATTCATTTTTACAACACAAAAATTAAACAGAAATAGCGTTCATACATATGTACGACCAACCATACATATGAATAGTGTATCCCGTTTCATACATATATATTATATATTTTATGATAATACAAATATATTACATATATATTATATTTATATGATGTTTTACATTATTTAAATCGTGATATAATGTATAAATACCGAATATATAACAAATTAAGACTCATACACAAAATAATTAAAATACTACAAGAAGTGAAAAGTTTACATAAGAATATAAACCAGAGGGTTATATGTGGTCATAATAAAACTGTATATATATATATATAATATTGTTATGAAAAATTCGTATAATAAATTTTTATTTATTATACATGTTGTTTGAATGAGTCCAAAGAGTGTCAACACACAAGGTTAGGGGATTTCATCTCACTTTTTATTTCTGTGACATACATGATATGTTCGCCACTACTTATTTTTGTGTGGTGTATTTACTGACTATGATTTTATTTTATGTATATTATAATAAAATTTACGTGTATAAACATATCCATTTTATGATCATTGTTTTATGGGGTATAAGATTAAAAATTTACCCAATCAGTGAAACTTTTTTCTCTCAATTTTCCTTCTTTGAGACCCATACTTTGTTATGAACATAAAATATATTTTAATGTGTATATACTTCCATTTAACATGTTATTATATGAATTTACTTCTTTTCATGATATTTTAATCTTCATGAAATTTATTTTCTCTTATATGGAGAGTACGGTGCCAAGTTTCCAATGAAGAAGAGTTTATTGTGATAATGGTATCACTTTTCAAGAGAGTTTTTATTTATGCTTAATTTGAAGAAATATTATGATCCATATCTCAACAAAATTCATGAACTTTATTATAATATGTTTATTAATTATGTATTCTAATGATGGTATTATTTAGACCACTATTTGGTGTATAATATATTTAAGAATTTGTTTTTAAGGAATCCTAGCTTTACCCTCTCGTTGGTCAGAAATCAATGAGACTTCAAAATTATGTATTCTAAAAAGGGGTTCGAAGAATAATGTACAATTATAGTGAAATATTTTAATGAAAATTTTACCCTTTTTTATTTTACCATTATGATCAATATAATATTCTTTTTCACCTTCCAAACAATTCATTTTTCTACCCATTTTACCAGGAAAATGGAATATTCTTTTTACCTCATACAAAAAGTAAAAATTTAACCACTATCAATTCATTGAAGCTTCCTTTTCTTTTTTAAAAGGTTAATTTTAATTTTTTTTTTCAATATAGATTTGTAGGAAAATTATATTCAAAATGTTTTGAACCTTTTTATAAGTTATAAAGGAAGAAGGATTTCTAAAAAATCTAGGATTAATTTTTTATGTTTTTAAAGTATTTTCAAATAAATGGTTTTCAAAAAAAATTCAAGAATTTTTTATATGTTTTCAAGTAAAAAGGTTTTAAAAATTATTTCAAGAATTATTTATATGTATTCAAGGTATTTTCAATGAGGTGGTTTTCAAAACATTTTCAATAATTCTTTATAAGTTTTCATATTATTTTTAATATAATGGTTTTCAAAATATTTTGAAGATTTAATTATATATTTTCATGTTATTTTCATAGAAATGGATTTCAAAACATTTTATATATTCTTTCATATGATTTCAAATAAACTTTTTTCTAAAAATTTTCATTATTTATTTATATGTTCTAATAGTGTTTTCAAATAAAAAGGATTTAAAAATGTTTTAAAATTATTTTATACATTTTTATGGATTCTTTTTCAAATTATTTTCAAGACGTATTTATATGTTTCCAAAGTATTTTTGAATGAAATATTGTTCAAAACTTTTTATGTTTTAAATATATTTTTTCAATGAATAAATGAAATTTTACTCAAGAAGTGTTTTAAAAATAACATTAAAAGTTATTACCCATATATGACGACATCCATTTATGTTACTCATTCCATTATAGAAAATAGTCCCATAATTACCTTCATATTCTTTCATGAAAGGTTTGTGTTTTTATTGAATGATTCTTATGAAACTCATTTCACTTTTACTGTTATATGATTTTGAAACCCTGATATTTTCATGGGTTATTCTTATTTTGAAAAGATTATGAAACCTGTATCATTTTCCACAGGTTATGATATGATTACATGTTTATAATAAACATTTAATTTCATGGGTTATTATATGATTATTTATGATACTGTTGAACATGTATGTATGATTTCATTATGTGATTTCTGAGACCTATATCTCCTTCCAATACATTGGGTAAGAATTTATATCTCATTATATGGACCAAGATGGTCTTGGGAAAGGAATTTAACTACTAATATGGCAATGGGATTGAACCATGACTGTCAAGATAGTATGAAAAGTGAACTCATGATACTAAGATGGTCTTGGTAATGAACCTTGACTACTAAGATAACCATGGGAGTGAACCGTCACCACCAAGATGGTATGAAGAGTGAAATCATTCTTCTAATATGGTCTTGGGAATGAATCGTTATAACTAAGATGTCCATGAGAGTGAACCATGACTAGCAAGATGGTATGAGGAGTGAACTCATGATACTGAGATGGACATGGGAGTAAACCATGACTACCAAGATGGTATGGGGATTGGATGCATACTACCAACATTGTCCTAGAAGTGATGCCTTGGATACTATAGAAATAATATTTTATTCTTATGTGTTTTCCATAATTCCATGTTTCATTCCTATGTTATGCTTTCATGAATTATTTTCATTATATAATTATGGTTCATGTCATTTGAACTCTCATTCTTTATTGAATGATTTATGTTTATGATATTTGATATAAAAAGTATGATATTTTATTTTTAGGATCATTTTCTCACACCCTAATTCTCATAATTATGCTTACATATCTCCCTTATTTACCCTTACTGAGCATTTCAACTCACCCCTTTCTTATGTTAACTTTCCCCATGTCATAAAGAATGGTTTTGGGTTGAAGCAGTAAAGGTAGATAATTTTTTGGAGACATTTAAGATCTTTCATCATGATATAATATTTCTTTTTCAATGTTTCCTAAGACACTAAATTTTTACAGTCTTCCGAAATATATTTCTATAATGAACTGAATATTCATCTAGAATGATGTAATATCCATGAATTTTAAGTCTTGATCGCTATTTGTAGTATGCTAAATAAAATAATTAAATCTTATCAAATTATAATCCCTATCTCTATTTTATTTAGGAAGAGACATGTGTTTTACTAGATCATATCTCTTCCATAGATATAATTGGAAACTTTTCTCAACCATATAATTATCAGATGGATTTTCCTCTTTGAAACCATATTTTTTCCTTAATAAGGGGAAAAATATTCCAAGATAATCAGATGGATTTAAATAAATACTAGTAGTATAATTTTAAAAAATATATTTCCTCTCTTTAATATTATAATTATTTTACAATTCACCCCTATTTTTTTCAAAGGAAAATTATCCTCTTACTCTAAATGTTTTATTTAGAGGGGAGATGAAATAAAAAAATTATGAGTATTATTTGGTGAATTTTTTCTTTATGTAAAATAACCAATGAATTACTTTAGATAAAGGATCAATGAAAAATTTACGAAATTATTAATGTTGGATGGAGGGGGAAATTATATCACATATTTTTTCAAGGTTTCAATCTAATTTTAATTTCAATTATGACATGGAATTTTTAGGGAATTAGTTCCTTAATAAAAATATGGTATTTATGTTTACTAGTTACTATATCTAATGTTTGTCCCCTTTAAATCCTATATCTAAAGAAAAAAGATGAAAAATTTCTGATGATTTTTTTCGGACTAGTTCTTCTAATTTTATTACACAAGTGAAGAAAAAAATTATTATTCTTTTATGGAAATACAACATATTCCCTCATTAAAAAATATAGGTTAAATTTCAACCATAATGTTTTTGAAAAATTTTTATAGTGTTTTATTGAACTTTCGATAAGGAAGGTATATCAAATATTTATATTTAGATATATATATTTAATCAATGTACTATTCCATGGCTTGTGGGATGGGATTTTAAAAAAATTCTAATCCTATAGAGATGAAAGGTAACAATTCTTACACTAGGAAATTCATGGATTCATTTAATGTTTTATTATCTGCTTCGATTTGGGTTTGATGGGTGAACAATTCAAAAGGGGTAATATATATATATATATATATAAGGTAAACATGTCTAACATCGCCTATATAGGGTTCTTCTATATTTTCATACGATCATGATGTTTTCCATATAAAACATTAAAAATTGTCATGAAAATTTTCATGATTATTCCTTGATTAAGGTAAATTTATAAACCCGGACTACATGGATATGAGGAATTATTAGGTAATACATATCATATTTTTTAGTTTTAAATTCCTTAGTCCTCTGTAGTTATAAACTAATAATTTACCCTAGAAACAATATTAAAAAAATAATCCTAGAAGTTTTGTTGATTAGGGTGTGTTTATTACCCTAGAGAGATGTCGTAATGGAATGGATGGAATAAAAGTGACTTCATAAGAATATATTCATGAAAAATATAATATTTTTAGCCCATGCATGAATAGTTTTGATAAAATTTTTATACTCTTAAGTAGAGCGTTAGATGGGGAAACTAAGATCATAGTAATTTTTATAATGGTGGGTCTAACCTAGGAGTGCTATATTTAGAGTCCACATTGGGGCAATAGTTTTAGAACATCCCAAGGAGATATTAACATAAAAATAAATAAATAATAAATAAATAATTTATTTATTTATATAGGGAAGATCATAATACTATATCTATTTAAATGAATATCAAAGAATTTTTCTAGGGTCAGTTGTTTGTCACTGTCACTTACCCTAGTGAGAAGTGGTATAGACATATCACATTTTTATGGCAAATACATCAGATAAAAGGAAACAATCGAAATAACCAACGATGGTGAATCCTAATCCATTTCCTACAAGATATGGAACATTAATTGATATTCATCATCATTATTTATATTCTCCATAAGGATAATGGATGTTCTTGAATTATGGATCATTAAAGAAAACCCTCTCTTTTAATTTAAATTTTTTTATCATATCCATTAACTATTTTATCTATTCATTGTTTTCTTACTCATTCTTGATCAACATATATTGGATAAAGGTTTAGGGTTATTATTCTTAACTTTTTCATGGTATTTCTGTGATCTCCTAGGAAAAATGATGAGTAATGGGAGCGAAGTGGTGAGAGGTGGCCACATTATCCAATTATATATCTTAGATACCTTATCATTCCTCTATTATACATTGTTATCACACTACCATTATTAGATGATGTTAATTAAAACCTTATTCGTGGTATGTGGTAGTGAAGTGGTCGTTCGGGTTGATGAAGGAATGTAATGATGATGCTCTGAACTAACAATAGATGTGGATTAGGTGGTTGTGTTAGGATTTGACCATATGAGGAAAATGCAATGATTTAATATTCCAAACTATATAGGTTGATGTGATGGGATGGTGTAATGGGGGTTTCATCTGGTGGCCCTGATGGCTGAGGTTGTAGGACCCCTAGACACCTTGAGAGGGGAGGGTGAATCTCGGTGTACAATTTTTCTTTTAAAGTGATGGATCTTGTTTTCCACATTGTTAAGAACATGTTAAACCTATATTATAGACAAGAAAAATAATAATAAAATAGCATGCACAAAGACCACATAACACTTTTACTAGGTTCACAATAATGGGGTACATCCAAGGAGCATACACTGACAGTATATTGGTTGTACCAAAATTCACTAATCATCACTAGATAGTAAATATAGTTGTTCAATTACAGTGACATTGTTCTTGGATTACTAAATTTACAAGATATTAGGGATAGATCACTACTTCCCTCAGAACACTTCCTCTGACTCCTCCTAGATCACTGCTTTGAGAGAATTCAAACCCAGTTTATCGACTTGAAGGCTGCTAGAATGATTCAGTATTAATGAATTCATCCTTAACTTAGCACTGGACAATACTTACATGGTATAACTGATTTTATGCACACTGAAAGCCCTGTCCACTTAAACCAGATCTTTAAAAACTATCATTTGAAAATCATCTTCAGGTAGCTCATTTGTGAAGCTCACTTCTTTATATATCTCACTTATTTTCAACGATCAATCATTTACATAGATTCTCTACCAGCACAGAATGACCTTATTTTGCAACAAAAATAACCTTCACAAAACAGCATCCTTCCCCAATATCACTAAGCCAATGTGCAACATCCCATCTTCATAAAGCACTTAATACATAAGTGGCATTGAATTCAGTCAAGACTAAAATATTATTTTCGAAAATCTCAAGCTTTCCTAAAATCCTAGTTTCACGGAGCACCCCTTGCTTCACGAAATTAGAGTGATTCCAAATTTTCTCTAAAATTGTGCCTGTCAAGTGAAGTGGGGAAAGCTCTTATTTATAGTCTTAGCCATTCATGAAGCACCACCACCTCCAATTTTTTTATAGATCTTTCAAAAAAAATCATTATGGAGATCCTCTATTTCCAAAGCCCCGTGTAAATTCATCATTCACAAATCTCATCATAATAACCACATAGATTTCTGTCATAACCCTTGGCACTAATGTAGAGCTCCAATTCTCATAATTGTGAAGTAAACCATCTCAAATATAAAATCTTCATATCATCAAAATCTTAATGATAGTCTTTAAAAAATAAATGTCTTTACCAAATTTATGAAGAGTTGATTCCAGAAAAACACCATTCGTGAATCTCAAATTCTCGTAATCATAGAGTACACCATCACAATAATTTAATACTACACAAAACATAAACCATGAATCCAATATATGATAAAATCACACCCTTTCAATATTTTTATTAGGCCTTAATGAAAAACCACTTTTTGCAATGCCTTCCATTCCTTAAATTTGGGACCCCAAAAATTTGGAAAACACTGGGAAAAGACGCCACATTAACTACTTATTATTCCTTGAACTGTACGATCCCTTTACTTCTAATCTCCCTAATCATCCATGAGAGGATTGAAAACAAACACAAACCATACTCCATTTATATCGAAGATTAATATTGTTCCAACAATATCACCCTTTGACTGTTTATTTATAAGAACAACTTGTGTTATCCCTTCACATTATCTAATTTGTACCTCATTGAATATTTATTTTCTCCCATAGTATCATTAGAGACTTTCTCTATTATCCAAATTATTGTAACCAGGAAAGAATTCAACAATTAACAAATTATTTTATCCATTCCTCCTCCATTAGAAATAAACCCAAAGACTAGTATTTCCACATTTTAGAGCTCAGAGCAGACTCCCCCTGGATCTTATATCTCCCATAAACCTACATCACTTTCAAAAACAGATTAAAATAGTTAACACAACTAAGGAGAGGGGAATATTATAACCTTCTGATATTCCAAGAGGTGGGTGAAAATTGAGGTTCAACCAATGTTTCTCAAACATAGTCACTACGAGTGGTTTAGTTAAGAATATTAGACACTTGATAATCAGTTCCCAAATGTTACATTCTAATCATGCATTGTTAAAAGTTTTCCTTGAAAAGTGATTTTTTATTTCAATGTGTTTCTTGTCAGGGGTGATGAACATGGTTATTTGTAAGATAAATTCCACTCTTGTAATGAAAGTGGATCACCATTGGATATTTCACCTCATCACGAATATCTGTTAGTTATTTCTTCATGCATAATAGCTATCTGCATGCCTTCATTGAAGGAATATACTGAGCTTCAGCAGTTCTGAGGGAAGTTCTTTCCTATTTCCTGCTCAACTTGCCCACACATTTCATGCCGATAATGAATGATCCACCACTTGTGGAATTTCTATCCACTAAATCTCTATCACAATCAGTATTAGATAATTTTGATAGTTCACTATCTCTTTCCAAAGAATATTATATCCCATAATTACGAGTACCTTGAATTTACCTCATGATTCTTTTCACTACATTCATAAGTTCTTCCATTAGATAACATTAAAACAGGATGCCAAGCATGCTGTGAAGATAATATATGGCCATGTTGAAGTCATGTATAAGATGATTCCAATGATTCTCCTATGCATAGTGGGATCCATTGAAATCCCATCCTTATTTTTTTTATGTTTTTTTCCAACAACAATCAGAGTCGACATTGGTTTGGATTCATGCATATTTAATTTTTTCATAAACTCTCTTGAATACTTTTCCTAAGAGATGAATGTTTAATAATTCCTCTAAATCACTTACAACACTAATAAGTATGTGAGTTCCCCAATAATAGAAATTTTAAATTTGGATTTCATTTGATTTGTGAATTTATCCATTGATCCATACCTACTTCCACCAAAAATTATATCATCAACACACACCAATACCATGAACTGATCTTTATGAGAATTATTCATATAGATATTGTGATCCAATATTCCACTTTTCAATTCAATATTTGTTAGATAAGAATTTATCCAAGAGTACCGTGCCCATTGTGCCATTTTTAGTCCATAGAGTGATTTCTTTAATATAAAAACCATCATTTCATCATTTCAAAGCATCAAAATCACCTTTTATTAATTGTAGAGTTCTTATTCAAGAACACCATTCAATAATTCATTCATGACATCCATTTGATATACTTTATACCCTCTTTTTATCAACCTAGAAAGAAATATCCTGCTCCACTTCAGTGTATCCACTAAAGAAAATGTTACTTCAACATTGATGCCTTCAATTTAAAAATATCCTTTTCACACTAATCACAACTTATTTCTGATCACATTACCATGATACTTGAATATATAATGAAAAAACACTTTGTACCATTAACATTGTGACCCTCATATCTCTTAACAAGATCCCATGTTTTATTTTTGTCAATCTGATCCAACTTTTCATATGTGGATTTAACCCATGATTCATCATTATTAGCTTCTTCAAATGAGGATGGTTACACAATTGAAAGGATTGATGATTATGAATTTTTCCTCATTATTCTTGTTGTGTGGGTGCAGTCCAATCTCTAATGATATTTAATTGATGAATTCCTGCTCTTTAATTTTCCTATGAGGTTCAAGAGGATTTTATTCAGCCACAATTTCTTCTTTTGATTCTTCATTTGAATCCACATAATTTTGCTAACTCATAATGTCTTACACACATCCCCCTACTTCTTCATTTGAATCTATTCCATGTCCCATTTCTTCTGCATCATCAATCACATCTTTATAAGATCTCCTCTTGGTATTTTTGGTCTTATCTTTAACTATCTTGACCACAATAATTTCCATAATTTTTTGAATATTTCTTTTGAAACACTTTTAGGCTTTTATATTAATTGAATATCTTAGGAATATTCCTTTATCAGCCACATAAAGATATTTTCCTTGATTTCCATATTTTTTTCAAATAAAACATTTACTTCTAAAAACAAATAAATACATAAAAATAAGCTTCCTCTCTGGACACAACTCATATGGTGTCTTGGTTTCACCCACATAAATTCTTGTTCAATTTTGAATATATATCATAGTTTGAACATCCTATTTCCAATATTAGAGAGTCGTATGACTCTCAATCAGTATAGTTCTGGAAATTCTATTCACTTGTCGATTATGATGCTCAAATAATCCATTTTAGTTTGGGGTACTCACAATAAAATCCAGATGTTTAATTCCATATTTCTTCAAGTAATTTTGAATCTCAATGGATATATATTCTTATCTATTGTCAAAACAATTTTTTTTAACTATCCATCCAGCATCATTCTGGGTAATTAGACGATATATTCTCATGCACTCAAGAATATTTCTTTTTCTGTTTATAACCATATCACATTACATTATACTATATTCATATATGAAGATAATAAAAACCTTTCTCTATTTGTCTATGAAACATTTATCAGGACACAAATTTCTTTACGGTTGAGATCAAGAAAATTTGATTCCCTTTTCTTCTTTGTCCAATATGAACTATAGACCAACATCCCTCATATGAATGCATCAAAACCCATTTCCCATTCACACTGCAGGTTCGGAATATCGATGAAAATATTTATCTAAGATATTTTTCCATTTCCCTCTGATTGAATTGACCCAATATCCAATTCCATAGGTTGTTTTATTCTTCAACGGTCTTGTACAAAATGTTTTCCTAACTGTTAACTTGATACAAGTTACCTTTTATTTTTCATCCATTCATGAGATAATTCCCTATCATTCCCTTTATAGTTCAACCATTTTGATTGAATGTCACTATAATTCATATGTCACAGAGTTGACTTACACTTGCGAGATTGTGACGTAACCCATCCACCTAAATAACATTAGTTTTCATTAGCTCTCTATTGCCCAGTTCAGTACATCTACTGCATTAGAACTTTAAAGATCCATCATTAGAAAACCTTAATTTTCCATCAACCTTTTTTTAACATTCATTAATAGGTATTTATTTTCAGTCATATGGGATGAGCAAACACTATCAAGAATTTATGTACTACTATTATTTGTCGTATAGAGAGCTACTTCTATAAGGTTGGGAGTTTCATTTTCCCTCTTTTCATTACAAAAAATATTAAAATTATTGGAGGATAGGGATGGATTTTCAAATAATTTTTCCACATGAATGGGTTCTTCATATTCATACTCCATTTCTAAAGGATAAAACCTATTCGATATAACCACACCATCTGTGTGTCGATTATTGACCTATCTATGAGAATTGTATGAATTTCTCCTATCATTCCTCTAACATCAATAAATAACTTTATGGATGAAGTTATAATAAGGAAAACAATATCCATAGAAATTATTTCTTCTATAAGAAGTACGATATGAATTTGTTCTCATTTTTGGAGCTCTTATCTCTTCCCCATTCAAATTGATCCTTGTATTTTCACAATATGAAATGGTATGGTCCAGATAGACACAAAATATAAATTTCATGAGTTGAAATGTCTTATGATTTAAATTTATCCTCATTTCTCATTCAATATATTTTTTTCTTCCTTTCATTTCTAGATAATAGAGGCTGGTTTTTAGTTCCTATTTCAGATTGAATTGAGGGTTTATTTTTCAATAATTTTAGAGAATTTTTAACTTGACCAATGTTTATGGTGCCTTTATTCTAGCCCATATTTTTTAAAACATCTGATGTTTTAGCATGAAAATTTATTCCACTCTCTCCCATGCATATGGGTATTTTATCATTCAAAATCTTATCAATTCCATCAAAACCACACTTAGCTCCCTCCAAAAAATTCAACATCTGAGAATATTCCAAAACTATATTTTCATCTTTGTTTCTTTTGAAATTGATTAACATTCATGTATACTACTAAGAGTAACAAATTCTTCTTTAATAACATCGATAGTATTAGACTTGTCCTCCAGTATTGAGGTGAGGTCATTGATGACATTTTCCTATTCTCCAATTTAAAATTCAGTTCCACAACAACTTTTATTCTTTCAATGGTTGTTGAATTTATGTTCACTACTTCTTCTAGTCATTATATTTCAACATTAACATAATCAACATATTCTGAAGATTCTTCCAAAATTGATCCCTCATTTTTGCGTCTCTTTCATTGGTTCTCATGCTTATTGAAAACATCCTTAAGTGGAAACATGCGATCAAAATCAGTTGTTAACTAACTATCTCTATATTTATCTCCTGAAAGTTTATTATTTTCAATAGTATCCATCATTTATGCATGAGTTCTAGATTTAAATTCCAGTTCTTCTTCTTCAAAGTATTCACATTCATTATCTTCATCATTGCAGACAGAAATATTTCTCTATGATTTTTTACAATACTTGAAGTATCCCTTTTTGAAAAACCTCTTCATAGGCTTCTACATGTATCCATATAAACATTATTCTTCATTGAACATTCTTGTTCACCGAGAGGCAATGTGTACAAGTTTTACAAAATGGAAACAAGCAATAGGAATCTTACCATTGAATTTCAATTTTTCCCTTCTTGAATTTCATGAAATTGAGATAAAGAAGTTCAACTTCCTCATTATATTCCTCAATATTATGTTTTGAAATTTCTAGTTTGTCAATGGATTTGAATTCCATTTCCTTACTAACACATGTATTCACATATTCTAGCTTTACTCTCAATTCATATTCCACTAGACTATTCAATAGATCATCCAATGAATGTTTAGACATATCCCTTTCATCAATAGATGACACCATTGCATTGTGAAGATGCATACGCCTTCAAAAGATTTTAATTACAACATCAATGTCTTTGATCTCTCCACTGAGAGATCAAATTTCTCTTACAATAGTAGTAATTCAATTGAAGAAAGAATCTTTATTTTTTTCAGGGTGAATCTTTAGATCATCAAACCTATTATAGAAAACTTGGAGTTTGGCCTCCTTAAATTTAAGATATACTTCAAATATATTTTCATATTTATCCTACAATGATTTGGTATATGTTCAACTCATTAACATTAGATATATCTAATCATCAATAGCATTAGTGAGATCATTATGTGCTTTAGCATATGAATCAATCATTTTCCTATCTATACAAATCATAGATAGCCCTATAGGATCAGTGACTTGTATTCCATATGTAGTAGCAAAGAGGACATCCATTCAAAGAGATCGTAGATTAGATCTCACCATATATTTCCAAATATGAATGTTACTTCCATCAAAGAGGGGGACTCCCATAACATTGAATGAATTATGCATGAAAGAAAAGGAATGATTTAATAATAGATCCTCTATTTGATTCCATTTTTAGGACTCCAGGACACCCTTAGAGGGGAGTGGTGAATCCCGGTGACAACGTTTTCTTTTAAAGTGGAAGATATTATTAGCACACTTTTAAGAACATGTTAAACCTTTATGATGGACAAGAACAATAATCACACAGTCAGATGTATAAAGACCACACACAACTTTTACATGGTTCTCTACTAAGGGATATGTAAAAGGAGGATATTATGACCTTGTGTATACAAAAATTAATTAATCTTCACTAGATATGGAATATAAAGGTTCATTAATAGTCACTCTCTGCCAGGATCAGTGCCTTTACATGATAATAGGGATAGCTCAGTGATTCTCTCAAAACACTTTGCTGACTCCCACTAGCTTACTGATCTGAGAGAATTAAAACATAGTTTATTAACTTTATGGTATATTTAATGATTACACATTAAAGTCTTTATACCTGACTTAGTATGGGACTCTAATTTAACCATATACCTTAGTTGATGCACACTAAAATCCCTATATACTTAAATGTGATATTAAAACCCGACTTTTTCAAATATATTTCATGATGCTCCGTCACAAAGCTCACTTCTTCATAGAGGTCACTTCTTCATAGCGCTCACTACTTGGAAAAGCTCAATACTTCACAAATAACCTCTACGTTCATGGAATAACCTACCTTCATGAAGAAAACTGCCTTCTCGGAACAACTACCTTCTTGAAGCTCACTGAGTTAATGTGGAACATCATATCATCATGAACCACTCAATATTTATATGTATTGACTTCAGTCAAGACTAAAACAGTCTTTTCCCAATGCTCAAGCTTTCTTTGAAGCCATGTTTTGTGGAGCAACCCTTGATTTACAAAATCAGAGTGATTACAGATTTTCTCAGAAAATTTTAGTGTCAAATGAAGAGGGGTAGGAACTTATTTATAGTCTTCGCCGATCGCGAAGATCCTCTACCTCTAGTTTATTTTACAGATCGATTAGAAATTCAACTTTATAGTGCTACTCCCTTCAGAAAGCTCCATATAAATTTGTAGTTCACAAAGCTCATCATAACAAAATATATTTCTATCAAAACCCTCCACAATACTATAGGTCTCCAATTCTCTTAATCGAGATGTAACACCATTTTAGATAAAAAATATCCACATATTCAAAATCCTCAGGCTAGTATTCATGAAATCAATACCTTTATTAGATTTATGAAGGTTTGATTCTAGAAAAATACCTTTCATGAAGCTCAAATTATCATTATCGTAGAAAACATCCCCATAATGCCTTAATACTTCGTGAATCACAAATCATGAATCCAATCTCTATAAAACTCATGCCTTTTTCATATTTTTATATGGCCATCAAGAAAACCCACTTTTCGCAATTCTTTCCATTCTACAAATTTACGAGCCAAAAAATTTGGCCAACACTGGGAAACAACACCACCTTCAATACTTCTTACGACTTGAATTGTAGGACCTCTTTCCTTATAATCTACTTAATCATCAATGAGAGGGTTAAAAAAAAGACAAATCATACTCCATTTATACTAGAGAATATCCTTGGTTCAATTAGAGGTTGGTGTGAGCACAATTCCATGTTGGACGATCGATAAGGAGCATGATTTCCTCACACTAACCCCCATCAGACCATCCCATCACATCGATCTCTACCATATGTGACCAAAAATGGGGAAGATAAATAAAATAGTACATGTCAATGGGGTGTCTCATGTAACCATCTATATTTTTAATAAATGGTTTATATTTTAATAATAATAATTTTATTATTATTACCAGTACTAATATTATTTTGAGTTTTTTCTAATTATAATAAATATTTGAATTGAAAATTCTTATTAGAAGGAGACTATTAGAGAGATAGAACTATAGTGGGGTATATGTGAATTTATATTTACAAAATATATATGTTTTATGTGATTATAATAGTAATATTATATTCATTATTGTTGTTTTAGTTGTTAATTATTTTTAGCTTTCACTTCTCCTTATGATGTCAAATTTATGATACACCTATGAAATACTAATTTTGGAACCAAGATGAATAATTTATGACTGATATGTTATAAAAAAATTCTAATCATGGAATTATACCCATCTCAGTTGAATAATGTCTCTAATCTATTATACAATGAAATTAATTAATTTTATCTAATATTTTTTACTAAATCATAGATATCTTACCTTGATTATTTTTCAACATAGATTTCAAGGGTGAGGAAATTCAATCCATTTGAGGCCATTTTGAAGGTTTTATATGCCTGATTCTAGAATTAGATCTATAGTTATTATGATGGGGTTTCATCATATTATTCAGACTGTTCCCATCCTATAGGTAGAGTTAGTGTTTACCTTTTGTGTTGTAGGATGAGGCCCTCTATATATGGGTCATTTTAAAGGATAATTATATATTACCTATATATAATCATCCTTAGGATCCTCTTTATGTAGTGTTGGTAATCCAACCATCTAAGAGTTCATTAAAGGTTGGGATATTCCACCAAATTTGGTATTACCCTTAACTAATGTGTATTATATTAAGTCCAAGATCCTTAACTACATTTCCTATGACGTTTCATGGGAATCTTGGAAATTCTAGTTTTTGTTTTTTTATTCAGTGGCATGGTTTGTATGGAGTCAAGGATATGGTATTATTTCATCTGTTGGGAATGTTTGGTGATAAAAAACGATCCCACATTATTGATTAGTTTGGTAGTGTGTTTGTTTGAAGTGGGGAAAATCATATTTCCTAAGGGATTGTGAAACCCCACTAACTAATGGGTTTCCTTGGAGATAAAACATATATATGGTCTATGGACTTCAAAATATTTGAGTAATTTTTTATTGTTTTGAGAATACATAGATGAACATGGTTTTTAAATATTTATCGGTTGGATCCATGATGATTTGGAATTATTTTTTTCATTTGGAATTGTAGTTGCTAAGAATATTATTATTAAACTCTCATGTTCTCCTCTGGTTTCTCCCCTATATTAAAGATTGGAATGGTTATTCCTTATCATCTTTTTTGATACACATTATAAACAGAAGAATTGATATGATGTGGTGTTCTGGATTCCACTTTTGTTTCCCTAATGGATAGTTACCTTACCAAAAGATTAATATTACTTTATTCTTTATATTTAAACTATAGTTTTGGATCAGCATAATGGGTATGTTTATACTCACACATGCATAGAAATTGTGATCATATGTGTTATGTTACTATAGAAGATGAAAAATTTAATTGATGTTTTAGTGTATACACATAGATAGTGTACATTTTCTAGATAAGACTCATAGAGACTCTGGGAGACACAAGATAGAGCTTAATGGTTCACAAAGATCTGAGTATCCACTATTACATGAGGTTCAAACATGAGTGTATGCAGCGAGTTGATGATTTATATAGTATTGTGTCACTGAAATATGGGGACATGAATGATATACAATTTAATTGAATTTACCTATATGAGATGTTTATATATCAGTTTCCACATGCATGAGTTATATACAATTTAGTTATTTATACTTATCATTTTGGTGTTATTTTTTATTATCTCGCATTGGAGATACATCGTTATCTCTTGATGATATATCCTAGGGCCTCCAATATTATGAGATAAATTGTAACACCCCAATAATTTACACATAGATTTATTATAGAATGCATGAAACACTTAGTCTCTACAAAACACCACTTTTTTATAACATAGTCAAGTAAACATAACTTTTCCACCTCTTTGATTTTAATTTTGAAAAACAAACATACAAAATTTCATTCAGTAAAATATTTAGAGTCTGATAAGACAAATATAATATTTAGCAAATAGTAACATACCCTTATGAATAGTGACATACCCTTATGAGTAGTAATTAATATTAAATTATATAAAATAGTATAAAATTCACCCATGAATGTATAAAAACAATTTTGACATATTAAAAGTGAATAAATGATTATAGTATAAGTATTGGTATTTTTGTATGACATAAATATTTAAATTAAAATTTTATGATTAATTTCATAATTTAAAATAGAAATGTATTTTCATAAAATGTAATAAATTTTATTTACTTTATTGTCCTATGATTATAAGATAATTTTACAGGACATTGATAAATTTCTCAAGGTCATATAAAAGAAGATAAAGTTTTAAAGTATTTTTTTGGAATAAATTATGATTTTAATTAATAATTAAATTAAAAATATTTCGAAACTTATTTTAAAAAATGGAGTTAATTTTTGAATTCCTCACATAAAAAAATGTTTAGGGTAAATTTTTGGGATTTTGCGAAAGTACATGAATTTTTTTGTGAATAGTAAAAATACAGTTTTGAGTTTTCAATAGTTTAATGACATCATAATGACATAATAACTAAAATAAATGGTTTCTCAACATTTGTACTATAACATATGACATGAAGTGTACCAAATGGCTAAAACCATGGAAAAATACCATGGAAAAGTCCATGGGTTAGAAAAAACCACTAATGAGGTTTCCATTGGAAATTATTAAAAAACTCCCTCTTTTTTTTATAAATACCCACTCATCCATTGGTTTTATTTTATTCGAAATCCCTTATTTTAGAAGATCTGGTTGTTTTACCTCCATAGGAGTCATCCCAATGGGTCCTTAATCCCCCAAGGTTCAAACCTTCATGTTATAGGAGTTACTCTACAAGCTAAGGGAACCCTTCACCCTCCTCTTTTAGTCATCACTTTTTTTATGTTATCACTTTGAATATCCATTCTCTTATTTTGGGTTTTGTTTTAGGTGTTAAAATTACTATACTTTTTGTGTCCACATGATGAGATACCATTTTTCTCTCATTAATTCATTTTATGAAATTTTAAGCGACACCTTTAGGATGCCGAATTTTCATAAGGGATCTCTCAACTTTTCTTTTATTTTCAATTTCATCTCTTTTATTTTTCTCTCCTCAACTGATCTGTCCAAATTGTAAGAACCCAGTTATTATTTTGAGGTACGGGTTTCTTATTTTTTTATTTTCCTTAAGTGTTTTTGAGAAAATATGTAAAATGGGGAAAAATACTAAATTTTGAAAGTACACATCGTGTACTTTTTCCACACGCAGTGTACTTCTGGCCGTGTGGAATGAGTACACAGGGCGTGTGGCCATGCCAACAATGAAGGGTGTAGGAGCCGACTACATGCTGTGTATTGGTCCTTTACATGCCGTGTAGTCAGTCGGTAGGAAAATAGTAAGGCGGTGGCCATCTGTGCAACAGAACACGCTGTGTGCTCGTGAAGACACGCCGTGTAGTCATGTCGGTAGGTGAATAGTGTCGTGCTGGCGGGACGCCTCCAGGGGAACAGTTTAAAAATGGGATGTAAACGCCGTGTACTTGGATGTACACGCCGTGTACTTTGTTTTTCTTCTTAAAATGGGTAGTAGCCTACACTGTTCACAGGGAAGGATTAGAACCGGACGAGATCTCAGGAGAGGATGATAGAACCTTTGGAGATCCGCCGAGTGCATGTCAAGAATCTGTTTCTGCCTTGGACAATCTTGTTAGAACTGCACAGGTAAGGCCTCCCATATCCTTGTGTTTTTCTTACCAATTCTTCTATAATGGAAGTTATTTAAGGTTTAATGAAATTCCTTTCACCTCAGATCTACATCGTTCAAGGACGATTCGTGGAACGTCGTTTGAGTATACTTATCAGGGGCATATAAGGTAGGTGTCTTGGTGTTAATTTCCAACCTTCGTGCGTTTTTGTGTGTTTTTAGTGCCACAAACCCATGTTGGGGTGTTGTGAGGCTGAGGAGAAAACTATTTTAAATACCTAGAACTGTATAAGTAATTAAATTTGATACTAAAATGATGGTTGGGATCATTTCTTGGATCTAGGACCACCCTATGGGTGCAATCCACTATGTAGCCATTTGGCCGGGATACCCGAGGGTATTCCTTAAAAGTAATAATTGTAGAATTGCCTTTAGAGGAATTGCTTATGAATGTTTATTTACATGTTGGGAATGGCTCAGTTACCTGCGCCTGAGGGCGATGTTTTACTTAGCCTGTGGGCGTCTTTTTTCTTAGCTCGAGGGAAGTTGTTATTCTAGCCTGAGGGAAACTTCTTCCGTGCCTAAGGATGATAGACTTTGTTCTTGAGGGAGACACTACCTACGCCTAAGGGAAAAATCTGTTACGCTTAAGGGAAATACCTGCGGGTTGGATTCTGATTACCTTAGGGTAAGGTTTTGTTTGTCTCAGGACGTGGACTGTTTACTTAGAAATGCACTGTGGTGATTTCTTATATTTAATGGATTAAATAAATAATAAAATGGGAATTTAACTGTTAAGTTAGTTACTTTTTAGTACTACTTACCTTATTTCATTTTTACTATTTCACAATGTTGTTTCATGCTTACACGCAGTTGGGCACGTGCCTTTGGTGGCTGCCTACTGAGATATATTTCTCACACCCTGATTGGGTCATGCTTTTCGACCCAAACAGATTACGTTTCTGCAGGTGTTGATAGGGGATATTTTCCCTTTATAGGTACTTGATTTTTGCTGAGGAGTAGGAGGGAATGGGACCGATCCTAGGCTCGCGATGCTGCCAGCTGTTTTGTTTCATTTTGCTGTACTCTATAATGTATTGTATTGCACTGATATGTAACATGTCCTGAAAGTTTTCTAAGAACAAGTGGCGTGTTGCATTGACATTTATATACTGGTTGGTTATATCTACTACAGTTGTTTATCCCAGTTATGTGTATGGTTTATTTCTTCCGCGGTTGTTGTATATTTATATTATATTCTTCTGCGCTACACTTCGACAAATGAGGGCATTGTTTCCCCACTATCATACCTGGGCCCTCGCTGCAAGTCAGCATCCTCTGGTGTTTGGGGAAATGCACTTGAGGTTATGTGGCGAACCGGGTTCAGGGAACCTGTTGAGTGGCACCCGGAACTGGGACATTTCAAACTGGTATGAGAGGGTGTTCTCTTCTTTGACTTACTATTTGGAGCCGTAGTCAGGGATATGACGAATGGTAGTTTGTAATAAGTTTTTCCCGGGCATATCTAACTCGGGTATAGGGAAAATCCAATTTACCTCGTGTCGTAATTTTACTGATTTTGCAATTTATAGTTGACTTGATTTCACCGTTGGGTGACAAACTTTTGATTGTGCTATTATATTTTATCTATGGGTTCTATTTAGTTGCAACCCGATGTGATCAGGGTATGCCATCTCATGCATCATTTAGACACATGCTAGAAATCACATTCCATGCATAGTTCCATGCCATGTAGGTGCATTATAATTTTCTTGTTTTTGTGATAGTTGTGGTGCTAGTAAAGCATGCTGTTGTGATAGCTGCTTGATAAATACCTGCTTGTGATAGGGTATTTTCTTGTGTGAGTTGGTTTAGAAAATGAACACCAATATTTGGTTTCTTGGGGAGTATTGGCACCCATTTACTAGAATTTGGTTGATCATTGACTGTTTATTTTGATTATAACATATATAAGATTTCAAGATTTGTCTCGTGGGGAGTATGGGCCCTCACGGGTCAGAATTTGACACTTAGGTGTTGTTTTTCTGTATTTTCTGGGTTACAGGGAAGTTTATGAGGCATAATGTCTGGAAACCCAGTATACACGTCGTGCAGTATCTTAAATACGCCGTGTATGGCCTTCTGTAGGGGAAGAAAAATGAACTTTTTGAGTACACGCCCTATACCCAGAGTACACGCCATGTAGTCTCATCCCATGTCACAAATCGTGTGGGCGGCGACACGGGGAAGGGAAGAGCTTTGGGAAGAACACGTCGTGTAGCTTTTTTACATTCTGTGTAGTGTTGACCCGGTGTCTGCCATGTAACTAACAACATGGGCGGAGAAAACCTTATGACATACACGCTGTGTCCATTATGGAACACACCGTGTAGTCTGACCTGGGGACCCGGCCATGTAACTATTAACACGGGTCGGTGAAATCCTCTCGTGTACGCACTGTGTGTATATTGAACACTCCGTGTAGGTTGAGCCGTGTATCCGGCCATGTAACTAACAACACAGGTCAGTGAATCTCGTCTAGAATACGCCGTGTACCTTTGGGAACACACCGTGTAGTCTTGTCTGAGGACAGACCATGTGGAGTTAGCCATGTGACTGGGAAACAAGGTTGTTGACATGCCGTTTGCGGGTGTAACACGCCGTGTAGTGTCAAGCTGAGTAGTCGGCCGTGTCACAGACGACACGGGCAGTTGGAAATAACACCATACACACCGTGTATATGATATACACGCCTCATAGTTATTGCTCAACAGAATCTGTGTGGCTTAGCCATGCAGAAGGACCTGGCAGGGGAAGAGAAGTCAAGTACACGACGTGTAGTCAATATACATGCCGTGTAGTCCTATTTTTCAAATCTTGAAATACCGTCTTCCTCTTCTTCCCTTTGTGATTCCTTCATTTTCAGTCTTGTTAAATCTTGATCTAAGGCCAGTTTTTGACCTTGTAGTGTCATGCCTTCTCGACGTCCACACGATGTTTTCCAGGAGAGTGGCGACGACTATACTCCAGAGATGGTGGGCCATGGGCTACCCGTGGATCCTACAGTAAGGCCAGATGTGGTGCTAGCCGTTATACTGGACACAGGCGCAGAGGTGTAGTTCCGTGAAGGCTTCACGCAGTTCATGCAGACCTTTCAGGGAGCACCGTAGACTGCCACATCTATGGCCGAGCTGACTCGTATCTTTCAGCAGCAGCATCCACCTATGTTTTTGGGGGATGGCGGACCAAAGGCTGTAGATTCTTGGCTAGGATCGATGCAGACTATTTTCAAGCATCTTGAGATGCCTCCAGGGTGGAGGGTCAAGCTCGTGACTTATATGCTGCGTGATTCTGCCAAGAGGTGGTGAGACATTACCACACAGTAAGAGACTCACAGAGACATGGCGTGGTATGATTTTCAGGAAGTCTTTTATGAATTATTCTTTCTCAAGACACTAATGGTAGATAGAGCTCGAGTGTTCATTAATCTATAGCAGGGCGCTATGTTAGTGACGGAATATTCTGATCGCTTTACCGAGCTTCCGCGTTTTGCACCCATTCTGGTGGGCGATGAGACGCTGAGAGCCAGACGCTTCGAGGTTGGTCTTCGGTATGACATCTGAGCACTGGTGAATGTTTTCAGGTTGGATTCTGTAAATGCTATTGTGAACTAGGTGCTAATTAAAGAGAGGAACCTGCGGGAATTTAGTGGTGTGGGCCAGGGAGGTTCAACACCAGTTTCTTGTACTATTTCTGCTGGGAAGTGGAAGAGATAGATGAACTTCTCTTAGGGTGGTAGTACCATCCAGGAAGTTTCTTTAGGTGGCATGATCAGGTGCTACCAGTGTGGCAGAAAGGGGTACAAGAGACTGTAGTGTCCATGCGACCCAGTGGAGTTCCGAGCTTGTAGCAGGATGGTTCATCTGCTGCACTTTTGCAGGGTGTTTCCATCGATGGCTAGTGAGAGGGGTTCTGTGCAGACTCTGTGTGTGGGAGTCGGACCAGTGGCTTCTTACTAGTTAGGTAACTAGAATACGTCAGGGCGAGCAAGCAGAGATAGTTGTCGTGGCCGTAGTAGCCAGACACCAGGATCTCAGAGGCAGCAGGGCATGATAGCTCAGGGTAGCCAGGCTCTGTCGCATGGTCGTGGCACTGGGTAGGCATATGCAGTGCAATAGACCCAGGAGGAGTAGGATCCTGGACCTTCTACAGTCATAGGTACTATTCTAGTAGCTTTTGTCTTATCTTTAGTACTTTTCGATAAGGGTGCTACACATAGTTTCATATCTGTACCAGTTGTGGAGATCCTTGGGCTTTGTGTTTCTTCTTCTTCTACTATCATGACACTAGACACTCCATTAGGTACTAGGATGGATGGTGTGTGTCAGTGCAAGGAGTTCCCCCTTGAAATTGATGGGTGTCACTTTCTTTGTAACCTCTATGTCTTAGAGATGACAGCTTATGACGCCATTCTCGGGATGGACTGGTTGGTTTGATTTCGAGACATTGTAGACTTCTACCGTCGTAGGGTGAGTTTCACGTCACCAGAGGGCGGAATGTTTCTATACAAGGGTGAGTGGGATGTTCAGGAAATTCGAGCTGGACCAGAGCATCATGGGCGAGGTGTATTCACGGCCCAGATTGCGAGTTTATATCTGGATGATCAGGGGACTTGTGAGATGGATTTCCCTCCAATAGTTGATCGTTTCAGTGACATTTTTAGACGAAGTTTTGGGTCTACCTCTGGAGCGTGAGGTGGATTTCTCTATCTATCTTGTTCTAGGAGTAGCACTGGTGTCCATTCCTCCTTATAGGATGTCCACGCCTGAGTTTCAGGAGCTCAAGAGGCAGTTAGAGGAGTTACATGGAAAGGGTTTTATCTAACCCAGTATTTCTCATTGGGGTTTGCCCGTCCTTTTTGAGAAGAAGGTAGATGGTACCCTCAAACTCTGTGTGGATTATAGGAAGCTAAACCAGATGACAGTTAAGAACCGATATCCCTTTCCAAGGATTGATGATATGTTTGATCAACTTCATGGAGCACGAGTGTTATCGAAGATTGACTTGAGGTATGGATATCATCAGCTACGCGTTAGACCATCTGATATGCCTCTCACAGCTTTAAGGAGTAGGTATGGTCTATATGAGTATACAGTTATGCTGTTCGGACTCACAAACATGCCAGTGGTTTTCATGGATCTGATGAATCATGTGTTCTGTCCTTATCTGGATTGTTTTGTGTTAGTATTCATGGACAACATCTTGGTGTACTCTAGAACTCGACATGACCATGTCACCCATCTTGAGATCGTATTGAGTACACTGAGAGTGCATCAACTATATGCTAAGCTCTCAAAGTGCCACTTTTGGATGGACCAGATTCACTTCCTAGGTCATATCATCTTGAAGGCAGAAGTTGTCGTAGAACCAGAGAAGGTGAGAGCAGTAGTTTCCTAGGAGCAGCCAAAGAACGTGTTTGAGATACAGAGTTTATTAGGGCTAGCTAGTTACTACAGACTCTTCATACCGGACATCTCCCGCTTAGTAGCACCGTTTATGGGTTTGACTAAGAAGGGTGTGAAGTTCATATGGTCGAAAACTTGCGAGATTGCCTTTCAGGACCTCAATGGAAGGTTGACATCCGCACTGATCCTGATACTCCCCGAGCAGGGTAAGATCTATACAGTTTATTGTGATGCATCAGGTATTGGGCTGGGAGTAGTGTTGATGCAGAGCGATCGAGCCGTGGCGTATGGGTCTCAGTAGTTTAGGCCGCATGAGAGGAATTACCTGACACATTATCTCGAGTTAGCTGCAGTTGTACATGCGTTACGCTGTTGGAGACATTATCTATTGGGAGAATGATTTTTGGTTTTCACCAACCACAAACGTCTCAAGTATATCTTTACTCAGTGTGACTTGAATCTGAGACAGCGAAGGTGGGTTGAATACCTTCATTCCTTCGACTTTGAGCTTGCCTATACACCTGGTAAAGGTAATTCCGTAGCAGATTCACTGAGCAAGAAGACTCAGATACATGCAGTGCAGAAGGCCAGTAGTGAGTGGCAACTTATGGCTTTGTTTTCTAAGATGCATTTGGTGGTGCATGACAGTCAGGGACCGACCTATCTTTCAGATTTATCTATGACCTCTACCCTCCTAGATTGAGTGAGGATGGGATAGCTATCTATTTCAGAAGGCATATTTCTATGAGAGTTGGTGGCAAGTGAGGACCCTCCTCCTGGTTGGACGATAGGTGATGATGAGGTATTGTGTTTCCATGGACGAGTGTGGGTTCTAGGGAATATACGCGAGGAGCTTATGCGGGAGTTTCATTCTTCAACTTGGGCAGTTCATCTCGGGGTTACCAAGATGTACCGAGATGTGAGATGTCAGTACTGGTGGCCGGGTATGATGAGTGATGTAGCTGGTTTTGTTAAGAGGTGTTCCACCTGTCAGCAGGTGAAGGTGGATCATCAGAGACCAGCTGGACTGTTACCACAATTACCCATACCAGAGTGGAAATGGGATGATGTCGTGATGGATTTTGTGACTGGTTGCTGAGGTCACCTTGATTCAGTGATGCCTTGTGGGTTGTTGTAGACAAACTCACGAAGGTAGCTCACTTTTTGCCGATCAAGGAGACCATCGGGGTTGATGAGCTCATAAGGATATATATCTGAGAGATCGTACATCTTCATGGGGTTCCTCATTCCATCGTTTCATATAGGGATGCCAATTTTACATCTCATTTCTAGAAGAGTTTTCATAGAGAACTGGGTATACAGGTGCTTCTGAACACGGCTTAAAACCCTCAGACCTATGGCCAGTCATAGCGTACGATACAAGTGCCAGAGGACATGCTACGTGCATGCATCCTAGACTTTGGGGGATCATGGGAGAAGAATATACCCCTAGTCATGTTTGCCTATAACAATAGCTTCCAGGTGACTATTGAGATGGCATCATACGAGGCTTTTTATGGTAGGAAATGCTGATCACCTTTGTGTTGGTTAGAGGTAGGTGAGGAAGCATTACTGGGACCACATATCGTGCAAGAGACTTCTGAGTAGGTCCAGTTGATTCAGAAGCATATGGCTACCATGCAGTCTCATCAGAAATCTTATGCTAATCGACGTATACGACCTTTGGAGTTCGTGGTCGGGGATCAGGTTTTCTTGCATGTTTCGTCGAGGCTGGGACACAAGCATATCAATAGATAGAGTAAACGTTCACCGAGGTATGTGGGGCCATTTGAGATTCTAGAGAGAGTCGGGCTGGTTGCCTATCAGTTTTAGTTACCACAGCGGTACCGAGCCATGCATGATGTCTTCCATGTATCTCAGTTGCGCCGCTATCATTCAAGCCCGTCTCACACATTTCAGCCTGAGGAGGTTGAGCTTGAGTTAGATGTGTCCTTTGAGGAGCTTCTGATTCGTATCGTTGATAGGAGCATGAAGGTTCTCTGAGGCCATTCAGTTCCTCTCGTATGGGTGCTATGGTAGCATAGCCGAGTACAGGATGAAACCAGGGAGCGGGAGACTGACGTACGTGCTCAGTGGCCGGAGTTGTTCTCACCTATATCTTCACCACCCTTGGAAGGTAAATTCAGGGATGAATTTATTTAAGGGGAATTTTTGTAAGAACCCGGTTCTTATTTTGAGGTACGAGTTTCTTCTTTTCTCTTTTCCTTAAGTTTTTTTGAGAAAATATGGAAAATGGGGAAAAATTCTTAATTTTGGAAGTACACGCCATGTACATTTTCCACATACCGTGTACTTCTGGCTGTGTGAAATGAGTACACATGGCGTGTGGCCATGCTGGTGATGAAGGGTGTAGGAGCCGACTACACACCGTGTAGTGGTCCTTTACATGTCGTGTAGTCAGTTGGTAGGAAAATAGTATGGTGGTGGCCAGCTATGCGATAGAACACACCATGTGCTCGTGAATACACTTTGTGTAGTCATGTCGGCAGGTGAACAATGCCACGCTGGCGGGAAGCCGCCAGAGGAATAGTTTAAAAATGGGAAGTACACGCCATGTACTAAGACGTATACGCCGTGTACTATGTTTTTTCACTTAAAATGGGAAGTAGCCTCCCTTGTTCACAGGGAAGGCTTAGAACCGGATGAGAGCTCGGGAGAGGATGAACGAACCTTTGGAGATCCGTCGAGCGAACTTCGGGAATCGGTTTCCTCCTCGGACGGTCTCATTGGAACTGCACAGGTAAGCCCTCCCATCTCCTTGTGTGTTTCTTACCAATTCTTCCTCTAATGAAAGTTATTTAAGGTTGAATGAAATTTCTTTCACCTCAGATCTACCTCATTCTAGGGTGATTTGTGGAACGTCATTCGAGTATACTGATCAGGGGAGTATAAGGTAGGTGGATTGGTGTTAATTTCCAACTTTCGTGTGTTTTTGTGCTTTTTTAGTGCCACGAACCAATGTTGGGGTGTCGTGTGGCTGAGGACACAACAATTTTAAATACCTAGAACTATATAAGTAATTAAATTTGATATTAAAATGCTGTTTGGGATTATTGCTTGGATCAAAGACCACCCCAGGGGTGTGTTCCACTATTTAGTCGTTTGGCTGGGATACCCAAGTGCATGCCTTAAAAGTAATAATTGTAGAATTGACTTGAGAGGAATTTATTGTGAATGTTTATTTACATATTGGGCATGGACCGGTTACCTGCGCCTGAGGGCAGTGTTTTACATAGCATGTGGGCGTCGTTTTTCTTATCCCGAGGGAAATTGTTATTCTAGCCTGAGGGCAACTTCTTCCGTGCCTGAGGGCGATAGAGTCTGTGTCTGAGGGTGACACTACCTACGCCTGAGGGGAAAATCTGTTACGCATGAGGGAAATACCTACGAGTTGGATTCTGCTTACCTGAGGGTAAGGTTTTTCTTGTCTGAGGACGTGGACTGTCTACTTTGAAATGCACTGTGGTGATTTATAATATTTAATGGATTAAATAAATAATAAAATGGAAATCAAACTGTTAAGTTAGTTACTTTTCAGTACTACTTATCTTATTGCATTTTACTATTACACACTGTTGTTGCATGGTAACACGTAGTTGGGCACATGCTTTTGGTGGGTGCCTTTTGAGATATATTTCTCACACCCTGTTTGGGTCATGCTTTTCGGCCCAAACAGATTTTTTTTCTACAGGTGTGGATATAGGCAAGAGTCCCTTTACAGGTACATGACTGTTGCTGAGGAGTAGGAGGGCATGGGACCGAGCCTAGGATCGCGATGCTTCCAGTTGTTTTGTTTTGTTTTGTTTTACTCTATACTGTATTGTATTGCACTACTATGTAACATGTTCAAACTGTTTTCTTTGAACTCGTGGCATGTTTCATCGACATTTATATACCGGTTGGTTATATCTACTATAGTTGTTTATTCCAGTTATGTGTATGGTTTATTTCTTCTGCTGTTGTTGTATGTTTATATTATATTCCACTGCGCTACACTTTGACAAATGAGGGCATATTTTCTCCACTATCAGACTTGGGCCCTCGCTTCTAGTTGGCAGCCTATGGCATTTGGGGAAATACGCTTGAGGTAATGTGGCGAACAAGTTTCAGGGCACCCATTAAGTGGCACCCAGAACCGAGACGTTACAAAAATGACCATGATAACTATAGTATCATCAATATAATTTAATTATATCATGTTATTGGAAGAACCATCATCAATATTATTACTCCCTCCATTTTATTTTTATAAATGAAATCAACTTCCATGAGATTCAAATTTATAACATTCGTGGATGAAGAAGTTTTGTTCTCTGGTTTATCCTTTATTACTGGTCATAAAACAATTTTTATGGTTTAACCAGACTAATATATTTATTATAACCTTATTAATATCTTGGTACCAGTATATGTACATATTATGAATTTTTATGAAAAAACTAGTTCATAGTAATCAAAATACCACCAAATAATCGAAGTAGATTTCATATAATGATTCATCATCATTCCATGTATCATAATGATAAAATGAAAATTAACAACCTTGGATGTTCATAAATAATATTTAATTTCAATTCTAGAGATTTATGTCAATTCTAGATGAACTCCATTACTTAAAAACAAGTGAACTGATTATGAAAATCAAGAAAATAAACACTTCAAAATGATAAAATTTAATATAATAACTTATTAATAAGGGAATAAAAACAAATAAGAATTATGATAAAAAAATACATGTATAATAGGTTCTAAAATAAGTTATTAATAAGTTTAATCTCATATTCCTTGACCATATGTTCAAGATCAGAACACATTCGAGCTTAAGGTAAGGGTTTCTTCATCTCACATCCATTTTGTGAGATTTTCCATATTCACTACTAATATTTGTGTACGGTGAATGTATACTTACCATTAATTTAACATATCACGAATATATTTATTTTCAGTATATTCAATGTATCATTTTAATATTATTAATTTGGGGCATACAAATTGTTTGTTTATAAAGTGGTAAGTGGTTTCCCCTCGAACCTCCATTTTCATTCGAGTTACTTTTATTGTCTAATTACAACAATGAAATTCCTATGTATTATTATGTACTCCCCATAAATTAGGTGTGAATATTATATATATTGTTAAAACTAGTTTAATTTATTATTTTATGGGGAGTTACATGTTTTAGAAGAAAATTTTAAAATTATTTCTGAAATACAAACCCGATTCCAAGGATCTTTCCGAATTCATACCCATTTTCAAGTGTACACCAGAATCTATTTTAAGCCACCATTATATTTATAGAAACACTAATTTTATCAGGATAAATTATGATGGATCATTTATGTATTTCATTTAACAAACATTTCTTTCCACATTAAAATTATCTTTAATACTTTCATTAAAATTCTCTAAAATGATTTAGTTCTAAAGAATCTTAAGAACTCTTTTTACACGATTTCACTTAAATGGGAAAACAATTAATCATAAAATATAATTTCAATGTCCTAGTAATTTATTTTATGGGATATTCATTTTTACAAACTATTTTCATCAAAAATACAATTGATTTTGTAAAATAACACTTCTTTCCAATGTAAAAAGGATTCTTCCCATCTCAATTTATCATTTTTGAGATATATTCACTATTCACCACTTACTTATTACATGTTGTGTATGTACTCTACTTTGGTATATAATATAAAGAGTCTCCTTATTATGATAATATTCTAAGGGATTAGGATTTTAATTATTCAAGGTGGTATGGGACACTTTGGATAGTTTAAGGATTATTTCTGCTAGGATTTTTTAATGATCTCATTTAAAAGTATCTTCATCATTGTCAAATTCAATTGTTGAATCTTGTACCTTATTGAGGCTTGTATCCTAATATGTCATCTACCATATTTAATTGAATGTTTTATGATTAGTTTGAATGTGAATGTGCTATATTAAAACCATTTTCCAACTTACTCCGAATATTAAGTGTTAATGTTTAATGATTGGGGAAGGTTAGTTAAATTTCATATGATAGTTTCAATTTGATTGTATATGTTGTTTATGTTTATCCCCTATCATTTGAGGAATGCATTGGACTTATTATGTTATGGGCTGGACCCGCTATATCCCCTTGATGCATCGGTAGGTCTAATGTGAAAAATTGATGTGGAATTGGATGAGGCCTTTCCAAATTTTATATATGGTTTTGGTCAAGGCCTTAATAATTTTTAGACGTCTTGGCTGAGGCCTAGACCAAATGTTTCAGAATGTCCTTCATATGCACTTCCCTCATTATGAATCTAGTAATTGATAGTTCATGTGGTTATTCGACGAGTATAATACCCATGCTTATGTTTTATTATTGAATTATTTACTAAGCTCATATTCCTATCATAATGTGTTCGTGTTTATTATTTATAAAGGCGTGTGTTTTCAATTATTCACCTTACATAATGAATATTTTTATGATATCTTCCTCTGTATTTCTTACTCTTACTGATTGTTTGATCTCAGCACTTTATTATGTTTCATTTCCTCAGGATATGAAGAAGTTAGTTATCACTGAAAAGTAGACATAATCTAGGATGCTTTGATATTTCTAAAAGAATAAATTATTGTTTTTCCTTTAAATATAAAATTTTAAAGTAATTTTTGTATCCTTTTTCCAAAATAAACTAAACCACTTGGTATTTTGGGATCCAAATTCCTTATTTATATTCCAATTTAATTAAATAAGGCATCGACTCCAGGAAACTAGGGTCGGGTCCTTACATAAAACTACCCAACACAAGTCACTAGTCCCTAGACTTTTAGAGGAGAGTTTTTAGTGGAAATATCAGCATAACACCCACCCAAGTATGGCCCTAGTGGGTTGGTAAATACCATTGAACTTATTATTCTAATGACATGAAGTGTTATAAATAAAATTCCTCTTTTGAATTAATTAAAATATTGTTATAGAAAACACTTTCACTTACTTGGTTTTATTATATACTATCTTATTTAAAATAAAATTATGCATCCTTACCATTGATAATATAGCCTTTTAACAATGAACACATGATTAGTTCAAATATATGGTTTTAAAAAATCCAATTAACACAATCAAAGGAAGTGATTTCCTCAACTAGTAGGATCGGGCCCTATGAAGCCCATTTATCAAAACATCCACATGAGATATCATCATTGTTAATTTCCCTTGACCAAGCCCAAGATGAGATCTAATAACATAACGATGAGTGAAATTTTTTATAGGATAAGTTTAAACTCATCATGATCACGACCCAAACCATGTACACCAAAACACTCCATGGAAGTATAACCACTACACACCTTTCTATTAGGGATTTCATTGGTGTATTAAGGGATATTTATCGAGACCCTTGAAATATGAGTATGCACATTATTTTTTATAGAATAGTGAACATATATTCATCTAATTATTGTTAATTCATAAACTATTTTTATCCAGTAGACACAAATAGTATTTTGTGTAATATTTAAATTCAATTAACGAATTAATTTTAAGGAATTTATCAATTTTTAAAATAAATAACATTTAAGTAAAATATTATTATTAAATAATTATTATTAAATAAAAATGATCATATAATTATTATGAAGTCAAATATAATTTTTATAAGGGTTCAAAAATGTAATTGTAAAAAACCTACAATTTCCAAATAAATTTGGAATTTATTTGATAATTGAAAATTCAAATATTTAATAAATTTTTTGGTTAATATGAATATTATTTTTCAAATAATATGTTGAAATTATCCAAAGGTAAATTTTTTGGAGATAGTCTCATTTTCGAGTAAAAAAATACATACCGTAAAAATATACTATGTGTATTAAGACATCATAATGACCCAAAAGTGTTTTAATAAATAAAATAAATGGTATCAAAGACTAAATATATGTTTTACCTTTAATATAATATCATTTTATGTTTATATTATTTATTATAAAATTACATTATGAATCCACCATAACATATAATATATTTTATGGTTTTAAAATCATTTCTTTCAGAGTATGGATCACCTCCGCATAAAAAAGCGTATTGTCTTTTTATTTTAGGCCATTTACATTATAAAATAATGAAAAATAATGCCATTTGATAGAAGCCATAGGAAAACCCATGAGAATGTTTTTGGTTTTTATTATTTTTTTATGTAGAGTACAAAACCTGTATTTGAGAAATGATAAACAAATCCCCACTCTTTTCCTCTATAATCCCACCCAGGAACCCATTTATATTTACTCTAAAAACATGGACCTCATACTTAATCTTCTATCATCTCACTATAGTCTTACCAAGGCATCCCATGCTCTCAAGAATCTCTCCCAATAATTTTGAGTCACACACGCAAGTAAGGGATCCTAGCACTCTCTACTTTATTCATGTTTCATTATTATCTTATGTCATATGTTTCGAATTACTAATGTTGAGATATAGATTTACATGTCCCCATTACTATATATTTGATTTAAAAATTATGAGAGACCCATTTTTCTCTCATCAACCCATTTTATTAATTTTTAGGTGTCCTAGTTATGTGGTCAAAATTTCAACATGAGATTCCATTCCAAAATAGTGTAGTGAATACGCATACCCAAATCCTATAATGGGTTCTCACATTTTGGAATATATAGTTATTTTATATGATAATTAAATTTATATATTTCACACTCATTGATATTGTAAAAAATGTGATTAAAAATGGTTCCATGTGGTATGATCTATGCGGAACACTTTAGAATGAGACTGAAAAGAAAACAACAGGTTCTCCTAGAATTATATAGAAAAACAATGGATTGTGTAATGTTCAATCCCAAGAGATGTCATTGTGAGAAAGAGTGTGATAAAAATTACTTTATGTGACTTTATCCATCATGATGTCTTGGAAGTTATCCTTTAACTAGGTTTATGATACCATGTTTTATATTGTTGCCACATTTCACATATTATGATTATCATGCTATATCATGCCATATTATTCATGTTTATGATTCTCAATCATTTTATTTTACACATATATTACTATTTTCTATCATGTATAAAATTATTCCTTGTTTATTCCCTTAATAGGTCTTATTTCTCACCCCTTACTTATGTATGTCTCCAGGTTATCCCGTGTAGTTTTATGAGCCATTATATTTTTAAAGCATGTTACGGAAGTTTTCAATAACTTTGTTTTTTCACAGGTTGATGTTGTTATGATATGTACCCAATTGTTAAATATATTAGACTTATCTATAATATAGGTTGTATTAGGTGTACTTTTAAATAATAAATCAATTATAAATGTGAAATTGAAACTGGGTTTGTTATAAATGGAATCCATGGAAAAATATTGTTATTTTGGGATTAAGATTATAAAACTCTAGTGAAAGCCCCAGGGTTAATAATAAATATATGAAAACATTCAAAAAATTTGGTAAGTATAGAGTAAGTGTTTTACCAGGAAAATATGTAATGGTTTGGACACTACAAGTTGATTTTTTTTTTGAAACAAATGTTCTTAGGGTTTACAACTCCGACAAGGTTTGTCAGGACCATCTCAACATAACCTAGTACAAGAAAATGAGCCTTAGTGTGCACTTAGTTTGACACTCCCAGGGGATATGCAATGGTAAATTCATATTCTTATTAGGAACCATTATTAAGGGAAAAAATACACCTACGAACATATGTTCGGAGAAATATCAAGGATAAAATAGTTTGAAGCCTAAAAATTCATAAGTTACAGAAATAAATGCATGTTATTAGTTATACCTTTAATATCCTTAAATTCTAATTTAGATGTTTAATATTTTAAAAAAAATTATCCCTAATTTTACCTTTATTCTATCCAATGGAATTAATAGGTGGAATCAAGTAAACAATCAATGTGATGGTCTATTTGATGATGTCCCCAACAAGAATTCCACCCTGATAGGATAAGAAATCACAATATTTATGATGATACTCTCTCAATTATTGTTGGTTCTGAATAGAAACCTAGATAAAGAGGAGTATCCAAATCCTCTTAAGAGAGAAAAAGCTATGTTTGAGAACTTTATTTGACAAAGGCCTCCAAATCTCAATGGATCATCTGATCCAATAATCATGGAACAATGGATAAAATCCATTGAGTAGATCTTCTCCATCCTCCAATTTGCTGAACAAGAGAAGGTTATACTAGATATTTATCATATGGAGGGAGAATATGATAATATGTGGAAATGTATCAATAATATGAATCATGAGGAAGATATTTATGTAATTGGGGGAAAGGAGTTATGGAAAATCTTTTTTGATTAGTATTTTACATACAGTCTTCCAAAATAAAGTGGAAAGGGATTTCCTTTCCAATAAGCAAGAAGATAATTAATTGATTAGGGTGTGTGAGGAAAACATCACAATACTTGCATGAAAAGACCCCTTCTTTGTCATTACCCCCAAATTCAATATTGAATGCACCATTGGTGGGATAAAACCTAGTATAATAAAATCCTTGGGGATCCAAGAGATTGATAACTGTGAGGAAATTATCCAATGTTACCTCAATGTTGAAATGGAGATCAGTGAATCTCAAGGGTATGACAAGGATGATAAGTAGAATGAGATGTTTCATTCTATCCTTCTGATTTAGAAATATAAATGTGCCTCTAAATTTCAACATCCAACATTTCAAAGGCATAGAAATAAGAACCAACGAAATTGCATAAGAGGGATGATGGAATGGTTGAGGTCCATGCAAGAAGGGAACATAGCTAGTGATTATGAAAAGGAGAAACCCTCTAATGATATGGAGGAAAATAATGATATATTCTACCCTCAGTCCATTGTTAGTTTTTTTATATGCATGGAACCTATGCACTTTTCAAACCAATACACTAATAAAAATGTTTTTGGAGACAAACAACACCCTCCAAGGAAGAAACAATGATATTTTTTCCATCACAACCACTGAGGTGGATCACTAAAATGAAGTAGTGACAATTTTGATTATTATTCATTCAAGAATGGAAAATTTACCTTTTGATTTTGGTATTAGTAATTCATTTATATCAATAATGTTCTGTAAATCTAATCAAACACCACAAAAAATCATGAAATTAGAGTTATCTATGAAAATAGAAAATGGTGAAATTATTGCATCCCAAGTATATAAGTCCCCTATCAATATTTAATGGATAAAAATACCAGCGAACCTTATCAGGCTCCCATTGGTGGAATTTGATAGAATTATGTGCATAAACTAGATTTCACTATATATATATTGATTATACATTTTTGAGAGAAGGAAATAAATCCATGTATTATGAATTATTTATCGATTTTATACATGTTAAAGGTTGAGGATGAATGTTCTTTGGAACCAACATCTTATAAAATGGTTATTATTACCCTATGATCAGGCATATCATGCTTAAATGATTTAGTCCAAGGGAAGAATCTTCTTTTATGACATTCCCATTGTGAGGGAATATGCTGATGTGTTTCTCAAGGAATTTCCTAGTCTTCCTCTGAGACACATGGTTTAATTTTTAATCCATATTATACACATGGATTTAAAACTATTCAAACTCTATATAGAATGGTTATTGAAGATATTAAGGTGATGAAGAGACAACTACATGAGAATCTAGATAATGGGTTCATATGACTATGTTCTTTACCTTGGGGTGAACCTATCCTCTTTGTCAGGAGGAAGGATGGGGTGATGCACCTTTTTATAGATTATCATCCCCTCAACAAGTTCATGATAAAGAACTAGTATCCTCCTCCATGGATTGATGTCTTGTTATATCAGCTGCATGGAGCACAATACTTCTACAAGGTGGACCTGTGGTCAGGATATTTTCACATTAGAGTAAATAAGGAGGATATTCCAAAGAATGATTTTGGTACAAGCTACATGCACTATGAGTTCATAGTAATTCCATTAAAACTCACTAATACACCATAAATCTTCATGGAATTGATGAATATAGTATTTTGTGGTTACCTAAAAAAAATTGGTAGTATTTAAATTTAATATTATAATATATTCCTAAATAAAGGATGATCATGAAAAGAAAATGAGAAATGTTATAAAAATCCTATGTTAGGAGAATCTCTATTAAGTGTACATAAAATGTGTGTTCTAGTTGAAGGAATTATCATTCATGTGGCATATAATCATCTGAAATGTGATATTTTTTGACCATTCAAAGACAAAATATATTAAAGTATGGAAAAGGAAGACATCTATGACCAATATCTATAGTTTCCTTGTAATTTCTAGGATTTATCACTAAATTCTGATAGATTTATATTGATTTTCAAACCCTATTACCATGATGAAACAAAAGGGAGTCAAGTTTTATTTGAATGATTAATGTGAAGAGAGATCAAAGGAGTTGAAAAGGAGTCTTATCTATACCTCTGTTCTCACACTACCCGCAAGTGGATAACTTTCAATCGTATTCAATGAATATTTGAAGATGGAATTCAACTATGTGTTAATGAAAAATGAAAAATTGATAGATTATGCTTCAAGGCGGTCGAATGTTCATAAATAAAACATCCTAATTCATGATATGGACTTGGATGTTGTGATATTTTTATTGAAAATATTGAATAATTATCTCCTTGGGGATAAGTGTGATATATATATGGATCAGAAAATCCTCAAGTATAAATTCATTCAGGAAGAATTAAATATTCACTAGAGAAAATGGATAGATCTAATTAAAGACTAAAAATTCTCATTCTAATACCATCCTAGTAAGAAAAATATAGTGTTAGAAATTCTTAGAAGAAAGGATTCGTAAATTATATCATTGATAAGAATTGAGAGGGATCTAATATTCATAGAATTGAAGAGGATGGACCTGGGAAGCAAAAAGGAAGAAAAATTATCAATCATTTCACAAATGAACTCTGAAATGCATATTTTGGAAAATAAAAATGATTCTTAGAAAAATGATTTGGTAATATAGAGTAACGTGGAAACATTAATAAATGGTAAATCCTTAGAGTTCAATGTTAATGAAGAAGGAGTTTTGAGAATTGGGTCAAACTAATTTGTAACATCAAAAAATGAGTTAAATAAGGAGTTGTTGGATGATTCAAAGAGATCTACCTTCTCTATCCACCTGGGACAAAAAAGATGTACCATGATCATTGATAACACCATTGGTGGGATAACATGAAGAAGGAGATTGCATAATGTACATCAAGATGTCTTGTATCCAAACAAGTGAATGCATAATGGAAAAGATCTACGTGGATTATGAAACCATTACACATACCTACATGGAAATGGGAAACATAAACATTGAATTTTTCATTGGTCTTCTGAAGAAAACAATAATAAATAATTATATATGGGTTTTGGTGAATCACCTTACAAAGGATGATCACTTCATTACAATTTGATAGGACTTTTCATAGTATTAACAAGCAAGGGTATACATTCGAGAGTGGTGAGGCTACATGGACCACAAATATCTATTATATCTAATCTATACCTATGATTTACCCCCATGTTTTGAAATTTTTTCCAAAATAATCTAATCACAGATTTCAACATTATTAAGACCTATCATCCTCAAACTGATGGCTACTCTGAGAGGAAAATTTAGACATTGGAAGACATGTTGAGGTAATGTTTTATGGACTTCATGGAATGATGGGATAATGTTTTGAATCTAGTCAAGTTCTCATTCAAAAATATATGTTTCCATGATAACATCCAAATGGATCCTTATAATGAACTTTATGGGAAGAAGTAAATAACACCTGCATGTTTGGATGATGTTGGGGAATGAAAAATTCTTGGTCCTAAACTGGTCAATGAAATAGTGGAAAAGGTTAATGACATTCTGCAGCATATCAAGGATTATTAGAGTCAAATAAAGGTCAATGTTGACTATAATTAATGACCCCTAGTGTCTCATGTTAGATACATGGTATTCCTTCTTATATCTACAATAAAGAATGTGATGATATTTTGGAATAAGGGAAATCATTGTCCAAGATACATCGTCTCATTCGAGATAATTGATTTTATCAAAGTGGTGGCATATGAACTATAACTCCCACCTAACCTATCTAATGTAAATAATGTATTCCTTTTATCCATCTCAAGGAAGTACATACTGGACCCCTCAAATGTACTCGATCTAGAGGTGGCTCTATTGAAGAATGAGATCTCATATGAGGAGTAGACGGTGAAGATCTTAGATCCTAGAGAGAAATTTCTCTAAAATAAGACAATTATTCTTGAAAAAATGTTGTAGAGAAAGAAATATTTGAGGAATTGATGTGGGAACTAGAGGATGTGATGAAAAAAAGTTACCCTCACCTATTTTAGTGTGGGAAATGAAAATTTTGAGGGAAATATTTCTTAATTGGGGAATATTGTAATGACCCGAACTATTATAAATAACATCCACAATTGGATTTAATTTAATTATGGTTATAGAGAACAAATAAACTTACTTGGTTTTATTATATTCTATCAGATTCAAAATACCATTAAGAATCATTACCATTTATAAAATATCCATTAAATTCTGATATATTTATTAGTATAAATATAAGGTTTTAATTAATCCAAAAAACACAAAAAATCAAAGTGATGACCACAACTAGTGAGGTCGCACCATATGAAGCCCATTTATTAGAGCTTCTAAGGAAGACATCATCACTGGTATTTTGTCTTGACCAATGCTAAGGTGAGATCCAAAAAATTAAGCATGATTCAAAAAATTTATGAGAAAATATTAAGATCATTTAGATCAGGACCCAAACCATGTATGCTGAAGAACCCCAGTAGAGTCTCATCACTACATACCTTACTTTTAGGGAGTTTTATATAGAATTAAAGGGATATATATAACGAACCTATAAATATGAGTATTTATATTAGGTTTCAAATAATAATGAACATATTTTCATCACATTATTATTACCTCTTGAATGATTTTTATAAAATAAATCAAAAATAGTATTTTTTGTTAACATTTAAATTCAACTAAGAAATTTCATTAAATGAATTAATATTTTTTTAAAATAAATAATATATAAATAAAATGTTATTATTAAATACTTTTTATTAAATATAATATATCATATCATTTTTATGATGCCAAATAAAAATTTTATAAAGGTTCTAATTTTATTTTGTCAAAAACCATGTTTTCTAAATAAATGTTGACTTTATTTTATAAGTGAAAATTCAAATATTTAGAAAATTGTTTTGATAAAATGAATATTATTTTTTGAATCATATAGATGAAATTATCCAATTGTATATTTCTTGGGAGACTTTAATTTTCAGGTAAAAATTAGATAAAAATTAAATATACATTGTGTATTTTGAAATCATAATGACCCAAAACAGATTTAATAAATTATATAAAGGGTATACATGGAGAAATATATGTTTTATTTTTAATGTAATGTTATTTTAAGTTTATTTGAGTTATTTTTTATGGACATTATGAATCCTCCAAAATATATAATATATTTTAATGTTTTAAAATCTGTTATTCAAGTGTATGAATCAAGTACACATAAGAAATGGTAATTTTTTATGTTAGGACCTTGGAATTATAAAATAACGAAAACCAGTCCCATTTGGATGAATCCATGGGCATGAACCATGATATGTTTTTGTGGTTTTGAAATTTTTACTATACAGAGTCTAGAACCTATGTTCAAGAAATGATAAAGAATTACCCACTCTTAAACCCATAAAAGATCCCATTTTTATACACATAAAATACTTTTATCGCGTCCTTACTTTGTCCTACTCTCTCTAATGTCTTCCCAAGGATTCCCCAAGCACCTAAGAGTCTCTGCCCAAGTATTTTAAGTTACAAACTCACATATTGGATCCTAAATGTTCTTTATTACCTTGTGGATTCTATTTCCAAAAAATATTATTTGGATATGTCTTTACATGTACCAATTACTAAATAATTTATGTAAAAATTATGATAGAACCATTTCTCTCTCATATTCCCATTTTATGAATTTTTTATGTTCCCCAGTTATGATGTGAAAATTTATCCATGACATTCCATGCAAAAAAATTTTAGTGAATACCCATACCAAATTCTTATTGGGGTGTTTACCTTTAGGCACCTATATTTATTCTTTTAAGGTCTTTCATATATTTATTACACACTCCTTTACCGTGGAATAAAATTTAAGGAAAAAATATTCAATGTTGTATGATCTATGTGGCACACCTATGCTTGATAATTAAATGAAAGTGACAAGTAAACCTATAATTATATATAGCTCCAAAGAATTGGGTAATGTTTAGTCTCAGGAGACATCATTATGGGATAGGGGTTGAACCTAATTCCTAAATTGGACTTTTTCCATCAGGTTTTATTTTCATCTATCCTTGAACTATGTTTATAATGCATTTTTTTAAGTTGTTTCCACGTTTTTCTTGTTATGATCATAGTTATATATCACGCCTTATTATTAATTTTTATGATTCATAGACCTTTTATTCCCTATTGATACTGATATTTTTTTACATGGACCACCTTATTCCATATTCATTCCCTTACTGGGATTTATAACTCTCCCCTTACTTATGTATCTCACTAGGTTAACCCATACAGTTTTAAAAGACATTGAATTTTTTAAACATGTTAAGGGTGTTTTCAATAATGTTGGTGTATCCCATGTTCAAGATATTATTATATGATCACGATTAACAAATACACTAAACATCTTGATATTCAATGTTGTATTTAGTGCAAATTTATTTAATAAATCAAGTATTAATGTGAAATAAAGACTAGGGTTTTAATAATTATGTTATGATCCTATTTAAATATTTAACCAAAACAATATTTTTCATATTTTTTAAATTATTGAGGCATTCTTCTAGAGTTTAGGATATGATACTCTAAATTTTTCCAAGGGTTACTATTGAAATGTTTTTATGAGTTACTACAATCTACAATATAGTGTCCATCACAGTATGATAGTTATAAGTGTCACTATGATAAGTACCTTTGTAAATATTTTTTTTCCTAAATTCGGTATCGGTCATGTCATGTCAATAGGGCACGATTGTGTGGAATATTTTTTAAGGGTTATCACTAACGAGAAAACCCAAAAATATGAGGGTCATTTTTTGATGGACGGTGCCACACTAATGTGGTTAATATTATCTATTATAAACTCTATGTTTAATTCAAAAAAATTATGTGTCATCTTAGAAAAACCATAGGAATTTCCATTCATTTTTTTGGCTGGTAATACAATTCACTCTATTGCCACTATGGTCACACATCCACGAGGGTCATCACGAGAAGATATTATTGTGGGATTTATAGTTATATAAAAATGTCATATCCATGGGAGTAGAGGTTTAACCTATAAAATAGTGTCATACCATGACCCATCTTACTATTTTATGATGTCTAGGTAGGGTGTAGACCATGAGAGGGGTGTTAAACTGGGGAAGTGATCCATGAAGAACTTCACATGGTGAAGGGGGAGGGTTATTCTATGATGACCTAGAGTGTGGGGTTCTATGGTTATACCATGGGGAGGGTCATGATGTAGTTTTTAGTATGATAATTATAACATATTCTTGCTATGATTTTTTTAATAAAAATAACTGAATAAATGAGTTTCAAATTAATATAAGTTTAATAAAATCTCAACATTTTCACTTAGGTGTGTTTACCTCTACCACCCTACCTCTCAAGATCATATCATCCTGACTGGTATATCATTTTTTTCTCATGGGATTCAAGTGTGGTTTTATATGTGGATCTCTTGAGAAAATTATATCACTCCACTTTAATAAATTTTCATATTTTACCACAATATAGTGTCTTTACAATAGACAATACAATTTTTTCTACCTTTCTATATTTTATATAGATTTACCAATTTATGTCATCCATGTAAGAATCAACTGTAGATATTTAATGAGTATCTACGATTGTGCGTATGATATAGGGTCCCTATGTTATACCTATAGTATTAGAACATTTTTATGCATATATAATGTGTGATTCAGTTAATCTAATTTGAACATGGCCTAAAACTATCCAATGTTACTTCTTTTTTGTTCTTTTGAAAATAAAACTAAAATGTTTGGATTGGAAAAAATCATATTACTTATCATGTTACGAAATAATTGAAAATAGAATAAATGATAATGGATATAAATTAATATAAATATTATCAAGATAGATGTATTAACCTCTATGTGATATTATTAATATTTTATGGTAGAATTTGGTTCCCCCAAGTTGATATTATAAATATTCAAGGGTAGGACTTCGTTCCAATTGCGTGATGCTCTAAATGTTTCAGAGAATGATGAATTTTTCCCTGGTTGATATTCTAAATGTTGTGGTGTAGGATGTGGTTCCCCCAGGGATAGATTCTAAATATCTTAAGGTAGGACATTATTCCTCTAAGTGGTTGTGTGTATATATTAGTTACATCTAATACTAGATAAGTAGGTATGTTTGATCATGAGTTTCAATACATATCCCAAAGGTTATTAGTTTTTTTATATTTATGCATCAGTTTATTATAGTAGATAACCATTTAATTAATATGTACTAGATATATTTAGGGTCATCATTGGTGATAGACTATTGGGTTTTACTAACACCCTATTCCAGAAACCACTCGAGGCTATGTAGAAATCATAGTTTTAGGATGAGATTATGGAAATACCATATGGTTGATTATTTATCAGGAAATAAAAGAGAATCCATGGTATACTAGATCAAGCTAGGACTCATGAAAATTATTATTTCTTTACCCCCATTTAGTTAAATTTTTTATATTATAACCTTCGATATATATGATCTTCCCATGCAGGAAGTTTATTGTATATGTATGAATTGTGTGAAAATTACAAAGTTCATTTTTAAAAACAATGAGTTATTTTTATTTTATTATTTTAATTGTATAGTGATTTTGGTTTATTCTATCATATCTTATTGGTTTTTAACATTATATTTCCTCTACTAATTTAAATTTTTGATCTAGGGGTATACACACCCTAATATTTTAATTGGACCTATTATTATAGTCACCAAATTTTGGAATTTGGAGAGGAGTACTTGAGGTCATGACACACTCACGTCTTGTTATAATAAATTAAATTAGGTTATTAAATTTCAAAGTTGAATCATATCCAATTAATTTTTCATTTATATAATAATTTAGGGAATCTACATAAGAGATATTTTGTACTTTCCCTGGATCAAAAAATATTGTATGTTAATGCATTATAAAAATCCAATAGAATGAACATGTCAATTGTGTTATATCTTATAACTTAATGGCCCGAAGGCCTTATTTTTTCATTGATTTTATGATAACCCCCCCCCCCCCACCCCATTTAATGGGATGAGGGGGAACCCATAAAAGGAATGTAGGCTTAAGAATTACATTGCTCATAGGCTTGGAGACATTACATGACCCATAGCTCTTAGGGAAATCATACACACTATGACTACTTTAAACAGCTCATCACCATCATCTACATCATGATCAGATCTCCACCTTTGCATGACTATTCGGCTAGAATGTCCATGTACAGGGGTGCACAAGCGTGGTACCAATGGAAAATTCCATACCTTCTAATTATTCTAAATTTTTTTTAGCCCTGCTCTGGTGGATGTGCCCTGCCCTTTCTTCCTCTAGAGTGTTTCCTTGTAGAATCTGTCTGTGCAACTACAAATCAGGTGGCCATGAGGGCCTTGAGGTGGCATGAAGGCCATGAGGTGGCCTGAAATCCTTACTTAACTAAGCCCTTGGGTGGCCCAAAGGCCTTAAGGACTCCAAGCCCAAACTGGTGGGCCAAGGTGAATAATTCCGGCTACTACAATATTGAACAGTACCTGCTGTAGTACTGCAATAGTAATTGCAACAGTGCCTACTACAGTACTACTACAGTGCCTGCTATAGTACTGCTATAGAAACCCAAAATTATGCCTCAGCCTGGTTTTGAATAATATATTTGTTTCCAAAAAAAATAAGATAATGTAATATTATCAAAATGATTCTTTAATTTTTTTATCATTACAACCAATGCTAATGTTATTTATAATTGAATGATTTAGATTGAATAAAATTAAAATAAAAATTTTTAATGTACATTCCTTATAACTTGTGAATAAATTGGATTTATCCAAACCTAAAATTTTGTATCCTTGATAACAAAAGAATGAAAAAAAATAAAATTTATATAAATTGTATTGTATATGTATATAATTATAACCCTATTTAAGGATAGGCTATTCTAGAGAGAGTTCAATGTTTTAAAAATTTATAGGATATGTCATGTATATTATATAGCGATGTTGTGCCTATTACTACATTAATAAAATTTTGATATCAAATTATGTGATATAATTAATCTTGAGGTGTCTTTTTTTCATTATATAATGATTACACCATGAAAACCTCAAATATAGTTCTTAGAGGTAGGGGATGAGAATTCCACAATTGAGGTTGGGTTGAATCCCCCTATGGAATCATGATCAATCATGAATGAAAAACATTAATAGATATTACTATGTGTTATGTAGTATATTAAAAGGTAGACCCTATATAATTTATTTTACATATTGGAGAGGTCCATATGATCCATATAAAGTACACAACCTTATTTTTAGTTGAGGTATCTCCTAGGTAGCACATATCAGGGTGGAGTTATGGAAATAAATTTTTTACCTCCTTGAGACACCTATTGAGAGGAGGGTGAAGTTGGTGGTTTATACAAAGTGAGGACAATCATGTTTCTAATATAATATTCATGTATGAGTAAACCATCCCATTGATTTTTATTTTTATGATTTACATACATAATTCTTTGGTCAATTCATCCACACAGCTGAAAATGGATTATAGAACCCAAGAGATTATGAAAGTCACTTAGGGATGTATCATAGTGATGGAGAATGTTGTGTTAATTATTGTGTTGTAACTTTTTCCATGATTGTGACTGGGGATGAATAAATTATTAAAATATGTTTTATTTAAGAAATTTTATATGAGATATGGATAAAACAAAACATTTTTATATTTCCCAGTTTTTAATGGATTTAAATTAGGATTCCATCATCAAGAGAATCTTATATAAGATAAAAGGATTTTAGAAACTGAGCTCTACTAAGGTAACACTAATTATTCCCTAGAAAATGGGAAGATACAATTTTATGTTTATGATAATGAAGTGACAGAGAACATTAAAAAATTAGTGGTCCATCCCCTCATCCATGCAGAAGAAATATATTGAGTGATATTAGTTTGTAATGTTTGTTCATCCATAATCAGAGTACACTTCTTCACCAATTTAGTGTTGATTTTATCAAAATGTGGGGAACCTACAATATTTTTGCAAGAGCACTCAACAGTATACTATTTAAAGGGGTTCCAAATCAACACATGGTTTATTGTCAATATGAAATACCACATAGTAGGTTGGTATCTAGAGTTCCTCTATCCATTCAAGTTAAGGTGTAGGATTTAATTTCAAGGGATAAGGAAAATATCTATAGTAGGGGGTATGTTTTTGGTATGTCATTAAGGGTTATATAGTCATGATTCAGTATAGATTCATTTTGTTGAGGTAAATCATACTAGTCTTGATTCCATGACATCTATCATTTGGGGAAAGATTTTTTTTTTCAGTTATACTTTATCATTTTTCTTGCTCTACACCAGAGTATCACATTCTTTCATGTCTACTATGTTTATCAATGTCTTAAGGATATACATTGAATATTTATAAGTTTTTATATAGATCTATAATCTTTTCAGAGTGTCGTATAAGTGTATAATTAGGTGAAAATATTGTGAAATGTTTATTAGTGTATACAAGTTGCCTAGGGGTTTCTCTATATTGGAGTTGATAATCTTTGAAATGAAATTCATCATGGGTTTAATAATTAAATATTAAGACCGTATTGATTATTATCATCAATGAGTGTCATTTAGGTCTCATATGGGAAATAACTATGTCAATATTTGAGAGAAGGGCACGTAGGAATGTAACATTGGACCAAGCCATAAGTAAACGAGTATGACTGTAGTCTAGATTACTGGTATCATTTTAGATTATGTGGAGACCTGTTAGGTGATGTTTCCTCCCTTCATTAACCAATTTCATGATTTAATTCATAAGGAACTTTCCAGTTTTCTACCCGACCAGGATATTTTGTTTTTGATTATGATAAATCTATGTTTAGATCACACATCTATTCCACCTTACTAGATAGATACTACAGATATTTGAGAGCTAATGTATCATATAAAGGACATAAAATCTTAAGGGGGTTATGTGTTTGAGTTAAAGACTATGGGGTTCTCCAGTTTTATTCACTAGCAATGTGGATGGTTCCTTGAGTTTATATTTGATTTTTAATGTATATACTAAGTTATAATCAATAACAGATATTATCTTTTGAATATAAAATATTTATTCATCTGTATTAGTGAATCGATAATTAAATTTAATTATATATGGGTCCAAATTATAATTTGTTGAGGGTGAGGGCCTATTTAGTACCACATATAGAATTCAAGAGAATTTATATAATATATGATTATATAAAAAAAATTAATTATAATGAATTTACAATAGGTTTTCATGGTAATGATGAATTATGTAAAACATCCCTATGTAGATACATATTTTTTATATTTTTAAACAATAATATCATCTTCTCTAGGTCAAAGAAGAATTAAATTAACATTTTTAGATCATCGTGAGTACACATAGAGATCATAATTTATATTGAATGGTATAATTTTGTTAGATCAATCATGAACACTTCACATGGCATGAAATATCATAGGTTTTTTTATTACTAAAAATTGTGATGATTAAGGTGTAGTACATTTGGGAGAGTCCTATGAATGTTTCTGATATCAATAGATTTCTAGACATAGTCAGTTATTACAAGAGGTTTATAGAGGACTTATCTTGGATGGTTTCATTGATGAAATATGTCACCAAGAAAGGTTTTATATTTTGTTAATAGCACAATTGTGAGTAATCATTTTAGATATTTAGATAGAAATTGATGATCTTTTTTACTATAAACATTACAAACCAGGGTAAGAAATATCTATTATATTGTGAAGCATCATGATTCATCAATGGAGTTGTTTAGATATAGGATTTCATATAGAAACTCATGTGAAATGTAATTTTAGGCCACATTAGAGAAACTACCTGATGCATGATTTATAATATGAAATAGTGGTTCATTCCTAAATGTTTTGGTAACACTACATTTTATTTAAGAGTTTTTTGTTGTAAACTGATTGAAAGAGTTTGAAATACATTTTATAAAAATGTTTCATTATCATTTAACAACAAATATAGGTTGGTTACTTACAATAATTTTTTCTTCTGTTACCATATACCTATAGAAAGGGTAATTTCATCTGTGATAAAATGAGATGGAAAAATCTTAGTCATGTAATATAAATATCATAATACATTTTGAGAATAAATGCACTATTTTCTTAAGTGAAACTGGATATGAAGATGTTTCAGGGTCTAGAGTCCCTTAATTATATATCCATACCATCCCCAATCTATATTAGGGTGAATAGGGGTCAATAATTAGATTCTTATTTTTTAGTCAATAATGATAGCAGATAAAATAGGGTTCCACTACCAGATTGATATCCTTATATCAGAGAGATTATCTATGTCTTTGATATTGTGGTGGTCCATATAAGCTTGTCTGAGGAGCTAATGATGGACTGTTACAACACAAGATGGTTCATAAATCAAGGTTTGACCAATATCAATTGTTATATACACTTGTATTATTGGTGGTCTAAGATAAGGAGGGATGTGGTGGGGTTTATTACATGATGCTCCTTTTATTATAAGGTGAAGACCAATAATCGGTAGACTTATTGTAAACATCATTTATTACACATTCATAATGATAAATGTGAGGACATGGTAATGAAAATGTTTATCACGATTTCAAGGAACCCGGGGTTTGCGATATAGTGTAGGTTATATTGGATTAGTTCATCAATGTTGATCATTTTCTATCAATATGTGATATATTATTTCATGATGAGTTGGGAATGATCATGTATTGATATATAGTTCTCTTTTAACTGGTACACTAGTGTTTTTTTAATAGATAGGTATAAAAACATTACACTATAATTATGGTAAGTGTTAAAGACAAAAAATGGTATGAAACTAAATCTGAACACTGCTTATCACCCTCATACAGACATGAAACAATAGAATACTGTTTAGACACTAGGGGATAAGTTTAATGAATGTGTCAAATATTTTGTGTGTTATTAGGAAAAAAAAATAATTCTTATGTTATTTTTGAAAATAAATATCAACAATGATTATATATATATGGAAATGTTTAGTGATTTATATGGAAATCCATTTCGATCATTTTTATATTGGATGAAGGTTGAATAGTAAATGATTATTGAACTAAGTTACATTTAGAATACATAGAGGCCTATATTATAAATCATGATGTAGATAATGAATTCTTAAATATATTTTACTTAGTTTGTCAAATGGACATGTCATCCTCTATAGTCTGATGTTAGTAGATGGGTATTATTATGGGTGTCTCCTTTATTGGGGAATCATTGCATTCAGAGGTAGTGGAAGTTGGTAAAAAAGTATATGGGGTTGTTTGAATTTTTGGGTAGATTGTTTATTGTGGAATATTTATTATATATTCCTTAATATTTTACTCTCATTGATTATGTATTTAATGTATCACAGTTTTAGATACAGTATTTTAAAAGTTCTTATTTCATCAAGATAAGTAATGTCAAGCATGAGCCCAATGCGCTATCTGAGAAGTGTCTTGTATGGATAGTGGATCATTTAGATGACACAATATAGAGTAATATAGTAACTTTTCTTTTGTTATAGAGGATTAATTATTATGTTTAAAGGATATGTGGAATCAAGAGTCTTACCTGAAGCTATAATGGAAAAAATATTTTACAGATGTTACATGATGATCTATAGGAATGTACCTCAAAGCTTAGGAGTTATTTTTCATGCAGGATTCAGAAATCCATAACTTATTAAGGAATATAACAATTAAAATATTATCCAATCCTCATATATTTGTATATTAAAAAATGATTTATGTTATTTTGAGGATTTTTTATGTTGAATTTAGATTTTTCCATGGATTTGGGTTTGAATGTTTATTGTATGTTACTGTAATTTTTCGTATAAGGATATTCATTCCATTATATGTAGATGAAACAACAAAATATGATCGAATGATAATTAGTTTTTCTATCCATTTAATTGTTCATTCCATGATGAGGGGATGTCACGGTGTGGCGTATTTGAGTGATTGTTTAATCTAATATAAAAACCTAATGTATGAGAAGTTATGTCGTGGTAGAGGGTGTCACACAATGATAATTTATATTACAAATCATAAACTATATTTTCCTTCTAAAACCCATACATCTCAAAATAAAAAAAAACCAGATTCATTTTCATGTCAAATTTCATGAGATAATAAGGGTTTGTCCATCACCCCTACCGTTAGGATGCAATGAGGGCCATATATTGAAATGTTTTTTTGTGGGATTGAGAGTTATGAAACTATTTCCTTATTATGGGAGTGTGGGGTTTTTCAAGATAGGGGTTCCTATACATGACCTATAAATCCATTCCAATATGTTTGGATAGTTTTATGGGCAAGATAAGGTTTTCTTTCCATGATGTTTATTCGAGAGGTACACCAGGCTTTGAAGGAGAAGGATCATTCCCTGAAGGCCTACAATATGGGGTTGAGTTTATCTTACATTTAGAGGTAGTTAATTCAACCTCTTGTATAGTCACACCATCATATAAAAATTGGTAGTTTTTTTTAAAAAAAATCATTTAATATTTTTTTGAATATTTATTTAAATAAGAAATTCTTTATTTTCCCTAAGGTGAGCACGACCAGCTATACTCTATCTCTAATGATCCTATCTTAAGAAGTGAGATCACCATTATTAATCAATAAATTTGATCATTTTTTATATCCAAGAATTATGTAATTTTTTTAAATTATTTTTTGATTTTTTTTTATTTTCTCTCTCTTTAGTTTCATTATAATAGTTATTTTCATATTTCTGTATTTTATGGTTTCTTCCCGATTATTCATTTTTTGTAATTTGAGTCTAAATAAATAGGAAATATTAAATGAATGGATACCCTAGAAAATAATTTATGTAGAATTTAAGATATCATTAGATTCATCTAAACTCTCTATGTTTTTCTGATGTGTGGTCACACCGACATAACATGCACTTGACCTAAACTAAATAATGTAATTTTTGTCTTGTTATTTTGAAAACAAAATTAAGGTCTTATGCTTAGAAAAATTCATATGAAATTATATGTAAATAATTCAAGAAAAATATTTCAAATAATAAATGTTTAATGATAATGTGAAAGGGTTCGAGAAAGGATGTAATTACTAGGGTGATCTTATAAATGATTTGGGGTAAAACATGGTTCCATAGGGATGATATTCCCAATGTTATAGGTTAGAAAATTATTCCCCATGTGTTTTGTTTCAAATGTTATTGGATAGGATATATTTAACGACCCAATCATTTTAATGGAAATTACCTTCTTCTAAATATGTCATAAAATCAAATAATAATGAACTACTAACTGATAAGTGACCTTTAAACATAAGTTTGTCACTTCTGTGTTTGGAATTTTGAAAATCAGACATACACGGCTGTGTTCAAGATGTTTTTTGGAGTCTAACAAAAAATAATAATTTTTGGTGAATAGTAACCTATCCTAATGAATAGTAACATACCCTTATGAATATTGATAGAACCTCATTAATAGTATCCTCGCCTATGGTGGTATAAAAAAATATTCAAGTTGGAGGTCCGATATACCAATAGTTTAGAATGAGTTAATGAATGATTTAAAACTGGTTTTTGATAATAAATTAATATTTTAATTAAATATTAAAATAATCAAATTTAAAAAATTATTTTTGAAAAATGGACTTCGTTTTTGGATTCTTCACGTTGAAAAAAGGTTGGGGTAAATTTTTGGGATTTTTATGAAATACTTGAATTTTTTATGAATAGTAAAATCCGATAATTCACAACAAATGCTAAATATTGGATTAATTGAGTCATACATGATGTTATGCTGATGAAAGCCTACTTTGTTCTAATTCACATGACCCATTTACTATTTTTGGTCATGGAATACTTACTATTCCTTGTAAAGACCCGTAAATTAAAAGGAATTTTTTTTTCTTAATTTTTTTTAGAATTTTACAAGAACGCAGTTTCTGACGGTGCCTGATTCCGAGGCCCGGTGTGCCCGGAATCATTTTCCGAAGTTTGGCTCGGGTACGTTCAGTGAACGGACGAGCGGGTTTTTCTAAATTTTGAACCGGTGCCCGGAATCGAATTCTGAGGGCACCGATGAAATCGCAGTGCCGGTATTCGCTTAGAAACGCCTCTTCCGGAGTTGCGTTTGCTCGGGTGTGGTTTTTAATTTTCGGGCTTAAAGTTAAGAAATAAAATAATTTTGCGACAACTTTATTTTATTTCACTTAAGCCGCTTGGAAGCCACTTGAAGACACTTAAAGGCAGCTTGAACTGAGTTGAACTGGATAGGATGTTATCAAGAAATATCCTACCCCCTTGGTAGGATATTTGTGAGGTGGGGCCCGCACGAGCCCCGCCATTTCTTTCCGCTAAGAAACGCACCCGTGAAAACCCCTCTTAATGAAAGTCAACTGACGCGTTTTCTAAATTCTTAACAGACCATTTAATTAGGCGGTTTATTTCGTGAATTAAATGTGTTGTTTCTTTCGTGAATTAAATGGCCTGTTTCTTTCGTTGAATTAATTCAACGAATTAATTCAATCGTTTCTTAACCTGTTTTCGTGTGTTGGCATATTAATAAAATAAGACCAACCCAAAATCTTTTCAGAAGATTTGCGAGGATCCTTGTTTCTTCTTCTCCATCGTGAAGAACGCGAAGAACGCGAAGAACGCGAAGAACGCCGAACCCGGAAATCGACGACGCGACGCCTTGATCCGCATCGCCGACAACGTTCTTCTGCGACGTCTCTTCCTCCGCGACGGATCTTCGATCGGCTTCTTGAGGTAAGAATCTCGGACCTTCCTTTTTATCTCCTTCGTGGTTCTTAACCAAAAACACGGATTTAATTAATTAAATTAAATCTGTTGTTTCATGGTGCGTTGAGTTCGCCGACTCAACACCGGATTCCGCGACGACGCGATGCCTCCCCGCGAAGACGTGACGATCCCTCTCTTCCGCGACGATCTTTTCCGCGAAGAACGCCCGCGCGCGACGATCGACGAGGTAGGGATTTATTATGGGAATTACCCCTTTTTAATTTATTCCCATCAATGTTCTTAAAGAAATTAAAGAACCGAATTGTGAACAATTTTAATCTTCTTAAATTTTTATTTTTCCCGTGTGGAATAAAATTCTCCCGGTTGTTTATCTCTAACGCGGAGGGTGCGGGCCAAACGAACACGGCCCGACGACCCTCCGCCGTTCTTCGTTTTGTGCGGATTTGGCGGGCGACGACGGAACATGCCGCAGCGGATGTTTGACGATTCCGCAGTAAAGAACGGATCCCGGGAGGAGCAATGGCGCAGACGGGAAGAGAATCGGACCACCGGAGCGATCCCGGTGGCCCGCGGAACTCGCCGGCGGCGCCCCGGCGCGCCGCCGGATGAGCCGGCCGCGTCCGCGGTTCACCAACGCGTCCCACGCGGGCCGCGGTTTCCTCAGGTCGTGGGTCAACTCCCGCGGCGCCTGGCACTCGGCCGCCCGGCCGCGCCGAGCCAGGCCGGTCCGACCGGCCGGGCCGCGCCCCGGCCGGGCCGGACCGAGTCAACCGGGTCGGGTCGACCCGGATCGGGCCAACCCAGGGGGGGTCGGGACGGGCCCGTACCCCCCCTTCTTCGGACGTTTTCGTTCAAATGGTCGTATCTTGAGCTACGGGCCTCCGAACGACGCGCTGTCAGTGGCAACGCGATCCTTTGATCGAGACGGTCGTTTCGGTATACTATACTCAAGGTGCACCTTCCTTTTCGGGAGCCTACATAGTTAAAACTCCGTAGTTAAGCGTGCTTGGCCTAGAGCAGTGATCAGGATGGGTGACCTCCTGGGAAGTTTCCCAGGGTGGGTGTGAGACAGAAAGGCCAATAACTAACAGACCGGGCGTCCGATTGACGCGCCGTCTGTTTCGTTGAATTCCTCTAAGTGAGACGGATCTTTTGGCATACTCCGCCCGAGGTTTGGACGCAGGTGGAGTACGTTCGGGTTGGTTTTGCCTTAAAAACCAACCGGGCCCCTAGGACGAAAAAGCCAATAACTCTCAGACCGGGCGTCCGATTGACGCGCCGTCTGTTGCGTTGAGTTCCTCTTGATGACACGGAACTTTTGGCATCCTCCGCCCGAGTTTTGGATGCAGATGGATAGTGGCCGGGTTGGATCGCACCGAAATCCAACAGGGCCCCTGGAACGGAAAAGCTGATATCTCTCAGACCAGACGTCCGTTTGACGAACCATCAGCGGCATTGGTGATCACGTTGAAAAACGGTCCCTATGAGTATACCCTGTGACTGTTCGGGGTATAGTTGAGTTACGGCCGGATTGGTTCGCTCACGAAACCAACCGGGGCCCTCGGACGAAAAGGCTAATAACTCACAGACAGGGCGTCCGATTGACGCACTGTCTATTGCGTTGAGACCCCTATGACGAGGTGGTCCTTCGAGATACTTCCTTGCGGGAATTTGTGATACTTGGAGTATCGACCAGTAGCTCGTGGAGCGGACCCTCCCGGAGACGAGCGGGCGGAGCACGGAGACCGTGTAGCTGACTGAGACCCGACGACTGCTGATCGAACGACTCGGTGTGTGACAAAGGTGCGCTTGGTTGTAGCGGCACATGGGAGCGCTTGGTTGTAGCGGCAGACCCACGACAGAGGTGCGCTTGGTTGTAGCGGCACATGGGAGCGCTTGGTTGTAGCGGCAGACCCACGACAGAGGTGCGCTTGGTTGTAGCGGCACATGGGAGCGCTTGGTTGTAGCGGCAGACCCACGACAGAGGTGCGCTTGGTTGTAGCGGCACATGGGAGCGCTTGGTTGTAGCGGCAGACCCACGACAGAGGTGCGCTTGGTTGTAGCGGCACATGGGAGCGCTTGGTTGTAGCGGCAGACCCACGACAGTGGTGCGCTTGGTTGTAGCGGCACATGGGAGCGCTTGGTTGTAGCGGCAGACCCACGACAGAGGTGCGCTTGGTTGTAGGGGCACATGAGAGCTCTTGGTTGTAGCGGCAGACCCATGACAGAGGTGCGCTTGGTTGTAGCGGCACATGGGAGCGCTTGGTTGTAGCGGCTGGCCCGCATTACTCGATAGGTGGAGTACTACAGCAGTCTTATGTTAGTGGGCAGTACCTCGGAGTTGTGACAGGACCACTGTACACTCTAGAGACGGAGCTCTTCAGCAGTTATGGTTTCGATGATGACAATCCTGGTTTGAGCTGAGACTTTTGACCTTGTGTTTGCCTCATGATTGAGATGGGTTACTTGATAACTTAGGTATATGTATGGGAATATATCTAAGTAGAGGTTATCTGTTGAGATCTTCCTTGTGGTTATCCTTGTTGGTTTTAGAGAGACCTTGAGGGTCTCGGGGTCCCTACTGAGTATCGTTATACTCACCCCTGCACGGGCTATGCCCACACCTCGTTGTGTTGGTTGCAGACGACAGGCAGTGCTGATGGAGGCCGAGTGTTCGAGGACTGGACGGTACCCGGAGGTGGACTACACAACGAGTAAGTACCCGGAGGTGGACTACACGATGAGTCAGTACCTGGAGGTGGACCACTGAGCGAGACGTGCTCGGAGCGGACGGCGGGACCCGAGGATCATTGGAGCTATTTGTACCCACCCTTCAGGTGGGACTTCCAGAGGACGGCTCGACGCTGCAGTTTTTCCTTTCAGTTGCTATTTTTCCTTTCAGTTGTACTTTACAGTTGGGCTTGTATTTCCGACCCCTTTTACTTTCATCACAACTTGTACAGTTTTTACTTAGTGTTTACTTTTCCGCTTTCTTACTCTGTGGTGCTTGTTTACTTTTCAAAGGCAATGCCTTCCCTTTTTGCTGGGATTTATGCCTTGGTGCTAGTCGCCATCCCCTGGCCTATGGAAGGCGGGCTTGGGGTAGTCACGACACGAGCCCCAAGGACGGGTCGTGACAAATTGGTATCAGAGGTGGTCGGTTCTACCGGGGACTCTGATCTTTCTTCTATGTGAAGCAATAGTGTTTAGCGTATTGGGTGTGGTTATCAGTCCAGGGAGCCTAGTGTTGGTGCGGCGGCCGACGTATCCGTACACCAGGACCCTGACTTCTAATTTCCTACTTAATGCACGAAAACATTGATTGCATGTGTGTTTCAAGTTTTCCTTGTGATTACTTCTGTCAGCTCACCAGGTATACTGTCCTGACCGTGGCGCACTTGTTCCCTTTTCAGGATGGCCCCACGACGACAGCCAGCTAGGATTCCGAGAGTGGAGCGTGATGACATCCCACCGAGCGTCGAGGACTCGGTACAGGGCCCTTTGACAGCTGAGGCACCGGCGGTACCTATACCCGCCGAGGCACCGATTCTACCCGCCCCAGCCGCTGGCGATGCACGTCACCTTAGTGCACTGCATGAGTTCCAGCGCCAGCGACCGCCCAGGTTCCGCGGGGAGACGGACCCCCAGGCCGCCGAGGACTGGTTGGAGGAAGTTGTTCGGGTTTTCAGATTAGTGAGGACACCAACAGACCTCATGGTGACCCTCGCAGCGAGTCTCCTGCACGCGGCAGCAGGCAGATGGTGGAGCTTGATGCTCCAGGTGCATGACGATGCGTCTCTCCTCTGGACAGACTTTGAGAGCATCTTCCGCTCTGAGTTCGTCCCAGCCACCCTCCGAGCGGTGCGCATCCAGGAGCTACTACAGCTGCGGCAGGGCAGCATGTCAGCGGCCCAGTACTCGGCGAGATTTACTGATCTCTCGCGCTACTCCACAGATATGGTACGGGACCCGTTCTTCCGGGCCCGGACCTTCGAGCAGGGACTGAGGCATGAGATCAGGGCTTCGATGATCTCCCTCAACATTCCGACTCAGGCAGGGGTGTTAGAGCGAGCCCTCTTAGTGGAGAGTTTCCTTGCTGAGCAGTCTCCAGCAGTAGGACCCACCACTTACCAGCATACGGCAGAGTCTTCTGCAGCGGGCAGTAGACGGATGACGCAGGGGTCCATGAGGACTGGACCTACAGGTGGTCGCCAGCATGACTCTGGATCGTTTTTGCGAGGCACTCGGGGCGGGCAACGACTTGCCATGAGAGGGCAGTGTTACTCCTGCGGCGGGGTTGGTCACATGGCTCGTGACTGTCCGACCCGCCATACGGATGACCAGCAGACGAACGAAGGACCCCCCAGGCAGAGGCAGAGGTTCAATCAGGGCGGGCCGCAAGGAGCAGGCGGCCATGACAGGGGAGTTGGTCGTGCAGCAGGAGTTGGACGACGCTTCGGGGTGTTTCCACCACCACCACCAGGCGGTCCACCCCGACCGCAGGGGACAGGAGGACATGAGAGAGCTCATCTTCAGGCAGCTGAGGCCTACGATCATGGAGCTCCGGGAGCAGATGGACAGGAGCGGGACTAGCTCCAGACCTGGAGACTTTTGTTCACGTTGCTTCTAGTTTTGTTGATGTGTGTTTATAGATGCTTTGTGTCTTTGTAATTGAGCTGCAGTAATAAAAGACACCTTTTCTTGTGGAATTTTACTTTCCTATCCTCTCTTGTGTTGTTACTAAGATGTTCCGGTTTAGACTGTTGACTTGACCCTCACCCGTGAGACATCTACTAGAAGAGACCCAGTTGTCACACACTGATGCCGACAGTGTGACTCAACCCTTGGAGGCGAGAGTAACGGTTGGATCTCTTGGTAGTAGCGTCGAGGCCTTACGACGTCATCCTTGGTATGGATTAGTATCATCCATGTCGGGATTGACTGTATTAGGCGAAGAACGTGGTTCATCCAGGGGATGAGACCAGATTTCTCTTATCGGCAATGAAGAAATCGTGGCAGCTTTAGTGGGACCAGAGGTGGTCCGGGCCATGATAGAGAATGTCCAGGTGAGCACATGGGAGCGGAAGGCTCAGATGCGTGCTCATTACCGCCTTTGTATCCCTAGTTTGTGTTGAAGCTTTACGGGGACGTAAAGCCCTATGGTGGGAGTAATGTAAAGACACATAAATTTCAAGGAAATTTTTTTTCTTAATTTTCTTTGGAATTTTACAAGAACGCAGTTTCTGACGGCGCCTGATTCCGAGGCCCGGTGTGCCCGGAATCATTTTCCGAAGTTTGGCTCGGGTACGTTCAGTGAACGGACGAGCGGGTTTTTCTAACTTTTGAACTGGTGCCCACAATCAAATTCTGAGGGCACCAATGAAATCGCAGGGCCGGTATTCACTTAGAAACGCCTCTTCTGGAGTTGCGTTTGCTCGGGTGTGGTTTTTAATTTTCGGGCTTAAAGTTAAGAAATAAAATAATTTTGCGACAACTTTATTTTATTTCACTTAAGCCGCTTGGAAGCCACTTGAAGCCACTTAAAGGCGGGTTGAACTGAGTTGAACTGAATAGGATGCTATCCAGAAATATCCTACCCCCTTGGTAGGATATTTGTGAGGTGGGGCCCGCACGAGCCCCGCCGTTTCTTTCCACTAAGAAACGCACCCGTGAAAACCCGTCTTAATGAAAGTCAACTGACACATTTTCTAAATTCTTAACAGACCATTTAATTGGGCAGTTTATTTCGTGAATTAAATGGGCTGTTTCTTTCGTGAATTAAATGGCCTGTTTTTTTCGTTGAATTAATTCAACGAATTAATTCAATCATTTCTTAACCTGTTTTCGTGTGTTGGCATATTAATAAAATAAGACCAACCCAAAATCTTTTGAGAAGATTTGAGAGGATCCTTGTTTCTTCTTCTCCCTCGCGAAGAACGCGAAGAACGCCGAACCCGGAAATCGACGACGCGACACCTTGATCCGCATCGCCGACAACGTTCTTCTGCGACGTCTCTTCCTCCGCGACGGATCTTCGATCGGCTTCTTGAGGTAAGAATCTCGGACCATCCTTTTTATCTCCTTCGTGGTTCTTAACCAAAAACACAGATTTAATTAATTAAACTAAATCTGATGTTTCATGGTGCGTTGAGTTCGCCGACTCAACACCGGATTCCGTGACGACGCGACGCCTCCCCGCGACGACGCGACGATCCCTCTCTTCCGCGACGAGCTTTTCCGTGAAGAACGCCCGCGCGCGACGATCGACGAGGTAGGGATTTATTATGGGAATTACCCCTTTTTAATTTATTCCCATCAATGTTCTTAAAGAAATAAAAGAACCGAATTGTGAACAATTTTAATCTTCTTAAAATTGTTATTTTTCCCGTGTGGAATAATATTCTCCCGGTTGTTTATCTCTAACGCGGAGGGTGCGGGCCAAACGAACACGGCCAGACGACCCTCCGCCGTTCTTCGTTTTGTGCGGATTTGGCGGGCGACGACGGAACGTGCCGCAGCGGATGTTTGATGATTCCGCAGTAAAGAATGGATCCTGGGAGGAGCAATGGCGCAGACGGGAAGAGAATCGGACCTCCAGAGCGATCCCGGTGGCCCGCAGAACTCGCCGGCGGCGCCCCGGCGCGCCGCCGGACGAGCCCGCCGCGGCTGAAGCCGCGGCGGCGGCGGCCAACGGACCCGCGGCCGCGCGGGTCCGGTTCGCCCGCGCGGGACGCGGCTCGGCCGTGCGGGTCCGGTTCACCCGCGCGGGACGCGGCTCGGCCGCATCCGCGGTTCACCAGCGCGGCCCCCGCGGGCCGCGGTTTCCTCAGGCCGCTGCGGCGCCTGGCACTCGGCCGCCCGGCCGCGCCGAGCCAGGCCGGTCCGACCGGCCGGGCCGCGCCCCGGACGGGCCGGACAGGGCCAACCGGGTTGGGTCGGACCCGGGTCGGTCCAACCCAGGGGGGTCGGGCCGGGCCCGTACCCCCCCTTCTTCGGACGTTTTCGTTCAAATGGCCGTATCTTGAGCTACGGGCCTCCGAACGACGCGCCGTCAGTGGCAACGCGATCCTTGGATCGAGACGGTCGTTTCGGTATACTATACTCAAGGTGCACCTTCCTTTTCGGGAGCCTACGTAGTTAAAACTCCGTAGTTAAGCGTGCTTGGCCTAGAGCAGTGATCAGGATGGGTGACCTCCTGTGAAGTTTCCCAGGGTGGGTGTGAGACGGAAAGGCCAATAACTAACAGATCGGGCGTCCGATTGACGCGCCGTCTGTTTCGTTGAATTCCTCTAAGTGAGACGGATCTTTTGGCATACTCCACCCGAGGTTTGGACCCAGGTGGAGTACGGTCGGGTTGGTTTTGCCTTAAAAACCAACCGGGCCCCTGGGACGAAAAAGCCAATAACTCTCAGACCGGGCGTCCGATTGACGCGCCGTCTGTTGCGTTGAGTTCCTCTTGATGAGACGGAACTTTTGGCATCTTCCGCCCGAGTTTTGGATGCAGATGGATAGAGGTCGGGTTGGATCGCACTGAAATCCAACCGGGGCCCTGGAACGGAAAAGCTGATATCTCTCAGACCAGACGCCCGTTTGACGAACTGTCAGCAGCATTGGTGATCACGTTGAAAAACGGTCCCTATGAGTATAACCTGTGAGTGTTCGTGGTATAGTTGAGTTACGGCCGGATTGGTTCGCTCACGAAACCAACCGGGCCCCTGGGACGAAAAGACTAATAACTCACAGACCGGGCGTCCGATTGACGCGCCGTCTGTTGCGTTGAGACCTCTATGACGAGGTGGTCCTTCGAGATACTTCCTTGTGGGACTTTGTGATACTTGGAGTATCGACCAGTAGCTCGTGGAGCAGACCCTCCCGGAGACGAGCGGGCGGAGCACGGAGACCGTGTAGCTGACTGAGACCCGACGACTGCTGATCGAACGACTCGGTGTGTGACAGAGGTGCGCTTGTTGTAGCGGCACATGGGAGCGCTTGGTTGTAGCGGCAGACCCACGACAGAGGTTCGCTTGGTTGTAGCGGCACATGGGAGCGCTTGGTTGTAGCGGCAGACCCACGACAGAGGTGCGCTTGGTTGTAGCGGCACATGAGAGCGCTTGGTTGTACCGGCAGACCCACGACAGAGGTGCGCTTGGTTGTAGCGGCACATGGGAGCGCTTGGTTGTAGCGGCAGACCCACGACAGTGGTGCGCTTGGTTGTAGCGGCACATGGGAGCGCTTGGTTGTAGCGGCAGACCCACGACAGAGGTGCGCTTGGTTGTAGCGGCACATGGGAGCGCTTGGTTGTAGCGGCTGGCCCACATTACTCAATAGGTGGAGTACTACAGCAGTCTTAAGTTAGTGGGAAGTACCTCAGAGTTGTGACAGGACCACTGTACACTCCAGAGATGGAGCTCTTCAGCAGTTATGGTTTCGATGATGAAAATCCTGGTTTGAGCTGAGACTTTTGACCTTGTGTTTGCCTCATGATTGAGATGGGTTACTTGATAACTTAGGTATATGTCTGGGCATATATCCAAGTAGAGGTTATCTGTTGAGATCTTCCTTGTGGTTATCCTTGTTGGTTTTAGAGAGACCTTGAGGGTCTCGGGGTCCCTACTGAGTATCGTTATACTCACCCCTGCACGGGCTATGCCCGCACCTCGTTGTGTTGGTTGCAGACGACAGGCAGTGCTGATGGAGGTCGAGTGTTCGAGGACTGGACGGTACCCGGAGGTGGAATACACGACGAGTCAGTACCCGGAGGTGGACTACACGACGAGTCAGTACCTGGAGGTGGACCACTGAGCGAGACGTGCTCGGAGCGGACGGCGGGACCCGAGGAGCATTGGAGCTATCTGTACCCACCCTTCAGGTGGGACTTCCAGAGGACGACTCGACGCTGCAGTTTTTCCTTTCAGTTGCTGTTTTTCCTTTCAGTTATACTTTACAGTTGGGCTTGTATTTCCGACCCCTTTTACTTTCAGCATAGCTTGTACAGTTTTTACTTAGTGTTTACTTTTCCGCTTGCTTACTCTGTGGTGCTTGTTTACTTTTCAAAGGCAATGCCTTCCCTTTTTGCTGGGATTTACGCCTTGGTGCTAGTCACCAGCCCCTGGCCTATGGAAGGCGGGCTTGGGGTAGTCACGGAACGGGCCCCGAGGACGGGTCGTGACATTCCTTTTCTTGGGAAGAAATAATAAATTAATGATTATAATATCATGAAATCCCTCCTCTCCTCCAATATAAAAACCCCCCTTCACTCCCTCTTCTCTCCACTCCTCTCAAGCTCCCAGACTTCTCTAAATTCTGCCCAAATATCTCTCCCAAGGTCCTTCCCCATGAAAAAAATCTCTCATCCTCCTCAAAATACCAAAACCTCTCCCCTTAAGAGGTTTTCAAAAGAGGATGTCTCAAGAGGTAAAATTCCTCTTCCCGATTTCTTCTTTTCTTTTAATTTTTTTTCATTTTATTTCTTTCCTCACCTCCCATCACCATAATAGTATGATAAATCTAGTAACATACATGTACTATAATGTTTTCATGCTAATGGTATATTTCATTATCTTCTCTCCCACCCTTTTATTTGAATGAAATGAAAGCACCGTTTGAGAAGTGCTAATTTAGCACGTTCAAGGACAACAGTTTATCAATTTCTAACGTTATCATTAATTCTGGTCATGAAACCATTTGTTCTATAATTTAACCATATTATTATACATGTAATATATCCTATTTTTGTTTCTGTAATCATTTTTGTACATATGGAATTAAATTATAAATCAAAACACATTCTTTGTAATCAATCCCACCGAATAACAAAAACGGTTATCACTAATGTGATATTTGTAATAATTCAACATCACACTAAGAAACCTAATTAAAATTAAAACCATGTAATATAATGGATATTAACCAAATAATTTAACTTCATTTCTGGACAACCACTTTTATCTTGCATATAATCTAAACTTGATTATAAGTGAACCGATCTTTTAAAGCCAAGTAAACAAATGAGCCCGAACAATGAAATTGAACATTATAACTAATAAAAAACAATTTTAATGAACTAAAAAGTGTTAAAATAAATAAATAAAATATATTATAGGATCTGTAATTATGAATTAATAATCCTAATTTGTTTTTTCAGGTCATTAATAACAAATGAAGAACACCACCGGATTTAGGGTAAGGGATCCTCTCCTTTTCTCTCTTAATCAAGATTGTCCTCTATACTATGCCTTTATATGTGTACTAGAAAATGATAGGGTATGTTTTAGAACCTCCCCCATACTTGCTTCTGGATTTATAAGTGATGAGAATCCCCATTTCTCTCTCATCAATCCCCCTTGGTCACACTCGACACTATGCCGATAAAATAGTAACGAATTCTACCCGAACCTTCTTGGTTATTTCGGGTTGCCTTATATTTCATTCAAAATGGTGTTATCTTATCTATATATGTGAGTCTTATTACTTCTGGTTTGTTGTAAATTATTCTTATATCAAGACCCTTTCATCACATTATTTTGGGGATATACATGATTTTGAAATATTCCCTCCTTAGAACTTCCCGATAAGCAAACTCGTTTTAAGCGGACCTCCCGAATTTTTACCCAAATCTCAAGTGCACTCTATCATATGTTTTAAAACAAAATTGTATTCATAAAATCAGTATTTTAATTATGAAATAATTCTAGGTACAACTCTGGTTTTATATAAAAGAATGTTCTCTTTTCTATTTGAAAAGCTCCATAGTGTTTTCCTTAAAACCGCACAAAAATGTTTTAATTCTATTGTTTCTAAAATAAATTTTTTATATGTTGTCACTTATTTTTGACACCACATACCATATTATATGCCTATTTTACCCTATAAACGTCCATTTATTTCTAATTCTTTCCTAATATGGACACTTTCATGATATTCTGATTGGTTATGATTGATGTCATGATTGTGGTACCGAATTCTTTTCATGGGTGCCCTTATGACTGTGTATGGTTGAATATGTATGATTGTATATGTGGTAAAAATATTTATGTGGCATGGATATTCATGAATATGTTGAGATGGGTGTGTCCAGATAGCACTCTAATGCATTGGGTAAGGTTAAGTCTCATGGGATGCGATGTGAAACGTGATTGGCGGTTAGCCTTGACCCTTACTGAAATGGGAAACGAGATTGGCGGTTAGCCTTGACCCGTACTAAAGAAATGCTTTATGATTCTGCCACATTTATATGATTCCATGTTTATGTGATCCCATGCTCATGTTAAATGATTTTATAAGTTTCATGCTTTGGATATCATTATGTCATGCCTCTTAACTCATGTGCTTGAGATGTATCCTTATGTTCATTCCTTTACTGGGATTTTTAGCTCATCCCTTTGTTCATGTGTTCCCCAGGGTACCCTATGCAGATGTAAGAGCTCAAAGGAAGTTATAATATCTTTATAGAGATTAGATAAAGAATTTTTTTGTCTTATGTATTATGTTATATGTACCTAGTCTTTCAAGACATTAGACTTAATGATCCATGTCTTGTACTCTGATGATGAATTATGATTAAAATCATGATATGTTTTATGTAAAATACATGGGTTGATATAGTTGGTATCTGTGGATGGTCTAGTTATTTTTGGAGATTAGGAATAGAGCACCTTAGTGAGAACCTTAAGTGTGAGACTAAGTATACAGAAATAGTCCCAAATTTTGGTGAGTATAGAGTAAGTGGTTTATCAAGAAAATACATCCCTGTATGGATATGAGCAGGTAGAGGTGGCTCTGGCACAGATGTATCTTGGTGTAAAACCTAAAAACAATGCTTTGATCTAGACTCGAACGGGAACTGGTTCTTGATAACGGGACTTGCTGCACTCTTGGTTACAACACTCCTGGGGGATATGCTTTGGTAGATTCACGAGCTTAGTACAAACCATTATTAAGGAAAAAAATCCCAGAAGAATATATGTTATGAAATAGATAGAGGATAACCTAGATATAAACTGAAGGAATCACAAGTTAGTATGTACTTATTCTTTATAAGTTTATAATTTAATGATCAATGTTACCTTTTTATGCTCAATAGCTATGTATTCAAGACCACTAATAATATTTTCTTTTTCTTAGTTAATGGCGGGAAATAGAATAACACGTTCCAACAACCAATGTGATAGGCAATGTAATGATTGCCCTAATGAAATGCCTGATGTGATGGAAGCGGGTGCTCAAAACATCATGGCAGTACTTGCTCAGCTAGCTTGAGTTATGAATAATAACATGAATCAGGTGGAACATCCCCCTCCCCCGTGGAAAGAGAAAGTTGACGTAGAATCCTTCATGCAGAAAAGGCCTCCCATGGTTAGCGGGTCTTTTGATCCCCTACTTGCAGAACAATGGAATAACTCCATTGAAAATATATTCTCCGTCCTCCAGTGCTCGGAAGAAGAGAAGGTGGTATTGGTGGTTTATAGTTTTGATGGGGAAGTTGATCAGTGGTAGACACTGATAAAGAATACAAAGTCACAAGAGGAAATCAATTCCATAGATTGGGAGGAATTCAAGGGGATGTTTTTCAACAAATATTTTCCTCGAACCCTCCATCTCAAGATGGAAAGTGAGTTCCTTGGACTCAAGCAGAAGGAAGATGAGTCCATCGGGGCGTATGATGCAAACTTTACAAGGCTTTCAAGGTACACCTCTGGCTTTTTCATGAACACCGATAGCAAGGTGGATCACTTCTTTAGCGGACTAATGCCGAGTCTACGAAAAGCGTTGGCGATTCGATACTTTGATAGTTATGAGGACATTGTCTGTTGTTCCCTCAAGGGTGAAATAGAGATTGGACACTCTCAATGGTCTCATGGGACTAGTGACAAGAAGCGGAAAATGGAGAACAACATCGGTGGTTCATCAAACAAAACCCCTGATGGAAAAAAGCCGCACTTTCCCATTTGCAAGAATTGTGGGAAGAAGCATCTTGGTGACTGTCTCAAGGGAACCAATAATTGCTTCATATGCGTAAATTTTGGTCATCTGGACAAGAACTACCGAAGGTATATGACAAATCCCACTAATGTTGAAGAAGAAAAGAAGGTTCAGATCGACACTCGTCCTGCAGTGCAGTGTTATAACTGAAAGGAGCTTGGGCATTATGTGAACAATTACCATAAGACGAGGGTTGTTGGAGGCAATCAACAACAACCTCCAAGGAAACAAGGAAGAGCTTATGCTATCACTACTACTGAGGTGGAGCCAGAAAAATATGTGGTGACAGGTATGCTTGTTATTCATTCAAGAATAGTGAACGTACTATTTGATTCTAGTTCTATGCATTCTTTCATGTCTTGAAAGTTTAGTAGAACTATTCTAACACCACCTCAAAATTTGGAGGATAAGTAATATGTGAGAACATCGAATGTGGAAATTATTGAATCCATGGTTTATAATTCCTCCCTAGATAATGTTTGTGGACTGAACCTCCCAGAAAATCTTGTCATACTTTCTTTAGTGGAGTTTAAACACTATCTTGGGCATGGATTGGAAATAATTGTACAAGGCCAACATCAATTGTTGGGAAATGGAGATTACTCTTCACATACTGAAGCATCCTCTGATTCTTTACAAGTGCAAGGAATAAGATGCGTCTCTTTTAGAATCTTTGTCTAAACATTGGATATTTCTTCCATACGAGCATGAAAATCTCACTCAAATGATTGAGACAAAGGAGATAATAATGCTTGAAGACATTCCCATCGTGAGGTATTATGATGATGTATTCCCTGAAGAGTTACCCGGTCTTCCTCCTGACCGAGAGGTTCAGTTCTCAATTGAACTTATCCCTGGATCTCTTCCAATCTCAAAGACAACTTACAGAATGGCCACCGTAGAGCTGGAAGAGCTAAAGAAACAGTTACAGCAGAATATGGAGAAGGTTTTTATACACTCGAGTGCTTCACCGTGGGGTGATCCAGTCCTCTTTGTCAAGAAGAAGGATGTATTGATGTGCCTATGCATTGATTATAATGAGCTCAATAAAATCATGATAAAGAACAAGTATCCCCTTCCATGGATAGATGAATAGTTCAATCAGCTTTGTGGGGCCAGTTATTTCACTAAGGTGGTCCTTCGGTCGGGATATCACCAACTAAAGGTGAGGAAGGAAGATATTACCAAGACTGCCTTTCGAATGAGGTATGGACACTATGAGTTCATACTGATTCCCTTTGGACTCGATAATTTTCTAGAATTTTTTTTTGGATTTAATGAATAGAGTCTTTAGAGATTACCTCAACAAATTTGTGGTGGTCTTTATTGATGGTATTCTGATACACTCGAAGAGCAAGGAGAAACATGAAGAGCATTTAGGAACTATGTTAAAGACTTCACGAAGGGATAATTTGTATGAAGAGTATAGTAAATGTGAGTTCTGGATGGAAGAAGTATCATTCTTGGGGCATGTTATCACCAGTAAAGGGATATCTATAGACCCTTCCAAGACGAAGGCAATTGAAAAGTGGCTAAGGCGAACTACTGTAACGGAGATCCACAGCTTTTTAGGTCTAGCTGGGTATTATCAATGATTCATGAAGAACTTTTCATGATTGTCAAGCCCAATGACCAAGCTGACATGGAAGGGAGTAATGTTCGTCTAGACACAGGAATGTAAAGACTGTTTCAAGGAGTTGAAAAAGAGGCTTATCACAGTGCTGATACTCACACTCCCTTTAAATGGAGATCTCATTGTGGTGTATGGTGATTCTTCTATGAATGTTTTAGGCTGTGTGCTAATTCAATATGATAAAGTGATAGCCTATTCCTCAAGGAAATTAAAAATACATGAGAAAAACTATCCCACACATGATCTGGAGTAGGCGGTTGTGATATTTTCGTTGAAAATCTGGCATCATTATCATTGTGGGAAAAAATTTGAGATATATAATGACCAAAAGAATCTAATTTATATATTCACAAAGAAAGTGCTTAATATGCTCCAATGAATATGGATACATCTCATCATGGATTATGACTGCTCAATCCACTACCATCCTAGTAAGGCAAACAAGGCAGCAGATTCTCTAAGTAGAAAGGATCCAACATCTTTATCAATGATGAGAATTGAAAAGGATCCGATCTTCATAGATTTAAAAAGGATGGACATGGGAATAATTAAGGGAGGAACAACATAAATCCTTTCTCAAATTATTTCTCAACCATCCCTCATGGAGAAAATAAAGGTTTCTCAATGAAATGATGTTGAAATTCAGAAAAGGTTGGAAGCTGTTAAAAATGGGAAATCCTCCGATTTCAAAATTGACGAGGAAGGAGTTGTAAGATTTGGGACACAATTATGAATACCCTCAGATTCAAAGATAAAGAAGGAGATATTTAATGATGCACATAGCTCGACCTTCTCTATCCATCCTGGGAGTACCAAAATGTACCGTGATCTCCGAGAACACTTCTGGTTGGATAATATGAAGAAGGAGATTTCACAATATCTATCAAGGTGCTTGTTATCTTAGAAAGTTAAAGCAGAGAGACAAAAGTCCGAAGGTATGATTCAACCATTGCCTATACCCATGTGGAAATGGGAAAATGTTACTATGGACGTTTTCACGGGTCTCCCAAAGACTTCGAAGGAATATACTGTGATATGGGTTGTGGTTGACCGACTCACCAAGACATCCCATTTCATTGCTATTCGGGAAGATCTCTCACTTGAACAACATGCAATGCTATATTTTAAGTGGTGAGACTACATGGTGTTCCACTCTAAATTTTCCTTGGCCATGATCCATGGTTCACATCTAAATTCTGGAGGAGTCTTCAACATAATTTGAGTACTGAATTAAATTTTAGCATGGCCTATCACCCCCAAACTGATGGCCAATCTGAAAGGACTATTGAGACTCTTGAAAATAGTCTAAGAGCCTGTTCTCTTGAATTAAAAGGTGGTTGGGATCAGAATCTCCCATTGGTTGAGTTCTCATACAAGAATATCTTCCACTCGAGTATTCAGATGGCTCTATACGAAGCTCTGTATGGAAAGCGATGTAGAACTCTAACCTGTTGGGATGAAGTTGGAGAACGAATGCTACATGGACCCAATCTTGTAGAAGAGATGATAGAGATGTTCCAAGTCATCCAGAGACACATTAAAGCTACTGAAAGTCAGCAAAAGAGCTATGTTGACAACCGTCGAAGGGACTTGGAGTATGACGTTGGAGATAAAGTCTTCCTTCGAATATCTCCATAGAAGAGAGTCATGAGATTCGGGAAGAAAGGGAAGCTAATCCCAAGGTATATTGGCCCCTTTGAGATCCTTGACTGCATAAGAGCTGTGGCCCATCGGCTTGAACTTCCACCTAATATGGCTCAAGTTCATGATGTTTTCCATGTATCACTCTTGAGGAAGTACATACCTGATCCCTCACATGTACTATGCTCAGAGGTGGTGCTGTTGGAAGATGATCTCTCATTTGAGGAGAATCCAGTAAAGATTCTGGACTAGAGAGATAAGGTTCTAAGCAAAAAAGACAACCCATCTTGTCAAAGTGTTGTTGAGGAACCATAAGTTTGAGGAAGCAACATGGGGATTAGATGAATTAATGAAGTAAAATAACCCGCATTTATTTTTGGCCTAGAATGTAAAATGAAATTTTGAGGGAGAAATTTCTTAAGGGGGGAAGAATGTAATTATGACAACCCTGCTTTTTATTACAACTTAAACATGCTTTATTACATAAAACATCACTTGATACAACAAAGAAGATCGAGAGGTTTAGTGTCTTTGGGGCTTAGGATCATTACATAAAACTTTAAACTTGAAACACAACATCCTTATTGAAAACTTCCTTTACATGACCACTACATTCCTTCGTACTTAGCATTGCATGGGATAACCTGAGGACATGCATAAGAAAAGGGTGAGCTATAAAGCCCAGTAAGGGAGTACATAATGAATAACATGAGGAGTACAATACATGTTAGGCAATAGGCATATCAATAGATCATAAGAGAGACATGAACATAAAGGCATGATAAAGCATGATAATCATAACATGGAAATGTGGCAACAACACTTAACATTGAATTAGCATGAGCCAAGGCTCATTGCACATGGAGAATGAGTAAACCCTCATTGCACTTGAAGCACGAGTAAACCCTCGTTGCACTTGAATTAGCATGAGTCAACACTCATTGCACATGACGTATCATGATACTATACTTTACCCAATGCATTGGAGCGCTATAAAGGGCGCACCCTTCTTAAACATTTCATTTCATGCATAAGTGTGCCACATGGATCATAAAACATGGATTCATAAAACATAATCATTTATTCCACGATAAAGGAATGTGGAATTAATACATGAAAATTTACAATCAATATGTAAATGTGCATAAAGGTGAATACCCTTGATGGAGAAATGGGCATGGTATTCACTACACAAAGACATTGGCTTAGAAAATCGGTGCGATTTCGGCAGCATAACGGTGTGACATAAGAATTCATAAAAAAAGTTGATGAGATAGAAAGGGGTTCCTCATCATATTTACATGTAATGGACAGTAAGGAGGTCATATATATACATGTCCCAACAATTGAAATGGAATTTAGATTCATGATACAAAAGTATTGCTTGAATGTAAAAGAAGAGAGAGAAGTTCCTTTCGGAATTTCGGCATAGTAACGGGTGTACATGGGAGGAATTTAATGAGAGAGAAAGGGTTCTCCCATCATTCAAACAATAATAGGGCAGTATGGGGGAGGTGCGAAACCATACCCCAACATTCATAAATGAAATTAAAAGGGCAATACAACTTAAAGAAAATTGACAAAAATGAGAAAGGAAGAAAAAACCCTTACTTGGAAGTGTGCTTCCAAATCCTAGAGAGAGGATTGTGAGAGGCTTCTTGGGAGCTTGGGGAACCTTGGGAGGATTCTAGAGAGAGTAGGGAAGAGTTTGGACGAACTTCAAGGGCTTTGAGTGAGGAGGAAGTGGGAGCTTGGGTGGGTTTATATAGGAAAGGTGAGAGAATTCTTTATTATTTAGGTTTGGGACCCCTTATATTAAAATAATCCAAACCACAAACCATCCCATGGTATTTGCCCATGGTTTCTGGAAAAGTAAAGAGGAAAACAATATTTTACAAGGCCAAGGTCCGAACTTATTAAAAAATTAGGGTTGCTTATGTGGAGGTGAGTCACACTCCCATGGAAATTAATTTAAAAAGGAAAAGTGTTGAATAAGTCTTGAGGGCTCCATTAATGCTTTGAAAAGTGAGTCAAACAAACCCAAAACCTCATTATTTTAATGATAAAACACATATTGGCCGAACATAAGGATTATGGTATTTTATTACATCACCATTGGGTCATTATGATGTCATAAAACACATTATATATTTAAATGGTATTTAATTTTTACGCAAAAATTTGACTGTCTCAGAAAATTATGAAAAATTCACCGTTGGATAATTTCGACGTCCTGATTCCAAAAATAATATTTATTTTATCTAAATAATTTTCTAAATATGTGACTTTTCACTTTTAAAATAAAAACCGACATTTATAAAAAATTCACGGGTTTTGACAGAAATGGATTTCAAACCTTAATAAAAATTTTAATTGCATTCATAAAATTATAAGATCATTTATATTTAATAAAAATTAATTTAATATTAATAATAATATTTTATTAAAATATTATTTAATTCAAAAATCCTTTAATTTAATAAAATATAATTCTTAATTAAATAATAACTAAAAACATCATTTGTACTTTAAAAACTAATTACAATGCATCAAAAATGACTAGAAATTGTATTCATTATTATATACAAAAATAATGTACATGAACATGGTGCTACTTATTTGTTACATAACCCCTTAAAATAGCCGCGTAAGACCTAAGGGTAAGGTGTGCGATGGTGACAGTCTCTTGGGGTTTCTCGGATAACATTGCTCGAGTGGTAATCTCTATCAACTTCCATTTTTCCCGTAGACGATCACGTTCGAGCTTGACTTGATGAAGCTCAGCTTGGGCTTGGTCAAGGGCAAAGCCCAAAGACGCCACCTCCTTTCCGAGCTCCGACAAATGGGCTTCTTAAGGGGAAATTCTACTGGATGAGGCCATCGCTTCCTTTGTCTGAGTAGAAAATTGGTTCGTTAAAGCCTCATATTTAAACTACCCAGATGATCACTGTTCAACGGCTATAAAAGTAACGGTCACAAATCTTAACGTTAAACTAAAGAAGTTGACATCATATAAAAACATAAAGAAACATTTAACTGGATCAAGAGGGATTTTCCATTAATGAAATTTTGGGTCGTTACAGTAATAACCCAATGTTTTTAACAGAAATTCCCATATTATAAATATGGCATATTATCACATAATAATGAACTACTAAGTGATAAGTGACCTTTAATCATAAGTTTTTCACTTATTTTTTTGGAATTTTGAAAATCCGGCACACATGGCTGTCCTCAAGATGTTTTTTGGGGTCTAATAAAACAAAAATAAATATTAGTGAATAGTAACCTACCCTAATGAATATTAACATACTCTTATGAATAGTGATATACCCTAATGAATATTAACCTCACCTATAGTGGTATAAAAATAATATTCAAGTTGAAGGTATGATATACCTATAGTTTAGAATGAATTAATGAATTTTTTAAAACTGGTTTTTGATAATAAATTAATATTTTAATTATATATTAAAATAATAAAATTTAGAAAATTATTTTTGAAAAATGGACTTCAATTTTATATTCTACACGTCAAAAAATTATTGGGGTAAATTTTTGGGATTTTTCTGAAATACTTGAATTTTTGATGAATAGTAGAATCTGATAATTCACAATAAATGATAAATATTGGATTAATTAATCCATCGATGATGTTGTCCTGATTTAAGCCCACTTGGTGTGAATTAACATGACCCATTTACTATTCGTGTTCATGTAATACTTACTATTCCTTTTATTGTGAAGAAATAATAAATTAATGATTGTATTATCATGTAATCCCTCCTCTCCTCCACTATAAAATCTCGCCTTTACTCCCTCTTCTCTCTACTCCTCTCATGCTCCACGACTTCTCTAAATTCTGCCCAAATCTTTCCCCAAGGTCCCTCCCCAAGTCCTAAATCTCTCATCCTCCTCAAAATACCAAAACCTCTCCCCTTAAAAGGTTTCCAAAGGAGGAAGTCTCAAGAGGTAAAATTCCTCTTCCCAATTTCTTCTTTTCTTTTAAGTTCTTTTCTTTTTATTTCTTTCCTCACATCCCTTCACCATAATAGTATGATAAATCCCATAACATAAACATACATTAATGTTTTAATGATAATGTTATATTTCATTATCTTCTCTCCTTTCCCCCCCCCCCTTTTATTTGAAAGAAATGAAAGCACCATTTGAGATGTGCTAATTTAGCACATTCAAGGACAACTGTTTATCAATTTCTAACGTTATCTTTAATTCTGGTAATGAAACCATTTGTGATCTGGTTGAACCAGATTATTATACATGAAATATATCCTATTTTGTTTATGTAATACTTTGGTACAAATGGAATTATGTTATAAGTCAAAACACATTCTTTGTAATCAAACCCACCGAATAACAAAAACGGTTATCACTAAATTTATATATGTAATAATTCAACATCACTATAAGTAACCTAATTAAAATTAAAACAATTTAATATACTGGATATGAACCAAAGGATGTAACTTAAATTCTGGAAAACCACTTTCATCTTTCATATAATCTAAACTTGAATATAAGTGAACCGATCTTTTAAAGCCATGTAAACAAACGAGCCCGAACAATGAAATTGAACCTTATAACTAATAAAAAACACTTTGAGTGAACTAAAAAGGGTTATAATAAATAAATTACATATAGAAGAGGGTATATAATTATGAATTAATAATCCTTATTTTTTTATTCAGGTCATTAATAACAAGTGAAGAACACCAGTGGATTTAAGGTAAGGGATCCTCTCCTTTTCTCTCTTAATCATGATTCTCCTCTATATTATGACATTATATGTGTACTAGAAAATTATGGGGTATAATTAAGAACCTAAAACATACTTCATTATGGATTTATAAGTGATTAGAAACCCCATTTATCTCTCATCAATCCCTCTTGGTCACACCTGACACCATGCCGATAAAATCGTAACGAATTCTACCCGAACCTTCTTTGTTCTTTCGGGTTGCTTTATCTTTCTTTCAAAATGGGGTTATCTTATCTATCTATGTTTTTCATATTACTTCTAGTTAGTTTTACAATATTATTATATCAATACCCTACCATCACATTATTTCGGGGATATACATGATTTTGAAAGATTTCCCCCTTATAACTTTCCGATAAGCAAACCTCTTTTAAGGGGACTTGCTGAATTTTTACCCAAATTTCAAGTGAAATCTATCATATGTTTTAAAACACCATTGTATTTATAAAATAAATATTATTATTATGAAAACCTTCTTGTTACAATTCTGGTTTTATATGAAATAATGTCCTCTTTTCTGTTTGAGAATATCTAGAGTGTTTTCCTTAAAACCGCACTAAAATGTTTTAATGCTAATGTTTCTAAAATACATTTTTTATATGTTGTAACTTATATTTGACACCACATACCATGATATATGCCTATTTTACCCTATTAAAGTCCATGTATTTCTAATTATTTCTTTATATGGACACTTTCATGATACACCTATTGGTTATGATTGATGTCATGATTGTGGTACCCAATTCTTTTCATGGGTACCCTTATGTTTGTGTATGGTTGAATATGTATGATTGTATATCTAGTAAGAATATTTATGTGGAAAGGATATTTATGAATATGTTGAGATGGGTGCACCCAGATATTTCCCCAATTCGTTGGTTAAGGTTATGTCTCATGAGATGCGATGTGAAATGGGATTGGCGGCTAGCCTTGACCCGTACTGAAATGGGAAACGAGATTGGCGGTTAGCCTTGACCCGTAATAAAGAAATGCTTTATGATTCTGCCACATTTATATGATTCCATGTTTATATGATCCCATGCTTATATTAAACGATTTTATAAGTTTCATGCTTTGGATATCATTATGTCACGCCTCCTAACTCATGTGCTTGAGATGTATCCTTATGTTCATTCTTTTACTAGGATTTTTAGCTCATCCCTTTGTTCATGTGTTACCCAAGGTACCCTATGAAGATTTAAGATCTCAATGGAAGTTATAAGCACTTTATGGAGATTAAATACAAATGTTTTTTGTCCTATGTTTTATGGTATATGTGCCTAGTTTTCAAAGACACTAAACTTAACGATCCTTGGCTTGTACTCTGATGATTAATAATGCTTAAAATCATGAAATGTTTTATGTAAAAGGCTAGGGTCGCTATAATATAGTTTCCACGAGGTGATATTATAATTTTTTTGGGTATGATATGGTTACCCATAGTTTTTATTTTAAATTTATCAGGATACGATGTGGTTCCACCATAGTGGTTAGGTATATATCTTAGAGAAATTTGACATTGGATGAAGTAGGTATAGTCTATATCATGTGTTGTTATAGAAACATAGAATCCAATGTTTATATTTTATCTTTGTTTTTTCCTATTATAACCCATTAACATGAAATATATTCTAACTAAGTATATTTAATGGAACCATCGGTGATGGCCTTATGAGGTATTCGAGGACCCTAATCAAGGAATCTTTGGTAGCCAAGTAGAATTCATAATCATTTGATTAGAAAAGGGAAAAACCACTAAACGGTGGTTAATCTATCTTGATAGTACAGAGAAATGGAGTAGGGAACATGAAAGGACTTGACACCTTTTGGGAATCTTTTTCCCCATTGGTTTTATTTTTTGTTATTTTTTGACATTTGAGGTATACGATGTTCCCATTGGGTATATATATTAGGTATGTATTACATGGGTGACATGTAGTGTATTCATTTTTATATAACCATAGTATGCTGAATTTGGTTATTATATTTTTTATCTCATTTATTTATGTTATGTATTATATTATATTCTTCATTATAGTTTTTACTTATATTTTTTATCAATGATCAATGGGGTATAGTATACATATAACTGTTATTAGACCTTTGAAACTAGTATTTAGCCTCTAGAAAACATGTATTTTTGAATATGGTCCCATTAAACATTGTTGTTTTATTCTATAGTGATTTGGGTCTCTGCGTTATAGTAAAAATTAGCGAGTTCACCATATTTAAACACTCATTTACTCTCATCATAGTGGGATAAGGATGTCTGTTTTTTTCATATCGTCCAATTATATTGGTTAAAAATAATAAAATATTACTATATATAATCTTTAACCAAAAATTAAAATACTAAATATTTGTTTTCATATTTTTTCATAGACAATTGGATAGTAATTTCATCAAATAAGAGATGTCCTAGGAAACTAAAATAATAGATAATGAGTTAAAATTCAAATGAGATTCTCTAAAGTTTGATGTTCTGATTAAAAGATAAAAATAAATTAACATAATTATACTAATGAATTTATATTTGGATTGGGAGTATACATGATATCATTACATAAGGAAAAAAATTACAATATGGTGTTCTTATGATTTCAACCACTAGAAATGGTTTTATGATGCTATATATTTATAGGTATGATGGCTCGACCATACTTGGTCTTTCCTCACATGAGGAGTCGGAACTATCCCATTTTAACCCTCTCGTCAAGATCATGATGAGAATATTCTCCTATATAGGTATTTTTAATGAGACATTGAGACCAATATTTTCAATAAAATTGCACCGTTCATAATTAATGAGGACATTAATGGTGGAAATGTTTGAATTCAAGATGTGAATGGATTTTTTTAATTCTATAAAAATATTAATTTCTGAATGTGCCGCATGAAATATTATTTTCCAGGGGATATATATTTTTGTTAGTGGAATACCAACAAATAATATGTTATTAATGTAGTCCATTGTTTTATCATTATATATTTTATCATAAGAGATATAACATTAAATTTTATCGTGTTGGTGCTTGGGTAACATCATATATTCGTTTCCAATAGAACTATTAAATCATTCTATTAAATTAATATTTTAGGATTCTTCCTATAGTTTTTAATTATAGTCTAGTTCCCCTCATAGAAAATCTAATATTATATGAAAAATAATTTTTTTTAACGGCATGAGTACACCAAGTGTTTTATGAATAGTGTAGGTATTTACAGTTGACCATTATCATATGGAATTGATGCTTAATTTGATGATTAAAATTTATTTAGACAAATATTGTGATAAATTTTATTGGGGATTCATAATATTTTGTGTTATGAAGTATTTTTTTCTCAGATGTTTTCTATGACTTGGTGTTTAAGTTATTCTCTTCCAAATAGAATTATACATATATTACGGGTAAATTGTATAGATTATTTAATGTAATTCATGTTTTATGTTATATATACACTATTTATATTTTTTTATTCATTAACATTCATGAATTTATAATTTTGAATATAAATATTGATATAGAGGAGAGTAATGTGGGTTATCTGAAGGCACTTTATGATGTACCCCTATTTACCCCTATTTTTTTTGTAGAATATTCACTAGTTTTCCCATATGAAATAGATAATTTAATTCCATTATGAACATGAACAAGAATTTTGGAACTAGAATGATTAATAAATACAAGTCTGTATGAGATCCCAAAAACCATAAGATAGTTGGCTAAGATCAATGGTAATGATCCTTGAATTTTTTTTAGGTTTTAGTAGATAGTGTTTCTTATTTGATTCTTTGGTATTACCTCTAATCAAATGGATGGTTTTAATTAATAATTTTAAATATAATATAGTAATTATTACTATGAGTATATATAATTGTAAGAACATGTTTATTACAAATGAACAAAAAAAATTATTCCAAATTGTCTTAGATTACATATATACTCATCTCATGTTAATGGTGGTAGTTCTATGTACTATATTTAGGAGGATAGAGGGATTATTTATCAATTTTAATTGGGATTGAAATGCTAAAAATCAAAATCATTGGTTTAATTGCAGAAACTTGTCTCCCCTAAAGGATAAATGAGTTATCAGTTTTCATGGGCTAGAAGAAAAAATAAATTCCCTTTATTTGATGTTCGCATGTGATATCCTGATAGGATCCTCACATTAGGCATGGTTTTAAATTGGATACATGTAAAATCACTTTATGTTATATGGAAATAAATAAGGTAGTATTCTTCAAAAAATATTTATGCATTTCTACTTTTATATACTCTCATTGATATATCAAAGAGGATTACTCATATCTACTAATAGTTTTTAAAGGATAATGGGACGATTTCTCAATGTTATTTCATTAACATTTTATCCAATATATGATGTTATCAAATATTTTGGTCATAGTAGCCTTTTTTTCTTATAAGTGAGTCTCAAAGTAATATTTCAAATATAAACTCTCATAAAATAGAATAAAATATTATAGTGTACCGCCCTATTCCTTCAAAAACAATTTCAACCACCATTTCTGAAATATTAATATAAATTAAAAGCCTAATATTATATTAGGATATTTTATCTTGATTTTTTTATCTTGATATGGTATTTAATAATATATGAAGAGTATGAAATAATTCACTTCATACTAATATTTATATTAAACATAGTTCTATTTTTCTATATTCAAAGTGTTTGTGTTTTTCATAATAATTTGAAGAATCTAAAAATTATATATTATTTTAAAGACCAATGTATTATCCTCTATAGGATCATTTTAGGGTAATTATATTTAAAACAATTAAATTGATTCTATTGAATCTATTCTTAACACTAGGTTTGGCGGCATGACATTTTCAATTTTAGGGACTACCACCAACTGAGAGGTTTTTGTGTTCGATTTTAACCAATTTTTTGTAAAAGAAGATGAAATTTATGGTTTCCAGTTCTTTATTTTTATTACCGAATAGGTATAAGGTCATAAAAATGTTGAAATATTTGGATGTTATGAGGAACAATGAATGTTTTATGGAATTTCTAAAAATAGTAAGGATGGATTTGTGCCACATGATAATTTCCTCAAAAATAATGTCTTTGGGTTAGTGGCATAAATGGATAACCCATATCCATGGCATTAAACTACATAAATATTTATCATTAATTTAAATAAAATTGATAAAATATGAGTGCTTCACGATAGAAAATAACGAGTTGTGATTAGATTTGCAGCATTCTTTGTAGATGGGAAATATTTGATGGGAAAATAAATTCATCTAGATTTGGTATTTCATTTTAATTTTATAGTGGTATTACTATATCCTTTTGAGTTAAATTATTCTCTGGTCCTTAAATATATATATTAAAGCTATTTAGTACATTTATTGGTTCTATATTTTATTTAGTATTAAAAATTATTTTTCCAAATTATTTAATGGAAATCATAACTTTAATGAATGAAATTCGATTGCGAACAATTTAGACTTGTATTATTATTCTATCATTAATGAGGAAAATTTCTGGGAATCTTACCTTTTATTTTTATGTTCTTTTTCTATTTTGATACATTGGGCCTCGATTTTTATTGGTCTCTTTGATATTTTTACAAAGATTTTTTTCACATATATTTTAATAAAAATATGGTGATTAATTCAAAAAAAATATAATTGATTTATCCAAAGTTATTGGTTATTATTTTATATGTTATTATGATATAGGCATAATGCATGTGTGGTTTTTGTATAATTGGTATTCAAAAAGACATGTTTCATAAATAATAAAAGTCATATTGTATTATATGTCGGTAGTCACATTGTATAATATAAGCTATCTATATTAGAAAATACAATGTGAAATTATTATAATATGATTGAATTAAGATAAATATTACATTTAAAATCTTGACTCATTTATTGGATGATCCAAAATATTATTTCTACATTAATAAAATATTTTAATTGGAGTTTAATTTATGCTTCAGTAATCATTGATATATTGTTTAAATAATAGAGGATGGTTTATTATGGTGTATATTATAGAAGTAAAAACAAAATTTCATGATTTGTTACAAAATTTTAGAAAAATTATACACTTCCTCTATTGAATCCCATCTATTTAATATAGGGGTAATAAAACAGAATCCATGGCCCATGTTATTATGACTTGAATGTATTATAACTCTTTTATGTTGATGTATATATTTTTTTCTATCTCCTTTTCCTATGTATATGATTCCATGTTTTGGAAGTGATGGATATCATACATCTAAAATATATAAATCGAATATTAAATTGAACACTTATGATGGAAAGAGTTATTTGGGTAAATCAAATTTATTCTCCTCAAACATATTGTAAGTGAACATTAATATGAAAATTGAATAAAAGTTATTGTTATATTATTTATTCTCATTAGGTTTTATCTAAAATCACTCATAGTATATTTTGGTTAGGTTTTAACTCTTTTAGAAACATGTATTTTATATTATTTGTCATCAAAATCCACCATTTGAAATAAAAACTTTAGAATTTATAATATTGGTCATTTTATTTAATTATTCATTTATTATAAAACTCAATAATCACTAATTTTAAAAATATTTAATATCCCACAAAATATCATCATATGTGCTGTAATGAATAACCCAAAATAATTATTTATTTATTAAATATATATTTTATTTTTTGCTAGAAAATGATTAAAAAATAAATAATTTTCATGAGTTTTATTGACAAATTTATTTCCATAAGTTACATGTCTAGATAATTAACATAGAATAATGACAAGTTAAATTTCTTGAAATTTTGGAATTTTGAACATATATGATGAAGTGGTTGGATCCATAAAGAAATCATAACTTTTTCTAATGTATTGATTCCACATCTTAAATTCACCCATGGTCTTAAACCGGAATATATATTTGTAGAGGTTGAGTAATCCTTTTTTGGTGAGTTGAAGGAAATATTTTTGGTGATAGATATCTAGAAGAAAAATAAAGGGTATCCATACAAAGTATGAATGATGTTGAAGATTAAATATGAGTATTTTTTATTAATTATTAGAGATGTAATTTTGATACATGAGATTGTATTCTAAATTATTTCTTAGTTGTATCAAACTAGATCAAAAATTCATAATCCACCTGAGATTAATTCTAGGACATTGAAGGCAATGTAATTAGGTCTTGACACATACAAAGTGTTCATCTATTCAAGAAATTGTAGATATTGTAGAAAGTTAATCTAGATAATAATTCATATTATTTTATGATTATTACTCAAACTAAAAAATAATGTTGGTTTGAAAATAGTTTTTTTATGCATGGTAAGTCTGGATGATAGAATTATTATTAGAATGAAGGTTAATTATCTAGAAGGGTGAATCTGATAATATGGGTAAAATAAGAAAATAATTAAGTTCTCTCGAGTGTTTCTAGATATATAATTAATGTCCTAAGGATTATTTGATGTAAAATTATACCATTTGTAAATAAAAAATCATTTAAAAATGATTTTTTTGTTTTTTATAATGGTTTTTAAAAGATAGAATAAAAAATTCTTAAAGTTCGTATGATGAAAGAAATAAAAGATGAAAAATTAATAACATCAAAGGTGAGTTTTATTGATGCAATAGAAGAAATTATAATCCAATGTTAAAATATGGGTTTGATCTAGGGTATAATAGCACAGGAAGTTTGGGAGTTACATTATAAAAAATTAAAAAATCTAATGATTTTATAAGAATAATTCAAATTTTATGGATGTTCAACATGAATGAATGGATTTTAATGCATTTTGAAAACTATATTAGAAGGTTTCATAGAAAATTGGAATAATGGATGAATTATTGAGAAATAAAGACACAATATCATTCAAGTATGGTGGTTTTGAACAATTTTTGCAGGAATGTAGAGATGTTTAAAACTTAGAGGATTCATGTTTTCTGAAATCATGAAGGGATACACAATTCATTGTTTAGGCTAATAAATTTGGAATAATATCACTATTAATGAGTTTAGTGAAAACTTTTAGGATAGCTGAATGAACTATGTTATTGGGAAGGATTATATGAAACTATTCTATACATAAATATATTTACATGACAATAAATTGAGAGAATAAATTTACATGTATAATGATTTTTCAAAGGAATTTATATGATTCAATATTTAAGCACAGAACAATGTCGAGTTCTATTACATAGCATTATTGTTCTAGATATTATGATTCAAAATATATAAGATAATATAGTTAAGATATCAGATAGAGATGTTTGGGATATTTAGGATCCATATAGTGATGTTTTGGATGATGAGTTTGGAAGCAAGTGCTGATTTCAATTAGTTTAAATGTTTTAAGGATGATCATTATTAGTTATTGAAAAACCCTAATGAAATTAAGTTCTTCTTTATTATATTTTCTAGTAACATTTTAATATTTTTCAAACAGGTAAAAATAATTTCATGGAGTCATATGTTATGGGAGACATTATTTGATAAATGAATATAACTTCATATTCCGGTTGTAATTATTGATGATATTAGTTTAAAATAAATGTCTAAAATTCATCCCAAACCGAACAAGGATATATTCAACCAGAATGGTGGTGAACCATGAAAAAATAATTTCTTCTTTTATATTTTCTTATATTAATATTATATACAAGAATGGGTGGTATATAACATTTAGAGGACTGGGACTCAATTAATTTATAGAGATATAATAGAGAAAAAAAATACAATTACAAAATATTACTTATTAAACCTCACATAAGTGGAGCATTATATTCTAAGGAATGTTAACTTATATCAGTATGACCAAATTTTCCTATAAAATAATTTTTTTAGAGAATGATAATATGAAATTACTTAATAGAATATATATTTCAACTTTTCATGGAAGGATGAATATGATGATTATTTATCTTCATTCACTTGTCTTAGATGTTTTTTGTGCAACTACTATAAGATTTACATAGATTTTAAATGATTATCCCCTTAATTTTGTTGATAATTGAAACATAAAGGTAAATGTTGAGGAACTGAATTCAATTCATATCTCTTTATCAGAAAATGTCTATACCATGTTCATGGGACTCCAAACTGCCCCGGATATTTGGGACAATATTGATATTGTTTTTGGTAATGATACCCTTTTGGAAACAAAGATAAAATTATAGATTGGAAAGGTTAATGATGTAAGAATAGCTGATGAAGAAAAAATTCATGACTATATCACAAGAGTGAATGATATTTTATGAAACCTTATAGGTTTTGGAAATAATATACCAATCATTAAACATGTATTATTTCATATTTATTGACAATTTTTCTTAATAAATACAATTTATGGATCTAGAGGTATACATTGTTTAGAATATTAGACATAAAAATACAACCACTTAAATATGATGAAATAATAATTATTTAAGACTCTTCATAGTTATCATGACTCTCACCGATCTTTTAAAACTAAAATTGGATATCTTAGGGAAATGCATAAGGAAAACGGTTATCTAGTAATCTCATTAAGGGAATTAATAGTGTAATTTTTCATAACATTAGATTTAAGTGGAATAACATTATTTCATAAAGAGGATTATCATAATCTTGAAGACATGTAATTATTAAATGATGTCATAAGATATTAAACATGTTGAAACAATATATAAAATGATATTATAAACAGAAGTCAAGGGCCACTCTAAATATAATAATCCTAAAGTGTACAAAGTACCATATTGTATTGGATCACTCCTCATTCCATGAATTATAATGGAAGAAGTCCCAGAGTGCATTTCCTTCACTCCCAGAGAACTTATAGGACATATCATGGGATATAAATCATTATAAAATGTGTTTAATAGATATATAATTTTTTTACCACACATCACATAAATGAAATTTAAGCATATGTATTCCCCAATAGAGAAAGAAAACATATATAAATCATAAGCATAATCAAACACATAAGAAATATATGGGTTTCCTAATCCTAATTTTTGGAAACAATCAAAGGCTAAATGAAAAATATTATATAGATAATAATAAATAAATAATTTTGAACAATGATAATTCAAAATGGTATATAAGTCTTTAATATTGAGTTTTATTTTAGAAAATTCATCCAAAAGATCCCGATAAGTATAAAATGAACCACTTTGGTGGATATTTTATGAGATAGATAAAGGGGATATTAAAGAAGAAAATAAATTATTATTTACTATAATAGCTGTATTTAATGAATAGGGTTATCCAGAAAATAATTGATATTTTTCAAATCTATTAATTATTTAAAATAATTTTTGGCGGTGATGCTCTCTCTGAGACAAGAAATTGGAATGTTCTCTAAAACTGAGGTTACATAAAAGTGGGAATTTTGAAGGGATATAAAACATGTATACCCATAACATGAAAGGTATATTTAACTAGGAATATATTAAAATATAATATAAATAAAAATAGATGAGGTATATGATAATATTATTTAAAAAAAGAAAGAAAATAATAGGGAACTTGTAATGGGAAATCCCCGAAGGTATTATGAAAAACCACTTACATCGAGTTCTAGATCTGTTCTGTGCATGTGCATAAATTATTGAATAACCCAATTAATTTTATTATATTCTTACCTAATTACCATATTAAAAAATATTTCTTATTCCAATTTCATTTAACTATCATGTATTATTTTTTAATAATATTTTCTTCTTTCTTATGTCAGATACTTGAGGTTGTGCTATCAATTTTTTCATAACTCCTTATATAGCTTGACGATGATAGAAAAAATTATAAACTATATCCATTGTATCAAACATATTAATAATATTATGTAAATAATTTTTCTAAAAGAAATATATTTTTAAATCCATCCATGGTGGGTGGTGATGAATAATTATACTCATTCAACATGCAGGTAATAATTCGCACATATAGACGATTATTAAATAAATTTCCCAATAAATGAGAGGGAATGAAGGAATATGATAAAAGAAAACATCATATATATAATTAATTTATTGATACCATATTTATTAATCTGATATATCTTTTTTATTATCCATGAATGGTGATGATGAAAAATTGAGGGCGTCGCTTTTTTTGAGTTGGAAGTCCATGAAACACACTAACGATCCTTTTATTTTTTTACAGCAGATGAAGATGAATAAATATTGCATTTTTATTAATATAATTACATATAATTATGGTATTTAATTTTATGTTGATATATTATTATGGAAATATGATAATTGTATGAGAAATATTATAGAGTATAAATTCATGAAAAGGTAATACATACATCGATTACTTGATATTCTCTGATACAAAAGTGATGTCCATAATACAAGCTACAGAGACCAAGGGTTTAATGTGTTGACCTAGATGATTATAATTAAGAGGCCTAATTGGATTCATTATATGACCTCAAGTATGCCTCTCGATATTCCAGATGTTATTGACTATTACTGACAGTCTAAAGAGATACATGGGGAGAATATAACATCCTTATTAGAGTAAAACAATATTGGTAATCATAATAAAATTAAAATGTACTAATAATACAAAAACCATAATCACATATCACATTCCAAACAATAGAAATATTCATCAATCACATAAAGTTACATATCATCTCATGATATTATAATGTGCCAATGTGGAAACCATAATAATATAGTAACAATAATCTCCACAATGGGTCCCAAAAAGAATGTTAAGTCTACTCATCCATGCTACATCATTAGAAAACTATATATCATATAGTCCATTACCTTATCTAAACCTACAATAATGACATTCTCTCAGGTACCAATGACTACCAGAGAAAGGTGGGAATACAACATAGTCGGGAACCACCAATTGTGTATAATGAAATATACGGTCATAGAAAAAGTATATACATGTTTGATGGAGTAATATTTCTAATATGGAATAAAATAAAAAATTTTAAAATTACCAATATCCATTTAGTCTCATAGAACACGGGCTCCAAAAGTATGCTCCATAAACTCTAGGGGTCAACAAATTATAAAAAATGGTAAGGGGGTGTGTCGTTTATCATTTCATCCCATTTGATAGTACAAAGGGGATCTCATCTATTTTCAAAAATCATGTCAAATCAGTTTCTCTTGGATCATCACATCAACACCCAAATCAAGAATATGAGATATCATTCCAATAATTCTAATACAAGGATAATAAATCCTTTTTCTGAACATCCTTATACATGGAGATCAAATTTCATTTACAACATCCTTACCCATGTGTTAGAAGCATCATATACCATATCATAAATATAACTAACAACCCTTTATAATGTTCCAAAAAATTAACCATTTAACAAATAATGGAAACCATGATATCCATTATTCTCAAGTATTGAATAGTCAAATTTTCTATAACATTTATCCCCTTCAACCAACTATCATACATGAAAATTTCAAAATTTCAATCACATTCTACATAATGAATCCTTGAAAAAATTAACAAAACACACATAAGCCCATTTTTTTATTTTTTATCATTTACCTTTATTATGGAATATCAAATTTCTATTCCATTATTACCAAAAAAACTATTAGGCCCATTTATCATCCCTTTTACAAATGAACCAATTTAATCAAATAACCCCCCTTACTCCGTTGTTTCCATTAATCTTACCATTTAAATAGGGGCGGCATACCCCTTGGGTGACCATTAAGCCTACTGTCATGATCTATAATAAAACCAAGAAGGTCTATGAATGTTCTATCACAACATTATATGGACTAATTAATTTTTTGAAAACAAAAATTTCACATCACAATAATGCAATGTAATATAAAACATACATAAACAGATTCATGAAATTGGGAGGAACCACTTAGACTACTTAACAATGGGAAATTGAAAAACACTCACTTAAACATGGCCCTTTATTAATGAACAAACATCCTTCAACATAAAATCTATGAATTCCTTGAAGACTGGTTTGAAATACAACATTGGAAGATAAAACATTAATCCATGCTTATTTAAAAAAATAAAATAATTGAGACTTGTAGAATGAACCAATCTATTGATTCACAACCAAATGCACTTCAAATGACCCAATATTGAAAGGTTAATATTTTTGATGGATGAGTGATCTAGTAGTTCAAAACCCTTCCTGATAGAGGTTCAATAGAGAAGATAATATGGTAAGAACCTTTTAATCTATAGAGGTAAAATGTTAATATCTTCAATTTTCAAAAGGTACATTGTTTGGAATCATGGTTTGAAAAATAATACACTTAACGCGTTGTCTTCTCGATCTCATAAAAAATCATGTAACATGGTTTTTTGGGGAATCTAGTACAGTTTGGAAAAATGGTATAGAGGATGTTTTTTAATATCTATCAAAGAATGGTTCTTAAGAATCCCTTTCATGGGTTTTCAATCCATGTAACCACCTTGCACAAGGTGCATAATTATGGTGCATGTATAGTACTAGCTATGATACAAGCATTCAACATGAATTGATGGGTCACATTCTCCCCTTTTCCATTTCTCAAACCAATGAAACACCCCCAACACATCTCACACACTATAGAATCATTTAATTGACCATCTAAAAAATAATTAAAATTAAATTAAATGAAACATAAAAAATATGAATGATGGGATCTTATAACCTTTCCAACTTATATCATATCATCCACAAGATTCAATCTCCAGCCTCGCTAATCCTTTATTTTGAAAAGACCAGTCCCCTTGGCCCACACATCAAATTCTATCTCCAATGTTTCATCGTAAACTTTTCCATGGTCCCATAAGAATCAGAAAAATGATATATTAATACCTCAATAAACTCACTCACTATAATCCACAATAAAAAATGGTTCTCTTAAAATAAAGAATCAGTATGTATCTCAACATCATAAAAACATATAATATGAGAATATTTGTGGTGATACTGCAGAAGTCAGGATACATAGAAAACATCAGTGCATCATTTCCACTAACCATATATCATATCCATATGCTTTCATATCCAATGAAAATTTTATGATGTGTGCTTTACTATAATCATCCCCAAACCCTAACTCATCTACTTCCTTCTAGTATAAAGGTGATCAGCACTAAATACCATAGATAACATCATATAGTTCTATATTATTATACACATGATAACTGTTTTTATTTAAAATTTGATTATTTTCATGGATCTTATCCTATGTTCCAATAAAATAAAAAATTCATACTCACTATATCCAATAATACGTGAATTGAACACTTGAATTGTTTTTTATCAGTTGGTGGAAGGTTATACTCAAAAACACCAGAGGGATAAGTGCCCTCTATAAACCTTCCATTAGATCAAGGTAAAATGATGGATATCTTTACGAAATTATGTTATGTGGAACCCCATCAAAAAAATAACTCTTGAACACACAAGTCATGAAGATAAACCACAGTAAAAAGATCATGAATTAGCAATAAGTGATCTACTTTTTGAAAAACCCAAAATCTCAAAAAATCACATGATTCTTATGAATACTCGGTAGTCCCACAAACAAATATATAGTAACATCATCAAACATACACTTTTGAATTGGAAATGGATGTAAAATACTAGTAGGCTATTGATGTTCAGGATTCAACTACTAACATGTGTAACATCATGTAACAAAAAATATGATTTTTTAATACATGAACACCAAAAGTATATACAATGGACATGGTTAATTTTGGTCTATCTAGGGTGCCCTACCCACTTCGTGTCATGAAAATCATCCATTGAATCTTTACAAAAACAATTAAGAACAATAATGTGACCATGAATATGAAAAATATTTTCATCTTATAGGGTCTAGTCAGGGGTGGATACCCATAATTAATGTTATCCATCAAAACCAAACAATCTAGGTCCTTATAATACCTCATATAAACTACTATGTTTAAATTTTTATTCCCTAAAACACTTTTGTGGAAAAGTGAGAAACCAAAATAGATCTATAAAGTTAGTTAAATTCCATAAGAAATTACAAAATCATTAAAAACAAGGTTGAAATTACTAGAGTCACTTACCTTATAGAGCTTCCAGAAAAGATAATAAAATATCACGTTTGGGTTCTCCTAGATTAGATCTTCAAAGTGGCTAGCCTACTTGTCCCATGTGTGATAGTAATTCTCAATATTAATCCTCCCCTCATTGAATCCTCATGCCATAATTTTATCATGTTTACTAATCCAAGCCTCCAACTTCTCATTAACTTCCACCTAAGGAAGTATTTCCAAAATCTTGTCATTCTCTTCCTCTATGACCTTCTGCTAGTATGTCTCTAAGGGAAGATCTTCCTTGTAATATATAATAAGAGCTAGATACTTACCTTCCCCATTTACCTCACCTTCCTCCTTGGTCCCTTCCACGTTTTCTTCATTACCTTAGTCTTGATTCTGAAATCTTTTTTTCCATTTTGGAGGGCATGGACTTATTTTTTTACACCCTTCTTAGCCGACCATATTTCCATCAGTTTTGGAAAGATTGAATAGTCTTTTCAACCCTTTGATTTTCCCCTTGGCCACAATGCATTTACCTGAGTCTCGATTACCCTTTTATCCTTTCTTTCATCTTGGACTGTGGGTTCATTTACGTTTCATTCCTTCCAAACTGTCCACTGATAGTTGGATATAACTTTTTTCACCTGATTAAGCCTTATATTGAACCTCAAATGGGTATTGGACATCCAAACCTTCAAAGCGGTTGCCCAGATTTAGCACTGAGGCTTCTTTTATGGGGCTCAGCCTCCTAGATGACATCTCCATTACATGTTTAGATTTAAAGGCCGCCTTCATTCTAGATCCCACAACCTTAGAGTAGGATGGGACCTTTTATATGAATGAGTTTGGGTCCAAGGAACCAAAAACAATCACCTCATCAGACCCCCTTGTTCCTTGTTGCGATTCTGGATGGCAGACCAGCTCCATAAAAATGGAATTTAATTCCAATACTATATCAATAGAGACCTGATGGACTGCCTCATTCATCAAAAAACCCTCCTGTGGTTCAGTTCTAGTCACCTCAGCCTCAATGATATTATCATTCTGTCCCTTCTCATCCGGAAGAGCTCCTACCGAAGCAATCTGACCCTTAAAAAGAAAACTGCATCTGGCCCTGAGTCCACAAAACCTAAAACCTATTCACCTTTCTCTCTAGGGGCTTACATCTGAATCTGGAAACCTAGGTCATATTTCAGGCGGCCAAAAATGTCCACCATCTTGAGGTTAGTGGCCAAATTCCCATGAGGAAAAGCTGTTTTTGCTGAATCAGAAGCCAAATTGTTCTCTGATGTTGGATTGATCCCCAGTGACATGACTTCATTATGTTCCTCCCCGAACACACCACAGAAATCATGATTAACATCCCTCTCCTTATATATCATCACTTGACTGAACCTACACCAATGACGACACACTGAGGGCTGGTGCCCAAGCAGACCACATGGGACATAGTAGCTAGTCCAGAAATCGTAGACAACTACATGCTTCCACAAAAATACCTATCCTACTGAAACACAAACCAAGTCCTATAGCGCCTTCTAAACATCAACCTCTACTCAAATTTTGGGTCAAACATGATGGAAAACAGAATTAGTTTGGCTGTCCAAGTACATGAATCGACCAACAAGATTATTTTAAAGCTTTAAAATTGATGGATTTGGAAAGGTAAGGGGGAGTTGTAGGACACTTAGCCAAATTTCTAAGGTTGTAGGATCCCTATTCATGTGGAAAACAAAATACCACCAGAAGATGAAGAATAAACAACCATTGCAATTGCAAGGGGCACTGGACCATGAAAAAAATAAATTCAACTCGGTCGCAAAACTAATTGTAACAACCCGAGTCAGGAGCCCCTCCATTGGTGCCTCATACCCGGTTCGCCACATGACCTCAATCGCGTTTCCCCAAACACCTGAGGATGCTGACTAGTAGTGAGGGCCTCGATGAGTAGGTGGGGGAAACTATTCCCTCATTCGGTAAAATATGCAGCGGAAAAACAACCAGACACAATAGCGGAAACAAATAATTAGCATAAAACAACTGAACAGAACAACGGAAGAAATGGATGAAATAATGATGATGCATCATGGTACATATGTCTATGGAAAATAGTAAACAAACCGATGTGCTGAAGTACAACTGAAAACAAAGTCCAAAAGAAAACAAAGTAACTCCTCAGCATCGCAAGCCACGGCTCGGTCCCATGCTCTCCAACTCTAGTGCAATCAAGAACCTGAAGTAGAAGGGCGCTTTCCCTTATCTATACCTGCAACAAAATAGTATGCTTGGGCCCAATAGCATGGCCCAAACAGGATGTGAGAAACGATCTCAGTAGGCAACCACCCAATGATTTGTGCTTAATAGTCAATGAATACATGACAGTAATGTAACAAGAAGCATTAAACAGGAAAGAACAAGAAACTACAATCCACAGTTATAACAAATAATGTACAAAACTAAACAGCCAGCAACAAGAAGAAAATAGGTAACCCTCTGGGTAGCTCTCATAGCCTAACTCCTATGGTTCAACCTATAAGTACTAGAAACTCTATAGGAGACACATACAGTCTCACCCCTCTAGTTCAGCTATGAAATTAATAGACACTCTGGGGAAGCACTCACCGTCAATTCCCCCTATAGTCTCATATCATGCTAAAGGATCACTGGGGAAGCACTCAACGTCTATTCCCCCTATGGCCCATGTCGAGGAACTACAGACTCTCTGAGGAATCACTCAACATCAATTCCCCCTGCGGTCGCGCATTGTAATTTAAAAGACACTCTCGAGAATCCCTTCCATCAATTCTCCTTTTGGTCTACAACTATAGGTTCTCACTTTCCATAGTGAAACTAAACATGCTCAGTCCGTGTGCATCGTCATGTAGACCTTATGAACTTCTTGGATATCGACTATGGGTCAGCAGCAATACAAGGAAACAGACCACAATCTTACAACTAGGCATGGCAACTAGCGAAATGCCTAATAAGAAAAACAAGCATGGTGAAGCATCATGAGCACAAAATGAATTACTCTACTTACAAGAATCAACCTCTACTAAATAAATCAAGAAAGGAAAGAAAAAAGTAGGGCCAAAACAGGAAACCCCCAATTCCCTGTTCAAAGGAATTGGTGGAATTTGCACAAAATATCCATAAACTTTCTACAGGAAGGCACAAACCACCTACCTCGATCCTAGGAGATCGGTATACGTGAAATATGGTGATGAATTCCCCTTATAATGATGTGGATCTGAGAAAATGCACAAAACTCTCAACCTACGATAACATGAAAACCAGGAGGAATCAAGAAAGAGGACTCAAGAAGAAGGGAGAGCTCACCGCTGTGATTCCAACATAATCAACCGCACTCGAATCGGAGAACAGATGAAGAGGCGGGAGCTCATCTATGATCCGGCCGTATGGTCTCTCTCGGGCGGACAAAATCTGGAGGAGAAGATGAATTCGAGGGTTAGGTGTGACCCTAGACCGTTTAATAAAAAAAGAAAAATACACAGCGTGTACTTCTAGAGTACACAGCGTGTACTTTAGATTTCTGTGCTCCGGTTTAATTGGCCTCCACCTCAGCCTTACACACCGTGTGTGTGGCCCAGACCCGGCCAACACACAACTTTGAGCTAGAAAAGTGTACAGGGAGTGCACTCAGAAAGTACACGGCGTGTACTTCAAAAATTTCCAGAAAGTTCATTTTTCATAAAAACTCCAGAAAAAGGAAATGTGTAAATGAAAAGAAGATCTGGGGTCTTACAAACTTCCCCCCTTAAAGAAATTCATCCCCGAATTTCCCTAACAAGACGGAGAAGAAGAAACCCTGAATAGCTCCGGCCATTGCGATCGTACATCATCCTCCCTCTCCCAAGCCTCGTCCTGTACTCACCCATTACACCATAGCATTCGTACCAGAGGAACAGACAGCCCGTGGAGAACCTTCGTACTGTGATAAAAAATCCGGATAGGATGCTCCTTGAACAATGCATCTGCTTCAAGATCGACTTCCTCGGGCATATAGACGTGAGACGGGTCTGAAAAGTAACGTCGGAGTTGAGAGACGTGGAAGAAATCGGGCATGACCCGATACCTCTGAGGTAGCTGCAACCGATAGGCGACTGACCCAACTATCTCCAAGACCTCAAACGGCCCGACATACCGCGTTGAAAGCTTACCCTGTCTCTGAATCCTCTTGTGTCCCAACCTCGGTGCGACACGTAGGAAAACCTAATCACCGACCTCGAACTCTAGAGGTCGTCTCCACTGATCATCATAAGACTTATGTCGAGTCTGCGCTGAAGCCACCCTCTTCCGAATCATCTTTATCTTCTCTGAGGTCTCCTAAACAAGACGAGGTCCTAGAAAAGTTTCCTCTCCTACCTCCAGCCAGCATAAGGGTGATCGACATGGCCTACCGTACAATGCCTCATATGGAGCCATCTTAATGGTCGCCTAGAAACTGTTGTTGTAGGCGAACTCCACCAGAGGGATATTCTTCTCCCAAGAACCGTCAATGTCTAGGATGGAAGCTCGAAGCATATCCTCAAGCACCTGGATAATGCGCTCAGACTAGCCACCAGTCTGGGGATGGTATGCTGTACTCAAAAGTACCTGTGTACCCAAGGCCTTCTGAAGTCCCTGACAGAACCGAGAAGTAAAGCGCGCATCCCTGTCTGAAACAATAGAGTGTGGAACTCCATGCAGACGAATGATCTCTCTGATGTAAAGTCAACCCAGATCATCGACAATGAAGGTATCCTTGATCGGTAAGATGTGAGAAACCTTCGTGAGCCTATCGACAACAACCCAAACAACATCGTTCCCTCGAGGTGACCTCGGCAACCCGGCCACGAAGTCCATCAAAACATCATTTCACTTCCACTACGAAATGGGTAACTACTGTAAAAGGCATGCTAGTCGCTGATGCTCTGCTTTCACCTGTTGACAAGTAGAATATGTCATGACAAAACCGGAAAAATCTTTCTTCATACCTGGCCACCGGTACTGGCAATGAAGATCCCGATACATCTTGGTGATGCCAGGATGAAATGCCCAAACTAAGGAATGAAAATCCCACATCAGCTCCTCGCGTGTGTCTGTTGGAACCCATACACGTCACTGGAAACTCAAGATCTCATCCTCGCCCACTGTCCATCCAGGAAGAGGGTCCTCTCCTGATACACTCTCCCACAGTACTAAGCCTTCTGAGTCTGATAGCTTCCTCATCCATACTCGATCAAGAAGTGTAGAGGTAACGGCTACAGAAGAAAGGTAAGTCTGGCCCTATTTATCATGCACCTCCAGATGCATCTCAAAGAAAAGAGCCATCAGCTGCCACTCACTGGTGGCCTCCTGAACTGCCTAAACATGAGTTCTCCTACTCAACGCATCTGCCAGTACGTTTCCATTTCCCGACGTATAGGTGAGCTCGAAATCGATAGACTGAAGATACTCGACCCACCTTCGTGGCCTCAGATTCAGATCACGCTGAGTGAAGATATACTTGAGACTCTTGTGGTCGGTGAAGACCACAAAGTGCTCTACCAGCAGATAGTGTCTCCAACAGCGTAAGGCATGAACAATAGCGGCTAAATCCCGATCGTGCATAGGGTAGTTCCTCTCATGTGGCCCCAGCTGCCGAAACCCATATGCAACAACTCCATCTCCCTGTATAAGCACAACTCCTAGCCCGATACCTGAAGCATCATAGTAAATAGTGTAGCTCTTTTGTGGCTCAGGCAAGACTAGTATCGATACTGAAGTCAACCTCCCTTTTAGCTCCTCAAAGGATGACTCACAAGAATATGACCATAAGAACTTCAAACCCATTTTGGTCAGACCTGTTAAAGGTGCTTCTAGACGAGAAAAGTCCTGAATGAAGCATCTGTAGTATCCATCCAACCCTAGGAAGCATCGTACCTCAAAGAAGTTCATCGACTGCTCCCAGGAAACTAAAGCTCTCACTTTCTCTGGGTCCATAGATACTTATGCCTCTAAGATGACGTGACCCAATAAGTGAGTCTGATCCATCCATAAGTGGCACTTCAAGAGTTTAGCATAATGTCGATGCTCTCTCAGTGTACTCAGAACGATCTCAAGATGTGTGGCATGGTCATGTCGAGTGTGAGAGTACACCAAGATATCGTCCATGAAGACCACAACAATGGAGTCCAAGTAAGTATGGAACACTCGGTTCATCTGTTCCATGAAAACTGTAGGTGCATTCGTGAGACCGAACGACATGACTGTATACTCGTAAAGACCATACCTACTTCTGAAGGCTGTCAGAAGTATATCTGATGGTTTAACGTGAAACTGATGATAACTGGACCTCAAGTAAATCTTTAAGAACACTCAGGCTCCTCGAAGCTGATTGAAAAGGTCAGAAATCCTCAGAAAAGGATATCTGTTATTGACCATCAACTGGTTCAGCTTCCGATAATCCACAAAAAGCCAAAGGGTACTGTCTGCCTTTTTCGCAAATAGGATAGGCGAACCCCAAGGAGAAGTACTGGGCCGGATGAAACCCTTATCCTGTAGCTCCTCCAACTTCTTCTTGAGCTCCTGAAACTCAGGTGTGGCCATCCTATAGGGAGGAATGGAAACCAGTGCTGCTCCTGGAACGAGCTGAATAAGGAAGTATAACTCACGCTATGGAGGAAAACCTGAAAGGTCCTATGGAAAGATGTCCTTGAAGCGATCCACCACTGGAGGAAAGACCCACTGTGGAGTCCCCTAGTCATCCCGATAAAGTCTATAAATATGGGTCGTCACCCTCCCTAGCCCATGATGCTCGAGTCCTGCTGAACTCGCCTGAACATCCCATTCGCCTCTATGAAGAAAAGATTCACCCTCTGGTGAGACAAAACTCACTCTATGGCGATAGCAGTCGATGACTGCCTAGATGAGAATCAACCAGTCCGTGCTGAGGATGAAATCATAGCCTGTCATTTCTTGGACATATAGCTCCCATAAGAAGCGATACCCTAAAACCTCAAGAGGGTACTCTCTACACTAGTGTACACTAGATGTCCTCATCCCCAAGGGTGTGTCTAATGTCAACGAGTCGACAGAAGAAAATATGCAGAGTCCAAGGCTCTCCACAATAGAAACAGAGATAATGTTATGCTTAGAAACAGTATCGAAAAGGGATGAAGATAAAACTGAGGCTACTAAAATTGTACCTCGAACAGTAGAAGGGCTGGGATCCTTCTCCTGATAAGTCTGCTCCACGGTGAAAGACTGGCCTGCACCGCGGCCCTACGTCCCTGGCTGACCACTCTGAGCTGAACCTCCATGCTGGTGCTGAGGAACTGGTGGCTAACCGCCACGGCCTCGACCTCCACCTCAGGCCGAATGGCCGGAAGAAGTCCAGTTCCCTGACTAGTAAGAAACTGGCGGTGATGCTCCTAGATGAGGAGTCATGGAAGAACCCCGGTCACTAGATGCTGGTGAGAAACCCTGACATAAACAATGAAGGTGTCCCATCTCACCTCAATATTGGCACTCCATGGGGTCCTTCTGGAACTGCGGCCTCGTGTGACCTGGCCGGACTCTCTGGTAGCATATCATCAGGCTGCCTGATGACGTATCTCGCTTCCTTGGATCACCACGTGTAGGCTCTCTACGACACTTCTTGCTGTCATTTGGAGGAAAACTAGCTCTATAAGCAGAACCACCCTGGCCCGCATCTCCCAAGTCTCTCAGATTTCACTCTGCAATCAGTGCCTGGTTGATGATGGAAGTAATGGAAGTCCGATGGAAGATGTTCATCTGCGAGTGGATCTCCCGTCTGAGACCATCCTCAAACTTCCTTGCTAAGAACACCCCACTCCCATCCTGGAGGTGTGTGAAGCACTGCAGCTCGGTGAAACGAGCGGAATACTCCATTACAGAAAGAGTACCCTGCTCTATGCTCACGAACTCCTGGGCTCGGTTGGCCCTTAGGGTCTCCAGGTAGATGTAGTCACAGAACACGTGCTGGAACTTCTCCTAAGCCATATCCTGATGTAGACCCGCCTGTGAGATCACGTCACACCACCTCTTGGCGGATTCTTAGAGCATGTAGGTGGCAATCTTGGCCCGCCTCTCTGGAGGCGTTTCTAGATGATCGAAGATGGTCAGTATGGCTTCCAGCCATGACTCTGCAGCCTGAGGTCCTCCATCCCCCAAGAACGTGGGAGGATGCTGCTACTGAAAAACCCGCGTCAAGTCTGCCATAGACGTTGAAGGAGGCAGTGCTCCTTGGAATGCCTACATCATCCTCATGAAACCTTCCATGAATTGCGCATCCGCACCTGCAACTGGTATGATGGCCGGTGCCAAGGCTGGCCCGATTGGAGGATCGGCAGGAAGTCCCTGATCAGCCATATATGGCGTCTGATCACTACCTGATGACAGACGTATGACCAACGGATGTCTCGGAGGCATAGCTCTGAAAGATCAAAAGTACACCTTAGATGAGGAAAACATGGACAGAGAACACAAGAGTACAAAACGGGAACAGGGGAAGAAAAAAAAACAAGATTGCAAAACACAACTACACGACATGTATAAAAACTACATGGTGTGTCTTCTTAAACCACTGACATGGGCGTGTACTCTTTCCCTACAAGTCGTGTAACACCTCAACTACACGGCGTGTTGACCCCAACACACGGCGTGTAATTGAAACTATTCCCCTGCCCGAGTCTCTTTACACGGCTCACCTTCATGGTCCGACTCAACCTGAGACTACATGGCGTGTTCGAAACAAACACGGCGTGTACTAGACAAGGCTTCGGCGGCCCGTGTTGTTAAGCACACTGCCGTCTACATGGATGAACCTTACACGACGTGCTCCGAACAAACATGGTGTGTATAGGAGAAGGTGACACCGTCCCGTGTTTTTCGTGACACGGTCGGGTACCTGGACAAGACTACACGGTGTGTTCCAAAGAAACACGGAATGTGGAAAAGAAGATAACGTCGGACCGTGTTGTTAGTGACACGGCCGGGTACATGGCTCCGACTTACACGGCGTGTACCTACCGTACACGGCGTGTTCCCGAGGTTACTTTCACGACACCGTGTTCTGCTCACACGGTCAGAGACACAGCCTGAAATCTACACGGTGTGTATAGAAAACGTACACGCCGTGTATTCTGGGTTTTTATAGGTAGTAGCTCAGAAACTACATAGAATTCCAGAAACACTAAAAATAAGGGAAAGAGGTTCCAAATTCCGATCCGTGAGGGCCCGTACTCCCCACGAATCATATCCTATCATCTCCCATTGTCATATACAAGAGAAAACAGGATCATAATCCACCAAGTTTCGATTAATGAGGGCCCATAATACCTCAAGAACCAAAATTTGGCATTCATTTTAAGTAAAGAAAAAAACAAACAGTTTTCTAACATGATAGAAGAGAATCTATCAAACATCTATCACAGCAACATGCATAATCTACACGGAGTCTATCACAACAACATGCAATCGCTAATGCACCCTAGATGGCATGGAAAGAATGCATGATATGTGATTTCTACAAGTTCATATATGATGCATGAGAAGGAATACCCTCATCTCACTGGGTTGCGACAGAAATAGAACTAAAGTATCAAAACAATAATAGCACAGGTCAAGTGAATCACTCTAAGTGAAATCAGATCAACCATAAAATCTCAAAACCAGCAAAAACTGCAATTAACGAGGTAGTATGGCTTTTCCCTGTACACGAGTTAGCTACTCCCAAGCACAGCTTAATGCAAAGTACCAAATCCATCATATCCATGGATAATGTATCCAAATAGCAAGAAAGGGAAAATAACTCCTCTAATACCACTTTGTAACGACCCGAGTCCGGAGCCCCTCCACTGGTGCCTCATACCCGGTTTGCCACATTACCTCAAGCGCATTTCCCCAAATTCCAGAGGCTACCGACTAGCAGCGACAGCCTTGGTGAGTCGGTGGGGAATATATTCCCTCATTCGGTAAAATATGTAGCAGAAAAACAAACAGACACAATAGCGCAAACAAATAAACAGCATACAACAACTGAACTGAATAGTGGAAGCAATGGATAAAATAATGATGATGCAACATGGTACATATGTCTATGGAAAACAGTAAACAAACCAATGTGCTGAAGTACAACTAAAAACAAATTGAAAAAGAAAAAAAAGAAACTCCCTAGCATCGCAAGCCACGACACGGTCCCATGCTCTACAACTCTAGTGCAATCAAGAACCTGAAGTAGAAGGGAGCTTGCCCTTATCTATACCTGCAGCAACATAGTATGCTTGGGCCCATAAGAATGGACCAAACAGGGTGTGAGATACAATCCCAATAGGCAACCACCCAAATATTTGTGACTAATATTCAATAAATACATGGAAGTAATATAACAAGAAGTAGTAAATAGGAAAGCACAAGCAGTTGCAATCCACAGTTCTAACAAATAAAGTACACAAGTAAACAACCAGCAACAAAAAGAAAATAGGTAACCCTTTGGGTATCTCTCACAACCTAACCCCTATGGTTTAACCTATAAGTACTAGAAACCCTCTAGGAGGCACACACATGCTCACCCCTCTGGTTCAGCTATGAAATTAATAGAATCTCTAGGGAAGCACTCACCGTCAATTCCTCCTATAGTCTCATAACATGCTAAAGGATCTCTAGTGAAGCACTCAACGTCTATTCGCCCTGTGGACCGTGTCGAGAAAATACAGACTCTCTGAGGAAGCAGTCAATGTCAATTCCCCCTGTGGTCTCGCATCTTAATTTAAAGGACACTCTGGAGAAGCCCTTCCGTCAATTCTCCCTTTGGTCTACTACTCTAGGTTCTCACTATCCTGAGTGAAACTAAACATGCTCAGCACATGTGCATCATCACGTAAACCTGATGAACTACTTGGCTATCAACTGAGGCTCAACAGCAACACAAGGCAACATTCCACAATCCTACAACTAGGCATGAAAACTGGAAAAATGCCTAATAAGAAAAACAAGAATGACGAAGCACCCTGAGCACAAAATAAATTACTCTACTCACAAGCATCAACCTCTACTAAAGAAATCAAGCAAGGAAGAAAAAAAATAGGGAAAAAACAGGAAACCCCCATTTCCCCATTCAATGTAATTGGTGGAATTTTTACAAAATATCCATCAACTTTCTATAGGAAGGAACAAACCACCTACCACAATCCTAGGAGATCGATATACATGAACGACAGTGATATATTTCACTTAGAATGATGTGGATCTGATAAAACACACAAAATGATCAACCTACAATAACATGGAACCCAGAAGGAATCAAAAAACAAGACTCAAACAGAATGGAGAGCTCACCGCTGCGATTCCAATGCAATCGACCGCGCTCAAATCGGAGAACGGACGAGGAGGCGGGAGCTCGTCAAAGATACGGTCGTACGGCCACTCTCAGTCGAACAGAATCTGGAGAAGAAGTTGAATTCGGGGGTAAGGCGTGACCCTGGTCCATTTAATAAAAAAAAGAAAAATACATGGAGTGTACTTCTTGAGTACACGACATGTACTTCAGTTTTCCATACTCCGCTTTAACCGGCCTCCACCTCAGCCTTACCAACCGTGTGTGTGGCCCGGTTCTGCCAGCACATGGCATCGAGTCAGAAAAGAGTACATGGCATGTACTCAGAAAGTATACAGCGTGTACTTTATAAATTTACAGAAAGTTCATTTTTCTTAAAAACTCTAGAAAAAGGAAAAGCGCACCTGAAAATAAGATCCATGTTCTTTCACTAATCATGATGTGGCATATTTTAAGAAGCTCAACCATAGTACAATCCTTTATAATCTAGGAGTAAAAGAAAAAATGATCAAACTAGTCGATTAATGGACTATATTTGTGAAAAATAGACACTAGAGTTAGGATGAAGACATTTGAATCATTGTGGAACTCCGAATGTGATAATAGAAGCTAGGGTGAGACTTTAGGAAAATTTGGAACCTTCAGGATGAGAGGGATCTCTGAGTGTTTTTTGAGAGAATTTGGGGGAGATAATGGAATGAAATGAGGCCGACGAGAAGAGGATGGTGGGAGAAGAGAGCCTCCGCCATCCAAGGAGGGGGATCATTGGGGGGGAAACATGAGGATATCCTAATCTCGAACCTGATCCATCATAATACCTCATATATACTTATATTTGAATATATATATATTTATAGATAATTATATGTAGTTTACCTATTCATTCTCCTCATGGACATTGATTTGAATCACAGTAAAAAAATCACCATCTTCTACTTAGAACTCGACTTAAAGACTACACGAGTCTGTGTATTTCAACACATATTTTTGCAAACCTATTTCAATTTGTGTGTGTGTATTCTGACTAAAATTCAAAGGGATAAATATAATAAACCAATATGTTCTACTAAATATTTTAATCAGATTGGTAAACTTCTTATTTCATGCTCTTATGATAAGTAAAAATAAAATACATTTCACCTAATAGTTAATGTCACCGACACTTTAAGAAATACATCAATGACCCCAACTAAATATCATGCATAAGATATTTCTTCTCATACGACCTTAACTTTTAGGATACATACACCATGCCTCAATCTCTCTATATAAACATTTCCCTGATTATGATCCCAGATTCATCACAAAATAGAGCGTATATTTCACCCATGTTGACAAAGATCAAAATTTATGCAGTTCCATAACCCTTATTTAGCTCATAGTAGGAATTTTCACAAGACTCATACCACAGAAACAATACATCTCTATTAAGAAATCCCAAAATGTAGGAATCAATGAATAAAAAATCTTTAATTAAATATCTCTAATAACCCTCCAAACCCATAAATATTGAAATTTTAAAAACCTTCATAGTATAATCCCAAGAAATAACTGGTTGAACCTTCCCTAGATCCTCTAACACACCTTCATATGAGAAGATATGGGCCAGAAAATGAACCTTTCTATCCAAAAATATCACTTAGATATCATTCATATAATATATTCACTCTCAATGTACTTATAAATTCTCCAGGAAGTTTGATATGATTGTATCGAGTCTAGATGTACAAAAATATTTCATAAATAAAGAATACAACAATCTAATTCAAGTATGGGTGGAATATTTGGTTCATTAAATCCATAAACACTTCAAAAAAATCATTATCCCAAATGGTACAACAATAAACTCATACAAGAAAAGTCTTCTCCTAAAATAATTCCATAATCATTTCTATCTAGTGACCTTCGAAACTCAGGCACATGAAAAATTGGTACAAATGTGAGATAAATTATCTTCCATGACATGTTTCATAACTATCACCTTCCTATGTATTATCATACAAATTAACTTTCATCATAACCTTAGGAAAGGCAACTTATGAATGTGTGAGATCATATTCTCAGAATGTGTAAATGGAGGACATATCAAAATATCACGAGTATTTGAGTATGAGAACATATAATTAAAATTTCAAAAACATACCCTACATATCATAGATCATAAACAATGAGTCATCACATTAATCAATAAATTTCATAAGACATGATTCATAATGGAATCAAGGAACAAGAACTATGAGAATGTAACCTTGGAATAAGGCATAGATTTCTACTATGCACATAATTATAGATAAAAATTTCCATATTAATCAAGGATCATTTCTAATAATACCATATTGGAATCATCTCACTCTCTAGACCATCATAGTATTCATGGTTCAGTCCCAAGACAATAATAGTGGAAAAATTACCTTACTAAACTGAGTTCACTTCATATTCCAATCATTTTTATCTCATGAGATATCATTCGTAAAACAATGAATTGGAGAGAGATATTGGTACCACACATATTTTTTTATCACAATCCCACCATCCATAGTTATAATGTAACAACCAACATATAATGAAAATACTAATTTTGTGAGCCATAAGATCATAAAATATTCATCATACCAAAACCAATGAAAAGAAGTGATTTTCATAAAAACTTATCATAACATAACGCGCAGATAAGAAATATATTTCATAATCATTTAATTATTTCATCAAATCACAACCCATTGTAAAAACATGGGTTTTATAAGAATATTAACATTTTATAACCCATATAATAGAAACATATTTAATAATCATATCTTATTAATAAAAATTAACCAACTATGGAAAGAATAAGATTGGTAACCTTGGATCATATCCCATGTGAATCATAAAACAAATGTCATCTTATTTTGAGAAATATCACTTAGAACATTTATTGAGGAAACTAGCCTTTCCACTATAACAAATAGTTTATAAAAACACAAATAATTTTCAGAATAATTTACTTTAAATATAATATTAGTAACAAATAATGGAATCATTAAATAAAATTTAAAAATATTCATGAGACATTAATCATAACCAAAAATTTATTAAAAATTTTGGAAGTTTTTTTATTTTTAAATACACTTTGAAACCCATAATTTATTATTTAAAAATAATGATTTTATCCTAATATCATAAAATACCGTTTAGGTCATTCATGTTAAATCAAATATTCATTTTAAATTTTTGGTAAATAAAACACATGAATTATTTAGAATATAATATCAAGAATAATTTTGAAAAAATTTATAAAATTTTATACATGGGAAAAAATTTATTTAAAAAATAATTCAGAGGAAATTTAATTTTTTTTAGAAAACAATATTTTTTATGAAAAAATATTTTTGATTGAATAGAGAAATAAAAGGTATTTTTCTTAACTGTATTCCTTTGAACACTTGAGCATATAAAGAGATAAAAATGAAGGTAAAACATGTATTCAATAGAAATTACTATAGGAGAATAAAATTCACGATCTTTTTGAGAGATGTATCATAATATTAAATCATTAGAAACATAATTATAAACAATTTTGATAAATGATGAGATCATCGCATAACGCACAATAGGTATCATCGAATTTTAAGCCCAAATGGAAAAATAAAATTAAATTAAACATAAAATATAATGAAATAAAATAAATTTTTTAAATTTATTATCATTGGGTCTGTATATACACCTCATAAAATAGTATAGGTGCACAACATAACATTTGTCTCAAAGAAGGAAAAGTGAGAAAGATGTCTCTTATAGCTATAGTAACTTTTGAATAAAAGTAATGAATGAGTGATAATTAAATAGACATGTAAATACCCTTAATTTTTATGATAATCATTATAAAATACTTTTATGGGTAGTATATACACCATATGAGATGAACATAATGTGAATATGGAATTTGTCTCATTGAAAAGGAATGTGAGATAGATATCCTTTATAATAAGTCTCCACATCCTTCATACGTGTTCGAAACACTATTATAATAATTAAATGTTTATTATAAATCTATTATAGAATCATATTTATATCTAACACACCATATATTATTTACTTATGACATTTTACTAACCATTTATTAAAACTTATGTGTTAAAATCATGTTATGGGTAATAATTTCGTAATATTTCACAGAAGTTTCGATATGTTATTGTCGGTCAAATTAGTTTGATCATGGTGACACCATATATATAATTTAAAAAGTAATATAAATATAAAATAAATATAAAATAAATTCAATATATATGTATATAGAGTAACTTATATATTTTATATGTATAAAAATAGATACACCATTCATGGAGATGGTAGGTCGTACGTATGAATGAACGTTGTTTCAATTTTATTAACATATTTAATTAAATAATAGTAAATAATTTATTAATATTAAATAATCATTTTTATGTCATATATTTAAAATATTTTTGTCTAAATCTTTTCTTATCTCATTCCATTAAAATAGTACATTAAAAATGAATCATGTCGCTTCACGATGCGATATTCTGCCATACACCTTAGCAATGTTATCGTATATCCCGTGGATAGAAAATTAATAGGGTATATGTGATATAATTTTTAAAAAAGTATAATTATATTATAAATATAATATTTATTGGTTCAATATATCCTTATTACCATTCAAGTTAAAAAAATGAAAAATACATCACATCGATTCGTGAGGCATTATTTCACCGTACACATGAGCGACCGTATATTTTACATCATGTTTGGAGGAATGGATGGTGAAGTTTTACTAAAATTAAATAATTAAAATAATGTCATAATTATTTTTTTTAAACATCAAATCCATCATTATATCCAGCCGTGAGGGTCTTTTTATGGAAAACCAAGAACATCATTTCACGAAGCGGTAGTTTGTCACACATAAGAATGACGATTTCGTATGACATTTCAAGGAGTAAAATATGAGTTTTAGGTTTTCATATCAAAATAATAACATATAAGTGTATGGTATATTCATTTTTTATTATATTAACATAATTTAATATTACAAAATTAGTTGGTAGAACAAATAAATTAAAATTCAATTTTAATAATTTTACAACTTCTTTAGAGAGAATCATGAGGTTTACATATAAATCATTCTTATAATGGATTAATAATGATGGGGGTAATAATGTAAAGAAAATATTTGAGATGTAATTTTAGAAACCAAAGATTTTTGGATATGTGATGTGAAGAAGAGAGTGAGTGGCCTTTTATAAGTGTGGTGGGTGGCACACTTGTAATATATGAAAGTAAAAAAGGTATACCCATGATTATGATATGAAAAAAGGATCCAAAAAGGTCCATTATAAAACACTAATGTTTATAACATCAATAAATTTCAATAAAATTGGTTTTGTACAAGTTTTTAGGTCATGGTACACCTTATATTTTTAGTCTAACTCCGCAGTTTACTCATTTAAACCTTAACTGCATTAAATTATATTTTTTGTTTTCTTATTGATTTTTCTTAAAAATAATTTCAACTTATTATATAAAATATATTATTTTAATTCCATACCTGGAATCCATTTTTTTCAAATTCCCCCAATTGAATTGTAAAAACATAATTAAAAATTTATCCCACTTAAATGAAAAAAACGATTATTTAAAGACAAAAGATTTAAAAGTTAAAAATGTTTGTATAAAAAAATTAATTATAAAATTAATTATAGTGACATAAATTAGATTAATAGATAAATAACTGAAAAAATTTTACTTTAAAAAAAATTAATTTTTTTTAAAAGTCTATAAATGAAATAAAAAATCATTAATAAGAATTTTTTTCACTATTTAACAAAAAAATTAATTTTCATGTAATGATCACAAAATCACTCAAATATAATTTTAACATGATAAGTTAAAATGTGAAAATTATCTTTTAAAATTATTTTTCTAAAATTTGAAAAAACTGAATTTTTAAATATGTGGACAAAAGGCGAAAAATGAATTATGGAAAAAATACATTTTGGAGCATAAAATTGGATTTATTTTTATCTCTTGTCATGAAAAAATATATGATGAATGCTAAAAATTAAAATTTGTATATAAAATAAATATTTTGTTAAGATCGATAAAAAATGTTTTGTTTTTAATTTACTGAGGTAAAACACATTTTTTGAATAAAAAAGATTTTTTCTGAAAAGATTCCTTTATTTTGAAATATTTTGTTTCATTTAATATTAATTTGTCATTGAATAATTAATTTTATATACTTGTATAAACCATATAGTTTCATAATTTAGTTACTTATTTCTATTCATCTCATTCTAATGTATAAGTGATAAATATAAGATTAAACAATAATATTTTAATAGTATGTTACATTTTTTTAACTAGTGGTTTCCTGTAACACATGATAAACTCAATGATTCCACTAAGGAACAATGTTATAAATGTTAAATTTTTTTGAAAATGTTTTCCCCATATATCAGGGTGTTACAGTATACCCCTGTATTAAATTAATTTCCCTATCAAAATTCATCAATTTATTACTATAATATGAGGATACTTCTTCTTCATTACATCCTTAGGTTCCCATATAGCTTCCTCAAGCTGGTGGTTTCACTAAAAAACATTAAATATATGAGTATAATTATTTCATAGAACATTTTCTATATTATATATAATATCCACCTATTATTTCTCAAAAAAATTATTCTATAGTGGTATGGAATCTATGTACAGTACATCTAAAGGATTTAGTATATACTTACTCAGGAGAGATACAAGGAACATATTGTAGACTTCAGAAAGGTTTGGTGGTAACACCAATCAATAGACTACTATATCTATATGATAAATAATTTAAAATAAGATAATATAGAAAGGGCTTTTCTTCCTTATACATCATATGAATAGTTTCATCCTCTTGTTGTGCTTCAATAAATTTCAACATCATTTACCATGAAATATATTTTTATTTTTTATTCATAATGCACTAATGGATCAAAAGATCCATAATATAATTATATGTAATTAGTTATATCTCTATGGATTGTTTTAAGAAAATGGTTTGAAAAGGTTATCTAATATACATAATCCATTTTATGGTGATTTAATAATTTTATATATAAATTCTCACCAAAAAAGTAACCATTCTATAAAGGTTATCCTTATCACCATTCAAAAGTTCATTTTTTATAAATATGATCACCAAATTTTCTGAAATAAAATTAACATTAATCAGAAAAATATCATTATGTATTTATAAATGTTTATATACCAAATATGTGAATACTATAGTCATATATTATCTTGAACCTTGTTAATAACAAAATTTACCATATACCTCAATGAAAACATGCATTCTTCATCATTCCTAAAATAATAACTCATTCCATTAAATATATTCCATCGAACAAATAGTGTTGTGAAATAAATTAATAATATCATAAACCACATATTCAATAATCCATTTTTGATTTGCATGGTTATAAATAATATACAATTTACATTATCCATATTAATCATCTCTTTATCTAAACGAAACACATTTTTCTGAACATTAGAAACATATTAAGGGTTACCATCCTGAAATCAGAATATCCCCTTTCCATTAAATCATTATTCTAGGTCATCTGTAACATTTTTCATAATATTACAACTACATAATTCAAATCTATTATGGAACCTTCCAATGGTGTTTAATTATTGTAATAAAAAATAACACTAATAAAAATATAATTCTCTAAATCCCAATACCTAAACACATCAGTCATTCAGCATTATTTGTAATCCATTGACCAACATTATTCATCTTATTCTTTAACACTTATTTCCTTTCATATTTCATTCACAGTTTCTTTATCATCAGCAATATAACTGTTACTCTAACATCCTTAGAGATTATCTTCACTATAATCACCCTAAAAAATCTATTTTCAAAATCACCATACTTTTAAAATTTGAATCATTCAATTTTTGAAGATATAGTAGTGATACTATTATTCCCATCCATTTTGTTAACCAATATTTTTATTTTTTAAATTTAATTATATGATATGTGCGTGTATTTTCTTCACAGAAAAAATCATCCAATTCCTAGAAAAAATCCTCTTTGATACTTATTCCCTCACTCTTAACACATATGAAACTGATTATTCTTTCTTTCAAGGACTCCACCACTAGAACTCTCAATAGTCTATATCCTTCTCTTCATTAGTGAGTTTAATAGGTGGTTGATGTGAAATTTATTAATCACATATCATGATAACTGATTAGGCATAATCACAATACCAATATCTTTAGTCATCATCCAATTTGGTTGTTTATAGTCATCATATTTTCCATCAGATTTAGTTTTAACATTAATCTTTATTATTCCAGCTATTCTTTAAAAAAACCATATATAATAGTTTGAGAAAAAATAATCACAGTGGTAATGATCCTAATCATGAATTTTTATTTATAATATGACTATATAATTACACATTATTTTCAATATTGTTCAGCTTAGAATTAATCATATTAATTTTTTGTGTTATTCAAATCCTTCACAATGGTTCAAAACGAGTTTGTGAATGTCAAAAGCATATCTCCTAGGGGTGTAAATCCTAGTTAGTGGAAAAGCCCATTGTTCTACACCAGATGATGATCAATGATAGCTCAATGAATCCTTTTCAGAGATATTAACCCTAGATACATTTGTTCTAGAGACACATCCACTTGTATTATCTTGTAATGAATATAATTTATTAGAAACTATGTTACCTGTCATTCACTAATATTCCAGGTTATTTTACTATAAATTTTCTCATGCTTAAAATTATCCATTGAAATATCCTAAGATATGTACTTATATATATATATATATTGGGATCTTATTTATGTTTTTTGATGATAATTTCAAAATAATAACTAATCCATTGACCATATACCAACTATAACGACCCAAACTTCTCATACATAAATATTAAATATTAACATATGAATATTTATTATATTATGTATCAATATACGACCATATATAGTAGGTATAGTTCCTTTCAAAACATATACACATAAACAACTTGTCCATAAGGGAGCTATATCATTTCCCATAACATTATTCAAAAATAGAACCCTTGTTATACATGTCATATATAATAACATTGATCATAAACTAGGGAAAGGATACATAATAAAGGGTGAGCAATGATTCCCAATATGGGTAAACAAGGGAGATATCAATATATTATGAACATAAGGGTCTGATAACATTAGAAGAATATTATAAATCCATATCCTTCTTATCAATGATCATAAAATTGATTCATTGAGTAAATCCCAATAGCTCATAAGACATGAATTATAATTGAATAGAGGAAGATGAACCATAAAAAAATTATATTGGCATAAGTTATAGATATCACGAATACACATAATCATTAAAAATAAATTCCATAGTATTCAAAGCTCAATTCCAAGGCTATCATAGTGGAATGGAATCACTCCCCCAAACCATCCTAGTTATAAAGAGTCACTCCCTGAATAATTATAATGGAAAAAGTCTTTTGTAGAAATGGGTTCACCCCTAATTCAAGTACTATTTATCGCATGAAATATCAGTCATTACCCTATGAATTACTGGGATATATAGGTCTCACATGTCTTGGTTATAATTTAATGACTGTACTTATATGTAATGTGACCACCATCCTTGGATATACCATACTTTCCATCAGAAAATGATAATCATAAATATATATGACACAAGTGTATAGAAAAAATTATTATATCAGAACTCATGAAATGATATGGGTATTTTAAAAAAATTCACCATGAAATTACATGTGGAAAATAAATAGGTTTTTTAATAGTTTGGTCATTTCATCAGACAAAAACCTGTGAAAAAAGTGGGATTGATAAATATTTTATCATGGTAAAAGTGATGACAGAGAAAGAGGTTTCATAAATTTATTTGAATCATAATATAATCCTTCCAGAGAAATAATAAGAACATTATCCAATAATCACACCCAGTAAACCATAAGTAACATAAAATGATGTCATCTTAGGTTTGAAATTATTTTGAAATAACACATGGAATAATTATTATGGATAATTTCTTTTACAATTAAAAAACTTTTTACTACATTAGAAATTTTCAAAATAATTTTTATTTAAAAATAAAATTGGAAACCATAATGTAAACATTAAAAATAATTTAAAACATATTTTGAGAAAAATAAATTCTCTAATTTAAAAATTAACTTTCATAAAAAAAGTACATAAAAAATTTTGAAAATATTTTCATAGATTTTTAAATATTATAAAAGAAGATTTAAAAACATTTAATTTTTCTTGATGGTGGAAAATACCATTCATTCCATACAAACTAAAAAAATAAGCCTTTAACTTTTTTGGTGAAATATAAAGGGGAATTATTTGGAATAATTAATCAAGATTTATTTTAAAAAAATTATTATAAAAAATGGATAAAAATAACCTTAATAAATTATTTGTAGAATGTTATAACCATTTTTAGAAAAAATGATTTTTTTGAAAAATGATTTTCGACCGAATAGAGAAATAAAGATACGTTTTATTAAAAAAAAAATTTAAACTCTTGAATTCATAAAGAGAGAAATGTTATAAGAAAACATGTCTTATTATGAAATATATAGTGGAGAATAAAATAAATGATTTTCTTTAGAAATCTATCATAATAGTTCATTATCAGAAACATAATCATAAACAATCTAGATAAACAAAGAGATTGTGACATAAAACCCTTACCACATAGGTAACAATGTGTTGTACGCCCTAATTAAAGAAAAAAATAAATGAAACATAAAATACCATGATAATAAATAAATTATTTAAATTACATGTCAATAGGGTTGTATTTACACCCCATAAGTGGATATTGTTTTTTAACAAAACATACATCTCAAATGAGGAATCTTAACCAAAAAACCCTTACCACTTTAGTAACATTTGAAAAATAAACGCCATGAAATAGATATCCTGAAATGGTTATGTAAATCCTAGTAATTTTTATGATTTTAATTATAAAATATATTCATGGGTAGTATTTTCACCACATAAAAGAATAAAAATGGTGAATATGGCACGTGTCTCACAGAAAATAATTGTGAAATGAAAATCACTTACCATAAATCTTGACATCATTCATATAGATTAAAACCCTATATATTATAAAATATCACTATATTTTTATTGTATTATAAAATAATATTTATGTATACCATACCGTATATTATTTCTTTATGACCTTTTATTACCCATTTTTTTACAATTTCTTATTAAAATGAAATTTCGGGTAATCGTTACAATATTTTTAGGTATTTTTTGATTTTTGATTTTTCATCCCATTAAATTGATAATGATTCCAAAATATATATAATTTCAACCATGATATAAATATATTATATATATATATATCAATAGTAATCTGTGAAATCTAGAAAGAGTAATGGACACACACCTTTCATGGAGATAATGGGCCGTACGTACACAAAAATGTTATATTCCATTTTTTAAATGGATTGAATGAAGGATGGGTAAATAATATATTAAAATTATAGAATAATTTTTATGTCATATAAATTAAATATTATTATTTAAAACAACCCTTATAACATTATATGTAAATCATATGGTAAAAAAAACCACATCGCTTCACGAGTGGATAATCTGCCATACATAAGAACAACATTATCGTATACCCCATGGAATAGAATTTAAAAAGGTATATTGTATATCATAATTATATGCGTATAATTAGATTAAAAATTCCATATATATTCAATTAATATATTTTTTTACCATACACGTAAAATAAAAATGAAAAACATTTCACATCGGATCGTGAGACGATATTATCTCATACCCATGAGCGACGTTAATGTTTTCTAATAGGTTAAGAGGTAAAAAATAGGTGTTGTATTATAATTCCAGATGTATTATAATATCATAAATATCATGTTAAAATGTTTAATATATCATTATATCCATCCATGAGAGGTGGTGATGGGAAACAATTAACATCTATTCGCAAGGTGATGGTCTGTTGTACACATGAAAAATGATTATTTTTATCCTTTCATGGAAGAGATTATGGATTTAGGTTATTATAATAAAATAATAGAAATATATTTTTTATAATAGTTATATTATATCATTATTATCGAATGTTTTTAAAGGATTTTTAAGAATAAATAAAAAAATGTGATTATTAAAAAATATACGTCTTCTTCGGAGAGCCTCATTAGTTTTTCACGTAACCATTTTATAGGAGGGATTACTAATAAAAATAATGAATCATGTATTTGGGTAAGAAATTAAGGAAGTTATTTTGGTATTTAATGGATTAACCGATGGTTTTTGATGGTTTGAATATGAGAAGATATTGGATGACATTTTATATGTGAGGTGAGTCAAGCACATATAAATTTGGAAAATAAAAAGGAAAACCCATGTTTTACACATATCACGAGGAGAAAAAATAGGACATTATAAATCCTTATTTTTTATATAATCAAAATATGTCCATAAAATTTGGTTTAGACAAGTTTATGTGTCATTTTACACTTTATCATTTTAGTTTATCCCCAGATAAATTTGTTTTATCATTAACAACGATAATTAATTTTTACTCTTATTAATATTCATTTTGGTAAAAACATATGTTGAAATTATTATAATATATAAATTACTATAATTCCAAATAAAGTCAATATTTTACGAATTCCATTCACATAAGTAGAAATATTTATTTTAAAATTAATCCTCCATATGGGAATAAAAGTGGGTTTTCAAATAGAAATGATTCAAAATTTTAAATATATTTTTATTAAAATTTAATATAGAATTTATAAAAATGAAAAATTTGCATTAAAAGATAAAAATTAGTTATATTATGATAGTTGGAAATGTCTTAAATTATATTTATATTTAATAATGTATTAAAATAAATGATAAATCTTAATAAAAACATGAATATTATCTATTCATTGAAAATTTAATCTTTTTAGAAAATGCACAAAATTTTAATAAAAGATAATTTTGAAATTATGATATAAATAATGATTTTCTTCTAAATAAATTTTCCCAAAATTGGAATAATTAATTTTAAAATAATTGATCAAGGAAAAACTGATTTTTTAAAAAAACATTGTTTCTAATTATAAAATTGTAATTTTTAATAGATTTAATATAAAAATATAAGATACCTGTTAAAAATTTTATTTTACATATAACATATAAATTTTACTTGAAACATTCATGAAGTATTATTTTTTTAATTTCTTGGGGTAAAATTATTTTTTGTGGATAAAAATAGTTTATCAGAAAAATATTCTGTTATTTTCAACCAGTTGTTATTTTATACTCTAATTAATATTTCAATAAACAAATAACTTTTATAAATGTGAAAAACTTATATTTTAATTACGTAGTTAATCCTATGTATACCCATTATAAAAATGAATATGTGATAACTATCATATTAAATTATAATATTATAATATTTTATCATGTTTTATTTAAAAAATGGAATTGTGTGTAATGAATTATAAAATCCATGTTAAGTGTAATGAAAGATAAAATAAGAGTTTAATGTAATTCAACATAAACTCATTGTTGCATGTGATGAAAATGATTGAAAAGATTAAATTTGATTTGAAGAAAATATATTTCATAGAATTTCAATGTGTTACATAACTCCTCTGACCGAGTCTTAAGATCATGAAGTTATACTAGGGGCATTATATATGAAAAAATAAAAAATGGGATCACCTCATAGAATCATGTAAATTGTGAAATAAATATCTTAATTAGGTGTAATCCAAAAAAAGGCCTTTAGAAACAAGTCTCAAAATTGATCCTCTTTAGGAGGGAAGACATCATGCTCCAATAAACCATCATCAAGCATAATAATTGAAACATTGGTCAAGAAATTAACCAATTATTGATGGACATGACCTTAACATACTTCTTATCTTTTCTATTCTCCACGATGAACAAAAATATCACACTCGGGAGATGTGAAACTCACTTTAATTTGGTAGAAATAAATATTATCAGGGTATATATCATACTAATCTATTCCATGTATTAGGTCAGAACCTAAAATCTCAAGTGTTAACAAGTTCCAAAGATATGGTACCCAAAAATCTTAAGTGAACACTAGCTATAGTGTCATATACACTCTGTTATCACTCATTACATTATATCGATCAATATATCCCTAAAAGGATGTTACAGATCCAGAAAAAACCATCAACAAACTAGGTAGATAAATTGTATTGTTAAGATATTGTTTCAAATAAAGCACTATAAATCTTAAAATCTAAAAGAATCATACAAATTATAGTAAATGTACCTTCCTCACTTTTGATGGGTGTAAGCTAAACAACATGAAACTAAATAATTAATCTTACATGGGCTCCAATGTTTTTCTTGTGTATTGATCTACCTACTGATATGGATTCAATTTTATGGAATTACCACACCCCACCAAGACTAATATGGCTAGTGGAACTCTAACTAATTTACTTATAAAGGGGGAAGAAAACCCCCTTTCGATGTTCTGCATTGGCCATATACCCCATCACATTTTATAAATCAATTGTTCTTGTAGAACCTCTATAGGTTCCCCATAATATTTCTTGATTGATTCTATACTTGTTGTAAATTTCACTAATATATAGTTTTACATAGCATGACACATAGATAAACGATCATGTGACACAAACCATGATAGGATTCTCAAATCCATTGATTTACTTGCATTCCTCCACCTTGGTGAAAGGACCCATTATAATGCTTCCTACCATCAGAATATGTACATCTAGATCGCACAATTTATCATATATATCCACCAATATAATCCTATTTACATTTCCCCTGATGAATGGGATCCCAATTTATAGCTTTAATATGCTTCTGAAACCCAAACATATTTACTTGTGACATATTCTTATACATAACCCCATCATAAAATATGTCTCACCCTCATTGCCTCACATACTACTAGAATAAAAAAAAACAATGAATTTTATTGAAGTATCATTGATAATCCACTAATTTCATAGCTTCCCATGTCAAAAACATTAATTCATTGACTCTCCTCTATCACGAGGTCTCTAGGTAGAAATGATTCAAGAACATCTCTTGGATGTCCTTCTGGACCATACACTATGTTATCATATCCTAGACCCGAATGTCCCACCATCACTTTGATAGTACATGAATCATAAATTCTTCCATCTTAACCCTCTTATCTGGAGGGGTTCCTATGTTATCCAATATCATCGAGATAGACTTGACTGATAACTCTTCTACCTCATGTCCACCCATTAGAGCCAACATCAGAGGGTAATGTAGTTGAATCTCTCTTGTTAAATAAAACATACTCAGTAAATCCAACCATAGGTATATCTCTATAAACTATATAAAATGATTGAATTTACCTCATAACTACTCTTTCCCTATTACTCAAAATAAATATGGGTTCTTCACCCTATATTAGAGGGACATTTATGATAATTTCCACATGCTTCCATTTCAGTAATCGCCTCCATGGAGTAATTTTTCTACAATGCAGAATTCAAATTTCAAGGAACAAAACACTTTTTACATAGATATACAAGGAATAGATAACAAATATTCATAATAGGATACAACAGATACACTATACCAAAGGATACAACTATAATATTATCATTCCAACCAACCATCCCAATCTAGCGCCATGGCTAACATAGAGAAAAAAAATCCAATTTCAAAAACATTACTTTAGTCAAAATTTTAACATAATGATGGCCATTATAAGGGATTAAAAATTCTTATTTAGCCTATCATTAACCATTTAATTATCTACATTCAATTTTATATAATTACTCATTATTTAATAGGAACTATTAATTTAAACTAAAAAACAACATAAATCCCCTATTTACCACATCCCACAAGATTTTCTTTTTCTTTTTGACATGATTAATGTCACATGAACCCACATGTTCTTAAATAGACCTAATAATACACTAACTCATTCCATATTAGACCATGTGGAACAACCAAAAAATAATAATATCACAAAACATGTATATTACCAAAGGAAAAATAATATCCATATATAACAACGAACATCAACAATAGAAATACCAACCATAGAAAAATCGATTCCCCCCCTCACATGAGTTATCTACTACCATGAAAGAACTCATTATGTTACCTAAATAACACATCCTTTTATTCTAAAGGCTACCTACTAGTATCAAGGGTCTAAATAGATATACAGAGAGACTATACCCTCATTATCAGAGAAAACAGACCATAATAATTACAATGAAATCACATTGAAATAATAAAAAATAATTAATAATCACATTCCAAATTCCAAATTCAAGGAATTACCAACAAACCAATACAGTAACATTTCATTTCATGATAGTGTAATGATCCAAAGTGGAAATGAAAATAAGAGAATAATGAAATTTACCACAATGGGTATTAATATTATATTTAGTCCTCTCATTCATGCCCTATCCCAAGTCATATATCTACCATATAGAACATCCCATCACTCTTAATTGAAATACTAAATTCTACTTAGGTACCATTAGAGGCCCAATTATGTTTCGATTATAACTCAATGTTCCACCACTGACAGTATCTAATGAAATATCCAATATTTTGAAAAAAGTATTAAAATGAATTGGATCAATATTAACGATCATAAATGAAAGAAGACATGTTTAAATTAACTGATTTAATTTTAATATCTTATGCCTCATGAAATAAAATTATTGGCTGTTAAATCTAGGGTTTAACACTTTACATAGAAAGGTAAGGGGTATATCATTTATCAATTCATTCTATTTCTTAAAAAAGTGGTGTTCTCATCTAAGCTCCCATGTCATGTAAAAAAATTTGTGACTAGATAATCAAGTTGGAACCAGAATAGAGAATATATTATGTCATTGATATAATTATAAACCAAGGATGTGGAACTCTATGTCCAACCATCCTTAATATATAAGAATGAATTCCATTTCATAGATCACAAATATGAACAAAAACAATTTCTAAGGTTTATAATATTTATCATTTTAATATACCATATAAATAGAGATATCCATTATTCTCAATCATTCATTAATCAAATGTTCTATCACATTTTATCTCATTTAACCAATATCAACATAAAACATTTCATCATTTAGACCACATTCTACATAACAAGTCGTTCTCGAAAAATACTTAACCAAACACTTAATATAAAATTTTTATCAACTTACATAATTGAATTTTGTAATGAAATATCCCATTTCAATTGTAGTCACAACAAATTAAACCTTATTCCCCATTATTATTAAATATAACAAAATGTATTCATCAAATAAATACCAAAATTACCATTTTCAATTTACATTACCATTTTCAAAGGGATGGAATGCCCCTTGGATGACCATTAAGAACGGTCTCAAAATCTTCAATGACCATAATGGTGTCTTAGAAGGGTTACCACATCATTTTAGAGAATAAGTAATTATTATAAAATAGACAAACAATTAGGAAACCTGGAAACACAATAGCACACAACACCTGCACATAAACACCATTAGGACATTTGAAGAATGGACTTAAGAAAACTACTTTGGTTTGTTTATAAACATTTAATCAAACATATCCTTTAATTAAAACCTGAACATCATTAAATTTACAATCTAATAATTTTCTATAAAAATGGTATATAGGATTTTGAGGATGAGAAAATATTAATGCATTCTTATACATGAAAATATGAGAAAGTGAACAAATAAAATCACATTGAGGTTTGATTTTCATCCAAGTGAACAAAAAAATGACAAAAAGGTAATTTAAAAATATCCTCGAAGGAGGTGGTAGGCCTTATATAATAATAATTACTATTTTAGGTTGAATGGAAAAGAAAATAGGGAAATAACACTTTAACCATGAGTAGTAAAAATGGTAAATACATCAATTTTAACGAGGCATATAGTTTAGCTGCACAGTTTTCAAAACCATGCACTAACCAAGATTCCTTAATTTTATCTTAAATAGAAATGGTGAAAGATTTTCTAGGGAATCACAAAAGTAATTTAAAACCATGTGGATGACATGTGTTTGTCTCTATCTAAGGTCATATTGTTTTTAGGAAAACCTCACATGGTTTGTCAAGCTATGAAAAACACTATAATACGGAACAAGATTATGGAACATGGATTGTACTAAACACGTGATAACACTGATACATGGACTGTAGGGCCACTTTCTACCATTTTTCTCATCCCGGTCCTTTGAAACACTCTTACGGCTTGTCATACTCTCAAGAGGCATTTCATTAAATAGTTAAATATTAAATTTAACAAAATTTAAAATATACTAACCTCGTATAATGTTCTGGATCAGACAAGGGGTTAAAGGGGAGAAAAAGAACATTGGGATATGTGTTCTTGGTAGAGTTATTTCGAATATTAGAATGAAATGTGTAACTATGGAGGGTTTGAAGTGATCCCCTTTTATATGTGAAGAAATGTTCACTTTTGGGAACAACCTTTACGCTTCCATGATATCACAAAACTATTCCTCATTAACAAGATCTAAATATTAGAAATAATGGATGTTGGCATGTATTTGGGTTTATAAATGATCATCTAAGGATTTATAGACCTGTTTTAAAAATGTTATAGGGGTTTTATGATTATTTTGTTTACATTTTACTTGTTTAAATTTAAAATCTTTTTCTAGTTTTTAATTAGTGGTTTCAATGTTTCATTAAAAATATTAAATAACCCATATATAAAAATTTTAATTTTCTTGAACTGAAGTTTACCGTTTTTTAATCCTATTTAATTTCTAAAAAATATAATATTATCATTTTAAATCAAATCAACTAATGTGTCTGAAAACTATTTCAGAAGAAAAATAAAATTTTGAAAACTATGGATTCCAAATCTTATTCAGTATTGATTGTAAATTGAATTTGTTTAAATATATTGATATATATAATTAAACATAATTTTACAATAATAATTTAATTTATAGGATTTTTTTTTAAAAAGAATTACACAATATTAATAAAAAAATTAATTTTTTAAATTAAAATAGTTTTACCATTATTGAGATAATTATCACTAATCATACAAAAAATTTAATTTTATATATAAATATTAAATTGACCATTTCCAATAAAATTTAAGGGTTGAAATCAAATAGGAAATAAATTTTATTACATATAATATAAAACGTAATTTTGTTTAGTCTTTAACATAATCATGTAACAATAGTTTTTAATGTCAAATATTACATGAGTTTCAAAAATTTTATACATGTGATTTACAAAATAAAAAATGTATTTTCTAAATTAAATGAACTAATTATTAATTATATATTTTCGTATAAATGTGTTTTTTAATGTTATTTGTCATTCTTGAATTACAAGAGTGTTTGTTTTTAGAAAAATCTGTGTTTTTATTATTCAAATGAATTGAATTATTTTAGAAAAACATCAAAATTAATAAAACGATAATTTTGATATAATTATTTGAGTAATTAATTTTTTATAAAGATAGGAATTTAAAATTTAACTGTTAGGATTTAAAATTTAAAATTTAAATGAGACATAAAATTACTCTTATTGAAAAGTGTCGATTTTAAACATTATGAATTCTTAATATAATTTCATATTTATTTCTAATTTAAGTGATGTTAATATATTAATTAATATATTATAATATTTCTACGTATATAAGTTAATTTATTTAGAAAATATATATAATACTGAACAAAAATTTTCATTGAAAATAAATATTTTTTCTATAAAAAATATGCATTCAAAAATACCATTAAATAATTATTTATATTCTAAAATTTATTTTTTATTACTCCATTAAATTGCAATATTCAATTAATATATATATATATATAACATATCATATTTTCATAATAATAATTATTATATGTGACATGTATATATATATATTTATATTATCTAAAAATCTTATTCTTTTTTCACTATGCATTATATTATTTTAAAGTCACCATATAATTTTAAATGTTTTCAGTATAGCATTAGGATATGTGACCAGAAATTATAACTATAACTACTATATTTTCACTGTCAACAATTCAAAAGACCATATTTCTAATGACCGTAGTTTGTCCCGATATATACATGCTTTCTCAACTTATTCCATTCACACTTCTCATTTCCATTATTTTCATTTCAGATCTAAAAACTCATTTTATCCTTTTATGGTATTATTTATCATTTTTTATTTTTTATATTTTTGGTGTATCATAAAAGTGATGTTAGTATACAGTTTTTTCCTGTTATAATGAAAATTTTCTATTCAATTTATTGTCCCCTCTTAATTTTTTCAGTTTTAATGGATGTAATCATATGTGATGTGTAATAATCCATTATATATGATACATGGTATCATATACCTTCATTGTAATATTCCATTATAATTGAATAGTGTGTGATTATCATGGTTCATAACTTTTGTGTCCCAATATTGAATCATATATGAATTATTTTCAAATAAAATTGAATCATTATTTATAATGACTTACATGAATAATAATAATAATAGCTCCTAAAACCTGGGTAATTACATTATCCACCATAAATAAATTGCATCCTTAAAATTTATATTATTCATTAATAACAATGTTATCTATGTGTATTTATATAGTGACTTGAGAATTATATTATATAGTTATAAAAACCTTTTAAAAAAATTAAACACATCTATTTTCTTTATAATAGGATTATCCATGATATTGAGTTTTCTCCATTAGTTCCAGCTAAGAGTGTATAATTATTTGGTTTTGAAATTCAAATTGTAAAATTTTATTATATATGATGTTCATAATCATCCTTTTATATAATATCATAGGTTGATATAAAATGATATCAATTGTTTTTGAATAGATTTTCTCTCTATTTGGAGACAATATATCTATTTCAAAAATCACATTATTTCCATAAAGTTAGCATAAGATTATTTTCCTAAGAAACTCTCCCATAGACATAAACATGGAATAAAATAATCATACAACATAAATTATTATTAATAATAAAAGATCCCTATATAAAGTTTCTGACTCAATGCTTATAGAAAAAATTCTAGGATAAATGGAGTGGTTTAAATAAGATATAAATATATTACTCACAATTTATGAGTGGATGATCAGTCTTCCTCAATGAAAATAATATTCAGAACTCACATATATAGTTTTGGTGGAACATGATTTGTTTTTTTCTCATTGAAATTGTTCTTTGACTCATATCCTCATTTTTTCCTTGGATTAGTTAAATAAATAGGATAATGTCTATTTTTTACACACATAATTATTTAGACCACTATTTGTGGACTTCAATACATTATTTACACTCCCATAATATTAAATGAAATATTTATATTTTTATGATAGTTTGATGTTTTATGACCCCATATTATACAATTAAATTATATTACAACCCCCCCCCCCCAAGGCAGTACCCTTGGTGTTTTTTCCACGTTTTTAACATGAATGAAATTCATTCTTATTTTTTACATCAAAACATTATTGAGACTCTATCCTTTTATCCATTGGATTACATATGATTTAAACTATGGTTACATAGTTTTCTCATGTTTATTGGTAGGTGGTTTGGAATAATAAAAAGGTTTCATAGTCTGAATTATATTTTTTGGGGTTTATCATTGAGGTGAAGATCGCATAGTTCTTCGCACCCAGGGTTAAATCATTTCCATCAGGTTCCAACAAATAATAAAACTAAAAGTGTTATCATTAGTGATAAACATTAAATATCATAAGGGGATTATAAAAATCAATTGTATAAAATGTATTCAACCATAAAATATTTAACATTTTTACATCATTATCTTAGCTAGCAGTTCTATATGTTAAACCAATATCATTCTTAGATTAACAATGAAGACATTATGTTGGGTTATCTTATACTTCTCAACCTATTCATTCAATATAACCTCAAAATCAATCATTTATAGTGGTTCATAATTATAATATGATAAACTAAAGAATATCCTTTGGGAGTAACTATACAAGAGTGTTGTTTTATCCGTAATCGTCTTACATTAGAGTGATGATCGATTCAATGCTCTTACTACCCTTTTCATTGTTATTACCTCTAACATCATATATTCCAATGTTGTATAAACTATACATTATCAATAAATGGATATATTTCTAGGACAAATACATAATCTACACTTCACCAAAATTTTAGGATGTTCTCATACTTTTTGGATTATCCCTTAGACATCTCCCATGGATTTTTCTCGGGTTCTACTATCATAATCTACAAAATAAGCAATGCTTCCATTAACAAAATCTATGGAGACCCAATAATTATACCGTTTTTATTTCATAATTCCTAATAGAATCATGAAAAAAAATTAAGGATCGATTTTCCTAGTACATTTGGATGTTAAGCACACAAATACATCCAATTAGTCAAAAATACATAATCTCTACTTAATAATCCACATATTTCTCCAACACCATACTGAATTTCAAAAAAATGAGTTGGATATACTAAGAAAATAAATAAGGATAAAGTTGGTCTATAAATCATATTAATGGAATCACCATAAAAATAAATAATAATGTGATAGTCGTGAGGAAAAAATGATATTATAAATAAGAAAATCATAATCATGGAGAAGTGTAATAAGGAATGAATGGCTTGAAGGCCTTCATTTTTTATTGATTATTGATAATCCCCCTTTCAATGGATGAGTGGGAACCCTTATTAGTCCAATAAGAATAAAGATTACATGTCCCATAGGTATAAGAGATTACATGACCCGAAGGTCTTAGGGAATTCAACCGACAATCAACAAGGAACAACACCTCCCTAGCATCTGCATCGTCATAGTAGCTCTCCACCTTTTCATGGCTGTCTGAATAGGCTTCCTGTGCAATCATAGGATGGTCCCGATGGCATAAACATACCATCTCATTATGAAAACTCCATTTGGCTCTACTCTGGTGAGTGCACCTGCTCTAAATCCCCTTCTAGAGCTATTACTTTTTTGTAGAGTCTGTCTTGGACAACTGCATGTGGCCCGATGGCCTTGAGGTTTCCTGAAGGCCTTAAAGATGGCATGAGGAGATCCTAAACATGTGTAAATACATTATAATTTGATGTAATAAACATAATTCAAGGTTGAATCCCAATGAAATCCATAAAAAGTGGAAATATACCATTGTGAATTGTGTTCCCTCACAATTTCCAGAAAAACAATGGATAATGCCCCACAGTAGATTAGGTTCACTCCATAATATTGACATAATCATTTTTTATTCATGATTTTATTTGTTTTACTAATGATTTTCTATGGTTTTGAATGAATAATCACCAGGAATGTAATGTTTTTAAGAAAATATGTGAAATTTAAATTAAATATATAAAATTTATTAAAGTTAAGGATTTGAATTCTTTATTTATATGAATATTTTTTTTGGAAATTTAATAAATTAATATAATAATTTATATAGGTAAAAATAGGGCCAGTCCCATGATATCCCACAACTAAGACAGACTGCCACATAGCCATCCTCCTAGTTGGATTTATTGGTCATCCCAGAATCTATAGACCATACTCAACCAAATAGATAGGTGAGCCACACAGGTGGGGGGGATCAATTCCCTTATAGTGTGTAGCCTATGGTGAGAGAATATTTGTGTGTAGGTGGTCAATGGAATTCATGGGGAATGGAAGACCATGTGTTTTCATATATACCCAGAGTTCATCATCAAACTGATATTATGAGACTAGGGACACAACTACATTTCATTTAAATTATCATGGAGAGAATTCTCAGTTCTGATAAAGGAAAATCGGGGCTAGGGTATTGTTTATATTATTCGATATAGTACAGTTATGACTCACCTCCACTGTCCCCATGACTGGACACATGAAACCATAACTGACCACCTTTTCCTCAACTATCACCACATTCAACCATCATAAAATCACCATGTGAGCATCGAAAGAGCTCAAGCACAAACCACCATCCACTGCCACCACTCCATGCCACCACATATAAATTATAAATCCTAATATGGCCTCTATGAGCCTTATTTCGATGGAGTGAACAACTTACACAATACTGATGTTTCTTCTGGTCACTATGAAAGCTGGAATGGATTATGAGGACCACTACTGTTGATCCCACATCTACCACACCGATGATTAAATTCCATGAAACCAAACTAGACCATTAACACACATCAATGCCATATCCTTGAGCTAATGGAAGACAATTTTGTGATGCCACACTATTCGCTGTGAAAAAATAGAAACCCTATTTTTCATCAAGAGTATATTTAAGTACATTTAATCAATCCATGATCAAAATTTGATGATTAAAAAACCTTGAATCTATCTTTATAGAATTATGGAAGATAATAAAGTGATAAATAAATAAGAACACATACCATATAAATAAATGGGGAATTTACACTACTTAGGTAGTCTTTAAGGGGAATCCTATTAGATCTATACTAAAATGATAGTATTTTTTATCCATTATTTTTATTCAATTTTTGTTTATTATTTAGTATAGTTTGTTTTTTATATGTAAACCATGCATTTTGTTAATGAGATTCAAACACATTATTTGTATTCTTCTTCTTTATCTTATACTTCTTCTTGTTCTTATTATTCTTCATTCTGTATTTATTTTCTTCTTCTATTTTTTTATTTTATTATTCTACCAATATTTATTCATATTCTATGTTTATTTTATAATTTCATATATTTCATATTCTTTTTGGTGAATCCTCATTCATTTTATTTTCATTCTCCTCTTTTATTATTCTAACCACCATGGCCTTTTACCCTCGATAATGAGTGGTTAACCAGAGGCTTCACATGGGGAAGCTAAGTGGTTCTTCCTAAATTATGTTTTTTAATTTTAAATTATTTATTTATAGTTTTATTATATGTGAGAGATAGACATGGGTGTTTTAGTTGTCTATAATTACATGAAACTGTTTTACACATCTATTATTTTAATTTAATATTTTCCCTTCCTTAATTTGAACACAAGATATTCACATTATGTTGTTGAGAAGTTCAAGGGATGATTCAACATACAATGAAGCCACGTCCTGGAAGGTGTCACACTCTCAATTGATGTATTCCAACAACATTGATATTGGAGGAGCTGGAATAAAGTTTCCTTAGGCATTCATGTTTTATCAATTACTAAAAAAATAGTAATCTAAGTGTGATATTTAACAATTGGGGTTTCAAATTAAATTTAATTAATGAAAAAGAATATTTATTGAAATCATAAACCAAACAGTAAATTCCAATCTATTTCTGCAATATCCTACACTACATATTTTTATATTATATAATTTTGTTCATTTTCAAAATAAAAAAAATTAAAAATTACTATCTTTTATAAGATAAAAATACAACAGACAGAATTTTATCTTCAGAAAATTTGATTAGGTATGTAAAAAAATATAAATTCATCAATTGAGATGAAACTGGCTAGCAACTCAAATGTATATAGAAACAACTGAAAGTTTCTTTTCTTCCATGCCCCATGACAGGTATGCATAAAAATTGGCATCATTACTAGAGAGGTAATAATTCATTTCTATTATTCTTATATTTTTACATTTTATATAGTTTTATAGTTTTTTAATTAAATTAAAAAAATTCAAAAAAAAAATTCCATGAATTTTTCAAAAAAATATTTTTTTTAAGTCATGGAGTAATTAATCTAGGACAAGGGAGTAAGAGATAAGGTTTCATGTTGCCTATGAGGTCCTACAATTATGAGATCTAAATAACACAAACATTTTCGAGAAGATTATTAATTTTAAAGAGAATATTTTTCCACCTCAAGTGTTTATAGACATGGCCAATGTGAATAATCTATTTATCAATCATTGAAGGTGTTGAGGGAAGAACCACCAGATCTGTCCACTTTTTCTAAATGAATATATAAAGTTGGGGTTATGCTTGAATATTATACTCCCCAAAGCCATATCAAGGATTATATCTATACTTACCATGAAGATAAATAAAGGTAATATTATTAGTTATGTGGAAAATTGGAAATTATTCAAATTAATTTTGGAGTGAACATATAGAAGATGAAAGGCAATGAGATTATCCCATCTACATTGTAGAAGATATAGTACAATTTAAAATAACATTATCCATGTATGAATAATAATCAATAGAAATGGTGTAATTTGAAAAAAATAGATTTATTTTAGCTACATACCTTTATACAGTGAGACTCACCATCAACACGTCCTTACCACAGACAAAGAGATTGAGCCAAATCTAGAATAAGGAACTGATCTTAATTTTAACTCTTTATTTTAGGATTCTATTCAATATGTCATGAGTATCACTAATAACTAATTTTAATTTTAATATTTGTTCAATATTTGTTATTCCATAGAGGAAAATTATGAAACAAAACCTTCACCTACAGAGTAAGACATACAACTCCCCAATTCTAATGAAAATGCAGTTAAGGACGCCCAAGAAAAAGATCAACTAGCAGATCATAAGAAAATACAGATATATAAAACTCACTATGAATGTGATAAGATTTATATTTATAATTCATATTAAAATTTTATTCATTTAAAATTAATTTCTCACATTCTCTTTAAAATATTAAATCTATATATCCCACATGGATAAATAACAGAACAATAAAGATAATGTTGAATATCTAACCACCAATGAGGATCATCAATACATTTTCCTACAACTCCACGAAATCCATACATAATTATTAATTATATGTATCTGGTATACTATATCCATAGATTATTCCTCACCAAAAAATCATAAATAGAATATGTTAAAATTCACATGTGGTGGTTCATGTATAAATATATCCATCCACCATAATACTACAAGAAAAATATGTTACTACCCTATGGAGTTATTAAAAACAAGGCCCCCTTGGGGGAATAAAAAAAATCTAATCCTACTATTATTTTAATCAAATTTATTTTTCAATTTCATTCATAGGTTTAGTTAAGTAGGGAACTCATTCCCTCTATAATTTTGGGATTTAATGAACGATCCTTGTACCTAATTGATTAATTTACCTTTATAACACCATGATGGTACAAGTATGATCTTCAATAGTAGAGGAATAAGATATAAGAATCATGATAAATAGAAGTTCACTTTTATTCTTTATATTTTAGACTCCATAATTTTTTTTCTACAAATCTAGTTTGATATTTAAACTAGAATTGCATGCCCAGACTTGAATTCATACATTACATGACTTATATAAGAGACATAATTTTCTTAGAAACACTATAATGATAAGTTTTATATTTAAATAATAAATATATTTAATTAATAAAATATATAATTGAATAAAAAGAGTGAATATTGGATAATAAAATGCAGACTTTTGATTGGATATAATTAACTTATTCATGTTAAATAAATTTCCATCATAAGTTTAATTACTAATATATATGTCAAATGATTTTTTATTTTTATTAACTCCTTGATTAGTTGACACAAAACATATTTTCTATTATTGAGAGTATAATTAGAAAAAATATTTCCTATTTTTTTAGAATATTTCTAGAGTTATATTTGGATATTCCACCTACCATAATGTGCATTGAATTTTTTTTGAATCTAACCATATGAAAAAATTAAAATGATTGAGGAATATTTTGAAAATTTATTTCCATTGAAACCAATTTTAAAATTAATCCATATTTATACCATATAAATCACGAATTAACCTATTAGTAATGATCGATGTCTCAATCCATTATATCCATTACATACCTAATATTAGCATTTTCATGATATTTTAATATTTATATGTGGGGTGAAGTTGTTCATGGTGGAAGGGAAGATCTAAATTGTTTGAGAAAGGATTGGGGATATAATCTTGGGTATTCATAAAGTATTATCGATTCATTCATCATTCTTATTAGTTTTTCCTTGTAGAAAAATAGAAAAAATGAGAAATAAATGATCAGGGACATTGGAGTATCAAAAATTTCCATCACAAGACTAATGGTTTGTGACATATGTGGATAGGTGGTCAATATGAGATAAATTATATTAATAACATTAAAAAAAGGTTAAATAAATAGAAAGAAAATGAAATATTAAATTTTTTTGGGGAAAATCATTCATTTTTATTTATTTTATCATGACGATTACATATATCTTAGGGAAAAAGTGTTTTTACTTTGAAGGGGATAATGTCATTACTCCATTAGTTTGAATATCAACATTTATAAATTAGAGATAAGACTCATTCATTAAGCTTTAATTTATAAAACATCAAATCTTACCAACCTTAAATATTAGAGTCATTAGAACAATTATTTGAAATAACTAATGATTTCACTTACCTTTTGTCTTTACAGAGTGGATAATGTAGTTCCTTTAAAATTTTATGGATAAGGATAATGTCTTAAAGATATTAGTATAAATATACATAAATTTTTATCATGAGTGATTTGAGAAATGATTAAAATGTGAGGTAAATCTTGATTTGGAATGTTTAATAAAAATAAGTTAAATAACTTGAAATAATCAAAGGATAAGATCAAATGTTTTTTAATGGGGAATTTATAATTTATATTTTCATTTATTTCTTTGATTATTAAGAAATTTAATTTATTATTTATGTTTATTTTCTATATATTTATTTTACATTGATATTTATTTTATTAAACTGTTTTGAGATTTGAATAAAGGTAACATTGGTACTATATAATGTTGATGTTAATATATCATGATTGATGAAACAAATTGTATATATATGGGGGGTATTTTAAAAAATCATTTCCATGTATATTTTTAGGGTTTTATTAATAAATTTTAGGGGTTTAAATAAAAAATCCCAAGGAATGTAATTCATTATGAAAATATGGAAAAGTTGAAATAAAGAACTAAAATGTATTTAATTAATGGTTTTAAATGTTTATTTAATAATAATAATTTTATTCTATTTTATTAAATCCTATGGAAATTTTATGTAGGTAAAAAATTATGTCACAATCAAGATAGCTCTCAATTAGGATAGCCTACCACATAGCCAGCCCACTACATGGGCTGACTGTCTAAGCCATCATTGGGAGGGACTTTTCAATGTGGCAGGATGATGAGCTATATAGAGGATCAAGTCCCATAAAACATATTGACTATGATAGGATTCCTTAGGTGTATAGGAGGTCCACATACCACATGGGGCTTGACAGCTGATGTGCCTACATGTTTGCCGAGAGCCCATTCCCAGAGCATGATTTTGAGCTAGGGATGCAGCTCAATTTCAATTCAAATGATCACAGAGTTGTTTATCACTTATGATATGGGAAAATATATACTAGAGTTATATATATGTTAATAGATATGGAACCATTTAATCCCACCTTCACTACTACCGAGCTAAGGCACACGACACTACTTCTCTCCCCTTGCTCAACACTTTCATCCTCAATCATTATAATGTGTAAATATTGGAGAAACACTATGGGATTTCCAAGAAATATCAGGCTCGAACCACCTAAAAATTCCCCCACTCTAATCCCCCATTAATCACTTATGTGACCTTCATTAACCTTCATGATCAATCTTTCCAAGAATCCAAATCATGCACAATAGTAAAGCTCCCTCTAGCCATGGTAAAGGTTAGAGGGGACGAGAAAGACCACCACCATATATCATGAACATACAGTTACACAAAAACAATTACATGAAGCCATCTGGGACCATTTCAACACATCAACACCCATGAATTGGTCCTATTCACGTAAATTACAAGTTTCCATGTTGTCCAATGTAAAAAATTGAAACCCCCATTATCATTAGGGGAATATATGAATTCCATTATTCAAACTGTGATACCAATTTTTATACATGGATAACTTGACTTTAAATTTAATGAAGATATTGAATACTTTCAAATTATAGAGAAATCTCAACTTCCCCTCAATAAAAATAAAAATTTCCTCTTTCATCCAAACTATAATGATCATCAATTTTCTCATTTATTTCTATTCTATCATCATTTCAAAATTAGAATAATTATTTTAGTTTTAGAATGAACCCCATGAATTTTGTAAATGTGACTCAACAATGTTATTTTTCTTATTTTTATTATTATTATTCCTTTTCTAATTATCCTTCTTTATGGTCTTATATTTTTTCTATATTCCTTTTATTCTTATTATATTTTTTGTCTTTTTTATTATTTGTTTCTTTTATTTTGTTTCTATAATCCTAATTATGTCTATTTTTATTATCTTCACTTCTTGTCATATTCATCAATGTGACTTATTACCCTAAATAATGAATGGATAACATGTGGTTTGGCCTGTGGGATGTTAATGGTGTTTCGCAAAAAAAAATCATTAATTTTTAATGATTAATTTTTGTTTTTAGTCGATGATAGTGACATGGACAATTTTAGAAGTTTTCCACAACATATCGCTCAATTATATTTCTATAATATTATTTTAATATTTCCCCTTACTTACTTCAAAAATAATCTCTTCACACGTTGATGTTAATCCATTCATGGTATGAAATGAAATATGATAGATCCATGTCTTAAAAGTCATCACACTCTTTATTGAGGTGTTCCATCAAATTTTATTATAGTAGGTGGTGGAATATGGTTTTCTTGGGTATTATGGGTTTCACAATCACTAAATAAAATAATAGTAATTAAATATTGATATTTCATAATTGGATTATAAAATTAAATTAAATAAATATTTAAAATGAATAATAGAACCCCTAAATCGAACCATAAAGTTTAAGATATCTCTTCACTATATTGGATTTCACATTAGTATATTATAACATTTAATTTATTTTTAAAAAAAATGATACTACAAATTATTATTTTTAATTAAATAACAAAACAAACAAAAAATATATATATATTAGGTGAATTTGAATTTGTATTTAGAAAACTGTGATGCTTTTCAAGTGAGATGACCCTAGTTGAATATTGTGCAACATAGGGGAACAATTAGAAATTTTATTTTTCCAAACCCCTAGATTGGGATCCATGAAATAACATACATAATATTTTATAAGATATAATGGTTTACGAAATCCATTGGAGGGATATATAATTCCAGTCCAAGATATCATGTATATTATAATCATACATATGAATTCCAAAAAATTAAAAATAAACCATGTATAAACCATAAACATTATCAAACCCATGAGAGAGAAATGGGTTTCAAAATCCTGCTAGAAAAATAACATATGTATTAATCATATGTAATATAATTATATTAGTGAATTAAATTACTTTTAACATTAATAATTTTATAGGTATATAAGACTAGAATATGGTGTTCCATTATAGAAAGTAATTATGAACAAACTAGATATGAATGAATAAAATGATCCACTTGGGTGGGGATTTTTTGAATAACAAAACAATCACTAAAAGAAGAAAATAATTATGGATTACATAAAAAAAGAATTTTACTAATTGATTTATCCATAATATAGTAACTATTTTTATAATTTATTTTTGGTTTAAAAAAAAATTATGTGTGATTACTAATTTCATAAATGAAATTGGAAAGTTCCCTTAATCTAGGTTTACTTATAAGTTGTAATATCAAAGGGAACTAAATCATGTATAACCCCAAAAAGTGAAATAGATATTTAACTAGGTATATATTAGGGGAATATAAAAATTAAAATTTTTTCAAAATAAAAATATTCCATAAAATGGATAAATAATAAGAGATATTTTCACTAACATGTCCGGAAGGAGGCATGAAAAATCCCTTACCTCATGTTCGTGATTCATTTTTCACACATTCTTATCATCTAGAATAAGGAAATAATGATTTTTAAATACATACATAAGAACATTATTTAAATAAATTCATATACCTTATCTAGTTATTTATTATATATTATTTATTTATAACTCACTATTCTTACCTACACACCCTTAAGGTTATTCAACTAATTTTTAGAACTCTGTATGTATATTAACCATGATAGAAACAACCATTATTTTATTTTAGAGTATATTGAATCATAAAAGTGTTTTGAATGTAATTTAAATTTACTAAATATATTTTAAAACCCAACTATTAGGGGAGGTGATATAAAATTAAACTCAAGGCTCGTGGAGGATATTGTTTACACATTCGCATAATTAATGTTACAAACCTCAATAAATGAGAAGTAAAAAATAAATTATAATATTAAACCTTAGAGTCATATTTATATTATATATATCATATTCATACATCCATTACATATTTTTCATTATCCATTAGGGATGAATATGAAAAATTAAATACTTTTCTTTTTGAATGTGGTAGTCTGTGCAACACATTAACGATAGTTATATTATTATTAATGCATTGAGAAGAATAAACATTATATATGCATTTAATATAAAAAAATTAATTATATTAATTATAATTATTTAATTATATATTTATGTAAATAAAATTTTTGAAATATAAACATTAATGTGAAATTATTTATGAATATTTTGAATCTTACGTTAGAGACTTGATCTTCTCTTAGAGATTTCCTTCGATGTAATGTCCTTAAGCTAAACTATAGGGACCCAAAGATTTAGGAGGGGAAAATTAAATCTAGGAAAGGTATATTTCATAGGGTTTTAATGAACATTGTAATGTAATGTGTACAGATTAATGGATGTATGTGATCCCCTTTTATAAGTGATGAAAATAGTAATTTTGGGAACACCCTTCCATGATATCCCTATAATAGTTTCTATTAAATGGATTAAATGATTATAATTAATGTATTTAATGTTGTATTTATGTCTATAAATGGTCAAAAAGGCATTTCAAACACGTTTTAAACATTTAATTTGGATTTTACCATTATATTTGTACATTTTGTTCTTTTACTTTTAAACTAGGTTATTAATTTTTAACTATGTGATTTTATGTTTTAAAAATTTTAAAATATCCCACAAAACCAAATTTGGGTGTTCTAGAATGAAATTTGTCATCTATTTAATACAATTAAATTTTTAAATATTATAAAATTTATATTTTAAATAAAAATTTGTAATACATAGAAAAGATGTTTTAGTAGGAAGAATGACATTTCAAACATTATGGATTATTAATATTATTTAGTATTTATTATCAATTGGATGGATTTAAATATATTTGTACATATTATAAAACATAATATTATTATCAAAATTAATTTAATATAATTTTTATTGATTCAAAAAATTACATGATATTAATTAAAAAAATTTCTTAAAAAATTGATATACCATTATCGTGGTAATTAACACTAATATTAATACTGAAATTTTATTTATGCATAAAAAAATAGACCATTTTAAATAATATTGATATTATTATTTAAGAGAAGAATTAAATTTTATGAAATAATATTTATAGAAGAGTTAGTTCATAATTATTAATAGAAGTCTCTAAAAATAACATTAATTTTAAAATATTACTAGAGTTTCTCAAATATTAAACACATGTTTTAAAAATTCAAAATAGATTTTTAAATTTATTATATTGCTTATTAAATATATATATATTATATCAATTGTGTTTCTTAATATTTTAATCTAGAGTTTTATCAAAAGAGTAATTTGTTTTACAAAAGGTGTTATTTTTATTGTTCAATTAAAGAAAATTCTTCTACAAAAATATAAAAAATTAATACTAAACTAATTTTGATATAATTAATTCCAAAATGATTTTTTTAAATGTTTAAATTCAAATGTTTATATATTGTTCTTATAAATTTAAATTGATAATTAAAAATAAAATTCATTTTATTGGAAAATGGTCTTTTTAAATAGTAGGTGCTCTTAATGTTATTTGTTATTGATTTCTAATTTATGTGTTGTTAATATATTAATCCATATAAAATAAAAATTTAAAAGAATAAATTTAATTTATTAATAATAAATATATAATACTTAATAAAATATTTTATTGAAAATAGATATTACTTTTTATACCAAATATGATTTGACAAATACAATTAAATAATTATTTATATTATAAATTTTAAAAATAATAATTTATTAATGTTGCAATATTTTTTAAATAATATATATACATTATATAATATTTTATAAACATTAATATATAATTATATTAAAGATATATATAATATTTAACATCATAATTTTTATTTAAGTGTGGTTTATATGATTGTAAATTTACAAATTAATAACAAACATATTTAGTATACTTTGATAATATAGGACCAATGACCATAATTTCAATTACCATATTTACAATAGTCATAATTTTAACAAACATATTTGCAATGACCATATTTCATTAATAATTATATAGAAATAATAATCTTATTTCATTCACACTTTTTATTTCCATTGTTTTTATTTTATATCAGATAACATTCTTTCTCCTTTTATGATATTGTAATTAATTTTAGTTTTTTATAATAATAGTGATTCTTAATTATTGACGGCAATCCATGGGAGTTGTTAGTTCAAAATATATTACTATATCAAGTTATTTTTACCTTTTAATTTTTATAGTTTTAATTGATATAATCATCCATGGTGTGTAATAATACATTTTATGTAATACATGGTATCATATACGTTCATTTTAATATTCCATTGTTATCGAATAATGTTGTGTTTTCTTGGCTTATGTATTTTTGACACAAACCATAATTAATCCTCAAATATTTTACAATAATATAGAAATATTAATTATGATTATAGAGATAATTAATAACAGTAATAATAATGTATCATAAAACCTAGGGAATTACATTGGAGAAATATTGGAATATCTAATATTGTCAATATATTGATGATAATTATCCTTGATTATTTTAATGGTAATTTTTTTCATTGGAATAATAATATGAATTGTCTCTTAATGAATTACATAACATAGATGTCTCTTATGAGATGAGTAAACAACATGGATTTATGAAAAAAATTCATTGAGTTGATCTAATTCAAATCCATGAGAAATCGAAGAATTAGGGAAGATAAATATGAACACTCTAGTGAATCTGAGGATGAGGAATAAAATGATGAAGTTTAAATAGAATTAATAATCTTATATCAAAGAACCTATGAAAATAAATTCATAAAAAAATGTCCCAATAATGTTTTTTAAATGTGTTATAATTTTCCACATTGATATTGAATTAAAAAATATGAAGAGGCTCGACTATAATGAAGGTAAAATGGAAGAACATTTTAGTAACAGTAGATATTATATCAAGACTAATAAAGATAGGGAATAATTGGAATGAAAAATAAGGTCTTATAGATGAAAAAATAGATGTTTATTTAGAAAATAATAAGAATAATAATCCACACCCAATAGTTATTCTGAAAAAGTGTTTACAGGATTCTTTAGAAACATTATGGATTATGTTGAAAATCATGGAGAAACCTTAAGTGGGGGTGTTGATGGTAAAAATATTTAAGAAATTTATACACAAAAAATGTTAAAGGATGATATTAAATCATGAATTGATCTAAAAAAACAATAAAATGGAATAATCATATTTATAATAAAGGATGTTGAGAGGACAAAGGAGGGTTGATATTTTCAAAAGAAAAAAACTAAATTTATTGATGAAAATATATGGCTTTGTTTGAATGTTTGGAAAAATATAAAATGGTAAATTATCATTATGAAAAAATTCATTGTTAAATGTCATTATATAATTACAGATTAATTTCAAAAAGGTTATTTTCAAGTGGAAGGAATATTAATTGGTGTCACTTTTTCACTTATTACATGATTTGAATATAATAAATTTTTTATAGAGGATTCAATTAATATAAAGAAATAGTTTAATTAGATGGATATGATAAATAATTTATTGAATATTTATAACATAATGAATATATTTTTATTCAGAAATGTAAATGGTTTACACATGACAGTAATTTAAACCATGGTGTGGAGGTTGAAAAATATGTTTATTGACTAAAAAAGTCACTAGAGCTCGGTACTCAAAACCCAATAGTTTCATAATACAATTGAACCTATCTAAAGTAAAGCATTTATAGGTAATTATATGTTATGGATATGATCATATGTACTCTAATTTTAATTGTACATTCTGATGAAATAATATTTCAGTTGACAATTAATATTTTTCTGAGATATTTTCAAAGAAAATAATGATGCATATTGATATGTCAATCCTTAGAGGGATTATATTATTTTTGGGATTATAATTTTCAAATAATTAGAAATAATATAATTATAGTAAAAATATCATAAGGAATTTTGAATAAAATCTATAAATAAATTATCACAAAATGATAGATGGACTAAATCTAAGAATAGATAAATGAGGATAAATCATTGATCATATAGAAATCACGAAGTTAATTTCAACATTTATTTTTCATAAAATCATAATGAATGATATTTATATTCCTTAACAATGTTTGTAAGATAAAAAAGTGAACTAAAAGAAAAGAAATTTGACTACAAAGAGAATTATTAGGTATATTAATGGAATATTGAGTAATATTATTATGTATATATGAATTTAAGAAGTAAAAATTCTAGCTTTTATTGATGTTGACTGGTAAACATAATAAAATGATTGACCCTAACCATTGGGAGTAAATGTATTTTTGGGTTAATGTTTGGTGATCTTAATAGGAAGAAACAAAAAATTTCAACATTATGTAAATTCAGTGATGAATATTTTTTTGGTACAATATTTTGTACACATATTATTAATCTTGTAGTGAAACTAGAAGACATGAAAGAAAATGTTGAGAAATCATTTAAAATTTCATGTAACAGTAAAAGTTTAATTATACTTTCCCTGAATAAATTATAAAACTTTTTATATAAGACATATAGATATAAATTATCATTTCATGCAGGATAATGTTTCTAATGGAGATTATATTTAGGTGTATTCTACAAAAAATATCATATTTATAAAAATTTTACTATATCACTACTAAGGGATAATTTTGATGTGTTAATGATAAAAAATAATTTCAAAATATTTGATCTTATATAAGGATGGTTTTTATATCCTATATATCATTGGGATTCTTTATCCAATGAATGGATTTGTATGATTATTTTATGTGATAAAGGTACTTTATCTTTTTTGAATGTAGAGTTTTTGTAATTATAAAATTGATGAGAAAAGAAAAGTGATTTTATTTAAAGGGGTGACATAAAAAATCCTTGTCCAGATATTTATAATTAATAAGGGTTTTAATTATCTCAAATCAATTCTTTATCTAGTAGTGTAGTGTTAATACACTTCTCTTTGTTAAATAATTTTATTTGATAAAAATATTAAATATTTATTATAAAAAATATTAAACATGATGTTGAATATCATAATAAAAATAGTGATGTGTTGATGATGTATTGTATTTATTATTAACATTTTATTTAGAGTAAATAATATTTTTATGTTGTAGCCAGAATTGTTTTTTGTAATATACATGACCAAAAGTTACTTGTTTAGAAGCTGAACCAAAGTTACTAAGCAGATGTACATATTTATGTTCTAGAAATTTAAATCCGTATGATTTGGTGTTTTGATCTAGAAAATATTGTAAAATATTTAGTAGATGTATTTATTTTATTTCAAGAAGTAAGCCATGTTCTGAAGTGTGAAGATATGTCCATAGAGGTTGATACACATTTGGCTATATAATTGAATGGAAAATGGTTGGAAGATGATATCTAAAAAATGGTTGAGGTGATACCTTAATGAGTTTGATGATGTTGCAGATTATATATGATTTTGTTTGAGTAGTAAAATTAGAATTTAATTAATTATGTGAGATAAAATTTGAATGTATTTCATACTTATGAAAGACTGGTTATAGAAGATAAAATCTAGGTCATATTAAAACATATATGTTGAAAGCTAAATAAGTGTGACTCAACACTTTTTTATGTGTATTTATTGTAGATGATAAAAATATTTAATAAGTTTAATATACATTTTAAGTTATATAATTTTTCCTTGGAAATTCAATGTAACAAATCATAGGATTGTTTGATAATAATTTATTATTTAATCTAATTATGCTAGATAGAGTTTTTTTTAGAATGATGGTGATGTATCGATAAGTCATGTGGTTGTTTGTTGATTAAAATAGAATAATCATCACATTATTGTATCAAATATCCTAGGAACAATTAATGTTTATATTATTCATTGTTGTTAAAGAAAAATTCCCTAAAATATAGAGTTATAGAAGAATGATCATGAGTATGTTGGTATAGAGGTTAATGAAGATAAAATTTTAATTCCATAAAATTTAGAAGAATATTTTCATTGTATTAATATTTGCGGATATGGTTAATATGGATTTGGAATATGTTGAAATTTTTGATTTATCTCATATTGGTGCATCATGATTACCTATTTTGAGGGTAACTCCATGTTAATAGGGATATGAGATTTCTATTCATTATTTTCACAATTACAACTGTGATGATTATTTAAATATGATTTGTGCATTTTTAACATAAATTTATGGTTTTATATCTTGAACCAATGGCATGTGGTCTGTAACACCCCAACCTTCCACAATATGATTCTCTTTGAATAATACAATAGCTTGGGTTGTATGCAACTTCAAGTTCCAGCACACCACAACCAAAAAAATTACCAGTTTAAAAAATAGTTATGAATAATAATTACCACTTTTGGAAAATTTATAAATTTTATTTTTTAATATGGACTTCATTTTTTGATTTGAAATATCAAAATCATCTTAGGGTGAATTTTCGGTATTTTTCTAAAAATAATCTATTTTTTATGAATAGTGAAAAACACTCCATTTTTGTTTAAAATTGATTTTTTATTTAAATAATTATTTATTTTATTGAAATTTTTTTTAAGTAAAAATAGATACATAATACCTATATTAGTTCAATTTATTTTATTCAAGTCATTTTATAATAATAGTAGATGTATAAACTTTTATTGAATGTTTTAATGTCTTTTACCCAACTTTTAGGCACATTAGGAAATTTTCATAAAACATTATTTTACCGCTTCTGGGAATTGAATTTCAAAAATTTGACAGAAAAAGTTGACATATGTATGTAAAATGTGGTTTAATAGGACGAAAATAATTTTTGGTAAATAGTAACTTTTGAATTTTATTTACCACAGTTAAAAGTAAATAGGGTAATTAAAGTTAAATATGAAATTATAATTACCCTAACACATGTACTAATTCTATTGGAGAAGTGTTTTTTGACCAAATTGACTTTTGGAATAAAATAAGATTCTCATTGATCCACTTGGATTAAATGAGGACATTGATTGTTATTTTATTTAAAAACGAGTTTAATGTGTTAAATTGAAATTTTAATAAATAAACCATTTTTAATACAGGGTTATGAATAAGATAAATTATAGTAAAAATATTCATTATAAATATAAATATATTTCCTATATCATGGTATATTATTTATAATTTTTATACATTAAATAATTAAATTTATTTGTGACAAAATGATGATGCAGTAATTACCATATTAATGAAAGATTAAAATAATTGTTGTAAACAATATCCAAATAAATGTAAATTTAGACTTGATGCATTATAATAATTTTATAAGTTAATATAAAATGTTAGGATTGATTTAATATGTTTTTTAAGTAACCAAGTCTTTTCAACTTTCCCAAAAACAAAATACTAAATTGTGTCAAGATTAACATAAATGTTTCTTTAAAACAAATACTATTTTATTAAATTATATAATATTGCTAAAAATATATGGTTTGGCCAGAGGACTTACATAATGATATATGTGTCATCAAAAAACCACATTAGATTCTCTTGGTATTTTATTGTAATTTTATTAAAAATTTATTATTAAAATACAAGAAGACATTGTAAAAGTTAAACTATTTAAGTACGAGTTAAATATAAAAGATAAGGTTAATATAGTGAGAAAAAAGTTTCTAAAACATAATTTCTAAGATTATTTAGACCCATAAAGACCTTATCCTATAAATAAATCCATTTTGATCCATTATAAAACGAAATGAATTTTATAATAAAATAATATTTCATGTTTTTTCTAAAGTGACCCTCACCTCTCTTATAAAAGGGTACTTCCCCTTCACTCAAAATCACTCCACCAAATCAACTTGTCTCAGAAAAACCCTAAAACATATCTTCTCAACTACCCTCACATAATTATAAGGGCCATACATTGATTATAAACCCAAACTAAGGATCCATTTTGATCAAATCAATAGGAAGCACCAGAACAGGAGGTAATAATTTCATCACCACTTCCAAAGTTATTTTCTTCTTCCACTTCCTCTTTCATTTTTTTCCGTACCAAAATAATAAATATAGTACCTTCAACATAATTTAACAATTTAATAAATTTGTTACAACCATATTTATTATTTAATGCATCCAATTAATGACAAAGTCAATATACATGCGTACATACGACATATCGTCTCCACGTCATGGTGTAGTTTATTATTCAACACTAAATTATTTGGATGTATATAATAATGATTATAATTAATTTAAATAATGTATATAACATGGTAATGATTCTGTATATATAATACACCATCCATTTAAAAACTATTTCACCATAAATAGAATGATACTGTCACTCAGGTGTACGTACTGATTATTATCTCCACGAACGCGATGAGATTAATTCACCATCATAACCAATCAAGAAAAAAAATTATTTTGGGATTAAAAATAATTTTTATGAACTTAATATCATTATGGATTTGAATCTAATGCATCTTATCCACAAAAAACATGACTTATGTAACCAAACATACAAAGGAAAACGAATCAGTTAACACCAGAAACAATGATACTACTGAAATATTATTAAAAATGAAATATTATAGGATCATATATGATATCATATTTTTGTATGTGGGGTATTGAATAATTTAATAACAATGATTTAACTATTATAATGGATTTTAATGTTCCATCGACCAAGGAAAAGTACAGGTAAGGGTTAATTTTACAATATTTTTATTTATCCGAGGTTTTTTATACATAAGTATCTATTGGTAAATCATTATCATCCACATCCGTGTTTCATAAAAATGTATTTAAAATTTTATTTACTATTTGGTAGATTATGGTTTAAATTTATTTATACCATTGTTTAAATTTTTATAAATGATTTTCAAGGAACATTTCCATCATTTTCCAAACAAGGTACTTTATAAACTTTACAAAAAATTAAGGTATGAATGTTTATTATCTTATAAAGTGATTTCATCCTTTTTAGCCATTATAACACCTTTGAACCTTCCCACACAAGCTTATAATAATATTTTCAAAATAAATGTTTTATTTTTTTATTACATGTCTTTTAAATGATTTCAATATAGAATGAGATATTTTTCTCATATAGTTTTTGATATCATCTAAGTCAACATCCTTTGATGGTTTTTACACTTTTTTGAAGATGATTTGTTATAATAAAAACTTCCATATTGTATTGAAGGTTTATTGATATGTTTTACTATGGATGTGTTATTTTTATACCATTATTTTTTTGTGGTTAAATTATTAACAATTTGTATCATAGTTTTAATACAAATATTTATGTCGTTTTACACCTTTTCATATGAGGAGTGAATTGGACTTAGTAAGTGATAGGTGGATCTTTCTATATCTCCTCAATTCATATGTAGGACTCATGAGAGAAACTAGTGTCTTGGAAAAATGCCTTTACAAAATCTTATTTGAATTCTCGGCATGAGGCCTTGAATATGTGGTTATGATGTACGATATTATGCATTCCATCATTATGAAATTAGGTATTGACATTTGATGTTATTATTAATCTAGTTTAATATCAATGTGAATAAGTAAATGGCATTATTTGATTTTTTATTTCCTTATTATGCCTAATTTTAAGTTTAAAAGGATTGTGTTTTTGTCTAATACATTTCCTTAAATTTTTATTCTTATTTATGATAGTTTCCACTATATTGTTATCCTTACAAAGCTTATGAGGCCACCCATTTCTTATGTTATCGTTTTCCAATTATTTTAATAAGTATATTATTATGGATCTATAGGGATAGGATTAGGTATATGAGTGTGTTAAAAGGAGAAACAATTTTTTTGTTAGTTTTTTATTTCAGGATGTAATGTAAAACTTATGTATGTATCTAGTACTTATAAGGATAAAAAACTAATTGGTCTTTCAAGATTTGATCTATTGTTATCATGCCAATGTTATCTAATAATGCTATGACTTTGGGTAACTGAGGTCAGGGCATTATAGTTTGTATTTGAGGATGTTTTTTATAATGCTCAGAAACTAGATTTAGAAAAACTCTGATTTGGGATCATTAACCTAATATGGAATTTTGGGATTAGTATAAAAGAACATCACAAAATTTTGGTAATGTAAATATTTTTTGAATTTTCCCTGAAAAAAAACCCTGTCTAGATACTAGCAGTAAGAGGTGGCTCTGGCACAAATGTATCTAGGGGTAAAACCTAAAAACACTACATTAATCTAGACTCGAACGGGAACCAGTGTATGACAATGAGACTTGATGCACTCTTGGTTACGATAATCATGGGGGATATGATTAGGATAATTTAAATTTTATTTACAATCGATTATGAAGGATTTAGTAGTAAATACCTACTCAAAGAAAACTTTTTATATGATTATGGATTATATACATAAATTTTTCAATTTTTGGTAGGTATTTTACTTGTTTGGAATTATATATAGTGATTCATAAATTAATATATTTTATTACAATGTTTAGAAATTTCACCTAGTAGAAGGAATGGAAACTGTATCAATGCACATAATCCATTTAGGGATTGCTATCCTACTCAAGATAGTTATAATGGAGCTACTGATTCAACTGGTGTTGAAAAACTTATAACCATACTTGGAAAACAAACTTAGGTTATGAATAGCAACTTTACCTGTATGGATCACCCTGATCAACAATGCGGAGGATCAATGTTAGACTTCTTCATGAGGCAAAAACCACCAATATTTAATGGAACTACAACTCCACTTGTAATTTGACAATTGATAAGTTCCTTAGAGAAAATATTTCATGATTTTGGGAGCAGTGAATGGGAAAAAGTTTTCAAGGAAGTTTATCTCCTCACAAGATATGCAGATTAATGGTGGCCATTGATTCAAAATAAAAAAGAAGATGATGAAGTATCAAATTTAGAATGGATAGAGTTCAATGATATTTTCTCAGAAAAATACTTTCTCTATGTCCATCGAGCAAATATGGAAAGACATTTTCTTAGTCTAAGTAAATGGGATAATGATAATGTTGAAATGTATGAAGAAAAAATTACAAAGTTATAAAGGCATATTGTAGAATATATACATAACCCAAGGAGTAGGATTGATCGAATCATTGATTGCTTAAAAACATTTCTCCATGAAGCATTTGTCTCACAATCCTTCTCATTATACGAAGATATAGGATCATGTGCTATCAAGACTTAATAATTATTCTATATGTCTTATTAATTTAAATTAAAGTAAGAGAAGAATAGATCTACTAATCACTATATAAATAGAAATAAGGGGAAGAAGCAAAAAGTAGAATTTCAATCCCGCAATAAATGTAGTAAGAAACACCCTTGTACTTGCCTAATGTGAATGGTATTTTGTTTCTAGTGTGGTGAAAAAATTCCACCAAGAACGTGATTATAAGGGAATGAATGTGGATGTGAATTTTTAATGCTACAACTGTATATAAATGGTGTGTTATGGAAATGAATGTCCTAAGAGCCAAGGAAACTTACTTTAGAAAAGAACAAGGGAGGAATGTCAAGCTTATGAGATCACTAATTCTGAGTTTCAAGCTCCTAATAATGCGGTGGTAGGTACTTTAATATTTTCCTCAACTTTATCCAATATTATATTTGATTCTGGATCATCATATTATTTCATATCATCCCATTTTCCCATTATAATTTTATTTTTTCAATTTTATTTAACAAGGGATTTGTCAGTCAAAATTTCTAAGGGAAGTATCTTTGTAACAACTTTTTGTTAATCAGTTACCATTATAGAATATAAACATGATTTATCTACTAATCATATTGTCATACACATGATTTAATTTGATATAATATTCAGTTTGGATTCTCTTTCAGACAATGATGTTAAAATTTATTATAATAAGAAGGATGTTACAATTTTGGATGATGATAAGGAATACCTTATCTTTGGAGAAGAAACATCTCCGTCTGATTCACATCTAGTTCCACCCCTAGTAGCTCTACTAAATTAAATTATTTGGGAGTAAAGAGCTTGAAATAACTATAGGAAAGGAAAGGAATGTTCAAATAGAGGATGTACCTATTGTGGAAGAATATGTGGATGTGTTTCTAGAGGATATTTTGGACATCCTCTAGAACCACAAATTTAGTTTTACATTGACTTAATTCTATGTTTAAGGCCCATATCAAAGAACCCTTACTGAATATCCACTAAAAATTAGTGGAACTAAATAAAAATGAGGAGGAATTGAGTAATAAAATATTTATTGACACTACTATTTCTCTATGGAGAGCCCTTGTTCTTTTTGTTAATAATAAAGATGGATCTATGAGGTTGTGTGTTGACTACAAGGATATGAATGATACAACAATAAAGAAAAAGTATCCCCTACCTCACATTGATGAATTATTCGATCAACTTCCTAGAGCTCAATATTTTTCCAATATCTTCCTTCGATCTGGATATCCTCAGTTGTGCATGAAAAAGGAAGTCATTATAAAGATGACATTTCATTTGATATATGGACATTAAGAGTTTACTGTAATACCTTTTGAACTAACTAATTCACCCTTTGTTTTAAAAAATATAATGAATAGAGTTTTTAAGGAATATCGTGACAACTTTTTAGTTGTATTTATTAATGATATATTGGTATACTCAAAAATATATTAAGATAATAAAAATCACATGCACACAATTCTAAATAATCAAAGAATAAATGAGTTATATGGGATGTTTAGTAATTGTGAATTCTGGCTTCAGGAGATTTCTTTTAATGGCCATATTTTCTCTATTGATAGAATCTGTATTAATCCTTCAAAGACAAAATAAACCCATGAATGTCCAACACCAACGAGTATAACGGAGGAACACAATTTTTTTTGGATTAGCATGTTATTATTAGCGTTTCGTACAGAATTTTTCCCGATTGGTTAACCCATTAACCAAGCTCACATGTAAAGGGGATAAGTTTTTTTGGAAAATAGAGTGTGAATAATGTTTCGAATAACTGAAGAGAAGATTAGTCAATTCTCTTATATTGACACCACTATTGGGGAATCATGAGTTTGTTATTTATAGTGATTCTTCAAAGAAAGGACTTGGTGGTGTCCTTAAAACGAATGATGGATTTATTGCCTATGCATCATAGTAGATTAAAATTTATGGAAAAAAATATTCTACTCATGATCTTGAGTTAGAAGATGAAATGTTTTCTTTGAAGATAGGAAGACACTATCTCTATGGTGAAAAATGTGAGATATATACTGATCACAAGAGTTTGATGTATGTTTTCTCACAGAAAGAACTCAACATGAGGAAAAGACGATGGCTGAAACAACTCAAGGATTATGATTGAACTATATACTACCACCCAGGGATGGTAAATAAGGAGGAATATTCTATGGGTAGAAAGGATCATGGAGTTTTGAACAAGATGTGAGTTGAAAGGGATCCTATGTTTATAAATCTAGTAATGATAGATATGTGAAATACTCGTGGAAGGTGTAACATCAATAATTTTTCTAATGGTTTCCAAACAATATTTACTGAAAATGATAAAAAGTTCTCACATTGATGATGAAGAGTTTCAATATATAATTAAATATGTGCACGATGGGAGATTTATTGACTTATTATATAAAGATTGGATTTTGAAATTTGGGAAAAGACTTTGTGTTCCTTACATACCAGATCTAAAAAGTGAATTGTTGGATGATGATCCCAGATCCAATTTATAAATACACCCTAGTAACACTAGGATGTATAGATATTTGATAGAAAATTTTATTGTGGGACAACATGATGTGGGAGATTGATGATTATGTATGAAGATGTATGGTTTGTCAATAGGTTAAGGCAGGAATAAAACATCATGGATGATACATGAAACCTCTTCCCATACCTTTGTGTAAATGAGATGATATTACGATCGACTTTTTCATGGGGCTACCAATGACTCCTAGAAGGAATAATACAATATTCTTCATTATTGATCATCATACTGAGTTAGAACATTTTCTTGCTATAATAGATGATTTACAACATGAACACTTAGATAAACTATATTACACTAAAGTTCTAAGACATCATGGTGAACCCCTATCAATTGTTTCTAATCGTGATAACCATTTTACATCAACAATATGGAAAATTCTTTAGAAGGTCCTAGATAATGAACTTCATTTGAGCAATGCATACAGCCTTCAAACAAATGGATTGTCAGAACTGACAATTCAAACCTTAGAAGACATGTTGAGATCTTACTCACTTGACTTTCAAGGTATATGGGATCAGTATTTACCTCTAGTATAATTTTTATATATCAATAGCTTCCATTCAAGTTATCATATGGAACCATATGTTGCGTTGTGTGGAAAGAGATGTCTCACATTAACATGTTCAGATGATGTTGGTGAAAAAACCTCGTAGGGCCAGAACTTGCGAAGGAAATAATAGAAAATGGGAAGATTATCCAAACCCACATCAAAGAATCTCCATGTATGAAAAGAGATATGCTGATAACCAAAGGAAGGATTTGGAATTTCATATAAGAGATCATGTTTTCTTGAAGGTATTTACATGGAAGGGTGTTATATGGTTCCGTAAGAAGGGTAAATTAAGTACTAAGTACATCAGTCCTTTCAAAATTCTAGAACGAATTAGAGTTGTATCTTACACTAGTATAAAAATTATTTTTAACGTCATCAATTTGATGTTAGTTTCTTATAAACCGATGTAAAATATTTTTTTGGAGACTTTTTGGCCTTGGTTTTTTAAAAACCGATTCCAAAAACAAAAAAAAAATAGTTTTGGCGTCGGTTTTTAAAAAACCGAAGCTAAAAAATTAAAAAAAAAATGTTTTGACATCAGTTTTTATGAAAACCGACTCAAAAAATTAAACAAATTACAGTGTTTTAGAGAATTCTATAATATTTTATTTGACTAGTCATGGGGAAAAAATGGAGTTACAGATTAAAAGTTATGGATGTTGGATGTTTATCTTCTCTAAAAGAAGTTTTAATGAAGTCCAACTTTCAAAGGCCATAACTTTTAATGTGTAAATCCGTTTTAGCTGTACGACCAGTCAAATCAAAGCTTAAATAATTAACTAAAACATGGTAATTTTTTTTTTAAATTTCAGGGTTGGCCTTCATAAAAAAACAAAGGAAATTGTTTTTGTTTTTCGCGTTGGTTTTTTTAAAAAAACCGATGCCAAAAAGAATGTTTTTAACTTTTAGAGTCGGTTTTCATAAAAACCGACGCCAACAATTTTTTTTTTATGCGTCGATTATTACAAAAACTGATACGAAACATACATTTTTTTATCTTTTTCACATCGATTAATTTAAAATACGACTCCAAAAATGAGATCGATTGGAATTTTTAGCATCTGTTTTCTTAAAAAAAACGATTCCAAAAGACCAATTTATATCCTCTTTTACGTCGATTTCAAACAAAACCGATGCCAAATAGTATTCACTAATATGCGGGATCAGAACTTCAATTTTTTCACAATGCGCATTTAACATTTTAAAATCCTGCCTACATGTTCATACAACTCAATCGAAAATATTTTCATTTACTGTATATAAATCCATTTCTCCTTTGCTCATCATTTTCAACCACTTTGATTCATTCATGTTTTCATCATGACATCAATCGTCAATTTGAATATGGTACCTATTCTATTCATTTATTTTCATTATTATTAATGTCTTTCATTTATAAACAAATCAATTAGATTTCATATAATGATGATTTAATTTTATTATCGAGTTAAAAATATAATAGATTTGGATGAGATTTACCAACCATGGTGTAAATTTAATTATTGATCGTCATTTTCATTATCGAATTAGTTTTATACTAAATATAAGAGATACGATTATAAACAAAAAATCATTTCAATGGACGCTCCAGAAAACATTAAAATATTTTTGATGTATAATGTATATTTTATATCATTTGGTGTATTGGATTTTAATTCATGTTTATATTTTTTTTCTATAAAACGAGTTGTATCAATCGAAACATTGATATGTTCAACATCTGATGGCCATAACATTTGGTCTATAACTCTGTTTTAGCTCCACGACCTGTCAAATCGAAGCTTAGGAAATTACCTAAAACATAGAAGGAAAAAAAACTTTTTTCCGGCATCGGTGTTTGTAAAAATAGACGCCACAATTAAATATTTTCCATTTATGGGGTCGGTTTTTTTCAAGAACTGACGCCGAAACTATTTTTTCAACCTTTTGGCCTTGGTTTTTAAGGAAACAGATTCTAAAAATGATGCAGATGAGTTTATTTGGCCTCAGGGTTTTACAAAACCAATGCTAAAATACAAATGAAATTCGTTTTTGGCATTTTTTTACAAAAAACCGACATAAAAATTCATATTTTTTACATCGGCGACTTCATCGTCGGTTAGAAACCGATGTAAAAAATAAAAAAAAATCAACGTTAAAGTCCTTTTTTCTACTAGTGTTACCATTTGAAAATATATATGAGTCTCTCAAAAGTTCACGATGTGTTCAACGTATCAATGTTGAGAAAATACATTCTTGACATAATAAATGTTCACACCTTTGAAGAAATAGAACTTGAACCCACTATGTCTTATTGTGAAGAGCCTGTGATAGTTCTTGATACTATAGATTATGAGTTTAGAAACTGGCTGAATCACCTTGTAAAAGTTCTATAGAGAAACCATAAGATGGAAGAGGCAATGTGGAAACCTGAGGAAATTATGATGAAGAACTACCTGAATCATTTTATAATGAAATTTTCCAGAATTTTTGAGGATGAAATTATAAGAAGGGGGAATAATGTAACACCCCCATATTATATGGTATGATTCACTTTCAATAAGACAATAGCTTGCGTTGTATGCACTTTTGAGATCTAGCACACCATGACCAATAGAACTAGCCGTTTAAAAAACCATTATGAATGGTAATAACCACTTTCTGAAATTTTATAAATTCTATTAACAAAATGGACTTCATTTTTGTATTCATAATATCAAAATTAGTTTAGGGTGAATTTTATGTATTTTTATGAAAACATTCAATTTTTGATAAATTGGGAAAAAAATTCGTTATTATTTAAAACTGACTTTTTATTTAATTAATTAATTATTTTATTTAAATTTATTTTATGTAGAAATAGATACATAATACCTATATTAGTTCAATGTAATTTATTTGAGTCAGTTTATAAAAATATTAGATGTATAAAATTTTGTTGGACTTTTTAATGTCATTTACACACCTTCCAGGCATATTATCAAATATGAATAAAACGTAATTTTACCACTTCTGTGAATTGAATTTAAAAAATATTAGAGACATGGTTGACATCAGTGAGTAAAATACTGTTCAATAATATAAAAATAAGTTTTTTTGAATAGTAAATTTTGATTTTTCTTTACCATGGTAAAAATTAAATATTGTAATTAAAGGTAAAATTGATATTATAATCACCATAACAATGTCCTAATTCTATAGGATAGGTTTTTTTCAACTAAATTCAACCTTAGGAATAAAATATGTAACTCTTTGATCCACATGGATTAGATTCGTACACATATTATTATCTTATTTAAAGAAAAGTTAAACGTGTAAAATTCAACTTTTAATAACTAATCCATTTTTAATATATGGTTACACATAAGATAAATTAGACAATAAATATTAATTAGAAATATAAATATATTTCATACAACATGGTATTTTATTTATAAATTTTATACAATAAATAATTAAATTTATTTATGACAGAATAATGATACAACAATTACCCTATTCATGAAAGATTAAAATAATTGATGTTATCAATATCCAAATACAATTAAATCGAGAATTTTTTTGCATTAACATAATTTTATATGTCAATATTACATGTTAGGATTGATTTAATGTATTTGTTTCTAAATAATACTCTTTTTTTAATTTCATGAAAAAAATTACTATATAGTGTCAAATTTTACATAAATGACTTATTAAAAACAATTCTATATATTTAAATTATATAATATTCCTAAAAATATAAGGTCCAACCAAAGGACTTATATAATAATAGGCATGTCATTAATGAACCACTTTAGGTTCTCTTGAAAGTTTTTAGTGAGTTTATTAACCATGTAATATTAAAATACCCGAAGACATTATAAAAGATAAATTATATAACTAAGAGTTAAATCTAAAATAGAAGGTTAATATAGTGTACTAAACATGTATAAAATCTACTATATGAGATTATTTCGATACAAACAACATTTTCCTTGAAATAAATCCATTTGGAGCCATTATAATCCAAAAATGATTTTATAATAAAATAATATTTCACTCTTTTTAAAGTGACTCTCACCTCTCTTATAAAAGAGAACTCCACATTATTTAAAAATCAAAACTCCAAATACATTTGTCTCATCCAAACACTGCTCAAATATCTTACCAACAACCGTCACTTCAACCTAGAGTCATTAAATTTAAAAGAAAGGAAACTTATGGATCCCTTTAGATCAAATCAAAAGGAAGCACCTGAAGAAGAGGTAATAAATTTAATCACCTCCTTCAAAGTTCTTTTCTACTTAAAATTCCTCTTTATTTGTTGTTTCAATACCAAAATAATACCTCACATACCTTCTACATTGTATGATGTTATTAAAAATATTGTACATTGATATTCATTATTACATCCATCCTATTAATGAAAAAATTCACCATACACACGTACGTACGACTAACCATCTCCATGTTGTGGTGTAGTTTGTTATTAAACACTAAATTATTTGGATGGGTATATTAATTAATAAAATTAATTTAAATATTGAATATAACATCTTAATGATTCTATATATTTAATATACCATCCAACTAAACACCTTTTCACCATCAATATAATTATATTGTTGCTCGGTCTTACATATGTATTACCGCCTCCATGAACATGATAAGATTCATTCTCCATAGTAACCATTCAAGAATAAATTTCATTTTATGATTTAAAATAATGTTTAAGAACGTAATATATTTGAGGTTATGAATCAAATACATCTTTTCCCTAACAAAAATGACTTATGTAACAATATATATAATGGAAAATGAATCAGTTAACACCTGAAACAATGATACTACTGAAATATTACTAACGAAGTAATATTAGAGGATAATATATGATATCATATTTATGTATGTGGATTACTGAATAATTTAATAACAATGATTTAACTATTATACAATAGTTTAATTTACCCTCGACCAAAGAAAAGTGCAAGGTAATGGTTAATTTTATAATCTATTTATTTTTTCGTGGTTGTTTATATGTAAGTATCTACTTGGACTTCTTTATCATCCATATCTGTGATTCATAAAAATTTATTTCAGAACATTTTTACTCTGTCATAAAATATAGGTCAAAGTATTATATACACATTTTTTGACTTTTTATAATTTTTTTTGAAAAGAATATTTTCATCTTTTTTTTAAATAAGATACTTTATAACCTTTTCGAAAAATGAAGGTAAGAATGTTTTTGTAACTTATACGGAGGATGAATCCATTTTTCTCCGTTATAACACCTTTAAAGCATCCCTTATAACATTATAAGAATATTTTGAAAATAATTTTTTTTCTTTTATAGTTATGGGGATTTTATGTGATTTTAAAATAGAAAGAGACATTTCTCTCAAATAGTTTTGATTTCACCTATGTCAGCATCTGTTGATGGATTTTACACATGAATGTAGTTGATTTATTATGATACAATATTCCATATTGTATTGAAGGTTTTTTGGTATGTTTGACTATAGATGTGTTATTTTTATACCATTAGTGGTTTATGGTTAAATTATTAATATTTTCTATGCTATTTTTAATATGAATGTTTATATTATGTTCCATCCTTTTCATATGAAAAATGTATTGGACTTAGTAAGTGACTGGTGGATACCACTATAGCTCCTCGATTCATCAGTAGGTCTCATGAGCCAAAATAGTGTTTTGGCATAAAGACATTACAAAATTGTTTTAGTAGTTTTGGGACAAGGCCTTGAATTTTTGGTTACGATGTCTGGATTATGAATTCTATCATTATGAAATTATCTATTGATATTAGATGTGATTATTCAACTAGTATAATATCTATGTGAATAAGTAAATGGAATTATTTTATTTATCTTTTCCATATAATTATAAATTTTATGTTTAAAAATATTTTTTTTAGTCTTATACATTTCCATAATGGTTTTTAATTACTTATTATAGCTTCCACTATAATGTTATCCTTAATGATCATCTAAGAACACCCCTTTCTTATGTTTTCTTTTTCCTAGGATCTGAATAAGTATATTATGAATTACCTGCCGGGATAGGATATGGGATCCGAGTGTGTTTATAGGGGAAAAAATGTTTTGTTCTTTTTTATTTCATTATATAATGTAAAACTTATGTGTGTATCTAGTACTTCCACGGCTACTAAACAAATCAGTCATTCTAGACTTTATCTCGTGTGATCATGCCAATGTTATGTAATAATGATCCGAGTCTTGGTAACTCGTGTTGGGGCCTTACATGGTCAGTGTATATGCATCATTTTTTCGTGTAGGATTCACATAGAATAAACATTTTGTTTATGTGGTTCATTTCACTAACGCCTGATGCTCAGTTGTTTGAAGTGTCATCAATAACATATATGATGTTCTATCTTATAATTTCCTGGTTGAATTACACTAAGCTCTACCATGATATCTTTTTCTAATTAAAGTTCATGGTAAAAGAATAAAGGAAAAAACACGATGATTATTATATATTATCTCAATCTATGGGATTTATAGTTACCCTATGTTGATTGATATATGAATTTTATGACATTATAAAATTATTGAATATAAAATTTATTTAGTAATTTAATGTGTTAATAAAAACATATATAGTGTTTTACAATTTATCTTCATGGTGGAATTATTCATAACTGAATCATATGTCTATGGGTTACATGTTATTATTTAACTGGGATGATATCATTGTATATAAATGCATGAGATATTATTCTTTAAGGGGGTAGTGTTATGTGATGACTCTCGAGGAGGATAAATTCTTGAGATTCAACTGTTGAATCGGCATATGATGCATGGTTTATATAAGTGGGAACCCTAGAGTCTGTGTTTTGGCATGTGATTTTCCTTGAGAAATTTAATACAATACTATATATTTAGCCTTTTTATCTATGGTTTTTGTGATATATGGTTTATGGGATACATGGGATGGTGTTGTGTCATTGAGAAATGAACTAAGGTATTATTGATCTAGGTGTTATAGTTGGGATGACATGTGATGTATGTTGAAAACTAGAGAGTGGGGTTATATCAAACATATGTGTTCACATTGATATAAGAAGTATTGGTAGATGCTTTAGTTTTTGATATTAATGTATGAGAAGTGCTATCATATATCTGGTAGTCATGTAGATGTTTTAAAATTTTTTGACATAAAGAACTAAATTTGTTATGGTATCATGAAACATATCAATGGGAAGGATCTGTAGGATTATTTTCTAGGGATACATCATGTATGATTCATGAAGTAGTCACTGATCATGATTCAATATTGTTTGATCTAGAATGGTTAGAGAGTGGTAGACACTTCTAGTTTTGGAATGATATCCAGAAAGTAGGTGAATATGTTATTAGACATTCCATGAGTTGGATGTTAGGAATTTTATAATTAAAACCCTACGGTTCATCCAAATTAATTATATTGACATGAAACGGAGAATAGTCTTCTAGTCTATTGTGCTTGTGATCCTAGGTTTGACAACATGTGACTCATGTGAGGATGGGTATGGTTATGTAATATTGTTTTATAAGTGTGTAACATTTATATTTTGGATTATAATAAGGAATATTACCCCCAAAAGTTATGGGAGTATCATGGATAGATCAAGGTACCATAGAAAATAAAATTGAGGAATTTATTTGAGTGGGGGTGATAGGTTGTTGAGTGTGTTTTGGGAGGAGTGAAACATATGTAAATTGAAACCTATTGAGGTAGGTATTTTGGAGTATTATATGGATAGTATAATAGTGTGGAGTTAATCATAGGTTGTTAGAGTATTGACCCTCATTATAGATGGAAATTTTATAAATTTCCATGGATGATTTTCCTGGTTGTGTGGGATCATGTACAGACATGGCCTTAAAAAAGTACACAATATATTATTGTTTGGATAGAATTAAATATATTTCACTTATAGAATTATTAAGTATTAAACATATAGAAAATTAAGTCTTAAATATTACATAAAACCCCCATATATTACATTGTAGAAACATTTACTCAGTATCCATATTTCCAAAACAATAAAACTTTTAAAATATATCTTTTTTAGGAAGACTCTAAATAACATTCAAAAGGAACTATTATATGCCCTTAAATACCTTTAAAATTTTTGAAAATTATTTTAAAATGTATTATGAGCACAAAAATATCATTAAGGGACAAAAAAATAATAAATTTATTAATATAATGAAAAATGTGAAATCCCATAAAATGTTTACCTTTATCATACTATTATTGGATAATTTGAAATAAATAATTTCCACATGAAAAATAATTTTTTATCAAAGATAACATTTAGAACCACTAGCTTTAAAATAAATAATCATATATGAAAAATAAAAGATTATATTCATAACCTATGTTATAAATAATTGGAAAATAGTTATGTCCAAAGGACAAAGCCCCTGGTAAACTCCCCCTTTATTCTTTATGAATAAAAGGAAGATTAAATTATTTATTTGAGGTCTACTTCTGGATCTCCCATCATATCATAATTATTGGTCACTCCCCATTGTATAAGATATATTAGTCATACCGATAGTATAAGTTATATCTTGATCACCTATTCATCATATATATTTCTCATGTACGCAAACACATATAAATTTGTTTAATCTTGAAATTTTGAATCAGAACACCCTTGATAAAAACTTTTGATCCCATAATCAAACTACATTTCATTTTAAATTAATAATATGTAGAAGTTCAACATTATCTTGAAAAATCATTAAAATGAAAAATTATCCATGTTTTGGGAAAAAATTTCATTTTAAAAAAACATGTATTTTTTTCAGAATCATAATATAAATGGGAAATAATGAATGTGGGTAATTCTCACCTAGTACATAAATGTTAGAAAAAATAATTTATATACAGTTAGGTAAAAAGTGTCAAAACTAACCTATCAATAAAATTATTACAATATTAATTTTTAATCTGTTATATTGAAATTAAAATATGGTGAAAATTTTCATTTTTAAACCATTTCATTATAAATAATTTTTTGAAAAATTTAAATGAATATTGACATGTTAGAAAAATATTTATAACAGAATCATTAAAAGAGTAATTTTTTAAATAAAGTCCATTACATTGATTCTAACTCATCACATATGTTCATAATCTTATAGAATAATAAAATTATGATAATTATTTAATTAAATTTTTCTAGTTCATTATTCCTATAAATTCTTTAATACCATTTTATATACAATTACATAATATATCAATTTATTATCAAATGTTTTGACAACAATAGACACTAATTTCTAAGATGCATGTAGTGGGTTAAATTTGTCCCAAGGGATAAATATTTAATAATCTCTATAATAATATTAAAAATATAATAATCATTATTATATATTAATTATAATCCAATTTTTTTTATTAATAATAGTTATGAAAAAATAACATTGTTACGATCTTGGAGAAGGAATGTCATACATAAAAGTGAGTTACATTTCTATTCTTCAATGATCATTATGGAAATAGGTTTTGTATTATTTTTTCACTTTGGAATGATAATTATATAATAAATAAAATATAATTTCGTTAAATACACATATATTTTCCATCCATTTGATGTAGTGATGAAAAATGAAATGCATCTTTTTGTTTAGAAAGTAATTCACACTCATGAATTGTTTTGTCATTTTTAAATTAATGAATGGGTAAGAAAAATATGATATATATATTTCAAAAAATTATAAAAATGGCATGAATACTATATAAATAAAATCCAGTATTATAACTAGTCATGAGAGGAGATTTTGGAAAACATATTACATTAGTTTGTGAGGTAGTAGTCTTCCATAAAAAAGAATGAAATTTTCCCATTTAGTGTAAGAGAAGATAGATATATATTATTTCTCATGAGCACCTCCCTCAAACGTTAACCCTACAAAGATTTAAATGAAAGAAGATAGATAATAAATCATTATTCTTACCTATAGTATGCCCCAAGGTATTACCAAGCATATAGTGTATAAAGATATCACAATGTGAGAAATTTCCCACTAAAGAAAATTGGATAGGGAGATAGGATAAACAACCCCAAAAAATCCATCATATAATATAAAAATTAATAAAAAACCGTCCCAAAATACCAGATCAATTCCAAAAAATAAAAAATAAATGTCTCCAAGTACAATTCTAAAATGATAGTTTTTATAGTTGTAACTCAATATAAACACGATCCAAATCTAGAAACAATAATCTCTGTCCCCAAAGTCATCCATGAATCTAGAAAAACAGTTTAAATATAATAGGTGAGAATACATGGACATTCAATAGGAACATTCCCAAAGTCTAAAATGTACATGTCAAAATATTGTAATTATATTGTAATGAATAAACATCATAAATAAATACCACTTCAACATGTCACCTAACCACTCTCATCTTCACCATTGGTTTGTCACAAAAAATCTTGAATCCAATATAGTAACATAATAATCATGAATAAAATAGGGCACCCCATTTTTTCTTCCATAAATATTTCCCACTACAATTCCCCAATTTAGAATATACCATTCTCTAATTCATTTCGTACTCATCATATTTCACAAATAATCATTGATGTGGGTCAGGATGCACCCCAACCCATCCCACCCTCTCAAGGTCCATCATACCTTGCTAGCATTGGGAATCATCACATCACAGGAACACCACATCGCATGGCCCCCAATTTCATTGGAGCCATCACACCATATATCCCCCTAAGATAAAAAATCTGTTACATGAAATATCATCTCATAATAAAGGTTGTAAAGTGTTATGAATGTAAAGGGAATCAACCATGTCCATCCTCCTCCCAGGGATCACCCAAACACACATCACATCACATCACCGACACATCACATAAAATATCACTCGAAGAAATATTGTTTATCACATCGTGTATCACCCAAAGACACATGGGCAACTATTATTACTAAAATAAGAGTCTTTTTAGATAGTACAACAAACAATCTATGTCACCATCATCATATATATTTGAGAAAACTGCTGTAAGATTGATGTTATGAGTGTTGGTAAGGCCACCTAACTCTGGTGGGTAGCATATAAAAATGAAATAAAATACATTGTATAAATATATAATGTAATACCCATGGAATGGGTCCAAAAAACGAAACTAATGCAGAACACCACAACACCATTGAAACAAACATATACCATCACAACCACTTCCACCAATATATTTAACACACCAAACAAAGCCACATATTCCAATTATCAATTTCAAAATCAACATTATCCATATTTAATGATTTTACATAAATTATAATTTCATCCATTGTTTATAAAATTACAATAGAATTTTTCTTAAATCAGTTTTCAACCCATTAATTTTAATCATTTCATTCATCATAATAATTAATTCCATTGCTAACCAAGTAAGAAATAAATAATCACAAAACATAAGATCATAAAATTTCATGTTAACTATGAAATATAGACACAAAAACCATATGCCTCATCCTATGAAAATCACCAAAAAAAACATTAAACACTACACCACATCTCATACCACAACCTTATTTTAAATCACCTTCATACAAAACAACTCCATTGTACATAATCACAATAACACATGTCCTCTACTACACACCAAAACCACTATAAAACCGCACAAATCACATCCATACAAACCAACCACCACATCACAAATCAAGTATCACTCACAGACCATATGTTCACTATAATAACCTCATGGTTTCCCATAATACATAAGGAAAAAACATAAAATAAACTACACACAACAATTAAACATCCCAGCTTCCACAATGTATCCAATGTATTTCTAGACATTACTTCCTTGTTTACCATGTGTACTATCATAGAAACTATATTTCCATGGAAAAGAAATTTATTTTCAGTATATAATACCTTTATATTTTTATTATTGTTTAGATCAAATAACAACACTGCACAGCAATCATCTCACAAAATTTCATTTTCTGCACAAATATGGTTCCCAATAACTGTTTTTTTCTATCAAGGTAACAATATAAAATAAATTCATCAATAATATCATCAATGTAATAAATTAATGGGATTTCTTCCCATAAATATCAATTTTAATTTATTCTAATTTATTATGTTTATTAATCCAACCTTTATTATCCATCCAAAGGAATGAAATATCTTTAAATCCCCACACATGGTAAGTATGCAAGTGAGAATGAGGGTCCCCTACCTAGAAGTTTATATATTTACTCATTGTGCAATATATAATGAAAAAGAAACTCCCTAAAAACAATCACATAAAAAGACCATGAATCAGCCTGTATTGCACCAATTTTTCATCAATAGAAAACCCAATCAAACCCCAAACCAAACCAACAAGAGCAACATGATTATTCAATGGGATAACACTAAAAATCAATGAGGAAATTTAAAATAATTGACCATTGATCACAAAGAAACAACCACTAAAACACAAGGATCCAAGCATGAGGAAGAATATCTAAGAGGTCCTCAAAATATTCTAGGGTCCTCCAAAAAACAATGAGTAAGAGAAGATAAATGATAAAAATTTTGGCCAAAAAACCATTATACAATTGTATGTCAACCTATTAATAGTTTATATTCCGTATTTACTTTTTATATTCTATGAGGTCCATGGGTTAGAAGCTGAAAAATGGTTTTAATTTATAAATTTCCCATAGTTTTATTTTATAGAACAACTTATTACACCAATACTAGAATAATGTCATGCCATAAATTACGACATTACAACATGAATCTATTTAGTACTATCTACATCAACCATATACAATTCATAAAAAATAAACCATAAAATTTATAAATAGTAATAATATGATGTAAATTCCTCTTTAATGACATTTTTTTTATTTCTACATAGCTGTAACTCTTACTCTACATTACTCCCTCCACACTCTTATGAAACACACCAAACACCCAATAGTGGAAAAATAATGCTATGGGAAGACACAGACTTTTAAATAATATAATTCTCAAATAATTTTCAAACTCGAGAATAAAAAACTCAATAGATGATGTGGGTTTGAACAACCAACCCATGTGATACCAATCAGGGATCTCATTACTCCTAAAACACTAAAACTAAGAAAATCGTGACAAACAGAAACACTCTAAAAAACCAAAGTAATATCACCATCTCAATGGCCACAAAACCACACAAACTGACTCCAAAAAAAACCACCATACATGAACGAATCCATATGTACAAATATATATATCACTACATTTCCCAGACCATCATATTCAACATCTAACACATGAAACACTTCCTTTAGAACATGAATCAAGGAATTCCATCATCCATGTCATGATATTTTCCCATTTGATATGTAATAAATCACCCACATGGTTTTAATCTGGACATATTATAAAACATATTCATTAGGAATAAGGATGTCCCTTATGCATTTTTAAGAAAATTTATCACACCTTACATCATCAATGCGAATAGAATATCTCTTTAAACTATATGATCCGTACATCCCAACAAAAAGAATGAATAAAAAACAACAGATACTGGGCATTAATATACATCTCTCACTACTATGTACTCTCCTCTAGGAAACCATGTCTCCATGACATGTGAACCATGGGAATTGTTCTCCCATTAAACACTTTATCTCTATGATCTTGGATCTCTACTAGCCGTTCCACGAACATCACATCATCATAGATATTCGCTATACTATGTCAATGAATTGGGTGACCTCTTCATGATACTGATTATGTTGGTACATCAAGAAGATATAGTGAAACCTATACATCCTTAGTGGATGTTACAATTGAAATGAAATCATGAAAACTCTCCCCAACAACCTAAAGGTCCCATCGAACTGTGGGGGGGAGATTAAATTCTTTCAAAACCTCCAATACCCATATCGAGGAGAAACTCTTAAGAGATCAGGGTGTCCGTATTAAAAATCCATAAACCTAATCCTATGATCAAAATAATACTTATGTTGGACCTGTTACATCCTTATCCTCTCTATGGAAAATTGTGTCATCTAAATTGTGCTCTATAATACATCATGACTAAGAACTAAAAAGAACCCAATGTCCATCAACACAAAAAATAATGACATAACCGTCATACAAGGATAAAAATAAGTTCATTCCAATAGATTATTGATAGCTATTTTTTAAAAAACAATTAACTAGAGGAAAGTGTTTCACCCATGATCCTCTAATGAATACTATGCAATCTCAAACCATATACTCTAGTGTATGGTATGCCTACTCTATTTTCTCATTTTTTAATGGATTTAATGTCATGATAAGGAAAAAGATGGATCCAAAACCATTCTATAATTCCATCTTGACCCATGAGAATAAATTATGATCCCAATAAGAGAATATTATTCTTGGTAATCCATGAATCCTAATCATATTGTCTATATATATCCTCATCCATTCATCAATGAAATAGTACTCTGGGATCTTTATAAATTGATTTGAATTCATTAATCAGTCCACTATCACTCAAACTACATCATTAACTTATTGATCGTGGAGTAATTCAGTGATGAAATCCATCAAGATGTATTCAAATTTCCATTAAATGACATCTAAAGGCAACCAAAAACCTATAAGAACACGATGGTCTGATTTCACCTTTTGAAAAATGAGATACCTCACAACAAACTCTGCAATTGACCATTTCATCCCTATCCAACAATAATGTTTCTTCTAGACATGGTAAATAATTGTCACAGTAAGACAAATTTATAAAAAATATCAATGAAACTCATAAATAACACCATTACATATTGAGAATTATACACAAATAACCTTCCTTGAAACAAAACCTAATTTGGACTGTCCTCCTACTATCCCATTCTAAACATCAAATGTCTCCCAAATCAAATATATTTGAGAATTTTGAGTCAACATATTAGAGAAAATTACTCTTTATTATGGTTAAATAAATATAAAAAATCTTATCCAAAATAATCTCTATTAAACATCATTGGTGTATATTTAGATCAAGATGAGAGAAAAGTAATTTCAGGATCTTATGGGACATGACAACCCCAAAGTGATCACTAATGAGGTAATGCCTCAAAAATAAAAATTTAAACATAACCAAAACCAGCTTCAGATCGTGGGTAGAATAGTAATGCTTATGGGGACCTTATTTTTGGATACATAGGAGATCACTGCCCTCTACTACATAAATACCCATCCCAAGATTATTTTGGAAGTGTCGTAGAAAATCTTAAAAAGCACACCCTCTTTAAGGAGACTAAATCATGAGAAAAATGAATAATTTCTCTTCTAGATAACTAAATATTTTCTAGAACCAATATTTCCAAAAAAAATCATGTTACTTACTATTTAAATCTATTACTAGGTATAAAACTCAAAATAAATTTGGAAAAACCCTGAAATAATTAATGGATATTTCAAGATACCGGAAATCCTATGCCCCTTTCAAGGTTTCCACACTAGAAAAATATCCTATAACATTGATGGGTCTTTGTACACACCATTCTAAGACACCAAATTCACAATAAAATTAACCAAATGCATCTTGAACATACACTTTGATGAATTACTATATAGGTGGTGTTGTTGAAGGACCTATGAAATTTCTAGGCGATTCCTAAGTTTCTGCTCCTATAACTTCATTTAAATATATATATTTTAAAATAAAATGAATTAAATATTCAAGGAACTCATGAATTATGGAGTTTCATAGCCCCATGAACATGTCTAGTATATTCTTGACATCGAATCACATGAACACAAACTCTAAGTAACTGTACCTATACTTAAAAGAAATCTGAGTGATTTACTCATCTTTCATCGTCATATAGTGATACATAGACTAAAATTTACCAATAAAAAACTACTTCTTATTAATTAGTCAAACATATCCTGAATCCTAAAAAAGGGTAATAGTTCTGGAATGTCACATAATTTTACATATGGTATTCTATGCACAACCTCAATATACCACCCACCTTCCTAGAAAATAACAATGGAGAACTATAAGGAAATATAATGGGTTAGATTAAATCCCTATACATTATATCATCAACATGAAGCATCAAATTGCATAACATCATAGACTCCATTTGATAGGGATCCAAAAAAATTAGAGATGCCTGCAAAATCAGTTTTGTCCCTTACTCAACATCACATTATTGGGGTAGAACCACATCCTCATATGTGAAAACATTCAAGAAATCCTCCATAACCCTATGAAAAATCTCCACATGGGCTTCCACTCACATCTCATTCAACTAATACAAATGAAACTCAACATTTAAACTACCAATCTGATGACCTTGATCACTAAAGAACGCACCATCTTATACCTCAACATTAGAAAATGAATTTGTCCATTGTATATAGTTGGTGACTAAATACATGGAATACATCCAATCCATACTATGGGTAACTTCATATTATTTTATTGGAAATAATATAATTTATTACACTGACTAGTGATACCCTATAACAAGTATACATCCCTATAATACATCAAATAAAAAATCTTGACCCTCAATCATTGTATATAACACAATAGGAACTATAAGCCTCTATAAACCCACTCGTGAAGAAAAAATGTAATGGTAAATAATCAAAGGAGTTTGAGGCTCTAAACTAAAACAAATCACAATCAATGGTATATTATAAACTAATCGCACCCCAGAATACCTATGGATCTGCTGGTGTTGTTTCCCCCAACAGATGAATTTGACAACACCCAGCTCCTCTACATCTTTGTTTTCATCTTCCATGACCAAACACTATCCATTGTCGATGAGGCTGAGGACTAAAATAATGATACCCTATACTAACAAAATCATCACTTTGTCTACTGAAGAAACAATGATAGACTTTTTCACTGAATCTAATTTAGAGGCATCTTCTGCTACAATGAAAAAGTTTCCTAACGTCCCATCTAAAATTAGAGTCCTTGAACAGTTAATAATTGATAATGGAAGTGACCATTTAATCTAAATTCATAGTATTTTAATGGATAATACCTTTATGTTTCTAAGAATCAACATTCTCTATAAGGATTAAATAATATCTTCAATGGTCATCTCCCCACTAGTTGAAACTCTAACGGACTAACCACCTATGTTGCACAAGCTGAAACTCTACTCCTTGAGAGACGTTTTTTTCCATCCTATCAATGATCAACTATCAAAGAATTAATCTTTCTGATAACTTATACCATTTTATGTACCTCTATGTATGTATGGGAATAAATGGGGTTACTAGGAAACTAATCACTATGCCCAATTCCACTAATAGATTATACACTATCACCTCCTCATTTGGAAATACATCAAGGGAAAAGTGATTGTCGTGAATAAACCTGATCTCAATAACTCACAATTTCATGATCCCATTATGAATATAAAGGAACTCATGATTTTTTAACTTTTTCATCATTAATGGGATCTATGAATGGAAGTCCTTATTAAATTTTATCCAAAACATATCTTCCTATTTACAGTCACCATAAAATAATATCCACCACTGACTCATAGATCTATGAATGTGATAAATTTCCAATGATGATTTATACTCATATCCTCCTAAGAGAAGACCAAAAGTGATCTATAAATCCACCATATATATCTCCATCTTCAGATCCAAGATGCTACACTCATAAATTTCCAAACTCTACTACTAGAAGGCATATAAAGCCCACTAACAAATACCATCCTCCGCTCTCAGGTGAACCCTCCAATGATCAACAAGATCGACCTAATGAATCTAAAATGCCAAGAACACTTGAAAATAATGACTAGGATACATTTCGTAAATATTAGGAGAACATCCAAAGACAAATACCATATAATTTTATCAAATCTTAAGTAACTAATATATTTTAACATCCCAAAAATTAGAAATTAAAGAATGAACACAATCAATAATTATTCAAGAACCTCTCATAGGTATCACACTAAAAATAGGTCCACCTCACATGGTAATTTGATAGGTACATACTCCATGAACCTGATTAAAGGGAGTCCTCAAATCCTATGTCGTATCTAGTCTCCCTAGCCCATGTCACACACCAAGATCGGCTAGAACCACTTCCATACAAAAAACCGAAATCCAAAAATTTCTTACCTCCAAAATACATCGTATAACGCAACCAAAACCATTGATACCACTCTATCACAACCAGAACCCTGTAATGATAACACTCCTAGCCTACCAATAAAGGAAGTTAAATAATTAATCCCATGTTCGACCTCCTGTAGACCCTTGGTTAGTGATAAGAACCAAGGGTTTCAATTCTAATAATGTAAGTCATTTACAACTATAATAAAAGAGATTCAGATATAGGATAAAAACATTAAAACCTACACCATATAACATAAAAGTAAACCCAAAACCATCCCACAATACATTTCAATAGATTGAAATATAATTATAAAAAATAAATACCAAAAAGAAAATTTTTATAGTATTTAATCAATAAAAACTCCATCACATGAATTTAATGTCCATCTAGGTCCCGAAATTCATCTTATAAACATGAGAAATAGTTTATATACATTAAGAGATCATAACATTATATTTCGTAGGAACATATCCAAGGTCTCAAGTCCACATTTGATGATAGCATACTAATTCACTAGTTAATAAAAAAATAAAATAAAAAAGCACCTAAACTTGTAAGCATTCTAATTCCATCCTCACCAAATAACACTCACCAAATCATGCATCAAATATATTAACATAAATATCATTTATAAAACATGTCACCTGGCTTCCACATCCCCTTTGATTTATTATGCCCATTTCAAAATGGTGAAAAAAATTTCTTCTATCCCATATATACACATCACATTTCATAACACATATCTATTGTTGGAAGGGACACGTCCTTACATACTCTATCCATTAAAAGACTTTTATATCATGTTTGGATGAAGAATAAACACATAGGGCCACACCACATCACATCTCACTAGAAGACACCTAGGCCATCACAAAATATCTCAACCGAAGACACTTCAACCATAATTCTAACTTAAAAACATTTAATACATTGATATTAATTCTAAAAAGAATAATATTCATCACAAAACAAAAAAAACATTCCATGACCGTATAGGTTCAGTATCATTAGAAACCAGGAAACAAATGAATCATAAAACATATACATAATTTCCCATTAATTTCTTCATATCTAGAACCCTTTATGACACATGTCACTTAATACACTTATTCATATCCTAGGGAAAAGAAACATAAGAAAGGGTGATAATTGATTTTCAGTAAGGGTAAACAAGGGAGATATCAGTCAAGAAAAAACCATAAGTCATAATATCATAAACATATCATGTTGAAACTAAATCATTCATATCAAAGATCAATATATAGTGTCATGGGATAATTCATTAATGTTCATCAGAGAACATATTACCTAAGAGAATAACATAAGACATGAAATTCTTGGCATATATATAATCATAGCAAATAATTTACATATTATTCAAGGATCATTGCCAAATCCAGTGGACAATGTCCTTTAATGATCTGGGTTCACTCCCAGTTCAATCCATGTATTACTGAACAAACATAATTTTCTGTTCTAGGCATGTATTACTAAACTGAGATCATTTTACATACTAGAAATTTTAATATCATGAGAAATATATATTTTCCCAATGAATTGGAGGGAGATATAGCTCCCAACTATCACATAATGATAACTATATATTTTTGTTCCACATGAACATAAATCATTAATCATGTCATAACACATGAATATAAATGGGTCTCTTAAATATCATTAAATACAAACATAACCCATGGAAAAAAATGGGATTCACAAACCTACCATAGGTTTAATTGGGATAATATCTTTTAAAAATATTCCCATTAAAACATAATTAATAAAAATAATTTTATCGTTTATGAGAAATAATTTTGAGAGATTCCTTGAAAATAATTCTTCTTTAAAATATCAGTTCATATTTGAAAATGTTTCATTTTATTAAAATTACATGTCAATTTGAAAAGAAAATAAATTTATTTGTAAATTACCTTTTCAGATATTAAAGGAAACTTGATGGTATTAAGGCATCATGAATTCAAAAAAACAAGATAATATTTTATATGTTAAAATATATTACTACAGATAACATTGTTAGATAAGTCAAAAAGTACATTGCTTGTAAAAAAAGACTACATTCAAACCATTTAGAAAAAAATTCATAAATGTAAAAATAGGCTTTAAAATTTTTTATGTGAATATTAATAATATGTTGCAGTACTTGTTTAATGAAACATGTACATAGATGATAAATAAACACCAGTAAATACTTATGTATAAACAATCTCAAATAATAATGATATTGTGAAATTAACCCTTACATTAGTTATGATTCACGTTGTTTGCATATTAAATTAATATAAAATTGATTAAATAATGTTATTAAATTATTAAAGAACCATATTAATATTTATGTTATCATATACGATCATATAATCATCATTTTTTAACCAATATTCCATTATTACGATTTATTTGGGCATTCGCTGCTTTATTTTATTATGCATGTTTTGTTGTGTAAGTACCAATTCTTGTGCCTAGGACATAGTTCCATAATGTCTAAAATGATATTATGGTAATATATATATATATATAATGTTCATTTAGTCTACACTTTTATATAATCTTACATTAGTGGAGATCATGGAGAATGAATCAAATTGGGTCATGGATATGGTAGGTCATACATACACCCAAGCGACTATATCATTCAATTAATGGTGGAATGGTATGGTAGTGGATGATGTATATATTTTTACCTAATAAATAAATTTTTTTAATCACCATATATATTTATTATTTCCATCATTGTACCAATCCATGTATAATGGTGATGAAAAACATATTACACCATGATGTGGAGATGATACGCCATGCGTACTCACATGTGATAATTTAATTTTTCACAGGAACTATTAAAAGTGGAATATGGTTGTTAAAAAATCATAATAACATATAATCATATAGGAGATACATAATTTGTTACTTTATAATGGAAAAAAACATGAAGAGGAATTAGAAAAATAAATGCTCTTGAGAGATTCAGTATAAGAGATTACATATTATTCAGCATACTCCCTGTAGATATCCTATTAGGGACACTAGAGTTGTGGTTTTTAGAAGAAAAAACCTCTATAATGTGTATAGGGATATTGAGAAGAGAAGTGGGAAAGGGATGACAGAGGTTTAGGGATCAATGTGATGTGAACAAGAATGGGGGAGTTACCCTTTTATACATTAGGTGAGGGAAACTTTTGGAATTTATAAAAATATTAATTTATAATAAATTAAATTTCGACCCAAATACCTCAAAAATGAAATGTATTCAAATATAATATGATATAATGTTGTAATATCATCAAAAATATATTTTTTAGATGTTTTGTTATGGTTTTATACCATATCATTTTGATTAACTCTTAGTTAACATATATTATTATTTAATGTCAATTATACCATAAATGATTTTTTATCATTTTATAACGCATTATAATTATATGATACTTTTTAAAATGTTTTATTATTTTTTAGTAATTTAATAAAAAACTATTTTGATAAAATATCAATAGTGTCAATTTTGACACTATTTATTTCATCAATTTTTAAACATATCATGATAACAATTTAACATAATTTTTTTTATTATATCCCTAAGAGGTTTTGAAAATATAGAAAATCCATTGATAACATTAATAATCTCAAAATATATTTATTTTAATATTTTTAATAAAATTTATTTGATTTTTTCATTAATAAAATAATTACTACATCATCATTGCACACTACTCGAAAATGACCCTCACCCCATAATTTTTCAAAAACATTGAGTATAATAATTATATTGGCACTTACACCCACAATTGTGTAAAACCATTGGTTTAGGTTTGAAATTTTCACCTTTACACATGGTTTTGAAAAAACAATGGTTACATAGTCTGTTTTCGTGACCCATACCCACTATTCTTGAAAAACAGTGGGTTTTGGGTTTTTATTCATGACCTATACTTATGGTTCTATGAAAACTGTGGGTATAGTTCATTCCTATACCCATGGTTCTATAAAACCATAGGTATAGTTTTCTTTCTTTAAGGCGGGAAAAAAATTCCACGATATAATTTTTTTTAATAGGCACACTTATTTCTTAATTTTTCCAAATATTTCCATAGTTTAGACAAATATAAATAATAAAATATTTATTTATATACAAAATATGGAATAGTGGTGTAGTTTTTTGTTGTGTGACTCATATATTGGCCATCCAAGGGTTGAAACCCGCGACCAATTGTTTTTTAAAACCTATACCTATAGTCATGAAACCGTCGGTATAGGGTTAATGACATGGTGTCACACACCTATTCTAATGGGTTTGAGACAGGAAGTATTTAATTTTCAAACCATGGGTATAGATTAGAGCTATACTATTGCCTTAACTCACCACAGGTCGTATGACCGTGGGTATAGCCTATTCCCACAGTTTTTGGGGTTATACCCACGAATCAAAACCATGGGTATATACTCCTTTTTAGTAGTGGTATAAGCCATGAAGTTAATAATTTATTTCCTAAAAATTTAAAAAGTAACCATGATAAATAAAAACATTTTACCTTTAAAATTAATATTTGTAGTCAAATATATCTTTCATATAACCCTATTAAGAATAAAATATTTATTAGACCCATGAGCCTAAAATCTTTAACTGCATTTAAAAAATAAAATATTATAAATTTCATACTCTCAAAAAAGTATCTTCCAATGGATATAATTTCGGCCTAAAGATGATTTTGTTCTAATAAAAATCAAATAATGAATTTAGGAAAAGTGTTAGTGTAATTTTATAATATTTATTATATTATTTTTACCAAAAATCACCTGATCTACCTTCTACTGTGTTAATAATAATTACTAGTAGAAATATTCATAATTTACAAACATAAAATAAATCTATATAGATAATTTGGACCCATGGAATCAAAATATGGAATCCATTTTTCAAAATATTAAAAACACAATTTTCCATAATTAATATAAAATTAATCTCATCAATGAAATGAGAATACATGTTTCAAAAGTGAAAACAATCAAAGGATTGAAATTTTTTATAAAAAATTAAACGTGAAGTTGATTTCAATGCCCTAAATTGAATTATACAATAATCTTATGTTATAAATATAATTTAAAACTAATTAAAAATAAAATTTAACACTATAAATTATTTATATAAAAAATTAGTTTCAATTAAAATGCAATATTTTATTATTATTCCTTAAAAGATGAAACATGTTAGAAAAATATGAAAAAAACTGCCCAATATAAATTATTATATTCATATCTAATAGAGTAAATTTATTGTTTTATATAAAAATTAGAATGTTATCCAAATGTTGATTTAAAATGGGTTCACCATTAAAAGGTGGTAGAACTAGTCTTTTGAAAAATATTTTTTTATGTATCAAATTGGGTTTAAACATATCCTATGACTATAAAAGCTATTATATGAACAAAAAAATATTTTAATTATTATATAACATATATATTTTTAATAACATTCACTAATTGTAATCAATTTAATTTAATAAGAAAAAACACCTTTGTGGGCATACAAATTAAATTATTTCCCTTACATTAAATTGGTTTATATTTTCATTTCTAATTAATTGGAAATCAATGAATTCACCATTTATGTTCATAAGTTAGTTATTTATATTATTTCTCACTAATTTAAAATCTGTGTTATGGTGGTCAGTTTATACTAATAGTGTCTTGTAGTTTTTTTGACTAATAGTTGCATGTGTTGTAAGATATTTCAAGAATTAATATTATTTAAAGATAAATATATAATACAATATCAGAGTGTTACATTCTACCCCCCATAGGAATATGTTCTCCCTAAAAATTTGTCACTTGGATACAAATAGATGAGGACACCTTTACCTCATCAAATTCTCAAGTTCCAACATAGGTTCCTCAAATTGGTGGTTCCACTATAAAACATTAAAGAAGTGAATTTTCTTATTTCATATAACATTTTTTAACATTAATAGAAAATCTATATCTCTTCTTATCCATAAGAAATATCTTTCTTGAGTGTTATGAATTCAGATATTAGAACATGTGAAGGATGAGGTATTTACGTTTTCTTGAGAGATATATAGAACACATCATGAACTTGTGGGAGATTCAGTGTAAGCGATAGTTTATAAACTACCTTCAAAACAAAATCCATTATTATAAAAGGATAGACCTAATTAGGGATTAGCTTGAACTTATTTCTAAATCTCATCACTCACTTTTCAGGAGATATTCATGGAAAAATTTTCACCCACTTCCAACTCAGGGTCTTTTCTTTGATTGTCGGCAAAACATTTTTGGTGACTCTAAGCTGATAATTGGCGCTCTTAAATAGTTGTAACCTTCTCTATCATTTCTTAAAAAAAATTGTCCCCAAATCATTCATTCATCAAATATATCGGAACATGTCAGTTTTCTACCCATCTTCTTGGAGAGGGGTTCACAAGGAACCATTTGAAAAGGGGATAAGAAGATATTATTTTATTTAAATGATATCAAAGAAAGGTGTTGATCAGAACCAATTTTTAAATAAATAGATAATGATCTTAAAAAGTCTTCTATATTTTAAATTTTCCCTTTATACTAGCCATCTTTCCAAAGAAGATTACCAGTGCTAAAACATAACTCTATATCTAGAGCCTATTGATGGATTCCCCAGAACATCGAGGAAAACCTTAGATTCTAATCAATTATAATGTAATTTTTTACACTATGAAATCATACCACATACATTATATATATCCTAGAAATATGACTAGTAGAGAAACCTTATATAATATCAATGAAGCGTACTGACTTCATAAGGTGATCAACTATAACTCGTATAGAATTATGGAACATATATTATTTGGGAAGTACAATAATAAATTACATGGTTATGTTTACCATTTCTATTATAGTTTGTGTAATGGTTATTACATACCATTAGACTTCTATCTTTCATCCTTAAAATGTTGATAAACCTAGAACTGAGAAACATATTTTCAATATCCCTCTTAATTCAATCCCACCAAAAAAATCTTTTAGGTCTTTATAAATACTCATACTTCTAAGATGAATTTATAATGATGAAATATGGTACTCATCTAATATAAAATTATTTAATTATTATAGGGGTGAATAAAAATATTGGTCTTGCACCTTATAATTACATCACATTCAAAGTTGATTTAAAGAACATTTTCACCTTCTTTTTTAGCTCAAAATATTCATTTTATGCATTATTATTCTTCACTTGTATATATGGTTGAACATTAAATTTAAAATTATCGTATTTAAACCCTTACATTTTTAATTATAGATCCATATGTTACAGTCCAGAAATATTTGATCTTTTAGGATCCTCATCCTAGTCACGCTAGTATGGACCTTTCGACTCAAAGCATCTACCACTTTGTTTTCTTTCCCAGGGTGGCAATGTATTGCGAAGTATTAATATTTATTCATTAACAACCATATTATTTAGAGCATATTAATATAATTTGAGTAAAAATATATATTAAATTCATATTACCATTATATATTTCACATATATTTCAATAAGGATAATTCCTCCATAAAATTAATAAAAAGAATACCATAACTAACTCCAAATCACATTTCTTGTCATTTTTATGTTGGATTTTAATTTTTCATGAGACATAAGATATAACCATATCATTTTTCATAAGAACACATCTCATACCATCATGGATTCATCACTATAGATCACAAACCTCTCTCCACTACATGGTAGGGTGAGAATAGGCTCCCTAAAAAACCGGTGTTTCAGCATAGAACGTTTCTTCACATTCCTCCATCCATATGAACTTAACTTCATTCCATGTCCACATGGTGAGTGGAATAGAAAATCATAAATAATATTTTACAAAACATTGATAATATCTATTTAAGAAGGGAAAACATCACATGTCATTTACCATTTTTGGTCTAGGACAACGTTCAATAATTTTTGTCCTTGTGGGATCCACATATATCTCGTCTATTGATAATATGTGACTAAAACATGAAAATTTCTTAATAAAAATAACAAAGATGGTAAATTTTTCAAAAATATTATCCTTTCTCAAGGTCTTTATAATAATCCTCAAGTTATCTTTATGTTATTACATTCTCTTAAAATATAACAAAATATCATCTATAAATACTACCACAAATTGAATTTGACTGTCTCTAAAGATTATATTAATTAAATCCAGGAATATAGTGTGGAATTAGAGATATCAAAAGGAACCACTATATTATTATCATACATTGTATGAAATATCATATTGGGTATATCATCTTTATTAACCCTTCAATGAACATATCTGGAATGGAGATCAATCTTGGGAAAGTACTGAGCTATGTGTAGTTGGTAAACTAATTCATCGATATGTGGTAGATGATACTTTTTTAATAAAGTGAATTTTTTATAATCTCTATAATCAATAAAGAGTCTCATTGATCCAAATTTATTCTTAAAAAATAGATCAGGTACACCCTAAGGCAACACACTTGGTAAATGAATCCCTTTTCAATATTATCCTGGTGTTTCTTCTTCAATTACTTTAACTCAATTATGGACATTCTATATAGAGTATTTGAAATAGGCATAGAATCGGATATGTGTTCAATTGAAAATTCAACATCATGATTATCTGGACGAAGAGTCAATTATTCTGAAAATACATCAAAAAAATCCAATACAGTAAGTGAACCGTTAATGGTGAATTTCTCCCCAACCATTGGAGATAGATAATCTTCATTTATAGGAATCATGATCAATAATATGGATGAAATTTACACTAGAAGTGCATATTCATCCTTACATCGTTAGATGATCATAGATTAATTATGAATATGAAATTTGACTTCCCTTCCATTGAAATTGAGATGACCTCTACATAGAGAAATTCAATCCATGCTATGAATCATGTCTAATTACACTAAAGGAAGAATCAAAATAATTAAAATAACAACATTCCAAAAAACATCAAAAAGAGATGAATTATAAACTTGTGATGTGACCATTATGCAAATGGATGTTTTCACAGCTAACTCAAAACATAATGTTTTAGGTAATATGGTGATACCAATAGAATTTATTTTAGAAACAAATAAGTGTGTGGATGCATAATAAAATAAAACATTCCCCACTTTAGATTGTATAGAAAGTGTATCTTTCACCACTTCATTATCATACTAAACATCTCCAATACTGATCACATGTGTTTTTCCATTATCTTTAGGATTATGAGGTTACTTTCATTGACCATCATTGATAATACTTGGATTAGGGCACTAATTAGCATAATTATCCATTTCCTTTCACTTGATACTTTGATGTGATGGAGCTTCACTCCGTGTAGCCCTTTTTCTATTAACATTATTAGGTATATTTTTTCCATCACATAGGTATTCAATTTCCCGATGTCCTCCATTACCACAATTATAAAATTTACTAGTCCCTTTAATACAGTTTCCCCTATGTTTCCGTCCACAATTTGAGTATAAAAATAAAATCATATATTCTTTTCACTGTGGGTTTTATATTTTAACTTGAAATTCAACATCCTCTTATAATCATACCCATAATATTTATTGGGGCCTCCAACATCCATCTGAAGCTTGAGAGAACATAAAATGATTTTCTCATAGCTATTGATGTCCCTTATGGATAATTCCCTTCAGAGACATGGTTTTAAGACACTATAGAATTGATCAAACTTACTCATTGGATGCATGTAATTTCTGAAATAATACCTTGAATATATTTTTAAAATTGCCTTTTATGTACCAGCGGATTCATCATCCTTTTTCATAATCTCAAGGAACTCATTATGCATTTTTTTTTTATGAATACATGAAAAGTAAATTATAAAAATATGATCTTAAACTGGTAAAATTCCCTATATTTTATTTCATCTTGTTAGATTGTATTTTTGATGAAATTATATAATTGATCAAATTTATCTTCTGAATAATAGAATTCCAATATGAATTTATCATGTATTGAGAATTTTAGAATTGAAAAATATCTTTTCATTAGTACTGATCCATTATTCAGTCACTAATGGATTTGAAGACCCATATAAAATGGTGTATTTTATCTCATTAAGGACTCAACATAATGTGGTTCACTCATTTGATTATTTGGTATTACTTTTTAATTAATTTCTCCATAAATTTGTATGATAATAACAACATGATTTTTCATTTCAACTCACATAACATTTGGTTTCTCAAGAGGGAAATTGTTTAATTTCCCATCACATTCATCATTAACGTTGTTCCTTTAGGTTCAATCCATTAACTAAAACCAAGAAGAATAGTGTGACAAACTCTAATAACAATGGTAAAACTATATAATTAAGGGAAACAAAATTTCAATTCATGACACCTTTGGTTTTATCCTATGTTACTCATGATAATCGCCAAAACATTAAGGTTGTAACCTATACATAGACCTTTCCTTAGATTTCTTATTATGGTTTTATTATACTGGTTTTCAATTGTTAACTAAACCCTTGATCTGATACCAACTATGAAATCCCATACACCCCGTACATATATATATTACTACAAACTAGAATAATATTCACTCTAAAATATAAAAAACCATGTTCAGGCTGTCTAGGATTAGTGTATTTAGAAACTGGGTAACATAAAAAACTGGTTTCTAAAAGTTATACCTTATCTCCTACTTATTCCATCATATCTAGAACCCTTTTTGAAACCTTTCACTTAATACCCTTATTAACTTGCTAGGGAAAAGTAACATGATAAAGGGTGAGCTTATATGCTCTATAAGGGTAATCAAGGGAGATATCAATCAAATCAAAATCAAAAGACATAATAATATAAACATAAAATTTTAAAATTAAATTATCTTATCAATGATCATGATATCATGTCATGGGATAAGTAATATAAGTGCATCAAAGAACATATTCCTAGAGATAATAACATAATACATTGAATTTGTGGCATATATTTAAGTACATACAATCATTTTCCCATTAGTTAAGGGTCATTTCCTAGACCATTACAGTGGACAATGTCCTTTACTGAACTAGTTTCACTCCCCATTCCATCCTTGAATTACTAAAAAAAGATCATTTACTATTCCATCCATATATTACTGAACCGTGATCATTTCCCATTTAGATTTATCTATCTCATTAGATATAAATCTTTAACCAATGAATTGGAGGGAGGAATAGTTATCAACCATCATATAATAATAACAATATGTATGTGTTCCATAAGGACATAAATCATTCATCATATGATAACCCACAAAAATAAATAAGATTTATAAAAATCATTCAATCTTAACAAGACACATGGAAAACAAATGGGTTTCAATGTCATCATTCAATTATTAAAACAATTAAAACATAAGAATAATATGGATAATATAATTGGAAAATAATCCCATTAAAACAAAAGTACCATCAAATAATGCTATCGTATATGGAAAATAATTTTGAGAGATCACTTGAAAATAATTAATTTTTAAAATATCCTTTCTTGTTCAAACATGGTTACATTTATTAAAAATCAACCAAAAATTAATAGAAAATTTTTTCTATGAAAATAACCCAGTAATATTATTAGGTATTCTTAAAATAATTAATCCCTCATGAAAGCTTAAAATTATTTTCATGTCATATATGTTAAGAAAATATTTTTCTCATACTTTTACTAGATAAGTCAAGAAGTACGTCATTACAGAAAAAAAATATTCATTTCAAACCATTTAGTAAAAAAGTATAAATGTGTAAAAATTAACTAATTTTTTTAGAATAATAGGAATACTATTTTGGAATAAATTTTTATGAAAATGGACATGGAAGATAAATTTAACCAAGTAAATACTTATGCTTTAACAATCTCCGATAATAATGAGTTTCTGAAATTAACCCTTACCTTAGGTATGATTTCCCTGAAATGTGTCCAAACATAATCTTTAATTGATTAAATACTCTTATTGACTTATTCCAGATCTATATTAGTATATTTTATATAATATATGATAATATTTCCAGTGGTTTGATAATAATATATCATTGTTACTCTTCTATTGGGTGTTAACTACTTCATTTTCAAATGCATGTTTCTTCATTTGAGTCATAATTATTGTGCATATGATATTTCTCTATCATATATAGAATGATATTAAGGTAATATATATATATATATATATATATATATATATTATACTTATTCATTATATACATTTATGTAATAATTCTTTAATGGTGATCATGGAGAATGAATCACATCAATTCGTGGAGAGGGCAAGTCGTACGTACGCATGAGCGATGATATCACTACCTTAAGGGTGTAATGGTATGGATGTGGATGGTGTATGTATTCTTAAAGAATAAATACCATGTTATAGTAAACATATATAGTTAATATTTACATCAATATACCCATCCCAAGAAAGTGGTGATGAAAAATAGATTACACCATGGTGATGAGATGGTAAACTGAATGTACGCACACATGGTGATTTCATTTTTTATAGGATGGATAAAAGGTAGAAAAGGGTTGTTGCATAATCATTATAGTATCTCAGAATATAGGTGATAATATATTTATTACATTATAATAGATACAACTAATGATGACCATGTATAATAATAAATACTATTGAGAGAGTCGGTATTGGATATTAAATATTCCTTGGTGAGCTCCCTCAAGATATCCTTTTATGGACACTAGTGTTGGTATTTTGAGAAGAAAATCACCTATAGAATGTGATTAGGAATGTTTATTATTGAAAAGTTCATGGTATTTCTTATATTTAGAGATAAATGTGATGTTAAGAACTAATGGAAGAGGTGGTCTTTTATAATTGAGTAAGGGAAACTTTTGGAATTTCAAAAAATCTTAATTTATAACAAATTAAATCTTAATCAAAACACCTCCACAAGGACATGTATTATAATATAAGATGATATAATTTTTTATCTCATCAACTAATATATTTTGGAAAATTTTTTATTGTTTTAAACAATATCATTTTAATTAGCCCTAATATAACATATTTTAATTCTACCCAAGGTAACCACGTTTTCAATATTAAAAAACATTAAATTTTACATATTGGTGGTCAATTAGACCATAAATAATCAATTTTTAATATTTTATACCATAATATAATTTTTTATTTTAAAAATGTTTTATTTTTTTAAAATAATTAAATATATCATTATTTTGATAAAATATCAATAGTGTCAATTTTGACGCTATACATTTTTTTAATTTTTTAAAATATCAAGATAACATGTTAACTTAAAAAGAAATAGTTTATAATATCTATATGGGGTATACTGAATATATAATTTTTTTTATCACATTTATTATCTCAATTTAAATTTATTTTATTATTTTTAATAATTTTTTTGTTGTTCTAGAAATAAAATAATTACTACATCATCATTGTATAATGATTTAAGGAAATTATTTATCAACCAAAAATTAAAAATACAACACCATGATAAATAAAAAATATATTTAAAATGAATATTTTTAGTTTAATTTATATTCTTTATAACCTTATCAAAAATTATATATTCATTAATATTATGAGTACAAAATCATTAACATTTCTTTTAAAAAATATAATAAATGTCATACTCTCACCCATGTGGATTCCAAAGGATATAATGTATTTGAAAGGATTATTTTGGTGGATTAAAACCAATCGAATGAAATTAATACATGTCTTAAGCTAAATTTATAATATTTATAATATTATTTTTACTCATAATTACACAATTTACATTTGACCGTATGAATTAAAATTAGAAAATTTATTATTTATAATGCAAAAAATTAAAATCCATCTATTTAAATAAATTGGAACTATGATTACTAACATGGAAAACATATTTTAACAATGAAAACATTAATTTATCTGTAATTAATTTAAAATGTATCATGTTGATGGAATGAGAAAACATGTTTTAAAAGTGAAAATGTTCAAAATAATTACTCATTTTTATATCAAAATTTAACATGAAATTAATCAAAATGACCTAAATGATATTAAATGATAAAAATTTATTCTAATTGTACTTTAAAACATTTAAATAAATTTTCTATCACTCTAAATTATTTAGAATAAAATGTTATTTCTAATTAAAATGAAATATTTTATTACTATTTATCAAAACTGAAACTTATCCGAATTATGCCAAAAATTCAACCACATTATAATTTAAAATTAAAAATTACCAGAATAAGTTTATTTGGTAATATATAAATTATAAAATTTTGTGAATTTTGGTTTAAAATGGGTTCCCCTTTAAAAGGCTATAAAATTACACTTTTGAAAAACATAGTGTTTTATTCATAAAGTTGTGTTATTTTTATCCTATGACCATAAAATATTTTGGATTAATCACAGAAATATTATAATAAATATATAAAATATATAGTTTATTAATATCATTCACTAATTCTAATTAATTTATTTTCATAATACAAAACCCCTTTGCGGGGATAAAAATAGAAATATTTCCTTGACATTCAATTTGTTAATATTTTCATTTCTAATTAAGTGTTAACCAATGAATTAAACATATATTTCCATATATTTTTTCCTAATTGTTTCATCCAATTTTATATATTTGTTATAATGGTTAATTTATATTAATAGTGTCTCATCGTTTAGTTTAAAATCATGGTTATATGAATAGTAAGATATTTTATGAATTAAAAATATATAAAGATAACTATTTCCTAAAATATTGGGAGTGTTAAAATCAGACCACATATCGTAAAATAACTAGTGAAGTAAGGTATCTTTAATTTTATAGGAATTAACCTTGTTCCCAACTCCTACTACGCATTACACCCACCACATTTGACACAATATAATTTCCTCATCACAACATGTCTCACCCAAAGACACTAAGGAAATCACATCATGTATCTTTAAAACACACATAATCCATCCCTATTTCATAAGGAAGAGTGAGGAATAAGGAGTATCCATCCATCCATGTCACCACCATCATATGTGGAGATAAAACCCCTGAAACCCATAACCTCCGAGCATTGGTAAGGTTATCCAAATAAGGTAGGGCCTATATATAAATAATATAAAATACATGTTATAAATATATAATAGAATACACACCTTTTGTGGCTATAATAATTTCACTAATTCACACCACTACACAAAAACTACACTATATGAAAACTATCACCACCATTTCCACAAAAATATACAACACAACACACCAGACCAAACCACCCCTACCGGTATTTAATTAAAAAACCTAAATAATACTTATTTAATTATTTTCAATAAATTATCATTTTATCAATTTCATTTCACATTTAGACATACCTTTTTAATTAAATTAACAATGAATTCATATATTTATTTAATTCAACTCCATATTTTATTCCATTGATAAACGAGTAACTATCACAACTGTACACTACATAACATCTTCCCATCTCATGTGTACCATGCTATATCACCACAAAAATCTTATGTTTTAACATACGAACATCACCTCCACCAAAAAACGCAACTAAAACTCCAAATCTTACACTAGAATATCATTTCAGGATGCATCCATAGGGAACAACACCAACATACCTCATCACCAGCTCACATCTCCTACTCTGGATATCATAACCACCACAAATCTTCCCACAACACATCCATGCCAAACAACCACCACATCACACATAAAATCCAACTCATAGCCTATATGGTCGTCTACATCACCGCATGACAGCCCAAAATACAATAATAAGAACAATGATGAAATTTTTCACAGAAATAACACATCCTAATTTCTTTAATTTAATCAATGGATTACACACAATTACTCCTTTATTTACGAGGGGTATTACCACAAAAACCATATTTCCATGAATATACAATTTAATTTATATATATATAATATTTATACATTCATTTATGGTTATATCACATAAAAACACACAATAGAAAGTGTCTAAAAATAATTTATTTACATCACAAACAAGGCTACCAATAGCAGTTATTTACAATAAGACCATAATAAAGAATATAATTCAACAAAAATATCATCAATTTAATAAAATAACATGATTTCTCCCCATCACAATAAAATTTAATTTATTATTAATTTTTATCTTCATTATTTAGACCCTTTATATCAACTCAAGGGAATGATAAATAATGAAATCCCCACACATAACATTTAAATAGGTGAGAACGATGGTTTCCTACCTAAAAAAAGATTTTACGACTTACCACATACCATATAGAAATGAAGAAACATCCCATAAGAAAAAAACACAATAAAAAATAATGGTTCATCCTATATCACACAATGGTATCATCAAAACAAAAAACATTACCCCTAAAATGAATCAATCACACCATAGAGAATCGCTAAGGAAAAAAACCAAGGGAAAAATAAGATAATGAGAACAAATCAACACCGATTTCCAAAAAATAACCAATGAAATTAATAGATCAAAGTAGGAGAAACCAATATTGAGATATACACCAATATTTCTAAGGTTCAACTACAAACCAAGAGTAATAGTGGTTACATTATTTAAAGGGGGGATGAACACAAACATTATATAGCCACTAAGTCACCATATTTATGGTGTAAATTCTTTATTTATGTCATTAATTCCAAAAGGTCTATTTTTTTCAGGTCATAATATATTTTATGCTAAAATTTTACCTTAATTACAGTTTTTATAGAAATCCCTATCCCCTCATCCAAAATAAACATACACCGTAAATTCTGGTTTTACGACATGAATCAATTCCACTCCCTACACCTCAATTGTATACATGACATAAACTAAAAACTAAAAAAGTCATAAACTAACATTTAAGATTTAAATTCATATTTCAGGACAATTTTTTTCATCTACATAACTATAACTCAAAATCCAAAGAACCTCCTCCTATCTCCTCGGAAACACCTTTGACACCCAGATGAGCAAAAGTAACTAGTAAGGACGCCACATTATGTTTTATTATTCTATTAATATAAAAACATATTAGTATATATAATAAACTGATGTTATTATTTATTAATAGCTGAATATGTTTTTGAAAGATATCTAATATGAAAAAAGATGATTTTTTTGGATTTAGACTATAACTATTATTCTGAAAACATCCTATAGTTTAGAAAAAATAATTACGAAGATGATTTTATCAAAAAAAATCCCCTATAAAACCTGGGTAGGGATGTTTTGAAGGTATTTTAGTGGGTAATATCTTAAATAAATGGTTTTGGACATGTGAAAAATAGAGGAGGGTAAGTTCTCCTTTATAAGTGAGGGGATAATTACTCGTGGAATTTCTTAAAGTATTAAATTAAAAGAATTTAATTTTCATGTTAAAGTGGATCCAAATTGATATAATTGAAAGATAATATAATTATGATTAATAATCCTTTAAAATATAAATTTGTTTAATTTTGTATAATGTTCTCACTGTTATATTTTTTTTAACCCCCACATAACCTTTTCGACAATTATTTAGAAAACAATATTTTTTACACTGTTGGGGTCAAGATAGTTAATATAAAATGAAAATTGAACAAAAAATAAACCATGATTGATATTTTAAACCATATATATATAAAATGTAAGAATATTATATATTTAATAATTTTAAATCTGTTATGAAAATATCATTTATTATAAAATATCATTAACATCATATTTGGAACTATATGAAATATTATAATATAATATGTGTCTAAGTCATGTAAAATTGTTCCATAATGTGTTAGATTAAAATATAATGATTATATGGTATTTATATAATCATTAATTAAGATTTAAATATGTTTATATGTCATTTAAAAAAATTTCTATTTTGTATTAGCGAATTGGTTAACAAATTTTAACATTAATCATGGTAATGAATTCTCAATTTTATAGGGTTATAATATTACTGTTAAGGTGAAAATTGCTTTATAAATGGAGAAAAGGATGAAATATTTTCCCATTTTTCATCATATGTGTCCACTTTTATTATAATTTTATATTTTTTGAAATAATTTCATAAAATAATGTTTAACGAAAAATATAATTAATATCTTTTTTGACATTATAAGATTAGTTTTATACATTAGAAATAACATGATAATAAAGGAATTAGAGTATAACTATTAAATGCTTCTATATCATGTAATATTCATCAATAAAATTTATGGAACCATCTAATTAGTTCAAATTATATTAATTGTAATATTTTTAAAATCACTTATTTTATTTTTTGATTATTTGAATAAATATTGTGTTAGAGATGCATAAGAATTTTAGGAAATTATTTGATTAATAAAATTTGATATAACATAACATGATAAAAATATAATTGAATTTAAAATAATAATTAATAACCATAAATATTTTTTAAATATCTATAAAAAAACATTTTATAACTTAAAAAATGGAAATGTGATTCTTTTAAATAGAATTTACTTTTGTATTATAGTGGTCAAAATCACATTCAAATTTCAATAAACGGTCATAAATATTAATATTGTATGATTATAAAAATATAGAATCATATAATAAAATTAATATCACTTTAGTGTCATTTTCTAGTCCTTATCATATTATTATTAATTATAATTACCTGATTTACCCTTACCATGAAGAGAATTATTTACTACAGTTAATATTCATAATGAAAAAGTAAATGGTAAATACATTGAAATTTTAGAACTCATAATTAAAAATATGTAATTAGTTTTCAAATATTAAAATTATATAATTGTAAAATTGAAATAAAAAACCTAAAACAGAAATTCTTTTAAAAAAATTTTATTTTAAAGAAAAAATTTTCACTACCAAATGAAAGAATAAAATTTATCACAATGAATTTAATTAGATTAAAAAAAATATAATATAACTTCTTTCACTTTTCATCCATTTTAAAAAAAATAATTTAAATTCTTGAAACAAAAATTCATCTTTGAATACAATTATTATTTCCATTATTTAGTTGAAAATCAATATTTTTTGGGAAAAAAACATAAAGTCACTCCAATATATTTTTGAAACATTTATTATAAAAATTAATTAATTATAACAAAATATATTTATAAAATTTAGATAAATAAATTATATTATTTTCAGATGAAAATAAAAAACAACCATTTTTTATGAATATTTATTTTTAAGGAATAAAATGACATTAATAAAAGTTGATTTTTTATTTCATAATAATTAATAAATAAATTGGTATTGAGTATGAACATAATATATATTTATAATTTGGTTATTCTTATTCATACCCACCAATTCAATGGATAGGTTATAATGGTCATATTTAAATAAAAATGTTGTATGGTTTGTTTAGGATCATCGTTGCGTGTTGTATACGTTATTGAAAATACAATTATTTTTAAAATAATGGATTTTTACATCCATGCACCCCTACCCCATTAATAAATTTTATCCTTTAACTTTGTACTTCATCTCATAAATGAAGGTTAAAATTTGATAATACCATTGTTTTAATATCATATCATAAAAGGAGTTATTAAAAATTCCTCATAAAAGGTGGGAAAGGGAAATACGTAGTTATTCTGGAATAACACTTAGCATATTTCCATGTATTATAACATTAGTGTAAAGATAAAATATATACATGGTAGAGGAATATTATGTCTAAATAATGATTTTTAATTGTAGTGATCATTGATCACAAGAAAGTGAATCATAATGTTAATGATAACCAATAGAAAACAGTACACCAAAGAGATGTGAAAATGGCCATCGATTCATTGAAAATGAAGGCAATATGTCACACCCCGACTGACAATTCTTTTAATTTAATTATTTTAAATCATTCCTTTGAGTTGCATTTTGAACCGTTTCAATTTTAAAATGGAATTTGAGATCTTTTACGAGTGCTCAACCGTAATCGTGACTAGGCACGCGAAAGCGCCCGCACACGCGGCAGCACACGCGACCGTGGGCGGTGTCCGTTCTCAATGAATAGTTTTATTATTGTGGTTGGTTTAATTATTTTTCATTTTCTTATTAATATTAAATTTCTTAGAACTTATTAGGATATAAATCTATCCCTTTTTTCACTTTTATTTCTTTTTTTTCCTCATCTTTTTTTTTCTTTCTTTCTTTTTCTCTCCCTTTCCTTCTCTCCTATCTCCCGTCGCGCGGGCCTCTTCTCCCCCCCTCCTGTTTGCGCAGCACACCTCCCTCTAACCCTAGCTACTGCACTTCTTCTCCCGAACCACCGCTGCCCTGGCCTTCTCCTCCCCCTCTAGTCGGCCACGTGGCCCGCCTCGCCCCAAGCTCTCTAGCGTCACCCCCGCTGCCTTGCACGGCCGGACCCGCGCCGCCCCCTTCCGGATGGTTTTTCCGGCGCGCCGCACCCTCCGGCAACGCGTCCTCTAACCAATGCCCTATTCTCGTCTCGGCAAGCCGCACAGCACCACCCCACCTCTCCCCGTCGTGGCAGTCGCCTCATTCATATTGCGCCACCCTCCTATTTCCGTTCGGAGACCCGCGCCCAGCCTCCTTGCCGAACTGCCTTTGTCCTACACCCTTTTCTGTTCTAGTCCGAGACCCCATGCACCTCTGTTTTCCTTCCAGCAGACCACCATGCATCAGAAAAACCCCCTACCCCTTGTCCAGCCTGCCACGCAAACTCCGGCAGCCCCCGTCAACCTCCGACAGACCTCTCGGACCCCTCACCATAGGTGCAGAGTCCCTCTTTATTAATCCTTTTAATTTTGTGGTGTTGCGGCTAGGGTTCCATGTTTATTTATTTATGGTCCAATTTTGATTTTTGTTTTGGTAAAATTCTTGATTAGGACATATATGAGTTTGGTTGAAGTACGATAGACTTTGCGCACAATCTTTGTGGTGTTTGGTATATATATCATGGTTAGTGTTTATGCGTTTAATTCATGTTTGATGAATCAATTTTCTCATTTAGTTAATATATGATGTTTATTAATTAGTTTGCTTGGTGTGAAATTAGTTTTTATGTGTGTTTATTATGCGTTTGGTTTTTAAAGTGGCATGTTCATGTGAAACGTGTTGTGTCTTGGATGAAAACTCTTATTGCATTATTAATTGGTGTTGTGTGAATTGTGAAACTAGTTTATTAAATATTATAAAGGTTGAAAATTCTATTTTGATATGTTGTGTATTGTGTTTTAGTTTGGTGTTGTTGTTGCGTACTATGTTCTGGTTGGGTTTGTGATTTGGTTTGGTGTTGCGCCAAGGTTTGTTTGGTTTTAAAAGGATGTTTTGAGTGAAGTTATTGACATTTGAAGTCATACGAAATATTTTGAAAATTGTTTAATAAATTTTATAGTCTTTTGTTTATCCATGGAAATGGTGTTTAAAATTTTATTTTTAATTTTTTTTAAAATGTTTTATTAAATAATTATTCAGGATGGAAATTTATCTTTTTGAGTTGGGTAAAGGTTTCCAGTTTTAAATGTCTTGCGGTTGTTACAGCGTGTCGCCAGCGAAAGTACGCAACACTGCGGTTATCAGGTTGCACGGGATTATGCGCAAGTGCGAAGCGAGTCGTGTCCTCACGATCGAGCGGCGAGTCGAGGTAGGTCCCCCGTTGCACTCACCTTTAAATTTAGAATTTATTAATTACTTGATGTTTTGTTATTTTTATTGAATGAGAAATAATATTAAGTAATAAAGTTTTAAATGATTATTTAGTGTGAAAGGAGACGATTATTTTATACTGAACACTTGGAACATTTTCTGGATGGGCGGACACCCAGTTTTGAAAGAATGCATGTTTGGCCTTTAAACATAATTCACGAAATTTCAAACGTACTTCTAGTTTTAAAGATAAATGATTTCTTCTAAACAAGTGTTTTGAGCTTTTTGAGAAATGAGGTTTTACTTTAAAATTGGTGAAGTCCTATTTGGAACTTTAATAAAATAGATTATTTTGGAAAACCCACTCGGGGGGGTGATCTTTGGTGTGCGTTGATTGCGTGAGATGTATGTGATGTTTGTGCATCATGACTGATTGATTTACATTGTGGACACACCCACTTTTTATTGCTTTTGTTGACATGGGAACCTGGCATATTGAGTGAATTTTCTGAGAAGGATTGTTGCACTAGTTTAGACCACGCACTGGCTAGTGGCCCCATAGCATGGGAATACTCAGTTATTGCGGCTATGGGGATTGGGCCCCTCGTTTAGTCCATGCAGGGCTATACCGGGTAGTAGTATGGGCGTTATGACGTCATTGAGTTAGGGCATGCCTTCTTGATGAGTCACATGTGTAGTATGTTCTGTATTGTTCACGATCTCCTAGGTTCAACCCATTTATTTAGTGTTTATTTGTGTGTGGTGCATGATTGAGAGGTCTAGTTCGGTTGCTAGCTCATGTGTGCCATTTTTTCCATTTCCCTTGGCGTGTGTTGTGTGTTATGAGTAGTTTTCCTTTTTGTCTAATAACTAATGTTTGGTTTACTGATTTTTTTCCCAAAAAAAAAGTTTTAAAATGCAATTCACATATTCCTTTCAATTATTAAAATTTATTTTTAAATTATAAAGGGCAATAGACTGATATTTATTTAGAAATGAAAGTGTGTGTAAAAACCCATACTTTGTACAATGTAGTTCAAACTTGGAATTACTAAATTCTTTATTTAATGGTATGTGAATTGGGAATCGAATTAGAAGGGCCTACCTACTGAGTTTTAATACTCACGCCTATAGTGTTTTCCTATTTTTAGTTTTGCTGCAAGTTTGGTTTGAGCTTGCTCTTTGTGGGCGAGAGCTGGTTGTGGACTGGTGAGCGACTCTCGGAGTCACGAGGAGTTTCGGTCGAGACCAGGTTAGTGTGTCTCGTTGTCCGTTATTTCTTTTCAGGGTCATTTATTTTACTTTGCGTTCTTCCACTTTTCCACTGTTTTTTTATTGGGAAAAATTGTTCCCTCTTGTTTAGTTTTGATGCCCGACACTATTTGCCAGCCCGTGGGGATCGAGAACGCCCCTCGGGCCATGTCACGGGCCGGCTCGGGTGACCGGTTCAGGGTCGACCTGGGCTGGTTCGTGACAAAATGGTATCAGAGGTAAGGTTTTTGGTCTTGTTATTTGGGGTGTCAGGTATATCATAGATAGAATTGTAGGTACTCGAGGGGTAGGTGCGAGAAGAGCGTCGCGAAATCTTTCTCGTTTCCATCCTCGAGTAACCTGGGGTAGATCGGGATTTAAGTTTTGGCTTTGCTCTGTGAGGATGGGGGATGAAAATAGGAGTAAACTGTTACAACGCGCGGTCTCACATGGAGTAGCAACCCATGTGATGGCCGAGAGTACAGTTTGATACTCCTAGTGGGTGGTTCTTTCCAAGGGCATGGTCTGCTAAACCATGTAGCCGGGTTAGACATGACCACTAGTCCTCTGCCCACGTGCTTTAATGTTTGTGACGTCTTACTTCAATTCTGGGACTGACGCGAAATTTTTTTTCCCTTAAAATGTGAAGCGGACTTTGTGGCTGCTCATATTTTATTTTAGTGTCCTGTTTACATGATATTTGGGGTGCGTTTCTCTTGGACCTTGTTTTTTGAATTTGTCGTTGATTTGTCGAAGTTGAATTTCTAAGAGGATGTCTTGGGTTGTTTGAAATTGGATTGGGTGGTTTTATAAATGGAAATCATTTTGGAAATTTGTCTTGAGTTTTTGAAATAGTTGGAAAATGGTATTTTGGAAAATAATTGGGAATGTATTGTTTTGAAAGTGAAAGATCCTTGTTTCTTTTCCAGTGGTATTCCTATGGGTGCTCGCATGTTTATGTGGAAGTGATTAATGAATAGTTAGTGGCTTCTGTGGATGGGTGCCTGGGTGGCACAGAAATGCAAATCTGCGAGGCATCCAGGAATATCAGTGGTGAGTGTTTGATTTTAAAAGCTGTATATTGTTTCATGAAAAATTGGGTTTTCTCTCAAACGGTTCTTTGTGCTTAAATGGTTTTGGAATTGGGAAATGGTTTCGAGTCCGGAGTGAAAGAGATGAGTTCAAAATAGTTATTGGGTTTTAATGTACTGTGTTTGGTTTTTCAAGTGAGTATTTTTCTTTGAAAATGAATTGACGTTTTAAATTGGAATTATTGGATTGGTTTCTGGAATGAAGATGTTTGTTTTGTGATGTGTTTGGATTTCTGGAAGGTTGTTTTTTTGTTTCTTGTTTGGGATATTCCCCCTAGAAAGGTCCAATGGGTTTCCCGTAGGTCTCTCAATTCTTGGCTCAGCCCAGACTCCCAATGGAGTGGCGGAGTTGGGTTCTGCTCGGTTGTGTCGATTGTTCGTATATGTAGAGGTCAGTTGGATAATGTTGAATACTTTTGAAAAGTTTTAAGTGTCTCTAGTTTTTGTGGGACTCCAAAAGTTGTGTGGGTTCATGTTTTCTTGAGTATGTCTAGTGGAGCAGGACAACAATAGCAAACAACGATCGTTCCATTTTCATTGCAAATGAGGATGTCGTGAGAGATCCTCATCCCACGGTCATACCTAAGGAAGTGAAGGTGAGGGAAAGTGGTGAATCTCATAGGTGCTCGACGAGTCAACAGGCAGAGAAGGAGGTGTGTTTGACCTTTTTGATGAGCTGTTCCATGTTCTCCAGAGGTGGTGTGGAGCAATCAGCTTAATGTTCGTAATAGTTGTTGGTCTCGTACATATTGTGGTAAGTGCAGGTTCCTCATCTGATGAATAGTGTGAACCAAAGGAGCTTTCTCTCGGAGTGCCCCTCTCGTCAGTTTGCGCTGCGCGTTTTACATACCGCTCAATCTCTTACCTCTAGTGTGGTCAGTCGGACACCCTAAGTCGTTCGCTGAAATTCCTAGTTGGTATGTTGATAGGGTGGCTGCACGGGACATGAGGAGAAGTATGCAGACAGATTTTCCAGTGGAGGAAGTTCCAGTCATAGGAGGTCAACTTACGACTGCGAGGTGGTAGATGCTTCAGACATCAGGGGCCCAGCCATAGGTCTCGGGGTGAAGCTTGCGCGCAGTCAAAACTCATCAGACATGGGATGAGCTTGGTCTGACTTAAGTTTGCAATGTCGGGATGGGGACGAATTATGTTTCCCTACTGCAGTATCGTCTTCGAAGGTTTCACTTTTGTTGTGAGGGGCATAAAGGCCTTGTCTCCTTGTGGTGGTCTTAACTTATGGAAGTTCCTCTTGGGCTTTAAAGAGGTTCAGAAAATCCGTACTCCTGTAAAGCCAGTAGGCGTGCTCCGTGAGCCTGCTTGTGGACGGAGATGCTCATGTCTTGTGGAATTGTTGTGTGCCTATTCGGTTCACCTCCTGGTTAGGGGTTTCTGCTATCAAATCTATCTCATGTGGCAGAGTGTTGTACACTATAGGAATAATCAGTGTAGGTCGGCCCATGTGGTGGGTTCGCGATGAAGAGTCAGTCTGTATCGGTCGGAGTAAACTGGGAATGCTCGCGCAGGTGTCATGGTGTTAGGAAAATTATAAAATGGTGGGGAGACCCACTACGGGTCCCTCCAGCATCTCCTCTTTTGTCGGTTTGGTTCATCTTAGGGAGATTAGTGGGTCAATCCAGTGTTAGAGGTTTTGTCCGGGTTTGTGAATCGTTTTGGTTTGGAGAACAAATGTTTGGCGAGGATCCTAATATGGTGGGGAGACCACCATAGGACAAGATTGTTGAAGACTTTGTTTTCAAAGTGCAATTGGTGGAGCAACCCATTTCTTTTTCTCCGCCTGGCCTCATCCATGATGATTGGTTAGCTCAGATAGAGGGTCGCTGGACGAGTGTTCTTAGAGATCCCGAGTGGCCCCGGTGATCCCTAAGTCAGGGGTCGGGGTGTTCCACGTTGTAGTTCTATTTCGGGGTGAATTCTTTGCTATTGGTCACTTTTCTTGGTGATTCTGGTTTTGAGATATTTGATGTTTTAGGTCATCAGTGTTTTAACTTCTCGGTCATTGGGTGATTGAGGTTTGGTTTTAAGCATCTTCGCGGTCTTGCTTGGAACCCTTGGTTAACCTGGTCTTTTGGGACTTTCTGGGGGAGGAAAGTGTCATGGTGGGGAGAATTGTCACACCCTGACTGACACTTCTTTTAATTTAATTATTTTAAATAATTCCATTGAGTTTCATTTTGAAACGTTTCAATTTTAAATTGGAATTTGAGATCTTTTATGAGTGCTCGACCGTAATCGTGACTAGGCGCGCGAACGCGCCTGCACACGCGGCGGCACACGCGACCGTGGGCGGTGTCCGTTCTCAATGAATAGTTTTATTATTTTGGTTGGTTTAATTATTTTTCATTTTCTTATTAATATTAAATTTGTTAGAACTTATTAGGATATAAATCTTCCCTTTTTTCACTTTTATTTCCTTTTTTTCCTCTTCTTTTTTTCTTTTTTTCTCTCCCTTTCTTTCTCTCCTATCTCCCGTCGCACGGGCATCTTCTCCCCCCCTCCTGTTTGCGCACCGCGCCTCCCTCTAACCCTAGCTACTCCGCTTCTTCTTCCAGACTGCCGCCGCCCCGACATTCTCCTCCCCCTCCAGTCGGCCGCACAGCCCGCCTCGCCCCAAGCTCTCCGGGGTCACCCTCGCTGCCTCGCACGGTAGGACCCGAGCCGCCCCCTTCCGGCCGGTTTTTCCGGCGCGCCGCACCCTCCGGCGATGCGCCCTCTGACCAGCGCCCTCTTCCCGTCCCGGCAAGCTGCACAACACCTCCCCACCTCTCCCCGCTGCGGCAGTCGCCTCATTTCTATTGTGCCACCCTCCTATTTCCGTTCAGAGACCCGCGCCCAGCCTCCTTGCCGAACCACCTTCGACCAGCACCCTTTTCTGTTCCAGTCCGAGACCCCATGCACCTCTGTTTTCCTTCCGGAAGACCACCACGCACCGGAAAACCCCATACCCCTTGTCCATCCTGCCGCACAAACTCCGGAATCCCCCGTCGACCTCCGGCAGACCTCTCGGACCCCTCACCATAGGTGCGGAGTCCCTCTTTATTAATCCTTTTAATTTTGTGGTGTTGGGGCTAGGGTTCCATGTTTACTTATTTATGGTCCAATTGTGATTTTTGTTTTGGTCCAATTCTTGATTATGACATATATGAGTTTGGTTGAAGTGAGGTAGAATTTGCGCACAATCTTTGTGGTGTTTGGTATATATATCGTGGTTAGTTTTTATGCATTTAATTCATGTTTGATGAATCAATTTTCTCATTTAGTTAATATATCATGTTTATTAATTAGTTTTCTTGGTGTGAAATTAGTTTTTATGTGTGTGTATTATGCGTTTGGTTTTTAGAGTGGCATGTTCATGTGAAACGTGGTGTGTCTTGGATGAAAACTCTTATTGCATTATTAATTGGTGTTGTGTGAATTGTGCAACTGGTTTATTAAATATTATAGGGGTTTCAAATTCTATTTTGATATGTTGTGTATTGTTTTTTAGTTTGGTGTTGTTGTTGCGTACTATGTTCTGGTTGGGTTTATGATTTGGTTTAGTGTTGCGCCAAGGTGCGTTTGGTTTTAAAAGGATGTTTTGAGTGAAGTTATTGACTTTTGAAGTCATGGAAAATATTATGAAAACTATTTAATAAATTTTCTAGTCTTTTGTTTATCCATGGAAATGGTCTTTAAAATTTTATTTAAATTTTTTTTAAAATGTTTTATTAAATAATTATTCAGGATGGAAATTTATCTTTTTGAGTTGGGTAAAGGTTTCCGGTTTTAAATGTCTTGTGGTTCTTGCAGCATGTAGCCAGTGAAAGTCTACAACACTGCTGTTATCAGGTTGCACGGTCTTATGCACAAGTGCGAAGCGAGTCGTGTCGTCCCGATTGAGTGGCGAGTCGAGATAGGTCCCCTGTTGCACTCACCTTTAAATTTAGAATTTATTAATTGCTTGATGTTTTGTTAATTTTAATTAATGATAAATAATATTATGTAATAATGTTTTAAATGATTATTTAGTGTGAAAGGAGCCGTTTATTTTATACTGAACACTTGGAACATTTTCTTGATGGGCGGACACCCAGTTTTGAAAGAATGCATATTTCTCCTTTAAACATAATTCACGGAATTTCAAACGTACATCAAGTTTTAAAGATAAATGAGTTCTTCTGAACAAGTGTTTTGAGATTTTTGAGAAATGAGGTTTTACTTTAAAATTGGTGAAGGCCCGTTTGGTACTTTAATAAAATAGATTATTTTGGAAAACCCACTCGGGGGGGGTGATCTTTGGTGTGCGTTGATTGCGTGAGCTGTATGTGATATTTTTTCATTGTGACTCATTGATTTACATTGTGGATGCACCCCCTTTTTATTGCTTGTGTTAACATGGGAACCTGGCATATTGAGTGAATTTTCTGAGAACAATTGATGCACTAGTTTAGACAACGCACTGGCTAGTGGCCCCATCGCAGGGGAATACTAAGTTATTGCTGCTATGGGGATTGGGCCCCTCGGTTAGGCCATTCAGGGCTATACTGGGTAGTAGTATGGGCGTTATGACATCATCGAGTTAGGGCATGCCTTCAGGATGAGTCACATGTATAGTATGTTCTGGATTTTTCATGATCTCCTAGGTTCGACCCATGTTTTATTTAGTGTTTATTTGTGTGTGGCGCACGATTGAGTTGTCTAGTTCGGTTGCTGGCTCGTGTGTGCCATTTTTCCCATTTCCCTTGGCATGTGTTGTGTGTTATGAGTAGTTTTCCTTTTTGGCTAATAAATAAAGTTTGGTTTACTGATTGTTTGCAAAAAAAAGTTTTAAAATGCAATGCACCTATTTATTTCAATTATTAAATTTTTTTAAAATTATAAAGGGCAATGGACTGATACTTATTTAGAAATGAAAGTTTGTGTAAAAACCCATACTTTGTACAATTTAGTTCAATCTTGGAATTAATGAATTATTTATTTAATGGTATGTGCACTACGAATAGAATTAGTCGGGCCTACCTACTGAGTTTTAATACTCACGCCTATAGTGTTTTCCTGTTTTTAGTTTTGATGCAGGTTTGTTTTGAGCTTGCTCTTCGTGGGCGAGAGCTGGTTGTGGACTGGTGAGTGACTCTCAGAGTCGCGAGGAGTTTCGGTCGAGACCAGGTTAGTGTGTCTCGTTGGCCGTTCTTTCTTTTCAGGGTCATTTATTTTACTTTCCGTTCTTCCACTTTTCTACTATTTTTTTATTGGGAAAACTCATTCCCTCTTGTTTAGTTTTGATGCCCGGAACTAGTTGCCAGCCCGTGGGGATCGGGAACGCCCCTCGGGCGATGTCACGGGCCGGCTCGGGTGACCGGTTCAGGGTCGACCCGGGCTGGTTCGTGACACAATAAGAATATATTTGTGTTTGAAAATGCTTTTAAAATAGTTGAAAAATTCATATGTAATTTTGATTATGAATATATGAAAATATAATTAAATAAAATATATTATTACATTCATTAATCAATTTTCAACACAATCTTATATTTAGTTCCAAACGATTAGTATTCAACATGAATTTTTCATGTATTAAGAACAAAAATATTTTATAATGGATCATATAATATCTAAGATAATCTTATTTTCCATAGACACTATCCGAAACTAAAATTGATATAATAAGCAAATATAATTCCAAAATTGAATAAACCATCTAATGAATAAATACAACAATAATCTACAAATCCTCAATAATAACACCATAGGTTTAACTAAGATCATTTTAAAAATAACGAACATAGAAAATATTTAAAATATTACTAATAACATTTGAAACAATACAAACATAACTATCGGTCAAATATTCTTCCAATATATAAAATATTATTTATGATCATAGTTAATCACTCATAAATCTATATACCAAAAATTATATATTCCTTAATAATATAATCTCTAAAAATGAAAAAAATGTCATAAATAACTTAAATATCCACAAATCAACTTTAAAATAATACATGGTTATAAAATAGAAGTCAATGTTTATTCCTCATATATAATACTATAATAATATATTTATCATTATAATATAAGGTTCAAAAAAAGTGAAATTCTGCAAAAATAAAGTTACCATCTTAATCACTAACTGACACTTAATCCCATGTTTATCTAAATAACAAAACTATATTCCCTATATAAAAATAATTAAATAATTTGAATAAAATAATGAAATTTCATACAAACCATGAAATCTTGTTATCCAGTGGTAGACATTTCACACTTGACACCCTTAGTTTGTGGGTTCAATCGGTGTAGCCTTTTCAGATACAATGGTTTTTCAAATGGACTGCTATTTATCACAAAAATATTATAATATAATTATTATAACATTCCAAAAATATTATGAGTATCCTGAAAATAACTTTAAACTCAATCATTAATGATCTTTTAAATCTTAAATGTTTTCTGAAATAATTCATCTTAAATTCCCAAAAAATGTAATAGATTATTTCTAAAATAATTCATCATGTAAACCCTAAGGGTTATATATACCACAACATAGTAAAATATCTTCCAAAATACCATTAATTAACTTAAAATATCATCAATTAAAGCCTAAAAGTGGTGTCTATGATTTTTATCTTATTATTAATCATAAACATATAAAATTATAATGGTATCTATAAATATTATGTCAAACTCACGTGAAACATTAAAACCTCAAAAAAAATCATTATCTCCCCCTAATAGCATATATAAGAAAATTAAATTATAAGGTTACACAATCTACTATGTGTAAAAAAGAATTCTTTTTCTTTAACATTTAGGATATATAAGGTTTAGATTTTTAAAGAATTATGTCTTAACTCTTAGAGAAAAAACCCATATATTATATATTGGACACTTCTACTGATTATAAATTTTTTTAGAAATACTAAGACACATATTGTTTTTTTAAAAAATCTTCAATTATTTGAATTGTACTTTTTTTTTATCCATACCCATCCCTAAAACCTATGAAAAATATTTTAAAATATGGGATGTGTAAAAAAATATTTGCAAGGGACATAAACAGAAAGTTGTATATTAGTCCAATTAAATATGTAAAAACACCTAAAATGAATAAATTTCATACAATATTCTTTGAAAATATGGAATAAATCAAGTCTATAGGATAAATAATATCATTTTTCTCAATGAAAATTATTAAAACCCACAACAAGAATATATAATCCTTTTTCAAAAATAGAGTGAAATATATTCATAACCCATATTAGAAATTATTAGAGCCTAATTAAATTCATAGGATAAACCTCATGGTTAACACCCTCAATGCCTATGAATACAAAGAGAAATATCCAAATCATTATAGATTAATATCAGGTTCAGTTGTTCAATAAGATGTATCAAGATCACCCATCGTATACGTTGTATTTGGCTTACCCATTATATAAGTTGAATCAAGCTCACTTGTTTATAACTGCTTTTTATAAAGTACCATATCATGGAAAATAATTGTTCTCATTGACATCTTCATCATAAAAACCTTTAAAAACACTTTTGAACCCATAGTTAATGCACATTCCATTTTAACTATAAAATATGGAGAAATTCACCTTTCTTTTAAAATATCGTAAAAACTAACATTTCTTCAGATATTATGGAAATTATTTCATTTGAAATTAAGCATTAGTATTATTTTAGGAATCTATAATTAATTAAAAAATCATGAAAGAGTTCTATTATATTTGTGGTTTTTAATTTAAAGAAAAATATTCATTTACAGTTCAGAAAAAAGAGTCAAAAGTGGCCATTACCGAAAACATTAAAAAATTTCCATTTTAATAAATTGAAAATAAATTAAAATAGGTTCAAAAATGTCCTTTATAAACTATTTAGAAATAAAAAATAATTTTCATTGAAAATTTAATAGAATATAGATGTAGAAGAAAAAATGGTAAAATGGAAGCTTTAAAAAAGAATTTTTAAAAAGAAGTTCCCTTACCTTAAATCTGACTTATCAAGTATATTTTTTATCTTCTATTATAATAAATATATGTTAGTTATTTTCTTTTATAATAACAATTTTCATTTTCATTATTCCTTTTATTTTTAATACCTTTTTTATACAATTAATTAATCAATTAAGTTCACATAGAACATTTTGATGATATTCAACTCATATATCCAAAATGAATTTAGCAGGTGGACTTTGGTAAAATAGATCATTATTACAATATCTCTCAAATAATGATATTGAAATAATCAAAATTTTTAAAAAGAAATTATACTTTTTAAAACTCCTGTGAAGTATGGTGATGAAAGATGGACTATGATACAATCATTAGTACAATAGGTCATACATAAACATGTGTAAAATTTCCATTTCTCAATGATCATTATCAAAATAATTTAAGAATTGTTTTATATTAACATAATTATAATTATATATTAAATAGTATAGTATTTATTTAAATACACTAAATGTATCGTCCATGTGATTCAGTAATGAAAAATAAATTTCATCACTTCATAGAGGTCATAATCCACACATATGTAGAAACAATGTTATCATTTTTCCATGAATGTAAAGATAAAAAAATATATGATATATTAACATTATAAAATTCTAAATATTTTATCAATTTCAAATTTATATATTAAATCTATAATTAAAACTTGCTGTTATAGGAGGTGATGAAAACAAATTATAGAGATTTGGGAGGTGGTAGTACTTTGTACACATGAATAATTTTATTATTTCCCATTTTGTGGTATTGGATATGAATGTATATTTTTAAATTAATTTAATAAAATATTAATATATTTTATATACAACTTTTATTATTTTATAATATATTAATAAAATTTTAATGAGTTAGAATAAAAAAGAAAATAAAAATGCTTCCTTAAGGACTATAAATTTTCTTCAGACAAACTCTAATGATTTACATAAAAATTATTAATATGATGATATTATGATGAAGAATATAACTCTTGGATGTTATTTTGGAATTTAGGAAGGTAATTTGGTTGGTATTTTAAAAACTATAAGTGTTTTTTGAATGTAAATAAATTATCAGTGGATGTACCCTATAATTATTGAGGGGAGGGTCACTCTATGAATTTCATAATGTATTACATTAATATAAATTATTTTCCATGTTAAAAAATAAAAAATTAAAATTAATTTTTTTTATATAATTATGAGTGTAGATAATATCGTCTAATAAAAATGGATTAGTTTATGTGATGTGTTCACCCATATCTTTATGCTTTTACCATTTCTTAATAATTATGATGAATACCACAAAAACAATGTTTTTTATTCTTTACCTCTTATGATAGTCACTCTAAATGAATACTTATCTGATAAATAGACCATATATTTGGATTTAAAACATATTAAAATAACTATGTTGAATATATTAATTTTATCAATATTAAATCATTTATTAAAATATTAATTATTATAAAATATCATCAATTTCATTTTCTAGAACAACATTACATATTATAATATTATATCATCCCAAATCTTGTGAAATGATTTCAAAATTTCATGATAAAAAATATAAAGAGTATATAGTTAAATGTAATTATTTACTATGTTTACTATTCATAATGATGAAAAATAGAAGGCAACTATTAACTAAACATGAATCTGTTGATTCTTAATTACGAAAAAAAATCTAGATTCAAAATCTATAATTGCAAGAAATTAATTTTATATGAAAACTCCAAACACAATTAATAATAGTTTTTCATAAAAATTAATTTTATCAAAAAAATTATACCAAAGTCAACCAAAAAATCTATTCCAATAAAATTGTGTTTGTTATTAGTAAAATAAGAGAAAAAAATTTACTCTAATAATATTTTCAAATACAATTTTACATTGTAAATGATGAAAGAAAATTAAATTTTTCAATAAAAATTATTATTATTCAATATTCACTAGAAAATTTATTATTTCAAAAAAATCAAAGGATTATTCCAAGATAATTTCAACAAAATGATAAAAAATGATATCAATTTTATAAAATAGAATTTATAAAATATCATGAAATTAATTGTAATATTTTCTATTAAGAATTAATAACAAAAATTTATAAAGAAAATATACTTTTTAAGAATAAAATCAAATTAATAAAAATTGAGTACATATATCCAAACAATCAATAAATAAATTTTTATTGAGTATAACCTCATGTTAAATTTCATAATTTGGTTTTTTTTATTTATACCCAGCAATAGAATAGTTAGGTTATAACTGTCATGCTTAAATAATTATATTTCAGGGTTTATTTACGATTGGTTTTATGTGTCATATATGTTATAAAATATGTTATTATTTTTAAAATATTGGAGTGTTATAGAATGGGTGGTGTTTTATATTCCTTGTAGGCACTTCATTATAAAAATGACGAAACATCCCACCCATTTGTTTATTAATGGACAGAACGATGGTTGTAGATGTACATCCCTCACACTTGTAGGGTCTTAGATGTGGTGGGATTGGTTGGTGGATGGAAAATATGTAGCAGGATTTTGATGGGTTACATGATATGTTGATGTATAGATCTATATACAATACTTTAATTGAAATTTGAATTTATTATTATATAAATTCTAGGATTTGGAAACATGGTCATGATAGACGCGATCTGATTCATGGTTTATTAAAAAAATTGGTATTGTGGTACTCATTAGTGGAGTATGATGATGGATTTTTTTGGAAGAAAAATACATGAAATTACATTTGATGTTGGGTTTGGATTTAATGTATTTATTTTGATGGTACTATGATTCCTCCAAGGATTTGGTTATCCTTACTAGCCAATGAGACATTGCTTTGGTGGGAGAGACGAAGTGTTTTCTAGAAAGGTTGGCTTGGGGAGTTTCAACTAGTGTTTCATTACTTGATTCAGTGTGGTGATAAGGAAATGAACATAACATGTTGATGGACCATTGTTGATGTCATTCAGTAGGTGATTCTGATAGTGGGGATCCCCATGATTGCTAATCATCTTTTATGATCTAATTCTTATGGTGGCGAGTACCATGAACTCAAGGATGAATTGATTTATGACACCTTAGGGAACCATATCATGGTATTTCAGAATGTATAAGGCTTATATGAAGTGGGTAGAGAGTTTAAGATATTCTTTGGTATATATTTTTTAATATAAGGATTTGGAATGGGTGTATAATTGTGGGGGGAAGTGGACCAATTTTATCAGTGAATAAATGGAACTTTTTTCAATACCCTTTACTTTTTCAATTATTGAATAACACCACTGTTCAACATAAGTAAATATTGAACTTGTTTTCAATGGTTTAATATGTACTAATAATGATTCTTGGAGGATTTTTATGGATTCATGAGTGTGCATTGGATTTCATTCTTGATAAAGAATAAACGTTTTTCTATTAGATGAATGAGTTATTTCTACCCTCTATAGAAATAGAATTGTGAGCCAACATCATAAAGCAAATGAGTTAAGACCCTTGAAACAATGTGGGATATTAATTATAATGATTGATAAATTGTTCTTTTTAATAATTAAGGGTATTTATTGGTGGATTAAGTTTAACTATTTACAATATTTATTGAGTTATTAAAGTGGTTGATAATGTCGGATAGTTATTAAAGAGTATATGAGACGATTTAAGAGATATCCATAATTTTCTAGATCCACATAACTGATTTCACATATCCATGTGGTTCACATAGAAAATTAATTTAAATTAATATCCATGTATCTTCATTAATTAGGTGAATATACTATTTAAGGAAATCGTGTGGAACTTTTTTTTCACATATTCAATTCAATAACCTAGCCTATGGGAACTATATAGGAAATGTTATTCACATAATTGAACATCCCATGTAGCCTATATAGTAATATATGAAAATATTAATTTTTGAATGTTGTGATTTATCTAATTGCATGAGAAAATTAAAATCTCATATTATTTTGAAGAAGTGAGATTGAAGGTAATTTATAAGATCAAAGGTTATTACATATTTCATGGAATAATTAATCCAAAATGTTCTTGAGATTCAGATATTGTTTTGAGTGTGAATTTAAATGAGATTTTTTACTGAATTAATATGGAATTTATTGACTAATTTTTATAAAAATATATTTCTACTAATGATCATGGAGTTATAATAATTTAAATATGAAAACAATCAATAAGATATTTTGAGATTAATATTCAATATTTTTGTGAATATAAATTTTTAGCATAGGTACTTAAAAATGACATTGTAGATAATTTAGAGTATACATGTTCCAAATTTTATAATTCTAAGAGTGATCGATAAATTCAAAATAAAGGAGACTTGAAGGTTAGTTTATGTTAGAAGATATACCTAAATATTAAATGAATATGGGTAGAATCATAATCAAATATGATCTTGAGAGAGTTTCAATATCAATAGAGATATTTCAAGAGTTTGTGGAATCAAATTTAGTGGTACTTGTATTGACTTACAGATCTATATACATCTAGAGAAATTAGGTATTCACAAGATCTTCACAAGAAACTAACAAGATTATGATGCTCCTTCTATGTTGGACATTAATTAAATAATATAATATTATCATTTAATGGTAGCTGGATGTGGAGAGACATAGAGGGACATTATATTGATCAAACTAGGTTTTTAATTGTAGTAATGGAATGTTTGATATTAAACAATTCTTTTTATAGGGTATTAAAAATGAATCAAAGAGTAAGATTTTATGAAAACCCATGAAAATATGGGGTTATTATTTCTCTTATTTTAGTACAAGACATGAGATTTCTTTAATATATTATATAATTTTTATCCCAATACAAAAAAAGTTCTAGGGTTATAATTGAAAAGAAAAAAATTTATAAAATGATACTGTTAATTCACCCCTCTCTTGGTGGCCCTTCCAGCATGGGGATTTATGTGTTGTATCAAAGGGAATTTCCCTATTATGTTCATTTATTTTCCCTGTTTGTATATATTTATTTAATGATTTTCATATTTCAGGAATTTTTTTATTGACCTAATTATAGAGAAAGAAAGATACTCTTGATGATATAAAGAAATATATTTTTTCCAAGAATCAGAAAAACATGGAGAAGAGATATTAAAGAAATCTATGTTATAATGTAATAGTAAATAAAAGAAACAACACCAACTAATGATGGTAATTAGATTTTTATAAGTATCAACAATTATTTTGTATTATTAATCATTTGTTAAATAATGCTCAATATTTGATTATAATGTATCATTTATTGATTATCATTCTAATTCCTAATAAAATATAAATAATGTTAGCAATGAAGTTTTAGATTTATTTAAGGACTATCAAGGGACTTCCGTATGAAAAATTTTATCTATAATAAAAGGATTATTCAATGGAAGATGAATTTTATAAAATGTTTCCCATATGAATCACCCTCTCATAACTTGTTATAGGAATGGATGAAATAATATCTCCTTAAAATGAATTATATGATAAATATCTTAAATAATTTAAAATAAATGTTTGGATTAGTTTTTATTTGATATTGTTTTTTAGAATCATTTAATGCACATTAATATTTTTATAATGGTAATATTTATTTCAGAGATTTTCAACTTTAGGTTAATGTTAAAAATGTGATGGATGTTAACAGTTTGTTAAAAAAATCAATAGAAATGCATAGAGAATAGATAAATAAGATGAAAAAGGACAAAGATCATAGGAAAAGATAAATTTAGGATAAAATTAACTCCCTCAACATAAATTTATTTGATTTTGAGATGAGATTGAGGAATAAGGAAGCACCACATGGTGAAACATTTCATATTACATGAAAAATATATTTTTCCACATATGTTTTCATTGGGAGATATTACTCAGTGAACAAAATTATATCATTCTATAATCAAATGTAACCATTAACCAAATGAAGGTATCTCATAATAGAAAAATTGTGTTAGGTATTTTTAATTTATTAAGTGATAGTATATGTTTTAAAGCAGATTATTAGAATGTATGAATTGGTAAAAATAATCATAAACATAGTATATTAAAGGTAGAGGAGGAAAGGTGTATAAAAGAAATTTCCTTATGAGTAATACAAAATAATTGTGGTTCCACATAAAAATAAGAAGTTATATTCCCTACGAATTATTGATATACTACAATAGATAATTTGTTAAAAATATTCACATGTATTTTTTGTGTCATTGGGAGTTTGGGGAAAATGCATTTTAAAGTTGGAAAAATATTAAAATTCATGAAAACAATATAAATCCAAATGAAAGGGGGATATACGATAATGACAATATAAAATAGAAGATATGTAAAGAATACTTAACTAGATAAACTAAGGTTAAAGTTGAATATTAAAATGTTGGTGAGATGGAGGGTTTAAACTGAAAAGCTAAATATAAAACATACCTATCCCAAATGGAATGTTTTTCTAATATTTCATGTGGAAAAATAAATATTAACATTCTTAAAAAATGAATATAGGTGAGATATCCTTTCTAATATCAAAGGGGGATAAAAATATTCAATAAAAATCACATTCCAGAAGAAAATATATGGTTTGGTTTGAAGAATTACAACAACCGAAGTGTCATGATAGAATTCATATTATGGTTTAAGAATTATTTTCATTGTTTTATAGTGGTTCTATGATTGGAAAGTGATAAATACAACTCTTTCTAGTATAACATTTCATTTCTAGGAAAAAATGTATGAATCAAAGTGTAGTAATGGTGAAAAAATTAGAATATATTTTTAAATAATTAAAGTGGGGACCAAAAATCAATCAATGATTACAATGAAACTTGTATGAATGCCTAAAAGTGTGTGGTTTATGAAAAATAGGTTTAAATGGGGATATGGTGTTCCTAAAAATATTTCCTGGATAGATTACATATAATATAAATGTGATGAAATCATAGTATTTAAAATAGAGGAAGACATATACATCTTAGAAGATAGATAATGTCATGAAATAATGCCTAGTTTTTTAGGATAATAAATTTAAATTCTCTAAACAATTTAAGGAATGTGGAAAACATGAAAAATTAAAATAAAAGTAGTATTTTAAAAAGTTGAGGAAAATATATATGAAATGATATCCACATATGGAAACATAAATATTTAGTAGACTAATGTGGATAAAGATCACACAAATAATTAAGAATTTAAATGGAAATATCCAAAGAAACCATCTCATGTTGATATTAGAAGAAACAAATTCAGTAGTTTGTAAAGGAGATCTTATCCTAAATGTTATGTATGAGAAACCAAGAGTTACATAATTATTACCTATTGATTTTCGTCTTTGTAAGTAACATGCTTGGAATTATAGGGGAACGCTTAAGCTTATCACTACTGGGTAGCATGATTCGATTTTCCTCCATAGAGTTTATTGACTTCTATGAATTGAAATAATTAGAATGAATCTATAAAGGGGGGATAACTTTGAGAAGAATTTTTCATTATAGAAAATTCTAGTGAATCTAGAAATTTTTGATGTGTTTAAAACTATAAGGATATAGTATGTTAATCATGCATTCAACCCTTTGTAATTATTTTATTAAATGAAATTATAAAGGGGAGTGTGGGTTATCAAAAACCAAGAAAAAAATGGACGTTTCATCACTTATACATGGAATATTTTGATGTTTTGTAGAGACGATTTATTATTTCAAGTTTATTTTATAATAAATTTTTTATGCCGCCCCTATTTGAGAAATAATCAAACCAAAAAATGAAATAACATGCTTGGTATTTTATGGACAATATATACAACCTTGTTTTTATGTCTCTTATTTTATAATCTTGTTTGTAAACGTACACATAGATTAGAATACATAAAGAATATTTTATGAAAGTGTTATGTGGAATAATCCTTCTCTCAAAACTGGGGGATGATAGGGAGAGTTATATTAGATGAAAATAATAGTATATATGTCCCTCACCTTGAATATTAAATTTTATTATTTCTAGGGGAATATAGAATAAATATAGGAGGAAAAATTAATATTGAGTATTGGTATTTATAAAAAAATTTAATAGGGGTATTTTTGTTCCAAAATTAAAATTTAATTTTTCTCAATAGTTAATATGAGTTTATAATGATTCTAGTAGGATTGTTATGGATTCATGAGTTTGAATTAGAATCCATTATTGAAAAATCATACGTGTATGTCTATAATATTGTTGAGTTAAAACCTTGTCGAATAGAAAAGTATCATTGTTGATACAACATGGAGTAATCAAGTAGAAAAGTTCAACTTAATGTGTAAATGTAACTATAAAGATTAATAAGGTGGTCTTTAAAATAAAAAAAATACATTTTTTAGTTGATAAATGAGAACTATCAGCAACATTTATGAGTGGTTTTGAAGAAGTTTAGAAGGGGTTAATTTGGTTAAATAGGTTCATATTTAGATTGAGATATTTTTGGAATTTTTCATATCTATGTAAAAAATTTCAAATATCCAAGTTGTTCAAATATCAAAATATGTTATTTTTAGATTCAAGTTGCAAAATAAAATAACATAATTAGCTACATAATAAAATAATATAGTTTAGTTTCCCAAATAATCAATTCACTGATGTAGGTGAAGTAGTCAACGTAGTAGATGTGAACAACATATCAAATGTGATTCATGTAGTTTAACATCCCATTTATTTAATCTAGTAATGTTGGTAAACCTATGTATGTGATTATAGTGATGTAATTAATTGTATGAAGATAAAAAGAATTTAGATTATTTTGAAAGAAGGAGATTTTAAGAAATTAATGAGATTGAATATATTTATATGTACCTTTCAAGAATGAACCCTGAGTCTATAAGAGAATCAATTGAATATTTGAAGGGGAAATACAATGAGTTATAATGATAAATGAATTAGTATTATATTAAAAAATATGAAAAATAGGATCCTATAATCGAATATCACAGTGATTCCTTTATTTGAATATAGGAATATTGACATTAATATTTTTAAAATAATATTCATGATTTTTTGGTATTATAAATATATAATAGACATATAGAAAAGAATATATTATAGATAATTGAGTAATCTCTCATCCATTGGTTGAGAATTTTGAGAGACTAATACATTCATTGTGGAGTAGTAAAGAAGGTCATCCATTTCAAAGATATATACCTTAGTATTCAAATTATCGAAATAGAATCCAAATAAAAACCTATATGCAGTATGTTTCAGGAGTTGAAAACTTATTCAGATTAGTTTTTAAATATATTAATGATGTACACATGTATTATTTATTATTTATATACTTATAGAAGAAGATACTATTTTCAATAGGTGTAGAAGAATATAATGAGGGGAATAAGTTCTTTTTTGGATCATTTTTAAAGAATAGAACTATATCTTTTAGTGGGTTCTAGATGTGGAGGAATATATTTAGAAATCATACTGATCAGTATGGTCTTTTCAATCATTTTAATCACTTGTTTGATATTGAAGAATAGGTGTTTGGATCTCTAACAAGTGAAACAAGGGGTAGGGTTTATGTAAAATCATATAAATATATTTTTTACTCCCTTATATTACTAAAACACATTAGGTGATATAGAGATATTACATTAACTTTATTGATAACCCTACCAATTTTTAGTTCTTTAATTGAAATGTAAAAGATTTTGTAAAAAGTGTTTACTAATTCACCCTCCCCTTCCCCTCTTAGTACTCAATCAAGAAAAGGGAATTATAACTATTAAAGGGTCAATGAATCCAAAAGTTTAAAATAATGGATTTTTTTTTCATTGATATAGCCTCAAAATAAAATTTCTATCATTTTTGAGTAATTTACCATTATATTTGTACAACAAACAATTTGGGTTTTTACCATAGTAACCGATTTCCAAATAAGTAATAAATGTTTTATAAAAAGTATATAATAACAGTACATACAAAATTTTATTGCGATGAACCAATATTTCAACCCCATATAATATAATTTATTTTATAAATAATATTAAAAATAATATCATTTAAAACATATAATATTTAGAATTTTTTTAGAAAAATGGTGTTTTCACCATTATTTAATCTAAATCTTATTTACTATTGATTAAAAATTGAATGATTATTAGTGTGTATATATATAAATATTATAAAATTGTATTAGAGTCATTTAAAAAGATATTAATTAATTTATTTATTTAACAATTTCACAATTGTTAATAATATAGTTAATTATCATTGAGAGTTTCCCATTTATCACAATAATTAACTTTAGTCCTTGTAATCATAATTTTATGCCTAAAAATGAAATTGACCATATAAAAAAATATGAAAATGTAGATCCAAAATTTGAAATTCATTTTTATGGATTTCATTTCTACAAGTGATGGAAACTTTTTTTTTATAAGTAAATAAAAATAGATTTTATAGTAAAATAATAGATTTGTTTCTAAAGTATAAAACATGTGTTTTATAAATTATAGAAAATATTTTTGAAATATATAGTGTTAAGTCATTAAAAAATATATTAAATATTAAATTATTTCACACACATATAGGTGATTCTTATATAATGATATTCTAACAATAATTTCCATTGTGGTGAAAACTATATATTTCAAAATTCGCTTAAAAATAATTTATTATAAAAGAATTTCAAAAAAATCATCCTATATTTATATTGAATTGGTAAATAAATAAATAATTTTAATTTTTCAAATTAAATTTATAAAATATAAAATTTTATTTTTTAAATGGAAATACAATATATATAGACATATATTTCTTTTAAATTCCATTCAAAACATTAGTTGTTCTTTACAGTACTTCGTTTGTTATTAAAATTGATTAAAATATTTTTATTCATTGGAGGTATTATTTTTCTAAAATTTTATTAATAATGTTCCTCTAAAATGTCAGATGTCATTTTAGTTTGGCATTTCATGTGAAACAAACTAATGAACATTGTATTAATTTATAAATAAATATTTTAAAATTTCAGGGTGATACTATACATCTTTAATTAGTTGTGGAGGTTAATATAAAGTGAAAATTAATTGAAAAACCATTTTCACACTTATTCATCAGGACCTAATTTGTAGGGTAATATAATCCTAGGAATATCATGAGATGACACGGGCATAACATACATAAATATATCATCATTTTAGATGAATATTCAATACATATCGTAACAATAAAAAATTCATGATCATAAATTAACTTCTTATTTAGAGTTAAGATGCATAATCATATTATTTCAGTAAATATAATGAATATAGCCCACAAATATCTTCCAACATAGTATAATTATTTGAAATACCCTAATTAAATCAATTCTTCAAAACCTGAGTAATGGAATCCTAAGAAAGTGTGTACTCATATGCTCAATAAGGGTAAAAATAGGAGATATTGATCCTTAATAATAAGTGATCATAATATATTCATAAGTTAATGAAAATATAATAATAATTTTAAAATTTCGTCATTAAAAGAATAAAAAAAAATTATGGTATCAGTTTTTTTCATGACAAAATACAGAAGTCATAAGTGTGTGGTATCATCAATAATTATTAATGATCAATGGTAACATATCATAATCCTAAGACATATGTTTTGGCATACACGTAAGAATATAAAATCATTTCTTTATACAAGGCTCATCTCCCAGTCTATCATAGTGGATTGGGTTCACACCCCATTTTGTAGTCTCTATAGTTAGTGTTGAATCTTAAGTATTTTTTTGATAGAATACCATTCAAATATAGGGTTACTCCCCATTATAGTCATTATTATTTCATGAGATGTCCAACTTTACCCAACACATTGGAGGGATATACAAATATGGGCCACTTATAACATAATATGAATCCATTCATATGTTTTACTCAAGATCATGAAACATTCATTATCTCATCATATCGAAACCTATAGAAAGGAAATGGGTTCCTAAAAATTTCATTATTTTATCATAACAAAACACATATAAAATAAATAGGTTACATATTGGTTTAATCATTTATTATTAATAAGTTGGAAAGGAAATTTGTTTTATAAAATCATTATCATTGTAATCTATCTAGAAAAATAATGTGGATGGTAACATAAGATCATATCCACATTTGATCATACCAATCACTAATGAGTGTTTTATGATTAAAAATTGCTTTATAATAATATTCCATCCTTTCATTTAAGACATGAGATAAATATCTTATTGTTTTGAAAAAAATAACTAGAAATCAGATGGATATTGAGAAAATTATCTAATATGAAAAAATAGAATTTTTAAAGGAATATTCAATGAAAATAAAGACCATGATGTTGGGAAAATCCATTCATACTATTTTCATTTTATGAGAAAATTATCCAAGGATTCATTATAAATGTTTTTACGTAACAAAAAATGTAATGAAATTTCCATTTTATTTTTTTCTAGGTAAAAACTCTTATAGAACAAGTTTTATGAGTACAGTTATGGAAGAAAATGTTTGATGACCAAAGATGATATAAGGTGTAATTTTCATTAAAAATATTTTCATCATCATTTTAAGTACCAAAGACAGGTAAATGGAAATAATACCTAAAAATTATAGGAATATTCAGTTGAGAATAAAATATATGTTGTTTAAATGTTAATATCCATATAATTTCCCACAGTGGAAATTTAGTAGAGATAATCCTGAAATGAATTGAGATTATAACATGACATTTATCTCTAGTATTTTCATTCTTATTTTGCTTTCAAATATAAAAAAAATAAACATAGTTTTATTAATAAGATATTTTATAGCCATATTAATACATAACGTACTACATATCATTATTTTATAGTTTCAAATTATCATTTTATTAATAAATTCATCATTAAAATGAACATTCTAGTGAGATTAGCCTTTTTCAGTAATGTTTCAGTTGGATGGTTTCATTACATCCACCTTATTCATGGATTCATAATATATATTTTTAATAATTACATAATTATCATATTTTTTCCTCATATACACTTTTATAATAATTATTTTAAACTGATGATGATAAATTATTTAGATCACTTCAAGGAGATTATAGTTTGTAGGTACTTACTAGGGTGATTTAATATTTTTAAAGGGTAGAGAGAAAGAAAAATTAATACTAATAAGCTTTCTATAATCATTATTTTATCATAAATATTATAATTTTTATTAATTAAATCCTTGTTATATTCTATATAATGTGGAAATAAATAATTGATCAAAATTCTCCATAGAGTTGGCGATCCACCCATAAGAACAAATGATGTTATCATTTCATAAATGATAAATATTTAAGAAGGTATAAAATAATTTATTATATTAGATCCATAATAATTTAATAAATATCATCTATGAATAGTAAATCTATCATAATAACAATCCATGAAAGATAGTATGGAAAAATGAAATACATCGCATCACGAGTTGGTAGTTAGAACGTAGGCATGAACAATAATTATATTTCTACTTTTATAAAGAAAGATATAAATAATAGTTGACATATCAACATAATAAAATATTAGTATGTTTATGATACAGAATTCATCATTTTCTTATAGATTCAACATTTTTAGAAAAGTTGTAAGGATCAATAAAATTAAAAGTACTCAATTTAGAGTTATACCTCTTCGTTTAGAGGAAAATTTTAAATTATACCATAAGACATTATAATATGGTTTTATAAAAACAAATATTAAGTATATGTTATAGATTGGGTTATCAGATATTTATTTGGGTAGGGAAAGTTGGATATATTAATCTTTTGAATTGTGTGGAACAGAGGATTGTTTGTGTTGTTTTATAAGACAGAGAGAGGGCACACATGAAATTTTTAAAAAGATTGAAATGTATTAATGGATTAATCTAGAAATATTCCTCCATATTAGATAAACATCAAACAAATGATGATATATAATATAAATATATTAAGAAATATGGATTTTTACATTATTTTAAGTCATTTATTTCAATATCTTTTTCCCCCTCAGTAACCAGTTATTTCCATTACCATAATAATAAATTTTTAACGTAGTTACTACCCATGTTGAAAAAAAAGTATGCCAAACCTATTATATAAAATTATTTACTATTATTAAAAATATGGAATCAATTTTCTCAAATTTAATATCTCTAAGTGGTGGAAATTGATTTTAATATAAAATTAAAAAAAAATATGAAAAATGGGTTTCTAGAGAAATGTATTAATAAATAATCAAATATGTTTATACTAAAATTAATAATTATGTCAATTAAAAAGAAATTAGGTGGATTATTTTTAAATCAAAATTAACTGGTATGATTTTAACGTTTATTTAAAAAAATTGGGATTTCTCTAAACTTTAATGGAAAAGACAGTTTTCAATTTAATATGTATTTTTTACATTATTAATTGAAAAATTACTCCTTTTAGAAAGTTTCCAAAATTTCGTCTTAAGATAAATTTGATATGGTGATTTCAAAAATGATATAATTTTAATAATATAAAATTTCTAACATTTTATTAATTTAATTATAATATCTGCACCAAAAAATAAAATAAAAACCATATTTAATTAAAATGTATTTTTGAAGTATAAAATGAAAATAATCACATTATTTTCCTAAAAAAATAAATAAATAATCAAATATTTTATCAAACATAAAATAATTAATTAATTTTATTTAATTTAATTTTTTTATGATAAAAACCCATTCCACACATAAAATAATTTCTCAGAAAAAACATCACTTTTTACCTTTAAATGTTATTATTTTTCAATTCTCACAAATAGATAAAAAAATAATTAATTATATATAGGTATAACCAATAATTTTGAATAATTTATTTACTAATATTCCTAAAATCCAATACAATTTCTAATTTACAACCATAAAACTAAATAATAATAATTGAATACTATTTAGCGGTTCTTTTAAAGTCAGTGTTGTGTGTAATGAAAACATTTAATGAAATTACATTCATATTAATACATATACAATATAAGATATATAGGTGTAAATTTTTTCAACCTACTATGAGTTTAACCTTTTAAATTCTATGACTCAATCAAAAATAAATGGTGATATATTTTCTTTATCGTGTCCTTGGTTTCCTATATAACTTCATCAAATTTCTTACTCCCTGAGAAAATGTTAACATGAAAAGTAGTACAATTTTATAAATAATTATCTCCAAAATAAATGATTTCCTCAACAATTTAAAAATATTAAAAAACATTATATGGTGGTATAACCTACTAGTTTTGTACATGTGAACAATCATAAATGTACTTCATCATGAGAGATTCATAAAACATTTCTTGAACATGATATACAGTTAATGGAAACAGAACTTGATAAGAAACCATCCTGGTATGATCATGAATCTAAACCAGTTAAAATGTGTATAGGTATCATATTTCACTTATTTATGAATCTTATAACATTCATCAACAAATAAATTCACAAGATTTTGTTCTGGTCAATATTTAACTCTGAATCTCGTCAATGATTATCAACACAACTCTTTATTAAACTGTAAGCTACATTATTGTGTTGTTGAATAGATATAAACTTCTCTACCATTTACAAATATATATAATGTCCCAAATAATCATTTATATATCTTTTTTCCAACATTTTTTAGTTATTCACTTATAGTTATAGAGGGATTCATAAGGAGCCATCATAATTATTGAGTGAAATAAATTTTTATCAGAAAATTATTCCAAAGGAAATTGTTTTTTCATGGCACCTTTGAAACCCATATAATAGAATTTTCACATATGTTCTAGGGTTTTAATTTTTCTCTTATAATGACTAGGTATATTAATATGATATATATAACTAAATTTAATCAATGTATTCAACACGTGTTGAAAATTTCCCTAGAACATCAAGTTAAACCGTAGACCAAGATAAGATATAACAAAATGGGGAACTCTATGAAAACTTTCCACTTATTAAATTTAAATACTATAAATTTGATGAAGATAGAAATTTTTTATGTTAGAAATGAATTGTTCTGATTATATAAAGTGATTGATTACAACTCAAATAACATTATTCACTTAAGATTTTTTGGGGAGTTAGATGATTAAATCCTTTGTAACGTTTTACCATTTTTATTCTTGTAAGGAAAATAGTTATAATGTCCTCATATACTTCTATATATCTTTCATACCATTATTATATAAGTTTAATTGAGATATATACCGTCTAATATACCTTTTTCATGTTTTATAACTAGAAATGTTAATTAAAATCTCAATACACACCAATGTTACATTTAGTTAATCCCCAAAAGGATGCATTGTTGAACATTCACATGAGAAAGATATGATTTTTCTTCTTACATCATGTTCTAATGCCTAATAATTTATAGATACCTATATTTTAGAACTCTTTCAATCTACTTCAGGACCAACTAGCAATGTCTTTTGGACTCAAAACATTATCCACCTTCTTCAACATCCCATTGTTGTAATGTATTATGTAGTCATTATAATTAATCAATTCCAATAATTTCATTTGGATTATATTAATATATATATATATATATATATCAATATGTACGTCAATATTATGTGATGAATATATATGTCACATATTTCACCATAAATATAGTTCTGCCAAATTTTTTATTCAATAATTATTTGTACCAACTACAAATCACGAGTAGGGTAAATATTATCATAGATTTTAAATTGTAATGAGGCATAGGTTAATACCATAACATATGAATTTAAGATGTATCCTAATCCCTTCTTCAATGAATCACTAATTATGAAAAACAATTATCCACTATTGGTTAGTATAAAAATATGTTCCATGTCCAACATTCGTTTCACAATTTTTGAATTCAGCATAAAACTTCTCTCTCCCCTAGGTCTTCAATTCAATCATCAAATGATCCCTATTCTCTTCCTTTCCTTAAGAATATATAATAACTTTAACTTTATATACCACCAAATAACTTATTTTGGTAATCAATGAAGACTCGATTCAAAAATTCCTTGAAGATATATGGGCATTTGTATGTCATAATTTCATCACTATAAATTTATAATGACTATACCTTGTACTGTAGGATAGCTTAAAATATCCTACATATTGAACCTTAATTTATTATATACAAATTAATTTTAATTCATAGAAATGTATGGACCTCATCATAGTTGAAAAAACAAGTCATCAATAAAGGGTATTAGATACTTGTTTCTGATAGTGATCATGGTATGTTTTCAACAATTAACAAAAAGATGAATTAACACATATGGTTTCATAGAAAAAATAATATTTTCACCCCATAGTGACACAATAGTGAATATGAATCCTGTATTAATATTCTATAAGAGTTTATTATTTTATTTATATATTTCATTTTGGTTCATTCTTGATAGGATCTTTAAAAAATGTTTATTAGCTAGTATAATATCAAATAAATACTAAACGCCATAAATTATGGTACCACTAAGAAATTAATCAGGAAATATTTCCGTTTGATCCCAAAAATATTCATCATATTGATATTGAGTATCTCACCAACCTTTTAACATAAATATCCAAAAAGAATTGGTAGTAATACATATATAATAGAGGTAAATTCTTTGTAGGATCATATTCATCCTCACACTAAAAGGCAATCATATGGTTATTTGAAATATCTAATGTGATTTTCTTATTCGAGAAATATCTATTGAATATATTTATAGAGAGATAATCAATGATTAAAATCACTGAAAATACCACTAATTAATGAAAAAATATTTTTGTATGGATAATTATTAAATACATAAACATATGATCCCAACCTCTCAAATCAAGGATATTGTGTCTTAAAAATCATTATTTATTTCATTTATTTTCATAATATATTTGATTCTCTTGCATAAAAGTTACCCCTTTGATTAGGGCATCGACATGGATAACTCCCTTATTCCCCACACATAATTAATTTAGCTATTGTTACTAAATGGGGATGAACATTATTTCAGTCCATCGGTCTCTTTAATTTTCTTTAGTAATTAGTTTCAGTATACCCTTATTTTCCACATATACAATATCTTCTAACACTATTTTGACATTTCCATGGGTGATTATTCCAACATTCTCAACATGTGTGAAGATAAATCTAATTTTCTTTCGTGGTCTTCATGAATTTCAGTATTTCTTATATTAGGAATGTTAAAATACCCATCCTTTTTATGGTTGTTAATTATATATTTAGATTTTTAGTAGGAATGAATTTTTTTACCTTTTATATCCATTTCCATTTCATCTAACATGAAGAGTTTCATTTCATTTCCAATTACAAAAACAAACATCCAAATGAATCCCCCCAGGTCCAAGAATTTATTATGACAAAAAATCATACTGTGAGAAATAATAACCATAAAGAGTAATCATTTAATCAAGAAAAATTATTCCTAGGATCTATAAATCATGAAATATTATTTTCAATATAAGACACATTTGGTTTTACAAAGTTCATTGATAGTCATTATCTATTTAAATCCATTATAATTGTTCATAAATTAATTTTAATTAATACCCAAATATCACTTGGGATTCCATCTAGGTGTGTAGTCTTAGTCCAACTCATCATGGATCAGAAATGAACATGTTGATACTCAATCTTCCCCATTCAATGTTAACATCCAAGGGTACATCTATGATATAGAATCATTCTCTTTCTAGTATCTAGAATTTGTTATGTTTGATATTTTCAGGACCTGCCTTCACGAAGATGAGGGAAGGGACAAAAAACTACTAGACCATTCATTATTCATTTTGAAGGATATATAATTAACCCCATATCCCTCCTTCAATAGAACACAGAGTGGAGACTAACACCAAGGGTATATAATCACACATAATATTGAATACATTACACTATTTATTGAAAAAGACCAAGAGATAAGATGGTAAATCTCAAACAACTCCAAAAAATAAAAGTAAAAGTAAATCCAAAAGTCTATTCACATATTCATTTTCATAATAAACTAATACAAATTAAAAGAAATCTTTGATCAAAGTACCAAAAGAATGAAAAACAACAATGATGATTATCCCGACACCCAAGCTAGTATAGTCTAGCATGGTCCTCAAAGCCTTCGTGTAAACCAGAATGTAGTTTTATATATGTAGGGTGAGTACACAGGTATACTCAGTTAGGAAAACCTAAAGATCTTGTGCACTTGTGGGTATGCATTCTAATGCCATGTGAGAAATAAAGATAACCAAAGAACCTAGAAAGTAAACTATCTACCCAGCCTCATAAATGTACAGTTTTCAAATAATGAAAGTCATGTATTATAATAGTAATCACAGAATGATGTTTGGGTACCCCGCACCGCTTTCCCACAAGTTTTTTAAGACATCATACACTCCAAACCACCCCCAAAATATCCACTTCAATCCCACTTCCACCCCAATAGTAACCTTATGGGCTATCACAACCATGCATCCCTCTTATAGACACTTGGGTTACCACAACCACACACATCCCCACGCACACACACTTTGTCCTCAACAACCACTACTAAATCAGAAGAAACCTGAGCGAGAACAACCACTACCACAACAGAAGACACAAGTGACTCATCTTGAAGACACTTGGGAAACAATCCTTCCCCCACACACTGAGGCCGACAAGCATAACACACCATACCTCAAGAGTCCAGGGCTAAAAAGAAACTCAGGACATCATATCCATCCCAAAGAGTCTTGGCCTACATATAAGAGGGATCACAAAGGATATAATAACAAACCACTCATAGGAATATTGGAAAAACACACTCCCCCATGAAATGAGGGTGTTCATCAAGATATGCTCACCATGGGTGTGTGGCATATAAGAAACATAAGAAATAAATTTTATACATATAGGTACATAAGAACTCATACCAACCTAAGGGTTCGGAAACTAACCCATACACAAAAACTCTCGTTACTATTCCTACATGCACAAAACAACACAACAACATCTACCTGAGCATAACCCATTCAGGGAGAACAAACCCCCATTGTACTCATTCGCTTTATCATGTTCTAGTGGTTCCATTAAAATACATCTTCACTAATGGGGAACTAACAGGCATGCCCACATGGAAATATTAAAACTGAATGAGAAACAAGAAAATAGTAATTTAAGCATTCACAGTCGGTTCTCTTGTAAAGTTACAACAACGAAAGTGATCCATGACATCCATCAAATTATTGGAACAAAACCAATCCCCAACATATGGCTCTACATAGCTTAATGTAAAAAAACCAACAACTGAACAATAAGGTATCCCATACCCATCGACATCACCCCACAAGCTTCATGAATAATAATCGAACTTATTGGCCGAATAGAGTAGGGGTGTTTTTAAAATTTAACCACACCATTTATCAAGTTCCTTATTTCTGTTTGGTTAATCATGCTTATCACTCAAGAATTATTATTCATTTTCCATTCATTTAATCAACCAAGTTTACATGATTAAATAGTTTCCATGTTAACTCCATTCAATGACAAAATTATCCAAAAAAAGAAAAGGTTCATTTGTGAAAAAGAAATAAGCACCAACAACCAGTATCTGTAGTGGGCGTAAGACCACACTATTCACAAAAAATAAAGGAAGATAAAAGTGTAACACATTCTCATCACCAAATACACCCATTAATTCATTAAATTCTATTTACTATATTTGTTAAGGATATGTTTCATCGAAATCCTGAGGAAACATTATCATAACTATCCTACATGATACACAGTAATAAGAGTTGAAGTAAAACCCTACATGGATGATCAAGGATCAATGTTTTTATCCTCATGTCAATAACCTGTGATTTTCAACATGTAAGAAAAGGAAACTAGATGTCTTTATGGACGAGTGAAAAGAGATCCATCATGGGTGCATAATTTGTCTCCAAAATAGGGACTCCAAGAGCACTGAGAAAAATAAAGGGACCAAAAAAGAAGAAAATATCTATGTGATAAAAGGTAAGATCCTGGAGTTACGAGAAATGAAATCTAAAAGAGCAAAAAAGGTGGCACATGGTTTCACCACACGGTTGGGTGGTTTCACATGATGGAATTAATTTAAATTTAATAATTCTACTTTGAGATAGTGAAGATAGAAAAGTAGACCACTATGAGTTGATGGATATGCTTTAAATGAAGAAAACACATAGGACCAACTAAGATGGAAATGTGGAAAAGGTGCAAAATGATATTGATCCAATGTTAGAGGATTTACGATACCATATATGGCCTTAAATAACCTAAAATAACATTCAAAGAGGTAATAAAACATAAGTGGTTTTATGGGAAAACTAAGGGGAATGAACCCTGACACTCCATGGTGGCACCGTTATGGTGTGACACCGATCGGTGGCCCTGATAGGCGACACCACAACAATACCCCGTCATCGACAATAACGCCCTCCTAACTCACCCATGTCGCCTGGGTCACCCCAAGCAGCAGAATTTGACAAAGTAATGTACCAAGATGTTCTGATCCATTACATCATATACCTCTCAAACGATTTCCTACCTCTAGAATCAAGACTAAAAATGAGGAAAATAGAGTGGTCTGAACATCCACATCGTAAGATAACTTTTAGGGACAAAACCACCCTTGAGTTATTTAAAAGTAGGAACAATATTTGATATGTAGAAACACCTCTCCCTCATCTATATCTTGAACAACCACGAATACCCCACGATTCTTTTCCCCCAATTAACTACACAAACACATAAACGTCATGCTTTCGAGACATTTGGATTAGGGAGTCCCTTATTCTATGTCAAGATATTATCCGATTTTGGTGGCACTGACTCAAACACATAATCTTAATCGCATACACATTAATGTGTCTCGATTAGGGATTAGGTCCCCCCATGGTCTCGAATTTTTACACACATTCAGAGAGCAAGATAAATATCTCATATCATGGAAAATAAGGCCAAGCATTACGTCATAGTCAAGTAAAGAACAACATAAAACAAAACTGAATGCACCTATTGGTACTGGGAACACATGTGTGCCTCCCATTCTTAGGTACTCTCTTTGAGGCTACAATGCTTCCAAAACCCATGATCCAAGGGATTGATTCGTCCACGAAGCACCTTCTCCTCACTATCCCCAATCCTCTCTGGTTGTTCTAGGAATGAATCATCTTCCTCGATATCCAGCTCTCCCCAGTTGATAATTTGCATGTCTTCTTGTGGATACTGACATAGCTTAGACTCATGGAAGACAGTTCAGACCCTCTATAGAGGCGGTGGTAGCACCATCTAATATTCCACTTCACTGACACACCACAACACCTCTATGGGTCTGATACAGTTGTGAGAAAGCCTACACCACATGCCGAACCAAGGCTTCCCGCATCAAGGTGAGACCTTTAAGAACATGTGATCCCCATATTTAAAATCCAAGGGTATGCTCCTAAGATCTACATACAACTTTAGCCGATCCCGATCCTCCTTCATCATCTCACGTACCAGTTGAAAATTTTCATTCATGATTTTAACAACCTCTAGGCTAAGAACAGCTACATCCCATACCTCTATCCAGCACATGGGTGAACAACACAATCTTCGAAACAAGGATTTCAATGGATCCTTTCTAATGGTAGTGTGAAATCTATTGTCGTAGGAAGACTCTACCAGAAGAAAGTGTTGTACCCATGATCTCCTGATGTCCAGAACACACAATTGCAGCATTCCTCAAACATTTGGATGGTCCCCTATGTCTATCCATTTTTCTGGGGATAGAAAGTAGTGCTAATTCATACTTGGGTACCAAAAGAACATTGTAATCCCCTCCAGAATTGAGAAGTAATGTTTTTATCCAATCCAAAATGATGGATTTGGGAAATCCGTTTAGCTGCACAACTTCACCCACATACTTCTTTTCCAAGGCATCCACTACATTCAACTCCTTAATCGCTATGAAGTTAGTCGATTTTGTCAAATGGTCCACCACAACCTAGATAGCATCACAACATCATTGAACCCTAGTTAGTCCCCAGATGAAATCCATCAAGATGTTGTCCAACATACACTCGAGGAAATCTAATGGATGCATGGGACCTCCTATGATACAATGATTAGCCTTCACCTACTAACACATGAGGCACTTTTCCACAAACCTCGCCACTGCCTGCTTCGCCCCATGCCATAAAAACTAACACCATAAGCCCTGGTAGATCTTGTAAACTCCTAAGTGCACCTACAAGATAGAGTTATGAAAATCACCGAGATCTATCTCGTGCATCACCACCGAGGGAAAATAGATTTAATTGAAACATCATCTAATTCTGACCATCTCTTGAACATCCTTCTAGAGAATTACCTTGGCTATCATGATAACACATCACTTCAACCTCTAAGTCACACCACTAAGACTCATACACCTATCGTACCAATGAAGACTACACTGTCATATGAAAAAATAGCCTCTAACATCTTCCACTCTCATGATCAGATGTAAGTCAACGAACTCCTCCATTTCATTCCAAGCATGCACAGATTACTGAACAGCTTCCCTCTATGACATCCTTCTTAAGGAATTGGCCACAGAATTCATCTTACCTTTAGTTTAATAGATCTCGAAGTCTTATTCCTAAAGAAACTCCATCCACCACCATTTTTTATAGTTCATGTCTCGTAGGAAGAATACATACCTCATGATATTGTGAACTATGAAGAACACGAATAATTCCCCAATGAAGAAATTCTACCACAACATCAGTGCGAACACAACCACTGCATGCTCTTGGCTGTGGGTGGAAAAGTTCCATTAATGAGGACATAACTTCTTTGACCCATAAGAGATCAGTACCAACTACTGTATCAGAACACATCCCAAACCAATCCTGCAGGCATTACAGAACACATCAAATGTTACCCCTTCCTCTAGAAACTTCATCACTGGGGCACTGAATAACTTCCCCTTCATATAACTAAAAGCAGTCTGGCACTGCTCACTCAAAATGATAACCTCATCTTTTATGGTCAATGCCATAAATGGCTCTAAAACATGAGGGAAGTCAGGAAAAAACCTTTGGTATTAACCTGATGGTCCCAAGAAACTACAAACCTTTTCCACATTCTTGGGTGCTACCCACGAAAAATCCTCTTAGGACTTTGATGGGTCTACTTAAATTCCCTGGTGGGACACCATTTTTTCAAGGAAGTGCACCTCTTGTGTGCAGAATTTTCACTTGGATAGCTTCACGTAGACATAGTTGTGTTAGTTTACTTATAAAACCATCCCCAGATGATCGGTGTGCTCCTACTATGGTATTGATTAGATTAAGGTGTCGTCAATAAACATGACTACAAACCAGTCTAGATATTTGTAGAAGACAGATTTCATGAGCCCCGTAAACATGGGTGGTGAGTTTGTAATGTCAAAAGACCTGACCATGAACTCAAACTACCCATATCTGCACCTAAAAGTAGTCTTCGATATGTCACCCTCATTAACCCTAAACTAGCGATATCCTGACTGCATTTCCATCTTATAGAACCATCCTTCTCCCTTCAACTGGTCAAAAAGGTCATCGATCCCCAATAGGGGGTAACTGTTCTTGATCATCACATGATTTAGCCTTCATTAGTCTATACACAGCTTGAGACCACTGTCTTCCTTCTTTGATAACAAGACATGGGAACCCCTTGGTGATTCACTTGGTTAGATAAAAACCTTCATCATCAAGTTATCAAACTAGATCCTCAACTCTCACATCTTAGAAGGTTCCATCCAATAGGGATCCATCGAAATTTGGGTGGGGCACTAGGTTGTATGTCTAACCTGAACTTGTCGTCGCGTCGAGGTGGTAGAGTCACAAACTAATCGAGGAAGATGACCAAGAACTCACTGAAAATCCCCCTAACATCCACCATATTTGAGTCTTCCGACTCCCCAAACAACTTGACTAATATTGAAAAAAGGCGCTCCACTCACCAGATGCCCTCTTGGCAACCCCACTCACCTATGAAAGTTACACAGTGACTGCCCATATCTGAAAACATGACCCTTCTTATAAAGTATTTGATAATGGAAGACACATTGAAAAACCAGTCGATGCATAAAATGACATCATATGGCTGAATCTATAGAAAAATAAGGTCCCCACTGGACTGATGTTTCCCCAACATATGTCTGCATCCCTAAAAACATAAAAAAGTCTCATAGGTTCTATAAATGAAGTATTCACCACCATGGGCAAGGAGAGTCTCTCCACATCTTGGCCCAAAGCATGGGATATAATTGGTGGAAAAAATTAGTGTGAATATCCTGAATCAAAAAAAGTCCATGCAAGAGTACCAAACAAGCTGTTTATACCTCGAATGACCTCTGGACCTACTGGATCTTAGGCATCCGTAGCATGAAACTACCCAGGCACAACTCCTCTGCCCCACATCTCTTAGATTTCTCCCTGACCTTGCCCTGTTCGATGTTCTTGATAGGTTCTATGAGGTCGGCCTCTTCCTGCAACACCTGAGCTTAGAGAAACTGGAGCTGGTTGTCCTCGGTACTGCTGCTGTAAAGGCCTGGCTGGAAACTGCTACTATTGAGGTGGACACTATGCATGACCTCCTACATTTTACTTCACTAAGTCTGGGAAGAAATTTCTAAGGATCCCACAGCTTCCACAAATAAAACACCTCAGTAATTGGCTTGTGGAGAAATGGCAAGGACCCGGAGATCAAAACTGTAACTCCTAAGGACTACTCCCCGTCGGTCAAAACCTGGATGGCCATGATGCTGGAGACCTACTACTGACTACCTTCCCTTTTGGTGAACCCAACTGGATCCCCTCTCATGAAACACATTCTATCATGTACATCCTCTCTACCACTTCAAACTTCTTCTAGACCTCCATGTACGTCAGTAGAGTGAAGGGAGTAACATCTTACTGCAGGGAATGTCGGTGTGCCTCCTCTAAGCACCGTGCTCGTGATTTATCATCCGGGAAGAGGTCTTGAGTGAAACAAAGGAGATCCTTGAACTTGATCCACAACACCCTTACTAACATAATCCATTACTAGAGGGAGAGTAACTCCTTCCTCTTCTTATCCATAATTGTAGAAGAAAGTAATTACACCTGGAACTCCCTCTAGAAGTCAGTCCATGAATCCTCAGCCTTCTTCTTTTCCCCAAGATAGAGTGTCCACCACCAAAACGTAGCTCCCCACAAATGTATTGCAATCATAGGAACCCAATAATTTGTCAAAATTAGGATCAAGATGAAAACTATGAACATATCCTCGAGCCATCTCTCTATCTCCATGCTTAAGACACTTCCCTTGTATTTCCCTAGGGTCTGCCGCTGAAAGGTAAACATCGTCTTCTTCCATTGGTTTTCCTCCTCCTCTCGATAAGTCATCAACTAATCATCAAAATCTTCCTTTAGGGCCTTGATCACTTGTACTACTCCTAGTCGTCATCCGGGTTCCAAAGCTGCAAGGTAAGAACATAAATGTCTAAGCCTAAGTAGTGTAGATTATCTCTTTTATGTTTTTCTTAAACATTGTATTCATTTTAAACTCCCCAAACACCCAGAACACACAAGAAAACAATTAATTATGATTCTTGTACCATTCCAAGGGTCTCTACCCTACAACAAGTGTTTCCTGATATGGTCATTTAGTAAATCCAAAGTCATTCCATCGGATCATGGGGGTCCTAAAATATCGTGTCCTAGCTTGTCTTCTCAAGCCTATTACACAAACAATGTTTTCCTAGCACTGTTTCTCTACCATCACATGCATTCCTCCTTATTCTTAACCCTAACTCCATCTTATCTCTCAACCAGTAGCTTTGATATAATTTTTTAATGACCCTCCATCACAAAGATGAGGGAAGGGACATGAAACTGCTATACCCTTCCTTCGTTAAGTTGAAGGAGAGACAATGACCATATTGAGTCCCACCATTAATAGTCCCTGGAGTGGAAACATGAACCAAGGGTATATAATCACACATAATATTGAAGGTATTTCCTGTCATATTGAAAAATATAGGGAGATATCATGTTAAATCTCAAACAACTATAACAATTGAATGTAAAAGTATATCCAAAAATCCAATCCTATATGCATGTTCAAAATAAACATATACAAACTACTAGAAAATTATAATGAAATTTCCCAATGAATGGAAAATATAAACAATGAATATTCTACTGCCCATGATAGTAAGGTCCACAACAGTCCTTAAATCCCTATTAGAAACCTAAAAGTAGTTTTATATAGGTTGGGTGAGTACACATGTATACTTTGTAGGAAAAAAGCTCTAGTGAACAAATGGGGAGGAATTTTAATGCTCCTTGATAAATAGATATGACAAAAGAACCTAGTTATGAAACTATCTTCCCATCCTCACCAAGGTAATCTCCCTAAATAACCCAAGTTAGGTATAGTATTATTAATAACACATCGATGTTTGGGTACCCCACATCACTTTCCCACTGGTTATTTAAGACATCATACCCATAAAACCTCACCCACATGTTCCATTGTAGTACCACTACCACCCCAACGACATCCTTATGGGATATCATAATAACACATCATGCCTGATGACACCTGGTCCACTAAAACCACACACATCCCTGCCTACATTCACCTAGGACAATATAACCACTGCCACGCCTAAAGACACCTAGGTAGAACAACAACTGCCACACTAAAAGACACTTGAGCCCTATCCCGAAAATGATTGGGAAAAAAATCCTACCCACACACACCTAGTCCAACCACCACAAGACACCTCGCCTGAAGAGTCTTGGGCCATAATTAACCTCTGGCCATCACAGCTTACCCAAATAGTATTGGGCTACCTAGGGTAGGGAGAAGAAAAGAGATAATAACTATCCACTCATTGGAATGTTGAAAAAAACCCTCCCCATGAAATGGGGGTGTTCGACACGAAGTGATCAACGTGGGTGGGGTGAATATAAGAAACACAAGAACTAAAATTTATATATATAAGTAAACATGAACTCATCCCAACCTAAGTTTTCTAAAACTATCCCTTACAAAAACACTCTCATTACTATTCCTACATTCACAAAAAACACAACAAATACAACCCGAGCACAACCCATTCCTCGAGAACAAACCCCCATTGTAATCGTTCTTGTTATCATGTTCAACTTGATCAATTAAAATATACCTTCACTGCTGGGAAACAAATAGGCATAACCAAAATCCACAATGACAATCGAATGGGAAGTAACCAAATAGTAATTTAAGCAATCACCCTCGGTACTCTTGTAAAGTCACAATAACAAAAGGGATCCTCAAGATACCTCGAAGTACTAGAATCTAACCAAGCCCCAACATATAACCCCACACAGTCTCATGTCCACCATCCAAAAAATGAATAATAGGGGATTCGTTCCTCATCCACGTCACCCCACAAGAATCATGGAGAACAACTGAACTTATTGGCAGAAAAGAGAAAGAGAGTTTTTCATATTTAACCACACCATTTATCGAGTTCCTTCTTTCTTTTTAGTTAACTGGTCTGATCTCACAAGGATTCATATTCATTGGGAAATCATTTTTTCAACAGAGATTACATGATTAACCATTTTCTATCTTATAGACATTCAATCAAAGGATTTTCTAGGAAAACAAAGGTTCATTAGTTCCAAAGAATGGTCCACCAATGTCCACTATTTTTAGTGGGTGTATTCACATACAAGTCACCACATATAAATGAAGATAAAATAGTACAAAAACATCATCATCAAAAACACCCCTTTATTATTTAAAATCAATTTATTATAATTTTTATGGTCTGGTTTCATCCAAATCATGAGGAAACATTAACATACCCACCCTGAATGATACACAGTAAAGATAGGTGAAGGAAATCACTACTTAGATGTTAAAGGATCAATGTTTGTATCCTCACATCAAGAACTGAGGACGATTGACTTATTAGAAAAGAAAAATTAACGGCTTCAAGGATTATTGGGAAGAGATCCACCATTGGAGCACAATTCATCTACTTAAGAGGGACTCCATGCAAACTAAGGAAAAGAAAGGGATAAAGGAAGAATAATATCTTCGTGTGATAAAAGGCCAGATCCTAGAGTCACGCGATATGAAATCTTGAACTGCTTAAAAGGCGGATCATGGTTTTACCACATGGTTGGGTGGTTAGAGAAAATAGAATTAATTTATATTTAATAATTCTACTCTGAGACAGAGAAGATAGACCTCTATATGGCAGTGATTTGATATAAATCATTTAAACATAGAAAAACCATATGAGGGGCTAAGTTAGAAATGCAAAAAAGGTGCAACAGGGGGTCTCTCCACCATTAGAGGATTTAAGATACCTTTTATGGTCATAAAAGGCCTTAAATCACTTTAAATTAGGTAATAAAACATAAAATAGGCGTTAGGGTATAAATAAGGGAATGAACCCCAACACTTAATGATGGAACTATTCTAGTGTGACACTGATCGGTGGCACTGATAGGCAAAATAAATCATTGGAAAGGGTGAGCATAGATTATCGAAAATGGTAATCATTAGAGATATTAATTAATGATCATAAGTGATCGTAAAATTAGAATTAGGGTATGAGAAATTAATCATAACTTATGGAAATCCTACTCAGTCATTCAAAATTCATTAATAAAAATTTATGGAACCTAGATTTTTTATAATAAAATTCATATTTCATATGTGTATAGAATCATCAGTAATAATTCATAATCCATGAAAACATATCATAAAGATAACACATAAGTTTCTTTTCTATAAAAATAATAATATTTAATCAATTTCCTAGTCATGGATAAATATTAGGGATAACATTGAAGATTAGGATCACACATCATTCTATCATTTAATTAGGAAATGATCAATCATATAAATATCTTTTTTTATCATTGTCCATTATTAATTCTAGTTCACTCCGAATTGAAGTCCTTATTATATCATGGGACATTCATCACAACTAAATGAATTATAAGGATATATAATTCAAGACCAACCCATCACATTATCATAATACATTTATATGTGTTAAAAAAGGTAATAAAAAATTCATTATATCATCATATCATAACCTTTGGATATAGAACAGGATTTATAAACATTTTAACATCTCATAATAGTATAACATGATGAAAATAATTGTGTTTCATAAAGTTTTCCCCATGGATTAAGTAATTATTAAAAAATAAAAATTATTCTAGAATCATCCTTAAATAATAAGAAATTTAATCTATCTAGAGAAGGAATTTTGTTTAATCAAACAAATAATACCCCCAATGAAACATAATAATCCTTTAGAGAAAATGATATAGTGGAAAATTACCTTAAATATATTATTCAAACTATTCATTGAAAAATTAGAAAATAAATTATTTGTATTTTGATAAAATTTAAACTAATAATGTCCAAAATATTAAGAAAACTTTTTTCTAGACAAATATAGAAACATATTAAGAAATATTAAATGAAAAGGTTAGTGAGACCTGTGGGAAAATCTATTCATACCATAATGTCATCTTTTATTTAACAAAAATTCTTTTCAAATTCTAAGTACCTAAAAGAAATTTTTTTCAATTATATAATTATTTTTCCAATAATTATATGCTATGATAATATATGGAGTTTGATAAATATATCTTTTATATATTCCAAGTATGGAAATTTAGCATAGATAATATGAAAAAATGAGATTACAACATAAACCTTACCTTAAGTATCATCTTAAATCTTATGAATTTAAATGTATTATATAATAAATATAGATTTATTATACAAATATTAATTTAAAATATTGATATATAACATAAAATTTATCAATCATTTATAATTTTAATTTATATATTTTATAAAAATTTATTCATTGAAATGATCATTTATCACAAAGTTGTTCATTTTATGTGAATGTTTTGGGTTGTTGGTTCATATAAAATCAACATGGTCATGATTTAATCATCTATAGAATTTTAAAAATTACATGATAATCATATTCATTAATAATATAGACATTTATATCTATTTATATAAATTAGTGATGAAAAACTAATTACATAACTTCATGGATATGATAGTCCATACGTATGCATGTGTGATGTTTCCAGCATTCGATGGATGAAATGAAAGAAATGAAAATAATAATTATCCTTTATATAATCCTTATTTTATCATAAATATAATATTTATTCATTAAATGTATAATTATTACCATTCAGGTAATTATAAAATGAAAAACAAATCACATCACTTCGTGGGGATAATAGTCTAAACATTCACATGAGTGATGTTTTTGTTTTCAAAATAATAGAAAGGTAATAAGGTAGAAGATATATAATAATTATATAACAATAATTATTTCATAAATATCGTATTTAAACATTAATTTCACCATAATAACAAAAAATTAATTATGGTTATGACAGAATTTAATATATCTCTTTGTGAGGTGGTAGTCATTACGTCCACACGAATGATGCTTTGGTTTCCAATTTGATAGATTATGTGATGATAAAGGATGATAAATAAACATATAAACATATCATATTATTTATGAAACCAAATAACACAGGTTATTATTTATATAAAATTTTTATAGAATGTGGAAGGATAAATAAATTGTAAAGTACTTAGTTAAGATTTATACCACTTTGTTGACAATCCTAATTTGGATTACACCATATTCCATGAATGGATGATATTTTCAACAAAAAAATATATTATACATATGAATCTATTTTGAGGGTTGAATTTTTGCACATATTTTTTGAAATACATGTCCCATGAAGTTTGATGAATAGATTAGGCGTGGTTCCCTTTTATAAGGGAGGGATAGGACAAACTTGGAAATTTTGAAAGTATTAAAATATATTTATGAATTAATCCATCCAAATGGATCATGATATGATTAATATAAAATATATGATGTTATTTATAAAATTATTCTTCATCTAAAATGATTTATAAATGTTTTTAGGAAATTTTTACTCTTATATCTTTAGTTAAACCCCATGTTATTACCTTTTAACCTTTATTTTAGTAATTAATTTTAACCTTGGTTGATTTTTATAATGAATAAAAAGTAAGTTAGAAATAACATATAATAATTATTAATATTTTTCAAAATATAAATTATATTCTCTAAATTTAAATTTTTATAATTTTCATTTATTCATTTCAAAATAAACCTACAAAATAGAACAAAAAAATTCTTATCTAGAGAAATGAATTTTTAAATATAAAAATGTTTTTTACCTAAATTAATATAATATCAATCAAAATAAAATTAATTGGATAAATGAAAAAAAATTAAAAAAATTAAATTTTAAAACAATTTATAGTAAAAATGGTACTTTTTTAATACATGAATTGAAATGATATTTTTCTATAAAAATGGTATTTTTCACAAGTCACTGTAAAATTAATTTTTTCAGAATAAATACCAAAATGTCAAATTATGATTATTTTTATATGACCAATTAAAAAATAAAATACTTTTTATAATGTAATAATTTAAAATAATTGAAGAAATTAATTATAATATCCACACCCAAAATGAAATAAAAATCATTTTTTATGAATTTTTTTGAAGCATAAAATGACCTTCCTATAATTCCTTTCGAATTAAAAAAATTTAATTATTGGTAAAATATTTTATCGAATATATATTATTTAAATTTTATTTATATAGATCATAAAAATTAATTTATTTTATTTATTAAAAAACACTTTTCATGTATATTTTTTTTCTTCAGAAAAAACAGCTTCATTACAATCAGATGAAGTTATTTTATTTTATAACCAACTTAAAAAATTGATTTCATTTTATAAAGGTATAATAAATACTCTTTTATAATTTATTCTTTCATATTCATACAGTTAAATCTAATTTCTTAGTGGAAATCATTAAATTAAATAATAATTCAAATGTATATCATGGTTCAATTAAAAATTTTGTTATGTAAAAATATAGCTATAAAATAAATTAAATTTATATTAAAAGAATTATTTAACAAAATATCAATGTGTTGCAATTAATATTGGTATTTATACACTCATTACTATTATTACTCTCTAATTTACTTGAAATATACTTCACTTTTTACAAATATAATTGAATAAACTTGTGTTTTGTACATCTATTAGATTAATTTAATAGATTTTTAATGATATTTACCTTTTCAAAATTTTAAAATTTATCTCACTTTAATCATTCATTTTTCACCTTCATGGATTTGTTTGTTTTTTAGGTGAATTAAAATTACATGGGTGGTATTTATTACATTATTTTGTTACCTTTCTACCAATTTATGTGTTTTCATCTTTCTAAGGGTTCCACTTATTTTGTAAAAAGTTACATTTAATTAATATTCTAATATTATAGGATTTAAATCATGAGAGTTTATTCAATTATTTGTTGGTAAAGTTAAATATTCTCCATTTAACCTTTTAAATTGAATACACATGTATTCTGATTTCGGTTTGGGGTAACAAGGGAAGAAACATTCTTGAATCAAGGAGTAATTATTATGGAAATAAGTAACATTATATTATTAATATCTTTTATATCTTATTAATGATTTATTATTTTGTTTTTAATGTGTAATTAAAAAAAATTATAATTCATTATTACGGGATTATATGATTCTTTTAACTTATCTTTAGGGTTGATAACTTCCTGATGGTTAAAAATCATCTTTCTTATATTGATATGGTTAGGGTTTTTGAGCATAATAACATATTTTTTGAATGGAATGAATTATTGTGGATATTGATATAGTATCAATCCATGTTTAGTTATTGATTTATCCCTTAACCCAAGGAAATGAACTAGGTATTTAAATTGTGGAATTTTAAAAACTCTAGCACACCTCTTTAGTTATTGTAATTGTGTCAAACAGTCATTTTAATGATCATGTGATGTAATCAATTACAATATTTTGGTATGAGGTCAATTATTATATATTATATTTTAGATTCATTTATTTCACCTTGGTTGTATTCTCTTCAAGTGTAGATTCTATACATTTAGAGTTAAATGTATCTTCAACAAATGAACCATTTATTAAGGTTGTCATTATAAAAATGTATTTTGGGTTGTACAAAATAATTTATATTAATGGGGTGTATTCATAAAAATATATTTATATTATTGTAACCCATGATGTTGTACCAAATAAGTTCTTTTAACATCAAATTATCCTTTACAGGTAGAATACCCTGCAATAATGTTCATTGTTCATTAATTGTTGGTATCCAACATGATGTTTCATAAGTAACTCAAAGGAGTCATAAAAATTTTAAGTAATGAATTTTATAATTATATATAAATAAATACATAACTAATTTTTACAATAGACTAGAAGTAAAAATTGATGTCATATTTTAATGATTTTCTTCCAAGCCAATTTGAAGTCTAGGTTATAGACACAACAACTATTTCATATCTTATTTTTCTAATAAAAATGGGATTACTCTCCACATTTACTTTTTCATCAACACCCCTCTCAGATTTTACATGGTATATATAATTTTGAGTTCCGCTAAATTATCTTTTTAATATTAACCAAACATAACATTAATAAAAATTTAAAGCTCAAATTATTTTATAATATATGATTTTCATGTTTTTTTTACTAAATGACATTTTTAAGAAAAGTAACCATTAATATCTAATATATAAGAAACAATTCTTTTATGTTTTCTTATTATGTTCAAATTTTGTTATACAGTTTTTTCATCTTTTATCACAAAGATAAATTTTATCAAATTTATTTTTTAAATGCTCAATGGACCATAATTTTCAATATGTCACTCTAAAGTTTCATATAATCTCTAGATTTTATCTAAAAAACCACTATTTCAATAACTGTTTTGGTAAAAAAAATTAAATATTAAAAAAAACAAAATAATAGAAAAAATCATATAATATATAATATCTTGATATGTCTACAAACTCAAAATTAAGATAAATTGTATCCAATAATATGGGATAACATGAAAAAATGTAAGATATTTGATTAATTATATCGTCACAATCACCTATAAATAATATTTTCAAACAAGGTATTTTTATATACTTATGGCCCAATGTTTTCTATCATAGTGCATTTCCAATACATAATGTCTTTTTATATCCCCTTTATATATATATATATAAATTTTAAAAATAAATATAGTTTCTTACTTGAAAGTATGGGTCATATTTAAATAATTAAAAAACAAAATATTATATAATAATGAGAGAAAATGGTGGTTGATCATTTAGAAATTTCTTAAAACAAATATATCATATAAATAAGTTTCTCTCTATTTATAAAATTCATTATTAATAAATTAAATTCATGATTAGATATTTATCTCATTTTCATGGATTAGAAATTTCAAATTCAATATATTATAAGTATATTTTGGTGCATGTCATTTTTCAATTGTGAATTCATAAAACGACATTTTAATCCCAAAATGATTCAATGATACACATGGTTTCATTTATCAAAACAACTCTTAATCGATTGAATAATTCATCAGTATATGAATATAGGATATTGTGTCCCAGTATATGAGAATATAATATATTTTACTCACTCCCTAGAATCCTTTATTCTATCGAATATGAAATAAACCAATAACATGTAAAATATAAAAGAATAATATATTTTCATGAATAATACAAAATGTATAATGAATAAAAAAGGTAACAACATCTTGTATATAATCAATCAAAACATAATCAACTTAAAAAAGAAAAAACATAAATAAATGTTGAAAATTGAAATGAATTTGGATATATTTCTTTATTTTAATTATGTATCAACTACTAGGTGGTTTATCCCTTAATTACTAGTGTTTATAAAAATGATTTATGACTGAGCCTTTCCACTACATATATTATAAAAATTTTTATATTTGATCCACTAAAATGTAAAACCAAGGATCACCAATTATTCCCTTAATTATCATGTCCTCACTATCATTATGTACTTTTAATTTTTTGTTGATATTTTAGAAGCATATATGTGTGTATTGATATTTTTTTGTTATAATAGAAATATTAGATCATGGACCATTCTATTCATCAAACTATGTTCTCTTTAATTTTTATATAAGAATTGATGAAATTTCATATACCTATTGTTCAAAATATTTCTATTTTATGTCCAGTAATAATTGAAAAAAAGATACCTATTAGGACAGTGTCAAATTACTTTAAAATATTTTTTAAAATATTTTCCTTTAAAAATCTATGATATTTCATTTTTTATTTTCTTTTAAAGTATTAATAACTATATATATTTAAATCTGGTTAATTAAAATCCAATTTTAGTATTAGGTGAACACTATTTATAACACGATTAATGGTTATTCCAACACTATCTAAATATTTAATGTTGGATAACTCAACCCTCTCTATATTTAAGTTTTGGGTTATCACAAAAACTTCAAAAATCAATTCATAATCAGTTGTACCCCATTCTCATATCCATTCATATTTATTTATACCCCTTAATTAGTTTTTTCATTCTTATTCCATTAGTATATCAGTTTATAGTCAATTAGAACCATTTTATAAATAACAACAATTCTCAAAGAAGAAGTTTATTTTTTTTTGTTTTGTTAAACATTAGAATTTATTAAATTTAAACAAAAAATATGAAAATGGATCCATTTTTTCAATTAAATATCATCTTATCCAAAAATTACACATGTTTCTTTGACTATAATGAAATATAAAAAACGTTATTTATTTCAAATTTCACATTAAAGCTCCGAAAACATTTAAAATATTAGATATATTTTTTAGAAGAAACATATTTATATCAAGTAATAAATGATTTTTTTTCAAAAAACATATATTTTAATTAATTTCAATAAATTAACGTAAATATTTCTATAAATCTAATTAATAGATAAAAATAAAAATTATAATTATTTAATAGTATTTGTGATTTCTATAAGAGATTATTTTTATGAATTATAATTGTAACTATGTAAATATTCATCCGTATTATGAACTATAGTAAATTAATAATAAATCCAATATGGTGGAAATAAAAAAATATCTCATATATGGATCATAAACAAGTACAAAAACCAAAATCTATAACCTTTATATAAATATAGAATCTATATACCTTAATATAGGATAATGACATTCTCTATGTGTTTCCTATAAGTCATTTCATATAACACTGAAACATCAATGTCTAAACAGATCAATATAAATAACATTTAAAACATTACATAATGAATTTTATCATTTTTAAATTAATTTCTAAAAAAATTTGAAATACCGAAAACGCCCCATTTTATATTTTTTTTATGAAAAATGTATTCACCAGGACAATAGTTGATAACCACTAAAATCTTAAATTTCTATGTTTTCAATACAAAATTACACTAAAACATTAAAAAAACAAGATATGACATTTAAATTTTGTTAATGGTGTAATAAATAAACACAATCAAATTCATCAAATATAGGAAAGAATAAAATCCACATAACATAATTTGGTTTTCAAAAGGATAATTGACTATGGTCAAAGAAGGTTCCATTTCTTATGGAAATCTCTTCGAACATAATTAACAATCAAGTAATCTATTATAAAAAACTTAATTAAATGATCTATAATAGTAATTAGTGGGTTATTAATATATAACGAATGGATAAGTTGGAAATGTAGCATTACTGGAAGGATAAAGCGAGGAAGGGAGATATTATAATTTTTTTAACGATCAAACCCTTATATATGCAAGTGAGAATCTCCTGAAAACAATGATGAGTAACTAGGGAATTGATATGGAGAATCATAATATAAATAGAGATGTAATTTAAAAAAATTGATTTCCAAAGTATTCTTAAAAATTTAATATTATTTTATATGATTTACTGTAAAAATATTGTTGGTGAAATGATCGGTTTAACTATGCATCACCATGCCCCAATTTATAAGAATTTATGGAATTTTATTAATGAACATATAATGATATAAAAAGTTCATGTTTCCCCGATAATATGCCAAATATTATATTTTCATGAATATAATTACACCAAACCTCATTTAATGTATATAAATAATTAAGGAGTCTTATAATCACAGATTTTGAATTATACATCCACATGAGAAATTAAAAACAACCACGATTTCTGTTAATAAATATGTTTTACCTACTCTTCTTAATTTGGAATGATCCCATGTTTGAAATTTATAATCATGTTAGAATATAGACTATTCTGAAAATATAAATTAAAAATTATAGATCATTTTCGATTATATCTATAATATTTCGCAAAATTACATAAACCCATTTAAACTAAAAATATAAATTATATTTATACATTTTCGATCACCTATTTATAGGTCCTTGTCTTCATGTTATGTATATTCTATTTGATATAATTGTGACATTTCTTCTCTAAATTAAATTACCCCATCCCATAAACAAATAACATATGTTCTGAATTGAATACTAAATCCATGAATCTTTAACCAAACACTTGTATCAATAATCTCCCTCTATGAATATTCAAAAACTCATAATGATAATCAACTATAAAATCATCTTTTAGAAAGTACGTAAATTTTTTTTTACTAAAATGGTCCCAATATATCTTGAATATATCATAGTCGTATATAAAACATGACTACCAATAAAATTTTATCCCTCATAATAGAATCATTATTCAATAAACATAATACTCTTCTAGTTTCTGACTTCATCAATAATAAATTCTCACCACATTTAAATGATATTCCATCTCCAAATTACAAAAATATACCTCAGAATTTTAAAATAATTTTTATTTGATATTTTTAATATAACATAACATAACCTATTTTTTCTTTTTAATATTTTAATTAATCTAAACAATCCATACATCTTTTTTTTGTTTCACAAAAATATATTTTGATATATTAGTAGATTATATAATAATGAAGAAATAAAATATATTAAATCCTTCAATTACAAAAGAAATGGATGTAACAAAATATGGATACTATATCTCTTAATACACCCTCTTTCAATGAGTATTTTATTCTTATCATACACAGTCATCATGAAAATAATGAAACTTGAAAACTTATTATCTGGTAATGATCAAATGTGCCTAAAAATAAGAATTAAAATATATTATAAATATTTAATAGATGATCAATTTCTTTGGACCATATTTTAGTTATCATTTATATGATTACCTTTTTTCCATATTCTATATGTCTTCCTCAGTTTTGGTGTTCCACTACCTTACATATAAATCTAATCCTCTTATATGTAAACTTTAAAATATAATCCTTGAAACTTCTACACTATGCTTCCACACTTTCCCATATACCACGGAGGAGACTTTACCCTAATCTTCTGTTGATAAATATAGTGCTAATGTAATTAGTGAAAATAAATAGAATAAATTTATAGTAACTAAGACAAGTAAAATTAATTCTGTCATAGAGTATGATCCAAAATCATAACCATCGCCAATACCCACCGTAGGTAAGCAACCAAAAATGAATAATATTTATATTTTTTTATATAACCCACACACTAAATTTATAATAATTTCCCAAAGAACTATATTTTACTTTTTTCACCAATAATTATAATTTATAAAATAATTTTATAAAAAAAATTAAATTACTAAACAATATCAAATCTATCAATGATTTTTTTCAAAGCCAAATACAAAAAAAATAGTGTGTCGATGGTGATTATAGGTCTTTATATCTGATCATATGACTTAGATGTTAGTTAATGACTAAGAACAAGCTCACTCAAGTAGTTATTACATTAGTAATAATACTATCATCACTCAAATAAAATAAAAAATAATAATAATACACACAAAAACTCAAACCACCATATATTCTTCTTATATTATCTTATATTTAAAAATAAGTCATTGTAACAAATATTTTTTTGGAAACCTCTATTCCTGGACCATAGGCTTGTGAAGATAAATCAAAGTACTCATGTCAAGTTAAATCTCATGGTATCCCCAGGTCAATGATTTCATAGGGTTCTCATTGGATCTAAATATAATTATACTACCCACTATGTAGACTTATCAATAAAAAAGGTCATCTGGGGAAACAATTTCAAATATGTATATTTTAGCCACAACCACAGTATTTGTTCAATGTTTTAGGTACAACACATTTATTACATATATCATAATATATATATTAATGGATTTTTAGAGATTAAAATATCCAAAATTCTCTATAGAACACACCCATTATTTATAGAACATGATTTTATAAAAAATGAAGACAATAGTTTAGAGTAGTTGTTGTTATGACTCTGATTTTAATTCAAAAGGTAACTAGGTTATTTTATTATAACATTTTTCAATTCAATAATTATACCCATTTTAAAATTTTGAAGTAAGATATTATTAATACTAGAAACTATAACGACACCCATGTAGTATGAAAAATCCTTATATGTTTTCACCATATCATTTCTAAAGAGAATAAACTCCTCAAATGTAATCTTATTGAAGGTAGAACACCACCCTATAGAAATATAGAAGTCATTATATAGAGATAATGGACTTATATATATCTAAAAATAATATATATTAATTAAGAATTGATGTTTTAATCAATTAAATAGTAAAATAACATTTTATTCTTGTGAACACTTTTATTATTATCTTAAAATTGATGAAAAATATCATCATTATATTCTTTCGTAGAAACATCATTTTTCAAATATACCATGGAAAGCTTTCTGAAAATATCAAAGGCATATAAAAATAAATAATAAAATATTATAAAACCTAAATTAGTTATCTCTGAATAATCTTATTCTTATTTTTATATTACAATTATTAATTATAGACTATAAAATTAAAAAACTAAAAAAATAGGAAATCTAGAAAAGAATATTCTGAGTCACCCCTATCATAATATACTTCACTAAATTATTTTTCATAAATATCATATTCAACAAACATCAATGAGATAAATAGATGAGAATTATTAGGTGTCATGAATATAGAATCAAACCACACATATATAATGTAAAATATTTTACCCCAACAATACGAATTGAAGTATAACATATCCATATAGAAATCAAGACCTTACCACATATTAAAAAATATTGTATATAATATATTAATCAAGTTCAGTATTATTTTCTATGGAAGCAAAATATATATTGATTTTAATTCAACACCAATTAAAATTAATATTTTATAGAAATAAGAAAATTAAAAAAAAAGAATTTTTCTATAAATAAAATATATAAATAGCATCCATTATTTTATTTATATATATATTCCACATAAAATATTTTTTCAAATTCATTCCACCACCAACATTAAATAAATTATATAAACTAGTAATTTATAACAAATAATTTAATATATTTAAAATTAAATTATTATCTAAAATTTCATATCATTTAAATAAATATATTTTATTTTTAACTTAGGTATTTTTAAATGATTAATTATTTAACATATTCCAATATAGATTTTGAATTTTATGCTTTTTTTATTTCTATAAAAAAAATTATTTTAGTACTTTATAAATAATTTAATTGATAAAATTTAGTGAAAACAAAACTCACATCATTAAATTTATTTCTTCTATTCAAATTTTATAATAACAATTCTAGAAATAAAAAGTAATTTCTTTATCCTATGAAATGGTTTCTTTTAAAATTATAAAATTTTATCATAAAAATAAAATCTAAACTATTTTTATGTTGGTTTTAAACAATTTTCTTCCCCTATTCTCTCATAGTGCTAAATTTTTCAATGATATTGAAAATTCTACAACCAAATTAGGGTCCTGATTGAATGTTTTCATTAATTTTATTTATTCCCTCAATTTCTCAAATCAATGCTACATTATTTCTATTAGGTCATTCTTTATTCATTTGATTAGTATTTTCATGTTATCTTTCACATTTTTAAGTGACACAACCCCATATGCCTATATAGACCCCCTCACCCATGATCGATTTTATAACTTTATTTCTATGGAATATTTTATTGGGTTCTTTACTATCTTATAAATTTATGATATGAAATTATAATAGTGTGTTAATTATAGACAATAGTTTGCATAAATTTTTTACCCCACACAAGTTTTTAGTTGATCATAAAATTAATGTTACGATCAAATCAAAATATAGAAGATAAATGAATAAAAAAGTACCAAATGGTAAATAGGTTCTCCAAATATCAATACATCTGTGAATTGTAAAATTAAAAGTGATGTAAAAAATAATGTGCATATTTTCCGATAAAAACCCATAAACCAAAAAGATATTATTATCAATCTAATTTTAATTACTGAAACCACTCACTTTTATTCAATATGAGAGGTGGATTCAAAGACATGTTCCTAGATATCATAGTTCCAGTATTGAAATATTCTTGGCTATAAACAAATTAGAAGGTAACATGTCATAAACCAAAGATATATCCAATAACAAGTTTATAGGTTGTGACATGTAGTTTATCTTTAATAAAATGTTACTTTATTTTACACTCTCATTTTTTTTGTTAGTAATAATGATTCATTTTTTATTTTACAAATAATAATATTATAATGAAGATAGAAATACTATATATTAAAATGAAAGAATTAAAGGTTATCATTCTAATTCTGAAAACATAAATCAAAAACTCTCTAATTTTTGTAATGAACATAAAATCACGGATGATAAAAAGAAGTATGTGTTAAGTAAATATTAGGGTGAAATTTTCGGTTTAATATCTGATTAAAAAATAAATGAAATTTTACATTCCTAGAATATGAATGTTGTTGATAAATCAACCAAGGAAATTTTTGTACTATAATTTAAAATTAAAAGGAAATAATAATTTTTTTAAACCATTACATGATAAATATATTGTTGTAAAGTGAATTGTTTTATAGTTTAAAGAAATAGAAAACAAAATTCCCCACTAGAAGGCAGTATTTTAAAAATTTATAAAAGTATCTAACAAAAAAGAGTTCCTATTATGGAATGGGTTTTAAATTACAGGAATTATACATTATCAATCTAATTCATGTGTTTTTATAGGTATCCATTTTATAATAAAAGTAAAAGAACTAGAAGCTGGATGAAATAGTGTTCTATGAATAGAGATCAATCAGTCTGATAACATCATAAACATATTTTGAAAGAACATTTAGAAATGGAATATTTAAGAGATATAATTATATATACACCTAATGTATAATTTTCTCATACATTTATACCAAAGGAGTTATGGATTCCCTAGAATTAATTTACAACAGGTGATGTCATTTAATATCATTAGATAAAAACATATTTTGAGTACATGTTAACATTTCCTTAATTATTTTAATATATGTCATAATTTATATATTTTTTAATTATTATTTTCATCATTTAGAATGTTTTTCTATAAAAATTATCCCAATAGTATATGGTATAGTTATTTTTTGACTAAATTTTAGTTTAGAAAACTTATAATATCTATATGATATGATATTTATTTAAAAGAAATTTATAAATTTATTTTTTAGGAAGAATATCATTCCATTATTATTGGAAATAATAGTGGGACAATATATCTTTTTGTTTCTATTTTATTTAATGTTTCAAAAATATCTTATATAATGTACTACAAGATTAAACTATTTTTTATATATATAATAGACTATTCATTAATTATTTTTTATTTAATTCATAACATGGTATGTGGTTTTATTTTCAACAACTCAAAATTTTAAACTATTATGTTTTTATATAATTAATCAACATTTGGAATGAATGTATCTTAATTGTTAGATCACATTTGATAAGTGGTGAATGTGGATTCCTATATAAATCCTAGTGGTGATAATGTTAGTTTTCTTAATGGAGTGTTATTTAGAAGACAGTTTCTGAAGATGGAGGGTTGAGATGAAGTATGTAATTACAAATAATCAATTGAATAACATGTTAAACATTATCTAAGTACTCCCAATAATTGGTTTTGGATTAAATCATATTAAATAAGATATATAAAAAATTAATAATTCTCAAAAATTAAATCTTGTTCTTGATCAGTTGATGAATGTGAATTCTACTATTTCATTTGTAAAAGAATATTGTTAAATTAATTTTATGAAAATTAAAAATAGAAAAATATAAAGAGTATCATGATCATGAAATAAAATATATAATGAATATGAATGAGAATATGAGGATATAAAATTATACTATTAATGTTCATTATTCCAAAAAAAAGTATAAATTAATGGAATGGGAATAGAAATTTTGATAAATAAAATGGAAATTAGAAGATCATATTATGGAAGACGAATTTCTGAAAGAGGAATCTAAAAGACAGAATAATGATATAGAAGTATTGAAGAGGTCATAAGATGATTTATAAAGAGAAAAGAGGAGTCTATAAAAGTTGATGAATAAAAATAATATAATGATTAAATTTTAAAATATATTGATAATTATGTATTTCCATAAATTGTCCATGAATTTTGTGAACATTTATTTTATGTTTTGATTATAATAATATTTTTATTTTTTCATATTTTGATTGCCTTTTTTTCATATATGATGATTATTTTTCTCAAATATTCTCAACTTATCTCATTATATTTTACATATAAAAAAAATTCTTCGATTATCTTTGAAAGAGGGATATGAATATTAATTATATCAAAAAACTTAACTTTTCCTTTTATTTTGTGAAAATATAAATGTAAGAAAAATATCGGAGAAAGGGGGTTTTCATCAGAAATTAAAATAATGATATTAGTTTGGTTTCACTTTTTCAGAATCTATTACTCAATATTTCATGAACATCAACTTCCTCATGTTTTCTTTTTATTGGTTATAATTTTGAAAATTAAAAAATGGGATTTGGATGACTATTTTATTCTAATAATGTTCCCAATGTGGTTTTAAATCTACTTCTAATAGAGTGAGCTTTCATAAAGGTGGGATTTAAAAAATGGTAAAAACTAGGAATTATATGTTTTTTATTAGAATAGATAAAGTGTTTTTTTTTATTATTTAAAAAATAATATTTTAATTCAGGTTTGTGAATATAATAAAGAAGATATAATCAAGTAATGACATTTATTTTTCCTTGATTTTAAAAAACAGAATATACCTAGGATTGAATAATATTAAACTTGACATATGTTATTTTGTGTTTTTATGTGATGTTTTGTCATTATATTATTTTTTATAATGAAATGTGATCTTGGGTTCTAATGAACTATGGTTATCTACCAGAACAAATTTGAGCACTATGATGTCATTATAATTGAATGACAGAGATAGAATCTACATCGATTTATAGATGGGTTCTGTGTATGATGTAGTTGTAACCATACCAAATGATCTTAGAAAATGACTATTTAATAATTTTACAACATCATATATAAATTCAAAAATGGTTCTAACAGAATAAATGTATAAGAATTATGTGTTAAATATACAATATGATCCCATGGTCATGTTAATGTTTTTCATCATTCCATAATTAATCACCACTTTTGATTTATTTTATTTATGTTTTTACATTGATATATCATTGTTAGTTATTCCATGAAAGGATTTATGTTTAACTGTATTTTACAATCTTCATATCCACACGATCATGATGGTTGCCTTCTTGGAAACCATTCTATTTCTAATCACATCATATTTTTGGGATTTTAGCGGTGGAAGCTATTTTGTATAAACCATAATCATTGATGAATTTCTCATACATAGTTATTTCCACTAACAAGATCAAAGAGTATTGCATGTAAATAATAGGTTACAAGTCTAGATCCACCTTGATCAAGAGGATCATAAAATAAAAAAAATTTAAGGTAACATAGTTCATTACAATGTAAACCTCATAAGTACATCTTTATTCATTGAAAAAGATACAAAATAATCAAAATGACATAGTCGTAATAAGATGATGCAAAAAATAAACATAACTATAAGAGCTTATAGATATTTTAACAACAATATCTTTATCTTTATATCCTCAGAGATCGTTGGTCAATTTATTTATGGCATTTAAAAAATATCAATTGTTAAATTCTAAGATATTTAGTTGTGGATAAATCTATATCAGATATAGAATCCATATTTTTATTGATGTAGAATATATATTTAGCATGAAATGAGAATTCCATTACAGTTCTCAAAATAATTTCATGGGATATAATCAATTCCCCATAACATAAGATCACATTTCATCAGATCATATAATCTAATGTTAAAATATCACAAAAAAACAATTAATAATAAATATCATTTTAAATGTAATTCAATCATGAGGGTATTTTGATTTTTAAAACCATACATAAATAAGATTCATTGACCCAACTGTTATTAAGGTGGATGGTTTGGTATTTAAACTCATGATCCCAGATCGGTCACTCAGTGGTTGAGGCAATGTTTCTTCTATATTTTTTTAGGATACAGTTTTTAGATTCATTGATGTTTGTAATTTACATCATGATTTAGTGAATTAAAATGGGTTTATATACATACATATATCTTTGATAACTGATGTCTACAAGTTATTATTTCGAATTTTATATCCCCATTTAGGACTACCTCTTCATGTTCTCCCATTTTCTCAATGGTTGGTTTTTATATTTCATCCATATTTTCTAGTTGGTGTTATTTAATGGTTTATATTTTAATTAGTTTTCTCATTACATACCTTTCCCTTTATACCTAACAAATTTTCAAGGGAACAAGTTAGGTATTACTATTGTTTGTAGATTATATGGGTTTTTTGGTCCCCTTATGAATCTAATTAAGAATATGATAAAGAGTGTGTTTTGCAGGGGCTTTGAATACAGGTCTTTATCATGATCTTCATTCATATGATATAGTATGGGTGAAGCTAGTGATTTGATGATGGGGTTTATTATTTTGATCTCCCCATTAATCTATCATAAGAATGTTTTACATATACCTTTTTTGAAATATATTAATTATATTCCTTCCAATGTTTTACGAAGTAATTATAATTAATATTAAATCTATTTTTTTTAGTTCTGATTAATTTTATTTTTGTATGTATCTGGATGTTCATAATTTTAATAATTATTGGTGATTATGATGATGGGTGGATATGAAACTCCAGGAGTTTTATTATGTGATGTATTTTATCATCTTCTATCAAAAAGGTGTTATATGGATCCCTTGAAGAGTTTGGTAGTTCATTGTTCATAAATTTACATTGTATCGATGGCCTTTTAATATTTGGTTTCTTACTGGTGTTGGGTGGAAATAATATTTTTCAAGTATTTTTCAATTATAATAGTGAATAATGATGAGTTTATTCTATCTTCTAATGTATCTATGTGATTTAGGTGACAACATGAGATGTAATCAAGTCAGTTTGGTCTTAGGAGTTCTAAACATGAATGAAAGGGAGGTAATGGGCTAATACCTCAAGGACCGGGATTGAAGAATCTTTGTTTATTAATTCCAACAATTATTATGCAAATGATAAATTAAATTTGGTCTTATATATAATTGTGGTGAACTAGTTAGTCAGATATAAACCATTTATAATTATATTTAGAATAATTTTCAAAAATATATGAAACATATATTATTAACAGTTTTAAAATATTAAACATATATTATTCATTACCTAAATTTTAATATATATATATATATATATGTTTGTGTATTAATAAAATAATTAATAAATGTATATATTCTTTTTAAAAAAATATCATTAAATTAAAATAATATTAAAATATATAAGAAAAAATGTATTCCTTACACATATATTGTCCTACATTTTTAGAGGTCATATATCATAACCATATTTAATTTATTCCTTTGTACACTATAACCCATTTAAAATAAGGGGTATTTTTTGGAGTCCACCATACCCCATATTTTAGGGTTTGATGACCTATAACATGGGTCAAAGGCCCATTAATCACCCCTATTTAGTTTACGAAAAGGAGGATCATGATTTCCTCAGTTGGAATGGGGTTTTATCATATATTTGTTTCACTCAGGTCTTTTTCAATGTAGTTGTGTGAGTTTTTTGGTTCTATGACTGGGTAGGGTTTGATATATATGCTTTTTGTCTTTTTATTTGTTTAGTCAACCTTTAATGCCTTGTTGAGGTTTGAGTTTTTTTACGGGATAGATGTTGTATAATATTTTCATTTTTTTGTCTTTAATATTGGATTATTATGATTTCCTCTCATACATAATCAAAATTATATAAAACATTGTCCATTAGGGATTTTTTAGGTATACATTCGGTTTTTTCATGGTGTTTTTGAGAGTCTTGTCAATTTTTTCAAATTTTGAATAAATATTGATTTTATCATGATATTAGAAACATAAATCTCCCACATAGAAAATTCAAAAACTATTTCTATGATTATATTTAAAATATTTAATAACTAAATAAAATTAAATATATATCTAAAAAGTAATTTTCATTAAATTTCTATTTTAATATTTTTATTAGATAAATATTTATACTTTACTCTTTAATACAAATTCTAAAAACATTTTCCATATATTTAAGATACTACCATACTAGGATGTTTGAAACCACTTAAAAAAACCCTAACATGTAATGATTATTTATTTCATGGTCATCATATTTAAATTTTAAATATATTGATAATAATTGGTTTGTTGGGTTTGTTTTAGGTTTTTTTATTTTTCCTTAGTTAAAATTGAATTTAACATTCTGTATGACAGGTATCATATTTTCACCCTTAATTTAGATTGAGGAAATAATTTCCATTTTTATTTTAGTGGCATGTGATGTGTTCAAAAAATAAATTAATGTCATAGTATTAATTCATTTATATTAGCAGTCTAATATTATAATCATTAATTGATGATTCAGAAAATATTATATTGATATATTATATGTATCTTTAGCATACATTAATTCATAGAAAAATGGATTGTATAAAAATACATGATATAATCATAAATATAGATGGATCATGATTCTATGGGGAATAATTTCCTTGAATGAGATCATATTAAATCTCTTTTTAGATTTAGTATAAATGATTAATCTCTATATTTCACTATCATATTATAACATATTAATATGACATTATGAATATTGTAAATTATTTATATTAATTATGGTCATATTTAAATTTATTCAAATGATTAATAACTTTACCTTAAAATATAATTCCAAATTATATCATAACATCTATTATATAATACAATTCATGAAATAGAAATATAAAATAGTTCTTTATGGCTACACAATATAGTTTATGTTTCTAGAGATCTCAGACCTGGTGGTGCAGTGATCTTTAGCTACTGCACATTTGGATTATCACGTTCTTTTATATTACAATAATATTATTACTATCTCCTTATTTCATATGTGTTTTTAGATTTTGGTTATACCTCATACTATCAAATCAAAACTCCAAAAATATGCCATTATTATTTGAAAGTGATGAAAAAATATATATCTTTTCATTATAATTTAAAAAATAGATTAGATTCGATGAAAAAATAATAGGGTCAACGTTGATCATAGAGATCCATTTTCCTTGACCTTTTTCAATGTTTTTCCATTTCCAAATTGATTTATAAGTTATAGGCTATAGTTGGTCTCATAGATCCTCTTTGTTTTTACATTTATTTTTTCTCATATTAGTATTTCAAAAGTATAGGTCACCTAATGATAATTGTTTTTTAGATGATATTTACATTTATTCTATTAGACTATGTATTAATATAATATCCTTGATACTAAAATTTCAGTGTTGTAGATTCACTTTATTTTCCACCGACTCCGGTAGGAAAATCCTATTATGCTTAAAAGAATTTTTTATACATAGGGTCACCTTTTTGGGTTGAATACAAAAATATATGTCTAATAATTATATATACCACCACCAAATTTCATAGAAATGGGGACTTGTTCTATAAGATGATTTTAGATAAATAGAATAAGTCGATTATTAAAGATACAGACAAGATTTTTGGATGTTTTGATGTTGGAGGGTATCCCTATCTAGGTGTTGAACACTCTATGGAAAAAACCTTTCTTCATAAAGGTTACTATGAATCAAGATAAATAGGACCCACTATCTAAAAAAGGGAATGGTTAAATATAATCTAATGAGAGGTCCCTTATATATAATGTTAATGAGTATACTGATGTTATAATGGATCATATATCTTTCAGACATATAATTGAATACATTACTTCAACCATATCATTATTTATGTAATTTTCCCCACTACTGCCTTATTTTTTCATTGATAATCAGAACAATTTTATAAGACACTTGGAGAGATTTAGAGCTCTAGTAGTAGGTGAATCTAAACAAATATTTATCGTATCCTTATTATTAACATTTAATGTTTTTTCATATTTATTTCAAATTATTGTGATCCTCCTACAATATATTTCGTGTCTATGGGGAAGAAGAAATGAAAACATAAAGGGTCCTAGTTGGAGATTTTTTTTTAATTTAATGAAATGAACTAATGAATTCATTTACATACAGGTTCACAGATCTGGTTAAGAAATAATACATATTGGATGGGTAAGGCATCAATAACCTTGATTTTTTTGAAGATTCACAATTATAGTATTTTGAAATAGGAAATAAATACTAAACGAATTATTTGTTTAATTAAAATAGGGTATTTATGTTTCAATGTTACATGTTCCAATTCTTGGACCCCTATAGTTTTAGAACCTAATAAGAAGATTGAAAAAAATTCACTTATTTATTATTGGAATTAGTTTATTGAATTTTATGACACTATCCAAAAACAACATAATTTTCTAGTGGGGGAATAAATTATTTTTGATTCCCAAAATTAATCATGTCATGAATAAGATAAAACAATGTATGTTAGTATTATTTTAAATAGTATTTTATTAAAAATATGATAAGGAATAATATACACTTATGTGGATAGAGATTTCTAGAATCAATCTTGGTAATCTATCTTGGATTTTGGGAAGTGATTTCAATAATATTATAATCCTATATAAATGAATGTTTAAAATCAATAAACTAATAATTTTATGGACTAATTTAATAGATTATTATCTAATTTGATTTTGGTTTGATGGGAAGCCAATTTATATGGTGGAATTACAATATATGAGAGAAACATATATGAATTATGATAGATTGGTTTCTCCCCAATTTTCGTAAGATCATATGGGTTTTTTATAAAACATTATATGTTTTAATTCATTTTTTACATATTATTCATTGATTAATTTAACTATATAACCCCAATCTTTAGTGACATGGGTATTTCTCAGGTAATAAATAACCCATTTTTGAGTTTCAAATTCCCTAGACCCCTTAGTTATAGAATTGTAAATTTACACAATAAATAATTCATTAAAAATTAAATCTAATGGTTATATTGAATATGTTATGTGTATTACCCCGTATTTAAGATGATATGAAATTTTGGTAATGGAAGAGACATCTTAAAAAATTTTAATCATAGAAATAATATTTTTATCCCATATATATATTTTTTTTCCAAAACTGTTTTATTCCAAAGTATAGAATAAGATGATAAAATTTACATAATATTTCTGATTAGAATAATGGTTTTACCCAATGAGCTCTATATTTGGGGGTCACATCATGGTCATAGGATTAGAATATCCTGAGTGAACAATTAAATAGATAAATAAATATTTAATTATTTAACTAATATCTAATAAATTTATTTATGTTTGGAAGACATTAATAATATCAATATTTAAACCACTATCATTATTTTTTGTATAGGGTAGGTTTTTCATCATGGGGACTAACTCTACTGTGAAGGGGTGTTGAAACAGATTTTATTTCTGATGGATACTACATCAAATCAATGAAAAAATTGACACAACTATAGATGATGAATAATCATCCATTGGGAATAATGTTATAAACATTATTTGATATTATTTTTATCCATTAAAGTTATTTATAAGTATAATGAATGTTCATGAATCTTGGTTTATTAAATAAAACCCCCTGTATAATTTTATTAATTTCTTCTCTTAGATTCAATCCCCCATTTATGAAATTCCACATTTTCAATATCATTCTAATGGAATAGAGATTGGATATAGGGATTTGTTGATTATTATTAACTTTTTTATTGGTGTTTGTGTGATATAGTTGAATAAATAATGATTAACAGGAGGGAAGTAGTGAGAGGTATTAAAATTATCACCTTCTAAATATTTAATCCCATCTCATTCCTCTCTCTTCATTCATTATTACACAATCTTGTTTGAATTATGTGACTGGAAACCTTATCATTATTATATGATAATGAAGGGGTCGTTGGGGTTATTGGTGAAATATGAATATGGTGTTCTCTACTATCCTCAAATGTGGCTCATGATATGGCATGAGGTTTTGACCATAAGATGAAAATAAAATTATGAGGTATTATAAACTAAAAATATTAGTGTTATGGGTTGGTGTGATGGGGGATAGCGTGATTTATCCCCATCGATACAAGTTAGTGTGATCATATAACGATGTCACTCAATTTATAAGAGAAATGAATTCCTCACATTAACCCCATCATGCAAGACCATCATGGGATCTCTGCCATATGTTAATAAAAAACATAAAATGAATGAAAATAATTATGCGTGAAGAGGTTTTTCTATATAACCCACAATATTCATGATAAATGAGAAATACTATAATATGAAAATTATTATAATTTCTCTTGTTTGTATTATTTATTTTTTATTCTCATTATAATTAATATTTAACTGAAAAAATCATGGTCAAGAGACTGATTACAAAGAGTGAACTATATAAGGTCTATTTAAATTTACATTTATAATATATATATAATTGTTATGTGCTAAAAATATCAATATTGTTGATTTTTTTGTTTTGTTTATTTTTTAGTGTTTTTTGTTGTTAAATTTTTTTCTTATCACTTTTCCATGTGATTTCAGATTGATGATCCACCTATGATATCATAATTATGTAATCAAGATGAATTTTCAAGAGCAATATGAGAGACAAAATTCTCACTCATTGGGTGAGCTCTGGTGCTGTTGAATAATGCCTCCCATCTATCTTAAAATGAAATTCATTATATTTATCTAATACCCATTTAATGAAAATAGATAGCAAAACATATTATTTTTATACATTTATTGTATTGGTGTGGAATTTTTATAAAAATGAATCCAATTTAGTGATGAGATAAAAAGGATTCAATAATTAGCTCTACATGGATGATGATGGGGGTACAAAAAAAATTAAGAGTGTTCATGTCATATAGGTTGAGTTTGTATTTTTCCTATGTGTTTTAGGATGTGGTCGTCTATCTATTGGCCATCATAAATGATGGTTCAATATTCCTTCTATATAGTCGGGTTTTAGATCCTCTATATATATTGTTGGAATTACCCCCATCTATGATTTTATTCAAGTACATTCTCTTCCACCATGGTTTGTATTCCCTAAAACTTATTTTTCATCCAGGAGGGTTGTGATCCTATATTAATATTCTCATGAGGTATTTTGTCTTTCATGGTAATAGTTTTTTATATTTTTGTTTGGTGTTATTCTTTTGATGTACCATAGGGGGTGTTATTACCTTCAATATTGGGCATTCGTACTGATGAGTAGGAACCCACATTATATATTAGTGTTATAGTGAGTAAGTTATAAATCAGAGTAGATAATATTTTCCTATTGTTTTTTATTCTCCATTATGTCATGGGTTTTATTAAACCTGAAACAATAATGTGTTTTGTTTAATTCAAACTATGAGATTCCATTTTAGCATTTTGAGCATCATTATCTTCTTATGAGTTTAAAATATTTATGGGTTTGATCCATCATGATTTTTACATATCTATGTTCTTGGAAATTTTAGTTGTTGGCAATATTTTTATTACTATATCATTTTTTGCTATGGTTTCTTCCATATATTAGAGTTTTGATTAGTTATTCCATATCAACTTTCTAGTTATTCTGTATAACCATAAGCATTGAGATGACATAGTGTTATAGATTCCCCCTTTGATTCCATCCTATACACCTATCATATTACAAGTTTGAGATGACTTGTTGTATTGTCTTTCTATTATTGTTTAGAGCATCATATTGGGTATGGCAGTAATCACCCATGCCTTGAAATTGTTTCGATATGTGTTTTTTTACAAATGATGCACAATATTAATGATGGTTTAGGTAGATATGGAGCTAGTGTGTATTATCTGGAGCTAATCCCATGTCACTCTTGGTGTTTCATGATGAATATTAATGGTTCATGATGACCATAGAATCCACAACCACATGAGGATGATATCTGAGTGTATGTAGTAATGTGAATATTTTCTTGAGTTATGTGTTGCTAAAATCATGGAAATTGATTGTTTTATAGATTCTTTAAATATATCTATGTGGGATGTTTATGTACATGATTTCACATGAATGTGTTATATATAGTTTAGTTTCATATATTTATCATGTTAATGTTACTAGTTGATATATCTCATTTGAGATTTTTCATTAGTGATTTTATGATATTGGATAAAGCCTCTCATATATTGAGATATATATACTCAAAGGAAGTCACTACCCCCATCCTATTGGAGGTGAACGTCTGGTGGAAATATCATCTTACTACCGACCCAGGAACGGTCCCAATTTGTTGAGTCATTTCATTGATGTTATTAAGGTATAAAAATATTTATATATATTCCAAAACCCTAGTGTTTTATTTTTTATAATTTTTTTTGGATTTGTGATTATTTAGGGAGTAGATTTTATAATTCGGACTAAGTGATTCCATTGAAAGGGTATTGAAGTTTTTTCTAATCTACAGTGTAGTGTTCATCACACTATGTTAGTCAGGAGTCCCACCATGATAAGTACCTATGTTAATTATATTTCTTATTTTTGGAATATATAATTTCTTGAAAATTGGGAATTGTAGATTGTAATATATTTGTGAGGGTTTTCAACAAGGAAAAAGCCATACATATAAGAGGTCATGCCCAAAATGGGGTGTCACACCAATTTGTCGTATCTAATATATTATAAACCTTATGATTTTTTTAAAATGTTTGTTTCACCCAAGAATAACTGTATGTGCTTACATTCAAAAAAACATTGTGAGTTAATGTAGGTCTTTCCATGACCACTAAGGTCACATCATGATGAGGTTTATAGATATAAGTATTGCATCTTGGGATTGAGAGTCATACAATGATGTCATAGCCCTGGGAGTTGGGGTTAAACCACTAGAAGGGTGTATAACCATGAATTATAAATCAATTAACTAAATACTAGTAATATACTAGGTCATGATAGGGGTGTCAAACTATAGAACTAAATCTTGAGTAAATTCACATCGAGTAGGAGGAGGGTTATTTCGTGATTACCTAGAGTGCATGGTTATATAGTTCATCCTTGGGGAGGGTTATCATGTAGTAGTTAGTATAGTAAAATAGTGAAGTGTAACCTAATATGTTTTTTAATAAAATAAAATAAATAAATGTGTTTAAATTATTTTTTCTGAATATTAACTTCACATTTTTACCATTGTTCATAGACCTCTGCCACCCTATATCATGAGCTCCTATCATCCCAGGTGATATATAATTTTTTTCAATAAATTTATCCACTATTTAACATGGAGATAGAAATTTGTAATTATATCATTCCTCCTCAAATTATTATAATATTTTATCACAATATATTTTCCTTACACCAATTAAAACCACATATTATATTTTTCATTTATCCCTAATTAGTCAATTTGTGTCATCTATATCAAAATTTGTAGTCAATATTAAATATGTAACTACCTTTCTGTATAAGTTATGTGGTCTAAAATATATACCTCCAATATTTTCACATTTGTATGCACATGTAATGTGAGTTTTAGTTGAACAAACATTTAAATGTCCGTAAACAGTATAAAGTTACTTATTTATATTTATTTTTAAAAGAAAACTAATGTTTTATGATTATAAAAATTCATGTGACATATCATGTTACTAAATAATGAAAAATATAAAATAATTAATTCATAAAAAATATGTCAAACGTTATAGTAATTGATATAGTCACCTCCATGTGATATTTCAAATGTTCTCTGGTAGGATGATGGTCCCCTAGGTTACATTCTAAATGTTTTAGGGATAGATATTCTTCTCTCTAGGTGATGTTCCTAATGTACTATAGTAGGATGTGGTTTTTCATGGGTAAAATTTTAAATGTTATAGAGTATAATATTTCTCCCTCATGGATTGATTCAAAATGTCCTACGGTAAAACATAGTTCTACTGGGTGGTTTTGTATTGAAATTAGAGCCATCCGACACTAGATAAGTAGATATAGCCAATCATGGGTTATGCTATATAACCTAAGAGTTAATAGTTGTTTTTATATTTTAGAATTTTCCCATTAGAGTAAACCAGAGTTTAAACTATTATTTCTAGATATATTTACGCACATCATTGGTGATGACCAGTTTATTTATACTTACACCATGTTTGGGCCACCGTGGGTGGCTGGGTAGACATCATAATTTTACAATAAGATAATGAAAAAGGCCATACAATTGATTATTTAACTAGTTATCTAATAAAAACATTAGAGATGGGACAAAGCAATGACCTAGAATGAATTTTATGATTTTATGCATATTTTTATTATTTTAGTTATTATTGGAGATTTGATATGTATGATAATCTAATTGGAAACATGATTAATTCTTTTTGATTTATGTGACATTTATAACATTCATTTTAAAATAACATGATTTATTTATATTTCTTTTCTTTTATTTTTATAGTGATTTTTTCACTATATCATATCTGATTGGTTATTATCATGATTTTTTCACCCAATAATTTTAATTACCAATCTAGGGGTATATTTACCCAAAGACCGTAAAAAGATCCCAACTTCTAGTCGGAATATTCTAGAACATGGGGTGGTGTGCCTGAGGACATGTCACGCTCATGTCTAGTTATTATAGAGTAATCCAGATCCTGGAATTAGAATGTTTTGATAGATATTATATATTTTTTTATTAATATTTTTGAAAGGTACAAAATATAAATTTTACTATTTTGCTGGATTATAAAAAGGGGTTGTGACAACACATTATACCAATAAATTATAATTCAAATTATAATGTTTTTCTTACCTATGATTGGTATCCTTAAATATAACATATGGGAAAATCATTTAATTTTTAGACAATAACTAATATAGTGTTTTACCATAAAACATGATACTTGAATATTATCTAACAGATTCGTTATTTTTTTCATTGTCATTATAAATAATAATATATTTTTTATAATTGTTTTCAATTGATTTAAATTATAATAAATACCAATAATGTTATTTATTTAATATATTCTGAATGAAATTTAATCTCAATAAACCAAAAATGTGATATCCTTGATAAAAATATAGCATAATTGATAATTTAAATATTGTCGATCCTTTATGTATATAATAGTGTCCCTTAGTATAGGTAGGTTGTTCTAAAGTGATTTCAATGTTTTTGAAACCTTTATTAAATGTGTTGTATATGTTAGAGGGATTTTATGCATGTTTGTACTTTCCATAAACTATGATATCAAAATATATTATAGAATTTATTCTAAGGTTTCTTTTTTATCATTGTAGAAATATTACACTATATCAACCTTGAATGGAGTTCCAGGAGGGCGGGGATGAGAAATCCACACTTGAGGTTGGGTCAAACCCCCTATATAATAACTATTGATGATAAATGATATAAAATATGGAATATTATGATGATTTATATATTACTTGGAGAGGTATACCCTAATTTGTTGTATTTTCTAAGCTGGTTATATCCCAGAAGATCACATTATAAAACCCACCATTGTTTTAAGGTGAGGGTTTCTCCCATGTAGGTGATATTTTAACACCCCCAGCTTCCACGGTATGCTTCTCTTTGAAAAATACAGTAGCATGTGTTGTACACAACTTCGAGTTCTAACACACACCACAACCAACCAAACTAGCCGTTATGAATAGTAATACCTAATTTTTTAACTTTTATAAATTTATTCTTTCAAAATGAAATTCATTTTTGGATTCGGAATATCGAAATTAGCTTAGGGTGAAATTTTTGTATTTTTCTGAAAACATTCAATTTTTGATGAATAGTGAAAAAACACCGAGTTATAGTTTAAAACTGAATTTTTATTTAAATAATTATTTATTTTATTTAAATTTAATTAAGGTCAAAATAGATACATAATAAAAATATATGTTAAATCTAATTAATTGGAGTTAGTTTAGAATAAATTTAGATATATAAAAATTTTATGGAACTTTTCATCGTCTTTTACCCACCTCCTAGGAGAATTTGGAAATTCTCATAATACATAATTTTTCTGATTCTGTGAGTAGAATTTAGAAAATCCAAGAGACACGGTTAATATCAAGGAGTAAAATTTGGTTCAATAAGATAAAAATAATTGTTGGTGAATAGTAACTTTTTACATTTATTTACCATGGTTAAAAGTAAATAGGGTAATTAAGGGTAAAAATGATATTAATATTACCCTAACATATGTACTAATTCTCTTGGACAAGTTTATATCGACCAAAAACAACCTTATGAAGAAAATATTATCATTTTAGTTCCACTTGAATTATATTTGTATATTTATTATTATTTAATTCAAAGAAGAGTTAAAAGAGTTAAAATCAATGTTTAATAACTAAAACATTTTTAATATATGCTTATAAATAAGATAAATTCAATTATAAATATTCATTAGAAAGATAAAACTATATCTAACATAATGGTCTTTTATTCATAATTTTTAGACACTATATAATTTAATTTATTTATGACACAATGGTGGTGCAGTAATTACCTAATTAATGAAATATTAAAATAATTGATATTATAAATATCAAAATAAATGTAATTTGAGTATTTTTATGAATTAAACTAATTTTATAGGTTAATATTACATATTAGGACCGATTATGTAAATTTTTTTCGAATTAATAATTCTATTATGAAATTATCAAAAACAAAATACCCAATAGTGTCAAAATTGACATAAAAGTGTTTTTAAAATAAATATTATATTATTGATTTATATTCTATTCATAAAAATATAAGGTTCGGACAAAAGACTTAAATAATTATAGGTGTATCATTAATGGACCACTTGGGGGTATCTTGGAAGTTTATAGTATGTTTATTGACTATATAATATAAAAATTCAAAGAGACATGGTAATTGTCAAACTAATTAACTAAGAGTTAAAACTAAAAGATAAGGTTAATAAAGTGACCCAAACCTATCTAAAACATATTGGTTGAGTGGATTTCGACCCATCCCCACCATAAACTTTAAATAATACACTTTTGAGCCATTATAAACTGAATATAAATTTATTATAAAATAATATTTCAATTTTTTCCAACGGTGCCCCTCACCCCTCTTATAAAAGGGCACTCCCCCTTCTCTCAATTTCACACCTTCATAGCCTTTGGGCTCGGCCAACCTCTACCCAAATACCCTCAAAAATATCCTCCCTTCATCCTAGAGTCTTTCCTTTAGTCATAAAGGAAACCTAAGGAGCCCTTTTGATAAAATCAAAAGGAAGAACGTGAAGAAGAGGTAATGTTTTCACCACCCTCTTTCAAGTTCCTTTTTTCATCAACTTATTCTTTTTTTGTTATTTACATTATAAAATAATAAATCCAGTATATTCTATATACTATGATTTTATTATAAATATGGTACAACCATATTCTGTATTCTATTCATCTTTTTAATGACATGTCACCATACGTGCGTACGTACGGCTTACCGTCTCCACGTCACGGTGTAATTGTTATTCAATATATTATTATTTGGATGGGTATAATAATGATGTGTAATTCATGTAAAAAATAAATATAACATGATAATGATTCTGTATATATGATATACCATCCAATTTTATATTATTTTAATATCAAAAGAATTATATTGTCGCTCGTGCGTATGTACGGACAACCGCCTCCACGAACGCGATGAGATTCATTCCCCATCGTATCCATTCAGGACTAATTCTCATTTGATGATTAAATGTTATGTTTAAGAACTTTATATAATTATGGATATGAATAAGATACAACTTATCCATAATAATCACGACTTATGTAACAAAACATATAAAAGAAAATGAGTAAGTTAACACCCGAAACAATGATAATACTAAAATATTATTAAGAAAGCATTATTAGAAGATCATATATGATATCATAATTATGTATATGGTTTTTGTATAATTTAATAACATTGTTTTAACTATAATAAATGAGGTTAACATACCATCGGCTACATAAAATTACTTGGTAAGGGTTTATTTCAAAATCTATTCATTATCCGAGGTTGTTTATATGTAATTATCTATAGGGACCTCTTTATCATCCACATACATGTTTCTTAAAAATATATTTCAAATCATTCTTATTATTTTAAAGTCTATGGAATAATGTCATTTATACCCTTGTTTAATTTTTATAAGTATTTTAAAAAGTAATCTTTCTGTCATTTTCCAAACAAGGTCCTTTTTAACTTTTTCGACAGAATTAAGGTAAGAATGTCTTTTTTAACTTATACGGTGGGTATGGCTATTTTCCACCATTATAAAATCGTCGAATCTTCCCTTACAAGCTTATAAGAAAATTTTAAAAGTAAAATTTTTATTGTATAATTATGTGACTTTTAAATGATTTTAAAAAAGAGATATTTCCATCAAATAGTTTTGATTTCATCTATGTCAACATCCTTTGATGGATTTTAAGCTTATTTGAAGTTGATTTATTGTGATACAAAACATCCATATTGTATTCAACGTTTTGTGATATGTTTGACTGTGGATGTGTTATGTTTTTACCATTCATGGTTTATGTAGAATGTATTGACATTTTGTATTCTAGTTTTAATATGAATATTTATGTTATGTTTAAACCTGTTCATATGAGGAATGTATTGTACATAATAAGTGACGGTTGGATCCCGCTATATCTCCTCAATGCATCGGCAGGTTTCATGAGACAAACTAGTGTCTTGTCATAAGGCCTTGACAAAATCTTACTTGTAGTCTTGGCACGAGGCCTTGGCTATGTGGATATGATAGTCTGGCATTATGAATTCCATCATTATGAAAGTGGTTATTGATATTCAATGTGATTATTAGACTAGTAGATTATCCATGTGAATAATTAAATGCCATTATTTCATTTTATCTTTGCCATATTATGATTAATTTCAAGTTTAAAAGGCTTTTGATTTAGTTATACATTGCCTTAATGTTTTATGCTTATTTATGAAAGTTTCTGCTATATTTTTATCCTTACTGAGCATCTGAGCTCACCCATTTCAATGTTTTATTTTTCCCAATATGTGAAGAATTAATTTATGAATGACCTGCAGGAATAGTATGAGGGGATATGATGAAAATTTTTTGTTGTAGTTTTTTTACTTTATGATGTAATGTATGAATTAGGAATATATCTATTGTTTCCAAGACTACTAAACTAATTGTTATTTCGAAACATGATCTTTTCTGATCATGCCAATGTTATGTAATAATGCACCAACTCTAGGTAACTGGGGTCAAGACGTTACAGTTGGTATCAGAGAAAGTTTAATACAAATCTTGGGAGCTAGAATTAGATAATATCTGATTAGAGCACATATACCTAAGATGGATTTTGAGGATTAGTATAGAAGAACTTCCTAGAATTTTGGTATTGTAGAGATTTTGTGAGTTTTCCGAGAAATACATCCCTACATGGATACGAGTAGGTAGAGGCAGCTCTGGAAAAAATGTACCTAGGGGTAAAACCCCAAAACACCGCTTTGAGATAGACTCAAACGAGAACCAGTGCACGACAAAGGGAATTGCTGCACTCTTGGTTACGAAACTCCCGGGGGATATGATTAGGATAATTCTCATTTACATTAGAAAAAATTATGAATGGTTTATGAGTACATACCACCTCAAAGAAACCATTTTTATGATTATGGATTATATCCATAAACTGTTCGATTTATGTTTAGTGTTTTACAAGTTTGAAATTTTTTATTTCAATTCATAAACTAATCTAGTTTTTGCCATTGTTTAGAAATGGATCATAGTGGAAGGAATGGAAACCATATCAATTCACGCACTCCATGTAGATAATTTACATCCTGCTCAAGATTATTATAGTGGAAATGGTAATGCAACTGATGCTGATTAGCTAATCACCATACTGGGACAACTCACTCAGCTTATGGATAATAACCATACCCGTATGGAGCTCCCTGATCCTTAGCATGGAGGATCAATGTTAGATCGCTTCATGAGGAAACAACCAGCAACATTTAATGGGAGTACAAATCCCTTAGTAGATGAGTACTGAATAATTTCCCTAGAGAAAATATTTCAGGCTTTGGAGAGTAGTGAAAGGGAAAAAGTTATCATGGCAGTTTACCGCCTCACTGGAGATGCTGATCAATGGTGGTCCTTGATTCAAAACATAAAGGATGATGAGGAAGTATCAAATATGCAATGGAGTGAGTTCCAAGAACTTTTCTTAGAAAAATACTTTCCTCGTGACCATCGAGCAGATATGGAAAAGAAATTTTGGAGTCTGAGAGAAAAGTAGGATGATAATGTCCCAATGTATGAGGCTAACTTTACAAGGTTAGAAAGGTATGATGGAGATTATATATATAACTGAAGAAGTAAGATTGATCATTTCTTTTTTGGGATAAAACCATTTCTCCGTCGAGCATTAGTCTCTCAAACCTTCTCGTTGTACGAAGGTATAGTCTCATGTGCTATCAAGACATTAAAGGAATTCTCAAAGTCTTATGACTTTAAAGCAAAGCAGGATAAGAAGATATCTGCTGATCACTCTTGGAATTGAAATAATCGGATGAAGGGGAAAGTTGAATATCCATACTGAAGTAAATGTGGGATGAAACACCCCAGTACATGCTTAAATGGAATGGGAGTCTGGTACAAGTGTGGTGAAAAAGGCCACCAAGCTCGTGATTGTAAGGGGAAGAAGGAAGCTACCAATGTGAAATGATACAAGTGCAGGGAGATGGGACATTATGCCAATGAATGTCCTAACCGTCAGGGGAAAATACCTCAGAAAAGGCCAAGGGATCAAGGCCAAGCTTTTGTTATCACTACTACTGAGGTAAAAACTTCAAAAGACGTGGTGGCATGTAATTTAATGGTTTCCTCAAGTTTAGGAAATGCATTATTTGATTCTGGATCATCACATTGTTTCATATCTTCCCTGTTTTCAAATAAAATTAGATATTTCCAATTTTATTTAACAAAGGAGTTGTTACTTAAAACTCCTAAGGGATATATCATTGAAACAATGTTTTGTGAATTAGTTCCCATTAGAGCACATAAATGTTCTTCATTCGCTGATCTCACCTCCATACCTATGAATGAATTTGATATAATACTCAGTATATATTGGATTTTGGACCATGATGCAAAAATTTATTGTAAGAATAATTAGGTTAATATTTTTTATGATGATGATAAGAAACACCATATCATTAGAGTAGAATCGTCACCACTTAATTCTTACCTAGATCCACCCCCATTAGCTCAACTAAATTCAATTATTGTGGAGGAAGAGAATGAAATGGTTGTGGGTGAGGAAAGGAATGTTCAAATTGAGGATGTACCTATTTTGAAAGAATATTAGGATGTGTTTCCAGAAGATTTACCTGGACATCCTCCAGAACGATAAGTTGAGTTTTCCATTGATTTAATTCCTAGATCAAGGCCTATATCGAAGACCCCTTATAGAATGGCCACTATGGAATTAGTTGAACTAATGAAACAACTATAGTAATTGAGTAATAAGAGATTCATTCTCCCTAGTGTTTCTCCTTGGGGAGCCCATGTTCTTTTTGTTAAAAAGAAAGATGAATATATGAGGTTATGTGTCGACTATAGGGAGATCAAGGCTATAACAATAAAGAACAAGTATCCCGTACCTCGCATAGATGATTTATTTGACCAACTGCATAGAGCTCAATACATTTCAAAGATTGACCTTCGATCTGGATTTCATCAGTTGTGTGTGAAAAAGGAAATCATTCTGAAGACAACATTTCGAACTAGGTACGGGCATTATGAGTATAAAGTAATTCCTTTTGGATTGACTAATGAACCCTCTCTTTTTATGGATCTAATGAATATAGTTTTCAAGGAATATCTCGATGAATTTTTTGTGGTATTTATTGATGATATCTTGATATACTCCAAAAGCTACAAAGATCAAGAAAATCACTAGCGCATTATCTTGAAGACTCATAGAATACATGAATTATATGGGAAGTTTAGCAAGTGTGAGTTCTGGCTTCAGGAGATTTATTGTCTTGGCCATATTGTCTCTAAATATGGAATCTCTGTTGATTTTTCTATGACCAAGGCAAAGTGTGAAGAATGTTTCGACAAACTAAAGAGAAGATTAGTCAATTCTCCTATATTGACTCTACCATCATGGAATGATGGGTTCGTTATTTATAGTGATGCATCGAAGAAAAGTCTTGGTTGTGTCCTTATGAAGAATGATTGGGTTATTGCCTATGTATCATGACATTTGAAAATTCATGAGAAAAACTATCCTACTCATGATCTCGTGTTAGAAGCGGTGATATTTTCTTTGAAGATATGGAGACACTACCTCTATGGGGAAAAATGTGATATTTATACTGATCACAAGAGTTTTAAGTATATTTTCTCACAAAAAGAACTCAACATGAGGCAAAAGAGATGGCTTGCATTACTCAGGGATTATCATTTCAAGATACACTACCACCCGGGGAAGACAAATACGGTGGAAGATGCTTTGAGAAGAAAATATCATGGAGTTTTGAACAAAATGAGAATTGAAATGGATCTAATTTTCATTGATCTAGTGAAGATGGACATGCGAATAACCATGGAAGGTGAAAGTTCAATGCTTTTTTTAAATGGTTGCCAAACCATGTTTACTAGAAAGGATTAAGAGTTCTCAGACTGATGATGAAGAATTTCAAAATAAGATAAAAGCTGTGAATGATGGGAGATTGAGATACTTTGTGTATGAAGACGGAATTTTAAAATTTGGGAAGAGACTTTGTGTTCCCGATATACCTGATATGAAAAGGGAATTGTTAGATGATGCTCGTAGCTCCAATTTCACTATACACCCTGGGAGCACCAAAATGTATATAATTTGAAGGAACGCTTTTGGTGGGATAACATGAAGAGGGAGATTGCTGATTTTGTGTCAAGATGTATGGTTTTCCACAAGTGAAATCTGGAAGGCAACAGCCGGGAGGAGTCATGGAACCTCTTCCCATACCAGAGTGGAAATGGGACAATACTACGATGTACTTTGTCATGGGGCTACCAAATAATCCTAGAAGGAATGATGCAATATGGGTTATTTTTTATCGTCTTACAATGTTAGCTCATTTTCATGCTATAAGTGAATATCTACAACTGGAACGTCTAGCAAGACTATATATTAATGAAGTTGTGAGACTTCATGGAGTACCCCTATTGATTGTTTCTGATCGTGATCCCCGTTTTACTTCAAGATTCTGGAAGAGTCTTCAGAAGGCCTTGGATACTGAACTTCGTTTGAGCACTGCCTACCACCCTAAAAAAGATGGACAATCTAAACAGACTATTCAAACCTTAGAAGACATGTTGATATCTTGCTCACATGACTTTCAGGGTATGTGGGATCAATATTTACCTCTGGTAGAATTTTCCAATAACAATAGCTTCCATTCGAGTATTCAGATGGCACCATATGAAGAATAATATGGAAACAGGTGTCACACACCAACCTGTTGGGATGATTTTGGTGAAAGAAAACTTCTAGGTCCAGAACTGGTGGAGGAAACAATGGAAAAGATAAAGGTAATCCAAATCCACATCAAAGTAGCTCAAAGTAGGCAGAAGAGCTATGCCGATAACCGAAGGAAGGATTTGGAATTTCTGGTAAGAGATCATGTTTTATTGAAGGTATCTCCATGGAAGGGAGTTATACGTTTCGGTAAGAATGGTAAATTCAGTCCCAGGTACATCGGACCTTTCAAAATCCTAGAACGAATGGGGGCTATAGCTTACTGTTTGGCAATGCCGCCAAGCCTCTCCAAAGTTCACGATGTATTCCATATATCACTGTTGATGAAATACATGCCTAACCCAACACATGTACTCACCTATGAGGAATTAGAACTGGAACCTGATCTGTCTAATTGTGAAGAGGTTGTCATGATTCTTGATACGAGAGAACAAGTACTGAGAAACCGGACGACGCGTCTTGTAAAAGATTTGTGGAGAAACCATGAGATGGAAGAAGCAACGTGGGAACCTGAGGAACATATGATGAAGAACAACCCGAGTCTTTTCATGCAGTAGTATTCTAGAAATTTTGAGGATGAAATTATTTAATAGAGGGGAGAATGTAACACCCCAAGTTTCCTTGATACGCTTCTCTTTGAATAAAACAGTAGCGTGTGTTGTACGCAACTTCGGGTTCTAACAGACACCACAACCAATCAAACTAGCCATTATGAATAATACTACCCACTTTTTGAACTTTTATAAATTCTATCTTTTAAAATGGACTTCATTTTTGTATTTGGAATATCGAAATTAGCTTCGGGTGAATTTTTGGTATTTTTATGAAAACATTCAATTTTTGATAAATAGTGAAAAAACACTGAGTTATAGTTTAAAACCGAATTTTTATTTTAAAAAATTATTTCTCTTATTTAAATTTAATTAAGGTCATAATATATTCATAATATCTTTATAAGTTCAACGTAATTAATTGTAGTTAGTTTAGAAGAATTTTAGATATATAAAAATTTTATGGAAGTTTTCACTGCACTTTACCCACCTCCTAGGAGAATTTGAAAATTCTCATAAAACATAATTTTACCGCTTCTGTGAGTGGAATTTCGAAAATCTGAGAGACATGGTTAATATCAAGAAGTAAATTGTGGTTGAATAAGATAAAAATAATTTTTTTGGTGAATAGTAACTTTTACTTTTATTTACCACTGTTAAAAGTAAATAGGGTAACTAAGGGTAAAAATGATACTAATATTACCCTAACAGAAGTCCAAATTCTATTGGAAAAGTGTATCTCGACCAAAAACAACCTTAGGAATAAAATATTATCATCTAGGTCCACTTGGATTAGATTTGGACATTTATTATTATTTAATTCAAAGAAGAGTTAAAAGAGTTAAAATCAAAGTTCAATAACTAAAACATTTTTAATATAGGGTTATACATAAGATAAATTCAATTATAAATATTCTTTAGAAAGCTAAAAAGATTTCCAACATAATGGAATTTTATTCATAATTTTTAGACACTAAATAAGTTAATTTATTTTTGACACAATGGTGATGCAGTAATTACCTATTTAATGAAATATTAAAATAATTGATTTTATAAATATCAAAATAAATGTAATTTGAGACTTGTTATGAATTCCACTAATTTTCTACATTAACATGACATATTAGGACTGATTATATAAATTTAGTTCGAAGTAATAATACTTTTATGAAATTATAAAAAAAATACCCAATAGTGTCAAAGTTGGCATAAAAGATTTTTTAAAACAAATATTATATTATTAATTTATATTCTATTCTTAAATATATATGGATCGGCCAAGAGACATAAATAGTGATAGGTGTATCATTAATCACTACTAAAAAATCAGGCATTAGCAACCACCATTGGCGGCCGCTATAGGCCTATAGAGACCGCCCAGCGACCGCCATTGGCAGTCGCTTCAGCTTCGTCGCTGTAGGCCAATAGCGACCGCCAATGGCGGTCACTATAGGTGGCCGAAATTCCGGCCTTAAGCGACCACTTGGCGGTCGATACCCTGGGAAACTTTTTTTAAAAAAAAATCCTACAGAAAGAAATATATATATACATATATATATATTAAAGAATATATATATATATATTAAAGAAAATATTTTAAATATATATATATATAATAAGTTTTAAATATTTTAATATATATATATATATATAAAGAAAAATATATATATATAATATTAAATAAAATATTTTTCATTTTTTTAATGAAATGTACGAATTATGTTTTTTTATTCACGGTGAAAAATCAGAGATAAAACAAGGTAAAAATCATAAAAAATGGAAAACAATTTCAAACAACATAAACCTCAAGATCTTCATAAACAATAAATGATAAACGTGCATCAATGAACTGAGCAGGTCCATCCATTTCAATCTTCTGCTTCAATAAATCTACAATAAGACAAAAAAACAAAAAAAACAAACCAAATGTAAATTGGACATAATTATTCAGTTAATATATACATATAATAAAATAAAATCTGATATAAAATCATGGTGCTATAATAATATAAAACCCCCAATTTAAGAAATGCTATCATTTCAGGTCATTCGGAGCACGTTTGCTCCGAATTCGACCGTCTCACGCCGTTTTTGGTGTTTTGTGACACAGGAAACGCGTTTCTGGTCACCGCGGTCAAACGAAACCTCTTATTGACATTTCTTTGGCAAGACCATTTAAAAAATCACACAAACGCTTTTTTCGTACTGTTTCATGGCATTCTGAGGTTGTTCGAGTGGTTTTGACCGCCCAACGCGTCATTTTAGCGCGCGCCGAGCTGCTTAAAATGACACAATCTGTCGTACCACGCGCACCGCACGTACGATGGGTGCGCCGTCTCCTCCTACACATCACGAATAATATTCCTAATGTTTTTGTGTGGTTTTAGGTCATTCGGAACACATTTGCTCCAAATTCGACCGTCTCACGCTGTTTTTGGTGTTTTATAACACCAGAAACGCGTTTCCGGTCACCGCGGTCAAAAGACACCACCGATTGACGTGCCGTCAGTACGGAAATTTCAAAAATCACTCAACAGCTATTCTCGTACGGATTCATGGCATTCCTAGGTCGTTCGGGTGGTTTTGACCCCCAACGTGCCATTTTAGCGCGCGTCGAGCTGCTGAAAACGACACAATCAGACGTACCGCGTGCACCGCACGTCCGATGGGCGTGTCGTCTCCTACTAAAAGTCACGAATAATATTCCTAATGTTTTTGTTTGGTTTTAGGTCATTCGGAGCACGTTTTCTCCGAATTCGACCATCTCACGTCGTTTTTAATGTTTTATGACACTGAAAACGCGTTTCCGGTCACTACGGTCAAACGACAACTCCAATTGGCATGTTGTCAGCATGAACATTTCACAAATCACACCAAGGCTGTTGTCGTACGATTTCATGGCATTCCGAGGACGTTCGGGTGGGTTTAACCACCCAACGCGCCATTTTAGTGCGCGTTGAGCTGCTGAAAACGGAACAATCGACCGTCCCGCGCGCACCGCACGTCCGATGGGCACGCCGTCTCCTCCTACGCGCCAAGAATAATATTACTAATGTTTGTTGTGGTTTCAGATCATTCGGAGCACATTTTCTCCAAATTCGACCGTCTCACACCGTTTTTGGTGTTTTATGACACCGGAAACGCGTTTCCGGTCACCGCGGTCAAACGACACATCCGATTGACGTGCCGTCAAGACAAAAATTTCACAAATCACAAAACAGCTGTTGTCGTACGGTTTCACGGGATTCCAAGGTTGTTCGGGTGGTTTTGACCCCCCCCCCCCCCCCCCCCCCCCCCAATGCGCCATTTTACCACGTGCCGAGCTGCTGAAAACGGCACAATCAGTCGTACCGCGTGCACCGCACGTCCAATGCGCCCGCCGTCTACTCCTAAACGTCACAAATAATATTCCTAATGTTTTCGTGTGGTTTTAGGTCATTCGGAGCACATCTGCTCCAAATTCGACTATCTCAAGCCGTTTTTGGTGTTTTTTGACACCAGAAACACGTTTCCGGTCACCGCGGTCAAACGACACATCCGATTGACGTTCCGTCAGCACGACTATTTCACAAATCACACAAAGAGTGTTTTCGTACGGTTTCATGGCATTCTGAGGTCGTTTGGGTGGTTTTGACCCCCCCAACGCGCCATTTTAGCGCGCGCCGAGCTGCTGAAAACGACACAATCGGGAAGGGGAGGGCAGTCCGGGGTGCGAGGGGCCTATCCGGGGTGCGAGGAGGGATTTCCGGGGTGTGGGGGCCCTGTCCGAGGTGTGGGGAGGGCTGTCCGGGGGGTGCGGGGAGGCTGTCCTGGGTGCGGGGGGCCTGTTTGGGGTGCGGGGAGGGCTGTCCGAGGTGCATGGAAGGCTGCCCGGGGTGCGGGGAGGGATGTCCGGGGTGCAGGGAGGGCTGTCCGGGGTGCCGGGAGGGCTGTCCGGGGTGTGGGAGGGTTGTACAGGGTGCGGGGAGGGGTGTTCGGAGTGTGGGGACGGCTGTCCGGGGTGCGGGAGGGCTGTCCAGGGTGCAGGGAGGGCTGTCCGGGGTGCGGGGAGGGCTGTCCAGAGTGCATGGAGGGATGTCCGGAGTGCAGGGAGGCTGTCCTAGGTGCGGGGGGCCTGTCCGGGGTGTGGGGAGGGTTGTCCGGCGTGCAGGGAGGGCTTTCCAGGGTGCGGGAGGGCTGTCAGGGGTGCAGGGAGGGCTGTCCGAGGTGCGGGGAGGGCTGTCCGGGGTGCGGGGGGGCTGTCCGGGGTGGGGGGGGCATGTCCAGGGTACGGGGAGGACTGTCCGGCGTGCAAGGAGGGCTGTCCGGGGTGGGAGGAGGGCTGTCTGTGGTGCGAGAGGGCTGTCCGGGTTGCGGGGAGGGATGTCCGAAGTGCGGGGAGGGCTGTCCAGGGTGTGGGGGGGCTGTTCGGGGTGGGGGGGCATGTCCGAGGTGCGGGGAGGGCTGTCCGGAGTGCGGGGAGGGCTGTCCGGAGTGCGGGAAGGCTGTCCTAGGTGAGGGGGGCATGTCCGGGGTGCGGGGAGGGGTAGTCCGGAGTGCAGGGAGGGCTGTCTGGGGTGCGGGAGGGCTGTCCGGGGTGCGGGGAGGGCTGTCCGGAGTGCAGGGAGGGCTGTCCGGGGTGCACGGGGACTGTCTGGGTTGGGGGGGCATGTCCGGGGTGCGGGGAGGGCTGTCCGGAGTGCGGGGAGGGATGTCCGGGGTGCGTGGAGGGCTATCCGGGGTGCGGGGGGGCTGTCCGGGGAGCGGGGAGGGATGTCCGGCGTGCGAGGAGGGTTGTCCGGGGTGCGGGGGGGGGGGGGGGTTGTCTGTGGTGGGGGGGGCATGTCCAGGGTGTGGGGAGGGCTGTCCGGCGTGCGGGGAAGGCTGCCTGGAGTGTGGGGAGGCTGTCCAAGGTGTGGGGGGGCCTGTCCGGGGTGCGGGGAGTGCTGTCTTGAGTGCAGGGAGGGATGTCCAGGGTGCAGGAGGGATGTCCGGGGTGCGGGGAGGGCTGTCCGGGGTGCGGGAGGGCTCTCCAGGGTGCAGGGGGGGTTGTTTGGGGTGTGGGGGGCATGTCCGGGGTGCGGCGAGGGATGTCTGGAGAGCGGGGAGGGCCTTCCAGAGTGCAGGGAGGTTGTCCTAGGTGCGGGGGGCCTGTCCGGGGGTGCGAGGAGGGCTGTCTGGAGTGCAGGGAGGGCTGTCCGGGGTGCGGGGGGGGGGGCTCTCCGGGGTGCAGGGAGGGTTGTCTAGAGTGCGGGGAGGGCTGTCTGGGGTGCGGGGGGGGGGGGGGGGGTCCGGGGTGCTGGGAGGGCTGTCCGGAGTGCGGGGAGGGTTGTCCAGGTAGGCCGGGGACTACAAATAGTGAACTCAGCTCATTCATCAAAACATGTTTCATGGTTTAAATTAGGAATCACATGTTTTTTTCAAAAATATTATAGAACATGCAATTCTAAACTTTGAAAATTAAATGAACAAAAAATATCCAAATCAATAATCAGTTTCATGGTTACTTCTCAATTCGGGCACATAAACATTGCATGAGGCCAAAACACACATGATGCCCCCAAATCACAAAAATACTCACTAGAAACCCAACATAAATATCAATAACAACCCCACCATTAAAAGAAGAAACACACCTAGTGAATATGATGTGTCATGCGTGTTCATCACTGACCTCTACCCAGTGGGCAAGGGGCCTACATCAAATAAACATTATGAATATTTTCATAAAAAAAATTAAATAAATAAATATAGTATAAAACTGCGTCATATGATCCCTTGCACCATCACCTGGATTCACATATTCCTGCAGTGCTCTAACCTCAGCAGCCAATTGTGCATTTGCCTCCTCGGAAGCCCGCAGTCGTGCCTCGAAAATCTGACAACTGCTGTGTCATCTGAGCAATAACCGGACCGACAACCGCAGCGCGTGACACTACAGAACGAGTAATCCTTGTTCCATAGGTCAAACTATAGCCATGCCCATCCTGACCAATGATGCGATGAAAGATCTCATCCCTTCACATGGGAAGCTGTCGTTGGTCCTTTGGCATATGTTCTAATTTATCTTCAAATTGAGCCTGTGAAATATTTAAATATATATACATATATTAAAACACAGATTTTATGTAAGTTTTGGTAATGAGTACAAGCACTTACTATCAATGTTGCAGCCTCTAGATCATTGCGATCATGAGTCCTCATCCACACCGACCTTTTATCAGTTGGTGCATCTTGCTCCTGCAACATTATATGAATAGAATATAAAAACAAAACCATATTAATTAAAAAAATTAAAAAATGAATAATAAATAACTCATGTCGGATCTGAGACACGTGACGAGTCCCGAGCATGTGAGGTGGTCCCTGCAACGCTCGATTCTCGGAATGGCGTGTTGACACCTCCTACATTCAATTCATTCAAATTTAAAAAAAATCACAAATTCTTGAAAATATATATACCAAAATAAATATACAAACCGCAAAACCCTCAGTAGACCAATATGAAACTAAATCACGCCACTGAGCCGGGAGGACACCTCTCAGGACTTTTTCCAGAATGTCTGGGGCACCCACATTTGGTACCCAGTGGTCCCTCTTGACTTTGCCTTTATAGTCTTTCCACATCTTACGGCATTTTCTCATACACACTAGCCGAAAATCATTGGGAAATACTTTCAAATTTTTCTATTAAAGAAAAAAATCACATATGTTATTGTTTTTTATACATAGGGAATAAAGTAAAATGGTCTTCTTACCTGAACCTCCCTCCAAAGACGATCTAATGTGTCCTGAGGGATAAAAGCCCAGTCACGCATGGTCAATGGAAATCGATGTGGATCACCTATGATATGACCTAGCTGACGAATAAATGTAGGGTAATTCCGTCCCACATGATGAAATACCTCATCAAATGAATCATCAAAAGTCGTGTCAGAATTCCATGATAATATGACATGACTAGGGCCTCTCCTGCGAGAGGAAGAAGCAGTCGAGTCTGATCCTATTGAAAACAATTTTATATAAAAATTGATAGATGTTATAAATATATATATATGTTTATTAATTACATAAAAATAGATACAATGACATTCCAACATACATCGACCTTGAGACGTAGATGCCTTAGATGGATGATGTGGATCTTCTGCCTCTTCCCCTGACATACATGAAGTCATGGAAAACATTAGTACGGGGACTATCCAAAGTTTCCAAATGATAAATTGGATTGTTTTTAAAAAAAATAAATCTTGTACAGTTTTTAATCAAACAAAAAGGGATTGAATAATTAGTTGTTAATGAATTTTAAAAAATCAGAAAGTTCAAAAAACATATATACAAATTATGTATAAAACCAATCAATGTATATAAAAATTTCAAATTTAATTAATAAAAATTCAAGAAGCACATGAACCAAATGAAGAATACCTCAATGGGAAGATAAACTGACAACAACATCAATATAACATTAGTTAAATCACCCTAAATATTTATAACTGAATAAACTTCCAAAAGTGAGGATTAAAACTTACAAGGATTTATAAATTTTTTACATAATTTATGATATCTTAGGCTGAATAGCGGGAAAACAATTATACCTTTCATTAAGCATGCAAATCGACCATTTCTCCTTCAATAGACACTCTAACCCAATAAAAAGCTTCTTCGCGTTGAACTACGGTATGTTGATCATGCTGTTGGGAAAAAAAGGAACAGTCTCAGGTTCATCTTGTTCAAATAGAAACACTCCTCACCTTGACATTTTGACAACAACTTGCCAACATCGATTCAAAGGCAAATTACCGAAGAATACTTGTTCCGCTTTTGATGTCAAAATGAAAGGTTCATTATCAACTCGTTCATTTCTGTATAACATATAGTTAAAATTCACCAATGAAAACTGATATTGATCAACATTACATCCATGCACTGGATCAATCCAATTACACTTTAACAATATGTACTTAAACCCATGTGTGTATACAACTTCAATGATGTCTATCAATTGACCATAGTAATAACCAGAATCGACAAATGGACAACTGATGCCACTGTTTTTTTTTTCTTGTTTGTCGTCAAAATCTTTAATGTGAAATCGAAAACCATTAGCATCTATAGATTTATAACGACGAGCCGTTATAGATGGACCCTCATCTAGTTGGATAAATTATTCAGTTATCGTGGGGTCCCCTAAAACCCTCAACTTATGAACTTACATAATTCATAGAATTCAATAATGATATATGAAGAAATAAATTAGTATAATACATCACTCATAATGAAAATCAATTTATACATACATAATCCTTGAACCAATCATGAAATGAAGCATAATGAGACTGTTGAATTTGCAACTCAGTCGCACGATACATCTCTTCTTTTATCTCATTAATGTGTTTTCTTCAAATGATAAAGCGATGTTTAAATTATCGACTTATGCAAAAAAAAAATGTTAAACAATAAAAGTGATAAGATACTTACTGCATTAATGGTGCAACTGATGGAGTATTGAACAAGATATATTAATGCACTTGTATCCACTCGATGTTGTCCATATCATATGTGGTTCCTTCTCCAACTAGACCATACTGAATCCGAGAGGGCCTATCTAATTTTGTTTCAACATCTGTAAGATATTCTGCACAAAAAGTAGTACACTCATCCATCAAATAACCATTGGATAGTGATGCCTCTGGACGATCTCTGTTGCGTACAAATCGTTTCAATGTACTCAAATACCTCTCAATAGGATACATCCACCTGAATTGCACCGGACCAGCTGCCATTACTTCAACAGTTAGGTGCACAGTCAAGTGGACCATAACATAGAAAAATGAGGGGGGACATAGTTTCTCAAAGTGACAAAGCATAAGTACAATTCAGTCCTGTAAACTTTTTAAATCACTCATTCGTTGATTTCTTAAAAAAATCAATCTAAAAAAATTACTCGTCTCAATCAACGGCTGAACAACATTGGGGGATAAACAATCACAAATTTCAATTGGAATCAACAGCTAAACTATTATGTGATTGTCATGACTTTTCAACCCTTGCAATGTCTTGCTCGTCAGATTCACACACTTTGAAATATTAGAAGAGTTACCATCAGGCACCTTGAGCATATTCAAAATGGAAAGAAATGTCTCTTTCTCCTTTGTAGTCATTGTATACTGTGAAACAGGCATATATGCCTTGTTTCCCTCAACTAAATGTAAATGCAACTGTTTCGTTAAACCCATTTCTTCCAAATCATGGTGTGCATTAACATAGTCCTTTGATTTCCCACTGACACCTAAAATGGTCCACAATATGTTATCAAAAACATTTTTTTCAATGTGCATGACATCCAAATTATGCCTCAGCATGTTAGTTTTCCAATACTGAAGACTATAAAAAATACTTTTCTTTTTCCAATTGTGACTGCGCTGCCTACCCGCAGCTCGAATATTATGAACCGAAGGAGCCACCAAATCCTGAATTTCATATACCGTGCAGATGTTTTCTTCCTCAATATGAGATAACATTTCAACTCCTTTCGTGATCTTTGGTGCTGGGATGAACACTCTAGAACCATCAAATGCCACTCTGTCCTTTCTGAAACTATGCTGAGGGGGGAGAAAACGTCTGTGACCCATATATTCCCATTTTTTGGAATTCTTAAGCCATACAGATTTTTTAAATTTGTTGCAACTAGGGAAAGAAAATTCCCCTTTCGTAATCCTGCCTGATAAATTTACATAAGTTGGGAAGTCATTGATTGTCCTCAATAAAGTGGCCTGAAGTTTGAACATTTCATTTGTTTCACAGTCATAAGTTATCACACCATCGCCCCAAAATTCATTCAACTCATCAATCAATGGCTGAAGGTAAACATCAATCTTATCCCCAGGACATTTATGTCAATCAATAAGAGTGGAAAGTAATATAAATTGTTGCTTCATACAAAGCCACTGAGGAAGATTATATGGAACCAACACCACGGGCCATGTGCTATGAGTTACACCAACCATAGTCTTGAATGGATTGAATCCATCTGCTGCCAATCCCAATCGGACATTACGAACATCTTTGGAAAAGTCGGGATGTCTCTTATCAAAATCCTTCCATGCATGAGAGTTTGCCAGGTGGGTTAACATATCACTTTCATGAACTCTTTCTCCATGCCATCTAATTAAATTAGAAACTTTAGATGACATAAAAAATCTTTTCATCCTTGGTTTAAGGGGAAAGTAACGCATTTGCTTTATGGTAATCGGTTTCCCCTGTATCACAATATGACTTTGATGAGTCTGATTTCCCCTGTTCTCTTTCCACCTGGAAGCACCAAAAACCGTATAGATATCCAAATGGGCAGTTTCCTTTCTAAACAACATACAGTTGTTTGCACATGAATCTATGGTCTCATATGTAAAACCTACATTCTCTATCAGCTTACGAGCATGGTAATATGACTCGGGAATCTTAGCGTCGACAGGAATAACCTTTTTCAATAACACCAACAGCATGTCGAATGATGTGTCTGACCAATGATTCAAAGTCTTCAAATGCAACAACTCCACGATAAATGACAATTTATTGTATGAATTACATCCAGGATATAATTCTGTTTTTGAATCATCAATTGCTTCATAAAACCTCCTCGAATCATGATCTGTACTAGAGTGAAGATTTATCGCACTGGTCTCAAGATTCTGGATTTCAATGCCTCCAGGGTCCAACCCACGTACCATTTTAGTAAGAATTTCATGCATTGGATCATTCATCCATGCATCAACATCCATCTGAACTACATTTGTTTTTTGAAAACGAACATATTCTTCTCCATGACGAGTCCAACTCATATAATTTTTCAGAAATCCATTAAAGAATAGGTTCTCCCTCATAGTATCTCGTGTGAATTAATATATGTTAGCACATTTTCTACATGGACAACTAATATAGTCACTTTCAAATCCTCTTGTGAAGTCAATAAACTGCATAATTCCATTGAAATACTCTCTAGACGTTTGATTTGGAAGATCAATCCAAATCTTATCCATAATAAGATCCCTATAACAAGCATTTACACATGACTTATTACATTTTCATTTTTCATATAAAATATATTTAAAATATATACTAATTAATTGTTTGTGAACCATTTATAAAATAATAATTTAAGTGAAAGCCCATGTCATACCTGATTGCGCTACAAACCAGGAAGGGAGGGGAGCCGAAGGCGGTGCTGAGAGGGAGAGGAGAGGCAGCGGTAGGGAGCTGGAGCTGGTGTGGCAAGGGAGGGGATGGGCGGCGGCGACAACGGGGAGCCAGAGGAGAGGAGGCGGTGAGGTGGTGATGGTGCAGTGAGGGTGGGACCACGAGGGAGGGGACCAAGGACAGCAGGAGCTGGAGTGGACGGGCGGCAGTGGCGAGGGGACGAGTAGCGGTCGTGCGAGGAGGGAGTGGACCGGGCGGCGGCAGTGCGGCATGGGAGAGGATGGGGAAGGAGGGGACGGGTGGCAGTGGTGCGGCGAGGGAGGGGACGGAGACGGAGGGGACGTGGGTTAGCGGGGTGCGGGGGGGAAGGGTGTTCGGGGTGCTGGGTGGGAGGGATGAGGGGGCGGAGGGCCGAGGGCGGAGGTCAGAGGCTGGAGCGGCTGGAGGCTGAAGGCTAGAGGGCGGCCGGAGGGCTGCTGGAGGGCTGCTGGAGGGCTTCCAGAGGGCTGCCGGAGGTGGGTGGCGGGAGACCTAAGGGCAGAGGGAGGCTGAAGGGCGGCCGGAGGGTGGAGGGTAGCTGGCGGAGGGCGGAGGGCAGCCGGAGGGAAGGGCGGAGGGCGGCCGGAGGGCAGAGGGCGGCCGGCGGAGGGCGGAAGGGCGACGGGGAGGGCGCGCAGTGACGGGGATGGCGCGCGGTGGTGAGGCAGGGCGCATGATGACTGGGGATGGCATCGACGGGGAGGGTACGTAGCGACGGGGACGGCGCGCAACAATGGGGAGGGTGGAAGGGTTCGGGGGGGCGCCGAAGCCGGGTTTCTGTTTAGGAAACCTAGCGACTGCCAGTGGCGGTCGCTATTGATTACCTATACTGACCGCCAGTGGCAGTCTCTATAGCTAAAGGGGCTCAAAATCCCATATTTATAGTAGTGAATGGACCACTTGGGGGTCTCTTGGAAGTTTATAGCATGTTTATTGTCTATATAATATAAAAATATAAAGAGACATGGTATGTGTCAAACTAATTAACTAAGAGTTAAAACTAAAATAAAAGGTTAATATGGAGACCCAAACCTATCTGAAACCTATTTTTTGAGTGGTTTTCAACCCATCCCCACCTTAACCTATAATTAATCTACTTCGGGGCAATTAGAAACCGAATATGTATTTATTATAAAATAATATTTCTTGCATCTCCAAAGGTTCCCCTCACACCTCTTATAAAAGGGAACTCACCCTTTTCTCAATTTAACACCTTCATAGCCTTTGGGCTTGGCCAACCTCTACCCAAATACCCTCTCAAATATCCTCCATTCATTTTAGAGGCCTTACTTTAGTCAGAAATCCAACCTATGAATCCCTTTTGATCAAATCAAAAGGAAGAACCCGAAGAAGAGGTAATATTTTCACCACCCTCTTTCAAGTTCTTTTATTCTTCAACTTATTCTTTCTTTGTCATTTCCATTCTAAAATAATAACTCCAGTATCTTCTATATACTGTTATGTTATTAAAAATATTCTATAACCATATTCAGTATTCTATCCATCCTTTTAATGACATGTCACCATACGTGCATATGTATGGCATACCGTCTTCACGTCGTGGTGTAATTGTTATTCAATATATTATTATTTTTATGGGTATAATAATGATGTGTGATTCAAGTAAATAATAAATATAACATTATAATGATTCTTTATATATGATATACCATCCGATTATATATTATTTTAATATCAAAAGAATGATATTGTCGCTCGTGCGTACGTACGGACTACCGCCTCCATGAACGCGATGAGATTCATTCCCCATCGTATCCATTCAAGACTAATTCTCATTAGATGATTAAAATTAATTTTTATGAAATTTATATCATTTTGGATATGAATAAGATACAAACTATCCCTAACAAAAATGACTTATGTATCAAAACATATAAAAGAAAACCAGTAAGTTAACACCCGAAATGACGATAATACTAAAAAATTATTATCAAAGCATTATTAGAAGATCATATATGATATCATAATTATGTATATGGTTCTTGTATAATTTAATAACATTTTTTTAACTATTATACAAGAGTTTAATATACCATATACTAAAGAAAAGTACAAGTTAAGGGTTTATTTCAAAATCTCTTCATTATCTGAGGTTGTTTATACGTAATTACCTACTTTGACCTCTTTATCATCCACATCCATGTTTATTAAAAAAGTATTTCAAATCATTCTTAATATTTTAAAGACTATGGGATAATGTCATTTATACCCTTTTGACTTTTCATAAGATGTTTATAAAGGAATCTTTCTGTCATTTTTCAAACAAGGTCCTTTTTAACCTTTTCGACATAATTAAGTTAAGAATGTCTTTTTTAACTTATATGGTGGGTACGGCTATTTTCTGCCGTTATAAAATCCTCGAAGCTTCCCATACAATCTTATAAGAAAATTTTCAAAGTATATGTTTTATTTTATAATTAAGTGACTTTTAAATGATTTCAAAAAAACATATATTTCTCTCAAATAGTTTTGATTTCATCCATGTCAACATCCTTTGTTGAATTTTAAGTTTATTTGAAGTTTATTTATTGTGATTCAAAACTTACATCTTGTATTGAAGGTTTTGTGATATGTTTGACTATAGATGTGTTATTTTTATACCATTCATTGATTATGGAGAAAGTATTGACATTTCATATTCCAGTTTTAATATGAATATTTATGTTATGTTTAAACATGTTCATATGAGGAATGCATTAGACTTAATATGTGACAGGTGGAGCTCGCTATAGCTCCTCGATGCATTAGTAGGTCTCATGAGACAAACTAGTGTCTTGGCATAAGGCCTTGAAAAAATCTTATTTGTAGTCTTGGCATGAGGCCTTGGCTATGTGGATATGATAGTCTGGCATTATGCATTCCAACATTATGAAAGTGGTTATTGATATTTCATGTGATTATTCGACTAGTAGAATATCCATGTGAATAAGTAAATGGCATTATTTTATTTTATCTTTTCCATATTATGCTGAAGTTCATGTTTAAAAGTCATTTAAATTAGTTATACATTGCCTTAAATGTTTATGCTTATTTATGAATGTTTCCGCTATATTGTTATCATTTCTGAGCATCTGAGCTCACCCATTTCAATGTTTTATTTTTACTAGGATGTCAAGAAGTAATTTATGAATGACCTTAAAAAATAGTATGAGGGGATATGAAGAAAAGAAGTTGTTGTATTTTTTTTTACATTATGATGTAATGTATGACTTATGAATATATCTAGTGTTTCCAAGACTACTAAACTAATCGGACTTTAGTGAATTGATCTTTTGTGATCATGCAAATGTTATGTAATAATGCACCGACTCTGGGTAACTAGGGTCGGGGCGTTACAGATCTCATGGAAGAGTAATAGAAAGAAATTTATGAACACCTTTAGATACCTATTTATAGGAGGGTTAAGATAATGGTTTATATAAGGAGAAGAACATATAGTTACTAGTAAAATATTTAGGAATGAGTAAAAGAACCTATTGAGTTTTCCTTGGATGATTTCCATACAAAATTTATCAATAAATTATTCCATGTGACATGAAGTGAAGATAGAGCCCTGTAGGTTATGTAAATCACATTATGATGTAACACAGTCATCGAGCATGTTGTGTGCTTCATTGAGTTTCAATTTAATCATTGAATTTTACTGAGGATGAAGTGGTTAATGAATAATGTTTATGGGAGGTTTTATATATGATATACATATTCAACATATCATTTTTACTGTAACAACTTTTATATAGGATTTAAATTTGCATCCCACCATCAAGAGGAACCTGAATAAGAACACAAAATCAGAGAATGTGGATTCTACTAAGGGAACTGTATGGAATACCTAGGTGAAATGATGTTGAATTCTGATGGTTCATGTCAAATATGTGATGGAAAACAAAAACATACGTGTGTTTCATACCTTGATACACGTGGAGTAAATTAAATGGAGTTATATTATGGTTTCAAGTGTATTCCTCCTTTTTCTGAGTATAGTCATTATCCACTTGAGTTTCGATTATGTTAGAATAGGGGAAACATTCAATCATTTTCTAAGAGACCTTAGTAGTCCACTAGTGGAAGGTGATCCATATCAACACAAGGTTTAAAGGCCAGATCAAAGATCTCTTAGTATGCTAATAGCGACAATTCATTCATCCAATTGGGTCATGATGGATTATACAGTTCCCTAGGATAAGGAAATATACTACAATAGGGGAGAATGTTTTGTGGAATTAAGAAGGGTAACATGGTAAAGGTATAATATTGATTTATTTTTTTAAGTCTAATTATATATGTCATGATGTATGGTTGTCTATATTCTGAGGTATAATTCTTTTATATTGTACATTATTATCTTTCTTACCTGATATAGGATTATCCCATTCTTTTATGTCTATATAATTATTCAATGGCATATTGATATACATTATATAGTTATATATTGTTTTTATAGATATTCCTATATGAGAATGATATCCACGCATCCCTAAGTGGATGTATTAAGAAATAGTAATTTGAGTATAGATTTTCCCTTGGGATTTCTCCATATTTTTGATGACCTTCTTTGACAAGATATCTAGCTTGGATGTTTTAGTTTGGTATTAATTCCATATCAACTATTATCATCATTGTGTGTCATTTATGTATTCTAAAGGGAATTCATTATGTCTATGTTTGAGAGTAATACATGAAGTAAGGCCACAATGTATCTATCCATTAATAATTAGGTTGGATTATATCCTAGGTTTATAGTCTCATTTTCCATGATGGGGATACGTAATAGTCTGTGATTCCTCCCTTCATCGAAAAATTTCATTATTTCATTCCGAGGTACTCTCATGGTTTCCACCCAATCGTGAGATTTCTTTTTTTGTGGAGCTAATTTTATGTATTGATCCCTCATCTACTAAAACTAATAGGATAGAGCATATCGAGAATTCAAAGCTAAATGATCATCTAAGAGACTTAGAGTTGAAGTTCTTTATATGTTTGAGTACATCTATTTTGGGTTCTCTAGTTTTATTCACTAGTAATGAAGATGGTTAATTAATATTATTAATAAATTATAAATGGATAAAACATGTTATATTCATGAATCGATATCCACAACAACATATTATAAATTTGTTAATTTAGCTTTATGATTCCATAGTGTTCTTTATGATTAGAAAAAGTATACACTATCATTTATTGAGGGTGAGATGATGTGAAGTACCTCATAAAACATTCAAGATCAGGTATGGTTTATATGAGTATATATTTATATATTTCTCCCTAAAAAATTAAATGTATGTATTCTTGTCCTTGAAGAATAATGTATTATATCCATACCATTATATATTTATTGTTATACTTCAAAATAATATTCCAATCTTCTCCAAGACAAGGATGAATTCAAGTGAAATTTTGATATCATCATGAGTAAACATAGAGATCATCTATTATATTAAAATATCTAAATTTTTTTGTTTTAAATAAATCATGTACACTTCATGGGACATGTGATATCAGCATATGTAATATTATTAGACCATCAGATGGTCAAGGTAGAAGTTTTATAGGGGAGGAATATGAATGTTTCTAAAATATATATATATTAGGCATATTCAGTTATTTTAATCTGTTAATATAGGTAAATTTCTAGTTGGTAAAACTTATGAAAGGCCTAACCCAAAAGGGGTGATGTTTTGTTGATCAGACACTTGTGAGATATCATTTTACATTTTGAAAATGAAATTTATGATTATATATATTTGGAACATACATTACTAGGGTAATGAGTATTCCATATATTACGATTCCCTAAGAGTCAGCCGTGGAGTGGTTCATATATAGAACAGTCATGTATACATGGAAATTGGGGCCACATTTGATAAATTAACTTATACATGATTTAGAAAAGGAAGTATTTATGCATTCCAAGTGGTTTTGGTGTAGTTGTATTATATCCAAGCTGTTTTTGTGGAAAATGAAAACCTGATCTTGAAATATAATTCCTCACAATGTCATTTGAACCACCAGCCACAATTATGGGCTGATTACATACAACCTTTTTATTTAATTTTAATATATACCCTTAATAAGTGAAACATTGTTATTTATGAATTGATAAGGATTATTCATTATTAGGATGTATAAATGTCAAGGAATATGTGGAAAAATAATGGTCTCTTTTCTATATTACTAAATATATAAGAGTATTATGGTTGAGTAACGCTTATGTATTTATTCATCACTTCTGAACACGACATTATGGGATAGAGGGATTAAAAATTAGATTCTTAATTTTTTTTGTAAATTGATATTAACTATAAGGTGCATTCACACTACCAAATGTAACTGCTTATACTATGGATATTCTATATGTTGGATGATAATTGGTAGTCCATATGAGAATGTGTGAGGAGATCGTGAGGGACTCAAACACCTGGATTTGGGTCATAAATCAAGGTTTCACCAATATCTATAATAAATATATAGGTTGAATTTGTTTCCTAGGATGAAGAGGGATATGGTGGGGTCTTCTACATTATGGTACACTTGTTAGTTGGTGAATGGAATGCAATGGTGGATATACAGTCATCATTAGTAGCTACCCATTCAAATATAAAGTGATATGATGTGAAAATGAAAACCGTAATGATGGTATTATAGAAATACTGATTTTTTGATTCAATGAGGGTTATAGTGGATTAGTTGAATAAGTTTTATCTTTTTATTCTGGTCTAATATACCAACATTAATTATGACATGGGAATGATCTATTTTCCCATGTTAGTACACCAGTATAGGTAATCATAGTGTATTTTATTAGATCATTATTCTAATTTTATGTCAAAATTAATGTATGTATTATGGATAAAAATTGGTATTCATCTATAAAAAACCACTTCTTATCACCATCACAAATACAATAAATTAGAAAATACTATTTAGACACTTGGGGATAAGTTGGTCGTGTGTGTCCATGTTTTTAGAGGTTCATGGAAGAACCATTTAGTTTTTATGGGATTTTTTAAAATAAGTTTCTATAATTATTTTAAATAGATGTATTTTTTTAATAATTATGGTAGGAAATTTCGACCATCTCTATATCAGATGAAGGAAAAAGAATCATAGTTTATCGACATGAGTATCATTTATATAAAATGAGATCATGTCTTAGTTATTAGTATATATATATTGAATTCTTGGATTTGGTTGATTTCATATGTTGACTGGAAAATTCAAACTCAAGAGTTTGATTTGGTAATGTAGGTATTCTTAGGGGTCTCTCGTTGATTTAAAAATCATCACATTCATAGGTTGGTGATGTTGGTACCCATGAATATAGGTTGTTTGAGTTTATTAATATAATATATAACATGTAATAATTATTATATCTTCCTCAATGTTTTAGTGTCATTCATAAAGTATTTCATGTATTGTAACATTAGAGATACTTTTATAATACTTATCATTTTATCAATATTAACAATGTCATCCTAAAGGATGATACATTGTCTAAAATCCATCTTATTCCGATAGTGGATGAGAGATAGATGAGGTTTTGTTGAAATAAATTCCCTTTGGTTTGGGTGTAGTGGAGGTATGGGTGTATCCAGAAAAAGATATGGAATCAAAAGTCATTCATACTTGTGCTATGGAATTTTTTTTCACTGATGAGTTTTGATGGTCTTTAGAAATGTATCTTAATAATGAGAAGTAATATGGTGGGGATGAATAAAAATGATATACCTTATTAATTTATATACCCATTTAAATATTTCACAATACTCATTTATTTTTTTATTACAAATGATTGAGGTATTTTATTGGATTTCATAAGTTGATTCTGGAATTTTTCTAAGGAGTGGGGTACAGAAGAGTATTGAAGGTGGATATAATTTATTGTAATAGAATATTCATTCCACAATAGGTGGGGGTCACACCATGATATAAAAAATTTTAATTATTTTTTTATTTCTAGAAAATGTGTTTCCTCGATGAGGGGATTACATTTTATGGTGTATTTGTGTGAGGATTTTCTCTGTGACAAAAAACCATACATTTGGGGAGTAATTCCCAGATGGATGGCTTCATGTATCAGTGGGATTTTTTTCGTCTTAAAACCCTTATGTCCCTTTTAAAAACCATACATTTCACCCTAGAAAAATATTATTCTTTTTCATGTATAATTTCATGCGGAAATTGTGGTCATTTAATCAACTCTACAGTCATATTGTGATAAGGGTTGTGGTGAGTATTATTGTCTTTTTGTATTGAGAGTCGCACCAAAATGTACCTTATATGGGAGTATGGGATTTTACAAGATATGAATGTTATTCTATGAACTTTAAATCCATTTCCTGATGTTTTGAGTGTTTTGATGATACAACATGGGTATCAAAACATTAAGTCAAGTCAAGAGGTGTTGCGATATTTGAAGGAGAAGTGTCATTCAATGAGGGCCTAGAGTGTATGGTTTAATTTTTCTAACATAGATTGAGTTTTATTCCATTAACTGTTTTGTTCTTAGATGATTTACATACATGGTAGTTATTAAATAAATTTGTTTTAAATAAATTGGTTGAATTTTTTTTAATGTAAATAATAACTCCTCATCTTACCTTAGGTGTTCAAAACCTTCTATGATCTACCTCCCACGATCCTCACTTCCAAATTGAGATATAAATCATTAATCAATGTATTTGATCATATATTTATCTTCTATAATCATAATGTTTAATTATAAATCTTATTATTATTCTTCTCATATTTTCTCTATATTAAGTTTCTTTAGAGTAGTTACAATCATTCCTCCTTATTTTTTGACATCCACTTCATTCATCGATTTTAATAATTTTGGTTAGAATCAATATCAAATATTTAATTAGTATATACCTTAGATAATATGGTTTGATTTATTTATGTTATCCATAGATTCATTTCACATTTCTTTGTTTATTATACATGGGGTCACACTAACCTAAAATTTGATTAACTTAAAACTTAATAATGTTATTCATGTATGTTTCGTTTGAAAATAAAAAAAATATGTTAAGACTAGAAAAATTAATATTACTTGAAATGATACTACATTATTAAATGTATATGAAACAATAAATTTTTACCTCTGTTGGGAAAGGTTTTGAGGAAATACATAGTTACCGTAGTGATGATACATGTGATTTGGGATAGAAAATGGCTACCTTGGATGATATTATTAAATTTACAAGGTACGACAGGATTACCCAAAAGAAATGTTTCATATGTTATGGGAATGGATGTACTTTCCCCATGTTTATACTGTAAATTTTTTGGGGAAGGATGTGGTTACCCTTGAATGATATTTGATATTTCTATAGGTATGATGTGGTTCCACCATGTTGGGTATCTATCAAAAAATAAAAAGGAAAAATACAATGGATAAAGGATGTACAATTGATCTTATGTGTCTTTATAGAACCTAATGATTTAATATAGGTAATTTATTTATTATTTTTTCTGTTACAACACATTAGTATGAATTTTATTCTAATTGAATATAATTAATGGAACCATTTCTGGTGGCCTATTGAGTTGTTCTTAGACCCCACTCAAGCCATCATTGGTTCTTATACTGAAACCATGGATTCTAGATAAGATAAGGGAACAGAACCTATAATTTATGGTTGATATATCTAGATAGTATAGAACATGGGATCTTAGACTATTCAAGAACTCGAGAACATTTTTTTTCTATTTACCCAAAAAAAATTATTATTTTACAATAAATGTTGAAATATTCCTATGGAGTATACAAATTTCGTATGTATACCTTGGGTGAAATGTACAATAGTCATTTTGATTTAAAATTAATTATTTTAAATTTAGTTATTAACATTTTTCTATAGTTTTTTTGTCATATTATCAATCACATGGTAACTTTTTTCATTATTATTTCTTCAACTATTTTTGATTATCAATCCTTGAGTTATAGTAAAAAAAAAATTTAGACATTACTACGACTATATATCTTATGAAATATGTGGAGTTGTGAAAAATGTCACATCTCACTTTAGTTTGGATACTGTAGAGTGAGTTGGCTTAAATTGATATAGTAAAATGATATATTTTTCTATTTCCACATAAATTTTCATTCTCATCTTAGTTGGAAAATGATGTGTGTTTTCTTCAAGTCACATCATACTCTTGGATTGAAAATCATAAAAAATATTCCAATTTATAGTATTTATCCAAAAAATGAAATGGTAATGATAGATTTTCATGATATTTCATTGTGAAATGGTTAGTCATACCAACATATGGGAGATATTAATAGAAGAACATATTATAGATAAAGATATATAATTTGAATTGGATTATCTAAAGTTTGATGTTTTAATTCAGAAAACAATTTACACCATTCTCTTCAAGAAAGAATATTTAAAAATAGAGTATAATTGAGGTATTTACCTTAATGAAATAGAATATAATATGGCATTTTTATTATTTATTTGATGAAAAATGGATTTTCAGAATCTCAGTATATATATATATATATATATATGATGGGTCAAAAATACATGATCCTTCCTCCCATGAGGAGTTTGAACTTCCCCATTATCATTATCTATTTTAGAGAATAACGGGTCTCCTCACCTATATAGGGGTCTTTAATATGTGTTTGTGGAAATGATTTTTAATAAAAAATTAATTTCAAAATTAATAAAGAAAATAATGGTAGATTGGTTTGAATTAATTACATGGGTGAAATTTTTATTTCCATTAAAAAATTATTCACTAAAATGGAAGCATGAATGGTTTCTTTTCTTGGGGATTTACATATGTTTTTTTGGGAAACCCTATAATAGAATGTGTTTAAGGGGGTGAATGTTTTTTAATTGGGGTTTTATTCCAAGAGAAATGGAATCAAATTTTATCATTATATTACCCATGGATCGTTGTCCATTTATTTTCAACGGAACTAATAAATCAATCTATGAAATTTCTATTTTACTACCCTTCATATATTATGAAATTATAAAATAATTCCCCTCATAAAAACTCAAAAATCCGAAAGAAAATATTGGTTTTCTAAATAAATGGGTATAAAAGGAGTTGTATGGATATCATATGATCATATGGTTCACTATTATCATTTGGGGTGGACTCTAAATATAATGATAAATATTGATATAATTATGATTTTAAAAAGGTTGAGTTTTAATTTTTAACAATTTTTGACAAGGAGTATGGTTTTCTCTGATGTTTTCTATAACCTAGTGTTCAGTTTATTCCCTGACCCTTGGAATTCTATAAATATTATGGAAAAATAATATATATTATTCGTAGTAATTATAGTTTTACATTATAGAGATGCTCGTTCACGTTCACTATTGGTTATCTCTCATGAATCTCTAATTGGGAATAAAAAAATCATCTAGAGGATGGTAGTGTGGGTTTTAGTAAGGATCTTTATGATCTACCCCATATTTACCACCATAAATTTTTGATGATTTAATTATGTTTTATAATGAATGATATCAATGAATTACTTTACCAATATGAATAATGATTTTTGGAAATAGAGTATTTAGTCGGTAATTTTTTTTTATGATTTCTTTATTGGGTTCAGATACTTATCTATAATCGAGGGTCATGATGCTTGAACATTGGATAGGGTTCACTGGAAATCATTTTATATTTTATTTCAGGTTATTCCCTCAAATAAAATGGAATTTTTAGATTAATATATTTAAATATTTTTCGGTAATGACTAATATGATCATTTTGGATTTAATGAACTGGTTTATTTGACATAGTCATTAAAAAATGAATCAAATATTATTAGATTCAAAGTCCATTCATCTCATGTCTGTGGTGGTCATTCTATATATTATCATAATGAATATTTTGAAATTTTTTATTATTTTCATTGGGACTCTTGTACTAATAAGAAGAATAACTGAGTTAGTTATAGGAACCTGTCCCCTAGATGATAAAAAATTTATTATTTTACATTTTCTAGAAAAATAATCTTTCACTTAATGAAAATATCACATTTATTTTTTTATGGGATCCTCATATTTTTCATGGATTTATCGAATTATTCATGGAAAACATTTTAATTTTATAGAGAAGTCAAAAGGGTTTTCTTATTCCCAGATCAATTTTTTTTAGATTCTCTCTGCTATCATTGATTAATCAAGAAATATTATTAATGGTTCTAATTGTTTATTTGGAATGAAAATTAGTTATATGTCTCTTTTCTATTTCATATAATCTTTAAACCCTATGTCATTTTTATCAAATAATTTCATTACAATAAGTTTTTAAATGATGTGATAATTGATTATTTTTCTAATATTGTTAAATAAAACAAATTTAACATATAACCAAATACTCAATCATATCTTCTGAGTACTTTGGTTGTTTTTAATCCATTTATTTTCAAAATATTAATATTAACTAAATCATACAATTATAAGGGGATATTTTATCTTGAATTCTTATACCCTTAGAATTTTATTTTTTATATACTGATAATATGAAATAATTTTATTCTTACAAATATTTCTATAAAAAGTTTGTGTATTATATTAAAATAAATTTGTATTTATATTTATTACCAATTTAAAGATTATAATTATTAAAATTTATCCCATTGGAATAAAGTCATAGAAATGGTAAAAAAGTTAGTAGTTAGACTGAAGGTTGGATGTTTGATATATGTCCCACACAATATGAGGATGGATTTCCAATACACTAAAATTTACTCATATATAATTTCATGGGGTCATTTTGTTAATGGATTACCTCATATATCTAGTATTAATCAAAATAAATATTTATCAGCAATGTAAAAAATAATTTATTAAAGGATGGTGGTTGAAGATAGTAAATAATTTGCACTGATTCAATTTTCAACCTCATATAGAGATGGGAACTATTTATTAGAAAAAAAGGCATGAAAATATGGTATTTAATTCTAAGTGTATATGGGTATATATCTTTCTTTTGGTCAGATATATTATTAAATATTATTTAAATTTATATCTTTACATCATTTAGTTCATTTTTTTACGGTATATCTACTTCAATATTACAACTCTGGTTTCCCAATAATGTTATAGGAAATCCTAAATAGGGAGAATTTAATTCTATTTTGATTTATTTATTAAATTTCTGGTATAATACAATTAATAAAACTTTTTTAATGAATCTTATCTTCTGTTTTTAAGTTCCTTTTGTGTATGGATACATTAACCATCATCTGTTTTATATCCTCATTGATGTTTGTTTTTCCCCAATGTTATTCTGGAGGATTTAATAATGAATGGAGATTAATTAAAAAAAATTATGTGATTGATATTCCCAAAGGTGACTGGATATTGTTTCATAAGTTATTATGAAATATGAATATTGTATATGAGTTTTTTATGAAATTGGTACATAAATATTTTTTATCATAAATCATAAAATTTATGTTGTATTATATGTGGGTGGTCACATTGTACACTATAAGCTAGTTATGTCATAAATTACAATGTGAAATAATTATATCATGATTAAATTTATAGAATTATTCCTTTTAATAACTTGATTCTTTTATTGAATCATAATAAATTTTATTAACAAATCAATAAATTTTATATAATTGGAGTTTGGATAATGTTTCATCAATCATTAATATTTTCATTAAGAATTATGGGTTGGTTTATTATCATATATATTATATTAGGCCTAACAGAATGGCATTAATTGGTCCAAAATTTGGAAAAAATTCTAAAAATAATCTCTTATATATCCTTCAATTAATATTGCGGTTATAAAAGATAACCTATGACATATGTTATTATAACATAAATAGATTAAAACTCTCTTATGTTGAGAAATATCTTCATTTTATATCACATTTTCCAATGCAGGTGATAACATGTTTTGGTAGTAAGGGAGATCATGCAAAAATAATAAATGAATCCAATATCCAATTAAATAATTATCATGTAAATAATTATTTATGTTAATATAATATATCATACAAATAAATTCATATCAATATTCAATAAGAATTATTGTTATGATCTTTATTTTTATTAGATTTTCTCTAAAATCAACAATATAATATTTTGAAATGTTTATTACAGTGATGACATTTATTACATAATACATGAAATAGACTGATCATTTAAATAAAAAAATTAGTAAAATTTTAATGAAAATAATTTTATATACATATACATATATTGTAAATCTTCTTCATTAGTTTCTTTAAAAAAATATCCAAAAAAATATCATAATATGTGGTGTATTGAAGAAAAAAAATATTAATAAATTATTAAAGATATATATTTTGTTAAATCATTAATATAAATATTTGTTTTTAGTTTTCATGAGAATTCATTTTTCAAATGTTACATGTCTGGATAATGAATCATGAATACTAAAATAGTGAATTTCATAGAATTTTTTAATTTTGATTGTGGATGATGTTGTGGTTGGATACATAAAGAATTATAAAATGTTTAGTGTATGTATTGATTACATATATTTTATTTACCCATTTTCATAAACCAAAATATATTTCATTGAAGGTTGATACAAATTTTCTTGATGAATTGAAGGCTGAAAGGATTAGTAGATGATTTCTAGATGAAAACTGTGGTGTTGGTTCATAGAGTTTGAATGATTTATAAGATTAAATTTTATTTTGTTTGATTATATATTAAATTTTTAAAGTCACTACATGTGATTATATCCAAAAATGTTTGATTGTTTCAGTAAACTAGTTCTTAATCATACAATTAATAAGAGATTAATTCTGATTTTTCAAAGGCAACATAATTGTGACTCAACATTAACCTAAAGTGTATATACATTAATTAGTAGATATTATAGAAAGTTAATATGGGAATTATGTAATTTGATTTCAATTTTAATAAAACTAAAAAATATCATGATTTTTTCATAATAATTTTTGATTCATGATAATATTGAAGGTAAAATTTTTCTACGATTAATGGTGAATTATTAGAAAGTTTGTTATTAAAAATATTAGTTATAAATATTCATGTTAATGTACATGATTTTTGATATAAAATTAATTTAATGAGGATTCGTTGATGTGAAATTATTAATCTAGGGAATCCAATGTTTTTGAAATTATTATCTTGAGTTTATAAATAATTAGGATAATTTAGATAAAATACCTATGTCCCAAAGTTCATATGATGAGGGAAAAAAATAAAATAAGATAAAAAACAATAAAGGTGACTTTTATAGAAGTGAAAAATATTTCATAAGTCAATGATCATATTATGTGTTAGATTAATGGAAGAATAACTCAATAATCTAAGAAGATACATCATAATACCTTTACTGATCTGAAGGTTTTATAATAATGTTCTACAAGTTATTCTTGTTCAATATAAAAGAATAAAATTTAATGAATTTTGAATACTAAATGAGAAGGTTTCATTTATATTTTGAACAAAGGATGGATTCATATAAATATAGACACAATCGTATGCATGTTAGGTGGTTTCAAACATGTTTTTAATGATTTTAGAGACATTTCAAAAATCGATGAGATGTGTTTTTGGAAATCATTAAGGGTTTCATATTGGATCGAGTGTGCCTATAAATTGGGCCTAATATCATCATTAGTGAGTGTTGTAAATACTTTAATGATAGGTAAGTGATACCTTTTTAAGGAAGGAATATATTAGCATATTATATATATAAATATATTTAATTTTTAGTAAATTGTGAGAATCTATTTACATGAACAATTATTTTATTAACTAATGTACATCATCAAAGAGTATTGAATATAACATTGTAGAGCCTTGTTAATGAACATTAATGTTTTAGACAATGATATTTTTAACAGATAAGAAAACATAGATGATATAAAATATGGATATGTTTTAGATATTTAGGATCTAGATAGTGATGTCCAATAATTTGTGTTTACGAGAGGGGGGTGATTTTTAACAGTATACAGGATGAGGGGTTGCTTATCATTTGTTATTGGAGATTCCTGATGAAATTTAAGATATTGATCATTCTATTTATTGGTAACTATTAAAACTAGTGGGAACTATTATCAATAATTTTCAAAATACTTATGTTTTAGAACATATAATTTGGTAAATGATGTTACCTTCCCATACCACTGATAATTTACATTGGTATTAGTTGAAAATATATATGGAAAACTCATCAAAAACACTACTAGTACAAAGTTACCCATCTTGGTGGTGAACCTTGTAAAATAATAATGTGTTTTTATGTCGATTTATATTTATTTTTCATATAGTAATGGATGAGATTCAACCTTTAGAGGAATAGGACTTTAAAAAGTGGTAGAGATTTTTTATAGAGAAAAAACTATAACAGAATATGACATATTCAACACCCCTTGAAGTGGAACATCATGTACCTTGGAACATTAAATTGATTCATATTAACCCAAATATCTTCCAAAAGATCATTAATTTTTTAGATATGGATGATATTACTTGAGTTAATTGTGATGTATTAAAAAATTACTTGGAAATATTTATCATGGTTGAATAAAATATAATGATTATTTATGTTATTTCACATAGACAATATGTTTTTTATGATTCTATAGTGGTCATACCATCGATTTCAAATAATACACCCATATATTTTTCTGATAAGTGAAACATATAGGTAAATTTAATGGAATGTAATTCAATTATTATTCAATTATTTGAAAAATTATATACAAACTTAATGGGAATCCAAACATCCAAGGATATTTGGAACAAAATTGAGAAATGTTTTTAAAGTAATATTAATGATAATGAAACTAAAATGTAAGTATATATTGGATTTTATAATGATGTAATAATATTTGATGAATTAAATATTAATGACTATATTACAATAGTGAATAATAATTTATGAAACATTTTGTGTTTTAGAAATGATTACCCAACCCCCAAACTTATATTTTCCCATAATGATTAAAAACATTTACAACAAATAAATTCAAAATATCTATATGTCTAGTGTCTTTAGAATATTATACCTTAAAAACATCTAATTTAGTATTAAGAGATCATATAAATAGTTCATAATCTTCATTCCCAAATCCATTATAATAAATCCCATGTTACATAATGAATTAACCAACCTGTTGGAGTGATATATAAGTCATCAGACACCCATCACATAAATTAAAATCAAACAAATGTCTTCCATAAATAAAAAATAAACCATATATAAATCTGAATCATAGTCAATCCCATAAGAAACAAATAGGTTCAATATTACATATTTATGGAATAATCAAAGGATAAAAATTAACGTTTCTTAAGAGAAGAAAGAAATAAATTAAATTGATCATCGATAATTCCAAAAAAGGAATATATCATTAAAGTGGGGTTCCATTGTTGAAAATTCATCATATTTATCTAGATAACAATGTGTAAAAAAGAACCAATTGGGTTGAGATTTTTTAATTACCCACAAATTCTCATTGGCTTGAGAGTACAATGTGTAATTACTAGGACTTAAGAGACATTCTGAAGACACGAAAGGATAGAAATAAATGTTGAAGGGTTTTAAATACATGTGGGGGACGATTTAACCTTTAATAAAGAGACCAATAAACCAAAACTCCATAACCAAACATTCAATATATGAAGAAAGAAATAATTAAAGTCAACCCAACAACATCATGTATCTCAAAACAACATTAATGTAAGAAACAAAAAAAGAATAAACAAGTATCAAAGTACACAGTAGATCAAATACACCAGAATCTCCAAAGACCTCAAGACTCCTTGATCAATAGGCTCCATGGTCCATAATCTCCGAAAAGACCAAACATCATGAGGTAGTTGTAAACACATTTTAATCATTACCCTTGCCCTTGTCCTGAAAGATAAAATCTACAAAAGCACTAATGTTAAAAATCAGAGGTGAGTAAAAAGCTCAGTAGGTTTTAACCAATGACTTCCCAACTCATCCCACTATGATAGAAGTGTTAGAAACAATAATATAAAAATTTTTATATAACACAATTTCTCAGAAATAGTATATATCTGAATATAAACAAGTTTTCGAAACCATTCATTACAAAATTTATACAAGTGAAATTAAAACCAATTTTGAAAGGAAGTTATTTTTTTAGAAACATAACTAAAAAATAATTAAAATAATTTCACAATATCCCTTTATTGGCATACCCAACCATTTCACAAACCTATGAAACCATCCATGCATGCAATGTTATGACAGTTCCATACTCATGAGCAGTTTCTTATCGATCTACCAAGTCGTCACATGGTAATTGTTTCCCATGTTACATTAATCCTTTGGCCCCAAGCACAAGGTCATATTTCAACCAAGCCCCATATATGAAAAATGAAATTTATATCCGGTGTTTTATTTAACCCTTGTCACTGAGAACAAGGTCATATTTCAACCAATCCAGAGAAATGCAATATGAACTCACACAATAATATACCTAATTATCTTTCCATAAACCATTTTCAATAAAATCAATTTTTTTATTGAATTTTTTTTCATAAAACCATTTAAAAACTCAATAAATTCAATAATTTAAATTCATAATTTTAAATTCAAGAGGCTAAATCACTTTGCACAATAATTCCCCAAGATTTCACAATTTCACTAAAAACATAAATCATCAATGTAGAAGATTTATTACAAGAATTTCACAGTAAATTAAATTAAAATAATATTATTCTCAACTAAGCAAATCAATTATATCACGAGGATATGATTTTTAAGCCACCTACCTCAAATGTTTAGATGAAACTCATCAATAGACAAAGAACACACAAGAAGACATGTCAATTCTCCAAGAACGACTTTAGTTATTTTATCCTAGAAATATCACGACTCCAAATTTAATTTGAATACAGAATGTAGATCTACACAATACAGTTTAATATATAAGAAATAATTTATATCATAGATGTTGATCTACGATGATATAAGAAAATAATAAAAATTAGGTATGAATGGTGACATACCCCAAGAATCAGATCAAGATTCCAAGAAACCAACATAAATAATTTAATATATCCTAAAAAGACCATATTTATCCTTACATGATGTTAAAAAACTTATATATACCCATAATAGGTGTATATCTTTGAAAACTAGGAGGAGAGAAGATGGACTTTGCAGAAAACAGAAAAGAACCATGAAGATCGGCACTTTCCCCAAGAATTGGGCTTGAAATCAATAAAGGAAGGGTCTAGGTTGGCTCCAACAAATGTGGGGAGGGTTCTCTAGAATTCTAGTGAGATTAATCTAGAAAAATTGGAATTTTGAATCCAAAACGAAATATATAGGTGAAAAATGAGTAAGCTCCTAGAAAATAGGATCTAGATTTGAACTCCGTGAAAGGTTTGACCTTATCATTTGGGCCAACTATGTATGGATAGTGTGACCATCCTTTTGGGACCATCACTCATTATAAAACACCCAAACTCTTCAATATTTCACCTCTACCCTTTTATGGAAACACATTTTTTTAAGGAGACATCCCAATTTATGGAAACACCCCACATTATGAAAACAACCCACTTTATGGAAACACCCACTTTATAGAAACAATCCACTTTATGGAAACACCCCACATTATCGAAACACCCATCTTTATGGATACTCTTTATATTTTGGAATCTCTTTATTTTATGGAAACTCTCTATTTTTTGGAAACTCTATATTTTATGGAAACCCAATAAAAGACACACTATTTAAAAGAACATGTAGAAAGGGGTTATGTACCCGAATCTGTGGGTACTAAATTCTCCCTGCCTTTGGCCTTTTTGTCCTTGAAAATTAGAAATCCCTCGCAGTCCAAAAGGTCTCTGGCCACTACTGTTTCATTTTATTCTTATATTACCTAGTCTCTTCTTAAATATGACCATGTTTCTATAAATCCTACACTAAGCCAATTCTTTTCCCACGCAAGACTTTATCTTGTCTATCCATGATCCACATAGGGATATGTAAAAATGATTCTTCCAGTTCTAGGCCATCGTGATCCCATCTGATCACATGGTTAGGATTAGGGTGATACTTTTTCAATTGTAATACATGGAACACAATACGCACCGAGCTAAATTGCGGTGGTAATACCAACCGACGTGCCACCTCTCAAACCCGTTCCAGTATCTCATAAGGGACAGTGTATCTAGGAGATAACTTCCCATTCCTTCCGAAACGACAATGTATAATACTTGGAGATATCCTCAAGAATACATGATCACCCATAGGGATCATCTACTATCATTGATATTAATTTTCATAATATTTCTGACGTCTCGGAGCTGACTCCATCCTTTTTACAATCAACTGGATCTTATCTATTTTTTCATGGATAAGGCCTGGACTGACTACTGACATTTTTCATGTTTTTCAGCCAGCATAGTGAAGAATGTGAAGGACGCCCATAAAATGCTTCAAACAGATCCATGTGTATCAAGGGTGGATAGCTGTTACTGTATAAGAACTCCACTAAAGATATATTCTCCTCCCATGATCCACAAAAATCCATTACACAAACCCGCAAAATTTCTTCCAAAATTAGTGTTGTCCAATCAAATTTCCCATCTATTTGAGGATGATACACTATGCCCATAGTAAACTAAGTCCCAAGGGCTTACAGTAAGGATTTATAGAAACAATATGTGAACCTTAGATCTATATTAGAAACTATTGACACTGGTACACTATTCCTCTTTACCACTTCTCGATTATAAATTTTAGAAATATCCTCTACTGTATGAGTTTCACAAATAGGGATGAAATGGACCTACATGGTAAGTCGATCCACTATCACCCAAATGGAATTGTGTTTCCAGAACATTATTAGAGGACCTGTACCAAAATACATTACTATATGATACCATTTCATAATTGGGATGGAAAATATTGCAACATACCAACAGGTCTCTGATTCACTCCTTTAACTTGCTCACATGTTAAGCACCACGATATGTACTCAGCCAGCTTCTATTTTATACCACTCTACCAAAACTAGGCCTTCAATGCCTTATAAAGCTTTTGTGTACCTAGATATATAGCCCATCTTGAATGTTGGTATGCATGAATGAGCTTTTCCTAACAAACCATAGGTACGACCATCAAATCTCTGAAATGAAAAACTGAACCACCATAAACATTCCGGCACTCAATGGTCTCCCTGCCATTGAGTTTTTAACTTAAAAATAGGCATTCAGAATCAGATGTTTTTCCTCTTTGATCATTTTTACTAAATCAAGAACCATCATAGCTCAAAAGAAACCCACAACATCACCTTGGTCCTGAAATTACACACACATGTCGGCTAAGACCAACATAAACCACCATTCATCTGAATCTTCTTTTTCCAGCAGAGCATATGACTTTCTTCTTAATGTATCCACCACCGAATTCTCTTTCCCTAGTGTTTACATCAAGTGAAGGTCCAAAATTTGGAGATACCCCATCCATCTCCTTTTCCTCAGATTCAAATCTCACTGTGAGAAAATGTGTTTCAAGCTATTGTGACTTGTAAACACAGTAAATTTCTCACCAAAGACATAATGTATCCATGTTTTCAATTCATGGATGACTATAGATAAATCCAAACCATGTGTTGGGTAATTATTCTCATGAACCCTCAACTAACATGAACTATAAGCAACCACATGATCTTTTTTCAAGCGATTACATCAGAGCCCTGATCCGGTAGCATCACAATAAACCACATACCCTTGTCCTAATTCCGGAAAGATCAAGATATATGTCGATGTAAACCAAAGTTTTAGTTCCTGGAAAGACATCTAACATTCCTATTTCCATTTCAATGGTGAATTCTTCTTTGTCAGAGCTACCATTTGTGAAGCTAGTCATGGGAAATCATGCACCAAGCATTGGTAGTAACCAGCTAGACCAAGAATACTTTATATCTAGAAAACATTATTTGGTGGTTTCTAAGAGATAATGTCATTTATATTTTCAATATCAACAAAAATTCCTTTATCAAGGATTTCATGGTAATGAATATTTACTCTCAATATCCAAAAATAACACTTTGATAATTTAGCATAAAATGATGATTTCTCAAGATTTGTAAAACAATTTCCTGGTGCACCTCATTGTCAACCATTCTCTTTCAATAGACCAAAATGTCTTCAAAAAACACAAAAACAATATAATACAAATATTAGTTGAATATCCAATTCATTAATTCCAAGAAGACCTCTGGTGCATTCGTTAGACCGAATGACATGAATAAATTTTCATAGTGGCCATGTCTACTAATGAAAGATATATTTGGAATATCCTCTATCCGAACACTCAATTGGTGATATATTGATCAAAAGTCAATCATGGAGAACCATTGGGTTCCCCCTAATTTATCAAATAGATTTTCAATTCATGGAATTGTATATATTTTATTTATCATAATTTTGTAATGCTTAAGATAATCAACACACAAACGAAGAGTTTCAGCTACCTTCTTCACGAACAAAACCATTGCTTCCCATAGTGATGTACTTGGTTGAATGAAACCATAGCTTTCCAACTCCCCTAACATCACTTTAAATTCTCATAACTATATTGGTTCAATCCGATAATACTAAATGGAAATCGGAAATGTCCCCGAAAAGAGATCAATCATAAACTCCACATCCTTTAGAGGTTTACCCTTGAGAAGGTCTTGGGAAAGACATCTAGAAATTTCTCTTGAACAACTAGAAAAATATTTTCCTCGATCACTTCTATTGATTCAAAATTCAATGCTACCATCCGTTAAGAGATTTTTTTCCACCATTGGTGCTAATAAGCTCTTTGCACCCTTCGTTACAATCCTATCTCCTCTAAAAAGATTCTTGATGTCATCCTCAGTCATGAAACTATCTTTTCTCCTATAACAGTTGATTTGGTCCTTGAACGTTGTCATCCAATCCATACCTAGGATTACAACATAAAAATCTATATCCAACATTGAGAAGTTCAATTTTATCAAGCTCCATCAACAATTATTGAACATTCTCTACACATAATGTCATGACATTCTATTTCACCGAGAGGAGTTTGCAGTTCCAAAACATAGGTCATCATTTCCAGTTATATACATAGAAAGTCAATATCATGAGAAGTAATGAATGAATTTGATGTACCAGAATCAAAAAAAACTTGCACAATGGTATAATTCAAATGAATTGTACCTCTCACTAAAGATGGTCCATCCTGATTTTCGACAATCATCTGCTCAACTCCATATAATTGCTTCTTCGCTACATTGTTCTATTTGTTTCCATGCTAAGGTTGCCTAGCTGAGGAGTCATGGTATTTCTAGAATCATCATGGAAATATCTTCCCTACCAATGTGACTGATTCTTCTATCCTCATCCAGTTAAAGCATACAATGCTTGCGACGCATGATAAGTGTTTTGTGCTCCTGACCTTGGAGCACTGTGAAAATAATGCTTAAGATTTCCCATCTTTTTGCAATGATGACATGCTCTAGGTTGTTTTGTACAATATCTCTTTATATGTTCATGCGAACTAAATTGAAAAAAACATACATTGCTTTGGGTTCATGGATGAAGGTTTGCTAATCAAACCTTCTAGTTTTGATTTCCACTTGAACATTGGAAATAGGTGTCCCTTTTCTGCTTGATCCCGACATTTGAGTACCCACCATTTTCTATAATTATCTTCATGCCTCCTCTAAGGACCCAACGTTTTTAATGGAAATTCCCTTCTTATAAATTTGGCATAAAATCACATAATAATGAACTAATAAGTGATAATTTTCCTATAAGCATAAGTATGTCACTTCTTTGTTTAGAATTTTGATAATACGGCATACATGGTTATGATCAAGATGTTTTTTGGAGTCTAATAAAACAAAAATAAGTTTTGGTGAATAGTAACAAACCCTAATGAATATTAACAGACCTTTATGAATAGTGATATACCCTAATTAGTAGTAACCTCACCTATGGTGGTATAAAAATAATATTCAAGTTGTAAGTACGATATACCTATCATTTAGAATGATTTAATGAATGTTTTAAAACTGGTTTTTGATAATAAATTAATATTTCAAATAAATATTAAAATAATCAAATTTATAAAATTATTTTTTAATAATGGACTTCATATTTGGATTCTACACATTGAAAAATGGTTGGGGTAAATTTTTGGGATTTTTCTAAAATACTTGAATTTTAGATGAATAATAGAATCCGATAATTCACAATAAATGCTAAATATTGGATTAACTGAGTCATCGATGATGTTATGCTGATGTAATCCCCCTTGGTTCTAATTCACAGAACCCATTTACGATTATTGTTCTTTTAATACTTACTATTCCTTGTCTTGGGAATAAATAATAAATTAATGATTAAAATATCATGAAATCCCTCCTCTCCTCCACTATAAAAACCCTCCTTCACTCCCTCTTCTCTCAAATCCTAACAAGCTCCAATCATTCTCTAAATTCTGCCCAAATATCTCCCCAAGTTTCTTCCCCACGTCCAAAATCTATAATCCACTTCAAAATACCAAAACTTCTCCCCTTAAGAGGTTTTCAATGGGGGATGTCTCAAGAGGTAAAATTCCTCTTCCCGATTTCTTCTTTTCTTTTAAGATCTTTTATTTTTATTTCTTTCCTCACCTCACTTCGCCATAATTGTATGGTAAATCTAGTAACATACATGTACTGGAATTTTTTCATGCTAATGGTATATTTCATTATTTTCTCTCCTTTCCCCCCTTTTATTTGAATGAAATGAAAGCACCATTTGAGATGTGCTAATTTAGCACATTCAAGGACAAAAGTTTATCAATTTCTAATATTATCTTTAATTCTGGTCATGAAACCATTTGTGATATGGTTGAACCAGATTATTATACATTTAATATATCCTATTTTTGTTTCTGTAATCCTTTGGTACAAATGGAATTATTTTATAAATCAAAACCCATTTTTTGTAATCAAACACACCGAATAACAAAAACGGTTATCACTATGGTTATATATGTATTAATTCAACATCACTCTAAGTCACCTAATTAAAATTAAAACCATGTAATTTACTGGATATGAACCAAATAATTTAAATTCAATTCTTGACAACCACTTTCATCTTGCATATAATATAAACTTGAATATAAGTGAACTGATCTTTTAAAACCAGGTAAACAAACGAGCCCGAACAATGAAATTGAACCTTATAACTAATCAAAAATACATTGAATGAACTAAAAAGAGTTATAATAAATAAATTACATATATAAGAGGATCTGGAATTATGAATTAATAATCCTAATTTTTTTATTCAGGTCATTAATAACATGTGAAGAACACCACTGGATTTAAGGTAACAGTTCCTCTCCTTTTCTATCTTAATAAAGATTTTCCTCTATACTATGACTTTATATGTGTACTAGAAAATGATGGGGTATGTTTAAGATCCTCCCCATACTTCCCTATGTATTTTCAAGTGATGTGAAACCCTATTTCTCTATCATCAATCCCTCTTGGTCACACATGACACCATGCCGTTAAAATCGTAATGAATTCTACACGAACCTTCTTTGCTCTTTCGGGTTGCCTTATCTTTCTTTAAAAATGGTGTTATATTATCTATCTATGTGAGTATTATTAATTCTGGTTATTTTTACACCATTATTATATAAATACCCTTCCATCACATTCTTTTGGTGATATACATGATTTTGAAAGATACCCTCCTTAGAACTTTCCAATAAGAAAACCTGTTTTAAGGGGACTTCCCGAATTTTTACCCAAATTTCAAGTGCACTCTATCCTATGTTTTAAAACACAATTGTGTTTATAAAATCAGTATTTTAATTATGAAAACCTTCTTGGTACAATTTTGGATTGATATAAAATAATAACCTCTTTTCTACTTGAAAACCTCTAGAGTGTTTTCCTTAAAACCGCACAAAAATGTTTTAATGCTAATGTTTCTAAAATACATTTTTTTATATGTTGTAACTTATATTTGACAACACTTACCATGTTATATACCTATTTTACCCAATGAAAGTCGATTTATTTCTAATTATGTCCTTATATGGACACTTTCAGGTTACGCCCATTGGTTATGATTGATGTCATGATTCTGGTACCAAATTCTTTTCATGGGTACCCTTTTGTTTGTGTATGGTTTAATATGTATGATTGTATATGTGGTAAGAATATTTATGTGGCATGTATATTAATAAATATGTTGAGATGTTTTTTCCTAGATAGTGCTCCAATGCATTGGGTAAGGTTATGTCTCAGGAGATGCGATGTGAAACGAGATTGGCATTTTGCCTTGACCCGTAGGGAAATGGGAAACGGGATTGGCAGTTAGCCATGACCCTTACCGAAGAAATGATTTATGATTCTGCCACATTTACATGATTCCATGTTTATATGATCCCATGCTTATATTAAATGATTTTATATGTTTCATGCTTCAGATATCATTATGTCATGCCTCCTAAATCATGTGCTTGAGATGTATCCTTATGTTCATTCCTTTAATGGACTTTTTAGCTCATCCATTTGTTCATGTGTTCCCTAGGGTACCCTTTGCAGATGTAAGAGCTCAAAGGAAGTTATAATCTCTTTATGGAGATTACAAAAAAAAATTCCGATGTTTTTTGTTATATGTACCTAGTATTCCAAGACACTAGACTTAACAATCCTTGGCTTGTACTCTGATGATTAATTATGCTTAAAATCATGAAATCTTTTATGTAAAAGGCTTGGGTCACTATAGTTTGTATCATAGGATAGTCTAGATATTTTTGGTGATTAGGAATAGAGCACCTTAGTGAAAACATTAAAGATGATACTAACTATATGGAAAAATTCCTAAATTTTGTTGAGTATAGAGTAAGTGGTTTATCATGAAAATACATCCTTGTCTAGATACGGGTAGGTAGAGGCACCTCTGGCACAAATGTATCTAGGGGTAAAACCTGAAAAACCCACATTGAGCAAGACTTGAACAGGAACTGGTGCATGATAATGGGAATTACTGCACTCTTGTATACGACACTCCCAGGGGATATGCTTTGGTAGAATCACGAGCTTAGTACAAACCATTATTGAGGGAAAAATACCATAAGAATATAAGTAATGATATAGATTGAGGATAACCTAGATATAAACCTAAGGAATCACAAGTTAGGATGTAATTATTCTTTATAAGTTCATCCTTTAATGTTCAATGTTTCATTTTTATGCACAATAGCTATGTATTCAAGACCTATAATTATACATTATTTTTCTTAGTTAATGGCGGGAAATAGAAGAACATGTTCCAACAACCAATGTGATAGACAATGTAATGATTTCCCTAATTCCATGCCTGATTTGATGGAAGTGGGTGATCAAAACATCATGGCAGTACTTGCTCATCTGGCTCGAGTTATGAATAATAACTCAAATCTGGTGGAACGTCCCCCTCCTCCAAGGAAAGAGCTGGTTTCCATAGAATCCTTCATGTGGAAAAGGCCTCCCATGTTTAGCGGGTCTTCTGATCCCCTCCTCGCAGAACAATGGATTAACTCTATTGAAATGATATTCTCTCTCCTCCAGTGCTCAAAAAAAGAGAAGGTGGTACTGGAGGTCTATCATTTTGATGGGGAAGCTAATCAGTGTTGGACACTGATCCAGAATACAATGCCACAAGAGGAAATTGATTCCATTGATTGAGAGGAATTCAAGAGGATGTTTTTTAACAAATATTTTCCTTGAACCCTCTGTCTCAAGATAGAAAAAGAGTTCCCTGGACTCAAGAAGAAGGATGATGAGTCCATCGGGGTGTATGAAGCAAACATTACAAGTCTTTCAAGGTACGACTTTGGCTTTGTCATAAACACTGAAAATAAGGCGGATAGCTTATTTAGCGGACTAAAGCCAAGTCTACGAAAAGCATTGGCGATTTGAGACTTCGAAAGTTATGAGGACATTGTCCGTTGTTCCCTCAAGGTTTAAATAGATATTGGAGACTCTCAGTGGTCTCATGGGCCTAGTTAAATGAAGAGGAAAATGGAGAACAACATGGGTGGTTCATCAAACAAAACCCATGATGGAAAGAAGCCTCACTTTCCCATTTGGAAGAATTGTGTGAAGAAGCATCTTGGTTACTGTCTCAAGGGAACCAGGAATTGCTTCAAAAGTAGAAAGTTTGGTCATCTGGCCAAGAACTTCCGAAAGGATATGAAAAATACTACTAATGTTGAAGAATAAAGGAAGGTTTAGATCAGCACTCTGCCTGCAGTGTAGTGTTATAACTATAAGGATCTTGGAAATTATGCGAAAAATTGCCCTAAGCAGAGGGTTGTAAGAGGCAATCAGCAATAACCTCCAAGGAAACAAGGTTGGGCTTATGCTATCACTACTACTGAAGTGGATCCAGAAAATGATGTAGTGACAGGTACACTTGTTATTAATTCACGAATAGTGATCATACTGTTTGATTCTGGTTCTATGCATTCTTTCATATCTTGCAAGTTTAGTAGAACTATTCAAACACCACCTCAAAATTTAGAGGAAAAGTTATCTGTGAGAACAACGAATGGGGAAATTATTGCATCCCTAGTTTATAACTCCTCCCCGGTTAATGTTTGTGGACTGAACCTCCTATCAAATCTTGTCATACTTCCTTTAGTGGAGTTTGACGCTATCTTGGGCATGGATTGGCTATCTTTGTACAAGGACAACATTAATTGTCGGGAAAGGGATATTACTCTTCACATCCTGAAGCATCCTATGATTCTTTACAAGTGAATGGAGAAAGGTGAGTCTACTTTAGAATCTTCATCTCAAGTTTGGATATTGCTTCCTTATGAGCATGCATATCTAGCTCAAATAATTGAGACAAAGGAGAGAATCATGCTTGAAGACATGCCCATCATGAGGGATTACACTGATGTACTCCCCAAAGAGTTTCATGGTATTCCTCCTGAACAACAGGTTGAGTTCTCAATTGAACTTATCCCTAGATATCTACCAATCTCAAAGACACCTTAAATAATGCCCACTATAGAGCTGGAAGAGTAGAAGAACCACTTACAAGAGAGTATGGAGAAGGTTTTTATACGTTTGAGTGCTTCACCGTGGGTTTCTCTAGTCCTCATCGTCATGAAGAAGTATGGATCAATGCGCCTCTGCATTGATTATCATGATCTCAATAAAATCACGATAAAGGACAAGTATCCCCTTCCACAGATATATGAATTGTTCGATCTGCTTTGTGGGGCCAGTTATTTCTCTAAGGTGGACCTTCAATTGGAATATCACCAACTAAAGGTTAGGAAAGAAGATATTTCCAAGACTGCCTTTCGAACAAGGTATAGACACTATGATTTCATAGTTATTTCCTTCGGAAAAAATGATCTAGAAATTCTCATGGATTTAATGAATAGAGTCTTTAGAGATTACCTCGACAAATTTTTGGTGGTCTTTATTGATGATATTCTGATATACGTGAAGAGCAAGGAGGAATATGAAGAGCATTTAGGAACTGTGTTAAAGAAATTGCGAAGGGAGAAGTTTTATGTGAAGTACAGCAAATGTGAGTTTTGGATGGAGTAAGTATAATTCTTGGGGCATGTTATCACCGAGAAAGGGATATATGTGGACCCTTCCTAGATGAAGGAAATTAAATAGTGGTCGAGGCCAACTTCTGTAATGGAGATCCAGAGATTTTGAGGTCTAGCTGGGTATTATCGATGATTCATGAAGAAATTTTCAGGATTTTCAAACCCGATGACCAAGATGACACAGATGAGAGTAAAGATCATTTGGACACAGGAATGTGAATACTGCTTCAAGGAGTTGAAAAAAGGCTTATCACTGTGCCGATACTCACACTCCCTTCAAGTAGAGAACTCTTTGTGGTGTATAGTGATGCTTACAAGAAAGGCTTAGGCTGTGTGATAATGAAAAATGATAAAGTGATAGAATATGCCTCATGGTAATGGAAAATCCATGAGCAAAACTATCCCACGCTTGATCTGGAAGTTGGCGGCTATGATCTTTGCATTGAAAATCTGGCGGCATTATCTCTATGGGGAAAAATGTGAGATATATACTGACTACAAGAGTCTCAAATATACATTCACACAGAAAGAGCATAATATGTGCCAATGAAGATGGATAGAGCTAATCAAGGATTATGACTGCTCAATCAACTACCATCCCGGTAAGGAAAACAATGTGGCGGATGCTCTAAGTAGAAAGGATCGTGCATCTTTATCAATGATGAGAATTGAAAAGGATCTGATCTTCTTAGATTTTCAAAGGATGGAAATGGGAATCATTAAGGGAGGAACATCATCAATTGTTTCTCAGATGATTTCCCAACCATCCCTCATGGAAAAAATAAAGGTTTCTCAACAAAAAGATTTGGAAATTCAAAAAAAGGTGGAAGCTATAAAAATTGGGAAATCCTTCGATTTCAAAATTTATGAGGAAGGAGTTTTAAGATTTGGGATACGATTATGTGTACCATCTGATTTAGAGATAAAGAAGAAGCTATTGATTGATGCACATAGCTCGACCTTTTCTATCCATCTTGGGAGTACCAAAATGTACTGTGATCTCCGAGAACACAACTGGTGGGATAACATGAAGAAGGAGATTGCAGAATATATATCAAGGTGCTTGGTATACTAGAAAGTTAAAGATGAGTGAAAAAAGCCCAAAGGTTTGATGCAGACACTGGCTATACCCATGTGGAAATGGTAAAATGTTACTATGGACTTTTCCACGGGTCTCCCAAAGACGTCGAAGGAAAATAATGCAATATGGTTTGTGGTTTACCAACTCACCAAGACATCCCATTTCAATGTTATTTGGGAAGATCTCTCACTTGAACAACTTGTAATGTTATATTGAAGGAAGTGGTGAGACTACATGGGGTTCCACTCTCAATTGTCTCTGAATGTGATCCAAGGTTCACATTTAAATTTTGGAGGAGTCTTCAACATGCTTTGAGTACTGAATTAAATTTCATCACGGCCTATCACCCCCAAACTGATGGCCAATCTGAAAGGACTATTTAGACTCTTGAAAATATGCTAAGAGCCTTCTCTCTTGAATTCAAAGTTTGTTGGGATCAACATATCCCATTGGTTGAGTTCTCATATAACAATAGCTTCCACTCGAGTATTCAAATGGCTCCATACGAAGCTCTGTATGTAAAGCGATGTAGAACTCCATCTTGTTGGGATGAAGTTGGAGAAATAAAGCTACTTGGACCTGATCTTGTTCAAGAGATGACAGAGATGGTTCAAGTCATCTAGAAACACATCAAATCTGATCAAAGTCAGCAAAAGAGCTATTCTGACTACCGTCTAAGGGACATGGAGTTCGATGTTGGAGATAAATTCTTCCTTCGAATATCTCCATGGAAGAGAGTCATGAGATTTGGGTAGAAAGGGAAGCTAAGACCAAGGTATATTGGACCCTTTGAGATCCTTGACTGCATAGGAGTCGTGGCCTATCAGATTTCACTTCCACTGAATATGGATAGAGTTCATGATGTTTTCCATGTATCAATCTTGAGGAAGTACATACCGTATCCCTCACATGTACAAAGCTCAGAGGTGGTGCAGTTGGAAGATGATCTCTCCTATGAGGATCATCCAGAAAGATACTGGATCAGAGAGATAAGGTTATACGCAACAAGACAAACCATCTTGTCAAATTGTTGTGTAGTAACCATATGTTTGAGGATGTAACATGGGAATTGGAAGAAGTAATGAAGGAAAAGTACCCGCATCTGTTTTTGGCCTAGAATGTAAAATGAAATTTCAAGGGAAAAATTTCATAAGGGGGGAAGAATGTAACGACACAATGTTTTTAATGGAAATTCCCTTCTTATAATAAGGAATAAAACCACATAATAATAAACTAATATGTGATAAGTGACCTTTAAACATAAGTTTGTCACTTCTGTGTTTGGAATTTTGAAAATCCGGCAAACACGGTTGTGTTCAAGATGTTTTTTGGAGTCTAATAAAAAAAATATAATTTTTGGTGAATACTAACCTAAAATAATGAATAGTAACATAACCTTATGAATAGTGATATATCCTAATGAATATTAACTTCACCTATGGTGGTATAAAAATAATAATAAATTTGGAAGTACGATATACCTATAGTTTAGAATAATGAATGTTTTAAAACTGGTTTTTGTTAATAAATAATTATTTTAATTAAAAATTAAAATAATCAAATTTAAAAAATTATTTTTGGAAAATGGACTTCATTTTTGGATTCTATACAAAGAAAAATGGTTGTTGTAAATTTTTGGGATTTTTCTGAAATACTTGAATTTTTGATGAATAGTAGAATCCGATAATTCACAATAAATGCTAAATATTGGATTAATTGAGTCAACGATGATGTTCTGCTGATGTAATTCCACATGGTTCAAATTCAAATGACCCATTTACTATTCTTGTTCATTGAATACTTACAATTCATTTTTTTGGGATGAAATAATAAATTAATGATTATAATATCATGAAATCCCTCCTCTCCTCCACTATAAAAACCCCCCTTCACTCCCTATTCTCTCCACTCCTCTCAAGCTCCAAGACTTTTCTAAATTCTGCCCAAATATCTCCCCAAGTTCCTTACCCACGTCCAAAAGCTATCATACTCATCAAAATAACAAAACCTCTCCCCTTAAGAGCTTTTAAAAGGAGGAATTCTCAATAGGTAAAATTCCTCTTCCCGATTTCTTCTTTTCTTTAAAGTTCTTTTCTTTTTATTTTTTCCTCACCTCCCTTCACCATAATAGTATGATAAATACAGTAATATATATGTACTGTAATGTTTTCATGCTAATGGTATATTTCATTATCTTCCCTCCTTCCCCCCCCCCCCATTTTATTTGAAATAAATGAAAGCACCGTTTGAGATGTGCTAATTTAGCACATTCAAGGACAACAGGTTATCAATTTCTAATGTTATCATCAATTATGGAAATCAAACCATTTGTGTAATGGTTAAACAATATTATTATACATTTAATATATCCTATTTTTTTCTGTAATCCTTTGGTACAAATGTAATTATGTTATAAATCAAAACACATTCTTTGTAATCAAACACGCCGAAAAACAAAATATGTTATCACTAAGGTTATATATGTAATAATTCATCATCACTCTAAGTAACATAATTAAAATTAAAACCATGTAATCTAATGTATATGAAGAAACGAATGTATCTTCAATTCTGGACAACCACTTTCATCTTGCATATAATCTAAACTTGAATATAAGTGAACTGATCTTTTAAAGCCATGTAAACAAACGAGCCCGAACAATGAAATTGAACCTTATAAGTAATCAAAATCACTTTGAATGAACTAAAAAGGGTTATAATAAATAAATTACATATATAATAGGATCTGGAATTATGAATTAATAATCCTAATTTGTTTATTCATGTCATTAATTACAAGTGATGAACACCACCGGATTTAAGGTAAGGGATCTTCTCCTTTTCTCTCTTAATCAAGATTGTCCTCTATACTATGTCATTATATGTGTACTAGTAAATTATGGGGTATGTTTAAAAACCTCCCCCATGCTTCTATATGGATTTATATGTGATGAGAAAACCCATTTATCTCTCATCAATCCCTCTTGGTCACACCCGACACCATGCCGATAAAATCGTAATGAATTCTACCCGAACCTTCTATGTTCTTTTTGGGTTGCCTTATCTTTCTTTCAAAATGGTGTTATCTTACCTATCTATGTGAGTCTTATTAATTTTGGTTATTTGTACAAGATTATTATATCAAGACCCTTCCATCACATTCTTTTAGGGATATACATGATTTTGAAAGATTCTCTCCTTAGATCTTTCCGATAAGCAAACATGTTTTAAGGGGACTTCATGAATTTTTACCCAAATTTCAAGTGAAATCTATCCTATGTTTTAAAACAAAATTATATTTATAAAATAAGTATTTTTATTATGAAAACATTCTTGTTAAAATTCTGGTTTTATATAAAATAATTTCATCTTTTCTATTTGAAAATCTCTAGAGTGTTTTCCTTAAAACCGCACAAAAATGTTTTAATGCTAATGTTTCTAAAATACATTTTTATATGTTGTCACTTATATTTGACACCACTTACCAGGTTATATGCCTATTTTACCCTATGAATGTCCATTTAATTCTAATTATTTCCTTTTATGGACACTTTCATGATACTCCCATTGGTTATGATTGATGTCATTATTGTGGTACCAAATTACTTTCATGGGTACCCTTATGTTTTTGTATGGTTGAATATGAATGATTCTATATGTGGTAAGAATATTTATGTGGAAAGGATATAAATGAATATTTTGAGATGGGTTCACCCAGATAGCGCTTCAATAGATTGGGTATTATTAAGTCTCATGATATGGGATGTGAAACGGGATTGGCGGTTAGCCTTGACCCGTACAAAAAAAATCTTTTATGATTCTGCCTAATTTATATGATTCCATGTTTATATGATCCCATTCATATATTAAATGATTTTATAAGTTTCATGCTTTGGATATCATTATGTCATGCCTCCTAACTCATGTTCTAGATATGTATCCTTATGTTCATTCCTTTACTGGGGTTTTTTGTTCATCCCTTTGTTCCTGTGTTCCCCAGGGTACCCTATGTAAATGTAAGAGCTCAAAGGAAGTTATAAGATCTTTATGTAGATTAAATAAAGAATTTTTTTGTCCTATGTTTTAGGTTATATGTACCTTGTCTTCCAAGACACTAGACATAACAATCCTTGGCATGTACTCTGATGATTAATTATTCTTAAAATAATGAAATTTTTTATGTAAAAGGCTTGGGTCGCTATACATCCTCTAAAAGATCCTAAGATATCACATTCATCCATAGTCGCTTTGTTCACCATCTCAGTATAATCTGTTATAAAATTTTGTTCAAAATTTATAGAATCACCTAGCGTATCCCTGATTTGAAGATGTGTTCCTTCAAATGGCACTAGCCGCAACATCTAGTGAAAAGCGAACTATGTTCATGAACTTAGTTGCATTATCTTTGATAGAGAGACTCTATTGTTTCTAGATGAAGATGTTTGTCATTTTCTAGATCTTGAACATGTACGGATATAATAGTTTGTTGAACAATTCCTCAAAATTCACCCATGTGAGGCCTTCATCCAATTTACCCTGCACCACTACATCCCCCCACTGATACACAAAATCGTCAAGCATATACATCACCAGTTTGAACTTTAGATCTACTATTGTGCCGATTTAGTTGAAGATATGGTTTATCCTACATAGCCACACCTCTTCTTTCTTATGTTTGAAATCAACCTAGAAATTCAGTGGATTCTACTTCATGAATAGTATAGTATGATCCAAATGTCATGGCTCATTCCTACATTTCCCATTGTCCGCATCATGAAAATATTGGACAATACTCTGAACTAGCTCTCTTTTAACACATGGTTCAGGGGAAACCACATTCTCAGTAGCTTATTCTGTTTTGCTTCGACGATTCCTAGAAGGTTTCATTTTCTAAACTAACAAAAATCTCCATTAATTTTAGTCTCTAGTAACTTTTGTCTTTGCATTTCAAATTCAATCACAAAAACTATCACCATATTGTTTTTTAAAACAACATTTTTCCCATGTTCAGCCATTTTTAAAACACTTCACATGATTTTAAAAATTAAACCCTTTTAAAAATATGATAAGCATTTGATTTTACAACATATTCAAATGGAAAACCAATTCCATAATTTTTCAGAAAATAACACTTTCTTACAACATGAATCATTCCTCAAAATGATGTATACACTCCTTGTGGGAAGTCATTATTCTACAATGAATGTCATGCTCGTCTTACTGGATAAACCCCTGATAATGAGATTTCAAAATCTTAGAAGTGTATCCAAACAATTTTTTACCCAACTCCCTGGTAACATGAAGTTCAACAGAAATGGGTTAGATACGTTCTTTAATGTTATAAATTTCATGTTCTGAAAATCCTACTTCTTTTTATGATTCCCACCCATGGAATAGAAAAGAATGGATTTCATCTCCAAAACTAAGAACATATATGACTACTTGTTAGTAAAGGACCAAACAAGATGATACCATTTGTACCACAAAGGAAGGAACAGACTGGTACCATTTGTAATAACCTGCTTGTTCTCATTAGCTTGGGAGTAAAATGAGTCATTACATGGCCATAAGCGACATCCCCAAGATACCAAAGGCTGTTAATAAATGACAAAGGGTTTCATATACATGTTGGGGACGATTTAAGCTTTAAGAAATAAACCAATAAACCAACCAACCAAAACCAAGTATTCACTATATGATGCTTGAACGAATGAAAGACAACTGAAAAACTTCATGTATCTCAAAACCACATCAAATTAAGAAACAAAAGAAGAATAACCAACTATCAAATAACACAAAGGATAAACTAAAAAAGACTCTTCAAATACCTCAAGACTCCTTTCTACACTGGGTTTGAGCTCCATAATCTCTGAAAAGCCCAAGAATCATGAGGTAAAGCTAAACACATGTGAAACATTACCTTTTCCCTTGTCCTGGAAGATAACATCTGCAAAAGCACAAAAGTTCCAAAGCTAGGGTGAGTATAAAACTCAGTAGGTTTTCACCAATGACATTACTACTCACTCCACTAGGATATAAGAGTAAGAAACAAATATATAAAATAGATTATGTAAAATAATATCTCAAAAAATGTTTATAACTATATATAAACAAGTTTCTAAAACCATTCATTACTGAAATCATACAACTACATTTGAAATAAAATTTCCTAGAATGGTATTTTTCTAGAAAAATAACTAAACAAGAACTAAAATCATTTCATGATATCCCTTTCTTAAAAATCCCAACCATTCCACTATCCAATGCAACCAACCATTTCTTTTATGTTATGATAGTTCCATATTCATGAGAAGTTTCTCATCGATCAACCATGTCATCACAAGGTAATTCTTTCATAGGTTCCATTAACCATTTTCACTAAGAACAAGGTCATATTTCAACCAAGACTTGTATATTAAATAGTAAATTTATATCTCCTATTCCATTTAACTTTTTTCACTGGGCACATGGTCACATATCAACCATTCCACAATAATGCATTATAAACTCACACACCAATATGGCCAATAATCAAGCTAAAACACCTATTTCAATAATAACACCCCTTTTATTGAAAAAAAATCATCATACCATTTATAAATTAGAGAAAATAAATAATTTAAAATCATCATTTTAAATTAAAGAGGAAAAGTCACATATCACAACAATTCACCAAGATTTCACAATTTCACTAAAACTATAAATAATCACTGAAGAAGTTTTATTCCATGCTTTTCACAATGAATACCATTAAAATAAATCAATTTGAAACAAAAAAAAATCAATTATTTCAAGAGGATATGATATTGAATCCACCTACCTCAATGGTTTTGATGAAACTCGACAATAGACAAAGAACACCAAAGAAGACAGGTCGATTCTCCAGGAACGGCCTTAGTTCTATTATACTAGAAAGATCACAAATAAAAATTGAACTAATTGGCATTAAAAATTTAGATCTACCCATTATAGTATAAAATATGAGAAATAATGGATATCAGATAAATATATCTATGTATATTTATGAAAACATAACAAATCAGGAATGAATGGTGACATACATGAAGAATTGGATCAAGACTCAAAGATCATTGCTTAGATATCGTCCTATGTCATTAAAAAACCATATTTAGCCTTAAATGATGTTAAAAAACATATATCCACCACAATTAGTTGTAGGTCAATGAAAAAGATAAGGAGATAAGGATGAGTTGGTAGAAAATGGAAAAGAACCAAGAAGATCAGCACTTATCCGAAGAATCGGGGTTGAAATCAATAGGGGAATGCTCTAGGCCAGATACAACTCATGTGGGGAGGGTTATCCAACCTTATAGGGAGATTAATCTCGAAATAAGTTCGTTTAGAAGATAAAAATAAATATATTGATCAAAAAAGAGTATGTTCCTATAAAATATGATCTAGATTTGACCTTTGCCCAAGGTTTGACCATACGGTTTTGGCAAACCATGTATGGATTGTGCAACCTTCCTTTTGGTCCCAAAACTCCTTATAAAATTCCAAAACTCTACCATACATCACCTTTAACCTTTTTATGGAAAAAAATTTTATTATGAAAATATACAACATTTGGGAAACACCCCACTTTTAGGAAACAACCCACTTTATGGAAACACCCAACTTTATAGAAACAACCAACTTTATAGAAAAAATCCACATTATGGAAACACCCAGATTTATAGAAAATATCTATTTTATGAAAGCTATATATTTTATGGAAACTCTGTATTTCATGGAATCCCAATCAAATACAAACTATTTAAAAAAACATGAGGAAATTGGTTATGTACCCAAAAGCGGGGGTACGACTAATTTTGTGAAATCACTAAAGATTCGATTAAATAAAAATAGAACAAATTATATTAAGTAAAATAAAAATTTTAAGGAAGAGGGTTATATATATAATAATTATAAATTTTTTATCTATTAATTTTTAATAATTATTTTTGGGGGTGACACTTGACATGAGATAAGAAATAGGGAAGATACCTTAAACCGATGTCACATAAAATTGGGAGTTTAAAAGGGAATTAAAACAAGTATTACCTAAAATTTAAAAGCATATTTATCTAGGAATATTTTATAGGGTAATATATAAAAAAATATATGAGGTATGTGAGAAATATATTTCATAAAATGGAGAAACTAAAAGAGAAAATTTGATAGATTAGTCGTGAAGAAGGTATGGAGAATCCCTTATCTAGAGTTCCATAATTGTTATGTGAATGTGATCAACATTTTGAATAACCAAATTAAGGTTTTTATATACATATATAATAATATTATTCAACTCTATTTCATATTTAAATTTTATTTAACAATCATGTGTTATTTATTTGTAGTATATATTAATTCATACATCAGTTACATGAGGTTGTTATTTTAGCTTGTAGTAACACCTTATGTTTGTTGATAATGGTACAATGGATATTAAAATATAATAATTGTATTAATAGTTTTAATATTATCATGGAATTTTTTTTATAAACTAAATAAATTTTTAAATCCAACAATTATGGTTGGTGATATAAAATGAAACTCATTGCGCAGGGAGGTGATTGTTCATGAGTACACACAATTAAAATTTCAATTTTCTAATAGATGAGGGGGGAAGTATGAATTTGAGACTTTAAAAATGTCAATGATGTACTTATATTATAGATATCATATTTATTAATCCATTACATCATTTTTTTCATCCATGAATGGAAATGATGAAAAATGAACAACCTCTCAATGTTATGGCACTAGTCCACACAACACACTATCATTGTTTTTGTTTGTCATTGAGTATTTAGAGGACTAAATAATATAAATTATATTAATATAATATAATATAATTATAATAATTATATTAAAATAATTATATTATTGTAGAAAGATGATATTTTGGAGTTAAATATTAAGGATTAAAAGGATGAAAAGAAAAAATTACTGACATTAGATTCATGATCCTTTCGTAGAGTTTCTTTAGAATTGAAGGATTTAAGATAAACTATAAAGACCATAGGTGTAAAATCTGAAATTTGGAGCCATTAAATAGGCTTCTAGAGCTTGTTTTTTACATGAATTCAAGTGAAATTCCCCATACTCTAGAGGCTGAGGTCTAAGAGAGAGGTTCTAAAGAGATAGATGGTTTGATTGTATCCTATTTATCAGAGAAAAAACAAAAATCATAATAACATCCACATGTAGTAATAATAATAAATATAACATCAAATACCGTATTCTTAAAATGAAGAAGTAACAACAAACCAATACTATTATAAGTCATGTCATGATAATATAATATGATAATGAAGAACCCATAATAAGGCACTAAAAAACCCCACAACAGGTCGCAAAATAATATTCAACCCCTCAACCATGATCCATCCCATGTTAAATATCTACCATGAATCCCAATAAATAATCGAAACTGGAACCAATGAAGACTTTCAAGTTACCAATGGCTACTCGGGTAGGGTATGACTACAACTTAGTAGACCACCACCGATGGTTTCTATAGAAATATCTAGCCATAGAAAATGTGTATGAATGTTAGATTGAATAAGGGTAATGATAACTCTTAAAAGAATGTTTTTTTGAATTAACTAGTTTTATATACTCCAATAGGAATTGTGATCCAAATTTATAAGATGTAAACACTTGGGGTTAACACATTACCTACAAAGGGTGGGTGGTTCATTTATCATTTCATTCTATTTCTCAATACATATGGGTTCTCATTAAAGTTCCCACATCCTGTCAAATCATGTGTTCAAAAATCATCACATCAACAACCAAATTACGAATATGGGGAATGATTATCATCATTATAAAGAAATAATGAAAATGATTTGTTTAAAAATTCCTTCCCAAGGTGAATGAACATCAGGTCTGACATCCTTTCCCATGTGTTGAGAACATAATTTCCCAAATCATAAATATAAATAAAACCAATTTATAAAGTATTACATAATTTTCCTTTTAACACATGATTGAAACTAGGATATATATTAATCTATTAAATTCATTAATCCCATTGTCTTCAACATTTAAAAACATTTTACATATTATCACCTTAGATCATTTACACATTTCAATAAAATTACATACAATAATTTTGTCTCAAAAATAGTTTTATAAAACACTCATAATCATCTTTTTATCATTTTCTATATTTCACTTGTATTATGGAATACAACATTTGAATCCTTTTAATACCATACAAACCCTTTAGTAAAATTTTATTCCATATAAAATATAATCAATTTAATATCTTAAAATAACTATTTCTCCTTTTTTATTCACATTACCATTTTTAAGGGGATTAGACACCCCTTAGGTGACCATTATGATCGGTATCACAATATCGGATGGAACAAATGGGGTCTATGAAGGATCTCCAACATCATTATAACTACCAAGTAATTTTTCCTAAAATGAAAAACAATTTCACATCATGACAATGCAACCAAATAGAACACATACACATATGAAACATCAAAAAAATTGGGTGAAATTACATAGACCACAAAAATTGGGGTCATTGAAAAACACTCTCTCAAACATCATACAATTATTCAAACCCAATCAACCTTCAATTTCCAATCTATGAATTCCCAAGAAAAATTGTTTATAGGATTCGGAAGAAGATAAATCATTTAACCATTATTCCTTTAAAAAATAGAAGAATGGGGACTCATGGGCTCACATAGGGATTTTATTCACATCCAAACACACTTGAAAACCATACATTATAGAAGGAGAATAAATTTTCAAGGAAAGAGACTTGGGTTTATAATCCTTGATTTTGGAGGTGGAATAAGGAATAAAATTTCATAACAATAATTCATTTCTGTGAGGGAAAATGGTAAAATACATAATTTGTAAGAGGTGAATGATTTGGAAGATGTTTTTTCCAAACCATGTACGAACTATTTTTCATTCTCTGCCTATTAAAAAACAAAGGTTAGTGGTTTTATAAGGAAGGTTTTGTAGTTTGGAAAGCAATATAGATTCCATAAAATTGGATCTATCATATGACACACAGTTTCCAATCCCCCTTGCATGGTTTTTCTAGCCATGAAACCCCCTCTCATAGGGTGTATAGTTATGGTCAATTTTTAATATGAACAATTTTTAAACCATGTTACATGACCTGGATGGTTAATTTATCACATTATTCACATCCTAAACCATTAGAAACCCTTGATACTTCTCATTAACATGAATATAATTTCATTAACAATTTAAAGAGGGAATTTAACTGATATTTAAATGAAACATACCTTTTATGAATGTTGAGATCATAAAACCTTCCCTATATAAAAACTCATCCTCAAGTAACCTTATATAGCCTCACTAATCCCCCATAGTGAAAATATCAGGTCACTGGTCCTACACATTAGAAAATATCTTCTATGATTCCTCATGAACACATACACGGTTCCATAACACTCTGCTCAATAGTACACCCATACCTTATAAAAAATTATCACGGTGACCCACAATATGAACATTATTCTCCTGAAAGTAAGTATTGGTCTCAATCTAAACATCATTGACATCAATCTAATGAGAAGGTTCGGAGTGATACTATCATTGTTGTGACACATGTAAAATAGTAAACAAATCCCTATTCTAATGTGGATGTTATAATTGTCACACCACTATTCTGATCATCTCCATGATCTATCACAAACAAATATGGGTTTCCATGAAACCCAACACATATTTTTTCATGGATCAAAGGGTATTCCCAATCCCCACTGTATGGTAACTAGTGCATGAATATGAATAAATTACATTGGGAATGATTTCATCCAATTATATAACAATAAATGAACATTATTAATAAATACACCAGATATGAAAAATCCAAACCCAACATGAAATAATAATTATCAGTTTCAAGTTTACAACATAATAAAATGATAAAGAAGGTCCAAAATCAAAATTTACGAACACTATCTCAAAACCACCATATTACAATAAGATTTTCATCATCAATCCACCACCATGACATCTATAAGGGAAGACCACTACACCATGAACAACCATCTCCAAACATATTTACATTACCAATATCAAGCATAACCATGTCTACATATACCCAAAGCTTTATATCGGGTGTGAGAACAATCATGGTAGTATGACACCCAACAAAATGAGATTCCATGATATGAAAATTATATGATAAATAAACATGAACATTTTATATATATAAATATTAAAAATTGTATAGAATTATTTTTAAGGAAACACATGGTTTCTTTTCAAATAACCTAAACATTATACCAAATGTAGAAGAAGATTATGATATAAAAAATAGTACTATGTCACGAGATAACCCTCTTTGAACTAGCTAGCAATGGGACACTAGTTATGTCATATCTCATTGAAATGTTGTATAACAACCATGAACAACAACATTCCTGTGCACGAGCCACCTGGAAAAGACATCAATGGCCTAGAGGTCTCTAATAATAAATTTCATTTAATTATTTTTGTATCGTAAATAATTTTAGAAGAATATATGATGAATCAATTAAAAGTTAGAATGAATAATAGTCATTGTCTACTCACCTAGTTACCCAAGTATCCATTTGTGCTCAAATTAAATTTCACATGCCAGGTGAAACATTACATTCATATAAGCATAAACTAAACAATATAAACATTCCTGGTAAATCAATACATTCACAAAGAAAATCACTTTTAAATCCAATTCATACTAAAACAATTCTAAAACATATTCCACACAACATTCACACATTATTAAAAATGTGGTATAATTTATAAAGATTATTCAAAATTCACAATAAGGGTTAACAGATGAAAAACACCCAACTTCCTTGATAAAAACAATTTTCAATCCCTATACATAAAAAATAAATTCAAAATAACCTTTTATACCACACACAAAAATCCTAGAATAAATTCATATAGTCACCCAAGTATATCACGATTTTTAAATAATGATTAAGCACTGAACCACATTCCTTGTGTGAAGAAACCATTGTAAAACACTTAAAACATATAATGCACATCAATAACAGCCTTTAGAGGAAATATTGAATCATAAACATCATGATTAAACCCCAAAAATTTAATATCCTTCCATAAAAATGACCCCTTATGTGCTGTAGAAGTGAAACCACAAGAATTAAGAGGGAAACCATAGAAGGGGGGGGACCAATTGAGGAGGGACATAAATGAGGGTTTCATAAGGAATTATAGAAAAATATTCCACCAAAATGAGTACATGGGAGGAAGGAGGAATAAGAAGGTGAACATAGGCTTATAAATCCTTAGTGGGATAGAGAATGAGTATTTTGTGGTTTATTTTGAAGGGCGTACTTTATGAATGTTATGTTTTTTAATGACCTCGACATGCACAAGGTTTTCCCACATGTTTTTCCATATAGTGTGTCAACCATGAATCTACCTATTATTCGAGAAGGAAATGCCACATAGTTACCCCGTATAGTTTAAAAACCATGTGCTAAACATGTGATAAACATCTATCCAAAAACACTACATGACTGCATGGTCACATGGCTAAGGTCGTATGATTTTTAAAACCGGACATAAAGCACAAACACTATGATGTTTTCCCAAAATTTATCATTTTATCTAAAAAAATAATGGAAACAAAATGGAAAAAATCTAGAGAAAAAATAAATAGGAAAATACGTCAAAAAGAAATACATGGTTTGATAATTCACACTACCATGAAAACCATCCCACTAGAAAGTCAACTCAAGTTTTGATCAGATAATATAAATGGGTATGTGGCCTCAACTCATTACTTCCTCTCCCAAGACTCATGTATATAATTACCATTCTTCCAAGGGACATAGAACAATATAATTGAATTACATCAAATTACATTTTCTTGGGAATCTATAATGCGTACTAGCCATTCAAACACAAACTAGTTGGGTTCCAACTTGAGCTCTTTCCAATTCTACACATGAGATAGATCAAGGTTGTACTTCTTTAACAGGGAGACAAGGAATACATTGTGAAATGATTCCAACTATGAATGCAAAGCTAACCAATAAACCATTATACCATCCCACTCGATGATATCAAAAGGTCTGACGTACCTCAGTTTTAGCATTCATTGATTTTTGAAACAAAGATGACCCAAGATTGGTTACAGTTTCTATAACTCTCGGTAACCCATAAAAACTGAAGATCATCGAATCTATAAATAGAATAAAAATTCTAGAGACTCTGAGATGGAAACAAATAATGACTGATACGCTTGACCTTCTTATATGTCTCCTTCCCTATGCTTAATTCTAGCAATGAGGTATCACCCACCTCAAGCCAACATAAAGGATACTGACAAGACTGATTGTGGGGATCCTCAAAGGGAACCACTGAGATCTATGATAAGTAGCTATTATAATATGTGATGTCCAAAAATCCCTAATGGTTTTCCCATGATCCTATGAAATCCAAAACAAATGACTAGATCAGGTCTTCTAAAACCTGGTTTTCCCACTCTATATGAAAATCCATTTGAGGATGGTGTGTTGGGATTAATGTAATCTATGATCCCATATTCTTCTCGAATCTCTCCCCAAAGCTGTGATGTAAAAAGGGGGTCCATTTAGAAATGATTTCTAATGGCACACCCAGAATCCTCACTATCTCTCAAACAAATACAACTGTCCAAACTCATCCACCTTAGCTAATTCACTGGTTGGAATGAAATTGTATGATTTGGTTAGATGATCGATCACTATGTATACGTAATTATTCCTCCGGGTTGTTCGATGCAAGATAATAATAATGTCTATGGTGGTCTCGTCCCACATCCATGTAGGAATGGGTAGAGGTAGATGAAAACATGATTCCCTTTGGTGCTCTTATTTTAGCATCTAACACATATATACCCTTAATAAGATGTTTATTCTATCTCGCCTCATACCCGATCATCAGATCTAATGATGTTGATAATAGTAAACCTTGGTTGCTACACGATGAATAACCCATTGAACACATATATCAATGACAACGACCCCCCAATTCATCCTTTAAAGCACAATTTTCTATCAGTATACAAAGACCAATAATCATGAATTCCCCCAACATGATAAAACTATACTGATAGTTTGAAAATCTCATTACCATGTTTCATTCGTTGAATTATATCTATTAGAGAAGGAGTCTACTGGATTCTAGCCAAGAACACACCTATAATGTGTTGCTTTGTCTCTATGGGAATTTAAGAAAGGATCCCCATCAATGTCTACTCATCAACAGACCTCCTTAAAGAATGCACAGACATTTTCTTCTCAGAGAATCTACCACAACATTCCCTATTCATGGGGTACTAACAATATTGTTATCAAACACCTACAAGTAATCCTCCCAATGACACTACCTCAAGTTAGAATATTTCTCAGTAAAAATTGAGGATAATATTTTATGATCAGAATAAACAAATAATTTTATCCAATGTGATAATTCAACCACATTTTCAAGAGTTGAACCAATGGTGCTAATTCTATGTCATGGGTCAGATTTCTCTTTACATGTGGTTGGATTTGGCAATATCCAAACTCCACCACATGTTAATTCTGCATGTGAACAGATCTGAGAACCATACCGAAGGAAAATAATAATAATACATATTCCATTCATGATTTTATAAGAATCATGAAAATGATAGTGTTCAATCATCGATAAAGTTCATTGAAGGACAATTTACATTATCAGACCCATTTGAACTTCACCCCTTTTTTGATAAAGGGAAGTCATGGGGGATCCAGCTGAGATAGGTCCTGAACAAGCATCTCTAATATCCATCCAGGCCTAAAAAGATCTAGATCTCAAAGAAACTCTTCAGATTCTCCTAGGACATAACTGTAACACCTAGTTTTTTATGTAACCTTTTTCATATAAATTAAATTTTCCCTAAATTTTTACTATCAAATAAGTTAAAACTTCCATTCACATGACACCAAAATGGAAAAGTCTACATGAAAACAACTTGGTTAATGTTACATTCAACATCAACCTATTGTATGATACATTCAACACCGACTTGGTGTACATTACAAGCATCACTAATGCTTCTATGAAACATTATTTTATTGTTATAATTATTTAAATGAGATAATTTTAAAATTACTATTAAACATAGTAATATGATAAAAAATAAAAACTCTTAAAATATTTTTTATAATTTTTTATACAAATAAAACATATTTATAATGAACATATATATGATTTTTGGTAATGTCCTTTTATGTTTAAAAATTCTATTTTCTAAAATAATCTACTTTTCATGTACTTCTATGAAAACAATAATTTTAATTTTAGAAACATTTATAAATTTAATTATATAAAATAAAATTCATTTTTTAATTTATAATGTTTAAATTATCTTAGGCTGAATTTTGGTGTTTTTTCTGAGAATCTGTATTTTTCAATACATAGTGAAAAATACCAAATTTTAATTCAAAAAAGCATTTTCATCAAATTTATTGATAAGAATAAATTATATTTTAATTCTGTTTAAAATTATAATTAGCTTTTATATTGATCAACTAACATAATTTGTTTCACTAGAATAAATTTCACATTGAAATTAGATATAAAAACATAACAAACTTTTCATCATTTTCCAGTTTAAAAACCAGCATTGTCGACTAGATTGTGGGAATAATTTTAAATTACCTTCAACTAATTCTGTGATTTGAAGTTGGAAATATTTATTCCATATTTTTATTGATAATAATTTATAATTTCTAATATGGTAAATTTATTTTTGAAAAAAAAATAATTTAATTAAAAATAATTTGGTTGATTGAGGTAAAATTAAGCTTAACTCATGAAGAATCCTTAAATTTAAGATCCAAAGAGACTTAGAATAATTTCCAAAATCCATTGGATGGACATATATATAGCATTTCCTTTCATTCTATCTACTTTTTTATAATTATATTATTTACTTTTACCATGAAAAATGAGGATGGAATTCTATCATCAAATATTTACAAGAGTCCCACTCACCCTTCCTTATAATAGGCCACAATATATTTCCATTCTTCAAACCTCTGAAACAACATAGGTTATGCCGATATCTACCCAACATACTTTACTGCAATTATAACAACCTTATTGAATCCTAACATTTGGTATAAATTATTCTAAGTAATCATTTTGGTACAAACCAAAAGGATTTATCTGATAAAGAGGTAACACCTTCTCTCAAGATCATTTCTTTTATTTTCCTTCCCCACCCCATCCATTATTTTTATTCATTGATAAAATAAAAAAAAACAGTACCATAAAAATACTAGTTTTTTATGCTAAGGATTCAACTTACAATTACAAACACGTCCACTTAATGGTTGATGAATATATTGTGTACATTTACGATGAACTACCGCCTAACTAAATGATAAATATTCATATTTAACATTAACACCTATCATGGTGGAAATTATGATAGACACACTACTTATATATTTTATATATTATATTTTTTATGCCTTTAGGATTCTTAATTCCTTTTACAAAACATATCTTTTTAATTCTCATTTGGAGTAAATATGGTAATTTCATTGTAGGATGTGTGCACTACAACCTCCTCAATGTGATGTGATTCGATCACACACTCCATGAAAATTTTTAAGGATGGTTTTAGTGATCATATATTATATATATTACATTATAATTATAATATAATGATATTGTATACATATATACATATAGTTTATTTTATTTCTTTCTTTCAATATAACAATAAAAATGGAAACAACATTCATGTGTTAGTATGGCTTACCGTCTCCATGAACAATGTATTTGATTTCATAATTCTATATTAGATAGATTTTTAATATATAAATATAATTAATATAAATTATATTTATTTCATGGTTTAAATTATAGAATCATGATATATGTATTATGAACAAAGTTATAACAAATTATGACACTTGCGAAGAACAACGCGAATATTATCTAAAATGAAACATTAACATAGGATGGTTTCTAAGAGGGTAACATAATGTCATGATCAAACAATATAATGTATTAGATAAAATAATTTTTTTAGTAAAATATTTATAGAAAATTTATATTTATTATATAGGTGGTTTTAATGAGTACCATGAGAGTCAAGAAACAAGGGTATCTCATCTGACATTTTATTTCCATGAGATACAAGATATGTTCACCACTCTTTATTTTTATGCGGTGTTTGTAATTAAAATGTTTGTATTATATGTTTATTATAATTAAATTTATGGGTATTCACATATCCATTTAATGATATTTATTTTGTGTTGTTTATGTTTCATAAGCTACCAAATCAGTAAAATAGTTTTGTCTCAATTTCCCCTCTCTAATACTAATGTTTTTTTATACACATAAATTTTCTTTTAAGGTGTAAATAAATCCATTATAAGTGTTTTTTCATGATTTAAAATTATTTCATGATATTTTAGTTTAATGTACGTTCCTTTTCTTACATGGATAGTATGATCCCAAGTTAACAAGTTAGAAGTGTTTATTGTGACAGTCACATCATTTTTCAAGATTGTCTATGTTTATGATTACATTGATGAATATTATGACACATCAATCAAGAAAAATCATAGGTTTCCTTAAAAAATGTTTATTCATGATATATCTAGGTATTAGTTTAATTTTTACACTCTTTGGCACTTAAAAAGCTCTTTAATTTAAAATATTATTGTCTCTCTCTGGTCAAAAATCTATCATATTCAAAAACCATGTTTTCAAAAATGTATTCAAAAATGTATTCGAAAGATATTTTAAGACCATTTTCAAGGAAAAATCATTCTAAGAACGTTTTATAGTTTTCAATTATTCCCTTAAAATTTCATAAATATATTTTCCAAGAAAAAGGTTTTCAAAAGGTTTTTATGTTTTAAAAGGTATTTTCAATTCAGAAAGGATAATTTCCTCAAGAAATGTTTTTAAATATAAATCAAAACTATTTCTCATTATTGAAAACTTTTTTCATGTTACTCATACATTCTAGGGAAATTATAGAATGTTTCCATTAATATTACTTATCTAAATGGATTATGTTTTAATGGAATGATGTTATGAAACTTGTTTTTATTTCATGGGTTATATTCTATTGGAACAAGATTCTCTTCCTGTGTTATTATTATGATGAAATGATTATGAAACATGTATTTTTACAAAATTTCTGATATGATTAGATGTTTATAACATCCATTTTAATTCATGCATTATGATTCATTTAATTATGAACTTTTGAACATGCATTCATGAATTCATTATGACATGGGTTGGACTTATATCAATTTCTAATGCATCGGATTAAAATTTATATCTAATGAGATAGCCTATGATGGTATTGGGAATGAACCTTGACTACTAATATGTCCATGAGGGTGAACCATGATTACCAATATTGTATTAGGAGTGAAATCACTCTACATATATGAACTTGGGAGTGAACTATGACTACCAATATTGTATGGGGAGTGAACCCATATATCCAAGATGGTCTTGGAAGTGATGCCTTGGATACTATGGAATAATTAATATATATTCTTATGTGTCTTCCACAATTCCATGTTTTCATCCTATGTTATGGATTCATGGATTATGTTATTTATTTACTTATTATTTATGTCTTATGAACATATGATCTTTATTCCATGATTAATGTATATGATCTTTGATATACATGGTATGATCATATATTTTCAGGATCATGTTCTCTTACATTTGTGCTCATGGTTATGCTAACATATATCCCTTGACTACCCTTACAGAGCAATTAAGATCATCCCTTTTTATGTTTCCATCCATAGGGTATGAGGATATTTATTATGTTTGATGTTTATAATAAGGGTGATAGTCAATAATAACCTAGTGGGATATGATATAGACCACTTATGTTTCATTTTTTATGTTTCCATGTTTCCAAAAGAACTAGACTAATATGGTATTTAGGAATCTGATTTCATAATGTTTCAAATATTCCATAAATGTTTTATAATGATAACATATCAAATGTGAGAGTCTCTATAGTTGTAGTCAAGTAAAAGGTTTATCAAACCTTTGAAATATAGGATGGGAAATACTTATTGATAACCCTAGGGACATGTCTTGGGATATATCTAAGGATAAGAAAAAAATAACAAAATGTATTGGAATTTTGGTAAAAGAAATAGTGAGTGGTTTCAAATCAATAAATCCATTTATAGATTCTAAAAGTGTATTTGGATGTAGAATAAATGTAAATTAGGGTAAGAACTCTTAAAATATGTTCCATACCTTGCTATGGGTAATTTGGTACATATAAATATGCCTTTTGTCGCACCTGGTCTAACACTCCTAGGGGATATGCTTTGGAAATTCAGAAACTCTTAAAAAACCATCATGAAGAATTTAAAATAAGTTTCAATATTAATAACCTAGTATAAAACTATGTTGATATAGATTAATTAAGATTTCATAACATAGTTATCATATATGTGAATTTCATGATTATGGGGTTCCTCATTATGATAATTGTTTCTTACTCTATGCTTTTTGTTATAGTCAATGCCTAGAACCCAAAGGATCCTTGTTAATGGTGATTGAGATATATAATTCAAGGATTTTACTGAAAATAAACTGAATTCTATGGGAGATCGAATTCAAAACCCTTATTTCTATGATCACACAACATTCTCAAGCTGTGAACAATGGTGGTATTCCAAATGAACAAAGATAGAGACGCCATTCTATTTGAGTCTATCATGAGGAAAATATCACCATATTTTAGAAAGTCTTATGATCCAATTGTTAGTGAAAAATGTATTAGTAATATTGAGACAATATTCTCCATTATCTAGTGTTTGGAGCATGAGAAATTCATTATGTATATCTATTAGTTATATGGTGAAGAAGACTAGTGTTAGACTCCAATCAGGAAAATGAGGCAGTAATATGAGATTCAATACAAAGATAGGTAAGAGTTCAATAAAATATTATCAATTAGATAATTCATCAAATTCTCTATACCATGTTAGAGAAATAGTTAAATGAGTTTATGTAAAGAGATAATGAATCTTTTGGTACCTATGAGGATAATTTTGAAAGACTTGCGAGGCGCACTTCCAGAATTATCATCCAACCCAAATGTAAAGTTGATATGTTATTTAGTTGTTTAAATCCAATAATATTAAGGTATTTGGGCATAAAAAACTATAGTATCTATGAATATATTTTGGAGTGTGTAATCAAGGATTAAATGGAGGTTTGTTTCACCTATCAATCTCATGGTTTTGATAAAAAGAGGAAGATGTAAGTTAATGGAAAATCTAAAAACCATGAAGAGAAGAATATGAGCTTCCCTATGTGTTATAAGTGTAGTAAGAAGAATGCAGGAAATTTATTTAACTATTATAATAGATGTTTTATGTGTGGAATGAAAGGACATAATTAATTTAATTGTTTATTTTATGGGTATAAGTTAGCTAATTTTGTGAATGGGGAATAACTAGCACCGAATTTTCCACCCACGATTCAGTTCTACAAGTGTATGAAAAATGGGAATTATTCTATCCACTTCCCAAAAACAATGGATGGTGATGATGATTGATGAAAGAAACCTATTAAGTCATGGGAAATTGGTAAATCTCACACAATAACTATTTTTAATGAGGAGTGTGATAACGACATGATGAAAGGTACCCTTACCATCCATTCTATAACTATTATTATTGTTTTCTATTTTGGATCCTCCCACTATTTCATATCTATGTAATATTATAAGGGTTTTAAGATTACAAAAAACAATTAGATGTGTAATATTTAGTTCAAACCTCTAATGGTACAATGATTTCATCTCAAGAATATCATTCCTCTTAGGTTTTAGTTTGTAGGATTTTTTTCTTGTAAATATTGTCATTCTTCGTTTGGTTGAATTTATGTCATCTTATGCATGGATTGGATTTATGTAAATAATTCCCACATCAATTATAGAATAATATAATTTGATTTTGGTATTCATAACCCTCATATTTTTATCCATTCATGTGATAATACATATGAACTTCATGTGGATATTACATCCAGTGTGTGGGTCTTAATTCCCATTAAAAGAGATTGTCTCAAATGGTTGGGGAGATAATTGACAGTGATGACATGCCTATAGTTCAATATTTTGTGGATTTATTTCTAGAAGATTTTCTTATCCTTCTACCAAAACATGAAGTTGAGATCCCAATATAACTCATTCATGGTTCCACACAAATTTCAAAGACTCTTTATAGAATAGATCAAATTGAGTTGTTGGAATTGAAGAAGAAACTACAAGAAAACCGTGATAATGGATTTGTTCAGCTACTCTATCACCGTGGGGGATCCAGTTATTTTTTTGAAAAACAAATATTGATCAATGAAACTCTTCATTAATTAATTAGATGTGAACATGATCATGATATTGAATAGGTATCAAATCCTACGAATTGATGAATTTCTTGATCAATTTCAGGGATCCCAATACTATTACATGATTTAAATTCTCTCTGGATGTCTACAATTGAGGGTGAAGAAGGAAGATATACCCAAGACAGCATTCCATGCAAGGTATAAACACAATGAATATATTTAGAGCCTTTTGGCCTTATTGATAAACATGCTATCTTCATGGATTTAATGAATATAGTATTCAGAGATTACCATGATCAGTTTGTGGTAGTATTTATAGATGATATTCTTCTCTATATAAATAGAAAGGAAGAGGAAGAAGATCACTTGAAAATTTTACTAAAAACCTAAGGAAGGAGAAGCTATATGAAAAATTTTAAATGTGTGAATTTTCTCTACAAAATGATTCATTTGAATATCATGTATTCCCAATAGATGATATTTCCGTATATCCATCTATGAAATAAGTTATTGAATACGGGACAAGAATGACCATGGTGACAGAAATCCATATCTTTCTTGGTTTAGTTAGACATAATAGATGGTTTGTGGATAATTTATCATGATTATCTAATCCTATGACAAAGGTGACTCTGAAGGGTGTATGGTTTTTTGTGACATGTGAATGTGGTCAATATTTCTAGGAATTGAAGAGATGATTATTTATTGCAGCTATGTTTACAATACCCTCTAGTTGAGAAGGGTATTTAGTATATAGTGATACATATAAGAAGGGATTGGGGTGTGTTCTTATATATATTTACATGTTTATCAGTTATTCCTCGCGGTAGTTGATGACTCATGAGAAAAATTACCCAACTGATGATTTAGAGTTAACCATTTAATTTTTTCATTAAAGATACAGATTAATTAATTTTATAGAGAAAATTGTGATATATAAACTAATCATTAAAGTTTGAAATATATATTCACATAAAAGGATTGAAAGTTCACCAAATAAGATTGTTAGAGTAGAAGAAGGATTATGACTGCGTAATACGTTAACACCCATGGAAAAAGAACAAGATGTCCAATTATTTGAGTAAAAAGGATCACAGTAGCTTCTCCATAATGAGGATAACAAAAGATCCAATATTTCTAGATTTGGGAAGGATAGATCTAGAAATCTGGATAGAAGGGGAAAAGTCTTATCATTCTCAAATTAATGTTCAACCCTTTGTTATTGTGAATAATTAAGAGGATCATAAAGAAGATAAAGATATTCAAAATAAATTTGTAAATTTTCATTAGTTTAACCTTGATCTGAATGCAATGAAAAGGTACAAGATCCTTGTATGTGTTCCTTCTGTACTATAATTGATGAAGAATATATTAGAGGAAGCTCATGGTTCATAATTATATATTTATCATTGATCTAAGAAGATTTAAAGGAACTTTAATAATACATTTGGTGGGAAGGGATGATGAGAGATATCAATAAGTTTGTATCTTGTTTATTGGTATGCCAATATGCTAAGGCTAAAATATGGAAGAAAAATGGGATGTTTCATCCATTACCCATACAAGAATGAAACTGAGAAAACATTCCTATTGATTTGGTCATGGGACTACAAAATACCTCAAATTTTTTTAATGATATATGGGTGGTAGTCGGTCAAATTAGTTATTTAGAATATATCATCTCAATCATAGAATAATTCTGTTTGGATCAGCATTCTAGGACATATATGAAGAAATTGGTAAGGTTTCATGGTGTACCACATTCAATTATATCAGATCAGGATATGAGGTTTATCCCATTGTTCTAGATAAGTCTTCAAAAATCCCTTTATATAGAAATGAGTTTCATCACTTCTTATAATACTTAGATAGATGGTAAAAATAAAAAACAATTCGAACCCTAGAGAATATTTTGGGATATTTTTCTCTAGATTTAAAAGGTGTTTTAGACCAACACCATCCTATAGAGGAGTTTTCTTACAAAAAATTCTTTAACTCAAGTATTCATATTGATCCTTATGAATTCATTTAATGGTAAAAAATGTAGTGATCAAATATGTGGGGTTGAAGTTGGAGAATGAAATATATTTTGACATTATATTGTAAAGTAAATGTTCAAAAATGTTAGAACAATTTAGCAGCATATCAAGGCATCTCAATGTCTATAGAAACGTTACACTAATAATTGTTAGAATGATCTATAATTTTTTGTCAGTGAAAAGGTGTTTTGAAAAATTTCACCCTGGAAGATGGTTATAAAATTTCAGATGAAATGGAAACCAATCCCTAGGTATATTTTCCCTTATAGATTATTGATCATATCAGGATGATAGACTATCTCTTGGAAATTCCTCCAAAAATCTCCCACATCCATGATGGGTTCCACATATCTCTCCTGAGAAAGTACCTAACCAACCCTTCACATGTACTGAACTCAATGTTTATAACACTAGAGTAAGATATTGATTTTGTAGAGTAGTCCGTTGAAACTAAGGATCATATAGAAAAATTTCTATGAAAAAAGACCAATCATCTTGTCATAGATTTGTGGAGAAATAATCTGTTAGAGTAATCTACATGGGAACTTGAGGATTTGATAATGAAAATTAATCCTCATTTTTTACAAGAGTGATGAATTTCTTTGGTGAAATTCATTTTAATGTGGGTAGAATGTAACACCCTGAGTTTTTATGGAAATTTTTTAGAATAAATGAAATTTTCATTTGTGCCTTGAAATTCACTAAGTAAGGCATTACATTTACAGAGATCCAAGATGGACTGTATTACATGGAACCAACTAGGAATATTTACACACAAAACTGAATTGGTGTATTATGCACACAACGATGACTTGGCATACGTTACATATAACATCAATATTTTTATGAAACATCATTTTATTGTTATAATTGTTTCATAGAGATAACTATAAATTAGATGTTAAACATATTAATATGAACAATAATAAATATTTTTCAAATATTTTTAATAATTGTTTTATATAAATATAATAAATTGATAATGAAAAATTTGAAATTTGATAATGTCCTTTTATATTGGAAAGAATTATTTTCTTAAATAAATTAATTTTCATGTACTTTTGTATAAAAACAATTAAATCAATTTTAAATGCATTTTGAAATTTAATTTTATAAAATAAAATAATTTTTTTAATTTATAATATTGAAAAATATTAGGTAAAAGTTTTGGCAATTTTTTGAAACTTCATTTTAATATGATTAGTGAAAAATATTTGATTTTCATTCAAAACTTCTTTTCATGTAATTTTTTTATAAGTTTATATTATATTTTAATTTGGTTTAAAAGTATAATTAGATTATATTATTATCAAATAATCCAATTTGGTAAATTTTAACAAATTTCAAATTGAAATTGGATATAAAAACATTTCAATCTTTTGATCATTTTTATTTTAAAGACCTGCATTGTCGGCATAACTGCACGATTAATTTTAAACTAATTTTTGACACATTTGTGATTGGAATTTGGAAAAATGGATTGTCTATTTGTAATCATAATAATTTAAAAAAATTTATTACAAAATTATTTTGACCAAAAAATGTTGGCGAATGTAATTAAAATTAATTACAATGATTAAGGTAAAAATAATCTTAATAAAGGAATAAAACTTAAATTTAATACCCATGACAAAATAAAAACACTTATAAAATCCATTCATGGACATATATATACCCTATCCAAAATTTTATCTAATTTGGATCATTATTGGATCTACATGGATCCTAAAAACCATGGGTTTAATTCTCTCTTCAAATATTTATAGAGTTCCACTTCTCCTTCCATATAAAATGACACCATCTCCCCAAATTCATCACACCTATGAAAACATGTAGGTTTGGTAAAGATATAACAAATTCAATTCCAACACCCCTCTATTACTCCTTTAATCATCCCTTTTTAAAAATATTCTTCCACAAAGGCCTTTTTTGTACAAACCAAAATGAGTTACCCAATTAAGAGGTAACGCATTATCTCAATCTATTTTTTTATTTTCCTTCCCTAACCCTCCAATATCATTATTACATGATGGTACAATAGAATTATATAAAATATATGAGAATTTTATTATTATATTTTTTCAACCTACACATACACACACCTCCATCTAATGGTTGAGAATCAAACTATTTACATGTACGATGAACTACCACCTCAATAAATAATGACTATCCATTTTCGTTTACCACCTATCATGGTGGAAAATATGATGGAAAATTTGATTATATAGGTTGTATATTAAATTTATTTTTTATTTTTTCTTATTAATTCCTTTTACAACAAATATCCTTTTTACATCCCATTTGGTGAAAATACGGTTATTTTGTTTGAGGAAGTGTGGACTATCTCCCCCTGAGAGAGATGTGATTCTTTCATAAACATCATAAAATATATTAAAGATGGGTTTATTGAACATATATGATATATATAACATTATAATGATACTAAAATGATATTATATATATAAATAAGTTTCTTTAATGCTTTAATGATGACAATAAAAAATAGAAATAGTGTTTATGTGTACGTATGACATATCGTCTCCATGAATGATGTATTCCATTTCATAATTATAAATTCTATATAATAAAATAATAAATATATACTGAAAATAAAATATATTTATATCATGGTTTACATTTAATAATCATGATATAATTATAAGGACAAATGATATAACAAATCAAGACACTTGCGAAGAATAAAGTGAATATTATCTGAAGTGAAACCATAACAAAGGATGGTTAACAATATAGTAATATAAAGTCATGATAAACCATATATGGTATTAGATATAAGAATATAATTTGGTAAAATATGTATAAAAATTTTATATATATTATATAGGTGGTTTTAATGAGTACGATGAGAATCATGTTTGAATGTAAGGGGATTTTATCACACTTTTTATTTCCATAAGATATATTATTGGTTCGCCACACATTTCTTTTTTGTGGTGTATGTACTTAACACGATTTTATTACATTTCATTTATAAATAATTATATGAGTATTAATATATCCATTTTTAGATCCTTATTTAGTGGGGTTTAAGTTTCAAAACATATGAAATCGGTAACATAATTTTTTTGAATATTCATTCTTTGAGAATCTTGTTTTCTTATGCACCTAAATTATATTTTGATGTGTATATACTTACATTTTCATGTTATATCCTGAATTTCCTTCTTTATTTATATTTCAAGATTCATTTAATGTTTTTTTATTAAATGGATAATGTGATCCCTTGTTACCAAATTACGTGAGTTTATTTAGACAATCTCATAGCTTTTCAAAATTGTTTATGTTTATGCTTCCATTGATGGAATACTATGATATATCTCTCAATAAAACACATGAGTTTACTTATACTCTATTTATTCATGATATATCCACGTATTATTACTATTCATCTACTTTTTTGTACTTAATATACCATTTTTATGTAAAATCAAACCATCTCTCTCTAGTCAAAAATCATTTTTATTCAAAAACCATGTTTTCAAAACAGTTTTTAGAAATGATTTAAAAAGATCAATCAAGAAAATTTTAAAGGAAAATGGATTTTAAAAACGTTTTGTTGTTTTTAATGATTCCTTTATATGTTTTCAAAGATATTTTAATAGGTTGTTCTTTCAAAAATGTTTCCTATTTTAAAAAGTGTTTTCAATTAAGAGGGTATGTTTTCATCAAGAAATGTTTTTAATAGTTCTTTAAAAATTACATCCTATCTAATATACCATTTTTTAGTGTTAATCATTCCTTTTTTGGGAAATTATCAAATATTTCAGTTCATATTATTTCTACTAATGGATTTTGTTTTGAATGCATGATGTTTAGAAAACCCATTTCTCTTTCACGGGTTATATGATTTTGAAACCCGCTTCATTTCATTGGTTTTATTACTGATGAAATGATTATGAAACTTTTCTTTTTTCTAGATAATATAATATGATTACATGATTATAATAAAAATTTTATTTCATGGGTTATGATATGATTATTTATGATCTTGTGGAACATGTATGTATTATTTCATTATGAGATGCGTGGGAATTATATCCCCATACAATGCATTGGGTAAGGATTTATATCTCATGAGGTAGACTAAGATGGTCTTGAAAATGATCATTGACTACTAAGATGGCCATAGGAGTGAACTATGACCATCCATATGGTATGAGGAGTGAATTCATACTACCAAGATGGACATTGGAGTGTAACATGACTGCAAAGATGGTATGGGGAGTAAACCCATACTACTAAGATGGTCTTGGGAATGATATATTGGATATAATGGATATAATATTATATATGATTATATGCCTACCAAAATTCCATATTTTACTCCTATGTTATTATTTCATAGATTAAATTCTTTATTGACTTATGATTCATGTCTTATGAACTTTTACAATTTATTCCATGATTCATGTAATGATATTTGAAAAGATATGTGTGGTCTTCTATATTTATGATGATTTTCTAATACCCTTATTCCCATGATTATGATTATTTATCCCCCTTGTATACCCTTATTGATCATTTGATCTCAACCTCTTTTCTATTTCTTTCTCCAGGTTAAAAAGATATGTATTATTTTTGATGTGTCCAAGAAGGGTTTCAGTAAAATATAATCTGGTGGGAGAAAATTTGAATCACTTATATATTAGTGTTTATGTTTCCATATTTCAAAAGGCACTAGACTAGTATGATCTTTGGGAATTTTTTGGAATAATTATTTATGTAATCTGCAAATGCTTTGTAATTTAAATGTTTGGAAATAGAAGATTTTTATAATAACTACAATGATCTTCTTAGGGTGCATTAAAACCCCTTACATTGATATCACATGGACTAGAAACATTACCACCTTCATAAAGAAGGCACACTTCCAATGCTTGGATTAGAGACATTGATCCTGAAGAGTAACCGATATGATTTTTAAATGTCTCTCATGATCCTAATAAATAATTACTTAATCCATGAAAACCATAAAAATATGACATACTGGTGGCACAACATGTTCTTAATTTCCATAGAGATCACCAGAGATTGAGCCAACCCAAAAGGCATGAATGAGTACTCAAAATGGTTGTATCATCTACAGAAGGATGTATCTAGGACACCTTCCTCTTTCAACCTGACATGGTGATAACTGGAGAGCGGATCAATTTTAGAGAACTACCTTTTCCTTTTTAGTTGATCAAACAAGTCATCAATATGAATGAATGTAAATTTTTTCTTGATGGTCACCTTATTCAGCTTCTGCTAATCAATGAAAAACTTAAGGGATCCCCCAGCCTTTTTTATGTTCATGATGGGTGAAACCCAAGGAATTATTCCCGAGAAAATGAATTATTTGCATTCTAAATTATCTTGCTATTTCATTAATTTAATCATCTCAAATGGAACCTTATTAGGGATGTGATTACAATTTTGTTCCTGACACCAAATCTATAGAAAACTCTACATCTCACATTGGTGGCAATCATGAATGGTCATCTAGATATACCTATGGGAACTCATACACCACAATAATTAACCCTCCCTTTATAACACTACCATTTTCCTTTATAATGAGTGATGAGAAATAAAAAACAAGTTTCCCATGTCTCTAAGTGGAGGTTTCAAATGACCTGACTAAGGATCCCATTTTCCATGAAAAAACTATTTACTACAATTAGGTTCCAAAGAACTCACTCACAACCAATAAAAAATTATATTCACCTAGATGTGCAGCATCCAATCCATGTGGAGGATTAAATCAATGTGGTCCATATCCCATACCATGAAATCCAATTCAGGCTCAACCCCTAACACACTGAGTACACAATAAGGATACTTGATACCATAATATTTCTTATTAACCAATGGGGTTACTAAATCAATTAAATATGATATGATATTGTTGGGTAAATTCAACAAGTACACAATATATGAATATATAATCAAAAAAGAACCAATAGAAAACACAACTATAGATATAGATGATGAAATAAAAATGGTAACTTGAACCATTGAAGGTCCTGCATCTGGTTCTATTAGTGCTTGGTCTACAACTTTAATATGCCTTGTATCTTCCAGAGATTGGGCATGACCACTTATGAGTGGATCTATGATGACTGAATCTATAATGAAAAGGATATGATCCTACCCACATACCACCAAATCAGGATCTAACAATTTTGGATGGATATAACTATGACGGTGTTCCTTGGGAAGCTACAGATCCAGCTCCAAACTGATATATTCACATCACTATGTAAAATAACTATAGGTGTCCCATATCTCCACATTGATTGAATGGTTTGGGAGGATACATAGATGGGATTTATATGTGCCCTTTTTTACTGCTTTGATGGAACACTACAAAACAAGAATCAAAATACATGGATGAAGATTTTGAAGAATGATGTTCTGAAATACCACCTCCTTTATTCCCCTACTCATCATGCTTCCTCTTTTTCTCAAATTAATTTTCACATCCCATAACTGACATAGCCTGAGAGGAACCATAATATCCATTGTGATAAGTCTCCACCGTACAAGCATGGTAACCACATAGGTATAGGTCTTCAGAAAAAATTAAAATACTTGTGAATAGATCTCTGGATGCAACCCACTATTGAACCACTGAGCCTTATTCTACTTGTTGGAAATGATCTTGGGTTCATAAAGTAATAATTCAGAAAAATGATTAGATTATACCATCATATAATGAACCCTTGAACAATATCTATAAACTACTTGTATCTGTCATGGGCGAAGTCCTCCAAAAAGTAAACGTCACTGGAAACAACATTAATGTATCTCTAGTTCATCTTCTCAGTCTTCCAGCTTGTTCCACTGAATCCTACCTCCTCCAAATGGGACATTCCAGGAAGAACGAGGTACATTTCACCATTAATTCCATAAGATTATTGAAGAACTGTAACATCCTCTATGTCTTCTCAAGCCATTCTTATGCATCTTCATGTTCTATGATACCTTGGCAAGATGAGGGTTGTTCTTAAGGAACATATTAGCATTTTCCTTCCTAGGACCTAGTTCAACTTCTATAATTTATGAATTCCCATGACACACTACCTATCCCAATGATTTAACTTCCTTGAACATAGATTCCACTAACCTCTAATCAATTTTGGATGGATAATTCCCTCTATCATCTTCTTATAGTGGCACATGAAATATCTCGGGAGGAATTTTTCGACAAAAATCAATTACCACAATAAAAATATAAATACAAAAAATCTAAAAATTTCTAGAAGTAACATCAAATTCTAGTACCTATAAATCAAAACAAAATAATTTAATCTCAATAAAATGAGAACTAAACCACTTCACCACCACCTAGTGTCAATGTACAGTGTGTAACCTGTATGTATCACCTGGGGGAGTAGTCAAAAAATCACAACATCCCATGGTAACTCAAAATCTATCATGATTTTTGCTATCCAGGCACCCGACTAAAAACCATACCTTCATGTCGGGAAAATCTTATCTTCTGCTTATCCAAACCCGTCCCTAATAACCTGACCCAATAAGCTTGTGACTTGCACTGATACACTTTATTCATAAACCAATCCAGGTTTCCATGAAACTCGACTCAGCCCATAGCATGGCCTTAAGGGTGTTCCAAATCACCAGGGGTTGGAAACTATTTCCTAGTTTTCAATAAAATACCTTGATAATAATTTACCATGATTACAAAAATATAAATGAACAAAAATAATAAAAGAACCAAATATGAACAAACACAACCAAACATGGCATAATAATTTTTAGATTCAAGTTTACAAATTTAAATAAAATTCTGATAAGGTTTAAAACAAAAAGGGACTAAAAACTATCCCAAAAAACTATATGAAAAGAGGATATCCTTCATAAAGCCACAACCATGACCCCTATGATGGAAGTCCACTAGAATCTGAAACCAGCATCTCCAGACATCATTATTTTAAACGTATCAAACAAAAAAACTCTACTTACCCATAATGGTGTAAGTTGGGTGTGAGCCAAATCATAGTAGGATTCCACCCAACAAATATACATTTCTTGTTATAAACATAATATGATAATTAAACAAGTATTTTTTATAATGAACACTATAAACATTATTATGGAAAACGTTTTAATTAAAAACCTGATTTCTTTTCAAATAACCAAGAATGTATATTGTATAACGATGATGAGTATGAAATAAAAAAAGGGAACTTTGTCAAGGGAGAAACCTCTAGGTACTATATAGTAATGGGATATATGGTACCTAATATTTCATTGAGATGTGGTAATGCAACCATGAACAACAATGTTATCATGAATTATACAATAGGGGTGAACCCCCAAAGACCTAGTGGTATCTAATCGTCAATATCATTTTCTTGGTGTTGTATCATCAATCATTCTAGATGAATCTGAGATTAACCAAATAAATGTAAACTAGTATAAGTGTTATAGTCTTGCCACCTATTTAACCAGGTTTCCCTTTTTTCATAAAATTTCATTTTACATGTCATGTACAACACCACTTTTACATAATCCAAGACCAATAAGTATATAAATACTTGTAAAATCACTACATTCACAAAAAAAACCACTTTTAAATCCAAGGAACATAAAAAACATTCTAAAACATGTTCCATACCACTTTCATTATTTATTAAACAAGATACCTATTATATAATGCATGTTCAAAATTCACAACAAGGGTTCACACAAGAAAAAAATCCAAATTTCATTGAGATAAACAATATTCAAGCCATATTCATATAAAATCCACTCAAAATTACCTTTAAAACCACACACATAAATCATTTAACACGTTTGAATTTTCATCCAAGAATATAAAATTAATCAAATAATGTTTAAGCATTGAACCACCTACCATGTGTAAGGAAACATTAAGAAAATTGTGATAAATTTCAAGCACACATCAATATCACCATTTTTTTGGAATGATAGGACAATAAACATCAAGATTAAACCTCACAAAAAAATATCTATCCCTAAAAAATTTTCCCTACCAGTCGGAGAAGTGATACCCCATTTAACAAAAGGGGAATCCTTAGAATAGAGGGAGAAATGAAGAGAGGAAGGACATACATGAGGGTATTTTAATGAATCCAAGACAAATATCCCCCCAAAATGGAGCACATGGGAGGAAGGTTGAAGGGGGAGGTGCAACTGGGGTATGAAATAACTATTTTGGGAGATAATTATTGTTTTGAGGATTAATTTTAATGGGGGTAGTTTATGAATTTCACATTTTATAATGGCCTTGAAACGTTCTTGGTTTTCCCACACAGGGATCCAAACAGTGAGGTAAAAATGATCTACTCACTATACAAGAAGGAAATTCTTCATGTTTATCTAGCATGTCTTAAAAACCACATGCATACCATGTGTAAAACATATATCCAAAAACACCACTTGGTTTCATGGTTACCTGGGAAAGGGTACACAATTTTTCTAAATTTCCACCAACCAGGAGCACCATACTATTTTCTAAAAAATTATTATTCTCTCCAAAAAAATCATAAGAAACCCAATGGAAAAATTATAGACAAAAAATAAATAGAAAAGTACCTAAAAAATTATCATAGGTGTGACATGATCAAAAATGAACCAATTTACCTAGTTGAAATTGTTCCATCATTTTGAATATGATAATAACCAAATATTGTCCACCACCACAAAATACATGGTCAACCAATACAAACTCAATTGTTTTTTAGGTGAATCATTGTAAGATTTCTATCTAATATATATCAAAAACAAAAGCTTTGAATCCATAGAACCATTTTTGACATCTCATGAATTATACTTAGCCCCAACAACTCTGACTCTATTGCTTCGGATTAATATGACGTTGATCATCATGGCCTATCATAGAACACCTTGTATGGTTGTATAGAAATTTTTCTCTGGTAACTGTTGTTATAGGATCATTTATTTTTTTCTTGGTTATTCTCCCGATTTCCACCAAAATTAAGGATTCATGCTCTGATCATGTCCACTAATACCATAACAGAATACATGGATTTCCTGGCTATTTATGTGTTGAATGATTTACTAAAAAACACCAAATTTATAAGTGCATTATTAAATTATTTATGGAATATTGAGTTAAAACACAAATCACTATCTGAAATGATTCTATAAGCCACCATGTCCACACACAATTTCTTTCTAAGAAATAATCCTCCCAACTAAACCATCAGAAAAGTCCCTTGATTCCACAAGAAGTAAACTACCTTAGTGAACTGATCCACAATAACCAAAATTTCACCATTAATATGAGGAGTCCTCAGTACTACCACCACAATGTCTATGATAACATTGTCCCACATCCACAGTGGAATGGGAAATTGATGTAAAAAACTAATAGTACACTGATGTTTAGAATTCACCTGCTGACTTGTGTAGCATCACATAACAAAACCTATGATATCTTTTTCACTACCCCACCACCAATACTACCAAAAAAGGTAATTGTACATTTTTTTTCAAATAAGGGTGTACTATCCACATTAGTTCTGGAAACTCAAACATAAAATATTTCTTCAATCATATATATGGTTAATGATATAAGGTTCGTCAATGTTATTTATTAAAACCAATCATTATTTGTTCTCATTATCTATCTTCTCATATCAGATATGAAGTGAGTGGTAGATGGGTAATGATACATGGTTCATCAATTCCTTCTCCTCATGGATATTGATGTCCATATCAGTAAAAATATCCATATTATTTTACTCTATCCTAGACTCATAATCATTGTGAGTCTATGTCATTCAACTCAATGTGTCTAGAAAAACTATTTCCATTTTCTATCATGCATTCCTTCTCAAAGTAAAAGTACTACATGCACTCAACATAACTCAATGAATGAATATTTTAATCACATAAGGAAATGATATATTTGATGGTCTTATAATTAGTAAATAATGTAATATTTTCACCTAGGAGACAATGTCACCAATACTTTATGACATATACCACTATATCCAACTTATGATCAAGAATTTGATATTTTTTCTCATTTAGACTCCACATCCATAATCCTTACACCATGTCTAAATACCCTTGCATTAGTCGTTCCTCATGTCCAATCCTATATGTGTAAAAAAATCACTATTCACTTTGGTTGAGAAATATCATAATTAGTGAGGTGGTCAAGTGACTCTTTAGCTCCCTAGAATAAATTTCACATGCCTCATACAACTCAAACATTACAACCATCTCATTAAAGACCAAAATTGACACTTCCATGAAGGAAATGTATTTTATAAACGTTTTGTAGTAACCTTCTAAACATAAAAATCCTTTTATATTTAAAACATTCTTGGCAGGCTTGTTGGATTCCACTTCATGAACCACATCTAGGTCCACAATAAAAATTATTTTGAGATGATGTGGGCCATGAAATGTACATTTTTATGTCCAAAAAATGAAACTTTGATATATAGTAATATATTTTATGAACTCTCAATGTATTTAGGATGATGTTAAAAGGTTTGAAATGACTGACTTGAGTCTATGAGTACACTAATATGTCATTAATGAAGAAAACCACACACAATTCCACGTATGGGTGATATATCTTGATCATCAAATCAATTCACACTATAGTAGAATTCGTTATCCCAAATGGCAGGACAAAAAACTCATATAATACATATCTTATTCATAATGTTGTCAATGATATGTCCTAGGGTACCATACTCATATTTATATACCCTTATCTCAAATCAAATTTAGAAAATACACAAGTTCCCTTCAGTTGAGAAAAAATATCACCAACATGCTATAGAGGAATCCTATTCTAAATCATCATATATTTCAACTTCTAATAATTGAAATATAAAGATAGCTTTTCATCTACATTCATAGAAAAAAATTGATATCCCTAGGGTGATGTACATAAATAGATGGATCATATATCCTCTAACCTGTATAGATATTAATTAATCCCCTTTAATATCTATTTGGTTCCATTATATATGGTTTAATATAAATTGGTTAAGATCATGGAATCAACTCAATCATGAAATCAATTACCTTTTTAGAATGAAAAACTAATAATTCTATAGGAAACCCAGCTTAAAATTTATCCACACTTGTAGAGAATAATTTTTTCTCCACTCTCCAATCATCATGAATAATAATTTTCACATCGGTCGTGAGCTTATATAATTTTTTAAGAATATTCCCTATACATCCTTCCTGGATATATCATTATACATGATAAACACAAATATCAACCTCAAGAGATATGAAACCTAGTTCCCCATGGTGATACTCAATATGATAATGGAACATAACCAACCTATCCATTCCCAGTAGATCTCAATTAAAATAATGTCCCAAATGAGATGGTTATAAAAAATAAGAAGGGAACACTCTTGATATTGTTATATACCTTTTGATTTCACCCATAATTCCACATTATTATATATAACCACAAATTGATACACCATAGATGAACTCAATAAATTTAAAAAATTTCAATATATGATGGATTATCATAAAATTGTATAAAAAATGACTTGAAATTATAGAAGCTACATGAAGCATACCACCGATAGTCAATAGACCAACCTCTCGACTGATGGGTGCATATAAAACTTTATGACGATAAACTATCCCTCTTCCCTAGGCTCCATTTTTTTTATATTTATTTTATTACCCTAATTATATGGATTATATTTACCTAATGAAACATTTACCCCACCCGACTGGTTTGTTCGGTGGAACTCCAATGTCTTGATGGGTATGGGATAGCCTATCCCTTTTCGGTTCTCTAAATCATACCCAATCCTCCATAGCATCCCATATTTCAACGATCCTCAGAGAAACTCTATAAATTACCCATAATTCAAAATTATAAGCACACCACTAGTTGATGAATGAATTGACATTGTATGTGACCTAGCTTTACATGGTGATAATAGACCACATGACCCCTTTCCTAAACGACCATTCTACTCCCATAGTTTCTCTATCCACCACCACCATAGAAAAAAATATCATAATTATGATCCCTAACATAGGAATATGTACAGCTAGATCTCACATTTGATCCTACATGTCCACCACTTGAAGCCTCCTTCAGGTTTCCCTTAGGAATGAAATATTAATTTACAACCTTAGTAAAGATATAGAACATAATGTTATTTCCTTGTGACTTATTATTGAACCTGATCCCATCATGAAAATGTATCACCCTAATCAAAACATCTTTTTCTATCATAATAATGAAAATAAACATGTCAAGGAATCTACTAACACAATCTATTACCAAAATAGCACCCTCTATCAAACACATGAACTCAACATCCCTCTCTTTACTAATGGTCCCTCGATAATCTTAATCCATAACACTTCTACATCAATTCAACCCTCTCCAGTAACACTAAGGTGTTCTTTAGGGGAAACTCTCCCATCATATCAAAGAGAGATTTCATATCCCTCCCTAGTTATATCTCCATGAACTATATAAAGCAATATAATTTATCTCATAACCACTCTTCCCCCTATTACCTAGAACTAATGGGGGGTTTAGTCCAACTACTAGAGTCACATCTCAAAAATATCTTAATCTCTATTGGTATGGTCCATTATATAGGCATATATATATATATAATTAAAAAAATCACATTTTAGGTAACATAACACTTTATTAAATAGATATGAAATGAAGAGGTCACAACAGGCCGTGACATGCAAGTTCACATAAACTATCCCAACAGATTAAACCTCAATTCAATCACTAATACCTACCATACCTATATGGGTCTACAAATAACAAAGGTATAACTAAACATCCAATTTTCAATATTTACATTAGACCAAATTATAAAATCTTTAGAACCTTTCAACTAGTTTCAACTGCCTCATTAGAAACCACATTTACCATTTTAATTAAAACCATTATATTTTAAAAACTTCTATATATACTTATTAGAAAATATTACATTAAACTAAAAATTTATTCAATGAAACCTTATTTCCCAAAACCCACATGCTTTTATGTGTGTTCCTAACATGGTGAATGTAACATGAACTCCCCCCAAGTGACAACAATGATTCATGTATATAAAACCTTGTTCCATAGTAGACCATGAGTAAAACATCAAAAAAATAACATCAAAAAAAATTATATCAACTAATGTGAAATAATATTCATTTGTAATAACAAACATCATGAATAGTAATCATGACCAGGAAACATGGGTTTCCCCCAAACACAAGCTAGTTACATTAATTCATACACCCATTAATCTAATTTGACACATTCTAGACTTTTTTCTACCTATCCCAAATAGTAAGGAAATCAATAATAAAACTATTATGATATAAAATTGTAAAATCTTGACCTAGAATCCATTAAATTGTTTTCTCGAGTGAGTTCGTTACATGCCCTATAGCACACCTCCCCTTATTCTAAAGGCTCTTGATAGTAGTAAGAGTATAAAGAGATAAATGTAGATAATATACCCACATTATCATAGTAAACCAACAATGATAATAAAAATAACATTGACATGAAGTAATAATAAATAAGAAACTTTATAAAGAAGATTTCAAAACAATTGAATTACGAAAAAACCAATAGTGTAACATGTCATTCCATGATATTCTAATGCGACAAAGAGAAAAAAATACACTAAATAAAATCCAAAAAATTAGTCGTAAAAGAATTTATGGTCCCCTCATAAATTCCCTATCAGAAGTCAACCATATATCACTTGGCCCATTTCCTTACACAAATACCCAACCATGATGTCTATCCAGGTACCAACGGCTACCCAAGTAAGTGGTGAGTACATCTCTGTAGGCCACCACCAATGGTGTTTAACGCAAAATGTGATCATATAAATTTTTTATTAAGGCGAGATTGATTAATATAAATGATTGGAAATTAAGGTTTTTTTTTTAAATTAACCAATTTATATTTAGTCTCATAGAACTCATGCTCTAAAATTAGTGGCCACAAACAGAAGGTAAAATCACATTACATGGATTCGTATGTGGAAGTTCCTATATGATTTCATTCCATTTATTTATACAAATGGAATATCATCCAAGTTTCCACAACATGTAAAATATTGTGTTCCTAGATAATTATGTCAGAACCTAAATCATGAATATGGGAAGTTATTCCATACATTATAAAACATGGGTGTGGAATGTCATGTCCAACCATCCTTGTCCATGGGGAGGGAATGCCATCTCTCACATCGCAAATATAACCAAAAACTATTTATTAGGTTTCACATACGTAGCCTTTTGAAACATTTTGGAAACCATGATATCCATTATTCTCAAGATTTTATCAATAACATGATCTACCAAATTTACCCATATTTAACCAATTATAAATCTAGGGAATTTCAAAATTTCAATCACATTCCACATAATGATTCCTTCTCTAAAATCATTGAAAAAAACAATCATAATTTTTTCTTATCATTTTACATAAATTCATTTACTAATAGAATATAAATTTTCATTTAATGTCATACAGACCACCGCAAAAATGTCATTATAATTCCACATATTTAAGAATAAATTTAGTGACATCAAACCAATAATTCATGTTATTTGATTTACATCGCCATTTTTAGGGGGATGCCACAACCCTTTGGTGACATTTATTCTTGGTCTCATGATCTCCAGTGAACCTAATGGGGACTGTGATGGGTCTCCATCATCAATAGTAGGCCCAATTCATTATTCCAAAAAATAAAAAATATTCACAAAATGAAATATAAATTGAACATATTACATACATAAAAAAACATCATGTCATTTGGAGAAATCACTTAGACCACTTGCCCTAGGTTCATTGAAAAACACTAACTCAAACACATCCCTTTACATAGACCCAAAAACCCATTACTTTCCGATCTATTAATTACTATAAAAATATAGTTTATAATCCTAATAAGGATAGAAATCAATCAATTATTCTCCATTCAAAAAACAATAGAATAAAGACTCATAGAATCTCTTGGATCATCGATTCACAACCCAAAACAATTTAAGTGAGACTAGTGGAATGGAAAAACATGATTTAAGGAGAATTTATCCCTTGGTTAATGTCCACTAATATTGGAGGTGGAATGGGAGGGAAAATCAGGTAAGAATACTTTTATACATATATGAAATAATGGTAAAATACTTAATTTTAACGAGGCACATTGTTTGTCAAACCATTCACCAAAATTGATTCCATATATATCTCCTGAATAAACTATGGTTCATGGTTCTATAAGGAATCACAGACATATTAGAAAAAAAATATAGAAACCATGCGGTTCTCTCTAACCATGGTCGTATGGTTTACAGGCCCCCATTAAATAGATTTTCTAGTTGTGTAACTGTCTCTAATAGGGACCATGGTGAGAGTTCATGGTTCTTACTAACCATTATCCATGGATGAAACATGGAATTTTTTGCCACATTCTCCCATTTATATACCATGAACACCTTGGACACCCCTTATGCTTCTCATACTCTAATGAATCATTTCTATAACCATATAAAATTTTAATTTAACCAAAATTTAACATGAATAATACCTCATAGAAATGTTGTGATCATAAAAGTTGATTAAAGAGAAGAAAATGGTTACTCAGAGATGTATTTTTGGTATATTTTAATATAAAATTTGAATTTATTGTGTAACCATGAATTAGTGGATGTGATGCACTTTTATAAATTAAGAATAGTGCACTTTTGGGAACACCCATCACCCTTACATGAAATCACTCCACTCTTCACCAGTCAATGGATCCAATGATTAGAAACAATAGAGATCACATTGTATTATGGTCTAAAATGGTAAACCATAGCTTTAAACTCATGTTTCAAAAATAATATAGGATATCTAAAATTATATTTTTAGATTTTACACATTTAAATTTAAACCATGTAACTAATTATTAACTAAGTGTCTTTATTTTTTTTTTAAAATATAAAATAACCCATGAAACCAAATTTTGAGTTTATAAAAATAAATTTTCCTCTATTTAATCTAAGTATATTTATGTATATTTAAAAATTATATTTTTAAAATAAAATTGATAATGTGTTAGAAAAATATCTTAGTAGAATAATTACATTTTGACCATAATGGATTCTTAATCTTTTTTAGTATTTATTATAAATTGAATGAGTTAAAATAGATATATAAATAAGTTTAAGAATGATATTTGAGTAATAATTAATTTAGTTCAATTTTATTTAATAAATTAAAATTAAATGACATTAATAAAACTAATAATTTTAAAAATAGAACTATTTTACTAATATCTTCATAATTAACTCTAATCTCACTACTAAAATTATGATGATAGCTGAAAATAAAATTGAAAATTTGAAATATTTCTTTCTGGTTGAACTCAAATTGAGAATAAAATTATAATAAATTTGTAAAAGTGGGAGAATAAAAGCTCATAATTTTTTTCTTGTATGATACTCATTGAGTTTCAGTTAAACAACTATTTGGGTTTTCCTTCATCTAAAAACATTTGTAGTCGAGTCCCTTTTTGGAGATGGATGTTTTTTCTAAGAAAAATAACCTAGATATTGGAGATAAATGTTTCTAGAATTAATAAAGTCAAGGATTAAACATTTCAAGATATTATGAGTTTTATCTATGGTATGGATGGATTCAAAGGTGGTTTGGGATTTTCCTATGGAAATTGGACTGAATGTTACATGCTAGAACCATTCACGACATGAAACTGTTACATGATGTGAAACTATTCCCTAAAAAAGTTGTGAAATAGTTTAAGGAATGTAAATATTACATACAATGAAATAGGTTCACGTCATGAAATGGTCAATCATGGATATATTAACTCGGTGAGACATGATTCATGGTGCATCTATTAAATTGAGGAATTCACATCATTAAAGTGTCAGAGGTCCTAAATCTCTTGGGATCAAGAAATTTTTAATGTCTCAAACACATAATATTTTACTTTATCTTCCATGTATCTTTCTCTTTCATATTATAAGGTGACTCCAAGAGATTTTGGAATTATTTTTTCCCATATGTACATCTCTATCAAGAGTTTAATATCTGATAAATTTTTTATCTATGGTTTATATCTTTCTTATATTGTTCTCCATTATTTTCATGTAATCTATTTACCACTATTGAATTGGGTATTGATATTTTTTAATATAGGTATTTACTTGATATCTTATCTTCCATCATTCCTTTTTGAAATTCCCATTAGAAATTAATGCTTCAATTGCAGGATAAAGGCAGGTGGTCTAAAACAAAACCCTATAGTGCCTTATAATTTTTTAAAGTTTGTGAAATATTATGTGATTGTTCAAATACAAAATATAGGTTAACCAAAAAATAATGGTTGATGATAAATATGTGTTCAGAATACTCATTTCACAACTTTAGACCCAATGGTGTTGAGACCTGGCTTGTGGATGACTATAGGGTGAACCTACCCTGGAATAAAAATGAACCAGCAATTGTTTTAGAATATGTTTTAGCATGACATGATACCTCAAGAGATTTACGGTGATTTATTATCCTTGGGAAATTTATTAAATTATTATTGAATGACATGTGACAATTGATATGAGTTGGGTGTGTACATTAAAATGACAGTGTCCTAAGTTATATTATAATTAATGGATGGGTAATTTGAAGAAAAATGGTAGTCGGATGAATTGACCCTAGTGGGTTATGTAATAATTTTGTGTTATTCCTTACATTGTGTTATATTTTATGATGGATGCTGAAAATAATATATAAAGTAATTTTCCAATATTATAAAATGCATATATAAATGGATTTTCTTGGATTTTGAAATAGTTTTATAAATGGGGTTTCCCAAATGTTGAAATAATTATATAATGGGATTTTCCTAGATACAGAAATGCTTGTGTAAATATAATTTATTTGTTATGTTGTAATGATTATATGGCCTGACCTGGTTATTTTATTTTCTGATGGACATTTGGTTAGGGTTGGAATTATTCTAATACATGTTCTATGATTTTTCTGCATTGTGATGAAGCATGTTGATTGTTGGATCATATTAACAGATTGATTAATATTCCTTGTTATCATTTTATTTCATGCACTTTTAATCTCACTAGTTTAATTTAGACTTGGTGTATTCAACCTACCAAGTTCTACAAGTACCCTATTGAGGCTACCATTTGTTACCCAAGTAGATTATATGGATGATGGAATAGAAAAGGGCCAATGACCATGCTTTGGATTATTTATGTTTTGATGGGTTCGATCATGGAGACTAAACTAACATGGGATTTTGGAATAGGGCATTTTTAGTTTATTTATGTCATCATGGTATTTTGTTTTTATTATTTTCAGTTTGATATTTAGAAACATTTTAGTCTGACATTATATTGTTCATTATTTTATTTACTTGGGTCACCATTTACCTTCCTATTATATGTTTCACTACTTCTTATATTTTTTACTCTAATATTTTTTTTATTTATTCTATATTATAATTTTTTACTTGGGGGTATAATCTCTCCACCATATTGTATACACCCGAGTTTCTAGTTCGAATAATCTGGTTTCTAGGGAGGGACACATGATGTACAGTAACCAACCTGATTTGGCCACATGAGAGAGTGTTGGATTAGGGGATGTTACAATTTTTTATCATAGGAAATAGTTAGTTCTATTATATAACATAATCCTTTTCAAAAGTCTTAATAGATATTAATATGTTTTGATAATTGGTAGTGATCTTGGGAATGGAAGTAATAAACCCACGTATGAGAGAAAATTTGAGTGACTAGGTATGGGACTGTGGGTCATGATATTTTCTTGTTATGATTGATGTTATTAGACCATGGGTGATTTATATGTTGTATGATGTTTTTATTTCTTGATATTTATTATTGTTTCCTAGTATAAAATGATATTTATGAATGCATCATGATAGGTTGGAATATTTGATATATGGAAATGAAAGAATTGTTATGTCATGATAATTCAATTGTTAATCCTTGTTTAGGGAGACCATGTTACCTTGGTACATTATTTTTTTCCTCCTATTCTGTTTGACCTAGTAGTTATCTAGTGTTCTAAGGAGGGTGTTTTTATTGTATGGAAAATAACTCCTCATCATCTTATAATTATGCATCACAATACTAGATATCAGAATATACCTAACATATATGAGCTAGAGGTTCAGGTAGGTCTTGATTTTTAGATTGATGATAAGCTTATTGATATCTTCCTAAGGGAAATTTTACCCATTAAAAGGGAGGATGATTACCAGGGTACTATACTGCATAAGATTACGAGAGTGTTTCAGTAGAAGTATATTTAAATATACACTAAGGATGGAGGTTTCCAAGAAACTAAGTTCTAGATCCTGCCAGTCTAGCAGTTATTAAATCACCTCAAGACACCCATAGATAGAAGGGTGAAGAATTAAACGAACATGATTCATGGACCATCCAAGTGTTTGTGGGACAATGTAGTATAAGCTGGGATGTATGAGGATTTATCCTAGGAGGTGTTTGAGGAATAGCTTTTGTGTCTCTTCTATCTTGAAACATTGAGGGATGTGAAGTACCATGATTTCATAAGCCAGACCCAAGAGATCATGTTGCTATTGTACAACACTATACATTTCCCCAACATGTCTTTGTTTTGTAAATCTTTAGCAGCATATGAGATTATTACTAAAAATAATTTTCTAGATGGGCATTATTTTTATATCAAGTCACAGGTGAATTCTATTCAATTGAGTAACATTTTGGACACAGTGAATCAGCCAATTATCATGTAAGGGAATCTATGATACGTCCTCAATAGTAGATAGGATATTTTAGAATGGTGAAATGGGTGTTATTCATTTAGTGGAATGATTTTCCACTATGATAGTGATCACCAATCCAATAATAGGAAGAAAATATGTTGTAGTGAGTATCCATCTCATTACTGTGTTCCTTAGATGTAATATCAGTGTGGAGTGATTTATTACAAGAAGACTTTATTTACATACCATAATTTGGAGTGTCATGATTGGTGTAGGATGGTTCACCAATAGATATTTTGTAGGGGAATATAGTTTCAGAGCAGTTGTAGAGGATAAGGATAGGTACCCGAGATTGGTAATGACAAAGTTACCCCTCATCAAACTAGTGTGGGAGTTTCATTATGAATTTTAAGTCAATGAATGGAAAATGGTACCCAGTATTAGAGTAGATGTACTAAGTAGATGGAACAATATAAGGGATTCATATCAGATCCCTTGGTAGGGGGGACGTCAGTTGCATGCTATGCAGTCCACTCTAACCAGTTTGGATGTAGGTCATTCTACCATAAAATATACGATTCCTATATGATGAACCCTTTATTGTGTTTTTTTGATGCAAGGGAATTAAATTAATTTATATAATCCATTTTTTAAAATAAATTGGTCTTTTTTTTGTAAATATTTTATAGTGTCTTGACCACCGATAATCCATCGGGAGTGGGGACAATGAATATAAAAGGTTTCAAGGTGCGTTCTATAAAAATGAGTGGTTTCCAATTATTTTGGGTACCATTTGTTTTGTAAATGAAAGGTTTTGATATGATTATTTTTATGTACTGGATAGTTTTATACTAATAACAAAAAGTTTCATATTTCAAGGGAGATACCTTTTGTATCTTTATAAAGAGGTAGTAATTTTCACCAGGGTGAATAGAATCTTCCAAGTAGTCGTGCAAGACCATTTTAGTGGAGATAGGTTTTTATTATGGCTCAAATAGAAGGTATTTCCCTATATGAAGGTATAATGATAAATGAAATATTATAGATACCAAATCCTTTTACAAATAATATTAAATTATTTTAAGCATAATTAACCATCAAATTACCAGCCAAGGATTGTAAAGTCTACTATATTGGGATGATTAGGTACATAAAACTCGAAACATGTAAATAGAATAAAACATACTTATTATAACCATCCATAAAGATATTAGAGCTTAAATTGATCTCCGACATATTAATAGGATAGTAAGGGGAATTCATGAACAAAAGTGATGAGTTAAAAATCCCATTAAGGTTATAAATGTAGGAATAAAGTAAAGGACATGGGTTAGTAGGAAAAACACGATGACATAAAATGGAATGGGTCATAAATAAACATAAATAAGAATAATATATAGAGAATTAGGACTTGTAATCATGTCTTTAAATTATTGTGGAAACAACACACAACATGGTATAAACATGATTCTAGGATAACTACCATGAACATTGTTCATGGTGTACAAAGCCCCTTAAAGGAATCAGGTTCACTACCTGTCCCAACATGATGTATCATGAGACAAAACAAAAACCAATGAATTAGAGTAATATATAATAAAAAACATAATAACAATATCATTTAGCTATGTTCCGAATGAATAATAAAATATGAGGTACACACATAAAGGCTATCCAAGGAATGAATTGGGAATAATAAACATTCCATAAGGTATAACCAAAGGGTGTATCATAAAAATGATCTTGAAATAGTGTATATAAACAATAAATGGGATTTAATAAACGAAAATAGTTATATATATTGATAAATTATTTCAAAATTATGTGAAAATAAATAAAAAGTGTTTTGATTAAACTCTAGAATTGAGCCACTTTAGTGCAGTTTAAGGGAAAATCTTAAAGATACATTATAACAGAAAATCCATAAATGTTTTTATAAATCTATAAATGAACAAATGTTTTATTTAATAAAAATAATAGTGATTTTTTGAAAATAATTTTGTCTTAAGATAGATTAATGTATATACTTGAATATGAGTATGAATTTGAGATGTTCCCTTTAATCAGGTTTGCTTACTAAGAGTAGATGGGAAGGGAACCTAATAAAATGTTTATGTACCCTTCAAAGAAATAATAATTGGTATAGAAACGTATTTTTTAACATAAAAATATAACCTAGAAGGATTAAATAATAATAATTAATAATTATATTATTATTAAGAAATATAAAGTGTAACCTAATGAAAAATAGAGGTTCAGATTAAATCACATACCTAACGTACGAACATGTTCTTCACATGATCTTAATGACTTGTATAATCTAGTTAAATTAATTAATTAATTAAGAATATTTTATTCATTTATATTATTTATTATTATTTTATTAAGTTCATTTATGTCCATTTTTATCAGTTATAAGATACAATTTCATCGTTTGAGGGTGCTTGTTTCGTTGGTATTCGTGACTAATTCACATGAATAAATGTATGAAAAAACATGTAAAATGAGAATATATATCCAAAATTTAGGTAATATGTTTTTAATGAACATCCATATTAATAAATTATTGTATAATTTATTCAGTTAATTTGTGTGTTTATGAATCATTACATAACATGTTTGTGATAATGGGAACGATTATTTTGGCTGTTTTTTGATCATCACAAACTAGTTTTGTTTAATTATTCATTATTGTGTATAAAAGATATTATATGAAAGTAGAAAGGGTTATAAAATATATTTTACAATATTTATAAACCTTTATAATGGTTTTATGTCCATATTTGAAGGTAGTGAAGTAAGATGAAATATTATCATCCTCGAAGGTGATAAATTAGCACATCGAAGACAATATGATTATTTTTAGAATAAAGGAAGAGGAGACGAGTCTTGATGGTTGATTTTCATTATAAAATTATATTATATATAGAATAAATTAGATATTATGTGTGATTGGATAGATTATTTTATTATATTATAAGAAAATAAAATAATGACAAAATAATATAGAGATTATGAAAGTTGATTTTTCCTCTTGAACTCTACTCCTTGAGAACCTCCTTAGGGAAATTGGTTATTGTCATTGGTTTAGAACAGAACCTCATGGAAGTGTAGAAGAGACATGAGAAGAGGATATTAATTAAATTCTAATTATATCAAGGCTTATTAGTTTTAATGTGATGAGGTGGTGATGGGTGGTATTTATAATGGATGAGAGGGGTGATTTTTGATTATTTGTTCATTTGTTTATTATTTTGGATAAAGTCTATGAATAATGTGAATTTATGTGACTAATTATAGTAACTATTCCATCTGTGTTTGAGCCAATAGTTTATACACCATCCAAACATCTTCTATAACTCAATAATTCTTCTATTTATTTTATTCTGTAAATTTCCATATTTCACAATTCACAAAAATTCAACTATTTCAGAAAAATCCTAAAAATTCAACATAACTAGTTTTCAATATCTATAATTAACAAATAAATTCCATTTTATGAAAATAGTATTATAAATATGAAATATTTAATTTTAAATTTTAATCCTCATTTATACTAAAAAATACAAATTTTAAAATTGTATCTGATTTTATAACACAATGAAAATTTAAACAAGGCCTCATAATATTTTATTATAATCATAAGAAAACAAAATATTAATTTATTAATTTATTTAATGAATGTAAATTTTCATTTAATTCATTACCTAAATTATGAAATTGTAAGTTAAAATTTATGTTGCACAAAAATACAAATACATAATTTATCATTTTCAAAACATTTTTTTACTTATACTATGATACAATTGTTTCAAATTTTCATTTATAATATAGAAAAATTTTATTTATAAGGTTCATATTACTATTTCGAAGTTCATGTTACTATTCTAATGGTATAAGTGTTAAATTGAATTTTTTTTAACTAAACCATTTTTAACATAGAGTTATACATATGGTAAATTATACTATGAATATTAATTAGAAATATAAAACAATTTCATATATCATGGTATTTTATTTTTAATTTCTATACATTAAATAATTAAATTTATTTATGACACAATTGCAATGTAGTAATTTCCTTATTAATGAATGATTAAAATAAATGTAAATTGAAATTTTTGATGCAATCTATGAATTTTCATCATGAATATGACGTTTTTTGGTTGATTCAATTTTTTTTGCGATGTAATAAAGTTTTTATGACTTTAAAAAAACCACGATAGTAAATATTGTCAAAATCGACATAAATGAGTTTAAAAAAAATACAATTTTATTAAATGATATAATATTTAAAAATATATAATATTCAGAAAGATGACTCAGATAATGTTATATATGTCATTAATGAACCACTTGAGGTTCTATTTTCAAGTCATAGTAAATATATTAATCAAGTAGTATAAAAATACAAGAAGACATGGTAAAAGATGAACTATTTAACTAAGAATTAAATCTAAAATATAAGGTTTATATGGTTACCTAAACTTTTCTAAAACATGTTGGATGATAGTATTTCCATCCACCATAACCTTATACTCAACATAAATTTATTTTGAACAATTATGAACTGAATATAATTTTATAATAAATTTGTATTTCAATCCCTTTATAATGTGCCCCTCACCTCTCTTAAAAAAGGGTACTTTCCCTTCACTTATCATCATACCTCAAAATATATTTGGATCTGCCAAAAACTTATCAAATCTCTCCCCAACTACCCAAATTTAATCCTAGAGTCATTAAATTTTTCATAAAGCCAATTTAAGGAGCCCATTTTTTCAAATCTAAAGGATGCACCCGAAGAAGAAGTAATTATTTTGTCACCTCTTTCAACATTCTGTTTTTCTTTCAATTCATCTTTCATTGTTGTTTCCATACTAAAATAATAAATCTCTTCCCATCTAAATATGTGATTTTATAATAAATATGGTATAACCATATTCATTATTCTACTTATCCTATGAATGAAAAAGTCACCATACATGCGTACGTACGACTTACCGTCTCCACACTGTTGTAAAGTTTTCCATTAAGCACTGCATTATTTGGATGGGTATAATAATGAGTAAATATGATACAAATAATAAATATAACATGTTAATGAATCTATATATTTAATATACCATCCAATTGAACACTGTTTCAAAATCTATAGAATGATATTTTCGCTCGGGCGTATGTACAACTTACCGTCTCCATGACGCAATGAGATTCATCTTCAATGAACACCAGTCAATAATTTTTATAAATATATATATATATATTAAATAAGTATGAGATATATGTAATAATAATTCTACCTGAATAATATATATTTATTTAGATAAATATATGTCATTTATATACATCCATACTATACGATAAGAAAACAGAAACAACCATCATGCATACGTACATACTACCATCTCCATGAACACTATTTAGATGTCATATATCTATCTATTAGATATATTTATATTATAAATATATATGATATATAAATCATTATTTATATTCTAGAAGTATTTAAATCATTATATAATTGATATGATCAAGAATAACATGTTAAAACATGTATGATAAAGAAAACGATTGTTATCTGAAATGTTACTTCAACATGGAAATTATTATTAAATGGTTTGTATAATGCCATAAATGAATCATATATGATTTCATAAATATTAAAACGGTTATAGAATACTTTAATTACATACTATGGTAATTATACAGAAGGTTAAAAATACCCTCTACTAAAGGAATGTACAAGGTATGGGTTAATTCTAAGATCTCATTATTATCAGAGATTTTTTATATATAAGTATTTACTATTGAATATTTATCATCCATGTCCATGTTTTGTAAAAATAAATTCATAATGAATATTTAATGGTTTTATGGAAGGTATACTTTTACTAGAACACCATTTTATAATTTTTAAATATTTATTTTTTAAATTCATTTTAATTAATTTCCATGTTTTCAAAAATTATTTTAAGAATTTATTCAATTGGAAATGAATGTTTTAAAATGTGAATTCCATTAAATAGTATTAATGTGGTATGAGAAACTTCAATTCAAAAATATCTTTTTAATTTATTCCTTTATAAATGATGTGAATTTTAATTTTTTTCAGGAAAATAGACATTTCCCACCAAACGTTTAACTTATTATTTTCAACAACTCCATCATCCTTTGTTAGATATTAATCTTGATTTAGGTCAATTTATTATAATAAAAACTTAAATATTGTATTTAATGAGTTATGATATGTTTGAATATGGATGTGCTATTTTTATACCATTCTTGGTTTATTGTAAAAGTATTGATATTTCGTATGATAGTTTTAATATGAATGTTTATGTTATGTTTATCCTTTTTTATATGAGGAATGACTTGGACAAACTAAGTGACGAGCGGGGTCCACTGTAGCCTATCCATGCATTAGTAGGTCTCATGAGACAAGCTATAATATTTGGATAAGGCCTTGACAGAATATTTGTGAACGGTCTTGGCACAAGGCCTTGACATAGTAGTTACTATATCTGGCATTATGCATTCCCTCATTATGAAATTACTTATTAAATATTATTATTTTACTAGTAGAATATACATGTGTATGTGTATATGGTAATGTTTGGATTATTTTTACCATATTATGTTCACATTTTAAGTATAAAATGCTTCGGTTTTTATTATACATCTTACCTTAAAAGTATATAGCTTCCACTAAATTATTTTCCCTTACTGAGCATCTAAGCTCACTCATTTATATGTTTTATATTCCTTTGATTGAAAGAAGTGTTTTTGGATTTATATAAAGCGTTACGATAGGAGAATAATTTCATTCTACAAGGATTATATATGTTGTGTTTTATGTTATAAATTATAATGTAATGTTAATTTATTGTAATATATTTTCTAGGACTACTAAACCGATCAGTCATTCAGGACTTGATTCCTTGAAATAATGCCAATGTATTTAAATAATGTATCAAATATGGGCTTCTTGGGTCAGGTCGTTATAGTTGGTATCAATGGATGTTTATAAATAACCTTGGAAATATATTTTAAAAACCATTTTAAGGGTAGTAACCCTACGATTGACTTTGATGATAAGTATAAAACCCCCCTATAATTTTGGTAATGATCATGGAAAACCTAGTATTGAACCTAAGATGTTATAGATCGAAAATACTATCACATGATTATGTGGTTTTCATTAATGATATTTTTCCCCCACCATGTTGTTTTTGGTATTTGTTAATGGAAGAAACCAGAAGGAATTGGATTAACATTGACTTTAATCGAGAATATTTTGATTAGTAAAAAAACTGGATAATGACTAGAGAGAAAGATATTGTGATCATATTTCATGATATATTATTAACAATGTGATCACTAATGAATGTCATAACACATTGTTTAAGAGGAATATGAATGTTTACAAATGATTATGTTTTAAAAATCATAAAAGAAAAGAATATTTGGTTACCTATATGTCAAAATTAAGGGATGAAGAACCTTAAGAAATACCTCAAATAGAGGGGAATATGTTATGTCTATGGGAAAAAAGGGTCATAGAGTGACCAATTGTAATGGAGTTCAATGTATCATCTATGGAAATCACAGGCATTACCCAACTCAGTGCCCATAAATATAAATTTACCTATAAACTAATTATGTAATTATTCCATACCAACAATAGAATTAGAAGGATTGAAGTATTTATGTATTTGGATCCACGAATTATGAATAAGTGAATTATATAATGAGTATTCAGTTTATGTTTTTCACTAAGGACTTTTAGGAATATGATTAATTATTATAACGGGAAAAAATTGATTTAAGGGTAAGATTATATTTATAGAACATATAATTATGGTAAACATAACCCTTAATATGTTTTTTATGTTAAGATATTAATGTTATGTTTAAATAAGTAAATTAGATGATAAAAGTTTCTTGAGAACTGATTTTGGATTTTTGGATACGACGTTTATGCTATAATGGATGAAGTGTACAATATTTGTGTACTTAAAAAATAATACAAAATATTTTAGAAAAAGTAAACATGCATGATTAAAATAAGTATATCTAATAATTTAGGTTGTTACCCTGAATCATGAGAATAAATGATGAAGGTGTTCACAGGTTTAGAATGGGATAACCAAGAAATTCCCTATCAGATGTGGTAGAAAAATGCTAAGCCAGGTCGGTTCACCTCATTCTAATGTTTTATGTTTTATATTTTTGGATGGATTTTATATTTATATATTATTGGTTAGTATAAGTTATACTCCAGTTGTTTTTTTAGATTAATGTATTATCGTACTATAGGTGGACTAATGCATATGTGATAGCTTGTTCTAACACATTTGGCGAGTCAAATGAAAAAACCTATCATTCTATTTATGGATTGCATGATCTTACAACATGTTAGGAATGAAAAACTAAACTTTATTTCTTAGTGTAATAGATGATGTGAAAATAGATCGAAGAATAACCAAATGATGAGATTACGATTATGATAGTTAATGAAATAAAGTATGTTTTCTTTAGTTCTTGTCTTGATAGTAAATTAATCCCTACTATTAAAAAAAGTATCTAAAACACATGTTATCCTAATACCTTATGTTTTGATGAAACAATGAAATATTAAATCATCATCAGTTTATGGATTTGATGCCCCAATTTTCCATTTATTGCTCACATGATTGTGATAGGTGACCCCAATCGCTCCCAATAAATATTTAGATTTTTCATCCAATTCTGTGTATCTAATTTCCACCAATGTTCACCTATTAAAAATTCTAATTTGGTGGTGAATTTTTCATTTCCATTTACCTCTTATTAAGACAAAATTTTATTGACACTATTTCCGATTTGGGTTTTCCACAAAGGTATTTTATATTTTTATCCTTTTAATTTTGAAGAAATATATTAAATTGAGAGGACACAATTTATTGAAAGAGGGGAGAATGTGACACAACAATATCTCATAGTACTTTATCTATTTTATGTAAATAGCTTATGTTGCATGTAACACTGACTTGGCTTGCGTTATACGCAGGGTTGAGATTCTGCGAAACAACACATTAGTATTATAATGATTTAAATAATATATCTATTTATCAAATAAATTCTTCAAAATAAATATAAATAAATAAATTTTAAATTTTATTTATTTTTTTTAATAAATAAAATAAATTTACAATGAATTTATATGTATTTTAAGAATAGTTATATATTTATGAAACTATTTTCATTAAAGAACTACTTTTCAGTCCTTTTGTGAACGATAATAAATTTAATTCTAGACACTTCTAAAAATTGAAAAAGGATTAATAGACTTCATTTTTTGAGTTTTGAATATCAAAATTATATTAGGGTTAATTTTTTCTATTTTTCTAAAAAAAATCAATTTTTGATGAATAGTTAAAAATAGTGCATAGTCATAAAAATTAACTTTTTCATTTAAATAATTAATTATAATTAAAATTTATTGAAATTTAAAAATATATACGTAATAATACTATTATGTTTTTTATCTTTGACATGATGTAATAGTATTGTAAGAAAAGGTTGGGTCACTAATTTTGGTATCCGAGGATGGTTTAGTTAATTTGAGAATTAGGATTAGTGAACCTTAGAGAATACATCTAGTATGAGACAACGTAAAAATATGAACACAATAATATTTACCTATGGATCCCATATGTTATGTTTTTGGTATAATTGTCTAAATGAATAAGTTATTCATGACTTGTTTAGTTATGTTTTGTTCTATCCTTTTCTATTTTAGAAAATGGTGGGAACCAGGAGAAATCAGGCCAACAACTCATGCGAGGGAAATGCAATGATTGCCTGAATGACATCCCTAATGTTTTGGGAGGTGGAGTTCAAAAATTCATGGCGATGCTTACCCAATTATCTCAGATGATGAATAATAACCACAATAAGGGGGAACTCCCTCCTTCACCAAAGAGGGATCAACTGGCTGTTGAATTTTTTATGGGGAAACAACCACCGAAATTTTATCAATCTTCTGATCCACTAGTTACGGAATAGTGGGTCAACTCCATGGAGAAGATCGTTTATATGCTTCATTGTTCTGAGATGGAGACGGTTACTCTAGCTGTTTATCATGTTGATGGTGAAGCTAATAAATGGTGGGCTTTGATTAAGAACACCAAGCCAAGGGAGGAAATTGAAGAGATGGAATGTGAAGAATTTAAAATAATGTTTTTTAATAAGTATTTCCCAAGAACGCTTCGCACGAATATGGAGATATAATTTATAGAGATCAAAGAAAAATAAGGAGAATCTGCCACAACCAATGAAGCTAATTTCATAAGGCTTTCAAGGTACGATTCAGGTTTTTTTATCAACAATGATAGAAAAATTGACATATTCTTTAGTGAATTAAAACCACACCTTCTAAAGGATCTTGCAATTCGATACATTGGGAGTAATGAAGAAGTTGTTCAGTGTGCTCTCAAAGTGGATATGGAGTTTGGAGAATGGTCCCATGGCTATGGGGATAAGAAAGGAAATATTGACTTTCAAGCTAGTGTATATAGTGACAAAAATGGAGAGAAAAATCAACAACACACATGCCAAAAATGTGGGAAGTTGCACCATGGGAACTACCTCAAAGGGATGGGGAAATGCTTCAAGTGTGGGAAAGAAGGACACCATGCCTAAGAGTGTCAAAAAGACATGAAAAGGAAGGAGAATTTTTCCAATTGAAGGACAAAACCACAAATGGTTCAATGCTACAACTGTAAAGAGCTAGGGCACTATTCAAACTAGTGCACTAAACCTCGAGTTGTCGAGGGTAATCAGCCTCAGCAGACACCAAAGAAAAAGGAACAAGGGAGGGCTTATGCCATCACTACTGTGGAGGTGGATCATGATAATGAAGTTGTACAAGGTACACTTCTTATTCACTCAATAATGGAAAAAGTCTTATTTGATTCTGGTTCTACGCATTCAATTATATCTTGAAAGTTTGCTAGAACTATAGAATCGAAGCCCCGAAACCTTGAATTAGAGATATCTGTAAACCCACTGAGTGGTGCAATCATTGCAACCCAAGTGTTTGACTCTTCTCCTATTGGCGTATGTGGAAATATTCTTCCATAAAATATCGTAATACTTCCCTTGGTGGAATTCTATTCTATAATGGGAATGGACTAGATCTCGTTATATAGAGTGCATATCAACTATCGGGAAAAGGAAATATCCTTTCATATTCCAAACCATCCCATTCCCCTCTAAAAAGGCAAGGAAGATCATGAATATCCTTTTAAAAATCATTCAATGGTGTGGGTGTTGATTCCCTATGGAGATGCATACCTCGCCCAAATGGTTTAGTCAAAGGAAAGTTCCAACCATGAGGAAATGACCATCGTGATGGAATACGGAGATGTATTTCCCGAAGAGTTACCCGGAATTCCCTCGGATCATGAGGTAGTGATCTCAATTGAACTCATTCCCAGAGCTTCTCCTATCTCAAAGTTCCACTATAGGATGGCTCCTATCGAACTGGAGGTGTTAAAGAAGTAGCTGCAAGAGAATCAGGACAAAGGGTTGATACGCCCTAGTGCATCACCATAGGGTGCGCCAGTGCTCTTTGTGAAGAAGAAGGATGGAACCATGCGACTGTGTATCGATTATCAAGAACTCAAAAAGATCACCATAAAGAGAAAGTATCCTCTCCCAAGGATTTATGACTTGTTCGACCAGTTAAGAGAAGCTCAATACTTCTCAAAGGTGGATCTTTATTCTAGATATCATTAGGTAAATGTGAAGAAGGATGATATTCAGAAGACTGCCTTCAGTACATGGTATGGGAACTATGTGTTTCTGGTGATTCTTTTTGGACTTTCTAATTCCCCTGCAGTCTTCATGGATTTGATTAATATAGTCTTTATACATTACCTCGACAAATTTGTGGTAGTGTTTATGGACGATATTCCCATCTACTCCAATAGTAAGGAGGAACATGAATAACATCTAAGACTTGTGTTGGTGACATTGAGAAAGGAGAATTTTTACACCACATTCAGAAAGTGTGACTTTTGGATGAATCAAGTCACGTTCTTGGGACATGTGATCACAAGTGAAGGAATTTCTGTGGATCCTTCAAAGGCAAAGGCGATTAAGGAATGGCCCAGGCCCTCTAGTGTCACAGAAATCCATAGTTTTCTTGGATTAGCTGGGTAATACCGACATTTTATGAGAATCATATCACGATTTTCAAGACCGCTAACTATGTTAACAAGGAAAGGGGTAAAGTATGTCTGGACGGAAGAATGTGAGGGATGCTTCATGGAGCTAAAGAAAAGACTGATCACTGCACCTGTACTCACACTACCGAAAAGTGGAGAAAGTTTTTTGATATACAGTGATGCTTCAAAGAAAGGATTGGGTTGTGTACTCATGAAAAATGATAATGTGATAGCCTATGCCTCATGACAGTTGAATATCCATGATCAGAACTACCTGATGCATGATCTAGAGCTGGTAGCTGTGATGTTTTCCTTGAAAATCTGGTGGCACTACGTTTTTTGCGAGAAGTGTGACATATACACCGACCACAATAGCCTAAAGTATATATTCACACAAAAGGAGCTCAACATGCATCAAAGGAGATGGTTAGAGCTAATCAAAGATTACAATTTCTCTTTTCACTATCATCTTGGAAAGGAGAACAAGGTAGCTGATGCTCTAAGAATAAAAGAACCCGCTACTCTATCCATGCCACGGATTGAGAAAGACCCTATCTTCTTAGATATGAAAAGGATGGATTTGGAAATCATAAGGGAAGGGGATAAATCCTACGATGCCCAAATGATTTCACAAGCATCCATCCAAGTTAAGATTAAGGAATAAAAAGGGATGATGTGGAGATACAAAAGATGGTGAATGCAGTAAAGTAAGGGAAGTTGCAAGAGTTTATATATCAATGATGATGGTGTGATTCAGTTTGGAATACAGATTTGTGTGCCTTCATCACCAGAGATACAGAAGGAGCTATTGGATAATGCACATAACTCAAAATTATATATCCTTCCTGGTAGTTCCAAGATGTACCGTGATCTCCGAGAACACTTCTGGTGGCATAACATGAAGAAGGAGATTGCAGAATATATATCAAGGTGCTTGGTATGTCATCAAGTTAAATCTGAGCGACCAAAGTCCAAAGGTATGATGAAACCATTACCTATACCCATGTGGAAATGGGGAAATGTTACTATGGACTTTTTCACAGGTCTCCTGAAGATTTCAAAGGGAAATAATGCGATATGGGTTGTGGTTGACCAACTCACCAAGACTGCCCATTATATCACTATTCGGGAAGACCTCTTTCTTGAACAACTTGAAATGATATATGTGAAGGAAGTGGTGAGACTGCATGGTGTTCCACTCTCAATTGTCTCTGACCATGATCCAAGGTTGAAATCTAAATTCTGGAGGACCTTTCAACATGCTTTGAGTACTGAATTAAATTTTAGCATGAGCTATCACCCACAAAATGATGACCAGTCTGAAAGAACTATATAGATGGTTGAAGATATGCTAATATAATTCTCTCTTGAATTCAATGGTGGATGGGATCAGAATCTCCCATTGGTTGAGTTATAATACAACAATAGATTCTACTCGAGTATGCAGATGGCGCAGTATGAAGCTCTTTATGGGAATTAGTGTAGAACTCCAACCTGTTGGGATGAAGTTTGAGGAAGGAAGCTACTTGGACCTGATCTTTTTCAAGAGATGACATAGAAGGTTCAAGTAATCCAGAAATAAATCAATGATGCTCAATGTCGACAAAAGATCTATGCTGATAACCGTCGAAGGGACGTGGAGTTTGAAGTTGGAGATAATGTCTTCCTTTGAATATCTACATGGAAGAGATTCATGCAATTCGTGAAGAAAGGGAAGCTATGCCCAAGGTATATTGGCCCCTTTGAAATCTTTGAACGTATAAGAGATGTGGCCTATCGTCTTGCACTTCCACCAAATATGGATCAAGTTCATGATGTGTTTCATGTATCACTACTGAGGATGTACATACTAGACCCCTCACATGTAATAAAGTTAGAAGTGGTGCAGCTGGAAGACGATCTCTCCTATGAGGAGCAGCCAGCAATGATTCTGGATCAGAGAGATAAGGTTCTACGCAACAAGACAATCCATCTTGTCAAGGTGTTGTGGAGGAACCATAAGTTTGAGGAAGCAACTTGGGAACCAGAAAAGGCAATGAAGGAGAAGTACCATCATCTGTTTTTATAAAGTGAAATTTCGAAGGCGAAATTCTTTAAGGGGGGAAGAATGTAACGACCCAATGTTTTTCAATTTAAAATTACCTTCTTATATTTATGTCATTAAAAGACAAAATAATGAACTACTAAGTGATAAGTGACCTTTAAACATATTTTTTTCACTCCTATGTTTGGAATTTTTAAAATACGGCACACTGTTGTGTTCAAGATGATTTTTGGAGTCTAATGAAACAAAAATAATTTTTTAGTGAATAGTAAAATACCCTTAGGAATAGTAACATACCCTTATAAATAGTAATATGACCCTTATGAATAGTAAATCATCCAACATAATATTAACATTACCTATGAATAATAAAATAAAATTTAGACATCTTAGAGAGTGACAATTTGACCTTAGAAAATGTTTTGGCATTTTGTAAGTCATAAATAATTAACTATAATAAATTAATTAATTTAAAATAATATTTATTTCCCTAAAATGTATTAATAAATTATTGAATCAATTTCTTAAAGTTTTTAGTTAATTTTAAAACACCCTATGTAATTTCTGAAAGCACTATAAAATCAATTTTAATCTTAAAACCGTTTTTTATGTAAATTATGATTTTAATTAATTATTAAATTAATAAAATTTAGAAAATTATTTTTTTAAAATGGACTTTATTTTTTGATTCTACACATCGAAAAATGGTAGGGGTAAATTTTTGTGATTTTTCTGAGATACTTGAATTTTTGATGTATAGTGAAATACCGTAATTTACAAAATAAGCTAAATAAGCTAATTATAGGGTCATGGGTGATGTTCTGCTGATGTAATCCCACTTGGTTCAGGATTAAATTATAAAATTAATATTATTTTTCATTCAAGACTCACTATTCCTTGTCTTTTGGGGAAATAATAAACTACCGAATTTTATATTAAGGAAACCCCTCTCCCATCCACTATAAAAGCCACCCTTCACACCCTCATTTCCTCACACCTCTCAAGCTCCATGACTTATCTAAACTCTACCCAAAAACCTTCCCTAGCCCCTCCCCCAAGTCCAAGAGCTGCTAATCTAATCAAAAGACCATGATTAGGCCCTCAAGGAGGTTCTCAAGTGGAGGATTCTAGAGGTAATTTCCCTCCCTCTTCTCCTTTACTTTCCTCTCAAGTTCAAGTTCATTTCTTGATCTCTCTCCACCTATCATCATCCAAATTGTATTTTAACTCCAGTATTATAAATATAATGTAATATTATGATTATAATAGGATATTATATCATCCACCCCCTTTCCTTCTTCTTTTATTTTATTAAAGAGAACGTTGTTCATGTGGTGTTAATTTATCACCTTCAAGAACAACATGCTTTATTCTTCCATTTATACCTTCAGATCTGGTCATGAAACCATTTTTATGGTTGATCCAGAACAAGTTAGATGTATTATATCCTATTTGATGTTCTTGAACTGACTTAGGAACATATTACTATGTGATATGTTAAATTAAGTTCGTTGTGATCCAAAAACCGCCCAAATTGACCCAAATAACCATTATTTAATTCTTATCTAATGATTCATCCACATGGAATTAATATAATGCATTATAAGATCATTAATACTCCTGTAATATCATTAATTACATTTAATATCATTTCTGGTTGTTTAATCATGTTCTACCCAAACTTCAATTTAAGAAAACATGCGAACCACCCAAGAAAAACCATAAAAACAAACATCCCCGAACAATGTTTTTAAACTCGATAAGTCATCCAAAGGAACATAATATGATATAATGAAACCATAATGAACACTATTAATGTAAATAGGGTTATGGATTTCTTATTAATGAATATAATGTCATTATATAGGACAATAAAGAGAAGGAAGCATTCGGGTACAAGGTAAGGGGAAATTCTCGAACCCAAATTCCGTCCTTCGGGTTCTCCCTCTTTCACTCCATTTTTGATATAGTTACTCCGTATGGATAATTTTTTCATAATTTTATTTCCTTTTCTGGGATATACATGTTTACCACTACTATTTATTTCAAATAAAATATTTTTAAAATAACTCTTCTTTTAAGAACTCACCTTTTACCGCTCATTCAAGATTTGTGATTCTTGTGTCAAGTTTGTTATTCCCTCTTTATTTTGGGAACCCAATGTTAATTAATGTGTTCTTATGAGATGAAACCCATTAATTTTCATGTTTTAGTTATTTTCATTTATTATATATGTTCATTTTTGGCATTCATGACAAATTATAATGTTATGATGTGACGGGTGCGCCCGGAATTATATAGCGCAATATGAATGTTTCAAAGTGATGGGTGCACCCATAATTATACAGTGCTCCAATGCATTTGGTGAAGTAATGAATCTCATGAGTAAATGTGAAATGGTGTGTGAACAAGATTCTAGCTTGGTTCACAAGTATGTGTGGTAGTTAACGACTAAGACATGATGTTTCGTTTTTATGCATTTCCACATTTCAAGTCTTTTATTTATTCTCTTCTCACGTTCATGATCTTTTGACTATGTTATGATTTTTCTCACCCCATTCTATATTGTGCTTATATATCCTCTTACTGGGCACTTATTTCACCCATTTTAATGTATATCCTCAGGTGGCTAAATTTACTAAGGATAGGACACGTGCCAATAAGAAGCTAGAGAAGAAGTGATTAAATAATTGTTTATGCTAGATGTTGTATTTTGTTATGTGTGATCCTAGTTTTCCCAAGACACTAAGCCTTTGGATCCTCTTTTTATAATACTATTATGTTGTTTATCTTTGAAATTATTTAATAGTAATGTAAGAAAAGGCCGGGTCCCTATAATAATAATTAAAAATTAAATTAAAATTTTTCTATATACGATATTTTGAATTGAAATAATAAGTTGAGAAAAATAATAATAAGGAAATAATTATATTAGAGACTTCATATTCTCTTAGTGATTTCCTTTGAAGTAAAGCTCATAATATAAACTGGAGATACCATGGGATTAAAGAGAAAAAAATATTTTTTGTTGATGTATTATTTATAAATCATCAATTAAATTTATAATGAGAAATCTAATCAGGAATGTTTTATGTGACCCATTTTATAGATATTGAATTGGGAAATTTTGGAAATACCCTTTAGGCTTCCACGATTTAACAATAGTATACTTTGTTAATGGATTTAAATATTATGATTAATGGATATTTGGGTTTAGTTGGGTCTATAAATGGTCAACCAATTATTTCTACTCATGTTTTAAACAATTTATATTGATTTTATCATTTTGTTTTTATGCTTTACACTTTTACTTTTTAAACTAGGTTACTAGTTTTTAAATATTTTATTTTTTGTTTCATTTATAATATAGTGTAACTTATAGAATAAAATGTGTGTGTTTTGGTAAAAACAGTATAGTAATTAAATTTATTTAAATTAATAAAAATTATAAAATAAATTATTTAAATTATAACTCGTTATGTGTAGAAAAACTATTTTACTAAGAAAATGAATTTTTTAAAAATTATGGATTCTTAAAATTATTTATTATTGATAATAAAATTAATGGGTGTTTATATATGTATTCATAGTTTTCAAAATTATAACATTGTGATAATTTAATTTAGATAAATTTGATTGGTTAAATAAAATTAGCATGATATTAAAAAAATAATACATTAAAAACTAGTTTACCACTATCGCGATATTTAATAGTAATATACATGTAATTATTTTTGAGAATAAAAAATTGAAGTAATTAACAAATATTAAAAAATTAATATCAAAAAATAATTTCATTTTATTTCTAAAAGTTTTAGTGTCTAATTTTTAATATATGTGTGAAAAAAATTAGTATGAAATGTTACTTTAGTTTTGTAAATTTTATTCATGTGTTTTATAACTCAAAATAGGTTTTTTGGACATATTATATGACTTATTAAATATATATTTTTATATCAAAATTTATTCCTAATATTTTAATTCTTTTTTTATTATATGAGTGATGGTTTTTAGAAAAGATGATATTTTTACAATCCACTTAAAATAATTTATTTAAAAAAATCCAAAAATATAAGTAAGATTATTTTGATATAGTAAATTGAATATATGATGTATCATTAGTAAATTTAAAATTCCGAAATGATTAAATTTTTATTTCAAATGTAAATTAAAAATTAGAAATAAAATGTTTTTATTGAAAAATGTGGTACTTAAACATTACATGTTCTTAATATTATTTCATAATTATTTATAATTTAAATGATATTAATAAATTATTTCACATGCAATAACATATTAAAAGATTTAATTTAATATATTAAGAAAAAATATATGGTAATTAATAAAAAAATATTTTAAAATAAATATTACTTTTATACTAAATACGCTTTGATAAATATTTTTATGTATATATTTGTAGTCTCATATCTCATTTTTAATACTCCATTAATGTGGAAATATTTCATTGAATTTAATATTTACAATATATCGTATATTAATATCAACAACATATATATAATTCATAGATACATACATATATATTTATTCAAAATTAAATAAATTTAATATCATGTTATTTTTTCATTATGATGTATATTATTTTAAATTTGAATCTTAATAATATTAATATTAGGTAAACCTATAGGTTATTTGATTGATAATTATAATAGAAATGACCATATTTAAAACATCCATAAATACAACAACAATAATTTCAATGACTATATTTTTTTCTTAAATACATACATACTTGACCTATCTCATACACACTTCTCATTTCCATAGATTTCATTTTAGTCTAAACAACATGATTTTTCATTTCATGGCATTCTTTCTCATTTTAGGTTTTTTATATTAATATTGATTCTTAATGGTGATGATTTTCAATGGGAGATGATATTTTTAAATTAATTATTCTTTTGATTTTGTTGACCCCTTTTATTTTTTAATGATTTTATGGATGTAATAATCCATATAGTGTAATAATACATTATTTGTGATACATGGTATCATATACCTTCATTATAATGTCCAATCATAATTTAATTAAGTTTCGTTATCTTGGTTCATATCATGTGTTGACGAAAATATAATCAAGTATTAACTCTTTTGAAATGAAATTGAAACATTCATTATGATTAAATAAATCATTAATAAAAATAAAAATAAAAATATTATTTTTATTATCTATCAAAAACTAGTTAATTTAATTGTATAAACATGATAAAACTCTAACACTCATAATATGTTAATGAGAAAAAAATTTAATGGGTTTGATGATAATGTTTTTCCTTTAGAAAAAAAATTAATTTATCTCTTGATGAATTTAGTAATATAAATATTTATTATAAGATTAGGAATGATCTTGGATTTAATAAAAATATCTTGGAGGATATAGAAGTTAAATACCTGAGAAATATTGAAATTAGAGAAGATGAATATGGATACTCTAGAAACTCTAAAGAAGATGAAGAAACTGAGAAAATGAGAATAGAATTACTACTCTTTTCATAAATAACATCATGGAAATAAAATTTTAAGGACCAAGATAAAATAACATTAAAGTATTCTAAAGGTAATGGAATTTTCTAATTTGATATGGAATTTAGAAGTATAAAAAGTTTTGATAATGATGAGGCTAAAATTGAAAAAAAAATTATAAACAACAGACATAGTAAAATGACTAAATAAGATAAGTAACTTGTTCAAGGTATGAAATTGTTCTCTTGAAGTAATAAAAATATTTTATTAATAATGTAAGAGTAAGAATACTATAATTTCTATATTTATTCGGCTGAATCTATTTCATAAATTGATATGAACATGAGGGCTCATGTTGATAAGCAAGAAAAAACCTCATGTGGTTGTGTGGAAGGTAAGAAAATGGATGAAATTTACATTTAAAACATGATAAAAGATGATCTTGAATCATGAATTGATGAAAAAGCCAATAAATAATAGAATTTACATTTCTAATTATGCATGATGAAAATATAAAGGAAAGTGAAATGATAAAAAAAGTTATTTTTTTTATATGAATAAAAATAACTAAATTGATTAAATTAAAAGGCTACTATTGAATATGGAAGGAAGATATTAAATGGAAAATTATAAGAGTGAAAAAATTTAATAAATAATGATTCAATATATAAGGCCATATTAATCTGAATATGTTATTCTCATGTTGAAGGTGTTGTCATTGATTATACTTTTTTCACTTATTAGAGGAATTTAAACTAATAGAATGTTTCAGGATGCTGCCATACACATACATTACAAATCTTATCATATGGATGTGATATCTACTTTATTTAATTTATAACATTAATATGATATTTTTTATTGATAAATTTGAAGGTTTTATATATCAATGTAATGTAACCATGATGTGTAGGATGATATATAATTTTATTAAATAAAAAATTTCATAGATCCTATTACAAAAAATAAGATACTTTCCTAAAACAATGAAACAATCTTAAAAGAATAGTTTATATAAAATTATAATGGACTCCAATGATTACATTTACTCTGTTGTAAATTTTTCATGATGATGACATTATTTTTTCATGTGACAGGAAATATGATTATGAAGAATATTAAAATAAAAAAAAGATTTATTTTGATACGTCAATGATCATAGAGAGTATATTCTTATAGGGATTACTATTTTTACCCACATCAAAATATATGTTCCAATTTCAGTATAAATATTACATGGAAATCATGGAAATTTTTTGAATGTAATGTTGATACGAATGACAGCTAGTGTGAAATTGGGAAAATATCAAGCAGTAAAAAGTTTGAATCAGAAGGACGTGAAAAATATAATTTTTATATTTATTTAACATAGAGTATCAGTAAAATAAAACTTTTCACTGATGTTGATTGGTTAGGTTACTATAATGATTGAACATAAATATTATCAACAATCTTATTTTGGGTTGAATGTTATGTGACCTCAAAGAGACACAAATAATGGGATGAAATAAGAATTAATGATAAATATATATATTTTTTTCATAAAAAATATTGTGCACAAATATTATGGGTGAATGTAAAATTATAAGTCTTAAAAGTAAAATTTTATAAACCTTTTATAACTACACTTGATAATCAATGTGAAAATAAACATTCAATTTTATCAAATATCATTTCATGAAGGATAATGTTTCTAATAGAGATGTGAGTTTTCGCACTACATAAGGATGAGTTGGATAAACCCACTATCCTATCTATTCATTTTTCAAATGGATAAATAAGTATACAAATTTATTTGGAAAACATTACATTATATTTTATGAATCGAATGTTTTATTGTTATAAAAATGACGGGAAGAGAGTATTGAGTCAATTAAATTGGATAATACCAAAAATCACTATCCAAAAAGAATATTTTTAATAAGGGATATAATTATAGAAAAATCATTTATTTATACATCAGTGTGGCTTCAAGAAACCTTTCTTTTATAAAGGTTTTGGTTTAATACAAATTAATGAGAATTAGTTTTGAGAAAAAATAATAATGGAATAATAAATATCCCAATGGAATATTTTATCAATGCAATATATTTTTAATTTCTATTTAAAATTTGATGTAGAGTGAATATTATTTTTTATATAGTAGTCATAATCATTTTTTTTGAAGATACATGTCCTGAAGATTACATATTTAAACTATGAACGTCATATACTATGAAGATGAATTTATTGATATTATATATGTATGAATCCAGTTGATGATGTTTTTTTATTTTAAAACTATTCTAAAGTATTGAGTATATGTATTAATCTTATATTAATAAATTACCAATGTACTGAATACTGAATATATTTCAATAGATGGTGATGCACATTTTGTTAGTAAATTGATTATAATGTTTTTGGAATATGAAACAAAATAGAATGTCAAGGTGCTACCATAATGATTTTAGATGATGTGAAGGATTAAATATGAACATTTTTGAGTAGCAAAAGAAGAATTAAATGGATTACATTAGATAAAATTAGAATATATTTCATCTTTAAGGAATACTAGTTCCAGAAGAAATAATTTATTTCATAATAAAAAAACACATTTTGAAGGCTATGTAACTATAAATTTACACTTATGTTATGTGTATCTATTATAAGAAGTTTCTTAAATTTCAAAATATGGATCTGAAAGTTATGTTATATGATTAAATATTGATAATTAAAAGTAACAAACATTATGGTTTTTTGATAATAATTCATGATTAATTCAATATATGGATCATGTATTTTAACTATGAATGATGGTAATGTATGAGGAACTTATAAGATCATAATTGAATTAGAATAGGATAATAATCATGTTATTTTATGGTTCTTTGGATAAATAAGTAAACCTTAGAGTATTCATTAATGTGAATTACAAACAATGTAAACTATAGTGTTATAGAGAAATGATATTGAGTTTTTAAGGAAGGAAGTTCAAGAAGATAATATTCTTATGTCATGAATTTCATAAGAATAATTTCACTGTCTTTCAACATTTGGATATGGATATAGGTAAATGTGATGTGTTAGAAATTTTAAAAGACATCATACTACTGTATCATGAACACCGATATAGGTGCGAAGTCCATGTTATTAGACATGTGATATTTCTATTCATTGTTTCAAGTATTTCGATTGAGATATTTATCAAAATATGATGTGTCCATTTGAGATTTAAACATTGGTGTTTATAACATGGCCCAATGAAATGAGGTCAATTTATATAAATCATTTTATTCCTATAAAATTCACATGGAATACACATTATTTTTTGTGATTTATTCTCTTGATGTGAGTGCCTGAGTTTATTAAATTGTTAATAATAACTTATATGGAGTTCTCTCTTATAACATCCTATTGTCATTCTACTCAACCAGGCCAGGAAATCATCTTCTTATTAAATTTAATGTGAATTCTACAATGGGATGATACTTAAAGAAAAATATATTATCCGCCCTATTGTATGTAATATATTGCAACCCTTAGATTGTAGATATATGAATTTTATACCTTCATTCATATTTTGAAAGGAAAATGTGTTTGGTTATGTAATTATTCAGTAACAACCCATGTTGTGTTTTAAAATTTATCTCCTTGGGGGATAATACAAAACGAATCAATATATCTATGGGTTAACCTATATGAATCGGCTAAGATAATATCACTGTATATATATGTATGAGATCACAATCCATATGGTGTAGTCTCATATAGAGATGCATTATGCGGATCAATTTCATAGAGTGGGAAGTTTATTTTATTTTTGATTCTTGGTATATATATTTCAAAACTATAGAGTCCTTATTTTGGCACTATAGTTTCCCAAATACATTTTAGATAGTATAATGGTATTTCCTTGTGAGATACGAATTTTGTGACATGTGGTTTATAGAATACGTAGGATAGCCTATTGTCATTGTGATATGTATTAATATATTATTGACGTTATTATAATGACATGACAACATGTGATGTATATATGAAACCAAATAGAGAATTTGGACCAAACTTTTGTGTTCCCATTGATTTGATAGGAATCGGTAGATGATGGAGTTATTGAGATCAATCCATGACAAGTGGTATTTTATATCTAGAAGGCTTGGAGATGAATTAAGATTTTTTTATATAAATACCATAATTTTCATTAGTATAAAATAAAGGCATTTATGGGATGAAACTATCGTATTCCATATGGAGGATAATTCATGTACAGTTCTTGAAAATATTACAGATTATGATCCAATAAGGATCGATTTATGATGGTTAGCGAATGGATTGAAAATTTTAGTATAGGAATGATGATTAGGTAGTGGGTGACTATGTGATCGGACAAGGCCTGATTGATATTATAGGCCTACTAAAATTAAAATACAATGGTTATTATAGATAGATGAGTTTTTCATGAAGTAGCGAATAGTTAACAATTTATTTGGATTGAGATCTTAGTTTTGATAATTTATAACTCATGGTAAAATGTGTCATGTTGAGAAACTATGTTTTATATGAGTGTAATACAATTGATTTTGGATTAAAATGATTAATTTTACCCATAACTGAACTTGGGATATCGTGAATGGAATTGTCTATTGTTGTATGATCAAATTTATGGTTTTCAGAGAATGGGGTTGACAGGTTGGTAAGACTTGCTTAGGAGGAGTAACACATATTTGAAATGGAACATATTGAGGTATCACCAACAGGGTATTATAAGGAAATAACAAATGTTGGATTCCACCATATTTTGTTAGAGGGTATGTCCCTCCTTATAGAAGGAAATTTTAGTGATTTACAAGGAAGAAATTCATGGTTGGTTGGGAAAGTTTAAGGGACAAACCACCAAACATTAAATAATCAGGTGTATTTCGAGAATAATTCACTTTATTTAAATTTAGGAATATTTTTAGTTTAGAGTTCTAGATAATTAGGTATTAAATCTTAAATTACATACACATATATTATATACTAGACACTTCTACTCAGTATACATTTTCCTAAAAAAGTAAATTTTTTATAATCAGTTGAATTTTCTTTTTATGAAAATTAATTATGACTATCAACTTTACGTAATCATTATATTTATCCATCTGAAATCTTTGTGAAAAAACATTTAAAAACATTGGATGATCACAAAAATAACTTTAAGGGATGTCCAAGGAAGAAAACTATTAATAAAGTGAAAAATTTGAAAACCCATAAAATTAATACATTTTCAAAATATTCTTTGATCATATAAAATAAAACACTTACACATGACCATGTTTTCTCATTGAAAATATTTTAAACCCATAGAATGAAAATATACACCCTTTAAGAAACATATATAGTTTTATTCAAAACCCATATCCAAAATAACTAGATGCTAGTTAAATATATAGGATAAACTTCCACCGTAAACTACCTCTTTCTTTCCAATGATATAAATGAACATTAGCCAATTTTTTTGAGAGCTATATCACTCTCCCACCATTATATAAGTTGTATCATTCTAACCCATCGTATATATTGTATCAAGATCACCCATCATATAAGAATTATCATGAAAAATCATTAATCATATATGATGATCATGTACAAAAACATGAATAAAACATTTTATAATTGAATATTTTGAAATTAAATCCCTTGAAAAACCTTATTGATCATGTAATCAGAATAGTTTCAATTTTCATTTACAATTTGGGATAAATTCTCCTATCTTTTTAAAAATCCTTAAAATGAAATTTTTTACAAATATTTTGGAAATAATTTTATTTTAAAATATACATGTAAGTTTTGAAATAAATATTAAATGAAATGGAAAATCATAATTGTTGTGAATTCTATTCAAGTTGTATAAGTTCATGAAAAATAGACATTTAGAAAAAGGTAAAAAGATTCCAAAGTGTCCTATATAGAAAATGATAAAAAGATTTATTTTTAAAAAATTGTAATGAGAGTAAAATATGTTAAAAATGATCTTTTGAAACCATTGAATCAGAAATAATATTTTTATTGAAGCATTTAAAATAATATATACTTGTTATAAAAATAGTTTTATGTGAAAATTTAACAAATGATTTATTTATAAAGAAAGAACATTAACCTTATTCTAACTCATCATGTGCATTATTTATCATCCAAAATAATAAAATTATGTTAATTATTTAATTATTTATGATCATTTAAAAGTTTTTATATTCCTTTTATTTTATATAAAATAATTTTGTATACAATTACATAATCTATGAAGTTCATTATGGTTGTTTTGATGATATTCAACAGATATGTCCAAAATTACATCAATAGGTTGACAATGGTCAAAGAGTTAATTATTTTATCCTGTATAGAATAATAATTATCACATAATTATCATTTTTATATCTCAATTATACTTTTAAAATAAATGGTGAAAATTGTTTATGAAAATTGAACTAGGTTATAATCATTGAGATGGTAGGTCGAACGTATACATGAGTAACATTTCCATTTATTAGTGATTGTTATGTAAATAATGCAAGTAATATTTTATATTTCTAGAATTATAATTTTATCTTAAATATTAAATTATTTCTTGATATACACATATATATACCATAAATTTTATGATGCGATGAAAAAGTAATATTATCGCTTGATGAAGATGGTAATTCACAAGCCCGAACGATGTTATCACTTTTCAATGAATGGAAGGGTATGAAAATATATGACATATTATATTAAAATAATGATAAATATGTCATGAATATAATAGGTATACATTAAATCCCTCATTATAAATGATCATGATAGTTGGTGATAAAAATCATATTACATAGGTTTGCGTGGAAGTAATATTTCATAAATAGGAATGATTTTTCCCATTTGATGGAAATGGAGATGGATATAGATTATTTTTCAAGACCACCACCCTCGAATGTTACCACTTAAAGCTAGAAATGTCCAGATTAATCCCCAATGCCATCCTGGAAACATGAAAATTTGTTTACATATATATGGTGAGGATATAGGTATAATCAATTGGAACATACCCAAGGTCACAAGTGGGTAAGTGAAAACATCATACTATTGAGAAATTTAATAAACAAAATAAACAACATGTACCTAAAATGGTAAACTAACCAATCTTAACCTTACCATTTGCATCTCACCAAGTCACCCATCTGATAGAGTAATGTAATAATCATGTATAAAACACGGTTCCCTACGACTGCATCACTAATGATTTTCCACTCTAATTCCCCAACATAATGAATCATGTGATACCATTTCATTCATACACATCACATTTCACAAAAAAATATCCTATATGAGTCTGGATGCATATAATAACAAGTCTCATTATTACACACATAAACATGATTTATTAAATAAACTGGAACTTAAGACAAGTATGAGGATTGGGAGGTATAGTGTCTTTGGAAATTGGAAATATTACATGACAACAGAAGACATAAAATACAACATCTTTATTGAAAAGTTCAGTTACAAGACAACAACATTCATTAATACTTCTCATTGCATGGGCTAAGTTGTGGACATACATAAGAAAAGGGTGAGCTATAAAGCCTAGTAAGGGAGTAAACAAGGAATAACATGATGAAATAAATAGATGTTTATAAATAGTAATATCAATGTAGGATAAGATAAACATGAAAATAAAGGCATGATATTTCATGATTATCATAACATGGATATGTGGCTATAACATTTAAAATTATATTAGCAAGAGACAAGGATCATTGCCCATAGAGCATTATTAAACCCTCCTTTTCAAATTAATTAGAAGGATTAAACCTTAAGTTCACTTAAATTAGCATGATTAATCCCTAATTTTATGTGAAGTGTCGTTATACTAATCATTACCCAATGCATTGGAGCGCTACCAAGGCGTATCCTTTATAAACATATTATTTCATGCCTAAGTGTGCCACGTGGATCATATAACATGGAATCATTCAACCCCATAAGTTATTCTGTGATAATGGAATGTGGAATAAATAAATCTAACTTCCATTAAAAATTTATATGTTCATAAACATGAATACCCTTGATAGATAAATGGTTATGGTATTCACTATACAATGATTTTTGGCATGGAAAACTGCGGTGCAGGTTCTGAAGCAAAACAACATGACATAATAATTCATAATAATTGTTTATGAGAGATAAAATAACATATCATCACATATACATGTAATATTTACTATGTGGGTCATATACATACTTTCCAAACACATGAACCTGCACCACAGTTTTCCAAGACAAAAATCATTGTGTAGTGAATACCATAACCATTTATCTATCAAGGGTATTCACCTTTATGAACATATATATTTTTCATGGAAGTTAAATTTATTTTTTCCACATTCCATTATCATGGAATAACTTATGGGGTTTAATGATTCCATGTTATATGATCCACGTGGCGCACTTAGGCATGGAATAATATGTTTATAAAGGATGTACCTTGGTAGCGCTCTAATGCATTGGGTAATGATTAGTATAACGACACTTCAATTAAAATTATGGATTAATCATAATAATTTAAGTGAACTTAAGGTTTAATCATTCTAATTAATTTTAAAATGAGGGTTTAATAATGCTCTATGGGCAATGATCCTTGTCTCTTGCTAATATAATTTTAAATGTTCTAGCCACATCTCCATGTTATGATAATCATGCAATATCATGCCTTTATTTTCATGTTTATCTTATCCTACATTGATATTACTATTTTTAAACATCTATTTATTTCATACATACTTTCCAAACACATGAAATTTGGAAATATAAGGCATAACATAATAGGGTAACTTGAAGAAAGAGGACGAAGGGAATGACTCTTATGAAAATTTTCCACAGTATCAAGTGTACATGGGAGGGAATAATGTGAGGGAAATAGGTCTATAATCATTAAAAAAATAATAAGGTAACTATGTCGGAGGTTCCAAATCATACCCCCAACATTTTTAGTTTATCATACGAGGGTATAACAATATAAAGAAACATATATAAAAATGAGAAAGGACGAAATCCCTTATCGAATTTAGGCATGGTAATGAGTGTACATGGGAGGAATTAATGGGAGAGAAAGTGGTATCTCATCATAAAATAGTATGTAGGGAAGTATAGGGTAGGTTTAAAATCATACCCCAACATTTGAAATTGAAAATATCAGTGCATAACAATATGAGGAATCTTGGACATAAATAAGGAAGGAAGGAATGTGAGGATCCCTTACTTGGAAGTGTGTGGCATAGAGAGCATGAGGAGGTGCTTCCAGAGATCATGGGGTGACTTGACATGATTATAGAGAGATTAGGGAAGAGTAGGTACTTCATCCAAGGGTATTGAGTGAAGAGAAGTGGTATTATGGGTGTGTTTATATAAGAATAGAGAGGGGAATTCATTAACATTTCCCAAACATAGATTTGGGAATCTGTATAAATTAATATTTAAAACCACATTACAACCCATGGTTTTTGCCCATGATTTCTTCCAAAGGGGAGTGAAAAAATATAACTTATAATTAAAATTTTATGAAGTTATTAAAATATTTGGACTTTATATGTGGAGGTGAGTCACATTCTCAAATAAATCATTTTAAAAAGTTAAAATATTTTATAAGCCTTGGAGGGTCCACTAAGGCACCATAAAATTAATCAAACATATCTAAAATAACATTATTTAAAATCAATATCATATATTTTTTAAATATCCATTTTTTATTATTTTATTACCTAACTATTGGGTCATTATTATGTCATAAAATTCATTATATATTGAAACGGTATTTAATTTTTATCAAAAATTCGATTGTCTTGGAAAATTATAAAAAATTCACCATTACATAATTTCAAAATCCAGAATCCAAAACTAATTTTCATTTTATCTAAATAATTTTCTAAAGGTGTGAATTTTTACTTTTAAAATAAAAACCGACATTTATAAAAAATTCTTGGGTTATAACAAAAACAGCTTTCAAACCATAATAGAAATTACAATTGTATTCATTAATATTATATGATCATTTATATTTAATAATAATTAATTTAGTAATAATATTTTATTAAAATATTATTTAATTCAAAAATCCATTAATTCCTCAAATTTTTTTATTAATTAAATTTAAATATTAACTAATAATATTATTTTTTCTTTAAAACCCCTTTACAAAGTATCCATAATAAAATGAAAGTATATTATTTATACAAATGTAATGCACATAATCATAGTTCTTGGGTATTGTTATATAACCCCTTATAAAACCCACATCAAACCTATGGTTAAGGTTTTCAATGGTGACATACTCTTGGGGAAACTCAGATAAAATTGATCCAGTGAAAATATCTATTAACTTGCACTTCTCTTGTAAGAGGTTCTATTCAAGATTAACCTATTGAAACTTGGATTCTTCATGGTCAAGAGCGAAGCCCAGTGACAATACCTCCTTTCGTGAGCTATGAAAAATGGGCTTCGTATGGATCAATTCTACTGGATGAGGTCGTCACTTCATTTTTCGGATTAAATTTGATTGTTTACACCCTTATATTTTTACTTATAATGTGATCACTATTCCACGACTATATTAGAAAATGGTAACAACTCATAAAAATATTTTAAAATCCAAAACAATAAAACTATGGATGTGTATATGTCATATATAACCCTTTTACATAACAAGACATTTAATTAGATGAAGAGAAATTTTCATTAATAAAAGTTTGGGTCATTATAATCTTCCCCCCTTAGGATATTTTTTCTTCAAAATTTACATTTCCTACACTAAATCAGATGAGTGTAACTCTTCTTCATCACATCCTCTGATTCCGTCGTTGCATCTTCAAACTTCTGGTTTCACCAGAACGCCTTGATGATGTGAATTTTCATATTTTGTATAAATTTTCCCTACGATAAAAGATCTCCACCAGCTTCTCTTCACAGGAGTGACCATTATCAAATGTTAGCACTTCTTGATTAAGTACATGCAAAGAATTGGGAATTTACATTATCATGAGTGATACATAAAATACATCATGTACATGAGATTGGTTTAGTGGGAGTTCTTGTCAATTGGACACTACTTCAATGCGATCATGTTACTCAAAAGGGTTGATGTACCATGGACTATGGATTCCCTTCTTCCCAAATATCATAACCCCCTTAAATGGTGATTTGAAGAGGAATAAGATGCGTCCAATATCAAACTCTAGTTCTCATCGATAATTATTATCATCGATCTTTTGTCGACTCTAAGAAGCTTCATTATTCTACATCATGGTCTTAACCTTCTCAGGTATTTCTTCGACCATTTATGGAACTAGGAGTTTTAGCTCCCCATCTTCATCCCAAGATATCTGGGTTCTGAATTTCTTCTCATAAATGACATCATAAAGAGTCATATGGATTCATGAGTGGGAACTGTTTTTGTAAGAGAACTCAACCAGAATAATATTATGATCCTATCATCCTTTTAAGTCAATTGAAAATTCTCTCAACGTGTCCTCAAGTGGTTGTATAGTCCCCTCGGATTGGCCATCAGTTTGAGGATGATAAGTCATACTGAAGTTTAGCTTAGTATTCAGGCTGTTTTGGAGACTCATCCTAAACACAGAGGTGAATCATTGATCTCAATCAGATATAATTGATAGTGGAACTCTATGAATCCTTAACATTTATCTAATGTACGCCCAGGCCAGTAGATCCAATGATAAATCCTCTTAAATGTCAATGATGTGTGCAATCTTTATAAAAGGATCCACCACAACCCAGATAGCATTACTTCCTTCGGATTTCTTCAGAAGTCCATTGAAAATGTCCATGGTTATGTTCTCCCATTTCCATGTTGGTATGGTTAATTATTTCATCATTCCCTTAGACTTCTACCTCTCATCCTTCACTTACAGACAAAGTATGAACTTTTATGTACACTCAATGATCTCCTTCATCATGTTATCCCACCAATAATGATATTAGAGATCCCAATACATATTTTAATTTCATAGGTGAATGGAGAAATTTGAACTATAGGAATCATCCAAAAGTTCATTATTTAACTTTGGATTAGATGTAACACATTTTCTTGACCCAAATCTCACAATTCCCTTTTAATTAACATTGATCTCTAATGATTTTCTTTTTTTGATAGTTTCCACTTTCTATTGAATTCCTGCATCATCCTTTTGAGCATCATTTAACCTTTCCCAAAGAGATGGTTGATCAATAAATTGTTAAAGGATTGATGATGTTCTATTATTTTTAATTACCATGTCCATATTCTTCAAATCTATGAATGTTGGATCCTTTTTAATTCTCAACAATGATAAGATCGCTTTGGCCATTCAACTTAGAGAATCTATCACATTTTTCTCTTTCCTCGGATGATAGTGAATTGAGTATTCATAGTCTTTGATCTTATCTAACCATCTTTGTTGGGGCATATTCATCTCTTTATTTGTGAATATATACTTGAGGCTTTTGTGACCCGTATATATTTCACACTTCTCCCCAAAGAGGTAATGTCACCAAATTTTTAAAGAGAATATTTCTATATCCAACTCAAGGTCGTGTCTTGGATAGCATTTCTCATGACCAATCAATTGCCTTGAAGAATAAGAAATGAATTTGTAACTTTACATCGACACATATCCCATTCCCTTCTTCGAATCATCACTGAATACCACAAAATATTCTCCACTTGTGGGAAGTGTGAGAACAGGTGTATTATAAGCCTCATTTTCAACACCATGATACTATTTATGCATTCATCAATCCAAGAAAATTGGAAAACATTCCGAATTATCTTAGTATGAGGTGTTGTCAATTGTGAGAAATTTCTTACAAATTGGGGACAAAATAAAGCTAACCTTAAGAAACTATGGATATCTGTCACTGATGATGGCCTCATCCATCCCTCAATTGCATTTTTTGGGAGGGATCCATAGATAAATAATATATTGTGATCATATGACCAAATAATGAGACTTCCTTTGACCAAAACACACACTTTTTGTTATTTTCGTAGATAATATTCTTTTACAAGATCTCTAGTACAGTTCATATATTCATCTCATTCTCTTCCTTGGTTTTTGAGTATATTAGAATATCATCTATAAAGACTACCACAAATTTGTCAAGGTAGTCTATTAAGACTATATTTATCTTGTCTATAAAGATTTCTAGAGCATTAGTGAGTCCAAAAGGCATTACAATGAATTCATAGTTTCCATAATAGGTAAAAAAACCTTTCTTGGGGATATCCTCATTTACCATATCCTCCTTTACCCTTACTTGGTAATATCCCGACCACATATCCACCTTAGAGAAATATTGTGTTCCACATAACCAATAGAACAATTCATCAATATGGGGTAGATGATACTAGTTCATTATCTTGATTTTGTAGAGATCACAATAATCATTGAAAAAGAACATTGACCCATCCTCATTCTTGATGAAGGGGGCTAGTGTGCCCCACGGTGAAGCACTTGGTAGTATAAACCCTTTATCAAAATTCTATTATAGTTGTTTCCTTAGCCCATCAAGCTCCACAACAACCATTCTATACCGAGTCTTGGATATTGGAAATTCCCCAGGTATAATATCAATCGAGAATTTAATATCTCTTTGAGGATAAATAAAATGAAATTAATCGAGAACCACTTCAGTGAATTCTCTCTCAATTAGAATGTATTCAAGCATGTTCGCTTCTTTTCTCTCAATCATTTGAGAATCACACGCATGCTCACCGGGTTTTGATATAAAATCTTGATATGATTGTTTAAAAATACATTCATCCACCTCCTTGAACTTGTACAAAATTGGGGGTCGATTCACCATGTGGAGAGTGATTTCCCTCTCACAGAAAATCATGTTTGCTCTATAGAGGTAAATCCAATCCATGCCAGGAATTGCATAAAATTACACCAGATGTAGTATAATGAGTATCATCAAGAAGATCAAACAACAAATTATGATAGAGGAGGAGATATATTCATGGGATTCAATGATTATCCCATTTTCCATTATCACTGACATCTCTATATCTATGATTTGTGATGGTGTTGGGATTGTTCTACTAATCTTTTAAAATATAAAAGTATGTGTAGAACCATAATAAAAAAGTAAATTCACTATTCTGGAATGAATAACTAGTTTACCTATCACCACTTCATTTCTATGGTTTTCTTCAGTGGTAGTTATTGGAAAATATCACCCCTTTTGCTTTGGATGTTGTTGGTTGCCTCTGAAAACCCTTGGCTTAGGACACTGGTTTGTAATGTGCCCTAGATCATTGAAGTTGAAGAAATGAAAAAAAATTTGAGGGTTGAATGGATTTATTTATCATCTATCACAACATATGGTTTTTATTTTTAGTAATTAATGGTCATGTACTCTTCTCATCCACAACTAAATCATTTCGCCATCCCCTTCAGTCAATTTCCTAGGTGCTTCTTTCCACGCCTTTGGAAAGTTGGGTATTGGAATTTCTTAGCACCATTGGATTTGTCCATAGAAATTATATAATTAATGTATACATTTTACATCTTATCCCCATGAAACTCATGAGTTTTTTTATCTCTATTTCAACTTTGAGGGCACATCAGACAATTTCCTCATAGCAATCAAAATCATGGATCACTAGATATTTCTATAGGCTTAGTTTTATCGCACCAAAGAAATGGTCAGCCTTGTATTCGGGGTAATGACAAAGCCCAAGGAATATAATTCCATAATTGTGAATTTTTTCTCTTACGCACTTATGGATTCTTCATTTTTTAGGGAAAGGAAGTCCTTTTACATCTTAAGTCGGAGGGTGCGCAGAAAAATTTTTTTGAAATTTTTTTTTCCAAAAATCCTTCTATTCTAATGCCTCGATCTATAAATCACACTTCATATTTTTTATTAGTGTCCACCATTTATCAGCTTCACCATCCATATGAAAGGTATCTATAATGGCCCTCTCTTATTCAGAATTTGGAAGGATGGAGAAGATATTCTCAATGGAGTTGATTCATTGTTTGGTTATTGTGGGATCAGATGATCCATTTAATGTAGGATTCCTTTGCCTCATGAAACTCCCAATTGCAACATGTTATTTGTTAGGGGGGTTGGGAGATCCTCTTAATCCATGTTTCTATTCAAAACATGATTTAACAAAGATAGTATCATAAAAATGATTGTGATTCCCACTCCGATCATATTGGGCATCTCATTTGAACAATCATCACATTGATCTTCACATTTGTTATTAGCCCTTGTCCTCCTATTACTGGAAATTTTATGGAATAAAAGGAACGTTATGGGTAACACATAAAGCGGAATCCAATTTTCAAAAGGAAAATATATAAATTAAATTTATTTACTTAACCTATGAATTTATAGGATTCAATATACATTATTCATGATCTAGATCCAAACATATATTCTTAGGGGAATTTTGTTATTCCTTTAATAATTTTTCATACTAAGCTAATAAATTTACCAAATCATATCCCCTGGGAGTGTAGAACCAAGAGTGTAGAAAGGCTTATTTGTGTGCACAAGTTCCGATTCGAGTCTTGCTCAATGAGGTGTTTTTAGTTTTTACCCCTAGATACATATGTGCCAAATCCACCACTTCATTTTTGTATGTAGATTGGGATGATTTTTTTTGATTAAATACTTAATATATACTCAGAAAAAATTGGGGATGTTTTTATTTTACATTGTATTATCCATAAGGTACTCACTAGTGTTTTTTAATCCTAATCCCAAAAATAACTAAACCTGTCTTTTGATAACAACTATAACAACCCTGATATTTATGACACAAATAAACAAGCTTTATTACATAAAAATGTAGTTAAGATAACTCTACAGATTGAGAGGTATAGTGTATTGGGACATTAGTGATATTACATGACAACTAAAGACGTAAAATACAACATCTTTATTGAAAGCCTCTTTTACATGACCACAACATTCCTTCGTACTTAGAATTTTATGGGATAACCTGAAGACATACATAAGAAAATTGATATCTATAAATCCCAGTAAGGGAGTAAACAAGGAATAATAGAAAGAATACAATAAATTTTAGGAAATAGGAATATGAATTGAGCATAAGAGAAAAATTAAAATAAATGCATGCTATAGCATAATTATCATAACTTGGAGATGTGAAAAAACATTTCACATGATATTATAATGATCCATAGATAATTTCACATGTAACAAGAGTAAAAACTCATTACACTAGAATTATCATGAGTAATACCTCATTAACATGACATGTCATGATACTAATCTTTACCAAATGCATTGGAGCACTATCCAGGCGCACCCTTTATAATTTTGTTTTCATGCATAGGTGTGCCACAAATATCATATAACATGGAATCGTTCAACATCATAAGTTATTAAATGATTAAAAAATGTAGAATACATACATGTAAGTACAATTAAATATTTATATGTGTACAATTTCTAATACCCTTGATAGGGGAATGAGTATAGTATTAACTACACAATGATTTTGGCTTGGAAAATTGCAGTGCAATTTTTGGAGCATAACAGCGTGACATAATAATTCGTAAAAAAGGTTGATGAGAGAAAACAAATCTATCATCACATGTACATGAAATGTATAGTAAGGAGTTTATATAGATACATTTAACATAATATAAAATTTTGAAATATAAGGCATAACATAATAAAGAAACTTGAAAAATGAGAAGAAGGGGAATAACTACTATGAAATTTTGGCATGGTAACAGGATTACATGGGAGGGATTAATGAGAGACAAAGAGATATATCATCATTCAGACATAAGGAGGGTAGTATCGAGAAGTGGTGAAATCATACCCCAACATTTGTACTTAAAAATACAAGGGTATAACAACATAATGAAACATGTAAAAAAATGAGAAAGGAAGAAATCACTTACAGAATTTCAGCATGGTAACAAGTGTACATGGGAGGTATTAATGAGAGAGAAATGGGTATATCATCATTCAAAAATAATTATGGAACTATAAGGAAGGTGTGAAATCATACCCCAAAATTTTTAATTGAAACTAAAAGGTAATAACAATATATGTAATATGGGACATAAATAAATAAAGAAGGAAAGTGAGGATCCCTTACTTGGATGTGAGTGACATCTAGAGATTGAGGAGGGGCTTCATGAGATATTCTGGAACTATGGGAAGATTCTAGATAGAGGAGGGAAAAGTAGGGACATGATCCAATGGTTTTTATTGAATAGTAGTGATTTATTTGGTAGATTTTTGTAGGAAAAGATAGGGGAACTCTTTAATATATCACAAACTTATGTTTTGGAATCTAAATAATTTAATATTCAAAACCACAATCCAACCCGGGGATTTTTTAAATAATTTTTTAAAAAATGGGAGTAAATCATTATTTTATATAGACAATGTCCAAATTTTTAAAATATTAGTTTGTCTTATGTGGATGAAATTCACACTCTCAAATAAATCATTTCAAAAAGTTAAAATATTTTATAAGTCTTAGTGAGTCCACTATGGCACCATAAAATTAAAAATAACTAAAATTAATTTATTTTAAAGGTAAAACATATATTAGACAAAATAACCTTTAGATTATTTTATTACATCAGTACATGGTCATTATAATGTCATAAAACACATTATATATTTAAATGGTATTTAATTTTACCCAAAATTCGACTGACTTAGAAAATTATGTAAACATAACCATAAAATAAATTTTATGTACGGAATCAAAAAAAATTCATTATATCTAAATAAATTTCTAAATATGTGAATTTTTTTCTGTCATGTTTTTTTGACACTTATCGAAAATTGTAGGGTTTTGACAAAACCAGCATTCAAACATTAAAAAATTACAATTGTATTCATAATAATTGTAGAATAATTTATTTTAAATGAAAATTAATTTATTAATAATATTTTATTAAAATATTATTTAATTCCAAAAACCATTAATTCATCAAAATTGATTTGTTAATTGAATATAAATATTAACAAAAAATCTTATTTGTGCTTTAAACCCATTTAAAATGTATCAATATTAAAATGAATGTATATTATTCATACAAGTTTAATGCACATAATCAGAGTGTTAGGGTCTTGTTACGTAACCCCTTATCACACCCACATAAGACCTCAGGGTAAGGTGTGTGATGGTGACAGGATGTTGGGGAGGGTCAGATAACATTTCTTAGGTGGTAATCTCTATTAACATCCACTTCTCCTGTAGGTAGTTCCATTCAAGCATAATGTGATGATGCTCATCCTGGGATTGGTCAAGAGGGAAGCCTAAATAATCGACCTCATTTCCATGCTCCAAAAATGGGCTGTGTGTGGAGCAATTCTATTGGATGAGGCCATCGCTTCCCTTGTCAGAGTAAATTAGATTTTTTAAAGCCCTATATTTATACTAATCATGTGATCACTGTTCAACAACTATATTAGAAAGGGTCACAATTAATAACTGTATTTTAAAATCCAAATACATAAAACCATGGAAGTGATTATATTTTATATAACCATTTTAAAATATAAGACACTTAATTAGATCAAGAAGATGTTTCATTAATAAAAGAATGTGTCGTTATAGTGAAACCCTAATTACCCAACCCTCTAATGGTCTAGCATACCTTTCTAGCATTAGGCATCATCACATTAAAACAACACCATATCACATCTAACTCAAAGACACATAGGAAATCAAACCACATTTCACCCAAAGACACCTAGGATATCACGCCACATCTCATTACATAACCAGGACAATATGGTGTCATTAATATTAAGGACATCAACCTCATGACCTCCTCCTACCACCCATTTCCCCAATATATATCACATCACATCACTACCTCATCATATCACATCTCGCCATAGAAATCCTAGGCCATGACATAATGTCTCACCTAAATAAAAATACACCACCATTGCTAATGAAATAAGAGAATGGTTGAGTGTCTAGACAACTATATATGCTTCCACAATCCTTGATGTTGGGGAAATCACCTAGAACCCAGAACCTCTAAGCATTGGAATGTTTATCCAACTCAATTGGAGAAAATAAAAAAGTAACGTAAAATATATTATAAATTTATAATAATAAATACTGAACATATGGGTCCACGAAAATTATAATAATGAACACTATCACACCACCATTTGAATATAAATCAACCATAAAAATCACGACCACCACTATATAAAACACAACACACAAAGCTAATCTTTTCCACTATTGATTACAAAAAACCGACATTCATTTCAGAACCCAACCCACCATGCTGATGTGGCCGGTGGAACACTGAGCTGAAACCACACCATTCCCTCCTCCATAGGCCAATAGTAGGAAACAAGTTCCGAGAAGGTACAACTAATTTGGGAGGTCACTACTGTAAAACATGACTTTAATAGCGATGGACTTTATCAGATCTACAAAAAAATCAATGATAAAATTTCTCTCTATCACTATTAAAAAGGCATTGATAAATGGTAACTTTTATCAGTTCTAAACAAAAGTGATCAAAAAAATACGCCTAAATAGTTCTTCATTTAGTGCTCTTAAAGGGTAACATTTATCATCACTTTTATTTATCACTAATAAAAGGTACCCTTTGTCAACGCTTTGTTTTTTACTTGCATTATGGTTTCCCTTTATGAGTGCTATATATTTAGTTCCCATAAAGGGTGTCCATAATTGGTGATTTTTTATCATGGATAATTGTCCCAAATAAAATGAATGAATGAAACAAATAAAATTTAAAAATGGGTAGATCAAAAAAAAATTATTAAATATTTATTGATAAAAATGAATAAATTTAATATATATATATATATATGTAAATTAAAAATTCTAAAAAATATTACATATTAAATATATTGATATGTAAAATGAACAAAATTAAATAATTTAACAAATAAAATTTAAGTATGAGTAAATTAAGAATCCTATTAATCTTGTAATTAAAATAAATAATTTATGATAAAAATGAAAAAATATAATTTAAATATATATTGAATATAAATATTAATAAATAGTACATATTACACACACACACACACATATATATATATAATAATTTTTAACATTAATAAAATTAAAAAAGAAGAAATTGAAATAATTAGAAAAAAATTAAAAATAAATAAATAGTTATAATTAAACAAACAAATGAATAAATAAAAAATATAATATAAAATTTATTAATGAAGAACATATAAATCAAAAAGAATAATTGTGATATATAAATATATTAATTAAATATAAACAAAAATAAATAATATATATTAAATATAAATGTAGAAAATAAATAAAATATAACAATTATAAATATTGTAAGGCCTTCTTCATTTTAAATGGTTTTTATAAAAAACTAATCATTAATAAATTTAATATAGAAATGTATTAATATGTATTTTTAGATATACATATATATTTAATGTATGAAATATTTCCTAAAATATGATTTATATAATAAAATGTATTTTTTCTTTACATTAAATAAGTAATATATTTAGTGAAGAATGTTAAATAATTAAAAAATGATATTAATAAAAATGACTCACTAATTGGATCGGTAATAGACATAATTTAATGGAATTTGATTTTTCAGTTTAACATATCTCAATCATTATTTACATCGATTTCATATATATATACACACGTAATTAATGAATTTTAATATATAATGCCCACCCATAAATATTTATATAATTAATGAAATTTTATATAGAACATATATACATAATATTTATTTAAATTATTCATTTATTCTTCTTTTCAAAATTTTATTAGAATAATATAAATTTCAAATATTGTGTTTTTAATTGGTATATTTGATTTTTTATTTTTAATATTATTACAATTAGTAATTTATTAATTTTTAATATTTTTATATTCTTGTTAGTTTTTTTTAGAATTTAATCATTTTCTTTAATTTGATTATATATATTTATTTACTAAATCTTAAAATTTTCTATATGTATAATTTTATTTTAATATATGTACTTAATTATTTAAATAATTTATATTTACTTAAAAATTGTCAATTTTTTCAATATTTCTAAAGAGTACGCATTTTTAATTATTCAATTTTACACATTTTTTAACATGTATGCATTTAAATATATATATATATATATATATATTCATAAATAATGTTAATATTTTATTTATAAATAAATATTTATAAATAAATATATTTATATATGTATAATTACTATAGTGTTAAAAATTTATATTTATATTTATAAATAAATATTTTTTACACATATATATATAGATAAATCACAATATATTTATATAATTATAAAATTATAATAAATTAATTCAAATAAGGAATACATTTAATTTATCTGTTTATATATTTATATTTATACATATTTATTATAAATATGTATAAATATATAAATATATATAAACATATAAATATGTATAATCATATAAATATTTAAATATATAAAATGATATAATGATAAAATTATTATTTTATAAGTACTTATTTAATGAAAAATGAATAATTATATATTAAAATTATTATAAAATTGATATAAATATATTTAAATAATGAATATATTTTTTGTATTTATATTTATAAATATTATATATATATATATAATATATTATGATATATTTAAATTTATGATTATAAAATTATAATAAACATATTTATAAAATGAATATATTTACTATATTTATATTAATATATATTGAATATACATATATGACTATATAAATATATATAATGATATTAATATATCTATAATTATAAATAAATAATTATAAATTTATTTACAAGTATATTAATATATATATATTTATTTTATTTACACATTTTTATACTTATAATTAAAAATTAAAAATATAAATTTATAGAAAATTATATATATAGTTATAAATAAATATTTATAAATTTAGAAATTATAAAAGTATGATATATTAATACATAATTATATAAATATATTGTCAAATTTTTATTTATAATTTATTAGTGTTAGTGTTTTAGTGCTGATAAATACTTCTTTATTTGAGAACTTCTTTAGCACTGATAAAGATAGATTTTAACAATGCTTATTAATTTACTGTTGATAAAAGATATCTTTTTTCAACACTTTTTTGGAAGTACGGATAAAAGTACCCCCGTAGATTTGAAGATCCCTAACCATGATTGTTTTAGTTGCGATATCTAAATATTTCCATTAAAGCCATCTATTGTCTATCCTCATCCTCCTCATTCCATACTCGAATCATGTCTCTAATCAAGTCTTAAACACATCCAATGCTTGAATCCAAGGCTCAAACAAATCTATTCTCGAACAAATCCAAAATTTCTAACATGATATCTCTATGTTTTCTCAAATGAATAAAAGAATGATTCCAATTGATGTTATTTTATCTACATCCTCACTCATTGAATGCTTGTTTGTGTTCTGTGTAAGATAATTTTGACAATATATCTATGTCACACTTTCCCTTCTTCATTAAGCCTTCCACTTGTTCATGATGAAGGTTTTTCATTGTCTACGATATCCTTAGGTAGGTGTATATTTTCTTTATATGTTCCCTAATTTCATTCCTGTTCATGGGTGTTTAAAATTGGTTTCTGTCAAATCATCATTTTTATTTAGGTTAAATTTGATTTTATTGCGCTTATTGTTAAATGATATTATGGGATTATAATTTATTTCCATTTGCGTTATTGTTTACTTGGACTTGTTTTCATCCCTATTCAAACGATAAATTATATTTCTGTCCAAAAAAATATTTACTACATTTTAATAATGTAATTTTGTGGTGTCAAATTATTTGAATTTGTTTGTGAAATTTCTTTGGGAAATGCATGAGTTTCTAACATTGATTAATTTGGTTTTTTACTTTGATAATTTTTATTATGTTTTAATTTTGTTCTTTTCTTATTTATTTATGTCAAATGTTATACATTCCAATTTTCATGTTTTATATTTATTCAAATATGTATATATATATATATAAATAAATAATTCACGTGAAGGTATTCACATTAAAATATTTTAATATTTGTATTGAGATCTGTATAGATATGCATGTCTATAATTTGAGTTGTTTATAACATTTAAAGAGATTTTTTCAAATTTAACCACATTGATTATTATTATTTTTCTTATATAGGTATTTAAATTTTTTTTAAAGTGTTTTTTTCATTTAAAACTACTTGGTCCTACAATATTTTTTTAAAAAATAGCCCTGGGAAAATTATTTTTTTAGTGAGTTTTCAAATGTGTTTTCTAATGGAGGCATCATTTAAATTGATTTCTTATTTTTGGGCTGTTATTGTTAATAGAATTGATGATTTCTTTGTTGATTTTTTTAGTTTTTTCATGTGAGATTTTATATCCTATGTTATGTAGATTGATGATGCTCAAGCTTAATTAATGTAATATCTATGGGTAATTTTTTGGTTTCCTCAAGAGGCCCGAGTTTCATTACTTGTTTTTGTCAATAGACCGTCTAGTATTCTATGAGTGAATTAGTTACCTTTAGAACCAATAGTTCATGGATCCTCCCCATGTTCTATATCTTATAGTTGTTATAATATATATTTTTTGGTATCCACTTTCACATTCATGGTGGGTTTTCATTATATTTCATATTTAGTTGTATATCTTACATATTCTACTATTTATTTTCTTATTTTGATAAGTATTATTTATTTATTTCACTTTAGAATCACTTTTTTAAATTTGGTTTCACTTAATACTTCTATTTCATTTAAATAAAATCCAAAATATTTTTATAAATGTGTTTTTTAATAAATTTGCATTTGGGAAATGAAAATCATTATCAACTGATTATTTTAGATTAAAAACAAGAAATATTTTAATAATGATATTGACATATAGGGTTAAAATATTATTCATTTTAAATTATCTATGTTAGGAAAATACCATGTTTGGGTTTTTTTAAAACAATAAAAAAATATTCTCAATATTTATTTGAAACTTAGTTTCTTAGAAATTGGTAAATGGTAACCTTGGATTATAATAAGGAGAGTTTTTGTAATAATAGTTTCACTCGTATGAGGTTATTTTCTCAAGGAATAACACAAAATTATTAACTAACTATATATATACCATTCAAACTCATGATTTGAAACAAAAATATAGGTTTGAAAAACATTAAATAATTAATTAAACATAAATATATAATGTGAATGACATGCATTATGTGGTTTCCATCTCAACCCACCCAATCTAATGCCCAAACATTATTCGGTCCACATATTACTAAATTTACATTGAAAATTCTCAGTTTCACCTAGTGAAATTATATCTCATTGCTCTTCCATAATTCATAAAGAACTGAAATTATCCCATGATCTTCTAAACACCCAAAACAATGTACAAACTCAAAACATGGTGCATCTTAAATGTTGTATAATTTCCAAACTAACACCAAATCATTTATCATTCTCTCAACCCAGGTACAAGACCACATCTAATTCTACTCACACTCAAATAAATTAAAATCAAAACTTATCCCAATATCACACACATACTCTATCTAAAAAAATCATGGTATTCTAGAAAATATTTTTCACTTTCATGAACATTTGTAAAAAATTCTTGATATTGATTCATGATAAAATTTTATGCCATAAGAGATATCATATTTTTGGTTTCTTGTGTGATATTTATGAAACATTTTTTTTTATAAATAAATAATCTTTTGTTATAATTTTGAAATAATTCCATCGTATCCTCATTATTTTGGTGGGTAGTCCTGGAATATAATGTTAGTGTTTAAACTATTAATTTATAATTTTCATTAGAAAATGTTTTATTCATGTCATATTTATGATCTTTTTATGAAATATTTTATATTCATTCTTTTATTTAGAAATTTTTTTTGTTCTATACATCATTTTTTTCATTCAAATTTAAAATTATAGTTTTGAAAAAGGAATCATGGTTTCAAATGATAAAGTGGGTTTTCAAATGGAAAATATTAGGTTATCCCTTAAAATGAACTTATGTGTATAATGGGTATTGAAAATCATGATGTGATTTCAATTTGAACCAATAATGTTTTAAACATTTCAATGTCTACATATTTCCATGTAAATGGTTTAAAACATATAATTTATTGTTAATGGGTTTTTAACATGATATTATTATTTTTCACTTAATACATACATTTATTATCAAATGGTGTTTGTATAAAATTATTCTTTTTGACAAAAATTGGTTTATTTTTATTTGGAATTAAATAACAAAAAATCTTACATTGGGTTTTAGAAATTAAAAAATAAGCCTTTTAGTTTTGAAAGTGGTTTTGCGATATGATTTGAAATTTTAAATAAAATGTTGTAATTTAAAATGAATTTTTTAGAAAAATCCCATCCTCATCAGCTTTATCCCCAATCATTTATTATTTCATTTCATTTCAAGAGATTCACAACCCGCCCATATATTTTAGACATGCACCAATAATTCTTTAACTACTTTAAGAAGTATTCACCCCATACCAGGTATCAATGAACATTTTGGATGAATTAATAGGGTAAAACCTACAATAATGTTGTATTTATTTTCATAAATTCAATTAATCATATACATAATTGTATAATGAAATTATTTGAAACAATTAAATATTGGGTAGCCCTTATTAGAAAATGGATGTACACTAATCATTTTACAAATGAGTATGAGGATAGAGTTAAAGACTTCATATAGTGTGAAAGAGAGTAGTCATACAACACTTATTAAATCATTTTCCCATGTTTCTGTTGTTTTTATTTATGAAAAAATAGTCCAAAAGAGTTGGAATAACATTTTATCATCCATGTAATATGTCAAATATAAACATATTGGACTAAACACAAGGAAAATTGAACATCCCCACTGACTAGGATGATGTTTCAATTTATGTATCATTTGATAAGAATACTAGTGTTAATGATGATGGAGATTATATGGATGAAATGTAAATAGGAATTGAAGATGGAATTAATGATTTTACAATTTTTTTAAAATTTATGTAGTTTTGCTAAGAGACCAATATATTCAAATATAACTAAATAAACAACATTGTCTACCATATTGATTTTATATAATTTGGAAGCTCGAAACAGATGGAGTGAATCCGACTTTGTATAACTACTTTGTCCTTAGAATGAAATGATACTAGACGAAAATGAACTTCCTTCTTGAATATATGATTCTAAAAAAATTATATTTTCAATTTTTATGATCCATAAAAAATATAATCATGTACAAATTATTTCATATTGTTTCAAAAGGACTGTTAAGAAATGATAAGCACCATAAGTGTGGGAAGGATCGAAACAAGAAAAGTGAATCATGTCATTCAAAATGTGTATTGAACTCTTCTATCATTTAATAAATTATAATACTAAATGGATGTTAAGAATACGTAATATAATTTTCATTTCCTGAAGATACAATAATTAAGGATGGGAACCAACATCATCCAGGATATGATCCACAGTGGAATAAAATTGATATTGAGTATGATTAATTTCAAAGGTATTTATGTAACATTAATCTTAAACTATCAATATATAGAATGAATCTTTTTAGCATATAGAGTATTATAATCAGTACATTTCCCATAATTTTGGAAAACAATTACATCCCAACATGGTTATGTATGAAGAAAAAATGCATTATTTTATCTTTTCTTATATATATACCAATGAAACCTGGTAATGATATTTATTTTTGATTGGATCTATTGACTGATGATATAAAATTGATGTGGGATATATGTATTAAAATATATGATTCACATATAAATTATTAATTCAAATTGAGGTCCATATTGTATGGGATGATAAATAACATTATTTCATATTGAAATTTTTCAGTATATAACATTACAGGATTTTGGGGTGTCCCATTTAGGATTAATGTATAGATTTATTTTGGTTAAAACATTATTCAACGACTTTATTTTTAGGACACTATTCATTTTACCTCAATAAAATAAGTACTAATCCCAAATGATAACATTAGAAGTGAATACCGAATAGGGAACAACATCATGTCCACTAATAGGTGATATACTATTTAATAAATTAAAATATATTTTCAATAGTTTTGGAAAAACACATTAGAAGAACCTCACAAAATCTTGTTGGATGAATATGTCAATTGTCTACAAATTTCCATATTGGAAAATTTGGTATGTTATAACATTTCATGATTTAATGGATGAAAAACTGTATTTTATAGTTTTATAGGGATCATTATAAAATTTATTTAAATAATGAAAGAATGGATCAAGGAAAGGTTGGACGTGATTGAAAATGTGACAAGGAAAGGGTTATAACCAGTGAAGGGTAAAGGGTGGATTGTTCATCGTCCAACATCTTATAGTTCATCAAGATATGAAAAATTGAAATTTTTTCATTTTCCTAAATTCAATAAATATTCAATATGGGAATTCATCAAATATAAATAATACTCTGTCAATGACTAGTTTAAATTTATAGGGACTAAAATAACATAAATCTTGTGTTTTTAAGAATGATAAGATGCTTGTTTCTTTATGTTGCATTCAACCTAAAAATGGATGACATACATTAACTGAAGTCTGCTTCTTTTCTTATGCCATATGTAGTAATGATATGTACCTGAAGAAGATTAAAATAATGAATAATGAGGTGACAGTCATATTATGTGAATTATATATGTTCTTCCCCCCACAATTCAATTATGTAATGGTACACTCGATGGTTCACTTTGTTAGAGAGGTTCAATTATGTGGTTCAATCAATTGCATATGTATGTACCACTTTAATTTTTTTGATTATTTTGAAATTGTGCATCAAGAATTGATGTTTTCCTGATCGTTTTATTAACGAATGATATATTGTAGAAGAGGTTGGTAAATTATATATAAATTAATTATCATTTTTTTATAACATCTTTCTCATAAAGTCTCACCACAGTGGACACCATATGAAAAAAGGTAGTTCCAAATGATATTTTACTACAATCAGCATCATAGATTAGAAGAAATCACAAAATTAAATTCTAAAATATAGTAAAGATATTGATCTATATGTAGATTAACACAAATCAACTGTTAGAGATTTGAATTCATCAAGGGATTAAGGATGAATATCAAACACACATAATAAATATATTATTGGATTGTTCTGTGATAAAATTTATAAGGAGTGATCTGGAATTGGGAATTCAATTACTAAATGAATTAAATGGATAGCTAGGGGACCAAATGAAAATTTTATAGCATATAAAGGCTTTTTAGTCAATGATTATATGTTCTATACAATAGAAAATGTTGAATGTAGTATAATGAAAAACCATGGGGTCATTATTATGGTGGAAGTGTTGAACATATCTAGTTCCGTTGATAAAAATCAAATATACGAGAATATGAAATATTTATGAATTATCAAGTAGATATAATTGTTGGATTATTCAAAATTTCAAGTTCCAATTTTTCATTTCTAATAGGTTATCAATTAGAGAAGAGTGATTGTTGATGATATGGGCTTTCTGAAGGTGAATTTCCATGTTGATGGGGAAATGGGTGAGTCATTTATTGTGTAATAATCAGTACTGCAAGAATTATATGTCTTAGATCTAGCAAACAATAATTTTTTTATATTCATACTAAGGAACAAAAAAACAATATGTTCAGATGAAAATTCAATCAAGGATGGCACTTTTATTAGGAGATGACAGTCAGTTCATGTCGATCCCAAAGTAAGAAATTTGTTGTTTCATAGAGGAGACTAGAAAGAGGCGCTACTGAAAATTCAGGCTATATCCACGTAACGAAAAACTGTGGATAAGTTTGGCGTGGGTATACATCTATATCCACAGTTCGAACCGTGGATATTGTTATACATCCACAGTTCTAACTCTAGTAATATCACTATATCCACGGTTTAGCCGCATGGCTATACCAATGAAAAGACATACATTATTTCTACAGTTTATAACTGTGGCATTAGACCTATATCCATAGTAAAAAATTATGTAAATATACCTATATCCACGGTTAGAAACTTAGGAAATAGGGTCTGTATATCCATAAAAAATAGTCTGCACCCCCTACACCCCACTCCCCTTCTAGTTCCCACCCCAATAAAGACACATCCCCCTAAAAATCCACCCTGGAAAGCCCCCACACTCCCTTTATAGTATCCAACCACCCCTACAGACCCTACCCCCTAAAAATCCCACCTGTACAACTCCCCTTCTTAAATATCCCCCTCCATCCAAAAAATAGCCCCACTATATCTCCCTGATAGCCCCCCTTTATGGGCGCCCCCTCCCCCCAAAAAATATCCCCCTGTAAGAGACCACCCATCCCCCCTAGAAAATAGGTGACCTCTAAAGTTCCCCTCCCTGCCTACATCCCCTATCCCCTGTAAAGCCACCCCTGGACAATCCCCTTCCCCTATTATAATCCCCCTAAGATAGCCCCCCCTACATCCCCCCATACCCCTAAAAAGTCCCCCTATTGAACACCCCTCTTACAGACACCTCCTTCCGGACACCCCCTCCCCTTGTACACCCCTCCTTCTAAGACAACCCTTCCCTCCTGGACACTAGACCCTACCACCCTATATACTACCCCGCTACAGGACACCCCTCCCACTCCCCCTAGACACTGAAACCCCCATCCTACATCCTGGACACCCCACCACCCCTCCGAGACACCCCTCCCCACCTACACCCTCCACCTCCCCTTGTATCCCCCTCTACCTACAATGTTTCTCTCAGAAAACCCCCCTTCCCCACTAAAAATCCTCATTTGATAGCCCCAACCCTCTTATAGACCCCTCCCTCCTGGACACCCCCTCCCCCTGTATACCCCCCCCCCCCCCCTCCTAGACAACACCTCCCTCTTGGACACTGGACACCCCATGCTGCATAGACCCCCTCCCTCCTAGAAGCCCCTCCCCCTCCTCTGGACACCAGACACACCCCACCATCCCTTCTAGACACCCCCTCACTACCTGCACCCACCCACCCCTTCCCCACTATAGTCCTTCCCCCTAAAACGATTCTTCTGGACAACCCCCTCCCCCCCCTGTAAAGTCCACATAGACACCCTTCATGAAGATCCCCCTCTTAGACACACCCCTCCCCAATTCAGACCGCTCCCTCATGGACACCCCCTCCCACGAAGAAAGAGGACACAACCACCATACATAAACCACCCTCTCACCGAGACACCCCTCCCCCTTAACACTGGACACCCCAACCTCCCTTCAAGACACCCCACCATCCCTCTTGGACACCAACCACCCCACCTACACCCTCCCCACCCCCGTGTAGCCCCCTCCCCCTTTAGACCCTCCCCCTACAAAGCCTCCCTTGAACATACCCTCCCCCTAAAAGGCACCCTAGATAGCCCCCCTCCCCCCCACAGACCCATTCCCCTGCTAATCCCCCTCTTAGAAAACCCCCCCTCATACAGTAACCTCCCTTATGGACACCCCCTGCAGACCCCTCCCTCCTAGATACTCCCTCCCTCTAGGACACTATACTACCCCACACTACATAAACCACTTCCTTCCTAAACACCCCTCCCCCTAGACACTGGACACTGGCACCCTCCCTCCAGAACACCCCTCCCTCCCTAACTTCAACATCCTGTCCCTTCACCCCCCACCCCACCATACCCATCCCTCGTTAAAACCCCCTGCAATAGCATATTAATTAAATAAAACAAACCAGTCACCTGCATATTCAAATCCTTTCTAGAAAATATAAACAAAGTTCCTGCAAAAATGAGAGGAAATCATAGGGTGGAACACCCAACTCATCACATTCCCAAGATGGGATCTAGTGGTTTGGGTCATGTTTTAATTTTTTCAATGTATTCTACATCCTTGGTATGTAGTTTAGAGTTTATTTTTATATTAGGATTCGTTTGGGAAACTGGAGGAAATGGGGTTAAGGGTTTAATTGTAGGTTTATCATCTCATATAACCAAATAAGGGTTTGATGGCCAATGTATCAATTCACACCACTACCCTCTTCCCCCCAGCACACACCCTCCCCACACCAGCACACCCCTCCCCCCTCCCCCAGCACACCCCCTACTCCCCACCCCAACCTACACACCTCCTCCCCTACCCCTTCTTCCATCTATCACACCCCTTCCCCCAACCCAGCACACCCCCTTCCCCCAGAACACCCATACCCTCGACACCCCCTAGACACCCATCCCCTAGCCCCCAATACACCCACTACCACTGCACCCAGCCCAACCCCTGCCCCCCCCCCCCCACATGAACACTCCACATGCCCCCACCTGCACACCCCACCCCTACGCCCATTATACCCCCTAACCCCAACCCACCCCTTCCCTCTACCCCCCACATATACACCCACCCCCTACCCTCCCCACACACCCCTGAATGATTTCTGCATGAAGAAAACATTATTGAGAGAATTGTTCTTATTCCCGAATAAAGGCCAATTGCCATTATGCCTAGTGTTTGAACTGTAGAAGGAAGAGCTAAACAAGAGGTGGTTCATCTGTCAATGGATCCAATTATCCTTGGATCACATGCTTATGGATATCTAACTGATGATGTGGTTATGGAAACTGTTGAACATTTTAATACACCACCTATACCATCACCACCTCCTATTGTTCATGAGGAACCAACCACTATTAGAAAGATGTAATAAATTAATAAATGTAATATTGTTCCTCTGATATTCTAAATGAGTTTGATAATATTTTAGGTTATTTTAATGAGCTAAAATAAGAGTTAAAATATAATAATGATGATATTAGTTAACAAATCATGTCATCTATTCCCAGTGTAGATTTTGAAAATTGGGTTGGGTTAATGGAATCCTAAACAAAGTTGTATGAGAATATCCAATCAGTCTATCCTAATCATGAAGTGTTTTTCTGAAGTTTGTTTCAATGTGATTAACGATGTGAATGGTCTAGTTAAATATTTTAATTATTTTTATATCACCAATTCTGAGATCAATGAACTTGGTGTTATTATTTTATCTCAAATGTACATGTTCCAAAATCATTAAATGGTGCAATTATACATGACTCAAGATATTCTTGATGAGTTTAAGTATTTCAGGATTAAAATAAAGGGAATCCTACACACTAAATAAAGAGTTTTATTATGCTAGTTTTATTTCATCAAAAGCTTTCAACACTATATAACTTCCACCTTAGAACCCTTACTTGTTCTGGTTTTTTAAAGTGGATTTGATCAATTTCCCTCAAAATTTAATTATGTATCATTACAGACGTTGTCCCTATTGTGTGATTTGTTCACACCATTCCTTATGAAATATTTCAAGAGGAATATTATGGGTGAGTTTCATGATACTATAGCCAATGTTTGGAAGTTTGGTATTAGAACAAATAGATCCGTAAATTACGTAGTGGTATTTTATGATGAATTTTATGGGAAGTTGAATGAGATCCTAAATGTCTCAAAGGATGATCAATGTATGGTTTTTAGATACCTTGTTTTATTATATAGGAACTACTATCATTTTTTAACCTATTTGAACAAGGTCTAATAATATGTTGAAGGGATATATTCATATTCTTCCATAACAAAGCTAGTGGTTATTAGAAAACCATTTTTTAAAACTATTAAGAAACTATTGAAACATGTTTTTAAAATAATCAGTAAATTATAGAATTCAAATTAAGGTTTAGGTATTAGAAACCTACCTCAACCTCATGGTGTGTTTCTTTTGACGATGAAAACATAAATCTTCTTTTTTTCTCGCTTACACGCATATGTAACTTTTCATATACATAACGAAACCTATCCATTATGTAAATATTTTCATGTCCCAAAATGCAGAGGGGGTCCTTAGATAAATGCTTCTACTTGAAAATCCCCTTTACACTTACACATGTATTCATTTTTCATATCTATATAAAAGAATACCTTTCCCCAATATATATATATATTCATACTATCATGACTGAATATATATAAAGGTGAAGCTTATAAATGTATATTTGTACCTATGCATACACATGTATGCCTTTGTCAACGACGACTCGATTCCACCTCAACGAAATAAAAAACACATTGAAAAAATATAAGTAACCCAAAAATCACAAATTTTTTAATTAAAGTTTTCCCAAAGAATAAATACCAAATAAACCATTCCAAAATCCGATGTTGAATTCACTGTTATCGATGGTGGTGGATAAAACCGAACTCATCATAAGAAACAAGATATAAGAAAATAGTCTAAAAATGAGATATAATGACTTATTATATATGTGATCATTGGGGAAACATAATATGATAAATGATACCTGAATTCATAACCAACAATGAACAAATAATATTCAGATTGATTTGTACATCCCAATACTCAATAACATGGTCATTAATAAAAATCATTATTTTTCAATCATAACCTTAAATTGAAAAACATTGGATTTTTTTTGTTATAATTTTAAATTTACCAATTTCCCTTAAGACATTTAAAAAGTGTAGTTCAATTCACCATGAATATGTAACTATTTATTTCATTCCACCAAATTAAACTTCATAAAAAAGGCATAACCATTACATAATAATGAGTCATTACCTTTAATGTCCCATGCTAACCATATTGGATTCAATTTGACTCATTCAATTCATTAAATCCTAGTAATTCCATTTATAAGATGAAATGGGGGTCACTTAGTGGAGACTTGGTCATTACATCACTTTCCTACTAGGGAAATTACTTCTTAAAAGTTTAATGAAACTTAAAGGACATTTGATTCAGAAAACCATTTTAATAAAAAGAGGGAATTCCCCTTTAGGGATATAAAAAGGGACATGTACGATGTGTACTTCATGACTAAAAACTTTATAATGTACAAGGAAAAAATATATGAAATAATCTCCAGCCAAATATATAAGCATAAACTACCACTGGGAGTTTTTGCAGACAACGCACCTTTGTTTGGGGGGGGGGGGGTTATTACAAAACCATTAATTATTTATAAAAAAAATATCCTAACTAACACATGATCATGAATTGAAATTTAATATAAACAAGTTGAATTAAGAAGTCATCTAAATAGAATTTAAAAAATTCTTGAAATAAAGAAGTTAGGAGAGGGACCCTACGCCAATGTAGTCAAGCCACACTCATTGCTTGATACATTTATCAATGAAAACTCTTAGCTACTAAATCCAACCTACAAGAATTTTAACCTTTTAAAATACATAGAGACACCCTAACCCATATGTGCATACCATCATGGCCTTCAACACACACAAGAGGATACTTATATATTTGCTCACATTTATAAGCCCCTTATCACCCACACACATGTTCATTTTTCACATATATACATAACCACCACTATATCCTTTTATGTAATTACATTTCCATTTGAGGATATGAATATATTTGGAGAAATTTTTATATACATGTTTAACTATGAATACATGATGAGTCTTCTTTGACTACAATGGCTCGAAAACTCCTCAAGGATGACAAAAAGGCTATAATAAAATTACCAAGGGCTCTAAAATTACAATACTCCCAATTATAAACTAAGAATAATCGATGAAAAAAGAAAAGACTCACCTTAAAATGTTGGAGGTGAACCAAATCGTCATGAACCTCTTCCCTTCAGCGATGGTTTCCATATCACACAGAAACAGGTACTGGGAGACTTTAACAAAATGCCAATGTTCTAATGAATCATCATTAATTGAACCTCAGAATTGAGGTGGCAGGAACATGATTAGTGAGAAAAGAAATAATAGAATAGGTGATGATGAACCATTTTTAAGGTAAATGAATGAACTATAAAGTCCATGTGCATACATAGGGGTTCCAAATAGTCTAGCTAACTGAAATCATGAATTTTACAACTCCACTATTGTATCATTATGTTCCAATACCGACATACACCTAGCATGAATTAAAATAATCCAAAAAACTAATTAGTATGGTTATATATATGATAAATATAAAATCAAAATAGCATGCAAAAAATGAGGTTCATCATACATGTATTAAGATAAAGTACAATAAAGATTATGTGAGTGCATAAACTTTTAATAATCCTCCAATAATTTATCTACCCCCATATCCATATAAATTCATTCTACTGTTATAAAATTCATGAACTCTTATGAGAGTCAATGATATTCATATAAAAGAATAAAATATTGATATTTTCCACCAACAATCCATCCGTGTGATTACATCATATATAAAAATAATCCCCAAAGATATATAAATTCACTCTATATGGACCATTAAATAAATATAACCCCACGAACAACCCATCACATTGAATCAATCTTGATATAGGAGATGAGTAGCATCAAGGGATAAAAATAATATTGTATATGAATTCCACCCCCTTCCCCTGCACTATCCCCCCAACCACCACCACCCCCCCCCCAAAAACCCCCAACCACTACCCTCCCCCCCCCCCACACACACACCCCCCTGCACCAGCTCCCCCATCCCCAGAACCAGCACCGCCACCCCCATCCCCAGCACCCCCTCCACCTTTCTTCCCCCACACACCATCCCCACAACATTATCATATAACTATAGGAAAAATTAAAAATTCATAAGAACATCCATGAAAAACTATGAAAATATAATTTTCCATTAATATACATATATACCTATATGGTCAGGAGATGAATATACATTACATGTAGTTAAAAAGAATAGGAATGGGATGGTTGTACAAAATATATTCTATGAGATGATTTAATTTCTTTCTTTGACCACAATTCTATATATTAGAATAATGTAAAACTATTGGAGAAGGATAAAAAAAGTGTAAATTTAATGTATAATGATCTCATAGAAGAGATAAAACTTTCTATGATAAAATGTGTATAATAGGATAGGATACTAGAATATCTTAATATAAAATTGTTTGCTATATAAAAGGAAATTTATTTGGAACAATATAAGTATCATAAATCATGAAACAACATAAATAATATGATATAAGTCTATCAAAATTTGGTGGATATTCACGATGAACCATCCAAGGCTGCTGAGAAAACCATCCCCATGAAAAAGGTAAAACATTTCCTAAATTCTCATGTGATACTAAATATGATTCCTTTCATTATAAAGATTATGAAAAAAAGTTTTAAAATATTTAGTATGATGAATGGTGTAATAATATTCCTCTTATGGATAACCCAAGAATAGAATAATTTCATTGAAAATGAAAAAGAGTCTGGAGGATGCCTGGAAAACTAGAAAGATTTTATAATTGAATTCAAAAATATAACAAAACATCATGATTCAAGGGATATAAATATTCTTGTAGATGTTTTGGATATAAAATTTTTTTAGTATTGGTAAAACATGTCATTTCACTAGAATCAGGATGAAAAAAGGGGTTAGACCTAGGAAGAATAGAATTAGTTGAAATAGTTGTAGGAATACTCATATTAAAATAATTTACATCTGGAAAATACTACTGGAATGGTATCACCTCTTTATTCCCATTCATTTTATTTATACAATCATATAGGTAATTAAAGAAACTAATTTGTGAGGTGGATGAGTGTTGTATTGTTTAGGTATAACAAAAATGATGTATATTTACTAGAATAATGTTGATGATAGATTTTCAATGATGAAAAAAGTGAAACCATCCCTCAAGTGGTGATAATCATAAATTAACATTTTCAATAATGGAAAACATTCTGGAATCTAAAAATATGGACAACCTAATTCTAATTGGCCATTGAGGTTATGTTGAACGACCCTGATATAAATTTTTATATTTGAATCACAAGATCAATGATTTATATACTGCATTCATTACATTATTTATAAAATATTGTTTCAATAATTTTGTTTTCTTCATAGGCTTATATTTGAATATAAAAAGTCTATTTTCCAAAAATATCATGTGATTATATCCTTCTCTCACCATTGGATATGTTTGGGTCTTCAAATATATGGAGGAAAAAAATATTTAATGATGGGATTGGTCGGCATCTAAGACCACTATCATTGAGTTCTTAAAATCCATTCCCACTGACCCTATATCCATTTTGTACCTTTAAATGAGGTGGTGCACCAATTAAGATCACCCATTAGTTCCTTAGGACTTGTCTAACACAACCACCAGGAAAGTAAAAGAAAAAATCATATCAATATCAGGGCCAAATCCAGATCCATTAATATCCCAATGTTATCATCCTTTTTCTAGTACTTAAACATGGAACTTCATAAACCATCTTTGGTAGAAGTTATAAAACACTATTCAATCAAATTCATGAACATAACATTACAAAAATAGCCACAATAGGCTCACATTTCAAAACTATAGGTCCAATGGTAACACACAAAGACACCAGTTATTAAATCATCACTGTCCCTTTTAGGGTTAGTAATACGTGGGGCACCCATGGTCCCTTATATCATGTCTATCAAATCACGATCTAATCTAGACAGGGAATCATCTTTTGGTGACTCTAAAAACTATCCCATCAACAATCATCCCCTCTCTCATAAGGGAATCATCAAGAAACACAACATCCATAAAGAAATTACTCAAGGTTTCCTTAGACCCATATCAAACCTAATCATAAGGAAAACCAACCTTAACAAAAACCCAGTGTTTTAGAGTCCACCAAAAGGTTCTAATTGGATTAACCCTTTTCAAAGAAGTTCCAAACTTCAACAACTCAAACCCCATGAAACTGGTCCAAACATCCATGAAACATCCAAAAAATACTTTTTCCTACCTTCTGACATATGTAAAAACACCAATATCTATACCCCATGGACTACTGAAGGAAAATTTATATCGACATAAAAAGAATCTCATTGGAATCACATGTGTAATGTTTTCCAAAAAAACGTACAACCCCACTTGGATCTCACATCACACATCTATTTGAGAAACTCTCAAGCCAAAAACACCACAGAAAACCTCTCTAAATACTACTCACATTGAGGGTTCTAGATCCAAAAAAAATTAGGGGAACCTCCCATCAAACCTAAACTAAATCACAGAATCTCACAAAAGGAATCTAACTACTTGAGGGTTCTAACACCACACCCCATATAGAAATCACCATGGATTGACCAGTCATAGTTCCAAACAAAAATCCCATGGAAGGAATTAAATCTATGTTTCTACCATTTCTTACCCTTATACATCACATAATATCATGTGAGGTTTTTTCGTGAATAAAACACCAAGAGAGATTTTTTATTAAAGAAACCCCTCTATGAGAAACTCGAGACCCTCACTTTTCAATGATGATCCACAATAGTTCTCAAGGGGATCCCATAAAACCATTATTGAAATAATAACTAAATAAATTAATAAACAACAAATGATTCGGGAAATATAAAAAACATATAATAAAAATCCTACCTTATGATGAAAAAAATAAAGTTGAAAAAATAAACCTATGAATGAACAATGTACAAGTAACCTATCTCATGCCATGAAATAGAAAAAATTAATTATAAAAATTGTTAATTAATTATTTAAAAACATCCCAATAGGAATAAATACCTAAAAGATTATCGATGTGCTTCCAAATTCCGAATCCACAACCAACTACCTAAAAGAGGTCTAAAATATACACAGGAAGTTAATCTTTAAACAACCCCTAACAATAAACACTTTATTTCCAAGAAATTCCAATCAATTTAACTGAAAATTATAAACAAATCCATTCAGCCTCATACCATCTCCAAATAGAAGAGTGATGGCATGTGTTATACATCATGAGACATCTAATATCTAAGACATAGTAAAGAACCAATAATCATGGTAAATTCCATCATGTTATGGTGGAATCGTCACTAAAAATATTAATGGGAACCATTAAAATTAGATAGGATAAATTATGCGTAATAATGAAGGTAATAGATGCATATTCCAAAGTCAAATCACTACTTAGGAGGTGTTAAGGAGGAATAGGTCGGGAGGAAGCCTCGGAGTAGAGTCAGTAGGGAGGTGAGGTGACCAATGGGAGGTTGGCAGGTCTTGTTAGTGGGGAGTTGGTCTGGAAGTGATAGAGCCACATTAGTAGGGAGGCGTTAGAGCTGCGTCGGAGCCGGCTGGGATGTTTTCTTGCTGCTTCAGTGTTGATGGGGGAGGAGGAATCATTTGGGGATGAGGAATAACTAGGGGAGGAGGGGAAGAGGAATGGATAGGGTGGATGGGGACAAATACTAAGGGGATGAGAGTAAGAGGCACGAAGAGTGGGGAGGAATTGTAATGTGGGAGGGAGATGTTCCGGGAGGGGGAGGGTTTCAGTTGAGGGAGGAAAGTCCCAATCTATGTAATATTTAGAGGACCTATTTCCATGCCTAGATATTTAACTGTGGATATATCTTACATATATCCATAGATCATTTATGTTGTGGCTATAAATCCTTGGATATAGATATTTTTTTATAGAAGTGAGGGGATTTTTATTATTGATAGATGATTAAAATCCATTCCATATTTATAAATTAAATGAGGGTTTAGTGAAAATTATAGAGAGGTTATAAATAAACTATGATCTTCCTCATAATATCATCTATTCTATACTACATAAACATAATATAAATTAACTGTTTTTCTACTCCTATAGAAAATTTATTTCTTCTCCACATGATCATGTTAAATAAAATACTGTTTATGCTTAAACATTACAATTATTAGGGGATCAATTACATGTTGATAAAAAAAATAATGATGCAACACCACAGTTTTGAATAAAATAATCTAGGAAACATGTAAGATTATAAAATATGAATTAGGATGGAATCAATCTGGCCAACCTATTTTCCACAACAATTCAAGGTTCATTAATTATGTTAGGGTCACAATGGGGTTGAATGTGTTGATTGATATTAATTCATGATGCCATGTTCATATTTCAATGAAAGAAACCCTTTAGGAATATATAATGGAAATTTTATGATGTACTTTCTCTATTTTACCAAAAATATATATAATGAATCATTTATTTAATTTTTATTATAAAATTTAGAGTTCACAGATTATAGAGTATTTTCATAAGAAATATATCTTAGTAGTTTCTAGAAAAGAAAATAGAGGCTTCTAGAATCTTCTTACCAAGTAACATCATAGGGATGTTGAGGGTAAAGTAAATCCCCTCCCACCATTTAATATTCACACATTATAAAGTAAGAAACATGGAATTCAATCATTAGTCTTTATGATGAGAATTTGTTTTTAGGTGCATTGTGATAAATAATATTTTATTAAAAATTATTTATATTACCTAATTTGATTAACGAATATTAATATAAGAAATTAAAAATAAATATACTAAAAATAATGAATTTTCATGAAAATCAATGTACCCCTATCATATAGAATGGATGGGGTATGCTTCAATAAATAAGAAATTGGAAGTTATTTCAAACCAACAATAAATGTTTAATGAAAAATTAACCAATATTTTTACGTTTTTATATGAATATTAATGCCTGAAAATCATAAGACTCTTCCATCCCACACCATGTGTTATGAAAGGAGGCTCATATAAATTATAAGGGTATAATTATTAATAAAAACATATAATTTGTATTGAAAAAATGAATAAGTTTACCATAATAGAAATTCAACATTATTTATAATATTATTTCATAAAAATATATATTTATGTTCATATATTTTTTATGGTTTTGAAAAAAGACACTATTGTCACTGTATAAGAAGAAAAACTAATTTCAGTAGCTTTGAAGCCGCATGAATAGTAAGTTTGTGGTGGAGTAGTAGGTTTTGGAGTATCTCATCAACCATATTATTAGAATAAAACCAAAAATATGATACATATAAAATGATGAATTGATTTAATGCACAAATATATCATTTGATATATATTTTTTTGGTTTAGTTTGGAAGACAAATTTGTGAGAAAAAATTTAATTGAACTGGTGGTGGAACAATGATCCATACATGAAGAATATCCCCACAAACATTAAGGCTTTTTATTTCTATCAACAACATATATTACATGAGGTAATCAAAATTTCCATTAATCTTTCTCAAAAATTTGAATAAAAAAAATAGATTACTTTATATTAGTAAAATTAGGTACGGTAATGTTTTATTTGATTTTTATCTATCAACACCCACCCACCACCATATAGAGAGGGGTGTCATGTATAACATCCTAGAAGAAAATTTAAAACAAAATTACCTCCCAAAATATCACATGAGAGTGAGGATGGAAGTAGCTCTAGAAAAGACCAATGTGTTTCATGTTCCACTTGATTATCCAGATATTATAGCGGTCAACGATGGTATATGAAATTTCAAAGCATGGTTGTATAATCTTATAATGTTATATGAATTATGTATTAAATAAATTCTTCTGAGAAACCCGTAGTAGTTGATGAATGATGTGATGAGGTGATGTATGATTTTTAAGATGGACAAAGAAATGTGAAAAGGGAATGTGAGATCAAGAAAATATAGTGAATAGACCAAGAAATCAAAATAACCTTTTGGGAGTTCCTTATCCCTACCAGTTCCTAAGAAACATTTATTATCATTAAAAATTCATGCAGAGACCACATTTATATATGAAAATATTTCATATATTACTTATTAAGAAGAAATACATTTTTACTCTCTTGATAGACATAGTTTTCCTCAATAGTATTAATTAGACTCATATGATTGAATGTTTTTGAGTATCTGTTGGGAATACATTTATATATTACATTTTTATTATACATCTCTCATAAAAACATTATATAATATGTTCATTAAAGTAAATAAATATTCAAATTTTGTAAAATCATTTATAAAACTACCATAAAAAGGGAAGACAATGTGAACCATTATTTAGATTCATTAATGCATTTATCATTTCTTGTCAATAAACCTCTATTGAGAATTAATAAATTAAGAAGAAAAAAATGATCTATACGATGCATTTTTTCAAAAAATAAAAAATTATAGAATAATTTTTAAGCCTTAAATGAAGCTTTAAAAACCTATAATCAAAACACATTAAAATTACTTGTATTATTTTCATTACAAATTTGATTTGACTTTTTAGGAAGCACTGGATTCTGATCACACTCAGAGATTATTGATCCCTAAATATGTATGTTTCAATGATAATTAAAATTTTATTAAAAAGATATTTTAATTGTTTATTTGTTTTAATATTCTTAGTACTACCAGGATTGCTAATAACCTTCAAACATAAAAGAACAAGTAAATTTATTTTTATATGAGTGGGCATATTACATTGTTTCATAATGTTTGGCCAAAAAAATATACTTTATTAACTTCTATGTTTATAATCTAGTATGGGTGGTGACCTTAGAAATATATTTTTGGGTGTGAAATGTTAATATTAACGTGATTATATATTAATTATTATCTTTTTCTATAAAATAATAATAATGTATTAAATCAATTTGTTTAAGAGATTTGGCTCCAAAACAATATAATTTATGGGAAATGAAGGTGTAAATGGTCGAGGTAGAGGTGGGGTGGAGGCAGATTCGTAGACTAACATGGAAGTGGAGGTGGATATGTAGACCGAGGTAGAGGAGGATACGAAGTTCCAAACATGAAATAATAAAATTATTGGGAAATAGAGTATAAATTTGATCATACTATGGTTTTGTTTGGAAAATATTTTTGTAAATTTCTCACAAAATATATCACTTACGATAATAGACAGTGTGTAAGAATTTCAGTTTTTTTATTGTAAAAATTGAACATGGTTAAGTGATTTTGTACAAGTATTTAAGCAGGGAATTTTTTTAAATGAAAAAACAAACACCACTAATTTTTTCATACTAATTATCCCAGAATATATTTTCTAATAGAAAATTCCAAAAACCTTTAAAATATTACTAGTATGAAAGAATCCCCTCACTAAGAACATAATTAGAAATAGATTTAGTTTCTTAATCATGTAATCTCTAAATAGTAACAGAAGGGTTTTAGTAGTATTTAATAACTAAAATTATCACTTTTTCAATATTCATATTTATAAACTTCTGCTATGAATTTTGGTATTCATAATAAATAATTTTCATAATTGTTAAAACTTTAATTTTTTTAGAAATTATATAATTCGAATATCAGTAATAAAATGTTTTTGGATTAATTCATGAATGCATGGATACAATATAAATGGAAGAAAAGTTACATACTCCTTATATACAATACATTCATTTTCATGATGAGAATGGGACATCAATGACATTAAATAGATCACACATAATATATATAATAAAAATAATTTTTTTAAAAACCAATAATATAGCACTTAAATCACTCGAAAATAAAATATTCGATATGTAAATAGAATATAGAAGCCACAAATGTATTATTTATGGGAGAAAATAGTCAATTTTGTGTCATATAGTACCAATATTTTCATCCAATATGTATATAATACAACTCAAAATTGTAAATAAATATGATTGAAATGAACCACCTAATCTTATAGGTATATGAGATAACTATTATAGGATAGGAAACATTGAGTGATCATGTCCTTCAAGGAGGGATGATATCACAAATTCTTGTAAAATTCATACAAGTAACAAAACAAGTTACCATTAATGAAATGAATTTAATGAATCTGATTATTTTCAATGAACATGATGTGAAATTAAATAACACCACCATTATATCTCATAAAATATTCAAATCATTACATTAGTATAGGGTTTTAAATTATCCTTGATATGTGTATAGATGCTTTTTCCCTGGCTCACTACCAAAAAATGTGTCCACTAGATTTTCAGTAATATGCATTTGTGCATACATTAAGTAAAATGTTCTATGTTCACAAATTCATTAATAAAAAACAAATCCTCATTATCAATATAAAATACAATTGAATATAGATATTAAAATTTTATGAACAAATAATGATGACATTATGTTAGATTTATCATCACCAATAATATTGAAAAGGATATACTTATATATTTCCCAATCAATGAAGAGGTAATGGATGCGACATATTTTAGTGTCAATTGGATACTATAATGGAATATATTTATGTTTAATACTTTGAAAAGGGGTAAAAAATTTATTATTATGTTTAGTGTTTTTTGAAAATACATTGTGGGTCAAACTGAACTTATTGAATTGAAGAAGATAAATATTTTATCTTGGAGTTTTCACTCACTGTGATGGTGAAATGGAAAGTTATTTTTTTTTCATTTTCTATAAAAAACATATGTAAATTTTTTTAGTTCAATCAATTAATGATAATTGTTTTACACAAATTTTTAATGATTCTTAGGAATAAATAATGGGATAGATATCTTTTGTATAATATTGGAATATTTATTTTGGTATATATGTTTTTTGATTCAAATAAGATGGAAAATGATTATATATGAGTTTTACACCAATCCAAAGGGATAAATGTTTTTTATAATTTATATTAATTTGTGAATGTTATCTTATTGTAATGTTATTAAAAATATCATCCTGTCGGGATCGAGGTTCTAAAATATTTTTTTTAGTTTTATGTAAGATTGACTATTTTTTTTTAATTTTAAATTCATATGATGGGAATTAATATATTATAATTTTCATGACATATAACTTGAAAAAATTTTATTTTTGTATATTTTTTCATCTTTTAATATATGTTTATTATTTAATTTCCTCAATTTTTTTTTTCTAAAAACAAATTTGTTCATTTTCACAGAGATTAGGAAGAAATGACTTCCTCAGTAATAATTATTATATCATTTAATATGATCATCGAAAATTTAATTCATACTAATTATTTAGTTAAAATATTAACCATATTATATGCTATTTTTAGGTTAATTTTCTTATCATTTATATCTATTTATTATTAACTGTTTTAATGAATTTTTGGGAGATAATGTTTTTTCATTAAAGCATCTGAAACAATCTAGAAAAGGGAGAACTGTTTATTTGGGATGAGGCATTTTAAGAAGCACATGGTTTCTCTTTCCACCCAAATGGTACATTTCATTATTATTATTCTTAGTTATAATGGTTGAATGAAAAACACACATCAAATACTCAATCAACCACACCTCAATCTGATATACAGTGTGATTTTTATGACTTGAACTGTATGTTTTTAGTTTATAATATATATTTTAGTTCTAAAAACACATCACATATTGAAAAGTGAGAGACAAATTTCTCCAATATCCAAACTGCATTCAACAATATATAAACATTAACCATAAAATATATCAATTTATAATAAAATTAGGTTTTTTCTTTTTTTTAATATTTAAAAACATTCTTCTATTAAACAAGCTTGGAAATATAGATGTTTTAATAGAAAAATATTTTTCTATATAATTAATTTATTATTTCATATTTACGTTTAATTTATTTATTTTTATTATTACTATCACATAAATGGTTTCTTTATAGAGGTGGATTATTTGGTTCAAGTTGGGGTGGTTTGTTCAAAGATACTCATGCTTGTGAGAGATTGGACTTCGCGGATACAACTAAGATAGTAAAACAAATGAAATGTAAAAGAAATTTATTCATCCTTAATGAAATAGTGGATTCATACTAATTATTTTATTAATTTTATAATAATTTTATCAACTAATTTTAAGTTAATTTATTATATTTTTTATCTAATACATATTATGTTTTTTCATAAATAATTTGAGAAGTCATATTTTGATTTTAGTTATCTTGAATAAGCCCAAAAATATAGAGCATGTATATTTTTAATAGAATAGTAAACCTTATGCTTCTTGAAATGTGACGTGTTTGATGAAACATATTCTTTCTTCTTTTATCATAATGGAACATTTTCTATCTTTTATTGATTTCTTAGATATTTTGATGAAAATAATGTATCACATAATCAATATTAATCACCCCAATATAATACAAAAAATCCTCTGTATGATTCATATGTTAGGATTTATTTGTTTCTAATTTACATTTCAATTCAAAAGAAAACATTACAAACTCAAATATGATATTAATTTTGGTAAAAGAGAAAAGTGACATTCTACAAACTGATCAAATGCCCTAATATTATTATTAAATTTATATAAATTGTTCATAAGTTATTTTTGATGATTAGGAATCATTGTCATGTCAAACCGATACACAATATGACATTTCTGAATCAAAGTGTGTGTTTCCATTTTTAAATGAATTTTTTGTATAAAAGTCATGTGACATACTAAAAACCAATAAAATGCATTTCGGTTACTTTTTTAATTTTTTAAAATTTTTCGATATATCTTTTTAGATATTTAGTAATCTTTCATACCACAATATGATGTATAGTCTGACGAGAATGACTCCATGAGGTTTTTTTTATTTAAATTTGTCATTAATTTTAGTAAAAAAGGAAACTGACAAACTCAAAACTGATAAAATGAATTTATATTATTTTTATACATTATTAAAACTATTCATAAGTCATTTTGAATGTGTAAGAATCATCCTCACCTCAATATTATACCCGATTATTCCATTAGGACTCAAACCATCTATTATATGTTTAAAGATAACATTTTGGATCAAAATCTGTCACCCACTGAAATACCAAAAAATGTTCTTGGATTTTCATGAAAAATTATTAAAATGATTCATAATTCATTTTTTATGTGTAATATGTAGTCACATGTAAAACTAACACACAAAATGATTGGTATAGCACAAAGTATGTGTTTCCAATTTAAAATAGAATTTTATTAAAAAATTAAAGTGACATACTAAATACTAAGATAAAACATTTGGATGGTTTTATACTTTTTTAAAAATATAATGATGCCATTTAGGATGTGTAAAATCAAAATCTCAATAACATGATCCACCATGTCACCGGTATGAATCTATGTGGTTCTTATTATTTAAAATTGACATTAATTTTAGTAGAAAAACTAGAGACATACTCAAAATCAAGATAACAAATTTGGATTAAATTGATATTTTAGGAAAACATTATATATCATTTCGAACAAATATATATTACTCTCCCCACAATCTGAAATATCATGTTCCAGGTATGGATCACTCTATCCTTTATAGTTTTAGAATTTACATATTATTTCAAAAAGTTGTAAACAATGAAAACCAAGAAAACACTATTGTAATTTCTTCATAATTTATAACATAGTTCATATGACTTATGTCATGTGTATGTATTACTATTAAATCAAATAGATGAAATATGTGATCTATATGACTCAATGTGGGTGTTTACAGTTAAAAATGACATTTTAGTAAAAAAACATAACTAACATACTAAAAACAAGGAAATCACGTTTTTATTGTTATGATAATTTTATAAAACAATACTTAAGTCATTTTAAACAGTTATAAATCATCCCAATCTCAATCTAACACAATGTGTGATCGGTATGACTCCAATTGTGTATTTTTATTTTAATTTAAAAATGATTTTACTAAAAAGGATAAGATACATTATAAAAACAACTAAAATATAGGTGGATAGTTTTTATATATTAGAAAATTTATTCCTAATTAATTTTTTATGTGTTTGAATCTATGAAAACTCAATATAATGCATGATGTTCGTGATATGACTCAAAATTTCCATTATCAATTTCAAATTGACATTTTAGTTTAAATAGTGACACTCACTGAAAATAAAAAAAAACATGATCATATTATCTTGATAATTTTAAAAAATGATTCAAAAATTATTTGTGATGTATAGGAATCAGTATCATGAAAAAAATACACATTTTAAGATTAGTATGACTCAAAGTTCATGTTTCCAATTTTAAATGAAATTTTAAAAGATGAAAAACTTGACATACAAAAAAGTTATCTAACATAGTCATATTGTATTTATATATTATTAAAATGATTCATTTGGAATTTAGAATTTTTAATAAGCATCCTCACCACAATCTGATGTGCATTGTGGCTGGTGTGACATCAAGTGTGTCTTTTTATTTAAAATTGACATTAATGTTTATAAAAAAGACAAGTGACATACTCAAAACCAATAAAACACATTCAGATTGGTTTTATAAAATTTTAAAACGATATATATGTCAGTTTGAATATGTATAAATTAACCTAATGTTAATATGATACACGATATTCCTTGTATGACTCAAAGTGTCCCTTATCAGTTTTAAATTGACATTTTATTTCAAAAAGTGACACTCACTAAATACCAGGAAATATGATAAGTTATTAATAATAATATATTATAATGAATCTTGGGTAATTTTTAACTATTTGGAGTTATTTTCAAATTAAATCGACATAGGATGTGTCTAATATGAATCAAAGTGCATTACTTCTCTATAAAATGATATTTTAGTAAAAAACACCGGTGGTGAACTAAAAAATAAAATATATTTAGATTGTTTTAATAAAAAACCAAAATCATCTATATGTACTTTCATGTTTCTAGAATTTATAATAACCTCAATCGGACACATAATGACACTTGAATGACTCTTTGTGTGTCTTTTTATTTAAAATGGACATTGATTTTAGTAAAAAAGACCACATACATACTCAAAACCCTCTAAAGGCATTTAGATTGTTTTCATGTTTTAGTAAAATTATCCCTAGGTCATATTTGACATGTAAGAATATAAGGCCCAGCCTTAAAACTTACTTAATATTGAATTAAATGAATAATTAACATTGAGGATCTTTTCATGGTTTAGAGTTTTAGAGAATTAGGACATAACTATTACATCTCAAACGATTACAAAGTAGACACTTCTACTAAGTTTCAATAAAATAAAAACTCTTAAAAAGAAACATGTTTAGTTCCATGTTTTAGATAGCATGACTTTCCCTTGATCCCATCCTTGACCCTATTCCACATTAAGTCCTGTGAAAAACATTTCAAAAAACTTGGGGTGAGCATAAAAAGCTCAGTAAGGGATACACAAAGAATGAAAATTGTTAGTTTTTCAAAACAACAAGTAAACCATGTATAATTTATCAAAGTAATAATTTTCACCTTTATGAAGTAGTAAAAAACTCTTCAATGAATAAAAGATCATTACTTACCCTTTTGTAACCAAAAGATTACCATAAAACCCATATAAAGAACACATAACATAAAAAGGTAACTTGGGACAGAAACATACTTAAATTGAATAACCATACGGTCGACTTCCACACATACATAATGGAATAGTCATACGGCCGACTTCCATACCCAATGAATTGGAGGTTATAATGTAACCACCCATCCTGGTATTCAAAGCACCACACGTCCTATGGTTTATCACGTAACCACCCATAAAATGTCCAAGTACCATTATAAAATCATAAGGAATAAAAAATATAATGGAAAGAAAACATTTCTACACATTGATCACAATATATCATTTAAATATATTGACATAACAAATCCATTATAAAAACCATTTTCAATACCAAAATACATAAAAGAGTATATGGTATTTATTTCATTTTAAAAAAATTACGGCTTGAATAGGAAGCCAAAGACCAAATAATACTCACGGCGGCGAAAAAGGTCATTGTCACCGCGTACTTTAAAAGAAACATTCCTTTTTGTCGTTTTGTAAAACGCTTCATATAAAAAGATTCCTTTTGAATAAAATTTGAAGTCAAAGGTTTTTATACACCGTATAAAAGAAAATTTTGTATAAAACAAAATATGCCTCAATGAAAGGATATTGAGACGAAGTCGCTTACAAATACGATATCCTTGGATTAAGGATAAATCAATGACATAATTATGTGTGACAAACTAAATCACAAAATATAAGTGGATATTAAGTGTAAAACAATCAGAGTTCATTCACACATATTCATATAATGACATATTCAAGGAGTACAAGTTTATCCCAAAGAATCAAAATTGGGTTAAGAAGTTCCCTTGCAAAAATTCGAAAGCCTAACGACGTCACTTCAAAATTCAGAAAAAGGGTTGATGAGGGAGACAATGGTATCTCATCACTTGGACATAAAATTTACATCAATAAGGATATAGAAGAACATATCCCAACATAATAGTATGTGAATTAAAATACATAACAAAAGAAGTCTTTTAAAAAAAGGAGGGTGAAAGGTTCCCTTACAGACTTGGGTAACTTTCGAAACGTACACCCCATTGAAGAAGGGTCATACAATGAATATGTAAATATACATAAATGAAATTATATTACAAAAAGAGTATAATAATGGGAAGTACATACACCACTCAAATGAAATGGCGGAAAATGAAGCATAAATCTCATGGGACTAAAAGTGAGATAAAAAATCCCTTATGAAAACTCGGCAGCCTAACATCGCCACTTAAAACTTCAAAAAATGGATTGATGAGATCAAATATGGTCTCTCATAATATTAAAATAAAATGTACAGAAAGAGGAATATAAAAGAACATCCCCTAATATTAAAATAAAATGTACAGAAAGAGGAATATAAAAGAACATCCCCTAACATAAGAAAGATGAGCTTAAAGGAAATGACATAAAAGAGAGTGCTTAAAAAGAAAGAGAGGGGTAGGATCCCTTACGAAAATTTGGAAGCCTAACGGCGCCACATAAAAATTATTAAAATGAATTGATGAGAGTAAGAGGGGGTAACTCATCATATGAAAAGACAAATTTCAGTATGGTGAATATTAAAGAACATCCTCCAACATAAGAACATGGAGAATAAATGAAATGACATAAAAGAGGGTACTTGAAAAGAAAGAGAGAGGTCGGATCCCTTACCTCGTGTCCGAAATTACTCGATCGTTATTTAATCTCCTGAATAATAAAATTTGGTCAATTTAGAATTTCTTAATTACCTTCTTTAATTATTATTATTCAGTTCATATCACGTATTATAATGTTATAACAATTGGTTAGTAAAGTGAGTTCATATCAGACATTTTTGTCGATGTTCGGTACATGAGTAAAAATTGAACTTGTTGGAAAAGAATTTTCCATGTATTTATAGGTACATCATATCAAGAATAGTATTAATGTTTTAAATAACATATATATCCAGTATATATTCATTTTTTACTATTCCATAACATTTGGAGATAAAAAATTAAAAGCACCGTTCATGGAGACGGTAGGTCGTACGTACGCATGAACGCTACTTTAATTTTTTGTCATATTAATGGAATTAAAGTTAAAAGAGTTATATATATCTTATAATTCCAGAATGATATCCATCATTTATATGACATATATATCTGTTATATATATGTACTTATAATAGTACATAACATTTGGAGATAAGAAATGAAATGTACCATTCATGGACACGGTAAGCCGTACGTACGCATGAAAGCTACTTTCATTTCATTGTCATATTAATTAAAAATAATTGAGAGGTATATATATTATAATTCCATTATAATATATATGTTATATAGGTCACATATGTTTATTAATTTCATTATTTATACATTCCATGTATTGCATGAACGAGTCACATTACTTGAGGGGGCGGTAGTCCACACTTCCTCGTATGAAATTGTCGCATTTGCAAAACATGAAAAGCATAAAGTCATGTTTTAAATATAAAATTCAGAAGCATATAGAACACATAAATACCATATATATCATATATAAAATATATTTATATAATAATGGCCACCATGAAAGGTGTTAAGTGAAGATTGAACAATCATCGTTTCGTGAGGCAGAAATTCGCCATCCACAGAAACAGTATGTTCTTTAACCATTAGACGAAGGTGTGTGTAATTGTAGCTCTAATACTTTACATAAAAACATCCTAGTATATTGAAGATACTGTTGTTGTTACAAAATAAAGGGATAAAAATATTTTAAAGGGTTGGAGAAGCAAAATAAAACAAAAGAACACAAGGGAAGACATTACCTTTAAATCGGGTAACTCTTTTTTATTTGAGATCAAATGCTTCCTTGGAAAGGATTCTGACCAAATTGAGGATTAAATGATGAATAGAGGGATGTGGAGAGATGAAATGGTCAGGGTTTGGCCGACCCAAAGGCTTGAGAGCTGTGTGTAAGGTGGTAGAGGTGGGGGCCTTTTAGAAGAGGAGAGGAGGGGCACTCCTGGAAAGTCAAAAAAAAGTTACATTATTTTCAAATGAGTTTCAGATTTTAGAGGTCCCGAATTTATATATTTCGAGGATAAGGTGATAAGGGTTCTGAATCCACACATCCAATAGGTTTTTGACATGTGTAGGTCTTACATGTTACATTATCGTTTCATTTTATTTAAATCGTTAAATAATGAGGTAATCACTACATCATCATGATGTCATAAATAAGTTAATTTATTTAATGTCTAAAAATTATAAAAAAATACTATGACGTAAGAAATATTTTTATCTTTGCATTGAATATTTATAGTAAAAACTCTGACTTGTATAACCCCATGTAAAAATTGTTTTAGTAAAACAACTCATGTTTGTGACATTTTTATTTTAACTTTAAATAAAAGGTTATTTATGTCAATTTCCTACCAAAGTGGCTCCATGAGGTCCCCAAGCTGACCCATGAATTGTCTTGGTCGGCCATGAAATATCCAATAAGGGTAGTACATGTGTCTAGGTCATTTCATATTATTAAAACATTATTTTTACCTTAAATTACACTAATTACCTCTAATCGCGATTACAAACTTAAAAAGTTACTATTCGCCAAAAAATTATTTTAATCCCATTGAACCACATTTAACATCCTAATGACTACCATGTATGTCGGATTTTTGAGATTCAAATTACAGAAGTGTTAAAGTGTCATTTAAGCGAAAAATCAGTTTTTAAACTACCACTTAGTGGTTTCACTATTCATCAAAAATTGAAGTTTTTCAGAAAAATACGAAAAATTCACCCTAAGATATATTTGATATTCTAATTTCAAAAATGATTTATATTTTACAAAATTCTCAACAGATAAGTTACATTAATTAATTTAATAATTAATTCCCGCTGTCAGAGCAAATAGCGTGTTTTTATGAAACAATAAGTATTAAAAGATTGACAGTAGTTTAAGTCCAATTTCAAGATGAAATTATTTCCAATGACCACTATTGGAATAAATGGTAAAAATATATTATAATTTCACTTTAAGACCAATTAAAAAGATAATCTAATCATATAAATAAATTATATTAAAAGGGGGTTTTGAATTAAAATACAACATTTTTCACTATTCATTAAAAACTGAACTTTATCGGAAAAATACCAAAAATTTACACAAAGTAAATTTTGATGTCCCGATTCTAAAGTAGAATTTTATTTTGTCAAATATAACACATAAAATTGTCAAAAAGTGGAGTTAAAATAGGTTCTTCATCAAAAGGCGGTTAAATGACCTTTTAAAGAATATTAGAGTGTTTACGCTTAAAATTGGATTCATTTGCATTTTACACCTATAACATTTTTTGGATGAAAGTAAAAATATTTGAAAAACATATAGAATCATTTTTTAGTTAGTTTCATTCTTTCCTGCCATTACAATGGCTAGGCGTTAACTACCATTTAAAATAATATTATTTTGTTATTAGAGTGAAACGTAAGATTTCAAAGGAACTCATTGTCGCGTATTGGGTACGCCATCGAGCATAGCATTCCCTTTAAAGTAATATTAAAATTTTATTCACAAATATGGATAAATATAAAAATGTCATATTCTTTATTTACCTGGGGTGTTACATCCTTCCCCCCTTTTGGGAATTGCGTCCTCACAATTTCAAAATTGGGCTTGGAAACTCCATTGAAAGTCCCACATTAGAAAAGGAGTAAATTAAAATATCAATTTAAAAGAAAGAAATGGAAGTACAAAGGTCACCCGAGTTAACCCATACTATGATTCCTTGTATGAAAATATGGATATGGAGGAGAAAACAAAGGGTCATGTTCTGATGGAGAGTGATAGTAAACATGTCTAGGAGAAAGTTAACCATAAGAAAAATCACAAACTTGTGATGGGTTAAACGGTATTGGATTCCCCAGTAGGAAAAGTTAACAGAAACCATTTTTGTTTTAAGTTACTCTTCATTGAGGAATTTATTTTTGATCTTAACTAAAACATAATGAAACTTACTTACTTATCATGTTGACTTTCGTCTTTTACTAGATTTCTTACACGAACTCATAGTTTCTCTAAAAGATGAGTATTTAGGATGACTTGTTTACATTAAGAGATCTATAATCAACTTCTAGAGAATCACGTAATCCAAAAAGGAGAACTATATACTTCCCATGTATTTATACCTTAACAAAAACAAATCCAAAACATTATTATGAGATCAGATAATACCCAAAAAGGATAATCCTTTATAAAAAAAATCTATTCTTAATCTCCAAAATTTGTCGATCAATACCCAAAGTTCAACAAAGACCATTCAATAAACAATTTGTCCATAAAATTATTCAAAGTAAACCAATCTAAGATTGAAACCAAAATATTTGAAAGATTTAATCGCATAGTCTTCCAAGGTAAAAATTAACATTTATCTCCAAATAACATTAGTTTCTCTTAAAGTCTCATATTGAAAATTAATTAACCTAATCATATATCTTCTATGATAGGTTAATAATTTCCATAGATAACCCAAAATAAACTTACTCTTGATTCCTAAAATCATCTAACTAAAAAAATTAGTCTAACTAACCAGGGACATCACGTAGTCTAGTGGTAGGCGATAAAAACCAGTCGCACTTTAGTTGTGGGTTCGATTCCCACATCTTTGTCCGACGCGACGGGTTGTCACACGGTCTATGTGTTGTCCTTTTTCCAAAACTACATAATTCTTAAAACATTCCCCAAAACGGGATAAAATCATCAAAAATGATCATAACATATTTTAACCTCAATTTTATCTCATGCCTTTCATTTTCCATCATATCATAGAGTAACCCATAATTACCTAAAAAGTAAGGATCATATAAACCCTAATGGTTACCTTTATAATTATTACCAAAACTTCCGCATCAAGTTGGTCATCTCGTACTTGAATGCATTAGAGAACTCACCAAGGGTCAAGTGGTTGATCATGAATCCTTAATAGTTGGTTTAGCACAACCACGAGATTCCTCATTGAATCCCCCATTTCATCTAGTCTCTTAATCAGAGAACCACCATAGTTTCCATCAAACCCATTGTCGCTTTGGTGCCTGCTTGATCCATCCATTTACTAAAAACAGAAATGTCAGTGTGCGTATGTCAACAAAATCATTATGTACAAATGAGGAAGATAAACACTAAGATATACTTACTCATTCACTTTATCTAAAACTAGGACTCTTTCTGAAATCCTAACCATTATGGTAATGTCACGTATGCTTAGAGAATACCCTAACCTCTAATGTTATCTAAAGAAACCTTTGATACCAACTATAAGGCCCAGACTTAAACCTTAATTAATATTGAATTAAATGAATAATTCACATTGAGGATCTTTTCCTGGTTTAGAGTTTTAGAGAATCAGGACATAACTATTACATCTCAAAAGATTACAAAGTAGACACTTCTACTAAGTTTCTATAAAATAAAAACTCTTAAAAAGAAACATGTTTAGTTCCATGTTTTAGATAGCATGACTTTCCTTTGATCCCATCCATGACCCCATTCCACATTAAGTCCTGTGAAAAACATTTCAAAAAATTTGGGGTGAGCATAAAAAGCTCAGTAAGGTATACACAAAGAATTAAAACTGTTAGTTTTTCAAAAAAACAAGTAAACCCTTGTATATTTTATCAAAGTAATAATTTTCACCTTTATGAAGTAGTAAAAAACTCTTCAATGAATAAAAGATCATTACTTACCCTTTTTTAACCAAAATATTACCATAAAACCCATATAAATAACACATAACATAAAAATGTAACTTGGGATATAAACATGCTTAAATGGAATAACCATACGATCGACTTCCACACATACTTAATGGAATAGCCATACGGCCGACTTCCATACCCAATGCATTAGAGGTTATAACGTAACCACTTATCTTGGTATTCACGACACCACCCATCATATGGTTTATCATGTAACCACATGTAAAATGTCCATGTACCATTATAAAATCATAAGACATAAAAAAAATATAATGGAAAGAAAACATTTCCACACTTTGATCATAATATATCACTTAAATATATTGACATAAAAAATCCATTATAAAAACCATTTTCAATAACAAAATACATAAAATAGTATATGGTATTTATTTCATTTTAAAAAAATTACGGCTTGTAGAGGAAGCCAAAGACCAAATAATACTCGCGGCGGCGGAAAAGGTCATTGTCACCGCGTACATTAAAAGAAACATTCCTTTTTGTCGTTTTGTAAAACGCTTCTTATAAAAAGATTCCTTTTGAATAAAATCAGAATTCAAAGGGGTTTATACACCGTATAAAATAATGTTGTGTATAAAACAAAATATTCCTCAATGAAAGGATATTGAGACGAAGTCCCTTACAAATATGGTATCCTTGGATTAAGGATAAATCAATGACATAATTATGTGTGACAAAATAATTCACAAAATATAAGTGGATATTAAGTGTAAAACAATCAGAGTTCATTCACACATATTCATAGAATGACATATTCAAGGAGTAAAAGTTTATCCCAAAGAATCAAAATTGGGTTAAGAAGTTCCCTTGCAAAAATTCAACAGCCTAACGACATCACTTCAAAATTCAGAAAAAGAGTTGATGAGAGATACAATGGTATATCATCACTTGTACATAAAATTTACATCAATAATGATATAGTAGAACATATCCCAGCATAATAGTATGTGAATTAAAAGACATAACAAAATAAGTCTTTAAAAAATGAGGGTGAAAGGTTCCCTTACCAACTTGGGTAACTTTTGAAACGTACACCCCATTGAAGAAGGGTCATACAATAAATATGTGAATACCCATAAATGAAATTATATTACACAAGGAGTATAATAATGGGAAGTACATACACCACTCAAATGAAATGGTGGAAAATGAAGCATAAATCTCATGGGACTAAAAGTGAGATTAAAAATCCCTTACAAAAACTCGGTAGCCTAACGACGCCACATAAAACATCAAAAAATGGATTGATGAGATCAAATAGGGTCTCACATAATATTAAAATAAAATTTACAGAAATAGGAATATAAAATAACATCCCCTAACATAAGGATGATGAGTTTAATGGAAATGACATAAAAGGGAGTGCTTAAAAAGAAAGAGAGGGGTAGGATCCCTTACGAAAATTTCGGCAGCCTAACGATGCCACATATAAAATTATTAAAATGAATTGATGTGAGTAAGAGGGGGAAAATAATCATATAAAAATAAAAATTTCAGTATGGTGAATATTAAATAACATCCTCTCGCATAAGAACATGGAGCATAAATGAACTGACATAAAAGAGGGTAATTGAAAAAAAAAAGAGGTCGGATCCCTTACCTCGTGCCCGACATGACTCGATCGTTCTTTAATCTCCTGAATAATAAAATTTGGTCAATTTATAATTTCATAAGGACCTAATTTAAATATTATTATTCAGTTCATATCACATATTATAATCTTATAACAATTCGTTAGTAAAGTGAGTTCATATCATACATTTTTGTCGATGTTCGGTACATGAGTAAAAATTGAACTTGTTGGAAAAGAATTTTTCATTTAGTTATAGGTACATCATCTCCAGAATAGTATTAATGTTTTAAATATCATATATTTCCAGTCTATATTCATTTATTACTATTCCAGAACATTTGGAGAAAAAAATTAAAAGCACCGTTCATGGAGACGGTAGGCTGTACGTATGCATGAACGTTACTTTCATTTTTTTCATATTAATGGAATTAATGTTAAAAGAGATATATATATATTATAATTCCAGAATTATATCCATAATTTATATGACATATATATCCATTATATATATGTACTTATAATAGTACATAACATTTGGAGATAAGAAATGAAATGTACCATTCATGGAGACGGTAAGCCGTACGTACGCATGAACGCTACTTTCATTTATTTGTCATATTAATTAAAAATAATTGAGATATATATATATTATAATTCCAGTATAATATATATGTTATATAGGTCACATATGTTCATTAATTTCATTCTTTATACATTCCATGTATTGCATGAACGAGTCACATCACTTGAGGGGGCGGTAGTCCACACTTCCTCGTATGAAATTATCGCATTTGCACAACATGAAAAGCATAAAGTCATGTTTTAAATATAAAATTAAGAAGCATATAGAAAACATAAATACCATTTAAATCATATATAAAATATAGTGACATCATAATGGCCACCATGAAAGGTGTTAAGAGAAGATTGAACAATCATCGTTTTGTGAGGCAGAAATTCCCCATCCACAGAAACAGTATGTTCTTTAACCATTAGACGATGGTGAGTGTAAGTTTAGCTCTAATAATTCACATAAAAACATCCTAGTATATTTTAGATACTGGTTTTGTTACAAAAGAAAGGAATAAAAAGATTTTAGATGGTTGAAGAAGCAAAATAAAACAAATGAACACAAGGGAAGACATTACCTTTAAATAGGGTAACTCTTTTTTATTTGAGCTCAAAGGCTTCCTTGGAAAGGATTCTTCCCAAATTGAGGCTTTAATGATTAACAGAGGGATGTGGAGAGATGAAATGGGCAGGGTTTGGCCGAGCCAAAGGCTTGAGAGGTGTGTGTAAGGTGGTAGAGGTGGGGGCCTTTTATAAGAGGAGAGGAGGGGCACTCTTGGAAAGTCAAAAAAAGTTACATTATTTTCAAATTATTTTTGGATTGTAAAGGTCCCACATTGATATATTTCTAGGATAAGGTGATAAGGGTTCTAAATCCACCCATACAATAGGTTTCTGACAGGTGTAGGTCTTAGGTTTTACATTATCTTTTCATTTTATTTAAATCATTAAATAATGAGGTAATCGCTACATCATCATGATGTCATAAATAAGTTAATTTATTTAATGTCTAAAACTTATAAAAAAAATACTATGATATAGGAATTATTTTTAGCTTTCCAATGAATATTTATAGTAAAAACTATGACTTTTATAACCTAATGTAAAATTTGTTTTAGTAAAACTACTCATGTTTGTGACATTTTTATTTTAATGTTAAATAAAAAGTTATTTATGTAATTTTCCTACCAAAGTGGCTCCATGGGGTCCCCATGTTGACCCATGGATTTTCTTGGTCAGCCATGACACATCCAATAAGGTTAGGAAATGTTTCTAGGTCATTTCATATTATTAAAACATTATGTTTACCTTAAATTACACTAATTACCTCTAATCACGATTAAAAACATAAAAGTTACTATTCACCAAAAAATTATTTTAATCCCATTGAACCACATTTTACATAATAATGACAACCATGAATGTAGGATTTTAGAAAATCAAATCACAGAAGTGGTAAAGTTTCATTTAAATTAAAAATCAGTTTTTAAACTACCACTTAGTGGTTTCACTATTCATCAAAAATTGAAGTTTTTCAGAAAAATACCAAAAATTCACCCTAAGCTATATTTGATATTCCGAATTCAAAAATGATGTCTATTTTAAAAAATTAACAACATATAAGTTACATTAATTAATTTAATAATTAATTCCAGCTGTCAGAGCAAATATCGTGTTTTTCTGAAACAATAAGTATCAAAAGATTGACATTAGTTTAAGTCCAATTTCAAGTTGAAATTAATTTCAATGACCACTGTTGGTTTAAATGGTAAAAATATATTCTAATTTCACTTTAAAACCAATTCAAAAGATAATCTAATCATATAAATAAATTAGATTAAAAAGAGGTTTTGAATTAAAATACAACATTTTATATTATTCATTAAAAAATGAACTTTATCGGAAAAATACCAAAAATTTACACAAAGAAAATTTTGATGTCTCGATTCTAAATTAGAATTTTATTTTGTCAAATATAATACATAAAATTGTCAAAAAGTGGATTTAAAAGAGGTTCTTCATCAAAAGGCAGTTAATCGACCTTTTATAGAATATTAGAGTGTTTACGCTTAAAATTGGATGCATTTGCATTTTACGAATCTAACATTTATTGGATGAAAGTAAAAATATTTCGCAAACATATATAATCATTTTTTAGCTAGTTCCGTTCTTTCCATCCATTACAATGTCTAGGCGTTAACTACCATTTAAAATAATATTATTTTATTATTAGAGTGCAACGTAAGATTTCAAAGGAACTCGTTGTCGCGTATTGGGTATGCCATCGAGCATAGTGTTCCATTTAAAGTAATATTAATATTTAATTCAAAATATGGATAAATATAAAAATTTAATATTCTTTATTTACCTGGGGTGTTACAAATAATCATCCACACCTTAATTAGATACATGATGTTCCTCGTATGAATCAATATATACATTACTATATTAAAAATGTCATTTTAGTTCAAAAAGTTCCTCTCACTACGAACTAAGAGAACATACATGGATTGTCTTGATAATATAGGCAAATGATTCATAATTCATTTTTAACCTATAGGAATTAGTCCCATTTGAAGGAAATATTGAGTGATTCATAGTTCATATTTTCAATTTAAAATGAAATTTTAGTAAAAAACAAAAATTAATGTACCCAAAACTGAGAAAAGACATTATAATTATTTTTAATCATCTTGAAATTATCCATAATCCATTTGGTACATGTATAAATCTTCCATTCCTAAATATAATGCATAATGTGATTGGTATGACCCCAAGTGTGTATTTTTATTTAAAATTTTCATTGATTTTAGTAAAAATACAACTGACATTGTCAGAATTGAGAAAAAATCATATTATTTTGATAAATTAGATAAAAGATACATAAATAATATTTTATGTGTTAAAATCAGTACACCTAAATGTGATACATGATGTTCCCGGTATGAGTCAATGTTTCTATTATCAGTTTAAAATAAACATTTTAGTTAAAAAAAATTACTCAATGTAAATGAATAAAAAACTCAAAATGTCTTGATAATTAAGGATACTGATTCTTAAGTCCTTTTTGATGTGTATGAATCAGTATCATGTCCAAATGATACACAATGTGACTGATATGACCCAAAGTTTGTTTTTTCTGTTTAAAATAATATTTTAGAAAAATGGAAAGTGAAGTACAAAAAAATTGACAAACATGTTGAGATTATTTTTATACATTAGTAAAAAAATCCTTAAGACATTTGGGGATGTATGAATTAGTCACACCTCAATCTAATTCACGGTGTGACCAATATGACTCTGAGTTTGTGTTTTCAATTTATAAGTTTCAATTTTGTTTAAAACTCACATGACATAACGAAAACCAATAAAACAATCATATAATTTTTTTTGATCAATTTATTTTCTCTTAACTAACTAATTTATTTATAGTATTTATCTTATAATTATTTAATAAATTTTTATAGAGATAGTGCTTGAATACAAACAAAAAATGTCATGATGTGCAAGATGTAATTGCAACTGAATCTGATACACAAGATTCATGGTATGACTCTAAGATTAGTTTAAAATTAACACCCTATAATAAAGTTATTTTCTATATTATTAATAAACAATAATTGTTTTATTATAATTGTTTTTATTTTTCTCAAGCATGGATGGTCTGCTCAGAAATAGCATGAGTCTCTGTCCGGGAAAAAAAACCAAGGGACATTGATGTTTTTGAATGTATGTGAGAAATTTAGTTATTCATTTAATTTTATAAAACCATATATATCAAGTCTATAATAAAATTTTGTTTTTTTATTTTTCCTAAAAATTTCATTTCATTTAAATTAATATTTGTAACTGATTTTTTATGTTTCTGTTGTGATTTTTTGTGTGACGGTGTGCGGTTACAACACATTGCAGTATACCCTTTTATCAGGGCTTCTAAATGAACTGATGAAGGAAGCCTTTATCAGTACTGATAATTTTATATTATATTATTTCTTTTTAAGGAAAAAATACACACATCATCTATTTTTTAGCAACGATAAAGGACCCCTTTATCAGTGCTTTTATAAGCATTGATAAAGGACCCCTTTATCATCAATTATAAATGCCAAGGGATTTAAATCATTATTCGATGGTCATCAATTTTCTATCACTAATAAAGGAATGTTTTGACATTTTTTATGGCGTATTTGGTAATAGTGGGTGGTTACATCCAAATTTATGCTATATGTGGAATTTTCCATTATAGTTCATGTAGAGGTTGAACCAATCGAGACCAAAGAAGTAACTTAATGACAAAAAATTCTATGGGAGGATATTTGGATATGAAGTGGCCACTTATTTGTATTTAGTTTCATATATGAATAAATTATTTTATTTTAATAAATGAATCAAAATTAGATAGAATTATATTAAAAAATCATTAATGACCTGTCCATCTAAATGTTTTCAATGGAAACAATTTATTTAATTTATTTCCTATGAAATTAAAGATCACTAGTACAAGAAGAGTCGAATTAACAAGAAACTCACCTAGCCTATTTCAACTATTTAATGAACACTAAATTCCCACGATAATCACTAATGCACTAATAGGGTCACTTTCATTATGTCTCCATGAAATTGGATCATAATATAACTAAAACTATGTAGTTTTTAAAGACTGTGAATAAGAAGAAAAAAATAATTTAGTGAATGGAACACTATAATATAGAACTAATTTAATAACTTATTAAAATAAAATAAAATCCAATCCAAACCCAAGAATCTCCCATGGATCAATTCATACAAGTATAATAAATCAATTAAGGAAATTCATTAAATGGAATATGGAATTCAACAAAAAGAAGCGGGGCTGAGAAGTGAAAATAATGAAATTAAATACAATCCATCGTTGTGTGAGGAATGTATTATTTGTTTGTGTAAATAAAATAAAACCATAAATGAATGGTATGAAAGTGATAATAAGAACATAATATGAGAAGAAAAAAATATATTAATAAACGAATGTTTTGAAACAACATACATGATAAAATTAAATTTTATATTACAATATGAAAACATTACATTACAATTGAGTAAACAAAAAAACAATTACCCCCAATTAATTCACCACAAAAAGAATAAAAATTTATTTAAGACTTAGGTCAATACCTCATAATTCAATATCATCCCCATAATTTTGGATAACAAAATGTTGGTGATAAATAATGGGATAGTGCACCTTTTAAATTTTACTAGAAAAATTGGATCAAGATTCTTCCTCCATGATGACTTTGAAATTTGACATTGAGTATGTACGAATTTGGGAAGGATATATAAGAAAATATTTTTCTTCTATATTACCTCTATTTCTTTTTGAAATTTAATTCCATTTGGATATGAAATACATATGTTATGATTATCTTTGGGGGATGATGTTTAGGGTCTTAAGAGCTGGTCCACAATTTAAATGTCAAATTGTTTCCATGGATTGCCTTAAAAACATTAAAATAGTTTATTTCCATAGTTCAATGAACTATTACAAATATTATTATCTATCACATGTTTAATTTTCAGATATTTTAGGATTGAATTATTAATTACACTTTTTCTTGATGAGATTATGGCACATTATTCTTTATTCAAAAATTTCAATATGCATGTCAAAAATTGCCTATCTCCATTTATGAACATACAATTGATCCTAAAAGAGTAAATGTTAAACATTATGCGATAAATAAAATCATGAAATATAATATTGAAATTTTTTAAATAATGTATTCCATGAGATGATGATTAATTGGGCCCAAATTAATACACTTCAAACATAAATTTAAAAATGATTTGATATGAGCTTCAAATAATAAAATGAAAAAAGTTTAAAGATGTTAAAAGACATGAATATTAAAATATAATCAGTGAATATTATAATCAATCCATGTAAATTCACACCCCAACATGATTCATTTTTGTCTGGAGAAAAAAACCCATAAATATAAAAACTGAATTCACATTTCCAAAAGCAATCAAAATTAAAATACTAATCAAAATAATTCTTTCTAAATGGTTATGAAAATTATCAAAATCATTTCACACAATCTAGTTTCAAAATCATACCCCAATATCAAACCCACTACATTGTTCAAATTTATCCCCACATTTTATCTAATATTAATTAATCATGATGATGTTTTGTGGATCACAATTGATATGGATCCCATTTTCTTGTTCAAGGGATAAATTGAAGTTCTCAGTGGGAATAACATTATACCTTAAGACGAGTATTCAATTTTTTAATTTTTGTTATTTTCACTATTTTTTTATTTTTTAAACCACTATATATATTAAAATATCAACACTAGGAAAAAACAATGATGTCGTGATCCTGAATTGCCAAATACTACACATTTTTCCAAATCCAAGATCTAAAATAGTGAGGTAATTCCTATATCTGTGTAAGACTATTATGGTTTCATGATCCCCATGTTTCAGACACCATTAAATTTGAAAAAACACTTCTCTACATGGCCATTTTATTCATTTTTGGGATACCCAATTAAAACATAATAAGGAACCAAACCCTATGTTATGATTAAAGGGACCCAAGAATTCAAATATACAACTAATACACAAATGATGTTCATTTTGATGTTTATTTTAAATGTATGAAAATGTCAATGGTGAAAAATCATATTAGATAGCCACACATTCAAATCATTATGGCAATAAAAATGAAAATATATAATGACTATAATCAAGGCACTCAATATCATTTGAAATTTATTTCTCATGTCAATGATGTACATTAACGTATGTAAGGATAATTAATTTAATTTTTCCAAAGAAGCCCATTATTTTGAAAATATATTTTTACTCCCCCCAACAAAGAATAAACTTCCCTCAGTGTTTGAATAAGAAGATAAGATAGAGTTCATAATTAGGAACAGATAGGGGGGAGAATATTTGAAATGAAATAATGGAACAAAATCACCATGTAAGATGTTGATCACCCATAAATTTGCAATTAAACACTTTGGATTCATGTACCGAGTATACTTCTTTATGAAGATTTAATGTTGGGTTTTAAATCTAGAAGACACATGTTTCATTTGAAAATACTAAATTGGTTCAACTATTAAATATAACACATGAATATATTTGATCACACTGGAAACCCCAAGGGCATTCTCTTAATAAAATATAAATGAAAAATAAAATAAAATAAAATAAAATAAAATCAATGTATATTTTGGGTTTCCTTCTGGAAAGTTCATAGTTTGTAATTTTTTGCCTCACATGGACTATAAATTGATCATCTTTTGTTAGGGTCATAGGTTTTCATAGTTAAAGACATATCTTTTTCAGGATTTTTTAATGATTCATTGAATATTTTTATACCATGACTATTTACATTAAATATATTACCACTAATATGATCTCTAAACTCTACTATCCCTTGTGGGTATATATGATGTATTGTGTAATTCACTGACCACATTGACCTTTAGTTTCCTATGTGTAGTGAGGATTGGTACAATAATTGAGTAAAAACATTGTTATTTTGAAGATTTTAACTTTAAGAATCTATTATTGGTATGACTGAACCCTATCTTTATTGATCATTGATTTCTCAAACACCTTCATCACAATTTCCCCATGTTTGTTAATGTCTAATTTCATCTTTTTTTCATTAAATTAAATGTCAAGATTCATTTTCTTGATTTCCAAAAGGCATTATGTTCAATTTCAATAATTAAATGTAATGATTTTCTATAAACCATCCAATATGGTGACAATACTATAATTGTTTTGAATGTATAACGATACACCCATATGGAATCTATGAGTTTCCTAGAAAAATTCTTCATTGAGTGACTGAATTTTTTTCAATAATTTTCATAATTTTTATATTTTTCAAATCAAATTTAACATTATTTTGGGAATGGTAGGGATTGTATTTTATTTGAGAAATACCATACATATAAAAGTGTGTTGAAGAATAACTTTTTCAAGAACTATTTCAATGATCATTGACGATCGAAATAAGAATTCAACTTCTAGAAAATATTTTTTATTTTTGTAATCATATCACAACATGATAGTCATTTAAATACATGGGATTATCCTCTACCCATTTAGTGATTTAATAAATAACTAATAGGATATAGAGATATCCCATAGATAATAGGAACAGTCCCATGAAATCATTTCACCAGTAGTTAATGATCTCAAAAAACAGAATTGGAGTAAGAGGAATCTATTTTGTTTTGGTTATGGATCCTAAATTTTGACATCATAGATAACAATTGTTGAATTTGAATGAATTTTTAGAGACTTTAGAATAGATTACACAACTTTTATGGAATATTTGGATTCTATTATTAGTGTGAAAATTTCCTCTGCATTCCTCTCAATGCAGATTTTTAATATTAGACTCTTTATCAGACTTAGGAATAATTATCATAATGACATGATAAGGGCATAAATGGAAGAGGTATGAATCAAAAAACCTATAGTGTTTCAACTCAAAAGAAATTTTCCATAAATATTTTCTAATTAAGTATTGTGGATTATGTCTCAAAACTATGTAATTTTCTATGTCATCATACCATGGTAAATCACTCATAGAGTATAGTATATCATCAGGGAATGAATCAGACCATGAAATATTGTTTGATTAATCATTGGGTTCTAACCTATATGTGATCCTCTAACAAAAATCATCATAATTTTTATCCTTAATGGTTATACTAAATTCTTACTTAATAAGGAGTAATTGATCAATATAGATGTAGAATCTTGTTTTTTAAAATGGGTTTTTAGATCCAAATTAGTTGTGAAGGTAGTGATGTGGGATCCTAAGAGAAAGTAACAAAACTTGATTATATTATATAAAATATAATGTAATTATTTCTCAGTGTTAGAGTAATTTATTTGAGAATAATCCAATGTTTTTCTTGTATAAGAAATTGAAAATGGGGATTTTTCATATCATTATCCTATGAAAACATAAATATCAACTATATATAAATCAAACATGAGGTAAAATAGTTGTTTACAGTAGGTTTTCTTTATAATTGGTTTGGATTTAAGATATGTCTTGAGTTTTGTGAATGATTCCTCATAGATTGATATCTATCTAAATGGAGAAACATTCACTAACAATGCACAATGTGGTCAGGAAATGGAAAATATGTTCATAGTGTAACTTCTATAGTTACAAGTATGTTAATAAAATAGATCACTTAATTTTTAAAATTTTAGGTAGAGATAAGGAAAAATGATGCTAAAGCTTTCATTATTAACTTCAATCCCTATAATATAGACTTTATGGAAAATAACCGGCCATCCATTATCATAAAAGGGAATTTACATTAGCTTATGATGAGATTATTATCGTCGCATAAATCCCTTTCAAAATGTCTACGACATCTATAAAATTTATCCCCAAATATGGAGATTTTATCCATAAATACCTCTAAACAATCCCTCAATATTTCTGAGTTGATTCCCATCATGCACCATTTGAATGTACAAGGGGAATAATATAACCCAAAGGGAATGTGATTAATGGAAAAAAGATATAAATGGGTAGGTGAATATTTTTTTCATTTATCTTATATTGAGACATTAATTTGATTATTCATTGATAATCATTCAATGATGTATTAGAAATCATGATATTCCACTCATTATGGTATTTAATCAAATGTATTGGAAACTGTGCTTTCTTAATGAAAGAGTATTACTTCATATTGTCAATTTAAACTCTTCATCAACTACTAACCCTTGTGGGGAGATGAGCACCATCATTATAGGGAATCACGATAATATTATCCTTCTTATGATGTAAATGTATTGGGATAAGCCACACTCTTTTGGCAATATAGATAATGATTCCAACTCTTAACGACATTAAAATCTCTTCTTAACCAAATCTATAATATTAGGATTGATTATTCATTGTGTCTTTTGAAATATTTTAGAAACATATTATAAAACAATACTCTATGGTAAAATGAGTGGGATAATCATAGGAATGAGAAACATTGTCCGTCCAATTTCATTCCTTTTCCTAATCAAGAGGTCTAGAAGTAATCTCTTTTTATTGTTTGTAAGAGAGGAATAGATGATAATGGGTAGTGATTGACTGTCCCATAGGACTTCAAACATGGCTGATGAAGGCGATATCTTAAATTAAATATTAGTTTTGGGATTTTAATCATTTATATATTTATTTTCCAAGTTTCTTGAAAAAAATGTTCCATTTGAAAAGATGTTTCCTCCCCTATATATGGATAATCAATTTATGGAAATGGTATTGAAATGATTTTTGATATTTAAGCAATAGTCTACTTGATTGAAGATATTAGAAAATCATTAATTTGATTATCTAATATATATACTCAATCAAAGAAGATATATTTAACTCATGTGAACAATGGAAATAAATTTCATAATTACATAAACATACTTTACTAATTTCTTGATGTTTCTCTAGTTTAATTTCCAAAATATGTATCCAATTCATCTAATGAATGTCCCCATTATCACTAATTTAAGAATTTTATTTATAGAATTTTCTATCATGGTTCATGTTCCTAAAGATTTTGTTCCTGTTCCCTATCTTTACTTGGATGACTGATTTTATTGTTCAGAGGAAGGGATTCCCAAGGTTGATTGGAGTTTGTTCCCTAGTACCAAGATTTGGGTGATTGTCAAGGAAAATGAAGTCAATAGGGTAGATGAAGTTATCAATTTTCACAAAAACATACATTAAAATCCACATAGTAACCCATATACATAGATAAGCATATTGAAGTGTGACTGATGTTGGTTGGAGTTTTAAAATCCCTTGTTATAAACACACATCATATAGAATCATGGTCACACATGTTCTTGATATCACAATAGTCTTTGATAAATTTGTTCTCTCCTATCTCAGTAATAATGGGTGGACATCATGGGACTTTTAACATTGGAGGAATGGTCCCTTTAATGGTGTTACTCACATCTTCCACTACATGTAGATGGGTTTTAAAATAAAATCTTCATTAAAATTTAAACAATTGTGTAAGGCACATGGAGTAGGCACCTATGGTTTGTATTTCATTGATAAGGGGTATGTTCAACTTAACATGTTAGAATATTTTATGTAATTTATCATCCAATGGAACTTTATATTTTCAACTCATTCATTGAGGTAATGGAGGAGATTGTTTTCTTCCCTGGTGAGGCTATTGTTCCATCACATTCTCATTGAATATTTCATAATCTAAGGGTGGTTCATCATAATTTTTACATGAGATTAAATCATTTGATAATTATAATTTGTTTCATTATTTTTTAATTTATTTCCTACTTATTAAGATATTCCCTATTTTAATGTTTTCATGTGATTATTGTGTGTATCTAGATAATCATCTCATGGTTAGACTAGGAGAAACATGATTATAAAGGGGTGCCTCCCAAATTGTTATTTTTTATAGTACATGCTTATGTAATAAGACTTATTGGATATTTTTTCCATTTCTATGCACAACTGATCAAGCATTTTGGGAGGAATGGATTGGGAAGGGGAATCTTATGGGTTTTTTTATAAGACGATACTTTGGTTTTTGGATATGTTGGTATAATAGGACCGGTGGATGGAGGTATTAAACCTATAGGTATTAAGAACTGGTAATGTGATATAAGTTTTTTCAGGATTGGGGTTAATACATTCTTGTCAAGTTGGTTCTTGAGTTTTATTATAACTTAAGCTAGGATGGTAATTATACATTGTATTGGAAGTTTTTTAATACTATGAATTTTCAATGTTCAATGAATTGACTTCTTTTTCTGGTCCTCCTAAAAGAAAATCCTTTATATAAGAAATAATTTGGAATTTTTTTTCCAATGATCATGTTTTTAAAAAAAAAATCAAACAGGTTCTGCAGTTTGAATTTCATAGTCTTTCGAATATCAATATCCTAGAACTTTATAGCCGTAGTATTGTGTTTTTCCATAATAATTTATTCTTCTCTGATATTTTTCATTCTGTTTGAGTTATGTGGATTCTCTTAGTAAGGTGATTTCCCCATGTATTAAGTTATTCAACTTGTTTTCCTAAATAATCATAACTACCATTTGGGGATATTTTTAAATTTCCATTATAAATCATATCAATAAACTATTTTTTACATAGAAGGAACTCTTTATAGAAAATTGTCACTTTTTTGGGATTATGAATCCAAGTTATGTTACCAAGATTAATGTATATTTGAACTATTGTAATTATTATTAGAATTGGTCTCCGTATTTTTCTAAAATAAATTTTAGTGCTCTTTTTAAGTGATTTTTTTTGTGATGGGAAAATTATTAATTTTAGAATTATTTTTCTTGTTTATCACAAGAGTTAATGGTTACTGATTTAAAATTATTTAAATAATATTTGATATATCGGTTTTTATAAAAATAAAAGAGTCTCTTTTTTTATGGTTCAATTTTATTGTGTGGGAACATAGGTTCAAAAAAAATTATTGAATTAATTAACATTGTGAAAAGGAATCTCCGAATCCATACCACGAATAGAAGGAATGTGGATCACGTCATGGTGTTTGAAGACATATTCTGAATATCCAATGGAATATTACCTAATTCTTGAGGGTACATTGATCTAGGAATGTTTATGGTTGTTATTTATAGTCTGATCTATAATAATTATAATGTTAGGGGTTTATAAATTTTGGTTTCCTTTTGGGTTCAGGCCTGGGTTTATGATTTGGTCTTGTAAAATAATCAATTTTGTATGGAACTAAATTTTAGATTACAAATTATTAGAACAATGAGAATATATGTGAAGGATTCCCTTAGATTCAATTGACTCCTCATGCCTCAAATATTTCACACTAACAATTCTATTATTTTTCTATGAGTCTAGATGAACATGTTCTATAAAATAATTATAAAAAATGAAATTATTAAGGATTGAGAAATAGAATTAGAATAGAATAATAGGATCTAAATTTACATAGCTAAGTCCCTATAAATGGAACAACAAACTTTTTAAACCCAAATTTACCATACTGGATGAAGTGGTCATTGTAATACATGTAGGGGTCTAATTCATAATGACCGAATAAGTAACCTAAAGTCGCATTCATTAAATGTGAGATGATTTTTCTATGAAGTTACCAATTACATAAATTTAGTTAATTTTATCAAAAGGTGAATTAATGTTTATAAACTAAACACAATGCACAAAAACAATATTTAAATAATACAGAATGATGAGTAGATCCTAAGTCATTAGAGCTAGAATGTATGTAATAATTTTTCTATGAATTTAATCCTCATTAGTTCAAGGATTTTCAATGAATGAAATAATTCCACCAAATTTTTTACCAATTTAATCCATAAACAATTCCATGGGAAATAACTGATGCACTTATTGGGTCACTTTCATAGTCTCTCCATGGAATTGGATCGTACTATCACTCATAATGTTTAGAAATTTATGTCCCAAAAGAAGAAAATGAAAATAGGTCAATGAAATTAACTATCAAAACTAAGATCCAATTTAAGAATTAAAAATAATAATAAAATCCAATCTACCCCCACCAACAACTCCATAAGATCGACCCAAAAAAGGGAAAAACATTCACTGATGCATCTCATTCAATGAAAGATTGAATTTTACATATGTATGTAGGATTAAATAAGTGAGAAAAATGAAATAAAAAACACTCCATCAACATGTGATAAATTTCAAAAAAACATCAAAAAAATTCACACCTTCAATAAATAGAAACCTTTTTTTAAAAACTTAATTTTAGAATAATAATAATATTTATTGAGAAAAAAATGTGATTGAATAAGATTACTTGATAAAAACAACTTTTAGATAAATATATGATAGAGTTACACTAAAATTGAACGAACCAAATCATCTTCCCCCAATTCCATGACCATATCTTCCAAAAATAGGATATACTTGGGACTTAGGTAGATCCCCCATCATTCAATATTATCCCTATTATTTTGGTTAGAAATATTTGTGTAAAAAATAAATGGAATTTAATCCTAATTGGATATGAAATACAAATTTTGAGATTAAATTGGATGGATGACTTTATGGGCCTTGAAATATATCCCATAATTTTAAATTCAAATTGGGATCCCTAGATATCGTTGAAAAATAAAAAACTAAATCTCGGAACAGTTTAATGAAGCTTTCTTCATAATTTTCCATATCTCTAATTAATATTTGGTCTTAATTGGGCTAGATTTGAAGGCTTCAAATTAATTTTATGGGCCTAAGTCCCATTCTTCTTGGTTTGTAATTTTTTCAATTCGTGTCACAAAATGTCCATATCCCCTAATCAACCATACATTTATAATAAATGTAATAATTTTCCAAAAAATTGATAAATCGTATACATAAATGTCAAATTAAAATACAAAAAATATTATATTGCATGATCTGATGATTAATTCGGTCGAATTTGATATAATTTAAGAATGAGTTTTACATTGTTTTAGGATGAGGATTTTATAATAATAAAAAACTAAAAATGGTTTTTAAATACATTGATAGAGTTGAATATTAAAATATAAGCAATTACTATTTTCATCGTTCGGTGTCTAATCATGAGGCATTTGTCAAATGTACCAATATGCATGCACCAAACCATATCCATACAGAAGTGAAGAGGAATAATAATTAAAAAGTAAAATCTACACTGAAAACCATTCATTTATTATCTATAAAGAATACAAAAATAGTGTTATAGACTAATTAGAAAATTAAAGGTAAAAATACAAACCCTACTGAAAATATGTACCATCATGAAAAAATGGAAAAGAAAGAATCTCAAGGGAGTCTGTCTTCTAATCATTAAGCATCGACCACCATTCATAGTCACATGTATATGAGGATCCCTAAGATCCATTAATTCCATTTAAAATATATTCATCATCTATATAAAACATGACACATGCCAGAAAATTTATTGTAGGGAAAATTATATACATACCCAATAAGTCACCACAAAAACCAAAGAGGGGGAAATATAAGACATGATAAAAGTGGTAAGATCATTCTAAAGAAATATTTAAATGAAACCCAATGACATAGACATATATATAATTATATGTTCTAATATAAGAAACATGATCAAGAGAGATGGTATATCTCCATACTATTACCCATCTTAGAAAAAAAATCCCAAATGTTTAAACGGTCCATAATCACTATCTGGAATCTCAGATGTCTTCCTAAATATGTCTTGAGAAGGGCCCCCACCCTGTTATGATAGGTATGTAATGTCACTATATCTTACATAGAATATTGAGGAATTGTTACCTAGTGTTATTGTGTAGTACCATGTACATGGATATAGTACATAAGCCCAAGTTTGTTATGGTTGTTCCACCTTGGTATATAGTCAATGTTTATGGAGGACTTGCACCCTAGTGCAGTAGGGGATTATCATCTCTATGGAGGGAGGAATCATTCCTAGGTGTGACATGGAATTTTTGACTCTATATATATAAATATTATAGTGGACCATACCATAGGTGTGACTGGGGAGTATCGTCTCCATGGAAGGAGGACCAACACCATGGCGCGACAAGACGGTGTGGCCTCTATATTTTTACAAGGAGTATGGAGGATTCACACCCTAGTGCAATTGGATAGTAGTATCTATATGAAATAAAGACCCTTTAACTTTTGTGAAAGGTGATTGAAGACTCCATATCTATATAATAAGTATGGAGGACCCACACCCTAGTGCGATAGGGGAGAACCGTCTATGTGGATAGAGTAATCGAACACTTACGCAAAATGGGAGTTCCACCTTGGTATTTTTATAATTAGTATGGAGGAAAAATGCATTGATGCGATAGTGGAGTACCATATCCATGGATTGAGGAACTGTGCACTAGTGTGATAGGGGAGTGTCACCCCATTATCATTACAGTGAGTATGGATGACATACTACCTAACGTGATAGTGGAGTACCACCTTTATGGATAGAGGACATGCTCTCTAATCAGATAGTGTAGTTTTGAATATGTATCTATATAAATGGTCTACATGACCCATGCCTTTGGTTGATAGATTAGTACTATATCCATTGATAGAGGAAACTCTCCCTAGTGTGATAAGGGAGTACATCCTCTAATGGTATTCTCACTAATGATTCTACCCAATCACTATCATCATCAAGAATCTCTTAAGAAATATTAATTCTTGAAACATATCAAATCTTATCGAAGAATTCAATATAAATTATAAAATAATGATCAACCCGGAAAAAACTCTATATAAAATACTCATGATCCAAAATTCAATACAAAAGGAGGGTGATATGAGAGGTAGAATTTTTCAGAAACAACTAAATATTGTGTATGGGGGGTCACATAGTATGTGACCTCACATGAAATCCCAGTCATTACCTAACCATTATGCGGCTTACTGGCCATGTAGTACTACATGTCGTGTAAGAGTACTAAATGACATGTCACACCCTTTTGCAGTAAAGTCATGTGATACTAGTAATGCCTATGTCCGTCAAGCATTGCTCGTATACTCCTAGAGTACACATCATGTCCTCCAACATGGTTCATAAGCATGCAATTATGGAAACCAACATGTCTTCCTAGGAAGGTTCCCATGAATTTTTCCCTTCCACACAACATGTGATCATTATCATTTAGCAAAATGATAACAACCGTAGCTATGTTACTACACGATATATGTTAAACCTGGTACATACCGTGTAGTCAGGATTTTCATAGAACTATAAATATGTCATGTGGATTTCAAATATATCAATTTAGATTCCGAATAATCTGGATTCCACCATTAATATCACTGAAATCATTGAATAAAAAATCTAGATATTGATTTCCCAATCTCTGGTGGCAGGAAATTATAAATCTGGCCTCCCATGGGGCTCCTATAGTGTATCCTCTATGCCTCCTATTTCATTTCGATATCCCCATCAGATCCCGAATCTATGAATCCATAACTATTACCCACAATTCATAAATATATATCCTAAAATAGAAAATCTATCCATTGTGCATACATCCATCATGAATCCATGAGTCCAATCACACTCGATCCCACCAATCATTGTTTATTTGTGGCCTCCGATCCCAACAGTGAAGAGAAAAGAATAGATGGGGGAAAGGAACAATTACAATGGTGTAAAATTATGTTTCCAAGTGTTATTGGACAACGAGTATGGATCAAGAATATTTGGGTAGAAAAACCTAGCATAAGAAGAATATTCTTATTTAAAAAATTAAAATTATTGAACGGTCTCAGGCAATGGATTAAATTAATTTCTGATCAATGGGAAGAATAAAATAACATGGTAAATATTTTAATCATCGGTAAAAACTACAATTAATGTTCCATACCTCAATATTTGACAAATTTTTAGTGATGAAATCATTTTACAACAATGGTGAAAATTCATTGCATCTGTAGTCTTTTGATTCACCTCAAATTAATCACCATCTTTCTTCTATTCATGATCATTCAATGAAGGTCATTAGAGATCTGCTCAATAACATCATTGTGTTATGCGACTAACATTATTGATTCATGATTTCCCAACTCACTATATAATGACAACAAATAAATTATAATAATGAACAAAAATCAAAAAAATCATAATGGCCATATATTCATTGGAATGTTGTCTTTATAATATCCTCCATCAAAACCCGTAGTTGGTGATATCTTGAAAAAATGTTAATTTTATAGAACCATTGGGATCCTATAAGTTGATCAAATAGAAGTGAGATAGAAATGGTCACTAGTAAGTGATCAATTATAAACTCCACTTATCTTGAGGGTGAAAATCCTGATAATTTATGAAGAAAAAACACCAGGAAACTAATAAAAAGTTGTTTGAAAACTGATATTTTTTATCCTATCTATGGATGGAAGGTTATAACCTGAAAAATATTATGAGATATTTCTAGTTGTTGGTTCCAAAAATACTACTCCACATGCCTTCATGTTTTAATCTTCTATAAATATTCACATGACACCATTCACAGTTATAAAATAGACCACTCAGGAATAACAATTAATGTGAGATTCGAACATTTTCAACCAATCTGCACCCATGATTAAGTCATATAGATCCATCTAAATAAAATTTAAATCATAATACAATTCAGAACTATTTATTGTTATAAAACTTTATTTTCATATAGAGTATCAAAATATTATTTGTCTAATATGAGATTGATGTTTCCAAATAGAATTCTTTATCTCAACATATAAACCTAGAAGATCAAAAACATGAGAAGAAATAAATTAATGGGATGTAACTTTATCCAAAAAAATTCATAAAGGTATAATTCATTAGAATCATGCCTCTCACCATTGATGTTTCAGATTTATCATCCATGAGTATTTTCTCAACTCTATTTAATTTTTTACTCACTGAACTTTCTTCTTAGTTACTATATAGAGATTAAACTGGTTGAGGAGTCATGAAATTCCTAGAATCACAATGGAGTTATCTATTATAGTTTTGAGAAGTATTCGTCTTTACTCATCTCATTGAGGAATATGATGCTTGAGAAGCATAAGATGTGTCTAGATTATGAATCTTCAAGTAACTATGAAACCAATGCTATAGATGTCCCATCCAATTGCAATTGTGACATTATCTATGTGTTTCTATCAATCTCACTTTATGTGAATGAGAGAACCACATTTAAAATAACTAGTTTTACCATCTGGTTTGAGAGGAATATTCACTGATCTAGCCATATAATTTGGAGTCATTACTCCACCATGGACATAGGTGTCCCCATTCTATATATTTCCATCATTACAGTTCCCTTTAGTTATTGTAGGTATCAACATGATTCCTCTAACTATATTTCATGAGATATCCCTTTCTCACCATTTCACTATTGACTTTAACTATATAATACTAAATCCATAGAATGGTAATCCTTGATCAAATCTCTTGCCCCAACCCCGATTTAAAAAATATGTTCCTACATGGAAGAACTTGAAGAATATTTAAGTGAAAACATGATAAATTCATAAATTTAGAAATATTATCTATCATTGTATGGTTCTATTTCTTCAAACTAATGATGTATTTTGGACATTAAATTTAGAAAGTATGAGGATATAATTGTTTGGTAATCAATTTTTTTAAAATCTCCCACTCATGACTGGGTCTGATTTATGCTAATATTCTAAATCCCACCATTGGAATGATTTATCATCCAACATATATGATTCCTTCATCACTTTCAACACTTCTTGTGTTCTATGGAAATAAAATATTTTATTTTTACTATTTATCCACAGTTCATATTATTCAAGTTCAAAATTCCCCTAAAATATGGGTGGATACTATTTTTATAATTGAACAGAATGATAAAACTACATTGTTTGATAATTTATTTTCCTTATATCCATATATAGAAAATTTGGGATAACAATTTGGACCCATTGTTTGTTCAAATTTTTCTCAATTTTTACATCATTCATTTTAGCCTCTTCCGATTGATTTCTACAACACCCATTGGGTTCCTTCTATTATAGAAAAAAACCATTTAGTCTCCCAATCATTCAACTAAAAGATTAGTAATTTCCAATTTACCACATAAAAATTTTCAAAAAACTTGTTCATTCACAATAAATTAGTTCAACAATTTTCAAAATTCAACATTCAATCCTTTTAAAAAATATTACAATTACAATTTTCACTTTTTTAAAAAAAATACAACAGTCTTACTTTTTAAAATTAATCCATTTTCAAATATATTCAAAAAACAATAATTATATTATAAATTATTTTCTCAAAATTAATTATGGAATCCAACTACAAATTCATTACAATCAATTCATGTCATGCAATTATAATTGGATAAACCCATTATGATGAGGTGACAACACCTAGAAGTTTATCCAAACAGTCATTTACCAAAACTATATGTTAACATGATGTTTAGGATAAATAGGTTAGATAAATGTTTTTTCTATACATTCCATGTTTCAAGAATACAATATGTATGCAACCAACCCAACTCAAGGACTAAATAATAATGTTTTTCAACTCCATAACCGAGAAAACTGATACAATTTTTAACATCACTCCCCTAACCCATTGGATTTAGAACGATGTGGGAAATTACTAGGCCTTAGGTGACATATATAAGAAAAAAATTATGGAAATAAATGTCGGGGGATTCATTAAAAAATTAGTCTCTAATGTTCCATTTGAAAGATAACATACAGACCACAAGATAATAACCAAACAAAAAACGATATGATGCTTAAGTACCAAATATAGAGATCAATAATAATCCAAACCCAAAGTCAATATCAGTGTACAATAGGAATCAAAGATACATTACTAGTGGAAACACGAGACTAAAAAATAAAATGATTCCAAATACACTAACTAGAATCTTCTGGTCTTTTCTATGTTCTAAATCTAGTTTCACATCCCACAATTTCCGAAAAAATCACTAAAGAATTGGGATTTCATTCCTTTACATGTTTCATGATATATGATAGCTGAAAATTACAAATAATTCCCATGTTGAGGGTGAGTATAATTATTTTTGGATTTACCCAATAAATTCCAAAATCACACCACTATATTGAAACTTGTTAGAAAATATCATAAAACAGAGTCAGAAAATATAATAATTAATAAAAATCAATAAACAATTTTCCCAAGTTAAGAATCGATAATCAAACACAATAATTTATTGGAATACAATAAATAAGACAATAAACATGTTCTGAATTCATGATTTGGAATATAAATTTCCACTTCCATAACCATCCAAAACAACCACACACTATCTTCATATTACCAATTATAATTTAACTTCACATCAATTCACTATCACTTTGAAAGTGGTACTTCTCAACCATTATCCATCCAATTCAACTCCTAAAACAAATATTATTCCCAAAAAAATCAAAACAATTTAATAAAAATTATTTGTTTCCTTCCAAATCATTTCATTAAATACATTCCATTCATAAAACTTATGATAATTTAAAAATCACAATATTTAAATTTTAAAAAATGGGATTTTCAAAAAATTCATCCAATTCCTATGATTTAAAAACCCATAATTCAAATGGAAATTTATATCAAATAACACCTTGATTTATAAAATAATTTCAACGAATTTAATCAATTATTAATCAATAATTCATTCTTTAATGAAGTGGATTCATGATAGAATACAGAAACATCATAAACTTTGTTCAAAATGAAGAATTCCACAACAACATCAATTACCTGGATTAAATATTCTAGATCCAAACTAAAATCAGGATCCCTTATAAGAAAAAAACATGATCTCATCAAGATTCCCATGATAAAAAATTTAAATATCCTCTACAGACTATATCTATAGTTACTAAATAAAGGAGACAAAGAGATCAAAGAAAAATAATGAAGAACAACCACATATCAGTGAATCTGGAACCCCAATAACCATTGAAACTCTTATGAATCACTTCATACCAAAAGAGAATCATCTCTCACACCCTAGGAGAAAAAGGGGTTCATGTAATGATATAATTAGGTGAAAACCAATTCTTAAGGTATTTAATTCAAATTAAAACCATAAATTTCATATGGCTAAATTTAGATCATCCAATTACACTGGACAAATTAGAAACTTATGTTCCACCCATGCATTGGATATTGTTTCAAACTAGAACCCTTTATGTTTTTCTCACAAGTCTAGACAAAATGTGTGCTAACAGTGACATTTCCACTATCTCAAATGAGAGTTGGCTCACATAGTTTCTCTTTGGCATCAGAATGGATTGTCCAAATGTTTCACCAACTGTGTTCTTCCATAGTAACCAATGTTTACTATTTCATGGTTTATAAGATATTTTTCATAGTTTATGCTAACATGGCACAAACAATAAACCTCAATAAAATATTATAGAAATGAAAAAATACTTATGAACACCCAAAAACATAACCCTGTCATTAAATATACTAAATAAAAATAAACAAGGAGTCATTTACCTAAAACAAAGGGTCCTACATGTGAAATGACATGATGATATATAAAAAATGACAGATTTAGGTCATTTAAATTAAAACAAATAAAAAATCATTTATTTGAATTTAAATGAAATTTCCCATAGCTTCCTCATCTGAGCAACTAACATTGTCCAACAATAGGTCGTGTCGTGGGTAAACCATGTACTATAGATTCAAATACAGTTTCAAATTTATAATATAGGACTATATTATAGATATATTCAATTTTCTATGAAAAAATACATGTGCATGCTATAAAATATGTTTAGTTTTTTTATAAAATTATTTTTGGGTTCACCAGGCCTCAAAATCTCATTCAATGGTAGCACCAATATCTGAAAATATCCCTTAATAAGTTTTAAGGACATAGAAGGAAAAAAATAGACTCTATAAGTTATTTACTTATAAAAATCCTTTAATCCCCCAAAATAACTAACTTGGAATGAAGGTGGGGATATTTATCTTGAATTTGGATATCGTACTCCTATGATCTCTCTTGCATGCTTCTATTCTACCACATCACATGAACCAATGGAATGGTCCACCCACATAATATCCTCTTCTACCGATCCTTGATATACACTATGTACTACAACAATGTGGATCCATCCTTGATATCTAGAACACATAAAAAAATAATGTATGTATGATCATTAGAGTATCTTCTTAGTTGTGATCCTTGGACGAATTTATAATCCCGTTCTATGTTGTGGGGATATGTCAAGGTGGAAATAATCATTTTAAACTCTATTTAAGATTGTGACAGTGCTAATGATCCATGGGGATAGCTTTCCTCTTTGTTATAATAGCTCTAATCCTCATTGTCGGGAGACCCATAAAAATGTGATCTCCATGCTTAAACACAAATGGCTTATAATGGTGATCTCGATGAAATTTCTACTTAGAATGGGTTGGCCTCATCCACTCACATATTATCTAGATCTTCTCTATCATCACCAACACCATCTCTAGGCCATCAAGAGATGCCTTGTGGATTTTAGTCCAAAAAATGGTGACATGCGGGGTCTCCTATATTGGGCAATGATAGTTTCCATGAAAAAACTATAGTGATAAATATTATTATAAGAAAATGCTACAAAGGTAATTGACCCATCTACTTCTGCTGAAGGCTGACATTAATCTCTCATCATATCTTCTAGTACCTATATATTGCGCCATGTCTTCCAATCAATATAGGGGTGATATGATTTACTCATCCTCAACTGGGTCACAAATGAATCATATAGATCTCTCAACATCATTGATGTGAACTGTGCATCATGTTCAGAGACAATAATCAATGTAACCTCATGAAGGTAAATGATCTCCCACATCTACAAATAACCCAAAATATTAACTGAAATCTACTCCCTAATAGCAGGAAGTTCTCTATGATTGTAATTAGATCCACTACCATCCGAATTTCATAATGAACTGTCACTTTCCATGGAATCCTAGTCATAAATTCGATGGATATTCCATCCCATTTCAACTTTGGTATCTCTAGAGGTTTAAAAAAATCATACCTAAGCATAGTGATGTGCCTTTTCCACCTAACATGTGATACACTGATAGATGAACTCAGTAATGCTCTGCCTTATTCCACCCCTATAAATGAACAACATAAAGACCATTTACATCTTTCCTAAACTGGGATGTAGATCCAAAGGAGAAGTGTCAAACTCTCTCATCACCTCCTCTCACATTGTGAATGAATCATCTATCCATCACTAGAATAGGATGATATGCTTCCCTCCATCAGAGAAAATATCTAGTGAATCTCCTGTGAATATCTAGTCACGTATGACCTCTGAGTCAATGTCTCCCAACAAAGTATCCCTCACACATTTGAGAAGCTGGAGATTCCAACCCATAATATGATTAAAATTTGACCCCTAAACTTTTACCATGTTTAGTTTCAATGAATCCAACAACCCATGCACCTCCCCTACCAATAGAGACTATTACTTCTGGTTGAGGGAATATGCAACCTCATTTTCCTTCCTATGAAGACAGACAATCCCTATGTAATATTCCCATAAGAACTCTAACCATCACGTTCATATTAGGATCATATCTCGATGAATAAAGAAATAAATTAGAATCAAATGGCCTATATAAACAAAATGTTTCCTCACAATCATTAATTATTGAAATCTTCATATCGAAGACCACCACTACCAACTCTTGGTCTTGAGTCACGTAGCTCTGACCTTGGGGTCTCAACTACCTTGACCCATATGGGACCATTTTATACATCTGTATCAACAAAAATATGATCCATGCTCCATATGAATAAAAATATACTATAGACTCTAGACCATCCTCCAGTAGTCTCAAAACCCGAGCACTATTCATATTTAACCTCATCGTCTCAAAGGATCTGTGACTCTACTCTAATAAGGTAAAAAACATCCCTTTCCATGCCATATAATTTAAATGGGATGTAATATTGGATTATTTCATGATGAACCTCATGAAATACCCCTCCAAGAGAGGAAAACTATACACTACAACCACACTCTTTGTTGGATCCTAGGAATGCACTCCATCAGTCTTAATTTGGTCAATAGCAAGTCCATTCTTACAAATGATATTACCTAGAAATTAAGCCTTGTGGATCTATAACATGCACTTTATGATCTTAACATAATGTAGGTACTCTCAATAAATGTATATGACCATCCTAAAAAACTATCCATAGTCCTCCTCTAATAATGAGTTTATTTGCATGTCATCAATGAAGAAAACCAAGAATTGGTCCATGTATGGATGGATTATCCGAATCATCTGAGCAATAAAACTAGTAGGGGAGATTTTCACACTGAAATGCATCACATTAAACTCATAATGTTCATAGTAGCATCATAATGAATGATTTAGAATATTATCCACATGAACCCTCAACTAATTGTATCTAAACTAATGATCAATCTTCGAAAACAATGTCACAAGTCTCAACTGATCAAATTGGTTCTCACTCCTCTCCAAGGGGTAATTGTTCTTTATCATGTATTTTTATGGGATAATAATCAATATAGAGACTCAGGATCCCAACTAAATTTTTTCACACACAAAACTCAATCTACATTGGGTGGCACACTATGTCTGATAAATCCATTCTCTTGATGGACCCCCAACTCTAACCTCTGTATTGAGAGTGTAGTAGGGGTCATATGATAAGTCTTAGAAGATATTAGAGTGGTCCAGATGTGTATGTTGATGAAAAACACTAACTCGTGCCTTTATGGTAGTCTCAAAATTTCATCATTGAAGACAACCATTCAATTAGATATGAACAAAGAACCCATATCTTGGAAGAGATACCTACTCCAAGGGCTAAACTAACCCAATGATGGGTGATGGGTTTCAGCTTCCTGCTCACAATGACCACTCACTCCATCTTGTGATATCTCTCACCCACAATGAATAATATCATTCCATATGTTTGAAGGATATGGATCATCTTCAATGAAACTCAACTTGGGATTAGACCATGGAAAAGTAGTTTATTCCCAAAATGATATTATATCATTTCCTCATGAAAACCAAGAGGTCAAATAAGAATCTATTTCCACTAAAAGATATCATTCAGTACCAGTATATAATTGATACGAAAAAATCACTCCTCATAGGATTTTCAAGCTAAATATATAGTGGTAATGTCTCAACTACAAGATCCAACTCATGTACCATGAAAAAGGAGATGAGAGAATTACTCACAAAAGTGTCTAGTAGTATTGATTCAAGCGTTTAATAATCATAGATCACATATCAAATCATATCATCAGTTGGAAGGTGATGAAACTATAAAGGATACAACTAACTATATCCCTCAATATCATCAATATTAGCCTAGCATGGGACTCCTGGTTGCGATTGTTGGTTGAGATCATAACATCATCCACTACCACCAACTCCTCCCTCTAGAGGTATGTCTGCTCGTCTTCCAGCAACGCCTCAATGGGGGTTACCCTGGACACACCATGGAGAACCGTGATACTAATGATGTCTCTATAATGGAAATATATTAATTTTCTTCCAAATGTCCCCATCACATTAGATCTGGAAATCATGTACCATGTGAGATCACCGGTCATAGGCATAAAATTTCCCCTCTAATAGCTGCTAGAGTCTTCTGTGATTTCTATAATCTGCATGATCACATTCCTGAGTAAAAACATGGGCACCCCTACTATTCCTAGACACATATCATCTAACAACTAATGTTAAATACTCATTATGGGTATTCCTATATACTAAACATGAATAATTGTGTCTGTAAGATAGGTTTGACTCCGTAACTAGTTCACACTCACTCATTCCATCATATGTTGGAATGCACAGTGTAACACAATTGAATGGTTGTATCTATGAAAGACATGATCAAACTTCCACACCATTAAGTAACCATCCCAAATCATCTCAATAGCATATTGTGTAACCTTAGTGAACCTCAAAACATACTCAAAAACAATAATCCATCCCGTTTTTAGCTAAAATATCTCATAATTATGATCTAAACACAAGCACAAATGATATTACTCCTCACATAATAGCTAATGGAATTCATACCATCAGAATGATGACTCATCGTGTATCTATGTGACTAGCCTGAACCAACACTCAACTACTTGATGACATAGATTGGCTACCAGTGCAACCATCTGATCAATAATGGTCTATAAAATCATGAAAAATAAAATCACCAAATCAAGCCATTAATCTACTATATATGGATGTAGCTCACTATGGAACCTTAGAAGCCTATTTTTTCATAACTCATGAAGTTCTCTATGCTTGTGTGAAACCTAATATTTATATATTAGTATAATATAATGCTTGACATGAGGGGGAGCTTTTAAAAATAATCATATAATAAATATCTAATGAGTTGGCCTTTGAACTGAGGACTCATAACACAATGACTATCCTCACGATCCAGAAATGGGATCTTGGTTGGAAGTCTTCCTAGTTCAATACTAAAAATTAATCAATACATACCATTTAATTATGAGAATATTAATAGATATATATATATGGAGCTCAACCAAGAAGTATTGTCTAAGGAATCAATCATACATGATGCATGTAACAATTTTCCCAAGAACCAATGTCTCTATATGTTGTGTCAAAAAAATATTGCCAATTTTATACTGATTTTATATGATATCCATCATCCCAACACTAGTTTTCATGGTATTAATGCTACACTCAAGCCGCATTACCATCATTTCCAAAAAATTATTACTGAATATGATAAGGTAAAAAATACAGATATATTCTTAATGTTGGATCACCACTAATAAGGATTTGTTACGACCAGGCCCACAGGGGCCCTTCTAGATGGTAGAAGGTAGGGAATCAACAAACCTAAGCCCTCATAAATATAAAAAAGTATGGTGACATGTATTAAGAAAGAATAACTAATATAAAATTATTTTTCCTAATGTACCAATACAGACGCACCAACCATATCCATATGGAATTTCATATGAAAAATAATAAAAGAATGTCACATGTAGTGTGATAACTATGAATTTAATAACCTATAAGTAATACAAAATTATTTAACAATATAATATGAAAATTATTGGAAATAATACTGTTCCTACTTGAAAATATATCTCTATTAAACAATAATTGGTAACGAATGAATTATGTGGTAACCCAAATCCTAATATCCAAGCACTAACTACCGTAGATATTAATATTCTCTTGAGTATATCAATGCTCCACCAATTCCACCATCAATATTTCCATCATTTACATATTTCACAAAATGTATGAGAAAATACTATTGATGGTGAGTATATACATACCCAATAGGACACCCAAAAACTAAAGATGTTGCAATAAAAGACATGATAATAGTAGTCATCTAATCCAAAAGGAAGAGAGAATTGAAATTCAATGACATAAAAGTATATATATATATGTGTGTGTGTGTGTGTTCACTTATATGTTGTTCAGTTGAGAGATAAAGGCGATCTCCATCACAAATACCATCTTAGAAAAGAGTCTGCCAATAACTTTAAAGGTCCATCATCACTAACTGCATCTTTCTCTTATGTCCAATGAATTCATGAGAAGGGCACATTCCCTATCTTGATAAGTAATTATCCTATCAATATCTATGAACAGAATATAGAATACATCTACCCTAATGTGATAGGGGTTAAAAATATATATGTATAGAGTACTCATTCACCATTGTGAAAGGTGACTTTTTACCTATATATATGAAAAATGAGTATAGACAACAAATGCCCTAGTAATGTAGGGTAATACTGTATCCATGGATAAGGGACTCAAACCCTAGTGAGAAATGGGAGTACAACTTTTGTATCAGTATAATGAGTATTGAGGATCAATAACCTGTGTGTGATATGGGATTATCATCTACATGGATAGAGGACTCTTGAACTAGTGCGATTGGGGAGTGTTTCCTCATTATCTGTAAAACTAGTATGGAGGACCTAGGCCCTGGTGTGGTAGGGGAGTACCATATCTATTTATAGAGGACTCACTCCCCCTTATGTAAGGGGTGTTAAACCTCTATAACTATTAAATTACTATGTAAGACCCATTCCTTTTTCTGATAGGGGAGTACCATCTATGTTGATAAAGGAACCATTCCCTAGGGTAATAGGGGAGTTAAACCTCTATATATATACAATAAGTATAGTGGAATAATGCCCTAGTGTGATAGGGGTGTACAATATCCATGGTTATATGACCTAATCCCTACTGTGATAGGGAAGTGTAACCTTCATATCTGTATAATGATTTCGACGACTTGTTCCGTGGTGGGATGGGGGAGAATTGTATCTATGGATCGAGGACCAAAACCTATAAGGGATGTGATTTTAACATGTCTATATTTATATAATGAGTAGGGAGGACTAGATCTATGGTGTGTCTATGAGTATAATCTTTTTTGATAGAGGAAACATGCCCAAGGATGACAGGAGAGTAATGCCTCTATCTATAATATCTTTGAGGATCATGCATTATCACTATAATAATCATTATTTTTCTATAGATGTATCACACTGAGAACATATTTAATCATATCTCAGAATACAGAAAAAAGGATACCGTAATCTTCTAAAGGAAAACAACTTATTATATGCTAATCTTGAACCAAAATATGAGTCAAGACGATTGAGATAATTGAGATGACGTTTTCTGAAGGAAGTATATGACTTGAATGGCAGGTAACATGGTGTTTAAAATCACCTAAACTCATGGATGTGTCCTTAACATAACATGGATTTCATGAAATTTTGTAATAAATGGCATGTAAGGGTACTACTAGACATGTCTTTTCCTACTGAGGATGATCAACATGATCCCTATCATTCCCATGTCCTTGATGTTGTTCCCATGTAATCATAGAGTACACAAAATGTCCTCCCACATTGGGTCCTATGTGTGTAAATATGGAACATACCTGTAATCATGATGTGGTTTACAATACATGTGTCTTATCCATATTTTTTGTGATGCTTATCCTTTCTAAAAACCATAGCTATCACATATATGTGACAACATCGTGTGTGTTCATCCCAATACGTGTCATGTAGTTGGGATTTTAAAAAATATATAAAAATGACATGTGGCTTCCAAATCCAACTCTATGGATGCCCAATCATATTGATTCCTCTTTTAATCTATAATATATATAGTATAAAAACACCAAAAAATGATTTCTGGGACTTTGGTGAATGGAAATCAGAATCGGGCCTCCCATGTGTATCTTGTAGCATGTCATGCTTGCCTCCCAATCTGTTTCCATATCTGCATCAGATTTTCAGTTCATTTACCCATCACTGATACCCAAAATATATTCAAATCAATTAAAATAATTTCGATCCAGTTGTTTTTAAAATATCCACTATAGATCTGGGGGTTTTATCACATTGTTTCCCCCACGACAAAATTGAACCATGGACCTGTATCCTAATGGTGAATATTCAAAAGAACACATGGGGTAAAGGAACTAACAAAAAAGGTAAGAAAATATTTTTCCGTGTATTATTGTCCAATGATTATAGATCATAGAATTTTATTCTAAAAAATATCATAATGAGAATAATATTATTTAAAAAATTCAAATTATTTATGTGATAATGTTGAAGGTTAAAATAATCAGGGTTAATTGAAATCATATAAGAACAGGATCAATTTTTGAATCATTGGAAATAACTGAAATTGGTGATACTTAAATGAAGATTAGATGAATCCTTGGAAAGGAATGTGTTTTATAGTTATTTGGAAAATTCACTACTTCTACTGCCAGTCAATTCACCTCAATAAAATCACTGACCATTATCGGATCATGATCTACCAATGAATGTTTTTATAGATCCTCTATAAAACCTTCCAAGGTTATGTGACTAACCCGTTAAAATATCATATTGAAATATATAAAGAGGATTGTATTTTGTACATATAAATAAAAATAAATAAATTATTCATCTAATTTAATTTAAATGCACCTTCCAATGGATTCCTCATTTGAAAATCTTGCACTGACCAAAATTAGATCACAGAGAGGGTAATGCTCGTGCTTTATATTCAACATTAGACTTAGATTTCCAATATGAGTACTTTTTTAGGAGGTATTCCTTTTTTTTAGAAAACTACACATGTGTGATATTAAATTATTTAATATTTTTATTATATTATTTCAAGGCTCACTCGACCTTGGAATTAAGTACCCTATTGACACCTAGTTCACAAAAAAATTCTTAATAAATTTCAAAGTCTTATAGGGAGGAAAAAAAATACTTAAAATTATCAAGATTTAATGAGTTTCTAAAAAACCCATTTTAACCATTTCATTTCACATTTACATAGAATATTTTTTATTAAATTAACAACTGATTCATTACTTCATTTCATTCAGTATCACAATTTATTCCATTGAAAAGCATGTAACTAATAAAACCACACAAAACAAAACAACATCACCTCTCATGTTGACCAATAAATCTCTCCACAAAAATAATATGTCCCATCCTATACATATCACCATTAATAGATAACCACAACCATTTCACCACATTACATACCCCAAAATCATTAAACAAAACTTCCACATAGAACTAACACTATATTGCATCATCGTTGTCACACATCTCTTCCATTGTAAGCCATAACCACTTCCCAACTTCCCACATAACATCTATACCATAAGACCACCACATCACACATCGAATCCCACTCATAAACCAACTGTTCACCACCACAATCACAGGGTAGGCCACAAAACATAATATAATACAATAATGAAACCCCACAAAACAACAACTCATAATGTCTTCCCCAATATATTCAATGGATTACATGAAATTACATATTTATTTATCATGGTTATTATCATACAAACCATATTTCCACGAGAAAAAATTATATTATATATAATATGAAATTTATCCTTGGATTCTATGTCTAATTAAACTACCAAATGATATAGTATGGGTTATCCAGAAAATTAATTTATAGCACAAAGAAGGCTACAAACATCAATTTTTATAAATTCAATAACCTGGCATAATTCATCAACAATATCATCAAGGAAATAAAATAATGTGATTTATCCCCAACTCTATCAATTAAAAGTAATCATAATTTATTATTTTCATTAATTTAACACTTAATATCCACACAACAGAAAGAAAAGGCATGAAATACCCAAAAATAGAATATAAATAGATGCGAATGAGGGCCCCCTATCAAGAAAAAGATTTCTCAACTCACTTACCATCATAGGGTGAAGAAGAAATTGCTTAGAAGCTACAAATTCAGTAAGAAACCATGGATCAAACAAGATGTCCCCATGGGATCAACAAAACAAGAACCAAAAACACCCAAAACTAAATAAAAACACCACTATGAATCATTAATGCAAGAAATTAATGCAATAACATAGAATTATATAACAAATGACAATGGATAACCAAGAACAACCACTGAAAATAATTATTGAATTAGGAGGAAGCATGGAAAATATATCCTCCTATTGTTCTAGGATTCATGAAAAAATTGATAGAAAGAGTAGTGAAATGAGAAAAAAAATCATCCAAATCAATTATTTACACGGGTTTTAGGTCACTTTATTTGTGGTGTACACTCTATAATTACATCTTATATTCCATGGGGTCTATGGGTTATAAGCAGTAAACCTGTATTAAGCTATAAATTTCCCCTTTTTTTGATCCCTTTGAAAATAATGGATCCTTCCCTAAATAAACTGACTATATAAATTCATTTTTTTGAAATGTATCTATTTTATGAACTATTACTAAACCAAATAGAATCCATAAACTAAATATAGTTCAATTCATAAACAAAAAAATGACAACCTAAATTCACCCTTCATGCAGTAAATTTTTTATTTCTACGTAATTATAGCTCAAACTCGATAGAACCACCTCTAACATAATCTAAAACTCCCCCAACACCCAATAATGTAAATGTAACTGGGTTGGAAGTCATGGTATCTTAAATCAGATACCTCTCAAATTATTTTTACCCTCAAGATTCAAAGCCAAGAACAAAATAAGAGGATGGTCTATAAAACCATCATATAAGATACCTCTCAAATGGTTCACACCCCCAAAAAACAAATCCAAGTCCAAAGGAAAAGAGGTTATATAAAACCAGCCCATAAGATTCCTCTTAGAGGTCTAATTACATCTAAACAACTACCCCTAAATAAACATGAAAAAACAAAACACTAATAGTACAAACCATGTAGCCACATCACCATCTAACCATCCAAAACACCTTACCACCTCAAAGTAACCAAAAACACCACATATTAAAAAAACATATGCAAAACCACTAAAACCTATATATATCCAAAAAATCCTTACCCTACAAGCATAACACTTACCATGATATCATGAATCATTTTATCCCATATTTATGTATCATGTTATCTTCCTCTTTGGGAAGTACTGTATCACCCACATGGTTTTAATCCTTTAAAATTATAGAACATTTTGATTAGGAATTGGTTTTTCCCAAATTCATATTCTAGAATATTTATCACAGATCACACATAACATCATAAAATAAAACATAACATCTCATAGAACTATAGGATCCCTAAATCACATAAATAAGAAAAAAATATAACACAAAAAATCTCTAGTTACTAGTAATGAATATGCATCTCTAACTCTAGATTATTGTCCCCTAGGACACAATGCCTATACAACACAAAATCCATAGGAATGGTCTTCCAAGAAAACAACTTATCTCAATGATCCTATCTCTTAATTAGTTTCTCCACAAACATAACATTATCATTGATATACACCAATCCCTAATCGATGATGTTGGTGCCATCATGATGATATCGACAATGTTATAAAAAGTTTAAGATGTTGTGGATCTTATTTAACCATGGTGGAAGTTCCATATGATATTACACTACACCAACATTCCCCAATAACATAAAGGTCTAAAAGAACCAAAAAGGAAGCTTACTACCCCTTCTAAACCTCCACTGCCCACATCAAGGGAAAAACCTCCCAAAAATAGCTTTTAACCAAAAATCCAAGGTCCCCCACCAATGATCTGAATAAGACATAAGAGGATCATGTTCCAACCTTAATGTCTCTCAGACCAGCTAGATCTTCTTGTTCATTCTATTCACCACATCAGAACCATGAAATTTTTACTCCTCAACATCTTTTTAGTGCAATAGAGAATGACACAGTCAATATAAAAGGCCTGAAACAAGGTCAAACGAATATATTAGTGATAGATATTATTATATAAAAATTTAAAAAGATGAAATATTAAAATATATACTCTATATATTGGATGGTATGATCTATATATCCATCTATATAGGGATTCAAAGTAGTCATAAGGCACATCTTTGAGCCAAAATCTTCCTGTAATCCCATCATGGACCATGAGGCAGAATGGGGATCCAAATATTATGTTATGGTTCTTGGTACCCCATGAAGATGAGCCACATTTTCTACTTACTTCCCCACTTAGAATCCAATGTAACTCATATAATGGATCACTGAAAAATGTTTTAACTTTGTTTTTCAGTCCACTATCAACCAAATCGTCTAATAACCTCCATGATCCCAAGGTAATTTAATGATAAAATCCATAAATATGACTTCAAATTTCTACTTGGTAACATATAAGAACTACAATAAACATCCAGAAATATGACATTACACTTTAATTTATTGTGATCAAAAATACCTTACAAAAAATACTACAATTCATTGTTTCATCCTTATCTACTAGAGCTTTAAACTCAAGATATGATAAATATTTCTCATTCCTAGATTTACCACAAAAGATTATATTTTAAAGTCATGTAGATATAAATTGATCATTTACATGAGAATAAATAACCTCCCCTTAAACAACCACCATTTTTAACCATCCTTCGACCATCCATTCCCAAACATAGGCAATATCATGACCCAATGTTCTTGTGGCATAAGAATCAATGAATTGGAAATAAAATTCCTCTTTACTAGGCTATAATAGATTTAAAATTAATAATCATAATATAATACATCCACTTTTGTAGTTGAAGATTCATATCTAACAATGATAAAAAAAATTGGGCTCTTGTAGTCCATGGATATCCCCATGTTCTAAGTGATGAGGTAATGTATCCACAACATCAAACAAAGCATAACCACCTCTAGATACAGATCCTGGGTGGAATAGTTACAGTCATATGTAGATAAATATATAGAAACATATGGTATCACCTCTATATTATACATCAAATCATGTAACGCAGGAACTCTAGTTACCCAAAGTTAGTGCATTATTACATAACATTGGCATGATTACAAGGAATCAAGTCCTGAATGACTGATCAGTTTAGTAGTCTTGGAAAATAGATTACATACATAAATGTTACATTACACATTAGAAAATAAAATACAACATAAATTATCCTTTGAGAACACCATTAATCCCCTACCTTAACCCTTCTTATCAATCATAATACACTTCTTGGAATCCTGGTAAAAAACATAAGAAATGGGTGAGCTCAGATGCTCAGTAAGGATAAAAATATAGTGGAATCTTTCATAAATAAGAATAAACATTTAAGGAAATGTATAAGACTAAAAAATAAGACTATTAAATATAAACTTATTCATAATATGCCGAATGTAAATAAAATAATTCCATTTACTTATTCACATGGATATTCTACTTGTCCAATAATCACTTCTAATATCAATAAGGAATTTCATAATTATGGAATGTATAATTCCAGACTACATAACCACATAGTCAAGGCCTTGTTCCATGACTATAAAGAAGATTTTGTCAAGGCCTTATGCCAAGACACTAGTTTTTCTCATGAGACATACTGATGCATCGAGGAGCTATAGTGGGCTCCACCCATCACTTACTATGTCCAATTCAATCCTCGTATAAAAAGGTTTAAAATAACATTACCATTCATATTAAAACTAGCATAAGAAATCTCCATAATTTATCCATAAACCATGAATGGTATAGAAATAACACATCCAAAATAAAACATATCACAAAACCTTCATTACAATAAGTAAGATTTGTATCCTAATAAATCAACTTCAAACATGTTTAAAATTCATCTAGGGATGTTTAACAAGATAAAAATGATTTGTAAAATTTTTTAAAGAGAAATATCACTTTTTCATGAAAACCGTTAAAAGTCACACAATTTAGAAAGGAATATATTTAAAGACATTTTAAATCAATGTATCCCACACCACATTGAAACTTATGAATGGAATTAACACTTTAAAAACATTCATGTCCATATAAATAAATATTTAAAACCAATTTCGAAACATGGATATTAATGAGAATGATTAAGAAGAATAAATATTTAAACCTTTTAAAATGATGATCTGGTTAAAGAGTCACATCCATAAATTCTTATAATATCTTTTTGAAAATATTTTTATTAAATATGGGTATCTTTGATAAATATGTCCCACTAAATACCTACACATAAACAATCTCGGATAATAATGAGACTGATGAAATAACCCTTACCTTCCACTTTTCTTTGGTCGAGGGTATGTTTAAACTCCGTTATAATTAGAATAGTATGTTATTAAGTTATACCAGAACCATATTAATATTTATTATATCATAAATTATTAATTTATGGCCTTATACTACCCATTTAACAATTATTTCCAAGTAAAATTAACATTTTGGGCAATAATAACTTTCATTATCATATGTGTTTTAACTTGTTATTCTTGATCGTATCATTTAGATCATGATTTAAATACTTAAAGAATATATAAATTGGTTTATATATCCTATATATTTAAATATAAATATTTATAATAGATAGATATATGAAATTGGAGGCACCGTTTATAGAGACGGTAGGCAGTACGTACGTATAAACGTTGTTTCTGTTTTCATATCATATTGAATAGAAGTAAGTGAATAAGATATATGTAAGTATTTACTTGTATATATATATATCCATTAAAATTATTATGTCATATATAAAATACTTACTAACAATATATTTTTTATAATCATCGTTGAATGGTGAACGTGGAAATGAATCTCATCACGTCGTGGAGACGGTAATACGTACGTACGCATGAGCGACAATATCATTATATTGATGGTGAAATCATATATAATTTGATGTTATATAATATATAATGAATCTTTAACATGTTATATTTATTATCTATAGTAGTTATACTCCTTATTATACCCTTTCGAAAAATGATGTGTTTGAATAACAAACTACACCACGACGTGGAGACGTTAATCCGTACGTATGCACGTATGGTAACTTTGTCATTATAGGATGGATAGAATTAATAATATTGTTGTACCATATTTATAATAACATCATAGTATATATAAGGTACTAGAGTTATTATTTTATTATGGAAACAACAAATAAAGAGGAAGTGGAAGAAGAGAAGAACTTGAAAGGGGGTGGAGAAATTATTACCTCTTCTTCTGGTGTTTCCTTTTGAGTTGATCAAAAGGGATCCATAGGCTGGCTTTCTGATCAAAGTAAGGCCTCTAGATTGAAGGAAGGATAGTTGATAAGGTATTTGGGAAGGGTTTGGCTGATCCAAAAGACTTTGGAGGTGTGAAATTATGATAAGGATAAGTTCCATTTTGTAAGATAAGTGAGGGTCGCTTTGGGAAAACATTGAAATATTATTTTATAATAAAATCATTTTCAGTTACTAATGGCTCCAAAATGAATTATTTAGAGGATATGGATGGGATGGGTCAAGAACCTATCAACCAATAGGTTTTATACAGGTTTAATGATAGGTTCTGGGGCCCCCAGTAGAATCTAGTGGGCTGGGGATTTTAAAAAATTTCGTCGACGGTACAACAGAACTTATCATCGCTGACTATCAGATCCCAGGAGAGGTCCAAGGGTCTTGTATCAATTATTAAGGGCAAAAAACTAAAATGAAAATGTACCCTTTTCAAATCTGAAGTCGTGGTCGACTGCAACTAGTCAATGGCGATTGTCGCATGAAGAATCCAAAGAAATATCCCTCTAGATCGTCCACATGAACAGTAAAAATCCATTGGAATGTCGATCACAAAACTTCGGGTACTAGCACAGTGATCCGAAAATGCTTTCGATGTCCTGACTACCACCGCATCAAGAAGCCTTAGATGCATGCGAGTGATCTTGATCTGAGCTTTTTGGATCGAGAGATTCTCTCTCTAGACAGCGGGAGGAGAAAGAGGCTCTCAACTTTCATACCATAAATGAATGAATAATGATTTTCACGACATAAAAGAGAGCCTCCACCTATATTTATAGTGACATTGATAAATACTCGGTAAGGTTCCCCAACCCCCGTTAATATCAACATTCACTAAATAAATAATTTTGACAGATTGAACTATGCCAATATTATTTATTATTTTTATCACATACTTGAAGAATATATGAAATATATCACATGATAAAATCTGAGTCATTTATCTTGACTCGCATTCCCGCATAATATTAAATGAACCTAGAATATTAAAATAATATTTCTTCGATTAATATTTTCTTGTATTTACTGAACTAGTAAAAACATTAAATAAATTCAATCCAAAATATTCATAAATTGAATAATAATGAATTTATTTAATTCATCGGTGATCGATAACTTGGACAATGCTCAGACCCCGTGGTGGGGCCCGCTATTTCTATATAATTATTCAACTAAATTGGGTGTATTCTTGAATATGATATTGTGTGTGACCCTCAAGGCCATTATCTCGATAACAGTGAATAAAATCCACAGACCAAGAGCAGAGTATAACAACCCATCATGGCCTCTAAAAAGATAAGATGAGTCCTAGAAACAACTACCATCCTACGAACACGGACTGTGTACTATAATCTCTTTGTCATTAAATATCTCATAATGCAGGATGCACTCTTGTGTCATCTCCCTTATCTTGCTTTATTATTTGTTGATCTATCCAGATGGATTTTCCTTTCTACTACATTGTCCAAAGACTTTTGAAGGCGACACCATCATAATCAAACAGGACAAAGATATAAAACTTCTTGAACATGGAAGCGACAAATACTTTCTTAACCATTCAACCAATGTCATACCACCAACGATGCACCCAACACAAACTACCCTGCCACGACCTCGCTGCCATGGTTTTCATCTTGCACAAAAGTACATAATCAAATGATATACATTGGTAGTGGTCTCATGTCAGGAGACCAATACACATGTCCATAGATATGAACAACCAATGGCACCCAAACAATGTGGTGTTCTTATTTTTGGGTCTGTCCTCATGATCTCACTACTAGAGATCATCAATCGAAATCTTCATGAGAAGAAGTCTCAATGCTTATGAGCCCCCATCACCTGATAGTCAGACATCTACTATGTCGAATCACTATGATTTATGTAGACAATAGATCATATTTTTAACATCAATGTCATTATATCTCGATTTTCTCATTATAACATGGGATCTGCTATAACCTCTTAACATGACAATTAACCTTTGGACATTACCATTATTATAGTGGACGTAGAAAAGTATGCACTATAATGGTAAGATATCATCATGCATATCATACTATACACATGATATGGTAATCAAAAAGTACTACATAGTTGGTTCTAGGGAACCCACAATTTCAACACTCCCAGTTTAACTAGATCCAAATTTCTAAACTTGTTAGCTACTCACATGATAAATATAAATATTTTGTTGAGTAATGGATTTAACTGCTGGGCCTACCATGTTTTTTCCATGTGGCATATCTACTATATGCAACCTCATGGTCTTGAGTAAAACATGCAATGATAAGGTATCCCTGAGTATATCACTTTTTCCATTGAAATAACATGACAACTTGGCTAGTACGAATTTCATAATTTACATTGTGACAATACTTTTCTTACTAGGTGCGAATCCAAGAACCGGAACAAATCATGGAGATTTATAACTTATTCTTAGATACCTTGGAAGCTGCAACGTACTCGATATTTGTAGGTATGGCTACGACTAGATTTTATTAGATTGACTCACTCATATCCTTTGCTTAATTGTGATACTAGATCAAATTGATCTAAGGATTACTAGTTTGTGTACCAAAAAAAACTAGTATACCTTCCTCTCCATATTCAAGGAACATATAATTTGTACTTGTCGAATTAAAAGATGATAGTTTTGACTGCATCACTTGCAGTGTTCCTAGAAATAATTGATATCTGCCAACAATAAAGTATATCCTAGAAATATCAATTATTTTACATATTATGGAATATGTGGTTGATCCATCGCTAAAGAATATGGTGTCAATTCACAACATTAATCTCTACCCATGCACCGAACATGTTAACCTGGAGTGATTAAGCTATATGACATTGGCCACAATTCTGAACAGGAATTGTACCAAGTTTTATTTTTCAATACTATGTCAGTATATGTACGATTAACTGGGACCAAGAAACCTATGGATCTACCTTTGAAGATCCAGTTCCATAGAACCCAGCTTGCTACATTAAGTCAATCATTGGAGAATTGATTTTACTCTAATCTTATCTAACTGTAAGATCAAGATCTGTTTTCCATATGTTTCCGAACATATATAACATGGAAAACATTTGCGCTCCCACTATCCTTTGGTAGAAACAATTCAAAGATTCATTTATAATGAATGTTCTAAGATCTTGTCACTTAAATAAATCCAAAACTGGATTTCAATAACTCGCAACCCTTATTGGAATCATTTGATGTCATCATCTCTTTCTATTTGAGTTGTTTAGACATCTTCCATGAAAGAAGATCTTGACATCCAATTACCAATAGAATGATCTTATAAGACAAATAAAATTATAATAGATTTAGGCATACCGACTTGGTATAACCAATCAAGCCTTATTTCTACCATACTTGTACCTTCCATGTATCATTTCATTTGAATACCCACCATCGTATTCAATTTTAGCCTTTTTCATGTTGTCATTCAAATTATTCTCTATAAGAATAAATGATGGTGTTATCTCTAATATTCTTATTACATGGTGAATGTTACCATAAATGTAATAAAGCGCTTACTCTATATCATTCGTTTGAACCCTTAAACAAAACTAGAGTAATTGGATGTAAAAGGTATAAGAATGGGATAAAATTAAAGAGTGTGAACTATCATTCACATTACACAATCTGAGTGTAATCATCACATTGAAATTTTGCTTCACTTTCTCATTGGAAACTTCATGGAGATGAGACTTCATGCGACATCATCCATGTCATGATGTAGCGATCGCAACTATCATCAGATGTTGATAACAATATTATGACAGAACCATCATATGCTTGGTTCACGAGTCTCTTGTAAGATGTTTTACACCCTCGCTTGTAGAGGTGGCCTAAAAGGATGAGACATAAGCACCTTGAATTTATATTATGGTAGTAATGTGTGCAAGCACCTATAATACACTTGGAATGTCGTGCTTGTTTAGAAATTAACTTTGTCCAAAATTTATCACAGCTTTATTGTGGTATTGCTTTCCATTCTCTACAAATAAAATTTAGAAGATTGTACTTTTAATATTGATTACCAAATGTGACATTACTGATTATTTAATAATTAAATGTCTCCCACTAATTTTTCAATTTCAAGAAACACTATGTACTAGAATCAGAATACTCTTGAGTATTCTAGTGTCAAGGACCCCTGAAGCTCCCTCATAGTCTACATGCTATGGATACTCCACTAATCAGAGGGTCCAAGGTAGGATTTTGGCTGGGCAACTACATTAACATGCAGTTCAATGATATGTTGAGTGAAGTCCCAGCATCAAAAATCATTTACTGGTTTACTCAATGCATGCCTCTAAAATTATAAAAATCTAGTTATGGATATTTTTTTGCAGCAATTTTAGTTAAGTCGACCCACCACATGAATAAGAACTCACTGGTTGTAAAAGGCACCCTCATCTAAGGCATGGACGACACCTCGAACACTCAGTTTTGTTCAAACATGAATGATGGAAGGTTGTTTGTGACATAATATTTTCTTTGAGAGTTTTACTGGTTCTCTATCGATGAATGTGATCCCTTTCTATTAAACTTATTCAACTATGTTGTTTCACTCACAACTGATCTATAATAGAAAAACATACGCCTCTTCTTTATGCATCTTATTATCTATTATTTTGTGTATTTTCCTGATATTATAAAATTCATAAAATAATAAATAAATGCATAAAGTCAAACTATTATCCGACTGGTCTTGAGTACCTAAATGACCTAAGCGCATCGTACCTGAGTCTATGCTTGAATCTTGATGCAACTTTCTCCTTGTCATGTATGTTTTCTTCACTTCTAGAACATTTCCCTGTCCTGGCAGGGTACACATCACCTCTTGGAGCACCGCCTCACCATGGTGGAATCTACGTGTCGTCTTGCACCGTCTTCATCAACGTGCACCAGCTCATCTTAGTGGGGTCCACATTATTTTCCTTCTTTGTTCGAAGTACAATATTACTCGCAGGCAAGAGAGGAGAACAAGTGGTATAAATGTACAAGGTTCGGTGCTCAAGACCACTAGGAGGGTAAAATATAGCGCGATAAAAGTAAAATTCATTAATTAAGTATGAGGGTTATCTAAATTAAATTAAATGAATTAATAAATTCAAATAATTAAATTAATTATCGATCCATTAATTAATTTAATTTTTAGGCCAAAATTAAATTAATTGAACTGAATTCAATTTAATAATTAAATTGAATTAATTTTATCCAGATATAAAAATTACTAACCAAAATAAATTTTAATTAATTTAATTTATAAACTAAAATTAAATTAATTTATTTATTTAATCTTGATTAATTTAATGTGGTCGATCCCCAAAAGGCACCATTGCATGGCCTGTACGAGTCGGGCCAAACCTGTGCAGGGCCATGCCATGGCAATACTGGGCCAGAACGATATGGCTCAACCCGTTACGGGTTGGACAGGTCTGGCTAGACCATTTCTGGGGAAATTTTTTTTCATGTGGAAAGGCTTGAAGCCAAAATAAGAATTACCTCTGGGACCTTGATAGATGGTTTGGCGACGCATGGTGCATCTGAAAGGCTGAGCAGAGCAGAGACCGCTGTCCGGTGGCGGTGAGGCTGAAAAGCAGTGGCGGAGGCTAGGATGGTGCTCCCACCACACTTGGAAGCCACTGGTCAGTTGGGATCCAGCCAAGGAGCAGTAGGAAAGCTGGTCCAGTGTGCTGGATAGTGCAAGGTGTTGCTGGTCGGCCGAACTAGCGGCGCAGAGGCAGCAGCTGGGGCAGGTGGAGGCGACATGTGGAGAAGCTGGGAGGGCCGCTCGTGCACTGCTGCTGGGAGCCCACAATGCAGTCTTGGTGGGAGAAGGATCATCAGAGTGCCCAAGAAGAAGAAGCAGGGTGTCTGCTCAGGACTATTTCTACGCACGGGGAGGGTAGCTGGGTGTATGCTGGGTGGTGGTCGGCGCGGCCGGGGCGCCTCACACGATAGGAGGTTCGGTAGGCTGTTACTATGGCTCGACGCACTTGTCGGTTAGCTGCTACATGGAGGCTGCCTGAGGACCCAGACAATTGGGTGGAGGAAGCCGGGATGGCGAAGAGGCTAGCCGGCCCACTGCGTGGGGGTGCCTGGCAGTGTGCACCGCTATAACGGCAGACTCCAGTGGTGCAACTTTCAGGTGTAGCAGTTTTCCAGGGAGAGGGGACGACGGCCGGAACCGACGGCATTAGGGCAGCGGCGCGCTATAGGAGGTCGGCGGTGGCACACTATAGGAGTTTGGCGGAGAGGTGCGGGGTGCGGCCGTGATGGCCCTGGGCTGGGTGTGACGCCCTTTTTTTTCTTTTATGTTTCCACGCACCAACCCCTCTTCCTTTTTTTCAATTTTTTTAAATTTAAGACTTCTTTTGAAGTCTTTTCTCCCCTATTTTTTAAACTACTCTTCTCCACAAGTTATTCAAAAAATAAAAAAATCTAAAATCTATTCAAATAGCCTTTTAAATTAATAATTATAAAATTATTATATTAAAATAATAATCTGTTATTATTATAATATTATAATAATAATATAAACATTATTATAAAAATAAAATTAATATATAAATTAATAAAATATAAATTTTATAATTTTCAGAATTAAATTTAGTTCGGTTGAACTGATTGACAAATTAATACGTACTATTAAACACAAAATCGCTCCAATCCAAAAAAATTCAACTGTCCATAACATGGTCGTTCGAGATCGGATAGACGCGTGGTTTGATTCGTTGGAACTGTTTTTGAAACCTCTACGTAATTTTATGAAAATTCATTTAATTTGTCTTAAAAAATCTACGCGATCCATCTGATACCACTGTTAGGTTCCATGTCCCGTAGATGAAGTCAGTGGGCCGAGGATTTTAAAATTTTCCATCGGTGGGACGACGAAACTTGTTTTCGCTGACTATCGTAGCCCCAGAAAATTCCTAGGATCTTGTGTAAATTATTAATAGAAAAAAACTAAAATGAAAATGTTCCCGTTTCAAATCTGAAGCCGCGGTCTACTGCTACTAGTCGATGACGATCGTCACTTGAAGGATCAAAATTGCGATCCCTCTAAATCGTCCACACATGCCCCAAAAATCCATTAGAACATCCATTATCAAACTCTGGGTTCTAGCACAGTGATCAGATGATGGTTTCGACGTCCCGACGATCACCACATTGAGAAGCCTTCGATGCATTAGAGAGATCTTGATCCAAGCTTCTTGGATGGAGAGCTTCAATCTCTAGAGAGAAGTAGGATAGAGAGTCTCTCAACATTCATTCCATAAATGAATGAATATTTATTTGCACAAAATAATAGAGAGCCTCCACCTATATTTATATTGACGTTGATAAATACCTGGTTGGGTTCCCCGACCGCCATTTATATCATCGTTCACTAAAGAAATAATTTTGATGGACTATGCTACACCAATATTATTTATTATTTATATCACATACTTGTAATATTTATGAAATATATTAAGTGATAAAATATGAGTCATTTATCTTGACTTGCTATTCTGCTGAATATTAAACAAACATTGAATATTAAAATAATATTTGTTCGATTAATATTTTACCGTATTTACTGAACTCGTAAATATATAAAATAAATTCAATCACAAATATTCATAACTTGAATAATAATGAATTTATTTAATTCATTGATGATCGATAACTTGTAAAATGATCAGAACACGTGACGGGACCCACTATGTCCATATACCTATTCAACTGAATATGGTGGATTCTTGAATACACTATTGTGTGTGAACCTCTAGGCTCTTATCTCGATAGCAATGAATAAAATCCATAGACCAAGAGCAGAGTCTAGCAACCCATCATGGCCACTAAGGAGATAAGGATAGACATAGCAACAACAACCATCCTACAAACATTGACTGTGTAATATAATCTCATTTTTATTAAATATCTCATAAAGCAGAATGCACTATTGTTTCATCATACTTATCTTTCATTATTATTTGTTGATCTATCCGGATATATTTGCCTTTCTGCTGCTTTGGCCAAAGTCTTATGAAGGCGGCACCATCCTGATCAACCCAGCCTGAGATATACAACTTCTTGAACTTAGAAGCGACAAATCCTTTCTTGACCATTCAACTAATGTCATACCACCAACGAAGCACCCAACACAAACTAGCACGCCACGACATCATTGTAATGCTTATCGTCTTGCATCAAAGTACGTAATCAAATTATATACATTGGCCATGGTCTCAACTCAATAGACCAATACACATGTCTGTAGATAGGAATGACCAATGACACCCAAAACATGTGGTGTTTCTATTTGCGGGTCTGTCCTCATGATCTCACTACTAGAGATCACCAAGGGCGAACTTCATGAGAAGAAGCCTCAATGCTTATGAGCCCCCCATCAACTGATAGTCAGAAATATATTGTCTTCAGTAAGTATGATGTATCTAGACTATAGAGGAAATATTTAAGATCAATGTTATTTTATCTTTAGGTTCTCATTATAGCATGAGATCTTCTATAACCTCTCGACACGACAATTAATCTTTGGACATTACCAATATTATAGTGGGCATAGAAAATTCGGCACTATAATTGTAAGATATCATCGTGTATATCTAATTGTACACATGATATGGTAATAAAAAATTATTGCATATTTGGGACTAGGGTACCCACTATTTCAACATTTATGTCATCATAATAACCTTATCTTTTAGATTTAACTCTTAGTTAAATAGTTTGACATTTAACATGTATCCTAGTAGTTTTATATTATATGGTTAATAAACACACTATAACAATCCAAGAGAACCCCATGTGGTTAATTATTAATATATATAACCTTATATAAGTCCTTTGGAAAACCATAAATTTTTAGGAATATTATATCAATTAATAATATAGTATTTGTTTTAAAAACTCAATTATGTCCATCTTGACAGTATTTAGAATTTGATTTTTTTGAAAGCCATAAAAACTTTATCAATTCGAATAAATTTATTTAACCAATACTAACATGTAATATTAAGCTAGAAAATTAGCTTAATTCATTAGAAGTCTCAATTTACACTTATTTGGATATTTATAATATCAATTGTTTAAATATTTCAATAATAAGGTAATTAGCGCCTCATCATTGTGTCATAAATAAATTAAATTATATAATGTCTAAAATTTATAAATAAAATACAATTATGTAGTAAATAGTTTTATCCTTCCAATGAGTATTTATTGTTGAATTTATACTATGTGTAATCCTATATTAAAAATGGTTTAGTTGTTAAACTTTGAATTTAACTCTTTTAACTCTTCTTTAAATTAAATAATAATAAATGTTCTGATCTTATCCCAATGGACCAAAAGAAAAATATTTTATTCCTATGGTTGTTTCGGTATAATTATACTTATCCATTATAATTATAACTTGTGTTAGGGAAATTATGATATCATTTTTACCCTTAATTACCCTATTTACTTTTAAACAGGGTAAATAAAAGTCAAAAGATACTATTCACCAAAAATTATTTTAATTGTGTTGAACCATATTTTACTTGATGATATTAACTGTGTCTCTTGGATTTTTTAAATTCAACTCATAGAAGCGGTAAAATTATGTTTAATGAAAATATGCAAATGCTCATAGGAGGGGGGTAAAAGACTGTAAAAAGTTTGAAAAAATTTAATATATCTAAACTTATTATAAAATGACTCCAATGAAATAAATTGAACATATAAAGGTATTTTGTATCTATTATTAACTAAAATATATTAAAATAAAATAACTAATTATTTAAAAAAACTATGTTTTAAACAATAACGCAGTGTTTTTCACTACTCATCAAAAATTGAATGTTTTTAGAAAAATAACAAAAATTCAAGGTAATCTTATTTTGATATTCTAAATTATGAAATTTAGTCTATTTTATAAAATTAAAAACATAATAAGTTTAATATATTAATATAAAACTAATTGTCTTTTTCAAAACCAAATATTTGGTTTTTTAAAAGTTAAAACTTTAAAATGATTGACATGGTTTTATGTCAAATTTTAATGTTATATTACTTAAGATCACCAACATTGTATTAAATGATAAAAATATAATATAATTATAATTTCAAACCATTAAAATTCTTAATTGAACACTTTAAATTATTTTGATTAAAAAAGTTTTTTTCAATTAAAATTTAGTATTCTTCACTATTCACCCATATATGAAAGTTATCAGAAAAACACCAAAAATTCAATCAAAACTATAATTTTATGTTCAAATTCTAAAAAAGAAGTCTATTTGTTCAAATTGAGTATATAATAGTATCAAATAATAGATATAAAAAGGGTTTTCAATTAAAAGGAAGTAAAATTGAATTTTCTCAAAAATAAGTCCTTTATCTGAAAAATGAATTTGTTCTTATATTATGTCTAAGAAATGCGTAATATGTATTCTAAAATTATATGGTATATATAAAATTCATAATTCAGTTAATACTATTAATAACCACTTTTTGAATGACTAGTTTAGTATGTCGTGGTGCACTCGAACTCGTTGTTGTGTGTAGCACAAGTTATTGAATTACTTTGAACAGATACCATACTCTGAAATACTGGGGTGTTACATTCTCCCCTCCTTCAATAAATTTCATAATAAAAATTTAATATTGTTCTTAGAAAATAAATGGTCAAAAATAAAAAATACCTTTGTGGAAAACCCTAATTAGAAATTGGTTTAATAAAATTTATTCTTAATAAGAGGGAAAGAGAAATGTAAATGTCACCACCAAATTATGATATTGATTAGGAGAACAAAGGTGAAAATTTAAGACACATAATTGAAGGAAAAATGTAAATATTTATATGTAGTTATTGATGTTATCAATCACAAAAGAATGTAAAATTGAGAGACTCAAAGCCTTTAATAAATGATGACTTAAAATATCATCGCTTCAAAAAAACATAAGGTATTAGAATAACAAATTTTTCGACTTAAGATACCTTCCCCAATGTTTAAGAATTAATTTATTCATAGAATAAGAGTAAAAAAAATACTTGACAAGTAGAGTTTATTCCTTTAACTAATTCCTACAAGAAACTCATATTTCACTCTAAAGATAATAGAATTCAAAAAATATATATTTATCTTAATCGTATAGGGTTCCAAAAATATTTAATTTAAAATTCATTTGTCAGACCATTTTAAAAAAACTAAATTATACAAACCAAGACATCAAGTAGGCCAGTGGTAGGTGATGCACCCCTATCACTCTTCGGTTGAGTGTTCAAGTCTTGCGGCCTTACCGGACACGACAGGTTGTCACCCGACCTCCGAGTTGTACTTTTCATTAAAATCCAAAAATAATCTTTAGAAATTATTTATCTTTAATAATAGTATCCAATGTCAAAATTTATCCATTCAAACCTTTAGACTTACCCAAAATACATCTGTCCAAATTCACAAACCAAAATTTATATGGAAGGTAAACATAATGAATATTTTCTTCTACGTAATAACATGTGAATACATTCATCGTGTATTCTTTTAAAACATGGTTACACTCTAAATTTCCATAAAATAATATTTATTACATTCATACTTCCTTATTCCTTATAGAATACTTGGTATATTCTTTATATCCAGAAATGTTGTAAATTCCATCAATGATAGAACATATAAATCATTAACCAGTTTCATGGTAGTCAAGAATATCCAATATAATTTATCCAACTTAATAATATATTATTCCAAAATCACTTCCTTAGTAGTAGAATCATATTATGGTTTATCTTTCTCTCAACCATATATTTTGCAAAAAAATTAACCTGCTACTGAGTCACATTTCTTGGTTCCACACAATCTTAAGTCCTTAATGAAATAATACTACAGTACAATCCTTATATACTCTATAATTATTATAACATGTACTTCATTTATACAATACTCAAATGACAGAATAATTTAATAACAAAATAAGAACTCCAATCATTCCTATTCATATTCGGTAGTATCATAACTTTATTATTATCCAATAGTAACATTTGAGTTATAGTCTGATGATTTGGAAATCATTTCTTGTAGTGTTCTAACTCCTTGCAGATGAAGCACTATACATTTGAAACATTTTTCCTACCCTGGAAATCACATTATTGGTGTCCTTTTTCTCCACACTCATAATAAAATAGCATTCCTTTAAATCATTTATAAAGGTGATTATTTCCACAGTTATCACATATGCGAAAATCCTTCTTTCCCCTCTTCCCTTTATCCATCATTCTCTCTTCCATCCTTTTCTTCTCTTGCTTCCGTTCAAATCCACAGGACTCAGATAGTTCTTTACTTATCTTATTAACACATGATACTATTTATTCATATGATGAGAATACGTGGGAGACTATTTCCCTTTTAAATTTTATCTTAAAACCATGACTGATATGATCCTTCTTAATATTTCAATCATGCGTATTCCTGGAATCTTTATTTTTTCTACCTGGCACCATTTCAAAACAATTGAATACTCTAGGTTAGTTTATGAATCACAATACATAATTCAAAACTTGTAAAATACATAACATAAATTGAACAGTTTATGGATATAATTAATAATAATAAAAATATTTTAATTGAGGAGGTATATACAAATTAACCCTTCATAATGGTTTGTAAATTAAATAGGAATTATCCTATGAATATCCCCCAAGAGTCTCGTAACCTAGAGTGCAGCAAGACCAATTTTCATGCACCAGTTCCCATTCGAGTCTATCTCAAAGTGGTGTTTTCAGGTTTTACCCCTTTTCCAGAGCCGCCTCTACCTACTCATATCCATACAGGGATGTATTTCTTTGAAAACTCACAAAATCTATATAGTACCAAAATTATTGGAAGTTCATCTATACTAATCCTCAAAGTCAATATTACGGTAGTGTTCTCTAATAAGTTTTTTTGTAAACCTAATTTCCAAGTACTGTATTAAACGTCCTATGATACCAACTATAATGTTCCAACCTCAGTTACCCACATTCAGTGCCTTATTACATTACATTTCCATGATTATAAGGAATCATGTATCGAAAGACCAATCAGTTTAGCAGTCTTGGAAAATATATTACATACATGAACGTTACATTACATATTAGAAAATAAAACACAAGATAAATTATCCTTTGAGAATGACATTAATCCCCATTCTTAACCCTACTTATCAATCATATTGCACCACTTTGAATTATAGGAAAATAAAACATAATAAATTGGTGAGATCAGATGCTCAGTAAGGATAAAAATATAGCATAAACATTCATAAATAAGAATAAAAATTAAAGGCAATGTATTAGACTAAAAAATAATCTTTTTAAACATAATCTTCGGTATAATATAGCCAATGTAAATAAAATAATGTCATTTACTTATTCGCATGGATATTCTACAAGTCAAATAATCACATGCAATATCAACAACCAATTTCATAATGATGGAATGTTTAATTCCATACTTAATAAACACATAGTCAAGGCCATGTTCTAGCAATAAAAATAATATTTTGTCAAGGTCTTGTGCCCAGACACTATTTTGTCTCCTGAGACCTATCGATTCATCAAGGAGATATAGTGGGCTCCACTTTTCCCTTACTAAGTCCAATTCATTTCTCACATGAAAATGTTTAAACAAAATGTAAACAATCGTATTAAATCTAGAATAAAAAATGTCAATACTTTATCCATAAACCTTGAATGGTATAAAAATAATACTTCCATAGTCAATCATATCACAAAACCTTCAATACAATATAGAATATTTTTATTATAATAAATCAACTTCAAACATGTTTAAAATCCATTAAGGTATGTTGACATAGATGAAAATTATTTGTAAAACTCTTTGAGAGAAATATCAATTTTTCATGAAACCATTTATAAGTCACTAAATTTAAAAAGGAATACATTTAAAGATATTTTTTTATCAAATTTTCCCACACCACGTTGAAACTTTTCAAAGTAATTAACATTTTAAAAACATTCTTGTCCATATAAATAAATCCTTAAAAATCATTTTGAAAACATGGACATTAATGAGAATGATTTAGAATAATAAATATTTAAACCATTTAAAATGAAAATCTAGTTAAAGAGAACCTTACATACAATATTTAATGATTCATTTTGAAATCATTTTTATGAAATATGGGTATCTATGATAAATATGTCCCAGTAGATACATACACATAAACAATCTCGGATAATAATGAGACTGAGGAAATAACTCTTACCTTGCACATTCCTTTGGTTGAGGGAACGTTTAACCCCCAATATAATGACCATAGTACGTTATTCAATTATAAAAGAACCATATTTATATTTATTTTATCATAAAAGATTAATTTATGACTTTATACTACCCATTTAATAGTGATTTCCTTGTTAAATAAACATTTCATGTATTTTTCACTTTCTTTATTGTATTTGTTTTAACTTGTTATTATTGATCGTATCATTTAGATAATAATTTAAATAATTCAAGAATATAAAATATGATTTATATATCATATATATTTATAATATATATATTTTTAATAGATAGATATATTAAATTGGAGGCACTGTTTATGGAGACGGTACGCTGTACGTACGCATAAACGTTGTTTCTGTTTTCATATCATATTGAATACAAGTAAGTGAATAAGATATATGTAATTATATATATTTATATATATCTCCAGTATATTTATTATTTCATATATAATATACTTATTAATAATATATATTTTTATAATCCTCTGTGAATGGTGAACGTGGAAATGAATCTCATCGCATTGTGGAGATGGTAATCTGTACATATGCACGAGCGACAATATCATTATATTAATAGTGAAATAATTTGTAATTGGATGGTATAACATATATAAAAAATCATTATCATGGTATATTTATTATTTACAATAGTTATACTCATTTTTATACACTTAAAAATAATGATGTGTTTGAATAACAAACTACACCACTATGTGGAGACGGTAAGCCGAACGTACCCACGTATGATGACTTTGTCATTATAGGATGGATATAATAACAAATATGGTTGTACCATATATATAATAATGTAAAATTATATATAAGGTACTTGAGTTATTATTTTAGTATGGAAACAACAACAAATGAGGAAGTGTAAAAAAAATAACATGAAAGTGGGTGGTGAAATGTTTACCTCTTCACTGGGTGCTTCCTTTTGAGTTATTCAAATGGGCTACATAGGATGGATTTATAATAAAAATAAGGACTCTAGGTTAAAGGGAGGATATTTGATAAGGTATTTGGGTAGGGTTTCCCTGAGACAAAAGGCTTTGGTGGATTGAAATAATGAGAAAGGGATGTTCCCTTTTATAAGAGAGGTGAGGGTCACTTTAGGAAATTATTGAAATATTATTATATAATAAAATAATTTTCGGTTTTTAATGGCTTGAAAATTAATTATTTAGTGGATATGGTAGGTATGGGTATAAAAACTCTCAAATAATAGGTTTTAGACTTGTTTAGGTCATCATAATATCCTTATCTTTTTTATTTAACACTTAGTTAAATAGTTTTAAATTTACCATGTCTCATTGTATTTTTATATTATATGTTTAATTAACATACAATAATAAGCCAAGAAAACCACATGTGGTTAATTATTAATATATATAACCTTATATAAGTTCTTTTTCCGATCCTTGTATTTTTAGGAATATTATATCAATTATTAATATAGTATTTTATTTAAAAAAACTCAATTATGTCAATTTTGACACTATTTAGAATTTGATTTTATTGAAAGCCATAAAAAATTATCACTTCTAATAAAATTTATTTAAAAAATAATTAAATTTCATATTAAGCTATAATATTATTTTAAGTCATAAGAAGTCTAAATTTACATTTATTATATATTTATAATATCAATTATTTTTATATTTCATTAATAAGGTAATTATTGTATCATCATTGTGTCAAAAATAAATTAAATTATATAATGTCTAAAAATTATAAATAAAATACCATTATGTAGAAAATATTTTTTTATATTTATAATTAATATTTATAGTTGAATTTATGTTGTGTGAAACCCTATATTAAAAATGGATTAGTTATTAAACTTTGAATTTATCTCTTTTAACTCTTCATTAAATAAAATAATAATAAATGTCTTAATCTAATACATGTGGACCAAAAAACATCATATATTATTTATTAGGGTGTTTTTTTTATAATTATACTTATCTAATAGAATTAGGATATGTGTTATGGTAATTATTAAATCATGTTTACCCTTAATTACCCTATTTACTTTTAACTATGGTAAATAAAAATCAAAAGTTACTATTCAAAAAAAATTATTTTATTCTTATTGAACCAAATATTAAATACTGATGTTAACCATGTCTCTTGGAATTTTTAAATTGAACTCACAAAAGTGGTAAAATTATTTTTTATGCAAATTTCCAAATGCTCCTCGGAGGTGGGTAAAAGAGGGTAAAAAGTTCGATAAAATGTTATATTTCTAATATTATTATAAAATGAATCCAATGAATTACATTTAACATATATAAGTATTATGTATCTATTTTTACCTATAATAGTTTAAAATTAAAAAACTAATTATTTAAATAAAATGTTTGTTTTAAACAATAACGCAATGTTTTTCACTATTCAACAAAAATTGTAAATTTTCAGAAAAATACCAAAAATTTTCCCAAAGATAATTTTGATATTATGAATTCTAAAATGAAGTCTCTTTTACCAAATTATAAACATTGAATTTCTATTTATTAATTTAATATTAATTCTCGTTGTCAAAAAGAAAAGACGAGTTTTTAAAAAGTAAAAACTTTCAAAAGATTGACATGTGTTTATGTCAAATTTAAATGTGGAATTAATTATAATGACCAACATTGTATTAAATTATATAAATATAATCTAATTATACTTTCACACCATTAAAATTCTTAATTGAACACTATAATTTAATTTTATTAAAAAAGTAGTTTTCAATTAAATTTTTTTAGTTTTTACGATTCACCCAAATATGAATGTCATCATAAAAACACTAAAAATTTATCGAAACTAAATTTTAATGTCTTGATTCTAACGAAAAAGTTTATTTTGTAAAATTGAATATATAAAAGTGCCAAATATTGAATTTAAAAAGGGATCTCTATTAAATGGCGGTAAAATTGCATTTTCGAAAAAATACTTCCTTTATCTGAAAAAATGAAATTGTTCTTATATTATGTCTATGAAACACATAATATGGATTCTAAAATTATATGGATTATATAAAATTCAAAATTTAGTTAATAATATTCATAACCTTTTTTTGAATGGAATGTTTAGTAAGTCATGGTGCGCTCAATCTCGTTGTCGCATGTAGCGCAAGTTATTGAATTACTTTGAGGAGAAAACATACTATGAAATCATGGGGTGTTACAAAAAATAGCCTAATACTTGATAAGAAGCATCATAGAAAACATCAAATAACATACCCTCCTTAAAGAAACCAAATCATGGGAGTACTGCCAACATATCCTTAAGATAATTCAAAACTCACTAGAACTGATTTATCTACACAAATTTCTAGTCCTTCTAAGTCATTTATATTAGCGTGTCTACTACTCAGAGAAATCAAGCCCAAACCTCAAATAATAGCTACCCAAAAATAGAAAAATTAGAACCTCTACCATGTTCTTGAGTGCTACCCCAGAAATGATACCTCATCCTTTGATTGGTCTATAACTACAGCCTCCTAAGACACCACATTAGAAAATAAATGACCATATCATGTCTAAAAAATACACCTGGAATAATTTTTAAAGAGAATATTGTTTCAATGTACCTAAAAAAGTACTCAGAGATTCCCAATATGCATGTACTATGACTTCGTGTAAATCAAGATATTGTTGCTGATCATGATGATGAACTGGTCTAGGAACCTGCGAAAGATGGAGTTCATGATCCCATGAACCATGTTGTAGCATTTGCGACAATGAACATCATGAAAACAAACTCAAATTTCTTACCCTTTCACCTAAATGTGTCTTCAGGGTATACTCATTTTCACCATCATATAGTGATATCCAAACCATGAGTCAACCATTAAAACTAATTGGATCTTATCTATAGGTTAAATAGATAATTTATCCTCAAGAGGGCATAGTATTTCATCAATATCACCTGAATAAATCATGAGTACTCTTCACACAACCTTGGAATACCATTCACCTTCTTGAGGAGGAACACTGAAGCACCATAAGGTGACATACTAGTGTGGATAAAACCACTCTACCTTAGAACATCAACCATTGGCCTCAAATCACATTACTATATAGTAACTATTATTTTAGGATCCATTGGAATTATAGATTCACCCAGTAGTAATTTGATCCCAAAATTAACATCACATCATCTGGTAGCACTACAAATTCAATTGTAAAAACATCCAAGAACTCATCTATAACCCTAGAAATAGCCTTTACATAGTGATAAAATGAAATATCTACTAACTGCTACAAATAAATATCCACTTTCCATCCACTGATATGGTGAAATGCATCACTAATTATCACTACTCACAATCCCTCAACATCAGAATCTGAAACCCTACTCAAAAAATAATCAATCTATTCGAACACTTAATACATCCAATATATTACATGAATAACATGATATGGTTGTATCTTTATCAAGAAGATGTCTGCCACTTGATGGTGCAAACCCATCACTATTCTAAATCCCCAGCACACATCAAAATAATTAATATGTCCTCCAACCAGTGTAGATAACATTAGCAGAATTGGAATCCTCTCCACATCCATACAAAATTAAAATCCTGATTAAATGGAAATAAAGTATTAAAAGGATCATAAATAAAACTATTCACAAATTATGGTATATTATAAATTGACTGTACCTAAGAAAACCTATGGATAAAATAGTGTCTCTACCTATAATACATGTATATGAACACACCAAAAACATATTCTTATCTGATGTTAGAATCAATTTTTACATTCTAGACTATGTTCCTATGAATACGGACTATCATGAAGCTATACCATCCCCACACCATCCACCATTGGATATTAAAAAAGTGGCGAAGGTCTCAACCACTGAAGCTTCCTCAGAGGAAACTACAGATATTGTTGAGTAGAGGTAAAACTTCCCAAGTGAAACTAGCCTCACAAAATATTTATACACTTATCGTAGTGGAATATATGCCCTCAAAATACATAGAGCATGAATAGAAACCCAATGAAAGAATCTATAGATCCTCTTTCACATGAATGAGGAGAAAAATCTACCTTTATCGACCACCACTACTCAAAATACGAATATCCAAAACACTTATTTCCCACTACCTAAAATTATACTCTTGGAGGTTCTCTTCCAGCCACCTTCTCAAGGATCAACTGCAAAGGAATGAATATTCCTGATATGCTCCACAATGTATTCACCTCTATATATGTAGGGTCATAAATTTGGTGACCACATACTAGATCACATTTTTGATAGCCTCCTCATATTGAAACTATATCAAGTCATCATATGGAATGAATTTTTTATAAAATGGAAATAGGTCCTTGAACCTAATCATATCTCGCACACACTCAATATCGTTTTCTAAAGATAGAGAATCCCATGCCACTTTTCTTATTTTTTCCTAAATGATAGTAAACTAGAATAAAAATCATTCTAAAATACATGTAAAAATATATCTACCTCCATGTAGCCACTATGAAATAGATTGAAACACTGAATCATATCTTTGGGAAAATGACTAACTACCAAGGACACACATAACTCAGATTGTGCTCAGATTGGACTAAAATTGATCTCCAACTCCTCCAACCAACACTCAGTCTTCATATCTAAGATTATCCCCTCACACATTCATAATATCTATTCCAATAATGAACACAATGCCCTCTACCAAATATAAATTAATCATTTATTACAATTTAAATGAAATATCTGATAGCTTCCTAATCCAAATGTGCTACATTGACCTACATTATATCATTCCAAGGGTAAACCTCACACTCATGATTTCATTATGGTATAAAATTTATAATATGAAACTTTGTTTAAGATATATAGAATTTTAAAAAAAATGTAATGCATGTGATATCAAATATATTTATTTTTTATAATATTAATTTCAGGCTCATCGAGATAGAAAATCCCGCTCCATCTTATCTCTTGGATTTGAAAATATTAGTTAATATATTTCAAATAAATATAAAGAAAAAATATATTCTACTCATTATTACCATATAGAAATCCTTTCATACCCCAAATTAACAATCTAAGAAACAAATGTGGGAATATTGACCTTGAATGTGGGTCAAATACTCCAAGGAGCTCTCTTGAAAGCTCACATCCCACCACATCACACAAATTAATGGAGTCGTCCATCCATACAAGGTACATTGATAATGATCCTTGATCTCTACTAGTCACTTCACAAATATGTATCAATCTTTGATATATAGCTCACATGAGTCTATAAAGTGTGTATGATCATGAAATAATTTCATCAGTTCTAACACATGAATGTCTTCATTTACCTACACCAATTGTGGGGGTAAGGCAAGGTGGAAAGAAACCTCTCCATCATTCTTTAGGATCTTGACTAGCCTGATGATCCTTAGGGATAACTTGCCTCTTCTAAAAAATATCTATAGTTCAACTTGTGGGGACATAGTCAAGAAAAGAATATCCCACTTTTGGACTCAAAGGTGCAATGATGTTGATTTTCATAACATTTCTTCCTACTCTTGGTTGTCCCCATCTACTCACAGATAATCTAGACTTTCTATATCAACGTCAACACCATCTCTGATCCAACAAGTGATAGCTCACAAATTTCAGTCCAACAAAATAGTGAATTTCAACATCTATCATACAAGGCCTAAAATGTTTACATGATAATAGTAAAGTGATAGAATTTATTATAAGAAAACACTAGAAAAAAATGTCCCCACTACAATGGACGAAGTGTAACATGTAATCCCTCAGCATATCCTATAGAACATGGACAATGAACTTGGTATGACCATCTATCAGTGGGTGAAAAGATGAACTCATCTTCAACAGGATCCAGAATTCCTCATATAGACCTCCTTAGGACTATGATGTGAGCCATACATCTTGTTCAGAGTAAATCCCCAAAATAACCCCATAAAGGAGGATGATCTAACAGATGTAAAAATACTCCCAAAATATCCATCTAACTCTACTCCCTAACAGAAAGGAAGTTCACCGACTTAGTGAGTTTGTAAGTCTTCACCTTGATTGCATCATTCCATATAACATTCCATGGAATCTCATTCAAAAATTTGATGGATCTTCCATCCCATTGCCAACTTGATATCTCAAGTGGCTGTTAAAAACCTACCTGAACCTAGTAACGGGCCTTCAAAAGATGACATGTGAGACCCCATGAGATGAACATAGAAATGCTCTACCATATTCCATCCCACCAAAACTACCGTTGAAGGCCTATGTACATCTTAGAAAAAACTGGATGAACATCCAAAGGGGATGATTTGAAATCCATAATTACCTCCTCTCTTATCGTGAATGGAACAAAAATCCATCCATACAAAAATTTGATGCAATTCCCTACTTCAGAGAAACTATCTGTTGAATATATTGAAGATATCTGGTCACATATGACCTTATAGTCAATGTCTCCCAACTAAAAATACCTCACACATTGGAGAAGAAGAGGTGTAAAAAAATCAATAGAATAAAATTTAAACTCCCCTCCTCTACCAAGGTTGGTTTCAATAATTCCAACAGGACAAATGAGTCCTCAAGAACGAAAGACTAGTATATCTTGTTGTGGGGATATGCAACCATATTGTCCATTCCTTGAATATAAACTATCTCAAAGTCATAATACTATTATAACTCTAATAAAAACCTTTGTATTAGGTTCAGATCTACAATCATGAATAAATACATGATATTATGATGGTCTAGGTAAGAAAATAACTCTCACAAATGGTAGTAAATCCACATACTCATAGTGAATACCACCACTTCTATCTCTAGGTCATGAGTTAAATAATTATTCTCTTGGGGTCACAAATACTTTGACATGTATGGGATCATTATATACATATAAATCAACACATAGTCATGCCCGGCTTTGTTGGAATAAAAATTAACTTAGTACTCTGGAACATCTTCTAGTAGACTCAAAATATGAGAAATATTTAACCTCAATGTGAACTCAATAAAGCCCCATGAAACAACTCTATCCAAGTAAATGTATTTCCTTTCTAAGTTAGAGATGTAAAATGTTTTGTAATCCTAGATAAATCCACAATTTACCTCATGAAATACCCCTCTAAGAGAAGAAAACACTATGCCACTAACAGACTCTAGGGTGGATCCATAACATGAACTTCATTAATCTTCATTTGGTCCATATATAATACATTATTTGAAATGATATTATACATAAATTGAACCTCATAGATCAATAACATTAAGATTTATATCATAACATAAACATGGTGCTCTTAATGTAATTATTCAACCATTCTCAATTTCTCAATAAGCTATTCCTTTGATGTAATGTAGATGAGTATTTCATCAATAAATAAAACGATAAATTGGTCTAGGTCTGGAAGGAAGATCTGGTTCTTCAGATCAATGAACACTAGAGTGGATATTTTCATAAATAAATGGATCACCTTGATCTCATAATGTCCACTACTACAAAAATAGGCAAGGGAAGCGCCCCTTTATATCAGTGCTAAGCAAAAACCACTAATAAAGAAACCCTTTATCTGTGCTAAAATTGTACCACTGATAAAGGGATTCTTTATTAGTGAAAAATTTTTAGCGCTGATATAGGGTAACATTTTTCAGCGCTAAACAAGGACTGATAAAAAGACCCTTTATCACAGCTACAAAAGTGCTAATAAAGAATCCATGTATCAGCGCTAAAAAGTTAGCACTGATAAAGAGGACCATTATCAGCGCTAAAAAATGCACTGATAAAGGATACCTTTATCAGCGCTAATATTTTAGTGCTCATAAAGGTAGGATTTATCAGCACTTTTTTAGGGCTGATAAAACCATAGTCCATTATTTTATAAAGTCGGTCTCCCAGTTCCCTCGTTTTATCGCAACCTAAAGCTCTCGCGGTACTGGAACTCTGCGACTCCCCTTTGCCGCCCACTGAGTTCGCGTTGCCGGACCTCCGCTGCCCTCGAGGTTCTCATTGTCTGACCTCTTCCACCTGCTGAGCATCATGTTTCCAGACCTCCGCCGCCCTCGAGCTTCGCTTTTCCGGACCTCCACCGCCTACAACACCCTTGAGCTTCACATTGCCGGACCTCCGCTGCCCGCTGAGCTTCGCCTTTCCTGACCTCCCTTTAAGGCCTATTTTCCAAATCATTTTTTATATTGTTCTACTCTCCCATCACAAATAACCATATGGTTATTTGGAATGATAGATTTCATGGATATTTGAGATTGTGATGGTTCTAGGCTACATGATTCATCCTTTTCTTCTTCATGTGTGTGTCTAGGGTAATGCCCCCTGTCAAAGCTCGAGTTTTGTCCAACTTCTTCTAATGGTTCTAGAACTATTATTCTATAAATCATATCACACTATTAAAACATTTTTAATTTTAGTTTTGGGATGTGAGTCTTTCCCATCAATGGTGTTCTAATGGATTATGTGTTGAATTATTTCATCCCTAGGTTACATTTCCTCCAGTGGTGATGAATTTGATTCATCGTATATTCATGAGTGTTCTTCATACATATTGTGATGGGGTTCTTGGGGGTGGTCATCCAATATATTTCTATTAATCCTAAGGTATCACCTTTTTTCTAATGACTACGTTGGGGTTTTAGGTGATTTGGTATTTGATTATTCTAGATCTTAGAAACCATTCGATTTGATGGTGGTATGGCTGGATATGTTATATAAATTCTTCCAATAATCACCTTTATGAGAAGGTGTGGTTTGAATTATAGAATATATATTATTTGATTAAATTATATTATTAGGTTATGTTGGGTTGGAAATGGGTGATGAGGTTCCTAAGGAGATAAATTGTAGTTTGTTATCTTGTTAGAGAAGCTGTTGATGATGATGTTGATCAGGCACATCACGGTGCATGTATCAAGGCACGAGTATCATCATGATTTTAGGCATGATTAAATATCATATTTTTGTTTGAAATTTGAATTTATTGGTGTTTTATGGGGTATTTTTTTATAATTTCACATACTATTTGAACATATGTGGCTATGATATATTAATTTTTCCTTTTATCATTACTCCATTATTCTAGGATTTCCAATTAGTATAGTTTTTTACTATAAGTCAAAATGTAGAATCTTTGGGGAATGATTGACATGGGTTGATTTTCACTAAAAGGGATGGTTTATTCAAGTAAAATATCTCTTGAGAAACCTAGTTTTGGTGGAAATATTGATATGCTCATCATCAATGGAGATCAATGAGTTTACACTATCAGAGTGAAGTTCATAAAAAATTTATGGTCCTTCAGACTTGGATTCCAGTTTCACTAGATTTATCCTAGGTATCATCGATTACCTTATATCCAACACCATGTCACCATAAAGTATGGAATGAAGGATATCCTTTTTCTTTAAGGACAACATCACCCGGTTCTGATGGATTTCTAGGCCATCCAATGCTTGAACCCTATTTTCATCGAGGGGTTCCCCCCTTATTTCCATCAAGCTATCTAAGTTACTTTGTCTAGTAGTTCACTTGTATGGAATGATGCTGAGACCACCAAGCATTCTAGCTTTTCTACCCCTACTTCCATCTCTGTCCTTCTCCCTCACAGAGGTTACTAACTGCCTCTCTATAGTGGCCAGGCCCCTTCCTAGCAGTGTTTGTTCTGTCTCCCTTAGATCTGAGCCTGTCATCAAGCTCTAAATAATTATTGATTTAGAGAGAACTCCCTCACCAGACCCCATGATTCATTACCCATACTTCCCCTCCCACTTTGGATCCTCATCTCCCAATCATATTAAGCTTACCAACCAGAAGGGATTATGAACATGTTCAAAATAAAGGGACCTTAATGAGAGATCATCATCCCATATAAATCAGACATCCTCACTATAGAAATCAAAAAGCATAATGTCATTTTTGTTGTTGTCAAATAACACAAAAAACCCTATAATAATCATAAAAATTTTCTGGAAGATTATGTTGCATGGATTTCTACACTCTGACCCCTCCAACAGACACAAATGGGTATTTTGGAAAAATAAATATGTTGTTGAGACTGTTCAAGATTGCAATAAATTCATCTCTACCATGGTGTCAAACGGTGGCACCTCCTTCCTTATGAATTCTATTTTTGGAAGCTATGACCCACTTCAAAGGGAATCACATTGGAGTGAACAAAATACCTTCGATCATGGCCACCTTCCATTGTTTGTATGGGTGACATTAATGCCATTTCCATCCCAAAGGAAAGGAAAGGTAGAAGCCTATTTCAGAGGAAGGCCATTATGGAATTTGTTCAGTTCAAGGCTGGGAAGGGCCTCATTGATCTCAGCTTATCAAGTGACAGTTTCACCTAGTGAAACAACTTTAGGGGACATCACTGATTGTGAAGTCTATTGGATAGGTGTCTATCCAACATGAAATACACTAAAATATTCTCAAATACCATGTTTTTTCATCTTTCTTGAGGTATTTTGATTCACTCCCCCCCTCTTGGTTTCCATTTCTTCTTGGCATGATCACCAGAAACGGTTTCACTTCCACTAGAAGTGGGTTAACATCCTATGGTACCAAGACATGGTTTTTGAAATATGGAATGAACCCTTATAGGAGTATTGGGCCACCTTCAACCTCAGTGACCTGAACTTGATCCCCAATAGGTGCGTGTTTTCCCCTTTCTCCTCAGTAACCTTCACCACCATGGACTACTGTCGCATATGGGCTCTTTCAGAGTATTCTGATAGATGGAATGATAACTTTGTTTTATTGGATTATTAACACAAGTTTGAGATTTATGTGTGACTATATACTTATTATATGTTCTTATTATTTCTTACACACCACCACTTGAGTCGATTAACCTGATTGAAATCCATATTGGTACTTTGGTTCTGATGTGGATATGGGTTTTTATGTGTTTGTGACATGTGTCTATGTGGATATATGGGTATTTAGGAATTATGATATTTAATGTAGGACAGAGACCTAGGAGTGGTATATGTATCATTCTTGATTATTCTTGTGTTTGTTCTAGGGTGATTTGAGGAAACTATAATGAATCTAAAGTAAAAATATTTAATGAAGATGAATAAATACTAATGGTTAGGCTCTATTAATCTCTATTTTTATAAGGATGTTGGTCTCTTATACTGTATTTGGAAGTATTGTTTTGTGTACATGAACCATAAATACAAATATTTTAGATTCAAATTGGATGATAATGAATAAAGATTGGATGGATGATAATCGTTTGACAATAGAGCACGAGAACGGTGTGAAAGAGTTCATCATGTTTGCAAAGGATCAAGAAAAGGATCTTTATCAAATCCTTTGTCCTTGTTTACATTGTTTTTATTCTATAATACTTACTCCATAGGAGTTTGAAGAACATTTGATATGTCACGGAATAGATCGGAGTTATAAGTGTTGGAATAAACATGGAGAAAAAAATAATGTAGCTACTGGCTGGGATAAAACTGCATTTTATGGATCATCAGATATGAATACAAATATGGATAATGAAGAAGACCGTATGGAGTATGTGATTACAGATGTCAATGATGACGAATATCATATATAGAAAATGAATAAGACAATTGAAGATGAACTCCGTGATTTCCCAAAATTGTTTGTGAAGTTAAAGAGTTCTGAAAAGATGCCATTGTATGCTGGTTGCACTAAGTATACCTCATTTTCAGCTGTACTGAAGATGTATAAATTTAAATCAGGAAATGGATGGAGTGATGTCAGTTTTATGGAACAACTTGCTCTCTTGAATGACATGATCCCGGAAGATAATGAGCTCCCAAGCTGGACATATGAAACTAGATGAATGCTACACTCGATTGGTATGATTTCTGAAAAAAAATATATGCATGCCCGAAAGACTGTATATTGTTTTGAAAGGAGAACAAATCACTTACATAATGCCCATAGTGTGGTGCTTCTCAATACAAGAAAGATAAATCCAATCCTACGAAAGTTTTATGGTACTTTCCAATCATTCCATGGTTTAGGAATCTATATGGAAGTGAAGAAACTGCAAGACAATTATCCTGGAATGCAGATAAAAGAAATAAAGATGTGAAATTACATCATTCGGCCAACTCTCCTCAATGGATGAAAATTAATCATGAGTATCCTGAATTTGGAAAAGATCCGAGAAACCTTCGTCTTGCGTTATCTATAGATGGAGTGAATCCTTTTGGTTTTCAAACTAGCACTCATAGTACATGGCCTATTATGTTGGTGAATTATAACTTTCCACCCTGGTTATGCCTGAAGAAGAAAATCATCATGTTATCTATGCATATATCAGGACCAAAACAATCAGGTAATGATATTGATGTTTATCTGGCTCCTTTGATCAAGGATTTGAAGTTATTGTGCGATTCAGGTGTTATGTTGTATGATGCTTATAATAGTGAATACTTCACATTGAGAGAAATGTTGTATGGGACAATAAATGATTTCCCTACTTATGAAAATTTTTCAGGATATAGAATTAAAGGAACTCAAGTGTGTCCCATGTGTGATGAAGATACAGAATCAATTAGGTTGAAACAGTCATCAAAATCTGTGTTTCTAGGACATCGTAGATTTCTACCTCGTCATCATAAGTACCGATATTGGACGACATCATTCAATGCATGTTCAGAACAACGCGCAGCACTGTCTCCACTAACAGGTCATCAGCTGTTTGATAAATTAAAAGATCTGAACATAGTTTTTTGGTAATCCATTTTCGAAAAACCTTACGAAAATCCGTTGGAAAAAGAGATCAGTTTTTTTATTTACCATTCTGGAATTGTTTGTACGTCAGACATTTTTTGATGTGATGCTTGTGGAAAAATTTTTATGTGATGGTGTTATCGGAATGTTGCTAAATTCCCCTGGAAAAACAAAATATGGAATTAAGGCAAGGTTGGACATGGTTGACATGGGAATACGAGATGAGTTGGCTCCCGTGAAGGTTAAAAATCAAATGTTTCTTCCTCCAGCTGCTTATACTCTATCTAGGGAGGAGAGATATCAGTTTTACAACTTCTTCAATGATGTAAAGGTTCCAGAAGGGTATTCATCAAATATCAAGAACATTGTGTCATTGAATGATTTGAAGTTAAAAGGTTTGAAATCTCACGCTATCCATGTTCTGATGGAAGATCTAATTCCTATAGCTTTAGGTTGCATTTTTCTCATGAATGTTCATTATACATTAACCAAACATTGTTTCTTTTTCAATGTTATATATAGAAATGTTTTAGACCTGACGAAATTTCCTGCTATGGAAAAAGAAATTGTCATCATATTATGTGAATTAGAAATGTTCTTCCTACCAATATTCTTTGATATGATGGTTCATTTGATGATTCACTTGGTGAGAGAGATTCGACTTTGTGGTCATGTGCACTATATATGGATGTATCATGTTGAACGTTATATGAATATTTTGAAAGTGAAGGTCAAAAATCGAAGTCAGCCATAGGGTTGTATAGTGGATCGATATATTGTTGAGGAATCCATTGAATTTTGTACCAAATACCTATATGATGCGGAAAGCATTGGTCTCCTGAAATCTCATCCCACTGGACGCATTGAGGGTGAGGGAATTTCTGGTAGAGAAGTTGTGACAATCAGTATTACAGATCGGGAGCAAGACCCTCTTTATGTTTTTCATAATAGTTTGGAGGTTTATCCATATATTGAAACTCACAAATAAATTCTTAGGCAGTTGAATCCATCAAGGGCTGAAAAATGGTTATGAAATACACCTAATAACCAGTTTATAAGAAGGTTTCATGACTATATTTTTAAGCAGTTGGATGAAAATATGAATTCAATTTCAGAATGACTTCGATGGCTAGCCGCTGGACCAAGTGTGTATGTATTATCTTATAGTGTTTATGTAATTAATTATTATACATTATATACAGATGAAAATGCTGAGATAGTACCATGAAAAATAGTGGAGTTACACTAGTGGCTAAAGTGATACATGTTTCTGGTTGTATGGAAAAAAATCCAATTCATGAAAACATGTCATACATTGGCATTATCAAACTAATATGGTAGTTGGATTATATGACATTCCAATTGCCGATTTTTCAAAGAAAATGGATTGATAACAACAGTGGTGTTAAAATAGATGAATGGGGATTTGTGAAAGTTGATTTTAGTAATGAAGCATACAAAGATAAACAGTTTATAATGGTATCACAAGAGGTACAAGTTTTGTATGTTCCAGATCCTGCAAACCGAAAGTGGTCGATTGTTCTATTATCGTCCAAAACTACTAATGGTTCTAATGAAAATTCAGTTGGGGATGATCCTTTCAGTGGTACGTCACAATCATTTCAGAGCGGCCCTAATTCAGAGGATGTTTTGTATGTTAGAGGAGACCACAATGAAGGGACTTGGATAATCGATAGAGGTGTAAAATACCTTCAACCTTTGAAAAAATGAAAGAGTGTTCAATAAATAGGTAATATTTTGTTTGTAATATAGATCTTGTTATCTCATGTTATTATCTTATCATTACTGAATTTATGTAATCTAAATTAACTATTCAACCACTTTTGCAGATAATGTCTTCTGCACATTCTGGTGCTCCTAACCTTGAGGCTGAAAAAGTCTCTCAAGCTGCTGCTGCTGTGGCTACTGCTACTCCTACTGCTCCTGCAGCTACTGTTGCTCCTTCTGCTGCTCCTACTGCGACTCATGTTGCTCCTGCTGCTCCTCCTACTACGGCTCCTGCTGCTCCTACTGTTCCTGCTGCGGCTGCTCCTACTCCTGCTGTTGTGGCTCCTGCGACTTCTAGTGTTGAGGTCCAATGACCATCAGCACATGCCGTTTATAACAATTTAGATGAACATATAGATGATGTTGATATCAATGAAATGGTCAGGAATGAAGGACCAACATCACAGAAAACACAGGTGCATCATAGTTTGATGGTGTTAGCCAAAGTTATTAATGCGAAAAGCAAAGGCATCAAATTTGAAGTAGGATGGAATGCATGGGGCCAACATGTGAATATCAATAAGGATATTTTTAGCAGCTACATTGGAGTTGTCACTCGGCAACGATGTCGATTGACATAGATTCATGGCACCGTGTTGTGTTTGGGCTGAAGGATATGATCTGGGAAGAAATTACCTTAACATTATAAATTTATTTCTTTAATTTACTAGCAAATAAAATAATGAAACATTGTCTTACTCTTCTCAATCTCTTGGAGAGTACATTTATAGTAGACGATTCACACAAGGATTATGTACTAAGGCTTGCAGAAAGGATTCATCAAGGTTTTCCAACTATTTTAACAAGATGTTAGCTGAATGATTCCAAAGGTAAAAGAAACCCACACCCACCCATTGTCTAAACTCACCTGATATCCCAAGAAGCATGTGATGCATTTCTTGGCTGCCATGGGGATGATAAGATTCAGGTACATTGTGGATGATAATACATTGTTTTAGGAGACCTGTATTCATCACATTGATTGTCAATATTTCATTTATGAAAAAGAAACTATGTACTAAAAATAAGGAATGTGCATCTAAACCAGCATACCCATATCGTAAAACATGGATGGGGTACGCTTCATTAGGAAAGAAAATGGTACGTATTTTAAATTTGTAGTAATATTGTTAGGTTCCAACAAAAAAAATCATAATTATCTTTCTATGTTTATATGTAGATTGATGAGTTTAAAACCAAATACACCTTCATCCCACATCATGTGCTATGGAAGGAGGCACATGTGAATAAGGAAGGGAAGTTAGTAGATGAGAACACACAAAAAGTGTGGGAATTATGTGTAAGTATGACATGACGATAAAAATATTTGTTTTAAATTTCTATTATATAAAAATAATTAGTTATTTTCCTATATCTGACAGTCACAGGAATCAGCTACTCCTCTTGCTGATACAGACATATTTTCGATGGATTTGTAGCAGCCAGAAAAATACGGTCATGTCAGAGGTTTGGGGTTTGGGGTGATACCCTGAGTATATTTGTAGAAGAAGAAAAAACAAATGATATAGATGAAAAATTGGAACAAATGAGCGAAAAAATAGCAACCCTTGAAGAATGATTGCAATGGTAGGGAGAGTTTCTAGAAAATTTTATGGGTGGAAATAAAAGGGAAGACATAAGTCTGGAACAAACAGCACATGAACATACCACCCCACCCCCACCAGCTTTGAGGCGATCCATTCCCCTCAAATAACTATCTTAGCCATGGTAATCAATATTCTAATAGTTGTTCCCCTAAAATGTGAATCAGACAAAAACTGATAAGTTTTATGTACTGATCTTCTACAGGGTGATAATTATTGTAATTTATATCTGTCAACACCCACATATCACCTTTTAGTGAGGGCTACAGTGTTCAATATCCTAGATGCCACACTATATAATAGACCACTTCCGAAAGATCATCTGAAAGTGACGATTACTGTATCTCATGAGCCAAATGCAAAGCTACCTATTCCACTTGTTGACGATGATATTCATACAGTCGAAAAGGCTATTGGGACATTCATTGCATGGCCGTCACAACTTGTAAGAGTACATGCCATCAAATAGGTATTCATTTCCTTTTTTTCAAGCTAATCCTTTAACAATTAATGAAAAAATGGTCTGAACCAATGATTGTTGTTATAGACTGAGAAAGGAAAGGGGGTGAGAAACGTTGGATCAAACCCATCTAAAGGATCGACCAACCGATCCCAAGGAGCTACTGAAAGCCCAATAACACCACATGTTCCCTATCACAATTACTATCATTGAAGACTCATGTGGATATGAAGCTAAAAGATGGTAATAGTCATATAGTAGTTTTTGATGATAATTTATACGGAGAGGAAAGTAAAGATTTCATTGCTGCTGAAAATGTAAATGAGATCCTTGAAAACGGTTGGCTATTCATCACAGTTGTAAATGTATATATGAGGTATGTTTCCATGAATTGATTTTCTGAAAGTTGACCTAATGTGAAAATTATGACTAATTTCATTTTATATTGTTGACAGACGCATTTATGAAAAATAGTTGAAGGAATTTTCCCATGAGCCAAGATTTGGACTCGTTAGTCCTCATACCACATCTACACACCATAAAAAATTAGATCTATCAAAAAGGGATGCAATTGTGAATGGCTTACTGAAAACATTTGAATGCAAGTTTAATGATGATAGACTCTTCCTAATACCAACCATATCGGGGTAAAACTCTATGATTAAAGTATATCAATTATATTTTCATTTATTTTATTACTTATTCCCTTTTTTGTTTTTAGGAAACATTGGTTGGTAATTTCGGTGAACATGGATACTCCAATGATTTATTTTCTGGATTTAAAGCAAGAATATCCATCAAACCAACCACACATGATGAGGTTTGTGAATCTATAAGACACTACGTCTTACGTTTTAGGTCTAAACATCAAGTAATATAATTTATATTATCTTTTACTGAGGATTATGTTATGATAGGGAAGTGTATCATTAATGTCTAAAAAAGTAACGAGTACAGGGGATAAGCATAAGAAGGCGAGCAAGTACTACATCTGGAAAAATATCGGGGTATATATAATAAAATTTCACTATCCAAACACATCTCAACACAAGTCATATATTCTCCTAATGATCTTTTTTTGTAGTGTCCAAAACAAACAACGATAATTATTGCGGTTGTTATGTTTGTAAATTTATGGTGGAGATCATTTTTCATCATGAAATAATCATCCCTAAAGAGGAATTTTCAAAAACAACTACTAGTTCGTTTAATTTATTTATTAATTCTTTATTTTTATATTTTTTAGTACTAATCTGACTACTGAAAAGCCTCATACTCACAAGACGATATCTATATGTTAAGAAATGAGTGGGCTGTATACCTGATGACAAATTGTACACAAATAACATGAAGATCTGACTTGGGGACCTGTACAATTGGCGGTCATTTTTTATAGGGGTTTAGGGGATCAAAAAATGACACATTGATGTATGTAAATGTTTGTTGGAATATTATAATTGTTATTAAATAAACCATTATTTCTCAAATGTCTCAATTTCCCATTTTAACATATGATATACACCAACAACATGCAAGAATGATGATCCACTCAAAGGGCCTTTCTTTTGTTTAAAATGGATAGATTTTTAAGTAAAAACAACAACTCACTTACGGAAATCCAACCAAACCCATTAGGATTGTCTTTATCTATTATGAGAACAATCCACAGGTCCTTTATGACGTGTATGAGTCATCTTCGCCTCAATCCAAGGCACGGTGTGGTCGGTACCCCTCAAAGGGTCTCTCTTTTGTTTAAACTGGACAGATTTTAAAGTGAAAACAACAACTGACCTACATAAATCCATCCAAACGCATTTTAATTGTCTTGATCCTTCATGATAATGATCCATAGGACCTTTGTGATGAGTATGAGTCAACCTCTATTCAATCCAATGCATGGTGCGGCCGGTATCACTCAAAGGGTCTCTATTTTGTTAAAAAGGAAAAAAAATAGTGAAAACCACAACTGACCAATGGAGAATCAACCAAACACAATCAGATTGTGTTGATACTTTAGGATAAAAATACAAGGGTCCTTTTTTACGTGTAAAAATCATCCCCTCCTCAATCTGAGGCACGGTGTGGCCGGTATATCTCAAAGGGTCTCTATTTTGTTTAAAATGGTCACAATTTTAATTGAAAACAACAACTAACCTACGGAAATCCAAACAAACGCATTCGTATTGTGTTGATCCTTTAAGAAAATTATCCACCGGTCCTTTGTGATGTGTATGAGTCATTTCTGCCTCAATCCGAGGCATGGTGTGGCCGCTATCACTCAAAGGGTTTCTCTTTTGTTTAAAATGGACACAATTCAAAGTGAAAAGAACAACCGACCTTCAGAAATATGACCAAACACATTTAGATTTCCTTGATATTTTATAAGAACAATCCAAGGGTCCTTGGTGACATGTACGAGTCAACCCCGCCTCAATTTGAGGCACAGTATGGTCGGGACCACTCAAATGGTCTCTATTTTGTTTAAAATGTACACAATTTTAAGTGAAAACAACAACTGACCTACGGAAATTTGACCAATCTCATTTGGATTGTGTTGATACTTTAATAGAATGATCCACAGGTACTTTGTGATATTTAAAAGTCATCCCCGCCTCAATCTGAGGCATGGTGTGACCTCTATCACTCAAAGGGTCTCTCTTTTGTTTAAAATGTAAACAATTTTAAGTGAAAACAACAACTTACCTATGGAAATCCAACAAAACACATTCGTATTGTCTTGATATTTTAAAATAAATATCCACGTGACCTTTGTGACATGTATGAGTAAACCTCACCTCAATATGAGGTACGGTGTGGCCAGTATCACTCAAAGGGTCTCTATTTTGTTTAAAATAGACAAAAATTTTAGTGAAAACAGCAACTGACCACTAGAAATCTGACCAAACCCATTCGGATTGTGTTGATCTTTTAGGAGAGTAATCCACATGTCCTTTGTGACGTGTATGAGTCATCCCTGCCTCAATCTGAGGCACAGTGTGACCAGTATCACTCAAAGTGTCTCTATTTTGTTTAAAATGGACACAATTTTATGTGAAAACACCAAATGACCTACAAAATCTGACCAAACACATTCCTATTATGTTGATACTTTAGGAGAATGATCCACAGGTCCTTAAAGATGTGTACAAGTCATCCTCGCCTCAATCTGAGGCATGTTGTGGCCAGTATCACTCAAAGGGTCTCTATTTTGTTTTAGATGGACACGATTTTAAGTGAAAACGACAACTGACCTACAGAAATATGACCAAACGCATTCAGATGGCATTGATCCCTTAGAAGAACGATCCAAGGGTTCTTTTTGAAGTGTAAGAGTTATCCACGCCTCAATCCAAGGCATGGTATGACCGCTATCACTCAAAGGGTCTCTCTTTTCTTTAAAATGGACACAATTTTAATTGAAAACAACAACTGACCAATGAAAATCTGACCAAATGCTTTCAGATTGCCTTGATCATTTATATGAATGATCCAAGGGTCCTTGGTGACATTTATGATTCAACAATGCCTCAATCGGAGGCAGTGTGTGGCCAGTACAACTCAAAAGGTCCCTATTTTTTTTAAAATGTACACAATTTTAAGTTAAAACAACAATTGACCTACGGAAATAAGAAAAAAAAATACATTTGGATTGTGTTTATCCTTTAGTAAAATGATCCACGGTTCATTTGTGAAATGTAAGAGTCATACCTGCCTCAATCTGAGGCACGTTATGGCCGATAGCACTCAAAGAGTTTCACTTTGGTTTAAAATTGTCACAATTTTAAGTGAAAATGACAACTGACCTACAGAAATCAGACCAAACCCATTCGGATTGTGTTGATACTTCAGGATAATGATCCAAGAGTCCTTTGGGTCATGTATAAGTCATCCCATCATCAATCCGAGGCACAGTGTGATCGCTATCACTCAAAGGGTTTCTCTTTTGTTTAAAATTGACACAATTTTAATTGAAAACAACAACTTACCTATGAAAATCTGACCAAACGCATTCATATTTTCATGATCGTTAATAAGAACGATCCAAGGGTCCTTGGTCATATGTACGAGTCAACCCCAACTCAATCTAAAGAACGGTGTGATCGCTATCACTCAAAGACTATCTCTTTTGTTTAAAATGTAAACAATTTTAAGTGGAAACAACAACTAACCTACGAAAATCTGACCAAACGCTTTTGGATTTCCATAATCATTTATAAGAACGATCCAAGGGTCCTTGGTGACGTGTATGAGTCAACCATGCCTCAATCCAAGGCACGGTGTGGCCGGTATCACTCAAAGGGTCTCTATTTTGTTTAAAATGTACACATTTTTAAGTGAAAACAACGACTGACCTACAGAAATTTGACCAAACACATTCATATTGTGTTGATACTTTAGGATAACAATCCAATAGTCCTTTGTGATGTATATGAGTTATACTCATTTCAATCTATGGCACGGTGTGGCTGGTAGCACTCAAAGGGTCTCTCTTCGGTTTAAAATGGACAAAAATTTAAGTTAAAACAACAACTGACCTATGTACATATGACCAAACAAATTCTGACTGTCTTGATCATTTATAAGAACGATCAATGGGTCCTTTGTGATGTGTAAGAGTCAACCCTGCCTCAATCAGAGGCACGATGTAGCCGATATCACTCAAAGGGTCTCTATTTTGTTTAAAATAGACACAATTTTCAGTGAAAACAACAATTGACCTACGAAAGTCTGACCAAACCCATTCATATTGTGTTCATACTTTAGGAGAACGATACAAAGGTTTTTTGTGACATGTAAAAGTCATCCTCGCCTCAATATGAGGCACGGTGTGGCCAGTATCACTCAAAGAGTCCCACTTTGGTTTAAAATGGATACAATTTTATGTGAAAACAACATCTGACCGATGGAAATCTGACCAAACACATTTGGATTGTCTTGATCATTTATAAGAACAATCCACGGGTCATTTGTGACATGTAAGAGTCAACCCCGCTTCAATCCGAGGCATGGTGTGGCTGATATTACTCATAGGGTCTCTATTTTGATTAAAATGGACACAATTTTAAGTGAAAACAACAACTGAACTACGGAAATCAGATCAAACCCCTTCGGATTATGTTGATCCTTTGGGAGAACGATCCAAGGGTTCTTTGTGGCATGTACGATCTATCCCCACCTCAATCCGAGGCACAATGTGACCACTATCACTCAAAAGGTCTCTCTTTTGTTTAAAATGGACACAATTTTAATTGAAAACAAAAACTAACCTATGAAAATTTGACCAAACACATTCAGATTGCCTTGATATTTTATAATAACGATCCAAGGGTACTTAGAAACGTTTAAAAGTTAACCCCACCTCAATCCGAGGCACGATGTGACCGCTATCACTCAAAGAGTCTTTCTTTTGTTTAAAATGTAAACAATTTTAAGTGAAAACAACTACTGACCAACACAAATTTGACCAAACAAATTCTGATTGTCTTGATCTTTTATAAGAATGATCCACGGGTCCTTTTTGACATGTATTATTCACCCCTACCTCAATATGAGGAACGGTGTGGCCGGTATCCCTGAAAGGGTCTCTATTTTGTTTAAAATGGACAAATTTTTAGTTAAAACAACAACTGACCTACAGAAATCCGACAAAAACCATTCAGATTGTGTTGATCCTTTAGTAGAACGATCCACGGGTCCTTTGAGATGTGTATGAGTCATCCACATCTCAATCCGAGGTACGGTGTGATCGCTATCACTCAAAGGGTCTCTCTTTTGTTTAAAATGGACACAATTTTAATTGAAAACAAAAACTGACCAATGAAAATCTGACAAAATGCATTTGGATTGCCTTAATCTTTAAAATAACTATCCAAGGGACCTTGGTGATGTGTACGAGTCAACCCCGCCTCAATCTGAGGCACTCTGTGACTACTATCACTCAAAGGGTCTCTCTTTTGTTTAAAATGTAAACAATTTTAAGTGAAAACAACAACTGACCTACAGAAATCTGACCAAACACATTCATATTTACTTGATCATTTATAAGAACGATCCAGGGGTCGTTGTTAATGTTTACGAGTCAACCTAGACTCAATCCGAGGCACGGTGTGGCTGGTACCACTCAAAGGGTCTTTATTTTGTTTAAAATGTACACAATTTTAAGTGAAAACAACAACTGACCTATGGAAATTTGACCAAATGCATTTGGATTGTGTTGATCCTTTAGGATAATGATCAAATGGTCCTTTTTGACGTGTATGAGTCATCATCGCTTCAACTTGAGGAACGGTGTGGCCGGTAGAACTCAAAGGGTCTCTCTTTGGTTTAAAATGGACACAATTTTAAGTGGAAACAATAACTGACATACATAAATCTGACCAAACTTATTCTTATTGTCTTTATCATTTATAATAATGATCCATGGGTCCACTGTGATTTGTACGAGTCACCCTCACCTCAATCCGAGGAACAGTGTGGCCGATATCACTCAAAGGGTAGCTATTTTGTTTAAAATGGACACAATTTTAAGTGAAAACAATAACTAACCATCAGATCTCTGACCAAAACCATTCAGATTGTGTTGATCCTTTAGGAGAACAATCCACGGGACCTTTGTGATGTGTAAAAGTCATTTATGCCATAATCTGAGGCACAATGTAGTCGATATCACTCAAAGAGTCTCACTTTTGTTTAAAATGGACACAATTTTAAGTGAAAACAACAGCTGACCTACATAAATCTGACCAAACACATTAGTATTGGTTTGATATTTTCAAATAATGATCCACGGGTCCTTTGTGACATGTAAGAATCAACCCAATTTCAATCAGAGGCACGGTTTGTCCGGTATCACTCAAAGGGTCTCTATTTTGTTTAAAATGGACACAAATTTAAGTGAAAACAACAACTAACCTACGGAAATCCAACCAAACCCATTCGAATCATGTTTATTTTTTAAGAGATAGATCCATGGGTCTTTTGTGACGTGTAAGATCCATCCCCGCCTCAATCCGAGGAACGGTGTGACCACTATCACTGAAAAGGTCTCTCTTTTGTTTAGAATGGACAAAATTTTAATTGAAAACAAAAACTAACCTATGAAAATATGACCAAACACATTCAGATTGCCTTGATCTTTTATAAGAACGATCCAAGGGTCCTTGGTGACATGTTTGAGTCATCCCTGCCTCAATCCGAGGCACGGTGAGACCGCTATCACCCAAAGAGTCTCTCTTTTGTTTAAAATGTGTTCAATTTTAAGTGAAAATAACAACTGACATACGGAAATCTGACCAAAAACATTCGGATTGTCTTTATATTTTATAAGAATGATCCACGGGTCCTTTTTGATGTGTAAGAGTCAACCCTTCCTCAATCTGTGGCATGTTTGGCCGGTATCACTCAAAGGGTCTCTATTTTGTTTAAAATGGACAAAATTTTTAGTGAAAACAAAAAATGACCTACAGAAATCTGACCAAACTCATTCAGATTGTGTTGATCCTTTAGGAGAATGATTCATGGGTCCTTTGTGATGTGTATGAGTCATCCCTGCCTCAATACTAGTCACGGTGTGTCCGGTATCACTCAAAGGGTCTCTATTTTGTTTAAAATGGACACAATTTTAAGTGAAAACAACAACTGACCTACGGAAATCCAACCAAACGCATTCGGATTATGTTGGTCCTTTATAAGGATGATCCAAGGGTCCTTTGTCATGTGTACAAGTCATCCCTGCCTCAATCTGAGGAACAGTGTGGCTGGTGCCACTCAAAGTGTCTCTTTTGATTAAATTGGACACAATTTTAAGTGAAAACAAAAATTGACCTACAGAAATCTGACCAAAAACATTCGGATTGAGTTAATACTTTAGGATAATGATCCACGGGTCCTTTGTGATGTGTACGAGTCATCATCGCCTCAATCTGAGGAACGGTGTGGCCGATAGCACTCAAAGGGTCTCTCTTTGGTTTAAAATCGACACAATTTAAAGTGAAAACAACAACTGACCTACTAAAATCCAACCAAACACATTCGGATTGTGTTGATCATTTATAAGAACGATCCATCGGTCCTTTGTGACGTGTACGAGTCAACCCCACCAACCCCCTGGACCGCCCCAACCCCCCATGGACACCAACCCACCCCCTGGACACCCCCACCCCTCGGACACCCCCCACCCCCTATAAAGCCCCCCAACCCCTGCACACCATCCCACCCCTGGAAAGCCCCCCTCGGACATCCCCATCCCTTCGGAATCCCCCTTCCCCCCTTGGAAAGCCACCCAAAACCCTTGAATAGCCCCAACCCCCTGAATTCTGAATTGAATTCTTTATGTACTTAATTATCTTATGAATTATGTGTTAATGGTGGACGAGTATACTTGTTGTATGGGTATACATTGTCTAATTAGCTTATGATTTATGTGTTAATTTTTCATGGGTATACTTGCTCTAATTAGCTTATTAAGATGCTGATTTTTTTTCCAGTGTTTGTGTGTACTGCTGCATATTTTTTTGTAGCAGCAGACAGGGCATTTATCAACATTTTTTTTGCACTGATAAATGGAGCATTTATCAGCGCTCAATAAACGCTGATAAACTACACCTTTATCAGCTCTAAATAAGCACTGATAAAGGTTCGATTTATCATGGATAAGGAGCGCTGAAAAAGTACACCTTTATCAGATTCTTTTTAGCGTTGATAAAGGGTACCCCATTTATCAGCACTGAGCTTTACAAGGCTTTTTTAGTGCTGATAATGCCTGTTTTGAGCACTGATAAAGACCCCATTGAATAGACTGGAATCATCTTCAAACATCATATCAATCAAGGATCGTAAAAGTTTGATAAATTTTATCATCATATCAAGAAAATACACTTCTATCTACGGATATTGATCACCTTGTATCATTAGTTTCCTTTGGTGTCAGAACTCATGAAGCCCTCTAAACTAGTGTACATCCTTATATTTCACTATTCTTATAATAATTTGATTGATGTGAGGTGGATCTTCTACCAATATTCCTAGAGTAAAGATATAACGAGACAACTCTTAAACAAAGACATCATCACTCATTAGATTTTCCTCAAAATCCTATATTGGTAACATGGTTAGATGTCTTTTTGAAGGCATCCTAAAAATTAATCAAGATATAGAATGATATGATTAATATATTTATATTTGGGGAGATTAATTGATAAGTGTAATCAAAGGAATCAGTCATATATGATTCATGTACCAATTTTACCAACAAACAATGTCTTAATATGCCAATTTGACAACAATATAGTCAATGTCTTGGTTAATGTATACGTCAGTTGGCATACCAACATTGCGTTCCTAGAAATGAAAGCTACAGTCAATAAACATTAATATAATTACCGAAAAAATTATAACCAAACATCAGAAGGGGTCAAACACAAAATATCATCCTGTAGTTAGAACACCTCTAATAAATATCTATCAAAACAAGCCCTATTGGGCCTCACATGCTGGTATATGGTCGGAAAATAAAAATGCTAAGCTTTCATCCATAGGCTATGGGACGGGGACATGTATCGAGAAAGAATATCTAATATATGACTATTTTTACTAATGTACCAATACTCACACAACCAACCATATCCACGAAAATGTGTAGAATAATAATAATAATATAATGTAACGTCTTGAGTGAAATCTATGTTTGTAATAACCTATAAGAAATAAAAAATGTATTCGATAATGTAATGTGAATATTAAAGGGAAAAAATACATGCCCCACATGAAAATATGTCTATACCTAGTAATATATATAATAAAAATAAGGTTGAGGTATCCCATAAACTACTCTCCAATACCTGAAAACCATACATGGTCAAATGAACCTGATTATAAGTATACTCCATCAATTCCACTATCGATCTTCTCATTGTATGCATAAAACATGCCAATTGTGGGAAAACCTATGAAGGGATGAGTATATACATTCCCAATATGGAACTTAGGAAAATAAAGAGGTTTAAATAAAAGACACTATAAAAGTAATCATCTCATCCGAAAAAAATAGGGAAATGAAAACACATGAACGAAATGTATATATATATTCTCTTATAAGAAGCAATGTTGGGAGATAAAGGGGAACTCTATCGCAGATCCCATCTCAGCAAAGTGACTTCTAATAGTTTTAACATTCCATCATCACTACCTATATATTTCTTCTATGTCCATAGAAGACACGAGAAGTGCCCACACATTGGTATGGTAGGGAAGTACCCTTTCTGTATCTGTGAAAATAATATGGGTAAAAATTCCATATTATGATAGTGGAGTAAATTCTTTGTGGAAAGAGGACTCATTACCTAGTGTGATAGGGTAATATTTACTATATATCTGTAAAATTAGTATGGAGGACCCATGCCATGGTGTGATAGGGAAGTACTATCTCCATGGATAGAGGACTCACAACCTAGTGTGATAGGGGAGTACCACATTAGTATTTTCTTAAGGAGCATAGAGGATCCATTCCATTGGTGTGATAGGAGAGTACCATATCAATGGATATAGGACTCATGACCTGGTGCGATAGAGAAGTGTCACCTTTGTATCTCTAAAATGAGTATGAAACACCCATTTCCTAGTGATATAGGGGATTAAAATCATAATGTATAGTGTATTATCTCCCTATTAAAATAGGGTATTTCCACCGATGTATTTATAAAACGACTATGGAAGAACCATTCCCTAGTGTGATAGGGGAGTACCGTCTCTATGGATAGAAGAAAAAACCCCTCATGCAGTAGGGGAGTAATACCAATATATATGTACAATGAGTATAGATGAATCACACCCATTTGTTATAGGTATGTGTAATATCCATGGAAATAGACCCACATCCTTTTACAATAGGAGATTGTTTCCTCTATATTCATCCAATGAGTATGGAGGACTTGTTCCCCAGTGTGATGAGGGAGTATTGTCTATGTGGATTGTGGATATGCACCCTAGTAGGACAGGGGAGGTAAATATTTGTATCTATACAATGATTATGAATTACCTACTTAATGGTGTGTTATTGGAGTATTATCTATGCAGAAAAAGAAAATGAACCCTAGTTTGACTAGGGAGTACTATCTATTTCTATAATCATAATTCAGTATTTTTCTTGATCATTACAATCATCATTAGTCGCCCAAGGAAGAAACACACCCAAAAAATCATGTATAGTGTCTCAAAATAGACTAAAACGAATTCCATTATGTTATATAAGATAAAAAACATAGGATATTCTTATCATGGTCTAAAGCATGACTCAAAATGGGGGATATCTAGAGGTGGAATTTTCAAAAATATGTGTAAGGCTTGTATGGGGGGTCACATGGTGTTTGACTTCACCTGATCTCTGGGACATTTCCTCAATAGTGAACAACTTTACAGAAATTTACTATTACATATAATGTAAGTGTATTACATGGAATGTATCAGCCTTTAGAGGATGATAATTGTGCTTTTGATCATGTCCAAGCCCTTTAAGGCATTCTCATGTACTCCAAGAGTACACAACATGTTCTATAACATGGTGTCGTATGTTTGTGTAGATGGAATAGATCTGGATTCCTGGGGATGATCACATGACCTATGTCTGATCCATACAATGTGTCATCCTTATCATTTCAATGAAACCTGCCTATCAAGGATGTGTGACTACAAGGTGTGTGCTCATATCAATACATTCATTGTAGTCAAGACTTAGTAGAACTTCAAATCTGACTTACCTCTTCTAGATACACCACTCTCACTGTATAATCTCCATGATTCTTCCTTCCATCTAAAATATATCAAGGATAATGACACCATAAATAGTTCTTTTGGACTCTAGTGGTTTGTTATTAGAATTTGGACACCCGTGGGACTCTCACATAATGTCCCGATCAGCTCAAATTATTTTTCCATATCCTCCTCAGATATCAGTTCAATGAAACCAAAAATTCTATCCAAAATCAATTCTGACCCATTCAAAAAACATTGATCTATTTATTGTGCACATTACAATTATAGATCTTGGGGTCTGATTGCAAAGGACTTAAAGGACATTGTTGAATTCAATCCATGTACCCCAATGATGAAGAATTAAAAGTACATATGGGGGAAATGAATGAAAGAAATGTAAAATAGTCATTATCCAATCATTATTGTCTAATGAGTACAGATTATGAATATCTAGGATAAAAAACATGTCATAAATATTCATTATTAAGATAAAATTATTTCCTACCTAATGGTATTTTATTTATATTTTTTATACATTAAATAATTTAATTTATTTATGACATAATGATGATGTAGTAATTACCTAATTAATTAAATATTAAAATAATTGATATTATAAATGTCCAAATAGATGTAATTTGAGACTTTTTATGAATTACAATAATTTTTTAGGTTAATATGACAAATTAGGATTGTTTATATTAATCGAATTAATAATGATGTTATGAATTTATCAAAAACAAAATACCAAATAGAGTCAAAATTGACATTAAAGATTTTTTAAAACATTTATTATATTATTAATTGATATTCTATTCCTAAAAATATAAGGTTCGTCCAAGTCACTTATATAATGATACATGTATCATTAATGAACCATTGGGGTTTCAATTGGAAGTATATAGTATGTTTATTAACCATATAATATAAATATACAAAGAGACATGGTAAATGTCAAACTATTTAACTATGAGTTAAATATAAAAGATAAAGTTAATATAGTAACCCAAACCTGTCTAAATCCTATTGGTTGAGTGGTTTTAGACCCATACCCACCTTAGGATTTAAATAATACACTTTTTATCCATTAGAAACAGAAAATTATATTATTATAAAATAATATTTAGAGCTTTTCCTAAGGTGCCCCTCACCCCTCTTATAAAAAGGGCACTCCCCCTTCTCTCTAATTAAGACCTTCAATGCCATTTGGCTCAGCAAACCCATGGAAAAATGACCTCTCAACTGTCATACCTTTATCCTAGAGGCCTTACATTATTCTAAAAGCCAACCTAAGGATCCCTTTTCATTAAATCAAAAGAAATATCCTGAAGAAGAGGTAAATATTTCATCACCTCTTTCAAGTTCATTTCTTCTTCCACTTCTTCATTCTTTGTTGTTTCCATTCTAAAATAATAAATTCAGTATCTTATATATACTATGATGTTATTCTAAATATGGTACAACCATATTTATTATTCTATCCATCCTTTGAATGAAATGTCATCATACGTGTGTATGTAAGGCTTATCGTCTCTACGTCGTGGTGTAATTGTTATTCAATACATTATTATTTAGATGTGTATAATAGTGATGTGTAATTGATTTAAATAAAAAATATAACAGGATAATGATTCTATATATATAATATATCATCCAATTATATATTATTTTAATATCAAAATAATGATATTGTTGTTCGTGCGTATGTACGGACTACCGTCTCCATGAACGCGATGAGATTTGTTCCCCATCATATCCATTCAAGACTAAATTTCATTTGATGATTAAAAATAATTATTAAGGACATAATATCATTATGAATACGAATAAGATATATCATATCCATAAAAACATTACTTGCATAACAAAGCATACAAAAGAATACGAATCAGCTAACACCCGAAAAGACGATAATACTAAGATATTATTAACAAAGAAATGTTAAAAGATCATATATGATATCATATTAATGTATATGATTTTTTGTATAATTTAATAAAAATTATTTCACCATTATAAAAGTGTTTAACCTAATCTTGACCATGGAAAAGTACAATGTAAAGGTTAATTCTACAACCTGGTCATTATTCAAGGTTGTTTATATTTAATCATCTACTCGGACCTCTTTATCATCCATATCAATGTTTCTTAAAAAATGTATTCCAAAACATTTTTACTATTTTATAGAAAATGGGTTAAATTCATTTATAACCTTGTTTGACTTTTATAAGAATTTTATAAAGGAATATTTCCTTCGTTTTCCAAACAAGGTACTTTATGATCTTTTGGACAAAATTTAGGTAATAATGCTTTTTTAACTTATAAGGGGGGTGAAACTCTTTTCTGCCATTATAACATCTTCAAATATTACCTTACAAGATTATAAGAATATTTTCAAAATAAATTTTTTCTTTATAATTATGAAACTCTTAAATGATTTGAAAATAGAAAGTGATATTTATCTAAAATAGGTTTTGATTTCATCTATGTTAACATCCTTTGATGGATTTTTAGATTATTTGAATTTGATTTACTAAGATAAAAAACATCCATTTTTTATTGAAGGTTTTGTGATATGTTTGAGTGTGGATGTGCGATTTTTATACCATTCATGGTTTATGGTTAAAGTATTTACATTTCGTATGCATGTTTTAAAACAAATGTTTATATTATATTTCAACCTTTTCATATCAGGAATTTATTGGACTTAGTAAGTGACTGGTGGATCCCGCTATAGCTCCCCGATGCATCGGTAGGCCTCATGAGACAACTAGACATGTAATTGTCCGAGACCTTTCCCATTTTGATATATGGTTTTGGTCGAGGCCTTAATCATTTTTTGATGTCTTGGCTGAGGGCTTGGCAAAATGTTTCAGAATGCCGGACATTATACATACCCTCATTATGAAAATAATATTGATGGTTCATGTGGTCATTATAGTAGTATAATAACCATGATTATGTTTTATTATGGTATTATTTACTCATCTCATATTCCTTCCATAAAAGTATTCATGTTTATTATTAGTAAAGGCAAGTGGTGTCAATTATTCACCATGATTAATATTTATGTTATCTTCCACTGTATTTCTTACCCTTACTGAGTGTTTGAGATCACCCCTTTCACATGTTTCATTTTACTAGGATATAAAGAGTTAGATATGAGTGAATTTTAGGCATAATCTTGGAGGCATTGATGTTTCTAAAGGAATAAATTTGTGTTGTATTTTTTTCATGATGTAAAGTTGAACTTATGTATGAATCTTGTTTCCAATATTACTAAACTGATCGTTCTTTAGAGACATGATTTCCTTGTGATCATGCCAATGTTATTTAATAATGCACCGACTCTAGGTAACTAGGTTTGGGGCATTACAGTTGGTATCATAGGAAGTTTATTACAAACCTTGGAAACTAGATTTTGATAAACTCTGATTATAGCACATATCCCTAAGATAGAAATTGAGAATTAGTATTGAAGAACTTCCTATAATTTAGGTATTGTAGATATTTTGTGAGTTTTCCATGCATTACATCCTTGTCTGGATACGAGTAGGTAGAGGTGGCTCTGGAACAGATGTACTGAGCGGTAAAACCCGAAAACACCGCTTTGAGCTAGACTCGAACGGGAACTGGTGCATGACAACGAGCCTTGCTGCACTCTTTGTTACGACACTCCCAGGGGATATTCTTAAGATAATTATCATTTTCATTACAAATCACTATCAAGGGTTTATAATTATATACATCCTAGATGATGTTTTTTATGATTATGGATTATATTCATAAATTGTTCAATTTATGTTAACGGTTTTACAAGTTTGGAATTATGTATTTCGGTTCATAAAATAATCTAGTTTATGCCATTATTTAGAAATTCCACCTAGTGGAAAAAATGGAAATCGTATCAATGAATTCACTCCTTGTAGGGATTTTTTTTCTAATCAATACAATTATATTGGAGCTAGTTATACAATTGGTGCTACTCATCTAATCACTGTATTGGGACAACTCACTCAGGTTTTGAATAATAACCTTACCCGTATGAAGCACCCTAATCCGTAGCGTGGAGGATCAATGTTAGATCACTTAATGAGGAAACAATAACCAATATTCAATAGGGGTAAAAATACACTAGTATTTGAGAAATGGATAAATTCTTTAGAGAAAATATTCCATGCTTTGGGGAGTAACGAAAGTGAAAAAGGTGTCATGGAATTTTTCCTCCTCACTGGAGATGTGGATCAATGATGGTAATTAATTAAAAATACATAGGATGATGATGAAGTATAAAATATATAATAGAGGGAGTTTAAATAGAATTTCTTTGAAAAATACATTCCTTGTGACCATTGAGTAGATATGGAAAGGAAATTTCTGAGTCTGAGGAAAAAATAGGTTAAGAATGTCGCAAAGTATGAAGCTAACATTACAAGGTTACCGAGGCATGTTGTAAATTATATATGAAACCCAAGAATTAATATTGATCATTTATTTGATGGGTTGAGACCATTTCTCTGTCGAGCATTAGTCTCAAAATCCTTCTCGTCGTACGAATATATTGTCGCATGTGCTATGAAGACAGAAAAATAATTCTCTAAGTCTTATGACTTTAAATCAAAGAAAGTGAAGAAGAGATCTTTTGAGCAATATGTAAAGGGAAATAAGGGGAAAAGGGGAAATGTTGAATATCTATCCTGCAGAAATGTGGGATGAAACACCTGGGTACTTTCCTAAAGGGAATGGGAGTCGGATACAAGTGTGGTGGAAAAGGCCACCAATCTCGTGATTACAAGGGGAAGAAAGAGGCTAATGATGTTGAATGATACAATTGTAGATAAAGGGGCATTATGAAAATTAATGTCCTAAGCTTCAGGGAAACATACCTCATTAAAGTCCAAGGGATCAAGGCCATACTTATGCGATCATTACTGCTGAGGTTGAAGCCCCGAAAGACGTGGTAGTAGGTTATTTAATGGTTTCCTCAAGTTTTACGTATGCTTAAATTTTTTATGGATCATCACATTATTTCATATCTTCATAGTTTTCTATGAAAATTAGATATTTATAATTTGATTTAATAAGAGATTTTTCATTAAAAACTCATAATGGAAGTATAATTTCTACAATGATTTATGAATCAGTTCCCATTAGGGCATATAAATGTTCATTATCTATAGGTATCATTATCATACCCAAGATTTAATTTGATATAATTTTCAGTATTGATTGGATATCTAACCATGATACAAAAAATTAATGTAAGAAGAAAATGGTTACTATTTTTGAAGACAATGATAAAGAACACATTATATTTAGAGTAGAATCATCACCACCTAATTCTTATCTAGATCCACCCCCCAGTAGCTCAACTAAATTCAATTATTTGACAGGAAGAGAATAAAATAACATTGGGTGAGGAAAAAATGTTAAAATAGAGGATGTACCTATTGTGAAAGAATTTGTTAATGTATTTCTATTGGATTTATATGGACATCCTCCAAAACAAGATATTGAGTTTTCCATAGATTTAATTCTTAGTTCAAGGCCCATATCAAAGACCCCTTAGAGAATGGCCACTGTAGAATTAGTGGAACTAAATAAACAACTAGAGGCATTGAGTAATAAGGGATTTATTTTCCCTAGTGTTTCTCCATGGGGAGCCTCTATCCTTTTTGTTAAGAAGAAAGATGGATATATGAGGTTGTGCATTGACTATATAAAGATCAAGGATATAAAAATAAAGAAAAAGTATCCCCTACCTCGCATTGATGATTTATTTGAAAAACTTTATAGAGTTCAATACTTTTCAAAGATTGACCTTTGATCTGGATATCATCAGTTTTGTGTGAATAAGGAATACATTTCGAAAACAACATTTCGAACTAGGTACAGGCATTAACAGTTTATAGTAATGACGTTTGGATTGACTAATGCAGCCTCTAACATCATCGATCTAATCAATAGAGTTTTCAAGGAATATATTAATGACTTTGTAGTGGTATTTATTGATGATATTTTGGTATACACCAAAAGCTACAAAGATCATGAAAATCACTTGCGCATTATCTTGAAGACTCTTAGAAGACACGAATTATATGGGAAGTTTAGCAAGTATGAATTCTTGCTTCCGAAGATTTCTTTTCTTGGCCATATTATCTCTAATGATGGAATCTCTATTGAGCCTTCTAAGAGAAGGGGAATCCAAGAATGTCCATCACTGATAGGTATAACTAAGGTACATAATTTTATTGGTTTAGCATGTTATTATTGGCATTTCGTCCAGAATTTTGCCCGATTGACTACCCCATTATCTAAGATCACATGTAAAGGGGTTAAATTTGTTTGGAAAAAAGAGTGTGAAGAATGTTTTGAAGAATTGAAGATAATATGAGTCAATGATCCTATCTTGACTCTACCTTCTGGGAATTATGGGTTTGTTATTTGTAGTGATGCTTCGAAGAAAGGACTTGGTTGTGTCCTTATGCAGAATGATAGGGTTATTTACTATGCATCACGACAACTAAAAATTCATTCGAAAAACTATCCTACTCATGATCTTGAGTTAACAGCTATAATCATTTCTTTGATGATTTGGAGACACTATCTCTATGGTGGAAAATGTGATATTAATACTGATAACAGGAGTTTGAAGTATATTTTCTCATAGAAAGAACTCAAAATGAGGCAAAGGAGATGGCTTGAACTACTCAAGGATTATGATTGCATGATACAATACCACCCATGGAATGAAAATAATGAGGTAGATGCTTTAAGAAGAAAAGATCAGGGATTTTTGAACAAGATGAGAGTTTAAAAGGATCCTATATATCTGGATCTAGTAAAGATAGGTATGGGAATAACCATGGAAGGGGAAACATCAATACTTTTTCAAATGGATTACAAACCATTTTACTAGAATGGATAAAAATTTCTCACATGGATGATAAAGAGTTTTAAAAGAAGATTAAAGATGTGAATGACGGGAGATTGAGTGACTTCATATATGAAGATGAAATTTTGAAATTTGGGAAGAGACTATGTGTTCTTAATATACCTGATCTAAAAAGAGAATTTTTGGATGATGCTCATTGTTCCAAATTCTTTATACACCCTGGGAGCACCAAAATTTATAGAGATTGGAAGGAACATTTTTGGTGGGACAACATGAAGAGGGAGATTTCTGATTTTGTGTCAAGATGTATGGTTTTTTAACAAGTGAAAGTTGGAAGGAAATAGCATGGAGGAGTCTTTCAACCTCTTCCCATACCTAAGTGAAAATAGGATAATATTACGATGGACTTTGTCACGGGGATACCAAAGACTCCTAGAAGGAATGATGCAATATGGGTTATTGTTGATCGCATTACCAAGTCAGTAAATTTTCTTGCTATCAGGGAAGATTTACCACTTGAACGTTTAGCAAGACTATATATTAATGATGTTGTCAGACATCATAGAGTACCACTATCGATTGTTTATGATCGTGATCCCTGTTTTACATCAAGAATCTGGAAAAGTATTCAAAAGGCCCTAGATACTGATCTTCGTTTGAGCACTGCCTACCACCCCCAAACTTATGGTCAATCAGAACAGACTATTCAAACCTTAAGAAGACATGCTGAGATCATGCTCACTTGAATTTCAAGGTATGGGGATCAATATTTACTTCTAGTATAATTTTACTTTAACAATATCTTCCATTAATGTATTCGGATGGAACCATATAAAGCACTACATGGAAATATATTTCGCACACCAACCTGTTGGGATGATTTTGGTGAAAGAAAACTCATAGGTCCAGAACTGGTGGAAAAAATGATGGAAACGGTTAAGGTAATCCAAACCCACATCAGAGCAGCTCAAAGTAGATAGAAGAGCTATGCCGATAACCGAAAAAATGATTTGGAATTTTAGGTAGGAGATCATATTTTCTCGAACATATCTCCATGGAAGGGTGTTATTCATTTTGGTAAGAAAGGGAAAATTGAGTCCCAGGTATATAGGACCTTTTGAAATTCTAGAATGAATTGGGGCTGTAACTTACTGCTTGGCAATGCCGCCAAGTCTCTCCAAAGTTCACAATGTGTTCCAGGTATCACTGTTGAGAAAATACATTCCTGACCCAATGCATGTACTCACATATGAGTAATTAGAGCTATAACCCGATCTGTATTATTGCAAAGACCCTGTCAAGGTTCTTGATACAAGAGAATAAGTGCTGAGAAATTGGACGACTCGTCTGGTAAACGTACTATGGAGAAACCATAAGATGGAGGAGGAAACATGGGAACCCAAGGAACTTATGACGAAGAACCACATGAGTCTTTTTACGCATTAATACTCTCGAAATTTTGAGGTTGAAATTATTTGAAGGTGGGGAGAATGTAACACCCCAAGCATCCACATTATGCTTCTCTTTGAATAATGCAGTAGCATGTGTTGTAAACAACTTCAAGTTCTAAAACACCAAAACCAATCAAACAAGATATTATGAATAATAATACCCACTTTATAAAATTTTATAAATATTATCTTTCAAAATGGTCATCATTTTTGGATTCAGATTATCAAAATCAGCTTAGGGTGAATTTTTGGTATTTTTCTGAAAACTTTCAATTTTTGATGAATAGTAAAAAACATTGAGTCATTGTTTAAAACTGACTTTTTATTAAAATAATTATTTATTTTATTTAAGTTTATTTTTGGCCAAAATAGATACATAATACCTATACATTTTCAATGTAATTAATTGTATTTAGTTTATAATAATTTTAAATATATAAAAATTTTATTGATCTTTTTATTGTCTTTTACCTACCACCTAAGAGTATTTCCTAATTTACAGAAAATAAATTTTATAGATTCTATGAGTTGAATTTTTAAATTCCAAGAGATTTCGTTAATATCAAGGAGATAATTTTGGTTGAATAAGATAAAAATATTTTTTTGGTGAATTGTTTCTTTTTTACTTTTATTTACAATGGTTAAAAGTAAATCGGGTAATTAAGGGTAAAAATGATAATAGGATTACCCTAACACATGTCATAATTATATTGGATAGGTATAATATGACCAAAAATAATCATAAGAATAAAATTTGAACCTCTTTGGTTAACTTGTATTAGATTAGGACATTTATTATTATTTAATTAAAAGAAGAGTTAAAAGTGTTAAATTCAATGTTTAATAACTAAACCATTTTTAATGTAGGGTAACATATAAGTTAAATTAGAATATAAATATTCATATAAAATATAAAACGATTTCCTACATAATGGTATTTTATTTATATTTTTTAATTATTAAATAATTTATTTTATTTATGACACAATGCTGATGTAGTAATTACCTAATTAATTAAATATTAAATTAATTGATATTATAAATGTAAAAATAAATGTAATTCAAGACTCTTTATGAATTAGAAAAATTTTATAGGTTAATATGACATATTAGGGTTGTTTAGATGAATTTTTTTCTAAGTAATAATGCTGTTATAAATTTTAAAAAACAAAATACCAAATAGTGCCAAAATTGATATAAAAGAGTTTTTAAAACAAATATTATATTATTAATTGATATTCTATTCCTAAAAATCTAAGTTTCATCCAAAAGACTTGTATAATGATATTTTTATCATTAACGGACCACTTGGGGTTCTCTTGGAAGTATATAGTATGTTTATTAACCATATAATATAAAAATACAAAGAGACACGGTAAATGTCAAACTATTTAACTAAGAGTTAAATCTAAAATATAAAGTTAATATAGTGAACCAAACTTGTCTAAAACCTATTAGATGAGTGGTTTTCTACCCCTAACAACATTAGCAATTAAATAATCCACTTTTGGGCCATTAGAAACCTAAAATGATTATATTATAATATAATATTTCTATCTTTTCCTAAGTTTCCCTTCACCCCTCTTATAAAAAGGGCACTCCCCCTTCTCTCTAATTCACACCTTCAATGCCATTTGTCTTGGCCAAAACCATACCAAATATCCTATAAACTGTCCTCCCTTTGTCCTAGAGGCCTTAATTTAGTCATAAAGTCAACCTATGGAGCCCTTTTGATCACATCAAAAGGAAGTACCGGAAGAAGAGGTAAATATTTCATCACCTCTTTCAAGTTCTTTTTTTCTTCCACTACCTCTTTCTTTGTTGTTTGCATTATAAAATAATAACTCCATTATATTTTATATACTATGATGTTATTATAAGTAGGTTTAAACCATATTCATTAATCTATCCATCCATTGAATGACATGTCACTATACGTGCATACGTACGACATACTGTCTCCACGTCGTGGTGTAATTGTTATTCAATACATTATTATTTGGATGTGTATAATAATGATGTTTAATTGATGTAAATAATAAATATAACACTATAATTATTCATTATATATGATATATCATCCAATTTTATATTATTTTAATATCAAAAGAATAATATTTTCGCTCGTGCGTACGTACAGATTACCGTCTCCCCGAACGCAATGAGATTCGTTCCACATCATATCCATTCAAGACTAATTTTTATTTGATGACTAAAAATAATTTTTAAAAACGTAATTTCATTCTGAATATGAATAATATTCATCCTATCCATTACAAATGTTACTTACGTAACAAAGCATACAAAGGAAAATGAATCAGCTAACACCCGAAAAGACGACAATACAAAGATATTATTAAAAAAATGATAAAAGATCATATATGATATCATATTAATGTATATGATTATTTTATAATTTAATAATAATTATTTCATAATTATACAGGAGGTAAACCTACCCTCAACCAAGGAAATGTACAAGGTAAGGATTAATTCTACAACCTCTTCATTATTCAAGGTTGTTTATATGTAATTATCTACTCGGACCTATTTTTCATCTATATCCATGTTTCTTAATAAATGTATTCCAATTTTTTTTACTATTTTATAGTCTATGGGTTAAAGTAATTTATACCATTTTTTTAATTTTATAACATGTTTATAAAGGAATCATTCCTTTGTTTTCCAAACAAGGTACTTTATAATCTTTTTGACAAAATTAAGGTAAGAATGTTTTTTTAAACTTATACAGTGGGTGTAGCTATTTTCCACCTTTATAACATCATCAATGCTTCCCTTACAAGAATATAATAATATTTTCAAAATAAATGTTTTATTTATAATTATGAAACTCCTAAATGATTTCAAAATATAAAGAGATATTTCTCTAAATAATGTTTTGATTTCATCTATGTCGACATCCTTTGATTCAATTTATGTTTATATCAAGTTGACTTATTATGATACAAAACAACCATTTTGTATTAAAAGTTTTGTGATATGTTTGACTGTGGATGTGCTATTTTTATACCATTCATGGTTTATGGTTAAATTATTGACATTTCGTATGCTAGTTTTTATATGAATGTTTATATTATATTTTAACCTTTTCATATGAGGAATGTATTGGACATAATAAGTGATGGGTGGAGCCCGCTATAGCTCCTCGATGCATCGGTAGGTATCATGAGACAACTAGACGTGGAATTGTCTGAGGCCTTTCCCATTTTGATATATGGTTTTGTCCGTGGCCTTAATAAATTTTAGACGCCTTTGCTGAGTCCTTGACAAAATGTTTTAGAATGTATGACATTATACATTCCCTCATTATGAAAATATTGTTGATTGTTCATGCGGTCATTCAAGTAGTATAATACCCATGATTATGTTTTATTATAGAATTATTTACTCAGCTAATATTCCTACCATAAAATAATTCATTTTTATTATTAGTAAAGGAATGTGATTTAAATTATTTACCATGCTTAATATTTATGTTATCTTCCACTGTATTTCTTACCCTTACTGAGCATTTGAGCTCACCCCTTTCTTATGTTTCATTTTCTCTGGATATGAATAAGTTAGTTATTAGTGACTTGTAGGAATAATGTAGGAGTATAGGATGATTCAAAAGAAATAAATTCATGTTGTATTTCATTTCATGTTGTAAAGTTGAAATTATATATGGATCTTGTTTCCAATATTACTAAATTGATCGATTTTTTGAGACATGATTTCCTTGTGATCATGCCAATGTTATGTAATAATGCACCGACTTTAGGTAACTAGGGTCGGGGCATTACAAACTTGGTGATAAAAAAACATTTGATCATCTAATGCACAAATGGTGCTTCGTGACCCCAGGCCATAATCCCAAATTAAACACAATATTTTGGTCTCCAATAGTCTACCAATATATTAGGTTCATGATTCCATATATAATGATTCCTTCCAATACCATATGAAGAAGTTATATCTGTTTCAAAATTCTATAACATCGTAATCAACATCATCATCATCATCATCATCATCATGATCATCATGATCATCATGATCATCATAATTATTGTTATTATTGGGATCTTTGTGGACACAATCCAAAAGTACATAAAAGATTCCCAACACTGATTTTGAATCGACCACCATGAGTCAAGGTTTTGATATCACTGATATCTTATTGATCCCATGTCACACGAATAAGTGAATAATAAATCAAGACTTACACAATAATAATAATGATAATAATATTTTATATTATTATTATTATTGTTTTTGTTATGAAAAATTATTTCAATGACTAATGGGTGAAAAAATCCACACTCTAATCACCCCTTTCTTCATTCTATACACACAACCCTCTTTGATATTTCCAACTAAATATATTTTTTATAACATTTATATTTTTATCCTTAAACATGATAATAATATGGGGGAGAAAATATCTACATCACTCCCCCACTTACCCTCCCATGTAGTCCTCACCTCTAATGTTTTTTTTATTTTAATTTCATATTTTAGTTTAGTTAAAATTTAATAAGCAAACACTCGTAAATCCTGGGCCATTATAACCCTACTTTCTGCACTGAAAGTAGATTCAATCATCGTCTGATGCCCTATTTCATCCACGTGTTGCATAGAAACGTCAATCATTACTCCTCTGAGGAGATCCTCTCAATATGGATGGAAAACCACTAATATACACTCCAAATTTGGGTTCACATCATAATTCCCACACCTCTTTCATTCCTCCAAAATCAAAATTCAAACTCCTGAATCTGATCTATTAAAACAATGAATAAAATCATAGAGATAAATAATCATGGATATCATCAAATAACTAGACAAACAAATACAGATAATGAGTGAAAATAAAGGATGTATAAATACACAAAAAATAAATTCTATAATCATCATTGGATGATAAGATCCTAACTAATGATTGATATGTGAAAAATAATGGGTGAAAAAATGAGATTAAAAAAATAAATAAGTGATTTTAAAAAATAAAATTGTTAAATGAGTTCATGTGAAAAAAATATAATCACAGATAAAAACAATTATTCTAGATTATATAAAAAAAATTGAAAAAACAAATCATGAGACCTACCCCAATTATGGATCAACCATTTTTCAAGAACTCATTCACCAACAATGGATAAGAACAGTTTCATTAGCTATATCTCAATCCACCTCGATCTTGTTGTCCATCATCATTTTAGGTTGATCTACCTATAAAAAATTATCCCGTTCTCCTCCCAGATCTATAAAGGTAATATAGAGAACCCTTTAAAAAAATTCATAATCGAGTAGTTATAACAGATTTTAATTAGTTTATTTAATGAAACAAATTAATAAATTATACATTTATATTAATTTAACACACCTACTAATGGATGCTTTATCCTGTCATCTGGAACTAACCAAAATTAGGTCAAAACTGTGATAAGCCTCATGTTTCATACTCAATCATGGTTTTAGATGTTTGAGTTTATCCTTCATTCATGAGTTATTCTACTTTTTCCTAAAAACTACACATGTAGGATATTAAGATATTTAATATTTCGATAATTTCAATTCCTAGCTCACCAATACTTAGAATAACTTTTCATCTTATTTCCTAGCTCCAAAAATATTCATAGTAATATTAAAAATTATTACATGAAAAAAAATTTCTATCAAAAATAAATATCGGTTTGGGAAATTCAGGGGGTGAATAATTAAAGGAATGTGCTTAAAGAGGTAGAAAAACAATTAAAAGGTATTGAATTATCAAGAATATAAAAATATAGATTAAATTATAATTATTTTGATGTAGTGTTTTCCAATCCTCAAGAAAGAATTACCATGTAGAGAAAAAGAATAATTTTTGAGATAGCATTAAATTATCAATGGTTTCTAAAAAATAAAGAATCTATTCATAAGGTAAGAATATGTTTATATAAGTTGATAGTATATTTCAAATAATGAACTACCAAATTTTCCCTACAATTGGTATAACATGACCTACATTTCTAAGATAAAAAACAATATAAAATAAAAATCATTTACATGTCTTAAAAGGTGAATGAGAACATATCTTACACCACTTTGAAGAAATTATTTTTAAGGGTATTGTTTTTATTCCTCTAACTTTAGTCATAATTATGTTAATAAATGGATGGTTATTAAAAAAAAGAAAATAGTATAATAAAAAAGATATAATCTAGTAACGCCAACAACCATAATGAAATATTTATGGGGTTGCTGATCAAAAACCCATATTTCAAATTAAATGCAACAAAAACATCCCAATGAAGATGGGGTGAACTCTGGATGTCAAACAATAAAATTTTCCTTGCATTAAAAATATGATGGATGGTACATGAACTCCATTTATTTTATTATCATCAACAAGATTGGCCATTACAGATGTAACAAGGAAGCAGGAAAGCATGCCACTCCTTATTTAAAAAAAGAAGGATCCTCTATGCAGATGCTATTGTCTTAGATTAAAGAAGTCCCTTGGAAATTATCTACCTTTATGACTACCTAGATATCATGCTCAAGATATAAGACAACTAAGATGATGATTTCACCACAAGAGGATCCTTATGAAACTCTAAACAACCCAAAAATTAAAATATATCATTGAAACAGAAACTCCTTGTATTCTAGTTTCATAAATTCTCAACAATGATAAAAAACAGGCTTCTCCATTCATGTCAGCATCAAATAGAGATGAGTAAAAAATGAAAAATGACAAAATATATCTAAATAATAAATAAAAACATCTATGTAAGTCTATGTTTAATTTAAATGAGTTTAATAATAATAATTCTGTTAGAATGAAAATTATTCCCATTGGAAGATGGAATGGATAATTACATCACACAATCTTCTATAAATAATGAATGGATACCCACATTTGTCTCAACTCATTTTAAAGTGTTTTTGAAGTAAAAGAAGAATAAATTGATGGTTATTTTAGATGATACTAATAATAAATAAATGTAAAATAAATAAACATGGATATGTGATTGTGGGTGTTCATTACACATGACTTGATATATTATTTGTTCAAATAATGTAAAGGGATGAGAATACTGTATGCTAAATTTTTTCAATGATAAATATTAAAAATAAAGGGAATTGGAAGAGATATAATTTCGAGGGATGATATAAACAACACATAATTGATTTATATGGATTTATATTGACATTATATATTGATTATAAGGAAATTATGTGATTTTGGGTTTGATGTTTTATTCAATCATACGTTCCATACAATCAATGAAAATTTTGGGAATTTTGTAATTAAAATATGGTGGATAAATGGCCATTTATATCAATTAGACATCATATATAACCATTTATTAAAAACTATAAATGTATATAATATCTCTCTTAATTATAGGCTCAACCACATACATCATCATTGTATTTATGTAGTGTCTGACATTCCTCATATGAAGAGAGATAGGGAAATGTTATGTTATAATTGTATGATATGGATGATAGAGATAAATAACTATTAAAAAAAGAAGAATATTTCCTAAAAAATCATAGTGATCCCACTCTTCAGGGTTTCTATTACTTGGTATTTTATAATACATTTGATGAAACCAAAACAACATGTACAAAATGTCCTTCAAAATTCATGTTAAACATATATGGTTTTTAGTATAAGGCTATCACATGGATTGCATCAGTTCGAGAGAAAACTATGTGGTCATCCATTCGGTGGAAGATATATAGTTTACAAGAACACATGTTTTGTAGAAACATTATATAAGTCGTTGATATATTTTATAGTTTTACAAAATCCAATCATTATGTTTAGAGCATGGTTTTCCCAACCGTATTGTATCCATGTCAGTAGCCAAATTTATTTGAAATTTGAAATGAAAATTGTTACCCATGGATTTTTAGGGTACATAATCCAATATATCTCTAATATATCCTTAAATTATAGTATGTGTAATACCCCATGATATTATATTATATTTTTTTAATGAAAATAATGTTTGATAACAGACCTCACATGCAACACACAGCTTAACTGATCCGTCTGATAACATTTAATATGTTTGACCATTTTGAAACAACCATTAATTTGGTGGCTGTGAATAGGAATAAAAATGTTATAAAATATAATAAGATATTTTTTCAAAATTAAAACGAATAAAAACTATTACATTTATTAAAAATTTGTTGTAAATAATGATAAAATCTGTTGATGTTAAAATAGATATTTTTTATAAAACTGTTTTTATGTGTTTAATATATTTTTATCATAATATATTAAATTAGTTTCTATTGATAAATTATTATAATTTAATAATTACATTATATAACCCATTTAATTAATAAATATATTTATAATAATATTTATTTTCAATGTAATGAGAATCATGTTATTTTGTGCTTCAAAAATACATTTTCATCAAAAATGGGGTTTATCCCATATTTCCTATGAATATTGTATTTAATTTACTATAAATTAATATATTTTATTGAAAAATTTATATCATTTCTTTAATAAGAATTTATATTATGAAAATTAATTTTTTATATTTTTTCGAAATAATTACTTTTTGGGTGAATAGTGAAAAATACAGTTTTCACAAAAAAAACATGTCACTTTTAAGGAATTATATTGATGTTATAATAAAATAAATTTTTTGAACCTTTCATTAAAAAAAATATTTCTATTATTTAATAAAATGTTTATAAATGTATAATGATAAACATTGAAATATATTCCTAACATTTTGAAAATCTATGTAATGGTTTTATTAAAATAAAAAAGTATTTTTAGTTTTTCTCTCTCAATAAAGTTACTTATTAGAACATTTTGGTTTTCATTTGGTAATATAGAAAAATAAGTAAAATTTTATTTAATTTAATCATATTAATCACATTTTAATTAAAATTAATCTTTATTTTTCTGTAAAATCATTTTTAAGCTTCAAATAATCATTTTTAGTAAATTTGACTTTTCTATACATGATTAAAATTTATTAAACGTAATTTATAATAATTATTGGAGATTAATCATGTAAAAAATATTATATATTTTGAATTATAATAAATGATAATAGGTATTATGTCCTACATTATTTTTTATCATAATGAATTTAAACCATGGTAAATAATTATCTCCTTGTTTAAGGGTAAAATGAGTTAAATTTATTAAAAATAATTTGATGATGATTCATGGTAAAAAAAATTCATAAACCACATGATATTATTTTATTTTAAACATAAAAATATCATACTCTAATATATTTCAATATGGTTCCACTTTCACAAGAAAATGAATTAATATGATTTAGTTCTTTTATGTAATTTCATATGTGTCCCTCCCTTCACATATAATATATAAAATCTCCTACTACAATAATCAAAATAATTTATTAATATATATTTCCAAATTAATAGAGAAAAAATATTTCTGTAGTCATTTATATTATTCTTGAGCTCTTGATCTTACCCTAATAACATCCTAAGAAGGTTTTAGGTGTAACCCAAAGTAGGTCTATCAAAGAAGAGGTACTCAGCTTACAAAACACTTTTAAAGTTTATTTGTTATTATAATACCTATAAATATATTTTTACTATATTATTATAATGTATAGTATTTTTAAAATGTATTTACATTTTATTCTGATTAAACCATTTTGAACCTTTTTTCCATCTTATTGGAAATGAAAACACTCCTCATGTGAACATACGGACTCTCGTCACCACATAATAGTGTAATTAATTTTTAATCATCAATTTACATAGATGGTTATAAAGTTATAATTAAATAATATATATGTTTTTTTGAATAATATTTATTTTTTAATTATAATATATCTTCAACCTACTAATCCTTCCCTCAATTAGAAATTGATAACATCCCTCATGCGTATGTATGGACTACCACCTCCTTGAAGTGATGTGGTTTGTTCTTCTATTACCAACATGAACATATGATTATAAAATATAATATAAAGAACAAAAATTGTAATAATGAAATTATTAACATTCTATATTTTATATTACCCTTTCATAAATCCTTAATCATGAACAATATACCAAACTAATTTGGAGAAATTGACCAAGTGGTCGATATCATAATGAATTATTTAGTAAATGAATTTCAAATTATTATGAAATGAATTAAAAACTATAATATAGATGAAAAATGTTTTATTAAATTATGTAATAAATTTAAATTCATTATACTGAAGGATAAAAATTATATGACTATACAGAGACCCAATGTAATGGTAATTTTTTCTAATTTCAATTTCAATGAGACTTGTTTATATAATGCACACAATATTATTTATATGGTAAATATAGATTCTCATTGATGTATTATGTCATGAATTTTTATTTATTCATGTTATATAAATTTTTAAAATAATGGTTACTTTTAAAAGTAATTTTATTAATAATATAAAAGTTTTAATTTATTTTTGTTCCAATCTCATTTTATATAGAGATTGTTTTACTTTAGATTTCCATTGGGAATATTATATAATCCTAATATCTTAAATAACATTTATTTTAATCTAATGTTATTTTTAGTTTATATGTTTATATTCAATTTATTCTCTGGTTTGATAAAATAATCAATAATTAGAACACAAATAAGAGATACAATCATATTTCTTGTTCTCAATAAAAAATAGTTCTCTCCCTAATACATGTTCTCAAAAAATTTATGATTTTTAACTAAATATTTAATTTTATTTAATGTTTATTTGTCACTAAATTTCCTTAATTTATTATATTTAAAAATAAATCATTTTTAAAAATTCCAAAAAAAATTCTTTTTGTGACTTTTTACCAAGGTACAAAAATAATGATTTTTTAACATATATGGATTGAATTGTTATTCTCCCTATCATAAATATTATATATTAAAAAATACCTAATAGTATTCCATGATTATTGTTAAATAAATGAATAATTTCTATATTTTTTAACATTTTTACTAAAATTTTACCAAATGAAAATTATATTTTTCCATAGGTTTGAAAGAATGACTTGAAAAATTTTCTAAACATATTTTAATATCTATCATCATCCTTCGATGATTCATATTATTAATAGGTAATATAGTCTAATGATATCATCCACTTTATTTATCTTCATCAATTATGATCATGTTGTTTTATTATTAGATGGGGAAATATTTCAAATTCATAATTTAATATAGTGAATTTTTGATTTATAATAAATTTGGATAATTAATTTATTTGAACTATAAATATATAATGAATGAATATAAAATGCATGTAATTTGTAGGGTTAGTTGGAAATTTCCATTTGAGGCATTTGTGGGTCTCATGAGATAAAATAGTTGGCCACATTAGTAGGTTGATTGGTGTATATGAACACATACAAAAAATGTAATTACTGTTTCTTTTATGGTAATATTCATGAAAACATGGTCTAGTCATTGATGGAAGGATCGAGACTATTTTGATTTTTACATTTTCATTATATATATCCAGTTTTCATATTAATTTGGATTTCAATATTTAAATTATCAAATGATGTACATTGAAATTAAGTTTTTAAAAGAATTATATATGATAGGATTATATTATTTTCCATGTATATTTTTATTTATTTATTTCTAATATCTTATGTTGTGTGTAACTCAAACAATTAATATGATCTCAGAAATTAATTTTCACCCATTATCTAGGATATGATGAAGGAAGATTTTAATTATTACCAATGATCTAAGAATTATTCATTATAAGTTATTAATTTACAATTTAATATGGAAATAATTTATGAATATTGTTTTCCATGACTAATGAAATAATTAATATTGCAAGGTATGATACCTTGTATCATTTACCAATGTTATAACTATACACCGACTAAGGGTTACTTTGGTGGGGGGGATTATTGTTTATATTAAAGGAATTTCTTTTGGAATTTTGGAAACTATTTTTTAGATTAACATAACCATCATGATCATTATGATAAACCATTGTAAATTATTATAATTTATACCTATATAGGTATTTTAATTCCATGGATCAGTACTATTGATGAGTTTTAAAAAATTAAGGCATTCTATGGTTTAGAGATGATGCCTTTAAAAAGGAATGAAACTAAAACCCACGGTCAATGTATGGATTACTATATTGATCATGCCAATACATTGGGTGTTGGTGATAAATAGATAATGGACATAATATGGAATGTTTCTCAGGTTATAAATAATATCCATTCATGTATAGAGAAATCTAAATATATAGAATCTAGAGTGTAAGATTTTATGAATATGACTAAAAACTATCATGAGTTGAGATAAACAATTTGAACATAAATTAATTCGATAGAAATGAGAGAAGAGTACAGTTTAATGAATTTTAATGTGATAAGGGAAATGGAAGGAAAAAATCAATAAATAACCTATCAATAATATGGGGTGATGTATTTTGGTTATATTTTAATGGGAATGAGTCTTTTTTACAAGTGTTGGGAAAAAGAACATCATGATAAAAACTATAAGGGAAAGAATGAATCTATTGGTTGTTGTGCTTTAACTGTAATGTGATTGAGATTTATGCCAAAACATTCTATAAGATTAAATGATTAACCGAACAATGAATTTTTTTATTTATTTATTATATCATGAGATATATTACAGGTCATACAGATTATGATAATCAATTTAGAATCATTGTAGATATTTTCGGAGGAAATGAATTAATTAAAAAATATAATAAGGGTGATTTTTTAATTCATGAATATTTTATTTCTTTACAATATTCTCTCTATGGATGAAATATATATTGATCTTTTTCGAAAAAAAAACTATAAAAGAATTCCCTTGTGGAATAATGTAAATTTTATGAAATTGAATTCAGGGAAATTAATGTTAAATTAGAGAATATATGACATTGATGTTGTGGTATTTATCAATGTTGATATGGTATTAGGTATAAGATAAAACATCCAAGGATTTTTCTTATAGTATTTAGCTATATGAAAATTTTTGAAAATGTGAATTTTTGAAACATATGATCAATTTTATCAATCACCAAGAAAAGTGATTTTTATGAAATTGTAATATTTTTAGATAAATATTGATGAATATATATAAGACCATTTAGTTTGTCATATTATTGGATAAATGTATCCTTGGTGAAGGTGAATATATATTTTATCATTTATTTATGGAAGATTTTATTGTGGAATATGTAATATGGAAAAATAAATATTTGAGTGATAAAGGTTTTTTGGGGATAAAAAACGATGAGATGATTTTGGAAGAATAAATGACCAACCATTTTTGATTTTTGTATAAAAATAAAATCTATCATATTTTAGGAGATTTAAATTTATTAATGGATACTATTATGATTTTGTTAATTAATGTTTATAAAGGATTACTCATATTGGTTATTATTTTGCCTTGAGCTAACCATTTATACTTCAGATAGGGGGAATAACTTTTATTTATTTTTTGGATCTTATACTCAATTAATTTTTTTTACTGATTTAGATATGAAGAATTTATCATGATAATGAACATCCAGGGTTGAAATCATGATTATATAACAAAAAGAAATCATGTTTGTTAATTATGTTGAATTTTAAATCATAATAGTAATGAAATTTTACAATCATAATAAAACAGATGATAAATCAATCATATCTTATATGGAATATAACACTAAAGAATCATTTTTAATTTTCATAAAATCACATTAATTAATGAGTCTTATATATGAAGATTTATAACATTTTTCATGGTCATGACATCAAAATAAAAGTACATGATAAATTATATATCTACATTTATTTCTATGTTATTATATATTCAGTTTTGAAAAGAAAAGAAAAAATTTCAACGAGTCATTTTATATAAGTATGGGAGAATGTAATACCTTGAGATATAATATTATATTTTCATTTGAAATAAGACAATTTTTGATAATGTACCCTACAAATAGCATCAAGCATAAATGAGTGAGAAAATATTATTATTTACAAATAACTATCATGAATTGGATATTGGTTTAGAGGGTATGGATACGAATAAATGTAATATGAAATATTTATATAATAATATATAAACTATAAAATAAATTATACATTGATTATTTTTTTCTAAATAAAGATTGAATATTTTCAATGTAAAATAAATATTTTCCATAAAATATTTTTTATTTATGCAATATACTCCGATCATAATATATGAAATTAATTACTATTGATAAATGATTATATAGATATAAATATATTATATTTATACTTTAATTAATTAAAATTCATTTAATTTTTTATATTAATAATGTAATTGGAATAATATCATTTTACGGTTCAATTATACATTTTCATCCAAATTGGTTTTTCTTTCATGTTTTCTTGGATATTAGTGTTAATTTTTTCTAGTTATATAAAATTTATATGAAAAATGGTTATTATTTTTTAATCATCATTATATTATAATTAATTATTTATATTTTTTTTTTAAAAAGTCCATTTTTTGTGAATAGTGAAAAATGCCGATTTTACACAAAATTGCCACTATTATGACATTATAATGATATGAGAATAACCTAAATATTTATGAAAAAATATTTAAGAAAAAAATATTTAAAAAGTAAAGATTTTATATGAAAATTTATTTTTTAAATTATATGTATATGCATAATTGTTTTGAAAATCCGTGTAATGTTTTTTATTTTAATAAAATGTTTTTTTTTCAACCATCTTAATAAAATATTTAAAAAGTTCATTATATTTGGGGATGTTTTTTTAGAAAAATAATTATTATTGTATTTAAAGTAATATAATTAATCCCAATATATTCTCCATTGTAGTTTATTTTTCTATAAAATCATTATTACGCTTCAAAAACATTTTTCTAAAAACAGGTTTTGTTGCATTTTTTTGAACATATATTAAAAGTAATATATTCAACTTCTAGGAGTCGAATAATTTGAAATTTATTCATTATTTTTAAATATAGTAGTTAATATTATCTAATAATTTGGAAATTATATTTTTTTATAATTAATAATATCCATGTTAAATGTTTTTCACCACACTTAAGGGTTAATAGAGTTTAAAGGGTTTAAAATAAGTTGATAAGATTTCATGATAATGAACAAAATTTTTGAAACCTCATTATTTGATCAGATTTTGAATTTACCTGTATCATATTTGATGAAAAATGTTTGTGATAGTTTCAAAATAGAATGACTTTATATTATTAAAATCTTTTATAGAATTCCTCATGTATCTATGTTAAAACATATAAAAGGGAACATATTATCCTCCCTTACTCAGAAATCACTATCCCTCTAGATTAGAAAAGAACTACCCAAAAACTATAGTAGACTTCTTGACATTATTGTTGGTAAATTTTACTTACCATAATACAATCATAATTAATATTAATTTGTATACCAATTTAGTTCTCTCAAAGAATAGGTAATCATCTTAACTGATTTTTTCAATGGTTATTTCTTGAGTCGTTTTATAAATCGATTGGATCCATCATAAAAAATGAATATAGTATCACTAATATCATTAAATTTTATTATTTTAACAGGAAATCCATTTTCTACCTCCATTAAATCCTTTCGAAAAAACATCTCTCTTGTGTATGTACGACATACATTTTCTACATAACATTGTAATTTTATCTTCACCATTCTACATAGACGATTATAAAGGTAGAATTATTGAATATATTTGACATTTATGAAATAATTATTACTCTATAAAAATAATATTTCATTTAGCTTCCTATCTTTCCATCCATTAGGAAATGATAATGTGGCTTGTGTATTGTTGCGTGTTACCACACCCATGAAGTGATGTGAATTAATCATTTACTATCTCTATGCGTGGATGAATAAAAAATTTTATATGACGAATAAAAATTATATTCATGAATATTTTAGTAATATATAGATAGTGGAACCACATTATATCTCTTTTAACCAAACACAATACACCAATGTAATGTTGGAAAAATTGACCGAACAATATAAAAGTGGTCAAAATTGGAAAGAACTATTCATTGAATGAATTCCAAATGATTATAAGTGAACCATGTAAATAGAATATATATTAAAATTGTTCTTAATAATGTATTTATAAAATTTAAATTCATTATATATGAGTATTATACACCTAGAACTAAGAATCATCCCATGGTAAGGGTAATTTCATTCATTTCCACTTGAATGTGAAATGTATATATTACATGCCAAATTTTATTTATAGAGTGTATACAATACAAATATGAAACATTATATCAATAAATAATCTATATTAGTGGTATTTAATTTTATAGTTAATTTTTATTCATTTATGGGGTTTTGACTCAATACTAATTAACGTTGTATGGTATTTCTGTTATCATCTCAATTTATATCAGGATTGTTTATATTTTGATTTACATTAGAAAAATTATATAATCCTATTATTTTAAAAAATATGTAATTTCATCTCTAATAATGAGTTTTTGGGTTCATATATTTATATTCCATATTATCTATTGTTAGATAAGGAATTAATATACATAGTATATATAAGGGATAAAAATATTCTTTATTTTATTTTTGGGGTGAGAATCACTACCTTTCATATTCATGTTTTTGAATTTTTTAAAGAGCTTAACAATAAATGAAATTTTATAGACGTTTATTTTTAATACATTTTACTTTATTAAAAACATTTATATGAATTTTTTTCTAAAAATGTTTTTTCTAATTTTTTTTAAAAATACATAATGAATGCTTGTTAACATATACAGCTTGACCCCGTTTCTACCAATATATAAATTATATGTAACCAGCATTAATTTAAAATTTTCCATGATTAATTTAAATTAAATTCATGTCTCAATAATTTGGAACATTTTTTATAGAATATTATGAATAGATAAATATGTTTTTCACTTGTTTTTAATGAAACACTCTAATTTTATTTTAAGGGTATTTTCATCCTTGTCAAAAAACCTTGACGATTCTTATCAATTACAGGGATGATACTATAATGATACTATCCCCATTATTTATATGGATAACTTAAGATCAGGTTGTTTTATTTAATTGAATAATAAAAATTATATATTCTTAATCCTATAGGATAATGGTTCATTTAAAATGCCTTTTGAGAATGAATTACATTGATCATTCAATATAATTAGAATTAATTATACATGAAAATGGCGGATGTGGACCGATTATCAATAGATTCTAAATGAATTTTTAGGTACCAATGGAAAAAATAGTTGGCCATAGTAGGTGGGCAATTTTTTTTATACCTTCTCATTCATTGAATGTTTCACAAACAAGGCCATGGTGATAAGATTTAAGACAAATTGGTTGAGGACTTAATGTAACAATCATAAATATATGGATTTATCAATTTATATCATTGATAATTAATTTTTTATTCTCCATGTGATTTGTATGATGATATTATTCATGGATTTAACTTCAACTAAATACATTTACTCTATGTAATTTTATGGATTATCAACTTTTTTATGTTGATTATACCTTATTTATTAAGGATTTTTTTTGTACATTAACCTTGTTTAATATCTGAGGTCACAATTAATTTTTTTTTTCTTTATCATAAATTTATAAAATAAATCATTGAATTATTCTCAAAGGTGTAAGAAATTGTTTCATACTATGTTTTCATTTTCCAATATAATATGGAAGGCGTGTATGTTAATTTTTTTCCAATATTTCTATACTGATCTATCCAACAAGGCGTGATCCCTTGTATCTTGTACCAATGTAATATGTAAGAACTATCATTGGGTTACAATACTATCATTGTTACACTTTATTCTTCCATGAGGGATGTCTCCCTCCCATCATCAAAAAATTCATCCCTATATTAATTGATTTATTATGGATTTATAATGGTAAAACATTCATATTTTATCTATCTTATTTTTTACTCGCTCTTACTCTCATTTAATATTGAAGACAATTCATACAAAATAAATAATAGGATTTATTAGTTGATGGAAATTATCCTTGTGAATCTAAATTTGGGATAATTAATGGTCACGATTTTCAGGTCCCATTGATGATTTCTTATGTGTATTCCATCATAAAAAGAAACTTCTAGCCTGATTACCGTTAAATATTGGATGGTGTTCTGTGCATTTTATTTAAATATAATTTCATTATGTTCTTGATTGTTTAAAAATATTTTTTTATTATATTATAGTTATAATTTATGGTTATAATGATTTTATTTTTTAATTTAATATGAGTATTGATAGTAAAGGTTGTTCCATGACTTTTCAGGGGAATTTTGTTTCTAAAATAGATTTGTTTAGTCATGTTTTTAAAAAAGGGTATAAATATTATATTTTATGTAAAATTGGGGTTTCAAAGTGTTGGATCGATAATGGGTCAGTATTTGAGTAATGTAAAAGATTTAGTTTTTAAAATGCTTTTATAGAATAGATATTTCATTTAGAAACTATTTAATACATGGGTTTTATGAATTTTTTATGTCCAAATATTTTAAAATATGATATTAAGATGGATTGGTTTTAAAGAGATTATTTAAAGGGAATTTAATAAGACTATATACATCTTTTCATTACAATTATTTTTAATGATGGCACATTTGGAAGTTTGGAAGGATTGTTATATGGTGTCTTTATGAGACCATCTTGAACACTGATCAAAATTTTGTGTGATTCGGAATGTGGAATAAATGGTATATTATAATTTTCATCATCCAATAAGGATTATAGAAAATAGGGCATTAATTTTTTTATATAATATAGAAATTCGTATTTGGGTTTTTTTATAAGGGGATTAAAGGTAATGTGATATTTACTATTAAAATTATACAACAAAATTGATTTACCTCCTCCCATTTATTGACACAAAAGGTGATCATAGGTGTCTTAATAATGGATTGAGTGATATTTTTATATTTTCCCAAAGAGATAGATTACATATGAAATGGTATTAGAGGTTATAGGGGAGTCTCATTAGTGATACTAGATTAGAGTATTTGGTAAGTTATTGATTTAGGGATGCAACGATAAGACTATAAATAGTTCAAACATGAATATATATAAGTTCACCTCACAATATGATTAGTAATTTTCCCTGATTACTTAATGTTTCCCTTAATATAAATTCGGATATTTTATAGTATATATTTTTAGTGGAATGTATGGAATTATTTTTTTATTTTTTTGTTTTTCATGCTATTATTTAGTATTTATTATTGTGCATTTAGTTGATTTGATTAAACTGTTTTTAAAATGATTTTCAAATTTGTATTTATAAATTTAATTTTTATGATTTATTTTAAATGGGTGTTTAAGTATAATAGGATAAGGATAAAGTGATTATTGAAGGGATTATTTTATTTTTAAAAAATAATTTTTATAAATAGAAATGAATATAACATCGAATTTTATGTCTATTTGGATTAGTGGAAAAATTACTTGTAATGGTATTTCAAACAAGATAAAATATACTTTATTTTGAAATAGATATGACAAACCCTAGTTAAATCCTATAATGATTGTGTTTTATCAAAAATTCATTGCACCATTCGATATAGAAAGACTGTATGGATTTCCCTTAGGTACCCTAGATTTGATCTACTAATTGTGAAAGTCTAGAGTTTAGTTAATTCATTTAAGTGGTCGATTTATGTAGAGAGTGAACAAGGGTCACTTGGAGATTGATGGTAGTGGTTTGCATTGAAATTATTTTTTTTCTCAATTTGAATGCATATATACCATCCCTAATATAATAGATCTAATATCATTAATATTAAGTAATATATATCTAATCAAACTTCTATTATATGATGTTATTATAATGCATTACTCTATTATAGAATTTATCCTTATTTTTTTATGTAATAAAATTTCATGTATTACTATTGATATGTTACTTTTACTCATGGGGTAAAATGGAAAATTGGTATTGTTTTGATACAACGGATTTAGTTTATTTTTTAGGGTAATTCGGAATGTACTTCATGTTTATCATGGGTTAGCATGGATCCTCGGTTCAGGGTTGGAAGAGTTTGGTTCTTTACAATGTTATTAAAGCAACTACCTCTTACTATTTTTAAAATTCCTTTATACCATAATTACTAGGATCATAATCATCACATGAGATATGGGACCTAGTAAAGATTTATGAGATCCTTAAAATCATGGATCATCAGTTTCCATGGGTGTTTCGAATCTTAGTACAGATCTTGGGTTTGGTTTTGATCATTTTATGTATTATGATATATTATAATGAAACATTGTTCCGTGATGATGACATCAATGATTTATAGGATATTTTTTAGTATCAAAGGAAAAATAGGTTATTGGAAAGAGGTTGTATAGTTAGACCTAACTATTTTTTATATTTTGAAGAGCCATTGGAGAATGATATAACAACCACCATTAAGACTAAAACAATATTATTTCATGGTTTACTATCCCATGCGAACAAAACACTAATAGTTTTTATTTTCATTTGGTAATGTTTTTATCCTAAATATATTTTTAGATAGATAAAAATCATTCTTACCATTAGTATGATGTTAATTAAGAAAATGTGTTAGAAAATTAATATTTATTGAGTGCAGTTTGATTTAGATTTATTGTCAGATGTTTGAATTTTTTTGTTGAATATTGGTTTCTTAAAAAATAATTTTTATGTGAGTTATGTTTATTAAATTAAAATTTTAACATATTTGAATTTCTAATATGATGTATTAAATTTTTTTAATAAATGGGTTTCCAAAGGTAGTCGATTTCCAACTAGAATTTTGAAATTGATTTTGAAAGAAAATAGGGTTTGATACTTTGAAGAATTTATGGTTTATTTTTTATTCCAAGTAAATTTTATAATGTGTATTTTGTTTTAAAATGTTTTTTTTGGATTTCATTGACATGAGTATAAATATATAATGAGAGAATTATTTTAATGATTTTAATTCATAGGTTGACTTGGTTTTTAAAATAGAGTCTTTTAATGAAAAAAAATGATATGAATTGTCAAAAGTGTTGGTTTTTTAGAAATGCATGTTTAAGAAAACATGAATTATAATTATGTAATAATTTTTAATGGGTGATTTAGTTTCCCATTTGGTTATAGGAATTTTTGAATTGATTGAGGAGCATGAGTTGGTAAGAACATCTTTCTTGCTTATTTTTATATGAATCCTTGAATGATATTAACAGATGTTAGTGTGATTATCTTTTTTTGTAGATGTTGTTCTTTCTCTATCGACTATAACGCCATGTCCAGAGAAGCCCGGAGTTGGTGCATAATTTTATTAAATTGTCATGATTATATGGAATTAAACCCAAAAATACTGACCAGTTTAGTATTTTGGGAAACTATATTACATTTATGAACCATATATTACAATTTAAATAAAAAAATTCAATAAAGAAAATCTTTTGAGAACACCATAATATTTATATAATTACCCATCACATTCGTCATATCATACATATTTAAATTACACGAAAATTAAAACATAAGAAAGGGGTGAGACCATATTCTCATTAATGGTTAGAAATATAGTAGAAGAAATTTTAAATAAGAATAAAATATTTCAATAATGTAATTAACACAAACAAAATGAATTTAATTAATAACCCTAGAATAATATGGAATGAATGTAAGATAATCAAATAATTACATATTAATAGTCACAAAAGAATGAAAATTAACCATTGATATTATACTACTCGAATTATCACATGTAATATTATATCTAATCACCTAATGATGGAATGCATAAGGTGATACATCATTATCATATCATCAAGGCTTTGGGAAAGACAATATATAATAATGGGTAAAGACACAGTCAAATTTGTCACATAAGACATACCAATTCATTTATGGGATATATCGGGATTGACCTAAAACATACTATTTCCAATTCATTCTTCAAATGAAAGTGGTGAAACATAAACAACATAATAATTTTTATTAAAGAAATAGCATATTAAATGTGAATACATTAATATGATACCTTGAATGGTTTCATAATTGCACATCTATAGTTAAACAGATCATAACCCCTTCAATAAAATAATAAATCTTAATATATAAACTTCAATTAATAAAAATTCAAATGAAGAATGTTGATGTTGATGAAAATTCACTAAGAAAATCATTAAATTTTTTTGAGGGAAATAACTTTTTTACTAAAAAAAATTATTTTGAAATCACACATTATAAAAGAGATAATATTCATTGAAAATTACCTTGTAAAATTTAAGGGATGCTTCAAAATATTAAGGAATCTTGATAGCATTAAAATAAAAACATTCTATATAAGTTAAAAAAAGATTCCTTCCCTGTTTTGTTGGAAAAACCATGAAGAACCTTCTCTAGAAAATGATAAATATATACATTAATGAATTTTTAAAAATTAAAAAGGCATTCCAAATTACCTTAAAAAATAATTAGTGAATAATAAAATGATTAAATATTTACAAAACATAGATATGGAGAAAAAGATCTGATAATTAAATATTTAAATATTAAATGTTTCCCATACAACATTTAATATTAAAATTATAATCCCATTGAAGGAATAAAATTTAACAAAACATGATAATAAATCAATTAATGACATGAAATTTCAAATGATATATATATATATATAAACCTCATTAAATATGTTGGTTGTATAACATAAAACTATTCCCCAATGAAATGAGATTGATATGAAGTCCATTACACTTTGTTTCCATTTGTGTGAATGTTATTTACCAATATCTTGTGTGGGTATCTCCTCTTTATATTGAATAAATGACATATTTAGTTGGATTTATACAAAAAGATGACTTATTGTATGAATATGATACCTTGAATGGTTTCATAATTGCACATCTATAGTTAAACAGATCATAACCCCTTCAATAAAATAATAAATCTTAATATATAAACTTCAATTAATAAAAATTCAAATGAAGAATGTTGATGTTGATGAAAATTCACTAAGAAAATCATTAAATTTTGTTGAGGGAAATAACTTTTTTACTAAAAAAATTATTTTGAAATCACACATTATAAAAGAGATAATATTCATTGAAAATTACCTTGTAAAATTTAAGGGATGCTTCAAAATATTAAGGAATCTTGATAGCATTAAAATAAAAACATTCTATATAAGTTAAAAAAGATTCCTTCCCTGTTTTGTTGGAAAAACCATGAAGAACCTTCTCTAGAAAATGATAAATATATACATTAATGAATTTTTAAAAATTAAAAAGGCATTCCAAATTACCTTAAAAAATAATTAGTGAATAATAAAATGATTAAATATTTACAAAACATAGATATGGAGAAAAAGATCTGATAATTGAATATTTAAATATTAAATGTTTCCCATACAACATTTAATATTAAAATTATAATCCCATTGAAGGAATAAAATTTAACAAAACATGATAATAAATCAATTAATGACATGAAATTTCAAATGATATATATATATATATAAACCTCATTAAATATGTTGGTTGTATAACATAAAACTATTCCCCAATGAAATGAGATTGATATGAAGTCCATTACACTTTGTTTCCATTTGTGTGAATGTTATTTACCAATATCTTGTGTGGGTATCTCCTCTTTATATTGAATAAATGACATATTTAGTTGGATTTATACAAAAAGATGACTTATTGTATGAATATATGTTAGTTGAGAGGAAAAATGAGGAGGGGATTCTGAAAGAAGTCTCAAAGTAGTGTAAGGAAGTGAAGAAAGGCGTTACCTTTTAGAAATGATTTTAGGGGTACCTTCAAAAATCCAAAAAATATTAAAATATAATAAGGTGATTATATAGGTAAGAACTTCCAAATGGATAATAAATGAATGGATAAATACATTTTAGACCATATATTATCCCATTTTTATTGTTTAACATTTTGGTGTTTTTTTAATTATTTCATAACATATTAATTAAATAAAATATCATTATTGTGAAATTTAATAATATTCATTTTACATGACATAATATACATCCTAAAAAAGTGGGAATTAGTATCTAAAATTTGAATAATTAAAATATATTCTATATATTAATATAATTCATTAAACACATTATGAAATCTAAAATAAATATTTATAATATGTTTTAAAATCAATTTTATTTTTATGATGATTAAATAAAAAAATTTCTCACATTAAAGAAGAATTTAGGATTGTTATATAAATTCTAAAAATTCAAAATAAATTTATATAATTAAAAAATACATTTAGGTTTATTCATATTTTTTCCCATATGGACACATAAAATATAATAAATACAATGTGGGTGAAATTTTGTATCTATATTTAATTTAAATAATATATTAGTGAATTTTATATATTAGTGACCATTAAACAAGTAATATTAGATCTTAAGGTGATAATGGTAAAATAAAAATTATCCAAAAAATGTTAGACTTGTTTAGGTCACATTATTACACTTATATTTTGTATTTAACCCTTAGATAAACCCTTATACTGTTATAGTGACAACTTGTATTTTTTACTCTTTAAGGGACAATATAGTTACTAAGATATGTCAAATGAACCCTAATTGGGTATTGGATGAAATTTTAATCCTAATATAAATAATTTTGTTGAGGTTTATATTTTTATTAATTTTATATCTTTTAATGAAATATAATTTAGTTTGGAATATCATTATTGTCAAATTTACACTATTCATTTATAACTTTTGAAAATTTTGATAACTAAAATATATCTTTTTAAAAAATAATTTACAATATTTGTGATATGTAATAGTAATCATTAAAATTATTTTTTCACACTAATTGTGTCAAATTATATTTATTTTAATATTTTTTAAATATAATTTATTTCATATTTCCATTTATTAATCAACAACTACATTGTTATTGTGTAAGTATTTCATTAAATTATTACATCTCTAAAAATAAAAAAATAAACTATCAAGATAAATATAAACTTCTTATATTTCAAATTAATATTTATAGTCGATAATATCCCTTTTATTACCCCATATTAAAAATATTTCACATGTTAAAACCCCGAGTATAGAAAAAAATGACATTGATTTGAATATAAAATTATAATGATTAAATTCTCATAAAAAATGAAACAAATGATATGATAACCTATCCTTTAATTCTTAGGGATGAATAATACTTATCCCATAAAATTAGTAAAAGTGTCATGGTAATTTAATTAAAATATTATTATTATTATTAACTTTAATTAGTTGATTAATATTTAACTGTGGTAATAAACAAATATTACTAATGTTACTATTAATATTGATCAAAAAATAAAAGGGAACCACCTTATAAATTAGAAACATATTATTAAAAATATGCAAGATAATTTTATAAATTAAAAAAATAGGATTTTATAAAATTAATTTAAAATTAATCCCATACACGGATCGAGAAAACAACATTTTGAAGTAAAAATGTCCAAAAGAATGAAATATTTGTATATCCATATTCAATATTAAATTTATTACATCAACATTAATTAGATTTATAAAATAAAATATTCATCTAGTTATACTTCAAAACCATTTTAAAATATTATTTAACAGTATAAATTGTTATGACAAAAAAGTTGATTTCATTTAAAAAGAAATATTTTATCACATTTCATTAAAACATGAAACTTATAAGGATAATAATTAAAATTTCAATAATATAATGTTTAATTTTACACATTAATATTTTACCTTTGTTTTATCAAATTTAATATATAATTTTTTCAAATATTGTATTTAAAATATGTTCACCCTTAAAAGGCGGTAAAACTACATTAATAAATATATACATTTTTTGTGTGATATTGGGTTTATTATAGTCTTATACCATTAAAAAATATATTTTATAAAGTCTAAAATATTTTATTGTACAAATAACATATTAATTCACTATATAAATTTTCAGTTAGTGTAATAATTTAATTAACTATGAAAAGTGTGACTAAATAGTGTTTTTTGAACATAATTTTTCGTGCAATGCAAGATATCAAAAAAAAAATAAATTAATTATAAAAAAATATTTTAAATTATTTGGGAGCTAAATTTTACCCTCCTTCAATAAATTTCATCCTCTCAATTTTAAATTAAAATATGAAACTAAACAATTGATACTTGAAAATTCATGTATGGGAAATCCACATCAGAAATACGATCAATATAATATCATCCTTAAAAGAGGGGAATGGAAATGTAAAGGTAACCACAAGATTATACATTAATACTTGAGAAAAAGAGTGGGAAGTGAAAAATAGGACATATAACCAAAATCAACCAATCAAATTCTGATAGCGAGTGTTATAGAACATGATCATTATAAACAACACCAACAAAAAATCATAAATTTGTGATGTGTTAAATATGACATTGATTTCATAGTAAGAAAATTAAATGAATATCATTTTTGTTCTATATTCCATTACTATAGATGAGGGATTATTTTATTATCCAACTAAGAACTTACTGGATTTTATTCCATGTCATAAGGATAATCTCATTAATTTGTTGTTCTTAGATCATTTTTTACTTTATTTCATACACCTCAAGATAGATATTCTCGATGAAATTTTATTCCTAATGTAGTTTGGATGAATCATCTGGTCTGAAAGTATTTCATTATTCCTCTAATTGTTTTCAAATACAAAAATGTTAATCAAAATATATTTAATAAATCATACATTGACATAAAACAATGATATCAAATGTTCTACTTAATCAATTCAATAAGTAGTTACCTTAATACTCGTTAAAATTACTTCGTTCAAAATTCAGAGGCTAAACACTCAGCATAAATATCACTAAATTTTCAAAATTTGGTTCCCAAATCGAATAACGTATCTGTTAATATCACATTCCAAATATATAAACACATTCATCACATTAAAACAATAAAGGAAAATAGGCATGATTCAAAATCATTAAAGAAAAATTACTAAATTACAATTCTAAAATATCTCATGATTTCTATAACCATAATATCATATATCAATTTTTGAATCCAAAAAAATATAAATACACCAATTATTCCACATTAACTATAGTAATAACATAATATTGACCTTGACGTCTTTTCTTTTCCTGAGTTATATTTCTTTGATGCTTAGGAAATTCACGTGTATAGTCCCAATTCCATACAAAAATAGAAATGGACATTTCTAGATTCTTTTTATCCCTTTCAATCATAAGAATTGTGACATTTCTCCCCACACTTGAATAAAATATCCATTTCATGCTGGAAATTACTAGGGTGTCTTTTCTTATAATTATCACATGTGGGATAATATTTCATTCATGTTTTCACTTTATCTATCTTTTTACCCATCATTCCATCATTCTCTTTCATTATATAAAATAAATAATTCTTAAAGAATTATTTCTCTATCAATATATCATACAAAAAAAATATCTTCAAATGATGAGAAATTATGGGAGAACAATTCCTTTTAGTGGAATGGATGTCAATCCATCAAATAAATGACATATTTTTATCATCATGTTATCTATGTAGTTCATATGATGCATTTATAAACTCTTAAAGTTTTATTCATATTTAAAAACATTCTTCTATACCTTTTACCTTAGATTCATGAATTTTCTCTTGATATCTTTATGTTGTTCACTAGGGAAATATTGTATCAAGAAAAGATCTGAAAATTCCATTCATTCCGTGTTTTCTATTTCTTCCAAACTCTTCTGTGTTTTTAATCATTGACCACCATTGATACGAATCTCTTGAGAGATGAAAAAAATACAATAAAAACCTTCTCCGTATTGTTACTTTCGAAAGAAAGAAATTCCTTATCTCAGGGACTTATCAATTTCTTTTCTATAAATGTATTTTTAAACACATTGAATGGTGGTGGTTGTTGAATCATGACGTGGTATATCATTTTTTCACTGAATTATTGATTGAGATACTCCATATGGGTAAGGATTTTTCTCAAAACTTGAGGGAGAAATCATTGTATGGTTATATGTGATTGAACACCAATTGCAGATCTGTATCCAACATAATTTTCTATCATACGAGGAAAATCCCTACATGGATTACGCGCGTTGATAAAATAGTGATTCCTTACACTGGGATAGATTTCTAAACAATGAAATAGAATATATTAGATCATAAATTTCTATAACGTAATGTAAAATTTCAGAATTAGAGAATAAAAAAACAAATAGAAAATTTTCGTTGAACAAATATATAAATAATAATCTATATTTATTTTCATAGAATTTCAATTTCTTCAATCGGGTTTTGTTCTCTAAACTATTTTTTATTAAATCTAGTTCCCCTAGTTTTTAATAAACATCATTTGATACCAACTCTAAGACCATGACCCCATATATTTGGAGCTGGTGCAATAATTTATTACATAGGCATGATTACAAGGAATTGCATCTCGAAGGACCGATCGATTAATTAGTTTCGGAAATCATTTTACATAAAGGAAACTTGTATTAAAATTTATTTCATAAAATAAAACAAATATAATCTTTTGATATCACTATAATTATCATAGATTAATGAAACATATATTTCATAATATAAATATTTGCATCAAATAAAAAATAAAACATAAGAAACGTGAGATATCAGACGCTTAATAAGGTTACGAAATATAGTGGAAGATATCATAAATAAGCATAAATGTTGATGTAAATGTGATTAACTAAAACAAAATCCATTTATTTAATAACTCTAAGATATTGTAGAAGGAATGAAATATGATCAAAATATTATATATAAATAATCACATGATAATGAAACTTAATAATAAATATTCTACTAGTAAAATAATAACATGGAATATTAATAACTGATATCATAATTAGGTAATACATAATAAAAGACTCTGTAAGCATATTGTTATGTATTAATCCAAGAAACTATACAATAATGTTCAAAAATGTAGTCTAGTTTGTCTCATAATACGTAACGATAAATCTAGGGGCATTAGCAGGGCATGCTCAACCCTTACTAATACTAATTCATTCCTCATATGAACATGGTGAAACATAAATAATATGAACATTCATATTAATGAAGTAGCATATAAAATGTGAATACATTAAAAAAATCAAAGAATGATAGAAAAATAACACATAAAATGTCAATGTGATCATAAACCATTCAGTAAAACATGTAATCATAATTTAAAAACAACAATTAATCATAATATATTACATATTATGTTTCCATATATGAAAATAGTCTCTGAAAATAATTTTTTTAATGAAATACACTTAATTTTTTTCATTGAAGTTATTTATTTTAAATCTCTAAAATTATATAATAGAAATTTTCTTTGAAAAGATATTTATTAAGTTAAAAACGATGCTTTATAATATAAAGGTGTCTTGATGGAGGTAAAATCTTCTCATGGCATATAATATAAAAAGAATCATTCTATATATATCTTTTAAAAAACCCTCGAAAACATTTTTATAAAATGAAGAAGTATACTTTAAAAAAGTTAGAATTTAAAATGGATTAAAAATAAAATTTAAAAATTATTTGCCAATAAGAAAAAATATTTTGAAAACATTTTTTTAATACATGTAAATGGATAAATGTAAGGGATGATTTTATCTTTAATCATTCATGGAGTCCCATATTAGTTTGAATTCCTTTACCATACTTTTCCTTTTGTTTGAATATTATTTAACCTTGTATTCAATGTGTGTCTCCTTTTGATTATCACAGAAAGACTTTTTGGTTGGCCTTTCCCCAAATTTAGTCTTCTAGATGATTATAGGTAAGTTTTTGGGACAAATGGGTAGGGTTTGGTAAAGCTAGAAGGCCCTCTTTTTTACGAGGAAGTGATAGAAGAGGTTCCGTTTTATAATTGATGCGAGTGGAACTTTTGGAAATAACCAAAATATTAAAATATAATATATATATTTTAGATCCAAATACTTCCAAATGGATAATAATTTAATATAGAAATACATTTTAGACCCTATTTTATCAACGTGTTTACTATTTGATATTTTTGTGATTTTTATGTAATTTATTAATATAACAATTCAATAAAATATCATTATTGTCGAATTTGATAATGTTCATTTAATTTGACTTCAAATATGTCATGAGGAAGTCATAATTTGAATATAATGAATTAAAAAGTTTATAATATAATATAATATATATATATATACATATAATTCAATATACACAATAACTCATCTAAAATATATCAAAATTAATACTTTTAAAATGAATACTATTATTTTTCTATTAATTAAATAAATATTATTTTAGAAATGAAGAAGAATTTAAGGATGTTATATAATTTCTAATAATTCAAAAATTATTTCTATAATAAAAATAATATCATTAATATTAACGTAGATATTTAGGGTTATTCAACTCTATAGTTTTTACCAATGTGGACACATAAAAAATATTAAATACAAAGAGTGTGTCATTTTATAAGTATCATTGATTTAATTAATTTATATGAAATTTTCATGGAAAAGTTTCCATTAAAAAACTCCAATTTGTTATTATGGTGATAAGTGTTTATTTCACTTCATATGATAATTTTAAACAATTCTCGGTCATATTATTTATTATACCATATGGAATTAACCCTTAGTTAAACCATTTAACACTAATTATAAGTCATTGTATTTTAATTATTTCAAAGATAATATAGTTATAATAAGAAGTAAAAAGATCCTTAAATGTGTAATGGATAAAATTATCAACCTTATATCAATCAATTGGATGATGTTTATATTTTTATGAAACTTATTACTTTTAATGAAATATTATTTATTGTAAAATATAATTAATGCCTATTTTTACACAATTCATATCATGAATTTTAATAAGTATCATAAATACTAGGTATACTTGGAAAAAACATTTAAAATATCCCTAATATATCAGTGTAATCAGGAAAATTCTTTTCTGTCAGTAATTTTCTAAAATAATAATTATTTTAATATTTTTACTATCATTTATTTGAACATTCCATTAATTAAACAATTATTATATCATCATTGTGAAAGTATTTAATTTAATCATTTATTTTATAATAAAATTAATTATTAATTAATGTATTGAATACAAAAATTTTATCATTCAAATTAATATTTACTATCGAACTTATCTTTGATATAATCCCATATTAAAAATATTTTATTTGTTAAAATAGGAGTATGATAAAATTGAATTTTCAATGAATATAAACGTTTACGGGTTATATTCTTAACCAAATTTAATAAATAGTCTCATATCATATCCATTAATGCATAGAGGTTAATAATAATCATCCAATAAAAATAAGAAAAATTTTAGTGTACATTTTTAATATTTATTATATTTTTTACCTTTAATTACACGATTTACCCATAATCGTGGTAATAAAAAATAATACTAAGGTTACTACTCTTAATGAACCCAAATAAAATGGTAATATTTACAAAATATGGGCCTTATGATTCCAAATTAGTAATATTTTTTCTAAATTAAAAATAAATAGTTTTAAATAGTTAATTGACGATTAATCACATTGAGGGAACGAGGAAATGAATTTTTAAAGAAAAAACATCCAAAAGAGCAAAATATTTTTATATCGTTATCCAAAGTGGAATTGATTAAAATGAGCTTAATTTTATTAACAAATAAATGATTTATCAAATTATAATTTAAAACTCACTAAATTATAATTTAACATTATATATTATTTATTACAAAATGTTTTTTTCAATTAAATTACAATATTTCATCACTAATCTTTAAAATATGAATCTTATAAAAAAAGTACAAAAATTCATCTAATTCAAACATTTATATTACACATTAAAAAATATTATTTTGATAAACATAATGTATAAAAGTGGAAAAATGTTAATTAAAATAGGTTTACCATTAAATGATGATAATTTTTTTATAAATATATTGCATTTGATGTGTAATATTGAGTTTTTTATTATTTTATGCTAATAAAATATTTTGTATTAATGTAAATACATTATATTGGATAGAAAAAAATAAATTAACTATATAAATTCATTATATGTGATGGAATTTAATTCACTATACAAAACGTTAAAAAATAATGATTTCTTTAAACTTAATGTTGAGTTCATTGTAATCTATGAAGAAAATTAAATTAACACTAAAAGAAAAAATATGGAAAATTAATGGGGTGATACATCAACTCAACCCGAACACAATATTGATTGGTGATTCATGTAACATCATATACTTTAACTTTTACCATGAGTTCTTGAATTAATGGAGTCTTTTACCATATCATGGATTTGTTATTGTTAGATTGAGTCAGTTATCTTTTGGGATGGTAGTTTATAGTGGTGAATGAGTGGGTATTTAGTCTAAATTTTGGTTAGATGAAAACATTGGGAGTAGATCTATTGTGTTTTTATTTATTTTTACTGTGTATTTATCAATGATTTTTTAGTCATTCTCTTATCGATGGTAAATAGTTGTGGATCATTTTATATAGATTCTAGATTTTATTGATGGTTATGATTTAATAGATTTTTTTCATTCCTTGATAGTTTGGTTTTATTTCTTTCAGTGATTCAGATGTCATCATATTTTTTGGTCAGGATGATGTTTTTTTCTTATTGGGTTGAGCATTCCTAACCTCTAATTCCATTATTGGGTAGCTTGGATAGATGTTTCCATTTAGTAGTTTAACACTTGAGAGTGAGTGATTAGTTGTGTTTATCATGGGATTGTGTTATATGTTTGATTTAATAATTTACAAGTTGTATACCATGACAGGGGGTCTCAATCGCGTGTTATTTATTTTTATAGTGTTATTATGAGAAGTTATTTTGGAATTTATATGTTGATATGCAGGCTGATCATGGTTAATGTTTTTGTTTAGAGATATATAATTCTTCATCGGTTTAGTGTTCCTATAGGTCATAGAAATTTTCATCACCATGATTGTTGGATTTTCTAGGGGTTTGAACCTTAGGTTATTATTGGTGAATTAATAGAAATATTTTCTCATGAATGTGGATTTTTTAATGGGGTGTATTGTTTTAATGCCACACCATTACCAGAATTTTCAAATATTTACAAGACCTATACTCAGTCTCTAACAATTTTATTTTCTTTCATTCTAATGTGTAGTATTGAGTTTGGATATGTTGGACATGGTACATGGATTCATTCAGTAATGTAGAATTGTTTATTTCTATTTGGAAGTTTCTACTATCACAACTTCTTTCTAGTTTGATCTCCCACCCAACTCACGTCACTCCAAGGGGTGTGTTTATATCCTGTTTTCAGTCAAATTAACAATTTATATGGACTTTGGGGAACAAAAATTATTATATGGGGTTTTATCATAACTTTTTCTACTCTAGATAATAATATATAAATTTTATTTAATTATTTGTTGGTTGATTTAAACATTTTATAAGTGTTATACTTGAGTTTTATTTTTTATTCAATATTTACATCCACAAAATTTTATAATTTTTTTCAATTCAATTATGACCCTTATAAGGTGATCCTTCTATTCCATTGTTTTCATTGAATTAATTAGCAGAAAATATAAAATGATACATTTGAAAACATGTTTACATGTGATTTACATGTTCTTTTTTAACTTGCCTAATTTTCCCCATTTAAGTATTTGATATATTATAAGATTCATGAAGAATACTATCTGACTTACCTTTTTTCAAGAGGTGTCTAGGGAATGGTTTATACACATTTTAGAAAAAATATTCTATAACATCCATAAACCAGATCACTCATATATATTATAACCTTTTCAGACACAAGGCCTCAAGTGGTCCTTCCCATTAACTTGAGGTTTCCAACTAGAAGTGAGGATCTAATGTTGTACAATGGGTAGAACATACAATCATAATCAGAGCCACACAATAATGTAATAAATTAATAGCAAAACTGAGCAAGGATAATAAATGAAAACTAGAATAACAGAAACCAAACATCAAAATAAAAATCCTAAAAAAGAAATCAATATCAACATTTAATACCATATACAAAATGATATAATTCCATGTCTCTAATAAAATAGAAACATGAATACATTGTTGTAAGAGTTCATATAAAAAGGTATTTCAAAAGAACAAAAAAACTATAAAGTATAACTCCAAATAGAATCCCAAGCCATATCTTATTCCTTTTTCCCCTGCTTCAATACTTAAATCAATCAAGAATAATTATATAGGTGCTTGACCATGTCCCAACCTGATTCCATGATGTCTATTCGTGTACCAATCAATGCCATGTATAGTGAGTGATATATAACTAGTTGGACTCCACCAATAGTGTCTATAAAAATTCATCATATTCATAGAAACTATAACTATGTGTAGCTATAATAGGTAAGTAGTAATGTAATAAAAATATAACAAATCCACAACACATTTTGTAGATGAAGAAGGCTATAAAATATAAGAATAAATATATATATATATATACACACACACACACACACACACGAAGAGAATGTATCCTTAACAGTTAGTAACTATATCGATTTTAGCCACATATGATTAGTGTTACAAACATACATGGGTGAGGTCAAAAGGCATAATACTAGGGAGACATATTTTCAGGGATATAAATGTATACAGTAGTCACATCTCTATACCTCAATCATCTTCAATGGTTCCACCCTATATAAAATTATACATAGGGTTCAGAGGTTCTATACCACTATACCATAGTCAGTGTCTGTCCTTAACTTCATAAGAACCATACGTTTATAATAATTTGGGGATATACTATGATGTAATATGTTTCATGCAATTATATTATTCTGGTGGCATACCGAGATTCCCTACTACAAAAAATACTATTAACAACAATGGATTTTTTCAGTTCTAAAAAATTCCTAATAAAGGTACCTTTTATCAGCAGTAATCCAAGATCTCAAAAGGAGCAACTTTTATCAGAAAATCTTTCATCACTGATGAATGGTAAATTTTATTAACAATTTCTCAGCTCTAATAAAATATTACAATTATCAGTGATTTCTTTTAGCATTGTCAAAGGATAACCTTTATCATATCTTTTATTTAGTATTGAAAAACATAACCTTTATCAGCACAATATTTTAACCACTAATAATGTCTTTCCATTATCATAACTTTTTAGAAAACATAAAGGTCCCGGATAAAATAACATAATAAATAAATAAAAAATTAAATTGAGTAAATTACAAAAATAAAAAAAAATATTAATTAATTAATAATTGGTAAAAAGAAGTATATTTAATATACGATATAGAAATTTAAATTAATAATAAATATTATATATTTAATATACTAAAATGTAAAATTAAATAATTAAACAAATATAAATTAAAAATGTTTTAATTAAGAAAAATATAAAAAATTATTAATTACCAAATTATTGATGAAAACAAATAGATTTGATGTACTTATCTATGGAATATAAATATTATTAAATTTAATATATTAAATATAGATATATATATTAACATATATAATATTTCCTAATATTATTTACAAAATACAAAATATTTATGTTTTACATTAAATATGTCATATATTTAGTGAAGAACGGTTTATAATTAAAAATTAATATTAATTTAAAACACTACCTAACTGCATTGATTAATGGATATAACCGAATGTTATTTAATTAACCAATTTAAAATATATAAATCACGTGAAATATTTTCTTCATATTCCTATATGTAATTAATTCATTTTCATACACAATGAACACACACAAATATTTACATACATTTTTAAATATTATATTGAAGCACATATATCTAATATTCAGGTAATTTTTTTTCAAAATTTATTATTCATTTTATAATATCACTACAACTTGATTATTTTAATATATTATGTTTTAAATCAGTGTGTTTTATATAATTTTAATTTTATTACACTTAAACATTAATTCATTTTTAATATTTTTTTATTTTTTTAATTTTTATATTTTTGAGAATTCAATTTCTTTCTATAATTTATTTATATTTTTATTTTATATGTTTTAATATTTTCAACATGTATTCATATGTATTTCAATACATATATATTTTTAAAAAATTTACATTTAATTTAAAAAATTATCCAATTTTTAATTTTTTTTAAAATGTACACATTTTTAATTATTCAATTTCACTAATTTTATACATGTTTGTATTTATGATTGTAAATTGATTAATAATATTTAAATTATTTTTTTAAATATGTATAAATTAATATATTTATAAATGTATATTTACTATATTTAAAAATTTATATATTTATAATTCAAAAAAAATAAATATTTTATTTTTAAAACATATATATATATATTATAAATATTTATATATAATATAATAATTAAAAAATTATTATAATGTTATTTAAATAATGAATACATTTAAAAAACTCATATTCATTTTTATTTTATATATATTTATTATATATATATATAATTATATAAATATATAAATATAAAAAAAATTAAAAAAAAATTATTTATATAAGTATATATTTAAATAATTTTAAAATTACAATAAATATGAGGTTTTGAGGATGAGGGTTGCATGAGAGCTTCTTGCTCTGAATTTTTATGGAAAATTTAGGGCTACTCTCTTATAATTATTCGGTCCAGACCTTCAGTTGCTGATGGATTTCTGGACTAGGAGCATTTGGACTCACATAAGTATGACACGTTGGGATTGGAAGGTTGTCAGGTTTCTCAGGGAAATTTCGAATCATCATCTTCTCCTTCCAATTATGTGAAATTTATTTCTATCTATATCTTCAAATATTATATTGTTGGGGTGACTCATGAAAAGGGAAACACTTCCCCTATTAAAGATAGTTTTGATGCGGCCTTAGAATACCTGAAATTATCTATACAATTGATTATTATGAGAATTTTTATTCCCTGGGCATCCTAGCCAAGGAATGATGAAGATCTTATCACGTAGCTATTGGCGATGTGGTGTTTTTAAACTAGGGATGTGTCTCAATGGGTTGATGGGTTTTTCATATCCTCTTTCCCACATAAGACCTGAAGATGCGAGTGTGGGGTATTTTCTCGATTTACCTCAACCTCGATTTCATGATCATTTGAGAATGGGATATGAATTTAAACCCAATAGAGGTATATAAGTCCTATGTTCAATTCTGAGCCAATTTTTTCGGCCTAAAATATTTATTGATATATCTAATGAACTTTTATGACACAACGCATGAAATTCGAGTTCCAATTAAATTAGACAATGAGGCTAAGCTATCTTGTTTGGGACATTATGCACATTTTTTGGTATATGTCAGCTTTGGATCAACCATGGAAGATATAATATTTTTCTCCAATTATTTCGATGATAGTGAGTTGAATGTTGAATATGAAAAGTTTTTGAGGATTTTTTTATAGTGTATAATGATTTCCACGATTTATCTAACTTTAAAAAAGTTGTGTCTTGTGACTTTTTTGTAGCTTGTGTGTATAGAGAAATTGATTCAATAGGAGGGTTAATCATGTGAAGTCCACATTCTTAGATGAGAATCCTAGGAAAATTTTTTCATAAAATGAAGAAATTATAGCATTGTTGAGGTAGATCATTTTTGGAAGTGGATCAGAATGATTTTATTAATTCGTATCGAAATATGATTCTTGAGAAAAAAATGTTTTCTTACTTTTGGATGTATCCTAGAATATGGATATGGATACTACAATTGAATTGAATTGATTTTCACTTCCTCAATCATTTGGAATGACTGAATTTTATAGCGATTTATCTAGTATAGGAGAGACCTTGGTTTATAGTTCTATGGTATCTACCTTGGAAACATCCACATTTTTGGAAAATGATTTGAAAGTTACCTCTTCGAAATTGGGATAGAAATCATGGGCTAACATTGATTTGGAGGAGAAGGTCCTTCCATCATCATAGAAAAAAATTTCATTTGATTCTTGATATTAATGATGAATCTAAGATTAATGTTTCAATCCATAATGAGTTGGGTTTGGAAATTTAGTAGTAATGTTCATCAAATACTTCCCAAAATAAGTAAAAAGACAAAATAGTTTTTGTTTCAAATCATTAACTTAAGATATCTCTAGTTGATCCTATGGTGAATTATCCTACATTTAGATGTTTATAATTGGACAATAGTGAAGACCAGAGTTCTTTATCATTATATATCTCCCCTCCTACCACTCATTACACCTCAGTAGTCCATATGGATTTTGATCAGGTAGGAATAAATTCATTAACATCTATGTATGTGGATTTCAAAAGCTACCAATTAATTCTTTTTAGGAAGTCCAACCCTCAGCATTCTAGGCCTATTTGGCCTACCGTTATTATCACTTCTAATAGAATGGATTTGAAAACTATGATGTTACCTCATCAGATGAATTCCCCTTCATTTCAACCTAGATACATGTAGGTACATTCTGTCATGGATGAGATTTCATGTGATACCTTACCAAATAATTTTAATGTTACACTAGAATTGATATTTAATGTACATATTTCTACTCAAAACCTATTTGATGTTCTTGAAACTCATGTGGTGAAAAAGGGTGATGATCATGGTTCTATGGTATCCACTATGAAAACATCATAGGAACTTTTAGTTGAATAGAATACCCCTACAGTCAAAGACAATGTAGACACCTTATATGTTGATCCTTATAAGAATAAGGAATCTCAATCAGATGACGATGGAGGTGACTTAGAGATAACTATATTTAAAGGTATCCTACAGTAGGTGAAGACTTGTAGAAGAGGTTGGGATCCTAATGGTCAAGGTCATGGGTGACGAAAAATTAACTGGAATGAAATATTTCACAAGGAGTTAAGTATGGGGACTAGGATAAGAAAAAAGATTCATCTTTGACTATTTTTCATTATTTAGGGCAATGATACCATGTTTTACCCAATCATTTAGTTTCTATATTTTATTTCATTTAATAAATGGGTTTTATCCCTACCATTTAAAAAAAATATGAAAAATGATTATATTTAATATATATATATATATATATATAATTATCTACATATATATAATGATATGAATTTATTTATAATTATAGAATTACAATAAATATATATAAATAATGAATATAAACATAGTATTTATATTTATAAATATTTATCTAAAAAAATTATAATTATGTAAATATACATTAATGTAAAAATATTTATAATTTTAACTAAATAATTATTATTTTTTAAAAATGTATCTATATAATTATTAACAACTATTTATATATTTAATTAAATTTAGATTTTTAAAAAATAAATATATAATTATGTAAATATATTTTCAGTTTTAATTTATAATTATAATTATAAATCCACTATCTTTTCAAATGTTTTATCACTAATAAATATTATATTTCATAGAACTTCTTTAATTATGATAATGGTCACTTTTATCTTAAATGAAATTACATTTATAAAGATTTATTTTATCAGAACTTATTAATTTTTGACTCATAAAAGGGATCTTTATCAACTATTTTTTAAAATTTCTTATTAAGGATCCCTAGATCTATTTGATATCCATAACTGCTACTTTATCTATTGTCATTTCTTAAGAAATCTATGGATGCTACCTCCAACTATCGCTCCTCCTCAGCGAATCCAACCGTTAACCATGTCTTGAATGAATCCAATGGTCGAATACAAGGTTATAATAGATCAAAGATCTAATTAATCCAAGATTTTTCTATTGATATCTCAATTTATCTCAGATGAATCAAAGGTTCATTCTAATGTGTGTTAATATTTATCCTTCAGCTCACTCATATTTGATTTCTAGTGATATCTTTTTCACCTTTTTTACTTTATCTTGCTATTCATCATCCATTTCTTATGTCATGCTTGACTGATTTTGAACTTCATTCCGCCTCAAGGTGAAATATTCTATTAAAAATACCATATATATTTTGAATCATCTCAAATCTAACTGAGTTTAACATAAATTAGTTCAATATCTATGGGAATTACTCAATCTGAGACATTTTACACCTAAAAGTTTTTTTCCATTGTACCATTATAATTTTTAAATTTAAAATATATTTAATTCACTGTGTATTTTTTTTATAAAATGAAATGATTCATAACCCATTGTTTATTATTTTCAACTATGTGTTGTCATGTTTTTCAGAACTACAAGATTCTAGTATTCAAGTGATTTATCAATTTTTTGGGCTTTATTTAGCACAAATAATATTCTAAAAAGTATATCCCACCTTATATATAGTGGAGGATCCTTCATAAGTTTTCATCAACAAATTATTCCATAAATCACATGTCAAACATGTAGTTCACATGATAATTTTATTATTACAAAAAGGATATTAAAAAATTTGTGTAAGATTTCCATTTTGATGTAGATATATCGGGATCATCAGATTATATACCGATTTTCATTCCCCTTGACAGAGTTCTCTCACTATAACAATAGTCCATTAAATATTCTAGTGCATGAAAACTCGTTTTTACTTTTAGAGAATACACAAATTGGATTTATTCCAGATTCTCTTATTTAGTAAAAATATCAAATCATTTCTTTCATATAATTTATTTCTCATTTGATTCATTTTTTAATTTTTTTATCTTCTGATGATATTCTTATCTCTCAAATTTTATATTGATGTATTTCAATATTTTATTTTATTAGATGTTCAATATATTTAATATTTATTCCGCTAATATAAAGATGAACATCTTTGATAACAATTACTTATGTTATTTTTTGTTTTCTCCCAATAAGTCCTTTGTTGTTATCTTCCCATCCTTATTTTTAAGTGAGACAAAAAAATTTAAAATTTCTTCATTATTCTTTGACTTCCTAAATCATTGTATTTGACTGTTTTACTTTTTTGGATAGATTTAAATACATTTATACTCCCACTTTTAAAACCATATCCAGTAATTTATTTTCATCATCCTAGTCAGGGATATCCTCATAAATATTTCAAAAAATTCCAAAACAATAGTGATTATTTCATCAGAAATGTTCATTAGGTACTTCCTCAAATATGTTTGAGAATCTTCATACTATTACATATTAAATTATTTACTAAAATTACTATTTGAAATATAGTTTTAACATGTGTTTAATTAACACACAAATGATATATTGAATTTAAAGTAAAATAATATCCTTATTGTCAAATTTTGAACATAATGAGTATATATATCAAATTAACCAATCAATTCCATTTTTTAAAACCTTTTATTAATAATTTATATTATGAAGCATTAATGTTGTCATAGAGGTAATATATTATTCTAAAAACACTTTTATAAAAAATATTATTTTAATATTTAATACATTTTTAAATATGAATGTATTATTCCTCATAATAGAATATATTTCATCATTAAATGATTCTTTCTATAATACAACATATTTTAAAAACAATTTTTCATTACATAAATTGATATCATCATCCCATATTAGAACCATAAGATATATTTTTGAATATTATTATGTATTTATCCATCAATAAAAAAATGGAGGATTTGAAATATATTAATTTTTGGTATAGATGTTTCTGCATTCTAGGACTTGTACCCCATTTAGGTTTAACTTAAGAAACATCTTTATTCTACTCCATTATATCTCAAAAAAAAAAAATGAAAAACAATATATATGTATATTAAGAACACTTTTATTTTAATTATATTTATAAAATTTATTTTTAAAAGAGTATAAAACTCTAGATTAAAAACTAACATTAGCTTCTACATGCATTATTCTATGAAATTTATTATTAATAAAAATATGAATAAACTTATTTAATTTTTTTAGTATCTATTTTTGTTCTTTTAAGAATATAAAATCTACAAAATGATAACAAAAAAAATTATTTAAGATATGATATGTTATGTTCCATCCACCTCAACATAATCTATCAAATAGTTATCATTACAATTTATTGATATAGATTCATCCTCTATAACATTATTTCATGAACTACTCTAAAACTTTGTCATCCAAAATGATCACCAGTACCCTAGTATGAGATGAATTGTTTTTAGGGTGGTTCATGAAAGATAGTTCGATGTCCATAAGAGATATGTGATGAGTATCCAGAAATGAAATGAAAAAACATGTTTTCTAAAGATGGGGATGACGAGGATGATATTTTTCTATAATATTCAACTATAGAAGAATTTATAAGATAACACCGGCCATAGAGGAGAAATTATTATTTTTAAATTCAATTACACATTTTCAAAATAGAATACTAAGATAATTTGATAAAATAAAATGTTGGGTTTTCCTAATTAGAATTGTCTATAACATTCACATTTGAAAATGAATATCATCAATGTATGTATTTATTTATTAGAAAAAATGAATATTTTATGAAAATAATATTAATGATATAAGTATTAAATAGATTCATGATATGTTTTTGACAAAAGAGTATGATCATGGACTTTAAGAGTTTATAAGGTTTGCAATAGAGCATGCATACAACCCTTCATAAACCTTTTTTCCATGTTTACATTGTTTTTATTAATGAAAATTATTTTGGATGAGTTAAATGAAAATATTATTTTTCTAGAAATAAATTATAAAAATAAATGTTAGACTAAATATGGGAAAAAATTAAACGTGGACATCAATTGGAATGATACTACAGTTTATAGACCATTTGATATGAATTTCAGGGTGAATGATAACATAGATCACATGGAAGAAATGAATATGAAAATTGAAGACGACCTCAATGATTATAAAATGTTGTTTGGGAAGATAAATAAATTTTATAAATGACCATTTTATCATGGTTGAACGAAATACAAATCATTGACTGTTGTATTGATGTTATATAATTTGAATGCGGGAAGCAGATGGAGTAACACCAAATTTATAGAAATACTTGGTCTCTTAAATGATATGATTCATGATAAAAATGAACTTCCATGTCGAATATATTAAACTAAATAAATTACAAATTCAATGGGGATGATCTATAAAAACATAAATTCACATCTAAATGATTTCTTATCGTTTCACGATGACCCTAAATCCCTAATAAAATTTCTTAATAGTGGAGAAGAACAATAAAAGAAAAATGAATCCGGTCTTTAAAAGGATGTATGGTAATTTACTGTCATTCCATTACTTAGAAGAAAATATAGATGTTACAAATCTATGAGAAAAATGAAATACAATTTAGATTTAGTAATTAATGATGAGAACATAAATAATCTAGAAAATTTTCCTTAGTGGAAAAAATTGATCACGAGTATCCTGAATTTTGAAATGAGATGATAAACTGTCATCTTGAATTAACTATAGTTAAAATAAATTAATTGGTAGTACATAATAGTACTCTTGGTGCATGCCCTGTCATGTTGGTAAATTATAACATTCCATTATGGTTATTCATCAAGAACCAATATATTATTTTGTCACTACTTATATCTGGACCAAAACAACTCGGTAATGATATTGATGTCTATTTAGCTCAATTGATCAAAGATATTAAATTGATTTGAGATATAGGTGTCACAATGTATAATTATAATTGAAGTGATGAATTAACATCGTGAGCCATGTTGAACAGGATGATAAATCACATTACTACATATGGAAATTAATCAGGATATAACATTAATGGAACATTGGGGCGTTCCATTTTTGAAGAATTCAGACACTTAGTTCAGTTGAAACATCCATTGAAGAATGATTTTTAAGAAATCATAATTTTTTTCTTCAATGACATAAATAAAAATCATATAAGATATCATTCGATGAGAGTATTGAACTAGGTTGAACATCATATCCACCAACATTTGATTAATAGTTCGATAAAAAAAATGATATTGACAATTTTTTCGGTAAACAATTTTCAAAAATACAATATAAACACAAGTTGGATGAAGGGATAAATTTCATTGAATTGACATATTGGAAATGTGTAAAAATTAAATATCGTAACATTGAAATTTTTTTGGTAAACAATTTTCAAAAAACAATATAAACAAAAGTTGGAAGAAGGGATACATTTCTTTGAATTGACATATTGGAATTGTTTATAAATTAGATATCATAACTTTGTCATTCTCCATCAAAACATTTTCACCCCTATAGATTTGGAATTTATCACAATCCTTCATTTCTACTCTGTTATATTTAGATGAAGATAAATGGCACTTCATATACTCAATAACTAAGGTAATATTGATTTTTTCATAGTAAAACCAATTTTAATAGATGTATTGTTTTTTTTCATATTTATGTTTAATTTTTTTAGTCTTACTAACATAAAATTGTTTTCTTATACCTGTGGATTATTTATTTTAGTTGAGTTATTTTTTTAAATTATCTCATGCATGTACGCGACTAAACATTGATTCTAAAATTAAGATAAGGAAAATGAGGAAACATGTAAAAAATGTATGAAACCATCATTAAAAGGTAAATTCCTATTACTTATGAAATAATTTTTGTCATCAATATATATAATATTTTTATGTTAATTTTCATTTCGTTTTTACATAACACTATATTTTTCTTTGATATTTATGGAATTCATTTTTTGAATTCATATATCTAAAAAATCCATTAAAGAGATAACATGTTTCTTTATACCAAAGATAAAATTTTATCTATTACATTTCTTTATTGATCATGAATCATTGAATGTTGGGTCTTTGTTCATAGCCGAAAAAATATTTTCATCTATGAAAATTTACAAAATATGTTGTGTTGGAGGATAAAGAAATTAATGAAATTTAAATATTTTTAAAATTGTTAGTTCAGATTATTTTTATAATTTGGGACATTTAGGTTTCATCTTCACCTCAATCTGACAAATGATGTTACCAGTATAACTCTAAGTGACCTTTTCATTTAAAATTGACATTATTTTTAATCAAAATAAAAACTGAAATAATCTATACTGATTAAAAAAATTCTTATTGTTTTAAAATTTTAGAAAAATAAATTATAAATCAATAGTAATAAGTACCTATCAACCACATCTCAATTCGATACACAATCTTCGCATTATGAATCAAAGTGAGAGTTATTATTTTAAAATTGGAATTTTATTTCAAAAACTATCAAATTATTAATAACCATGAAAACATTATTGTGTTGTATTGATAATTTATTAAAATGATTCATTAGTCATATTTGACATGTAGGAATCATTTTTATTTTAAAGTTTTCCCGTGATGTTTTGGTTTGAATCAATGTTTGTGTTTCCAATTTAAAATGTATTTTTAGTAAAAAAGAGAAGTAACATACTCAAAACATAGAAAACACATTCAGATTGTTTTTATAATTTAAGAAAATGATACATAAGTCATTTGGTATGTGTATGAATCAAATTCACCTCAATATGATGCACTTTGTTATCGATATGACTCCAAGTGCATCATTTCATATAAAATTGACATTAATTTTTGTGAAAAATGAAACTAACATCCTAAAAAATGAGTAAGAAAAACTAACTTTGTTTTAATACATTATTAAAATAATTCATAATTACTTCATGACATGTTGGAATCTACTAATCTTCAATTGGAATCATGATATTATCTATATGATTCATAGTGTTAGTTATTAGTTTAAAATTGAAATTTTAGTTCAAAATGTGTTACTCACTAGAATACAATCAAACAAACAAATATTGTATTGATAATTTAGTAAAATTATTCATAAGTAATTTTTAATGTGTATGAATCAATTAATCTCAAAACTGACATAGTATTTGACCGTTATGACCCAAAGTGTGTGCTTCCTGTTTAAATTGACATTTTAGTTAAAATGACTTGTACCATATTCAAAACTGATAAAATAAATTTGTATTGTTTCGAATCATTAGTAATATTACCCATAATTCATTTCAATCATTTAGTAATCATCCTCATCACAATCTAATGAATGGTTTGACCAGTATGACACAAATTTTATCAATTTATTTAAAATTGACTTTTTTTTGAAGACAACTGACATTCACAAAATCGGGAAAATGAATTTGGATTGTTTTAATAAATTATAAAAAAGATACAAGAGTAATTTTTTATATATAGGAATCAGCTTCACCTAAATATGTTACAATTTTATCCATTTATGACTCAATGTATCTACTATAGGATAAAAATAAACAATTTAATAAAAAAAATTATCGATGAATAAAAACATAGAAAACATGATCATATTGTCTTCAAAATTTAGTAAAATGATTCCTAAGTCATTTTTCACACATAATAATCAGTCTCATATAGAACAGACTCATGATATGACTAGTATAACTCAAAGTGTGTGTTTCATGTTTAAAATTTAATTTTAGTAAAAAAATGTAAGTTTACACACAAAAAGTAGTTTAAACGCATTTTAATACTTGATATACTAAATGAAAATAATCAAAAAGTAATTTTACACATGTAAGAACCATAAAAACCTTAATCAAACACATAGCGTGACTGGTACATCCCTATGTCCATCGTTTTATCTTAAATTAACATTAAATTTAGTAAAAAGAAAATTGAGATAGTCAAAACAAAGAATAAACAACCAGATTGCCTTTATGCCGTCTAAAAATGATCCATAATTCAAATTTTATATGTCTAAACGATCATATCCCCAATCCAATACATGATGTTCCATGTATGACTCAACATGTCTCTTGACAGTTTAAAATTAACATTTTTATTTCAAAAACTACCACTCATTGAAAACATAGAAAGATATATCATATTTTCATGATAAATTTTCGAAATGATTTTTAATGAACCAATCATTTATGAATAAAATAATTTTTCATTAAATGTATTGGGAATATAGAAAACACAAAAATAATTTTTATTATTATAGGGATGAAATGACAGTTAATTATCATTACCATTGATAATATTTTTGTGGAACAATGATCACATGGCTGTTATAAGTATAAGTTATTTAAAAAAATCATTTCAATACAGAAATAAGAGAGGATGGACTCGTGTTGTAGACTAGGACCATACGAAGCTCAAATTTTAGAGCTCATAAAGTAGGTAGTGTCACTGGTATTCAGCCTTAAGGTAGCCCATGACTAACATCAATATATTAAGCATGAATGGAATCACTTATGGTAGAAGTTCGTGATAATAGAGATTATGACCCGGGAAATGTTATCCAAGTGGCCCCAAGAGTCTATCACCATCACAGACCATACCCTTAGGTCTTATGTGAGTGTTATAAGGGGGTATTTAATAAGGTATTATTTACTTACTATTTTATCCTTTTCTTTGAAAATTTGCCTTATTCGAACAATTCCTTTATGAGAAAAGTCTTTATTAAAAAAATTTGAATTTGAATAATAAACTCTTCAAGTAAACATAATAATTTGAGAAATATATAAATTATTATAGTAAAATATGGTTTTTATTAATAATATTATTAAAATACAAATAAATTATGATTATATCAGTTCTATACCTATAAATTATTATGTAATCAGTTTGATAATAGTTATATTTTTTATTTGATAAAATAGAAAGTGTAGTTTTAAAGAATTTATTTTAAGGAATTAATGAAATTTTTAAATAATTAACATTTTAATAAAATATTTTTATATAATTTTTATTAATTCAAATGTAAATTTTATTAAGGTTGTAAAACTGATTCTGTCAAAAATCGTGAATTTTCCATAAATTTTGATTTCAATTTTAAAATTAGAAATGCACATATTAATAAAATTATTTATATAAAATTAATATTACATTTGGAATTTGGTCATTTAAATTATCCAATGGTGAATTTTTCAAAATATTTAGAGACACTTGAATTTTTGGGTAAAAATTAAATATGGTATAAATATATAATGTTTTTTATAACAGCATAATGCAAAAATAGTGATGTAATAAAATAATATAAATGTTATATTTGGATAAATATAATTTTAATTTTAAAATAATTTAATGTTAGGTTTATTTTATTTATTTTTTAACACCTTACTGAATCATCCATGACTTCTAAAGTATTTCAATATTTTAAAATCATTTCCTTGAATGTGGGACTCACCTTCACATAAGAATGGATTATATTTTATTGCGTTCGGCCCATGAAATTATTAAATGACATTGTACACTTCCCTTTTCTAGAAACCATGGGAAAAAACATTGGTTGGTTAGGGGTTTTACATATTTAGTGTGTAGTTTCCAAAACCTTAATAATAAAGAATTACCCTTCCTTTCTTATATAAACCAACCAAAACACCCATTCAAAATCACTCAAACACCCTAAATATCTTCTTAACTATTCTCCCCAATCCCTATAGTTCTCTAAATGTTCCCCCTAGCTCCCAATAAGCCTCCTCCAAGAAATTGGGATGACACATCTAAGTAATGGATCCTCACATTCATTTATTTCCCAATTTTCCAAGATTCCAAATATTGTTATACCCTTTTATTTTTAATTTTTTTTAAACATAGATATTAAACACCATTATATTGAAAAAGAAAGAAATATTTTTGAAATATTTGAAAAAGGTGGAACCCATTTCAAAGACAGATGAAAAACATCTAAAACTATAGGGCACAAGGCCAAACATGGATCCAAATGTCAAAAAAGAAGCAAACATCATAACAAGAACATAGAATAAATGATAGGGTATGTTTTCCTACATCACCCATCCTACCATTGTTATGTTTTAATGATGTAATTACCCTTTTACTATCATTAATCTATCCTATTTACTTCTGTTACCATGCCCAAATCCTGTAAGAGATCTCTCTCTCCTCATTTCCATTCAAGAATTACACTAATATTATGCCTCTAAAATTCCATTTCATGTGTTGGGATAGTAATCCCTAGGAACCAATTACATCCCATTTCATGTATAAATTATTAGAGACCCATTTATATATCATCAACCCATTTTATGAATATGTATGTGTGATCGTTAGGCTTCTGAAATTGCACCGCGATTTTCAATACCAAAATCATCATGTAATGAATACCATTCCCATTTCTCTATCAGAGTTATTCACCTTTTACCCCATATAAATACTGATTTTACACATTCATATATTTATTCCACATTCCTTTATCATGGAATAAATTTTTTTTGAATGAATCCAGGTTATAAGAACTATGTGTCACACATAAGCATGAGATTAAAATGTTCATGAGGGGAGCACCCTGATAGCGCTCCAATTCATTGGGTAATGATTAGTATCATGATATTTCATGTTTGTATAGGGTTTTAACTAATTCATTTTTGTACATTTATTCACCATGTTGGTATATTGTTTTACCTAATTCCATTATGTTAATGATGTTGTGTCATAAGTTATTTCCACATTTCCATGTTATTATAATCATGCTATTTCATTCTTTTATAATATTTCTTCATTAATGATCCATTGATATACCTATTTACTAACATGTATTGTATTATTAATTTTATTCATTTTTTACTCTCTTAATAGTCTTTACTGCTCACCCTTTACTTATATATGTCCTCATGTTATCCCATGCAATGCTCAATACGAAGAAATGATGGGGTCTTTTAAAATAAGTTTTCAATAAAGATGTTGTATTTTATATATTATGTTGTAATTTAATGTTACTAATCCCCAAATACACTAGACCTATCGATCTTCGGGGTTGTATTAGGTTCATGTTTTTGTAACAAATCATGTTTAAGTGTGTAATAATGACCATGGTTGTTATATTTTGTATCAAAGTACATGTTAAGTTATTTTAGGGATTAGGACTAGAAAACTATTGTGAAATCCAAATGGATAAGACTATGTATAAAAAAATAATCCCTAAATTTTGGTTAGTATATATTAAGTGGTTAATAAATTTACCACATCCCTGTCTGGATATGAACAAGTATAGGTGGCTTTAGAAAAAATGTATCTAAATGTAAAACAAGAAAACAACTCTTTGTTCTAGACTTGAACAGGAACTGGTGCAAGACAATGAGCCTTTCTACACCCTTCGTTCGATACTATCATGTGATATGATTTGGTATATTCGTAAGCATAGTACCAAACATTATTACGGGAATAAAAACAATCCCATAAGAATATACGTTAGGATATAGATCACAGATAACATAGATTGAATACTTGAAATTCATAAGTTAAAGAAATAAATATAATTTATATGTTATCCCTTTTGTCATTAGATTCCTCTTTATGTGTTTATAGTACTAAATAGTTACCCCTAATTTTCCTTTTATTAATGCCAATGGTTAGTAATAGGATGAATCAAGCTAACAACCAATGCGAAGGGCAATGTGATGACTGCTAAAATGATATTATCAATCAGATGAGAGCATATGAAGGACACATCGAGATTATGACAAACCATCTATCACAAATCATGATTAATAATTGTTAATTTTTTTAATTCCAAAAGGACTCAAGGAATATAAAGAAGAAGTATCATTAAACTCAATCAGATAATGGTGATAAGGGAATGAAAACCCAAAATACTTCATCCAACATGTGTGGAAAGAAGCACCAAGGAAAATTTCACAAAGGGACTTGGATATGTTTTATGTGTAGAAAAGTGAGGAAAAAGTACCTAATTGATGTGAAAAAATAGACAATGTGATTAATATAATCAATGTTACATCTAAGGAATCATACATAATTCTATGACATTAATGGTCAGAAGTTGGGCATTATCCCAAACGATGCTCTATTGAATGTCATGAGAATCATTACGAGCATCAACAATATCCATGATCATGGTTGCACAAAAATTAAAATTCTATGATGGATAACGATGAATGAATTACATGTAACTACAACATCAAGATATTGTATATAATAATGTATTTAAAATCCTGCCTTATTCGAATATCATTTTTATTTTCTAAGAACATTGAGTATCCATGAGAAATGAAATTAAATATGTCATGAAAAACATCTATAAGTGTGGTATCACGTGTTTATTTTTGTGGGAATGTTCTTGTTGAAAATATTATAAGTATCCCTTTGATGGAATTTGAGGAAAAATGACAAATGCATTGCCAAAATACTAATGAAATTAAATGTTCATGAGAAAAACTATCACATATATGAATTATAGTTGGACATTATGATCTTTAAATTGAAATTATAAAAACATTACTTGTTTGGAAAAAGTGTGAAATTTATATTGATCAAATAAGCCTCAAATATATATTCACATAGAAAGAGCTGAAAATGAACCAATGAAGATGGTTAGAGCTGATCAAAGACTATGACTACCCAATTCAATACCATTTGAGGAAAGCGAATAAAGTTTTATATTATCTAAGTTGAAATGATCTTGAAATTATTTTATTTATGAGTATTTAAAAGGATCCAATATTTTTATATTTTGTGAAGATGTAAATGTGAATCATAATTAACAGAACACCATCAATCCATTGATCAATAATTGCTAAATTATCTCTTCGAGAATGGTTAACAGATGATCAAAAAGATGATGTGGGAATTTAGATGAACGTGGAAACTATCTAAACAGGTAAATCCTCAAAGATCAATGTTAATGAAGAAGAAATTGTGAGATTGGCATCAAGATTATGTGTTCCATAAAATACATAGTTCACAAAAGATCTTTAGAATGATGCATATAGTCTTAATTTCTGTATTCAACGTGGAAACACAATGATTTATCAAGATCTCTCAGAGCATTATTGGTGGGATAACATGAAGTAGGAGATCACCAAATAAACATAATTGTACCTATTATGTCAAAAAGATAAGGTTGAGTGGCATACTTATTAGGTGATGGAAAAACAAATACCCAAAGCATCATGGAATTTATAAAAAATCACCATGGACTTTTCCACACACTTCTGAAGGCATCCAATGAAAATAATGTTATCTGGGTTGTTGTGGATTGTCTTACAAAGACTAGACACATCATTGAAATTTTGGTAGATTTCTCACTCAATCATCTAGAATGGATAATCATTTGAGAAGTGGTAATGATTCATGGTTTACCACTATTTATTATATCCAATTGAGATCCATGTTTTACCTTTATGTTCTTGAAGATACTTCAATATGCTTGAAACAGTGAGTTAAAATTCTGCACATCTTATCACCCTCAAATTTTTGGCCAATATGAATGGACTTTTGAGAAACTAGAGGACATTTTGAGAGCTTTCTTAATATAATTCAATGGTCAGGGGATGAAAATATTCCTTTGGTTGAGTTCTCTTACAAAAATATTTTCAACTAAAGCATCTAAAATGATCCTTATGAATCCCATTATGGGAAGAGGTGTAGAGAAACGACATGATTGGATGATGTTGTGGAGAAAAAATTCCATGTCGATAAATGATCAATGAAATAGTTCACAATGTTATTAACATCCAACAACACATCAATTATTCTTAGAGTAAATAAAAGAGTTGTGATGGCAACGATCGATGAGACCTAGAATATGATGTTGGAGATATTGTTTTCCTCTACATATCAAAATGGAAGTAATTAATGAGATTTGGGAAGAATAGAAATTTTTCCAATGAACATCAGACCTTTTGAGATCCTTGATCACATCAATGAAGGGGCCTATCAACTAGCACTCCGACCAAACCTATCTCAATTACATGATGTATTCCATGTATTACTCTTGAGGAATTACATAAAATAACCATCACATGTACTCTATCCAATGGTTATACCATTGTAGAGTGACCTCTCTAATTAATAGAAGCTAGTGAAGATCATTGATCATAGATAAAAAGTTCTAAAAAAGTATGACGATTCCCCTTGTGAAGGTGTTGTGGAGAAACCACAAGTTCAAAGAATCGTCATGGGATCCAGTGGAGGTGATGAAGCAGAGTCACCCTAATCTGTTTTAGTTTGGTAAATGTAAATTTAAAGTGAGAAATTTCATAAGGGGGATGGTTGTAACAATTCAATCATTTATAAAGAAAATTCCATTTATATTAATGCCTTATTTATATAGAAAACAAATGCACTCTTTTTTTTGTTATTATTTTTGGGGTTAAATGATTGTCAAATATCATTATTGTTGATAATTTCTCTACTAAATAATTAACATGTCTAGTATATATTTAGGTTTTTAACCAATACAATTGACACAAACAAAGTAATTTATGGCCTTTACCAATAATATTTTACCATATTATGCCCATTAATTAGTGCTTTTGAGGGAGATATGATTTTTGGGAGATTCCCTTGGCTAATCCCAAGACATTATCAAACAACTTAAGCATGTGAAAACCTGTATATATATAATGTTCAAGCTCATCGAGATCACGTCCCATGCCCTGTTCACCAAATGGCTCTATGAATTCCCCAACCTCACACAACTTACAATTAGGTGTTCTTCATGTGTTATAAGGGGATATATAACAATGTATTATTTTCATGTTTTGTAATCCCTTATATAAATAAATGTCTTTTTCAACCAATTAATTTATGAGATTAGTCTTTCTTAAAAATTGATGAATTTGATAAATGAATTTTTCCTATTAAAATGGAAATTTTTAGAAATAAATACATTAGGTTTTCTTAATAATAATATTATAAAAACATTTCTTATAAATGATGATCATATTAATTAATTAAATAAAATTTATTACTAAATTAGTATTATGTATTTATATTTTTATATGATAAAACACAATTGCATTTTTTTAATTAAAGAATATTTCTTAAGGAATTAATGAATTTTTCAAATAATTAATATTTTAATGAAATATTTTTATAAAATTAGTTTCATTACTAATAAATGAGTATATAATTTTAATTAAGTCAATTGTATGGTTAATTTTACTTTTAAAACTGGTTTGGTCAAAACCCCTCAATTTTCAATAAATGTTGGTTCTCATTTTAAATGTAAAAATTCACATATTGAGAAATTGTTTTTGATAAAAAAAGTTATTATTTTGGGAATAAGAATATCAAAATAATCCAATGGTAATTTTTATGAATTTTCTAAGACAGTGGAAGTTTTGGATACAAATTATACACTGAATAAATATATAATGTGTTTTATGACATCATAATTGTTGGATCGAGTTATACCAAATATGCACAAGAGGAGAGGGGTGAATTGTGACTTTTATAAATTCTTCTCGAATCGTGATGATTGCTAAATTTTTCCTTTAACTTTATTACAATGTTTATGCCGCATAAAATAAACAGATTTAAGGACGCAATGATGTATAGTGTTTTCGGGAAAAAAAAGGCTCCTAGTCCACTCCACCAATGCTTTACTACACAAGCTTGTTGATATTCACAATCTAGTCCTATTATCAATAGACTGTACACAAATTATTACAGGTAGTTGACTCCTTTATATGTTAAGGCTAAAACAAAGCCTCCTGGTTCTTACACAGCACTGAATAAACAACATAGTATGAGAAGCTGGTTACTCAAAATAAAAAGAGTATTTTTCTAAAAAATACATTCAAGTTGTTCTTCATTGTTGCAATAGCACACAACTAACAATAGATGAATAGTTGTCTTTAGAAAAATTTTCTTCTGGTAATTTCATTTCTGAGTCGATCCATTTCCAATAGATATCGAAATAAATCTAGAAACTCCAACAACAATGGATTCACCGTAGATCTTCAATGTAGAAATGGTGAATCTTCAACGTATTTATTCTTTTTTAGAAAACATAGTTTTATCATACTTTGTAACATCATATCTGTATATCTCAAATAAATTTGTAAAAAATGATGTTGAAAAACATGAGAGCTTATACTTCTAATCCTTTTCGCGATGATCTGTCTTACTCATTTTGTAATTAAAAAAAACTCAGATATATAAAGAATAAAGAAGAGATATTTCCATTAAAATTTATATCAACAAAATACCCATTAAGAATCGTGATATTCAAATGTTTGAAAAACAAAGAATTCATAACTTCCCTTAATAATCGATATAAAATCCACCTCTTAAATATTTCGGTTGAATCATAAATAAAAGGCATTGAATCAGTCAAAGATGTTCTTTAAAATCGGTATTTTAATCTAGCTTGAAATCAGCCTTATAATTTGTATAAAGACCATTGGTCCTTAATGTCAAAATTTAAATTCTCGACACCAAACGTAGGGTTGAGTTGCATAGTAGTCTTTTCCCAGAACGTAAGGTCGATAATGCACGGTTTATCTCAAATGTAAGGTTGATCATCCATAATTTTCTCTTCTGCTTTCAAATGTATGTTATATTATACATACATTCCACTTTAGAAAAAAGTTTGATACCTGATCGATAGTTTTTAATAGAATGTAAGGATCATTACATATGTAAGGTATATGAACTATACCTTTGAGAAACAAATGTAACATTCCATTCTTACGTAGGGTTCTTCTTCCATAATTTTTTGATATTAAAAAAGTTTGGTTCCTTCCTAATGTAGATTTTATTTATCATACATTAAATATAATGAATGGTTACTTAACCATACTATTCCAATATGGTAACCATTTATTTTTATCCATACGCTACAGTCTTCAACGCAGGGTATGAATAGTGTTTCCAGAACATGCTAATACATTAAAATGGTTTCCGAACACGTAGAGCATGAGAAGGGTTTCCAAAACACTTTAAAAATATTTCTGAACACTTCTCCAAATATTTCACTTGGATTAAACAATTTAAAATTATTATGAAATAGAAAAATATAAAATAATAATTTCTTGAAATATACTCAAGATAAAATCATTATAATAAAAAACACGAGTATTTTTTAGAATCAAAATAATCATAAAAATATATTGTATTGTTCTTAATAATCTCTCCCAAATAATAATAAAATAGAATATTGTTGAAAACAACACATTATCAAAAATATTATGCTTTTTGATGATCATAAAACCACTTAAATTAACCTACATAATTAATTTCATATAATTTAGAATTTTGCAATGATATAAACAATATTTATTTTTAATAAAATTATTTCAACAAAAAAATAAAATGTTGTGTTATCCATTTTTTTAAATTTCTCCTCTTTAAATGTTATGACCTCTGCATAAAATATTTATATATAAACAACATAAATTAAAATATAGTGTTCATCCATATTTCTCCCCATTTTTTGATATAAAAAGGAATGATAGAATAAGAAATATAACACATTTTAATGTAGAAGTGAACATAAGTAAATATTATGATAAAGTATTTATCGTTATTTGAATCTTGATGACAAACATTTTAATTTAGATTGTTCAGTTTAAAAAATAAAAATACTTGAAAATGAGATGAAAATATATTTTATTGAAAATATATATTCAATTATAGAAATGAAAACAAGAATCAAGGTTGGGATAAAAGGTTTGTGAAACATATTTTAGCGCCTTCGAATGACTTCAGTGATCTATGTCATGTGCATTCTCAATATTTTCATCCATCCATATCTTAATTGGACTATGAGATCTCTTCCATAATGATTCAGATTAATATATTCAATCATATTTACTCTCCAAAACTCATTTAATCTTTCTTCTTTTTCTATAAGTTGATTTATCTTTTCAGTAAACATCTTTAGTAACTCTCTTACTCTGGGTTAACCAGATGTAATCTAGTCAACAAGATGATTTTGATTTTCCAACAGAATAGACAATGGTGGATTGTTACACTGTATGTCTTGCAATCTATCATCCATATTTCTCATTATAGTTGTAATGACCTAGAATATTTTGATCAGATAAAGCGATGTACCTAATGTAATTTCTCGATTGTTCCTGACAGTTGTGGATTGATGCTCTATGAAAATTTTAAAATCTTCCATATCTGCCATCAGTAAAAAATTTTATTTTAATTTCCCACATTTAGATAACATTTCCTTCTTAAAATATTTAACTTCTTATTTTGAAACTGAACTTTCATTCAAGTTCTGAATCTTTTGTCTTTTCTTCTCTAATGCTCTTCTCAAATATGAATTTTCAGCCTGAACATTATTAAAGTCTAGAATTAAATCCTCTACATGATCATTCTTAGAATAAAAGGAAACCAATGCCATATTCCCAACATGATTTATTAATGTAAAAGGAAATGATTGAGCATCAGATCTCTGAACAATAACCTTTTCCCCTGATTTATCAACATATTTTTTCTTAGAATCATGAACTGACTCATCCACAGAAAAAATTTCATATAAAACATCAGTATGATCATATGAATGATTCTATTATATATTCAGATCAAAAAGATGGTTCTCATAATGAGAATGTTCTTTATTAATTTCCTCTAAAAAGGATCCGCTTGAACATATTCAGTTTGTTGTGTAAACTGTTTTGGAATACATTCAATTTAATGGACTTCAGTCTCTTCAAGAACTACCTCTACCGGAGGCACAATCTTTTTTTTTGAGAAGTCACCTCTATATGAGAAACTATTTGTTGTTGAACATTTGTACATTAGAGTCTATAACAAATCTATATCTAAAAAGAGGTTCAGTTTCTTTAGCATTTTCTTGAACAGACTCCTCACCAACTGGAGCTGCTCGATGTCTTTTCCTCTGATCTCCCTATAGAATTATCTCATCAACAGGTGGATCGACTACATAAAATCATATTTTTCGTGATGTTTTTCAAACATCAGGGGTTATTAATTCAGCCATGCCTTTTTTGACTTTCTAGGTTACTTCCCTTAACCCGATTCCTGGTATTCCTCAGCTCTAGTATGAAAAAAATTTCCTTCCATAGTACTCCAGAATAATCTAATCTTCTTTAGAGTTCTTGCATTGAAAACATTTCTGTGGTGGCATCTTACTCAGGAATCCCCCAATCTGATCATATCCTTCTTAAATAAAAATTTATAAATGAATCTTCTGAATGGGTAGCAGTTCATTCTTACTTTCTGTTGGCAAAAATAATTCAGAAATTTCACCATATATCTAGGGAAATTCATCTTGATGTCACTCAGATGTAATAACATCAAATACACATCTTGAAATAAAATCATTTCATTTTCTGACATTCATGGTGTAATCCTTGTTTGCACAAACATCACAAATTTTTTTTGATCAGGTTGAAAAACCATGACAAACATTTTTCATACATTTGTAGAACCAAAAAGAAATGACATAATGTCCTTTCACTTATGTAAATTATCACCAATATTCATTAGGTCAAAATGATAAACTCCCTCATGAGGGATGTTTAATATCTTAGAGATTTTGACGATAGCGATAGAGAAATTCTCGATCCTAAATTGGTGCAATTACTATATCCACTTCATTTATTAGACTAAATTAAATAGATTTGAAGAAATGATGCAGATATACCTCATAAAAAATGTTCTGTTTTCAACACTGAATGATTGTTCTATATTCTGAAAGTCAAGAGCTTGCTTTAGCATGAACGAGTTGGTACAACCATTCCAAGTCAATCACATTACCATGTAGTATTTTCCTCCCTACCGAGTGTTGAAGTTTGGTGTTACTGGTTTCTCTATCCTTGATTCTCTTTGTCTTGGCCATTTCTGTCATAGATTTTTGAAGGTTTGAACAGATATGGTTTTGAAGTTTCAATTTTGGATAGAAAAGGGCAGTAATAAATTTTTTATGTTTCGAATGGTTTTGAGACAAATGAACGGGTTTAGAATTTGGAACGGTTCTGATATCCTTTATTCCCGTGTCATTTATGTATATAATAATAATTACATTATTTAAAATAATATAAAACATACATGAGAAAAAAATAAATATAATTAAATTATTTAAAAGAATGATGATTCAAATTAAATAAGAATTATTATAATCGTGTGAAAATTAAAATTTCAATTAAAATTAAATAAACCTAGGTTACACCAAAATTTTCCACAGTACGTTTCCTTTTGAATAATGTAAAATATTGAATTTTACACAACTTTAAGATTTTAACACACTGAGACCAATCAAAATAGAGCTTATGAATAGTAATACCAACTTTTTAGAATTTTTTAATTTTTTTTTTCAAAATGGACTTCATTTTTGAATTCGGTATATCGAAATTAGCTTAGGGTAAATTTTGGGTATTTTTATGAATACTTTCAATTTTTGATGAATAGTGAAAAACACTACGTTATTGGTTAAAACCGAATTTCTTATTTAAATAATTATTTAATTTTCTTAATTTTATTTTCAGTCAAAATAGATACATAATACCTATATATGTTAAATGTAATTAATTTGATTTCTTTTATAAAACTTTTAGAAATATAAAAACATTATTTAACTTTGTATTGTTTTTAGCAAACTCTTAGGAAAATTTGTAAATTAACATTAAACATAATTTTACTACTTCTGTGATTTGAATTTCAAAATTCCGAGAGACACGATTGATATCAGTATGTAAAATGTGGTTCCATAAGAAGAAAATAATTTTTGGTGAATAGTAACTTTGGACTTTTATTTACCATAGTTAAAAGTAAATAGGGTAATTAACGGTAAATATTATATCATAATTAGCCAAAAACATTTCCTAATTCTATTGGATATGTTTAATTCGACAAGAAACAAGTTTAGGAGTAAAATATGTTCTACTTTGTTCTACATGGATTAGATTAGAACATTTTTTATTATTTTATTTAAATAAGAGTTAAAAGAGTTAAATTCAATGTTTAATAACTAAATTTTTTTTAATATTGGGTTACACATAGTATAAATTATACAATAAATAATAAATATAAATCTAAAAATATTTCATACATAATGGTATTTTAAATATAATTTTTATACATAATAAAATTTAAATAATTTATGACACAATGATGTTGTTGTAAATACCTTATTAATGAAAGAATAAAATAATTGATATTATAAATATCCAAATAAATTTATTTTTAGAATTTTATGGAATTCACTATTTTTATAGTTTAATATTACATGTTAGATATGATTAAATAATTTTTTTCGAAGTTATCATGCTATTATGATTTTCAAAAAATCCAAAGACTAAATAGTGTCATAATTGTTATAATTGAGTTTTTAAAACAAATATTATATTATTAATTGATATAATATTCTTAAAATCTGAGGATCATCCAAAGCAGTCAAATAATATTATATATATTAATAATGAACCAATTGGGGTTCTCTTGGACGTTTATATTATGTGTGTTAACCAAATAATATAAAAATACAAAAAGACATGGTAAATGTCAAACTATTTAAATAAGAGTTAAATATAAAAGATAAGGTTATTATAGTGACCTAAACCTGTATAAAACTTATTGTTTGAGTGGGTTTTGACCCATCCCCACCTTATCCTCGATATTAATAATTATTTAGGCATTTGAAAATGAAAATGATTTTATTATAAAATAATATTTCAAGCTTTTCTTAAAGTGACCCTCATCTCTCTTATAAAAGGGTACTTAACCTTCTACTAATTTCACACCTCCAAAGCCATTTGGATCAGCCAAAATCTATCTAAATAACCTCCAAACTTTAATCAATTCATCCAAGTGTCCTTACTTTGGTCACAAAGCTAACCTAATGATCCCTTTTGATCAATTCAAATGGAAGAACCCGTAGAAGAGGTAAATATTTCATCACCTATTTCGAGTTCTTTTCTTCTTCGAATTCATCTTTCGTTTTTGTTTCCCTTCTAAAATAATAACTCCATTATATTTAATATATATTTATGTTATTATAAATATGTTACAACCATATTCGTTATTCTATCCATCCTATAAATGACAGAGTCACTATATGTGTGTACGTACGACTTACTGTCTAGACGTCGTTGTGTAGTTTGTTATTCAAACATATCATTATTTTGGATGTGTATAATAATGAATATAACTGATTTAAATAATAAATATAACTTTTTAATGATTCGGTATTTATGATATACCATCCAATTACATACAATTTCACCATCAATGTAATGATATTGTCGCTCATGCATACGTAAGTATTACCGTCTCAACGAATGCGATGAGATTCAATACCCATCGTAATCATTCAAGAATAAATATCATTTTTTGATTAAAAATAATGTTTATGAACATAATATCATTATTTATATGAATCAAATACTTTCTATCCATAACAAACATGGATTACTTAACAATGCATATAAAGGAAGACGAATCAGTTAACACCAGAAACGATGATACTACTGAAATATTATTAACAAATCCGTATTAGATGATAATATATGATATCATATTTATGAATATAGTTCTTTTATAATTTAATAAAAATTATTTAAATATTATAGATGGTGTTAATGTACCCTCATCCAAGGGAAAATACAAGGTAATGGTTAATTCCACAGTCTCTTTATTATCCGAGGTTGTTTTTACGTAAGTATCTACTGGGAACCCTTTATCATACACCTCTATGTTTTCTTAAAAATGTAATTCGAAACATTTCTACTTTTTAATATAATATGTTTTAAATTCCTTTATACCATTATTTTACCATAAATGTTTTGAAAGGAATCATTCCATCTTTTTTCAAATAATGTACATTTTGACCTTTTCGACAAAATTAAGGTAAGAATGTCTTTTTTTAACTTATACAGTGGGTGTGGCTATTTTCATCCATAATATAATCTTTGAAGCTTTTCATAAAATCTTATAAGAGTATTTTAAAAATAAATGTTTTGTTTTATAATTATATTACATTTAAATGATTTCAAAATAGAAAGAGAAATTTCGTTAAAGATGTTTTGATTTCATATATTTCAACATCCTTGGATTGATTTTATGCTTGTTTGAAGTTTATTTATTATGATACAAAACTCAAATATTTTATTAAAGGTTTTGTAATATGTTTGATTGTGGATGTGTTTTTTTACACTATTCATGGTTTTTGGAAAAATTATTGACATTTCATATGCTAGTTTTAATATGAATGATTATGTTATGTTTAAACCAATTCATTTGAGGAATGAATTGGACTTAGTAAGTGATGGCTGGAGCTCGATATTTATCCTTGGTGAATTGGTAGGTCTCATTAGACAAAATATTGTCTTGGGGAAAGGCCTTGACAATATCTAATTTGTAGTCTTGGTACAAGGCCTTGACTATGTGGTTATGAAGTCTGGAATTATGCATTCCATCATTATGAAAGTGGCTATTGATATTGCATGTTATTATTCAACAAGATGAATATACATGTGAAAAAATAAATGTAATTATTTGATTTTATCTTTTTCATATTATTCTGACGTTTACGTTTAAGTGACTATTATTTTAGTCTTATACATTGCCTTACTTTTTTATGCTTATTTACAATAGTTTCTGCTATACTGTTATCCTTACTGAGCCTTTGAGATCACCCCTTTTTATCATTTAATTTTACCAGGATGTGAAGAAGTATTTTATGGTTGACATGCAGGGATAGTCTAAGGATATAAGAGTGTTCAAATGGGTAAAAAAGTTGTTGATTTCTTTATTTCATGATGTAATGTAAAACGTATGAATATATTTTGTACTTCCAAGATTACTAAACTGATCGGTCATTCAGGACACGATTTGTTCTATCATGACAATGTTATGTAATAATGCACTGAATCTGGGTAATTGGGGTTGGGGTATTACAATTGGTATCTGTTGAAGTTTATTACAAAAATTGGAAACTAGATTTAGAAAAACTCTGATCATAGAACACTACCGTAAGATAGACTTTGAGGATTTGTATAGAATAACATCCTAGAATTTTTGTACCGTAGAGATTTTGTGTGTTTTCCATGAAATACATCCCTCTCTAGATATGAGTAGGTAGATATGGCTCTAGAATAGATGTACATAGGGGTAAAACCTGAAAACACTGCTTTGATCTAGACTCGAACGGGAACTGGTGCATGATAACGGGCATTGCTACACACTTGGTTACAACACATCCAGAAGATTTTCATAGGATAATTCTTATTTTCATTACAATCCTTTATGAAGAGTTTTTGAGTATATAACTCAGCAAAGAAAATATTTTTATGATTATGGATTATATCCATAAACTGTTCAATTTATGTTAAGTGTTTTACAAGTTCAGAATTATGTTTTTCAATTCATAAACTGATATATTGTATGCCATTATTTAGAAATGGAGACTAGTGGGAGTATTGTAAACTGTATCAATGAACGCAATCCATGTAGGGATTTCCCTTCAACTCAAGATAATTATAGTGGAGCTGGTAATGCAACTGGTTTTAATCAGCTTATCACCATATTTGGACAACTCCCTCAGGTTATGAATAATAACATTACCTGAATGGAGAACCCTAATCCACAGCACAGACGATCAATGTTAGACCACTAAACTAGGCCACAACCACCAAAATTCAATGGGAGTACAAATACGTTAGTATCTGAGAAATGGGTAAGTTTCTTAGAGAAAATATTTCATGATTTGTGGAGTAACGAATGATAAAAAGTTGACATAGAAGTTTATCGCCTCATGGGAGATGCAGATCAATAGTGGTCATTGATTCAAAACACAATAGAAGATGAAGAAGTATCAAAAATGATATGGAGGGAGTTTAAAAAGATTTTATTAGGAAAATAATTTTCCCATAACCATCGAGTGGATATGGAAAGGCAATTTCTGAGTATGTAGAAAAAGAAAGATGATAATGTCCCAAAGTATGAGGTTAACTTTACAAGATTAGCAAGGCATGCTATAGATTATATACAAAACTGAAGAAGTAAGATTGATCGACTCATTGATGAGTTAAACCCATTTCTTCCTCAAGCATTAGTCTAACAATCCTTCTCATCAAATGAATATGTTTCCTCTTACGCTATCAAGATAGAAAATAAAATCTCTAGGTCTTACAACTTTAATGCAAACAAAGTGAAAAAGAGATCTGTTGAACACTATGGATATTGAAATAAACGGAAGAAGGGAAATGTTGAATATCCATCCTATGGTAAATATGGGAAAAAACACCCCATTTGTAACACCCAAATATTTTATGAGATATATTATTTTTAATTTCTTTGAAATGTTTGTTGTACACTACACCAAGATTATCTTGGACTATACGCAACATCGTATTAGTTTGCAGTATACACAAAAATATTCTTGGCTCATGTTACACACAATTTCATGTTATTTTTATAGAAATTATTCTACTCAACATTGAGTAAATATTTTGTTCTATGAATAAATGAAATATGTTTTTATTATGTTATATGCAACACCAAAGGAATCTTTCACTACACGCAATCCTGACTTGTCTTGCAATACACGCAAGAGCGACCTTCCTCAATAGCGTCTGTTGTACGCAATACCGAGTTCCACTAAACAATGATATATTATTTTTAACTAGATGTTATGAATATTATTAACTGTATTTTTTATTTTATAACATTATAATTCAAATTACACATTTTTTATAATGATCTTTGAGAACAAAATCAATTTTTCGGATAAAATAAGTTTTTTTTAAAATGCAGTTTTGTAGCCTTTTGATGGCGCACCAATGTTAACACTAATTTTTGAGAAGTTTATAAGTTAAATTTTACAAAATAAACTTCTACTTTTGAATCAGGACATAAGAATTTAAATTGGATATAGTTTTGATATTTTTCTGATAACATTAATATTTTGATGTATAGTAGATATAACCTAAATTTTAATTAAAAACAACTTTTTTCATCAAGATAATTTATATGGTTAAATTAAAATGTTTAATGGATTTAAAGTATAAATAGAATATATTTTCACCATTTAATGTAATTAATTTCATTATCATTAATTTTACATTGAATTCATACGTAAAATCATTTCAATCTTTTGCAATGTTTTAAACAAAAACTAGTTATTTTGTCCACAACAAGAATAATTTTAATTTAATTACTACAACATATATGATTTGAATTTGTAAAAATGGATTCCATATTTGGAATTAGGTGGTTAAAATTGTGTAAATAGATATCTTTTATTTTTTGGCATTATGAATATTGACTACGTTAAATTTTATTTACCACAGTTAAAGGTAAATTAGGTAATTAAGGGTAAACATTATATTATAAAATTACCCTAGCACATGTACTGATATAATGGGATGATTATATTTCCTTCTAACATGAAATTTTGTCGTAATTTTATCTATTAGAACCCACTTGTATGCGATTAAGACCTTTAATTAATTTGTTTAAATGAAAGTGAAATATATCTCACTCAAACATTAATAATTAATTTGTTTTTAATATAAGTGTATACAGAATACAAATTCGGTTATAAATACTCATTTGAAATCTAAAATGTTTTTATTAATAATGGTAATTTATTTACAATTTTTAATAAATATATATTTACCTTAATAACTTATACATTAATGATGCAAAAATTATTTATTTATTGTAAAATCAATAATATAGTATTTATTAAATTAATAATTCTCATAAACGACCCAAATAATTAACCAAAACATATTGGTCATGTAAATATAAACCATGATAACCCAAAGGACGAATTTTTGACCATTTGGAGCCTTATAAAATATATTATGACACTTATATTATTTTATTTTAAATGATGTCAAAATTTTCACCTTCATAATTTAATAAACATTACATTTTACAAGTTTGCTGTATTAGAAGTTAAATTCGATTAAACATATTATTATAAAAGATAATATATTTATCTTCATCATAGTATTTTATTTTTAATTTTTATGAAAAAAATAAGCATATTAAATAATTATAGAAAGATGATGTATCAATTATTTTATTAAATTAATATAAAATAAATGGTTTTAAATTTTTTAAAATAAATATTATATGAACTAATTAATAATCTCCAAAAAAAATTTAGATTAATATGACATGTTAGGAACCTATTAAATATTTTTTTTGAATATATTCTCTGTTTGTATTTTATTGAAATTCAAAAAAATGAATAGTATCAAAATTGACACTAATGTTATTTTATAAAAATGAAATTTTATTAAATTGATTAAAAATCACATAAATATTTACCAATTAAAAATTAAACATTATATGGTCTAAAATGTCATAAAGTATCCAATTATGGAAAATTCACAACACAGAAGTTATTATTTTTAACAATTTAGAATTTAGAATATTATTACCACAAATAAAAATAAATAGATTAAATAAGGTTAAATAAAGTTGATAAGGTTTAAAATAAATTCCCAACATATCTAAATTTTATTTTTTAATGATATTACAACCCTATATCTTCAAATATTCTGATTTGAGTCATTTTTGGATGTTTTTAAGTGGGCTTTTATTTATTATAAATTAATATTTTAGAGTTTTCTAATAGTTCCCCTCTCATCCCTTATAAAAAAGAACGTCCTACCTCTCCACATCACAACATTTTAAGCCTTAAAGTTCAGAGAAAACCTATCCATTTATATTATCCACTTCCCTATAAACCTACTATAAGTCCTGGTATTCTTCAAAGTCCATCTTTAGGGCCCTAATAAGAGGTTAAGAAGAGGCACGTCGAAGAAGAGCTAATATCCTTTACCGATTCTTTCAAACTTATTTCATCTTCTACTTACATGATATGAGTTATTTCATTATTAAGTAATAACTCCAGTATCACTTGTATACTAATATGGTATTATGAATATGAAACTACCATATTCTATCTTCAATCCATCTAATGAAAAAATAAAATCACCATGCGTGTGTACATACAACTTACCATCTCCTCGTCGTGGTGTAATCTTTTATTTTAATCACTAACATACTTGGATGGGTATAAGGGTGGAAGAAATAACTATATATGATTATTGTAAAGTGATATTGATTCTGAAATATTATACACCATACACTTCAATAAAATTCCATAATCATGGGAATGATATCATCCCTCTTGCGTACGTACAACCTACCGTCTCCACGATGTTATGCGACTAGTTCTACAAGATATTCATTGAATAATGATTATATACATGAATTGAATGAATAAATTTGATATATGATACACTAATACCATTATTTTAATGATGTATCAATTAACTAAAAAGATTTATAAGAATTTATTCGACAAAACACACATTAGAACATAAAGCAATGAACACCCAAATAACAAGTAGAAATGAAATATTACTAATAAAAAGATAAGAATAAGACCATATATGATATCATTGCAATGAATATGATTCTATAATAAGTCAATGACATTATTTAAATTGTTATACAGGAGGTTTGGATATGTACAATGTTTATTTGGCATAAGGTAGGGGATAATTATTCCAATCTTGTTCTTTTCTGAGATTGTTTATTCGCAAGTATTTACTAGGGCTATGTTTATCATCAATCTCCATATGTTCTCAAAATGTTTTCATAAAATTTTTACTATTCTTCCATGTATTTTTAAATTCATTTTTACCCTTTTTTAATTTTACCACAAGGTATGTAAGGAATCTTTCTTTTGTTTACCATACGAGGTACTTTTGGACTTTCCAGCAAAAGTACGAGGAGAATTTTTTTAACTTATACGGCCTGAACGCATTTTTACGGTTTCACAACGCCTTATTTTCATGAATATTAATCTAAATTATTTCATTATTATTTTCTAAAAAATCCTTTTATTTTAAAATTACATGGCATTTTGTGAGAATAAAATGATTTTGATTAAGAAAAGATATTTTTTCATGAATTAATTTCAAGTGTTTTATCAAAACTATTTCCCATCTAAGATGACATTATTCTGTATGATTATGTTTCAAGTATAATATCTCTATTATTTACATGGATTTATTTTTATTATAATGAAATGGTATCCATTTTTTATATACATATTATCTTAATATGGGATGATGTTGATGAAACCCATTTTATTCTTTGGGTTATGATGAATGATTTATAATTGTTTTGTGGCACATGTAAGAATAATTTCAATATGAGATGGTTGGGACCTATATCTCTCTCCAATGAATTGGGTAAAGATTTATATCTCATGATATAGATATGGATAGAACATAAAATGGAGAAGGTTCAGTAATACAGGGCTGGAATGGAATGTAACCCCAGTTTAGTAATGGACTTTGTCCACTATGATGGTCTTGGCAGCAATTCCTTAGTTACTATGGAAATCATATCATGTTCTTAATGGTTTTCCAAAATTACATGTTTTATTCCCATGTTATTTTATCATGATTAAAGTTCTTTTATGATCTATGGATTACGTACTATCATGATTTATGTCATTTCTCAATATTTTTATTTTAAAAATCATGTTCATCTTTTAAGTTCAAATTTATATGGTTTGTTTTATTTTCTCCATGTTTGCACTTACTGAGCATTTGAGCTCACCCTTTTTATGTTTTCTTTTCCTCGGGATATAATGAAAGGTTTTAGGTATGAAAACAAAAGGGGAAGATCTTAATGGCATATGTTGAAGATATTTAACCACGATTAGAAGATTTTGTTCTGAGTTTCCAAAGACACTAAACTAATATGGTCTTTGGGAATCTATTTTTGTCATGTATTAATTATTCTGCAAAAGTAATATAATGTCCATGTACATCAAGCTTTGGGTCTCTAAATCAGTACAAGCCTTAAGGAAATGAGAGTATGTTATTAGTGTGGTGAAAAAAGCCACCAAGCTCGTGATTGTAATGGGAAGAAAGAGGCTGTCAATGTTGAATGCTACAATTATAGTGAAAAGGGGAATTATGCAAATGAATGACCTAAGATCCAAGGGAACGTACCTTAGAAAAGGCCAAGGGAGAAAAGACACGCTTATGCAATCACTACTACTGAGGTTGAAGCTCCAAAAGATGTGTTGGAAATTAATTTAATGGTTTCTTAAAGATATCCAATACATTATTGGATTCTGGATCATCGCATTGTTTCATATCTTCTCAGTTTTCTATGAAAATTATATATTTTCAATTTGACATAACAGGGGATTTTTTCGTAAAAACACCTTAGGGACGTATCATTGATTTTTTTTAAAATCAGCTCCCATTTGGGCATATAAATGTTCTTTATCTGCTGATCTAATCGTCATACCCATGATTGAATTGGATATAATTCTCAAAATGGATTGGCTTTTGGACCATGATGCAAAAAATTATTCTCTGAAGAAGGAAGATACAATTTTCTATAATGATAAAGAGTTCCTTATCTTTAGAGAAGAAACATTACCACCTGATTATTATCAATATCCACACCCCAGTTTCTATACAAAATTCAATTATTGGGGACGAAGATAATGAAATAACTATGGGTGAGGTACAAAATGTTCTAATAGAGGATGTACCTATTGTGAACGAATATGTTAATGTGTATCCAGAGGATTTACCTAGACACCCTCTGGAGCGAGAAATTTGTTTTTCCGTTGATTTAAATCATATATCAAGGCACATATTGATGACCCCTTATAGAATGACAACTGTAAAATTAATGGATCTAAATAAAAAACTAGAGGAATTGAGTAATAAGGTATTTATTCTCCCTAGCGTTTCTCCATGGGGAGCCCCGATTCTTTTTTTAAGAAGAAATATAGATCTATGAGATTGTGAGTTGACTACAGGGAGATCAATTCTATAACAATAAAGAACAAGTATCCCCTACCTCGCATTGATGATTTATTCAACCAACATCCCAGATATCGATATTTTTTAAATATTGAACATCTATATGGATATCATCAGTTGTGTGTGAAGAAGGAAGACATTCTGAAAACAGCATTTCGAACCAGGTACGATCATTACGAGTTTACAGAAATTCCTCTTGGATTGACTAATAAACCCTTTGTCTTCATGGATATAATGGACATAGTTTTCTAGTAATATCGTGATGAAATTGTAGTGGTATTTGTTGATTATATATTGGAATACACAAAAATCTAAGAAGGTCATAAAAATCACTTGCACACTATTATGAAAACCCTCAGAAGAAATGAATTATATGGGAAGTTTAGAAAGTTTGAATTCTGGATTCAAGACAATATTTTCTTGCCCATATTGTCTCTATATAGGGAATCCCTGTTGATCCTTCAATGACCATAATAATCCAAGAATGGCCAGCACCAACGAGTATAAATGAGGTATGCAATTTTATTGGTTTAGCAGGTTATTATCGATGTTTCATCCAGAATTTTGCTCAGTTGGCTAACCCATTAACCAATATCACTCATAAAGGGGTTAAATTTGTTTGGGAAAAAGAGTGTGAATAATGTTTTGAATATCTGAAGATAATATTATTTAATTATCATATCTGGAATCTACCATCAGGTAATGATGGGTTTGTCATTTATAGTGATGCTTCAATGAAAGGACTTGGTTGTGTCCTTATGAAGAATGGATACAGGAATATCCCTAGAAGGTGAAACATCAATTCTTTTTCAAATGGTTTTCAAACCATCATTACTAGAAAGGATAAAAAGTTCTCATACTGATGATTAGAAATTTTGAAAGAAAATTAAAGTTGTGAGCGATGAGAGATTGTTCAAATTTTTATATAAAGATAGAATATTGAAATTTGGGAAGTGACTCTGTGTTCTCAATATACCTGATCTAAAAAGGGAATTGGTGGATGATTCTCATAGAACTAATTTCTCTATACACTCTGGTATCACTAAGATGTATAGAGATTTAAAATAACATTTTTTGTGGGACAAAATAAAGAGAGAGATTTCTGATTTTGTGTCGATATGTATGGTTTGTCAACAAATGAAACCTGGAAGGAAATAGCCTAGAGGAGTCATGAAACCTCATCCCAAACCTGAGTGTAAATGGGATAATATTACAATAAGATTTTTCATGGGGCTAACAAAGAGTCATAGAAGGAATGATGCAATATTGGTCATTATTGATCGTCTTACTAGTTCAACACATTTTCTTTATATAAGAGAATATTTACCACTTGAACATATGGAATGACTATATATTAATGAGGTTGTAATACTTCATGGAGTACCCATATTGATTTTTTCTGATCGCGATTCCCATTTTACATCCAGATTCTAGAAATGTCTTAAAAAATCCCTAGATACTGAACTTCATTTGACCACTTCCTACCTCCCTCAAATCAATGGAAAATCAGAATATGCTACTCAAACCTTATAAGGATTGTTGAGATCTTGATCACATGACTATCAATATATGTGGGATCAATATTTACCTCTGTTAGAATTTTCCTATAAAAATATATTCTATTCAAGTATTCAGATGGCATCATATGAATCATTATATGGACGGAGATGTCACACCCCAACTTTTTGGGATGATGTTGCTGAAAGAAAACTCATAGGCCCAGAACTTGTTGAGGAAAAAATGGAAAAAGTAATGCTCATCCAAACCCACATCAAAATATCTCAATGTAGGCAAAAGGGTTATGCAGATAATCGAAGGAAGGATTTGGAATATCAAGTAGGAGATCATGTTCTCTTGATGGTATCTCCATGGAAGGGTCTTATACGTTTCAGTAAGATGGTTAAATTGGGTCCCAAGAACATCTGAACTTTTGAAATTCTAGAACGAATAGGAGTTATAGCTTATCGTGTAGAAATGCATCCATGTCTCTCCAAAGATCATGACGTTTTCCACATATCACTGTTGAGAAAAAACATGCATGACCCAACGCATATACTCACCTATTAAGAAATTGAACTGGAACCTGATCTGTCTTATTTTGAAGATCGTGTCAAAATTCTTGATAATAGAGAACAAGTGCTAAGAAACCAGACGACTCATCTGGTTAATGTTTTATGGATAAATCATTAAATGGAATATGCAACTTGGGAAATCGAGGAACTTATGAGGAAAAAAACCTGAATCATTTTATGTAGAAATATTCTAGAGATTTTGAGGAATTATTTTTAAGGTGGGAATAATGCAACACCCCATGCTTCCACGGTACTTTTCCCTTGAATAATTGAATAACTTGCATTGTACGCAACTTCGAGATTATTACACACTAAGACCCATCAATATAGCTGTTATGAATATTAATACCTTCTTTTTGAACCTTTATAAATATTATTATCCATAATGGACTTCATTTTTGAATTCTAAATATTCAAATTAGCTTCGGGTGAAGTTTATGTATTTTTCAGAAAAAATTCAATTTTTAATGAACAGTGAAACACACTGTGTTATTGGTTAAAACCAATTTTTTTTATTAAAATATTTATTTATTTTATTTTAAATTTATTTTAGGTAAAAATATATACATAATACCTATATATGTTCAATTTAATTCAATAGAGTAATTTTTTAAAAAGTTTAGATATATAAATATTTTATGGATATTTTTACTGTCTTTAACTGACCTCCTAAGAGCATTTGAAAATTTTCATAAAACATAATTTTATCACTTCTTGTGAGTTGAAATTCAAAATCTGAGAGACATAGTTCATATTAGTAAGTAAAATTTGGTTCAATAGGATGAAAATATTTTTTTGGTGAATTGTAAATTTTGACTTTTATTTACCACAGTTAAAAGTAAATAGGGTAATTAAGGGTAACAATTATATAATAATTACCCTAAAACATGTCCTAATTCTATTGTATAAGTATAATTCAACCAAAAACAACCATAGGAATAAAATATGACCCCCTTTGGTCCACATGGATTTGAATAAGAAATTTATTATTATTTTATTTAAATAAGAGTTAAAAGAGTTAAATTCAAAGTTTAATAACTAAACCATTTTTAATAAAGGGTTACACAAAATATAAATTTGACTATAAATATTAATTATAAAGATACAACTATTTTCAACATAATGGAATTTTATTTATAACCTATAGAAAATATATAATTTAATTTATTTATTACACAATGATGATGTAGTAATTACCTTATAAATAAATAGTTGATATTATAAATATAAAAATAAATGTAATTTGAGACTTTTTATGAATTGAAATAATTGTATAAGTTAATATGACATGTTAGTGCTGATTAAATAATTTCTTTTTGACGTAATCTTGCTGTTATGATTTTAAAAAAACCAAATACTAAATAGTGTCAAAATTGACATAAATGAGTTTTAAAAAAAAATACTATATTATTAATAGATATAATATTTCTTAAAATATAAGGATCATCCAAATGACATAGATAATGTTATATATATTATTAATTAACCTATTGGGGGTTTTTATGGATGTTTATAGTAAGTTTATTAACCATATAGTATAAAAATACATAGACACATGGTAAATGTCAAACTATTTATCTAAGAGTTAAATCTAAATGATAAGGTTAATATACTAACCTAAAACTGTCTAAAATATATTTTTTGAAAGGATTTAGACCCATACATACCATAGACTCGAAATAAATCATTTTGGAGCCATTAGAAACCCAAAATTATGTTATTATAAAATAATATTTCAATCATTTCCTAAAGTGACCCCCACCTCACTAATAAAAGTGTTCTTACCTTTCTCTTCATTTCACACCACCAAATCCATTTTTCTCAGCCAAACCCTACCCAAATATCATCCCATATTTTTTTCATTCATCCTAGAGGGAACATTTTGGTAAAAAGTCCATCCTATGGAGCCCTTTTGATCAAATCAAATGGAAGAACTAGAAGAAGAGGCAAAAATGCAATCACCTCATTCAAGTTCTTTTCTTCGTCCACTTCCTCTGTATTTTTGATTTCCATTATAAAATAATATCTCTAGTATCTTCTATATACTATTATGTTATTATAAATATTTTACCACCATATTTTTTATTCTATCAATTATTTAAATGAAAAAGTCACCATACGTGCTTACATATGACTTACCGTCTCCACATGGTGATGTAGTTTGTTATTCAAACATTTCATTATTTTGGATGGTTATAATAATGAATATAACTGATATAAAACATATATATATAACATGTTAATGATTATGTATGTATGATATATGTGACACTTTAACTTTTCACTTCATCATGTTTCTAATTTTTTTATCTTATAATTTTATCTACCAAAAATTTTTATTATTTTATTTATATGAAATGAGGTCCGAGACCGATTGGGGTCTTTCACTTTTTCACTAATAAATGAGTGATTTAGACTAGAAAGCATTCAGCGCCTCACTATCGATGCCACACAACCTCACCTAGGTTGCCACGCGTCCCCCCCCTCCTATTTTACTTCACACCCTTCTCGATGGACAACTAATGAAATATAATTTATTAAGAATAGATTTATTAATAATATTATTATTAATGTCACTTGAGAATATTATTATTATTTTCATGGATAATAAATTTATTGGGTGTATTTTTTTATTAATATCATTTTATTAAGTTAATCATTGTATAGTTTATTATCTAGTTTACTAAGTTTTTTATTATCTTATTATTATAAATATTAATATTATCACTATAAATTATTATTATTATAATTATTAATTATTCTCATTAAAATTGTTAACAATTTAATTAATGTTATCATTTTGAGGATATAACTTTTATTACGCAATTATTGTTATACACTTTATTATTATTATTATTATTATTATTAAGGATTTAGTTTAAGAATAATAATATTATTAATATTAATATTATGAATAGTGTTGTTTTAATTAGGTTTACTATTTTTTCTTAATTTTCTTAGGGTTTCACCCTATTATTTCAGCACCCTCCTACCCACCCCATAGATCCCCTCCTTGGATCTCCTTCAGCATTGCACAACAACACCATTGGAGCCCCCCTCCAACCCTATATTATCGCCACCTTGCTCCATTGGTCGGCCTCTATCTGACGCCTCTCCAACCTATCCTAGTCGGCCCTATCCCATCGCACCACTACATTGTTCCTCAGACACACCCCTGTCGTGCCACGACCATTCTCCCTGACCAGTTTCCCTCATCCTTTGGAAACTCTCCCTCCAGCGCTGCTCTGGCATGCTCTTCCTGATGGCTATCTCACCACCCTACCCTTCTCTCCACTTGAATCGTGTCGCACCCCTCACCTAATCGACCCGCATCACACGACCATCCCCTTTGGCTATGCCCATCTACATCACAGACGACCATTCTCTTTGACCCTTGTTCTTGGCGATTTCTTCGAGACCTCTACAAGATTCATGGGATAAGATGGTGATTTTTATACTTGTTGGAACCTTTTAAATCAATGGTGATGATTTCCCGACCATCCTCTATAAAATATTATTTGGATATCCCCATGCCCTTAATTTAATTTTGAAAAACCATTTTCTGCATGGTGCTTTACTGATGGGAGATTTTTTCTAATGAAGGTAGGGCATGTGTTTTTTGTTTATCAGGGTCTAAGTTTCATTCAATCATTATTTTTGTGGAGTGATATGGTTTATCCCAATTCAATGTTTAGTTTTAAATATGTTTTAACAAACCATTCATACCATGTGGTTGATAAAATGCCCAAATGTCGTTTTAGAAGCGTGCTTGATTTTATAAGATTTCTTGGGGGCTTTTAAAAGTGTTTTCCAAAAATATAAACTTTCCCATTCTAGTAGCACATGAAATACCATGTATTGTTCAAGGGTTTCAAGTGTCAATTGAAATTAATGTGTAGTGCTTTAAACCCTTGGAGTTTTATTTAAATGGAACTGGTTTTGAGGTTTAACTAATTATTTTGGATTCGATCTACTTAGTTAGCACTCATCGTACTCTTTTGTGGTGCAAATGTGGTTCAAGTGTGTTTTGTGCCAATTCTCTAAAATATCATAATGTGAGGTAGGTGGTTTCCCATTTAAGTTATTTTTTAAGGAATTTATTTTCAAGATTAATTTTTTTAAAAAGATATTTAATTATTTTGTGTAGTGTGAAGAGGGTTTTCATTGAATTTTGATTCATGTTGAAATGGTTTAGTACCATGTTTATGTTATGTGTGTATTTTTTGTTGTTAACTTTTATCTAGTTTTTTGTTCGTTATTATTTTAAATTTTGATGTTATCTTATTCATTGGTGTAAGAAGTGAAAATTTTGTTTTGAAATGATGCCAGGTGCCTTTAGTCGTAAAAAAGGGGTTTCTGTGGGTTCAGTGATTAACGCCAAGCGATTTCTTTTAAATTTTTTTATAAGATTTTATTTTTGGCTTGTTAATTTATGTGGTTTATAAAATTTTGTTTTTCATATGGTCTAAGGTTTTTTCATTAAAACTATTTGGGTGGTTCATGTCACAGCTTTAAAATTTTATTTGTGTTCTTGTGATGTGTGAATGCATTTGAATTTATAAATGGTTACTTTAGTTTGTGAAAAGATATGTGACACCCTTTTTCTATTTCATTATAATTTTTTTATGGTTTACATAATTATGACAATGTTTTAAAACATGTTCGAAAATGATTTAGGGTGCGCCTTATTTCAAAATGGATTTTACATGTGTAAGTGGTGGTTTGTTTAGTGACGAGTGTCATTTAAATTATTAAGATTATGTTTTGAAATGATTTTGTTGTGATTATGGTTTTAAAAGAGGATTTGGGTGTACAAATTGTGATTTGGCGTGTGTATGTAACCTATTTGGCTTTAATGCATTATTGTGACATATGACATGAACCTGAAACATGTTTGAGAACTAACCGGGAAGCCCCGGTAGCTAGGAGGGTGGAATAGACTAGTGGGCTAGTGTTTCCGAGGCGACTTGACCCAGTTTCACTAGCAGGACTAACGATTGAAACACTAACTTAACATATGATTTTCTGAGGGTCGGGGCCTTGTAAGCCATGTTTTCTGAGGGTCGTATCCATCAAACCCACTTTTCTAAGTGTTTTGGCCTTCTAACCCTTGTTTCATTGAGACACTAAGATCAAGGTGCCCAAGCTAGCTAACACTCATGAGGCCTCTACAATTTTTTTGTGATCATTGGTTAATTTACACTCGTTAGTGTGACACATTGATTATTTTAAAATTTTAGTGAGTGTGTTTTAATTTAAGTTGATCATTTGAAATTTTTTTCTTTAATTCCATTTTTTTAACTGTTCAAGCATTAATTTAATTTATTTAGTTAATATTGTAAATATATTTGTCATTTAATAATTATGCGTGGAACCTTTTTATTGGGTGACGTCCTACTAGGATCTTGGCTCACACCCTACATTTACCTTTGGGTGTATGTACACCTTTTTCTTTGTGTATTCTAGGTTGAGGCATCACGCTCAGTAATGTTGTTTTGGTCATTGATGGTCTTTTCGGGCAGGTTGGTGTTTGTGGCATAAGGATGTTGCACCTCTCTTGTTTCTGGAAGGTTTGAGTTAGATTAAGTTAATTTTTTGGTCATTTATTTTTGGATGCTGGATCTAGTTTTAAACCTTTCAATTTGATTTTAGTTTAATGTTTTATTTTTTTGTCAGTTCACAATTTTATTTTTTTTAACTTGTCAGTGGTTCTGTGTTTAATATTTCAGGTATATCATTTCCATGTGTAATGATTGGATTACCTGGAACTTGTGCCATTTCATGGGGATCGGGAATGCCCTTCGGGTCATGTTGCGGATTGGGTTGTGCTCGAGTCAGATGGCGAATCGGCCTAGTTCATGACAAAATGGTATCTAATGATGTTTTATTTTAGGGTCATGTTCTATTGGGATAAAGTCAGTTAAACCAAAGTTAAGGTTGTCGGGACTCAACATCCTGACTACGATTAAGGTGCCTGGACAGCACACCTCATGGTGGGACTCAAGATACCATAGTAAATTGATGTTTGTCTAAATCTTTGGTCTCTGTGGATAATATTGTATAGAGGAAATAAATAGGGAGTAGCGTCATTGGTACCCCTGAGCTCGCAGGGTCTAGCATTCCATGTAGATCCAAGGATATTATCCTAGAATACCCTATGTGGCGGTGGCGTGATAGGCGTATGGCCGCCAACCATATGTTCTAGTCACCCACTAACACTAGTTTTCTCTTGCACCGTTCCTCATTTCATTGTTTTGGAATTGTGGAAATTTTCATTTTAAGAAAAATGATTTTGTATTGGAAAGGTTTTAGAGATGAAGCTCTATAAAAAAATGATGTATGAGGTTTGAAAAGTGTGGGTTGAATGTTTTGTTTTTTAACAATTTAAAGGTTTGGCTTTGAACCTTGGTGTTCTTATGGGTAACCACATGCATGACTGTATATGGAAAGAGAAATGGTCAATGGAACGGGCAGATTAATTCTAGGATGGATATGAGGTGGGTGTCGGTGTGGCATGGGGACATGCTTGTGCGAGTCCCATAGGACACCATTGGTGTTTGTGCAACCCAACAACTTTGATTATTTCTAAAAAAATTTTTTAAATGAGAATTCAGTGTGTTAATAACCGGTGATTGTGTGGCCTGTACTTTTGTATTGGAAATGTCATATCTGAGACATTTTGAACCGAGGATCTTTTCTGAATGATTTGTTTCGTGAGTTTTAATTATTATTTGTAAGTTGGTGTGAAAGCATGTGGTTACTGTATTATTTTGAAAAGTGCTTCAGGAATCCCTTGCAGTTGTTCCCCCTACACATTTAGTGTTCTTTTGTGGTATGCCTCGACCATTGGACCAGTTTGGTTGGATCCATGGTTTTCTTTATTGACTATTGTCGACCCCCATAAAGCGTTAACATGCGATTGAAATGTGGCCACTGAAAATTCGCCATTTTCCGACCCTCCAGTTGACCAGAGGACTCTCTTCTTGAATTATGGAAATGGACACACCTCTCCTTTTTTACAATGAAATGGATCCTATCACAGCGGGATGACAGATTCTAGGGGAGTTGAAGGTAGTTTTGTTCACATTGAGTTGTCTGAGTCATCGGGTATGAATTTTGACATCGTCGAGTCTAAAGGTACCCCTAGAAATGGAGAAGGAAATTCTAGCAGGGAAGGGTGAAGGCGGTTCTGAATTTTCACTGTTTACCAGTGCCTTGAGGGGATTTGTAGTACTTTCACTGGCCGCAAGGGTCATGTTTGGTGACGTCTTCTAGTGGAAGTTCTGTTTGAAGAGCAACGGTGAATTTCATAGGATCCTTTGGGAATCCCTATTTTCATAGGAGTGTTTTATCCTCTTAGGGAGTACTATTTCTTTTTGTTCAAAGGGGAGTGGTTGTCGTACGTTTTTTTTCCACTTTATGTTTCCTAGTTAGGGTGAAGGAGTGATGCATGTGCATCATTTAAACACCTATTTTAGTGGATGTTTCACAAGGGATTAGGTGGATGTTGGAGTGTGTTGTGTCTGATGGGGTTTCCTCGAATGCAATGTGATTGCTTGTGGCACCAGGAAAAGGGAGAAGCTCTGTTCGGGAGTCTTCCATGTCTGATTGCGATGAAGGAGATGCTTCAAACATCTAGGCTCTAGCCATAGGCCTCGGAGTGAAGTTGGCACATGGCCAAGAACCCCAGGAGTGTATGCGACCCTGACTTTATTTCTATCATTGGTGTTTAATGTAAAGGTAGTTCAAATTGTGTTTTGTAGTTGTTCCATTCTGAACGAACCAACTGGCTGTGTAAGGTTTCTATTACTATCTGGAGACGTGTTTGTCTCGTCGCCTTAATGTCTTGGGGGTTGTGTCCCACTGGATAAAATCACATTAGTGGTCCATATGAGGTATTATGGGTAAATCGGTCTCAAAGTTGAATAGGGATCATCCAGGGATGTGGAGATGTTGGTTTGTCTTCAGATGTGGTTTTGACACTCCAGTAGTTGGGCCCATCCCTCCCCGCCCCTTGTAGTGGGGTGTTTGGTCACTATCAAAAAAAATCATTGTTTTATATCATTCTTAGATCTTAATGGGGGGGGGGGGGAGACCCACAACGGGTCTCGTTCAAAAGTCTCTGGAATGAATCGGGGTTGGACTTTTTCATAATGGTGGGGAGTCTACTCAGGCCTCCTCATGTCGGTTTTAAATCCTTCTCTCTGGTGTTAGCAGATTTCTAATGGTGGGGAGCCCCTTCGGGCTTTCCCCTGTTGTCATTTTTAGTTCTGTATCTATAGATGACTTAGGGGTAGGTGATAAGAGTATTCCTTGGACATGGTTGGTTTTTTTTGTCACAACCCATCCCCAGAGGCCCATGTCGTGACTACCCCCAGCCCGCCTTCCATAGGCCAGGGACTGGCTGTAACACCCCAAGCCTCCACAGTACGCTTCTCTTTGAATAATACATTAGCGTGTGTTGTACGCAACTTCGAGTTCTAACACAGACCACAACCAATCATACTAGTTGTTATGAATAGTAATACAAATTTTTTGAAATTTTATAAATTTTATCTTTCAAAATGGACTTCATTTTTAGATTCAGAATATCAAAATAATCCTAGGGTGAATTTAAGGTATTTTTCTGAAAACATTCAATTTTTTATGAATAGTGAAAAACACCGAGTTATTGGTTAAAACCGAATTTTTATTTAAATAATTATTTATTTTATTTAAATTTATTTTAGGTCAAAATAGCTACATAATACCAATATAAGTTCAATGTAATTCTTTGGAGTTATTTTATAATAATTGTAAACATATAAAAATTTTATTGAACTTTTCACCTTTTTTTTACCAATCTCCTAGGAGAATTTGGAAATTTACATAAAGCCTAATTTTACCGCTTCTGTGAGTGGAATTTCGAAAATCTGAGAGACACGGTTAATATCAAGGAGTAAAATGTGGTTCAATGAGTTGAAAATAATTTTTGGTGAATAGTAACTTTTTACTTTTATTTACCACGGTTAAAAGTAAATAGGGTAATTAAAAATAAAAATGATATTAATATTAACTTAACACATGTCCTAATTATATTTGACAAGTGTATATCAACCAAAAACAACATTAGGAATAAAATATTATCATTTAGGTCCACGTGGATTAGATTAGGACATTTATTATAATTTAATTCAAAGAAGAGTTGAAAGACTTAAAATCAACGTTTAATAACTAAATGTTTTTTAATATAGGGATATACATAAAATAAGTTCGATTATTAATATTCATTAGAAAGATAAAAATATTTCCTACATTATGGTATTTTATTTATAATTTTTAGTCATTATATAATTTAATTTATTTATGACACAATGGTGATGCAGTAATTAGCTAATTAATGAAATATTAATATAATTGATATTATAAATATCCAAATAAGTGTAATTTGAGACTTTTTAAGAATTAAAATAATTTTATAGGTCAATATGACATATTATTATTGGTGATATGAATTTTATTTGAAGTAATAATGCTGTTATGAATTTATCAAAAACAAAATACCCAATAGTGTCAAAATTGGCATAAAAGAGTTTGTTTGAAAAATATATTATATTATTAATTGATATTATTTCCCTAAAAATATAAGGATTGGCCAAAGGACATATATAATGATATTTTTATCATTAATGTACCACTTGGGGATCTCTTTTAGTATATATTATGTTTATTAGCTATATTATATAAAAATACAATGAGACATGGTAAATGTCATACTATATAACTAAGAGTTAAATCTAAAAGATAAGGTTACTATAGTGAACCAAACCTTTCTAAAATATATTGGTCGAGTGGTTTTAGACCCATCCCCACTGTAGACTTTGAATAATCCACTTTGAGCCAATATAAACTTGATATGAATTTATTATAAATTAATACTTTAAGTTTTTTCTAAAGAGCCCCTCCTCCCCCCCATAAAAGGACACAACCTATAACCAATTCCTCACACCTCTCATGGCTTTTGGATCATCCAAACTCTGCCCAATTATGCTTCCTACATCCATATCCTTCTCCTAGAAGCCTTAATTAGGCAGAAGGCACTTCAAGAGTCCTTTTTGGTTCAATCCAAAGGGAGTTACACAAATTAAAGGTAACAATTTCTCTTAGCTTCTTTTCTTTTATTATAATTATCCAACCCCTAACATCTTCTAATTATATGTTTTGTTAAAAACACAGCAACCTAAATATACTAGGATATTATTATGATAAGTATTCGAACTACACTTACACACACCTCCATCTAATGGGTGAAAAACATAATGTTTCCGTGGATGGCAACCAAACACCTTATGAAACGATGATTGTTCAATTATCTCCTACTACCTCTCATGGTGGCCATTATGATGGAACTATAATTAAATATTATATTAATGATATTTATTTTATATATAAGCATTTTTAATTCCATTTTATATCATACCATTATTCTTTTCATGTTGTATATATATACACAATAATTTAATTTGAGGAAGTGCGGACTACAACCCCCTCAAAGTGATACGACTCATTCATACCATACATGGAACATATAAAGGATGGTATTAATGAACTTAAGTAACAAATATAAGATATTATATTATACTGGAATAATAATATATCTATGTATCATCTGGTATTGATTCCTTTTAAAATGAAAAATGACATGGAAGTAGTGTTTGTGCGTACGTACGGACTACTGCCTCCACGAACGCGATGAGATTCATTCTCCATCGTATCCATTCAAGTATAATTATCATATTATGAATAAAAATAATGTTTAAGTACTTGATATCGCTCTTCATATGAATAAGATACTAATTATGCATAACAAACACGTCTTATGTAACAAAACATATAAAATAAAACGAGTATGTTAACACCCTAAACGACGATAATACTAAGATATTATTAACAAAACAATGTTAAATGATAATATATGATATAATATTAACGTATATGATTCTTGTGTAATTTAATAACAATTATTTAACTATTATACAGGAGGTTAACCTACACTCAATCAAGGAAAAGTACAAGGTATGTGGTTTCTTTTCTCACTTTTAATTTCGTGAGACTTCCATTGTTCACCACTTATTTATTTCATGTGGTGTATGTACTGCCCATGATTGTATTCATTGTGTAATATACATTAATTTATTGATATTTACATCATCATTGTATTATACTTTTTTCATGGGTGTATGTTTCATAAGTTACCAAATTGATAAGGGAATTTGAAATTTCAATTTCTACTCATTCGGCTTTACGCATACTTAATTGATTATTTTACTCCAAGATTATGTGTGGAATCACTAATAATTTTCTTATGTCATAATATACACTCCCCTTTCTGTGTAAATACTTTTGATACACATAATCACTCCATTCATAAATTCTCAAGTCATCGATATGAACATGATAAGAGTAATTTTAACTCAATCTCCATTTGCTGAGTTAAATATCCAATTCATTGGTGTTGTTTTTACAAGAACATGTGTGAATTTCCTATGATTTATTTACACTAAATATCCAATAATATTGAGTGTATTTATATTTTTTACACATAATTATGTCATTGATTTATCATTAACCTAAGGATACAGTCTTTATAAGTGATTTCGTCTCAATTTACATTCCATTGAGACTTCTTTATTGTTATACACCAAATCACTTTTATATGGTGTATATAATGAACATTGACAAAGTATATCATGAATCCCTTTATTCTAATGATATTACAATGTTTTGATTACCTCAATTATTTTTATTATAGTGTCTCAATTTTGGTTAAAAACTCTAACTAAAATATCATTTTTAAATGTTTTAAAGATTTATTCTTCTAAATGATTCTCCTTAATGTCCATGTTTTAAAATAGGTTTTAAGGATTTATTAAAATGGACATTAATGTTTTAAAATTAAAATTCCATTTAAATGTTTCAATTTGGTATGATACACTTTGATTCAAAAATCTATTTTAAAACGGCTTATTTAAAAGTAGGGTGACTTTAAAATATTTTCAAGAAAAAGGGGGGTATTCCTATCAAATAGTTTTGATGATTATTTTCGTCTATGTAAATATCATTCATTATTCTTGATTGAGGTTAATATATTATAATAAAATCTTCCACATTGTATCGAATGAGTTCTGTTTGACCGTGGATGTGCTATTTTTATACCATTCATGGTTTGTGGATAAAGTATTGACATTTCCTATGCCAGTTTCAATACGAATGTTTATATTAGGATTCAAAATTTTCATATGAGGAATGAATTAGACTATGTAAGTGATGGGTGGAGCCCGCTATAGCTCCTCGATGCATTAGTAGGTCTCATGAGACAAACTTGTGTCTTAGAACAAGGCCTCGACAAAATATTATTTGTAGTCTTGGCACGAGGCCTTGACTATGTGGTTATGATAGTCTGGCATTATTCATTTCATAATCATGAATGTGGTTATTGATATTGCATATTGTTATTCGACTAATAGAATATCCATGTGAATAAGTAAATGAAATTATTTCATTTTATCTTTGCCATATTATGCTGATGTTCAAGATTAAAAGGCTTTTGTTTTAGTTATACATTGCCTTAACTGTTTATGCTTATTTATGAATGTTTTTGCTATATTTTTATCCTTACTGAGCATTTGAGCTCACCCCTTTCAATGTTTTATTTTTCCCAGGATGTGAAGAAGTAATTTATGAATGACCAGTAGGGATAGTATGAGGGGATATGAGGAAATGAGGTTGTTGTAGTTTTTTTTACTTTATGATGTAATGTAAGACTTATGAATATATATCTATTGTTTCCAAGACTATTAAACTACTCAGTATTTCGAGACATGATATTTTTTGATCATGCCAATGTAATGTAATAATGAACCGAATCTGGGTAACTGGGGGTGGGGCGTTACAGTTGGTATCAGAGTAAGTTTAGTACAAACCTTGGAAGCTAGATTTAGATACACTCTGATTAGATCCCAAACCCTGTGATAGACTTTGAGTAATAGTATAGAAGAGATTTCTATGGTAATGGTATTGTATTGATTTTGTGAGTTTTACAAGTAATACATACCTTTTTGGATACGATCATGTAGAGGTGGCTCCGGCACAGATGTACCTAGGGGTAAAACCCGAAAACAGCGCTTTGATAAGACTCAAACCGAAACTGGTGCATGACAACGGGCCTTGCTGCACTCTTGGTTACGACACTCTCGGGTGATATGCATAGGATAATTTACACTTTATATACAAACCAATTTGAATTATCTTAATATAAGATGAGAATAAATGACCTTGTTTAATCCTAAGGTGTTTCAAATTGAAATATGGTGTCATGATATTCTCTATATGATTTTATGAATACTGTTACAAACACAATGCTTTCTGGTTTTAGTGAATGGCTGGAGTCCAAGGAATTCATAGTAACTTTGAGAATGATATACAAGGTGGGAACGATGGTAGAAACTAGAAAAAAATTGAATGTTGACTTGTGTAAAAGATATCGCGTTCATGCCAAATCAGTTTTCCAAAAATATGATCAATAACATATATATTAACCAAATCCAGGACTCAACAAAGAAGAGAAAGGTGGTAAATGATAAGAGCTCCAGCAGTGGAGACCATGGAGAAAAGAATCCTAAATTTCCATCATGTTGGAAATGTTGAAGGAGACACCCAGGAAAGTGTCTCAACAGAATAATGAAATGCTTTACGTGCGGAAAAAAAGGACATAAAGTGAATAATTACTGAGAAAAAATGAAGAGTACTATGGAAGAAAATAAAAATGGTCCCAAAAATTCATTTTCAATCATTTGCTGTAAATTTAGGGGACTTGGACATTACCCGAGTGAATGCCCTATTCTATAGGATATTTTCTTGGAAAAAGAAGAAGTTATGTGGAAATAAATGGTTGGAGAAATGTTTAAATGTATTAGTGCACCTTTTTGATGGGATAACTTTGGAATAATTTTCTCTTGTACTTGTAACCCCGCAGTTTTCCATGTGAGAATGATATTTGAAGAAGACATATATTTTCCCTTGTGGATATAGTTATAAATTACCATTTGGTTTTATATGATCATTAGGTTTTAGGAAATTACAAGTTATTATATTTTTGGATGAAAATGCAAGGAATGAGATAACATTTCTGGTTAAAATTATGTTATGGTTATTTTGAGGAATTTATCTCATTTTGGTAATGTTATAAAATATAATTTTTGAAAAAGGAAAACACACAAACTGTGTGACAACCCACCGCATTGGATAAATCTATGGGAATCGAACCCACAACCAAAGTGTAATTGGGATTTATCGCCTACCACTAGACTACGTGAAGTCCCTGGTTAATGTGACTAATTATTTTTAGTTAAATGGTTTTATTTATCAATAAAATTTTGATTTTTGTTCTTACGTCATATCAAATGAATACCCTTATTATAAGAAAATGATTTAGTGATTAAGTGATAAATGTTATTTTGGAAGATGTTGGATTTTTTGGGAACACTATATGACCAAGGAAACTAGAATACTATGGGATTTCATTTGAGGAGTAATGGTGGATTTTTATCTACGTTTTTATTGTGGATTTATAGTGATTTGTGTAATTTATGGAAATGATTAACCTATAATAGAGAATATGTGATTAGGTTAACTACTTTTAAGTATGTGACTTTAAGAGTAGTTGATGTCATTTAGAGATACAATTTAACGTGGAAGACTACATAACCAAATTCTTCTATTTTTTGGGTTTGAATATTAGATTGGATTATATTGATGAATTTTAAGGACAATGGAATATTGAATGGTATTTATTTAACTTTGGGTTATCATTGGTTTACTTTTAGAAATTAAGATTAATGTTTATTTCTCTGAAGGAATATCATTTTGGGGGATCATCAGATCTTGTACTAATTGTTTTGGTTTTGATTAATCCTAAAGACAAGGTAAATATATATTTTATCTTTCCTGGATCATGTGATTCTATAGAAGTTTATCCTAGCTCTTCCAGTGTGACCAAGTCTTCTTGAATACTCATCATTTTAAAAAAATAATTTAGTGGTGGAAATTTATTAAAGAATGAAACTCAACTTAAAAAGTAAGTATATTTCTTTAATTTCTCAGTCAATCTTGTAAATGAATTCCTCATCTTTATGTAATGTAACTTAAAAAATTGTTATCCGTATACATTTCCTACTAGGAAACTAAGGACCGTTTTTTCCATCACAAGTTTTTGCCTTTCTTGTTGTTAACTTTATCCTGATCATTTTTTCTATCCCTCTCCATCAGAACATGACAATTATTTTATCTTCCATATCCATGTTTTTCTATATGGATTCCTAGTATGAGTTATCTTGGGTGACCTTTGTACTTCTCTTTCTTTCTTTTAAGGTGATAGTTTTATTGACTCTTTTTCCGATATAGGACCTTCCAACATATTCCAAACCCCAATTTTAAATATTTCGAGGATGAAATTATTTGAAGGATGGGAGAATTTAACACCCCAAGTTTCCACAGTATGCATCTCTTTGAATAATACAGTAGCATGTGTTATACGCAACTTCGAGTTCTAACACACACCACAACCAATCAAACAAGCCATTATGAACTGTAATACCCATTTTTTGAAATTTTATAAATTTTATCTTTCAAAATGGACTTCATTTTTGGATTCAAAATATCAAAATTATCATAGGGTGAATTTTTGGTATTTTTCTAAAAACTTTCAATTTTTGATGAATAATAAAAAACACCGAGTTATAGGTTAAAACCGAATATTTATTTAAAAAATTATTTATTTTATTTAAATTTTTTAGGTCAAAATAGATATGTGATATCTATATAAGTTTAATGTGATTCATTGGAGTTATTTTATATAAATTTTAGATATAAAAAATTTTTATTGAACTTTTCACCGTCTTTTACACATCTCATAGAAGAATTTGGAAATTCAAATAAAACATTATTTTAGCGCTTCTGTGAATGGAATTATGAAAATCCAAGAGACACAGTTTATATTAAGGAGTAAAATGTGGTTCAATGAGATGAAAATAATCTTTGGTGAATAATAACATTTTACTTTTATTTACCACAGTTAAAAGTAAATAGGGCAATTAAGGGTAAAAATTATATTAATATTACCCTAAAAATGTCCTAATTCTATTGGAAAAAAGTATCTCGACCAAAAAAAACCATAGGAATAAATTATTATAATTTAGGTCCACTTGGATTAGATTAGGACATTTATTATTATTTAATTCAAAGAAAAGTTAAAGGAGTTAAAATCAATGTTTAATAACTAAAACATTTTTAATAAAGGGATATACATAAATAAATTCGATTATAAATTTTTATTAGAAAGATAAAAATATTTAATAAATAATGGTATTTTATTTTTAATTTTTAGACATTAAATAATTTAATTTATTTATGACACAATGGGGATGCAGTAATTACCTAATTAATGAAATATTAAAATAATTGATATTATAAATATCCAAATAAATGTAATTTGAGACTTTTTATGAATTACAATAATTTTATAAGTTAATATGACATATTATTATTGGTTATATGAATTTTTTTCGAAGTAATAATGCTGTTATGAATTTATCAAAAAGAAAATACCCAATAGTGCCAAAATTGACATAAAAGTGTTTTTAAAACAAATATTATATTATTAATTGCTATTATATTCCTAAAAATATAAGAATCAGACAAAGGACATATAGAATGATAGGTGTATCATTAATTGACTACTTGGGGGTCGTTTGGATGTATATAGTATGTTTATTAACTATATAATATAAAAATACAAAGAGACATGTTAAATGTATAACTATTTAGCTAAGAGTTAAATCTAAAAGATAAGGTTACTATAGTCACCCAAACCTGTCTAAAATCTATTGGTTGATTGGTTTTCGACACATCCACACCGTAGACTTTGAATAATCCAATTCAGAGCCATTAAAAACTAAATATGAATTTATTATAAATTAATACTTACGTTTTTCCTAAAGACCCCCTACCCCCTTATAAAAGGACACCACTTATAACCAATTCCTCACACCTCTAAATCCTTTTGGATCATCAAAAATCTGCCCAATTAAGCTCCCTACATCCCTATCCTCCTCCTAAAAGACTTATCTTAGGCAGAACGCACTTCAAGAGTCTTTTTTGGTTCAAACCAAATGGAGTTACCCAAATTAAAGGTAACAATTTCTCTTAGCTTCTTTTCTTTTAGTTTACATATCCAACACATAGAATCATCTTATTCTTTTATTTTGTAACAAAACCAGTATCCTAAGTATACTAGGATATTTTTATGAGAATTATTCGAACTAAACTTACACACAATTCCATCTAATGGGAGATGAACATAAAGTTTCTGTGAATGCCAACCAAACGCCTCACGAAACGATGCTTGTTCAATTATATCCTACCGCCTGTCTTGGTGGCCATTATGATGGAACTATAATTAAATATGATATTAATGATATTTATTTTATATATAATCTTCTGTAATTCCATTTTATATCGTACCATTATTCGTTTCATGTTTTATATATATACGATAATTTCATTTGAGGAAGTGCGGACTACCTCCCCTCAAAGTGATATGACTCGTTCATACCATACATGGAATGTTAAAAGGATGGTATTAATTAAATTAAGTAACACATATAAGATATTATATTATACTGGAATAATAATATATCTATGTATCATTTTCTATTGATTCCATTTAAAATGAAAAATGAAATGGAAGTAGCGTTCGTGCGTACGTACGGACTACCGTCTCCACGAACGTGATAAGATTCATTACCCATCATATCCATTCAAGTATAATTCTAATTTTATGATTATAAATAATTTTTAAGGACTTGATATCGTTTTTTATATTAATAAGATACATCATATCCATAACAAACACGACTTAGGTACCAAAACATATAAAATAAAACAAGTAAGTTAATAGCCGAAACAACGATAATACTAAGATATTATTAACAAAGCAATGATAAAAGATAATATATGACATCATATTAACGTATATGATTCATGTATAATTTAATAACAATGAATTAACTATAATACAGGAGGTTAACCTACACTCTATCAAGGAAATGTACAAGGTAAGGGGTTTCTTATCTCACTTTTAATTTCGTGATATTTCCACTGTTCGCCACATATTTATTGCATGTGGTGTGTGTGCTTCCCATGATTGTATTCATTGTGTAATATAATTTAATTTATTGACATTATCATCATAATTGTATTATCCTTATTTCATGGGTGTATGTTTCGTAAGTTACCAAATTGATAAGGGAATTTGAAATTTCAATTTCCACTCACTCGGCTTTACGCATACTTCATTGATTATTTTACTCTACGATTATGTGTGTAATCACTATTAATTTTCTTATGTCATAATGTCCACTCCCCTTTCTATGGATATAAATTTTATACACATAATCACTCCATTGATAAATTCTCAAGTCATCGATAAGATCTTGATAAGAGTAATTTTAACTCAATCTCCATTTGTTGAGTTAAATATCCAATTCATTGGTGTTGTTTTTACAAGAACATGTGTGAATGTCCTATGATTTATTTACACTAAATATCCAATCATATTGAGTGTATTTATATTTTTCACACATAATTATGTCATTGATTAATCCTTAATCTAAGGATACAATGTTTATAAGAGATTTCATTTCAATTTACATTCCATTGAGACTTCTTTGTTGTTATACACCAAATCACTTTTATATGGTGTATATAATGTACATTGACATAGTATATCAGGAATACCTTTAATATCATGATATAAAAATGTTTTTATTAACTCAATTATTTGTATTCTAGTGTCTCTCTTTTGGTTGGAAACTCTAACTAAAATATCATTTTTAAATGTTTTAAAGATTTATTCTTCTAAATCATTCTCATTAATGTCCATGTTTTAAAATTGGTTTTAAGGATTTATTTATATGGATATTAATGTTTTAAAATTAATATTCCATTTAAAATTTTCAAAGTTTTATCGGACACTTTGATTCAAAAATCTATTTTGAAACGACTTTTTGACAAGTAGTGTGACCTTTAAATGTTTTCATGAAAAAGGAGGATATTCCTCTCAAATAGTTTTGATGATTATTTTCATATATGTCAATATCATTAATTATTCTTAATTGAGGTCAACATATTACAATACAATCTTCCATATTGTATTTAATGAGTTATGTTTGACTGTGGATGTGCTATTTTTATATCATTCATGGTTTGTGGATAAAGTATTGACATTTTTTATGCTAGTTTCAATACGAATGTTTATGTTATGATTAAAAATTTTCATATGAGGAATTAATTGGACATAGTAAGTGATGGATGGAGCCCTCTATAGCTCCTATATGCATCGTTATTTCTCATGAGACAAACTAGTGTCTTGGAACAAAGTCTTCAAAAAATCTTATTTGTAGTCTTGGCACGAGGCCTTTACTATGTGGTTATGATAGTCTGTCATTATGAATTCCATCATTATGAAAGTGGTTATTGATATTGAATATGGTGATTTGACTAGTAGAATATCCATGTGAATAAGTAAATGGAATTATTTCATTTTATCTTTTCCATATTATGTTGAATTTCAAGTTGAAAAAGCTTTTGTTTTAGTTATACATTGCCTTAAATGTTTACGCTTATTTAGGAAAGTTTCTGCTATATTGTTATCCTTATGGAGCATTTATGCTCCCCCCTTTCAATGTTTTATTTTTCCCAGGATGTGAAGAAGTAATTTATGAATGACCTGTAGAGATAGTATGAGGGGATAAGAACACATGATGTTGTTGTAGTTTTTTTACTTTATGATGTAATGTAAGACTTCTGAATATATCTACTGTTCCAAGACTACTAAATTAGTCGGTCTTTAGAGAATTGATCTTTTTTGATCATTCCAATGTAATGTAATAATGCACTTACTCTAGGTAATTGGGGTAGAGGCGTTACACTGGCGAGTAGCACAAAATCCGTAATTCCCTAAAACTGCGAAGGAATTGCCTTTATAACATGTAACACACACACACAAGAAAACACACAGATGGGAAAAAACACCAAGTAAACTATATAAAAAAAGAGTTCTAGAAGTAAATTAGGACAAAATACATGCCCACCTGGAGAGTACAAGTACAACTGAAAAAGAATAGAAAATAAATCTGCTGGATCGTCTTATGAGGTTCTTACATGAAGGGTAGGTACATATCGTCTCTTCATCACTCCACGTTTGTCTGTCTCCTACATGTACCGACAAGTTGTATGGTCTACCTCTGGGTATCGTCCAATCCTGGTACACTCAGCCTTAGTCAGCAATGTTCGTCATCTACATCCAACAAAACAAGGTGTGTGCAGAGCCTGTGCAGGGTTGATTATAACGATACTTAGTAGGGACCTCGAGACCCACAAGTTATCACAATATCCATCAAGGATAAACCACAAAGTAATAAATCAATAGGTAACCCTACTTATTTATATGACCATAAATATACCTATGTTATTGATTTATCTATCTCAATCATGAGGAAAACACAAAAGTACTGACTCAACTCAAACATGATTTTATTTTAAGGGTAGTATCAATTAACATCCCAAGTCACATTATTGAAACATCGACTGCTAGAGAACTCATGCTCAATCGAGTAAAGTGGGCCTGCCATGACACCATGCGTGCTTCCGAATAACCTTGGACTGCGAAGGTACTCCTCCTGTCAAGTACCGTGGGTCTACTGCGTCACACATAAGCACTCCCCACCGTGGGTCTGCCGCGTCACCAAGCGTACTCCGCCTCGTAGCCTGCTGAGGTACTCCTCCTGTCGAGTACCATGGGTCTACCACGTCACCAAGTGAACTCCTCCACCGTTGGTCTGCCATGACACCAAGTCTCTCCCCACAGGGCTAGTAGAGTCACTCTGAGTCAAACAGTCAGCAATCATCTGGTCTCAGCCAGCTACATGGTCTCCAAACTACGCTCGCTCATATCTGGGAGGATCTTCTCCACGATCTACTGGTCGATACTAGAACTATCATGAAGTCCCATGAAGAAGTATATGAATGTTCTTCCACATCATAGGGGTCTGAAAGCAACAGATGGCATGTCAATCAGACGCCCAGTCTGTGAGTTAATATCCTTTTAGTCCGGGGGGTTGGTTGGATTCATGCACGATCCAACCTGACTATATCTCAACTATACCCCACACTCCAGTGGGGTATAATCAAAGTGACCTTCATGCTCCAAGATTACGAGTTCCGCTGAGGGTTTGTCAAACGCATGCCAGGTGAAAAAGATATTTCCCAAATAAGGTAAAGGGTCGTAGTGGGCCTGGGTCCGGTCCCACCAGGTCAGATTAACCCGGACCAGCCCATTGGACGGGCTAGCCCATTGGGTTTTGCTCGCCCCTCTAGGCCTAGCCCAGTAGGCCAAAAGGTGCCACTGAGAGCTGTGAGGGCGGAGACTGGTCGTGAGGGTGAGGACCAGCCAAGTGTCGGCGCGTGGGTGGTTCGTCTCGGAGGGTGCCGCGTGGGCGGCTCAACCCAGAGGCCCGATTCGGTTCGGGGGGCCATAGGGGCGCGACTCAGGGTTGCTCGACCTGGGGGACGAGTTAGCATGGCGGGGGTTGGTTCATCAAGCGTCGGCGCGACCGGGGCCGGTTCGGTTAGGAGGCCGGAGCGGCCGGGGTGGCTCGGCCGAAAGATGGCACGGCCTGGGCGGCTTGGCCGGGAGGTCGGGGTGGCACAGTCGGGGTGGTCGGAGTGCAGCGCAACTGGGGTGCGGCGCAACTGGTGCTCGGAACGACGTGTCTTGGTGGTGGTTCTGCCAGAAGCGGCACGAGTCCGGTTCGACCAGGTGGTCGGAGCGTTGCGGGGACGGTGTGGGTCGTGGAGGCTGTGGGTGGTAGCATCGTTGCCTTCATCTCCTTCACCGCCTTCATCGCCTTCCTCCGTTTTGACGAACATCACAAATCAACACAAGGTTATGTAGGGGACATTCCATGTTAGTCTGGCCCGCACTCATCGCATTAGACCGGTAGCAAGTGGTTCACATGAATGAAGCACATCAAACCCTCCCGCAAAGATTATTTCCAACCCACAAAATAAAAATAATGGGGTTCATGGAATGTGATAAATAAATTAAATTAAACCCCTACCTTGTTCATTTTTCCTCAATGGAGTCATGGGGAAGAAGACGGAGTTGTCTTTGTTCGTCGCGTCTTCCACATACTTCCAATCCAGAGCTCATGTATCGGTTCGTTGACGTCAATGAGGAGGGAAGGTCGGTCATCAAAGATGTCCCATGTCAGTTTCCTCCGCAAGGTGCTTCCATTGATGAAGTCGAAGACACACCCCACCAGCGTTCTTCGTAGAAGAAGTTATTCATTATTCATAGGAGAAACATTCTCCCAAGAGATCATCCTCTCCCAAAATTCCACCCAATATGAATGGTTTTCCAAAATAATAGATAAAACCATATATTATTATGTTGGAAAGAATTAAAAAATCATAATTTATTAAGGTGGGTGGCGTAATAAATTAAGGGAGGTGGTGGCACCATTGAGGTAGGGGATGACCCAAATAAAGGTAGAGGAGGTCAGGAGGCTCTCCCTCATTAATGAGGGGAGTTGAGAGTTTCTCTCAATTAAATGGGGGGGGGGGGTTGTCCCGGGTGGTCCCCACTACCATAAACACCCATGGGAGGTTAGGTTCGGGTTGGCCCTAACAACATAACCTCTCACAGGAGGTTAAGGTTGGGTGGTACCCATACTACAACTCCCGCATGGGTGGTTACAAAAAAATAAAATAAAACAAAACATGTGTTAATTTTATTTTATTATTTCTACATAAAACCCAATAACTAACATTCATGCTCGACCAACTGACATCGAGGTGAGAGTCTCATAAAGTTAATATTGGCGTTGTGAGTTCAACGGTGGCCCCAGATTTATATTCCAAGCACCAGTTAAAAATTTAGGAAAACCCACTCGCACGTTTACTGGACGTACCCGAAATAATGTTTAGAAATTCATGCTGGGAACTTTGGGCCTCGGAACCATGCGCTGTTAATTTTCACGGTCTCGTAAAATTACAATATATTTATAAAAAATACATGGAAATTTTGGGTCTTTATATTTGTTCATTCCAGCGAAATGGTGTGGTTTTAATTTAATAGTTATTGTGGTGTTTCAGCTTGCGAAGTTGATTTCCATGGTTGCAAGAGTTCAATTTTTTGATCAGTCAAATAGAGAAATTCTATCTCATTGGGGTGGTCGACACATATTAGAAATCCTTTTTACCTGTTTCATGATGTTATATTTGAGTCACTTTATCTGTGCATGATACTTTTTCCTCTTTTAGATTGATGATTATGGGGATCCTATTGGATCCTTAGTGGGGTATCCATTTCTTCTTCGAGTCTCAACCTTAGTTGTGGATTTTTTGGGACAAAAAGCATTATGGTGGGGAGAATTCTCACACCCAGAGATTGTGTTGTGTCATGTTTCTAATTTTTATTCTTATCTTATAATTTTATCTACTTCTAATTATTATTATTCTATTTATATGAAATGTGGGCTCAACCTAACTGGGTTCTTGAACTTTTGTGCTAATAAATGAGAGTTCTGGCCTTGATAGCATTCAGCACACTCATCTTGAAGCCGCACAACCTCGCCTAGGTCATCACGTGACGCCACCCGGTTTACTGCATGCCCTTCCCGATGGTCAAATAATGAAATAAGATGTGTTAATAATGGTTTTAATAATAATAATAATATTAATATTAATTACACATGATAATTTTATTATTATTTTCTTGGATAATAAATTAATTGATAGTATTTTTTTTTATTAACAGCATTTTATTAAGTTGATCATTGTATAGTTTATTATATAGTTTAGAAATTTTTTTTATTATCTTAATAATAATAATATTATTATAATTATTATGACTATAAATTATTATTATTATCAACGGTAATTAATCTCATTAAAATTGTTAAAATTTTAATTAACGTTATCATTTTGAGGATATAACTTTTATTACCTATTATTGATGTAATTATTATAATTTTTATTATTATTTTGAAGTATTTAGTTTTAGAATAATAATATTAATATTATTATTATTATTATTACTATTGTTTTTGTTAGTTTTATTATTTATTTATTTTATTAATTTGTTTAGGTTTTCACTGTATTTTTTCGGCACCCTCCTACCCATCCCATTGAGCCCCTCCTTCACTCTGCTTCTATATCCCACAATAACACCGTGGTAGCCCCCCTGAATCCATAGATTACCATCACCCTGCTCCGTTGGTCGGCCTCCATCCGATGCCGCTACGGGCTCTCCTAGTCGCCCCATCCCATCACGCCGTTACATTGTTCCTCAGACACACTCTCACCGTGCCACAACATTTCTCCCTGACCATCGCCCCTCCACCTTTGGAAACACTCCCTCCAGCGCCGCTCTGGCTTGCTCTTCCCCATGGCTAGCTCACCTCCCTCCCCTTCTCCCCATCCGGATAATTTCACACTGCTCACCTGGCTGACCTACATCACACGACCATCCCCTTTGGCCGAGCCCCTTGGCATCGCAGACGATCTCCCTTCCAGACCCTTGTTCATGGCGATTTCTTCATGTCCTCTACGTGGTTCATGGGTTGGGAGGGTTGTTCTTATGCTTGTTGGAGACGATTCCATTGAAGGAAACACTTTCCATACCATCCTCCATCGATTATAGGTTGGATATCCCAATTCCCTTGATTTAATTTTGAATAACCATTGTCTACATGGGTATTTAGTGATGTCTGTTTTTTTTTCTAATGATGGAATGTCATGTGTTTTTTGTTTATCAAAGTTTAAATTTCATTACATGACTATTTCCTTGGAGGTAAATGGTTTATCCCAGTACAAAGTATAGTTTTAAATCTATTTTAACAGACCATGCATACCATGTGGTTGAGAAAATTCCCAAATGATATTTTAGAATCGTGCATGATTTTATAATGTTTCATTAGGGTCTTTTAATGTGTTTTCCAAAAAAGTGATACTTTCCCTTTCATGTGGAACTTTAAATACCAAGTATTGTTCAAAGGACTCAAGTTTCGATTGAAATTAAAGTGTGGTGCTTTATACCCTTGGTGTTTTATTTAAATATAACTGGTATTGAGGTTTAACTATTTGTTTTGGATTTGATCTCCATGGTTTGGCCTCATCATAATCTTTTATGGTTCGAATGTGGTGCAGGTGTGTTTTGCACCAATTTTTATAAAGATAATCATGTGGGGTAGGTGGTTCCCCATTTAAGTTATTATTCAATGAATTTATTCAGAAGATTAATTTTTTTAACATGTTATTTAATTATTTTGTGTAGTGTGAATTGGTTTTTCAATGACAATTGATTCGCGTTGAAATGGTTTAGTAAAATTTTTATGTTACGTGTGTGTTTTATATTGTGAACATTTATCTAGTTATTTGTTAGTGAATTTTTTAAATTATGAAGTTAGATAATAAATTGCTTCAAGAGGTGAAAATTGTGTTTTTGACATGACTTCAGGTACGTTTAGTCGTATAAGAGGGGTTTGTGTGGGTTTAGTGGTTAATGCCAAGCGAATTATTTTAAATTGTTCTATAAGATTTTATTTTTGGCATGTTAAAATATGTGGTTTATGCAATTTTGTTTTTAAAATGGTATAATGTTTTTCCATCAAACTAATTCGGTTGTGTTGGTCACTATTTTAAAATTTTAAGTGAGTGCATGTGATGTGTGAATGCATTTGAATTTATAAATGGTTACTCTAGTTTGTGCAAAGACATGTGACACCATTTTTCTATTACTTTATAATTTTTTATGGTTTACCTAATTATAAAAATGGTGTGAAACGTGTTTGAAAAATGATTTAGTGTGGGACTTATTTCAAAATGGTGGTTATGTGTGTAAGTTTGGGTTTGTTTAGTGACGAGTGTCTTTTAAATTATTCGGATTATGTTTTCAAAAGATTTTGGTGTGTGTATGGTTTTAAATGCGGATTTTGGTGTACAAATTGTGATTTTTTATGTGTAAGTACTATGTTTAGATTTTATGCATTATTGTGACATGTGACATGAACTTGTAACTTTTTTTAGCACAAACTGGGAAGCCCAGGTTGCTTGGAGGGTGGAATAGACTAGTGGGATAGTGTTCCGGAGGTGACTCGACCAGGTTTCACCGGTAGGACTGGCGATTGAAACACTAACTAAACATATGTTTTTTGGAGGGTTGTGATCTTCTAAGCTACGTTTTATGTGGTTCGTGGCCTTTTATGCCACGTTTTTTAGGGTCGTGACCTTACATGCCACGTTTCACCCAGACACAATGATCTTGGGGCCCAATCTAGCTAACACCCATGAGGCCTCCCCCATATTTTTTCCTCTTTGGTTACATTATGCTCGTCAGTGAGAAAAATTGGTTATTTTAATAAAATGTGTGTGTATGTTTTAATTTAATTTGTTCCATTTAAAACTATTTTCATTAATTCAATTTTCTTTTAAACTACTCAAGAATTTATTTTGTTTCTTTAGTTAATATTGTAAACGTATTTGTCATTTAATAATTATTCGTGGAACCTTTTTATTGGGTGAAGTCCTAATGGGATATTTTCTCACACCGTACATACACATTTGAGTGTATGTAGACATTTTTCTTTATGTATTCTAGGATGAGGTAGTGTGCTCAGCGATGTGGTTTTGGTCGGTGATGGTCTTCTTGTGCATGTTGGTGTTTGTGGTATGAAGATGGTGCACCTCTCTTATTTCTTGATGGTTTGAGTTAGAGTTAGTTTCTTTTGATTTCATTTATTTTTGGATGTTGGATAATATTTTAAACCATTAAATTTGATTTTAGTTTAAGGGTCTATTTGGTTCTCAGTTCACAGGTTTATTTTATTTAACTTTTCAGTGGTTCTGTGTTTACTATTTCGGGTAAATCTTTCCCATGTGTAATGTTTTGATACCCGTGCACTTCTGCCAGCCCGTGGGGATCTAGAACACCATTCGGGCCATGTCGCAGACTGGGTCGGGCGTCGTTCAGATAGTGACCCGACCTGGTTTGTTACAATATACCACCCAATTGCATATGATATCACCATCAATATAATGATATTGTTGTTCGTGCGTACGCATAGATCACCGTCTCCATGAACGCGATGAGATTTATTCTCCATTATATTCATTCAAGAATAATTTTCATTTCATGACTAAAATTAATGTTTATGAACATAATATCATTCTGTATATGAATCGAATACATGATATCCTTATCAAACATGGCTTATGCAACCAAACATATAAAGGAAAACAGATCAGTTAACACCAAAAACGATGATACTACTGAAATATTATTATCAAAGCTATATTAGATGGTCATATATGATACCATATTAATGTATAATGTTTTTTTAATAATTTAATAACAATGATTTATCTATTATAAAGGATTTTAACATACCCTCGACCAAGTAAAAGTATAAGGTAAGGGTTAATACACAATCTCCTTATTTTCCTTGGCTGTTTTTATATATGTATCTACTCGGACCCCTTTATCATCCACATCCGTGTTTTCATAAAAATGTAATTCGAAGCATTTTTACTATTTACTAGACTATGGGTTAAAGTCATTTATACCATTATTTTACCATATATGTTTTGAAATGAATCTTTCCGTCGTTTTTCAAACAAGTTATTTTATGGAATTTTTTGACAAAATTATAGTAAGAATGTCTTTTTTTACTTATATAGCGGTTGTGGCTATTTTCTGCCATTATATAATCGTTGAAGCTTCCCATAAAAGAATATATAAATATTTTCAAAATAAATCTTTTATTTTATAATTATATGACTTTTAAATGATTTGAAAATATAAATATATATTTTTATATAAAAGTTTTGATATCATTTATATCAACATCCTTTGATGGATTATAAGCTTGTTTGAAGTTGATTTATTATGATACAAAACATCGATATATTATTGAAGGTTTTGTGATATTTTTGACTATGGATGTGTTATTTTTACACCATTCACGATTTATTGAAAAATTATTGACATTTAATATGCTATTTTTAATATGAATGTTTTGGTTATGGTTACAATTTTTCATATGAGGAATGCATTGGACCTATTTAGTGATGGGTGGAGCCCGCTATAGCTTTGTGATGCATCAGTAGGTCTAATGATACAAACTAGTTTCATGTCACAAGGCCTTGACAAAATCTTATTTGTATTCTTGGCACAAGGCCTTGACTATGTGGTTATGAAGTTTTTCATTATGCATTCCATCATTATAAAAGAGGCTATTGATATTGAATGTGATTATTAGACTAGTAGAATATCCATGTAAATAAGTAAATGGAAGTATTTGATTTTATCATTTATATATTACATTGAAGTTCATGTTTAAAAGGCTTTTTTTTAGTATTATACGTTTCCTTAAATATTTATGCTTATTTATTAAAGATTCTGGTATATTGTTGTCCTTACTGAGCATCTGAGCTCACACCTTTCTATGTTTCATTTTTCCTAGGAAATGAGGAATTATTTTATGATTAACCTTTATGGATAAGATAAGGATATAAGAGTGTTCAAGTGTGGAAAAAAGTTTGTTGATGTTTTTATTTCATGTTGTATTGTAAAACTTACGAATGTATCTAGTACTTCCAAGGATACTAAACTAATCGGTATTTCAAGACATGATTATTTGTATCCTTCCAATGTAATGTAATAACACAACAACTCTAGGTAACTGGGGTTGGGGTGTTAAAGCCTAGATCCTCATTAATAAAATCAATCCTTGAATTGAGAAGTGGTTTAGTAAAAATATCAGGTAATTGAATTTTTGTACCTACAAATTCTAAGGATATATCCTTTTTAAGAACTTCATCTCTAAGAAAATGATGTATGATATCAATATTCTTAGTCCTAGAATGATTAATATGATTTTTTGAAATATTTATTAATCTTTTATTATCGCATAAAATATGTGTATTATTAAACCTAAGTCAAAAGTCTATATGATTGTTTTTCATACAAAAATAGTTTTCTCAAAATCTACCAACAGACACATATTCTACCTCAGATGTTGAAAATGCAAGTAAGTGTTTTTTTACTAGACCATGACACTAAATATTTTCCTAAAATGTGACAAGTCCCTGTGGTGATTTTTTATATAATATACATCTTCCTAATTCATCAACTGAATATGAAACTAAATTAAAATTAGACGTTTTTTGATAGAGAAGAGATTGAAAGTCAGTTCCTTTTAAATATCTAAAAATTCTTTTGACAAAAATTATGTTAGATTATTTAGGATTATATTGAAATCTTCACAATGTCATACTGAGAAAATTATATCTGTCCTTCAAGAAATATGATATAATAAACTTCTAATTATACCTCTATATGACTTGTTGTCATTTGATTTTCCTATTTCATCAAATTCATGTTTTATATTTGTTCATATTTGATTTATATATGTCTTGTTGTTTTCAAGAACAAATTTATTCAATTAATCTATAATCTATTTTATTTGATTCAAACAATTTCCAAAACATTTTTGATATATTTGAAGGACTTAATAGAAATTTAATTCTCTCATAATACTCATTTAGAATTATTTTGGAATTAAATTTGAAAACTCATGACAAATTTCTTTGTTTTTTGAACAAAATATTACATCATAATAATTTATTTGAACCAATAAAATATTTTAGTTTACAGTTTTCATAAATAATGTTGGATCTTCAATCCCAATAGTGAAATCATTTTTCAAATTCAAAGAACTTAATTTTTCATACCAAGATCTAGGTGCCTGTTTGAGTCCCTACAGATCTTTAGTATGTTTAAAAAAAGAATTTGGTTTTTGAGAATTTTCAAATCTAATAAGTTTCTCAACATAAAATTACTCCAATATATAACTACTTAAAAGATAAGACATAACACCCATATGAACCAATTTAAATTTCATATGAGATGCATTGGCCAAAATAATTTTAATGGATTCTAATCTTACTATAGGGAAAAGTTATCATCATTATCTATTCCTTCTTCCTGATTATATCTATTATCTAATAGTCTTGATTTATTTCTATTTATTATACCTTGATCGTCATGTTTATTTCTAAAGACCTATTTAGTTCTTATAACATGATAGTTCGGTAGCCTTTCAACTAATTTCCAAACTTCATTTCCCTTGAACTGGTTTAGTTCTTCTTGCATTGCTATCATACAACTTTCATCAACTAAGGCTTCATATAAGTTCTTATGTTTTACTTAGGATTAAAAATCAGAAAATGAAAAATGATTTCATATGTTCCTTCTAGTTTTTGTTCTTGTGTCTAGGTATCCTGTTACAGTTTCTAAAGGGTGATTCTAATGGGTTCTACTGTGTCTAGGTAAAACATTGATAGGTTCATTAGTGTCATGTTATTCTAAACTAGAATGAATTTTATTTTTATATTTTTCAAAATCATCTTTCATGTTCTCATGTATCATTTTATTATTAGAGTCTGTTGCATCGGGTGCACGATGTCTTCCACGTATCTCTGCTGAGGAAAAATGTGCATGACCCTTCTCTCATCATCGACAATGGATAGATGGACGTTTATGATGGGGAGACTTTTAAGGGGGTTCTATACGAGATTAAAGATCGACAAGAGCGGGTCCTATTTGGACGGTCGATACCTCTTGTGTGCGTTCTCTGGCAGCATGAGAAGCTCCAGGAGAGCACATGGGAGCGTGAGGCTTAGATTCGTGCTCACTACCCCCACTTGTTCCCTTAGTTTGATTTATTTCTTATGATGATGTAAAGCCCTATGTTGGGAAGAATGTAAAGACCTGTAAATTCTGTGGATTTTTTTTAAATACATGGGAATTTTTCGAGTTTGCGAAATTTGACGGCGCATGATTCCAAGGCCCGGTGTGCCGAGAATCAATTTTTATGCTTTATTCGTGTACATTCAGTTAACGTATGAGCGGGTTTTTATATCATTTGAACCGGTGTTCGGAATTAAAATCTGAGGACACCATTGAACTTAGAGTGCTGGTATTTTCTTAAGAAGACAATCACTTCGACGGTAGTGGGTTAAGAATAAAAGTTAGTTATTTGGTTTTCATGGGAAGTAAAAAAATAAAGTGATCTTCACTTTTTTTTTATTTGAGCATCCATGTGGGTGTTTTGAGGTGGGTCCCATTGGATATATAACCTCCTTGTGGAGGTTGGAAGTGGGGACCACTAGGCCATAACCTCCCATGAGAGGTTATGGTGGTGGGGACCACCACACCTTAACCTCCCAACTGAGGATTAATGTTGTGGGGACCACCCAAGACCAGTTAACCTCCCAAATTGAAAAAAGGGGTGGAGACCACCTGACCCCTATTAAATGAGAGGAGAGAAAAACCTCGCAACCCCCGCATTAATGTGGAGGAGCCTATTGAACTTCCTCCACAATAAATTTTCCAACACACCCAATTAATGGGGCCACATCCTTCCATTAATTTGAATGTTCCAAAAAATGTTTAGTTTTCTTTTTGAAATCTTGGCAATGATATAATAGATTTTATAATCTATTTTTTGGAAAATCTATTCTTTTTTTTGGGATAGGAGAGCTTGGGAGAAAAGGAGATCTCTAACGAAGAACCTCATCTTCCAACGAAGAATGAAGAATGCGTTCTTCCAATGAAAAATGCTGACAACAATCTTTTTTGAACTTCTTCCCCGTATACCTACCGACGCAGAACTTCTTCCACAACTGACGTACATGCACGATATTGGAAGTTTGCGGCGAACGCGACGAATAGCGAAAACACCATCTTCTTCCCCATAACTTCATCGATGAACAAAAAACAAAGGTAGATGTTGTTTTCCTTTATGTTCCATGTTATTCTTTTCATTAAAAATGAAGAAAGAGGATATGTTTCCTTTGATAGTGAGTTGTTTTTCATCATTCTCCTACCTTGATGAACCGATTGTTATCACCCTAATCATGGAGGGTTCGGGCCAAACTAAAATGGCCCGACTCGCTCCATTGATCTATTTTTTGATATTCCTCTACATTGCAATGAAGAAATGAGGCGATGAAGGCAGAGAAGAAAAATTCCACACTTCCTGCGACCTCTGTGATCTGCGCCTCCACCATGGCGTCCCGCATCGCCACCGGCCGAGACGCTGCCCCGAGCCAACACACGCCCCGACGGCATGCCAGGCCGCCTCTCGGCCTGCCTGGCCGCCCACCGGCCCGCCTGGCCCCATTCCCGACCGCCTGTCGGCCCACCTGGTGCCCAGCCCGGCCACCTGACGGCCTCACCATGCCCTGCATGGGCACCCGTCGGCCCGCCTGCCGGCCTTCCCGGCCGCCCTCCTGGTGCCCTGCCTAGCCACATGCCGGTCTGGCCGCACCCTACCCGGTCTGGCCGCTGGCCCACCTGCAGGCATGCCCAGCCGAACTGTCGTCCTGGTCGTGTCCTATCCAGCAGCATGCGGACCTGGCTGCACACCGCCAGCCTCCCCGGCCACCTCCCGGCCTTCCTGGACACATCCTTTGTGCCCAACCGAACCCAGTGTGCCCCGTGCCACTTGAGCTACGGCCCCCCTTGTGGCGCCCAGGCCGAACCAGACCGGCCGCTCCCTCTGAGCCGAGTCTCGCTGGGCCACACCCTCACATTGCACCGGTCCGAACTGGCCCCAAGCCCAGGTCAAACTGCCCACGCGGCATGGTGAGATGGGCCTAGGGGGCCAGGCCTAACCTAATGTCGGCTTTACAGAGTTAGCGGATTTCTAATATTGGGGAGCCCCTTCGATCTTTCCCCTGTTTTTATTTTTAGTTCTTCCTCTAGATATGACATAGTGGTAAGTGATAAGAGTATTCCTTGGACATGGTTGGTCTTGTTTGTTGTCACGACCCGTCCCCCGAGGCCTGTGCCGTGACTACCCCACACCTGCCTTCCATAGGCGAGGGACTAGCGACTAGAAAAAAACGCGTAATTCCTTACAACTGGGAAGGGCTTGCCTTTATAACTTGTAACACATACAAAAAAGAACATCATTAGGAAAAACACCAAGTAAACTCTATAACAATAGAGTGCTGTAAGTAAAAGGGGCCAAAATATAATCCCAACTAGAAAGTACAAGTACAACTGAAAAAAGAAACAAAAACAAAGCTACTGGATCATCCTCCGAGGTTCTTACATGAAGGGTAGGTACAAATCGTCTCCTCAGCACTCCACATCCGTCCGTCTCCTCCGTGTACCAACAAGTCGTATGGTCCTCCTCTGGGTATCGTCCAGTCCTGGTACTCTCAGCCTTAGTTAGCATTGTCGGTCATCTACATCCAACACAACAAGGTGCGGCCTTAGCCCGTGTAGGGGTTAGTATAATGATACTTTGTAGCGACCACGAGACCCTCAAGGTATCACAAACTCCAACAAGGATAAACCGAAAAGTATGAAATCAATAGGTAAACCTATATATGTATATGGCCATACGTATACCTAAGTTATTAAGTAATCCAAATCAATCATGAGGAAAACAAAATTGTACTAACTCAACTCAACCATGATTTTATTTTATGGGTATTATCATGAAACATCGTAATCACATTATCGAAACCTTGGCTTCTAGAGAACTCATGCTCAATCGTGTACAGTGGGCCTACTGCGACACCATGCGCTCTTCCCACTAACCATGGACTGCTAAGGTACTCCTCCTGTCGTGTACCGTGGGTTTTCCGCGTCACACAGAGGCGCTCCCCACCATGGGTCTGCCGCGTCACCAAGTGTGCCCCCCCACGTAGCCTGCTAAGGTACTCCTACAGTTGAGTACCACGGGTCTGCTGTGTCACCAAGTGCACTCCTCCTCCGTGGGTCTTCCGTGACACCAAGGCACTCCCCACTAGCCTAGTAGAGTAAAACCGAGTCAAATGGTCACCAGTCGTTAGGTCTCAGCCAACTACTAGGTCTCCACACTACGCTCGCTCGTCTCCAAGAGGATCCGCTCCACGAGCTACTGGTCAATACTTCAAGTATCACTAAGTCCCACTAAGATGGATATCAATGGTCTGCCACATCATAGGGGTCTCAACACAATACACAACGCGTCAATCAGATGTCCAGTCTTTGAGTTATTATCCATTTAGTCCTGAGGGCCCAGTTGGATTCGTGCACAATCCAACCTGATAGTATCTCAATTATAGCCCAAAATTTAGTGGGGTATACTCAAAGAGACCTTAATGATCCATGATTACCAGTGTCACTGACGGTTCTTCTAACTGATTCCCAATGTCAAAGATATTTCCCAAAGAAGGTAAAGGGTCGTAGTGGGCCTAGGTTTGGTCCGATCCGGTCGGACCGACCCGACCCAGGCCATTGGGCAGGCTCGCCCCTTGGGTTCTGCCCAGCCCGCTAGGCCCATGCAAGTAGGCCATGAGGTGCCGCAGAGAGATGTGAGGGTGGGGACTGACCGCGAGGGTGAGGACCGGCCATGGGTTGGTGCGAGGGTGGTTCGGCCCGGAGGGCGCCCCGTGGGTGGCTCAGCCCAGAGCGCCAGTTCGGCTCGGAGGTCCGCGAGGGCGTGGTTTGGGGCAGTTGGTCGCATGGGGACGGGTTGGCACGGATGGGACTGGTTCAGCTAGCTGGGGTGTGATCAAGGCCAGTTCGGCTGAGAGGCCAGAGTGGTGGGGGTGGTTCAGTCGGCGGATGGCACGGCCTGGGCGGCTCGGCCGGGAGGTCGGGGCGACGCGGTCGGGGTGGCAGGGGTGTGGCGCAACTGGGGCTTAGAACGGCGTGGCTCGGGGCCAGTTCTGCCGGTGGTGGTGCGGGGCTGGTTCGTCCAGGAGGCAGGAGCGCTGTGGGGGCGGCGTGGGATGCAGATATCATGGGTGGAAGCGTTTTTGCCTTTATTTCCTTCATTTCCTTCGTCTCCTTCCTCCGTTTCGAGGAACACTGCTAATAAACACAAGGTTTACGGAGAGGATGAGCCATGATAGTTTATCCCACACTCTCCGCATTTGAGAAGTTGCAAAAGGATCACCTGAACGAAGAACATCAAACCCTCCAGCAAATAATCTTCCCAACCCACAAAAGAAAAAGTAGGGGGGTTCATATAATGTGATAAAAAAAATTACATTAAACCCCTACTTTGTTCATCTTTCCCTAATGGAGTCACAGGGAAGAAGACAGAGTTGTTGTCGTTCGTCTTTTCTACCACGCACTTCCAATCATGAGCTTGTGCGTCGGTTTTTTGATGATGATGAGGAGGTAAGGTCAGTCATCGATGACGTCCCACGTCGGTTTCCTCTGCAAGGTGCTTCTGTGGATGAAGTCGAAGACACTCCCTGTCGGCGTTCTTCGTGGAAGAAGTTCATCATTATTCATTGCAGAAACATTCTCCCAAGAGCTCCTCCTCTCCCAAAATTCCACCCAATATGAAAGGTGTTCCAAAATAATGGATAAAACCATATATTATTTTGTTGGAAAGAATTAAAAAATCCTAATTAATTATGGTGGGTGGCGTAATAAATTAAGTGAGGTGGTGGCCCCATTAATAGAGGGGTTGTCCCAAACAAAGGTAGAGGAGGTCAAGAGGCTCTCCCTCATTAATGAGGGGAGTTGATTGTTTCTCTCAATTAAATGGGGGGTTTTAGTCCTGGGTTGTCCCCATCACCATAACCTCTCATGGGTGGTTAGGTTCGGGTGGGCCCTACCACCATAACCTCTCACGGTAGGTTATGGTCGGGTGGTCCCTACAATACAACTCCTAAATGGGTGGTTACAGGAAAATAAAATAAAATAAAACATGTGTTTATTTTATTTTATTATTTCTACAAAAAACCCAAAAACTAACGTTCACCCCCGACCAGCTACCATCGAGGTGATATTATCCTTATAAAAATATCGGTGCTATGAGCTCAATGGTGCCCCAAAATTTTAATTCCGAGCATCAGTTCAAAAGATAGAAAAACCCGCTCACACGTTTTCAGGACGTACCCAAAATAATGTTTAGAAATTTATTCCGGGCACTCCGGGACTCAGAATTATGCGCCGTTAATTTTTACCGACTCGTAAAATTCCCATATATTTAAAAAAATTACATGGAAATTCTGAGTCTTTATATTTGTTCATTCTATCCAAAGGGTATGGTTTTCATTTAATAGTGATTGTGGTGTTTCATCTTGTGAAGTTGGTTTCTGTGGGTGTGAAAGTTTTTTTCTTTGTTCAGTCAAATGGTGGCATTCTAGCACATTGGGGTGGGTGACACATATTAGAAAGTCTTTTTACCTTTTTCGTGATGTTGTCTTTGAGTAACTTTCTCTGAGCACGATAATTTTGTGTCATGTCTCTTGTTGATTACGGGGACCCTATTTGATTCTTAGTAGGGTATCCATTTCATCATTAAGTCTCAACCTTAGTTGTGGCTTTCTGGGGACAGAAAGCATTATGGGGGGGAGAATTTTCACACCCAGACTTTGCGCTGTGTCATGTTTCTAATTTTTTTTCTTATCTTATAATTTTATATGTTTCAAATTATTATTAATATATTTATATGAAATGATGGCAAATCCGGATTGGGGTCTTGCGCTTTTGAGCTAATAAATGAGAGTTCTGGCCTTGATAGCATTTAGCGAGCCGCTGTCGAAGCCACATGGCCTCACCTAGGTGATCATGCGACCCCGCCCGGTTTACTGCATGCCCTGCCCGATGGTCAACTAATGAAATAAGAAGTATTAAGAATGATTTAAATAATAATAATATTAATATTAATGTCACTTGAGAATATTATTATTATTTTCTTTGATAATAAAATTAATTTAGAGTATTTTCTTATTAATAGCATTTTATTAAGTTGATCATTGTATATTTTATAATCTAGTTTACTATGTTTCTTATTATTATTATATTATTATTATTATTATTGTTATTATTAATATTATAACCACTATAATTTATTATTATCGTCATTAATTATTCTCATTAAAATTGTTAAATTTTTTATTAATGTTATCATTTTGAGGATATAACTTTTATTACGCTATTATTGTTGTATTTATTCTTATTTTTATTATTATTTTTAAGGATTTAGTTTAAGAATAATAATATTATGAATATTAATATTATTATTAGTGTTGTTTTTATTATTTTTATTATATATTTATTTTCTTAATTTGTTTAGGGTTTCACCCTATTTATTTCGGCACCCTCAAACACATACCGTCGAGCCCCTCCTTCACTCTGCTTCTACTTCACACAACAACACTACGGTAGCCCCCCTCAAACCATAGATTATGATCGCCCTACTATGTTGGTCGGACTCCATCCGACACCGCTCCGGCCTCTCCTAGTCGGCCCCATCCCGTCGTGCCGGGCTCATTTTTTTTTCTGGGTTTTAAAAAATTTAAAATATGCTAAAAGGGGCTAGGGTTCGGATAATTTTAAAATTGGGTCCAGGATGCGTGAACGCCGTTCACGCATCCTTCGCCGCGGAAGGATGCGTGAACGGCGTTCACGCGTCCTTTGCTGACCAGCTGAAGGAAGCGTGAACGCCGTTCACGCTTCCTTGTGCGGGAAAAGATGCGTGAACGGCGTTCACGCTTCTCTCCGCGGCAAAGGATGCGTGAACGCCATTCACGCATCCTTCGCGGACGAGCTGAAGGATGCGTGAACGGCGTTCACGCATCCGGCCGAGAAAAGTTATAAAAGGAGGGGTCCCCCCCCCCCAATACCCATTGTTCTCCTCTGATTTTCGTTGCGAAGCTCTGTAGAAATTCTTTCTCAACAAATATTTGCTGCTTTTATTGAGGTAAAATTTCTATTTAATAATTTAATTGTTTATTTGTGTTTATTTATTTCATTTGTATGTTTAATTGTATTTATTTATTTCATTTGTATGTTTAATTTTGTGTATGATTTATTTATTTCATATGTTATGCATGAAATGTTTTGTATGATTTAATTTTCTTGATGTTGAATGTTCGTATGATTTAATTTTTTGAATGTCTGTTGTCTAAATATTGAATGTTTTATGTTATGTCTAAAATTTTTAATGTTTAGAAAAAGTAATTTATGTTGGAGAAATTTATTTTAATGGATGGTTTTGATGTAAATGTAAATTAAATTACTTTTATTTACTAGTAATAATATTTTTAATCAATAAAGTATAAAATATATTTACTTATATTTTGAAAAATAGAAGAATGCCCAAAAAACATTACAATTTCATAAAATTTAAAATAACAAAAGTGTTTATTATGTAAATCTCAATTAGATCAGTTATAATAAAATTTATTTAATGTTTTTAATAAATATATATATATATATATACACATGAAGTTAAATTTTTGTAAAAGAGGTGTAGTATTTAATATAGATTTTATATAATACGGATAATATAATAAATATACCAAAAAACACGGTATGAGTGATGACTGATCTTGAGATGACCGACCATGCATAATTGAAATTTCATGTTTTATTTTGTGTATGTTGTTATTCAATTTGTAATAATTGCATTTTTTCGGTATTGATGACCTGCGAGTCATCTCTCAGTAAGTGTAAGGACCTGCGTGTCCGTTTAAATTAATTTATGTATTTCATACCCCTAGACCCTCTCACATGCATGTGAGTAAATTTGTAATTAAAAGAATGACGCCCCAAAGAGGTGTCGACGAAGAGGCATCCCCGAAGAGGTGTCGACGAAGAGGCATTTGAGAACTCATTCGAGAGGAGGCGTTGCTATTTGACAGGAGATTGGCAGTTGCTGCAATATTTGATAATAGAGACAGGAGTTTACTCATATAAATTGTGGTTAGTTTATCAGATAATGATAAACTAATCGCAAGTCTCAAGATCAAGTCATGATTATATATTCATAAGTAATCAAACTTTATTAAACATTATATTAAATTTGCTTTTGTGCTAAAATCACAATCACTATACCTTAACAGTGATAAATCAATACATAAAAAAGTCTCAAGATAATCAATTATTCAAAACCAAATTAAATAATTTAAAATTTTAATGTAGTGTATAATATTTTTAATTTTTTTTAATAGGTAATTATGTCTGCTCAAATATATTGCAACGGTGAGGTAATTTGTACCGAGCAGGGTTTTAGCTACAGTGTGCCACCTGTCAAAGTGGTAAATCTCCATGGTTGTATGACATTGGATGCAGTTCGTAATAAGATTCATAGTCGGTTAAAATTGAGTGCAGGACAAGCAATCACTTCAATTAGATACCGACATCTTCAATATCCTGAGCGTATGTGGCACAACGACTACCCTATAGTCGATGATGAGGATTGGATGGAGGCTTCTCAGTTATTCAAGCAACAGTGTATTAATGGTTTGATGGAATTATTTATTGTCATTTCTGATAATGATGTGGTGCAATCGATTACTACAGAACCATGCTTTGTGACCTCTATAGAAGTCGGTCCTTCACAACAGTCTTCTTTATTGCCTCCTTCTCATACGACTCCTGTGGAAGAATGTAATGAGGAAGATCATCAAAATTTGGAAGGAAATGTAGATGACATCCCTTTCTGTGCTGATATAGTGCAAGAAAGTTTATCCGAGGAAGAAGAATCTGGGGAGTCAGCAGGAGATGATGTGGTTAGAAATGAACCTTCTGAGGTTCCTTTGAGAGACAGACATCCACTACATCCACCAGTTAGTGGTAATCAGCCTTCAGTTTTGAGTTCCTTAGTTGGAGGAATGTCTCGTGAACAACCTTTTGATTGGGATGTCATTACACCAGCTTCTGAATTCCCTGGCATTATAGGGAATATGCCTGCATCAAATGATAATGCCATATATGTTGGGCAGGAGTTCGAAAGTAAACAGGTCATGAAAAATGTGATAAAACAATACCACATTGAGTGACATTTCACATTTGTGGTTTATGAGTCAAAGAAGACCAAATATCTCATTCGTTGTGAAAAATATGGGTCAGAATGTAAATTTCGATTAAGAGCAGTATTTGATAAATGTTATGGATGTTGGAAGATAACCAAATTAGAAGGCCCACACACTTGTCTGCATCCCAGCTTGGCACAAGATCACTCTTCTCTTGATGCAGAGTTTATATCTACTGTTATTTGTGAGATGATACGAACAAGTCAGGATGTTCCTGTTGCCCTTATTCAGGAAAGAATTCAACAGTTGTATAACTATAAGGTATCATACAACAAAGTTTGGAATGCAAAACAGAAAGCCATTGTAAAAGTGTATGGTGATTGGGATGAGTCTTATGCGTTGTTGCCACAACTTATGGAATTGTTGTCTCTCAATAATCAGATTGTTTATCAGTTGGACACTGTTGAGTATGTATCCCAAAATCATATAGTTGATCGGTCAAAGGTGAAGTTCAAGAGGATTTTTTGGGCATTCAGACCGTGCATTGCTGCATTTCCCTTTTGTAAACAATTTATTCAGGTAGATGGCACATTCCTTTATGGAAAGTATACAGGTGTTCTACTCATTGCTACCACACAGGATGGTAATCGCGCTCCTCTGCCACTTGCTTTTGCTGTTGTTGAAAAAGAAAATTTTGAATGCTGGAGCTGGTTCTTGGCATGTGTACGTGTTCATGTCACGCAGAAACAGGGCGTGTGTCTGATATCTGATCATCATCGAGCGATTATAGAGGCCGTGAGTAGTGATGGGGTTTCTTGGACTGAGCCGAATGCTTATCACCGTTATTGCATTAGACATATTGCAAGTAATGTGCATAAGCAGTTTAGAGATGAGGCCATAAAGAAGGCGGTCCTCAAATTGGGTATGGTTTTCTAAACTTTCTTTTTTTAACAAAATTTACTATCCATTTTAATACATTATTATGTTATGCTTTCAGCATATGAACCCCAACAAGAAAGGTTTGATCGGCGTCTTGAAGAGATCCGAACAGTTAATGAGGAGGTATATGAATATATGGTAAAAATTTCAAAGGAAAAATGGTCATTAGCATACGATGGTGGCATGAGATATGGGCATATGACCACTAATATAGTGGAGTACGTAAATGGGGTCCTCAAGGGTGTGCGCAAACTCCCAATCACATGGTTAGTGCAAGAGACATTTTTTAGATGTGTTCACTACTTTGTTGACCGGTCCCAAAAGGCCTACCAGAGGATGGAAAATGGAATGCTTTTTACTCAGCATTTTCAAACTGATATTGACCGGATACGGAATGAGGCTTCACGATGGAATGTTATAGCCTTTGACAGGAAAAAGAGGAGTTTTCGGGTAACAAAGTGCTACGACCAGGGTGCATGCACTAATGGTGGAGTGTTTTTCGTGATGTTGGATAACAGGTACTGTGATTGTGGCAGCTTTCAGGCATTGAGATATCCATGTGTACATGTTATTACAGCTTGCGCTTCGGTAAATATATCGTGGGAGCCATATGTTGACCCGATGTATCACATGAGCACTTTGCTTAACTGTTATAGTGCTGCTTGGATGCCTGTTGGTGACTTCCATTCTATCACATTGCCTGCTGATCAACCGACCATTGTCCCTGATATTTCCAGGTTTTCATAAGTCGGTTTTGGTATCATTTATAATTTTTTCAATGTGTGTCATTTTTAAAATTATTGGCTTCATGCTACTAGGTTGCGGCCTCGAGGAAGACCGAAGTCAACTCGCATCAGAAATGAGATGGATTGGCCTCGGCAACGAGGAGGGAGAATACGATGCAGTATCTGCCACGCAGAAGGACATACTCGTAAGAGATGTCCCCAAGTGGCAGGACAGAGTTCCAAATCTCATCATCCATGATCGAGTCTGTGTACCTGCTCTAAGAGGAAGAGGTTGTGGTTGGTGTCGATGATGAAGAAGAAGAATAAGAAATAAAGGATGAGGATGAGAAGAAGTAGAAGACTAAGAAGAAGAGGTTGTGGTTGAATAACCTATTGTGGAAGTTTCTATAGTTACTTAGGAACTTGATCTATTTGGAATAATGTTAATGGTTATCTAATGGATGATGGATAAATTAACAAACGTAATTTCACAAATAAGAAGAAATAATTAATTTTTCACTTTTAATTTTTAATGTGGAATAATGTTAATGGTTATTTAATGGATAATGGATAAATTAACAAACGTAATTTCACAAATAAGAAGAAATAATTAATTTTTCACTTTTTCCTGTTAATTTTTAATGTAGAATAATTTTGATGGTTATTTAATGGATAATGGATGAATTAACAAACGTAATTTCACAAATAAGAAGAAATAATTAATTTTTCACTTTTTCCTATTAATTTTTAATGTGGAATAATGTTGATGGTTATTTAATGGATAATTGATAAATTAAGTAACGATGATATCATGTGTGCAGATGGCAGGTTTCCCATTGCTTACATCTCAGGCTACTCATGTATCACGACTGCTTTTAGAGGGACGTCCTGTGGCTCCCTTGAGTGTACGTAGATCTCACCATTTCCATCATACTACACCACCTCCCGCTATCGTCCCACATCTTCGTCGAGCTGGATTTTATGGAGTAGCGATGTGCGACTTCACGTTTCTTGGTCATCAGCTCATTGCCGCACTTGTCGAGAGATGGAGACCAGAGTCACATACTTTCCATTTCAGTGAGGGAGAGATGACTATTACATTGCAGGATGTGGCTATTATGTTGGGCCTCCCTATCGACGGACATGCTTTGACAGGCCGAGTTCCATCAGATTTGCTTGAGCTTGTTCATAGACTTCTGGGCATAGAGGTCCAGGATGATGACAAGACCATCGTCGGTGGTAGATTGCGGATGCCTTGGTTAGACCAGCACTTCACACATTTACCAGATGATGCTGATGACATCACCGTGCTGCGCTTTGCACGGGCATATATTTTGAGGCTGATCGGTGGCACGATTTTTGTTGACCACTCTACTACTTTTGTGCACCTGATGTATCTATCTTTTTTAGAGGATTTGGACCAGGCAGGTCGATATAGTTGGGGGTCTTCCTGCCTAGCATATACATACAGAGCCCTATGTAGTGCATGTCGCATCGATAAGATGCAGATCACAGGATGCATGGTTCTTCTACAGATGTGGGTATGGGAGCACATACCTCGTTTAGCTCCACATGCTCGTGCGCCATTACCCGTAGATATTGTAGTAGAGGCTCCACGTGGACGTTGGTATGTTATTAATTCTTTCTAATATCTAACTTACTTGTATAAAATTCTTTTATGAAATGTAAAAAAAATGTTATCTACAGGTGGAGTCAGGCGCATCGACATTCAGATTCTCCCAGACATGATGTTCACGCCTACAGACTTATGCTAGACAGCATTCGACCAGACGATGTAAGTGATTATTATTTATATTGTTAAATCTTTACTCTTTACTATAAATCTATTCATTTATTAATTGATTATTCATTTTTTCTTTCAGATTACATGGATGCCATATACAGATGCTATCCTTCAGAGTCTGCCCCCATACTGTACAGTGATGCTTGATATCGGCTCCTGCATGGTTCCACTGATTCATTTTCATATAGTCGAGTGGCATCAGACAGATAGGGTTATGAGACAGTTTGGATTCCTTCAGCCAGTTCCTGACCCGCCCAGTCAGTTGGATTCATTGCATTCCCTGAAGATGTTAGGGAAGAGAGATTTTGATTGGAGGAGCTACCATGCGAGATATGTTGCGTTATGGGACAGGCGACGGGAGTCCCAGTTGCGAGGGGCAGGGACAGTACGCTTTCATTTGATGGATCAGATGGATTATGCAGGCTGGTACATCAGGTCTCCCGTCAGATTTCTGACACGGCACGGACGGGGCTTCCATGACTTGGTATGCATTCTTTCTTTCACAGTTCAACATATTTTTTATTCAAATTAGTTAACAACAGAATTTGTTTTCGCAGGATGCTCGTATTTGTCATCTACTACATATGTCTGATCCAGTGGAGAGAGCTGCATTTGACCCAGCATATTTTCACAGCCTTGTACGACAGATGATACCGTCGATGGATGAGATTTATCATGGCATTTTCTTTGATCCACCACCTGCTGCGGAGGCCGCGGAGCCTGCTGCGGAGGCCGCGGAGCCTGCTGCGGAGGCCGCGGAGCCTGCTGTTGTTCCACAGGATGAGGCTGCTCAGCTTGCTCAGCCACATGATATTATTCCACTGGAGGAGGGTGTTCAGCATGACCAGTCATATGCTCCTCCAGCTTCTCAGGCACAGCCACAGGTACTTACAGACGCTGACTGGATTGAGTTCGATGTTTTATTGCAGTCATCCGCAGCAGAGCAGCCATCTACTTCCTATATTGGTGAGAGTTCCAGCCAGCTTCCACTATCCTTAGATGCAGGCCAGGGTACAGACGGTGAGACTGTACATCCACCGTCTGTCACACAGGAGGATGTGGAGGTGGCTGTCGATGAGGATGCGCAGCGTACGCCAGAGCGCAGACGTAGACATACACGGCGTGGACGCATCCAGTATACGCCTAACTGTGGGACAGAGGAGCATCCACACCGGAGGCGTAGATTAGGTTGACATTTGATTTATGATACGTTTTGTAGGTGTATTACTGTTATCTAGACTTCTATTATACCTTTAATAAGTGTCTTACTGTTATCAAATTATCTACCAATGTATATATATATATATGTGTGTGTATAATAAATAATATGATTAGAAATTCCATAATACTCATATAAATTCAACAAATTATCTACCAATGTATATATTTAGTGATGCACATGAATAAACCATTTATCAAATATTATTTTTGTGGAAATATGGGGAATTCTTAGAATGATCATTCCATAGCCTTGAGGGTCACTATTTTAGGTTTAGAGGATTTAGACACATGGAAAAATATTTCTCATCAATAATGTAGATAAATTTACTAAAGTATACCCAAAGTGGTAATATGCAGTAGATCAAGGGATCATCAAACAAGATGATAATGAAAAATAAATTTGCATCTTTTCAGGATGACGTTAGACCATAATAATTTGATTAAGATTGATAATATTAGTCAACATCAAGTATGAATTCAAATACATGGATCAAAAAGAATATTTGAGAAGGTAGTGATTGTAGAGATTTCCTTTAAACCATCAAATCACACAATATTATAGATCATTTATAGTGGATTCACCTCCCATATGATGAGAAATAAGGATCTAGTTATAAGAATAATGTATGGAAGGTAAGGTGTTGATATATTTTTCAATGATGAAGGCCTGATGATTATTGGCTTGGGAGAAGCCAAATTTGGGGGTGGGGATGAGATAAGCTGATTTAATGGTTGTTGAAGGTCTCAATAAAAACTTGTTAAGTGTTAGTTAACTATGTGACTTGGGACACACTATAATATTTACAAATAAGGTGTGTATTATCAAGGGAAAATATAGTGGAGTTGTTTTGTAAGGAAAACACACAAAGGGGAATCTATATCTTGTGAGTGGACAAGAAGATATGTATTTTATATCCAAGGAAGAAGAAAATAGGTTGTGGTATAAATTTATTGTTTATATGAGCCAATCATACATGGAAGATCTGTTGAAATGTGACACTGCTCAAGATATCCCTAATTTATCATGTGATCATACTCATACATGCGATTCTTTCTAACAAGGGAAGAATATTTGAAATATATAAAAGGTTAAAGATCAATGGTCAATAAGAGTGATTGAACTAATGCAAATTGATGTGTGTAAACCTATTTCACCAAGATCTATTGATACGAAGAGATATTTTTAGTGGCCAAGGATCAATTAGGTGGTAATGAGAGGGAGGTGAATCAGTGGTAGCCTTATTTTACTAATTCTTTTTTTAAATTCAACCTATTGAAATTTGTTTAGGTTTTTGATCCACTCAATATAAACTCTCAATCATTCCTCAAGTGTAGTTGTAATGAAATAGGGAGAATCACATGTTATTTACAGGGTTATTTTGAAAATACTACTCATTTCTATATTGGTTATACCCCCCAACATGTATTATTCACTATCTCCACAAGTTAATACAATGACATATAATCCATTTTTCCTCTCTATAACAAAAAATAATCCACTATACACTCTCTTTCTCCATAAGACATTAGAGATTCATTCTACTCTATAATCCAAAAGATACATCTACTTCCAAATTTAGGAAGAAGTTATTCTTCAAATAGACTTACTCTATAAGAAATCTAGTCACTCCTACCTTGTGTACTTTATCAATAATTTTAGAAATTATTATATTAAGACTCTTTTCAGATTTTGTGCAATCTAGATTCTCCTCAATATTCAAATACTCAAGAACTCATCAATTCATCTTTCTGTATTTACCTGATACATTATTGTATCGAGTTATCAGAAATAATATTTCAATTCAACACAGAGTCTTCATCACCTTCATACACACTTTATTCACAAAACAAACAATAATTGTTCATGGGTAATATATCATTATTACATGATTTAAAATCAATCATTTAAATCCTTATTTAAATTTGTTTAGTAATAACACATTTAATTACACATTTATATATGAATAATCATCAGTAGTGGTATCATATTTTCCTCATATTGAATGCCCCATTAATTTCTGTGGGTATTTTGTTTCATGCAACTCATAAAGAATACTAGAAGGATTAAGGTTCCCCTCTTTCTTCTTAATGTGGTGTCTATCTCTATGAATCATTATCTATATTCATACATGTAACTCATATTTAATTACATAATATAATACAAAAACTCATCAAAAATACCCAATGCTCGGGTCTTCTCCATTCTTCACATAAATGTTACAACTCATGTAAGAATCTGATTCATGTGGATTCATCAAAATATGATCTTCTAATCACCCGAATACTTATTGACATATTGATAAAACATACAAACATTTTTTCCAACAATCTCCCCCTTTATCTTCTGTTGTTAATATCCATTCATATCATAAAAGTTAATATGTGGTAACATCAATTATTCTCCCCCTTATTTAAAATAAAATGAAAAGGATAATTGGACAATTTTAAACTCATATTTCTTCTCAAAAAAATCTTCACATATATTTTAAATAAGGGGATGATATGACACGATACTTGGAACAAAGCCTTTAGTTAATAAACACTATATCTATATGATCCATCCTAGTGTAGAAAGAAATAATTAAATAACCAATATAATATAATCTACCTATAACACATACTCATATGTGATACTAAAATTAGATATTCTCAATTATTAGGATGAGTAATTTTAAGATAAGGAATACATGATCCTGCACACACTTCAAAAAACACATTAGAAAGTTCAAGTGCAAGAACAAATCCCCCTTTTCTCATTTTTTCATTAAATAAGTACTCAACCTTAATGAATATAATTAAGAAAAAATGTAAGATAATGTGATTGGAATACCTCAAATCTCTTATAAGATCCTCCTTAAGAGATGAACTCATTCTTCATCATGGGAATTTATGTACTCCATGATGAACAATACTTCTCCTTCAATTCCATTCAAGTAAACTCATAACACATAAAATAATAAGGAATAAGGAGGAACCTCTTGTATTCTATAGAGGAAACATTCAATGTGAGAGTTTTCTCTCATCCTTTATTTCTTCTTATTTCTAAGCCAAGCATGGGATGTGATTTATTTCTTATTACATGCTTCATGGATTATGCACATATTTCCTTCCCATGAATTTCCTCTTTATTTGGAATACATTTTCCCCCTCCTCCACAGCTGGTACAACCTCATTATTTTTCTTCCAAATTTTTCATTTTCTCTTCCAAGATTCTTATTACGAGGGATTTGATTTTGGTTCTTTAAACACCATTTTTTGATACTCATTTTTATCTTTAAAAACATTGAACTTATTTTCTATCTTAATATGACTTCTTTCAGGATACAAAAATTCCTTGTAAGTCATATGAGTAGAGTTTCTCCACATAGATTATTTACCCTTGCATGTTTTCCTCTAAGTGAAATACCTTTCCATATGATCTAGGTTAGAAAAAATGAATCATTTAGGTATTCTGTGAGATGAGTGAACGCCGTTCACGCATCCCTTCTCTCGGGAAGATGCGTGAACGGCGTTCACGCATCACGCCCGGGTCCGGGATGCGTGAACGCCGTTCACGCATCCCCGACCCCTTTTTAAAAATATTCTAACCCTATACCCTTTTATCAAATTTTAATTTTTTAAAAACCCAGATAAAAAAATTAGCCGTCGTGCCGCTACATTGTTCCTCGGACACACCCCCATCACACCACAACCTTTCTCCCCAACCAGAGTCCCTCCGCCATCAGAAACTATCCCTCCAGCGTCGTTCTGGCCTAATATTTCCCATATCCAGTTCGCCAGCCTCCCCTTCTCTCCATCTGGATCGCTTCACACTACTCACCTGGCCGACCTGCATCACACGACCATCCCATTTGGCCAAGCCCCTCGGCATCACGACCGATCTCCCTTTCATACCCTTGTTCTTGGAGATTTCATCGTGACCCCAACATGATTCATGGGTTAAGAGGGTCGTTCTTATACTTGTTGGAGCCTTTTACATCGAAGGCAATGCTTTCCAGACCATCCTCCAATGATTCAAGGTTGTTTCTCCCCATTCCCTTAATTCAATTTTGTATAAACATTGTCTTATTGGTTCTTTAGTGATGTGTGATTTTTTTCTAATGATATCATGGCATTTTTTTGTTGTTTATCAAAGTATAAATTTAATTCCTTCACTATTTCCTTGGAGTGCGATGAGTTATCCCAATTCAATGTTTAGTTTTAAATCTATTTTAACAAACCATTCATACCAGGTGGTTGAGATAAGTCACAAATTATTTCATAGAATCGTGCTTTATTTTACAAGGTTTCTTGGGGGCTTTTAAAGTGTTTTCCAAAAAAGTGCTACTTTCCCTTTCATGTGGCACTTGAAATACCAAGTACTGTTCAAAGGCTTCAAGTCTCGATTAAAATTATAATTTGGTTCTTTAAACCCCTTGTGTTTTATTTATATAGAACTAGTATTAAGGTTTAACTATTTGTTTTGGATTCGATCTCTTTGGTTAGGCCTCCTCATACTCTTTCATGTTGCGAATGTGGTGCAGGTGTGTTTTACGCCAATTCTGAGGAAGATTTTCATGTGAGGTAGGTGGTTTTCCATTTATGTTATTATTCAGTGAATTTATTTGAAAGATTAATTTTTTAACATGTTATTTAATTGTCTTGTGTAGAGAGAAGTGGATTTTCATTGATGAATGATTCATTTTGAAATTGTTTAGTACCATGTTTTTGTTACGTATGTGTTTTCTGTTGTAAAAAATTAACTATTTAGGTGTTAGTGATTATTTTAAATTATGCAGTTAGCTAATTAATTGGTGGAAGAGGTTAAAATTGTGTTTTTGACATGACGTCGGGTGCGTTTAGTCGTAAAAGAGGGGTTTGTGTGGGTTTAGTGGTTAACGCCAACTGATTTATTTTAATTTATTTTATAAGATTTTATTTTTGGCTTGTTAAATTATGTGGTTTATGCAATTGTGTTTTTCATATGGTATAAGGTTTTCAATCAACTATTTGGGTTATTCAGGTCACAATTTTAGAATTTTATTTGTGTGCGTGTGATGTGTGAATGCATTTGAATTTATAAATGGTTAATCTTGTTTCTGCAAAGATATGTGACACCCTTTTTCTATTTCTTTATAATTTTTTATGGTTTTTATAATTATAAAAATAGTGTGAAATGTGTTTGAAAAATGATTATGTTTTGAAAAGATTTTGGTGTGCGTATGGTTTTAAAAGTGGATTTGGGTGTACAAATTGTGATTTTACATGTGTTAGTACCCTGTTTGGATTTTATGCATTATTGTGACATGTTACATGAACTCTTAACTTGTTTGAGAAAAATCCGAGAATCCTAGGTAGCTAGGAGGGTGGACTAGACTAGATGGCTAGTGTTCCGGAGGTGACTCGACCCAGTTTCACTGGCAGGACTGACGATTGAAACACTAACTAAACAGATGTTTTTGAGGGTCGTGGCCTTGTAAGTCACATTTTCTGAGGGTCGTGTCATTTTAATCCATGTTTATGAGGTTTGCGACCTTATATGCCATGTTTCACTGAGACACAATGATCTAGTGCCCCAAGCTAGCTAACACCCATGAGGCCTCCCCCATATTTGGTGCTCATTGGTTACTTTACACTCATCAGTGCGACACATTTGTTATTTTAAAAAATGAGTGTGTGTGTTTTAATTTATGTTGTTCTATTTGAAACTATTTTCTCTAATTCCATTTCCTTTTAAATTATTCAAGAATTTATTTATATTCATTAGTTAATATTGTAAATGTATTTGTCATTTAATAATTACATGCAGAACCTTTTTATTGGGTGAAGTCCTACTAAGCTCTTGGATCACACCCTACATACACCTTAGACTATATATAGACCTTTTTCTCTGTGTATTCCAGGTTGAGCCATCATGCTTAGCGATGAGGTTTTGGTCATTGATTGTCTTCTCATGTACGTTAGTGTTTGTGGCATGAGGATGTTTCACCTCTCTTCTTACTTGCTGGTTTGAGTTAGAGTTAGTTTCTTTTGTTGTCATTTATTTTTGGATGTTGGATCAAACTGTAAAACATTAAATTTGATTTTAGTTTAATGGTCTGTTTGGTTGTCAGATCACATTTTTATTTTATCTAACTTGTTAGTGGTTATGTGTTTACTATTTTGCATAAATACTTTCCATATGTAATGTTTTGATACCCGGGCACTTCTGTCAGTCCATGGGGATCAGGAACACCCTTTGGGCCATGTCACGGACCGTTTTGAGAATCAGTTGGTTGGAGAACCAGACTAGTTTGTGAAAATATACCACCAAATCACTAATGATTTCACTGTCAATATAATGATACTCTCACTCGTACGTATGCACAGATTACCGTCTCCACAAACGCAATGAGATTCATTTCCCATCGTAATAATTCAAGAATAATTTTCATTTTATGATTAAAATTAATATCTATGAACATAATATCATTCGGTATATGAATCAAATACATGATATCGATAATAATAATTGCTTACGTAACCAAGGATATAAAGGAAAATGAATCAGTTAACACCGGAAACAATGATTCTACTGGAATATTATTATCAAAGCAATATTAGATGGTCATGTATGATATCATATTAATGTATAAAAGTTCATGTATAATTTAATAACAATTATTTAACTATTATACAGGAGGTTAACATACCCTCAACCAAGGAAAATTATAAGGTAAAGGTTAATACAAAATCTCTTTATTTTCCAAGGCTGTTTTTATGTATATATCTATTGGGACCCCTTTATCTTCCACATCTGTGTTTTCATAAAAATGTAATTCGAAATTGTTTTACTATTTACTAGACTATGGTTTAAAGTCATTTATACCCTTTTTTGACCACATATGTTTGAAAATAATATTTCTGTCATTTTTCAAACAAGGTATTTTATGGGATTTTTGACAAAATTAAGGTAAGAATGTCATTTTTTACATATACGGGGGGGTGTTGCTATTTTCTGCCGTTATATCGTCATTGAAGCTTCCCATACAGGAATATATGAATATTTTCAAAGTAAATGTTTTATTTTATAATTATATTAATTTTAAATGATTTCTAAATATAAATATATATTTTTATAAAAAAGTTTTGATCTCATCTATATCAAAATCCTTTGATGGATTATAAGCTTTTTTAAAGTTGATTTATTATGATACAGAAATCCATACAGTATTGAAGGTTTTGGGTTATTTTTTTACTATATATGTGTTATTTTAACACCATTCAGGGTTTATTGAAAATGTATTGATATTTAGTATGCTAGTTTTAATTTGAATGTTTAGGTCATTGTTAAAAGTTTTCATATGATTAATACATTGGACCTAGTAAGTAATGGGTGGAGCCCACTATAGCTCCTCGATGCATCAGTAGGTCTAATGACCCAAAATATTTTCATGTCACAAGGCCTTGACAAAATATTATTTGTACTCTTGGCACAAGGACTTGACTATGTGGTTATAAAGTCTGTCATTATGCATTCCATCATTATGAAAGTGGCTATTGATATTGAATGTGATTATTCGACTAGTAGAATATCCATGTGAATAACTAATTGGAATTATTTGATTTTATATTTTATATATTACACTGAAGTTTATGATTAAAAGAATTTTGTATTAGTATTATACATTTCCCTAAATATTTATTCTTATTTATGAAATTTTCTGCTATATTGTTGTCCATACTGAGAATCTAAGCTCACCTCTTTCTATATTTTATTTTTCCCAGGATATGAGGAAGTATTTTATGATTGACCTGTAGGGATAGGCTAAAGATATAAGTGTGTTCAAAACTGGAAAATTTTTTGTTGACGTTTATTTTTCATTATGTATTGTAAAACTTAAGAATGTATCTAGTACTTCCAAGGCTAATAAACTAATCAGTATTTCTGTACATGATTATTTGTATCCTGCCAATGTTATATAATAGCGCGAAAACTCTGGATAACTAGGGTCAGGATGTTACAACCTAGATCCCCCTTAATAAAATCAAACCATCCATTGGGAAGTGGATTAGTAAAAATATCTGGTTATTAAATTTTTCTACTTACAAATTCTAAGGATATATCCTTTTTAAGAACATGATCTCTTAGATAATGATGTATGATATCAATATTCTTAGTCCTAGAATGATTAATAGTATATTTTGAAATATTAATTGATCTTTTATTATCACATAAAATAGGTGTATTATTAAAACTAAGTCAAAAGTCCATATGATTGTTTTTCATCTACAAAAACTTTTCTCAAAATCTACCAACAAACACAGATTTTACCTCATCTGTTGACAAGGAAATTGAGTGTTTTTTATTACCAGACCATGATAGTAAATATTTTCCTAAAATGTGACAAGTCCCTGAGGTTCTTTTTCTATATAATATACATCTTCCAAATTCATCATCTGAATATGAAACTAAATTAAAATCAGATTATTTTTGATAGATAAGAAATTGAAATACAGTTTCATTTAAATATCTAAAAATTATTTTGACAAAACTTATGTTAGTTTCTTTGGATTAGATTGAAATCATGCACAAAGTCATAATTTGAACGTTATATCTAACCTACAAGCAATAAAATATAATAAAAATCCAATAATACCTCTATATAAGTAGTTGTGAATTGATTTTCCAACTTCATCAAAATCATTTTTGATATTAGTACATATAAGATTTATATATATCTTCTTGTTTTAAAGTCCAAATTTCTTTAATTAATCTGTAATGTATTTTATTTGATTCAAAACATTTCTGAAACCTTTTTGATAGATTTGAAGGCCTAGAAATAGACTTAATTCTATAATAATACTCATTTCAAATTCTTTTGGAATTAAATTTGAAAATTCATGAAAATGTTCTTTGTTTTTTGAACAAAAGATTATCTGATCAATGTAAATTTGAACAAATAAAATATTTGAGTTTACAGTTCACATAAATAATGTCAGATCTACAATTACAATGGTGAAATCATTTTTCAAATGAAAAGAACTTATATTTTCATACCAAGCTCTAGGTGCTTGTTTGAGTCCCTACTGAGCTTTATTATGTTTATAAAAGGATTTTTTTTGTGAATTTTGAAAACTAGGAGGTTCCTCAACATAAACTTCCTCCTATAAAAAACAATTCAAAAGGGAAGACATAACATCCATAAAAAACAATTTAAATTTCATATGAAATTCCTTGATAAACTAGTCGATTCCATACCTTAACATCATAGGAACCATATAATTATACTAATTCGATGAAATATCGAGATGTAACATGTAACATACCTTTATAATATGTTGGGGAAATGCCGAGATGTAACAGTTGAAATCACATTATAAAACAGTAGTTCATTACCACGATGTAATAGGTTCCATACCATTATAATAAGTTAGTTTCATAGTAATATGTCCCATCAATACTAAATAATAATAAAATTAAAAGGGTTATTTATGTGTCGTAACCAATAATGATTTTCAAATAAAAGGTATAATTTCAAATGAATATCTATCTTTTTCCATGTCCAGCTTATCCAAAAAATTTATACATTTTAAATTCATTTAGTAACATGTAAAAGTAATAATAATCCTTTCAAATTATTTCCTTTAATATAAAATGTCTCCCAATACAAGGATAGTGAGATCAAACACCCAAAGGGTTGGTTTAACAATTTATAGATAGAAGAACACACCACATGGGTGGATTGGGTTGAGGCTTTCAAACACGACCCATAATAATGTGATAGAAGGGAAATCCAAAATTGGTGAAATAATTAATTTATGTCTTATCATTTAATTTATATTATAAAATTCTAAAATCTATCATCTAGAATAATAATTTCATATACACCAAAAATAATTAAGAAAAAGTTATAAACATTATACCTTATAGAGGTAGAGGAGTACTCATTCAGAACCAGCCTTTTGATTGGTTAAGATAAGAATAAGATGGAAAAAATAGAGATATTCCATGAGAAAAGGTCATACAAGCTCACCCAAAAATGGATCCCTTGAAAGGAAGAAGAACAATGAAAGGAGATAATGGAATAAATAGTATACTGGTAGTTAGTGAACTGACAAACTATACTCAAATAAATGTTTGGATGGAGAGAAGGGATAAAATCCTATCATTACTCCAATGGGAAATTTCTAAGGATAATATTATACATGACCGTTAAGTTCAGGGATAATATTAACATAAAAAAATGTTGATTTAACATTTAAAAAAATATACGACACAACATGACATGTAAATGTTTACACATCGTATAATGATTGGGTTTTCTATCTACTAGGAAAATCCATTACACATATTGATTTGGTATGTCTATAAAAATACACCTCATATATTTGTTACAGAAAATGTATTTATGTACATGGAGTGTATTTAATACATGTTGTGAATCTGGCCTACATCAATCTCTAACACACATTTATATTCCCATCAAAGACAAACCATTATGCCTAAGGGCACGATTTTAGAGTTTATATTAAATGATAATTTCAAGAAGGGATTTACCAAAATATATAAGAACCATACCTTATATGAAAAACTATTATCTCATACCATAGAGAAATAACGTGAGTTGTTCTATATTTTTAGATGATCTATTCCACAAAGTTGGTACACTATTTCAAAATATCGTGGTAATCATGTGAGCTACCTAGTTCTTTAAAATTGTGAAATTTAAATTTCCCCTCATAAATTATAATATGGTTTCCACAAATATCTACCTTTAATATAATTGGTCATTCATCGGGTGTTAAAAGTGGTATATCTTCCTCCATTTCTCTATTAATTTGAAGCATTCGTTCTTCAATTTATTTTTTATTTCATGAGTTAATCAATAGATTTTATCCCTTTGATTATTAATCCCTCATATTCCTATAATTTCATATTTTAATCTATTTCTCTTGAAAATCTATGGGGAGTCACAGCAGATGGTATGTTTCATGGTGGTTTAAATAAGGATTTCTTATTTTTAGGTCTTGCTTGGTACCCCTTGAGGCCTTTTTGAGCATCTTACATTATAGGAAACAATATTCATATTAATTTAAATTTAAAATATGTATGTAGTTTTATGTTTTTTATTTAAATAGATTTATTTTTTTGAATTTTCATTTAAATTTCGTATTAAACTATAGTTATAGCTGTTGATTTCATTTATTTTTTTAGTTTTTCAAATTTGGTATCCACTTTTCATAATGATTTATACATTCCTTTTCAATGAAAGTTTGTATCAAAAAATATTTTTTACCATAAAAATGTGGAAAAATTGATTCAATATTTTTCTTCAAGAATATTGAGTTATTAAAAGGTATTAACCATGTTTGGTTCATGAGTTGAGTAATGGGATGTTTTCATTCTTTAGAATTTTTTTAGATAACGAGTTTTCATTTGGAAATAGTTTAATGATTGGGATTAAAAATATTACATTTTATGATGTTGTAAAAAATGGTTAATTTTATGATTTTTTTAAATGGAAATGGAAATTAATAGAAATTAATTAGATACTCAATTTCTTTAACTGAAGTCCAATTCACTCATTGAAATATACATAAAATTATTTTTTTTGGAGACCCTCTTGAAGCCCCATTAATAATTGATTTTGATATAGAATATATTATATGGGGTATATTATAAATTATTGAATCCAATATACATAGTGTACTAAGGGAAATGGTTATTTTTATATTATATGGACTATGTTATTTGGTCTTGTTTCATATAAAGAAGATGGAGGCAATGTGATATTTATTATTTTATTTATATGTCTTGCTTGATTAATTTCCAATTTTTGAATAACATACATTGGGATCTTTTGAATCTTAGTGAATCATAGAGAGATGTTTCTATGTAGTCTTGATGAGACATTGTATATCTATTTTGGTGTAAGAGGCCATAATGGACTGTGATCAATGAGGCTAGTTTAGAGAATCCTTTTGGTTTTAGACATAATAATGCATTGATATTCCAATAAATAATTCCATCTTGAGTATTCCTAGACTCCTTTAATGATATTTTTAATAAATTACCATGGTTACATGATTTTTCATATTAGTTATATATTAATATTTTATTTTCCATATTTCAATTTTCATTTTTGGCATCATTTATTTATTTTTATTTTTTTCATTCAGTTCTATAGTGTTTAGTTTATTTATTCTTGTTCATTTATCTGGATTTGATTAAATTGTTTTTAAATTCCTTGGAATTTATTTTAATAAATTTACATTTAATGGTGTATTTTAAATTTTAGTTTTGGTAAAAGATGCTTGGTTGATGATTTTTTTTATCAAAGTGACTATTTTAATTTAAAAGGAATGGAAAATGATATCTACAAATGATAATAAGTGTGACATTTTAATTTATATAAATATTTTAAAAAATGTAAAATTTTCTTTCAAACATGAATAAATGAATTGTATTTTTACTTATTTATAAAATATATTTTGTGTAATCCCATTGAGATTAGTTTTTCCCACACCTAGAATACCCTATTTTATATATGAATATCCTATGGTTTTCTCTCATGTTCCTAAAATTTGGTATTTTGGTTGGGAATATTGGGTGTAATGATTTTTGGACCAATTACCATGAGATGTGGAGAGTGAACATGGGTTAAATAGAGATTGATGGTAGTGATTTGGTTGGGAATTTTTTGTTTTTTGGATATATATGTATGAGGATTTATGAACCGAATCATTTATGTTCATTTATGTGTTATGATTATTTCTGTTCTATTTTGATATGTGATATTTATTTTCATTAATTATTCCGTTATTATATGCCTCTTTATTTTTGATACATAATATAATTAGATGTTTTATTCATTATTTTTTTTCTGTCAGTAAAGATTCTAATCATTCTGAATGGTTATATTTATAAACCTATATAATATTACCTTCCTGTTCTGATTAATAACTTTCATTGAGTAGGTCACAAGTCTTATTGGGTGACTAATATAGGGGTGGCCTAGATTAGATCACGACATTGATGTTTGCAGTCTAATTATATAACTTAGAACATAATATAAATGCATTTTCATATTTTTTGTGGATGATTATAAGATGATGGGATGATTTATATTTATAAAATAATGAAATTTAGTGATGAAGTGTAACAAAATTTTTCGTATGAGTTATAAAAAATAAATTGAATGAATGATCAAAATCCTATAGTTAAATAATGTAACAGTTTACAACTCAATTAATGTGGATTATCTAAAGAAACATGGTATCAAACATGTTCTATAATAAATTAAAATTTTTATTTATTTAAAATACACTTTATGGTTTAGTTGTTAACTCAGATTTAACTAGTATATAGACCAAAAACATCAACATCCCGTCATCAAAATTAAATTAAAAAAATTAAGAGCAACAAAAACCCAATATTTGAAATTTTAAATTCAAAAGTACATATATAGATTAAAATGCCAATGCATCACCTCGGGTCATGATAAATTGAGGGTTGTTTCCATCACCCTCGATCCTAATGTTATCTTATTCATTTAAGAAAATTATAAATTACATTCACAATAAAAATAAATTCTTCACTTTCATACAAAATACCAAACATATTCACATCAATGGTGGTTTCACTGATGTTAGAATAGTAGGAAACCACATCATTGATCCAAAAGAAAAAAAGCTAGCATCCAACAAAAGAAATCATCCAAACAACTATATTAAATATTTAAAATAAGGTCCTACTAATATGATTATCTCGTGAAAAGTATTTTCCACTCAAATGACCATCCCAAAACCTCCATGGAGACTTCCATGCTAGACCGACTGGGGATGGAGCGATGTACCAAGACATTATAGCATATTTGATTAAATGAAAGATCAAAAGGGGACCATTACATTCTTCAAGAATAAAAAATAAGAAAGAATGTTATTTAATTTCCAAATCCAAGAAACAAAATGATAGCCATCATTTTCAAAGAAATATAGAAACCAAAACTAACACCATACACATAACAACACACTCAAGGCTATATAGATAAAGGGACATCTTAAGAACAAGGACATTGATCATGAATATATTTAGACATAAATATCACATTAGATTTTCAACACACTGAAAATATATATTATTATATACAATGATAGTGGACTATATAATTATGGATTGAAATAATTGGTTAACAAATCATAGTTTCACGGTGTTGTGTTTTTTATCAATCAATGACTATAAATTTATATTTAATATGGAAATTAGATATGGTTTCCATATTTGAGAAGATTGTAGATGTTTTTTAAATTATTTACATACTTTTTTTGTAAGATAATTAAACCTCGTAATAATGATATTTACCACCACATGGGTATGTCTAAAATGATATTGAATTGTTCTTATTATGGGATACCAGACCCCATTGTGGTCCATGTAAATGTTTAAAAAACCGGGAACCGATCATAGAATACGGATAAATGGATTTCATGATTATTAGTAGCGTCCTCCACAATCGACGTGTGAGATTAGGATTGGATGTTTGTGGCAGACGGAACAAACAGCGACAACACCGTCTTCTTCCCTGCAAATCTGTCGATGAACAACAAACAAAGGAAGGGGTTGTTTTCTTTTATGTTCCATGATCTTCTATACTTTCAAATCTAATAATGAGGATATGTTTCCTTTGATGGGTGAGTTTTTGTTCATCATTATCCTACCTTGATGAACCGATGTTATCACCCTAATCGCAGAGGGTGCGTGCCAAACTAACATGTCCCGAATCCCTTCGTCGATCTCTTTAGTGATATTTTTCAGCATGGCGACAAAGAAATGAGAAAATGAAGGTGTAGAAGTCAAAGGCCATGCTACCCGCTACCTCTGTGATCCACGCCGCCCCCACGGCATCTCGTACCGCCACCGGCCGAGATGCTTCCCTGAGCCGGCCCAAGCCCCACCGGCCTTCCCGACTGCCTCCCGCCCCGCTTGGCTAGCCTTCGGCCCACGCCCCGCTAGCCTTCCCGGCTGCCTCCTGACACGACCGGTCGCCTACCGTGCTCCCTTCCCAGCCACCTGTCGGCCTGGCCGCAGCCTGCCCGGGCTATCGCTGGCCCACCTGCCAGCCTGCCCTGTCACCCACCGGCCCGCCTAGCACCTTCCTCGGCCACCAGCCAGCCTGAAAACCCCCTGCCCAGCTGCCCTCTAGCTAGCCTGCCGGCCTACTCGGCCAACATTCTGGCCTGGCCACACCCTACCCGGCCACCTCCCGTGCACTCGACATAACCCTGCGGGCCCCGCACGGCCCGTTCCTCCTTAGCCATGGCCTCCCTCTTGGCACCATGGATGAACCAACCAGGCCGCTCCCTCCAAGAAGAGATGTGCCCTACCACACCCTCGTGGTGCTCCGGGCCGAACTGGCCCCGAGCCCAGACCGAACCTCCCACGCGGTCTGTTGGGCTGGGCCCCGCCGGCCATGCCAAACCTAACCAGTTGACCCACCCAATGGGCCGGGCCAGACCCCACAAGGCTTACTGGGTCGACCCAGACAAGTTTGGCCTAGACTGGGTTGGACCGGGTCTATCTGACTCGGTAGGACTGAACCCAGGTCCACTACCGAAACCTTACATTCTTTGGCCTTATCGTTGGCACTAAAAGGCCATTTGAAAAACTGTCTATGTCACCAACATTCTTGGAGGGAAGCAGTCCCTCTATGTATAACTTATCATATTTTTGGGTATATTTTAGATATATTCATGTTGGATCGAGCACGAATCCAACTGGGCCATGGGACCAAAAGGCTAATAACTCACAGACCGGGCATCCGATTGATGCACCCTCTATTGCATTGAGACCTCTATGATGTGGAGGAACTTTGAGATACTTCTTCGTGGTAATTTGTGACAGTTGGAGTATAAACCAGTAGCTCATGTTGTGGATCCTTCTAGAGACGAGTGTTCATAGTGCAGAGACCTAGTAGCTGGCTGAGACCTGACCACTGCTGACTGTTTTGACTCAGAGTGACTCTTCTAGCCTAGCAGGGAGCACCGTGGTGTCTTGGAATACCTTTATTAGGGAGTGCATTGCTCTTGTGGTAGACCCACGATACTCGACAGGAGGAGTACCTCAACATGCTATGAGGGGGAGCACCTTGGTGATGCGACAGAACCACGGTGGAGAGCACCTTGTTGACGTAGTAGACCCATGGTACGTGATAGGAGGAGTACCTCAGTAGTCCAAGGTTAGTGGGAAGCACCTTGGTGTCACGGAAGGCCCACTGTAATCAACAGAGGAGGTTTTCTCCAGCAGCTGTAGTTTTGATAATGTGAATAAAAATATTTTTTGAGCTGAGCCAGTAACTTTTGTGTTTACTTCATGATTGAGATGGATTATTTGATAACTTAGGTATATGTATGTGCTTATACCTAAGTGGGGTTATCTATTGATTTTTATACATTGTGGTTATCCTTTGTAGATTTTCTGAGCACTTGAGGGTCTCGGGATCCCTACTGTATATCATTATACTCACCCCTACACGGGCTATGCCTGCACCTCATTGTTGTGGATGCAGATGACATACAACGCGGACTAAGGCTGGGACTGGCAGGACTGGATGGTACCCAGATGTGGACCTTAAAACGAATCGGTACATGGAGGAGAATGAAGGACATGGAGTACTGAGGAGGCTATTTGTACATAACCTTCAAGTAGGAATTCTGGAGGATGACCCAACAGCTGTTTTATGTTTCTTCTATTGTACTTGTTTTTCAGTTGTACTTGTACTTTCCTTTTGGGCTTGTATTCCGGCCCCTTTACTTTTATCACTCTATTTTGGTTATACAGTTTTCTTAGTGTTTCGTATCTAGTTGTGTGCTCTATTGTGTTGTTTTCACTTCATAAAGACAATGTTATACCAGTTTTAGAGAATTACGCCTTTGGTTCTAGTCTCCCGCCCCTGGCCTATCGATGACGAGCTTGGGGTTGTCACGGCATGGGCTATGAGGGATGGGTCATGACAAATTGGTATCGAAGGAGTCGGTTATACCATAGAACATAAGAGTCTGATATTATTTTCTATGAATAAATAGTGTTACAGGTACTGAGTGTGCTTTTCAGCTCATGGAGTCCAGTGTTGGTGCAGTGGCCAATGTATCCATACACCAGAACCCTGAATACTGCTTTCCGACTTAGTGAATGAAACCACTGATTGCGTGTGTGTTTTCAAAAGTTTTCTATAAGTTTGCTCAACCATTTCAGCTCAGCAGGTATAATCATCGATCGTGTCACATCTGTTTCTTTCAGGATGCCTCCCCACTGACGATCAACGAGAGTCCCCAGAGTAGTAGGCACAGATAGCCCACTAAGCGATGAGGCCTCATTGTATGGCCCTTTTCTAGTGGAAGCACCGGCGGTAATACTTCTCGTGGGGACACCGATTCCACCAGCCCCAATAACAGAAGATGCACACCACTCTAGCATGTTGCATGAGTTCCAATGCTAGAGGCCACCCTGGTTAAAGGGAGAGACGGACCAACAGGTGGCTGAGGATTGGTTGGAGGCTGTGGTGTGAGTTTTCTGACTGGTAGGGACACCATCCGACTTCATGGTGATTATTGCTTCCATCCATTCATAGGTAGTAGTAGGAAGATAGTGGAGCCTGATGCTCCAGGTGCACGACGAGATGACACTTCTCTTTGCAGAATTCGAGAGCCTATTTTGGGCAGAGTATTTTCGAGCAACTCTTCACGTAGTGCACATACAGGAGCTAATTCATCTGCAACAAGGCATCATGACTTTAACTCAGTACTCAGCGAGGTTTACTGACCTCTCATGCTACTCCACTGATATGTTTCATGACCCATTCTTCAGGGCCTAGACCTTCGATAAGGTTCTTAGTTGTGAGATCAGAGTATTGATGATCTCCGTCATCATCCTAATGCAGGAGGGAGTGTTAGAGAGAGCTCTCATATTGAAGAGTTTCCTTGGTGATCAGTCTCTAGCAGCGAGACCCACCACTAGTAGACATGCAATGGAGTCCTCTATAGTAGTTATTAGATATATGTTGTATAGGTTCAAGAGGACCAGATCCACGGGTGGACAACCGCATGACTCAGGATCAGATGTGTGGGACACCCATGGTAGAGAAATATATCCTAGGAGTGGGCAATGTTTCTCATGTGGCGAGCAGGGTCACATGGCTCGGGACTGTCTGACCCGCCATTTAGATGATCAGCAGATAGCTGAGGGACCTCCCAGGCAGAGACAATGGTTCGATCGAGGCGGTCTGTGGGGCACAAGAATACGTGGTAGAGGAGTTGGTTGAGTAACTGGCGCTGGGTGACGTTTCGAGGTGTTACCACCACCAGCACAAGGAGGGCCACCCAGACCAAAAGGAGAAGGTGGATAGGCGACAACTCAATTTCAGGTAGCTGAGGATTATGATCATGGTGCTCTAGAGATTATTCGAGGTATGATCTGCGTCTAATCCACCTTATCTACCGTACTTATAGACACAGGCGCCAGTCACTCATTCATTACTGCTGCCCTCGTTCGGAGCTCAGAGATTCCGACAGAGTCGTTGGCTTGATCCAAATGGCTATAGATTCCTACGGGAGTAGATTCGATGATTACACACTATTACCGGTAGTGTCATATTACTCTAGGAGGAGAGATCTTCGGCTGGGATCTCCTAGTAGTGGCGTCGAGGCCTTTCAACGTCATCTTGGGTATGGACTGGTTATCTACAATCCATGTTCATATCGACTGGATTAGGCGCAATGTGTAGTGTGCCTTCTTGTATCGTACTAGGTTCACCTTCATTGGATAGAAGGGATCCTTTACAGTGCTCAATAGACTTTCTCGGAGGAGAGTATAGCCGATCACTCATCAGTTGGCTTGCCTTACCCTCAGAGCAGTTGATGTGGAGAGTCCGAATTATCCTGTAGTGGTCGACCAGTACATGGATGTTTTCCCTGATGATGTCTTATATCTACATCCTCAAAGATATGTGGACTTCTACATTGACCAGTACCACGGGACAACACCGATATCTACACCAGCATATTGGATTTCTCCTATTGAGTTTCATGAGATGCAAGTACAACTAGTGGACATTCAGGGGTAGGGATTTATGAGGCCCAATGTTTCTCCCTGGTCAGCCTAGATTCTCTTGACCATGAAGGCAGATGGAAGATTGAGACTTTGTATCGACTACCATCGCTTGAATCAGCTGACTGTGAAGAATATGTTACCAATATAGAAATATGACGATGTATTTGATTAGTAGAAGAGAGAAAAGTGCTACTCGAAGACAGACCTCAGATCAGGATATCACCAGATTAGATTCCAAGATGAGGATGTGCAGAAGAAGGCCTTCATAAGTCAGTACGACCACTACGAGTTCTTGGTTATGCCTTCGGTGTAACCAATGCTCTAGATGTGTTCATGGGACTCAGGAACAGGATATTCCAGCCATCCCTCGATCGCTTTGTCGTAGTCTTCATGGATGACATTTTCATATACTCAACTACTGAGGAGGAGCATGCCTACCATTTATGGGTAGTGCTGGACACACTCCAAGAGCACCAGATTTATGGTAATATCCCGAAGTGCCAGTTCTGGATCCGAGAGGTTCACTTTTTCGGACATGTCATATCAGACACTGGAGTTGTAGTGTATCTAGTGACTATTGAGATAGTACTTGCTTGTGAGCCACCGAAGAGTGTGTCAGAGGTACGATGTTTCCTGGGTTTGGCTGGTTCCTACCAGAGGTTCGTTCCAGACTTATCCAGAGTTGCAGTAGCACTATCAGCCTTGAAGAAGAAGGGGAAACCCTTCGTGTGGTTGGAGAGATACCAGCAGAGCATTCATGAGATGAGGTAGAGTATGATTAGTTCCCCCATATTGAGGCTTCCAGAGGAATGCATAGGGTACGTAGTCTACTGCACCACATCAGGGACCAGACTTGGGTTTTTCTTAATGAAAGAGTGAGTAGTGATTGCGTATGGTTCTAAGAAGCTGAGAGAACACGAGCAGAACTATGATACCCATGACATGGAGTTAGCAGTAGTGGTATTCTCCTTGAAGATGTGGTGACACTATATGATGGAAGAACATTTTATCGTGTAATCTGATCACAAGAGTCTCAAGTATATCTTCTCTCAGAAGGACCTGAACCTGAGACAATGGTGATGGCTTGAGTTACTCTAGGACTATGAATTCGAGATAGTCTATACTCCTAGAAATGGGAAGGTTGTAGCAGATGAATTCAATAGGATCTCTAGTATACAGCTGCTAGGCAAGGTGACGGAGCAGCAGGCTGATTTACAGATATCCTTTGTAGATAGAGATGGAGTAGCTTTCCTTCAATACCTTATAGTCACTCCCCCACTTCTTCAGCGAGTCAAGGAGGTAGAACATGGGGATGCTTGTTGGATCTGAATCTACAGATTATAAACAAGAGGTGGGTGAATTGTGTCATTTGCAATTTTTTAATAACTCTTTTCTTGAATGAGTTCTGTCCTTTATTCTTTTTCAGATTTGATCATGCAGTACAAAAAGTAGAATCAAGAACACAGAGATGTATAATGGTTTGGGGAACAGAAAGCCCCTAGTCCACTCCACCAACGCTCTACTCCACGAGCTTGGTGATTTTCACAATCTGGTCCTCTTTTCCAAAGAATGATTCACAACTAAGTACAGGTAGTTGACACCATTACAATTCTTGGAGAAACAAAGCCTTCTGGTTCAAACACGAACTTGCACAGCTTAGAACGAGAAGCTGGTTACTCAAGAATAAAAAAATAATTTCAGAAAGAAATTTCTATTTGATCTTCACAATTTCAGCAGAATGCAATTGACAGCAGACGGATTGACGTCTCTAGAAAAGTTGATCTTCAAAACGAAGAAGTTCTGAGTTGATCTAGTTGTAGTAGATATAGAGATATAGTTCACAACCTTAGCAGTAGTAGATCCACAGTAGATATTCGATGTAGAAAAGGTGAATCTTCTAGCGAGTTCCTTCTTCTTGAACAAACAGAGCCTATACGCTTATTTTAAATCAGCAGATCAATCGTGAATAGTTGCAATATCGGTTTTCCACCTTTTTCAATAATTGATCGATCACATCCCCATTTTTACCATGTGTTTTAGATAGAAAATATACAATAAAACATATTTCCTGTATATTTAGATCCATAAAAGTCTCATTCTGATTCGTGATATTCAAAAATTTGAATTTACAGAGAAGTTGTAACTTCCCTTAAGACTCGACATAAAAAGCTCATTTTAATTTGATCTTAAATCTATTGATAAAACAGATTTGAATCAGTCAAAGTCGTATTTTAAAAACGACTTTAAATCCGGCTTGAAATCCGCCCAGAAATCAGCCTACTGATCGTTTCACATAAATATCATCTGTCAAATTTTCCAACGCCAAATGTAAGGTTGATGACGTGGCCTCCAAACGTAGGGTTAATAACATAGTCTTCAAACATAGGGTTGATAACATAGTCTTCAAACGTAGGGTTGACAACGTAAGGTTGAACACAAACGTAGGGTTGACAACGTAAGGTTGAACACAAATGTAGGGTTGATCATCCATACTTTTTCTTCAACACTCAAATGTACGGTAATAAATCCATACTTTTACTTGATCCATACTTTTCCAAGAACGTATGGTTTTTTACAAAAGTAAGTTTGATGAACTATAATTTTGAGAAACAAAAGAATCACAAAGAATTTACGTACGGTTCTACTTCCATACTTTTCTGATAACCAAAACGTAAGGTTCCTTCCTAACGCAAGGTTCTCCTTCCATACATTACTGAAAACGTATGGTTGTTTAACCATACTTTCCTCTTATATCAAAAAAGTATACTCTTTGAACCCTTACACTACGTTTATCCACGTAGTGTATGAACAGTGATTCCAAAACGCGCTAAAACAGATTCTGCACTCTATTCATCTACGTAAGATGTGAAGAGTGATTCCAGAACGTGCTAAAATAGATTCTACGCTATGTAATAAATTCTCATTATTTCAAGAGTAAAATAAATTAATAAACTCCTGCAAAATACTAAATAAAATCATTAGAAAATAACCAAGGGTATTTGTGAGCATCAAAATTATCATAAAGAGACAGAGTATTATTTTCAATAATCTCCCCCTTTAAATAAAATTAATAAGTATTGTCGAAAACAATACATCGCTCAACAATATATTTATTTTTGATGATCACAAAACCCAAAAAATAATTAAATTTATTTAAACAAAATTAACTTTCAAAATTATTTATAAAGTTTTAAATAAAAACATCTCCAACAAAAAGATAATTATAAATCCAAATGTCTCATTTAATTTTCTCCCTCAATAAAATAAATTCTCCCACTAAATAAAATGTAGGTTTTGATGTTGTGTTTATCCAAATTCTCCCTCTTTTGTGATATAAAAAATAATAAAAAAACATGGATTTTAACACGTTTAATATTGCACTGAACTGTTAGTAAATGATATTATTAACTGTTTATCAATAATTAAATCTGGAGTATTGGCATATTAAAAATAATGTCAGTAAATCAAATAAAAAAGAAACAAATAAACAATGATGGAAAACTGTCATTTAAAAACAGTAGTATATACATGACAATGATATACACAGAAATCATGGTTTGGGTAAGATAAGCAACATGGTCTATCTCCTCTGGATTGCAGACTTGATTTCTATAAACTGTTCCCGAATTCTCTTCATCATCCCATCTCCAAGCTTGATAATAAGCTCTATGTTCTCTTGAGTCATTTTAATGTCCTCAATTAAATTGACTCTGAAAAACTCATGCATCCTTTCCTCTTTTTCAACAAAAACTGACAGCTTCTCTGAGAACTGATCTAATAGAATTCTGATCGATGTCTCACTAGAAGTCAGTTGATCCAATAAGAACTTCTGATTGTCCAGAAACACTGAAAAAGGAGCACTGTTACATTGAAGATCATATACCCTGTCATTCATATTGCTCAACGTAGCTGTGATGGCCCGAAACCTTCTGATTAAATCAGGTGAAGTACCTGATCCACTAAAAGCATTATTTGCAACTGATGCAAATTGGTTCTCCATAAACCATTTCATATATGATAAATCTGACTTCATAACCATTTCAGATTTTAATTGTGTAACATTAGTCAGCATAGACTCTTTAAACTTTTAATCTTCTTTCCTTGAAACTGTACACTCCTTCAGCATTTGAAACTTCAAATGTTCTAAGTCTAATGCATTTCTCATAGAAGCATTCTTAGATTCCAACTGAGATACTTTTCTGTTCAGTTCTTCAACTTCTTCTTTTCTAGAATCAGATGCACCCTGTGCTTGATTCACAGTCTTAGGTTGATGCACCAGTACCGAAAGCAATGATTCTGCATTAGCTTTTTCTTTTTCTCTATCCTGAGATGGTTTGTCCACAGATTTTTCCTTAGAGTTTTCAAACTCCTCCATAGAAAAATCCTCTTGAAGTGCCTCTGTGTGAGCTTCAGAAGCATGCTCACCAAAAATATCAGTATCTATGCCTTCCATTGGTTTTTCACGAACAATATTTTCAGAAGTTTCTTGAGGTCTGGCCATTTCTTCACCAGGCACTGCCTCCATCTCTTGTTCCTATTCAAGTACAACTTCAACATCAGCTACAATCTGTTCCTAATTTTCCCTTTGAGTTACTTTTTAAGCTCTCGATTTCTCTACTGGAGTCGTTCTCTCAGTAACATCTTCCAGGGTTTTATCAGCAACAACTTATCTCACAAAATATTAAGAAAATTAAGCTTATGTTTTAGTTTCCAAAGCAGTAGAAGTGACATCCTCATTTATTGGTCTTTTTCATCTTGATTAAAGTCCCTCCTGACTTCTGTCTTCCTCAATATCTGCCACTTCAAAGAGAATCCTTCTTGCTACATTGATGACTCTGGATTCAGCTTGTCCCTCCTTGGACTTAGCAGGTTGAGCCTAAGCACTCTCTGAGTCTTCCTCAGCTCCTACAGACAAAATTTTTCCTTTTATTGTGCACCAGAAATATCCAAATTTCCTCACAGTTGCAGAATTAAACGTATTAATGTGATGACAATTAACTCTTGCATCCACTAATCTCAATATGTCTTTCTTAAACAACAACTTAGAAATAAATCTACCAAGGGGGTAGAAATTCATCCTGGCCTCACTTTGACAGCAGTAAATGAGATACCTTATCATGTATCTTGGAATGTTTACCTTAATATCACTTAACATAAGAAAATTATATACATATCAAGGTAAAAAATCTTCTCCATTTCTGCCATCCGTGGAGCTATTCCAGTTTGAATAAATTTGACCAAAATCTTCTGATCGGGATCCAAATATTTCACAAACATTTTCTTTATTGTCTTGGTACCAAAAATAAAAGACATGATGTCTTCAGATTTATGCATAGAATCTCCTATATTCTTCAGGTCGAAATGAAAAACTCCCTCATGAGGGCAGTTGAGAATCTGACTATTCTCTACTTAAGAGATTGAGAAATCCCTATCCTCTATCTTAGCCATCATATTGTCCTCTGTATCTCCCAGACTAAATTGTACAGATTTTTAGAAGTATCTAAGTTCTACTTCATACAAAAATTCCGTATTTTCACTATTGAACATCTGTTCAAGATTCTAAAACGACAGCGCTTGATTTAACAACAGATTTTTCTGAAATAACCAGTCGAGATCCATTACCTTGACCTCTATGATTTTTCTTCCCTCAGTGTGTTGTCTCTTAGCATTGCTCGGCTCGTCCTCACTGTCTCTTTTAGTCCTTACCATTTCCTCAAGAGTCTCTGAAGGTTTGAGGGTTAGGGTTTCAGATTTTCGAAGGTTAGGTTTTTATAAGAGGAAGTGCAATTTTCGGATTTCGAAAGGGTTTTGATAGAAGTGAAAGGGTTTAGAAGTCAAAAAGGCTCTAATATCCATGATTCCCATGTAATCAGAAATCATTACATATATTTAAAAAACAAATAAAATTTTTATATGATGAAAGAAAGAAAATCTTAAACAGTATTTAATAAACAAAATAAAATTTACATAAATCAATAAAATTAAATAAAAAGAAAATAAAAAAATTATTTAAAATTAAATAAACCTAATTCCCCCTTAATAAAATAAAGCATTGCAGTGGGAAGTGGTTTATTAAAAATATCTGCTAATTGAATTTCAGTATTTATAAAATCTAAAAATTTATCTTTTTTAATAACACGATCTCTTAAAAAGAGATGCCTTATATCAATGTGCTTAGTTCTAGAATGACTAATAGTATTTTTTTGAAATATTAATTGCACTCTTATTATCACATAAAATGGGTGTATTATTAAAATTAAATCCAAAGTCCATAAGATTGTTTTTCATCCACAACACTTGTGCACAACAACTGCTAGAAGAAACATATTCTACCTTAGCTGTTGACAGGGAAACTGAATGATGTTTCTTACTAGACCATGATACTAAAGATTTTCCAAAAAAGTGACATGTACCTGATATAATTTTTCTATCTAATCGACAACTTCCAAAGTCAGCATCTGAATATTAAATCAAATTAAAATCAAAAGTTTTAGGATAAAGAAGAGATTGAAAAACATTTCCTTTTAAATATCTAAAAATTATCTTAACAATAGTTATATGAGATTCTTTAGGATTTGATTGAAATCTAGCATAAAGACATACTGAATACATTATATTAATCATGCTAGTAGTAAGATATAACAAACTACCAATCATACCTCTATATAACTTGTTGTCAACTGACTTTCCAGTTTCATCCAAATCATGTTTTATATTAGTTCACATAGGAGTTGTAAATGACTTGCTGTTCTCAAGTCCAAATTTTGTAAGTAAATCAGTAATGTATTTTCTTTGATTTAAAACATTTCCAAAATATTTTTGAAACATTTGAAGACCCAAAAAAAAAATTTAATTCTCCCATCATACTCATTTCAAATTATTCTTGCATTAATTTTTAAAATTCATGACAAAGAGTTTTATTTGTTGATATAAATATTACATCATCAACATAAATTTTAACCAATTAAACATTATTTTTCACAGTTTTCTTAAATAGTATTGGATCTGCCATACCAACAGTAAAATTATTTTTCAAAATAAAAGAACTTAATCTTTCGTACCAAGCACTAGGCTCTTGTTTAAGGCCATAAATATCTTTAGTATGTTTAAACACAAAATCCGGTTTTTGAGAGTTTTGAAAACCAGGAGGTTGCTCAACATAAACATCCTCCATTAAATAACCATTTAAAAAGGGAGATTTAACATCCATATGGAATAATTTAAAATTCATATAAGATGCTTAGGCTAAAAGGATTAAAATAGATTCCAACCTTGCTATAGGTGCAAAAGTCTCATCATAATCTATTCCCTCTTCTTGATTATATCATTTAGCTACTGATCTTGCTTTATTTCTAGTTATTGTGCCTTGGTCATCCTGTTTATTTCTAAAGACCCATTTGGTTCCTATTACAGGATAATTCTTAGGTCTTTCCACTAAATCCCAAACTTCATTTATTTTAAACTAGTTTAATTCAACTTTCATTTCTATTACCCACCTTTCATCATCTAAATATTCTTCTATAGTCTTGGGTTTTTGTTGAGATAGGAAGGCAGAGAATGCCACTAGGTTTCCAAAGTTTCTTCTAGTGTGAACACCAGTTTCTAGGTCACCTATTACAGTTTCTAAAGGGGGATTCATTAAGGTTGTAGACTGTCTAGGTAATATATTTAAAGGTTCTTCAGTAACATGTTCCTCTGAACTGAACTAAATTTCTTTTATATCATTTTCAAAATCATTCTTTAAATTCTCAAGTCTCATGTTATAATTAGAGTCATGTTCATCCATTTGTTCTGTCCTTTTCTCAAAAGGATCAAATTCATCAAATTTCACATGAATTGATTCTTCAAAAATCCTTGAATTCTTATTATAAACTCTATAAGCATTGGAGGTAGCAGAATATTCGAAGAAAATACCTTCATCAGATTTTGGATCAAACTTACCAAGATTATCCTTGGTGTTTAAGATATAAACCTTGCATCCAAAAACTTTAAATAATTTACTTTATATTTTCTGTTATTCCATAGTTCATAGGGTGTCTTTTTCAAAATAGGTCTAATTAAAACTCTATTAATTATATAACAAGATGTATTCACAGCTTTTGGCCAGAAATATATAGGTAGGCTATATTCATTTAACATAGTTCTAGCCATTTCTTGAATTGTTCTATTTCTTCTTTCAACAATCCCATTTTGTTGAGGTGTTCTTGGTGTAGTGAAGGTGTGTTTAATACCCATATTTGAGAAAAAGGAATTAAATTCAAGATTCTCAAATTCTCCACCATGATCACTTTGCAATGAGATTATATTGAAACCTTTTTCATTTTGAATAGATTTTCAGAAACTTTCAAATAAAGTAAAAGCTACATTTTTAAATTTCAAGAAGAAAATCCATGTAAATATTGATTAGTCATCAACTAAAACATATACATATAATTTACCATCTAAGCTTTCTACTCTTGAAGGTCCAGAAAAATCCATATGAATAAGTTCTAGAGTTTTAGAGGTAGCATCCTTTTTAACATATTTGAAGGATCATTTGTGTTGCTTACCAAGTTGACATGCATCACAAAATCTGTCACTTTCAAATTTGAGACAAGGTAAATCAGAAACTAAATGTTTCTTAGACATCTTATGTAAAACATATACATTGCAATGACTAATTATTCTATGCCAGATCCAAGATTCACTTACTTTAGCAGTCAAGTAGTTTACTTGTTGTTTACCCAAGAAATTTAAAGCCAATGTATAGACATTTTCAGTTCTTGGTGCTTTGAATTTAAATAGTTTATCTTTAGAAACAATACACCAATTTTTAGTAAAATCAACAGTATATCCATCATCACAAATCTGATAGATACTTATTAGATTGTGGTTTACTCCTTGTACATAAAGTACTTTGTTGATTGAGACTATTTATGGATCTCCAACAGTTCCAATGCCAATGATTTTTCCTTTGGCGGTGTCACCAAATGTGACAAGTCCTCCTTCCTTTTGAGTGAGTGAAGAAAAATTCAATGAGTTTCCACTCATATGTCTTGAGCAGCCATTGTCCGTGTACCATATATCTTTTCTTCTCTGGTGACCTGCTACCTGCAAAGACATTCAAACAAGTTGCTTTGGTACCCATATTTTGTTGGGTCCAGGAGTGTCAGCTAGCAATGATCTGGGTATCCAGATTTGCATTGTTATTTTAAAATTATCTGAATCATATAGGTCTTTTGAAAAATCGGCTTTCTTAATACCAACAATTTGAGGTTGTCTTAAGAAACAATTTTTAGCCACATGACCCTTTTCCCCAGAAAAATTACAATTAACCTTTTTAGAGCTAGGAACAAAATATTTTTTATATATCTTTGGTTTTTCTGCTTTACTGGAAATTCCAAATCTCTCCTTTTTAATGACAGTTTTTACAAGAATTTCATTTAATGAATTCTCTCCTTTTGTAAAAATCAATGAAGCCTGTTTGTAAGATTCAACTTCATCCTATAGTGTCTATATTCTTGATTGAAAATTAATATAGTTAGTATTAATCAATTTTTATTTATCAGATAATTATTTATTTAGTTTCAGCATTGCATCTCCTTCATCTGAAACGGATTTATGTATATTTTTTAGTGACTTATGTTTCTTAAATAGTGACCCATATCTTTCTTTAAGCATATTGCAGTAGGATGCAAGTTTTTCATTTCTGTAGCTTGACTCAGAATGTGATTCAGAAGAGTAATATGAGTGTACCTCATCTGTTTCTTCCATGAAACACATGTTTACCTTTAGATTGACTTCTTCTTTCTCTGAGCTTGATTCAGAAGAGCTACTAGAGTCTTCAGACACAGTCCAAGTGGCTTTCATAGCTTTCTTGTCTTTCTGCCCAAAGTCATTTCTTTTGAAGAATTTCTTCTTCTTTGCATCCTTTAATTGTGGGAAATATGGTCTGATATGTCCCATCTTTTTTTCATTCATAACATCTTACTACCTTATTATCTCCCTTAAAGGATTTTTTGAATACTCTTTTCTTACTGTAGAATTTTCTAAATCTTCTAGCTAGTTGAGACAATTTTTCATCTGAGTTGGATGAGTCAGATCTTTCTGATTTAGCTTTGACTTCTTTACATTTCATCTTTCTATTCTTTCATTGTGAAGTTACCTTCACGGCAGTATATTCTCTTTTGATAAGAATTTGATGTTCATTATCCTCATATTGCATTTCAAATTCATACATCATTAGTGTACCAATCAACGCTCTCATAGTTAGATCTTTGATAGGTGTTGATTGTGTGATTGTAGCAGAAATATCATTCCATCAAGTAGGAAGTACTCTCAGTACTTTTAATACTTGACCAGCCTACTTGATAGGTTCTACTAGAGCAGTTATGTTATTGACAATTTCTGTCAATCTCCCATTCATTTGAGTAATGTTCTCACCTACAACCATTACGAATGTATCAAATTTCAGTTTTACAGCTTCATCTCATTTGTCTCACATTGCATGTTCCTTCATATGCCCCAGCTATTGTTTGCCACATCTCATATGCTGTCGGGCACAGAGATACTCTCTTAAATTCATCTGGTCCTAGACCGCAGATAATTGCATTCATAGCCTTCGAGTTTATATCGTACTTTGCTTATATAGCAGCACTCCATGTCTCAGGATTTTCAAGAAATCCATAAGGAGTCAGAATCTTCGAATAGACTCTATATCCGCGGTTCATTAGATATATTATCATGCGGGATTTCCAGCAACCATAGTTGTCTCTATTAAAATACGGTGATCTGACCATTGACATCCATTCTCTTGTATTAATCATGGTGCTCTATTGTATAATACTTAAATGATTCTCTCTTTCTAAGGCTCTATCAGAAGCTCCACCTTTGATACCAATTTTTGGATCTAAATCTACAGATTATACACAAGAGGGGGTTGAATTGTGTCTTTTGAAAATTTTCAATAACTCTTTTCTTGAACAATTTCTGTCCTTTATTCTTTATCATATTTTATCGTGCAGTGGAAAAAGTAAAATCAAGAACACAGAGATGTATAGTGGTTCGGGGAACAGAAATCCCCTAGTCCACTCCACCAATTCTCTACTCCACGAGCTTGGTGATTTTCACTATCGGGTCCTCTTTTCCACAGACCGATTCACAAGTGAACATGCAGTTGACACATTTACAATCCAAGGAGAAACAAAGCCTTCTAGTTCAAACACGAACCTACACAGCTTAGAACGAGAAGCTAGTTACTCAAGAATAAAAAAATAATTTCAGAAATAAATTTCCAGTTGATCTTCACAATTGCAACAGAATGCAATTGACAGCAGATGGATCGACGTCTCTAGAAAAATTGATCATCAAGGTGAAGCAGTTCTAAGTTGATCCAGTTGTAGTAGATATAGAGATATTGTTCACAACCTCTGCAGTAGTAGATCCACAGTGAATATTGGATGTAGAACAGGTGAATATTCTATCGAGTTCCTTCTTCTTGAACAAAAAGAGCTTTTACGCTCCTTTTGAATCAGCAGAACAATCGTGAATAGTTGAAATCTCTGCTTTCCACCTTTTTCAATAATATATTGATCACATACCAATTTGTACCTGGTGTTTTAGAGAGATCAAATATAATAGAACACATCTCTTGCATATTTAGATCCATAAAAGTCTCCTTCTGATTCACAATATTCAAAAATTTGAATTTACAGAGATGTCGTAACTTCCCTTAAGACTCGGCATAAAAAACTCCTTTTGAATTAAATCTTAAATCCATTAATAAAATGGATTTGAATCCGTCAAAGTCGTACATTAAAATTACATTAAATCCGGCTTGAAATCCATCTAGAAATCAGCTTACTGATCTTTTCACATAAATATCGTCTGTTAATATTTCCGACACCAAATGTAAGGTTGATGACGTGGCCTCCAAAATGTAGGGTTAATAACATAGTCAACAAACGTAGGGCTAATAACATAGTCTTCAAATGTAGGGTTGACAACGTAAGGTTGAACAAAAACGTAGGGGTGATAACGTAAATTTGAACACAAATGTAGGGTTGATCATTCATACTTTTTCTTCAACACTCAAACTTATGGTAAAAGATCCATACTTTTACTTGATCCATACATTTCCAAGAACGTATGGTTGTTTACAAAAGTAAGGTTGACGACCATACTTTTGAGAAACAAATGAATCACATAGAATTTACATATGGTTCTCTATCTCTACTTTGCTAACAACCAAAACGTAAGGTTCCTTCCTAACTTAAGGTTCTCCTTCCACATTTTACTGAAAACGTATGGTTGTTTAACCATACTTTTCTCTTATATCAAAAAAGTATAGTATTTTCATCCTTACGCTATGTTTATCCACATAGGGTATGAACAGTGATTCCAGAACACACTAAAACAGATTCCGCACTATATTCATCTATGTAAGATGTGAACAGTGATTCCAGAACACGCTAAAACAGATTCCACACTAAGTAATAAATTCTCGTTATTTCAAGAGTAAAATAAATTAATACAATCCTTCAAAATACTAAATAAAACCATTAGAAAATAACTATGGGTATTTGTGAGCATAAAAATTATCAAAAAGAGAAAGAGTATTATTTTCAATAATCTCCCCCTTTAAATAACATTAATATGTATTGTTGAAAACAATTCTTCGCTCAAGAACGCTAAACGCAAGACACGATGTCCTCAGATATCCATAGGGCAGGAACCTGAAGGATTTTTTGAAGGTGGAGAGAACGTCATCATGTTGAGAGGTCGTACAATGGTACCAGAGTCCCTTTAGAAGGAAGTGTTGAGGGAGTTACACACATCCCCTTTAGCGGTACATCCATGATTGGTGAAGATGTACCAAGACCGTAGACGACAGCACTGGTGGCCAGGTATGAAGAAGGTAGTAGCGGAGTTGTCTCTCGACTTCTCACTTGTCAGCAAGTGAAGGCAGAGCACCAGGTACCAGCAGGCTTGGATTAGCCTTTAGAGGTCCTAGAGTGGAAGTGGGATGGGATATACATGGACTTCGTGAATGGACATCCACTTATATCCAGGGGCACAACTCGATTTTGGTGATAGTCGATCGACTCACCACGTCTTCCCACTTCCTTCTGATCAGAGAGCGAGGTTCAGTTGAGAGCTTGGGAAGCGTCTACATGCAGAAGATTATGCAGCTACATGGTGTACCTTAGACGATTGTCTCTGTTCATGACACACAGTTTACATAAAATCTATAGAAGGGGTTGATGGAGGAATTCGGGATACAACTTCATCTGAGAACCTCCTTCCATCCCCAGGTGGATGGTCAGACTGAGCGGAACATTCAGAACCTCGAGGACATGTAGTGTTCTTGTGTACATGACTTTAGTCATATCTTGGAGGATCACTTAACTTTGGTGGATATTTCATACAACAACAACTATGACTCCACCATAGGTTTGGAAATTTTTGAGGCGTTATACGGGTGCCCTTGAAGACCACCTTTGTGTTGGTCTGACCCTGGAGAGTCATCACTAGTTGGACAAGAGATTGTATGGGTTACCATGGAGAAGGTGAATATCATCCAAAAATGGATGAAGACTGCACAGAGTAGACAGAATTTGTATACTGGTAGGATACAGAGACCTCTGGAGTTTGAGGATGGTGACCACATCTTTCTATGGGTCTCACCTCGATGAGGTTTACGATGATTTGGCCGAGGTGGAAAGTTATCTCCAAGGTTCATAGGACCATTCCAAGTCCTCAGTAGAGTTGGTGAACTGGCATACCTCTTAGCTCTTCCACCTCAGTTGAACTACGTGGATGACATCTTCCACATATCTCATCTGAGGAGAAACGTGCACACCCTTCTCACATCATCGACCGTGGAAATATGGACGTCAATGATGGGGAGAATTTTATGAAGTTTCTAGTTGAGATTAATGATTCACAAGAGCGGGTCCTATGTGGACGTTCGATACCTCTGGTGCGCGTTCGCTAGAAGAACGGGAACCTCCAGGAGAGAACATGGGAGCGGGAGGCTCAGATTCATTCTCAGTACCCCCACTTGTTTCTTTAGTTTGAGTTGTATCTTACTACAATGTAAAGCCTTGAGGTGGGATGAATGTAAAGACCTAGAAATTCTGTGGAATTTTTTTAAAATACATGGGAAATTTATGATTCCGTGAAATTTGATGGCACATGATTCTAAGGCCTGGTGTGCCCAGAATCAATTTCTGGAGTTTTGTTCGGGCACGTACAGTAAACGTATGAGTGGGTTTTTATATCATTTGAACTGGTTCTCAGAATTGAAATCTGAGGACACCGTTGAACATGCAGTGCCGATATTATTTTAAGAAGACTATCACTTTGACGGTAGTGGGTCAAGAATAAATGATTGTTTTTGGGTTTTCATGGGATGTAATAAAATAAAGTGAGCTTCACTTTATCTCTATTTGAGCAGCCATGTCGGTGTTTGGATGTGGGTCCCATTGGATCTATAACCTCCTTATGGAGGTTAAATATAACGACCCATACTTTACACACATTGTTCATACTTCAAAATTGAAGCACACTTATTACAACATATGACAAAACCACAAAGGACCGTATAGGTATAGTGTCTTTAGAAACTGGGAAACATAAACAACTGGTTCATAAATCTTCTACAGTGTCTCCCATTTATTTCATCATATCTAGGGTCCCTTTTAGCATATTCTACTTAATATCCATCTTCCTGACCTGGGGAAAAGAAAACATAAAAGGGTGAGCTCAAATGCTCAGCAAGGCAAATAAAGGAAATAAAAATCATATCATATCTTTTTGAAAATCAAAACCTGCAAAAGAGATCATAATATCTTAACATGGAATAAATCATAGAAGTGAAAATGAGATCCCCATAATCATAACATAAAACTTGAAACTTTGTGGCATGCACACATAATCATGGAAAATCATTTCTTGTTAGTCATGACTCATTGCCAAGACTATCTTAGTGGACAAAGTCCCTTTCTGAACCGAGTTCACTCCTCATTTCAGTCCTGTATCACTAAACCGAAATAACCTTCCATTCCAGCCATGTCTATCTCATGAGATATAAAATCTTTACCCAATGCATTGGAGGGAGATATAGGTCCCACCCATCTTATAATGAATCCTTTCTTATGTGTGCCACATAATCATAAATCATACATCATCACATAACCCATGTAATAAAAATGGAATTCTTAAACAACATGACATCATAAAACAATTCATATAAGATAAAGGAATTCATAAAAATGTTTCCATCACAACATAATCAAATCCATGTAATAATAGGGATAGAAACAGAACCCTTTTATTATCTTAGATGGAAAATAATTTTGATAAAATACATGAACTTCATTCTTGAGGAAAATATCCTTTCTTCTTCAAAAACACTTTTACTTTCTTAACATGTCATACAATTTTAGACTAAAAGAAGTTGATTAAAAATAAACTTGAATACTTGTAAAGGAAGCTTCTTTGAAATAATGTTTTAAAAATCCATTCATGCCGTATAAGTTAAAAAAAACATTCTTCGTACTTTTTTCGGAAAAGTCAAAAAGTACCTTGTACGACAAAAGATTCCTTTCATACATATTACTAAAAACTCACCGAAGGGTAAAAATGGATTTAAACAATTTTAGGTGGATGGAAATAATATTACATATTGATGAAACATGGATGTGGATGATAAAATACACCCCAGTAAATACTTACGAATAAACAATCTCGGATAAAAATGAGATTGTGATATTTCCCTTACCTTAGGTCTAATTTGCTTTGTACGTGTCCGAAGCTCCTGTATAATGGTTTAAATAATGTTATTGACTTATTCCAGAATCATACATATTGATATGATATCATATATGGTCATATTCTTAGCTTCTTGATAGTAATATTTCATTGTTACTTGTTACTCGGGTCTTTATAACTTTTTGTTCTTATGCATGTTTTGTCGAATAAATTCTTATTCTTATCTTTAGGTTATAGATAATTCATTTCTAGAATGCTATTAGTGTGGTATATACCATATTCATTCATTCAATTTATATAATCATTATGAAATGAAGATCATTTAGAACGAGTCGCATCACATCGTGGAGACGGTATTCCGTACGTACGCACGAGTGATGATATCATTCCTATGATCGTGTAATTGTATTGTAGTATATATATATTATTTCAGTATCAATATTACTTCATAATAATCATATATAGTTACTCATTACACCATTATACCCATCCTTGTAAGGTGATGGTGGAAAATAGATTACACCACGGCGTGGAGACGGTATTACGTACGTACGCACGCGCGGTGATTTCATTTTTCCCGTAGGATGGATAGAAGGTGAATTAGGGTTGTTTCATATTTATAATAACATATCAGTATGTAAGTAATACTGATGTTATTACTTTATCATGAAACAACTAAAGAAGAAGAAGTTGAAGAAGAAAGAAATTGAAAAGATCGGTAATGGATATTACCTCTTCTTTGGAACGCCTCTTTGAATCCTCCACTTAAGGAACTAAGATTGGTCTTTGGAGAAGACCAGGACCTCTAGGATTATTCTAGGGAAGTGGAGAGGAGAAAATTGCAGCGGTTGGCCGAGCTTGAGTGCTCAAATTGGTGTGAGGAGGAGGGGGAGGAGGTGCCCTTTTATAAGGGAGGAGAGGGGCACCTTAGGAATATCTCAAAATATTATTTTATATTAAAGTCAAAATCGGTTTATAATGGTTCCAAAGTGTCTTATTTCGAAGCTAAAGTGGGGATGGGTCGAAATCCTATCAACCAATAGGATTTAGACAAATTTAGGGTATTATTTTAACCTTATCAATTAGATTTAACTCTAAGTTAATTAATTTAACTTTTACCGTGTCTTTTTGTTTTCTTTCACTATATGGTTAATACACTTACTATAACATGCCAAACGAACCCCAAATTGTTTAATATTAATATATATATCCTTATCTAAGTCATTTGGCCGAACCTTAGATTTTTAGGAATAAAATAACAATTAGTAATATAATATTTTATTTAAAAACTATTTTGTGTCAATTTTGACACTATTTGATATATGATTTTTGTGAAAGTCATAACAGAATTATATGTTCGAACCAAGTTGATTAAATCAACACTAATATATCATAGTAACCTAGAAAATTAGTGGAATTCATAAAAAGTCTCAAATTACATTTATTTTGGTATTTATATTATCAATTATGTCAATATTTCATTAATAAGATAATTACTGCATCATCTTTGTGTCATAAATAAATTAAATTATTTGATGTCTACAAATTAAAAATAAAATATCATCATGTAGGAAATCTTTTTATCTTTCTAAGGAATATTTATAGTCGAATTTATCTTATGTATAACCCCATATTAAAAATTATTTACTTATTAAAATTTGATTTTAACTATTTTAACCCTTCTTTAAATAAATTAATAATAAATGTCCTAATCTAATCCAAGTGGGCCTAAATGGTCATATTTTATTCCTAAGTTTGTTTTTGGTCGAATTACACTTGTCCAATAGAATTAGGACATGTGTTAGGGTAATAGTAATATCATATTTACCCTTAGTTACCCTATTTACTATTAACCGCGGTAAAAAAAAGTAAAAAGTTACTATTCACCAAAAAATTATTTTCATCTCATTGAACCACATTTTAGTCCTTGATTTTAACCGTGTCTCTCGGATTTTCGAAATTCCATTCACAGAAGCGGTAAAATTAAGTTTTATGCAAAATTCAGTTTTTAACCTACCACTTAGTGGTTTCACTATTCATCAAAAATTGAAAGTTTTCAGAAAAATACCAAAATTTCACCCTAGGCTAATTTCGATATTCTAAGTCCAAAAATGAAGTCCATTTTGAAAAATAAAATTTATAAAATTTCAAAAAGTGGTTATTACTATTCATAACGGCTAGTTTTAATAGCATATTGTTGTTTAGTGAAACTCGGTATTGCGTACGACGCAAGCTATTGAGGAAGGTCGCGATTGCGTGTAAAGAAAGCCAATCAAGTGTTGTGTAGAAAAAGATTCCTTTGATGATTTATATAACATAAAAGTCTCGGGTGTTACATTCTACCCCCCTTAAAAAGAATTTCGCCCTCGAAATTCGTCACTTTGTAACAAACAGATGAGGATACTTCTCCCTCATCATATCCTCAAGCTCCCATGTAGCTTCTTCAAGTTGGTGGTTCCTCCATAAAACTTTCACCAAGCGAGTTGTCTTGTTACGTAGGACTTTTTCGCTACGATCCAGAATCTCTATCGGCTGTTCTTCATAAGAAAGATCTTGCTCCAGCGGTACAACTTCTGAGCTGAGTACATGTGAAGGATCTGGTATGTACTTTCTCAGGAGAGATACATGGAACACATCGTGAACTTGAGAGAGATTCGGTGGAAGCGCCAATCGGTAAGCTACCTTCCCAACACGATCCAGTATTTCGAAAGGACCGATATATCTAGGGCTCAACATCCCCTTCTTTCCTAATCTCATAACCCTCTTCCAGGGAGATATTCGTAAGAACACTTTATCACCCACTTCAAACTCTAGGTCTTTTCTTCGGTTATCGGCATAACTTTTCTGTCGACTCTGAGCTGCTCTTATGTGTTGTTGAATAGATCTGACCTTTTCTGCCATTTTATCAACGAGATCAGGTCCTAATAGCTTTCTTTCCCCAACTTCATCCCAGCAAGTTGGAGTCCTGTATTTCTTTCCATAGAGAGCTTCATAAGGAGCCATCTGAATACTGGAGTGAAAGATATTATTATAAGAAAATACCACCAAAGGTAGGTGTTGATCCCAACCTCCTTTGAAATCCATAGAGCAAGCTCTCAACATATCTTCTAGGGTTTGAATTGTTCTCTCAGATTGACCGTCTGTCTGGGGATGATAAGCAGTGCTGAAACTCAACTTTGTATCCAGAGTATGCTGAAGACTTCGCCAGAACTTCGAGGTAAATCTCGGATCTCGATCAGATATAATAGAAAGTGGTACTCCATGCAATCTTACCACTTCCTTTACATATATCCTGGCAAGCTGATCTAGAGAGAAATCCTCTCTAATAGCAATGAAGTGTGCAGACTTTGTAAGACGATCAACTATGACCCAGATAGCATTATTTCCTTTGGATGTTTTAGGAAGTCCTGTGACAAAGTCCATAGTGATGTTTTCCCATTTCCATTCGGGTATGGGTAATGGTTGTAACATCCCCTTAGACTTCTGTCTCTCAGCTTTAACTTGTTGACAAACCAAGCATCGAGAGACATATTCAGCAACATCTCTTTTCATTCCATCCCACCAAAAGTACTCTTTCAGGTCCCTATACATCTTCGTGCTTCCAGGATGAATAGAGAATGATGAACTATGAGCCTCATCCAGCAGCTCATTCTTTAATTCAGGGATGGGAGGAACGCAAACCCGATTCCTGAACTTTATTATCCCATCACAATCAAGGTTGAATTCAGGAACATTTCTCACCTTCTTTTGTAACTCGACATCTTCTTTCTGTGCCTCTTTAATCTTCACATGTATAGATGGTTGAACATTCATTTGAGAAATATAAGATTTTACCCCTTCCATTATAATTCCAAGATCCATACTTTGTAAATCCATAAATATTGGATCTTTTGTGATCCTCATCATGGATAAACTAGCATGGTCTTGTCGACTTAATGCATCTGCCACCTTGTTTGCTTTCCCAGGGTGGTAATGGATTGAGCAGTCATAATCCTTAATCAGCTCCAACCATCTTCTTTGACGCATATTCAACTCCTTTTGTGTGAAAATATACTTTAAACTTTTATGATCAGTATAAATATCACACCTTTCACCATAAAGGTAATGCCTCCAAATCTTTAATGCAAAGATTACCGCAGCCAACTCCAAATCATGTGTTGGGTAATTTTGCTCATGGATTTTCAACTGTCGTGAGGCATAAGCTATCACCATATCATTTTGCATAAGAACACACCCCAATCCCTTCTTGGATGCATCACTGTAGATCACAAACCTTTCTCCACTACAAGGCAGTGTGAGCACAGGTGCACTGGATAACCTTCTTTTCAACTCCTTGAAATTCTCTTCACATTCCTCTGTCCAGACAAACTTAACTCCTTTCCGAGTCAACTTGGTGAGTGGATTAGATAATCGTGAAAAATCTTTTACAAAACGTCGATAATATCCAGCCAAACCAAGAAAACTTCGGATCTCAGTTACTGTTGTTGGTCTTGACCATCTTTCGATAACCTTTGTTTTTGCTGGATCCACAGATATCCCCTCTTTTGAGATTATATGACCCAAAAATGCAACTTTTTGAAGCCAAAATTCACACTTGGTAAATTTGGCATAAAGCTTCTCCTTTCTCAGGGTCTTCAATATAATTCTCAAGTGATCTTCATGCTCTTCCTTGCTCTTTGAATAGACAAGAATATCGTCTATAAAGACTACCACAAATTGATCAAGATAGTCTCTAAAGACTCTATTCATTAGATCCATGAAGATAGCAGGGGCATTAGTAAGACCAAATGGCATCACTATAAATTCATAGTGTTCTTACCTTGTACGGAAAGCCGTCTTTGGTATATCCTCCCTTTTGACCCTTAATTGATGATACCCTGAACGAAGATCAATCTTGGAAAAGTATTGAGCTCCGCGTAGTTGGTCAAATAAGTCATCAATGCGTGGGAGAGGATATTTGTTCTTGATAGTGATCTTGTTAAATTCTCGATAATCAATGCAGAGTCTCATTGATCCATCTTTCTTCTTAACAAATAGAACAGGTGCTCCCCTAGGTGACGCACTAGGGCGTATGAATCCCTTATCAAGATTCTCTTGGAGTTGCTTCTTCAATTCCTGCAACTCAATTGGGGCCATTCTATAAGGTGTCTTTAAAATAGGCAAACCACCGGGTACGAGTTCTATTGAAAAATCAACTTCACGATTTGGTGGAAGACCTGGTAATTCCTCCGGAAAGACATCATCAAACTCCCGTACAATGGGCATATTCTTAATCGTGAGTTTCTCACCAACCATTTGAGATAAATAACCTTCATTTAGTGGAATCAATACCCATAAGATGGAAGAAATTTCCACTGGAAGGTTATGTTCATCCTTGCATTGATAGACGATCGTAGATTGATCTGGAGTATGAAATGTGACTTCCCTTCTTTGGCAATTGATATGAGCTCCATGTAGAGAAAGCCAATCCATGCCAAGAATCACATCAAATTCCACTAAAGGAAGGATCACAAGATTTGCAGGAAGCACTTTCCCACAAACTTCGATCGGAGAAGAATTATAAACTTTTGATGCGATTGATGTGCCATTAGGTGTTGTCACAGCTAACTCAACATCTAATTGTTGAGGTAATACGGTGATACCCTTAGAAAAGTCTTCAGAAATAAAAGAGTGGGTGGATCCAGAATCAAATAAAACATTTGCTACTTTAGAGTGGATGGTAAGTGTACCTTTTACCACTTCGTTATCGTACTCCACATCGCTGATAGAAATTGCATGCGACTTTCCTTTGTCTTTAGCCTTAAGATTTTGTTGACGTCGACCATCATCATCAACCCTTGGATTTGGGCATTGATTGGCATAATTCCCCATCTCCTTGCACTTGAAACATTGAAGTGTAGTGGGTTCATTCTGTGTATCCCTTCCTTTGTTTGCATCATTAGACATCTTCTTCCCATTATCACGGCATTCAAATGCCCGATGACCTTCTTTTCCACATTTAAAACATTTACTTGTCCCTTTAAGAAAACTCCCTCCATGTTTCTTTCCACACTTTGAGCATAAGGGAAAGTTCATCTTCTTTTCAGTGTGCTCTTTAGATTTTTCTTTGAATTCCATCTTCCTCTTCTTATCAAACCCATGTGACTGATGGGTTACTCCAATCTCTATCTCGACTTTGAGAGCACATCGAACGATTTCCTCATAGCTATTGAAGTCTCTTATGGCTAACGCCCTTTGAAGACTTGGTTTTAAGCCACTAAAGAATCGATCGATCTTACTCTCATATTGGATAATAATACCAGAAGCGTACCTTGCAAGTCTTGTAAAATTTGCTTCATACGTACTAACAGATTCATCATCCCTTTGCTTCCATTCAAGGAACTCTTTCTCCATCTTTTTTCGGAGAATACGAGGGAAGTACTTATTGAAAAATAAGTTCTTGAACTCGTCCCATTCCATAGACTCAATTTCATCCCTTTGCCTCTTATTCTTAACAAGATTCCACCATTGATCAGCATCTCCTTCCAAACGATACACTGCTAGGATGACTTTATCATGTTCAGAACATTGAAGAATTGAAAATATCTTTTCAGTAGTACTAATCCATTGTTCAGCAACTAATGGATCAGTAGACCCGCTGAAAGAAGGTGGACGCTGCCTCATGAAGGATTCAACAGAATGTTGCTCCCTCCTTTGCTCGTTTGGAAATCCTGCATGATTCATAGCTTGAGAAAGTTGTGTGAGCATGGCTACAAGATTTTGCATTCCAGCTCCCATATCGTTTGGTTGCTCAGGGGGACAATCATTGCATTGCCCATCGCATTCCGCATTAACACGGTTCCTTCGGGTTCCAGCCATTGACTAAAACCAAGAAGAATAGTGTGAGCAACACTAATTATAAAAGGAAACCACATAATTCAAGAATAAAATTTTCATGCTTAAGGTATTATCCTAGGTTATTCAAGTCCATTTCTAAAACACTAAGATTGTGTTCTATGCTTAGACTTATCCTTAGTGTTCTTACTAAGGCTTTCACATCCTAGTTTCCAAAGGTTGACTATACCTTTCCACTGATACCAACTATAACGACCCATACTTTACATACATTGTTCATACATCAAAATTGAAGCACACTTATTACAACATATGACAAAACCACAAAGGACCGTATAGGTATAGTGTCTTTAGAAACTGGGAAACATAAACAACTGGTTCATAAATCTTCTACAGTGTCTCCCATTTATTTCATCATATCTAGGGTACCTTTTATCATATTCTACTTAATATCCATCTTCCTGACCTGGGGAAAAGAAAACATAAAAGGGTGAGCTCAAATGCTCAGCAAGGCAAATAAAGGAAATAAAAATCATATCATATCTTTTTGAAAATCAAAACCTGCAAAAGAGATCATAATATCTTAACATGGAATAAATCATAGAAGTGAAAATGAGATCCCCATAATCATAACATAAAACTTGAAACTTTGTGGCATGCACACATAATCATGGAAAATCATTTCTTGTTAGTCATGACTCATTGCCAAGACTATCTTAGTGGACAAAGTCCCTTTCTGAACCGAGTTCACTCCTCGTTTCAGTCCTGTATCACTGAACCGAAATAACCTTCCGTTCCAGCCATGTCTATCTCATGAGATATAAAATATTTACCCAATGCATTGGAGGGAGATATAGGTCCCACCCATCTTATAATGAATCCTTTCTTATGTGTGCCACATAATCATAAATCATACATCATCACATAACCCATGTAATAAAAATGGAATTCTTAAACAACATGACATCATAAAACAATTTATATAAGATAAAGGAATTCATAAAAATGTTTCCATCACAACATAATCAAATCCATGTAATAATAGGGATAGAAACAGAACCCTTTTATTATCTTAGATGGAAAATAATTTTGATAAAATACATGAACTTCATTCTTGGGGAAAATATCCTTTCTTCTTCAAAAACACTTTTACTTTCTTAACATGTCATACAATTTTAAACTAAAAAAAGTTGATTAAAAATAAACTTGAATACTTGTAAAGGAAGCTTCTTTGAAATAATGTTTTAAAAATCCATTCATGCCGTATAAGTTAAAAAAAACATTCTTTGTACTTTTGTCGGAAAAGTCAAAAAGTACCTCGTACGACAAAAGATTCCTTTCATACATATTACTAAAAACTCACCGAAGGGTAAAAATGGATTTAAACAATTTTAGGTGGATGGAAATAATATTACATATTGATGAAACATGGATGTGGATGATAAAATACACCCCAGTAAATACTTACGAATAAACAATCTCGGATAAAAATGAGATTGTGATATTTCCCTTACCTTAGGTCCAATTTTCTTTGTACGTGTCCGAAGCTCCTGTATAATGGTTTAAATAATGTTATTGACTTATTCCAGAATCATACATATTGATATGATATCATATATGGTCATATTATTAGCTTCTTGATAGTAATATTTCATTGTTACTTGTTACTCGGGTCTTTATAACTTTTTGTTCTTATGCATGTTTTGTCGAATAAATTCTTATTCTTATCTTTAGGTTATAGATAATTCATTTCCAGAATGCTATTAGTGTGGTATATACCATATTCATTCATTCAATTTATATAATCATTATGAAATGAAGATCATGTAGAACGAGTCGCATCACATCGTGGAGACGGTATTCCGTACGTACGCACGAGTGATGATATCATTCCTATGATCGTGTAATTGTATTGGAGTATATATATATTATTTCAGTATCAATATTACTTCATAATAATCATATATAGTTACTCATTACACCATTATACCCATCCTTGTAAGGTGATGGTGGAAAATAGATTACACCACGGCGTGGAGACGGTATTCCGTACGTACGCACGCGCGGTGATTTCATTTTTCCCGTAGGATGGATAGAAGGTGAATTAGGGTTGTTTCATATTTATAATAACATATCAGTATGTAAGTAATACTGATGTTATTACTTTATCATGAAACAACTAAAGAAGAAGAAGTTGAAGAAGAAAGAAATTGAAAAGATCGGTAATGGATATTACCTCTTCTTTGGAACGCCTCTTTGAATCCTCCACTTAAGGAACTAAGATTGGTCTTTGGAGAAGACCAGGACCTCTAGGATTATTCTAGGGAAGTGGAGAGGAGAAAATGTCAGGGGTTGGCCGAGCTTGAGTGCTCAAATTGGTGTGAGGAGGAGGGGGAGGAGGTGCCCTTTTATAAGGGAGGAGAGGGGCACCTTAGGAATATCTCAAAATATTATTTTATATTAAAGTAAAAATCGGTTTATAATGGTTCCAAAGTGTCTTATTTCGAAGCTAAAGTGGGGATGGGTCGAAATCCTATCAACCAATAGGATTTAGACAAGTTTAGGGTATTATTTTAACCTTATCAATTAGATTTAACTCTAAGTTAATTAATTTAACTTTTACCGTGTCTTTTTGTTTTCTTTCACTATATGGTTAATACACTTACTATAACATGCCAAAAGAACCCCAAATTGTTTAATATTAATATATATATCCTTATCTAAGTCATTTGGCCGAACCTTATATTTTTAGGAATAAAATAACAATTAGTAATATAATATTTGATTTAAAAACTATTTTGTGTCAATTTTGACACTATTTGATATATGATTTTTGTGAAAGTCATAACAGAATTATATGTTCGAACCAAGTTGATTACATCAACACTAATATATTATAGTAACCTAGAAAATTAGTGTAATTCATAAAAAGTCTCAAATTACATTTATTTTGGTATTTATATTATCAATTATGTCAATATTTCATTAATAATATAATTACTGCATCATCTTTGTGTCATAAATAAATTAAATTATTTGATGTCTAAAAATTACAAATAAAATATCATCATGTAGGAAATCTTTTTAGCTTTCTAAGGAATATTTATAGTCGAATTTATCTTATGTATAACCCCATATTAAAAATTATTTACTTATTAAAATTTGATTTTAACTATTTTAACCCTTCTTTAAATAAATTCATAATAAATGTCCTAATCTAATCCAAGTGGGCCTAAATGGTCATATTTTATTCCTAAGTTTGTTTTGGTCGAATTACACTTGTCCAATAGAATTAGGACATGTGTTAGGGTAATAGTAATATCATATTTACCCTTAGTTACCCTATTTACTATTAATCGCGGTAAAAAAAAGTAAAAAGTTACTATTCACCAAAAAATTATTTTCATCTCATTGAACCACATTTTAGTCCTTGATGTTAACCGTGTCTCTCGGATTTTCGAAATTCCATTCACAGAAGCGGTAAAATTAAGTTTTATGCAAAATTCAGTTTTTAACCTACCACTTAGTGGTTTCACTATTCATCAAAAATTGAAAGTTTTCAGAAAAATACCAAAATTTCACCCTAGGCTAATTTCGATATTCTAAGTCCAAAAATGAAGTCCATTTTGAAAAATAAAATTTATAAAATTTCAAAAAGTGGTTATTACTATTCATAACGGCTAGTTTTAATAGCATATTGTTGTTTAGTGAAACTCGGTATTGCGTACGACGCAAGCTATTGAGGAAGGTCGCGATTGCGTGTAAAGAAAGCCAAGCAAGTGTTGTGTAGAAAAAGATTCCTTTGATGATTTATATAACATAAAAGTCTCGGGTGTTACATTCTACCCCCCTTAAAAAGAATTTCGCCCTCGAAATTCGTCACTTTGTAACAAACAGATGAGGATACTTCTCCCTCATCATATCCTCAAGCTCCCATGTAGATTCTTCAAGTTGGTGGTTCCTCCATAAAACTTTCACCAAGCGAGTTGTCTTGTTACGTAGGACTTTTTCGCAACGATCCAGAATCTCTATCGGCTGTTCTTCATAAGAAAGATCTTGCTCCAGCGGTACAACTTCTGAGCTGAGTACATGTGAAGGATCTGGTATGTACTTTCTCAGGAGAGATACATGGAACACATCGTGAACTTGAGAGAGATTCGGTGGAAGCGTCAATCGGTAAGCTACCTTCCCAACACGATCCAGTATTTCGAAAGGACCGATATATCTAGGGCTCAACATCCCCTTCTTTCCAAATCTCATAACCCTCTTCCAGGGAGATATTCGTAAGAACACTTTATCACCCACTTCAAACTCTAGGTCTTTTCTTCGGTTGTCGGCATAACTTTTCTGTCGACTCTGAGCTGCTCTTATGTGTTGTTGAATAGATCTGACCTTTTCTGCCATTTTATCAACGAGATCAGGTCCTAATAGCTTTCTTTCCCCAACTTCATCCCAGCAAGTTGGAGTCCTGTATTTCTTTCCATAGAGAGCTTCATAAGGAGCCATCTGAATACTGGAGTGAAAGCTATTATTATAAGAAAATACCACCAAAGGTAGGTGTTGATCCCAACCTCCTTTGAAATCCATAGAGCAAGCTCTCAACATATCTTCTAGGGTTTGAATTGTTCTCTCAGACTGACCGTCTGTCTGGGGATGATAAGCAGTGCTGAAACTCAACTCTGTATCCAGAGTATGCTGAAGACTTCGCCAGAACTTCGAGGTAAATCTCGGATCTCGATCAGATATAATAGAAAGTGGTACTCCATGAAATCTTACCACTTCCTTTACATATATCCTGGCAAGCTGATCTAGAGAGAAATCCTCTCTAATAGCAATGAAGTGTGCAGACTTTGTAAGACGATCAACTATGACCCAGATAGCATTATTTCCTTTGGATGTTTTAGGAAGTCCTGTGACAAAGTCCATAGTGATGTTTTCCCATTTCCATTCGGGTATGGGTAATGGTTGTAACATCCCCTTAGACTTCTGTCTCTCAGCTTTAACTTGTTGACAAACCAAGCATCGAGAGACATATTCAGCAACATCTCTTTTCATTCCATCCCACCAAAAGTACTCTTTCAGGTCCCTATACATCTTCGTGCTTCCAGGATGAATAGAGAATGATGAACTATGAGCCTCATCCAGCAGCTCATTCTTTAATTCAGGGATGGGAGGAACGCAAACCCGATTCCTGAACTTTATTATCCCATCACAATCAAGGTTGAATTCAGGAACATTTCTCACCTTCTTTTGTAACTCGACATCTTCTTTCTGTGCCTCTTTAATCTTCACATGTATAGATGGTTGAACATTCATTTGAGAAATATAAGATTTTACCCCTTCCATTATAATTCCAAGATCCATCCTTTGTAAATCCATAAATATTGGATCTTTTGTGATCCTCATCATGGATAAACTAGCATGGTCTTGTTGACTTAATGCATCTGCCACCTTGTTTGCTTTCCCAGGGTGGTAATGGATTGAGCAGTCATAATCCTTAATCAGCTCCAACCATCTTCTTTGACGCATATTCAACTCCTTTTGTGTGAAAATATACTTAAAACTTTTATGATCATTATAAATATCACACCTTTCACCATAAAGGTAATGCCTCCAAATCTTTAATGCAAAGATTACCGCAGCCAACTCCAAATCATGTGTTGGGTAATTTTGCTCATGGATTTTCAACTGTCGTGAGGCATAAGCTATCACCATATCATTTTGCATAAGAACACACCCCAATCCCTTCTTGGATGCATCACTGTAGATCACAAACCTTTCTCCACTACAAGGCAGTGTGAGCACAGGTGCACTGGATAACCTTCTTTTCAACTCCTTGAAATTCTCTTCACATTCCTCTGTCCAGACAAACTTAACTCCTTTCCGAGTCAACTTGGTGAGTGGATTAGATAATCGTGAAAAATCTTTTACAAAACGTCGATAATATCCAGCCAAACCAAGAAAACTTTGGATCTCAGTTACTGTTGTTGGTCTTGACCATCTTTCGATAACCTTTGTTTTTGCTGGATCCACAGATATCCCCTCTTTTGAGATTATATGACCCAAAAATGCAACTTTTTGAAGCCAAAATTCACACTTGGTAAATTTGGCATAAAGCTTCTCCTTTCTCAGGGTCTTCAATATAATTCTCAAGTGATCTTCATGCTCTTCCTTGCTCTTTGAATAGACAAGAATATCATCTATAAAGACTACCACAAATTGATCAAGATAGTCTCTAAAGACTCTATTCATTAGATCCATGAAGATAGCAGGGGCATTAGTAAGACCAAATGGCATCACTATAAATTCATAGTGTCCATACCTTGTACGGAAATCCGTCTTTGGTATATCCTCCCTTTTGACCCTTAATTGATGATACCCTGAACGAAGATCAATCTTGGAAAAGTATTGAGCTCCGCGTAGTTGGTCAAATAAGTCATCAATGCGTGGGAGAGGATATTTGTTCTTGATAGTGATGTTGTTAAGTTATCGATAATCAATGCAGAGTCTCATTGATCCATCTTTCTTCTTAACAAATAGAACAGGTTCTCCCCAAGGTGACGCACTAAGGCGTATGAATCCCTTATCAAGATTCTCTTGGAGTTGCTTCTTCAATTCCTGCAACTCAATTGGGGCCATTCTATAAGGTGTCTTTAAAATAGGCAAAGCACTGGGTACGAGTTCTATTGAAAACTCAACTTCACGATTTGGTGGAAGACCTGGTAATTCCTCCAGAAAGACATCATCAAACTCCCGTACAATGGGCATATTCTTAATCGTGAGTTTCTCACCAACCATTTGAGATAAATAACCTTCATTTAGTGGAATCAATACCCATAAGATGGAAGAAATTTCCACTGGAAGGTTATGTTCATCCTTGCATTGATAGACGATCGTAGATTGATCTGGAGTATGAAATGTGACTTCCATTCTTTGGCAATTGATATGAGCTCCATGTAGAGAAAGCCAATCCATGCCAAGAATCACATCAAATTCCAATAAAGGAAGGATCACAAGATTTGCAGGAAGCACTTTCCCACAAACTTCGATCGGAGAAGAATTATAAACTTTTGATGCGATTGATGTGCCATTAGGTGTTGTCACAGCTAACTCAACATCTAATTGTTGAGGTAATACGGTGATACCCTTAGAAAAGTCTTCAGAAATAAAAGAGTGGGTGGATCCAGAATCAAATAAAACATTTGTTACTTTAGAGTGGATGGTAAGTGTACCTTTCACCACTTCGTTATCGTACTCCACATCGCTGATAGAAATTGCATGCGACTTTCCTTTGTCTTTAGCCTTAAGATTTTGTTGACGTCGACCATCATCATCAACCCTTGGATTTGGGCATTGATTGGCATAATGCCCCATCTCCTTGCACTTGAATCATTGAAGTGTAGTAGGTTCATTCTGTGTATCCCTTCCTTTGTTTGCATCATTAGACATCTTCTTCCCATTATCACGGCATTCAAATGCCCGATGACCTTCTTTTCCACATTTAAAACATTTACTTGTCCCTTTAAGACAACTCCCTCCATGTTTCTTTCCACACTTTGAGCATAAGGGAAAGTTCATCTTCTTTTCAGTGTGCTCTTTAGATTTTTCTTTGAATTCCATCTTCCTCTTCTTATCAAACCCATGTGACTGATGGGTTACTCCAATCTCCATCTCGACTTTGAGAGCACATCGAACGATTTCCTCGTAGCTATTGAAGTCTCTTATGGCTAACGCCCTTAGAAGACTTGGTTTTAAGCCACTAAAGAATCGATCGATCTTACTCTCAGATTGGATAATAATACCAGAAGCGTACCTTGCAAGTCTTGTAAAATTTGCTTCATACGTACTAACAGATTCATCATCCCTTTGCTTCAGTTCAAGGAACTCTTTCTCCATCTTTGTTCGGAGAATACGAGGGAAGTACTTATTGAAAAATAAGTTCTTGAACTCGTCCCATTCCATAGACTCAATTTCATCCCTTTGCCTCGTATTCTTAACAATATTCCACCATTGATCAGCATCTCCTTCCAAACGATACACTGCTAGGATGACTTTATCATGTTCAGAACATTGAAGAACTGAAAATATCTTTTCAGTAGTACTAATCCATTGTTCAGCAACTAATGGATCAGTAGACCCGCTGAAAGAAGGTGGACGCTGCCTCATGAAGGATTCAACAGAATGTTGCTCCCTCCTTTGCTCGTTTGGAAATCCTGCATGATTCATAGCTTGAGAAAGTTGTGTGAGCATGGCTACAAGATTTTGCATTCCAGCTCCCATATCGTTTGGTTGCTCAGGGGGACAATCATTGCATTGCCCATCGCATTCCGCATTAACACGGTTCCTTCGGGTTCCAGCCATTGACTAAAACCAAGAAGAATAGTGTGAGCAACACTAATTATAATAGGAAACCACATAATTCAAGAATAAAATTTTCATGCTTAAGGTATTATCCTAGGTTATTCAAGTCCATTTCTAAAACACTAAGATTGTGTTCTATGCTTAGACTTATCCTTAGGGTTCTTACTAAGGCTTTCACATCCTAGTTTCCAAAGGTTGACTATACCTTTCCTCTGATACCAACTATAACGACCCATACTTTACATACATTGTTCATACTTCAAAATTGAAGCACACTTATTACAACATATGACAAAACCACAAAGGACTGTATAGGTATAGTGTCTTTAGAAACTGGGAAACATAAACAACTGGTTCATAAATCTTCTACAGTGTCTCCCATTTATTTCATCATATCTAGGGTCCCTTTTAGCATATTCTACTTAATATCCATCTTCCTAACATGGGGAAAAGAAAACATAAAAGGGTGAGCTCAAATGCTCAGCAAGGCAAATAAAGGAAATAAAAATCATATCATATCTTTTTGAAAATCAAAACCTGCAAAAGAGATCATAATATCTTAACATGGAATAAATCATAGAAGTGAAAATGAGATCCCCATAATGATAACATAAAACTTGAAACTTTGTGGCATGCACACATAATCATGGAAAATCATTTCTTGTTAGTCATGACTCATTGCCAAGACTATCTTAGTGGACAAAGTCCCTTTCTGAACCGAGTTCACTCCTCGTTTCAGTCCTGTATCACTGAACCGAAATAACCTTCCGTTCCAGCCATGTCTATCTCATGAGATATAAAATCTTTACCCAATGCATTGGAGGGAGATATAGGTCCCACCCATCTTATAATGAATCCTTTCTTATGTGTGCCACATAATCATAAATCATACATCATCACATAACCCATGTAATAAAAATGGAATTCTTAAACAACATGACATCATAAAACAATTCATATAAGATAAAGGAATTCATAAAAATGTTTCCATCACAACATAATCAAATCCATTTAATAATAGGGATAGAAACAGAACCCTTTTATTATCTTAGATGGAAAATAATTTTGATAAAATACATGAACTTCATTCTTGAGGAAAATATCCTTTCTTCTTCAAAAACACTTTTACTTTCTTAACATGTCATACAATTTTAAACTAAAAGAAGTTGATTAAAAATAAACTTGAATACTTGTAAATGAAGCTTCTTTGAAATAATGTTTTAAAAATCCATTCATGCCGTATAAGTTAAAAAAAACATTCTTCGTACTTTTGTCGGAAAAGTCAAAAAGTACCTCGTACGACAAAAGATTCCTTTCATACATATTACTAAAAACTCACCGAAGGGTAAAAATGGATTTAAACAATTTTAGGTGGATGGAAATAATATTACATATTGATGAAACATGGATGTGGATGATAAAATACACCCCAGTAAATACTTACGAATAAACAATCTCGGATAAAAATGAGATTGTGATATTTCCCTTACCTTAGGTCCAATTTGCTTTGTACGTGTCCGAAGCTCCTGTATAATGGTTTATATAATGTTATTGACTTATTCCAGAATCATACATATTGATATGATATCATATATGGTCATATTCTTAGCTTCTTGATAGTAATATTTCATTATTACTTGTTACTCGGGTCTTTATAACTTTTTGTTCTTATGCATGTTTTGTCGAATAAATTCTTATTCTTATCTTTAGGTTATAGATAATTCATTTCCAGAATGCTATTAGTGTGGTATATACCATATTCATTCATTCAATTTATATAATCATTATGAAATGAAGATCATGTAGAACGAGTCGCATCACATCGTGGAGACGGTATTCCGTACGTACGCACGAGTGATGATATCATTCCTATGATCGTGTAATTGTATTGGAGTATATATATATTATTTCAGTATCAATATTACTTCATAATAATCATATATAGTTACTCATTACAACATTATACCCATCCTTGTAAGGTGATGGTGGAAAATAGATTACACCACGGCGTAGAGACGGTATTCCGTACGTACGCACGCGCGGTGATTTCATTTTTCCCGTAGGATGGATAGAAGGTGAATTAGGGTTGTTTCATATTTATAATAACATATCAGTATGTAAGTAATATTGATGTTATTACTTTATCATGAAACAACTAAAGAAGAAGAAGTTGAAGAAGAAAGAAATTGAAAAGATCGGTAATGGATATTACCTCTTCTTTGGAACGCCTCTTTGAATCCTCCACTTAAGGAACTAAGATTGGTCTTTGGAGAAGACCAGGACCTCTAGGATTATTCTAGGGAAGTGGAGAGGAGAAAATGGCAGGGGTTGGCCGAGCTTGAGTGCTCAAATTGGTGTGAGGAGGAGGGGGAGGAGGTGCCCTTTTATAAGGGAGGAGAGGGGCACCTTAGGAATATCTCAAAATATTATTTTATATTAAAGTCAAAATCGGTTTATAATGGTTCCAAAGTGTCTTATTTCGAAGCTAAAGTGGGGATGGGTCGAAATCCTATCAACCAATAGGATTTAGACGAGTTTAGGGTATTATTTTAACCTTATCAATTAGATTTAACTCTAAGTTAATTAATTTAACTTTTACCGTGTCTTTTTGTTTTCTTTCACTATATGGTTAATACACTTACTATAACATGCCAAAAGAACCCCAAATTGTTTATTATTAATATATATATCCTTATCTAAGTCATTTGGCCGAACCTTATATTTTTAGGAATAAAATAACAATTAGTAATATAATATTTGATTTAAAAACTATTTTGTGTCAATTTTGACACTATTTGATATATGATTTTTGTGAAAGTCATAACAGAATTATATGTTCTAACCAAGTTGATTAAATCAACACTAATATATCATAGTAACCTAGAAAATTAGTGTAATTCATAAAAAGTCTCAAATTACATTTATTTTGGTATTTATATTATCAATTATGTCAATATTTCATTAATAAGATAATTACTGCATCATCTTTGTGTCATAAATAAATTAAATTATTTGATGTCTACAAATTACAAATAAAATATCATCATGTATGAAATCTTTTTAGCTTTCTAATGAATATTTATAGTCGAATTTATCTTATGTATAACCCCATATTAAAAATTATTTACTTATTAAACTTTGATTTTAACTATTTTAACCCTTCTTTAAATAAATTAATAATAAATGTCCTAATCTAATCCAAGTGGGCCTAAATGGTCATATTTTATTCCTAAGTTTGTTTTTGGTCGAATTACACTTGTCCAATAGAATTAGGACATCTGTTAGGGTAATAGTAATATCATATTTACCCTTAGTTACCCTATTTTCTATTAACCGCGGTAAAAAAAAGTAAAAAGTTACTATTCACCAAAAAATTATTTTCATCTCATTGAACCAAATTTTAGTCCTTGATATTAACCGTGTCTCTCGGATTTTTGAAATTCCATTCACAGAAGCGGTAAAATTAAGTTTTATGCAAAATTCAGTTTTTAACCTACCACTTAGTGGTTTCACTATTCATCAAAAATTGAAAGTTTTCAGAAAAATACCAAAATTTCACCCTAGGCTAGTTTCGATATTCTGAGTCCAAAAATGAAGTCCATTTTGAAAAATAAAATTTATAAAATTTCAAAAAGTGGTTATTACTATTCATAACGGCTAGTTTTAATAGCATATTGTTGTTTAGTGAAACTCGGTATTGCGTACGACGCAAGCTATTGAGGAAGGTCGCGATTGCGTGTAAAGCAAGCCAAGCAAGTGTTGTGTAGAAAAAGATTCCTTTGATGATTTATATAACATAAAAGTCTCGGGTGTTACATTAAAAGTGGGGACCACTAGGCCATAACCTCCCATTAGAGTTTATGATGGTGGGGATCACCATGCCTCAACCTCCCATGTGAGGATTCATGTGGTCGGGACCACCCAATACCACTTAACCTCCCAATTTTAAAAAAAGGTGTGGGGACCACCTGAACCTTATTAAATGATAGGAGAGGAAAACCTCTCAACCCCCTCTTTAATGTGGAGGAGCTTATTGAGCTTCCTCCACATCAATGTTGATAACACACCCAATTAATGGGGCCAAATCTTACCATTAATTTGAATGTGCCAACAAATGTTTAGTTTTATTTTTGAAATCCTTCCAACGAAATAATAGATTTTATAATCTATTATTTGGGACATCTATTATTATTTGGGGGGAGAGGAGATCATGGGAGAAAAGGAGATCTCCAATGAAGAACCTCGTCTTCCAACAAAGAACGAATAATGAGTTCTTCCAATGAAGAACACCGACAACGATCTTCTTCGAACTTCTTCCTCGGACACCTACCAAAGTGGAACTTCTTCCACAACTGACGTGCAAGCTCAGGATTTGAAGTGTGCAACAGACATAATGAATGGTGACAACACTATCTTCTTCCCAGCTACTCCATCGATGAATGACGAACAATGGTAGGGGTGTTTTTCTTTTATGTCGAATGTTTTTAATTTCATTCTAAACGAAGAACGAGGATATGTTTCCTCTGATGGGTGAGTTGTTGTTCATCATTCTCCTACTTTGATTAACCGATTGTTATCACCCTAATCACGGAGGGTGTGGGACAAACTAACATGGCCAGACTCCCTCTGTTGATCTCTTTTTTGATATTATTCGTTATGGCGATAAAGCAACGAGGCGACAAAGGTGGAGAAGACAAAGGCTGCCCTACCCGCGACCTGTGTGATATGTGCCGCCCCCATGGCGTCCGACATCGCCACCGTCCGAGCTGCTGTCCCATGCCAGCCCAAGCCCTTTCGGCATGACATGCCACATCTCGACCTGCCTGGCTGCCCACTAGCCCGCATGACGCCATGCCCGGCCTCCCGTCGGCCCGCCAGGCACCCTGCCCGGCTGCCTGCTGGCCTGGCCGCGCCATGCCAGGGCGCCTGCCTGCCCACCTGCCGGCATGCCCAGCCACCCGCCTTGTGCCCTGCCCGGCCGCCTGCCGGCTTGGTCACGCCCTACCCAGCTAGCTACTGGCCCGCCTTCCGGCCTTCCGGTCGAACTGTCATCCTAGTGGCGCCTTTTCCAGCCGCCTTCCATCCTGGCCGCGCCCCGCCGGGATCCCCGACCACCTCCCGGCCTGCCCAGCAGCATCCCGTGCGCCCGACCGAACCCCGTGCGCCCCGTGCAACCAAGGCCGTGTCCACCCACATGGCGCCCTAGCCGAACCGGCCTGGCCGCTCCCTCCAGGCCGATTTGCACTAGGCCACACCCTCGTGGGGCTCCGGTCTGAACTGGCCCCGATCCCGGGCCGAACCGCCCACGTGGCATATTGAGGTGGGCCCAGCGGGCCGGGCCAAACCTAACAGGATGACCCTCCGAATGGGTTGGACCTGACCCAACAGGTCTAACCGAGTTGACGCAGACCGAGTCGGCCTAGACGGGGTTGGACCTGGTCGGTCCGACCATGTCGAACCGGACCTGGGCCCACTACTGACCCTTTACATTCTTTAGCCATATCAATGGCACCAGATGACCGTTTGATGGAAGTTCAGTGGAAACATTATTCATGGAGCGTGGTGGTCCCATTGTGTATACACCATTAGTGTTTTGGGTATAGATGTGATACAGTATGGTTGGATCGAGCACAAATCCAACCAGGCCCCCAGGACCAAATGTCTAATAACTCACAGACCAGGCATCTGATTGACGCGCCGTCTGGTGCGTTGAGACCACTATGACTTGGTGGAACTTTGAGATTCTTTATCATGGTATGTTGTGATATTTGGAGTATCAACTAGTAGCTCGTGGAGCGGATCCTCTCGGAGGAATGCTTGCGTAGTGCGAAGACCTAGTAGCCGGCTGAGACCTGACGACTGGTGACCGTTTTGGCTCGAAGTGACTCTACTAGCCTAGTGGGGAGTGCCATGATGTCGCGGCAGGCCCATAGTGGGGAGCGATATGGTGTCACGGTAGACCCATGATACTTTAAATGAGGAGTACCTCAGCAGGCTACGAGGGGAAGTGCCTTGGTGACACAGGAGACCCATGGTGGGGAGCGCCTTGGTGACCCAACCGACCAAGTATACTAGAAAGGATGAGTACTTCAGTAGTCCAAGGAAAGTGGGAAGCACCTTGGTGTCGTGGAAAGCCCACTATACTCGAGAGAGGAGGATTTATCCAACAACTATGGTTTTGATAATGTGTATAAAAATCATTGTTGAGCTATGTTGGTAACTTTTTTGTTTACTTCATGATTGAGATGGATTACTTGATAACTTACGTATATGTATGGGCATATACATAAGTCAGGTTATCTATTGATTTTTATACTTTATTGTTATCCTTGTTGGATTTTTTGAGGCAATGTGGGTCTTGGGGTCCCTACTGAGTATCATTATACTCACCCCAGCACGGGCTATGCCCACACCTCATTGTGTTAGTTGCAGATGACGGACAACACTAATTGAGGCTGAGAGTGGCAGGACTGGACGGTACCCAGAGGTAGACCTTACGATTAGTCGATAGACGGAGGAGACTGATGCACGTGGAGTACTGAGGCGGCTATCTATACCTACCCTTCAGGTAGGAATTCCAGATGATGACACAACAACTGTTTTACATTTCATTTGTTGTACTTGTACTTTCCTATTGGGCTTGTATTCCGACCCCATTACATTCAGCACTATCTTTTGGTTATAGAGTTTTCTTTGTGTTTCATATCTATCTGTGTGCTCTGTTTTGTGTGTTTACAATTTATAAAGGCAATTCCTTCCTAGTTTTAGGGAATTATTCCTTTCGTGCTAGTCGCCAGCCCTTGGCCTATGGAAGGCGGGCATGGGGTACTCACGACACGAGCCCCGAGGGATGGGTTGTGACACATATTCTAGAAAAAATAATATACCAGCCACTTCCTTTCTGTTTAACCATTAAGTAAATGATATCATTGATCATACATACGTACTGCCAACCCTCTACACGATGCGATGTTATTAAATTAAATGTTATGAATAAAAAAATGATTATAAAAATATATAAAATGATTAAATATTATATTTATGAATTTAATATCATTTTTGGGATGAAATAAATATATCATATCCATTAGAAATATAACTTATATGATAAAACATGCATAAGAAAATGAAGCTGTTAACACCAGAAACATAGGTGATAATGAAATATTATTATCAAAACAATGTAAGATTGTAATATATGATATAATAAATTTGGATTTGTTTCTACTATAAATTAAATAAATTAATTAAAAAATTATAAAAGTTGTTAAATAACATTCGACTAAAATAAATATCTAGGTAATGGTTTTTTTCACATACTAATTATTATTCAAGAGAGATTAAGTTTATGTATCAACTAGGGACTATTTTTCATACGTTTCAATTTTTTCTAAAATTTTTTTACAAAGGCTTTTATATTTTATAGCTATTATTTTTTGAAGCTTATTTTATCTATTCGTGAATATTTATAAAAAATGATTCAAATGAATCATTTTGTTGTTTCCCAATTGAGTTTTTATGAAATTTTTGACAAAAATATAGAATGAATGATTTTTGAACATACACAACATGATTATATTTTCCTCCATCATAAATCCATTTCGTCTTGAAGATTCTATTACATGTTTTCAAGGTTATTTTAGATCAAAATGTTTTATTTTAAAATTACATGAACATATAAATAAATAATGTGAATTTAAAGAAGGGTATTTATTTCAATAATATTCAACAATTTTCTTAGAGTATTTGTTCTATGTACACATCCTTTATTGATTCTTATGTTTCATTGAGATTGAGTTGTTATGACATCAGCTATCATATTTTATTAATTGGTTTATGATCACATTAATATGTGATGTTATATTTTGATTTCATTCACCATATTACATAGAATTTTTTTGATTATGTTTACTAATTGGGGAATTATATTTACATTTCATTTATATTTTTTTTTGTTTCCAAACATTCCTAAGAGTAACACATTATAATTTTTATGCGACGGGCAGTGCCCACTATAACTCTTCAATGCATCACTAGGTCTCAAGATAAATATAAAATTGGTATTTTAGAAAATAAATTATTTAATTTAAACTGAAATATCGATATTGACATTGGTTGTTATTTTTTTTATTTTTCTAATAACATTCATGTTTTGCTAAATACTGAAAAATAAAGAATTTTAATTGAAAATAAAATTTTCATCTATTTATTTTTTCTATTAAATTATATTTTTTATGAGTTATAATTTATAGTTAGATCAGTTATATTTAATTTAATTAATATTTTATCATTGTAATCAATTTTACATTGAATTTGTGGATTAAAAAATTTCTTTATTTGGACCATTTTCTGTATAATAACTCATCTTCCCACCCCATCAGAGAAATTAATTTAAAATTACTTTTATATAGTTATGTTTTCTGAATACTAAAAAATGGATTCCATATTTGGATTCATATTTTATAAATTAGTAAATTTTTACATTTTATGTTTGGTCAATATCATTAATAACATGTTTATTTTTTTATTTCCCATAGCTAAAGGTATATCGGGTAATTAAGGTAAAAATAATATTATATATATTATGAAATTTCCCTAAAAACATTAATAATTTTATTGGGTGACTATGTGTCAACTACAATCATCCTTTGTTATATTTTATAGGTTCTTGTGGGTAATTATATGTCATTGATCCTTTTATAATTTTTTGTTTTAAGGAATGCCAAATATATCATACTCATGTTTTTAGTAGTTATTATGCTTTTATTATGTGGTTATTAAAAATATATAATTGGCTAGAAATATTAATTTCAAATATAAATATTTTATATTCATCATTATAATTTATTTTTAATTTTTAGAGAAGAAATAATTAAATTAAATGCTTTCAAAGTGATTATGAGGTAATTGTTTAATTATTGGATATTTCAAAGAAATGGTATTAAAAATATTAAAATAATGATTTTGACATAATTTTTTTAATGAAAAAACACGTTGGTATCATTAACGTTTAATTGATATTTTTAATGAGTTTTTTCAAAGGTATCATGTTGTAATGATGTTTTTCAAATGTCAAGTAAGGCATATAATCAAAATTGGCATTAAGGATTTGTTAATATTAAAAAAAATCGAATTAAATGATATTAAATTAATGAAAATATAAAATATGTCCTAACTATTGAGATACAATTATAAATTTAACGAATGTTCCATTTATATCACTTTTAGTACTTTATAGTAACTATATCAACCCTTAAGGAGTAAAAACACATGTTGTAATGATAATAGTTAAAGGGATTATGTAAGGGATAATGTCAAATGCAAAGGGTATGAATATGACCTAAACAAATATAAAAAATTATTAGTTGAGAGGATTTATACTAATTCACATATTATTATATAAAGAACCCACTTTTGTTCCATATTTAGTTAAACATTAATTTATATTAATTTCACATTTTGAGAGTTTCTAAAATTTCCCCTCAACAAAATTATAAAAGGGAACCTCCTTCGTCCCTTATAGACACCACTTTTAGCCTTCTATCTCAATAATACCCTACCATTATATCATCATAAAATCATTAGTCATGTTCTTGAGGTCCTTATATTTCAAAAATACCTACCATAGGTCCCTTAAGAGATGTTATAATGGAGCTCCTTCATAGAATGGGTAATAGCCTTTACCGATAATCACAAAAATAATTCTTCTTATACATTTGGTTAATGATGTTTTACAAGATAAAGTAATAAATTCAACAGAATATTTATTCTGAGATTTGATTAAGATTATGGTACAATTATATTCTAAGATTTATCTATCCTATAAAAAAAAGCACCACATGGGTGTACGTACGTCTTACTATCTCTTAAATGCAGTGTAATTTTTTTTATCACTGCTTTAAATTTATGGATATAATGATAAAAAAACCGATATATAATTTAAGAAATAAATTATACATATTATAGATAATTAATATTCTTTCCAATTATTTATCCTTTTAACATTAATGTAATGATAACATTGCTCATGCATAAGTATGACCTTATGTCACTACGGTGTGATGCAATTCATTTTCCATGATAAAAATTCATGAATGATTATAAAAATTTATTTAATGATCAAATATGATATTAATAACATTAATATAATTATTTATATTAAAAAAATATCCTAATCATAGGAACTGGGAATTAGAAAACAAAAAATGAATTGGAATATAATGTCGTTAACAACTGAAACAAGGATAATAATGAAATATTATTAAAAAGAGGGTGATAAAATGATCTAATAGTATAATAAATGATATCAAGAATATAAAAATGGATTTATTATAAAATATTAAATTTATTCATATTATTATATGGTATATTAATAAATTGGAATCAAAAAAGAAGTGTGAGGTATGGGTTTCTCGTCTCACTTTTACTTCTTCGAGATAAATAACTTATTAAATACTTATTTCTTATGTGTATCATTTATAATTCCCTTTGATATATAATATCATGAATATTATTATTTTTGATTTTGTTAAATTTTTTACTTGATAATTATTACTATTATGGGTTATACAATCCTTCTGATTATAAGTGTTAAGAGATTTCATAACCCAATTTCCTTCATTGGGTTGAACTTCTACTCCATTGATTATTCTGTGATATGATTATGTGTGAAAAGGAATTTGATTATCATATGTTTTATTAACATTTTTTTGTGGATTTACAGTTTATAAGCATTAATGATTCATTTGATTATTACATAAACTGTATACTATTTTTACATATAATGTTTATATTGAATGTTATTTTAATTGCTAAGGATATTTTGATAAATATATATTTTTTACTCAATATGGTTACTTATTGATTAGAATTATTGATAAATAAATTAAATTGATCATCTTTTTATGTGATGAATTCCCTGGATACAAAATAATGTCTGGGAAATGTATATTGAAAATTTATTGATGCATCAGTAGTCGCATGAGACGATAATGATTACCAAATTTAATGGATTTTTTCGCATAATAATTTAACCATATAATGAAAGGTATTGATAGTTATGGTATTATGTTCTTTAGAAAATTTAAATAAATAAATTAACATTTTTATTTATATTTTTCTTATTTTTATCCATGATATATTCAATATGATATTATTAATTGATTATGATTTGGGAAAAGTTATTTAATTAAATGAAATTTGTGTAAAATTATATTACCATTCTATAATGATTATAAATTAATGGTTTAATAATAGATTATAGTGTATGTATATAACATTATGCCTTTCTAGACATGTAACATTGGATTCATACTTATCAACATTCTCAACAACTTTTTTACTCAGACATAAAAATTTCTTGTCCATATCTGCTCTTTGTTCATGAAAAAAATATTTTTTCCATGAAGAGTTCCTTAAAATCCATCTATTAAATGTTTTATATTTATTACATATCGTTCATTTTATGAATAACATATCACTATAGCTTAGAATCTCTTGAGATTTGATAAACAAGTGTGTGAATCATCTCACATTAATTACTTCCCAAAGAAATAATTATTTTTTTCAAAGGATCTTAAAAATTAATCATCTACAAAAGAATTATTATTCCAATTTAATGATGAATTTTTTCTTCAAATGAAGTGGTATAACAAGGTTTCTTGGAATTTTGGATCAGGAAACTGTATATGGTTAAGGGTTTTTTTCAAATCATATGGTATTTTTCCCAATATACTTATAATTTTTAGCACTAGTTGCAGATCTTGCTCCAACATCATTATCTTTCATAGTATGGAAATACATACATTGATTGGGTGTGTTGATAATGTTTCCATTCCATTCACTGGGTTCTATTTCTAAATAATGGGATACACTACATTATATCATAAAATTAAGAAACATAATGTATAATCTTAAAACTTGTGAATAATGTAAACTAAATTAAAAATTTAGGTATAAATAATTTCTATATCCTAGGATTAGTTTATTTTGAGAACATGTTCTAACCATTTTTGTTTGGAAAATATTTAAATATCTATTTAATGACTTATGAATATTTTGTCAATGGTTATTCATGGATAAATTTCATCTTTATTATCAATATCATGGATTTATAAATGAAGAGAAAATAGATCGATGCACAACCAAATGATCAGATTATGAGATAGAAAGAAATAAAGTAATATTTATTGAGTTCTCAATATAGATAGTAAAATAATCCCTAAACACTAGAAAAATTATTTTTGAACAAAAATGATTGGGTTTACATTTACCTCTATGAAACCAATGGCCTTTTAACTAATCCCTCATTTATAGTTTTGTGATGGTTATATTTGTAAAGGCCATTATCTCTATAACTATCCATTATAATATGATAGTTATATTCATATTTTAGGTCTATATTTACACTTTATATTAATATACTCTTATTAAAATGCCTAACTATTTTGGGAAATTCACATTTCTATTTTCCCTCTTATAAAAGGGATATTTTATTTACACTATTTTTTTGACGTATGCTATCTAAAAATTATTTTTAAAGTATCCACCTTATATTTTTTATTTTAAATTTATAATTTTGGTGATTAAATTTATTTAGATAGTGGAGAATGTGACACCACCATTTTTTATGGTATGTCTCTTTTTAAAGTCAGTTATTTCAAAATATTATGTTGGACGCAACACCCACCTTAAATGAACAATGAAATATTATTTTAAACTAGATGTTAAATTATAGGAATATATATTATTAACCAAATTAATAAATTTATATTTTAAATATTTAATTAGTTTTTTTATAATAATTGAATTGATTTTATAGGAATAAGTTAATAATAAATCCAATTTGTGAGCATAAGAAGCTACAATTTTGAAATGATGGTTTTCCGCCTTTTAATGGTGTACTTGATTTAAATGTAGTTTATTTTAATTTAATAATTTATATTTAAAAAATAAAATACTTCTTTGAAATAATATTATATATATTTACATTGGTGGTTTTTTTTGTTTTTTTTGATATGTTTCATGTTTTGATAAAAAGGGAATAACAATGAATTTTAAATGAAAAAACTTTTCCCTTTAAATGATTTATAGAGTAAAATTATATTTTTGATTGGCTATAAAGTATTATTAGGGAAATTTTATATCATTTAAGTAATTTTAGTTGATTTGAATCTCTGTTTCATTGAATATGGATATAAAAAATTTATATCTTTCAAACATTATAACAATAAAACATTGTTTTTTCATTTCATCAATGTGATTAATTTTAAATTAAATTTTCTAATTTTGAATTGTTAATTTTCAAAAATGGATTCAATATTCAGAATCATAAGGTTTAAATATAGTTAATTGGTTCATTTTAATTATGACCAATATGAATAGTATCATTAGTAAATTTAATTACAAGGAATAAGGATAAATTAGGTAATTAATGGAAAAAATAATATTATATGTATTAAAAATTATCCAAATACAATTATAAATTCTATTGAATGAGTGATTTTCGATTGAAAGAATACTTTTGACGATTTTGTGGCCTCATTATTCCAATAACATAACTTTTATTATTTAATAGTAATTTATGTTAATGAATGTTAAAAATCTCATACTCATGGTTTTAATAATTATAAAATTCTTAATATGCAATTATTCAGAGTATATCATAAAATAAAAATAGTAATTTTAAATATAACTATTTTTATTTTAATAAAGGAAAATATTTCTTAAATTTTAGTGGAGAAGTAATTAAATTAATGGATTGTAGAATGATGATATTGTAATTGTGTAAATAATAGACGTATAAAATAAATTATATTAAAAATATTGAAATAAATAATATTTTATATAAATAATTTCATCCACGAATTTTATTAATTAATTTTAAATGTTATTTATGATTTAAAATATTTATTTCGAACATATCTTATTGTTTTGAAATTATTTAATAGTCAAATGATGGATATTGTCAGTGGTGATATTAATGTTATTTTAACTAAATAATTTTTTATTAAATAATATAGGAATTATAAAAATATAAATTCATTTAAAGGATTTGTTTAATGATTACAATGTCATCAATTATTGATTCAGGGTTATTATTTCTATTTTTAGTGACAATATTGACCCTGAAAGAGTAAAAATCCATGTTGTCAAGGTAAGAGTTAAAAGGATTAAATAACAGTTAAAAAAAAGATAAAGGTTAAAATGTGACGTAAAGATGTCTAAAGATTATTTGATGAATAATATTACAGCCTTATCACTTTAATATCAATACAGTGTCATTTTATGGTGATTTTTCAACGAAAATAGCATTTATATTATTTAAATCAACAATATTTACAAAATGTCACTCTCTTTGTATTTAATATATACTATGTGAACAAATAAATAAAATTAAAGATATTAATGAAAATAAATGTCTATAATAATATTAATGTAATTATTTTCATTATATGATCTTATTTTTAATTTTTATAAAATATAAATTTACCTTAAATACTTCTCCTATGCTGAAAATATATTTATTTAATTAAAGAAAATAAAATAATTGATTTTAAAAGTATTAATTTTGATATATTCTGAATTAGTTAATGTGTATAATGAATTTTATATATCAATATTATATATCAGATGTGTTTGATATTATTATATTCCTATCCCCACTCTGTATTGTTGTATTTTAAATCAAATTAAATGAATAGTATGGAAATTCACAATAATGATATTTTATAGAATTAATATATTATTGATATTTTTTAAATAACAGAAAATATTAAAAAATAAAAAATTGGATAATATTTGGTCAAATATTTCTTTCCATATTCATTTTTATTTTATTTAGATTTTTTTGGATCTAGCACAATGTTAATATATTTTAATATTTTGAGTATTTATGAATATGCCTTCCAACTCAATTATAAATAGAAGCCTCCACCATCAAATAATAACAAATATTTAATCCATATATCAGGAAAAAACCATGACAGTATGTCTTCAATAAATCATTTTCCATGTTTTGGCGGTTTATTTCTACCAATAATACCAACTCTAAATCCCTTAATAAAAGATCTAAGGGTAGAATACTGAAAAATATGTGACTGTTTTTACCAAATCTTCAAATATCATTTTTTCATTTACTTCATCTTATAATGTTTTTTTCCAAAATAAAGTAAAAGATAAATTATAATATATATTGTAAGATTTTATTATGGTTATGGGACAACTATATTCCACCTTTTATCTACCATACGAAATATGAAAACATTTCTTGTGCGTACATATGACTTATCGTATCCACAATATGGTGTAATATATTTTTCATCACTAATTTAAATGGATGGGTATAATAATAGAAGTAATGGATATATATGATACTTATTACATTATATTTATTATAAAAAATTTAATATATAATAACCTTATTTATCCTTTCACTTAATATGTGAAGGAAATCGTCGCATGTGAGTACGCATGACCTACTATCTATATTATGTTATGCGATTCATTTTCAATATCAAACAACAAAATTGGATGTCAAATTTTATTTAATGATTAAATAATATATCTATGACATTAACATAACTATAGGGATGTTGGATCTCAATCCAATTCAAAAAAACTATGTCATTAATGACAAAACATGAAGAGGAAAATGAACCAATTAACACGAGAAACAATGGTAATAATGAACTAAAATAAATAAATAGGTGAAAAATTAATATAAAAAGATTATTTATAATATTATAAATATTAATATAGTTTTTATTTATGATTAAAACATTCTTCAAACAATTATACATGAGGTTGAAGCACAATCAACTAAAAGAAATGTATGGTAAGAGACTTCTTCTCAACCTCCTTTTATCAAGATGTAGTTTGATGTTATAAACCTACCGTATTTTATGAGGTGTTTATAAAACCCCTTTGACTTATAATTTAACTAATTAAATTATTATCATTTTATTTAATGTTTTATTAAATTATAGGAGGCTTTTGATTTATATATTTAGTGTTGTTTGGGAAATGATGAAAGTTTAATGATTTAATTATGAAATCTTTTTCTCTTTGTCAATATTGTTGATAATATTATGCATATTTATTTATATACATGTAAAAATAGTATAAATTGAAAATTATTTTTATTTTTATTTCATTCAAATTCATTCAAAATATATGTTTTTAAATATTTTATGTTGAATGTTTTGAAAAACGAAAAAAAAGAATGTTTTAGTCATAATATACATGACAACAATGACTTTCCTCCCACCATGAATATTATTTAATTTATATATTCCTCTGAAAATGTAAATATTTTTGTAATAGTAAAAAACAGTTACCTTAGTTTTTCATTTTCTTAAATGGTTTTGCTTAAAATAATTCGTTATATTAATTCTTAATTTTGTTTCATATGAGGTTTATAAGTGATTTTCCTAAATAAAATTTCAATTATTATATTATAGTATTTTCATATATGCCCACACCCTTTATTGAATAATGTGATTGACTGAGTTTAATCTATTTTGATATGATCTACCAAATTTTATTGAATTTTTTATGACCAGTTTGACTCTGAACGTTCTATTTTGATAACATTAATGGTTTATGGTTAACAAATACACATTTAACATGTTATTTTATAATTTGAAAGATTATGTTGTTTGTGTTTAACCCCATTCATAAAAGGGATTAATTAGACTTAGTGTGTGATATTTGGGCCCCTCTATATCCTTTGGATTCATCGGTATGTTTCATGAGAAAAACAAGATTGGGTTTTATCTATGACCTGACCCTTTTATATGATTCTTAGAATAAAGACTTGAAGGTATTAGATTCTGGGTGAGAGTACTCAATTATAGTTTTTTAGATAATTGACATTAGGAATTCAATAATTATGAATTCTTTATTGATATTAATTTTTATTAATTATTTAGTAGAATATCCACTGTTATGATTCCTTGGTCAGGTGATTATTTAAATTTCATGTATTTTTTTATTTCCCTTTCGATAATGGTAATTCCAAAATTACTCATAGCTTCTATTGTACGATTACCCTTACTAAAAAGGTGTGCTAACCTCTTTCATATGTTTCATTTTAACTAATAATCTAAGAAGAATATTATCACTTATATTATGGGTTACACAAAGTAAAAATTAATTTTAAACTAAATGAAATTATTTGTGTGTTTTATTTTTAAAAATGTAATGTGGATTTCATGTATTTATCTTTCTTACCCTGAATACTAAACATAACAACTCTAAATCCTGTAACATGGATCTGGTGGTTATGTCATTAAATTTATATTAAATACATGGAATAATATCCAGAAAAAGAAAATAGATTATTAGTTTTTTAGAATAATATACATATATGGTTCCCATATTACATGAGAAATTTAATACAGAACATGAAAAACAAGAAATTAAAATTGAATCATTGAGTTCATTATAACATTTTATCTTTATATCCTAGGGAAAAGGAAAAAAATTAATGGGTGAGCTCAAATTCTATCTAAGAGATATATAAAGTGGATTCTATATCAAAATCAAAAATAAATAATCATTCCAGAAATGTAAAATAATTGAACACACATGACATTTATTTTAATAACTCTGATTCTGTGGATTATTTAATAGTGAAAATATAATGGATAAAAATAATTGAAATTTTAGTGAAGGAAATTATTAATAATTGGAAGTTATATTTTCTAGGAACATTATACCATTACTATCAATACCTTTAAGAGTATGGTTTAAAAAATATTGGTAAAAATCCATCTAATTTTTCCATCTTTGTCATCTATTGAGACTACATATTCATTGAGGGGATTTTCTATATACAAACCCACCTATTTTAACATGTCCAAATAATTACTCACTTATCAACATAAAAAATTTTATTCATTAATAAATAGTCCTAATCTAAATGTATCAATGTTGAGTAAAAAATATGAATTTAACATTATCTCCCAAATAATTCATATAACCTTTTTTATAGATATCATATGTAAAAATGGTATATGGATTATGAATTAATCAAATGAATCAAATATGTGTATAAAATATAAATACAGAAAAAAAGTTGGAATAAAAAAAATGCCAATAAAATATAATTACACACATAATCATAGTATTGGCAGATCAATGTATTATAAGTTTGACCCAAATAATGTAAATTAGGTTAAGAAATACCTTACCGCATATAATCAGTAGAATAAAATGCTTCATAAAAGTAATAATTATTTAATGAAATATTTAGTAGCAGAAAAATAATTAGATTCATGATATGATATACAAAAAGTTTTATATACTATACACACATGGACTAATTTGTGAATATGGAATGTGCCTCACATAAGTAAAACTGAGTCGAGAAACCTATACCACACACTTCTTTTTTGGTTGTACATGATTTAAATTTCCATCGAATGGTTTAAATCATGCTACATATTTATAAATAAAACATTTTGAAAATAATTATATCTTATACGATCCACTTATATCATTTTATCACCCACTTATTAATAATATTTCAATATTACCCGTGAATCAGGTGTTAACTAGTTGATTCTCCAATGCATTTTTTATTGTGTAAGTCACAGTTCATAGGAATAAGATATCATTACATCATGTACATAATGATATTAATGTAATTAATATCATATTTAATCATTAAATTCTATTTTAAAGTAATTCTTAATTACTGGTCATGGAAAAAGAATTGTATCATATCATGGAGACGGTAGTTCATATGTACGCACGAGCGACAATATCATTTCATTAATGGTAAAAAGAATATAGTATTTGATTAAATATTAATTATAGAGATTCAATATCATAAATAATTTCCATTTATATCTATTACATTATTAATTATACCAATCACTTTAAACATGTGATGGAAAACTAGTTGTACCATCGCATGGAGAATGTATGTTTTTCGTACGCAGGCACGTCAGATTCATTTTTCATAGGAAAAAAATCATGGAATTTTGTATCCACATTATCATAATAAAATAAAATTATATTTAATGTAGTGGATTAATTTCTTTACCATAGGAAAAATCAAGAAGAGGAATTTGAATAAAAATTTATTTTGGATGAGTTAGTAAAGATGATCCATTCTTCTATAATGGAGATCCTTTATAATAACTTTTAAGGGACTGAGTGTAGGTCTTTTAGAAAGATCAAGACCTAAAAAATAATATTTAAGGATGTTTTAATGAAAAAATATATTGGTTTTTTAATATTTAATGCTTAATATGATGTGAATAAATGAGGTCATAGGTTCCCTTTTATAATTTAGGTGAAGGGAACCTTTGGAAACTCTTAAATTATTAAATTGATATAAATTAATTTCCAAATTTTTATATCCCCAACCAGGGTCATTTAAAATCTAAGATTATGATGTGTTCAAATCCTATCACCCATTAATTTTTGTTCAAATTTATGACACATTGTTACCCTTGTTATTTTATTTTAACCATTAGTTATACCATTTAATTCGTACCATGCCAACTTGGATTTTTTTAATAATTAATGGTTAATATAGTTACTATAAAATTACCAAAAAACCACATATGGATCATTAATGATATTTTAAAATATATGCAAATATTTGTTTTTAAATTCTATATTTTCCATAATTTTATATCATTTAATAAAATATTTTTACTTTAAAATATCATTAATGTCTACTTGGATACTATTCATTACCTAATTTTTAATAATATAATAAGACAATGATATCTTAGAAAAAAATATTTAAACATGTCAATAAAAATTAAAAATAATCTATAATATTTTTTAATGACATTATTTATGTAAATTTATATTTACTTCAATATTTATTTTGTCATTTTTTTCTATGTCCACTAAATAATCAATTATGTGATTGTCATTCTGAAAGCCATTAAAGTAAAAGTTTTTCTATAAAAATTAATAATTAAATTCTAATAATTTAGACAAATACTTATGTTTTTAATTGATATTAATATATTGATATATATTCTTAATAAATACCTATTAAAAATATAGTACATATTAAGAATATAAGAATCACATATTTGACTTCCCTTATAATAAAATACCATAAAATTAATAAATTCACATTAGTTGATATAAGTTGCCGTAAAATTGGACTAAGGGTTATTTTGTTACACCCTTAATAATGAAATTAATATACGAAACGTTTTAGGGAAATTTTATAATAATTATAAATTATTTTTACATTTAAATACCTGATTTACCCTAAACCATGGTAATTAACAAAATACTAAAAATACTATTCATATTGTGAAAAAAGGGAACTACATGATAAATTTGGAACATAAGTATCATAATATGAAATGTGTTTTTTAAAATTAATGAAGATATAATTGGTTAAAAATAATGTAAAAATAATCATTTTTACGGGGTGAGAAAACTTGTTATTAAAGTGAGAACGATCAATTGATAATCATATGGAGGTGGATGATCCTGTAAGGGGCACCGTCTCCTTAGGTTTTTTTCCCTGTCGCTGCCTCTCCTCCTCGCCTCGTATCATCTTCTGAGATATCTTCGGCACACCTTCTCGGCGTTTTCGTGGCGGTGGTCCTTCTCACAGGGGCGGTGTTGAGGAATCTGCGTTGGCACGACCGTCTTGGCCTCCCCCACTGTTTGCTGGCCTACATTTTTCAGCGCGGTGTTGACAGAGGTCGTTCCTCCTGGTCGAGGGATGATGCTTCCTCTATGCCCTATGGGGGCGTGCGTGACGGTTCGATGAGGTCTCTGAGGGAGATTGCGAAGGTGGCGACGAGATCTGTTCAGATTTGTGGCGGAGCGTTGCGTCAGTCATCGTGGATTTGTATTCTCTTCATGTTTGTTTTCCCTTTTTGATTTTCCTAGGGTATGGTTGAATCCTGCTTTGGCATATGGTGATTCGGGTTATGATTTGCGGTTCGATCTGCTTCGGACGACTGCGTGGACACAGCGCCGCTGGGTGGTGGTGCCTCGCCCGCGGTGATGACTACGTTGGTGTGTGGCCAACATTTTGCGGTTCCAGTTTCGGGGGTTTTCTTTTGAATTTGGTTTGGAATTTTATGGTTCATGGTTTTTTTGGTGACTCTTCCAGATGACGGTGATGATTTCTTTCATTTACATCCCTGGTCGAGGTTGTGGTATGAAGTTGTTCGCTTGGTGGTGGTTCCGAGTTCTGGTGTGTTTACATTTATGTGTAATTTTCTGTTCGGTGATGGTGGTTCCGGCGTTGGTGGTTCCGGCATGGTGGTCGAGGGATGATACCGCTTGGGGAAGGTGATAGTCAGGGTGCATGGCTCTATGCATTTTTCTGGCCGAGGCATTGACGTTTTACTTCTTTAATTTGAACTGCATAATTTTTAAATTTGAATCCTTGGTGTTGCTTGAAAGTGGTTGGAAGGTGTTGTAATTGGTGTTTTGAATTTTGTGTGGTTCTCACTCAGCCATAAAAGTGATTATTTGAAAATACAAAAATATTGATCTGGAAAAAAGTGAGAACGATCAAAACATGTAATTATTTTTGTATCCAAATTCAATGTAAAATTGATTTCCATGAGCTAAATTGTATTAAATAATAAAAAATGTATCTAATTATACTTTAAAAAAGATCAATAATAAAATATATGAATATAAATTATTTATGAGAAATGTTATTTTCAACAAAAGTTCATTATTTTTCACTATTCATCAAAACATGATACTTTTCATAAATGAAAAAAAATAAACCAATATAAATTTAGATATAATTATTTCAAAAAATAAATTTATTTTCATATAAATATAGAAATGATTAAAAATCTCAAATTAAAACATGCAGGCCATAAAAACATGTAAAAATTATCTCTTTATAAAAATACAAATTTTATGCATAAAATGTGATTTGTTCTTATATCATTTAGTGAAAACACATAAAATGAATAGTAAATATTATATTAAATATATTATATATTTCTTCTATTAATAAGTCCAAAAAATTATTTTAATTTATTATTAATGTAAAAAAAATTTTACATTTAAATATTTTTTAGAGAAAGGGTTCATTTTTATTTAAAATTAGATTTTCCTTTATTTATAACTAATGAGAAAAAAAGTGATTCTTTATCTCTAAAAGTGTAAAACATATTTTCATAATTTAGATAATCCTTTTTTCCACCATTCTAATTGATAGGTTATAATGACAACATTTAAATAATAATATTTAGTTTTTTTGGTAACCTCAATGTGGAGTATCATTTCTGCTATCGAACATAATGTTTCTATTTAAAAACACAAGATGTTACATTCTACCCCATTTATTAAATTAAATACTCACAATTTTGAATTGGTATCAAGAATTAGGGGTTTTTCTTTTCAAAATACAATTATGGAAATCCCACATCTGAAAATGGATTAATGAAACGTCCACATTAAAATATAGAAATGTATGTATGAAGGACATATAAGATAACATATACTTGGGTTTCTTGTCAAAAATCCCGGACAAGGAATATAAAACATACTATAACATTTTGATTGATAATGATAGAGAAGATGGGTATGAGGATGTTAACAATCACAAAATGAAAAAAAACATTGGTTAAAAGAACGTTGATTTCCCAGAAAGAATTATTAATTGATATCTTTTCGTTCCAAAATCATTTTCCTAGATTATATAGATTCGTTTAATATATTTATATTCAATTACATTATTTCATTCCATTCCATAATGATAATCTCATTTATGGTTGTGATTAAATCTATTTTCACTTCAACCATTACACCTAGAAATGAATAGACAAAATGAAATTTTCACACCTGAATAACATTTATGAATCATAATATTCAGAAGCCATTACATTTAATTTTAAATGATTACTAAAAAATGGTTATAATTGTTTACCCAAAATGATAAATCATACTTTAACCTCAAACAATAATATCCCAAGTCATACTAAATCCATTATAAAAGTAGTTACCATAAGGGTCATCCAAAATACCTCTATACAAAATAAATGTGAAAATATATATATGAAAGGTCACTAAATATCTAAAATATAATTAACATTAGAGTCCCCAAACCACATAATATAGCACTTATTATCAAATAACTGAAATATTAATACGTTTATAACATTAAAATATTAATGAAAACAATAATTATTCCTAATAAATTAAGATTAAATACTCTAACTCAATCCTTATATATATTATTATTCTTATAACTATAAAAGAAAATACATTAATTATTATACTTTGACTATAGTAATAATGTATTTTTTACCTTGATCCCTATTTTTTATCAAATTTATTTTAACATGATTCTTGGGGAATTTATTTCCATGTTGTTCTTTAGCTTAACAATTGTGATTCGTAGCTTTATTATCTCCCAAGTGGTTTTGAGAATTGTGGACATTCTCACCATACATGAAGGAAACTCATTTTATTTTTATGAAAGTACTAGGATATTTCAATCCATGTGTATTACTTGTTGGAAAATACACCATCCTCATCTTTCCATTACCAGACTCTTCATCCAATGTTCTATTATTATGTTTCTTACTTTTCAATTCAAAATACATTGATAATTATTTATCTCTGTTAACTGAACATGATACTATATCCTTATATGATAATAATGTATAGGATACGAGTTACATATAGAATAATGGCTCTAAACCATAAAAATTGGTCAGTAATACTCCTTGAGATTCATATGTAGTCATCCTCATGGCTTATTATCCCTAAATAGTTGGCATTTTGCATTGCAATATTATCATCCTCAGTTTTCCTCACACTCAAAAATTAACTCCCCATATCTGCTAGCTATTCACAAGGAAAATATCATTCAAATAAAAGTTCCAAAAAATTCATTCACTCCATTTTGATATTTCTTTCTCTTAATATTTTGTTTGAATAAATGGCCACCATTGATATGAATATCTCGAGAGAAGATAAAAATCAATGACAGCCATCTCTCGTTACTTACATAACAAAGATATTAATATATTTTCTAAGGTTATTATCCATTTCTTATCTATACATGGATTTTTTGTTCAAAAAATTATGGATGATGTAGTCCCATGAATTTTTCTAACATTGTTCATATGTGTCGTGGAACTGGATGGTTCATATGTGTAAGGTTGTTTTTCATAACTGGAGTCATTTTTCAAAGTAAATTTATAATTAGTTCAGTATCAGTTGCACCTATAAATCGAGGGTAATCCATACTTAGATTATGTTTGTTTATATAGTTTCCATTCTTTCTTCTAGGTTCCATTTCTAAATAATGTCATACACTATATTCGATCAAAAAATTATAAAAAATAATATATAACCTCAAAACTTGTGAATCAGATATCCTAAATTTAAATTTCAGTTATAAGTAATCTAGAAATCCTATGATTAGTTTATTGGGAATCATTTCCAAATTATATGAGACAGTTTATCTCTCCCATCTATTTTTTCTTAAATCTATTTCTGACATTTTATACTAAATTTTCTTTGACCCAAAATATAACAACCCACACTCATGTAACATGATGTTGGTTGTTACATCATTATGTTGGTATTAAATACATTTAATCTCATCCGGAAGGACTGAATAATTTAGTAGTTTTGGAGAAAATGTAACATACATAGAATCATTATTACAGTGGTAATAAAAAATAGAACATAAAAAGGAAATTAAAATTTAATCATTGAGTTATTTATAACATTTATTCTTCAAATAATGATGAAAATAAAACAAATAAATTAGTGATAAAAAGTAATTATTAATAGTTATATACAAAATAATATATCATGAAATTAAAAATGAATAAACATTATGGGTAGGTAAAATTATTGATCACATATTCCAATAAATTCAATAACTTTTATAAAATATGAATCCATGGATAATATCATAGTGAAAATATCATAGATTAAAATAACTAAATTCATAATGAAGGAAATTATGTTTAAATAGATGTCATGATTCCCAAGTAAATAATACCAATAACTTCAGTACATTCCAAATGATATTTTAGTAATTATGGGAAAAATAAATTTAATTTTTCCATCATTGTCATCACATGAGGCAACAGATGCATCAATATGCTTTTCAATATACAATCCCCACCAATTATTTCATGTCAAATAAATATCTCACATATCTACGAAGATCAATTTAAATAATTTAAAAATAAAAATTATTAAAATGTATCCCTATTGATTATAAAAAATATGGATTTATCATTTTCGCCCATGAAATTAAAATAACATTAACTATAGACAATGTATGTAAATATAATATACACATAATTAAATGAATCAATTATATCCAACAAATTTAAATCAACAGAAAAACTATAAATAAAACATTAGACAATACTATTGCATTTCACCCATAATCATAGTAAGACATGGCCAATGGCGTAAATGTTTGACCAAATGAAAGGAAACTAGGTTACATAATCACCTACCACATGTAATCAGTAGAATAATGTTCCCCATAAAATTATTAATTATAAAATTAGACATTCATTCACATGAAAATAAATATATTCAAGACATTATATATAAAATGGGTATTATATACCCCAGACATAGGAATTGTGTAGAAAAAATGCATGTATCTAATAGAATTAAAAGTGATATATGAAACTATTACCTCACACATTGTTTCAATTGTATGTTATTTAGAATCTTGTACAATGGTTAAAATATAGTTATTAATTTATATCAAATGAATTTTAATAGTTATTTTATCTTATATGGTCTTATTATATCATTTTATCAACCGCTTGTTAATAATAATCCATTATTACCCTTGTTCTTGTTGTTAATTGGTTCATTTTCCAAAGCATGTTTTGTTATGCAAGCCCATGTTATCGAGAATATGATATAGTCCTATAATTAGTTTAATTATATTAATTATATTAATATTATATTTAATCACTGAATAATATTTTATAATTATTCTGGAATGATGAACATAGAAAATGAATTTCATCACGTCGTGTAGACGGTATGCCATATCTATGCATGAGCGATGATATAATTCCATTAATGGTGAAAACATATATTGAATTAGATGGTATATTTATTATAAATAATCAATATCAATTCATAATTACCATATAAATATATTATTTAATCATTATATGCATCCATGTAATGTGGTTATGAAAAAAAATTAACCTCAGTGTGGAAATGATAGGCCACATGTACAGAGATAGAGTGACTGTTTTCATAGGATGGACAAAACATGGAATAAAGTATCCCCACAATCATAAACACTTATCAAAATATTAATTGTATGAAATTTATTACTTTATGATGGAAATAACTCCTGAATATGAAGTATATTATGAAAGACTTTTAGAATAGTCGGTAAAGTCGATTACCACATCTATGAAAGAGGTCCTTTATAACATCACATAAGGGACATTGGGTAGGTATTTTTAAAATATCACAACATCCAGAACATGTATAACGATTTTGGAAAGTTAAAATATTTGGGTCGGGTTGATATTGAATGTTCAATGTAGAGTGAATAGATGAGGGAGGATGCCCCCATTTATATTTGAGGTTGAGGGCACTTTTCATGATATTTAAAAAATATTATATTATTATATTAATTTTCAATATAATATAGATAAAAATATATTTATTTAGAATCTAGGATATGTATGGGTCAAAAAAATATCATCCATGATTTTGTACTCAAATATAGGCCTTATTTTTACCATTATCATTTTTTTAACCCTCAGATAATACCGTTTAACTCTTACCCAGACAACATGAATTTTTACTATTTAATGGTTAATATAGTTACTATAATAAGATAAAAGAAGCATAAATGTATTATGGATGAAATATTAATCCATATTCTAATAATTCAATGTAATTTATATTTTTATGAATTTTATATCATTTAATAAGTTATGATATACTTTTAAATTTCATTAATGTCAATGATGATTATATTTAATACAAGAATTTTTAAAAATAAAATAAAAAATGATATCTTAAAAAAAATTAATATATCACTAACTTTTAAATGGTATTTATAAAATTATTGTAAGATATTAATTATGTAATATTATATTTATTTTAATATTTTTAATAACATTTATTTGAAATGTCCATTAATTAAACATTTATAGCATTATCTTTGTGAATGCATTTCATTTGAATATTTTTTCTATAGAATATAAAAAATGTATCATGATTAATATAATCTTATAATCTTTAAAATTATTATGTATAGCTGAAGATATCTTTTGAATCACCGCATATTAAAATTTTAATATTTTATAAAAACCTAAGTGATATATATTTTTTCGTTAATGTAAAAAAATATAAAAGGATTAATGTCGTACATGTGAATAAAAGAGGCCATGAAATCTGATAAAAAATAATTTAGGTTGTCAATAACTCATCAAGTTAAATTAGGACACTTTTTACGGTAATTTTGCAATATTTATAATATTATTTTTACCTTTAATTACTCGATTTAACATTTACCATGGAAATAATGAAATGCTAAAGACTATTCACAATGTCTAAAAATAAGACCTTTTAACTAAATTTGAAACATATTATTCAAAATATGGAATCCATTTTTCAAAATTTAAAACAATGAATTTGATAAAATTAATTTAAATTTAATCATGTTGATGGGGTGAAAATAGTTTATTAAAGTGATAAAATTAAAATATTGATATGTGTATGTATAAAAATTCAATGTGAAATTGAATCATAGGATATATATTAGATTATATGATAATAATCTTATGTCATTATACATTAAAACAAATCATTAATGTAATTCAACACTATAAATTATTTACATGAGAATGTTGGTTTCAACTAAAAATCAGTATTTTTTATATACAACAAAACTTAAAACTTATCAGAAAAATGAAAAATAATCTATGGAATATAATGATATGAAAATTTCAATGAGGTTGTTTATTTTGTGAAATAGAATAAATTAAATTTCAAAAAACTACATTTAAATCATGTTTTCCATCAAAATGTGGTAAAACTATCAATTTATAAAAATACATCTTCTATGTGTAAAATTGTATTTCTTTATATATCATGATTAGAAAAAACATCGGATGAATATTATATATTATATATATATATATATATCATTATTAGAATAAAAAACATGTGTGTTTTTTTTGGTATAAAACACACTTCTGCACATTTATTAGTTTTTTTGAAAAATATTTCCAATTATATTAAAAAACGACTTTATCATCATTTTTAAATAATTTTTCACCACTTAGTTATTTAAATTTAAATTTTTAAACCATATTATCATAATTTAGTTAATCATGTTCATTCCCCATATTCTAATGAGTAGGTTAAAATGATAGTATTTAAATAATATTCATTGTTTGTTTTTTAAGCTCGATGTTGCGTATCATCTACTCTATCATTCATTGAATTCCATTTTAAAATTTCAGGATTTTATGGTATCTATATTTTTAATGATAATCTATTCAAAAGCTTATGTTACACGCAACACCCATCTTAAAAAAATTTAATATTTTTATAACCTACCCGTTAAAAGGGGGGGGGGGTTAATATAATTAACAACATTATTAAATATATATAATATATATTCAATCCATTTTTACATTAATTCAAATGATTCTATATTCATAATATAAGAGAAAATATATGTATAAAAATATACATTTCTTAAATTCTTTTTTTGTCAAATTTTGATGGTCCACATGTTTTAAATCTAGTTTTGAAAATTTTAGAAACTATAATTAACAAAATAAACATCATATTTGAAACCGAAACATGAAAATTTTATTTGGTTGATTTTTTCTATTTTTAGGATAATATTCATGTTTTTATGAATAATGGGAAATAGTAAATTTTAAATGATATTTTTAACAAATTTATACTGTTAAACTATATTTTTGACCAGTTCAAAATTAAAATTTGATAAAATATATTTCAGTTAATCCAAATTAATTCATTCAGATCAATTCCACATTCAATTTGGATATAAATTTTTTTCATTCATCTGAATGTTTTATCTTTAAAAACATACATTTTTATTTTGTCAATGGGATAAAATTTAAATCAATAATATCCAGATATATGTTTTCAATATTGAAAAATTGATTCCATATTTATAATTATATGGTTTATATTCAGTAAATTGGTCCATTTTATTTGGAAATATATATATATATTATGGGTAGTAATTTTAATTACCAGAGATAATGGTAAATCAGAAAATTAAGGGTAAAAATTTCATTATATGTCATATATAATTACACTAACAGATCACCTATTTTTTTGGATGAGTGAGTATCAACAAAAATAAACCTAATACTTATTTTTTTGGTATTTTTTAGTCTCTTGGAAGAATTTATTTATTTTATTGTATTTTATTTTAAGGGTAGTCAAATATATCGTAATCATGTTTTTTATATGTATTACATTTTTAATATGATATTATTATCAATATATCATTAACTATAAATAATCATTTTAAATTTTAAATTTTTTTGTTCTTCGTTATAATTATTATTTAATTTTTAGGATTGAAATAATTAAATTAATGTCATGGAAAATGATGATACAATAATTGTTTAATTAATGGACATATCAAATATATGTTACAAAAAATATTAAAATAAATATAATTTGACATAATTAGTTTCATAAAAAGAAATTAGATTAAATTAACATGTTAGTGATGATTTGAAATATATGGTTTGAATATATCTTGTTGTTATGATATTTTTAAAAAATCAAGTAATAAATAGTGTTGAAATTGACATTTATGACTTACTAAAATAAATAACCTTTTATTAAATGATATAAATTTAAAATATTATTGGTGGGAAAGTTGAAACTGTACTATATAAGAAGGAATATGGGTTACATTTCACACCTAATGTTTGCTGATGATATTTTTCTCTTTATGAATGGTAGTAGTGGATCCTGAAGCATCTCAAAGACATATTTGATTGATATGGAAGGTTTTGTGGACAATCTATCAACCCTCTGAAAAATCATGTCTTTATTTAGGATAAATGCCCCGAAAGGAGATGTAAGGTCATTCAGGGGATCCTAGGTTACAAGTAGAAATAACTCCCAATTTTATACAATGGGATACCGATCTCTTATGGCTGAATCAAGAAACTTCACTTCAGTGATATTCTTGATCAGCTTTGGGGAAGGATCTTAAATTGGAAGAACAATCTAATATACTTCGGAGGATGGGTTATCCCCATTAATAGTGTTCTTCTATCCATTCCCGTGCATATTTTCTCTGTTATCAAACCACCAAAAGGTACAGTGGAGAGAATTTAGCATATTCTTACTACCTTTTTATGGGATGCTAAAATGGAGGGGCGATGTCACTGGGCATCTTGGAAGTGGATGGCCTGCCCAGTGGAAGAAGGTGGTGTTGGTCTTCATGACATTCAAGACACCATCTTGGGTTTATAGGCTCAGTTATCCTGGGATGTCATTGTTGGGGAGTCCCATTGGGTGAGATTTTTCAGAACGTGGTATGGTTGTCATGGGGAGTTTAACAGGAAGGGCGCAACTGGATTAGCCATGTGCATGTTTGCACATATGGAGAATGTGCATGTATACGTCAGGTGGATTTTTGGCTGGAGGGACATTAGCTACTGGGAAGATAACTTGGCTGGTGAAAGTTTTCCCTTTTCTAGTTGTTCGTCTCATCGTATCTCTTTCAGGGAAGAAAGTGATAAGTATAATTTTATTCATGCAACACTTAACTCCAACCAGTTAAACCTGTTTGAGGGCATCGTGATGAGTGATTATTGGGATTTGTGTTGTTTCATGGAAGCAAGATCTGGGAGGTATAATGTCCATGACTACAGGAAAATACATCAGAGAGATCGTTCTATGGATGAATGGGGACCAGTTTCTTGGTGCAAGGAGATTCTGGTGAGAAGGAACTTCCTGGTGTGGAGGATAAAAAATAGAGCAGCACTGACGGAGGAAAATATACAGAAAAAATGGGTCTGTATGGTTTCACGATATTACTGCTATGATAAACCGAGGCCAGAAATGACATCCCACTTATTTTTCCTAGGTAAATGGGCCCATTCTATTTGCTCAATCTTCACTAATCCTTCATTCCATGTTGGTGAGTCTCGGTCCACCTAGGATTTTATATCGGTATGGATCTCGGGTACTGAAAACAAAGCAATGGAACAGACTGTAAGGACCATCATCCTGGTTTCTATTTGTTGGTTAATATGGGAGTCAAGGAATCATGGTAGGCTGGGATCCAAAAGGTATCTATTTTCTATTTAGTTTCTGTTTAATGCTCTCATTGCAGAACTGGATTCGCTTGTCAAAGGTGGGCTCTCCTCGGTTTTAGTTTGACCTCTGATTAACCGTCCCCGCATTTAGCATAGAGGGAGGGGATGTTGGGTGAGGTGGCATCCTTCGAGGCATGTTTTGAAGCTGAACATTGACGACTCCTTCATGGGGGTGGGGGTCATGAGGGGTGGTGGATTGCTTCGGGACTACTGGGGATCAGTTCTTCTTACCTTTAGTGATTTTTATGGTCCAAGTAATTCTTTGGGTGCAATGGTTCGGGTGCTACTCTCAGGCTTGATGGATTGTAGGAGGAGAGGGTTGCAGGTGATGGAGGTGGAGTCCGATTCTGAGGTTCTGGTTAAGGCGTTATAGGGGAGACATGAGACACCTTGGGAATTGATTTACCTTATCCGAAGGTGCAAGGCAGAGACCAATCATGGAAGGATTATTCATCATAGTTGGAGGGAATGTAACCTTGCGGAAGATTGACTTGCTCGATTGGGAAGGAAAGAGGAGTCAATTATGATCTATGATAGCCCACATTCTCTTCCCCTAGAGGGCTTCATTGTGGTTCAAGTTTATTCCCTTGGACTTCATTACTTTCTCCCTCCTTGAAGGGTTGTTCTTTGTTTTTCTTGTTCTCTTCTGATGAGTAATAAAAAAAGTAGCTCCTAGTCAGTCAGACCAAACCCTTACCAATTATCATCCCAACATACTTATCCATGATTTGGTGAACCGATTTTTCTGAAAAGACCAATCCTAGATCCTTAAGGAGATATCTAAAGTAATTCCATTAAAGAAGAGGTAATCATTTTTACAATATCATCGAATATCATTTATTCACCTGCATCAATTTCATGTTCTATTTCCATGATATTGTAATAAATAAAGTATCATCCAAACGATTAAATGGTATAATGATTCTATGAAAACCATGTTAATCCTTTTATCCATCTGATAAAAAATGAAAACACTGCATGTGAGTACATACAACTTACCATCTCCACACCGTGGTGTAATATGATTTTCATCACCAATTTACAGGGAAGGGTATAATGATTGAAATAATTGATATATGTGATTATTTTTGAGATGATTTTAATTCTTGAAATATTAATATACCATGAACTTACTTATACTTTAATTTATTAAGGGATTGATACTATTTCTTGTGCCTACATATGACATGTCGTCTCCATGACATGATGAGATTAATTTTACCTTAACATAATTTTATTATAGATATAAAAATGTATTTAATGACTAAATATTATATTTATAGAATTAATATAATTATAGATATTTTTCATCAATATGAAATTAAATAAAATAGAGACATTCATGACAAAACATGCATAGAAAAATGAATCCCTTACCACCCGAAAGAAGTGTAATAACCAATTATTATCAACAAAAAGGTGATAACATAAAATAATAATATCATATATGATACTATGAAAATTAGTACTGATCTAATATAAGTTAATAACATTCATTAATCTATTATATATATGTTTTAATCTTGTTTCACTGAAGGAAACATAAATTAAGGGACAACATATGAATCTATTTTCATCAAGGCCTCATTTGATGTTATACACACACCATCATTAATGAGGTGTCTATACATCCCATCTAACTTTTAATGTCATTATTATTTTTATTATCATATTAATTAATGTTTTTTAAATTTTCTGGGGCATATGATTTAAATGTTCAAAGTAGTATATGAGACCATGAATGTTTACAAAATCAATTAAAACATATTTTTTTTCTTCTTGTCAATTTTCAGGATATTATTTAACATATTTATTTATATAGATATAAATGGATTATAAAGTAATTTCTTTTCTCTATTTTTAATTTCATTCAATTAATTTCAAAAGGAATAATTTTATTTATTTTATATGGAATGGTTTTACAAACATAAAAAGGAATGTTCTATTTTTAACGTACATGGTGAAAATGACATTACCACCACTATGAATATTATTAATATTCAAGATTCCTTTCAACTATTACATATATTATTAAATGATAACAACCTCTTCCATTTTTGGAAAATTCTGTCTAGAAAATGGTTGTTGATAATTAAAAGGTTATTTTTGTAAAAACTATTTTTATATGGGTTTAATAAGAGTTTTTCATCATTAAATATTCAATTATTTTATTTTAGTATTTACATCTATATCGACACCATTTTTTGAATATTATTATTAATTGAAATAGATTTCTTATATTATCATCTAACATATATAATTGAACAATTTAGGTTCAGTTTGACTGTGCATGTGCAATTTTGAAACCAATATTGGTTTATGGTTAAAGTATTCACATTTCATATGCTAGTTTTTAATCTGAATGTTTATTTTTTACCCCAATAATATGTAGAATGAATTGGAATTTAAAAGTAATGGGAAGGTCCGGAAATAGCACCTCCATTATTCAATAGGTTTCATGAGCCTGAATAGATATTTGTTTGGTGGAGGCCTAACTCATTTATTAGATTCATGGAATAAAGAAAATATAATGTTAGAGTCTTTGCATGAATCCTTCATAGAAATTGAATCTTGAAATGAATCTTAGATTGTATGTTTTAGATGTCTAAAATTATGTATTCCATCATTATGATATGAGTTATCGATATACCACGTGATTAATAGACTATGAAAAATATTAATGGTTATATTTTATTCTTATGTGATCATTTAATGGGAATGTGTTTCAGTTATTCACCATTCCATATTTTTTATGTCATATTTAATAATAGATATTGATATATTTTTACCCTAAATGAGAATCTGATCTCACCCCTTTCATATGTTTCAATTCAACTAGGATTCCATGAATCATATTATGACTAATATATAGGTCCAGAGAAAGGGGGAGTAGGGAATAATCAATGTGATTATCGGTGTAATTTATGTTTCAAAATATAATGTGGGTTTCATGTATGTATCTAGTTTACCAATAATACAAAACTAATTTTTCCTATAATATGTGATTCCTTCTATCCTACACAAATGTAATAATGTATCCACCAACTCTTGGAAACTGAGTTGGTGTATTTATATTTGGTATTATAGGATGTTTTGTAGAAACCTTGGTATTAGGAAATCATTGATTATAGAACATAAAAATATCACTAGCATTGAGGATAAGTGTAAGTATAGGATATCATTATATAGCTTTGGTAATATAGTGGATAATCATGGAAAAATATAAGGATTCATATATTGATAATGTTTCTTGATTTTTAAATCCTATAAATGATTAATCATAATAATATCACCATGATTTGTGTTTTTCATAATGCTCTTTGTGAAATGGGTGATTGTTAGAATATGCAAGGATATACAGGTAATGGTTATACTTATGATGATGAAAAGACAAAAAAATAAAAATAAAATGAGTTATGTTTTATGGAAGAATATTATAATGTGTAGTGAATTTTTTAATAATGAAGTGGAATGATTAATTTTCTTTTGTATTTGTATTCTATAATTACATCATAAATGGTTCTCTTGTTATAATAATCATGATACCTATAATGATTATATTAATATACCTCTTCTTTTTTTTGAAGCATAAATGTTTTAATTAATGGGTTTTAATGTGATCAAATATTTGATATGTGAAAAAATAGTTACAATATTTTTTATGGGAATATAATGTTAAGTTGATTATTGTAATTTATATAACTTATCAAAAAAAATTTAAACTTTTAATTTGGGAAAATTTATTTTGAATAGGTCTTAAAGAATCTACTTTTAGAATTGATTATTATATAATTATATATTATTAGTTGGGTTAAATTATGACTCATGAATTTGGATAACATGACCTACCCATTTTGGGGGTATGATATTTAATAGTTTATATAATGACTTATCTATCACTTTATAAAGGTTCTTTAGGCCTAAAATTCATCTTGAATATACAGATATTGATCGAAGAGATGAATTAGAAGTAGAAGGATGAATATATAATGGATAAGATTGTGAAATGGAATGAAATCAAGTAATTTTTATTGGTAGATTTATATAGATAATAAATTAATCATTGACCTATAGATAAATTATTTTGAACAAAAAAGGTTTCTCTTTACATTTCTTTTAGTGAGATGAATAGTCTTTTATCCGATAAAAATTAATGGTTTTGTGATAGATAAATTTCAATTGAGAATTTTCTCAACTAATGTCCATCAGAAGATGATAGTTATATTTATCTTTTATGTCCAAGTTTTCACTTCCCAATAATGTAAACCTAATCTAATGCTTAATTTTGTGTTGAAATTATCATTTCCCATTCCATCTTATTAAGAGGTTATAATATTATCACTATTTCAGATGTGGGTTCCATAGAATGAAATTTTATTGTATCAAAATTTGAAATTTTAATTGAAATTTAAAATTTTGAGGATTAAATTTATTAAAAGGGGGGATAAGGTAATACCCAAGTATTTTATGGTATGCATCATTTTTGAGTTAATCCTCCCAAAATACTATGTTTTACACAACACTCTACATACATGAAAAATGAAATATTTTTGTATCCAAGATGATATATTTTTAGAATGAATAGTAATGTAAAAATTAGAAAATTTTTATATTATATTTTCAGTTAAATGTTTTTGAAATAATCCAATAGATTTTAAAGTCAAATTAAATGCATAATTCCAATTTTTACGCATAAAAAATATATATTTCTAAAGCCAATTTTATCACCTTTTGATAAAGTAGTTGATTAAAATATAGTATATGAAAATTTTAAAAATAATTCTATAGAAAATAAATATCTTCTCTGAATTATGAATATCTAAATTTAATTTTTTTGAATTTTCTGTATTTTTCAGTTAACTTTCATGTATTGATGAATAGTAAAAAACACAAAACATTATTTTAAAACATCAATTTTATCTAAATAAATTTTAGTGTTGAATTTTATTATTGATTGTTTTTAATCTATAAATTGATACACTTTATATCTGTAAATACAATTTAGTTCATTTGAATAAATTTCACATTAAATTTAAATATAACAACATTGAAATATTTCGAATATTTTCACATTAAAAACCTGTTTCCTAGTTCCATCATCAGAAATAATTTTTTTTTCAAATTATAGGTTTTTAATTTTGAAAAATAGATTCCATATTTAGAATAAAAAGTTTTAAATTTAGTAAATATGTCCATATTATTTTTGGGCAATATTAATAGTTATTTGAGTAATATTTACTACCACGATTATGGGTAAATCAGGAAATGATTGGAAAATATAATTTTATAAGTATTATAATGTTACGGAAACAGTTTTTATAACTTTATTGTATGAGTGTGTGTTAGCCAAAAAATCATCATTGTGATGATTTTACATCCACTTTGATCTACTTGGAAGACTTAATGCCTTCCTATATGTTTTATTTTAAAGAAAGTAAAATGTGTCATACTCATTTCTTAAATAAGTATTGAATTATTAATATGTCATTATTATAAAGATATATTCAACTATAAATAATAATTATAAATCCAAAATGTTTATCTTTATCCGTTTTTTTACTTTTAAAAAATAAAAAATAAAATTAAAGGCTCACACAATGATGGTGATGTAATTTTTTTAATAAATTGACATAAAAAATAAATGATAGTAAAAATATTAAAATAATTATAATTATATATAATTAACTTCATCCAAAAATTTTCTAGATTACATTAATATTTTAAAAATGAGTTAAATCATTTGGTTAATATATATCTTACTGTTAGGATATTTTTGAAAAGTTAGGTAATGAATAGTGTAGTAATTAAAATTAATAATATATAAAAATAAATAATATTTTATATAATGATATAAAATTTATAGAAATAAACTTTAAAAAATTGTTTATATACTGTTTAAAATATCTTACATGATTAATTTATAATTATTTTTTTGTATTTATAGAAACAATATTGACCCCCAATGTTTTCAAATTCATGTTGTCATGATAATAGTTAATGTTATTAAATAAGGTTTTAAAACAAATGATAAGGGTAAGAATGTGAACTAAACATGTATACATGCTAATTAAGTAAGTAGAATATATTCTTTTCTAAACAATATCATATTGGAGTAATTTGATGGACAATTTTACATGATAATAACTTATATATAATTTAAATCAATGATATTTAACAATTCTCACTATGACATTCATTAAAATAAAATACTATAAAAGGATTAAAGCAAACCATGTGGCTCCAAGATTCCATCAAATATGAACAAGGATAATTTTTAATGAAATTCTCACAAAAAATAAAATATGGACAAGTGATAGGGTTATTTTATAGTAATTAGATAATTATTCATACCCTTAATTATCTGATTTATCCTTAATCATGGTAATTAAAGAAAACTAAAGTTACTATTCATATATTAAACAAACTAAAGGTTACTATTTAAAAAATTTGGATCTTGTGGTTTTAATTATATAATTCTTTATTAAATATTCAATACACATAATTAGATAAAATTAATTTTAAATTAATGTCATAGATTGAATGATAATACATGTTTTTAATGTGAAAATCTTCAAATGAATGAAATATTTTTAGTACAATTTTAATGTGAAATCAATAATCATGACCTGCATCAAAATAAATTATATAAAATTGAAATAATTATACTATAAAACCATCAGAAAATATAATTTTACACTAAATATTAGTTAGATGAAAATGCTATTTTAAATTAAAATCTTATATTTTTAGTTATTCATCAAAACATGAAAATTATCAAAAGAAAATAATATGTATTCAACCAATGTAAATTTTGATATTTTTATTGAAAATAATATGTTTATTTTTAAAAATATAACATATAAAAGTGTCAAAAATGAGAATAAAAAAATGATCAATTAAATTTTGGAAAAACTGCCTTTAGAAAAAATATAACTTTTTCTACGTAATGAGTGATTTTATTTTTATCTTATGCCTATCAAATATATTAAATGAATTTAAAAACCATTTATTAAATTTTAAGAATATATATTTCATATATATAATTAAATATTAGTGATTAAATATGATAAAATTCTATTCTAGTTATAAATATTTATTTTTCATAAATAACATATCCTTTATATTAAATGAGATTTTCGATTTCTAATTTAATAGTAATTAATAAATTAATTAAATAACATGCGTAAACCATAAATTATTATTTTAGTTAATCATTTTCATAATCATAATTCAAGGTGAATAATAACACCATTATTCTTAGTCTATACTTATTATCCTTATTTGACACCTTTGTGTTAAATTGTTATCATGTCGCTTATAATTTCAGTCAATATCGGCAATCATACTTTCGATCCAGTTTTTTTAATCTTCCGCCAAGTGTAATAAATTTATTATAATTATTATTAGTATCCATGTAATACTTTTCATGGATTAGAGATATAATGAAAAATATCATTTATTAAGATTCATTGCATACATTAAATTCAATTTTTATTTTCATTTTCTGACACTTTCTTTAATACGGTTTGTTTTTTCAAACACTATATTTTTCTTCTGATTTTGTTTACAACATTTGAAATTGATATCTCGTTTTCCAGTTTCATTCATTTTACAATCAATTTAGGAATTAATTATTATCACTCTTTTAACCATCATCTTTTATGTTTTGATCATATATATATATCTATATCTATATATATTCATAACAGTATCTTAGCATAATCTGCAAGCATTACACATAAGCCAAATATTTTTATTTTCTTTTTTTCATCTTCCACTTATTTCTTAATAATAAATTAATATATTATAGTCAATGAAATGTATATAATCATTATAAATATTCGTACAATAGTGAAATAGTAGATATATATATATATGAACCCACATTTGAACATTCTTGGACATAATCGATTTTATTGATCCATTATAATTAAACCATTATATTTTTTACAATATTATTATATTTATATAGTCTAAGTGGAATAATTAAAGTATTTGTTTTATATTTATAAGAATAAAATGATAAATAAGGATTTTATTATAGTATTTTCACTTTAATTAATTAGGTGATTTGATTTTTTATTAATATTTTACAGTTATCAATTTATTCATATACATTATATGTGAAAACAGGAGATACATTATTTTATTTGGGGAATGTAATGATATGTTGATTTTTTAAATTTAGTGACCATTATTTTAAATTTATTTTCTTTGAATTTTTACATATGTTTTTTGGATGAGTCTTTTGATAACTACTTATGGAATGAATTACGTAGAACATTTCATATTATTCTATGAATATATAGTGTGATTTATCATATTCAGTAACACATGATTACTATTTTGGTTTCAACAATCATTTAAATGATGAATTAATGTGTCATGGATCTTATTATTCATTCAATTATTTGAAGCTTAATAAATTCATTGTTACCATTAGTTTTATGGTGTAATTGATGAAATGAAAACATAACAACACAAAACCAACTGATAGTATATTACTTAGGACATCATAATAAATCCTTTGTATTCTTATCTTTATAGTAAAATAATCCCTCAAGTCTTTCAGAATGATTTTGGAAGTAAATCTATTTAATTTTCTGTATCATAAATCATAGTCTTTAAACCAATCCCAAATTCATGGTTTTTTATTGTAAAATTTATCATGACCGTGTTCTCTATCACTATCCATCAGAACATGATTTATCCATTACCCTATTTCTAATAATTAATATGTTCAAAATAATTTTTTATAATTAATTGTATTAATATGAATTAAAATATATAAATTATTATTTTATTTGAATCATAATTATTGATGTTGCATTTTTCATATACATCACCATTCATGAAACACATCATAAATCTTCCAGGAATTTTATTTTAAATATGAGTATTAATTTTTATTTTATTTTATTCCATTGAATTCAATATATTTAGCTATTTAAGAACACAATTAAACAAATCAATTGAAAGATATAATTTTAACATTGTCATATTTTTCAAATAATATAATTTCTTTGAAGAATAAATTTTTTCTGAATATAAATACATGAAAATAAATAAAATTAATTTACCAAATTAAAATAATTAAATATTAAATTTTAAAACTTAAAACATGTTTTATTTAGAACAATTACATTTTTTTGAAAACCTAATATTCAAATAATATATATAAAATACTATTAATAATTATGAATTATAATATAAAAATAACAATAATCCTTTTGATGTAAAATGTTAAAAAGATATTTTATGAAAAATATATTGTCAAACAAAACATAATATCTATTGTGGATAAAATTAAATATAGAACTTATATATATGATTTTTAAAAACAAAATAATCCCCTACCTAAAAAATGAACCATTGCTTCCTTTAACCAAATCATAGAAACAACCATAGAAAAATCATAAATATTTTAGATAAATGCACCGCCCTTATTATATTTATAGGAAGAAGACACTTCACATTAATAAAGAACTATATTCCCGAATATACGATGGTGGGATAATTTATATATATGGATATTTTTCACTATTATATAAATATTTATATTAATAATATATATTTCAATTTATATAATATTTTTTTTGATATTGGAAATATATAAAAAAATATCCAAATAAAAATGTGTCACTCGGGTGTAATGTATTCATAAAAAGCTTAGGTATTGAAAAGAAAAAATATATATTCAAACCTTTTATCGACATTTCTAAGAAGAAACAATAATGATGGATATTTTTTTTAATCTATAATTGATAATAATTTGAAAGATACCAGTAGAGAGATAATGATTGTTAATAACGAAAACAATAACAGAAAAAATTTAATGATTGACGAAAAAATAGTATCAAAAAATTGTAAAAAAAAGGAAAATCAAAATCAAAGTCAATATATATTTTGATTTGTTAAAATTTTCATATCCTAACAAAATATGTCTAAATATTTATTTCTATTATTGACACAAATTGATCGCATGTTTTGAGAATAGGAATAATATTTCCTTAAATAATAATTATATATATATATATATATATATATATATATTTCAATATTTTCCCTTTATTATAACATTATATTAAATTAATAAATATTATAAACTACAAATATTTCCATTTAAAATATAAAATTTAATTTTTTTAATGTAAACATGAAAACATAAATTTTAAATCTAGAAATAATATTTGAATTTTTAAATTAGTTCCCTGAAAATGAAAATATAAATTTAGAAAAAAACCCCTTACATAATTTAAGTAATATATTTGATCACAGTTATTTGTAAAAAATTGTTTCGCAAACCAAAATGAGTTTTGAAAAACCTATGTGTTTTAAAATTAATAATTCAATGCTAATTAGAGAATTAATGGTCATAATTTGAAAATAAATAATTGAAATATATATTTTACATTGTTTATTTATTCTCTTCTTCTTCATGGAAAACATGTCAAAACCTCTATTCCTCAATCTCTATTATCTGTAACCCAAATTTGGTTTCCACTTAGTGTGCACGAAGTGGGAAATGACATACTTATACAATACCTCCACTATACTATGTAAATTTAAAAAGCATATATATATATATTATGCATTTATTTTAATAACTACAAATCGAGTTGTAGCATGACTATTCTTCCAAAAATATGTTTTGGGTTTCATGGTTATCAGGAAAGAATTAATATTAAATAAAAATTTATATTCTATAAAAATCTATGTTTATAAGTTAGGTTTGAATAAAAATTTATAAGAAATTGAATATTACAGGTTCTAATCAAAGATGAAAATTCAAATAATATATGTTTGTATTTATTGCAAATAGTAGAAATTTCGTCCCGAAGAATCAATACAAATTCATACAGAAAACATTTTAAATCAAACCAAAATCATTGATAAACGGTATAAAAACACTTCTAAATGAATTGAAAAATTAGAAAAATCAAAACCCTACTAGTAAAAGAGATAATATTGAATAATATTCTATATTTACGACACATAGGGACAATCTATTATAATATAGGTATAAATATATACATTGATGAGAAAATGTAAAACATAATATGAAAAAAACCAATCAAGGAAAAATTTTATTGAGGAAGAAGGTATTAAAATATTGATAACTAGGGATCTGGACACCAAAAATCAAAATATACAAACAAATACATCTCTTCAATGATCTGTAAAACAATTTATGAGAGGAAAAAAATGAGACCCCCCCCACAATTTATCTATTCTATCCGAGATTGAAGAAATTTCACATTCATATCCCTGAGAAGTTAATGAACCTTCATGGTTATCGAACCAATTTCCTTACAAACAAATATATTCCCAATTGATTAATTTTTTTGAGCATGATTCATCATCTATGCTCAGTTATTATCAAAGCCAGAACTTCTCTCGAAGTTGATACCTTCTTCATTTGTATACTAGACATTTTAGAATTTATTCCCTCACCAATAATATAGATTTATCTTTTAGTTTATTCTATTTTTTATTAACTGATGTTTATTATTATAATGATTATCATTTATTTAATATAAATTCTGTAACATTTATAAAATTATATTTATATTTGGTTATATAAAATTTTCATTAACTTGATTCATAATATATTATCATTAATTTAAAATATTAGATGAAGATTAATTTCATTAAATTACATATTATTTCTTTTTTTTGAAGGAAATATTTTAAAATTTTATTTCCAAAATATTATGTATTTTTTAAACGTTTTTAAAATAATTATATATATATATATAATATTAATATTTGATATTATAATTTTATGATTTATTAAAATTAATACATATCAATGTGATAATGATTGATTTTAAAATACTTATTGGGAAATTTAATGCTCATACCATTTTTAAAAAAATATTTTCACAGGACTTTTAGATGATCTATGTTGTATGACATCGCTTTTGGAGTTAGAGCATGTTACGAAAAATTGTTGTTTTATTTTATATTTGTACGACTATGATATAAGTAATAAATATAAAATAAAAATTTCAATAATATGAAAATAATTCTATCCAAATGTGATATATCAAAGGGTATAATATAAACAACACAATGAAAATAAGGGGTGAATACAGAATGTATCCCACAAAAGTAAAAGTCAGACGATAATCTCATAACTCAAACTTCCTTCTTGTTGTTTGTGATTTAACATAAATTATAATGGGTTGGATACTTTTTTTAATTCATAAAAGAAATATTTTCATATAATAATGATATCTTATATGATTTTATTATATCAATTTCACCCTTTTGTAAATAATATTTCATTATAAACTTTGTTTAATGTGTTAACTACTTCATTTTCTTATGCATGTTTTGTTGTGTATGTCCCAGTACATGTGAATAGGATATTGTTCTGTCATCTATTGAATTATATTAATGTTTTTAATTTCAAATTTAATAAATAAATATAGTTTTATAACCCTTATTTAATTATGAATAATTAAAATGAATCACATCACGTCGTAGAGATGGTAGGCCATATGTACATATGATCAATGATATCATTCCCTTATTAGTGAAAGGGTAAAAAATTTGATGGTATATAAATTGTCCCATAATCAATATCATGTCATAATTATCATGTAAATTCATTATTTCCATCATTATACTCATCCTTTTATTGTGGTGATGAGAAATAGATTACCCCAACACATGGATACAATATTTTGTATGTACGCAAAAATGATGTTTCTGTTATATTTTGGATGGATAAAAGGTGGAATAGAGTTTTTCTATAATAATAATATATCATAATAAAGAATATAATTTATTAAATTACTTTCCATGGAAAAAACACATGAAAAGTAAGTAGTAGAATAAATTAACTAGGATGAGTAGGTAAAAATAAAAACCTCTTCTTCAATGAACTTCATTTAGAAATTTTCTTAAGGGATATAAGGATAGTATTTTTGGAAGAACATGACCTCCAAAACCCGGATAAGAATATTGGGATGAGAAATGGATCATGTGTTTTTGAGATTTAGGGCTCATGGTGTTGTGAATAATGTAGGTAGAAGGTACCCTTTGATAATTACTGTGATATGAACTTTTTGAAACTCTCAAAATATTAACTTAATAAAAAATAATTATATATTACAAAATCATCCAAAGTGATTTATTTTGAAACAAAATATGGGTATGGATCCAAATCCTCTCATACAATGATATTCAAATATGTTTATGTCATATTACTTTCATTATCATTTCAATTTTACCCTTATTTAATCCTCTTAAGTATTATCCTGACAACATTTGTTTTTATTCATTAAGGGTTAATATACTTATTATATGTAATGATCCATGAATTCTCATTTTATTTAGAGTAAAAATAATCCTTACATGGACATTAGTGACATCCCAAATATGACAAAGTCTGGGAAAAAATTCTGAACGGTTTTGAATAGAAGTGCAGGATGATTTATTTTTTAATAAATAAAACTATAAAATCAAAAATCCATAACAAAAAAACCCACAATATGATGCATGACCAATTAATGAAAATTGATCTATTTTATTCATGATAAAACAACATTAATGTGTAAAACATTAAAAGAAAAACTGAATAATATGTCAATTTTCAAAGAATAACTAAATACTCCCAGAAGACCATAAGACTCCAAGCGTTAAAAGATCTAAGCTCCAAAATCACAGAACAAACTAAGTATCATGAGGTGGTTCGAAAAACATGTGATATATTACCTTTAAACATATCCTAGAAGACAACTTCTGCAAAAGAACCAATGTTCCAATGTTGGGGGGGAGTATAACACTTAGTAGGCTTTCTCTATTAACATTTATAATCATACCACTAGGATATAACAGTTAGAAACTTTAGATAAAATAGTTTATAATAAAGAAATCTCACAAAAATAGATTATAAATAAATATAAACAACTTTACAGAACTATTATTAACAAAATGTATAAAAGATTAATTGAATTTTTTTTCCACCAATATAATTAAAAAAAAAACAAATCATCAAAACCATTTCCCAGTATTCTTTTCGCCTACCAAATCTATTTGACACATCCACAAAACCAACCATGCATGCTATGCGATGATAGTTCCATACTCATTAGAGGGTTCCTATCCATCTACCAATTAATCAAAAGATAATTATATGCTATGTTCCAGTTGTTGTTTTTTCACTGAGATCTTGGTCATATTTCAACCCTGCCCCAGAAATACAATATGAGCAGACACACCAATATTCCCAAGGATCTTTCCAAAAAAACCTTTTAATAAAATTACATTTTTATTAAAAACCATTTTCCATCAGAATCATCCAAATGCAAATAAAGTTCAATAAAATTACCATATTATTGAAACAACCATTTCAAAAAAACCATTTATAATGTTCAGAAAATAAAAAATTTAAAATCTCCACATTAAATTTGAGAAGCTGGAGCAACATTTACAACAAATCATTTTGATATCAGAATTTCAACATAACGATAAATCATCACAAATGTGTACTTATTCCACATGGTTAACCAATAATTCCCAATAAAATTCTTATATTAAAATCAATTTAAAACTATTCCAATAAATTATATCAATTGGAGATGAGAGCGAAGCCACCTACCTCAACTATTATGAATATTCTCGATAATGAATGAAGAGTGCACAAGAAGCCATGTCAATTATCTAATAAACATCCATAGATCTCATCTTCTAAAAAAATCAGTAACATATATCAACTTATTTATAATCCACCAAAAATGATCTTCCCATAAAAGGAATCAATCTGAAAAAGATTGAGGATCAGAAAAGATCACCGCTGATCTATGAAATGACACAAGAACGGTGAAAGACATCACTTTCCATGAGAATCAGGCTTCAAAATTCCATGGGAGGGCTTTATATCTTTTTTTAAACTCTTGGTAGAGGTTCCCAATCCTTTCATGGAGATAAATATTGAATTATGGTCATATAGTATAAGAAATGAGCAAGTAAGAGAAAAAATGAGTTGGCTCCTAAAAAAAGGATCTTACTTTTATCCAGGGCACGATTAGAAAAACAGTGCACTAACCATTTTTAGATTTTGTATTAAGGAAAACCATGATTATCCTATTCCCATGGTCTCCCTAACCATGATCAAACTGTGCTGATTCTACGACCTAAAAACTGCAGCTATGCATGGTTTCTCCTAGGATATTCCAACAATTTAGATAAACCATGTGCAACCTGTGTGCATATACTATTGTTCCAAAACATATTTAGATTTCACCCAACTCTCCCATCCATAACCCCTACACATTATATCGATGAAAACAATCAAATAAGGGTTACATACCAGAAACCGATTGTACTGCATTCACCCCAGCATTGGTATTTTTATCCTCAGTATGAAGAAACCCCTCACTACCCTGAAAAAGATCGGACCATTTATCCTTCATATTATTATTTTGTTCCCAATCCTTTTCCCAAATCTGACCATTTTATCATAAAACCAACACTAAACAAATTCGTATTCCATGAATGACATTATATTCTATATCCACAATCTGAACAAGGATTTGTACCTATGTAATATCTAGATCTAGGTCAACATGATCCCATCAAATCAAATGGTCATGATCATGATTATAATTTTTCAGCTAGGACATATAGAACATATTATACGCTGAATTAAATCATGGTGGTAATTCCGAAAAAAATTTCATCACTCCAACCCATTCTATTATCTCAAAAGGGACAATGCATCAAGGAGATAAATTTCATTGTATTGTGAAATTATGACAACTTAGTCTTAGAGAGATCCCTGTGAACACATGATAACCCACCATAAAGGACTATGGTCTTTGACGATGATCGGCATAATATGTTTGATGACTTTGAGCTGTATCCACCCTATTTTTGATAAAATAAAATTTTACTTCCATTTCATGGACACGACTAGGCCCAAATTGCAATTTCCCCTATGATTTCACCCAATATAGTGGGGAATGAAAATGACTCCAATACAATGCTTGAAGCTATGCCATTTGTATCAATTCCAAATAGTTGATATTATAAGAGAACTCCACTATGTGTATGTGATCTTCCCATGAGCCACCAAAATACATCACATTAGCTAGAAACATGTATTATAACTTCTATATCATCCTTTCGGATTTCCAATCCGTTTGAGGATGATATTTCATAATTGTTGTCAACTGATTTCCAATGGATTTATATAAGGATTTATAGATACGGGATGTGAAACTCAGATCTCCATATGAGATTATAGACCCTAGTATGACTTTCCTCTTTACCACTAATTTGATATCGATTTTGGAAAGATCCTCCATCGTAATTGTATCAGTGATAGGGTTGAAATTGGAAGACTTCATAAGATGATACAATATCACCCATATGTTATTGTGTTTCTAAACCACTCTTAGGAGAATAGTAATGAAATCCATCGATATCTTCTCTAATTTCTATTCTAGAATAAATAATTTTTTCAACACAGCATCTAGACTCTGATGCTCTAATTTATCCTGCTGACATGTTAAGCACTGCGGGGAAAACTCGACAACCTTTTTTTTCAAGTCGCTGCACCAAAACTGCACCTTCATTTCCTCATACATCTTGTGTGTCCCAAGATGTAAAACCCATATCGAATGGTGGTACGCAAGAAATGTTTTTTCCTGAAAACCAAAAGGGACAAATCTATAATCTCTGAAACAAAAAACTAAACTCCCATCATGTTTCCATCCATCAATGGTCTCCCTGCCATTGAGTTTGGAACTCATAACTAGGCATTATTCATTAGATGTTTGTACCTATTTGACCATATTTACCAAATAAAGAGTATACTTAGCTAATATGAAAATTGAAACATCACATTGGTTATCAGAATCCACATTCATGTCATCAAGGACAGACATCAACAACCATTCATCTTACACTTATTTTTCAAAATGAGCATATAAATCTTTTCTCAATGAATCTTCCACTGAATTCCCTTTTACAGGTGTATAAATCAAGTCAATTTCAAACATATATAGTTAATTGAGCCATGTTATTTTCATTAGATTTAAATCTCCCAATGAGAATATATGTTTCATTAATTTATGGACTGTAAAAACAATAAATGTTTTATGTAAGAGACAGTGACACCATGTCATCAAAGCATGGCCGACCAAAGCTTACTCCAAATCATGTGTTGGGTAATTATTATAATGCACCCTCATATATATTAATCCAAAGGAAAAATATGGTTACCTTTCATGAGATAACACCCCTTACCCGATCCCGAATCATCATAGTACACCACATACCCATGTCCAGGTGCTAGAAAAATCATGATCGGTGCCAAAGTAAGATGAAAATTCATCTCTTAGAAAGGATTCTATCATTCCGTTGTCCGTTGTAATGAATAATTATTATTTTTCAATTCTATCATTGGAAAATATATCCATGATAATTCATGATCAATGTTTCTTTAATAAACTATTAGTTAAAGAAAACATAGTATCTCAATGAAATCATTTAGTGATAGCTATAAGATAACAAATTCTACCATTTTAGGATCCACTGAAATAAATTTTTCATAAATCACATGGCTATGAAATTTTACCTTTTGTATCCAAAAATCACAAATAGATAGTTTGGAAAACAAACTATGATCTATCATGATTTGTTAAACTATCTATAGGTGTTCATCATTCTCAGCGCTTGTCATTGAATACACCAAGATGTCATCCCAAAATACTACAACAAAAGTGTCTAGATATCAAGAAAATATCTGGTTCATCATATCCACGAAGACCACTGGAGAATTATTATACCAATAGGCCTGACTAAATATTTTTATTTTCCATATATACATCATATGGATGTCTTAATAATATCTTTATTTTGGACTCCCAAGTGGTGAAATCCTAATATGATATCAATTTTAGAGGACTTATAGGATCCCATCAATTGATCAAACAGATCATCAATTTTCTAATGTGGATACAGAATCATTATCCTAACATGCTTAAGATTAAGATATTCATTGTAGAACCAAAGAGTTCCATATTAATTTATCTGAATAAGACCAGTTCTGCCCGTAGAGACATACATAGCCGAATGAAACCCTTTCCTTCCATCTCCTCTAACTGCACATTCGATTCTATTAACTATTTAGGTTCCATCCTATATCACGGAAGGGAAATACAAATTTTAAATGGAAGGATTTCAATCATAAACTCTACATCCCTTATAGGTGGTAACCCTATGAATTTATTGGGTATGACATATGAAAATTGATCCACCACTTTTGGAAAACTTACATCCTGGATCTCTCTCATTGATGCCAAATTCAATGCCACCAACTGGTAAGAGATCATTTAAACCACAAGTGAAAAAAATCCTATTTCACAGTTCTTCACAACATTTTCTCCTATAGAAAAATTCTCTAAGACATCCTCAGATGTGAAAATAACAATTATTTTATAATAGTTGATGCGAGCCTTGAATGTTTTCAACCAATCCATACCCATGATTACATTATAGAAATCCAACACTAACAATCAGAATTAACATTTCAGCTCATCTCCATCAACATTTATTGAATATTCTCTACATGGAAAGGCATGCTATTCTCTTTCATAGAGGGGAAATTTTAGTTTTAACACATGAGGAAGAATTTCTCGTTTTAAACATAGAATATAAAAAAATGAGATGAAATGAAAGAATCTAATTCACCACTGTCATAAAGAATATTCAAAATGGTAGAATTCAAAAGTATCATAACTGTCACTATAAATGGTCAATCCTAATAATCAACAATCATATGCTCAGAACCAGATAATTTCTTCATCATTTCACTCTATTATTTTTTCCCTTGATGAGATTACCCTTGATGAGGAGTCATGGTATAATAAAAATCCCATTAGAGGATATACTCTATTGACGAATCTGATTCTACTATCCTCACCGTGTAGAATTATATAATGCTTGCGACGTCTGAGATTTTTCTTGTGTTTCAGACCTCAAGGAACTATAAAAAATCATTTAAGGCCTCCCATCATATTGAAATTATGGAAAGATCTTGGTGGAGATGTAGACCCTTACTTTATATGGTCAAAAGAACCACATTGGTAGAATCCCTATTGGATATTTGGTCATGGAGGAATATTTGTTGTTCCAGATATCTAATTCTGATTCCCACACCCACTTTGGAAATAGGTGTCCCTATTTTACATTCTTCCTGCATTTGAGTCCCACCATTTATCAGAGGTATCATCATACATCCTCCTTTCATAGCCATTAAGGTATCCTACTCAACCATTGTTGCTCTATCCATCATCTTTGAATAATTATTAATATAGATAACCACAATCATTGATCTAATTTAATTCCTTATCCTTAATTCAAAGATGTGTGTCTTCAAGGATGAACTCGCTAAAAATTTAGTTGAAAATAATACTAAATGTATAAATTTAGCTACATATTATGTGATGGATTGGTTCTACATCTTCAGACAAAATATTTCTTTCATCCTCTCAATCTTAAATGTATGATGGTTGAATTTTCTACTGAATAATTACCCAAAATCATCCCAAGTACGGTCTTGATCCACTTTATCATGTAGAACTACTTCCCACTACTAATGTTCAAGGACATATATCATATACATGGCCTAATTGAATTTCATATCTTTGGATGTGTAGATTAATTTGAATATACTCTTAATCTTTTCACCCACACCTCTACTTTTCCGGGTTCAAAATCACCCTGGAAGATAGGTGGACTATACTTCATGAACTAGATGTAATGATCCCTATGATTTAGATCATCTATCTGGTTTCTTATATCCATAGATTAACATTTTGGAATTTTAATTTGAACCAACTCATGGTTCACCTACGGATTAGGTGAAACCACATTCATTTTATATTTTTCCAGTTGGTTTATACGACACCTACCAGGTGCAATATTCCAAACAAATAAAAACTCGATAATTCTCCCTCCCTAGAAACTGAAGACTTAGAATTCAAATTAAATCACATGAACTATCACAACATTATTCTACAATTTTTTTTTCATGTTCAATATTTGTTTTTGAATTTTTTTTAGTACTATTGAAAATCAAACTATTTTCAAATTACTCTGAGTATCATCTTTTAAAAATCATTCAATTTAAAATATTCTACATTTTCCAAAAATATACACATTTTCAAAAGATCATAAATCATTACTCCTTATGATATATGTAATAATAGTGGGATTTCACTCCTCCAAAATGCATGTAATTCTCATTTCATTGGCCAAACCCATGACAATTAGATTCTAAGATACTATAAGTGTCCTCAAAACACCTGTGTACCCAACTCCTTGGTAACATGAAGGTTATCATAAATTGGTTAGCTACTTAATTTTATGATGTCAATATATTTACTTAAATATACTAATCCTATATTATATCCCAACCCAGGGAATAGACATGTATGAATTTGGACTCCATGACCTCAAAAATTGATAGTTACTTATTATGTAAAGACCAAACAAGTTTATACAATTAGTAATGACCTGATAATTATCATTATCTTGAGAGTAAAATGAGTTATTATTTGGAAATAGGTGACATCACCTAGATTCCAAAGGTTGTAAATAAATGAGAAAGGGTTTAAAATACATGTGGAGTATGATTTAAACATTATGTAATAAAACCATAAACACAACAAATGAGAACCAAATAGCTCACTATGTGACGATTAAACAATGAAAGACAATTTAACCACTTTATTCATGATATCTCAAATTAAAATTGTGAAATATTGGAAGACAAACGAATAATCAAGTAAATATAAGAAGAACTACTAAAGACTCCCAAAAAACTAGAAGACTCCATGATCCACAAGCTCCATGATCTAGAATCACTTAACATTCCATGTATCAGGAGGTGGTGTAAATAACATGTGATAATTTACCCTTTCCATTATCTCAAAAGATAACATCTACAAATGAACAGATGTGCCAATGTATGGGTGATTATAACACTATGTAGGCTTCCCCAATGACTTATATACTCGTGCCTCTAGTATAAGAGAGTTAGAAACATTTAGATAAACCCTTTTATGATAAAAAAAATTTAAAATTGTATATAACAAAATATAAACAGGGTTTACAAAACCATTTTTAATGAAATATATAAAAGTGCAATTGAATCCAGTTTAACAAAAATTTATTTTCTATAAAAACAATAAATTGAAGCATTAAAAAAATTTCTCAATATTCTTTTTTCATATCTAATCCATTACACACTTCCAAAAAACCAACCATACATGCTATGTGATGACAGTTCCCTACCCAGGAGAGGTTTCTCATCGATATACCAAGTCAACAAATGGTAATTATATCTCATGTTCCAATTGAATTTTTTCACTGACCATAAGGTCATATTTCAACCAATCCCTAGAAATGAAATTTGGACACACACACTAATATTACCAAGGACCATTCCAAAAAAACATTTCAATAAAATCAAATTTTTATTGAAAACCATTTCCTTCCAAACCATCCAAAGACAAAACACTTCAATAAAACGCCGTTTTTCTTGAAAAAAACCCCAATCCAAAAAACCATTTTCAAATTCCATAAAATAAATTATTTAATATCACAATTTTAAATTCATAAATCTAAAACAATTTTCATGAAAATTATTCAATATTTTACAATTTCAAAAAATGATAAATCATTAATAATGAGTATTTATTCAATGAATTTAACCAAGATTTAATAATAAATTTCATCAATCGAAATCAATTTGAAACTAATACAATAAATTATAGCATTAAGAGATAAGAGTGTATCCACCTACCTCAATGGTTTTAAAGAAACTCGACAATAGACAAAGAATACTCAAGAAGTAGGGTCGATTCTCCAACAAACAACCTTAGATGTATTCTCCTAACAAGATCAAGAGAAAAAATAAACATATTTTGCATATCCAAACATAGGTATAAAAATAACATGAATATATTTGAAAAATAATGGGGATCATAATAGAATATCTGTGCAGATCTATAGCCATGTATGGTGAAGAACATCATTTACCGTGAGAATCAAGACTGAAATGCCAAGGGAGGTCACTAGATCAGTTACTAAATGATTGGGAGAGGTTCCCCATCATTCAATGAGGGAAATATGTAATTAGGGCTATTTAAGTTAAAAAAGATGCATGTTAGACCAAAAACGAGTAAGAGAAAAAAATAAGATCTTACTTTTTTCCCTTGCATGGTTATACTACATAGTTTGACCAATCATGTTCTAACTGTGAGTTAGTTACTATCATAAGAAAACTCTGAAAATACCTCCTAACATGGTCTCCCTATCATTTCTCAAATATTGTAGACACTTGTACCTCAAACCATCATTTGTACACGGTTTATCCTACGATATCCACACGGTTTGGACAATCTGTGTACAGCCTATGTGCATCTACTTTAGCCCCAAAATCTTATTTAGAGTTAACAAAACTCTCCCATACTTCACTATTATAGATTATAACCACGAAAATCATCATTTAGGGTTACATACCATAAAATGGGAGTACAACACTATAAAATGCCATAAAACCATAAATAGATCATTTATGAAATTTTAAACCATGTCCAAATCATTTGTAAAAATTTTATATTTTATGGAATTATATATAATTTAATACAATATTATTTATTTTAAATTATCAATAATGTAAATTTTGATAAAATTCATTACATATTTTTTTATAATACTATAAAAACATGATATTTTATAGCCAAAACAATTAATACATTAATTATATATATATGTAATCTACATAATTTGTGTATGGAATTAATAATATAATAATATACTATTTTTATAATAGTTATTTGGTATTTCCATTAATTAAAAATTACTACATCATCTTTGTGGAAGGCTTTAATTTAATTAATTTTTACCAAAAGAATAAAAATAAATTTTCACGATGAATAAAAGAACTAGATTTAAAAAAAACATTTATATTTGAATATATTAGAATTATAATCTAATATAAATTATAAAATATTTATCAAAAAATGACTATGACATATTTTACTTTCTTTAAAATAATATACAATAAAAGGCCTTATGTCATCCATGTGGCTCTGAGATGTTATAAAATCTACCCAATGGAGATTTTGGTCGACAATCACTCATCCAAAAAAATTAGAACAATTATTAGGTATCTTTTATAACAATTATAATATTATTCTTAATGTTAATTACCTGATATATCCTTAACTATGGTAATTCAGAAAACAAAATTAACTATTCATGTTATAAAAAATGATTGGAACCTAGTTTGAAAATATAAATCATATGATAAAAATATGCAATAAATTTTCAAAAATTGATAAAAAATAATTAGATAATATTAATTATAAATTATTCCCATATATGGAATAAGAAAAAATGTCTTTAATGTGAAAACATTCCAATGATTGAGGTGTTTTTTTGTCCAAATTTAATGTGATATTTATTATAATGAAATTATTATCATTATGTGAAATATAATTGATTTCATTATACTTTGAAACCAATTAAAAATGTAACGTGACATTAAAATTTTTTAAGATGATGTTTTTTTCAATTGAAATTCAGTATTTTTCAGTATTTATCAAAATATTAAACCTATTAAAAAATACAAAATATTACAAAAAAAGTAAATTTTGATATTACAATATCAGAAAATATTTTTACTTTCTCTAAATGAATTTATAAATGTGTCAAAAACAATATAAAAAACAATTGCACCATCAAAATGCGGTGAAACCACCTTTAGAAAAAATATAGCATTTTTAAGTAACATTGAATTTATTATTATCTTATGACTTTAAAATATAGTATATTAATTTAAAAGCACATTATTAAATTCAAAAAATATAAATTTCATTAAAAAAATTACTAATAGTGATCAATTATGTTGACGTTCCATTCTTTTCATACAAATAGTTTTTTCATAAAAAAATTATTATTAAATCAGTTTATTTTATTTTAAATTATTCTATAATCAATGAAGTAATTATATAACCATGTTTAAACAATATTTTCAGTATTTTTATAATCATTTTCCTAGACACCATTTAAAATGATAGGTTATAATGGTCTCATTTAAATAATAATATGCAGTTGTTTATTTACGATCGATGTGGTGTATCATGTATGCTTTCGAACATAGTGGTTCCATTTAAATATAAGGGATGTTACTATAGAACTAGCAAGTTCTTTTAATTTACCATTTATTTTTGTTTTTAAGTATATAATGTTTTTAGGTGATGTTTAGGAGGGTTTAGAAGATGTTTTTAATGTTTTTGGGGCTTTTCTAATGGTGCACGGTTTGTGAAAATTGTGCAACAACTACAGGAAATTATGGCCAATGAGATAAGGGATAAGGAGAAGACACACAAAAAGGTTCAAATATTGTCCAAATTTTTAGGAATCCAAGGAGATATAGTGTACTGTTGATTAGCTAGTTTTTTCATGGATGAAACATATTTTTTGAAACATGAAATCCTACAGTGGAAGGTTCCCTCTTTAGATAGAATCTAGGGAATGATGATTACAAATTTTTCCAAAAATTGGGACTTTCTATGCATGGTTTAAAAGAAAGATACATAAATATTGGATCTGGGTTGGTATTAAGAAACAACCCCTCCTTTTCTACCAAAAAATCCTTAACTCATATATCCACAAAAAAGGTTTCCCTTGGTGCGTTGAACACATATTCTCATAAAAATGTATCCTTCTTTATATTTTTTCAGGGAATTATTTAAATATAATTTGTACTCTTACATAGTTTCTTATATATACATCAATTTTTATTGGATTAATGAATTTTATTCCAATTTTATTTATATTTTTCTTTATTTATGCCAGGGAATGATACTTAAGGAGTATTTTTTGGATATTTAATTTAGTTTCATGGATTTTTTTCATGCAATTTCTCATTTTTTTCAATATTCTTGAGGTATGTGGATTCACTATCAACTCCAATATCAAAAACAACAATTATTAGTTTCATGAATATTTTTTAAATTGTTTCTGTAATTGATATGAATTGATATTTTGAAACCCACTTTTTTTTAATTAATAGATTTGTGAAAATTGGGAATTTTATGGAAAATGAAATGGTGAATATGGTTTTAAAATGATTGATTGGTTTTTTATTATAAATCTATTTTAAATAAAAAGTTTTTTAATGAAGTAATTCATTTGAAGGTTTAATAGTAAATAGATTCTTTTATTGAAATAGTTCATTGGAGAGGACTTCAATAAAAGAATGGTTTTACTGAAATGAATGTTTTGGAATTATTTTTAGAATAATATTTATGTTTGTACATGTTAATTATGGATAAATAAGAGAAATAAGTCACTATTATCATTATTTGGATGGATAAGGGTCAGGTATTTCCCCTACCAATATGGTTCTCTTTGTGATGGATTAGTGATGGGTTGAAACACCCCATGTGAGTATAAAGTATCAAGGTTGCATGCATTGTTTGATGTGAGGATATGTTGAATGAAACGTATTAATACAAAATTGATCTTATGAATTAGTTTTATAGTATTGTTTGGTAATATCTCTTGGAACATGTTACCGATTTGATAATATTATTTTAATATGGATATGGTTTATATACTGATATAAACTTTTTATAAATTATTTTATATAAATTATTTTATATAAATGTTCAGACATGTTCTATCCTAGTGGAGTTAGTTGGGAAGTCATTTGGAGAATCTATAATTAGTTTCATTACTCACCCCTACTTTAACACATTATTTCTTGTGCAAATATATTTTATCAGGGTATAAGAAAAGGTTAAATTTCAAACTTATCTTGTAGTTCATAGTGATACTTGGGAATTTTTAGTGGAGCGTGGAGAAGGTTGATGATTTAGAGTGATCGTTTTCATTGAGTTTTGTTGGTTTTGTGGTCTTCAACTGTGTACTTGGATGTTTTTGTATTCTTCTACTATGGTACTCATTGTAGTTGGTTTTGATATAAAGGAAATGTTTGAGTTTCCTTTCATTGTTATCATGCATCATGTAATTTTATATTTGGTTATGGAATGTTTTGTTGGTTGTTTAATTTTAAAATTGAAAATCATCCCCCACCTATTAATGATTCCTTTGGAATTTATTTCAATCCATTGGCATATTAGGAGTCTCTCTTAAGGACAAGTAACATTCCACTGCCTCCATAAACTAATGAGGAGGGTTAGGATGTAACAACTGGTATCACCGTGTTCAAACCCGCGACTAACAAGTTGTGTTCAATTCTCTATGTATTGGAGTTTATATTCATTCATGTATATATATAAGGTCGACTTGGTAGAAAAAAGTAGGATAATTGAGAAATGAAATTTTAAGCATTAAAATACATAGCTATAATTTTTATGTCCAACATAATGTCACTAGTGAGTTTGGTAGGAATGTTTTTTATATACACATATAGGATTTGGAACATCATTTTAATGGGTTTAGAAAATAATATGACCATGACTTGCATTATATTAAATGGAATCCCACTAAGACTGCATATCTTATTTTTAATAATGATTTAGGAATTGGTGCAATGTATTGATTTTTTGGAAAAAATTTCAAGGCATTTTCCAATGAATTATTTCGAAAAATAGAATGATTTATGTATTTGGAAAGTAGATTTAATTTCAAAATCATGATAAATTTTATCAAAAATATTTAAACCTGGTAAAATATGGATTTTAGAAAAAAATGTTTTGATTATAGGGTTGTGATAAGATATATTTTAAATTTTAATCCTTAAGTTAATAGAGAGTGAGACTTATATAGTTTTTTGATTGCATAGAAAATGGACCCCAGTAGGCATTATAGGAAGCAACCAGAAAAAGTTTCTAAGAACGTGGTTTCACGGAATCCACTGGTGAGTTAACAACTAGTTTTTAGTATTGTCCAAGCATTTTAGGTTGTGAATAGAGGGAATATAAGGGTTGAACCAATTCCAGTGGATCACTCCATCATATTCTATATGTATAATCCACCCATCTCATGGGGTAATTTGGAAACGGAGAAAGAAGAGGATTTGAAAAATAGGATGAATCAAATCATTGATTCCACTGGAAAACTAGAAAATATGAGAGCCAAGATGGAAATGTATATGCAGGAACGTTATGTACCCTAGTGGTGGGATTGAGCTATTCTAGATAAATTAGACCAATGAATTGGAGTGGGGGATTTTGTAGAATTATTTAATAAACAATTCTATCCTCAAACGTTTAGAATTAAATGAATAATAGATTTTTTCATCATAAAGTTGGAAACTATTTCGTTCTTGGAGAATGTTTCTAAAATCATTAATTTTTCACGATTTCACCCAAAGATAATTCTAGTGCATTTTTGAAGGAACACATCATTGAATTGGGGATTAGGAAGGAGATTATATACATGATTTATATGGTTTTTCTTATGGATTATGTAGAGATGGTTAATTGGGTAATGATGGAAGTGAATTATTAAGAGCTACGAGAGGAATAACTATGTTGATACCAACTAGAAATGGTTTTAACATTAATGATAGGAGTATGAAGAATAAAGACACCTATTTTTATGGTGAGAGCGCGGTTAAAAATCATATATCTAGACCAGAAAATTTTCTTTCAAACCCCATGAGCTATCTTAGAGGTTCTCAATGTGGTTCATTCAACAACATGACGTGACCTTGTAAGTCCCCACCTAGATCATGAAATAATTGCAAATCTATGTGGATTATTTTGTGCTATTATTAAGGTGCTCTAGGGTTAGGTTTTTGGGAAACTTCTCAAATGTCAAAATTATCACATTCCTTGACAAGATGTGGGTAGAAGAATACATCTCGTTATTAGAAACGATTCATCCATGATGAATCTAGTATTTATATGACTCCTCAAAAAGTAAAACCTTAATCAAATAAAAGATAATGTAGTGTACTAAGAACAAAATTTTATGGAGATGATATAGTTTTGATGGATGATCAATCCAGACCACCAATTGTGATATGTATGATTATTTTTATTTCTAACCTTATAGATTATTATTTTTTGATTCGGGTGAATTATATTATTTATTGATTTCTCATGATATTTTTATAAGTATAAAAGTTAATATTTCACTTTCAATATGAAAATATAAGAATAATATTGGTCAAATAGAATGGTGATACTTTTTGAACAAAGAATATTCTATAATGGTAGATAGATTTGAGCAGATATGGGAATTTTATATGTATGAGATGGATTTCTACGATATAATCTTGAATATGGGTTGGTTGATGATGTTAGAGTCTCAAATCAAATATTATACCAAAAAGGGATGTTTCACAACTGAATATAGAGTCGATAATATCCTTCAAGGATACAAAATTGTAAAGGTAGCAACAACATTTTTGTTAGCAGTAGTAGATGGAATGATCTCATTATAGAGAGTCTATTTGACGTTTGCATCAATGAATGATATTGAGGATGGTAGTTTTCCTATAGTTGTTATCATTTTTCTAATTTTTTTTCAGAAACATAAATTTGGTTACAACCTATAAAGGAATTTGATTTTATGATTGATCTCATCTTGAGGAACAGTCCTATTTCCTACTATCTTATCGAATGTAACCAAAAAAAATAGGGGAAATAAAAATGTTGTTGGAGGTGATGGAATGAAAAGGATTACTACGGTCAAGCATATCTCTCTAGGTATCACTAGTCTTGTCTGTCAAATAGTTATATAAAATAGTTGAGATATGTTTGGTTTATCACAAGCCTAACCATGTTATGATTAAATTTTTCTCCACATCCATGTATTATGAATTGTTTGATAAATTTAGGGGATCTCAGTGGTTCACCAAAATTGAATTGCGATCAGGATATCACTAATTGCAGGTTCAGATAGAGGATATCCAAAAACAAAATTCAAGAGTAGATATGATCATTATTAATATGTTTTAATGAAATTCAGTATTATAATGGACCTATAAATTTTTATGTTGGAGTTTGTTGATGGAATATTAGTTTATTTAAGAATAAGGGCAGATAATGAGGAACACTTAGTGAAAATGTTTGGAATCCTAATGGATCATCAGTTGTACTCCGAAATATCAATGAATAATTTATTGATACATGACGTACATTTTATTGTCCATGTAATCTCTAAAAAGGTGTTCTAATAGATCTAGAAATGATTGAAGTTGTTATGTCTTGTAATCTTTGAAATAATGTCTTCATGATATGAATTTTCCTTTTTATATATCGTTATTGCTGATGTTTTTTTTCATGATATCTCATGAATAATATTACCTATGATGGCTCTGAAAAGGAATATTTTTCCATTTCAATGGGATGAGGAATTTCAAAAGTCTTTTCAAGAGCTAGAAATTCGCCTAACATCAACACCAATATTTATTTTTCCTAAATCAGGTAAAGGTAACATTTTGTATATTCAAGAATCAGAAAGAGGTATGGGATGTGTTCTTTTGCGAATAGATTATGTTTTTTGTGGATCAAAATGTTGAGGTTTCATGAGAAGTACTACCCAGCTCATTTTTTTTGGTTATCTATTATAGTGTATGCTTTGAAGACCAGGAATCATTACTTATTTATTGTGAAATATTTTTTTTCAATGATCATAAGAGCATGAACCATAATTTACAAAAAACAGAATTGAACATGAGAAAAGAATGATGAATGGAGTATCAAAAATGATTGTCTTTTACCTGATTTAAACCCTAGGAAAAGTTAATTTGGGGGCTGATTCATTAAACCGAAAGGAATCTACCCATGTAGAAAAAGATTTTTTAAATTATTAGTTGTTTATGTCTATCATAGATGATGTTCCATTGGAATGTATAGATCAAAATGAAGTTGCAACATTTTTTCTAGTTTTTTTCATTCCAGATTCTGTAATGATTGTTAATGAAGTACAGAAGTCCTATGATAGATATCTGGATTTTAGGAAGAAACTCAATGGAAGGGAAACCATTGAGGGGGATTCTCGATGGGATTCTAGTGTGTGGTTAAAAAATAAAAAGTTTATAACTATGTCATGTCAGGAACAAATCTATCCTGATTACCACCATTCAGGATGGGTTATTCGTGAAAGAATAAAATTGAATTATATGTGATTGAAATAATAGTTTGGGTGGGTTAGTATGAAGAGGAATTTTGATGAGTTTTCTTTGAGATGATCAAAATTTCAACATGTTGAGGTAGATCATAAACAACTGATAGGTATGTTGCATTAATTACAAATATATATAATTGGAAAAGGGAGTAGATGGCCTTGGATTTTGTTCTAGGTATCCCAAGAATTTTTTGGAAACATGATTCTATATGGTTGATAGTAGATTATCCAACAACATAGGATCATTTCAATCTTATTTTTGAATCTCATACGGAAGAGGACTTTTCAAAAATATATATTAGAGTAGTGGAAAAAGGGACTGAAAACCCAGTTTCAATAGTGTCATAAAATTATCTAAGAATTATATATTTTTTATGTAAATTCTTATTGAGACCCCATATGACTAATTTGACTATGAGTACATCGTACCATCCTCAGAGAGACAGACAATTCGAATGGACGATACAAACATTAGGGGACCTGTATGGAGCTTGTGTAATTAATTTTAGTGGAACATGGGAAGGGAATGTGCCATTAGTGGAGTTATCATATAAAAATTGATATGATGACTCCATAAATATGGATAATTTTGAAGAATTATTGGTTCAAACTTTTTTGGAGAGACAATAATCAAGATCAATTTCATCATAAAATGGATTCACATATCTCAGAGTCATCATAAATCATATCCAGATCATCATTGATGACCATTTTAATTTTAGGTGTCTGATCATATATAATTATGGATCTCTCTGAGGACTGAACATCATCATTTTGGGAAGCAGGTCATGTAATCTCTTATATACATAGTCCTCTTTTAGATAATGGAACATTTTTGTGGGTTGGAATATCAGTTGGATTTTACACCACTGTTCAGTACTATAATTAATGTCTTACATTTATCTCAGTTTACAAAAGATCATCCTAATGTTTTCCATGTTATTAGATAGGGCCACATTAACAAAGAGATGTATGTTTTGTTGGGGCACATGATAGTGAAAAATGTAGATAATCAAGAGACAATATTGTATGAAAAAATCATCTGTCTATTATGTGTTTTGTGGAAACATGTTCACAAAATCGAGGAGTCTTATGAAAGAGAGAAATAAATGAAATATAAATAGATAGAAGTAATTTAGGGATATAATGTGTTTCTATAATCTGGGGATGGAATGTCTAATGGTTGGGAAAATGTAGCACCCCCAATTTCAAGTTAGTATTCATTTCCATTTTATTTTCCATGTATATAATGTTCTTTTGTGATGTTCGGGAAGGTTTTCATAAATATGGAATTGTTTTTCGGGGTTTTCAAAGGGATCACAGTTGGTAAATGATTTTTGAAAACTAGGAAACACAAATAGAAACTGTGAAAAATATGACATGTGTTATGGGGAAGGTGGACTAGTAGGCACATGGTTTTTCCCAACCATGTATTGAGCAAGGAAAAACATTGTAGTGTTTTACAGAGATATTTTTAACGACTAAGGTAAAATTTTCTAGCCTTGCAATCCAAACATGCAAGGACCCCTTTGATACATACCATAGATCTTGGTAAGAATGTGATTTGAAAATCCATGCAACAGACAATGCATTATTTATAAGTGAGATCCAAAAATTGTGGTTCTATGTCATGATTAAGAAATAACCCTTCATTTTTTTTCTAATAATAATTTTATGTAAATAATTTATTATCCCAAAGGAAATAGAGGTCTATTCGATGAATCTTGAGGCAATCTGAGGTCTTCTCTTGGTCTGTAGAAGCTGAATTCTCACGGTTAATCATCATTCGTGGTGGTTTCTCTTAAATTTACATCAATATACTTCTCCCCATCCCTTGGATTTCTATATCTATATCTAATGTGGATAGATATAAAGAATTTGATGCCAAATATGTTTGTATTTGTATTTGGTGATGTTTGGGATGGATATCTATGGTAGGATTTTAGAGATTCAACCTGGTTCTGTCGATTTATTTCACAACGTTTACCATTATCACCATATTCTTGAGGTATGTGGCTTTGTTTATTACTCCTATATTTAGAAATAGAATTCATAATATCAAATTTATAGTTTAATTTAATTTTTTGGTGAAATTTATTTTATTTTTTTCTTTGAAACCCTATTCATTGACGATTTGTAGAATTATAGAAATTATGTATTTTGGTGGAAATTGAAATTGATAACTATATTTTTTGAATTATGATTTTTAAATCATTGTTTGATTATTTTTCATGGAAATGTGTTTTAAATTAAATGTTGGTTATATTGAAGTGGTTAATTTCAATGGTTTTCAATAAAAGGTTGTTTTATTGAAAATGTTTGTTTGAATTTTTATCAACAAATAAGATAATTTATTGAAATGGTTAGAATTATTGTTTTTTCGTTGAGTTATTGGCTTATTAGTTGTGTGTGTTAATGTTTATTCGATTATGATTTAGGGCGTATGTTTCCCCCGCCATTAGGGTGATAGATAAGGGTCAAGTATTTCCCCCATAAATTTGTTTCACTAAGTGAAAACATTGTGAATGAAGGACACACCACTTTTGAGTATAGTGAGGTCATTGTTTCATGGAAGGTTTCATGTTTCGATTTGTGAAATGGAATGATTATGCAAAAATATATCATGTAAAATGATTTTAATGTATTTTTTTAGTTACTTATCTTGGAACAATTTTTAGAAAACTATATTACTATGTAAGTAGTTTATATTTTAATATAATATTTTTAAAAAATTGTTTTTATAAAATGTTATATATAAATTTGATAACAAGTTATATTGTAGTGGTGTTAGTAGAAAATTTATTCAGGGAAAACCTACTGAGTTACATTTATGAGCCCTGATTTTTCACTTTTATGAATTTTCATATATTTTTTTATCGATGCATATTCAGTGGTATAGTATCACAAATCTCTTATGTTGTTTATTTATACATGGGATGATTTGTAGAGTGGATCATGGAGCATGTTTAAGCATTGGATTTGTTGTTTTCATCGAGTTTTGGTGATCTTATGTTAATCTACTATGAACATGGTTGTTTTTTTAGACATCTATTGTGGTACTCATTGTATTTTTATTTTATATAACTAAAATTTTTGAGTTGTCATTTTTTTTATAATTAACTAGGTAGTGTTTATTTGGTGATTTATTGTTTAGTTGGTTTTTTTCTTTTAAAATGAAAATTTGTACACCCCTATTAATGAAGCCCTACAAATATATTTCTAACATTTATCATCTTCTTGATATCTCTTAAGTCCATATAACATTCCACCTCCTTCTCAAACCAAGGAGGAGTGAAAGGATATTATTGATACATTCACCCCACATTAATAAATTTCAACCTCTCAATTTGATCCTGAGCTTACAAACTAGGTTTGGAAATTAAAATATAACTTTATTGAAACCCCCCATTAGAAAATAATTAATAAATCATCAAAATTAAAGGAATGATAGGGGAGTATGAAGGCCAGATTGGATAACATGTACTAGGGTTGCATATTTGAAAACAAATAAAAGAAATAGGAAAAAACTATCATGTGCTGATAGAGACTGATATAGAAGAAGTTCATTATAAATTTAACCATTAAAAAATAGTAAATCTATATTGAAGTAAATGGTCATTGATTTCATATTAATAGATGTAATCATATTTTGTTTGTTTTTGAATATCTGGAAATAGATATGAGGAATTATGTTAAAAATTTAAATAATATCACCTGAAAATAAACTTACATGACAAGTAAAGTATCATTCTATAATAATTATTCATCACAAAAAAATCATTTTCTAGAAATTATGAGTACTTAAGATGATTTTTTCATACCCTACGAATTGGAATAAATTATTACAGATCAAAAAATACACAACATTATAAGTATCTATTTCAATGAGCATTATAATCTGACCAAATATGATATGGTTTGGATAAGATAAGATAATTCCTCCAAAATAATAAACCATTATATGATGAAAAACAACTTTAATCAAGAAATTTCAACAATAATACCCAAACCTCAACATAGATCAATTAGAATATCATCATCCTTCCACAAAATTATTCTTTACTAATATTGAATCCATAAAATAATAAATACATGATCACATACTCATCCAAATAACTTCAATATCTCTTAATGTCTCATAAAAATTTAATTTCCTAAATAACATAATCTCCAACATATGCTAACCATTTTCAAAAATAACTATTATCTTCATAAGTACATAATAAAATAATATTTGGATGAAAAATACAATTCAAAATTCATTCCTCAAAATATTATTTATACATTTATCATATTAGATTCTAAATAGAGTGTCAAAATTCTATAATATCATTAATCACTTAATCACTAAATCATTTTCAATCCCAATGTTAACCATTTGATAAAACATATGTACCTAAAATAAAAATAGCCATTATCTATTAGATAGTTTAACTAAAAAAATATATTGTTAACCAAGACTTCATTTAGGCCAGGGGTAGTGGTTACACCCGTGACACCCTATGGTTGTTGGTTGAAATACTACTACCTTCTTAGATGCGATAGGTTTTCACCTAGCCCACATGTTATGGGTTTTCTAAAAAAACTATTAATATTATCCAAAAATTGTGATAAGCATAATAAAAAAACTAAATATATTCAATATTAATGATATTTTTTTCCTCAAAGGTTATCTGATACATTTCATTTTTTAGTCCCAATAACATTACCATGACATAATCAATGAAAAATAAGTTTAACCCAATGAATGAAATTTGATTTAATTAATCACCTAAAACTTGTAAGAAGTCAAATCATATACCCTATAAAAGTAATAATTATCAAATGAAACATTTTATACTATGAGAATAATGATATTTAACATATTATATATTAATTCTGAGTATACATAAAACACACATAGGAAATATGTGGAGAATAAAGAAAATATATCATTTAAATAAAATAGAGATAATAAAACCCTTACCTCACTCATTATTTTGGATGTACATGATTTAAACTATAGTATAATGGTTTAAATAATGTATATTTTATTCCAGAACCATTAAATGTATATGATATCTTGTATGATCATTTTATCACACACTGGTTAATGATATTTCATTACATTCCTTGTTTTGGATGTTAACTGGTTCATTCTCCATTACATGTTTAGTTCTGTGAGTACCGATTATTGTGTATATTAAAAAGTTCAATCATATCAGGAATGATATAGATTTTATTAATATCCAATCTTTTAACTAAATATAGTATTATTATCATTCATTAATTATGAATATAGAAAATGATTCGCATCGTGTCATTGAGACTATAGACCGTACGCACGCACAAGAGACAATATCATTCAATTAAGGGTACAAGTATAAGAAATTTGATTGTTTATTATATATAAAAAATAAGTATCATGTTATAATTACCATATTTCTCTATTATTTCCAACATTATACCCATCCAATTAATGTAATTATGGAAAAAAATTACACCACGATGTGGAGATAGTTAGACGTACATAAGCATGTGCAAAGCCTTCATTTCTCATAGGATATAGAAAACAAGTAATTTGGTTTCCCCATAATAATAATAAAATATAAAAATATGTAATAAACAGTATTAATTACTTTTTCATGAAACAAACATGACGATGACGTATAATAAGAAATGAAATTCGATGAGTTGGTAAAAATGATTACATCTTCTTTGGTGGACTTCCATTTGATTTTTTATTAATGTATCTAGGATTGATCTTTTTGGAGTAACATTACCCCTATAACATTAATAAGGATGATTTGAAGATAAATTTTATTTTTTGGTCGAGAAATATGGCTCATGGTGTTTTGAATAAGTGAGGGATAAGGTGCCCTTTTTTAATTGGGGTGATGGGAAAATTTGAAAACTGTATAAATAATAAATTAATATAAATCAATTTTCTAATAAAAATGTCTCCAAACATATTTATTTAAAATATAAAATGAATATTGGTAGAAAAAATATCCAAAGACATTTTGATACATTTAGGTCACATTCTTACCCATTCATTTGTTTTATCCCTTTTTAAGTCCTTTAACGATTACGGTGACCACATACATTATTACTCTTCATAGTTTTATATAGTTACTATAAAATTACAAAAAACCCCTAAATGAATAATTTGTTAAATTTCAAACCTTTTCTAGGTTATTTTATTGAATATTATATTTTTATGAATTAGATTTCAATTAATTAAATATTATTTAGTTTAAAATATTATTAATTTTATTTTTTGTAATATTCATTATTTGTGATTTTAAAAAAATAATAACTACAAGATATATTTGAACTAAATATTTTATCACATAAAAAAAATATTTCTGTTATATATAAATTTTTATGATATTAATTACGATAAATTATATAAATTTTAATAATTTAAATATGCATTATTTTTTATTTCCATTAATTAATCAATTAAATTATCATCTTTGTGGAATCTGTTTAGTTAAATATTTATTTTATAAAATATTAAAATAAAATTACCACGGTTAAGATAAAATTTTATTATTTTATACTACTATTTATAGTCTAATATAACAACTGAATAACAATATATTATAATTTTAATATATATTAAAAAAATATTATAAAATATTAGAATTAAAAAAAAACACTATTAAAGGATTAATGTAATTCAAGTGTCTCAATGATTCCATGAAAGATTCCAAAGGATTATTTTTTTAGATAATAAATCATTCAAGAATACAATATCATGTATTAGAGTAATTTTATAATATTTATAATATTATTTGTACCCTTAAATACTTGATTTACCCTTAACCATGGAAATTAGAATTAATAACGATACTATTCATATTGGAAAAAATTGAAGGGGATTATTTTTATAAATATGGACCCTATAATTAATAATATGGATCGATTTTTTCAAAATTAAATTAACAATATTTTAATAATTTATATTTAAATTATTCTCACTAATGAGATGGAGCAATGTGTTTTTAAAATAAAAATGTTCAAAAGTTCACAAATTTTTATATCTAATTTAAAATTGAAATTAATTCTCATTATCATAATATTATATATTTTTTTGTAAAATGTAACTATTTATACTTAAAAAATTCTAATAAATAATATTAAAAAATAAATAAAATATACGAAAAACCAGTTTTCAAATGAAATAAAACATTCTTTACAATTCATAAGAAAATGATAAATATCAGAAATATTAAAAAAATTCGTCCAAAGTAAATTATTATATTACACTTTAAAATTGTATATTATTTTTTAAAATATTATAAATATATTTTTATAATTAATTTTTAATACTAGGGCACCTTAAAAAGTGTAAAAAATAGAAAAAACAATTCACAAGTATTAATACTGATTTATTATTATATCCAGTCTATAAAACACATGGGATAAATGATAAACACTATGTTGAACATATGACATATAAATATAATACTTTGGATATTTTATTCATTCTATCGAATTTAATGTCTGTGTTAAAATAATATTTTATTTTCCGTTTTTGTCGGGTGTTTCGCGCAATGTAAGATATCAAGGTGGTTAACTTTTAAAAGAGACATACCAAAAAATTTGTGGGTGTTACATTCTCTTATAAAACACATGGGATAAATGATAAACATTATGTTGATCATATGACATATAAATATAGTAATTTTGTAAATTTTATTCATTCTATTGAATTTAATGTCTGTGTTAATATATTATTTTATTTTATTTTCACGTGTGATTTAACTTTTCATATACATGATGTATTTTTAAAAAGAGAAAATTTCTACACCTTTTGATGGAACACTTATTTTAAATATATTTTATGATAGTTTTTTAAATTATATTTGAAAATATAATATGATTACTTGAAATTAGAATATAAAAATGTACTTTTTAAAATTTATTTTTAATTTTTTGATATGTTTTATGTTTTATGAATAGTTAAATATAATTAATATTAGTTGGAAACAACATTTTTATCTAAATAATTTATAGTTTTTAATAATATTTTTATTGACTTTAAAGTACAATTAAATCAATTTTATATCATTTAATCCAATTTAGGTCATGGGTATCAATTTGAAATTAAATTTGGATATAAAAATAGTTCAATATTTTGAATGTGTTCACAATGAAAACCCATCTTCTAATTCATTCTATGTGAGTAATATTTAATTAACTTCATCCAATTCTATCACTGGAATTTTAAAAAATGGATTCAATATTTTGAAAAATAGTGTAAAATTTTGGAAAATAGGTTAGAAATTATGAATAGTAACTTTACTAATTTATTTAATTACAATAGTAATGGGTGCATCACGTACGTAATGGTAAAAATAATGTTATAAATATTTTAAAAATATCCAAATTTTCTTAATAATTATATAGGAATATTGATTTTTATGAAACCCATCCTTGGGGCTATTTTATGAGCTCTTTGAGAAAATTGTATGAAATTAATAATATTATAGTATATTATTTTTTGGATAGTCAAATATGTCATACTCATGTTTTTAATAAGAATGAAAATTTTAATATGTGGTTTTTTAGAAGGTATCATCAACTATAAATTTTAATTTGAAATATAAAAGGATTATATTCATCATGATTATTTATATTTTATTTTTACTGAATAAATTATGAAATTTAAAACTTTCACAATTATGATGTTTTAAGGGTATAATTAATGGACATATCAAATAAATTTTATTAATAATATTAAAATAAACATAATTTTATATAATTAATATCATCAAAAAATGTTATAGATGACTTAGTCTTATTGGAGATGTATTAAACGATTTTTTTAAAATATCATGTTGTTAGGATATTTTAGAAAAATTATGTAATTAATAGTATCAAAATTCATTTCAATGATATTTAAAAATAAATAATAATTTATTAAATCATATAAAATTATTAAAATTATTAATTTCATCGAAAAGATTTTGATATAGTTGAAAATATCATACATGATCCATGTATGGTGTGTTTGAAAATTTATTGTATCTATATTAACCCTTACTGGGTAAAAACATATTTTTTCATAATAAGAGTTAAAGGGATTAAATAAGGGTTAAAGAGAAAAGCTACGGGTATGAATGTGACCAAATATTGTTTAAATAATATTGGATGAAAGGACATCAACTTATACTAATCTTAGATTTGAAATAAATAAATTAGGGAAAATTTATGAACTGAAAATTAATTTATAATAATATAATATTTTGATAGTTTCCAAAGGATCCACTCAAGTCAATTATAAAAAGGAACCTCCACCCTCACTTATTCACAACACCTTGATCCCTCTATCTCAACCAACCCCTATCTATTTATCATCACAAAATCCTTATCCAAGTTCAAGAGATCATTTTATTCCTAAAATACCAACCCTAGATCCCTTAAAAAGATATATAAATGAAGTACACCAAAGAAGACTTATTCATTTTTACCCACTCATCCAAGTTCATTTCTTCTTATACACGTTCTTCATGAGTTCTTCCCAACATAATGTAGTATCTCAAAGTCATCATTTAGTTCTTCCTGTACATCCCATTAATATATTTTTTTTCATTATATTGTAATGACTTCAGTATCATTTATATTATGATATATTATTATTATGGTTCAACCATAATCCACTTTTTATATATTTGACAAAAAATGAAAACATGGCATGTGAATATATATGACATACAATCTCCATGCCATGTTGTAATATTTTTTTGATCACAAATGTTCTTGTATAGTCATAATAATCGATCTAATGGTTATATATGATAATTATTACATGATACTGATTATGGTTAAATTAATATACCACCCACATCCTTACCCTTAAATCAATCAGGGAATGATATAGTTGCTCGTGCGTAGGTACAACCTTCCATATCCACAATAGTGTGTGATTAAATTTTGATGTAAAATATTTAATAATAATTACCAAAATTTATATAATTAATAAATTTTATATCTATAATCTTAATATCATTCTGTAGATGGAATAAATATATCATATTCATAATAAACAATACTTACATAACAAAAATTCCTAGTAAAATGAAGTAGTTAACACCCAACACATGTCTAATAACAGTATATTATTAAAATAATGATATTAGAGGATTATATATGATATCATTAATATGGATATGGTCATAATATATTTTTTTTACACAATTTAAAAAATTATATAGGAGGTTAAATCAAGATCAAATTAAGGAAATTTCATGGTAAAAAATTAATAAACTCAATTTTCATTAATTAGGTTAAACATCAATATCATTTATTAGGTTATTTTTCAAATAAATATAATAAAAATTATTTTTTATTTACAATTGTTTTATGTATATTTATAAGGGTAACACAGATAATTGATTCATTTGATTAATGATATGATCTTGGTAATAATTTATTTCATAATCTCATTAAAATTTGGGATTGTTTTTTATTTAATTATATACTGAGGAATATTTCTCTACCATTCCCATCATTTTAAAAAAATTTAATATTAAAAAAATATTGATTAATATTATTTTTAACACTATTTTACATTTTACAAAATTCATTAAAATGTATATTTTTTTATTTTATAAACATGGTTCTTTATGACATTTTCAACCAAGAAAACAATAAAATGGTTAACTCAGATGCTCCGTAAGAGTTACACACAATAGAATATATCTTGAAATAAATAATTCATAAGAAATATAGAGTTTTTAAATAATTGAAAACACATGCCAATTAATTCAATAACATTTATAAAATCATTATCCATTGATAATATCAATGTGAAAATACAATGGATAAAAATAACTAAAATATTAATTAAGGAAATTATTAATTTTTCAGTTTTATGTTTCTTAGGATGATAATTCCATTACAACCAAGACCATTCACACAACGGTTTAATCATTATAGGTAAAACCTATTTAATTTCACCAGCTTTGACATCTTATGAGACTACCGATACATTAGAGATATTCCAATATATGGTCACCACCTAGTATTTCAAGTCCTAAGAATTCCTAATATATTGATATGATTTATTTAACACATTAATCTATATCCCATATCAAAAAATTATCTTTGTTGAGTAAAAAATAGGGATTTTACATTATCTCCCCAAAATTTCAAATACCATTGATTTTAGACATAATATTTAAAAATGGTATAAGGATCGGGAAAGAATCAAATGAATAATTATTATGTATCAACTTCAAATATAGATAAACATGTTAAAATAAACATAATATAAAAAAATTCATTTTACATATTATGATTTCCTGGAAAAATCAATGGAGTATAAATTTAACCCAACGAACGAAAACTGGGTTATGAAATTATATACCACATATAATCAGTTCAATCATATGCCCCCAAAAAGTAATAAATATCAAATTAAACACTTAATAAAATTTACATACTTATATCTATGATATGATATATAAAATGGAATTATATACACCCCACATAAGAAATAAGTGGTGAATAAGGAATGTGTCTCACCGAAGTTAAAGTGAGATGAGAAACCCTGACCTCACACTTCCTTTATATTGTACATAACATAATATCCTAAATAATGGTATAAATAATGTTATTAATTTATAATATAAACATTTTCAAATTTGGGTTTTCTAATATTGAAAACTTATATCATTTTATCAGTCGTTGTTTTAGAATATTTTATTATTACCCTTATTTTGGGTGTTAACTGCATCATTTTATTATACATGTTTTGTCATCGAAATCCTTGTTCTGATGAAAAAGTTATAGTTCTGTCATATACCGAATGGGATTAATGTTATAAGTATCATATCAAATCCTAAAATTCATTTTTATAACCATTATTCTATGTTGATCATGGAAAATGAAAAGCATTGCATTGTGGAGACGGTAGACCGTACGTTCATATGAGCGACGATATCATTCCATTAATGGAAAATGGGAAGGAATTATATAGTATTTTAATTATATAGAATCAATATTATTTCATAAGTATTATATATCTACATATAAATTATTTCGATCATTATACCCTTCTATGTAAATTAGTGATGAAAAACACATTATAATTTATTGTGGAGATGATAAGTCATACATATGAATGTGCGATGATATCATCTTTCATATAATTGATAAAAGATAGAAAATGGTTGCATAATAATAATAAAAATATATATTCATAAATATCATACAGGATTTATTACATTATCATGGAAACAATACATGAGTATTATGTACAAAATGAATTGAACATGAATGTGTTTGTAAAAACGATTAACTCTTTTTCGGTTGACTTCCATTAAATATATTCTTAAGGGATATAGGGATGGTATTTCTGCTAGATCAGGACCTCAAGAACATGTATATGATGTATTTAAGATAAAAGGGTCGAGTTTATCTAAGAAATATTGCTCAATGAGGTGTGAATAAGTTGTAGAGGTGGTTCTCATTAATAATTGAGGCGCGAGACACTTTTGGTAACTCTTAAAATATTAAATTAATATAAGTTAATTTTTAATTCCAAATGTCCCCAATGTTATATTTTTTTAATATAAAAGTAATGTGGGTCAAAATAATCACATAAAATAATTTTTAGGCATGTTAAGAGAATAATTTTTCCCTTATCATTTGGTTTTATCCCTAATGTAAATGATTTAACTCTTACCGTGTCAACTTGAATTTTCACTCATTAAGGGTCAATATATATACAATAAAATTCCAAAAAGAAATATAAATGCGTAATGGGTGAAATTTTAAACACTATCATATCTATTTTAATGGAATTTATATTTTTTTAATATCATTTAATATAGTATTATTTATTTTAAAGTATCATTTATGTAAATTTGGACACTATTCATTAACTGGATTTTTAAAAAATATAAATACCCAATATATCATCAAATAAAATACTAATACATCACTAATATTTCGATTTAATCTAAAATCTAATTTTATAACACTAATTATCATATATTATATTTAGTTAAATATTTTTAATATCATTTATTGGAAATTTTCTTTAATTAAATAATTAATATATCATCATCGTCTAATACTTTTAGCTAAATATTTATTTAATAAAAATTAAATAAAAATTTAAATGATGAATTTAAACACATAATAATAAAAATAACTATATATAGTATAATTTATCTTTTGAATAATCTCATATAAAAAACGTTATAGTTAATAAAAATATGAGTATTTTATATTGGACATTACATAAAATAAAATACTATAAAATGATTAAAAGCATCCATGTTTATCCAAGATACCAAAAAATATGACCAAGGTTGATTTTGGTATAAAGTAACTCATAAAATAAAATTATTACACTGTTTTGGAAAATTTTACAATAATTATAATATTATTTTTACCATAAATTACCCGATGTACCCTTAATAGTGGAAATTTAAAAAAATTAGTAAATTATATATATATATATATATATATATATATATTGTCTAAAAATTAAAGAGACTTATTTACATAATTTGAAATTATATTTCTATATAAGGAATATATTTTTAAAATTTAAATATACATAATTAGAAAATATTATTTTAAAATTAATCCAACAGGCGAAAAGAGAAGAAGAGTTTTTAAAGTGGAAATATTCAAAATATTGAAATGTTTTTAAATACATATTCAATATGAAATAGATTCCAAGGAGAAAAATTGAATTAAATGATATAAAATTTATCTAAATATAATTTAGAACCATTGATATATATTATTTAATAATATAAATTATTTAGGTGAAGATTATATTTTAAATTAAAATTCTGCAGTTTTTACTTTTCATCACAACATAAAACATATACAAAAATAACAAAAATTAAATCAAAGAATTTGATATATTATCATTTAAAAGAATTTTTTTTTATATTTAAAATATAATTAATAAAAGTGCCAAAATGCAGATTTACAACATGTTCCCCAATTAAAGGAGGCAAATATTATTTTAGACAAATATATCTTATTATGAATAAAATTGAATTTTTTCATATCTTATTCTTATAAAATATATTTGGATGAATGTAAAAATAATAATAAAAATATAATATATTAATTTTAAAATTTGGTTAATAAAATTCATTCCCTCTAATTAAATGGCTAGGACGTAATGTCAATGTTAATGTAGTGGTATTTAATTGGAAATTATTATTCATTTAATATTCCTTTTGTTTGAAATGTAAGCTATAAATGAAATTAAATTTATTTAAAACAATACATATCATAAAATATTTTTGTGTTACAATTAATCTTTCAGATAAAATTAAAAATATTTATTTCAAACCATTTAAAAATTCATGGAAAAATTAAAATATCATTAATAATTAAATTATGAAAATAAAAGGATGTTTGGAAACTATTTTGGAAAATTAAAGATATATAAGAAAACAATACTTCATAAAAGTAATAGTATATACACAACATACAATTAAATCTGTCTGTTATTTCAAATATGTCTCAATAGAATGGAAATTAATAAACAATCCCTTTCAAATATCATTTAATTGATGTGATAATAAATCAATGATGAGATTGTTTCCAAAAAATTAAAATCCATAGAAAAAGTGTAAATAAAAATTCCAATCAAAGAACATTTCACACAAAAATATGACATAACGTAGTAAATGAAATAGAAGTATAACCTAGTTAACATAAATTGAGTTAAAAAACCTCTTACCACTGGGTAGATTTCAATTCAAATCCAATTGAATGAAATAATTTTAATTGAAACATAATATACAGAGTAATATTATGGATTCATGATATATCATAAAAAATGTATCTATATTCGTGATTTTAAATAGATTTTTATTATAACATTAAAATATTCTTCAATGAATAGAAATTGAGATAGAATCCATTACCTCATGTCCAAATCATCATATGTGTTCTTTATAATACTATATAATAGACATATATAAATTTTCTACTTTTTTAATAACAATTTTAAATGATTATTATTCTTTTAATTTTAGTTATTATAATTATATATTTAATCACACAATCAATTTTGTTAATATTGGCTATTTTTACTATATTTGGTTGATATGTCCCAAATGAAATCCTTAGGGATAATATGGTATATGAGGTAATTTTTCCATAATTACCTTAATAATTATCATCAAATTATTATCATTTTTAAAAAATAATTATTTTTTTAATCCACCCATTAAATATGGTCATAAAAAATGAAGTACGATACAACCACAGAGACGGTAGACTATATGTTTTCATGTGTAATGTAGTCATTTTTTTCAATAGTCATGATGGTATGAAATTAATAATTATATTATATTTCTATAGATATAATTATATCAAAAATAAAACATTATTTTTTCAAATACACTTACATACATCAGCCCTATAGTACAGTAATGGAAAATTAATCACACCCCTTTGTGGAGTTGGTATCCACAAGTACAGACAAACAATTTTATAATGTTTCAATAAATTCAAAGGTAATAAAATATATGATATATTAAAAATCTAAAATGATAAATATTTATTTTACATAATATATATAAATTAGACCCATTATCAAAAACATTTTTGATAGGTGATCATGGAAAATTAATGACATGAGTTCGAGAAGCGGTAGTCCTCTATAAGAAGGAATGATGGCTTCATTTCCCATTTGATGGATGATGAGACGGATATAGGATATGATATTATCATAATAAAATATCGTTATATGGGAAAACAATTTATACTATCATAATGGTTTAATAATATTCTGCTCATATGTTAGAAGAAATAATAAAAATAGTATGATAAGAACGATACATACTCTTCATAAATCATATTTCTGATTAAAACAAAAGCCTTGATAGGATATTTTTATTATAAAAAAAGGGCACTGGGATATGGTGTGGGATTTAATTATTGGATTCAGGTTGGTATTAGAAAATATAAATTTTTTTAAGTGTCAATGTAATATGAGATTAGGTTCCCTTTTATTAGTGTAGGACATGACACTAGGGAATTTTAAAAAATTTAAAATTAAAAGAAATTTATTTTCATTATAAAGGAAATAATCTAATATAATTATGTTATAAGATGAGTATGGGTCTAAATAATATATTCAAATATAATTTATACGAGTTTAAATTATGATTTTACCCTTATATCTTGGTTATAACCAGCATCAACCCATTTTAATAATTACTGTGATAATATTGTTTTTACTCTTAAAGGGTAAACATAGATACTATAAATGTAAAATTGGACAATAAATAAAACATGACATATATTTTGAACCATATTCCAATAACTTTGTTCAATATTGTCACACCCCAACCCTTTTTATTATAATTTTATTTTATTATTTCTTGACTTCAGTTAGCATCGTCAAGTCGCAAGTTTTGCACAGGTCTAATTTTTTTATCCTTTATTAGTTTTGGTGGGTGTTGGACCGGTGTGCGGACATCGCATGGTTGGCGGTGAACATGCAATCGTCCTAAGTGGTTGCACAAGTGTGTAATGTTTAAAATAAATAAAATTCGATTAAAATAAAATAATTTTAAATTGTAAATTGTAATAATAATAATATTATTGTGTAGATCAAAATATTTTTCATTATTAAAAATTATTAATAATATTATAAATGAAATGGTTGTAAATATAATTATGTAGTTGTTATTAATATTGTTATTATTTAAATGAAATTGAATAAAATTATGACTTTAATAATTATTATTTTCAGTGTCATTTTTATTATTATTATCATTAAAGTAATTTTTTTAATCAGTTTATTATTATTATTATCATTAAGAAAATTAATGATGTTGTTGTGAATATATAAGTATTAAAATTATAGAAAATATTGTCATTAAATTTTATTATTATTATTATTATTATTATTTAAATGTTTATTATTATTATAATAATTATTATTAAGATATGAAGACTAAAAGAAAATTGAAAACCTAATCTACCCAGCCCAGGCGGCGCCCCCCCATTCCCCCACCTGCTACTGCATGAGGCGCACCCACCACACCTCCCCCCTCTTCGCGCTGTGGCCCGACTGCCGTTTCCCTGCGCTGATCGCACGCCGTCCGGTAGGCCATGCCACGCCGACAGCACCCCGACGCCCCTCGACCGCTCCCCGCCTTCCTCGCTGGCCCGCCTCTTTCTCCCATCACCGGCCCTTGTCCATGCGCCGCCCTGCTGCCCTACACCTGCCAGATCTCTCTTCCCCCACACCTCCTGTGGCCGTCCTCTCCCACTCCGGCCCACCGCAGCAGTCTCCGACGGACCCGACTCCAGTTACCTGGTGCCTCGAACCCCCTTTCTCTCCCTTTTTCCAGTGGCCCGAGTCCCCTCCGCCTAATTCCAGCGAACCTGACCCCTGCCATCCGACTACCTTCCAGCACAGACCTGAATTCCCTTGCGGAACACCTCCACTCTGCTCGGGCACGGTCTCGTTTCCCCTCGCCACCAAACCATGGTTTGCATCTCATTCCAATTTTGGGTTTTTCTTCAATTAATCCAACTTTGATGTATAGGTTTGTGATTCACGTGGTTTTCATGGTGTTCAGAGTGGGAAATTGATGTTTTGTGGCCCCTTTAGTCTAGGTTCTGACATCCTCCGCCAAGGGAGAGGCGACAAACTCATTTCGATATGCAGCTGTTGTTTTGGGTAAGATTTTATACCAGTTGATTGGTATTGCACTACTTGATTTAGTGTCTTATGTTGTATTTCTGTCCCAGATTTTTTATTTTGTTGTCTTCTAGTCTGCGCTGCACTAACTTTGGGTGTCGACTTTGTTGTTATGGTGTGGCGATAATTTTTCGAGTGCGTGAAAATTTGTGGGAGTGCGTGTATGTGAGCAGGTGACGGTGTGATTTTAAAAACATTGGCTCGACCAATTATTTGAGGTTGGTGTTTCCAACCATTTATTTTTTTGATTCAAACCTTGAGCACATGAATGTTTTTAATTAATTCTTATATAGCAATTTCATATCTATTCTACTCATTGAAAGCATTATACATAGTTATACTATTGTTTTGAATTTCTAAAAGTGGCTTTTGATTTATGTTTATATGAAGTGAATAGGTTCTTGCTAATGTTAATTGATTTCTTCGTGATGTGTTTGGTTGTAATTGATGGTGACTGTGTTTGGAAATGTAAAATTGTTTTGGTGTGTCTTTTTGAAAAAAATGATGAACCAATAAGTTGTTTTAGAAAAGATTTGGAAATGGTGGTTGGTTTGAATGATGCATTTTTCTTTTATAAAGTGTTTTGAAAGAATTGGGTTTGGTTTCAATGCTAATGTGTTTTATGAATGATGGTTTCTAAGATGATTCTTCTAAAAACTAGATGCTCCATTGGATGTTGGCACATCCATGGGAGCACTAGGTCCTCTCATGGCTGTGCCTCCAAATGAAAATGACACATTAAAGAAATGTTTTTTTAAACTAGGTTTCAGAGAAAAAAATGTTTTAATTCAAATGGAATTGAAAAAAGTTGTCCCGGTTGGCTTTTGGTGTGAGTTAGATTGTCGTTTTTCTTAATGGCCCATTTGGTAAACTTGAATTGCTTGGGTGTGTGTTTCGATCATAATGGCTAGTTTGGATTTGAAAATGTAAATGATATTTGTGTAATATTTTGGGTAATGCCTTTGGGCACGTCAAGTTAAAGTCCCATTTTTCTCTTCCAACTCAACTGTAATATTTGAGTTGACTCTTTTAAAATAATGTGTTTTAGAAAAAATGTGAATGCCCGTTTGGCAACTTAATGTGTTTTAGAAGATGGTTTGAATGTTGAAATGATGTGACAACCCAATTGTTACTTTGATGATGTGATATAGGTATATATATATATAAATACTTATAGGGAACCTCTTTAGGGGGACTCCCCTTAGAAGGTTGTCATGTAGAGGTGTCCGTGTAAGGGGTTGTCAAGTGTGGTGAGATGAGTCATGCGTGCCAGGGCATCGCACTTACACAGTATTATTAAAGCTACCATGGGTTCTTGTGTGTCTTTTAGAGATCCATTGATGGTTGCTGATTAATCCTGATTAGACGGGTTGGTACCCCATGGATTTGTTGTTAGGGCATGTGGGCTTTTCCACTGGATTGGTTAGTTGGGGAAGCCAATTGGTTATAGACTTAAAAGCATCACCATACGCCGGTAGGTAGTTCCAAAACTGAGTACGTGAAGGGGTTTTCTAGGGATGATTAGGATCGTCCATGGTTATTTCTTATACCTTCTTGTTTACTTTTACATACACTTGGTTTCTAGCATTTACTTATTACATGATCTTCTTTTCCAAAAATTTGATAAACATGGATTTGCAATTCAACTTTTTTTTAGAAATGCATTATTTTGGGGAAAACGGTTTGTGGTGTGGGTTGGTTTTGAAATGGTAAATCAGGATCCTTTTCCCCTTAAAATATGAAAAACCTATTTTCTATATTTTTATGTGAAAACTAGTGTTTTGGGTTTTGTTTTGGAAAGTGGTCTCTGTTGGATTCTGTGGTTTACTTGGGAAACCCTACTGAGCATTTTTAATGCTCACGCCTATCCTATCTTTTTAGATGCAGGTTCAGTTTCTTGGTTCAGCTCTTTGTTTCTTCGGCCCGTTGAGGCAGATTGTTAGTGTTGGAGGTGACCTAAAGGTCAGATGGAGGTATGTGTACTTTTTTTTTCTTTCCACTGCTAGGTTTTTTATCATAAGTTTTTATTTTTCTGTTTATCTTTTACACATGGGACAATCATTCCCCACATTTTAAATTTTGATGTTCATCACTTGTTACAATCCCCGGGGGATCAAGAATTCCCCTCGGGACTTTTCACAGACCGGCTTAGGGTCGACCCGGTCCGGTTGTTGACAAAATGGTATATAAGGAGGCCCTTGTTATTTGGGGTGTCTGGTAGAAGGAGATTAGGACTGTCAGGGCTCAGGAGGTAGGTTAGAGGTCGATGCCTGATCACCACCACTCGCGATGAGACCTGAGTTACCAGGGGTAGTCCAGGATTTGAGTCTTTTTTATTTGGATATTTTGGATTGACGGATGACTATGGGAGTTAATCAGTTCATATTGCGACCTCACGCGGGGTGGTGACCCATGTGGAGTCCAAGTGCCCAGTTTAAGGTCTTCTTTGAGTTATGTCTTACTTGGGGCATGGATAATCACCATGTTGCTGGGTTAGGCACAGACACTAGTCCCTCATTCGGATGGCATATAGTTGTTTTTGTTTCATTATGAACACATGTCGATGTGTGTGTGTGTTGAAAATGAAAGTGATTTCGAAATTAAAAAAGTGTTTCTTCCAAATTGTTTTTGAAATTAGTAATGTGGGTTTTCAAAGAGAAAGTGTATTGGTTTGAAAAAACATGGCATGTGTTTGGATTTGGTAAGGAAAAGAAGTGTTCCAACCTTGACACTCCTTATGAAGGGTCATACGTGCGTGGGTATGCATGAAAGTGTGTGGGGGCACTTGTTCACAGATGATGTGAGAGAGATTGAATAAACACACATGTGATGGTTCATAAGGTTCCATAGGCGAGTTTTAAAATTTTAACTAAATAATGGTTTTTGAAAAGTGATTTATGCTTGTATTTGTATTTTTTTGGATTATGGGAAAGTTTCCCTTGTCTTGTGTTGTTGCTTTGATTGATTTTTGTCATGATGCCGGTTTTGATGATGTTTTTCATGTTGTTATAAGTGTGCTACCCAGAAAGTCTCCTAATGTTGCTAATGAGCAATGCCCAGTTCCCGGATCTTTTCATGTGTTTCATGTCTAATGAGGTAGTCGAAGTCTGTTAGAGGCAGTTGTATGGTCCATGGAAATAGTGTGTGGCTCTGGATTGTGGGGAACTCACGAGGGTGATATGGTTCGTACCGTCTCAGTTTTATTGGAGGGTCCAGATCTAGACTAGTAAGGATGAGATGTCCCATTGCCGTTGGAGTTCAGGATGTAGTTGGTGGTGGTTGGTTTTTGCGAAGGTTCCCCATTTGGTGAGCGGGGTGTGCTAGCAGAATCTATTTATGAAGAATCTTTTTCATCGGTGCTGACTTCCAGTTTTTTGGACCACTATCTTCCATGCCACTAGTGTAGCTGGTTCAGGCATTCTAATACGATTTTTCACATTAATCCGAAGTCTTACTACCGTGACACTATTCGGTGCACCGGGGATAGTTCAAAAAGGAGCGATGTTCGGGAGGGAGTTATATATTGGAGGACACAAATGTGTGACTGTGAGGAAAGAGATGCTTCAGCCATTAGGGCCCCAACCACATGTCTTTGGGTGAAGCTCACACACAGTCAGGAGTTTGCAAGGGTGTGTGGAACGTCGGTCCGAATAATGTTTTCAGCTTTAGGAGGGAAATATCCAAAGTTTTCTTGTTCTGTTCTTATCACCGTCGTAAGGTCATCCTTGTTTTGGTGGTGTGATGGATTTGTTCTACTGTAGTTTAAGCAATGTTATTTTTTTACAGTGTGTTTTCAAATCATTCAGATTTCCTTGAAGGTTGTTGGGCCCGCGAATAAATGGGTCCTTATAATTTTGAGTTTGGTCTCAATTGTGTTTTTAGGGGGGGGGGATGTTTAGTTTTATGAAATTAATGTACGGTGCTTTGGGGTCCCTTCTAAGTTCATGCTAGTAATTCTCTAGTCTATGGTTGCGTTGAAGATTTTATTCGGTCAGTGTGTGAGGGGCTGAGTTAAATTTCGTATCCTCAGGGCGTTGGGTCATTTCATAGAAAGAATTCTGTTTAAGTCTCTGAGTGTTGTTCCGTCCATGTGGAGAAATTAAATGGGTTCATTTTGGGAGTTACCGCGTTGGCCTCCCTCGGTGGGTGGTGTGTTCGGGTTTCAAGGTTTTCGTATTAGTGAATTCTCGTGGTGTGGAGAACCCTCCCGTTTTCTCCCCTCAACCTCGGGCTTTAGTTTTCTATTGAATTGGTTGGGTGTGACCTATTGAGAGTAAGGGCATCCTGGGATTCACAGTTTTCCCTCAGTTTTGTCTAGGCATGGACTCGAGTTATGATAAATATTGGCTTGGTGACTTTCTGGGGGAAAGATGTTTTGTGGTAGGGAGAATTGTCACACCCTGACTCTTTTTATTATAATTTTATTGTATTATTTTTTGACATTGGTTAGCTTCTTCAAGGAACATGTTGAGCTCCAGTCTAAAATTTTGACCATTTATTAGTTTTGGTGGGTGTCGGACCGGTGCGCGAACATCGCATGGTTGGTGGTGACCGCGTGATCAGCCCAAGTGGTCGCACAAGTGTGTAATGTTTAAAATAAATAAATTTTGATGAAAATAAAATAAGTTAAAATTTTAAATTTTAATAATAATAATATTATTGTGTAGATAAGAATATTTTTCATTATTAAAAATTGTTAATAATATTATCAATGAAATAGTTGTAAATATAATTATTTAGTTGTTATTAATATTGTTATTATTTTAATGAAAGTGAGTAAAATTATGACTATAATTATTATTATTTTCACTGTCATTATTATTATTATTATCATTAAAGTAATTTTTTTAAATCAGTTTATTATTAATATTATCATTAAGAAAATTAATGATGTTTTTGTGAATATATAAGTATTAATATTATAGAAAATATTTTAATTAAATTATTATTATTATTATTATTATTTAAATGCTTATTATTATTATTATTATTAAGATATAAAGATTAAAAAAAGGAAAAAAATTGAAAACCTAATCTACCCAGCCCAGGCGGCGCCCCCCCATTCCCCCGCCTGCTTCTACGCGAGGCGCACGCACTGCACCTCCCCCCTCTTCACGCTGCATCCCCGCCGCCACCTCCCTACGCTGCCTGCCCACCGTTCGGCAGGCCGTTCCATGGCGGTCGTGCCCCGATGCCCCTACGCCACTCCCCGCCTTCCTCGTCGGCCCACCTATTTTTCCCTTCACCTACCTTTGTCCCTGCACCGCCCTGTTGCCCTACACCCGCCAGATCTCCCTTCCCCCGCACCTCCTCCGGTAGTCCTCTACTACTCAGGTCGGCTGCAGCCGTCTCCGGCGGACCCGACTCCAGCGACTCGCTTCCTCGAACCCCCTTGCACGCCCTTTTTCCAGTGGCTCGTGGCCCCTCTACCTTGTTCCAGCAAACCCAACCCCTGCCATTCGGCTACCTCCCAGCACAAACCAGAATTCCCTTGAACAACACCTCCGCTCTACTCGGGTGCGGTCTCGTTTCCCCTCTTCGTCAAACCATGGTTTTTATCTCATTCCAATTTTGGTGTTTTCTTCAATTTAACCAAATTTGATGTCTCAGTTTGTGATTCACACTGTTTGCATGGTGTTCCGAGTGGGAAATTGATGTTTCGGGACCCCTTTGTTCTAGGTTTTGACATCCGCCACCAAGGGAGAGGTGATGAAATCGTTTCGCTATGCCACTATTGTTTCGATTAAGAGTTTATACTAATTGATTGGATTTTCACTATTTGATTTAGTGTCTTATGTTGTATTTGAGTCCCAGATTTTTATTTGGTTGTGTGCTAGTCCGCACCGCACTAACATTGGGTGTCGACTATGTTGTTATGGTGTGGGGATAATATTTCTAGTGCGTTATCTTTTTTGGGAGTGCGTGTATGTGAGAAGGTGATGGTGTGATTTCAAAAACATTGGCTCGACCAATTCTTTGAGGTAGGTGTTTCCAACAACTTCCCTTTTTGATTCAAGCCTTGAGCACTTGAATGTTTTTAATTAATTCTTATATAGCATTTTCATCTCTATTGTACTCATGGAAATCATTTGAAATAGTTATACTATAGTTTTAAAATTAGAAAAGTGTCTTTTTATGTAAGTTTATATGAAATACATAGGTTCTTGATAAAGTTAATTAAGTGGTTCATGTTGTGTTTGATTTTAATTGAAGGTGACTCTGTTTGGAAATGTAAAATGGATTTGGTGTGCTTGTTTGAAAAAAATTATGAACCAATAATTTTTTTTATAAGAGATTTGAAATAGTGGTTGGTTTGAATGATGCATTTTTCTTTTATAAAGTGTTGTGAAAGAATTGGGTTTGGTTTCAATGCTAAAGTGTTTTATGAAAGATGATTTCTAAGGTGATTCATATAAAAACAAGATGTTCCATGGGATGTTGTCACATCCATGGGAGCACTAGGTGCTCACATGGATGTGCCTCCAAATAAAAATGACACATTAAAGATAGGTTTTTTTAACCAGGTCTCATAGAAAATAATGTGTTATTTCAATGGGAATTGAAAGAAGTTGGCCCGGTTGGCTTTTAGTGTGAGTTAGATGATCATTTTTATTGAAGGCCCATTTGGTAAAATTGAATTGTCTAGGAGTGTGTTTCGATCTTAAGGTCTAGTTTTTCTTAGAAAATGTAAATGATATTTGTGTAATGTTTTGGGTAATTCCTTTGGGCACGTCAAGTTAAAGGACCATATGGCTCTTCCAACTCAAATGTAATACTTGTGTTGACTCTTTCAAAAGAATGTGTTTTTGGAAAAAATGTGAATGTTCATTTAGAAACTTAATGTTTTTTAGATGATGGTTTGAATGTTGATGTGATGTGACGGCCCAGTTGGCATTTTGATGATGTGATATAGGTATATCTATATATATATACATACTTTTGTGAATGCCTGTTTGGAAACTTAATAAAATATTGTCTTGAGAAATCAAAAATCAAATATGAAATATAAGTGTCATACCTCAGTAACATATTTATATTAAGATGATTAATTGTTAAATGTATTATTAAATTTGTTTATTTTATTACTTGAAGAAGAAAATGATCTCTTTTATCTTTTGAAGTCTCTCACAAGTAAAAATTATGAAGAATAGTATTTCCATTTGAATATCATATGAATAAATATATTTTTACTTAGATTAACATTATATAATTTTAAATATCTTAATAAGTCATTATGATCCTTGAGAGTATATTAGAAAAATGTATTTTCTAGTCAACATAAATATCACCATTTAGAAAGTGAATCATTTCTTTGTATGGAAGGATACAATGAAAAATATTAATTAGAAAGGTTCTATAAAATATAATTCTATATTTGGATATAATGAATGCACATGATTACTAGCCTAAAATATAAAATTTTAATCAAATTATCAGGTTGACCGATATGATTATCTCATGTGCAAGATCAGAATTAATGATGATATTTAAAATAAACATTTAGAAGTTGCGTGAAGCAGATGTGGATGGGATAATTTTAAATATAACATGTATATAAGAATACTATGAACATATATACATAGACAAGATCAAATGGAAACTATAATATTGGGCCTACAAGTTTATGATTTGTAGTGAAGATATTTCTGTGCTACATCTTAAAGACATACATCTTCTAAGAATATATCTTCCACTATTATCATTTCTTTCTTTAAACTGTGTTGTTCATTCATTCATTAAAAAAATTCATCCTATTTTGTTTATAATCTTTTTATGAGTGTGTGTTGGGACCTTGGATATGTATTTTAAGGATAGATCATGTATGAAATCACATACACCTTTGTATTTAGTGATACTACCTTTACTCACCTGGGAAATCTTGATAAGTGGGGTTACATAGTTAAAATTATTAAAATTTCGCTGTAGATTGTTAGTGTAGTCGGCTAGGAATTTTTTTATCTCTCAACCACTATAAATATTAAATGTACAATACATTTATTTTTTGTTTATGTATTTTCACCACCGATTCATTGTAAGGGAAATATTGCAACCATCATACCTGAAGATGGAGGTTTTCTATAAAGAATATTTTTATGAAATGAATTTAATGGCCCTTGAGTTTTCAATTATCCATTCTTTTGGGAAAACACAGACTCCAAGGAAGCAAGAACGGGAAGGGATAAATCCTTCAATTATAGTATACCAATAATATTGGTATGAAATTATATGGTTCTGTTTTTATGTCTACTTAATTAATTTTCCTTTTTAGTATTGTTTTCCAAATATTTCTTTCCATGTATAGTGTGGATGTATAAATAGTTTTCTCTTACAAGGTCTTGTCTTTTTGTGAGTTGGAAATTTATGAAGGGTTTTTAATTTTTCATTATAGTATGGGTTAAATCATGATAAAATATTAAAAATGATAAATAAAATTTTGTAATTCCTCTAAATTGTTTTTTGATTTTGAATGAGGATTGCATTGTGGATTGCATTTTCAGGATAATATTTTTGGTTTGGGCATGAAACCAATGTTTTAAAAAGGTTCCATCCCATGGTGCATATATAGAAAATTCTTAGTGCAATATGTGTGACATAACCATGCCATAAATATTTCACTCATGCATGGATTGAGAATCTATGTGTAGGATATAGAAACTCTATAGTAGGTCTCCAATTTAATATAGTCATGATAGAGTGATGACCGACAATTTGATTAACCATGAATTATAACCATGCCAGGTGGAGTGATCCTTAGATAGTGGAGGAACACCGATGAAAAAATATTTGGAACATCATGCGAACAAACCATAGAGATTACCTAAAAGGTAGAAATGACATTTTCTCCCTATGATCCATAAAGTGGAATCCCACTCTTCCCACCCCCTTTCATTCTCACATGAAACAGGTGGTTTTCTTCTCTCATTCATCTCTTCAACCCCTTCAGGAGGGGGGGGGGGTTCTTTGGGGTCCCTTCATTGTTTTTATCATCTAGTATACATTCTAGGTCACCCCTTATATTCATAATTGATTCTTGGATTCCAAGTTAGGGTTTTTAATTCATGTTCCATTGGATCATGGTGGAATGAGATATTGATGATGGGATTATCATTCTTATGGGGAAGTGGATGAACAAATAATATATCTATAATTATACACATTTTTTTAATTGAATGTGAATTTCTATGGTAAATTGTAATATATTTACATATTAAATTAAATTTTCTGAATTGTTTTTTGATGTGGTTTCATAGGGTTTATGCATAGCTTGAGGTTAGGCTACTATTCTAGACTATTAGCGAGTGTTAGGTTATGATTTTTGTGGGATATGATCAAAAAATGATGTTTTTGGATTTTTTCATTTTTATTTATTTTATATTTTATAATTTAATGTTTTATTTGATGTAAATGGACTGAGATTGAGAATTCCAATGTTAGGATTGATCTCAGAAGACGTTGTGGCTTACCTTGAACAATAACAATCATGGATGTAGTATTAAAAATCTATTTTAAAATGATTAAAATATTACAATCAGTATGTGGAATTTCATATATGACATAGATTATTTATGCATCTTTATGTAGTTTGTGTATGTATGATAATTCCCAGAGGTTTATTCCACCAATTTAGATTTACCCCAATGAACTATTAAATTAGATTATTTAATTTGTAATTAAATAGATGAATGAAAGTGGTCACTAACAAACCTTGTTGGTTAGTTTTATAAATTATCTTGAGACTAAGACTAATATTGATGGTCCCCTATGGGATTCCTCTAATTATGGTTTACCTAGTGGATCACCTTATGGATGGATGCACTTAGTTTTCTATTTATAAGACCCCTAGTGGGATGTATTTTTTTTAATGCAAACGTCAAGGATATTAAGTAGGATTAATCTTTTTTGAATTGAGATAAGGGACCTTCTCGGTACCTAAATTGTTGATAAACCCTAAAATAGTGTATATGGGAGTGGTAGTGATGGAAGAGGGTGTTACCATGATCCCATATTGAACATGTAATCCCATAAGGTCATGGCTATATTGGTGGGTCAATATAAGGACATGAGCTTAAAACATTACATAATCTTGAATTAAATGAATAATTCACATTGGGGATTTTTTCAGGTTTAGTGTTTTATAGAAATATGCCATAACTATAAAATTACACCATATGAATTACAAAGTAGACACTTCTTCTCAATTTCTATTTTGTCAAAAAAATATAAAAACTCTTGAAAAAATGAATTATGTCTAGTTCTATGTTTTAAACACCATGATATTTCCTTTATCCCATCCTGGACCCTATTCATCTTTATGTCATGTGAATAAAATTTAAAAAAATGGGATGAGCCTAAGAAATATCAATACGGGTAATAAAACAAAGAAAAAAACAGTATTTCGTTATCACATACATAACATAAGATCTTTAATATATCTCATGAAATCATAAGATTTATGAATAAGACATTGAAATGATAAATCATAAAGGTAACTTGTTGCATCCATATCATACTTACATTATTTTTATCACAACTACGTAGGTAGAAACATTTGGAATACCCTTAAAAGTATATTCCCTAAATATCTTAGGAGAAACATTCACATTTACCTCTATCGTGTTACCCAATTCATTGGAGAGCTATCTCGAGCTCCCCCAACCTAGGCATATCACGAAACCACCCGTTTTCGTAAACGAATCCCAAGGACCATAATAGAATCAAAACACATAACGTAAGCATAAAGGAAAGATAAAAATCCCAAGTTGTAATCACAATATATCTTTTCAAGATATTGAAAAATATCTTGAAATAATAAATCCAAAAACCATTTTCAATAACAAATTATGTAAAAGAGTATATGGTATTTATTTTCCATTTAAAAACATTAATGGCTTCTTATGGAAGCAATAGATTAGATAATACTCACAGCGGAGAAAAAGGTTGTTATCATTGCTTACATTAAAAAGAAACATTATTTTATTTTGATTAGTAAAAATATTTATAAAAAAAATCTCTTTTTATGAAATGAAAATTAAAAGGTGTTTATACAACATATAAATGAGAGTCATGTATCAAAAAAATATCCCTTAATGAAAGGAGATAGAGACGAAGTCCTTTACCTCGTGTCTAATTTGACCCATTCATTCTTTAATCTCCTGATTAATAAACTAATGATAATTTATAAATTCTTAAGTTACTTTTCATGTTTATTATACCTTATATATAACTTATTATAGTGTTATAAACATTATGTATTCATTTAAGTTAATAACAATAGTTTTATTAATATTTGGTACTTGAGTCAAAAATGATCTTCTTATAATTACAATTTGTTCATGTGGAAAAATATCCATTATATCCAGAATGATATTCATGACATAGATATCAGATATATAATATATATATAGTGTATTTATGTATTTATAATAGTATATAAATTATAGAGATAAGAAATGAAATTCACCGTTCATGTAGACGGTAAGTCGTACGTACGGATGAACGCTAATTTCTATTCTATTTTTTATTTTAACGGAACTAAGACATAATGATACATAATTATATTATAATTATAGTATAATATCATATATAATATCATTAACTACATAATTTATACGTCCCACATATGGAATTAACAATTCATTTCGCTTCGATGGAGCGGTAGTCCGCACTTCTTCAAATGAAATTATCACATTTACCCAAAATGGAATCCATAATGGTATGCTATATATGGAAAATGAAAAAGAATAATGAAAACATAAAAAATATATATCATATATATATACAGTTCCATCATAATGTAAACCATTATAAGCAGTAGGATAAAATTGATCAATCGTCATTTCGCAAGGCTTTAGTTTTACATCCACCGAAACAATATGTTTTGTACCCATAAATACATGTGTGGGTAATTATAGTTCTAATATTTATCATAATAATATCCTAGTATATTAAAGATACTAGTGTTGTTATAAAAAAATGAATAAAAAGATTTTAGGGGGTTGAAGATGTAAAATAAAACAAAAGAACTTAAGATAACATGTTACCTTTAAATCAGGTACCTCTCTTGGGTTTGAACCAAAAGGGTTTGTTGAAGGACCTTAATCAAATGTTTAGGATTTCATGAGGAGGATAGGTATGTTGAGAGCTTAATTGGGCTGAGTTTGGATGATCCAAGGAGCTTGAGAGGTGTGAGGAATGGGTTAGAGGTAAGGGCTTTTTATAAGGGGGAGTATGGGATCTTCTAGAATGTGTGAAACAATTATTTTATTACATAATGATTTTTGGTTTCAAAATGTCCAAATCATAATAAAGTATATGATAAGATGACTCATGGTTGAAATAAAATCATCCAATTAGAATTGGATAGGTTTTGGATATTATTTTTATCTTTATAATCTTATTTATTTAATTCATTTATTAAGGAGGTAAACACCACATCATTATTGTGTCAAAAATAATTTGATTTATTTAATGTATAATTTTTTTTAAAAAAATTACAATGATGTATAAAATATTATTATCTTTATAAATAATATTTATAGTCTAAATGTGAAATTATATAAGCCTATGTAAAAATTAATTTACTAAAAGATTTTTGCTAATGTCATTTTTTTCATTACTTTGAGTTAATTAAAATAAATTGTCATTATCACTCCAAAGTGGCTCCATGAGGTCCCAAAATCGACCCAAGGATGCCGTTGGTCAGAATTGTATGAACTAATAGGATTAGGACACTATTTGGGTAATATTATAATATTATTGTAATATTTTTTTACCCTTATTTACCCGATTTACCCTTTAACCATGGTAAATAAAATATTTACTGAAGTAAATATTCATAATGTCTCAAGATAACAGTTACCTATTTACAAAACTAAGACCTCTTGATTCCAAATATGGAACTAATTTTTCCAAATTTAAAACACATAAGTGTCATAAATTAATTTAAAATTAATTCACCATGTCATAACAAAAGGTGTGTTTTTAAGAAAAAATATCTATCAAAAGATTGACAATTTTTTAGGTCCAATTTCAGAGTGAAATTAACTATAATAACCAAAATTGGATTAAATGGTAAAAATATAATCTAATTACACTTTAAAACCCATTAATAAGATAATATATCCATATAAATAAATTATATTAAAAGGTAGTTTTGTATTAAAATACAATATTTTTCACTATTCATAAAAATTGATTTTTTTCAGAAAAATACCAAAAATTTACACAAAGTAAATTTTGATGTCCCCATACTATAGAAAAATTTTATATGGAAATAATTACATATTAATGTGTCCAAAACTAGATTTAAAAAAGGTTCTCCATTAAAAGGTAGTAAAATGACCTTTTAAAGAATATTAGTGTATTTATGTCTAAAATCAGATTATTTCATATTTTAAGCCTTTAAATTTTTATTTTATAAATGTAAAAACATTTAACAAACATGTATAAAATTGTTGTAGTTAGTCCTATTTATTCCCTCTAGTACACTGTCTTAGCATTAACTACCATTTAAAATAATAATATTGTATTAATATTTTGCAACGTAAGATTTCAAAGAAAGTCATTGTTGCATATCAGGTATGCCATCGAACATATCAACCCCATTATGGTAAAATTAATTTATAATTCCAAAAAAATTAATTAATAAGAAAATTTATTATTTATTTATTTAACTAGGATGTTACATCCTTCCCCCCTTTTGGAAATTGTGTCCTCGCAATTTTATTCACTTATCAAATAAATGGGAGTATTTATCCCTCATAGAATTTTCAGATTCCAACATTGCCTCTTTAACCATATAGATTTCCACAGAACCATTACATAGTGAATTACCTTATTCTGAAATACTTTCTCTCTTCGGTCATGAATCTGGATAGGCTATTCCTCATAAGAGAGGTTTTATTCCAACTAAACTACCACTGGACATAAAACATGATATGGATGATGAATATACTTTCTCAACATAGAAACATGAAAAACATTATGTACCTGAAACATACATGGAGGTAAATCCACTCTGTAGGAAACTGATTCAACTTTCTCTAGGATTTCATAAGGTCTATTGAACATCGGACATATCATTCACATCTTACCGAAACAAATCACACATTTCTACAGAGAAACTTTGAGAAAGACAAGATCACCTACATCGACAGATAAATCCTTCCTTTGATTATCGACATTACTTTTCTGAGAGCTCTGAGCTATTCTCATTGGTTTTGAATCAACTAAACATTTCTTTTATCTCTTCTAAAAATTATAGTCCCATCGGCTTCCTTTCACCCACTTCATCCAAAAAATTGGATATCAAAACCAATTCCCATATAATGTCTCAAATGGAGCTATCTGTATACTGGAATGAAAACTGTTATTATAATAAAATTAAACCTAAGAAAGATGTTGGTACCAACATCCCTAGTAATCCAGTGAACAAGCCTATAGCATATACTCCATGGTCTCAATTGTTCTTTCTGACGGCACATCTGATTAAGGATGAAAAGATGTACTAAAATTTAATTCAACACTCAACGATTTCTGAAGGCCTTTCTGAAAGATGGAAGTAACTCTGGGATCATGATTAGATATAATATAGATGGTAACACCATGCAAACTTACTATCTCATTAACAAACAACCGAGAATTTTTGTCTTGAGAAAAAGTAACTCAAATAGAAAATAAATGGGAATAATTACTCAATCGATAAAAAATAACCAGATTGCATGATTACCTTGAGATGTATTTGGTAACCCCACAACGAAATCCATGGATATATTTTCCCATTTTTACTCTAGAACCAGTAAATATTGAATCACCACTTTCAGTAACTGCCTCTCTACTATAATCTGTGGACATTTCAAACACTTCATAGTAAAGCTAGCAATATCTCTTTTCATTCCATTCCACCAGTAATACTCTCAAAGATCTATGTAAATCATTGTACTGCTAGGATGAAATTAAAACAGGTAACTATGAGCTTCAAATATGTCAAATTCTTCAAATGTGAACCACCATGCACTCATAATCTTTTCCCAAACCTCAAAACATAATAATTATCAAAGATAATATCGGGAAACTCACCCTTCTAAACCAAAAATACCTTTTAATGCAACTCACGGTCTCCCTTCTATTCTTGATTTATTCTGTCTGATATAGATGCTTTCACTAACACCTGAAAAAAATAGAGGAATATCCATCACCAACAACATCTATGCCAAAGTTCATCAAATCTAAAACAAATGGTTATCTTTCCAATCATAGAATGGTTAATGAAGCATTACCTTTTCAACTCAAAGCATCATCCACATTATTTGCTTTTCCCGGATAGTAAAGAATCATGAAATAATAATCCTTGATTAATTCCTACAATATCTTCTATCTCATTATTAATTAATTTAGAGTGAATATATAATTCAATATTTTTCAGTAAGTATGTATTTCACATTTTACAAGTTACAAACGTTGAATATATGTTTTTAATGAAAAAACAACATCAGCTAATTCCAAATAATGTGTAGCATAATTTAACTCAAGAGATAACAACTGACGTAAAGCATATGTTGTTACACGATCATTATACATAAGGATACAACCAATTACTTTCAACAAAGAATCGCTATAAATAAAATATCACAATTTCTAGAATGTAGTGCCAAAACTGGTGCAATAATCAATCTTTTTTACAAATCCAGAAAACAACCATGATAATATTTTGTCCAAACGTACTTAACACCTTTTCGAGTTAACATAGTCATTGTACTAGATAACCGTGAAAACTATTAAACAAACCTCTGGTAATAACCTTCCAAACCTCTCGTAAATGACTTTCATGCTCTTCTTTACTTTTAGAATAAACCAAAATAACATTAATGAACACAACCACCAAATTATCCAAGAACTCACTGAAAATTCTATTAATAAGATCCATGAATACAACTTGTGCATTGGTTAATCAAAAATACCTAAATAAAAATTCATAATGGCCATATCTAGTTTGAAATGTAGTCTTCAGAATGAATACTTCCTTTACTTTCAAATGATTGTACCCCAACCTCATGTCGATCTTCGAAAAATCCTGAGCTCCCTAGAATAGACCAAAATATCATCGATATGTGGAAATCGATTCTTATTCTTAACAGTGATGTTAATAAATGCTCTATAATCAATACAAAGTCTCATTGAACCATCTATATTTTTTGAAAATAAGACAAGATCACCCCATGGTGAAGTGATAGGTCAAATGAAACCTTATTATATCAAATCCTATAATTTCTTCTTTAAATCTAAAAGTTAAATTTGTTACATTCGATAAGGATGTTTTGAAATTGACTTAGCATAAAGAAATATGTCAACAGTAAATTCAACTTCCCAATCAGGTATAATACCAGGAACCTGATCATAAAAAACATCAAGGTTATCATTTACCATGGGCTCATCATTAATCAGAATAGTTACTTTGTTTTCAACAATATGTTCAAGGTAAAATTCATTTCCATCGTTTACTAGTTTCTAAGTTCCCTAATATGTTATCAAAAGTATGATTTCATTCTTGTACCCAAACTGAAAATCATTGTGAAAACGAACCAATTTAGATCTGTAGTCAATCTTAGCATGATAAACAGAAAGCCAATCCATAACCAAAATAACATCAAACACTACTAAAGGCAAAAGAATAAGGTTTGCATGTAGATTCTTTCCACACACAAGGATACGAAGGTTATTTTAATTTATTTTTTGTTTCAACATTTCCTCATGGTGTTTTTACCATAATTTCAGGATTCATATATTAAGATGGAATTCACAATTTACTAGAAAACTTTTCATAAATGAACGAATGTGTAGACCCCGAATCAAACAACACATTGGCATAATCGGAACAAACAAACATTTTACCTCATATAACTTCATTTGATGTCCCAACATCTACTAAAGTAGTTGTGAAGGACCTCACCACCCCTTTCTGCATGTAGTCTGGTCGCTTTCCCTCAGTTGAGTTCTTCATTGGACACTCATTTGCATAATGTCCCATTTCATTACACATAAAAACATTTTACAGATTGTATATCATATTGTGTCTAACCATTTCCCTGATCTTCTTCAGTGCAATAACGAGATTTATGTCCCATTTTACCATATCAGTAGCACTTACAGAATTCAAAAGACATTCCCTAACATGAATTTTACCACAATTTTCACAAACTATAAACTTACGTTTCTTACCATCAATTTTTTTTTATTTTTTCCCTTACGCCTGCCACCTTGACGTCTTATTCTGTTGGTTGTCAAATAAAAACTGATCATTGGAAAACTTTATTTCCACCTTATCGGCATGTTGAAAAAAAATTCGTAAATTTTGAACACATTATTAGTTAAATCCCTTTGATACTTTGGATTTAATACTTTGCAAAAAACAGTTGATTTTCATATCAATATAATGTATAAAAATTGGAGCATACCTTTCCAGTCAGGTGAATTTTTCATCATATACAGCCAATCAGTTATCCTCCAGGCTCAATTAGAGGAATTGATTTTCCATCCTTTGACAAAACACCATATGAAAATATTTCTAGAGATACATACCTTTGAATTCATCCCAATAAAAAACATCAATCCTCTCACTATTCCTAATATTTTCACCATTTACCACCACTGATCAACATCACCTTCAAAACGTTAAACCGCGAGACTAACCTTTTGATGTCTTGAACACCCCATAACATAGAAAATATTATCCAGTGCTTTAATCCCCTCTTCTTCTAGCACAGGGTCAGATGATCCTCTGAAGGATGGGGGTGTTTCCTCATGAAATGGTCCACTACTGACATGTTTTTCTGTGGTGGTCTGGATGATATCGTGCATAAATACCACAACTATTTATTTTCGTATTCAACTATTCCATCACTTCAACTAACTATTCTGTTCTGATTCCGACCATCTCAGGTTGCTGATTTGGAAGGTTGTATTCCTCCTAATGTTTTCCCAACATAGTTTCAATGTTTCCTCTACAGAAAACATTCTAAAAAAAGAAATATCATATGACAAACTACATTGTAATCTGTAAATGCAATATAATTCCAATCTCACCATTAATTAATTTTTGGACATTAATTTATCTATACCCTAACTTCTAAAGTTATCTAAACTGACCTCTGATACCAAATATAAGGACATGTCCTTAAAACATTAAATAATCTTGAATTAAATTAATAATGAACATTTAGGATCATTTCAGGATTATATTTTTAGAGAATTAGGCCATAACTATTACATTACATACCATGAATTATAAAGTATACAATTCAACCCAGTTTCCATTTGGTCACAAATAAAAAAAACTCTTGAAAAAAAGAGTCATTTCTAGTTCCATGTTTTAGACAACAAGACTTTTCATTGATCCCATCCTTAACCCTATTCATCTTTAAGTCATGTGAAATTTTTTTCAAAACCTTGTATGGGTATAAAAATCTCAATAAGGGTTGTAAAATAATGAACGAAAACATTAGTTTATCATCACGTACATAACATCAGCTCTTTATCGTACCTCAAAAAATCATAATATTTATGAATAACACATAGAACTAAAAAATCATAAAGGTAACATGAGGAATTCATATCATAATTACATTGTAACTATCACATCAACATAGGGAATAAAATTTGGAATACCCATAACATTATATTCCCTAAATATCTTAGGAGATACATCACAGCTATGAAGGGAGTTACATTTTGAATACCCATAACAGTATATTCCCTAAATATCGTTGGTGATACATTCAAATTTACCTCCATCGTGTTACCCAATGTATTGGAGATCTATCTCAGGCTCACCAGCCCTAGGTTAATCACGAAAAAACCCGTATACGTATTCAATTCCTAAAAACCACAATATAATCATAAAACATAACATAAGAATAAAGAAATGATAACATTCCCTAATTGCAATCACAATATATCTAATCAAGATATTGAAAAATAAATTGACATAATAAATCCAAAGAACATTTTCAGTAGAAAAATACATAAAAGAGTATATGGTATTTATTTTCCTATTAAGAAAATTACGGCTTGTTATGGAATCCATAGATCAAATAATACTCACGATGGTGGAAAACGTCATTGTCACCCCCTACTTTTAAAAGAAACATTCTCTTTTTTTTCTCTTTTAATAAAACACATCATAAAAAATATTCCCTTGGAATGATATGAAATGTCAAAGTTGTTTACACAGCGTATAAAAGAAATTCATATATTAAAACATAATATGCCTTAAAGAAATGAGATTGAGATGAAGTCCCTAACCTCATTTTTTATTTGAACCGTTCATTCTTTAATCTCTTGAATAATAACCAAAAGTTATTTTCTACATGATGAAGATCCTTTTTCAAGTTTATTATTCCTTTTAAATCACATATTATAATGTTATAAACATTATTTCATCATTTAAGTTAATAACGACTGATTTGTCGATATCTGGTACTTCAGTCAAAAATAAACTTCTTATAATTACAATTTGATCATGTAGTAAAATATTCATTATATCCAAAATGATATTCATTATGTAGGTATAATATATATCTAGTATATGTATGTGTTTTTAATTTTATATAACATATAGATATAAAAAATGAAATGCACCGTTCATGAAGACGGTTAGCTGTACGTATGCAAGAACACTACTTTAATTTCTATTTCTTATTTTAATGGAATGAAAACATAATTGTACAAAGTTATATTATAATTCTAGTATAGTATCATATATAATATCCTTAAAACCATTCTATATATGTCCCACATATGGAATTAATGAGTCATATCACTTTGAGGGGGTGGTAGTCCCCATTTCCTCAAATGAAATTATCACATATACCGACAATAGAAACCATAAAGATATGATATAAATGGACAATACAGAATAATAATGAAAAATAAAAATAATTTATATCATATATAAATATAGTTCCATCATAATTTCTACCATAAGTGGTGGTAGGAGATAATTGAACAATCATTGTTTCGTGAGGGGTTAGTTTACCATCCACAAAAAAAGTATATTAATTACCCATTATATATAGGTGTGTGTAAGTGTAGTTCGAATAAATCTCATAACAACATACTAGTATATTTATGATAGTGGTGTGGTTATTAATTGAAGGAATAAAAATAGTATTGGGGGCTAGAGAAGTAAAATAAAACAAAATTACTTAAGAGAAGACGTTACATTTAAATCTGGTAACTCCCTTTGTTTTAAACCAGAAGGTTTTGTTGAACTACCTTATTCCAATGTAAATGATTATAGAATGAAGATAGAGATGTAGGGAGAATAATTGGGCACAATTTGTTTGAGAGAATGAGCTTGAGATGTGTGAGGAGTGGTTTAGAGGTGATGGATTTTTATAAGGGAGAGAGGAGGGGATCTTTTGAAAAGTTTGAAAATATTATTTCATTACATAATGATTTACAGTTTATAAATTTCCAAAACATATTACAATATATGATAAGATAACTCATGGTAGAAATAAAATCATCTAATTATAATTGGATAGGATTTGGATATTATTTTAATCTTCATAATCTTATTTATTTAAATCTTTTTTTAAAGAGGTAAACACTGCATTATTATTGTATCATAAATAATTTAATTTATATAATGTTGAAAAATTATAAAACAAATTCCATGATATATGAAATTGTTTTAATCTTACAATGAATAATTTTATTCTAAAAGATAACTTATATAACCATATGTAAAAATTAATTTACTCAAATATATTTTTTATGCCATTTTTTTCTTGACATTAGTTTATTTAAAATAAAGTGTCATTATCCCTCCCACGTGGCTCCATGAGGTTTCAAAATCTACTAAATGATGAACATGGTCATAACTGTATCCACCAATAGTATTAGAACACATTATAGAGTAATTTTATATTATTATTGTAATATTTTTTACCTTTATTTACACGATTTAACCTTTAACAGTAGTAAATAAAATATTTACTGACGTAAATATTCATAATGAATACAAATAAATGTTACATATTTACACTATTAGGACCTCCTAATTAAAAATATTTTATCCATTTTTCCAAAATAAAAATACAGATAAGGAAGAAATTAAATAAAAATTAATTCCCACTGTCAAAACAAAATGTGTCTTTTTAATAAATTATAACTATCAAAAGACTGACACTTGTTTATGTCCAATTTCAAAGTGAAATTAATTCCAATAAATTGAATTGGATGAAATGGTAAAAATATAATCTTATAACTATTTAAACCCAATTAAAAATATAATCAAACCGTATAAATTAATTTTATTAAAAGGATGTTTTTAATTAAAATACAGCATTTTTCACTATTCATCAAAAATTGACTTTTATCCAAAAATTACCAAAAATATAACCAAAGTAAATTTTGTTGTCCCAATTATAAAAAAAATTATTTGGTCAAATATAATATATAATAGTGACCAAAACTATATTTATAGAGGATTCTCCATTAAAAGGTGGTAAATTGACCTTTTAAAGAATATTATAGTATTTATGCTTAAAATTGGATTATTTTTTATTTTGAGGCACTAAATTTTTAAAGGATAAATGCAAAAACATTTAAAAAACATGTATAAGATAATTTTAGTTTGTTCTATCCATTCCCTCCAATAAAAGGTTAGGCGTTAACTACTATTTAAAATAATAAAATTATATTATTATTGTGCAATGTATGATTTCAAAGGAACTTGTTGTTGTGTATCGAGAACACCATTGAATATAGAATCATTTTTAAGGTAAAATTAATATTTAATTCAAAAAATTTTAATTACTAGAAAAATGTATTATTTCATTATTTATCTAGGATGATACATCCTTCCCCCCTTTTGGAAATAGTGTCCTCACAATTTTATTCACTTTTCAAATAAATGGGGGTATTTATCCCACATAGAATTTTTAGATTACCACATTGCCTCTCCAACCATATGGGTTTTCCATGAAACCATTACCTGGTGAATTACCATATTTCGCAATACTTTCTTGCTTCAATAAATAATCTAGATTGGTTGTTCCTCATAACAGAGATTCTCTTCCAAATAAACTACATCTGGGATTAAAACAGGAGATTGATATGGAATATACTTTCTCAACATTGAAACATGAAAAACAATTAGGAAACTGGGACAAAATTGGAGGTAAACCCACTCTATACGCAACTTATCCAACATTCTCCATGATATCATATAGTTCAATGAAGCTCGGACTCATCTTTCCCTTCTTACCAAAACACATCACACTTTTCCATTGAGAAACATTGATAACGACATAATGACATACCTTGACATATAGATCCTTCCTTCGATTATCCTCAAAACTTTTCTTCCATCTCTAAGAAGTTCTCGTGTGATTCGGAATCATCTGAACTTCTTCTTCCATCTTTTCTACCAATTCTGGTCCCATAAGATTCCTTTCACATACTTCATCCCAAAATCTTGATTTTAACACCACTTCCCATATAATTCCTCAAATAGAGCCATTGTATACTTGAATGAACACTATTATTATATGAAAATTAATCCAAAGAAAGATGTTGGTCCCAACTTCCCTGGTAATCAAGTGAACAAGAACATAGCATGTCTTCCATGTTCCGAATTGTTCGTTCTGACTGCCCATATTATTGAGGATGAAAATCTATACTAAAATTTAATTTAGTACCCAATGTCTTCTAAAATCCATTAATTTTTTTGAAGTAAACCTGTGATCATGATTAGATAAAATGTAAATCAGAATGCTATGAAACCTGACTACAACTTTAAAATAAAACAGATAAAGTTGATCAAGAGAAAAAGTACTTCGAATTTGAAGGAAATGAGCATATTTATAGAATCGATCAACAATAAACAAGATTGCATTATTAACTCGAGATGTCTTTGATAATCCCACAATAAATTCCATGAATATATTTTCCCATTTCCACTCTGGCACCGATAAAGACTAAAGAATCCCTTTTAGTAACTACTGCTCTGCTTTAACCTGTTGGAAAGAAAAACACTTCATAGTAAAGTCAATAATATCTCTTTTCATTACATCCCACCAGTAATACTCTCAATGATTTTTATACATCTTAGTATTGCTAGGAATAACTGAAAACGATGAACTATGAGATTCACCTAACAAAAACTTCATTAACTATGAATCACAAGGCACACATAATCTCTTACCAAACCTCAACACACAATCATTATCAATGTTAAAATCTGGAAACATACCCTTCTGACCCAACTCTACCATCTTCTACAACTCACTGTCTACCTTCTACGCTTTCTTTATTATGTATGATAGAGATGATTTCACTAAGACCTTAAACAAAAATCAGGAATTTCTGGCACAAACAACTTCAATGCCAATGCTCATCAAATCAAAAACCAAAGGATCTCTTTCAAAATGTTGGATAGTTAATGAAGTATTACTTTTTCAACTCATGGAATCATCCACTTTATATTATTTTCTCAGATGGTAAAGGATCTTGCTATCAAAATCATTGATTAATTAAAACAGTATCCTATGTCTCATGTTTAATTTTTTCCGAGTGAATATATACTTCAATCTTTTTTGGTCAGTATATATTTCACATTTTACTCCATTAAAATGATGCCTCCATATTTATAAATTAAAAACAATAGAATCTAGTTCCAAATAATGTGTAGGGTAATTTAACTCATGAGGTTTCAACTAATGTAAAGCATAATCAATTACATGGTCATTCTGTATAAGGACACAACCATGTCCTTTCAACGAAGCATTACTATAAATAAAAAACTCCCCATTTCTGGAAGGTAGTTCCAAAACTTGAGAATTCATCAATATTTTTTTCAATTCCTGAAAAAAATCATCACATTATTTTGTCCAATCAATCAAAACACCTTTTCGAGTTAACTTAGACATTGTACTAGATAACCATGAAAACATTTCAACATACCTCCAGTAATAACCTTCCAAACCAATTAAACTACGGATCTCGGTTTTATTGGTGTGTCTTGGCCCTTAATTAACAACTTTTGTTTACATAGGATCATCAATTATCACATATTTTATAACAATGTTACCACAGAATGAAATTTTTTGAATCCAGAACTCACACTTTTTGAATTTCCAAAATAGTTTCTTTTTATTTATGGATTGTAAGACAATCCTTAAATAATATTCATGGCCCTATTTACTTTTAGAATAAACCAAAATATAATACATAATCACAACCACAAAGTGATTCAAGAACTCACAGAATATTCTATTCATATGACCCATGAATACAGCTGGTGCATTGGATATACTAGAAGTCATAACTACAAATTCATAATGGACATATCTATTACAAAACGTGGTCTTCGGAATGTTTTTTCCCATTACATTCAATTGATGGTACCTCTAACTCATGTCAATCTTCGAAAAATACTGGGCTCCCTAGAGCTGATCAAACAAATCACATATATGAGGCAAATGATACTTTTTCTTAATAGTGATGTTATTCGATGCTCTATAATCAATGTAAAGTCTCATTGAACCTTCTTTATTTTTAACAAATAAGACAACAGCACACCATGGTGATGTGCTAGGTCAAATAAAACCTTTATCTAATAACTCCTACAATTACTTATTTAACTCCAAAAGTTCAATTTGAGCCATTTGATAAGGGGGTTCTGAAATTGGAAAAGCATCAGGAACTAATTAAATAATAAATTAAACAACCTGATCAGGTATAATACTAAGAAATTCATCAGGAAAAACATCAAAGTACTCATTTACCACTAGAACATCAATAATATGAATATTTACTTTGTTTTCAACAATAAATTCAAGGTAACATTCATTTCTATCATTTACTATTTTATCAGATTCTTGATATGTTATCAAAAGTAAAGTTTCATTATTCTATAGAAACTGAAAATATTTCTAAAAAGAAACATATTTACTCTTTATTTAGTCTTAGAATGATAAAAAAAAGCCAATCCATACCCAAAATTACATCAAACTCTACTAGTGGAAAGATAATAAGGTTTTCCGGAAGATTCATTCCGCACATAAGGATTTGAAGGTATTTATTATTTCTTTTTCATTTCATCCTTTCCTCTGGTTGTTTCTACCATATGTTCAGGATTCATATCCTGATATGTAGTTACAAATTTACTAGAAAGAATCTAAGAAAATAACCAATGTGTAGTCCACGAAACAAACAATACATTCACCTAATCTGAATTAACAAATAGTGTAACTGATACTACTTCATTTGATGTCCCAACATCTGCTGAGAAAGTTTCAGAAGACGTCACCACCACTTTCTTCTTGTAGTCTAGTTTCATTACCTCAGTAGAGTTTTTCATGGGACACTCATCTGTATAATGACCCATTTCATTACACTTAATTTTTTTTACAGATTGTAAAAAAGATTTGGTCTTACGATTACCCTTATCTTTTTAGTGAAAAATCATGCATTATGTCCCATTTTACCACATCTACAGCACTTACCAGAATTCAAAAGACATTCCCCATATTTTTTACAACAATTTACTCAAATTTTAAACTTATTTTTTTTTACCATCAGACATTTTCAAAGTGTTTTCCCTTTTTCATGCCACCTTGACCTCTTGTTCTATTGTTTATCAAAGAACACATGATCATCGACAAACTCCATTTCCACCTTCTCCAAACATCAAACAAGTTTTTTCATAACTTTTAAACTCATGAGAAGCTAAAGCTCTTCGATACATTGGATTTAATCATGAGTGAATACAATTAATTTTACTATCAAGATATCTTTTGAAATTTGGAGAATACCTTTCTAATGGAGTGAATTCTGCTTCATAAGCAGCTACTGAGTCATCCTCCTACCTCAATTCTAGGAATTTCTTTTCCATACAAAGATTAACCACCATAGGAAAATATTTCTTGAGAAACATAACTTTGAATACATCATTATAAAGATCATAAATCTCCTCACAATCTTGGATATTTTTCACCCTTTACCACCACTGATCAGCTTCATCTTCAAAATGGAAAACAATGAGACTAATCTTTTGCTGTTCTGAAGACCCCATAAAATCAAAAATATTCTTGAGTGATTTAATCCACCCTTCTTTGAGAACATGGTCAGATGATCCTCTAAATTATTGGGTGATGTTTCCTAATGAAATTATCCACTACTGACATGTTCTTATGTGGTTGATCAAGTTGACATCAAACATGGATACCACCAACAATTATAGCATGTGTCAATTGTAACATCACTTCAACAATCTGTTCAGTTCTGATTCCGACCATCTCAGTTTTCTAATTTGGAAGGTTGAATTCTTCATTATGTGATCCCAACATAGCTTCCATGTTTCTTCTACACAAAACCATTCCAAAAACAGAAATATCTTAGGAAAAGAAACATGGTAATCTTTAAATGCTATTTCATTTAAATCTCACCATAAATTTATTTATGAACATTAATTTAACAATATCATAACTTCTAATATAATCTAAACTAATCATTGATACCAACTATAAGGACCCAACCGTTAAAAATTACATAATATTGAGTTAAATGGATAATTTTCATTGAAGAACTTTTGAGGTTTAGTGTTTTAGAGAATTAGGCCATAACTATTACATTACATCTCATGAATTACAAAGTAGAAACTTCTACTCAGTTTCAATTTTGTCACAAGAAAAACTCAGGAAAAAAAGAGTCATGCCTAGTTCCATGTTTTAGACAACATGAATTTTCCATGATCCCATCATTGACTCTATTCATCTTTATGTCCTCTGAAAAAAATTCCAATCATGGTATGATCATAAAAATCACAGTGAGGGTTATAAAACAAATAAAGAAATAATTTTTTCATCATTACATACATAACATAAGCTCTTTACCACACATCATAAAATCATATGATTTATGAATAACACATAGAATTTATAAATCAAAAATTTATCTTGTGGAATCCATTTCATACTTACATTGTAACTATCACAAATACGTAGGGAGTTACATTAGGAATACCCATCATAGCATATCTCATCAATCTCTTAGAAAAAACATTCGTATTTACCTTTGTCACGTTACCAAATTCATTGGATAGCTATCTCAGTCTCACCTGCCCTAGGTTTATTATGGAACCACCCGTATATGTAAAAAATTACCATAGACCATAATATAATCATAACATATAACATATGCATAAAATAAAGATAACATTCCCAAATTGCAATCACAATATATATTTTTAAGATATTGAACAACATATTTAAATAATAAATCCAAAAAAAATTTTCAATACAAAAATATGTAAAAGAGTATATGGTATTTATTTTAAAAAAAACATTATAGATTGTTAAGGAATAAGTAGATCAAATAATACTCACAGTGGCATAAAAGGTTATTTTCACTGTTTACATTAAAAAGAAATATTCTTTTTTTTCATTGAGTAAAAGAATTCGTAGAAAAAGATCACCTTTGAATGAAATGAAAATTTAAAGTTGTTTATATAGTGTATAAATGAATTTCATGTATTAAAACAAAATATGCCTTAATGAAAGGAGAATGTGACAAAGCCCCTTACCTCGTGTCTGATTTGACACATCCATTGTTTAATATCCTGAATAATAAACTGATGTTAACTTATAATTTCATAATATCCTTTTCCATGTTTATTATTACACTTATATCACTTATTAAAATGTTATAAACATTACGTAATCATTTATGTTAATAACTGTCATTTTATCACTATTTGGTACTTGAGTAAAAAATGAACTTCTTATAAATTCAATTTGTTCATGTGGTAAAATATCCATTATATATAATGATATTAATGATTTAGATATAATATATATAATATTTATCCAGTATATGTATGTATTTATAATAGTACATAACATTTAGCTATAAGAAATGAAATGCACTATTCATGTAGACGTTAATCTGTATGTACGCATGAACATTACCTTCATTTCTATTTATTATTTTAATTAAATTAAAACATAATGATACATAGGTATATTATAACTCCCATATAATATCATATATAATATTTTTAACACCATAATATATACGTCCAACATCAGGCATTAATGAGTCATATAACTTTTAGGGGGCGGTGGTCTGCATTTTCTTAAACGAAATTATTGCGTTTACCACTAATGGAAAACATAAAGTTATGATATAAATGGAAAATATAGAATCAAAAAGAAAACATATAACATAATATATATCATATGAAAATTATGTTCTATTATAATGGCCAACATGATATGTGGTAGAAGATATTTGAACAATCATCATTTTGTGAGGCGTTAGTTTGCCACCCACAGAAACAAAATGTTCTTTACCCATTTGAAGGAGGTATGTGTAAGTTTAGTTAAAATAATTCATAGAAAAAAATCCTAGTATATATTTTACACAGTTTTTGTTATAAATGAAAGGAATAAAAAGATTTTAGGGGGTTGGAGAAGTAAAATAAAAAAAGAACTTTAGAAAAGATGTTACCTTTAAATCGGGTAACTTCCTTTGGTTTAAACCAAAAGGGTGTGTTGAAGTGTATTTTTTCCAAATTTAAGGCTTTTATGGGGATGATATTGATTTAAGGAGCTTAATTGGTAAGAGTATGGATGAGACAAGAGGCATTAGAGGTGTGAGGAATGGGTTAAAGGTGAGGGATTTTAATAAGCGGGAGTAGGGGCTCTTTAGAAATGTATGAAAATATTATTTTATTACATATTGATTTTGGTTTCTAAATGTCCAAAACTTATTAATGTAAAAGATAGGACAAATCATGCTTAAATTAAAATCATCCAATTATAATTGGATAGTTTTTGTATATTATTTAAAACTATATAATTTTATTTATTTAAATCATTTATTATTGAGGTAAACACTGCATCATTATTGTGTCATAAATAATATAATTTATATAAATTTTAAAAATTATAAAATGATACCATGATGTGGGAAATATCTTTATATTTATAATGGTTATTTATAGTCAAAAATAGAACGTATATAACCCTATGTAAAAATTAATTTACTAGACGATATTTGTTTATGTCATTTTTGTCTTTATTATAATTTAATTAAAATAATGTGTCATTATCACTACCATGTTACTCCATGAGGTCCTAGAATAAACCCAAGGATGACTATGGTCTAAATTGTATCAAAATTTAGTGTTATGAAACATTTTAGGGTAATTTTATATTATTATGGTAATATTTATTTACCCTTATTCACCAAATTTACCCTTTAACTATGGTAAATAAAATATTTACTGAAATAAATATTCATAAGGTGTAAAATTAAAAGATTACTATTTACAAAATTTTGACCTCCTGATTCCAAATATGGAATTAATTTTTCCAAATTCATAACACATAAGTGGTAGATATTAATTTATATTTAATCCCAGCTTTCAAAACAAGAGGTGTGTTTTTTAGAAATAATAACTATCAAAGATTTGACACTTTTTTATTTCTAATTTGAAAGTGAAATTAATACCAATAACCAAAATTGGATTAAATGGAAAAAATATAATATAATTAAACTTTAAAAACAATTAAAAAGATAATATATACATATAAATAAATTATATTAAAAGGATTAATTTAATTAAAATATACTATTTTTCAATATTAACCAAAAATTGAATTTAATCAGATAAATACCATAAAATTACCCAAAGAAAATTTTGATGTCCTCATTATAAATAAAAATTATATTTGGTCAAATAGAAAATATATAGGTGACCAAAACTAGATTAAAAGTGGGGTTTCCATTAAAAGTCAGTAAATCAACATTTTAATGAATATTAAAATATTTCTTCTTAAAATCAGATTTTTTTTAAGCCTCGATATTTTTATTAGATAAATATAAAAATATTTAAAAATCATGTATAATCTTATTGTAGTTTGTTCTGTTCATTCCCACCTATACAACTATTAGGCGTTAACTACGATTTAAAATAAAATTATTATATTATTATTGTGCAACGTGAGATTTCAAAGAAACTCTTTGTTGCGTATCAGGTATGCCATCGAACATAGAAAATCCTGTAATGTAAAATAAATATTTTATTAAAAAAATATTAATTACAAAGAATATTTATTATTTGTTTATTTACTTGGGATGTTACAGTCAAGTCATTCAACCATCATCACTCGTTCTTATATGTTTTCATTTGGTTAATGCCGATATAGATATGATGGTCAAAGGATTTACCTGGTTATTTTACATTGATCCTAATGTGATACAATACATTATATGAATGTTTTGAGTAATTTAATAGGATCTAGATTTAGAGACATTATTATGGATATGGATATGGATATCATGATATGGATATCATGTTATTAAATTGTATACTATGATTTCATTGTATTTTCTCCGTTAAATAAAAGTAGAAGTTTTGGTCAATGGACTTGTGTCCTAGCTCTGATAGGTATATATCAAACTGATTTGGAAGTGTTTGTACTATATGGTCTTTAAGGGGACTCCATAGTCAACATATATAGATCATATCCCTCATAGGTCTAATACGTGATACATCTAGAATATGTCATAGATGAAGAAATTCAATCGTTGTCTGATTATATATTGGTACATGAAATCATTAATTATAATTATTATAGGAAGGTATATTTGATCTCAGGTCTAGGACATGTATTACACTTGGTGAAATATATTGATTTAATAAATTTCCAATGATGGATGAATAAGGTGTTTGTTTGTCGGTATTTTGGAACCCAAGATTGACAATGGAATGAATTTATTAAGGTTATATGTTTCTTTTAACCCAAAAACACACAAACACAGACAGACACACACACACACATATATATGAATATATATTAATGGGGATATTAACACACACAAACACATATAGTCACAAGAACACACACATATATAATAATATTATATGAAACCTTATTCAATGAAATTATATCTTAGGTCAAAGCAGATATGTTTTATCATGATCACAGACCCAAAGTTTGGTTGTGGTTTATTTTATTTACATTTTTATTTGTATTTATTATTTTAGGTTCATTTGTTACTATTATTAAAATGAGTATCTCACATTAATAAACTACATATTAATTGCTATGTAAAATACAATGTTGGTGGATGCCCATTGTTTTTTATACTCACACCCTTCATGGGCATCCATTTCAGTGGGATACCGAAGAATATATCCACATTGTTGAGGGAAAAAGATTGGGTTATGGACTAGGACTAATTTATCAGGATGAATCACATTTATATGTTACGATGAGGTATGTGGTTTATCTCGTAGTTCATATTAGAGACGTGTATATTGTTTTATGATATCTTATGTACACATAAATATGATATCATCATTGTGGGTGAACAATGTTATTTGTATAACATGACTTATTAGGTCTTTACTATATTCTAATTATAATTACATCATGCTTTTATTTTAGTTAATATATTTCTTCTCCACTATTATTATTAATTTATAATATGATGTTTTCAACATCAACTTTTCTTACTATGATATGAGGGTATAGTCTCCAAAATATTACACTCTAATCCCTCACTACTACCCTCTGGCGTATTTGGATGTGTCCTTTTGAAATTATGGGAACCACATCATGGAGCCAAATATGTGGAATATGGGATGAGATGATTCAAATTTGTATCATAGATCTTCTTTTTCTATTTTATTTGTATTTAGGATATGGTAGATAAAAGTATTAGGAATGTGTCTAAACGTATGATGGATATCAAACTGGTGTATCAATAATTCGTATTTCGGTAAGAAGTGATAGTTTATAGAGATATGGGTTTATTTTTCTGATTTAAGATACAACATTTGAACATGAATTTTTATTTGAGCGATGAACATATTTTGTGATATTAATAATATTTTATTACTATTTTTCATGCAGCCAATTGGTAAGAAACAACAGATTGATTTTGACTCTTCGATGTAAAAGTCCACAGGTATCTCATGAATCACATTTGGAACATATGATTCAAATGTTATCGAAATACTAATGAGTTATTATTATTGAATATAGGGTTCAATTGTTTAAATTATCAAAAACCTCCTAAATGGTGTTTCTCAAAAGCGGTTCATATTGTCATTATACTCAATTGGACTAACTTGTACACACATGCAGACATGGATATATATATATACATATATATATATATATATATATTTTCTGTAAGGCTACATGGACCTATCATGAGACATATTCTTGTGAGTCTGATGACTCATTACACATACATAGGAGGTGTATTGATCCTAGTAGGTTGATAGGGAACACGGTTCTCAGGTGGTTTACCCCTTTTGGGGTGTTATTTATTAGGATTAGTTATTTAATTTATAAGTAACAACATATATGACCTTGTCTTACATTTCATGTAATGACATTATACTTAACTAAATCTCCGACTTATATTTTGAATAATATTATTGAAATGATTCTATACACATACTGTTGGACATCATATTCTAATATTAGTTGTTTATACTTATATTTTACATGATCTAGTCTTGTTTCTTTTTATGATACTGATAGATACCTAAAAGTATATGATGAATTGATACATTAGGGTGATTTATGGTATAAGGATGCCTGATGAGTAGAATTTCAGTTTATTTTCAAAATTATATCTTGATACTCTAGGTGTTTTCCCTTATGAGAATACTCAGTGAGGTAATGGGCACTAATTTGAGGATATTTTATTGTTATTAACCCTTTTTGTTCATTTTTTCATAAAAACTTTTATAAATAGAGTCTATATTCATGATATATGCCTTATATCATGATAGGAGTGATGATGGTGACCCATGAATTGTGACATATTAAGACGATTGACCATTGGTATAAGTGATTAGGCCTACTGAACCACAGATTGGACATGGTCAATAGGGATAGGTGGGAGACACAGAGACCCATGGAATTGACTCATAGCCTTGTATGTCTATGTTATTTATTGATTTAGGGAAACATGAAATCAAGGTTGGATTGTGTTTAAGGATTCCTCATAGGAAATGAGCACAGTTTAATTCTCTTGTTGATACCAATTTATAGAGTTGATTAGTTTTTTCATAAAAGGATTTGTGATGCTTTCTACTTTTTAAGAAACACATAAGATTAATTAGTATCAGGGGTGGTTTCAACTGGAATGATTGTTTTGGTTTCTGGCCTTGATAACTAGTAGTTTCATGTTTGATACATATATCTATTAAAACAATTTCATCTGCAATATAGTATGAAAATAATCATGGCATAGTTGAGATGCTGTAGAGACCCGAAGCTTATCGTACAAGGACATTACATTACATTCGCGGAATACTTAGTACATAACAAAAACACACACACAAGGATCGTAATAGTTTAGTGTCTTTGGAAACTCGGAACGTAATCTTCTAATCGTGGTAAAAGATCTTCAATATCTCCCATAAAGATCTTCCCTTTTTTTTTACCTAAAAAACATTCTTTATATCCTGGGGAAAAGAAAACATAAAAGGGTGAGCTCAAATGCTCAGTAAGGGTAAACAAAAGAAATATCAATCACATCATATACATAAGAACATAGCTTTTGGAAATCTTAACCTGCAAAAGAGCTCATAATATCATAACATGGGATAAATCATAGAAGTGAAAATGAGATCCCCATAATCATAACATAAAACTTGAAACTTTGTGGCATGCACACATAATCATGGAAAATCATTTCTTGTTAGTCAAGACTCATTGACAAGACTATCTTAGTGGACAATGTCCCTTTCTGAATCGAGTAACCCTCGTTTCAGTCCTGTTTCACTGAACCGGTATAACCTACCGTTCCAGCCCTGTCTATCTCATGAGATATAAAATCTTTACCCAATGCATTGGAGGGAGATATAGGTCCCACCCATCTTATAATGAATCCTTTCTTAGGTGTGCCACATAATCATAAAACATACATCATCGCATAACACATGTAACAAAAATGGGATTCTTGAAACATCATGACATCATAAATCAATTCATATAAGATAAAGGAATTCATAAAAATAATTCCATCACAACATGAACAAATCAATTTAATAATATCGATAAAAAAATAACCCTTTATTATCTTAGATGGAAAATAATTTTGATAAAACACTTGAACTCCATTCTTGAGGAAAATATCCTTTCTTCTTCAAAAACATTTTTCCTTTCATAACATGTCATACAACTTTAAAATAAAAGAAGTTGATTAAAAATAAACTTGAAAACTTGTAAAGGAAGCTTCTTGGAAACAATTTTTTAAAAATCCATTCATGCCGTATAAGTTAAAAAAAATCATTTTTCGTACTTTTGTCGGAAAAGTCAAAAAGTACCTCGTATGACAAAAGATTCCTTTCATAGATATTACTAAAAACTCACCGAAGGGTAAAAATGGATTTAAAAAATTGTAGGTGGATGGAAATAATATTACATATTGATGAAACATGGATGTGGATGATAAAATACACCCCAGTAAATACTTATGAATAAACAATCTCGGATAAAAATAAGATTGTGATATTTCCCTTACCTTAGGTCCGATTGGCTTCGTATGTGTCCGAACCTCCTGTATAATGATTTAAATAATGTCATTGACTTATTACAGAATCATATTCATTGTTATGATATCATATATGGTTCACTTATGACATTATATTACCCGTTCTTTTGTAAATTCCATGTTAAAGAAGCGTTTTGGGTAAAATCGTTTCATTTATCGTAGGTGTTTTGACTTGTTGTTCTTGACATAATTATTACTTATATCATGATTTAATTACTTCCAGAATATAAAAAATGATTTATATATCATATATATTCAGTATATATATATATAATAGATAGATAAATAAAATGAAAAACACCGTTCATGGAGACGGTAGTCCGTACGTACGCATGAACGCTGTTTTCCATTCCTTATTGTCTTGAAATTGAAGTAAGTAGATGACATACATATATATATATATACATAAATCCAATAGCTTTATAATGTCATATATTTCATTATTATTTCTTATATATACTTTATAATCATTCTTAAATGGTTAACATGGAGAATGAATCTCATCGCGTCGTGGAGACGGTAGTCCGTACGTACGCACGAGCGATGATATCATTTCTATAAATATTGAATTGAATTGGAGTGGATTATAAAATATATCGGAATCAATATGATGTTTTAATAACTATGTATAGTTATTCTTTACACCATTATACCCATCCATGTAAGGTGGTGGTGGAAAATAGATTACACCACGGCGTGGAGACGGTATTCCGTACGTACGCACGCGCGGTGATTTCTTTTTCCGTAGGATGGATAGATGGTGAAATAGGCTTTTTTCATACTTATAATAACATATCAGTATATGAGTGATACTGATGTTATTACTTCATAATGAAACATCCAAATAATAAGAAGTGGAAGAAGAAATAAAGATGAAAGAATTGGTAACGGTAATTACCTCTTCTTTGAAGCGCCTCTTTGAGACCTCCTCTTAGGGCACTAAAATTGGTATTTGAGGAAGAACAGAACCTCTAGGATGTTTTTAGGGAAGTGGAGAAGAGATTTTGGCAGGGGTTGGCCGAGCTTGAGTGCTCAAATTGGTGTGAGGAGGAGGGAGAGGAGGTGTCCTTTTATAAGGGAGGAGAGGGGCACCTTAGGAATACCTCAAAATATTATTTTATTTTAAAGTCAAAATCGGTTTATAATGGTTCCAAATTGTCTTATTTCGAATATAAAGTGGGTATGGGTCGATATCCTATCAACAAATAGGATTTAGACAAGTTTAGGTTATTATTTTAACCTTATCAATTAGATTTAACTCTAAGTTAAATAATTTAACTTTTACCGTGTCTTTTTGTTTTCTTTCACTATATGGTTAATACACTTACTATAACATGCCAAACGAACCACAAATTGTTTATTATTAAAATATATATCCTTATCTAAGTCATTTGGCCGAACCTTAGATTTTTAGGAATAAAATAATAATTAATAATATAATATTTGACTTAAAAAATATTTTGTGTCAATTTTGACACTATTTGATATATGATTTTTGTGAAAGTCATAACAGAATTATATGTTCAAACAAAGTTGATTAAATCAACACTAATATATCATAGTAACCTAGAAAATTAGTTTAATTTATAAAAAGTCTCAAATTATATTTATTTTGGGGTTTATAACATCAATTATGTCAATATTTCGTTAATAAGATAATTACTGCATCATCATTGTGTCATAAATAAATTAAATTATTTGATGTCTAAAAATTACAAATAAAATACCATCATGTAGTAAATCTTTTTATCTTTCTAATTAATATTTACAATATAATTTATCTTATGTATAACCCCATATTAAAAATGATTTACTTATTAAACTTTGATTTTAACTATTTTAACCCTTCTTTAAATAAATTAATAATAAATGTCCTAATCTAATCCAAGTGGGCCTAAATGGTCATATTTTATTCCTAAGTTTGTTTTTGGTCAAATTACACTTGTCCAATAGAATTAGGACATGTGTTAGGGTAATATTAATATCATATTTACCCTTAGTTACCCTATTTACTATTAACCGCGGTAAAAAAAAGTAAAAAGTTACTATTCACCAAAATTTTTTTTCATCTCATTGAACCACATTTTACTTACTGACATCAACCGTGTCTCTCGGATTTTTGAAATTCCATTCACAGAAGCGGTAAAATTAAGTTTTATGAAAAATTCAGTTTTTAACTACCACTTAGTAGTTTCACTATTCATCAAAAATTGATGTTTTTCAGAACAGTGCCAAAATTTCATCCCAAGCTATATTTCATATTCCGAATTCAAAAATGAAGTCTATTTTACCAAATTCATTACATAAAAGTTGAATTAATTAATTTTATAATTAAATCCCACTGTTAAAACAAATAGCGTGTTTTTAAGAAACAATATCTATCAAAAGATTGACACTTGTTTATGTCTAGTTTAAATGTGAAATTACATCCAATGACCAACATTGTATTAAATTGTAAAAATATATTCTAAATATACTTTAAAACCACTCAAATTAATGATTTATCACTATTAATTATTTCGATTAAAAAAGTTGTTTTTAATTATAATTTAGTAATTTTCACTATTCATCAGAATATGAAAGTTATCCGAAAAGTACCAAAATTTCACCTTAGGCTAAATTCGATACTCCAAATCCAAAAATGAAGTCCATTTTGAGAGCTAAATTTTCTAAAATTTAAAAATTGGTTATTATTATTCATAACGGCTAGTTTTAATAATATTTTGTGAAACTCAGTATTACGTACTACACACGCTATCGAGGAAGGTTGCGATTGCGTGTAATGCAAGGCAAGTCAAGGATGCGTGTTGTGCAAGCTCCTTTTGGTGTAGCGTACAACACAATAAATTAATAAAATTAAAAAGAATATTTTTCATAAAATCTCGGGCTGTTACATTCTACCCCCCTTAAAATGAATTTCGCCCTCGAAATTCGTCGGGGTTATAAATGGTTTACTATTCGATAGTTTCTTTAATAGAAACCCACATCGTAAAAAGGAATATCAAAACCAATCTTTAAAAACAAAAGTATGAAACGTAACAGTTACCCAAATAAACTAATCACTGGGTTTCCACATAGGTGAAAATATGGATATGGAAGAGAAATCTAACCATCATGTTCTGATGGAGAGTGGTAGAGAACATGGCTATGGAAAAGCCAGCAATCACAAAGCCATAAATTTGTGATGATCTAAGGTACCATCTGATTCATCAGATATAAGATCACTAGGACAACATTTTTGGTTTTCAAGATCGTTTCCCTAAAGTTAAAGAATTTGAATACTTACCTTATTTTGGTACAATCTCACTGTTGTTCGTGCCTTGAACAATTTCTACTTCATCTCTTAAATAAATTAAGTTGAATTTGTTATTCGTGAAGTGTTAGCAGATCATGTGATAGAATGACGGGTCATTCCATCTGTCTCGAACAAAAGGTTAGAAAAAATTATATACATAAGTCGATCTATAGTGAGATTAATCATATATGGTTCCTAAAATGGACTTTATACTTCATATATCATACTGCTTAATATAATAAAACTAGTTTCTAATAAACAGGGACTTCCTGTAGGCCAGTGGTAGGCGATAAAGGCCAGTCGCACTTCGGTTGTGGGTTCGATTCCCACATCCTTGTCCGACGCGATGGGTTGTCGCCCGTCCTGCAGGTTGTCCTTTTTCTAAAAATACATTACTATAACATCCCATCAATAATATCGAAAATCTTCTATCCTTAAACAATACTAACTTATGTCCAACATAATCCAGTCTAATCTTTAGGCTTATACATAATACTGCAGTCCACTCTCATAATATAGTGACAACGATTACCAGAGATTTAATACTGTCGTTGATCCCCACATATCATAAGATATGTCTTGTTGGTCACATTCCAAACATTCAATGTCCTTAATCATGTATTCTCTTGAATACCTTAGTGAAAACATGAGTGCAGTTAAAAGTTAACACTTTCCATATACCAAAATCCTCAAAATTCTATATACTCAAACCATGATATCACTTAGTCCTTATATCAATCATGAGCTCATGAATACTATTAAACATTTCATTTTCTCGTCTTCATTATGCGCATATCATCTTATTTCCAAAAAATATCTCAATCACTTTGAATACCACATCAATAAATATTGCAATACTCAATGATACAACATTATTTTGGAATCCCATTACATAAACACTTAATCATTCCACCACATCGTTGTCATATTCAACATTGCCAATAGTGATCGCATGTGACTTCCCTTTGTCCTTTGCCTTCAGTGGTTGCTCATGTTGATCATCACTAACCCTTGGATTAGGGCATTTATTAGCATAATGCCCCATTTCCTTGCACTTGAAGCATTGAAGTGTTGGTGGTGCGTTCTCTGCAGTGTTTGCTTTATTCATATCATTAGAAACCCTTTTTCCATTACTTCGACACTCAGCTTCTCGATGACCTTCTTTTCCACACTTAAAACATTTTCTAGTCCCTTTAAGACAATCTCCACCATGCTTCTTTCCACACTTTGTGCATAAGGAAACATTCATCTTCTTTTCACCATTATTCTGAGATTTCTCCTTGAACTCCATCTTTCGTTTCTTGTCAAAACCATGAGATGGATATGTAACACCAACTTCCATTTCTACCTTGATAGCACAACGCACAATTTCTTCATAGCTACTGAAGTCTCTTATAGCTAATGCCCTTCGAAGACTTGGTTTTAAGCCACTGAAAAATCGATTAACTTTACTTTCAGGTTGGATGATAATTCCAGAAGCATACCTTGCAAGTCTTGTAAAATTTTCTTCATAGGTACCAACAGATTCATCATCCCTTTGCTTCAGTTCAAGAAACTCTTTCTCCATCTTTGTTAGAAGAATACGAGGGAAGTACTTACTGAAAAACAAGTTCTTGAACTCGTCCCAATCCATGGACTCAATTTCATCTCTTGGCCTCGTATTCTTGATAAGATTCCACCATTGATCAGCTTCACCTTCCAAACGATATACTGCTAAGATGACTTTATCATGTTCAGAACATTGAAGAACTGAAAATATCTTTTCAGTAGTACTGATCCATTGTTCAGCCACAAGTGGATCAGAAGACCCACTGAAAGAAGGTGGACGTTGCCTCATGAAGGACTCAATAGAATATTGTTCCCTTCTCTGCTCATTTGGAAGTCCAGAATGATTCATAGCTTGTGTAAGTATAGCAATAAGATTTTGCACTCCATCTCCCATAACATTTGTTTGTTCAGGAGGGCAATCATTGCATTGTCCATTGCATTGATCAACACGGTTCCTTCGGGTTCCAGCCGTCGTCTAAAACCCAAAAAGAATAGTGTGAGAGGCAAAAATCATGCTAGGGAAAACAACATAATAAAGGGGGAGTACCTTCAATATCAAACATCTTAGGTTTAATTCTATGATCGTTAGCGTAGTTCTAGTACTATAACCTATACGTATACTTAACCTTAGGGACATCCCTAGACATACCTTAGAAATTTCTCTAGGGATCTCACTAACGTTCTCACATCCTAGTTTCCAAAGGTTGACTAAACCTTTGCTCTGATACCAACTGTAGAGACCCGAAGCTTATCGTACATGGACATTACATTAATTTCGCGGAATACTTAGTACATAACAAAAACACACACACAAGGATCGTAATAGTTTAGTGTCTTTGGAAACTCGGAACGTAATCTTCTAATCGTGCTGAAAGATCTTCAATATCTCCCATAAAGATCTTCCCTTTTTTTTATACCTAAAAACCTTTCTTTATATCCTGGGGAAAAGAAAACATAAAAGGGTGAGCTCAAATGCTCAGTAAGGGTAAACAAAAGAAATATCAATCACATCATATACATAAGAACATAGCTTTTGGAAATCTTAACCTGCAAAAGAGCTCATAATATCATAACATGGGATAAATCATAGAAGTGAAAATGAGATCCCCATAATCATAACATAAAACTTGAAACTTTGTGGCATGCACACATAATCATGGAAAATCATTTCTTGTTAGTCAAGACTCATTGCCAAGACTATCTTAGTGGACAAAGTCCCTTTCTGAATCGAGTAACCCTCGTTTCAGTCCTGTTTCACTGAACCGGTATAACCTACCGTTCCAGCCCTGTCTATCTCATGAGATATAAAATCTTTACCCAATGAATTGGAGGGAGATATAGGTCCCACCCATCTTATAATGAATCCTTTCTTATGTGTGCCACATAATCATAAAACATACATTATCGCATAACACATGTAACAAAAATGGGATTCTTGAAACATCATGACATCATAAATCAATTCATATAAGATAAAGGAATTCATAAAAATAATTCCATCACAACATGAACAAATCAATTTAATAATAGGGATAAAAACAGAACCCTTTATTATCTTAGATGGAAAATAATTTTGATAAAACACTTGAACTCCATTCTTGAGGAAAATATCCTTTCTTCTTCAAAAACATTTTTCCTTTCATAACATGTCATACAACTTTAAAATAAAAGAAGTTGATTAAAAATAAACTTGAAAACTTGTAAAAGAAGCTTCTTGGAAACAATGTTTTAAAAATCCATTCATTCCGTATAAGTTAAAAAAAATCATTCTTTGTACTTTTGTCGGAAAAGTCAAAAAGTACCTCGTATGACAAAAGATTCCTTTCATAGATATTACTAAAAACTCACTGAAGGGTAAAAATGGATTTAAAAAATTGTAGGTGGATGGAAATAATATTACATATTGATGAAACATGGATGTGGATGATAAAATACACCCCAGTAAATACTTATGAATAAACAATCTCGGATAAAAATGAGATTGTGATATTTCCCTTACCTTAGGTCCGATTTGCTTCGTATGTGTCCGAACCTCCTGTATAATGATTTAAATAATGTCATTGACTTATTACAGAATCATATTCATTGTTATGATATCATATATGGTTCACTTATGACATTATATTACCCGTTCATTTGTAAATTCCATGTTAAAGAAGCGTTTTGGGTAAAATCGTTTCATTTATCTTAGGTGTTTTGACTTGTTGTTCTTGACATCATTATTACTTATTTCATGATTTAATTACTTACAGAATATAAAACATGATTTATATATCATATATATTCAGTATATATATATAATAGATATATAAATAAAATGAAAAACACCGTTCATGGAGACAGTAGTCCGTACGTACGCATGAACACTGTTTTCCTTTCCTTATTGTCTTGAAATGGAAGTAAGTAGATGACATACATATATATATATATATACATAAATCCAGTAGCTTTATAATGTCATATATTTCATTATTATTTCTTATATATACTTTATAATCATTCTTAAATGGTTAACATGGAGAATGAATCTCATCACGTCGTGGAGACGGTAGTCCGTACGTACGCACGAGCGATGATATCATTTCTATAAATATTGAATTGAATTGGAGTGGATTATAAAATATATCAGAATCAATATGACGTTGTAATAACTATGTATAGTTATTCTTTACACCATTATACCCATCCATGTAAGGTGGTGGTGGAAAATAGATTACACCACGGCGTGGAGACGGTATTCCGTACGTACGCACGCGCGATGATTTCTTTTTCCGTAGGATGGATAGATGGTGAAATAGGGTTGTTTCATACTTATAATAACATATCAGTATATGAGTGATACTGATGTTATTACTTCATAATGAAATATCCTAAGAAGAAGAAGTGGAAGAAGAAATAAAGATGAAAGAATTGGTAACGGTAATTACCTCTTCTTTGAAGCGCCTCTTTGAGACCACCTCTTAGGGAACTAAAATTGGTCTTTGAGGAAGACCAGAACCTCTAGGATGTTTTTAGGGAATTGGAGAAGATATTTTGGCAGGGGTTGGCCTACCTTGAGTGCTCAAATTGGTGTGAGGAGGAGGGAGAGGAGGTGTCCTTTTATAAGGGAGGAGAGGGGCACCTTAGGAATACCTCAAAATATTATTTTATTTTAAAGTCAAAATCGGTTTATAATGGTTCCAAAGGGTATTATTTCGAAGATAAAGTGGGGATGGGTCGATATCCTATCAACCAATAGGATTTAGACAAGTTTAGGTTATTATTTTAACCTTATCAATTAGATTTAACTCTAAGTTAAATAATTTAACTTTTACCGCGTCTTTTTGTTTTCTTTCACTATATGGTTAATACACTTACTATAACATGCCAAACGAACCACAAATTGTTTATTAATAAAATATATATCCTTATCTAAGTCATTTGGCCGAACCTTAGATTTTTAGGAATAAAATAACAATTAATAATATAATATTTTATTTAAAAACTATTTTGTGTCAATTTTGACACTATTTGATATATGATTTTTTTGAAAGTCTTAACAGAATTATATGTTAGAACCAAGTTGATTAAATCAACACTAATATATCATAGTAACCTAGAAAATTAGTGGAATTTATAAAAAGTCTCAAATTATATTTATTTTTGTGTTTATAACATCAATTATGTCAATATTTCATTAATAAGAAAATTACTGCATCATCATTGTGTCATAAATAAATTAAATTATTTGATGTCTAAAAATTACAAATAAAATACCATCATGTAGTAAATCTTTTTATCTTTCTAATTAATATTTAAAATCGAATTTATCTTATGTATAACCCCATATTAAAAATTATTTACTTATTAAACTTTGATTTTAACTATTTTAACCCTTCTTTAAATAAATTAATAATAAATGTCCTAATCTAATCCAAGTGGGCCTAAATGGTCATATTTTATTCCTAAGTTTGTTTTTGGTCGAATTACACTTGTCCAATAGAATTAGGACATGTGTTAGGGTAATATTAATATCATATTTACCCTTAGTTACCCTATTTACTATTAACCGCGGTAAAAAAAAGTAAAAAGTTACTATTCACCAAAAATTATTTTCATCTCATTGAACCACATTTTACTTACTGACATCAACCGAGTCTCTCAGATTTTTGAAATTCCATTCACAGAAGTGGTAAAATTAAGTTTTATGAAAAATTCAGTTTTTAACTACCTCTTAGTAGTTTCACTATTCATCAAAAATTGATGTTTTTCAGAACAGTGCCAAAATTTCATCCCAAGCTATATTTCATATTCCGAATTCAAAAATGAAGTATATTTTACCAAATTCATTACATAAAAGTTGCATTAATTAATTTTATAATTAAATCCCGCTGTTAAAACAAATAGCGTGTTTTTAAGAAACAATATCTATCAAAAGATTGACACTTGTTTATGTCTAGTTTAAATGTGAAATTACATCCAATGACCAACATTGTATTAAATTGTAAAAATATATTCTAAATATAATTTAAAACCACTCAAATTAATGATTTATCACTATTAATTATTTCGATTAAAAAAGTTGTTTTTAATTATAATTTAGTAATTTTCACTATTCATCAGAATATGAAAGTTATCCGAAAAGTACCAAAATTTCACCTTAGGCTAAATTCGATACTCCAAATCCAAAAATGAAGTCCATTTTGAGAGCTAAATTTTCTAAAATTTAAAAATTGGTTATTACTATTCATAACGGCTAGTTTTAATAATATTTTGTGAAACTCAGTATTGCGTACTACACACGCTATTGAGGAAGGTTGCGATTGCGTGTAATGCAAGGCAAGTCAAGGATGCGTGTTGTGCAAGCTCCTTTTGGTGTAGCGTACAACACAATACATTAATAAAATTAAAAAGAATATTTTTCATAAAATCTCGGGCTGTTACAGATGCCCAATTTTTTAGAGGAGTTCCAATGGCGCTTGTGGATTAATAAGACTGACATGCTATGTTGAATATCTAGTATAACCATGTGATGGATGACCCACCATATCATTATTTAGGTTATAACGGTATGTTTCCATTCCACAAGGTACCATTTAAATTTGAAATTAATGATCATCTAGGTGAATTTTAAGGACTGATGATTTCCAATAAATGTTTTTTGGAATAGTTTCTTAGGAGTGGTGATATATTGAGAAATGTTCCCCTATGATATAGAATACATCGATAATTGATTGGGTGTCTTGGGGTGGTTATCCCTTTGCTGGACAAGGGAACACAATATCAAGAGACATGGTGTTAAGCGTTTCTTAAAGGAATGTTCAATCTATTAAGGCTTGATCATGTCATGGAGGGGCAATAGATTCCTCCCAATGGAATCTTAGTGTACTACATTATAGAGGTGATGATTACCAAGATCTTGAAATATTCTTGAGTATGCTTATAGAGCACCAGCTATACACTTGGAAACCTATATAATTTTTAGAGTTGTATGATATACTCCTTAGAAGTGATCAGGAGGAGAGTTCTAAAATAATTCTATATTGTGTATAATACACCATTGGTCATTTGAGTGTGGTGACCCCAAATTTTTTAATTATAGAAAGAGCCATGGAGGCAATTATTTAAAAGTCGGAACATATTAAGGGAGAAATTTATGATAGTGATTGGAATTAGTATGTTTGATACCATGCTAGTAGTAAGGTTCCATAGGGATAAGGAATAAGCTAGAGTAATTAGTTTCTGTTTTCATTAGAGGGACAACATGGATGTTACTATGGAGGTTATCAGGATGTTAGTCAGAGGTAGGTGACCTTTATGTTAGAAGTGTTATGGGATCTTGAGACTGGACATTATACGGTCCTTTCTGCTATCATATTCCATTAAATAGATGGATTAATCTATGGATGGATTTATTTATAATTGATAATAACAAATCTAGTTATGGAATTAGGTTATGTCTGTGTGAGAAAATTAATCCTATAGTAATACGAAATGATCCAATGATTTTGGATCGATTATTCTGTTGGTTCATATGTTATAACCCAATTTCTATTTGGAACAGGGGACAAATCGACAAATAGTTTTCACTAGATTTTTTTTATGAAAATTAGTGAAGATGTTCAAAAAGATATTGGTATGACTTGGTATAATGGAATAAGATCGATTTATTGTGATTTGTATACTCTTGATGATAAAATATTTCATGATATATCTTATAATGATGACTCCATTTTTGTTATGTTTAATAGTTGGATGCAGTCGGTGAGGAACCACATCGACCCTGCCATTTGGCTAAGACATGTGTTGTTCAGGGTTCAGTAAAGGTTTTAAATGGAAAAAAGTGTGTGACTAGGTTTTTGTTTCCCCAATTGGTATTCAACCATTTAGTTAAAATAAAGGATCTTGATTAGTTCTCTCAGGTGTGATCTGGTGTTGTGATTTTGAAACCTTTTTTGGAGCATCAATAGAATGCATAATGGATGTTTTAGTAGAAAATTATAATGGAGAGAGTACCATGCTACAAAAGTTTCCCTTAAATGTTCGAACATATGGTAGAAATTACCATTGGCTAGTTGCGGAGTTTGAAAATTTGTGGATGTTTTTCATCTTTGATGTGATTAGGTAACTTCCATTGAAATATTTTGATTTTTTTTGAGAATTGGATTGATTTTTGGAAAGATAAGAATCATATTCTTAATTTGGAGCTAGAGGCACATCAGGTGTTTGAAATAAAAATGTTACTATTTGAATAGAGCTCAAGACCAATGTAGGTTGGGATATTTATTTGGATTCCCACCATGGCTTCTTGCGGATGAGTATCATTATGGTGGGGAGATTGTAAGGTACCATTTTTATGATTGAAATTTCTATAGGATTTTTAATTTTCAATTATCGGAGAGGTCAAAACATGATTAAAGATTCAAAATGGTAAATATACGGGTTTAATTCAACTAAATAATGTTTTATATGTGGAACGAGGAATGATTTTTTCTCAGTGGTTTTGGGACTATCCCAGGTGTTCAAGGATTGAAACTAATGTTTTAGAAAGGTGTAGCACACAATGAACTATTGGTGCAGTATTAGTGCGACCCATGATGAAAAACTGTATGGGATATTATTTCCATGAAAATGGCTTGGTAAACCATGAAAATGGATATTAAAATCATGAATATAGTCTTCAATTTTCTACAAAAAAGATTCATGGTTGGCGCATGGTTTGAGTAACCAAGAAGTGAAACCATGCAAGGTCGAGTACTCTTAATATAGTAGAGGTGTAGGATTTGGAAAACCATGAGGCCAAACCATTTAGTTCACATAAAAGTTTGAAATAACATTTCATCACATGTGATCCTTAAGGTGGAATCCTACACATTCCTTCCCTTATGAAACCCATAGTTTTTATAGACCTTTTATTTTGAATAAATTAAATTTTCATTTATATCTTATAATTCACTACGTCAAACATTCATTTGAAACGACACCAATTTTTCACATGTTAAAATTAACCAAATCAATGTTCGTCACATGAAATAGTGAATTGGAGAATGACACACATAATATCGACTTGGAATTCATTATAGGAAACACCGATGATTCTTCAAAACATCCTTTTTTATTATAATTATTCAAACTAGATAACTATAACCTAGTAGTTATAACATTAATAAGAATAGTTATAACTACTTTCAAAATATGGTTTGTAATTTTTTATATAAATAAAACATATTGATAATGATAGATATGATTATTGTTAAATTCTATTTTTATTTGGAAGTATTATTTTGTCAATTAAACCATGATTCACGTACATATGCGTAAAATAATAAAATAAAATTTAGGCACATTTAAAAATTTAATTTGAAAAAATAAACATTATTTATGAATTTATAATGTTGAAATTATCTTATGAAGAATATTTGGGATTCTTATATGAAGTATCATTTTTGTATTAATAGTGAAAATACCAGATTTTTATTTAAAACTAACTTTTCATCTAATTTATTTATAATGATAAATTATATTTTTGTTATTTTTGAAAGTTCTGTTTGAATAATTGTTTAAATTAGTCCTATGTGGGTAAGTGGAATCAGTTTCACAATTAAATTGGATATATAATCCCCGAAATTTTTTGATAATTGTTTCTTTAAAACCCGTAATTGTTGACCCGATGGTGGGATTAATTTTAAATTAATATATATCAGTTCATTGATTTGAATTTGGTAAAGTGGATTTAATATTTTTAATGAAATAATTTTTTTAATAGTTTCAACTTAGTTTTGATGAAAATATTATTGAATGTAATTAAAATGAATGACATCAATTAAGTTAAAATTAAGCTTAAGTAAGGACAAGACAGACTCTCCATGCTATGGAGAGATATTTACCATTCCAAATGGAAATCAGATTATGAATTTGATCAAAAATATTTGACAAATTAATTCCTTAGGTCAATCCCAAAAGATGGGAACACCAAAGTATTTTGAGGGAAATGATCTGTATTTAATTCCAAGTTCATTGGTGATAGGTTTTTTTCTACTAGCTAGAAATTTTGACAATGTAGATTGTGTATTTTTTTCTCAAAATAATGACTTTACTTGAAACCTCCTTATAATTAGTGAGTGTAGACATGATTGTTCTGATATTTTATATATCAACCTGAAGAAATAGATTGTTGTCATCAGTATAAAGAAGTTTAGTTAGAGTATTCACATTTCTGTTATCATGAATAGGTTTATGATTATTTTGATTCACTAAACGGGTGAGAAGGTGACTCAAATATTCCTCTATTATAGAAAAAAATATTGCAGATATGGGGTCACCTTGTCTGAAACCTTTGGTTCAATTGAAGTATCCTATGGGAGAGCCATTGATCAAAATTGAAATGTGGTATGATAGAAAAAAGTTGTTTAATTCTAGAAAGGAAGATATTGTTACAGAAAAATCCATTAAGAACTTTGAATATGAATCCCTAATACATTTTATCAATGGATTTCCTAAAATCAAGTTGAATGGAAATGCTACCACCTCTATTTTTATTATTTTACATGTTAGTGCATTCATATGAGAGGCAAATTCACACCTTGATCGATCTTCCTTTGACAAAACCAAATTTATTCCAAGAGATAATCTTTTATATAATATACGTATGTCTGTTAGCAATCAGTTTGTTGATGATTTTATAGAGAGTTTTGATAAGAGCTATAGGTCTAAGTTGGTAAATTTCAGAGGCATTTTCTACATTTGGAATCAGAGTAATGGAATGGGAATTCAACCCATGTGGTTGGAATCCAATAGAAAAAAATTATTAAAATGTTTTCAAACATCAAATTTGATGATCTCCCAATATTTACTTTATAAGCCATTATGAAAACCATCATTACCAGGGGAAATATTAGGGTTCGGGCTGAAGACAGTGTCTCAGATTTCATGATCAAGGGGATAACGAATGAGGAATGTGTTATCTACATCTTTCAAAATGATCAGAATTATATCATGAATGAGCTCTTTTCTAATGAAACGACCATTAAAAGGGCTCAAATTTTGAGAAAACCTAAATAGTAATGTATTCTTCATCATCTAAGAGGTTTTCTCCTTCTTTGAGGGAAGCAAGAGTCATGCATGCTTTCTATATTCTCTGCAATAAGATGTATAATTTTCAATTTCTATCACCATTATTTAACTATTTTATTTTTAGTGATTTATTATGTATGTTTTCTTTGATGGTGATAAGTGAATTTAGTTTCACAATAATGTAAAATTCTTGATTATGATCAAAAAAAATCTATGTGAGTGTTGCTGTTTTGAATTTGGTGAGGTTCATTCTCAAAAACCAGAATGTCACTATCTACTTGTTTGGATTTCACACTACACAAATATTTGATCTTTTTTTAATCAAATATTAATTTAAGAGTACAAGGAAAGGCATCGTTGGATAGAGTCATGGATGAAAAAATTGATTAATGAGGTTACAATATTCAAGATCTGTGAACCATGAATTGTTGAATCTAAAGGAGAGAGGTGGTTTCATAGATTTATAAGAGATAGTGACCATGATAAAATGATGTTCAAATTGTATTTTCTGAAGGGTGGTGTTGGAAATGGTGTCCCAATTATCTAAAGCATGGTCATTGAAGAAGGCTCTACCTATGTTTCTCACAAAACACTATTATTATGATTCTTATACCTGGTATATTTGGCACCAAGGAGAGAAATTTCATTTAGACCAGTGTTTTATATAGCATCCATAAATTCCCTCAAAAATAAATTTGAGTTAAGAGGACAATGTTTTTCACATGAGGAGAGATTATCATGAATGTCTACAATGACAAACCAGGGAATGTGAGTACAAGAACTCAAGAGAAAGTGTTCATTCCAAAGAGTCCTCATATCCTAATAATTATTCTTGGAATAAATAAAGGATCAATAGAGATGTGTGTGATCAATCAAAAAACTTCTTGTCAAACATTAGTTTAGAATATTATAGACATTAACATTGGAAAAAGATGAGTGGGAAAAAACACAATGATTATCCAGAATTTCAGTTCTTTGAAAACCACCTATAAATTGTATCCAAAACGACCAAAATGAATTAATCAATGAAAAAATTATTCTTAGGATCAGTAATGGAAAAGTAAAAGGGCTTATGAATGCTGATCTTTAATTTTAAAATATTTATGGTGTTGAGGTTTGTAAGACCTTGACAATTCTAATATAACATCTTCATTTGATTCTGCATTTGGAGTTAGAACCCCATTGTTTCTAACTATTCGAGATTTTATGCCTAGTTGATCTTCTAACATTTTTAGACAAAATATGGATTCTGTTAAACACATTTTTTCCTATAGTGGAGTCTGTAGATTTAACATTATAACTTGTCGGTAGAACATGGAAGGAAACATCTTTTATGATTTTAATATAAGATGATGTCTCAGCAATAACAATATAACTTTTTTTAACATCATATAAATTATTATTATTACATAAAATTGTCTTCAAAACATTTATGCAGGTACATGAAATGCTACCCGGTTTATAAGTACCTAAATGTTTTCTTGTATGAGTAGAAGATTGTAGCTCTATGATCGAAGCACAAGTAGAAGCTGGCCTAATATGGTCTTTCACATTTTTCTCAAAGAAACCAGTTTATGTACATTTATTCTAGTCATTAGTATTCATTCCTTTTATACAGGGAGATTTCTTATGATAGTATTTTTTTTTAATTTTTGCAATTTTTTATTAATTATCAGTAAATAAAAATTGATATGAAATACTATTATTAACACTTAAGGTTTTAATGTTTTATTTTTCTAAAATGGATTTTTTTCATTACTTTATGTGTTTTTTTAGTTTTAAATTTATTTACTCTAGAATTTGACATTGAACAAAATTAAATAATTTTTATACAATCATTCAAAAATAACATTAAGATATATTTTTTTTAAGAAATTTTCTTTTTGGTGAAAAGTTAAAAATAATGGTTTAAAAAATATTTTTGAAGATTAAATATATATTTAAAAAGTGATATATTATATTCTAATGTATTATTTCAAACATATAAAAATATATTTAACATATTAGAAATCTATGTAAATATTTTCAAATAAAAATCATTAGGAAAATTTTCTTATAATAAACTATTCAGAATATTTATATTAATTATTTTTTGGTTTGAAATTAATATAAGTCTATTTTTATTTTACAAAAACTTATTAATTCATTGGTAGTTGATATTATACATAATTTAGGTGTGACTACATTTTTCTGATTAAAAATGGCCTCTTTGTAAATGTTGGTTTTTTATGTTTTGTGAAATTATATTAATATTGAATATTACTACTAATAGAAATTGAATATTATAAATTCAATTCTATATTTCTAGTAACCATGTTTGCATTTTGTAATGAGGTCAATTTCATTTTAATTCATACTGAATAGTTACCATGTAAATGCTAGTCCCCACATCAAGAGTAGAAATATTTATTGATGTGTTAAACTATGATATACATTCACAAATACCTCTTATTATTATTTAGAATTTAAAATCATATTGTAATTAGAAACATCCTTGTCCTATAGTTTAATAATTTTCCACTTCAATCCACTTTCATTGATTATTCCGTTTCTTTGGTGTTATGAAACTAATAGGAATAAAATGTTCAAACTCGCTCACATTATACATTTTAATGATAATTACAAGGGTAAATAATTTTATGTTAATATTTATTATGAAAAAATTAAATATAAATTGGTAGATTATTATTATTTTTAATTTATTTTTTAATTACATAAAATTCCTTGGCAGCGTCAACACAATGCTTCGATAGGTAGTGGGAAAAAATAACATTATTTTAAAATCACTAAAATTTTTAAGGATTGGATTATGTATGGATTTATATAAATAATTATGATGTATATATGATAACTTATGTTTTCAAAATTTAAATCCTTTGTAATAATGATGTTTTAAATGTAAAATTAATTGAATTGTCCCAAAAATTATTTTAATTATATTTAATGCTAAAAAATATATTATCACTTTCAATAATCATTGTAAAAATATTATATAAATGCATGTGATATGGGTATTAATAAATAAATAATTTCATGGTTAATATTTGAGACACTTGGAAATTTTAATTTACATTCAGGACCGTGAAAGACTAATATTTTCAAATATTCAATTGATGTTTTCCTATTAAAAGGGATATAATATATCATTTAAAAAGAAACCTATGTGTATTATTTTATCTAAAAAATATCCTTCAATCCCTTTACAGACTATATGTACCATGTTTTAAAGAACCTATAATTACCATACACATATTATCAAATGTCTTTAAGTTCATCCCAAAGGAAGATTCTCAAGGAGGAAAAGTATGAACAGAATTCTGTCATGTCTATTTCTTCTTATATCATCATGATATATGATACAAGGATTTTAATATTATGATATTGTAAAATTGAGTATAATTAAATGTTATTATGCTGATTTATCTACTATTTTCTACCTCATTTTAACCATATACAAAATAAAAATGCCTCTCATGATTATGTGAGGAATAACACCTCTATAAAGCAACGTATTTCATTTTTCACCACCACCAAATATTTTCTGTTATAAAGATGAATTTAAAATATATATATATATATATATAATTTTTGGTGAATATTATGACTTTTTAATGATATTGTATTTTCATGAAGCCATCTCTAATAAGGTACCCATCATCGGTAGACAAAACATAAAAGAGCTAATGACTCAAAAGTAAAACCTTTTGAAGGTCATGAGTTGATGACTATAAATGTAGGTATAAATAAAAACATAATTAAATGAGGTGTTTACCAAAATAAAAATTTGGTATTATATATAATATATCAAACGACATAAAATTCCATCACAAAATAAAAATACTGAATGAAACCATCTTGCAAAACAAGAATAATGTTAATGAAATAAAAACAATGGTCTCTAATAAATACGGAAAGAAAATACTATTGATGAAACAATTCTCATATATCATAGTTAAATATATAACATAATATATGTATCTCAAATGGTTTAGTATTTTATAACATGATAATGTTGTCAAAGAGAAACCTAGTCCATCAATGATATTATATTATGTTGTTAACATGATTGAGATTTAAATGAAAATTAATGTTATGGGATAACAATTCTTTTGTTTCGAGAAGTAGAAAATAAGGTATCATTTTATTAGAATATTGTCTTATTGAGTTCCTACAAAAGTTTTGGTTGGGAATGTGTTTCAAGCATGTTTTAAATAGGGAGTGTTATAATATTATCCCTGACATGAATATGAAATAGAAATTTGAAGTTTAACAAGAGTTTCTTCAATGAGTGGGGATGAGTAGTACTAAGGCCATATGATTATACAATATATTTTCCATAAAAAATTGATGTTTTTGATATCTTGTGATGCATACAACACCAAAAAAGTGAATATTGTTGTACTACTACACAACATGAAATTATTTACATGATAGTTATATGATATTGTAAGTAATTGAATTTTTATAATAAAAGGGGTTAAATTCCCTGATGATAATAAAACTAGTTGTAAAGAGTAAGGTTTGATGTATTTATTTATATTGTGATTTTCTTAATTAAATACCATTTAGGAATTAAATAAGTACTTTTTTATAATATTGATTTTAAAATAAATAAAACAAAATAATAACAATAATGATATAATTATGTAATGATAATGAAGACTAGTCTAATAATTATTAGTATAATGAAAATTTTTTCTTTACCAAAACATTTTATTATATATGTTTTATTTAAAAGTTTTCAATTATTATTTAATGACCTTAAATTATAGAAATTTATTTTCAATAAATGTTAAAAATATTAATATTATTTCATACATTCATTATCAAATGTTCAGAAATGAAGTTAATTAATTAGATGTAAAAGTTATTTTCTTCATAAATTCATTTACTACGTGCACTAAATTTTTATGTTCATAAATTAAATAAACTACATTTATAATATTTTTATAATTATATGTCTTATTTTAATGGAAAAATAGTATATTAACACTAAATTAATAAAAATTGATATGTCATAATTTTAAAAAAAACATTGTTTTAAAGGGTCATTTTTTATAAAGGTCATTTTTATTTATTTTTTTATTTTTTTATTTTAATGTAAAATTTATTTACAATATTGAATTAAATGGATAAAATGGAAATTATATTTCAAATAATCTTTCCAGATAAATCATAAATAATTTTTTATATATTTAAGAAATAGTAACTTTGTGGGTGAATAGTTATATGTATATTTTTTACAAATACATTCAATGAAAAAATATATATTCAACATATTATATTGTAAATTTTGAATTGTAATATCAAATAAATAAATATATATTTTACATTTTTTAAATATATGTAATATTTCTAGTCTATGAAATACTATATGGGGATTTTCTCATTTAATAAAGTAATCAATAGAGTCTTATATGTTGTGGTTTGGTTTGAAATTAAAATAATTCACATTATTTATCAAAAACCAAATAATTCCATTGGAATCCAAATTTTACATTATTTCAGTGTAACATAATTTTTATTCATAAATAATTATTTTTGTTGTAAAAATATTATTTTTTATGTTTTGTGAACAAATATTGAAAGAGTGTTTTCCAAATCTAGAAATATAATATCATAAAATTGAATATATATTTCTAGTCATCATGTTAAAATAAGTTATTATGGTAAATTTAATTTTTTGTCATACTAAATAGTTTCCATGGTAAAAGTTAGTCACTACATTATGGGATAAATATTTAATGAGTGGTTAAACTAAGATATATGGACATAAATACCTCTTATAATATTATAAAATTGATGAGTTGAGTTGAGTTCAAACTAAACTATTATATCCATGAAAATTTATCCATTTTATTCGATTTTTTTATTTTTTCATTAAATTCATATTATAAAATTAATACAAACAAAATTATCAATCTCACCCACTTAATAAAATTAATGATAATGATCAGGTGAAAAATATTTCAGGAATGTTACAATAACATAATTTTGATTATAATATATATATATATATATATTAGTCATTTAGATTTAATTTGTTATTCTTTTATTATTATCTATTTTTTTTGCAGCATCAACACTGCCCTTGAGCCTCGAGTAGAAAAATTGTGTTAGTTATTTTAAAAAAGTAAAAGTTATAATTATTGGATAAATTTTATTTTTAACAAAATAATAATAAAGGATATGTGTTAGTTAATGTGTTTAAAATCAAACACTTTTTCAATATTGATGTTATAAAAGTAAAATTGTCATAATAATCCCAAAAATGACTATGGATATTTAAGGCCAAATAATATTTTTCACATTGTAGATAAATTATAAAAATATTCTATATGTTAATTTGATAATGGTAATAATATTAAATTTATTTCAATGTTAATTTATACCCCCCTTATAATTTTTAAAATTACTTTCAAGACCTTGAATTCCAAATATTTACAATAACATAAAAGATATTTACGATTAAAAAGGATACAATCTTTCATTCCAAAAGGAACATTTGAGTATAGTTTTTTATAAATCCTCTAAACAAATACCCTTTAAAAATATCCACAACCAGTGCTAAATCCCCTATTATGAACATAAACCTATTTTCCAATGACATTAATTTCAATCTAAATAAGAATGAGCATAGGGGTGTTAAATTCATAAGAAAATTCTTTTATGTTTATTTCTTCCTCTATATTTATCAAATAATTTATAACAATAAAATAAAAAGTATATAATAAAATTTAATTTAATTAAATGTTATTATTTTTATAGATAAAATAATTTTTAACTCAGTTTCATAAAAATACAAATGAGAATATATATCATGTTTGTGAATAATAATTCCCCTACAAAGTGTTTTTTTTAATATTTCATATCCACCTTAAACAGTTGTCTAGAAAGATAAATTTAATATAGATATATATATATGATGTTATGTGAAAATTATGATTTTTTAATGATAATGTATTTTAATATATCCTATCTAAAAAGGTACCCCTCTTCGATCAATAATAAAGGAAAAGAGATAATGTCTCTCGACTCCAAGCATCAGTGGAAATCGGGTTGGAGAATAGTGGCTAGGTTATAACGAAAAAATAAATTATGTGAGGATTTTATATTAATAAATGTAATATCTAAGATGAGATATAATACAGCATACAACTACATCGAATGATAAAAATATTGAAACAAACCATCACACAGTGAATGAATAATTTCATAAAAATTCAAATATAGGTCTATTAGTAAATACCAAAGAAACTCCAATTCAAGAAACAACAAGAATATTTCATAGTTAAATGAGAAAAATGATTTATGCATCACTAAAAGGTTAGTTTTATACTATATAATGAAATTTTCGAATATGATCCTACTCCATCAATATAAAAGTACTATTTTGATATAATTATAAATATTTCAAAGAGAAGTAACATTGCTTAAGAACAATTATTCTATTGCGATCAGTGAAAAATGGTGTATCTTTTTCCATTAACTAATGTATAATTATGTTTTACCATGAGGATATGTTGGGATTTAGTGTCATGCATTTCATGTAGATGGAGTGTATAAAATATAGGCATGACATGAGTATAACATATTAATATAAAGTGAAACATGTTATTTTAGTGTGTGGGGGGTTAAAGAATTGTTTAACCCCGACATTTTATAATATATTTTCATTTAAAATAATTTGAAATAATTTGATAGCTTATGATGCATTCAACACTAAACATGAGTCAATTATTATTTACTACTAACCAAAATGAGTTTAGATACATGATTGTAAAATTTTATTTATAAATAATTGACTATGTATAATCCAAGGGGTGAAATTAACATAAGAAAATACAATTACTTCTAAATAGTAAGGTTTTAACTATTTCCTCAAAATATGGATTTTTTTTAATTTAATAGTTTATAGGAATAGAATAAATTTATATTTTTAATAAAATTAACATTAAATTTAATAAAATAAAATAATGATAACCATGAAATATTTATATAATGTTATGGATGACTGGAATAATAATTCATGGATGAATAATTTTTTTCTGGGTTCGTTCCTGCAATGGTCGTGACTCTCTGTAGAGGCTTTAAGCTTTTTCAACACTGCCCTGGCTTCGTGGTTCGTCTCTCCTCTCCAGGTCGGTCTGGTGTGGCAGATATCAATGAATCTTTGGGATCTGTTGTTCGAGTGGCGAACGGTGTTCCCGGAGGCTAGACAATCATTCTATGGTGGTAAGTGATGGTCATGGTATGATTATAGAGGAAAAATAGTGGATGGTGTAGTATCTTGACTGCAAGGGGTTGACGCAGTACACGATTCAGGATTCCTGGGTGGTTGTGTGATTTGCGGTCTGTGTTGATGAGTCAGTTCCTGCAGCGACCTTTTGAATTTGTAGTTGGTTTTGTGATTTGAAATTTGAATGGTATCGCGGTGACCTTTCAGTTTTGTATTTGGTTCCTACGGCGGCCTTTTGAATGGTGTAATTTGATTGTGCAGTTCCAACATTCTCCTCAATGTGCCTTTTATGAAAAAAAAGATTAGAAAAAATAATAAAAAAAATATAAAAAATTCATAGATGAATAGAAATTTTTTTCTTATAAAAATTATATGAATATATATATATATATATGTTTTATTTTAATGAATATTTTTTACATAATGTAATTAAATTATCGAATTTTTTTTATAAATGAAAAAAAATTAATTATCTTTTCTATACGGATTTTCAAATTGTTAAATGTGAAGATATTTATTCTGATGGTAATAGTAGATTCTTTTCAGAAAATTGTTAATAATATGTGAACTATGTTTGTATGATTATAAATTAAATTAACCAATTTCAAAATATTATTATGATAATATATTTTATTTATATTTCGGATATAATATAATAACACTCAATTAAATATATTTTATATGAAATAATACTAATTACACATAGTGTTTAGATGGTTCATTTTTCTATAAAAGTTTTTTTTTATTTGATATGGAATTTTATTTTTAATTTAAATTTCTATTACATATAATATGAAATTTATTAAATAGAAATCATTTTTTACAAAATCATTCCAAATTAATTGTATGATAATTTTTTTGGTATTTTTTAGAAATAGTTTTTTTGGGTAGATAGTTAAAAATAATGGTTTTATAAATATTTTCACTAATTAAATATATATTTAAAAAATAATATATTAATTTTTAATAAATAAATTCAAACATAGAAATATATATTTTTTATTTCCAAAATCTATGTAATTGTTTTCTCAAATAATATTTATATAATGATCTTATATTTTAATCAATTATTCAAAAGATTCCTATTAGTTGTGTTTTGTATGAAAAGTTAAATAAGTCATATTTTTCTAACAAAAAACAATTAATTCCATGGGATTAATATTTGTACTAATCACTGGTGAAGAACAATTCTTATTCTCAAAAGGCAATCTTCTAAAAAATGTTTTTTATGATTTTTGTGATCTTACTTTAAAATCGATTATCACTGATTATATATAAAATTGATTATAAATTTTTAGTCATCATGTTAAATTTTTTTAGTGAGATCAATTTCATTTTCTATCAAACTGAATAGTTACCAGGCTAAAAGTTAGTCATCATAGTAAGGGTTAAAATATTTAATAAAGGGTTAAAATAAGATATTAGGACTCCAATAGCACATATAATTTTATGAATTTTATTGGATGAGTTTAATTTTAAACTCCCTTGTCATGTCATTGAATCCTTTTCTATTTGATTCCACTCTCATTAACCATTCCATTTCTTTGATATTAAAAAATTAAAATGCGAAAAAGGCCAACCTCACTCACCTAATATTGTTTCATAATAAGGAAATAATGGAAACTTATATGAACGTTTCAGGGTCATAATATTTTTTTTATGATGAAAAAAATTTACATAGATAATATTTTTTAAATATTAAATGATTATATTATTTTCTAAAAAGTTTATGCAGCGTCCACACTAAACAAAAATCTAAACCATAAAAATAATGTAAATGATTATAAATAAATAATACATGATAATAATTGGATCAATTATTGGTTTTGACAAATAATTTTGAAGGATAAATGATGTTTTAGTGTTTAAATTTGAACACCTTTGCAATTTTGATTTTCTAAAAGTGAATATTTCAAAATTCTCCAAAAAATTACTAAGGATATTTATTGTAAAATAAATTTCATCACTTTATATAAATATAATATAATATTTTTATAAGTATATGTGATATGTGTAATAATATAAATTTTTTTGAATGGTCTATTTATGTATTAACTGGAAATTTTAAAATTACATTCTATACCCTAAAACTCTAATATTTTGGAAAACAAAATTGACTTTTCCATATTAAGGCGTTATAATCTATCAAATAAAATGGAATGTATGAGTATATTTTTCAATAAAAAAATATTCCCAAATACTTTTCCAAACTATACATACGATGTTATAATTACCCTTGTATGACCATAAACCCTTTTTCTAAGGCATTATGATCCTTCTAAAGTGGGATTTTCAAGGAGGATGCAATGTCTATCTGAATTCCATCATGTTTATTTCATATTATTTCCTTTTAAAACCTGTTCTAAACATAATAATATAATTATATTAGAAAATTTACTCTAATTATCTTTTTTTATATTGATTTATCAACTATTTTATACCTCTTTTTCATTATATGTAAATTGAAAATTTCTTGTTTATTTAATTACGAAATACCACCTTTATGAAGTGATGTATTTCATTAATCATATCCACCTTAAACCATTGATTATATAGATGGATTTAATGTATATATATGATGTTTGGTGAAAATTATGATTTTTCAGGTTTAATTATATTCACAAACCCTTCTTTCATATGGAACCCTCACGGGATGACAATGAAGGAAAATCTATAATGACTCTCATGTCCAGCCTCCAATAGGACATGGGTTAGTTAATTAAAACAAAGCTATTAAGAAAAACTAAAATATGGATATGGTTTCGATCAATAAAAATTTGTGATTGGCAATAATATATCTAATACCATAAAAATAAATACCATAATAAAATTATTGAAACAAACTATTTTGAATGGCATGAATAATGTTAAAAATATTCAAATAATGGTATCTAAGAAAATAATAAATGAAATAATTATATAAGAAACTGAACCACATATCAGAGGCCAAATTATTAATATCTAGTTCAATGTTCAATGTTCTTTTTAGAAGCATACTATATAGTTTTTTAACCATAACATGATAACTACTAGAAATTGGGGATATAATAATGGTTTGATACTAATGGTCTGTAAAAACTTTTGGTAGATTGCCTATACCAACACTTTTGCCAAAAAATATTTGGTATTGGTCCATTATAGAGACCATATGACAAGGATTTTGACTGAACCCTGGGTATATGATCTTACAATCATAATGGATTCTGTTCACTTTATATTTCATCTTAGTAGTGAAGGTTAACTCACCACTAGAATTCATGGATATAGTAATTGTTTAAAACTAGTGGTATAGGTTGGAGAACTGTTGGAATAACCCATAGTAATGGTTCTCCTTACCACAGTAAAATTGGTTGTTAGTAAAGGCCAATACCAATTGTTTTATATAAACCATTTATATAGCGGTGATATAATTTTAGACTACCAATGGTTGATTGAGAACTATTGGAATATATCTATACCAATGGTTCTCACATAAAGGGTGATATATTTATATACCATTGGGTTTTAAACCATTTGTAAAGATCACGTAAGATTCACTAAGCATTATTTCCCCCTCCATACCCAAATAGCCACCAAAAACATCACAAACATCCCTAAAAATCCCCAACAACGCCTCACCAACGTCAATTCACAAAAAACTAAAATCTCCAAGTAAATATAGAAAAAATTGAAACATAAGAACCCAATTAATGAATTCTACGAGTGATGAAACAAATGAAAATAATAACATATATTCATTCATAACTAATCATAAAATATAAAATATAGTAAATACTAATAGAAATATAAAGGATTAATCTATCCCTCATAATCATCATCCTCACCATTGTCCTATCCATATTCCTCACCATCATCCTCACAATTACCATCTATATCAATAGCATCATTATCATCCCAAAAACCACTATGACTACTACTCGATGAACTATACAACGTATACATCATTGAAATTTATACATCAAAAACTACAATAGTATCCAGTGGATGTGACAGACTTAGTACAACCATTAATTTCCAAAATTATTTTTACACAATTATTTACAATCATGATGATGTTTTAACATTTTCATTCCGCTAGTACCTTTTCCTAATCCCATACTAACAATGAATAAAATCAATCCATCTTGGTGCCTCTAGAACTAGAACCTAAATTGAGAAAATATCTAGTTGGGAAACACTCTTCCCTTATAGATAGTGTACTCTTCTATGGTGTTCAACACATAAAACCCTTTGTAAGATATTTTTTAGACCAATGTTTCAATATAAATAATTAGATAGGGCCTCCAAAGAATGCTGTTACAAATATAAATGGACAATTTTCTACAAAATATATATTAAAATTTCAAACCAAAAAAGTAAAACCCATAATCATCTACTATCTTAGTTCATTTATCATGCTTACATATTTATTCGTTCCACTTGAGAAAAATTATTTTCACAGAGGAACACATCCTTCAATATTCAAAACCTCCATCTAAAAATAAATTTAATTTAGAAAACATAATTGAAAATAGTTTATAAATATTTAATTTTATAACTAAAATCCAAATGATATACTCGATGATGAAATATTATTTTTTATAATTATTGATTACTTTATTAGTATGATAATACATGATTAACAAATATAAAGTTTATATTTTAAATTGATATAAATGAGATTATGTTTTAATAATGATTTGGTAAACTAATATAAAGTGGAATTTAAGTATTTTTATTTTTATATATTATTTTCATTAATATATTGGAAATTTAATTTTAGAATAATAGGATTGGAATGTTTTTATTGAAAAATATACTGAAAATTAAATATATGTATAATATTGTGAAATTGAATAGTGAAATGTACGATATATGTGTTATTATTTGGTTTTCTATGTTCCTATTATTTGATTTGAAATGGGATCAAATTGGAAGAACAATGAAAATTTTTATATGATGGATTTTGATGAAAAAGTATAGTCAATACTATTTTTATTTCATTAATATGAATCCTAAATAAATTGGATTTATAACTGATTTGGTTAAATAATTTTAATGTTGTATTAGCATGATTGAATATAAAGTCGTATTGGATTTGATATATGTGGTTCATATTCAATATTACAAGGAATAATTTTATTTAGTTATTTTTAATTCAATTTAGTTATATATAGTTCAACTGAATTTAGTTTGGCTTAATTATATTCAATTGATACAATGATGTACGATCTCATTTTGATTGATTTATTTTATTCACCTTAATTATCTTTTGTTTATTCTAGATAATATTTACTTATTTTGATGAAAATATATATTTTACAACTTTGCATTTCAATTTGATATAGTAATTTAATCTGTTATATGAATATATTTGGTAAATATTTAATTATATTCATATAGTAATGTTAGAATTGATTTTAATTATCTAAATTTAATTCATTTAAATTTTATTTATTCTACAGTATTATTTTCATATTTATTCACTTTTTTTTATAATGTTCAAATTATTACATTTTGGTGTTTTCATTTAATGTTATTTTCTATTATAATTAAGTTTGTTTATTTTAATAAGTTTACATTCATTTTAGCTTAGTATTATTATTTTTTTTCATTATTTATTTACTTATGTTTTAGATTTCTTGGTTCATATTACATTTATTTAGTTTTGTACCTTTATTATAGGTTTCTTTAGTTTAATTTTCAACTTGTTCTGGTGGATTTTTCACTAGTTAATTCATGAATATTTAGTTTTTATTAATTTAAATTTTTATAATTATGTTTTATTGTCATTGTATAATGTTGAAAATTTAAATTATGTTTAATAAAATTAAATTATTTTCAAATGGATTATATTTTAGTTTAATTTCTTTAATTTGGTTGTTTTTTGTTTTATTTATTTCTGGTAAAAAAAATTCTGCTTATTTTATCATGTTTGATTATTTTTTATTAACATTTAATTACTAATTTTTTTTAGTTTATAGTGGTTATTTTTTTTTTTGTTTATTTGTTTACATTTCACTTTAATTAGAGTTGGTTACATTCAATTAGGTTTTGTTTGTGACTGTTTACGTCTATTTGATTCAGTTTTTTCAGATTCAAGTTGGTTTAATGTTATTTTTTAATCACCCAACTATGTGTCCCATTTCATTTATAGTTTATGTAAAAGATAATATTTTTTTGGACGAAAATTTCATCAATTGGGAAAAAACATGATATTTTCTATTTAATATCGTCCATGATTTTTCGAGGAATACAATCTATAGGATCTCCCAATTACCATAGAAGCTGAATCATGACTTTTTTTTTACTATGAAAGGATAAATAAATAAAATTATGTCATAACTTACACCACAAGGGGAAGGTAATTTCCTAAAATACGAAGAATGAATATAAAATAAAAAAAGGTTTTACTTAAATAAGATTATTTATATAATAAATAATGAGTTTAATGATGGTTTTGGAAAATTTAACAATAAAACTAACTTGTATTTTAAAAATCATTACAACTTTTTAAAATATACTACAAATAATGTGCTTAATTAATAAAAATATTTTATAATTTTTTGACATTTATTTCATTAAAATCTGTGATATGAAGCTAGGAATTTATAAGAATGATAAATTTTTTAATTATTAACACCATGATGAAAAAACATTATATGTTTCCCTATTCGGATGTGAAGTGGTGAAGGTACAATAATTTAATCTTTAATACAATACTATTTAATATTCCAACATTCATGGTTTAGTAACTCTTATGAATACTGATTCATCAGAAATGGACGACACTTCACAAATTGTCAAGTAACAGGAACCAATTTAATATAAAATAGATAAACAGTTTCATGTTACATCGGAAGTATATTATAGTTGGGAATTTTTAATGAATATGATTGAGAAATAATAACAAAAGGATACTAATGTGAGGAAGGAGAATTTATTTGGGCATGAACCTCACTTTGGAAATATTTTTATTAGTAACAGATCGAGAATGGTGGTACAGACTCTTATTAAAAAGGAAAATTACATGGTTATAATTATTTTATATTAGTATGAGGATAAGGATTTTAAGACCCAAAACATAATTATATCAAATTTGAGCACACTCAATTAGATTTTTATGAAGATATGTCTGTTTCAATGGAATATAAAATAATTCTTTCTCCTTCATCTGAAATAATTCTTATATATATAAAAATTAGACAAGATTAAATGAATATTCACCATAAATATTAGAAATACTTACAATATCATAATGAAAAATCCCTTTATAAAATTTAGTAAATTATTTTTCTCATGATGAATTAGTTTATGAAACATCACATGTAGTTTAATTTATTTAATCTATTATTGATATTAGGTATAAGAAACCAATTATCAAAACATTCTTGAAAATGGTGTCCATAAAAAAATTAGAAGTTTGTTTATAAACTACATGTAACTTCCATGTTATGTAAAGAGTTATGGGGAATATAAATTAAGAAATCATTTATAGGCGTGTTTTCTATTGGTTTTGTTCATGCGACATGTTATGATACTTGATCATCCGATATATATTATACAAAATGGTGTGATAATTTTAATTTTATTATTTCATTAAATGGGGAGAAAAAAGGGACAAACAAATTCTTATCTCCTCCACCATGCTTTCATATTTTATTCCTAATTTATAAGATATTCATGTTTTTTATATGAAATACTGGTTGTGGTGTGGTTATCTTTATGGTATATTTTGAGATGTAAATACCTTCACATGTATGGATTGTTTTTTGTAGGAAAAATAAATTTTTCATTTTTGTGGGGATTATTTCAATAAATTAATCTCATATTGGAATCATGATATTCTGAAAATCATTAGGAAGTATTGTTTTATTTGGATATAGGCCAGTGGAGTGTTTCATGGTCTCAAGTAGCCTCTAGAGAAATGTTCACAAGATCTATAATGAATCATTCACTATAGGAGAAAAAATAGGAAACAATTTTCGGTAGCAGACACCATAGTTAATGGTGAAATTCCCCTCATGGAGGGAATTATTCATGGGTTGGGAATGAAACTTGTAGATTGTGCATGTAAAAATGGAAATAAAACAACACCCATGTTGGTTTTTTTGATCAGCATACCACAAAAGGTTGACTACATGTTGTAAATAGGGGGACCACCTATGGTAAATAGGGGAATGAGATAAATGAAAAGTTTAGATGTTTTACTACAAATTACGGGTAACATGAATGTTATAGGTTTTATGTTAATGGTTTATATTGATACATTATAATCAAATGACTTTTTTAATATTAGTTAATGTTTTTATCAAAACTGTAGATAAGTAAATTTTGTATGATATATATGTGTAATATGAAAGTACTTATACAATGTGGTGTCACGACCCGTCCTTAAGGACCATGTCGTGACTATCCCAAGCCCTCCTTCCATAGGACATGGGCTGGCGACTATAACCAAAGGCGTAAATCCAGATAAAAAGGGAAGGAATTGCCTTTATAAAATTAAAAAAATACAACAGAGTACACAACTGATGAAATCACAAATTAAACTGAGTACAAAAGTAAGTTATGAAAGGTAAATGGGCCAGAATATAAACCCAACTATAAAGTATAGTTCAATTGAATGACTAGTACAATAGGAGTAAAGTAAGCAGAAACCACAAAGTCATCCTTCGGAAAATCATCCTGAAGGGTGGGTACATATAGGTTCCTTAAAACCTCGGGTCCGACCGTCCGCTCCGTGTACATCCCGCCAAGTGGTACTCCTCTAGGATCTATCCAGTCTTAGCACCCTCAGCCTCTATCAGCAATGTCCGTCGTCTGCATCCAACACAACGAGGTGCGGGCATATCCTTTGCAGGGGTGAGTATAACGATACTCAGTAGGGATCCCGAGACTCTCAAGGTCACGCAAAATCAAACAAGGATAAACCACAAATTATAAAATCAACGGATAATCTTTTCTTTGGTATATGCCCATACGTATACCTAAGTTATCAATTAACCCATCTCAATTATGAGGAAAACATAAAGGTCATTGACTCAACTCAAACCGGGATTTTCATTCACGAAGTCAAAACCAAGAATGATAAAGAACAACTCCTATGTCGAGAACAGTGGCTCGGTCATGACTCTGAGGCGCTACTCACAAACCTTAGACTTATGTGGTACTCCTCCTCTGTCGAGTACCATAGGTATGTTTCCCCAACACAATAGAGATCCCCGACATGGGTCTGCCGCCCCAACACAGTAGCGCACCCCGTAATATCTTACAAAGGTACTCCTCCTGTCGAGTACCGTGGGTCTGTTTCCCCAACTTAGTAGTGCTCCTCCTCCATGGGTCTTCCACCCCAACACAGTAGTGATCCACACTGGTCTAGTCAAGTCACTCCGATATGAATCAAACAAGCAGTAATCAGGTCTCAACAAACTATAAGGTCATCGTACTTCGTACGATCATCTTTGGGAGGATTCTCTCCACGAGCTATTGGTTGATACTCCAAGTGTCACGTAATTCTCATGTAGAAGTATCTCAAAGATCTGTCATGACATAGGTATCTCAATGCAACAGACGGTGCATCAATCAGACGCCCAGTCTGTGAGTTATTGGTTTTTCCGTTTCAGGGGCCTGGATGGTTTTTAAGATAAAACCAACCTGAACATACTCCAACTACATCCAAACATCAAGTGGAGTATGCAAAAAAGAACTGTCTCAACATAAGGAAACCAACTTAGTTGACGACTCTTCAATCGGACGTCTCATCCTTATGTTATAAGCGTTTCCGCTTCGAGTGCTCGGTTGGTTTCGGGTTTGAACCAACTAGGCTGTACCCAAACGTTGACGAATCCTTGATTATAATATAACGAAATGGCCGTCTCAATCCGTGGAATCCTATGCAACTGACGGTGCGTCGATCAGAGGTCCATAGCTCAAGTTATTGCCGTTTAAACGAAAATGACCCGAAGGGGGGGGGGGGGGGGGGTTGTTGGCCTGGTCTGACCCGACCCCACCCACCCTGGGTGGGCCCGAACTGGGTCGACCTGTTCCGGGTCCGGGTCCGGCTTGGTTGGGTGTGGCCCGGCCCCACCGGCACGGCCCGGCCCGCATGGCCCTCCTCGGCCCGGCCGGGGGGGGGGGGGGGGGGGTGGAGGAGGCACTAGCTTCGGCCAGTTGGCGCAGCTCAATGTCGCGCCCCCCAAATCCAAAACGTCTGAGCCCTTCCGATTTCATCCACCGTCGTGGATCAGCCGCATCAGTCTGTTCTGGCGGCGCACCACCGCCACCTTCCATGGACCAGCGGACGCGCTCCGGTGGTCCAATTCGCCCATAGTCTGTGCTTGCGGCTCTCCCTGGACATGCTCTTCACTAATACGGCTTCAAATCAACATTGCGGTCCCGTTTCATTACCACCCATCAATCCGAGGACAAAATAACAAACAGAGGAGGGTCATTGGGTTGTGCTTGCATGGCCCATGCCCTCCGTATTAGGCGTTATAAATTGGCCAAAGTTAATCATGGTTTCACGTAGAACGAATAACAATTTTATTGAAATAAAATCGAAACATTCCCCCCTATAATTCCCCCACAAATAACTATTTCCAACCCAGAATAGAAAAAATTCACGGATCAACATGATAATGAGTTGATCGAAATTCTTTGTTTTTTAAGGGATGAACATGGGAATATAAACATACTCAAATTAAACCCGTAACTTGAAAAAGGTTTGTTCGTCGTAGACGCGGAAAGTGATGTCGCTCCATCAACGCCGGGAAAGAACCACCATCATTGGAGAGTTCCCCAAGGTTGTATTTCCTCCCTTGATATGGAGGAAGTAGAAGATTGGAGAAATGTGGAGCATTCTTCGCCGAGTCGTTCTTCGTCGAAGGTGAGTGTTCTTCATCGGAGAAGAACACTGTTCTTCACCGAGGAGAAGAATACTTCTCTCTCTCTTCTAAAGATCTCTCCCCCAAAGCTTTTCCAACAAAAAAAAGTTCCAAAAATAAAATATTAGGCGTGGATAATATTTTATTAACACATCCAATTCAAAATTCAAATCACTTAATTAAATAAATGAAGATTTTTTTAATTAATTAATAGATTGGTTGGAAATAATTAATGGAGGGAGGGGAAGCTGGAGAGTTTACATAAATTAAGAGGAGTTACAAATTAATGAGAGGGGGGGTTTATGGGAGATTAGGAAAGATGAAAGGTTGGGGCTTGTGTGGGACACACCTCTCAAATATCCACACATGGGAATTTTGGTGGATGTGGGTCCCACAATTAAAATCCCATTGGAGAAATTAACCTTCATAGATACATAAAATTGTTCTAACAATTTTATTTATCTTTTTAATTAAACCACAATTTATAACTTCAAACACACATAAAATGAAACTGTGGTAAAGGTCCCCTTAAAAAATTACTGGCGCTCTGAGTTCATCAGTGCCCTCAGCTTTCAATTCCGAGAACCAGTTCAAAAGATAGAAAAACCTGCTCGTTTGTTCACTGAATGTACCTGAGTTAAACTTTGGAAATTCATTCTGGGCACACCGTGCCTCAGAATCAAGTGTCGTGAGAAGCCAAAGACCTGTAAGATTTCCATTGTATATAAGAAAAAAATTTCCTTGAAATTTATGAGTCTTTAAATTACTCCCACCTCAGGGATTTACGTCCCCATAAATCTACGACACGCGCTAGGGAAACAAAAGAGGTACTGAGCATGCATCTGAGCCTCCCACTCTCATGTGCTATCCTGGAGGTTCCCGTGCTGCCATAAAAAGAGCACCAGAGGAATCAACCGCCTCATAGGACCTGCTCCTGTCGATCCTCAATATTTACTTAAACCATCGTGAAAATCGCCCCGTCATCGATATCCAGATCCCGTGGTCGATTTTGTGTGAAGGGTCGTGCACGTATCTCCTCAGCTGAGATATGTGGAAGACGTATTGCAACTAGTGCAATTGAGGTGGAAATACCATGCGGTAATCCACCTCGCCTACTCTGTTGAGGACCTGGAAAGGTTCTAGGAATCATGGAGATAACATTACGCCCCAGCCAATTCTCTGTCGACCTCGTCGAGGTGAGACCCGTAGGAAGACGTGGTCATCACCCTCGAACTCTAGTGGTCTTGTATTTTATCAGCATAGGACTTCTGTCCACTCTGTGTAGTCTTCATCCGCTCCTAGATGATTTGAACCTTCTCCATCATAGCCTGAACCATCTCTAGTTCTACGCATGCTGGCTCCATCACTATCGACAAAGGATATCTAAAACGCGGTCAGCTGCTGTCTCGCCACTCTTAACAGATGGATGCCTGATCTCTTACTAAGAGCATCTGCTACAAGGTTCCCCTCCACAGGAGTATAAACTATCTCGAATTCATAGTCCTGGAGAAATTCACATCATCACCGCTGTCTCAGGTTCATTTCCTTCTGATAGAAGATACACCTAATACTATTGAGTTGCAGAGAACCATAAACTGTTCTCTCAACGAACAATGGGTGAGACTAGCCAATTGAAAGAACTCATATTCACCCTTCATCATCTAGGTTCTACAAGAGATGTGGAGATTTCTCTGCAGCCGAAAAAAGAAATCTATTCTCATCCCCTGGATGAACCACTTTCTTTGCCTAATACAGTAAATCCTGACACAAACAATACTATTTCAGGCCATAAACAATGTCGTAATTCCTAGACGCTACTACCAAGAGATCCAACCGTTACTCTCGCCTCCATGGGTTGAGTCACTCTATCAGTATCAGTGCATGATTATTGGGTATCCTTCAGTAGGTATCTCGAAAGTTAGGGTCAAGTCAACATTTTAAACCAGTAACTCTTAGTACACAAAAAGGAAGGAAAACAAACATCATGAGGACATGCGTCATTTATTAATGCAGCTCAAAGTACAAAGACACATAACGACCATGAACAATCAACAACATAGAAACCAGAAGCACCAAGAACAAAGGAATCCATGCCCGGAACTAGTCCCTCTCTTTTCCACCTGATTCCGGAGCTCCATAGTCGTATGCTTCACCTGCTTGAAGCTATGCTCTCCCATGTCCATTTGATCCCTGTGTTTGGGGTGGACATCCTGGTGGTGGTGGTGGTAACACCTCGAAGCATCATCCACCACCATCTATATGGCCATCTCCTCTCCCTCGGTCTCCTGCTCCTTGTGATCCACCTCGATTGATCCTCTGCCTCTTCCTAGGGGTTCCTCCTTCAATTTGCTAATCGTCTGCATGGTGGGTCGGACATTCCCGAGCCATGTGACCCTGTCCACCGCATGAGTAACACAGCTTGATAGGTCTGGCTCTGTCTCCACCCTGGGTGCCCCGCACTGCTGACCCTGAGTCATGTGGTCGACCACCTGTAGGTCTGTTCTTCTTGGAACTCTACGTCATCTGTCTACTGTCAGCTGCAGAAGACTCTGCTGCATGCCAGCTAGTGGTGGGTCCCACTGCTGGAGACTTCTCAACAAGGAAACTCTCCACTACGAGGGATCGCTCCAACACCCCCGTCAGCGTCGGGATGATGTGGGAGACAACTTAAGCTTTACTCTCTCGCCTTAGTCACTGCTCAAAGGTCCGAGCCCTGAAAAATTGATCTCGTACCATATCAGTGGAGTAGCGCGAGTGGTCGGTGAACCTCACTGAGTATTGTGCCAATGTCATGCTACCTTAATGAAGATTCAGTAGTTCCCTTATACGCAATTATTGAAGGGTGGCTGGTATAAACTCCACCAAGAAGAGGCTCTCAAAGTCTGCCCATAGAAGTGTTGTCTCATCATGCATCTGGAGAATCAAGCTCCACCATCGGCCTGTTTCTGTCTGATGGAGGCTGGCATCATGGATCACCATAATGTCTGTTGGCATCCCTACCAGCATGAAGACTCTCATCACATCCTCCAGCCAATCCTCAGCCGCCTGTTGGTCCATCTCTCCCCGGAACCTTGGTGGCCTCTAGCGCTGGAACTCATGCAACATGCTCAAGTGTCGTGCATCTCCTGCTACTAGGGCTGGTGGCATTGGTGGCCCAAAGGGTGGTAGTGCCGCTGGTGCCTCCACTGGTACCTCAACTGAATGAGGGACCTATACTGAGGCATCGTCACTCGGCGGCCTTTCAGTACATACAACTCTCAGGGTTATAGCTGGTCGTCCGCGGGGAGGCAACCTGAAAGAAACAGATGTGAAATGTTTAAAGACTATACCTGGTGAACTGACCTGGTTCAAGAGGACTTAAAGAAATTTTTTTAAAACTCAGACACAATTAGTGTTTTCATGCACTGAGTCAGAAATCAGAAGTCAGGGTTCTGGTGTATGGATACGTCGGCCTTCCACACCAAAATTGGACACCCCAAACTGAAGGCTACACTTAGTACCCTTAACACTATTGCTTCACAAGAAAGAAATATCAGAGTCCTAATTTCAGCTGTAAAACTAACTCCTCTGATACCAATTTTTCACGACCCATCCTTGAGGCCCGTTCCGTGACTACCCCATATCTGCCTTCCATAGGTCAGGGGCTGGAGACTAGCACCAAACGCATAAATCCTCATAAAAAGGGAAGTCATTGCCTTTATAATAGTAAAAAAATAAAACAAAGTACACAACTAAAGCAAGAACTAAGTAAACTGAGTACAAAATTAAGTGATGAAAGGTAAATGGGCCAGAATACAAACCCAATTGTAAAGTAAAATTCAACTGAAATATTTGTACAATAGCAATAATGTAAGAAAAAACCACTGAGTTGTCCTCTAGAAATCACACCTGAAGGGTGGGTAATGATAGCCTCCTCAGCACCTCGGGTCCGGTCGTCTGCTCCGTGTACATCCCTCCAAGTGGTCCTCCTCTGGGTACCATATAGTTCTGGCGCCCTCAACCTCTGTCAGCGCAGTCCGTCATCTGCATCCAACACAACGAGGTGTGGGCATATCCCCTACATTGGTGAGTATAAGGATACTAAGTAGGGACCTCGAGACTCTTAACGTCTCACGAAATATAACAAGGATAAACCAAAAAGTATGAAATAAATGGATAAACTTTACTTTGGTATATTCCCATACATATACCTATGTTATCATTTAACCCATCTCAATCATGAGGAAAACCCAAAGGTCATTGACATCGCTCACGATGTCGAAACCATGGCTGCTGGAGAACACCTCCTCTATTAAGTACAATGGCCTTGTCATGACTCCGAGGTGCAACTCACTAACCTTAGACTTCTTATTTACTCCTCCTCTATTGAGTACCACAGGTATGTCACCACAACATAGTAGCGATCCCCGCCACGGGTCTGTCACCCCAACACAGTTGTGCATCCCTTAAACCTACAGAGGTACTCCTACTGTCGAGTACCGCGGGTATGCCACCCCAACATAGTAGTTCTTCTCTGGCATGGGTCTTCCTCCCCGACACAATAGTTCTCCCCACTGGGCTAGTCAAGTCATTTCGATACGAATCAGACAAGCATTTATCAGGTATCAGCCAGCTACAAGGTCTTTGTACTCCGTACGCTCGTCTCCAGGAGGATATTCTCCATGATCTACTGGTCGATACTCCATGTGTCATGTAAGTCTCATGTATAAGTATCCCAAAAATCATTCACGACATAGGGATCTCAACGCAACAGACGGTGCATCAATCAGACTCCTGGTATGTGAGTTATTGGCTTATCTGTTCAAGGGGCCCAGATGGGTTTTAAACTAAAACCTACCCGATCGTACACCAAATGAATCCAAACCTCAAGTGTATTATGCCAAAAGAACCATCTCAAAATAAGGAAACCAACGTAGTTGACGGAATGTCAATCAGATGTCTGGTCCTTATGTTATAAGTGTTTTTGCTCAGAGGGCCCATTTGGTTTCGGGTTCGAACCAACCCGGCCATACTCTAACTTCGACGTAACCTTGAGTGTAATATACTAAAATGACTGTATCGATCCAAGGATTCATATGGAATAGATGGTGCATCGATCAGAGGTCCGTATCTCATGTTATGTCCATTTAAACGAAAATGGTCCAAAAAAGGGGGGTATGGACCCGGTCTGACCCTGCCCAACCCACCTTAGGTCAACCCGAACCGGGTCCGGGTCCAGCCCGGTAGGGTGCGGCCTAGCCCGGATGGCGAGGCCCAGCCCATTTTTTTCGGCCCGCGTGGCCCGCCCCGGCCTCGCCGGGGGGGGGGGGGGGGGTGCTGGCTTCGGCCAGTTGCTGCAGCTTAATGCCACGCCCCCCAAATCCGGAACGGCTGAGCCGTTTCGGTTTCGTCCACCGCCACCATTTGCGGACCACCAGATGCACTTCGGTCATCCGATTCTCCCACTGTCTGTGCCTGCATCTCTCATGGGACCAGCTCTTCACAGAAACAGCTTTAAATCGCTATTGATGTCCCGTTTCATCGTCACCCGTCAATCCATGCACAAACGAACAAACAAAAGAGGGTCGTCGGGCCATGCTTGCTCCGCCCGTACCCTCCGCGTTATGCGTTATCAATTGGCCAATGTTAATCATGGTTTCACATATAACGAATAAAAATTTTATTGAAATAAAATTGAAACAATGCACCATACAATTTCCCAGAAAGTAACTACTCCCAACCCGCAAAAAAAATATTCACAGTTCGACTTGATAATGATTTGATCTGCGTTTTGTGTTTTAGAAGGGAAAGAACAAGGGAATATAAACATACTCAAATTAAACCCCTACCTCGAAAAAGGTTCATTCTTCGTAGACTCAGAAAGTGATGTCGCTCCATAAACTCCATGAAAGAACTATCATCATTGGCGAGTTAACCATGGTTGTATTTCATCACTTGATACGGAGGTAGTAGAAGATTGGAGAAACGTGGAGTATTCTTCTCCAAGTAATTCTTCATCGAAGGTGAGTGTTCTTTGTCAGAGAAGAACACCGTTATTCATTGAGGAGAAGAATACATCTCTCTTTATTCTCAAGAGATCTCGCCCAATGCTTTTCTAAAACAACAAAGCTCCCAAAATAAAATATTAGGCTTGGCTAATATTTTAATAACACATTCAATTCAAAATTCAAATCAATTAAATAATTAAATGAAGAGTTGTTTAATTAATTAAGAGATGGGCTGGAAAGAATTAATGGAGGGAGGAGAAGGTGGGGAGTTTACAAAAATTAAGTGGAGTTACCAATTAATAAGAGAGGAGGTTTAAGGGAGTTTAGGGAAGATGAAATGTTGGGGATCATGTGGGCCCCACTTCTCAAATATACACACATGGGAAGTTGGGTGGATGTGGGTCCCAACATTTACTTTCCATGGGAGGAATTAACATCCTTTGATACATAAAAATGTTATAACAATTTTATTTATCTTTTTAATTAAACCACAATTTATAACATCAAACCTGCATAAAATGAAACTGCAGTAAAGGTCCCCTTTAGCAATTACCAGCACTGTGAGTTTATCGGTGCCCTCAGATTTCAATTCTCATCACCGGTTCAAAAGATAGAAAAACCCGCTCGTTCATTCACTGAAAGTATATGAGCTAAACTTCAGAAATTGATTCTGGGCACACCGGGCCTCGGAATCAAGTGTCGTCAGAAGCCACAGACTCGTAAAATTCCAAAGTATTTAAGAAAAAACATTTCTTGAAATTTCTGAGTCTTTACATGTGGTTTGGAAGGAAATTACATTGGTAGTATATGTAATCCATGTAATGGATACAGATTTAACTTTATTATTTTAGAGGGAAAAAGTAAATATGATTTGAATTTTCATGTTTTTTTGTAGATATTTGAAATAAAAATTGATATAAATAAATATATAGTTATAATACATTGTTTATTGGTGTTTAGGTGTAAATAATTATGAGAAAATCTACAATAAATAATAATATAAAATCATATGAATAATAAATTCCATGACATTATCACTAACTGGACAATACTAATCCTGAAATTTGAATACAAACTAAATAATATCAACAACAAACTAAAGAATACATGATAATTTATCTACCTATATTATAAATTAAATTAAATGTGAAAGAAATTGAATAAAGTGTATATCAAAAAGAGAAAAATTTAAATCAAAAGGGGCACCCCATAAACATTCCCAATATTATCCTAACTAACACATAAATCATTCATGCATGATTAAGAAGTTATATAGGATTCCAGAAGACAATATTATTTATTCATCACCATTTTCACATCACTTTAATTAGAATATCATTAAGATATACCAAAATATCTAATTATTCAATATATTTGTTTTGAATGATTTCTAATTAATTTATATAATTTAAAATTGATGAAATTGTATATCCATAATAAATTTAATTAAAAATTTTATAAATTAATTTTTTACGTGATTCCTCTCATTGTCTAGCATGGAAGTCCATCCCAATGTTTAGAGGTATATAATAGCATCCTTGATGTTTTATTTATTTGATAAACTTTCTATAAATAAATATTACTAATACAAGACTAATTATTATTTAAAATCATGGGTTTTCATTAAAAACCTCAAATTTGATTCATTCCACAAACTCCTTTCTATTTGAATATGAAATAATTTCAGAAACATCATGCTACTAGACACTCATTCATTATAGTTTTGGCCTCTAAATCTCTTCTAACTATAGAACACCATCGACTGTACAACTCATGCTTATATTCACCCTATAGTTCACCTAATTCTATGAACAATTTTGTCCCCATAGCATCAACATCCAGAAAATTATAATGAATATGGAATAAAAATATTAATTTATAGAAATAAAATATTATTAAAACATTAAATCCAATTATTTATCTTACCAAAATTATTTACCCAATATATATCAATTACTATATTTATAAGTCTTATAAAGTGGAGTTGCATTATGGAATTGATGTTAGAGTATTTGGAAACTACTTCTATTAAAATTCTTCATTCTCACCCTATTTTTCAAATCATTTGATTTTCCTCATTCTACTATACAATCAGCTATGTGTGGTGCTTCCATTCTAAACACATGCGTGTATTCCCATGCCACCTAGTGACATATCAAACTGTTAAATAAAATACCAGTATTATATAAATACATCATATGATGAAAAAAAATTAAAGTGAAAAATTATAACAAGGGATCAATAAATATACACGAGGTTGTCTGATCATTGGGTGAAAATGGATATCTAGGATCTGAAGGAACAAAAACCTATACCGAGGGAGTGTGACCCTACATCTCTTCTGGGAGTATAGAATTTATTGGAGTTAGAAGTTGAAGGAGAATAAATGTAGACGAACTCCGAGAAGGAATTATAAGGAAAATAAGATAATGTAGACATATATGGAAATGTATAATACAGACCGGGATTATGATCAATCCATGTACAATGGAGAGATATGAGAGGAGAATCAGATGAAAATGGTGTTGAAAACATATGCAACTTAAATATCTCAGGTGCCTCTAAAAACACATTGTAATGAGAAGGTCTTTTGGATGATATGTCATAGGAATTGATAAGGTGTGATTGGTTATGCCATGTGTCACACATAGCTCTAGTACCACCATCTCATATCATCTAGTTGAGAATTGGTAACACTAGGTATGTTACAGAATAACTATCTCCTAGGAGGAGGATCCCAATTAAAAGTTTTTTAAAAAATTAATCGAATATAATTATATGTTATTGATATAGATATATAATTAAATACTCACAACATGAACCAAAGGAGGGATTCCCACCTCTCTGATTTTGATATTATTTTCTATAATCATTTAACAATGTATTTCATTTATATTTTTAATTTCCTAAAATTGAAAAAATATGGAATTAATTAGAAATCCATAAGTCATGTCTACTCCTAACTAGAAAATTGATGATACACGACTTAATTAAAAAAATAAAAATTATCAAACCAAATAAGGGATTCATAGTCATATTAAAAATCATTTCCTATTTCATGGGATGAATATAAATAAATAAAATATATGGAATAGAAATATAAATATATTAAAATTAGCATGTATATCATGGGTATGATATAGTTTTATTCTATTTTAAATAGAATCCAAATAAATTTTTGTTATGTCATTTGGTTCATTTTTTCTAATTGAAAATTTTATTCATTCATTTTTTGGGTTAGTTCATTTGGATCATATTTTGGGTTAGGCCATTTGTTTCAATTTTTTTAGTTAGGTAATTATTTTCATATGTTTTTCTTTTTATTTTAATTATTATAACATGTTTCAATTTAATTAAACTTATTTCTTTTCAAATTTAATTGTTTTAGTTTTTTTGTTTGGTTGGTTCTAATACATTCCAATTAAAATTTTAAAAATAAAACTCAATTAAAACTACTACCATTATATATTTAAAATTTCCATTAGGTCCTGTTGGATACAAAATATTTGTAATCAATTAAAAAAAATATATAATAGTATATACATTAACAAACTAAGTCAAGCTAACCCAAAAAAACTGAGAACAAAGATGGACGATTCTATATAATTCCCTCAATTAATTCTTATTCAAAATAATCTATGATAATTTAACTAATAGAGTTATCATAATTACTAACATGATTGGGTCTAATGAGTGTAAGGATGGTTTCAATTCATTCATGGCCATTATAAAAAACATGTCGTGGGGTTATGTCAATATTGAAACCAAATTCAAGTTATGGATGATCTTTGACATAAAAAACATGTTTATTTAATTATTCCAATATATACGGATTATCCGAAGCAAGAGTGATAGTCCTGTAAATTACTCAGAATATATTATAATCAATAAATGTAAAATACTTCTTCCTTGAATCAAACGAATTTAATTTCATAAAAGTGACTCAACTATGATACTAGTATTTCAATATTTGTATTTTCTCAATGAATATATAATAAGATACATTTCAAAATATAGGTCTTATATCTAATACATATATAGAGGTGCCTCCTGTGGTAGTTCCTATAATATCATCGTGTTTTTTTCTCATATTTCTAACTCATTCGGAGGTAACAAATTAGATCTCATTGATCAAAATTCATTTTCACTAGTGAATAAGATAATTGGGGTAAAATATCGATATCTTATTTCTTTAATGACGGTGCAACATAAATATCTATAACTGAAATACAAAATAATATAAAAATGTATTAAATATTAATTTTATTAATTTATTACAGTAATACTTATCCCTCCAATTTCATCCATGAAGTAAATAATTTTCATTGAAAAGTCTATCATCTTATAAAAGATAAATAATGATGATTTCTATTTATTATTTGTTTTTTCCCTTCAAAAAATAAAAACATTTCAATAGATATGTACAATTACATGTGATGGGAAAATATATAATTTTTCAATTTAATACATGATATTTCCATAGAACAAATCAATATTAAACAAAAATGTTTGATGTTGCATCTCCCACTCTTCAGTACATAATTGGTTCAATGTCAATGATACAATACACCCCCTATAAAAATATGTGATGAAAAAATGGGTTCAATTTTCTCATACTAATTTTCATCATGACTCATTGGATTGTTCCATTTTATAGTCTCATAAAAAAACATTTATTGGAAATCCATACATTTTTTAGCCATGTTCCCATTAATGATGGAAATATATATATTATAGATGTTTTAGAAAAAAATACTTCAATGTGAATATATTTTATTCAATTGGATTTATCTAGTGAAGAGAAAAAAGTACACCCAGAAGTATTTCAGTTGGATGGTCACATCTAGAAGAAACAAGCATGTGAAAATTGATAGTGGAAATATTTTTTATAACTCACAATAAATTAATTGAGCCTCTACCAATTTTTTTGATATGAAATAGATGGAAAAAATCAAAGACCAAAGAAAAATATTAAAATGGAATGGTAGAATAGCCAACAACATTAAATTATTAGATATTAGATGAATGATTTCTATTGGAATTAGTTCATGCAGAAAGATGTGATATTAATGAGCTTCAATGGTTTTTTTTTGCAACACTCCTATATTGACCCACTTTGATATGTTACTTATTTATCCATAATGAACATTAAATGTAACTTTTACATCATAATGTTCATTATTTTCGGTAGGTGTCATCACAGTATTAAGAAAATAAAATAATTCCATTTTTCACTGATAAATACAAGATTAAATATTGGTATGATATCGTGATCAACTAAGTTATTTAGAGATCATATATAATATATTGTATTTACCATGAAATTTAGATAAATTGAATCCAACATTTCACATTTTTTTTCAATGTGCATTAAATCTTATCAATGAATTAATAAATTGGTTGAACCAGAAGGAAAATCAAAGAATATACATTACTCCTTAAAATAGTATTTGGATTCAATGGAAAAATATTTGTATTTTTAGAATTCATTCGAAACGTCCTAAATAATAAAATTAAATCTGATAATTCATTATGAACATTAGTTCCAGAAATAAATTGGCAAGGATTTATGATCTATATTGTTCTAGCAATATTTTGATGATTATTCCTTTATGGATGATCCATTGGAATGAATCGTTGATATAATATAAATATGAAACTATTTTGATATTTAATTCATATGTATTTTTTATTTTTTTAAAAAAATAGAATGTGACATTTTTTCTTTTGTACTCCATATAGACATTATTTCATAATAAAAAAATTATTTTCACCTTCCATATAATTTCATAATTAGTATGAAATATGTTATTTGAATGTGCATCAAATGTGTTCACCCTCAGATCCCGAATATGGTTTAACAATTTTATTAATAGATAGATGTCCAAATCTATAAAATTTATAGAATTAGAAGGTCCATTTGTGAGAATACTCATGAATGTGAAAGGGTTTTTATAACACATCCATGGAGGAATATTATGAATGTGTTTGAAAACCATCCATGTTATGTGTGAAATAAAAATATTACTAAGCAGATTAAAACTATCACATGATAGACCCAACATCACATTACACACATTAGATGAAAATCAACATATTAACCATTAAAAATCATAAAAAAATCTATCTTCAATATGAATGAACAAACCTTATCTTTTTTTCTCACAGAATTATTATATTACATATTTATTGATATTTCAGAGTACATGAAATGATTACTGAATCTTAAAATCAATTTAATGTACATAATTTTGTATGTGGAACACAATATGGTGTTCCATCAGCATTTTGATTCCATCACAATGAGCCAAATTTTATATAAAAATTATTTTCATCAGTTTATTCCAAAAATAAGTTATAATATATTAGGAAATCATGAATTTTATTTTCAAAAAAATCCACATTTATTTTCTAAATTTCATGCCATATAATGGTTTATTGGAATATCTGCACCATCTGGATGCAATTACATAAAAAATGTATGAATATAATTGATGGGAGTATTATAAATAACATAAATTGTCTTCCCATGATATAGTGGGATTAAAAATTCTATCATTTTCATCTTACCACAATTTTGATATACTAGAGTCGTGCTAACATCATTCAATTTGATTCACCCTTTAGAAATCATAATTTTCATTACATGAATCATGTGTTCTCATATCAAATTGTTCTTAGGCTAATATTTTTTCTTTCTCATGATGATTAATAAATTGAAATGAATCATCTAATAAATTTCCCAATCCAGTTATCTCATTCGGATCATGAACTTTTTAATATTGAAATTATTCCCGAATCTGATACTAGAAATAGATGTTTATTTGAAACCCATTTTTTATTAAATGGCAGAAAAATTATTCATAACATAACCTAGGGTTTCCCACACAATTTTATTACGATTAGTATCTATGACCACTATATAAAGCATTGTAAAATGAAATATCTAAAATTATCTCCAACATGTTTATAATGTCACGTGATATATGATCTTGTTCATATTTCAAACTTCTAACAATTTGGTAAAAAATATTATATAACATGTTGTAAAAGAAATTAAATAATATTAATGTTAAATAAAAAATATATTTAATTAAATAATAATTAACAACATATATGAAACCATAACTGACACACTATTCTTTTTGAGAATCATAACAAACAATTTCACAATATACTATATATATATACTATAAATATATAACAATGATATTAAATTTAACTAAATGAAATAATATAATAGATTGAGGGTGGGGGTGTATCCTTTATTCAACCACAAAAGATCTAGTGTAAAATCAGCTGATAGTTAATATAATGTAATGAATATGAAAAATAATAGTCAATATTAGAGGAAATATAGCTTAAATTGGTTCAATCGCCATTAATATGAGAAATATGAATTTCCTGGAATTTTATCATGTGGGATAGTCTTCATAGATGTTGATCTTCTCAATATTCCAACTTCGATAGTATGAAATATTTATAAATGATTAAAAGGATTTCAAGTTCTCTCGATTTATATAATACTGTCTTGCACTTCATAGAAATAATTTCAATGATTTCATTCTCTTATTAAATTTTTTTTATGTTCCCATATTTCTTTGAGGAAGAGTAATTGTTATTTAAATGGTAATATATCATGTCTAATCCTTATATTAACACATTCCTAGGATTATAATCAATAAAAAATTGTTAAATGGTTGGGATAGAGAATATTTGGTAGATCACATACATATTTGGTTAGACCAAAATAATAGTATTAATTTATTATTAGGCCAAAATCAATTTTTTGATATTATATTTCTATATTATAATAAATTTTTATGATGAAAATGGAATTTTATATTATTTTCTAGCACATCCAAGGAAGATAAATTCTAATTTTAGTTCCAGTATTCAACACTTTTTAAAATCTCATAATATACCAAGAAGTCACATTTTTATTATAAAAAACTAATAATTCATATCCATCATATTATAAATTGTCTTTTATATATTAAAATTAATCACAATTTATTAAATACTGATTCCTTCATTTAAATAGGACATCCCTTAATCCTAATATGATCACCCCAATTTTTCAAATAATTTTATATATACTCATCTAGGTGCCGTATATGTTATTAAATCCATTATTTACACTACATATCCAATATTAAATTAAATATTACACTTATATAATTGATAATATATCCTAAAATCAACAATATTTTTATAAACTACTCTTACACATTCCATCTATAAATTTACCTATTAAATTGTTTGTTAGTTTTATGATTTTTGAATATAACATATCTTCTACTCATCTTTATGTCTAGTCCATTTTCCTCAGATATGGTGATTAGTAATATACATTGAAAATATTTATTATAATATTTATTCAAAAGAATATCAATATTATTAAATCATAAAAAATAAAATATATAAAAATATTTTTTTTTAAACTATAAAGATTAAAAAAGGTAAAATAGGTGATATTTATTATAATATAAAGAAAAATAGATGTGAAAATTATAAAATGATAAAAATAATTCCAAAATTTTGTCTTTATAATCAAGAATATTATTTATTATGTCATCAAATCAAGGAAGTAAATTAAAGTATTTCATCTTTATCTTTTCACCATAATCATTATTAAACCAAAATCTAATAATGATAATATCATTAATTTTTTTTACCAAAATCAACAAATGAACCCCCACTAGTGATCACCATGAGAAAAAACTCTTAAATATAAATTCAATATCACGATATTATCTAAAAATTTACATAATGATATTTAAAATTAATAGTAATTCATTTATCATGAGCCAAAAAATAATGAAATTGGCCTTTTTCATCATGATATAGTGATTTTTTTTCTAATTTAATTATTATAATCATCAATAATAAAAATATATTATAAGAAAAACTTCATTAGAAATGATATATGAAATCCAAAACTAATGAAATAAAATTCATATTGAACCTCTATATTATCATGTGTGAAAATAGAGAAATAATTAATAAAAAACCTTAAAATAAAAAAAAACTATCCTTCAATATAAGTTTGGAAATATATTTTCTCAACACCCATAATGTATATTTAGACATTTCAATATATATTAAAGGATAGATTACCACAAATGGGATTGAAATCTGAAAAATGACTAATAAATTCCAGAGGATTTATATTGAAATGTTATGGGAGGAGTACCCCTTGTTGTAATTGGGAAACACTCTATACAAAAGGTTTTCTAAAACAACTTGTAAAAAATTTCTATTAAAATTATTTTAAGGAACTGGAAGTATAAATTATCCTATATTGATAGTGTTTTCAAACAATTTGTATAGTGAAGTTATTCTATCATGCCACACCAATGATTAATTAAAACCATTGGTATATGATTATAAAATAATACTATCCTAATATTTTTGTAAAACTATGGGTATTTTCCCTTTATTATAGATATTATTTCCATATATGACTCGAAATACTATCATAGAGGGAAGAGTGCCCTACTAAACTGAGTTCACTCCCTATTCTAGTTTTTTATATCATGATATATCTATCTTTACCAAATCAATTATATGGATATATAATAATGGTCCCACACATAAAATAATTAAAATCATAAATATTTGTGACACAAGATTATAAATCATTCATAATTGGATAACCCACAGAATGTAAAAGGGTTTCTTAAATATTTATTCAAAGAATGACACATGGGAAATAAATAGATTTTATAAACAACCTAGTAGTTAATAATAGAATAACCTATGGAAACGTAATGAGTGTAATAAACATATCATCATCAAAAATAAAAAATAGTATAGAGAATGAATAAGGATGATATTATTTGATCATATACCCAGTTCTACATGATCCAAGGATGTTATCAAAAATTATTTTTTATTTATAAGATCATTTTTAATTTTTTAGAGGAATATAATATTTTCATCTTAGAAATAACTTATATGAAATATTAAAATTTCTCAAATATTAAGAAAATGTTTTTTTAAATAACAATGGAATTCTGTTATGGAAGATTTAATTTACTGAGGGTTTATAATGGTGGGAAATTTCATTCATGTTTTTTGTATTAAACAAATATTATTTTATCATGTTTTATAAACATTAAAATGTACCTCATTCAGAAAATAATTAGATGATTACTTTTAAACCAATTTTTAATATTTTAAACATTGGTAAAAATTATTTTAAACTATCATAGGATAATAGAAAAACATTATTGAAATTAATTTAATGAAAAGTTAGACATGGAAGTGAATGATTCATGAATAAATAATAAAACATAGATGGTTGTTTTTTATATATATTCTTTCAGTATCATGAGAACATAAATAGAAGAAAATTAATGTAAAAAATGTAATCCATTGATACATAAGTACAAGAATAAAATTCCATTGTTTCTTGTGAAGAGGATTAAGAAGTTTCATCATACAATAATTAATCATATGTAATCTTAATAAATAATGATATTTTAACATAAAACCCTTTCCACTTTGGTGACTCTGGAAACATAATCCATGTTACATAATAACGTCAAGTGAATCATTAATTGTTTTTAATAGAATGTTATTCATTATATAAATTGTAAAATAGTATAATATGCATGATAAAAAATAAACAAGTGGTGAATATGGTATATGCCACTATAAAAAACAAGTGAAACTAAAAATCACATATCTTGAGATATCCTTTCATAGAAATAATATAAAAAAATATTATAACTTATTATAATTATATAATATATTCCTTAATATACATATAATATCATATATTATCCCCTTATAATAATTTAACAATAATTTATTAATAATTTCTTATTAAAATAATCATTTTTGTGTTTAGAATGTTTATTTTTTCATGAGTGTTTTAGTTTGGTAGTTCTATTACTTTTTACTTGATCATTGATCTATCATATATAAGATATTAATAACGATATAAATATCATACATATTAATTTTATAAATATTTATATTCATCCATAAATGATATATATATAGAAAAATAAATTACACCATCAGTGGAGACGGTATGGCGTACATACACATGGGCGTTGTTTTCAATCTTCATAGAATGGAATAAATGAAGGATACATAATTTAACATTAAAGAATAATTATTAATTTATATATTTGATATATATACATGTAATGTATCTTTATTTGAATCCATGTAAAACAGAAATGAAAAAAATAACTTCGCTTAATAGAGTTGGTTGTCCACACATACGCAAGTGTAATGCTATCATTTTAAAACAGATTGAAAGGTAAGAAGGTATATGTGATATTATAATTCCAAATGTATAATTATTTAATAAATTAAATCAATAAAAACTAAAATAATGATATAATATTCCATGAGTGGTAGTTGTTGAAGGCGATCTATATCACTGCTTATTGATGGTAATTCATACATTTTAACAAACGATACATTTACATCCCATTTGATAGATAAGATGGAGGATAAAGTTGGTTTTATAATAACAATGAAATTTTATTATATCTAGTTGAATTATTTTTAAAATTTATAATTAATTCTATATATTTTGTCGGTGTATAAGAATAAGTGAATAAAAAGACATTGGGTGTAATTACTACCTCTAATTTGGTAGGCCTCATTATGATCCCCTCTTAAGGGGTCTAGGGTTGGTATTTCAGAAATAAAAGTACATATAAAATATTTATAATGATATTTACAATGTAAATTTTTATTTATTTTAGTCATATATTAAAAAAATGTTGTGTAAAGAAGAGACATGAGGAGTGTCCATTATATGAGAGGGAGAGGACAGACATGGAATTTTTTAACAGATTAAAATATATTAAATCCATTAACATGAAAATGACTCTAAATAGAAATTAATTTAAATTAAAATAGGATTTGGTGGAATTTAAAATACCTGATTTAACATATATAGATTTTGATGTCATTATAAACTGTATCTTTTTTATTAACCACTTCGTTATCCATATTTTACCTTTAGTATTTTAACTACAATTTCAAAATTAATGTGCTATGAATGTAATTATAAATGGAAATGATACTAATTAATGTAAAATTAAATATATGGTAAAACATATTACATTTAATTTAGAAAAGATAATATTTTTCTTTAATTTAAATCATTTTTAAAAAATATTATTTATTATATAAAATCATTAATGTTTATTTCAGATAGATTCATTTAATTAGAATACAGTGACACCAATATAGAGTAGGAATTAATATATAATCATTTTAAAATATGTATTATATCATATTTATATTTAAAATATATTGAACTTTCTTTTATCACAATTATATTATTTCTTATATTTTTAGAATAATTTATTTTATTATTATATTAATTTTAAAACTAACATGTCATCATTTAAAAAATGTTTAAGTTAATTATTGAAAACTAAAAATTAGAACAAAAAAAAATTGACATCAATAAAATAATTTATACTTTATATAATCATTTCAATCAGAACTAGTTTTCAAACCTTCTGTCAAAATTTTAGAGTCAATAAATTCAAGGGAGTTGTATTATGTATTTATTCATTCTTAATTTAATGTAGTGGTCATAATCAATGAAAAATGGCACTAAAAGACCATATATTTTATTAATGGATATAATTTGTTGAAATAAAAACATTTAATATCATAAAATGATGTTTTAGACAGATTTTAATGTTTTTTATAATGTTTTAACACTATTTAACATGTTGTACCCTCACTAGGAGACAAAATTTTACTATAGTTACTATTCATATTAACCAAATATAAAATTGAACTATTTAAAAAATTATTAGCTTGTTATTAGATGTATGGAATCCATTTTTATTGTTCAATTACTTACTGTGGTAGAAATCCATTTTAAAAATAAACATAAAAATGTATTAAAAATATTTATTGAAAATAATTACATTTTGAAATATGAAACATGATTTATTCATCTCTTATTTCTTGAAAAAAATATTATATTAATGTGAAAACATTTGAATAAATATAATATATATATATATCAATAAAATTGTTAACCATTGTGATTAATTTAATTTCTGATGATAAAAAATATTTTTTTTGTAGAAAATGGTTTTTTATATAAACTTGTATTTTACATTAAAATTATTTAATTTTTTAGTAAATTTAAATCCATATAATATATTTTACACATGTATATACCATACATTTTTTATAAATTATATTGTCATATCTATATTGGTATATTTAATAGCATGTTTATAAGGATATACAACATTACATTTCAATTAGAATCAAGGTTGTGTGTATCACAAGCTACCCAATAAATTTTAAAGTACGATTTAATAAAATCTTAGGGTGTTACAAAAATGATATTATTTTAGACTATTTCTAGAGAGTATGTGATGATAATTGGTGTTCATTAATCCAAAACACTGAAGATGTTGATGAAATATTTAGTTTGTTTTTAGGAACTTTTAATGTGATATTATTTTTTATATAAATTCTTTGATAATATAGTGTTGAAAATGAGATAATTTTCCTAATTTTAATATCTATTGTAGGATAAAGAGATACAAAGTATGAGGCTGAAATTATTAGATAATCCAAGCATGTTATGGACTACATATGTATCCTAGAAAAAATTATTGACTATTTTATTTATGGTATTAAGACAAGTGATTTAAGGGAACATGTTTATCAAATATTTTTTTTCATATGATAATATATTATCACGTTACATAAAGGAAGGGAATTTTTTTTAAGTCACATATATTAAATTTAAATTAATAAAAGTATATGTAATTTGATAATACAATAAAAATAAATCATTTACAAAATAATAAAGAGAGGATTATATCTCCAATAAGTTCTAATTAATGAAATAGTCAAATAGGCACATGTTAAATTGAATATGACATTTCATTAATTGAAAATAAAGGGTTAACAAGGCTCTTTAATGAAATTAAATGTAAACAACTTCTTTTATGTATTTATTTTTCTATAATGATATGTGGAATTATTTAAACTTATGTCCCATTAATCGAGGGATCCTCCCCCCAAATTATGAAATAAAAGAATGAAAACATAAGAAATTTCTATTTCAAAATTTGAAGTTCCAAAATATGTTACGGAGGGCACATTGATCATAACCCCAAATTTAGATAATTGTTTATTTGACTCTAGATTTTAACCCTTTTCTATACCTTCCATTATTTCCAATAAAATTTATATTTCAGTAGAACTTTAATAATGGAGTTTCTAATCAATCATAATTGTAGAAATATTATTATTCCATGTATTTGTTTGTCAATTCCACTTATGATATATAGACATACACTATTTAAAAACACTATTATTATTCATATGGTTGAAATTTCAATAATCCTTACCATGGATTGGATTGAAATTCATAATGAAATTTTTTATTTCAATGAGAAAGTGATTCTTCTTGTTGAAGGAGATATAATAACCAATTTCATTTGGGGAGATTATACGTCATGTAAACCATGTAATTTTCTAACTCTAGTATATATACACAATGAAAATATTAAAAAAGAAATGTTTAAAAAATGTATGAATGTTAATAGAAACCTTATAATAGAGGAAACACCTATTGTGCATGAAAATATTAATGTGTTTTTAAAGAAAAATATGGAAATCCACTTGATCATGAAGTTGAGTTTTCATTTGATATCAATAGAGATAATAAAACCTATATATAAGAGTATATATATATTGGACATCATGGATTTAGTTGAAATGAACAAAAAACTATAAGAATTGTTTGATATGGGATTCATTCACACAATTATATCACCATTTGAATCCCATGTTCTCTTTGTTTTTAAGAAATAGGGGTTTATTGTTTTATGTATCAATTATAGGGAAATCAATGCCATTAACATATTAAAAAAATTCGTCTATCCCACATTGATTATATTTTTTATCATCATCTAGTATCTCAATAATTATATTTGATTTATGTTCTTTATGGGTATAAGAAACTATTAGTATTGAAGGAAGAAATTATAAACAAATAACTACATATGAGGTATGGAAATTATGATTTTATAGTAATTCCCACTGGATTGACTAATGAACCCTAGGTTTTTATGGATATAGTGTCCAAGGTATACATTGATTCTGTTCATAATGTTTTTTATGTATTAATATATTATATATTAATATAATGTAACTATTTTAATGATTAGAAGAGTTATTTTTGAAATCATTCATATGAAACTTTCTGAAATCTTATTTAATATAATTTCTAGAAAATGTGAATTTTGGATGAATGAGGTTTATTTTCATTTTTAAATTGTCTCTATGGATGGAATATATGTTTATCCTTCAATGATAAAGGTATTAATGGAATAGCCATTGCAGATAAATATAGTTAAGGTATTTAGTATCCAACTATTAGTTATTTATTAATATAGGTTTGTTAAATAAGGTTTTATATTAGATAGATTTTTATCAATGATGAAAAATATAGGGGTTATGTGAATATGGTTATAATAGTGTATATAATTTATTGTAAAAATAAGAAGGATATGTTTCAACATAACGATATCAATATTACCCTCATAAATTATTAATTTGTGATATATAGAGAGACAATGATGAAGGGACACAAATGTGTCCTTATGTGGAATGACAGAGTCATTACCTATGCATTAAATAAGTTAATGATTTATAAAAAAATCATCCAATGAATTTTCTAAATATAGAACAATTGATATTTCCTTTGATGATATGACGTGGACACCTTCATGGTAATTTTTTTGAAATATACAGAGATAAAAAAATGTTTGAAATGTATCTTCTCATAGAATGAGATCAATATGCAAGAAATTTAAGTAGAGCTTATATGTCCCATCCATTTCTTATCTAAAAATTGAATTATTAGATTAATCATTTAGCTAATATTTCTCTTTAAAACATATTAGTACCTGAGTTTATCATCATTTAAATGAATATATTTTGTGGGTTAAAATGAAATGGGAAATTTATGACTATATATAAGGCATCGACCAAAATCATTACAAAATATTGATTTTAGTTAATAATTTAAATTTATTATAATTTGAAGATCAATTCAGGTTTAGATAATTATAGAATTCAGACGTAACTATTAAATAAAAAAAGACATAATAAATAAAAGTGGTCAGTTCCAAACAATATAAATTTTTTTCCTCATTTGAAGCCTCTTTAAAATTAAATATAATTTCATTTTGTGACACATAATCAATTATTTCTTAATGAAATTTTCTTTTTCATTAACAATGGTAAGACTTGTGAAAAACATTTTAAAACATGGGATTAGAATAAAAAATATCAGAAAGGGCTATACAATGAATGAAAACTATTATCCTTGTAAAAACATGTAAACAATAAATACATATTATAAAGTAATACTTTTCACCTTCACGAAGTAGTAAATACTCTACACTAAATAGAAGATCATTTATTACCCTTTTGAAATCAAAATATTTCCATAAAACCCACATTAATTACATAAAACATATAATGGTAACTGGGGACATAATCATAGATATATGTAATAACCATATAGTCGACATCCAAACATGTCAATCTTACAAATGGAATAGCCATATGACCGACTTCCATACCCAATGCATTGGATGTTATAACATAACCACCAATTCATAGATTATTATGGAACCACCCATATTTGGATTCTCATGTAACTAACCATATTATTTTTATCATGTAACCACATACCAAATTTTTACGTATCATTATAAAATCATATCACAAAATTATTGCAATTATCAACATTTAACACATAAAATTTTATTAGAAATCAGAGAAAATAACACCTAGATATTGAAATAGTGAATCCAAATTCAAAATAATTTTCAATACGAAAACACCCAAAAATTAAATAATGGATTTAAATTCCTTTTAAAAACATTAATTCTTCTATAAGAATCCAAATATCAAATAATAGTTACAGCGGTGGAGAGGTCATTGTCGCCACATATGTTAAAAAACATTCCTTTTGCCATGTTGTAAAGAAATTAAAACGATTCATATGAAAATATTCCTATTTAAAACCATTTAATGAAATAAATGTCATAGGGTTTGAATATATACATTATAAAAGAAGGGGTGTATAACATCAAAACAATCCTCATTGAAAGAATATTGAGATGAAGACCCTTACCTTGAGTCTGATTCATCATGTATGTTACTTATTTTTACTAAATTATAAATATATGTCAATTTATATGTTTTTATATCCTTTTAAGGTTTATTATTCCTTTAATTTCAATAATTACCACATTATAATGTTTTGTTAATTATTTGAGTTTAGTTCGGAGGTTTTGTTTCTATATGAATTTCGGGTCGAAAATGAACATATTATGATGTCAATAGTCCATAAGGTCAAAAGTACATCATATCTAGAATAATATTCATGAAATTATTGTATTTTCTATACCTAAATTATACTTTTTAATAATTCTATTAAATATTCCTATGAAAAATGAACAACGTTATAATCATGGAGATGGTGAGCAATATGTGTGATTGAGTAATTATAACCATTTTTCAATGATCATTATGGAATTAAAATAATAATAATTGTTTATTTATCGAATTATCATAAAATCATTAATATAATAATAATCATTTAAATATACTTATATATATATCACTAAATATATATAATTAATAAAAACGAGTCACATCGCTTTGTGGTTGAGATTGTTCACATGTACGCACATACGACATTATAATTTTTATATTCATTAGAAATATGAACATAAATGATATATTAATATCCTATAATTTTTAATATTAAATTAACATAACATATGAAAATTAATGATGTTATTATAAAAATTCATTATAGATTGTTATGGAAAATGAATTAGATTTGTTCGTGGAGTTGATAGTTCACACATACACATGAATGATTAATTCATTTACCATTTATTGGAAGTGAAAGATGGATTTAACTGATCATATTATCCAAATAAAATATCAGTTTATTTAGGGTACATTATTTATTATCCCATGATGGACGAAGAATATTTTAAGGATATGTGAGAAGAAATAAAATAGAAATACTTATATTAATGCATTACATTTCCTTCAAATGATAACCATTCACAACACTTTAACACCTCTAATAATTGTGTTTAGTGTAAAATAATGATTAAATAATATGGGGATGGATTCTAGGATTTTTTTGGGATGATATTGGTTTCAAAAAAATGTTTTGTAACTATGACTAATAGAGAGGAATTGGTGCTTATTTATTGGAGAGGGGAAAGGCACTCATGAAATCATTAACAGTATTATATTAAAATTAATCCAATTTCGATTCCAAAGGGATCCAAACCCATTTAATTATAATATATGATGATTATGGGTTGAAATAAAATCATAAAATTTATATTATACTAGTTTTATTAGTTTAATAATCTATATATTTTTGTTTTACCAACTTTTAACTCTTACAATTGTTTCAAGTAATTTACAATTAGAGGGTTAAAATAATTTTAAAATAATTCCAAATATCCAAATAATAAGTATTTAATGACGTTTTTATATTTATCAAATATTTTTGGACAATTATTATATTATTATAAATTTTACATCTTTTAATTAAATATTTTATATTTTAAAATATGAATTATTTAAATTTGACACTATTTATTACATGACTTTTAAAATTTTTATAACAACTTTATTACAAAGAAAATTTATATTAAATCAATCTCGAAAAGTCATAGTAGTCCTTGAAATTCATGGATGGAGTATAATATTTCCTTCTATATTTATTTTAATATTATTAAAGCCATTAATTAGATATATATATAAATAATCTATTATTTCATTATTATTGGTTCGAAATTAAATTTAATAATATAATTACTGACAATTATAATTAAAATACAGTTATTTAGTTAATATTTTTATATTTATATGTAATATTTTTGGTTGAATATATCACTTACATAACCCCTTAATAAACTATTTTAGTAAGAAGATACATTTTTATGATATATATATTTTTTAATTTAAATTAAATGTTATAAATATAATAATCACCCATAAGGTGCTTCAAAAGGTACAAATGTTGTACCATTATTGGTAATGGTATGTAATCAATCAACCAATTTGATTATGTCCCGTTTTAGGGTAATTTTATAATTTGATATTATTAATTTTCCTTTAATTACTATATTTACCCTTAATCATGGTAAATGAAATACTAATGTTACTAATAACGACAAATTATTTGGATCATATTGGAGAAAATTTTTAATAATGAGTAAACAAATTTAGGATATTATTTTTAAAATTCAACTCATAGAAGTTTTTAAATTATGTTTAACACTAATCCCATTATCAGATCAAGAAAATGAATTTTTTAAATTAAAACATTCCAAAGTTTATATACTTTTTCTATTTGTTTGATTTTTAAAAAATCATTTAATGAACCAAATTGTATTAACTAATTAAAAATTAATATAATTATTCCATAAAATAATTTAAAATTATAATCTATCAATATAAATAAATTATATGAAAAATAAGTATTGAATTAACATGTGGAATTTTGGCTATTCATTAAAAAATTAATGTTATTAGAAAATTGAAAAAAATATTGAAACAAAATTTTTATGCCTTTCTTAAAAGGAATAATTTATTTTTGTAAAATAAAATATATAAATATGACCAAAATATATTTAAAATGGTACTTTTATCAAAAGTTGGTTAAAATTCCTTTTTGTGAAATTTTATTTTTACTAATAAAAAATAATTTCTACATATATCATGTCTAGAAAACTTATAAGCTGAATTTTAAGCATAATATTTTATTAAAATTTAATTAACCTAATTAAAAATGGGTGATTTTCTTATTTTATAAACACAGTTACTCTCACTTAAACTGTTTTTCACAAGCACCCATCCTTTATATTCAATTGAATTATATTTTCATTTCTAATTAATTTTCTAAGCATTGAATAATTATTTAAAAAGTTGTAATACCTATTTTTGTACATTAGTTAATATTATTGATTACCTCTATTTGAAAAAAATTGCGATAAATATAAATTAAAATACTAAGATTAATATTATATTATTTTTTGGAATAACTTAGTCTTATTGCAATATATGATATTGAAAAAAAAACACATTGTGGGGCGTCATGTAAGATATTAGACATAAAATCCTATTTAAAAGTATTATTACTCTATAATTTAATTTTTTCAATAAATATGGAAAATTATTATTCTATAATTACCCATGATGTTATATATTTCCTCCATTTTATAAATTTTACCCTCGGAATTTTGAATTTATTCATGATAACTAAGGTTTCACTATTAAAACTTACTTCATTAAAATACCACATTATAAAAAGAGTCAATAAATATACCAGATTATAAGAAGTAAAGTAGAGTATAAAGGTCACTAAAGATAAAAAAAATTAGTATTCCAAGTATGAAAACATAGATATGGTTGAAAACCTAATGATCATGTTCTAATGGAGAGTGATAAAAAAATGATCAGGAGAAACATTGCAATTAGAAAACCATAAACTTATGATGGGTTAAATGGTCTTTGATATCATTGTTGGAAAATTAAATGGAGAACATTTTTTTATGATCCTTTTCATTGAATTTTTAATTATTTATCTACTTAGTAAAAAAATAAGTAAATACACTTACAAAACAAGTCGAGATTTATCCTTTAATAAAATTCCACCAAAAACTCATCTTTTGTTTCAAATGATTAAAAAATTAACGATGAAATTTTTTCATTCTTAAAACACTAAAATAAACTTATATTTAATCCTATAATCCAAAAATAACTAACTATCTATTCATCCTATCTTGAATCATAAACCAAAAAAAAATCTAGAATAAAAATAATATTATTCCATAAATTTAATAAACATTATTAGAATATTGACTAATTTTAATCATCATAATTCAAAAGTAATACCCAAATTAAAAAACATATAAATAAATAAATATCATAAAAAATTTAAAATAATTTAAACTAAGAAAGAAAGACAAAATTAAAAAGGATTTTATCACATAGTCTTTTAGAATAAGTTGTAAATTTTATCTTAAAATAACATAATTCATTGTTAATATTTCATACCAAAAAGTAATTTCATATTCACATATTCTCTATGATAGGTTAGTCATTTCCATAAAAAACCTTATTCCCCATAATTAAAAAATAAATAATCATAGATTATTTCAAAATATAATTCATCCTTTACTCTTCAATTAATTCCAATAGTATTTTGTTTTCCCTAATCATATAAATTTACCAAAATAGTAGATTTCTTTTAAAATAAAATTTATCACTTAATCCCAAAAACATTTTCAAATAAAAAATATTTCCTTTTGATAAAAAATAAGATAATAAAATAATATTATACTTATTTCGTCAACTCTTTAACTAAAAATAAATTATATAATTTACCGGGGACTACACATAGGCCAGTGGTAGGCGATAAATCTTTGTCACACATCAGTTGTGGGTTCAATTCCAGTATTCTAGATCAATGCTATGGGATGTCACCCATCCAATGAGGTTTTAATTTTTATAAAACTATATAATTCTTATAACACTTATAAAATTCAAAAAATGTTATTATATCCTCAAAAATAACCAAAAAATTAACCTCAAAGGTTACTCATACCATTCAATTTTCATCCCAAAATGCAATATTCCATAATTACCAAACAATATATCCTATGAGACCTAATGTTTTCCATTACTTTATAATCTTATCCAAAAAAGAAAATATAAATATAACTTTTATAAAATTTTCACAAAACCAAATTTAATTTTACATATATAATAAAAATTCTTCGAATGTAATGACATCATCAAAAGTTCATTCCTAATTTTAATTATTTCGTCATCTATAGATCTAATGTAACTCTTGAATCCCTTATATATAGACTTATTAATCATTCAATATTCATCATTTTCCCTTAACCAATAATTTCCATAATATTATTTAATACATACTCCTTCAAAAAAAATACATGAATCATGTCCTAAGACAGAATAATTTCAAAACATGAGTCATGAAATATTTCATACCATTCATATTTCATTTTAGATTCCTCATCATCAATCATAATGTAATTATGTATTACTAAACATATATTTGTATGGTACTACTTATTCCATTCATAATCCTTCACCACATGATATATATTTTCATAATTAGTATACTCATCACATTTAAAACATTCAAATGAGATCATGGAAATAACTTATTTAACTCTACGGGTGTCAACTGAGTGATTGTTTTTTGCATGGTAGGTTTTTTCATTAAGACCTTCACTACCACATCTATAACACATTCCCTTCCCTTTGAGTAAATTTCTTATGTGTTTATTTATGGATCCTTGACACATATGATGATGAATATTCAAACATTTATGATCATTATTACTAAAACTACTAGGGGGATTCATTTATCCATATATAATGCATCATGAAAATCACAAATGGTGAAGTGGTTAATCATTTCTCCAAATATTTGGATTATAATAACCAGTACAGTTATCATTTAAATTATTATTTCATTTGGTTAGTTTTTCATAGAACCAATACAATTTCCATCACATCCCTTGTTACTTTGGTAACTGCTGGATCTATCCATTTACTAAAACAAAAAATGTTACATTGAGTATATCAATAAAATAAATATAAACTATATAATGAGGAAAATAAACACGAAGTTATACATATTCATGTCATCTAAAACTCATTCAATTTATCTAAAATAAATAATAGTATTTATATTATGATAACAATTATTGTTATATATAACTTTTAACTAATGATTAAATATCAACTTATCCTTTAAATTTGACATAACTATATGCTAATACCAACTATAAGGACCAAAACATAATCATTAGGAAATATTGATTTATGTCAATAATTTGACTTTCCTTCACATTGAGGATATTTTTGTTTTACATTTTTATAGAATTTGGAAGTAATTATTACATAAAAATACTATAATAAATCAATGTGTACACTTCTAAATAGTATACATTTTTTCACAAAAGGAATCCATTTTAAAATAAAACAGTATTTCTTTCTGAGACACATCCTCAATTATTTCATCATGACATATTATTTATCATTAACAATTTTAATACCATTGGAAAAAATTAAAACATGGGATGAGCATAAAAATCTTAGTAAGGGATGCACAAAGAAGGAAAACTATTATCCATTCAAATAAATGTAATCCATGAATACTTATCACAAAGTAATACTTTTCAATATTATGAAGTAGTAAATAATATTTATTAAATATATGGTCAATGATTACACTTTTTGAGTTCAAAATATTACCATTAAACCCATATAAATTACATATAACATATGGATTTAACATGGGACATAATAATACAATAATAGAATATTATATGGTCAACTTCCACACATATCACTCTAACAAATGGAATAGCTATACAACTGAATTCCATAACCATTACATTTGAGGTAATAATGTAAACAGCCATCATTGTTTTATCATTAAACAAACCATATTTGGTTTATCACATAACCACACATATGTGGTTTATCATGATAACACCCATAAGATGTCCATGTAAAATTATATAATCATATCACATAAAAGATTGAAATTATCATCATTTCACTAAAAAAATATCATTTTCAGTGTCAAGAAATCTTTCATATATATTAAAATAGTAAACTCACATTAAAAATCATTTTTATACCAAAAAATACAAAAAGAGAATAAGTTATTTCTTTTCCATTTAAAAACAATAAGGCTTATAGTAAAATCCATATATCAAAAAATGGTTTCAGTGGTGGAGAATTCGTTTTTACTGCATACGTTAAAAACATACCTTCATTAATTTTGTAAGGAATATATAATGATTTGTATAAAAATATTTCTTTTGATAACAATGTTATGAATTAAAATTTAAACAGTTTTATTATACACCTCATAAAAGAATGTGTTGTATAACAACAAAATATTCCTCAATGAAAGGTTATAGAAACAAAGTCCCTTACCTTGAGTATGATTAGTATAGTATGTTATTTGTTATTCCTGAATAATAATATTAGATTAATTTATATTTTCTTAATTTTTTTTAATTTATATTAAAATTTATTTACCATTAATTACCTTGTTATAATAATTAGTTATTTATTTTAGTTCATGTTGGACATTTTGTCGATATTCGGTATTCAATTTGACAATGAACTTGGTATGATGTAAATAGTCCATGAGGTCAAAAGTACATCATATCCAGAATAATATTCATGAAATTATTATCATTTTTATATGAAAATTATACATTTAAATCAATCAAATAATTATTTTTTTTAAAAAATGGACAACATTATAATCATGGAGATAGAATGTCGTACGAACACATGAGTAATAATTTCCATTTTTCATTAATCATTATGGAAAGAAGGTAAGTATTATTTTTTCATTAAATAATGAAAATATGATAATTAATATCATATTAATTATATATATATATTTATATATATTATTCAAGTGATATAATAAAAAAATGAGTCATGTCGATTTGTGATGGTTATAGTTCACATATATGGACGAATGACATTGTCAATTTTATGATCATGGAATGAAAGAACCTAATTGATATATTATATTCATATATTTATTAATATTTCTTGAATATCACATATGAATATTAACTCCATTATTATATCCACTCATGAGAGACCATTTTGAAAATGAAATAGATCAGTTTGTGGGGGGTGACAGTTCGCACGTACACATGAACGATTAATTACAGTTCCATTTAATGGATGTGTAGATGGATTTAAGTTATGATTTGAAAAAATAAAATAACACAATATTTAGGAAACATGAGTTCTTATTTAATCATGTATTTATAATTTTTGATGGAAATTGATGAATAATTAAAACATAAATACAAAAAAACATTACCATTCATTCAGATGATCACATTTATAAACACCTTAACAACAATAAGAAGGGTGTTATTCCTAAAATAAAGACTCCAAATTTTGGGGAGTGATTCTAGAAAGGGTTTGGCTACCTATTTGTTGAATTAAATGGTTTTGGTAGTGTGATAAGTAGATATGAATGTGTTGCTTTTTATTTGATTGTGGAGGTGGACCCTTGGATTTATTAAAACAATTAAATTTATATAAATTAAATTTTGATTCCAAATGGATCCATTCCAATTTATTTAAAATATATGATTAGTATAGGTCAAAATATATTAATCGAATAAAAATTTTACAGGTTTTATAAATTTTTAACCATTATATATTTGCTTTAACCCCTTTTAACTCCCACCATTTTATCATGTAATTTACTCATAGAGACTAAAAATAATTACCACATCATGATAGACATCCAATTAATGAGTCATTAATGAAATTTTAATGTCTATATCATCTTTTTTTCCAAATATATATTTTTTATAAAAATTATATCAATTCATTAATATTTTATATTTTAAAATATGAATCATGTCAATTATGACAATAGTCATTACAAGAAATTATTAAAATATCATAATTTGATTCCATATAAAACTAAATTAACACAATACAAAAAATCCATTGTCTTTAAAAATATTTGTGGATGTTTCAAAAAAATTAAATTATTTTTTAATGTTAATAATATAATTTAGTTGATTCTTCCATTAATAAATCTATCACTTCATCCTCTTTGTATAACTATTAAATTTAATTATTTAATTCAGAAAAATGAAAAATAATTTATGATGATGTAGGTAATATTTTTATATTTCTGGGAACTATTCATATAAAAATATACCACTGATATAACCGCATATTAAATTTTTTTTACTAAGAAGATACATTTTTATGACATATTTGTGATTACATTAAATTAAATGTTATAAATGTCATAATCTAACACACATAGCTTCTGAAGGTCACCATTTCGGCTCATGGATGTTCATGGTCCATAATATCTCATCCAATGATATTATGACATGTTTAAGGTTATGTTTTTAATTTTATAATATCAATTTTAACATTAATTACCATATTTTATCTTTAACCAAGGTAAATAAAATACTAATGTTAATATTTACCAAAAAATATTTTTATAATTTTGGACAATATTTATTATTCTGAGTACATCCTTGTATGTATGTTTTTTAAAATTTAATTCTTAGAATTTGTAAAATTAGGGTTAACACTAATATCATTGATGGATCTCAAAAACATGCTTTCATGTAACACGCTAAAAAATCACATAGTTATTCTATTTCATATAAATTTTGAAACGAATTAAATTAAAAAAATTATATTAAATGATAAAAAATTAATCTAATTATACTATAGAATTGTGTAAAATGTTAATCTATGAATATAAATAAGTTTTTCAAGAAATCAATTTTGAATTAAAATGATGTATTTTTCACTATTCATTAAAATATGAATGTTATCTGAATAATTCAAAAACAATTGTCCTAATTACATTATGACTTCCCAATTCACAATAATAAGTTCGTTTTGTAAAATATAAAATTAAATGTCATAATTAATGATATTTCATAACGGTATCTATTAAAAGAAGATAAAAATATATTTTTTATAAAATAATCTTTTCATTCATAAAATTTAATTTCATATTATATCATTTATACGAAAAATAAAAGATAATTTTTATTCATCATATTTAATTAATATTTCGTTTATATAATAAAAAAATAGTGATTTTATTATTTTATAAGCCTAATTATTCACACTTAAATAGTATTTAAAAAACACATCATTTATATTCAATTGTTTTTCACATTTCAAATTAATTTTGAAACTAATGAATCATTATATAAAAATCTGTAATCCCTATTTTTCTAATTCAGTTACTATCATGCATTCCCATAATTATAACGGCTATACGATAACTAAAAATTAATATAATAATATTATTAATTTAATATTTGTCGGTATAACTCAGTCTTCTAGGCGACCAATGATTTTCGAGAAACTCATTCTCGCATGTCGGGTATGGTATCTAGAATAGTGTCCAATTAAAAGTAAAATTAATATCTAATTCATAATTATTAATAAATATGAAAAGTTCTTATTATATAATTACCTAAAAATGCATCAATATAGTTACATTATCAACAAGTAAAGGATACGGATAAATATTGTAACTAATTCATGTAACCTTTACCTATTCCTATCCAAAAATGGGATGATATTTCTATGAACACTTTCAATGGAATTCTGAAGACTCCAAGAAAGAATAATTCATTATAGTTTATTATCGATCAAATTACAATGTATACCAATTTCTAAAATTATGGGAATATCTTTATCTTGAGATCCTATCATGAAACAATATTAATTATGTTTTGATGCTTTATGTTGAATCTATTTCAATTGTATATGATCGCAATCCACTATTTACATCAAAATTAGTGAAGTATATTTAGATAGTTCTTGATTCATAGCAACATTTTATCATTACATATAATCCTAAAAAAATGATCATTAAAGGATAATTTAGAAATTATAATACATGTTGAAGTCATTCTCAAATGGATTTATAGGTACATGGGATCATTATTTATATTTTCTAAAAGTTGAATAAAATAATAGCTTTAATATAAGAATTAAAATGAACAAATATGAAGAATTATATATGAAAATGTGTCATAAATCAATATATTGGGTTGAAGTTGGTGAAATTATGGTTTTAGTACAAGAACACGTTGAAAGAAATAGAGAGAAAATATATATTATTAAGATTTATATAAAGGTAACTCAAATTAGGAAAATGAGATATCTAGTTAAATAAGGAAATTATTCATAATTTGAATGGGGATTTAATTTTATAATGAATTAAATTCAAGGAAAATGTGCCAAAAAGGATCATAAATAAATGTAATCTATGTCCAAGGAACATTAGGCCTTTTTAAAATATTGAAATAATTAATGTTTTAGATTACCATATGGTCATGACACCTATTAAATCAAAACAATATGATGGGTTCCATATCATATTATTAAAAAATTAAATTCCAATCACAATAATTTTTTTCAAATCTGAGGAAAAATAATTGGAATGTGATTTATCTTATTATGAATATCCAATACATATTCTTAAAACATGGGAATATGAGTTGCAAAATCAGATCCCTCAATTGGAGAATATAAATAAGAGAAATCATAAAAAAATCTATAATATGAGATACAAATGAAATTATGATAAATAAACACACACATATATTTTTTAGGTGGCATTATAGAAATTTGGAGGAAAAATATTTTGAATAATGGAAGATTGTATCACTAGAGATTGAATTTTAGAAAGTATATTTTTCATAAAAATGAAACTCTAGCGTAATGCACATAACATTATTCAAGAAAGAGATTAAAATATTTCTAATATTTTATAAATTTAATTTTAGGATATTATTTTAATTTTTTAGTTCTCCATGACACATTTATATTATTTTTAAGATTTATGATTTTTAAGAAAGAGTTGGTTTTTTTGGGTGAATAGTGAAAATACAGATTTGACCGAAACTATCCCTTTTATGAAATTATAATAATATTGTAATACAATTATTGATTATAAATCCATATTATATGAAATATTTATATTTATAAACAAATATATATCTTATTTATCAAAAAAACATTAAACATATAAATATATTCATATAATTTTGGAAATCCAAGTAATTATTTTTGTTGAAATTAAAAATATTTTTTGTTCTTAAATTTTATTCAAGTATTTAAAAAGTTAATATATTTTATGGATTGGTTTTAAATAAAAATGATTCTTTTAATTTAAAATAATCCTATTAATTATATTTTAAATTAAAATATTCATTATATTTTTTATAATTTTTTATACATAAAAATATATTTTATTTAAACTGTATTTCATTGCAATTTTTGTGATAGTTTTTATACTAATTATTTCCCTAGTTAGAAAATTATTTTTTGAACTGCAATAAATATTTTAGATAATAATTTGAATAATTTTTATTTATTCCAATTACATTTTTGTAATTATTATTTGTAATCTTGCTAAAAATTTATGTTACTATGGTAAGAGCTATAAATGGACAAAAAAGATAAAACTAAAATAATAAGGGCTACAAATTTCAAAATAAGAGTATACACCATATTTTATGGTCATTATTAAACCCTATGACATCATATATTCTAATATGAGTCATTTTGGTTCCATTTTTATAGTGTAATATGTTAGTATATTTTTAATATTTGAAGAATTCCGTTTGTGTCCTCTCCCTACCTAATAGAAAGATACCCAATATCCACTATTCTATTAACTGAAAGATCCTATATAATCTGAAAACAATTAATAAAATAATTTCATAATTTCCCTATCCACTTCATATATTTTCCTTACTGATCATAATATTATCCAAATAAGTCATTGGTTATAATCCTATGATGGTGTCAGTTGAGGATGTATAGTTCTAAACTTAGTGGTTTCATTGTATTTTTTTTCTGTTATCTCTATCAAAACTGTTCTAATAATTGTGAATTAATATAGTCCTCATATCTAATTTGATTACATTTTATTATTTTTATGGTAAAACCCATGTTCACCAACTTACCTATCCAATGGAAGGTGAAAACATATTACACGCATGGGTGCAGACTACCACCTTACGAAGACAATATATTTTATTTTTTATTAGAGCATTTTATAGATGGTCATAAGGATGGATCCATATAATAAAATATTATATAAATTATATTTGTTTAATGTTATTATTCTATAACCATATGATATCATTTACCTTCTAAACCATCCACTGACTAAGAATATGGTAATGTTACTCATGCGCACGTGTGGACTACCGCCTCTTGGAAGTGGTATGAATCATTTTTCATTTGTTAACTTAAATAATGCATAATAATCTATGTTCAATAATTAAATATGTTATTTTATATATTTTTATGAATATAGGCAATATGATACAATGATAAATTCTAATGGAATGAAACTACCACACTAAAACAAAATTGAAAAACAAACAACTTCACAATGAGAAATGATTATTTAAAAATATAATTTTTTATAAATATGTATTGAGATTTCATAGGTGGGTCATATATGTTATAATAAGCATTTATATGGTAATATTATAGAATTATAATAAAATTTAGCTCATTAATATGTAGGTTATAATTAATTCTAAGGATATTTGATCTTGAGGTAAGGGAATGCTATTATAATCACATTTAATCTCGGGATTGTTTATAATCAAATTTCTATTGGAAAAATAATATGACCATATCCTAATAAACCCAATACATATTCATATCCCCTAGTTATTTATATATTTAAAATTATTTTTCATCTCTTATTACATCATTTATTATCATGTTTTTTGTATGTAAGGGAATTTATATAAAATATTTTTTGATGTTTTCCTTCCAACCATTTTCATAATTGTTTGTATTTTCATTTAAATTTAATAATTAAAATGTTTTAAACCCTAAAAACATATATTAAATGGATTTTTACAAAAATTAAATGTTTTATTAAAATTAATAAAATAAATTTTCTTGACAATTTTTAAATAATTTATTATTTATAAAAGGTGTGAACATTTTTTAATGTCTAACACATGAAAAACATTTCATATCATAATGAAAGCTTTATAAAATTGAAGTTTCATTTAATGTATTTCATTTTTAGTTTTAATGTAATTAATATTATTAATTATTATGAAATTTTGATTTAAAATAATACAAGACATAAAGGGTTTTATGTTCTTAATTGAATGAAACGAATTTTGAGAAGTGATTTATTACTTCTTTATTATATGAAGATATTAGAAAGTGTTTTAATTATATTTCTTCTATTTTATTTTCTAGAGGATATATATGACATAAAAACCATAATTTTTCCTAAATAAATGTAAATATTTAATCATTTATTGATAATGGGTTATTCCATTTTCTAATATCATTCACTTTCTTGCGATCATTCTATCAATCACTCTCCATTCATCGTTAGACATTATTTTTTCATTAATGTAATGATTTTTTAGTACCATATAAAAATTTATAACTGTTTGATATATTTTAGGATGTTTCAACCATATAACATTTTTATATTCAATCTTAGTTTGAGGAATCATATTATATATGCAATTTCATTTATTGGGGAAATATATATGTTTCATATTTTTTATTCATTACGTATAATTGTTGAATTATAAGGAATCTTTAGAATGAATTTTATTGATCAACAAAAAATAAGGATATCTTAAGACACAAAACAAATGGTGGTACTTCATTTGGGATAACACCATGAAGAATGGAAATGCATGTTGAGAAAAAAAAATTCAATCATTCCAAATTTGATGGTTATATGTTTCACACCTACACAACAATAAAAAAATGTCATTGTTGGAAGGAATTGACTATAAGATTAAGGATATCCTAGATTAAATTCATTTATCATTAATTTCTATCATTACACATTTACATTATTAGGAAGTCAATTTTAGTAATATGTATTTTTAATATTGATATTTCTTATCCACGATCATTAAAATAACGTGGTTTATTCAATGGAATATTTTCTTATTATGCACCCTACAATATTTTTTTTCCTTAGTCAGTCATGATTTCTTCCACTCTAAGTAACTCATACTAATCATCTATGATCTCCATTTATTAATATTATATTTCCCAATAAATTAAAATGTATAATATGAATTATTAAAATGATGAAATAATGTTTCTAATATAATATTATAATAATTTTAGTATCATGATTCTTAATACTACCAATAATATCGATCCTACATGATGACATCACATGCATTTTATAGCAATTTGATTAATTATAAACATGATATAAGTTATGGGAGTGAAAGTGTTACAACTTGGATGTCTATGAATTTTTGATGGATTCTATGGAGTGGTTTGGATATGAATAAGAAATTAATGTTTTTTCAAAGTGTGAGATGAAGGAATGACATGAAGCCCCATTAAATAAGTGAGGGGAGTGGAAAAATTTGACCTATAAAAAATTAATCTTATAAAGTCAAAATCATCGGAATATTAATCCAAAACATTAAAATTTAGAAGATGGGGAGATAAGGAAGATATTCCATTATTCAATAAGAATTAAGATATCATTTTTTAGACACATCACTTAGTTTTTTTTATTTAGCATGAATTATTATTTACTATGGGGAAAATTTTTGACATATGGTTACTATTAATAAAAAATAATAAAATTTATCTCTTTAATAAATATGATCCAACCGGCTCCAAATATAGAATCTAAATTTCCATATTAAATTTATCAAAGTGTCATAAATTACATTAAATATATGTTTAGAAAATTAAATGAAGAAATGTTTTTTGAAAACATTTTTTATGTATGAAATATACACTAATTCCAAAATAAAATATACTATAAATTACTGTGTAATTATTCAAATAATTTAAATAAATGATATTTTTTATTACATTAAATCAAAATAAAAAATATATTGTTACTTTTCAATTACTATTTTTTATGAAAAAACACTTCTTCAAAAGTAATAATTATTAATTATTCATTATAATGAAAATCTTCCTAAAAAATCCTAAATAGTTAAAAAATGATATTTTTTATATTTTTATTTAAAAAAAATTATATAAAAATATTTATACAATTAATAAATTTATCTTTAAAACAAAACTATGTATTTCATAAAAAAACCATATAGTTCAATAAAACTATTATTTTTTTACTGAAAACATTTATACAACTATTTATAAAGATATGATGAATAATAATCAATAAAATTACTAAATATAAATCAAAATATTTATTATTATCTGGGTATAAAAGGTATGTCACATTTTTTCTCTTATGAAAATATTACACTCATGATTTTTATTCATTTCTAAAACAAGTGGGCGTATTTTTTCATCCCAACAATATCTATTTAAAATGATTCTTCCCCAATAATGGGATTATTCCACAAATCATTTACAAGGAGAATGAAATTATTTTATTGGAATTGATCTATACAATCCAAAATCTACACCATATTTTCGTAATAAGAGATATTATCCTATAATTTTAACAGATTACTGCTCATAAAATTAGATTCGTTAAGTGCATAATTTCTTATAAAAGAAACATGGACACATCACACATCTACAATAAAATCTGTGGTAAATGTGATATATAATAAATTGATCATACATTTAAAAATATTATATAGATCAATAAACAGTGGAATAAATTATCCCTATCTACCATAACAGTTAACACTTTTCATAGAGATTTGTGAAGTAAAACATAATCACCATCCTCAAATGACAGATAATTTATCCTATGAAGATAACAACTATTCATCCTACTCTAAGCTATCCTCATCTGAGCTAAAAAATATTTAATTTATATAAAATTTATTCTACTAGTTCTGGTCTCATAAATATCATTTAATCAACATACATAAAAATTATGTAGTTCGACACAACATTCCATCTAATGGCTCAAAGGATCCATCTGTATACTGGAAGGAACACAATTATAAAAAAATGTCAATCAATGAAGGATATTGATAATATATTCCTAGATATGCTAAAATAAAATTTCAAATTATACAACCAAATTTAAAAAACATTTATTACAAAAATTCATTTATAGAGAAAAAAAAATATTTACTGAAATTTAACTCATTACCCAATGACAGGTAACACACTTTTAAAAAATGAAAAGAAAATACGAGATCTCAATTAGATAAATTGAGAGAGGTATGATGTGAAATTTTATTCCCATGTGAGAAAAAAGTATATTTCATGGAACAAAATACATAGAATTTCCAATTAAAAGAAAATGAACTGATATTTGTTCAAATTACCTTTAATAGCCCAAATCACATATTTCCTCAATGAGTTGTAAATATTCTTAACCTAAAATCCAAGGATATATTCTCCAATTTCCATTTAAGAACTAACAAATGATTAAGAATCCACATTGGATGTTTTCAAAAAACCTTAACCTATTAAAATGTCAAACATTTGATTGTAAAATAAATAATATATTTTTTATACCATCTATCTAATAATATCAGTGATGATATATGTCCAACATTGTACTACCATACTGAACTAAAAATAATGTGCTATTATATTTTCTTTATAATTACTTCTTTTTCATGGAATCAATTTGCACCTAAAAAAATGTATTAAAATGATAAATCCATCCTTATCAACATTAATCTCAATAATCATACCATTTTAAATAGTTTAAAATATTTCTTTAAAACCTTGGTATTCTTTTTGAGCGTCCATAATTATTTCATACAATGAAAAATGCACGGAAACCTGAGCCAAAATAGAATAAGTTTCTTCCAACACCCAAATAATGATAGAATAAATATTCACCATATTTATTAATATTTATGAATTATATTTTAAATTTATATTAAAAGTGACTCTATATTCAATAGTTCTTATGGAACACAATAATGTGTGTCTTAAAAATATTGTATTACAAGAAAGACAGATTTGTACCGAATAATAATATTTTATTAATATATATATAAAAGTTAGGAAATATATGTTATATTGGAGGGTATAAATATGTGTAAATATATTATAAAAACACATATTTTATAAAAATTAAATATTTAGTTATTATTTATTTTAAAATAAGAATTATTTAAATAGAAAATAATTTTCTTTCAAAAAACTAAATTTATTCATAAAGAGGATTCATCATGCCTTAGAATAACATAATAAAAATAAATATTTACAAATTTAATTATTTTTTTTTAAATAATAAATTTAATTTTTTAAATATGATGTACACATTAATATTAGGTTTAATTTTTAAAAGATTTATGAGATGTATAATTTTATGATGAATAGAGAAAAATATTGAAAACCACTGTAAATCATGATAATTAATAGTGATTACATTTATAAAAAAATGGTTTTAAAGTAAAATAAGATAAATTATAAATAAATTTATCTAATTTATTTAATTTTGGCCTTTTTTATATTGAATTTGAATATAAAATTTCAGTAAACTTTTGGAATTTTTATCTTAAAAAAAACATACTTCTTAATTCTCTAGGATTAATTTTAGATTAAATTTCTCCATGTATATGGTACGAATGTAAAAAAAGGATTAAATATTTCGAATAATACCAATTTATAATTTATAGTAAGTTTAACATAATTTCTTTCAAAAAATATTAGTGAATTAAAATAAAATTAATTACAGCAATTAAAGTAAAAATGAGTTTACTTATTGGTGATGACTTATTATTAAGGGTCTGAATGACATATAAACATGTAAAATACAAATCATATGGAAATATTTATACCATATATATCACATTTTATTGAAATGGATTAATTAATTTAGGTACATTATATAAGGTACACCTTCCAATAGTGTATTCATTTTGATAATTAAAAAAATGCCACTCATCCTCCGTTATAAAAGTGTGTCCAATCTACCCCACAATAAAATCATCTCAAAATAAATATCTCATCATGTCAAATAATAATATACTCCAAAAATAACTTCCCTGCTCGTAATATAATTTTATTGGAGATAACTGAAAACATTGATGGATTTTTGTTCAAACCAAAAGGAGTTTCCATAATGAAGGGTAACGTTTATAAAGATAAATTTTATTTTATTTTTTTATCTACCAAAAAATTATTCATATAAAAGGATTATATAAAAAAATAATTATCCGAAATATAATTATATCTTTTTTTATTTTTATTTAATACAACAGAATACAAATTCATTAAATGAGTTATAAAATCAATATTCTAGTATACGGTGGACAAATGCCTCCCAAAATTATGTCATTCCTTTTTCCATTACCAAAACTCATGCAATAGAATTATTATTGAATAATATTTATATGTTGTACTTATGATATTTATTACATAACCATAACTCTTAAGTCATTATATTATACATATCATTTTTATAGTTCATACCATTGTAGATATGATAATGTCACTCACCTATACTTCATATTACTGACTCTCAAAGATATTTGAAGTGTTTTTCACTAACAAACTTCATGAAAGGTAATAAAGAAAAATATATGTATTATATAATATAGAAATGACATAATTATGACATTCATGTCATAATTATATTTATTTAAATATAATAAATCATTTTATTGTTACCATTTAACTCAATGAAAAAGTGATAACATATTTCATGGTCATGTGAGATACCACCTCTTCAAAGTGATATGATTCCATTTACATCACAATAATGATATATATATATCTATATAATTAAAATATATGATATTTTTTTATATAATTAATGATCTATAAATATAAAATATCTCTCACCTTCTTATCGTAATGATAATTGAAAAAAAGAAATTTCAATCATGCATACAAACATCCTACTGTCACCATGATCGCAACGTTGGTTCAAATTTCATAAACCATTTTTAATGAATGATTTTTAAAATATAATTTATGTATAAATATGATAACTATTTCATGATTATTATTTTGAATATTTTTAAATAACTACGTCTTTTTCCATATAGACCATCCAATATCATTTTGACACATAAAACAAATATGATAAACACATTTGATGTTAAATTACATGATTATGAAATTGTATAAAAAATTATTTTAAGTGAAATAAAATTAATAACAAAATTTAAAAATATTCTCAAGAAAGTACATAATTAAAATAAGGTCATTATTTTGGGAGATAATGAAACATGTGACAAGTCAGACTCAATTTAAGTGACTTTGTCTTAATCTCAATTGTTAAGACATATCTTGATGTTAAACATCGTTATTCATTTATTAAGTGTATGTAAAACCCATTTGAAATGTAATATCATGAATAGTTCTATTATAATCAGATTTAATGTATTATTTAATGAAATTATTTAATGGGTTTTATGATCCCTTCCTTTCCCAAGTTATAAGGTACCTTTCCATTAATATAATCCCCTTTTACTGTTTTTCCTAAAAATATCATCCATTTTAATGTCATGTTTTTTAAATGATTATTTGAATATAAAATATTTATAAATTATACTTTATTTTAAATTTAATAGAAAATTAATCTTATTTCCATGTTATTCATGGAATGTTTTGAAAATCTAAAAAAGGAATTTCTTTTCTCAAACATACATAGAAACAAGAATTTTCCATCACTTTTCTATAATTTTATTTTTTGCTTCTATTGAATTATAAAATGTTTTCATAAATAAAAATCCCTCTATCCATTATTTTTATTTTGGTTTTTCAAAAATTTTCATAATCAAAATTGTGTTTCAGTATTGATGATTTAGTTTTAGAATAAATTGATATTTTTTTTCAAAAATTGTTTTTCTTATGTGTTAAATATAGTTTTATAAAATGTTTTAGGATAAAAATGTTATATAAAAAACTAGTACATTTCCCATCTAATGCATGAAACTATAAAATAATTCTTATTAAACACTATATAATACTATTTATCAAACATAATAGTTCATATAAATATTGAAAATATTTGAAAAAATGACATTCATAATGACAGAATAAAAGTTACATAAATTGATGAAACAAAATGTTACATATTGAGAAATATTCTCTATAAAATACATAATGAAGGAACAATACATACTAAAATACATAATGTCTGGTAATAATAGTTATATTTGTTGATTAATAAATAGTTCTCTCTACAGATTTATGAGCTTCTGAATTCACAAGTAGAATAAATATTGAATCCTCCTTGGAATCCATGTAATTTCTTATCAAAGACATTAGAGTAGATTTAGATGTTCCCCATTAAGTAGTGTTTATTTACAACATCAATAGACAGAAATAATTATCCATTGCACAATCAATAATAGGTGAGGAGTAAATGATCTTATATATCCCAGTAGCATTTTCTTCCACTCTATCTTCTCTTAACCATCCAGAAACTGAGTTTTCCTACGCAACATAAGACAAGTAATCAAAAAGATATATATTGGATACCACTTTTTTAAAAAATCATCAACCTCTACGATGTTTTTTTCCTTTGGTATGAATTTTATCTTCCAAGATTTTTCCATATTAGAGACCATATAAAATATTTACATGTGAGGATACTAATGTAGCCCGAGCAGATTGATTAGCGGCAGAGAATTCAGAAAATCTGTCAAGAAAATCATGTCTGGATTTTCATCCCAATAGAACTGATAAAATTTCCCAACATTCATGCTCATAGAACAAAACATCATGATTATAAGGATCTAAACCACTAAGATCACCATCTATAAGATCCCTCAATAAGGAATTCCATAAAACTTTCTCATGATTAGTTTTGGGTTTTATACCAATGAGACCAGAAGATTATTGTCATTTTACACTACCAATATTATATAACTTGAAAAAAATCTGTAACACTCTCCCTGGAGAAGAATATATTTAAAAAAATATGAGTGTAAATATGAACAGTATAAACAATGATTTTAGATATAATGATGATAAACTCTGATTTTAAACATGATTTTAAATCTGATTTTAAATATGATGAGATAAATGTTTTCACATTTTTTAACACGATTCCTTTCCAAATGCAATTAGAAAACTGATAAAATAAAACAATATAGTTATATTAAACTGAAAACATGGTGAATGAAAACATAGAATCTACAATTTTGGAAATCCTTTCATTACCACAGTTAGAGCCAATTTCAGCAACCCGTATTAACTACTTATACTCAATGAACCTATAGAAAATGATAATAAACTCAGTATTCTTGGAATATTTGGTGTTCTTATTCAAGAACATAGTAACCCTGACTCATATATGAGAAAAATTACTACATGGGTTCTTGGGAAACATTGTAAAAATAACTAAGTACTATTGAAGCATACCCTAGAACAGGGGTCCCTGAAAAGTATAATATAAATGGTGAATTATAGTTCATTTAAAGACAAAATGACTAAATTATTTCCTATTTCATCATTAATTAGAAACAATTTATATTTTCAAGAGTTATTATATATAGAACTTGGGAACAAACTCTATCAATATTTCATGTTCAACTCAAGCTACAAAGTAAAACAGAAAATGAAGTGTTGCCCTGAAGAAAGTATGGAAATTAAAAAAGGGAATGCAAAGTACACTTAAATTTATAAAATGTGAAAATTTATTGTTTTATGAAATTAAAACATGACTAAAATTTCATATTATGTATAAAGATACATAACTTGTCCCTCCCTAAACTCTAATTCCCTTTACGAAATCCTTCCATTTAAAAAGATCATCTGCAGTGTAAATCATTTATGTTTCACATCGTCTCTAGAATTCAGGGACATTGTGGATAAATGACTATAATCATTTAGTAACATCTGTAAGAAACACATGGATATATAATAATTGATAATTTAAATGAGTTCCAATGCTTTTCAGTTAATGAAGTTTAAGAAATAAACTAACATTTTCAATGTAAAGGAAAACCACCAAATCTTCATTCTGAAACATCAAAAAACTATTTATATATAATCATGATAATCATAGGGAGAAACATTGCATACACTTTCCCTTTAAATGATGACCCACATGATTAAATAAATGAAAAAATGGAAAAAACAATTCCCTCTAGATATCTAAAATAGAAAACTGAAAATATTAACAATTCCATCTTGATCCATCATTTGAAGTGAAAATTTGGAAACACCCCAGCGATATCATAATGTGGAAACAAAATCAAGATTTATTGCATCAAAACATTTAACCATTGTAATAAAATTTGCAGAAACATCACCATCAATATCACCAATTATAATACAACACCATTTCATCAATAAATTGATAATCAAAAAACCCATATTTCTTGCATCCACTCTCGGTGGACTTAGAGAGAATCAATACAATTATCAACGAGGGAATTTGTAGAAAAGGGATATCCTACCTCTGATATAGACTCTTAAGGTAGAGGGAATAGATCCACCGCATTGGTCTGAGATGGATCCATATGATTGCTGTAGAAAGGTCCTTTACTTGTTTTTTCATCTACAAAACTACAACCACAATCCAAAAATATGCCCAAAACATGTTGAATTGTAATGAACATATGACAAATGTTAAAATTTGCATTTAAGTACCATTTCATAACAACAAATTTATTGAAACACAATAGTGATTATCTTGATTTTTCCCATTGGATTAAATCACATCATTTCCTACATAACCATCAATTTCCCATATAATTACCATATTTACAGACCAGAAATACTATTCAAATGTTACAATTGATATTTTATTTTAAAAAACCAAAATAGAATACATGTTTTTTTATCAACTAAACAAACTAAAATAGAACACAAGTTCTATTATCTATAAATTAGAACATCATTAATATAAAAATATGTAACATTGCAACTGTTAATAAAAAATAGAATGAAATTTTCAATTGAAAAGACAAAAAATAAATAAAAATCATGTTCTATTATAATTATGTTATCTTCAACAATCAAAACTCACTCCTAATCGAAAGATAATTAACAATGTGTATAATTACTTATGTGGTGGAATTAATTATTTTGGTAACATCTTGTGGTAGTGTCAAGAATAGAATAACTTAATGATATCAAGGAGAATGAGAATTTATCTCCCACAAAATAGTATTTATCATAATGAAAATAAATTTAAATAATTAAGATAAACTAGGGATGGAATTACCAATTCAAGAATTAATATTGTTGAAGAAACACCTATCAAAATCCAAAACACTGCCTACCTAGAAGCTATAACCATCTCGTTTGATTTTCCATTGATTGAACATGATATTTATAAGTGATGAAAATGATTTAAACAATATTTGAGGTAATATATAAAATGAATTAACACAATAAATATTGTGACTATTACTATAATTATATAATCTAATTCCATTGAATAAAGTGGAGTGACTACATTATTATTGTATTTATTATCATTTGGTTACAAAAATACGGAAGCATCATCGACCTTTAGTTTTTTGTGTAGATGAGGTTTTGGTATGCTTCTATACTACGTACTAGTGGCCGCTGCTTGTAGCCTCCTACTACCAACAATCCAGACACCACGACTTATCTCTTATCTTCATGGGTACCTTATCGAGAAGGAAACCATTTAAATTCATAGTAATAACACACATCTTCAATTAGTAATTCGGAAAATAATACTATAGGACCACTTATTATAAAGTTCATGTGAAATTATAGTATTTTGATTAGTTTTATAAAATGTAACAACCTTAGTAGTGGAGTGTACCAACCAAAGAGATATTTACCTAAATAGTCACACAAATGCCTAAAACATAGTGCACCAAATCACATCATGGATAACACTGGCCTAAAGCCTACAAATTAATTTCCTTTTAGAGAATCCTACATGTTAAATGAGAAATATATTGCATACACATTAATGTGGGTGGTGGAAAACATTCAAAACATTTAAAACAATATAGAAACTCATACATAGATGTTTGTTAATGCTTCCATCCTAGGTATAATTAGATTTCAAATAGGTCCATGAGGTTCTTTCCATCATTTTACAGCATAGAAAATAAAATAAATTGTTATTAAATACTAAAATAACACTATAATATAAAATAAATGATAAGGGACAATAACCTTTGGGTTTAAAACCCCGAAGATGTTTTTTAGTTAACCTGTACATAGTTAGATAGTTCCAGCAGGTCATCCCCAGTCCATTAACGGGTGTGGTCTTCTGAATATGAACCACCATATCTTGTTTCTCCTGAGTTCTAAATGTATTTCCGCTTGAGAATTAACTTGACTGAAGCCAAAATGATGTCCATTAAGACCACTCACCAGCTCTTCCCGGAATGCACCCCATTAGCATTAGTAGGACTACCTAAATGATAGTTCTTATATAATAATCAACTGGAACACAAATGTTTAAACAGATAAAACAAAGAAGCGGAGTCATGTATATAAGAGTTCATAAAGAAAAAATGTTAATTCCATGAATTACTGGTCTACTACTAGCCAAAAGCATAATGAATGAACAACTTAATCTCAAACCACAAATGAATAATAAAAATGAAATATGGAATACCATAGGTTTTAATCTGGATAAATGTATGAACATATTTATCAGGAATTTTAATATGGACAACCATAAGAATAATTAATGAGAAAAGATGCCTCTCAACCTTAATGTTGTAACATTTTTATATTAAATAAATAAACATGTGAAAATGTTACATTTTAGAACAATTGCGCCTTAAAAGTAATTTGGATGCAAATTTCTTTTTCTTCTTAAGACTATATTTTTCCCTCAACAAGTAAATAAAAAATGAATAAAATAAATAATCAGTAATATGGTAGATAATAAACAATTGATAATAAATATACATGAATTTATGTTCATATAAACACACGTGTATCAATTTATCCAGAAAAAATAATACATGCGAGAAAAAAAATCAAATCTTACTTTGGAGAATAATGTTTTGTTTTCAATATTTGAAATACTTGCAATAAGATATCTGATAATTTTATCACATGTTTCATCACCATATGTATTGTATGGGTCATTTAGAATATTTGAATGTGATAGATCAAATGGTGTGGATGTTTATAGAGGGAAATGGCCAATGTTTCATGAGGTCATGTATGCTTGCTGTAGGGAATCATGTAGCTGTAGGGGGAACAATGTTAACTTATGTAGATAAAATAAATAATAAGAAAAAATAGGGAATATATGCATGATGTAGAATGTGTGTAAGGATGATGGATTCATCCAGTGAAATGATGCATTGTCGGGGCAAGAAGTAGGTTCTGGGAAGCACACGATGTTATAGATGAGCATGAGAACACCACTTGGTGAGACTAATTCTTGGTCAAGCATGGATGGGCACAGAAGAGGGATAATAAGCGATTGAGGTTTCTTGGTGGTGGATTAGTTGCAGGTGTCTGGAGGTGATTCATGAATTTGGAAAACAAAGAGAGTAATTTATATCTAATTATGATGCGTTCATAATAAGATTTAATTAATAGATAAAATAAGAGGAAATGATCCAAACAAATGAAAATGAGAAAAAATGCATATTTTGTAATCATAAACTTCTAATAAAAAAACATGTCAATCAATAGTACATATATATACCTGAGTGGAACAATTTTACTAGGTCAATTTAATGAACACAACATTAGTGCTATATCATAGTTTCAAAGATACATTGTTCTGATTCTCATATAAAATAAGAATAAAAGAATTATTTCAATGAAAGATTTGTTCTATTTTTAAAAATAAAATGTCAGAATTTGAGAAAAATAGTACATGTTGCAGTCATAATATTATTTTGAGATACTAGAGAAGAATATAAAAATTGGTTAATATGATAAAGGCATGAAACAACCAATAAAAAACGTAACGTTTCAGAATGAATTAGCGGGTCAAATGGTGGAAGCGAACTAGATTTTTGAATTTAAACTCATTGGTTAATTTTTTAGGAAAGACACAATAGAAACCAAACAACAATGGAGAATAAGGATTCCTTACCAGTCCTATACTGTAAAGAAAATTAGTGTTATGAAATTATAGAAAATGAGTCTAATAAGCAATCAAATTTTTTTAATACATATAGAGTTATGAAAATAAAGGTAATTCCAGGTAAACAACCAAATGAAGATATGTAAACAAAATAATAAATGATTTTTTAGTAAACATAATTCACAAAGATAATGTATTAGATAAAACAAAATAATAATGAAAATAGAAATCATCATCAGTTAAAATGGATTATATTAATTATTTAATTAATTATTACAAATAATGAAAAACAATTATATAAATAACGAGAAAATATTTCTATAACTGAAAAGAATAATAAATTTATTAGAGAATACAATACACATAGCATTTAAAAATAACAATTATAATGTTTGAATAAAAAGTTATAGTTAATCAATAGTACTGATGTATACATGAGTGGATGAAATCAGTAGTGATGACTTAACGTACCCAAGAATGAGCTTTAGTTTGAAACTTAATACAAAATATAATGTTGGTTACATTTAATTATTTGGATACATATAACATATCAGAAAAATAATTGAATTTTTTCCTTCGATTACCTTAAAACCATCTTTTGATCATTCATTCGCATATTAGATTTTTCCTAAGCGAAACAGAAAGTTCAATAAAGTAGGTCATATTCAAAATAGTATATTAGTAATTTTATTGAACCGACCATGTTATTTTCCAGGTTATAGAAAAATATATTTGTGACACATGAAATATAGAAATCACGAAATGAACAACCCATCATAGAAGTGCCTTGTAAACATAAAAAGTGGAAACCAACTACAAATTCATGGAAAAAACACAACTATTTATCTAATTTTACTTTTTTCTCAAAAATAAGTAAACTAAAACAAATATAATGACAGTAAAATTTTCATAGAGTATTTTTTTTCATATATTATAATATATATTTAATAATTCATTTGTGTGGAAAATTAAAATCATGGAACTATAGTCAGATCTTGAATCATATCATGATCACATCAAGGGGTGATGTTATTGTTAGAGAAACACTGTCAGAAAATGCCCCCGATGTTGCCACAATAAATCCATGTTTAAGATGCTTGGTATTTTCCATATACTCTGCAGATGCCAAAACATAAATATCATTATTCTCCATTTCAAAATTTAATTTTAATGTCATTCAAAACAATTGAAAAATACCATGATATAAACATGAAGATCCAGGAAGATATATGACAATAAAGAATATAATTAATTAAAATAATTAAATCATACCAGAAGAAAATTGGAGGATGAATTGAGGGTTTTGGGAGAGACTTGTTGTTTTAATGGAGGAAGAGTTACCTAATGGATTTTATGGAATCAGCAGGGGAAACATGTTGTATGTGAAATACAGTATCGATCGACAAGTACACTTAACATTAGGAATTCCTATATTTGATGGAAATGGTGGAGGAGTGGATGAAATATGGGATCCGTTTTCATTGGGGGTTTATCTACTGGATGAAGGGAATGAATTATTGAAGGTATATTGTGTTTTGGGGGCTTCAACCATAGCAGTATATTAATGAATCATTAGAGGTGTTGATGGATAGAGGTGTAATGGAAACGATGACAAAATGGAGGTAGTAGCCGACAGAAAATGTAGGGCGGCCATGGGGGAGGGAGCATGAATGGAATTAGAGGGTGGAGGTGTTGATGGAAAGATCTGGAAAGGGGAAGGGGAATTGATAGTAAATGGAGAATGCACAGACGCAGAGTGATCGGTAGAAGCCATGAGCAGATGAGGATGAATAGGTGGAGGTAGAGCAGAGATGGACTGATCCTTAAACGCACCTGGGGGAAATCCTGATCATGGAACCATTTCGAAAATGGAAACATGGATGACGATGCAAGATACTAGAGGGATGAAATATAGCATTTCTATTGACTTTTACACAAACTATTCTTACACTTAATCTAGAGGAATCCAAGTTTAGTATATATAATATATTTATTACTTAATAATTATATTAAATAGGTGAGCCCAATAAATCATATACCATGGATTGAGCCCCAATATAGCTCATTAATTTGCTCGATATCACATATATAAAGGGTTGAGCCCCATTATATATCATGATAAATGAGTTAACACAATATACCATATTTAAAGGGTTTATACCCATTACAGATTATAGGTGAGCTCAATAAAGCTTATACGAAGAGTGATCCACATAAATGTTCTCCAATTAATTTGTACATAATAATACTAGATTTGGTTAAATATTTAATTTATTTTAAAGGATTTTGAAATGGTTTTAGGAATATGATGCTCTAAGACACTTAAAAGGCTTTTTAATTTATTTATATATAGTTTAAATGATTTCTTTCCGAATAATGTCTCTTTGTTTTCTTGTGAAAATGTTTAATTAATTTATCAAAATAGTCATTAATGTAAATATAAATATTACATGGGTTTCCATGTATTTTCTAAACTAATGGATTCCTTTATTTGTATTTTCATTATTGAGTTTTTATGGTCATACCATGTTTTTTAAAAGTTTTCATAGGGTTTATGTATAGGTAAGTGAAAAGATGATGTTAAGTTGAAATTCATGATAGTTATCATTAAAATAAATCATGAATTATTTTAAAGAATTTATATTATATGAGAATTGAAAATTAATCGAAATTTACCACTTTATATTTTATGGTATTGTTATGTTTGAGTTAGAATCCATTTCAATAAAACCCTAAACCGAAAATGATTTAAAAGTGAAAGAATGTAAATTGATAAATAACACTAAATATTATGTGATGTTTGTGGTCGTGTACATATAGTTGGTATCAAATGAAGGATTAACATAAATTTGTGGTCAATGTAAATAATAGTAGAATAACAAAGAAAATATAATTTTATAGTTAAATTGAATTGACTTTCCATTTGATTTTTACAGTTTTCATAATAAAATGTATCTTTGTTCAGAATAGTTTTTTAGTAGAATAAATGAGGAACATATTAAGGGAAGTCACTGGGAAGATAATATCATTCCAAATAAACATCCCAAAATGTTTGGTATTTGAACTCAACAGTTGTTTTTATTGATGAATCATTTTCATATACTATTAATGGTGTTAATTTCCATGAAAGTTGGAAACCTGATCTACCATATAATAACATGATCATACTGGAACATTTTTGAGACAAAATACCCCATTATTAAGAGTATTAAATAAACCAGTGTAAAATTAAGGATGTATTAATGCCCTATAAAATATATTTGTTGGTCGGAGTGGATACTCAAGAGGGGGGGGGGGGTGAATTGAGTACCAATAAAAATTTCTGTTAAAAAAATTTCTCTTAAAATCCCACAATTTAAAAACAAAACTAAACTATAGCGAATCTATACAGAGTGTAAATGTTCAATTAGTTTCTCAAAGATTGATTAGGTCCCAATTGACTTAATCTGAAGATTAAATTAACTTTTGAAACTAGCTTACTGGTTTACAGTAAGTATAAACACTTGCTAATTTAACTATCAAAGTAGCATTAAAATAGTTTTTTTTCAAAGTAATAGTAGCGGAATATGAATTAAATATATAGTATACATAGAGACTTAAATTAAAATTCACAACAATGGTAACCGTGAGGTTCAGTCACATGCCGAGACTTAGTCCTCTCAACAATTTATATAAATTGATCCACATCCTGGATTGGGGGTAAACAACAGTACACTACTGTCCAGGTCCAAATACATCTACCACAGTTCTTCGTGGAAAAAACACACAACTTCACATAGGTTGTTCAGGTCTTAGTCGACATCTACCACTATCCATAGTGGGGAACAAAGATTTATGAAGTTTGAGTGAGGATTTAAGAATCCTCCATATTTTCTCAAGAGAAAGTGTGTGTGTAAAATAAACAGAGTACACACACTGCTCGCAAAGCAAAGATAGAATCAATAAAGAAGGTGAGAATGTGTTTAGAAAAGCATTAGTGATTTTCAGTGATGCTCTGGACTCGTTTGATTTTTCTGATATGCTTCTGAGTCCTTCTCTGGGTTCTACTCAGAAAATATAGTGTTGTTTTCTTCCTAGGTTCAACTTAGCATCCTTACTGAATGAAATGTTTGATGTAGTTCTTCAGTCAAGATGCATCTTGTGTTCTCCTCTAGAATAATTTTCTTCTTGTATGTCCAAGATTATTGTAATATTGATGTTGAGTAGGAAAAAATTCTCAACATTTGAATGTTGTTCAGCTCTTTTCTCATTCACCATTCGTGTGTCCTCTTAGTGCCTTGATTATATCTCTTTCAAAAATTGTTTATTTCATGATCTTTTTCTGTCCCTTTATAGCTTCCAGCTTTGGCAGAAAAGAATAATTACTTTTTTCATGGTTACTAGGTACGATTCCCTAACATGGAAACAGATGTCATTAAATATCATTAACTACATTAAAAACCTAAAATGTAACCGTTATATTAATAAAAAAATAGTATTGAGAATATATAAACAAATAGTATTTAGAGTATAGAGTATAGATTTTTACTAGTTGGTCAATCATTAGTAGCTCAGGTTGGTAAAAGTGTACGATGTCGTAGGTTTTTCAAACGGTAGAACTTTCTCTTTCATCGGTATCTCTATATTACAATTTCTCTCCATTGGTAGATCTTTCTCCATCGGTAGCTCTTGCTCCATCGGTTGCTCTTGCTCCATCGGTAGCTCTTGAGCTGTCGGTAGCTCAATGTATCGGTAACTATGTGTGAACTGGCTCTATCGGTAGACTTTTGTCTTTCGGTAGCACTTGTATGTCGGTAGCTCTGGTGAGTTTGTTAGTCGGTAGCTCGGTAGAATGGTTCTATCGGTAACTACTTGTAGACATGCACATCGGTAGCTCGTCTGTTCTATCGGTTGAGTTTGTGTCTTCTTACCGGTAACTCTGTTAATATCAGTGAACTTATTTTATTGGTTACTCTGTCTATCAGTAGAATATTTCTATTGGTAGACTGAGTACCAGTAGCTCTTTATCAGTAGCTATGTGCAGATCAGTAGCCTACACTTATTTTTTTATGCAAAACACATCCGATTGGTTTAGAATTATTTCAGAACTTATATAAATGTGGATAAACATGGATTAACTTATCTCATGGATTATTTTAATATTATTAACATCTTTATCATAGATTGAAATAATTAATATATAGAAAATCATTATATTGAGATTATCAAAGTATATGAAAGCATGATTGGGATTATAAAAACAGGTGAGGTCAACAATATCCCCCTTTTTTATAATCACAACTTAAAAAATTATAGATTTTAAAATAGTGAGAAGTTGTATCAGAAGATATATCAGTAAATGAAATTATCTCATAAAAATAGTATTTTATAGAACATAAAGGATCAGAGGTGGAAGAAAAAGTGGTAGTATTAGAGATAAAATTAAATGTAATGATATCAAAAGTAAAGTTTAGTGGTATCAAGGAGTTAAATGAAATGGTTTCAGAGAACTAAATGTAATGGTATCAAGGAATGAAAGAAGAAGCACTGGTATCAGAAGGGAAAATCATGATAGGGAAAATTTCTCCCCCTTTGATACTCTCACCCCCTTTGTAAAATCCTAGTAAACTATATCTCACCCTTAATATCCCTTTCCCCCATTATAAAATCCTGGTAAACTATATCTCCTCCATAATATCAATGTATAACATTTCTCCCCCTTTGTGATAATCAAAAAGTGGGAAACCAAAGAGAAAGAAAATAGCACAATGAGAATGAAAGGAAACCCAAATGTATTAGATATTGTACAAAGGAACATAGACATACAACAAAGTACAATTAATTCCAATCAAACCGTCTATCCAGTTTTCAATCCACATCCTCAATGTGAGATTTTCACTTAGGAGAAGAAGAGGATTCATGTGAAGTGTCTCCAGGTGAGGGCTTAGGAATTCCAAAAATTATCATAGGAGGCTGAGCCATAGAAACTGATCCTATCTGTACTGAGGAGTCCTTTGTGTGATCATAGGAGTGAGGCTTTGAATTGCTTGGGCAAGAGTCATCTGAACTGGAGAAGCAGTAGATTCAAAGGCATGAAAATCAGGAGGGACAATTACTGTCATAACATCAACATGCAAAAAAGGCAGCAACAGATTTCTGAAGTCCATAATTATTCCTCCTCTTCTCTCCATAGAGGATACGAACTCTTCCTTGTTCTCCATAAACGTGTTCAATGCTAGAGTTAGTTCCCTTAGCTTTCTAACTTTTTCCCTGAAATCTTGATTGACAGGAGGCTGCTTCATATTTTCCAACAAATGTTTGAAGTGATTGTTGAGTTGATTTTTGGTGAAAATCATAGAGAAATAGGAGTTCACCTTATCTTTCACTTCTTTCTGAGAGGCATATTCTTCTCTCATACAGTCTTGGACTATCTTTCTTATCTCTCTGGCGGAATCTCTGGTAGAGAGGACAACTTTTCTCAGCTCAGATGAGTCCACATATCCACTGGTTGAAGCTGAACGAAGCTCCTCCTTCCTCACCGCTCTAAACTGATTAAAATCCACTAAAGGTTTAGATGCAAGAGAACAAATAGAGAAAGATATAGTCTCTTTTATGATTTTGGTCAACCCACTGATATGATTTTGAACTTTGTAATCTCATGTTTTAATATGATCTTTCATAGAAGTTTTGAAACCTTCAAACACTGAAACCTTATGGCTTACCACACTCTTGACATAAGCTATGTCCTTATCTGCATGGGATTTTGAGCTCATGTAAGAGTCTAAAGAAACAATAGATTCCATTAGAGCTTCAAGATCTGCTTCAAGTCTATAAACATGAGCCTGGAATTCATTATCTTCTTCAACTATTTCACCCATAATGGTTGACGAATTACAACCTAGAGAGCGTTCAAATGATCTTTCCAAAATACTCATCTCTTCCGAAAAATTATGCTTCATCTCAGCAACTGATGTACTAAAGAATTATTTCATTTCATCCTTTAAGGATTCCAGATCAGCCTTGGTGACTAAATCAGCAGGTGCAACTGCAGCATATGTTCGTTCAGAGGCTAAATTGACCATAGAATCAGTCATAACCGATTGAACTGAAGATACCAGAGAAACATCCATCTTCTTTACTTCTTCCACAAAATTGTCCTTAAGATTTTTCTTTATAGTATCCAGGTCATTCATTCTGACCGCATCTTCAGGAAATAACTCAGAATCGACATCATAAGTAATCTTTGGTCTGTTGTGAGATGCCTCATTATCTAAAGCTGGATAGTCTAAACCATAGAATATAAAACATGGGTCTTCTGCCCAATATTCAATTCCATCATCCACTTTAATAGTTCCAACATTGGTTTGATGATCCCCCTCAACGGGTGAATCCCTAATTAGGATAACAGTAGTCTCAGCAAAATTCTCAGCAGCATTATCAACAGGTCTTTCATCATGAGGAGAATCTTCCACTATCAACTCTTCTTCTGCAACAGCTAGAGGGTCCATTGAATCAGGTACAACTTCTTCCATTTCTACTGCATCCTCAGTAGATACTAAATATTATCCAATCAATGTACTAAGACTCAACTCAGCTGACAGATATGCTTCACATTCATGATCCTCTTCTTCATTCTCTATAGCAGCCTTTTCAACAACCTCTTCAATATCCTCTAAAGTATCTTCTTCCTTATCTAATTTTCGTTGATCAAGATTTTCAGGAGTTGTCCTAGGAGGTAAGTCAGGATCTCCTCCTTCACCAGTAGAGGACTCTTCCTCTTCTGAATCATCACTATATTATGGCTCCTCTTCATCAGGTCCCAGACCTGGATCCCTCACATCCTTTGGTCTTGATGGATGATCTATAGGATTGAATTTTTCATATACCTTCTGGTCATCATTGACCCATTCTCCTCTCCAATGGTTCCAATTGATCCTCATGTATTTGCACACAGTAGAGGTGATACAAAATTTATTCTTCACTACTAATGTCTCATCTTGTGACTCAGCTACCCCTTTTACATTAATCATCATAGAGATCAATTTAGAAAAGAATATGGCATTTGTCTTTGATTTCAGCCTTGTCATATGTTCCATTTGGAGAATCATAAATCTTCACAAATTTACCTTTACACAATGTCTTTAGAGGTGCAGGAGATAGATATCCTAATATCTCAAATTGGCAAAGTCTCCTCTCCTCGGTATCAAGACATGTTGAACGAATTTGAATAGTAATATGTTCTCTCCATCCATTTCTGTAGAAACTACTTGTCTTTGACTTCCATCACCAGTCAACTCATCCAAAGCAGTCTCATAGTCAAAAATATCACTGGTAGGTGCTATGGCTCTCGAGACATATCCAGATACTCATTCATGTGGATCATTCAAGAACTCATCCCATTAAATAGATGAAAATGACATCTTCTTTCCATTTAAAAAAGATGTTACTCGATTTTCATTCTCCGATTTCTCAAAGGTTACAAAATCATAAAATTGTTTCACTAATTTTGGAATGTAGGGACCATTGTTGTTCGAAAAACACTCTACCCATTTTTTAATCTTCAAGAACATCGAGCACTAAGGATTTTCTAGGTAGTAGCCATTCTACACACAACTCCTTTTCAATCACAATAACTTGATTTTGCAGATGATGATTCAATAGTCTTCTCCCCGACCTAGTTCTAGAAATACTACCACTACCACTTTCTTATTGCTCAGTCCTCTGCTTCTTTGTTTTCAGCTCAATAGATTCATCTCTGATGGCAGGAAGTCTGGTTTTTTCCATCACTGGTTCGAAGGATTTATGGTTCTCTAAGGATTCAGGAGCTAAGGTTCGAGGGTAAAGGTTTGAGGCTCGGTGCATTTAGAAGTAGGTCGTACTTTAGTTTTATCATTTAGGAATCATAAAATAAATAAATAAAATGAAATAATGAAAAAACAATTTAGATTAAGGTGGCATACAGATGTTTTAAAACATCACACACATTGGTGAGAATTTCTATCAGTGATGTTACATCGGTGAGGATTCACATTGGTGAGAATCTTACATCGGTGAGAATTTGAAATCGGTGAGAATTCGACAATGGTGAGAATTCTACATCGGTGAGAATATCACATCGGCGAGGATTTTACTTCTGTGAGGATATTACATCGGTGAGAATAACTATCGATTGAGATTAAACATACCTAATTCATGTCTAATGTACCTTATCATATCCGAACTCAAAGGTTTAGTGAAAATATCGCCTAATTGATGTTCAGTACCAATAAACTCAAGAATTATATCACCCTTTTGGTAATGATCCCTCAAGAAATGGTTCCTTACATCAATGTGTTTTTTCCTAGAGTGAGACACATGGTTCTTAGAGATATTTATTGTAATAGTGTTGTCACAGTTGATTGAAACGTGCTAAAAGTCATATCCATAGTCCAATAGAGTGTGTTTCATCCACATAATTTGTGCACAGTAACTACCAACAGTTATGTACTCTTCTTCGGCAGTGGATAATGCTACAGAATTCTACTTTTTACTACCCCAAGATACTAAGGATTTTCCCAATTAGTGACATGTTCCTGAAGTTATTTTTCTATCCATCCTGCAACCAGAAAAATCAGCATCTGAATAACTCATTAACTCAAAGGGTTGTCCTTTTGGGTAAAACAAACTATAGTTTACAGTATGTTTATGATAAATACAAATTAGTTTAACAACAAGTAAATGAGATTATTTTGGATTAGCTTGAAATCTTGCACACATAAACACACTAAACATAATATCTCTTTGACTATCATTAAAGTAATGTAAGCTTCCAATAATACCTCTGTAATTGGTTTGATCCACTGGTTTCCCAGTTTCATCTGCATCCAATTTACAAATAGTACTCATAAGAGTTTCCCTTTCCTTAATACTATCCAAACCAAAACGTTTTAAGAGATCCTTTTTATATTTAAATTGATTCAAAATAATACCATATATATTTTTGTAAAACTTGAAATCCTAGAAAATATTTAAGTTCTCCCATTAAACTCATTTCAAACTCATTATGCATAAATTTTGAAAAATTAGTACATAAAGAGTGTTTGAAATATCCAAAAATAATATCATCAACACAGATTTGTAATATTAAAACATCCTTAGAAATTATTTTAATAAAAAGAGTTGGATCAGAAATCCCTTAAGTAAAACTTTTTGATATAAGAAAATTACTAAGTCTATCAGACCAAGCTCTTGGATCTTGTTTTAGACCATATAAAGATTTAGAAAGTTTAAAAAATTGTTTTGGAAAATGAGGATTAATAAATCCAGGTGGCTGTTCAAGAAAAACATCTTCAATTATAAAACCATTTAGAAAAGAACTTTGGAAATCCATTTGACATAATTTGAAATTCAGATGAGAAACATAGGGATGTAAGATCCTAATGGCTTTTAATCTGGCTACAGGTGCAAAGGTTTCCTCATAGTCTATACCTTCATCTTGAATATATCCTTGGGAAACTATCCTAGCTTTGTTTCTAACTATGTTTCCAGATGCCTCAACTTTGTTTCTAAAAACCCATTTAGTGCCTATTGTTAAAGTGTCCTTAGGTCTGTCAACTATTTACCAGAATCTGTTCCTTTCAAATTGATTTAACTCTTCATGCATAGCCATTACCATAAATTCATCATTGATAGCAACATTTACATTTTTAGGTTTTAGCTGTGAAAGAAAGGCTTGATGTTCAACCTGATTTCTTAGAGAAGATCTAGTATGTGTCCCTCTATCAAGATTAGCTACAACAGCATCAAAAAGATGATTCTTTAGAATCCATGATGATCTAGTAAAGGTAGGACTAGAAATTTCAGTTTCATCTCCATGTTCAGGTTATATATCAGTAGATTATGGAATATGTCCAGAACGAGATGTTTTTACAGCAGGTTCTTTAGATTTATCATTAAGGTCCAGAACAATCAAATCTTCCTTAAGATTTTCAGGAGAGGGTTTAGGCTCATGTGGATCAGTTTCATCGAATGTGATGTGAACATATTCTTCCACACATTTGGTTCTTTTATTAAAGACTCTATAGGCTTTTCTTGTTAAAGAATAACCAAGAAAAATTCCTTCATCACTCTTAGAATCAAACTTGTCCAGATTATCCTTTTTATTAAGAATAAAAACTTTGCAGTCAAAGATTCTAAAGTAACTAACTTTAGGCTTTCTATTATTCCACAACTCATATGGGTTCTTCCTAAGAACTGGTCTAATTAATACTCTATGAATAATATAACAAGATGGATTCACAAATTTAGCCCAAAAATAAATAGGAACGTCATATTCAATAAGCATGGTTCTAGCTATTTTTTGAAGGGTTCTATTCCTTCTTTCTACCTCACCATTCTGTGGAGGTGTCCTAGGAGTAGAAAAGTTGTGACTATAGCCATTGTGTGAGCACTAAGATTCAAACTCTTGATTTTCAAACTCACGGCCATGATCACTTCTCAGGGTTTTAATCTTAAGGCCACTAAGATTTTCTACATATTTGGAGTATTTAACAAAGTAAGAACAAGCTTCACTTTTGTGAGCTAAAAAGTCTACCCAAGTATATCTAGAAAATTCATCTACTAGGACATAGACATTGTGCTTCACATTTAAACTAGAAACTCTTGAATGTCCAAACAAGTCCATGTGAACAAAATCGAGAGTTTGAGAAGTTGAAACTTCTTTCTTTGTTTTAAAATAAACTTTATGTTGCTTTCCCTTTTGACATGGATTACAATATTTGTCATTTGGTAATTCAAGTTTAGGTAGGTCTCTAACTAATTTCTTCCTAGTTAAGTTTCTAAGTGAATAGATGTTGCAATGTCCTAATCTTCTATGCCAAACCCAAGATTCTTTATGAAATGAATTTAAACAAGTAAGATTTTGCATAGCTAAATAATTTAAATCAACTGCATAAACATTTTCATATGTTAAAGCAGAAAATACTACAACATTTTGAGAATTAAAAACATTACAAGAATAATTTTCAAATTTCACATTATATCCATCATCACATAATTGAGAAATAATTAACAGGTTATACTTAAGTCTATTAATATATAAAAATTTAGAAATTAAAACTGAATTAGAGTTACCAATCTGGCCTAGGCCGATGATTTTTCCTTTAGATTTATCACCAAAGGTGACGTGGCCTCCATCAACCTTTATTAAAATTTTGATGCATGAATAATCTCCAGACATGTGTCTTGAACATCCACTATCCAAGTACCATACCATCTTGTGAGAAATCTTTAAGCATGTTTCCTACAAAACAGATTTAGATAGAAAATGATTTTGGACCCAGATCTTCTTGGGTCCAGATAGGTTAGCAATCAAATCGTTAGGTACCCATATCTGTCTTATGGATCTCCTATAATTTGTAGAATCAATAGATTTTGAAAGATAAAAATTAGTTGATCTATAACCATATGAATAACTGGGTGATGCATACAAATTTCCAGAACATGAACTAGCAGTATTCTGTCTAGATTTAGGAATAAATCAAGTTTTAGTGAACTGTATTTTTCTAGGTTGTTATCCCAAACCAGTAGTATATTTTGGTGCCACTTGATTTCCTAGCATTTGATTTAGTGTATCTTTTCCATTTTTAAACTTCTCTAAGTCTTTTCTATGTTTCTAATTTAAAATTTTCAGTTCTGTATTTTCCTTTATCAGTTGATAATTCTTCTCTTTTTCAATAGTTAGTTCGGTTTTAACAGCACTAGTGAGATCATGATATTTCATCAATGATTTGTATTTATCCTTAAGTTCACTGCATGTCTCTTCTAGCATATTACATTATTCAAATAATTCCTCACTAGTAATGTTTTTAGAATAAGAATCAGAGTCTGCATCATCTCCAGAATAATAGGAATTTAAAACCTGAGTATCTAAAGTTACCTCAGATGTGTTGGTAATGAAACACATGTTGGAATGATTCTTCACAGAATCAGAAACATCAGACTCACTTTTTCTGTCCTCTGAAGAACTCCAAGTAGCTTTCATATAATTCTTGTACTTCATGTCCTTATAATCATATTTGTTTTTGACTTTTAATTTTGGACAATCATCCTTGATGTGTCCTTTACTCTTACATTCATAGCAGACTATTTCATCATTCTTGTAATCTTTCTTCCAATCCTTCTTCCACTATCGCTTGTTATCATAATTTCCTTTGTAGTTATATTTCCTGATGAATTTATTCTTCCTATAAAACTACTTGAATCTATTGGGTATTTGAGCCATTTCAGCATCACTGTCGGAGTCAGAGTCTTCACTGGTTGAACTTTTAGAAGGTACATTCATTGTCTCCTTGTCTTTGTTCTCAGAAGTAGTAGACTTGAATGCTACAAATTTCCTTTTTGGTTCATCGTCTTCCTCTTTATTCACCTTGAGTTTTTCCTCATACTTCATTAATTTTCCAATAATCTCTTTTACAGGGAGTTCTCCAATTTCACATGACAATCTGATTGAAACCGAAGTGCCTCTCCATCCTTCTGGCAGACATCTCAATATCCTCATAATTTGTTCCTTATGTGGAACAACTTTTTCAAGTGAGCTCATTATATTAACTATCTCATTGAACCTGAGATACATATCAGAAATAGGTTCATAAATTTTCATTTTAAAATTTTCATATTTAATAGTGTATGTTTTCAATCTCATTTCCTTGACATTTGTTGATCCTTCATGAGAAACACCCAAAGTATCTCATATTTCATAAGTAGTTTTGCAAGCAGAAATTCTAATAAACTCTTCCTCTCCTAAAGCACAGTACATGGAATTCATGGCTTTACAATTATTATTATAAGTAGTCTTTGTAGGTTCATCCCAATTTGTTATTTTAGTTTATGGAATTTTAAATTGAGATTCTATAGCCGTCCAGATATCAAAACTCATGCCTTATAAATGTATTTTCATCTTATGTTTCCACTGGGCATAGTTGGTGCCATTAAAGAATGGTGTCTTGTTTGTAGCATCACCCTATAGTCTATTATCAATAACTATATTTTAGGAAAGACAATTTTAAAGAGATAAAATTTAGAACTAACAGAAATTTAAGATCTTTAAAGATGCAACTAAAATCACAGTTTAAAAATAGAGTATTTAAAAAATCCTTAAACAAAAAACAACCTCTAATACCCAATGTTGGTCGGAGTGGATAATCAATAGGGGGTGAATTGAGTACCAATAAAAATTTCTGTTAAAAAAATTTCACTTAAAATCCCCCAATGTAAAAACAAAGTTAAACTGTAGTGAATCTATACAGAGTGTAAATGATCAATCAGTTTCTCAAAGATTGACTTGGTCTCTGTTGACTTAATCTGAGGATTAAATTATCTTTTGAAACTAGCATAATGGTTTACAGAAAGGTTAAAAACTTGTTAATTTAACTATCAAAGTAGCTTTAAAATAGTTTTTGTATTTCAATGTAATAGCAGCGGAATATGAAATTAATATATAGTATACTTATAGACTTAAATTATAATGCACAACAAAGGTAACCAAGAGGTTCAGTCTCAATCCTAGACTTAGTCCTCTCAACAATTTATATAAATTGATCCACACCCTGGATCGGGGGTAAACAACAGAACACTACTGTCCAGGTCCAAATACCTCTAAAACAGTTCTTCGTGGAAAAAACACACAACAACACACAGGCTATTCGGGTCTTACTCGACATCTACCACTATCCACAGTGGGAAACAAAGGGTTATGATGTTTGAGTGAGGATTTAAGAATCCTCCAGTTTTTCTCAGGAGACAGTGTGTGTAAAATAAATAGGGTACACACCCTGCTCGAAATGTAAATATAGAATCACTAAAAAAGGTGATAAAGATTTTAGAAAAGCTTTAGTGATTTATAGTGCAACTCTAGACTCGTTTGATTTGTCTGATAAGCTTCGGATTCCTTCTTTGGTTTCTACTCAGAAAACAGAGTGTTGTTTTATTCGTAGGTTCAACATAGGAGCCTGAGTGCATGAAATTTTTGTTGTAGTTCTTCACTCAAGATGCATCTTGTGTTCTCCTCTAGAATAAGTTTCTTCATGTATGTCCAGGATTCTTGGAGTATGGATGTTGACTAGTGAAAAATGCTCTATATTTGAATGTTGTTCAGCTCTTGGCTCTTTCACACTTCGTGTGCCTTCTTAGTGCCTTGATTCTCTCTCTTTCAAAAAGTGTGTATTGCACAATATTTTTCTGTCCCTTTATAGCATTCAGCTTCGGCAGAAAATAATAATTACTTTTTGCATGGGTACTAGGTACGGTTCCCTGACATGGAAACAGAGATCATTAAATATCATTAACTGCATTAAAAACATAAAATGTAATCGTTATCTTAATAAACAAATAGCATTAAGAGTATATAAAAAAATAGTATTGGGAGTTTAAAGTATAGAGTTTGACTGGTTGGTCAATCATTAGTAGATTGTGTTTGAAAAAGTGTACTGTGTCATAAGATCTTCAAATGGTAGCTCCTTCTCTTGCCTCGGTAGCTCTATATAACAGTTTCTCTCCATCGGTAGCTCTTTATCCATTGGTAGCTCTTGATCTATCGGTAGCTCGATGTATCGGTAAACCTGTGTGAATAGGCTCTATCGGTAGACTTCTGTCTATCGATAGGTCTTGTTTGTTGGTAGCTCTAGTGAGTTTATTAGTCGGTAGCTCGGTAGACTAGTTCTATCGGTAACTACTGGAAGACATGCACATCGGTAGATCGTCTGTTCTGTCGGTAGACTTTGTGTCTTATTATCGGTAACTCTATTTATATCAGTGACCTTAGTGTATCAGTGACTCTGTCTATCGGTAGACTAAGTCTAACGGTAGACAAAGTACCGGTAGCTCTTTATCAGTAGTTATGTGCAGATCAGTAGCCTACACTTATCTGTTTTTATACAAAACACATCCGATTGGGTTAGAATTATTTCAGAACTTATATAAACATGGATAAACATGGATTAAAATATCTCAAGGATTATTTTAATATTATTATTATCTTGATCAAAGATTTAATGAATTAATATATATAAAATCATTAGATTAAGATTATCAAACTACATGAAAGGATGACTGGGATTATCAAAAAAGGTGAGGTAAAAAATATTTTAATGTCAGGGGTTGATTAGACATTCAAATGGTAATTATTTCAATATATCATTTTGATGGGAAAGCTAACCAGTGATGGTCAATGGTTTAGAAAATTAGAGAAAGTGAAGAGATAAATTCCTTATAATGGAATGAATTTGAGAATATTTTGGATGAGAAATATTTTACTTAGGTTGTTCTATATATGATAGAAAAATAATTCATGTAATTCTGGAAAATGATAAATATTTTTTCCTTCCTATGAAGAAAACTTCACATGATAGTTGAGGTATATACCAATTTTTTTTTCAGGATCTTGATTTTAAGGTATATCGAATTCACTCAATATTGATGCCAATATATCAAATTAATTAGCCTATCGTGAGTGAAAAATAATTGAGAAACTTATTAAATGTGATGAGATGGTGGAAATGAATAGTTCATATGATCATCTGTGCATTAAAAATAAGAACAATAAGAGGTATAATTTGATGTAAATGAGAATTAATTCATCAAAAATGTTTAGAGTTAAGAAAACCAAATTCCGTTTTTATGGGATTTGTGGTAAAAATAATCCAAGAGAATGTATTTCAAGGTAAGGGATGTGGTTCAGATTTTATAATATTGGTCATATAGATTATGACTATAAAGGATATGATCATGAACCAAATGAAAACCAATTGTAATATGTTTTAATTGTAATGTGTTAGGGAATTATTCCAATGTGCATCCAAAGTTAATCAACCATGGTATAAAAACAAGATCAATTAAAAAGGGATGCGGTGAAGTCCTTTTATACTGTTGTTGTTGATGTTGGGCCATCAAGTAATTTGGTTATAGCTCCCCGTATCTTAGTATTTTTTGAGGAATGGTAAGAATTTTTTGGTACATTAATTGAATGTAATAGAGGATGAAATTACATAGAAATATTTTTTCTGGATGAGATATGGTCATTTTGAGTTAGTAGTTATTCCCTTTGGGATATCAAATTCACCTTATATACTTATGAATAAAATGAACAGATTCCCCCATCAGTTCTTGGATCAATTTCTGGTTTTATTTATACATGATAATTTGTATATTCTACAATCTAGGAAGAAAATGAATGTAATATATATATTGTTTTGAAAACATTAAAATGAAATAAATTATAAGGAAAATTTAGTAGGAGTGAATTTTTATTGTGGGAAATTTTACTCCTTGGAAATATTGTTTATAAAAATTAAATAACTGTGGAATATGATAAATCCAATATTTTGGAAGTGTGTTAAAAATATAACGGAATCAAAAAGATTTATAGTTTTCTAGGATTAGTGCATTTGACCGATAGTATTTTGAATTCTTTGTTGAAATATCTATCATAACAACAATGTTTACATGAAAGGGGGATTGATTAATGTAGATAAAAGAATGTGATATTCATTTTAAGGAATAGAAAAATAGATTGGTCAATACTCCATTTTTTGATACTCGTTCCACAAAAGGTTATCTTTTCTTGAATAATTATGTTTTAAAATATGGTCTTGGTTGAGTCTTGATGTAGAATGACAAGGTAGTTAATTAAACTTTACACCAGTTGGGAACTCAAGAGTTACAATATCCTCACATGAGTTTGAATTATTATCTATTATTTTTTGACTGAAAAACATTTATACAATTATTTATAAATAAATGATGAATAAAAATCCATAAAATGACTAAATATTAATCATAATATTTATTTTTATCCAGGTATACAAGGAATGTCACAGTATTAACCCTACAAGAAATTTCACCCTTATAAATTTTAATATTTTCATAAATTAGTAGGCATATTATTTCATCATGGAATTATATATTTCAAATGATTCTTCCAAAATGATTTGATTATTACACAAAGACTTCACATGGAGAATGAAATTATTTCATTGAAACTGATCTCTACAATCCAAAATCTAAACCATATTTTTTATAAGATATATTATTATCAAATTATCCCACTTCTGGGATCAAAACATGAGATTTATGTGATGTATACATTCTTATAAAATAAACATGGACATTTTAGGGATCTATGATGAACATGGATGAAAATTTGATCTACAATAAATTGACCAAACTTTTTAAAATGTCATATAGAATAATAAAAATTTAAATTAACTATCCCTATATACCAAAACACTTACTCTTTTTTCACAGTGATATGTAATGAAAAACATAATCACATACCTCAAAGTAGATATGATTCATTATATGTTAAGAATAACTATTCTACCGACTATGAGCTATACTCATGTGATGCTAAATCAAATTTAATTTTTATAAATTTTCATCTACTACTTATGGTCTTATAAAAATTACATCATCAACATAATTACAAGTGATTGAATTTTACACCACATTCTATACAACAACTCAAATGTTCCATTGTATAGTTGAAGGAATTCTATTATTATAAAAATTTCCCAAAAATAAAAAATATTTTACCCATAATTGATGATAATACAAAATGAAATTTTGAATTTTACTATAAAATGCATAAATGTTTTGTTATAAAAATCTATTGATAGAGTACACAATTATTTACAAAAATTTAATTCATTACCTAATGACACGTAACACAATATTTCAATGGATTTTTCCCTTCATGTAATGGTTTTTTTATTTCCAATTTCTAAAAGAGGATCTTTAATTCATTGTACAATAAAAGGGGGCTTGACCCTAAAACTTATAAAATAATTTGGCATGTAGTAGGTCTTTGATGGAAAAAAGAACACACAACTCCCTTCTGGTTTAAATTATTCAACATTAAAAACCAAACTGGTTGGACATGATGCGATATAATTGACTAGTCCAAATAGTTAATTGGTTCCATCTTCCAACAAAAAAATGAATGATACTACACCTATAACTGAAAAAAGATCATGTACTCTTTCTTCTATAATTATAATTCATTATGCTAGTGTTTATCATATTTTCAATCATAATGATATTTCAGTGAATTATGGATATATAATTACAACTATTGATGTGGTTCATACTAATACATCTGTTAGGAACTCTGTAGATTCATAGGTGAATATCGACCATCACCAGTTTACCATGGATAATTTTAATGGAATCTCAAAAACATATCCCCGGATGCTTGAAAACTAAAATGAAAAAGAAATCTAGTCCAAGAAATGATAAAAATATAACAAGATATTCTAGGAAAAAGGACCCAGTGAATAGTAAAAAGGGTAGTTCTTTCTCCAAACATAGGTCTAAATGAATATATTCTTTGGGATCAATTGGGGTATTTCAAACTCTGACACTATTATCATCTTAAAAAGATTGATCAACACTTATTTACAAATATTGTTTTCTAATTATGAACCCAATAATAATTTTTCATCCAAATATTCCCACATATGCCAATATTTATATTCTTTTGCAAGTAGAAAAAATGTTCCATCCATTTTTGAATCCCTTTAAGCTTTCTTTCACACACATATCTTCAAAATGTTAATGTATTTAATGTTTCTGATCAAGACTTTTATTATGACTTAATAATGGATGGAAATCCTTCATTATTCGCAATTATTTATGCTAAAATAAATACCATGATAGGATTATCCTATGGAATTACCTTACCAATTTAGGTACCAAAATAAATACTCCTTATTGTTTATTGGTCTCTTTAATTCCATTCTAATCATAAGTGAGTATATTGGATTGTCTCATGCTGCGATGTCTATGAGTGAATTCTAAAATTACTTTGATGACAATATCCTTATAAAAAACAATCTTACTAGTGCGATATTTACTTGGTATATGAGGCACTAGAATAGAGAGGTTTCCTCTAAGTTGGACAGAGCCTCCACGAACGTCCTTGCATTGGATAAATGTGACACCATCTCATGCATCACCCTCCAAAAGAAACACTCAGACCACCATCCCATTCTTGTCAATGACTCCATCAAAAATATGAAACCCTCGCTTCCATTCAATTATAAAAATCTGTGGTTTTCTATTGATGAATTATTTGATATAACCAAAATGTTTTAGTCTTCTATTTCACATTTCAGTGATACATTTTTTTCTGTTATATTAAAAACCAACAAATAGTTTCTCAAAATATTGTGATGTTATACTTCCAAATTGTTTAACAATGACATCATTCTTCTCGAGGATGAGCTTAGTCGACCTCAAAAAAATAACACTAGCTTTGATTTCAAAAATAATCTGACTCATGAATTCAATACATCAGTAAAACTAAATTCGTTTCTCACCATTAAAGAGAACATGTGGGCATATAATATTTATGATAAATGGATAACTGATGGTAATAGAAACACTATTTTCTACAAATCACTTTATAGAGTCATGAAATCTTACATTCCTATATCATTATTAAAATATGGTAACAACCTCTTAGACAGTGTAGTTGATATTGGTAGTCACATTGTCTCTTACATTGTATCTATATTTAATGGTCCTGACAAGAACAAATACCTCTTACCTAACATTATTATGAATTTGGTTAATGATGAGGATAAAGATTTCCTTGTAAAAATACATCTTGATCATTAAATTAAAGACATTATCATTAGTTTGAATATGTATAGTGCTATGGGTCTTAATGGTTTTAATAATGTGTTCTTTACTCATTATTAAAATGTTATACATTTGGATGTTTGAAAACTTGTAAAATATTTCTTCAATAATTGTGTACTTCCTCAGGTTCTGAATGCTAAATTTATTTCTTTGATTCCTAATGTGCATATTGCATCTATGATCCACCTTTTTAAGCCCATTTCTTTCATTAACACCCACTTAAAATCATAAACAAATCTTTTCTAATAGACCTTCAAATATCATGGAAATTTTTTTATCCTAGAAAAAATTTGGATTTATCAAGGGTAGATCCATACAAGATTATATTTGGAATGTCTTTTACTATGTTAATAGTTGTAACAATGTTAACATTGGGGGTGGTTTTTATATTAAACAAGACATAGAAAAATCTTTTGATACCATGTACATGAGCTTCATCATTAAGGTTCATCCCAGATTTTGTTTCAGTGACTCAATTATTACTACAATCAGAACCCTTTTCAACTCTACCTCTATTTATATCATAATAAATGGTTCCCCCAAGGGCATGTTCAAATGCGCCTAATGTAGAAGGTAATGTGATCCCATATATGCCAATATTTTCATTAATTTTGGGGATTATTTTAGTTGTATACTCAATCGTCTGGTAGATCAGTCCAAAATCAAACCCATTCATGTTTATAAGAATGTGAGTACTCCGAGACATCTTCTATATTCTAATGATACCATTCTTTTTTTCAAGGTGATAAAAGAAATATTTGAAACCACACAAATTCCATATCTCAATATGAAGTGGTTTCTGGTCAAACCATTAGCTGGAACCAATCTTTTATCATCTATGGAAAAATATTTCCTCCAATCTAGAAAGGTAACATTATCATCTATGAACCGATATTTTCTCAAATTACCATTAATAAATCAAATCACAAATTTCCTCAATGAAGCATAGGTAATCCTACCCTAAATTCCATGTATATATTCTCTAATTTCCATTTAGTGATATAAAAATGATTAAAAATCCTCATCGATAGTTGTTAATGAACAATAACCTTTTTAAAATTTGACCAATTTATTGTAAAATAAATAATATATTTATTTATACCATCCATCTAATAATATCTATGATGGTATATATATATAACATAGAATGATCACAATGAACAATAAATATTTTTCTATTATATTTTCTTAATAATTAATTCTTTATATTGGAATCAGTTGGCAGACTATACAAAATTCCCAATATGATAACACCATCATTATCGACATTAATATCAATAAACATACTATTATTAAATGATACTACACTTTCTTTCAAACCATTATATTTTTTTGAACGTCCTTAATTATTTCCTATAAAGACGATTGCAGAGAAACCTTAGGCAAAATGAAATAAGTTTCTGCGACAACTCAAATAATTTTTGAATAACTAGTATTCATATATATTAATATTTTATGAATTATATTGTTTTTTAATTTAAAATTGACTCCATGTTAAATAGTTTATATGGAACCCAATAATTATTGTCTTCAAAATATTGTGTTACATTGATGATAGAGTTGTACCGATCAATAATTTACTTTTAATATTATTATGGAAGTTATAACCTATATGTTAAATTAGAGAGTATGAATAAGAGTAAAAATATTATAATAATAAATATTTCACCCACAATAATCAGTTACCTATTATTTTAAAAATAAAATCAAAATAATTTAAATGGAAAAAAATGTTTTCTGAAAAACTGAATTTTTCTCAAAAGAGGTTTCATCACGCTTTGGAACAACAACAACGAAAAATAATTTATTCACATTTAAGAAATTGATTATAAAAAATAAATATTATTTTTTAAATATGTCATTCATATTTATTTTAGGTATAATTTTTGAAATATTTTTGAGATGATTTATTTTTTGATGAATAGTGAAAATTACTGAATTTTAATTGAAACCTGACTGTTAATGTTAATAACATATACTAATATATGTTATGAAAAATATTTTAACGTAAAATTAGTTAAATTATAAATATATTAATATAAAGTCTGTAAATAGAGTATTTTTTATTCAAAATGTAGAAATAAAATATTGGTAAACATTCGAACAATTTATCATTAAAAACCATCTTTCATATTACTTCTATGTGATTAATATTAAATTAAATTATGCCACATATATGAATTAAATATCAAAAAAAGGTTAAAATATTTAAATAATAAAAATTTATAATTTATAGTATGGTAAAAATTGTTTTTAACAAAAAATATTAGTGAATGGAATTAAAATTAATTACTACGTTTAAAGTAAAAAAAATGAGTTCACTTTTTTGTAATGGGTTATTATTAGGGGTCCAAATGACCGAGAAAAATGTACAAAACTTGTTTCATAGAATTATTTACCCCATATATGTATCTTTTTTAATGTAAATGGGCTCTTTAATTTAGAAAAATTATGTATGGGACACCTTCCAATAGTGTATTCTTTTTTTAAATTAAAATAACTCCACTCATCCTCGGTTATAGAAGGGTGTCCAATGGATCCCACATTACAATCATCTCAATAATTTCTTTCTCATATAAATACATTCAAAAAATACTCCAAAAACAACTCCCCTAATCCTATTACATTTTTATTTGAAATAACTCAATACATTGATGGATTTTTGTTCAAACCAAAAGGGGTTACCAAAAGTAGAGGTAATGTTCATCAATGAGAAAATTTATTTTATTTCTTATTCCACCACATATATTATTTTTATAACACTGTTATATAAAAATATATGTATCCCAAATATTATGATATATTTTATGTAATTTTTATTAAATACACCAAATTTTACATTCATTAAATGAGTTATAAAATCGTCATTCATCTGTATTGTGGACAAATGACTCACGAAACGATGTTGTTCCTTTTTTCCATTACCACCACTCAAGGATTGTAATTAATCTGGAAATAATATTTATTTGTTCTTTTTAATATATTTATAACATACCCATAAAACATTATTAATTATATTATTTATAACTTTTTTATAATTTATACTGGAGGGAATACAATAATGTCGCTCATGTGTACATCAGACTACTCCATCACAAAGCTATGTGAATCGTTTTTCACTAACAAGATAAATGAATGGTAATAAGGGTAAATATATAAAAAATATTATTATAATGAAATAATTGTGATATTCATGAAATAATTATATTATTTTAACTATAATACATCATTGTCTTCTTACCATTTAACTCACTAATAATGTCATAATGTAGTTCATAGTCATGGGGACTACCACCTCCTTATAGAAATATGATTCCATTTACAGCACAATGATATATAAATATATATATAAACTATATGTTATTTTTTATATAATTATAATTATATAAATATAAAATATCACTCACCTTCTTACCGTAATGCTAATTGAAAAACAGAAATGTCACTACTACTTAAAAACATCATATCGACTCCAGGATCATAACATTGGTTCACTTTTAATAACCATTTTTATGAATAATTTTGAAAATATAATTGATCTGTAAATATCATAAACATTTATTGATTATTATTTTGGATATTTTTAATTAATTACTTCTTTGACCACATAAAACTACTAATATCCTTTTAGTACATAAACTAAATATGTTAAAACATCTGATGTAAATATACTGGATTATGTAATTGTATAAAAAACTATAATTTGTGAAATAAAATTAATATTAAATTTGAAAAAGGATATCAAGAAAGAAAATAATTTACATATGGTCATTATTTAGGAATACAAAGACACATGTGACATTTTTGAGTCAAGGTAAGGGATTTTGTCTCAATATTTTTTGTTGAGACATATCATGATGTTTTTCATTGTTATTCTTTTACAAGGTGTATTTAAAACCTATTTGATAATTTATTTCGATAATTTATTGATTATAATGATATTTTAGTATTCTTTAATGTTATTTTTGTTAGTTTTATGATTTAAATGATTCCCATTTGATTAGGGATCATTCCATTAAATAATCCCCTATTATTGTTTTCCTCAACATATCTTCAATTTTCTTGTCTAGTATTTATGATTATTTTTTGTAAATAGTCGAAAGGCCCAGGAGTGAAATCTCACTCCTACCAAAATTTATTAAAAAAGAAAGGGGGGGGGGAAGAGGAGGTCAGCAGTACAAGGGAGGTTTACAATATCTGGTAAAAATCATGCCACGCGCATCAGCCTCCACAAGGTGCGTGCAACAAACCGGAGCATGAAAGGACCATTCCGAAGAAGAGTCCAAAATAACTTTCTTTGACAGAGAATCAGCAACCTAATTCGCCTCCCTGTAAACATGCGTCACATCAATAGTTATACCAGCAAGAAGCTGTAAGCACTCAATCCAAGAAGGTAGTAGCACCCATGGAACATCCCTTGACCACCGCCTGAGGAGATCAACAGCCACCGTTGAATCTGATTCCAACCAAAGAAAGTGCCAACCATGATGGACCGCATACTTGACCGCCTTGATCATCGCCCATAACTCCGCTTCAATGGCATTGCCCTGTCCAATGAAGTGATAAAAACAGCCCTTGACGAAGCCACGATAGGTGCGGAAGACACCACCACAGCCCGAAGGCCCAGGTGCGCCAGAAGCCGCCCCATCAACATTCACTTTCACCCAAGATGGGATGGGAGGTATCCATCGCACTGATTTCATAACCAGTGGTTTTTTCACCCTGCCTGAAACACCGAAGTTCCGTAAGATAATAAGGTCCTCAGTGTTGTTGTTCATGCATCTAGTTTGTAGGTTGGACGCACTGCACACTGCCCTATGAATATGCCTCACCCCAGCCTGAAAGGATGGCTTCACATCCTAAAAAACCAAGGCATTTCGTGCCTTCCAGATGAAACCGCATGCGGCCACTACTGCCACCAGAAGAAGGTTGCCGACCTGCGCGCTGCACCGAGCAGCAGCAACCGAGGCCAAACAACCCGCCAAATTATGTAGCTGCACTCGACAGCCGGTGATATCTTGAATGTATCTCCAAAGCCTACCTGAAAAGTCACAGAACAAGAAAATATGGTCGATCGATTCCTCAGCTGCAAGACAGAAAGGGCAGGACGAAGCAAGGCTGATTCCAGCCTTCTTGAGCAGAATTTGTACAGGAACCCGGCCTTTCCAAGCTTTCCAGAGCAGCAGAAAATCAGCAGGGGGAATGAAATGATTTCGGAAGGCCAAAAGCCACCGTTGCTGTAATTTTATTTCTAGATTTATTTGAATGATAATTTTTTTTAATAAATGATAATCTCACTATCCCTTTTTTGATTTTTTTTGGTTTTGAAAAGGTATTATCAAACAAAATGGTTTTTTAGTATTGAAGATTGGATTAAAAAAATGATATTTTATTTTATTTTTTTTTATTATGGGTTTAATAGTGTTATTAAAATGGTTTTGATGAAACTTATATATTAACAATTTGTTAAATAATAATTATATCTAACAGGTTTTCAAAATAATGATTCTATGATGGTTTGAGCCCCATTATATCTCCAAGGATAGCCCGATATCAGATCTATAATGGGTTGATCCCCATTATATCTCATGAGATACAAGTGAACACAATATATATTATATGAAGGGTTAAGACCCATTATTGATCATAGGTGAGCTCGATATATCTTATACAAAGAGTGATCCCCATGATTTATCTCCAATTAGTTTAGAAATAATTATGCTTGATTTTTTTTTGTATGCTTACTCAAATTAATTGTTTTGAATCATTTTTTTGAATATGATTCTATTAGCCACCTAAAAAGAGTATTAATTGATTTGTATATGGTTTAAAGGATTTCATTGTGAAAAATGTGCCTCTATTTTCTTTTGAATGTGTTTTTTATCACAATGTTCATTGATGTAAATCTAAATATTTCATGGGTTTTCAAGTATTTACTAAACGAATGGATTCTTTTATTCTTATATCCCATATTGAGATTTTATTCTCATCCCATGGTTTTTAAATGTATTCACATGGTTTAATGATGGAAAATGGAAAAGAGGAAGTGATGTTGAAATTCAAGAACATTTTTCATGATAATAAATCATGAATTATTTTAAAGGATTTATATTTTGAGGAAAATAAAAAATAATTGGCAGTGAAAACTTTTTATTTTATGGTGTTGTTATGTATGAGTTATGATAAAATTATAATAAAAATAAACCTAAAGAGATATTAAGAGTGAGAGAATATATGTTGATAAGAAAAACACAAGATTATGTGGAATTTATGGCCAGTTCATAATAGTTTGTAACAAAGTAATGGTCTTCACAAATTTGAGGATAATGTTAATATTAGTATAATAACCAAGAAAATTTTAATCTTATAATTAAATTGAATTGATAGTCCATTTGATGATTACTATTTTTCATCATGTAATGTATCTTTGATCAGAATAGTTTTTTATTAGTAGAAATAAGAAACCTGTATTGAGAAGGTATTGGGGGAAAATATCATTCAAAATCAAAATATAAAAATGGTTGGAATTTGAACACATCAGTTTTTTGTAGTCATGCCTCATTTTTCATAGAATAATAATGGTGGTAATTTACATGAAAAAGAGAAACCAAGTCTACTATTTTAAAACATGATGATACTTGAGAATTTATGAGACAACATACCCCATTATTAAGAAGATTACTTGACATTCTGAAATATGAAGGATGGATTGAAGCACTAGAAAATATATTTGATGTCATGGGTTATTTTTGTAACCAAAAGGCACATCTTTCAATTTATCATTTTGATGGTGAAGAAAACCAGTGGTGGTCATTGGATATGAACATTAAAGAAAGTAAATATATTAATTCCTTATAGTGGGTTTAATTTGAGATTATTTTACTTGAGAAAAATTATACTAATGTTGTTCTACTTATGATGAAAAAATACCTCATCTATTTGATAAAAAAAGGATAAATATTTGGTTCCTATATATACAAAAAACATTACATGATTATTGAGGTATATAAAATTTTTTATTTAGGATCTTGATTTTAAGGTAAATTGAATTCACTCAGGATTGAAGACAATATATCAATTGTAATTGCCTATATTGAGTAAAAAATAATTGAGAAACATATAAGCTGTGATAAGGGAGAAGAAATGAATAGTTCTTATGATCATGTGTGCTACTAAAATGATAAAAATAAGAGTTAAAATTGGATGGAAATGGGATATCATTTATTAAATATATCTGGAGGTAAAAAAAACAAATTATTGTTTTATAAGAAGTGTGGTAAAAATCATTCTACAGAATGTATTTCAATATATATACAGTAATCTAGATGTGATAAGATTGTTCATATGACTCATGAATATAAAGTAGATGATATAGAAAGAAATAAAAACAAATGGTAATATGTTTTAATTTTAATGAGTTAGTGAATAATTCCAATTTTTTTCCAAAGTTTATCACCCATGGTAAAAACCAACAAGATCAAATGAAATGCTCTGTGGTGAAGTCATTTTATAATACAAAGGATGATGTTGGGCTATCAAGTGATGTGGCGATATCTCTATGGAGCTTGGTAATTTTTTAGTAATGGACTAAATTTTTGGTACCATCTATTGAAGGTAATGGAGGATTAAATTAAAAATATATATTTTATGAGATATGGTATTTACAAGTTTGTAGTTATTCCCTATGGGTTATCTAATGCACCTTTTATATTTTTCAGTCATATGAATAGAGTCTTCTATAAGTATTTTGATTAGTTTTTGGTTGTATATATAAATGTTATTTTTGTATATTCTAGAATCCATGAGGAGCATAATTGTAACATAATGATTGTTTTGAAAAAAATTAAATAAAATAAAGAATATGAAAAATTTACAGAGTGTGAATTTTTATTTTGGAAAATGTAATTCCCTTGAAATATTGTTTCAAACAATGGAAAAACACTTGAATCAGCTAAAAAATGTTTTTTAAGAGTCATCAATATCTAACAATGTCATAGAGATTCATAGTTTTCATGGATTAGTGGGTTCTTACCGATAGAATTTTGAAATATTTTCTTAGATATCTATAACAACAACAATGTTAACACAAAAGTGATAATGTTAAATATGGATATAATAATACGATGTTTTCTTTATTGAATAAAAAAAGAGATAGGTCAATTCTCTGGTTTCGACTGCTCATTCAACAAAATATAATTTCTTCTTCTATAGTGATGTATCAATAAATATTTTATGTTGTTTCCTGTTGAAAAATTAAATGGTAGTTAATTATGTTTCACATTAGATGGAAAATAAAGAGCTATGATATCGTCACATGATTTTACATTATTATCTATTAATTTTTATTATAATATTTAGAGGAATAATTTTCCTAAGTAAAGTGTTAAGTATAAACTAATCACAATAGTTATAAGTATATATTCACTCAAAAATAATTGAGCATGAGGAAAATAATATTGATATAACTGATAATAGATTATGATTGCATTATTAATTATCATCTTGTAAAATAAAACAAGTTGTATGATGCTTTCAATCGGAAAATATAATTCTACATTAACCATGTTATCTTTTATGGTGACCATTTGGTTAACTATTTAAAAAATATTATCCCATAATTTGTGGATGTAGAGACAACCACTGTTTTATTTTTGGTTTCAATGAATTTCATTATGCCAAACTGAATTTTGAAAGCTCAAAAAGTGGATCAATCATTTCATGAAATGGTAGAATCTTTTATAAAGGAAAAGTTTAATAATTTTAATATTGATGAGGATGGTGTATTATGATTTTGAAAAATATTATTTGTGTGTTGTGATTCCCAATTGGGGAATGAGTTGTAAACTAAATCCCATAGTCCTTGATTTCATGTTCATCCGAGCAGTATTAGGATGCATAGTAAACATTATGAGTATTTCTAAGAGGATGGAATGTAAAGTGATATTACATAAGTAATGATGAAGAATTTATCTTGTTATCAGGTTATGAAATAATAAAAATTATTGATTGGGATCATCATCAAGTTATAGTTATTGGGTTGATATTGGATAATATATCTATGGATTTTCTACTAAGATAGCAGAAAACATCTCATGGTAATCATTTTATTTGTTTAATTATGGATCGATTAAATAAATATACAGATTTACTTCACATTTGAGATAAATTTTCTACATATCATTTTTCTTGAATACATCTAAAGAAGGTAGTAAGGTTAAATGGAGTGAACCTCTCCAATTTTCAGACCATGAACCTTGGTTTACATCTAATTTTTTGAATGGATGTCAGAAGGCATCGGTTACTGAATTAATTTTTAGAACCACTATTCATCTTCAATTCAGTGGAAATTCTAAGAAGATGATTCAGACCATAGAAAATATTATTATTTTTTTATCTCTAAATTTTCAGGGAATTTGAGTTTGAAAACATTTTCTTGATGTGTTTTAATATATTAATATTTTTTATAAGATAATTATGACATAGTATGAGGGATTGTATTTATTTTGGTGTCACACACCACTATATTAGCATTATGTTAGTGAAAGGAGTCATATGGGACTAGAGTTAGTATAGAAAATTTAAGATAACGTTTTGTTGATTCAGGGACACATGAATAAATATCATAGAATGAAAAAAATTTATTTGGATAATCAAAGGATAGATATTTCATTCAAGGTATGTGATTATGTATTTCAAAATGTTTCTCCATGTAATAGTGTGATTTGTATTTGGTATGGAGAATAAGTTTAGTCCATAGTTAATTATATTTTAGGATATCCTAGATAAGAGTTGGATCAATTTCATACCAAATATAATTTTTTCTAATTTTACCCCAATTACAAAATGTAATTCATGTTTCAATTTTAATAACATATGTACAAGATTCATCTCATTTTTTGACCCCTCAAGTAGTTTATATGAAAGAGAACCTTTATTATAAGAAACACCTACTTTATATTCATGATCATAATGATCATGTAGTATAGGACATGGTATCTCACCAGGTAATAGTTTTATGGAAAAAATAAATGGTAATTTATGCGGCATGGAAAAATGAAAAATCACTGATTGAAAGATATCCCCATATGTATATTAAGTGAATAAAATTGTGTAGGTTCAATTTACAAAAGGTGAAGAATGTAACAACAAAGGTCATGATTGAATATTTCCTTTTTTAATTCATTAATATTCAATAATTATATTTTAATGATAAACTAAACTTGATTCTGTGTTCAATTGTATATTTTATATGAATATATTTTGTCTCTTCAAAACAAATTGTTGCACATAAAATTGAGTTATACCTAACAATAATATAATATTATTATTATAGACGTAAACAAATAAATTTTATTTTTTTGGGCGTGAATAAGAGTAAAATATTATCAAATTTAATATTTTACCGAAAATAATTAGTTATCTATAATTTTAAAAATAGGACAAGAATCATTCTATAAATAAGTAATAGTTTTTTAAAAACTATAATATTCATAAAAAGATATTTCTTCGAACATTGTTAAACCTACAATAAAATTAATTTTTTTACATTTATAAAATGTATTTAAATAATAAAAATCCATTTTTGAAATTGGATGGTAAAAATTATATAAGGTTATGTTTTTTGTATTTTTCTAAGATGTTTCGTTTTTTTTGGAATTGTAAGAAATACTAAATTTAAACTGAAAAATGTCTTTTTATTTAAATAATTTATAATTATGAATTATATTTAAATTAGATTAAAACATAAATTACATATATTATATATAAATTATTCCAATTTATGTCATTATAATATATTTTATGTTAAATTTGGATATAAAAACATTCTAAAATTTTGAACAATTTATCGTTAAAACACACTTTCTCATTCCATCTAATGATCAATTATAAATTAAATTATGCCACTTATGAAAATTCAATTTATTAAAAATGGATTAAAAATTTAATATAATTAAATTTTATAATATCTTGTATATTCAAATATGTGCTTTATTGAAAAAATTCAAAAATAAATAAAAAATAATTACAGTGATTAATTTAGTAGTGTTTTTACTCAGAGTTTGAAATTTAATATTAAGTGGTAAAATGGCCCCTAATAGAGCCTAAAATCTATTTTATTTCAATATTTAGACCATATAACATCTTTTATATAAAATGATTCTTTATTGGTTTCGCATGAAGTAAGGGAGACCTCCCAATAGTGTATTTTTATATTTAGATGAATTCCACTCCACAATTATAAAAGGGAATTCACACTCCCCAAATATATACACATCTCAAAACTATTGGATCATATATACAATAATAAAATGAAATCCCAATAAAAATATCTTAAATATATATTTTGTATAAAAAGAAAATCAACGAAGGATTTTGGTACAAACTAATAGGACATAACCAAAAAGATGGTAATGTTCTTCAATAAACACTTTTGTTTTATTTCCTTCTCTTCCCATTAAATTATTATTATACCATGATGATATAATATCATTATTAACTTAAATATATTGAGATTTATATAATTTAACTTTATGAATTAGACACACCCAAAATTCTATCAATTGGGTTACAAATTCATTGTTCATGCGTATGGATGACTATCGCCTCACAAAATGATGGCATTCCTTTTTTCCGTTGACACATATTATGGATTGAATTTATGATATAAAAACTATTTATATATGTAATTTATGATATTTATAACATAAAAATACCAAGGTAGTAATTATCTATTATAAAAGCTTTATATATTTCACAACTTTGGGGATACTATAATGCTGATCTTGTATACGGACAATAAACCCTTCATGACACGATGTGAAGTGTTTTCCATTAACATGATACATAAAAGGTAATACAAGAAAAAATAATTAATATATATGATATACATGGAATCATTATGTTATTAATGACATAAATATATTTATATAAATATAATATATCATTTTGTTCTTACCATTTTACACACTGAAAAAATGATAATGTCTTTCATGGATGTGTAGACAACTGACATTTTTAAGCAATGAGATTAATTATACATCGCAAGAATTATATATATATATATATTTAAATTATATTGTCTTTATAATATAATTATCATTATGTAATGATATAATATTACATTCCATAATTTCCTAAAAATCAATGGAAATTTTAAAAGATACCCATTCATCCATATAACCTATGATCTCCATGATCATAAAATTGGTTAATTATTCATATCCACTTTTATTAAATAATTTATAAAGTAATATTAATGTGTACATATAATAATTATTTCATTATTAAAATTTTGGAGGTATTTAGATAATGACCTCTGGGACCATAGTTAACCAACCTATTTTCTTTTTACGCATAATCTAAATATGTTCAAAACGTCCAATGTAATATTAATTTACAATGAAAATGTATAAAAAAATAAATATTTTAAATAAAAGTATTATAAAACCATAATAGGGTATTGAAGAATTTAAATAATTAAATAATTATATATTCTAGAAGAATGTAATGGAGGTGACAAGTTGACTCAAGGTAAGGGACTTCATCCCAATCTACTTTTATTGAGGCATATCATGATGCCATACACCGTTATATTTTATACAAAATGTATATACAGACCCATTGACAAGTTATATCACGAATGTATATATTATAAATATTTATAATGTTTTTAATGTTTTAAAAGTTTTTAATTAATGGGTTTTATGATTTCTGTGTTTTCAAATTTATATATAACCATTATTTTTACGAAATCATCATATAATGTTATTTCTTAAACCATTTTTTATGAATATGTTTATAAAATTAGTTAATGAAAATAAAATATTTATGATCTATATTTTATCTATATTATTGTTTTTTAAAATGAATTTTTTTTCCTGTCTTCCATGGAACATTTTAACAAATGGAAACATGATTTAATTTTCATTAACTTACATGGAGACAAAGACTTTTCCATCATCGGGATTTTTATTTTATTTATATATTCTTCTGGAATAATACTAGTATAATAAAATAGAAAAAACCTATTTACATATTTTGGTTATTTTGGTATTGAAAATGGTATTTCAATTAGAATTTATTTTTTAATTGAATATGTGTTTTTAAAATAAACTGATATTATCTTCTCTGATTTTGTTTTTATAATGGGTTTGAAGTATTTGTTCAAAGGGTTTTATGATGAATGTGTTTTATTCACGATACGGTACAAGTTCATTATATAAAATGAGTGAGCCTGATACACCCTATATGAGGGGATGATCCATATTATAGCTCATGAGTGATCCCGATATAGCTTATATGAAGTGCTTATCCCCATTGTAGATCATGAGAAATCAGTGATATCTATATAGCTTATATGAAGTGTATATCTACATTATAGAACATAGATGAGCCCAATATAGCTTATACAAAGGATGATCCCACCAATGTATTTGGTAGTTATAATATCTTAAGTTGGTCATAATCTTATTCTAATTTGAAGGTTTTTGAAATATTTTTATGAATACGATTCTCTACAACACCTACAAAAGGTTTTAATTTATTGGTATTTGGTTTAAGGGATTTGTTTGAGAAAAAAGTGTGTTTTGTTTTCTTATGAATTTTATTTATTTATTTCAATCCAATAAAATTTATCTAAAGGTAAATATTTCCTTGGTTGTCATGTTTTTAGTGAACTTATAATTTCCATTCATTTAATATACATTACTATTGTTTTATTCTCATACCATTTTTTATATGATTTGAGATCGTTTATGGATGGGTAAGAGAATGGACTAAGCCATATTGAAATTCATGGATATTTTTTATCAAAATAAATCATTCCTTACTTTCAATGTTTTATATTATAGGAAATATTGATACTAATTGGAAGTGTACAGATTGTATTTTATTGGTCTTGTATATATGAGTTACGGCCTACTTCTATAAAAATAAATGTGAACAGATCATTAAACTGAAATAATTAAAAAAATTGACAAAAACTCATGATTATGTAATTTTTAAGGTCAGTTCCTTATAGTTTCAAAAAAAATTCTAAGAATACATTAATTAATTAATTATCTAAAGGATCATATAAAATTCATAACATATTTCATGATTCATTACCTTTTGACATTAAAGAATAAACTACATTCTTTTTATACCCGGATGATAGTGAATTGTGTAGTTGTAGTCCTTAATTTGTTCTATCTATCCTCCTTTCCTTCTATTCAACCATTTTTTAGTGAATATTGAGTTTAGAATTTTATAATAAGTATATATTGTATACATATCAACATATAAACGATACCTAGATATATTTAAACAAAAAAATATATAATACAAATAAGGATCATGAGTAGGATAATTATAATCACTAGGTTTGTATTGAATATATGCATAAATGATGACCAGATCCATCTGAATCATGACACAACCACTCCCATTCAAAGAATCATCACTGTAAATAAAAAATTCACCATCTATGAGTGAATATTTTTATAGATAAAAATTGACCATTATTAATTCCAATTCATGATATCATCATCACATTTTTATTTGAAGATATATTTATCTATTTTTTAAGTTAACCATGTTATTTGTCTATAAAACAAAGAAATTTTCTTAATAAAATATCAATATTACTTCACAAATGAAATAAACCTATAACATTCTAAAAATTTGTGGAATGTTTCAAGTCCTTACCACTCTAATTTTTATAGGATAAATTTTTACTTCACATATAGAAAAAATATACCTAATTAAATAATTTTTCATCCAAAAATCTCATTTACCTAATTTTTTATCAATCATATTTTTCGATAAAGGTTGTAAATATAATATAGGGAATTTCATGATCATAACAACCATTAGTTTATTTCATAATATCTTCAATAAATACAAACAATGAATCCAGATACTCAAAAAAATATTTATTAGATCAATAAATATATATGGGAAATTTTTTATCCCGAATGGAAAGAAAGGAAATTTATGACCTATAAAAGGTCTAGAACCATGGTTATGACCTATATGATCAAGGTTATAACATATAGTCATAGATATATGGGTCATTGACCATATTGAAATATGAATATGTGTAATTACAATGTCATAGAATAATTTTAGAAATAGATTTATAGCCATGGTCTTTATGTATAGCTTTATATATGCTATTATAGACAAAATAGAAGGGTTATAGAAATGATTTTCGTTGAACATGGTCATAGGTATACTACAATAGTCTCAAACCATGGCATAAAATAATTTCCATGTCCAGTTAATGTTGATAAAAAAAATGATAACATAGTATGTGAAATTTTCAATATTTTTCATCAAATATATATATATATATATATATTTATATGCACTCAAAAAACAACTAATAGGTTATTCTATAAAATTTAATAATATCTTACCAGCACATTGATGTTTTAAAAATTACTACATATTACAAATGATCATATGATTTTATGAATAAGTTTTAACATAAATACCATTGTTTATTTTTTACTTAGATCTCTAATGGGAAATAAATAATCAAAATCTCATTTTAGATTTAAATTTTCTATGAGATCATATAAATCAATTAGTGTCTAGAATTAATGTACAGTCAATCCCTACAGATTTAATATGATTCAAAGATCATTTTCTTATTTTTTTAATCTATCTGAGGGAATTTTCTCATATTTAACCCTCTAATGAGAATACACCACCTTAATGAAATTATATAGTTGAAACTAGGTGTTTCAAGATACAAGGAATTATAGATACAAAATAATATATTTCATATAATAATGATAAATATGAGAATTATATTGATGGTAGTTCAACTACCATATAAAAAATATCCCAAATTTTGTTATTCTATATTTTTACGTCAATAACAGTATGTTTTATTAGTTTTGAATCCCATATGGGAAATATGTTGAATTAATAAAATTTTAAAATTAAAATATTGTTACAAATAATATTGATAAATTTAGGAATCATATTTTTGTTCTGTAAATTCATACTTTTAAATAATGATTTGATGATTTTCTCTAATTTTTTACATATATTTAGATCTCATTGAATGGATTTGACCCCCAGATGGGAAATAAGTTTCCTTAATAAAAGTATAAAGGTAATATTTTATTTCATATTATAAGGTGAAATGTGATCATTGAATTTAGGTGAAGCCAATTATGACATATTAAAAATTATTTATTAATTGTTATCATATTTTCCACATCTATCCATGTGATTTTTATTAGTTTTAAGCCATGGTGGGAAATAGGTACTCTAAATTTAATTTTAATAGTGAAATTTCATTTTAAATTATAACAAGAAATACATGTATATAATTTTTTTCTGGTATATTCCTATATATTAAATTTTTTTCATATATTGTTCTAAATTTTTTTCCTTAAAATCCATGTTTGTTTAATTGGTTTGGACCCTTTATGGGAAATAGTTAATCTTATGTGAATTTTAATGGGAAAATGTAATTATAGATTATACAATGTTATTTGAGAATTAGATTGATGTTCATTAAATTACTACATATTAATAATAATATTGAGATCATTATCCTATGTTTTCACACATATCATTGTTCATTTTCTTGATTTTTATCACATGGGCGGATATATGGCGTCTTACATGAATTTTAAATTTGAAATGTCATTTGGGATTAAACACATCAATTAAATAATAATATTGTTGTACCGTAAATTACTAATTATTTAGAATTATTCCAATATTATTATCCAGTTTTTTCAAAAATAACATACAAGTGAGGTTGCTTAATTTTTACCCCATGATAGGAAATATGTCATCGCAATTGAACTTTAAGGGTGATCTTAGGAATTTTTTATTATATCATGAAATATGAGAATCAAAATTATGTGATGTACATTATGAGACATAAAAATGATTCAATAATTTTTATCATATTTTTTTGACATTTATATAAATGAGTTTTATCATTTTGTGACATTCAAAAACGATATATGTCTTTCTAATTGAATTCTAATGCTGAAATGTTGATCTGAATTATAAAAAGAAGTCATAGCATCATATTGATATGTGTAAAATTCATAAATATAAAAAATGATGTTTTTTATCCTAAATATTTACATCAATACATGTTTATTTTCTCAGTTTTGAAACCATGATAAGAAACAAGTAGTCATAATTTATTTTTTAAGGTAAAATTTAATTTTTGATATTACTGATAAATCTAAGCATATGAATGATGTGTCATCGATTCATACATATAAGAACAATTTAAGGATCATTAAAAAATTATTCTAATAATTTAATGCATGTTTTCTCATTTTTACCCCTAATGGGAAATTATCTATCTTAATTTCATTTTATATGTGAAATGAAATTTCAAATTCTGCCAAGAAATTTGACCATCAAGATGATATGCGACCAATTACTTCATAATAAAAATTATTCGATGATTTTTATCTTCACTTTTCACGCTAATAAAAAATTTTCATCGGTTTTGACACCATGACAGGAAATATGTCTTCTTAATTGAATTTTAAATTTGAAATGTGGTTTAGGATTGTCCTAATAAATCACACCCTCAAATAGACATGTCTTTGTAGAATAAATATTAAAGATGATATGAAAATAATTATCAAATATATTAAAATAATTCAATGTGTTTTTGATTGGTTTTAAACACCTGATAGGAAATAGATTCTCATAATTTTATTTTAAAGTTTAAATTTCATTCCAATTTATATGGAGTAATTAGAGAATCAAATCATTGTGAGGTATATTCCAAAAAATTAGAAATGTTTCAATGATAATTTTATTATTTATTCATATCAATATAATAATATTTTATTGGTCTATTTTTATGATGGTAAATAGAAAATGTTAATTGAATTTAAAGGTGAAATCATGAATTTTTGTTCATACCATGAACTTTGAGAATCATATTGACATGTAGTAGATTCTTACATAATAAAAATTATTTTAAGAAAATTCTACAAATTTTCAACATGAATCGATGATTTTATTCTTAATTTTGAGCACATAATGAAAAATAGTTTATCTTAATTGAATTTTAGATATGAAATGTTATTTTAGATTTTATTTAGAATTCCTATAATTTGATTTTCTTGAATTTTATTCCTTATATTCAAAATTGATTTAAATATTTTTATTATATGGTTTGAAATGAGTCCTTATAAATTTTCATGTTTTTGACTATCTGATAGAAAAATGAACGTCATAAATTCATTTGTATGGATAAATTTTGTTTCGAATTAAATTATAAAAATTAAATGAAAAATACCATGTGGCCGAATTCAAGGATTTACAAATGATTCCATGGTTTTTTTCAATTTTTTCACATTAACCCAAATTTATATATGGAGTTTTAACCACATGGTAGGGAAAAGGTCATCGTAATTAAATTTTAATTGTGAAATTTCCTATTGTATTATACTATTACATCCCAGAATCAAATATATTTTTTTTGTCAATGCATTCATATTATAAATTATTTGAAGTTTATTTTCAAAATTTTTCTAATCAATCCAAGTGTGTTTGATCAAGTGTGACCCTCAAATTGGAAATTACCACCTTAATTAAAATTTATCCTGAAATTTTCTTTAGGTTCATTCCTACTAATATGATTATATAGTTGATGTATGGATTATTATTATATATTAAAATTAATTGGTGATCAATATATTATGTTTTCACTTCAATATTGGTGCATTTAATTTATTTTTCCCCCATGATGATTTTTTGTCTTAGTTTAATATTAAAAGTAATTTCATTTTCAGATCATACCAAACAATATAAAAATAAGATGGTGTTTTGGAATCATTTTAAATATAATTAATTATTTGATAATTTTTCTCATAAGTTTTCACATTTATAGAAGTGTGTTTTCATGGTTTTAACCACCAAATGGAAAATAGGTTATCTTAATTTAATTTTAAAGGTGAATTTATATTAAAACATAACGATAAATCTATGCATGATATTTACGGGTAGTTTATTCATAAATTTTACAAATGAATTGATTATTATTATCCTAGGGATTCACATAAATACATTTTTATTTGGTTTGTTTTAAACCTATAATATGAAATATATCACCTTAATTGAATATTAAAGGTTAAATGTAATTTCAAATTATACTGATCAATTAGACCATCTGACATATGTGATTTTGATTTATACATATTAAAAAGAACTTTTTGGGTTTTCTCCAAAACATTCACATTAATTAAAGATCCTTTTCATTGTTTCTTTTCACTTATGAGAAAGAAGACATCTTATTAAAATTTTAAATTTGAAATTTCATTTCTTATTATAATAGAACATCTAAAAAATGATTGATTTATGGTCAATTCAAAAAAATTTAAAATTATTAATATTATTATCCAATTTTATCACATTAATTCATTTGATATTAATCAATTTTAACCCCTGATAGGAAAACATACTCAAAATTTAATTTTAATGGACAAATGACATTTTGGATTTTACAAAGGGATTTGAGCATAAAATTAATGTGAATTCAATGCTTATATATAAAAAATTATTTAATTATTATTTTTCTTTTTTATAACATAAATCATACATAGGTTCTATTGATTTTGACCCCGTGATTGGAAATAGGTCATCATAATTAAATTTTAATTATTAAATTTAGTTTATGATTATAAAGAGTTATCTAAGTATCAGATTGATGTACAACCAGTTCTTATATATGAAAATTTAATCAATGATTGATCTATTAAATGTTCAGCTCAATCAATGTGATATCTCATGTTTTTACTCTCGTATATATAATACATCATCTTAAAAGAATTTTAATGTTGACATGAGTGTTTTTATTATACAGTGAAAGACGAGGATATTAATAACATGTGGTCAATTTTGAAAAATTGAAATTGAATTTATGATCATTATACAATGATTTCAAATAAATTTATGTTATTTTTATTACTCTTTACCCCTTAATAGAAAATATTTCATCTTAATTTAATTTTTAAGGTAAACCTAGTGTTTCGATTCTTACTGATCACTATGATCATCATATTGTAGTGTGGTATATTATTATATATTAAAAAATTTTATAAAATAAATCTAGTAGGATTTAAAACAAATCGATATGAATTTTATCATTTTTAACTCTTATTAATACATTTATCGTATTAATTGTATTTTAATGTTAAAATATAATTTTGAAATATTCTGAGAATTTGAAGAACATTATTGATGTGAGATAGATTCCTTTATATTCAAAATGAATAAAAAAATATTCTATATTTTAAATTAAATCAATGCATATTTGATTATACTTGAACCATTATGGGAAATATTTGTTCTTAATAGAATTTTTATGTTGAAATGTATTTATTGATTATACTATGTAATATGTTCATTTGATTGAAATGTGGTCAAATCCTACATATTATAAATGATTGTATAATTTTTTCCCATGTTTTCACATAAAATAAAGTATTTCTTCACATTTTTTGCCTCATAATGGGAAATAAGTTGTCTTAATTTAATTTTTATGTTGAAATGTAATTTTATATTATGCCAAGTGAACATGGAATTATATTAATGTGTGATTAATATTACATATTAAAAATTATTAAAAACTCATTCACCAGTTATTCATATCAATCCTATGGTGTTATCATTATTTTGACCCATTGGTGGGAATTGAGAGTTTTTAATTGAATCTTAAAGGTGAAATGTCATCTTGGATTATATCGAGAAATCCAAACATCAGTGTCATCAAAAAACTCAGGTTCTCCCACCATAGAATACCAAAATAAATCCTTGATACCCTCGAGTTATATTCCTAACAACCCATGGGGAGGTGAAATGTATTTGTGTCGTTAAGATATAATAGGTGGGAACAATTTCCCTAAGAAAAGAATGTTTAAAATGCGTTAAAAAAATGGAATTTATGGTCAATATTTCGGGCTTCCTTGTTAAGTAAATCTGGTTATATAAATAACCAATAACTTATTAAATATACAATATTTACACTCACCCCTACTCTCCCTCTCCGGAAAAAAAATCTTCCACCACCTCCAAATTTATCTTAGACATCCAATAATATTGATTCCCTCCATTGGTATAAATCAATAAATGATCTAAGTGGAAAATTTATAAAATATACTAAATAAATAAATAAATATAATACATGCCAAGTTATGAAAGTGAAAGTAACCAACCACTAGTAAATGTTCAATGAGTGCAAAATAATTAAACCCAATAATAAAATATAAATGATAAAAATATCCATTATTCAACAGCTTAGTAGGTTTTCCATGGAAGCCACACAACATGTTCTTTTTTTATAAATTTATTATCCCTTTATTAAAGTTTGAAAAACATTATTGCAATACGTTTTTCCCAAAAAACATTTTGGTATCCAAATAATTGATTGTAATCTATTTTGAATGAAATTTCATTTTAATATCAAAATGTAAATGTATTTTTATTAAATTATTCATTTTAAACATTAAAAATAGTTAGAAATTTTATTTCATGAATCACTTAAATGAATATATAATAAATTATTTATTTATATATGAAATTAAAATGGTTAATATAAATAAAAAATAATGTTTAATTTCATCATAAGGTCACTAAATTATGAATTAGATTTTTTAACATACCATTTCATTTTTTATAGATATATAAAATTAAATATAAACAAAATATTTGGAATTTATATATAGAATATTGCATAATATAGTTAGTGTGGAGAATACAGAAGACAATATTTATTTTTTATCGTGAAAAATCATATATATGATGAAAAGAATGCATACACATTTTTTAACTGTATATGAAAAAAATATTTATCCAAAAAGAATAGTACCTGTAATAATATATATCTATGTTCCTAAACTATTTATGAATGAAATGTTGAAATAAAGAAATGTTTATTAGGGATATAATAAAATTGAAGGATAACCTAACTGTATGATGAACATACATAGTCTACTGACAAAAATAAATAATGAAATATATATATTAATAAATAATAAACAATATAGGAAATATAATGGATGTGAAAATATTATGAGGCTAATGAATGTAATTATAATGGTACACTATGATTTAACTATTACTATGTTGAACAATAATAAGTAATAATCTTATACGTACAAAACGAAACAAAACAAAAAATTATGATGTACATAGAAATGTGAATATTATTATATAAAATGATAAGTATCTTTCAAGAGTACAAGTATATCAAATTACCATGATTCAAATAAAAAACAGTTTCTATTTGTCACTATTATAACTAATTTCACCATTATTGTTATTGTCCATGTACTCTTAATGACCACCAACATCACCACATTAATGGAAAAAATTGTTATCATTTCCATCGTCATCACTTCCATCATCATCATTATCACTATTGTCATTTCCACCAGCATCACCATCACCAGGATAATATCTTTACCACATGAAATCCATGAAATCCTCAATATCTAAATCATTCTCGTGAGGTTATGAATAACATTTACACAATATAGCTTCCTAAAACTTCTCAGAAATTATCATTACATGTAATGTATATTTTTAATACTCATTGGGTTTCTTATTTGATGATATTTTTCAGGCGTTCCTCTATAATATTAGCACCAACCATCGATGGAACATTTCCAGGTGACCATTTGTTATATGGTATATTCTTATTACCTTTATGAAAATGATTCATTCCTTAATTTTCACTTCAACTTAACCTGATTAAGATGATTGTGTGAACACAAGTTATATGAAACTTATTGTGTGAAGCTAATATTTCATGATGTTAGGAATTTTAATTCATTTAAATAATAACAATTTAATGAATAGTTTAATAATTAGTTAAATTAAACAATGTACCGTTAAATATATTTTATTTTAATCACTACTAAACATACATCAATCCTTATTTTTTCTATATGAAATAAACAATGATCCATGAGATACATGTCTTTCGATCATTAATTGTTTTTTCTAAAAACAATAATTTGAAAATAGTTATTGTTGTTTTTGTCTATGTATTGATAAACATGTGTGTTTTTTGTGTGTAATTGAAATGTAACTGTAAATTTTTCTTGTTCATAATCTTCTAGAGATGTTTCCCTTAGATTATGAATATATATGTTTTATTTGTCTCTATTTCAACTATATTCAAATATAAATAAAATTTTATGGATTCAAGCTCTGATAAAAAATATTCTGAAAATAGTAATAAATTTAACTCATACTATACAAGATGTTTTATTCATGTATGAAATCATTTCTTTGAATTGAGAAATATAGAAGTCATGAATGACCAATATTCCATTTTGATTAGTTCCTTATCTACTTTTCAAACTCATTTATTGATCACACTTTCTTTCTTTCCACAACTCTCTTAAATCCATCAACCCAGATGCCTTTATATTATTTTCATCGGGGAAATTATATCATTACTATATCTAAAAATATAACTGTTTATATAAAAACATGTTTCTAAAATATTGGTAAATCAATTTATAGTTACTCATATATCTTTCTATGTATATTTTTTTAATTAATTCTATAACCTTCCTCTAAGATGAAATTTTCATTGTGATAATAATAATATATTTGGATAATGTCCCAAGTAATAAATTTCAATCCATATCATTAATTATAAAAATGGTCATGTCTTCATTACAACACATCATTATTTCTGTTTTATTATTCTAATCATCAAAAATCAGTTTATGACCAATTCTCCTATTTCTCATCGAACGTCAATTCTTGAAAAAGGGAAAAAATTTAAAAATATGGAATTTCAAGTAACTATATTTACATTTAATGAGTAATAGTTTTAACATGTTCCAAATGACATAAAATAGGATGTGTTAAGAAATATCTACCTAAAAATTTGAAGCAACCACAAAAGAAGATGTTTGTCGTATCAGAGCACCATGAGTAGTATTATGTTTTTTGATAGAAAGAATATTCAATTATATGACAGATAATAAAAAAAATTGAGGATGATAAATACTCTATTTATAATATTTAGGATATGTAAAAGACATAAATTGGTGGAAAACCGTACTTTACAAGAAATAATGTGTAAGGATTATATAGTGGGATGCAGGTAGGGTTACTATGCTCTCTAGGTAAAATATGGTAAAGAGATTAAGAAGGAATCAAAGCATATTGTAGAGGAAATGACTATGAGGATTGCTTAAATTTTTGAATAGGTATAATAACAAAATTTGATGAGGTACTAAATAGAAGTGTAACCTCTAGAACCACATCTGAATCTAAATTTATTCTGAAATATTATTGCTAGAAAAATTTAAAACACAAAATAAATTTCATATATTTTCTATACATGAATAAATGAAAGTGATATTTTACTCGTATTTGTGATTTTAGTTTTAAGAACCTTCCCCCAAATATTGTGCTCGTTTTTTTAAATTCTTTTCTGATAGACCTCATAATATTTTAATCAAATAACATAAGAATTGAAAAGAAATAACTTTAAGGACATATGAAATATAACAAAATTTGAAAACGAAATAATATTTTGAAATAAAAAACAAATATTATGAAAGGGATCCAAGATAAACATAATTTAAATTAATATTTAATCAAATGATATAAATCTTACATCTCCAAACCATCGCACAGACCATAGATCGAATGATTTAGTGTATTGAAAATGAGATACATAAACTCCTTAATTCAAGCCACATGTGACCATTCCTCTATAATCATTCTCCTCTATACCATTTCTTACATATCTCAGATGATACATTCATCTTCGTAATATAGGTGATATAAATATAATAATTTGTGATCTGAAAGGAAAAATATTGGAAAACATATGAAAACAAAAAAATAAATCCTTAGGGAGACATAGATTTTAAAAAAATGATAAATAATTGTAGATGATAATCATATATAATGATATAAAGAAATATTACCTTAAATACATAATTTTTGAATTATAAAATATATGACCTAGATCTAAAACAATCTCAACAGTCATATAAAAATATGACCTACAAGAAAAAAATACATCAAGAATAGTTGATGATATTCAAAACCTGGAATTTAATCGAAATGAATACTTATTAAAAATGTATCACAACACGATTAACAACATTGAAATGTTGAATAAAATTATAATAAACATTTATGAGTAGTTTTAAATTAAGAATAATAAATCAGGTATGATCAAAATCAATATGCCCATACTTATTTGAACAAACTAGTAATATACATATATGAAAAGGTGAGAAACCCCACTATTAACAAGTCTATGTGTACTAACTCATTATTTTTATTACAATAAATGCATTGTGTTTTCATATTTTAAGATGAAATAACTTTTAAATAATATGTAAATAATTAGAAAAATATATTTCCAAAGACAGTATTTGTCTATTGCCTTTGGAAACATGGAAACATAAAAAATGGAACATAAATTAGCTACATCATCTCCAAATAAGTTCTTCATTACTAGAACCTTTCTTAGACACATCAAATATTACGTATTGTTTCAAAATATGGGCTGATAAAACATAACGAATGGTGAACACAGATTCCCGGTAAGGGTAAAACATGGAGATATGTAAAAATAATCATGAGTATAATGGTATGAGATTAAGATCATTAAAATAAAATATCATACCCTACAAATCCCTGATCATAAACATCAATCATGTCATAGGAATTCAAAGATCTTATGACGTGAATCAAAAGGAATAAAATAACATAATCCATTAAAACATAAAATAGGAATAAAACATAGAATTGTTATAGACACATAATTATGTAACATGATTTCAATCGTAGTATAAGAATCAATTCCAAGGCCATCTTGGTAGTATGGGTTCACATTCCATGCCATCATGGTAGTCGTGGTTCACTCACATGCCCATCATAGAGTTCACTCCTCATACCATCTTTGTAGTCATGATTAATTCTCATGCCCATATTAGTAGTTAAGGTTACATCCCAATACCATCTTAGTCTACCTCATAAGATATAAATATGTAACCAATCATTTAAAGGGAGATATGGGTGCCACCCATCTCATAATTAAATCATGCATTCATATTCCCCAAAATCATAAAAAATCATGTCATAAACCATGAGACAAAATTGGTATCATAAAAAAGTAACCATATCTCATCCTATTTAAAAATACACTTTTCAAAAAATTATCAACAAATCATTCTGTTTATAGTGGATCCGGTTTCATAAGAATATAACCAATGAATTGTAAATGAGTTTCATAAATATATAACCCATGAAATAGATATGAATTTCATAAACATATAACATTTCAAAGAAAAATAATCTTTAGAAACATTATGCCATTAAAAAATAAATTTTTTTGTTAAATAATATGAATTGATTCATTGAATAATTGACCCATAAATGAATGATTAACAACCAAGGATGTAATCATTTATGGGAAGTAATTTTTAATTTCATTTTAGAAATAATTCTTGAGGAAAATATATTTTATTCATTCAAAAATCCTCCTTAAAACATAAAACATTTTGAAAACTGTTATCATTAAAAATAAATTGATAAATTAAATAAGTAATTGAAATCATTTTGATAAAAAAATTCTTCCATAACATAAAATATAATTGTGAATCATTTTTCAAATTTTATTTTGAAGATTTGGTTTTTCAAATAAAATTTCTTTCTGATCACAAAGTAAAATACTATCTGATTTTACAACAAAACATTTTATTAATTGTCATAGGTATTAAAGAGTGTAAAATGGTACTAAAAAATTATGAGATATTAAATATTTAGAGGATAATAAAACTCCATGGTGTTCATGAGAGATTTTTCATTACATTTCATTAATGGTAGCATTATCATATACCATCATAATAAATGATGGTATTTTTTAATTTAAATATTACAACATGGTAACATGGGATCATACACTCCCTGTAGGAAAATGAAATTACATGAAGCATAAAATATCATGAAAATAACATGATTCATTATATTACCTAATAGATGTACCTCAAGTATAATGTATGTGTTCGTTAAAACATGGGTCTCAATGATGAAAAATTTGACAAAACTATATTATTGATTTAGTTACTCATGAAACATAAACACTACGAATGAATGATCATATATTTTATATGTAAATAACAATAAAGTTACAAACAATAATCATAAAATACATTCAAGGGTAGTATATACACCATGAAAAATGAACTATTGGTAAATATGGCATGTATCCTAAAGATATAAAAAGTGTGATGAATTGCGTAATTTTGGAAATATAAAAAGTGATATGAGTTTGGTATATATATCACAAAATTTTCCATAAATATAATTCCTACATATATTTAATTCCAAAATTAATGCTGCTAACTCCAAATTAGGAGTTGGGTAATTTTTCTAACGGATCATCAAATGTCACATGACATAATCATTAACCATGTTATTATGCATAATAAAACAACCCAAAACATCATGGATACATCACTATTTATGTCAAACCCTTCTCTAAGATATGGTAATGTAAACATAGGTTCACTGACTAACCTTCTCTTGAGTTCCTTAAAATTTTCCTCACATTCGTCAATTCTGAGGTACATGACACCATTCAATGTTAAAATGGTCATAGGATTAGATATTTTTTATGAATTCTCCATAGACAATTGAAAATATCCAAAAAAACTATGAAATATATAGATCTAAATCACAGTGGTTGGTCTAGTACATCATTCACTAGCCTCCATATTTAAGGGATCTAATGATATACCATATCTCGAGATTATGTGACATGAAATTGAAAAAACATTTCATCCGAATTGCAATATTGTTTTAATTTTAATATAGTTTCTCCATATTTTCTATCTTTTGTACAGTTCTCATGTGATCATCATTATTTTTGTTAATCATTGAATATATAAGAATATAATCTATAAATACTACCTCAAACCGATCAATGTAATCTCTAAAGACTCTATTCATTAAGTCCACAAAGATAACAAGGGAATTATTAAGACAAAAAATGCATCACAATAAGTTCATAGTGTCCATACCATATACAGAATATCACCTTGGTTATGTCATAATTCATGACCATCATTAAATGATATCAATAATAAGGGTCAATGTTAGAAAAGTATTTAGATCCACATAGCTAAATAAACAAGTCATAAATATGAGAAAAAGAATAATTATTCGTTATTATGATCATTTTCAACTCCAGAAAATCAATGCAGTGTCGCATAGATCCATATTTATTTTTCACAAAAGGAAATGGTGCACCCCAAGTTGACACACCTTTCTTAATGAATCCATTATCAATGTTTTTTTGGAGATTCTTATTCAATACTTACAGCTCAATCATGGCCAATATATAATGACACAATGAAATTGGTGTGGAACTAGGAATGAGTTCAATTAATAACTCAACATCACATTTTATTGGAAGTATAATAATGGATTCTAAAAATACATTCATAAATTCTTAAAAAAGGCATATCATTGGTAAGATTTTATCCACAACCATTTGAGATAGAAACCCCTTCTAAAATTGAATTGAGACCCATAAATTTTGTGTAATTTTTATAGGATGTTCATGATTATCAACACGTTGTTGGATGATCATATAAGGATTTGAAATATCAAACATATATTTACTTACTAAAAAAATGATGTATGAATTATATATGGAAATGAAATCCATACATATGATTATATCAAGTTAAACAAAGGTTGAATGACAAGATTTGTGGAAATCACATTACCACCAACTTAAATATGAGATTAATAATAGACATAAGAGGAAGTCATCATTCCATTATAAGTATTCAATACTAATTCCACATATAATTTTTTGGTGGAATCATGACACGATTAGAAAATTCAATTTATATGAATGTTTGTGTAGATCTAAAATCAAATAAGACATTAGCATTTATGGATTGGATGGTTAGTGTACCATTCATGACATCATTATCACACTACTCCTCAAAAATATCCATTGTATGAAATTTCACTTTATCCCTTAGCATAATAGGTTTTTGAAGTCGATTATTATTAAAAGTGCTTAGGATTGGGAACTGGTTATCCTAATTACCATTCTCCTTTAACATTTAACATTGAATCATGGTATGTTCATTTTGTGCCACTTTATATATATTCACAACATTAGAGAACATCTTCCAATTACATAGTTAATAAAATTCATAATGGACCTCCCTTATACACTTAAAACACTTATTAGACACCTAAAAGAATCTTCCACCATACTTCATCCCATAACTAGATCATAATGGAATGATCATTTTCATCTCTTATTGGTTTTTAGATTTTATTTTAAACATAATATTCTTTTTCATTTCAAAACCATGGGATTGATACATCACTATATCCTCCATTTAAAAATTGATTTCACAACTCATAGTCGCTTCTTTTATACTGAAGTCACGTATGGCCAACTCACTTCTAAGACATGAATTTATTCTACTGATGATCTTGTCAACATTACCTTTGGGTTGGATAATATTTCCAGGAACATACTTCAGAAATCTTGTGAAATTATCCTCGTATGTACGAAAAAATTCTTCATACCTTTTGTTTAACATAAGGATCACATTCTCCATCATGGAATGAATAATCCAAGTAACATAATTATTGAACAATATGTTCTTGAACTCATCCAAATCCATAGATTCAATCTCATCTTTATACCTTGTCTTCTAGATTAGAGTCCACCACTAGTCATCTTCACCTTCTGTATGAAAAAGATCAATGCTGACATTCTAATCCTCTAAACACTAGAGAATTATAAAAACAAATATCTTATTTTTATTTGTGTCTTTCATTTATGGTGGTTTTTAAGATAAAAATGAGTTCTAAAAATTTAAGGAGTAAGCGTCGTGTACTATTGAGTACATGTCATGTACCTGGTGTCCACGGGTGACCGTTTACTGGCTGTGTAACAGCCAAGAACATGGATAGGTGGGATTACATAGATACCGCCCAATGCGATGGTCGGTTAAACAATATACATGCCATGTAACCTTTAAGAACACACTATGTACATTATTTTAATATCATTTAATGGATAGGGGACACGTCTCATTCATGGAAATACATTTTTTCCATTCATATTGTCCAGGATCGACCGTACAACATGATTCTTCTCTGAGCCCCTGACCTGCCATCCATTCTTCAAATCAATTGCCATCAATTTCATCAGCATTTCCAAGGTAAGGAATTCCTTCTTCTAGAGCCTTGTTCCTATATTCCTCCTCTTTCATGAGATATCCTCGGTTGATATTTTTTAGCAGTTTTGTAGATATTTGGAGTTATAGGGTGATTCAAGTCCTGTGTTTCACATATATCTATAATACATCAAAAATGTAGGTGGTTTGTTCCTTTCAATAATTAGTCTTCGTGTTATATGTACAGAAGATCCCAATACCCTTGTTTGGGGTATTTCTTAATTATGGTTTTTAGCCATGTTATTTACTGCTATTCCTTGTGTGCTTAATTAGAGGATTTATGATTGTAAATATGGTTATGTTCATTGTTATGGATGTGTATTCATGTTTTCTTGATATTTACAATTTGGTCTAGCTTTATTCGGTAGGCTTCATGTTTTTCCAAGCATAGTGATGTAATGATGGAGTTATATTATCTGGCATGATTGTGATATTATTTTTAGATATTGTCCAAGTAGTACATTGACATTCACATTAGCTGTGGATTATCATTTGTGCGTGATTTCTTTAAACGAGGTTGCGGGAACCTAGTGCAGGGATACCATAGGGGAAATTAATGTTGAGGGATTTATTAGAGAGTGTTATAATTATCTCCCTACGAGACCATATTGGGGATTGATGATGATTTCTCCCTCACAGTGTCTATAGTTACATTACGAGACAACATGAGGAATTGATGTTGAGTTCTTCCTCATAGTGTATATAGTTCATCGTTAAAAGACTATAGGTGGAATTGATGGTATCTACTTCCTCAGAGATTCATTAGTTTCATGATATAAAAGGGTTTAGACCACATGAGCTACCCAAGAGGTCATTATATTCATTTATAAGTTGAACTAGAGGGATTAGGCTCTGAGAACTTACCCAATGTGTTACTTGAGATTGTTTGGTTGAACCATTGGGGAATGGTTGTGACAAAGTTCCAGATGTTGCTTGTTTTTTGTTTAGTTGATCAAATTGTAAAATTTAAATGATGTAGTTGAAACGATAGGAATGTTTAATTTTGAGTAATTACATATTTTCATTTAATTTTACTTTTCCTTCCATATATATATTCACTACATATTAGGCATAGATCAATGGGTGGATTCCAACTAGGATTTTTCACACACCCTATTTGGGTCTTGCGTGTGGGACCAAACATATTATATTGTTGCAGGTATAGAAAAGGGAAAGCACCCTTCTACACCAGGTACTTGATTTCTGTGTAGATGAAGAGCATGAGACCGAGCTGAGTCTTGTGATGCTGCTATAGTTTATTTGTTTTCATTTTTTTACTTTGGTTTAGTATTGTAATCAAGAATTTGAATTTTTTTGCAGCTTTCCTAGACATATGTGACATGTATCATTTATACATGTGCTCTATTGGTTTCTTATATTTAGTCTTCCATTATTTTCTTGTTGCATGTAATTACTTCTTCCACTATTGTATATTATTTTTTTCTTTTAATTTCTGATGCATTAATTTACAAATGATGGAATAGATTCCCCAATATCACACCCATGTCCCTCAATACTAGATATCAGTATATGGAAATTGGGGAAATGCACATGAGGCCATGTGACCAAAAAGGTGTGGGGATCCACTGGGCAGCACCAAAAACTAAAATGTTACAAATTGGTATCAGAGGAATTATTTTCTTCTTGACATACTATTTGGAGCCTATAGTCATGGATAAGAAGGAATAGGTAGTTGGTAATAAGTTGTGCCCTTGATTATATAACACATGTACAGGTAAAAGATAATTTACCTCAATTATTTTAAATTTTATAGTAATTCACTTTTTAATGTTTATTTTATATCACTATTAGGTGATTCACATGTTTTTTACTATTATCATTGATATAATTGAGGTTCTATTTCTGTTGTTACCCGATGAGATGCATGTATCCTATATCATGCATCATATAGGTACTTTCTAGATATCACATGTCATGCATTAATTCCATGTCATTTACGGTGCATTGCTGATTCCATATTGTTGTGATAGATGTTTTTCTAGATATGTATGCTACTGTAAAATATGCCTTGATAGAATACATATTGTTTGATAGGGTACTGCTAATTATTTTGGTTTGATTTGAATGAATTCAAATTTTTGGTCCTTGAGATGTTATGGGCCCTCGTGGGTCGGAATTTGGTGGATCATTTCACTATTATACTTGTATATGACATCTATAAGATGCCATGATTTTATTTGTAGGGAGTATGGGCCCCCACAGATCCAAATTTGGCACTATAATGTCTGTTTCAGTGAATTTCTTAGATTCAGAGTTGTTTCTGATGTTTAAAATATAGAAAAATCTAGAATACATGGTGTATATTGGTGAATAAAATCCAGGTATCCTTATGTTCAAGAAGGAACTATTTTTCTTAAGTACATGTTGTGTAATTTTTATACAAGACATGTAGTCTCTAACCATGTCATTAGTTGTGTGGGTAGAGACACCGGGTTGGGAAGTCTCTAGTGAAACACATCGTGTACTAGACGTACACGCCCTGGGTATAGACCATGTGTCCAACTGTGTGACCAAAAATAAGGGGGGATGAAATCCCTCTAGTACATGTCGTGTCTTTAATAAACTTGTCATGTATAGTATTCAGTTTCTTCGATTGTGTAACTAACAACATGGTTAATTGAAACCCAAGTGGTACATGCTATTTCTGGAACATACCCACCATGTAGTCTCAGCATATGAGAACTGTGTGGTCTAGTCATGTAAAAGAACTCGAGCAGGGGAAACCAATCATGTACACATTTTTTATTGGAAGAACACATTATGTGTATGGGGTGTTACACGACCAGGGTGAAAGGAGTACACGCCCATGTGAAGGCATAATGGAACATGTCATATAGGGGACATAAATGTCGTGTATCCATGTTGTGAAGAACATGAATTATTTCCATTCTCCAGTTCCTTTAATTCACTTATATGTTTCATTCCATTATAGTATTGAACTATGGTGTGCACTAGACCTTACAGAGTCATGCCACTGAGATATCCACTGGTTGTATGCCAGTTACAAGGTTGTGACCAGACACTAGATGTGGTAGATCAGGAAATCCCAGCAGACCCTCACTTGTTCCTGTCATGGCACCAACCATCATTTTATATGTAGGTGTCGATGTATAGTTCTGAATGATCTTCATGAGGATTTTTTAGACCTTCCAAGGATCACCATATCCAGCCCCTTCTATGGATTATTTGACAAGGGTCTTTCTGCAGCAATATCCTCCCACATTCTCAGAGGATGGAGAACATCAGACTATTCAGTGATGGTTAGAAGTAAAGTTATATATCACCAAGCATCCATAGATGCCTCCTGAGAGGGGGGTGAAGCTCAATACTTATATTCATTAGGATTCATCCAAGAGATGGTGAGATGTGATCTCTTATGAAGGACGTAAGCAGGTTATGGCTTGTGGTGAGTTCTAGCATACCTTCTATTACTAATTATACCTGAAGAATTTGAGGGCCGATCAAGCCCATGATTTCATGAATTTGGAACATGCTACTGTCTCAGTCATGGTGTGTTATTCTCCTTCCAGGGAGCTAGAGCGCTTCACACCTATTCTAGGGGGTATGAGATCTTCATAGAAAGGAATTTTGAGATTGGTCTCAAGAATGAAATCTGATCTCAGGTGAACATATTCAGGTTGGTGACCATATCTTTTATAGTCAACCAGGTGCTAATCATGGAGCGCAACCTAAGGGATTATCGAGATATGGTCTATGACGGTTCAATATCCAGAGTTATTGCTTCTCCGTATGATAGTAAGAAGAGACACCAGAAGTCTACAAGTGGAGATCCAAGTAAGAGAGATATACTATAGAGACCCAAAGCATGACGTACATGGAAATTATATTACGTTGGAAGAATACTTAATACATAACCAAAACAAACACTGAAGTACTGTAATAGTTTAGTGTCTTTGGAAACACGGAATATAATCTTCTAATCGTGGTGAAAGATCTTAAACATATCCCATAAAGATCTTCCCATTTTTTTCTTACCTAAAACCATTCTTTAAATCCTTGGGAAAAGAAAGCATATAAGGGTGCGCTCAAATGCTCAGTAAGGGTATTCATGGAGAAAAGAAAACAGACCATATACATTGGAACTTCAAAACCTGAACATAAAGTTTAAAAATCAAAATCTAGAGTTGTGAAATAAATCTTTGTAGTACATAAGGCAAAGATCATAAAGAAAAATTAACAATGGTAAAATAGAATGAGAATAAAACATGTAATTGTGGAAAACTATTAAGCACTTGATATGATTTCCATAGTAGCCAAGGCATTGCAGCCAAGACCATCTTAGTGGACAAAGTCCCTTTCTGAATCAAGTTCACTCCTTGTTTTAGTCCTGTATCACTAAACCATATTAACTTACCGTTCCAACCATGTCTAAATCATGAGATATAAATATTTAAACAATGCATTGGAGGGATATATAGGTCCCACCCATATCATAATGAAATTATTCTTACTTGTTCCACAACATGAACATAAATCACTCATCATTACCCAAATTATAAAATGGGTTTCATAAACATCATCCCGTCATAACATAATCCATACTAAAAAAGGATATCTTTTCATCATATAAAAAAGTGAAACCAAGTAAATCATAGATAAATTATACTTGAAGCATACTTGTATAACATAATGACATCTTATATGGAATATTTTGTTGATAAAACACTTGAAATGAGTTCTAGAGGAAAATATCCATTCTTCTTCAAAATCATTTTCCTTTCAAAAAACGCCATGAAATTTTAAAAGAAAAGGGTTTTGTTTAAAACAAGAATGAAATCTTGAAGAGTAAGATTCATGAAAATGTGGTGTTATGAAACCGAAAAAATCCGTTCACACTTTATAAGTTAAAAATAAGATTCTCCTCGTACTTTTGTCGTAAAAGTCAAAAGATTTATCGTGTGGAAAACAAAAGTAAGATTCATTTAATAACATGTGGTAAAATTAAAAAATTGGTAAAAAGGACATTAAACGTATATGAAAACATGTTTTGAAAACATGGACATGGATGATAACAAAAACCCCAGTAAATACTTACGAATAAACAATCTCGGATAAGATCGAGATTGGAATAGTTATCCCTTAACTTATGTCTGATATGCTTCGTATGTATCTTAACCTCCTGTATAATGATTTTTATAATGTCATTGACTTATTACAGAATCATATTTAGTGTTATGATATCATATATAGTTCAGTTATGACTTTATATTACCCGTTCTTTTGTCAATTCCATGATAAAGCAGCGTTTTGGGTAAAATCGTTTCATATATCTTACGTGTTTCGACTTGTTGTTCTTGATATTATTACTTATATCCTGATTTACATAATTAAAGAATGTAAAACATGATTTATATATAATATATATTCATCAAATACATATATATATGATATATCGATAAATGGAATGAAATACACCGTTCATAGAGATGGTAGGCCGTACGTACGCATGAACGCTGTTTTCGTTTCCTTATTGAATTGAATGGAATTAAGTATATGAAATATATATATATATATATATCCAGTATCATTATTAGGTCATATACTTCGTTATTATTCATTATATATACTTTATAATCATTCATGAATGGTTAAAATGGAGAATGAATCTCATCACGTCGTGGAGACGGTAGTCCGTACGTACGCACGAGCATTGATATAATTCCCATGATCTTGTAATTGTATTGAAGTGTATGTATAATATTTTGGAATAAATATCACCTTAAATTAATCATATATTTTCATTCTTTACACCATTATAATCATCCAAGTAAAGTGGCGCTGGAAAACAGATTACACCATGGCGTGGAGACGGTATTCCGTACGTACGCACGCGCAGCGATTTAATTTTATTGTAGGATGGATAGAAGATGAAATTGGGTTGTTTCATATTTATAATAACATATTAGTAAATGAGTGATACTGATTTTATTAATTTATGATGAAACAAATATGGAATAAGAAGTAGAAGAACAAATAAATTGGAACGAATCGGTAAAGGATATTACCTCTTCTTTGACACGCCTCTTCTTAACCTCATCTTAAGGAACTAGGGTTGGACTTCTGAGGAGAACCAGAACCTCTTTAATGATTCTAGGTAAGATGATAAGGGAAATGGTCAGGGTTTGGCCGAGCTTCAATCCTAAAAAGGGTGTGAAGAGAAGAGATAAGGGGTGCCCATTTTATAAGGGAGGAGAGGGTCACTTTAAGAAAAACATAAAATCTTATTTTATAGTAAAGTAATATTATAATCGCTCCAAATTGATTTATATCGATTGTAAAGAGGGTATGGGTTTAAATACTCTCAAACAATAGGTTTTAAACACATTTAGGTTACTATTTTAACCTTATCATTTAGATTTATCTCTAACATAAATAATTTAACTTTTACCGTGTCTTTTTGTTTTCTTACAATATATGGTTAATAAACATACTTTAACAAGCCAAAAGAACCCAAAGTGGTTAATTATAAATATATATGACCTTATCTATGTCATTTGTCTGAACAATAGATTTTTTTAGGAATATTATAACAATTAATAATATAATCTTTGTTTTAAAAACTATTTTATGTCAATTTTGACACTATTTGGTAATTGAATTTTGTGAATCTCATAACAACTTGATTAGTTCGAACAAAATTAAATCAGTACTAACATGTCATATTAACCAATAAAATTATTTTAATTCATAAAAAGTCTCAAATTACATTTATTTGGGTATTTATAATATCAATTGTGTTAATATTTCATTAATAAGGTAATTACAACATCATCATTGTGTCATAAATACAATTAAATTATATAGAGTCCAAAAATTATAAATAATGTAGCATTATGTAGGAAATATTTTTATCTTTCTAATTAATATTTATAGTCTGATCTATCTTTTGTATAACCCTATACAAAAAATGTTATAGTTATTAAAATTTGATTTTAACTATTTTAAGTCTTCTTTAAATAAAATAATAATAAATGTACTAATCTAAACCAAGTGGACCTAAATGGTCATATTTTATTCCTAAGAAATTTTTTGGTCGAATAAAACTTATCCAATATAATTAGGACATATGTTAGGGTAATAATAATATCAATTTTATCCTTAATTACCCTATTTACTTTTAACCGTGGTAAAAAAAGCAAAAAGATACTATTCACCAACATTTATTTTGATCTTATTGAACCAAATTTTAATCTTTTATATTAACTGTCTCTCTATGATTTTTGAAATTCCACTCACAAAAGTGGTAAAATTATGTTTTATGTAAATTATCAAATTTTCCTAGGAGGTGGGTAAAAGATGGTGAAAAGTTCAACAATATTTTAATATATCTAAATTTAATATAACATGACTCCAATGAATTAAATTGAAATTATATAGGTATTATGTATCAATTATGACCTAAAATAAATTTAAATAAAAATAATTATTATTTAAATAAAAAGTCGATTATTAAATAGTAACCCAGTGTTTTCACTATTCATCAAAAATTGAATGTTTTTAGAAAAATACCAAAAATTCACCTGAGGCTAATTTTGATATTTTGAATCCCAAAAGGAAGTCCATTTTGAAAGATATAATTTATAAAATTTCAGAAATTGTGAATTACTATTTATAATAGCTAGTTCATAATAATATTATAATAATATCTAGTTTAGTGAAACTTGGTATTGCGTACTACACACGCTATCGAAGAAGGTTTTGATTGCGTGTAATGCAAGAAAAATCATGGTTGCATGTAGTGAATGCTCTGTTTAGTGTTTCATATAACATAATCAAAACTTTTTTCATTTATACATTAAACAAATTATATACTTAATGTTGTGTTGAATAATTTCCACAAAACGAACATGAAATTGTGTATAACATGAGCCAAGAATAGTGTTACGTATAGTACAAGATAATCTTGGTGTAGTGTATAATAGAAGACATCGATGAAATTAACAATAATATATCTCATAAAATCTTGGGATGTCACATTCAACCCCCCTTAAAATAAATTCTCCCTCGAAATTCTTTGGGGTTATAAATGATTTATTACATGAGAGTTTCTTTCATAGAAACCCACATCGTAAAAAGGAATACTAAATCATACTTTTATAAAATGAACATTAGAAACAAAGCGGATTCCCAAAGTAACTCATAACTTGGGTTCCCACATAGGATATCAAGGGTGAAAATATGGATATGGAAGAGAAATCTAACCTTCATGTTCTGATAGAGAGTGGTAGAGAATAGGGCTATGAAAAATCATCAGTCACAAAGCCATAAAATTGTAATGATCTAAGGTACCATCTGATTCATCAGAAATGAGAGCTCTAGGACAACATCTTTGGTTTTCAAGATCATTTCCCTAAATTTGAATAATTTTTTAATTAAAAGAAATACATACTTGATTTTGGTAAATTCTCAACATTGCTCGTGCCTTGAACAATTTCTATGTCATCTCTTAAAAAAATGAAGTTGATTTTTTTTTCGGGAAGTGTTATCAGATCATGCGATAGAATGATAGGTAATTCCATCTTTCTCAATCATAGGGTTAGCAAAAGTTATATACATAAGTCCATCTATGGTGATATTAATCGAATATGGTTCCAAAATGGAATTATACTTCATCTATCCTCCTACTTAAGAAAATAAAACTAGTTTCTACTAACTAGGGAAATCATGTAAGCATGTGGCTGGTGATAAAGGCATGTCACACTTCAGTTATGGGTTCGATTCCCACAACCTTGACCGACGCGATGGGTTGTCGCTCGTTTTAGGGGTTGTCTTTTTTTATAAAACTACAATATTATAACATTCCTGAAATATTATCGAAGAAATTTATAGCCATAAACAATTATATCTGATATCTATCTTAATCCATTCTAACCTTTAAGCTTATCGAAAATAATTCTGTCCAATCTTATAGTATAAAGAAAACGATTACTAGAAATGTCATCAACATATCATGTAAAAACCATCATTTATCCTCCATATAAGATATATCTTATTGGTCACATTCCAAACATGTGAATACCTTAATCATGTATTCTCTTGAAAAATGAATACCCATTGAACCTTAGTGAAAACATGAATGTTGTGAAAAGTTAACTCTTTCCACATACCAAAATCCCAAAATTTATATATACTCAATCCATGATATCACATTGTCCTTATATCATCCATGAGCTCATCAATACTATAAAACATCTCATTATCTCTTTATCCCTTCATTATACACATATCATCTACTTTACAAAAATATGTGAATTAACCATTCATGGTTATCAGTACCATTCAAAATATACTTTCAAATAAGTTAGGAAAAAAATAGTGTAACAATCATTAGATGTGTCTTTATTCCATAGTACAATTTCCTATACAACATAACTCTTGATAAACATAAATAATTCCACTACCTTCTTAAACTATTGACAGATCTTGAACAATTCTTTCATCTCACATATCATTTGTAGTCTCTTCATAATCATCAACATAAATACTACACATATGACCATGATTATTCTCTTCAAGTGACATTACCTTAGGGAATAGGTTTGCATAATTCCCATACATTCCACATATAAAACATTTAACCTTTGTTTATGTCCTAGAAATACCAGCATCCTTGTCCACGGTGTTAACTGAACCTTTTCTTTTGCACTTAATTTCTTTGTGTCCTTCTTTTCCACACCCAAAGAATCTTCTAGTTCCTTTGAAACATTCTCCCTAATGCCTCTTACCACATGATTTACATGATGAAAATTGACCTTTATTTCCTCTATGATCATCTTGAAACTCCATCTTTCTCTTATTAGCTGAGTCGGGAAACTTACCAAATTTGATATTATTGATCATATTATGAGATTGTTGATTAGGCATAATAACAATGTTTGGACTTCCAAATACCATTTAATTTGGTTTCCCATGAAGAATATCATTCCATTATACATCATATTCTCAATTATCATTAATCTTCCTGTTTCCAGCCATTTTCTAAAACCCAAATAGAATAGTCTGAGAGGAAAAAATCATGCTAGGGAAAACAACATAATAAATGGAGATTACCTTCAATATATAACATCTTAGGGGTAATTATAATATTTTAAACATAATTCATGGACTATAACCTATACTTAATCTTAACCTTAGGGACATCCTTAGACATACCCTAGAAATATCTCTAGGGATCTCAGTAATGTTTTCGCATCCTAGTTTCCAATATTTAACTAAACATTTCCTCTGATACCAACAATAGAGACCCCAAGATTGACGTACATGTACATTACATTACATTGGAAGAATACTTAATACATAACAAAAACAAACACCGAAGGACCGTAATAGTTTAGTGTCTTTGGAAACTCAGAATATAATCTTCTAATCATGGTGAAAGATCATTAAAATCTCACAAAAAGAGCTTCCCATTTTCTTTTCTTACCTAAAACCTTTCTTTAAATCCTGGGGAAAAGAAAACATATTAGGGTGATCTCAAATGGTCAGTAAGGGTAAGCTTGGGGAAAATAAAATAAACCATATACATTTGAACATCAAAACATGAACATAAAGTTTAAACATCAAAATCTTGATTTATGAAAAAAATCATGGCAGTACGTAAGGCATAGATCATAAAGAAACATTAACCATGATAAAATAGAATGGGAAAAAACTTTTAATTGTGTAAAACCATTAAGCACTTGATATGAATTACATAGTAGCCAAGGCATTGCTACCAAGACCATCTTAGTGGAGAAAGTCCCTTTCTGAATCGAGTTCACTCTTTGTTTCAGTCCCGTAACACTGAACTGGATTAACATACCATTGCAGCCTTGTCTATCTCATGAGATATAAATATTTACCCAATGCATTGGAGGTAGATATAGGTCCCACCCATCTCATAATGAAATCATTATTACTTGTTCCACAACATGAACATAAATCAGTCATCATTACCCAATGTATAAAATGGGTTTCATAAACATCTTCACATCATAACATTATCCATACAAAAAAGGATATCATTTCATCATTAGAAAAGTGAAACCATGTAAATCATAGAGAAATTATACTTGAAACATACACGTATGAAATAATTCCATCTTATATGGAATATTTTGTTGATAAAACACTTGAAATAAATTCTTAAGGAAAATATCCTTTCTTCTTCAAAATCATTTTCTCTTCACAAAATGCCAAGAAATTTTAAAAGAAAATGGATTTTTTGAAAATAATAATTCAATATTTTAGAGTAATATTCATGAAAATGGGGCGTTATGAAATCGTAAATATCCATTCACAATTTATAAGTTAAAAATAACCTTCTCCTCGTACTTTTGTTGGAAAAGTCAAAAAGTTTCTCATGTGGTCAACAAAAGTAAGATTACATTCATAACATGTGGAACAATTAAAAAATTGGTAAAAAGGAAATTAAACATACATGAAATAATTTTTAGAAAACCTGGACATAGATGATAACAAAAACCCCAGTAAATACTTACGAATTAACAATCTCGGATAAGAGCGAGATTGGAATAGTTATCCCTTACCTTATGTCAGATATGTTTCGTATGTATCAGAATATCCTGTACAATTATTTAAATAATGTCATTTAATTATTAAAGAATCATATTCATTGTTATTATATCATATATGATTCACTTATGACTCTATATTACCCGTTCTTTTGTAAATTCCATGTTAAAGCAGCGTTTTGGGTAAAATCGTTTCATTTATCGTATGGGTTTCGACTTGTTGTTTGTTATATTATTACTTATATCCTGATTTAATTAATTATAGAATTTAAAACCTGATTTATATATAATACATATTCAGAATATACATATATATATATATATGATAGACCGATAAATGGAATGAAATACACCATTCATGGAGACGGTAGGCCGTACTTACGCATGAAAGCTATTTTTATTTCCTTATTGAATTGAATGGAATTAAGTAGATGATATAAATATAAATATATACATACATACAGTATCATTATTATGTCATATATTTCATTATTAATCATTATATATACTTTATAGTCATATATGAATGGTTAAAATGTAGAATGAATCTCATCGTGTCGTGGAGATGGTAGTCCGTACGTACGCACATGTGATGATATCATTCCAATGATCGTGTAATTGTATTGAAGTGTATGCATAATATTTCAGAATCAATATCACTTTAAAATAATTATATATAGTTATTCATTACACCATTATAACCATCCATGTAAGGTGGTGGTGGAAAACAGATTACACCACGGCGTGGAGACGGTATTCTGTACGCACGCACACGTGATGATTTCGTTTTCCGTAGGATGGATAGAAGATGAAATTGGTTTGTTTCATATTTACAATAACATATCAGTATAAGAGTGATACTGATGTTATTAATTTATGATGAAACAAATAATGAAGAAGAATTAGAAGAAGAAATAAATTGGAATGAATCAGAAAAGGATATTACCTCTTCTTTGACGCGCCACTTCTTAACCTCCTCTTAAAAAACTAGGGATGGTCTTATGAGGAGACCATAACCTATATAATGTTTGTAGGGAATATGAGAAGGGAAATTTTCAGGGGTTTTCCAAGCTTCATGGCTCAAAATGTTGTGAAGAGAAGAGGGAAGGGGTGCCCTTTTTATAAGGGATTAGAGGGGCACTTTAGGAAAAACTTAAAATATTATTTTATAATAATGTCATATTCAGTGTATAATAGCTCCCAATTGATTTATTTCAAAGATGAAGTGGGGATGGGTCGAAATCCTTTAAAAAAATAGGTTTTATTAATGTTTAGGTTACTATTTTTACCTTATCATTTAGATTTAACTCTAAGTTAAATTTGTTCAAAAAAAAATCGAAGTTAAATAATTTAACTTTTACCGTGTCTTTTTGTTTTCTTACACTATATGGTTAGTAAACATACTGTAACAAGCCAAAAAACCCCAAGTGGTTAATTATTAAAATATATAACCTAATATAAGTAATTTATTCGATCATTAGATTTTTAGAAATATTATAACAATTAATAATATAATATTTGTTTAAAAAACTATTTTAGGTCACTTTTGACACTATTTGGAAATTGATTTTTGTGAAAATCATAACATCCTGATTAGTTTGAACAAAATTAAATCAATACTAACATGAAATATCAACCTATAAAATTAGTTTAATTCATAAAAAGTCTCAAATTACATTTATTTGGGTATTTATAATATCAAATATGTTAATATTTCATTAATAAGGTAATTACTGCATCATCATTGTGTCATAAATAAATTAAATTATTTAATGTATAAAAATTATAAATAAAATACCATTATGTATGAAATATTTTTATATTTCCAATGAATTTTTATAGTCTAATTTAACTTATGTATAACCATATATTAAACATGTTTTAGTTATTAAAGTTTGATTTTAACTATTTTAACGCTTCGGTAGTTATAATAATAATAAATGTCTTAATCTAATCTAAGTGGACCTAAATTGTCATATTTTAATGGTAAGGATGTTTTTGGTCGAATTAAACTTATCCAATAGAATTATGACATGTGTTAGGGTAATAATAATATCATTTTTACCCTTAATTACCCTATTTACTTTAAACCCTGGTAAAAAAAGTAAAAAGTTGCTATTCAACAAAAATTATTTTTATCTTATTGAACCACATTTTACCCTTTGTTATTAACTATGTCTCTCGGATTTTCAAAATTCCACTCACAAAAGAGGTAAAATTAAGTTTTCTGTAAATTTTCAAATTCTCCTTAGAGGTGGGTAAAAGATGGTGAAAAGTTCAATAAAATTTTTATATATCTAAAATTATTATTAAATAACTCCAATGAATTACATTGAACTTATATATGTATTATGTACCAATTTTGACCTAAAATAAATTTATATAAAATAAATAATTATTTAAATAAAAAGTCTGTTTTTAAATAGTAACCTAGTGTTTTCACTATTTATCAAAAATTGAATGTTTTCATAAAACTACAAAAAAAATTCACCCTAGGCTAATTCCGATATTCTAAATCCAAAAATGAAGTCCATTTTTAATGATAAAATTTATAAAATTTCAAAAAGTGGGTATTACTATTCGTAATGGCTAGTTCATAATAATATTATAATAATATATCATTTAGTGAAACTTGGCTTTGCATACTACAGACGCTATCGAAGAGGGTCTTGATTGTATGTAATGCAAGCCAAGTCAGGGTTGCATGTAGTGAAAGCTCTGTTTAGTGTTGTGTATAACATAATCAAAACTTTTTTCATTTATACATTAAACAAAATATATACTTAATGTTGGGTAGAATAATTTCCACACAACAAACATGAAATTGTGTATAATATGAGCCCAGAATAGTGTTGCATATAGTTCAAGCTAATCTTGGTGTAGTGTATAATTGAATAAATCAAAGAAATTAAAAATAATATATCTCATAAAATCTCGGGGTGTTACAAACACCATCAGGTAGTCATGTTTTATGAAACTTGTGTGGGAAGGGAAGGCATATGAGGCCACATTCCTCACGATACCTAGTGGAGTGCCGATCTTGCATATAGATGGGCCATATTCAGTGTTTCTGTCAGATTCTCTCACTAGAAACTGGTGATATGAGTTCTTCTATGACTCTGTATTTCGATTCATCACCACCAGTTTCTCATCAGTCTCGGAACTGGAGTTCTTCCGACCATTTATGTTGAGGTGGAGGTCATGATCGTGGTAGCCAGTTGTAAGGAATTCATCAACAACATGGTGGATCAGCTCAGGGTGGATAGGAAAGGTCAAAGAGCCATAAAACATGCCATACATTTGAAGTGGAGTACACCATGTAGGATCAGGATCCCAGACCCTCAACACTTCGAGGTATGTTCCTAGTTTCCTCAATTTTATCATTTAAACTCTTCGATACAGTGGATTCCCATTTTTTTATATATGTTGTTTTTGTGGATAGAATTGTGATCTATATCATTTCTTCTACTCATGTCATTATGTTGGACACTTCGTTGGGGAAAATAATGGACAGTTTATGTTAGTACAAGGAGTGCCCTCTTGATATTGGTGGGTGTCACTTCTTATGGGGCCTTTATTTCTTTGAGATGACAGGCTATGACATCATTCTTGGAATGAACCATTTAGTTCCCTTCGAGGTTGTGGTTTATTGCTATCTCAGTAGGTTGTGATTTGCATCACTATAGTGTGAATAATTTTTACATAAGGGTTAATGGGATGTTCATGTGAGCTGAATAGGACTCGAGCATCATGGGTTGGGAGGAGTTACAACCTAGATTTCCAGTCAATATCTAGAGGCCCAGAGGGACATCACATATGGTTTTTCCTCTTATGGTGCATTGTTTCAGTGTTATCTATCATGATAAATTTTTAGGTTTTCCTCTAGAGAGAGATGTATTATTTTCTACTGAGCATGTTCAAAGAGCGGCACTGATGTCCATTATTCCCTATAGGATAGCTATACCTGAGTTACAAGAACTCAAGATGTAGTTATAGGAGATACAGTTGAAGTGTTTCATCTGAACCATCACTTCTCCTTAGGGTTCTCTTATCCTATTTGCAAATATGGGGGACAATACCATCATAATTTGTGTGGATTATAGAAAGCTTAACTAGTTTATAGTCAATAACTGATACCCCATTCATAGGATTGATGATATATTTGATCAATTTTGAGGGGCCCGAGTGTTCTCGATGATTGAAATGAGATCCAGTTACCATCATTTTCATGTTATACCATAAGATATACCTCTTACAGCCTTTCAGAGCAGGTATGGTCAATACAAGTATCTGTTTATGCCGTTCGGTCTCACGAATTCACAAGCAGTTTTCATGGCACTGATGAACCGAGTATTCCATCCATACTTGGATTCATTCATGGTAATCTTCATGGATGATATTTAGGTATACTCTCGCACACAACACGTCCATTCCACACATATAGAGATCATTTTTAGTACACTGAGATAGTATCAGTTATATACTAAGCTCTCAAAATTACACTTTTGGATGGACCAACATCACTTCTTAGGTCATGTTATCTTAGATACATGAGTGTTAGTAGACCCATATAAAGTGAGATAGGTAGTATATTGTGAGAACCCAAAGAACGCCTTTGAGGTACAGAGTTTTCTTGGGCTGGCTAGTTACTACCGAAATTTCATATTGCACATTTCACACTTAGCATATCCACTAATGGGGATGAATAAGCAGTGTGTAATGTACTTATGGTCAGATTCTTGTGAGTTATCCTTTCTTGAGATAAAAGAAAGTTTTACATCAGCACCGATACAAGTTTCACTAGAGCCGAGAAAGAGATATACTATTTACTATGATGTATTAGGGATCAGGATGAGAGCAATACTTATGCGTGGAGAAAGAGTCATTGCATATGAGACTCTGTATTAGAGGCCACATGAGGGGATTTAATCGACACCCAATCTTGAGTTGTCTATATTTGTTCATGCCTTATGTTGTTAGAGACATTATCTTTTGGGAGTGCATTATGTGGTTTTCACTGATCACAAAATTTTCATATATATATATACTCAGCCCGATCTAAATTTGAGATTGTGAAGTTGGGTCCAATACCTTTAGTATTATGACATTGATCATTCAAACATGTCAGGGAAATGCAACCCATTTGCTGATATGCTAAACAGGTGGACTCCGATACATGAACATCAGGAGGCCAGTAGTGATAGGTAGCTTATGTCTCTATTATGTGAGATTCATTTGGAGGTGATCGACAGATATGGGAAGTGGTTTCTTTCTTTAGTAGTTTTTACTTATAAACATCTTGATTGATGGATAATGTGACATCTATTAGACTCTAAGGGCCTAGTTCTATGGGAGAGACAATCAAGAGAGGACCGTATTCCTGGATGAATAGTAGGTGAGGATGAGATCTTACATTTTCATGGGCGCGTATGGGTGTCAGTAAACATACATGAGAAGTTGATGTGGGATATTCAATTCTCAGTTTGGGTAGTTCATCCTAGTTTCACCAAGATGTATAATGATCTACATAGTTTGTATTGGTGGATAGTGATGGAAAGGGATGTTTCTGGTTTTCCCTGAGGTGTTCCACCTATCAGCTGCTAAAGGCGGAGCATCAACGACATGATGGTGTATTAAAAAAATTACCCATTCTTGTGTAGATATGGAATGATGTCGTTATAGACACTGTGACATGTTTACAGAGGTCACATTGAGGGAATGTTGTATTTTGGGTTATCATTGACATACTCACGATGGTTTATCACTTCTTTTCAATCAAGTATATCTTCCGTGTTGATGAGATCAGATGGTTGTACATCCGAGGAATTATATATCTACATGGGGTTCCACACTCCATTGTTCCAGATAAGGATGCATGTTTTACTTCTTGGGTCTGGTAAGGATGATAGAGGGATTTGTGTACACATGTATTTCTCAATATGACTTACCATATACAAACAGATGACCAGTCTGGGCATACGATATAGGTGCTAAAAGATATGATTTGAGCATGTATCCTAGATTTTGGTAGTTCTTGGGAGAAACACATAACCGCTGTGTAGTTTTCTGACAATAATAGTTTTCATGAAATGATTCATATGACACCTTAAGATGATATGTACTAAAGTTCATGCCGATCCCCCCCTATGTTTGTTGGAAGAAGGATAGATTGCTATGTTGGGGAATCGTCTTGTTCAGAAGACCATAGAGAAAGTGGAGTTTATTTGGAAGAGGATGGGTACTTCCCAGTCCTGTAATAAGTGTTATGATGATCGACAGAGATGACCTCTAGAGTTTGATGTCGGAGAACAGGTTTTTCTATGTGTCTCACCAAAGATGGGACCCAAGAGGATTAGGAGATGTGACAAGCATTCTCCGAGATATGGTGGACCATTTTAGGTTTTAGAGAGAGTTTGTCTTGTTTTCTATTGGTTACATTTACCTCAGAGGTAATGTGCTATGCACAACGTCTTCCACGTTTCTTAGTTGCGGTGTTAAATCTTAGCCACGTCTCATGTCTTTCAACCCGTGGACATTGAGGTGTAGGTGGATGCATTGTTCGAGGAGAATCCTATCCTGATTGTTGATCACAACATGATGGTTATTCGTGGTTGGTTGGTTCCCCTGGTATGGGTGCTATGGCAGCACGGGAGAGTACATGACGAGACATGGGAGAGAGGGACTGGTGTGCGATCTTAGTGGCCAAAGCTGTTCAGGGATTAATTCTCACCACCTTATTAAGTAAATTCATGGACTAATTTATTAAAGGGGATATGTTTGTAAGAAATTAGATCTTCTTTCAAGGTTTTTCTTTTACTTTTTTTTTATTTTTTGGGAAATGAGAGTTTTTAGAAATTTAAGGAGTACATGTCGTGCACAATTTATTACACGACGTGTAATCGGTTTCCACGGGTGATCGTGTAATGGATGTGTAACAGATGAGTACAAGTCCATGTGGGGTGACATGGAGACCTCCTAAAGCAGGGGCCATTTAAAGAAAGTACATGTCGTGTAACTTTGAAGAAAATATGTTGTACTTTCGTCTTATTTAATTAAATGGTTTGGGGTCGCGTCTCATTTTCATAAATACAATCTTACCCATTCCTCTCATCCACGAGCAACCATATGACACAATTCTTCTCTGATCCCCTGTCCAGCCATCCAATCTATGAATTGACCACCGTCGATTGCATTGGAATCATCACGAAAATCTCTTCCTCATTATAGAGTCTCATTTCTTGATTCTTCAACATTTGTGACACATCCTTACTTGTAATTTTTTGGCATTTTTGTAGATATATGGTGTTCTATGGAAATTCAAGGACTGAGGTTCATGTATATAGATCGTAAAACATAGAGGTAGGTGTTTTTTGACTTTATGTACTTATTCGTTGAGATATATATTCAAAAGTTCCCAAAACCCTTATTCAGGATATTGTGTAACTATGGATTTTATCATTTTTATTGCTTGATATGACTTGGGTGCTTATGTAGATGATTAATGATTGTAAATAGGGTTATTTTCCATACTATGGATGTGTTCTCGTGTTTTCTTGATATTGACTGTTTGATCCAGCTTTACCTGGTAGCCAAATTTTTTTCCATGACTACTGTTGTTAGGATGGAGTGACACTATCTGACATGCATGTGTTAGGCTTTATACCTATTATCCAGGTAGTAATTTGAGCATCACAATTCATGCTGATTATCATTTGTGCACGATAACATTACACGGGGAAATGGGAACCTGGTGATGTAGACCATTGGGGAAATTGACCATGAGGTCATTCCTAGAGTTTCTGTTATAATTATCACGCTGTGAGACCATATGGCGGAATTGAAATTGTGTTCTTCCTCATAGTGTTTGTTGTTCTATTACAATACCACATGATGAATTGTTGTAGAGTGCTTCCTCAGAGTGTCTATAGTTTATCTATAATTGACAGTAGAGGGAATTGAACGTGAGTGCTTTATCAAAGATTATTTTTCATGATACCAAAGGGGATAGACTGTGTGAGCAACCTAAGAGGTATTTATATCCATGTAAAAGTTGAACCAGTGAGTTTAAGCTATGAAAACCTACCCAGAGGGTTACATGAGATTATTTGGTTGAACTAGAGTGGATATGATGTGAGAACTTCCCCAAGGGTTGCTTGTTTTCATTTTGTTGATAACATTATTAAATGTAAATGATTTAATTGAAATTTTGGGACTCTTTACTTTTGATTAATTCCTTGTTTATTTCTTCATTTTACATTGCCTTATATATATACATATTCAGTAACTGTAAGGCATAAATCATTGGGTGGTCACCTATTAGGATTCGTCTCACACCTTATTTGGGTCATGCTTTTGGTCCCAAATAGATTATATTGTTGAAGGTATATATAAGTAAAAACACCCTTCTACTTATGGTGCTTGATATCTATGGAGATGAAGAGAATGGGAACAATCTAAGGTTTGCGATGAAATTAGAGTTTATTTGTTTTTTAGTTTGGGTTGGTAATGTATTCCGGCAATGTGACTTGTTTGGATGATTTCCTTGACATATGTGACTTTCTTTATTTATATATGTTCTCCAATTAATTATTACTTTTAGTCATCCTATATTTTCGTGTTCCATGTTATTAATGCTTCTGCTATAGTCTATTATTGTTAACTATTTATATCCACTGAATCACTATACCAATGAGGGCACAACTTCTCCATTATCACGCCCAAGGACCTATCCACTAGTCGGAAGACTCTAGCATTTTGGAAAATGTGCTTGAGTCCATGTGACCAACTAGGTACGGGGCACCTCTAAGAGGAAACCAGAATCAGGACATCACAATAATGAATAATATATTCTCAGAAGTATTGATCTATTATTTAAAAAAAAGTGGATCATAAGACCCTATGTATGAAGGGGATTCTTCTATAAGGACCAAGCCTTATAATATTACTTAACCTTGAGTTCAATCAAGAATTAACATTGCGGATATTTTGAAGAATCTAGTTTTATAGAAATAATCCATAACTATTACATTTCATCTCAAATATTACAATGTAGAAAATTATTATTAGTATCATTTTTTTTCATAAAATTAATACTATTAAATGGAAAAACAATTATTTTCTTGGTAAAAATATTCTTGAATTATTCCTTTCTCTTACACTTCCTTATACCCTTTGAAAAAAAATCAAAAACATGGGATGAGCATAAAAATAAAAGTATGAGTTATAAAATATCGAATGAAAACATTAGTCCATCAACATATACCAAATATAAGCTCTTTAACATACCAAATGAAATCATACTATTTATGAATAACATATATAAATCATAAATAATAAAGGTAACTTTTAGCATCCATATCATACATACATTGTAGCTTTCATAGCTACATTGGGTGTTACATTTGAATACCCATCACAATATATTTCTGAAATATATTAGGACAAACTATAACATTTAATGCTGTAACATTACCAATGCATTAGAGATCTATTCTAGGCTCACACGCCCTAGGTTTATCACGAAACTTCCCATATACATAAACAATTCCCACAAACCATAACATTATCATAACACATGAACAATCATAAATAAAAGATAACATTTCCACATTGAAATAACAATATTAAATTTCAATATATAGACATAATAAATCCATTCTAAAAATAATTTTCAATACCATAATACGTAAAAATAGTATATGATATTTATTTTCCTTTTAAGAACATTATGGCTTATTAAGGGAAGAAAATATCAAATAATGCTTATGGTGGCATAAAGGTCATTGTCACCGCGTACGTTAAGAATAAATATTCTATATTTTCATATAGTAAAAATAATCATAGAAAAATATTCCATTTGAATAAAATGAAAATTAAAATGGGTTTATTCACCATAATGAATAACATCATGTATAAATCAAAATATTCTTCAGTGAAAAGAGATTTAGACGAATTCCCTTACCTTGGGTTTGGCTTGTCTTGTTCTTTCATTATCTCCCAGAATAATATGCTTAAGTTAACTATAGATTCATCAAAAAAAATTCATGTTTATTAATTCTTATATATTTCTTATTACCTTGCTATAACAATCATGTAATTATTCATGTTCATATTTTTGTTTTTGTCAATTTTCGGTACTTAAGTCAAAAAGAACATGGTATAATTACAAATTGTCTGTATGGTCAAATGTAAATTATTTACAGAATGATATTCATGATTTAGATATAATATATATCATATATATCTAGTATATATTTAGTTATAATATTTAGTATCATTTGTATATATGGAAATGAAATTCACGGTTCATAGAGACAGTATGTCATATGTATGCATGAATGCTACATACATTTATTCTTTTCATTTTTAAAAAATTAAAACCAAATGATACATATGTATATTATAATTTCAGTATAATATAATATATTATGTAAATTACATATGTTAATTAACCCCATCATTTATATGATCAATGTATTGTATGAATGAGTCATATCACTTTGAGGGTCCAGTAGTCCACACTTCCTCAAATGAAAATATCGTATTCAGACATTATTGAAACAATAAAGGTATGATATAATTGAAAAATACCAAAAATTGAGAAAATATTAATAAAATATATATCACATATAAACATAGTTCCATCATAATGGCCACCATGAGAGGTGGTAGGAAAAAATTGAACAATCATCGTTTTGTGAGGCCTTAGTTTGCCATCCACAGAAGCAACATGTTCCAAATCCATTAGACGGAGGTATTTGTAAATGTAGTTGGAATAAATATCATAAAAAATTACATATTATATTGTTTATACTGGTGTTATTATGTAATAAAATAAAAATAATATAATTGGGAGTGAATAAGTTGTATAATGGAAAAGAATTTTAGAGAATATACTACCTCTTAAAATTTGTAATTCTCTCGATTTGAGACAAAAAAATTCTTTAATGGAATTAATCCTAGGGGAAATATTCTATGAGGAAGATGGGGGTGTTGGTAGATTCTCTATTTATATTTTGGACGATCCAAAGGGCTTGAGAGGTGTTTTTAATGGGTTAGAGGTGGCAGCCTCTTATAAGATGGAGGGTGGCTCTTCAGAAATGATTGAAAATATTATTTGATTATAAAATTATGCTCTATTTCGAATGGTCCAAAACTAATTAAATTAGATGATAATATTAATATAATAATAAATAGAATCATCCAATAAAAATTGTATATGTTTTGATATTTATTAATCTTTTTCGTTTTTATTTTACCATTTTTTACTATTACCATTTTATCAAGAATTTAACACTACGAGAATAAAAATAGTTACAAAAACATGAAAAATATACATTTAAAGAGTTAATAATAAAATTATAGACTTATGATCACTATTTTTCAAAATATTATATATTTTTTAATTTTATAATATTTAATAAAATATTTTATATTTTAAAATATGAATTATATCAATTTTGATACTATTCATATCATTAATTTTTAAAGAATACATAACAAATTTATTATTTAAAAAATATTCATTAATAGAAATATAACTTGTATCTATAATACCAATTTTTTTTATGAGATTAAAATAATGAAATTACATTTATTTTTACATTTTTAACATACATTATTTGAATCAATTATTAATGAAGCAATCACTACATCACCATTGTGTCATAATGAAATTTATTCATTTAATTTATACAAATTATAAATAAAATATAATAATTTAAGAAATCATTTTATCTTTATATGAACTTTTATAGTCTCATCTATCACTTATATAACCATATAAAAAAATTGTTTTACTAAAAAGAAAATGTCTATGTAACATTTTCCTTATATTTAAATTATTTTGTATAAAATTCCATTTTCAATTACAAGTTGCTCTTTGGGGTCCCAAAATTGACCCATGGATGGCCATGGTCTGACATGTATCATGCAATAGGATTTGGACACGAGTTATTGTAATTTAATATTATTATAATATTATTTTTTACCCTTATTTACCATATTTACTCTTTAACCATTGTAAATATAACATTTACTAAAGTTACTCATTATAATTTATAAAAAATAAAGATACATATTTACCCTATATGGACCTAATGATTCCAAAAATATTATTCATTTTTAAAAATTCAAAACATAGAAGTTTCAAAAATCAATTTAACATTAATTCTCATTTTCAAAACCAGAAAACATGTTTTTAAGAAATAATAACACTCAAAAGATTGACATGTGTTTATGTCCAATATCAACGTGAAATTATTTATAAAAAATAAATACATGATTAAATGATAAAATTATAACCCAATTACACTTTATAACTAATTAATATGATAATATAACCATATAAATACATGAGTTAAAAAGACAATTTTGACTTAAAATGCATTATTTTTCACTATTCATTAAAAATGAACATAAAAAACAATATACTCAATGTAAGTTTTGATATACATCTTCCAAACAATAAGATTATTTTTTCAAATGGATCATGTAAAATTGAATAAATATAGATTTAAAATGGGTTCAATATCAAAAGGTTGTAAAACTAACATTTAATAATATTAGCGTATTTATGCTTAAAAGTGGATTCATTCATATTATAAGCCTCTAAATTTTATTAGATAAATTTAAAAACATTTAACAAAAAATTTTAATCATAATATGGTTGTCTATGTTCATTCCTGAAAATAAAATAACTAGGCATTAACTACAATAAAAATAATAATTTTATATTATTGTTTTTTCAGTATAACTCACCATTGTGTGCAATATAATTCTTCCGAGAAACACATTATTTCGAATTGGGTATTACATAGAACATAGAATCATATTTAAAGTAAAATTAATATTTAATTCGCAAATATAAATAAATATGAAAATGTCCTATTATTTATTTACTAGGATATTTCATCCTTCCCCCTTTTAGAAATTGTGTCATCACAATTTTATTCAATTATCAAATAAGTTGTGGTATTTACCCTTCATACCATTTTTAGATACCCACATTTCCTCATCAACCTTATGGACTTTCCATAAAACCATTACGTAATGAATTACCTCATTATGAAACAATTTCTCTCTTCGGTCAAGAATCAGGACTGATTTTTCTTCATAAAAAATATTTTCTTCACCTGAAATATATGTGGACCCAAAATATGAGAAGGATCCAGAATATACTTTCTTAACATTGAAACATGACAAAAATTTTGTACCTGGGATTAACATGGAGGAAAATCCACACTATTGGAAACTGATCCAACATTATCTAGGATTTGAAAGGGTCCAATGATCCTCAGACTCAACATTACCTCATTAAAAAAACACATCACACATTTAAATGGACAAACCATGAAAAAGGCACGATCACCTTCCTCAAAAAAATGATCCTTTCTCCGGATATCTACATAAATTTTCTTCCTTCTATCATATATTCTCATTTTCTCATAAATAAACTAAATTTTGGCTGTCATCTCTTCTACCAATTATAGTCCCATAAATTTCTTTTCACCTACATCATCTCAAAATGATAGAGTATGAAACCACTTTCAGCATAATGACTCAAATGGTGACATCTGTGTACTGGAATTTAAACTGTTATTATATGAAAAATTCAACCCAAGGATGATATTATTCCCAACTACCCTGGTAATCCATTGATAATGCATGTAACATATCTCCCAATGTCTAAATTGTTCGTTCTCGATGATAATATGATTATGGATGAAAAGTTGTACAACAATATAATTCAGTACCCAATGACATATGAAGGCCCTTCTAAAAGTTAGTGGTGAACCTGTGATCACTATCTGATAATAAGGAGAGGTAAAATTAACATAATCGACTCTCTATTTAATAGATAATTGGGAATTTTGATTTAGAGACACATTATCATGAATTAGATGAAAATGTGTATATTTAGTTAACAAATCAATAATATACCATATTCCATTTTTACCTTGTCAATTATTTTGTAATACCATGAAAAATATCCATGGACACAATTTCCCATTTCCACTCTAGCACTAGAAAAGGATGAAGCACACTTTCGATAATAGCCACTCATTTTTAACCTATTTAAAAATAAAAAATCTCAAGGTAAATTCAGAAAAATATCTTTTCATTCCGTCCCACCAATAATCCTCTTGATGATCTCTGTACATCTTATTAATCGTAGGATGAACATAAAACAGATAACTATGAACATCATTTAACAAAACTTTCTTTAAATGTTAATCACAAGACAAACACAATTTATTTTCAAAACTCAAAACAAAAACTCAATCAATATAAATCTAAGGTAACATGACATTGTGAACCATTTCTACCATTTTCTACAACTCATTGTATTCTTTCTACACATTCTTTATTCTGTATACTATAGATGATTGTACTGAAACCTAAAACAATAAAGAGTAATTTCCTGCATAGAAAACATCTTTATTAATGTTCATCAAATAATTAATAAAAGTATATCCTTCCAAATGTACCTCGGATAATGTAGTATTAGTTATTCGACTAAAATAATTGGACACATTATTTTATTTTTATATAGGGTAATGAATTGTTTCATCATAATAGTTGATTAATTCTAGCCATCTCCTAGGTCTCATGTTCAATTCTTTCTTACTTAATATATACTTCAAAAAAATTTGATCAGTATATATTTCTCAATTTACTCTATAGAAATGAAGATTTTATATTTTTAAAGAGAAAAAATACCAGGTAAGTCCATATCATGTGTAGGGTAATTTAACTCATGAGGTTTCAACATACGTGAAGTATTAAAAAGCACCGGATCATTATTTATAAGGACAAAGAAAAGTCCTTTCAACAATGAATCATTGTATATAACAAATTCATCATCTCTTGAAGGTAATTCCAAAACTGGGGCATTCTCCAATCTTCATTTCAATTCCTGAAAACAATCATCACAATCTTTTGTCCAAATGAACTTATCACCCTTTCTCGGTAACATTGTCATTGGGCTAGAAAACGATGAAAATATTTCAACAAACCAGATTTAATAACCTAGAAAACCCAGAAAACTATGAATCTCAGTTATATATATCGACCTTTTCCATTCTTTAACAACTATTGTTTTTAAAAGATCAACATTTATTCCATCTTTAGAAACAATGTGACCATTGAATGAAATTATTTGTGACCATAACTAACACTTTCTTAATTTCCCATATAGTTTATTTTCTTTTAATGATTTCAGGATAACCCTCAAATGATTTACATGATCCTATTTACATTTATAATAAACCAAAATATCTATAATAAATACAACCATGAACATATCCATGAAATCATGGAAAACATTATTCATAAGATCCAAGAATATAGTTCGTGCATTGGTTAACCCAAAGTATTAACTAAAAAATCATAATGACTATATCTCTTATGAAATGCAGTCTTTGGAATTCCTTTTTCCTTTACACTCAACAGATGGTACCCCGACCTCATATCAGTCATTGAAAAATATAGATCTCCCTAGAGCAGATCAAAAAAAGAATCAATATGAGGAAAATGATACTTATTATAAACATTTATCTTATTCATGGCTATGTAATCACTACAATGTCTCATTGAACTATATTTATTTTTAACAAACAATATAGGATCACACCATGGTAATTTGATATGTTGAATAAAAACTTTATCTAAAAACATCAGAAATATATGTTTTGACTCAAAAAGTTCAATATAAAAAACTTGATAATGATTTTTGAAATTTTTTTAGCATCAAGATATTTCTCAATAGTAAATTCAACATCTTAGTTAGATATTATACCTAGAAACTGATTAGAAAAAACATCAAGAATCTCATTTACCACTAGCACATCATTAATCTGAACAGTTCCTTTGTTTTCACCAATATGATAAAGGTAACATTCATTTCCATCTTTTACTTGTTTATCACCTTCTTGATATTTTATCAAAATTAAGGGTCCATTATTGTACACAAATTAAAATTCATTATAGAAAGAAACCTATTTAACTATGCAGTCAATATTATCCTGATAAATAGAAATCCAATCCATACCCAATATAACATAAAACTCTACTAGGGGTAGAACAATGAGGATTGATGGGAGATTCTTTTCATACACAAGTACATGAAGGTTCTTATAATTTCTTTTGGTATCAACATTTCTTCTAGGTGTTCTTACGAAAATTTCAAGACTCATATCTTGAGATGGAATTCTCAATTTACTAGAATATTTGTAAAAAATGAAAGAATGTGTAGACCCTAAATCAAACAACACAATGGCATAATCTGAATAAACTAATAGTGTATCTAATACTACATCAATTGATGGATGAACATCCAGTGAAGTAGTTTCAAAGGAATTCACCACACCTTTCTACTAGTAGTCCTACTTCATTCCTTCAGTTGAGTTCATCATTAGATAGTAATATATGTAATGACCCATTTCATTTCACCTAAAACATTTTACTGACTAAAAATCACATTTTGTCTTATCATTCCCCTTATCATTTTTAGGGAAATTATGAGATTTATGTCCCATTTTCCCACAACATAAGAACATACTAAAAATCAAAAGACATTCACTACTGTGCTTTTTACAAAATATTTTACAAACTGTAAAATTATGTTTCAAACAATCAGACTTTTTTGAAGAGATCTTCCCTTTACCCTCCCACCTCTACCACTTATTTAATTGTTGGTTAAAAACACCTAATCATCAACACACCCGTTTCCACCTTCTACAGACATCAAACAAGATTATCGTATCTTTTGAACTCATGGGAAGATAAATCCATTAGATATGTTGGATTTAATCCTGAAGAAAAATGATTGACATTGGTATCAAGATTTTGTTTGAAATTTGGAACATACATTGCCAGTTGAGTGAATTTTTCTTCATAAGAAGCAACTGACTCATCCTCCTTCTCTAAATCTAGTAATTCATTTCCCATCTGAAGTCAAATTTCTATAAGAAAATATTTCTCACAAAACACACCTTGGAATTAATTCCAATCAACTATATAAATCTCCTCACTATCCCTGTTATTTTAACCATCAACCACCACTAATCAGCTTCACATTAAAAATTATAAACAACGAGACTAAAATTATGCTGTTCTGAACACCACATGACATAAAAAATCTTTTCTAGTGTATTAATAAACACATTAGATAGCACCGGTTCAGATGATCCTCTTAATTATGCAGGATATTGACTCATGAAATGGTCCAATATAGAAATATTCATATAGGGTTGATCTGGTTGATCTCATTCATGTACACCACCACGATTGATAGCATGATTCATCTATTCCATCTCTACAACAAATAGTTTAGTTCCAATTTTTACCATATCAGGTTGCTATTTTTGAAGGTTGCTTTCATTCTAATGTTCTCCCATCATAAGTTACCGGTTTCCGCTACAGAAAAAAATTTTGAACACAAAAATATCTTAGGCAAAGCCACATGGTAATCTTTAAATTCAATATCATTTCAATCATACCATAAATTAATTTATGGATATTAATTTAACAATATTCAAAAACCTAATGTTGTCCAATCCAAAATCTAGTACCAACTATAAGGTTACATCCATAGAAAATTACTTAACCTTCAGTTAAATCTAGAATTAACATTAAAGATCTTTTCAATTTTAGGGTTTTAGAGAATTCGGCCATAACTATTACATTAAATCTGAAATATTACAATGTAAACACTTATATATTTTATAAATTTTTTCATAAAATAAAAACTCTTAAATGAAAACAAGAATTCATTTCTTGTTATAAATAATCTTGAATTTTTTCTTTATCTTACACTAACTTAAACACTATAAAAAAATTAAAAATCATTGTATGGGCATAAAAATATCAATAAGGGTTAAAAAATAAATAAAGAAAACATTATTTCATCAATACATAGAAATTATAGTCTCTTTAGTATACTTCATGAAATCATAAGATGTTTCAATAAAATATAGAAAGCGTAAATCATAATGGTAACTAGTGGCATCCATATCATATATATAATGTAACTTTCATAGAAACATGGAGAGATACGTTGGAAAACCCATCACTGTATATTCACTAAATCTATTAGGAGAAACATTAATGTTTACTTTCATCATGTTAACCAATTAATTGGAGATCTATGTTAGGCTCACCTACCCTAGGTTTATCATTGAAGAATCTGTATACGTAAAAAATATCCAAGAACTATAACAAAATCATTACAAATGGAAAAGCATAATGGAAAGATAAAATTTCCACATTGTAATCACAATATAACATTTCAATAAATTGATATAGTAAATCCATTATCAAAACCATTTTTAATACCAAAATACGTAAACAGAGTATATGGTATTTATTTTCCTTTTAAAAACATCACTACTTGTTAAGGAAGCCAAATATCAAATAATGCTAGCGGCGATGAAATGTTCGTTGTCAACGCATACGTTAAAAACAATATTTTTTTATTAAAAACATTCATTGAATAAAATTACCTTTGAATGAAATGAATATTCATAGGGGTTTAGAAACCATATAAAATAATGTGATGTGTAAATCAAAATATTCCTCAATGAAAGAAGAATGAGATGATGTTCCTTACCTTGATTTCAAATTGTCTTCTTCATTTTTTATCACCATGAATAATAAACATAAGTTAATTCTACTTGATTGAGAAACTTTTTAATTTTTATTATTCCTTTCATATCACTTATTACCATTTAATAACAATCATGTAATTATTGAAGTTTATATTAGGTATTTTTTTGATGTTTAGTACTTTAGTCAAAATGAACTTGTAATAATTACAAATTGTCCATGTCATCAAAAGTAAATAATCTCTAGAATGATATTAATGATTTAGATATCATATATTTTATATATATCCAGTATATATTTATTTATTATAGTCCATATCATTGGATATATGATATTGAAATTCATTGTTAATGGATACGGTAAGTCGAACGTATGCATTAACACTGCTTTCATTTTTTTCATTTCATTAAAGGAATGAGAATCAAATGATACATAGGTATATTAAAATTCCAGTATAAAATAATATTTTATATACATTAAATAATTTCATTAACAGTATTCTTTTTTTGTTACATGAATGGTATAAACGAGTCATTTCACTTTCACGGGCCGGTAGTCCGCACTTCCTCAAATAAAGTTTTTTTATTTACACATTATTGTAAACATAAAGGTATGATATAAATGAAAAATACAGAAAACATATATAAAATATAAATATAATATATATCACATATAAAAATACTTTCATCATAATGGAAACCTTGAGAGGTGGTTCGGAAAAATTGAAGAATCCTCGTTTCATGATGCAGTAGTTCCCCATCCAAAGAAACACTATGATCTAAATCCCTTAGGTAAAGGTGTGTGTATGTTTAGTTTTAGTACATGTCAAAAAAACAACCTTTTATATTGAGTATTTTGGTTTTGTTATGTAATCAATGAAAAATAATACAATCTGGAGTGAAGAAGTAGAATAATAGAAAAGAATTTTAGAGAAGATGCTACCTCTTAAAATATGTAACTCTCTTGATTTGAGCCCAACGGATTTCATGAAATGGATTATTCTTAGGGGAAAGATTTTAAGGGGAATAGTGTGATGTTGGGAGATATTTATAGTATTGTTTGGATGAGCCATGGGGCTTGAGATGTGTGTGTAATGGGTTAGAGTTTGTGGCCTATTATAAGAGGGAGGGGAGGCTCTATAGGAAATATTGACAATATTATTTTATTATAACATGTATTTTAGTTTAAAAAAGATCAAAACAGATGAAATTAGAATATAATATGTATATAAGTTGAAATAAAATCATTCAATAATAATTGGATAGGTTTTGAATATTTTTTAATCTGTAGCTTTTTTATTTATGCCTTTTCACTCTTACCGTTTTATAAAGCTTCTAACTCATTGAGAATCAAAATAGTTACCAAAACATGAAAAATATCAAATTAAAAAGACAATAATAATATCTGAGATGTAGGATTACTATTTTACCTAATATTAGTTTTTTTTATTTTATAATATTTAATAAAAATATTTTATATTTTAAAATATTAATTTTGTTAATTTTTACACTATTCATATCATGTCATTTTTTAAAACCCATATAAACTTTATTGATTCAAAAAAATATCATTAATATAAAATTTTATATTTAAATATCATCAATAAAATCTTTGATGACATTAAAATAACAAAATTATATTTATTTTAACATTGTTAATATCATTTTTTAAACCATTATTAATGAAGTAATCATTGCATCACCATTGTGTAAAAACTGAATAAATTTATTTAATGCCTAACAATTATACAGAAAGTACAATGATATAGGAAATATTTTTATATTTCATTCAAACTATTTACAGTTTAATATATCACTTATATAACCCCATATAAGTTTTGTTTACTAAAATATATATGTGTTTGTTAAATTTTACTTATCATTAAATTATTTTTTTATAAAATATCATTTTCATTTAAAAGTGGCTCAATAGGGTCCCGAAATTGACCTAACGATGACCATAGTTGGACATGTATCATTCAGTAGGATTGGGTAATTTCTTAGGGTATTTTAATATTATTATTTTATCATTTTTTACACTTAATTACCAGATTTAACCTTTAAACATGGTAAATAAAATATTTAATGATATACTATTCAAAATGTCAAAAAATATAAAATATTTATTAAAACATTTTGGTCCTCCTAATTCAACATATGGAAACAATTTTTATCAAATTCAAAACACAAATATTGTTGAAATGAACGTAAAATTAATTCCAAATTCCAAAACAAAAAAGTGTGTTTTTATAAAATAATAACATCCAATATATTGACATGTGTATACATCCAATTTCAATGTGAAATTACATAAAATGTCAATAATTGGATTAAATGATCAAAATATAGTACGACTACACTTCAAAACCAAATAAACGGATAATCTAACCATATAAATAAATCATATGAAATGACAGTTTTGACATAAATGCAGTATTATTCACAATTCATTAAAAAAAGAACATTATCTATAAAATACCATAAATTTACCCAAAGTAAATTTTGATATCGCACTTTTAAATTAAAAGTTTATTTTCTCAAATAGAACATATAAACGTGACAAAAATTGATTTAAAATTGTTCTATATCAAAAGATGGTAAAACTACATTTTTAAAATATTATATAATTTATGCTTAAAATTGGATTCATTCTCGTTTTAGGCCTCCAAATTTTATTGGATAAATGTAAAAACAAATACAAAATATTTTGAATTATAATATATTTTGTTCTCTTAATTTATTCTAATAAAAAAGTTAGGTGTTGACTACCCTTTAAAATAATTATATTATATAATTATTATTTTTATTATGTCTCGGCATTTTGTGAAACATTAATTTCAGAGAAACCCATTGTTGCAGGTCAAGGATTCCATCGAACACATAATCCCCTTTAAAGTAAAATTAATATTTAATTCAAAAATATTAACAAGTATAAAAATTTCATATTCTTTATTTACTAAGGATGTTACAGTTTCCATATGGAAACAAAACATAATGTTGTTCCTTATTTTGTTTATTTGGATGCCCAACATGATTCATAGGTTGATAATTATGTTTGAGAATAACAATGTGGTTTTTCATTCCTAATTCAATAACATTCGGTTTATCAAGTGGATAATTTTTGTATTTTCCATTTATTTCACCATTAATGTTGTTTATTTGGCTTTCGTCAATTGACTAAAACAAAAAACATAGATTTGGAAATAATTATCAAATTGATAAACCGCATTGTCATGAAACATTTCAAATAGGATATCTAGATTATGACACATTTCTTAATATAAGACACTTTATATATATACAATGTTATTAATAGAAATTTTATTTTTAAATCAGTCAAGATGAATCATGATGATTTTGTGAATTCCCAAATCCTATCCCCCACGAGTGTAAAACCAGGGGTCTGGAAATGCCTGTTTTTATGTACCTGATAACCAAGAGTCAGGACCGAAACATCATATCAAATATGTTATTCATATTTACATTTATGCCAGATAATCTACTTGTTATATCCATAAACATATTTATTTCTATAAATTCACTCACTATACCCTTTACAAAAATTCACAAACATTTTATTATACTTTTCCATATCTATAGACTTATACTTAAACATGTCATTAGAGTTCTCACTAATGATTTCCCATCCAATATTCTAAATGATAAATTATCCTTTTCTCTATTACAGAGTATAATGACCCTCACATTTTATACTTTACCATTATATTCCTTTTGTATAATACTTGAAACATTATACTATGATACACACATTGACTGTACAAGTCATGTTCCTTTTGAATCACGAAAGCATGAAAACTGGTACATAAATAAGATACATCATCTCCCACTAGGTGCTTCTATAATATCTCCCTTATTAGACCCATAAAATATAACACATATCATCATTAAATGGGTGAAGGAAACATAAAAATGGTTCATCTTTGTTGATTAGTAAGGGTAAACAAGGGAGATACATATGAATAATCATGGACATAAGTGTATGAGAACAACATCATTAAAACAAAAGATCATACCCTGCATATCAAAGATAATAAACAAGAATCATAGAATAAATTGTGCGAGATCATAAGACATGAATAATAAGAAAAAAGTGATTATAATCCATGATTGAATTACATAAGGGTAAAACAAATTACATAATAAATGAAATCACAACATTGGTATAAAACATGGAATTATGGATGAAACATAATCATATAATATGATTTCTATTGTATTTCTGCAATCATTTCCATGATCATATTGAGTGTATGGGTTCACTCCCCATACCATCTTGGTAGTCATTCTTAACTCCCATGGCCATCTTAGTAGAAGGAGTTCACTCCTGATATCGACTCAGTAGTCATGGTTCATTCCAATGGTTATCATATTAGTCAAGGATCACTCTGAAGATCATATTAGTATATCTCAAAAGATATAAATCATTACCCAATGAATTAGAGGTAGAGATAGCTCCCACCAATATCGTAATTAAATCATACATACTTATGACATGAAATCATAAAAAATCATATTATAAACCATGAAATGTAATATGTGTCACATACATGTAATCATATCATAATCCAAGAAAAAATACATGTTTCATAATCATATCATCAAATAATAAAAATTAATGGATGTAGGATTCATGATCACATATCCTATAAAATAGAAATTAATTTAATAAATATTTTAAACAATAAATATAAACTATTTTCCTAAACATGTAACCCATGGAAGAGAAAAAGGTTTCAGAAACACTATGTCCTAGAAAAATAAACCATTCAGAGAAAGAATGCTAACAGGTAGATTGAAACATTTTCCCAGAAATTTTTATGTAATAATAAAACATGTTATATTATATTGGAAATAATTTTTAAATATCATTTATAATCGTTTATTGAGGAATGTAACATTTTTTACTTGAAAAAAGGCTCCTTAAAACATAAATCAATTAGAAAACAAGTTCATTGAAAATAATTTGAAAACCTAGAAAATTGAAATTTACTCATTTTAAAACCTTTTTCTTTTAAATCATATAAAATAATATTGAAAACATTTTTAAAACAATTTCTAAAAACATTATTTCTGAAGTAAACAATTTCTAATGGAAATGTGAAATAGTTTAATATTTTTCATAAAAATATTTTCATTTTTATCATAAATAAAAATTAGTGGAAATATAGTAATAATACATTTATATATCTTAATTAAATATTTTATAATATACCTCAAGAGTTTTCTTGAGATATGGATCCTAATATTTGATCAATGGAAGAATATTCATAAATAATTATGATAAAAAATGGGATTATTTTGATTAAATCTTACAATATGGTAACTTGGGGTCATAATCTCCATGTAAGTAAAAGAAACTACATGTATCATTAAATATTATGAAATTTATGGTATTTATTGTAAAACATGTCAAATATCCCTTGGGAAAAGATGTTGGAGCATAACAACACATGAGTCTCAAAGAAAGAAAATTGAGATAAAACTATCTTACAGAATTGGTAACTCTTGAAACATAAATCCAATGAATGAAATATTAGAATGGATATGAAAATACACATAAATATAATAATAATAGTTATATAATAAATTAATTAGAATTATATAAAACTTGAAAATGAGAATAGTGGTCGACAAGGAATGTATATCATGGATATAAACAGTGAGTTGAAATTCCTTTACCTTGTGTCTTGACTCACATCGTACTCATTCAAATAATCTAAAAATAAATATAATTTTTCTACGAATCATTCATAGAATCATATTATTATATCTAATACTATATATTATTTTAATATGACCTTATATTAACCTCATTTTATCTATCAGATGTTAAGGTTTCACATCAAGAAATATTCTCTTTTTTATATGTATGCGTATTAATTTGACATAACTTTGGTCCTTATACTTATATCTTGATTTAAAAGATATAAAAAAAAAATATATAATTTATTTTCATTATAGATATAATTTATTAATTTATAAAATATGAATTTTATGAATTGTAACACATATTTAATGGTGAAAGAATGTTACACGTAAGCTTTAAAGTTGTTTTTATTTTTATTCTAACATTGAATGAAAGAATGTCAATGAAATATCTATACATATATTTATATATAAGTAATTTTTATAGTATCATGATTATTTCCTACATATCATAAATTCACAAAAATCATCTTTAATACACTGTATGTAGTGTGTGAACGAATCCCATCGCTTTGAAGGGGCGATAGTCTACACTTCCTCAAATAAAATTATCTTATTGACACCAAATGGAATGAATAAATATATCTGCTGTAATGTGAAATAATATTAAATAAATATTAAATATAAAATATAAAATATATAAATAGATTTCGATCAAAATTTTTACCATGAGAGGTGGTAAGGAAAAATGAACAATCATCGTTTGTGAGGCGGTATTTTTTCGTACACCTAAACAATATATTCATTACGCATTAGGTGGTTGTTTTTGTAAGTATAAATAAAAACCATAGAATAAAGATATCATAGTATATATAAGATACTGAAACTTTTATACAATCAGGGAATAACTAGAGTTTGTGGGTAGAGAATGAAAATAAAAGAAAATAGCTTGATGGAGGTGGTTACCTCTTAATCGGGTAACTCCTTTTGGTTTGTGCCAATAAAATTACATGGATTTTTTTCTGACCAGGGGAAGCTTCTATGAGAATGGGATGGATGTGGGAAATTTTATTGGTCATGTTATATCCAAACATAATTATTTTGTGGGGTTTTATGAATAAGGAGATGTAGTGTACTTTTATAGGGAAGAGAAAGAACAAACTTGAAATTTATTAAAACCAGATAGGTGTATGTACGTTGTTACATAAAAATCCATAAAAACAAAAAAAAATAAGGTTAATGGATGAAACCTGTTAATCTAATGGGTTTTTTAAAATTCTATATGACCTTTTCCCTGTTAAATTCATGGTTTCATAGATTTTTAACATTATTTTTTAATTAATCATTGTAATTAATTTTAATAAAAATTACTATAATTATATGAGAAAAAATAATATGACTTTATTAGAAATTGTAAATTATTATTATTCCTAATATTGAATCAATTTTTCCTAATTCTATTCATATAATTGTCATAAATTCTTGTAAAAATAATCCCAATTATGGGATGATACTATAGTTTTCTAAAGTAATAACATCTAAAAGATTCCTACATTTTATAACCAAATTCAATGTATATATTATTTAAATTATATTAATTTAATTAATTGATGAAAATTTTATATAATTAACATTCTAAAAAAGTAAAATATAATTTGACCTTATAAATAAATTAGATGGAAATGTAGTGTGGAATATAAATCCAATATTTTTTTTATTCCTCAAAAAATGAGGTTTCCAATAAATTTTTTTAATCTTCTCTAAAATCTAATTTATAAAAATTAAATTCTAAAATGAAGCTTATTTCATCAAATTATATATCTAATTTTTTTCAAAATAATTTTAGTATTTTTCAGTGAAATTCATTAAAAGCAGTTCATTTGAAGAAATATTATTTTTAAATATAAAAGGACTATACAAACAATTATATAATTCGTAATAAATATGTTTTATTTATATAAAAAAGTATAAAAAATATTTCAAAAGTATTTTTAAATATCCATATAAATATGTTTACTTTCTTGGTTAAAAATATATCATTTAAATAATTATAAAAATAAAATGATATTTTGTAAAAACATTGGTGTTGCATGTAACGTATGCCAAATCTATATTCCACATAACACATGCCAAGTCAATATTCTGTGTAACATACACCAAACAATTTTTATATTCAATGTATGAAATTTATTTTTGTGAAAGGAATATATGACATAGTGGATTGCAATGCACAAATGAAAATTTAATTTATATGAAATAATATCCATAAAACATCAGGGTGTTACAATTCCTGAATATATAATGATGTATAATCATAAGAAAATTGATTTTAGGGTGATATAATACCCTACCAATAATCATCCACATATACATGTTCCACAAAAAAATAAATCATCTTGATATATTAAATATCACATAAAAAAATAATCAGTTTCATAAATTCATAACATTATGTAAATATAAGACATCATATAATATAAAATTACCATTTTTCAATATTAATCATAAAATAATAACATAATTGGATGATTAAAAAAACTATTTATAATAGATAATCCTTGTAGATAAAATATAGGTAAAATTACATTTAAAACATTTACTTTTAAAAGAAAAATTAATAACGAATACTTAAAATGACATAATGCTTTCAAAATTGGGAAGTGAAAATAAATGAGAAAACATTAAATTCAAAAAAATGCAATATTTATAGCGGTATCATGAAAAACATATAACGGTTATGAAAATATATTTTAGAGTGGATGTTAAAATGACGTTTTTTAAAATGATTTACAAATCATTTGACTATTTTGAAAATGTTTTGTAGAAAACTGATATAAATGAAGTGTATTAAATTATTATTTAGAAATTTCATAAATAATTATGATAATCATATAGAAAATTTAAATTATCTTTTAAATAAAATAGTATAACATTGTACGGATGTAAAATATTGACATTTATGAAAAGATACATTGGTAAGAATGTGAGTTATTATTACCAACAATGGATATTCATTTTAGAAAAAATAATTTTCAAATATTTATAAATTTATAATGAGAAGTAATTTCTCTATAAGAAAATCAAAAATAAAAATAATATATGCGAATGTGTAGGATAAATTTATTATTAAAAATTTTATTCTGTTATGAAAGACAATTACCCAAAACATTAGAAATTAAGTCAATGAAACCTTTATAGGATTCGTATCATTTTAATCAAAACTCCCATTTGTATAATGAAATTAAATAAAACATCTATTATGATGAAATACAAGTGATTCCTATAAAATGTTACAAATTATGTAATATTTTCTCAATTTAAAATGAAACATGGTGTTTAGCTAAAAAGGTCTCAAGGGATTCATATTTGAGAAAAAGATACCATTACAACTTGAGTATCTTTTTTAAGAAATCATTGAAAGAGTATAGTGTTAAATAAAAATTAATTAAAATTATTAAAATATGATTCATTATATTATATATCAAATAGGAGTAATATAAATTGGAAAGAAAACAATGTTCATACTAAAACAAAGTCTCAAAGAGTGGAATTTTACATTATAAAACACATACCTTATTTCTCCGCTTAAAAATTCTTTACAAGTGCAAATAAAAGAGGGTTAAAATAATAATATAATATATTTTAATGATATTTATACCTAAAAATATTTATAATATTAATTTATAATCATTTTAATTACGTATATCAATTTTTTCTATATTTAGCCACATTTGGTGTCTATAGTTTTGACTATTTTTTGTAGTTTTACAGGAGTTGTGTTGTAGTTTGAACTTTTTCCAATGACATTCAATCAATATTCATTAATTTTATTATAATATAAGATCACAATTAATTTTTTCATAAACATATACATTTTTTCCTATTTTATCTATATTTTTTTAAGGTGAAATCAATAAAGAACATTTTTCGATCATTTTAAACCAACAATGGGAGTTTTTTTAATTAACAAGTTAAATATTGATGTATCCAATAAAATCACAAGAAAATAATTATTTAGATGATTAATACATAATATACATGGAATAATTCTTTCATAATCATCCATGATATATTTTCATGGAAATATTTAAATAGTTGTCAAGACTACCCCATTCTAGAGTCTGACAATACTAATTAAGTTTGTAAGGATAAGGTATTGATTATTTTGATATAATTTCATTATAAGATAATAATAATTTTATTATTTGTACATTATGTTCATTATCCTTTTTTGAATATGTTTGGAAAATTCATGAAAAAAAACAATAAAAATCATTATGGATGTGGAAGTCCACACAATGCATGATTAGCTTTTATGTAACTCAACTAATTATATGATTGAAGGTGGACAGTAAGTGACCATATATGAATCATTATAACATTATAAAAATAAATTTTTATCAATAAGATCATTTATTACTAACCATGAGTTGTGGTGAGGAAAAAATAAATGTGTCACTTTTTGAGGTGGAAAACAAATAAGACTCAGTATAATTAATTAGGTTTGTACTTGTAGAATTTTAAATGTTTCTATGAATATTATTGATTCCACAAGCTGAGTTACTGTGGGATTTTGGGGCCCTAAGATCCATAATAAATGAATATTAAAAATATTAAATATATTTTGTCACACTCATGTCGTTTCTCTTGAAACCTGGAATAACAACCGAGAGGAGTCGATGATCATAATTTTCATACTACAGTTGAGTCCAAAATGACATTCATTCCCTAGTCATGATAAAAAATTTATTAAGTATGGCTTATCATTCAAAGGCATGTTTGTGGTGGGTTGTTAAATTAGGAGTAATAAATTGATGGAATTAAATTAATAACCAATTTCCCCACCCACACACCTATGGTTGGAATGTCACAAGTATTGGAAAACCCCATTCATGTAAAAATTTAGAGTGATGTTAAACCGAGGATAAATTGAGGTGTTGAGGTTCCATTGATCCATGTTTGTGAGGTTCATCATCATTAGATCGAGTATATGATTGATGAGGGTTTTGTTTTAGACCTAATTATTCAATGTATTGTTATGAGGTACACGAGTTTGAATTTTAGTTGTGATCCCCATTATTATGTATTAATTTCAGGGTTTAGATCCCTATAAAAATATCTAGAGATTCCTCGTAGGTCTATTTGTTGGTTTTATGGGAAACTAGGGTATATATTGTTACTTATATGGTAATTACCATAGAAATTTTTATTTACATGGTGTGTAAACCAACTTGACATGGCGTGTTTTATTCCAATTTAGAAAAGATGACTTTTCAAGACTAAATGACTTTTTCCTAGGTTACATGCCATGTAGTGAACCCATATTGTTTGTCCCAAGGACATGGTCAGGGTAGCCATGCGATATTAAATTCTCGTGTATAAGTTCATGACCAAATTACATGTACACCAGGTCTATGTAATGGGAAAAGAGAAAATGACTTGACTATGTGGCCTTCTATTCTTGACATACCTGTACCATGGGGTACATGTCATGGAGGAGTCACTATTGGCTGATTTATGTGGAGGAAGAACATAGTCAGTAGCCTGGAAAGGAAGGGAGTTCCATTTAATTCATTTATATACTGTTTATGACTACATGGGTTGCAAAGACATGAAAATAGGTTACACGACTGGGTGAACGTGTGGGTTCATGCATTGTGTAGGCCCAGTGCATGTCATGCACATTCCTTTGTATCATCTTTTTATTTTCCATATTATATATCTCATTCTATAAAACTCAGATTTAGGAATGTGATTACCCAATCCTAGGTAGTTTTCCATGAAATATATTATGAAGAACTTTTTTATTACCTTTGAGATATCATGTTTCATTTTTTGGAGGATTTTGTAGTAACAATGCATAAACTTGCGGTTTTATTAGGTTGGATCAATGGGTTGATTTCATGGTCTGTATCCTTCCATATCATCACTTGATATGGGTTTTATAGAGTTTTTTGGGAAGTATAGCATTAATATAATGTTGTATCAGGGTGCGGCTTCCCTTCCTGTGGAAGTGTTGTGATGTGAGGTGGGATGATCGTGACAGTCTTTTTAGTGAAACATTACTAATTTTGGAGATCAATTTTGTTCATATGGAGAGATTCTATGAGTAGTATAAAGCTGTGGAATCAGGGTGTGGGATTCCTTTACCTCTATTGTAAGAACCCGGAACTTCGTTTCAGGTATGTTTTTTCATTTTTGGTCATTTTTGAGAAAAAAAGGAAAATCTGGAAATTTTTCAAGTACACGCCATGTACTTTATAAGTAAACGACGTGTACCTTGTTTCCACGTGATGGCATGTGCGGGCCGTGTCAGGGCCACACACACGGTTTGTAGGGGTGATGTGGAGTCCGCTTATAGAGGAGTACGGAAAGACCAAGTACACACTGTGTACCCCAAAAGTACATGTTGTGTACTTTCTTTTTTTATTAAACTGAATGGGGTCACGGCTCACCGACAAAAACACCTTCTTCCTCAGGTTCGTTGACCGGGAGAACCCCGTAAGGCCGCGAACGTCCTCTTAGCCCCCAATCCTCCGTCAGTTTTCCGAATCGATGGCCGTCGATTGCATTGGAAACGCAGCGGTGAGCTCTTCCTTTTTCATGATTATTATTCCATGATTTCCCCTCTTTCTCAAGATATCATGGTTTGAACATTTTGTGCATTTTCATAGATCTACACCATTCTATGTTTAATCAAGTCTTGTGTTCAGTGTATATTGATCTTCTAGCATCAAGGTAGGTGGTTTGTGCCTTATAATTAGGAGCCTTTGAGTTTTATGTGAAAATTTCCACCAATACCCGTGAACGGGGTATTGTGTGTTTACCGTTTTTCCCTTGTTGTTTTTCTGCCTTGCTTGTATTCTTATGTAGAGGTAATTTGATCATGTTTGAGGATAATTTCTATTCATGGATGTTTTTCCCATTCCTTGTTATTGTTATGACATTTGGGTTTTGTTAGCCTTGGTTGTTACACCTATTTTCCATGCCTTGTGACTGTAGGATGGAATAATATTCTTGACATTATTGTTGTTCTGTAGAATGGTTATCCCCGTAGCTCTATTGGTTTAATTTGGCCTTATAGCATTATTATGCACTGACTGGACCAAGACTGTGAGAACCTGGTGCTATAGACTATAAGGGATAGACCGAGTGAGCTTCCTAGAGAGTCCTAGATATTATAGACTATAGAAGGGTAGATTGACTGAGCTTCCTCAAAGAGTATTGGTTATTATAGACTATAAGTGATAGACCAAGTGAGCTTCCCATAGATTCATGGATATTATATACTATAGGAGGGTAGACCGAGTGAGTTTCCTCTAAGAGTCTTGGTTATTGTAGACTACAAGCGATGGACCGAGTGAGCTTCCCAAAAAGTCATGGATATTATAGACTATAGGAGGGCAGACCGAGTGAGCTTTCTCAGAGAGTCTTTACCTTGTTTGAATTTCTTTAAACCCTTTACCTAGTCTGTGATAGACTTGAGACTATAAGACGAGTTGATCAAATGAGCTTCCTTAGAGAGTTTCTAGACCTTGCGGCTATAAGAGGGATAGACCCCGTGATCTTCCTCAGAGAGTCCATGACTACCCTAGACTATAATGGGAATTGACGAAGTGAGATTCCCCAGAGAGTATTACAATTCTGTATGACCAAACTAGAGGGGTTATGCTGAGTGCACTGCCTAGAGGGTTTTTGGTACTTCTTCAATTGGACAAGAGGGGTTGGCTGTGAGTAATTATCAAAGGGGTTCCTGTTGTGGTTAGCTTTTGCTTCACTGCTACATGTTGTTCTGTGGTTGGATATCTGTTACTGTTACTGCTTACTGGTTACTACCTGCTCTTTACTGCTATTGTATAATACTTACTGTACTATTACCTGCCATATTCTCACTGACTATGAGGCACAGATCTTCGGGTGGTTTCCTTCTGGGATTTAGTCTCACACCCTGTTTGGGTCATGCTTTTGGGCCCAAACAGACTATTTTGTTGCAGGTATAGACAAGGGAAAGCGCCCTTCGACATCTAGTACTTGATTTCTTTGGAGTTTGAGAGCATGGGACCAAGCTTAGGCTTGCGATTCTGGGGAGTCGTTTAATTTTTCTTTTGTACTTGTTTTGGTACTGTTTCTATTTCTAGCGTTGTAACATGTTTGGCTATTTTCCTAGATATGTATCATGCATCATTCATATATACATATGGTCTCTAGTGGTTTATTGTTTTATTATTCCTCTATTTTCTTGTGTACTGTTGTTGGATATTTACTGCTTCCTCTATTGCATGTTTTGTTTACATCCACTATGTACTATGCCATTGAGGGTATAGTTTCCCCACTGTCACACGCAAGGCCCTTGCTGCCAGTCGACAACCTCTGGAATTTGGGGAAATGATCTTGAGGGTATGTGACCAATTGGGTATGGGGCGCCTTTGGGTGACTTCTAGAACTGGGATGTTACAAAGTGGTATCAGAGGAATTCTTTTCTCATGATTTACTATTTGGAGCCTTATCTAGGGATAGGATGGATTCGATACATTTTAATAAGTTTTTCGTGTGAGTAGCTAGCAATTGTATGGGGAAAATCCAATCTACCTTGTTATTGCAGTGTTCTGGTTTGAGATTTTAAGGTTGATATGATTTCACCAAGAGTGATTAACATGCCTTGTGTTGTTACTGTTGTGCTAGTGCAGTTCTATTTTGGTCACAACCCAATGAGATGAGGGTATTCCATCTCATGCATCATATAGGCACATATTAGAAATCACATGCCATGCATTCTGGCCATGCCATTTCGGGTGAATTAGCCATTGAATGTTGTTGTGATAGACATTGTGTAGATTCTCCATGTTGTTGTGATAGATTCCTTGATAGAATCCCTGCAGCTGGATAGAGGAATTGTTTGTATTGTGCCTTTCTAAATCAATGCTAACTTTTGGTTCTTGAGGTCTTATGGTCCCTCATGAATTAGAACATGGTGGATAATTGACTTGTTTCCCATGTATATGAGATGTAGTAGATTCCAAGCTTTGGTTCATGGGGAGTATGGCCCCCACAGATTGGAATTTGTCACCTTAATGTTTTTTTCCAGTGTTTTATGGGCTTCGGTGCAGTTTCTGAGCTACTGCCCGAAAAAACCCAGAATACATGGCATGTAATGGACTACACGCTGTGTAGTTTTAAACCGTGTCACTAACTGTGTGAGTAGATACACGAGGTAGTGAAAAAATGTTTTCAGAAACCTACCGTGTACAGTCGTTACACGCCATGTAGTAGTGAGCTGTGTACCCGGCTGTGTTACTAACAACACAGTTCTGGGAAGCTCATGCAGTACATGTCGTGTTGGGTATGCACAAGCCATGTATTCTTGTTCATGGTACTCAGCCATGTCACAAACAACATAGGACATTGTTATCTCTCATATACATCCCGTTTTTGTTCAGAACGCGTCGTGTAAGTGTCAGCCGTGTAGCTAGCCGTGTAACTAACAACACGGGTCTCCTCAACCTTGTCTATACACATCGTGTTCTTAGTGAACACACTGTGCAGTATAAGGTTATGGGGACCATGTGAGTTAGCTATGTAAGGAGACTGGGGTAGGGGAATGGAGATAAAGTACATGCCGGGTGTAGAGGACAGCACGCCGTGTAGTTTGGTTTGTTACATGACCAAAGGTGGAAGAAGTAAACGCCCATGTGAATGGCCTCAAGGAACACTCAGTGTAGTTTTTTACTCACTGTGTAATCATGTTCAGTAATCTTGACTATTTATTTCAACTGTTCCCATTTTTTACTCTTGTGTTCTTTGTCCTTGATAATACTGATCTAAGGTATGCTTTTGAACTTTTAGAGCTATACCTATGAGACATCCTCCAATCATATGTCTACTACTAGACGGTGATCAGACTCCGAATATGGACGATCAAGGACCTCCTATAGACCCTCATGTTGTTCCAGCCTTGGCACCAGCAGTTATACCTGTTGTAGGTGACGATGTGCAGTTCAGGGAGGACTTCCTGGGGATGATGTAGAACTTTCAGGGAGTGTCGCCTCCCACCTCGTCGATGGCTGAGTTGACATGGGTTTTCTAGTAGAAGAATCCTCCTACGTTCTCAGGGGATGGAGGACCTCTAGATGCAGAGTCATGGTTAGAGTCTACGCTGACGATCTTCGATCATATAGAGATACCTCTAGAGATGAGGGTAAATCTTGCTACTTATATGCTCCAAGACACCTCCAATAGGTGGTGTGAGGTGATATCACAGTCAGGGCGCCAACAGAGTATGACTTGGGATGAGTTTCAGCACATCATCTATGATTAATTTTATCCAATGACTATAAGGGCCGACTGAGCCCAATAGTTTATAAGTCTGGAGTAGGGTACTCTTACTGTTATGGAGTACTCGTCTCGTTTTTCTGAGTTGTAGTGCTTCACATCGATTCCAGTAGGTGATGAGTTGTTCTTTTCTAGGAAGTTTGAGGCCGTTCTCAGGCAGGAGATCTATTCCCTAGTGAATATCTACATGTTTACTTCGATATCATCTATCATCAACCAGGCACAGATCTCTATGCGTAATCTGAGAGATTCTGGAGCAGTGATCCAGGGTGGTTCGACATCTAGAGTTAGTGTTCCTCATACTGATAGCAGGAAGCCTTGTATGAAGTCTGCTTTAGGAGATCAGGGTAGGCTGAATGTATCTTCGAGCATCCATGTTGTATGTTACCAGTGTGGTAGGAGCGGTCATATTAGGCCTTATTGTCAGAGAGACCTGATGGAGTTCCGATCTTGCGGAAAGATGGGCCATCTTCAGCATTTCTGTCAGAACTTCTGACCTACAGCTAGTGGTAGGGGTTCTTCTATGACCCCGTGTATAAGAGATGTATCGCCAGTTTCTCACCAGTCTGGGAATTGGAGTTCTTCTGGCCGTTCGGGCTGAGGTGGAGGTCGCGGCTGTGGCGGTCAGTCACCGGGTTACTAGCGACAACAGAGTTGATCAGCTCAGGGCGTCAGCCAGGGTCGCAGTGACATGGTACATGCTAGACTTTCACCGTTGAGAAGAACCATCATGAGCAGGATCCCGACCCTTCTATAGTTAGAGGTAAGATGTTAGTATCCTAAGTTTTATCTTCAGCCCTTTTTGATACTAGTGCTTCACATAGTTTTAACTCTATTGCTGTTGTGGATAGTTTTGGGAACTGTATCTTTTCATCATCCGATATTTTGACTCTTGACACACTATTGGGAACTACGACATCTAGCGTACGTCAGTGTAGAGAGTTCCCTCTCGAGGTTGTATGGTGTCACTACTTATGGAACCTCTATGTACTATAGATGACAGGCTATGATGTCATTCTCGGTATGGACTGGTAAGTTCCCTTCTAGGAAAGTCGTCGATTTCTATCGCCACAGGGTGGGCTTTCTATCACCAATGGGAAGATCCTTTCTCCATAGAGGCGAGTGGGATGTCCAGGTGGGTAGATCTGGACCAGAGAACAGTGGGTTAAGAGGAGTTACATACCATATTTCCAGTCATTATCTGGATGACTAGGGGACTTCACAGTTAGACTTTCCTCCTATGGTGGATCATTTCAGCGATGTCTTTCCAGAGGAATTTTCAGGTTTTCCTATGGAGCCTGATGTGTACTTCTCTATTGAGCTCATTCCAGGAGCAGCACCGGTGTCCATTCCTCCTTATAGGATGGCTACACCTAAGTTGTAAGAGCTCAAGAAGCAGTTGGAGGTGTTGCAGGCAAAGGGTTTCATCTGAACCAGTACTTTGCCTTGGGGTTCTCCTGTCCTGTTTGCGAAGAAGGTAGACAGAACCCTTAGGCTATGCGTGGATTATCGTAATTTGAACCAATTGACAGTCAAGAACCGATATCCCTTTCCAAGGATCTATGACCTCTTTGATCAGCTTCAAGGTTCCCAGGTGTTCTCAAAGACCGATTTGAGGTCTCATTATCATCAGTTGTGTGTTAGAACATCAGATATACCTCTTACAGCCTTCAGGAGTAGGAATGGTCTATACGAGTATATGGTCATGCCATTCATTATCATGAATGCACCATCAGTTTTTATGGCACTGACGAACTGAGTGTTCCATCCACACTTGGATTCCTTTGTGGTGGCTTTCGTGGAAAACATGTTGGTGTACTCTCACACCCGACACGACCATGCTACCCATCATGAGAAAACATTGAGTACACTAAGAGAGAATCAGTTTTATGCTATGCTCTCAAAATTCCACTTTGGGTGGATTAGATTCACTTCTTGGATCACGTTATCTCAGAGACAGGAGTATCATTAGACCTAGAGAAAATGAGATTTCTAGTTTTCTGGGAGCATAAGAAGAATGTCTTCGAGGTACAGAGTTTTCTAGGGATGGATAGATACTACATACTCTTTATACATGAATTTTCACGCCTTTCAATACCACTGACAGATCTGACCATGAAAGGGGAGATGTTCGTATGGTCAGATTCTTGTGAGACAGCCTTTTAAGAGCTGCAAGGGAGGTTGACGTCAGCATCGATACTAGTCTTGCCAGATCTGGGAAAGAGCTATACTATTTACTACGATGCTTCAGGTATCGGGGTTGGAACTGTTCTTATGCTTGGAAACGAAGTCGTTGTGTATGGGTCTTGACAGTTGAGGCCACACGAGAGGAACTACACGACATATGATCTGGAGTTGGAAACTGTTGTTCATGCCTTACGCTGTTGGAGACATTATCTTCTGGTAGAGCACTTTGTGGTTTTCAGAAACCAAAAGAGTCTCAAGTATATATTCACTCAATGTGATCTGAATCTAATATAACATTGGTGGGTCAAGTATCTTCAGTCCCTCGACTTTGATCTTGCCTATACGCTTGGAAAGGGAAACAGAGTGACTGATGTGTTGAGCGGAAGAACTCAGATTCAGGCAGTTCAGGAGGGTAGTAGTGAGTTGAAGCTTATGGCTCTGTTCTCTGAGATTCATTTTGAGGTGTTTGAAAGACATGGAAAAAAATTTCTATCTTCATTAATATTTACCTAAACCAGTTTTTGATTGGGTACGGATGAGGCAGCTCTCAGACTCAGAAGGCCTAGTCCTGCAGGAGAGTGTGTCAGGAGAGGACTCTCTTCCTGGATGGATAGTGGTCAAGGATGAGATCTCGCATCTCCAGGGATTCATATGGGTGCCAGTAGTCATACACGATGAGTTGGCGCGGGATTTCCATTCCTCAATTTGGGATGTTCATCCTAGCATCAACAAGATGTATCGTGATCTACACCGCCAATACTGGTGGCCTTGTACAATGATAGATGGTTCTGGGTTCATCATAAGATGTTCTACTTTTCAGTAGGTGAGAGTAGAGCATCAGTGACTAGCAGGGATTTTTCAACAGTTACCCACCCCTAAGTTGATGTGGAATGATTTCGTGATGGACTTTGTGACCAGGTTACTGAGGCCACCTTGAGGGAGTGATACTGTTTGGGTTTTCCTCGATAGGCTTACGAAGGTTTCTCATTTCTTGCTGATCAAGGAGACCTTCACTGTTGATCAGCTGAGACAGTTGAACATCTGAGAGATTGTACGTCTACATGGAGTTCCACAGTCTATATTTTAGACAGGGATGCGCATTTTACATCTCGGTTCTCGTAGGGGATTTAGAAGGATTTATGTACACACTTACTTTTGAGTACAACATACCATCCCCAGAATGATGGCCACTCCGAGCGTACGATTGAGGTTCTTGAGGATATTCTTCGATCATTCATTTTAGACATTTTCGGTTCTTGAGAGAAGCATATTCCTGTTGTGGAGTTTGCATATAACAATATTTTCAGGCGACTATTTAGATGGTACCTTACGAGGCTTTGTATGGTAGGCCCTGCAGATCACCTTTGTGTAGGCTGGAGGCAGGAGAGGTAGCTTTGCTGGGACCTCGTCTTGATCAGGAGACCTCAGACCAGATAAAGTTGATTCAGAAAAAAATGGCTACAACACTGTCTTGAAAGAAATCTTATGCTGATCAGCGGAGACGACCTCAGGAGTTCAAGGTCGGGGATCAGGTTTTCCGACATGTCGTACCGAGGTTGGGACACAAGAGGATTCAGAGACAGGGTAAGCATTCACCGTGGTAAGTCGGTCCATTTGAGGTGTTGGAGAGAGTTGGTCCAATTTACTATCGGTTGTAGTTACCTCAGAGGTACCATGCTGTGCACGACGTCTTCCATGTCTCTCAGATCTGACATTACTTTTCAGATCCATCTCATGTCTTTCAACCCAAGGAGGATGAGCTTGAAGCAGATGTGTTGTTTGAGGAGCATCCTATCCGGATTTTCGATCACAGTACGATGGTTCTCTGTGGCCGGTCAGTTTCTCTAGTACGGGTGATATGGCAGTACTAGGAAGTACATGATGAGACCTGGGAGAGGGAGGCCGATGTACGATCTTAGTGGCCGGATCTCTTCGGGGTTTCTTCTTCTACGCCTCGCTAGAGAAATTTGTGGATGAATTTCTTTAAGGGGGAATGTTTTTAAGAAGCTGGATCTTTGTTTCAGGTATGTTTTTCCTTTTCTGGTTATTTTAGATAAAAAGAGGAATATCTGGAAATTTTCAAAGTACACGCCCTGTACTTTATAAGTACATGTCGTGTACCTTGTTGCCACGCGAGGCCGTGTGATGGCCGTGTCCGGGCCACACACAAGGTGTGTAGGGGTGATGTGGAGGCCAGTTATAGCAGAGTATGGAAAGGAAAATTACACGCCATGTACCCCATATGTGCAAGCCTTGTACTTTTCTTTTTCATTAAATGGATCAGGGTTGCACCTCATCGATGAAAACACCTTCTTCTTCAGGTTCTTCGACTGAGAATGCCCCATACGGCCACAAACGTCCTCCAATCCCACGAGCCTTTGTCTGTTTGTTGAATCGACCGCCGTCAATTACATTGGAACCGCAGCGGTGATCTCTTCCTTCTTATTGAGTTTCATTCCATGATTTCCCCTCTTTCTCATGATATCATGGGTTGAACATTTTGTGCGTTTTTGTAGATATACACCATTCTAATGATAATCAAGCCTTTTGGTTAGATTATTTTGATCTCCTATCATCAACGTAGGTGTTTTGTTCCATACCTTCAAGATTCTTCGAGTTTTATGTTCAAATTTCTATCAATACCCGTGAACGGGGTGTTGCGTGTTTAACATTTTTCCCTTGTTGTCTTTCTGCGTTGCTTGTATGTTATTGTAGAGGTTATTTGATCATGTTTGAGGATAATTTCTATTATTGGATGTTTTTACCATTCCTTTTTCTTATTATGACCTTTGGGTATTATCATCCTTGGTCGTTAAACATATTTTCCATGCCTTGTGACCATAGGTTGTAATGATATTCCTGACATGCTTGTTGTTATGTAGAATTGTTAGCCAAGTAGCTCTGTAGGTGTACTTGGTTCTTATAGCATTATTATGAACTAACTAGCACGAGACTGTGAGAACCTGGTGATATAGACTATAAGGGATATACTGAGTGACCTTCCCAGAGATTCATTGATATTATACACTATAAGAGGGTAGACCAAGTGAGCTTCCTCAGAGAGTGTTGTTTATTATAGACTATAAGGGATAGACCGAGGGAGCATCCCAGATAGTCATGGATATTATAGACTATAGGATGGTAGACCAAGTGAGATTCCTCAAAGAGTCATGGTTATTGTAGACTATAGTGGATGGACCGAGTTAGCTTCCCAGAGAGTCTTGTATATTATAGAATATAGGAGGGTAAACCGAGTGATCTTCCTCAGAGTGTCTTTAACTTGTTTGAATTTCATTAAAATGTTTCCAGGATAGAGAAGGAATTGACTAAGTGAGCTTCCTTAGAGAGTCTGTGATAAACCTTATATTGTACGAGGAATTGACCGAGTGAGCTTCCTCCGAGAGTTTCTAGACCTTTGGGCTATAAGATGGTTAGACCGCGTGATATACCTCAGAGAGTCCTTGACTACCCTAGACTATAATGGGAAATGAACGAGCGAGATTCCCCAGAGAGTCTAACAATTTCATATGACCAAACCAGAGGGTTTAGGCTATGTGCACTGCCCAGAGGGTTGTTGGTACTTCTTGGATAGGACCAGAGGGGTAGGCTGCGAGTACTTCCAAGAGGGGTTCCTTTTGTGGTTAGTTGTTACTTCACTGTTGCTTGTTGTTCTGTGGTTTTATTACTGTTACTGTTACTACTTACTGGTTACTACCTACTCTTTACTGATATTGTTTACAGTATACTGTACTATTACCCGCCATATGCTCACTCACTATGAGGCACAAATCATCGGGTGGTTGCCTACTGGGATTTAGTATCACACCCTGTTTGGGTCATGCTATTGGGCCCAAATAGACTATGTTGATTCAGGTATAGACAAGGGAAAGGGCCCTTCGACATATGGTACTTGATTTATTTGGAGAAAGAGAGCATGGGACCAAGTTTAGGCTTGTGATGCAGAGGATATTTTTATCTTTTCTATTGTAATTATTTTGGTACTATTTGTATTTACAGCATTGTGACCTGTTTGGCTGTTCTCCTAGATATTTATCATGCATCATTCATATATAAATATGTGCTCGAGTGGTTTATTGTTTATGTATTCCTCTATTTTCTTGTGTATTGTTGTTGGATATTTACTGCTTCCGATATTGCATGTTTTGTTTACTTCTGATGTGTACTCAGCCAATGAGGGCATAGTTTCTCCACTATCACACCCAAGGCCCTCGCTGCTGGTCAGTAGACTCTAGAATTTGGGGAAATGAGCTTATGGCCTTGTGACCAACCAGATACGGGGCACCTCTGGGTGGCTTTTGGAACCAGGACATTACATCTATTCAAAGGTATAATTGGGACTCCCCACATCATGGTTGAGGGTTCTCTACACATGGGGTAGTTCATCTAGGGTTGCTACTCCCCTGATGGACTAGGGACCTGGTTCCCCATATTGATTGTGTAGTTAGATACATAGATCCCATGTCATGCCAAGGCATGGGTCCACAATAATCATTGTATAGATCGAATAGGTACTCTCCTACTGGTCCTTGGTGTGGGTCATTAATCCATGGATATAGAAGTCCATATTCATTTCAGAGGGAGATTACTCAATAAGAGACATATAGGTTGAGTGGTTACTCCCTTGTAATTTAATGGATAATGTCTTCTATAAATGGAGTCATAACTTCCTTATCATTCTAGGGAATGTGTCCTCCATAAATTTTTTTCTAGAATAGTTTGTACTACACTATGGTACCATGGAGTAGGTCCTATAGCATATGGTCGGTGTTACTATTTCGTTCCAGCATGCAGGTCCCCCATATTGATCATACTGGTTTAGTGGTACTCCCACATCATTTCAGGGTACGGCTCCTCTATCCAAAGTTTTTTACCCCTAGTCTTACAAGGGTGTGATCCCCTTATCTAATGAGGGGAACCCCTATCATTCCATTGTGTGGGTCATCATCTATAGATTAGTACTCCCCATCTTTGAGTATTGGTAGGGAGTGGGTCCTCTAGTAATGTTAGAGATCCCTCACTTTTGAATCATATTTATTTGAAGAATAATAATCCACTATATAAGTTTGATACATGGTTAGAAGTTAAATATCCCTCTATGTAGAGTGGGGGAGGGACACTCCATATATGAGAGATAATGGATTGGTGTGATTCATAAGAGCGGGTACTCCCTTGAAAATAGGGAATTCATGTGGAGTATGTACCACTATTATCTCTTTTCATAAGAGATACACATGGTTCATTATATGGGTCATTGGTATCTCAAATGTGTTCATTGGTGAGGTTATGAAATATTCACTAGGGTTTTCTTTACCTTGTGGTGAGTGCAAGGCAGCGATGACAAGACCTTCGGAGTTAAGTTCTAGAGTTTGACTTATTGAGTTTTACTATTAGATATTATTGTCTTGAATATACAAATAAAGATGGAAGAGATGTTCCAGATGGGTTTTATCTCTATGAAGGCTCCTTCTATGATGGATGAGCTCATGGGATGTGATCTCCTGGTTTTTTGTTTCCATTAGAGAAATGAGTAGAATAATGCAGCTAGAAATGAGGTTAGAACATAATTTCACTTGGAGTCGAAGGTGAGTATATTTTTGTGTTTCTATAAGTACTTACATGTATTCCCATGTCTTGGTTGACACCCCTTGGGGACTAGAATGATCAGTCCCATACATCCAAGGATGTTTCAAGATGGATTTTATCTCTCATTTGGGTTCCCTCTAGGTTGGTTGAGAAGACTACGTCATTTCTATTTCACAATTTTTATTTTGTGTTTTGGGGTGGCAAATGAGTTTCATATACTAAATGATTAATAATATATTATCACATGTTTTATGTGTTGTTCATGCCATAGGGATTTCTAAGGACACCCTAGAGGACCTGAGTTTAGCAGATCATAGAAAACTAGACCAACCAAGGTGTTTACTAGAGCTGGGCCATGGATCATTCCAGCACCAATATTTCATTGTGATTCCCCTATTATTAGTTGGTTTTATTGATTTATAGTTATTTATTAGGGTGTGTTTGTCTATTTTATGAAATCAATACTTCTATTATACTCTGTTTTTGTATATATGGATGTATTAATTTCTATTTTAAAAATTTTACAATTATATACAATTATGTGGAAGTGTTTATAGTGTCGTGAGCATTGTTTTGGTTGTATAGTGACATTGTTAAAGTGTTATGAGATTATCGTATAAGCCATAGAATCCTGTTTTTGTAGGGAAGTTGACATATCCATTTCCCAAGTCTCTAATAACGTAATTTTTTTACTCAATAGATTTAGACAATGGTTTCTTAGAAATTTTAGTACATCCATCATATTGGAATGGTTTGGGGATTTACTATCCTTCATGCGTGAGATCCCAAAATATACACATTTAGCATAGATCATCTTGATTCTATTTATAGATACTACAATGACGAATGTTATACAAGGTTCCATGGTAAGATTGTGATGACGTTTCTCCCCATGTTGAGGCTTCAATGTATGGTACTGGTTCCAAGGAGGTACCTTTTGGCGGTCTCCCAATTTATCTATTACATGTTGAGAAGTAGGGTTTGTGACAACATAAACTGAGGATGTGTGAAAACTAAATGTACAACAAGAGTTCTAATGATAGTGAACTCTGAGTTATCATGATGATCCATAATCGTAGGTAGTTTTTGAATATATTGAGGTAGTCATACATGATTTCAACCTTGTGAGGACACCTCACGATTAGATGTTGGTCCAAGAGATGAGACTTATATAGATTTTGGATGGTAAATAGTGGAATTTGGTGATGAAAAAAAATTATGAGGTGACTCTCACTTGGGTGGAGTTTGGGTGGTTATTCTAGGATTATATTTACCCATCCATGTTGATATTAGTGCATATCTAGGAGCCTCTGTACCTTCGGTAGTGTAGAGTGACCATGGTAGAGTACCCAAGGAGGTTTATTGATTTCGGTGATACTCAATGGATATGGTTTGAGACCCACTTTTCAGAGAATGAACATTTGAGTAGGGAATCCACATAGATATCTAATAAGATGTTGTCTCTTTGTTATTTTCCTCTTATAAGTGTTACTAGAGAATTCTACGTTTCTATAGAGATTCTTGAAGGAGGGAAGGAAAATGTGGTCCACAGTGGTGGTCACATGGCTGAGACATCATCAATAGATGGTTGATGGAATTTGATCAGATAATGACACTAGAGGCATACAAATACCCTGACTCTGATACGTGGGCCTATATTTTAGGAGCAACATTGTGGATCTGGTTAGTCAAGGGAGATGAGGTGGTTTTCTGCCGATGATTGGGACATCATTCTAGAGGTTTTCCATACCACCATGCTACTTAGAGGTAGAAAGCCATTGGACCTCCCATGAAGAGGTATCATTGATAGAAATGATTACCACATGATGGAGGATTTTGTGGAGGATCATGGAGAATATTAGGATTTGGTGGATGGATAAAACTATTTCCACCACCACCCCTAGGTTTTCTATGCTAGGTGCAGGGAGCTGGAGGACCTGATGATTAATAATTTTAGGCTATAGGGGAATTTTTACCATATGCATTGAGGATTAATAGTGTTAATAATTGGGTCCTTTATACATTCTACAATAGTAATTATTATGAACGATTGTGGGGTACTATTTACCTCCATCTACAAGGTCGAAGGTAAACATGTTGGAAACAAGGTGTCGGTATAACCTTGTTTGGGTGTTGTTTGATGTAAATATGGACTCATGGGGATGTGGGACACCTTCCACACAGAGATGGGTTATTTCACTTGATAAAAATTGTATAGTCGAGTTAGTTCCAATCAAAGTAGATAGTGGTGAGGCATTGTAGATGAGTCCTATAGACATATGTGTTTAGGGAGTGGTTGCATATAGGGAGTCATAGTATGCCCTATCGATAATAGTGGAACCATTAGATTAAACTGTATGGTTAGAAGTTGTAGTGTAGGGAGATCATCGGTTAGAACCATTCCATATATGATTGGTTAGACCCTACGATATTTCTGAAGTTTGGACCATTTTGCAAACATTCATAATCATCTAGGATTCCACAAGTGGGTGCGGTGGTTTTTCCGATTTGGAGTGTTTTTTTAGAACTGCAGGTAAGTAGATGAAGAGACTGATAAGACCTAGTGTTTACACACAGAAATAACTATGTTGTTAATTTATACCCTCGAATTCTCTGTACCAACATTGTATGAAAGATTCTTTATGAGTTAATGGTTTTGTTCATATAGGGGATGTTGTAAACAAGTGAGTTTCAACTGTAATTGTGTTGGGTATGTGAGGTGTTGTAGGGGTAGTACTTATGAATATTGATAGACAATGTTTATTAGTTATTTCCACCTATCAAGGTTAATGATACATATTCCATTTTTTATTATGTTTACCAAGTTATAGAAAGATATAGTTGTAGTTTTTCTTTGGTGGTTCCCCTGGGTGTGTGCTGGTATTCTTCATTGGAACCATTGGTGTGCTCATAGGCATTGTAGTTTTAAGGGAGATCTCAGTTTCTTTCCCATATTCATTGTATTTCAATTTCCATGGACTAAAAATACATTCAGTGGGGGAATAAAATGACATGCGTTTTGACCTAGAAGACATTAGAATATTTCTAAGAATATTTCTAAATCCATGTATTGAGTTATCGTATGATTCTAGCTTCTAGAGAGCCTCAATATGTATATATTAAAAATATAAAATATAATTACTCACTTGTGTGAAATATTACATGAAATGTAGAATAATAATAATTGAGAGTCTCAGATTGTAATTCTAGGTCTGTGGTTGAGTTCCGAGCATCGTTTTTACCCTAGGTGTGACATAAATTATGTTATCAGTATGATTTTAGAAGGATGTAACCTCGAAGTCGGGTGTTAAATGAGGATTTATTAGATTAAGGAAGTAAAATTAATAAAACATTTTCCCCTCCCCCTTTGTAGAACATGACACCATGATATAAGAACCCATCTTTCCCCCCATATGGTGTGGTGTAACATCGAGGCTGAATCGAGGAAATGAGTTTTCATTGGTCGCCATTAGTGATGAAGATCATCATCATATCAAGGGGATTTACAATCCAGGTGTCATTTGGGACATGAATATTCAACATTTATTCTTGAGTAAGGTTTTTCTTTTTTTTAGTCTTGATTACCTATGTAACACATTTTTTAAGGTGGTGGTGCCCTATTACGATTTCTATAAATCCATTCTAGACTGATATATAGGTTTTAGTGGAAACTAGGTTGAATCGGGTGACTCATAAAGAAATTCACATCATAATTCCTATTCATATGATGTACAAACTAGTGATAAAAACCATGTTTACTTCCAATTATGAGAAGGTAATGTTTTTGACTTATACACTATCTACTGGGCATCCACACCATTCACTAACCCCATGTAATGTCACTAGAGGACATGTCTTGGGAAGCTATGTGATAGTATGTGGTATTGTAGAAGTACATGAAAATATTACATGGGTAAAGGGTGTCATAAATTAAAATGGAAAAAAACATCCATGTTATCATTTATCCTTGAAACACCGTTTTCTATTCAGTACATGTTGGGTGGGACACACGACTAGTCGAGCCATTTAGAGAAGGAATATGGACGAGGCCCCAACAAGGAAGGGAACACCATTATATCCTATAAATGAAATGAACAACGACATTGATGGACAATAAATTCAAATAGGGGAAATGAATAGGTACAGTAGTTGTTTTACATGCCATTTGGGACCTAGTGCACTCGTGTCTAATCCGTGGGATTTTCTTGGGATCTAATGCCTTCAATATTTTTTTTTTCAGAACTAAGATTTATGATTGAGAGTAAACTATTTGGAGTAGGTTTTTAGGTAGAATAATGTGATGGAATCTATTCATGGTTTAATGATATTATATTCCATATTTCGGTCATTAAACAATAGTATCAGTGCCAAACAACAATTAGTGATTATGTCATATCACTGGGATGACTTCGAAGTCACTACCCTTCCCTATTACCTCATGATTTGGGTCCCCAATACAATTTAGGATGGTATAGTAGCCTTACTCTATTTTGTCTTGGTGAGGTACCTCTACCCATGGTATTATTTCGACATGAGGTGTGATGATAATTATGACACTTTCAATGATTCTTGTCCAATGTTGGAGATTAGTGGGGTTCTTGGATTGAGATACCGAGACTGGACTCCCTTGTAGAATCAGGTTCTGTGTTTCCCATACCTCAAACTTCTTTTGTAGAATTAGGACTCCATACATCATGTGTGAATGTTCTATACCCATTGATTATTTCTTTGGAGGTTGGTACTCTCTTAATATATAAGGTCATGGGTTCCCCATATCATTTGTTTAAATGGAGATAACACTCCGATATCATATCAAAGTGCGAGTCATCCATACTATTTGGTCTAATATTTTAGGTAATCCCCTTATGTACTATGGTGTGGGTCCTCTATCCATGGAGTTAGTACTCCCATGTTGTGTTAGGGCACAAGTACTCTATATGAAATTTATATATAATATGGGTACTCCCATTTCATGTGAGGGTGCGGGTCCTCTATAGTGTTAGTATTCCCCTATAATATAAGAGATATATTATTCTAGCCTATGACAAGTACTCCCCTACCATTTTATTGTGTGGGTCCCCCTTACTGATTGTATTGGAAGAGTTGTTCTCCCATTTCATGATAATTTTCGGGTCATCAATCCACGGTGACGTAATCCCCTATTGTATTTGGGAATGAGTACTCTATCTATTGTGTGGTACTCCAATATCATAAAAGGGTGTGGGTCCCCATCTATGTAGTATCACCCCCATATTAATTTAGTGGTGGGGAGTTGGTCCCCCATTTGAATTAGATATCCTTCAACTACAGAGAACAATTTTGAGGGGTCATCCCATCCACCAGTTATGTGTGATTACTAATTAGAAGTTAATAATCCCTCGATAGTGTCTGGTTCATGCCACTCTATAGAGATGTGAATGTGGATTGATGGGTTAGTTAGGACCTAGTATACCCTCTGGTGCAATGTAGTGGTGAGGTACATGTCCCACCATTATCTATTATTAGAGAGGACACATGTAGTTTATAATCTAAAGTTGTACCCACTCAAATGTAAATTGAGGTGATGGGTGGGCATTTTTACATGGTTTATTTGATATTATACTCAATGAAATGTATATATTAAAGTAACCATGATGTGGTGAATTGGAGTTTGTCATAGTGAGTTATTTAAAATTGATTATGTTCTCTCAGTCATATCATCTGGGATTGTAGAGACATTCTTGAAGGACTATATCACATGGATGAGTTCTATGTAGGACGGATGACATCGGAGAGTGTGTAATCCTAGTTATTTGATTCCTTTAGATCCTTTATTAGAATCATGTATATGAATATGTTCTCAAAACCTCATCAAACATTGAGTAAGAGAAGAATATATGTGTGTGTTTCTAGGAATCCTTGTGTGTTTCTATGTGTCGTCTTTTACACCCATTTAGATTGAACTGTCTAATCATGTAAAACATAGGATGGTTCTTGAGGGTGTTTCTCTATAAATTGGTTTCCCTCTAGATAGGTCAAGATGTATATTTCATTTCAGTTTCTCTATTTTCAATTGGGGTTTTGGCTGCCTACTATGTATTGTTATAATCACCCATACAAAGGCTCTTCATGCAAGTGTTTTTTCTTTTTAGAACACATGCCTTTCGATGGAGTACCTTCAGAATTGGAGGTAGGCAGAATATACTGACCTAGATTGACCAATTTTTTTTTTCAGTTCTATGTAGAGGACCATTCTAATAGTTTTTATTTAACAGTGATTCAAACCTTCTAAGACGGTTGGAATATTTTATAGTTGTTTGTGGGCATCTATATTTATCTTGTATTCTTTCAACACATTTGGTGTACTCTATTTTGGATTATATGTATGACTATATTTTTAGAATATATATTTTACACATCCACAATATTGAAGGGAGGAGCTTGTGGGTTCTTGCTTATTGGTACCATATGAAAATCCCCCCCATTTTTGAGATATGCCTACTCAGTTCTAGCCGTTAGACCCTACCCTATTCGAGGCAGTCTTGGACAGCTTCAAATCAGGCCCCGTTGGGTCAGGTTGTGACACTCACAAGGAATATTATTTTATTATTTTAATATTTAAGGGAATTAATAATGGTTTATTAAATTATTATAATTATTAATAAACTCAAAATTTAGTATGATATTATGGTCATACTACGATCATGGTTTGTTTAGAAATGAATTAATATGAAAGAAAATTTAGGAAAACGTGATACCTATATTGAGACCTTGAGCATCCTCTTGATGAAGGCCTTATAATTAAGGGAAATGTGTTAATTTATGGTTTCATAGGGAAATAGGGAGTGTAAATAAAGTTAAGGAGAATAAATATGATTGTGGTTTGATGGAAATTTCAATATAGTATAAGAGTATTGAAACTGTAGAAGTGATTCCCATTTTATAAGTGAGGAAGATGGATTTTCAATTTAAATAAAAATTGTACGTAACTGGAAAGAAAGTAATGACATAAAATTTAGGTGAGTTTGGTTAATGAAGGTTGGTAAGATATGAAAATAATACCTTATAACCAAAAAAAATTATAAGGTTAGAATGTCATTGTAATTTAGGAAAATTTAAAGCACCTGGGATTAGTCACCTAAACTCCTATTGCTCATACTTAAATATTATTCATCACAAATATCTTCTTAATAGAAATATAAGAAGACTATATCACCAAGTTCTAACAATTTAATATCTAAATTTATGTTATATTTAATTTTATTTAATCAATAAGCTATAGAAATTATATTATTAAATGAATAAAATTAATTTATTGAAAATATGTTATTCTAGAAAATATTCATTTTTATTCATTATGTGTTATTTTTATTATATAACATTGATTGACCATTAAGTAGGTGTTACATAATTTTTATATGTGATTTAATATCTTATTTTTGTTTAAATTTATAAGTGAGTAATTAAATTCAAAATATAAACAATATTTTAAAATGTATTATTCATTAAAAATAAATATTTTATAAATGTAGATAAATATAAACCTGGAGACAAAATAATTATAACTAATAATATAGTGTATATTATTAGGAAATATGGAACCAATACTATTAAATTTAAAACCACTTTGGCCTGTTATTTCATATTTTTTTTTAAATGATTATCTATTTTAAATAATTTTTCAATAACATATTACTTCTATTTTAAAATATAAAATAAAGGTTCAAAATATAAACAAGTTATTTTAAATTAAATCATGTTACATGACATAAAAATATTTGGTCATGAAAAAGGATCCCATTGTTCAATGATATGAATATATGTTAAAATCCATATAAGATTTAAAAATGGTATTGTAACTATTCACATAAAAACAAAATATTTTAGAAAAATTCCAAAAATTTATATTTCTCTTTGGAGAACAGTATAAATATGAAAACGATATTAATTTAATCAAATTAAATGTTTAAAATTGATAAAATTATTTTTTACATAATTGAAGAGAAAATAATATAAATAGATATGTATTTGTATATATAAAATGACCATTGTTTTATGTATTTTTTATAAAGGTGTTAATATTGAGGATACTTAAAAATTTAATTTATTTTATAGTAATATGATAAATCTATTCCTTTTTTATAGTTTTGTGTAATAAAAAGTATTCTGACATGACAAATAATTTAGGAAAAGTATTTTATGGAATCTTGGGTTTTTTCATTTTACCCCAACTAAAGGAATTTCAACCTTAAAATTTTATTACAATGAATGAAACAATTGAGGGTTCTTTTATCCCATAACATCCTCAGGATAACACATATAGTAATCAATTGTTTGTTTTATCAATATAAATTTGATTAGATGTAGTGTCATTTTCTACAATACATTATCAATTTGTTCCAAGATCTCCACAGATTATTTTAAATAGGAGTTTTCATTTTCCAGTTGTAGAACTTATAAGTTTTTTTAAAGTGATTTATCTAGAATGTACGTTCTCTAAAATGGTACATGAAATACATCGTGAACATGGAATAAGTGATGAAAGAGTGTATAGAGATAATCTACAACAATGTCATGATCAAATACCTCAGATGTAATGATTTATCAAGTGATCAACTTCCATTTCTTCCCAAATCACATTAGCCATTTGCATGGAGATATTCATAGAACTACCTTATCACAAACATCAAACTCTAGATCTCAATTATGATTATCTACACAACTAATCATCCAAAATTATGACACATTCATATGATAATACATTTATTGGTATTTCTAAACCATTTCATTGAGATGGGTAGGATCTCTTAGCTTCCTCTCTCCAAAATCATCCTAGCATTCTGAAGTTCTTCATCTCATCCCTTACAGACCGGCATAATGTTTCATATAGATACTCGAATTAAAGATGTCATTATACGTGAACTATATCAATGAAATATTTTGATCCTAAAATCATTATAAATACATTTAATAATATCTATAAATATATATAATATGTCTAATGGTTCTCTTATAAAAACCATATATCTTAGGATGATATATAATGATATATATGAGTTCTATATCTAATGTTGTCTAAAAAATTCTCCAGAACCATGAGTTAAATGTATGATCTTGATCAAATACAATAAATAGTCATTCTCCATGAAACCTAACCACTTTATATATATATATATATATATCATAGAGATATGTTTATTTAATTGATAGAATTAAAATGAGATGGCTTTGTAAGGTGATCGACAAAAACATGTATAGTGTTATGACCTTCAATGGTTCAGGGAAGTCATATGATGAAATCCATGGTGATATTCTTCCATTAATATAACGGTATGAGTAGTGATTGAAAAATCACTTTATGTTTTAGTCATTATTTTTTAATTCAATGACATACTAATAATCACGATATATAATATATAATTCCCATCTTTATGTTATTACAAAAAAAATATTACTTAAGATATCTATATGTATTTGTGTACAGAGGATGGATTTAGAGTGATAAAATATAAAAAACATCCAAACCCCTTATTTTGATCCAACATATATAATATTCATATCCATGTTTCAAAACATGAAAACTCGTGGCCATTAGGTCCTGGCCTGCCAGGTACCACCAGTTTCCCCATAGATATGTGGTCCCCAACATGGGGCCCACCCATAGGCAAAAACAGGTCTTCTGACTAATCAGTTTCCCCACATGTGAACACATATCCTTTCTAGTGTTCTTTTCTCATACTCACAGACACCCTGTGAAAATTTAAAGAAGGTCACCCATTGTAATCACTACTCCCGACCAATCATGCATTAATTTGTAGTATTAATCAGGTAGGATCCATAAAATATAGGTTCACCAAGATGACAAGGGTTGTATCATTTATTAAATAATCACTTTGTTATTCTGGGATTTTATATTAACCCCCCCATTGAGCTCAACATCCTCATTTTGTCCCTACATCTCAACCCAGGTAGTGCCACACACTTTATCTAGGTTCCTCTTCTAATACCATATGTGACAACTGAATCCCAGTGATTTCACAAACACCCCACCATAACATGGCTGCCAGGCCCTATACCACTAGGTATCACCGGCTTCACCACAAACATGTGGTCACCAACTTAGGGCCCACTAACGTGCCTAAATAGGTCTTCTGACTAATGGTTGTCCCCATAGGTACCACTAGTTTCCCCACAAACATGTGGACCCCACCCTTGTGCCCACCCACATGCCCGAATGGGGCTTCTGCCTAATTTTTGTCCCAACATTCCAACACATGTGCTTTTTAGTGTTCTTTTCCCTCCCTCACACACACCTTGTGAAACTTACATGAAGTTCACCCATGGTAATCACTACTCTAGGCCAAGAATGCTTAATTATAGAGAATTAATCATGTGTTCTCCTGAAAATAAAGGTGAACCTTATTGACATGAGTCATATCATTTAGTCAATTAACCCTTTACCATTCTGGGGTGTTACACAATACTTCATACTCCATATTTATTAAATTTGAACTTGAAAATATTTTTTACCATTTATAGTATCTCTCATAATATTTCAATGCTATATTGATCATCAAATCAATTGGACGTTGATCATTCACATGGGTATGTTTGAGATAATCTCATCTATTTATGACATCATGATTCAGCCTATATAAATCCATGAGTATTTAGTCTTTTTTACATCCTCATTGGGGATGGAGTATCATGTTCTTCTATTCTTAGAACATCACCTACATTATTTACCTTCCTTGGTGATAATATATCTAGTAGTCATAATATTTGATAAACTCTAACAACATCCTTTGGTGAATGTGTAACTCATTATATGTAACAATATATTTCAATATCTTATAATCCGTGTATATATCACACTTCTCAACAAAAATTTAATTCCACCAAATTTTAAATGTAAATATGACCACCACCAATTCCAAATCATTCATGGGTTAATTTTGTGTAATGAGTTTTTAATTGGAGGGAAGAATAAATAATTATGTTTTCATTTTTAATGAAGAATCATCCCAATACATTTAATTATTCATCACTATATGTTGTTAACTATTCAACATGATATGGTAATTTAATAAGAGATGCAGTGAACAACAAATATTTATACTCGCCATGCCTTCCATATATTAATTTACCCATAGAAACATGAATAAGTTAAATACTGACATGGTTAATGGATTTTATTTCCATGATAAATTTATCTCAATGAATAGGAAATATCAAGAGTACTTAAGGAAACAATGTATTTATAACCTAATGGTTAGTTATCATTATATCTTAATAGCCTCACTCTTTGATTGATCCATAACTATACCCGCACATATGATGATATAACAAAAAAATTCTTTTTTATATAAAATATATATTTTTTGATTTCCCCATACAGTTAATCCATCCTCATGTTGATCAAAAAATACCTTATGTAGTCATCATAATTTTCCATGATTTTGGAATTTATAATGATATCATTTATAAATTGTATGACAAATTGATCAATGTTATTCTAAAAAGACTCTACTCATAAGATCCATGATGAAATATTTTGTATTGTTATGTATAAAATGTATAACTATCAAAAATTGTTTCTATACCTTTTTTATAATAGTATAATTGAAATATTATACCTTTTTAGTTTTAATTTATAATACCAAGATTGAAGAAAAATGTTTGAAATTAATTGATCTTCTTTGAGTTCATCAAAAAATTCACCCAAAAATTTTAGAGGATATATGTTGTTTTTCATGATTTTATGATCTCATGATAATAAATGAAAATATAATTTTATCAATACATATTATATATAATTAAAACATGTGTGTCCTTGGTGAATAAAATGGGCATAAATCCCCATATCATGATTCTATTGAAATTTATTATTCAATTTCTCTAATTACCTTAAATACATTTTATATATGGTCTTTGATATAGGTGATTATCTAAGGATTAGTTTGATTGAGAAATCAACCACACAATATGAGGAACAATTAGATAATTTTTCAGAAAAGCCATTAGAATATTCCTACATATTGTCAAGGTTTTCAATGTTTTCTTCCTCCCTTATAATATGACCTAATATCCCATTATTAATCAGTATTAAGACCAATGTTATAGAATTTTATTCTAAATAAGGTGAAGGATCATCCATGAACTATTACATTGTATCCAAATTTTTATTTATATGAATGGATATTTCCCTTTATTAGAAAATTATATGAGATTTATATAAGGAAATATTGTCCATACCCAAAATTGAATAAAACTCAAATAATGGTAGAGGATCCAAATTTTTTGAAAGTATCTCTCTATAAATTTGAAATCTAGAATATTATTATACCTTAGATTATTTTAGAATTCCATTATATTTTTTATAGGAAGCTAAATAATCATTATTTTAGGAGGTTAATCAATTTTTTCTGTTTTTTATGATGTAAAATAATATAATGATTTTTAATCAAATAAGGAATTACTAGTTTTAGAGTAGATAATGAGTATACCATTAACTACATTAATATTTTTTCACCTCTATAGTATTGATTTAGTATTACCTCCATTTATCCATTACTTTAAGAGGATACAAATACTTATTCGAATAAATAATATGTTTGGGAATTTTTTTCTCACAATTACAATAATCATAGAATTTGAAGCATTGAAGAGAAGGTGGGGCATGAACATGGGCCATATTTTCCTTTTTTTTATTATGAATCATTATCTTATATTTGTTATCTTGATGAAGGCATACTGGCCTACCAAACATGTAACACATCCTATAATCATTATGGAAATTACCTAGGATTTTCCTCCTTATTTTTTTACATGAGGTTAATTGAATTTTTTTACCCCAATGATATTATACATTAGTGATTCCATGATACTCTATATTTATGTTCGTTTTACTAGACACAATTAGGTCTCTTTATTGTATTCCACTATTAAGATCAAAATAATAAAAATTCATCAAAGAATCGAAAATATATTATTGATAATGATTTTTGAAATCTAGGATTTAAGCCACCAAATAATCAATAAATATTCTCTTACAATCTATTAATACACTCACTATCCTAAATTTTGAATCTCTTAATCTTTTTGTCATTAGATAAAATATAATCATCTTTATTTTCATTCAATTAATGTAAATATATTTTCTTCATAGTGAAAAGTGTCAAGGGTAAATATTTATTGAATAATATTCCATTGAAATGCACCCATTGAATACAATAAAATATTTCCATGTTCATTGTATAATTTTTAATATTCCACCATTGGTTAGCCTTGCCTTCTATTTTTTAGAAAACTAATACTAAATTATCAATCTCCAAGTATTGAAGGATAAAAAATATCATTTCGATCACATTAATACACTACTCACAAATAAATGGCTTTAAAGGATGTTTAAAAGATTTTATTCATTGATGCATAAAAAAATGAATAAAAATTTGTTCCAATAGTGAATTTGGTTAATCCACAACACTCATGTTATTATTCATAACATTATAATGTTGTATTAGAATTGGCCTTATATTTAAATCTCCACTTCTCGCCTCATATTGACAATAATATCATTTTACATTAAAACTACAATTATCTCTATGTTATTTCTTATTATATACATATCCATAAAATAGTTAAATTCATCAAGGGGATACTCTAATAAATAAATTTATAAACTAAAATACTATGATAATATAATAAATAACTCAAAAAATTAGAATATTTTTCCTAAACGGACATTTGATTTTTAATCAAGGGTAACCATGATTTTTTCCCAACTAAATTTAATTAACAACAAGGTTTGACATTATAACCAAATAATTATTTTTGGTTCACAAATAAAACATTACATATTATAATCCTTCCATTAGAGACTGTCAAACTTGATAAAAATTAAGGGCACATTCACCATGCCCCCTAATGATGGATAAGAGATACCCGACAATCTATTTTTGTTGTTATTACCCCATGATAACTCTATTTCAAAACCCTGTCTACATGTTGTATCCATATAGGGATGTATTTCTAGGAAAAAACACTTATTCAATTAAAATAACATTTTTTCTCATATACCTGGTATTTTCTTAAGGGTTATATCTAATTTAATTATTTCATAGTCCCCAAAATAACTAAACCTTGACTCTAATACTAGTTAGTACATCCAAATCTAAATATAACTTAAGAAATATGTTAACATAATATTTAAATATTAAATCACACAAAACTCACACAAATAGAGTTCCGAAGGGTTTTCTGTCCTAGAAATTATCAACAAAAATAATATTCTTTAACACTTGTGAACATTTCACCATAATAATGATCCTATATACCATTTGCATAATATTTCACATGGTATAATAGTAATCATAACCTAGGAAATATATAAATAAAAATAGATAGTCAAAACACTCAGTAAGGGAATCATATCATAACATAACGTAAAACATTTTTGAGATATGTATATAATAATAAATGATTAATGACATTATATGATAATCATAAAAAAAATAGAGTCATATAATATCATAAAAAGGTCAATACAGAATAATAAAATATATGAAATTACTCAGAACGGAACTCAATATTAATATAATATTCAATCATTACATAAATGTGTTGAATAATTTAAGAATACATCATAATATTAAAAACATGGAATTATATGCAAATGAAATGCATCTTGAAAACATAACATAACATGATTCCTATCATGTAAATTTGAGAATAAATTATACTAAAATTGAATATTTAGGAAATACATAATTATGGGAACTCATCTGTGGGAAACTCATTTTTCCATACTTATGTGAAAAAACCATTAAATAGACACATGAAAATGTGAGAAAACCCATCATGCACACTCTTATGTGACAAAAATCATTATTTGCATGACAAAATATATCATGATATATAAGCTTAAAATAATGCATTATATTGCGTTATTGGATCCCACCCGTCATTGTCTATAAATTTGTGTTCCCCTAAAAATCAATCATTATCATATCGTAATTTACCCCAATAAAAATAATCGATTTCTTAACATTATAAGAAAATATGACTATAAGAAATTATAATATATTAAATTTAATTTTTCAAATTAAATTATAACATAATAGAATATAAAGTATGATCAAAACATCACCTTAGAAGATATATAATATGGAGGAAAATAAAAATAAAAATAACATAGAAACATTTACATTAAAAATAATATATAATAAAAATGATTTGAAAATACATAATGTATTAGAAAGGGTAAGTAAAAATATTTCAATAAATATTAATTAAAAAATTAGTCATTCATAATGAGACCTTGAAAAAAAATATATATAAAAATAAATATTTGAGTGGATGAAAGAACCTCTTATTTTAAATGCATAGATAAACCATATAAACATCTTGAAATAACATTATTCAAGTACCACATTGTTAAAATAATAATAGATTTTTCTTTTTGAATCATGTAATTGATTATGATAACTCTATTAAATAATTCATAATATGCTTCTAAAAATTTGGGATAATGGTGTGGTAATGAAATATGGACATAAAAGAGATGACCCATTTGTATGAATGGGAGTTATTCTTTCCAAATGGTATACTATTATTTAAAAAATGTTTGAAATATTATTTTCTTATTGATAATTACAAGTAATTCACTTAGATAAAAAATACCAAATAATATAGGGGAATTTTTATGAGAATGTAAATCTTGAAAATTGTATTATCTCATGAAAAGCTATAACCCAATTAATCATGAATTTTATTCCTGGAAACCCTAATAGACGTTCAGGCATTTGAAACAAAACCCTATGATAGTTACAACATTAAATATGAAATATAATATAGTTAAAAAAATAATATAATGATGTTATGTATGATATTTTTGTTGTATTTACACTTTTATAAAAGGAAACATGGTGTTTATTAGAAATATGACTCAAGGGATTCAAATTTGAGATAAATAAACCCTTCAATTAAGAGTAACAATTAATTAAAAAGAGATAAAATATTGGGGTTTTAATTGAAATTAAAACAATATTATTAAAAAATAATTAATGATATTATATATTTAATTTGTATTTTATACAAAAATAATGTTATTTAGGTGAATACCATAAAACATGTCTCGAAGAGTTGAATTTGAGGGAAAAAACCCTTACATTGTTTTATAGCTTTGTCAAATGTTCTCTAATCTAATGTAAAAAATCATGACTATATTAATATAATATTTTATAACCATATTCTTACCTAATCATACATTAATCATTAATATATAATCATTATATATATTTTAGACGCTTTTTCATCTTTTCGAACATTTGGTGTTTATAGATTTGACCATTTTAGTAGTTTTGTACGATTAGTGTCTGTGTTAGTTCTTATTACTATGTAGTTAATTAATATTTTGTTAATTTCAACATATTTTATGAAATATAATGATTTATTATTTTTATATTCCCTTTCATGAGTACTGTTTTATTTATCTTGGAAGATGGAATAGATAATGAACATTGTTTAGTGACTTTCAGTCTATAAGGTGTGTTTTATAATTTATGTAGTTATATATTTAAGATTGTAATCAAATAATATATATAATTACATATATTTATGTCATATTACCCCATAAATTACATTTACATAATCAACCATTATAATATTTCATATCAATATTCATATAGGTGGTTAAATAGACCTAGTCTTGGAGACAATTTTACATGATTGGTGAGTACGGTTTAAGAAGTTTTTGTTTTGATATATATAACAAAAACTATATTTAGTGATATTTAATGGATATTTTTAATATTTTTTGATGTTTAACTATAATTTTATAATGTTTAAAAAAATATGAAAAATTATTCATTGAACCAACAGTTCACACAACACACAATTAAAATTTTCATTAAACAAAAAATTAAAGGGGGTAAATGTGGTTAGTAAATTATCATTTAATAATAACAAATATATTATATAATATATATTTATTAATAAATATAATCATTAATAACATAAATGAAGTTTGTTTAGGGTAATGAATGTGCCTCTTAGTTGAGGTCACAATCCACGCACACGCACTTAGGACGATCCATAAATTTCTTAGTAGATTGAAGAGAATAAATAATGTTTGGAAAAATTATTATAAAGACATTTAAATACAAAAATTGTGTATATTTTATTATTATAATATATTTTTGTTAGTTTTATATAAGAGAATATAAGAAATTATAGGTAATAAAGTTTTTATACTTATGTTGAGACCTTGAACATCATATTGATAAAGGCCATATACTTGAAGGGTTTAGCATAATTTGTGGTGGATAGGGGAACTAGAGTATGAATATTAATTCATGTTGGGGAAATTTGGGGATGTTTTCATGGATATTTCTAAATTGGATTGGATTATTTAAGGGGTTTTAGTGACCGTAATTTTATATATGAGAATATGGAATTTTCCTTAGAATATAATGGTATGTATGTGGTAAAAGTGGAAATGAATTAATGTTTGGAACCATAGGAAAGAGAAGTTTTTTAATACATTAAGGTATATCATTAAATAATATAAAAATTATAATTTCTAATGGCCATCTTAATTTGGTATTCCTTGAGCCACCATACACTAATCATTTTAAAGTGTTTAACACATAATTAAATATCAATCCTTTGAATTTTTCATTAATAAAAATATAAGTATACCATTATTACAAAATATCAATAAGATGAATACAAATTATTTCTATATTTATCCTAATTTCTTTTATAATATATGGTAGTCTACATTCTAATCAGATCATTTAATATGTTAAATGACTATTTTTTAGAAAATTTTACTTTTTAACCACATACTGTTATTAATATAATTTAAAATAAATCAAACATTAAATGATTTTTAATTAATTATAATATATTTTTAAACTTCCTATTATATTATTAATTATATTTTAAATTGTTAATTTTTTAAAAGAAAATATATTTAGATAAATATTTTTCTTTTAGAATTTTCATTTTACATGGATAACTAATATTGATCATATATAACATAATATTTTGGCATAAAAATATGGTGGAAGAACACATATAATTAGAACCAATTGATTTTAAATATGAATAAAATTCATTTGAATCTTTTGAAAAAAATTTAAATAATTATATATTTTAAACACTTTTGCATAAAATATTTTTTATGTTTTAAAATATTATATATATATAATTTACGTAAACCATGATATTTTAACATATATAATGTCAAATAAGACATATATTTGTTGAATAGAAATTATTATTATATTTTATGATAATAATATATATTTAAATACATATAAATTTATAAAATTCTATTTTTTACTCTTCACATTAAAATCAAATAATTTAGAAAATTCTAAAAACATAATTTGAATGTAATATAGCAGTAAGAACCTGGTTTTTTCACTCAAGTATGGATCATTTTATTTTGGAACTAATATGGATTCCTTGTGAGTTAGTAAATGTTCCAAATTTGTTTTGGTCTTGTTCAGATCCCAGAACCCATCATTAGGATAAAATTAGGCTTGTCGCATAGTTAGAGTAAGCCATTCTGGTAGGCTTCCTAGTTTAATCATATTGTACAGATGGATGCATTTTATAGCAGAGCCATCTCACATGGTTGGAACACAATTTCCCTGACTATTTAACCTAAATATAAATATCCACCTCTTCTATAGGTATTCATGCATCGTTTTCAATGGTTTTCTCTACCCATATTGACAAGAAGTGCCAAGAATTTTATTTTTTGTAATTTTACTAATTTACCCATAATGATATATTTAACATAACCCTATTCTAAAATAAAATTTCTAGCGGGTTTATCATCCATTCCCCTCATTTTGGAGCTTCATGATGAACTATTATCAGGATTAATATATGTAATTTTTATGGTATCCATTCGAGCTTATGTTAGTCACGTTGGATACACAATGGTATGTAACCTAGTTTGTTTGAGTCATTCATCCTCTCCCTTGTTATTAACCTACATCTATAGGTGTGCGAGTTTTTCCAATATATTTAAATATTTTATGATCTGAGGAAAATCAAGGATTGATACCAGAAGAGGATAGTCATAAAAGAATATGTTGGTTAGTCTATAACTCAACCCTAATGTTTTTTTATTTTGGAATTATTGTGTGGGGCCCCCTGATTTCATCAAGTGTCATTTATTGAATTTATATTCTGTGCTTATAATAATTATATTCATATTAATATTATCTTTCCAGATTTTTAATTAGTTTCTAGTCGTTATTCCCACAACTCCAACCATCCCATGTAGAATATTATGTCATAATTGTCACTTTATTATTTTGACACATTTGAGATATTGTTTGTGTGTGACCTGACTTGAACAACCTATGTGAAAGATTTCATATATTAGATAAATTTATTTATATTGGGATTTGATTAATGTATAGTGCCATTTATTCTCACCACATAACCCACCTACGTTAAGTGCTTCAATTAATAAATTTATGGGAAATGGAAATTGGAAAGTACATTGAGTATATGACTTTCCCCGTTTAAATGTAATTTAAAAATAGCATACATGTTCGTATCAACCCTTACCATTATGGTGGAGGATATTGGAGTGATAATTTATTTTTAAAAGGACATAAATTTATTAAACAAAACATTTCACGATACAATCCTTTGTCACACTAATGAAAGGTAGGGATTAAACCAATTAGGCTTACTGGTTAATTAATACTTGATTAAATTTCCTCATTTGTGTTTAGCTTTTTCACACTAAAGAAATGCAATGGCTTAATCCTTGTGATATGTTATATAAAATCAATATCAGATAAGAGTGTACAAACTCAATATTTTCATAGTTTCCATAGAGAATGCCTGAAGAACATTTGAATCCTATTTCAATTCAAAGACACAGCTTGATTAGGTTAACACACACCTAAAAACCTGATATTTGTCTATCCTTGGATGCCTAATATGACACATAGGTTCCCACAAGTAGTATTATATGATTACTTGGATAAAATACTTGGACCCATCATTGAAAAGTAGGATCCATGGTTATAACCCATTGGTCCTAGTCATTGGTTAGCCTTGTTTTAACATGAATGAACTCCATGGATTCAGTAAACATCTTATATTAAAATGTCATGGACTATGCTCCTTGGATTACCCTATGATACTTATACAGGATAAAGTCATTACTGATTTGAAGACCCTTGAGGTCTATGTTTCTTTGAATACTTCCACTGAACAATATTGTAAAATATCATTATCGATTACCTTGTTACATCTTGGAAACATTATTATTTCATACATGTGGCTTATTTATAAATATATAATAATAATATAAGGAATTTTTTATATCTTCATACGCCATCCAAGGGATAATGCAGGTACATGGGTATTTAGTTACATTGTATTTCATTACATTATATATAAATTCAATCAAATTGTTACATTTACATTACATGGGACAAAGGTTAAATACACCATTGGTGGTAGCCCACTGAGATTTATCTCACACCCTCTCTAGGTTCAGTTTGGTTCCTAGGGAAGATTATATGATTGAAGTTGTTGAAAAATGGAATTGTACAACATCAAACACTGGATTTCAGGACACCTAGGATTGATCTTTAAATAATATGACTGATATGGATCTCAAAATTCATATGATAGTCCATTAATTTACATTATTAATTTTTGTAACAAGTAATGAACACTGTAGTGTATCCATGTCGTCCAGTTTTCTATTAACATTACATATCATCATCACTTATTCAAATTAGTTCAGTTATTTTTACCCATGACTGTTTATTACTTTTGTTCTTCTGTGGTTTGCTTATATTTATTCTTCTATTTAAATCTATTTATATTTATCAGTTTTGATTCACATTGGTAATGAGGGAATAGGATCCCCAGAGACACACCATAGGCTCTCACTTCTATTCGATTGCCTCTCAGGATTGGGGAGTTACGCATGAGGCCATATGGCCAACTAGGCTCGGGGAACCTATTAAGTGGCATCCGGGTCCAGTACATCACAATTTGGTATCAAATGAGTCTTCCTTCAATTCCGTGATATTTTTAGATAATATAATAATGGTTATGAATTCTTGGAAGTTGGTCATATTTAGTTCTTGGGAGTCTCGAACCACGGTTACGGTTGAAATCGATGTTACACAAAATATAATTATTGATTTAATTTTCTTATCACACATGTCAATTTTTCACTATTGGGTGAAACCCATGCTGCATGGAGTTGATGATTATTACTCTAAATGTGGATTTCATTCGTACATGTCTATATGAAATGAGGGAAATATTAATTGGTTTATATATCATATTAGGCACCAAAAATTAACATGTAATTCATATTTCCATTCCAGACAGGTTCATTTCACTATATTGAATTGCTTGATATTTCTATGATTTTTTAGTGGTGATGTAACAGTTAGAGTATTCTTATATAACACTTGGCTTCGATTGAGTGATTTCATTTTTCAATTCTTGAGGTGAATAGGTCCTCATTGGTGGGGTGTAGTAATTTACCAAGTCGATCCACTATGTAGTAAATGAATGGGTGTCTTTTTCATTGATGAGATGTATGGGAACTAATTCAATGGGAATTTATATCCATTATAAGTGAAACATGACATATAATATGAAATGGTTTCACATTATTATCCCTCCTTATACTGTTTATAAATGTTAAAGTATTGTAAATGGTAATTAAATGTAAAAAATGAAAATAAAATTATACCAGAGAACTTGTCGATACATGGCCCTATATGTAGGTAGTTGGGGTAGTCTACCATGGTTAGTGATCCCTTCCTTTATTATAATATTTATTTGGTATTGTATAAATGAATAATTACTATTTGAGGTGTTTTCTTATCATTTTTTACCAATTACACTCTGACATCCTCATATAATTCTCCAGGATGGTGGCGACGATCATACTCTAGACATGGTTGGCCTTGAGCCACTAGGCCTACCTCCAGTAGGCCTTCTTGAGGAACTACCTATTGTATATTATCCAGGAACATATCCCCATATTCTTAATTGTTTACTATGTTTTATTTAATCCATGTCGTGTGCATCATGATTTTCACCTATAATGACTGATCTGACTTGCAATTTCCAGAAGCAGCATCCTCCAACACTCTCATGGGATATCAATCCATAGGCTATTGAGTCTTAGATAGAAGACACCATATCTAAATTTTAGAACCTAAAGATTCATCTAGATAATAGGGTTAATCATTCCACATACAAGATGCATGATTCATCCATATTCTGGTGGGATGTGATTACCAGGCAGGTCCTCATCCGTGCATGTTATGGGTTGATTTTAAAAATTCATTATAGGATTAGTTATTTACTCACACACTATGTTCTGAAAAAGACAGATAGTTCATGCATATAGAGTGGGTCTCAATTTCATTAATGGAACATTAAACTCGTTTGATGGAATTTCAATGTTATGCAACACTTCTAGATTATGATGAGATTTCACATGCTACATGCTTATAGGATTGGTTTTTGTATCTCGTCCCTATGTAGGTGAATGTATTCCTCCTAACTAATATTTATGAAATAGTTAATCGAGATTTTATAAATGAGTGAAACTTGAGGGATGGAAATATCATCGGGAATATAGGATTAGTGTTACGGCATGCCATTAATTCTCATAGTGCTAGGATGCGTTCCCTCAAGGTTTCTCTTCAGGTCAATGAAAACCAAAGAACCTATTTTTATAGCTCTATATTGTGTCCTTAGTATAGATGATTGTGGAACATGAAGCCTCACTTTGATAGAGAACCAATAATGTGTCATGTTCGTGGCCATATTGGTAATCATCAACATTTCTACGGGACCATTCCACCTGATTCGATTGTAAAAGGATCTATACCAGAACCACAATCCAGAGTTGGTTCTTTTGTGTTGTGTCACGTGGAGAGTTGGAATAGTAATGAAAGGACTAGCTGAGGATGAGTTCATGGTTGTCGTAGATATATCCTCGAACATCGGCACTGATAGTAGAGTATTTATGATCGTGGTAGCCCATATCATTCACATGCCCATGGATCAGTATTGTTCCATGCACTACAGCTGATACCCAAGGATCAGGATGCACATCTATCTATAGTATGAGGTACTATTATTGTGGTATCTACTATAGTATCTAAATTTTTTATACATGTGTGTCAAAAAAATTTATCAATGTATCATTCAAAAAAAGTATTGGACTTGAGAAACAATGTTACTATGGTGTAATAACACTAGATACACTATTAAAAGTTAATAAATAAGGAATTTTCCAATGTAGGGATTTTCCACTCAATGTAAGAAGCTACCCTTTCTTATAGAAACTCATTGTTCTCGATATGAAAAGAATTGATGTTATTAATGATATGGAATAATTGGTTCTCTACCATGATTTTGTTTTCTAATATCACTAGAATTTATCTTTTACATCACTAGAGGGAATAAGCTATCTATATAAGGGTGAGTGGGATTTCAAGGATGGTAGATCTAGAAAAGGGAATCGTGGTCCAGGATGAGTGACTTCACATATTACAAATATATTCATAGAGAATTATTGTATATGTCAAGGTGATTACCCTCTAGTAGTGGGTCATTTCTTGGGCATATTTTCTTACAATATGTTTTCATACCTCCTTAGAGGTAGGTAGAGTTTATAATCCATCTTGTTCTAGAAGCGGTTCTATTTTCCATTCTACTTTAAAGGATGGAACCAACAGGGGTTCAGGAACACAAGTGACTATTAAAGGATATAGAGGATAAGGTATTTAGAGGGACCAGTACATCCTTTTGTGGTTTGCCTTTTCATATCACCATGAAGGAGGATAGATCCATATGTCATTGTATGGAAAAAATATGAATCAACCAATATATGGCCATGAACAGATATCAATAGCCTTAAATATATTATATCATCAACCACCTCTGAAGAGAAATAATCTTATCAAAGATCGGCCTGATATCAGGTAATAATTAGGTGTGAGTGAGGCCATGATAATAACTATATATAGATTTCTAATGCATGTTTGGTCTATAGAATTACCCAGTTATGTCGCTTAGTCTTACAACATGGTAGTCATTTTGATGTATCTAATGAATAGTATTTTAAATCTCTATCTCGATTCCTCTTTATTTTATTTTTGGGCTAATTCATGGTGTATTGTCAAATACATAGAAACCGTAACAAAAATTATGGGATCATTCAGAGTACACTATGATAGAATCATCTTTACACCATGCTTGAAAAGTTACACTTTTGGATAAACAATGTTCACATTATTGTTCACATTATATCGGAACCAAGACTATATTTTGACCCATAAAAGATTAGTGTTTTTGTTTTTTGTGATAATCCTAAGAACGTGTATCATATAGGTATTTTCATGGGACTGGATGGATATTACAGATGTTCCATTCAGGACTTATCACAACAATCATTATCTTTTACTAATCTAGAAATGATGGGTGTAATGTTCATGTGGTCAGCAGATTTAGAAAAATCCTATGAAGAGAAGAAAGGGAGGACTGTTTTAGAACTTGTTCTAATTTTTCTAGGGTTTCCTAAAGGGTATATAGTCTGCTATGAAACATCAAGCATCATCATTGGAGAAGTAATGATTTTGTATGACATGGTCATTGTATATGGATCTCAGCAGGTGAGGCCTAATGTGAAAAAAATACAAGGCACCTGACCTTGAGGTTGAAGTAGTTGTCCATGCCTATCCTTTTGGAGAAATTATATATTAGGTGAGTGTTATGTGGGGTAAATTAACCAAAAGATTGTCAAATATATATATTCTCAATATGACATGAACCTTTGGGAGTGATGTTTGGTCGAATATATTAAATCCATTGATTTTGATCATACAAATACATCCCAGAAGAGAAATGTAGTTCTAGATGCACTGAGTCTAAAAACACAATCACATTTTATATTGGAATCCAATGATGATTGGATGTTAATGGCCCGCTTATATGAGATTCATATGGAGATTTATGATAGTCGCGTGTAGACATACCTCTCATCTTAGATATTTACCAGTTCTATCCTTGAGAAGTTTAATTTTAGAAAATGTTTAGATCCTATGGGCTTGATTCTCCATGAGATTATATTATGAGATAAACTTCCTCTAGATTGTTCTGTGGGTAGAGATGAAAATTTTTGTATTCATGGACATGTTTGAGATTCAATAGAGATGATAGAGGAGTTGATGTGGGAGTCCCAAGATTCCAAGGGTTTATTTCAAATGGGTATATCCATGATTAATCAGGAATGCGACCACGGTATTGGTGTCTTGGGATGAAACATTAGATATTAGGCTTTATCATTAGGTGTTCCACCAGTCAGAAGGATAATTCCAAGCACCAAATACTTTTATAAATGTTAAATCTTCTTCCTACCCTTGAATGGAAATGATAAATGGATTCATTGGATTTTATAATTGTCTTTACAAGTTCTCCGAGAGGTAGAGATGTTTTATGGGTAGTTGTTGACTGACTAACAAAAGTATCCCATTTTATTCCATTTTAGAAGGCCCATTATTATATAAAGGACAATATAGTGGGGATTAATTTGATATATTATGTTTAATGTTTTATATATTTTCATTCCCACCTAAAATGTAGTCCTTGAGTGATAATTAGTGGCAAAGAGATTCATGGAGTAGCATACACTAATAGTGGGTGATGTTAGTGTTCACCAATGAGTAGATACCCTGACATATGGTATTAGATTGTAGTATTAGTGATCTAGGAATGATATATGCATCATGAAAAATACATGAATAATTTATTGGTTGTTCGAGGTTCTCATTATGTCTCGAGTCATATTTGGGAGAGGTGGTTCTTCTCTTACGATGGACAATTATATCTAAATCGAGGTTGTCTAACCCTCTACAAAACTAATATAGATATGGCCAATAGACCACACAAGAAAATATAGAAGTTCAAAAAGGGATTTTCATATGGTGTTTAATGCTGAAGGGGAGCTTATAGTGAAGGATGTGGTGGATGAAAATTATTTCTATTAACACCATGTCCCCCAGGTGGTCCATGCTAGGGTCAGAGAGCTAGTGGTTAGGAGAGAAGATAACTATAGGCATTGGAGTCTTATGACCTTCAGGATCAAGGAATGATTATATAAATGATCTTTTTATTCTATAATATAGCTTCATTTGTGATAGATTTAGGTGTGAGCCACTCTTTTATTTCCCCTTCATTGGTTCAAGAATTATAGATTTCATTTGATCCAATGGCTAGAACAATGTTCCTGGAGATGCCTATTAGAGGTTACTCTGTAATCACACACTTCTTATAAAAGTGAGATTTGATGGTTTAAGGGGAGTTATTATTAAGTGATATATTATTAGATGTGACAGATCATTATGATTTTATATTAGGTATGGATTTGATATACACCATTCATTCTTATATTTATATCTTCAAGAGAATGATTAATTGTGTCTATGGTGATGGGGAATGGTTTTCAATTTTGGGTGATAAAGAAACCTCGGAATTGTAGGATGGACTTAATAATATGATATTTCATCTTATTACTCACTATTTGGACTGAATTACACTTGGATAATTGGATGATATGGGCTATCGATTTTCTACTATGGAGGAATAGTATGAGGACATCTTTCATAATGATGTCCCATGTATACCACCCTATTGAAAGGTCTACATGTTCATTTTATTAAAACATGTTAAGATATAGATATCTACACCATCATATAATATATACCTTCTATAGATTGATGTGATAAGAGTACAGATGGAATACATACAACGGAAGAGATATGGTAGACTCAGTGTTCCCCCTAAGCAGCCTTAGTATTGTTTTCTGAGAAGGTGAAAAAGTGCTTCAGTGTGGATGTGGATTACCGTCACCTGATCTAGGTGACCTTAATGAATAGTTATCTAATAATATGGATTTAAAAACTCTTTAATTAGTTAGGTGGGAATTGATGATTTTTTAATATTGATCATTCACAAACTATCTTGGATTACTTGGTGAAATAATACATGATCTGATACCGATGTATCCCAAAGGGAGTTCCTGATCTTCATTTGATGAAGACAATTACATGGAATCATAAATGTTAAAATAGGGAATATTTTTTCAAAAAAAATTGAATGAATTAGATTCATATCAGTACACTCAAAAGAAAACTACAAAGGGATAATAGTACCGAGATATCTAACATGTAATCCAAAAACCCAAATAGTGAATCCACAATGTACACATAAACTGAAAATATAAATAGAACAATCCCAAAAAAACATATCACTCCTAACCCAAAAAATCTAAAAAACCCACTAACTCTAAGTGGTGAATTCCCCTTTCTCTAAATTATAAGATGGAAATCTATAAATGACTGAAGGAAAAGGAAGGGTGTAAGGGAAAATCATTGTATGGTATCACCAAGTGTTCTATAAGAATATTCAATAATAATGAAATTAAATCATTCATTTAATTTTAATTAAAACAACTATGGAAGTACCAATTTATTTTTTAATTATAACATTCTTTTAATTCTCGTAGATTTTTAAATTTAGAAAAATGTCTTCATTAAAATATTTCCTATAAAACAGTTTATATAAATCATTATTCAAGTTTAAACGAGTTAAAAAAAATATTTAACAATGTAATAAAAACCAAAAAATGGTCATCATTACTATTTTATCATATTACCACAATATATAACCCTCACACACTCATTTCTATGATCACATAAATGTGTCTACACATTCCTCATTATGATGTTGAATATGGTACATTGAAATCCAATTGGGATATGATTTACTAAACTTGGATTATGTTTGAGGTTTAGATTTTCAATTCATTACTGGGGAATTTCTATCCTTGTGTTTTTTCCCAAATAACAAACTATCTACATAGGTTCACATGTCATCAATCATTCAATCAAAAGTTGGAAATTTATTATAAATGGTTTAAAATAAAATCTACAAATTTCCTATTACTTTATAGAAATTTCAATTTAATATCCAATGCATGGTCTTCTAATCAATTATTTTCATTTTTAAGTTAAAACCAATTACATGTTCTTATCATATCAATTTAATTAATTTTTCTCAAAATTAGTTCCAATATCAATATCACAATTCCACCAATCTCAAATAACACTCCAATTTCTAATTCCATTAGAATTGGTGGGATTCCCCTAGAAATATATGTCATTCCAATTACAAATTCCAAATTGCACCAAATTTGTATTAAATAATTTAACTAAATGAAATATAAATCATTCAACAAAATCAAGGTTTTATTAAATGAAATATCTTAATAGAACAACCTATCCTTATCAGGAGGATCAAAAATCATAACACCCACAACAGTATTTTCCTACCCAGAATGTCTACAACCGAGATCAAGGAATCAAACATAGTTTCAATATCTAAAACAACATAGTTTAGATCCATCATAAAAAATATAATCTAAGTAACCCTATGGAGTAAATATGTATAGAGAAGGAGAGAAAGGATGACTGAATTTAAAATACCATAGAAGGATCCAACGAGGCTCTCAATTCATTGATCTACTTAGAAAGGGGTTTGGAGGAGCCAAAAAGTTTTTCTTGAGAGGGTGAAAGACATCTTATTTCATATAATCATGATTCAGGGTTGAAATTATAAAGAAATAAAAGATTGTTAATTTTTTATAAATAGAAATTAAAAGTATTTGGCACACGGTTAGATAAGAAGGTAATTATTGGTTTTTAAAAATTGTTACCTAACCATGTGCCCCTCTTATAGGGTGAATAGTTTATACTTTTTGGGTGCATAGTTTTTCAAACCAAATTTTAACCATGAAAACCCACATTTTTTCTGTTTGTGTGGTCTAAACTGGGTGAGTACATGATTATGGAATTCCCTTCACCTACATTGAATATAAGTAACAGGATTTCACCACCTCAACACCATAGGTTCCTTATATCCAATAAAATCCATTAATTTTTTTCTATGTTCAAATTATGAGTCCACTTATCAATCATTAGTGCATGTCTCTCCTTAGTCACATAAATAATATAACGAAGGTGCCATAACACTCAAACTAAAGGTATCTCCCACCCTCAATGTGTCATGGTTTAAAATTCAACTATTGAGAAAAGTTCTATAGTCGTGGATAAATCAGGCTCAACATTAAGATCACTCAAGAATAGAATTTGATATTGTTAAAAATGACACTTCTACAGTAGTTACACATGGAACATGTTATACATCAACATCAACATTGAAGGAAGTGATATATGGTATTCAATTCTTCACACATGATCAACAACATCATAGGGTCTCAAAAATTGAGGATAAGGTTTACCTTGCCTCCCATGTCATCTATAAACCAAATGAGGTGAATAATTTGAGGAAACATTATCAACAACTAAAAATTCTAACGGTCTATAGTGATGATCTACATAACACTTATACCCGCTCTATGATGTTAACATTATCTAATGAATAAAATGATTCATTTATGTATTTTCTTGAACAAATCATGGTCTTAGAAAATAACATTCCCTGATATCTGATGTAACACCCCGAGCTTCCACGATACGCTTCTCATTCAATAATTCAATAGCTTGCATTGTACGCAACTTCAAGTTCTAAAACACCGCGACTAATCAAAGTAGCCGTTATGAATAGTAATAACCACTTTTTAAAATTATATAAATTTTATATTTCAAAATGGAATTTATTTTTTTATTCATAATATCGAAATTATCCAAATTTGAATTTTTTGTAATTTTCTGAGAACTTCTAATTTTTTATGAATAGTGAAAAATACGTAAAAACAACTTTTTTAATAAAAATAATTTATAGTGATAAATTATAATATTTAGTGGTTTTAAAGTATAATTAGAATATATTTTTACAATTTTATCCAATGGTGGTCATTAGAATTAATTTAACATTGAAATTGGACATAAATAATTGCCAATCTTTTGATATAAATTGTTTCTTAAAAACACGCTCTTTGTAGTGACATCGGGAATTAATTATAAAATTAACTAATGCAACTTATATGTTTGGAATTTTGTAAAATAGACATCATTTTTGAATTTGGAATATCAATTATAGCTTAGGGTGAAATTTTGGCATTGTTCTGAAAAACTTCAATTTTTGATGAATAGTGAAACCACTAAGTGGTAGTTAAATAACTGATTTTTCGTTTAAATGAAATATTACCACTTCTGTGATTTTATTTTCAAAAATCCAACATACATGGTTGTCATTAAGAAGTAAAATGTGGTTCAATGAGATTAAAATAATTTTTTTGGTGAATAGTAACTTTTAAGTTCTTAATCGCGATTAGAGGTAATTAGTGTAGTTTAAGGTAAAAAAAATGTTTTAATAATATGAGATGAGCTTGAAACTTATCCTACTCCTATTGGATGATTCATGTCCGACCAAGACAACCCATGGGTCAACTTGGGGACCCAATGGAGCCACTTTGGTTGGAAAATGACATTAATATATATTTATGTAATGTTAAAATTAAATTGACACAAACATGAGTTGTTTTACTAAAACAGTTTTTAAGTGGGGTTACACAAGTCAAAATTTTGACTATAAATATTCATTAGAAAGCTAAAAAGATTTAATATATCATAGTATTTTGTTTATAATTTTTAGACATTATATAAATTAAATTATTTATGACATAATTATGATGCAGCGATGACCTCATTATTTAACGATTTAAATAAAATGAGAAGATAATGAAAAATCCAAGGCTTACACTTGTCCAAAGCCTATTGGATGAGTATATTTAGAACCCTTGTCACCTTATCCACGAATTATATATGTGTGGGACCTTTGGAATCCGAAAATCATTGTGTAATAATGTAGCATTTCAATCTTTCCAAAAGAGCCCCTCCTCTCCACTTATAAAAGGCCCCAACCTCTCCCACCTTATTCACACCTTCAAGACATTTGGCTCGGCCAAACTCTGCCCAAATACTCTCCCAACTTCTCCCTATTACTCCTAGAAGCCTCACTTTGGAAGTAACTCTTCCCAAGGAAGCCTTTGGCTCAAATCAAAAAGAGTTACCTGATTTTGAGGTAATGTCTTCTCTAATGTTGTTTTGTTTTATTTTTCTTCTCCAACCCCCTAAAATCTTTTTATTCATTTCTTTTGTAACAATAACAGTATACTAAATATACTAGGATGTTGTTATAAGATGGATTAGAGCTACACTTACACACACCTACATCTAACGGTTAAAGAACATACAGTTTCTGTGGATGGCGAATTTCTTCCTCACGAAATGATGATTGTTCAACACTCATATAACACCTTCAAAGGTGGCCATTAATATGTCACTATATTTATATATGATATATAATGTGTATATGTTTTACTTATGCTTCTGTATTTCTCATTTATGTCATACTTTATGATTTCCATTATGGGTAAAACGCGATAATTTCATTTTCGGAAGTGCGGACTACCGCCCCCTCAAAGTGATTTGAATCGTTAATGCCATATGTGGGATTTATAAAGGATGGATTAAATGGTATTATACACTATATTATACTGTAATTATATTATAAATTTATATCATTATTATTTCATTCCATTAAATACGAAATAGAAATGAAAGTAGCGTTCATGCGTACGTACGGCTTACCGTCTCCATGAACGATGCATTTCATTTCATACCTCTAAATGTTACATGACATTATGAATGAATGTATATACTGGTTATATATGATATATATGACATCTAAATCATGAATATAATTCTGGAGATAATTAATATTCTACCACATAAACAACTTGTAATTATAAGAAGTTTATTGTTGACTCAAGTACCAAAGATCGACAAAACGACCGTTATTAACTTAAATAATTAAATAATGTTCATAACATGGTAATAAGGGATATAAAAGGAATAGTGAACATGAAAAAGGTTCTTATGTAAATATAAATTAACTCTAGTTTATTATTCAGGAGGTTAAAGAACGGTCGATTCAGGACAGGACGCAAGGTAAGGGAATTTCTTAACCCAATTTTTATTCTTTGGGTTAATCTCCTACTTTCAAATTATGTCATGATATTATTATGACCTATATTGTATTTGTACATTATTTATGTGTACTTATATTTAATACACATTATAGATGTACATTATTTAAAAAAATGATCTTTTTAAGGATGTTGTCTCAATCCCCTTTCATTGAGGCATATTTGGTTTTATACAAAACTTTCTTTTATACGGTGTGTAAACCCCTTTGACTTTTACGTTTATTCAAAAGGAATATTTTTTATACAAATCATTTTAATAAACGACAAAAAGGGAATTTTTTTCTTTCCGTACTTATGCGGCGACAACGACTTCTCCACCGCCGTGACCATTATTTGAGTTTCAGCTTCCTCTACAAGCCATCTTTTTTTTAATGAAAAATAAATACAAAGTTTTAACTTTCTTTTATTTTATTGAAAATGGTTTTGAAAGCGTTTTTATTATATCAATGTGTTGTATTTATATCTTGTGATTGAAATGTGGAAATTTTATGTTTTCTTTATGCATGTTTTATGTGATACGATTATGTTATGGTTTATGATATGTTTAAACCTATTCATATGAGGAATGCATTGGACTTAATAAGTGACGGGTGGAGCCCGCTATAGCTCCTCGATGCATCGGCAGGTCTCATGAGACAAAATAGTGTCTTGGCACGAGGCCTTGACAAAATCTTATTTGTGGTCTTGGCACGAGGCCTTGGCTATGTGGTTATGATAGTCTGGCATTATGCATTCCATCATTATGAAAGTGATTATTGATATTGCATGTGATTATTCGACCAGTAGAATATCCATGTGAAGAAGTTAATGGCATTATCTCATTTTACTTTTGCCATATTATGTTGAAGTTCAAGTTTAAAAGGCTTTTGTTTTAGTTACACATTGCCTTAAATGTTAATGTTTATTTATGAAAGCTTCCGCTATATTGTTAACCTTACTGAGCATCTGAGCTCACCCCTTTCAATGTTTTAATATTTTCCAGGATGTGAAGAAGTATTTTATGAATGACCTGTAGGGGTAGTCAGAAAGGGATATGATTGTGGACTATGAAGACCATGTTATTGTAGTTTTTCACCTTATGATGTAATGTAAGACTTATGAATCTATCTAGTGTTCTCAAGGCTACTAAACTAATTGGTCTTTCAAGACTTGATCCTTTATGATCATGCCAATGTTACGAAGTAATGCACCGACTCTGGGTAGCTGGGGTTGGGGCGTTACAGTTGGTATCAGAGGAAGTTTAGTACAAACCTTGGAAGCTAGATTTAGATAAACTCTGATTAGATCACGTAGACCTAAGATGATCTTTGAGGATTAGTATAGAAGTACTTCCTAGAATTTTGGTATTGTAGAGATTTTGTGAGTTTTCCGAGCAATACATCCCTATCTAGATACGAGCCGGTAGAGGCAGCTCTGGCACAGATGTTCCTAGGGGTAAAACCCGAAAACACCGCTTTGATCTAGACTCGAACGGGAACTGGTGCACGACAACGGGCCTTACTGCACTCTTGGTTACGACACTTCCGGGGGATATGCTTAGGATAACTCTCATTTTCTTTACAAATCATTATGAAGGGTTTATGAGTATATAATTACTCAAAGAAAACATTTTTATGATTATGGATTATATCCATAAATAGTTCAATTTATGTTAAGTGTTTTATAAGTATGAGATTATGTATTTTATTGCATAAACTAATCTAGTTTATGCCATTTTTTAGAAATGGCACCTAGTGGAAGGAATGGAAACAGTATCAATGCACGCACTCCATGTAGGGATTTCCCTCCTGCTCAAGATAATTATGGTGGAGCTAGTGATACAACTGGTGCTGATCAGCTTCTCACCGTATTGGGACAACTTACTCAGGTTATGAATAATAACCTTACTCGTATGGAGCACCCTGATCCACAATGTGGAGGATCAATGATAGACCGTTTCATGAGGAAACAACCACCAACCTTCATTGGGAGTACAAATCTGTTAGTAGCTGAGCAATGGATAAATTCCTTAGAGAAAATATTCCATGCCTTGGGGAGTAGTGAAAGGGAGAAGGTTGTCATGGTAGTTTACCGCCTCACTGGAGATGCCGATCAGTGGTGGTCGCTGATTCAAAACACAAAGGAAGATGATGACGTATCAAATATGGAATGGAGGGAGTTGAAAGAGCTTTTCTTAGAAAAATACTTTCCTCGTGACCATCGAGCAGATATGGAAAGGCAATTTCTGAGTCTGAGGCAGAAGGAGGATGAGAATGTCGCAAAGTTTGAGGCTAACTTTACAAGGTTAGCAAGGCATGCTTCCGATTATATACGTAACCCAAGGAGTAAGATTGATCGTTTCTTTGATGGGTTAAACCCATTTCTCCTTCGAGATTTAGTATCACAATCCTTCTCATCATACGAAGATATTGTCTCGTGTGCTATCAAGACAGAAAAGGAATTCTCTAAGTCTTATGACAACAAATTAAAGCAAGAGAAGAAGAGAACGGGGGAACAAGAGACAGATAAAGGGAAAAAGGGAAAGAAGGATTTTCCATTATGTGATAATTGTGGGAAGAATCACCCTGGTACGTTCCTAAAAGGAATGGGAGTTTGTTATAAATGTGGAGAAAAGGGGCACCAGGCTCGTGATTGCAAGGGAAAGAAAGAGGCTGTCAAAGTTGAATGCTACAATTGTAGGGAAATGGGGCATTATGCAAATGAATGTCCTAAGCGTCAAGGAAACTTACCTCAGAAAAGGCCAAGGGATCAAGGCCAATCTTATGCTGTGACTACAGTTGAAGAGGAATAATTAAAGTATTGGTGCTTTTGGACTCATGGATTATATTCTGGTTATAAGAATAATGTGATATATATAAAGATTGTACTGCAGTACTTTTTGATTAAGGTAATATGATTAAGGTAATCATATTTTTAGTATGTCACAATAAGAGAAACTTTTCTTTGTTTGGGGAATCTGATGTTACAATTGATTTTGGAATTTAGAGACCTTTTAGAGAAAGTCTGGACGGAGGTATTTTGGATAACTATTAAGGTTGGAATGGATTAAGTTGAACCATGGATATTATTGTTTAAGGTTAAAGCATTTATGAAGATTATTTTTGGAATATTATGATACTATAGTTTTAGGAAAAGGACAACCTGCAGGGTGGGGCATAACCCGTCGCGTCGGACAAAGCTGCAGGAATCGAACCCACAATCATAGTGCGACATGACTTTATTTCCTACCACTAGCCTACAGGAAGTCCCTGGTTATTACAAAATAGTTTTACTAATCTAAATGGTATGTGTTAACATTTGGAACCTTATACAATTAGGATAAATAGAATATTTTTGAGTTCCGTTACCATTTGGAGTAAAAGTTGGGTTTTTGGTAAACATTTATTAACGAATGAAGGTATACATAACAAGTATGTATATTCCCTTACGTTCTTATTAAATCTCCTAAATAAATTCCTCAACATTATAAAAGGTAACTTAAAACAAAAATGTTGTCGGTTAACTTTTCCAACTGGGGATTCAATGACCGTTTAACCAATCACAAGTTTGTGATTTTCTTGTGGTTAAACTTTCTCCTAATCCTGTTTTCTATAACTCTCCATCAGACCTTGATGGTTTTTTTCTCCTCCATATCCATATTTTCATAGAATCCTAGAATGGGCTATATCGGGTGACCTTTGTACTTATCTTGCTTTCTTTTAATGTTATATTTTTATTAACCTTATTTCCGATGTGGGTTTTCTTCAAAGTTATTTTCTCTTTTCAACCTTTTATTTTCAAAGAAAAATTTCAAATTGCGAGGACGCAATTTATTGAAGGAGGGGAGAATGTAACACCCCAAGCATCAACGATACGTTTCTCATTCAATAATGCAATATCTTGCATTGTACACAACTTCGAGTTCTAAAACACCGCGACTTATCAAAGTAGCCATTATGAATAGTAATAACCACCTTTTAAAATTATAGAAATTTTATATTTCAAAATGGACTTTATTTTTTTATTCGTAATATCGAAATTATCGAAATTTGAATTTTTTGTAATTTTCTGAGAACTTCTAATTTTTTATGAATAGTGAAAAATAATTAAAAACAACTTGTTTAATAAAAATAATTTATAGTGATAAATTATAATATTTAGTGGTTTTAAAGTATAATTAGAATATATTTTTACAATTTTATCCAATGGTGGTCATTATAATTAATTTAACATTGAAATTGGACATAACCAATTGCCAATCTTTTGATATAAATTGTTTCTTAAAAACACGCTATTTGTTGTGACAGCGGGAATTAATTATAAAATTAACTAATGAAAATTATATGTTTGGAATTTTGTAAAATAGACATCATTTTTGAATTTGTAATATCAATTATAGCTTAGGGTGAAATTTTGGCATTGTTCTGAAAAACATCAATTTTTGATGAATAGTGAAACCACTAAGTGGTAGTTAAATAACTGATTTTTCCTTTAAATGAAATATTACCACTTTTGTGATTTGACTTTTAAAAATCCGACATACATGGTTGTCATTAAGAAGTAAAATGTGGTTCAATGAGATTAAAATAATTTTTTTGGTGAATAGTAACTTTTAAGTTCTTAATCGTGATTAGAGGTAATTAGTGTAGTTTAAGGTAAAAACAATGTTTTAATAATATGAGATGAGCTTGAAACTTGTACTAATCCTATTGGATGATTCGTGGCCGACCAAGACAACCCATGGGTCAACTTGGGGACCCCATGGAGCCACTTTGGTTGGAAAATGACATTAATATATATTTATGTAATGTTAAAATTAAATTGACACAAACATGAGTTGTTTTACTAAAACAGTTTTTAAGTGGGGTTACACAAGTCCAAATTTTGACTATAAATATTAATTATAAAGCTAAAAAGATTTAATATATCATAGTATTTTGTTTATAATTTTTATACATTATATAAATTAAATTATTTATGACATAATTATGATGCAACGATGAGCTCATTATTTAACGATTTAAATAAAATGAGAAGATAATGCAAAATCCAAGGATTACACTTGTCCAAAGACTATTGTATGAGGATATATAGAACCCTTATCACCTTAGACACTAATTATATAAGTGTGGGAACTTTGTAATCCGAAAAGCATTGTGTAATAATGTAACATTTCAATCTTTCCAAAAGAGCCCCTCCTCTCCACTTATAAAAGGCCCCCACCTCTCCCACCTTATTCACACCTTAAAGCCCTTTGGCTCGGCCAACCTCTGCCCAAATACTCTCCCAACTTCCCCCTCTTACTCCTAGAAGCCTCACTTTGGGCAGAACTCTTCCCAAGGATGCCTTTGGCTCAAATCAAAAAGAGTTACCCGATTTTGAGGTAATGTCTTCTCTAATGTTGTTTTGTTTTATTTTTCTTCTCCAACCCCCTAAACTCTTTTTATTCATTTCTTTTGTAAAAACACCAGTATCCTCAATATACTAGGATGTTTTTATAAGAAGGATTCGTGCTACACTTACACACACCTACATCTAATGGTTAAAGAACATACGGTTTCTGTGGATGGCGAATTTCTGCCTCAAGAAACGATGATTGTTCAACACTCATATAACACCTTCAAAGGTGGCCATTAAGATGTCACTATATTTATATATGATATATAATGTGTTCATGTTTTACTTATGCTTCTGTATTTCTCATTTATGGAATACTTTATGACTTCCATTATGGGTAAAACGCGATAATTTCATTTTAGGAAGTGCGGACTACCGCCCCCTCAAAGTGATTTGAATCGTTAATGCCATATGTGGGATGTATAAAGGATGGATTAAATGGTATTATACACTATATTATACTGTAATTATATTATAAATTTATATCATTATTATTTCATTTCATTAAATACGAAATAGAAATGAAAGTAGCGTTCATGCGTACGTACGGCTTACCGTCTCCATGAACGGTGCATTTCATTTCATACCTCTAAATGTTACGTGACATTATGAATGAATGTATATACTGGTTATATATGATATATATGAAATCTAAATCATGAATATAATTCTGGAGATAATGGATATTCTACCACATAAACAACTTGTAATTATAAGAAGTTTATTGTTGACTCAAGTACCAAAGATCGACAAAACGACCGTTATTAACTTAAATAATTAAATAATGTTCATAACATGGTAAAAAGGGATATAAAAGGAATAATGAACATGAAAAAGGTTCTTAAGTAAATATAAATTAACTCTAGTTTATTATTCAGGAGGTTGAAGAACGGTCGAGTCAGGACAGGACGCAAGGTAAGGGAATTTCTTAACCCAATTTTCATTCTTTGGGTTAATCTCCTACTTTCAAATTATGTCATGATATTATTATGTCCTATATTGTATTTGTACATTATTTATGTTTACTTATAGTGAATACACATTATAGATGTACTTTATTTAAAAAAATGATCTTTTTAAGGACGTTGTCTCAATCCCCTTTCATTGAGGCATATTTGGTTTTATACAAAACCTTCTTTTATACGGTGTATAAACCCCTTTGACTTTTATGTTTATTCAAAAGGAATATTTTTTATATGAAGCGTTTTACTAAATGACAAATGGGAATGTTTTTCTTTCCGTACTTATGCGGAGAAAACGACTTCTCCGCCGCCGTGACCATTATTTGAGTTTCGGCTTCCTCTACAAACCATCTTTTTTTTGATGAAAAATAAATACAAAGTTTAAAATTTCTTTTATTTTACTGAAAATGGTTTTGAAAGCGTTTTTATTATATCAATGTGTTGTATTTATATCTTGTGATTGAAATGTGGAAATGTTATGTTTCCTTTATGCATGTTTTATGTGATACGATTATGTTATGGTTTATGATATGTTTAAACCTATTCATATGAGGAATGCATTGGACTTAATAAGTGATGGGTGGAGCCTGCTATAGCTCCTCGATGCATCGACAGGTCTCATGAGACAAAATAGTGTCTTGGCACGAGGCCTTGACAAAATCTTATTTGTGTTCTTGGCACGAGGCCTTGGCTACGTGGTTATGATAGTCTGGCATTATGCATTCCATCATTATGAAAGTGGTTATTGATATTGCATGTGATTATTCGACCAGTAGAATATCCATGTGAAGAAGTAAATGGCATTATCTTATTTTACTTTTGCCATATTATGTTGAAGTTCAAGTTTAAAAGGATTTTGTTTTAGTTATACATTGCCTTAAATTTTAATGTTTATTTATGAAAGCTTCCGCTATATTGTTAACCTTACTGAGCATCCGAGCTCACCCCTTTCAATGTTTTAATATTTTACAGGATGTGAAGAAGTATTTTATGAATGACCTGCAGGGGTAGTCAGAAAGGGATATGATTGTGGACTATGAAGACCATGTTATTTTAGTTTTTCACCTTATGATGTAATGTAATACTTATGAATGTATCTAGTGTTTCCAAGGCTACTAAACTAATCGGTCTTTCGAGACTTGATCCTTTGTGATCATGCCAATGTTACGAAGTAATGCACCGACTCTGGGTAGCTGGGGTTGGGGCGTTACATCTGACTCACACAATGTATATTTACAAGTTGAACCTTACAAGACCTCATGTGGAGTCATTTTCATCACAAAATGGGAACAATTTTTATAAGTAAACTCAACTAGTTTGAAATGGTCATCCAAATCTCCACCAATTTCATGAAAAAATACAAAATGAATACCCTATAGAATCTGTATATCCCACTCAGTCTAGTCATCTATCTTTGGATGGTATAATATAAACAAATGATCCATATATCCTACTACCTTATGAATTCCTCTCCATAAGATAGAATTTATACGAGGTTCCCTATAAAACACTATTGCAGATGGATCTCCATGGAAATTAAAAATCACTCTCAAATAGTGATTTTTCATCCCTAAAAATTGGTTGTATTATGAATGGGTAAACATTGAGAAGATTTGGTCATCCTATAGACCCCAACCTATTTGAGAACTTCATTTATCTATGTAAATGGAAATCCAACCACAATGTTAATAAAATCTCAGCCCACTTCTATGTCACCATTAAAAGCAGTTTAAGTATACATAAAGGTCTATGATTCTTTACCATAACATGTTTGACCAAATATATATTAGAGGGAAAATCATCATTTCCCAATATCATACCTACCACCATAATCATCTCTGCATGTCATAAAATATTTTTTGGATCACAGGCCCACTTCTCGTTGGGAATTGTAAAAATACCACATCAAACCAATCCTCACATCTAACAAACTATAATATAATTCCAAAACATAGAATAATATATTTGGAGAAGGACCAGTTAACAATGGTCTCCGATCTATAAATAGAGCCTCTAATGCTACAGAATTCATCATAACGAATTTATTCATGAAGAATCATATTGAGACTTGTGGAGTTCAACTAAACACCTACCAAGGATACCTTGGACCATATTTCTTTTACTTCAATATGAAACTATGATAAAATTTACCTCAATATCCACTTTTTTGGTAATTGTTTAATGACATGGGTTGGATGTTTACACCTAAAATCCTCCTATGGCTATAGAAGATGTCAAAATAAAAATATTTCAGGTGTTCCACTTACCTCCTATGATGATGATTCAAATATCCTTGTGAGAATACATAAGTCATGATATTTTGGTTATAATAAATGTTTAATCATTATTCGAAAAGGTAATTATTCCAACTATTATGATCATGCATCATAACTTCATGTTCAAGTTCATGGGTTAATAAATTATTCTAATATGTCATAACATATCAAAGTAAATGAACAATGACATCATCACACTGCATAAAAATCATTCCGAAACCCAAACCTGATGTGTCATTAAAGACAACAGATCCATAATCCTTCTATAGAAGATTCAAAATGGGTGTAGTAGTTAAAATAGAGTTTATCTCAAAAAAATAACTTTGAAATTTCTCATGCAAAACAATATATACACCCTTCTATGTTTGGTTAGTTATAAAAGAATCTAACATTTACAAATCCTTTATGATCCAATGATATTACTCAGTGAATCCCAATATACTATAAATCTCCAAAATGATCCACAATTCCTCCCATATCATAACAACATTAAACATCTTAGATTAAATAGATATAAAATATTATAACACCATGTGTCCCAAGAAATTTACTTATCATATTCGAAAATAAAAATTACATTTCATTTCTCAATGTCATTGATTTCTCTAAAAATAATAAACTTCTTCCAGCTGATTGCCATGATCCTCCTCTAACATATAGTTAACTAGGATGTCATCCATAAATAATAACACAAAATTATCATGAAACTCATGAAATAGAAAATTCATGAAAGACATAATGAATATTTTAGAATTGGTTTGACCATATGGATTTAAAAGATACTCGTAATGTCTATACCTAGTTCAGAAAAAATATGAATACCATATTCTTGTAATCTCAATTTGTGAAAAACAGATCAAAGATCAATATTTGAAAACCACATCGCTTATTTAAATAGTAAAATATATCTTCAATACATTTCAATTGATACATGTTAATTACAGTAGCTCGATTGAGTTTCAGTTAATAATCACAATGGGGAAGTGACCCATCATATTTCATCACAATGATAAAAGGTATCACCGACTATGTCAAACTCATTCGTATAAATCCTTTCCCAAAAAATTCATCCATCTAAGAAATCATAACTTCCATTTATTCTAGTTCTATATGGAAATAAGATATAGAAACTATTTGAGTACCCAAAACCTAGTCTTTTGAAAACTCAACCTCCATTACTGGTGGAATAATAGAGAATCGTGAAGGGACTGCAATGGAAATCTCAACTAAAAATGGAGGGTGATCATCGCTCAAGAACTCCAAATATAGATGAAAAAACTCATATTATTTTCAATACTCTATATAATATGGTATGTCTCTCCTTGAATTGAGGTCTAATTATCAATAAATGATATGTCACACACAATCAGGCATGGTAATGGGGACCTATCAAATTTTATATTCAATTCAAGCTTTATTAGTATTGGAAAATACACCTAAAATACTAAATCTATAACTTTCATGTTGAGAAACATAAAATCCAATGAAAGGTCAATTTATGATAATGAGATGTCCGAGGTATGACACTGGAGTCCTCACTCTCTCTTTGCCCCAAAGGTTGTTGTAATATCCATCAGATAAGATAAAACATATAAATGAATATTTAAAATATTTACAATACAAGATTCAATGAACAAATGAGATTCAAAAGAATAAAATAATGTAGTCAATAATGATGATGAAAATCTTATGGTAACTCTCACTATTTCTAGACTCGTATCTTTTCCTATGAATCCTCTTCCACTATGTGAAGAATAATCATTCTAGATTCCTATTCCTAGAATCCCTTTACTTCATCAGCAATTAATTTCACCGAAGTAAATTATGGAACAAAAGTTCTCATTCCACTACATGTGTTTATAATAGACATGACAGAACATATGCAGTTGATCAGATCATCTAAAGGAAATATATGACATGGGTTCTTCTGTACAAATCTGTTTTGAGTGCCTAGGCTTTACAGACTCGTTGAACATTAAAGGGACTTTTTCTAGAACTAAAAGTGGTATAGAAGAACACTAATATAAAGAACCACCACGGGATTAATCACACATTCTATTTAATTGGATGAAACAAAATAAACAACCACATAAAAAAATGGGAACTCCCATTAATCCTGACATACAAGCCAGATAAATCTCAAACATCAAGGCTCCTTCTAGTAGATATGAATTAGAAGAATGATTATAAAAGAAAAACTGAGAAAAAAAATTAGATCTCCATCCAATATAAAATGAGATGGTATTATTATTCTAATTAGATATGATATAATATATGAACTATACGAGCTATATGTATCTATTTTCATATTCTATCATAGTAATATTATGCAGTCTGAGTTTGAAATACTCTTTACCTGTAGAAACCACCATTGAATCTGGATTGAACTTTTTAGTGAAAATGAATTCAAAATATTTCCACTATAATCACTCATTCATTTTTAAGGTCACCATCATGTCCCACTATATCAAGATAGGTCCGTCTTTTCAATGGTTTAAAATTTCACCTTGATCACATTATGTGTCTCCAAGGACTCAAATTAATGTTTTATTTTAGTCAAACAATCCATAGCCTCTTCATGATTAAAAGATCCATGGAAAATTGGTGGATTATTGTGAATTAAATCTTTATAATGACTCCCTAATTCACCCATATGAGGTTCTAAAACTAGTACATGGACATGAATCAGTACATGTACCTATCCTAGAGCATGGAAAAGACAAACAATAATCTCATCCTAATTCTTGTCAATGTAAAGATTTTTTTACTGTGGTTCATCAGCACCATCTTCCTAGATTATATTTAGTCATATTCTCAGAGGCATGATAGTAAACAATATCAATAAACAATATTAAATACAACATTATATTAATTATATAAAACATAAAAAAAATGGAATCCTGAAAATTAACAATATCAAATAGATTAACAGGGTTTGGACTTCATCATATCCAAAACAATTTTAGGGAAATGTCTAGAACTAACCTCAAAGAAACATTTCCCAAACCATCCATGGTTTATTAAGGCTTATTAAAATTATATGTGGCTATGAAAACACTCACAACAACCTCCTAATTAAAAAAAATATTTCATGATTTCTTTCTGACATCCATGCAATATTCTTAACCTACACCATTGATTCCACTTGGTCATTAACCAGCCCAAAAACCCTAGTACTCTGGTACGAAAGCTGGAACTAGTATATCCTGAATGGAATTTCAGATCCCCACAGGTTGGATACTAGCACCCATAATCATACAAGAAAAATGGGGGAACTATTATTTCCATAAAAATAGTTAATGAATTAGATACATATCTTTATACTCAAATGAAAACTCCAATCAGAGAATAGTAGTAAGATATGAAATATGCAAATCAAAAACCAAAATAGTCTATTCTTATAGTTCTCAAATACTTACAAGATAAACAACCCATTTCCCCAAGTACGCAACACTCGAGACACAATGTATCATGAATAACCACCACCTCCATGTGGGACATTCTTATTTCTTAAACATGATAGAAGAAAATCTACAAAAACCAAATGGAAAATGTATATCTTGAGGTAAAATCCCATTAGGGTCTCACCAAGAGTTCCATAATAAGATTACATAATAAATTTTTAAAATCATGAATTCAATTTCAATTAAAATAGGCATATATGTGCAAGTTATATGTAAAAAATATCATATATTTCATTCCAATTGATTGAAAAAATAAAACAATAGCTTAAGTAAAGTTTTGATAAAAACAATCACATAAATATCGAGGAATAGAAAAATAAGTTAAAAATTATATCTACTTAAAATTACTCGAAATAATAAGAATACACATATACCATGTCATTAAATAGTCCTAACTTATAGGATCCTCACACATTCATTCCTCAGATAACAGAAATGGTAACACACTTCCTTAAGGCTTATGCCAAATAGGACCCCTCAACACCCCACTATGGATATGATCCAAAGAACTTGGTTTATATTAGAGTAGTGAATCATCAATACAAATACCATGGCATTCCCATCCTAGAAATTTTTTCCCAAATAACCCAATTACTACCCAGGATCTCATGTTCCAAATCAATCAATCAATAATTGGAAAATTATTTCAAATGAGTTTAAAATATAATCTCCCCATTTTCGATTCCATTATAATTTTTTTAATTTAAAACCCAATGAATGTATATTTAATCAATTCATTCCTTTTTAGAGAGAAAACCAATAAAAAGTATAAATCAAATATATTTAATCCATATTTTTCAAAATTATTTGACAAATACATTTTAGAATTCCACCAAATTAAAACCAAACTCCATTTAATAATTCCATTAAAAATTGATGGATTTACCCAAAATAAATTCCAATCCAATTTAAAATACTAATTCACATGATTTTGGGTTTCAAAATTTTAATTGACGAAATATAAATCAATCAAAAAAATCAAGGGTTTATGAAAATAATGATATCCATGTAACACCATCCTTTATCATGAAGAATACATATCCCAAATCCCACAATATGATTTTTAAAAAATAACAATTGAAAAAGATATCAAGGTAACAAAACATGTTTCATGATCCAAAAAAATTTAATTTTGATCCATCGACAAAAATATGATCTAACCAATCCAACGGTGGAATGAAGAAGAGATCCAAAGAGAAGGAATGCTAGAATATCACTTATCGGAGTGGGATCAAACGAGGGTCTCCAAGCATTAATCCACCTAGGAAGAGGATTGGTGGACATAAAATTGGTTTTTGAGAGATTCCAAGACTTATTATTTAGAGTAATAAAGATTTATTGTCATGAAAGTGATTAAATTAGGGTTAAAAAACTTTTAATATAATTTTTGGAAATAGAAATTCATGATCTCATTGTTAGATGGGTTGAGAAACACAGTTTTTACAACAATGCACTCTAACCATGTGCCCCTAAAATGGGTTCCACAATTCTTATTAGGTGGACACACAGGTTTTAAAACTGTGTGCGGACCATTAAAAAAACACTATTAGGGGTTTCATAGTTTACAATGGGTGGATGCATTGTTCTGGAAAACTATGTGCCAACCATGCACAACATAAATATTTCAAGGATTTTCATCATTTTTCCTAAAATAACACAATATGAATCCTACATAAAATATAATCCAAAATAGGGTTAAAGAGTACATAAATATATGTAGTAGAATGTTACATGAATTTATTTCACACGATCTCCAACTACAATTAGGGGATGATGATATACAAAAGACTACATTATGATGTAGCTACAGTCACTTTGGGTACATTGTGATACCTTTTTGCATAGAGAACACCCAAATGGTTTTATTGGGACTCTAAACTAGTACATTGATACCTTCATATATTACATAGTGGTGGTATTCATTGTTGATATCCTAATGTACTCAGTGTATGTGGATGATGATGTGATAAACTAGATAATGGACAGAAATATATGTTAAGAAAACTATGAATATAGGAAGCTCTCAAAGTGTTAGTTCATGACTCAAGAGGAACACATCTTAATAAATTTCATCTTAGTAGATTCTAATGTAGTTTGCAATAAAATGTCAATTTAGTGTTACCTTGGGAGACACAAATGTGAATGACATAGGTTTAGAGATTCCTTGGGTTAGGATTTAAAAATAAGTGATTTATGCCAATTTTCTTCTTGATATAAATTTTTTTGACTTATTATACATGGAAGGGGAAACATTTTTCTTGGATGCAAAGGTACTATTACGAATATAAGGAGTTATGCAAGAGATTTTTGAGACCCCAATATTGTGAAAGTATTTGAATGATTTATCCCCCGATTCATCATTTCCATGAATGTGAGTGATGATAAACAAGTTCAATCAGGTTTAGATTAACCCAATGAGGTACCACAGTGGAATGAAGATGATATGTCTATGTAATTTGTGATAGGGATACCATGAATGAATAGAAGAAACTATTCCATATTGATGGTCATAGACCGAATCTCCATGTTAGAAAAATTCTTATATATTGGATAGTAGAGTGATGTAGAGATCTTGGGATGCCTTTGTGTATCAAATATATTCCTACTCTATGGAGTTCACTCATTGATCAGTTCAGACCACTATTCTCAACTAACCTAATGATTATGAAGATTATTTCAAGTGTACTTGGGAACATAATTTCATTTATTCATGGAATTCCACCACGAGACTAATGGATAGACTTAGCAGATCATTGAGGGTCCAGAAGACATGTTGTATGCTTAAAAGTCATATTTGATTCCATAGTTGGGAGAACCACCTACCCTTATTGGCGTTTTTCTAAAGAAAATTGATATACCGATCAACTATTGGTATAGAACCATTCATGAATTTGTACGATATACCCTACAGTTCAAGACAATGTTAAATTGTTCCCATTGAGTCGTCACCCATGAACCCATAAAATGATTGAGCTATGAAAGGGAGGGTAAATATTGTCTACGAGTGAATGAGGACCAAATATGTGATTAAAAGTCATATACATACCAAATAATGTGTCCTTTAAATTTCAATAATTGATACCATGTGTTCTTGAAGGTCTCACCTCGACATGGAATTCATAGATTTAGCTAGGGTGAAATGTTGTCTCCAAGATTCATTAGACCATTCTAGATACTATGTAGGCACAGTAATATGTAATTCCACTCAGCCCACTCTCAAAAAATAGACCAGGTACACAATATATCCTAGGAATTGTAGATGAGAATGTATGTGCTTAACCCATCACAAGTTATTGACTCAGTTATGATGAAAATAAAGGATATATATTTTCATTTTTCATAGTACTTAATGGAGATCTAGATAGTTAAGAAAATATACTCAATGGGAAAGTGATTCTCCTGGAAAATTTATAATAGAAACACATTAATTTTTAGAGAAAACCTTGGAGAGAAAGATCCATATGTAAGATAAAAAACCAAAACGTTTTGCATATTTTTTTAATTTTTGGGATGAAAATTCCAATGGATGGGAGAATGTGACATCTCAGTTGGTTTCTATATAATGCCTTAAAATACGTCTAGTAATATTTTTCGTATCATCCTCTAAAATGAAATGTGATTTTGAGGCCTAGTGGTCCCAATATTGCTATTATAAATTTATTAAATATATTAATATCATGATCACACAATTTTCAAGATATAATGGAATAACAACATAATAGTAGACCGTATTGAAAATATGAGTCCTCCGTTGATTTCAAATAATGATATTTACATAGGAAAGACAAGGCCTAGGAATGTCTTTGATACTTGGGTTTTTATGTGGTCATATGTCTCTAAATAAATTAATAAATAAATTTCATTCGTATATTTGATTAATTTCAATGAATTAAAAATTACTCAATAAATAGCTGATTATAGGACAATCTAAAGGGTGGATAAATAACCATGGAGACCTAGATATGATCCATTGGATGATCATTTTTGGAGGAAAATGATTAGATTTTGGAATAATGATTAGATTGAAACATAAAACTAAGATCTTACCAATGACTAAAATTCATCATCGTTCTTCATTAATGATTTATCTAAACATGAGGTAGGATTTATAACGTATATGTATTTAACCGTTTTTATCCTATGTCAAAAGATGTTTTATTACACTAAACATAATTGAATGTTGCATCAACAGTTGAATTATGTTATGGGTTATTTAATTTTTTTGGTTAATTCTATTTTCTTTCTAATAGAAAAATATTGAGGTCGGCCTGAAAAATAGACATGGATTATTACATTATTGTGTTTTTTGGATTTACCCCCTATTTACCTCCACATTCACTATGGAAAATTTCATTGGATCAGAGTTTAATAAATGGAGAGTACCTTCTCAGGGAGAAACCATTAATTGACACTAGAGATCAATACCGTAGGAGAATTTCACTAACAAGGATGAAATATGGTTATAATTAACATGGAGGATGGTCAGAGGTGGATCAGATTGGTATCTATGTTGATGAATGATTACGGAGTGATGCGATGTAGACAATCCCCAAGAAGAATATTTTTATTGGAATCCTACTAGAAGTGGATACATGAGTCAAAATAACTAGATCAATGGTTGTAGAAATGATTCATGGAAGATTCCTTGGATCAATCCAATTTATATGATTAATGAATGAACTGAAGGATTCATGATATACTGTGTTACAATGGCTGTAATTTGAAGATGCACATCATGAGGGGAACTCGGTATGTTTCTAGGGTATTATGAGAAAATTAAATACTAGATGCCATGTGACTATGTCACGCACTATGTATCCTAATGTTGGTACCTAGGCATAAACCTTTTGAGTAAACAAACACAAACACCTCTAGGTACATAGAAACCGGTAGAGTACATGGTATCAACCATATACATAGACATGACCCAATATAATGGCCTGACACCTATACATGATCATTACACAATGTAAACATGCATAACTAGGTCTACATGAGTTTAATAAAATTAAACTTGTAGAGTGTCTGCTGCAGTATACATGTCATGTACCAATAGATGGAATACCATATATATAGTGTATTACATACCATGTGAGATGGTGAGACATGAGTAGATCAGGGGATAATATGACATGCCCGGTAGAAAAAATTATATGTTATGTACTCCCTCTAAGGATTTTTGGAGGCCTTATATTAGTTTATATAGACTATATATTGTTGATTGTGATATCTTAGTCCATTCCTGAAATGATAAACATTTCAAATTCATCCTTGAATTATTATTGTGATAACCTCTATGGGTTCATTATTAGATTGAGTTTGGTGTTCCCACCTATAAGTATAGGGATGAATCCCCTATCATTCCAATGTGGGGTTCATGGTATCAGTGTTACCAGCATGCATTAGGGGTTGATCCCTTACGAGGTAGGGTGTTCTAGTAGGGTTATTTTTGTCCCATTGTGGTTTTATAGTGATACCCTACATTGAAGATGAGATCTTCAGAGATCCAACGAGTACATTTTTAAAAGGCCTAATGAGCAAGGGCTCTCAGATAAGTGTCATAAGTGACAACATGTATTATTGAGTGAATTCTCTAAGAGTGGTCATTACCCTAAATCCTAAAGCACAATCACATGTCTGGTAGTATTGGTTGAGATTCCTTGATACATGTTGTCTGTTATGAGTATAACTGAGTAAATTAGTTCTAAGTAATATACCATGTTAACATATACCATGTGGATTAGATATCACTTTATTCATTATGCTTTATGATTTTAGGGAGTCCTACTGGGTATTTTTATTCTCACCCATGCAAGGGATTTACTACAAATGTTATTTCTTATGCATATTATAGTATATTTGATCATTTTCTTCGAGAACTATAAGATAACATAAATTTTTTTGGGCTGGTTAAAATGAAGGGATAACATGGTGTTTCATGTGACAATATTCCAAAACTTCTATGTGTATTATAATCCCTTTTTTTACTTGGGATTATATTTAGACCCATTATCAATTCTAGTAGTTTTTTATATTATAATTGTGATAATGTTGTTTTTCATGTTTTAGTGTCAATTTTTTTGTGATACTTTTAATCACTGTATAGGATTAGATATGTGTGAGTCTATATGTGTACCTTAGACTAATGTCACCCATGTGTGTGATATTATTTTTAGGTTCTGATCTCCAGCCCCTATCCCACTAGAGAAAGGAAGTGGGTAGTCACACTAGTCCTATCACAAGACAGGAAGGACTCGGGTGGGTGATGTATGAAAATTATTATATAAATCTACCCCTATTATAAAATAATATATAATCCATACAACCAATTTGAATTATGTATTTTATTAATATATTTTTATTTTATTTTTGGATAATTAAAATTTAGGTTGTGTGTAAATATCCCCCAATTATTGTGGAAGGAGGGCATTTTTCATAGATGGAATAGTAATTCCAATACTATATCATTATGTTTATGCATACATGATGGAATAAAATATGATAAGGAAATAATTTCATAAGATGAAGAATCTATGAACTCAAGATAGATTTGTTGTCCATTATTTTGTAAAAAATTAAATAGAAACACCCTTAAATAATATCTATGAGATTACCTTCAAATTAGACCTTTTTAAGATCATTATTTTCCAACTATTTATGACGTGCTAGATATTGGTTCACATGTATTATATTTTCTATGAAAAGTAAGTGATTGATAACATTTAAACCTGAATTGGTAGGTTATATCCAATATGGGCTCCCTTGTATTGAAATTTATATGCTAACTCATCAAATTTTAATTTGGTTACAGATAATAGGGAAACAATTATGTAGGATACAAGAAGAATACTGATGGGTTTATCTGTAATATGATTTGGGAAAAGTGTTACCTATTTAACTATCTAAAAAACTTATCTTTTATGATTTTTGTTATTACATACAAAAAATATATTTAAAAAGATGATCTCTAAATATTAAACATTTTTATGTGAAATATGGATCATTGAACACTAAAAAGAAACGATGTTCATGGTCATCTCTTTTAATGAGAAAACATTCATTAAAATACATTGAATAAAATATATAGTACACGATGATAACCTAAATATATTACAATTTTATGGGTTTTTTATTACATCGTGGTTATCATTTGAGATCCATAATTGGTATAACCAATAGAACAGATAAATACATGTACTTAAAGATGAGAAGTGTTCACAAAGGGAATAATTATGAGAATATAAATATGAATTTTATAGAGACTAATTATACTATATATAACTCATTGTCATTATATACTAGGGGTAAACTACACAATTATTTTGAGAAAATAACAATCAAACAAAAAATATAATATATAAATTGTTAAGTAAAAGTGTACATTTATGATGATGGTATCACTGAGAGTTCGAGGGGTGAATCAGTTATAAATTTTCATTTATGTTTTGGGGAAACAACCTTTTCCTTCTGTTAAGGATTATATTCCATACTGAAATAAATTCATCCAGACATCCAATGGAACACTAGTACATACATGGTTCACTATTGAATAAAAATATATACATCAATGGTATGGTTTAGAAATGATCCATTACCACACAATCAACAAGAAATTAATCCTTGGATTACAATGAGTAGGATATACTCTTTCATTCATGATGTACATTGTAAACAAATCAAAAAGTGTGTGTGCACCTTAATTGCACAAATAGGGTGATAGAATTGTTTTGTAACAACTCATGTAAACTGTGCATATTTTCAATTTTAGAAATGTATTCATTGTAAAACAAATCATCAATTTATTACCATGAAGAAGATATGAACTTCCTATAATTTTATATGGAAGAACAATTATGATTTTCTATTTACATTTTCCCAGTGTAATTCCTCCATGTACACTAGTGGAAAAATGTATTTCCACGTCGGTTTTTTTACATTTTGACACATTTTTTAACCAAAGTCTTTAATGGTGATGTAAAAATTGAAGTTTCAACGTCGTTTATTATAAACTGACATCAAAACTCGGTCGTTGTGGGTCTTTAGTGTCAGATTTCTTATCAACCGACGTCGAAAGATAGGACTCCTCAATATTCGGTGTCTGTTTTATTGAAAACCGACGTCAAAATTATTATTCTACATTTTAACATCGGTTTTTGATAAAAACCTATGCAAAAAAGTGTGTTTTTGAAACAAAAATATTTTTCACGTCGGTTTTGGTAAAAACCCATGTGAAAAGTGGGTTTTCAAAAAAATTAGTTTTCACGTCGGTTTTGGTAACAACCGACGCGACAAGTTCGTTTAAAAAAAATTAACGTTTGTTTTGGTAAGAAACGATGTTAAGAAGTATAATCTCTTAATATTAGAATATATTAGCTTTCCCAATATTTGATTTGAATATTCATAGAGAAAAAATAGGCTTTAGGATCAAAACTTATAATCGTCCTAAGTTGTACCTCTTTAAGATTTGATAGATACAATGTGCTTCAATGAAACCATGAGAAGAGAGAACAAAAAAATATACAACAAATGGCCAAAATGAAGATTAATCTTAAATATTCAACCTAATTTTAATGCTTTTGTTGTTTTCTTATGAATCTATATCTTATTTTTCAATATTTCAATTCTTTTTAGGGAATAAATCACGAAATAATGAAAATGATGAACAATAAAGGATTTCAAACATCAGATGATGTATCTCATGCGGATGTTTTATCTTTGTATCCCAATACGAAGAATTCTTCATCATCATATCAAAAATTATAAAGAATTTTAACAATAAGGAAAAAAATAATGAAATTAAATGATAAGAATAAATACCATGTTCACATCGTCGATTGAAGAATTGTTGAAATTTTGATTGTAACAAAGATGACGAAAATGTAGAAATAAGATAAATGAGGATTTATATATTGTAAATAAAAATATTTTATTGTGGTGATGCATTAAAATTTAGGTGGTAACTTGAAAATAGAAACACGTGTTGTGAAAAAATTGAAATACATAACACGCAGATTTAAAATTTACTTTTAACGTCGAGTAAATATATAACTGATGTTAAAGCGATTCTCATGTTGGAGTTTTAAATTTGGTTATTGAAAAAAAAATTCCATAAAGTGACTTGTTAACATCATTTATTTAACAAAACAATGCCAAAAGGGGGCTTTTAAGGTCGGTTTTGGAAAAACCGACGTTAAAAATCTTGTCTTATAATGTTCAACTTCTGACATCAATAACTTTTGATCCGTAAGCCCATTTTGCCTCCATGAACTGTCAAATTGAAGCTTGAGAAACTATCTACAACATTATTTTACTCTTTAACGTTTTTTATTTGGAAAACCGATTCCAAAAAGTTTCTTTTAACGTCGGTTATTGAAAAAAACTGACGTTAAAAATATCGTCCTATAATTTTCATCTTCCGACGACCAGAACTTTTTATTCGTAAGTCTGTTTTAGCTCCAAGACCTATCAAATTGAATCTTGAAAAATTATATACAACATTTTTTTACTCATTAACGTCGGTTATTTGAAAAACCAATGCCAAAAGTTCCTTTTAACATTGGTTATTGAACAAAACTGATGTTAAAAATATTGTCTTATAAGTTCAACTTTTGGCATCCATAACGTTTGATCCGTATGTCTGTTTTAGCTCCAAGACCTATCAAATTGAATAATGAGAAGTTATCTACATATTTTGTTTAATATTTAATGTTGGTTATGTGAAAAACCGACTCCAAAAGTGAATTTTAACGTTGGTTATTGAAAAATACCGTCATTAAAAATCTTGTCTTATAATGTTCAACTTCTGACGTCCATAAATTTTGATCCGTAAGTCCGTTTTATCTCCATGACCTGTAAAATTGAATCCTGAGAAATTATCTACAACTTTGGTTGACTATTTAATGTCAGTTTTGTGAAAAACTGTTGCCTAAAATTCCTTTTAATGACAGTTATTGAAAAAAAAAACTGACGTTAAAAATCATGTCTTATAATGTTCAACTTCTGACGTCAATAAAATTCGATTCGTAAGTCTGTTTTAGCTCCAAGACATATATAATTGAAGCTTGAGATATTATCCAAAACATTGGTTGACTATTTAATATCTGTTATTTGATAAACCGACGTTAATAAAACTTCTCTTATAATGTTCAACTTCGACGTCCAAACTTTTGATTCATATGTCTGTTTTAGCTCCACAACTTATAAAATTGAAGTGTGATAAATTATCTACAACTAGGATTTACTTTTAAACGACATCTATTTGAAAAATCGATGCAAAAAAATTCTGTTTAAAGTCGGTTTGGAAGAACCGGCGATAAAAAGCCCGATTTTAAGGATCATTTTTGCGCTAGTGGTATGATTCTACTTGATACAATTCTTCTAGGTAGAATAATTCTAGGAATGGTTCTCCTTAGATAAGAAAACACAACTTTGAAATATTATGGTTGAGATAAATCTGAACCACATAAATTATGGGAATGGAAATCACAATAAGATTCTCCCTTTATTATTCTCCATCAGTTAGGAAATATATGTAAAAAAATCCCAAATCCGATTATCCAGCATGATGAAATGATCATCAAAATATGATTGACAAGACAAATATAGTAATTAGATGAGTAAGATAATCACTTAGTTAGATGATTATCTTAATAAATCATTGTGATAATTTATATTCTCTTTCACATCAATTCTTTATAACCTTTTCACCAAAAGGGAATATAGAAACATATTCTTCTCTCAAAAATGGTGTTGCTTCCCTATCATGAATAGTATATCAGTCTTCAGAAATGCACAATGTACTTTTTATTTTTATAATTAACCCACAAGTGGTAATGGAGGAAGTACCAAAATCTTCTTTATAAATTAAATTCACCATAATCTCAATTTCCCCTAAAATCTCGGGGGCATTTTGTTATTGTTAATATTTCTCAAAGCTTTTAAATATGTATTCAAACATCATCTTAGAATATATTTTCAATTTATAGTCTGTTTTCAATTAATGAGTGTGATTTCCCAAATAAGATATCTTGAAAAAAAATATATATACCAATTGAATGTGAATGTATGAAGAAATAGATACCACTATAATTTCTTAATACAACTATTCTTTTGAATTATAAGCTCCCCATGATAGCACATTAAGCATGATCCATCATCATTCATCTCAAACTAATTTAACATCCTCAAATTTTCAATTAACCCACTTTATTTCTACAAATTGAAATTAAAACCCTCTAAATGGTTGACTACATTGTTGATCATATTTTTTTCTTTTCATTGCATTCATCTGTCTCCAGAAATTCTTTCTTTGATTATAATTAAATCTGAGTCTGATAAGAAACATATTTCTTTTATAAATATGATACCACATAAAATTTATTCTCTATAACGATCAACATCATTCTAAATCATATAATTTTTTTGATCAAAAAATATATTTCATAACAATAAATTAAAAGCATATAAACATTCCAATTGTTCAATAGCGTATTTTATTCCCTCTTAGTCCAAATTTGGTTTTAATGAGTACAATCATTTTGAGCACGATGGGCCTTGATATGATTTTAAAAAATACAATACGTTCTATGTATGGTGATAAAAGAATTCTTTTTTTCCTCCTAGAATTGATTATTAAAAATAAATTGTTCAGAATCTCTCTCTTGTCTTCCACTAGATACGATTAACATGGGTATGATTTGGAATACCTATTTTCTCTATTCATCCACAAATCATGAATCATATGTTCTCCAATTGACTTAGGATTTATGAAATATGAATCAGTAAATAATAATCACATTTAATTTATCATACCCATAGAGACAATGATTCCATATCAAAAAACAACTTATTTCATATAAAATTTTTAGTAAATTTAATGCAAATAATTTCTTCATTACGATCTTCTCTCATTATGGAAACAAATTGAGTTGGATCATAACATTTTCTTCCAAATATTTCATTCACATTATGATAGATAATTTGAGTTTGATTCTATTGAAATCGTGAATCCAATTCATTTTAAAACAATGTTAAATATGATATCCACTAAAAAAGTTAGGTGAAAACTTGTCTTAATAAAAAAGACATCATTTTTTAAAATAAAACCAACCTTCGCAACATGGTCCTAAAAAAATCCCACTTTGTATTTTTTTCAATCATGTTTCAATAAGAATTGATCTTTATATCCTAATGAATTGGATTATATATCAATAATTTTAATGTTATGCGAAATAACTTATTATAGGAAACTAGTATCATAGACATCAAGACCACGTTGTCCAAATGTAGTTTTTATGAAAATTATTTTCTGTTTTCCTTCCTCATCTATTATTGAATATCATCTTTTCTTAATTATCCCTGGAATATAGTGAAGTTTCATTTCTTACAAGAACTCTAATATATAGTTTGAATATTTCATTCATGAAACAATGTTGAATTCATATCTTAACAAGAACTAACCCTTTTTACATGCATTAAATGGATATATTTATAAAATAATTCATTCTCCCCATTGAAAAAACAATACAATGGTATGATGAGATATCGGAGAAAAACACATACGTCGACCATGATGATAAATAAGTTGTAATCTCTTGATTAACATCAATTTATAAAATGATTCCTTTGATAAAAGGTCTTATGAATATGTCACCATGTTCTTTAGAAGTCATAACATACTCAATCTTCAACTTATTATTCTCTACATACTCATTTATTAAATGATATTTTATATCAACCTGTTTTCAATCAGAATGTTGAAAATTATTCCTAATGATATTGATTGTTCATTGATTATCAGAACACAAGGGAGATGGTAACTTCACATCCGTAATTATATATTCCAATTGAGTTTTCATTAAAAAATGTTGAGTAGTTTTTTGATTGTAAGAAACATACTCATCTTCAGTGATTCTGAGTGTTAATGAATTCTATTCGATTGAATTCAAACAAAAAAGTATTTTCCATAAATAAAACTCCACCAGATTTGGAACTTATATCATCAAAATTGTCTTCCAAATTAACATATGAATTCACAAAAAATTATATACTATATGAGCTTCCATACCTAATTTGAAATTATTTTTACCTTTTATGTATATGAGAATATTTTTCAAAAAAAATAAATTTTATTCTTTTGGAGCACTCTGGAATCTTGTATGTAAGGTGACAACATAAAAAATATCAGGTCTTGATGTAGTTATATAAAATAAGCTTCTAATAATCTTTCTGAATTCTTTCTAATCATCTTCTTTTCTTTATCCATATTTCAAAATAATTTTTCCCATTAGTATTAGTGTGGAAATAGGTTTATAGTTTTCCATGCCAAACCTCATAATATGTTCCAATGTACACTTTTCCTGAGAATGAAAAATGTATTACTTTCATTAATGTATTTGTAACCAAAGAATTTATTTCATTGACCCCAGTATGGAAATTTTAAATACTATATTCATTTCCTCAGAAAACCTATCACATATACTATCATCATTCATAGAATAGATAATGTCATCAACATAAAAAATCACAATGTGGGAATAACCATGACATTCTCTAATGTATATATTTTTATTCACCCTTCCATTATTGAAATTCAACTTACATAAGAGTGTATCGAATTTATTGTATATTTCTATGCATCTTTTTTTCCCCATAAAAGTAATTATTTGACATGCAAACATAAATTTCATATTTTCCTATAATACTTTTACAAGGTTGTTCAATGTAAAAATCATTGTCAAGATCACCATTTAAGAATTCATATTTAACATCCATTTGTAAAATCATGTAACCTCATTGTGAAGAAATGTCAATAATGTTTATGATTATTTTTAATCATCCCATTGTAGCAATGGTTTCTTCATAAACAATACATTTAATAGGGGAATTATTTTTTCATTACATCGTTCCTTTGTATCATATCACTTCACCTACTACATTCATCGTGTTCCAAAAAACCCAATTTGTGAAAATAATTTTTTTATATTTAATCTTGAGTATGAGTTCCAATAGATCATTAATTTCAATATTATAAAACTCTTAATTCATGGATTGAACAAATTATGGATACTCACAAGCTTCTTTCCCATCATTTAGATCCAATTTTGAATACAATCAACTATGTGTTATAGAATTTGTTTTTGTTATTGTATGAACAGTTTGATGAGGATCCGTAATTATATTTTGAGATATAATGCTCTTTATAATCCTTTGATATGATTATATAATATCATCTTCCTCAACGGAAATGGGTGAGTCTGATTATTCTTCTTGAGTAAGAATAAAATTATTTGTACCCTTATCATAATTTTTTTCACAATGATCTACTCCCTTTTTATACTAAAATTGTTTTTATTTCTACCCTATTTCAATTAAAATCTCATAAATAGAATAATTTTTTTGACTCTTTGTTTCTGTATCTATATCATCTTCCATGTAGAGAATAACTATTAAAAATTCCGTCCTCTCCTTTCTACTCAATCTTTCCTATGTTTCCACCTTTCTTCATTTTGAAACAAGGATTCCAAAAAACGCTTAAGTGTTTCATACATAGTGTTTTTTCATAAAACAATTTTCATCGTGTAATACATGATATTTCCCCTAAAAACAATTGTTTTTATATAAACATCATCTTTCTTTGATTTTCAACAAAATTAACAAGAAATATCATGTTCATGTAATATAGTTATTCTAATTTTTACAAAACATATTATATTTCATTAAACAAGCCCATTTTGTTGGGAAGTGTATAAGAAACCATAATAATACCTAATTCCATGGCTCTCAAGAAAACATTCAAATTCTCCAATTTTGTATTCACGACCATTTTTTCTACAATTTTTTATAGAATACCCACAATCATTATCGTTATTCCTTCTAAAACATTTAATCATTTTCAAATAATCTGATTAATTCTTCACTTACATAAAAAAGTAATGTAAGTTCAATCATTAATGAATGTTATGAAGTACATTACTATATTTGTTAATTTTTTTCTCATGAACCCACAAATATCGGAATGAATCAACTCTAGGGGTTCATTTTGAACAAATATCAAAATTCTTATGCACAACATTTGTAATCCCTCCTTTCTAAAAAATAGAGCAACACCAATCTCTTCATCTAGGAAAATCAATAATTTCATAGACAATATCTCATAATGGTAAATTTATCATTTTTCATCAATGCATGTGTTTCATCCTTTTACTCCTCAATTGAATCTATTCAACTATATTAATGTAATAATAATTTTATATTTCACCAATATAAAACATGTTTTATTTTTTTTGTTTTCCTCTTATTACAATATTTTAATCATCTTATCTTTTCACAACAAAACCATATTTTATGATGATAAATTAGTTACCCTTATCAAAAAATTGTGAAACACTTCGAAAATAATGTTTCTACCCATCATCATAAAAAGATTTCTTGGATTTAGTCTTTTAATTCCCAATGATGGTTGATCCAACACCTTTATATTTCATGTATTCATAATTAAAAAATTTCATTGTTTATTATTTAAATTATATCACAATATTCTTCAATTTTTAGTATCTTATCATATGAGAGGAACACCCACTATAATGAATCCATGATTTTTATCTTTTTTTTCTTTTAATATAGTTTCAACAAAAAGAGGTATTTCTCCTTTTGTTTCTTTCTTCATCTTCAGCTTCTGAGAATTGTTAATAATTTTTTGTTTTTCTAGTAATTAAATAGTAAATCAATTTTATGGATTAATTTTTTTTTACATATTTATGTAATAGATTCCAAGTGTTGGAACCTCTTTTAAATTCTTCCTCCAACCATTTCAGGTTTCTTCAAAATAATATTCTTGGACTTCATATTTGATGTGAATTTTCTCCCCCTAATATGATGACTTTCATTATAGGTGGAAGAATAGTAATAATATTAGTCAAACAATCACCTATTTTAGGTATTTCATAATTCAAAAAAATTCCAACAATATCAATTTAACGAGTATCTGTATTTAAAACATCAATACTAGAAGTAATTACAAATACAATTTCCATACACCCAATTTTCATTATTTTTTGAGACATCAACCTTTATATTATCAATTAGATTAATTCCTTTTAATTTCTATTTTATTCAAACTAGAATTATTTTTTGGTTTTACAAACTCATATTCGTTCAAAACATTTTTGGGTTCAGTGTTATATGAGACTTCTGAATTCCCAAATTGGTTTGTCTTGGACACATACATAATGTTCCCATAATTCATCATTTATGAAACAATTTCATATTTCTTATAACCCTTGTATTTTAAATTTTATTGATACTTCACTAATTTATCTTTATAAGAACTTTCACCTAATTTAGTAATAGTGTTTTGGGATCATTTATTTTTCAATTCATATTTAGAATGTTTTTTATAGATGGGTCAAACCACTTCTTCTTTTTTTCTTCTAGTTAAACTCACGATTCTAATTAATAAATTTTCATCCTCAAGATATTTCTTCATGTAATAAATCTTATTCACCAGCCTTACTTTCTTATTAGAAAAACAGTATTAATTTCTTTTTGATGGATATTCAAAAAACAAATTTTTATTTTTATTTTCATTTCATCTATTCTTTATTATACATTATTTAAACTATTCTTTAAATAGGTTGGGATTTTTCGTCATAAAAACTACTTATTCCAAATTTCCTCTCCCGCACTGTTGAAATAAAAGTATTTTCAATTCTATAATCAACTAATTTTTTGGATTCAACATCACTACAATATTTTTTTTCATCTTTGGACACGAAAATTATGCTTTTTGATCTGAAATTATTTCTTCAATTCACTATGAATTTATATTTTACTTTGTCTTCTAATTTATTCCATGATCTTCTTGGATTTAATTCTTCTTTATCAATATTATCTTCTTTAATTCATTAATGACGATTGGAAATAAGGTTCCCAATAGTTCCACATTCATAATATTTCATGGGATGTGTCTCTTTTGATTTCCTCGTACCACTTTTCACATTTCTAGAAACAAAGGAAAATATATTTTCCATATTTTTACATACATCATATTCTGAATGAGAATAGCTAGCTTTATCTTCAGTATGAATTTTCTATGTTTTTTTCATTTTATCACTGAATGATATATTTATTTTAACTTGTTTTTTATTTTCATAGATTTCACTATTATCATATCATATGTGATGATAGTTATTTTCAAATAATCAAGATATTTTTTAGGATTTATATCTTTAAATGAAAAATCATTGGTATCAAACATTTTAGGAATGTTTTTCAATATCATTTCTACACATTTTGAATTATCTGACATTTCCTCAAAACATCTAATAATACTCAAAATTTCATTTACCATGGTAAATAAGTCCCCAACATATTCATGATCACTCATTGTGAAGTATTCTAATTTCAATCTCCATACTTAAAAATTCTCCATATTCAATTTTGTATTAGCTTCATATATGTTTTTCAATATATCCCAATTACCTTTGGTTATGGAAACACCTTTCACTATTATATATTCACTTTTAGAAAGTGATGATAATACAATACTCATTTCCCTTCCATCATTCTCCAGATTCATTTTATCACTTGATAACATAAGTGATTTATCATTAATGGGATGAAACCAAACTATTTTATCTTTAAGAACATCATAACTAGTATACATGAGTTTAGGAATCATTCTACATGTATAGATATGATATTTATTTATATCGAAGACCATATTACTTTTACTATTCACACAATTCAAATTCCCCATCAGCAATGAATCAATAAATGGAACCCTATCTCTAATACCACATGAAATTTCCTAGTAAGGTTGATTGTATCATGGATAGAGGGAGGGGCTCAATCAGTGATACTTTTCCTTTTATGTTTCCTTGAATCAACCTTCACATCCTGTTAAATGATAAATTCAACAGTTGAAACAATACGACCACACAACCAAAGGAACACAATTATATAAAAGGTTCACTATTCAATATGAATAGATATTTCCATGGTATGGTTTTAAAATGAGACGATACCACACAATCTATTAGAAATCAATCCTTGGAATACAATGAGTAGGATATACACTTTCACCTATGAATATCACTGTAAACAATTCCAATATTTTTTGTCGCCCCATATAACACTAATAAAGTAATACAACGATTTTGTAACAACCCGTGTTTCCTAGAAATATTTTCAATTCCAAATATTTAATCCTTTTTAAACAAATCATCATTATCATACCTAGATGAATGTAATAACTTCCTGGACAATGATAAGGAAAAACCATTCTAATTTTCATAGTACATTATTCACATTCTGATTCCACCGAATAAGATTCTTTGTGATACGATTATTTCAGGTAAGATTCTACTATATAAGATTCTCTCCAGTAAAAAAGGTACATCTTTCACAAAATATAGTAGAGATGAATTTTCACCTCTTGAATTCAGTGTATGGAAATCTGAATATGATTATCCATATATGATTCTTCCTCGATCCAAACATCATAGTTCGAAAATCCTGATTCTAATATTCTAGCTCGATGCAATGATCATCCTAAAAAAATTGACTAGAAAAATATGGTATTTGATATGTTTGATAACCAATAATTATAATGATCCTCTGAATATTGCATTTTGGCCATGTCTATTACATTTCACTTCAATATACTAAAAAATTTTAAAGATATGTTATAATGGAAACATAATATTCTATCTAAAATGATAGAGCTCCTATATCATGAACTAGACATTAGTCATTATAAAATTAAGATATAAATTTTTTCTTTTATAGTTGACCGATTATTTTTTATGGTAGGAATCCTAAACATTTATGGATTAGTAAAATTCACCATAATATAAATTTCCTTTAAAATATGAGTTGCATTTTTAATTCATCAGAACATCAAAAGGCATATAAATTCATCTTTAACCTTCATCTCAGACTATTATTTTAAATTCCCTTTCCAGTTTTAGTTTATGGTTATATTTTTAGAAATCCAATTTCCTAAATAATAATATATAACAATTGAATGTGAATCTATGTAGAAATCGATACCACATAGAATATTAAATAAAACTATTCTAGGGCATGCCAATCTCACCCTAGACATACCCTTTAGAAACATCCATCGTCATTTCTTTAAAATAACATTAACTAATTCAAATTACCTCTAGACCCACTTGAATTATAAAAAAATTAAATCTATCCCATTAAAATGGTTGAATGTTTTTTTCATTATCATTCTTTTATTTTATGTTCCTTCATAGAAATCCAGAAATTCATCCACTGATTATGATGGAATCCATGTTTGATCAGTAGACTATTTCTTTTCTGAATAAGATTCCACTAAAATCATCATTTTTCTTTTCTATTTGCTTTATTCTCTTGCCTCTGAATATGTTTGGAGATAGACTGTAATTGTTCCTGAAATGCAATTATATGTTTTGAAACCATTCAATCCTATAGATTCATATTTATTTCCTTCTCTCCTAGAATCCCATTTTTATGAGTATGATCTTTTTGAATACGATTGGTCTGGATAAAATTTTCCAGAATTGAATTTTTAAGTACAAAATTCGGCACCGTATTTCTTTCCATGCTAATCAAATTATTCGTAATCTAAAACATCTCTATCTTTTCTTCCGCCTAGATAAAACTAATCCATGTTTGATCAATATGGGTATGATTAATCATGGTACGATTTTGAATACCTAATTTCTCATTTATTCTATTAATATTAAATTATAATGCCTATAATTAAAATATAATTTGTGAAATATCAATTAGAAAATATCTATAACAATTAATTTGTCATAGTAATAGAGAATCTGATTATCAATAAAATATAACATCTTTCATATCGAATTAAAATTGAATCTAATGAAAATAAATTCTTTATTATAGTCAACTCTCATTCTAAAACCAAGGTGTATCCAATCAAAACCTTTCCTTCAAAATAGAATCATCTTGTTATGATAGATAATGTTATTCTGATTCATTTAAAAGCATGAGTTTGATTATTTTGAATACAATGGTCAATATAATTTCCACCAAATACGAAGTGTGGTGAAAAAGTTCATTTAAAATAAAATACAAAATTTGGAAGACAAAAACCTTTCTAAACATCTTGGTCCTAACATGAATTATATCTTAATATGAGAATTGATGATAGAGTTTCTATATTAAAATCTAGAACTTATAAAATTATATTAAAATTTTGTTTAATAATATTACATGTGTATTGTTATTATGGTCCCCCTATAAATAGAATTTTGAATTTATAATGTTTTATAGATAATAAGGTATTCTTTATAACTACCATGAACAAGAGTGGTTATTTATACATGAAATATATATTTTATACATTTATGAATTTAGTAAACAATTTATATATTATTTTTATAGAAATGTTTGTTTATAACATATAAAATAATAATTTTTTGTTTGAATCTATTCCAAAATTAATTAGACATTTCATCCTTAAAAATTTAAATTGGATACTCATTTAAGAATCTATAATGAAGGTTTATTATAATTTAACTATAAATGCTTTTAAAATTATGAAAATTATTTATTAGATATGATGAACATTGTATCTTTTAATAGATAAGGTAAAAATTCTACTAGACTATTGGATCAAATTCCTAGTGATGTATGTGGACTAATGAGTACTCAAGAAAGTGGTGGTTTGAGGTACTTTAATACAATTACTGAGGAATTTAGTATGTTTGGATATGATATTTTGATGAGATAGTGGTACGAGACACTTTTAAAATTGAACTGGATTTTAAATGTCCTATAAAATAATATTGGGAAATTTATTACTATTGATTTATTATATTGGGGTCATTAATACTTAATGTAATAAATAATTTATATTATGAGGTATTTTGATACTATTTCACAACTAACGACTCCTAGAATTCCAAAATATAGTGGTGTGTTTTATAGGTGGAATCACACCATGTTATACATGGTTCCTTCAAGGATGACTCAATGTGGACTTCTTATTTAATTTTTTTATTTCATTAGAGATAATTTAATTTTAATAAATATCATTCCAACTAACTTATTTATAAATAAAAAATATATAACTTATACATGTAAATGTATCATTATGTATTTTATTAAAATTTAGTTATTAAAATAATACAAAATATAGTTTGATTCTGATGAGAGTTACTCTAAATCTAAAAATACTTAATTTCATTGTATCCTATTAAAATTGTGAAATATTATTTCACAATCACAGTAAATAATATTTATTCCCACACTAGATTATTACATGAAAAGGATTATATAAATAAATACATTTTTCGGAGGATTTTTGAACTTGTATAAATTCAAGCCCAACAAATAATAGGTGTTCTTGATGTGTTGTTTGAGCCATTTACACAAAAAAATTCAAAGAAAACTCATCTCATTATACAAAATTACCTCAAAGGTTTTCTTGAGTTTTTCAAGGGATTTTAAGATGTGCATCCCTCATTGGGGTTTTCAGGGACATGATTAGTTTAGTGACATCTAATGTTTTTGTCCACATGGGTGCTGGATTTGTAAAGTACACATAAACTAGTTAAATGAAATATACTATATTTATTAACATGATGTGTATTTTTTAGGAATAATGAAAAATTATTATGGATAATACTATATTTGAATTTTTCATATCCTTATATAAACTCAATTACATTTATATATGTGATTTTACAAGTATATATATTATTAACACGATACATCTTTTATTGGATATGATTATAAAAAAAGATATGATTATTTTTAATGGAGTTCACCCATTTCCCCTAAGAAGATTGTGTTGAACTAATTATTCAATATAGGGTAATCCATGATTAAATCAATTAAATATATTTTTAATATTTCATTTTTAATGATATCATGTCCCATATTGTGATAATTTTAGGCCTTTGGATAATAATTAAGGTTTTAGAAAAACTGTGTCTTTTAAAATAAGGTGATATTTCTATGTAACTATTTTCTAAAAATGTTTTTATGGATTCACAATGAGTTGTAAGGTTTATCCTGATGTCCTTGTAGATTTTAGTAGATTTAGGGTAATATTATATTTTCACCCAAATAGTACACATATAATTCATTTCACTTATGAAATTGTTTCCTTCCAATGAACCTTAAAGCATAAGCCTGAGGATACGTAAATGCCTACATAATGATGTTTTATGGGATGAAATGAAAGGGAGAATACATATGGAACATCCCTCCCACAATTTTTTAATTATCATATTAGTGTATTTTCATACATTTAATAAATGAGTTCAATGTACTCATTAATAAATTTTTTTCCACGGGTGGAATTTGATGAAATCAGATATCTAATTATATAATGAAAGACATACAAGAGTCAAATATGTATAGAATGTTTGATAATTATTATGCGATTAATCAGGATCTTGTTAGAGGGGATTGTGATCAACAGTATCATCTAGGTTTTTCTAAAAAGTAATTTTCCCATTGGTTTGTTCATTTCAAACAGTGAAGGTGTTATCACCCCTCTCAATGCATGAGAAAACCCATGATACTATTATAGATCCTTTCATTTATAGATATCCTATAGAGGTAATTAAACTATATTTATTACTATAGGAATCATCATCACACTATACTCTATCATTGAATAATGTTTAAAACAATTAATATTCCTTATATGAATGTTTTATTGGTTTTTTTTTGTTTTTCATAATCATATGCATTCCTTCAAGGGGAGATTAACTTGTTTCTAGTTTTCATTCCTTTAATAGGAGCACATGATGATATCAAAATACTCCAAAAATTATATTATATAAATATAAAATTATTTTAAGGTATATATTTTTTATTTTTTTATGATGTATATAAATTTATATTATCATTCTATTTAATTCCATTGATTGATCTATTCATATTTTTTCTCAAATCAATAAAGGGACTCCATCCACTTTCACTTTCAATCATGTTATTATGTATCCTTTTAATATGATTCCTCTATATTATATATACCTGCATTATTACTTAATTTTAATTAATGTTATTATTTTTTTATTTGGATTATCTTCATTTATTTTTTTCTTTTTTTAAAAATTTCTTTTGTTTCATATATATTCAAAGTATGGAAGTTTTCATCTATTTATCATTTTAGTTTATATCACTTATAATGAATGTATAATTCATCAATGATTTACTATGTTACATTTTTATATTTAAAATATTTTTATTCAATTTTATTTCCTAGAAAAAAAATTATCCATTTATATCTATAAAAAGATGTTTTACCCATCTCATTTAATTTTGGAATGGTATTTTCTTTCAAATACCATTTTATTCCCTATATTTTTTAGTCCATATTCACTTACGTATATTATCATTAAACAATTTAAAGTATAAATTAAAAGTATTATGTTTTTTATAGAATTAATTCCCCCTAATCACAATTATATATTAAAATACATTATCTTACATTATTCAAAATAGGTATATTTTCCCACTCTATTTTGTTCATGTGGTGATGTTCTCTATCAAAATTTGTTTATATTTATTCTTACTTACCTCATTATAAAATGATTCCCCTATATTCATTATGATTACATTTACAACATTTTTCATGGGATATATAAGAAACTATTCTTCTGATCCATTTCTTTTTTATTTCATAACAAATACTGCTTGCCTGAGGATCTATTCAAATATTTATCTTTCTATATAATATCGTTATACATTAACATTATTTCTTTTCATGTTTCCATTATTGAGAAATTTTATTATAAAAATTTATATTCCTTAATAATTCTATAACCTTTATAATATTTTTTGAAAGAGACATACCTATCTATTTTTATGATAACATCACAAATGATATGAAAGATATTTTTATTATAAGGTTCAGACTGTAAATATTTAATGATATAGATAATTATACTAGAATACATTAATTAAATTCTTATTGATCATTTCGTATTACAATTTTATATAATTATGAAATAATGCATACATATCAATGACTATTAATAAACAATTTTACCACTATAATAATATCCATTTTTTTCATAAAATATTTTTTTGAATAAAACATTTATTCTTCAATGAAAAATATCTACAACATTCAGGTTGGATCTCTATTTCATTTACCAATATTTAAAATCATGTGAAATAATGTTAAAACCAAGGATGGGGACAAAAAGGGCTGTAAGGGACATAGAAAAGAAGGAATCAAACCATCACTCCATGAATACTTAGAGCCATATGAATTAATTTTCATAAAGACATAATTCACACCCATAATATTTCATATACTTTCTTAAAACAACTAATTTCCATAAAAGAAAAAAGAAAACATAAATAATACCATAAATGTATCTCAGGGAATTAATTAATTTATATTTTAAATTTCATGGATAACCTAAAATGCAACACTCACTACTACCTTGTTATATAACACTCATGGCCACTATATAGTGTAAGTAGCACAGTTACATTATGAATAACCATTATAACCCACCTATAACATATACAAACCCAATGAATTTGAGGGAGATATAGGTACAAAAATTTATCATAATCAATTATTAAGAACTATAACATAATCATAAAACAAGAATACTTGAAAAAAAAATTCATTTTTAGTTTTTAAAAAATTGAAATTAAAAAGAGTATTTTTAAATTAAAGTCGCTTACCTCAATTTCGTCTTACTTACAATGTTTTCAAACAATATATATAATGGATTAGATATTTTTATTGATATATTTACTTACTATATCTATATTTTAATACCTAATATGATCTTTTTATTACAACTTTCCACCCATTTGTAGATAATACTTTGCTATTTAATTTGCTTTGGGTGCGATAGTGTCATGCTTTTCATGGTTGGTTCATTATGGGGGTTTATAACGAATGTAATCCAAATATAGTAAGTTGAATGAAAAGGAATTAATTTATTTCTATAATTTTAAAATATACCGCATATAATTTTTTCTTCTTATATGAGGATGATTCAATAGGTTAAACATAAATTGAAATGATATAATTTATTTTGGCAGTTTTTACAACCATCACCAATTTATATCATTTAATTTAATATCATGATAATATATTGGGTATATAACATTATAAAACATATATGGTTTATAATAAAATATAATTTTACAATTAACATTGATTTATTACCATTCTTGATGGAGGTAAAAGAAAATGAAAACATGTCATCCAAGATGATGATAAATCAACCCATCATGGTCAATGTTTTCTTTTTTAAAAATAATACGAGAAGTTGATAGGATTTTTTTGGATATTCCTTTAACACAATAAAATTAAATTATATATAATATAATGTAGTTATAATGTTAAATGGATGAGGGTATTTTAGGGTGGAAAATAAAATAATATAAATTAAAAAGAAAATAAAACAAAATGTAGTAGGATTTCACCTATTGAAGTTATTCTCCATGAGAAACTCTTTAAAAACCTAGGTTATTTAATTATATTTATACCCGAAAGTATTGGACATGGGTAAAAAAATTTAAAGGGAATTTGGTAGAAATTAAACAATATAAAAGTCATTGGATGTGTATAGAGAAGAGGTGGTGAGGGGTGGTATTTATAGTGGAGGAGAGGGGTGTTTTTTTATTATTTTATTCATATGTTTAGAATTTTGGATCAAGACTATGAAGATTTAGATAAATATTAATAATACATATTAAAATATTAAATGTTATTTTGAGATTATTATGATTTAATTAGATATTACAAATGGAATAATATGTTTATCTTATAATTTATATTTATTATAAATTAATGTATTTTTCTATTCACCAAAAAATCATCTATTTCAAAAAAATACATAAAACACTATAAAAATGTAATGTAATGTTGAATTTAAAAATGAAATTCATTTTATTAAATTATGATTATATATATGAGAAATTTAATTTTTAATTAATATAATAATTTATTCAACAAATACTGATTTGACATTTATAACTGATTTTAGGCCACATTGAAAAACTAAATAAGCTTTAATAAATTTATCATATAATGAAAAAAAAATTACGTATTTATAATTATATTTTTTTAATGTTATATTTTATTTTTGTTTATTATATTAATTATAAAATTGTAAATAAAAATTTATGTTTAATAAAAATACCAACAATTAATTTATTATTTTCCAGAATATTATTTCATTATTCCATTATTTACATATATCGTATATTCCATTATAAGATAAAAAAATTATATTTATACTATCATAGGTGATGGTATTATTCTATTAGTGTAGACTTTTTAATTTCTATAAATAAAACTTACATCATTATAAATTTATAATGAATTTAAATATTTAATTCTATAATGATAGAAATTATACTATAAGTACACGGGTCATTACATTCTCCCCACCTTCTACAAATTGTGTTCCTGAAATTATTATTTACATATTAACCATGTGAGGGTAACTTCTCCTTATACTATTTTTATATTCCTATCATGATTATATAACTATGTGGTTTCTCCAAATAACTATACCTTGGTGAATTACCTTATTTCACAAAACATTCATGATCTGATAAATAATAGTAAAATGATTTTTATCATATGAAAAGTTCTTTACTAGATGATATTCTAGAATCCTAGAAACAAATGTCACATTCTTGGTGTCTTGAGCCTTGTGGGCCACAAGGCCTTAGGTGCCTCTCCCTAAATAATAGATTATGAAAACTAGCTATGAGTCCCTATTATATGTACATGGGGAGACTACTCCCTCACTACCAAAGTGTAGTGTAGTGGGTAAATGTAAACATAGTTAAATAGTGGAATCAATACATGTAAAGAGAATGAACAATGGAAAATTGAAACATGAATATCAATAACTACAATAACTAGAACTACATAAAATAATTCAACAAATAATGATGATATATCATGTTGCTATAAAACTACAAACCATGGATATAAGACATCATGTATAATATGTTTCACAAGTGTATAAATTAAATCAAAAGATTATCCCAAACAACTTGATATCTGGCTTGGTCATTTTCTATCATGATCCATCCTAACCAAGATGGAATAAAGTGTTAAAATTTTTATTTTTTATATTTTCAACACCTTTATTTATATAATCTACTTTGGGTATGAAATAGAGCCCAGAGAGGGTGTGAGATAGATCTCAGTGGGCTACCACCAATGTCGACTATAACATTCAGCCTATGTATATAAATGTAATAATGTCAAATAAAAAATATATAAAGTAAAATAGTAAAATGTAACTAAATAAAAATCTACATTCTTCCTCCCTAAAATGGTTTCTAAACATAACCATCCCATTAATTGATTACTACTAGTTTATAAATATGTCAAATATTTAAATAGTGAAGGTTTCATGTTATTATAGGGAAGCCTATTATGAAATTTAATAATGAAGTTACAAGGTAAAAACCCAGGCAACCTAGACCTCAAGGGTTGAAATCTAAGTAATAACTATATCCAACCATGGGTTAAGAGTGTAATCCAATTATCATTGTTTGAGTCAATACACGAATGATATTTATATAGAGTTCATATAGTTTATCCAAGGTAAAACAAGGATATGCAATGATTGAGACTAATGGGATTTAACCATGGGACTTACATATCAATTATATGTCTAAGGATTGTATACATGGAATCCTGAATTATATTCAATATATCATACTGTGTCATATAGGGAATCCAATGAATACACATTGATCGAGATCGAGGTGGGTCCCAACCTCAGTTATCTGTATCCTTGAATAGAAATGGGGTTCCTAACTTCTAAAGGCATTCCCCAATAATAATCCAAAGAAATATTGATTTAGGACACTCCTATTTTATTATAATGTCATGTAACATCTCATTTGATTCGTGAACTTCCATTAATTAGTGAGATAATGTCATGTAATGTGAATCCTTTTAATCAAGTCAAAATTAATCAATAAGTCTATTTAGTCTAAGCCATGACTTTCATTATTGTAATAAGGACATGGAGCACACAAACATTTTTAATTTCATTTAAATCATATTAAATAATTATGTTTCATTCCACTATAATCCATTAATGTTGTAATGGGTGCTATGGACATTAAACATGTTAATCATTAAAAAATAATATGGCCAGGTCATGTACTTAATGTACTATAAAATTCCCATTTCACATTTAATTATCCATTGAAGAACATACCTTAGGTAGGTCAAGTGGTGAGCATACGTGGTAAATTAAAATATGAAATTAAAAATATAAATCAATCCATTTAATATAGAAACACATACCCTTAGTAGGGTCAAGAAAAGTAACACCGGAACAGTGGCTCAAATATACCAAATGCTAAAACCCCAATTATGGCATAACTTTCTTCCTAGTATTAATGTAGTTGGGGGAGTGGCCATAAAAAAATTTTAAATTTTTTTAAAATAGAAACCCATACGGTTCTAATGATTATAATAATGGAATTTAAATTCATTAAATAGATCCTTCTGAAATTTGTGGGCCCCACATGACCAATACAAAGCCAACGAACATGAGTAATGATTTATTGAAAACCCACCTTAGGCTTGTATGACAACCATACTATAGTATATTCCCTTAATTTATATTTGTTTGGATTATATCTATGAAAATATGAAAAATTTTCACAACCCGATAACTAGGTCGAGAGAAAGAGGGAATGAGAATGGTTCAAAAAGAATCACGTACAGACAATTGCACATCCTACATGATGAATGGAAGATATATCAGATTTTGGATAAAGGTGATCTATTTATCCCATGAATTCTCATTAAAAAAGCTAAAAAATGAGTTTCATGGAGATAAATCCTACTAAAAATCATATTAGGGAATAATAGGAATCATAATATATCATTAAGGGAAAAAATGAAAATTTACCCTGAAAGAATAGCATGTGCACAGTTTGTAAACACTATTTGAAAAACTGTGCACAAACCATGCATGGTTAACTAGGAAAAGGAGAACATGCATAGTTTGGATGCACAGTCGTGCATAAACCATACTATATGGTTCTATATAAAAATTCCCATCTACACGGTTAGCCAATCTATGAGCCAAACATGTATTAATAGTGTGACATGTCCAATTTTCCTCAAAAGATGTATTTTGGGCCTTGAACAAGCACCAGACACCCAAGATACCTTTTATATCTCCTTGAGTATCTATATTAGTTTCAAAAAAAATTAGATTGAAATATGATGGATCCAAACCTATTTGAACTACTAATTTCATAAATCTATCACCCCTTAAAATAACTTATCCCAGAGTTCACCTTCTAAGAAGAAGAACCACTTTTTTAGAAAAACATTGTCCGTTGGAAAAATATAACAGCCTCTCATAACCAAGACTCTTGTTGTACATGGACGTGAAACCATAGCACCTATACTAGTGCGATAGACAAGCATCAGAAATCCTTCATGCTCGGTTAAATGATGCATACTAGATACTTCTGAAAGGTAGTATCAGAATCTAACTCAACATCCTCCAAGTCAGAAATAGGAGAAGGATCTCATTGATTCTGGAAAATCTATGAGATTTTAATGATGTCATGCATGGCATTGTACCATTGTGTTATTTGGAAATAATATGCCATCAGCTTAAAGGTTTCTAAGATCTCTAGAAGGCCTATATATTTTTATATATAAAGTGACCATTGTTTTATGTATTTTTTATAAAGGTGTTAATATTGAGGATACCTAAAAATTTAATTTATTTTATAGTAATTTGATAGATCTATTCCTTTTTTATTGTTTTGTGTAATAAAAAGTATTCTGACATGACAAATAATTTAGGAAAAGTATTTTATGGAATCTTGGGTTTTTTCATTTTACCCCAACTAAAGGAATTTCAACCTTAAAATTTTATTACAATGAATGAAACAATTTAGGGTTCTTTTATCCCATAACATCCTCAGGATAACACATATAGTAATCAATTGTTTGATTTCTCAATATAAATTTTATTAGATGTAGTGTTATTTTCTACAATACCTTATCAATTTGATCCAAGATCTCCACATATTATTATAAATAGGAGTTTTCATTTTCCAGTTGTACAACTTATATGTTTTGTTAAAGTGATTGAACTAGTATGTACGTTCTCTAAAATGATACATGAAATACATCGTGAACATGGAATAAGTGATGAAAGAGTGTATAGAGATAATCTACAACAATGTCATGATCAAATATCTTAGATGTAATGATTTATCAAGTGATCAACTTCCATCTCTTCCCAAATCACATCAGCCATTTTCATGGAGATATTCCTAGAACTACCTTATCACAAACATCAAACTCTAGATCTCAATTATGATTATCTACACAACTAATCAACAAAAATTATGACACATTCATATGATAATACATTTTTTGGTATTTCTAAACCATTTCATTGACAGGGGTAGGATCTCTTAGCTTCCTCTCTCCAATATCATCCTAGCATGCTGGAGTCCTTCATCTCATCCCTTACAGACCGACATAATGATTCATGTAGATACTCGAATTAAAGATGTCACTATACGTGAACTATATCAATGAAATATTTAGATCCTAAAATCATTATAAAAACATTTAATAATATCTATAAATATATATAATATGTTTAATGGTTCTCTTATAAAAATCATATATTTTAAGATGATATATAATGATATATATGAGTTCTATATCTAATGTTGTCTAAAAAATTCTCCAGAACCTTGAGATAAATGTATGATCTTGATCAAATACAATAAATAGTCATTCTCCATGCAACCTAACCGCTTTATATATATATATTCATATATATATATATATATCATAGAGATATGTTTATTTAATTGATAGAATTAAAATGAGATGGCTTTGTAAGGTGATCGACAAAAACATGTATAGTGTTATGACCTTCAATGGTTCAAGGAAGTCATATGATGAAATCCATGGTGATCTTCTTCCATTAATATAACGATATGAGTAGTGATTGAAAAATAAATTTATGTTTCAGTCATTATTTTTTAATTCACTGACATACTAATAATCACGATATATACTATATAATTCCCATCATTATGTTATTACAGAAAAAATATTACTTAAGATATCTATATGTATTTGTGTATAGAGGATGGATTTAGAGTGATAAACTATAAAAAACATCCAAACCCCTTATTTTGATCCAACATATATAATATTTATATCCTTGTTTCAAAACATGAAAACTCGTGGCCATTAGGTCCTGGCCTGCCAGGTACCACCAGTTTCCCCATAGATATGTGGTCCCCAACCTGGGGCCCACCCATATGCAAAAATAGGTCTTATGACTAATGAGTTTCCCCACATGCGAACACATATCCTTTCTAGTGTTCTTTTCTCATACTCACAGACACCCTGTGAAAATATAACGAAGGTCACCCATTGTAATCACTACTCCCGACCAATCATGCATAAATTTATAGTATTAATCAGGTAGGATCCATAAAATATAGGTTCACCAAGTTGAAAAGGGTTGTATAATTTATTAAATAATCACTTTGTTATTCTGGGATTTTATATTAACCCCCCCTTGAGCTCAACATTCTCATTGTGTCCCTACATCTCAACCCAGGCAGTGCCACACACTTTATCTAGGTTCCTCTTCTAATACCATATGTGACAACTGAATCCCAGTGATTTCACAAACACCCCACCATAACATGGCTTCCAGGCCCTATACCACTAGGTAGCACCGGCTTCACCGCAAACATGTGGTCACCAACTTAGGGCCCACTAACGTGCCTAAAGAGGTCTTCTGACTAATGGATGTCCCCATAGGTACCACTAGTTTCCCCACAAACATGTGGACCCCACCCTCATGCCCACCCACATGCCGGAATGGGTCTTCTGACTAATTTTTGTCCCAACATTCCAACACATGTCATTTTTAGTGTTCTTTTCCCTCCCTCACACACACCTTGTGAAACTTCCATGAAGTTCACCCATGCTAAACACTACTCTAGGCCAAGAATGCTTAATTATAGAGATTTAATCATGTGTTCTCCTGAAAAGAAGGGTGAACCTTATTGACATGAGTCATATCATTTAGTCAATTAACACTTTACCATTCTGGGGTGTTACACAATACTTCATACTCCATATTTATTAAATTTGAAATTGAAAATATTTTTACCATTTATAGTATCTCTCATCATATTTCAATGCTATATTGATCATCAAATAAATTTGATGTTGATCATTCACATGGATATGTTTGAGATAATCTCATCTATTTATGACATCATGATTCAGCCTATATAAATCCATGAGTATTTAGTCTTTTTTGCATCCTCATTGGGGATGGAGTATCATGTTCTTCTATTCTTAGATCATCACCTACATTATTTCCCTTCCTTGGTGATAATCTATCTAGTAGTCATAATATTTGATAAACTCTAACAACATCCTTTGGTGAATGTGTAACTCATTATATGTAACAATATATTTCAATATCTTATAATCCGTGTATATATCACACTTCTCAACAAAAATTTAATTCCACCAAATTTTAAATGTAAATATGACCACCACCAATTCCAAATCATTCAAGGGTTAATTTTGTGTAATGAGTTTTTAATTGGAGGGAAGAATAAGTAATTATGTTTTCATTTTTAATGAAGAATCATCCCAATACATTTAATTATTCATCACTATATGTTGTAAACTATTCAACATGATATGGTAATTTAAGAAGAGATGCAGTTAACAACCATTATTTATGCTCGCCATGCCTTCCACATATTAATTAACCCATAAAAACATGAATATGTTAAATAATGACATGGTTAATGGATTTTATTTCCATGATAAATTTATCTCAATGAACAGGAAATATCAAGAGGACATAAGGAAACAATGTATTTTTAACCTAATGGTTAGTTATCATTATATCTTAATAACCTCACTCTTTGATTGATCCATAACTATACCCGCACATATGATGATATAAAAAAAATACTTTTTTATATAAAATATATATTTTTTGATTTCCCCGTACAGTTAATCCATCCGCATGTTGATCAAAAAATACCTTATGTAGTCATCATAATTTTCCATGATTTTGGAATTTATAAGGATATCATTTATAAATAGTATGACAAATTGATAAATGTTATTCTAAAAAGACTCTATTCATAAGATCCCTGATTAAATATTGTGTATTGTTATGTATAAATGGTATAACTATCAAAAATTGTTTCTATACCATTTTTATAATAGTATAATTTAAATATTATACCTTTTTAGTTTTATTTTATAATACCAAGATTGAAGAAAAATGTTTGAAATTAATTGATCTTCTTTGAGTTCATCAAAAAATTCACCAATAAATTTTCGAGGATATATGTTGTTTTTCATGATTTTATGATCTCATGATAATCAATGAAAAGATAATTTTATCAATACATATTATATATAATTAAAATATGTGTGTCCTTGGTGAATAACATGGGCATAAATCCCCATATCATGATTCTATTGAAATTTATTATTCAATTTCTCTAATTAACTTAAATACATTTTATATAGAGTCTTTGATATATGTGATTATATAAGGATTAGTTTGATTGAGAAATCAACCACACAATATGGGGAAGAATTACACAATTTTTTAGAAAATCCATTAGAATATTCCTACATATTGTCAAGGTTTTCAATGTTTTCTTCCTCCTTTATAATATAACCTAATATCCCATTATTAATCAGTATTAAGACCAATGTTATGGAATTTTCTTCTAAAGAAGGTGAAGAATCATCCATGAACTATTACATTGTATCCAAATTTTTATTTATACTAATGGATATTTCCCTTTATTAGAAAATTATATGAGATTTATACAAGGAAATCTTGTCCATACCCAAAATTGAATAAAAGTCAACTAACGGGAGAAGATCCAATTTTTTTAAAGTATCTCTCTATAAATTTGAAATCGAGAATATTATTATACCTTATATTCTTTTAGAATTCCATTATATTTTTTATAGAAAGCTAAATAATCATTATTTTAGGTGGTTAATCAATTTTTCCTGTTTTTTATAACATAAAATAATATAATTTTTTTTAATCAAATAAGGAATTACTAGTTTTAGAGTTGATAATGAGTATACCATTAACTAAATTAATAATTATTCACCTCTATAGTAGTTATTTAGTATTACCTCCATTTATCCATTACTTTAAGAGCATACATATACTTATTTGAATAAATAATATGTTTGAGAATTTTTTTTCTCACAATTACAATAATCATAGAATTTGAAGCATTGAAGAGAAGGTGGGGCATGAACATGGGACATATTTTCCTTTATTTATTTATTATGAATCATTAAATTATATTTATTATCTTGATGAAGGAATACTGGTCTACCAAACATGTAACACATCCTAGAATCATTATGGAAATTACCTAGGGTTTTCCTCCTTATTTTTTTACATGAGGTTAATTGAAAATTTTATCCCCAATGATAGTATACATTAGTGATTCCATGATACTCTATATTTATGTTCATTTCACTAGACACAATTAGGTCTCTTTATTATATTCCCCCATTAAGATCAAAATAATAAAAATTCATCAAAGAATCGAAAATATATTATTGATAATGATTTTTGAAAACTAGGTTTTAAGCCACCAAATAATCAATAAATATTCTCTTACGATATATTAATACACTCAGTGTCCTAAATTTTGAATCTCTTAATCTTTTTGTCATTAGATAAAATATAATTATCTTTATTTTCATTCAATTAATGTAAATATATTTTCTTCATAGTGAAAAGTGTCAAAGGTAAATATTTATTGAATAATATTCCATTGAAATGAACCCATTGAATACAATAAAATTTTTCCATGTTCATTGTATAATTTTTAATATTCCACCATTAGTCAGCCTTGCCTTATATTTTTTAGAAAACCAATACTAAATTATCAATCTCCAAGCATTGAAGGATAAAAAATATCATTTCGATCACATTAATCCACTTCTCAAAAATAAATGGTTTTAAAGGATGTTTAAAAGATTTTATTCATTGATGCATAAAAAAATGAATAAAATTTTCTTCCAATAGTGAATTTGGATAATCCACAACCCTCATGTTATTATTCATAATGTTATAATGTTGTATTAGAATTGGCCTTATATTTTAATCTCCACTTCTCGCCTCATATAGACAATAATCTCATTTTACATTACAACTACAATTATCTCTATGTTATTTCTTATTATATACATATCCATAAAATAGTTAAATTCATCAAGGGGATACTATAATAAATAAATTTATAAAGTAAAATACTATGATAATATAATAAATAACTCAAAAAATTAGAATATTTTTCCTAAATGGACATTTGATTTTTAATCAAGGGTAACCATGATTTTTTCCCAACTAAAATTTCATTAACAATAATGTTTGACATTATAACCAAATCATTCTTTTTGGTTCACAAAGAAAACATTACATATTCTAATCCTTCCATTAGAGACTGTCAAACTTGCTACAAATTAAGGGTACATTCACCATGCCCCATAATGATGGATAAGAGATACCCGACAATCTATTTTTGTTGTTATTACCCCATGATAACTCTATTTCGAAACCATGTCTACATGTTGTATCCATATAGAGATATATTTCTAGGAAAAAACACTTATTCAATTAAAAAACATTTTTTTCTCATATACCTGGTATTTTCCTAAGGGTTATCTCTAATTTCATTATTTCATAGTCCCCAAAATAACTAAACCTTGACTCTAATACTAGTTAGTAAATCCAAATCTAAATATAACTTAAGTAATATGTTAACATAATATTTAAATATTAAATCACACAAAACCCACACAAATAGAGGACCGAATGGTTTTCGGTCTTATAAATTATAAAAAAAATAATATTCTTTAACACTTGTGAACATTTCACCATAATAATGATCCTATATATTATTTGCATCATATGTCACATGATATAATAGTAATAATAAACTAGGAAATATATAAATAAAAATAGATAGTCAAAACACTCAGTAAGGGAATCATATCATAACATAACGTAATTTTTTTTTGAGATATTTATATAATAATAAATGATTAATGACATTATATGATAATCATAAAACCAAATAGAGTCATATAATATCATAAAAAGGTCAATACAGAAGAATAAAATATATGAAATTACTCAGAACAGAACTCAATATTAATATAATATTCAATCATTACATAAATGTGTTGAATAATTTAAGAATACATCATAATATTAAAAACATGGAATTATATGGAAATTAAATGCATATTGAAAAAATAACATAACATGATGCCTATCATGTAAATTTGAGAATAAATTATACTAAAATTGAATGTTTAGGAAATACATAATTATGGGAACTCATCTGTGGGAAACTCGTTTTTCCATACTTATGTGAAAAAAACCATTAAACAGACACATGAAAATGTGAGAAAACCCATCATGCACACTCCTATGTGACAAAAATCATTATTTGCATGACAAAATATATCATGATATATAAGCTTAAAATAATGCATTATATTGCATTATTGGATCCCACCCGTCATTGTCTATAAATTTGTGTTCCCCTAAAAATCAATCATTATCATATCGTAAATTACCCCAATAAAAATAATCGATTTCTTAAAATTATAAGAAAATGTGACTATAAGAAATTATAAGATGTTAAATTTAATTTTTCATATTAAATTATTACATAATAGAATATAATGGATGATCAAAACATCACCTTAGAAGATATATAATATGGAGGAAAATTGAAATGAAAATAACATAGAAACATTCACATTCAAAAGAATATATAATAAAAATGATTTGAAAATACATAATGTATTAAAAAGGGTAAGTAAAAATATTTCAATAAATATTAATTAAAAAATTATTCATTCATAATGAGACCTTAAAAAAAATATTTATGAAAATAAATATTTGAGTGGATGATAAAACCACTTATTTTAAATGCATAGATAAACAATATAAACATGTTGAAATAACATTATTCAAGTCCCACATTGTTAAAATAATAATAGATTTTTCTTTTTAAATCAGGTAATTGATTATGATAAATCTATTAAATAATTCATAATATGCTTCTAAAAATTGGGGATAATGGTGTGGTAATGAAATATGGACATAAAAGAGATGACCCATTTGTATGAATGGGTGTTATTCTTTCCAAATGGTATACTATTATTTACAAAATGTTTGAACTATTATTTTCTTATTGATAATTAGAAGTAATTCACTTATATAAAAAATACCAAATTAAATTAGGGGAATTTTTATGAGCATGTAAATCTTGAAAATTGTATTATCTCATGAAAGGCTATGACCCAATTAATCATGAATTTTATTCCTGGAAACCCTTATAGACGTTCATGCATTTGAAACAAAACCCTATGATAGTTACAACATTTAATAGGAAATATAATATAGTTAAAAATAATATAATGATGTTATGTATGATATTTTTGTTGTATTTACACTTTTATAAAAGGAAACATGGTGTTTATTATAAATATGACTCAAGGGATTCAAATTTGAGATAAATAAACTCATCAAATAAGAGTAACAATTAATTAAAAAGAGATAAAATATTGGGCTTTTAATTGAAATTAAAACAATATTATTAAAAAATAATTAATGATATTATATATTTAATTGGTAGTTTATACAAAAATAATGTTATTTATGTGAATACGATAAAACATGTCTCGAAGAGTTGAATTTGAGGGGAAAAACCCTTACATTGTTTCATAGCTTTGTCAAATGTTCTCTAATCTAATGTAAAAAAGCATGAATATATTAATATAATATTTTATGACCATATTCTTACCTAATCATACATTAATCATTAATATATAATCATTATATATATTTTAGACGCTTTTTCATATTTTCCAACATTTGGTGTTTATAGATTTGACCATTTGTAGTAGTTTTGTACGATTAGTGTTGGTGTTAGTTCTTATTACAATGTATTTATTTAATATTTTGTTAATTTCAACATATTTTATGAAATATAATGATTTATTATTTTTATATTCCCTTTCATGAGTACTGTTTTATTTATCTTGGAAGATGGAAGGGATAATGAACATTGTTTAGTGACTTTCAGTCTATAAGGTGTGTTTTATAATTTATGTAGTTATATATTTAAGATTGTAATCAAAAAATATATATAATTACATATATTTATGTCATATTACCCCATAAATTACATTTACATGATCAACCATTATAATATTTCATATCAATATTCATATAGGTGGTTAAATAGACCCAGTCTTGGAGACAATTTTACATGATTGGTGAGTATGGTTTAAGAAGTTTTTGTTTTGATATATATAACAAAAACTATATTTTAGTCATATTTAATGGATATTTTTAATATTTTTTGATGTTTAACTATAATTTGATAATTTTTAAAAAAATATGAATAATTATTCATTGAACCAACAGTTCACACAACACACAATTAAAATTTTCATTAAACAAAAAAATGAAAGGGGGTAAATGTGGTTAGTAACTTATCATTTAATAATAACAAATATATTATATAATATATATTTATTAATAAATATCATCATTAATACCATAGAAGAAGTTTGTTGAGGGTAATGAATGTGTCTCTTCGTTGAGGTGACAATCCACGTACACACACTTAGGACGATCCATAAATTTCTTAGTAGATTGAAGAGAATAAATAATGTTTGGAAAAATTATTATAAAGACTTATAAATACAATAATTGTGTATATTTTATTATTATAATATAGTTTTGTTAGTTTTATATAAGAGAATATAAGAAATTATAGGTAATAAAGTTGTTATACTTATATTGAGACCTTGAACATCATATTGATAAAGGCCATATATTTGAAGGGTTTAACATAATTTGTGGTGGATAGGGGAACTAGGGTATGAATATTAATTCATGTTGGGGAAATTTGGGGATGTTTTCATGGATATTTCTAAATTGGATTGGATTAATTAAGGGGTTTTAGTGACCCTAATTTTATATAAGAGAATATGGAATTTTCCTTAGAATAGAATGGTATGTAAGTGGTAAGAGTGGAAATGAATTAATGTTTGGAACCATAGGAAATAGATGTTTGTTAATACATTATGGTATAACATTAAATACTATAGAAATTATAATTTCTAATGGCCATCTTAATTTGGTATTGTTTGAGCCACCATACACTAATCATTTTAAAGTGTTTAACACATAATTAAATATCAATCCTTTGAATTTTTCATTAATAAAAATATAATTATACCATTATTACAAAATATCAATAAGATTAATACAAATTATTTCTATATTTATCCTAATTTATTTTATAATATATGATTGTCGACATTCTAATCAGATCATTTAACATGTTAAATGACTATTTTTTAGAAAATTTTACTTTTTAACCACTTACTGTTATTAATATAGTTTAAAATAAATCAAACATTAAATGATTTTTAATTAATTATAATATATTTTTAAACTTTCTATTATATTATTAATTATATTTTATATTGTTAAATTTTTAAATGAAAATATATTTAAATAAATATTTTTCTTTTAGAATTTTCATTTTACATGGATAACTAATATTGATCATATGTAACATAATATTTTGGCATAAAAATATGGTGGAACATAACATATAATTAGAACCAATTGATTTTAAATATGAATAAAATTCATTTGAATCTTTTGAAAAAAATTTAAATAATTATTTATTTTAAACACTTCTGCGTAAAATATTTTTCATGTTTTAAAATATTATATATATATATAATTTACTTGAACCATGATATTTTAACATATATAATGTCACATAAGACATATATTTGTTGAATAGAAATTATTATTATATTTTATGATAATAATATATATTTAAATACATCTAAATTTATAAAATTCTATTTTTTACTCTTCACATTAAAATCAAATAATTTAGAAAATTCTAAAAACATAATTTGAATGTAATATAGCAGTAAGAACCTGGGTTTTCACTCAAATATGGATCATTTTATTTTGGAACTAATATAGATGCCTTGTGAGTTAGTAAATGTTCCAAATTTGTTTTGGGCTTGTTCAGATCCCAGAACCCATCATTAGGATAAAATTAGGCATGTCGCATAGTTAGAGTAAGCCATTCTGGTAGGCTTCCTAGTTAATTCATATTGTACAGATGGATGCATTTTATAGAAGAGCCATCTCACAAGTTTGGCACACAATTTCCCTGACTACTTAACCTAAATATAAAGATCCACCTCTTCTATAGGTATTCATGCATCGTTTTCAAAGGTTTTCTCTACCCATATTGACAAGAAGTGCCAAGAATTTTATTTTTTGTAATTTTACTATTTTACCCATAATGATATATTTAACATAACCCTATTCTAAAATAAAATTTCTAGAGGGTATATCATCCATTCCTCTCATTTTGGAGCTTCATGATGAACTATTATCAGGATTAATATATCTATTTTATATGGTATCCATTCGAGCTTATGTTAGTCACGTTGGATACACAATGGTATGTAACCTAGTTTGTTTGATTCATTCATCCTCTACCTTGTTCTTAACCAACATCTACAGGTGTGCGAGTTTTTCCAATATATTTAAATATTCTATGATCTGAGCCAAATCAAGGATTGATACCAGAGGAGGATAGTCATACAAGACTATGTTGGTTGGTCTATAACTCAACCCTAATGTTTTTTGATTTTGGAATTATTGTGTGGGGCCCACTGATTTCATCAAGTGTCATTTATTGAATTTATATTCTGTTCTTATAATAATTATATTCATATTAATATTATCTTTCCAGATTTTTAATTAGTTTCTAGTCATTATTCCCACAACTCCAACCATCCCATGTAGAATATTATGTCATAATTGTCACTTTATTATTTTGACACATTTGAGACATTGTTTGAGTGTGACCTGACTTGAACAACCTATGTGAAAGATTTCATATATTAGTTAGATTTATTTATATTGGGATTTGATTAATGTATAGTGCCATGTATTCTCACCACATAACCCGCCTATGTTAAGTGCTTCAATTAATAAACTTATGGGAAATGGAAATTGGAAAGTACATTGAGTATATGACTTTCCCCGTTTAAATGTAATTGAAAATTAGCATACATGTTCATATCAACCCTTACCATTATGGTGGAGGATATTGGAGTGATAATTTATTTTTAAAAGAACATAAATTTATTAAACGAAACATTTCCTGATACACTCCTTTGTCACACTAATGAAAGGTAGGGATTAAACGAATTAGACTTACTGGTTAATTAATACTTGATTAAATGTCCTCAATTGTGTTTAGAATTTTCACACTAAAGAAATGCAATCGATTAATCCTTGTGATATGTTATATAAAATCAATATCAAATAAGAGTGTACAAACTCAATATTGTCATAGTTTTCATAGAGAATGACTTAAGAAAATTGGAATCCTATTTCAATTCAAATACACAGCTTGATTAGGTTAACACACAACTAGAACCTGATATTTGTCTATCCTTGGATGCTTAATATGACACATAGGTTCCCACAAGTAGTATTATATGATTACTTGGATAAAATACTTCGATCCATCATTGAAAAGTAGGATCCATGGTTATAACCCATTGGTCCTAGTCATTGGTTAGCCTTGTTTTAACATGAATGAACTCCATGGATTCAGTAAACATCTTATATTAAAATGTCATGGACTATGCTCCTTGGATTACCCTATGATACTTATACAGGATAAAGTCATTACTGATTTAAAGACCCTTGAGGTCTATGTTTCTTTGAATACTACCACTGAACAATATTGTAAAATATCATTATCGATTACCTTGTTACATCTTGGAAACATTACTATTTCATACATGTGGCTTATTTATAAATAGATAATAATAATATAAGGAATTTTTTATATCTTCATACGCCATCCAAGGGATAATGCAGGTACATGGGTATTTAGTTTCATTGTGATTCATTACATTATATATAAATTCATTCAAATTGTTACATTTACATTACATGGGACAAAGGTTAAATACACCATTGGTGGTAGCCCACTAAGATTTATCTCACACCCTCTCTAGGTTCAGTTTGGTTCCTAGGGAAGATTATATGATTGAAGTTGTTGAAAAATGGAATTGTACAACATCAAACACTGGATTTCAGGACACTTAGGATTGATCATTAAATAATATGACTGATATGGATCTCAAAATTCATATGAGAGTCCATTAATTTACATTATTCATTTTTGTAACAAGTAATGAACACTGTAGTGTATCCATGTCGTCCAGTTTTCTATTAACATTACATATCATTATCACTTATTCAAATTAGTTCAGTTATTTTTACCCATGACTGTTTATTACTTTTGTTCTTCTGTGGTTTGCCTATATTTATTCTTCTATTTAAATCTATTTATATTTATCAGTTTTGATTCACATTGGTAATGATGGAATGGGATCCCTAGAGACACACCATAGGCTCTCACTTCTATTCAATTTCCTCTCGCGATTGGGGAGTTACGCATGAGGCCATATGGCCAACTAGGCTCGGGGCACCTATTAAGTGGCATCCGGGTCCAGTACATCACAATGTGGTATCAAAGGAGTCTTCCTTCAATTCCATGATATTTTTAGATAATATAATAATGATTATGAATTCTTGGAAGTTGGTCATATTTAGTTCTTGGGAGTCTCGAACCACGGTTAGGGTTGAAATCGATGTTACACAAAATATAATTATTGATTTAATTTTCATATCACACATGTCAATTTTTCACTATTGGGTGACACCCATGCTGCATGGAGCTGATGATTATTACTCTAAATGTGGATTTCATTCGTACATGTCCATATGAAATGAGGGAAATATTAATTGGTTTATATATCATATTAGGCACCAAAAATTAACATGTAATTCATATTTCAATTCCAGACAGGTTCATTTCACTATATTGAATTGCTTGATATTTCTATGATTTTTTAGTGGTGATGTAACAGTTAGAGTATGCTTATATAACACTTGGGTTCAATTGAGTGATTTCATTTTTCAATTCCTGAGGTGAATGGGTCCTCATTTGTGGGGTGTAGTAATTTACCAAGTCGATCCACTAAGTAGTAAATGAATGGGTGTTATTTTCCTTGATGAGATGTATGGGAACTAATTCAATGGGAATTTATATCCATTATAAGTGAAAGATGACATATAATATGAAATGGTTTCACATTATTATCCCTCCTTATACTGTTTATAAAAGTTAAAGTATTGTAAATGGTAACTAAATGTAAAAATGAAAATAAAATTATACCGGAGAACTTGTTGATACATGGCCCTGTATGTAGGTAGTTGGGGTAGTCTACCATGGTTAGTGATCCCTTCCTTGATTATAATATTTATGTGGTATTTTATAAATTAATAATGACTATTTGAGGTGTTTTCTTATCATTTTTTACCAATTACACTCTGACATCCTCATATAATGCTCCAGGATGGTGGCGACGATCATACTATAGACATGGCTGGCCTTGAGCCACTAGGCCTACCTCCAGTAGGTCTGCTTGAGGAACTACCTATTGTATATGATCCAGGAACATATCCCCATGTTCTTAATTGTTTACTATGTTTGATTTAATCCATGTCGTGTGCATCATGATTTTCACCTATGATGACTGATCTGACTTGCGATTTCCAGAAGCATCATCCTCCAACACTCTCATGGGATATCAATCCATAGGCTATTGAGTCTTAGATATAAGACACTATATCTAAATTTTAGAACCTAAAGATTCATCTAGATAAGAGGGTTAATCATTCCACATACAAGATGCATGATTCATCCATATTCTGGTGGGATGTGATTACCAGGCTGGTCCCCATCCGTGCATGTTATGGGTTGATTTCAAAAATTCATTATTGGATTAGTTCTTTACATACACACTATGTTCTGAAAAAGACAGATAGTTCATGCATATCGAGTGTGTCTCAATGTCATTAATGGAACATTCAACTCGTTTGATGGAATTTCAATGTTATACAACACTTCTAGCCTATGATGAGCTTTCACATGCTACATGCTTAGAGGATTGGTTTTTGTATCTTGTCCTTATGTAGGTGAATGTATTCCTCCTAACTAATATTTATGAAATAGTTAATCGAGATTTTATAACTGAGTGAAACTTGAGGGATGGAAATATCATCGGGAATATAGGATTAGTGTTACGGCATGCCATTAATTTTCATAGTGGTAGGTTGCGTTCCCTCGAGGTTTCTCTTCAGGTCAATGAAAACCAAAGAACCTATTTTGATAGCTCTATATTGTGTCATTAGTATAGATGATTGTGGAACATGAAGCCTCACTGTAATAGAGAACCAATAATGTGTCATGTTCATGGCCATATTGGTAATAATCAATATTTCTACGGGACCATTCCACCTGATTCGATTGTAAAAGGATCTATACCGGAACCACCATCAAGAGTTGGTTCTTTTGTGTTGTGTCATGTGGAGAGTTGGAATAGTAATGAAAGGACTGGCTGAGGATGAGTTCATGGTTTTCATAGATATATCCTCGAACATCAACACTGATAGTAGAGTATTTATGATCGTGGTAGCCCATATCATTCACATGCCCATGGATCGGTACTGTTCCATGCACTACAGCTGATACCCAAGGATCAGGATGCAGATCTATCCATAGTATGAGGTACTATTATTGTGGTATCTACTATAGTATCTAAATTTTTTTATACATGTGTGTCAGAAAAATTTGTCAATTTATCATTCAGAAAAAGTATTGTACTTGAGAAACAATATTACTATGGTGTAATAACACTAGATACACCATTAAAAGTTAATACATAAGGAATTTTCCAATGTAGGGATTTTCCACTCAAGGTAAGAAGCTACCCTTTCTTATAGAAAGTCATTGTTCTCGATATGAAAAGCATTGATGTTATTAATGATATGGACTACTTGGTTCTCTACCATGATTTTGTTTTCTAATATCACTAGAGTTTATCTTTTACATCACTAGAGGGAATAAGTTATCTATATAAGGGTGAGTGGGATTTCAAGGATGGTAGATCTAGACAAGGGAATCGTGTCCCAGGATGAGTGACTTCACATATTAAAAATATATTCATAGAGAATTATTGTGTATGTCAAGGTGATTCCCCTCTAGTAGTGGGTCATTTCTTGGGCATATTTTCTTACAATATTTTTTCATACCTCCTTAGAGGTAGGTAGAGTTTATAATCCATCTTGTTCTAGAAGCGGTTCTATTTTCCATTCTACTTTAAAGGATGGAACCAACAGGGGTTCAGGAACACAAGTGACTATTAAAGGATATAGAGGATAAGGTATTTAGAGGGACCAGTACATTCTTTTGTGGTTCACATTTTCATATCACCATGAAGGAGGATAGAGCCATATGTCATTGTATGGAAAAAATATGAATCAACCAACATATGGCCATGAACAGATATCAATAGCCTTAAATATATTATACCATCGACCACCTCTGAAGAGAAATAATCTTATCAAAGATCGACCTGATATCTTATAATAATTAGGTGTGAGTGAGGCCATGATACTAAATATATATAGATTTCTAATGCAAGTTTGGTCTATAGTATTACCCAGTTATGTCACTTAGTCTTACAACATGGTAGTCATTTTCATGTATCTAATGAATAGTATTTTAAATCTCTATCTCGATTCCTCTTTATTGTATTTTTGGGAAAATTCTTGGTGTATTGTCAAATACTTAGAGACCGTAAAAAAATTATCGGATCATTCAGAGTACACTATGATAGAATTAGATTTACACCAAGCTTGAAAAGTTACACTTTTGGATCAACAATGTTCACATTATTGTTCATATTATATCGGAACCAAGACTATATTTTGACCCATTAAAGTTTAGTGTTTTTGTTTTTTGTGATAATCCAAAGAACGTGTATCATATAGGTATTTTCATGGGACTGGATGGATCTTACAGATGTTCCATTCAGGACTTATCACAACAATCATTATCTTTTACTTATCTAAAAATGATGGGTGTAATGTTCATGTGGTCAGAAGATTTAGAAAAATCCTATGAAGAGAAGAAAGGGAGGATTATTTTGGAACTTGTTCTAATTTTTCTAGGGTTTCCTAAAGGGTATATAGTCTGCTATGAAACATCAAGCATCAGCGTTGGAGAAGTACTGATTTTGGATGACATGGTCATTGTATATGGATCTCAGTAGGTGAGGCCTAATGTGAAAAAAATACAAGGCACCTGACCTTGAGGTTGAAGTAGTTGTCCATGCCTATCCTTTTGGAGAAATTATCTATTAGGTGAGTGTTATATGGGGTAAATTAACCAAAAGAATGTCAAATATATATATTCTCAATATGACATGAACCTTTGGGAGTGATGTTTGGTCGAATATATTAAATCCATTGATTTTTATCTTACAAATACATCTCAGAAGAGAAATGCAGTTCTAGATGCACTGAGTCTTAAAACACAATCACATTTTATATTGTAATCCAATGATGATTGGATGTTAATGGCCCACTTATATGAGATTCATATGGAGATTTATGATAGTCGCGAGTAGACATACCTCTCATCTTAGATATTTACCAGTTCTATACTTGAGAAGTTTAATTTTAGAAAATGTTTATATCCTATGGGCTTGATTCTCAATGAGATTATATTATGAGATAAACATCCTCTAGATGGTTCTGTGGATAGAGATGAAAATTTTTGTATTCATGGACATGTTTGAGTTTCAATAGAGATGATAGAGGAGTTGATGTGGGAGTCCCAAGATTCCAAGGGTTCATTTAAACATGGTATATACATGATTAATCAGGAATGCGACCATGGTATTGGTGTCTTGGGATGAAACATTATATATTAGGATTTATCATTAGGTGTTCCACCAGTCAGAAGGATAAGGCCAAGCACCAAATACTTGTATACATGTCAAATCTTCTTACTACCCTTGAATGGAAATGATAAATGGATTCATTGGATTTGATAATTGTCTTTACAAGTTCTTCGAGAGGTAGAGATGTTTTATGGGTAGTTGTTGACTGACTAACAAAATTATCCCATTTTATTCCATTTTAGAAGGCCCATTATTATATAAAGGACAATATAGTGGGGATTACTTTGATATATTATGATTAATGTTTTATATATTTTCATTCCCACCTAAAATGTAGTTCTTGAGTGATAATTAGTGGTAAAGAGATTCATGGAGTAGCATACACCAATAGTGGGTGATGTTAGTGTTCACCAATGAGAAGAGACCACGACATATGGTATTAGATTGTAGTATCAGTGATCTAGGCATGATATATGCATCATGAAAAATCCAAGAATAATTTATTGGTTGTTCGAGGTTCTCATTATGTCTCGAGTCATATTTGGGAGGGGTGGTTCTTCTCTTACGATGGACAATTAAATCCAAATCGAGGTTGTCTAACCCTGTACAAAACTAATATAGATATGGCCAATAGACCATAGAAGAAAATATAGAAGTTCAAAAAGGGAGTTTCATATGGTGTTTAATGCTGAAGGGTAGCTTATAGTGAAGGATGTGGTGGATGAAAATTATTTCTATTAACACCATGTCCCCCAGGTGGTCCATGCTAGGGTCAGAGAGCTAGTGGTCAGGAGAGAAGATAACTATAGGCATTGGAGTCTTCTGACCTTGAGGGTCAAGGAATGATTATATAAATGATCTTTTTATTCTCTAATATATCTTCACTTGTGATAGATGTAGGTGTGAGCCACTCTTTTATTTCCCCTTCATTGGTTCAAGAATTATAGATTTCATTTGATCTAATGGCTAGAACAATGTTCATGGAGATGCCTATGAGAGGTTACTCTGTAATCACACACTTCTTATAAAAGTGAAATTTGATGGTTTAAGGTGAGTTATTATTATGTGACATATTATTAGATGTGATAGATCATTATGATTTTATATTAGGTATGGATTTGATATACACCATTCATTCTTATATTTATATCTTAAAGAGAATGATTAATTGTGTATTTGGTGATGGGGAATGGTTTTCAATTTTGGGTTATAAAGAAACCTCGGAATTTTAGGATGGACTTAATAATATGATATTTCATCTTATTACTCACTATTTGGATTGAATTACACTTGGAGAAGTGGATGATATGGGCTATCGATTTTCTACTATTGAGGAATAGTATGAGGACATCTTTCATAATGATGTCCCATGTATACCACCCAATTGAGAGGTCTCCATATTAATTTTATTAAAACTTGTTAAGATATAGATATCTACACCATCATAAAATATATACCTTCTATAGATTGATGTGATAAAAGTATAGATAGAATACATACAATGTAAGAGATATGTGAGACCCAGTGTTCCCCCTAAGCAGCCTTAGTATTGTTTTCTGAGAAGGTGAAAAAGTGCTTCAGTGTGTGTGTGGATTACCGTCACTTGATCTAGGCGACCTTAATGAATAGTTGTCTAATACTATGGATTTAAAAACTCTTTTATTAGTTTGGTGGGAATTGATTATTTTTTAATATTGATCATTCACAAACTATCCTAGATTCCTTGGTGATATAATACATGATCTGATACCGACATATCCCAAAGGGAGTTCCCGATCATCATTTGATGAAGACAATCACATGGAATCATAAATGTTAAAATAGGGAATATTTTTTCAATAAAAAATTGAATGAATTAGATACATATCAGTACACTCAAAAGAAAACTACAAAGGGAGAATAGTACTGACATATCAAACATGTAATCCAAAAACCCAAATAGTGAATCCACAATGTACACATAAACTGAAAATATAAATTAACCAATCCCAAAAAAACATATCACTCCTAACCCAAACAATCTAAAAAACCCACTAACTCTAAGTGGTGCATTCCCCATTATTTAAATTATAATATGGAAATCTCTAAATGACTGAAGGAAAAGGAAGGGTGTAAGGGAAAATCATTGTATGGTATCACCAAGTGTTCTATAAGAAGATTCAATAATAATGAAATTAAATCATTCATTTAATTTTAATTAAAACAACTATGGAAGTACCAATTTATTTTTTAATTATAACATTCTTTTAATTCTCGTAGATTTTTAAATTTTAAAAAATGCCTTCATTAAAATATTTCTTATAAAACAATTTATATAAATCACTATTCAAGTTTAAATGAGTTAAAGTCATTATTTAACAATGTAATAAAAACCAAAAAATGGTCATCATTCCTATTTTATCATATTACCACATTATATAACCCTCACACACTCATTTCTATGATCACATAAATGTGTCTACACATTCCTCATTATGATGTTGAATATGGTACATTGAAATCCAATTGGGATATGATTTACTAAACTTGGATTATGTTAGAGATTTAGATTTTCAATTCATTACAAGGGAATTTCTATCCTTGTTTTTTTCCCCAAATAACAAACTATCTACATAGGTTCACATGTCATCAATCATTCAATCAAAAGTTGGAAATTTATTATAAATGGTTTAAAATAAAATCTACAAATTTCCTATTACATTATAAAAATTTCAATTTAATATCCAATGCATGGTCTTGTAATCAATTAATATCATTTTTAAGTTAAAACCAATTATATGTTCTTATCATATCAATTTAATTAATTTTTCTCAAAATTAGTTCCAATATCAACATCACAATTCCACCAATCTCAAATAACACTCCAATTTCTAATTCCATTAGAATTGGTGGGATTCCCCTAGAAATCTATGTCATTCCAATTAGAAATTCCAAATCGCACCAAATTTGTATTAAATAATTTAACTAAATGAAATATAAATCATTCAACAAAATCAAGGTTTTATTAAACGAAATATCTTAATATAACCACATATCCTTATCAGTAGGATAACAAATCATAACACCCACAACAGTATTTTCCTACCCAGAATGTCTACAACCGAGATCAAGGAATCAAACATTGTTTCAATATCTAAGAAAACATAGTTTTGATCCATCATAAAAAATATAATCTAAGAAACCCTATGGAGTAAATATGTATAGAGAAGGAGAGAAAGGATGACTGAATTTCAAATATCGTAGAAGGATCCAACGAGGGTCTCAATTCATTGATCTACTTAGAAAGGGGTTTGGAGGAACCAAAAAGTTTTTCTTGAGAGGGTGAAAGACATCTGATTTCATATAATCATGATTCATAGTTGACATTATAAAGAAATAAGAGATTGTTAATTTTTTATTAATAGAAATTAAAAGTATTTGGAACATGGTTAGCTAAGAAGGTAATTATTGGTTTTTAAACATTGTTACCTAACCATGTGTCCCTCTTATAGGGTGAATAGTTTATACTTTTTGGGTGCATAGTTTTTCAATCCAAATTTTAACCATGAAAACCCACATTTTTTGTGTTTGTGTGGTCTAAACTGGGTGGGTACATGATTAGGGCATTCCATTCACCTACATTGAATATAAATAACAGGATGTCACCACCTCAACACCATAGGTTCCTTATATCCCATGAAATCCATTAATTTTTTTCTATGTTCAAATTATGAGTCCTCTTATCAATCATTAGTGCATGTCTCTCCTTAGTCACATAAATAATATAACAAATGTTCCATAACACTCAAACTAAAGGTATCTCCCACCCTCAATGTGTCATGGTTTAAAAGTAAACTATTGAGAAAAGTTCTATAGTCATGGATAAATCAGTCACAACATTAAGATCACTCAAGAATAGAATTTGATATTGTTTAGAATGACACTTCTATAGTAGCTACACATGGAACATGTTATACATCAACATCAACATTGAAGGAAGTGATATATGGTATTCAATTCTTCAAACATGATCAACAACATCATAGGGTCGCAAAAATTGAGGATAAGGATTACCTTGCCTCCCATGTCATCTATAAACCAAATGAGGTGAATAATTTGAGGAAACATTATCAACAACTAAAAATTCTAACGGTCTATAGTGATGATCAACATAACACTTATACCCGCTCTTTGATGTTAACATTATCTAATGAATAAAATGAATCATTGAAGTATTCTCTTGAACAAATCATGGTCTTAGAAAATAACATTCCCTGATATCTGACCCACACAATGTATATTTACAAGTTGAACCTTCCAAGACCTCATGTGGAGTCATTTTCATCACAAAATGGGAACAATTTTTATAAGAAAACTCAACTAGATTGAAATGGTCATCCAAATCTCCACCAATTTCATGAACAAATACAAAATAAATACCCTATAGAATCTATATATCCCACTTAGTCTAGTCATCTGTCTTTGGATGGTATAATATAATCAAATGATCCATATATCCTACTACCTTCTGAATTCCTCTCCATAAGATATAATTTATATGAGGATCCCTATAAAACACTATAGCAGATGGATCTCCATGGAAATTAAAAATCACTCTCAAATAGTGATTTTTCAACCCTAAACATTGGTTGTATTATGAATGGGTAAACATTGAGCAGATTTGGTCATCCTATAGACCCCAACCTATTTGACAACTTCATTTATCTATGTAAATGGAAATCCAACCACAATGTCAATAAAATCTCAGCCCACTTCTAAGTCACCATTAAAAGCGGATTAAGTATACATAAAGGTCTATGATTCTTTACCATAAAATGTTTGACCAAATATATATTAGAGGGAAAATCATCATTTCCCAATATCATACCTACCACCATAATCATCTCTGCATGTCATAAAATATTTTTTTGGATCACAGGCCCACTTCTCATTGGGAATTATAAAAATACCACATCAAACCAATCCTCACATCTAACAAACTATAATATAATTCCAAAACATAGAATAATATATTTGGAGAAGGACCAATTAACAATTGTCTCCGATCTATAAATAGAGTCTCTAATGCTACAGAATTCGTCATAACGAATTTATTCATGAAGAATCATATTGAGACTTGTGGAGTTCAACTAAACACCTACCAAGGAAACCTTGGACCATATTTATTTACTTCAATATGAAACTATGATAAATTTACCTAAATATCCACTTTTTGGTAATTGTTTAATGACATGGGTTGGATGTTTACACCTAAAATCCTCCTGTGGCTATGGAAGATGTCAAAATAAAAATATTTCAGGTGTTCCACTTAACTCCTATGATGATGATTCAAATATCCTTGTGAGAATACATAAGTCATGATATTTTGGTTATAATAAATGTTTAATCATTATTTGAAAAGGCAATTATTCCAACTATTATTTTCATGCATCATAACTTCATGTTCAAGTTCATGGGATAATAAATTATTCTAATGTGTCCTAACATATCAAGGTAAATGAACAATGACATCATCACACTACATAAAAATCATTCCCAAACCCAAACCTGATGTGTTATTAAAGACAACAGATCCATACTCCTTCTATAGAAGATTTAACATGGGTGTAGTAGTCAAAATAGAGTTTATCTCAAAAAAAAAATAACTTTGAGATTTCTCATGCAAAACAATATATACACCCTTCTATGTTTGGTTAGTTATAAAATAATCTAACATTTAGAGATCCTTTATGATCTAATGACATTACTCAGCGAATCCCAATATACTATAAATCTCCAAAATGATCCACAATTCCTCCCATATCATAACAACATTAAACATCTTAGATTAAATAGATATACAATATGATAACACCATGTGTCCCATGAAATTCACTTATCAAATTCGTAAATAAAAATTACATATCATTTCTCAATGTCATTGATTTCTCTAAAAATAATAAACTTATTCCAGCTGATTCTCATGATGATCCTCTAACATATAGTAAACTAGGATTTCATCCATAAATAATAACACAAAATTATCATGAAACTCATGAAATAGACAATTCATGAAAGACATAAAGAATATTTTAGAATTGGTTTGACCATATGGATTTAAAAGATACTCTTAATTTCTATACCTAGTTCAGAAAAAAAAATTGGAATACTATATTCTTGTAATCTCAATTTGTGACAAACAGATCAAAGATCAATATTTGAAAACCACATCTCCTATTTATATAGTAAAATATATCCTCAATACATTTTAATTGATACATGTTAATTACAGTAGCTCGATTAAGTTTCGGTTAACAATCACAATGGGGAAGTGACCTATCATATTTCATCACAATGATAAAAGGTATCACCAACTATGTCAAACTCATTCGTATAAATCCTTTCCAAAAAAAATCATCCATCTAAGAACTCATAACATCCATTTATTCTAGTTCCATATGGAAATAAGATATAGAAACTATTTGAGTACCCAAAACCTAATCTTTTGAAAACTCGACCTCCATTACTTGTGGAATAATAGAGAATCATGAAGGGACAGCAATGGAAATCTCAACTAAAAATGGAAGGTGATCATCGCTCAAGAACTCCCAATATAGATGATAAAAACTCATATTATTTTCAATACTCTATATAATATGGTATGTCTCTCCTTGAAGTGAGGTCTAATTATCAGTGAATGATATGTCACACACAATCATGCATGGTAATGGGGACCTATCAAATTTTATATTCAATTCATGCTTTATTAGTATTGGAAAATCCACCTAAAATACTAAATCCATAACTTTCATGTTGAGAACCATAAAATCCAATGAAAGGTCAATTTCTGATAATGAAGTGTCTGAGGTGTGACACTAGATTCCTCACTCTCTCTTTGTCCCAAAGGTTGTAGTAATATCCATCAGATAAGATAAAACATATAAATGAATATTTAAAATATTTACAATAAAAGATTCGATGAACAAATGAGATTCAAAAGAATAAAATAATGTATTCAATAATGATGATGAAAATTTTATGGTACCTCTCACTATTTCTAGACTCGTATCTTTTCCTCTGAATCCTCCTCCACTATGTGAAGAATAATCATTCTAGATTCCTATGCCTAGAATCCCTTTACTTCATCAGTAATTAATTGCACCAAAGTAAATTATGGAACAAAATATATCATTCCACTACATGTTTTAGAATAGACATGACATAACATATGAAGTTGATCAGATCATCTAAAGGAAATATATGACATGGGTTCTTCTATGCAAATCTGTTTTGAGTGCCTAGGCTTTACAGACTCGTTGAACATTAAAGGGAATTTTTCTAGAACTAAAAGTGGTATAGAAGAACACTAATATAAAGAACCACCATGGGATTAATCACACATTCTATTTAATTGGATGAAACAAAAGAAACATCCACATAAAAAAATGGGAACTCCCATTAATCCTGACATACTAGCCAGATAAAGCTCAAACATCAAGGCTCCTTCTAGTAGATATGAATTAGAAGAGAGATTCTACAAGAAAAACTGAGAAAAAAAATTAGATCTCCATCCAATATAAAATGAGATGGTATTATTCTTCTCATTCGATATTATATATTGTATGAACTATACGAGCTATATGTATCTATTTTCATATTCTATCATAGTAATATTATGCAGTCCGAGTTTAAAATACACTTTACCTGTATCAACCACCATAGAATCTGGATTGAACTTTTTAGTGAAAATGAATTCAAAATATTTCCACTATAATCACTCATTCATTTTTAAGGTCACCATCATGTCCCACTATATCATGATAGGTCCGTCTTTTCAATGGTTTAAAATTTCACCTTGATCACATTATGTGTCTCCAAGGACTCAAATTAATGTTTTATTTTAGTCAAACAATCCTTAGCCTCTTCATGATTAAAAGATCCATGTAAAATTGGTGGATATTTTTGAATTAAATCTTTAGAATGACTCCCTAATTCACCCATATGAGGTTCTAAAATGAGAACATGGACATGAATTGGTACATGTACCTATCCCAGAGAATGGAGAAGACAAACAATAATCTCATCCTAATTCTTGTCAATGTAAATATTTTTATACTGTGGTTCATCAGCACCATCTTCCTAGATTATATTTAGTCATATTCTCAGAGGCATGATATTAAACAATATCAATAAACAATATTAAATAAATCATTATATTAATTATATAAAACATAAAAAATGGAATCCTGAAAATTAACACCATCAAATAGATTAACAGGGTTTGGACTTCATCATATCCAATTTTTTTTTAGGGAAATTACTAGAACTAACCTCAAAGACACCTTTCGCAAAACACCCATGGTTTATTAAGGCTTATTAAAATTATATGTGGCTGTGAAAACACTCACAACAACCTCCTAATTAAAAAAATATTTCATGATTTCTTTCAAACATCCATGCAACATTCTTAACCTACACCATTGATTCCACTTGGTCATTAACCAGCCCAAAAACCCTGGTACTCTGGTACGAAAGCTGGAACTAGTATATCGTGAATGGAATTTCAGATCCCCACAGGTTGGATACTAGCACCCGTAATCATACATGAAATATGGGGGAACTATTATTTCCATAAAAATAGTTAATGAATTAGATACATATCTTTATACTCAAATGAAAACTCCAATCAGAGAATAGTAGTAAGATATGAAATATGCAAATCAAAAACCAAAATAGTCTATTCTTATAGTTCTCAAATTCTTAGAAGATAAACAACCCATTTCCCCATGTACGCAACACTCGAGACACAATGTATCATGAATAACCACCACCTCCATGTGGGACATTCTTATTTATTAAACACGATAGAAGAAAATCTACAAAAACCAAATGGAAAATGTATATCTTGAGGTAAAATCCCATTAGGGTCTCACCAAGAGTTCCATAATAAGAATACATAATAAATTTTTAAAATCATGAATTCAATTTCAATTAAAATAGGCATATATGTGCAATCCATATGTAAAAAATATCATATATTTCATTCCAATTGATTGAAAAAATAAAACAATAGCTTAAGTAAAGTTTTGATAAAAACAATCACTTAAATATCAAGGAATAGAAAAATAAGTTATAAAATGATATCTACTTAAAATTAATCGAAATAATAAGAATACATATATACGATGTCATTAAATAGTCCTAACTTATAGGATCCTCACACATTCATTCCTCAGATAACAGAAATGGTAACACACTTCCTTAAGGCTTATGCCAAATAGGACCCCTCAACACCCCACTATGGATATGATCCAAATAACTTGGTTTATATTAGAGTAGTGAATCTTCAATACAAATACCATGGCATTCCCATCCAAGATGGGTTGAGAAACACAGTTTTTACAACAATGCACTCTAACCATGTTCCCCTAAAATGGGTTCCACAATTCTTATTAGGTGGACACACAGGTTTTCAAACTGTGCGTGGACCATTAAAAAAAACACTATTAGGGGTTTCATAGTTTACAATGGGTGGATGCATTGTTTTGGAAAACTATGTGCCAACCATGCACAACACAAATATTTCAAGGATTTTCAACATTTTTCCTAAAATAACACAATATGAATCCTACATAGAATATTATCCAAAATAGGGTTAAAGAGTACATAAAAATATGTAATAAAATGTTACATGAATTTATTTCACACGATCTCCAACTACAATTAGGGGATGATGATATACAAAAGACTACATTATGATGTAGCTACATTCACTTTGGGTACATTGTGATACCTTTTTTCATAGAGAACAGCCAAATGGTTTTCTTGGGACTCTAAACTTGTATATTGATACCTTCATATATTACATAGTGGTGGTGTTCATTGTCGATATCTTAATGTACTCAGTGTATGTGGAGGATGATCTGAGAAACTAGATAATGTACAAAAATATATGTTAAGAAAACTATGAATATAGGAAGCTCTCAAAGTGTTAGTTCATGACTCAAGAGGAACACATCTTAATAAATTTCTTCTTAGTATATTATATTTTAGTTTAAAATAAAATGTCAATTTAGTGTTACCTTGGGAGACACAAATGTGAATGACATAGGTTTAGAGATTACTTGGGTTAGGATTTAAAAATAAGTGATTTATGCCAATTTTCTTCTTGATATAGTTTTTTTTGACTTATTATACATGGAAGGGGAAACATTTTTCTTGGATGCATAGGTACTATTACGAATATAAGGAGTTATGGAAGAGTTTTATGAGACCCCAATATTGTGAAAGGATTTGAATGATTTGTCCCCCGATTCATCATTTCTATGAATGTGAGTGATGATAAACAAGTTCAATCCGGTTTAGATTAACCCAATGAGGTACAATAGTGGAATTAAGATGATAAGTCTATGTAATTTGTGATAGGGATACCATGAATTAATAGAAGAAACTATTCTATATTGATGATCATAGACCGAATCTTCATGTTAGACAACTTCTTATATATTGGATAGTAGGGTGGTGTAGAGATCTTGGGATGCATTTGTGTATCGAATCTATTCCTACTCCATGGAGTTCACTCATTGATCAGTTTAGAACACTATTCTCAACTAACCTAATGATTATAAAGATTATTTCAAGTGGACTTGGGAACATAATTTCATTTATTCATGGAATTCCACCTCGAGACTAATGGATAGACTTAACAGATCATTGAGGGTCTAGAGGACATGTTGTAGGATTAAAAGTCATATTTGTTTCCATAGTTGGGAGAACCACCTACCCCTATTGGTGTTTTTCTAAAGAAAATTGATATACCATTCAACTATTGGTATTGAACCATTCATGAATTTGTACGATATACCCTACAGTTCAAGAAAATGTTAAATTGATCCCATTGAGTCGTCACCCATGGACCCATAAAATGATTAAGCTATGAAAGGGAGGGTAAATATCATCTACGAGTGGATGAGGACCAAATATGTGATTAAAAGTCATATACATACCAAATAATGTGTCCTTTAAATTTCAATAATTGATACCATGTGTTCTTGAAGGTCTCACCTCGACATGGAATTCATAGATTTAGCTAGGGTGAAATGTTGTCTCCAAGATTCGTTAGACCATTCTAGATACTATGTAGGGACAGTAATATGTAATTCCACTCAGCCCACTCTCAACAGATAGACCGGGTACACAATATATCCTAGGAATTGTAGATGAAAAAGTATGTGCTTAACCCATCACAAGTTATTGACTCAGTTATGATGAAAATAAAGGATATATATTTTCATTTTTCATAGTACTTAATGGAGATCTAGATAGTTAAGAAAATATACTCAATGGGAAAGTGATTCTCCTGGAAAATTTCTAATGGAAACACATTAATTTTTAGAGAGAACCTGGGAGAGAATGATCCATATGTAAGATAAAAAACCAAAACGTTTTTCATATTTTTTTAATTTTTGGGATGAAAATTCTAATGGATGGGAGAATGTGACATCTCAGTTGGTTTCTATATAATGGCTTAAAATAAGTCTAGTAATATTTTTCATATCATCCTCTAAAATAAAATGTGATTTTGAGGCCAAGTGGTCCCAATATTGATATTATAAATTTATTAAATATATTAATATCATGATCACATAATTTTCAAGATATAATAGAATAACAACATAATAGTAGACCGTATAGAAAATATAAGTCCTCCGTTGATTCTGAATAATGATATTTACATAGGAAAGACATGGCCTAGGAATGTCTTTGATACTTGGGTTTTTATGTGGTCATATGTCTATAAATAAATTAATAAATAAATTTCTTTCGTATATTTGATTAATTTCAATGAACTAAAAATTACTCTATAAATAGCTGATTATAGGAAAATCTAAAGGGTGGATAGATAACCATGGATACCTAGACATGATCCATTGGATGTTCATTTTTGGAGTAAAATGGTTAGATTTTGGAATGATGATTAGATTGAAACATAAATCCAAGATCTTACGAATGACTAAAATTCATCATCGTTCTTCATTAATGATTTATCTAAACATGAGGTAGGATTTATAACGTATATGTATTTAACCATTTTTATCCTATGTCAGAAGTTGTTTTATTACACTAAACATAATTGAATGATGCGTGGACAGTTGAATTATGTTATGGGTTATTTAATTTTTTGGGGTAATTCAATTTTCTTTCTAATAGAAAAATATTGAGGCCGACCTGAAAAATAGACATGGATTATTACATTATTGTTTTTTTGGATTTACCCCCTATTTACCTCTACATTCACTGTGGAAAATTTCATTGGATCATAGTTTAATAAATGGAGAGTACCTTCTCAGGGAGAAACCATTCATTTACACTGGAGATCAATACCGTATGTGAATTTCACTAATAAGGATGAAATATGGTTATAATTAACATGGAGGATGGTCAGAGGTGGATCAGATTGGTTTCTATGTTGATGAATGATTATGGAGTGATGCGATGTAGACAATCCCCAAGCAGCATATTTTTGTTGGAATCCTACTAGAAGTGGACACATGAGTCAAAATAACTAGATCAATGGTTGTAGAAATGATTCATGGAAGATTCCTTGGATCAATCCAATTTATATGATTAATGAATGAACCGAAGGATTCATGAAATTCTGTGTTACAATGGCTGTAATCTGAAGATGCACATCATGAGGGGAACATGGTACGTTTCTAGGGTTTTATGAGAAAATTAAATACTAGATGCCATGCGACTATGTCACGCACTATGTATCCTGATGTTGGTACCTAGGCATAAACTTTTGGAGTAAACAAACACAAACACCTCTCGGTACATAGAAACCGGTAGAGTACATGGTATCAACCATATACGTAGTCATGACCCAATATACTGGCCGGACACCAATACACGATCATTACACAATGTAAAAAGGCATAACTAGGTCTACATGAGTTTAATAAAATTAAACTTTTAGAGTGTCTGCTGCAGTATACATGTCATGTACCAATAGATGGAATACCATATATATAGTGTATTACATGCCATGTGAGATGGTGAGACACGATTAGATCCGAGGATAGCATGACATGCCCGGTACACAAAATTATATGTCCTGTACTCCCTCTAAGGATTTTTGGAGGCCTTATATTAGTTTGTATAGACTATATTTTGTTGATTGTGATATTTTAGTCCATTCTCAAATGATAAACATTTCAAATTCATCCTTGAAATATTATTGTGATAACCTCTATGGGTTCATTATTAGACAGAGATTGGTGTTCCCTCCTATAAGTATAGGGTTTAATCCCCTATCATTTCAATTTGGGGTTCATGGTATTAGTGTTACCAGCATGCACTAGGGGATGATCCCCTATGAGGTAGGGTGTTCTAGTAGGGTTGTTTTTTTCCCATTGTGGTTGTACTGTGATAACCTACATTGAAGATGAGATCTTCAGAGATCCAACGAGTACATTTTTAAATTTCCTAAGGAGCAAGGGCTCTCAGATAAGTTTCATAAGTGACAACATGGATTATTGAGTGAATTCTCTAAGAGTGGTCATTACCCTAAATCCTAAAGCACAATCACATGTCTGGTAGTATTGGTTGAGATTCCTTGATACATGTTGTCTGTTATGAGTATAACTGAGTTAATTAGTTCTAAGTGTTATACCATGTTAACATATACCATGTGGATTAGATATAACTTTATTCATTATGATTTATGATTTTAGGGAGTCCTACTGGGTATTTTTATTCTCACCCATGCAAGGGATTTCCTACAAATGTTATTCCTTATGCATATTATAGTATATTTGATCATTTTCTTCGAGAACTAAAAGATAACAGAATTTTTTTTGGGATGGTTAAAATGAAGGGATAACATGGTGTTTCATGTGACAATATTCCACAACTTCTATGTGTATTAGAATACCTTTTTTTTACTTGGTATTATATTTAGACCCATTATCAATTCTAGTAGTTTTTTTATATTATAATTGTGATAATCTTGTTTTTCATGTTTTAGTGTCAATTTTTTTGTGATACTTTTAATCACTGTATAGGATTAGATATGTGTGAGTTTATATGCGTACCTTAGACTAATGTCACCCATGTGTGTGATATTATTTTTAAGTTCTCATCTCCAGCCCCTATCCCACTAGAGAAAGGAAGTGGGTAGTCACACTAGTCCTATCACAAGACAGGAAGGACTTGGGTGGGTGATCTATGAAAATTATTATATAATTTTACCCCTATTATAAAATAATATATGATCCATAAAACTAATTTGAATTATGTATTTTATTAATATATTTTTATTTTATTTTTGGATAATTAAAATTTAGGTTGTGTGTAAATAGCCCCCAATTATTGTGGAATGAGGGCATTTTTCATAGATGGAATAGTAATTCCAATACTATATCATTATTTTCATGCATACATGATGGAATAAAATATGATAAGGTAAGAATTTCATAAGATGTAGAATCTATAAACTCAAGATAGATTTGTTGTCAATTATTTTTTTAAAAATTAAATAGAAACACCATTAAATAAAATCTGTGAGATTACCTTCAAATTAGACCTTTTTAAGATCATTATTTTCTAACCATTTATGACGTGCTAGATATTGGTTCCCATGTATTATATTTTCTATGAAAAGTAAGTTATTGATAACATTTAAACTTGAATTGGTAGGTTATATCCAATATGGGATCCCTTGTATTGAAATTTATATGCTAACTCATCAAATTTTAATTAGGTTACAGATAATAGGGAAACAATTATGTAGGATACAATAAGAATACTAATGGGTTTATCTGTAATATGATTTGGGAAAAGAGTTACCTATTTAACTATCTAAAAAACTTATCTTTTATGATTTTTGTTATTACATACAAAAAATATATTTAAAAAGATGATATCTAAATATTAAACATTTTTATGTGAAATATGGATCGTTGAACACTAAAAAGAATCGATGTTCATGGTCTTATCTTTTAATGAGAAAACATTCATTAAAATACATTGATGAAAATATATAGTACACGATGATAACCTAAATATATTACAATTTTATGGGTTTTGGATTACATCGTGGTTATCATTTGAGATCCATAATTGGTATAACCAATAGAACAGATAAATACATGTACTTAAAGTTGAGAAGTGTTCACAAAGAGAATAATTATGAGAATATAAATATGAATTTTATAGAGACTAATTCTACTATATATAACTCATTGTCATTACATACTAGGGGTAGAATACACAATTATTTTGAGAAAATAACAATCAAACAAAAAATATAATATATAAAGTGTTAAGTAAAAGTGTGAATTTATGATGATGGTATCACTGAGAGGTCGAGGGGTGAATCAGTTATACATTTTCATTTATGTTGTGTGGAAACAACCTTTTCTTTCTGCTAAGGATTATATTCCATACTGAAATAAATTCATCCAGACATCCAATAGAACACTAGTACATACATGGTTCACTATTGAATAAAAATATCTACATCCATGGTATGGTTTAGAAATTATCCAAAACCACACAATAAACAAGAAATTAGTCCTTGGATTACAATGAGTAGGATATACTCTTTCATTCATGATGTACATTATAAATAAATCAAAAAGTGTGTGTGCACCTTAATTGCACAAATAGGGTGATACAATTGTTAGGTAACAACTCATGTTAACTGTGCATATTTTCAATTTTCGAAATGTATTCGTTTTAAAACAAATCATCAATTTATTACCTTGAAGAAGATATGAACTTCCTATAATTTTATATGGAAAAACAATTATGATTTTCTATTTACATTTTCCCAGTGTGATTCCTCCATGTACACTAGTGGAAAAATGTATTTCCACGTCGGTTTTTTTACATTTTGACACATTTTTTAACCAAAGTCTTTAAAGGAGATGTAAAAAATTGAAGTTTCAACGTCGTTTATTATAAACTAACATCAAAACTCGGTCCCCGTGGGTCTTCAGTGTTGGATTTCTTATCAGCTGACACCATAAGATAGGACTCCTCAGTATTCGGTGTCTGTTTTTTTGAAAACCGACGTCAAAATTATTATTCTACATTTTAACGTCGGTTTTTGATAAAAACCTATGAAAAAAGTGTGCTTTTGAAACAAAAATATTTTTCACGTCGGGTTTGGTAACAACCGACGCGAAAAGTTCATTTAAAAAACATTTAACGTTGGTTTTGGTAAGAAAAAATGTTAAGAAGTATAAACTCTTAATATTAGAATATAGTAGCTTTCCCAATATTTGATTTGAATATTCATAGAGAAAAAATAGGCTTTAGGATCAAAACTTATAATCGTCCTAAGTTGTACCTCTTTAAGATTTGATAGATACAACTCGCTTCAATGAAACCATGAGAAGAGAGAACAAAACAATATACACCAAATGGCCAAAATGAAGATTAATCTTAAATATTCAACCTAATTTTAATGCTTTTGTTGTTTTCTTATGAATCTATATCTTATTTTTCAATATTTCAATTCTTTTTAGGGAATAAATCACCAAATAATGAAAATGATGAACAATATAGGATTTCAAACATCAGATGATGTATCTCATGCGGATGTTTTATCTTTGTATCCCAATACGAAGAATTCTTCATCATCATATCAAAAATTATAAATATTTTTAACGATAAGGAAAAAAATAATGAAATTAAATGATAAGAATAAATACCATGTTCACATTGTCGTTTGAAGAATTGTTGAAATTTTTATTGAAAGAAGATGATGAAAATGTAGAAATAAGATAAATGAGGATTTATATATTTTAAATAAAAATATTTTATGGTGGTGATGAATTAAAATTTAGGCGGTAACTTGAAAATAGAAACGCGTGTTGTGAAAAAATTCAAATACAGAACACGCGGATTTAAAATTTACTTTTAACGTCGGGTAAATATATAACTGATGTTAAATATATTCTCATGTTGGAGTTTTAAAGTTGGTTATTGAAAAACCAATTCCATAAAGTGACTTTTTAACATCGTTTATTTAACAAAACAATGCCAAAAGGGGGCCTTTAAAGTCGGTTTTGGAAAAACCGACGTTAAAAATCTTGTCTTGTAATGTTCAACTTCCGACATCCATAACTTTTGATCCATAAACCCATTTTGGCTCCATGAACTGTCAAATTGAAGCTTGAGAAACTATCTACAACATTTGTTTACTAATTAACGTTTTTTATTTGGAAAACCGGTGCCAAAAAGTTTCTTTTAACGATTGTTATTGAAAAAAACCGATGTTAAAAATATCATCCTATAATTTTCATCTTCCGACGACCAGAACTTTTTATCTGTAAGTCTGTTTTAGCTCCAAGACCTGTCAAATTGAAGCTTGAAAAATTATATAAAACATTGGTTTTCTCATTAATGTCAGTTATTTGAAAAACCAATGCCAAACGTTCCTTTTAACATTGGTTATTGAACAAAACTGATGTTAAAAATATTGTCTTATAAGTTCAACTTTTGGCGTCTATAACGTTTGATCCGTAAGTCTGTTTTAGCTCCAAGACCTATAAAATTGAATAATGAGAAGTTATCTACATATTTGGTATAATATTTAATGTTGGTTATGTGAAAAACCGACTCCAAAAGAGCCTTTTAACATTGGTTATTGAAAAATACTGTCATTAAAAATCTTGTCTTATAATGTTCAACTTCTGACGTCCATAAATTTTGATCCGTAAGTCCGTTTTAGCTCCATGACCTATAAAATTGAATCCAGAGAAATTATCTACAACTTTGGTTGACTATTTGATGTCGGTTTTGTGAAAAACCGATGCCAAAAATTTCTTTTAATGACAGTAATTGAAATAAACTGACGTTAAAAATCATGTCTTATATTGTTCAAATTCTGACGTCAATAACATTCGATTCGTAAGTCCGTTTTAGCTCCAAGACATATATAATTGAAGCTTGAGATATTATCTACAACTTTGGTTGACTATTTAATGTCTGTTATTTTATACACTGACGTTAAAAAACCTCTCTTATAATGTTCAACTTCAATGTCCATAACTTTTGATTCATATGTCTGTTTTAGCTCCACAGCCTATAAAATTGAAGTGTGAGAAATTATCTACAACTAGGATTTACTTTTAAATGTCATCTATTTGAAAAACCGATGCAAAAAAATTCTGTTTAAAGTCAGTTTTGAAGAACCGGTGATAAAAATCCCGATTTTAAAGATCATTTTTGCGCTAGTGGTATGATTCTACTTGATACAATTCTTCTAGGTAGAATAATTCTAGGAATGGTTCTACTTAGATAACAAAACACCACTTTGAAATATTATGGTTGAGATAAATCTGAACCACATAAATTATGAGAATGGAAATCACAATAAGATTCTCCCTATATTATTCTCCATCAATTAGGAAATATACATAAAAAATCCCAAATCTGATTATCCAGCATGATGAAATGATCATCCAAATATGATTTACAAGAAAAATATAGTAATTAGATGAGAAAGATAATCACTTAGTTAGATGATTATCTTAATAAATCATTGTGAACATTTATATTCTCTTTCACATCAATTTGTTATAACCTTTTCACCAAAAGGGAATATAGAAACATATTCTTCTCTCTAAAATGTTGTTGCTTCCCTATCATGAATAGTATATCAGTCTTCAGAAATGCACAATGTACTTTTTATTTTTATAATTAACCCACAAGTGGTAATGGAGGAAGTACCAAAATCTTCTTTATAAATTAAATTCACCATAATCTCAATTTCCCCTAAAATCTAGGGGGCATTTTGTTATTGTTAATATTTCTCGAAGCTTTTAAATATGTATTCAAACTTCATCTTAGAATATATTTTCAATTTATAGTCTGTTTTCAATTAATGTGTGTGATTTCCCAAATAAGATTTCTTGAAAAAAATATATATATACCAATTGAATGTGATTGTATGAAGAAATAGATACCCCTCTAAATTCATAATACAACCATTCTTTTGAATTATAAGCTCCCCATGATAGCACATTCATCATGATCCATCATCATTCCTCTCAAACTACTTTAACATCCTCAAATATTCAATTAACAGACTTGATTTCTACAAATTGAAATTAAAACCCTCTAAATGGTTGACTACATTGTTGATCATATTTTTTTCTTTTCATTGCATTCATCTGTCTCCAGAAATTCTTCCTTTGATTATAATAAAATCTGAGTCTAATAAGAATCATATTTCTTTTATAAATATGATACCACATAAAATGTATTCTCTATACCCATCAACATCATTCTCAATTATATAATTTTTTTTGATCAAAAAATATAGTTCATAACAATAAATTAAAAGTATATAAACATTCCAATTGTTCAACAGGGTATTTTATTCCTTCTTAGTCCAAATTTGGTTTTAATGAATACAATTCTTTTGAGCATGATTGTCCTTGATATTATTTTAAAAAATACAATACTTTCTATGTATGGTGATAAACAAATTCTTTTTTTTCCACCTAGAATTGATTATTAAAAATAAAATGTTCAGAATCTCTCTCTTGTCTTCCACTAGATATGATTAATATGGGTATGATTTGGAATACCTCTTTTCTCTATTCATCCACAAATCTTGAATCCTATGTTCTCTAATTGACTTATGATTTATTAAATATGAATCAGTAAATAATAATCACATTTAATTTATCATACCCATAGAGAAAATGATTCCATATCAAAAAAAACTTATTTCATATAAAATTTTGAGTAAATTTGATGCAAATAATTTCTTTATTACGATCTTCTCTCATTATAGAAACAAATTGAGTTTGATCATAACATTTTCTTCCAAATATTTCATTCACATTATGATAGATAATTTGAGTTTGATTCTATTGAAATCGTGAATCCAATTCATTTTAAAACAATGTTAAATATGATATCCACTAAAAAAAGTTAGGTGAAAAATTGTCTTAATAAAAAAGACATCAATTTTTAAAATAAAACCAACCTTCTCCACATGGTCCTAAAAAACTCCCACTTTGGATTTTTTTCAATCATGATTCAATAAGAATTGATCTTTATATCCTAATGAATTGGATTATATATCAATAATTCTAATTTTATGCGAACTAACTTATTATAGGAAACTAGTATGATAGACATCAAGACCACATTTTCCAAATGTAGTTATTATGAAAATTATTTTCTGTATTCCTTCCTCATCTATTATTGAATATCGTCTTTTCTTCATTATCCTTGGAATATAGTGAAGTTTCATTTCTTACAAGAATTCTAATATATATTTTTAATAGTTCATTCATGAAACAATGTTGAATTCATATCTTAACCAGAACTAACCCTTTTTACATGCATTAAATGGATAGATTTATAAAATAATTCATTCTCTCCATTGAAAAAACAATACAATGGTAAATGCGATAGGGGAGATAAAAACATACGTCGATCTTGATGATAAATAGGTTGGAATCTCTTGATTAACATCAATCTATAAAATGATTCATTTGATAAAAGGTCTTATGAATATGTCACCATGTTCTTTAGAAGTTGTAACATACTCAATCTTCAACTTATTATTCTATACATACTCATTTATAAAATGTTATTTTATATCAACATGTTTTCAATGAGAATGTTGAAAATTATTCCGAATGATATTGATTGTTCATTGATTATCAGAACACAAGGGAGATGGTAACTTCACATCCATAATTATATATTCCAGTTGAGTTTTCATTAAAAAATGTTGAGTAGTTTTTTGATTGTAAGAAACAAACTCATCTTCCGTGATTCTGAGTGTTAAAGAATTCTATTCGATTGAATTCAAACAAAAAAGTATTTTCCATAAATAAAACTCTACAAGATTTGGAGCTTATATCATCAACATTGTCTTCCAAATTAACATATGAATTCACAAACAATTATATTCTATATGAGCTTCCACACCTAATTTGAAATTATTTATACCTTTTATGTATATGAGAATATTTATCAAAAAAATAAATTTTATTCTTTTAGAGCACTCTGGAATCTTGTATGTAAGGTGACAACATAAACAATATCGGGTCTTGAAGTAGTCATATAAAATAAGCTTCTAATAATCTTTCTGAATTCTTTCTAATCATCTTCTTTTCTTTATCCATATTTCAAAATAAATTTTCCAATTGGTATTAGTGTGGAAATAGGTTTTTAGTTTTCCATGCCAAACCTCATAATATGTTCCAATGTACACTTTTCCTGAGAAAGAAAAATGTATTACTTTCATTAATGTATTTGTAACGTAAGAATTTATTTCATTCACCCCAGTATGGAAATTTTAAATACTATATTCATTTCATCAGAAAACATATCACATATACTGTCATCATTCATAGAATAGATAATGTCATCAATATAAAAAATCACAATGTGGGAATAACCGTGACATTCTCTAATGTATATATTTTTATTCACCCTTCCATTATTGAAATTCAACTTACTTAAGAGTGTATCTAATTTATTGTATATTTCTACGCATATTTTTTTCCCATAAAAGTAATTCTTTGACTTGCATACATAAATTTCATATTTTCCTATAATACTTTCACAAGGTTGTTCAATGTAAAATTCATTGTCAAGATCACCATTTAAGAATTCATATTTAACATCCATTTGAAAAATCATGTAACCTCATTGTGAAGAAATGTCAATAATGTTTATGATTATTCTTAATCATCCCATTGTAGAAATGGATTCTTCATAAACAATACATTTAATAGGGGAATTCTTTTTTCATTACATTGTTCCTTTGTGGCATATCACTTCACATACTACATTCATCTTGTTCCAGAAAACCCAATTTGTGAAAATAATTTTTTTATATTTAATCTTGAGTACGAGTTCCAATAGATCATTAATTTCAATATTATAAAACTCTTAATTCATGGATTGAACAAATTATGGATACTCAAAATCTTATTTCCCATCATTTAGATCCACTTTTGAATACAATCAAGTATGTGTTATAGCATTTGTTTTTGTTCTTGTATGAACAGTTTGATGAGGATCAGTAATTATATTTTGAGATATGATGTTCTTTATAATCATTTGATATGATTTTATAATACCATCTTCCTCAACGGAAATGGCTGAGTCTGATTATTCTTCTTGAGTAAGAATAAAATTATTTGTACCCTTATCATAATTTTTTTTACAATGATCTACTTCCTTTTTATACAAAAATTGTTTTTATTTCTACCCTATTTCAATTAAAATATCATAAATAGAATAATTTTTTTTCTCTTTGTTTCTATATATATATCATCTTCCATATAGAGAATAACTATTAAAAATTCCGTCCTCTCATTTCTACTCAGTCTTTCCAATGTTTCCACCTTTCTTCATTTTGAAACAAGGATTCCAAAAAACGCTTAAGTGTTTCATACATAGTGTTTTTTCATAAAACAATTTTCATCGTGTAATACATGATATTTCCCCTAAAAACAATAGTTTTTTTATATAAACATCATATTTCATTGATTTTCAACAAAATTAACAAGAAATATCATGTTCATGTAATATAGTTCTCCTTCTTTTTACAAAACATATTATATTTCATTAAACAAGCCCATTTTGTTGGGAACTGTATAAGAAACTATACTCATACCTAATTCCATGACTCTCAAGAAAACATTCAAATTCTCCAATTTTGTATTCACGGCCATTTTTTCTACAATTTTTTATAGAATACCCACAATCATTATCGTTATTCCTTCTAAAACATTTAATCATTTTCAAATAATATGATTAATTCTTCACTTACATAAAAAAGTAATGTGAGTTCAATCATTGATGAATGTTATGAAGTACATTACTCTATTTGTTAATTTTTTTCTCATCAACCCACAAATATCGGAATGAATCAACTCTAGGGGTTCATTTTGAACAAATATCAACATTCTTATGCACAACATTTGTAATCCCTCCTTTCTAAAAAATAGGGCAACACCAATCTCTTCATCTAGGAAAATCAATAATTTCATAGACAATATATCATAATGGTAAATTTATCATTTTTCTTCAATGCATGTGTTTCATCCTTTTACTCCTCAATTGAATCTATTCAACTATATTAATGTAATAATAATTTTATATTTCACCAATCTAAAACAAGTTTTATTTTTTTTGTTTTCCTCTTATTACAATATTTTAATCATCTTATCTTTTCACAACAAAACCATATTTTAGGATGATAAATTATTTAACCTTATCAAAAAATTGTGAAACACTTCACAAATAATGTTTCTACCCATCATCATAAAACGATTTCTTGGATTTAGTCTTTTCATTCCCAATGATGGTTGAACCAGCACCTTTATATTTTAAGTATTCATAATTAAAAAATTTCATTGTTTATTATTTAAATTATATCGCAATATTCTTCAATTTTTAGTATCTTATCATATGGTAGGAACACCCACTATAATGAATCTATGATTTTTATCTTTTTGTTGCTTTCAATACAGTTTCAACAAAAAGAGGTATTTCTCCTTCTGTTTCTTTCTTCATCTTCAGTTCTGAGAATTGTTAATAATTTTTTCTTTTTCTAGTAATTAAATAGTAAATCAATTTTATGTATTAATTTTTTTTACATCTTTATGTAATAGATTCCAAGTGTTGGAACCTCTTTTAAATTCTTCCTTCAACCATTTCAGGTTTCTTCAAAATAATATTTTTGGACATTATATTTGATGTGAATTTTCTCCCCCTAATATGATGACTTTCATTATAGGTGGAAGAATATTAATAATATTAGTCAAACAATCACCTATTTTAGGTATTTCATAATTCAAAAAATTTCGAACAATATCCATTTAACGAGTATCTGTATTTAAAACATCAATACTAGAAGTAATTACAAATACAATTTCCATACACCCAATTTTCATTATTTTTTGAGACATCAACCTTTATATTATAAATTAGATTATTTCCTTTTAATTTCTATTTTATTCAAACTAGAATTATTTTTAGGTTTTACAAACTCATATTCGTTCAAATTTTTTTTGGATTCAGTGTTATATGATACTTCTGAATTCCCAAATTTGTTTGTCTTGGCCACATACATAATGTCCCCATAATTCATCATTTACAAACAATTTCATTTTTCTTATAACCCTTTTATTTTAAATTTTATTGATACTTCACTAATTTATCATTATAAGAACTTTCACCTAATTCAGTAATAGTGTTTTGGGATCATTTATGTTTCAATTCAGATTTAGAATGTTTTTTATAGATGAGTCATACCACTTCTTCTATTTTCCTCTAGTTAAACTCACGATTCTAATTAAAAAAATTTCATCCTCATGATATTTCTTCATGTAATAAATCTTATTCACCAGCCTTACTTTCTTATCAGAAAAGAAATCTTAATTTCTTTTTGAGGGATATTCAAAAAACAAATTTTCATTTTCATTTTCATTTTATTTGTTCTTTATTATACATTATTTCAACTCTTCTTTCAACAGGTTGGTATTTTTCATCATAAAAACTACTTATTCCAAATTTCATATCCTGCACTGTTGAAATAAAAGTATTTTCAATGCTATAATAAACTAATTTTTTGATTCAACATCACTACAATATTATTTTTCATCTTTGGAAACAAAAATTATTCTTATGGATCTGAAATTATTTCTTCAATTCACTATGAATTTATATTTTACTTTGTCTTCTAATTTATTCCATGATCTTCATGTATTTAATTCTTCTTTATCAATATCATCTTCTTTAATTCATCAATCATGATTGGAAATATGGTTCCCAATAGTTCCACATTCATAATATTTCATGGGATGTGTCTCTTTTGATTTCCTTGTACCACTTTTCACATTTCTAGAAACAAAGGAAAATATATTTTCCATATTTTTACATACGTCATATTCTGAATGAGAATAGATAGCTTTATCATCATTATAAATTGACTATGTTTTTTTCATTTTATCACTGAATGATATATTTATTTTAACTTGTTTTTCTTTTCATAGATTTCACTATTATAATATCATATGTGATGATAGGTATTTTCAAATAATCAAGATATTTTTTTGGACTTATATCTTTAAATAAAAAATCATTGGTATCAAACATTTTAGGAATGTTTTTCTATATCATTTCTACACATTTTGAATTATCTAACATTTCCCCAAAACATCTAATAATACTCAAAATTTCATTTACCATGGTAAAGAATTCCCCAACATATTCATGATCACTCATTGTGAAGTATTCTAATTTCAATCTCCATACTTAAAAATTCTCCATATTCAATTTTGTATTAGCTTCATATATGTTTTTCAATATATCCCAATTACCTTTGGTTATGGAAACACCTTTCACTATTATAAATTCACTTTTAGAAAGTGATGATAATACAATACTCATTTCCCTTCCATCATTCTCCAGATCCATTTTATCACATGATAACATAAGTGATTTATCATTAATGGGATGAAACCAAACTATTTTATCTTTAAGAACATCATAACTAGTATACATGAGTTTTGGAATCATTATACATGTATAGATATGATAGTTATTTATATCGAAGACCATGTTACTTTTACTATTCACACAATTCAAATTCCCCATCAGTAGTGAATCAATAAATGGAACCCTATCTCTAATACCAGATGAAATTTCCCAGTAAGGTTGATTGTATCATGGATAGAGGGAGGGGCTCAATAAGTAATACTTTTCCTTTTATGTTTACTTGAATCAACCTTCACATCCTGTTAAATGATAAATTCAACAGTTGAAACAATACGACCACACAACCAAAGGAACACAATTATATACAAGGTTCACTATTCAATATGAATAGATATTTCCATGGTATGGTTTTAAAATGAGACGATACCACACAATCTATTAGAAATCAATCCATGGAATACAATGAGTAGGATATTAACTTTCACCTATGAAGAACACTGTAAACAATTCCAATATTTTGTGTCGCCCCATATAGCACTAATAGAGTAATAAAATGATTTTGTAACTACCCGGGATTCCTGGAAAAATTTTCAATTCCAAATATTTAATCCTTTTTAAAAAATCATCATTATCATACCTAGATGAATGTAATAACTTCCTGGACAATGATATGGGAAAACCATTCTAATTTCCATAGTACATTATTCACATTCTGATTCCACCGAATAAGATTCTCTGTGATACGATTCTTTGAGGCAAGATTCTACTATATAAGATTATCTCCAGTAAAAAAAGTACATCTTTCACAAAATATAGTAGAGATGAATTTTCACCTCTTGAATTCCGTGTATGAAAAGCTGAATACAATTATCCATATATGATTCTTCCCCAATCCAAACATCATAGTTCGAAAATCCTGATTCTAATCTTCTATCTCGATGCAATGATCATCCTAATAAAATTGACAAGACAAATATGGTATTAGATATGTTTGATAACCAATGATTATAATGATCCTCTAAATATAGCATTTTGACCATGTATATTATATTTCACTTCAATATACTAATTTTTTTTCCAGAAATGTTATAATGGAAACATAATATTCTATCTAAAATGATAGAGCTCCTATATCATGAACTAGACATTAGTCATTATAAAATTAAGATATAAATTTTTTCTTTTATAGTTGACCGATTATTTTTTATGGTAGGAATCCTAAACATTTATGGATTAGTAAAATTCACCATAATATAAATTTCCTTTAAAATATGAGTTGAATTTTTAATTCATCAAAAGGCATATAAAATCATCTTAAACCTTCATCTCAGACTATTATTTTAAATTCCCTTTCTAGTTTTAGTTTATGGTTATATTTTTAGAAATCCAATTTCCTAAATAATAATCTATACTAATTGAAATTGAATCTATGTAGAAATCGATACCACATAGAATATTAAATACAACTATTCTAGGGCATGCCAATCTCACCCTAGACATACCCTTTAGAAACATCCATCATCATTTCTTTCAAATAACATTAACTAATTCAAATTACATCTAGACCCACTAGAATTATAAAAAAATTAAATCTATCCCATTAAAATGGTTGAATGTTTTGTTCATTATCATTCTTTTATTTTATGTTCCTTCATAGAAATCCAGAAATTCATCCCCTGGTTATCATGGCATCCATGTTTGATCAGTAGACTATTTATTTTCTGAATAAGATTCCACTAAAAACATCATTTTCCTTTTCTATCTACTTTATTCTCTTTCCTCTGAATATATTTTTAGATAGACTGTAATTGTTCCTGAAATGAAATTATAAGTGTTTAAACCATTCAATACTATAGATTCATATTTATTTCCTTCTCTCATAGAATCCCATTTTTATGAGTATGATATTTTTGAATATGATAGTTCTGGATAAAATTTTCTAGAATTGAATTTTTAAGTACAAAATTCAGCATCGTATTTCTTTCCATGCTAATCAAATTATTCGTAATCAGAAACATCTCTATCCTTTCTTCCACCTAGATAAAATTAATCCATGTTTTATCAATATGGGTATGATTAATCATGGTATGATTTTGAATGCCTATTTTCTCATTTATTCTATTAATATTAAATTATAATTCCTATAAATAACATATAATTTGTGAAATATTTATCAGAAAATATCTATAACAATTAATTTGTCATAGTAATAGAGAATCTGATTATCAATCAAAAAATAACATCTTTCATATCGAATTCAAATTGAATCTAATGAAAATCAATTTGTTATTATAGTCAACTCTCATTCTAAAACCAAGGTGTATCCAATATCAACCTTTTCTTCAAAATAGAATCATCTTGTTATGATAGATAATGTTAGTCTGATTCATTTTAAAGCATGAGTTTGATTATTTTGAATACAATGGTCAATATAATTTCCACCAAATACAAAATGTGGTGAAAAAGTTCATTTAAAATAAAATACAAAATTTGGAAGACAAAAAACTTTCTAAACATCTTGGTCCTAACGTGAATTATATTTTTAATATGAGAATTGAAGATAGAGTTTCTATATTAAAATCTAGAACATATAAAATTATATTACAATTTTGTTTAATAATATTACATGAGTATTGTTATTATGGCCCCCCTATAAATAGAATTTTGAATTTATTATGTTTTATAGATAATAAGGGATTCTTAATCACTACTATGAACAAGAGTGGTTCTTTATACATGAATTATATGTTTTATATATGTACGAATTTAGTAAACAATTTATATATTCTTGTTATAGAAATGTTTGTTTATAACATATAAAATAATAATTTTTTGTTTGTATCTATTACAACATTAATTAGACATTTCATCCTTAAACATATAAATTGGGTACTCATTTATGAATCTATAATGAAGGTTTATTAGAATTTAACTATGAATGATTTTAAAATTATGAAAATTATTTATTAGATATGATGAACATTGTATCTTTTAATAGATAAGGTAAAAATTCTACTAGACTATTGGATAAAATTCCTAGTAATGTATGTGGACTAATGATTACTCAAGAAAGTGATGGTTTTAGGTACTTTAATACAATTACTGAGTAATTTAGTATGTTTGGATATGATATTTTTATGAGATAGTGGTACGAGACACTTTTAAAATTGAACTGGTTTTTAAATGTCCTATAAAATAATATTGGGAAATTTATTACTATTGATTTATTATATTGGGGTCATTAATACATAATGTCATAAATAATTTATAATATGAGGTATTTTGATACTATTTCACAACTAACTACTCCTATAATTCCATAATATAGTGGTGTGTTTCATAGGTGGAATCACACCATGTTATACATGGTTCCTTCATGGATGACTAAATGTGGACTTCTTATTTAATTTTTTTATTTCCTTGAAGATAATTTAATTAGAATAAATATCATTCCAACTAACTTATTTATAAATAAACAATATATAACTTATACATGTAAATGTATCATTATGTGTTTTATTAAAATTTAGTTATGAAAATTATACAAAATATAGTTTGATTCTGACAAGAGTTACTCTAAATCTAAAAATACTTAATTTCATGGTATCCTATTAAAATTGTGAAGTATTATTTCAAAATCACAGTAAATAATATTTATTCCCACACTAGATTATTACATGAAAAGGATTATATAAATAAATACATTTTTCGGAGGATTTTTGAACTTGTATAAATTCAAGCCCAACAAATAATAGGTGTTCTTGATGTGTTGTTTGAGCCATTTACACAAAAAAATTTAAAGAAAACTCATCTCATTATACAAAATTACCTCAAAGGTTTTATTGGGTTTTTCAAGGGATTTTTAGATGTGGATCCCTCATTGGGTTTTTCAGGGACATGATTAGTTTAGTGACATCTGATGTTTTTGTCCACATGGGTGCTGGATTTGTAAAGTACACATAAACTAGTCAAATGAAATATACTATATTTATTAACATGATGTGTATTTTTTAGGAATAATGAAAAATTGTTATGGATAATACTATATTAGAATTTTTTATATCCTTATATAAACTCAATTACATTTATATATGTGATTTTACATGTATATATATTATTAACATGATACATCTTTTATTGGATATGATTTTAAAAAAAGATATGATTATTTTTAATGGATTTCACCCATTCCCCTGAGAAGATTGTGTTGAACTAATTATTCAATATAGGGTAATCCTTGATTAAATCAATTAAATAAATATTTAATATTTCATTTTTAATGATATCATTTCCCATATTGTCATAATTTTAGGCCTTTGGATAATAATTAAGGTTTTAGAAAAACTGTGTCTTTTAAAATAAGGTGATATTTCTATGTAAATATTTTCAAAAAATGTTTTTATGGATTCACAATGAGTTGCAAGGTTTATCATGATGTCCTTGTAGATTTTAGTAGATTTAGGGTAATATTATATTTTCACCAAAATAGTACACATATAATTCATTTCACTTATGAAATTGATTCCTTCCAATGAACATTAAAGCATAAGCCTGAGGTTACATCAATGCCTACATAATGATGTTTTATGGGATGAAATTCAAGGGAGAATACATATGGAACATCCCTCCCACAATTTTTTAATTTTAATATTAATGTATTTTCATAAATTTAATAAATGAGTTCAATGCACTCATTAATAAAATGTTATCCACAGGTGGAATTTCATGAAATCAGATATATAATTCTGTAATGAAAGACATACAAAAGTCAAATATGTATAGAATGTTTGATAATTATTACGCGATTGATCAGGATCTTGTTAGAGGGGATTGTGATCAATAGTATCATCTAGGATTTTCTAAAAAGTAATTTTCCCATTGGTTTGTTCATTTCAAACAGTGAAGGTGTTATCACCCCTCTCAATGCATGAGAAAACCCATGATACTATTATAGATCCTTTCATTTATAGATCTCCTATAGAGGTAATTAAACTATATTTATTACTATAGGAACCATCATCACACCATACTCTATCATTGAATAATGTTTAAAACAATTAATATTCCTTATATGAATATTTTATTGGTTTTTTTTGTTTTTCATAATCATATGTATTCCTTCAAGGGGAGATTAACTTGTTTCTAGTTTTCATTCCATTAATAGGAGCACATGATGATATCAAAAATACTCCACCAATTAAATTATATAAATATAAAATTATTTTAAGGTATATATTTTTTATTTTTGTATGATGTATATAAATTTATATTATCATTCTATTTAATTCCATTGATTGATCTATTCATATTTTTTCTCAAATCAATAAAGGGACTCCATCCACATTCACTTTCAATCATGTTATTATCTATCCTTTTACTATGATTCCTCTATATTATATATACCTACATTATTACTCAATTTTAATTAATGTTATTATTTCTTTATTTGGATTATCTTCATTTATTTTTTTCTTTTTAAAAAAATTTCTTTTGTGTCATATATATTCAAAGTATGGAACTGTTCATCTATTTATCATTTTAGTTTATATCTCTTATAATGAATGTATAATTCATCAATGATTTACTATGTTACATTTTTATATTTAAAATATTTTTACTCAATTTTATTTCCTAGAAAAAAAAATTATCCATTTATATCTATAAAAAGATGTTTTACCCATCTCATTTAATTTTGGAATGGTATTTTCTTTCAAATCCCATTTTATTCCCTATATTTTTTAGTCCATATTCACTTACATATATTATCATTAAACTATTTAAAGTATAAATTAAAAGTATTATGTTTTTTATAGAATTAATTCCCCCTAATCACAATTATATATTAAAATACATTATCTTACATTATTCAAAATAGGTATATTTTCCCACTCTGTTTTGTTCATGTGGTGATGTTCTCTATCACAATTTGTTTATATTTATTCCTACTTACCTCATTATAAAATGATTCCCCTATAGTCATTATGATTACATTTACATCATTTTTCATGGGATATACAAGAAACTATTCTTCTGATCCATTTCTTTTTTATTTCATAACAAATACTGCTTGCCTGAGGATCTATTAAAATATTTATCATTCTATATAATATCGTTATACATTGACATTATTTCTTTTCATGTTTCCATTATTGAGAAATTTTATTATAAAATTTTATATTCCTTAATGATTCTATAACCCTTATAATATTTTTTGAAAGATATATACTTATCTATTTTTATGATAACATCACAAATGATATGAAAGATATTTTTATTAAGGTTCAGACTATAAATATTTAATGATATAGATAATTATACTAGAATACATTAATTAAATTCTTATTGATAATTTCATATTACAATTTTATATAATTATGAAATAATGCATACATATCAATGAATATTAATAAACAATTTTACCACTATAGTAATATCCATTTTTTCATAAAATATTTTTTTGAATAAAAGATTTATTATTCAATGAAAAATATTTACAACATTCATGTTGGATCTCCATTTCATTTACCAATATTTAAAATCCTGTGAAAAAAATGTTAAAACCAAGGATAGGGACAAAATGGGCTGTAAGGGACATAGAAAAGAAGGAATCAAACCATCAGTCCATGAATACTTAGAGCCATATGAATTCATTTTCATAAAGACATATTTCTCACCCATAATATTTCATATACTTTCTGAAAACAACTAATTTCCATAAAAGAAAAAAGAAAACATAAATAATACCATAAATTTATCTCAGGGAATTAATTAATTTATATTTTAAATTTCATGCATAACCTAAATTGCAACACTCACTACTACCTTGTTATATAACACTCATGGCCACTATATAGTGTAAGTAGCACAGTTACACTAGGAATAACCATTATAACCCACCTCTAACATATACAAACCCAATGAATTTGAGGGAGATATAGGTACAAAAATTTATCATAATCAATAATTAAGAACTATAACATAATCATAAAACATGAATACTTGAAAAAAAATCATTTTTAGTTTTTAAATAATTGAAATTAAAAAGAGTATTTTTAAATAAAAGTCGCTTACCTCAATTTCGTCTTACTTACAATGTTTTCAAACAATATATATAATGGATTAGATATTTTTATTGATATATTTACTTACTATATCTATATTTTAATACCTAATATGATCTTTTTATTACAACTTTCCACCCATTTGTAGATAATACTTTGTTATTTAATTTTCTTTGGGTGCGATAGTGTCATGCTTTTCTTGGTTGGTTCATTATGGGGTTTTATAACGAATGTAATCCAAATATAGTAAGTTGAATGAAAAGGTGTTAATTTATTTCTATAATTTTAAAATATACCGCATATAATTTTTTCTTCTTATATGAGGATGATTCAATAGGGTAAACATAAATTGAAATGATTTAATTTATTTTGGCAGTGTTTACAACCATCACCAATTTATATCATTTTATTTAATATCCTGATAGTATATTGGGTATATAACATTATAAAACATATATGGTTTATAATAAAATATTATTTTACAATTAACATTGATTTATTACCATTCTTGATGGAGGTAAAAGAAAATGAAAACATGTCATCCAAGATGATGATAAATCAACCCATCATGGTCAATGTTTTTTTTTTTGAAAATAATACGAGAAGTTGATAGGATTTTTTTTGGATATTCCTTTAACACCATAAAATTACATTATATATAATATAATGTAGTTATAATGTTAAATGTATGAGGGTATTTTAGGGGGGAAAATAAAATAAAATAAATTAAAAAGAAAATAAAACAAAATGTAATAGGATTTCACCTATTGAAATTATTCTCCATGAGAACGTCTTTAAAAACATAGGTTATTTAATTATATTTATACCCGAAAGTATTGGACATGGGTAAAAAAATTTAAAGGGAATTTGGTAGAAATTAAACAATATAAAAGTCATTGGAGGTGTACAGAGAAGAGGTGGTGAGGGGTGGTATTTATAGTGGAGGAGAGGGGTGTTTTATTATTATTTTATTCATATGTTTATAATTTTGGATCAAGACTATGAATATTTAGATAAATATTAATAATAAATATTAAAATATTAAATGTTATTTAGAGATTATTATGATTTAATTAGATATTACTAATGGAATAATATGTTTATCTTATAATTTATATTTATTATAAATTACTGTATTTTTCTATTCACCAAAAAATCATCTGTTTCAAAAAAATACATAAAACACTATAAAAATGTAAAGTAATGTTGAATTTAAAAATGAAATTCATTTTATTAAATTATGATTATATATATGAGAAATTTAATTTTTAATTAATATAATCATTTATTCAAAAAATACTGATTTGACATTTATAACTGATTTTAGGCCACATTGAAAAATTAAATAAGCTTAAATAAATTTATCATATAATGACAAAAAAAATTACATATTTATAATTATATTTTTTTAATGTTATATTTTATTTTTGTTTATTATATTAATTATAAAATTGTAAATAAACATTTATGTTTAACAAAAATACCAACAATTAATTTATTATTTTCCAGAATATTTTTTCATTATTCCATTATTTACATATATCGTATATTCCCTTATAAGATACAAAAATTATATTTATACTATCATAGGTGATGGTATTATTCTATTAGTGTAGACTTTTTAATTTCTATAAATAAAACTTACATCATTATAAATTTATAATGAATTTAAATATTTAATTCTATAATGATAGAAATTGTACTATAAGTACATGGGTCATTACATTCTCCCCACCTTCTACAAATTGTGTTCCTGAAATTATTATTTACATATTAACCATGTGAGGGTAACTTCTCCTTATACTATTTTTATATTCCTATCATGATTATATAACTATGTGGTTTCTCCAAGAAACTATACCTTGGTGAATTACCTTATTTCACAAAACATTCTTGATCTGATAAATAATAGTAAAAAGATTTTTATCATAAGAAAAGTTCTTTACTAGATGATATTCCGGAATCCTAGAAATGAATGTCACATTATTGGCGTCTTGAGCCTTGTGGGCCATAAGGCCTTAGGTGCCTCTCCCTAAATAATAGAGGATGAAAACCAGCTATGAGTCCCTATTATGTGTCCATGGGGAGACTACTCCCTCACTACCAAAGTGTAGCGTAGTGGGTAAATGTAAACATAGTTAAATAGTTGAATCAATACATGTAAATAGAATGAACAATGGAAAATTAAAACATGAATAAAAATAACTACAATAAGTAGAACTACATAAAATAATTCAACAAATAATGATGATATATCATGTTGCTATAAAACTACAAACCATGGATATAAGACATCATGTATAATATGTTTCACAAGTGTATAACTTAAATCAAAAGATTATCCCAAACAACTAGATATATGGCTTGGTCATTTTCTATCATGATCCATCCAAACCAAGATGGAATAAAGTGTTAAAATTTTTATTTTTTATTTTTTTAACACCTTTATTTATATATTCTACTTTGGGTATGAAATAGAGCCCAGAGAGGGTGTGAGATAGATCTTAGTGGGCTACCACCAACGTCGACTATAACATTCAGCCTATGTATATAAATGTAATAATGTCAAATAAAAAATATATAAAGTAAAATAGAAAAATGTAACTAAATAACAATCTACATTCTTCCTACCTCATATGGTTTCTAAACATAACCATCCCATTAATTGATTACTACTAGTTTATAAATATGTCAAATATTAAAATAGTGAAGGTTTCATGTTATTATAGGGAAACCTATAATGAAATTTAATATTGAAGTTACAAGGTAAAAACCCAGGTAACCTAGACCTCAAGGGTTGAAATCTAAGTAATAACTATATCCTACCATGGGTTAAGAGTGTAATCCAATGATCATTGTTTGAGTCATTACATGAATGATATTTCTATAGAGTTCATATAGTTTATCCAAGGTAAAACAATGATATGCAATGATTGAGACTAATGGGATTTAACCATGGGACTTACATATAAATTCTTTGTCTAAGGATTGTATCCATGTAATCCTGAATTATATTCAATATATCATATGGTGTCATATAGGGAATCCAATGAATACACATTGATCGAGATTGAGGTGGGTCCCAACCTCAGTTATCTGTATCCTTAAATAGAAATGGGGTTCCCAACTTCTAAAGGCATTCCCCAATAACAATCCAAAGAAATATTGATTTAGGACACTCCTATTTTATTATAATGTCATGTAATATCTCATTTTATTCGTGAACTTCCATTAATTAGTGTGATAATGTCATATAACGTGAAACCTTTTAATCAAGTCAAAATTAATCAATAAGTCTATTTAGTCTAAGCCATGCCTTTCATTATTGTAACAAGGCCATGGAGCACACAACCTTTTTTAATTTCATTTAAATCATATTAAATAATTATGTTTCATTCCTCTATAATCCATTAATGTTGTAATGGGATCTATGGACATTAAACATATTAATCATTCAAAAATAATATGGTCAGGTCATGTACTTAATGTAGTATAAAATTCCCATTTCACATTTAATTATACATTGAAGAACATACCTTAGGTAGGTCTAGTGGTGAGCATACATGGTAAATTAAATTATGAAATTAAAAATATAAATCAATCCATTTAATATAGAAACACTTACCCTTAGTAGGGTCATGAAAAGTAACACCAGAACAGTGGCTCAAATATACCAAATGCTAAAACCCCAATTATGGCATAACTTTCTTCCTGGGATTAATGTAGCTGGGGGGGTGACCATAAAAAATATTCAAATTTATTAAAATAGAAACCCATACAGTTCTAATGATTATAATAATGGAATGTAAATTCATTAAATAGATCCTTCTGAAATTTTTGGGGCCCACATGACCAATACAAAGCCAACGAACATGAGTAATGATTTATTAAAAACCCACCTTAGGCTTGTACGACAACCATACTATAGTATATTCCCTTAATTTACATTTTTTTGGATTATATCTAAGAAAATATGAAAAATGTTCACAACTCGATAACTAGGTCGAGAGAAAGAGAGAATGAGAATGGTTCAAATAGAATCACGTACAGACAATTGCACATCCTATATGATGAATGGAAGATATATCAGATTTTGGATAAAGGTGATCTATTTATCCCTTGAATTCTCATTCAGAAAGCTAAAAAATGAGTTTCATGGAGATAAATCCTACTAAAAATCATATTAGGGAATAATAGGAATCATAATAGATCATTAAGGGAAAAAATGAAAATTTACCCTGAAAAAATAGCATGTGCATAGTTTGTAAACACTATTTGAAAAACTGTGCACAAACCATGCATGGTTAACTAGGAAAAGGAGAAAATGCATAGTTTGGATGCACAGTCGTGCATAAACCATACTATATGGTTCTATATAAAAATTTCCATCTACACGGTTAGCCAATCTATGAGCCAAACATGTATTAATAGTGTGACATGTCCAATTTTCCTCAAAAGATGTATTTTGGGCCCTGAACAAGCACCAAACACCCAAGATACCTTTTATATCTCCTTGAGTATCTATATTAGTTTCAAAAAAAATATTTAGATTGAAATATGATGGATCCAAACCTATTTGAACTACTAATTTCATAAATCTATCACCCATTAAAATAACTTATCCCAGAGTTCACCTTCAAAGAAGAAGAACTACTTTTTTAGAACAACATTGTCCGTTGGAAAAATATAACAGCCTCTCATAACCAAGACTCTTGTTGTAAATGGATGTGAAACCATAACACCTATACTAGTTCGATAGACAAGCATCAGAAATCCTTCATGCTCGGTTAAATGATGCATACTAGATAATTCCAAAAGGTAGTATCAGAATCTAACTCAAAATCCTCCATGTGAGAAATAGGAGAAGGATCTCATTGATTCTGGAAAATCTATGAGATTTTAATGATGTCATTCATGGAATTGTACCATTGTGTTATTTTCAACTAATAGGCTATCAGCTTCAAGGTTTCTAAGATCTCTAGCAGGCCTATGTAACAAGGAATTAACTTCCCTTGCTTCTATAACCATATTTTCCCATGTCGGGGTGATACCTAAAAGAAAAAACTCTCCCCAACCTCGAACTCTAGTGTCCATCGATGACGATAAACATAAGATTTCTTTCTAGACTGAGTAACATTCATACAGTTTCTAATCAGTTTAAATTTCTCTAAAATCTCCTGAATGATTCAAGAACCTAGTAGGGCTACTTCACCTATCTATAGTGGTACTATGGGTGAACGGTATGGCCTACCATATAAGGACCCAAAAGGATCCATTTGAATTGTATATTGAATTTTGTTATTAGAGGAGAACTCAATGAGAGAGATATAATTTTATCAAGAATCATCAAAATGATTAACACATGCTCAGATCATATCTTGTAGAACCTATATTTTATATTGTAATTTTTCATCCTTTTGATGGGGAAAAGGTATGGTTTGAAGCACCAATGTTCCCATATCCTTTTGTATACCCTATTAGATTTATGATGAAAAAGGTGAATCACTATCTAAAATGATAGCACATGGATACATGTGTAGTTGTATGATCTAAAAAACACATATTATTCCAATCTCATTAATTGATAATGTCTCCAAAATAGGAGGAAAATGTGGTGATTTAATTATTAATTCAATCAATACCCATATGGCATCGCTACCTCTCAATGAACTAAGCAATACGACTAAAAAATATTGGGAAACATCTTCTAATTTTCATTCTGATATTAGAGGTAGTTTCAACAAGCATGTAGGTCTCTGATGATCTGCCTTCACCTGACAGGTGGAACACATAGTGATAAATCCTTTTGTCTAGTGTTACATTAGAGGACACTAGTACTGACATCAAATATCTTGATACATTTAGGAGATGCTTGGATTTACTTACGATTGAGAAGCATGTGACCCTTTCATCAACTCATATCTTTTATTTTTAGGAACCCAAATATCTCCATGTAGATAGCAGATGTCATCTTTTTCCACGAACTAATCCTGATGTGGTTTATCTCCCAATATGATCACTTGGAGAACAAATCATTTGAGATCTTAAAATGGTCTACCATTCACCATATCAAGGAGGGAAGATGCAATTTTCTAGGATAAATGTTCAGACTACTCATGACTATCATGAGAATCTTCTTGTTACTAAGAAAATCGGCCCATTAACATCCATTCATCATTCGATTCTTGTATGACCTGTGATTGAGCTTTCTAACATAGAACATCTGCAACTACATTTCCCTTCCTAGGAATATATGGAATCTCAAAATAAATGTATTGTACATATTCACCCCATATTCATTGTTTTAGGTTTATGACATGCTATGAAAAAATATATTTGAGTATCTTCTTGTTTAGGTACACCAAAATGTTCTCACCCTAGAGATAATGTCTCTTTCAATGCAGGGCATGAAAATTTTCTGCTAGATCAAGGTCATGAATCAAGTAATTTCTCTTGGGAATAATGAACTACTATGATCCATACACAAAGACATTATCATCTGGAAATAACACATCTCCTAGTATTATGCTTGATGCATCAAAAAGGATGGTATAACCTATACCTTGATCCGAAAGAGTTAGAATAACTGTCAATACAAACCCCTTTTCCAACTCTTGGAAGGCTTTCTCACATCATTATGACCACAAGAACTTCACGCCCTTCTATGTAGGAATTGTATGTGGTATGTCAAGGTGGGAAATTTTCTATATGAAATTCATTTATTTTCAAGCCACCCCAAGAATCTACGTATTCTAAACACATTCTTCAGATCCTCCTAAAAAAATACAACATTATCCATTTATAGGTCCATAGATAATCCTAATTCTAATATATTAGGACTTTGGATGTGAATTTTTTTCAATCCATATAAGGCACATAGCAATCCTAGAATAAATATGATTCCCTCTCAGTGTACTCAAAATGATTTCAATATGTTTTTCACTTTCACTACGATATGGATAATATACTATGTCGTCTCCCACAAAGACCATAACAACAAAATACAAATTGGGGTGGAACACCCTATTCATCAAGTCCATGATAATATTAGGCATGTTCATAAAACTGATTGACATAACAAGGTACTCATAATAACCATACCCACTAGGAAAATATATACTTGGAATGTCTGGAGGGAACTCTCGAATATGATGATAACTAAATCTACGGTGGATTTTATAGAATAACATTGCTTCCTGTAGGTAGTCGAAGAGATCATCTATTCGAGGTGGTGGATATAGTTTCTTCATCGTATCCTAGTTCAAAATTCATTAATCCATGCATAGATGTAAGGTTCTACCCACCTTATTGGATAAAATCATAGGTGAACCCTAAGAGGATGTATTGATACATATGAAACCTTTGGCCTCTAAATCCTCTATCATCATCTTGAGATCTAGAAAATCATTAGCTTCAATCCTATAAGGAGGAATGGAAACATGATATCCTTTTAGGAAAAGGAAAATACTAAAATCTACGTCTATATTTGAATTCATGAAATAAAATTAATAGGGAATGAAATCCATGAAATGATCTAGTACTGGAAGAAAATCAACTTGTCATAATCGTTATTCCACCCAAAAGAGATTAACAATCTTGTCGGTCACTCCACCTAGCCCATTATGATTTTTCCAACAATACTGGAATGCACATTCCACCCAACCTTATGTGGTTAACTAATTTCTTCCGGTGATGTAAATGATACCATAAACCATTAACAATATACAAAATACTGATATTGTAAAAACCAATCATTCCAGAGTGTGGAATCAAATCTCGTCAACTTGAGAACAAAGATGTACCATAAAAAGGTAATTTCATGCCTTAAGGGGACAAAACATACAATAGAGTATACCCCCTATTCGTACCCCTAGTGGTGTGTGTAGTGTCATTACACCATTGTAATTGAAACATCCCGACCTAGAAGCCACTAAACCGGTGCTCCGAGCTGGTTCGCCACAAGGCCTCAATCGCGCCTCCCCTTATGCCAGAGGCTGCCGACTTGCAGCGTGGGCCAAGGGTGTGATTGTGGGGAGACTATGCTCTCATACCATAGTATGAAAACAATGAAAATAACTAAGAATCAGATACAACAGAATGTAAAGAGAGTGCAGAAGAAATACCCAACTGAAATAGAACAAGCTGTAATAATTTTTTTTGTAAAAGACTGAACAACTATGCAATACAATACAACACTGGCCACCCACCAGGCCGACCATACAAAAAATGTACAAAATAAACTAAAAGTAAATGTAAAGGGCTCTGCTAATAACTCTATTCCAATCCACGTACCTGATCTCCAGAAAATATCGAACTGCAGTAGCCCTATCAGTAGAACCACTTGAGAAGCTCCTCTTGATCATGCAACAGTAGGCCTCAGCCCTATCCTCTATGAAGCTCGTTCTCAAAATAAAAAAGAAGACATAAGGTCTACACATACAGCGAGGTTCACGTGCAGGGGTGAGAAATAATATCATTAGGGCACCCAATAAAGTAACCTATAACTGTGCCGCAATGTGTATGAAAAATCAACGTTCTCATCCTAGATGAAACACAACAATGGAATTCAACCAAACATGAAACCACAGTCAAACCTAGAGTATGTAAAACATGTCAAATGGGAAAGTTCCACCATGGATGGACATATATGTATACATACACATGTATAGTCTCATTACTATACAAATATACATAAATATTAATATTCATGACTGGGTGAATTAAATAACAAGAACGACATTAGAAATCGATCCTTGGGTCCATAAGCCCGATATCCTAGACATCATGTTCAAGGGCATTGAGTTGGACATCATGCCAATCAATCCGTTTATCATTAAGTCAATCTCTGTGTCCGTAATCCCATCGACAGGTACCTTCGACGGCCAATTCTGAAAAAATGTCTCTGAACAAGATAAACAAAAACAAGTAACCCTCTGGGATGCACTCATAGCCTTTACCCACTTATTCAACCAAAAAAACACAAGAAAGATGATAACACAATAGGTAACCCTAAGGAATGTACTCACAGCTATTCCCCTATAGTCTTACTGATGAAACCTCTGGGAGTATTAGTTGAACTCATACTTGGATAATCCCAATTATGCTCACTCATATTATGATAATCCCAATTATGCTCAATTATGGTTTGATAATCCCTATATTGATTAATGGTTAATTACTTATTTTAGTATTTCTGTATACTATGCACATATTCATATATTATAATATTTATTTTATCTTCAGAGAATTTGGTTACTGGATGAATATATATTCTAACTTAACCCATTCTTCCAATAGAATTCTTAAACAGACAAGTGGTCACTGTTACAGAACAAAGCTACCGATTTGTAAAGTCCACCGTTATGCAAGTCTACCGTTACATGAAGGACACCGCTACATCAAGTCCACTAGTACAACAAGTCTACCATTACGTGAAAGCCTACCGATACATCAAGCCTAATGATACATCAATTCTACCGATACAGACAAGTCACTGTTACAGAAGCCTACCGTTACAGACAAGTTACCGATGGAAGTATAGCGATACACTAAGGAAGATACCGGTACATGAAGTCAAGAACTACACAAAAGTTCACTGGTACATTAAGTCTACCACTACAGATCATGTCTACTGACATACATGAAGTCTACCGATAGAAAGGTTACCGTTACACAAGAGGTTACTGATACACAAGGCTACCGATATCCAAAGCTACCATTCCAGAGAATCTAACGCTACCTTAATTTCATTATCTTTATTTAATCAAAACAATGGTCATATCAGGTATATTATAATGCACTGTCATTTATTTAATGAAGTTTGTTGGATGTCAGGGAACCGTACCTCATACCTGCAAAAAGAAATCATTTCTTTTACCGGAGCTCGTGCCATAAAAACAAGAAGTCCATGTTGCTGCAATGTCTGGTATGAAAAAGACACGAGGAATATACAAGGGATATAAAGAAGGATACAAGTGATATACACAATAATAACTCCTACATATATACTTTCACTATCAAGAAGACACAGAATCTCATTCACACTCAAGCTTACTCAAGAAGAGTTTGTTACATTCACAAGGACTTTGAAAAACTTCATCGACTACATTTTCACTGTCTCTGAAATTGGATGTCAAGAAGACGACACTCTGTTTTTCAGACAAAAACCAGAAGAGGACTCAGAAAAATATCTGATGAAATTCGAAATAGTCCAGAGCTACATTGCGATCACTAGAGCCATTATAAACTCTATATCTTGCTCAGTGATTTATTAATTACATTACGAGCAGTGTGTGTCATCAATTTTAATTTACACACACACTATCTCATGAACCTTAACTGGTGGATCTGTAAATCCTCATTCAAACTCCTTATATCTTATTTTTCCCACTATGGATAGTGGTAGAGGTCGTGTGTGACCTGGAAAGCTGTATTTGCTGTTGTATTTGTTTCCCACGTAGAAATGTGGTAGAGGTCTTTGACCTGGACAGTTGTAAACTATTGTGAATCCCGATCCAGGGTGTGGATCCAATTTTTTTAAATTGTTGAGAGGACTAAGTCTCGGCTTGATACTGAACCTCTTGGTTATATCTTTTGTGCTTTGTTTATATTTATCTAAAACCTTCTATTCCACTACCAAGTGCTTTAAAACCTAAACTGTTTTCAAAGTTACTCAGATAATTTAATTCGCAAGTGTTTTCATTATTTGTAAATCATTAAGTTAGTTTCAATAGATAATCTGATCTCTTTATTAGATTAACTGGGAATTAATCAATCCATTGAAAACCTAACTAAAAGTTTGCTTTAGTTCAAATTCACTACAATTCAATTAGAATTTTTAATTTGGGGATTTTAGTGATAGATTTTAAAACAGAAATGTTAATTGGAACTCAATTCACCCCCCCTCTTGAGTGTCCACTCTAACCAACATTTGGTATTAGAGGATTACAAATATTTTTTTAAGTACTCTATTTTTTCAACTGTGATTGTATTTGTATTTTGAAGTTCTTAAAATTTATGTTATTTCTAAATTTTAATCTCTTTAAATTTTTTTGTTTTAACATAGTTATCATGGATAGAATACTTGAAGGTATTTATACTAATAGACCACCATTTTTTAATGTAATCAACAATGCTTAGTGGAAGATTAAGATTAAAATTCATTTAGAAAGAATGGGTTTTGATATTTGGACTTCCCCAGAATCAGAATATAAAATTTCCACTACTATTAGATCTACTTGGAATGAAGCTACTAAGACAGCTCACAATAATAATTTCAAGGCTATGATTGCTCTGTATTGCGCTTTAGGTGATGAGGAATTTTATAGAATATCTGCTTGTAAGACTGCATACGAAATTTTGGATACTTTCGGTGTTTCTCATGAAGGAACAACTAATGTTAAGGAAATGAGATTGAATACCTATACTATTAAATATGATAATATTAATATGAACCCTGATGAACCCATTTCTGATATGTATATCAGGTTTAACGAAATTGTTAATACAATGACGACACTGGGAAAGGATGTTCCATCAAAGGAGAAGATCATGAGAATATTGAGATGCCTACCTGAAAGATGGAGGGGCACTTCTGTTTCAATCAGAGAATCTTGTGATATTGGTAAACTGCCAGTCAAGGAACTTATTGGTAAGTTGATGATGTATGAAGAAGAACATAAGGTAAACAAAGAAGAAGAAGATGAACCAAAAAGGAAGTTAGTTGCCTTCAAGACATATACTTCAAAGAATAAGGATAAAGAGAAAATTCAGACCATGAGTAATAGCTCAAGCTGTGAAGAAAGTGAAAGTGAATCTCATAGTGATGCAGAAATGGCTCACATAGCTAGACGATTTAACAAATTTTATAAGAAGAAGAAGTTTTTCAGAAAATCAAATTAAAAAGGTAAGTACGACAACAAGGGACACTGGAAAAAGGACTGGAAGAAATCTGACAAAACTGATTAAGTTGTCTGCTATGAATGCAAAAGAAAAGGACATATAACGAAAGACTGCCCATAGATGAAATACATGAAGAAATATGAGTATAAGGATAATAAGTATAAGAAAGACATAAAGGCTACTTGGAGTGCTTCTGAGGATAGCTCCAGTGAATATGAAGCTTCTGAGACTGAAAACAAAAATAAGGCAAACAGGTGTTTTATGACAAACACTTTTGAGGTAACATCTGAAACTCCTCCTTTAAATACATATTATTCTGGAGATGATTATGATTATGAAAATATTTCAAAAATTTGAACTGTTTGAATAATGTGAAATGTTGGAAGAAACGTGTAATGTTCTGAAAGACAAATACAATGGTTTAAAGAAATAGTATGCTTTAACTGTTAAACATAAATCTGATCTTGACATAGAAATGGAAAACAATGCTCAGTTACTTAGAGAAAAAACTGAACTAAAATTTTCAAATGAGCAACTTAGGAAGGATTTAGAAAAATTCACAAATGGGAAAGGTAATCTTACTCAAATTCTAGGTATGCAGATTGCACTTAGATATACTACTGGTATAGGATACCAACCTGGACAAACAAAAATTACCAAAACAATATTTATTCCTAAATCTGGACAGAATGTAGATACTTATAGTTATGGAAGTTCGTATGCTTCAACAAGTTATATTCCTAGTTAAGGATCTAATATGGTTTATCTGTCTAAATATATTGATTCTACAAATTTTATCAGACCCATATGAAAAATTTGGGTACCTAATGTTTTATTGGCTAACCTGTCTAGATCCAAGAAAATTTGGGTACCAAAATCATTTACTATCTAAATTCGTTTTGTTGGGAAACTGCTTTAAGAGCTCCTACAGAATGACCTGGTACTTGGATAGTGGATGTTTAAGACATATTTCAGGAGACTTCTGATGATTCAAAGGCTTAGTCAGAGTTGATGGAGGTTTTTTCACCATTGGTGATAATTCTAAAGAGAAAATCATCGGCATAAGCCAGATTGGTAACACTGACTCAGTATTAATTTCTAAAGTTCTATTTTTTGATGGACATAAATATAATTTACTATGTATTTCTCAGTTATGTGAGGATGGTTTTAATGTTAAATTTGAAAATAATTCTTGTAATGTTTTTAACTCTAAAAATGATTTATTATTTTCTGCTTTTCGAAATGAAAATTTCTATGCTGTTGATTTAAATTCATTAGCTATTCAAAATATTAATTTTTAAATGCTTTTCATAAAGAGTCTTTGCTTTGGCATATAAGATTAGGACATTGGAATGTACATTCACTTAAAAAACTTACTAGGAAGAACTTAGTTAGAGACCTAACAAAACATGAATTCCCAACAAATAATGTTTGTAATCTCTGTCAAAAGGGAAAGCATCATAATGTTTCTTTTAAATCAAAGAAAGAAGTGTCAGCTTCTCAAACTATTGAGTTGGTTCACATTGATTTGTTTGGACCTTCTAGATTTTATAGTTTAAATGAGAAGAACTATGTCTATGTTCTATTAGATGACTATTCTAGGTATACTTGGGTACACTTTCTAGCTCAAATAAGTGAATCTTGATCTTACTTTGTTAAATATTCCGTGTCTGTAGAGAACCTTAGTGTACATAAGAATAAAACCATGAGAAGTGATCATGGACATGAGTTTGAGAATCATGAGTTTGAATCCTACTGCTCACACAATGGCTATAATCACAATTTCTCTGCCCCTAGGACACCTCAGCAAAATTGTGTAGTAGAAAGGAGGAATAGAACCCTTCAAGAAATTTCCAGAACCATGCTCAATGAGTATGACCTACCTTTTTATTTTTGGGATGAAGCTGTCAATATAGATTGCTATATTATCAATAGAGTCTTCATCAAACCCATTCTTAAGAAGACCCCTTATGACATGTAGAACCATAGGAAACCTAAGGTTAACTACTTTAGAGTTTTTGGTTGCAAAGTCTTTATTCTTAATACCAAATATAATCTTGACAAGTTTTCATCCAAGAGTGGTGATGGAATTTTCCTAGGTTACTTTATTTCTAGTAAAGACTATATAGTTTTCAATAAGAGAACCAAATGTGTGGAGGAATCTGTTCACATCAAATTTGATGAAACTGATCCACATGAACCTAAGACCTCTATTGAAAATCTTGAAGATGATCTCTCTATTTTGATCCTTAATGATAAAGAGAGTGAACTTGTAGTTAAAACATCCATTTCTGGAAATTTTCCAGAACCTGCTTCTATTGATTCCGAACCTGTTGATGAACCTGAAATCTCTACCTCTACCTTTTCGAGACTGACTAGGATTTTGAAAAACCATCCCTTAGATGTTGTTGTAGGTAATCTAGTTAGAGGAACACAGACTAGATCTTCTCTATGAAATAATGTTGAACATCAAGATTTTCTTTCACAGTTAGAACCTAAAAATATCAATGATGTTATCAATGATGAATTTTGGGTAATGGCTATGCAAGAAGAACTAAATCAATTTGAAAGAAATAAATTCTGGGAATTAGTAGAAAGACCTAAAGACACTTTAACTATAAGCACAAAATGGGTGTTTAAAAACAAAGTTGATGAATCTGGAAACATCATTAGAAACAAAGCTAGACTAGTTGCACAAGGTTACAATCAAGAAGAAGGAATTGACTATGAACAAAACCTGTGCACCTGTAGCTATATTAGAAGCAATTAAGATCTTACTTGCCTTTGCATCACATATTAATTTCATGTTATATCAAATGGATGTGAAAAGTGTTTTTCTAAATGGATTAATTGTTGATGATGTTTTTTTATAACAACCACCTGTTTTCTCAAATCCTCACTTTCAAAATCATGTTTTTAAACTTTCTAAAGCTTTATATGGTTTAAAACAAGCTCCAAAAGCTTGGTATAAAAGACTTACAAATTTTCTTATTGCAAAAGGATTTACAAAAGGAATTGATGATCCCACTCTTTTTATAAAAATAATTTCAAAAGATGTTTTTATAGTAAAAATCTATGTTGATGATATTATTTTTGGATCTTCTAAAAATTCATTATGTACTTACTTTTCAAAGGTTGTGTAGAATGAGTTTGAAATGAGCTTAATGGGAGAGCTTAAGTACTTTCTCGGATTTCAAATATTTCAAACTAAAGATGGTAGTATTTTAAATCAATGTAAATATAGTAAGGATTTATTAAAACAATTTGGTTTGGATAGTATTAAGGGAAGTGATACACCTATGAGTACCACCTGTAAATTAGATATTGATGAAACTAGTAAACCAGTAGATCAAACTAATTATAGAGGTATGATTGGGAGCTTGTTGTATCTCACTTCTAGTCGACCTGATATTATGTTTAGTGTATGTATCTGTGCTACATTTCAATCTAACCCTAAAGAGTCACATATTATTGCTGTTAAAAGGATTTTTAAATATCTTAAATATACTTCTAATTTAGGATTGTTTTACCCAAAAGGGAAATCATTTGATTTAATATGTTATTCAGATGCTGACTTTGCTGGATGAAATTTAGATAGAAAGAGCACATCTGGAACATGTCATTTACTTGGAAATTCCTTGGTATCATGGTGTAGTAAGAAAAAAAAAACTCAGTTGCATTATCTACTGCTAAAGGAGAGTATATAGCTGCCAGTAGTTGCTGTTCACAGATTCTGTGGATGAAACACAATTTATTGGACTATGGATTTTATTTTAAACATGTTTCAATTAACTATGATAACACTAGTGTAATCAACATCTCAGAGAACCATGTGTCTCACTCTAGAACTAAACACATTGAAGTTATACACCACTTTCTAAGAGATCATTATCAAAGAGGTGGTATAACTCTTGAATTTATAGGCACTGAACTCCAATTAGCTGATATATTCACTAAGCCTTTAAGTTCAGAAAGATTAAGTTTCATTAGACATAAATTAGGAATGATAACTTAATCTTAAAACTATTAGGATAGACCTCGCTGCTAGGATAAACCTCGTCGTCAGGATAAACCTCACTGTTAGGATAAACCTCACTGTCAGGAAAAACCTCCCCGTCAGGATAAACCTCACCGTCATGATATACCTCACTGTTAGGATAAACCTCAATGGTAGGATAAACCTCACCGTTAGGATAAACCTCACCGCTGAGATAAACCCCACAGTTAGGATAAACTTCACCATTATGATAAACCTCACCGTTAGGCTAAAACCTCACCGTCAGGATAGACCTCACCTTTTAAGGACACCTCACCGGTACATCACTCATGCTGTTTTAAATTTTTGTAATAAGGCCGAGACTCCGAAACATTTTTTATAAATTTGAGAATTATTTTATATGTGAATTCTAAATGACATTAAACCCAACTCTAGACTTCACTCATTGACCGTGAACCCGTCTGTTCGAATCACTTCTACCTAAACCTCTCAATCTCACAAAACCCTATGCCTCAGAATCTAAAATGGCCCGTGTGAAGAGACCCTCAGTGGATGAAGGAAGTGATGTGCCGCAAGCTAAGAATCAGAAAGTAACCAATGCTGGTGCTAGTGGAAGCAGTAGAGGTGCTTCTCAAAGGAATCCTATGAATCCGCATTTATCGAAGCGAGAAATTGTAGTGGAGAAGGAGGTATGTGTAGAATATCTATTGAAATAAATTCCTTGATTAAAAATATCTTACAAGAGAAAGGATGGCTCGAGTGCTTCACTAACAATAATGGCCGGTATTATCCAGTACTGGTAAAAGAGTTCAATGAGTTTGTCTATTTTGAGACATCAGAAGAGGAGAATTGGATGATTTACTTTGTAAATGGTTAAAAGTTTTTGTTTTCATCAGTTGAATGGGCTGAGAACCATAGAGTTACTCATAGTAGTGATTATGGATTTTATTAAAAATCCATACCTACTGCTAATGACTTTTTCAAATATGAAGATGCCTTGTTGGAATTAATAGGAAATGCAACCCCTAGAAAGGTAATCGTTGTAGAGATGTCAGGGGAGGATAAACTACTTTTCAAGTTCATTCAGAATGTGATTAGTCCAAGGATAGGAGATTTTTCTACACTCAGATTTCAGGATATTTATTTGTTGTATCTATTAAAGAATGGTGTAAAGGTGAAATTGTGCAGATTGCTAATGATTCAGATTGAGTATATGACTAGACCGAAGTCTAAGTCCAATGCACTTTTCTTTTCAAAGTTGATTTCTATTCTGTTGAAGGAAAAGGAATTAGCTGGACCTCAGGATGAAACTGTTGTGGTTAAGGATGATTTTTTCCACACCATGACTGTTTGTAAGTATATGAAAGTTAGCTAGAACCCTTGGAAGAAATCATGGGTTAATGATGAAGGTAAAGTCTATGACAAGTACACTCATGTGGACCATCCTTCTAGACCAAAGGATGTGAGGGATCATGGTCTAGGACCAGATGAGACCGAACCTATCTACAGTGATAATGAAGCTGAAGCTGAGGAGGAAGAGACATTAGTTGAGGAAGGAGGAGACCCAGATTTACCTCCTAGTCCTGTGCATCTAAATATTTCCTATGGAGCACATAGTCCTCCAAAAGAACTACTAAGGAGAGAAACTATCCTAAAAGACAATGATACTGAGACCACAGAAGAAGAAGAACAAGCATATCAGTATGTTGTTAAGGACACCTCTGAAGAGGATGAGGCAACCAAATCAGATCATTTTGTTAATGGAGAAAAGGAGACTACTTCTGAAGCAAATGATGAGGAAAATGAAGAAGAAGAGCTCAGTTTGAGCCCTCTGATAGATAGTACAGTCTAGATAGTTCCTGATCAAGAAGCAGCAGTGTGACCTATTACCATTACTGATGGAGTCATTAATGAATCAGAAAAGGATAGGACTCACCCCACCGTTGAACAATCAGAGAAAATTGTTATTGAATCTGCTGAAGTTGCAGAGGAGGCTGTAGAGTTACCATGAGCAGAACCGTTAGAGGAGATTCCTCAGAAGAATGCTCTAAGTGAGGGGGGGAATCTTGGTTCGGTTTCTATGTTGTATGACATTGATGTTTGGACATCAGATCCAGGATATATGGTTCTTGGTCTTAATTATGGAGATTATGATGAGGAAGACCATCCCCAATGGGATTCATTTATCCTACCTATTATGGATGAAAATTTAGCAACCAAGGAGGACCTTGAGTCCTTAATGGCTGAAATGAAAGTAGCACTGAGAGATTCAGTGACAGATTTGAAGAAAAGCTCTTTTTATGAAATGAGGACTGTGGAGAAATCCATGGAGTTATCTCTGGGATTTGTTGTTTCTAGTCCAATGAAGGGAATGATGGATGAAGTTAAAGTATTCCATACTCAAATTGAGAGTTGGATATGAGCTTTGGTTGCTCTAAGACAATCTATTTCTTCATTAACTGCCATGAAGAGCTCTCAAACCCAAGTGAATTCTGATATCAGATATATCAAAGAAGTATTCAAGCAGTTTTTGGAAGTATTTGAGGCTTTTAATACATCTGTCAAAGAACATTTGAACAGTCAAGATGAACTTTTTCATAAGGTGGTTAGTAATCTGACACAATCGTTTACGAAGACAATAACATTCTCAGTTAAACCCATTCCCTCATCCAGCTCCACTGTGAACCTTGACTAGATCAGAACTGTTATCCAGAAAGATTTGGCTAAGGCCAGTACCAGTGGAACCTCCGATTCTCAGATCCTTTCTACCACTAGGGAAATTATTAGTTTTGTTCGTGATCACCTACGGGCAGCTACTGCTTCTCAAGAGGCAATTAAAAATAAGGTGGATGCTTACTTTGAGAAGGTATATACAAAGCATCAAATGACCAACCATTTAAAGGTTTTGATAGAGAATATGTAGTTGCCTATAGTGACTCAAGATTTCAGAGAACAGGTTAGTAAGCTCAGGGAGCTGACTCCTTCCTTGGATAAATTAATTGAAAATAGAGATGATTTTGTGTCAGAAATGGATAGAGGAAGGAGTATTATTATGGATTTTAGGAACCTATTGCTACCATTCTTGCATGTGGATGCCAGAACTATGACTGTACCTCCTGCACTTCCTGCCTATGCCTATGGAAGTACACCTCAGTTGACTCCAGTTCAGGCTATTCGATTCTTGACACCTATGATCCCACCGAAGAGCATAGATTTCAGATCTGGTACAGTTTCTGTGGCTGACCCTCCAGTTGTTCTTTCAGCAATTCCCAAGACATCTACTCAATCTGATCATGCACCCTCTTATGATTCTAAGGGAATGTCTCCTATTCAATAGGACTACAGAGTGACTCTGGGTGTTTTTGATAGGATTCACTTGTATTTTTGTAATACTAACTTTATAAGTTTGTACCTTTTGTGATTTAATGAAAATTTACTGTTACATTCTCCACTTTACTATGTTTATGTTTCTTTGTTATCTGTTATCTTTTTGTCTCTACATTTCTCTGATTCTACCCTTCTTTTTGTTAATCACAAATGGGTAGAAAATGAAACAAATGAGAACTAGGAGTGCAATTGAAAGAGGGAGAAAAATGAGAACATTGTTTTGATGTTTTTCTTAGGAATGTTTTTCTCTGACACTATTTTAATAGTCTTAACACTTTGGCATAAGTTGTGATTATCAAAAAAGGGTATATTGTTGAACCCTCTGGGAGAATTAGTTGAACTCATATTTTGATAATCCCAATTATGGTCACTCATATTATGATAATCCCAATTATGCTCAATTATGGGTTGATAATCCCTATATTGATTAATGGTTAATTAATTATTTCAGTATTTCTATACACCATTCACATATTCATATATTATAATATTTATATTACCTTCATAGAATTCAGTTACTGGATGAATATATATTCTAACTTAACCCATTTTTCCAATAGAATGCTTAAACATACAAGTGGTCACTGTTACAGAAAAAAGCTACCAATTTGTAAAGTCCGCCTTTATGCAAGTCTACCATTACGTAAAGGTCACCGCTACATCAAGTCCACCGGTACAACAAGTCTACCATTATGTGAAAGCCTACCGATACATCAAGCCTACTGATAAATCAAGTCTACCGTTACAGACAAGTCACAGTTATTCAAGCCTACCGTTACAGACATGTTACCAAAGGAAGTCTACCAATACACTAAGGAAGTTACCAGTACATGAAGGCTACCATAACACGAAAGGTCCCCAGTACATATGTCTACTGCTACCGATCAAGTCTACCAACAGACATGAAGTCTACTGATAGAAAGGTTATCGTTACACAAGAGGTTACCGATACACAATGCTACCAATATCCAAAGCTACTGTTCCAGAGAATCTGACACTGCCTTAATTTCTTTATCTTTATTTAATCTAACCAACAGTCATATCAGGTATATTTTAATGCTCGTTCATTTATTTAATGAAGGTTCTTGGATGTCAAGGAATCTTACCTCGTACTTTTAAAAATAAATCATTTTTTTTCTGGAGCTCATTCCATAAATACAAGAAGTCCCTGTTTCTCCAAATTGTTGAATGAAAAATACACGAGGAATATACAAGGGATATACAGAAGGATACAAGTGAAATACACAAGAAGAGCTCATACAGATATACATGCATGATCAAGAAGACATAGAAGCTCATACACATTCAAGCTTACTCAAGAAGAGTTTGTTACGTTCAATAGGACTTTGAAGAACTTCATCGACTACATTTTCACTGTATTTGAACCTGGATGTCAAGAAGACGAAAAATTGTTTTTCAGAAAAAAACCAGAAGAGGACTCCGAACCATTTCTGATCAAATTCCAAGGAGTCCAGAGATACACTGCGATCACTAGATCCATTCTAAACTCTATATCTTGCTCATTGATTTATTATTTACATTACGAGTTGTGTGTGTCATCAGTTTTAATTTACACACATTGTCTCCTAAACAATAACTGGAGGATCTGTAAATCCTCATTCAAACTCCTTATATCTTCTTTTTCACACTATGTATAGTCGTAGAGGTCGTGTGTGACCTGGACAGCTATATTTACTGTTGTTTTTGTTTCCCATGTAGAACTGTGGTAGAGGTCTTTGACCTGGACAGTTGTAAACTGTTGTGAAATCCGATCCAGGGTGTGGATCCAATTTTTATAAATTGTTGAGAGGACTAAGTCTCGGCTTGAGACTGAATCTCTTGGTTATATCTGTTGTGCTTTGTTTAGATTTTTCTAATTCCATTTATTTCGCTGCGAATTGCTTTAAAACCTAAACTGTTTTTCAAAGTTACTCTGATAATTGAATTATCAAGTGTTTACGTTATTTGTAAATCATTAAGATAGTTTCAAAAGCTAATCTGATCTTCTGATTAGATTAACTGGGAATTAATCAATCCCTTGAGAACCTAACTGAAAGTTTTCTTTAGTTCAAATTCACTACAATTCAATTAGTATTTTAAATTGGGGGATTTTAGTGAATGATTTTAAAATAGAAATTTTAATTGGAACTCAATTCACCCCCCTCTTGAGTGTCCACTCTGACCAAAACTTACCTAGAAACACAAGAAACCCTCTGGGAAGCACACACAGTCCCAGCCCTCAGGTTTATCTAAATCATAGACTCTTTGGGGAAGCACTCACTGTCAATTCCCATTATAGTCTCGTATTGTACTGAAGGCCCTCTATGGAAGCACTCAATGTCAATTCCCCCCTGTGGTCTCGCATAATATAATTTTAAAGACACTCTAGAGAAGCCATTACGTCCACTCTCCCTATGGAATACTACACCAGGTTCTCACAGCCATGTGTAAGTCAACCAATTAGGCATCGTGTAACGGCCCAAGTAATCCTTAAGAACTGCATGGCTAACATTATATAGCATATCTGCATGTCATAAATACAACCACTTCATCCTAACAATATTAGGCACTGAAATAAGTAATCCTAAAAAGTAAAGCTAGACCAAACGGTCAAAAATCAAGAAACTTGGGAAAAAATATCCTCAATAAGGTAAAATACAATATTTATAAACAAAAAACCACTACGTAGGAACACAATGAATAGTAGGCATCCAAAAAAACATGAAATACACATCGTGTTAGAATCAGCAGCCACCAACTAGGAATCACCTCTGGTAAACACTACATCATCAGTAACCCAAGTAAGATGTTAAAAAATAGTGTGGGTGGCCTGAACGCCCAACCTAATAATAAATCCAAATATCAGAGGAATTACTAGTTTGGAACGGGTTCTAGGTGACACCTGATCACCATCTCTACCCAAACCCAACACAACAACTCAGGGTCGGTCAAACAATGGGCACCCGTTGGGTCCCTCAAGTCAAACACAGAGGAGGCATCATACTCGGGATCCTCCAGGTAAACACGAGCAAAGGGATCCAACTTGGGATCCTTAGCGAATAGTAAGAGAGTAGTCCCACACCATATCCTCAATGTATGGAAAACATAGGCATTCCATAAAATAGTTCCTATCAAAAGAATAACTAGAGAGAGATCCTACAGGGGACTCCCTAGGTCAGCACACAAGCAAAGGCATCCCTCAGGGGATCGTTAGAAGTACCCAGTCTCAAAGCCTCATAGGCCAGAAGGGAACATCACACAAGGGAAACATCCTCTAAATAATAGGTTACAGGAGAGAGCTCAAAGCTCATCTCCTAAAAAAATTCACAACTAAGTTGGTCTGAACACCTATCATATCATCCATGCCATGTCTCACTCTCAGGTGACAACTGAACTCAATAACTGGAGGAAGAACACCTCCATTTAGATAGAAACCCCCACAAACACCCTTTAGATGACCTCTAAATGCTATAAGTATTCCAGCATTTCAATTTATGTAAAAAATTCTCAGAATCGACTACTCACACGCCCAATTCTATCTTCTAGAGCATAAGATATCCCAAAATTACTAAATTGAAATAGTACATGGCCAGAGCACATGGTCAGAACACATTGAGCGTACCTGTGTAATAGTACACAGCATGTACATTACTGTACATGGTGTTTACTATTCACAAAAGGTCCCCACCAGGTCCATTTTCACGATAACACATGCCCAATAACCACTACATGGAGTGTACTCAAATTACACTGCGTGCACTACTTAAAAACGGACCTATTTTCGCCCCCGAAACAACAGATCAAGCCCCATGGGCATACAATAAAAAAATATAAGGCATTAAAGACATAAAATATCGTTTTTAAATGGAATCTATGGAGAAAACATAAACGGACCTATTTTCGGGTGGAAACCGTCGAAGCTTCGATTGAATTCATGACTCCCAGTTGCCACACGCCGACTCAGTGTGTCGACAGATTCGAGTCGGTACCCCTCTTGCCTTCCAACACACTATATTTCTCAATATCCAAATCCCCCAGAATATATGTCCAAGGTTTAGCGTATATTGAGCATGCGGAAGGAGGAGGAAGAAATAGAGAAGAAAAGAAAAGGAAAGAAGAAAAGAAAAGGAATAAAAAGGGGTTCGGGCCGGCCCTAGTGCCCGACATGAGTTTATGAAATCCATAGGCTAAACTACCCATTCCAGACTCAACTTTCTAGACAGAATCTCAAGCTTATGCTCTATTTAAATGTTATTTCCAATAAAACTTGTGTGAATAATTTAGTATTTCATTTCATTATATTAAATATTTAATCTTCTTCTAAAATTCGAACATCTCATATTTCCATCAAAATCCTGTCCTAGTGTAATCACCCAATTCAGGGACCAACGGTGTGGTTAGAAAAATTAGTGAGATCTTCTGGAAGGTGAAAATGACCATTTTACCCCTCACGAGCATCCAACAGCAAAAATTCATTTTTATGCTCCAAACGACTGTCCGGAAAAACACGGGTTCTTAAATACTCCCCACCATAAACATTCCCATCCTTGAAAATACGAGTGAAAGAACATACAACCATGATCATAACCCAATAATTTGCATAACCAGGCTATCTAGATTGTCCAATGACCTGACTTACAATGTTAACCACCACCTTCTACATAGAAGATAATCAACTACAACCAAATTGGTACTCCCCACCATAGGAATACCCTTGTCGTCGTCTTAAAAGAAACTCTAAACCAAAAAGACCATTGGAAAACAATGAAGTTTATCATAAACAAGGAATCCCACCCTTAAAAGGTCAATGGTGCACTCCCCACCATAGGGATTTCCTTACACTGCTCCGAGAGCACAACTAGAATTGGTTCCTTCCTCAACAGGGATGAAAATTAAGAATGAAAAATGGAGTTTGATGTAGGGTCAAATCTCTCTCATCATACTCAAGATGAATCAATATAGCGCATGATCATATCTTACAGGAGTACACTAATATTTCACTGAAGGCGTGTCTAGATCCTTCCGAGCCACACTAAAATCTTTCCAAAACCCGACTAGGATTCAAGCATGGATCAACCATTTCATGAAAACTCAAAATTTCAAAAATTCACCCCTAGAACATAAAGACATTCCAAAAAAACATTCGGGATCTGAGTCCACAAAAAATATTGAAACATCGATCCTGGGCTCGCACCAGGCGACTCACCGATTTAGATTTAAAAGATGCCACCTACAATTGAAACATCAGAAACACTGGTCGATCGGGCCAGGGACCCGATCAATCATGCTCATCGAAACCAGTCCCAAAAAACAAACAATGCCAAAAGGGATTGGAAAACTCTGGCCAAACTTCTCACACAGGTTTCCCTAGAACAGAACATACATTGATCTATAAGGGTTCGAGTCAAAACCCCGGGTCTCTAGGTCTTCCACTTAGACCTATAGAAAAAACCATACAACTGGGTAACAATGTCTACCCACCTAGACCAAAATATCCAAAACAACTAAAAAGTTGGTAAATATCACAATGACCCAAGAAATTCAAAACCAAAACACAACCTACAAGGTCCATAACCCTCTCTGAGCATCCTCAAATGGAACGACTACTTGAAGGTCACAAACAAAAAAGAATAGATAAGCTGAACTAACACTCATCGGGTATCTGTATACAAAAATTTCACAAGGAGGTCCAGTTCACAAGAAAATATTTGGTATCTATCGACAATTTTCAATGACCCGACTAGATAACCATAGACCCGGGAAAAACACCTAATAAGGGTTAAACGAAAACGTATCACATGCCATATCGACCAACTGTGGTCACTGAACCACCTGTGCACAAGGATGAAGTCATCATCATCACACAAACGCCTCAACACAGATCCATATAACATTCCATCAGAGTAAAAAGTATGTTTAAGTAGACCCAAAGGTCTTAGTAATCAGTAAAAACACACACTAGCAGGCCTATATGCTGTGAATGCTACGTGCCATGTATGATGCATGAGACGCCTCTTGCCTTTGCCATCCAAGAATCAAAATCCATCTCTGGCATCATAACAATGGCCAAGATCTAGAGATCCATAGTAAATCAAGACACCACACAACATGTGTGTTTCTCAAGGTGAAATTAATATTCAACTGTAACATCGTAAAATCTGAAGAGAAATCCCAAACCCTGATAACCAAGATTTCTTACCAGAAAAAGTGTTCTCGACGCACTAGCATGATATCCATCATAGGTTCCAACACATTCCTAATACTCCTATCTACCACATACCAAATAGCAAAGAACAGAAATGAAAACTCCTCAGATACCACTTTGTATTTTTCTTGACACGGAAGCCACTAAACCGGTGCTCCGAGCTGGTTTGCCACAAGGCCTCGAGCGCGCCTCCCATTATGCCAGAGGCAGCCGACTACCAGAGAGGGCCTAGGGTGTGATAGTGGGGAGACAATGTACTCATAACAGAGTATGAAAATGGAAGAAATAACTAAGTGTCATACACAATGGAAAGTAAATAGAGTGCGGAAGTAATAAACAACTAAAATAGAACAAGTTGTAATAGTAAAATGCTATAAAAGGTCGAACAACTATGCCATACAATAAAACACCGGTCACCCACCATGACAACCATATTATACATGTAAAAAATAAACTGAATTTAAAATAATAGGGATCTTCTACTTACTCTGAGCTAATCCACGTACCCAATCTCTAGACAACATCGAACTGCTACAGCCTGATCAGAAGAACCACTCGAGTAGCTCTTCTCGATCATACAACACTGGGCCTCAACACTTTCCACCATGAAACTTGTTATCAACCTGAAAAGATGACATAAGGTCTACACATACACCAATGTTCACGTGTAGGGGTGAGAAATAATCTCAGTTGGGCACACCAAAAACAAACCTATAACTGTAATGCTATATGTATACAACAACAACATTGTCATCCTAGTCGGAACACAACAACGGAAGTAAACAAAATGTGAAACCATAGTCGAACCTAGGGTATGTAAACCCTGTCAACTGGGCAAGTGACACCATGGATGTACATATCCATATATGTACACATGTATAGTCTCATACATATACACATAAATATAAATATGAATATTCATGATTAGGTGAATTAAATAACATGAACAACATTAGTATTCAATCCTTGGGACCACAAGCCCGAACTCCTGGAAATCATGTGCAAGGGAATTGAGCTAGATGTCGTGCCACTCAATCCATGTATCATTAAGTTGATCTCTGGGTCCATTATCTCATCGACATGTACTTTCTTCGGCCAACACCGGAAAAATGTATCTGAACAAGACAAACAAAAACAAGTAACCATCTTGGAAGTACACACAACATGTACCATCTGGTTCAACCAAAAAAGCAAAAGAAAGCAGATAAGACAATAGGTAACCCCTTGGTAAGTACTCACAACATTTCCCCTCTAGTCCTACCTAGGAACACAATCAACCCTCTGGGTAGCACACACAGTCTCACCTATCAGGTTTAGCTAAAGCCTAGACTCTATGGGGAAGCACTGACCGTCAATTCCACCTATAGTCTCATATCGTACTAAAGGATCTCTGGGGTAGCACTGAACGTCAATTCCCCATGTGGTCACGCATCATATAATTATATAGACACTATGGAGAATCCCTTACGTCCAATCTCCCTATGTTCTACTACACCAGGTTCTCATGTCCCTGTTTAAGTCAAGAAAGTATTGTATCACGTAACGGCCCAAGTAAACCTCAAGAACTACTTTGATAACATTATACAGTATATAAACATGTCATAAATACAATCACTTCATCCTAAAAATAATAGGCATGGAAACAAGGTAGCCTAATAGGAAAAGCTAGACCAAACGGTCAAAAATCAAGCAACATGGGTAAACGCATACACAACAAGGTAAAATACACTATTTACAAACTAGCCACCTCTACTCAGGCACATAAGAAATAGTAGGCATCCAAAAAACAAGAAATATGACCCATGTCAGGATCAGTAGCCACCAACCAAGAAGCACCTCTGGTAAACAATACAATATCAGCAAACCAAGTTAGATATAAACAAATAGTGCAGGTGGTCCGAACGCCCAACCCAAAAATAAATCAAATTCCCAAAGGAATTACTAGTTTGGAACATGTTATAGTTGACACCCAATCACCATCTCTACACAAACCCAACACAAAAACTCAGGGTCAATCAAACAATGAGCACCCGCTGGGTCCCTCAAGTCAAACACAGAGGAGGTATCATACATGGGATCCTCGAGTTAAACATGAGTGAAGGAATCCAATGAGGCATCATTAGTGAAGATAAAGAGAGAAATACTACATGGGATCCTCAAAGGAACGAAAAAATAGTCATTCCATAACAAAGTTCCTATCAAAAGAAGAACAAGATAGATATCCGACCCGGGACTCCCTAGGTCAGCACACAAGAAAAGGAATCCCTTAGAGGATCCATAGAAGTACCCAGTCTCAAAGCCTCATAGGCCAGAAAGAAATGTCTCACAAGGGAAACATCCTCTAATGCATAGGTTAAGGGAGATAGATCATATATTATCTGCTAAAAAAAGTCACAACAAAGTTAGTCTGAACACCCAACCTATCATCCACGCCAAGCCTCACTCTTAGGTGAAAATTGAACTCGATAACTGGAGGAAGAACCCATCTATTTTGATAGAAACACCCAAAACCACCATTATATGACTTCTAAATGCCAACATTATTCCACCATTATGATATATGTAAAAAAAACTCAGAATCGACTACTCACACCCCTAATTCTGACATCCATATGACAAGATATCCCAAAATTACTAAATTGAAATAGTACATGGCTAGAACACATTGGGCCTGCTTGTGTAATAGTACACAGCGTGTATATTACTATACACAGCATGTCATATTCACAAAAAGTCACACCATGTTTTTTTCACTAAAACACATACACAAATACCATTACACGGGGCATACTCAAAGGACACGACATGTAGAACATAAAAACCACTAGTTCATGTTCAATTTTACACGGAAACCCACTACACATCGTGTACTCAAATTACACGGTGTGTAATTAATAAAAATTCATCTTCCCTGAATGGTAAGAACACATGGCGTGTACCCCTAGAATACATGGCGTGTATTCTGGGTTTTGCGACGGGAAATCCTAAAAAACGCCTGAAACACCTGTTTTCTCCCCCAAAACAACATATCGAGCCCCATGGGCTTACAAGAAAGCTATATCAGGCTTTAAAGACTTAAAACATCATTTTTAAAATGGATCTATGATGAAAACATAAATGGACCTACCTTCGGGTGGAAACCGCCGATGCTTCGGTTGATTTAACGACTCCAGGTTGTCGCATGCGGACTCAGCGCATCGAGAGCTTCGAATCAGTACCTGTCTTTCCTCCCAACCTCTCTCTTTCTCAGTCTAAAAAATCCCCCAAAAGTCACGGCCAAGGAGGAGTGCATATGGATCGTGAAGAATATGGATGAGGAAGAAAGAGAGAAGAAATGAAAAGGATGAAAAAGGGGCCCGGGCCGGCCCCATCGCTCGACATGAGTTTATGCCTTCCCTAGGTTAAACTCTGCATTTCAGACTCAACCATCTAGACAGAATATCAATCTGATTCTCTATTTAAATTTTATTTCCAAATGAACCTACATTAATAATTTAATTGTTAGTTTAATAATATTAAATATTAAATATTCCGCTAAAATTTGAATAGATCAGATTTCTATCAAACTCCTATCCTAGGGTAATCTCCCTATTCCAAGACCAACGAGGTGGTTAGAAAAATTACCGAGATCAGCTAGAAGGGTAAAATGACCATTTTACCACTCCCGAGCATCGAACAACAAAAATTAAAATTTATGCTCAAAACGTCTATCCGGAAAAACATGGGTTCTTAAAGTAATATTCTATCTCTAGAATAGGAATTTCCACAAAATAGACAATGATACAGTAGGTGGTGCCTCAAGTGGCACTCCTGAAGAAAATAGTGGTGGCCTAGGTCGACCAACATCTAGAGTATGGTCGTCACCTCCTTCCTCGCATAAGATATGAGGGTTTTGTGGAGTCCTTGGTATATGAATTCCAAGAAAACACATCATAACAATCTTAATAAGAATGACACCATCAATAGAAGAATCTAAACATAAGAAAAATTCACTACCAAAGGTACACTACCAAAACAACCCCATTATACGACCAAGAATTGGTATGCACACAAGTATAAGATCCATTTCATTTTTGAATTAATTATTAGGTTCACTACATTACCTTTAATAAACACAAAAAGGTGGTATATGGATGTTAAAATAATTCATTTTAGATTTCAAGATTCACTTTATAATTGATTTCTATTTCTTATGATTCAGTTCCCATACACTTTTCACTAAAAATGACACCCATTTATTTATAGAATAATGGCTCGACTAGGTAAATTATTCATCCCGGTCAATGAGGGAACATACACCTCATGAATTTATGTAGGAAATCACTCAATCATATACAAGAGTAATAAAATAATAAACTATCTATCACAACATCAATCAACAATCATTGGCATATCAAGAAATGAAAAGCATTGAAATGAACATATGTGGCATGACAATATGCATGACACGTGAATTTTGGGAAAATAAAAGGATTCAGATAAAAATTCACCTTTACTATATAATCGGGCCAAGGATTAAAGAAGACCCCCAATCAAAGTAATAATAAAAAACTCCACACAATTTGTGTGTCCCCGAAAGGTGGAATAATGTCAACTGCAACCGGGAAAATTTATCAATAATTATATGTTTGGGTCACTTGGATTTTTCCCCGAACATGGGTTTGCAGTGCCCGAGAGTGACTAATGACCATGTCCCACACACTTCTAATCTTCAATATATTGTCTCCAAATTATAATGAAATAATGGAAACTAGATATGATACCACATTGTGACATCCTCGACCCAGATGCCCCTTAATGGGTGCCGCAAGCTCAGTGGGCCACATTTCCTCACGCACAACTCCCCAAATGACAGAGGCTTCCAGCATGCAGTGAGGGACTTGGGTGTGTCCTAGGGAGACTGTGACCTCATTACTAAAGTATAATTTATAAGGTGAAAGTTAAAATAGGTAAATATAAGAAGAAAAAATGTAAACTGAAGGAACAACATAAAATAGAGACAACAATATCTATAACTAAAATAACTGAAATAACATAAAAGAATACGATAAATGATGATAATATGTCATTTCACTTGAAAACTAGAATACGTAAATAAAAGATAACATGTATAACATGTTCCAAAAAAGTATAAAAGTAATAAAAAACCTACCCAAGCATCCCATGCACTAAATCAATCATCTACTATCAAGATCAATTCTAAATAGGATGTTATAAAGTGTTTGAAGTTGTATGATTGCCTTTATGAACACCTATATTCATGTAATCTACTTCGGGTACTATACGGAACCCAGAGAGGTTATGAGGTATATATCATCGGGCCCCCACCAAAATTTTCTAAAACATCAGGCCCATGTAATGGAAACGTAACAGTGTGAAAGCATTTATATAAAAAGAAAAGTAGTACAACTTAACAAAATTTTCAAGTACCTACTTCATCCCTCGACTGGCATCCATACATAACCAGTCCATTAAGTGATTATTGCCATATTATAAATAAGTCAAATGTTACAATGGTGATTGTTCCATGATATGACTAGGAAACCTATACAGAAATTTAATAGTGACTTCCTATGTAACAACCAAGTAAATGCAGACCCCAAGGTTCACCAACTCAGTAATAAATATTGAATAACATGGGGTGAGATGTTATCCAAGGAGCACAACCCAATGAATTCTAAAATGAGATCCCTACCATGTCTAAGGAGTTCATCCAAGGTAAAACATGGCTATGCAATGACTAGGATCAATGGACTTATACCACGACACCTATATGTCAATGCTAGATCTGAGCAGTGTATCCAAGTCATATTGTAATGATATTGAAAGGATCCTATAGTTTCACACCCAGAATATACAGAATAGGCAAGGAGCAAGATCTAGGTGGGTCTCAACCTTAGCAAGAAGTATCCTTGAATCCAAATGGGGTTCTCGAGTGCCCAAGGAATTTCTCGATAAGAATATAAGATAATATCGAGTTAGGACACACCTATTTTATTATGAAGTCAAGTGATATATTATTCAGACCAAGCCTTACCTTTCATTAGTTTGATAAGTTCATTTAGCATGCAACCTTTTAATCAAGTCATAATTAATCAATACGTGTATTTGATCAAAGAATTGGATTTTATTAGTGTAACAAGGTCATGTAGTATGAATCCTACATTAATTTCATTGAAAAACTATTCAATAATACAAGTTCATTACACTATATCCAATTTATTTGGTAAGTGTTACTATGAACATTAAATATGTTTATCACTCACAGTAAATACAACCAAGTCATGTACTTAATATATTTGCTAATTTCCATTTCACATTTAATTAAAATTTGAATCCCTTAATGTAGGATGGTCATGTGGTTAGAAAAGATGGTACTTTATAAAATTCACAATATAAATCATACCATTTAATATAGAAACCCTTACCCTTAGAAGGTTCAAGTAAAGTCACACCCAAATGATGGCTCAAACATTTCAAATACTAAAAACCAAAATGTTGAATAACATCCTACATGGGATGAATGATGTTTTGTGCATAACCACCCAACATTAATAACATATATCAAAATAGTATATCCATATAATTCTAAAGATTATAAACATGGCATATAATTTCAATAAATGGCACCTGATAAAATCTGTGCGCACCACATGAAAAATACAAAATCAACGACCTTGAGGGTCGAGTTATTAACCGCCCACCTTTGGATTGTATGACTATTATCCTCTTATTTTAGTTGTTTATTTGTTTTTGGATCTAAGTAGATCTACGAAAAGAGTAAAAACTATCACGACATGATAACTAGTCCTAGTGCAAGAGATAAATAAAAATGATCAAACGGACTCGTGTACTGACTGTAGCACATCCAACATGATGAACAAATTCTTGATTAGATCAATGACGAAGGAGATCACTTTATACTTATATTTTTCATTAAAACATCCAAAATTAGATCTGTGGATATAAATCCCATTAGAAATCAAATTATGGAAGAAGACGTGGCTTAATAGATCACTAAGGGATAAAAGAAAAATTTACATAGAAAAAATTGCATGTGCACAGTTTTTCATCTCGGTTTGACAAACCATTCAGTGTTACATTGGAATTAGGGGAACATTCGTGGTCAAGATGCATGGTCATGTGAGAAACATGCTATATGGTGCTATCTGAATATTTCCATTCGCATGGTTAGACAAACCATGTTCCAATTGTGCACTAACTGTGTGATGTGTACAGTTTTCTCTAAACAATGTCTTTAAGGCTCCGATCATTTCCCATACACCCTTGAGACATATTCTAACTCATTATGCATCCATATTAGGTCCAAATTAATGATTTATATCTATTATTAAGGATATATACCTATGTTAAAACTATGCTTTTATATATATACATCTAGTATCACAAAATTGAGATGAATCTGAGACATAATTTCATAACAATGAAGCATGGAAAGAATTATTTAATAGAGATAATCTCAAAGGAAAAGATATAGAGGAAAAATCTATTGCCACTTTCTCAAGTATTTTATAAGGTCCAACCAACCTGTAACTTAGCATTCCATTCCTACAAAAATTCCTAGCAATTTAATATAGAGAGATTTTAAAGAATACATGATCACCTATCTAGAAACAATATCCATTCCACTATTATCTATGTAATGTTTTTCTCTTCTACGAGCTATCCTCATATGTTTCTGGGTCATTGTTACATTCTTATCTAATTCCTATACTAATTATGGTCTCATCAACTTCTTTTCCCTGACTTCTTCATAAAATGATCATGTTCATAATATTTTTATATATAACACATTAATGGTTCCATATGTATACTAGAATGAAATCTGTTATTATAAATGAACTCGTGTAAATAATGATGTTTATCCAAGATTCCCTGGTAATCCATTTAACATGCATATAAAATTTCATCCAAGGTATGAATTTATCACATGGTTTGCCCATAAGATTTTGAATGAATGATTGTGATTAAATTTAATTACATTCCCAAAGACTTATAAAGATTACTCCACAAGATATAAGTAATCCTTTGATCATGGTATGATACAATAGAGAGTAGAACTCCATGTGACCTGACTATAAAATTCAGGTACAATCAAGGAAGATGATTCAATGACATAGTATCCTGATTATAATGAAAATGTACAGATTTTTCCAATCAATCAATAATAAACCAAATCATATTATTATCTAGATATTTCTTTTATATTCCTACAATGAAATCAATGGATATATTTTCCCATTTCCACTCTAGAACTGGCAAAGGCTAAAGAATCCCTTGTAGTAGTATTCATACTTATTTAACATGTTAAAAATTTGAATCTTTCATTTTCAAATCATCATCATATTGTTTCATTCCATACCAATAGTTATAATTCTGATATTATTTGTTCATTTTAGTAAATATATAATAAACTAAAAATAGATAACTATGACCTTTAAAAAAAGCTTTCTTCAACTATGAATCGCAAGGCACACATAATTCCTTCCAAAATCTCAAAATTCCATCTTTATCAATATTAAATTCTAGAAACATACCATTTTACCTAATTTTAACTTTATTAATAACATAACATCATTATAATGTTTTTTCATAATTCTATATGATAGAGATGACTGCACTAAAACATAAAACAAAAAAGAAGAATTTCCTACACCATCAATATCTAATCTAAACATAGTGAAATCAAAAACCAAGTAGTCATATTCTAAACATTACAATATTAATTATGTAAGATTTTTTGACTCATGGACTATAGAACATTGTTTTCATTTATAATATAATAATATATTATGAAATAATAATCCATTATTTGTTCAATCCATATTCTCTGCCTCGTGTTAAATTATTTATTAACGAATATTTACTTCCTACAATTATATTTAGTAGGTATTTAAAATTTAGATCCATATAAATGATGACACAATATTTCAATGTTAACACCATATATTATAATTCCAAATCATGTTTGTGATAATTCAATTCAATAGGATCCAGTTTCCTTAAACTACAATCCATTTCCTTATCATTCTGCATCAGAATGTAACCAAGTCTGCTCAATGAAGTAGCACTGTAGATGAATAACTCACTATTTTTAAAAGGTATAGACAGAATTGGGGCAATAAAAAATCACATCTTTAGTTCCTGAAAACAAACCTCACATTATTTTATACAAATAAATTTAACCCATTTTCACGTTAAAATAGTTCGAGGGCTTGATAACAATGTTATTTTTTTTACCAAACATCGACAATAACATGATAATACCAGAAAAATATGAATCTCAGTTACATTTCTAGTTCTTAGCCCTTCATCAACTATTATTTTGGAAATATCAATTGTTATTCCATCCTTATTTAAAATGATTCTATGAAAATAAATATATATGAAACAAATAATAAAAGGTTTTAAAGTAATTGTATTACTTTTTTATTCAACTATTTTTAGAATAATCATTACATTCTTTTCAAGATCCTTCTAACTCATTTAATAAACCAAAATAACATCATTAAAAACAGTAACATAATTATCCAAATACTCAGTGAGAACTCTATTCATAAGATCAATAAATAAAGAAAGATAATTTTTCAAACCAATGGGAATAACAATAACTTCTTAATACTTATATCTAATTCAGAACATTGTATTCAAAATGTCGTCCTCATTCACCTTCAACTGATGGTATTCAAATATAATCTCAATCATTGAAAATTTCTAAGATCCCTAGCACTGATCAAACAAGTCATGGATATAAGGAAGTGTATATTTATTATTAACATCAATATTATTAAAAAAATATATATTCAAGGAATTTTCTCATGGTACCATGTTTAATTTAAATAAAAAATCGGATCACCCCATGTTGAAGTGGTATGAAAAATGACGAATTTATGAAGCTACACATGCAACTGATTTTTCAATTTAAGATACTCTACTTGATTCATTTGATAAGAGAGTTTCAAAATTGGATTAATATCAAGAAATAATTCATTAAAAAATTCAACATCCTAATCATATATCATGCTTGGTAACTCATCAGAAAAAAAATCAAGGTATTCATTTTCTTTTGTAATATTATTAATCTAGATAGTTTCAATTTTTTAACAAAATTAGAAAAAACAAAAATTTATTTCCATATTTTTAAAATATCTCAGATTCATGATATTTTATCAACGTTAGAGTATAATTATTTTATTTAAACTGAAAAAATTTCCAAAAACAACTTATTTAGTTTTATAACCAATTTTATCATGATAAATAGAAAACCAATCCATAACCAAAAAATAATAAAATCAACAAAATAATAAAACCACAAGTTTTTCTTGTAATTTCTTTCCATAGACTACAACATGATGATTTTTGTTACTCATTTTTTAAATTAATTTTTCCCCCTACTGTTTTGACCACACAATATAGATTCATTTCATGAGATGAAATTTCTAACATTCATGAAAATTTATAAAAAATAAAGGACTTTGTAGAAATTCTATCAAATATATCATTAGAAAAAAATGAGTAAAGAAACAAAGTAACTTAAAATAATTCAATGGATGGACCAACATCTTCTAACATAGTTGTAAAGGATCTCCCTACACCATTATTCTTATAGTCCTACTTCTTTACATCATTTAAATCATTATTTTGAAAGTTATTATCATAATGCCCCTATCACTACATTTAAATCTCATTACAATTTTCTTATCCAAATTAAAAATACCATCTCCAAGTCCTCTTTTAATTTCAATATATCCCAATATTTTTAAATATACCAAATCTATAAGATTTAATATATATATTAAGTCATTCCTTATTGTGTTTTTACCACACATCCCACAAACTGGAAAATTGAATTTATTACTATCTAATTTATTTGATTCATTCTTACAAATTCCATTCCTTCTAGAACATTTAATCTACATGATTTCAATATAAGTGTGGTCATATAAAAACTCTATCTTTAACCTCTCAAAATTTTAGAAAAGTTTATCAGAATATATGAATTCAAAGGATTCTAAATCCCTGTGAAATATTTTCTTCAATCTACAGTAAACATGATTACTTTTATTATTAAGATCTAGAATAACGTTTAGAGAATAATTTTTAATTTTGGTGAATTTTAATTCATAAATGGACACTAAATATTCCTATTTTTATTTTAATTCATGTAATTTATTTTCCATCCTTAGATTAACCACTATCGGAAAATATTATTCATAGAAAATATTCATAAATTAAACCAATTCGAAGGCATCAATAACTTCATTGTCCCTGAAATTCTTGACCCTTGACCACCACTATTAGCATAACCCATCATAATATAATTATCAACAAAAAAATATTTATCTACACACCCATGCAAAAAATATCTTTTTAAGGGATTTAATCTACACATCATCCACCACTGGGTCAGAAGATACATTGAAAGCAGTAGGGTGTTTCCTCTAAATATTTTTCACTATCATAATATCCCCTTATGGTAGCTCTAGTAGTTTAATTTCATGGATTATGATTACATTTATAGCATATGGTAACTGAGAAATTACTATAACAATGGATTACTTATAATTTACATCAATTTTTGTTAATGATTTATGAATGATATCATCTTCTCAATGTCATCTTACTTCACATTCCATATTTCATCTGTGGAAAACCATTGTAAACTAGAATATCATAGATTAAGAAACATAGTAATACTTAATTTATATATAATTTAAAAATTCAAAATATGTAAAAATCATTTATGGTATTATATTTACATCATTATAACACCTAAAAGTTTCTAAACCATTATCTGATACCGATTATATTGTCCCATCCCTATACAATACATAATCTAATTAATTATACTATATTACACTTATTACATTTACAAATATCATATAAGATTATATTTTTAAAAAATTAGGACAAAATTAATACACATAATCTCATAAGAATAAAAATACAATACTAATAAATTTTTTCCAATTTTTTTATAAAACATATTTTTTTTAAAAATATGCATTCTTCTATGAAAAATATTCACATCATTTAGATTGGCTTCTTCATTTCATTTATCCATCCTTAAAACCCCATGGAGATTTATTCAATACATATGATGAGCATAAAAATTTAATTAAAGGACATAAAACAAGTAATAAAACCATTATTACATGATTACATATAATCATATGAAAAAATTTCTCAAATACACACTTCTCACTCATTTGGAATGATATAATTTGTTAAAACACACAATTTACATAAAATAAAATAAACATAAATAATACCATAAAGGTAAAATGAGACATTAAATAATTAATATTATAACCCTTGTAGATATCATATTATTTTTAACCCTCATTACTCCCTTGTAATCGAACCTTAATAGCTTCAATATGATGTTACCCTCATAAATACCTAAAGATGTAACCATAGTAGTTGTACTTGGAAAAACCATTACATCAAGCTCCCACCGTAAACATACCAAATTAATTATAGTGAGATATAGAAAAATTATTCACCATAAAAAATTACCATAAAACATAACTTAGTCATAACTCATGAATACCTTGATCAGAAAAAAAATCTTTTGATTTTTGTAAAAATAACAATTTAACGGTGTAATTTTAAAGAAATTTCCTGTACCACATGGTTTTATTACATAAAACAACATTAAAACACCTCTATAATGGTTTAAAGAGTGTAAATAATATATTAAAGAACTATATTCATATATACAATACTATATATGATCATTTTATAACAACATTTTTCCAATTTATTGAATTTTGTTTGTTATTTTCATTTTCTTGGGGGCATTTATTTAATTGTTTCCAAGGAATGTTCATTATGGGCTTTCCAATAAAAGGAAATAAACTACAGAAGTTGAATGAAATGGTTATAATATGTGTCCATAAATATAAAGTTTACCATATATCATTTTAATTCTTATATGACGAGGATTTATTAGATAAAACATTAATGAAAGTGATTATAATTTAATTTGGTGGTTTTTACAACCATCAACAACATATATCATTTTATTTAATATCTATATTTTATTTTAATTATAGAACATTATATAACACATAATATCTATCATAAAATCTAATTTATCCATAATAATGGTTTTATGACCTGTAATGAAGGTTTAAAAAAAAAGAAAACCAATCATCAATGATGATGGTAAATTGACACATCACACAGAAAATTTCTATTTTTATGAATTAGAGGAGAAAGGGAGAGGCTTTATGATCGATATTACATTAACATAATAAAATTAATGTATATTTAATATACTATTTTTATCATGTCACTTATAATATGGGAGGTGATGAGAGATAAATAAGATAAAATAAAAATAAAAATAAAATAAAAGAAAATGAAAGAGGATTTACATATTGAATTTATCCTCCTTCAGATTCATCTAAGGTATTTTAATTTCATTATTTGTTTATAATAATAGGTCTTGGAAGTGGTAAATATTCTTGGTACGATAAATTGGAATAAATTAATCAGGCTAAAAATATTTTTACTTGTGAGGGGAAGAGTTGGTTAGGGTTGTATTTATAGTGGAGGAGGGGTGCTTTTGGAGTATTTTGTTCATTTGTTTATTATTTTGGCTCAAGACAATTAATAGCTAGGGAATAATGACGAAATTTATTTAAATAATTAATGGTAGTTTTATATTATTTTTATTAAATAAGGTATTGATCAAATAATAGTGTATTTAACTTATAATTTATATATACCATAAATTACAGTATTTTATTGTTCACTAAATATTCAACTAGTTTAGAAAAATCCCAAAAATTAATTCTAAACATTTTTTGATGTTTAAAAATAAAAAATGTACTCCATATTATAAAAATAGTATTCTAAAGAGAATAAATTTAAAATATAATTTAAATTATCATTTATTCAAAATAGATCAATTTTAAATTTATAAATGAATTTATGGAACATTGAAAAATTAAATAAAGACTTCTAAAATTATATTATAGTAATATGATAAAAAATTATTTTATGAATAATTTTTATGAATAATTTTTTTAAATCATTATATTAATTTTACAATTATAAATAATCAATTATCATACATAAAAATACCAAAATCTAATTTATCATTTTTTTTTAAATCCATTTACATCTTCAAATATATGAATATATATTATTTTAACATATAATATACATAAATGATATTTATAGTATGAATGGTAACGTTACTGTTCCCTTTGTATAGATTTATTAATTTCTATTAATATCACATATAGGATTATAAATTTATATTGAATTTTACTATTTCATTCTTTAATAATACCAAATTATTTTATATGTACCTGGGTCATTAAATTATTGATTTCTCTTATATTTTATTATATATAATAATAAATATTATTTATCAATGATATTTTTTTATTATTTGTTTTAATAATTATTTATTTCTAAAATACTATTTTTTAAATTGTATGTCCTTTAAAAATGATGCTTTCCATATTTTTTTCAATATCATATTGAAACTAAAAATTTCATAAGTTAAACCTTATTAATTAACTTATTTTAATTATCTAAATTAATTTTATTGTTTTCAATAATATTTAACATTCAACTAATAAATAATTTATTATATTATATTTTAATAAAATATATCTTTTAAACAAACTAATCCTTCTTAAAAACGACCATTTTATCCATTATCAGTGTTCTTATGTGTAGGTGGATTTATGGAAATGAAATATTGTTGAGAGAAATCATCTATCATGACAATTGTATTTATTTATTTTAATGTATACAGAATTATAGCATTTCGTCCAGGGTATTTATTTTTTTAATAATTATTTATTTGTTCTTTGGGTTAATGTTAATTTCCCAAGATAGCTATAAATTCCAATATATCGGAAAACTATTAACTTTTCAAATATATAGATTATTTTATAAGGTTGTAATACCATGACATAATTATAGTAATTGAATTTTATTAAGTAGATAGATAATTTATTTTGTATTATTATTATATTATTTCCAAGTGTCTATCATATTTATATTTTTGGGGATTTATGATAGTATTAATATTCATGTTTTACAAATATATTTGAATATATCATTTTATGTAGGGTGGTACTGAATTTTTATTTCCCTTTATGGCATCTAGAAAATATTTTTTATGAGATTATATGTTTTTCATATCAACAAAGATCATAAAACCCAAAGATATGATCCATGGTAAATAGTCCCAACAAACGGTGTAATTATATAATGGTAGTGATTCATGAAAATTTTTTATGATTTTTTATGGTTATGTATATGTTGTATCCAAATTGATTGAAGATAGCTCCCCCACAAGGGATTATGGTAAGAGTCCCATTAATTAGGTCTATACACCCATGTAGGGTTTGGATAATATATATTTTCATCATTTAAAGATCATGCATTTATATATTTTTTCATTGATATATGATTATTAATTCATGACTTAGAATTACTTTCTTATGATTTCATGATCATATTCAATTAATCATTTTAATTCTCTTGATAACATGTATATATCCAAATTTTGTGATATTAAATTCTTTCGTAGGAATAGTTGATTATTATTTATCCTTTTATGTGTTTTTTGCTTGTTTCTAATTTGTCCCCTTTCCCCATGTGATCAATAGTGTTTATGAGATTTTACAAGCCTATAAAACTTTCACATGAAGTATTTTAATAAATTTTATTGTCTTGTGTTGTTATATATAACTAGTTCGAAAATATAGAGAACATTTTATCATTTTAATCTGTTTTAATTTCATATTTCATCTAAAATTATATATGTTTGTCATATGATAAACAATTTATGGCATATGTTTGATTAACACATAATTTATTTTGGTTACAGGATTTATAGTTTGTTTATTATTATTTATTTATACTTTTAATTTAATGTATTTTTCAAATAATTATTTTTTAATTTATCTTTTACTTCCAGTAGTATGATTTTTAAAATAACTATAATGGTTTATGGGTAACACCCTTTAGCAGCCACTATTTCATTCTATGGTTTAAAATCAAATACTTCAATTCTAAATTGTAGCGTTAATGTGATTCTATTGAATATACTCTCATGATATACATATTTACACTCTCATTCATTAAATTAAAATGATGTATCAAATCAATCTATGAAAATATTAGTTGTCACTGGATGGGGATTTCATTAAAAATAGATCGTTCATTAATATAATATGAATGTCAATTGATTGTATTGGTTATAAATTTAAAAGTTTTTTGTGTGGTTGTATTTTTGTCATATTTTTTTATTTTGGATATGGAAGAGGATTTTTATTGATGATAGTTGACATATGTTTTTTCTATTTCGAGTTTTTTCCTGAACGACTCCAAATAGACTCTTGGTTTTTGATCAGTTCATGACCCCCAAATATCATAGATAATATTAATATCCAAGTTTTATGATTCATATTCATGATAAATGTTATTAATATCATTTTCAGGTATAGTTGGTAAACCACTAAAGTTGGATTTTGTAACTTTTACCCTATCAAGTCCTTGAATAGAAAGAGTATTTGCAGAACTTACATAACTAGTGAAGGGACTCATGGTATCTTAATAAATAAATAGTAATTTTTAACTTTGTATAGCCAATTCTCAATTTATGTAGATCACATTAATATTATTTTATTATAAATTAGGTCTTCCAAGTAACATAAATGGAATATAGAAATATTTAATACTTGATTTAGATAAACAGAAGATCATTTTTACAAACCCTTGGGTTGATAACTCCACAAATGTAAAAGAAAATAATGTTGGGTAAAGAATGAATAAGAACTAGGTATTTAACATTCAAATAATCGATAAAATGGAATATTTACTCTAACCTAAATTCCCAAAAAAATATCATTAAACCAATGATAATCATGAAATTCATATCTTTAATGAAATTATAAATTCCATGATTTTGGTTCTTCTAAGCTCTAATCCATCTATCATATAAATGGAATATTGAGTTTATTCATAAGTTACTCCTTATCTACTTGAATAAACTGAGTGAATGAAAATAATTTATCTATATAAAATAATCCTAGATTCATATGCAAAAATAAATGATTTAAAAACCCTACCAAATATATAGTGGATATGGACATTTACTCATCCTAAGAATAGATTAATTTTATTTTATAATTGATTCCAATGGAATTTTATTTACCAATTTCTTGACTGATGACTTGAAAGGGGAACTAGTTTCATAATAATGAAAATATTCAAAATAAAATTAATAACAAAACATATTGTTTCAACTTTATTAACAATTTATAGTAGAATAAGAATATTTTGAAACCCCATCACCTAAGTATTACTATAGCTGTTACATAAAAAGAACAAAATGCATAATTCAACCTGAAATAATTATATCTATCAATTTTTGAGAATATTATATTAATCACTTCTTTTTATGATAAGATTAACTATCTAATCAAAGAATATTAAATTTAGTTTTTATCAATTTTTTAACCAATGGCCACTACATCTAAACGATATCTATTTCAGATTAGTATTGGTTTTTATTTATTTATTTTCCATTTCGAATGAATGACAATTATATTTTTTCAAATAAATTTAATCTTTTCAAGTTAAATGTTTGAATTTTGGATATTTTAATTAATTTATATTTTAATCACCTTACATCTGGTAATTCATTTTGGTTTTAATTCTTTTATATTAATTGAACGAATGATAAATTTTTAAATAATTATAAATCTATAAGATAAATTCATAGTTCAGTATCTTAGTTTTGGTTGATTTCTGCTGAATTCAATTGGATATATTCTAATTTGAAATTCAACGGTTTCATGAATCCATGTAGTACTGGAATTTATAAATATTAGGGGTGAATAAAATATTTATATCTCATTGAATTATTCACTTGAGGATCTAGGATCCCATGGTTAGGGAATAGATCCAATAGAATTATATGTAGTTCCTTGGATAAATTTCCTTTTGATTGATCTTTGAAGGAATTATTCTCCAATTATATTTTTTATCATCCTAACATGTCCTCTTGTGATCATTTACACATTATTCTACCAAGATTTCTTTCATATAACAATGGTCCGGAAGATTTTATATTTTTAATATTGTTATATCTTTCATCTCAGATTCTAGGATCTCTTGGATAAATTTTGGATCACATTTTACATTAGATGTGGCTTGAGTAGTTTTTCCCATAAACATATAATTCTAAATTATCACATTAAATATTGGAAATTAATTTTTTTGTCAAATTGTTGATAATTAAATGAAGGATACAAATATATCTTATATTTCAGAAGATTTATTTAAATTTGATCATTCTAATTTCAATAGGGATAATTAGTCACATTTATATTAACAATGAAGAAAACCATATATAGTCAAAAATATATAATTAAATATATTAATAAATTATATATTAAAATTTTATTCATTCATAAATGGAATAAAAATAAATTATAAAGCTGAGGATCCACTCAATCAGCTTTTTGAAAGGATCTATGATTTTTTACTAAAAATAAATATGGAAAGAATCTCTCCTTTTTATGATAAAACATGTTGAATTGGTTTGGTGTTAATGTGAATTAGTTGTATTAAATTATATATATCATCATCTCATTAATTACATATCATGATAACTTCTTTCATCGTGATAATAAATTGTATAAAGATGTTTAAAAAGCATTTTGGAACCTAGAAACTAATACTGATGTCGGTATGAATAGTTAACTTTTTTCTGTTCTTTAAAAAATTCATTGGTTTTTTTGGTAAAGAGTATGTTCTTTTAATCTATAATTTTTTCATTAGAAACCCATTATACAGGCCATGTAATGCTCTGGGATTGTATTTATTTGAAATATTTTTCTACCCTATAAAATTATTTATTTCATGGCTGACATCATATCCAACGTTATCAGTATGTAATTCTAAATTATCTTGATTTCTAGGATGAAATCTCATCGCTACAAGATTATATACAATGAAAACGATGACATCATTGGAGGGATTTTCATTAAATATAAAATAATATTATTTAATGAGTTGATTCAATAATTGGATGAAAATTAAAGAGGATCCAATGTGGTTATTAATATTTATATAAATAATTACCAAGAAGGTTCAGCCAAGGGTGAAGGACCCATGGCTCCAAACTTTATTGAAAAGAAAGATGAAACAGTACATAAGAGTTTAGGAGATGTTAACATACAGTAACCCAAATCTTAAACAAAACAAAAGTGCACATCCAGAAGTTACCTTTTCCGAGGCCGACCACGACCCCTGGCTCCACCCCGATCAGTAGGATGTCAACCTCCCCCACTTTGATTCCCCATCACAAGAATCTTAGAAGAGGAGTCCCTGTGCATTGTATATTCAGGTATTTCATTCTGAAGAAAAGTGGATTGCTGCTCCTTCAATTCATGAGGCCCTGCTTGCACCCCTTTTGTGACATGAACATCCCTGTCCAAGGCATCAGCTACAACCTCAGCATCAGATATCCCAGTACACCTTCTATTATTGCATCCTGCACTCTTCAAACCATCTAAATTAAGTAAATCAAATTCAGGATTATTAATGTTCTCTAACATGGAGAAGAAATTAGCAACTGGTTTATACGCAGCAACTGAATCCTTTTGTTCCACCACCGCTGAGGGGTCCAGCTCCATATTTCCTAAATTATCCTGCTCTACATTAACCAGGGAAGAATCTGTCCTGTGGAGACAGTCCTCCCCTAAATCTCCTTGTGAGTTAACGGATTCAGCATCAATTAAGATTGATTGATTTTCTTGTTGATCCAGTTTCCCTTTCCTAACCTGCTTGACATAATCAGCAGGCTTTGTCTCATGTAGACAGTCCTCCCCTTGAGCAATATGCAAGCTAGCACATTCAACAGTATTCTCAGTTATACTTGCCTGAATTCCCAGCTTATCCAACAAATCACCATCCTCCACCACATTATATTCCTGCGGCTTTTATTTAGAAGTTGAGCAGGCCCTCGGTTTCCTGTGCAACACCATTTGGAAACCTTCATCATCAATAATCTTCATCTTCCCCTTACCAAAATTAGGGGCCATTTCAACATGATCAAGCTCCTTATTGACTTTTTCTTGAACCTCAATTTCATGTTCTGCTTGATGGTCTTAATCCTCAGAAACATCAGCCCATGACTTATTCATAATACACATCTCACTATTGATTCCAGATGTCATCAACTCCAAAGTTTTAACAGTCTCTATATCAACAGCATCAGTAGTATGTTGTGCCTCATCAGCCTTTTGCAAACCATGCTGAACAACTTCAGCAAAAGTTGGAGTTACCTTGTGAGGATCCTTTGTTTTGGAGCCATGTTTACTGCCATATGCACCTTTCCTCTTACACTGATCCTAGGAGTGACCCAGTGATTTACATAGGGAACATTTTAAATTCCGACGGCATTGAGCAGGAGCATGACCAATGCAAAGGTAGGACTTACAAAAACTAGGAAACCTCTCATACTGGATTGAGAGTTCCAGCTTAATTTCACCAGCAACCAGAAATACTGTATCTATCAGCACATTTTCCAAATCAATTTCAACTAGGACACGAGAAAAATGGCCACACCTCGGATGTTCAGTTTCTTTGTCTACTTTAATTGGGCAACCAATGGCAGAGGAAACTTCCACCAGGACAGATGGATGCCAGAAAAACCAATTTAAGCCTTTGATCCGGACCCAAGTCTGGGTACAAGAGTTCCTGATTGCCAGAGGACATGAAAGAGGATCCCATTGTTGAACCATGATATATCCAGGTTTCATCGACACTGGTCTGAAGCTCCAGGCCGCATTCTGCATTTCTTTCGATGGGAAAACAATGTGAAAGGTACCTCTTCCAATAGAAATTAGACGCCATTCTGTAAATCCCCAACTCTGAGAGAGCCGCAATCGCGCATCCTCATCCCTGACAGGTGCATCATTTCGAGTTCCAGATAGTCTGGCAAGAAGGGAAAATCGGCATTCTTCCAGTCGATCTTCCAATATCTTCGTGTTTGATTCGATAAATGAAATCGAACAATTTTTTGTAATCCTTTTGCAAAGAGATGCAGATTCATACCTGGAATCACAGAAGAACAGGTTCTGGGAAGCCGATCCATCCGGCTTTTTCTTAGGGTTTGCTGCAGCGTTCATCAACGAATCTGCAGTGTTCCCCTTCCCTCCACTTGTAGACACCGCTTTCGAAGGAGGAATGAATACTTCCTTCAGATCGAAGTAACACTCTAGGGGATTTGCCATCACCAGATCAGCAAAGTCGAAGGTTCAACACAGTCTTCCTCGTCGACTACCGCATCTTCCCCCCTATATGGAAATATACCTTTATATAAATAATTCTTTTTATAGATTATCACTATAATTCTACGGAATGAATCTCTTTATAAGCGAATTCACTAAGCAATGAAATCCTTTTCTAGGGAATAAATACACAATTATTTATTGATATTATTAAAAATTGATATTTTTATGAGTTCTTTTATCCTAGAATAGGGGTTAATAAGGGTGACCCCCTCCCGTGTAATTTTCATTATTACATTTTATGACATAAAAAGCATCAATTCTATTTTTCAATAGATATTCCTCAAGCATTAAATTGTTATTATATGAGTTAAAATATTTTATCACCATTGCTTTACTAATTACTGTAATTACAGCATCAACGAGGAACCACATTCTTTAATAAGATGATATTACATTCTAAAAATGTATCAAATAGCCTCAAAACAACTTATGAACTATAATAATAGAGAAATTCTATTGATAATAAAAATAGTTTTTCCTGATAAATATGGAAGAATTTATCTCTAAAAATTAGTGTAACACATAAATTTTTTAGATATTAATACCTCCAAATTTTTTTTTGATAGATTTATCAATACACAACACCAAAAATAAATGAAACCGTCATATATTGGGATAAGAAATAAGTATTTAAGCATGAACATTAAAAACTAGATATTTAATTGTTAGGAATTAACAGAAGTCATATCATAATTAAATATTTATGTAATGATAATTAAGGAAACTTTTGGTTTAAATGAAATTCAATTGGTGTAGCCTGAATGAACGATTCAATTATTTTATGATTAAAAATGTATTTTTCCAAGAAATTTATTTCAATAAATTTTTATTTTTATTTATAGAATATTTTTATCAATAATGATAAAATAAATTTAATATTAATAATTTGTAAATAATAATTTAACAATTAAAATATATTACATATTAGTGAGAATATGTAAATTATAATGAATTTATTTTACTACAAAATAATTTTTCATTTAATCTAATATTTCTATTTATAATTTAAATTTTAAAAAAATATAATTTTTGTTATAAAAAAATGAATATAATATTTGTATTCATTATAGTATCATTTTTATAAGATTAATTTTTGGGGATTTTTGAAAAAGAATGTTCTTAGGTCAATAGTTAAAATACTGTATTTTATAATAACATGAATTTGTTGAAATAATTATTATATTTGTCACAACCCATCCCCCAAGGCAGGTGTCATAACTACCCCAAGCCGGCCTTCCATAGGCCATGGGCTGGTGACTAGGACCAATGGTGTAAATCCCTATAACTGGGAAGGCATTGCCTTTATAAAACGTATACTCACACAACCAGAGAACAAGAAGAAGAAAACACTACATAAATTAGTATCACAAGTGTGTTGAATGTACAATGGGGCTGGAAATACAAGCCCAACAGAAAGGTACAACTACAACTGAATGAAAAGTACAACTGAAAAGACAACAATTGAATGGTGAAGCAGCTCCTGAATCGTCCTCTAGGTTCCTACCTGAAGGGTAGGTACAAATGTCCTCTTCAGCACACCGTGTCTATCGGTCCGCGCCGTGTGTCTTCATGTCGAGTGTCCACCTCCGGGTACCATCTAGTCCATTACACTCTACCTCTTTCAGCGTTGTCCATCGTCTGCATCCAACCCAACGAGGTGCGGGCATAGCTCGTGCAAGGGTGAGTTAACGATACTCAGTAGGCACCTCGAGGCCCTCAAGGTCTCATAAAATCCAACAAGGATAAACCATGAAGAAAGAACTCAACAGATGACCTTTACATAGGTATATGACCATACATATACCTATGATATCATGTAAACCATCTCAATCATGAGCAAAACACAAACATCATTGAGTCAGCTCATACCAGGATTTTCATTCACGATGCCAAAAGCACGACTACTATAGAATTCCTCCTCTGTCAAGAACAGTAGTCCTGACGTGACTCCGAGGTGCTACTCACTAACCTTAAACTGCTGAGTTACCTCTCCTCTATCGAGTCACGCTGGTATGTCACCCCAACACAGTAGCGATCCCTGCCATGGGTCTGTCGCCCCACCACAGTAGCGCACCCCATAATAGCATGCAGATGTACTACTCCTATCGTGTACTGCGGGACTGCGGTCCCAAGATAGAGGCGCTCCTCCGCCATGGGTTTTCCACCCCAACATATCAGTGCTCACCACTGGGCTAGTAAAGTCACTACGAAACAAATCGGACAAGCAGTCATCAGGTCTCAGCCAGCTACAAGGTCTCCAATCTCTGTATGCTCGTCTCTGAGAGGATCCACTCCACGAGCTACTGGTCGAAACTCCAAGTGTCCTGTAATCTCATGTGAATGTATCTCAATGGACCGCTAAGTCATAGGGGTCTCAACACAAAATACGACGCGTCAATCAGACGCTCGGTCTGTGAGTTATTAGCATTTCTGTTCTAGGGGCCCGGTTGGTTTCATGTACGATCCAACCCGACCGTATCAAAATTGTACCCAGAAATCTCAATGGTTATACTCAAAGGAACCATTTCTCAACTAGATTACCAACGCCGCTAACATTTCGTCAAATAGACGTCTGGTCTAATAGTTATCGGCTTTTCAGTTCGAGGGGACCAGTTGGATTTTAGGTAAAATACAACCCGGATATACTCCAACTGTGTAAAAACTTCAAGTGGAGCGTTCCAAAGAACCGTCGCATCAGAAGAAATCCAACTTACTTGAAAACATGTCAACCAGATGTCTGATACTTAAGTTATAAGCGTTTTTGCTCCGAGGTCCCGGTTGGTTTCAAATTTGAACCAACCCGGCTGTACCCAAACATCGCCAAAACCACGAGTGTAATATACCGAAACGACCATCTCGATCTGAGAAATCCTACGTAGGTGACAGTGTATCTATCGGAGATCCGTAGCTCATGTTATGGGCCTTTAAACGATTCTGGTCCGAAAAAGGGGGTCTAGGCCCGGTCCGGCCCAGTTCGACCCGGCCACACCCACCATGGGTCGGCCCGACCCGGGTCCGGGTTTGGCCCAGTAGGGCGCGGCCCGGATCGCGGCTGGCGCGGCCTGGCCCGTGACCGGCTGTGGCTCGGCCAACTTGGCTGAGCGGGTGGCATGGCCTCCTCAGCAGGCGCGGCTTAATGTCCTCCTCCTCAATCCGGAACAGCTTTTCTTTTCCAGTTCTACTTCCGCCGCCGCGACTCAGCCATAACAGTCTACTCTAGCAGCGTGCAGCCACTGCCGGACACCAGCGCCGCCTTTTACGGACCACCGGACGTGCTCCGGTGGTCGGATTCGCCCAACGTTTGCGCCTGCGGCTCTCCCGGGACCCGCTCTACACTGAGACGTTGTCAAATCACCTTTGAGGCCCCATTTCGTCATCACCCATCAATCCGAACAAATACAAGCAACCTGCGGAGGGTCATCAAGCCATGTTTGTTCGGCACACGCCCTCCATGTTAGGCATTATCAATTTCCCAATGCTAAACCTGGTTTCACGTAGAACCAATAACAATTTTATTCAAATAAAATCAAATCAATCCACCCAACCTTTATTATGACGTTGCAAGTCATCGACCCATGGAATGAGGGAAAGCGTCGAGGTAGAACGGTGTCACGGGGAGACGACGTAAACTCATTGGCGTCAACGAAGAAAGGCCGAAGATGGTGTGTCGTCGGTATTCCTCGCGAGTGGCTCCTTCTCCATTGGTTTGGACGAAGATCTACGTCGTGGAGTGATGTTCCTCGGAGGTTCTTCGTTGGATTGATGGTGTTCTTCATTGAGATAAGAACACCCTACACTATTTCCCAAATATCTCTCACCCAAACCTCTCAAAAAAACAAAAGCCCCCAAAAATAATAGCAAAACCATTATTTCTATTCACACATGCCATCCAAAATTCAGTACACTTAATTAATTTAAGAGATTTAATTCATTAATTAAAATGTGTTGGCATACATTTAATAGGGGAGAGGGAGGTGAAGAGTTCTCATAATAAGGGGGAGTTATCACATTAAATGTAAGCTCAAAGATTCAAGGGAGTTAAATGGGCATTGAATAGAGTAATGGGAGGTGAATGGTTGGGGCTCGTGTGGGCCCCACCTCACAAGTATCCACACATGGGGAGTTAGGTGGTTGTGGGTTCCACCTTTTACTTCCCATTGTAGGATATAACTATCACAGATATAATAAAATTTATTATTACCAGTTTTATTTCTTTTAATCTAAATCCCCAATTATTAACGTTCAACATGCATAAAACGCAACAGCGGTAAAGGTCCCCTTAAAAAAGTACATGTGCTGCGAGTTCATCGGTGGCCTTAGATTTCAATTTCGAGCACTGGTTCAAAAGATAGAAAAAATGACACGTATATTTTCTGAACGTACTCGGAAAAAACTTTAGAAATTGATTCCGACATATAGGGCCTCAGAATCAAGTCCCGTCAGAAGCTAAAAACTCATTAAATTCCAAATAATTAAGATAAAAAAATTTCCTTGAAAATTATGGGTCTTTACATTACTCCCACATTAGGGCTTTACCTTCCCGTAAAGCTACAATAGACACTAGGAAAACAAATGGGGATACTGAGCTAGAATATGTGCCTCCCGCTCCAAAGTGATCTCCTGGAGGTTCACGTGCTTCCAGCTAATGTGCACCAGAGGAATCGACCATCCACGTAAGACCCTCTCTTGTCGATCCTCGATCTCCACCTGGACCTCCTCAAACATCACCTTGTCATGTTTTCCAGCTCTAGGTGATCGATGATGTGGGTCGGGTCGTGCGCGTATCTCCTCAGCTGAGATATGTGAATGACGACATGAACCTGGTGTAACTGAGGTGGAAGGTCCATGCGACAAGCCACCTCGCCTACTCTGCTAAGGAACTGGAATGGTCCGATTAAACGCGTAGATAACTTTCCACCTCAGCCAAATCTCCGTAGACCTCGTCGAGGTGAGACCCGTAAGAAAACATGGTCACCATCCTCAAACACTAGTGGTATCTGTATTCTTTCAGCATAGGAATTCTGTCGGCTCTGTGCAGTCTTCATCCGCTCCTGGATGATCTGCACCTTCTCTGGTCCTACAAGAGCTCTTATGATTTCCCCTTTGCTGAAAAGACAAATCTTGTCTCATACATTGGATGAACAAAGATAATTGACTAATACAGTAAATCCTGACATGAACGGTACAATTCATGTCTTGGATGATGTCGTAAGGCCTCCACGCTACTACTAAAAGATCCAACCATTACTCTCGCCTACAAGAATTGAGTCACACTGTCGGCATCAGTGTGTGGTAACTGGGTCTCCTCTAGTAGGAATCTCGAAGTGAGGGTCATGTCAATAGTTTAAATCAGAACCTCTTAGTACACAAAAAAGGAAGGAAACCAATCGTCACAAGGACATGTATCTTTTATTACTACAGCTCAAAGTACAAAGACACATAACAACCATGAATAATCAACAACATGGAAAATAGAAGCACCAAGAACAAAGGCCTCCATTCTTGGAACTAGTCCCACTCCGGTCTACTTACTTATGGAGATCCATAGTTGTGTGCTTCAGCTGGCTGAATGTGTGCTCTCCCATGTCCACATGTTCCCTTCGGTCGGAGTGGACCTCCTCGTGGTGGTGGTGGAAACACCTCTAAGCGTCGTCCACCCCTAGCTGCACGACCAGCTCCTCTGCCTCGGTCTCCTACTCCTTGCAGTCCACCTCGATCAAACCTTTGTCTCTGCCTGTGATGTCCTTCTTCTATCTACTGATCTTCTGCACGGTGGGTCAGACAGTCACGAGCCATGTGACCCTGTCCGCCGCATGAGTAACAAAGCCGGATAGGTCTTTCTCTGTATCCGCCCTGGGTGCCCCGCACTACCGACCCTGAGTCATGATGTCGACCACCTGTAGTTCTGGTCCTCTTCAACCTCTGCGTCATGTATCTATTTTCAGCTGCAGAAGACTATGATGCATGCCGGCTAGTGGTGGGTCCCACTGCTGGAGACTGCTCAGCAAGGAAACTCTCCACTAAGAGGGCTCGCTCGATCACCCCCGTTTTCATTGAGATACTATGGGAGACAACTGAAGCTCTAATCTCTCACCTGAGTCCCTGATCAAAGGTCCGGGCCCTGAAGAATGGGCCTCATACCATATCTGTGGTTTAGCATGAGAGTTCAGCGAACCTTGCTGAGTATTGCGCCACCATCATGCTACCTTGCTGAAGATGCAGTAGCTCCTTTATATGCACCACTCGAAGGGTGGCTGGTACAAAATCTGGCTGGAATAGGCTCTCGAAGTCTTCCCATAGAAGTGTCGTCTCATCATGCATCTAGATCATCAAGCTCCACTATTTTCCTGCTGCTTCCTAAAGGAGGTTGGCAGCAAGAATCACCATAATGTCTGCTGGCATCCCTACAAGCCTAAAGATTCTCATCACAGCCTCCATCCAATCTTCATCCACCGGTTGGTCTGTCTCTCCCCAGAACCTAGGTGGCCTTTGGCGTTCGAACTCGTGCAGCGCACTCAAGCAGTGTGAATCGCCTGCTGCTGGGGCTGGTGGCATCGGTGGACCAATAGGTGGTATTACCGATGGTGCCTCTACTGGTTCCTCAACTGGATGAGGGCCATGTACTGAGGCGTCTTCGTTCAGCGGCCTGTCAGTACATAAAACTCTCGGGGTTATAGCTGGTCGTCCACGGGGAGGCATCCGGAGAAAAATAGATGCGACATGGTCAAATACTAAACCTGTTGAGCTGACCTGATTCAAGATGAATTAATGATAACTTTTGAAAACTCAAACGCAATCAGTGTTTTTGTGCACTATGACGGAAATCATAAGTCAGGGTCTTAGTGTATGGATACGTCGGCCGCCGTACAAACAATAGACCTCCTAAACTGAAAACCACACTCGGTATTCTTAAAACTATTGCTTCACAAAAAAGAAAATATCAGAGTCCTAGGTTCTATGGTAGAAATGACTCCTCTGATACCAATTTGTCACAACCTGTCCCCTGGGGCCCATGTGGTAACTACCACAAGCCCGCCTTCCATAGGCTAGGGGATGATGACTAGAACCAAAGGTGTAAATCCCTATAACTAGGAAGGAATTGGGTTTATAAATGTAAACATACACAACCAGAGAACAAGAAGAATCAAACACTATGGAAAGCATTATAACAAGTGTTCTAAAAGTACAGAGTCCGGAAATAAAATCCCAACAAAAAGGTACAGCTACAACTGAAAGAATTGTACAAATGATATGACAAAAGAAGAATGGTGAAGAAGCTCTTGGATTGTCCTCTGGGTTCCTACCTGATGGGTAGGTACAGATTTCCTCCTCAGCACTCCACATCTATCGGTCCGTTCCTTGTGACATCACGTCGAATGTACACCTCCGGGTACTGTCCAGTCCTCATACACTCATCCTCGGTCACCACTGTCTGTCGTCTGCATCCAACACAATGAGTTGTGGGCATAGCCCGTGCGTGGGTGAGTATAACGATACTCAATAGGGACTTTGAGACCATCAAGGTCTCACAAAATCCAACAAGGATAAAACACAATGAAAGATCTCAACAGATAAACTTTACTTAGGTATATTCCCATACATATGACTATGTTATCAAGTAACCCCTCTCAATCATGAGGAAAAAAGCAAAGGTCATTGACTCAGCTCAAACCAGGATTTTCATTCACGATGCTGAAAGCACGGCTACAGGAGAACTCCTCATATGTCGAGCACAGTATTCCTGTCACAACTCTAAAGTGATACTCAATAACCTTAGACTAGTGAGGTACTCCTCCTCTGTCGATTATCAAGGGTATGTCTCCCCAACACAGTAGCGATCCCCGACATGGGTCCGCCGCCCCAACCCAGTACCGCACCCCCTAATAGCCTATAGAGGTTCTCCTCCTATCGAGTACCACAGGTCTGCTGCCCCAACACAGAAGCGCTTCTCTGCCATGTGTCTTCCAACCCAACATAGTAGTGCTCCCCACTTGGCTAGTGAAGTCACTCCGAAGTGAATCAGACAAGCAGTCATCAAGTCTCAGCCAGCTACAAGGTCGCCGAACTCCGTGCGCACGTCTCCTAGAGGATCCACTACACGAGCTACTGTTAGATACTCCATGTGTCTCACAATATCACATTGAAGTATCTCAAAGGACCGCCTTGTCATAGGGGTCTCAACGCAACAGACAGTGCGTCAATCAGACGCCCGATCTATGATTTATTATCATTTCCATTCCAGGGGCCCGATTGATTTCGTATACGAACCAACCCGACTGTATCTCAACTATACCCAAACTCCCTTGGGGTATACTCAAAGGAACTGTTTCTCAATGACATTACCAACGCCACTAACAGTTCATCAAATGGACGTCCGGTCTGAGAGTTATCAGCTTTTCCGTTACAGGGGCCGGGTTGGATTTCAGGTACAATCCAACCCAGCCATACTCCAACTGCATCTTAACCTAGAGTGGAGTGTTCCAAAAGTACCATCCCATTAAATGAAATCCAATGTAGTTGTCGGCACATCAATAGGACGTCCGGTCCTTAATTTATAAGCGTTTTCACTCCGAGGGCCTGTTTGGTTTCGGGTTCGAACCAAACCAGCCGTACCCATGGTTCGCCGAAAACTTGAGAGTAATATACCGAAACAACCGTCTTGATCCATGTAATCCTACGTAGCTGATGGTGCATCGATAGGAGGTCTGTAGCTCATGTTATGGGAATTTAAATGATTATGGACTGAAAAAGTGGGTCTGGGCCCGGTCCGACCCGACCCAACCCACCATAGGTCGGCCTGAACCGGGCGACCTGACCCAGCTCCGGGTATGGCCTAGTAGGTCGCGGCCCGGACCAGTGGGCTCGGCCCGGCCCACGATCGGCCGCTGCTCGGCCAGCTTGGCCGAGCGAGGGGCATGACCTCCCTAGCTGGCGCGACTTAATGTCGCGCCTCCACTATCTGAAATGGATTTTCCATTCTGGTTCTACTTCAGCCGCCGTGGCTCAGCCGCAGCGGTCTAATCCGGCAGCGCACCACCGCCGCCGGATGCCGGCGTCACCGTGCCAGCATGGCGTGCCGGCGCCGCCTTCCGCAGACCACCGGACATGATCTGGTGCCCCGATTTTCCCACCATATTTGCATGTGGCTCCCCCCGGGACCATCTCTTCACTATGACGACTTCAAATCGCCGTTGTGGCATTGTTTCATCGTCTCCCGTCAGTCCGTGCACAGACGAACAACCTGCAGAGGGTCATCGGGCCGTGTTTTTTCGGCCTGTGCCCTCTGTATTAGGTGTTATCAATTGGCCAAAGATATACATGTTTTCACATAGAAAGAATAACAATTTCATTAAAATAAAATTTAATCAATCCACCCTACCATAATTATGACGTTGCACGTCATCGAGCCATGTAAATAGGACAAGCGTCATGGTAGAACGTCATTGCGGGGAGACGGCGTCAACTCGTTGGCGTTGAGGAAGAACTGCCAAAGATGACATGTCGCCGGCGTTCCTCCCAAGTGGATCCTTCTCCTTTGGTTTGGCTGAAGATCGACGTCGTTGATTGATGTTCCCCGACAGTTCTTGTTTGGAAGGATGGTGTTATTTTTTTAGAGAAGAACACCCTACACTATTTCCCAATGCTCTCTCACCCAAACCTATCAACAAAATGAAATCCCCTAAAAATAATAGCAAATCCATTATTTTTATTCACACATTCCATACAAAATTCAATTAACACAATTAATTTAAGAGGTTGAATTCATTAATTAAAATGTGTTGGAATACATTTAAGAGGGGGAGAGGGAGCTGAAGAGTTCTCACAATAAGGGGGAGTTGTCACATTAAATGGAAGCTCAATGATTCAAGGGAGTTAAAGGGGGTTTGAAGAGAGTTATGGAAGGTGAAAGGTTGGGGCGCGTGTGGGCTCCACCTCACAAATATCCACACATGGGAAGTTACATGATTGTGGGTTCCAACCTGAACACCCCTTTGTAGGATATAACTACTATGTATGTAATAAATTGTGTATTACCAATTTCATTTCTTTTAATCTAAATCCCTAATTATTAACATTCAACACACATAAAACGCAACATCAGTGAAGGTCCCCTTAAGCAATTACCCGCGCTAAGAGTTCATCGGTGCCCTCATATTTAAATTCCGAGAACCTGTTCAAAAGGTAGAAAACCCCGCTCATTCGTTTTCGGAACGTACCCAAACAAAACATTGGAAATTAATTTCGGCACAATGGTCCTTGGAATCAAGTGCCATCAGAAGCTATAGACCCATAAAATTCCAATGAATTAAGAAAAACAATTTCCTTGAAAATTTAGGGTCTTTACAATATTATTTTTAATTTTTAATTTAGGACAAAAATACATAGGAATAAATATGTACTTTGTAGGAGTGATTATTATTTTTAAAATATTTTTAATTTTCAACCCGATATTTGATATTTTAGAAAAAAAGTTATATTTTCTCAAAAGTTGTTATAATACATTATATATATATATTTAAATAGAATTCTTATCACTTTTATAAATTAAATTAAATGAATTTGATTTAACGGTTATAATAATTAGATCAATGTTATAAAATATTTTCTATATAATTTTTCGATGAAAAAATGATGTTACCGAATGTAAAAACTAGTTACAACGGTAAAAGGGAAAATTTTAAAAGTAATAATTCATGGGGTAAATAGATTGAAATTGTATAATATAAGGTCTATAATTGAATGAATGAGGTATGGATTTGAATAATAACTTCCCCAATCAATTATTTCCCAATTTTGAGACACATTACTTATTTATAATTTATCCCTTTATATTAAGTTGAAATATTTAAAAAAATCAATTATAATGACTTATAATAAGGTCCATTCACCACCATTTCAATGAAATAAAAAATAGTTTTATTAATAATAACTCGACCATTTTACATACTATATAGTTTTATTTGAAACTATTGATATTCTAGTAACATGAGAGTATCTATATCATTCGTTTACAAGGGATCCTCCAAGGAAATCATAAAGCACTGAACAAGAGTAATAATTTTTTACATAAATTCTGTCTTTTCTATCATAATTGTCCGAATTATAATTTTAAAATATATATTTAATTAAATTATAAAATTTATATATTTATGTTTTTATTATATGGGAATAATCATTAATCATTTTCACTATTATAAATATCAAAAATGAAACTATCATCTATATATTGTCAAGACTTCTTCCTCAACGACGTAACATGTTTAATTTCACTAAAACACCATTAAAAATAGTATAAATGATAAATTTGGAAAATTAATAATATATTTATATCATATTAATAATAATTAAATATAAAACCATATTACTAAATTATCATGTTCTATATAAAATGAAATAATTAATTATTCATACGTGGGGACTACCCGCAAACTAAAATAATAGATTTCTATTTTTTCTATTCATGATCAGATTTCATGGATTATAATGAGGACTATATAAGATAATAAATATTATTTTCATGAAAAAAACTAACTTTTTTATGGAATGTACGAGAACTTATTAATGATATAATCATAAAATGATTTTCATTAATTAAATTATTTACACTCAGATATCTAAAAGGAAAATGAATTTTTTATTAAAATTAATGAATTTGTATAAATATTATTATTATTATTATTAATTAAAATTTATATATCACACCAATATGTACAAAATAATTTAATTATTATTTTTGTGTGATTCTATTAACAAAATCCAACACATAATCTTCCATCAATCATGGTCGGTTCATTTCATGGTCGGTTTAATCACCTACGCAAACAATAATATAAATAAATGTCATGAATGAATATGAGAACCTATTTCATGGTAATATAAAATAATTTTTATATTTTTTTTGGATTTGTTAATGTTATATAATCATTAAATTATTAATGAATAAAATATCATTCATTCATTAAGTGTCACGACCCACCTTCACCAAAAGGAGGGATGGGTCAGCAGATTGCCATGCCCTTCCTTCTTTAAGTTGAAGGAGAGATAATGACCCCCGAGACCCGCCTTCAATAGGTCCCGGAGTGGCGACTAGCCCCAAGGGTATAGAAATTTCTCACAAATGGAAGGAATTACCCCTTTTTGTTTTATAAGATCGAGAGATAAGATGATTAAACTCAACAAAACCAAGGTAAAAGAAAGAAAAGAAAAAAATAAACCATTCCCACATGCATGTTCCAAATGTAAAAGCCATAAAGTACAAAAGGCGACTACAATGGTAAGTACCAAAAAAAAGAAAAAACAGCAACTACAACTACCTCAAAGGTCCGAGCTAGTATGGTCCTGCATGATCCCTGAAGTCCTCCCGGAAACCTGAAAGCAGTTTTATATACGTAGGGTGAGCATACAAGTACACTCAGTAGGGAAAACCAAGGACTCTTGTGCACATGTGGGGGAACGTACTAAAGTCTCGTTAGAAAACGGAGTAAACCAAACACCTATCTTGGTAAATTATCCACCCAAGACTCACCAAGGCACACTCCCCAAATAACACAAGTCAAGTAATATATATAATAAGATTACATTGATGTTTGGGTACCCCGCACCACTTTCCCACTGGTTATTGAGACATCCTACACATTGGACCAATCCAGCCATTCTCACAGTAGTCCCACTGCCACACCCACCTGCACACACCTGGGCCATAACCACACGCAGTCCCACTGCCGAATCCTGCCCGCAAACAGCTGGGCCAAAACTGTCACACATAACCACGCCTGAAAACAACTTGTCCAGAACAACCACCACCATGCCCGAAGACACCTGGGCTAGAAGATCCACTGCCACGCCCGATGACACCTGGGCCTCATCCCGAAGACACTTGGGAAACCACCTGCCGCACACACCTGGCCAACCACCACACTACCCCACTCAAAGGTTCTTGGGATAATAATAGACCCCAGGCCATCACAGCCTGCCCGAAGATATTGGGCTATCCGGGAAAGGGATCGGAAAAGGAGCTAATAACCAGCCACTAATAATAGTATTGGGAAAAACACCCTCCCCCATGAAATGGGGGTGTCCGGCACAAAGTGCTCAACTTGGGTGGGGCGCGAATAATAAACAAAAAACTAATAATATATACATAGGTAAAAATCACTCACCCCATAGTAGTTTTTTCTTCATAAATCCTATAGATCACAACATCACTCAAGTCCGAGTCACAACTCTCGCCAATAAAACCCATTTGTCCCATTCTTGTTTTCATGTTCAGTAATAATGTTTAATTAAGTTCCAGCACTACTGAGGAACTAGTAGGTATCGGCATATGTCCAGGAACGTAAACAGTCAAACATCAACCGTAACGCCCACACCCGGTTCCCAACAACAGAGGATTCCACCCCAATTCGTGATATAAACAAGTACCCACATGGTCTTAAAACTCACAACCACCGAATCCATACCAACAAGGGATCCCATCCCCAAATTCAGACAACCACCAAGAGTATAATGACAGGGGATCCCATCCCCTTCCCACATCACCAGCCATTGTCCCAAAAAAGAAAACAACCAACTACCACCACCAACACAAGTTAGGGCCATGCCGATATTTTTAGATTTAAACGACTTAACACACTCCATGATTTCCATTTTCGTTTGTTTTAACCGGGGTTATCACAGAAGGATTAATCCCAGTGCCTCAATATATTTGGCCAGATATACATGATTAACCAATTTACATTCATAACAATAGTTTAAAACCACAAACAAGCCATTTAAAACAACAGTAGGGGTTCAATAGTGCACAAACAACATCCACCAACAGCCTCAATTTTCCGAAGGCATAAGCCAGCAAAACTCAACAAGATGGTCATAATATAAACAACATCAACGATCACAGCCCCCACCCCTTTATTTATAGAATCCAGTTCATTATATTCATTTAGGTCAGGTTTATCCAATTCTACAGAACAGAAACACGCCCACCCCGCATGATACACAAAAGAGAGAGGCTAAAGGAAAATTCCCTACTTGTTGATAGATGATCGACGTTTCGGCCGGGCGCGGAACATTACAGATAACGATGTGGCGCACCCGATGCTCCAGAAGTAGTTTGTGAATAGCCGCAATCGAGGAAAGGAGAAACCATGGCTAACCCTTAGTTTATAAGAGCAGCAGATAGTTGAGGTGGGAACGTGAAACCGCGTAAGGCACGGGGTTCGTTGGTTGAACACGCGGCTCCACTCATCATTAAAGGGGTTCAGGTGGTTTAAACCGACTCATTAATTAATTAAATATTTAATTAAAACTCTTATGCGCGTTACGGGACTTTAAAACACGCTCAAATAGGTCAAAATAGGGTTTAAAACCCTATTTGCGTAAAAGGGAGCGCTACTGGAAATAACCTGCGGGGTAGGCTAGAGCCATCGGTAGCTCAGAGCTACTGGTGGGTTACAACTACCGGTAGGCTGCAGCGACCGGTAGGCCGAGCTACTGGTAGGCTGCTGCCACCGGTAAGCCGGGCTACCGGTAGGCTGCAGCTACCGGTAGGCTGCAGCTACCGGTAGGCGGAAACTACCGGTAGGCTCCAGCTACCGGTAGGCCACAACTACCAGTAGGCCGAGATACCGCTAGGCTATAGCTACTGACAGGTTGAGCTACCGGTAGGCTACAGGTACCGGTAGGCCGAGCTACAGTTAGGTTGTGGCCACCGGTAGACAGAGCTACCAGTAGGCCTGCTAACGGTTGGCTAAGGCTACGGGTAAGCCTACACCACCGTGATTCCCAGCCCCGAAAACCCAAATAGAGATTTTCAAAAAGTAATGGACCCCAAAAACCCAGGCCATTACATCAGATACCTCTTAAACGATTATCTTCATCGATAATCAAAACAAACCTTAAGGGAAGAGAGGGTCTGAACAACCACCTCAAAAGATACCTCTTAGGAGCGAACCGATGATAACTAAAACATTTCTCTGCCAAGAACCAAGCAACATACCATGCCAAACTGCCCGGGCATGTGTGTTGGGGAGTCTCCTTCCCTATGTCAAGATATTATCCGCTTTGGGTGGCACTGACTCGCCCACACAGGATTAATCACATCCACCTTAATGCGTCTTGATTAGGGGTCAGTTTCTCTCCTCCCCCATAGCCAGGGCTTTTCACACACAAACAGAGGAAATAAAACCAGAACATTGCATATCCAAAAAGGCAAAACAATCTACCAAAACAGGTACAACAAAAAACAAAACTCAAAACAACTCTGGGTACTGGGTACGCATATGTGCTTCCCTCTCCCACGTACTCTCCTCAAGCCCATCATGTCTCCACAACACACGAACCAAGGGGATGATTCGCCCACGAAGCACCTTCTCATTATGATCCTCAATCATCACTGGACTCTCCACAAAGGTCATGTCGTCCTCGATGTCCAGCTCACCCCAATCAAGGACTTGTGAATCGTCGTGCAGATACTGACGGAGCTGGGAAACATAGAAGACACCATATATCCCCATTAGCGGCGGTGTCAACGTTAGCTGATAAGCCAACTCGCCGATCCTCCACAACACTTCGAAGGGTCCGATGAACCTAGGGGAAAGCTTACTCCCCTTGCCGAACCTCTGATGCCCATGCCGAGGGGATACCTTCAAGAACACATAGTCCCCAACCTCAAAATCCAAGGGCCTTCTCCTGGTATCAGCATACGACTTCTTTCGGTCCTGGGCCGCCTTCATCCTTTCCCGTATGAGCTGAACCTTCTATGTCGTGCCCTGCACCACTTCCGGGCCAAGGATGCCTGACTCTCCTACATCGGCCCAACACACAGGTTAACGGCATGGCCTCCCATAAAAATATTCAAATGGGGTCATGCCAATGGTAGAGTGATAGATATTATTGTAAGAGAACTCTACAAGGGGAAGGTGTCACACCCATGATCCTCCTGGGTCCAGAACACATGCCCGTAGCATATCCTCCAAGGTATGGATGGTACGCTCTGTTTGTCCATCTGTCTGGGGATGGAAAGCAGTGCTAAGGCGTAACTGGGTGCCAAACGCATGATGAAATCCTCTCCAGACTCGCGAGGTAAACTGTGCATCCCTATCCGAGACTATAGACTTCGGAACTCGATGCAACCACACTACCTCATCCACGCTCTTTCGTGCCAAAGCGTCCACAGTACTCAACTCCCTGATCGCCAGAAAGTGAGTCAATTTTGTCAACCTGTCCACTACCACCCAGATGGCATCGTATCCCCTAGGTCCTTGGGTAGTCCCATGAAGAAATCCATCGAGATGTCATCCCACTTCCACTCGGGGACATCTAGGGGCTACAGTAGGCTGCCTAGAACTCGGTCTCCAGCCTTCACTTGCTGACACACTAAGCACTTGGCCACAAACTTGGCCACCGCTCTCTTAACTCCGGGCCACCAGAACTGCCTCTTCAGTCCCTGGTACATCTTGGAAACTCCTGGGTGAACCTCAAGGGGTGAGTTTTGGAGCTCACCGAGAACCTTGCCGCACATCACTCCTGGAACAAACAACCTTTCCTAGAAAATCATCTGGTTCTGACCATCCTCTGTCCATCTTTCCGGAGCATTTCCCTGGTCAACTCGGTCACGCATTACTTCGCACTCTGGGTCTCCCCACTGAGACTCCTCCACTTGTCGAAACAGATATGACTGCACTTTCATCTGATATAGGTAGCCTCTACCGTTATCCATCTTCTCATCCAGGTGTAAGGTAGCCAACTCCTCCATTGCCTTCCAAGCATCCTCCAACTCTTGAACCGCATCCTTCTGCGTCCTCCTACTCATGGAATCGGCCACCACATTGCCCTTGCCCTCAGTATAAGAGATCTCAAAGTTGTAATCATGGAGGAACTCCACCCATCTCCGCTATCGCAAGTTTAAGTCCCGCTGGGAGAAGATATACCTCAATCTTTTGTGATCCGTGAAGACCACAAAGCGTTCCCTGATGAGGTAGTGCCGCCATAACTTTAGCACAAAAACAACCGCTGCAAGATCTAGGTCGTGGGTGGCGTAATTACACTCATGGGGGCATAGCTGCTTGGACCCATAAGAGATCACCCCTTGTCGCTACATCAACACGCATCCCAGGACCTGTCCCGAAGCATCACAGAAAATCTCCTAGGCCACCCCATCTTCTGGTAATCTCAGCACTGGGGCACTAACCAACATCTCTTTCAGATAGCTGAAGGCTGACTCGCACTGCTCACTCCACACGAAAACCGGGTCTTTCTTGGTTAGGGCTGTCAAAGGGGCCTCAAATTCGAGATATGTTGGGTACAAACCTCCGATAGTAACCTGCCAGTCCAAGGAAACTACGGACCTCTTCCAAATTCTTGGGTTCTTCCCAAGAAAGAACTGCCTCAACTTTTTATGGGTCCACCACTACCCCCTGCTCGGACACCACATGCCCGAGGAAGTGCACTTCCTATGTCCAGAACTTTCATTTCGATAACTTCCCATAGAGCTGATGTTGTCGGAGGACCTCCAAAACTGTCCTCAGGTTCTCTGCGTGGTCATCTTCTGATCGTGAGTAGACCGGAATGTCATCGATGAATACGACCACAAACCGATCCAGGTACTCCCGGAGGATGGAGTTCGTAAGCCCCATGAACACAGCCGGGGCATTCGTAACACCGAAGGGCATGACTAAGAACTCGATGTGTCCATACCTGCACCTGAAGGCCGTCTTCGAGATGTCATTCTCCTTTACTCTCAACTGGTGGTACCTAGACCGTAGTTCGATCTTCGAGAACCATCCTTCCCCTTTCAGCTGGTTGAAAAGATCGTCTATCCTCGGAAGAGGGTAGAAATTCTTGATCGTCACATGATTCAGCCTCCTGTAGTCTATGCACATCCTGAGACCACCATCTTCCTTCTTTGTGAACAAGACTGGAGAACCCCACAGTGACGCACTCGGGCGAACATAACCCCTCTTCATCAGATCGTCAATCTGGATCCGCAACTCTCGTAGCTCTGAAGGAGCCATCTGATAAGGAGCCATCGAGATTGGTCGAGCGCTGGGAAGTAGGTCTATCCCAAACTCGATATCATGCCGAGGGGGTAGATTCATCACCTCCTCAGGGAAGACATCCATAAACTCACGGACGATCTCTAGCACTTCCACCATTTCAACATCTACTGATTCCACTGTCAGCTTGGTCAACAAGGAGAGGAGAGGTTCCTCTCGCCTGTTTCCCTTCAGACTGCTCCGCTCGCCGGTGAAGGTAACACGCCTGCCGTCCAAGTCTGAGAACACCACCCTTCTTCAGAAATAGTCGATGATGGTACACACAGAAAATAGCCAGTCGATGACTAGGATGACATCGTATGGCTGAATCTGTTGATGAAGAAGATCCCTAACCGACTGATGTGGCACTATCATCAGTCTAAATCCCCGAAAAACAAACAACAAGTTGGTCTGAACCCCGACTGGTGTGCTCAACACCAGGGGCATTGGAAGTCTCTCCGCATCTAAACCCAAGGAACAAGCTAGACTGGGTGCAACAAAGGAGTGAAAATCTCCTGTATCGAACAAGGCATAAGCAAGAGTGCTAAACAGACTGATCATACCTCGAATAACCTCTAGCCCTGCCGAAACTGCTTCCTCTACGGTGTGAAACTGTCCATGCACAGATCCTCTGCCCCTCGGCTGCTGACAACCTCCCAGACCACACCCCATTCGAGGTCCCTGAGGAGCACCCTGAGGTCGGACTCCTCCTCCTATGTCTGCCCTCGGAGGAGCGGGAGCTCGCTGTCCCTGCTGCTGCTACTGGAAAGGTCTGGCTGGAAGCTGCTGCTGGGGTGGGTGGTGGGGCTGTCCACCACCACCGTACTGCACCCGGTATGGGAACTGACTCCGGAGATATCCAGGGCTCCCACAGATGAAGCACCGCGATCCTGAGCCTGATGGAAAAGGGCGAGGGCCGGGGGATCGAAACCGATACTGCTGCGGTCTGCTCCCTACTGGTCGGAACCTGGATGGTCCTGACGCTGGAGGCCTGGTGCTGAAGGCCTTTCCCTTCGATGGTCCCAGCTGGATCCCCTCTCTTGACACTTATCCTAGAGCATGCATCCTATCCACCACTCCGGCCTTCTTCTGGACCTCCAAGTACGTCGGTAGGGTGAAGTGGGTAACAGCATACTGGAGGGAGGGCCAGAGCGCCTCCTCTAAACGCCTTGACAGAGACTCCTCGTCAGGAAAGAGGTCCGGAGAAAAACATAGGAGGTCCTTGAACTTGATCCCTAGCTCCCTCACGGACATACTCCCTTGCTGGAGGGAGAGTGGTTCCTGCATCTTTTTTGCCTTCATCGTCGAGGAGAGGAATTCCGACCGGAACTCCCTCTCGAAATCCGCCCAAGCCCCCACAGACTCTCTCCTCTCCCCCAGGTAAAGCGTCCACCGTTGACGCGCCGCTCCCCGCATCTGGCTGACGGCCAGAGGAACCCAGTACTCGGCCGGGGCCCGAATCAGGCCGAAAGCTATAACTAGATCCTCTAGCCAGCCTCCCGTCTTCATGTCGGAGGTGCTGCCCTCATACTTCTCGAGGGCCTCTCGCTGGAAGGCCTGAAGAGTCTTCTGCCACTGGTCATCCTCTTCCTCTCGATCAGCTCTCGGTCGATCATCCAATGTAGTCTCCGAGGCCTCGATCGCCCGTACCAAACGTGGTCTCCTTCCAGGTGCCATACCTGCAAGGTAAACAAGGAATTCCTAATCACAAGTAGTGCAGAATATCGTTCTTAAAACTTCATAAAATTTTAATTTATTCCTAATTCCCAAGACATCCCAAAAACAAAAGAACACAAGTCATTATGATGCATGTACCATTCCTAGGATATCTACCCTGTAATTAGTGTGGCCTCATTTGGTCGTTCGGTAGGTCCATAGTCCTTGCATCAGATCACGGGGGACCTAAAATCCCGTATCCTAGCCAGTCTACCCTGGACTAATTCACGCGCCAAAGTCACGCAACACTATTTCCTTACCATCCCAAGCAATCTTCACTGTGCCTAACTCCAGACTCCATCCTATATCTCAACCATCACCTCTGATACCATTCTGTCATGACCCGCCTTCACTAATAGGAGGGAAGGGTCAGCAGATTTCCAGGCCCTTCCTTCTTTAAGTTGAAGAAGAGATAATGACCCCCGAGACCCACCTTCAATAGGTCCCAGAGTGGAGACTATCAACAAGGGTATAGAAATTTCTCACAAATGGAAGTCATAACCCCTTTTTGTTTTATATGATCGAGAGATAAGATGATGAAACTCAACAAAACCAAGGTAAAAGAAAGTAAATCCAAAAATAAACCATTCCCACATGCATGTTCCAAATGTAAAAGCCACAAAGTGCCAAAGGTGACAACAAAGGTAAGTACCGAAGAAAGAAAAAACATCAACTACAACTGCCTCAAAGGCCCGAGCTAGTATGGTCCTGCGTGATCCCCGAAGTCCTCCTGGAAACCTAAAAGTAGTTTTATATACGTAGGGTGAGCATACAAGTACACTCAGTAGGGAAAACCAAAGACTCTCATGCACAAGTGGGGGAACATACTGAAGTCCTGTGAGAAAAAGGAGTAAACCAAACACCTATCAAGGTAAATTATCCACCCAAGCCTCACCAAGGCACACTCCCCAAATAACGCAAGTCAAGTAATATATATAATAAGAGCACATCGATGTTTGGGTACCCCGCACCACTTTCCCACTGGTTATTGAGACATCCTACGCATAGGACCAATCCCGCCATTCTCACAGCAGTCCCACTGCCATACCCGCCCGCACACACCTGGGCCACAACCACAAGCAGTCCCACTACCGAATCCCGGCCGCAAACACCTGGGCCAAAACTGTCACACATAACCACGCTTTCAAACACCTAGGCCAGAACAACCACCACCACGCCCGAAGACACCTGGTCTAGAAGATCCACTGCCATGCCCGAAGACACCTGGGCCTCATCCCGAAGACACATGGGAAACCACCTACTGCACACACCTGGCCAACTACCACACTACCCCGACCGAAGGTTCTTGGGCTAATAATGAACCTCAAGCCATCAAATCCTACCCAAAGATACTTCGGATATCTGTGAAAGGGACCCGAAAAGGAGCTAATAACCAGCCACTAATAATAGTGTTGGAAAAAAACCCCTCCCCCATGAAATGGGGGTGTTCGGCACTAAGTGCTCAACTTGGGTGGGGCGCAAATAAGAAACACAAAACAAAAAATATATACAAAGGTAACAAGCACTCACCCCAAACTAGGTTTTTCTTCATACAGTCTACAGATCACAACATCACTTAAGTCTGAGTCACAACTCTTGCCAACAAAACCCATTTGTCCCATTCTTGTTTTCATGTTCAATAATATTTTTTAATTATGTTCAAGCACTACTGGGAAACTAGTAGGCATAGGCACAATTCCAAGAAATTAAACAGTCAAACATCAACTGTAACGCCCACACCTAGTTCTCAACAATAGAGGATTCTACCCCAATTCATGATATAAACAAGTACCCACCTGGTCTTAAAACTCACAACCATAGAATCCATAACAATAGGGGATCCCATCCCTAAATTCACACAACCACTGAGAGTATAAAGACAGGGGATCCCATCCCCTTCCCACATCTCTAGCAATTGGACCGAAAAAGAAAACAACCAACTACCACCACCAAAAAAAGTTAAGGCCATGCCGGTATTTTTATATTTAAACAACATAAAACACTCCATGATTTCAATTTTCGTGTGTTTTAACTGGGGTTATCACAGAAGGATTAATCCTGGTGCCTCAATTTATTTGGCCTGATATACGTGATTAACTAATTTAATTTCACAACAGGAGTTTACAACCACAAAAATCCATTTAAAACATCAGCAGGGGTTCATTAGTGCACGAACAACGACCACCAACAACCTCGATTTTCAGAAGGCATAAGCCAGCACAACTCAACAGGATGGTCATAATATAAACAACATCAATGATCACACCCCCCTTTCTTTATATAATCCAGTTCATTATCTTTATTTAGGTCTGGTTTATCCAATTCTACAGAATAGAAACACACCCACCCCGCATGATACACAAAAGAGAGAGGCTAAAGAGAAATTACCTACTTGTTGATAGATGATCGATGTTTAGGCCGGGCGCGTAACATTACAGATAATGATGCGGCGCGACCGATGCACCAGAAGCTGTTTGTGAAAAGCCGCGTTCGAGGAATGGAGAAACCACAACTAACCCTTAGTTTATAAGATCCGTGGCAGGTTGAGGTGTGAAAACGAAACTGCGTAAGGCGCAGGGGTCGTGGGTTGACCACGCGGCTCCACCCGTCATTAAAGGGGTTCAGGTGGTTTAAACCGACTCATTAATTAATTAAGTATTTAATTAAAACGCTTATGCGTGTTACGGGTCTTTAAAACACACTAAAACAGGTCATAATAGGGTTTAAAACCCTATTTGCGTAAAAGGTAGTGCTACTGAAAATAACCCGCGGGGTAGGCCAGAGCCACCGGTAGCTGAGAGCTACCGATGGGTGATAGCTACCGGTAGGCTGCAACGACTGGTAGGCCGAGCTATCGGTAGGCTGCAGCGATCGGTAGGCTTCATCTACCGGTAGGTCGTAGCTACCGGTAGGCCGCAGCTACCGGTAGGCCGAGCTACCGGTAGGCTGCGGCCACTAGTAGGCCGAGCTACCGATAGGCCTACTACTGGTTGGCTAAGGCTACCGGTAGGCCTACACCACCATGATTCCCAGACCTGAAAACCCAAAACGAGATTTACACAAAGTAATGGACCCCAAAACCCGGGCCATTACATTAAGGATCACCGAAATATGATCATCCCTAAATTCATATTCGTGGGTTGTAACTGATAATACCATGGAATAAAATTATATTCATATCTAATATCTTGTAAAATCTATTAAATTAACATATATAATTTGATAATGATGAAATTTAAAATAATAAAATATACCAACACTTATGTTATGAAGCTAGTTAAATGTGATAAAAATTACTTATACCCAGTATTGAATATTTGTAAAAGAAAACTAATATAAATAAATATATTGATTATAAATGAGTTATATAAGTTTCTGAATTTATAAATGTGGTTATTAGATTTTTATTTATTGAACATGGTTTAATTATTATATAATTTTAGTGTATTTTGAGAATAAATTATGGTAGAGGATACGGTATTCATCTCAAATTACTCTCTTTAAGTCATTTTTGGTATTGTCAACCTAAAATAATTTATTTGGTTTATATAAAACCTATACGATATCAAAAATAATTAATTTTTTTTAATAATTGAATGTGAAGTTCAATTATAATTCTTATCATTGAATGGTTTTTCACTAACATGTTTATTATACAATACGGGTTTTCATTATCTTATTTTTATTTCATTATGACTTGAAACATATTATACAAAATTTTTCTGTTGTATGAAGTTCAAATAACTTAAAATTCCTTGAATTTTATATTCATAAATTTCTTTTAATTTATTATATAAACTATGAATAATTATTTTAAATATTTTTTATTAATTATAACTCAAGTTTTTCACCAGTTATAATGGGTTTTTAACTCAATTTTCATTCATTATGTTTAGATTTTTCACTAGAACATATTTCATATTAGTTGGTTAAAATATTCCCATTTATTTTATTCTCTTAAATTATTTTTATTATATACTTTTCTATCACATAAATCATTTTTGAAATCTATTATACTTCATGGTGTATGTTTCCCATAGCAGATATTGATAACTCAAACCTCATTTAATTGAGTCATAATGTTTCATATTTATCATTCATTTTCCATACATTAATTCGCGAAATATTTCATTTTATTATATATTATTTTATAGCCATTATTTGGAAATTAAATTTTAATATGAATGAGGTATTTGTTAATGTTCATAAAATGTTAGCTTAAAAAAATAAATTTTGAAAATAATAAATTTTGTTTTTCCCACATTCATGAGTTTTTACTTGCCTCTTTATTTATCAATGTTAACATTTATTTCTTTTTAATTCTCTATTATAAGTGATTTTTTTAGAAGTGATATTTTTAAAATCCTTTCATGTAACCTTTACAATGATACCTTGTATAAAGATATGTAAATGTTTATATTGAGACAGTGATAAAAATATTTTTATAGCATATTTTATATTTATTGCTTATATTTCCCCTATTGTTTTTAAAATAATTTAACCTAATGAGGGTTTTGTTTCATTATTTTTCATCTAATATATATAAAATAATTTCGTAGATTTAATTCATGGTATCAAATAAGTTGATTCTTAATCCTTTATTTTGTGATAGAATTTAAAATAATCATTTTGATGAGGTGTTTTGTACAAAAAAAAATATCATCTTATGTTTCATTGTTGAACTAGGCTTATATTGTGAGGACCCATCCATAAAATATTAAAATTTTGGTTATTATAAAATTAGAATTCAATTTGATTAATTCAAAAATATCATTTTTTTAGAGTTTTAGGGAATTATTAAAAGATTTTATATATTAAATCCATACATCTCATGTTGAAACATCAACACATTATCCATGTTTTTCATAAAAAATTATTTACACTAAACATGATTATTGTTTCATGAATGATATTCAAAAAATTAAGAATAGATTATTCTTTTACCATACATATCCTTAAAACCTATGGAAAGAATTTTAAAACATGTGACGATCCTATAATGTAAAATAAGGGCAATAAAAATATCGAAATAAACCTTCTGTATTATAAACCATATTAAAAATGACGTTATTTCTTAAAAATGCATTTATCACTATTAAAAGTGAATTATTCATATATTGTGCAGAATTTATCTTTATACAAAAAATAAAATCATAAATAAATAATTTAGATATCGTATTGAATCCTTTTATATTCATACATACTTAATATTATAACCCTTATATCTAACATATTATTTGCATCCCACATTGATACCATAAAATAAACTATGTGGTTATACTTGGATGTAATAATCATAGTTATATTTTGAATAACCATTACAGTAAAATTCAAAAATAAATATAAATATATGGTATGGAGGTCCCTCACACACCCATAATTATATAGTTTATAATTAAACCATCCATCATCATAAAAAATCTAATTAACCATAACATTATCATTAAACAAGAATCCTTGTGTCATAAATAATATCTATTGAAAATAAACACTTATTTTAGAGGAAAGATGTGAATATACAATGGGAAAATGTTCTTTGAAAATAACCATGTTGTATAATAATAGAGGATTAAAAAAATAAGGGGTAATGAAATGGGGAAAAGTATCCCCTTTTTTCTATGATAAATAATATTACTTTTTAAATTTTTAAAAAGTTACATTAAAGATGATTATAAAGAAAATTCACTTATATAAAACCACAGGAAAATATTTTCGAATAAGTTTGACATAAATTATAGTATTCCCTTCGTAGAAAAATTCATTTCCATATAAATAAATTTCTTCAAATATTTTTAATATCATTAACATGAAAGTTAATGATTTATAAAATAAATCCTGAAAAAAAATTAAAACATTGATTTTTAGTTAAAGAGTCTTTCACATTATGTTTAAATGAATTATATATTTCAAATAACATAAATTTTAATGAAATTAGACTCAATAATTATTAAATTTCTATTCTCGTATACATATATAGTTTTATTATAAATTTATTATGTTTATTTATGGCCATATTTATGTGTTATAATGTTCAAAATAGTTGTTCCGAGAGAGTTTGATTCATGGATTCATGGTCATTTCTCATTTTTAAATGAAAATTTCTTTCAAATGATAGAACTAATAAATAAGTGAAATTAAAACGTTTTTATAAAATTCCATAAGTTTAAATGGTATTTTATATCATTTTATTATATTATATGAAGATGATTCATTTAAAAAAAAATAATGAAAATTGAATAGTATATTATGGTCGTTTTTCTCACCATCATGAATTCGTTTTATTCCATATAAAATCCTATATATATTTATATATATATTACTTACCTTAAAAATAATAGGTTATAATATAATTATTACAATATTATTTTACAATAATAATATTTTTATGACCAACCACAATGGTGGTAATAGAAAATAAAAACCCATTATCCATAGTGATGGTTAATTTCTATTATTTGTACAATAATTTTGTTTCATTGAATAAAAGGATATTAGAAAAACTAGGTATATAATCCCTTTTATTATAAATATAATATTATAGTATATAAATTATATTGTATTTATTATTCCTTGATGGCTGAATGATGTGAAGAGATGGTATAAGTTGTAAATCAATTAAAATAGTGGTTTGAGAAAGATACTTCTAGGATATCACATCTTTGAAGGATCCGTTAAGTAATATTGAATTGATATTTTGGTAATAATATTACCTATTTAATGTATCTTTGGAAGTAAAGAATATTATTTTTTATAGGATGTTTGATCTTTAAGGCTTAATGTGTTGAAATCAAGTGAAGGAAGGAGAACACTTTTTTAATTTAGGTGGGGGAATTATTAAAATTTCATAATATACTAAAATATAATGCAACTATTATAAGGAATTAGTCTTCCAAATGAATTATTAATTCACATGGGATAACTATTTAGACCATATTTTTTCATATTTTTTTTATTTAATAGTTATTTGACTTTTAAAAAAATAATAAAATATTATATTCATGAAATACCATAGTTTTTAAAATTGATACAATTCTTTTCTATGGCATTATAAAAATCATAAATATGATTAAAATTATAATAAACTATTTTGTTATGTCATATTAATTTCATAAGTATTTATAAAATTAATAGATCATCATAATTATCTCAAATTATATTTATTTTAAAATTTATATATCATTTGTTTTAATTTGAGATTAATTAATAAATTAATGCATCATAGTTGTGCACGAATTTAAGGTATTTATTTCTTCCATAAAAATTATAAATAAATTACAATGAAGAAAGGAAATTTATTATATTTCCATATTCTAGTTATGAACAGACATATCATCTAGAAATCCATATTTTAAAATGTTTTACTAATTTAAAACCATATAGTGAACAATCCTACTTTTATTTAAATTAAATACTTTCACAGAATTAATATCAACCAAGATGATCAAAAAATACATAAATTCCTCCCATTTATGACTATGGTATCAAATTATTCATAAAATATGGTCTATTAAAATTGTAATATCATTTAATGGTTTTATAATTTTAATTAAAATCATTTTATTAAAAAAAATTCTCTTTCATATGAACAACATCAATGACGTATAATCATTAATGGTAATTATTTCATATAATAAATTTAAATATAAATTAATATAATTAAAATGAATAAATTAGGATCAATATAATTTTTTATTCCTTTATTCTGTATAATTACTCATACAAATATAAAGAAACCCTATTTTAATTTGTTAATTTGAATTTTCTTATCTTCTGCAAGTATTACAAAAGAATTTGGAAAAGTTTAAGTTTTGTGATTATAAAATTAGAGACTATAATTTAAATTAATCATTTATAAATTATATTTATTAAAAAATTTATTGAATCATTTTAACATTTTATTATTAAATATAAGACACAATATTTGAAATTTCTAATGCTACGTAGGCACTATTTCATCATAAAAAATTATTTTAAAATTTATTAGGAAATAAATTAATATTTAAATGAGATATTTTATTTTTAAACAAATATTTATATTATAGTACAATAATTTTTTAATAAAAAATTTTTTATTATTTTTTTATATCAAAATTATGTATGGATGATATCACCAAAGATATAGTATTTTATAAAAAATATAATATTTGCTATTAACTAAAAATTAACACGTTCATAAAATTCCCAAAATTTTTCCACTGTTTAATTCTAATATGATTATTTAAATAATGATTTTCATTTTAACAAATAAATTATATAATACATCAATACATTTATTATAATATTCCTAAAAAACGTTTTTGAAGAAAACATATTTCTAAAAATTAAAATTACTTTACTAAAAATAATGAAAATATTATATAATCATTTACCGATATATTAATATTTAGTAGGATCTATATATTTATTTCATTAATCAAATATTTATATTCATGTTAAATAATTTAATATATAGGATATAATGATAATATTTTTAATAAAAATATGTTGTCATTCATTTTACGCTCTATCTTACATATCATGTATGCTATCAAATATATTGTCTCCTTAACATATTGGGATGTTCCATTATAAAAAACTTAATTTATTTCATATTATATCCTCATATGTGAAGTATAGTAATTAGGATTAGAGTAGTTTATTCTAGATGGCACTATTAAAAAAAGGGGTGAATTGTATATTTTAAAACATTAGTTCAATAATGTTTAAACTATAAAAATTAACTAAACTATTTAATAAAAAGATCAGATTCCTACTTGTCCCTTTATCCGATTTATAGGGTATACTAATCAGATTTATTTGGATATATTAGAGTAAAAAAAATTTCAATCATAAAGAATATTATTTTACCTTAATCATAATAGTTATGATTATATTTAATTTAATGAATCATAATTATATAAGATTGTAATATAAAAATACTAATATAGAGGATTACAAAAGATATAATTAACATATTAATGTATTAGTATATTTAGAAAGGATAAGATAAAATAATTACAAATAAGACAACAGAATATAATTAATTTTTTTAAAAAGTAAGACAACTATAGTAATAAAATAATGACATAAAACTATATAAAATTTAATGGATCTCTATTAACCATTAGAGTATTATATTAAAAACAATGGATAATGGTTTACCTTGTTTTATACTTCTATGAACTTATGTCTTTCATTATGAATGAAAGACCTCGATACGATAACAAACATCTCTTTATATGTATCCCTAAAAATAGTGGATCAAAAAAGTTGTTGGATTCTCTATTTTAATTTCCCCACAAGACCCCTACCGTAGTCATATATCAGGTGAAAAACAGATTGAAAAGGTTATGAAGTAAAAAATGCGGAAACAAATTCCTTTAAAAAAGACTCTAAAACTTTTTAGATGTTATAAATCAATATATTATATCTTTTCTACAATTTTTAGAGTCTCACACAATAGAAATTATAGCAATGTATTCCTAAAAAATGTGTTTGATCCATAATCATGGAGTGGCAAGGTATTTATATGAAAATCCCTAACTGTTATATTTTATTCCCAATGGTCATATTTCTCTGATTTTTTCATAATAACATGGAAACCATTCATTTTAAAAGTTCATGATTCTTTTTCATAACATAATATACGACATAGTATTGAATTACTCTATTATAATGTAAAATGTATCCCAATACAATTGAAAATTTATTTATCTATTCATAATTTAACTTTTTTTAGTATGATTGAATTTTTAAAAATTTCATTATAATGATATTTATGAGTATGAATCCAATTTTTATTGATTTAGATATTTGTATGATTATGATGACTTTTTGATTACCAAGAAAAAAAAAGTATTATATCAGATCTAATAAAAGGTGATTCTGATTATTATCAGTTCCATAATTATTATGATTATTGTTACTAATAAAGTTTGTAACAATTCATGAATACATTACAACAAAATTTAAGTAAGGTAAAATGTATATGTTTCAAACAACAAAATCTATGAAAAAATTGACATAAAATGTCAATAATCATGTATTTATGGAAGTGTTTTTGATATCGAAAGTAGATGGAATTTAGAAGTCATAAATAAATTTTTGACAAAAATTTCCATCTTTTTTGGAATTCAAAAATCATAATACATAAATAAAAAATAACGTTGAATCAAAAAATATCTATTTTCATTATGTACATCACATTCAATGAAAGAGCAATTAACTTTATCAACCACTAAAATTATAAAGCATCTGTATACGATGACGAATACGAAAAAATATCCCTTAAGATAAGAACTCCAATGAGGATCATGCTGTCTTCTTTAAAATAATTTTCTATTATTTTATTTAGACATTTTATTAAAGTAAGAAAATTTCTCATGGATACTATTATTTCTCCCCATTTGAATAATTTATCCCCCTTTTTTATTTTTAAAAATAGTGGAAAATGTATTTGGTTTCATAAAAAGGGTTAATGAAATGAATATAAGACCCAAAATACCAAATTACTTGATAATCCCAAAAACATGAAATAACATTCAAGCAATTTAAAATTTGAATACATACAAAAAATATATAAATAATTGAGAATGTTATTCATGGTAAATAGTTTTACAAAAGAATGATAAATACAATAATATTTAAATGGGAAATGATTTTATCTTTCTTCTTAATCAAGGATATAATGTTGGTTTTCATATTTTTAAACTTTTTATTTCTTGTAAAATTCTTGATATCACATCATCTAAACATATCCTTTTTTCTTATTTTATCTAATTCATTTCTTCCAATGATTCATTCATATTATTTATGCTGATGATTTCATATTTGTAAAATTTTATCCTTGAAATATCTTTGGAAATTTTTTTCATTTTCCCATTGAATTATTTTACATATAGACTCTGAGTATCTGCAATATTCTTAAATTTAACCAAAAAACTCACTATCTCATATATAATATTGGATAAGTCAATAAATGTTTCTAAGGATTCATCCATTTATTTATTTATTTATTAAATGGGTTCTTCATGAATCATGAAATCAATATCAAAATTGTGTTACCATTTCACAACAATTTTACATGATTTCATGTGGGATTGATAAATATCCTGAAGAATTTTATTCTCAGTTGCATATCTAAATTACATTGACTGATAAAACAATGAAATACTCTGATATCTGAATTTTATTTTTATAATCTAGATCATCCTTGTATTTCAATCTATGAAAATATTGACTGTTTTTCATGTATTTTTATATCCTATAAAATATTATGAACTCTTTGTAGTATAATTTTACTCAATGTATATCATATTTTAATTTGAGGCTCTTTTGGGTGAGCCGTTCTGGCATCCCATTGTTTTCTTTCTTCCATTTGTCATATTTCCTTAATAATAGTTTTTAAACTCTTTCTCTAATCTATATTCCATTATATATTAGAATAATATAATTATAACCATCATTTAATTAATTTTAATTATCTATATTGGCACTTGTTTTTAAATTCATGTCTTTTTTATCCTTCTTGGATGAGGATTTAGCTTTATTTATTGAGGGGGAATTTTTCTTTTCTAGACATTCAAAATTTTCTTTCGAGTCAATTCTAGTGGGTAACTATGATGAGGATTCCTCTAATGTTCATAAGAAATATTTCTTATATTGAACATATTCATATTTTTCATTATTTTCATCAAAAGCATCATCTTCTTAATTTTCCTTGTCATATTTATTTTCACATCCACCAAAAAAATCATCTTAATGTATATGTTCTTCATAATAATTTTCCTCCATTCATAAAACACTATTGATTTTTCTATCTTATAAAAAAACACTTAATTACATTTATTTTTGAAATTCATCATAGAGCTATTATTATGAACATGAATACATATTACAAGTGATATTTGGTTCCGATGATCTTCCCTGAGCTTCGAGTTGTAATGATTGATCACCTTTTTTTCCTTTCCATTATCTATTAGAGAGGGAGATTCATTATCATCTACATTGGTTTTAGGAGAAGATAATCTAAAATCTAGATTCATTTTTGTGGATTTGGATGGAGGTAAGGTAACATTTTCAACAGGTTTATCTACTCATTTCATTGTAGAATATATAATTCATGCACCTTTATAATTTTTCTTTGGTTTCTTCTCCTTTTCAGCATTTTATTAAACATTCGCATCATGATTTTTTATTCCTAATTCTTTATTCGGTATAATCCTATTTGGGGATCACCTCCAAACCTCACAACATTTTTGTTTTTCTTTTGTAATGAAAATTCACCAGGGAAGGACTTTTGTTTATATTTTTTTGAGGCTCCAAAGATTCAATTTTCCATTTATTTTTTTGTTCTCCTTGATCAATTTTCATATTCATCTTTTTTATAACAAATTTTTGTTATATCATATTACATTATGATTGTGGAGAGGTTACTCTATTTTTTTTAAAAGAAACATTGATTATTCATCAAATCTATACATAATTATTTTTATAGTATCATCACTAATTAAAATAATTGTTTTCTTTTTTATCATTAACAGATTTTTGGTGTTTATAATGTTCTTGTAATTAAGAAATAAATTTGTTAACACTATAAAAACATAATTATCTAAGATTTAATGGATATAGATATTAATCTTCTGATTCAATGAAATAATTACCAAATGATATCTTCCTTTCCTGTATTACCAAGGAAATTAAAAATAAAAACCCCATGTCGCCGTTAAGGTATCACGATCCCCTTTTCATTGTGTTAGAAAACATTGCATCCATAAAGATACAATCTAAATGTAGGGTGCTAGGTGTTGATATTTCCAAACATCTCTTGATGATCATATAAATATTCCTTAACCTTCATTTTATCGACAAATTTATGATTTTTAGTGAGCTTTTGAGAAGGACATAATTCTTCTCCTTCTATTGAAATTAAAATAAAAATATTTTCATTTCTATAAGTCTTCTGGTATGAATTTCCATTAATTGTAGATGATATTTTTTGTTTTCCATCCTGAAATTTAAATTACACTGATTTATATAAATCATGATCCAAATGAAAATTTTTGGAATCTATATCCTCATTAGATTTAGCTACACATAACTATTCTCATCCTTTTAATTCTACGATTTTTTAGAATACAATCAAACAATTCATAAAAGGGTTTCCCAACTAATAATTCTATTCATATAAACCATTAATCACAATAAATTGTTGTAGGAATCATATTTAAAGAATTGGATGTTGATTCTAACATTCAAAATTGAAGATTTGAGAATATTACTAGAAATATTTTAACCGGAAACCATTCCATGAATAAGCACTTCCACTAAAGGACACATTTTTTTGATGTGGGAGGGGGGTATATTATCTTATATAAGAAAATAATTAGTTGAATCATCTTATAGAATCAGTATTATAGATGGGAATTGCTATTTTCGATCTATCAGTTGTGATTTGAATTAAATAATATTTTTTTAAATATGAACGATTGAGTATTACATACACATTAAAATATTTGTATGGAATACTATTTTTAAAATGTAAATATTTTTTAATAAATCTAAAATAAAATTTAAAAACACCAAATATAATGAATGTAATAATATAGGGAAAAAATACAAGAATAATTATTTTCATAGATGTAAATACTTATATATATCATAATTATGTTCTACTATAATATTTGTAACTTATTTTATTACAATAGTGTTAATGTTTGGAATACAAATAAATATAGAAGATTTGAGAAATAAAACTGGCTAAAGTATTTTAGAAATAAGAAATTTTTAATAAAAATTTTATGAGATAAGAAATTTTAGAAATCATTAGTTTTAGAAAATTTGTAAATTTTTCTAAATATTGTAATTCAATTAAGAATACTGAATCTAATTTTTTTTACAAAAATTTGAGTCTGGAAAAACTCATTATGAAATTTTTTTAGAAAACAAAAAAATTTGAAATGACAATAGGATTGAAAAACAATAATCATATCCCCCCTACAATGCGGAGTAACATAATGTTAGGAGGTTTTGAATTTTAAAATTGATATAAATTTTTAATTTAAATTTACCCTTCCATGATTCTGTTTAATATATTCAAATATATTGGAATGTATGGGTTTTCTGAAAAGATCAACATGTTTTTCTTATAATCCGATGAATTTTTACATGATACCTCTATTAAGTGTGTGATCATTAAGAAATTGGTTACTATTATTTATGATTTTTTGATGTAAGCGATGTGTAGGATTATTACATAAAGAAATTGAACTAGTATTATCAAGCAGTATTTATGTTTTTGTAAAAATAATTCCATTGATTGTGAGAATTTGTGGAAACCACAAAAAATGAGCACAAAAACTACTAACTACTACATATTCAGCATCAGTAGTGGAATGTTCTATTCTGTGTTGTTTTGTACATGAATAATAAAATATAAAATCTCATATGAAATGAAATGTTTCAGATGTACGCTTTCTAACTACTATAAAATAACCTATTTTAACATAAGGAAAACTTTTTTGTTAAAAAATAATTCCAAATGAATATAAATGTTGAAAATCCATTGTTATATAAAAATATTGAAAATTATATTTAACATAATTTATATTAGTTTCCTTTAGGTTTTCATGATATCATTCATAGAAAAAATTAAAAACACATTAAGTCTGATAAAATTAAACATATTTATAGTAAACTTCATATGATACCTCTAAACATTTTTTGATCAACTCGTAGCCTATCCACATAAAGATAAAATTTATTTTAGGTACCAATGGGAGTAATAATATCTTTTTCATTATCTTATCTAAAAATTTTAAGATTATATTTTGTATAAATATTTTGACATATATTATTACCTTATAGTATTTTTGAAATTAGAAAACAAAGAAAAAATGATAACTCACCCATGATAATCATCTCAAACTCATATTTCATAATATCAAAAAATGAATATATTAAATATTTTTCAGTTGATCAGAGCATAATGTCGTCAACAAAATTAACAGTATTTATATTATTGTTAACAACAATTATAAAAAAGTAGGATCCACCACCCCTTAATAATTTTTTTTTTCAAAAATCATGTTAACTTATCAGGCCTTGCACTAGGGTCTTTTTTAAGGCCATATAATAATTTGGTATCCTTAAGATTTCATTTAAGACATTTTTATTTTTAAAACCTGGGGTTGTTCAACAACATCACCCAAAACATATCTATTATGAAAATAAAACTTTACATCTATTTTATCATTTTTTAAATTATTGAATGCTGCAACGACAAATAGATTACGAATAGGTTTAATTCTTGATACCTATGCTTAGGTTTCTTAAATTTCTATGCGTTCTAGTAAATTATAATCTTTTGCACAAGTCATATAAAAATTATAATGATTATTCCATTTTCATCACATATTTTTTAAAAACCCCATTTTACTATATTTATGGTATTATTTTTAATTCATTTATGCAAGGTACATAAGTTGATCCTCTAAAATTCATTTAGCTAATATTTCATATCCATAATCTACTCTTAATTACATAAATTCCCATTAGGGTATTGAGGATAAAATTTATAGAGAAAAGAAAGATGTTTTATTTCATTTTATAAATAACTTCTAGTACTAATATGTTTATCAATTCACTATTGATAAAACAACTAGGAAGATCCCAAAGAAAACACCGAATTGGGTTTTTTAAAACATGTTCATCAACATGGGGTAGAAATTAGTCATTATATAATGTTTGATAAATTATTTGTATTATATTTTACATATTAACGTAATCTTGTAAAAAAATTTGGAATTTTGTTTTGAAAGCACATATAATGATTCTAGTTGGGTTTCCTTAAAAACATAAGGTTTCGTTTCATCAAAATTAACATGAATTGTTTCCTTAACAGTAAAATATTTTTTATTAAAAAAACTATATGCCTAATATGTAGTATCATTGACTAAAAATAATCCTTCAATGGTTTGGGGTACACATTGTTGTAATGTATCTTTTATATTATAGATGAAAGCAAAGCATCCTAATAATCTATTTAACAAACATTTGAATTTATACCTTTCCACAATTTATAAGGATTATAATTAGAAAAATGTTGAATTAATAAAAGATATTTATTATGGAAATTAGTAATAACTTCTTCTACCCAAAAATATACTTAGTAATGGAGTATTCAGTCAAATTTATTTTTAATGAATATGATTTATTCTTTCCAAAAAACCATTTTGTTGAGGAATTATAAGACATGAAAAGTTATTCATAATTCCTTCTCGACTAAAATAAAATTTAATAATAGAATTTAAAAATTCTACAATATATGAACTATGAATATAAATAAATGAATGGTTTTCTTATTCTTATCTTTCAATAAAAATGTTTTTAAATAATAAATGTTTACATATTTCTTTGGTAGAAAATAAACCCATGTTTATCTAGTGTAATCATAATCCAAGAAATATAAATTATATTTTCCTCCATTAGTCATAGTTTGTGTATGACCTAATAAATCATTGTGCACTAACATTAATTCAACAAAATGGGATTCATAAATAATATATTTAACTTTATAACAACGTGTCTTACTATTTCAACAAGGGTAATATAATTATAATAATAACATCTATACACAAGTGGATCCTTAAAAATAATTTTATTATTAAAAATGGATATGTTTCAAAGGTTATAATGTCCAAACCATCAATTTCATAACCTATGTAGATCATATATTATAGTAAGACTGGTTATGTATTGTATCATTACATTTCATATGTTTAGTGTGTATACATTTTCAAGACGATGTGAAAAAAGAATGAATTTAGCATTACAATTATGTAAAATACACATATAATTTCTAATCATAATAATGTAACCTTTATCAAAAAATCGACTTATGATTTTAAGGTTGTTCTTAAGACCTCTATCAAAAAAATTGAAATTAAGTCTTCACAAAGAATAACTATTTTACCAAATCTAATAATCTCTCCATGTGAATTATGTATTAAAGTAACATTTCCACCATTCAAATTGATGATATTTTCAAAAAAAGTATTGATTACTTTTAATTTTGAATGGAAAATACACTATCCATATACCAAGTATTATTTTTACTGATACTTTCCATATTTTACTGATGACAAAAACATTTGTCTTTTGATACCCAAGCCTTCTTTTGTCATGAAATATCAAGAAGAAATTTTTTTAATCCACATTTTTTGGAAGAATATACATTGTGGATTCCTAATGATTGTTCTCTATTAGGATATTTTTTTTCCAATTTCATATAAAACATCATTTAGTGAATAAATTGGGAATTTTTAGGAATAATGAAATTATTTATAAAAAATGTTTTTTTGTGAGTTTACCTGATTCTATAACTAGTACCATGAGAATGTATTTTGTAATATATTTTACAAAAACCATCCTTATGAAATGTAATGTCTGAATATGTTTTATTAAAGAATAAATTTCATATTTTATTTTAACTACAAAATTATTATTCTCTTGGGTAGTGGTCCTGGAATTGAATTTATCAAAACATGTTTGTAAACTATTCCTTTCAGAAATTTATTTTTCTAAATATCTTAAGATAGTATCTTTTTCAAAACAATCCTTATCAAGATATTTATAATTATTTGAAACATCTATTTTTATTCATTTATCCTTGAATTTTAATTATCATGTTATCAACTAAATTTAATTTTTTTTTTTAAGGATTTTTGGAAAATTAAAAGCATTATTAAATGTCGTAAGATTATTATCCTTTCTTGAGGAACATTTTCAAAACCTAAATTTATAATTTTTGTCATTATCAGATTCTGGATAATTTTCTTATAAATATATGTCTAAAAAGTTATCAATAGCTCATATGATTTCCATAAGAAAAAAAATATTTGTTATTATGGAAAGAAGAAAAATGTTCCTCTTTCTATAACTATTATTTTCAAAATATTTAACTGAGTAATACTCTCCAATTTAAAAATAATAAAAAATTTGATTATGTAATATTCATCATTCCGACTTATAAATCTTTTTCTAATTCCATTTAAAATTCTTATGCATCCTGTATTTCATTTATAGACTTGGAAAATATGGTTAAATATGTCTATCTTTCTTACAAATATAACAAGTAACATCATAATATTTATATAATTAATTTCGTAGTTACCTTTATTATATATATACTGGAATTCTTTCTTAAAAAATATTTTGTTCATCCTCTAATAAATAATAGATTTTAAATTTTTCAAATGCTATGATTTTTCTGTATCTGATTGAATAACCATTTTCCTTTTTTTAATACCTAACTATAATTTCTAAATATTGTTCTTTTAGAGTTAAGTTGGATGTTTTAGAGAAATCAACACCACAAGCGTTTTTCGTTTCTTTCTCAGAATATATTTTTACCATATGTTTATACTAAATAAAGGTTCGAATAACATCATGTAGAGTGATATTAATAATGTTTCTTATTTCATATATAGTTGTTCTTTTATATTACTTTTAATTTGTAATTATATCTATGATTTTCTCAATAAAAATATAATAATCTAATCATTTCTCACCATTAAGTTGATGACTATTAATAATATCTATAAATAATTGTGGTATATTAGTTACTAATTTCATCATTTATGAATTAAAAAACATAATAATCAGCTCTAATTTTATCACTCCATGATTGAATAAACATTTATGTTCCAAATTTTGAAACCTTTAGCTTCTTTCAAATACAATTAGCCTATTCACATGATGAAATTTGATTGTAGATGAATCTAGTCATTGATCGCAAAAAATATTCCTTTGTAATTAATATTATATTCCATATTATCTACAAAAGAAAGGTCTATTACTTCCTTTTCATGAATTTTGTAATCTATGGCGAGCATAAAAAAATTATCATCCCTAATGATAATAATGATTATCCTCATTCCATCCTTCCAACATTCATAGTAACCTCCATAAAAAAATAGGTTGTGTATTTGGATTCAAATTATTTATTAACCCGACATTGAGTTCTATTATCATTTTAAAAAAGATACAACAATTCTTCCCCGCCGTAAAAATTATTGTAACAAATTTTTGTAAACTAAAAGCTTATAACAAAATTTTGTTATCCTGCAATAGTAAAGAGAATAAAAATTGTATCGAGTATTTGATTATTGGGATCCTACTTTGATACTAATTGGTGTTTAAGTATATATTTAAGATACTAATTAGAATCAAAATAATATATTTTTGATTGAAATATTACAATAGGGGTGTATTGTAGTATTAAAAATATTTGATTAAAAGCATTCAAAATAAAAAAATTCACAAACCCCCTTGATAAAAAATTACATATCTGGACATGACCCTTAGTTTGATTACTATTGTTTTGTAAACAGAGTGATTTTGATATATTAGAGTAAAACAATTTCAATCATATTGATTATTATTTGTTCATAATCAGAATGGTAATGATAATATCAGAGTAAATAATATTAGTTACACAATAATATTTATAAAAAACAATATATATCATATTCGCATAATATTTTATTAATATATTAATGTTTTATCATTTTTATAAATATAATATCAAACAATTACAAACATCATAGTGGAATAAAATCATTGTAAAAATACAAAAAAATACATCTTAATAATAATGGTTAATAGCAGTATAAAATTGATTATATCTCTTTTAAACTTATGATAAATTTATCCAAAATCCTTGGATAGATTTTACCCTTGTTTTATAATTAATACAATGTTTACCTTCCCTTAGAAATTAAATCATTTGATATGATGATCATCCTATATGGGTACCTATCCCTGAATGTTTTTGATCAAAATGATGATTGAATTCTCAACATTGATATCCCCAGAATCCATCCATCGTAAACACATATAGAATGCAAAAAATCTTATTGAAATGTTTACAAAGGAAAAAAACTAAACTATTATTTCATTAAAAAGTGACTCTAAACAATTAAAAATTCCTATGAACAAGCATTTCATGATTTAGAATATTTTTAGAGTTATCTATCATCATCAATTATAAAAAATTATGTACAAAAATTTGTCACCTCTAATATTTTGAATGACTAGTTATTTATTAAAAAATCATTAATAGTCATATTTTCTTCATAACTGTAATATTTCTATCGTTTTTTCATAATGATAAGGACACCATGCATTTTGTCGGATCATGTTTCTCTGGCATAATATAATCTTTTAGTCATATTTTATTGCACTATTATACTGTAATAGATGATCCTATATGATAGAAATTTGTATTACATATTTAGAATTTATACATTAGTTAGTTCGATGTAAATTTTACATATGTCATTACAGTGATCATAATGAGTATAAATTCCTTGTTTATATGATTCTATATTATTCTGATTATGAATAACTTTTCAGTATAAGGTAAAATTAGAAAATATTAAATCTGACATGATAAAAGAGGAATCAAATTTTTATCAGCTTCTTAAATATTATGATAATCATAATTTATAGTGTTATAATAAATTCATGAATACTTTTGAAATAAAATTATGTATACTAAAAAACATATATTTTTGGTTCAAAATTGTAAAAGAAATTGGATTGAAAAAATTAGTAATCAAGTATTTATGAAATATTTTTTCATTTTTGAAACAAAAGGAAATGAGAAGACCTAAAAAATTGACTCAACATTTTATCCACATAGTTTAAACTAGGCCTTTATAACTAGGGGTTGACAATCCAAAACATATTTGATGAAATGTATAATTGTAAGAATGACAATTATAACATCTACATAAAAAGATTAAGAATTGATAATGAGGTTCACTTAAGAAAACACATATTAGGTCTGTAATTATGAAAAAATAAAAATGGAAGAGAAAAATAATTCTCAAGTTCTGATATATAGTTCTAGAAAACATGGTCACAAGAAATTAAACCATAACAAAACAGAAAATCCGTGATTGTTTATGAAGGCATGGATTTATCATTAAGAAAATAAAACATATAAAATTATATTTTTAAGATCCATTTCCTAGAGTTGAGGAATTAATTTACCTTCTATACTAAAAGAAAAAAAAGAAACATACATACATGAAAATTATAGTTTCATCCTTTAATAAATCCCCACAACAATCTTATTTTTTCTCCAAAGGATGAGTACAATTTTTTAATTCTTGAAGTAGTAGAATCAATTTATAATGATTGAAAAATACAAATATATTTTACTATATATTCCCCATGTCTTTAGAAATTAACCAAAACCAAAATGGTTAGTAAAATATAAGATAATTCTATTCCAGAATAAACATTCACATGATAAAGAACTACTTTAATATATAAAAAATAAATAGTAATACCAAAAGTTCAACATAGATATTTCAACAAATTATTAAACTTTAAATTCTTCAAAAATAATCGAGTCTAAGATTAAAACCCAAAAATAGGTATAATATACTTCCAAGATAATATTTAATTTTATACCAAAATGAAATTACTAACTCTTAACGGTCACGTAGAAAAATATAATTTCTCTAATCATATAATCTATATTATTTTATAATCATTTATATAAATAAATAGATTCACAATAAATACATGAAGAAATTATATTTGAACCCAGAATACAATTAATGATTTATTCTTTAAATAAAATCCCATAATATTATATTTAACATAATCTTAAGGGATTCCCAAAATAGTAAATGTCTTTAGAAATAACAGTAGTCACTTAATCACCATATCAATTTTCATTCCAATGGCATTTTATATACTAATACATAAGTCCTCAAAATCATCTTATTCTTCACCCATAAATCATTATACTAGAAATAATTGTACTAAATGGAACATCATGTAGGCTAGTGGTAGTCATTTAACCCTTGTCTACCATCAGTTGTGGGTTCAATTCCCGTGGCCTTTCCAAATGTGAAATATTGTATTCCAACATGTAAGATTTCCTTTATTCTAAAAAAATATAACTCTTATAACATTTATTGAAATATGTTAAATATCCTCAAATGTAATAATAACATTTTTAACATGAATTAATGTTTCTACAAATTTTTTTATCTCACACCATTCATTTTTCATCCAAAAATTTAAGAACAAAAAATTACCCCAAAAAAATATGGCCAAAAAAATCTAGTATTCATCGTAAAATTTCATAACATAAATCATCAAAATATATTTCTAATACATTGATCATATGAAAAAAATTATAAACCACGTCTAGTATTCCAATCACTTAAGACAAAATCTCATTGAAACATTTAAATCTCCAAGGTTTATTGACCTTTCTTTAATACTAATTATAAGGACTCTACCTTAAACGTTATATATTCTTGTTAATTTTAAACTACAGTTATATTTATTTCTTTATCAAGGATTTTTTATGTTTACAATTTTAGTGAATTAGTACAAATTATCATATAGTAAATCTATAAATTTCATGTTAAAACTTCTACTGAGTTTCCATTTTCAATTTTTTTTAGCTAAACATGATTATAATCATGAATAATCTTAACAAAATTCAGACTAGCTCATTATTTTTTCATAACCATTGATAAAACCTATGAAAAAAATTTTAAAACAAATTATGATCTTTGAAATAATGGTAATGGAAAGAAAATGAATAAAATAAATTATTAATAAAAGAATAACTAAAAATACATGAATTTATATTCCAAATGGTAATCTTCCTACATTTAAAAGTAACATATACTTAATCTTTGAAAAAGATATATTTCTATAAAACATAAAAAAAATAAACAATTTTGGAATCTTGGGGATTCATTTTTCTATCATAATAGATTTTTATTTTTAAACTAGTTTCTACCATATGATTTATATCATTCATATATACCATTAAATAATCCTTACAGTTATACGTGGATGCAACCATCATAGATACACATAGAATTACCATTATTGTAAGCTTCCTATATAATCATACCCAATTAATTAGATGGATGTCACACACAAACCCATAATATGTTTAAAATATAAAATCCCATCAAAATAATCAAATCCCACGAACCAAAACATGATCTCTAAATAATAATAATTTCATCATAAAAGTCATTCATTTGAAAAAATAACTTATTTTAAATGAATACAATACACATATGATGGGTAAAATTTCATAGAATATAACTATGAAATATTATATATGGGGCTTAAAACAATAAGGAATAATAAAAGCAATAAAATAATCTCCAGTTCTATAAGATAGAATAATCCTATTGAATTTTTTAAAAATGTACATTAAATATTATTTCTAAAGGAGATACCCTTACATATAATAGAAAAATGTATTTTTTAACATGTTTTGAGAGAAATTATGAAATTTAGTTTTTAATTTTTTTTCTGTATTAATAAATTAATTAAAATAATTATAAAATCATGGATTTGAAATATAATGATTTGGAAAACATATTAATAAAACATTTAATAAATGATTTTTTACTTATTGGGTCCCTTAGATTATGTAGGATTGCATTATTGAAATGAACTTCACATTCTATATAATCAAATTATATTCATTAATTACATAATGTAGAACATATTATAAATATATTTTATTTAGTATTACTTTATTAATTTAATTTATGGACATTTCAATGAGTTCTAAAGATTAAAATCCACATTCTGTTAGAGTTTGTTTCATTTTTTCATTGATGTTTCACTTGTGTATAATTATGGATGTTTTTTTAGAATGGAAAAAAATTTACAAAAGTGAAATGAAATGGTTTTAACATATTATTTGATGTATAAATGGCCCCATTTATCATTTTATTTTCTGAAATGTCGACGATTCATTTGATAATATTGTAATAAAAATTGTTTAGTTTATTATTGCTATTTTTGCGACACTTAGATATTACATTAGATTAATTTAATAGCTTGAATATATATTTTTATATAATTAAAATGAATAATTTATAATATAATTATGAAAATATTATTCAAGAGTAAAAATATTTTTATTACTAACTAACAATATGTCAATTGAAATGAAAACACATTATCCATAGAGATAGTTAATCGCCTTAATTTGGACATTTGTTTCATTTAATTATATTAGAGGGTATGAGGAAAAATATAGATAGAATATATTCAATTAGTAATATAAAATTAACTTATACAAATTTTAATAGATTTATAATACATTAATGGACAAATGAGTAGAATAAAATGAACAAAAAAATAAAGATAGATGGTTTAAGAAACTCACATATTTAATGTGACCTCCTGAAGGATCCCATAAGGAACGTGGAATTGGTCATTTTGTGAGACCACAAAACATATTATGTGTCAATATACATGGAGAAGAAATATTTTAGAGGATTGTCTATCTATAAGGCTCATTTTTTTTAAATCATTTTAAGGAAGGAGTTCCCTTTTATAATTGAGGAGGTCATCATTTTTCAAATTTCCTAAAATATTAAAATATAATAAATATATTACAGAGAAAAATACTAAAAAATGGAATATAAAATCAAATATATTGGAATCATGACCATATATTATTCCATTTTAAAATAATTAATATTTTAATGATTTAAATTTTTTTATTATAATATTATATTAATTAATTTCACATTTTTCCAAATTGATACTATTCATTTCTAGGAATTTTAAAACATCCAAAAAAGACTGAAATTAGAGAAATGTTTCTTATGATATCAAAAAAATACCATAGTTGTCCCCATAATTCATGGATCAAGTTAATGATATCACGTTATATTTATTTTAATATTTATCTTGTCATTTATTTTGGGATCCCATTAATTTATTTATTACTACATCGTCATTGTGAAATCATTTAAGTTATTTATTTTATCCGTAAAAATTAATAATATATTTCCATGAATAATATTAATATAGTATACCTACGAACAGTATTTATAATAAAACATATCATTTTAATAACCATATATTAAAATGTTATTCTTATTAAAAACTGTAGTGTGAACTGTAACCACCCGAAATTTTTAATTACATTTTATTTCCTAATTTTTAGTGATATTTTATTTTATAAAAAACAAAAATATATCTTTTAATTAATAAAGTGTGTATAAATAAAATTAGACCATTGGGTTTTGGCTGTTATATGACCGTTAGATACTATAATCTTAATATTGTGTTTTTATAAATATGGATATCTTGGTTAATTAATAATGAAAAAATATTGGAGGGCCTCATCTAGTAGTCTCAAGCCATATAAAGCCCATTTTTCGGAGCTTAGTATGGAGGTAGCATCACTGGGCTTTTCTCTGGGCCAAGCCCAAGATGAACATCAACGTATGATGCTTGAACGGAATCGTCGGAGAGAGAAGTTAAAGCTGATAGAAATCACCACTCGGGCAATGTTGTCTGAGCTACCCCAAGATTCCATCACCATAACACACCTTACACTCAGGTACTATTATGGTGTTATAAGGGGCTATGTAATGAGACCTTAGCTACTTTATGTAATCCTTTTATATAAATAAATTTTTTATTTTTTTTATTGAAAAGTTTGTTAATTTAAAATATCCTGATAAATATAGAATGTGTTTTATTGATGAATTAATGAAAAAGGGATATTTTTAATTTTTTTGTATTCATTATATTTTGAATAATGTGAAATTAATTTAAAAAAATGGTCTTCTACAATTGTGATTAGTGTGAAATTTAGAGTCTAGTAAGAGAAACTTGGTTTTTAGTGAATAGTAAAGTAGGAATAGTAACAAACCCATATGAATAGTAATGATTAGTAATGAATATAAATTTTAGAAGAAACAAATAAACTTCACCCATGAATGTATAAATAAGTCGACCAAAACTAATAGACCAATCTCACCATGAATAGAAATTTCGCAGTCACCATTGCGGTCACCATTTGCATGTTTCCTCCTATTTCAAGCTGATAGACCAATATCACCATGAAGGTAACAACATTTTTTTGATTCCTTTCTGCTTCAAAGACCACCAACCTTTAGTGGATCGACTAACCTATTGATTTCTGAGGAGTGAATCAGCTCTATTGGGAAGATCATTTCTGTGCTCTACTGTTTAGAGCTAGAGGAGGTCACCCTGGCTGTCTATCGCTTAGAATGAGAAGTTGATCAGTGGTGAGATATTATTAAAAAAAAAGAGGCAAAGAGTGGAGGCTGAATCTATGGAGTGGGAGGTTTTCATATGGATCTTCTTCAAAAAGTATTTCCCTTGTTCTATGGGAACATGAATGGAGAAGGAGTTTCTTGAGCTGAAGTAGAAGGAGAATGAATCTATGGGAAGCTAAGAGATGAACTTCACAAGGATTTAATGTTACACCTCTAGCATTGTCATGGACCTAAATGGAAAGGATGATAGATTATTCGATGGACTGGGACCTCATCTCTGGAAGAATCCAGCCAACTGAGATTATGAAAGCTATGAATAGATCATGAAAAGTGTGATGAAAGTCGAACTGTAGTTTGGTTAGACGTAGTGGTATCATTAATCCAACGACAAAAAGAGATCAATGGAGCCAATATTAAAGAAGATATTTTATCAAGGAAGAGGAGGCAAGAAAGTGCAATGTCCCACATGTAATAAATGTGGGAAAAAGCATCCAGGGAACTACCTGCTTGGGAGAGGGAAATGCAATATGTTTGGAAGAAATGGACATATTACAACGAATTTTCATATTGAGGTAAAACCTCAACTTCAAAACACTAACACCATGGTAAGATGGTGCATGCCCCACCTGATGTCCAGTGATTTAAGTTTGGAAAACATCGGCACATTTCCAAACACGGTCTAAATCTGAGGGCAGTGGAGGGGAGCCACCATTAGCCTCAGAAAACGCCAAGAGATCAAGGTCGTGCTTTTTCTATCATGACAGCTGGAGTGGATTCTCCAAATGATGTGGTAGTAGGTACTATTTTTGTTCTCTCAAATCTAGAAAGTACATTGTTTGATTCTGGTTCTACAAATTCCTTTATTTCCTCCATGTTTTCATAGAATTTAGAATCAACCGCCGACTTTCTAAAAGTAGAGTTATCAGTCAAGACAACTGGTGGGAATATTCAACCATCATTAGTGTTTAGATACTCTAGTATTTACTTCGGTGATAAAAATCTTATCTCAAATCTAGTAGTCATTTTTATGCTTTAATTTTACATTATACAAGGGATGGACTAGCTCTTAATGTATAATCCTATGATCAAATGAGGAAGTAAATAAATCTCAGTATTCTTGAGAAGAAAACATACAGTTATCTTCCAAGGAGAAATATCTCAACATGATCATTGTCTAAGAGAACTTCTTATATCATTCTTTATGGAATTGATTTTTGAAGAAGAATATGGAAATGAGAGCTTGAGGATAGAAAATGTTCCAATCGTCTAGGAATACATTGATGTATTTCTTGTGGACTTGTCTAGACCTCCCCCTGAAAGAGAGGTTGAGTTATCCAATGAACTCATCCCTGGATCTTATCCAATATCAATGACCTCGATTTGGATGGAAAATGTGGATCTAGATGAATTAAAGAAAGAACTCCACGATCTTTTGGAGAAGGGGTTTATCCGACCGAGTGTGTCTCCATGGGGAGCACCAGTTCTCTTTGTGAAGAAGAAGGATGGATAGATGTGGCTATGTATTGATTATAGAGAACTGAATGGGATCACTGTAAAGAAAAAATAACCTCTTCTATGAATTTATGACTTATTTGACCAACTTCATGGGGCTCAATTCTTCTCTGCGATTGGTCTTCGACATGGTTATCATCAATTGATGGTGAAGAAATAAGATATTCCAAAAACTACCTTCCGATCATGATATGGACATTATGAGTTTGTTGTTATGATTTTTGTACTGACTAATACACCAGCTATTATTATGGAATTGATGAATAGAGTCTTTGAAAACTACCTTGATAAAATTTTGGTAGTTTTTATTGATGATATTCTGATATATTCCAAAAGGCGTGAGGAGAATGAAGATCATCTATGTGTTGTTTTGATAACCGTACAAAAGGAGATACTTTTTGGAATGTTCAGTGAATGTGAATTCTGGTTACAGAAGGTTTCTTTCATGGGGAAAATTGTTACCAATGATGGAATCACAGTTGACCATGCAAGGAAAATGGTTTTAGATGAGTGGATTTATCCTACAAAAATAATTGAGATTCATAGTTTCCATGGATTAGCAAGATATTGTAAGAGGTTTTTTAAAAACTTTTCATGACATTCTAATCCATTAACAAAGTTAGCTCGAAAATGGGTCATGTTTATCTGTACAAAGTAGTGTGAGGAATGTTTCCAAGAGCTAAACAAGATATTGGTTACTGCACCTGCGTTAACTCTGCCCTCAAGTGGAGAAGGTTTAGTTATTTTTAGTTATGCATCTTGTAAAGGGATTGGGTGCGTCCTCATGAAAAATGACCAGGTCATTTCTTATGCATCTCGATAGTTGACGATTGATGAGGAGAACTATCCTACGCATGATCTGAAGTTGGCTGTAGTTGTTTTCTCTCTAAAGATAGAGAGGCACTATAATTATGGGGAGAAATGTGATATATACATAGACCATCAATGTTTGAAGTATATTTTTACACATAAGTAATTGAACATGAGACAAAGGGGATGGTTGGAACTCCTTAAAGACTCTGATTGTTCAATTCCTTGTCATCCCGGAAGAGCAAACAAAGTTGCTGATGCATTAACAAAGAAGGACCTAGTTGTTCTATCCATTATGAGGAATCAAAGAGATCCTTTGATCAATGACCTAGTAAAACTGGACATGGGAATCATAAAGGAATGGACATCATCAACCCTAACACAAATGATTTCTCAACTTTCACTACTATAGAACATAATGAAAGCTCAGGAATAAGATATTTTGTTACAGAATAAGTTTGAGGCTGTGAAGGATGGGAAGTTTTCGGAGTTCAATACTGATCAAGTAGGTGTACTGAATTTTAATACATGACTGTGTCTTCTATCTATTCCGTAAATAAAGAAGGTGCTGATGGATGATGTAAATTGCTCTACTTTCTCTACACATCCTGATAGCACAAAAATGTGCAGGTACCTTCGTGATAATTATTGGTGGGATAATATGAAAATGGAGATTTCGGACTACACATGACGGTGCATGGTATGTTAGCAAGTGAAGGTAGAGCGAAAAATTCCTAAAGGGGTATTCCCATCACTACCCATACCAGCATGGAAGTGGTACAATATCACTACGGTCTTTTTCACTAGTCTCCCAATAACTTCCAAAGGAAACAATGCGATATGAGTTATTGTGGACCATCTCACCAAGACTGCCTATTTTATCACCATTTGGGAATAATTTTCTCTTGATCAACATGTTAGGATTTACGTGAATGAAGTGGTAAGGTAGCATGGAGTACGACTTTCTATCATAACTGATAGTGATAATAGGTTCACATCAAAAATCTTGAGAATTATTCAACAAGCTCTAAGAACTAAATTGAATTTCTGTATGGCCTATCACCCCCACATATATGGAAAATCTGAAAGGACTACTAAAACACTCGATTACATGCTAATAACTTGATTAATGGAATTTAAAGGTGGACAGGATCAACAACTCTCTTTAGTTGAGGTCTCTTACCACAAAAACTTCCACTCGACCATTCAAATGGAACTCTATGAAGATCTATATGGGAAGCATTGTATAAATCCTACGTGATGGGATGAATTTTGTTAGAGAAAGATTCTTGGCCCTGATCTTGTGCAAGAGATGATAGAAAAGGTCCATGCCATCCAGAAACACATTATGGTTGCTCAGAGTCAGCAAAATAGCTATACCGACAACTGTCGAAGGGACTTGGAGTTTGATATAGGTGACAAAGTATTTCATCAGATTCCACCATCCAAGAGAGTCACGAGGTTTGGGAAGAAAGTGAAGGTCATCCCTAGGTACATTGGCCCCTATGAAATGCTTGATCGTGTGGGAGTAGTGTCTTATAAGCATGCATTTCCTCCAAATATGTCTCAAGTTCATGTTGACTTCCACGTATACCTCTTGAGGAAGTACATACCAGACCCTTCACATGTACTAAATCAAGAGGTGGTATAACTAGAAGATGACCTCTCTTATGAGAAACAGCCGGTGGAGATCTTGGATTGTAGAGACAAGGTTCTATGCCACAAGACCAACCACCATGTTAAGGTGTTCTGGTGGAACCACAAATGTGAAGAATCCATGTGGGAACTAGAGGAGTCTATGAGATAGAAGTACCCACAACTTTTACAATCAGAGGGTACAAGATAATATTTCCCAAAAAAAATTTCACAAGGAGGTAAGAATATAACGACCTGAACTTTTTAATTATATTTTTTTCCTAATTTTGTGTGATATTTTATTTTATACTCAACAAAAATATTTTCTTTAATTAAAGAAGTGGGTATAATTAAAATGATACCATTTGGTTTTTACTGTTATATGACAGTTGGTCAATATGACAGTTGGATACTATAATCATAGAATTGCGTTTTAATAAATACGGTTATCTTGGTTAATTAATACAGAATGAAGATTGAATGGCCTCATCCAGTAGAATCGAGCCATATGAAGCCCATCTGTCAGAGAATGGGAAGGAGGTAGCATCACTGGGCTTTACTCTGGACCCAGCCCAAGACAAACTTCAACGTATGAAGCTAGAACAAAATCTCCTACGAGAGATGTTCAAGCTGATAAAAATCACCACTCAAGAAAAGTTGTCTGAGCCACCCCAAGATTATATCACCATAGCACACCTTACACTTAGGTCCTATGCTAGTGTTATATGGGGCTATGTAACAAGACCTTAGATTCTTTGTGTAATTATTTTATATAAAGAAAATTGTTATTTCTTCTTGTGCAAATGTTTTTGAATTTCAAATATTCGGATTAATATAGGATGTGTATTATTGATGAATTTAGGATAAGGGGTATTTTAAAATGTTTATGTATTAATTAAATTATTAGTAATGTGAAATGTTTTTCAAAAAATGATCTTCTATAGTTCTGATCCGTGAGAAATTTAGAATCTAATAAGATCAACTTGGTTTTTATTGAATAATAATATAGGAATAGTAACATACCCATATTAATAGTAATGAATATTAATGAATTTTAATTTGACCAAATAAATAAAAACGTCAACCATTATTGTATAAATACATTTTAGATATCTTAAATGTGACAAAACGGTCATTTTTATGTTTTATTATTTTTGTATGCCATAAATATTTTATTTAAAATGTTATAAATAATTTAATATTTTAAAAAGGATATTTATTTTCATAAAATTAAATCATAAATAGTTACTTTATTGTCTTATGGGTATATGATATTTTTATAGGACCTTTATTACTTTTTTAATGTGTTGCAAAATGAGTTATAGTTTTAAAGTTATATTTTTTGTAAAAAAAAATATTTTATTTGAAAATTAAATTAAAATTATTTAGTGAATGATTAACATAAAATGGACTTAATATTTGAATTAATGGCATCGATATTAGGTTAGGGTGATTTTTTGGGATTTTTTAAAATAGTAGAATTATCGGTGAATTGTAAAAATGCACTTTTGAGCTTTAGGTGTTTAATGACATCATTAATGATGTAATAATATTGTCATCATTCTGGTCAACTTATAATTTGTGAGATATGATACGAGTTGTCCTAGGTGGCCAATACCATGGGAATATACCATGGGAAAGCCCATGGTTTTTCAAATACCACCGATGAGGTGTCCCTTGGAAATTAGTAATTTATTCACTCACTTTTCCTATAAATTACATGTCATTTACCACATTAATTTGATTCTAAAGACATCCTCAATGAAGTTATGGTTTCCTTACATTTCAAATATTCCTCCCAAGGCTTCCTATAGCTTCCCAAGGTCATAACCTTCAAAAATTAGTAGTTACTCTTCATGGTAAGGGATCCTTTCACTCTCCTCTTTTAAGTTATGACTTTCTTTTTGTTGTGTCTTCTAGTTTCCATCTCTTTATGATGAGAGTATGTTCTTATATATATTCATTACTGTCAATTTTATGTCTAATTGTTGAGATACCCTTTCCAATCACATCAATTTGTTTTCTGAATTTTTATGTGATGTCGTTAGGCTGCCAAATTTTCGTAAAAGAAATCACACTTTCTCTTTCATTGCATGTTTCCTTTTCTTGTGGTGTGTCATTAAATTGACCACACCATAAACTTATATCTTTTTTTACGAACCTATACTGTAAAATTATTCATTTTTTGATTGGAGAGCCTCATCCCCTCTCTTTTTATTATTTTATAAAACCATGTTATACATCTGTTATGCTGTAGAAATTTCGTCTCAAAATTTCTATCTTTTTCTCTATAGAAATTATCTTTTTTTATTTATTTGAATATCGAAGACTATTTCGTTTCTATTTTTTTAATAGTTTCAAAGAAATGATATATTTTATTCTGGAATTGACATACATGTTACACACACTCTCTTTCTATGGGTTATAAATGACATCATTGTCTCATTTTTATGTACAATTTTAAACGTCATGATTTTGAAATGAAACCCATTTATTTTAATCACTATGGGTCATTTATGAAATGATTGATTTTGAAATATGTGAATCACATGAAAGTAAAGACATATTAATGGTGTGACCTGATAGTGATCCAATTCATTGGGTAAAGAATTAATCTTTTGAGATGGAAAGTTTCACGATACCTTGGTGAATAACCTTGGTAAATTTTATGAAACCTTGGGGATGGACCTTGGTGATATGTTCATGGATGTATAAATTAAATTTTGTAGCATCATATTCAAGTTATTATTAATGATCTTTTTATTTGATATTCTTATTCTTCCATTTCTCCTTCCTTTATGGCTTTTATCATGTTCCTATTAATATTGCTCAAGATCACATGTCAATTATTTCACTTGGTTTCCTTACTGAGCCTTATGCTCACCCTTTCCTTTGATTTATGTCTCTAGGATATGAGATTAATTAATTGTATATAGTGTGAACCAATGATGAAGCCTTACAAGTGGTTTAGAAGAATTATTTATGTTCTTTTCATGTATTGTGTTCCTGATTTCGAAGACACTAGACATTAAAGATCCTCTATTTCTAAAATCTAATGAAAAGATATGTAATAAAAAGGCGGTATTCCAAACGAACAATTTGATGTTATTTTACATAAAATTCTATAAGGGACTTAATGTCGACCAACTGGTTCACATAGGCCCTAAAGTATACCATATTAGTTACATATTCCAAAATAACTCCACGAATAATGTCTTGAAAAAATTTGGCCATTTAATGGTCTATATAATTTCAATTAAATTCATTTTTTTAATTTTTATTATATTTTCACAAGCAATAAATTTGTGTTTCATAATAATTAAAGGTAGTTATTTCATATATAATGATCAAAAATAAAATAAATTTAAAAAAATGTAATTATGTTACATACAAAATTTTACCCTTCTAATTATGTAAATATAATCATATCCATTTCAACAAAACTTATATTAATTTTCTAATTTTACTTTTCATTCCCTGTAGAACATATTCATATTTATCATGTTATATAACTATAAAATCTAATATATACAAAATAATAATAATCAATACACAATAATTCTTTTTAAATTTCAGGAAAATACTTTCTAGAACTCATTTATTATTTGTATAGAGCCAAATTTTAATTTTTCAACTACATGAAGGCACTGCATCGGAAATTAAAATTATTTTCGTATTTATTTTCATTTAAATGTAAATTTAAATTTTATGAATTATATTTATATAATATTTATCTTATAATATTATAATTTCATCATTATAAATGATTAATAAATTTATATATCATAATTTATTCTTGATGATATCTAAAAAGAAACTATATTTAATGAAGAAGCTATAATTTATTTATTGTTTATAAAAAATTTGGTTTTCCTGAAAATTATCGATATACTACCGTAGAATAATTTTTATATTTTATATTTTAAAAATTAATAACCTTTTTCAAATAAATTTTGAAAAATTTCCATGAATTACTTATAATATTCATAAAACACTATAAAAACATATTAGAAGAAAACACATTTCTGAAGATTAATGTGATTGTACAATAAATATTTTTTTATGTCCAGATCATATTAAAATATAATTATAATATGGAAGATATGTTTGTTTATTTTATAAATATTTTATTCATATTAATTCTAATCAATTGATTGGAATGGTTATAGTAGTTATATTTTAAATAATAATATTTAGTTGTTCATTTTATGCTCAATGTTGAATATCATGTATGCTATCAAAAATATGGGTTTTATTTAAAATAAAGGGTTGTTAAATATTTTCATTTTAATGAATCAAAATTCTGGGTATAGATGATTTAGTATCATGTTATCCCTTTTATAGATCTTGGTGGAAAGTGTTGGTGTTTAATACATTGTTATTCCAATATGAATGATTGTAGACATGTTGATTATGTATTGTTTTACTATCAAACTCCTTCCTCCCTATGTGTAATGATAAATTTATTCATTTTATTTACATGGTGGAATTAATAGGAATTTATTATTCATTTTTACCATATAGAAAAATTATTTTCAAGTATACTATGTATTAGTTAACCATCTACATTTTTCCTTCGAATGGTTGTTGACCATATTATCTATTTTCTTGACATGGGTAAGGTTATTTATAATTTTTTTGATTATTTATTACTAAAATGTATATATTTTTTCTTTTTTTCAATATTATTAATTATTTAGATATTCATGTTTTTATTCTTCCACAGGTCCTTTAGGTAATGGAATGAATTGCCCTATTTAATTTTATGGGGAATAAATTGGACTTAAACATATAACATGTGGGGATAAATATTACATATCAACTAATTTGTTAGATATCTCTTATGAAATAAAATATTTTTGTTTTGGTGTATACCTCTCCGCATAACAAGATATTTTTTTCACTCAAAACATTTAAAAGAAGTCTTTGATATCTAAAGTTATGATTTACATAATTTCATGATTTGAAATTAATATTTTCTATATTTTCTTTTGTTCTCATGGATATATTTTTTTAATATTAAATTGATTTCTGAATTATTTAGATCATTTATTCCCTCTCTATTATATAATCCATGATTATTTTTTGACATATTCTCTTATATGATTCCCTTACAATGCATTTCAGATAACCCGTTTCTTATGTTTCAATTCCTTATTTTTGAATGAAAATTAATAAATGTTAAATTTATATAAGGATATATTATGTGAATAACATTATCATTGATAAAGAAAACTCATTATGGATTAATTATTTACTTATATAATGTAATTTCCATTTGATACAAATAACTTTTCTTATTTAATTTTTGTTTTACCTAATTTTATAAAATGTTATTTTAAAAACGATTTTTGGGAAACATGATAAGTGATAATCTATAATGATTTACTAATTTTTGGTAGTTATATCTCATAGATTAAATCTCGTATCAAATAAAGTAAACAAAGTACATGTTTTTGGAACTGAATATGATAGTGGGTTTCTGAGGTGTTACAAGGAATACAATTGAATGGGTTAGATAGCATTGGAGATTATGATGTTTATTGAAGATAATTTAAGGTTGGATAAAACATGTTAAATTAAAATTTCAAAGGTATCGATAACTATTTGGAAGATTATATGTTTTAACATTAAGGTAAAAAAAATTTTATTTTTGGTATTAGAATGAGTTATCTTTAGTGAAATTATGTGGAATAAGTTTTTGTATAGGATGAAATACAATTTGTTAATGTAATTATTATGTGGTTTTCCTATAAATTAAATCATTTCATGGATAGTAGAATATGGATGTCGCCATAGAGTTGATGCATCTATGAGTAACCACCTTGAAAAATACTAATTATTTGTTGTCTCAATCATCATGTGTTGCATCATTAATAAACATATGACTACACACATTGTTAGAACATCGATTGTAGTATTGAGATTCATATGTTATCTTATATATAATTTGATATGTAATTTTCAAGAATCAGAGACATGTTGGATTTATGGAAAATATATTTTAAGTATTTTTGGGTTTAGAATATTTTAATAAAGATAATTCAAATTTTGGATCTATATTTTGAGGATTAGGATAATATTTTTAGTTTAATGATCATCCAAAATATTAACATTCATGGTTTTAGTTGAGGATAAATATCTATGTAACCATGATAAAAATGACTTTAATGGACAATGGACTAACCATCAGACACAAAAAAAATCAAATGATAAGAACTAGAGTGAATTTTTTTTTTATTCAATCAAACTAGAAATCATGAATCTAGATAAAAAAAATAATATAGTTTAAATCCCAGACATAATAGATGATATGTTTGGAGCTCATAGTAATTCAGGTGACCTTGGTGATGAATGAATGAATATTCAATTTCTTATAAGTTAATAATATGAAAATGAGAATAGTGAAATTTCATTAAAAGGATAGGTAAATTGTATATTTATGGAGATAATTTTCATTAGACACACATTAGTAAGGAAATGAGAGAGGCTAAAAAACTCATAAATTGAAAGAGGGTTAGGAATTAAACATCTCAATGTCCTAGTTTATGTTTAAATTAGGTTAATAGTCACAATCAACCCTACTAACCAAGAATATAATATAAAAATACTTCTAATATATAGGATAATAAGTTTTCATTATAAATTTTCTAGTGTAATACTTCATTTATGTTTTCTCAAACTACTGAATGTGGATTAAAAAATAAAAACCCTCGGGTTGTTATTATCATATAAATCATTTAAAGGGTTTATGAAAGGGATTAATTATGAATCTAGATATTAGTACCAATGTAGAATCTTATGTTAAATTAAGAATGAGATACCTATACTTATAGATTTATTATTGTATTTTTCATATAAATAATCCCCATTTCACATCCTTATTAAACACATAATCTTCTAAAATTGAATAGTTATTTATGATTTCTGAAGAGAAATTACACTAATATCATGAGTCAAATTGCGGGGACCCAATTATGGTGGGGGTGGGGTGGTGGTGGGGGTGGAAGTATCATCATAATGTGTTAATACGTGATCAAATTTAAATAATTTAATGTGTTTGATAGATTTCACCACATGAACCACCGAACAAAAATATAACAGTTATATATTTATAAAAAATCACAATATTTAGGTATGAATATTAATGTTTAGATACTAAAATGGTTCGAATAAATAAGAGTATTCTCTTGACGAAATATTTTTATAAATAATATAAATGAAAAATTTAAAATAAAAAAAAAATTAATATCAATAAAATGACTAATATGACCATTTTTTCATAGAAGTGTAGTTTTCTAAATATTTATTTTTATGCGATATGTTTTTTATATTTCAAGAAAAAATTTAATGATTATAAAATATATTTGATTGGAAAAAATTTATAGTATTAATTTAACTATAAAATAAAATGAAATATGAAAGGAAATGGTTACCATTGTAATAAAATTCCTATAAAAATTACCTTTCTAATATCTCCCCTTTAATTGAAATTAAAATTTCAAAATAATAAAATTTTAATTTTAAAAAATAATAATTTTTATATTTGTCATATAAATATTTTTTTGGATTAAATTATCAAATTTTCTAAAATAAATTATTTGTAGGAGAACAGTACAAAATACAATTTTTATGAATAACGTTATTTTTATGACATTATAAGTATATAAGATTCAATTTTAAATTATAAAAAAATAAATGGGGATAGATATTTATTTTATATATGAAATTATAATTAGGAAAAAGTATTTTTATTTACAAAAACTTATTTAATACTTCATAACATAATTAATACTTTCCCCAAATTTTATATTATATTTACAATATTTATTTAAATATCATTTTTATAATTTTTATAAATTTAATAAAATTAATGGAATTTAAATTCCTAATCATTAGCTTTAAATTAGAAATTAAATACAAAATTATTTCTAGGCATATATATTAATTGACATTATGTAAAAAATAGTTACCATGGTAAAGGATACATTTGTAAATGTAATAATTCAAGGAGTAAAGAGCACTAAATGTTTTTAAAACATGTCTATAAATGAGTGAATGTGGTGTGGATTGACCTAGTATCATATGTATTCTTTTATTTAATAGTTTTATATCTAATTTTCTTTTTTAATTAGTGTTACCATTTTATTATGCTGAAATATTTTCCAAAATCCCTTTCTCACCATTTACAAAAGAGCACACTCAATACCCCTTTATGAAAATACTAAAAATTACATTTACTCATTTAAAACAACTCTTTTTTACATTATATAGAATAATATTTTATTTTTTGATTTAATGGTCATAATCTATTATCCTATTACATCAATTTCCAATGTAACTTATAAGGATATCTGAAAGTGTTTAATGTGAGTATTAATTTTTACTAAACATCATTAATTTATATTTTTATTTTCCAAATTTTATTTTTAAAATTCCTATAAAAATTTAATTATATATATATATATATATTAATCTATGAGAATGGATATTAATTATATTTTCACACTTTAAAAAAAAATAAAAATATTGTCCTTCATACATACTGTGGAATACTTCTTCAACAAAGAATCATGTTTTGTATTATTCAACAACCATACAAGATTGATCTAAATGGGAATGTAATGAATAATTTTGATATTTGAATTATATTTTTTATTATAAAACTTTTAACCTTATTACTCTTTTCTCTCATTATATAGAATATGAAACACCATTCATGCGTATGTGTGGACTACCTCCACTATATAATTACAGATTTCCTATTTTATTTCTATCACCGCCATACATATAATGTCATGAAGATAATAGTTTAGGGTAAATATTTTTTTATGATATCATTAATTTTATTTTATGTAAAATTTTAAAATCTATTAATGATATAATTAGCATATGACAATAATTAATTTAATTCTTTAAAATGAGTAAACTAAGACGGAAATGTTGTCCCCTTTATATGAAATTACTTTAAATAAATTAAATTATATATATAATTATTTAAATATATAATATATCTCACTAATAAAAATAAAATAATATATTTAATCTTTTTCTAAAATTATATTACAACCAAACCTGACATAATAATCCATTGATAATTATAGGTTTGTGTTTATGTTAGTAGAACAAAATATTTTAACATTACAATTAATTTATATCATGACTGAACATGATATCATATGTAAGGTTTTTTTTAAAAAAATTATAATTTTTTATTCTTAGTAAGTTGATATCATTATTTACTCATTCATTAATAAAAATACTTTTATTTATTAAGAATCATGAAAATTTTATAACTCGGATTTTATGATTGTTGTTTATATATGAAACTAAAATGAAATGAAATTATATACTGATAAATTTTTTGAGGGAATATATTGTAGTATCATATATGATTCTAAACCTAATAGACATTAGAAAAATAATAAATACCAATAAAAATTTTATCCAACTTGTTGAAAACAAATTAAAATTACTTACACCTTCTTTTGAAAACCAGAAAAAATAAAGAATATTTAAATGAAAATAAATATTTAAATAAATATTATAAATATATAATTTTTGAAATATGGTTATATGATATTTATTTAAAAATCATTATATTAATATTTTTAATTTTTGGTTCTATGAGGAATGAATCACAACAAAGGTAATGATTTTTTTATTAAATTTATTTCTATTTCAATTGCATATTATTTTGCGTCATATTTCATTTATATTGTGTATATAATTCATATATGAAATACTAGATAATGATTTATATTTTTATCATGTTATTTTAATTTAAATTATAATCCCTCTATTAAAGGGGTTCTTATTAATGTGTCACTCTATATATAATTGTTTTATTAATCTCAATTATGAATCTCTAAGTTACAATACATGTTATGTTCACTGTATCATATTTATAGTGTTATATTAATTTTATATCCCATAAGGAATTTAATTTATATAATATATAATATTTTATATTTATATAATAATTATTTTTCTTATATTCTGAAACATATTTTATGTTTACATATTTATAGAAATATTTTATCCCTCTTGCATAAATAAACATTACCTGTCCATGTAGACACATCCAGTTAATATAAAAAGTTTCCAAAATGTAAAATTTTTTTTTAAAAAAGTTTTTTTTCAATGAAAAATATTATAAAATTTGGTCTTCACTCTATACTTGTCCATACTCATCCATAAAAATTTAAAAAAATATAAAACACCGGATGGGAATAAATAGATCAATTAAGGAAATAAAAATATGAGAATTGATAGCACAATGAAAAACCTGATAGTGCATAAAATGTTTACCTTTATCTCAATGTTTTTCATGGGAATAAATTATTTACACACAAAAACCACATAATAATTTTCCACAAATAAAACAATTAAAACCAATACCCAGATTATAAAAAGTCTTTTTGTAATATAGATCATCATATTCATAACGTAATTTAAAATAATATTCAAAATAATTGGAGCACAATTAAATCCAAAGGACAAAATCTCTAGTAAATCCTAACATATTAACTATTAATACGGGAATCATTACCCACAAAATTTAGATAATATATAGGAAATACCATCATATAAACTATAGCAAGATCACTCATTTTTTATGAGATAAAATGGAGTTCAAACCATCATCTAATATGTATATGTCACACCCATTTCACAATTATAATTATTATGTTCCATATAATGAATAAAATAACACATTATTTACCTTTTAATAATAAAACCTTTCAAAAACACTTTTAAATACTTAATAAAAATAATTTCAGATATAAAAATATCCTTTTATTTTCCAAACCCATTATTAATTGTAAAATTCACTGAAAAAAGAAAATATGGTTTCTTTACTGAAATATTAAATTTGGTATAATATTATAGAATTACCATATTGTTTTTCGTTAATGGATAAGACATTGTCTCTGTATGTGTGGAAATAGAACATGCTATTTTTTCTTTTATAATGAGTGTAAAAAAATCTATTAAAATATTCCTTTTGGAAAACATTGAATGGAATTATATCAAAACAGAAATTATACATTAATGTTAAATTATTTATAAATGAACTCATTAATATAGATTTTTAAAAACATGTACGTGGAAGAAATATGGTTTTATGAGAGAATTTAAAATATGATTTTTTGAAATAGAGTATCTTACCAGGTTCAGGCACTTCATATGTGTTTCATATATTAATGAATAATAAAATTTTGTTAATTAATTTCTTTATTGATAAAAGTTTTTATGTTTATTATTAATTTTATTTTACTTATTACCATTTTATACAACATTAAATAATATATAAAATCATGTTATTTATTTTCATAATATTTAGAACAAATATCTAAAATATAATTTTTAGGTTGACTCTGGTCTATGAGGACATTATTATATCATATAAGAAATAATAATAATAATATAATTATCAATAAATAGTGATCATAATATTATAAATATCATATTATTACGTTAGATACTCATTAGTATATAATTTATGTGATGTGATGATGAAACAAAATCACATTAATTTTTAGAGGGTGCAGCCCACACATACGTATGAACAACTTTATCGTATTTTAGTGAATAAAAAGGTAAGAAAGTAAGTGATACATTTTAATTAAAAAGATATATATTTTATATATATTATATATATTCATCATTATAAAAATCAATGAGATGTGGTGATGGAAATTTAATTACATCATTTCGTAAGGATATAGTCCTTAGTATAGACTAATTATTTATTCTATTACGATATGGTTGGTTTTGTAGAGGGATATAGGTTATCATATTGAAATAATAAAATATGAAAAAAAAATTGATAATGAATTTTTTTTTTGTAATAATGGTGAAATAGTTTTTCATGGAGGTGGGAGATTAAATCAAACTATAACTATTATTTTAGAATAATACTTCTTCTTTATACGACCATATAAGGTTTAAATCTAAATATTTTATAGGTTTTATTTAGGATTGAATCAACCCTATAGATTTTATAAAAAAATTATATAAGTTACTAGGGTAGTTATTTTCTAAAAAATGCTTTTATGTGTGATGAATTGAAAATAAGATGTTTCTTTTTATAAGAGAAGGGAGGGGAACTCTATGAATTTTTTTAATATTAAATAAATATAATTTTATTTTGATATTGAAATGGCTCAAAATTAATAATAATAATGTTAATATGAGAATGAGATTAAATATTATCATAAAATAAAATATCATAAAGTGTTTACTATGTTGTACCCTTATATAAGGGTTTCATCCCATGTTAAACCCTTTCACACTTACGTGATAAGATAGTTTTTTTCATTCTAAGAGCCAATATATTTACTATAAATGGAAAAGGTTGAAATAATTGTACTATTATTTATTTTATAAGATACATAATAATAATATTTAAGCATATAGGATTTTTAAATTTTATATCATTTAATAGAATATTGGTTTCTTAAAATACCAATAATAAAAAATTTATAACTATTTATCTAAACTGACATTAATAAAATTATGAAAACAAAATAAATTCAAATAAAATATTTTTTAAAATTATTACATGTTATATTTATCTATTAGATAGATTAATATAATTAATTATTTCATGTTATATTAATTTTATTATTTTCTATATCTCTTATAATATGTTTTCATTAATTGAAAAATAACTACATCGACATTGTGTAATCATTTATTATAGTTATATAATAATAAAATTAAAAAATTATAATTTTAAACATACATCATTTAGATATTAAATTGATATTTATAACTTTACATATTCTATATATTCCTAGAATTATCATAAATAGATATTTAAAAATTATAGATGAATAATCATTACACTAGATTAAAATATGCTTAAGGATCATAAAGGTATAGGTCCCGTGGATTATAAACTAAAAATAATTTCTCATTTATTGAAACATATTAAAAATATCCAATAAATATATTTCTACATAGTACTCATCATAGAATGACCCTACATAAAACTATTCTTCATAACATGATGGATCTAAACATAAGAAAGGGTGAACTTAAATTCTCATTAAGGATAAAACTATTATATTAAAGGGTAACATGAGAATAAGTATACGATAACCTGAAAATACAATTTTAAAACCATATCATAAATGATCAAATCATTGTTTCATGGAATAAATATTATAGTTTCATTAGACATAAATCATTTAGAAATCAGATAACAATATCTCTAACATCAAAACATTAGAAAAAGATAAATAATGGTGGTATATACATATGATAAGAAAATAAATTTTTTAGGAGTCATGTTTCATTTTAAAAACTATCATCGTGGAATGTGTTCACTCCCGAAGCCTTCATAGTTTTCCAAATTCACTCCCAAGACTATCATAGTGGAAATAGTCACTTACTATACTGAGTTCACTCTGCAATCCCATCATGTTTATCTCATGATATATCAATATTTACCAACGAATTGGGTAGAGATATAGGCCCCATGAATCTTAATTATATTGTTAAAACTATCATTACTTTTAACGTAACTAAAATTTAAAAAATAAAATTATACATATGTATGACACAATATCATAAAAAAGTCTTCATTTCATACCCATGAAAATAATTTGTCTTCATAAAATAGTAATCATATCATGACCCCAAAAAAATATGGATTTCGTAAACATTTCTTAACATATTGAAATAAACTAGTTCAATAATCATTTTATATTATTATAAAATAATAACCAATGGAAAAATATGTGTCTTTCATAATCATTTTATCATATTATATCCACTAGATTAGAAATGGTTTTCATAAAAATATAATCATCAAAAACAAAAACCATCCCGAGATAGAAAAATATTGGTAAACATTGATCATATCCCTAGTAAATCATAAGTAAAATCAAATGATGTCATATTAAATGAAAAAATTATATTGATCACCTAAAACATTTTTTGAGTAAAATAACCTTTCAATTTTGAGAACCACTTAGTAGAAAATTAAAAAATTTCTAAATTAATTTCATTTAAAATAAAAACTGAAAATTTAATATGATGACATATAAATTATTTAAAACATTTCCTCATCAAAATAAAATTTCCATTTTTTAAAATATCTATTTGAAACTAAAAAATTATATAATGTTTTTTAAATTATTTTCACTGAAAATAATCATTGAATTAAATAATGAAATATCATAAAAAATTATTTAGTGATAAAGATATAAAATACATTTAATACCATACATTTTAAAAGAATGAATCCTTTCACATTTTCGATAGAATCTTAATATGAAATGTTTTTTAAAATATATGAATAATTATATTAAAACACAATATAAAATAAAAAAATGGTTAAATATTTTCTTAATAAATAATATTTATAAATTTAAAGAAACTATAGAAATATATTTAGAAAAAAATGGTTTTGATAGAAAAATATTTTTCGACTGAAGAGATTAATAAAGAATAATTATATTATTTTTATAAAACATTTAGTATATAAGGAGATAGAGATGAATGAAAAAGTTTTAATATCATGATATCACTATAGGAAAATAAAATTCTTTGTATTCTTGAGAGATATGTCATATGATTTCATCATTGGAAGCATAATCATAAACAATATTGATAGATGATGACATTATATCCTTAAACTCTTACCACATTGGAAACATTGATTCATAGTAACCATGACAGAATAAAATAAAATGAAACATTAAATTACTCTAAACTAAGGATATTCATTAAATGACATGTCATGGGGGTATTATATACTTTTAATAGAATAATATATGTGCATGACATAACATATTCCCTAAAGAAGGCAATTTAATACCTAAAATTTGTTACTGCCATAATAAATTTTACATAACTAACTCCCTAAAAGAGAGATCCTAAAATGAAAATATTAATCCAAATATATTTAAGTATAGTAATCATAAAATATATTCATTGTCATTATATACCCCACATAAAATAAAAACTTGTTCAATATGGCACGTGTGTCATTCAAAAATAAAAGTAAGAAGAAAACCCCTTACCTTAAATAGTGATTTCCTTCATAAATTATTTAACCTACTATATATGAATTATATGTTTATTGTAAATATATATATATATATATATCATAAAATATATCATTTTATTATGTCTTTTTATTACCTTTTAATTAATGATATTTTGTTAATGTCACATTTCAGGCATGAACTGATTTCTTTTTTGATGTAGGTTTTGATTTTCTTTATTTTTAGTCTTAAATTGATCAAGGATCCATAAAATCAAAAAATCAAAACATTATATAAATATAATATATGTCAATTATATATGTGTTATGATTAATCTAGAAAATTTTGAGAAATAATATGAAATACATCATTCATGGAGATATTAGGTAAGATGTACATTTAAATCCTCCTTCAATTTCATTGAATGATTAAAAAATAATGGAATATAATGAATTAATATGAAATAATAATTATTATGTCATATATATTGTATATATTATTTATTTTAATCCTTACTACAATCCACATAAATAATATGTGGTGGAAAATTACATAGCTTCGTGAGATGATATTTTACTATACACACAAGCAACGTTTTTGTATCCCCATTGAAATGGAAGAAAAGAAGGTGAATATTATATAATAATGACATAAGTATATTAATTTCCTAAATATAATACAAATTTTTTAAATATATTTTCATATATAGTCAACAAATATTGGGATGGGAAAATAACTACAATTGTTCTCACTGTGGAAGTCCTCCGTACAAATGGTCAATAATCTAGTTTTTCATTTAAAAGAAGACGTGATAGATATAGGTTATTAAATTAGCATAAAAACATATAATAATATGGTATATATTGATATTAATGTATTATAATTTTTAATAAATAATACATGTTGATGAATAAAAAAAATATGAATATTATTGAAGACAACTTTCTTCACATAGGAGAACATCATTTATATCTCTTATTAAAGACACTAGTGATTATATTTTCATATGTGAAGTAGCTATAGAACATGGATAAGGATATTAAGGTTTTATTTGGGTAGACTATTTCTAAACTATATGGAATTTGGAATGATAATAAGTAAATAGTGGTGGTAGCCTTTAATTAGTGGGGTAAAAGAACCCAGTTTGAAAAAACATAAAAATTAGACTGAATAATCCAAAATAATAAATTAATTACCAAGATAAATGATTCCAAATGATCCTATATTATAATTTTTTAATTATAATACTTAAATATGGAAATAAAAATTATTTTTAAAAGTTTTATAGTTTTTTTATCCATTATTTTTTTAGTTTATACCCTACTAAACCTATTTTTACAATAAAAATAGTAAATAATTTCTACAGTTTTCCAAATTCATTTTGGTAATAAATTAAGTTGACCATATATTATAAAATAAATTATTATAATTCTAAATATGGAAATAATTTTACAAAATTATATACATAGAAGTATGAAAATTGAATAAAAAATTAATCCCACAGAAATGATGTAAAAATGTTATTACAAAAGATATAACCTTAAAATGATTTTAATATTTTCTTTATTATAAGTTATTATGAAGTTGATAAAAATGAAACCATTGAATGTATCGGTATTTATTATTCCACATGGTTATTTTTCTTAATTCATCCCTATATTGAGTATGTAATTCATCAATTCTTAGAGAGGCACTAGAAAACTAAAGTGAGACTCTCTAATGTTTTTATTGGCTTCTATCCCTAAGATCATGCATGTTGTAATTTTTTGGAATAACAGTTTTAGGGATTTTGGAATAATAAAAAATATGTTTATATCAAATAAATAATTATGAAAAATGTATTTTGATGAATTTGGTAGGTTATATCGACATCCTAGATCAATTATATCAAATGTTCTTTTCGGTAATATAGTTCAGAACTAGAGGAATATAGATCTAATTAATGTTTTCTTTCAATTACATGTATTAAACACCATAGCTATGTATAATCATGTTTTCTAAAATATCTCTCACTCATCCACATAATATTTTTATTGGATAATAGATTATATGGATCCATCCCAATATAGGTTTTTAATTCAACTCTGATGGGTCATGCATCTTGGGTTTTATGGGGGGTAGATAAATTTTTCAAAATAATAGAGGATCACCTATCATCACTTTTTCAGCATCTTATTATATTAGAGGCTCTTTTCTGGAAGTAAATTTTTCTTATTTTTGTATGTTTAGAGATTCAAAAAACTAACAACATCACTCTTACGTTCATAGAAAATTATTCTAATGTTCACTACAATTCAATTCATATAAGTACGTACACCACATAGAATATCATTTATCACTTTTTTAAGTTGCATTGCCTTAACATGAACTATATTAGAATTAACTAAAATGGGTATAATGGGAAAATGTGTTTAGATTTTTTTTCTTCTAGGAAACCATTGGATTATTTTTTATTTTTCATCTCTACTATGGGCTCTAATAGTATGAAGGGCCTAGATATTGTTATTAGCGAGACCCTCAGTCATCAGCAATTTAGGCCCCCTAATCCTTTTTGATTAATTTTCTTTTATTATATCAATATTATTTTCTAACTCTCTTCTTTAATTAAATTTTTATATTTAAATCAAATTTCAAAATGTGGTAATAATTAATTATAAAATAGGTTCTCAAAAGTGGTAAAAAAAGTTTTTTAGAAAAATGAATTTTTAAGCATACAAATGGATTTACTATCATTTATTTAAAAGATAAGAAATTATATGAATAGAAAATATTTTATTCAATATATAATATATATATTTGATAAAAATAATCCACAAATGTTGTTTATTTATTGTAATAATGTAAAATGTCTTTTTTTTCATAAAAATACGTTTTCATAGAAAATGATTAAATTATTTTCAAATATATTTTTTTCATTTTTCATTAATTGGTCTCAAATGTGTTTGTTTTATATAAATGTTTATACCATATATTTCAATAATTTAATCAATTTTATTCATAGTCATCATTAAATTAGAATGATGATAACTTCCATATTAAATAATAGTATTTTAATAATTTGTAACATTTCTTTTAAACATGGTATTCTGTGAAAGACAAGATAAAATATGTCTTTTTTAATGTATGTCAAACACATTCATTCATGTGAGGAAAGAAAAAACTATTTGTTTCATTCATTAAAAATTTTCAAGAATAATTAATTAATTTCATTTTTTTTTAAAAAAATTTGTTTGTGTTACATATCTCCCCTAAAATAAATTATTTCCTTGCAATTTTAACAAGATATCATTAAAGAATGGCTTAATATTTGAAAATCAATTTCTATGAATCCCATATGATAAAAAGTGTAATAATAATTCCTCTAGATAAGATTGAAATGAATGTAAAATGATCACCTACATTATCCCATAACAAGAATTCTTTGTAGAAAAACCTTGGTGGGGAGTGAAACATAGACATGGAAGAGAAAACAAATGACCCAAATACTAGTAGAGGGTAATAGAGAACATGTCTATGAGAAAGATAATGACCAATAATCTATAAATAAGAGATAGGGTAAAAGACCAATGATTTTTCATAAATTAAGTTAAATGTATAAAATTGAATTTTGTGACCCATTTATTATTGTTGAAGAATTTTCACAAGAGGTTATACTTACTTTAATTCCTTTAATTTAATAAGTACAATATAATAATTTTATTCTAATTTTATCAATGTCAAATTAATCTATTACATTATAAAATGAATTTTACTTTTTTTCTTCATGTTGTCATAGTGGATCATAAAATCCATAAATGATGGAAAATTCAATCATTATATCTCTAGTTTTTTAAAAAACATAATTGTTAGCATAGGTTATCCAATATGAATAAACATAAATATAGTAAAATAATATATTAATCTCTACAACCTCATAAAATGATGAACATAATCTATTACATATATGGTTAACTATATATCTCTTCCAAAATTTTAAATTGATAAATAAGGTCACCAAATATCTAAAAAATAACATAACATTAATCCCAAAAATATCATAATGTTTCCCTTTAATGTCACATAAAAATAAGTGCATACCTTAGTCATAAATTTTCAGGAAACATGGTTATAACTATAAATACCAGAAAACCATTATTAAAAATAAATAATTTATCATTATTTGAATAAAACAAATTTTTATTGAATATGTTATATAAATAAAAAAATTTATTAATCGTCATAAATTATATCACACTCTCCTTTTTTCAAAAATCATTAATCAGTCCCAAGGGCATCAATACTATGAAATTTACCTTATTCATATAAATAATTTCATTATCTAAAAACCATTATCTAATCACATGGAATCTATTAAGGGTTATCTTTCCCTTCTTCATGTGTTTTATATATAATATCATCGTTCCATTAGGCCACTTCTATAGGTCATCACCACCAGAAAACATATTACTTAAAAGCATTATTGAAAAATGTATACTAAAAAATCCTTATATATTATATATTTAATGAATTATAATTCATAAAATCATCAATAATTATATTTTACTCATAAACCAATAACGAGGATTTTCCATCTTATTCCTTAAAATCACCTTCCTTTCGTATTTCATTCATGGTTTCTTCATTATCAAAATCATAACCATAAATCCTACCACTCTATTGATTCTCCTTATGAGTTTTTCATATGGAAATTGATTCATATAATTCCCATTCATTCCAAATTTATATGATTGTAACATTAATGATTCATTAGATAATCTACTATTCTTATCCAATTAATTAACTAAACTATTCTGTTTTTTCTAGAAATCACTTACCATGTTCGATTCTTTTCTACTAATAAAACACCTTCTCATTCCATTGGTACATTCCTTATACTGCTTCATCCCCTATTATCAATATATATGAAAATGAGTCTTCTTTTTTCCATTATTTACACCATTGGATCACTCAAAAAACTCAATATTTTTCTACATTGGTGAGTCCCAGAATTTGTTATTATACCTTTTTTTCAATCTTATACAATGATAAATGATTATGAATAGTCAAAATATCCTTCAATCCAAAAATCATCTTAATTGGGTTCTCATAAACACATTTTATATCATATTCCAAGATAACTGAAATCCGTATGCTTCCAACAATTTACAAGAACAGAAAAATCATATTTCAATAAAAAATAATCATTGTGGGAAATCACATAATCCAGAAAAATTACTTATAGTATGTTAAAATTTTGAAACTTATTTTTAATGTATGAAACAATAAGATTATCATAAGGAATTAATTGTCTTTATTTAAATCCTTCATGATGGTTTGTAAAAAGACTATGAATTTCCAAAGCATATACCCTAGTAATGTCAAATGTGGGGTGCAACAAGGCACATTTTTTTTTGAAATAGGTGATGATCAATTTTATTCAAATAAACTCTTTTCAATATTTATTACACCTATTTAACATTATTATAGAGCCATCTCCACTTGTAGTATCCAAAATGGAATGTAATTTTATAGAAACCACTCCTTATTTCCTTTACCAAAATTCTAGGACATTTTTAAATTCTTTGATTCATATTGTAAATTATCATTGGAAATATCTGTACACATGTAATTATAAATATCTTCAAGGATATTATTATGCTTTTATTATATTAGATTCCAATTATTAACTAATCTAGCCACTAATACCATCTATAATGACCATTTCATGTCATTGATAAATATAACATCTTTTTATATAAGTATTCATTATCTTACACAAACAAACATATGAGGACCATAAAGGTATGGTGAATTTTGAGAATAAACAAAAAATCTTCTTATTTTATGAAAGATATTAAACAACTACCATAATGATTTTTCCATATTGCACTCTTCATATACACACCCTGTAACGACCCAAAAATTGGTTTAGGAAAATTCCTCATGGTCTATTTAAATGTCTTATTATGGTTATGTAAAACGTATGGACTAATTTGGTTTGATGTTTTAGATTTTAAAATACCATTATTAATTTTGACCGTTGATAATATATCCATTAAATAGTGATCTCATGATTAGTATAAATATATGGATTTAATAAATCAAATTTACTCAGAAAAAGGATGTGATGGTCTCATCTAGTTGACATGCCCCATAAGAAGTCCATTTTTTAGATCTCATGAAGTTGATGGTGTCATTGGGCTTCACTCTTGACCAAGCCCATGCCGAGCTTGAATAAGTTAAACTCGAGTAGAACCGCCTATGAGAGATGTTAAAGTTGTTATATATTACAACTTGAGCGATGTTATCTGAGCCACCCAAAAGTTTGTCACCATCGCACACCTTAACCTACGGTCTTATGTGGGTGATATAAGAGGTTTTGTAACAAGACCATATTACTATGTTTGTGTACATTATTCTTGTACAAAGTATATACATTCTTTTTATTATTGTTACTTTGTAAGTAGTTTTTAAAGCACAAATAGTATATTTAGTTAATATTCAACTAAGAAATCTATTTTGATAAATTAATTGATTTTTTTATTAAATAATATTTTAATAAAATATTATTATTATTAAATTACTTTTTATTAAATACAAATGATTGTATAACATTATGATTGAAATTGTTATTCTTATTTAGGTTTAAAAGAATTCTTTGTAAAAACCCATAAATATTAGATAAATGTCAGTTTTTATTTCAAATGTAAAAATTTAAATATTTAGAAAATAATTGAGATAAAATAAATTTTATTTTTTGCAACCAGGGTATCCAAATTATCCAACAGTGAATTTTCTATTATTTTATGTGACAGTCGATTTTTTTGGTAAAAATTAAATTTTGTTTAAATATATAATGTGTTTTATGACATCATAATGACATAATAATATTCTAATTAAATACTCTAAACATTAGGTTCAGCTAATATATGTCTTTACATTAAAATAATTTTATTTTGGTTTGTTTGATATATTTTACAATGCTTTAGTGGACCCTTAGAGACTTAAAAAACATTATATCTTTTTAACTTTATTTCCATGAGTGTGTCACTCTCCTCCACATTATGAACACTATAATTTTATTAAGATCGGCCATTGGCCTTAGAAAATATGGTTTTCAACTCCCCATTGGAAAAACTCGGGGGATAAATCCATTTTCTGGATTGTGGTTTTTATTATTTTAATATGTGGTTTCCCATACCTAAATAATAAATAACTCCATCTCCTTTCCAATATAAACCCTCCTGAGATCCCCATTCCATCCCTCTCAAAGCCATTCTAGTTTAACCAACACCTTCCCTCCTCTCTCTAGTATCCTCCCATGTCTCCCTGTGTTCACCGGAAGCCTCTCTTAAGCCTCTCCCAAGCATTTGGAATCACACATCAATGTAAGAGATTTTTTCCTTTCCATATTCTTTCCATGTTTCTTTATATAGTTATTTAATTTTTAAATTAAAAATATTGGGCTATGATTTCACACCTCCCCCATAAACCCCCCTTCATGTTTGAATAACGAGAGATCACATTCCCCTTTTATTAATTCTTCACATGTACACCCATTACAATGCCGAAATTTTGTAAGAAATCCCTCTCTCTTCATTTACATTTAAGAAATTATTTTGTATCACATATCTAAATTCATTACATTTGTTGGGACATGTATCTATATGGCCCCCTTACTATCCATTTCATGTACATATTATGAGACACCCATTTCTCCTTAATCAACCAGTTTTATATATTCCTATTTCACACAGTTATGCTGCCGAAATTGCATCGCGTTTTTCCAAGGCAAGACCATTGTGTAGTGAATACTAAACCCATGTCTCTATAAACTGGATTAACCGTAAAGAACATATACAAATTTAATGGTAATTTCATTTATTTATTCCACATTCATTTATCGGGTAACAAATTATTATGTCTATTGATTCCATGTCATATGATCAATGTGGAACACATATGCAAGAAATAAAATTTTTAAGGGTGTGCCCTGATAGCACTCCAATGCATTGGGTAAAGTAGAGTATCTTGTTATGTCATGTGAAATGGGTGTTGACTCATTATAATTCATGTTCAATGAGGATTCACTTATTCTTCATGTAAAATGAGGGTCTACTCATGCTCCATGGGCAATGAGCCATGAATCATGCAAATTCCATGTTATGTTTTTTTTTCACATATACCTGTTACGATTATCATGATTTATCATGCCTTTATGTTTATGTTTCTATTTTTCTCCCTTGAAATGATAATTTTCTAAAATGTATTCTACTCCTTATTTATTTCATGTTTATTTCCTTACTAGACTTTATATCTGACCCCTTTCTTATGCATGCCTTTAAGTTATTCTAAGAAGTTTTATGTATGAGGGAATGTAGTGGTCATGTAAAAGAAGTTTTCAATGAGATGTTTTTTTCTAAGAATTATGTTGTCGTGAGAGGGAAATCACACTCAATGTTGAAAATCGACCCCTAATTCTATACGAGTTCAATGAGAATGATGAATATTATTTAGCTCCATCACCTAGATTTTGGATATTAATTCCCTAAGAACATGCGTATCTAGATCAAATGACTGAGTCTATGGAGGAAACCATCCTTCATGACTTGCCTATTGTGAGGGAATTCGCTGAAGTGCTTCTGGAGAAATTGTCAGTCCTTCCTTCTAGAAGAGACATTGAATTATCAATTGAACATATACATGGGGAATTGAAAACTATCCAAGAATCCATATATAATGGTTTTTGTGGAGCTTTAAGAGTTGTAGAAAAATATAAAGGAGAATATGGATAAAGGGTTTATATGACCATGTTCTTCCACAAGGGGTGCACCAGTCCTCTTCATCTAGAAGAAGGATAGGACATTTCACCTATGTGTCGATTATAATTATCTTAAAAAATCATGATAAAGAACAAGTATCTTCTCCAATAAATTGATGACTTATTCGATCAAATGTGTGGATCACAATACTTATCCAAGGAGGATTTCTGGTAGTGATATTATTATGTGAGGGTAATGATGGAAGATATTCGCAAGAATGCTTTCCATACAAGGTACGAGCACTAGGAAATCATAGTAATGCCATTTGGACTCACTAATGCTCCAAAAATCATCATGGACTTGATGAATAGTGTATTTAGAGATTACCTCGACAATTTTTATGTAGTAATTATATAAAATATTGTAATATACTCCAAAAACATGGGGGATCATGATGAGCATCTAATAACTATACTAGATAACTTGTGAAAGGAGAATCCCAATGAAAAACATTGAAAGTGTGATTTCTTATTGAAGGAGGTCTCATTCATGGTCCATATCATCACAAGTAATGGGATATCACTGGATTCCTCTATGATAGATATAATAGTGGGATGGTCGAGGCCAACATTGGTAACAAATAACTGTAGATTTTTGGGTTTGGCTAGATATTATTGACAATTTGTGGGAAATGTTTCATGATTGTCCATCACTCTAACCAAGATAACTCAAAAGGGAGTAAAGTCTTCTTATATGGATGAATGTGAAGAAAGATTCATGGTGTTTAAAAGGAGGATTATCACTACGCCTGTACTCACATTACCCAATTGTAGAGAAATATTTCTAGTATTCAGTGATGCTTCGAAAAAAGGTCATGGGATATGTGTTGATGCAAAATGACAAAGTCATTGCCTATGCATCCAAGAAATTCAAATTTCAAGAGAGGAATTATCCAAAACATGATCTGGATTTGGCTATTGTGATCTTCACTTTAAAAATATGCCAGTATTATCTCTTTGGAGAGATGTGTGAAATATATACAGACAATAAAATCCTCAAGTATATATTAACACAAAAAGAGTTGAACATATGACAATGAAGATGGTTATAGCTGATCGTAGGCTATGATTCCTCAATCCATTACCACCCTCTAAAAGAAAAAAGGTGTAGGATTCTCTAAGTATAAAGGACCCAACAATTCAATCATTGAGGAGAATTAAGAAGGATCCAATCATCTTAGATTTGATAAATATTGACATGGGAATCATAAAGAAGGTAACACCATCAATACATTAACAAATTATTGCTCAACTGTCTCTTTTGGAAAATTTAATGGATTCTCAAAAGGATGATATGGGAATTTAGAAAAATGTGGAAGCTATAAAAAAGGGAAATCCACATAGTTCAACTTCAATGAAGAAATAATTATGAGATTTTGGAAACTTGTATGTGTTCAATCATGTCCAGAAATGAAGAAGGAACTTTTGGATGATTAACATAGTTCAGAGTTCTATATTCACCCATGAAACACATAGATGTATTGAGATCTCAGAGAGAATTATTGGTTGGATAATATGATGATATATATCGCTGAGTATACATCGATGTGATGGCGTGTCAACATGTGAATGTACAGAGGTATAAATTTAAGGGGATGATGAAACCAATTCCCATAACAGCATGGGAATGGAAGAACATCACCATGGACTTTGACAGTGAAAATTAGAAGACATCCAATGGAAATAATGAAATATAGGTTGTTTTGGATTGTCTTAAAAATTTTGCACACTTCATTTCAATTTGGTAGGATTTCTCATTGGATCAACTGGAATAGAGATAAATCAAGGAAGTGGTAAGGCTGCATAGAGTACCACTGTATATTGTATCTAATCGAGATCCGAGATTCACATCAATGTTTTGGAAGAGTCTTCGATATGCTCTGGATACTGAACTGAACATTAGTATGTCCAATCATCCTCAAACTGATGGCCAATCTGAGCTAACAATTAAGAGACTAGATCATATGTTAAGATCATGTCCAATGGTCTATAAAGGAGAACACTGAATTGCACCTTATGAAGCCTTATATGGGGAGAGGTGCAGAACACCAAAATATGTGGATGAAGTTGGTAAGCATAAGATGTTAGTACATTAAATGGTTGAATAAAAGGTGGACAATGTGAAAACCATTTAGTAGCATATCAAGGTATCTCAGAGTCGACAGAAGAGTTATATAGATAATCGTCAACAAGATCGTCATTTTAAAGTTGGATACATTGTATTTATACACTTATCTCCATGGAAGAGTTCATGATGTTTTGATATAAGGGGAAGTTAAGTCAATGGTATATCTACTCCATCAAGATTTATCATCGTTTTGGGGTTGTGGCCTATCGAATTGAACTTCAACCTACCACGGCCAAAGTACATGATGTCATTCATATATCCCTCTTAAATAAGTACATACTAGACCCTTCACATTTACTCACTTCATAGGTAGTACATCTAGAGGATGGTATTTTATATGAGGAGAAAATAGTGAAGATCTTATAACATAGAGAAAAATTTCTACTAAATATGATAATAACCCCCGTCATGGTTTGTGGAAAAACCACAAATTTGAAGAAGCGAAGTGGGAATTGGAGAAAGTAATGAATCAGATTTACCCATATCCGTTTTAGTGTGAAAAAAAGAAGTTTCGAGGGAAACATTTATTAAATGGGAAAGATTGTAACGACCCGAAAATTCATTAATGAAAATTCCTCTTGATCTATTTAAATGTATTCTTATGGTTATGTAAAACATATAAACTAATTTGGTTTTATGTTTTTTATTTTAAAATATCATTATGAATTGTGACCGTTGATAATATAGCCTTTTAATAGTGATCACATTATTAATATAAATTGAGGGCTTTAACAAAACCAATTTACTTAGACAAAAGAAACGATTGGAAAACATTGTAGAATTGTCATATATGAAGCCCATTTGTCAGATATTATAAAGGAGGTGGTTTAATTGGGGTTCACACTTGACCAAGCCCAAGACAATCTGGAATATGTTGTGTTTGAGTAAGACTTCCTACGGGAAAAGTGGAAGTTGATAGAGATTACCACTCGAGTGATGTTAACCGAGCCACTCCAAGAGTCGGTCACCATCGAAAACCATACCCTTTAGTCTTATGTGGGTGATATAAGGGGTTATGTAACATTACCCGAGTACTATGATTATATACATTATTCTTTCATAGAGAATATATATTCTTTTTATTATTGATACATGGTAAATTTTTATTAAAGTACAAATAGTATTTTTAGTTAATATTAAACTAAGAAATCTATTTTTATAAATTCAGGAATGATTGAATTAAATAATATTTTAATAAAATAATAATATTATTAAATTATTTTTCATTTAATTAAATTTTTTGTATAATTTTATTAATGAAATTGTAATTTTTTTTAAGGTTTGAAAGTTTCCTTTTTCAAAACCATTGAATTTGTGATAAATATATTTTTTTATTTTAAAGTGGAAATTCAAATATATATAAAATTATTTAGATAAAATGAATACATGTTTTTGAATCAAGATGTTGAAATTATCTAATAGTAAATTTTTAATAATTTTCTAAGTGAGTAGATTTTTTGGGTAAAATTTAAATATCGTTTAAATATATAATGTGTATTATGACGTCATAATGACCGAATAGTGATATAATAAAATACTCTAAAATTTATTATTGGACAATATATGTTTTCCCATTACAATAATGTGTTCTTTCGTTATATTTAATTTATTATATAATTCGTTAGTGGACCCTTCATGACTTATAAATCATTTTAGTTTTTGAAATTGATTTCCTTGATAATGCGACACAACTCCACATAAGTAACCTAATTATATTAATATGTTCACACAAATTCCTTATAAAAAACTGTCTTTCACTTCTCTTTGGAAAAAAACATGGGCTATAACCATGGGATGGTTTGGGTTTTGATTAGTTTAATATGTGGTGTCCCAAACCTAAATAATATATAATTTCCCTCTCCTTTCCTATATAAACCCACCATGATCCCACTTCCTTCTCACTCAAAGTCATTAGAGTTCAACAAAACCCATCCCTCCACTCTCTAAAAACCTCGCAAGGCACCCAATGCTTCCATTAAGCCACTCTTAATCATATCCAAAGCATTTGGGATCACACTACCATGTAAGGAATTTATTCCTTTCTAAATTTTTTCCATGTTTCTTTATATTATTATATTCTTTTTTAATTAAAAATTATGGGGTATGATTTATCACCCTCCCATACTACCCTATTCATGTTTTAATAATGATATATCCCATTTTTTTCTCATTAATTCCTCCTATGTACACCTTTAACCATTATGAAATTCTGTAAGAAATCTCTCTCTCCTTATTTACTTTTAAGAAAATAATTTGTATTAGGTATCTAAATTCCATTACATTTGTCAGGACATATATCCATATGAACTCCCCATACTTTACACTTTTTTACATATTATGATACACCCATTTCTCTCTCATCAAACATTTTTATTATTTCTTATGTTATGCTGTTGGGCTGTGAAAATTTCACAAAATTTTTCCAAACCAGTATCATTGTGTAGTGAATACCATAACCATGTCTCTTTCATGTATATTCACCATGATTATCATATATATATTGAAAGGTACATTCATTTATTTATTCCACATTCCTTAATCATGGAATAAATTATGATGTTGATTGATTCCATGTTATATGATCCATGAGGCACACCTATGCATGAAAGGAAATGTTTAAGAAAGGGTGCACCCTAATAGCACTCCAATGCATTGGGTAATGTACAGTATCATTATATGTCATGTGAAATGGGTGTTGACTCATGATAATTCAAATGTAATGAGGTTTTAGTCATTCTTCATGTGAAATGAGGGATTACTCATGCTCCATGTTCAATGATCCTTGGTTCATGCTAATTCCATGTTAAGTGTTGTTTCCACATCTTCATGTTATGATTATCATTCTTTACCATGCCATTATGTTCATGTTTCTATTTTTTAATGATATTACTATTTTATAGCATGTATTGTATTCCTCATGTTATTCCATGTTTATTCCCTTTAATGGGATTTATGGATCACCCTTCTCTTATGATTTTCCTTACTTTATCCTATGCAATGATAAGTATGAGGGAATATAGTGGTCATGTAAATTATGATTTCAAAAAGATGTTGTTTTATATGGTTTATGTTTTTATGTACTGTTTTTAATCCCCAATACATTACACCTATTGATCTTCTATGTTGTATCATGTGATTTTTTTTGTAATAAATCATTTTTAAGTGTGTAATAAAAGCAAGGTTGTCAATCACCCTAATTACAAATTTTATTCATAACCTAGAAAGGGGAATCATAATATTGGGCGATGAGATATGCTCATTAATGTTATACAAGGGAGATACATAATAATAACATGATCTAAGGGTATAAAAATATGACCATGACATTTAAATAACATAAACTTCATATGAATGATCACAATAATTAGTCATGATATAAATATTAGAATTTCATAAAACATGAATTATAATGACACCAATGAACATAAACCATGAGATAATAAAATTGGAATAAGAATTTTTTTTGGAATTCACAGATAGATATAAAATTTTTTCCTTAGTATTAAAAGATTATTTCCAAAAATATCACATCGGAATAGGTTCACTACCTAAAACATCGTAGTAGTAAAGGTTCATACCCAAGACTATCACTGTGTAAAAATCCTTTCTATACAATTTTTATAGTCCACATTATAGTCTTGTTTACCTCATGATATATCAATATTTACACAATGTATAAGTTGGAGATATGGGTCCTACTCATCTTGGTTAGAATATAACAATTTTCCATTGTTATAATGTAACCACCATCACATAATTAAAATAATACATATCCATGCAAGAAGTTTGTAAAAATTCATCATATCATAACCCTTGAAAATAAATGGGCTTTGAAAATATAAATCATATCAATAACAATATAACAAAATTGGTTTCATAAAAATTTTATAACTTGATAAAAAAACAGGTTTCATAATCATTTGATCAAATAATAATTCATATAATACAAGTTGGTTTCATAATAATCTAATCAAATGATAAAATATGTATATAAAATAGGTTTTATAAACATATATTTATTATAATAATAACCAATCCTTATAATGTATAATAATTTTATCCATTTATTATTTCCCTTGTAATGAATTATTAGTGTCAAAGAATTTCCCTTTAAATGGAAAGTTATTTTTAATGATCCCTCCTGCAAAATCATATAGAAAATATCCCATTGAAAATTTAAATCAATTTTTAAAAAATAAATCATTTTCAAAATACATTACCTAATAAAAAAATTGTAAGTGTATAATCAAACCACTAAAATCATTTAAACCATTTTTTAAGGAAAAACATTCCATTTTAAAAATTACTTTTTAAATAAGAAAATTTCTTCTTTTTTGAAATAATTTTAATTTAAAATAAATTTTTATATTTATTTATAAATACATAAAACTACAAGTTTTTCATGATGATGGTGAAAAATGTTCATACTAAATACATTGACACAAATATTGCACTCATAGTTTTTTTTAAAATATTAATAAGAATTCTTTTTTTAATGAATGGAATATTCCATTTAAAAAAATTTATAAATATAAATCATGTTTAAAAATTTATATGATTAAAAATATATGTAATTTAAAATTAATTTTTGAAAACATTTCTCAAAAAAACTAATTTTTAAGTAAATGGACTTATACTGAAGATAGAAATAATGGTGAATTTTATTTTAAAAGATATAATATTGAACTATTGAGTATGTAAAATTAGTTAAATGAAGGTAATAAATGTTTTGTTATTAAATAACTTGATTAGAATAAAATTATTATGTTTATTGATTTAAAGATAATAATAATTTCCATTTATTCATAATCATAAACAGTCTCAATAAACAATGTGATTTTACCAAAAAAACACATACCACGAAGGTATGAATAAATCAGAATCACTAATAAATAATAACACATAGTAAATAATAATATATAATTAAAATAAATAGATTTGTGATGTAAAATTTTAATTAAAGAATATATACACTTTATAAATGAAGATATATGCGTGACATAGCCTATTTCTCAATGAAGGAAATTTGAGACAAAAAATACCTTATCATTTGGGAAAAATTTGGACCATAAAACACCTAGAAGAGATAAACTAAAATGAATATTTAAATACCAATTTATTTAATGATATGAATCATAAAATAAATTCATGCGAAGTATATAAAATATATAAAAGAATCATGTGGTTAATATGGCTTGTGCATCACATAAAACTAAAAGTGATATCAAAATCCCTTACTTTATATATCGAAGTCCTTCATCCATGTTTTTATTTATTATACAATAAATATAATTTTATTAAATATATATTATATAAAAATAATTCTATATATCATACCATATATTAATAAAAAGGATTAGAATATTGGAAATCCTTCTCCTAAAGAAATTTAATAATAATAAAGTGTCAACGTTGCATTATAAGGGGGCTTACAAATATGGGTATACACATCCCCACATGCATCTACTTAATGAAATGAATTTCAAATTTCAGGTGCCAAAAAATACCAACTGAAAGTGGCCTCCAAAATTTCTCTCTTGGAAATGGAATAAAAAAAATGAATTGACTCTCTAAATTATTCCATTGAATAGTCCAATAATGGCTACTACGAATGTCAACTTCCATGCTTGAATCTATTTCAATCTACAATGAATGCCACAAAAAATTAACCGCATACCAGAGCACTAATATCATTCCCATAGATTAGCATCAATATCGTGACTTATTCCCATGAAATGATATTAGCTACACATTTTAATACCTCCATAGGTGTGAAACACTCCACCATAACCAGGATAATTCCACATCATGGGATATAACTACCTTTTTTCATCTATGTTTGGATTTGTTATTTTTAGTCCTATGAATTTGATCATGGTTCCATAATCTCCATAAATTCAAAAAATATTTAAATATAATATTAAAATAGTATATATGTATTTATATTAATCCATAAATATGAGAAACATAAAATTAAATACAATATAAAAGGAGACGGTATGTTGTACACATGCATGAACATAATTTCAATTTCCTCAAAAAATTTAAAAAATAATTATAAAAATTATATTAACTTCTAAGAATTATAATTATTAAATATATGACAAATATATTAGAAAATATATATTTATTTCCATCCATGTATTTATTATGTTTGAATTTATCAAATTTCTTTATAAAGAGGTTGTCCATCATTCACACGAGGGAAATTATTATATCCCCCATAGAATTTAAAGTAAAAAGGTAAACTTTTTATCCTAATTAAAAAATAATATTAATAATATTAATATCAAATAAATAATTTAAATCCATCATTATATAAAATCTTTAATGGAGTTTATGGGGAACAAACTGCACTGGTTTGCGAGGTGGTAGTCCGCCATACAGACAATCGACATTTTTATTACCCATTTTCTTGGTATTATAGATAAATATAGGTTATGAAATTAACATAATAACATCTTAGTTTATTTTAGATACATTATTTTTTATATGGGAATATTTAATTTCTAATTTATGGAGGTGAAAAATAATGAAAAAGACAATGCATAGTGAAGAAAATTTCGTTCTCTTTGAAGAACCTCTTTTCAATCTCTAATTAAGGACCCATGTGTGGGTATTATCGATATTCCCGTAGCTATAGAACATGTATAATAATGTGAATTAGGTAGTTTAATATGGTTATTATGAACTATATGCCCTGATATATTTATATAAGTTATGTGTGGTGGTCGCATTTTATATGTGTTGGAAAGGACCCCTCTTTAAAAGTATAGGGATATTTTCCAAAATAATCCAAAATAATAAATTCATTCATAGGAAAATAGATTCAAAAGAATATATATTTGATCTCAAGGTGGGTAATTTTGAAATATTTTCAACCAAAATGAATTTTAAATGTTTTATTGTCATTTGAACTCTTATCTTCTCTGTTTAAATCCCAGTAAAAACATACCTTACATTTTGTAATTAATTCCACCTATTTTCAGTATTCAATATGTTACAAAATATAGTTTAATTTTAATTTACTTTAATTTTCTTTAAATATTGAATCTATTTTACCAAATTAAATTCATTTAAGTGGAATTTTTTAATATAAAATTAATCCCACGGGCATGAGAAAAAAATGATTTTCCAAAGAGAAATCCTTTAATGGTTCTCATAATTTTTTTTTAAAATCTCATTATTAAATTGATTTAAATTAAATAAAATGGATTAGTAATTATATTCTAAATTAATTTCACTTTTCAAACCATTTAATAATAATGTAACAGTATAAATTCATTAAATAAAAAAGTAGTTATTCAATAAAAACATGTATTATTCAATATTCATTTTAAAAAAATTATCTTCAATAATTATCAAAAAAATAAATCCAAGATAATTATTAAATTAAAATTAAAATATTTATTTTTATTATTTCAACTATATTTTATAAAAGTGGAAAATTTTATTTCAAAAATAAGTTCACAAAAATTTTCAAATATTATTTTTAGAAAATCTAGTTTTTAGCAGAAAATTAGATTTATTATTATCATATTTAAATAAAAAAGATAAGATGGATTTTAAAAATTTTATTGAATATATATCATATTCATTTAACTATAATTAATAACCAAATGTCAAATTTTTAATTAAATATGGTTAAATGTCTTCTTTATAAAAATATTTTTCAAAACAAAAATTCATTTATTTTAAAATATTATTACTTTAAATTTCTAATTAAGTGTTTATTAACAAATTAAATTTACCTAAACATTTCATCCATATATTTTATAAATTATTTAATACAATATATTCCCACCATTCCAATAGCTTGGTGATAAAGTCCATATAAAATAATATTATTTTTATTGTATGTTATGTTTCTTTAAACTCTCTATTGTGTGTATTTCAAGTTAAAATATATATTTTTTAATACAATATAAACATAGTATTGAATTTGATGAGTGAAAAAACGGATTTTAATGTAATATAATATATTTTTTAATTTGAATGAAATATTTCAGAAAAATTCACGGTGTAAAAAATCCTCTATTTGTCCCCATGATAATAATACCATAGTTAATAAAAACAAGAATGTGTGAATTTTTACATTTCTTTACAGAAAATATTATAATGTTCATCATTACATTCAAATGGAAAAATGGCCACATTAATAAATATTCAAATATTATGGAATAAATAGACCTATCCAATAAAATTGATGCATGATTTAGTGTCAACATCTATTGTTTATCATTTTAATTTTAACCATTAAATAATTGATTTACTCGTACTATGGTAACAAATATTACTAATATTTTTCTTCATATTTTAAATAAATTTTTCATATTTACAAAATATGGATCCACTAATTGTAAATAGGAAACCCATTTTAAAAAATTTAAAATTCAAAAGAGGAATAACATAATAAAAATATAAATATGCAAAACATGATGAAAAATAATTATTTATAAAAATTCCATTATAATGTATAAAATATTTTTATAAAAACTCGATGTATAAAAATAATTAAAAACCTTAATTAAATTATTTGAAAATCAAATATAACTGTTTAAATTTAAAAAAATCAATAATATAAGATCAAATTAAAAATAAATCAAATGAAAATATAGTTTTTATTAAAAATCACTATTTTTAACTCTTTATTTAAAAGATGAAACATTTTAAAGAAGTTATCAGATAATCACATTAAAATAAATTTTACATGAATATATCAAAAATTATAATACTTTATTCAATTTTTTTTTAATTCATGTCAATTAATTATAATATTTACCCATAAAAAGTAATAAGAACTTTTTAAAAAATATTTTTTTTTGAAGTACACAATTATTTACCTATAAATCATGTAATTATTTAATAATAATTGATTTAAAATTTTGAATTGATTGAGACCATTATATATATATTCTATATTTGGATTAATAATATTCACATGCTCTAATTAAATTACAATTTTATAATATCCATATTTAAAAAATAATGTTTCACAGATCCTTAAGTGTAATGTTGTGGATTCAATATGCAATTGAACATAAAATTTATTTTAATGTCTTCGGATAATACAAACTCCACCCTTTAATAAATTTGGTTTTCATAATTGGAACTGGAAAAAAATGGTTTTCAGTATGGAAACACATTTATTGAAATTTCAAATAGTAAAAGGGGTTAATAAATCATCCCTCTTGAAAAGAGTGAAAGAGAAATAAGAATACCATCTAAATTAATACATAACTAGTTTCTGAATAGTATTATCTATAGAATGGTTGATGGTATAAGGTATCATTAATCATAAAAAATTGAATGATTTTGATAATGTATGTGATAAAAAACCATAATCCAAAGAGGTGTGAAAAAAGAAAATAGATTCAATGGAAACGGTGGTAATAAGATAAATTTTTTATTTCAATATGATTTCTTAGTTTTTAGGATATATGTAACACCCCAAGAAATAAGATACTTAAAATACTAAACGTTAAAACTCATTTCCACTAGTTTGAACATTATTTTAGTGTCATACTTGATTAGAACATCATAGTTATGCATTATTTTCCAAATATAGTGATAAGTATGGGTTACCTCCTGGCATGTTTCCAAGAGTTAGTTTGTGTTAGGGGAAAGGAAATTACAAATATATATCATGTGTTGAACTATGGGGATAGTAATTATTCTAATAACATATCCTACTGAGTAATAACATGTGGTGTGATAGGAAGGAAACTAAGGTATTAAACGAGACCTATAGGTTTAGATGACTTTGTTCATGGACTAGGTAAGGTCAAGTTATCAGAAATGGTATTATATCCAATACTCAATAAGAAATGTAGAAGTACTGTATGGGGTCCACAATAATGTTTTTGTACATTAAATGGGGAGAGTGAAACACCTCTAAAAAAGTGAGACATAAAAGGCTAAATGTTACTAACAATTTCAACAAGGCACACCATTCTTATTTGGGATACCACCTGATTTGTTCTCCATAATTAAGTATTATTTTCATTTTGTAGTGATCATAATGGGTAACCTCTTGAAATCATTCTCATGGTGTGTGAGGGTGTGGACAAACCACCATTGAAATTACAATTGTTATAATATGGTAAAATCATTATTCTGATAAGTGACATGAGTGAGTAATAGATTGAGGTAATCAAGGAAATAATAAAAGGTATTATAGGATACCAATGGGTTCATACATCTGGGTTCATGGCCTGGGGATAGTCGGGCCATGAAAAATTACATTACCATCTAGATGAAAATCATAAGGAAATATACTTACTCACTAATTAAAATTTAATCCTCTAATTAGGTTTCACAACAATATTACATTTTCCTACATAGGATAAGTATTAAAGAAGAATTATGTATACCTGAAGAACTAAAATCAAATTCAATTTGAACATATAGATTATATAAAGAATAAAAATATATTTATCTTATTTTTATGCATTAACCAAATCCAAAATGGGCAATATAATGTAATACAATTCGAGGAAAGTATAATATATTGTCTTATAAAATTAATTAGTAATACATGTATTTCATGAAATTTCACTCTATATTTAATTATTCATGAAATGGTACAATATATCATTAAATAATATTGAACGAAAAATAAGTGAATGATTTTATAAAATATTGTTCCAAATGTTGTATTCAAATGACCTTACTCTTAATGTCTCAAACAGAAAATTCATATTCCCTAATCATATAAAATCCACAATATTATAATAATTTCCATTAATAATAAGTTTCATTATATGGATGCATTTAATTCACACATGATTTTAATATATATTTCAAACTTTAATCATAAAATACTATCATATAATATTATATTTACCAAAATGTTATATTATTCAAAAAATATAGAGATACTTATTTGAAATAAAATTAATCACTAAATCAATTTTCAGCTCAAGGGTTATCTATACGACAAATCATATACTCCTAACATTAATATAATTTTTATTTATAATCTCATTCTAATAGTGAATTCACATAGGCAAGTGGTTGGTGTTGTACACTTATCACCCTTTGATTTTGGGTTCAAGTACTTTGGCCTTGCAAGATGTGACATGTGATCTCCTGGTCTATGGGTCATCCTAATTATAAACCTATAGTATTATATATCTTATAAAATTCATAGAAATATGATGATAATCATAAAAAATAACCTTAATTATCAATGAACATAAAACCCAAATGTGTTATAAATTTTTTGATACTCCTACCCATAATGTTAAAAGATCATTCTTCCTCAAATAACCTTTTCATATTTTAAACATAAGGGTAAAAATGCCTAAAATATATACCAAAAAACCAATAAATTTCTCACATGATATTCCAATCATACAAAAAATCAAAAAGGGTCATCTAATCCCTAAAATGTATGATCAATATTTAATCTACAATTTCATCATAACTCTTCAATCCCAATATGTTTACCAAATTATCATCCAGTGTTCAAAGAAATAAAACATGATTTTACATCTATTCTTTGATAAATAATTCTTAAAAAAACATGAATATTTCTATATGATTCATCAATATGAAAAAATAATCCATCATAAAATCGATACCTTTCAAATGTCAACTTCATTTTGCTCATTTTCATCAATAATGGAATTGTAGATTACTAATCATTTATCTTCACGGTTCAATGATCCAATTCCAAAGAATTTCCCAAATAAAATCATTTTTCATATGGACTGTAATTCCCAAATTAAAAAACATCAATAAATTCCATAGGCTTGAATTTATTCCCCTTCATTGAGTTAATTTCACATTTACTTTTTCCATGGTATATTATTTCTCTATTCCATCCTTTACCACAAACAAAGAATAATCTTTTTCTTTCATGAAATTTTCCTAGGTACTTCAACCCAAGTTCATTACCAATTTTTCATTGTTAATTATTAAATATATTATCATTATCAATTTAATTTATAGAGAAAGTCTCTTGTTTCTTGTTGTTAATCTCAACATGTGGTAACTAGTTAAGAATAGCAACCAGTGTTTTCATTACATCTCCTTTTTCTCTTTGATACTCATTCTGACATCACCAATATTTTCTTTAACATCAACTATTACATTAGTGCCAACTAAATCCATAAATTTAATCAAACAAATATTAATAGTGTGATAATATAAGTAATATATCAACAAACCATCTTATGAGGAGGATAAAAACTAAGATATATTAAAATATGGTATCATTTGATCTATTCTATTTATTGACAATAACTATAATTCACCAGAAAATAATATCCTGAATGAAATGGATGTCTTTTAACATATGTAAATATAAAATCCTATAATATAATTTTATCTAAATCATTAATATGATTCCAACTATAAGGCAATAACCTTAATCAATATATGTTATGATGTCATTATATATGATTTCTTTTGGATGAGTCCCTAAATTTCTCTCAGTTTTAGTGTTTTATTGAATTAGTCCATCACCCTTACAAAAAATAAATATTATATTTCTATGTTGAAACATTCACATAGTTTCCATTTTTTCATAAAATAATAATTAAAAAAATAATCAAGGTTTCTTTTTATGGTGCATCTTCACAATTTTGACCTGGATTTTATACATGTCCCAATTAAACATTAAAACCCTCAGAAAAAACAATTTTAAATGTGGGATATGTGCAAAACCTCAATATGGGAATTGAGAAGAAGAAAACTATTATTACAATAATGTAACATGAAAAAACAAAAATATATCTTTATCTTTATTTCCTTTTAATTAATAAATCATTTCCCCATGAAAAACACACATGATATCTCCCAGATAAATCTATTAAAACACATAATATGAAAATAAAACCCCTTTTAGAAACATAGAGGCTCATATTCATAAGGAATTTTAAACCCATATTAGAAATAATTATATCAAAGTTATACCTAGATTAGAAACCCTTAGGTATCTACATCCATTATTACAATTAATATATGCATCATTACCCAATGTATTTGAGTGCTATCTGGGCACACACATTGTACAATATATATTTGATCCATATACTTTTTTAGATATTTTAGGGAAGATCCAATCATATATATTTTATCTGGATCACCATTTTCCCATATATAATCCTCATGTACCATATCAAGAATCATACATTTTAAGCATCTAATATTTATTATAAAACTATTGAAGTACTCTTTTAAACTAGTATGAAAATCACTTTCAAATATCAACATTCCAATTTATTTTCAAAACCAATATTTAATATCAAAATAAATAGAAAAATGGAAATATGGTTTTTTCTTTTACTAATTCATTGAATAATGAAAAGTAATACTACATATAAGTAATGGTTTTAGCTAGGGTAATTTTTTTTCACATTGCATTTGTGAAAATTTAACATTAAGTGTTTCTTTTTTAATGAAATTTAAAATTGTCCAAAAAAATATTCTATTGAAAAAATTTGAATGAATTTAAAAATAAAGTTAATATTTATTTTCAAATTAATTTATATATACCTATAATAATTAAAAATATATATGAAAAAAATATTTACATCAATGAAAATCAGTTCGAATGCACACTTTAAAAGTAGACTTTTAATAAAAATTCCTTAATTTGTGATTGGATTTTGACGTGCATTAATTACCTTCAATAATTCTAAATATATGTTAATTATTTAATTTTTAAGAGTTTATTATTTTTTATCATATCATTTATTTCAATTATTACCCTGAAATATATATTTAATTGATAAATTATGTTTATGTAGGATATTTTGATTATATTCCACTCATATGTATTGAATGACTTGGGTTGGTGGACTTTAGTTAAGAACATCATTATTACATCATATTAAGAATAGTAATATTGATAATATTAAAACATTTATATAAAAATTATAATTAAGAAACATGCAATATGTTTAGGAAATATGAACTTGGTTATAATCAGGGAGATTATAGACCATACATATGCATGAGTAACGTTTCTATTTTACAATGATCATTCTAGAATGAATGTTGTTATTATTATATAATTAAATATAGAGAATAATATATTAATTATCATATTATTTATCGAGTATTATTATATATAGGATCCATTTTCTGTTGTGATAAAAAATGAATCACATCTCCTTATTGAGGTAGAAGTCCAGAAGAAGACACGAACAACAATATCATTTATCATTGAATATAATGGTAAAATGGTATAAGATATAATAACTTTAAAAAAAGAAAAATATTTAATTTATGTCATATATATACTTTAAATCCATCACTATAATCATTTGGGATAGGTGGTGACGGAAAACTAACCACATCGATTTGTGTGGTAACCATCCACCATACAAACTAATAAAGGATTACATTTCCATTTTATTGAGGTAGGACATTAATATTATAAAACATCGATATTTTTGTTAATTTTTTCGAATTGAATAAATATTTTTGATATTTTTAATTTCTTGAAACACTGAATATATATTTTGATATATGAATACACCAAATAATTATTCCATTGTATACAACATCAAGTAGATCATATATGACAAACAACCCAAATAGTTTATTTTTGGTACACAAAACACTATGTTTGGATTCTATTATACACAATACCAAGTCCACTAAATAAATTTCATTTCATGCAATATAAGGTTCTACCAAACAAAAATATAATATCAATAATATTTTTAGAATATTATTATATTTTTCACCCATCCATTGTAATCGATGTTATGGATAAGATTAATATAATTTTGAATAGATGGTTTACACATGTAAAAAATTTGTGTCCGTTTCTTCTCAATTATCTTTAAATGTATGTATGAAATATTTTAGAATTATAAAATATCGTTTTTGTGAAAACTATTTCTCTATGTACAAACACAATTTTATCTCAATTATTCAAAAAAATGATTTTCATGAATTTTTTAATAAAGTTTATATATTACAATTTTTATAAAATTTTTACACTTATCACATATATTTCCTATGAATAAGATAATAATATATTCAGCTACATGAATAAAAATATTTATTTTTTGAAAAGGTAATTGTGTTTCCTTTTCAATGGTAAACAAATTTTAAATAAATTTTTTGAAAAGAATATTATTTTTATTTTAAAAAATAAACATCATTTTTTAAAGTGAAATATTTGATCTTACATTAAGTGAAATTTTTTTATTTCTATGATAAGTTTCATAATTTGATTACTATTGAAAAACAATGAATTTTAATAGAAACCATAATTTTCATATAATTAATTTAAATAGTTAAATTTAATATTAAATTGGTTTTAATGGATATTTAGAGTAATTATATATCAATTAATATAGTGTAGGTCATTGAATCAACTTCAAAATGAAATTTTATATAAAAACATTACATTGTTTTTAATGTTATACATTAAAACACCCTACTCCCACAATATATTCACAATTAATAATAAATTATCTTTTACCACATATTTGATTGGAATTTATAGAAATAGATTATATATTTTGAATCAAAATAATTTGTAATGTTTAAAAATATCAGACAAATTTTTACGAAAAAATATTATCCAATGTATGTAAAACTAATAATAGTGATTAAGGTAAATTTTAGTTTACTTTTTTATCTTTAACATCAGTGGACAAATACCCTAGATATGTCATGGCCCATCTCAGTAGGGCTAGTACCATTACTTCACAATCCTGAATCTAATATTCTAGGGGTTGGTGACTGGAACTGAGTTGGCATATCAATCACATTGGATGCATTTTCTTTTGTACTTGTATGCACACACACATCTCCAAGCCCACAAAATGGTGAAATGTAAAAACCAATATGAAAACAATTCATGCATACCACTATATCCCAACCAGCAAAGTATGATAGGAAAGTAATGTAATTTAAACCCGATCCAAATAAAATTCTGCTAAAAGAAGTTTTTAACCACAAGTACAACTTACAAGAAATTGTATTTGGGATGATATCAGTATCCATATGAACACCTCGACCTAAAAAATCACACAAATCTCAATCCGGTACCAGTCCTCTTTGGAATCTGTCAAAAATTCACTCATCTACACATTACATAACAGGTGCTTGAAAATCCTATGCATGTGTGAGTAAAATAATACTCTGTATGACACCCTAAAACCCCTAAGAAATGCACAAATAAATGATACAGTTAGCTCTACATAGGTATCTATCTACAAAACATATATAAATAATTACCATATATATACAATCCAAGACACCTAGTATAGAGGTAAGTTATAATTTCTGCATAACAAAACTACATATTCAGTATGAAGATTCCACGAAGCACTCATCTTAGAGAACACACTCGTGAGTCCGATAGCACTGATGGCGTCCATTTGAGATGTATTATTCAATGAAAACAATCATGATAGAGACATTAAGATATATCTGAAGAGAGAGAGAGAGATATATATATATATAATTCCATATATTATGATCAATTCTAGGGATATGGGTTGATACCAACAACTCTATTGGGATTAACCCACTATGTAGAGGATCAACGTCTTGTGCAGTTTTTCATCCTAATACCATAGAATATTCCTAGGGATTGATGGATGAATAGAGGATCCGGCTCCAAGACTCTTAGAGGGATCCCAAAAACTCTCTTTTGTAAGTCCTACTAAATGGAACACACTCTTATGAGTAATAAATGATACTCACCAACCATTGGGGAAAATGATCAGGGGCATCAACCCAAACAAAACGTGGACAAGATACGATGGAAATGATATTAAAGCCATGTTAAAAATGGATACAAAGAAATTAGAAGGATTGTATTCCTTGTTCCTTAACCCCGGATGTTTTCAATTTACAACTTCTTGTGGCATTCCAATCTATGTATTGTAGAGGATTAATATGTGGTGTGCAGAAGAAGACGCACAGTGTATCCTTCCATCTTGAGTCCACCGTGTACTACAGATGTGTGCTAATACATGCTGTAAAAATGTTTTTATATTCTTGTGTACTAGTACATGGGGTATCCCTGGAACATGGTCAGGGTCAATCTGTGGGGTGAGGTACATTCCATGTAGGAAAACCGTGTAATCTACCCCATGTACATGTATCACCTGAGATACACACCGAGTCTTAGGGAAGGTCCTTGACATCGTGTGATATGGTCACACTCTATGAGGAATTTGACTATCTCCCGTAACCCTAGATTTTGTTCAGTGGGAACTATATTCCATCTAATCTGTATTACACATCTTGATATTGGTGATTTTCATGAATCTTTCATTCTTCCTCTACGCTCCTCGGTCTATTGTTTGCTTCCCGTTTAAGTGATCCATTCATCTCAGAACTCCATATCGTAGGTCGCCTAATCATCCTAACACCGTATTGAGGTGTTTTCGGACTTTTATTGTCTTAGAAAACTACATTAAAATCCATATTATTAAAAAATCCTCATAAAAAATATCTACCAAATACCTTCGATTCATACATCGTTGTCATCGTCACACCTCTATTAGGTCGTCCTAGTCTTGAATCTCCAATTACGAATCATTAGACCATGAAAAATGGGTTCCTATATCATTCGATAATAACCCATGAATAATTAAAAACATTTATAACACATGATGAAGAAAATCACAATGAACTAATCTATGTAATAAAACATAGTCATTAATCATCCCGGCTTCGATATGTTCCTATAATAACGATCAATAAAAAACAATAATTATCCCCATAAATCTGGTAATTAAATCCCATCCCAAATAACATTCGAAATATGAATCCACCTATTTTTTGGTTGGTCACTATTCATTATTGAATCTATGAACATGGAATTAAAATACAAATAATTCATCCTATAATTGGTTTAGATCACTTATTTATGATGATTGGTTACTACATATATGTCGTTGGAAAGATTATTCATAAAAAGGTGTTTGTTGATCATCGATCAATAATTTCATCTTCTTTTTCTTGAAAGGATTACTGATGGACTTCTCTAGTGACTATAGGAAATTTAAAAAAAATAAGCATAACCCTAGATAACTTACCAAATGCACATTTTAAAAATATAAGTGTTGTTGCATTGAGACTTTGATGATCAGTAAAATAAAATAAATCATTAATTTATTTAATTAATTAAAACCGTCTGAAACTAATTTTCATAGTCGATCCATTCTAGCCGATGTTAGTCCTTGAATAAGTTAAAGATGCTTCCCTAAATGAAATAGTTCCTTGGATTTCTATTTTGGGCACACATTTAGATGTTATTCAACTTTTTTAGGAAAACAATGTGTGCGTGCTATTTAATATTTTAATATTTTTCAAACATTTATTATAGCCACACCGTGCCTCAAAATCGCATGTCCACTCATCTATTTGCCTCTAATTAATTCAATATAATATTTAAATATAATACATGTAAAATACAATAAATTACAATGTCCCCACCTTGGGGGTTTTGACAACGAAATTCCAAAATAATTTTTACTCAAAACGATCAGGGTACAGAGCATGCATCTGATACACCCTCTCCCATTTTCCCTCCTAGAGATTTATATTCTACCATAATACATGATATAATGGAATATCATTCTCATGAAGGATCATCTCGTGTCGATCCTTGATCTCCACATGGTACTCGGAAAAATTCACTTCATCCCCAATGAATAGGTTTCCCTAGTCAATGGAGTGTGGTCAGTCCTGAACATACTTCCTCAGCTAAGACATGTGGAATACATCATGTACTAGTTAAATACTATGAGTGTAGTGCTATGTGTTATTCCACCATGTTATCTCAACATAGTATCTAAAAAGGGCAGATAAATATTTGATATAACTTGCATCCCAGGCCAAATCTCTGTAATCCCCACCGATGTTAAACCCAAAAGAATATGTGGTATCTTTCTCTGAACTCCAAAGTCCTAATCCTAAATTCTTCATAAAACTTCTTATGGCCCCTCTATTACTTCAAAAAGTCCTAGATGATCTTTAAATTCATTTTAGTAGCTGACACCGACTTTGGTCCCCCGATTGTTGACTCCCCTATGTCAGTCCTACAAAGTGGTTACCTACAAGGTCACCCATACAAATCATCAAGTAGAGCAATTCCAATAGATGAATGGTGTATGTTTTTGTACATGAACTCCCCCAATGGTAGGTCATCCTCCCAACTATGGCCAAATAACTACATGCAAGATCACAACATGTCCACTAAAACCTGAATTGTCCAATCATCCAGGTAGTCCTTAAATGAGTGAAACACTATTCTCCAGAGTAACAATTTTACAAATTACTCTTGAATTACCTTCCATAAATGGGATGTTAAACCTGAATCATGATATGAAAAAAATCATTGATGGAACTCCATGGAGTCGAACTTTCACTTTAACGTAGAGGCATCCGAAGCTACTTGTGGAACTCTGCACATGGATAGATTAGAAGTGGGACGACATAGTGATTCAGTCAATGAGAACACAAATGTCATCATTTTCCATTATTCATGTGGTAATATGGTCAATATTTTATTTGAAACTCCATCCCACATCTATTCCATCACCTCAAGGTGTTGAGCTATACTTTCTAGAACTTTTTGGTCATCCTTCTCTTACTGATACATAAGGCATAGAGATATGATCTCTGCCACATCATTCTTCATCAATAGACACCAAAACTAATTTCAGAGTTCTTGGTACATCGTATCCCCACATATATGTACCACCAAAGGGGATGTATGAAACTCACTCCTATCAACCTTCTGTAATTCCACTAGTACTATTGTGCATCCTCTAAAAATAACTATGTGCTCCTCTACTTTCTAATATTCCGTAAAAGAATTATCTATATACTTATGAGGACATAGGGTCTTACAATCGGTATCCCCATGTTGTGCCTCAAAAAAATTTTGTACGAGTGTAGGGGTAACAACCATCGACTGAGGGTATGCTACTTTATCCCCATCCATAAAATTTAACTGTATTGAGGAAACATTATTGAATGCCTCATTCATCAATTAGAAACTAGATCTCATGCTGATTTCATTTTCTACCACGTTCTCATTCCCAATAGTAAAGACAGTATCAAAGTCATAGCCTTAAAAGAACTCTATCCATAACATTTGATTCAAGTTCATATCCTTCAAAGAGAATATATACTTGATACTATTGTGTTGGAGTAAATGATAAACCGCTCACCCATCAGGATGTCTCACCACATATTTGGTGTGAAGACAACATACATAAACTCTAGATCATTGGTCTCATAGTTCTACACATGTGGTCTCAAATAGAGTGATGTATAGGCAATAACATCTTTCTTGTTCATAAGGACACAACCCAGCCCAGTTCCAGATGCATTGAATTACACTACATACTCGACACACTCCTATAGAAGTCTCAAGATCGGAGGACTTCTAAAACTATTCCTCTCTTACTAAAAATCCTACTGAAACTTCTCTGCCACATGAAGGGATTCTTCTTTCGAGTCAATGATGTAATCGATACTGATACCCTGAAAAAATCAGATATAAATGTCTTCTAATAGCCTGGTATCCCTAAGAATCTTTACACCTCCATCACACACAAAGGTGGATCCAATTTTAACACTGCAACAACCATGGTTAGGTCCACAACCCTTCCATCCACTAAGATTACATTTCCTAGAATGTGTAATGATAGAATCTAGAACTTGAAGAAAGATAATATTCCATTAATATGGTTCTCTCAGAGTACATCCAAAACATTCCTTAAGTGTCTCATGTGATACTCCTCAGACGCTGAGTACAAAAGTATGTCATCAATGAAGACTGCCATGAACCGGTCTAAATAAGGATGAAATATTAGGATAATGAGTACCATGAACACTGTTGGGGTATTCGTAATTCCAAAGGGTATCACCATTTATACACTGTGATAGTAACAACATTTAAAAGTTGTTTTCCATATAATCGTGGCAGGCACTCATAGTTGGTGATATTATAATCGAAGTTCATCATTTGAGACCAATCATGCCCCTATCATCTATTCAATGAGGTCATGAATTCTTTGTGGTGGATACATATTCCTTAAGGTCACCTGGTTCATGTGTTGGTAGTATACACACAACCTCAACCACACATCTTCCTTTTTAGAAAACAAAATTATGTTCACCGAGGGTGAAACTCTAGGCCTCACAAGGTATTTCTTATATTAGTCCTCCAACTACAACAAAATCTTGTGAAGCTCTATGGGGTCAATCTAATACATTGGTGTAGATATATGTGCCATATCGAGGTGTTAATCAATGTAGAATTGTATATATCATGGGGAGGTAATCCAAGAACATCATCATGAAAGACATCCACATACTCTGCAACCAATTCTAAAACCTAGAAGGTCAGAATATTTTCAGCATTAAGGGTCAGTCTAGAAAACTAATATGTAATCAGATACACCCTCCAATTAATCACATCATCATATTATTCTTGTGTTTCCTTTTCAATGATAATGGAAATCCTTTTTCCATCACTACGGACACACCAAACCCATTCACCTAAAACAATAAATCCTAGCATGGAATTTTGATAACCAATCCACACAAATAATGACATCGTATGGCCTCAAAGACTCCACCATGATGTTCCAACTGAAATACTAACCTCTAAGGATCTGGTATCACTGTCGGCACAAATTTGTGATCACTATGTCTTCTCCTGTAGGTGTCTCAAAAAATAATGGTCAATTCAACGGTTCAACTAGAATATATAGGTCACAAATAAGATATATAGAGAGAAACGAATGATTATCACCTATGTTTATCAGTACACCTTCTCAATTAGAAAAGGAACATATCATACCTAGAATCATTCGTGGAGCCCTTGGGTCATATGCATCAACCACATATAACTGCCTCCACCACAATCCTATAGCTCCAAAAGCCTGGGGTGGACCACCTAAGGGTGGTCATGGAAACATGTAAAAAACGTTGACCACATCTTGCTAATCTCCCATATTCAATGCCACTTCCTCCTCCCTATGGATATATTTATCCTATCACTACCTATGGATCAGTGGTCTAACCACTTTCACCCTATAAGTAGGATGTAGGGTTCAAAAATATCAATCGAGATATCCCCTACAATCACATGAATAGAATCTCTTATCACTATGATGACTAAACCCACATTGTGATCTTTGAACAATATATTTTCTATCATCGGGCCTCCTTCTGAAAGGTATCCAACTTCTATGTCCTTAGGAATAACAAAAACTCACTATTACGAAGGTCTCTTCTCCTACTCTTCCACTGCTAACTATTTTTGGGCATATCTTCTCATCGAATAATATTTCAACCACACAACCTCTCTCAGGAACCCGACATAAGTGGAAATGGATCGAGTGATGATGTTGGAATAGATATCTCTATACAGACCTTGCTTGAAGGTATGATCCCTGAAGTACTGAACCCTAACCATATCCATCGATAACCTAGAAAGGTTTGTGAATAGGGAGAAATAATCATCCATTGTCATGTTACCTCGGTGGAGCTAATGATGTTCTTATATATGCACATCTCTCAATGTAACTGGTGATAACTCATATAGAATGAGGAGTTCAAACTATGTCCCTGAAATAAAACTCTCATCAGAAGTTTGGATATCCAAACACCATTATTTCCCTACTGAGCCATGTAAAAGGATCACTGCCCAGAACACCATCTAATTCATTGGTTTCCTGACTAGAAAAAAAACTCGTGTCACTGCCGCAAGCCAATCCTCAACCGCTTGAGGGTCAGGCTCACCTCAGAACCTAATGGGTCTCTATCTATGAAAATCGTGAAGTGTGATCAACCACTTCTCTACATTTGGTTGTACTTTGGATACCACGTGCTGCTTCAAAGGTGGCGGTACGGCTGGAGAAACACCTGGAATTGACATCTGGGGAACTTGTCCCTATATCGAAGCCTCATAACTAAGTAGGTCATCCTCATGATCGGGTTCGTGAGTCTTGGATAGTATACATCATTCGGGTATCCTTTATGAAAAAAATATGTCTTATGATCAATGAGTATCTCTAGAGAGTTTAATCATAAAAGACATAAAACCATAAAACGTTTCTATATGATATTTGTATTATTATTTTCCCTATAACTACTATTCTCATGTATCGAGTACAAGAAAAGCTTATTAGAGGGATTTTTAATAGATATGTAGACCACCCACACTAAAAATGTTTTTCCAGGCCTAAATTCCATACTCAAAACTCCTAACACTATTTCCCAAATCCATTCTCACATACTTCTTGTTCTAAAGTATAATCGCCCACCTTTGATACTTCTCTTTCACGGTCGATCTTAGTGGGGCCCATGAAATAACTCCCCATCCCTCCATCAATAGGCCATGGTATGGTGAGTAGATCTGAGTAGGCATATCACTAACATGAGAGGGATTTCCTATGTACTTATACACACACACACACACACAAACATATACAAACCCACAATGTTATGAAATGTAAAAATAAAAAATAAAATAATGAATTCATAAAAATATTTCCCAACTAATAGAGATTGATAAGAATTTAACATAAACTGAAATCGAAAAAAAAACAATCCCACCCAAAGAAGTATATAACCAAAAGTAAAACACGTAATTAAAGGTATTAGTACTTGTGTTTGTAGTTGTAGGAACACCATGGCCAGCCTGATCCCCAAAATATTAATCTGGTCCTGTTCTACAAAGGACTTCATCAAATGGTCTCTCTTCTACACAAGACACGACAAGTGGAGGAAAAGCCTGTGAAATTTTGAGTATATCAATAATAAGTAGGACTACCTAAAACTAGAAATAAATATACAACAAAAATATGAATTAAGCTCTCCACTAGTATTTTTCTATGTAATGTCTCCGGAATTCTGTATTTTTTTAATTATATGGAATTATTTCGAGACCGTGAAAACTAAAAGCATGTGATTCCAAGGCCTAGAGTTCCCTAAATGATCTATCGAGGTTTTATTATGTTATAATTATAATGCACATGTAGTTTTCCTAAAAAAGTGTAATAACTCTTAAATGGTTACTCTGATCTATGTAATTTCCCCAAAATTCCATATAATTTATTTTAATTAAAAGAAATTATTTCAAGACCACAAAATATGATTGCAGGAGATTCAAAGCCCTATGTGCCCAGAAAGATCTTTCAAATATTTTTTAAGGATTAATTACTGTGTGTAAGAAGTTTTCCTGAAAATGTTGAATAAATATTAAATGGTAACTCGGATCAAAAAATCTAAAGGTACCGTTGAACTCGGGATTGTGTGTTTACCCTAGGCACAACATATTTTTAGTCGGCTCGAGCCTCCTACGAGGAAACCTGAAAACGGCATAACCGTAAATAAAATATTTAAATAACGTTATTTTATTTTTCAAATGATTATATCTCCCAAATGGTAAATTAGATTAAAAATACAAGACCATCAATGAACTCATGAGGGTATGCTTTCTTTAGGAAGATACTAACATTGGCCGGTGTTGGCCACCCGAGAAAGTTAGTTTTTGGCCATAAATAAAATAATTAATTGAAAAGAATTTTATTTTAAAATCCATAACTTTTAAATGGTAATTTTTATTGGAAATTCAAGTATACCGTTGGGTTTGTTGGGGTGTGTTTCCTTTAGTAAAATCCTACCCTTTACTGGCACGGGACGAGGATGACTGTTAATAATTTTCAAAACATTTTTTCGGGTACGTTTAGTAAACGCGCGAGCGGCATTTCGTAACTTTTGAATAGGTGGTTGGAATTGAAATCCTAGGACATAATTGAACCCACGTCACTGATATTAGTTTAAGGAGATCATCACATTGACCGTAGTGGGTTGATGGTAGAAGTTAGTTTTCAGACCTTTCATGGGAAAAATAAAATAAACATGCTTTATTTTATTTTTGAAATTGTATCCACCCTTTTGAAAATTGAAGGTGAGGACCACACAAGGGTGGTCATGAATTTAATATAGGGCATTAAATGACCAGTTACACAAAATGTGTAACCATATTCCTCCGTTATTAATAGGATTCATTAATTCGGAATTAATGAATTCACTTTAACTCTTTGCTTTCACCAAATTAATTTTTCCAAATTATTTTAATTATTGTACAAACATTAATTACATTATTCCTTAAGATTATTTATTTTGTCACATCAGATATTCCTAGAAAAGGGGATTGGAAAAGAAGGGGAGAGATATAGAGAGTTTTAAAGATCATTCTCCAAAAAAAGAGATCATCCAACGAAGTACGACTTCCCGAATCGAAGAACGAATAACCAACCTTGGAGCATCTTGCGAGAGTGACGAACGCCGACTTCAATCTTCAACAACTTCATCTTCTTCCTCACACAAACTAAAATGGAAAATTGAGGTAGGGGTTTTATATTATTAATATATTATTGAATTAATTTATCAATTCGTCATATTCTGGTTTCACAACGACGATGGCCAAACTAACATCGCCATCGTCCCACACATAAACTTTGCCTCTTCCATTTTGTTTATCCACGCATTCTTCATGCATTCCTCAACACCAAATATTTAATGATTCTAGAAACACAATATTTTTTTGAGTGCAACATATGGATGATGTGCCCTAGACTAGAGGATCACGAATATGAAATCCTTTTTTCGGACAAAAAACAGAGATGCAGTGACTCGCGGAAGGGGAGGAGGACTATCCCATCAGCCAGCCGCATGAAGGTAGGGAGGAGCATGTCCATGCTGCCAGATAAGAAAGAGAACACAAATGCATGGCTATGGAAGAGGCTAAAGACCATCCAACACCTAGCTGGCCATAGTGGAGCAGCGGCGTGCGACTACACTGATGGTAGAAGGATAGGCCAGAGCAGCCATCCATTCGTGGAAGATCGGCGGGACCCACTTTGGTTTTTCTGGTGACGTGGTAGTTCCCTAAGGCATTGCCTCTAGGCATTACTAATGGAAGGGGGTCACTCCCCATTTGGTTCCAGCACTGGTGGACTGTGCCACCAGGTTTCACCCAGCTGGCCGCCCCGGTCCACCCCCTACATAGGCTGGGCCAGGCCTACTGTGACCCAGGACATCCAGGTTAGACCGGACATGGGCCAATCCAGACACAGTTTCACATTTTTGGTTGTAACATGATAAAATGGTGTCTGTTTGATGAACCATATGTGGAAATATAATCCTTGGATCGAGACAATCCTTTTGGTATGCTCCACATGAGTTTTGGATAATGTTGGAGTACATTTGGGTTAGATCGAACCCCAAATCCAAACGGGCCCTCCGAGCAGAAATGCTAATAACATACAGAATGGGAATATGATTGATTCCCCATCTATTGTGTTGGGTCATATATGATATGAAAGACCTTTGGCATATTTCTCATGGGACTTCCGAGTAGTTGAGTTATGATCGATGGCTTGGGGAGCGGATCTACCAAGCACGCTAAGTATGGAACCCTGAAACTGGCTAAGACTTGACGACTACTGATCTTTCGACTCAGAGTGAATCAATAGGACCAGTGGGGAGTCCCACTATGTGATTTGGTAGACCCACAGTGGGGAGCACCTCTATTTAACCCGGCATACCCATGGTACTCGATAGGAAGAGTACCACATCAGGACAACAGAGGGAGCTCCACTGTGTGACGTGGCAGACCTACTATGCGGAGCACCTCTGTGTGATGTGGTGGACTGACAGAACTCAATATAAGAATCATCTAAGTAGTCCAAGGTTAGTGGGAAGCACCTATGTGGGATGCGGCAGGCCCATTATACTCGATTGAGGAAGATTTCACCAGCATGTGAGGTGTTTGACATTGTGACTGGGAATGTTGCTTGTTCTTAGGCCTAGAGAATCTATGACTGCCTATCATCATTCATAGCGATCATGTGTGGGTCAGATCTTGTGTGGTTCAGTGCTTACTGATTTTTTGTGGGTCAGCAACAACTAATCCTATGTGGGTCATATACTACATGGGTCATTGCAGGGGTTATTACATATCGATCCTGTGTGGGTCGAACTCCGTATAATTAGCCTGAGTGCCTCTTGAAAGAATAAGAAGATATCGATTTACGACTAATCATATGTAATTATATACATCACTGAAAACTAGGTTTGAGCTGAGACTCTGTTTAAACTAAGACTTATACCGTCGTGGTACTATCTTCGTGGTGATACCTATGTGGTACTTTTACCTTTGTGGTACTATCTTCGTGGTGATAATTTTGTGGAACTTTTCCCATAATAGTATTATCATCATAGTGTTACCTATGTGGTACTTTTTCCTTCATGGTGATACCTTTGTGGGGTACCTTTGTGGTATTCTTACATCATGTATGTGATGTGTATATATTGATAACTTTGGTGTATGTATGGTTGTATTCCTAAGTATACTTGTTATCTTGACTTTTAGTTTTCCATTGTGGATCATTAGGAGACCTACGAGGGACTCGGGGTCCCTACTAAGTGTTATTATAATCACACATTCACAGGATTTAGCTGCACCTTGTTGTGTTTGGTGCAGACGACGTACAATGCTGATCGAGGCTGAGGGAGCCAAGACTGGACCTTTCACGTAGTTGGACCATTCGGCAATGTGACACGGAGGAGACGGACGAATGTGGAGTGCATAAGAGGTGATATGTACATACCCTTCAGGTATGAACCTCGGAGGACTACCCAATAGCTATTTTCCCTTTTATTCTAGTTGCCTTGTATATTTAGTTTTACATGCTCTTTTAAACTTGGGCTTGTATTCCTGCCTCTTTTAATTTCATCACTCTATTACTACATCAGTTCTCATCACATTTTCTTCTTGTTTTGTTCTTGGACTGTGTGTTTGTTCAATATTAAAGGCAATACTTTCCAATTTTAAGGAGTATACCTTTCGGTGCTAGATGCCTACCCCTGGCCTATGGAAGGCAGGCTTGGGGTAGTCATGACATGGGCCGCGGGGGACGTCTAATGACAATGTGGTATCAGATAGAGGTTCAGTTCTACAGAAGAACTTGGACTCTGATCAGTTAAATGTGGAGAAATAGTGTTAAGTGTTTTGAGTGTGGTTTTTCAGTCTTTAGAGTTTACTGTGGGTGCGGCAGCCATGTGTCCATACACCTGGACCTTGAATTCTGATTTTGACTCAGCGCACGAAATAAGTGATTGCATGTGTTTTATTGAAATATTTTTCTTTGAATTAATTGGAGTCACCTCACAAGGATAACTTAAAGAAAGTTTGGCACATGTTGTTTTTTAGGATGTCACCGCATAGGCAGCCACGCAGGTTTCCTGAGGGAGTACGTGATGATGGCCCACCAAGCGATGAGGCCTCAGTGCAGGGCACTCTTACGGCGTTAGCACCTTCGGGTGGTGTACCGGCAACACCACGACCCATTGAAAAATATTTGACACTAGTCCCACCAGTAGAGGATGCACACCAATGGAGAGTGTTGCACGAGTTCCAGAAATAGAGGCCTTTGAGGTTTTGAGGCATGTTAGATTCCCAGGAAGCTGAGGGGTGGCTGGAGGCAGTGGCTACAATTTTCTGCCTAGTTGAGCCCCAGGTAGAGTAGATGATGATTCTTGATGGTGGTGTTTTTCCATATGGGACCATGAGGATGCTCCATAGGATAGTGAGGCTACGGTACGTGGGCCATTTCCTAAGATAGTACCGTTATGTTGGGTGTCAGTTATTTCTTTTCCTGTTGGTCAGTAGTTACAACCTGCAGTACCAATAGAAGACACATTTAGGATTAGTGATTTACATGAGTTTTAGCAACAAATACTCATCAGGTTACATAGAGATCTCAACTCACAGGCAGTTTAGGAAAGGATTAAGGAGGTGGCTGAGAGTTCTCTAAAGATTCTATAGTATTGGTTGGAATACATGTCGGTAGCTGAATATTCATCTAGGTGTACCGACTGTTCCTGGTACGCAATGAATACGATACGATCAGTGCTTCAGGGATTGGACTTCCGAGCGATGTGTCTATAGGGACATCTGAGCTAGCACTATTTATCTATGCATTTCTAACTATGATAGAGTTCTAGAGAGAACCATTGTGGTTGAATTACCTTTGGGTGAGAAGCTAAAACCATTGAATGTTTGCAGTGGGAAATCAGGATACTGTGGCCATTCTCAATGACTTGGGAATTTAGAAATGTTCTAGGAAGAAGAAGTGTTTGTGATATATGAATCTGCTGAGCTATAGATGTGGAGTCAGATCTAGGAGAGAAACACAAGGTCATTTACATTTTGACATTTTACAACCACCCCCTTTGTGGTCCCCACTAGGATCAACGAACTAGAGGGCATGGGAAGGAAGTAGCTGCATATGGCCAAGGGGTGTGGCCCAAGGGATCTAGGAAGGATTCGATAAGCGATCTGTGTCCACTACTAGCTGTCATAATAATAAAAGTAGGTATAAATCATTCCTTCCTTCCACTAATATTGTCCATGTCATGTAGTTTACAGTTAATATGTTGACTTGACCATCACGTCTATAGACACCTTTTGGAGGAGACTCGATAATCAAACATACGCCAATGGTGTGATCTATCCCTTGAGGCAAGAGTTTTGGTTGGAACCTCTCGGGGGAAGCGTAGAGTCCATACGACATTAGTATGGATATGGACTGGACATCCACATTTCATACTCAGTTATACATTATTAGGAAAAACGGTTGTGGTTTACCTACAATATTGGAATGATATTTTACTTGGTTGGAGAAAATGGAAACCCATGCAACATTGGATAAACTCATGCATACGAGGGTGTAGCCGATCACCCTCAAGTCGGCCAGAATTACCCTCGTGGAACCATGAGTTCTGAGTTTTCAGTTCTAAATAGGAGTGGTAGAGCCTAAGTACTTTTGTTAAAAACATGTTTCCTTGATTACCTCTCCAAAGGGAGAGGGATGTCTGCTTTGGAAAGGTACCACCAGAAATTTGTACACAACTTCTCTAAGGTAGCGACACCCTTGTCAGATTTGATGAAAAGGGGGATCCTTTCCTAGGGATGGAGAATATGTAGCAAATATTTCGGGAGATGAGACAAAGACTGAAAAATATATATATGCTACCCATGACCTAGAGTTTGCAACATTGGTCTTTTCACTAAAGATGTAGAGGAACTAATTGATGGATGAACTTTTTACAGTCTACTATGATTACAATAGTCTCAGGTTTATCTTCTCTCAAATGGACCTGAACCTAAGTCAAAGTCATTGTCTAGATTTCCTCCAGAACTATGACTTTGATATAGTCTATAATTATGGGATGGGGAACTTGGTAGCAGAAGAACTCAGCTAGAGGTCTGGTCTACAGTTGCTAAGAGAAGAGATAGAGAAGCTAGCCGCATTGATGATATCCTTCATAGATAGAGATCTTTCAACATACCTTTAGTCTATGATAGTCACACACCCACTCACTTAGCGGGTCAGGGAGGTGCATCTTGGGGACAGTGACTGTGAGGCTCGACATGCTCAAATATATTCATGGCATGCACCTAATGGATTTTATGAAGGTGGGGAGCACATAATCCACTTTAGATTATGTACTATGGTACCATTGGAGCTATGGGGGGAGTGTTGAGGGATTTCCATACATCCCCTATGGAGGAGCATCCATAAGTGGCGAAGATGTACCCAGAAATTTGGCGTCAGCAATGGTGGACAGGGATGTAGAAATTAGTGGAAGAGTTGTTTCATGATGTCTCACTTGTTAGCAAGTGAATACTACACATAGTAGTTATATGTATTATGCCTACAAGAGACGAATACCATTGGAGATCCAGGAGGGGGGAAATATTTTCTTGCTAGTCACCCCTCGAATGGGACTATAGAGATTTGGATGAGACGTCGCATTATCACCGAGGTTTATTGATCATTTTCTAGTAATTTGGATGATATGCAAGGTGTCATACTGCTTGGATCTTCCACCGCAGTTAGAGAGGTTTCACGACGTCTTCCACGTATCATAGTTGAGGGGAAACATGCACGACCCTTCTCACATCATCGACCATGGTGAGCTGGACATCGATGATGATTTGACGTTTACAGAGGTTCTAGTAGAAATTGATAATCGATAAGAGTGGGTCCATCGTGGGAGTTTGACACCTCTGGTGTGTGTATTCTAGAAGCATTAGATCCTCTATGAGACCAGATGGGAGTAAGTGGCTCAAAATTATGCTCATTACCCACATTTGGTTGTTATTCCTTTGTTGTGTCTTTTGGTGATGTAAATCCCAAAGATGGGGAGAACGTAATTTCTAGAATTATGTAATTTTTTTAATTATATGGAATTATTTCGAGAACATGAAATCAGAAAGAGAACTATTCTGAGGCCTAACTATTTATAATGATCTGTTGAAATTTTGATAATGTGGAATTAGTGGGTGTAAGCATTTTTCCTAAAAATGTCGAATAACCCTTGAACAATTACTCGTACCATAAATCTGATTTCACTATTGCCCTCAGGATGGCGAGTTTACCCTTGGCATGACCTAATTTTAGTCGGTGTGGGATTCCTATGAGAAAACCCGAAAATGGGATAACTTTAAATAAAATAATTAAATAAAGTTATTTTATTTTTGAAATTCTTATAACTAACAAACGGTAACCTCGATTAAAAATTCAAGACAACCGCTGAACATGTGAGGGAATGATTTCTTTATGAAGATAGTAACATTGTTCGACGTTTGCCACCAGATAAAGTAAGTTTTGTCCATAAATAAAAGAGAAAATTGAAAATTATTTTGTTGTAAAATCCATAACTTTTTAATGGTAACTATGATTAGAACTATGGGAGTACCGTTGGGTTCGTTGTAAAGTTTTGCACTTAGGAAGAGCCTAACCTTGATAGGTGCGGGTCGAGGATGACTGTTAATAATTTTACAAACTCTTTTCAGGAACTTTTAGTAAACATGTGATCAACATTTTGTAACTTTTGAACTGGTTCTCAGAATTGAAATATGAGGACATAGTTGAACTCACAGTGCCAATATTCGCTTAAGGAGACCTTTACCTCTACCATAGTGGGTCGAGGGTGGAAGTTAGTTTTGGTACTTTTCATGGGAGAAAGTCAAATAAACATGATTTATTTTATTTTTGAAATTGAAACCAATCATTTGAAATATGATGTTGGGGACCACACGAGGGCGGTCTTGTATTAAATGATGGTTATCAAATGACTATTTAAACAAATTGTGTACCCACGTTCCTCTTTAATTAATAGGATTCATTAATTCTAAATTAATGAATCAAATTTAACTATTAGATTTCTCCAAATTTATTGTGCCAACTTAATTTACTAAAATTACAATCTTTAATTAAATTATTTCCTATGCATATTTATTTTGGCACCTCACCTCTCATGGGAAAATGGATTGGAAAAGGAGGGGAGAGATTTGGAGAGTTCTAAATAACTTTATCCAACAAAGTAGATCCTTTAACGAAGAATGTCATCCGAAATCGATGAATGAGAAACCGACCTTGGAGCATTTTATAGGAGTGAAGAACGCTGATGTCAATCTTCAAAGACTTTGTCTTCTTCCTCGCGCCACCTCCATCAGAAAATCTAGGTAGGTGTTTTATTTTATTTATATTTGATTGAATTAATTTATCGATTATTCATATTCTTTTTTTACAATGACAATTTCCAAACTAACATGGCCAATGTCCTGCACATATACCTTGCCTTTTATCTTGTTTTTCTCTGATTATTAATGGTGTTTTTTCAATGCCAAATTTTTAATGATGCTTGAAACACAATATTTTGTTGAGCGCAATATATGGATGCGAAGCCCCAGACTAGAGGATCACGAATATGCGTTAATTTTATTTTTTAGAATAATAAGGGAGATGTAGTGATCCACAAAAGAGGAGTAGGGCCGACACACAGGTCGGCCGCATGAAGGTATGAAGGCATGTGTCTGTGCCACCAGATGAGCAGGAGCCTGCGACCGCTTCGCCAGGGCGGAGGACAATGAGCTGCTAGCACAGGGTCGGCCACAGGGGAGCATCGGCACGTGAACGTGTCGCTGGGAGGAGGACCTTCTGGAGCACTCGGCCGGCCGTGGCGGATCAGGGGGACCCTCTTGGGTTCTGCGGGTGATGTGGCAGTGCCCAAAGGAACAACCCTCAAGAATTCCAATCGGAAGGGGGTGATACCCCTTCGGTGCATGCTTGGGTGGAACATGCCACCATGATGGGCCCGAAGAGTCCCAAGCCATCCGAGATGGATCCGGGTTGGGCCGGGTTGACCCTAACCAGGTCAGGTCAGCCCACACCAGGTCGGGTTGGGTTGGTCCGATCAGGTCAGATCGGACCCCGGCCCAGCCAAACCCAATTTCACCTTTTTGGATGTATCACGAGAACCGGGAATCCATTTGATAAAACATCGTCAGAAATAGAATAATTAGAATGATAAGGTCCTTAGAATATACTCAACATGGATTTTGGGCAATTTTTGAGTATGGGAAGGTTGTATCGAACCTCAAATCCAACCAGGCCCTCGGAGTAGAAACATAAATAACATACAAACCTGGTGTCCGATGGACACGCCCTATATTGAGTTAGGTCCCTTATGACATTACAGACCTTTGGGATACATCTCATGAGACTTAGGGGTGGTTAATGTATGACTGATGGCTAGGGTAGAGGTTCTCCCAAGCACCCTACATACAGAACACTACGACTAGCTGAGACTTCAAGACTACTAACCTTCCAACTCAAAGTAACTCGACAGGCCCAGTGGTGAGCACCTATATGTGATGTCTAAGACCCATGGTGGCGAGCGCCTCTAGGTGGTGCGGCATACCCATGGTACTCAATAGGTGTAGTACTTCAGGATGCTACAAGGGGAATCACCTTTGTGTGATGCGGTAGACCCATGGTGGGGAGCGCCTCTGTGTGGCATGGAAAACCCATGGTACATGACATTAGTAGTACCTCAGCAGTCCAATGTTAGTGGGAAGCACCTCTGTGTCACACAGTATGACCATTTTACTCATTAGAGGTGGATTTCTCCAGCAGTCGAGGTGTTTGACGTTTTGATTGGGAATTGTAATTGTTTCCAGGCCTAGAGAATCTATGACTGGATATCAGCATTCATAGCGATCGTGTGTGGGTCAGATCATATGTGGGTCAACATTGAGCGATCATGTGTGGGTCAGGGAATACCGATCCTATGTGGGTCAAATCTTGTGTGGGTCATTGTGGGGGTTAGTACCTATTGATCAGGTGTGAGTCAAAATCATTATAATAAGAAGTAGTGCCTCTTGAAAGAATAATATGCTCTAGCTTCGCAACTAATCACTTGTACTTCAATACTTCACTGAAAACCTAGTTTGAGCTGAGACAATTTTTAACAAATACTTTTACTTTTGTGGTACTATCATCTTGGAGATACATGTGTGGTACTTTTACCTCCATGGTACTATCTTAATGGTGATACATGTGCGGTACTTTTATCTTCTTGGTATTATCATCATGGTGTTACCTATGTGGTAATTTTACCTTTGTGGTGTTACCTTCATGGTGTACCCATGTGGAATTCGCCCCTCATCTGTGAGATGTGTATATCTTGATATGTTTGGTGTATGTATGGCAATATACCTATCATCAGTTGATTTTGTGATTTTTGGTTTTCCTTTGTTGAACATTGGTGGAGCTATGTGGGTCTTGGGGTCCCTACTGAGTATTGTTATACTCATCTTTACACGGGCTTCACCCCCACCTTGTTGTGTCGGGTGCAAACGATGTACAACATTGATCGAGGCTGGGGGATCCAAGACAGGATGTTGAAAGGAGGTGGTCCATTCGGCGTGACGTGACACGGAGGAGAAAGACAGACATGGAGTGTTGGTGAGGTGATCTATACCTACCCTTCTGGTAGGAAACTTGGAGGACGAACCATTACCTGTTTTCCATTTTCTTTCAGTTGACTTTTATATTTAGTTGTACTTGTACCTTTAAAGTTGGGCTTGTATTACAAACCCATTTACATTTAAAACTCTTTTACTACAACAATTTTTTAAAATTTTCTTCTTTTTGTGTTCATGAACCATGTGTTTGATTAGGATTAAAGGTGATGCCTTCCAGTTATAGATAGTATAGCTTTTGGTGCTAGTCGCCAGCCCCTGGCCTATGGATGGTGTGCTTGGGATAGTCATGGAATGGTCCCCAGGGTAAGGGTAATGGAATATTACAACACATATAACATGAATATCTAGATATACTCTTCCCAAGACACAAAGTTTAGAGGCAACTCATAACAACTTCATAACAACAATAGGTATTCAGTTTGATGATTCGATGAAGTTCTCATCTTGGAGAACACACTCTTGAGTCTGATAGAACTGATGACGTCTTCCTAAGATGTACTGTGCATTAGGAACCACCATACAAGAGATAAATTTATTGATATTAAGGCATAGATATGATACAATAGATGTGGATCACAACATGGTCCATGGGGTGATACCTAAAAATCCCTCTATATTAATCCTCTATGTAAAGGATCGATGGTCAGTCTAGTTGGTCTTGTCAATACAAAGGAATCTAATCATTGCTCGATTAATGAATAGAGAATCCTACTTTGGGCCCCTTGGAGGATTACATCAACTCTTTCTGTGCTATCCTACTGAAGGGATCAAACATCTATGAGTATGAAATGATGCTGACCATCCATCATGGAAAATTTTTACAGGAACTAACAATAACAAAACATTTCTAATAAAAAGTAGTAAATATATTCATGCCAAGTAGAAAGAGATAAAAAAATGTAATAGGGTCACATTCATTCTTCTTTTACCCTAGGTACTACCCTTGTACAACAGCCTACGACATCCAAAATTGTATCATGTAGATGATGGGTCCAGAACATGTAAAAGAAGTAACACAATGTGTCCATCCATCCAAGGAACCCTATTTACTCTAGTTGGGTGCCAGTATAAAATGTCAACTCGTGTGTCTCTACCCGTGTACCAGTACATGGGGTATCCAAAGTACTTGGTCCAAGCCAGAATGTCTGGTGGGTTACATTATGTATAGGAAACCCATGTACTCCACCCCATTTCTGTGTATCTCTCGAGATACACAATCAGTCTCAGGGATGGGTCTGCATGCAATGTGACAGGTTGAAATGTCATGTGGAATTTATCTATCTTTCATAACACTAGATGCCTCTTAGTGGGGTCCACATGCAGTGTAATCCAGATTAAAAGCCACATTTGTTGTAATTTTCTAGATTTTGCTATTCTTTATCCACACGCCCAAGTTGTTCTCTCGAATCCCATTTCATTGATCTATTCATCTCAAAATTCTAGATTAAGGGTCTCCTCATCACCCTAAAATAGAATCAAGGTTCCTAATACTTTATATTAGATCATAAAACTACATCAAATCCATTAGATGAAAACCACTCGAATTTTGATTTCTCCTAAATCGCTTTGATTCATTTTCCATCGTCAGTGGCACACCACTATTAGGACATTCTGGCCATGTATCTTCAATTATGGATCATTTATCTAGGAAATAAAGGAAAAAATATCATTTATTCATAACAAAATGTGAACAGAGAACGCATATAACACATGGGGGAGAAAAGAACAAACAATGAATTTGGTGGAAGAACCTAAATTGTTGTATGTTTAGGCCACGATTCGTTATTGTATGAACGATCAATAATAAAAACTATAATCAACCCCATAAATCCTATAAATAAAGCCCATCCCACATGAATGATTGAACCACATATCACCATGTTCGTTGGTTGGTTTACATTCATCGATGAATCTATGAATTGGTAACAGAAATCCAAAAAACACATCCTACCTTTGGTTTGGATCGAACATTGATGAATATCGGTCGACGCATCGCCTTCATTGGGGATATCCTTCAAGAACAACATTCTTCCCATCATGGATATATGATTCAGTAACGGTTACCCTTATTGGTTTTTTCATATTTCTATCAAGATCCACCAGGGAGATTCTTGGGTTAAAGCGTAAACTTGGATCTTTTCCAATATGATCATTAAAAAAATCATTTTAGCATTGTTTCCTTAGTTAAAAATATAATATAAAATAAATATTAAATTTATTTTATTCATTAAAAACATAAAAAACTACTTTTCATAGTCGTCCCATGCCTACCAATTTTAGGCCTTTCATAGGGTAAATTCGATGCTCTAAAAAAAATTGTGCCCTTAGATTTCAGATATGATAACCTATTTTGACGTTATTCTACTCTTTTCAAGAAATTTTTTTATCCAAGATATTTAATATTTTAATATTCTAAATAATTTATTCTGGGACTATTGGTCCTCAGAATCGCACATCATCTCAGTGCCTCTTCTCAAATTAATTCCATGTAATATTTACAAAAACATACCTGGGAAATCTAGGTCATTACTGAACTCATAAAAAAATCCATTGGACAGAAAGATTACAACCATATCTTCACTTGGATATTAAATTGAATATTATTTAAGGAACATTAGTTATAAGAGATTTCTCACTAGTTTTTTACCATTTTATATTTACATGAAGACTTCTTCTTCCCCACTATAGAAAGGGAATACCACCTCACAACTTTAAACATCTCATGCCATTCGTCTAACTGAGAACCTACCCAAATATCTTCCCCAAAAACAAAACATAAATCAAGAATCACTAATTTAGGAATAAATACATCTATGTAATCCCTATGGTGAAAAAATATGTCTTACCCATTGAATAAGAGGTTTTCACTAGTATGATAAATGTTAAGTCTTATGATAAAACATTTCCCATATCGCATTTATTTAAATAAGATATATGCTATGTTAAACAATTATTATTGTGTTGTAGTGTAAATAATACCCTATTTCATGTTATATAATTTATTTAATTTATTTAATGATATTAAATGGTTCAATTGATTTTATTCTTTCACAAATCTCATGGTTCAAAATTTACTCAATTAGTAATGGAATTTATAGTTTAACATTTATATATGTGATAATAATATCATATTCACCACTAAATTGTTTTTTGTTGTTTAAATACTACACATGAATATTTTATGTGATTATTATTCTTATATTTATGGGTATTAACATATCGATTGAAATATTCATATTTTATGAGGTTTATAGTTCAAATGATATCAAATCGGTAATGTAATTTTGTCTCAATTTCCATTCTATAAGAACCAAGTCATGTCATGAATCTATGTTCTTCTATTTGGTGTATATACAATGCATTGAAAATTTTTACCATGAATATCATTTATTTCCTGATATTTTAATCTATATATAATGTTACTTTTTCTGGGTATTATGATTCAAATTTCCCAAAGTGGTAACAATTTATTGCTATAATCTCTTCATATATCCAGATCTTCCCTGATTATCCTTTAATTAATTAATGATTAAGATATATTTATCAATATCACTATTTAATTTTGTAATAATATTTTTATTCATGATATATTCGTGTAATAGTAATATTTTTTTCACTCTTGGGTACTTCCAATAATTAAGGATGTGTTTCTAATGAAATATTTTAATATTTCTCTATTTGATCAGAAATATATTTTATTCAAAAACATTGTTTTATAAAATGGTTTTAATGATTTCTAAATGATCTTTTAATTTCATTCAAATAAAAATTATTTGAATATTTTTTAATCCTTTCATTACTAGTTTTCAATGTTATTTTTAAAGAAAATTATTTGAAAATGTTTTGAATATTTTGTTATAAGTAATCAAAATTCTTTTCAAATAAAAATTTTTATTGACTCGCTTGTAATTTTCTAATGATATTTTTATTGAATGGGTTTTTAAAATGATTTCAAAATTAAATTATATTATTTCAAAGTGGTTTTCAAAGAGAATTATTTTGAAAATGTTATATGTTTTAAAAATTTATTTTTCATTTAATGCTTATGTTTCATGTGATCTTTCAAAATCCTTCTCCATATATGAAGATTTCATTTCATTTAGATTTTGATTAATTAGTGTTTCAATCCACGAATAACATTAATTTTCCCTATCTGAATGTTTTGTGTTTTTATGGAAAAATGTGTATATATAAAGTATCTCTCAAGGGTAAAATTACAGTTTAAAGAGACTAACATGAAACATGTTTCTTCTATATGGGTTAATCCTGTTAGGAAGGAATAATTTTTTTTAGTTTTATGATTATATGAAATATTGTTTTACATTATTTTTGACTCGGTTCATGGAAATATCTTATACGATGGGGTGTACCGAATAGCGTCAGGTATTCTTGTCTAAGAATATATGATGGGCTATCCCAGATTACATTAGTTAAGCTTGTTACAACATATATGGTTGGGTGGTCATGATAAAAACATGAAAACCTACTACATCTTATACAATGTGGTGGAATATATAGAATTATATGTGCCCATTATTGATTAAAAATGGTGTGTCCTAGATAATACTAGGTATGCTCATTATATCTTTTAGAATAGAGTGACCCATATATTTCCTGGTGATCCAATTATATCATACAAAATGGGTAGGATCTATATCACCCTCTATTTCATTGGATAATGATTTATATATCATAAGATAAAACGTGAACAAGTGGATAGGATTAATACACTATTGGAAGAAGGGGTAACCTGATCTACTATAAGGAATGGGTTGAGACTTGGGGTGGTGTTGTGTCCCACCTAGTAGGTGTAATCCTCATGATATTCAAATAAATGTTTTAGAAATGAGCCTTATCTTAGGGAATGTTTTCACATGTTTATTATACGACCACAAATTTCATGTATTACTTCTATGTTTTGATTTCAGGGATTATTCCATTGATTACATTATAATTCATGTCTTATGAACCACTAATAATTATGCTATAAATCTCGATTATGATTGTTGATATGCACCATATGACCTTATAATGGTATGATCTGGTTCCCATACCCTTATTCTCATTATATGATAACATATCTCCCTAATAAGCATTTGATATCTCCTATTCAAATGTTTCATTTCAATGGGTTATGATGAAATGTTGTAAGTTGGATTACTAAAGGGTAAGAACATTGTTGGATATATTGAATATCATTGACCATGTTAGAATATTTTGTTAGATGTTTCCAAAGACAATCAACTATCATGGTCCTCAAGCATGTATTTTTGAAATGTTATGAATATTTAACTATTATGATTTAAGATTAGGTTATGTTAAAAAATTGATGTTATATTTTGTATCAATGGATTGTTTTCGTCATCATTTACGAACTAGGATGATAAGACTATAGAGACCACCATAGGGATACGTAGAAGAATATTTAATGGAATTTCTTTATGGATAAGGCTAATGTGTCAATGATTTGAAATGAGAAATCATGATTTAAGAATATATTGATTAATTTTCCATTATTATGTGGTTTTATTCTATTATAAGTGTTACTAAAACTATGATTTCTTATGGCAACCTGATAATCTAATGTAAGAACATCATATAAGATAAAATGTATGACAAATTACACCAAGCACATAAGTTATTATAATATCTAGGTACATTCTAATATATTTAATTTTGAGAGTAGATTCTATACATATCAATGCATGTTACACTGTGTTTTAAACCAATACACATAAGAGCGATCTTCGACGATGGATTGTGTTAAATGTAAGACTATTATTTATCAAACAATAATATATTATGAAAATATAATGAGTTATAAACTCATAGATAAATTGGTAGTTATGATTATTAATAAAAAACATATAAAAATCAAGGTTTATTCAAATATCAAATTAATTAATTTGTCAAAAATTAAATATAAATGAATATATGAAGCAATTGACTATAAAGTGAATATTTTCATAGAAAACTACGTTCATGCCCCAAAAGTTTTTTTTATGCCTATACATTAAATTGATTAAATTATTGATAAATATTAATTTAATATATATATATATATATTATTCAATTTTTTTTATATTCATCAATAAGGATTGATAGACATACTATAAGAACAAACTCTATTTTATACATAAAAACATATATGTTTATAAAGGAAATTTTATAGCCTTTTAATGGAGAACCCATTTTAAATTTGAATATAGAATCTTTAATAAATTTAATAAGTCTATATAAACTACTAATTTGAGGTAAAAATATAATAATTAGGTATTGGATGAATTTCTATTTTTTTTGAAACATTTGATCTTTTAATGAAAAATAAAAAACAAGAATTTGTAGCTTAGAACTATTTTATTCATGTAATTTATTTATAAGGATAGATTGTATTTATAAGTTTTTTAATGTTTAAATAGCTAATATTTTTATAAAATAAATCAATTTATGTTTTTATAATAAATTAAATTTTAAATTTATTATAAATACATAGAATCCATTCGAAGGATTTTACGTTAAACCCCATTACTACCATCCTATATATGGGATGAATTTTAAATTAATTTATGAAATTTATATTAATTTAATTTAGAGGAATTTATTCCAAATTGTTGATAACTAAATTTTATAACTTTTAATAATAACAACATTTTTTCACCAATAGTATTAGTAAATTTAATTAAATTTAACTATAATTATTTATCTAAAATTAGGCTTATAAAGGACTGAACCAGTAACATAAATGACTCAAATAACCAAGCCACTTGTCCAAAATACATTGGATAGAAATTAATTGGAATTTAACATTAAATTATTAGATTTTGTTGTTTGTATGGCCTTTTTTTGATAATAACCTGGGTACACCTAACTTCTTTTAAAAAACACTATGTGAGTCCTTTTCCTCTTTTATAAAAGGCCTCCAACTCTTTCCTTGCCATACAACTCTCAATCAACATAGGATCAGTCATGATCATTCCAAATAGTTAATAAAAATTCCTCCCCAATACATATAATCCTCATTTTGGACTATAATCCACATAAGAATGCTTTTTTTAAACCAAAATAATTTACCCAATTAAAAGGTAATATCTTTCCTTAATCACTTTAGTGTTACTTCCATTATTCACCCCCAAAAATCATATTATTAGATGTTCATTTAAAAAAAACATTATCTAAAATTTAATTTAATGATTTATTCCTTATGTTTTTGACCTACACTAACACACACTTCTATCTAAAGTGTTAAGATCATATTGATTCAATTTACTGTGAACTACAGCCTCGCGAAACGATGATTGTTCAATTTTCTTTTTCCAGCATTGATGGCTGGACATTATGACAGAAAATATAATAATAAATTTAAAATATTATGTTTATAATATTTATATAATTATTTAAAACTTTCATAACCCATACATTACATACATTCCATTTTTCGTTAAAATGATACATCGTTTGGGGAAGTGTGGCTACAACCCCTTAATGCGATGTGATTTATTAACACTATATATGCAACATATAAAGAATTGTATTAATTAAAAATATGTGACATTAAAAAAAACTATATGGTATTCATGTAATAGTTAACTTTCTTGAAATATAACTTTCGTTGATTTCTTTATTCCCCTTTCACACACTCAATGATATATAACGTTATTTGTGCATGTGTAGACTAGCACCACATCGACATGATGTGATTCATTTTTCATAACACGAATTCTATATATAATAATATATGAATAAATAATAAGGTGTTTAAGATATAATTATAATTATTTAAAGATATGATTCAACTTATCTTCTTTCAATGAACATCATTTAAAAATGAGAATGTTACTCATCCATACGTATGACCAACCATGTCCATGATTATAATATTGGTTTAATTTTCAAAATCATATTTAATTATTGTTTTTAAAAAATATAATTGATATATAAAAATGATAACTATAAATTGATTATTTTTCAATATATTCTATGTAATTACCCCTTTTACCATAGTTTACCTAACGGTGTTATTCTATATACATAAATTGTATTTTGTTAAAACACCTGACATAAACCTAATTGATTAAGTTTTTGTAAACAAAATATAAATAAGTGAAGTAAAAGTAAGGATAAATGAAAAAGGTTAATATTAAAGTAGAAAAATAACAGAATATTATTTACTAGAAGTTAATTGATGTTAACCTAAACAGAAACAGAAGGTAAGAGATCTTTATCCCTCTTTTTTAAATCTATGAGATTATTATCATGTTCACCACTTACATATATTGTGTTGGCTATCTACTACCCATTTTTTATATTAAATCATTAATAGTTTTATATTTATTTAATTTTAAACATTAATTTAATGTTATTCATTCAAGATGATTACAATTTAAAATATTATGAGACACATTGGAATGATCAATAACTATTTTCCACAACAATAACTATAATATTTTTTTAGTGTTTTTTCCAATCGAGGAAATTATATGACCACTGTTAAATAAAAAATTTAATATTCTCTTCACTGGTTACTCTTGACCATTTTCAAGTATTGGTACCATTTATCCAGTCTTTGGTAATCAAAATTATTAGGAAATGTTTTTATGAATACATGAATTTATTTCTCTCTTTAGTCTGAAAACATATTTCATTCTAAAAATCATGTTTAATTAAAAAAAATTAAAAATTCTTTTAAAATGATTTTATAAAGATATTTTTACCCTTTTTTACAATGTTTTCAATATAATTTTTCTATCTATTTCAGAACATGGTGTTTTAACCCTTTAACAATGAAAATGGGACATTATTTTCACCTCAGACAACTTGTAATGATCTACCCACTATCATTCCATTAATGATTCCTTTTTTATGTTTATAACATTAATATATATATATAAAATCAATAGGATTTTCTAATTAATTTTTTTTTAAAAAAATTTATCATAATAAAATGATATTTTCCATAACATGTTTCTTTATTGTTAACTTAATAGTTTTTTTATTCACCGAAAACAACACCCTTATATTTTTTCTTCACTTGGGATATTTTGTATTGATACCCACTGTAATATTACTTTTGATGGTTCATGTTTGATTTGGTCATGTATTATGATCACATTAACTTCCATGATTCCTTTTAGCCCCATTTATATATTAAAATTCCCATGATTATTGAACATTGAATTTCAACTATTTATTCATATCATCTATCGTGGATTTGTTTATTTCAAAAAATGTATTCCATTTTTTTATGTTTAATTTGAATTTTATTTTATTATTATGAGAAATATTGAAAAATTAATATAATTTATTAAATATGGATATTTGATAGAAAATATTTCTTATTTGATATGAGTAAGGTTTTAGAAAGGCAAGACATAGGTTAGAGACCATTTAAGGTAAGCCCCCGGGTTGGGGACTGGTTAATGAATTCCCCTTGATGCATTAGTAGTCTCGTGAGACGAAGTAGTTGTACAAATTAGATTGTTTTCTAACCAATAATATAAATTGTCTTGTGGATAGTCTGGATGGTAATGGTTCCATGTACCTAGGAAAATTTTCAAATAATAATTATCTATTGACTTTATAATATGTTTAGTTATTATTCATCAATGAAATTTTTATCGACATACATATATGTGGATACATTTCATTCCCATTTCATTGATTAAATTTTATGCAATTTAGTTTATTATATTTCCATAATTTTTCCATTATCTAGTTATTTGAATGAATGTGTGTTATTTTATTTACCTTCCCATATTGACTATTCTCATTGATTCATTATTTCATCAAAAAATTATTTCCCTTACTAAAAATTTGAGCTCACCCTTTTTATGCTTTATTCCCTAGGAATCCAAGAAGTATAATAATAATGTTATTTATAGATTTACTAGAAGGATTAGAGTAATCCTCAATGTTATTTATTTAAAATAAAAATATTATGTGGTAATTAATGTATTATTTTAAATAAAATACTCATGTATTTATAAATTTTACCATGACTACTAAACTCTCAATACATCATGTTTCAATTCAGTGATATCATTCCAATGTATTGATAGTTGACACTGGATATGGGTATCTAGGGCTGAGTCAGTACAATTGGAATCCTATAACATTTAGTAGAAATGATGAGAACTAGAATGATGAAAAATTATATTACAGAAGAAATCCATAAGGAAGAATTTTAGGATATGTATAGAATAATGTCATATAATATTGTTAAGGTAGATATTATGTGGTTCTTACAAGAAATAAATCTATGTTTGGATTATTCAATTGAATTTGGTTATATGATTTATGTTCCTAGGTGTAAAAAAATCTTACAAGGAGTTCTAGGCCTCACTTTGGGTAAACTGGTACATGACAACGGGCCTTACTGTGTACCTTGTTTAAATGTGCTTATAGATAACCAGAGGATCATTAAAATTTTCATTAGAAACCACTATGAAATATTTTGACAATCAATATCCTAGTTTAAAATTAAGATGTTTTATTTGAAAAAAATGTTTCATGATTTAAAAATCTTAATAATTATATTATGGATAGTGTATCGACGAAAGAATGACCTCTGTGGAAATAAATGTATCAATTAATTATTTATTGGGGTTGTATTGAAATCATTTGATAAATTTATATTTAGTAATTTACATTATTTAAATGATTTCAATTGGTTTTATTTTAGAAATTTTATTAACTAGGTTTTATAAAGGGACAACCTATAAGATTAATGACATTAAATATAATCTATCAAGGTTATAGGCCTTGAACCCATTGCCAAAATACTATAATGTTTTCATGCCAACTGATAGCACATGCAATTTTGTGGTTAATTTTTCACTATTTTTAGTTAATATATTTCCCAGTCAAATGTTATTGATGAAATATTAGTATCAATTTTATAGTCTATAGATTAATTTATTAACCACATTGGTTTTGGAATGTTGTTGAAATAAAATAGTTAGACATTTTCACTATTTTAGGGCCTTAAGATCCTATTGAAATGTATTGTTGTTCTTCAGGCATCAATATTTATATCTCTATGAAATGGAATATATATTTAAGAAAAAACGAATTTTGAAATAAGTTTTAATGAAATATATCATGTATGTATACATAGGCACAAAAATAATTCCTCAACATTTGGAAAATTATCTTAAAACAAATCATTTTTTATAATACATTAATTTATATTAGACCAATGGACTTCTATATCATCAAATATTATCTTTGAGGACCTCAACATTCTGTTTATCAATCCGTTGTATGTGATTTATGACATCATTCACTCCCTATAAATACTTAAACTTTTCCTCCAAGTATGTATCTCTACTCTCTAGTGATATTCTCTTACTTATAGACCTAGTTACATGGTTTTCATGTGACCATTGTACTTAAAATTATTATTTTTATAGAGGAAGACTTATTAAACCTTCTCACTATATTGGATTTTAAATATAATAAATATCAAAAAATATACCACCATGTTCAAAATTAAATAGTGAGGAGGCAATTTAAATATGATTGGGATAATGTGACACCCAAAAAATCTAATGTAAAAACATGGTATTTGATAGCGTGTATAAGGCCCCAGCCTTAAACATGACTTAATATTGAATAAAATGAATAATTCACATTGAGGATGTTTTCAGGATTAGAGTTTTAGAGAATTAGGACATAACTATTACATCTCAAAAGTTGTCAAAGTAGACACTTCCACATAGTTTTTTTTTTACAAAACATGAACACTTGAAAAAAGAGAGTCTTGTCTAGTTAGATGTTTAAGACAACATGACTTTTACTTGATCCCATCCTTGACCCTATTCCACATTATGTCCTATGAAAAAAATTTCAAAAAAAAACCTTGGGATGAGCATAAAAAGCTCTGTAAGGGATACAAAAATAAGGACAACTGTTAGTTTATCAAAACAATAAGTAAAACATGAATACTTTATAAAAGTAATACTTTTAACCTTTATGAATTGGTAAAAACTCTTCACTGAATAAGAGATCATTACTTACCCTTTTGTAACCAACATATTACCATAAAATCCATATAAAGAACACATAACATATAAAGGTAACTTGGGCATAAACATACTTAAATGGAATAACCATACGGTCGAATTCCACACATATCACTAAATGGAATAGCCATACGGCCTACTTCCATACCCAATTCATTGTACGTTATAATGTAACCACCCATCCTGGTATTCACGGCACCACACGTCATATTGTTTATCATGTAACCACCCATTAAATGTCCAAGTACCATTATAAAATCATAAGACATAAAACAAATATAATGGAATGAAAACATTTTCACATTTCGATCACAATATATCACTTAAATATATTGACATAAAAAATCCATTATAAAAACCATTTTCAATACCAAAATACATAAACTAATATATGGTATTTATTTCATTTTAAAAACATTACGGTTTGTTGAGGAAGCCAAAGACCGAATAATACTCACGGCGGCGTAAAAGGTCATTGTCACCGCGTATGTTAAAATAAACATTCCTTTTTTTCATTTAGTAAAATTCTTCATAGAAAAAGATTCCCTTTTAATGAAATGAATATTCAAAGGTGTTTTATACAGCGTATAAAAGAAATTCTTGTATTACAACAAAATATGCCTCAATGAAAGGAGATTGAGACGAAGTCCCTTACCTTGTGTCCGACATGACTCGAATGCTCTTTAATATGATGAATAATAAACTAAAGTTAATTTATAGTTTCTTAAGAACCAATTTCAACTTTATTATTCCTTTTATATAACTTATTTTCATGTTATAATCATTAGGTAATCATTTATGTTAATAAAGTTCATTTTGTCGATATTTGGTACTTACGTCAAAAATGGACTTCATACAATTACATGTTGTTCATTTCGTCAAAGTCTCATTATATCTAGAATGATATTAATTATTTGGATAACATATATATCATATATATCCATCATATACGTGTATTTATAATAGTACATAACATTTATAGGTAAGAAATGAATTGCACCGTTCATGGAGACGGTAAGCCTTACGTACGCATGAACGCTACTTTCATTTATATTTATTATTTAATGGAGTGAAATCATAATGATATAAAGGTATATTTTAATTCCAGTATAATATCATATAAAATGTCATTAACTCCATCCTTTATACGTCCCACATATGGCATTAACGAATCAAATCACTTTGAGGGGGCGGTAGTCCGCACTTCCTAAAATGAAATTATCGCGTTTACCCATAATGGAAACCATAAAGGTATTACAAAAATTAAAAAATAAAGAAGAATAAATAAATCATAATAATAATATATATCATATATAAATATAGTGACATCTTATTGGCCACCATGAAAGGTTTTAAAAGAAGATTGAACAATCACCGTTTCGTGAGGCAGATATTCGCCAACCATAGAAAAAGTATGTTATTTAACCATTAGATGAAGGTGTGTGTAAGGGTATATAGAATCATTCTCATAAAAACATCCTAGTATATTTTCTATACTTTTTTTTACAAAAGAAAGGAATAAAAATAGTTTAGGGGGTTGGAGAAGAAAAATAAAACAAAAAAACAAAAGTGAAGACATTACCTTTAAATCGGGTAAATCCTCTTGGTTTGAACCAAAAGGGTTTATTGAAGAGATTAATGCCTAAGGTAAGGCTTCTAGGAGGAATAGAGGGATGTGGAGAGATAATATTAGTAGATCATGGACGAGCCAATGGATTGAGAGGTGTGGGTAAGGTGGTAGATGTGGGGGCCTTTTATAAGAGGGAGGAGGGGCACTCTTGGAATGTTATAAAATTATACTTTGTTATAAAATGAGTTTCTGATTTCAATGGTCCCACAATTATATATTTTGAATATAAGGTGATAATAGTTCAAAATACACCCATCAAATTAATTTTTGACAAGTGTAGGTCTTAGATTTTACATTATCTTTTCATTTTATTTAAATTGTTAAATAATGAGGTAATCTCTGCCTCATGATGGTGTCACAAATACATTTATTTATTTAAAGTCTAATAATTATAAAATATACCAGGTTGTATTAAATATTTTTATCTTTATAATGAATAATTATTGTCAAAAATATGACTTCTATAACCTCATGTGTAAATTGTTTTAGTAAAACAATACATGTTTGTGACATTTTTATTTTAACTTTAAATAAGAATTTGTTAATGTCATTTTCTTACCCAAGTGGCTCCATGGGGTACCCAAGTTGACCCATGGATAGAGTTGGTCTTCCATGACACATCCAATAATGGTAGGACATGTTTCAAGGTAATTTCATATATTATAACATTATTTTTTCCTTAAATTACACTAATTACCTTTAATTGCGATTAATAAAACGTTAAAGTTACTAATCACCAAAAAATTATTTTTATCCCATTGAACCACATTTTAAACAATAATGACAACCATGTATGTCGGATTTTTGAAATTCAATTCACAAAAGTGGTAAAGTTTCATTTAAACAAAAAATCAGTTTTTTAACTACCACTTAGTGGTTTCACAATTCATCAAAAATTGAAGTTTTTCAGAAAATTACAAAAAATTCGCCCTAATCTATATCTGATGATTCGAATTAAAAAATTATGTCTATTTTAAATAATTCAAAACATATATTTTTCATTAATTAATTTAATAATTAATTCCCACTGTCAAAACAAATAGCATGTTTTTAAGAAGCAATATCTATCAAAATATTGACACTTGTTTAAGTCCAATTTCAAAGTGAAATTAATTCTAATTACCACCATTGGATTAAATGTTACAAATATATTGTAATTTTAATTTAAAACCAATTCAAAATATAATCTAATTATATAAATAAAATAGATTAAAAGGGGGTTTTGAATTAAAATAAAACATTTTTCGTTACTCATTAAAAACTGAACATTATCGGAAAAATACCAAAAATTTACACAAAGTAAATTTTGACATCTTGATTCTAAAGAAGGATTTTATTTGGTCCAATAGAATATATAAGAGTGTCCAAAACTATATTTAAAGAGGTTTTTCCATCAAAAGTCGATAAGTCGACCTTTTAGTGAATATTAGAGTATTTAGGTTTAAAATTGAATTCTTTTCTTATTTTAATCCTTTATCATTTATTGGATAAATGAAAAAACATTTTACAAACATATATAATAATATTTTATTTATAGCTATTCATTCCCTTCAATACAACTACTATATGTTAACTACCATTTAAAATAATATTATTATATTATTAGTGTGAAACGTAAGATTTCAAAGAAACTCGTTGTTCCGTATCGGGTACGCTATCAAACATAGCAACCCCTTTAATGTAAATTTAATATTTAATTCAAAAATATTAATAAATATGAAAATGTGTTATTCTTTATTTACCTGGGATGTTACATCCATCCCCCCTTTTGGGAATTGTGTCCTCGTAATTTTATTCACTTATCAATATATGTGGGAGTATTTATCCCTCATAGCATTTTCAGATTCCCGCATAGCCTCTTCAACCATATGGTTTTTTCATAAAACCTTCAACTGATAAATTACCTTATTTCACATAACTTTCTCTCTTCTGTCAAGAATTTGGACTATTTTTTCTTCATAAGAGAGATTCTCCTCCAACTGAACTACCTCTAGGCTCAAAACATGAGATGGATCTGGCATATACTTTCAAAATCGAATCATGAAAAACATTGTGTACTTGAGATAAACTCGGAGGTAAAGACACTCGGTAAGAAACTGATCCAACTCCCTCCAAAATTTCATATGGTCCAATGAACCTTGGACTGAGCTTTCTTTTCTTACCAAATTGCATCACACTTTTCCGTGGTGAAACTTTGAAGAAGACATGATCACCTACCTCAAAAGAGAGATCCTTCCCCATGTTGTCTGCATAACTTTTCTGCCAGCTCTGAGCTGTTTTCATGTGTTTCTGTATCAGCTGAACTTTTTCTGCCAACTCTTCTACCAATTATAGATCCATCAAATTCCTTTCACCTACTTCATCCCAAAAATATAGAGTTCAACACCGATTCCCAAATAATTCTTCAAACGGATCCATCTGTATACTGGAATGAAAACAATTATTATATGAAAATTCAACCAAATAAAGATGTTGGTCCCAACTCCCCTGATAATCCATCGAGAAAGCATGTAGCATATCCTCCATGGTCTGAATTGTTCATTATGACTGCCCATCTGACTGAGGATGAAAAGCTATACTAATATTTAATTCAGTACCCAACGACTTCTAAAGGCCTTTCCAAAACATAGAAGTAATCCTGGGATCATGATCAGATAGAATGGAGAGGGGAACTCCATGCAACCTAACTATCTCTTTAAAAAACAACCGAGAATGTTGATCTAGAGACAAAGAATATCGAATAGGAAGGAAATGAACAGATTTAGTCAAGGGATCAACAATAACCCAGATTGCATTATTACCTAGAGATGTCTTCGGAAATCCCACAACAAAGACCATGGATATATTCTCCAATTTCCACTATGGTACTGGTAAAGGATGAAGCATCCCTTTTGGTTACTGTCGCTCTTCTTTAACCTGTTGACAAGTCAACCACTTCACAGTAAAATCATCAAAATCTCTTTTAATTCCATCCCACCAGTAATACTTCCACAGAACTCCGTACATCTTAGTACTGCCAGGATGAACTGAAATCGGGGAACTATGAGCCTCACATAACAACTTATTCTTGAACTTTGAATCAGAAGGCACAAATAATCTCTTCCCAAACCTCAAAACACAATCATTATAAATGTTAAATTTAAGAAACATACCCTTCTGAACCAGCTCTACCTTTTTCTGCAACCCTCTATCTTTCTTATGTGTTTTCTTAATTCTGTCTGATAGCGATGATATCACTGACACCTGAAACAAAATAGAAAAAATTCCTGCACCAACAACTTCTATTCCAAAGATCATCAAATCAAAAACCAAAGGATATCGTTTCAAACGTAGCATGGTTAATGAAGCATTACTTTTTTGACTCAAAGCATTATCCACTTTATTTTCATTTCTCGGATGGTAATGAATTGTAAAATCATAACTCTTGATTAAGTCCATCCATCTCCTATGTCTCATGTTCAATTTTTTCTGAGTGAATATATACTTTAAACTTTTGTGATCAGTATACATTTCACACTTTACTCCATACAAATGATTCCACCAAATTTTTAGAGAAAAAACAACATCAGCTAATTCCAAATCATGTGTAGGTTAATTTACCTCATGAGTTTTGAACTAACGTAAATCATAAGAAATTACTTGATCATTCTACATAAGGACACAACCAAGTCCCTTAAATTAAGCATCACTATAGATAAAAAACTCACAATTCCTGGAAGGTAGTGCCAAAACTAGAGAATTCACCAATCTTCTTTTCAACTTTTGAAAATAATCATCATATTCTTTTGTCCATATAAACTTAACACCCTTATGAATTAGCTTAGTCATTGGACTAGATAACTGTGAAAATGTTTCAATAAACCTTTGGTAGTAACCTTCCAAACAAAGGAAACTATGGATCTCGGTTACATTTGTGGCTCTTGTCCATTCTTCAACAACTTTTGTTTTATAAGGATCAACAGTTATACCATTTTTTGAAACAATTTGATCAATTAAATGATATTTTTTGTAACCAAAACTCACACTTTCCGAATTATCTATACAGTTTCTTTTCTTTTATGGTTTGCAAGATAACCCTTAAATGACTTTGTTTCTCCTCTTTACATTTAGAAAACACCAAAATATGATCAATGAAAACAACCAAAAACTTATCCAAGATCTCATGTAAAATTCTATTCATAAGGTCCATGAATACATTAGGTGCATTGGTTAACCAAAAAGGCATAATTACATATTCATAATGGCCATATCTAGTTCGAAAAACAGTCTTCAGAACATCTGCTTCTTTTACTTTAAACTAATGGTACCTCAACCTCAAGTCAATCTTCGAAAAAAACTGAGCTCCCTGGAGCTGATCAAACAAATTATCGATATGAGGCAAAGGATACTTGTTCTTAACAGTGATGGTATTCAATTCTCTATAATCAATGCAAAGTCTCATTGAACCATATTTATTTTTAACAAAAAAGACAAGATCACCCCATGGTGATGTGCTATGTCGAATGAAAACTTTATCTAATAACTCCTAAAATTGGTTCTTTAACTTTAAAAGTTCAACTTGAGCCATTCGATAAGGGGGTTTTGAAATTGGCTTAGAATCAGGAACTTAGTCAATAATAAATTCAACTTCCTGATCATGAATAATACCAGGAAACTCATCAGGAAAAAAATCAAGATACTCATTTACCACTAGCACATCATTAATATGAACATTTCATTTTTTTTCAACAATTTGTGCAATGTAACATTCATTTCCATATTTTAATATTTTTTCAACTTCCTAATATGTTATCAAATGCAAGGGTTCTTTCTTGTACACAAACTGAAAATATTTCTAAAAAGAAACCCCTTTAGCTCTGCAGTCATTATTAGCATGATAAACAGAAATCAAATCTATTACCAAAATAAAATCAAACACTAATTGAGTAAAAACAATAAGGTTCTCAGGTAGATTCTTTCAGCACACAATGATATTAAGGTTCTTATAATTTCTTTTTGTCTCAACGTTCCTTCTGGGTGTTTTTACCATAATTACAGGATTCATAACTTGAGTTGGAATTCCCAATTTACTAGAAAACTTCTCAGAAATGAAAGAATGTGTAGACCCTGAATCAGACAACACATTGGTATAATCTTCACAAACAAACAGTGTACCTAATACTACTTCATTTGATGGCCCTACATCAGCTGAAGTAGTCGCAAAGGATTTCACCACCCCTTTCTGCCTGTAGTCTAGCTGCTTTCCCCCAGTTGAGTTCTTCATAAGACACTCATTTTCATGATGACCCATTTCATTACACTTAAAACAACTTACCACTAGCTTTTCATTGCATGCTTGATCATTTTTCTTACAGTTACGAGCAATATGACAAGACTTTCCACACCGAAAGCACTTTCTAGACTTGGATAAACATTCTCCAGGTATCATTTTACCACACTTCTCATAGGATGGATATTTGGTTTTCATACCTCCTTGGTTATTTGATGAATTCTTCCCCTTTTCATGCAAACTGGACCTCTTATTCTATTGTTTTTCAAAGAACATTTGATCATCAGAAAACTCCATTTCCATATTCTTCGCACATCGAAGATGGTTTTAATAACTTTTGAACTCATGAGAAGCTAATGCCCTTAGATAATTTGGCTTTAACCCTGAGTAAAAATGGTTGATTTTACTATCATGATCTCGTATGAAATTTGGAGCATACCTTTCTAGTCGAGTGAACTTTGCTTCATAAGCAGCCACTGATTCATCCTCCTGCCTCAATTCTAGTAATTGTTTTTCTATCCTAAGAAGAACCACCTTAGGAAAAATTTTCTCAAGAAACATACCTTTGAATTTGTCCTAGTGAAGATCGTCAATTTCATCATTATCCCTAATACATTTCATCATCGACCACCACTGATCAGCTTCACCTTGAAAATGGTAAACAACAAGACTAACCTTTTGATGTTCTGAACACCCCATGACATCAAAATTCTTCTCCAGTGCTTTAATCCACCCTTCTGATAGCACAGGGTCAGATGATCCTCTGAATGATGGGGATGTTGCCTCATGAAATGTTCCACCACTAACATGTTCCTCTGTGGTTGATCTGGTAGATCTCGTGCATGGATACCACCACCATTTATATCATGAGTCAACTATTCCATCAATACGACAAATTGTTCACTTCCAATTACAACCATCTCATGTTGCTAATTTGGAAGGTTATATTCCTCTTGATGTCGTCCCAACATAGCTGCCTTGTTTCCTCTATGGAAATTTTTTCTGAACATAGAAATATCTTAGGCAAAACAACATGGTAATCTTTAAATTATATTTCATTTCAATCATACCATAAATTAATTTAGGGACATATATTTAACAATTTTTCTAACTCCTAATGTTGTCTAAACCGACCTCTGATACCAACTATAAGTCCCCGACCTTAAAATTTACTTAATATTTAATTAAATGAATAATTCACATTTAAGATCTTTTCAGGTTTAGAGTTTTAGAGAATTAGGACATAACTATTACATCTCAAAAGTTTTCAAAGTAGACACTTCTACATAGTTTCCTTTTTTTTTCAAAACATGAACTCTTGAAAAAAAAGTGTTATGTCTGGTTCCATGTTTAAGACAACAAGTCTTTTACTTGATCCCATCCTTGACCCTATTTCACATTATGTCCTATGAAAAACATTTCAAAAAAAATCTTGGGATGAGCATTAAAATCTCAGTAAGGGATACACAAATAAGGAAAACTATTAGTTTTTCAAAACAACAAGTAAACCATGAATACATTATCAATGTAATACTTTTCACCATTATGAAGTAGTAAAAAATCTTCACTGAATAAGAGATCATTACTTACCCATTTGTAACCAAATGATTATAATAAAACCCATATAAATAACACATAACATATAAAGGTAACTTGGGACATAAACATACTTAAATGGAATAACCATACTGTCGACTTCCACACATATCACTAGATGGAATTGTCATACGGCCGACTACAATACCCAATTTATTGGAGGATATAATGTAACCACCCATCCTGTTATTCACGACACCACCCGTCGTATGGTTTATCACGTAACCACACATCAAATGTCCATGTACCATTATAAAATCATAAGACATAAAACGAACATATTGGAAAGAAAACATTTCTACATTTCGATCACAATATATCACATAAATATATTGACATAAAAAATCCATTATAAAATCCATTTTCAAAACCAAAATACATAAACGATTATATGGTATTTCATTCATTTTAAAAACATAACTGCATGTTGAGGAAGCCAAAGACCAAATAATACTCACGGTGGCAGAAAAGGTCATTGTCACCACGTATGTTAAAATAAACATTCCTTTTTGTCGTTTAGTAAAACGCTTCATAGAAAAAGATTTCCTTTTTAATGAAATGAAAATTCATAGGTGTTTTATACAGCATATAAAAGAAAGTCTTGTATTAGAACAAAATATGCCTCAATTAAAGGAGATTGAGACGAAATCCCTTACCTCGTATCTGACATGACCCGATTGCTCTTTAATCTCCTGAATAATAAACTAAAGTCAATTTCTACTTGCTTAATAACCTTTTTCAAGTTTATTATTCCTTTTATATAACTTATTTCCATGTTATAAACATTATGTAATCATTTAAGTTAATAAAGTTCGTTTTGTCGATATTTGGTACTTAAGTCAAAAATGGACTTCTTACAATCACATGTTGTTAATGTGGTCAATGATTAATTATATCCAGAATGATATTCAAGATTTGGATATCATATATATCATAAATATTTAGAATATACGTGTAGTTATAATTGTACATAACATTTTGAGGTAAGAAATGAAATTCACCGTTCATGGAGATGGTAAGCCGTACGTACGCATGACACTACCTTCATTTCTATTTCGTATTTAATGGAGTGAAATCATAATGATATAAAGGTATATTATAATTCTAGTATAATATCATATATAATATCATTAACTCCAACCATTATACATCCCACAAATGGCATTAACAAATCAAATCACTTTGAGGGGGTGGTAGACCGCACTTCCTAAAATGAAATCATCGCGTTTACCCATAATGAAAACCATAATGGTATGCCATAAATGAAAAATAAAAGAGCATAAATAAATAATAAACATTATATATATCATATATAAATAGAGTTACATCTTAATGGCCCCCATGAAAGGTGTTATAAGAAGATTGAACAATCATTATTTCATGAGGCAGAAATTCTCCAACCACAGAAACAGTATGTTCTTTAACCATTAGACGTAGGTGTGTGTAAGTGTAGCTCAAATCCTTCTCATAACAACATCCTAGTATATTTAATATACTGTTGTTGTTACAAAAGAAAGTAATAAAAATATTTTAGGGGGTTGGAGAAGTAATATAAAACAAAAGAACACAAGTGAAGACATTACCTTTAAATCGTGTAACTCCTCTTGGTTTGACCCAAAATGGTTTATTAAAGAGCTTTCTACCTAAGGTAAGGCTTATAGGATGAAGAGAGGGATTTGGAGAGATAAAATGAGCATATCTTGGCCGAGCCAATGGCTTGAGAGGTGTGGGTAAGGTGATAGAGGTGGGGGCCTTTTATAAGAGGGTGGAGGGGCACTCATGGAATGTTATAAAATGTTACTTTATTAAATAATGAGTTTCAGATTTTCAAGGCCCCAAAATTATATATTTCTAAGATAAGGTGATAAGAGTTATAAATCCACCCATACAATAGGTTTTTGAAAAGGTTAGGTCTCATAATTTACATTATCTTGTCATTTTATTTAAATTGTTAAATAATGAGATAATTGCTGCATCATCATGGTGACATAAATAAATTTATTTATTTAATGTCTAAAAATTATAAAGAAATATCATGATGTATAAAGTATTTTTATTTTTATAATGAATACTTACAGTCAAAAAATTTATTTTATAACCCCATGTAATTTTTTTTAGTAAAACAATACATGTTTGTCACATTTTTATTTTAACGTTAAATAAAAAGTTATTAATGTCATTTTCTTAGCCAAGTGGCTCCATGGAGTCCCCAAGTTGACTCATGGATTGTGTTGGTCGGCCATGACACATAAAATAATGGTAGGACATGTGTCAAGGTAATTTTATATTATTATAACATTATTTGTACCTTAAATTACACTAATTACCATTAAGCGCGATTAATAAAACATAAAAGTTACTATTCACCAAAAATTATCTTCATCCAATTGAACCAAATTTTACACACTAATGACAAAAATGTATGTAGGAATTTTGAAATTCAATTCAAAAAAGTGGTAATGTTTCATTTAATCGAAAAATAAGTTTTTTAACTATCACTTAGTGGTTTCACTATTCATCAAAAATTGAAGTTTTTTAGAAAAATACCAAAAATTCACCCTGAGCTATATTTGATATTCTGAATTCAGAAACGATGTATATTTTAAAAAATTCATAACATAAAAGTTTCATTAATTAATTTAATAATTAATTTCCGCTGTCAAAACAAATAGTGTGTTTTTATGAAGCAATATCTATCAAAAGATTAACATTTGTTTAAGTCCAATTTCAATGTAAAATTAATCTCAATGACACCATTGGATTAAATGGAAAAAAGATTCTAATTTTAATTTAAAACCAGTTCAAAAGATTTTCTAATCTTATAAGTAAATTATATTAAAAGTGGTTTTGAATTAAAATAAAACATTTTTCACTATTCATTAAAAATGAACTTTATCAGAAAATACAAAAAATTTACACAAAGCAAATTTGGATGTCCTGATTCTAAAGAAGGGTTTTATTTGGTCCAATAGAATGTATATGAGTATCCAAAACTATATTTAAATATTGTTCTCCATCAAAAGGTGATAAGTCGACCTTTTAGTAAATATTAGAGTATTTATGCTTAAAATTGAATTCTTTTCTTATTTTAAGCATTTATATTTTATTAGATAAATGTAAAAACATTTAACAAACATATATAATCATATTTTAGTTATTTCTATTCATTCCCACCAATACAATGGCTATGTGTTAACTACAATTTAAAATAATATAATAATATTATTAATGTGCAATGTAAGATTTCAAAAAAACTCATTGTTGCATATCAGGTACGCTATCGAACAAAACAACCCCTTTGAAGTAAAATTAATATTTTATTCAAAAATAATAAAAAATATGAAAATGTATTCTTCTTTATTTACAAGGGATGTTACAGCGTGTATGACACGTAGAACAAAACTTGAAATGTAATCGAATATCTAGATACATTATAATATATTTACTTTTTATAATAAATTCTGTATATTTGAATTCATGCAACACCGAGTTATCATGAATTACATAGAAGATCGACTTTTCTCAATGGATTGCATTACATAGAAGATATAGTTGTATAGTAGAATAATATTTTAACAAAATATGATGACATATAAAATATCCGTTAAATTAGTAGTTATGAATATTAATAAAAATATTATGAATATTATGGTTTATAAATATATATAATGATTTAATTGGTTACAAATTATTTATAAATAATATAAGAAGCAATATAATATAATGTGAATATTTTTATAGAGAACAATTCTCATGCTCATTTTTCTTATGATAATCGATTAAATTAAATAAAATTATTGAGTTTTTGTAATTTAATATATATATATATATATTATATATAATCAATTAAATAATTTCAATATGATTCCATTAGTTTTTATAGATTTAATATAAAGGAAAACTCTATTTTTACTCATAAATCCCTATATTTTTTAAAAACCATTTACCACCTTTTAAACAAGAAAACATTATAAATCTACATTTTTACACATTAATTTATTTAATATTTGATAATAAACATTATATTTGAAATATAAACATTACTATTATTATTTGGCATATTTTATATATATTTTTGAAATATTTAATTTTTTAATGAATACTTCAAAATACTGAATTTATATTCAAAAATACTTTTTCATCTAATTTATTTATAATGTTAAATTATATTTTTAATTTGTTTTAATTTTTAATTATATATGATATTTATTAATTAATACAATTAATATTTTTTAGTAAATTTAATATTTAAATTTAATTTAAAAACATAGAAAACATTTTTGCATTTTTATATTTAAAACCTAGATCATCATCCCTCCAATGTAATGAATTTTAAATAACTTTTTTCAACATATATGATTTTAACTTCAGAAAAAAATTACATATTTTTATGAAAAGTAATTTATTATTTCTAGTAATTAAAAAGTAGTTTTTGACCAAATATATTATATAATGTAATGAAAATTTATTATAATTTTTTAGGTAAAATAAAGGTTATTAACTAACTAAAACATTTTCATAGGGGCCCAAATGACCTATCAACTAATACAACACCCATTTTATAGACGTTAGTATTTAATTGACCATATTTTATTGAGTTTGATTGGTTTTTATTAATTATTTTCTAGAAACATGGGCACACGTAACCTCTCTTTAAAAATACAATGTGAGTCCTTTTCGTCCTTTATAAAATGTCACCACCTCTTTCAATTTCTCAAACCGCCCAACCACTTTGTGTAAAACATTATATTCCTATATTGTCTCCCAAAGTATCTCCCCTCTACCTATAATCCTTCCCTTGGGTAGAAATCTACCTATGGAAGCGTTTTTGTATAAACCAAAAAATTTTACCCCATTAAGATGTAATGTGTTTTCTTAATATATTTTGTTTTATTTCCATTATCCACCACCTAAAATTTTATTCTTGCATGATTATATAATAAAAATAGTATCCTAAGTATAATTTTATATTGTTTTATTAATACTTATAACTATACTAACTGAAACCTTCATCTAAATGGGTAACAATCATGCTCTTTCTGTGTGTGGTGAACTAATTCCTCACGAAACGATGATTGTTTTTTCAGTTAACATAAATTAATTGTTACACCTTTTGAGGGAAAATATATTTATAAATATTAAAAATGATATTTATTATATATTTATTATTATATTTTCCATTAATAACACTTTCATTTAATACATTTCATTTTATGTTAACACGATAACACCATTTGAGGAACTGTTGGCTACCTCCCCCTTAAAGTTATGTGATTGACTCACACTATAAATGGAATGTATAAAATATGGTTTTAATTAGAAGTATATGATATAAAATAACCCTATGATATTAATGAAAAAAATTTCTTTTCTAGAAGTATAATATATATTATTTTCTTTATTACCCTTTCACCCTCTTAAAAAGAGATAGTGCTATTTGTGGATTAGTGGAATACCACCACCTCGACATGATGTGATTATTTTTTCAACACATTAAATATATATATGTTTATATGATTATATAATATTTTGTTTTTTATATAATTATCATCATAAAGATATATAATTCAACATAACTACTTTCCATAATGAATATTGATAAATGAGAATGTTACTCAAGAATACGTATGACCAACAATCTCCATTGTCGTAACATTGATTTATTTTTCATAACCATATTAAATGATTGTTTTTAATAGTATAATTGTCTCATAAAAATGATAATTATGCAATTATTATTTTTCTATTAATTTCAAATAATGATCCCTTGGACCATTGTTCTCCTAAAAAAGTTGTTTTTAAAACATTAATTGAATTTGGCCAAAACACATGATTTAAAAAAAATGTTTAATTAGTTGTAAAAAAATAGTAATAATTGAAAAAACTAATCATAAATAAGAAAAATCTTCTCATTAAAGTGTAAAATTAACATTATTTTTTTACAATGTAATTTAAGGTACTTTCACCCGAAAGGAAACACAATGTATGTTATTCTCATCTCACCTTTTACAACAGAGAGATTAATGTAATTTTCACCACTTACATATTTTCTATGGTATATCTACTACCCCTTTTGTTATATTATATTATTCATCCAATTATCTTTATGGTGTTTTAAACATTCATTTAATGTTATTCCTTTATGAATATTATGACTCAAAATGATTCAAAGTGGTACAGGACATATTGGAATGTTAAAAGATTATTTTCCCCGATAAAAACATTTATTATATTTCTATTGTATTTCTATTTGAGGAAAATATTAAAATATTGTCTAATAAATCATCTCGTTTTCGATTATATGGATATTCATGACTGTTTTCAATTATTATTAATTTTATTTAACTCATTAGTACGCAGAATATTTTAGAAAACTTTTTTAATGGAACAAAAATTCATTTCTCTATTAAGTCAAACAACATGTTTTCTAATAGGAACCTTGTTTTATTATAGTGATTCAAAAAATGATTTAAAATTGATTTTATAGTGACATTTTTACTATATTTTCATTTTTCCAATTTAATAAATAGAATATTCTTTTCACTTTCCAGAGAATGAATTTTTAAACTTTAACCTTGGAAAGGGAAAGTTATTTTTTACCTCATAGGGATTATATGCATTTAGACACCATCATGTCTTTGTATATTCCACTACATGTTTACAATAATAAATTTTAATAAAAATATTTTAAAAAAAGTATTTCCAATTAATTTTTTTTCAAAAGGGTTTTTATAATAAAATGATATTTTTTATCAAGAATAATTTTAAAAGATAGTTTTATATCATTTATTTTTCGCACCAAAAACTACTATATATTTATACTCCACTTGGGATATAATTTATTGATACAATTCATAATCTTCCTCATTATGGGTTATTCTTTATTTTTCCAAGGATTTTATTCATATTTAAATCCTTAATTCCAGTTATTCCCCTATAAATATTAAAATTTCCATGGTTATTAAAAATTGAAATTACATTAATTATTAATATAATCTATCATGGATATATTAATTTTCTAAAACATTTTCAATTTTTCATATGATGATTACTTTTAATGTTATTTTATTATTTTAAAAAATATTGATAAATCAGTATACCTTATTCAATTAGGATATTTGATAAGTAATATTTTACATTTGAAATGATGAATGATTTTTATTGGTAATACATGGGTTGGGGACAATTTAAGGTAATCCCTACTTTTTGGGGAATAATTTGATGCATCGGTAGTATCATGAGAAAAGGATGATGAGAAAATTAGATGGGTATGACCCTAATATGACATACTATATTTTGAAGCCTCATGATGGTAATCGTTCGATGTATCAAGGAATCATGGTATCAAAAATTTAATCCTCACATTCATAGAAGTTTCAGTTATTATTCATATATGAGATTAGGAATGGATTTATCTATTGATACATTTCATTTCTAGTTCATTGATTAAATGGAATGCGTTTCAGTTTTGTACCTTCCCATATTTATTTTTTATTTTATAGCTATTTTAATTGAATCTGTGTTCAATTATTTATCATGTAATATTTACTATTATCATTGATTCATTATTTCTTCTACTACATTTTTCCCTTATTGATCACTCTATATCACCCTTAATATTTTTCAATTTTTAGGAATCCAAGATGCATGCTATGAAAGATAATCATTGATTAACTATATAGATTAGATTTATATTTGAGGTTATTTATTTAGAAGAAAAAAATTATGTTGCAATTAGTGTATTATTTTGAAATAAAAAATCATGTATGTATCTATTTCAACAATACTACTAAACCCTTATTCCATCATGATTTTATTCATTATAGTCATGGATATTTTATTATAGGAGACACTAGATCTGAGTTTCAAGGGTCAAGTCTGAACATATCATGTCATAGTCAATTGCATGAACTAGAATGAACTGGGATAACATTTAATATATCAGATGTGGAATGTATGAGAATTATAAAAATTTATTTATGATTAAAAAATCTGAAGAATGGAACCTAGTAGATGGTACAAGTATTAGTTAAATTTCTATGGATAATGAGACAAGAAATTAAATGTTAATGTTATGATATGTTGATACTTTATTGCTTCCAATGAACAATAGAAACATGATATTATTGTTGATGAAATACATCAAGACATTATTCTTTGTTAAAATTATTGGAATGTTTTATTGGGGAATAACATGATGAATCATGAAGAATAATTCTAGAATGAATTGGTAATATTAATGAAAATATTTTCTATAATTCAAATATTATGTCATTGAAATCCAAAAAAGTATAAGCTTTTTTGGTATAATTTTTCAATTAAATATTTAAATGTATATATTAAATGGTAATTATTACATAGAAAAGTTAGTTACTGTAAATGAGAAATGATTTCTGAGTGATGGTAACCCTTAGTGTGTTCTGAATAATGACAACATTAATTTTAATATTATTAATTTGATGATCATATGTATAAAGTAAATTGGAGAGTATGTATAATCTAAATACTGATAAAGGGTTTTTTGAAATAGTGGTCTATGTTATCATAGAAGAAGGTATCAATTTTTTTTGATTCAAAGGAATATATCCAATAATCTTTTGAATAAGATATCTTATATTTTATAATATTTTATTTGTGAAATTCTTGTTATTACCGTTTTTCAAGAGACTACAAGATAATAATATCCACATGATTGAAATGTATCAACCAATATCTACCTTATGATATATGGGGAGAAATGTTAATCTCATTTAGTGACAATATCTCTAATGTTTTGGATTTTAATCTATGGGAATGGTTAAATGGTTGCTCATTTTCTGGTCGATTTATGTTTATCGTAGGTTGCATTTTTCGAGATTCATGTACAAACTCTATATATAGGGATTTATGAATATTGGATAACTTCTAAAAACCTTTTTTTATCAATGATTATAACTAAACATTGATGTAATGGCAAGTCATTTTACCTCGCAATTTTATTACTTCAAGAAAAAAATCACTATAATTTATTATAGTAAGAGATGAAGTGTAAATTGACCAGGACACAAAGAATGGTGAAGTTATCTGGAATGAATGTACCTATATATATTTTTTTATTAAATTTCATAAACTTTATGAAAAGGGTCTTAAAATAAAATATATTCCTATTATCATCAATTTTTATGATATCGATGACCATTTTCAAGCCACTTTAGATTATGGATTAGTGGTTGTTAACATTATTATATACATTCTCTGTACTACTCTACATTAGAACATTATAGTTAGATTTATCTTCTGTATCCTTTTTTAAATTTATACTTATGTTATCCTATGTGTAAAGTTTGTTATTAGTTACATTGGGTTACCATTATTCTTCTAACATTCCCTCTTTAAAGGGATATTTTGTAATCATTTTTACGATGTGGGTTTCTATAAAAGAAACACTCCTGTTTTAAACCATTAAAACTAGGGAAAATTTTGAGGATGAAATTAATTTTAATGGGGATATATTGATGTTTCCATATATTACTATTAAATGTTTCTCAAATTTATTTAAACTTTTTGATATTTTTCCTTTCAGGAAAAACTAGTTAATGGTTGTGATATATGAAAACAACATATAATTCTTGCTTTGTATTCAAGACCTTGTTGGTCTTGAACTACTTGCAACACACATAGTTTCTGGTCATAAACTAAACACTATGCTTTTTAGTTGCTACATACAATACCGAGTCCCCTTTATATCTTGTGTTATAGATATGGAAATTTTTTACCTAACTACAACTTAAAATTAATAATATTCATAAAATATTATTATAGTTGTCACATATCTATTGAAATAGATGTCAAAAATAATATTATCTAAATTTTGAAAATATTGTTTACACATGTAGATCAAATGAGTTATATGGGTATTAATTATTTATAAATGAAAATAGTTAATATCTGAAAATATAGAAATTTAATTTTTTGAAAATCTACTTCTCTTTGTAGACTCACCATTTTATCTCAATAAATTAATCAAACGACATTTGATGGATTTTTTAATAAAATTTATATATTATACATAAAATAATTTTATTTCGACTCTCCTCCAATTTATTTAATATGAATAATATATTAATAAATCCAATAATATGAATAAAATGTTATATTATTTAAAAAAGGCAATTTTAATTCATATTAGGGGCTAACTAATTTTAAATATAATATTTAAATTTTTTATAATTTTTATATAAAAAATAAACATCATTTATTGATTGGTAATTATAATATTTACATTGGGATAATTTTTTGTATTCCTTTGAGAACTTTTATTTATTATTGAGTGATTAAAACAATGAATTTTAATTGAAAATAGATTTTTTCTAAAACATATATATATTGTTAAATTGAATAAGAAATTTCTTTTAAAGTATATTCAGATAAATGATAAATCAAATTCAAAAATTTAGGTCATTGAAACTGATTTCACATTATAATTGGATAAAAAAATTTAATATTTCAAAAACATTACATTACCAAAACCTCTATCTGATAACACATGTGGGATTAGTTTTAAATTATCTTATTTCACTACTATAATTGGAATTTGAAAAAAACGAACTCTATATTTGGAATTAGAATAATTTATTATTTATAGTTATATTATATTAGTTTTTGAATAGAAAGTATTAGTGGATGTTAGTAAAATTAACTATATTAATTAAGGTAAAAAGTGTGTTTTTGTAGTTTAGAAAATTTAACATAAGTGGCCAAATTCCCAAGAAACATGTCCAAAATCAAGTAGCCAGAAATATTTCGACCGTATCCTCTCTTGGATAAATAAAAGGAAAATTATTCTATATAGATGAAGTATAAGATACCTATTAATGATATTTATCTTTTTATATATATAATAATCCCACTCCTCCTCCATTATAAAGAGGGATATCACCCCCTTACATCTTCCCACCTCTCCATCAATTTGGTTAGTCTATCCACATCCCAAATATCATCCAAAATTTTCTATCTATATACTAGAGGCATTCTTTTGTGAATTAATCTATCCGATTAATATCATTGGTTCAATATATGTGATGTTACTAAAATAAGAGGTCGTTTGACTATTGTACTATCAAACTCAAAACATTATCTATGGGTATTCAAATCTCACTCTTATTTTTGTGATATTGATCATATATTCACCATATATTATTGTTGTGTAGTATATAAAATATCCTATGACATGTTATATTTTGAATTTAATAAATTTCATGACATTCACAATTTCAATTGTTTTTATTCTTCCATGGATATCACTATTCAAAATATACTCATGTAGTAAAGAAATTTATAGTCTCATTTTAATTTTTGTGAGGGTTATTCCATATTCAATACTCAATTATATAGTGTGATGTATATATAGAAAAATAATGTATTATTAGATTATTATACTTAAATTTTTGGTTAATTAAATATCCATTTAATGACCTATATTTCATGGGTTTTGTGGATCAAATGTTACTAAATCGATAAAGTTATTTTTTCTTAATTCTCCTTCATTGAGACACAGGAAATGGTATGCACATATGTTCTTATACGTGGTGAATATACATTCATTTGACTTTTTTAATCATAAATTTACTTTTTTCATGATATTATATGTTTCATGTATTATAAGATTCTCATAGGTAATAGGATTCAATGTTACAAAAGTGATAAAAGTTTATTACAATAATGTCATTGTTTTTTGGGAGTTTTTAAGGATCATGTTTCAAATGATGACATATTATGATATATCTCCCAACATATCTAATTAATAATCTTTTAATTTCTTTATTCATGATATCTTCATTTGTTGGTAGTAGTATTTTCACTCTTTGGTAATTTTGGTAATTAAGAAGGTGTTTTTATGAAAATCTCATTATATTTTTCTCTTCAGTTGGATGTCCATTTTTTTTCAAAAAACATGTTTTCTAAAAATACATTTTAAATTATATTTTATGATTTTTTTTAAAAAAAATGGATTGAAATATCATTAAATGTTTTATTTATTAGTTTTTATGATATTTTAAAATAGGATTTCAAATGGTTTCTAATATTCTTTTATAAGTTTTCAATGTTGTTTAAAAAAATAATTTTTAAAATGCTTCCAAAATTATTTTATATGTTTTAAAAGATATTTTCAAATATTGGTTTCTCAAAATTCGTTAATGATTTTATTATATGCTTTCAATTTATTTTCAATGAAAATGATCTAGATAAAGATATATTTTTTAAAAAGTGATTTTTCAAAGGAAGGTATGAATTCAAGTGATCTTTCAAAATACTTCTCCATCTATGATGATATCATATGATATATTTTATTATTTACTAGAGATATAATCCTAGGATACCATTCATTATATCTATGTAAATGTTTTATGTTTTTATGGAATCATATTTCAGGAACTAGTTTCTTTTTAATAGTAAAATCAAGTTTTAAATAAATGTACATGAAACCCGTTTCATTTTAATGGGTTGATCAAGATAATAGAGAATAATATTTTTCATGAGTTTTATGATTTTATGAAAGCTATTTATATTTTATGAATAATTTGGTTCAGGGATATAGATTATAAAATGTGGTTGACCATATAGTATGAGGTAAGCTCCTTAATTCTTATTCGATGGGGTAGACCTAATAGCACAACGTAAACCCATTACAGGTTATATGATGGGGTTTCCTAGCTATCACCATATAATTCCATTACATTTTATATAATGTTTTGGCCAAAATAGCGTCAGGTAAGGCCATTATAGCTTCTATGATGGCGTTTCTTAGATAGCACCATTTAATACCATTTAAACGTATACTAAGGGGTGTCCCAGATAGCATTGGGTGAGCCCCTTGTATATTACATGAAATGTGGGACCTGTATCTCCCTCTAATTAATTTGATATATATTTATATATCTGATGATAATGATGGGGAAAAGTTGATAGGCATGATCATCTTTGGGTAGAAGGTGTAACCAGGTCCACTATAAGGAAAGAGTTGTGACTACAGATGGTGGTTTTTCCCACCCAATTGGATTAGTCCTCATGATGTGCCAATCTATGATTGGAAATGATACATGGAATATGGAGTGTTTTTACAATTTTATTATTTTCCCCAAATTCCATGTCTTAATCATATGTTATTCATTATTAGCATATTCTCTTGATTGACATATAATTTATGTCTTATGAACAACATTTTGATATGCAATGACTCTTTATTATGATCTCTAATATTTATAATATGACATTATAATGTCATGATCATGTCCTTATTAAATTATTCTCAGGTTATTATTATATATCTCTATTGTTTATCCTTACTGAGAAAATGATCTCACCCCTTCAAAAGTTTCCCTTCCTTAGATTATGAATACATTTTTATATAGGATCGCTAATGGATAAGAGCTTTATTGTAGACATTGACGATCATTCCATATGTTAGGATTTTTTGTTTCATTTATCCAAATAAGAAATACAAATATGTTACTAAAGAATTTATTTTATTAATGTTCATAATATTCATCTAAAATGATTTAATATACATTTATGTTATTCCATGGTTGTTATAGATTGTATGAAAAGAAAATAAAATACATCGACCCTAGATATTCAAAGTCGGTGCATTATTACATAACATTGGCATGATCACATGAGATAATATCATAAAAGAACAATTAGGTTAGTATCCTTGGAAGTACTATATATATGCATAAGTTTTATGTTACATCATTAAATATTGAAAAACAACATTGTGTCCCCTATGAAAACACTCATGTACTTTTTCCAATCCTTATAGGTTTATCATAATAAACTTCGTCACATCCTGGAAAAATGAAAACATATGTATGGATTTATGTCAGATTCTCAGAAGGGATAGAAATATGGTGAAAACTATCATAAATAAGAATATACATTTTGGTCATTGAATAAGACAAAACCCCAAGATAATTAAACTTAAACATCTTCATAATATGGAAAATATAGATCTAATAACGCCATTTACTTTTAGACATGAATATTCTACTAGTCGAATAATCACATATATTATCAATATCTAATATCATAATTATGGAATTCATAATGATGAACATCATAACCACATATTGAAGGCCTCATTCCCAGAATACAAATAATATTTTGTCAAGGCACTATGCCAATACACTAGTTTGTCTCTTGAGACCTACTGAGGCATCGTGGAGCTATAGCGGGCTCCACACGTCACTTACATAGACAAATTCATTCCTCATATGAAAAGGTTGAAATGTAAACTTAACATTCTTATTAAAACAAGCATATTAAATGTCTATACACTAACAGAAACCATGAATGGTATACAGATAACACATCCAAAATCAAACAAAACTCATTAAATCCAATATAGAATATTGTGTTATAAATCAACCTCAACCAAGATTTAAATATAAGGAATGATATTGAAATAGATGAAAATAATTAATATTACTGTTTGGGAGAAATACCCCCTTTTAAAAAAAAAATTAAAAGTAAAAATATTTATCAGAGGTGTTGTTTAAAAGAGATTTTTGAATCAATCATTCTCATAACACATTGAAACATTGAATGGAATTTTAATTATAAAAAATTCATTTCCATATAAATAAATCCTTAAAAGCATTTTTTAAAACATGGACATCATTGATAACTATTTAGAAGAATAAATCATTAAGACATTTAAAATGAAATTTTATTTATTGTTCATAACCAAATGAGTGATGTTTGAATATAAATAAATGAGATAATAATAATTTTATATTATAATGGGAATAAGAAGATTCATGATATACTATATTAATGTACAGTATTTACACCATATAAATGTGAATTGGAGGATGATAACAATGATGACTCAATGGAATATACATTGAAATGAAATCCCTTATAATGTCTTTAAAATAGTTTAAGGATAAATCAAGGACATAATTATGTGTGATAAATATATAAAAACTCAATATTAATTGATATTTAGTGTAAATCAATTATAGGACCTTCACACATATTCTTCTAAAAACAACACCAATGACTGGGATGTTTAACTTAATGAATGGAAATTGAGTTAAGATTACTATTATCATTTTCTTATCGATGAATTGGAAATTTATCAATGGAGTGATTATTTTTATCAATTGTTTATCCACATAGGGGGGGGGGAGGAAATTAGTACATAAATAAATAAATAATGAATTAACATATTATCTTGGTGTAAAATAGTCAATAAAGTATGCTTAAACCCCAATGAGTGAAAATATAAATTTGAAATTCCCTAAAGAATTTGGTAACATAAAAAAACAACCCATGAAATAAGGGTCAAAAAATGAATATTTAAATACCCATAAATTATATTATATTACACAAATAACACAATCAGGGGAAGAATATATAGCACAAAAAAGGAAATAGTGGCAATATAGCATGAATCTCATGTGAATAAGAGACGATATAAAAACCCCTTACCTTGGACTTTTGCTTAGTCTATGGTATGTTAACCTAATTTTTAATAGTTAAATCACTGTTATTTAATTATAATTTTACCATATACATAAATATGACATCATAAACGTCCTTATAATATTTCTTTTTAAATAATATTTATGTAGTATCATTGTTTCAGGTATTAACTGATTCATTTTTCATTTATATGTTGAGTTAATTATGAAATATTTTTTATGTATAAGATGTATTTGATTAATATATAGAATTATATTATGTTATTACACATCATATTTTAATCATAAAATGAAAATTATTCTTTAATGGTAACGATGGGAAATAAATCTCATCATGTTCGTGGAGATAGTAACCATACGTACACACAAGCGACAATATAATTCTATTGATGGTAGAATCATATGTAATTGGATGATATATCATATATAAAGAATCATAAAAATTGTATATTAAATATTTACATCAATTATACTCATTATTATACCCATTCAAATAATTTTGTGAAGATTGAAAAACTAAACCATGATGTTGAGAGGGTAGGTTGTACGTACGCACGTTTGGTGACTATTACATTAATAAGATGAATAGAATAATGAACATAGTTTTACCATATTTATAATAACATCATGGTATGTAGAAGGTACTTGAGTTATTATTCATGTATGGATACAACAATGAAAGGGGAAGTGGAAAATGAAATGAACATTGAAAGAGGTGGTGAAATTATTACCACTTCTTCAGGTGCTTCCTTATGATTTGATCAAAAAGGGTTCTATAGGTTGGATTTATGATCTAATTATGGAATATAGGTTCATGTGATGGAATTTTGGAGGATATTTGAGTAGGTTATGGCCGAGAAAAATGTATTTAGAGGTGTAGTTTTGAGAGAAGCTGAAGTACCCTTTTATAAGAGAGATGAGGGTCACTTTTGGAAAAGCTTGAAATGTTATTTTATTATATGATAATTGTCCATTTATAATGACATCAAATAGATTTATTTAGATGATAAAGAGACGATGAATCATAATCCTCTCAACCAATAGGTTTTAGACAAATTTAGTCCACCAGATTAACCTTGTCAATTAGATTTATTTTTATTTAAATAGTTTAACTTTTACCATTTCTTCTTGTATTTTTATATTACATGGTTAATAAACATACTATAAAATACCAATATAACCCAAGAGATCTAATAATGACATCTATATCGTTATATATTTCCATTTCCCTAACCTTATATTTTTAGGAATATTATATCATATAATAATATAGTATTTGTTTTAAAAACTCATTTATGTATATTTTAACAATATTTAGTATTTTGTTTTTTTGAAATCCAAAAAAACATGATTACATAAACTAAATACATTAAATAAAACTTAATATGTCATGTTAACCAAGAAAATTCGTTTAATTCACTAAAATACTCAATTTACATTTATTTGGATATTTACAATACCAATTAATTTAATCATTCATTAATAAGGTAATTACTACATCAACATTGTGTTTTAAAAAATAATTATTAAATTTATAAAACATAAAAAAATACCATGTTGTAGGAAATATTTTAATCTTTCTAATTAATATTTATAGTCGAATTTATTTAAAATATAATCCTATATTAAAATTGGAATATTTATTAAAAGTTTAATTTTACACTTTTAACTCTTCTTTAAATAAAACCATAATAAATGTCCTAATAGAATCAATGCTGATCAAAAAGGATAATATTTTATTCTGAAATATTATTTTGTTCGAAATACACATATCCAATATAATTTATACATGTTTGGTAGTAATTTGAATATCATTTTTACGTTTAATTACACTATTTAATTTTTATCGTGGTAAATAAATTTCAAAAGATATTATTCGACAAAAATTATTCTCATCAAAATTATCCTCATTTTACTTATTGATATAAAATTACACTCTATGAGTTTTTAAATTAAAAACAAAAAAGCAGTAAAATTACTTTTTATGCAAATTTAAAAATGTTCCTAGAAGGTGGGTAAAAGACGTTAAAATTTTCAATAAAATTTTTATACATCTGATCTTATTATAAAATGGCTCCAATTAATTACATTAAACAAATACAAGTATTATGTATCTACTTTTACATAAAATAAATTTATATAAAATAAATAGTTATTTAAATAAAAAGTTTGTTTTAAACAATAATGTGGTGTTTTTAACTATTCATCAAAAAATTAATGTTTTTAGAAAAATACCAAAAAGTTACCCAAAGATAATTTTGATATTCCAAATTCAAAAATGATTTCTATTTTCAAAAATTAATAACATATAATTTTTTAAATTTTATTTTTTATAAAATCCATTCTCAAAACCAAAAAGAGGGTTTTTGGGAAGCAAAAACTATCAAAAGATTGATATGTGTTTGTGTCCAATTTAAATGTAAAATTACATCCAATGAAGAAAATCGGATTAAATTAATAAAATAAAATATATTTATACTTCAAACCCATTCAAATGTATAATTTAACACTATATATTATTTTGATTAAAATAGTTGTTTTCAATTAAAATATAGTATTTTCACTATTCATCAAAATATTAAAGTTATCACAAAAGCAGCAAAAATTTACCCAAACTAAATTTTAATGTCCGAATTCTAAATAATAAGATTATTTCTTCAAATTTAATAAATAAAAGTGTCATGTATTTGATTTAAAAATGGTTCCCCATTAAAATAAATTTTTTAAAATACTTATTTAATATGAAAAAATGAATTTGTTATCATATTATATTTAAGAAACACATAAAAAGGATGAATAAATTATATGGAATATATAAAATTTAAAATTACTTTAATATTATTTATAACTGTTTTTTTCTGAATGGCTAGTTTGGTAAGTCGTGGTGCGCTTGAACTCAGTGTTGTCTATAGAGCAAGTTATTTCATTAATTTAAACAACACAACTTACTATAATATACAAAGATGTTAAATTTTTCCGCACTTTTCGAAATTACATCCCAGAAATTTTATAATTGGGATTGGGAAAATCATTGAAATAACCACATCAAAAAAAGATTCAGAAAAAAATATCAATTTAAAATAATGAAATAGAAATAAAAATGTCACCCGAGATAACCCATACTAGGATTACATGTATCAAAACATGGATATGGAAGACAAACTAAGTGTCATGTTCTGATGAAGAGCGATAGAAAACATTATTTGGACAAATTTAACCACAAGAAAACAACAAACTTGTAATGAGTTATAAATTCATTAGTCTCCCAGTTGGAAAATTAAACGGACAACATATTTTGTTTTAAGTACCATTTCATATTTATGAGGAATTTATTTATGAGATTTACTAAGAACATAAAGTGATATACTTAATTTTTATGTATAGTTTCATCCTTTAATAAATTTCTTCCACTAACTCATCTTTTCTCCAAACAATGAGTAATCATGATGAATTGGTCACACCTGAAGTGCTAGAATCAACTTCTATATAATCACATAAACAAAAAAAGAACTATATATTTCCCTTGACTTTAAAGATTAACAAAAACCAAATGGTTAGTAAAAGATCAGATGATCCCCAAAATGGATTATTCTTTATAGAATTAAATACTAATAATAATTTATAAAATTGAACAAATAATACCCAGAGATCAACAAAGTCAATTCAATAATAAATTTTCATTAAAATGCTTAAATATAATCCAAACTATGATTGAACCTCAAAACTCATAATAATTAATCACATATCCATTCATAGTAAATCTTCCAATCTATCTCCAAATATCATCAACTACACTTAAAGTCTAAAATAGATGTGTAATTAACCAAATCAAATATTCTATATGATAGGTTAATCTTTTCCATTAATAACCATAATCTATATACAAAAATGTGATTCTACTAGAAAAAAATCCACCATTAATCCTGAAATGGAAAAATCTATAGTATTCTATTTTCTATAGGCATATAATGTTCCCAACACAGTGAACATCTTACAAAATAACATTTATTACTTAATAAGGAAATCATTTTCCTATAATATGGATATCCATTTGATAAACCATAATCTTCCAAATGATATTATTATTGATAAATAATATCATTTATATAAAAAGAATTAGTCACACTAACTAGGGACTTTACGTAGTCCTCTGGTAGGTGATCAATCATAGTAGAACGTTGGTCGTGGGTTCGATTCCCTTATCTTTTTCCAATGCAACGGGATGTCACACGTTCTATATGTTATCCTTTTTTAAAAACTATATTTTATAACATTCCCAAAATGAGATAAATTATTCAAAATAATAATAACATTATTTTACACAAAATGTTACCTCACACCTCGCATTTTCTTCCCAAATATTAATAATTTTTTTTCCTCCAATTCAAGGATCATATAAACCCAAATGATTCTTTATAACTACATCATCAAAATAAAAGATAATTATAGCTCCAGTATCATTGTCACATAACAAACAGCAATGTTACACATACAAGGGAAAATTCCTCCAATGTAATCCCATAAATAATGAGCATTAATAATATTAAACATTTCTACATCCATCTATTTCCACACAGTTTCTTCCTTGGCCTAGTATTTATCATATAGAATAGGGAATTGAATCATGTATTTCCCAGGTCACCAACATTTATGACAAATGATTATAAATAGATTATTAATATAATTTTAATTTTCATCCATAGTTCTCATCATTTTCCCTCAGAAATTATTTACCTTATATCCTTATTTCCCACACATAAAGCATTGAATTATTTCATTGAGACTCCTTCCAAGTTGTCTCTTTCCACATTTCTGACATGATGGAAATTGAGCTTTCATTTCTCCACAGTCTCTACTGCTAGATGTCTTATCATTATCTGTCTTTCTCTTGTTTATTGAGTTTGGTAGTTGGTTAATATATATAATGTTGACAAAATTTTTGGAAACCTGCTTTGGCTTGAACATGATATATTTTATGCCTATCAAGATTCAATTTATTTTCTCATTTCCTCCATCATTCCCACCTTGTACATCAAGTTCAATGTTCTCATGACATCTGTGGAATCCATCCATTGTATACAAATATAAAGCATTGTGTGAGTAAAAATAGTCATAAAATCATTTATAGAATATAATGACACCTTATTATCAGTATAAAACCCCCCAGGGTTAACCAAGGTTATTTATTATAATCTCATATTAAAATCCTTAAATTCAGTTTATATTGAAAATCTGATTTTTCCTAATCATATCCATAAAGGAGTGTTGTAAACAACAGTATAGCAAGGACCATTGGGGTGAACCAGTTCCCAATCGTATTTACCTCAATGTAGTGTTTTCGGTGTTTATCCCTAGGTACATCTAAGCCAGAGCCGCCTCTACCTGATCATATCTATATTGGTATGTATTTCTTAGATAACCCACATAATATTTACTTTACCAAAAAATTTTAATGTTCTTTTATTCTAATCCTTAAAACTCTATCTTTGGTTAGTGTTTTATAATCAGAGTTTTTCTAAATCTAGATTCCATGGTATGTACTAAACTTTCTATGATACTAACTTTATGGCCCTGACCCTAGTTACCTAGAGTCGGAGCATTATTACATAACATTGGTAGGATCAAAAGATATCAAGTCTCAAAATACTAAATAGTTTAGTATCCTTGGAATTTCTTGATACATACTGAAGTTTTTTTACAACATGAAAGAAATAAAAAATCATTGTGACACCTTTTTACAAAATCGTGTCAATTAAAATATCCCAATAGATTAATCATAATATACATCATCACATCCTGGGAAAAGTAAAACATTAGATATGCATGAGCTCAGATGCTTAGTAGCGATAACAGTATATCGGAAACTATCATAAATAAGTATAAACATTTAAGGAAATGTATAATACTAAAACACTATCATTTTATACGTAAACATCAACACAATATGGAAATGATTAATAAAATAATTCCATTTTTATATTCACATAGATATTCTACAAGTTGAATAGTTACATGTAAAATCAATAGCTAAATTTATAATGATGAAATCCATAATTACAAACATCATAACCTCATAGTCAATGAGTCATGCCAAAACTACAAATAAGACTTTCTCAAGGACTTGTTCCAAGACACTAGTTTGTCTCTTGTGACATACCGATGCATCAAGAAGCTATAGTGGGATCCACCTATCATTTACTAAGTCCAATGCATTCAACATCTGAAATGGTTGAACCAAGATCTAAACATTTGTATTAAAACTAGCATAAAAAATGTCAATACTTTAACCACAAACCATGAATGGTATTAAAATAAAACATCCATATTCAAAATAACCCATTCAATATAATATGGAATATTTTATTATAAATCAACCTCAATCAATAATAGAATATAATGATGGATATTAACATAGATGAAAATAATTAGTAAAACTATTTGGGGGATGAAGAATGAGAGGGTGTGGCATTTTCCATCGGTACTGCGCCTATGCACCCCTGCACATGGACATGCCAGCCGAACTATCATGCAAAGGTGGAGAGCTGAACACGATGCAGATGCTGGGGAGGAGCAGCTTCATGTAGTCATAGTCAGTATGATTTCATTAAGAACAATGGGTCATTTAATGTCTCCAAGCATACAGGAAATGCAATTCCAAAAGTCGACAGGCCTTGTAGGGGTTCCCCCTCATCCTTTGAAATGTGGGTTATCATAAAATCAAACAAAAATAAGGACTTTGGTCCATTCAATCAGTCAAACTATTTCGGAGAAATATCAACTTTTTCTTGACAACATTTAAGTGTTGCACTATTTATCAAAGAGGTCATTTACAAGAGATTTTTTAATCAAATTTTTCTATACGACATTAAAACATTTAATGGAATTTTAAATATAAATCATTCAAGTATATATTCATAAATCATTAAAACCATTTTTAAATCATGTACATCAATGAGAAAATTTTAAAGAATAAATGATTAAAACATTTGAATTGATATTTTATTTAGAGTTCATAACCAAATGAGAGACACTTGAATATAAAAAATTATGGTAATAAAAACATTATAATATGATGAGAATAAATGGATTTATGATAAACTATGTAAATGTATAGTAAGTACACAATATTAAATTGAATTGTCTCATGACAACAAAGAAGACTTAATGGAATGTAAATTGAGATGAAATCCCTTGTAAAGACCATATCCTTAGGTTAAGAGTAATTCAATGACATAATTATGTCTGAAAAATATTAATATAGTCAATATTACTGGATATTTAGTGTAAATCAATGAGAGTACATTCATACTTATTATTGTAAAAACAACACCAATGACATAGATGTTTTACTCAATTAATGGAAATTGAGGTAAGATTACTCTTATCAAGTTCATATCTTTGTCTTGAGAACAAATAAATGGGTTGATTATGTGTATAAAATGTATATACACACAAAGGAGTGTCGAAATTCGTACATAAAGAAGTAAATAGTGATTTCACACATAATATTAGAGTAAAATTATCTCTGATGTTTACGTAAAACCCAATGAGTGGAAATCAAAATTAGAAATTACCTTACAGATTTGTTAAAATAGGAAACATACACCCCATTAAATTACGATCACATAATTAAGATGTAAATACCCATAAATTATATTACATTAAACCAATAAAATAGTCATTATAAGAACATTCACCACACAAAATAAAATAGTGGCAATATATCATGATTCTATCTGGAATAAAAGTGAGTTGAAAACCCATTACATTGTACATTTCCTTAGTTAAGGTTAATTTTACCTCTTATATAATAGTTAAATAATATTTATTAAATTATAAAATAACCACATACATAAATATGATATCATATATGATCATATAATATTTAATTGTTAATAATATTTCAGTGGAATCATTGTTTCGCGTGTTAACTTGTTCGTTTTTATTTATATGTTTTGTAAAGGAATTCATGTTTTTTATCTATAGGATGTATTTGATTCATATCATGAATGATATTATGTTCTTAAAAATTGTTTTAAATCATAAAATGAAAATTATTCTTGAATGGTTATGATGGGAAATGAATCTCAACGCGTTCATGGAGATGTGTATCTGTACGTACACACGAGTGACAATATCATTCTATTGATGGTGGAATGGTATGTAATTGGATGGTGTAACATATATACAGAATTATTATCATTTTATATTTATTATTTATAGAAATTATACTCAGTATTATACACATCCAAATAATGAAGTGATAAATAAAAAACTGCCCCACGATGTGGAGATGGTAATCTGTACGTACACACGTATGGTGACATTTCCATTCATAGGATGGATAGAATAATAAATATAGATTTATTATATTTAAAATAAAATAATTTTATGTATAAGGTAATGTATATATTATTGTGGTATGGAAACCACAATTAAAGAAGAAGTGGAAGAAGAAATGACTTTTGAAAGAGGTGGTGATATTATTACCTCTTCTTCAGGTGGTTCCTTTGGATTTTATCTAAAGTGTTCATAGGTTGTCTTTATGATCAATGTAAGGCCTATAAGACCAATTGAGGGTAGTTGGGAGGATATTTTAGCATGGTTTGGCCTAGCCAAATGGATTTGGATGTGTGAGTTTTGAGGGATGGTGAAGTACCCTTTTATAAGAGAGGTGAGGTTCACTTTAGGAAAGGCTTGAAATGATATTTTATTATAAAATCATTTTCAGTTTATAATGGATAAATGTTTTTTTAATTTGAGGATAAGGTTGGGAGGGGTCTACATACACTAAAATAGTAGGTTTTAGTCAATATTAGGTCACCATATTTACCTTATCTTTTAGATTTAATTATTATAAAAATAGATTATATTTTACTATACATTTTTGTATTTTTATATTACATGGATAATAAACTTACTATAAAATGTTAAGAGAACCTCAAGTGGTTCATTACTGACATATATTTTATTTTAAAAGTGATTTTCCTGAACCATATATTTTTAGGAATATTATATCATTTACTAATAATGTATTTTTTTCAAATACTCATTTTGTTCAATTTTGACACTATTTAGTATTTGGTTTTTGTGGGGGTCAAAAAAACATGATTACATAGAAAGAATAAATTAAAAACCCTTATATTTCATATTAACCTTGAAAATTCATGGAATGCATCAATTTCTCAATTTATATATTTTTTGATATTTATAATATCAATTATTTTAATCATTCATTAATAAGGTAATTACTACATCATTATTATATCATTAATATATTTAATTTGTTTAATATATAAAATTATAACCAAAATAGCTTGATATAGTAAATATTTTTATCTATATAATGAATATTTATAGTCAAATTTATCATATATATAACCCCACTATAATAATGGTTTAGTTATTAAAATTTGAAGTTTATACATTTAACTCTTTTTGAAATAAAATAATAATAAATTTCCTAATCTAATACATGTGGATAAAAAGGGTCATATTTTATTCTTTTGGTTTATTATGGTCGAATTACACTTATCCAATGGAATTAGGACATGTGTTGGGGTAATTATAATAACATTTTATCCTTTAAAAGCCCTATTTAATATTAAACATGGTAAATAATATTCAATAGTTACTATTTAGAAAAAATTATTTTCATCATATTGAACTAAATTTTAATTACAAGTATCATTAACGTCTTTCATTAAATTAAATTCAAAAAAGCGGTAAAAATAAGTTTTATGAAAATTTGAAAATGTTCGTAGAAGATGGTTACAATAAGTTAAAAAGATCAATAATATTTAATACATCTAATCTTATTATAAAATGACTCCATTGAATTAAATTGAACTAATATAGGTATTATGTATCTATTTTTACATAAAATAAATTTAAATAAAACTTATATTTATTTTAATAAAATGTTAGTTTTAAATAATAACACATTGGTTTTCACTATTCCTCAAAAATTGAATGCTTTTAGAGAAAAACCAAAAGTATCCCCAATATAACTTTTTTATTCCAAATTAAAAATGATTTTTATTTTTACAAATTCAAAACATATAGGTTTTATTTGTTTATTTAATAAATATTCTCATTTTCAAACCCAAAAAGTGGGTTTTTGGAAAGCAAAAACTATCAAATTATTGGTGTTCGTTTATGTCCATTTTAAATTTAAAATGAAATAAAATGAGAAACATTGGATCAAATGATTAAAATATAATGTATTTATATTAAAAAAACATTCAAATATATAATTTAACAATATAAATTATTTTGATAAAAAATGTTTTCTTCAATTAAAATCGTGTAATTTTCACTATTCATAAAATTATGAATGTTATCAGAAAACACCAAAAATCTATCTAAAATAAATTTTTTATGTCCCACTTCTAAAAAAAGTATATTTTGTTAAATTAAATATATATAATTGTCAATTAGTTGATTTTATAATTGTTCGCTATTAAAAGGTGGTAAATTTTTTTTAAAAAAAATCATCTTTTATCTTAAAAATATAATTTGTTATTATATAATGATTAAGAGACAAATAATATAGATGTTGAAATTCAATGGAATATATAAAATTCAAAATTTAGTTAATACTATTCATAACTGTTTTTTAACGACTAATTTGGTATGTCGTGGTGTGCTCGAACTCGGCTTTCCACGTAGCGCAAGCTATTGAATTCCAATAAAGAAAATAATTTTCTATGAAATGTTACGGTGTTACAGAAAATATTAGTCAAAAATTTTAAACTAGGACAATAAAAAATTTGTGAGTTCTCTTGGGATATTTATATTGATATATCATGGTTTGTGTCTATGGATAAGCCTATGTTTTCATATAATTAAAAGTAGGTGTCATGGTTTAGGAATCATATAAATAATTATTCATGATTATATGGTTTTCATCTACCTTAATTTTTTCTCACACTATAATTCATTATCTTACTCAATAGTAGGAACTAAAAGGAATTTGGTTAACATTGAATGATTCAGATAAGGAATGTATGGGTTTTATACAAATCAATATCCTATGATTAAATCTTCTGAATATAATCATGATGTTTGTACTAGTATTTGATATACTACTGAGGATAAATAGAAATAAACAACATTTAAAAGTTATGGGATATTTCAAATATATTGTTTAGATTAAAACTAATTAGAATGATTAGATTGAGGTTGAGGAACCTTAAAACATTATTCATATATAAAAATATAAGAATGGGTATTAAAGAATACATTAATAAATCATGAGTATTGGATTATGAATAATGTAGGATGATTGATGTTTATATGTTTTGGAGTTCAAATATTATGTTATATGAATACTGAAATATATAATTATTTTCACTATATGTTTTTCACTAAATAATTTAAAGGTTATTTTGAATGGTGTTGATGACTTAAAAAGTGATTTAATAGAAAGGTAAACCTTTTATTAATTGAATTTAACCCATAATGTCTTCCTGATATTGGGAAAAAGTTGTTTTTTCTAGATAATGATATGTTGATATGAATAAAGTTATTTTGATAGTTTATATGACTTAATAACTAATAATGGATCTGTTGAAAAACAGAACTATGTTATCATGGATTTATTTTAATACATTTTGAATCTATGTAATGTATCCAATAATCTCTGGAATAAAAAATCATTAATGTTTTCAATAATGTTTCGTTGTAATTTATGATATTACCATGTTTAAATAGAATAAACGATAAATGTATTCACATATTTTTAATGTGAAGAAAAAGTAAAAAAATATGATATATTCTGGATAGATGATAATGTGATTTAGTGAACTTCTTTTTAAAGTATTGGATTTTGATCTTTCAGAAGGGTTATATTTTTCATCATTTGTTGAATTGTTTATGTTACACTTTTGATGATGTTTTAGTGAATCAGGTTTTGTCTCTCAATATGTGGATCTATTCATATTTTATAATTTATTATAATCTATTTTTCTATAATGTTAACTAAATATATATGGAATGAAATGTCATTACACCTCATGATAAATTATTACTTCAATAATGAAAATTTTCCTCTATTTTGTGGAGTAACAGATGATGCTGAAATTGATCAAGGTCCAAAAAGGGTGTGGTTATCCCGAGAACATGTTAGTATATCATTTCATTAATATTATTCAACTATAGGAAAGAGGGTCTTGAAATAATATTTTATCCTCTTATCATCCTTTTTTAGGATATCAATGATCTTTTTCAAGGCACTTTGGTTTTTGGATTTGTGATCATTAATTTTTTTTATCCATGTACTCTATCATTATCTGTCAGAACATTAATATTATATTTCAGTTCTATTTCCATATTTTTACTTCACACATATGTTATCCTACCTTTAATCCTAGTCCTGAGTTACTTTGGGTAACCACTATGTTTCCAACATTCACTTTTTTAAGTGATATTTAGTATTCATTTTTTGGATGTGTGTGTAACATCCCGACCTTACTCACCACTAAACCAGTGGTTGGACCGGTCGTGATATCACCTCAAGTGCATCTCCCCAAACACCAAAGGCTGACGACCATTAGTGAGGGTCTAAGGATAGATAGTGGGGATACTATACCATCATATTATTGTTAAAAAATAGAAAAATTCAATAAGTAGCGGAAACTGTCAAATAATGGTAAAGCAGCAGAAAACAGATTTTATAAATCTTGTAAAAAACAAATGGCCAACGTCAAATTAAACAACATATGAATCCATGACATGCTAATGATACAAAAGTAGAAAACAGTGAAAAAAACATCATTCTTTACATTCCAATGAAGAAATTAATAAATAATGACTCAAAGCCCCAAGGAGGATCTCCTCGAGCATCCCGAGCATCTGTTCGGTCCTATGATACTGACTCCCAAGTAAATGAAAACAACATAGTCCTACAACCAAATAGAGTCTACTCATGTAACCAGTGCAATGGCGACCTGAGTTGGGTGTGCGGTATAAATCTCATTAGGACAGGACAACCGATGTCTACCCCAAATAGAGGAATTTAATATATAATTTTAAACAATTTAAGGCATGCAAAAAATAAAGTAAGAAGTACAATGTAACTATATACTCAAGTACCTGCTTTATCCCTCATCTGGTGTCTGAACATGCACTATTCATTAGTCATGCATAGTCAAAAATAATTAAATAATCATTTTTCACATATCAATTGCTCAAATCTTATAATGAAAGTCTTGAGATGCAGCCTATGCTCGACATCCCCTATATAAGTCACTCACCACATATGTTTCTATAGGTCATCTATGTAATCAAAGTAATGAATGAATCTAAGCTTGTGCTTTGGCTTGGATAACACGTCATAAGTTATTCAATTTAATCTTTCATATATTATCTCTATTCCCATCTAATAAAATAGTGAGTTGCTCCTGGGTCCCTAAACTAACAGTGGTTCACCCAATTCATTAATAATTCTAAACCCTTTTTCATAATCAAATCACAAAATCATTATGACACAAACGTGTTTATTTCCCATCACTTCATTTCTTGCACGAACAATTGGACACACAATCACATGTTAATTAAAGGGTGTTGAACATCATGTCCAACACCATCGTGATCATTCGGAGCATCAGTCCATGTATCACAACCCATGGGTACTTGAAGCATCAGTCCCTATCCCATAAAAGAATATTCTCTTGCAAGATACGTGTAGAACTCCATGTCTAGCACCACATGAGTATTTGGATAATTGGTCCATATCTCTCAACCCTTCTATAAATCATACATATACATCTATCATTGGTGTCACAGATCATGTCTAAAATCTTGTGAGTATTTGGAGCCTCATTCCTTGGGTCACAATACATTCATCAATCCTAAATATATATTTATCATTGGTGTATAAAACCATATCTAACACCAGAAAACCAATCCGTTAATTAATTCAACAACTAATTAACAACACAAAATGATTTTCAGATAAGTCAACACTTAATGAAAAAAATTCCTTAACAAGCCTGAAGCCATCCACTGAAACATTGATTCATCCAGAACATTTACAATCCACCAGCACCCAGTAATCATCAAAAAACATTCTGAACAAAGCCAATATATTTATCAACCATCTCACACAACATATACTATTTCAAACCACTAAATCCAAGACCACTAATTTCATGGAAAACTAACATGAATCAAAAGTACTCTTTGCTAACAATCGTAACAAACAATCAAATCACAAACATAATTTAATAGATGAATATTTATTTAATTCAATAATTAATTAATAAAATATCACATATTTAACTGATCATCAATTAGTTAAAAATTTACCATTTAACATTTAATAATCCATCCATCGATTAATTTTTAACAGTTTCCAAATTATATCATAAACATGTCAAATATTCAATATTCCATATAATCTGTAAAAGCCACAATCTTATCCCAACTCATGACATGATAATTAATTCTACAATTAATTATCCTATTACTAATTATTAACATAAAAATTATTCAATTGTTTAATAATATCACTTTAACTAAAACAGCAACCCAATCTTAAAATCAAAACATTTTCAAGTCCACATTTATCTCACGTGGGTTCTATTACGTAATAACATTAAAAGTCTCAGTAGTTGATATATCATAATGAAGGAATCTCACATTCCTAATTTATTTAATGAAACTATAATTCTTAAATAATTTTTATTGATTTGGGACCCTACCTCTGGGTTTTGAAGAAAAGCACCACAAACTATGAACCCTCAAGAGAAATGGGTTGATTATTCCATAACCCACCTTAGATCACTAATCCTAGCAATACCAAGACCAAAACACAACATATGTGCCATCCACACACCTAGATTTACCCATAACGGGCGTAGATCTAAGAAACCATTGAAGAGGAGATGTGGATCTAAGAAACTGAACATGAACAATGAATAACATCTTCCTACCACAAGAATTCAACTACGATTCACCAAGAGAAGACTTCAGATCACCTACTAAATGCTTGGGAGATGTTCTACTACATTCATGGGAGGATGATCCAGAGTTATGGCTGCTTAAGAGGAAAAACAATCCATCTAGTGGAAAAAACATGTTAGAACCACTTTTTTGAGGATATCACTTAAGTGCCCACACGGTTTTCTAATATGGTTAGACAAACTATTCGCTAACTGTGTGTTAGCTACTCCCTCGACAAACACTCCTCACACGGTTAGGCCACATTGTTAGAAAAACCGTGCGCTAACTGTGTATTAGCCACTACCTCAAAACTTCAACAATGAATGGTTTGGACGCACTGTTAGACAAACCATGTGCCGCCCATGCCACTTTCCCGTTTCCTCAAAACATAGATCAAAGTTCAAGAGAAAACATCTTTTGGTGTTCCAACACTCAAGAATTAAATTCCGGAGCTTGGTTTAAAAAGAACAACCCATTGATAAACCGAAAAATAATTTTAGAAACATTCCTAATTTTAACCCAGTTCAAAACTTGGGATCTTACATTATACCCACCTTAAAAACTTCTCGTCCCTGAGAATCCATCGGAAACCACTACGAAAACAACCAACCTACCAAGGTTGTTTATTCTTGTTAGAATTGATGTGTTGCGTTCCAAACACCAACAACACCTTTAACCCTTGTCAGACCTGATGGATAAGACTTTTTAACTAGATCTAAATATTACTCTAAAGCTTAAACATCGAAACGGATATTATATCGTTGGTCAATAGAAGGAACTTGCCAACATAAAAGGTTGAACCTCGATCATACAACAGAACATGTTTCACATGTTTCCCACGAAAGGCGTCGCATACCCAAAAGCCACATTCGCCCTTAACTGGATGACGTTCTTCTAAAACTATTCCAAAACCATACACCAATATAACGAAGCCCTTACCCATCATCCGGGGAATTTCCAAGTCAATCCATCACAAGGATATTTGAAAAACAATCATGCCCAAAAAAAAGGAAGTATCCCAAAGACTCAATGCATCCCGCATACTACCCAGATAACTACTACTCATCAATCCAAACAACATTTAATCTGTAGCGTGGAAAAATAAAGACACTATCATAGTGTCTCAGAGATGAGGTCAAGATAGGGGACATGCTCGTCGTGTCCAGAAGAGCGCATTAAGAGAAAACTGATGTCATGAATAAGATTAGTAAAACCATTACTGGACAACTATGTTCTAAAATCTGAACATCACCTGCCAACACATTTATCATAAAAAATGTGGAAATACCCACCTTAGTATTTCCCATGATGTCTCAAGAAAAGATCAGTCACTCAACAACACGCTAGATTAACATCAGGATCAGCATTTCAAAACACCTGGGTCTCTCAAAAACTATTCCATGTATTGAAATTAAACTAATTATTCAAAGCTCAAGTAACTCTACTTGTATTTGACCTGAGATTGTACTCAATAGTACAAAAAGACTTATTATGGAGTTATTTTTCCTCATATGAACATTTTCTTGGATGCCACAATAACCAGTCATCCATTACTAGAAAGAAATGGTCAAACGACCAAAAAAATATACGAACATGCCTGAGGCATGTCTAACCAGCTGAAAAAGAGCATTACTCGATGCTCTAGCCCACAACAATGTCAAGAAACACATCACCACCCATTAAAACAAGGGTTTCTTAGGAAACTGGAAGTCCTACCTGGGACAATGGAACCAAACAACTCCAAAAGAGGGAGAAAAGAAATAGTGATAGTAAGGCATTTATGTTGTGAGGGCCCTACCGACCACAGGTTAGCCCCTTATGAATAAAAAGTGTCAACCCGAAACCAGGTCACTTCAAAAAAGTCACTAGGCTCAAAAGTCGAACATAAGGCCATTGCTTAGTAGAAGAACGCCTATGGAATGTACTCACACTTCTGTTCTAAGGAAACTCAAGAGAAGTCCGATCTACCCTTTTCATGGGGGTTTTAAATAGTGGACACCACAATAGGTTCCATTTCCATGCCTCTTATACTTAATCACTTTTAATATTTAATCATTAAAATATTTTATCAAGACATAAAAGTACCATTTTCAAAATTCCATAAGGGAAAAATAGGAAAGTTTCATTAAAATACCTTTTTAATACAATTAATCTTAGTTGACAGCCTGTTATTTTCAGGAAATTTTTCAAAATAAATTTCTTTTATGAAGATAAGGAGACCTATGAGAATCTCATTTTAACCATCATGGGTTCTCTATAAAGTAACCCAATAGCAAAGACACATGTATTAAAATTTTAAACACCCAAATGGGTTATCACATAAAAACAATCTCCAACAGACCTATATTGGTCAAGTTGCATTTTAGAAGCTACCCATTTGATTTAAGATCAATATTAAACATATTTCACATTTATAAGCATTTCACACGGCATCAATTCATCACATATAATATGAGTCATCATTTCCCAATTCATGATGTACCCATACACTCCATGGATTAAAAATTGGTTCTCGTCAATCGATACCAATGTCAATTATGAAATTAACATGATCAACCTAATGGTCTAAATTATTTGGGTGTCCACCTGCCAATCGATAAGGCAACCATACACCTTATCACTAGATTATGGACCCCATTTAACACAATAAACACTTATTTATCATTTTATCTTTATAACACCTTTAACATATCAAAACATCTCTAACATGTTAGAATAATCAGTAACACAACAGCAGTATACAACATAAAAGCATGGAACAACAACAAAACATTCTAATAACTGAGGTAGTATGGCATATAATCTTTCGATCATGTTAAATATATCACAAAAACATGCTATCTAGAGAGGCATGCTAAAGCATATCAAACATGGAATTGCACCCAAGGAACAAAATCCAAATTAGCAGGTATCCTACTAATGAAACTACATTTCATGTTATTTTCATGAAATGTGAATCTCTAAGTATCTAAGATGATGCATGTGTGAACCATCCTTGCCATATCAGGACAAAAAATTTATTCTTCTAAAAACTCACAAAAAATCAATAAACAAAGGAAAAATACACCATTCACTCAATGTGAAATCATTTCAAACGTAACATCTAACAGTACAAACATCAATTCCCATACATAGCCACTTGTTCATTTCCCATACATGAGGTGATCATTCCTAAGCACAACTATTCACCTAATCCCCAACACATTCCTAGTATCCTTTCTACAAACCCCAAAACAGTAAGACAATGGAAAAGAAAGAAACAAAACCTCCCTCTAATACCACTTTGTAACATACTAACCAGACTCACCAATAAACTAGTGTCGAACTGGTCTGTACATCACCTCAAGCGCATCTCCCCATACTCCAGTGGCTCCTAAGTGGTAGCGAGGGTCTAAGGATAGTCAGTTGGGAGACTATACCCTCATTTTAGTGTTTAAAATTAATCAAAAGCAATATGTAGCAGAAACGGTCTAATAATGATAAAGGAGTGGAAAACATATTTAATAAATCTTGTAAAAAACAAATGGCCAATTCCAAATTATACATCAAATTAATGAATAACATGCTAATGATACAAAAGTAGAAAATAGTGAACAAAAAATAATACATTACATTCCAATTCATAAATAAATAAATAATGACTCAAGTCTCCAAGGGTGATCTCCTTGAGCATCCTGAGCCTCCACTCGGTCCTCTGCTCCGAACTCCCAAGTTAATGCAAAAAACATAGTCCTGTAACCAAGTAGAGTCTACTCGGGTACCCAGTGCGATGGTTGCCCATGTATGGATTGAGATATAACTCTATGTGGGCCAAGACCACTGGTGTCTACCCCCAAATCCAAACATTTAATATATAATTTAAAACACATGAAGGAATGCATAATATAAAGTTAGTAGTACAAAGGAACTATATACTCTAGTACCTACTTCAGCCCTCATCTGGTGTCTGAACCATCACTATTCATTTTTCATGCATACTAAACAATTATTACATAATTATTTTCCATTTATCAATTACTAAATTCTTATTATGAAAGTCCTGAGATTCAACCTATGCCCAACATCCCCCATATATGTCACTCACAATAGATGTCTCTAATGACCATCTATGTAATCAAAGTAAATAATGAATCCAATTATTTGCTTTGGATTGGATAACGCATCACAATTTATTCAATTTAATCTTTCATATATTATGTCTAAGACCATCCACTAAAATAGTGAGTCTCGCCTGGGTCCTTTTTTTTTGAAAGTGACATGAATTGGTTTCCCAATTCATGCCAAAGGGAATTTATTAAATCAAAAGGTTACAGTGAGTTTTCGATGTGTAAAGAGCTTACACCATCATAGAACAAGGAAAAAAACAAAATACAGTGAACCTTGGTGTGGAGAGATGTCATCCTTCAAGCTGGACTGCATATAAATATGAGAACCTTCAAAAGAAGCAGGAAACCAGTCTTCAGAAGAATCAATGCTGAAAAAACAGCCCGAGTGAGCTTTAGAATAGAGGCATCAAGATAGTCCAACTGACAGTGGTTCACCCAATTCATTAATAAGTCTGAACCCTTTCTCATAATAATATCACAAAATCATTATGTCACAAATGTGTTGATTTCCCATACTTCGTTTCATGCACGAACAATTGAACCCACAATCCAATGTTAATTAATTGGTGTAGAACATCACATCTAGAATCCTTGTGAGTATTCAGAGCATCAGTCCATGTCTCACAACCCATGGGTATTTGATGCATATGTCCTTGTACCGTAAAATAATATTCACTTTCAAGCTAGGTGTAGAATGCCATGTCTAGCTCCCCGTGAGTTTTTGGGGCATCAGTCCACGTATCACAACCCATCTATCAATCATTCATATACATCTATCATTGGTTTCAAACATCATGTCTAACACCCTATGAGTATTTGGATCCTCAGTCCTTATCTCACAACCCATTCATCAATCATAAATATATATTTATCATTGGTGTATAATACCATGTCTTACAGCACAAAACCATTGTTTTAATTAATTCAACAACTAATTAACAACAAAAAACTCTCTTAAGATAAGTCAACAATTAATTAACCAAATTCTTTAACAAGCCTAAAACCGTCCACTCAAACAGTGATTTTGTCACGACCCGTCCTCGGGGCCCGTGCCGTGACTACCCCAAGCCCGCCTTCCATAGGCCAGGGGCTGGCGACTAGCACCAAGGCGTAAAATCCCAGTAAACAGGGAAGGCATTGCCTTTATAAGTAACAACCACACAGAGTCAGCAAGCGGAAAGTAAAGTGCAGAAAAGTAAAGGGGGCCGGAAATACAAGCCCAACTGTAAAGTACAACTGAAAAGTAAAGTACAGCAACTGAAGAAAAGATGGCGGCCTCGTGTCGTCCACTGGCAATCCCACCTGAAGGGTGGGTACAGATAGCCTCCAGGCTCCTCGGGTCCCACGTCCGCTCCGAGCACGTCCCGCCCAGTGGTCCACCTCCAGGTACCGTCCTGCTCCACGCCCCAACCGTGATCAGCGCTGTCCGTCGTCTGCAACCAACACAACAAGGTGCGGGCATAGCCCGTGCAGGGGTGAGTACAAGCTACTCAGTAAGGACCCCGAGACCCCCGAAGGTCTCCCGAAATCCACAAAGGATATAGCACAAAAGAAAGATGCAATCACGAAGTAACATCTGACTCGACTTAGGTATATGCCCATAAATATACCTAATTCCCCAATTCTAGCTCTGCTCACGAGCTCAAGAACAACTCAATCCACAAAGGAAAGCAAGACTCAAATCCACAAGGAGAGTAAACAGTAAAATCCACATAGGATAGTTCAACACAATCCACAAAGGAGAGTAACATACGATTCAGCTCAACCAGGTATACTTTTTCAGATGACGTCAAAGACGATCACTGATCCGTCTAAGTCGTCGGACCCACGAAGGATCGATAGGTACTAACCCCCGCAGAAGACCCACACAGGATCGGGCTCACACATAACCTGTAGGCAGTGGTTCACACAGAACCGGTAGTAAGGACCCACGTAGGATCGGGCTCACACAGAACCTGTAGGCACTGATCCACATGGGATCGCTGAGTGCAGTAGTCGACGCAGTCCACTGAGGATCTCTGCACAGTCGTCGCCGCAGTCCACGAAGGATCTCTGCTCTGCCGTCGTCGCAGTCCACGGAGGATCTCTGCTCTGCCGTTGTCGCAGTCCACGAATGATCTCTGCTCTGCCGTCGAAGTCACAGCCAGCGCTAGGGTTCCCGCACAAAGCGAGCTCGTTTAGGAGGGTCCGCTCCACGAGCCGAGAGGCTGATACATCAACTGACACGTAGTCCGAAGTTGATGTATCCAAAAGTTCCGTATCGACAACAGGATCTCAACGCAACAGACGGCGCGTCAATCAGACGCCCGGTCTGAGAGTTATTGGCATTTTCGTCCCAGGGGCCCGGTTGGTTTTTAGGGCAAAACCAACCCGACCGTACTCCGCCTGTATCCGATCCTCGGGCGGAGTATGCCAAAAGTTCCGTCTCACTTAGAGGAAACTACCACAGCTGACGGTACGTCGATCGGACGTCCGTAGCTCAAGTTATTAGCGTTTCCGCTCCGAGGGCCCGGTTGGTTTCGTGTACGAACCAACCCGACCGAACCCAAAGTCTTCCGAAACCTTGAGTATAATATACCGAAACGACCGTCTCGATCCAAGGATCGCGTAGCCGCTGACGGTTCGTCAATCGGAGGTCCCAGGCCCATGATATGGGCAAAAGACCGAAGAGGGCCCGAAACGGGGGTTCTGGGCCCGGGGCGACCCGGCCCGAACCCCCCCCTGGGGTCGGCCGAACCGGGTCGGCCCGACCCGGACCGGCCGGCTCGGCCGGCGCGGCTTGGCCAGCCGCGCGGGTGGAAGGCCGCAGGCGCAGCCCGCGGTCGAGGGAGCCGCGGCCCGCATGCGGGCCGCGCGGGTGGTCAGCGGACGCAGCGCATTGCCGCGTCCCGACCGGGTGGACCGGACCCGCGGACCGCGGGTCCGCTGGTTCGCCGCCGCCGCGGCCGAGCCGCGGCGGATACCTCCGGCGGCGCGCCGGGCGCCGCCGCCCCCGGTCGCCGGCGCCGCCGCCCCCGGTCGCCGGCGCCGCCGCGCCGGCGACCCGCGCCGCCGCCTCCTTCCGCGGGCCGCCGGAGCTGCTCCGGTGGCCCGATTTGCCTCCCGTCTGCGCCGATGCCCCTCCCGGATGCCGACCTTCACTGCGGAAACAACGGATCGCCCCTTCCGCGCGGTTTGTCGTCGTCCGCCATATCCGCACAACAAAAGAGATCGGCGGAGGGTTGCCGGGTCTTGTTCGTTAGACCCGCACCCTCCGCGTTAGCCATAATCAACGGGAGAAAAAAAAAGATGATCAACACATGATCCAACAATTTTATTTAAAGATAAAATTGTTCGTTTGAAACCGGCTTTTTAAATTTTCAAGAACGTTCACGAGAAAATTTAAAAGGGGTAACTTTTCCAAAAAAAATCCCTACCTCGCAGCTGTTGTTGCCGAACGGGGGATCGTCGCGGGATTGCTCGTCGCGGAAGAAGGAGATCGTCGCGTCGTCGCGGTATCCGGCGTCGCGTCGCCAATCTCCGGCTCAAGAACAAACGGATTTAATTAATTAAATCCGTTGTTATTGAAATTAAGAAGGGAGAATTTAGAAGTTTCGATTCTCACCTTTAACCGCCGATCGCAGGTTCGCCGCGGAAGATGAGGCACCGAAGAAGAAGAAGAAGAAGGTCGCGGAAAATCTGTTGACGTCGCGGATCGTGCGTCGTCGGATTCCGGTTCCGGCGTTCTTCGCGTTCTTCGCGTTCTTCGCGTTCTTCGCGTTCTTCGCGGAGAGGGTGGAGGCTCAGAGGAATTGCACAACGATAGCAATCCTCCAAAATAGACAAGTTTGTCTATTTTATTATTTTGCCATCAAACGTAAAACGCATAAGTAACGACCCAATTAATTCACGAAGAAACAGTCCATTTAATTCACGAAATAAACCGCCCAATTAAATGGTCTGTTAAGAATTAAAGAAAACGCGTCGGTTGACTTTTCAGTTACTTTGACGGGTTTTCGCGGGTGCGTTACTTAGCGAAAGAAACGGCGGGGCTCGTGCGGGCCCTGCCTCACAAATATCCTACCAAGAGGGTAGGATATTTCTGGATAGCATCCTATCCAGTTCAACTCAGTTCAAGCCGTCTTTAAGTGACTTTAAGTGGCTTCCAAGCAGTTTAAGTGAAATAAAATAAAGTTGTCGCACAAACTTTATTTTATTTCTGACTTAAGCCGCAAAAATTTAAAAACCACGTCTGAGCAAACGCAACTCCGGAAGAGGCGTTTCTAAGCAAATACCGGCGTTGCGATTTCATCGGTGGCCTCAGAATTTGATTCCGGGCACCGGTTCAAAAAATAGAAAAACCCGCTTGTCCGTTCACTGAACGTACCCGAGCCAAACTTCGGAAATTGATTCCGGGCACACCGGGCCTCAGAATCAGGTGCCGTCTGAAGCTGCGCTCTTGTAAAATTCCAAAGAAAATTAAGAAAAAAATTTCCTTGAAATTTGCGGGTCTTTACATTACTCCCACCTCAGGGCTTTACGTCCCCGTAAAGATACATCAAAAACTAGGGGAACAAATGGGGGTACTGAGCACGCATCTGAGCCTCTCGCTCCCAAGTGCTCTCCTGGAGGTTCCCGTGCTGCCATCTGATGCGCACAAGAGGAATCGACCGCCCACGTAGGACCCGCTCCTGTCGATCCTCGATCTCTACTGGGACCTCCGCAAAAGTCGCCCCATCGTCCACGTCCAGCTCCCCAAAGTCGATGATGTGCGTCGGGTCGTGCACGTATCTCCTCAGCTGAGACACGTGAAAGACGTCGTGCACCCGGTGCAACTGAGGTGGTAGAGCCAGGCGATAATCCACCTCTCCTATCCTACTGAGGACCTGGAAAGGCCCGATGAAGCGTGGAGACAACTTGCCGCCTCGGCCAAATCTCCGAAAACCACGTCGAGGTGAGACACGCAAAAAGACGTGGTCGCCATCCTCGAACTCCAGTGGCCTCCGCCTCCTGTCAGCATATGACTTCTGCCGGCTCTGAGCTGTCCTCATCCTCTCCTGGATGATCTGGACCTTCTCTGTCGTGGCTCGGACCATCTCTGGTCCCACGAGTGCTGACTCCCCAGGGTCTGTCCAGCACAACGGTGATCTGCAGGGTCTGCCGTACAACGCCTCGTATGGTGCCATCCCGATGGTGGAGTGGTAGCTGTTGTTGCACGCGAACTCCACCAAGGGTAGGTGGTCCTCCCAGCTGCGACCAAAGTCGAGAACACATGCACGGAGCATGTCCTCGAGTGTCTGTATGGTCCTCTTCGTCTGACCATCTGTCTGAGGGTGGAAGGCTGTGCTCAGATGGAGCCGCGTCCCGAACGCCTCCTGCAACCCCTTCCAGAGCCGGGAAGTGAAACGAGCATCTCGATCGGAGACGATAGATGATGGCACACCGTGAAGCCGTACGATCTCCTGGACGTAAAGATGTCCCAAGCTCTCCACTGAGCCCTGCTCTCTGATGGGTAAGAAGTGTGCCGACTTGGTGAGTCGGTCGACAATCACCCAAATGGAGTCGTGACCTCTGGAAGTACGTGGAAGTCCAGTCACGAAGTCCACAGATATGCTATCCCACGTCCACTCCGGGACCTCCAAGGGCTGTACCAAACCTGCTGGTACCTGATGCTCTGCCTTCACCTGCTGGCAGGTGAGGCATCGTGAAACGAACTCTGCCACAGCTTTCTTCATGCCCGGCCACCAGTGCTGTCGTCTGAGATCCTGGTACATCTTCGCCACTCCGGGATGTACCGCCAAGGGAGAAGTGTGAAACTCTCTCAGCACCTCCTCTCGTAAAGCAACTGGTACGAAGGTACGCCCTCTGAAAAGGATGTCGTGCTCTGCTCCAAAGGAGAAACCATCAGGCGCCTGACCTGAGGATATCAGTGCACGCCGGGTCTCACAGTCAGCGTCCCCACGCTGAGCCTCTCTGACCTGCTGTAGAAGTGGAGGAGAGACTGTGAGAGACTGAAGAAAGGCTGCTCCGTCTCTATCCACGAAGGATATCTGCAAGGAGGCTAGCTGCTCCGTCGCCTCCTCAAGTAGCTGAATGCCCGTCCTCCTGCTGAGGGCATCGGCTACCACGTTCCCCTTCCCAGGAGTATAGACTATCTCAAAGTCATAGTCCTGGAGGAACTCAAGCCATCTCCGCTGTCTCAGGTTCAGGTCCTTCTGAGAGAAGATATACCTGAGACTCTGGTGGTCAGAAAAGACAGTGAAGCGCTCACCCATCAGATAGTGCCGCCAAGTCTTCAGAGCGAAGACCACTACTGCTAACTCCAGGTCATGAGTGGCGTAGTTCTGCTCATGCGGCCTCAACTGACGTGATCCGTAGGCGATCACGGCCCGCTCCTGCATCAGGACGCACCCGAGTCCAGTCCCTGATGCATCGAAGTAAACTACGTACCCAACTCCCTCCTCAGGCAACCTCAAGATAGGTGCGCTGGTCAATCTCTGCCTCAGCTCCTGGAAGCTCTGCTGACATCTGTCTGACCACACGAAGGGTTTCCCCTTCTTGTCAAAGCTGAGAGTGGTGCCGCAACTCTGGAGAAGTCCTGCACAAATCTCCGATAGTATCCTGCTAGGCCCAAGAAGCTCCGCACCTCCGTCACGCTCCTGGGTGGCTCCCAAGCTAGTACTGCCTCGATCTTCGCGGGATCCACTGCAACTCCCGCCTCAGAGATGACGTGCCCCAAGAAATGGACCTCACGTAACCAGAACTGGCATTTTGAGAGCTTGCCATAAAGCTGGTGCTCTCGGAGTGTGTCTAGCACAACTCGCAGGTGGTAGGCATGCTCCTCCTCAGTCGTCGAGTATACCAAAATGTCGTCAATGAAGACAACGACAAATCGGTCGAGGTAAGGCTGGAAGATCCTGTTCATGAGGCTCATGAATACTGCTGGAGCATTGGTTACGCCGAACGGCATAACCAAGAACTCATAATGGCCATACCGACACCTGAAGGCCGTCTTCTGCACGTCCTCGTCTCGAACTCTGAGCTGATGATAGCCTGACGGGAGGTCTATCTTCGAGAACCACCGCGCTCCCTTGAGCTGATCGAAGAGGTCATCAATCCGTGGCAGCGGATACTTGTTCCTCACTGTCACCTGGTTCAGGCGACGATAGTCGACACACAGTCGCAAGCTCCCGTCCGCCTTCTTGGCGAACAAAAACGGGGAAGCCCAGGGTGAAACACTGGGTCGGATAAACCCCTTGCTCTGCAAGTCCTCTAACTGTACCCGCAGCTCCCGAAGCTCGGCGGGGGCCATCCGATATGCTGGAGTAGATATCGGGGCTGTCCCGGGGTACAAGTCGATGTAAAAGTCTACCTCTCTACGAGGAGGTAGCCCTGGAACGTCGTCGGGAAAGACGTCTACGTACTGGTCCACCACTGCAGGAAAAGCTGGACTCCGCACGTCCACTGCTCCTAGGATGAGGCTAGCCAACTGATGAGAGATGGGCTGCACTCTCCTCCGCGGAAGTCCATCCTGTGCTGCAAAGGTTCCCTTCTCGCCGGTGAAGGTAAACCTGCTCCCGTCGGTGCGAACACATCGCACCTTGCGCCTAAAACAGTCGATCTGGGCATGAACCGTGGATAGCCAATCCATGCCCAAGATGACGTCGTAAGGCCTCGACGCCGCTACAAGGAGATCCCAGCCGAAGCTCTCGCCTCCTAGAGTAAGCTCACACTGCCGGCACCAGTGCGTAATCGTCGAGTCTGCTCCCGTAGGAGTCTCTAGCCGTAAGGATCGAGCCAACGGCTCAGTCGGAATCTCCGAGCTCCGAACAAGGGCAGAGGCTATGAAAGAGTGACTCGCTCCTGTGTCTATAAGTACTGCAGCAAGGGTGGAATAGACACAGATCGTACCTCGAATCATCTCTGGCATGTCGGGGTCGTAGGCCTCCACTGCCTGGAGCTGGGCCTGTCCCTGCCCGCCAGCTCCCTGTGGTCGAGGTGGCCCTCCTGGTGGTGGTGGGGGTAGAGCCTGGAAGCGTCGCCCACCACCCGCTGCTCGGCCAGCTCCTCTGCCTCGTCCGCCTCCTCCCTGCGGACCGCCACGGTTAACCCTCTGCCTCTGCCTGGGTGGCCCCTCCACCGTCTGCTGCTCCTCTGATCGGCGAGTCGGGCAGTCACGAGCCATGTGACCCTGCCCGCCGCAAGAGTAGCACAGCCTGCCTCTCGAAAGGATGGCACTCCGCTGTGTGCCTCGTACTGCTGAGCCGGTGTCCTGAGGCCGTCTGCGTGGGGGTCTGGTCTGCCTGGACCCGTGAGTCATCCGTCGGCTACCTGCTGCCGAAGACTCAGTTACCTGCCGCCCTGCGCTAGGTCTCGCCGCTAAAGAAGGCTCTGCCAGGAAGCTCTCGATCAGGAGGGCTCGCTCCAGCACTCCCGCCTGGGTCGGAATGCTGAGGGAGATCAGCGACGCCCGAATCTCCTGTCGCAAGCCCTGCTCGAAGGTCCGGGCCCGGAAGAAGGGGTCCCGTACCATGTCGGTCGAGTAGCGAGATAGGTCCGTGAACCTCGCCGCGTACTGAGCGACCGTCATGCTGCCCTGGCGCAGCTAGAGAAGCTCCTGGATGCGCACCGCTCGGAGGGTGGCCGGGACGAACTCAGAGCGGAAGAGGCTCTCGAAGTCCGTCCAGAGCAGGGATGCCTCATCGTGGACCTGGAGCATCAGGCTCCACCATCGTCCTGCCGCCGCCTGCAGGAGGCTCGCTGCGAGAATCACCATGAGATCCGCTGGTGTCCTCACTAGCCTAAAGGTCCGCACCACCGCCTCTAGCCAGTCCTCGGCGGCCTGGGGGTCCGCCTCACCGCGAAACCTGGGCGGTCGCTGGCCCTGAAACTCGTGCAGTGCCCTGAGGCGACGTGCATCGTCAGCGTCTGGTACTGGCAGCATCGGTGGCTCGGCGGGTAAAGCTACCGCCGGTGCCACTGCTGGCAAAGGGCCCTGCACCGAGGCCTCGTCGCTCGGTGGGCTGCCGTCGCGCCCTACACTCGGAACCCTAGCTGGCAGTCGTCGCGGGGCCATCCTGAAAAGGAGAACAAGAGCACCACAGTCAGAACAGTATACCTGGTGAGCTGGCACAAGTAATCACAAGGAAAACTTGAGACTTTCATAAAGCAGATCAGTATACCCGGTGAGCTGACACAAGTAATCACAAAGAAAAACTTGAAACACACACGCAATCAATGTTTTCATGCATTAAGTCGGAAATCAGGAGTCAGGGTCCTGGTGTACGGATACGTCGGCCGCCGCACCAACATTGGGCTCCCTGAACTGATAACCACACTCAATACACTAAACACTATTGCTTCACATAGAAAGAAAGGACGATCAGAGTCTGCGGTAGAACCGACCACCTCTGATACCAATTTGTCACGACCCGTCCTCGGGGCCCGTGCCGTGACTACCCCAAGCCCGCCTTCCATAGGCCAGGGGCTGGCGACTAGCACCAAGGCGTAAAATCCCAGTAAACAGGGAAGGCATTGCCTTTATAAGTAACAACCACACAGAGTCAGCAAGCGGAAAGTAAAGTGCAGAAAAGTAAAGGGGGCCGGAAATACAAGCCCAACTGTAAAGTACAACTGAAAAGTAAAGTACAGCAACTGAAGAAAAGACGGCGGCCTCGTGTCGTCCACTGGCAATCCCACCTGAAGGGTGGGTACAGATAGCCTCCAGGCTCCTCGGGTCCCACGTCCGCTCCGAGCACGTCCCGCCCAGTGGTCCACCTCCAGGTACCGTCCTGCTCCACGCCCCAACCGTGATCAGCGCTGTCCGTCGTCTGCAACCAACACAACAAGGTGCGGGCATAGCCCGTGCAGGGGTGAGTACAAGCTACTCAGTAAGGACCTCGAGACCCCCGAAGGTCTCCCGAAATCCACAAAGGATATAGCACAAAAGAAAGATGCAATCACGAAGTAACATCTGACTCGACTTAGGTATATGCCCATACATATACCTAAGTCCCCAATTCTAGCTCTGCTCACGAGCTCAAGAACAACTCAATCCACAAAGGAAAGCAAGACTCAAATCCACAAGGAGAGTAAACAGTAAAATCCACATAGGATAGTTCAACACAATCCACAAAGGAGAGTAACATACGATTCAGCTCAACCAGGTATACTTTTTCAGATGACGTCAAAGACGATCACTGATCCGTCTAAGTCGTCGGACCCACGAAGGATCGATAGGTACTAACCCCCGCAGAAGACCCACACAGGATCGGGCTCACACAGAACCTATAGGCAGTGGTTCACACAGAACCGGTAGTAAGGACCCACGTAGGATCGGGCTCACATAGAACCTGTAGGCACTGATCCACATGGGATCGCTGAGTGCAGTAGTCGACGCAGTCCACTGAGGATCTCTGCACAGTCGTCGCCGCAGTCCACGAAGGATCTCTGCTCTGCCGTCGTCGCAGTCCACGGAGGATCTCTGCTCTGCCGTTGTCGCAGTCCACGAAGGATCTCTGCTCTGTCGTCGAAGTCACAGGCAGCGCTAGGGTTCCCGCACAAAGCGAGCTCGTTTAGGAGGGTCCGCTCCACGAGCCGAGAGGCTGATACATCAACTGACACGTAGTCCGAAGTTGATGTATCCAAAAGTTCCGTATCGACAACAGGATCTCAACGCAACAGACGGCGCGTCAATCGGACGCCCGGTCTGAGAGTTATTGGCATTTTCGTCCCAGGGGCCCGGTTGGTTTTTAGGGCAAAACCAACCCGACCGTACTCCGCCTGTATCCGATCCTCGGGCGGAGTATGCCAAAAGTTCCGTCTCACTTAGAGGAAACTACCACAGCTGACGGTACGTCGATCGGACGTCCGTAGCTCAAGTTATGAGCGTTTCCGCTCCGAGGGCCCGGTTGGTTTCGTGTACGAACCAACCCGACCGAACCCAAAGTCTTCCGAAACCTTGAGTATAATATACCGAAACGACCGTCTCGATCCAAGGATCGCGTAGCCGCTGAAGGTTCGTCAATCGGAGGTCCCAGGCCCAAGATATGGGCAAAAGACCGAAGAGGGCCCGAAACGGGGGTTCTGGGCCCGGGGCGACCCGGCCCGGCCCGGCTAGGCCGGGTCCGGTTCGGCCTGGGCGCGGCCTGGCCGGCCGGACCGGCCGGCCCGGCCGGCGCGGCTTGGCCCGCCGCGCGGGTGGAAGGCCGCGGGCGCAGCCCGCGGTCGAGGGAGCCGCGGCCCGCATGCGGGCCGCGCGGGTGGTCAGCGGACGCGGCGCATTGCCGCGTCCCGACCGGGTGGACCGGACCCGCGGACCGCGGGTCCGCTGGTTCGCCGCCGCCGCGGCCGAGCCGCGGCGGATTCCTCCGGCGGCGCGCCGGGCGACGCCGCCCCCGGTCGCCGGCGCCGCCGCGCCGGCGACCCGCGCCGCCGCCTCCTTCCGCGGGCCGCCGGAGATGCTCCGGTGGCCCGATTTGCCTCCCGTCTGCACCGATGCCCCTCCCGGATGCCGACCTTCACTGCGGAAACAACGGATCGCCCCTGCCGCGCGGTTTGTCGTCGTCCGCCATATCCGCACAACAAAAGAGATCGGCGGAGGGTTGCCGGGTCTTGTTCGTTAGACCCGCACCCTCCGCGTTAGCCATAATCAACGGGAGAAAACAAAAAGATGATCAACACATGATCCAACAATTTTATTTAAAGATAAAATTGTTCGTTTGAAACCGGCTTTTTAAATTTTCAAGAACGTTCACGAGAAAATTTAAAAGGGGTAACTTTTCCAAAAAAAATCCCTACCTCGCAGCTGTTGTTGCCGAACGGGGGATCGTCGCGGGATTGCTCGTCGCGGAAGAAGGAGATCGTCGCGTCGTCGCGGTATCCGGCGTCGCGTCGCCAATCTCCGGATCAAGAACAAACGGATTTAATTAATTAAATCCGTTGTTATTGAAATTAAGAAGGGAGAATTTAGAAGTTTCGATTCTCACCTTTAACCGCCGATCACAGGTTCACCGCGGAAGATGAGGCACCGAAGAAGAAGAAGAAGAAGGTCGCGGAAAAGCTGTTGACGTCGCGGATCGTGCGTCGTCGGATTCCGGTTCCGGCGTTCTTCGCGTTCTTCGCGTTCTTCGCGTTCTTCGCGTTCTTCGCGTTCTTCGCGGAGAGGGTGGAGGCTCAGAGGAATTGCACAACGATAGCAATCCTCCAAAATAGACAAGTTTGTCTATTTTATTATTTTGCCAACAAACGTAAAACGCATAAGTAACGACCCAATTAATTCACGAAGAAACAGTCCATTTAATTCACGAAATAAACCGCCAATTAAATGGTCTGTTATGAATTAAAGAAAACGCGTCGGTTGACTTTTCAGTTACTTTGACGGGTTTTCGCGGGTGCGTTACTTAGCGAAAGAAATGGCGGGGCTCGTGCGGGCCCTGCCTCACAAATATCCTACCAAGAGGGTAGGATATTTCTGGATAGCATCTTATCCAGTTCAACTCAGTTCAAGCCGTCTTTAAGTGACTTTAAGTGGCTTCCAAGCAGTTTAAGTGAAATAAAATAAAGTTGTCGCACAAACTTTATTTTATTTCTGACTTAAGCCGCAAAATTTAAAAACCACGTCTGAGCAAACGCAACTCCGGAAGAGGCGTTTCTAAGCAAATATCGGCGCTGCGATTTCATCGGTGCCCTCAGAATTTGATTCCGGGCACCGGTTCAAAAGATAGAAAAACCCGCTCGTCCTTTCACTGAACGTACCCGAGCCAAACTTCGGAAATTGATTCCGGGCACACCGGGCCTCGGAATCAGGTGCCGTCTGAAGCTGCGCTCTTGTAAAATTCCAAAGAAAATTAAGAAAAAAATTTCCTTGAAATTTGCGGGTCTTTACAGATTTGTACAGGACATTAACAATCCACCAACACCCCATAATTATCACAAAACATGCTGAACAAATACAATATATTTAGCAATTTTCACACACAACATGTCCTATTTTCAAACCACTCCATCCAAGAAAACTTAAGGCATTGAAAACTAACACGCATCTAATGTACTCATTGCTAACAATTGTAACAAACAATAAATTCAAAAACTTAATTTAATGAATGAAAATTTATTTAATTAAATAAGTAAATAATTAAATATCATCTCTTTAACCACTCATCAATTAGTTAACCATTTACGATCTAACATTGTATAATTAATCCATCCATTAATTGTTACTCGTTTCAAAATTATATCCCGAACATATCAAATATTCAATATTCCCAATAATCTGTAAAAGCCAAAATATAATCATAACTCATGACATGATAATTACTTCTATAATTAATTATCCTATTAGTCATTCTTCACATTCAAATCATTTAATTGTTTAATCATATCACTTTGACTAAAATAGAAACCAAAGCATAAAATTAGTACATGTTCAAGTCTTCATTTATCTCATGTGTCTGGAATTAATTTATAGCATTAAAAGTGTAATTCATTGACATATCATATTATGGGAAAGTCACATTTCTGATTTATTTAAATAAACTATAATTTTTTAAAAAAAGTGTTAATGATTTGGGACACTACGTTGGGGTTTTGACGAAAACCACAACGAATGAAGAACCCTCAAGAGAAACGTGTTGATTCTTCCTGAACCCTCTTTATATCACTTATCATAGAATGACCAAGAACAAAACTCAACATACATTTCATCAACACACTTAAATTTACCCATAACAGGATTAGATTTTAGAAATCGTGATAAGAAGAGATGTAGATCTAAGTAGATCTATGAAACTGAACATGAACGAAGAAGAACATCTACCAACCTCAAGTAACACTAAGCGTAGTATATTTTATACTCAAGACCGCATTTGTATTATTTAATAAGAAATTTCATGTTAATCATGCACAAAAGAAAACATAAATTTTACTTTCTTTACAGGTAACTATTAGATTATCTTACATTACATGAAACTCTCACATTCTTTGATGGCATGTGTAACACGCCAGAAAGAGTGTTAACAAAAAATAATATATTATAAAAAATATTAACATTAAATATAATTAGATATAACAAATCTATAAAGTTGAATTTTATTAATAGGATTAACTCAATAATGAAAATAAATATTAAAATTTATTAGTTAAAAATGAATTTAAAATGTATAAAATAGCCAATTGAATGTAAAGGGGATGTTTTTATAGAAAAATATTCTTAAGATCACAAGTCCATTTTATCAAAATCAAATAAATTAATTTCAATTAGTGAGTGATAATAATTATATATATTTATATATTACAAAAAAATATTTTTTATATTCATCCAATATATTATTTAAACATAAGATTGTAGTAAGCCCAATCTCACACATGAAAACCTATATTTTTTAAGATGATTTTAAATGCATTAAATGGAGAACCTGTTTTAAATCCAATTATTTATGTTTTATAAATATTATATGTCAAAATATATTTAACATTTGAAATTATATCATAAATATTTCATCAGGTGAAATTGTTTTTATCTTTTTGTGATGTTTCATATTTTCATAAACAGTTAAAAATACCGAATTTTAATTCAAATTTTCTTTTTAATATAATTTTTTACATAGTTTAGTAATATATTAATTAGTTTAAAAGTAATATTAGATTATATTTATTTTCTTGTAAAATATTTTATTTCATTTTAATAAATTTCACATTGAAATTGATGGTAAAAACATACCAAAATTTTGATCATTTTTACTTTAAAACAACACATTGTCGCCCCATAGGTGAGATAAAATTGACCTTAATTTCCAACACTTATAATTTTAGTTTCATAAAATTTTGTCCATATTTTTAGTAAAAACTATTTATAATCAATAAAAAATTGAAATAATTATTTTAACTAAATTATTTGTGAATTAAATTAAAATAAATTACAATAATTAAGACAAACATTATTTTATCAAATGACTAAACCTTTAACATAGGACCCAAAATGAACTATAATATTTTCCAAAATCAAATATACGGATATAAGTCAACCATATATTCCCTGGGATAGATGTATAACCATTTTTTTAAAAAATTACAAGGGAAAAGGGCTGGTGTATTTCTTTTTCTAATGATTTACATGACGGCCACTCTTCCTACACTATAAAAAGCCATACTTTCCTCGCATGTCCTAACACATCTCATGCAGATTTGGATAACCAATATCTACCCATGTATCCCGCAAATATTCTTCCCCAAAAACCAGAATCCTTTTCTTTTAATATATAAATCCATGGAATCTCATTGGTGAAAAATAAAAGGTGTTTCATAAAGAAGATGTAACATAATTTCTCAAGCTCTTATGTCTTAGATTCATTCTACACCCCCAAAAAAACATGTTATATGATTATAAATTATATATGTATAATAAATATAAATATATGTTTTCATGATAAGTGTTTTACATACACTGAAATATATATATTAATCAAATTGTTAATTCACATCATGTTTATCTATCGGGCGAACTACCGCATCACGAAATCATGATTGTTCATTTTTCTTTTACCACATCTCTTTGTGGAAATTATGATAGAAAATATATTTCTATAAAATAAAATGATATTTATAATTTATTTAGTCTTATTTAATTTTTTTTGCAACATATAACTTTAGACATTTTTTTTAAAATAAGACAATTTCATTTGATGAAGTGTGGACTACTAGCCCATCAAAGCGATGTGATTCATTCACACACTACATGAAATATATTAAGCATTGGTTAAATGATATTATATGATATTTTTTACAAGATAATTATAATTTAATTATGTTATATACACATATTTAATCTTTTTCATTCATTTAATACGAAAATAAAAATAGAAACAACATTCAAGCATGCATATAACCTACTATTTCCATGAATAATGTATTCTATTTAATACATATATATTATATAAATAATTATAATATACATATACTGAATATAAATTATTTTTATATCATGGTTTAAATTATTTGAATCATTGTTTATTTATAGGGATCAAATGTATAACAAATCATTACACATGTGAAGAACATATACAATATTTCACGTAGCAAAAACATAACATAAAATTTTTAAAAAGAGGAAAATACAATGTCATAAAAAACCATATATTATATTGGATATAATTATATAGTTATTTGATATATTTATAAAAGCATATATTTATTAGTTAGGACGTTTTTATGAATAATAATATAGTCGAGCAATAAAATAAAGAAATATCATGTCGCTTTTTATTTTTGTCAAATACATTCTTTATTGACCAAAAATTCCTTTTGAGTGGTGTTTACACTACCCATGGATGAATTATATTATTATTATATGTAAATATATAGGTATTTAAAAATGAATTTGATTATATTACTTCCATGGGAATTTTGTATCGAAAGTTACCAATTGGTAATGTAATTTTGTCTCAATTTTCCTTTATTGAGACACATGCACTATTATGTACCTATATTTATCCTTGAGGTATATATAAATCTTTTAAATGTTTTATCATGAATATACTTTTTGCAATTATATTTTACGCCTCATGAAATTATATTTTTTAAAATCACTATTATGTTCCAAGGTTACGATGCTGTATGTGTTCATTGAAACAATCTCACTAAATTTAAAGATTATTTATAATAATTCTTGATTTGATAATGTAATATGATCTATAAGAAAATAACAAAAATTATTTTTCTTCTCCTCTATTTATTCTTGTTATTATCATGTATTGGTATTGTAACATCCCAGGTAAATAAAGTATACATCATTTTCATATTTATTAATATTTACGAATTAAATATTAATTTTACTTTAAAGGGGTTTCTATGTTCGATAGCGTACCTGTTACGCAACAAAGGGATTCATTGAAATCTTACATTGCACACTAGCAATGAAATAATATTATTTTAAATGGTAGTTAACACATAGCCATTTTATTGGCGGGAATGGATAGAAATACTAAAATATGATTATATATGTTTTTAAACGTTTTTACATTTGTCCAGTAAAAGATAAAGGCATAAAAACGGAAAGAATTCAATTTTAGGCATATATACCCTAATTTTCAGTAAAGGTTCACTTATTTACTTTTGATGGAGAACTGTCATTAAATATAGTTTTGGCCACACTTATACATTCTATTGGACCAAATAAAACTCTTCCTTAGAATCGGGACATCAAAATTTACTTTCTGTAAATTTTTGGTATTTTTCCGATAAAGTTCATTTTTTAATAAATAGTGAAAAATGTTTTATTTTAATTAAAAACCTCTTTTTAATCTAATCTATTTATATGATTAGATTATATTTTGAATTGGTTTTAGAGTTGAATTCAAATATATTTTTACCATTTAATAAAATAGTGGTCATTGGAATTAATTTCACTTTGAAATTGGACTTAAACTAGTGTCAATCTTTTGATACTTATTGTTTCATAAAAACACACTATTCGCTCTGACAAAAAAAATTAATTATTAAATTAATTAATGAAAATTATATGTTTTGAATTTTTTAAAATAGACATAATTTCTGAATTCAGAATATCAAATATAGATTAGGGTGAAATTTCGATATTTTTCTGAAAAACATCAATTTTTGATGAATACTGAAACCACTAAGTGGTACTTAAAAAAACTGATTTTTCGTTTAAAGGAAATTTTACCACCTCTATGTTTTGAATTTCAAAAATCTGACATACATGGTTTTCATTAAGAAGTAAAATGTGTTTCAATGGGATTAAAATAATTTTTTGATGAATAGTAACTTTTATATTTTTAAGCGCTATTAGAGATAATTAGTGTAGTTTAAGGTAAAAATAATGTTTTAATAATATGAAATGACCTTGAAACATGTACTACCCTTATTTGATGTTTCATGGATGACCAAGAAAATCCATGGGTCAACTTGGGGACCCCATGGAGCCACTTTGGAAGGACAATGACATTAATAAATTTTTATATAATGTTAAAGTAAAAATGTCACAAACATGACTTGTTTTACTAAACCAATTTTTAAGTGGGGTTATACAAGTCATATTTTTTACTATAAATATTCATTATAAAGTTAAAAATATATCCTACATCATGGTGTTTGTTTTATAATTTTTATACATTAAATGAATTAAATTATTTATGACATCATGATGATGCAGCGATTACCTCATTATTTAACGATTTATATAAAATGAAAAGATAATGTAAAATCTAAGACCTAAAAATGTCAAAAACCTATTGGATGATTATATTTCGAACTCCTATCACCTTATACTAGAAATATATAATTTTTGGACCTTTTAAATCTGAAAAGAATTATATAATAAAGTAACCTTTTATAACTTTCCAAGAGTGCCCCTCCTCTCCTCTTATAAAAGGCCCCCACCTCTACCACCTTACCCACACCTCTCAAGCCTTTGGCTCAGACAACCCATTCCCATTGTGTCTCTACACATCCCTCTCTTACTCCTTGAAGCCTCACTTTGGGCATATGTCTTCCCATGGAATCCTTTGAGCTCAAATCAAAAAGAGTTACCCGTTTTAAAGGTAGTGTTTTCTATTGTGTTCTTATGTTTTATTTTGCCTCTCCAGACCCCATAACTCTATTTATTCATTTATTTTGAAACAACACCAGTATCTTCAATATACTAGGATTTTTTTGTGTGAAGTATTCGAGATACACTTACACACACCTACATCTAATGGTTAAAGAACATACTGTTTCTGTGGATGGAGAATTTTTGCCTCACGAAACGATGATTGTTCAACACTCATATAACACCTTAAAAGGTGGACATTAAGATTTAATTATATTTATATATGATATATAATATGTTTATGTTTTACTTAATCTTCTGTATTTTTCTTTTATGTCATACCTTTATGGTTTCCATTATGGGTAAACGCGATATCATCATTTTAGGAAGTGCAGAGTACCGCCCTCTCAAAGTGATTTGATTTGTTAATGCCATATGTGGGACGTATAAAGGATGGAGTTAAAGTTATTATATATGATTTTATAATGGAATTATAATATACCTTTATATCATTATTATTTCTTTCCATTAAATTATGAGATAGAAATGAAAGTAGCGTTCATGCGTACGTACGGCTTACCGTCTCCATGAACAGTGCATTCCATTTCTTATCCCCAAATGTAATGTACTATTATGAGTACATATATATAATGGATTTATATGATTTATGTTACATCTAAATTATGAATATAATTCTGGAATTAAAATATACATATCTCTCATTTAGTTTTAATTCCATTAATATGACATAGAAAAGAATGTAGCGTTCATGCGTACGTACAACTTATCGTCACCATGAACGGTGCATTTCATTTCTTACCTCGAAATGATTATGTAGTATTATAAATTCATTAATATACATTATATGTATGATATATATTATATCTACATCATGAATATAATTCTTGATATAATGGATATTTTACCACATGAACAACTTGTAATTATAAAGAGTTTATTTTTGACTCAAGTACCAATGATCGAAAAAATGACCATTATTAACTTAAATAATTACATAGTGTTCATAACATGGTAATAAGTGATATAAAAGGAATAATTAACTTGAAAAAGGTTCTTAAGAAAGTATAAATGAACTCAATTTTATTATTCAGAACGTTAAAGAATGACCGAGTCAAGTCGGACCCGAGGTAAGGGACATCGTCTCAATCTCGTTTCATTGAAGAATATTTTGCTTTATACACAACATTAATTTATACGGTTTATAAACCCCTTTGACTTTTAATTTTATTCAAAAAGAATCTTTTTATCCGAAGCGTTTTACTAAACGACAAAAAGCAATGTTTCTTTTAACGTATACGGTGACAACGACCTTTTCCGCCACCGCGAGTATTATTTGGTCTTTGGCTTCCTCAATAAGAAGTAATGTTTTTTTAAATGAAATAAATATCATATAATCTTTTATGTATTTTGGTATTGGAAATGGTTTTTATAATGGATTTGTTATGTCAATATATTTAAGTGATATATTGTGATCAAAGTGTGGAAATGTTTTCTTTCCATTATATTTGTTTTATGTCTTATGATTTTTATAATGGTACTTGGACATTTGATGGGTGGTTACGTGATAAACCATTTGATGGGTGGTGCCGTGAATACTAAGATGGGTGGTTACGTTATAACCTCCAATGCATTGGGTATGGAAGTCGGCCGTATGGCTATTCCATTAAGTGATATGTTTGGAAGTCGACCGTATGGTTATTCCATTTAAATATGTTTATGTCCCAAGTTTCCTTTATATGTTATGTGATCATTATATGGGTTTCATGGTAATCGTTTGGTTACAAAAGGGAAACTAATGATCATTTATTCAGTGAATAGTTTTTACTACTTCATAAAGGTGAAATGTATTACTTTGATAATTTATACATGGTTTACTTATTGTTTTGATAAACTAACAGTTTTAATTCTTTGTGTATCCCTTACATAGATTTTTATGCTCACCCCAAGTTTTTTGAAATGTTTTTCACAGGACTTAATGCGGAATAGGGTCAAGGATGGGATCAAGGAAAAGTCATGCTATATAAAACATGGAACTAGACATGTTTCTTTTTAAGAGTTTTTATTCTATGGAAACATAGTAGAAGTGTCTACTTTGTAATCTTTTGAGATGTAATAGTTATTTCCTAATTCTCTAAAACTCTAAACCTGATAGGATCCTCAATGTAAATTATTCATTTAATTCAATATTACGTAAGTTTTAATGTCGGGGACTTATAGTTGGTATTAGAGGTTGTATTAGACAACTTTAGGAGTTAGAAAATTGTTAAATTATAAATTAATTTATGGTATGATTGAAATGATATAGCATTTAAAGATTACCATGTTGCTTTGCCTAAGATATTTCTGTGTTCAGAATGGTTTTCCACAGAGGAAACAATGTAGCTATGTTGGGAAGACATCAGTAGGAAGACAACCTTCCAAATCAGCAACTTGAGATGGTTGGAATCAGAACTGAACAGTTTGTTGTCGTGATGGAACAGTTGACTCAGGCAATAAATGGTGGTGGTATCCATGCACGAGATCAGCCAGATCAACCGCAGAGGAACATGTCAGTGATGGGAAATTTCATGAGGCAACATGCCCCATCATTTAGAGGATCATCTGACCCCATTCAAGCTAAAGGGTGTATTAAAGAACTGGAGAAGATTTTTGATGTCATGGGGTGTTCAGAACATCAAAAGGTTAGTCTTGTTGTTTACTGTTTTGAAGGTGAAGCTGATCAGTGGTGGTCGATGGTGAAAAATATCAAGGATAGTGATGAGATTGATGATCTTCACTGGGACGAATTCAATGGTATGTTTCTGGACAAAAATTTCCCTAAGGTGGTTCGTCTTAGGATGGAAAACAGTTCCTAGAATTGAGGCAGGAGGATGACTCATTAGATGCTTATGAATCAAAGTTCACTCGATTGGAAAGGTATGCACCAATCATCATACGAGATATTGATTGTAAAATAAACCATTTTTACTCAGGGTTAAATCCAAATTATCGAAGGGCTTTAGCTTCTCGTGTGTTCAAAAGTTATGAATAACATGTTTGATGTGCAGAGAAGGTGGAAATGGAGTTTACAGATGATCAATTATTCTTTGACAAACAACCTTATAAGAGGTCCAGTTGGCAGTCAAAGGGGAAGAATTCATTAAAGAAGCAAGGAGGTAAGAAAACCAAATATCCATCCTATGAGAAGTGTGGTAAAATGCATCCCGGAGAATGTTTATCCATGTTTGGAAAGTGCTTTCGTTGTGGTAAGTCTGGTCATATTGCTCGTAACTGTAAGGAAGATAATCAAGCAGGCAATGAAAAGCCAGCGGTAAGATGTTTTAAGTGTAATTAAATTGGTCATTATGCAAATGAGTGTCTAACGAAGAACTCAACTGGGGGAAAGCAGCTAGACTACAAGAAAAAAGGGGTGGTGAAATCCTTTGCAACTACTTCAGAAGTTGTTGGGCCATCGAATGAAGTAGTATCAGGTACACTGTTTTTTTGTTCAGATTATGCCAATGTGTTAATTGATTCAGGGTCTACACACTCTTTCATTTCTGAGAAATTTTCTAGTAAATCGGAAATTCCATCTCAAGATATGAATCCTGAACTTATGGTAAAAACACCCATAGGGAACGTTGAGACAAAAAGTAATTATAAGAACCTCTCTATCCTTGTGTGCGGAAAGAATTTTCCAGCAAACCTTATTGTTTTCCCTCTAGTAGAGTTAGATGTTATTTTGGGCATGGATTGGCTTTCTGTTTATCATGCAAAGATTGACCGTAGAGGTAAAATGGTTTCTTTTCAGATAGATTTTCTGTTTGTGTACAAGAATGAACCCTTGATTTTGATAACATATTAGGAAGTTGAGAAACTAGTAAAAGATGGAAATGAATGTTACCTTGCACATATTGTTGAAAATAAAGGTACTATTCAGATAAATGATGTGGCAGTGGTAAATGAGAATCTTTATGTTTTTCCTTATGAGTTTCCTGGTATTATTCATGATCGGGAAGTTGAATTTACTGTTGACTTAGTTCCTGATTCTAAGCCAATTTCAAAACCCCCTTATCGAATGGATCAAGTTGAACTTTTAGAGTTAAAGAAGCAATTGCAGAAGTTATTAGATAAAGGTTTCATTCGACCTAGCACATCACCATGGGGTGCTCCTGTCTTGTTTGTTAAAAAGGAAGATGGCTCAATGATACTTTGCATTGATTATAGAGCCTTGAATAATATTACAGTTAAGAACAAGTATCCTTTGCCTCATATCGATGATTTGTTTGATCAGCTCCAGGGAGATCAGTATTTTTCGATGATTGACTTGAGGTCGGGGTACCATCAATTGAATGTAAAAGAAGAAGACATTCCGAAGACTGCGTTTCATACTAGATATGGTCATTATGAATTTGAAGTTATGCCTTTTGGGATAACTAATTCACCTGCTGTATTCATGGACCTTATGAATTGAATTTTCCATGAGTTCTTGGATAAGTTTGTGGTTGTTTTCATTAAATATATTTTGGTGTTTTCTTAAAGTAAAGAGGAGCATTAAAGTCATTTATGGGTTATCTTGAAATCCTTAAAATAAGAGAAACTATATGGAAAATTCAGAAAGTATGAGTTTTGGTTACAAAAAATTTCTTTCCATGGTCACATTGTTTCAAAAAATGGGACAACTATTGATCCTGCTAAAACAAAAGTTGTTGAAGAATGGAGAAGACCCACAAATGTTACCAAGATCCATAGGTTCCTTGGTTTGGCAGGTTACTACTGAAGGTTTGTTGAAAAATTTTCACGATTATCTAGTCCAATGACTAAGATAACTCGGAAGGGTGTTAAGTTTATCTGGACAAAAGAATGTGATGGTTGTTTTCAGGAGTTGAAAAGATGATTGGTTATTGCACCAGTTTTGGTACTTCCTTTCAGGAATGGTGAGTTTTTTATCTACAGTGATGCTTCATTAAAAGGAATTTGTTGCGTCCTAATGCATAATGATCAGGTAATTTCTTATGCTTCATAACAGTTGAAAAATCATGAGGTAAATTACCCTACACATAACTTAGAATTAGCTGCTGTTGTTTTTTCTCTAAAAAATTGGAGGCATCATTTGTATGGAGTAAAGTGTGAAATATATACTAATCACAAAAGCTTAAATTATATATTCACTCAGAAAGAATTTAACATGAGACAGAGGAGATGGTTGTAATTAATCAATGATTATGATTGTACAATTCATTACCATTTGGGAAAAGCAAATAAAGTGGCTGATGCTTTGAGTCGAAAAAGTAATGCTTTATTAACCATGCTACGTTTGGAACGAGATCCTTTGGTTTTTTATTTGATGAACTTTGGGATAGAAGTTTTTGGTGTAGGACGTTCTTCTTTTTTGTTTCAGGTATCAGTGAGATCATCCCTATCAGACAGAATTAAGGAAGCACAGAGGGAAGACAATGAGTTGCAGAAAAAGGAATAGATGGTTTAGAAGGGTAAGTATCCGGAATTCAACATTGTTAATGATTGTGTTTTGAGGTTTGGGAAGATATTATGTGTGCCTGGTGATTTACAGTTGAAGAATGAGTTGTTATATGAGGCTCATAGTTCCCGGTTTTCAGTTCATCCTGGCAGTACTAAGATGTACAGAGATTTGCGGGAGTATTACTGGTGGGATGGAATGAAAAGAGATACTGCTGATTTTACTGTGAAGTGTTTGACTTGTCAGAAGGTTAAAGCATAGCGGTAGTTACCGAAAGGGATGCTTCAGCCTTTACCAGTGCTAGAGTGGAAATGGGAAAACATATCCATGGACTTTGGTGTGGGATTACCGAAGAAATCCTGAGGTAATAATGCAATCTGGTATATTGTTGATCGATTAACTAAATCTTCTCATTTCGTTTCCATACGAGATAATTTTTCCCTAGATCAACTTTCCCATTTGTATATTAAAGAGATAGTTAGGTTACATGGAGTTCCACTCTCCATTGTGTCCGATCGTGATCCCAGGTTTACATCTATCTTTTGGAAAGGCCTTCAGAAGTCGTTGGGTACTGAATTAAATTTTAGTACAGCTTTTCATCCACAATCAGATGGGCAGTCAGAACGAAAAATTTAGACCTTGGAGGATATGCTACGAGCCTGTTCGATGGATTATCAGGGAAGTTGGGAAAAATATCTTTCTTTGGTTGAGTTTTCTTATAATAACAGTTTTCATTCCAGTATACAGATGACACCATTTGAGGCATTATATCAGAAGTGGTGTCGAACTCCAGCTTTTTGAGATGAAGTGGGTGAAAGAAAGTTGATGGGACTAGAATTGGTAGAATTGATGGCAGAAAAAGTTCAGATGATTCAGAAACACATGAGAACAGCTCAGAGCATACAGAAAAGTTATGCGGATAACAGGAGGAAGGATCTATCTTTCGAGGTAGGTGATCATGTTTTTCTCAAGGTTTCTCCATGGAAAAGTGTGATGCGATTTGATAAGAAAGGAAAGTTAAGTCCAAGGTTCATTGGACCATATGAAATTATGGAGAGATTTGGATCAGTTTCATACAGAGTGGCATTACCTCTGAGTTTATCTCAGGTACACAATTTTTTTCATGTTTCGATGTTGAGAAGGTATATGCCAGATCCATCTCATGTTTTGAGCCCAGAGGTAGTTCAGTTGGAAGAGAATCTCTCTTATGAAAAACAACCAGTCCAGATTCTTGACAGAAGAGAGCAGGTGTTGCGAAATAAGGTAATTCACTGGTAAAAGGTGTTGTGGAAAAACCATATGGTTGAAGAGGCAACGTGGGAATCTGAAAATGATATGAGGGATAAATACCCCCACTTATTTTGAGAAGTGAATAAAATTACGAGGACGCAATTCCCAATAGGGGGAAGGATGTAACATCCCAGGTAAATAACGTATAAAGCGTTTTCATATTTATTAATATTTACAAATAAAATATTAATTTTACTTTAAAGGGGTTACTATGTTCGATAGCGTACCCGATACACAACAAAGAGTTTCAATGAAATCTTACGTTGCACACTAGTAATGAAATAATATTATTTTAAATGGTAGTTATCACATAGTCATTGTATTGGTAGGAATGGATAGAAATAACAAAAATATGATTATATATGTTTTTTAAATGTTTTTTCATTTATCCTATAAAAAATAATGGCTTAAAATATGCAATGAATTCAATTTTAGGCATATATTGCCTAATTTTCAATAAAGGTTCACTTATCGCATTTTGATGGCGAACCGTCATTAAATACAGTTTTGTTCACACTTATAAAATATATTAGACCAAATAAAACTCTTCTTTAGCATCGGGACATCAAAATTTAATTTTTGTAAATTTTTGGTAATTTTCCGATAAAGTTCATTTTTTAATGAATAGTGAAAAATGTTGTATTCTAATTCAAAACCCCTTTTTAATCTAATTTATTTATATGATTAGATTATATTTTTAATTCGTTTTAGAGTTGAATTAGAATATATTTTTACCATTTAATCTAATATTGGTCGTTGGAATTAATTTCACTTTGAAATTGGACTTAAACTGGTGTCAATCTTTTGATACTTATTATTTAATAAAAACACGCTATTTACTCTGACAGCGGGAGTTAGTTATTAAATTAATTAATGAAACTTATATGTTTTGAATTTTTTAAAATAGAAATAATTTCTGAATTCAGAATATCAAATATAGCTTAGGGTGATGTTTCAGTATTTTTCTGAAAAACATCAATTTTTGATAAATAGTGAAACCACTAAGTAGTACTTAAAAAAACTGATTTTTCGTTTAAATGAAATTTTAACACCTTTTTGTTTTGAATTTAAAAAATTCTACATACATGGTTGTCATTAAGAAGTAAAATTTGGTTCAATGGGATTAAAATAATTTTTCGGTGAATAGAAACTTTTAAGTTTTTAATCGCGATTAGAGGTAATTAGTGTAGTTTAAGGTAAAAAAAATGTTTTAATAATATGAAATGACCGTGAAACATGACCTACCCTTATTGGATGTGTCATGGCCCACCAATACAATCCATGGGTAATCTTGGGGACCCAATGGAGCCTCTTTGGAAGGAAAATGACATTAATATCTTTTTATTTAATGTTAAAGTAAAAATGTCACAAACATGAGGTTTTTAATTAAAACAATTTTTCAGTGGGGTTATACAAATCATATTTTTGACTATAAATATTCATTATAATGCTAAAATTATTTCATACATCATGATATTTTTTTAATAATTTTTAGATGTTAAATAAAAAAAATTATTTATAACATCACGATGATGCAGCGATTACCTCATCATTTAAGGATTTAAATAAAATCAAAAGATAATGTAAAATCTAATACCTACACATGTAAAAAACCTATTTTATGAGTATATTTAGAACTCCTATCACCTTATCCTCGAAATATATAATTTTGGGTCCTTTTTAATCCGAAAAGCAATTTATGATAAAGTAACTTTTTATAACATTCCAAGAGTGCCCCTCCTCTCCTCTTATAAAAGGCCCACACCTCTACCACCTTAACCACACCTCCCAAGCCTTTGGCTCGGAAAACCCCTGCCCATTTTGTCTCTCTACATCCCTCTCTTACTACTTGAATCCTCACTTTGGGCAGAAGTCATCCCAAGGAAGCTTTTGAACTCAAATCAAAAAGAGTTACCTGTTTTAAAGGTTGTGTTTTCCCTTATGTTCTTTTGTTTTATTTTGCTTCTCCAACCCCCCTAAACTCTTTTTATTCCTTTATTTTGCAAAAAAAACCAGTATCATCAATATATTGGGATGTTGTTATGTGATTGATTCAAGATACACTTACACACACCTACATTTAATGGTTAAAGAACATACTGTTTTTGTGGATGGCGAATTTCTGCCTCACGAAACGATGATTGTTCAACACTCATATAACACCGTCAAAGGGGGCCATTAAGATGTCAATATATTTATATATTATATATAATATGATTATGTTTTCCTTAAGATTCTGTATTTCTCTGTTATGTCATACCTTTATGGTTTCCATTATAGGTAAATGCGATATCTTCATTTTTGGAAGTGCGGACTACCTCCCCCTCACAGTGATTTGATTCGTTAATGCCATATGTGGGACGTATAAAGGATGGAGTTAAAGTTATTATATATGATTTTATACTGGAATTATAATATACCTTTATATCATTATTATTTATTTCCATTAATGTATGAGATAGAAATGAAAGTAGCGTTCATGCATATGTACGGCTTAACATCTCCATGAACGGTGCATTTCATTTCTTATCCCCAAATGTAATGTAATATTATAACTAAATATATATAATGGATATATATGATGTATGTTACATCTAAGTGATTAATATAATTCTATAATTAAAATATACATATCTCTCATTTAGTTTTAATTCGATTAATATGACATAGAAATGAATGTAGCCTTCATACGTACGTACAGCTTACCGTCTCCATGAACAGTGAATTTCATTTCATACCTCTAAATGATTATGTAATATTATAAATGAAAGTATATACTAGATATATATAATATATATGATATCTACATCATGAATATAATTCTTGATATAATGAATATTTTACACATGAACAACTTGTAATTATAATGATTTTATTTTTGACTCAAGTACCGATGATCAACAAAACGACCATTATTAACTTAAATAATTACATATTGTTCATAACATGGTAATAAGTGATATAAAAGGAACAATGAACTTGAAAAAGGTTCTCAGGCAAGTAGAAATTAACTCAAGTTTATTTTTCAGGATGTTAAAGAACGATCGAGTCAAGTCGGACCCGAGCTAAGGGACTTCGTCTCAATCTCCTTTCATTCATGCATATTTTGTTTTATACAAAACTTTCATTTATACTGTGTATAAACCCCTTGGAATTTTAATTTTATTCAAAAAGAATCCTTTTATATGAAGTTTTTTACTAAACGACAAAAAGTAATGTTTCTTTTAACATACGCAGTGACAACGACCTTTTCCACCGCCGTGAGTATTATTTGGTGTTTGGATTCCTCAATAAGCCGTAATGTTTTTTTAAATGAAATAAATACCATATACCCTTTTATTTATTTTGGTATTGAAAATGGTTTTTATAATGGATTTGTTATGTCAATATATTTAATTGATATATTGTGATCAAAGTGTGGAAATGTTTTCTTTCCATTATATTTGTTTTATGTCTTATGATTTTTATAATGCTACTTGGACATTTGACGGGTGGTTACGTGATAAAACATATGACGGGTGGTGCCGTGAATACAAGGACGGGTGGTTACGTTATAACCTCCAATGCATTGGGTATGGAAGTCGGCCGTATGGATATTCCATTAATTGATATATGTGGAAGTCGACCATATGGTTATTCTATTTAAGTATGTTTATGTCCCAAGTTATCTTTATATGTTATGTGATATTTATATGGGTTTTATGGTAATCGTTTGGTTACAAAAGGGTAAGTAATGATCTTTTATTCAGTGAAGAGTTTTTACTACTTCATAAAGGTGAAAAGTATTACTTTGATAAAGTATACATGGTTTACTTGTTGTTTTGATAAATTAACAGTTTTCATTCTTGGTGTATCCCTTACTGAGCTTTTTATGCTCACCCCAAGTTTTTTGAAATGTTTTTCAAAGGAATTAATGTGGAAGAAGGTCAAGGATGGGATCAAGGGAAAGTCATGCTATATAAAACATAGAACTAGACATGTTTCTTTTTAAGAGTTTTTATTCTATGGAATCTTAGTAGAAGTGTCTACTTTGTAATCTTTTGAGATGTAATAGTTATGTCCAAATTCTCTAAAACTCTAAACCTGAAAAGATCCTCAATGTGAATTATTCATTTAATTCAATATTAAGTAAGGTTTAAGTCCGGGGATTTATAGTTGGTATCAGAGGTCGGTTTAGAAAACATTAGGAGTTAGAAAATTGTTAAATTATAAATTAATTTATGGTATGATTTAAATTATATAGCATTTAAAGATTTCCATGTTGCTTCGCCTAAGATATTTCTGTGTTCAGAATGGTTTTCCGCAGAGGAAACAAAGCAACTATGTTGGGATGACATCAGGAGGAAGACAAACTTCCAAATCAACAACCTGAGATGGTCGGAATCTTAACTGAATAGTTTGTTGCAGTGATGGAATAGTTGACTCAGGATATAAATGGTGGTGGCATCCATGAACGAGATCAGCCAGATCAACCGCAGAGGAACATGTCAGTGGTGGAACATTTCATGAGGAAACATCCCCCATCATTCATTGGATCATCTGACCCCGTGCATGATGAAGGGTGGATTAGATCACTGGAGAAGATTTTTTATGTCATGGGGTGTTTAGATCATCAAAAGGATAGTCTTTCTGTTTACCGTTTTGATGGTGAAGCTGATCAGTGGTGGTCGATGGTGAAAAATATCATGGATAATGATGAGATTGATGATCTTCATTGGGACGAATTCAAAGGTATGTTTCTTGAGAAATATTTTCCTAAGGTGTTTTGACTTAGGATGGAAAAACAGTTCCTAGAATTGAGGCAGGAGGATGACTCAGTGGCTACTTATGAAGAAAAGTTCACTCGATTGGAAAGGTATGCACTAAACATCATACGAGATCTTGATAGCAAAATAAACTGTTTTTACTCTGGGTTAAAGCCAAAGTATCGAAGGGATTTTGCTTCTCGTGAGTTAAAAAGTTATGAAAAGCTAGTTCGATGTGCAGAGAATGTGGAAATGGAGTTTGTCGATGATCAGGTGTACTTTGACAAACAACAGAATAAGAGGTCCAGTTGGCCGTAAAAGGGGAAGAATTCATCAAAGAAGCGAGGAGGTAAGAAAAAAAAATATCAATCCTGTGAGAAGTGTGGTAAAATGCATCCTAGAGAATGTTTATCCATGTCTGGAAAGTGCTTTCGGTGTGGTAAGTCTAGTCATATTGCTCGTAACATTAAGGAAGATGATCAAGAAGGAAATGAAAAGCCAGCGGTAAGAAGTTTTAAGTGTAATGAAATGGGTCATTATGAAAATGAGTGTCTAACGAAAAACTCAACTTGGGGAAAGCAGCCAGACTACAAGCAGAAAGGGGTGGTGAAATCCTTTGCAACTACTTCAGCAGATGTTGGGCCATCGAATAAAGTAGTATCGGGTACACTTTTTGTTTGTTCAGATTACTCCAATGTGTTGTTAGATTCCGGGTCTACACACTCTTTCATTTCTGAGATGTTTTCTAGTAAATTGGAAATTCCATCTCAAGATATGAATCCTAAACTTATGGTAAAAACACCCGGAGGGAACGTTGAGACAAAAAAGAATTATAAGAACCTTCATATCCTTTTGTGCGGAAAGAATCTACCAGAAAACCTTATTGTTTTGCCTCTAGTAGAGTTTGATGTTTTTTTGGGCATGGATTGTCTTTCTGTTTATCATACTAAGATTGACTACAGAGCTAAAATTGTTTCTTTCTAGAAAGATTTTCAGTTTGTGTACAAGAATAAACCCTTGATTTTGATAACATATCATGAAGTTGAGAAACTAGTAAAAGATGGAAATGAATTTTACCTTGCACATATTGTTGAAAATAAAGGAACTGTTCAGATTAAGGATGTGCCAGTGGTAAATGAGTATCTTGATGTTTTTCCGGATGAGTTTCCTTGTATTATTCATGATCGGGAAGTTGAATTTACTGTTGACTTAGTTCCTGATTCTAATCCAATTTCAAAACACCCTAATCGAATGGATCAAGTTGAACTTTTAGAGTTAAAGAAGCAATTGCTCGAGTTATTAGATAAAGGTTTCATTCGACCTAGCACATCACCATGGGGTGCTCCTATCTTGTTTGTTAAAAATAAAGATGGCTCAAATTATACTTTTTACTGATTATAGAGCCTTGTATAATATTACTGTTAAGAACAAGTATCCTTTTCCTCATATCGATGATTTGTTTGATCAGCTTGAGGGAGCTTAGTATTTTTTGAAGATTGACTTCAGGTCAGGGTACCATCAGTTGAAAGTAAAAGAAGCAGACTTCCCAAAGACTGTGTTCTATACTAGATATGGCCATTATGAATTAGTAGTTACGCCTTTTGGGTTAACCAATACACCTGTTGTATTCATCGACCTTATTAATAGAATATTCCATGAGTTATTGGATAAGTTTGTGGTTGTTTTCATTGATGATATTTTGGTGTTTTCTAAAAGTAAAGATAGAATGAAAGTCATTTCAGGGTTATCTTGAAAACCATAAAAGAAAAGAAACTATATGGAAAATTCAGAAAGTGTGAGTTTTGGTTACTACAAATTTCATTCCTTGGTCACATAGTTTCAAAAAATGGCATAATTGTTCATCCTGCTAAAACAAAAGTTGTTGAAGAATGGGAAAGTCCCACAAATGTAACCGAGATCTGTAGTTTCCGTGGTTTGGCATGTTATTACAGAAGGATTGTTTAAATTTATTCATGATTATCTAGTCTAATGACTAAGCTAACTCGGAAGTGTGTTATGTTTATCTGGACAAAAGAATGTGATGATTGTTTTCAAGAGTTGAAAAGAAGATTTGGGAATGCTCCAGTTTTGGAAATTCCTTCCAGGAATGGGGAGTTTGTTATCTACAGCGATTCTTAATTGAAAGGACTTTGTTGAATCCTAATGCAGAATGATTAGATCATTTCTTATTCTTCACGACAATTGAAAACTCATGAGGTAAATTACCCTACACATGACTTGGAATTAGCTGTTGTTGTTTTTGCTCTAAAAATTTGGTGGCATCTTTTTTATGGAGTAAAGTGTGAAATATATACTGATCACAAATGTTTAAAGTATAAATTCACATAGAAAGAATTGAACATGAGACAGAGGAGATTACTGAAATTAATCATTGATTATGATTGTACAATTCATTACCATCCGAGAAAATCAAATAAAGTGGATGATGCATTGAGTCAAAAAAGTAATGCTTCATTAACCATGCTACATTTGGAACGAGATCCTTCGATTTTTTATTTGATGAAATTTGGCATAGAAGTTGATGGTGAAGGATGTTCTTCTGTTTTGTTTCAGGTATTAGTGATATCGTCCTTATCAAACAAAATTAATCAAGTATAGAGGGAAGATAGTGGGTTGTAGAAAAAGGTAGAGCTGGTTGAGAAGGGTAAGTTTCCTGAATTCAACATTGATAATGAATGTGTTTTGAGGTTTGGGAAGAGATTATGTGTGCCTAATGATTCACAGTTGAAGAATGAGTTGTTATGTGAGGCTCAGAGTTCCCCATTTTCAGTTCATACTGGCAGTACTAAGATGTATAGAGATCTGTAGGAGTATTACTGGTGGGACGAAATGAAAAGAGTTATTACTGATTTTACTGTGAAGTGTTTGACTTGTAAGCAGGTTAAAGAAGAGTGGCAGTTACCGAAAGGGATGCTTCAGCCTTTACCAGTGCCAGAGTGGAAATGGGAAAACATATCCATGTACTTTGTTGTGGGATTACCGAAGACATCTCGAGGTTATAATGAAATCTAGGTTATTTTTGATCGATTAACTAAATCTACTCATTTCCTTGCCATACGAGATAATTTTTCCTGAGATCAACTTTCACATTTGTATCATAAAAAAATATTTAGGTTACATGGATTTCCTCTCACCATCGTGTCCGATCGTGATCCCAGGATTACTTCTAACTTTTGGAAAAGCCTTTAGAAGTCGTTGGGTACTAAATTAAACTTTAGTACAGCTTTTCATTCGCAATCAGATGGGCAGTCAGAAAAAACGATTCAGGCCTTGGAGGATATGTTACAAGCTTGTTTGATGTATTATCAGGGAAGTTGGGACCAGCATCTTTCTTTGATTGAGTTTTCTTATAATAATAGTTTTCATTCTAGTATACAGATGGAACCATTTGAGGCATTATATGGGAAGCAGTGTCGAACTCTATCTTTTTGGGATGAAGTGGGTGAAAGGAAGTTGATGGGACCATAATTGGTAGAAGAGATGGCAGAAAAAGTTCAGTTGATTTAGAAACACATGAGAACAACTCAGAGCAGACAGAAAATTTATGCGGATAACCGTAGGAAGGATCTATCTTTCGAGGTAGGTGATCATGTTTTTCTCAAGGTTTCTACATGGAAACGTGTGATGCGATTTGGTAAGAAAGGAAAGCTGAGTCCATGGTTTATTGGACCATATAAAATTCTGGAGAGATTTGGATCAGTTGCATACGAAGTGGCATTACCTCCGAGTTTATCTCAGATACACAAAGTTTTTCATGTTTCGATGCTGAGAAAGTATATGCCAGATCCATCTCATGTTTTGAGCCCAGAGGTAGTTCAGTTGGAAGAGAGTCTCTCTTATTAAGAACAACCAGTCTAGATTATTGACCGAATAGAGCAGGTGTTGCGAAATAAGGTAATTCACCAGGTAACAGTTTTGTGGAAAAACCAATGGTTGAAAAGGAAACGTGGGAATCTGAAAATGCTATGAGGGATAAATACCCCCACATATTTTGATAAGTGAATAAAATTGCGAGGATGCAATTTCCAAAAGGGGGAAGGATGTAACATCCCAGGTAAATAAAGAATAAGTAATTTTCATATTTATTAATATTTATGAATTAAATATTAATCTTACTTTAAAGGGGTTTCTATGTTCGATAGCATACCCGATACACAACAAAGAGTTTCATTGAAATCTTACGTTGCACACTAGTAATGAAATAATATTATTTTAAATGTTAGTTAACACATAGCCGTTGTATTGGTGGGAATGGATATAAATAACTAAAATATGATTATATATGTTTTTTATATGTTTTTACATTTATCCAATACAAGATAAAGGCTTAAAATACGGAGAGAATTCAATTTTAGGCATATATAACCTAATTTTCACTAAAGGTTCAATTATTGCCTTTTGATGGAGAACAGTCATTAAATATAGTATTGGTGACATTTATACTTTCTATTGGACTAAATAAAACTCTTCTTTAGAATCGGGACATCAAAATTTACTTTGTGTAAATTTTTGGTATTTTTTCGATAAAGTTCATTTTTTTAATGAATAGTGAAAAATGTTGTATTTTAATTCAAAAACCCTTTTTAATATAATTTATTTATATGATTAGATTATATTTTGAATTGGTTTTAGAGTTTAATTAGAATATATTTTTACCATTTAATCCAATAGTGGTCATTGTAAATAATTTCACATTGAAATTGGACTTAAACTAGTGTCAATCTTTTGATATTTACTGTTTCATAAAAACACGGTATTTGCTCTGATAGCGGGAATTAATTATTAAATTAATTAATGTAATTTATATTTCTTTAATATTTTAAAATAGAAATCGTTTCTCAATTCGGAATATCAAATGTAGCTTAGGGTGAAGTTTCAGTATTTTTCTAAAAAACATCAATTTTCGATGAATAGTGAAACCACTAAGTGGTACTTACAAAAACTGATTTTTTTTAGATGAATGTTTACCACCTATGTGATTTGAATATAAAAAATATGACATACATGGTTGTCATTTAGAAGTAAAATGTTGTTCAATGGGATTAAAATAATTTTTTGGTGAATAGTAACTTTTATGTTTTTAATCGCAATTAGAGGTAATTAGTGTAGTTTAAGGTAAAAATAATGTTTTAATAATATGAAATGACCTTGAAACATGTCCTACCCTTATTGGATGTGTCATGTCTGAGAAAGTCAATCCATGGGTCAACTCGGGGACCCTATGGAGCCACTTTGGAAGGAAAATGACATTAATATATTTTTATTTAATGTTAATGTAAAAATGTCACAAACATGAGTTGGTTTACTAAATTAATTTTATGTGGGGTTATACAAGTCATATTTTTTACTATAAATATTAATTAGAAATATAAAAAGATTTCCTACATCATGGTATTTTTTTATAATTTTTAAAGATTAAATAAATTAAATTATTTATGGCGTCATGATGATACAGCGATTACCTCATTATTTAACGATTTAAATAAAATGAAAAGATAATGTAAAATCTATGACCTAGACATGTAAAAACCCAATTGGATTAGTATATTTAGAACTCCTATCACCTTATCCTCTAAATATATAATTTTGGGACCTTTTAAATCCGAAAAACATTTTATGATAAAGTAACCTTTTAAAACTTTCCAAGAGTGCCTCTCATCTCCTCTTATAAAAGACCCCACCTATACCACCTTACCCACACCTCTCAAGCCTTTTTCTAGGCCATCCCCTGGCCATTTTATCTCTCCACATCCCTCTCTTACTCCTTGAAGCCTCACATTGGGAATAAGTCTTCCCAAGGAAGTCTTTGAGCTCAAATCAAAAAGAGTAACCCGTTTTAAAGGTACTGTTTTCTCTTATGTTCTTATGTTTTATTTTGCTTTTCCAACCCCCCTAAAATATTTTTATTCCTTTAATTTGAAATAACACCTGTATCTTCAATATAATAGGATTTTTTTATGTGAAGGATTCGAGATACACTTAAACACACCTACATCTAAAGGTTAATGAACATACTGTTTCTGTGGATGGTTAATTTCTGCCTCACGAAACGATGATTGTTCAACACTCATATAACACCATCAAAGGTGGCCATTAAGATGTCACTATATTTATATATGACATATAATATGTTTATGTTTTCCTTAATATTCTGTATTTTTCTTTTATGTCATACCTTTATGGTTTCCATTATGGGTAAACGCGATATCATCATTTTAGGAAGTGCGGACTGCCGCCCCCTCAAAGTGATTTGATTCATTAATGCCATATGTGGGACGTATAAAGGATGGAGTTAAAGTTATTATATATGATGTTATACTGGAATTATAATATACCTTTATATCATTATTATTTCTTTTCATTAAAGTATGAGATTGAAATGAAAGTAGCGTTCATGCGTACGTACGGCTTACCGTCTCCATGAACGGTGCATTTCATTTCTTATCCCCAAATGAAATGTACTATTATAAGTAAATATATATTATGGATATATATGATTTATGTTACATCTAAATGATGAATATAATTCTGGAATAAAAATATACATATCTCTCATTTAGTTTTAATTCCATTAATACGACATAGAAATGAATGTAACGTTCATGCGTACGTACGGCTTACCGTCTCCATGAACGGTGCATTTCATTTCTTACCTATAAATGATTATGTAATATTATAAATGCATGTATATACTAGATATATATGATATATATGATATCTAAATCATGAATATAATTCTTTATATAATGGATATTTTACCACATGAACAACTTGTAATTATAAAGAGTTTATTTTTGACTCAAGTACCAATGATCAACAAAACGACCACTATTAACTTAAATAATTAAATAGTGTTCATAACATGGTAATAAGTGATATAAAAGTAATAATGAACTTGAAAAAGGTTCTTAATCAAGTATAAATTAAATCAAGTTTATTATTCAGGACGTTAAAGAATGATCGAGTCAAGTTGGACCCGATGTAAAGGACTTCGTCTCTATCTTCTTTCATTGAGGCATATTTTGTTTTATACACAAAATTCATTTATACGGTGTATAAACCCCTTTGACTTTTAATTTTATTCAAAAATAATCTTTTTATACGAAGCGTTTTACTAAACGACAAAAAGGAATGTTTCTTTTAACGTACACAGTGACAACGACTTTTTCCGCCGCCGTGAGTATTATTTGGTCTTTGGATTCCTCATTAAGCCGTAATTTTTTTTAAATGATATAAATACCATATAAACTTTTATGTATTTTGGTATTGAAAATGATTTTTATAATGGATTTTTTATGTCAATATATTTAAGTGATATATTGTGATCATAGTGTGGAAATGTTTTCTTTCCATTATATTTGTTTTATGTATTATGATTTTTATAATGGTACTTGGACATTTGATGGGTGGTTAAGTGATAAACCATATGAAGAGTGGTGTCGTGAATTCCCGGACGGGTGGTTACATTATAACCTCCAATGCATTGGGGATTGAAGTCGGTCGTATGGCAATTCCATTAAGTGATATGTGTGGAAGTCGACCGTATGGTTATTCCATTTATGTACGTTTATGTCCCAAGTTACCTTTATATGTTATGCGATCTTTATATGGGTTTTATGGTAATCATTTGGTTAGAAAAGGGTAAGTAATGATCTTTTATTCAGTGAAGAGTTTTTACTACTTCATAAAGGTGAAAAGTATTAATTTGATAAACTATATATGGTATACTTGTTGTTTTGATAAACTAACAGTTTTCATTATTTGTGTATCAATTACTGAGCTTTTTATGCTCATCACATGTCATTCGAAATTTTTTTCAGAGGACTTAATGTGGTATAGGGTCAAGGATGGGATCAAGGGAATGTCATGCTATATAAAACATGGAACTAGACATGTTTCCTATTAAGAGTTTTTATTCTATGGAAACTTAGTAGAAGTGTCTACTTTGTAATATTTTGAGATGTAATAGTTATGTCTTAATTATCTAAAACTCTAAACCTGAAAATATCCTCAATGTGAATTATTCATTTAATTCAATATTATGTAAGGTTTATGGTCGGGGCCTTATAGTTCGTATCAGAGGTCGGTTTAGAAAACTTTAGGTGTTCGAAAATTGTTAAATTATAAATTAATTTATGGTATGATTGAAATGATATATAATTTAAAGATCACCATTTTGCTTCGCCTAAGATATTTCTGGGTTCAGAATGGTTCTCCGTAGAGGAAACAAATAAGCTATGTTGGGACGACATCAGGAGGAAGACAACCTTCCAAATCAGTAACCTGAGATGGTCGTAATCGGAACTGAATAGTTTGTTGCAGTGATGGCACAGTTGAATCAGGCTATAAATGGTGGTGGTATCCATGCACGAGATTAGCCAGATCAACCACAGAGGAACATGTCAGTGGTGAAACATTTCATGAGGCTACATCCCCCATCATTCAGAGGATCAGCTGACCCCGTGCAAGATGAAGGGTGGATTAAAGCACTAGAGAATATTTTTGATGTCATGGGGTGTTTAGAACATCAAAAGGATAGTCTTGTTGTTTACCGTTTTGAAGGTGAAGATGATCAGTGGTGGTCGATGGTGAAAAATATAAGGGATAGTGATTAGATTTATGCTCTTCATTGGGGAGAATTCAATGGTACGTTTCTTGAGAAATATTTTCCTAAGGTGGATTATCTTATGATGGAAAAACAGTTCTGAGAATTGAGCCAGGAGGATGAATCTGTGGCTGCTTATGAAGAAAAGTTCACTCGATTGGCAAAGTATTCACCAAACATCATACAAGATCTTGATAGTAAAATAAACCATTTTTACTATGGGTTAAATCCAAAGTATCTAAAGGGATTTAGCTTCTCGTGAGTTCAAAAGTTATGAAAAACTTGTTCGATTTGCGTAGAAGGTGGAAATGGAGTTTGCCGATGATCAGGTTTTCTTTGACTAATAATATAATTAGAGGTCCAGTTGGCAGGAAAAGGGGAAGAATTCATCAAAAAAGAAAGGAGGTAAGAAAACCAAATATCCATCCTGTGAGAAGTGTGGTAAAATGCATCTCGGAGATTGTTTATCCATGTCTGTAAAGTGCTTTCAGTGTGGTTAGTCTGGTCATATTTCTTGTAACTATATGGAAGATGATCAAGCAGGAAATGAAAAGCCAGCAGTAAGATGTTTTAAGTGTAATGAAATGGGTCATTATGAAAATGAGTGTCTAACGAAGAACTCAACTAGGGGAAAATAGCCAGACTACAAGCAGAAAGGGGTAGTGAAATCCATTACAACTACTTCAGCAGATGTTGGGACATCGAATGAAGTAGTATAAGGTATACTATTTGTTTGTTTAGATTAGTCCAATGTGTTGTTTGATTCAGGGTCTACACACTCTTTTATTTAGAGAAGTTTTCTATTAAATTGGAAATTCCATCTCAAGATATGAATCCTGAACTTATGGTAAAAACACTCGGAGGGAACTTTGAGACAAAAAGGAATTATAAGAACCTTCCTATCCTTGTGTGTGGAAAGAATCTACCAGCAAACCTTATTGTTTTTATCTAGTAGAGTTTGATGTTATTTTTGGCATGGATTGGCTTTCTGTTTATCATGATAATATTGAATGAGGGCTAAAATGGTTTCTTTTCAGAAAGATTTTCAGTTTGTGTAGAAGAATGAAACCCTGATTTTGATAAAATATCAGGAAGTTGAGAAACTAGTAAAAGATTGAAATGAATGTTACCTTGCACATATTGTTGAAAATAAAGGAACTGTTCAGATTAATGATGTTCCAGTGGTAAATGAGTTTCATGATGTTTTTCCTGATGAGTTTCCTGGTATTATTCATGATCGGGAAGTTGAATTTACTGTTGACTTAGTTTCGGATTCTAAGCCAATTTCAAAACCCCCTTATCGATTGTCTCAAGTTGAACATTTAGAGTTAAAGAAGCAATTGCAGGATTTATTAGATAAAGTTTTCATTCGACCTAACACATCACCATGGGGTTCTCCTGTCTTGTTTGTTAAAAAGAAAGATGGTTCAATAATAATTTTCATTGATTATAGAGCCTTGAATAATATTACTTTTATGGACGAGTATCCTTTGCCTCATATCGATGATTTGTTTGATCAGCTTCCGGGAGCTTAGTATTTTTCGAAGACTGGATTGAGGTCAGGGTACCATCAGTTGAAAGTAAAAGAAGCAGGCATTACGAAGACTATGTTCCGTACTAGATATGGCCATTATGAATTTCTAGTTATGGCTTTTGGGTTAACCAATGCACCTGCTGTATTCGTGGACCATATGAATAAAATTTTCCATGAGTTCTTGGATAAGATTTTGGTTTTTTTCATTAATGATATTTTGGTGTTTTCTAAAAGTAAAGAGGAGCATGAAAGTAATTTAACGGTTATCTTGAAAACCTTAAAAGAAAAGAAACTATATGGAAAATACATAAAGTGTGAGTTTTGTTTACAACAAATTTCTTTCCTTGGTCACATTGTATCAAAAAATGGCATAACTGTTGATTCTGCTAAAACAAAAGTTGTTGAAGAATGGCCAAGACCCACAAATGTAACTGAGATCCGTAGTTTCCTTGGTTTTGCAGGTTACTACTGAAGGATTGTTGAAATTTTTTCACGATTATCTAGACCAATGACTAAGCTAACTCGGATGGGTGTTAAGTTTATCTAGACAAAATAATGTGATGATTGTTTTCAGGAGTTGAAAAGAAGATTGGTGAATGCTCCAGTTTTCACACTTCCTTCCAGGAATGGTGAGTTTTTTATCTATAGTGATGCTTCATTGAAAGGACTTGGTTGCGTCCTAGTGCAGAATGATCAGGTAATTGATTATGCTTCACGACAGTTGAAAACTCATGAGATAAATTTCCCTACACATGACATGGAATAATGTACTGTTTTTTTTTTCGCTAAAAATTTCGAGGGATCATTTGTATGGAGTAAAGTGTGAAATATATAGTGATCACAAAAGTCTAAAGTGTATATTCACTCAGAAATAATTGAACATGAGACAGAGGAGATGGATGGAAATAATCATGGATTATGATTGTACAATTCATTGCCATCCGGGAAAAACAAATAAAGTGGCTGATGCTTTGAGTCTAAAAAGTAATGATTCATTAACCATGATACGTTTGGAACGAGATCCGTTGGTTTTTGATTTGATGAACTTTTACATAGAATTTGTTGGACCAGAAAGTTATTAGGTTTTGTTTCAGGTATCAGTGAGAACATCCTTGTCAGACAGAATTAAGCAAGCACAGAGGGAAGACAGTGAGTTGCAAAAAAACGTAGTGTTGGTTCAGAAGGGTAAGTTGCTTGAATTAAACATTGATAATGATCGTGTTTTGAGGTTTGGAAAGATATTATGTGTGCTTGGTGATTCACAGTTGAAGAATGGGTTGTTATGTAAGGCTCATAGTTCCCTGTTTTCAGTTCATCCTGGAAGTACTAAGATGTACAAAGATCTGCGGGAGTATTACTGGTGGGATGGAATGAAAAGAGATATTTCTGATTTTACTGTGAAGTGTTTGACTTGTTAGTAGGTTAAAGGAGAGCTGCAGTTACCAAAAGGGATGCATAAGCCTTTACCAGTGCCAGAGTGGAAATGGGAAAACATATCCATGGAATTTGTTGTCGGATTACTAAAGCGATCTCGAGGTAATAATGCAATCTGGGTTATGGTTGATCGATTAAATAAATCTTCTCATTTCCATGCCATACGAGATACATTTTCCCTAGATCAACTTTTCTATTTGTATCTTAAAGAGATAGTTAGGTTACATGGAGTTCCTCTCTCCATTGTGTCCGGTCGTGATCCCAATTTTACTTCTAACTTTTGTAAAGGCCATCAGAAGTGGTAGGGTACTGAATTAAATTTCAGTATAGCTTTTCATCCACAATCAGATGGGCAGACGGAATGAACAATTCAGACCTTGGAGGATATGCTACGAGCTTGTTTGATGGATTATCAGGGAAGTTGGGACCAACATCTTTCTTTGTTTGATTTTTCTTATAATAACAATTTTCATTCCAGTATACATATGGCACCATTTGAGGAATTATATGGGATGCGGTGTCGAAATCCAGCTTTTTGGGATGAAGTGGGTGAAAGGAAGTTGATGGGACCAGAATTGGTAGAAGTGATGGTAGAAAAAGTTCAGTTGATTCAAAAACACATGAGAACAGCTCAGCGCAGACAGAAAAGTTATGAGAATAACCAGAGGAAGGATCAATCTTTCGAGGTAGGTGATCATGTTTTTCTCAAGGTTTCTCCATGGAAAAGTGTGATGCGATTTGGTAAGAAATGAAAGCTGAGTTCAAGGTTCATTGGACCATATGAAATTCTGGAGAGATTTGTATCAGTTGCATACAGAGTGGCATTACCTCCGAGTTTATCTTAGGTACACAGTGTTTTTCATGTTTCGATGTTGAAAAAGTATATACCAGATCCATCTCATGTTTTGAGCCCAGAGGTAGTTTAGTTGGAAGAGAATCTCTCTTATGAAGAACAACCAGTCTAGATTCTTGACTGAAGGGAGAAGGTGTTTCAAAATAAGGTAATTCACCAGGTAATGGTTTTTTGGAAAAACCAAATAGTCGAAGAGGCAACGTGGGAATCTGAAAATGCTATGAGGGATAAATACCCCCACTTATTTTGATAAATCAATAAAATTGCGAGGACGTAATTCCCAAAAGCGGGGGAAGGAAGTAACATACCAGGTAAATAAAGAATAAAGCATTTTCATATGTATCAATATTTATGAATTAAATATTAATTTTACTTTAACGGGGTTTCTATGCTCGATAGTGTACCCGATACACAACAAAGAGTTTCATTGAAATCTAACGTTGCACACTAGTAATGAAATAATTTTATTTTAATTGGTAGTTAACACATAAACGTTGTATTGGAGGGAATGGATAGAAATAACTAAAATATGATTATATAGGTTTTTTTACAAGTTTTTACATTTATCCAATAAAAGATAAAGTCTTAAAATACGGATAGAATTCAATTTTAGGCATATATACCCTAATTTTCGCTAAAGGTTCACTTATCGTCGTTTGATGGTGAAACGTCATTAAATATAGTTTTGGTCACACTTATAAATTTTATTGGACCAAATAAAACTCTTCTTTATAATCGGGACATCAGAATTTACTTTGTGTAAATTTTTGGTATTTTTCTGATAAAGTTCATTTTATAAATGAATAGTGAAAAATGTTGTATTTTAATTCAAAACCACTTTTTATCTATTTTATTTATATGATTAGATTATATTTTGAATTGTTTTTATTGTTGAATTAGAATATATTTTTACCATTTAATCCAACAGTGGGTATTGGAATTAATTTCACATTGAAATTGGACTTAAACTACTGTCAATCTTTTGATACTTATTATTCCATAAACACATGCTATTTACTCTGACAGTGGGAATTAGTTATTAAATTAATTAATGCAACTTATATTTTATTAATTTTGTAAAATATACATCATTTCTGAATTCATAATATCAAATATTTCTTAGGGTGAAGTTTCAATTTTTTTCTGAAAAACATCAATATTTGATGAATAGTTAAACCACAAAGTGGTACTTAAAAAACTGAATTTTCGTTTAAATGAAATGTAATCACCTCAGTGTTTTGAATTTCAAAAATCTGAAAAACATGGTTTTCATTAATAAGTAAAATGTGGTTCAATGGGATTAAAATAATTTTTTGGTGAATGGTAACTTTTATGTTTTTAATCGCGATTAGAGGTAATTAGTGTAGTTTAAGGTAAAAATAATGTTTTAATAATATGAAATGACCTTGACACATGTCCTACCCTTATTGGATGTGTCATGGAAGACCATGAAAAGCCATGGGTAAACATTGGGACCCCATGGAGCCACTTTGGAAGGAAAATGACATTAATATCTTTTTATTTAATGTTAAAGTAAAAATGTCACAAACATGAGTTGTTTTACTAAAAAAAATTTTAAGTGGAGTTATACAAGTCATATTTTTGACTATAAATATTCATTATAAAGATAAAAAGCTTTCCAACATCATGATAGTTTTTTCACAATTTTTAGACATTAATTAAATTAAATTATTTATGACATCATGATGATACAACGATTACCTCATTATTTAACGATTTAAATAAAATGAAAATATAATGTAAAATATAAGACATACACATGTCAAAAACCTATTGTATGAGTATATTTCAAACTAAAATAACCTTATCCTAAAAATATATAATTTTAGGACCTTTTAAATCTGAAAAAAAATTATGACAAAGTACCCTTTTATAACTTTCCAAGAGTGCCCCTCCTCTCCTCTTATAAAAGGCCCCCACCTCTACCACCTTACCCACACCTCTCAAGACTTTGGCTAAGACAAACCCTGCCCATTTTGTCTCTCCACATCCCTCTATTACTCTTTGAAGCCTCAATTTGGGCAGAAGTCTTCCCAAGGAATCCTTTGATCTCAAATCAAAAAGAGTTACCTGTTTTAAAGGCAGTGTTTTCTTGTTTGTTGTTATGTTTTATTTTTCTTCTCCAACCCCCATAAACACTTTTTATTCCATTATTTAGCAACACAACCAGTATCGTAAATATACTAGGATGTTGTTAAGTGACTTATTCGAGATAGAGTTACACACACCTACATCTAATGGTTAAAAAACATATTGTTTCTGTGGATGGCGAATTTCTGCCTCACAAAACGATGATTTTTCAACACTCATATAACACCTTCAATGGTGGTCATTAAGATGTAAAAATATTTATATATGATATATAATATGTTTATGTTTTACTTAAGCTTCTTTGTTTTTCTTTTATGTCATACATTTATGGTTTCCATTATGGGTAAACGCGATATCTTCATTTTAGGAAGTGCGGACTACCGCCCCCTCAAAGTGATTTGATTCGTTAATGCCATATGTGGGACGTATAAAGGATGGAGTTAAAGTTATTATATATGATGTTATAATGGAATTATAATATAACTTTATATCATTATTATTTCATTCCATTAAAGTATGAGATAGAAATGAAAGTAGCGTCCATGCGTACATATGACTTACTGTCTCCATGAACGGTGCATTTCATTTCATATCCCCAAATGTAATGTACTATTATAAGTACATATATATAATGGATATATATGATGTATGCTACATCTAAATGATTAATATAATTCTGGAATTAAAATATACATATCTCTCATTTAGTTTTAATTCCATTAATATGACATAGAAATGAATGTAGCGTTCATCATTACGTACGGCTTACCGTCTCCATGAATGGTGCATTTCATTTCTTACCTCTAAACGATTATGTAATATTATAAATGCATGTATATACTGGATATATTTGATATATATGACATATACATCATGAATATAATTCTTGATATAATAGATATTTTACCACATGAACAACTTGTAATTATAAAGAGTTTATTTTTTACTCAAGTACCAATGATCGAAAAAAAGACCATTATTAACTTAAATAATTATATAGTGATCAGGACATGGTAATAAGTGATATAAAAGGAATAATTAACTTGAAAAATGTTCTTAAGAAAGTAGTAATTAACTCAATTTTATTATTCCGGATGTTAAAGAATGATCGAGTCAAGTCAGACCCGAGGTAAGGGACTTCATCTCAATCTCCTTTCATTGAGGCATATTTTGTTTTATACACAAAATTCATTTATACGGTGTATAGACCCCTTTGACTTTTAATTTTATTCAAAAAGAATCTTTTTAAATGAAGCGTTTTAATAAAAGACAAAAAGGAATGTTTCTTTTAACGTACGAGGTGACAACAACCTTTTCCGCCGCCGCGAGTATTATTTAGTCTTTGACTTCCTCAATAATCCGTAATTTTTTTTAAATGAAATAAATATCATATACTCTTTTATGTATTTTGGTATTGAAATTGTTTTTTATAATGGATTTGTTATGTCAATATATTTAAGTGAAATATTTTGATCAAATTGTGGAAATTTTTTCTTTCAATTATATTTTTTTTATTTCTTATGATTTTTATAATGGTACTTAGAAATTTGACAGGTGGTTACGTGATAAACCATATGACGGGTGGTTCCATGATTACCAGGATGGGTGGTTATGTTATAACCTCCAATGCATTGGGTATGGAAGTCGGTCGTATGGCTATTCCATTAAGTGATATGTGTGGAAGTCGACCGTATGGTTATTCCATTTAAGTATGTTTATGTCCCAAGTAACCTTTATATGTTATGTGATCTTTATATGGGTTTTATGGAAATCGTTTGGTTAAAAAAGGGTATGTAATGATCGTTTATTCATTGAAGAGATTTTACTACTTCATAAAGGTGAAAAGTATTACTTTGATAATGTATACATGGTTTACTTGTTGTTTTGATAAACTAATAGTTTTCATTCTTTGTGTATCCCTTACTGAGCTTTTTATGATCACCCCAATTTTTTTGAAATGTTTTTCACATGACTTAATGAGGAATTGGGTCATGGATGGGATCAAGGGAAAGTTATGCTATATAAAACATGGAACTTGACATGTTTCTTTTTAAGAGTTTTTATTCTATGGAAACTTAGTAGAAGTGTCTATTTTGTAATCTTTTGAGATGTAATAGTTATGTCCTAATTATCTAAAACTCTAAACCAAAAAAGATCCTCAAGGTGAATTATTCATTTAATTCAATATTAAGTATGTTTTATGGTCGGGGCCTTATAGTTGGTATCATAGGTCAGTTTAGACAACTTTAGGAGTTAGAAAATTATTAAATTATAAATTAATTAACGGTATGATTTAAATGATCTAGAATTTAAAGATTATCATGTTGCTTCGCCTAAGATATTTTTGTGTTCAAAATGGTTTTCCCCAGAGGAAACAAAGTAGCTATGTTGGGACGACATCAGGAGGAAGACAACCTTCCAAATCAGCAACCTAAGACGGTCGGAATCAGAACTGAATAGTTTGTTGTCGTGATGGCACAATTGACTCAGGCTATAAATGGTGGTGGTATCGAAGCATGAGATCATCCAGATCAACGACAGAGGAACATGTTAGTGGTGGAACATTTCATGAGTCAACATCCCCCATCATTCATAGGATCATCTGACCATGTGCAAGATAAAGGGTGGATTAAAGCACTTGAGGAAATATTTTATGTCATGGGGTGTTCAGAAAATCAAAAGGTTAGTCTTTTTGTTTACCATTTTGAAGGTGAAGCTGATCAGTGGTGGTCGATGGTGAAAAATATCAGGAATAGTGATGAGATTGATGATCTTCACTAGGGAGAATTCAAAGGTATGTTTCTTGAGAAATATTTTCCTAAGGTTGTTCGAATTAGGATGGAAAACAGTTCTTAGAATTGAGGCAGGAGGATGACTCAGTGGCTTCTTATGAAGCAAAGTTCACTCGATTGGAAAGGTATGCACCAAACATCATACGAGATCTTGATAGTAAAATAAACCATTTTTTACTCAGGGTTAAAGCCAAAGTATCAAAGGGATTTAGTTTCTTGTTTGTTAAAAAGTTATAAAAAACTTGTTCTATGTGCGGAGAAGGTGGAAATGGAGTTTGCCGATGATCAGGTGTTCTTTGACAAACAATAGAATAAGAGGTCCAGTTGGCAGGCAAAGGGGAAGAATTCATCAAAGAAGCAAGGATGTAAGAAAACAAAATATCCTTCCCACGAGAGGTGTGGTAAAATGCATCCTGGAGAATGTTTATCCAAGTCTAAAAAGTGATTTTGGTGTGGTAAGTCTGGTCATATTGCTCGTAACTGTAAGAAAGATGATCAAGCAGGCAATGAAAATCCAGCGGTAAGAGGTTTTAAGTGTATTGAAATGGGTCATTAAGAAAATGAGTGTCCAACGAAGAACTAAACTGGGGGAAAGCAGCCAGACTACAAGAAGAAAGGGGCGGTGAAATCCTTTGCACCAACTTCAACAGATGTTGGTCCATCGAATGAAGTAGTATCAGGTACACTGTTTGTTTGTTCAGATTATGACAATGTGTTGTTTGATTCAGGGTCTACACACTCTTTCATTTCTGAGATGTTTTCTACTAAATTGGAAATTCCATCTCAAGATATGAATCCAGAACATATGGTAAAAACACCCAGAGGGAACATTGAGAGAAAAACGAATTATAAGAACCTTCCTATCCTTGTGTGTGGAAAGAACCTACCAGCAAACCATATTGTTTTGCCTCTAGTATAGTTTGATGTTATTTTGGGCATGGATTGGATTTCTGTTCATCATGCTATGATTGACTGCAGAGCGAAAATGGTTTCTTTTCAGAAAGATTTTCAGTTTGTGTACAAGAATGAACCCTTGATTTTGATAACATATCAGGAAGTTGAGAAATTAGTAAAATATTGAAATGAATGTTACCTTGCACATATTTTTGAAAATAAAGGAATTGTTCAGATAAATGATGTTCCAGTGGTAAATGAGTATCTTGATGTTTTTTTGATGATTTTCCTGGTATTATTCATTATTGGGATGTTGAATTTACTGTTGACTTAGTTCCTGATTCTAATCCAATTTCAAAACCCCCTTATCGAATGGATCATGTTTATCTTTTAGAGTTAATGAAGCAATTGCAGGAGTTATTAGATAATGATTTCATTCGACCTAGCACATCACCATGGGGTGCTTCTGTATTGTTTGATAAAAAGAAAGATTGCTCAATGAGACATTGCATTGATTATAGAGCCTTGAATAATATTACTATTAAGAACAAGTATCATTTTCCTCATATCGATGATTTGTTTGATCAGCTCCAGGGAGCTCAATATTTTTCGAAGATTGACTTGAGGTTGGGTTACCATCAGTAGAAATTAAAAGAAGTAGACCTTCCGAAGACTGTGTTCCGTACTAGATATGGCCATTATGAATTTGTAGTTATGCCTTTTGGGTTAACCAATGAACCTGTTGTATTCATACAACTTATGAATACAATTTTCCATGAGTTCTTGGATAATTTTGTGGTTTTTTTCATTGATGATATTTTGGTGTTTTCTAAGAGTAAAGAGGAGAATGAATGTCATTTAAGGGTTAACTTGCAAACCTTAAAAGAAATGAAACTATATGGAATATTCAGCAAGTGTGAGTTTTGGTTACAACAAATTTCTTTCCTTGGTCATATTATTTCAAAAAATGGAATAACTGTTGATCTTTCTAAAAACAATTTGTTGATGAATGGAGAAGACCCAAAAATTTAACCAAGATCTGTAGTTTCCTTTGTTTGGTAGGAAACTACAGAAGGTTTGTTGAAAGTTTTTCACGATCATCTAGGCCAATAACTAAGCTAACTCGGAAGGGTGTTAGGTTTATCTAGACAAAAGAATGTGATGATTTTTTTCCGGAGTTGAAAAGAAGATTGGTGAATGCTCACGTTTTGGCACTTACTTCCAGGAATAGTGAGTTTGTTGTCTACATTGATGCTTCATTGAAAGGACTTGGGCGCGTCCTGATGCAAAATGATCAGGTAATTGCTTATACTTCACGACGGTTGAAAACTCATGAGGTAAATTACCCTACACATGACTTGGAATTAGCTTCTGTTGTTTTTGCTATAAAAATTTGGAGGGATCATTTATATGGAGTAAAGTGTGAAATATATTATAAGGCCCCAGCCTTAAACCTTACTTAATCATGAGTTATTACAAGATTACACATTGAGGATCTTTTCGGGTTTAGAGTTTTAGAGAATTAGATCATAAAACATGCATTACATTCCACATATAAACAAAGTGGTTACATAAAGATAGTATTCTTAATTCCCATCAATGGAAACACATTTAAAATAAAACATGGATTATTTCTTGACACATCCTTGACTCTATCATCTTATCATGTACCTTTCCCTTGACCTGTGAAAAACATTTCAAAAACTTGGGATGAGCATAAAAACTCAGTATGGGTTATAAAAAACATGGAAAGGAAACATGAGTTCATATATACATAATAATGAAATCATACTTTACCCATAAAACATAGGCATTTTAACATACCTCATAAAATCATGAATAAATCATAGAAATCATAAGGCATAAAGGTAACTTGAGGCATTCATAACATTCTTACGTAGGGAGTAACCCTCTTGGTTACGTTTGGAATACCCATCATAGTATATTCCCTAAAATCTCTTTGGAGAAACCTTAACGTTTCACTCCTTCGCATTACCCAATGAATTGGAGAGCTATAACGGGCTCACCTGCCCTTAGTTTATCACGGAACCACCCATCTTCATAACAATGCTCAAGAACCATAACATAATCATATCACATAAAACATGCATAAAGGAAACATAAAATTTCCATATTTCAATCACGAGTTATCAATGCAACATATTGATATAAAAACATTATGAAAACCATTTTCAATACCAAAATAAAAGAAAAGTAAAACATGGTATTTATTTTTCGTTTTAAAAAAAGGTATGGCTTGTAGAGGAAGCCGAAACTCAAATAACGGTCACGACGGCGGAGAAGTCGTTGTCGCCGCATACGTACGACAAAAACATTCCCTTTTTTCGTTTAGTAAACGCTTCGTATAAAAAAGATTCCTTTTGAATAAACATAAAAGTAAAAGGGGTTTATACACCGTATAAAAGAAAGTAGTGTATAAAATAAAATATGCCTCAACGAAAGGAGATTGAGACGAAGTCCCATACCTCGTATCCGACTTGACCCGACCGTTCTTTAATCTCCTGAATAATAAACTTGAGTTAATCTCTACTTGCTTATGAATCTTTTTCAAGTTCATTATTCCTTTTATACCATGTTATGAACATCATGTAATCAGTTAAGTTAATAATGTTCATTTTGTCAGTATTTGGTTCTTAAGTCAAAAATAGACTTCTTACATTACATGTTGTTAATTTGGTCAAAGGTTCATTATATCCAGAATGGTATTCATGATGTAGATATCATATATGTCATATATATTCAGTACATACATGCATTAATAATATTACATAATCATTTAGAGGTAAGAAATGAAATGCACCGTTCATGGAGACGGTAATCCGTACGTACGCATGAACGCTACTTTCATTTCTATTTCGTATTTTATAGAACAGAATCATAATGATATAAAGGTATATTATAATTCCAGTATAATATCATATATAATATCATAGTTCCATCCTTTATATGTCCCACATATGGTATTTAACGAATCAAATCACTTTGAGGGGGCGGTAGTCCGCACTTCCTAAAATGAAGATATCGTGTTTACCCATAATGGAAACCAAAAAGGTATGCCAAAAATGAAAAAAACAGAAGCTTAAAGAAAACATAAACATATTATATATCATATATAAAAATAGTGACATCATAATGGCCACCTTTGAAGGTGTTAAATGAGTGTTGAACAATCATCGTTTCGGGAGGCAGAATTTCGCCATCCACGGAAACCGTATGTTCTTTAACCATTTGATGTAGTTGTGTGAGAGTGTAACTCAAATAAATATTATAACAACATCCTTGTATATTTAAGATACTGGTGTTGTTACGAAATAAGTAAATAAAAAGAGTTTAGGGGGTTGGAGAAGCAAAATAAAACAAATGAACATTAGAGAATGAATTACCTTAAAAAGTGTAACTCCTTTTGATTTGAGCCTAAAGGCTTCCTTTGAAAGGATTCTGCCCAAAGGGAATCCTCTAGGATGAGTAGAGGGATGTGTAGAGAGTAAATGGGCAGGGTTTGGCCGAGCCAAAGGCTTGAGGAGTGTGTGAAATGAGGTAGAGTTGGGGGCCTTTTATAAGAGGAGAGGAGGGGCACTTTTGGAAAGTAAAGAAATATTACTTTATTTGAAAATGTGTTTCGGTTTCAAAAGGTCCCAAATTGATATAATTCGTGGATAAGGTGATAGGGCTTCTAAATCAACTCATCCAATAAGTTTTTGACATGTGTAGTTCATAGATTTTACATTATCTTTCCATTTTATTTAAATTGTCAAATAATGATGTCATCGCTGCATCATGATTATGTCATTAATAATTTAATTTATTTAATGTCTAAAAATCATAAAAAAATACTATGATTTAGGAAATCTTTTTATATTTCCAATGACTATTTATAATCAAATATCTGATCTTTATAACCCCATGTAAAAATTGTTTTCGTAAAACATCTCTTGTTTGTGTCATTTTTACTTTAACATTTAATAAAAAGTTATTTATGTCATTTCCAAACCAAAGTGTCTTCATGGGGTCCCCAAGTTGACCCATGGCTTGTCTTGGTCGGCCATGACACAACCAATAAGGTTGGGACATGTTTCTAGGACATTTCATATTATTAAAGCATTATTTATACCTTAAACTACACTAATTACCACTAATCGCGATTAAGAACTTAATAAGTTACTATTCACCAAAAAATTATTATAATCCCATTGAACCACATTTTACTTCTTAATGACAACCATGTATGTCGGATTTTCAAAATTCAATACACATTAGTGGTAAACTTTCATTTAATTGAAAAATCAGTTTGCTTGATTACCACTTAGTGGTTTCACTATTCATCAAAAATTGCAGTTTTTCAGAAAATTACCAAAAATACACCCTAAGATATATTTGATATTCCGAATTCAAAAATGAAGTCTATTTTAAAAAATTCAAATCATATAAGTCACATTAATTAATTTAATAATTAATTCCCGCTGCCAGAGCAAATAGCGTGTTTTTACAAAACAATAAGTATCAAAAGATTGACACCAGTTTAAGTCTAATTTCAAAGTGAAATTGATTCCAATGACCACCATTGGATAAAATGGTAAAAATATATTCTAATTTCACTTCAAAACCAATTCAAAACATAATCTAATCATTTAAATAAATTAGATTAAAAAACAGTTTTGATGTAAAATGCAGTATTTTTTACTATTCATTAAAAAATGAACATTGTCAGAAAAATACCAAAAATTCACACAAGGTAAATCTTGAAGTCCCAATCATAAAGAATAAGTTTATTTTGAAAAACATAGTTTATAAAATTGTCATAATATAGATTCAAAAATGGTTTTCCATCAAAAGGCAGTAAAACAATCTTTTAAGAATATTAGTGTATTCCATGCATAAGATTGTATTTATTTTTATTTTAAGCCTCTATAACACTATCTTAATCATTAATAGACATAGATAAAAATATCTATTATTCATTACTTACTTGGGATGTTACATCCTTCCCCCATTTAGAAAATTGCGTCCCCGCAATTTATTTACTTATCGAATAAATGGGGGTACTTATCCCTCGTTGCATTTTCAGATTCCCATGTTGCCTCTTCAATCATGTGGTTTTTTCACAAAACCTTTACCTGATGAATCACCTTATTCCGTAACACTTGCTCCCTGTGGTCAAGAATCTGGACCGGTTGTTTCTCATAAGATAGGTTCTCTTCCTACTGAACTACCTCTCGACTCAAAACATGAGATGGATCTGGCATATACTTTCTCAACATCGAAACGTGAAAATCATTGTGTACCTGAGATAAACTCGGAGGTAAATCCACTCGGTATGCAACTGATCCAACTCTCTCCAGAATTTCGTATGGTCCAACAAACCTTGGACTCAACTTTCCTTTCTTACCAAATATCATCACACTTTTCCAAGGAGAAACCTTGAGAAAAACATGATCACCTACCTCGAAAGATAGATCCTTCCTCCGGTTATCCGCATAACTCTTCTGCCTGCTCTGAGCTGTTCTCATGTGTTTCTGAATCAGCTGAACTTTTTCTGCCATCTCTTCTACCAATTCTGGTCCCATCAACTTTCTTTCACCCACTTCATCCCAGAAAGCTGGAGTTCGACACCGCTTCCCATATAATGCCTGAAATGGTGCCATCTGTATACCAGAATGAAAACTGTTATTATATGAAAACTAAACCAAAGAAAGATGTTGGTCCCAACTTCCCTGATAATCTATAGAACAAGCTCGTAGCATATCCTCCAATGTCTGAATTGTTCGTTCTGACTGCCCATCTGATTGAGGATGAAAAGCTGTACTAAAATTTAATTCAGTACCCAACCACTTCTGAAGGCCTTTCCAAAAGTTAGAAGTAAACCTGGGATCACGATCAGATACAATGGAGAGAGGAAATCCATGTAACCTGACTATCTCTTTAAGATACAAACGGGAAAGTTGATCAAGAGAGAAAGTATCTCGTATAGCAAGGAAATTAGAAGATTTGGTCAAACGATCAACAATAACCCAGATTGAATTATTATCTCGAGATGTCTTCGGTAATCCAACAACAAAGTCCATGGATATATTCTCCCATTTCCACTCTGGCACTGGTAATGGCTGAAGCATCCCTTTCGGTAACTGCCGCACTGCTTTAACCTGCTGACAAGTCAAACACTTCACAGTAAAATCAGCAATATCTCTTTTCATTCCATCCCACTAGTAATACTCCCGCAGATCTCTATACATCTTAGTACTGCCCGGATGAACTGAAAAAGGAGAACTATGAGGTTCGCATAACAACTCTCTCTTCAACTGTGAATCACAAGGCACACACAATCTCTTCCCAAATCTCAAAACGCAATCATTATCAATGTTGAATTCAGGCAACTTACCTTTCTGAACCAGCTCTACCTTTTTCTGCAACTCACTATCTTGCTTCTGTGCTTGCTTGATTCTATCTGATAGAGAAGATCTCACTGATACCTGAAACAAAACAGAAGGACTCCCTGCACCAACAACTTCTATGCCAAAGTTCATCAAATCCTTAACCAAAGGATCACGTTCCAAACGCAACATTGTTAATGATGCATTACTTTTTCGACTCAAAGCATCAGCCAATTTATTTGCTTTTCCCAGATGGTAATGAATTGTACAAACACAATCCTTGATTAATTACAGCCATCTCCTTTGTTTCATGTTTACCTCTTTCTGAGTGAATATATACTTTAAACTTTTGTGATCGGTATATATGATGCCTCCATATTTTTAAAGCAAAAACAACAGCAGCTAGTTCCAAATCAAGTGTAGGGTAATTTACCTCATGAGTTTTCAACTGTCGTGAAGCATAAGCAATTACCTGATCATTCTTCATTAGGACGCAACCAAGTCCTTTCAATGAAGCATCGCTGTATATAACAAACTCACCATTCCTGGAAGGTAGTGCCAAAACTGGAGCATTCACCAATCTTCTTTTCAATTCCCGAAAAGAATCATCACATTCTTTTGTCCAGATAAACTTAACACCCTTCCGAGTTAGCTTAGTCATTGGACTAGATAATCATGAAAAATTTCTAACAAACCTTCGGTAATAGCCCGCCAAACCAAGGAAGATACGAATCTCGGTTACATTTTTGGGTCTTGGCCATTCTTCCACAACTTTTGTTTTTACAGGATCAACAGTTATTCCATCTTTAGAAACAATGTGACCAAGGAAAGAAATTTTTTGCAACCAAAACTCACACTTGCTGAATTTCCCATACAGTTTCTTTCCTTTTAATGTTTGCAAGATAACCCTTAAATGTTTTTCATGCTCCTCTTTACTTTTAGAAAACACCAAAATATCATCAATGAAAACCACCACAAACTTATCCAAGAACTCATGGAAAATTCTATTCATTAAGTCCATGAATACAGCAGGTGCATTGGTTAGCCCAAAAGGCATTACTACAAATTCATAATGGCCATATATCGTACGGAACGCGGTCTTCGGAATATCTGCCTCCTTTACCTTCAGCTGATGGTACCCCGATCTCAGGTCAATCTTTGAAAAAAACTGAGCTCCCTGGAGCTGATCAAACAAATCATCGATATGAGGCAAAGGATATTTGTTCTTAACAGTGATATTATTCAAGGCTCTATAATCAATGCAAAGTCTCATAGAACCATCTTTCTTTTTAACAAATAAAGCAGGAGAACCCCATGGTGATGTGCTAGGTTTAATGAAACCTTTCTCTAATAAATCTTGCAATTTCTCCTTCAACTCTAAAATTTCAATTTGTGCCATTCGATAAGGGGGTTTTGAAATTGGCTTAGCATCAGGAACTAACTCAACAGTAAACTCCACTTCCCGATCTGGTATTATTCCAGGCAACTCATCAGGAAAACATGAAGATACTCATTTACCACTGGCACATCATTAATCTGAACAGTTCCTTTATTTTCAACGACGTGTTCAAGGTAACATTCATTTCCATCTTTTACAAGTTTCTCGGCCTCTTGATATGTTATCAAAAGTAAGGGTCCATTCCTGTAAACAAACTGAAAGTGTTTCTGAAAAGAAACTTCTTTAGCTCTACAGTCAATCTTAGCATGGTAAATAGAGAGCCAATCCATACCCAGGATAACATAAAACTCTACTAGAGGTAGAACAATAAGGTTTGCAAGTAGGTTCTTTCCACAAATAAGGATATGAATATTCTTATAAATTCTTTTTGCCTCAACATTCCACCCAGGTGTTTTTACCAAAAGTTCAGGAGTCATTTCTTGAGATGGTATTCCCATTTTACTAGAAAAGGTTTCAGAGATGAAGGAATGTGTAGAACCCGAATCAAACAACACACTGGCATAATCTAAAAAAACAAACAAGGTACCTGATACAACTTCATTTGATGGCCCGACATCTGCTGAAGTAGTTGCAAAGGATTTCACCACCCCTTTCTGCTTGTAGTCTAACTGCTTCCCATCACTCAAGCTCCTTGTCGGACACTCGTTTGCATAGTGACCCATCTTATTGCACTTATAACATTTCACTAACTGTAAATCAAATTTGTTCATACCTTCACCTTGATCCTTTTCAGTGCAATCACGAGCCTTATGTCCCATCTTACCACATCAATAGCACTTTCCAGAATTCAGAAGACATTCCCCAGTATGCCTTTTGCCACATTTATCACAAACTGGAAACTTAGTTCTCTTACCATCAGACTTTTTTGAAGAAATCTTACCTTTCTCCTGCCACCTCGGTCTCTTCTTATGCTGGTTGTTATAGAAATCTTGGTCATCAGAAAACTCCATTTCCACCTTCTCAGCACATCGAACAAGCTTTTCATAACTTTTAAACTCATGAGAAGCTAATGCCCTTCGATACTTTGTCTTTAATCCTGAGTAAAAACGATTGATTATACTATCAAGGTCCCGAATAAAATTTGGAGCATACCTTGCCAATCGAGTGAACCTTTCTTCATAGGCAGCCACTAATTCTTCCTCTTTCCTCAATTCCAAGAATTTATTTTCCATCCTAAGTCGAACAGCCTTACGAAAATACTTCTCAAGAAACATACCATTGAATTCATCCCAGTTAAGAGCATCAATCTCATCGACGTCCCTGATATTTTTAACCATAGACCACCACTGATCTGCTTCACCCTCCAAACGGTAAATAGCAAGACTAACCGTTTGATTGTCTGAACACCCCATGACATCAAAAATCTTCTCCAGTGCTTTAATCCACCCTTCAGTAAGCACAGGGTCAGATGATCCTCTGAATGATGGTGGATGTTGCCTCATGAAATGTTCCACCACTGACATGTTCCTCTGCAGTTGGTCTGGCTGATCTCGTGTATGGATACCACCACCATTTATCGCTTGAGTCAACTGCGCCATTACTGCAACAAACTGATCAGTTCCAATTCCGACCATTTCTGGATGCTGATTCGGAAGGTTATTTCCTTCTGTATGCCTTCCTAAGACTGCTTCCCTGTTTCCTCTGTGGAAAACCATTCTGAAAAAACATGTCTTAGATGAAGCAACATGGTAATCTTTAAATGCTATATCATTTCAAGAAAAATATTTTTGGATAATCATTTAATAGAATTATAACTCCTAAATTTACCTAAACCGACCTCTGATACCAACTATAAGGCCCCATCCTTAAACCTCACTTAATCTTGAGTTATTACAAGATTACACATTGAGGATCTTTTCGGGTTTAGAGTTTTAGAGAATTAGATCATAAAACTTGCATTACATTCCACATATAAACAAAGTGGTTACATAAAGATAGTATTCTTCATTCCCATCAATGGAAACACATTTAAAATAAAACATGGATTATTTCTTGACACATCCTTGACTCTATCATCTTATCAAGTACCTTTCCCTTGACCTGTAAAAACATTTCAAAAACTTGGGATGAGCATAAAAACTCAGTATGGGTTATAAAAAAACATGGAAAGGAAACATGAGTTCATATATACATAAGAATGAAATCATACTTTACCCATAAAACATAGGCACTTTAACATACCTCATAAAATCATGAATAAATCATAGAAATCATAAGACATAAAGGTAACATGAGGCATTCATAACATTCTTACGTAGGGAGTAACTCTCTTGGTTACGTTTGGAATACCCATCACAGTATATTCCGTAAAATCTCTTCGGAGAAACCTTAACATTTCACTCCTTCGCGTTACCCAATGCATTGGAGAGCTATAACGGGCTCACCCGCCCTTAGTTTATCACGGAACCACCCGTCTTCATAATAATGTCCAAGAACCATAACATAATCATATCACATAAAACATGCATAAAGGAAACATAAAATTTCCATATTTCAATCACGAGATATCAATACAACACATTGATATAAAAACATTATGAAACCCATTTTCAATACCAAAATAAAAGAAAAGTAAAACATGGTATTTATTTTTCGTTTTAAAAAAAGGTATGGCTTGTAGAGGAAGCCGAAACTCAAATAACGGTCACGACGACGGAGAAGTCGTTGTCGCCGCATACGTACGACAAAAACATTCCCTTTTGTCATTTAGTAAACGCTTCGTATAAAAAAGATTTCTTTTGAATAAACATAAAAGTCAAAGGGTTTTATACACCGTATAAAAGAAAGTTGTGTATAAAATAAAATATGCCTCAATGAAAGGAGATTGAGACGAAGTCCCATACCTCGTATCCGACTTGACCCGACCGTTCTTTAATCTCCTGAATAATAAACTTGAGTTAATCTCTACTTGCTTATGAATCTTTTTCAAGTTCATTATTCCTTTTATACCATGTTATGAACATCATGTAATCAGTTAAGTTAATAATGTTCATTTTGCCGGTATTTGGTTCTTAAGTCAAAAATAGACTTCTTACATTACATGTTGTTAATTTGGTCAAAGGTTCATTATATCCAGAATGGTATTCATGATGTAGATATTATATATGTCATATATACCCAGTAAATACATGAATTTATAATATTACATAATCATTTAGAGGTAAGAAATGAAATGCACCGTTCATGGAGACGGTAATCCGTACGTACGGATGAACGCTACTTTCATTTCTATTTCGTATTTTATAGAACAGAATCATAATGATATTAAGGTATATTATAATTCCAGTATAATATCATATATAATATCATAGTTCCATCCTTTATATGTCCCACATATGGTATTTAACGAATCAAATCACTTTGAGGGGGCGGTAGTCCGCACTTCTTAAAATGAAGATATCGTGTTTACCCATAATGGAAACCATAAAGGTATGCCCAAAATGAAAAAAACAGAAGCTTAAGGAAGACATAAACATATTATATATCATATATAAAAATAGTGACATCATAATGGCCACCTTTGAAGGTGTGAAATGAGTGTTGAACAATCATCGTTTCAGGAGGCAGAATTTCGCCATCCATGGAAACCGTATGTTCTTTAACCATTTGATGTAGTTGTGTGAGTGTGTAGCTCAAATAAATATTATAACAACATCCTTGTATATTTAAGATACTGGTGTTGTCACAAAATAAGTAAATAAAAAGAGTTTAGGGGGTTGGAGAAGCAAAATAAAACAAATGAACATGAGAGAATGAATTACCTTAAAAAGTGTATCTCCTTTTGATTTGAGCCTAAAGGCTTCCTTTGAAAGAATTATGCCCAAAGGGAATCCTATAGGATTAGGAGAGGGATGTGGAGAGAGTAAATGGGCAGGGTTTGGCCGAGACAAACGCTTGAGGAGTGTGTGAAATGAGGTAGAGGTGGGGGCCTTTTATAAGAGGAGAGGAGGGGTACTTTTGGAAAGTAAAGATATATTACTTTATTTGAAAATGTTTTTCAGTTTCAAAAGGTCCCACATTGATACAATTCGTGGATAAGGTGATACGGCTTCGAAATCCACTCATCCAATAAGTTTTGGACATGTTTAGTTCATAGATTTTACATTATCTTTCCATTTTATTTAAATCTTCAAATAATGATGTCATCGCCACATCATGATTATGTCATTAATAATTTAATTTATTTAATGTCTAAAAATCATAAAAAAAATACTATGATGTCGGAAATCTATTTATCTTTCCAATGACTATTTATAATCAATTATCCGATCTTTATAACCCCTTGTAAAAATTGTTTTCGTAAAACATCTCTTATTTGTGTCATTTTTACTTTAACATTTAATAAAAAGTTATTTATGTCATTTCCAAACCAAAGTGTCTCCATGGGGTCCCCAAGTTGACCCATGGCTTGCCTTGGTCGGACATGACACAACCAATAAGGTTGGGACATGTGTCTAGGTCATTTCATATTATTAAAGCATTATTTATACCTTAAACTACACTAATTACCACTAATCGCGATTAAGAACTTAATAAGTTACTATTCACCAAAAAATTATTATAATCCCATTGAACCAATTTTTACTTCTTAATGACAACCATGTATGTCGGATTTTCAAAATTCAATACACATTAGTGGTAAACTTTCATTTAACTGAAAAATCAGTTTGCTTGATTACCACTTAGTGGTTTCACTATTCATCAAAAATTGATGTTTTTCAGAAAATTACCAAAAATTCACCCTAAGATATATTTGATATTCCGAATTCAAAAATGAAGTCTAATTTACAAAATTCAAATCATATAAGTCACATTTATTAATTTAATAATTAATTCACGCTGCTAGAGTAAATAGCGTGTTTTTACAAAACAATAAGTATCAAAAGATTGACACCAGTTTAAGTCTAATTTCAAAGTGAAATTGGTTCCAATGACCACCATTGGATAAAATGGTAAAAATATATTCTAATTTCACTTCAAAACCAATTCAAAACATAATCTAATCATATAAATAAATTAGATTAAAAAACAGTTTTGATGTAAAATGCAGTATTTTTCACTATTCATTAAAAAATGAACATTGTTAGAAAAATAACAAAAATTCACACAAGGTAAATTTTGATGTCCCAATCATAAATAATAAGTTTATTTTGACAAACATAGTTTATAAAATTGTCAAAATATAGATTCAAAAATGGTTTTCCATCAAAAGGCAGTAAAACAATCTTTTAAGAATATTAGTGTATTCCATGCATAAGATTGTATTTATTTTTATTTTAAGCCACTATAACACTATCTTTATCATTAATAGACATAGATAAAAATATCTATTATTAATTACTTACTTGGGATGTTACATCCTTCCCCCCTTTAGAAAATTGTGTCCCCGCAATTTATTTACTTATCGAATAAATGGGGGTACTTATCCCTCATTGCATTTACAGATTCCCATGTTGCCTCTTCAATCATGTGGTTTTTCCACAAAAACATTACCTGATGAATCACCTTATTCCGTAACACTTGCTCCCTATGGTCAAGAATCTGGACCGGTTGTTCCTCATAAGATAGGTTCTCTTCCAGCTGAACTACCTCTGGACTCAAAACATGGGATAGATCTGGCATATACTTTCTCAACATTGTAATGTGAAAAACATTGTGTACCTGAGATAAACTCGGAGGTAAAGCCACTCGGTATGCAACTGATCCAACTCTCTCCAGAATTTCGTATGGTCCAACAAACCTTGGACTCAACTTTACTTTCTTACCAAATCTCATCACACTTTTCCAAGGAGAAACCTTGAGAAAAACATGATCACCTACCTCGAAAGATAGATCTTTCCTCCGGTTATCCGCATAACTCTTCTGCCTGCTCTGAGCTGTTCTCATGTGTTTCTGAATCAGCTGAACTTTTTCTGCCATCTCTTCTACCAATTCTGGTCCCATCAACTTTCTTTCACCCACTTCATCCCAGAAAGCTGGAGTTCGACACCGCTTCCCATATAATGCCTGAAATGGTGCCATATGTATACTAGAATGAAAAATGTTATTATATGAAAACTCAACCAAAGAAAGATGTTGGTCCCAACTTCCCTGATAATCCATAGAACAAGCTCGTAGCATATCCTCCAATGTCTGAATTGTTCGTTCTAACTGACCATCGGATTGAGGATGAAAAGATGTACTAAAATTTAATTCAGTACCCAACGACTTCTGAAGGCCTTTCCAAAAGTTAGAAGTAAACCTGGGATCACGATCCGATACAATGGAGAGAGGAACTCCATGTAACCTGACTATCTCTTTAAGATACAAACGGGAAAGTTGATCAAGAGAGAAAGTATATCGTATAGCAAGGAAATGAGTAGATTTGGTCAAGCGATCAACAATAACCTAGATTGCATTATTACCTCGAGATGTCTTCGGTAATCCAACAACAAAGTCCATGGATATATTCTCCCATTTCCACTCTGCCACTGGTAATGGATGAAGCATCCCTTTCGGTAACTGCCGCTCTGCTTTAACCTGCTGACAAGTCAAACACTTCACAGTAAAATCAGCAATATCTCTTTTCATTCCATCCCACCAGTAATACTCCTGCAGATCTCTATACATCTTAGTACATCCCGGATGAACTGAAAACGGAGAACTATGAGCTTCACATAACAACTCTCTCTTCAACTGTGAATCACAAGGCACACACAATCTCTTCCCAAATCTCAAAACGCAATCATTATCAATGTTGAATTCAGGAAACTTACCTTTCTGAACCAGCTCTACCTTTTTCTACAACTCACTATCTTGCTTTTGTGCTTGCTTGATTCTATCTTATAGAGAAGATCTCACTGATACCTGAAACAAAACAGAAGGACTCCCTGTACCAACAACTTCTATGCCAAAGATCATCAAATCCTTAACCAAAGGATCACGTTCCAAACACAACATTGTTAATGAAGCATTACTTTTTCGACTCAAAGCATCAGCCACTTTATTTGCTTTTCCCGGATGGTAATGAATTGTACCATCATAATCCATGATTAATTCCAGCCATCTCCTTTGTCTCATGTTTAACTCTTTCTGAGTGAATATATACATTAAACTTTTGTGATCGGTATATATGATGCCTCCAAATTTTTAAAGCAAAAACAACAGCAGCTAGTTCCAAATCATGTGTAGGGTAATTTACCTCATGAGTTTTCAACTGTCGTGAAGCATAAGCAATTACCTTATCATTCTGCATTATGACGCAACCAAGTCCTTTCAATGAAGCATCGCTGTATATAACAAACTCACCATTCCTGGAAGGTATTGCCAAAACTGAAGCATTCACCAATCTTCTTTTCAATTCCTGAAAACAATCATCACATTCTTTTGTCCAGATAAAATTAACACCCTTCCGAGTTAGCTTAGTCATTGGACTAGATAACCGTGAAAAATTTCTAACAAACCTTCGGTAATAGCCCGCCAAACCAAGGAAGCTACGAATCTCGGTTACATTTGTGGGTCTTGGCCATTCTTCCACAACTTTTGTTTTTGCAGGATCAACAGTTATTCCATCTTTAGAAACAATGTGACCAAGGAAAGAAATTTGTTGCAACCAAAACCTACACTTGCTGAATTTCCCATACAGTTTCATTTCTTTTAAGGTTTTCAAGATAACCCTTAAATGTTTTTCGTGATCCTCTTTACTTTTAGAAAACACCAAAATATCATCAATGAAAACCACCACAATCTTATCCAAGAACTCATGGAAAATTCTATTAATTAAGTCCATGAAAACAGCAGGTGCATTGGTTAGCCCAAAAGGCATTACTACAAATTCATAATGGCCATATCTCGTACAGAATGCGGTCTTCAGAATATCTGCCTCTTTTACCTTCAGCTGATGGTACCCCGATCTCAGGTCAATCTTTGAAAAAAACTGAGCTCCCTGGAGCTGATCAAACAAATCATCGATATGAGGCAAATGATATTTGTTCTTAACAGTGATATTATTCAAGGCTCTATAATCAATGAAAAGTCTCATAGAACCATCTTTCTTTTTAACAAATAAAACATGAGCACCCCATGGTGATGTTCTAGGTCTAATGAAACCTTTCTCTAATAAATCTTGCAATTTCTCCTTCAACTCTAAAAGTTCAATTTGTGCCATTCGATAAGGGGGTTTTGAAATTGGCTTAGAATCAGGAACTAAGTCAACAGTAAACTCAACATCCCGATCTGGTATTATTCTAGGCAACTCATCAGGAAAAACATCTAGATACTCATTTACCACTGGCACATCATTAATCTGAACAGTTCCGTTATTTTCAACGACGTGTGCAAGGTAACATTCATTTCCATCTTTTACAAGTTTCTCGGCCTCTTGATATGTTATCAAAAGTAAGGGTTCATTCCTGTAAACAAACTGAATGTATTTCTGAAAAGAAAGTTCTTTAGCTCTACAGTCAATCTTAGCATGGTAAATAGAGAGCCAATCCATACCGAGGATAACATCAAACTCTACTAGAGGTAGAATAATAAGGTTTGCAAGTAGGTTCTTTCCACAGATAAGGATAAGAAGATTCTTATAAATTCTTTTTGCCTCAACATTCCCCCCAGGTGTTTTTACCAAAAGTTCAGGAGTCATTTCTTGAGATGGTATTCCAATTTTACAAGAAAAGGTTTCAGAGATGAAAGAATGTGTAGACCCCGAATCAAACAACACACTGGCATAATCTGAAAAAACAAACAAAGTACCTGATACAACTTCATTTGATGGACCGACATATGCTGAAGTAGTTGCAAAGGATTTCACCACCCCTTTCTTCTTGTAGTATAACTTCTTCCCATCACTCAAGCTCCTTGTAGGACACTCGTTTGCATAGTGACCCATCTCATTGCACTTATAACATTTCACTAACTGTAAATCAAATTTGTTCTTACCTTCACCTTAATCCTTTTCAGTGCAATCACGAGCCTTATGTCCCATCTTACCACATCGGTAGCACTTTCCAGAATTCAGAAGACATTCCCCAGCATGCCTTTTGCCACATTTATCACAAACTGGAAACTTAGTTCTCTTACCATCAGACATTTTTGAAGAATTCTTACCTTTCTCCTGCCACCTTGGTCTCTTCTTCTGCTGGTTGTTATAGAAAACTTGGTCATCAGCAAACTCCATTTCCACCTTCTCAGCACATTGAACAAGCTTTTCATAACTTTTAAACTCACGAGAAGCTAATTCCCTTCGATACTTTGGCTTTAATCCTGAGTAAAAACGATAGATTTTACTATCAAGGTCCCGAATAAAATTTGGAGCATACCTTTCCAATCGAGTGAACCTTTCTTCATAGGCAGCCACTAAGTCTTCCTCTTGCCTCAATTCCAAGAATTTCTTTTCCATCCTAAGTCGAACAACCTTAGGAAAATACTTCTCAAGAAACATACCTTTGAATTCATCCCAGTAAAGAGCATCAATCTCATCGGCGTCCCTGATATTTTTAACCATAGACCACCACTGATCTGCTTCACCCTCCAAACAGTAAATAGCAAGACTAACCTTTTGATTGTCTGAACACCCCATGACATCAAAAATATTCTCCAGTGCTTTAATCCACCCTTCAGCTAGCACAAGGTCAGATGATCCTCTGAATTATGGTGGATGTTGCCTCATGAAATGTTCCACTACTGACATGTTCCTCTGCGGTTGGTCTGGCTGATCTCGTGTATGGATACCACCGCCATTTATCGCTTGAGTCAACTGCGCCATTACTGCAACAAACTGATCAGTTCCAATTCCGACCATTTCTGGATGCTGATTCGGAAGGTTATTTCCTTCTGTATGCCTTCCTAAGACTGCTTCCCTGTTTCCTCTGTGGAAAACCATTCTGAAAAAACATGTCGTAGATGAAGCAACATGGTAATCTTTAAATGCTATATCATTTCAAGAAAAATATTTTTGGATAATCATTTAATAGAATTATAACTCCTAAATTTACCTAAACCGACCTCTGATACCAACTATAAGGCCCCAGCCTTAAACCTCACTTAATCTTGAGTTATTACAAGATTACACATTGAGGATCTTTTCGGGTTTAGAGTTTTAGAGAATTAGATCATAAAACTTGCATTACATTCCACATATAAACAAAGTTGTTACATAAAGATAGTATTCTTCATTCCCATCAATGGAAACACATTTAAAATAAAACATGGATTATTTCTTGACACATCCTTGACTCTATCATCTTATCAAGTACCTTTCCCTTGACCTGTAAAAACATTTCAAAAACTTGGGATGAGCATAAAAACTCAGTATGGGTTATAAAAAAACATGGAAAGGAAACATGAGTTCATATATACATAAGAATGAAATCATACTTTACCCATAAAACATAGACACTTTAACATACCTCATAAAATCACGAATAAATCATAGAAATCATAAGACATAAAGGTAACTTGAGGCATTCATAACATTCTTACGTAGGGAGTAACTCTCTTGGTTACGTTTGGAATACCCATCACAGTATATTCCGTAAAATCTCTTCGGAGAAACCTTAACGTTTCACTCCTTCGCGTTACCCAATGCATTGGAGAGCTATAACGGGCTCACCCGCCCTTAGTTTATCACGGAACCACCCGTCTTCATAATAATGTCCAAGAACCATAACATAATCATATCACATAAAACATGCATAAAGGAAACATAAAATTTCCATATTTCAATCACGAGATATCAATACAACACATTGATATAAAAACATTATGAAACCCATTTTCAATACCAAAATAAAAGAAAAGTAAAACATGGTATTTATTTTTCGTTTTAAAAAAAGGTATGGCTTGTAGAGGAAGCCGAAACTCAAATAACGGTCACGACGACGGAGAAGTCGTTGTCGCCGCATACGTACGACAAAAACATTCCCTTTTGACATTTAGTAAACGCTTCGTATAAAAAAGATTTCTTTTGAATAAACATAAAAGTCAAAGGGTTTTATACACCGTATAAAATAAAGTTGTGTATAAAATAAAATATGCCTCAATGAAAGGAGATTGAGACGAAGTCTCATACCTCGTATCCGACTTGACCCGACCGTTCTTTAATCTCCTGAATAATAAACTTGAGTTAATCTCTACTTGCTTATGAATCTTTTTCAAGTTCATTATTCCTTTTATACCATGTTATGAACATCATGTAATCAGTTAAGTTAATAATGTTCATTTTGTCGGTATTTGGTTCTTAAGTCAAAAATAGACTTCTTACATTACATGTTGTTAATTTGGTCAAAGGTTCATTATATCCAGAATGGTATTCATGATGTAGATATTATATATGTCATATATACCCAGTAAATACATGAATTTATAATATTACATAATCATTTAGAGGTAAGAAATGAAATGCACCGTTCATGGAGACGGTAATCCGTACGTACGCATGAACGCTACTTTCATTTCTATTTCGTATTTTATAGAACAGAATCATAATGATATTAAGGTATATTATAATTCCAGTATAATATCATATATAATATCATAGTTCCATCCTTTATATGTCCCACATATGGTATTTAACGAATCAAATCACTTTGAGGGGGCGGTAGTCCGCACTTCTTAAAATGAAGATATCGTGTTTACCCATAATGGAAACCATAAAGGTATGCCCAAAATGAAAAAAACAGAAGCTTAAGGAAAACATAAACATATTATATATCATATATAAAAATAGTGACATCATAATGTCCACCTTTGAAGGTGTGAAATGAGTGTTGAACAATCATCGTTTTGGGAGGCAGAATTTCGCCATCCATGGAAACCGTATGTTCTTTAACCATTTGATGTAGTTGTGTGAGAGTGTAGCTCAAATAAATATTATAACAACATCCGTGTATATTTAATATACTGGTTTTGTTACAAAATAAGTAAATAATAAGAGTTTAGGGGGTTGGAGAAGCAAAATAAAACAAATGAACATGAGAGAATGAATTACCTTAAAAAGTGTAACTCCTTTTGATTTGAGCCTAAAGGCTTCCTTTGAAAGGATTCTTCCCAAAGGGAATCCTCTAGGATGAGGAGAGGGATGTTGAGAGAGTAAATGGTCAGGGTTTGGCCGAGCCAAAGGCTTTAGGAGTGTGTGAAATGAGGTAGAGGTGGGGGCCTTTTATAAGAGGAGAGGAGGGGCACTTTTGGAATGTAAAGAAATATTACTTTATTTGAAACTGTGTTTCGGTTTCAAAAGGTCCCACATTGATATAATTCGTGGATAAGGTGATAAGGCTTCGAAATCCACTCATCCAATAAGTTTTGGACATGTGTAGTACATAGATTTTACATTATCATTCCATTTTATTTAAATCGTCAAATAATGATGTCATCGCTGCATCATGATTATGTCATTAATAATTTAATTTATTTATTGTCTAAAAATCATAAAAAAATACTATGATGTATGAAATCTTTTTAGCTTTCAAATGACTATTTATAATCAAATATCTGATCTTTATAACCCCATGTAAAAATTGTTTTCGTAAAACATCTCTTGTTTGTGTCATTTTTACTTTAAAATTTAATAAAAAGTTATTTATGTCATTTCCAAACCAAAGTGTCTCCATGGGGTCACCAAGTTGACCCATGGCTTTTATTGGTCGGCCATGACACAAAAAATAATTTTGGGACATGTGTCTAGGTCATTTCATATTATTAAAGCATTATTTATATCTTAAACTACACTAATTACCACTAATCGCGATTAAGAACTTAATAAGTTACTATTCACCAAAAAATTATTATAATCCCATTGAACCACATTTTACTTCTTAATGACAACCATGTATGTCGGATTTTAAAAATTCAATACACATTAGTGGTAAACTTTCATTTAACTGAAAAATCAGTTTGCTTGATTACCACTTAGTGGTTTCACTATTCATCAAAAAATTGAAGTTTTTCAGAAAATTACCAAAAACTCACCCTAAGCTATATTTGATATTCAGAATTAAAAAATGAAGTCTATTTTACAAAATTCAAATCATATAAGACACATTAATTAATTTAATAATTAATTCCCGCTGCCAGAGCAAACAGCGTGTTTTTACAAAACAATAAGTATCAAAAGATTGACACCAGTTTAAGTCTAATTTCAAAGTGACATTGATTCCAATGACCAACATTGGATAAAATGGTAAAAATATATTCTAATTTCACTTCAAAACCAATTCAAAACATAATCTAATCATATAAATAAATTAGATTAAAAAACATTTTTGATGTAAAATGCAGTATTTTTCACTATTCATTAAAAATGAACATTGTCAGAAAAATACCAAAAATTCACACAAGGTAAATTTTGATGTCCCAATAATAAATAATAAGTTTATTTTGACAAACATAGTTTATAAAATTGTCAAAATATAGATTCAAAAATGGTTTTCCATCAAAAGGCACTAAAACAATCTTTTAAGAATATTAGTGTATTCCATTCATAAGATTGTATTTATTTTTATTTTAAGCCTCTATAACACTATCTTAATCATTAATAGACATAGATAAAAATATCTATTATTCATTACATACTTGGGATGTTACATATATACTGATAAAAAAGTTTAAAGTAAATACTCACTCAGAAAGAATTGAACATGAGACATAGGAGATGGATGGAATTAATCAAGGATTATGATTGTACAATTCATTACCTTTCAGGAAAAGCAAATAAAGTGGCTGATTCTTTGAGTCTAAAAAGTAATGATTCATTAACCATGCTACGTTTGGAACGAGATCATTTGGTTTTTTATTTGATGAACTTTGGCATAGATGTTATTGGGGTAGGAGGTTCTTCTGTTTTGTTTCAGGTATCAGTGAGATCATCCCTATCAGTTAGAATTAAGAAAGCACAAATGTAAGATAGTGAGTTGTAGAAAAAGTTAGAGCTGGTTCATAAGGGTAAGTTGCCTGAATTAAACATTGATAATGATTGTGTCTTGAGGATTGGGAAGAGATTATGTGTGCCTGGTGATTCACAGTTGAAGAATGAGTTGTTATGTGAGGCTCATAGTTCCTCGTTTTCAGTTCATCCTGGCTATACTATGGTGTACAGAGATCTGCAGGAGTATTACTAGGGGGATGGAATGAAAAGAGATATTGCTGATTTTACAATGAAGTGTTTGACTTGTCAGCAGGTTAAAATAGAGTGGTAGTTACTGAAAGGGATGCTTCAACCTTTACCAGTGCCAGAGTGGAAATGGGAAAACATATCTATGGACCTTGTTGTGGGATTACCAAAGACATCTCGAGGTAATAATGCAATCTGGGTTATAGTTGATCGGTTAACTAAATCTGCTCATTTCCTTGCCATACAAGATACTTTTTCCCTAGATCAACTTTCCCATTTGTATCTTAAAGAGATAGTCAGGTTACATGGAGTTCCTCTCTCTATTGTGTCCGATCATGGTCCCAGGTTTACTTCTAACTTTTGGAAAGGGTTTAAGAAGTCATTGGGTACTGAATTAAATTTTAGTACAGCTTTTCATCCACAATCAGATGGGAAGCCAGAACGAACAATTCATACCTTGGAGGATATGCTACGAGCATGTTCGATAGATTATCAGGGAAGTTGGGACCAACATCTTTCGTTGGTTGAGTTTTCTTATAATAACGGTTTTCATTCTAGTATACCGATGGAACCATTTGAGGCATTATATGGGAAGCAGTGTCAAACTCCAGCTTTTTGGGATGAAGTGGGTGAAAGGAAGTTGATGGGACCAGAATTGGTAGAAGAGATGGCAGAAAAAGATCGGTTGATTCAGAAACACATGAGAACAGCTCAGAGCAGACAGAAAAGTTATGTGGATAACTGGAGGAAGGATCTATCATTCTAGGTAGGTGATCATGTCTTTCTCAAGGTTTCTCCATTGATAAGTGTGATGCGATTTGGTAAGAAAAGAAAGTTGAGTCCAAGGTTCATTGGACCATATGAAATTCTGGAGAGATTTGGATCAGTTGCATACATAGTGGCATTACCTCCGAGTTTATCTTAGATACACAATGTTTTTTATGTTTTGATGTTGAGAATATAAATGCCAGATCCATCTCATGTTTTGAGCCCATAGGTAGTTGAGTTGGAAGAGAATATTTATTATGAAGAACAACCAGTCCAGATTCTCGACCTAAGAGAGAAGGTGTTGCGAAATAAGGTAATTCACCAGGTAATGGTTTTGTGGAAAACCCATATGGTTGAAGAAGCAACGTGGGAATCTGAAAATGCTATGAGGGATAAATACCCCCAGTTATTTTGATAAGTGAATAAAATTGCGAGGACGCAATTCAAAAAAGGGGGGAAGGATGTAACATCCCTAGTAAATAAAGAATAAATCATTTTCATATTTATTAATATTTACTAATTAAATATTAATTTTACTTTAAAGGGGTTGCTATGTTCAATAGTGTACCCGATACGCAACAAAGAGTTTCATTGAAATATTATGTTGCACACTAGTAATGAAATAATATTATTTTAAATGGTAGTTAACAAATAGTCGTTGTATTAGTGGGAATGGATAGAAATAACTAAAATATGATTAAATATGTTTTTTAAATGTTTTTACATTTATCCAGTAAAAGATAAAGGCTTAAAATAAGGAAAGAATTCAATTTTAGGCATATATACCCTAATTTTCACTAAATGTTCACTTATCACGTTTTGATGGTGAACCATCATTAAATATAGTTTTGGTCAAACATATACATTTATTGGACCAAATAAAACTTTTCGTTAGAATCGGGATATCAAAATTTACTTTGTGTAAATTTTTGGTATTTTTCCGATAAAGTTCATTTTTTTAATGAATAGTGAAAAATGTTGTATTTTAATTCAAAACCTCTTTTTAATATAATTTATTTATATGATTATATTATATTTTGAATTGGTTTTAGAGTTGAATTAGAATGTATTTTTACCATTTAATCCAATAGTGGTTGTTGCAATTAATTTCCCTTTGAAATTGGACATAAACTAGTGTCAATCTTTTGATACTTATTGTTTCATAAAAACACGTTATTTGCTCTACAAGCGGGAATTAATTATTAAATTAATTACTGAAACATATATGTTTTGAATTTTGTAAAATAGAAATCATTTCTGAATTCAGAATATCAAATATAGCTTAGGATGATGTTTTGGTATTTTTCTGAAAAACATCAATTTTTGATGAATAGTGAAACCACTAAGTTGTACTTAAGAAAACTGTTTTTTCGTTTAAATGAAATTTTACCACCTCTATGTTTTGAATTTCAAAAATTGTACATAAAGGGTTGTCATTAAGATGTAAAATGTGGTTCAATTGGATTAAAATACTTTTTTTGGTGAATAGTAAGTTTTATGTTTTTAATCGCGATTAGAGGTAATTAGTGTAGTTTAAGGTAAAAATAATGTATTAATAATATGAAATGACCTTGGAACATGTCCTACCATTATTGGATGTTTCATGGCCGACCAAGAAAACCCATGGATCAACTTTGGGACCCCATGGAGCCACTTTGGAAGGAAAATGACATTAATATCTTTTTATTTAATGTTAAAGTAAAAAATGTCACAAACATGAGTTGTTTTACTAAAATAATTTTTAAGTGGGGTTATACATGTCATATTTTTTACTATAAATATTCATTAGAAATATAAGAAGGCTTCCTACATCAGGATATATTTTTATAAATTTTAGACATTAAATAAATTAAATTATTTATGACATCATGATGATGCAGCGATTACCTCATTATATAACGATTTAAAAAAAATGAAACGATAATGTAAAATCTAAGACCTTCACATGTCAAAAACCTATTGGATTAGTATATTTTGAACTCCTATCACCTTATCTTAGAAATATATAATTTTTGGACCTTTTAAATCCAAAAAGCATTTTATGATAAAGTAACCTTTTATAACTTTCCAAGAGTGCCCCTCCTCTCCTCTTATAAAAGGATCCCACCTCTACCACCTTACCCACACCTCTCAAGCCTTTGGCTCAGCCAACCACTGCCCATTTCGTCTGTCCACATATATCTATTACTTCTTGAAGCCTCACTTTGGGAATAATTCTTCCCAAGGAAGCCTTTGATCTCAAATAAAAAAGAGTTACCCGTTTTAAAGGTAGTGTTTTCTCTTGTGTTCTTATGTTTTATTTTACTTCCCCAAACCCCCTAAACTCTATTTATTCCTTTATTTTGCCAAAACACCAGTATCTTCAATATACTAGGATGTTGTTATGCGTTGGATTTGAGATACACATACACACACCTACAACTAATGGTTAATGAACATACTGTTTCTGTGGATGGTGAATTTCTGCCTCACGAAACGATGATTGTTCAACACTCATATATGTAACAACCCAAAATTTTGAATAAATATTATTTCCTAATTTTATGTGTTATTTTATTTTATTTTTATACTCAACACAAATGTTTCATTTGATAAAATGAGTATAATTAAAATGATACCATTGGTTTTTGACTGTTATATGACCATTAGTCTATATGACCGCTGGAAACTAAACATTTTGATTATTGTCTCTAAATAAAAGTAATCTTGGTTAATTAATATAGAAATAAGATTCGATGGCCTCACCCAGTAGTCTTGGACCAATCGAAGCCCATCTAACAGAACTTGTGAAGGAGGTAGCACCACTGGGCTTTGCTCTGGACCAAACCCAAGCTGAACTTCATCGTATAAAGCTAGAACGGGATTGCCTTCGTGAGAAGTTCAAACTGATAGAAATTACTACTCGTGCGATGTTGGCCGAGCCTCCCTCAGATTCTATCACCTTAGCACACCTTACACTTAGGTCCTATGCTGGTATGATAAGAGGCTATGTAAGGAGACCGTAACTTTCTTGTATAATCCTTTGTTTTAAATAAAAATTTCGAATCCTTTTATGATTTTTCAAATGACCGGATAAATATAGTATGCATATTTTTGATGAATTTTAGAAAAAGGATATTTTAAAAATGGTTGTGTAAACCTTAAATAATTAAAAAAATGTGTAATGATTTTCGAAAAATGGTCTTCTACAATTATGTTCAGTACGAAATTTAGAGTCTAATAAGATCAACTTGATTTTTGATGAATAGTAAATTATGAATAGTAATTTTATTATTAGGATTAATAATGTGTCCAAATAGATTAGTAATCTCACTTAAAGAAAGTATTAAAATAAGCTAGGCACTTTGATTAAGTAACGTGATTCAATAAAATGGTTAAATAAGGGTTTCATAAATTATTTTTCAAGTATTAGTATTTTCAAATGAATAGTGTTTTTTAATTAAAATTTTAATTAAAAATATTTAGAAAATTATTTTTATAAAATGGACTTCATTTTTGAACTCAGAGCATCGATATTTTGTTAAGGTAATTTTTGGGGATTTTTCTGAATTTTTTTTTCGATGAATAGTGTTTTAATTACAAATTTAATTAAAAATATTTAGAAAATTATATTTATAAAATGGATTTCATTTTTGAAATCAGAGAATTGATATTTGGTTAAGGTGAAATTTTGGGATTATTCTGAGAAAGTTGAATTTTCGATGAATAGTGAAAATACAGTTTTTAAGTTACGGGTGTTTAATGACATCATTAAATGATGTATTAAGTTTGTAACCAATATTTTCGAATTATGAATAGTGAGATAAGGTATTAGGTGTCCCAAGTGGCCAATACAATGGGCAAATACCATGGGAAAGCCCATGGTTTTGCCAAAACCACTAATGAGATGTCCCTTTGCCATTAATGCCTTGTCCCCTCACTTTCCCTATTAATACCAAGCCCTCCTCTCCACTTTTCGACACCAAAACCATCCTCAACAATTTTCTGGTCTCCTTACCTCCCAAGGAGTCCTCCCAAGGTGCCCCCAAGCCCTCAAGGTCCCAACCTTTGAGTTTTAAGAGTTACGTTTTAAGGTAAGGGATCCGACCTCTCTCTTTCTTTTCAAGTGATCTCTTTTATGTCATTTCTTTTATGCTCCAAGTTCTTATGTTGGAGGATGTTCTTTTATATTCATTATACTGTCCTTTTTATGTTCATATTATGAGAGACCCCCTATTACTCTCATAATTTCATTTTATGAATGTTTAAGTGGCGCCGTTAGGCTGCCGAAATTTTTGTAACGGAATCTTTCACCCTTCTCATTTTCAAGTTCTATTTTCTTGTCAAGTCTTTCAAGTTAATTTTTATTATGTTGGGGTATGATCTCTATATCTATCATACTGAAATATTATATTCATATGATGAGAGACCCTATTTGATCTTGTCAATTCATTTTTTGAAGCTTAAGTGACGCCGTTAGGCTGCCGAATTTTTAAGGGGATTCTTTCACCCTTCTCATTCTTTTCAAAGTTCTAATTTCATGTCAATTATTTCAAATTACTTTTTATTGGGGTATGATCTCTATATCTATCATACTGAACTATTATGTTCACATGATTAGAGACCCTATTTGACCTTTTCAAATCATTTTTGTTGAAGCTTAAGTGACGCCGTTAGGTTGCTGAATTTTCATAAGAGAAATCTAATTCTTGTCTTCCTTCCATGTTTTTCATTTCAAATGGTATGTCATTAAAATTTAATTACCATGTTCATATATCCTTATAATTCTTCTCCTATAATGTTTTATGGGTCATTTATGAATGTTGGACCCATGTCCCCTCTCTTTTCAATGTTTTCTAAAACCCCGAAACATAGCCATTATGCTGCAGAATTTTTGTCTCAAAATGCCTCTCTCTTTTCTCAAAATTATTTTATGTTATAAAGTGAATACTCAAAGCATTAATTTCTACAGGGGTATTCAAATATATATCAAAATGTTCTATTTTAAATTCTGGGATTTACATACATGAGACCCGCTCTCCCCTTCCGTGGGTTTAAAGTGACGTAAAGATCATGTCTTTAAAGCAGTTTATAAAACGTTATGATTATGAAATGAAACCCATTTATTTTATTCTATATGGGTTATTTATGAAATGTTTGATGATGATATATGTGGATCACATGATAATAGAGGCAAATTTAAGGGTGTGCCCTGATAGCGCTCCAATGCATTGGGTAATGATGTAACCACTAGAGATTACAATTTTCACGATACCCTGGTGAATAACCTTGGTAATTTTCAAATGACACCTTGGGTATGGACCATGGTGATATGTTCATGATTTTCTATGTTAAATGTTGCAGCCACATCTTCATGTTATGAAAAATTTTATTTTTATTATGATATATCTCATGATTTCTTTCTCATGCCTTAAAGTTCTTTTCATGGCCATATTGAAGTATCTCAAGTTCACATGTAAAATGTTTCTCTTGATTTCCTTACTGGGCCTTCTGCTCACCCTTTTCTTTTGATGTATATTCCCAGGTTATGAGATGCAGTAATGAACCTAGGATGAACTCGAGGAGAAGCCTTTCAATTTTTTAAGAATAATGTTTTATGTTTTCATGTTTTAAGTTCCTGGTTTTCAAGACACTAAACCTTAAAGATCCTCGGTTTTGTAAAAATGTAATGAAAGTATATGTGATAAAAAGGAGGGATGTTATAGTTGGTATCAAAGGATGGTTTAGTTATTTGTGGAAATTAGGATATGAAAACTCTAGGAATAACCCTATAGAAAATTTTAAATATAGGAAATCTTCTTGGTATTTTGGTGAGTATTGAGTAAGGGGTTGCCAAGCAAATACATTCCTGTCTGGATACGAGCAGGTAGAGGTGGCTCTGGCACAGATGTACATAGGGGTAGAACCTGAAAACACCGCTTTGAGCTAGACTCAAACGGGAACTGGTACACGACAATGGGCCTTGCTGCACTCTTGGTTACGACACTCCCGGGGGATATGCTTTGGTAAATTCATAAGCTTGGTATGAACCATTGTTATAGGAACAATTATAAAATAAAATAAAGATTCACATAAGAATATATGATCATGGATAACCTAGATGGTAACCTAGGGGATCACAAGTTAGGGTATACTTTTCTTCTACAAGTTATCCTTATATGCTTTAAGTTCCTTTTCAAGATTATTGGTTAAGTATTTAAGCCCATAATTATACTTTCTCTTCTTAGTTAATGGTGGGAAATGGAATAACGTGTCCCAACAACCAATGTGATAGGAAATGCGATGATTTCCGTACTAATATGACAGAGATGATTAGGGGATTAAAAGATGATTATTATTTTGGAAGACGTTCACTATTTTGGGGACCCTAAATGATAGAGGTAAATAGATTACTATAATATTTTCATTGAGGAGTAAGGTTGACTTATATTTTGAATAATTTATGAATTTAAGGTGGACATATAGTAATTTAGGTTACTTATGGGAATGATTAACCTATCTTGGGTAAAATATGTTTAGGATAGGTAATTTTGTTATAAGATGTTAGGAGTGGTTGATGTTGTCTGGAGATGAACAATGAAGTTGTTTTGGAATACTATGTTATCAAATACTTCTTGTATTTGGGTTTCAATCTTAGTTGATTTATTTTGAGGAATTTTAAGGACCGTTATTTATGGAATGGGCTATGATGAACTTTGGGTAGTACCATGGAACTTTGAAGATTTAAAAGTAGTTTCTATTCCTATGGGATTCTTTATTTTTGAAGAGTTGTTTTACCTTAACCTTTCTGTTTTTGGGATAATGTTTAAAGATAGAAGAAATAGATAGTTAATCTTTTGTAGATTATGTGATTCTCTAGAAGATGATTCTTGTTCTTTTATGAGACTAAGTGTTTTTGAATTCTCATCATTTGGAGAAAAGATTAGTGTTGGTAGGGACTTATTAGAGGATGAAACTCTACGTGAAGGTAAGTATATTTTCTTATGTTTTTGTTCTATATAGTAAATGAATTCCTCAAAATTATGAAAAGGAACGTAAAAAAAATGTTGTTGGTTTAATTTTCCTACTAGGTAATCAATGACCGTTTACACACATCATAATTTTGGGATTTTCTTATGGTTAACTTTCTCCTAATCATGTTATCTATCACTCTTCCTCAGAACTTGACCCTTTGTTTTTCTTCCATGTCCATATTTTCCTACATGGAATCCTAGTGTGGGATAACTCGGGTGACATTCGTACTTCCCTTTCATTCTTTTAAAGTAATAGATTTACTCACTCCTTTTCCAATGTGGGACTTTGAATAAAATTTTAAAAAATTGCGAGGATGCAATTTCTTAAGGGGGGAAGATTGTAACAACCCAAAATTTTGAATAAATCTTGTGTCCTAATTTTATGTGTTATTTTATTTTATTTTTATACTCAACAAAAATGTTTCATTTGATAACTTGAGTATAATTAAAATGATACCATTGGTTTTTGACTGTTATATGCCCATTGGTCTATATGACCGCTATAAACTAAACGTTCTGATTATTGTCTCTAAATACCAGTAATCTTCATTAATTAATATAGAATGAAGATTCGATGGCCTCACCCAGTAGTCTTGGACCAATCGAAGCCCATGTAACAGAACTTGGGAAGGAGGTAGCACTACTGGGCTTTGCTCTGGACCAAACCCAAGCTGAACTTCATCGTATAAAGCTAGAACGGGATTGCCTTCGTGAGAAGTTCAAACTGATAGAAATTACTACTCGTGCGATGTTGGTCGAGCCTCCCTCAGATTCTCTCACCTTAGCAAACCTTACACTTAGTTCCTATGCTGGTGTGATAAGGGGCTATGTAAGGAGACCGTAACTTTCTTGTATAATCCTTTGTTTTAAATAAAAATTTCGATTCCTTTTATGAATTTTCAAATGACCGGATAAATATAGTATGCATATTTTTGATGAATTTTAAAAAAGGAAATTTTAAAAATGGTTGTGTAAACGTTAAATAATTAAAAATGTGTAATGATTTTCAAAAAATGGTCTTCTACAATTATGTTCAGTACAAAATTTAGAGTCTAATAAGATCAACTTGATTTTAGATGAATAGTAAATTATGAATAGTAATTTTATGATTAGGATTAATAATGTGTCCAAATAGATTAGTAATCTCACTTAAAGAAAGTATTAAAATAACCTAGGCACTTTGATTAAGTAACGTGATTCAATAAAATGGTTAAATAAGGGTTTCAGAAATTATTATTAAAGTATTAGTTTTTTCGGGTGAATAGTGTTTTTTAATTAAAATTTTAATTAAAAATATTTAGAAAATTATTTTTATAAAATGGACATCATTTTTGAACTCAGAGCATCGATATTTTGTTAAGGTAATTTTTGGGGATTTTTCTGAAAAAAATAAATTTTTGATGAATAGTGTTTTTAATTAAAAATTTAATTAAAAATATTTAGAAAATTATTTTTATAAAATGGATTTCATTTTTGAAATCAGAGAATTGATATTTGGTTAAGGTGAAATTTTGGGGTTATTCTGAGAGTTGAATTTTCGATGAATAGTGAAAATACAGTTTTTAAGTTACGAGTGTTTAATGACATCATTAAATGATTTATTAAGTTTGTAACCAATATGTTCGAATTATGAATAGTGAGATAAGGTATGAGGTGTCCCAAGTGGCCAATACCATGGGCAAATACCATGGGAAATCCCATGGTTTTTCCAAAACCACTAATGAGGTGTCCTTTTGCCATTAATGCCTTGTCCCCTCACATTCCCTATAAATACCAAGCCCCCCTCTCATCCTTTCGACTCCAAAACCATCCTCAACGAAGTTCGGGTCTCCTTACCTCCCAAGGAGTCCTCCCAAGGTTCCCCAAAGCCCTCAAGGTCCCAACCTTTGAGTTTTAAGAGTTACGTTTTAAGGTAAGAGATCTGACCTCTCTCTTTCTTTTCAAGTGATCTCTTTTATGTCATTTCATTTATGCTCCATGCTCTAAAGTTGGAGGATGTTCTTTTATATTAATTATACTTTCCTTTTTATGTTCATATGATGAGAGACCCCCTCTTACTCTCATCATTTCATTTTATGAATGTTTAAGTGGCGCCGTTAGGCTGCCGAAATTTTTGTAACAGATTCTTTCACCCTTCTCATTTTCAAGTTCTATTTTCTTATCAAGTCTTTCAAGTTCATTTTTATTATGTTGGGGTATGATCTCTATATATATCATAATGAACTCTAATTATCATATGATGAGAGACCCTATTTGATCTTGTCAATTCATTTTTTGAAGCTTAAGTGACGCCGTTAGGCTGCCGAATTTTTAAGGGGATTCTTTCACCCTTCTCATTCTTTTCAAAGTTCTAATTTCATGTCAAGTCATTCAAATTACTTTTTATTGGGGTATGATCTCTATATATATCATACTGAACTCCTATTTTCACATGATGAGAGACCCTATTTGATCTTTTCAAATCATTTTTGTTGAAGTTTAAGTGACGCCGTTAGGCTGCCGAATTTTCATAAGAGAAATCTAATTCTTGTCTTCCTTCCTTGTTTTTCATTTCAAATGGTATGTCATTAAAATTTTATTACTATGTTCATATATCCTTCTACTTCTTCCCCTCTAATGTTTTATGGGTCATTTATGAATTTTGGACCCATGTAACCTCTCTTTTCAATGTTTTCTAAAACCCCGAAACATAGCCATTATGCTGCAAAATGTTTGTCTCAAAATGCCTATCTCTTTTCACAAAATTATTTTATGTTATAAAGTGAATACTGAAAGCTCTTATTTCTACAGGGTTATTCACATATATATCAAAATGTTCTATTTTAAATTCTGGTATTTACATTCATGAGACCCGCTCTCCCCTTCCGTGGGTTTAAAGTGACGTAAAGATCATGTCTTTAAAGGAGTTTTTAAAACGTTATGATTATGAAATGAAACCCATTTATTTTATGCTATATGGGTTATTTATGAAATTATTGATGATGATATATGTGGCTCACATGATAATAAATAAAAATTTAAGGGTTCTCCCTGATAGCGCTACAATGCATTGGGTAATGATGTAACCACTAGAGATTACAATTTTCACGATACCTTGGTGAATAACCTTGGTAATTTTCAAATGACACCTTGGGGATGGACCTTGGTGATATGTTTATGATTTTCTATGTTAAATGTTGCAGCCACATCTTCAAGTTATGAAAAATTTTATTTTTATTATGATATATCTCATGATTTCTTTCTCATGCCTTAAAGTTCTTTTCATGACCTTATTGAAGTATCTCAAGTTCACATGTAAAATGTTTCTCTTGTTTTCCTTATTGGGCCTTCTGCTCACCCTTTTCTTTTGATGTATATTCCCAGGTTATGAGATACAGTAATGAACCTAGGATGAACACGAGGAGAATCCATTCATGTTTTTATGAAGAATGTTTTATGTTTTCATGTTTTAAGTTCCTGGTTTCCAAGACACTAAACCTTAAAGATCCTCAGTTTTGTAAAAATGTAATGAAAGTATATGTGATAAAAAGGAGGGATGCTATAATATAACACCTTCAAAGGTGTCCATTAAGATGTCACTATATTTATATATGATATATAATTTTTTTATTTTTTTTAATCTTCTTTATTTTTATTTTATGTCATAACATTATGGTTTCCATTATGGGTAAACGCGATATCATCATTTTAGGAAGTACGGACTACCGCCCCCTCAAAGTGACTTGATTCGTTAATGCCATATGTGTGACGTATAAGGGATGGAGTTAAAGTTATTATATATGATGTTATACTGGAATTATAATATACCTTTATATCATTATTATTTCATTCCATTAAAGTATGAGATAGAAATGAAAGTAGCGTTCATGCGTACTTACGGCTTACCGTCTCCATGAACAATGCAGTTCATTTCTTATCCCCAAATGTAATGTACTATTATAAGTACCTATATATAAGGGATATATATGATTTATGTTAGATCTAAATGATGTATATAATTTTAAATTAAAATATACATATCTCTCATCTAGTTTTAATTCCATTAATATGACATAGAAATGAAAGTAGCGTTCATGTGTACGTACGGCTTACTGTCTCCATGAACGGTGCATTTCATTTCTTACCTCTAAATGATTATGTAATATTATAAATGCATGTATATACTGGATATATATGATATATATGATATCTACATCATGAATATAATTCTTGATATAATGGATATTTTACCACATGAACAACATGTAATTATACAGAGTTTATTTTTGACTCAAGTACCAATGATGGACAAAACGACCATTATTTACATAAATAATTAAATAGTGTTTATGACATGTTAATATGTGATATAAAAGGAATAATGAACTTTAAAAAGGTTCTTAAGAAAGTAGAAATTAACTCAAGTTTATTATTCTGGACGTTAATGAATGATCGAGTCAAGTCAGACCTGAGGTAAGGGACTTCGTCTCAATCTCCTTTCATTGAGGCATATTTTGTTTTATAGAAAACATTAATTTATACGGTGTATAAACCCCTTTTAATTTTAATTTTATTCAAAAAGAATCTTTTTATACGAAGCGTTTTACTAAATGACAAAAAGGAATGTTTCTTTTAACATACGCGGTGACAACGACCTTTTCCGTCGCAGCAAGTATTTTTTTGTCTTTGGATTCCTCCATAAGCCGTAATGTTTTTTTAAATGAAATAAATACCATATACTCTTTTATGTATTTTAGTATTGAAAATGGTTTTTATAATGGATTTGTTATGTAAATATATTTAAGTGATATACTGTGATCAATGAGTGGAAATGTATTCTATCCATTATATTTGTTTTATGTCTTGTGATTTTTATAATGGTACTTGGACATTTGACGGGTGGTTACATGTTACACCATATGACGGGTGGTGCCGTGAATACCAGTAGGGGTGGTTACGTTACAACCTCTAATGCATTGGGTATGGATGTCGGCCGTATGGCTATTCTATTAAGTGATATGTGTGGAAGTCGACCGTTTGTTTATTCCATTTAAGTATGTTTACTTACCAAGTTACCTTTATATGTTATGTGATCTTTATATGGTTTTTATGGTAATTTGTTGGTTACAAAAGGGTAAGTAATTATATTTTATTCAGTGAAGAGTTTTTACTACTTCATAAAGATGAAAAGTATTACTTTGATAAAGTATACATGGTTTAATTGTTGTTTTGTTAAAATAACAGTTTTCATTCTTTGTGGTTCCCGTACTGATCTTTTTATGCTCACCCCAAGTTTATTTAAATGTTTTTCACAGGACTTAATGTGGAATAGGGTCAAGGATGGGATTAATGGAAAGTCATGATATATAAATCATGGAACTAGACATGTTTCTTTTTAAGAGTTTTTATTCTATGGAAACTTAGTTGAAGTGTCTACATTATAATATTTTCAGATGTAATAGTAATGTCCTAATTATCTAAAACTCTAAACCTGAAAAGATCCTCAATGTGAATTATTCATTTAATTCAATATTAAGCAATTTTTAAGGTCGGGGCCTTATAGTTGGTATCAGAGGTCGGTTTAGACAACTTTAGGATTTAGAAAATTATTAAATTATTAATTAATTTATGGTATGATGGAAATGATATAGAATTTAAAGATTAACATGTTGCTTCGCCAAAGATATTTATGTGTTCAGAATGGTTTTCCATAGAAGAAACAAAGTAGCTATGTTGGGACTACATCAGGAGGATGACAACCTTCCAAATCAGCAACCTGAGATGGTCGGAATCGGAACTGAATAGTTTGTTGCAGTGATGGAACAGTTGACACAGGCTATAACTGGTGGTGGTATCCATGCACGAGATCAGCCAGATCAACCATAGAGGAACATGTCAGTGGTGCAACATTTCATGAGGCAACATCCCCCATCATTCAGAGGATCATCTGACCCCGTGCAAGCTGAAGGGTGGATTAAAGCACTGCAGAAGATTTTTAATGTCATGGGGTGTTCAGAACATCAAAAGGTTAGTCTTGCTGTTTACCATTTTGAAGATGAAGCTGGTCAGTGGTCGTCGATGGTGAAAAATATTAGGGATAGTGATGAAATTGATGATCATCACTGGGATGAATTAAAAGGTATGTTTCTTGTGAAATATTTTCCTAAGGTGGTTCATCTTAGGATGGAAAATAGTTCCTAGAATTGAGGCAGGAGGATGAATCAGTGGCTGCCTATGAAGCAAAGTTCACTTGATTGTCAAGGTATGCACCAAACATCATAAGAGATCTTGATTGTAAAATAAACCGTTTTTACTCAGGGTTAAATCCAAAGTCTCTAAGGGAATTAGCTTCTTGTGAGTTCAAAAGTTATGAAAAACATGTTCGATTGCGGATAAGGTGGAAATGGAGTTTGCCGACGATCAGATGTTCTTTAACAAACAACAGAATAAGAGGTCTAGTAGGAAGGGAAAAGGGAAGAATTCATCAATGAAGCAAGGAGGAAAGAAAACCAAATATCCATCCAGTGAGAAGTGTGGTAAAATGCATCCCGTAGAATGTTTATCCAAGTCTGGAAAGTTATTTCAGTGTGGTATGTCTAGTCATATTGCTCGTAACTGTAAGGAATATGATCAAGAAGGAAATGAAAATCCAGCGGTAAGATGTTTTAAGTGTAATGAAATGGGTCATTATGAAAATGAGTGTCTAACGAAGAACTCAACTGGGGGAAAGTAGCCAGATTACAAGCAGAAAGGGGTGGTGAAATCCTTTACAACTACTTTAGCAGATGTTGGGCCATCGAATGAAGTAGTATTAGGTACACTGTTTGTTTGTTCAGAATATGCCAATGTGTTGTTTGATTCAGGGTCTACACACTCTTTCATTTCTAATAAGTTTTCTATTAAATTGGAAATTCCATCTCAAGATATGAATCCTGAACTTATGGTAAAAACACCTGAAGGGAACGTTGAGACAAAAGGGAATTATAAGAACCTTCATATCCTTGTTTGCGGAAAGAATCTACCAACAACCCTGATTGTTTTGCCTCATTAGAGTTTGATGTTATTTTGGGTATGGATTGGCTTTCTTTTTATCATGCTAAGATTGACTGTAGATCTAAAATGGTTTCTTTTCAGAAAGATTTTTAGTTTTTGTACAAGAATGAACCCTTGATTTTGATAACATATCAGGAAGTTGAGAAACTAGTAAAAGATGGAAATGAATGTAACCTTGCACATATTGTTGAAAATAAAGGAACTGTTTAGATTAATTATGTGCCAGTGGTAAATGAGTATCTTGATGTTTTTCCTGGTGAGTTCCCTGGTATCATTCATGATCTAGAAGTTGAATATGATGTTGACTTAGTTCTTCATTCTAAGACAATTTCAAAACCCCCTTATCCAATGGCTCAAGTTGAACTTTTAGAGTTAAAGAAGAAATTTCAAGAGTTATTAGATAAAGGTTTCATTCGACGTAGCACATCACCATGGGGTGCACCTGTCTTGTTTGTTAAAAATAAAGATGGATCAATGTGACTTTGCATTGATTATAGAGCCTTAAATAATATTAATGTTAAGAACAAGTATCCTTTTCCTCATATCGATGATTTGTTTGATCATCTCCAGGGAGATCAGTATTTTTCGAAGATTGACTTGAGGTCAGGGTACCGTCAGTTGAAAGTAAAAGAAGTAGAAGTTCCGAAGACTACGTTCCATACTAGATATGGCCATTATGAATTTGTAGTTATGCCTTTTGGGTTAACCAATGCACCTGCTATATTCATGGACCTTATGAATAGAATTTTCCCTGAGTTCTTGGATAAGTTTGTGGTTGTTTTCATTGATGATATTTTGGTGTTTTCTAAAAGTAAAGAGGAGCATGAAAGTCATTTAAGGGTTATCTTGAAAACCTTAAAAGAAAAGAAACTATATGGAAGATTCATCAAGTGTGAGTTTTGGATACAAAAAATCTCATTCCTTGGTCAAATTGTTTCAAAAAATGGCATAATTGTTGATCCTTATAAAACAAATTTTTTTGAAGAATGGCCAAGACCCACAAATGTAACCGAGATCCGTAGTTTCCTTGGTATGGTAGGTTACTGCCAAAGGTTTGTTGAAAATTATTCATGATATCTAGTCCAATGACTAAGCTAACTCGGAAGGGTGTTAAGTTTATCTGGAAAAAAGAATGTGATGATTGTTTTCAGGAGTTGAAAAGAAGATTTGTCAATGCTCTAGTTTTGGAACTTCCTTCCAGGAATGGTGAGTTTGTTATCTATAGTGATGATTCATTGAAAGGACTTGGATGCGTCCTAATGTAGAATGATCAGGTAATTGATTATGCTTCACAATAGTTGAAAACTCATGAGGTAAATTACCATACACATGACTTGGAATTAGCTGTTGTTGTTTATGCTCTTAAAATTTTGAGGCATCATTTGTATAGATTAATGTATGAAATATATACTAATCAAAAAATTTTAAAGTATATATTCATTTAGAAATAATTGAACATGAGGCAGAAGAGATGGCTGGAATTAATCAAGGATTATGACTGTACAATTCATTACCATCCGGGAAAAGCAAATAATGTGGCTAATGCTTTGAGTCGAAAAAGTAATGCTTCATTAACCATGCTACATTTGGAAAGAGATCCTTTGGATTTTGATTTGATGAACTTTGGCCTAGAAGTTGTTGGTGCAGGATGTTCTACTGTTTTGTTTCAGGTATCAGTGAGATCGTCCCTATTAGACAGAATTAAGCAAGCAGAGAGGGAAGACAGTGAGTTGCAGAAAAAGGTAGAGCTGGTTCAGAAGGGTAAGTTTCTTGAATTCATCATTGATAATGATTTTGTTTTGAGGTTTGGGAAGATATTATGTGTGCCTGGTGATTCACATTTGAAGAATGAGTTGTTATGTGAGGCTCGTAGTTCCCCGTTTTCAGTTCATCCTGGCAGTACTAAGATGTATAGAGATCTGCGAGAGTGTTACTGGTGGGATGGAATGAAAAGAGATATTGCTGATTTTACTGTGAAGTGTTTGACTTGTCAACAGGTTAAAGTAGAGCGGCAGTTACCGAAAGGGATGCTTCAGCCTTTACCAGTGACAGAGTGGAAAGGGGATAAAATATCCATGTACTTTTTGTGGGATTACCGAAGACATCTCGAGGTAATAATTCAATCTGGGTTAATGTTGATCGATTAACTAAATCTGCTCATTTCCTTGCCATACGAGATACTTTTTCCCTAGATCAACTTTCCCGTTTGTATCTTAAAGAGATAGTCAGGTTACATAGAGTTCCTCTCTCCATTGTGTCTGATCGGGATCCCAGGTTTACTTATAACTTTTGGAAAGGCCTTCAGAAGTCGTTGGGTACTGAATTAAATTTTAGTACAGCTTTTCATCCGCAATCAGATGGGCAGTCAGAATGAACAATTCAGACCTTGGAGGATATGCTACGAGCTTGTTCGATGGATTATTAGGGAATTTGGGACCAAAATCTTTCTTTGGTTGAGTTTTCTTATAATAACGGTTTTCATTACAGTATACAGATGACACCATTTGAGGCATTAAATTGGAAGTAGTGTCGAACTCCAGCTTTTTGGGATGAAGTGGGTGAAAGGAAGTTGATGGGACCAAATTTGGTAGAAGAGATGGTAGAAAAAGTTCAGTTGATTCAGAAACACATGATAATAGCTCAGAGTAGACAAAAAAGTTATGCGGATAACCGGAGGAAGGATCTATCTTTCGAGGTAGGCGATCATGTTTCTCTCAATGTTTCTCCATGGAAAAGTGTGATGCAATTTGGTAAGAAAGGAAAGATGAGTCCAAGGTTCATTGGAACATATGAAATTCTGGAGAGATTTGGATCAGTTGCATTCAGAGTGGCATTACCTCCGAGTTTATCTCAGGTACACAATGATTTTCATGTTTCGATGTTGAGAAAGTATATTCCATATCCATCTCATGTTTTGAGCCCAGAGGTAGTTCCGTTGGAAGAGAATATCTCTTATGAAGAACAACCAGTCCAGATTATTGACCGAAGAGAGTAGGTGTTACGAAATAAGTTAATTCACCAGGTAAAGGTTTTTTTGGAAAATCATATGGTTGAAGAGGCAACGTGGGAATCTGAAAATCCTATGAGGGATAAATACCCCCACTTATTTTGATAAGTGAATAAAATTGCGAGGACACAATTCCCAAAATGGGGGAAGGATGTAACTTCCCAGTTAAATAAAAAATAAAGTATTTTCATATTTATTAATATTTACGAATTAAATATTAATTTTACTTTAAAGGGGTTGCTATGTTCGATAGCGTACCCGATACACAACAAAGAGTTTCATTGAAATCTTATGTTGCACACTAGTAATGAAATAATATTATTTTAAATGGTAGTTAACACATAGGATTTTTATTGGAAATAATGGATAGAAATAACTAAAATAAGATTATATATGTTTTTAAAATGTTTTTATATTTATCCAATAAAAGATAAAGGCTTCAAATACGGAAAGAATCCAATTTTAGGCATATATACCCAAATTTTCATAAAGGTTAACTTATCACCTTTTGATGGAGAACCGTCATTTAATATAGTTTTGGTCACACTTATACATTCTATCAGACCAAATAAAACTCTTCTTTAGAATTGGGACATCAAAATTTACTTTGTGTAAATTTTTGGTATTTTTCCGATAAAGTTAATTTTTTAATGAACAGTGAAAATTGTTGTATTTTAATTCAAATACTCTTTTTAATCTAATTTTAATATATGATTATATTATATTTTTAATTGTTTTTAGAGTTTAATTAGAATATATTTTTACCATTTAATCCAATAGTGGTCATTGGAATTAATTTCACTGTGAAATTGGACTTAAACTAGTGTCAATCTTTTGATACTTTTTGTTTCATAAAAACACGCTATTTGCTCTGACAGTGGGAATTAATTATTAAATTAATTAATGAAACATATATGTTTTGAATTTTTTAAAATAGACATCATTTCTGAATTTGGAATATCAAATATATCTTAGGGTGATGTTTCAATATTTTTCTGAAAAACTTCAATTTTGATGAATAGTGAAACCACTAAGTGGTACCTAAAAAATTGATTTTTCGTTTAAATGAAATTTTACCATCTCTTTGTTTTGAATTTCAAAAATCCAACATGCATTCTTTTCATTATAAATTAAATTTTTTTCAATGGGATTAAAATAATTTTTTGGTGAATAGTTACTTTTATGTTTTTAATCACGGTTAGAGGTAATTAGTGTAGTTTATGGTAAAAATAATGTTTTAATAATATTAAATTACCTTGACACATGTCCTACCCCTATTGGATGTGTCTAGGACAACCAATAAAATCCATGGGTCAACTTTTGGACCCCATGGAGCCACATTGGAAGGAAAATGACATTAATATCTTTTTATTTAATGTTAAAGTAAAAATGTCACAAACATGAGTTGTTTTACCAAAACAATTTTTAAGTGGGGTTATACAAGTCATATTTTTGACTATAAATATTAATTAGAAATATAAAAATATTTCCTACATCATGATATTTTTTTTATAATTTTTAGACATTAAATAAATTAAATTATTTATGACATCATGATGATGCCGCGATTACCTCATTATTCAACGATTTAAATAAAATGAAACGATAATGTAAAATCTAAGACCGACACATGTCAAAAACCTATTGGATGAGTATATTTTAAACTCCTATCACCTTATCCTCTAAATATATAATTTTGGGACCTTTTAAATATGAAAAACATTTTATGATAATGTAACCTTTTATAACTTTCCAAGAGTGCCCCTCCTCTCTTCTTATAAAGGGCCACCACCTCTACCACCTTACCCACACCTCTCAAGCCTTTGGCTCGGCCAAACCCTACCCATTTTGCCTCTCCACATCCCTCTATTACTCCTTGAGGCCTCACTTTGGTCAGAAGTCTTCCCAAGGAATCCTTTGAGCTCAAATCAAAAATAGTTACCCGTTTTAAAGGTAGTGTTTTCTCCTGTGTTCTTATGTATTATTTTGCTTCTCCAACCCCCATAAACTCATTTTATTCCTTTATATTGTCACAAAACCAGTATATTTAATATACCATGATGTTTTTATGTGATGTATTAGAGATACAATTACACACACCAACATCTAATGGTTAAAGAACATTCTGTTTCTGTGGATGGCGAATTTCTGCCTCACGAAACGATGATTGTTCAAAACTCATATAAAACCTTAAAGGATGGCCATTATGATGTCACTATATTTATATATGATATATAATATGTTTATTTCTTCCTTATGCTTCTGTATTTTTCTTTTATCTCATACCTTTATGGTTTCCATTATGGGTAAACGCGATATCTTCATTTTAGGAAGTGCGAACTACCGCCCCCTCAAAGTGATTTGATTCGTTAATGCCATATGTGGGACGTATAAAGGATGGAGTTAAATTTATTATATATGAATTTATACTGAAATTATAATATAACTTTATATCATTATTATTTATTTCCATTAATGTATGAGATAGAAATGAATGTAGCGTTCTTGCATATGTACGGCTTACCGTCTCCATGAACGGTGCATTTCATTTCTTATCCCCAAATGTAATGTACTATTATAAGTACATATATATAATAGATATATATGATGTATGTTACATATAAATGATGAATATAATTCTGGAATTAAAATATACATATCTCTCATTAAGTTTTAATTCAATTAATATAACATAGAAATGAAAGTAGCGTTCATGCGTACGTACAGCTTACCGTCTCCATGAACGTTGAATTTCATTTCTTATCTCTAAATGATTATGTAATATTATAAATTCATGTATATAATGGATATATATGATATATATGATATCTACATCATGAATATAATTCTTGATATAATGGATATACTACCACATGAATAACTTGTAATTATAAAGAGTTTATTTTTGACTCAAGTACCAATAATCGAAAAAAAGACCATTATTAACATAGATAATTACATAGTGTTCATAAAATGGTAATAAGTGATAAAAAGGAATAATGTAATTGAAAATTGTTCTTAAGAAAGTATAAATTAACTCACGTTTATTATTCAGGATGTTAAAGAACGATCGAGTCAAGTCGGACCCGAGGTAAGGGACTTCGTCTCAGTCTCCTTTCATTGAGGCATATTTTGTTTTATATACAACCTTCATTTATACGGTGTATAAACCCCTTTGAATTTTAATTTTATACTAAAATAAACTTTTTATATGAAGCGTTTTACTAAATGTCATAAAGGAATGTTTCTTTTAAAGTACGCGGTGAAAACGACCTTTTGCGCCGCCACGAGTATTATTTGGTCATTGGCTTCCTCAATAAGCTGTAATGTTTTTTTAAATGAAATAAATACCATATACAATTTTATGTATTTTGGTATTGAAAATAGTTTTTATAATGGATTTTTTATGTCAATATATTTTAGTGATATATTGTGATAAAAGTGTGGAAATGTTTTCATTCCATTATATTTCTTTTATGTCTTATGATTTTTATAATGGTACTTGGACATTTGGCGGGTCGTTATGTGATAAACCATATGACAGGTGGTGTCGTGAATACCATGACGGGTGGTTACGTTATAACCTCCAATGCATTGGGTATGGAAGTCGGTCGTATGGCTATTCCATTAAGTGATATGTGTGGAAGTCGACCGTATGGTTATTCCATTTAAGTATGTTTAGGTCCCAAGTTACCTTTATATGTTATGTGATCTTTATAGGGTTTTATGGTAATAGTTTGGTGACAAAAGGGTATGTAATGATCTTTTATTCAGTAAATAGTTTTTACTATATCATAAAGGTGAAAAGTATTAGTTTGATAAATTATACATGGTTTTCTTGTTGTTTTGATAAACTAACAGTTTTTATTCTTTGTGTATCCCTTACTGAGCTTTTTATGCTCACTGCAAGCTTTTTGAAATGTTTTTTCATAGGACTTAATGTGGTATAGGGTCAAGGATGGGATCAACGGAAAGTCATGCTATATAAAACATGGAACTAGACATGTTTCTTTTTAACTGTTTTTATTCTATGGAAACATTGAAGAAGTGTCTACATTGTAATCTTTTGAGATGTAATAGTTATGTCCTAATTTTCTAAAACACTAATCCTGAAAAGATCCTCAATGTGAAGTATTCATTTAATTCAATATTAATTAAGGTTTAAGGCCGGGGCCTTATAGGTACCATTTTCCCACTCTTTCATAGATAGAATAGTTAAGAATTGTTTTTTATGAAAGCCCATATTTACCCTCTTTTCGATGAGAAATATATGTTCATTCAATCATTATTTTATAAAAACATTTCCAACATTTATTTATATTTATTTATTAAAAAAAACATTCTTCCAAAATTATTACATTTTTTCTTCATAAATATTCATGTTAAATTTTATTAAAAATGTTTTCAAGAATTCTTTATAAGATTCTAAAGCAATTTCTAAGAAGTGGTTTTCAAAATTATTTCAATAATTCATTATAAACATTGAATTAATTTTCCATGAAAATAGTATTCAGTATTATTTTATATTTTTTCATGGAAAAAGGTTTCCAATACTATTTGAAGCCATATTTCTTGGTTTTCAATATATTTTTAAATAAAATGGTTCTAAAAATGTTTTAGGTTTTAAAAATAATTTTTCAAAGAAGAAAATATATTCTCTATAACAAATATTTTTAAAATATATCTAAAAATTATCTTCCATATAATAAAAAATATGATTATTTTATTCATTACTTTTATGTAAAAAATCCAATGGTTCCATTCAAATTCTTTCTCAGAATGTTTTTTGCTTTTATGGAATGATGTTTAGGATAACCCATTCCTCTTTAACATTTTATATATTTATAAAAACCAATCCTATTTAATGGGTTATATGCATATAAACCCTATTAATCTCCCATGGGTTACTCAATGAAAAATTATTATGAATAATTTTTCATTTCATTGGATATTATATGATGAAATGAATATGAAACATATAAATTTCCATAGATTAAAAAATTATTAAATATTAATGGTACCCATATCATTTTATATGTTATGATATGATCTCTTTTCATGGGTCATTATATGATGAATGTTTTGTTATATTGTGGAACATGTTTGTATGATTTAATTAAGAGATGGGTGAGACATGTATCTCCCCACCCTAATTCATTGTTTAATGATAAGTTGAATATGAGATCAAAGTATATATGTGTTCCAGCCGAAGAATAACCAATAAGAGACGTACATGGGTAATAACGTGAGCCTAAAATTAAGAGGGTACAAGGTTGATATAAAAATCCAAAAAACTCGAAGGTATATGGGGTTTATCCTGATAAAAAAAAAGAGATCCATGGGTTTTATCCCAATCCTGAATGAAAGAGGGTACACATGTTGTAGCTGAAACCTAGAAACTAGTAGGTACATGGGTTGTAGTCCATGGTTGAATGTAAGAGGGTACACAGGATATATCCCATTCCAAAAGAAACAAGAAGTTACACATGTCTTATCACAATCCTATCATGTTGTGAAAAACTTCATAGGTTTCCTCGACATATTATTTTCTATGTTTATGTGTATTCCACAAAACCCACATATTATTCTTATGTTATAATTTCCTAGATTTTTTTATTTATTTTTTTATAATTCATATCTTATGTACTTTAAATGATTTATGTCATGATTCATCTTTATGATCTTCTATATGCATTGTATTGTTGTTCAGTGATATTGTTACGTTATCATACCATTATACTCATGTTTATGCTTACATGTATCCCTTTTTACACTTACTAGTAATCTGATCTCACCCCTTTTAGGTTTAGATCCCCATGTTATGATGATATGTATAATGTATGACGTTTCTAAGAATGATTATATCCATGATGAACCAAGTGGTAGATATCATATATCTAATTTATATTAGTTTTTATGTATCAATTTTTACAAAGGAACTAAAATAATATGGTCTTTTGGCATCCATTTTTATAATGTTTAAAATATTCAGAAAAATTTATGTAATGTTTATATGTATTATGTCTAGGTAATCATTTTTGGTATCAGAGATAGGTTTTAGTCAACCATTGAAAACTATGATGAGAAAACATTAATGGGTTCCCTTTTTATATTTCAAGGATATATATGGGGATGTATTTAAGGATAATTATAAGGATGATTCAATATATAGAAAAATATCCTATTATTTTTGAAAATGATAGAGTGATTGGTATCCTTGATATACATCCTTGTATAGATACTAAAAGATGATATGGATTTGGAATAGATGTACATAGAGGTAATAACTTTTTCATGGTGCATTAATACAGACTCAGAATAAACTGGTACATGATAACCGGCATTACTGCATAGCTGGTTTGACCCTCCTAGGGATATGATTTGAAAATTCACAAACTCATCACGAACCATTATGAAATATTCAAAATGATTTTTCTTCTAAATGACCAAGTATAAACATATGTTATCAAAAATTAAAGAATGTGTCATCATTTAGACATCCTATAAGTAATTTCTCATGAATATATGGGTTCATACTATGATATGTGTTCCCATCCTTGTTCATTGTTGTTTTAGTCAATGGAGAGAACTAAAAGGTTCATGGTTTACATTGGGTATTTCATATTTCTAAAGTATGATCATTACGAAAACCGCTTACCCTAGTTGAAATCTGATAAAGAGAATCAGGATAGTTGTATGTTTATTGGTTATACATCTAAATATAAAGAGAGTACAAATTAAATATGAAAAGTATGTGATTTTTTTCCTATAATGATTACATTGAGCATACGAATCATTATTTGATTTTAATTTGTGTAACCATGAAAAATGATTCATATTTAATACATTAGGAAATTTGTATTATGAAATGTGTTGATGAAGGATGAGTAATGGTTTTATAATAAATTTAGATGATTGATGTATTTATGTATTGGAAATGAATTTTTATGTTAGATGAATAATAAAATATATAGTCATTTTAAATAAAAAAATTTATTGATGACTAAAAGTGATATATTGAATAGTGATGAAGACATAGAAAATTTAATTAATAGAAATATGATATTTTCATCATGTTATAGTTACCCTCAATGAGAACAAGATGTTGAAAAAATTGTATTTATCATGGATTGTGAGATGAATGATTCAGATAAAATATATTGTATAACAATGATTACACTGGATCTGATTATTGATTTTCTAAAATATCATTCTATATAATCATGGATGAAGTCGACAACTTATTTGATTCAAAATAGTGTATTCAATAATCAATGGATTACGAAATCATGGATTTTTTAAAGGATATATGGTAATTCATGTTATTATAATGTTTCAATGGAGTATACTATGAGTGTATTCACATGTTTATAATGTGAAAATGAGCGGTTAATTTTTGGGGGATCAATGTTAAGATAATTCAATAATATTTTTCATGAATTTTTTGAAATTAAACTTTTGGAATTATTATAAGGATAACCACTTATGGAAAGATAAATTTAAAATTATAATAATGTTTTTAAATTGATTTATTCTCTCACCTCAGGAGGATTTATGAATATTGAATAAATTTTTCTAACCACATGGAGTTAGTAGTACCTAATGAAATATGGGATGCCCTGTCATGGATCTTAGGATCCATTAGTACATTAAGAAAGTGGAATTCTTCTTAATTTTTTTTGGGTAAGAGACAAAGAGTAAATCTGTCATGAAATATCCCAAGGGTGATATTTTACTTATGTAAGAGAATTAAATCGAGTATGTATAACATCTCATGGATATTTATTAACCATAGTGAAAGGATCTTGATACCAAAAATGTTATCATAGTATCTTTTTTTATTGAATCAAATGTTCCTTTAAATAATCACATATTTTTGGACTTTTTATTGATAACTTTTTCCATGTATATTTTTTCACTCTCCACTATTGTTAACCTATTTTGAAACCCCTATATGTGTTACTATTGATAACTGTTTTGATTCCAACTATTTTGTAATTGAATTTTTGTGTTCATTTTGAATTTGTGGGTTCATATTAATAGAATACAAAAGTGATAAATGATTTAAAACCAGATGAATTTCTATTGAATATTTTATTTTAAGGGTTAAATAATGTAACACCCCGAGATTTTTTGAATTTTTTTTAATTTATTTAATCTTATTCATATTTTGAATTTCAAACAACAATGATCAGATTATTTTATATTAAAGTACTATGTTTTTATGGTGTTATATGAAACTCCTTGTTAATTATGCACTAAAATAAATGTAATTTATATCTTTCTTTACAAGAAACACTATGTATAGTTTATAGAACATGAAATACTATCATTCCATGATGGCTTCCATAACATGGAAGAACGAGTGTTACTAAATAATAATATATTATTAAAAAAATTACAATTTAATATGATAAGAAATAACATATCCATTAAGTTATATTTTATGAATATTATTAACTAACTTATGAAAATTCATTTTTGAATTATTTAGTTACAAAATAATTAAAAATGGATACAATAACCAATTGAATATTATCAGAATTGTTTTTGTAGAAAACTATTTTTATGATCAGAATGCTATTTTATCCTAAAAATTTAGTTAATTACAATTTTTTATTTACATTAATTTAACATATGTGATATATATATATATATATATACTAAAATATATTTCATATTAATCCATTATATTTACTAAAAACAAGACATGAAAAAAAACTACTTTCACACATCAAAACATATTTTTCTTTTATGGTGATTTTATAACTATTTAAAGGAGAACATATTCTAAATCCAATTTTTTCGATATTATATTTAGGTTAATTTTCAAAATAATATTAATAGTTGAAATTGGAATATTAAAATTAGGGTAGGGTGATTTTTTGATTTTTTTTCTATGAAAATTTATATTTTCATGAATAGTAAAAAATGTTGACTTTTAATTCCAAATAGATTTTTAATCAAATTTATATACATGATTAAATTATATTTTTAATTTGTTTTACATATTTATTATTTTAAATGTTTAACAAATAATTAAACATAGTTCATAGTAATCAATGTCACATTGAAATTGAATATTTAAATATAGAAATCATTTTGACATTTTTATTTTAAACAAGAATTATCTTCTCGTATGTGGGATTAAATTTAAATTAATTTCTACCACATATATGATGGGACATTTAAAAATACGGATTTCATATTTTCAATCATAATAATTTATGATTTATAATATATTTATTTTATTTTATTGATAATAATATTATTTAATGTAATAAAAATTAAATATGATGATTAAGAGAAAGACAAGCTTAACAAATGAATAACATTAAAATTAAGATAAAAAAATTACTATAAAAATTTCGAAAAAACATTGGATTGATATATAAACCCGAAACTCTATTTTAGTTATATTTTACAATTATTAGATCCACATGATGTGGGAAAACATGGGTGGAATTAATTTTCCTAATATTTACTAGACTTTCACCCCACCTCCACTATAAAAAGGTCTCATATCCTCTCACTACCTCACACCTCTCAAAAAAATATGGATCAACAAATATATACCCAAATATGTCATGATAATTCATCCCATATTCCTATAATCATAACATTATTTATAAATAAATCCATGGAAGAACTTTATAGCAAACCAAAGGGAGTTACCCAAATAAGAGGTAACATCCGACCATAAGATCCTTTATCTTATTTTACTTATTTATACCCTAAAATATACATATTATATGATTATAAAAAAACTATCCTAAATATTATGATATGTTTTTATTATAATTTTTTACATACACATAAATATAATTCCATCAAATGGGTAACGAACATATTGTATAGGTGTTTGGAAAACAACCGCCTCACAAAACAGTGATGATCAATTTTTCGCTTTACCGCATCTCTAGTTGGGAATTATTATGGAAAATATATTTAAATATAATTTATATGATAGTTATAATTTAATGAATCTTATTTAGTTATTTTTACAGCAGATATCAAAATAATGTCCATTTTCGGTAAATTTGATAATTCCATTTGAGTTAGTGTCAAATACTTCCCCTCAAAGCGATGTGATTCGTTCACATAGTATATTGAATCTTTTAAAGATGGTTTTAGTGAAATAATATTATTTTTCTAACATTATAAAAATAATTTAATTATATTATATAGACATATTTCATTTTATTTCTATCATTCTATTAGACAATAAAAATAGAAATAGTGTTCCTACGTATATATATCCTACTGTTCCCAGGAATAGTGCACTCCATTTCATACTTCTATATTCTAATGAATTTTATAATAAAAATATAATGAATAAAAAATATTTCTATACCATGTTATAAATTCTTGAAATGATGATATATATATATTGTGACCAAGAATACAACAAATTTAATCATATGTGCAGTACAAAGTAGATATTACCCAATATAAAACCCTAACATATAATTGCGAACAAGAGAGTAATATAATTTCATAGTAAAAACATATATTGTATTATATATAATAAAATATTTATATTTCTGATTTATAATAAACTTATATTTATTATACATGAACTTTTAATGAGTACAATGAGAGTCAAGACACAGTGTAAGGGAATTTTATCACACTTTTTAATTTCATAAGATACAAGAATTATTCACCAAAAATTCCCTTTGAGTGATGTGTATAATTCCCATGGTGGAATTATATTACTATTATAAATAAATTTATGTGTATTTTTTATCCATTTGATTATATTTCACTCAGGGGGTTTATCTCTCAATGGTTACCTAATTGTTAAATTAATTATGACTCAATTTCTCATTGTTGAGACACGTGTCATGTTATGACCCTATATTTTTCCATGATGTGAAAATACTACCGTAGAAATTTTATAACATGAATATAAGTCTCGTAATAATATTTTAATGTTCATGTATTTTTATTTTCTTAAATAGTATGTATTGTTCAAATAAATAGTGTAGTATGATTTTATTGAATCAATCTTATCACTTTTCAATATTATTCATGATTATTCATTATTTGATGAAATAATATGATCCATCTCATAAAAACAATCTTGAATTTTCTTAAACCATTATTATTAATGGTATATTATTGTAATGGGATCATTTTTATCTCTCTGGTAAAAATATACTTAAGACTAGTTTTATGAAATCCGGATTTTACAATCTCTTTGGTCATGAATTTGTGTTCATTCAATACAAGTTTTCAAAAAACATTGTAATGATAAGTTGTATATGATATCAAAGGGTACACAGGTTAAATCCCAAACTGAAAAACAAGAATCTACATGTGTTTTATCACATGACCGAAGGTAAGAGGGTACATGGGTTGTATCCCAAGACTATAAATAAGAATGTATACGATTTATAGCCCAATATTAAAAACAATAATGTACATGTGTTGTAGAATTCCATGATGTAGAGGGTACATGGGTTGTAGCCTAGGATATAAAGTAAGAGGGTACACAGGTTATAGCCTATGCCTAAAACAAGCACGTAAATGTATATTTTCCTAGGCCTAACATGTTTTATAGTCTTGGTAGTTATCATTGATGTATTGTTTTCTATGTTTATGTGTATTCCACAAGTTCCATATCGTATTCATTTGTTATTCTTTCATGGATTGTGGTCATTATTTCTTTATATTTCATTTCTTATGAATTACTAATATTTATTATGTGGTTCATGTTTATGATATTTTATATTCAAGGTATGACCATTTAATGATATGATCAGATTATCATACACCAATTCTCATGTTTATATATATATTTTCATATTGTTACCCATACCGATCCTTCGAGATCACCACTTTTTGGTTTCCTTTCCTATGTTATACTAATTGTTATAATGTGTTATGTTTCTATGAAGGATTCTTGTTATGATGAAAAAGTGGGAGAAAACATAGCTCGCTAATGTACTCGTGTTTAGGTTTCTATGATTCTAAAGGAATTAAACTAATATAGATTACGGGCTTCTTTCTGTATTATGTTTTATGTATTCTGAAAGTGTTATGTAATTTATATGTATATCAACATTGGGTGGTTACAAATCCCATTGCACCTTCTACAATTGGGTGGTCGGATAACATCACTTGATGTTGATATTGTATACAAGATGGGTGGGTACTATATCTCAAACCAATGAATTGGGTTAAGAAATATATCTAATAATAAAATGTTTGGAATACGTCTATGGGCTTGATCCACTTTGGGATAAAGGTGTAACCTAATCTACTATAAGGAAATGGTTGTTACTATTGATGGTGGTTTTTCTTACCTAGTAGGTGTAGTCTCGAGGAGGTTCCAAAATATGTTTTGGTAATGAGTCTGAACATAAGAAATTATTTTTAATTTTTATGCTTCATACAGAAAATTCCATTTCTTACTCCTATATTATGAATCCATGGATTAGGATATTAATTACATTATGATTCATGAATTATTAACTTCTAATCCTTATTCCATGACTCATTATTATGAAATTTGTTATGAAGGGTATCACATTCTAGTGTTATGATCATGATATTATACACATATTCTCATGTTATGTTAATATATGTTCTTTGTTTACCCTCACTAAGCAATTATTCTCACCCCATATTATGTTTTCTTTACCTATATTATGAAGAATGTTTTTAAGTATAAGTACTAAATTTGAAGTTATTTTTAGGAATCATTTAACATCTTTCTCCATGTTAGAATATTTTCTTCCATGATTCCAATAAAATTATTATATTATGGCTGTCATGCGTTTATTTTTTCAATGTGATGGATATTAATTTAAAATTATGTCATATTCATGTATGTTAATCGTAGATTGCTATAGATTTATGTTAAGAAATTAAAATATCATCATCTCAAAATTTTGGAGATAATTATGTTAATATATCATAATTGTTATAGAATATTTTAAGGTGGTGTATGGAGAAATAAAAAATAATAATTTATGAATTATACTTCTTATTCAAACAACCTCAAATGTATTACACAAAAATCATTGATAGGTTGGTCTTTTGATAAAACCACATTATCATGGATGTGAGGATGGATTTAAGGGTAGACATTGTGTTGATATTTTCTGTATCAATGTCTTTTTATGTTTGTTTATATGATAAGAAAAGGTGAAATTTTATAAGGGAATGGAAGCACAATATTGGAATCTCATAAATTATGTAATTTATATAAATTAACGTTGATGTTAAAATTTATAAAAAACATATATCTTAAAATATATGATACAAATGTGTCTAAATACTATATTATAATAATATATTGAAATGTTTTTACAATTTTTTACCCTTATATTTTGGTTTTACCCCCACCCCCATTATCCATTTTAGCACTCACTATGACAACAATGTTTTCTACTCTCTGGGGTTCAAAATAGTAATTATATATAGAAAAAGATACCATAAATTGAAAATTGTTGATATTATCAACCATATAATAATATATTAAATGATAATTTTATTTTATAGAATTTTAATTCCATTAATAAAATATTATTTTCATAAAATATTATTTTCATAAAATATAAATAATGAAAATAATAGGACCATCCATAAATGCTGACATAAATAATTTATAACACATGGTTTCTTATAATTAACCGACTATTTATTTATTTTATGTATATAATTTAAATTGGTTATGTTTTGGAAAGTTCATATTACATTTGGATGGTTTTCTTGATAGTTTCTAGCAGAGAACATTTTTATTAGTGTTAGCAGAAATGGTGAAACACCACACTGGAAAATATGTAACATAAATAGTGAGCACTAGGTAAGCATATAGTTAGGTAAATATTTCTGATATACTATGTGGCCTCCCTAAAATAAAAAAAATTGGAATGTGAGGTTTGACACAGTTGGAGAAATGTTTCTCAAACTATGTGAGCCAATTGTTCCAAGGTTGCTTGGAGGTAGGGTTGGTGCATGGGTAGCACATTATTTTCCAAACCATACACCCTAACTATGATCCAATAAAAATTAGATCCATGATTTGTGGATGTCACTTGGTTTAGCCACAAAAACTATATTTTTTACAAAATAGGTCATAACCCAAATTCATATTCATCTCTATGATTTAGAGACCATTCCATTCAATATGTTTTTGAAATTTATGTTAATCTATTATATTGGAGGCCAATAATCCTTGGTCAATTTGCATTATTAGATCCTTTTTATAGTTGTATACTTTTTTATGTCTATTGTAATAATGTATTTAGTCCTTTTGAAGTAAATATGTGTTGTGTGATTATAATAATTATGATATATGATTGTTTTATTCAATTGTAATAAGCTCTAATGAGGAAGTTTGATGTTTTGAGCTGAGTTTATGTAGTTTTGTTCCATTATTTGGTTCCACCAATGTCTTAGAGGTATATGGTATCACTCATAACTCCTCTTATTAGAAAAATAATGTTTCATTTCATATGAATTTAATTTTTTCAATTGAATTGATAAATTTATTTTGATTGTTGAAGTAAAAACAATTTTGGGATAGTTTTTTGGAATGGTGTAATGGGGTGATTTTATGGAAAACATTGTGAGGTTGGTTTTAAAATTGATAATTTAAATAGTTTATATTTTTGATTCAAGGTGAAAGGTTTGAATAAATGTTTTCAAGAAAATTAATTTTTATAGGGTTCAGAATAATTTTTTTGCATGGAATTTGGCCTAAATTGTAGGTGTGTGTTAATTTACATTTTTTCTACCCTATGGAAGTGAAATCTGCACTTTGGGAAATTATTTATATGTTTTCCTTATAATTAATTGGTAGGTCAACGATATGCCCTCATTAATATGAAATTTTCACATGGGCATACATGCGTGGATGTGTGGACTAGAATGGGTTATGAAAAGTGTATTTAAAGAATGGTTTGATTACCATTTTTCTTTGGTTTCCATTGAAAATAATTTTGGTTTGAAAACTGTTTTATTTTTCTATATAACCAAATTAAATTGGTTTTACCAATTTTTTAAAATTTTCAAATATTTTTTATCCTTGTGTTGAGAGTTAGGAAGTTATTTAGAAAATTCTAATGAGACTTATACTCACCCCCTTCTTGGGAACATTGGTTCATTTTCAGATGCAATATATCAACACATAGTTAATGGAAAGGTATCCTATTCCTTTAGTGATGCATCATGAATATTTGGGAATGGTATTTGGAGTTATATCATGATGAATGTTTGCAGATATTATTTTATGTCTTTAGTATCATCGAGTTTTGATGATTTTTGTTTCCTATTTGTACATGAATGTAATTTTATTTTGTTGCTGGTTTAGTTTACTTGATTTTTATTTTGTTATACTCATCCATAATATAGTTGTATGTTTTGGTATATATCTTTTTTGGTTGTTTAATTATCAAAAGAAATATCTTCCTCCAATTTTTTATGAAGCCCTTTTCATTTATTTCAACCCTGTTGTGTCTTACTGATGTCACCTAAGGTCTAGTAGCACAATATTTTTTCTCAAGACAATTTTTGGTGCATGTAATAAATTGTATCAGTCATGGTCGTTCCATATATCTTTCATGACAAATTATATTAGTCATGGTTGACTATTCTATATTTTTGAACAAATGGTATCAGTTTTTTTGGTGTCTAAAGTTGAAAATAACTATGGATTGGTATTTCAGTGGAAGGATAGAAAGTATTTGAATTATCAGAACATAGAATGAAGTTATTATAAAGGCATAGATAACCATTTTGTTTTAATCATCATGTTACCATGTGATTTTCTAAACCTGAGTGCTTTGAGACACTTCTAGCAGTTGTAACCTCATCATCATAGATTTATATAATGAGAAAAGATTGAAATGTGTTGACATAAATCAATTTCACCAATATTTCATATTTCATTTTGATTAATGATTATTAATTTGGTGAAAAGGTTTTGATTTTTGAAAAGGTTTTGATTTTTGAAAATATTGAAAAATGGTTTGATTTTTATAAAACACTGTGGTGTTTTAAATAATTCTTTGAAAGGGGAAAATGTTGAATATTCTACATCATTTGGACGATCTATTTGAAGTATGTAATTTTGAAATTTAAAAAAACATCTATTTTTACAGAGTAATTCAAAATGGAGTATTCATTTGTTTAAATAAAATGGCGTGAAGAAGGAATCAAAGAGTGATACATGGAACAAATATTGTACATATAATAGGTTTGGTTGATGTGATATTCGATAGGCCACAACTACGATGAGATCAAAAATCTAAAAGTAGTCAATATATATTTGATTAAGATTTACCTTCTTCCGAAACCCAGTTCATTCTTCCCTAGTGATATATGAAGGAATAATTTATCTCTAATCTGAAACATTAGTTCTCATTGATGATTGTCAGTATAGATTTTCGGTTTACACTGTGTGGATTTCATATGACACTTAAAGGATTGAACTGTATATATTTTGTATTGGAAAAGTAATGGTCCCATAAAATTACCCTCTACAAATTTATCCTATTATGTTTTTATTTGATACATCTTATCCTAAAGAGCTCATGAGGTTCATTTTAAATACTATAATGGAAAATTATTTTATATGACAACATTACTAGAAGACGGTAGTGATCCCACCATCCTTTTAAATCCACAGAACATGATCTCATTAAATCCTTTATAGATTTAATGGGTTTTTAGATAGACCAACCATTTGTGGGTGATAAGATATAAAAAATGTTTACTATTTGCCTAATTTTTTTAGAAGGCCACTCTAAAATCTCAAGGTAAACCTTAGTCACCAATCAAATAAAATAGGGAGTGGTACTCCATATTGACTAACAACATCCAATATATATATAATATTGATTTAGTGAAGAGATAAATTTCACATGATATAAATGAAATATGATGAATTTCCATGGATAAATAATACTGAAAATAGATTAATTTGATGTAGTTGTCAAGGATAGAACTATAAGAAAATCCGTGTTTATATTTTCCCACATCCATACAAGTATGGGAAATTGTTTCATCATATCCCTAGACATATATCATCCATCATTGTATTGATTGAATAAAAAATTTTGAGATACAAATTCTTCAATCTATATTTTCTTATAATCAAACAAGACGATTATATTTAGATCTCTATACATCTTAGAACATCCAATATTAATAGATAAGGATCAATTATTTTCATCTTGTAAATGGTCCATATTTAGTTATTCTAGTGATGAATACATATCTAGGGTCAACACATATTAACCTAACATTATGACTTTTCAACTCCAAAATATTCACTAACCTCCAATGTAGCTTCTCGTCATCTTTTTATGCATCTTTAAACCTATCTTGAATGGATGGATGTGTAATTATTTTATCAAGAAGAAAAAAGACACTTTTATGATACCTATCTCCATCCTTTTCACTTATAATATAGTTTTATCCCTTTCTATACTCATCATGTATGGGTTTTCATCATCTATTCAACTAAAATAATTTAACACTTTTCTACCATCCTATATTTGTAATGAGATTAAACAGTTATGTTCCTTGATCATATCTATCAACAATAAATGTCACATATTGAACTCATTTTGTATGAATATATTCTTTCTTTTTTTATGATCCATATATATATATATAACACTTATCCTCATAAAATAGTTTAACCAAATGATAGAACCTGATTTTTCCCTCTTGTATGGTTCCTGAAATTTTTAGTCAAATTAATTTTCATGGATTTTTTTGGATTCCATATTAAATGGTAATGGTACTAAGGGTGTTTGGGGCTTGTTTAATGCTTAGGACACATCTTTTTTGGGAAACTAGAAATTTTTCAAGGTTGTTGCATGGTTGGAACATGAGTATCCAAACCATTCATATAGTTTTTTTTTCAGAAAAAAACATATAGCATGGTTTATCCATGGTTGTGTGGCTTAATCATATAGGTTCCCCATATTCAAAGTAACTATTCATGGTTTACACACAGTCTTTCAAACTGTGCAGGAAAACCATGCACATGATTTTTTAGGATAAATTGTCATCTTCCCTTAATGGTCGATTTAGATCCTTCCATCCCTAATTTGAGAACTCGTGTTATTAAACTAATTTCATCTTATTTTTGGGATTATTGAATTCCAATTTAGGTGTTAAAATATATCCTTCATTTGGGATCAATTTGAGATTCTGTTCGTCACATTCTATGTGAAACGGTATGTCATCGAATTTATTTATACCAATCCTTTTCTATCATTATATCATCCTAGTTATTGGGGTATGATAATTTTTCTTTTTCATGTATATCTACAATGTTTTCAGAAATTTCAAGGGCCAATTCCATAAGGGAAGAATTATACAAGCCTAGGGATGGTGGTCTATGACTGATCCCTCAAGTTCGTTGATCTTGGAATTGTCATGTGGGGCCCACAAATTACATTGGATTCAATTTATTGAATTTCTATTACATTATTATTATCATTATAACCATATGAATATTCACTTTTCATATATGTGATTAATTATTGGTGGTTGTTCCTACAACACCATTCATTTGATATAGGATGTGAAGACAAAATTGTTGTTTCAGTGCTTTTACACATTTTATTCACCATTTGGGAGTGCCTTGAATTGACCTTCCTAAGAGAAAGAATTTATTTTTTAAATTTCATATTTATAACTATAAATGGAAAATGGAATGTACCATGTATGCTCCCTAGTTGAACCACCTAGGATATGTGCTTCAATTTTACAATAAAATGTAAAATATGAAATAGAAAGTATACTTATTATATGAATTGACCTTAAATAAAGGTGAATAGTACATTCCATATTTGTCTCACCCCATAAAACATTAATGGAATTAGAAGAATGATCCTTTAATATGAAATGGGAATTCAGTGGATTAAATGAAGGGTTTCTTGCTACATGTCCATGTCACATTAATGAATGGGAATCCATGAACAAAATCACTGGATTAAAAGGCTGCATGCTACTTTGCATTGTCACACTAATGAAAGTTAAGGCTCAAACCGAATGACTGGATTGAAAGTTTGCATGCTGATTGAAACGGTATTACTAACAAACGTAAAATAATGAACCAAATAATGTATTACATGGAATCATAATTAAAACAGAGGTTCCTTACTCAATCTCATCATGTATTATGATCGAAGAATGCCAGGAGCACTTGGAAACCCTATTCTGATTCAATAATACAACATGATTTGGTTGAGAGCCACTTCAATCCCTATCCCTGCCTATTATTTTGATGCCCGGTTTGACACCGTTGGATCCATTAAATATTATTACATGATTCCATGGATACACTCCTTCGATCCAGAATTGACAAGTTGTTGTTATGGTAAAATAACATCATTCTTAGACATTACATAGCCCAATTTTACCATGAATGTCCTCATTGGTATTAATATTCATCACATTGTATAATTACATGAATTCTCAATGTTAGATTTCATGGTATCACATGCAACAACTCAACGTCATTCCTATCAAGGCACACCACTTCCCCAAATATAAGACTGAATTCCCATTCAAATGGTCACCCTGGTGTTTACCATGGTACATTATTATTAAATATTATCATTTGTCTCCTTAACACATCTTGGATCCTTCACTATTGTTAGCATGTGATTCATTTATAAACTATTAGTTGTCAACTACTTGATTGTTATGTTTAAACACTAGCCGAGGGAAGAATCATATACTTTTATATTTAGTTATAATGTACTTCTATATAAATGTATAAATGCACACCGGCTCACAATTACATTCGAATTAAATGGGACATATTTTATAAACACTATTTGCTGTGACCCACTGAGATTTTTTTCACACCCTCTCAAGGATTCGTTTGGTACCCAGAGTAGATTAGATGGTATCAGGTGTTTCTAAAGGGAATAATATGGATTCAATAACATGATATGTAACTAGTTACTATAGATCTTGATAGTATATGAACAAGTATAAGATCGGGATGCTTGAGATAGTCTTTTATTTCAAATATACATATGTGGAAGTAGTTATACCTAATATATTGTATCCTTGTTTTCCAATTTTCTAGTGACATGGAATATCATTAGTTGTCTAATTTTATTCTCATTGTTTTAGTTATTGTTACAAATTTTCCTATTTTACATTGTAACTTCTATTTAAATATATTTCTTCACCTGTATATCTAAGTCTATATTCATTCACTATGATATAGTTGGGTAATAAAGGAATTGTTTACCCACATACACACTCGAGGCCCTCACTGCTTGTTAATAGCCTCCGGTGTTTGGGGAGATATGCTTGGGGCCACCTCACCCACCCAGATCAGAGAACCTCTTAGGTGGCATCTTGGTTTGGGACGTCACAAATATGTATCAGAGGTGTTTTTTTTCTTGCATTAATATTTAGAGACAATAGATTAGAAATTAATAATGCTTGGGGATTTGTTGTAATCCATTTTTGGGAGTCATGTACACATATTCAGGTTAAAAACCATGTATCCAAAATTATAAATTTTCATACTATTCATCATACTACTGTTTATTTTATTTAAATGTTTAATAATGCACATTTTTTGTGGAGTTATTGATTATTAATATGATTGAGTATTTTATTCACACTTATCCCATTGATATGTTTGATAGGAGTATTGTTACATGAATCATTATAGGCACATAGAATTTTCATGTCATGCATATTTACATTCCGTATATGTGAAAATCACTTATTTTCATTTCTTGATGTGCCTGTTATTATTGATGGATGATGTGATTGTTAGCTTATGCTCTTATTACTCTTGGTTGTGATAGATTGATTACCTATCTCAATTATTGAATTGTAAGGGCCCACATGGGTTGGGATAAAAAATTTTCCCAGTTGATCCATTAAGCTATAAATACAAGGGTGCTATTTTAGTGTTATGTGTATAGGAACTGATACACCGGAAATGGATATCTATTTTAAAGTGAATAATAAAATTTAAAATTAATAGGTTTCACATCCTTATCATGACTTATCATTTTTTGAATGGTAATGGAATGAACATGGTAATTAAATGTAAAATGAGATGAAAGATACACATGATCAATACCTAGAATCCTAAGTGGCTAGTTTGGGCAGTATACATTGGGTAGGGAGTTTTTTTGGTTCATCGTATTCTAGTGATGTTATATTTCTACATAAGGTTGTTCTAAGGTGTGTGATGGACATTTTTAGTCAAATTTATCAATGGCGTCCTTGTATCATATGTGAGGAAGGTTTGATGACCACCCTCCAGATGTGGTGGTCACTAAGATTCCACTATGAACTCCAGGTTTTCCACTCGACAAACCACCTACTATACCATATTTAGGCACTAAACCCCATGTTCATGATAGTTACCTAAGACTGATGTAGTCCATGCAAGGTTCACTATAGGTTGCCCATATGAGGGATAATCTAAATTTTGCGTTCCTGCAGCAGCATCCTCCTAATATTTTTCTAGATGGATGACCAAAAGATATTGATTGTTGGCTAGAATCCAACCTATCAATCATTAAGCATCTAAAAACACCTCTAGAGAGGAGTGTATAACATTCAACATACATGCTTCAGGATTCATCCCAACATTGGTGGGATGTGATTTGTCAAGTCAGTCATCATCAGTGAATAATATGGGTTGATTTAAAGACTTCCTTCAATGATTAGTTCATTCCTAAAATGCTGAGAGCTGATTGAGCTAGAGGGTTCATGCATCTCAAGTAGGGATCTATGTATGTTATGGAATATTCAGTCTATTTCACGAAGTTGTAATTATTTTCACTACTTCTAAGGGTGATGAGATTTTGCATGCTAAGAGATTTTTGGATAGGATCATGTAGTCCGTATATACATGAGTGAAGGCCTTTTGCAGACCTACTTTTTCTGGGAAAGCCAACCAGGCTCTTATCATCGTGCTTAGCCAGAGAGATGACAATAGTATTAGGTATAGAGGATATGTGTCATGGTAGGCATCCAATTCCTCTACTGGTAGAAGACATTTCCTCAAGGATTATATAAAGGGAGGTAAAAACTATAATGAAATTTTCTATAGCACTAATGTGTTTCATCGGTATGGAAGATGAGGGAATTCGGAGCCTCAATTTGATAGAGACCCACCAGATTGCCAAACTAGTGGCTATATAAGGGAATCCCCAAAATATATGCAATACCTTTCCCCTGGATTCGAGTGGAAAAGGATATGTACCTTATCCACCATCAGGAGTGAGTTCTTTTAAATTTTTTCATGTGGGTAGTTTCAATATCATTGGTAGGTCTGGATGTGGAGTAGGTCATGGCCATGCTAGGAAGGCCCCAGATCACCAGCTACACCAACAGAGAAATTATGACTCTTATAGTCTATCTCTTGAGCTGATACCTAATGATCATGCCACAAGACCATCTACATTTTTAGGTAATGTTCTTGTTGAATCAACTACATTATGTGATTTTTTTATATAGGTTCTTCGAACACTTTTATCTATGTATCTATCATGTAAAGTCTCAGACTAGAGATACAATATTACTATGGTGTAATGACCCTAAATACACCGTTATAGGTATGAAAAGATGGTATACACGAGTCTAAGGACTTCCCCTTGAGGTAGGTAGTTACCCTTTCTTATGGAACCTCATTATTCCCTAGATTACAAGCTTCATTTTCATTCTCGTGATTTATTGGTTGGTTCACTATCATGATTTTCTAGATTTCGATCACTACATGTTGTCTATTAAATCACCAGAAGGTAGAAATTATATACATAATTGTGAGTTGGATTTCAAGGCTGGTAGAGATGAAGTTGAGAATCATGGGATAGGTTGAGTGACAACTCATATTGAAGATCTCTTTATAATGGACCAGGGTTTATGACAAGCTCATTTCCCTCCAGTAGTTGATCTTTTTAGTAAAGTACTTCCTTCTAAATTTTTGTCCTGTCTCCTATGTGATTGGTACTATTTAAAATTGAGTTTGTTCTAAGAGAATCCCCTGATTCCATTCCTCCATATAGGATATCACCTATAGTGCTTCAGGAGATCATCTGGTAATTACATGATTTAGAGGCCAAAGGATTTATATAACCTAGTACATCATCTTGGTGTTCACCCATTATCTTTTTCCATGAAGGCATATAGAACGTTATATATATTTGTGGATTACATAAAGTTGAACCAGCTTATAATTATGAAATGATATCCACTTCCATGAACAAAAGATCTCTTTGACCAGCTCAATGGAGGAATGGTCTTCTTTTAGATCGTCCTGAGATCGAGTTATCATTAGGTATGAGTCAGGCCATCAATCATACTTCATATATCTTTCTTTAACAATTATGGTCTGTATGAGTACATTATTATGTTGTTAAATTTTACAAACACAACCACAATATTCATGGATTTTATGTATAGGGTTTTCCACACGAATTTGGATTCAGTTTTCATTGACTTTATGGATTAAATATTATTATATTATCATACTCATAGAGACCATGCCAAACATCTTGATAGAATTATATGTACACTAAGAGAGAATAAAATTTACACCAATCTTACTAAGTTCCACTTATTGACTGAGAAAATCGACTTTTTTGTCATATTACCTAGGAATCAAGACTATTTGTGGACCTAGAAAATGTTAGCGCTGTATATTCCAAGAAGTTCCCTAAGAACTTGTTTGATTTATAGAGTTTCATGGTGATAGATGGATATTATAAGCATTTCATACTGTAATTTTCCAACCTTGAATCACCTCTAACTAGTGTTGCAATGTTGGGTGTCAATTTCCTATGGTCATAAGCATGTGAGAAATCCTTTTAGGTGATTAAATGGTGTCTTGGTTCGACACCTATTCTGAATCTTCCAGATCAAGAAATAGGTTATACCGAATTCAGTGATACAACAAGCATCAGACTACGAGCAGTGATGATGCATGAAGATAGAGTCGTTTTGTATGGATCTTTGAAGGTGATGCCTCATGATATAAACTACTTGATGCAAAAACTTTATCTATAATAATTTGTATATGATTTATGTTATTGGAGACATTATATTTTGGTTGAGATCTTTGTGGTGTACACATACCAGTAGAGCCTCAAATATATCATTTCCCAAATAGAAATGAACCTTGGACAATTAATAATGGTTTAATATATAATATACATTTATTTTTATGTTTCCAATATTCCGAGAAGGGTGATGCAGTTCTAGATGTGCTAAGTCAAGAAACTAAAACCTAGACTGTACAGGAAGCTAGTGATGAATGGAATTTAATGGTTCTCTTTTCTGAGATGGATATAGATCTTCATGATAGTAACAAAGAGTCATACCTCTCGTGTATTACATTTACATCTTCCCACCATGAGATGGTGATGGGTGGTGAGTTTTTAGAGCCTGAAGGCTTGGTACTCAATTAGAGTATATTAGAAGACAACCAACCTCCAAATTGGTCTATAAAACCAGACGACTTCCTGTGTATTATTGGATGTGTCTGGGTCTATATAGATATGGGAGATGAGTTGTTGAATGATTCCCACACCTCTTAGTGGAAAGTTCATCTAGGAATCTCAATGATGTATCGTGACTTGAGATGCCAATATTTGTTTCATGGTATGAAATGTCAGATATTGGTGTTTATCAATAGGTGTTCTACCAGTCAGTAGGTGAAGGTGGACCAATAGAGACCTAGAGGATTGTTACAACTACTTCAAGTCTTGGAATGAATATTAGAAGATGTTTCTATGGAAATTAGTGTCGGTTTATCTAGTACGACTATAGGTATCGATGTTGTATGTGTTTTCATTGTCAAACTAACAAATGTATCACACTTCATTCATATATGGGAGTCCTTCTCATTTGATGATTTGGGAATGTTTTATGTCTGTCAGATCATATGATTCCATGTGGTCCCTTATACTATCATTTCTTATAGGGATTATCATTTCACTTCATGGTTATAGTAGGTATTGTTGAAATACATGGGGGTACAAGTGCTTCTAAGAACAACTTTTCACACTCAAACTGATTGATAATCAGAATGGACAATACATGTTCTAGGGGATATGCATCGAGAAAGTTTCCTTGATTTCATCTGTTCATTGGAGATGCATATCCCTCTCATCGAGATAACCTATAATAATAGTTTTTAGTTGATGATTCAGATGGATCTTTTTGAAGCCTTATATTGTAGTCCATGTCGTTTATCCCTATGATGTATAGAGTTAGGTGCAGAAGCCCTAGTAGATCATTATATAATTTAGGAGACTTCAGAGCATGATCATATTACTATAAAGTTAATTACTACTACTCATTCTAGAAAAAAAAATTATACCACTCAATGTCAATGATCTCTAGAGTTCTAGGTTAGATATCATGTTTTTCTTCATGTATCACCTCGGCTAGGTCATAGATTTTTACGAAAGCATGGAAGGTTGTATCCTAGATACATAGGGCTATTTTAGTTTCTAGAGTTAGCCAGGATGTTAGCCTATCATTTTTTACTACCTCAAAGGTACCATGTCATTCATGTCTTTATCTGCATACCACAGATTATGAAATATCATGCTGATCTAACTAATAATTTTAATCCCGAGGAAGTTCTGTATTATGTTGAATCTACCTTTGAGGAGTATCTAGTACTCTTAATTTATTGTATCATGAAGTATCTATGAGGCATGTATGTCACTCAATTATGTGTGATATGGAAACATGGCCTCATGTAGCATGGGGCTTGGAAAATGAGGTCGAAATATTTTCTATGTGGCCAGAATTTTATTTAGACAGTGAGTTTACACCCTTGGAAGGTGAACTCAAGGACGAGTTTTTTTAAGGTGGGAAGACTATATGAACCCATTTTTTTCTCTCAGATATAGATATATTATTTTTCAGTATAATTATTTATCATAAAAGTTTTATGGGTTTCGTTTTTTTGGTAAAGCACCCATGTGTTTCTGGGTCTTTTTCGGAGCTCAGAACACAGCTTTCTTTCGGAACTGGTCAAGTTGCAGAATTGGAACATTATTTTCATAACTAGGAATATGTTTTTTACAGAACCATATAGCATGGTTTTCATATGTCTGTGTGGCCTACCTCTGCATGTTCCCCCTCTTCCTAGGTAACCATGCACGGTATGCCCATAGATTTTCATTTTTTGTGGAAAAACTATGTACATGCCAGGTTTTATGGTAATTTGTCTTTTTTGTATTTAATGATCTAATTAGATCCCTATTTATTCCCTAATTAAATAAAAATAAATATCAATATAATTTCATCTCATTTTTATGTTTTTAGAGGACAAAGATAGCGATTGAAGGATCTCATTTTTGTGGACCTGTTTGAGCATCCACTCGTCACGTTGGATTTGCATTGGTCAATACATGAGTATATTTAATCCATTCCTCTTATATCTTTATCTCTACATAATTATCAGGGTATTATAAATTTTGTATGTTTTCATAGATCTACTCTGTTTTGATCCAAATCATGTGTCAATACCAGAGGAGGAGAGTCATACAATCATAAGGTGGATGGTTTATAACTCATCCCTCATGTTCATTAATTTTCGAATTATTTTGTGGGCCCAACAATTTCATTATATGTTGTTTATTGAATGTATACTCTATTATAATAATCACTAAAACTATATAGATATTCTCTTTCCATATATGTGATAAATTTATGGTGGTAACACCCACAAATCCATTCCTCCCATGTATGATGTTATTCCATTATTTTTTTCATGTTTGGACAAATTTGATCCACCGTTCGATTATGCCTTAGATTGAGCATCCTAAGGGTAATTGTTTCTATAATAAATTTATTATTTATAATGAATATTTCATAATGGAATGTATCATTTTTTACCACATGTCCAGAAAAAGGTAAGTTAATCAATTTGATATTAAAATTTGAAATGTGATTTGGAAATTATACTAAGTATACGACTTGTCCTTAAATGTAAATGAATAATAGGTTGCATATCTATAGACCCCCTGGCCCCAATAATGGAAGGTAAAAAATTGAACCTTGGTTATAAAATATTATTTAAATGGATTAAATGAATGGCTTCATGCTACCTATACTTATCACACTAATGAAAGGAAAGGCTTCAACAAATGACTTGATAAAATGGTTTCATGCAACATTTCCTTGTCACACTTTTCAAAGGCAATGATTGAACCAAATGACATGAAAGAATGGTTTAATTATACTTGATCTTATCACAGTAATGAAAGTAAAGGGTTGAACCAAATGAAATATTACATGGCTTCATAATCAATCTAGAGTGTCCTGACTCATGCCCACCTTGGATTCAGATCAGGGAATTCCAGGATCACTCGAGACCCCCATTCTGATTCAAGGATATATATTTCATAGGTTGGGACAAACCTAGATCAAGATACATTCCTATTCTTGGGATGCACATTATTACACTATAGGATCCCTCCAATATTATTATATAATTCCTTGAATATAGTCCTTAGATCTAGAATTGACAAGTGGGTTTCGTGGTTAAATCCCATGAGGTATATTCATTTCTTAGGACCATTTCACCTTAGGTCAACTCAATAGATTTATAGGTGTCTCATTTTTGAATTATTTGGACTATTCTCCTCTGATTACACTCTTACCTTATGCCATGATTTAATTATTACTAATTTGGAGACCCTTGAAGTGTATGTATTCTTGGTTATTACCTTGGGACTTCATTATTTAATATCATTATATGTTTCATTGTCACAATGTGGAACCTTAAATATTTTTCACATGTGACACATTTATAAACTGGTTGTAATCAATTAATTGAGTGGTTGTGGTCAAATTCCAGCTCTAGGTTGAAGAAGGTACTTGGGTATTTATTTACATTGTCCTGCATTACATTATATATATATATAAATGCATTCCTTCACACTGTTACATTACTATTACATGAGTCTGATGTTATTGACATAGTTGGTGGTGGCCCATTGAGATTTATCTCACTCCCTCTATTGGAATAGTTTTGTACCAAATGTAGACTTCAAGGTTTTAGGTGTTTCCAAAGTGAAGCATACCACTTCAACCACTTCATTGCTTTATATTTAGTATGGATCATGATAACAGATGACCGATCCAGAGCTCTAGATTCATGGGATAGTCTATTATTTCATGTACAATTATTTGGAACATGTTATGCCTACTATATTGTATCTATGTTTTCCAGTTTTCTAGTTTCATGATATATCATTAGTTGTTGAATGTTATTCCATTTTTTCAGTTATCTGTTACTATAGTATTTACTTTCTAATGTGCCTTATGTTTACATATATTTTTCAAACTATTTATCTATTTCTACATTCATATATTGTGATACACATTGGTAATGAGGTAATAGTCTCCCTACAGACACTCCGTAGGAACTCACTGATAGTCAGAAGCCTCCTGTGTTCTAGGAGATATGCTAGTGTCCTTGTGGCCCCCCAGGCTCGGGGTACCTATTAGTTGTCATTTGGGACCAGGAAGTCACACTGAATTTATTATGTGAAAATCAATCCGACAAATTCTATATAAGGTATTCATTAGTTCATTCAATGGAAATTTAATTAGAGAGAGGCATAGTCCTTTACCTTGTCAATTTTCATGAGTACACAGTCAAATACATGTTTAGATGCATCACTATAGATCATAATTTTGTACCCACCAGTGGGTAATGCTAGCACATGTGAAGTGATTAAGATATTCATTAAATCTTTTAATCGATCATCACTTTCATCTGTCCAAAAAACATCACTCCCATCAATGATATCATGGTTAGTGGAACTTATAATCAGGATAATATTCTCACATGTTGATGATAGTAGGAATCTAATACATGGAAACTATAGATCTCTGCCATAGATGTCAGTATATGAAATCCTTTAAATTCCAAGATCATTGTAGGATCCATATATATACGTCTTAAAGTGATAACGTACCATATAAATGATAAATTTCCAATATAGAACACACTTTTAGTATACATCATATATAACATTTCCTTTCATAAGGGATGAAGTAAAACATCCAAATTGTCTGCATGTTCCTCCATATTTAGAGTATAAAAGAATATCATATATAATAACCCCAAAATCATTGTCAACGAAATAACTAATGAGTCAATTATATATTTCAATGATGATAACTAATGAATTATTCAACCATAGTTGAATCAAAATGAATTCATAATGACCATTCATTGTGTGAAATACATTCTTGTGGATATCCTCATCATGTACCTTTTCATGACATCATCCCAACATAATATCCACTTTATAAAAGTAACATTCTCTATATAATTTATTTAATAAGTCATAATTATTATAATAAGGTAAATTATTCTTTATAGGGGTCTTATTGATGTTACAATAATCAAAAAAGGCACATGAAAACATCCCAATTTATAATGAAAATGACCAGTCTACCCCACAATGATGTACATATGTGTATATACCCTTTAACTTGAATATAATTTTGTTACTTGTTCATCTCTTCTTGTTCAACAGATTTCATTCTATATGGAGTATTGGATATTGGAAAATATTTTGGTATACATTAAATTGAGAACTCAACCTCTAAATTTAGAGTAAGACTATAAAATTATTCAGGGAACAGATTAAAATATTCTCTTATAATTATAATATAATCAAGGAAAGCCTTTTCATTTGTCTAATTCATATAATCAAGACACACTTTTCCATAAGTAAAAAATATCCATGCCTGAGATGATAATTACAAAGTAGATTCATCTTTCTCCTTATATATGAATAGAACATTATTGTTATTTGTGATACATAGAATTATTTAATTTTCTCAACAATTTATGTTGGATCTATACAAGGAAGTCTAATAAAATCCCAGAATGTCTTCATATTATGCTAAATTTAGTATCAAAAAATTCTATGGGAACATTTTTCTCACAAATATTACAAGGGGAGAACATATATACATGGGATGGAGTAGTTGTAATTTTTTTTTATTTTATCTAAAATAACTAATTCAATGTTTTGACATGGTATTTTAATAGGTTGACTAAACTTGTGTGATATGTATGAATTCATATAACTATAGTCGCATAAGATATTGAAATTTGGTAACTGTGTCATAAGATTCCTTTAAACTATTTTATTCTAGTTATAATCATTTTATGCATCTATAATTAAATCCAATGTGGGGATTTATAATGTATTAAAAAATGAAATTGGAATGTTTTGAAAATTAATGGGATATCTCATAAATGAAAATTATTCTTCAAAATATAAATTTTTAGGTTTGATTCTTTGGAATATGTTCTATATTTTCAATTTTAAATGTGCATAGTAATTTTTTATATGATTATAATTGTTTGTAAATATATTTTACATTTAATAATGCATAACCTCAGGGAATGTCAAACTAGCTATGCAGTAAGGCCTATATGTCATAGGCCGGGTGACATTTTACATAACACTATGTGTGCCTTTTCTTGGTTATTAGAACTAGATATAATAATTCATGATTCTCTCTACATATCATTTCCATGGTTTCTTCCTATTCTTCTTATTTAGGATTCCTTTTGTGTTTTTCCTAGGATTCACTTTTTCTTTTTGGTTCTCTTCCACACTAGCGGATCGTACTCTTCAATTGTGGTTTTTTTCTAGTGTTGGTTGTTGGGGAAAAGATATTGAGATTTTGGTGTTGAGATTCATCATTATGGTCATTTTTCTGAACGATGATAATAATGTGGTTGTAGATCAATGTAGAAGATGGTGTTTGGTGCTGGTGGTGATCAGTGGTGACATGGATGACAATAATGATGTTGTCGAAGGTGATAGATCGATATGATGACGATTCAATTTCGTAAAAATGTCGTATGAGTGATGATGATATTAGATTCATAGTCAGTGGTTGTCATTGACAACGATGGTGATAAATAGTGGTGCCAGTGACGAAGCATGTGAAGAGGGCTCCATGTGGTCTGAGATTGGAGATGTTTTTCTTTGGAAATTAGAAATTATAAATTAGAAATATTTTGGGTGTGGTTACATTGTATTCTGGAGTGGTGGGTTATGATTTCTTTTTAGTTTATGAATATTTATCCAGTTGGTTTTTTGCTTGAATTTTTGTTGGGTTTACACTTTGCCTTTAGAAGTGTGTTTTGAAAATAAAAAAACTATGGATTGTGGAACATAAAACATGACATCATAAAACAATTTGTCAATTATAAAAACAAATTCACCCTAACCTTCTATGAATTGGCTAACTATTGATGTAAAAAACATGGATTGTCATGAGACAAAAACAATACCTGAATCATTAGAGGGATATATAAATCCACGACCTTCGACTACATTCTTATAATATATGTGCATTTATGTTCCACAAAGATCATACAATATAAGAACTTATTTCATCACATTTATTATGATGATAAACAAGTGTGGGTTATTGAAATGGATATCCCAATTACGTAATATATAGTTACTTCTAGGTGAATAACCATGTCTGGAAAATTGGGATGAGTACTCACAATGAAAATGTTTTTTTAAATAACTTTTTTAGATAATTTCACATTCATAATGAGTGTACATAGAGGATCATGGAAGTGACTAATGAATGTGAAAGGTGGTCTATCTTTATCGGGCGAACATAATGGTAGAAAAGGGATTTGTAAAAAAATATTCAATAATGAATAATTTAAAATTATAAGGCCTAATAAAATTAATGTATTTAAATAAATAGTAGTGGGAATAAGATCAAATACATTGAGGGGAGCTTCTGAATTCTTAGAAGAAGATTGTAATGTTATTTGGAAAAACATTCAAGGGCATTAGAGATGAGTAATAAAAGTAAATTCATTATAAATGGGATTATAGTGATGAATAAATATAGGATGGGTGGGTATTTTTATAAAAAAGGGGGGTTTATTAATTTTAAAACACGATTTTTGGACTCTTTATGATAAAATAAATAAACACAAACAATTAAATTATTTTTCGACTTTTTTCTTCCATAGATAAGAGTGTGTAAATATTGTATTATTTTATGATACAGAATCCTGATAATAATAACTTTGATGATTTAGAAGTGATTCATGTTTATAAATAATTATTTTTAAAACCCAAAAATTATAATATCAGATTTAGAGTTTTAACTAAATAATTGTAGAATGAATAAAATAACATTAAAAATAAATTAATATAAAGGAGAAATATATTTTTAGTCGATGATTACATATATAGTATTTATAAAGTTAGTGTTGGGATATTATGATGCCCAATCACATATTATATATTTATACTATATTTAATTTATTCTTAACAATTCAATTGTCTAGAATATTTATGAAGAATTCACCTTGTATTCTTTTTTATGAAATTAGTATTAAGACAATTTTTTTTATTTTTTAAAACACTGGTTTCTTATAATTATAATTTATAATTATTAACAAATATAATTATTTTCTAAAAAGTAATAGTTTTTTGTGGCTAACATATTTTTATCCCTTATATAATTAAATTTGAATTTATTAAAATATATGAATTTATAAAAATAAATTAAAATTATTTATTAAAAATATTTCATTAAAGTAATATTTATTTAAATATTATGAAATATATCAACATGAGATATTTAATTGAAACTGTATATTTACCAAAAATTAATTTTTTATTTCATTGTGTCAAAATATAATTTATATCAAACTCATGATATAATAATGTTTATATATAAATCAATAATGAAACATTGTGAATTTAATCAATCTATTATTAAAATGATAATTTAAACATTCCTACTTTTAGGTTCTAGATACTTAACCCCTTATTAGACCATTGTATTTTCTAAAGATAAGGTGTGTGATGCTAGTATGTTATTAGGTAGGTTCAATGAATGTGGTCTTAGATATGATATTGATAAGCATGATATTATACCATAGATGTGTTCACTATAATTTTTTTTGTAGAATATCTGATTTTTCTTGGACATGGTAAAGGCTTAATGATTCCATATCCCTTAGAATCACAAATAAATGGCTTCTTCAGGTATGATCCAATTTGTCAAGGTCATCGCATAATCCTTCTGTGGAAATTATACTTTATCAAAACCATTTATAAATACTAATCTTAAGATTCAATGTATATTTTCTATATTATTAATTTTTATGATTCATAATGGTATTTTAGGGCTGAAAATTAATATGGATATATTTAGTCATGGCCTAAAATATCATAATTTACTCCATGTGTCTTTAAGAACTATATTTTTTAATAACAAATTTATTCATTCACAAATGTATTATAATTTTTTAATGGATTTATTTGTACACCTTTGATGTATATATTATTAGAGATTATTTTTATATGTGAAGGTTTTTGGGGATTTCACATCACATTTGTAAATGTTACCTTTGATGATGGTATGTAATTTTTTATATTAATTAAATATGTAAAATATTTTCTTGAATATATTTTATTATTACAATTCCATTTATCTTATAATTTTTAAAGTTATTTACCCAGATACACTTTTGGTTTCATGATTTATCCTATAATATATATATATATATATTTTTGTCTGTGTGTGAGCACCCATGTATATTTATATATATTTATATATTTTATTGGGAAATTTAATTCATAATATCTTACAATTTGATTGTTGATCCATTATCTTGTGACACTATTCTAATAACTACATACATAAGGGAGCCTTTCACCAAGGAAAACACCATCCACTAATTCCATTTTGATACAAGGTTGAAGTTATTTTTCAACAATCAAATTTATTTCATTATTTGATTTACGATTATGATATCCTATTTGTTGATGTGGTGGAAATATATTGGCATTTGATATATTATTATTCCAATACAGATGTTTAGGTGTAATTCTACTAGGTAATGATTAACAATAAATAAACACCATCCAAATAAGATTTGATCATTATGTCTATTTTATTTTATTGTGTAAAAGTATGATTGTTCTCTATCTTGGTATTTTTATAATAATTATTATATAAGAGTGGAATAATTTTTTAACCATCCACCATGTTCCCCTAGATGGTTTATGATCTTATTATCTCTTTTATTAAAAAGAAAAATGTTTTATAAATTTTTAATGATTTATTAATTATAAACCATTTTAATTATGAATTGAAATTCTATAATCAAGGTTATTCAGATAAAAATGTATTTAGTCAGAAAACATTTTCCATAGGGATTGACATGAACAGTCTTTTTAACTCTTATGGTGAATTGATTGGATTTTAAAAATTAACTTGTCTTGAATTAATTTATATATCCCCTTGATGAAACATCATATTTAATGAGAAATTTTTTTTAGGTGTATACATATTCCCACAACTTGATAGTGTACTGGAATAAGGTCTTGGTGACATGTGTTTGATGTCCAACCATATGTATTCCATTAGAAAGAGATTACGAATTATTATTATCCATGATTAAATTTATTTTAATGGAAATATAAAAATATTAGTTTTAGGTAATTATGTAATTAATTAAATTATTTCTTCCTACAATATTATGTTATCCTTGGTTATGTTTTTGAATTTGTTTTATTTTCTTCACTTAATTAAATTTTTAGCTCACCCCATTATTATGATTTCATTCCCTAGTTTATGATGAAATTTTTTACATGATATAATTTTAGAACATTAACACTTGTAATAAATTTAATCAAAGGATTTGTAAACTAATATTTCATTAAGTAGTTGTATATATAATTAAATGTTAGTTTCATTCATGAGATTCCTTTTTAATTAATTTATTCAAATTTTCTGAATCCATAACTGTGAAAATTCATTTTTAATTTAAAATATGAAATAATAATTATTGTTTTACAAATTAATGATAGTTTTTTGTATGTTTTTACAGTTGGTATTAATGTGAGTAAGTAATGTATGTGTTTTGGGGAAAATATATTATAGTGTGGGTTTGGGAATCCCAATTCGAGTATAAAACCGCCCTATTTTTTATTTGGATATTAATATTCACATAAAATAAGTGTAGGATCAACAAATACTCTCACATCATAGACACATTTGGTATATTTTTCATAGCATTGAATTTTATTATTTTAAATCAAAGTGGGATAATAATTCTTATTAATAATTAAATATATTCAATACATATGCATCCTAAAAATATGTCATCATTAAATATAATTTTTATTAGGAATATAGAAAAAATACATGGATAACATATTGTTAAGATCATTATAATCTATAAATAAATTTCACTAGTTGTCGTGGGAAAAATGATGAATTCATGTTTAACAAGGTGGATTGGGAGTCTAAGATCTCTACACATATAACAGTATTATTCTCAAAAGATTTTATGGGAATGGAAATTGTAAAATACTCTATGGGATTCCATTATCCATGAATGATACCTTGGAGAATGAAATATCAAAATCAAACCCATAGGTTCTAGAACATGGAAAGAAATATCTCAGCAAATGATCATTTTTCCTACATTATCTTCTATTGAATTGAGGGATTTATTAGATTAGATGAGGTCCTCAACGTTTGATTATATATCTTTTCACCATTCACCTTTTTCTACAATTTCGTTGTGTCTACCTTTTCCATTAATATAATTGTATTCCCTTTAAAAACATAATGATACAATTTTTTTGTAGGTTTCTCTAGAATTTATTACCATTCCCAGAAATACATTTTAGATTTATTATATAGAAATAATTTTGATACTACCTTTTAAAAAAATTATGTGGTGACCTAAATCACATTCTATATTCTATCTCTAACATAAATGAAATTAATGTTTGATTCCTAATTTTCTTATACTCATATTCTTTGGTTATTAACACTGTTAAATATATTAATATGTCCTGGTGGCAATGAAGTACGGAAATTAAATCAAAGACTCCTATTTTTTAATAATACCTTGAGTTATAATATGGTATATATACAAATATTTTTAAAAATAAATCTTTAATTTTCACATATCTCCTAAATAATATTTTAAAATATAAAACATTACATTTATTCAATTTTGGAGCTCAATACTAAATTTTTCGTCTCTTTAGAGGCCAAACATAATATCCCCCCTTGATGTTGGGATAGTTGCATTAAACACCAATAACAAAAAATATTTGTTATGATATCATTGAGGTCTACCCTATTCCATTATTAATATCGTTGTTGATATAGGTATTAAAATATTCTATGTTGTAGGTTGATAAATTTTATTTGACCATATTGGTGACTTCATTGTTTTAAAGTCCATTTTAATATCCCATTTATCATGTTTCATTGAATAAATAAAAACAATTTCAGGTAGTACTAATGGGATAATAAATAATGGAAATTTTAATTTTGTTGTTGAATTAGATTTCAAGTACATATTAAACATTATTAATGAAACATATGTTTCCCCTAAGTTAATCAATCCACCTATTATCCTATGAAACAATTTTAATCTTAAGATTAAAATATAATAAAATAAATAACATCTTGTAGTTCACAATACTACAATGTTATATATTCATGTTAATTATCATTCTTTATACATTATTATTATATTTATTCCCTACTTTATAGGGACACTATCAATTGGGATAATCATGGGTTATCCTTTCCTCATTATATAATAAATTAATCATTTTCCTTTTTTAAAAATCAAATGGTTATAATTTAATATAAAAAAGGATTATGGTTATGTAAATAATAATTTATCTCATTTTCAATGAAAATTATTTTTCAAATATTTTATAGGAAAATAAATATATTCAAATTTAAAATTATTTTTCAATTTATCTTTTTAACAAAAAAAATTATTATTTATATTTTCATTCAAATGATAATATTTAGAATCAAATATTTATCCATTTGAATTAATAATCATGGTAATGTGTTATAAATAATTTTTGTTTAATTTAATTGAGGAATATTTTTGGTTCATAATATTTTTTAGAAATGAAAATAATAGGATATAAATTATTAAAACAAGATTTATAAATATTTAAGATGTTGTTTATTAAATCATTAGGATAATATAATGTTTTGAAAAAAATGTTTTAGAAAATATTTTCATTGGAAATTCATTTCACTTATTCTTGTGATACTTTTGGGAGTGTATGTTTCTGAGTTAGCTTGTTTGTGTATTCTATGAATGAAAATGGGTAGTTTTAATCATATTATATATTTTTTATTAATATTTTTTGAGGTATTTATATTGATTTTAACATATTTTATTATGTCATATTTATATCATTAATAATTCCTTTAGCAAATGTTTTTTTAATATCATACTTTTTGTTTAATGACTAGATTATAATATTGGTCCATAGATTTGATTTTTTGAAAAAAAATATAGAAACAAATATATGGGAAAACATGAAACCATGGGTTTAGTTTGAATAATTGTTCTAAATTTTATTTAAATATTTCTTTAATATATTTTAATGATTTAATTAGTATTGGATGATTTTGAAAGAAGGGATGACAATTAAATAGTTCCCAACTCTAGTATTTTTACATTGTTGAGGGTCTAGAACATTTTATTGAAAACAAAAAATACGACCTCTTTAAAATACTACTAAAAGAAAGAACCCATGAAAATATAATATATTTTTCAATAACAAAAATGAAATGAATGAAATAAGTCCCTTAATGTCAATAGTGAAGCATATATCAATTAAAGAAACAAAAAAAATTATTTCCCCTAATAAAGAGTGCATCATATAAATCCATTGATCATGATGTGTCACCCCCTTACTAAGAATTTTGACCTTGATGGTTTCTTAATGTCAAATAGAACTCCCATGTCTCCATGATCATCCGGAAGGAGGATCGAACGATATGTGTGAGCATACATATCTCTATTTCAAGCTGGTCACCTGCAAATATCAGTGATAAACTCACTACACTATCAATATTATGCCATGAAAAATCAAATACAAATCATTACGATGAGATAATATTGGGGTACCCATCCAGACAAACAAAAAGAAAATCGGTTGAATGGAAGGTATCAACATAAACATCCTTCGTTCATGAACTCACACTAGAACTACATTCTAGAAGCTCAACATCCATCCAAACAAAATAATAAAAATTCAATTCCCCAAAAGAAATCAACAAATGAATAAAACATATATTCCCATAAAACATAGAGGAATCCAAATTAATAGGTCAACAATGATCTAGAATTAGTAAATAATAACCTCTAGAACTGAATACCAGAAACTATTCACCGTTTATCAGAGGACCACAGAAATCATACCTGCAAACACCCTAAATATGAAACAGCTCAGACATCATCAATCACATTGATTAATGCCTCACATAACCCCTATAAAAAGTCTTAATTCTAAAAATCAAATTTTGACCACAATTCTTCACAACCAAATGGGAGCACAACCACCACTGGGACATCGAACCTTGCTTCCCTTGTATACATTGTACTCTAGCAAGAAACAACCACCTCAACATCAATCAGTCCAATTTAATGTTATAAGGACCTTCAAATAATTTATGATTAATAAAATGTGGGCCAGGATCTGATAAATATACAAAATCAGGGCAGTTGAGATAAGCACAAGTTAAAATAATAACCCAACAAGATCGATGTTCAATTATTTTAATAAATAACAATAAAAGATATATGTGACACGTGAATCATGTAACATCCTTCCAGTATAACAACAATGATCTATAAATCCATTTCACCCTCAGGAATACATTGATGAAGTCTATAGTATTAACAAATAAATGATGGTCAAAAATCCCCTTAGAGATAGATTAGCCACCCATGGAGGACTAAGAGCTGTCTCCAACTCCATATATTTCTAATTGAAATGAAAAAAACCTAAATATAATTCATGCGTAATTTTGATTTATTTTTTTTAATGTTTTTTATGTTCTTTAAATGATATTTAATTTCAAAATTTATCATTATTATTTTCTAGTTTCTGTGAATGTTTTATATAAATAATTTTTATTTTAGAAAGAATTATTATTTTTATATGTTAATTTTTCCATTTTATTATTAAATAACAGAACGTATATATTATTTTCTAGTTGAGGAACTTTGTATAATATAAATTTTTTTTATAAGAATTTATTTATGTTATTATGTTGAATTAGTAAACATTTGGTTTTTCATTATATTTTTTTTTTCAAAACACATATTTTATGATATAAGATACTTTAGAAATAATATATAAAATTTGATACTTCTTTAACCATATTTTTAATAAATATAGGTAGACTTCATGATCATAGGATAAAATATTATTCTCTAGATATAAGAATTTGAAAAATGTAATTTTCAAGGGTAGAAATGATATTAATCTGGTATTATATAAAATCACTATTTTTAAGATATATATTTAGATTTCCATAATAATCAATTGATAATGATTTATTAATAAAAAAACTTGCATCAAATTAGGTGGGTAATGGATTAAATTTTTTTATATGTAAAATTTAATCTTTCCATGTATGTTTCCATAATGTCTAAATATTTCAAAATCATCCATTAAACATAAAATTTGTTTTAATAATTGTCTTTTTTCACAAACATTACTCTAGGAAATGTATAAGTTTCATCAGAATCAGTTATATATTCATTTCAAATGGAGATATAGTTTAATTATTTCTTGGATGTGAGGAATTATTTAATAAAAAGTAGTAAAAAATACCAATTATGATAATTAATATTTATTTTTACATGTATTTATGTTATTTATAAAATATTCTTAATTTTTAAGGATTCTTATAGTGTTAAAAGATTAATATTATTTGAGTTTATTTATTCACCTAAATTAATCTATAGAATTTTAATTAAATTATATAACGATAAGTGTGTTTTATTGAATGACTCCTTAAAAAATATTGTTCATTCGTGTTCTGATAATATAACTACTTTATTGCAGTGATAATATAAATAAATTCATGGGTAAATAAAATTTTGGTTCATTTTAATTCATCTATTATTTGAAATGAAGAAATACAAGTATCATATGACACATTTTTCTTTTATTTTATTGACAGATGATGGATTTATTTAACTGATAATAATGTGTGAAATGACAATAAATTATTAATGTTGTTTTGTCATGTATTTTTTAAATGTTTCTTAATCATGTGAGTTAGGAAAATTGGTGATATATATTATGAAATTAATTAATTAATAAAAAAAATATTTTCATTGTAGTTATAAAATTGGTCATTTCATTATGCCATAATCCTGTACATTATTAGGTTCATTTTATCAAGTATTTAATTAATAATTTTTGTTAAAAAAATAAATAAAATCAAGTTATATATTTTTTCAACTCATATTTTTTTAGAAACTAATTTAAAATTAAAAAACATTGGGGAAAATAATTTGTTGTCTAAAAAAATAATGACATTAGAATACATATAATATTAATCTTATTTTATTTCAATATAAAATATATGTTTCCTTATATGAGAAACATACAAAAATTACCACATAAATAAATAAAATTCACTAAGGGGGGTGAAGTATTAAATTGACATCATTTTTTGTTTTTTCTTCAAAAACCATTAAAATCTATTAATTTGAATGAATATATATATATGTGAATATGAACAAATAATACATCAAGGATCAAACACATCATGAATAATATATTTCTACATGGTCTACTTGTCAAAATTTGCAACTACAACCTTGGACTGATCGGTAAAATCCATAATCACACATTCTAATGAGAAAACCTGTGGGTTTAAAAATGATTAGGTATAATCCTTAAACTCATTATAAACAATGTTCCTCTTGATTATGTAATTTTCTCCCAAAAACATGAAGATATATAATCTTAGATATAAACAATAAGGTCTTCCTTATAAAATATATTCTTTTTTTCATTTTTCGGTTTTAATTTTTTTCTATTTTTCTTATTTTATTTCATCTGATTATTTCTCTATAATTCAAAAAATGATACATTAATAAATTACCATTTCATCTGAAACCTTCCATTCTAAATTCCCTATGTAAATTAGAGTGAGTAACTCCTAGATAAATTACTCTACCAACATATATTTTTTTCATAAATATTTATGCCTTATAGCAACCCTCAGATACACTCGACGGGATTTAAAGATAGATTTAGATTATCCCTCAATGTTTTTCTGGAAACATTATGAAATAACTTAAATTATTAATTTTTCACTTTATTATAGCCTTGCATATCATATTAAACGTTGATCATCACATTCAATGTCTAGTTAATTGTTGTCATAGAATGAAAAAATTGGTTTTCTCTAATAACAAGGAAATATATAGTATACATGTACGGTGACCAATTACACTATGGTATGATCAATTGTAAAATCAATTCTCCATATTCAATAAATTAAAACATAATATTAATTATGGAATGATTTATTATTTGTGAATGAATTTACATTTCCACGTTAAAACCACCTTTTAATCATTAAACATGAATTTACAATATAGTAGTTTATATAATTTTTCTATAACAATATAATTTGACATACAAAAACATTAAATAAAAGGATTACTATATTTATCATTACCTCTATGATATCAATTCATTCTTTTTTTCATGGGGAATCCAATAACCATTGTGGAATAAAATTTATTTTATGAAAGAATAATAAAGATAAATCAGTTTTATATTCCAATTATGAAACTATAATTAGTATTATCTCATGATTCAATATTTCTTATGTCATGTTGGCACATGAAAACCATCCTTGTGATATGATACCATCTTTAGTAGAAGAACATCACCACAAATCTATCTTTTCATTTATAATCTCCTCCCTCGTATTACATCCTTCTAAACTAACATCACATCACACATCTCATTATCATTCACTTTGGTTTTAATGGATTTCATTCATTGAATAATTATCTCGTTATATTAAAAAAAGATAACATATATCACACACAATTAAAATTTTCCTTAAATGAATAAACAGATCCTTTTAAAAACACTTCATTGTTTGGTGATGCATCTTAATTAAATCTAGAAAACTCCACTCATACTATAGTCTCTATAATATTATTTGGTTTTATCTCAATAATATCCTAACATGGTTATTATTTCATCAATAAAATACAAAAAGTCATTACAGTTATTAAATAAATGTCAAAAAATAGACATAAATAACACTTTCATTATATAAATTAATCCTAATTGATACATTCTAATCATAAATGAGTAAATCATATATAGGAAAAAATATCTATGAATAAAAAAATCATCCATTAGGGTAACATACAATCAATTACCAAATGGTATTACGGAATCACTTCCCTTTAAAATAACCTCTTAAAAGTCATTAGTTCTTGTACCTAAACAATATTCCTTTAGACCATCACAAAAAAATATTTTATAATCATTTAATGAAATCAAAAAGACCGATACATTCACTCAATTGATAGATTTACACTTTTAAATGCATCCCCTATATATATATCATCCCCCTTAAAGAAAAATTTTATTTTTAGTGTTTTAGTACCCATTTGAAAAAAAATCCACATAAAAAAGGTAGTGGATAGAATATGTATAACATTTCCCAAAAGGTATTGAGATTTAACTACCATCATCAAACTCACGTTCTAAAATGAATCCTTTTATAAAAAATAATGAATGTGTCCTCTATATACACCTCATGTAGAAAAAACTAAAGAATCAAATCTTCTTTCTCAAATAATGATTTTATAATGTGATATTTTTTGTAAATTTGTGATGATAGGGACATTTAATATTGATTTATCGATATATTGATGAAAATTTCATTATCACATCACCTAAGAAGAATAAACATTAAATTAAAATTTTAGATATTTAAATTTAATCTTAATCCACCCAAATTAGGTTGTATCTTCTATTACAGAATGATAATCTACCTCATAAGAACTCAAGTTCCCAAATCTCATCATCTTTGTGTTTTATGCATTTTAATATTCCCTATGATAGAAAAAAAAATATTTTTCTTTTTATCATCCATGTTTCAAATATAATTAACCTATTCATTTCCTAATTTATTGGGCCATAATATTAATTAACATTCCATTCTATAAATAATTATAATTTTTTAGATTATAATAGTTTTTTTCTTTCACGTGATATGTTTTTTTGGAAAAAATTGAAATATAGCACAATGTGTAATAAAAATCATTAAATCATGAATAAGTAAACATGAACTAACTCATTTTATGTTTTTTAAACTCACTTGAATAGTCTTAATTTCTATAGGAAACTTTTCATACCTTTTTTCATACTAATATTTGGGTTGAAAATTACATTAAATTCTCCATTCCAATAATCATTCAGATTTACTATGTATACTATTATTGAGAAATAAATATATCATTAATCTCTTGGAAAACTTTAATGACAAAGAAATAATTCATCTATCCAAGAATAAAACATTCAATCATATTTGTAGCTATAAATAATACACCTTTTAAAAACATAAATAATTTCTTATTAAGATTATACCGTCAATATAGACAATAATTGTTTGAGCTTCCAATAACTTTTCTAATGTGAATTTTATCATCCACTCCTTTTTTTGTTTTACATCATGTTTGTTTTTAACATGGAATAACAGGATATTATGGATTTTCATCTCGTGTAGATCTTTCTAAAAATTAACATATATACTACATATTATATAATAAATAATCTATTGGGTTTCACAACGTAAAAATCATTGTCAAACTCCCCATTGAAAATGCCTGACTTGATATTTATTTATAGTATATTTTATAAAATTTGGATAATGATTTAATTAAATATCCTAATTGTTTTAATCATTATAATTGTTGTTATTTCTTTATTGATCTCAATTCATCCACTTAAAAATACACTTTTATCAATTTACATTCATTGTTTCACATCAACTTACATTATTTCTCTTTATTATACAACATGAAATATCTAATAATAACATTATTATTAATGAGATTGTGTCCTAATACAGAAGTAGAATTAATTTTTATCTAATAAATATATCCACTAATAGAATGAATCCATCCATGATTCTATAAATCCTCTTTCTCAACTATTGGTAGAATCATAGGAAAAAATGGTTTGTACTATACTCAATGATCTCTTAGTTTGAATATTATTTTATAGTATCTAATGATAGTTTGGGCGAGGACCTACCTTTCCTGATTTGAATTATTTTCAAAAAATTATTCATCCTATCTATAAAATTATTAATAATCAACAAAAACCAGTTAGTCATCAAAATTACCATAATTTTCAAACACATAGTCTTACTTTATAAAAAATTATACTTGATTATATTTACATAAGTTATATTCTCATTTATATGTATCATTAAAAAAAAATTTCATGAGCTTTCAAATATACAAAATCAAAAATATTCTCTTTATTTTCTTAAAAATGTATTCCAATTATATTTAGTGTATATCCATGGAAGATACCTTCAACTATTCTTTTCTTGAACTACGCCAACTTTCCAACATTCACCATTATTGTACATGGTCTTTCAAATACCTTAATATATCTTGTGATTGATGTATTCATGTTATAAATATTTTAAAGAAACATATATAAATTGGATTATAATATACTTCAGTTTAGAATATGAAGCATTATATTATTTCGTTACCTCTATAAAAATAAATAAGTATGACGCTCTACTAACATAGTTAGGAACATTTTTTCTAAAAATATATTATTCAATTATAAATCATTAATTTTTTGGTATATAATATACTAAATTCAGGATTAATACCATTATTTCTAAGAAATGATTAAAATTTTATTATTTTATATCTATTACTAGTTTCCATCTATAACTTCTTTACGGAGTTCCCACACTCCTTTTTATATTTATTCTAAATATGCTGATCATTTTCAAAGACACTCAATATTTCATCATTAACATAATGTAAGTAATATGATTGAATTAATAAATTATATAATTTTAATTCGTATTTTTAGGTCTGATTGTAATACCATCATTCGGAATATCTCTGAATGAATGTGATATAATATGTGAGACATAAGGATCTCGCATTTTTTTTATTGAATAGAAAATCATAACATTTTATAATTATAAATAAATATCATTACTTTATGTCTTTATAATTAGTATATAATTTTAATTTTTTTATAAGGGAAATTACAGCCATATTCCTTTGGAAAATGGGCCCAATTATTTTATTCATAAGATAATTTTTTTTCTTCTAGCCCAGGAATCATAAATAGATAATATCACCAACCTGATACAAGATGCCCCATGTTCATTAAAATATAATAAATATTCGTCAAAGTTATATTCTTTTAACTAAGTATTTATCATATATAAAAACCCATTTTCATTCCATAAAATTTTGGGACAGAATTACTATATTGTATTTTGATCCATCGACAAATAATTTTTTTAACATTGACTTGTATTTTTAAATAACCATAAAGTAATTCCACTTATCCTAAGTGAACCTTCATTGAAAAATATCATTGAACCTTCCTTTAACTTCTCAAAAACATTCAATATCAATATATTTTTCTTAATATTTTAAGATAATCAAATATATATGATCCATGGACATTCATTTTTACTTTCATATAGTGACAAATAAATAATTAATTCTTTATAAATTCAATTTAAATTATTATTAAATGAAATTTTATAATTTTGATTCATATAGTTAGTCTAAAAAAAGAGATTCTTCAAAAAATACAGTCTTATGTAAATTAGATTTTATTATTTATTCCTACATATATTTTCATTATTTATCATCCACTTTTACAATATTTCTTATCACTTTTACTATACATATACAATATGAGGACCAATTCTATCTTCATAAATTCCCCCATATTTTAATAATTTATATTAATTAAAATGAATAACATCCATTTCAATATAATTCACTAATTTTCACAAGATTGGATTCATACACGGATTGTTTCCATAATTAAATATTATTAAGTCTGTTGAAGGATTAATTTAGAGTAATCATTGAAGAACTAGTGATAGTGGTTTTTTCCCTGAATTTCAATGGATTCCGCCCGAGAGCCGCCGCCTACGGGCGATCCTGGACGAAACCCCAGCACGCTCGCTCGGAACTATGAATCGCGCTCCTTTTGCTGATGTTGTTGCTGGTCGACCCGCTGCTACGGATACTAGGACCTCTGACTTCATTTCTCCAAAAACTTATAAGCTTCGAGGTTTAGCAGCAATTTCATTTTCGACGGAAGAGGTAAATCTACTTTCTACGGACCTTCGTTTTGCTTTAGTTGGTAAATTCTTGAAACGTCGACCCTCATTGCCCTTCCTTCGCAAAACTTTGGAAAGCATTGGATTTACAAATTTTCATATCGGACTTCTGAATTCTTTTCACGTACTGTTTCAGTTTTCCCTTGACAATGACTATTATAGATTTTGGACCAGAGGTTTGTGGTCTTTTGGGGGTTCTTTCATGAAAGTTTTCAAATGGTCACCTGATTTTGATTTTGATACTAAACCCCCCATCGTCCCTGTTTGGCTTGGCCTTTTCAAACACAATGCTTTATTCTCAATTGCTCGACTCTTTGGTCAGCCTCTCAAAATGGATCACGCTACACTAAAATTGACACGCCCCTCTGTTGCAAGGATATGCACAGAAATAGATATCTCTCAAGAGTTGCCTTCGAGATTTTGGATACAAAATGGGGGGTCTGGATTTATACAGACTGTAGTGTTTGAGAATGTACCAGATTTTTGTAAGAAATGCTTTAAAATTGGTCATCCTACTAAAATATGTGGGATCGAAATATATCCACCTCACCCACGGCCACATTTCAAATCAGTGTGGGTTGAAAAGACTGCTCCAGAAATGCTACCTGCTGACCAGATTGGAATTCCCGCGAATAACTTGATATCCAAGAATAACCCAAGCAATCAACTGGTTAACACCAGTGAAAATGCCAGCCCTCATACTATAGGGGTGGACTCTATACCTGGAGGTCATGTGTTTAATAATGTTGGTCATGAGACTAGTGAGGATAAGATTTCTCAAGTGAAAGAAGATTTTCATCTAAAAGATCGGAAAGTGAAAATCAATGTTGACCCTACCTCAAGTGAAGATGTCACTGAGCTCTCTCCAAAGGCCTATACTAGTCAACAGGAGGGGGAGGGTGAAGCTCAATCTGACACAGATGATCCCATTCAAGATGAGCTTGACAAACCCTGTCAATTGGAGGAAGATTTCCTGAAATCAAGTACTAAGAAAGGGAAGAAGCCTTTAGTTGACGTAGACGGTTTTATTACTCTGAGTTATAGACACACAATAAAGAGCAAAGATCGCTCCAAAATAGAAAGAACCATTATTACAAGATCCCTTGCTGCACATGCAAAAGAAGAAAATGCTATTCCTTCACAGCCTGTGACAACTGAAATGTCATCTGACTCAGACACAATAGATTCAGAAGCTTCCTCTAGTGAGGATGATGAAAATGACCCTGCATATAGAGATGCTTACGTCATGGAGGAAAAAATGGACTTCTCAAAGGAGCTTGATTTGTGGATAGATGAGAATGACAGAACTGCCTTTCGGAAATATAAAAATGGGGACATGACCGCTGACACTTATCTTGAACTCCGAAAAATAATGTTCATCTTTGTTTGTGAGGAATTTAAGAAGAACCCAAATTTCAATTTCAATGAAATTCCATGGAAATGATTAGTCTATCTTCCCTGGACATGTTTGGTTTGATGATGCTAGTTTCTCCTGCTTGATTCGGTATGCTTCATTGAATTTCTGTTTTGAAGGAACCTTGATTTCTTGTCTGCTCTTGCTGCTTAGCTCTGGGTGGTTGGATCAACTGGAGACACCCCCTGCAAAGGCTGGGATGGCTCTCTCTTCTAGACTCCTCCAGCTGCAGCCTCTCTGTTTGCATGCTCCTAGAATGCTGCTGGCTGAATCCCCAGTTTTTATTTCCTTGAGCCATATGATATTGTTTTCCAGTTCTGAGGTCTGCTGCTATCCGCCTGCTTTGTAAGCCTATGCTGCTATCCCTGCCTGCTTTTGGTGTTTGGAATCTCATGCTGGATGTTTCCGCGGGTTTGAGCACCTGGAGGCCCCCCTTCTTCATCTGCCGTAGGAGTCCCATCTCTTCTGAAGACTCTGCCAGTGGTTCTTCACCTTGGGGCCCTGGATCATGCTCGGTTGCTGCTCCTTGGCATGTGGGTTCGGCTGTCTTCAACAAGATACAGAACTACCTGCCTTTCTCGTGATCCCATGACACACTTGCAGCAGGTCTGAATTTTCATTCTCCTTGGGTTTCAATGTATGTTGCTTCTTTGGTTCCATTAACTTTCAGAGGGTGTATGTTCATTACACCTCGAGATTGCCATGTATGCCTTTTTTTTAAATAAATTTCTTGGACATGAACTGGGAAACGAGTTCATGTCAACTTGTCAAAAAAAATTGAAGAACTAGGTGGATCGAATCACCAAAAAACTAGAATACAAAATTTGTACCTTTATCATGTAATGAAAACATATTTTTGTGTCTGATCATCAAATTTATATTATAATTGTTATATTTAAAAGTAGATGTTACAATTATTATTCATGAAATTGAAAACTAATTGATTATTTATGATATGAACAAATACACCATGGTGTGATCACTTACACGTAATTTTCCATCGATGGAAAAAATTAACATGTGTAGATAACTATGGTGTGGTTAATTAAAAATGAAAAAATATACATCTATATGGAATAACTTCCTTCTCCTTGTTAAACATGGTTTTTTCAGTATAGTTTTGTGTGACCTGAGTTAAACCGATTTGGTGTGACTTTTTGGAACCTCCTATCCATAGAATTTTAAATTTCTCATAGTCTACCCACAATGAATTGAGACTGGACATCACAATAAAACACAAATCCATATTAATGTATTATAAAATTTATCTTATACCAGTAAAAGAATAATCAAAATTTGAATCTAATTTTGAAATGATCACATGCATTATATAGTTATTTTCTATATTTTAAATAATGTTACGAAATAATAACTCTAAATACAGTGTAATATTCATTATAGTATTAAAATATAAATAAATATTTTTCTTCTCAATTTAAATGTTCTCCCTTATCTTACAACTACCCTAAAAATCGTCACCTATATAAATCAAAAAGTTTTTATTATGATTATTTCATTGAAATATTTTGACTATATATTGAAAAAGTATATATAACATGTTTTATATCATCTTAAATACTAATTTAAATTAACAAAACCACCCTGTGATAGAACATTTAGTGCTAGTTGATATAAATTATTCAAATCTTGATAAATAAACCTACACTTAAGTATCAACACTCTAATTTTCATGGTGTAAAAAACACTATATTAAAATTATTTTTATTCTCACTACATTAATTAATAGATTCATATAATTTTTTAGGTTTCTATTGGATTAGAAACTTTTATAGGATGAATCATTATTAGTTTTTTATATTTTATATCCCTTATGAAATTATATGAATGAATATGTATAAATATAGTTTAGTTTATCATATGTAATACTTTTATAGTATGTGATTTTCATTTTTCAGAAAAGAGATTTCCCTCAATGGTTGAAACTTTTACATTCCTATAATATTTTTTATTATCCAATCCATTTATACTTTTAAATTTTTTTACTTATTGCAATACTTATCTTGTTTTAGTTTTTCCCCTCATGATTTTTTCTCATACTCAAATTATGTTTAAATAGTAACTATATGATAATAAAAAATATTAAATAGTCTATTTAGTTAAATTATTTCAGTAGATGAAAAATATAAGGGGTCTAAATTACATTTATAGATTCATATATAGAATTAAACAATGAATTTTTTAGCTTGTTATATTATTCCATTTATAAATTATTTTTTCATCGATATGGCCGAAAATAATTTCAATTTAATGAATGAACATAATAATTGGATAAAATATTCCTCAGTGGTGATGTGGTGGATTAGATATATAGTTATGGTGGTGTGAAATATTTTTCATATTATTATTATAGTTTATTATAAATGATAATTAAAATTTTTAATTCCATTGAAAAAAAATTCATTATATTTTGATAAATGTGGAATCAGAACAATGTAATTTTTTTCCTTTTTCATATATAATACTAGTGTATCTTTTATTTTATATTTTAATATAATTCTATCAAATATTTTAGATAAATTCAATTAATGTTAAATTTGGGATGAACGAGTTAATGATACTATTTAATGGTGTATCACCGTTCATTGTTGTATATTCTACTAGTTTCTCTGAGATGCATCTTCAGGATTGTAAGATATGGGTAGGGAGTTTGTAGTAACCCATTAAATTTATGCTTCTAATTTAATTTAAATTGATATAAATTATTTATTATGTTTTGAATTATATATCTCTATGATATTATATGAGATTAATTAGGAGTTTAATAAAAAATGATGTTTTGGGGTAGAAAGAATATGAGTACATAGTGGTATTATAACAAGAACTCAGTGGTATCTAGTTGGTTATAATAACCCACTATAATCCCAAAAAATATCATGATTGTTGGGTACATTGTGACCAGTGTATACTAGATGGTTGGTGGTCCCTGTAATGTATAAAATATACTCAGGATGGCCATTTATTTTTTAATGAATAATAATAATTTTCTCATAATCCATCTATCATTAATGTTGGTCTCCTTATATATTTGGGTCATAAAAACATATGAGGATCCTTAATATAACTCTCATATCATCATTTATTCTATAAATCGACCATTACATCCATTACCTGATTTGTTCTTCTATTAAAAATTTTTATTTGTTTATTTATAAAACCCTAATGTAGGATTTTACCTTTTTTCCATTAATTGTTATATTCATAATCGAAAGGTAGTTAAAAAATTTAAAATGGGAGATAAAACGTTTTAAAAAGCATGAAAAAAAAACAAATAATAATAATAAATGAGATGATGAGGCCCTAAGGTAATCTATAGTGCTCAGACTAGGGTTTACACATGGAATTTGGTGAACCACCCCATATGATAAAGGCATACCATAAGAAACAAAGTCATAATGCATAAAATGTGAATAATTTGTCCTTGAATCACATGAATATAATATAAAACATTAATCAGGACTTTCATGTCACATTATAATCATATATAGAATAAATAAGCAATCACAATGCTATAAAAGCTACCACACAAAATGATGCAATAATGCATACATTGATCAATCACAAGAACATTAAAAAGTTGAAACCAAATATAAAACTCTTGAATAGAAGTCCTACTGACATCCTTAGGCCTCACACATAGGTCCTAAAAACGAATTGATTTCCACCATCCTGAGCCATGTATATCTAGTTCTAAATATAAAAACAAAAATAAGTCCAACATGTACAATGTTGTTCCCAGGCATGGTTTTGGAAAAGCATCTATGTAGGTTATCACCAAGATCCCCATGTATATGTCAACATTTACATGTTTTAATTCATAAATGAATTATGTCACACAAGTTTCTTGTATATATTGTAAAAACTAGACCATCGAGATTATCTATTCACCAGATCACCAAGTGATAATATGGCCACATCGGAAAATTATCATACTTGTTACGTCACCATAACAAAATCCATGTCACCACCCAATTCTATTCCTTTTTATTGATTCACATCCCTTACAAGATGAATAAAATTACGGTTAAATAGACATTATGTCCCACTATCCACGTTTTATAGTCATTGTTATAGGTCTATATCATGACCCGCTAGCTTATCATCTATGACAGGGTCCATCTGTTTTATCCCGCCTCATCCCCATACATATGTCATATAGCGTCCCTTACCCTAACTCTATAAGGGTAAATTTCAAATTCATGTATAATAACCTAATTAATGCAGTGAATGGTCATCGACCCAACACCCAATGGAATAAGGCATAATCATTACATTGACACATCCTTGACATATCTATGAGGTCATAGATCATTTATCCATTGTTATATAATATAGGGAGATAAAATCACATGGGAACATCCTAAAAAACTTTTTGGTGGCCCAAAGAGAAATCAACATAAGATGTGATGTATCCAGTGACACAACTTGCTTGTTTATCGATGGATTCTGTATGTTTTTGTACAATACCCACATTATAACATACATTAACAGACCTAACAAGGTGCCCAATGGGTCTAAAAAACCATAACATTTTCTGTTCGTCGAAACCATCCGAAATTATTTACCTGATGGTGACATCAAAGTTAAAAGGGTCCTCTGACCCAGAACTAAGGGTTTGGTCCAACCTTACTAAATCCCACATCACTCATAGTCCCACAACCTAGGGACCATCCCCTTTCATTTTAATATGACCCCCATTTCATCATAATTAAAAGTAACTCTCACCTGAGTTCCATCTGACATTTCATAATGAAGAACTCTATTCTTATCAATGAGAATAAACCCCTCTCTTTCACAACACATCTAGTAATAACTCTACCTTATCATAGTTCTCAACAAGATCTCATTCCATCTTAGATAGGGTATTAAATATCACACATTAGATGTATGAAAATAAAATTCATCTTCATAGGGTCTAATCTATCCCTCATATTCTCAAATTTCCATTGGAGAACAAAATTAGGCTACCATTATCTAATCTATTACCCTAAGACCAACCCAATGCCTTATTTTAACACAAAAAAGTATCTAATCATTATTAATAGAGTCATCGAAAATTACCAAAACACTAAATGAGATTCGAAACACATGTCTCTAACATAGGAGGTTGGAAACCATTCTATCCATCTTACTAATGGGATAATCGTCCCCTATCCATGTAACAGGAACCATGAAAATTAATAGGGGAAATAATCAATGCATAAAAATGTATGGATTTGTAATTAAGGAATTTTCTTACTCTAAAATGTATTTACCAACCATTTTATTATCTAAATCAGTTAGGCTATGCACGTCCTTACCTTTTCTGATACCATTTTTACTCTAGAGCTCCAATAACATGTCATACAACAGAAATAAAAAAATAGTAAATTTTTATAATTAATTAATTAAATGAATAAAAATTGAATTATTTTGTCAAAAAATAAGTGGAAAATATAATTTTTCATATACCACAACAAACAACTGACATAAGGATCAAAACATACCCCTAGAAACATCCAAATAATAACCCATATCACCCTAAACATGACCAAATATTAATTTCATCAAATAATAGAAAAAATAAACAAAATTGGAAACTAATTTATATCTAAGGAAACGGTAACTTATTATATAAAAATAATCTCATGGGTCTTCATATATCTTCCTCAGATGAAAGTACATTCGATTTCAGATGATTCCTCGTTATTTGGTTGTCTTAAAACTGAAGCTCAAAATAAAATAATATAAATTAGAGTGTATTGAATGGAAAAAATGAAGATATATTATAGGAATATAATACCAATAATGTTTAACTAATTCATTGAAAATCTCTATAGAAGGAAGGAATAAAGAGAGATATCAGCACTAACTGAGTTTCCCACAATTCTCTATTCATTCAAAAAAGAAGGGGTATCATACCACATTGATATAGATTAAAAAACTAATGGGTGATACTGACATGAATTAACCATTTGTCCCTACCATTAACTATATTAATATAGGGTACCTCATTGGTCCTAAAACATTAACACCATGAAACCTAACGTTATGGAATTAATGGCCTAAAACAACTCCCTTATATAGTATTACCACTCAATTTTTTCAATGGTTTCTTAACAAAAAACTAAAACAACTACCCATCACCAAATATAGAATAAAAAATCAATACTAGGAGTTCACGATTACATAATTCTTGTTTCAATTCGTGTTCTAAAAACAAACCATAAAATTGATAAAAACATCAAAATCCCTATCAAAACAACAACCGAATTTTTTTTGGGTCATTAGAAGCTACACACCATAACACTTCACATCCTTGATAATATATTCATTCCCATAAAACATGTGTCCCAACTAGTTACAATTCTCACCTCAACACCAAATGGTAACATTCCACTTTATAATTCTAAAGGATTATCTACCAGACAACTGAAAAAACCGAAAAACTATTCACCAATAGTAGATCCACTCACTCTCCATCAGTATCAATTTCAATATGATTCCAAAAATAAAAATCTCTCTAAACCGAACAGGATGTCTTTAAACATTTTATTAAAAGGAATATAATGTTCTCCATAATAAATCCCCACTTTAAAAAGTCTATTATAAGAATTGATTCTCCCCACCATATGAATGGACCACAAAAAATACACTTCTTATGATCAAATATCCATATAATCATGTGTAAAAAATTACTAACAACATGGTTACCTTGTCATCGTGTCCAAAATCAATAATAAATTCTAGTTAATAATAATTTTGAAATAACTTCCAAAAAGCATTAGTCACACCCACAGATACATGGTGAAAATAAATACTTGACTATAACCCATGATTTACAAAAATGTATCCACATGTTGGGGGTACCATTCATATAAAGATCCTTGGAAAGAAAAATAAAATGTTTTTCCCTAGATTTTACATGTATTTACATCTCATATTTAACCATTGCAATGTTTCATCACATGATTCACTGCATTAATTATAAGATACAAATGGGTTTAACATGCTGAACAATTTCACTAATCACTTAATCACCTTTTAAACCGTGTGGGGAAACAAAATTTCCCCCATTTAAAAATTGAATGAATTTTGGATTACCCCTTTAATATTCATTAGATATTATTGAATCCACTATGATCTAAATTGAAATGAACTAACTCCACTAAAAAACCAATCTGATTATCAATACTATTTTTTCCAATGGAAAAAATATATGATGATATTATCATATACTAGAAACTTGGTTCCAAATCAACAATCCACTGATTGGTCATAATATTTCCATGAAATATATATCATGTGGGTCGTTTCTCACATGACATATATGATTCTTCCAAAAATTATATTATTATTATATTTACTCATAAAAAAACCCAAATATATATATCTTAGGATATTTATATCACCAAAAATAATTACTGGATGTAAAAAACCCAGTCATACCTGATACCAAAATCTAAAAACAAAGAACACCTGGTGAAATCCCCAATATATGAATTCTAATATACTAATCACCGACCACTGACCTAAACAAGTTTCAATGATTTCATGTCACTATCATCACGATCCACTATCTATCATACCAATAAAATTCAATCAATGAATTACTATGACTGGAAATGCCTTAGAACCATGATAAATTTCCAATTTCACCTCTCATCACTAATGGACATCATATGTTTCAACAAACCTTTGACTTTATTCCTTTGGGCATCTCAAAACTCAAAAAAACTCATCAAAAACACTCACAACCCATTCATCGATTTCCACACAATTGTGAACCATACATACCTAGAATGTACCTACATTCAAACACAAATATGATATCATTTAATCCAAAATAATTCAAAATTTCCTCCTCATGATAGATTGAACCCTTAGAATGTTTTTACAGGTTACTATCAAAAATCGACCCTAAAATTTACCAAACCAACCCATTGAATACTCGTATGAAAAATTATTGCACAACCAGATTCATACTACACTAAACTATGTCCCATATTTTCTAGGATCAAATTCAAATGAAAATTAATATTCCATACTATATTTAAGTCATAACCAACATGTTATGTCTTCTCACTCATAAAAACTACATGATCACTCACCACATGATCATCATTCCAAAACCGTGAGTGTCTACCAATTCTCCACCATGCTAAATGAAATTTCATCATAAAAACCAATGATTTGATCATCCAAAAATAATTACACTCGAACCATAACCACAATAATAGGAAAAAGTAATTCACATGACTTTTATCAACCCCCTCTTGGTTCTAACAAAATAACATTTCCCAGTTATGTAGAGTTCTACAAAATTATGTAATTGAAAATACCACATATCTTATTGCTGAATTATTAAGTAACCATAATTTATCCTTAATAAAATTTGTAGCCTTCCTTAGATCATTCTATGTAAATCACATGACTCAACAAAACCCACCAAGGGTTTTTGTTTTTTGTTTATGAATAGACTAAATTTCCATCACTAGAGAACAACTTGAACTATGATCCATATGACCTTACATTTTAGATAATACTATAGTGCACCATTTTATTGTTACTAAAATTAAATTTATGGAAAAATTCCATATAAATTTTTACTTCCACTTTAAAAACTAAACCCTCATCACTATAGAAATCACATCAAAAAAAATTATCTTCTGGGTCCTATGGGCCAAATCATGATGCTTCTACAAAAAATACTTCAAATATGAAAAGATAAAATAATCATAAATAACATATCTTGAAATTACATCATATTCTAGAATAGATTTTTCAATAATAAAAAATAATTGAAAATAAACAACATTAATGTTCCCCTTGTAACTAGGACATTCCTCTTGAAATGTAATTAAGACTAAATAGTTGATGGACCATCAAAAACCATATCATATTATTTAACCACCTATCCACCATCTCCCTATATAAAAAACAAATATACCAAAACCACTCTATGATTCCCTATCACTTGTAATCACATCAATTTGGAGTTTCGTGTCACCACATGGCCTTGAATGTGGGTCCAGAGACACCAGAGGCTATAGAAAAATTTTGGGGGACTCATAGATACTATAGGGAGACTATTTATTTAAATTAGTGTCATTAGAAAATAATGAATATTAAAAAACATCCATATCAATTTCAAAGTTTTCACATTAAATTAAAAATTCATAAAATCTTTATAATAATATTCCATATAAAATAATACAATCATATGTGTATCGATAGATCAAATGACTGATTACATCTATAAAATTAATCCAAAAATACAAATTTGCAAGTTGGCCCTAAGGAAAACCCCTTGGACACCAACACATTTTCACTAAAATATTATCAGGCTACACCAACCCGATCCACAACACATAAATTACAGAAACTTAAATATGGCATAAAACTAGAACATACTCTAGGTTTTCCTTATTGTATGCGAGGAATTAATATTTTTATTATCTCATAATGTTCCCCTAATATACAATATAATATATATCTACACACATATTAATGAAATATGTCACATAAATTCCTAGGAAGTTATTTTATAACCAGGAATCCATGATTCAATGTACATCATCTCACCATATTATACACAATAAACCGTGGAACCTAATCACAACAACTATAGTGACATAAAAAAATGCACCTCGGTTCCCCCTCTCAAGTAGTCATATAGATTAAAATCCCATACCTCAAGACTCTAGGTGATGAATAATATAAACTATAACCCACTAACCACACAAACTAGGCATGATCTCGGATCTATATCTAATCTTAATGAATCATCAAATGTAGTATGTTCCATTTGGTTCATCTCACATCATACCTTAATCCAGCCCCCAGAGAGATATTTTACCTTGACTTCTCATGATATAGTTCAATTAATTAACATCAACCTAAGACAAAGAATGAAATTTTCTTAAACCATATACCCCATAGAAAAAGGTACAATAATTAAATAGACCCATACCCAATGACTCTGGGGATGTTACATCACACCAACACATCCTCACAGACTATGGGGATGTCAAACCACGGTGATCCATCCCCATATTATTTTGATAGGTCTATTAGTCACATGTATATAAAGAGGATTTTGGTCAATCATGTAGAAAATTAGATGATCATAGGTATTTATTTTATTTTTACATAGTTAATCATCCCAATATGCATCAAATCACTTTTCATTACACCAAGTTATTATTATAAACTCAACCTATTCTCTGCTCATCAATAACATGTTGGGCCTATCACCTGATGGTGACATCACAACTCAAAATATCCAATGAAACAGACCTGAAGATCTATTGTAACCTCTTCAGATCCCTCATCGATCTGAGTCTCTCTATGTAATAATAATCTCAATCCATCACACAATAATCTCTTTGGGATTTCGATTACATGTCTTAATCCGGATTAAGACCCAGACATGGGAACCAAATCACAACTTCTAAATGATATCTCTGAACCCATAACTTATGGGAAACCCCTCTCCCTCCCAATTTATATAATCCTATGATAATTTTCAAACTCCTTCCTCTCACCATGATCCCTATTTTACCTCAAGTGTTTGTTCCCTATCACAAAATAGATATACAAATATTTGGTTTATCTATATATGTATTGGTACCTATCTCATCTTATCAATTATCCCATGAATAATCAACCTTGGTTAATAATGTCCTATTCAATAACCTGAGACCCACTCAATGGCTCCCATCAACTCAACTGTCATCGACTCCCCTTGGTAATACAATCCCCATCTTATCAAATATAAACTAATAATACATAAAAGTATTTTTCAAGTGAATAATAGGTTTAATGAAACCTAAATAATGAAAACGAATACAATATCATTTTCAATATATGTAATTAGTCCCAATTATTTCATATAGGACCAAAATCAAGCATAAGCATCAAAATGGATTCATATAAAATATAAAACCAACATATGAAATGGAGATACCACCCATGAAACTCTATATATACCCACAAAAAATCTCATTCCGAAATTTTCAATGAATTTACCAAATCATTAACTACTTTATTGCAAAATACAACTTAAATAATTTATCAAACGAATACAAAGAGTAAGATTTGGCTACAAATATTAAGAAGTACCATTGCACCAATACCGGTTCAAACAAAATTGAAAAGGTATGTTGAATACCCATGAATCATTCATGAGGAAAGTATTATTCACCTAGGACTGGTAAACAATCAATTTCATCTAATTTTATCAAAAAATTAAATAAAATCAGTTTCTGACATGCCTCCAACAAAAATGGTCATAGAAAGGAAAGAGTCAACCTTCCAGGTCTTCCACTGCATATTAAATCCTATTTTATTTCAGTTAATTCTACCATTAATCGGTAGATTCAGAACTAGAACCTCTAAAAAACAATCCAATCAGGGGTATTGTTAAGGGAGAAAATAATGGAGGGATAAGAATGTATGATATTACCTATTACCATTATCATGTCATCCCTATGATATCTCTAGATAGAATGGAGAAAGGGAGGGGTTCTCATCGACCATCCATCCCTCACCAAAACCGATGTACATCCAAAATGTAGGGTGGGTTTAGAGTAATTCATATCATTTAGAAGAAATAACACAACACCATTCATGGTGTGAAATGATTTATATCACTATGAACGATCTAGTCTTGGGGATCCATCATATCCCTGAGGTTTCACAACATGATACCATGCTTTATGGCATAAATGGGATGCATGAACTCCTTACTGTATAATAAGAACTTCATTCCCAAAATTTCGAAATTTCATAAACCCAAAAAATATATTGGGCCTCAGGACATTAAAATATATCTCTTATGGGTGTTTGAAAACTAATAACCACATTCAAATTTCAAATTCTCTATACTAACCATCCATGAGAAATAATTTCAAATTTCTTATCTATAGAGAGTCCCATAAATATACATCATGTTCCATAAAAAAAGGATTTCCCTTTTCATTTGGATGTAATGAAATCTATAATGAATGTTATACCATGTTTTATGATGATCTATAAGATCCAAGCTATTATAGATGAGCTTAAAATTGATCACTAATATGTATCAAATAGAAGCATTATTCATGTGTAATCAATGGTTGTGTGAATCTCCCAATATTTATGAATAACCTATGTGAAGAAATTATTTTCTAGAAATTTTTTATTATACTATTTATGGAAGTGAGTTCTTAAGATCCTTTTCCATAGTATTTACATAAAATTATAATTCGTAATGATAAAAAAATTTAACCTCCATATATATTCCTTCAAAGAAAATTCTGAATGATCTTCCATTTATGAAGAAATATTTCATATATTTTTCATGATTAATAATGCTTGTAAAACTATAATATTTATTTTTAAAATTTATTAAAAATTATGAAATTATAAAGGATATTTAAAAACATCAATTATATCATCACAAGATAATCAATCAAAAATGATAGCATAGTTTAGTATATAACGGTTATTCATTTTGATATTTCTTATCCGAAAAGAAGCAATATTGAACAATATTGAATGTTGATCCTAATAATGTTATATTTCACAACCATATAGACCACATAATAACCCAGTTATAGTAGTATAAAAAATAGGGGATGGGAGAATCATTTATCTCTATAATTTTTTAAATATTTATCTCCTTTTTAAGAACATCAAACACTTTGGTGATCTAATTTCTTGATTATATCATATATAAAACCTCATTTATACCTTGTTTATTTGAAAAAATAACTACAAAACAAGAACATTGGGATTTTTAATGTTTATTAAAAAAATAATAATCCTTTCCATTTTAATTATATATCCCAACATGGATTCCCCACTATCATCAATAGTGATTAGTTTTACACCCCAACTAAAATTTTCAATTTATTGGTTATACAACCAAACAATAGTCTTACTTTGTCTAGTTTTACACATAATGTCTTCTTAAACAACTTATAATACACTTCCCCTTCAAACATTTACAATGATTTGTTATACACACCAACATAAATCATCCCACAACATGTAAGAAATCACAACCAGAAGATCCATTTTTAGTTGATCTAGTATAGAATAATATTCTTCATTAGATTATTTTTCTCTACAAAAAAGTTGGATTACCTTATCTTGTGTATAACTTCTTCTATATACTAAACATCTTCTAAATGTGTTTTTTAATTATTAAAAATTCCCTTGCATCATGGATTATCTAGATATACTAAATATTCAACCTTTCATAACATCTTGTCTTTAATATATTATTCATAATATTCTTTTTATGAAAAATATTCCATTGGGTTCTTTTTCTACTGGAACATATGGATTTAGATTTTCAAGACCTCCATTAGCATAAATGTAATTCTGAATAATGAACGATATAAATTACCATTATTTAACTATTCATCATAGAATATCCTAGTATTTTATTCTCGGTGTTCCTTAAAAATCAATTACCCCTGATTATAAAAGAAATAATATTCCTATAGATGTGGGGAAAGCAAGATACTTAGTTTTAAATACTCACATACTCAACTTTTGAATTCACAATCATCAATATCTTATAATGGAATCATGAATTGACATAATCAAATCTCTTAAAAAATGAATCAATAATTATTATTTCTTATTTATATCATTAAAAAATCATGAAAATTACATGTATTTTTATTTCACATTTATCATCCATCTCAACAATACATAAATTCATGACATTAAAACAATGTAAAATCTATCTTGAATAATTGAGTGAATGTTCTTGGAAAACATTCACATACATCCATCTGATTCCCCTATTGGTTCCATTAAATATTATTCATCCCTTATTATTTCATGCGTTATCTAAAAAGATTCTTGTACTTTAGGATGTATCCATATTATGAACCATGATTTAGTTAGAATTTTTCTTCAACCTTCTTCTTATAATTGTCATTTTAAACAAAATTCTATAATATCACAATTTTTATAATTATTTATTGATTCTTCATCCAATTATCCATCATTAGGTAGCATTGAAACTCTGTGATTCATCACATGCATTCTAAAAACCATGTAAGGAATTTTATAAAACCAATATATATTGAATTTGTATTTATATTCCTAAAGAATTTTCTATTCTAATTAATAATTTACAGATCATCATATGCTATGTTATTTAAAAAACAATTGTTATGAAAGATTATTAGCTTAATATTCTATAGTATTAGACTATACATTACACATACTATTGTTTTTCTCATATAAAAGTCCTTATATATTCTTTAATAATTCATCTCATTTCCTTTTTTATTATTATCTCTATCATAGTAAAAAAATTTCTAATTTATCTTATATATTTCAAAAGATATTCTCGACATCGTATCTGTTGATTGTATTGTCCTTCCTCTACAGATGTATTTTTTGTATACTTATTTTTCCCCAATAAATAACAATTTCATTGAATGGAAATCTTCATATGTTTCCCCCACTTATTTTTTTCTATTTAGTTTGATCATTAAGTATTATTTTGGATTTACATCCATTGAACTCAGTATTTTTTTAATTTAAACAATTGTAGATTTCTATCCATTGAACATTCATCTAGAAACTCAAATTTCACCATTTTATAGAAATTCATATTTAACCATCACAAATTATTAAATCATCATATTGAGAAAACACATCCTGAATCGATAATAGAATTGACTGACAATGATTTTTGGTACTTTTAAGATCTCTTAAAAAAATTATGCATAATATTTTGGATTTATTCAATTAAAAAAAGGTCACCATATTCTTTCCAAGAATCATAACCATTTATAAAAAATTTAATATTGAAAAAATATGTATTATATATTATTTGGAAACACTAATATCCAACATTTTGTATACTTTTAATATAAAAAATAACCCCTTAAGTTAATTGTTATGATCAATTGTATCTTCCCCTTATTAACAATCAAATGAAATGGAAAACATAGGGTTATTAACATGTTTCTTATCAAAAATAATTCTCCTCATTTCTATTCCAAATGTAAATAAATAGAAGATATCACAAGGTTCCAACAATAATGACTTTAGTTAAATAGTTATATATCTATGTGATAATACATGGTGTAGAAAAAAAGGGATATATAACCAAGGATTGCTATGTTTTCAATAAAAATAATTTCACATGATACCATTTGGATTTGATTACCTAGAACTGAAATTATTAATAATTTACTATATTTTTTTCTTATAAAATTAGTTTTCTTATCAAATCACGATCGTTATTTTATATAATAGTTTTTATATAATAATTTATTTAGAAAACATTTCACATTAATTGTTTATTGATTTTCCCCAATATGATGAGAGCCTATATGTTCGAAAACATTATCTTTTAACCTAATTTTATAAACAAATGATATCATTTGATAGGAAATAGAAAACACAGGTGATTAGGGGTTGAAGGATCATAATACATTGATATACTTTATCATGGTGTATATCATGGGTAATCTCTAGGATATAATGTTTTGAGAATATACCTATTACTAGTATATCTGTATTTATATAGGTCCTCAGATGCTCCAATCTACAGACTTCCATATTGAATCTTTTACATTATGGTTATCACTAATGTATATTATGACGTGTGTGCATTTATGGATTGAAAAAAAACCATGATGACATATTTTTTTGGATATGTATGATATAATACATGAATCATGATTGATATTGAATGAATGGATATTGTGATAATGGATTTATCAATTTTGTCTCTTGATGATAGTTGATATCCCAATATTTTTTTATCGGAATGGATTTACATTAAAAAATCTATAGCTATATTGTTCTATGGTAGAGTTCATTTAAAAAATTTCAAGGAAAAAGGCATTGAGCTTATAGCATTATGACACAGACATCCAACTTTTTTGATTTTATATATTGTGATAAATGGATTATATATCGTGGTATTGTTTCATAGAATTATTTTATTCATTATGATGTTAAATTATTTCTATATGATTTCTTTTAGATGTTGATAGAATTTCGATTGGACCTGTGGCGATTTTTTTAATTCCACTGAAAATGTATAATAGGGGGTCACACACTATGTGTATCTACAATCATAGTTAAATTGTTTACATAAATTTAATAGGTTAGAATAAATAATATTTATTTGGGTTTGGTGGAAACTATAATTAAATTTCATGTAATTCACCAGAATTATCGAGAGAAATTAATAATAATAATATTTATTTATTTACAATTATGGACAGTAAAAATAATAATTATATTTATCATATAAATATTCAATGGAATTTAATTTATAAATAGTTATTATTCACATATGAGAAAAGGTAGATGATGGAAAAAGAATAGAGTTTAATAGTCTAATTGGAATTAATATAAATGATATTTATATATACATTTCTAATGCTTTGAACATTTCAAGTTATTATTATTATTATTATTATTGTTATTATTATTATTGAACATATTTTTAATTAAAAAATATAAATATGGAAAAAAAGCGTGTGAATTTTTCCAAAACTAAACCTCATATAAATAATATACTACTACATATCATTTATAATAAAATATTATTATACACAATGGATATCGGGAGAAAATATCCAGACTTATAAATGGATCAAGTTATTTATAGTGCTATTACTCTCTCATATCTCTTGACAATCAAAGAACACTAATAATTCTTCCACTCCTGCTATGAATTCTTCTATGACCAACTATGAAAAATGTAGGTGATAAATATTTTCCATGTAGGATACTGGTAGTTCTCTCACATCATTTACATATTATGGTGAATGTGTGGATCATAACTAAAGGGAACTTACTCTTAGATTTTGTAGTTTAATGAATATAAAACAATATCATGTTAATTAGATCATTAAAAAACATTTACAAGTTGGGATAATTATATATATTCTAGAAAATTAATAATTAATTACATTTGATGATAAAAAAACTTCTACTTTTTTAATTTTAATCTAGCCATTCAATTTATAATCTTTAATGTACATTTTGTTTTGATCATCTGAGGTAAAGATTACATGTTATTTAACACTAAAATACAATATGATCATACTATCATTTGATGATTCCATATTGCATGAAACTAAAATACCATGATCAAGAACTATTACTTCTATTTTTAAGGATTTAACATAATTATATTTATCAATTAAATGAAAAGTCATATATACATAACAACTGACACATCAGAAAATTTAGGTGAATGATAAAAAAATTTCCATCTTATATAATCTTTCTATCAAACAAAAAATCCCAAATAATTAATACATTCATAAATTATTGATGTGACTGTGATTGGAATATCTCAAGATAAATTTTTATTTAATGTTTTCTAGAAATAAAACCTCTTCAAAATTATTTATTTTATATAAAAATCTCATAAATGGTTGTAATAAATTTCTCCTCTTCATGGTAGACTTTGATATCCACAAGGTGTCATTATTTTTAATAAATTGGCAACAACCTCCTTAAATCCTTCCCTAAAAATACATTATATTTCATAAAAATAACCTAAAATAATATAAAATATAGTGGATCCTCTTTTACAGTAAAAGAAACATTTGGGATGAGAATTTCTTCTCAAGCCATGACATTATTTCCTTCCAACCTCATCATTATTAATATAAATTATCAATTCACCATTTATGAATGAGTCTTGAAGAATAGAATCCATATCATTAAAAAAATATTCTTCTATCATCATTATATTTTTCTTAATCTTCATATATTTTCTTAACCATGGCCTGCTTTTCTGGAAAAATGATAAATACACTTTCTCCAGTTTCTATGTTTCATTATTCTTCTCCCAATATTTCTTATTTGAATTACCATAATATAACTTTTTTTATTTTTAATTAATTTTTCTGTTACTATATTGTTTTATAAAAAACAGATCCTTTAATATTCTTCATCCAATCCTTATCACTATGATATACTAATCTACACCTATCTCAAACATTCTTCAACATATCGAATTTATTTTTCATGGAAATATTGGATTCATATATTTTTATATGTATTTTTGTAAATAAATTATCCTATATTTTCCCAAAAGTTTTAATCATTATTTATTTATTTTTAACTACTAAAAATAGAATAAACCAAATAATAGGCTTCATGGCCATAACTTCCATAAATCATTCAACACCCTCATAATTGTGATATATTATCATGATTATAAAATTTTCATTAATTTTTTTGATGATGTTTCCCTGAATGATAAGCCTTATTTTATCTTTACGGTATATAATTCATTGAATCATCTCTCCCTCACTTACTTATAAATTATAATCTATTATTATTCATGGAGTGAACCTCTTTAGCGTTACCTGTATTGTCAATGAAAAATGATCTATTTTTACTAGGTTCATATTTACCTTGATTTTAGTATCCCTCCATCTCACTAGTTTAATAATATTATCCATTAAATTTTAATAATTTATTTATGACTTATTTTATATTAATCAAAATATGTTGAACTATAAAAAATTAAACTTATGTCTCAAAAGACTCCTCTTCCAATCCAACTATCGTTTCCAATAAGTCATTTACAATCACTTCATGCTTATCGGTTTTAAATTTATACAGATCCATTATGTTAATATAGTCTAATAATGTATTTCGTAAGTCATCATTTTCATCAAATAATTATTTTTCATATTTTTTAATTTATTCTTTTCATTCATGAGTTTTAAACCCTCCTCAAAATGTTCTTCGAGATCATGCTTCAATTTTCATTCCTGTTTATTTCAACCTTCTCCATCATTATTGATTAGTGTATCAATTTTATTAACATTATAAGGAATATTTATCTCATTACATGAAGATCAACTTAATGATGTGTAATGAGCTAACCCATTGGGGGAAACATGGCATGCGGAAGGTTAAGGAGTCACAACCCAAAGCCCTCCTTCAATGGACAAGGGGCTAGAAACAAGAGATGAGAAGGCATAAGGATATTTTGAGGACATTTCCTAATATACCTATACATATTCACCATACCATGACCATGAATAGGTTCATATGAAAATATATAATAAATTATAACATCTATAGATAAATCATACATGTAATGTTCTTTGTGGAGAACATCCAAGAATGATCATAAAAAACCAATTTATAAAGAGGAGAAATACATTCCCAACTAGAACTGATAGACTAAACTAACCAAAACAACAAATAAATAATCATGAGAGATCTCTAATCTTATTTTCCTTTATTGACCACCTTACATGGTCAATAAACCCATGTATCACAACACTCCACCATAATCACCATCAACGTCTCATAGATTTCATAAGATGTAACACAGGTAGGCAAAGCACATATAGGGATGAATATACACATACTATGTAGGACACCCCAAAAACAAAAGGGGTGATATAGTGTTACAATGATAGTAAGATCAACCACAAGATAAACAGAAATATTACCCAACAAATAAACATATATATTCTCATAAATAATCTGTTGTGAGAGAAAAAGGGGGTCTCCATCTTACAGCCAAGTCAATATAGAGGAGTAAAACTATAGATCCATGAGTACATATTCAATAACCAACATCAAATATAACCTCATCAAAATATGTTTGGGGGTAACTTCTCCTCGCAACTATTCTCTGCTTTTAAGGGAGAACAAATCCCCTTGATGACCTGTAATGCTCAAGAGCTCTATAATAAGGGATTACCAATCCGTATTTAAAGAACCTGTACCCTTTTAGTGGAGTACCAACTATATATGAATAAAAAATATGGGTAACATATTCCATGCTTAAATCGGTGACTGATGACCCTGTAATCTCTTTTATTGTAAAGGGAACCCACACCCTTGTGTGATAGGGGACTATAAACCCTAATATCTTTTAGATGATCTATAATAATAACTATTATCATTATAAATATCCTGAATATTCATGATTCATGAAACATTCCATTTCATATCTTGAAAAATACTAATATCTCAACTATCATTGTCTATGATGGAAACTTCTCAGTATTGGATAATTATTGTCCAAAATACATTTCTAAACCATGGATATATGAGATGAACAAGTCAAAGGAGGGAATACATTTTGTGTAAGGGGGTCCACATGGTGTGTGATCTGACTTCATCTCTGGGGCATGTTATCATATAGACATTGATTTAAATCCTTGTCATATTATATTTCATGTATGGGTCACACCCAGAATGTATCAATATATAAGTACTGATCTATATTCTCTTGGGTGTTCACTTGACCATCCTGTGTAACAACACATGACCAAGTAATATTACATTCCACATGATTCAAAACATCAAAGGAACATTTTTTCCAGTTGGAAAACTTCTTGGTCACACTAGTAGGGTCTCATGGAATGTGGGACTGGCCACATGGTATGTCATCCTTAATTTTAATGAAACCATAGTGCCATTGTCACAGGGATACACACTATGTCATCTATTGGGGTACAAGGCATGTATTCAGGGTTCTCAAAGAAATTAAATTTCTATCATGTCGTCTTTAGATACACAACCAATCCTAAATTCATACCCATTGATAACCTACTAATGGTGGGGCTCACACCAAGTCATCATTTCCGAGCCTCAAGTGGTTGGAAAATAATATCTGATATCTCATGGTGATTCAACACATGTCTCATATTCTACCCATCTCAAATCATCATCCTATATCCAAGATATATGGAAGTCATAAGCCTATTTAAGAATAGAATATTGATCCATACAAAAAACTCAATCCAAATTCTCATTCACACATCCACCATGAATCTAAGGGTTTTGATAATTCTTAAACACTCCCAGGAAATGTCGAACTAGGATTATACAGGATAATTGAGAATAATGTGAAAGAATATGTGGGAAAGAACAATAATAATGGGTGATAAACATCGTTTAATAAGCATTCTTGGAAAATGATTTTAAAATGAATATGTCACAGTGAGAATATTGAAAAAAAGAATTATTTCAATTAAATAATTTAATTAATCAATGGGATTATGTGAAATGATGGAAAATGTAGATCCTAAGATGATAAAATATCCATGGTCAATATTTTTGTTAAAATGGTAAATTACATAGTTGATGATACCTAAATTGAATTTTAATGATCATTAGATAATAATTGTTTTAGAATTGTGGGGATCCCACTGTATTTGTGGCCTACCAAACCACCTCGATCTGATCGCTCATCATCTATTGATTTGATCCACCAATAAATAATAATTAATCCCATACTTTGAGAGATCATACATGTAGATAACTATGGAGAAATTATATAATAGTGTTTAAATAGAAACAATTATATATGCTGGTCATTTGATAATAAAATAAATAAATAAATAAATTTATTTAATTGAGACACACCCCAAATGACTGACATAACTAAACATCCAGAACATTAAATCATTAGGTTTCACATAGAGTAAACAGAACATTATATACGTAATCGTGTTCTTAGATTTCAATAATGAGGCACTTTTTTTATTTTTATCTACTATTTCTAAAAAATATGCATTCATGATATTAAAATATTTAATACTTCAGAAATACCAATTTCAGGATCTCCGAGCCTTGAAATCTTGTGTCGTCTCAAGAAATGGCATTGAAAATAATATTTAATATATTTCATAGTCTTAAAAGGAAAGAAGAAGTAATTCTCTGACCGTAGTAGCCCAAAGACGGTGAATTATTAGAATACATTGGAATTATTAGAAGGGATCAAATCATGAAAGACTAATCAATTTAGTAGCCTTGGATGTACTAGATAGATACATAAGTTTTAAATTAATTTATGAAATGAAAAACAACAACACTATGTCTACTTTGAACACACTCATATCCCTAAACTTATCCTTACATGTCAGTAATATTATCCTTTTCACGTCCTGGGAAAATTAAAAGGAAGAAAGGGTGAGCTCATATGCTCAGTAAGGATAACAATATAGTAGAAAATATCTTAAATAATTATAAACATTTAAGGCAATATATAAGGCTAAAACAAAAACCTTTTGAACATAATCTTTAGAATAATATGGAAACTGTACATCAAATAATGTCATTTACATATTCATATCGATATTCTAATAGTTGAATAATCACATGAAATATCTATAGTGAATTTCATAATGATGGAATGCATAATTCCGGATATAATAACCACATATAAAAGGCTTCATGCAAAGACTAAAAATATCATTTTGTCAAGTCATTGTGCCAAGACACTAGTTTGTCTTAGTAGACCTACCAATGCATTGAGGAGATATATCAGGCTCCACTCGTCACATACTATTCCCATTGGATTCCACATATAAAAAATTTGAAACATAACAGAGACATTCATATTAAAACTATCTTGCAAAATGTCAATAATTCAACCAGAAACCATGAATGGTATAAAAATAGCACATCCACAGTCAAACATATCATAACTATTTCAATAATATATAGAAGATTTTATTATAATAAATCATTCACAATCATGAATAATATAGAGTAATCGATGTTGACATAGTTGAAAATGATCATAACAAATATTTGAGAGAAATATCCATTTTTGTTAAATAATTTAATAGCAATGAATTTATAAAGGAAGTAATTTAAAAGAGATTTCTGAATCTATGTTTCTCATAACACTTTGAAATTTTTTAAAGGAATTAACATTTAAAAAAATCATTTCCACATAAATAAATCCATAAATCATTTTTAAAACACAGACGTTAATTAACTTGATATAGAAAAATAAATCATTAAAACATTTAAAATGCTGATATTGTTAAAGGGTACCTTCCAAAAAAACCTTAAAATATTAATTTTTTTAAATATATACTTAGATGACTAAAATATCCCAATAAATACATACACATAAACAATCTCTGATAATAATTAGATCAAGGAATGAACCCTTAACTTGTACATTTCATTGGTTGAGTGCACATTTAAACTCTTGTATAATGACAATATTACGTTATTAAATTATAATAGAACTAAATTCATATTTAGGAATCATACTTGATTTATTTATGGATTTATAAAACCCATTTAATAATAATTTCTATGTAAAAATAAAATTTTGGGTAATAATCACTTTCTTTTTCATACAAGTTTTAACTTGTTTTTCTTGATTGTATAACATATATCATGATTTAATTGATTACATAATAAAAAACATTACTTATGTATCATATTTATTAAGAATATAAGTATGTATAGTAGATATATATATAAATGAAATGTAAAACACTGTTTATTGAGACGGTAGTTCGTACATACGCATAAATGCCGTTTCCATTTTCATGTCGTATTGAACGAAAATAAGTGACTAATATACATATAAACACACACACAAAAACACAAACACACACACATATTTGTATATATTTATATATATATATTTCTAGTAGCATAATTATTTTATATATTACATACTTATTAAATATATATATATATATATATATATCATCATCGTTGAATGGTGAATGTGGAAATGAATCTAATCGCGTCATGGAGACAGTAACCCATACATACACACGAGTGACGATAAAATTCTATTGATGGTGAAATTGTATGTAATTTGATGGTATATTATATATACAGAATCATTTACATGTTATATTTGTTACTTACATCAATTAAAATCGTAATTATACCCATCCAAATAATTAAGTGTTGAATAACAATCTACACCACGATGTGGAGACGTTAGGCCATAAGTACGCACGTATGGTGACATTTTCATTCATAAGATTGATAGATTAATGATTCTGTTTGTTCCATATTTATAATAATATCATGGTCTGTAGAAGGTATGGTAGATATTATTTTGATGGAAACAACAAAGAGAGAGGAATTGGAAGAAGAAAAGAACTTGATATAGGTGATGAAATTATTATCTCTTCTTCGGGTTCATTGTTTTGATTTTATCAAAAGGGAATTATTAGTTTCCTTTATTATCAATGTTAGCCCTCTAGGTTTATGTGAGTGTTGTTGTAAAAAAATTTGAACCAGGTTTCCCAGATCCAAATGGATTTGGAGTTGTGATTTTTTGAGAAGGGGAAGTGCCCTTTTATAAGAGAAGTGAGGGTCACTATAGGAAAATCATAAAATATTATTTTATTATAAAAAAAATTTCGGTTTCTAATGGATCCATATGGATTTAGTTGAATGATAAGGGGGGATGGGTCAAAATACTCTCAACCAATCGGTTTTAGACTTGTTTAGGTTACCATATTGTCTTTATCTTTTAGATTTAACTGTTAGCTAAATAGTTTATCTTTTACGATGTATTCTTGTATTTTTTTATTACATGGTTAATAAACATAATATAAAATTACAATAGAACCTAATGTGACCTTTAATAACATATATATCATTATATTAGTTCTTTTTCTGATCTATTGATTTTTAGAAATATTATATCATTTAATTATATATTATTTGTTTTTGAAACTCCTTTATTTCAATTTCGACACTATTTAGTATTTAGTTTATTAAAAATCGGAAAAACATGATTACATAGAAATATATACATTAAAAATACCCTAACATGTCATATTAACCTATAAAATTCTTGTAATTCATAAAAAGTCGCCATTTACATTTATTTTGATATTTATAATATTAATTATTCTAATCCTCCATTAATAAGGTTATTAAAACATAATCATTTTGTTAAAATTATATTTAATTATATAATGTAGAAAATTTATAAATTAAATACCATGATGTAGAAAATATTTTTATCATTCAAATGAATATTTATTTTCAAATTTAACTTATGTATAACAGAATATTAAAAATCATTTATTTAAGAAAATTTTAATTTAAATATTTTAATACATTTTTATATAAATTAATAATAAATGTCTTAATCTAATACATGTAGATCAAAAAGTATAATATATTATTACTATGGTTTATTTTGGTCTATGAACACTTTTCTTATAGAATTAAGACATGTGTTGCGGTAATTATAATATCATGTTTACCTTTAATTGCACAATTTACTTTTAGCCATGGTAAATAAATTTCTAAAGTTACTATTCATGAAAAATTATTATCATCCAATTAAATGATATTTTAGTTACTGATATCAAATTTTTCTCATATATTTTTCTAATTCAATTCACAGAAGCGGTAAAATTACATTTTATTCAAATTTTCAAATGTGCCTAGAAGGTGGGAAAATTGATTTAAATAGTTCAATAAAATTGTATGTATCTAATATTATTATAAAATTACTCCAATGAATTACATTGAACATATATATGTATTATAAATATATTTTGAATTAAAATAAATAAATTAATATAAATAAATATTTACATAAAAATTCAGTTTTAAACAATAACACATATATTTACTATTCATCAAAATAGAATGTTTTCTTAAAAATACCTAAAAATTACCCTAAGATAATTTTATATTACAAATTTAAAAATAATTTATATTTTACAATATACATAACTTATAAATTACAATCATTTATTTAAAATTAATTCCTTTTTTTGAAAACCATAATGCGGGGTTTGTGAAATTAAAACTATCAAATGATTGATATGTGTTTATGTCAAATTTAAATGTAAAATTACATCAATGACCAAAATTAGGTTAAATTATAAATATATAATATAATTATACTTCTAGTCTATTAAAATGTATTGTTTAACACTATAAATTATTTTTATTAAAAAATTTGTTTTCAATTACAATTTAGAAATTTTCATTATTTCTCAAATTATTAATGTTTTCAAAAAAACACCAAAAAATTTTAGAAACTAAATTTTTATGAACATCTTATATAAAATAAGATCATTTAGTCAAATTTAATATATAAAGGGTCAAAAATTGGTCATAAATAAGGTTCTCGACTAAAATGCGGTAAAATTTTATTTTCTGAAAAATACATTCTTTATTTGTAAAATTAAATTTTTTCTGAAATTTTATCTTAGAAACACATAATATGGATTTTAAAATTATATGAATTATATAAAATTCAAAATAAAGTTACTAATATTCATAATCTCTTTTTTAACGGCGATTTTGGTAAGTCTTGATGTGTTTCAAACTCGGTGTTGCATGTAGCCCATGTTATCGAATTAATTTATAGAGATAATGTAATATAAAATCGTTTGGTGTTATATTATCCCCTCCATTAATAAATTTCAACCTCACTATTTGAAATTATTATTTAAATATAAAAGGGTAAATAATAGAAAGTACTATTGTGGAAAACCCACATCAGAAATCGGGATAAAAAAATTTAGACTTTATAAAAGGGATAGGGAAATGAAAACATCATAAACAAATTATGATTTCTAATATTAGAACATTGGTGGCATGTAGAAAATCATAATTAGTCTAAAAATGAAAATATTCAAAGAGAGTGATTGAGGTCATCCATACCAAACAAGTGAACAATAACTAGAATATTGAGGGCCTCAAAGCCATAAATCTATGATGATTTAAAATATCATCGGTTCAACAAAACAAACATGTATTAGGATTAAACATTTTTTGTTCTAAGTTACCTCACATTATGTTTATGAATTAAATTATTCATGGAAGATGAGAAAAAAATTGACACGTAGAGTTCCATCCTTCAACTAATTTCTAACACAATCTCATCTTCCACTCCAAAAGATAATAAAACTCAAAAATATTAAATTTCTCCTAATCTGATAGGGTTAACAAAATAAATGTATAAATAAGTTATCATACAATTTTAAAAAAATACATTATACAAACTGGGACACCAGGTAGGTCAGTGGTAGGCGATGCACCCATAACACCCTTCAGTTGCGAGTTCAAGTCTCATGGCCTTATTAGACGAGATAGGTTGACACTTGACTATCAGGATTTCCTTTTTACAACAATACAAAAATAATCTTAAGAAATGTTTTAACCTTAAACAATAGTATCCAATGTCCAACATAATCCATTCTGACCTTTAGACTTATCTGAAATACTTCTGTCCAAAATAATAGTCAAATATTTATAAGGAAGTTAAACATTATGAAGATCTAATTTTTCCACATAATAACTTGTGAATACATTCATTAGTTATTCTAATAAAACATGGTAACAACCTGAAGTATCACAAAATCTTATTGAATATATTCATGCTCCCTTTTTTTAAAGAATACTATATATACTCATAAAATCCATAAAATTTGAATACTCCCACAATTATGGAATTAAAAAACGTTTAATCATTTCCAAAGATGTCAATAATACCCAATATACTTTATCCTACTCAATTATCTCTTATTACAAAATCATTAACTCACTATTAGGACCATATTAATGTTTCTATTTCCCTTATCCATATATCATCCAAAACGTTTAAAGAGATATTGAGTCACATTTCTTGGTAGCACACAATCTCAAATCCTTAATGAAATAGTACTACAGAACAATCAGTGTATACTCTATTAGTATTATAACTTGTACATCATTAATACAATAAAAAAATGACACAATCCTTTAATAACTACATAAGATTACTAATCATTAATCTTCATCAGTAGTAGTATCATAACTTTATTATTATGAAAAAGAATAATTTGGGGTATACACTGATGATTTGGACATTGATTCGTGTAGTTTCCCAACACATGCAGATGAAGCATTGTACATTCAAATTTTATCTTTCCAATATAATCACGTATTTGTATTCCTTTATTCAACAATTTTATCATAGTACCATTCCCATCAAGCATTTACTACGATGTTTCTTTCCACATTTATCACATGTGGGAAAATCATTCATTCCCTTCTTCTCTTTATCCATCTTTTTCTATTCCATACTCTTCTTATTTTTTTATCCCTTCAAAGCCATAGTACTAGATAATTCAGTACTTATCTTATTAACACATTATATTATTTCTTCATATGAAGAAAACATATGGGTGGAAATTACCCTTCAAAATGATGGCTTATAACAATGAAAGATATAACCTTTATTACTCTTTGAATCACACATATTTCTAGAGTTCTCAGTCCTTCTACTAAGAGCCATTAAAAAATGGGGACATACACTAGGTTAGTTCATTTCATTATTTATAATCCAAAAACTAGAACAATTTCTCCACATTAATTGAATATTTTCCCACATCTATTATCATAATCATAAAAATGGTTTCTTTGCTAACATATTTACTCATAAATCCTTAATAATTGTTTAAACACAAAATGTGTATTATCCTAAACATATCCCCAGGGATTGTCATAAATAAAAGTGTAGTAATTCTTGTTTTTGTGCACCAAATCCCATTCGAGTCTAGCTCAAACTGGTGTTTTCGGGTTTTTCCTCTAGATACATCAGTGCCAGAGCAACCTCTACCTGATCGTGTCGAAAGAGGGATGTATTTCTTGAAAAATTTAAAAAAAAATCAACATTAAATAAATTTAGGATGTTCTTATATAATAATCTTTAATGTTTATATTAGGATAATGTTATCTGGTCAGTGTTTTTCTATATCTTGTTTACAAGGTTTGTACAAAACATTTGTTGATACTGACTCTAACACCCCGAATCATGAAACCCAGATCTGGTGCATTATTTTACTACATTGTCATGATCACAAGGGATCAAATCCGGAAAGACATATTAATTTAGTATCCTTTTTTGTTCTAGGTATATAAATAAGTTTTACATTAAATTATAAAATGAAAAACAACAACATTGTGATTCCTTTTAACACCATCATGTCCCTTATTTTATCCCTGTAAGTCAATCATATTCTAAATCTTTGCATCCTAAGAAAAATAAAACATATAAAGGGGTGAGATAAGATTCTCAGTAAGAATAACAATCTAGCAGAAACAATCTTAATTAAACCTAAACATTGAAGGCTATGTATAAGACAAAAAAAAATTCTTTTAATCATAATAATAAGTAGTATATGGAAAATATAAATCAAATAATTCTATTTATTTATAATTACATGGATATTATAATGGTTGTATAATCACATTGAAACTCAATATCTAATTTCATAATGAAGAAATGAATAATGTTGGAAATCATAACAACATAGTCAATCCCTCATGCCAGGACAACAAATAATATTTTATCAAGGTATTATTTCAAGACACTAGTTTGTCTACTGAGACCTAGTAATTCATCGAAGAGTTATTGCTGGCCCCACCCATCACTTACTAAGTCCATCGCCTTCCTTACATGAAATTGATGAAACATAACACAAACAATCTTATTAAAACTAGAATACTAAATGTCAATAATTTAAAAATAAACCATGAATGGTATATAAATAACACATCCACTGTCAAAAATATCATTACTCGTTCAATTAAATATGGATTATTTTATTGTAATAAATCATCCTCAATTAAGAATAATATCCAGTAATGGATGTTGGCAGTGTTGAAAATGGCCAGTAAAACTATCTGAGAGAAATATACATTCTTTGAAATAATTTAAAGTCATGAATTTATAAAGTAAGTCATTTAAAAAATATTTTTGAATCCAAGTGTCCCATACCTCATAGAATCCTTTTATAGGAATTAACAATTAAACAAAATTCATGTCTATATAAATAAATCCTTAAAATCATTTTAAAATAATGACGTTATTAACAATATTTAGAAAAATAAATAATTAAAACATAGAAAATTATGACCTTGGTAAATATTCCCTTCCAAAAAACATTTTAATATTCATTTTGAATTATTTTTTATGAATCATGGACATGGATTATAAAAATGACTCAGAAAATACTTACACAAAAACAATCTCATATAATAATGATATTGAGGAATAAACCCTTACCTTGTTCTTTTCTTTGGTCGAGGGTACATTTAACCTCTTGTGTAATGACCATAGTAAGTTATTAAATTATAAAAAACCATATTAATATTTATGATATCATACATGATTCATTTATGTCTTTATACTACCCATTTAATAATAATTTCTATGTTAAAATAATATTTTGGGTAATAGTCTCTCTCTTTATCATACATGCTTCAACTTGTAATTCTTGATCATATAACTAATATCATGATATAATTGATTCCAGAATACAAAAATTTTACTCATGTATCATATATATTTATAATATAAGTAGGTATAATTAATAAATATCTGAAAAATAAAACACCGTTTATGGATACTAATAGGTCGTATGTATGCATAAACGCTGTTACTTTTTCACATCGTATTGAATTAAAGTAAGTGAATTAGATATATGTGTGTATATATATATCTGGTATCATTATTATTTCATATATTAAATAATTATTATTAATATATAAATTTATAATCATCGTTTAATGGTGAAGGTGGAAATCAATCTCATCGCGTCATGGAGACGGTAAGCCGTACGTACACATGAGTGATGATATCATTATATTTATGGTAAATTAGATTGAAATTGGATGATATATTATATAATAAAAAATAATTGAAATGTTATATTTATTATTTACACCAATTATACACATTATTATACCGATACCAACAATGAATTGTTGACCCACAAATATCACCATGTCGTGGAGACTGTTAGTCGTTCGTACACATGTATAGTGACATTTTCTTTAATTGGATGGATAGAATAATGAATATTATTGTACCATATTTATAAAAACATCACAATATGTATAATATACTAGAGTTTTTATTTTGTTAAGGAAACAAAAATGAAAGAGGAAGTGGAAGAAGAAATGATTTTGAAAGAGGTGATGAAATCATTACCTATTATTCGGGTGATTCCTTTTAATTTGATCAAAATAGCCCTTTAGGTTGGATTCATGATAAAATTAAGGGATATAAAATAATGTGAGTGTATTTTGGAAGATTTTTGAGTAGATTTTTGTCAAGACAAATAGATTTGGAGGTGTTATTTCAAGATAAGGTGAAATACCATTTTATAAGAGAGGGGAGTGTCACGTAAGGAAAAGCTTCAAATATTATTTTATTATAAAATCATTTTCAAGTTATAATAGCTCAAAAATGGATTTATGTCATGGATAATGTGGTGATGGGTATAAATACTCTAAACCAATTGGTTTCAGAGACGGTTTGGTCACCATATTATCCTTATCATTTATATTTAAATCTTAATAAAATATTTTAACTTTTACCATGTCCTCTTTTAATTTTATATTACATGGTTAATAAACGTACTATAAAATTTATAGAGAATCTAAAGTGGTTAATTAATGACATATATATCATTATATAGGTTCTTTGGCTGAACGATATATTTTGTGGAATATTATATCATTTAATAATATTGTATTTATTTTAAAAATTAATTTATGTCAATTTTAACACTATTTAGTATTTGGTTTTTGTGAATGTCAAAAAAACATGATTACGTCATATAAATTTATTAAATAAACCTAAACATTCCATATTAACCTATAAAATTCTTGTAATGTATCAAAAGTCTCAATTTAAATTTATTTTGATATTTAAAATATAAATTATTTTATTATTTCAATAATATGTTAATTACTGCATCATCATTGGGTCCTAAATAAATTTAATTATTTAATGTCTGAAAATTATAAATAAAATACCATGATATATGAAATATTTTAAGATGTATAATAATTATTTATAGTCTATTTTTTATGTATAACTGAATATTTAAAATGGTTTTGATATTAAAATTTGAATTTAACACGTTTAACTATTACTTAAATAAAATAAATATACATGTCCTAATCTAATCAAAGTGGATCCAAAAAGATAATATTTTATCCAAGAGACGATTTTGGTTGAAATACACTTATCCAATAAAATGAGCACATATGATGGTTTAAATATAATATCATTTTTACCTTTATTTACCCTATTTACTTGTAACCGGGGTAAATAAATTTCAAAAATTACTACTCACAAAAAATATTTTCATCTTATTAAACAAAATTTTACTAATTTATATCAACCATGTCTCTCGAATATTTTAAATTCACTTTATAGAAGTGGTAGAATTATGTTTTATGATAATTTTCAAATGTTCCTCGAAGGTGGGTAAAATGCTATAAATAGTTCATTAAAATTATATATATATAATCATATTATAAAATTAATCTAATTAATTACATTGAAATTATATAGTTATTATGTATATATATTGACTTATATTTTTTTAAAATAAAATAAATAATTATTTAAATAAAAAGATGGTTTTAAAAAATAACGTATTGTTTTTCGCTATTCATCAAAAAATGAATGTTTTTAGAAAAATACCAAATCATCACCTTAAAATAATTTTCATATTCCAAATACAAAAAATATTTCTACATTACCATATTCAGAACATAAAATTTGAAATTATTAAATTAAAATTTATTCATATTGTCAAAAACAGAAAGCAGTTTTTTGGGATATAAAAAAATATCCTATGATTAAAATTTGTTTATGTTTAATTTAATTGTAAAATTACTTCAAATTACCAAAATTGGATAAACAGATTAAAATATAATCCAATTATACTTCAAAACCATTCAAAATAACAATTTAACTATATGAATTATTTTTATTTAACAAGTTGTTTTCAATTAACATTTAGTATTTTTAACAATTTATTCAAATATTAATGTTATTAAGAAAACAAAGAATCATTATTGAAACAAAATTTTTATGTACCGCATCTAAATAAGAAGTTATTTTATCAAATTAAATATATAAAACTGTCAAATATTGGATTTAAAAAGGGCTCCCCATTAAAATGAAGTAAAATTTCATTTTCTGAAAAATACATCTATTATGTGAAAATATGAATTTGTTCTTATGTTTTGTCTAAGAGACACATAATATGGATGTTAAAATCATATGGAGTATATAAAATTAAAAACTATGTTAATACTATTCATAACTTCTTTTGAAAGGCTATTTTTGTATGTCATGGTGCATTTCGAACTCGGTGTTGCATATAGCTCACATTATTGAATTACGTTAAAGAGATAACATACAGTGAAATCATGGGTTGTTACAAAATTGTTTCAAAATTAATCCTCCTTCAAGGATTTTAATCCAAAAAAGGAATATGATAAAAAATGAGGATGGGATACTGAGCCATGATAGGGCACTCACTCTTTAATGAGATCTTCTACAAGCTCTCTTTCTACCACAACTCAAGAACGCATGGAATGTTACACTCTCACAATATTCTCTCATCATGGTTCGTGAATTACAATAGGTAATCCACAATGGTTGATCCATGTTATCTATCCATCTCCCCGAGTCGTTGATATGTTTATGATCTTGGATGTATCTCTTCTATTATGCACATGAGAGAAATCATGCACTCATTTTATCTATGGTTGCAATGAAAGGAATTAAGAAACATCATAAAATCACTGTAGGATCCCAAAGAACTCGATGACCCTTGGGGATATATTTTCTCTATTTACAAACCTTCATAGTCCCCATCATGGATAGACTCCTAGGAAATCATGTAATCCCTTATTAAAATTCAAGGGTCTATAAAGTCGATTTGCAGTAAATTTCCATACCCTTTGGGATATCCACATATAGTCATGGATTACATGGACCTTCTATATCATTACCTAAATATCTCTATATCATAAATAAGTTATTCTCCAATTTTGGTCCAACATAAGGGAGGCTTAAAAGGTCTCTCATACAAGACCAAAAAATGTTCCATTGAGATTATATAGTGATGGAAATTATTATTAGAAAACTATACTAATATAAAGTGATCCACCCATCCCCCAAATAATTTTAAAAACAGGATCTCTACATATCCTCCAACACATAGAAATATTTGTTGGTATGTCCATCCAACTAGGAAATAATTTTTTTACTCATCTACATATGGGACCTTAATTCCTCTTATACGCCTCTCCACAACCATGTTGTAAATCATGCATCACTATGAGAGATAATCATCAATGGTACTCCCATATAGTCGAATCATCTTCCACATATATTACTATCATAGAAAATCTAACGATATCTAACCCTGGATATAAATTAAGCTCATAAACATTAATAAGTTGTTAAAAATCACCTAGATAGCATCGTGCAATATCACTATTTTTCAAGTCCATGAAAAAATACATGGATAATCAATCCAATTCCCCTCTGATATATCTAGAGGATGTGTTAAAACATTTGTAACAAGTTTATCGTCCCTCAACCATTAATGTTTGAGACACAAAAAGATGAACCCAACCATTCTCTACATTATTTCCTCCCACCAAAACATCCATAGATGGTACTTGTACTATTTCTTAATTCCGAGATGTATGAAAAAATTCAATGTATGATTCCATTTTAGCACTACTTCATGCATAATTTATAGAACTGCCATCAGATATGGGTAATGGGTGACACTCTCTTATCCATCATAGAATCAATCTGGTGCATCCCCTTATGATATCTAGTAGAAAATAATATGAAATTAAATGTCTTCAAACTAGTACTCTATTATAAACATTAGAATTGTGTGATTCAGTAGAATTGATTGATGATAATCCACACTACTCTCCTCCACAAAATTCAACTACAAAAAAGATAATAAATTAGGCACCTCCTCTACCTAGTGTGGAAGGGACTTTCTACTAAGGGAATAATCCACCATGTTTCTCATCCTAGTAATATATAGTATCTAGAATTTATATTCCATCATAAAATCCAACTAATTCCTCTATATCAGGTTAAGAAATCACTATGTGAAGGTGTAACTAAGAATATGGTGGTCTGATAAATCAAAAAATCACTCCCCCAGAATATATTTCCCCCATATCTTCAAAGAGAAAGTTTTCACTATCTATTCTTGGTGATGAGTAGAATATTTATACTCAGGGGTCTCGATTTACACAATCCATATGTGATCAATTCCTTATTCTACGTCAACATAAAATCAAGCCTAGCTCTCGAGGAATCAGAATACACTATGTACACTACACACACCATGGGTACTCCCAACATATGAACACTGGTCAAACATATAAATAACTTAATAAAGGATATAGTATACTACTTAGTATAGATAAAATTCTACTAGTTCTATATTAAAGTGGTCAAATGGGTAATTATTCATGAAAAGGTAGGTACAACCCTCATGTAATTCCAGGAAAATCCAAGAAAAACTTAAAATCGATATTGATATTGGTTAGGTCGTGATAAAGTAATATATCATTCATTTTGGATCCAAATATAATTCAATATCTGATATAAAATTATCCCAAGTGTGACCCTTATGGGTCTAGAACTATTACCATTAGACATTAAAAAAATATAGTTCTCTCGAAGTAAATCGAGGACTATCTTCACGTGCAATGCATGCTCATATTCGAATGCAGAGTACAAGAGTATGGAATAAATGAGGAAAACTAAAAAACGGTCCATGCATGGTTGGAAGATCCGGTATAAAAATATGAAATCCAAGTGTGGTAATACATAAAACTGAAATACATCACCAATTACTCTTATTTTTATATCGGCATTAGAATTCCATCATAAGAATATCATTCCCACAAACTCTGAACTGGTTGTAGCTAAACCTGAGATTGTTCTTTTAGAACCAACTCATGCCTCGTAGATAAACATGGAAGTTTAAGTTCATCAATAAAGGGGTCTATGTTCATTATCATTCCCCAGTTCATGCAATGATAATAATTGTAAAACAACAACTTACCATCCATTATTTTCACGGAAAACCCCGATGTTTCCATGGGGGACCAATTGTGTCTAATATAAACCCTTATCTCGATGATCCGCCAACTACAACCTCAACACATATAGATTATAAGGGTCCATCCGATATTCAATAGGATTTTTAAGTATGGTATTGATGTTAAATTAAAGGAATAATGAAATTCACACCATAGTGATAGACCAATAACATCCTTAGGGAAGAAATTCATAAATTACTCCTCTACCAAATGAATAAAAAATCCTGAAGAAACCACAATTAAACGGGATGATCTCATAAATTTATGGGTGATGAACTGAAGCCTCTAAAACATATATCCCACTTTCTCATCCATGAGGTTTCTCTCAGCCACAAAGTAAAATCCCATCCAATCTGTCCAATGTCACCTAACCTTCTAGAGACGATGGTCGATCTGAGCAAAACATCTTGATAACCAGTCTATATGTAGCATGAATTCATAATGCTCCATTATTATATCCAACATTTACAGTGTGAAACTCTATCTAAAAAGTGATTTCTAGAACAATTGATAGACAAGAGATATTAAATAATCACACCGAATTGGATCCTCCAAAAAAACTATTGGGCTAAAGTATCAGGAGGAAACACCGACTCTCACACTAAGAATATAAATATGATTGAATGAATCAAATATAGGTATAATAATACTTATTATGTACTATATAAAACATATATCATATATCATTTCATAACATGTATATCTTGGTCGTATTCTCTATGACTTATAACTACCCATGGCCCAGACCACCAACTCCCTAAGAGTGATGTTGGCCACCTGATGGTGGTAGTGGTAGGAACTCATAACATAACCCTCCAAAAATTTCTCCTTCATCTAGAGCTACTGCATTTCCTCTTCTAGAATCGCTACAATGAGGGTTATCTAGGTCACAATTTGTGAGAGAACTAATCATGAAATTGCCTCTACTATGGAGGTCCATTCACAGGATGATTGTCTTCTCTGCATTATTTCATGGGAAATCACAATCTAAGTGACCTCCTCTATCACATACATATCGTTTAAACTATATAAGAGGACTGGATCCCACACATGATCATTGATACTCAAATCCTAATTTCCGGGTCCTAGAATTTCAATTCCTCCTCTTTGGATTTGTTAATGTCTTGAGCCTAAAACCTTCTGGAGACAACTCAGACACATAGTACCAACCACTTTCTCTTCCAGCACATTGTACCTCATCAAGGAAACTATCAATTAATAAATCCTACTCTTCTACTAATGTATAAGTGGGAAGGCACAATCATACCAATCTAGATTGAATTTCTTTGTGGGAAACCCACTCAATATATCTCACTCAAAAGAATCAATCTCATACCATATCGAGTGAGTACTGCAAATGTTCAGTGAACCATGCTACATACTCAGCCACTAACATGACACTTTTCAATATAGTTCATGATGGAAGTGTAATACTTGTCATGAATAGGTGTTGAATGGTGAACCATGACAGTGTCGTATCATCCTGTGTTTGGGTAACCAAATTCTTAAAGTTACCAGATTCACCCTGGAAAAGACTGGATCACAGTCTAACCATATGATTTATCAGGGTTTGGTCCTACCTAATGACTCAAACTAATAAATCGAGAAAATACACTTCCTCTTGACAATGTGGATCACTATTGAATATTAGGGGCCTATAGTGCTGTTAAATATGGAGTTTAATAAGATAACATGGATCCCTATCCAAAAAAATTAGTATTAACTATTGGTTGAATGGTGGGTTGCTACCACCTGGCCGCATTGAAGAAACACCTCATTGTATGACTTTAGAGTTTATACCTAATCAGTTATCGTATCAATATTTTAATACTGAACAACGGTGACTTGAAAACTAGTAGGGTGGAATGAAGTATCTATGCTCCCTATAACCTATTTATTGATGATGATATTATTATCATTGATTAGGATGGAAAGAATTATATCATAAGTATCATGAAGTATCATCTTAACTATGTAATGGTTTCACTATAGAAAATAAGTTGGTGAATGTTGTACATTTTCATTGGAATAAATATCCCATCCTCTAGAAAAATTGCATTAATAAATTATCTATGATAAATTGAATGTTTTATTCTATTCATATAACATTGTGTCCCTATGTTTTGGGGATGAACTTATACATCCTACTATTCAATTCTTTGAGCATGGATTGAATAATTCTAGAATATTGGAAAGGTAAATCCCTTTAATTATAAAGAAGAGATTCTCATGTCATGCATGTGATTATTTATAAATTTTTCTACTAATTCATGGTATACTACTGGCCTAACTCAGTTATCAAATCAATTAACACATTGATGAAAAAAATTATTTGGTGTGTAAGCATGCTACACTAGAAAATTGTCATGGTCTCTTGGGAAAAATGTTACATGCCCTATGATCTTATATGAATTGGTATAAAAAATATAACTCATATTAATTAGTCTCTTCATGATCAAATCATTTTGATGGTTCAGAGAAATAATTCAGAATCTTTTGGATTTCTAATATTCTTGTATCATTATAAATTGATAACATGATACACCACCTAAATGGAGTCCTTGATATGGACTGGTATTAAAGTAGTCTTCCACGAAATCTACATGCACACCTATTGGATGTTCAACTCCAATTCCTCACTCATGATTTGAAAAAAAAAATTCTAAACCCCCACCCCCCCTCATAGAGATGTTCTATTATGTTTATCAACATTTTGATTATAATATATTAATTAATGATTAAATAGATAATTTGGATGCCATAACAGATGACATCAATTGGGTTGTCTCACCTTATGAATTTTTAAATCAGGAGGATTTTTTTATGCGATGTGGCCTCTTATGGGATTTATGACTCCATATACTTTTTTCAAACATCTATTTCATGGGACTACTAAATAAAAAAATGATCTAAATGAAAAATGATTTCCCCATAAATTTCAACATTGATTTAGAGGCACCATTTTAAAAAAGAATATTGTGGATGCTAACCTTTAATGTAATGTCATTTATCATTGCTCATGATGTGTGCTATTCCACCAACATAATGAGGATGTTTATCATCAGTTAATGTGTGGTCAAACTATATAATAATTATAGAAAAATGATTTCTTACATTTTTTATGATCATCTACCACATGCAGACTCGACAATGGAATTCCTACAATCTGTAGTTTATATAAATATGTAAAATATACTAAATACACTATTATGTATGGATTTTGAAGATCTGTAGTATGTAATATGAAGAGGAGGGAATAATTCCACTCATAAAAACACCCCCTTCAAAGTCAGTTCTCTATTTGTGAATTTATTGTAGATTCTCATAATCAATACAAGATAAAATTAGATCACTATAGAATCTCTTTGAAATATCTAGTGTTGCTAAGGCACATGAAGTTATATTGTAATTCCCCCTTCTTCCTATAAAATTTGGGGGTTTCATACATCCCACTTCTTTTGGATGATACAAATGTAACTCAAAATGATCCTTGAGGAGAAATCATGGACCAGATAGTTTTTGAGTTGTCTTCATGGATTAAAATGGGAATGTTATTGAACACTATGATGGACCATGTGACTATACTAAGGCATAGAAGCAGAAATAAATGGTGTGATTAGTGTTTTATGCATAGAAATTCAATGGAATTGGAACAACATCTGGTTCAAATGTAACTCCACTATCATGGTACATGGTCTAAAAACTGAATAGATTCACCTTCAATGGAAGCTAATATCGAAATGGACCAATTTCCTTGAAATATTATTTTCAATTATTTCCATCACCACCCATGTTTTTCATGAAGCCAAATATATTTCTAATACCATTAAAAATAAGGAATTGAATGAGGAGTCTTCATAATATAATAGTATCCTAAGAGATTTGTTACCTATTTTTGATAAATTTAATGTTCCTTTCATTGGAATTTTGTAAAATTTCTCATAATTTCTTAGAGAACTGTACTCAATTTACTAAAAAAGAAATATATATGGTAGTTGACTTGAGAAGAAAAATAAACAGACCCAATCTTATATAATTCATGTAAAAATGATTCCTTCAAATAATGTCTCTATAAATTGAGTTAGAAAAAATAGTGGGAGTATTGGTGTATCGATATGATGGTTGTCACACCAACACCAGGTTTCCTGGTCTGGAAGTCACACTCAAATCACTTTGACCCTATTACCATTATTCCAAACCAATCCTAATAGGAGGGGGGACAGTATATAACATCATCTGATGGAATGAAAATATTCAATACAACACTATGGTGACTTAACACACCATGGGCCACCTAGATTATTGAATTCCAAGAAACAAGAACCCCAAGACCACCTCTAATATGATAACATTTAGTGACAAGCATCGAGAAGGAATATAGAATAATGGGAGTCCATTCATAAGGTTATTGTAATAATACACTTGAACATATCATTACAGATGTGTAGAGGAATATAATGAAAAGACTGTAACATCTTGGTATTAACACGTAATTTATCAAAAACTAATGAAAACGATGGAGCATTATAGAATAAAAAAATTATGAAGGGAAAAAATACATACCCAAAAAGAAAAGAAGCAACAAAAAGAAAAAATTTAGAAATATAAAAAATGGGGGGGTGACTCATGATCTTTAAGATCGTCCATTGTATAAGGTCAATATACAAAGGAATCATAAAGATACACTATAATCAACATCGTTCTATCCATCATCTTCAAAAGAAAAAAAGAACATGCGGTAAGTGTCCATGTAGGGGTGAATTTATACGTGACTCATTGGATAGAATGGAAACTGAATTTGGAGATAGAGAGATATAATTATAGTCAACTCAACCAAAATAAATATGAAAAAAACTCAAATATATGCGTATATATATATATATATTCTCATAAATAAACCTATATGAGAGAGAAAGGGGATCCACATCTCATAGCCCCTCCAATATCAAGGGGTAAGACTCCCTCACTTTGAATCCATCAAAAATTACCAAAATCAATCATAACATAACTATAATATATGTGGAGTGTCCATATCCTTGACACTATGCACCATATCCAATGGAGAAGAAACTCACATAGAGGATCCACACCCTGTCGAATCTCGATGATAGTGAAGTACCACCCTTTATGTGAAGGACTTGTGCACGTGTAGGGGTGTACAATTTCTATCTGTATAAATTATATAGAGAAAATATTACATATTGTAATAGGGTAGTATTGATGATGAAATATCTATGATAGTATGCGGAATCCATGACCTAGTGTTATAGTGAAGTACTAACCCTAAAATTTAACCGGTGATCATGTATTAACCCATACATCATCAAATATCATCTGAATAAGTATGCAACATAAATCAATTGTCAACGTAAATAAAAAGGAACTAAAAATACCACTATTGTGTTCTATATGGAATAATAATCATAAAGGTTACTCAAAATACATAATACATGTTGAAATAAAATATATACAATAAATTATGATGACATAGAGAATACACATTGGTAATGGGGTCCACATGTTGTCTGACCCCACATCGTCACTGATGTGTTCTCCTATAGACATGACACATAATAAATTCTATAGAACGTGGTGTGAATGGTTCATACGTGACATATATTCACAACAAAGTGCATGCCTATGTTTTCTTGCACTTGAAATTGGTTGTGCCAGTCTACCGTCTCATGCTCTTGTAATCATGGACTACCTGGAATGCAAAAATTCATGGAATCCTAGGTGTGTTATAGTTGGAACATCACTGTGGAACCTGTATATGATCACATTGTGTGTGGTTATTAACATATAACTTGTGATTCTGAACATTTGAGAATCCCTAATGTTGTAATAGTGGGCTATATAATATAAGTTCTCTTAGGAAATACATTATATTTTCAATATTTTCATAGAAAATAGTTCTCCTTCATGGTTTTTCTAAATATATAACCACTATAAAAATTCTCACCCACTGACTACCCAAAAGTGATGTGGTTTTCCTCGGTCCATCATTCCCCAGCTTCAGGTGGCTGAAAATTAGTTTCTGATCCCCAATGGTAGTTCTTCATGCATCTCATGCAGTACCCTTCTTCGAAATCCATCCCAGATCCAAGATCTAAAGATATCATCATCCATTTACCTCAATTAATCTTTATCTTTATGAAAAACAACATCACAATCATCATTATCACATCCAACTAGATTTGGAGAGTCTTATCACACTAAAATGAACTTGAAATTGAAGAAACATGATACCAAATTTCAAGTATGAAGAATAAGATGAATGAAGTGGGAAAATTACAATAATTAAATGATGACAACCATAATTTAAAAATATTTTGTGTCATATAAATACAGAGAGGGGAGTTAGGGTAGATCATGGGAACAAATTGAATGAAATTTTTAATTCAATAATGTCCTCATTTAAATTGTAGGAAAAAATAATCAAAATAAGTTAAAATATCCATCTTGATCTATTAATCCCAACGGAGAAATCAATAATTGACAATACCTAACACAATTTTTAAATGTTTTCTGGTGAAGAATGATTTTTCTAGAAATTTGTGGATCACACATCATTCACTACCATTGGATCTACCAATATTTGATATCTTATTATCCAATAATTTGATCTGTAAGTGAATAATGTTGAAAATACTCATCTGAGATCTTACAAGTTTTTGAAGATAACATTGGTGAAATTTAATAACAATTTAAAAATAGAGAAAATTTTGATCAGGGGGAATTGAAAAATCAAATAATTTTTTAAAATTAATATTTCATTTAAATGAAATGTCAATGATTGTCTTAACGAAACATCTAGCACCGACCATCTATGGGTCCCTCATCGAGTGAATAAAAAATTCTAGACACATCCTTATTGTCACATTTCCAATATAAGTCTTTGTTTGGTTGTCATTTTCATTTTCAAGAATGAAATGTGTGCATGATGTAAATATATTTAAAAATTTAATAATATCAATTCTAGGAACACCAAGAATCAGAATCTCACTGTGTCTCAGTGCCTTGGATAAAAAATATTCCTTCAAATATTTTAATGTCGTAGTAAAATAAAAATAGAGACTCTACATGATGAATCCACTTTACCATAATATCTTATAAACTTAATTTTCTTTCTATTTGATTTTTTCTACTTCTTCTTATCCCTTCACTATTTTCATTGCTTCACATCAAACTCATTATTTTTAGATTCTTAAATTTTAAACTTTTTAAAATTATTTAAATAGTATCCGTGATATAAAAAATTCCAATACATTTAGGTATTTTATTTATTAAAATAAATTTTTCATTTTTATGTATTTTTTATAGATGATTTTTTTTATTGTGGTCATGTTTAGCGTCCTTATTTTATGAATAAATTGACTCAATTAATTTTTATTATTTAATTTTTACATTCCCTTTGCTTAAAATTTTATCTCAGCCATATTTTTTTCTTGAAGTACGTTATTTTCACATCTAATAGGTTTTGAGTATTTTATGTATCCCATCTAGAGTTAGATCTTGTATCTCCTCTTTAGTTATATATTTTAAATTATTTTACCTATAAAATATTTTATCAATATCTTTAAAATAATTTAATAAAATACATTTCATTTAAATGCCATGATATTACTATAATTTTTTGTGACCCTATTGAGGCACTCATGAAAAGTTTCTTCTTTGAAAATTTCTAAGAATTCAAATGTTCTTACACAATTCTAATAATTTTATTATTTTATATTTACATTTCCTTTAAAAAATACATTCATATTTTTTCAATTTCAATTAGCTATTTGGAGACCAATAACATTTTTATAAATGATATCTATAAAAGATAAGAATATAATTTCAAGACTCACCATTAACCATCATATTTATATTATCTATATAAGTAATTTATTCATCCCTTTATCTAGATGAATATCTAATATGGGTTTTATATACAAAATTTTTTCGATGAAAAGGTAGATATGATATCATATTACTCTTAGAGGCATGATAGTTATTCATATGGATGGATGAAATATATATAATTTAGAATTAAATTATATTATCCATCATCACTGATAATATCAACAATGGAACCTAATTCAGATACCAATTCAACTACCCAAGTCATGTAGGATCAATGAGTGGAGGAGGGGTTTATGGGAGGGAAAATTAGGGATTTTATTTATTTTTTATGAAGTTTCAACCTTTTAAAAACATTATCCTCAATGGAAGGTTTATACCACAATAAAATATTCCTAAAAATACCAGCCTTACATATAACACCCCAATATATCATAGTATGTTATTTTCTTTAAATTAATTCAATAGCTTGTGCGACATGCAACAATGAGTTTGAACACACCTCAAATTACCATATTAGCCGTTTAAAAAGTTGTTTTGAATAGTATTAACTGAAATCTGAATTTTATATACTCCATATAATTTTAACATTAATATTATGAGTTTTAAAGACATAATATAAGAATAAATTCAATTTTTTAAATTAAAGAAGTATTTAAAAAAAAATATTTTACCACTATTTAATGGAAAGCCTTTTTAAATCCAATATGAAACACTTTTATATATTCAATTTGAAAAATAAACTACTTGTTTATAATAATTACATAAAAAATGGACCACTTTTCACTTCTTTTCTGATAACATTCATATTTTGATGAATAGAGAAAAATACTAAATTTTGATTGATAACAACTTTTTTAATCAAAATTATTTATTGTGTTAAATTATATATATGATTGGTTTTGAAGTATAATAATATTATATCTTTAACATTTAATCCAATGGTTTTCATTGGATGTAATTTTACATTTAAATTAGACAGAAACACATATTAATCTTTTGATAGGTTTTACTTCTAAAAATCCCTCTTTCTGGTTTTGACAATGGGAATATTTTTAAATTAATTAATATAAAATTTATGATTTGTATTTTTCAAAATAGAAATCATTTTTTAATTTGGAATATCAAAATTATAATTGGATGAATTTTTTTATTTCTCTACAAACATTCAATTTTTGATGAATAGTGAAAAACAATGTGTTATTTTTTAAAATCAGCATTTTATTTAAAGAGTTGAAAGTGTTAAATTAAAATTTTATTAAATAAAAAACTATTAATATAGGGTTATCCATAAGATAAATTAGACAATAAATATTTATATTGAGTTAAAAATATTTCCTACATCATGTAATTTTTTTAATAATTTTTAGACATTCAATAATTAATTTTTTTTGACACAATGATGATGCAGTAATTACCTATTTAATGAAATATTAAAATAATTGATATTTTTATTGTCAAATTAAAATTAAATTGAGACTTTGGATGAATTAAACTAATTGTATAGGTTAATATGACAAATTGTGGAAGATTAAATGTATTTTGGTTCTAAGTAATCATGTTTTTTTGACTTTCCAAAAAACAAAATACTAAATTGTGTTAAAATTGACATAAATGAGTTTTTAAAACATATATTATATTATTAAATGATATAATATTCCTAAAAATATATTTTTTTTTGAAAGGAATTATATATTTATATAATTTTCATTAATTAACCACTTTAGGATCTCTTGTCATTTTATAGTAAGTTTATTAACCATGTAATATAAAAATACAATAAATCATGGTAAAAGTTAAACTATTTAACATAGAATTAAATATAAAAAATAAGGTTAATATGGTGAACTTAATATGTCTAAAACCTATTTGATGAGAATATTTTAACCCATCCACACCATATCATTGATATAAATCTATTTGGATCCATTATAAATTGAAAATGATTTTATAATAAAATAATATTTCAGGATTTTCTTAATGTGACCATCACCACTTTTCTAAAAGGGTACTTCCCCCTATCTCAAATTCATACATCCAAATCCATATTACTTAGACAAAAACTACTCAAATATCCTCACAAATACCCTCACATCAACCTACATGCCTTAATATTATCATTAAAACATACTATATAACCCTTTTGATCAAAAAAAATGATGCACAGAAAAAAGAGGTAATAATTTCACCACCACTTTCAAAGTTATTTTCTTTTATCACTTACTCTTTATTTTTTAGTTTAATTAAATAAATAGTAACTCCAGTAACTTCTACATAGTGTGATGTTTTTATAAATATCGTATTACCATATTAAATACTGTATCCATCATATGAATGAAAAAGTCCCCATGCGTGCGTACATACGACTTACAGTCTCCTCGTCGTAGTTTAGTTTTTTATTTAACAATTCATTATATGGATTTTTGATGATAATGAGTAAAACTTTTATAAATAATAAATATAAAATTTTAATTACTCTGTATATATGATATTCTATTTAATTAAAAATGATTCCACCTAAAATAGAATGATATTTCTTCTCATGCGTACGTATGGATTAATGTCTCCACGAATGCGATGAGATTCATTTCCCATATTAACCTTTAAAAAATAATTTTAATTTTATGATTTAAAAAAATATTTAAGAACATAATTTCCAAATTTATATGAATCAAATACATCCTATACATTAGAAACATGACTTACGTAAAAAACAAATAAAGGAAGAAGAATCAGTTAACACCCAAAACAATGATAATATTGAAATCATAGTAACAATGAAATATTATAATATCATATATAATATCATATTTATATATCTGGTTCTTTCATAATTAAATAACAAAGATTTAATTATTATATGTGATGTTAAATTAACCTCGACTATGAAAAAGTACAACGTGAGGGGTTCTCATCTCACTTTTTATTTTTGTGAGATTCATTCTATATTTTCCACTATTTCAGTTTCTGTGGTGTATTCACTACCCATGATTTTATTAATTGTGTAATATATTTTAATTTATGGGTATTTAAAACTTCATTGTATGATCCTTTGTTCATGGGGAGTATGTTTCGTAAGGTACCAAATCGGTAAGGGTATCTTAAATTTCAATATCCACTCATTGGGTTTTACACAAACTTCATTGATTATTTTATTCCTAGATTAGATGTGAAATAACTATTTATTTATTTATGTTCTAATTTCCACTTCCCATTGTGTGGTAATAACCGTGATACACATAAACAATCCATTTAAAAATTATCAAATCATGGACATGAACATCATAAGGGTAACCATAACTCAATTTCCATTCATTGAGTTAAGCATTCAACTCATTGGGGTTGTTTTTACAAGAATATATGTATATGTATTAATATTAATTTACACTAAATATCCAATAATATTGTGTATTTATATTTTTTTCACATAATTTTGTCATTTATTTATCCTTAACCTAAGGATATAGTCTTTATAAAGGATATCATCTCAATTTACATTCCAGTAAGAAAAATTTGTTATGCGCCAATTCACATTTATATGGTGTACATATTGTAATTTGACATAGTATATCATGAATCCATTTATACTCATGATATTATAATGTTTTTATAAACTCAATAATTTAATTCAAGCATCTCTCTTTTTTTAGGAACTCTTTAACTAAAATATCCTTTTAAATTTTTTAACGATTTATACTTCGAAATATTTCTTGTTGATGTCCATGTTTTAAAAATGTTTTTAAGGATTTATTTATATATACATGATTGTTTTATACTTATTATTACTTTTAGAGATTCACAGTTGTATGTGACACATTGATTCAAAATTATATTCTAAAAGACTTCTTTGATAAATAGTGCGACTTTTAAATAATTTCATGAAAAAGGGGATATTTCTCCAAAATAATTTTACTAAATATTTTCATCTATGACAATACCCTTCATTGTATTTTATTTTTGATTAAATTTGGTTTATAATACAATCTTCTAAATTTTATTGAATGAGTTATGTTTGACTATAGATGCATTATTTTTATACCATTCACGGTTTGTGCTTAATGTATTTAAATTTCATATGCTAGTTTTAATACAAATGTTTAGATTATGTTTCATCCTTTTTATATAACGGAAGAATTGGACATAGAATGTGATGGGTGTAACATTATATTGCTCTTTTATGCATCAATAGGTCTCATGAGGCCAACTAGTGTCTTCAAATAAGGTATTGACAATATTTTTATTTGTATTCTTGTCATGAGGCCTTAACTATGTGGTTTTCATTTCTGAAATTCTATATTCCATAATTATAAAATTAGCTATTGATATTTCATGTGATTATTCGACTACTTGAATATACATGTGAATAATTAGATGGAATTATTTGATTTATATTTTCCATATTATGTTGAATTTTATATTTCAGAGGCTTGTGTTTTAATCTTATACATTGCCTTGAATGTTTATGCTTATTTATGAATGTTTCTATTATATTGTTATCTTTACTGAGCATATGCACTGACCCCTTTTCTATGTATTATTTTTCCGAAATTTTGAACTAGAATGTTATGATTGACCTGTAGGGATAGGCTAATGGATAAGCGTGTTTTCAAAGTGGAAACAATTTTGTGGTTTTTTATATTTCATGATGTAGCATAAAACATATATATGTATCTAGTACTTCCAAGGATACTAAACTACTCAGTGTTTCGAGACATAATGTATTGTGATCATTCCAATTTTATATAATAATTCACTGACTCTGGGTAACTAGTTTCGAGGAATTACATTTGGTATGAGAAGAAGTTTAGTACATACAAAGGAAACTATATTTAGAAAAACTCTTATTATATAACATTACCGCAAGATATAATTTGAGGATTAATATAGATAAAAATCCCAGAATTTTGGTAATGTAGAGATTTGGTTAATTTTCAATGAAATAACTCCATATATGGATACTAGAAGGTAGAGGTGGCTATGGAATAGATGTATATAGGGGTAAAACCTGAAAGCACCGCTTTGAGCGATACTCAAATAGGAACTGGTGCATGACAATGGGTCTTGCTGCAATATTGGTTACAACACTCCCTAGGGTTATATGTAGGATAATTATAATTTTTTACAAACTAATTTTATTTATATTAATATGATATAAGAATAACTAACATTTGGTAATATTAAGGTGTTTTATATTGAAAATAATGTGTCATGATATTCTCTAAATGATTTTATGACTATTGTTAATCACAATATTCTTATGGTTCTAGTCAATGGATGGATTCCATAGAATTTATAGGAACATTTAACATGATGTAAAATATGGGAATGATGGTGGAAATGAGAAAATAAATGGAATGTAGATAGGAGTAAAAGATATTGTGTTCATGTCGAAGCACGTGTTCCAAAAATATGATCAAGAACATATACACTTACCAACTCCCAAAATCTACAATTAAGAAGAAGTAAGATAATTCTAAGAGCCCTAGTAGTAGAGACCATAGAGAAATAAAAGATAAATTTACATCATGCAGGAAATGTGGAAGGAGAAACCTAGGAAAGTGTCATAATGTGACAAAGAAATGATTTCTGTTTGTGAAATCAGGACATAATGTAAATAATTTTCGAGGAAATATGATGAGTACTATTGAATAAATAAATGATCATAAGAATCCATTTATAGTCATTTTCCATAAATATAGGGAACTTGGGAATTACTGGATTAAGTGCCCTATTCTATAGGATAACTATTAGGTCATGGAAGAACCAATGTGGAAATAAATGGATGCAAAAATGATTAAAAGCATTAATTCACTTTTTTGTTGGTATTACATTGGAATACATTCCTCTTGTATGTGTAAACCAGTGGTTTGTTTTGTGAAAATTATATTTGAGGAAGAATGATATTTTCATCTGTAGATATAGTTATAAAAACCCATTTGGAATTATATAATCCATGAATTTGAGGGAATTACAGGTTATTAATTTTTGGGATGAAAATGAGAATTTTGAGATAACATTTGTGGTTAAATTATGTAATTGTTATTTTGATGAATTTATCACATTTTGGGAATGTTAAAAAATATAGTTTTCGTAAAAGGACAACACGAAGACCGTGTGACAACCTTTCATGTCAGAAAAAGATACGGGAATCGAACCCACAACTAATGTGCAACTGGCATTTATCGTCGACCACTAGATTACATGAAGTCCCTAGTTATTGTGACTATTTATTTTTAGTTAAATGATTTAATTGATCAATAATAATATGATTTGTGATATTATGTTTTTTCCTAAGTGATATCCTTAGTTTGGTAAAAATATGTTGTGATTAAGTGATAAATGTTATTTTGGAGGATGTTCACTCTCTTGGTAACACTATATTCCTAAAAAAAGAATACTAAGGGATTTTATTTTAGTAGTAATGGTGGATTTTTATTTTGGGAGAATCAATTTTTTTTGGGATTTAGTTTATTAATAGAAATGATTAGCCTATCATAAAGAATATTTTATTGGGTTAACTACACTTTAATATGAGACATTATGAAAAGTTAATGTTATTTGGTGATAAATGTTAAGATTTACTATGAAAGGCTATGAGATTAAATTCTTATATGTTTTGGGTCTCAATGTTAGTTAAGATTATATTAATAAATTTTAAGGAAAATTATTTATTAGAATGGTATTTATTGATCTTCGGGTATTGTTCATTTAGTTTTGGAAATTATGATTATTATTTATTTTTATAATGGATTATCCATTTTTGGGATCAGCTGATCTTGTACTTACCATTTTTTTGGTTAATCTCTAAATCTAGGGAAATTATATAGTTCATCCTTTGTTGATAATTTGAATCTATAGAAGTTGATTCATGTTCTTCAAGTATGACAACGTCATCATGATTACACATCATTTGGATAAAATATGAGTTAGTGGTAGAAATTTATTAATGTATAAAACTCTACTTGAAAAGTAAATATTTATTTTTGTGTTTTTATTCAATATCATAAATAAATTCCTAAGCATTGTGAAATTGAACCTAAAAGACATAGTTTGTTTACTTTTCCTACTAAGAAACTACTGACCATTTAACACATCATATGTTTCTGGTTTTCATGTTGTTAACATTATAGTGATCATGTTTTACATCACTCTCAATCAGAACTTAACACTATGTTTTTCTTCCATATCCATCTTTTCCAACATGAATCCTTTTATGGGTTATCCCAGGTGACCTTTGTACTTCTATTTCATTCTTTTAATGTAATAGTTTTATTGACACTTTTTTCCGATGTGTGGATATTCAATGAAGTTCTAAAGACCAATTTTAATGTTGCGATGACACAATTTCATGAATGGGAGAATAATTTAACACCACATGATTTCATAGTAAGTAATTTTCTTTAAAGTAACTCAATGGCTTGCACTACATGCCACGCCGCCTTCGAGTGCACCACAACTTACAAACATAGCCATTCAAAATTTGGATACAAATATTATAAAATTACTTTTTATTTTTATACACACCATATAATTTTAACATTAATTTTATGGATTTCTTAGACATAATATAAGAACAAATTCATTTTTTCAAATAAAAGACGTATTCTTAAAAAAAATCGGTTCTACATCCTTTTAATGGAGAACCCTTTTTAAATCTAATATTTTATAGTTTTATATATTAAATTTGACTATATAATCTTCTTATATATAATCATACATAAAATTTAGTTTTGATAAATTTTCTGTGATTTTCTGATAATTTACATATTTTGATTAATAGTTAAAAATACTAAATTTTAATTGAATGGAATTTTTTTAATCAATATGATTTAGAGTTTTATATAATACATTTGAATTTTTTTTAAGTGTAATTATAATATTTTTTATCATTTAATCCAATTTTGGTAATTGGAAGTAATATTACATTTATAATGGAAATAAACACAGATCAATCTTTTGATAGTTTTTACTTCTCAAAAACACGCTTTATGGTTTTGACAACGAGATTATTTATTAAATTAATTAATAAAACATATATGTTTTAAATTTTTTAAAATAAAAATAATTTTTTAATTTTTAATATAAAAATTATCTTTGGGTGAATTTTTTGTATTTTTCTAAAAACTTTAATTTTTTATGAATATTGAAAAAAATATGGTATTCTTTGAAATCCCCATTTTATTTAAATAATTATTTATTTTATTTAAATTTATTTTAAGTCAAAATAGACACATAATACCTATATTAGTTCAATTTAATTTATTAGAGTCATTTTATAATAGTATTAGATGTATAAAATTTTATTAAACATTTAATCGTCTTTTACCCACATTTTAGAAACATTTAAAAATTTTATAAAACGTAATTTTACAACATCAATGAAATTAATTTAAAAAATAAAAGATACATGGTTGATATTAGTAAGTAAAATATGGTTCAATAGGATGAAAATAATTATTTATTAATCGTAACTTTTGAATTTTATTTACCATTATTAAAAGTAAATAGGGTAATTAATTGTTAAAATGTTATAATAATTACCCCAACACATGTCCTAATTCTATTTGATAAGTGTATTTAGAAAAAAATAAACATTATTAATATAATATTATCGTATTTGGATCCACTTGAATTAGATTTTGACATTTATTATTATTTTATTTAAAGAAGCGTTAAATGTGTTAAATTCAAATTTTAATAACTAAAAAATTTAAATATAGGGTTGTACAAGAGAAAAGTATGACTATAAATAATAATTATAAATAAAAATAATATTTCAAAAATCATGGTATGTAATTTATAACTTTTATACATTAAATTATTATTTTTATTTATGACACTATGATGATGATGTAATTACCTTATTAATAAATGATTAAAATAATTTATATTATCAATATCCATATAAATGTAAATTGACAATTTTGATGCATTAATATAATTTTCTAGGATGATATGACATTTTAGTGTCGATTTAATGTATTGGGTTTGAAGTAATCTTGTTGTATTGACTTTCACAGAAACTAAATTCTAAATAGTGACAAAATTGACATAAATAAGTTTTTGAAACAAATATTAAATTATTAAATGATATAATACTTTTAAAAATATATGGTCCATCTAAAGCAATTATATAATGATATATATTTCATTAATGAAACACTTTAGGTTGTCTAGATATTTTTTTGTATGTTTATTAACCATGCAATATGAAATTATAGAAAGACATGGTAAAAGTTAAACTATTTAACTATGAATTAAATATAAAAGATAAGGATAATATGGTGAACTAAACATGTCTAAATATATTGTTTTGAAATATTTAGACCCATACCCACCTTTTCCTCAAAATAAATTCATTTGGATCCATTAAGAACCATAAATTATTTTATAATAAAATGACATTTCAAGCTTTTCCCAATGTGACCCCAACCTTTCTTATAAAAGGGTACTTAAACATCTCTCATATTCACACATACATACCCATTTGGTTTGACCAAACCCTACAAAAATATCCTCTCTACTACACTCAATTTAACATAGAGGCTTTACTTTTTCAGAAAGACAATCTATGGATCCCTTTTGATCAAATCAATAGGAAGTAGTGGAACAAGTGATAATAGTTTCGCTACCTCTTTCAATTTTATTTTATTCAGCCACTTTATAATTGTTTTTTGTTTCCATGACAAAATAATAAATCCAGAACCTTCTACCTTCTCTGATATTATTATAACTATGGTACAACAATATTCATTATTCTATCATCCAATGAATGGGAAATTTTCCATACGTGTGTATGTACAACTTACAGTCTCCACGTCATGGTGTAGTTTGTTATTCAGCACATCATTATATGGATGGGTATAATAATATATATAATTGATATAAATAATAAATATAAAATTTTAATGATTATATATGTATCATATACCATATAATTACATACAATTACACAATCAATAGTATGGTATTTTCATTCGTGCATACGTATAAATTACCGTCTCCACGAACACGATGAGACCCATTTCCCATCCAAACCATTCAAGAATAATTAAAATTTTATGATTTACAATATTTTTTAATAGCATAATATAATTATGGATATGATTGAAATACATCCTATACACAATAGACATTACTTACTTTACAAAACATATAAAGGAACAAAAATCAGTTAACACCTGAAATAATGATACTACAAAAATAGTATTAAAAATATAATTTTAGAAGATCATATATAATATCATATTTATTAATGTGGTTATTTTATAATTTAATTACAATGATTTAACTATTATACAAGAGTTAATATTATTATTGACTAAGGAAAAGTATATGGTAAGGGTTTTTCATCTCAGTTTTTATTCCCGTGAGATTCATGTTATATTTCCCACTATTTAATTTTTTTGTAGTGTATTTACTTACCATGATTTTATTATTTGTTTAAGGTACTTTAATTTTTTGGTATTTACATATTCATTGTATTATCATTCCTTCATGGGGTGAATGATTCTAATGTTACCAAATCGGTTAGGGAATCTCAGATATCAATATCCACTCATTGGGTTTTACGCAAACTTCATTCATTATTTTATTCCAAAATTATGTTTGAAAAAAATATTTATTTTATTATTTAATAGTATCCAATCCCCATTGTTTAATTATATATTTGAAACACAGAATCACCCCATTGATAAATTCTCATTTAATGTATATGAACTTGATAAGAGTAATCTTAACTCAATTTACATTCACTGAGTTAAACACCCAAGTCATTAGTGTTATTTTTAAAAGAATATGTTTGAATATACTATGACTGATTTATATTGAATATCCAATCATAATGTTTGTATTTATATTTTTCACACATAATTATTTCATTGTTTTATCCCTAACCTAAGGCTACAATATTTATATGGGATTTCATCTCAATTTATATTCCATTGAGACTTCTTGGTTGTTATGTGCAAATTAACATTTATATGGGGTACACACTATAATTTTACATAGTATACCATGAATCCCTTTATTCTCATTATATTATAATGTTTTTTACCTCAATTATGTTTATTCTAGAGTCTCTCACTAGGTTATGAACTCTTTAGCAAAAATAGCTTTTTAAATGTTTTAAAATTTATTCATCTAAATCGTTCACATTAATGCTCAAGTTTTAAAATATTTTTGAGGATTTATTTATATATACATTAATGTTTTTTTTAAATTCCATTCAATGTTTAAAATTTATATGGGAAACTTTGACACATAAATCTCTTTAAAAATACTTCTTTGATAAATAGTTATACTTTTAAAGATTTTCAGGAAAAAGTAGATATTTCTCTCAAACGTTTTTACTACTTATTTTCATCTCTGTCAATATCCATAATTATATTTTATTCTTTCATTAAGGTTTATTTATAATACTATATTTCATATTGTATTGAATGTGTTATGTTTGACTTTGGATGTGTTATTTTTATACCATTATTTGTTTATGATTAATGTGTTGACATTTCTTATGCTAGTTTTAATACGAATGTTTAGATTATGTTTCAACAGTTTTGTATGAGGAATTCATTGGACATAATAAGTGAATGGTGGAGCCTGATATAGCACCTCGATGCATCGGTAGGTCTCACAAGACAATATAGTGTCAAGGAACAATGCCATGAAAAAATATTTATTTTTAGTCTTGGCACGAGTCCTTGACTCTGAGGTTAAGATGTCTGACATTATGCAATCCATCATTATGAAATTAGATATTGATATTAAATTTGATTATTCTACTAGTATAATATACATGTGACAACTTAATGGAAATATTTGATATTTATTTTCCATATTACATTGATGTTTGTGTTTAACATTCTTTTGTTTTAGTCTTATACATTGCCTTAAATTTTAATGCATATTTATGAATGTTTCTACAATATTGTAATACTTATTGAGAATCTAAGCTCACCCATTCTTATTTTTTCTTTTTCCTATGATGTGAAGAAATATATAATTATTGACTTATAGGGATAGGATAATTGGATGTGAATCTATTTAAAGGTGAAACAATGTTGTTGTTGTTGATAAACAAGATAAGTGGGTCCATTTGTAAAATAATTTTCATCATCAAATGTACTTCATCATCAAGAAATTTGGGCCAACTTATCTTGTGTACAACATCATAAAAATCATAAAAAACAACCACGAATATTTTTTCTTCTTATAAATTTCTCAAAATCAGAGATAATCATGACCTACTCCATATTTATCTTTTTAGAACATTTTTTATAAAAATTAATCCACTAAAACATCATATTCCAAATGATTTTCTACATGGTTATACGTCCAAAACATTTTTCTTCTGGGTTTTCAGACCTCTATTAACCAAAAATGTACACACAATGATATAAGGGTAAGAACCCACAATTTTTATCTATTCTTTCAAGAATCTGTCAATATTATTTCATCAATGGATATACACAACTCAAGAGTTGTTCCCCCATTATACTGGCATGATTTTTCATATTCATATTAGTAACATGAATACTTTAGTTTAATAACCCCACATAATAATCATTTAAAATGATAATATTAAATATTTTTTGATAATATAGGGAGTTTACTTCATCAAATATCATGAAAATAATAGCATAAATAAACATCAATTGTTCTGAATACCTCACCTAGAATAATTAAATATTCAATAGTGAATATTTAACATTGAACAATCAACTCGACATAATTAGAATATAAATAATCATAATAATTTTAAGTTAATTTAACATACTTATATAAGTTTTTTCCATAAAGGTCAATTGGTTGATTCTGGGGTTTTCTTTTTAAAACTCATTATTATACATCCTTTAGTATATGAAAAATTATCCAGAATGATTCAGGTTATTATGATAGCGTCCATGTATTGTACCTTCATTAGACATGATCTAATCTTCCACATTCTTCTTTAAATCATTGTTTTATTAGGAATTTTATTGGGATAATAAACATTATTCTTATGCTTTAACATTTATTCATCCAATTATCCATCTTTCAATAATATTTTCCCTCCATAATGCCTTTCATGAATCCTAAAATTCAAAATAAAAGATTTTATAAATTCAAAATAGAGTTTATCACTATTGATTGTCTTCCAAATTAATCTTTATATAATGAATTAAAAAACAAATCATCATTTGAAATGTTATTCTAAAACCATATTTGGTTTAGGATTCATTGATTTTTATTTCCAAGATGGTTAGTTTTATGATACTCCTACAAAATTATTTATCTCATAATACTCCTATAAAACTGTTGAACACTTAAAAATATTTTTTATATTCCTATAAAATTTTTCATACATACATTTTTACTTTTAGAATCATATTAATGCTATATTTCTATATCCCCAACATTAAATCATTCAATAAACTCATCCTTCTTCATCTGATGTAATTTATTTGTGGTTGATTGTTCCACTAGAAACATAATTTCTTCAACTAAAAATCTCCACATATTAGCTCCTTAAATATATATTTTCGCATGATATTATAATATCTACATCAATTTTTCCATCCATTAAACTCAAAAATGGTCTTCTGGGACTCTTTTTATATTTACATCTATTTAACATTATATCAAAATAACATTTCTCTCCTTAAAAAATATCACATTTCACCATCATATATTATCAAATCATTAAACTGAACAATCACATAAATAATGATGAATAACCTTGAGTCATCATAATGTTTGGTACTTTTAATATCATCTTATCACCCTTATGTTTAATAATTTCAACTTATTCAGATAAAAAACATTCACTTTTAATTCTATAAAAAAATTATCCTTCATAAATATAATTAAATACTAAAATCAAATATAACAAATATACAATTTCTATAATATCCACAATGTGGTCTACACTAGCACATCATGGTGGATCTTTTATTACACATTTCTATGTGTATATTACATTCAATAAAACCATATAGATTTATCAAATATTAATTTTATCTCACATCTATGTAACATCTTGTGAAACAATATCCAAAATACATTTGGGAAATCTTCAAAAACTTCTATTAGAAAATATTTCCAAAAATTTCAAAACATTTTATATCATATGTTATAACATGTGAAAATATTTCCAAAACCCCAATAAAATATCTACTAAAATAGATTTTAGGTAACTCCTGATATTTAAAAAAACAGTGTCATAGAACATAACACTCATTCAAACAACCTAAATGTGTGAATGAACAACCCATTATATTATTTAAAATAATATTCAATTCCATATGAAATAAATTTAATTATAGTGTTAACTCACGAAGAGAATAAATTATACTAAATTTATAAGGGTATCATCTGAGATATCTTTCATACCCATGTATATACATATATATATCTACCACAAGTATCATATAAATGTTTGAATAAAAATATAATAATTAATCCAAATAATTTGAGTATCCAAGTAACTTTGTTTATACCAATCCCATGTAGAGTTATCACACACTATTGATTATATGATTATGTAATGACTAGATAAATCATCAGCTAACATGAAATTCAACCAGTACAATAATAATATCACATTTCTCCCATCCAAATATAAAAGAAAATCCCATTTACCGTATATAGGAAGGGTCTTTTAGTAATTTATTTTTACTCATTCAAAGGCATAGATGTCCTAATCCTCATAAGGTATGAAAGGCCACACCTTGTTTAACACTTAATAGATGAAATGACTGACAACATGTTGACCCCAATAAAAGTATGAATTCTCTAAAAATAGGTATATTCCCAATGAATTTCATAAGGATTTAATATGAATGATTATCCCTTGAACTATAAATATCCCATATGGAGATAAATTTGGCGTAAAATAATTTCTTAAATTGATATTTTAATTATAACATTACATAACATAATATATAGACACAATGTGACTGAATTGTAATGTGGATACACGATTTTTTCAATAATTATACATTTTATATTACTAATTTTTTATAGAAAAAATTTTGAACCCATTCATAATAAGAATGAAAAATAATATTCTAGATAATATACCTCTATAAAGGAATTAGGGTTTCAATATATTTATGGCTTTTCTAAAATCATTATATCTCTATATAATGACTTCAATATGTATTTGTGATCATAAATAACCACCACTAAACTCTTTTAGTGATTAAAATATAAAATTATATTTTATTTGAATAAAGGTGGATCAATATAAAAATATTACTAACACAGAACACTTTCAGTGTGTTATTCTTACTTCTCTGTATAACAAAATCAAAGGTGGTGGGATTGATCAACTCTATTATCATGCAATAACTTTTTCTATTTTCATCATCAAAATATCGAAACCATTTGATATAAATTATTAATTGAGATCACATTGCTAACATATTGTTACTATTTACATAATTTTTTCTTAAAATTCATCTTAAACTCACATAGATTATAAAATGGAATTCACTTTTACTTTTATTAGTTTAGTAATATATTTATAATAATTTTATAATATCTATGTTAAAAAATACCACCATTAGAATCTAGAAAATATTTTTTTCTCTATTATATAAAATTATGATTTCTAAATACCATTATGATAATGAATAACACTCATTTCCTTTAATCAAATTTTTTAATAAATAACTTATTAACTTTCATATAAAATACGACGTTTTAGGAAAATTTGGTGGTATTATAAAAAGGTATTTTTATTATTTGAAATACTATATAATTTAGTGGTTGGAAATACCTTCTAAAATATTATAAAATATCATGGAAAAAAAATTATTGTTCTATAAATTTAAAGCATATTATATATTTGGTTGAATCAATAATCATGTTTATCCAAGATTATTGCCTCATATATTTCTATTAACCATTAGATTAAAATAATAAATCTTACCAAATTTGTGGAATGTGTAGTGACATATAGAAATATTACTCAAATATGATATATATTTAATGCAACTATATACATATAACACCTAGATATGACAGTCCCATTATTTATCAGATTATGTAAAATTTTATTCTCTAAAAATTAATCTATCAATTATGAACTATTATACATATTGAAATGATTTTTAATCTATAATTGTTTTAATATAAAATTCATCATTTACGAATTAATTAATATACCATAAATACATTTTTTGGACTCTTTATGTATTTTCTTTCATTCCATTATATATTATAACAAATTTCATCAGAAATTACTTGTTTTTTATAACTGTAAACCCAATCCTTCTTAAAATGTTCATTGATAAATTTAGATGGTTGTTTAGATTATAGAAAACATATAATGTTATCCACATGGCCATAAATTTTACACATTACTTTTATTGTTATTGTCACAGAACATTAGTTTGGACGTCCCATGTCTTTCCTAGTGATCATCTACTAGAGGTTCTTTAGGTTTTTTTGATCAAACATATAGAAACTTTATTATTTTTTGAGAATGATTCTTTTTATTTAAAATTTTTTGATTAAATTATTAAATTATTCTTATACTTCTATATGATTCATCTGAAATAAAATTTTGATGATGATGAATTCATTATTTCTATATTTGTTGATTTTATCATATGTGTATTATGTTTCCAATTACATTAATAAGGATGTTTTTAATATATAATCCAACTAAAATGATTACACATTTACAATTTACATCACCTAAATTAGTGGGAATAAACTCATATATAACTATAAAATATTTTATATATACCATTTATCTAATTAAATATATATTTATATAAATATTAATTTTATCTATATCAAAAATTACTCATGGATAAACAAATAGAAAACTACTTTTATAATCCATCATGTGGATAAATTCAACTTGATTCCACTAGTATCATAATTATTTTGACTTCCTAGCTAATTGTAACCAAAATAATATGTCAAATAAAATCATATAATATTGTTTTTCTTAACCATAACTATCATTAAACATAATATATTTTCCCTGAAAGACATTCATTAGTAAAACTGACAAGGTAAGATGATTGAGGTCTAGATATGTGATGATTTAGAATGAATCTATCACATAGTACTATAAGGTGTTATATGATCTCTCTCTATCTTATATCAATAAAAATTGTAAAAGTATTCATACTTCTAATAACATATATTATGAATCACTATTCTTCTACTAAATCAATATTTTCAAACCATATTGATTTGTAACTCTTTACAGAACTCATAACATATGATACTAACCTAATGTAAAATTAAAAAACATTTATACATGTCTAAATTAACCACATGTATAATGTATTAAACCCTTTTAGGTAAATGTTTAAAATGAAATTAAATCGATTCAACCAACAATAAAAATAATAGTGGTATAGGTAACCATCAGAAAAATTAAAAATAATGGCTATGGACATAGGATATTGATCATGACACAATGTCCCACCACTCAGGGTTCTTTGATGAAGATATATATCAATTATAACATAATTCTAAAACATAATATTTATAATCTAAAATTAAATAATTTATTAAAAAAATAAAAACTAATGAAAACCCACATTTACAGTATAAGTGAACTAAATTAAATATCAAACCTTACATGTATCTATGTATATTCATGTATGGTAATTTAATAATGAATATTTACAAGTTAAAAAATACATCCATTAATGACATAAACAACAAACATATTTGAATAAATCTAGGAATAATGATAAAATATAACCACTTTATAAAATATAACATTATAAAATCATTTATAAAATCATCATAAAAGGGATATTGTAATGATTTTATCATTTTCTATGATTTTATAGACATTCATAATAAAAAAATATCATGAACGTTTCATACTAACATTAATATATTATATTTCATTTTCTAAATTAACATATATTCTCATATGGACTATTTCAAATCTAATAATATGGGATTTTTAAGGAAACTATTTACAAAAATTATATATATTATATTTCCTATAAAAATTTTAAATTAACATATCATAAAATATTATTAAAATAATACCATAAAATATAAACATTTACTAATTATATTTAATATAAATCCATAAATTAATATTAACATGTGTATATTTCCCACAATTTTTAAATTTATTAACATAATTTAAATTATAAAACCATGTAAATAAATATCAAATAAATTTCATGGTTTTTCTTAAAACCCGTAATTATTTTAAATGTGGTATAAATTTTAACAGAAAATTTTTTCATTTAAAATTTTCAAACTAATCCCATTTTAATTTAAACTACAACATCGATGATTCTCGGTCCAAAACACATTCCTTGGGACATACTAGGAGAAATTTTACATAACCATTATATTATTATTGGTATATTATGATTAATTGATGATATAATTATTGTCACACCATGCACAATAATTATTTTCAAATATATTTGGGGAAGACTATGCTGTGGGAGACTTTTCTATGTTATAGTTCTCATATGTTATGAAATTTTATTTGAAAAAACCAAAATTTTATGAAGATATATGAAATTATAAAGAATTTATGATTACCATCCACAATGTTATGGTCGAACTTTGGGTGTATATGAAGCATGTAATAGTGATATTGAAAATGATGCTATATTTTATCTCATAAAACGTCTATTTATATTTTCAAAAAACAAATTTACTCACCATATAATGTTTATAGGGACATGATTTTATGGGTTAAAAGATTATATCCCTATTTAAAATTTTATGAAGAAAAATGATATTTTAAAAATACGATTTTAAATGGTTACTAGAATAGTAAATTTTAATGTTTCGTTATTCATTTGAAGAGTCAAACCAAAAACAATTTATGTTGATCAAATGAAACTTAATTTATTTATAGGAGGTAACATTTAACAAAACATTATAGAAAAAATTAATCAAACTCCATAAAATCATAATATTTTACATTAATGTAGATTGAATGAAATTAATAAATAAAATCATACCTTATTTCTTATTAATTCATTTTATCCTTTCTCCACGACATGATACATATATTTATATCTATGAATAAGTGAATGGACTTCTTCCTCCAATGGTGTCTTCATGATATTTGTATCATCCAATTTTTGGGAAGAATCACATTCAAGATTTAGAAAGCTAGAACCATTGGATTCAATTTGTGAAGGATATGGGAGCTAGGAGACATTATAATGTGGATTTTCATTACATTAGAATGCATATAAATCAGAAAAAAATGATTTTATTTTTATAGGAAATCTAATAAAACTATAAATATTCGTCTATTTATTCAGAAATGATAAATAAATGTTTAATTGGTAACACCATTTGTATCTTATAAAACATATTTTTTTTTATTTTTTTTTATTATTTAATTAATTAACCTGAATATTGGCACACTTCAATATTAAAATCATATGAAAATAAAAAAATATTGATAATATGAATTATTTGATAAATTATAATCCATGAAATATTTCAAATTGTGTAGTTTATCATGAATGTGGTGAACCATATTACTGAAATAAATGTCTCATGATATTTTTAATGTTACTGGTAAAGGTGATCATGAGGCTGGTGTATATTTATTTTCAACATATGGATTTGAATCATATATAATATATATATAATATACTATTTGATACATGTAAATGTTAATAATAAATATATACTAAAAGATTCATGAATGAAAATTTTTCCAAAATGGTTTTATTTAGAATGAATGGCATCATATAAGATTGTTATAATAATATTGTTTGAGCTTTGAAAATCATATCGATAATTTTTTTCTTTTAAATAGGATAAATGAGATTTAATACCCATAACCTAATTTGGCCAATAATTATATGGAATTAATGGAGGTAACATTCCATCTACATTAGGAGGAATCCCTATAGAAAATTTATGTCATTATTTCCAAACTAAGGAGGAGTTATTCATGGATTCATTGATGATGGTCTCAAATAAAAGATTTCCTCTTAAAGTGATGTAAATTTACCATCAAGATAAATTATTTACCTTTTACTCTTCTTCCTTATTAAATTCATGTATGAATCAACATAAATAATTAATTATTTATTCTATATCTCACATGAATATCATGATTTTAATTTTCATTTAATTTATTATCAACATTTTTTTCATCATGTAATATGATTTTAATTTCAAAATTATTAGGTTAGAAATAAAATTAACATGATAACAACATTAACAAATCATTATGGTTCATAACTTGTATATTGAACTATTATTTTTATTATATTATAACATAAAATATTGTATATTTTTTATAAAATATTTATATTAAATTATCTATGAAATTGAAATGACACAATGTGTTAATTTATCTTGAAATGTTTTATCAAGGAAAACTATTAATTTATTATAAAATAAAATATATTCCATTAAATTATATTAAATCATTATTATAAATAATTGGACTTGCTAAACTGAAACATAAAACCATCTACATTGAATGAATATTTTTCATGAACAAAAAACACAGTGAATGGAAAACTATTCTCGATGACTGAAAATTATCCCATTCTACACTCATTTTCCTATCACAGGAAGAGTGAATTTCGGTGGTCTTTGTAATGTTTGGTGATTAGACCAATGGAGATTGGGTGTTACATGGAATGCTTAAACAAAATATAGTTTCTTTTAAATGAAAATTATACATAATATCTTATTATACACGGGACACTAAATAAAAATGAACCATATTATTATTAATCACATGAAACATTACAATGAATTAAAAACATCGATACATTATGGAAATGAAATATGAGACATCATTAAGAAATGTAAAAGGGATATAAACTTACAGTTAATCAAAATTACCATGACTATAAATGAATTGACTTCATGGTCTTCTATGAAATAATCACCCTTATTAAAACATTTTAATTAAGACAATAAATTATAAATATTATATACATGTTGAGAAAGATTAAAATGAATATGAAAAAGAATTCTAATAATGTGTGAAGGACTATATATAAGAATGAACTTTGGTTGTTATAAGTATGCTTGTAGGTAATATTATTGTCTAAATATCATCATTTGAATTATGACCATTTGATATTTGTATATTTTATATATTAAATTAACAATTTTTCTAGTTTAATATAGTATAATTCCCAACAATATACAATTAAACAAAAAAATTATTATTTAATGAAAATATTTTAATATAAAAATAATATTTTTATGCATTATATTTTAGTATTGTTATTAAAGTCTTATTTTACATATTTATAAAATTAAGAAATTGATTTTAATATGAATATATTGTTATAAGTAAATTATTATAATATATATAGTTAATTTTTTTTTAATATTTGGTTTAAATTATTTAATATTAAAAATGTTATTTTTTAATAAACTATTTTTTGACTATCATGCACTTTACTCATAATCAATTAAATTGATTAATAATATTCAATGAATATATATTAATGATTCAATATATAATTAATAATTTAATACTTACATATTTAGTTGTTTATACGAAATATGATTAGTAAAAATTAATGTTTAAAAAATTCTTTTTTATAACAATACCTTTTCTAAATAAATGTATATATATATATATAGTTTTCATTTATAATTTATATTTAACACTCTTTATATTTAAGTTAAATTACATAGAATCTTAATTTTTAATTTCCACCTTGATATTTGGTAAGAGGTTCAACTTATATTTTTAGAAAAAAATAATTGCAATGTTAAATAATTAAAAAATGAAGGGTTGAAATGAGGTTAATTAATGTTGCTAAAATATTGGATAATTAAAATTATTTTTTAGTACTCTTGTAATTCAAGGAGTAATGAATGATAAATATTTCTGATTTTAAACCCCATGTGATTGCATCTTTACCCTTCACATATCTCACATTCCCAATCAAATGTCCCCCAATTTCACCTATAAAAGGGTCAATTCCCAACCCTTTCCAAAACACTCCATTCAATAAAAATTTCATTAATACTTTTTTATTTTTCATATCATATGTCATTATTTTACATTTGGTGGCATTAGGTTCCCTGGATTAAACATAAAACCATCATTATATAAGGACCCATGTTTATACATATTGAATTCATCAAGTATCTATCATCAAATCATAAATTTTCAATAATCTTATCATCTACACAATATATAAATATAATTAATAACTTTAATGATATTATATTAACAAAATTATGTTTATGTGAAATTGGTTATACTATTATAGAAATCTAAAATTGAACTCATTCACTAGTATAACATGCTCATGTTTGGTTTAGTTCATAATCCTATATGAACGATGTTATAATAATATCCTCTTTTTTAAAAACAATATATGTATCATGATATTAATATTTTTAATATATGATAATACGATTTAATATTTTAAATGAAAATTTTTATTTTATGATTATATAAAAATGGATGGTAAATACATATTTACTTTTTGTTATTGGTAAATTTAAAAATCTATGGTTATCCTGGATTCCATTTTTAGAAATCCTAACCATACATTTTTTGAAATGAACAATTAAATAATAAATCATTTGAAAACAAATGATTTCACTGTGATTAATAATTTATGAATGTTTAAATTTGTATAAATAAACTAGGAGTAATATCACCACTATAAATCATTGATGAAACAATCCAAATTTTTAACATATAATAAAAAAATTAATAATATCAATAAAATATATGTGAAGTGGATGATTATAATTGAAGAGTAAAAAATGGTAATATAAATGAATAATATTATGAAATATGTTATTAATAAAGATATGTTGATTATACATGATGTTAATGTAATTTTTTAAACTTTGGTTGTACATGTATGTTCTTTCATTCCAATATCACATTGAATTATAGATTACTAATGACTAAGATTAGATATGGGGAAATATATATTATTACTCTCTTAAAACCCCAAATATTTTCTTCTCCACTAAAAATTCATGGTCATACCATATCTTTTTACTATTTTAGCATTCATTGGTTCTTAATTTAATATATAATATACAAGTATGTTTAATTGACCATATATTTTATTATAGTTTGGAAATCACTATACTCCAAGTACATATTAGTTATTTTTTGTGGGATATATTTATTTTCAATTTTATTATTTCATGATGTTCGTTCGAATAATATTTACATTACTAATTTAATGATTCCTTTTATAAAATTTCCATTTATATTGTTTTCTTAACTACGAGCCATTATAAAAAAGTATGAAGAGAATATTATATATTATTAATTTTATCATGAATGACTTTTCCTACTTCTATAACCACTTTAACAATAGATCTTCCACCTTTATTTTTCATGGGTTTTCAAATAGACATCTATTGTCTTTTAATTTTAATACAAGTTATTTAAAATAAACTTATCAAATATTTATGGGAAATTTCATTTTTTTTCTCAATTTAAATAATAATTATATTTTAAATTCTTTTATCATCAAAATAATTTTTTTATTTGTTATTTTTTCATTGTAATAATCCTTAATGATACCTTTTATCTTATTATTCCATAAGGTTAGTGAAAATTTATTATTTATCATTTCATTAAAGACATTTCTAACACAAGGGTTAATTAAGAAATGATAGAGTAATGAATATTTTTATGTTCATATTCCTTGTATATGTATGTTTTTTGATATCTGATGGGTTTTATAGGAATTCTATATCCATAAAATGTATAGTGTAATGAATTATATCTCAAGATCTGACTTGTCATGGAAGGATTAGAAAAATGAACCCTCATTGGGACTCAATCCATTAGGTGATGATGATATCTGTTTTGAGGCTTGAAAAATGAATGATTATATAGTTTCCTATATATGTCACATTAGTATATTATTTCCACCTAAACCAAAATTATTAAATCATGAATCCTTACTATTATTGACCACATATTTTTTATTTGAAAATCAATATGTAATGGCCCATGATTTATGATATATGATTTGTTTAGTAAGATTCCATTAATTTATATCTATAAAACATGATTATGTTATCATACCCATATGATTATCGTATGCTCACTATAGGGACCCATGATTTTCATTCATAGATATACAATACATTTATATGATTATTAATTAAATATCACAAATACATTCTTAAAGACCATAATATTATAGTTCCATAGGAAAATTGAAAGACAATATTCAAATCTGGTGAAATATATTAAAATTAGCCCACAATGACCTTACCATTTAGTATTGCTCATAGACGTACCTACATTCATCATAACCTGGGGAAAGGAAATAGAAGAAAGATGATCATAGATATTCAGTAAGGGAAAACATAAGTGATATAAATATATGATCATATGAAATAATAAGATAAGTATAATGGTATTTGATAATGAAATTAACATACAATGTTCATAACCAACCAATCATAAATCATAAAGTAGAGTGATGTAATAATGGAATGAAGTATATTTGATATGAACAATTAGGGAATGAATGTTAATGATACATGAAGTCATAACATTTTTATAAAGAAAATATTTTGGGATACACTTTATAATACAACAATGTGAACATGCATAAATTGAAATGAGTTCATGCATTATATTAAGGACATTAAATTAGGACCTCACATAAGTTTATGTACATGAAAGTGGAGAAACAAAAACATTATGGACATGAAATATGGGTCCATGAATAATATTATGAACATCTAAAAAAGTTCATTCATATCAATGGGGAAATGTAATTAGGTTCCCAAATAACGTTATATAAATTAATGAAATTACCATTCATAACATCATAGTAGTCAAGGTTCACTCCCATAACCATCGTATCGAAAATGAACCCCTTACAGAAAGAGGTTAACTCACTATTATAATACAATCTATCTCAAGAGATATCAATAATTACCCAATAAATTGGATGGAGATAAAGGTCCCACCCATATTGGGTTATAATGTGGATGAACCTGTTTTTTTAATTAGGTATAAATTCCCCTAATTTTTTTTCTATAAATAATTCAATATTATAAAATATAAATGAATCGTGAGGTTTTGGAGAATATAAGGGTTTCCATGGATTATTTGGAGAAAATAACCCTGGGCAGTGGATGAAAACATAGGGGTAGATAGTTAGTAGATATTGTGTTGACCCGTTCATACACTTTTGGTAAACAATGTGTGTTTTTGAATGAGAATAAGTGCCCCAAAAGAGTTTCATTGACCATGAGACCCATGTTGCACACCCATGATAAACATATATAGTTTTTATTATATGTTTATGTTATAGTATGTTCATGGTCTTGCAGACAATGTGAAAAAAATTTTGTGGGTCTCTCAGTGGTCCACGCAAGGATCACATTTGATTCAATGTTTTTCAAATAGTGTGTTCATTCCATGTGACCCCATTAAAATGTGGTACAATTATTTAATTACTTTAAGGATTTCTAATTTTGAATCCCCTATTATTTTATTCATTCCATCGTACAATACCACAAACTTTCTCCCAGCTGGGATCCCAATACTCTTTTTATATTCAATTATCTTTTTTTGACATCAATCCTTCGATTCAAGATCAGATCATCACGTTGGATATACATCGGTATGTTCTTCATTAATTTTTCGTAGTTTTTAATTTTTCATTCACTCAATAATGCTATATTGATATTAGTTCATATTCCATATTTCTGAGGCATTACATTTTACTTTTGTGTTCTTTTCATCTAGTCCAAACAAAGTGCTAATACTAGATGAGGCATCTACTATAAGAATATGGTTTGTGTTTTATACCATTTCCCAATGTTTTTATGTTTTATTTATTATTCTACAATGTGTCTCACACCAATACATCGTACCATTTCTCCCATGTAAAATGATAAATTATGTACTGGAACCATAATGAGTTTGTCATATTGCACCTTGATATAGTTGATGTTTTTCATCCTCATCCTGAGCCACTCATTAGGTGATGTATTGTATATTTCTATTGTAAAACCACCCAATGTGGTGCGTGATCTGATTATCAACATTTTGGTAGCCCATTTATATTAAATTATATAGTGGGATAGGGTCACCATTCTTTTTATATATAATTGAAAGATAATAAATATGATTAAATGGTTATCTAAAGGATTAGTACTGGTATATATCCTTTTGTTATTAATGGTAAGAAAATTATTAATTAACAGTATGGAACTGACTATATTAAAGGTCTGAAACCTATGAAAATTATATGTATGAAACCTACTAATTAAATGTATGGAACAAACTGACAAAAGTTTTTTCACCTATTGACGAAAGGTATAGAATCTATTAATTTATCCTAGGACACATATCAAATGATCGATTGCCTTAGACATTAGTAATGCTATTAATCATGTTATATCTTGGTATGGAATAAATCTAATGAAACCAAGAATGGAACCTATACCCCAACATATTATCATTACGTTTTCAAACTATAATATAAGATCAATTTGTAGACCTTGTGACTCCCATGTACATTTACATATCTGGATATAGGTCACACAGGATGTTACCGTGGGACATAAACCATGTAGTTCTGATTCTAATTTCATATGATCTGTATTCCTAGAAAAATACTACCCATTTTTGGTATATTTTATATTTATATATTGATTCACATATGTCATATATTTTATTAGAGGTTGGGTCACCCTGAAAAAAATGGGCTTACCCCTATCCCGAGGCATGTTTTTTCAATTATCAAACCGCTTTAAGGGATAATTTTGAGGATAGAGGAAATTATGTCAGCGTTGCTTGGGGATTCCAATCAAATGATAGACTGTCATTGGGAATCATATAATTGTATTGAGAGAAAATTTGATGAGTATGGAGTGGGTATGTGTTATCTTAATGAATACATATAAGTCATACAACTGTTTCTTTATTGGGATATTGTTATAGGGAACTCTCTAGGGGCTTCAATCATTTGAGTATGTTATGGTGATCCATAGGATGAAAACGACATATATTATTCATTACACACCTACCTGGTGAAGTACAAGTTCTCTCATTATGAGTTTATTCATTTATAAACTATGTGGATCATTGGAAAGATGATATTTAATTTGGGAAGGAAAACTAGGCTGGTGAGAGGCTATTTTTTCCAGGTTATTGCACTGATGTAAAATCCTATTAGGAGGAAAATGAACACCCTTCCCTGATTCTATAGTTTCTCAATTAAGATAATATTTAGTAGTTCAAAATAACTGTAGAGATTATAGAGGCGGGCATATGTTTATTCACAAGATCAAGCTCAGGTATTTTTTTCATTGATGATATTAGGTGGATGACACATGCCAAGGATTCTCTTGATGAGTGGTGTTTGATGGTTTTGTGTAATGAGATCCCCACATAAAATGAACCTTCTAGATTGGAATAATATATAAAAGAAAAACTGAGGGATGAAAATATTCAATGTAGGGGTATTCACTTGGAATCATGATTCTTCGAATGTGAGAGTCCGCAGAATGAATCAATGTCTCATCTCTTTTCTAATATTTTTTGGGAATCTTTCCTTTTTTTGTTTTTACCCCAAAACCATGCCTTAAAAACAATAATTTCCTTTTCATAGTTTCTTGACTTATTGTTCTCAAGGTTTAGAGAACAAGGTTATGGAAGAAAAGGTTGGGGTTGTTGTCCTTTCCTCCATTTTCTGAACCATTTCGGAAGCACAAAAAATAGAAATACTCAGGTCCCATTTCTCATTGTTGTATCTTCATATGAGTTTAAATAAATTAATATTATAGTTGGGTATAATCCTAAATGGGGCCAATATTTTCTTACTATTATCAAACTCCTCAATAAACATTATGTTAATGGAATACTAGGCATACATTGGATCAGATAAATCCCTCCTATAAGTTGTATGAAGAATAATGTGGAATGAACCATTATGAACGTGATTATGAGAGATATTATGGATCATTAAGACTCTTTTGGTTTGGTATTTCTAGGGTTCATCACGTATTATGGGCTGGGAAACTCTTTGGGAGTGTATGCACGAACAATCTATACTGGTATCATAATATTTAGGAGGATTGGTTTCTATGTTTCTGAGGTTGAGTCGGACTCTGATGTCTTGGTTAGAATAGATGAGGGGATTTTTGTGCATCCATGGGATTTCATTTAAAATATCATAATATTCTCTTAGAAGACCAACCATGGGCATTTTCTTTATTATAGTAGGAGGGTGGATAATTTTACTGCATATGTTCTTTCCCATATTGGGTGGTAAGATGAGGATCTAGTAATCTATGATAGTTCTAGTTCACTTCCATTGGAGTGTAATATTACTAACTAATGTGATGTAATTGGCCTATACTATTTTCAACCCCATGAGGTATCTCCATTTTTTCTAGTGTTTTTCTCTCACTTTCATGTTTATATTAAAAATTAATTTTCAGTCATATACATAGATGAGATTTGTATTAGATGCCCGTGGTGGTGGCTTACTGAGTTAATCTCACACCATATATAGGTCTCCAATGGCACCCAATTAGATTATATGAATATATGAAGGTATAATGGTAGGTTCCCTGTTATTTATGATGTTTTGTTGATTATTTCAATAGAGACGGGAACCATATGACCAAGTAAAAGATCGTGATTCTATTAGAGATAACGCATTTTAGATATTTTTATTCTTTATATGGATATGTATTTATATGTTCCAACGTCCATGATTTCCTATTTATTTTGTTTAGATACTTTTATGTACATCATAATTTATATGATACTGGATACTTCATTTTATGGCCTTTTATTGTTGAAATTTCTAGCTGATTTACATTATATTGATGGTTGATATTATTCTTTAACTATTTATCAATTATTTCTATTCTTTATTACTCAAATAACATGTGTATAATATCATTAATTTTATATCTAGTTCCATCACTACAATTCACCATTTTCTTGAATATGGGGAGGCATGATTGAGGCCATGTGGCTGAGAAATTTGTGGCAACGATTAGTGGATTCTGGGTTAGAATGTTTCAAAATGGTATCAATGTTTTTCTTTGGTTTAGACTTATATAAGAAATGTTTAGATTATAGATTAGAAATGTGTTGGATCATGGACTTAAGCCTTAATTCAAAATAAATAACTCATGTTCAGGGTAATCCACATGTTATATTGGAATGTGTAATTTTTTATTTATCTTTCTCTTGTTGTAGATGATTTGATTCTACTATTGGGTGATGTAGATATTTCATTTTAATTATTATTATGATATTGGATTACCATTTATCCTTTTAATAGTATGAAAATTTCAAATTGATCATAAATCATTTTAGCAACCTTTGCGGTTAAATATTTCATTCATTATTCTAGGAAATGTATGATGCATTGAAAAAACTGAATGGTACTTTTTGTATGATATTTGAATGATATATCACTTAGAAAATTAATGTTATTTACAAAAAATGTGTTTGGATAATGGGTCATTAAGTTTTGATTTATGATTCCACCTTAATTAACCAATATATAACATATTTTAGTAATGAAACTATGGTTATAGGACTAGAATGTTAGTTTATATTGAATAACTAAATTTCATTAGAATTCTAAAGGCAGTGTGTTCCTCTATAGTTTGGGAATGATTATTCATATAGTCAAATCATATTATATCACCCGTAACATCCTAAAATAATTTTTAATGTTCTTGAAATATTTTTGTGAACAAAAATTTTATATTTATTAAGATTAAACTTCTATAAATGTAGAGTGGTACATCAGGTAACCGATCTATTATATAAATGAATTAATTAATAATATTAATGTAAATTACAGTCACTATTAAATAGGGATTCTTATTGAAAATTAAATAGTATTTTCCTCTATAACATGTAATTTAATTACCATATACTAACACCATTATAGTGAAACAATGATCTTTGACGAGACCCAACCATAATACTAGGTAGTAGAAAAAGTCACTTGTATTTTATATAATCATTCATATGACCTAGACACGAATCTAGGAGAGGGTAGAGGGGTGAGACTTTTGTGTTAGATGTCTTTAAACAGTCCATTTTTTATATTTTTAACTCTTCATTTAATTTATCCAACTGAGGAATGCTCTTGTAATTATTAAAGCTATGACACCATGATGTCATAGTGTAATGATCCATGGGGGTGGTGACATTTGTGCTCTGTATGTGGTGGACCATGAGCCCCACGTGTCATCTCCACTAGTGAAACATGAAAAAACTCCAGTTTATTTTGATATGGCTAGAGATTCAAGGTTTTGTGGTGAATTTTAGTAGATTATACATAATATTTAGGGAGGTACACAACCTTCCCTTTCTAAGGGAGATTACACGGAGGTGTTTTTGAACCTTGCATGTTATCACTAAGAATCTATTTGTTTGTATTCCCATTGTATTTTCTATGATTATTTCATCCATAATTCTCTGAGTTCTGATTAGTCTATGGAGTTCATTAATCTTGTATGGGGTTTTATATCTATTAAAGACTAATTGGAAGATTTTATAGAAAAGCAGTTCATGTCACCTATTTATATAATTATTTATACTGTAAAATTGATAGTTTTTGTGGATGGGATCATGAATAATATTAATTCTCTTGTTTTTTTGGGTTGAAAATAATGATTGAAATACTGAAAATGGCTATTATTACTACGCACAACTTAAGAGAAAATGGAAGGCCCATATAATAGTGGATAGAATTCTTATCCTTGTAGGGTACTATATGGTGGTAGGAAGTGCTGCTTTGACACCTCCTAAGAGGGAAGTAACTATCAGAGTGAACACACTGATGGTTTTATAGTATGTTAATAGTGTAGGAAGTAGATGAATTTGATACATCAGTATGATCAATACCTAGTCGAGTATCGATCATGCAGTGGAAACATGAATCTTGAGATAATTTTTTTGGAACGTACCAACATTTCCTAGTGGGAGAGGAAATGCCCATGATCTGCCTTTAGAAACATGATATGTTGTTCCATGAAATTTTTTATGTTGGAATACCAATCTCCATATAGTTTGAGGATATGGATGTGTTCGATGAGGCTAGACTCATGATATGCAACATCAACCGAGGGGACCCACTCTGAGTAGTCATGTTATAGTACATAATCATTGATCATGGTATATTTACTCAGTGCAACCTATACCCAAGGAGAAGGGTGTTGGGATATCTACCATTAGAGGTACTATAATAGATTCTACAACAATTTAATAGGATATTTTTTATATAGGGTCTATATATAATGTTATATATATGACATCTAAAGGTAGCCTAGGGATTGTTATTCAGTACATGTGAGGGATGATGATACTTGATACCCCATTTGGAATTAGATCAGAGTGTGTGTGCTAGTGCCGAGAATGTCCATATGATGTTGGATGTTATCATTTCTTATAGAACATATACATCTATTGGATGACATGATTCAATATCATTATCATCATGGATTGGATTGACCCTTGTCATGCCTACGTGGATGGATATCGCTTCAGGGTGCTGTTTACATTACCAGAAGTTTAGAGTTATTTTCATAATTGTAAATGGGATGCAATGTCTAGTACCGATCTACCAGAGCATCATGGAATAAACAGAGTGATGGAATAAATTTATAGACATTTCATGGAGGATCAATTAATACATTGTATTTATTTCTGTCACATAGTATATCATTTTAGGGTTGTGTTATTGGGTGACTATTACAAAATAACTCCAAAGATAGAGATACGTTTTTCTATCAAGATAGTTCCTAGAGATTCACCAGTATTCATTCCCACTACAGGATGGATAAAAAAGAGTTGTAGGAGCTCATGTGGAATCTAGGGAGTTTGGTAGAAAATTATTTATATATCTGAGTACTTCTCAAGGGATTTTACAAGTATATTTCTCCAAAAAGTTGGATGGAATTCTCAATAAATGTAAATACTACCAGAAATTGATTCATATTACTATAAATAACTAGTACCATTTTCCATATTTTAATGAAATATTTAATTATCTCTAAAGAGCTCTTGATTTTTCAAATATTTATTTGCGTTCATGGCACCACTATGTTTGAGTGGGACCCTTATACATACCTCATACAATATTTAGCAGCAGGTATGGTCTTTATGAGTATCTCGAAATGTTGTTTGATATCATGAATCTTCCTATTCATTCATGGAACTAATGAAATAGGTTTTCTACTGGTATATATATTTATTTGTGGTGGTATTTGTACATGACCACATATTTTATTATCGTACTGAACATAGCCATCTGAAGAATATTGATATATTATTAAATATAATAAAACTGCACTATATGTATTATGATATTAGTACATTCCACTTTTGGATCAATAAATCCCATTTCCTAGGTCATGTTATCTCAAGGTAATGAGTGTGAGTTGACTCAGTGAATGTGGGAGTGGTTGTCACATAGGAGTATTCAAAGAATTTTATTGAAAAAAATATATTTTCAGGGATGGTAAGATAGTAAAAACTATATATTATGAATTTACCATTTCTATATAAATCTATTATGACTTTAACTAGGAAGTGAGTATAATTATCATGGATAGAAGCTTGAAGGATAGTTTTTTAGTAGATGAAAGGGAGACTAACTTCAGTTATGGTGATGATTTATCCAAAGATAAGAAGAATGTATAATATATATTATGTTTCATCCATTATCGGTCATGGAGTAGTTATAATGTAGGATGGTAGAGTCATTACATGAAGGACTCATCAGGTGAGGCCTCACAAGCATATTTACTCGACGCATGGCCGTGAGTTAGAAGTTTTTTGCAAACCTCACATTATTGGAGAGATTATTTAAATACATATATACTTGTGGTACTTACATAACATAATATTCTCAAGTATATTTTCATATTGTGTGGAATTAATATTATTCAGAGAGGATTTTATAAATGCATATAGTCCATTTACATTGAGCTCACTTATAGTCATGGAATGGGAAATGTAGATTTTGATGCATTGAGTTATTGGGTTCAGAAAAAATGAGTGCAACAAGATAGTAGTGAGTCGCAGCTCATGGATATATTATAAGAGAAGAATTTATATATACATGAAAACAATAGATAACATAATATTATTACTTTAATAGTGACCTATTCACTCTTCGATAGAGTAAATATGATTTATTTTGTGGACCGAGAGGGTTTATGCCTCTAGGACAGTATATTTGATGAGGTCTCCCCAACAATATGGATTTTTAATGATGATGAAATCATTGAATTCCATCAGTGAGTTTGGGTTCTGATATTTATTATGAAACAGATGATGCAATAGTAGAAACCTTATTCTTTTGAAGGAAATCCATGTCTTTCATAGATGTCCCATAATCTACATCATCAATACTGGTGGCCAGGGATGAAAATTTAGATAATTAGTTCTATTACCAGGAGTTCCACCTGTCTGTAGGTGATGGTTGAACACTAGTGACCAGAAGTGGTCCTACCACCTTTTCCCATTCCTTTTTTTAATTCTAATGATGTCCCTACAGATTTTGGGAATGTTTTAACAAGATCTCATCAAGTAAATTATGCAGTATGGGGGATCATTGATGGGCTCATGAAGGTCACACAATTTATAAATATTTGGGATCCCTTCCCAAAATATTATAATGGAATAATCTATGTATGAGTGATTATTATGCTTAATGGAGTTCCATGTATGATATTATCAAATATGGACACTAATTTTATATATCATTTTTTGTAATAAATTTAGAGGTCTTTGAGTTCATAGGTATACTAAACACATGATACCATATTTAGACTAATGTGAAGACCGAGAAGATGATAAATGTTTTAGAGGACATGATTTTTTTCATGTATCATTTTTCATGAAGGATAACATGATAAACACGTAACACTCACTAAATATTATTATAATATCATCATTCTGGTGATGATTCAGAAGGATCATTATCAAAACCTTTTATGTTAGGCCATACTGACCATTTTTGTGCTAACTATTGGTAGGGGAGGTAGTGTTACTAAGACCTCATATTGTTTATGATACTTTAATGTAAGATCATTTTATTCGGAATTTTAAGTATTCATTTTGGGCTAGGAAGAATTTCTTTCATGATTTAAATAGAAAAACTATAGTGGGTGAGGCTGGGAATCATGTATTCATGTGTGTATTGACTAGACTATGGTATTTATGGTTAATAGGTCAATTATAATATTTCATGTCGGTCCATTGGAAAAATATAAGATGTAGAGAGAGTCAGGTTAGTACCATATCAGTTTTTGTTACCTCAGATGTTCTTATATATGCTTGATTTATTAAAAATTTCAGAGCTAAAATATTACTATTCAGTCCCATATCCTATATTTAAATATGTATATGTTGAATTAGAGGTAGATTCATCGTTTATGGAGTATCTTATTCATATATTATATTAGATAATAAAAGATATCTTAGCTAGTTCAGTCGTTATGATTTATGTGATAATATATAACAACTTTGTACAATAAGATACCTAGGAGCGGGAGGATGACATTCATGCCCAGTGGCCTGAGTATTTTTAAGAAATTTTCTACTATCCTCACAAGGGAAACTAATGGAGGATTAAAAATAACGGTAGAAGTGTAAAATAACTCAGTTTTCCCTTAAGTTATGGATTCATTTAAATTTTACATTATCTAGTTTATTTTCACATAAAATAAATTCATAGTGATGCTATGGAGGAAACAAGGGTGTATGAGGATTTTCACAACCTAGTACCCTGACTGGTGGAGGAAACCAATGGGGTGGATGGTTTGTAGAAACCGTGTAACCAAGTATGAATATTTTCACATAATTGTGATTTGTATTTAGTTAGAATAAGTGGGCCAAATAATTTCCCTAATTGTTCAACCGATTTCATATTTCCAAGGTAATCATATAATTTTATTAGTAGAGGTGTATGGAATGGTTTTCAAATATTTTTCCAAACTGTTTGCATGAACCATGTGAGGTCTCTCCTAGGACAATTCATGGTGCATGTTTAGCACATGGTTTTCATGAACCATTATTCAAACCATGAAACACATTAAAATTGGTTAAAATCATCATTTTCTATTAAGGCTTCATAATTTTAACATCCCACTTCTTTTCTTCAATACAATAGTAAGAACCTACATCCTTCTCCATATTTGTTTTCAATTCCTCTTCTTTTAGGACTTGATCATTTTTTTCATCCAACCTAGGATTCAGGATATGATCATCTCATTGGATAGATATTTGTATGTGCTTTAGTCCTTAGGGTCCATTTAGGATTTTCCTTTCCCTTGGTGATGTTATTTTGATGATGGATCATATACCCAATTTTAATGGTTTTCATCAATTCTACTATTTTATACTAATCCAAGCCGAAATAAGGGCTCATATTGAAAACAAAATATCCAAAATGTATAACTTAGTTGGTGTATAAAAATTCCCTAAGGTTTTTTGGTTTATTAATTATTCACTATTATGACACACATCAGACTATACTTTCATTATTCCAAAATATAATGATAAATCCAAAATTAATTATTGAACCCTTAGTGAGTTAACATTATAGAACATTAATATGTTTTGATTTTTTCAACCTCGACCCTATCCATTTGTGATACGTGTTATTGTTTCTGCCTTGTGTTAAACAAACACATTTTTTGTGTGATCCCTCCATCCTCATAGTGGGAGCTCTCTTATGTTAAAAGATAAAGTGGAATAAATTCATTAATCTTTTTTTGTGTTACTACAGGTAAATTATACTGATTAAATGGAGGTATAGATTATTAGTAATGGTATTAAATCTTGTCTTATTAAAGGTATGGAACCAATGGATTAACGGTATGAAAATGACTATATTCAAGGTATATAACCTATGATAATTAATTGTAATCAAATTATTGAACAATGGAATTAAACCAATTAACTAATGGTATGGAACCTATTGACTAAATGTATGAAACCTAATTATTTCGGGTATGATGCCTAATAAAAGATAATCTTCAACCATTGATAGTAATGGAATGACACCTGTTATATCTTAATATAGGATCATTATAGTTAATGAGGTATAGTACATGAATCCATGAATATGATCTCTATTGTATGAAATTATTTAGAAGGATCTCAGTGTGGAACATATGAGTCCCATATACAACTACAACACATGATATAGGTTGATCGGTTTGTTACTAAGGGACTAGGCCCATGTAGGTATGATACATGTTTCACCTCAATCATATTCCTAGCCAATTACTACCTGTTGTTGGAACCATATTAATAGTATATATTAATGTTCATATTTAATATCTCTTATTCATTTTATACCATAGATTTTATATTTTCATATGATTACATTCCATATGCTCATACTGTATTTCTTATAAATGACATGGGTGGTGGCCTACTGTGTTTAACTCACACCGTATATGTCCTATCATTGGTAACCATGTATATTTTATGGATTCATACAGGTATAAGGGAAAAAACTCAGTTTGAAATTGTTTGAGTAATTATTTAAAGGTAAGATGAAATCATATTACTAAGCTATATCTCATTATGCTATTAGATATATCCCTTTTTGAGTTTTTTTTATAAACAAGAATGTACGTGTGCTTAATTCCATGTTTTCGAGTTTCTTTTTTTTGTTGTCAACATAGAATCAAATCACATTATATATAGTATGAGATATTTCGTTTGAATTTTTTTTGTTATTATGTTATCCATATTATTTACTTTTTCATGTGGTTTGATATTATGCTTCAACTATTTGTCAAATATGCCACTATGGTGATACTCTAATAATGAGTTTATTGTCTCCCCACTAGACCACCCTTTACCCTCACCATTAGATGATATCCATTGGCATAAAAGGAGGCATACATGAGTCCATGTGACCGATCATCTCAAGGAATTGGTTAGTGTATTTTGAAACAGTACCTTACATAATGCAACCACTATAATTTGTTATTACTAAAACACCATACATTTTTATAACTTAACAACTATCACATAATGAAAAGAATTTATATGTGTGGAAAAAGATTATAAAAAATTCATCATATATGAACCCATGAAATGAAATTGGTTTCATAAACATTTCCTTATAACATATCATGTAGTATAGAAATGTTTCTTTAAGATCTCATTATTTCATCAATGCACAATCCTTTTAAAATCATGGGGGTTCCACAAGAATTTTATCATGGTATAACTCAAGGAAGAGAAATATTTTTGATATACATATTTTCAATATAATGAAAAACTGTTCTAGGAAATAATGGGAATGTTATCATTGTATCATATCCTTAGTAAATCATATATAACCTCAATGAATGTCATTCTAGATCTATTTTTCTTGAAAGACTTGTTGGTACATTTATTGAGGAAATCACATTTATGTTGAAATTTATTGTTTAAAATAGAAATCATTATGAAGAAAAATTTAATTTAAAATGTCCTAGATAATATATATTATAATCCTTTTAAACTAATTTGTAACATTTCTTGAGAAATATATCCTTTCCTCATTGAAAATTTATATTTTAAAACACAAAATGCTTTTAGAATAATTTTTATAAATAATTTATTTAAAAAATGAACATTCTAAAATTATTAAATATATATTTTTATTTTAAAATAAATTTAAAAACATATAATATAATCATTATATCATTAAGTAGTTCTTCCATATGGAAATATAATACATATCATTCATGTGATGTACACATATTATTTTAATCTTTTCAATAAAATCAAGTTAAACTATTTTTGGAAAATGATAGAAAGACTTTTTTCAAGTAATTATTTTAAATTAAAACATGGGTAAAAAGTTATTTTAAAAATTATAAGAGAATAATAAATCATTTTCCAAACCATTGTGAATTTTTTTTGGAACAAATGCTTTTTGGGCCAAAAAGGGAAATTAAGTTGGGTTCTTTTATAAATATATTCTCAATTATCAAAAGTACCAATGAGTGTAAAAATTATATTATTATGTTAAATAATTATTAATAAGAAAAGGATAAAAAAATTCAAGAGTTTCTTGAGAGATGGGTAAAATAATTTAATCATCATCAAACATGGATATAAAGGATCACAAAAAACCAAGATATTGAGACGTAAAATCATTTATATGTTGGTAACATTGAAACACAATCCCCAAGAATTAATAAGATTTAATAAAACATTTTTTATGAATATGTGTTTATTGATGATATAACATGTCATGGGATGTATATATTCATCATATTTTATGATATGTATATATCATAATAAATGTGACAATGAAGGAAAATTGAGACAAAATTTCCATACCATTTTCTGAAATTTTGAATTCAAAAACCATTAACGAGATATCATAAAATGGATATGTAAAACCTAATAATTATCATTATAAATATCATAAAATAAATTCATGCATTTTTTATAAACCATATCAAAAAAATACTTGGATAATATTATTTATATATCATTAAAGTAAAAAACATTTAGACATAAATAACTTACCTTAAGTATGGACTATCGTCATACTTGTTGAGATATCATGAATAATTATTATTATATATATTATTAATATATTAAATAGAAATATACATATATATTAAATTATAAATGATTTTCTTATGAACTATTATTACCCATTTATTCACATTTCTATGTTAAAGTTATGTTTGAAATAATAATTGATTCATTCTTCATATACGTTTTGGTTTTATATTTCTTCTACATGGAATGATCATGGTTCAATCATCTAATGATTTATAACCATTATATATTAACTTATTTTTTAAAATATTTATTTATTTTTATTATTCAATAAAATATTGATATTGAATATGAAATATACTAGGCATGCTGATGGCAGGCCCTACATACACATGAACATTTTTTTCATTATCATGTATATTTTAATGAAATAATAGAAAATGATATATAATATGATTCCATAATACTTTTTGTCTAATATATATCACATTTTTTTATTAAACCCATATTAAATTCATTCCATGTAATGTGTGAATGATTCCCATCACTTCAGGAGACATTAATCATTGGTATAATTGGGTGATGTTGTCTTATTCCCGTGAAATGGAATGAATGATGGTATATGTGATATAAAAAATTCTATATTCCTAATAAAATACTAAATATCATATTAAATAAATATATATATAATTTATTCCATACTTGAGATGTGGAAATGGATAAATAAATGACATTAGTTTTCAAGGTATTAGTCCTCCGCACACACAAATGATGATTTTAGAACCCATTTGACATAATTGTATATGGTGTTAGTTCATTTAATTATAATAAAAACCTATTATTATATGTAATTAATATAGGTTTTTATATTATAATTATATAATATATATTTTGGGTTGTTTAATAAGTAATAAAATAAAACTAGTCATTGATGAATATTTCCTCTTCTTTGGGTAACATCTTTATGTTTCTAGTAAAATACATCATAGAATGGATTTTTTTCAAAAAAAAGTATTATAGTATAATATTAGGGAGGGTTATATATAATTTTTTATAGGTATTTTAGAAAAAAAATATGTTTCATAGAGTGAATAAGAGAGGATATGGGGTGGCATTTTATAAGTGGTTTACAGGACACACTTAGTATTTATGAAAAGAATTGGGTGATCCCACATTTTTCAATTGACAAAAGAGTCCAAAATTGGACATTATTGAACATTATATCATTAATGGTCATTATATGTACATATAATAGGTTTATACAAATTTTTATGATATTTTAAACATTACCTTTTTAATATAGCACCCATGTAAGCCGATTTTTACCTTAAATTTTTTATAATTTTTTAATGCATTAATTATTCATTATGGTTGAAAATAACATTATACTTTTGGGAAAATATATTATATTTTTTATTCCAAATATGGAATATATTTTAAAAAATTCCTTTCACATATGTGGGATAAAATAATTTAAAATTAAACCTGCTAAAGTGATGATAAATGTAGGGTTTTAAGGCCAAAATGATCAAATGTTTACAATGATTTTATATTCAATTTCAAAATGATATTTTTTTCAATGACCAAATATTTATTAATATATGTATTATTTAACTAAATATACATCAAAAACAATTTTAAATATAATTTATAATTTCAAATAACATAAACAAAATGTTTATTTCCAATCCAAACTCCATATTTATTAATATTACTCAAAAAATGAAACTTTTCCACAAAATTCCACAAAAATTACCAAAATAAATATTTCAAATTTTAAATTAAATTAATAAATTTTATTTTATAGATTTAATTTTATAAATTTTTCTAAAATTATGTGTATTGTTGGTAAGAAAATTATATGAAATCATTTTGTGAGAAAATGTTATTTTTGATACATTCAACAATTTTTCTGAAATTTAGTTATTTTTATCAATATGATTTATTTATATAAAACCATTATATTTAATATTTAAAAAATATTTATTAATATTAATATCACTATGTTTAATCATTACGTTATACTGGTCAAGTTTTAATAACTACATTAATAATATATCACAATTTTGTTAAAACATAGTGTTGCGTCTAACAAAAGATAATCATGTTTTTTGTAGAACAATCAAAAATTATTTCTACATATAAATCAAAATTAATATGGTTTTCCATTTAATTAATGTCATAAAATAAATTTAGATTAATTGAAAAAAATTTATTCATAAAATATTGTAATGTTACACTCACTTATGGCCTTTGATCATTTTCAATAGTGTTTACCCTTACAAAATATCTACGATCACAATTTATTATTTTCACAATTAACTAGATTATGAGAAAGATTATTATGTATGATTGTAATATCATAGATTCATGTGAAAATAATATTTATGGGAGATGTTGAAAAATTAAAATTAAAAAACATTTATTACATATATAGTCACTAAAAACCAATAGATAAGTTACCAGGGTGTGATTTATTAGGGGATGTAATCAACATTCATATAAAATGAGTTAATGATCAATTATTTTGTGATAAATCTCCATCATCCATAGAGATTGTTAAACGAGGATAAATGGAAATTATATAGGGTGATAAGTGGAATCATGTTTATCTAATGCATGGAAATAGTTTCAATAAAGGTAAGTTATTTCGATAACAATTTTTCTCATAGGAAGGTTTATGACTCACATGTGACCTGAATAAATGGATCTAGGAGCATTGGTTTTGTGTGTTAATTGGGGAATTTACAAAAATGGAGAACATTCCGATTACCATGGTGTGAATACAGAAGACACTATTGTCTAGATCTATAATTCCTAAATATAGGTCCAGTATTACTCTAAGTCAAATTCCATGTTTCATGGCCATTATGGCACTAAATTTTCCCTAGTTTCATAAATATAAAATGGGGTGTGACCTTTGGTCACAAGCCTTATAATCTAAAATATTATAGTGCGCTGAGTAAGCATATACATTCCATAATAATTCTTTTTACCACATGTTTCATTTTCCAACAGAAACATCATGCATCAAAATTACCTAAATCATTCAAATCTGCCATTTCATAGTCAAGATTCATAGGGTTCGAATAAATAATGTACCCCTATGGAGATTTCTAGTAGGTCGACCGCACATGTATTGTACAATGATAGTACATTAAAAATTATATATCGAGGCCCACACATTTTGTAAATAGCGGTATAAGTATTTTATAGTGTGTTCTCTAGTTATCAAATTACTCCTAACCTATATATTAGAATATGAAAAAAAATTATACTATTATTATTTATTTCTACACATATAATGATTAAAGGATTATATTAATTTTCAATTATTTTATGTGGTATTTTTGGTGGTATGAGAGTCATAGAACATTGGAATGTATGATAAGGTTTGGGTGAGGTGTTTGGGGAAGATGTGAAGTTCGATAACTCCTATCTGTTCCAGAAAATGGTCCAATATATATGGGGTTCAAGAACTCCACCAATGTAATTCAAAATATTGTTAATTGTTCTCTATATAATATATGGATTTCATACTCCCCCATGTTTGATGATTCTTTCATCCGAAGAGGTCAATCACAATTCAAATCAATGTACACATTCCACAATGGGGAAAATTTTGAACGATAGTAGTTGAGGTGGCTGAGAGGTGTCTGATTAACATGTTTTTTATTGGTGTTGATATAGATAATCCATGTCCCATCAATATATGATTAATATGGTATTTAAAAAATAATATTGAGTTTCACATATAAATATGGTTTTCATATCTCCTAAAAGAATATATATATGTTTATATATTATGATTTGACCAGTTGTCTTATTTATCCTTTTTTTTCTAGGATTTCTATTAGGTATATTTATATTCAGCATTGAAATATCTTCATCATCACTTGTTTTTTGTTTGCGTAAATGATTTATTATTTTGGTTTCTATCCAAGTGGATGTGGTGAACAGGGTGATGATATATAGTGGATCTTATTGATTCATTCCACTAGTGGTTCATGAGTTTATTATTCTATGGCATGCAGTGTAACACCGTTAAAATATCAATGTGCTTAAGGAGTTATATTTAAATTTAAATATATTATGTTATTAAATAAATATTAATAAACTAAGTGACTGTATTTAATAAAAAAATAAATATTTTATTTTTTTACTACTATTTTTTCAAAAAATATTACCATTATTATACATGATGAAAATTTTAAATTATGATTATATAAAAAACTATTTTCAAATCTTATGTTATAATATAATTCAACAAATTATAATGAAATAAGATTTTATTTAAATTTAATAATCCAAATTATTAACAAATACTATTTCTACAATCTTTTTATCATTTTGAATTATGACGTTATTATAAATAGTTAAAATACATGTTATATTAAAATAAGAAATTTGTTTTAATTAAATAATTTTGGAAACAGTTTTTATATAACATTAATTGGTTGACCTATACATATTATATAAAAATATTTTATTATTGTCCATGAAATAATATTTCTGTAATATATATTTGTTTAATGAAAAAAATTGAAATTAATTATGGGTAATAGTAAACGTATAATATTATTATAAATAGAACTATTAAAAATTTATAACGTTTTGAATTAAAAATTAGGATATAAATATAATTAAATTATTTTTATATAATTATTAAAATTATAAGTTTCTTTTACAAAACCATGAATTGTGATTATCTATTAAATTATTAATTTAATAAATTTGTTTTATAAAATGTTAAAATTATAAATATATTATAAGTATTATAATTTGGTTAATAAGATTGATTTTTCATATGTTTAAAAAACTGATGAAACTAATTAATAACAAATTGAATTCATAAAATGGATATAAAATATATAGCATTTTAAAAAACAAACTTGACGACACATGGGTGTCAAAGGGGGTATATCATTCGATTTTGGGTAAGCGAGAATAGGGTTCATCAATTAGATGAAAGGTCGTTGAGTGGGAGTCACGGTGAGACTGGGTAGTGGTAGATGCCAAGGTCATCCTATTTCAAGAAAAAAGATGTCTTATTGCTAGTAGGGGAGTTTGATAGATATCATGACCATAGAAAAAGGATAGTAGTAATAAAAAAGAGTAGACTGAATGATGTCTAAGGAGTTTCAAAAATGCTTAGTGTTTAGCCGCATTAAAGTTAAGGTCCATTATTCATCACCTAAAAACTTATTTAAGATATATATGAAGTAATTATTTTATTTTCTAAGTGTATTAATCCTTTGGATTCTCTATCACTCTATATTTTGTTTTATCTATGTCATTCTTCCTCTGTTCGTTTCGTTGTTCATCAGTTTCCATCTTTATAGATTTATTTTCAATTTTAATTTTCTTTTAGGTTGTATATCTCACATTGAAAAAATAATAAATATATTTTTTATTTTGTTTTGTAGTTATATAATCGAATGTCCCTATAGTGGAAATTATAAATTTATCATTTCAAAATTTGTATGATGATTTTATTCAGATAAATATATTAAAACATATTTATGAATATATAAATGATATATTTTTTTCTCTATATGCCTCTACACAACCTGATTTCTTTATAAGATTCTAATTATCTCAATTTGGAAATCTTTTTGAATGTCTCATGGTCGACAAATACCTTTTAGCCAATTGTATAAATATATTTACATCACCATATAACCGTGGAGTGTATAGATATAAAATCCTTATACAAACATGAAAATGTAATTTGTTAAACCTTTTTTTATTTAATAGGGTGGGTTAGATTGTCTCCAATGTAATAGAAAAGGTTCATCAGAATTTTTTTTCTTGAAATCAAGTAAAGGGATTTTATCTTCCAAAATCTATTATGATTTTATGTAAATACTTTAATATCTATGACATTATTAAAAATTATGCATTACGGTAGGATATATCATTTAAGTTTATTATAATATTTTAATTAACAATTTACCGTGGTGTGATGAGAATTATGTTTTGATTAAACTAAAAAATTACATATATATTTTTTTAAATTAAAAATGTCAGGATTTGTTCAATAATGTACACATATATATGTAATTTTTTTCATAAAAATCATGTTTATATTCCTAGTACATAAATTCAGGACTTATGTATATATGTTATATATGTGTGTGTGTTTCTTTTTATGATGTAATCATACACATTAATGAGGTTATTATAAGGGAGTTATCATATTTTCAAAAATATATTTATAAAATTTATTATATAATTTGCAACTTTGATTTTATGTTTTGTTTTCTATTTTTTTATTTTATGTGAACATTTTATTATCCTCAAAGCTATAAAAAACTATAATGCATTTTTTTAATGATAAATAAATTCATATTTAATTTTTTAGAGATTTTATCACTAATAATATATTAATAATTATGTGGAAATGAAATTATTGTGCTAACTTTATAATTTTATATGAACAATATATATTTTCATTTTCTTATGATAGGTCTTATATTTTGAATAATTATTCTTTTTTGGGAATAGTAATTTTAACATTACTAATATTTCATGAGAGGAATTTATATATTCACATATAAAATTTATGAATAAAAATAAATTATGAAAACGAGTATCCAAATACATTTACTTAGTTATAATTTTTTAAATGATAATTTATAAAATTTTATGCCCTTTTCAAAAAATTGTGTTTTAGGAGTATATAAAAGAAAATATTACCATACGGATGCCAATTAACATTCTATGATTTTATGCAATGTTTACTAGAGATTCTATAATACTAATCTAAACCATAGTAAATGACTTTATATGAATGGATTTATATATAAATATATAAATGAATGAAAATATGTTAACATTTTAAAAGAAAAAAATTTGTGAAGATATATATATATTTGTTAGGAAAATTTATAATTATTTTATAAAATTAGGTTCATCAATAATGAAAAAATGATAGGGAAATGGGGATAGAACCCATACCATAAAAAAGGTGGTAGGCACATACAAACATCAATGTTTCATGTTTTCTGATGATTTTGTTTCAAAACCTAGATTAATGTTTTTAAAAAATAACTGGAATGGTTTTAATTCTCTTTCCAAAGAATAAGTATTTTTTAAAAAATTTAATGTAGAATTTCAAAAATACATTGTAATTTTCAAGTGATTTTAAAAACCCATAATAGTCTATTTAAAACTCATCCCTTGTTTTAAAATTATTTTTTGTTGGTAAATTAGAAGTTCTATAATGGGAAATATTGCTTATGATTTTAGATCACCTGAAACAATCTAGTTTTTATATATTATTCACACATATATTTGTTAAGTTGTAATATATTTTTCACATCCAGCAAAACCTAGGCCATATAATTTCCTTATATTTAAATTAAATTTTAAATTTTTCATTTTTATTTTATAAAAAATATTCATTGAATTGGGAAGGGCGGGTTTGGGGATTGATACATGGTATCAAAGTGACTGTCTAAAAAACATTAGGGACTAGATGTTTTATAATTGGTAGGTTATATATGTTTATTGGTTCTAGTATTTATTAATTTTAATGAAGGAAAATCCAAAATTTCATAATTTTGATGAATGAATTGAATTGGGGAAATTATTTTACGGGTGGAAGAATGTAACATCACAAAAATATCTAAGTGCTTACTGAATGTTTGTTTCATTTAAAAATATTAATTTATGAAAATTCTTTTCAAGAATAATTTTATTTTGTTTAATCAAAAAAATTTATTTTTATTCCTATTTTTTTTTAAATAATATATCTTCTATTATACATGATGAAATATTAAAATTTAATTTTATGGAAAATTATAGTGTTCATATATTATGTGGTAACATTTTTAATAAAATTATAATGAAATAAGATTTCATTTTTTATTAAATACTAAAAATTATAATGAAATATTTAATTTAGAAAAATATTATTATTTTTAATTATAATGTTATTATAAATAATTTATATACAAGTTATATTATAATCAATAAATATGGGTTTTAATAAAATAATTTTTGAAATAATTTTATGTATTGTTCATATGTTGACATATATATATTATAAAAAGATATTTTAATATTATTAATGAAATACTATTTTATAATTTAAACATTGTTTTAATGATAATAAATAAAAATAGTTAATGGTAATATAAAGAGTAATATATATTTATAAAAATAAATATTATTAATTTATAGAGTTTTGAATTATAAATTATGATATAAGTATTATCATATTTTTCTAATAAAATTATTAAAACCATCAATTATGTTTTATAAAACTACGTATAATGACGAAATATGAAATTATAAAAATAATGAATAAATTTAAATTTTTTTGAAATAATAATTATTTTATGATTATGATAATTAACTTATTAAAATCAAATTTCATAGGTGTAAAAAAATGAAGAAAATATGTAAAAATAAAATAATGTGAAAAATGGATAAAAATGTTAAAACAATTAAAAAACAAAATAAATTAGATAAGGACATCAAAGGGGGTTCATCTTTAGATTTTCTGAATGGGGTAATATGGTTTGGACTTCGAGTAAAGGGGGTTTGACTGAAATCTATGCTGAGTCCTAGTAGTAGTATAAGATGAGTTCTTTATGATTTGAGTGGGAAGAAGATCATATGTTGAGAGGGGAGTATTATGGTTTTCTCAACTAAAACAAGAATGAAGAGTACCATCCAGTGATAGTAGACCGATCAATGTTGAAAAAGTTCTTGGCATGGTTGTTTTTTGACCAAGGTAAAAGTGAAGTATGTTCTTCATAGCATATAAATTGATTGCAGTTCTATGTGAGGTAGTTTTTTGTTATATTATATAGGTGTCTGAATCATTTAATTTTATCATCGATCTATATCATTTCTAATCAGCACCTCTCATTTTATTTTAATTTATCTATTCAACAATTTTTATCAATATGGTATTATTTTCCATACTACTTTTATATTGGGTTTCAGATCTAAATTTGAGCTAATGATTAATAGATTTTTGGTTTTTGTCGGTATATATCGATATCCCAGACCCTATATTTGTAATTTTAGATTTTTATGTCAAGATTTTGTGTATAAATATTCATTATAAGAGTTTATTATAGATAATTTTGTAATATATAAATGATATATTCTATTCATTTTCATCATCAGTACAATCACCTTTCTCTATAATATTATATCCATCTCTATTTTGAAATCTTTTAAAATCTCATATGGTCGGAAAAAAAGATTTAGAAAGTTGTATAGATATATTTACATCACTATATCATAGTGGATGAGATAGATATAAAATCAGTATACCAACATCAAAATTTAATTTTCTAATCATTTTATTATTCCGAAGGGAGAGTGAGAGTGTGTATGAAGCAACAAAAAAGGATATTCTGTATTTTTTCTATAAATGAATTAATGGATTTATCATAAAAAATGTATTATGATTTTACGTAAAAAAAATTATTTCTATTATTTTATTCCTAATTTTAATTTTTAAGGAATAAATTTTAATTTTATTTCAAATATTTCAATTCACAATTAATGGGTTTGTAATAAGAATTATAAATTTTTGAATAAGAAAATTAATATATTTTTATATACCAAATTTATGGTTTTTATTCAAGCATGTACACATTTAATAAATTTTTTTCGAAAATTATTATTTGTATTCCAAGTATAAATTCATGATTTGTGTATAAGTAATATATATATGTACTATTGTGATGAATTTATTCTTTTTATGGATGTGAATATATTACTAATTATTATTTTTTCAAAAAAAATTGTGAAAATTATTATACAATTTCAATTTATTTGTTAATGTAATTTTTTTGTGTAATTATATTTTATGTGACTAAGATATTATCGACAAATATGAAGAACATTCTACTATGTGATTTTTATTCCCAATAAATTAATGTATAAAAATTTGTTTTAGCCCAGGTATTATTCATGTTGTAATTAAAAAAAATGCACGAATGAAATGTATGAGTTACTTTTATAATTTTATGTGAAATATATATATATATATAATTTTTCTTATAATAATTTCTATATTGTTAAAAATATTTATTTTATGTTAATTTTAATTAACAAATTACTAATATTTAATGATAAGAATTTATACCTTATAACCCATATTTTAGGAATACAAATAAATTAAGGAAATGGGTATCCAAAAACTATCTTTTAATGATGAATTTATAAATGATAATGTTCGTCATTTTGTTCCCTTTTCACAAAATGTATTTTTAGGAGTGTAAGAATGAATTTTCAATACATGGATTTCAATTAACAATTGATGAATTTATGAAATGTCTACTAGATATGAGATTAGCATGCTCCAAACCTAGAAGATGCCTTTATAGAAATGTATTTACATATAAATTTAGAAACAAATTTGAAGATGTTTCCATGTTTAAAAAAACAAATCACATGAAAATGTATATATATTTAAGGTAAGCATAAAATGTTTTTATAAAAATAGTCTCTTGAACATTATAATAATGATAGAAGAGGGTAGAGTAAATTCGCCTCTCAGAAATGTTGGTTAGCATAGAAATCCTTCAATGTTTTATGTTTCCCCATGAATTTTCTATTAAAGGCTTCTTTAATGATTTCTGAAAAATAATTGGAGTATATTTAATAATCATTTTTTTATAATTAGAATGTTTTTCAATGTAATATTGAAATTTAAAAATCTTATGAATATTAAAATTATTTTTAAAAATGATTATATGAAAATTCAATTCCCATCCCTTGTTTAAAAACTAATTTCATTGGTCAATTAGACGTTCTAAGATGGGCAGTTTCACATATGTAGTTAGCTCATATGAATAATCCATGTTCTATTTTTTTATTTTAATATAGTTTTGTTAAAGTTTAGTGTATTTTTATAATACACCAAAAAATATATAGGAAAGGTTCCTAGTTTGTAAAATTATTTATGTATTTTTCATTTTTATATTATACAAAAATTCTTATAATTTTCATGCTCTGAATCTAGAAGCACAATTTTGTGGCTTCAGATGTAGTGCATCTCTTATAGTGGTTTAGGTTTGGGCATTTACATGTTATGTTGAACACTATATTTTTTCCTCATTTACTGTTCATTTCATACCTCTATAGTTGGCATGTCGGAGGAGAGTTCCATAAATGTTAAATTATAGATTTTCAAATATATGTTTTTCTATTTTATATTTTTATTCAGACTTATCATTGTATCCAGGTGATATAGTCTATGACCTCCCATGTGTGTGATTTTATATCTTGTTCGATGTCAAATATCCATAACCTAGTGAATGTGGGAATGTATTATATTGACTAAGACATTTTCTATATAAAATTCACTTCTCAATAGGTTCTATATTTATATATATTGTGAATTATCTCTTAATAATATTCACCCCATAAAAATTGAAATCAATTTTATTAAAAACATAAAAATAATATATCAAATTAAGAATACACTGTATTAATATGAGAATAGTACAATGGTAATACAAAAACATGTAAATAAACGAACTAAAATTTGGATTTCTTGTATATCATAGTCTCTTAAAATTGTATCACCTATAAAAACATTGTATAAAGGAAACACAAAATTATAAAAATTATTTAAATTATATATATTAAAAATAGATAAATCTCGTATAAATTATAATTAATGATGAATAAAGTGATGGAGTGGAATTTAAAAAACTTTTAAGCCTAAGATCAATGTCGTGACTTATAAATAATTAATATGATTAGTAACCAATAAAATTGAATAGTAATGGACTATTATGAATGGTTTAATATATAATAAAATTATTTTACGTGTATAAAAATTTTAAATATTTATATTTAAATACTTTTTTAAATAAAATTTCCGATTATACAACATAAAATATATATAATTGAAAATTTTAATAAATAATTTTTATGTATATATTAAAAAATAAATTCCTAATTTTATTTTATATATTATAACAACAATATTTATATGTTTATTTGGTCAAAATATATCACATTTTTTCAATAATCACTTCCCAATTGTCTTTGGGTGAATTTTTGTTATTTTTATGAAAAAATTATAATTTTTGTAAAAAATAATAATATTATCTCTATATATACATTATGTTTTATGATATCATAATGATATCAAAATTAATAAATAAAATTTTAAAGATTTATCATGATGTTAAATATTATTAATCAGTAAAATATTTCATTTAACAAAATAAGTTGAATTTATAAATCTTTATTTTAAATTTTAAAAATGGTGTTATATTTTATTATAATAAAAACTATTTCCAAAACATATGGTATATAAAATAATACCACTACACTGTTGTTTTTTGAAAGTATTTAATTTAGAAAATTTATATTTTACAATATAAAATTAATACTACTGACCAAAATCATTACTATTTAAAGTCATTAGATAATATAATTGAATAATAAATATTTTTTCACAAAAACACCTCTTATACACCTATAATTACTTCCCTCCCCCATTCATTTTTTATGTTCAAACACTTTCCAAATCCAAACTTCTTCCAAAATATATCTATAGAAATGTCTCACAATTTTTTGGTGTTTCTTTCTAACCAAAATACTATTTTTTTATGCGTTAAAGAGCAGTCTAAGAGATTCATTTTAAATATGGTAAATTATGTCCTCCCACCACTTTTATATTATCAATTTTGGAATATACATGTTATACTCCAATGATAAATTTTAATTATATGACTATAGTATTATAATTTTGAAAAAATAATATTTTATAATATACATTGAATATTTTTCATCTTTTTATTTTACTAATAATAACAAGGCTCACACCATAGTATGTTTATGCCACCTATGTAAGGGATGATAATTTTCATCACTAACATTAACCTATGGTTAAAAAAATATTCATGGATAATAAAAATTTAAACTATATACATGTGTAATTTTTATGATTGTAGATTTATAAAATAACCTAAATTCAATAATATTAATGTTAAAACATCATATTTTGTATAATTGATTTAAAAGTGTATTTTATTAAGAAAAAAATTACTATTTGCGTGTCTATTAACTATTGAAATAAATATTAATAATTTATTCTAGTGATATTACATAGATATTTTCCTAACAATATATGAACTCAGGGAACCATGTGATAAGTATTAATAACCAATATCATCATACTGATGCAATTATGGGTCCATGATACAATCACTACAAAATAGATAAAATGAGATAATAAAATATTAATTAATATTTTATAAATATAAATGGATAGGAATATTGAAATAAATATTCAATTTTTTTATTTTCATCTAGTTTTTAAATATTACATGAATATTAAGGAGGGTAGAGAAAGTATTAAAAGTGTATTTGGCTTGAGGTAAGGGGATCATTCCATTTCTTCCTAAATTTTCTCTATTAACTTATTTATATCATATATCTTATAATTATAATATATAATATATATTTTTCTTCATATATATCATTTACCTTCATTCTTCTAGTGATGTGAAATTATTTATGATTCTCAAACTATAGTATCTTAAAACCCAACGATGTTAAATATAAGACACATAAAATTTATTTCCTTCTCTCATAAAAAATTATATGTTTGTTTATTCTAGTATTTTAATTGTCTCCAAAATCTAAAATACATTAATTCATTTTTATTCAATCATTTAATGTAAAATAATAAATTTTTAATCATATTTGTTTTGTATCGATGTGATTTATAATCAAATTAGGATTTATAACTCAACTATGTAACAATATTTATTCTAATGAGGTTATTTCATGTATAACATTAATTGTAGATTAATGATTCTATTTGGAATATATATTATTGATATGAAATTTTTTTAATGGATGGAGATATAATTATATACCCCTAATGATTATGAAATTTTCCAACTTATGAGATTCCAAGTTTGGTATATGGGATTTCATCCTAGGATATAATGTTACGAAGAATTGGAAACAATCCTCAAATTATATTTAAAAATGTTCTCTATTTTATCACATTCTCAAGTTTTAAATAATTACCATTATTTTATCATACAATTAAAACCTTGGCTTTATATATTTTTAATACTAATGATTCATGTAATTTATGATTCTATTATTAATTATATTTCAAACAATGTTTTATTTGATTTCCCCTTACTCATTTTATTTGATTACCCATTCATTATATATATCCCTAGGATATTCCAATTAGTTTTAAGTATAAAATTATATATAATGGAGTATAACAAATAAGGCATGGAAATATTATTCAGTTTGTTTCAAAATGTCACATATAATATCCTATAACATCTTATTTATATATTTCATGATATAATTTTTTATAAATTATAATAAACATTATGTAGAATTTAGTGTATGAGGTATGTGTTATTATAGTTGGTATCAAATAATAGTCTTGTTATTTTGATGGATTGTGTTTGATAAAAAAAATAAAATAATCTCTAAATGGTGATTATTAAAGCTTATAAAGTTATAAGTGAGGATATATAATTTATTTGTGAGTTATATTATATATGAAAATTATTCCAAGTTTATATGTCTTAAATGTGAGTGATATTATCCCTAACATAGATTTTTTTAATTATAAAAATGAAATATGATGATCTCTAACAACAACTATGTTTATGGAAAATGTAATAATTTCCGTACTGAGATTCCTAAAAATATAGGATTTGTTTTCAAGAACCATATAGGGTTACATTCCCAAATTTCTCATGTTATGAATTATAGCATATATCATATGTTGTTACATTATTATCTAAAGATAGATTAATTTGTTATTGATTCATTTATGTGATAAATTCCTCTGTGTTTTTGTGGATCTTTTAATCATCTATTTATTACGAAGTGTATTACTTATATTGAAAAAATATCTTTTATCCTACAGTTATATGAGAAATAGAAAATTATATTACTCATGTATCGCCTAGAGGGTGATGAAAATCCAAGGTGAATAGTGATTTATAATATATAACAAATTGAATAAATCAAAAAAATTAAAAATTAAAAATTTATGAAAATATTTTTGAACATATATTATACTTACACAATTTATATAAAAAATAAAAATAGTGACTCTTTGGATGATGAAAATAGATGATAAATAAATTTGGTGTTATGTGGAAATCATCAAATAATAGTAAATTTATGCCTCAAGAGTTTTCATGAACTATGAATGAAAGGATGAACATTTCATTTGTGTCTTAAATCAATGTGTATAAAATTATTTAGTGATTGAAGATGTTAATATCCATGAAAAAATAGTAATATGTTCCATTAATGTGTAAATAGAGATTACATAATCTCAATGGTTTTTTGGGTGTGGATATAAGAAGGGGTCAATAGATATTAACAGTAATATCCCAATGGATAAACTTCATAGATGAAAGTATATACAATATACCATATTTAATAATTATAATAAAAATAATTCATGAAAATTAATAGATGAAAATAGAAATTCAATATGCATAGAAATTAACGTCATCTATATAATGAATTCTATACGGACATAATTAATCCAATAAATAATATATAATTTTAAAATATTCCAATGAATCCTTTACCCATGGTACAATGTTTCAACTTCAAGGAATTTGTTCAAAATAAACGACAATCTATAAAGACAAGGGTTCATAAGGATAACATTGAACAACAACTTACAATGATAAGGAATAAAAGATAAACATATATTTTTTTACTAAATTAGAGGTGGACACAAGAAATGATTTTTAAAAAGTTACACTTACTAATAATTCAAAAATAAATGATTTCATATTCGATGTGTGATATATGAATTTTTTTTATATCATTCATTTCTAGTATAAATATTCTATCAAAAACAGATGACAATGAGGATGAGTTATTATTAAAAAACGAATATTATTTTAGTAATTTCACAACAAATATATAACTCATAATAATTTACAACTTATTGTATGTATCTCCCAATAAACCTTTTTAGAATGAATTTCCAATAAAATTACATTATAATGGCCATGGACTAATAGTACATATAAATATACAATATCAATGTAAGAGGGAGGGAAATCTAGTTTCATATTCAAAGTAATCATCTAATTTTATGTATGTGTAATGAGAATGATGAATATTATATATAAAATTTTCCTTAATGATGTATATTAGTACCTTGTAAGAGAGTATATATAGGATTAATGAATGATAGAAAATAAATGATAATAACATATGGTATGATTATTATGATGGAATACGATAATGTATTACATTAATTAGTTTCTTAATCTCCCTTCTACTCAAAAATTTTATTTATATATAGAACTTACACATGGATAACATTCTAAATCCAAGAGTCCAAATAATATTATCTCATTGAACTATAAGATTCAATGATGAATATTTTAGTGAAACTGGAAATGAATTTATATTCTACTATTCTTCTCTATAGGGAGACCTAGTTTTATATGTCAATAAAAATGATTGTTAAATTCATATTTAAAATAACTATCATGTTCTTAACAAGATCTCACTAAATAAAAAGTAACAAATACCATATATTGATGATTTTTTTTACAATATCCAAGGAATTAATACCTCCCAAATTCAAAACATTGATTTTTATATCTTCAATTGATGGATAATAAAAAGGATATTCCATGTAATTCAATTCATATAACATATGTATACTATGATTCTAAATTTATTTAATCAATACTCACTAATAATATAGAAATATTCATTAACATGATACATATACTCATTATATGTTACTAATGCCAATTTTTATTGGTCATTATAGATCAAATTCTAATATAATAGAATGAATGTAAATATATGAGTAGCACTAAGGTACAATGTAAAAAACATTACAAAATGATAATTTGTATGAAAACTACAGAAAATTTGACTTCTATATTGAGTGAGTCACATTCATGGGGAATTAAATAATAATAAAAAGGATATATACTAATCATTCAGTGAAAAATAAAATTTACTAATTTCATAAACCAACATATGTAATCATGATCCATAGTTTTCATTGTTTAGCTTTGTATTCTTAAAATTTCGTGATAATATTACCTTGATTTTCAAAACATAATACATTCTAATCCTAAATGGTGTAATGGTTCTCAAGAGAGATGAATGATAAAAGAGCTAAGTGGGGTTTATACTAGGATAATCGAAGTTACAATATATACACTACCCTCAACTGAGGAAGGGTTTGTGATACAAAATAATGGATCAGAGTCCTTGAGTTGTTTACTCATACACATTGATAATGCGAGAGGTTATTCCCTAAGAGGATAAAAGAATATGAGTTTAATTATTCCAAATATTATTTGGATTTTTTTACGTTAATCAATTTATTATTGATTTTGATATATGTTCCCAATGGGGATAAGTGGGATATACCTAAAAATAATAATATTCTAAATTTTATATTCACAAAGAACGGTCTACATAGACCAAAAAATATTCTTGTATATGACCAATGACTATGCATTTTAATTCTATTTACTTATTGGAATACTTAATAAAGTGGACTATTCTCTATGTAGAATAAATCTTATAACCTAATCCATCATGGAGATTGAAATGGATATTATCTTCTTAATCAGATAAATAATGGACATGGGAACCAAATATGGGGGAGATAAATATCTTAACATGGTCAAATTATTTCCCAACAATAATTTCAAAATATGACCACAGAACAAAAACAATGATGTATAGATTCCATAAAAGGTGAAAAAAGTATGTAAATACAAATCTATAGAGGGGAAAAATTTAAATATATAGAGTGGTATTATTTTGGAAACAATTATTTATATTACAAGGCCCTAGGATGAAGAAATTTATATTATATTATTTTCAATAATTTGTATTCTATATCATAACATGTTGCAAAAATATGAATAAATATATCTCATGTATCATTTATTGTGAAAATATAATGAAATAGTTTTTAAAATATAGAACAATGTTCTTCGATTTCCAGTATGTTAGGTAAACAAATCTCTAAAGAGATGATAAAATTTTGACCCATACCAACATTGAAATCATAGAGTATCAACATGGATTTTTTTATATGTATTCTGAATATATAAAATAGAAATTATTACATATTGGTTGTCCAAGATCATTTAAAAGATATCATTAGTTCAAATTAATTTATAAAAAATACACTTTATTTAATTTTTGTTATATACAAAAAATAATATAAGTGGCTTCTTGAAAAAACAAAATCAATTTTATTTCATCAATATATATGGTTCTCAAAAAAATTGGATGATTATAAAATATTTAATGTACACAAATTTGAACATAATCATAATATATCAACCCCAAAAGAAATGTATAATAAAAAAAGAGTACCCATGCATTTTTTTTATATGTGTATATATTTTTCAATGGACATTAATAAAATATGTGACCAATATCATCCCCTTTTCATGTTTCTATAAAACTGTTATTTCCACTCAATAATATGTATGGATCTTCATGAAGCACACTTTGGGAATGTAGTTTAAAAAAAACAAGTTTGGATAAGGATTTATTTTTTTATTATTTTATTTCCCAATCTAATCAATGAAATCATGATAAAGGTCACAACCATTTAGGAATACACTAAATAACTATAGATTTTAATGAATCAAAATACATTTAAATTTCGATAAAACATTGAGTTTGGGGTTAAACATAATATTTTCCTAATTATATCTTTATTAAATATATTAATTTATTATTTGAACAAGGGAATGTAATATCACATAAAACATATCCCCTTTTGTTTCAATGATTTTATAATAAATGTTTCCAATAGTCTACCATTTTTTCAAAACCTATTTGACATACTAGTAGTGTTCCACGTATCCCTCTTGATAATGGACATAGAATATCCATTACATGCAGGGAATCAATTGGTTATAGGTTATTATATATATGTCCCATATGGGGGGAATTCAAGGAATATCATGAAAAATAAAGACCTAAATGTATAAAAAATACAACATATCTTATCAATGAAAGTATGTTTTTGAAAAAAAATTATTGAAAAGAAACACGGGATCGTGAGAAAGAAATTAAATATAATTACCTTTATATATTTACATATTATCATATGAAATAAAATTTTCATGATGATATTAATAAAGTGAGGGGTATGTAATTACCCAAAAAAATTATATTGAATTTTTATCTAAATATATTTCTTATTTTGATATATGTTTTTGTTTTAAAAAATCTCATGCACATATTACAGACACACAAACTATTTTATCACATTGAGATAAATAATTACATATAAAATATAAATATAATATATAAATTTAAAAATATTATACTAAGGCAATTAATAGATGTAAATAAAATATCTTGAATTCATAATTTTTTCATCTCATGGTCCTCAAGAAATTTTAATCCAATGAAAAATATTGAAAAAATACTACCAAAACATTATTAATAAAATATAGAGATCCTTCATGAAAATTTTATTGAATGGTGAAGGATGTAAATGTGAGGAATGGATTTTATGTTTAAACCCAAAATAACATTTGATAATGAAATTTTATTGTTAGGAATACTATGTGATTGTTGGGAAAAGTAAATAACCACCGAGAAATATGAAATATATTATAAGAAATCCTGTACAAGAATAAGAAAATTATATATAAATATTCTTATATCATAAAATTATATCATATATTATAAAAAAATTATGTTAATTTTGTTAATAAATCATTATATACATTTATTGTAAACTTGTTAACAATAATTTTATAATTTAAATAATACAATTACATAATAAGAAATTTTATTTTCATAAAATATAATGTAATATTAAAATCACCACATCAATATTATCATAAGGTGATTTCTAGAATTTTTCTAGAAGAGATGAGTTTTTAATCAGAGTAAAAATACTAATTAATTGTATATTGTTTATTTTACAAAATAATAATTTTTTTTACATGAATAAATAAATTATAAACAATTTTTCATGAAATAAAATAAATTTAATCTATTAAAATCTAAAATTAAATTTAATTTGAACTGAAAATCCAATATATTCCTATTTCATTCCCATGTTAAATTATATTTTAATAAAATAAAACATTTTATTCTTTATATGAAATATAATATTCCCAAAATTAAATTAATATTGGATTTTTTTAATTAAAAATAATATTTTATAGTCATAAACTAAAATTATTCATTAAAATAGTTTCTATTAATATAATGGGGGTGAAAATATAAAATAATCACAATTTTATTCAAGGAAAAACCATTCCATCTTCCTATAAAAACATACATCCTCAATCCCCTTAATCATCACAAAACAAATCCATCTTTCTAAAAAAATATCTAACTCCCCTTAACATCCTTCACCATGTTTTGGTGCCTTTCTCTATCCAAAAATACCAACCATCATAGTCATTAGGAGTAGCCTAAGAGAGGCGTTTAAACTACAACAAATTTTCTCAACACTAATATTTAAAATTTTTGTTCACTGACTATGTTGTATAAAACCAATATTTAAACCCCAAAAATATTATTGAAATATTATAATTCTAAAATAATGATATTTTATTAATAAATTTTTAGTTTTCATGACTCTCGAAATTTTACTCACAACAACCCAATCGAAGCCATGGTATGTTCACAACACCAATGTATGTGATGAGGTTTTTCATCACAAATAATATCCTCTAGTTTAAAAAATAGTGTTCATTAAAAAAATATTATATTAATATATACTTGTATAATTTTTAAATTATATAATTAAAAAATAATCGAGATATTAATAATATGAATGATAAAAATTCATAATCAAATAAATTGAATTAAAATATATGTTTAGGGAGAAATAATTTTTCATATCATTCTATCTTGGGTATCAATATAAATAAAAATAAATTAAAATACATGGATGAAATTAATAATTACCACGAAAATATGTTAATTCATTAAATAAAGGGTTGATCAATACCAGAAAATATCATCTTACTCATGGATACATGAGGCCATGAAACAAAAATTGAAATGATAAAAAAATTAAATTTTCAAAAAAATAACTATTTATTATTAAATTATAAAGAACAAACATTTAGGAATAAAAGATAAATTTTTAATAATATATTAATTATCAAAAATATTTTATTTTTTATATAGATTGAGGAATATATAAATTCATGTTGGAATTAATTGTAATATTTTTTTGAAGTCTTTACTCTTGTTATTTAGTTATTTATCTTATTTATTTCTGCTCTCCTCTTTTTGAGATATAATACATTAGTATATTCTTATCTTTTTTTCCAGGTTTTTTTGTGTAAGATAATTTTCTTTTTATTCTCTTCATTCATTTCATAAAAATTATCATTGGTGTTATATGTGAGAAACATAAAATTATATTATTCCACTCTTCAATTATTAGATGTTGTTTATTCTGTCATTATCCTTAAATCCTTGATCTATAAACGTCTAATCTATTTAAAAATGAAAATTAATTTATAATATGAAATTTTTACACATATTTTGTTCACCTATTGAATTTAATAACTGATTGTGTATTATGACATCACTATGTAAACCATTTTATATATGTGTGTTTACATAATGTATAATCTTTATTATCGATTTAATAATCCAAGTGGAACACATAATCAAGATATGTAATAATGTGAATGGTGGGGCCATAATTATATATTTCCAAATAGATTATTTAATTCCATTGTAACTTGAGATACCATGTATGGATCAGAGGAAGTTATCAATTATCATTTTTTTCGTGACCCATCCCCCGAGACCCATTAGGTGACAACCCCAAGCCTACCTCCCAAAGGACATGGGATGGTGACTAGTTTTGAAGGAGGTAACCCGCCAGCGGGAGGAAATATCTAGAGTACCTATACACACACGCACGCCCAACCACATCCCACATAATAAAAGGGGAACCCAAGTATACTGAAACAAGTTATATGTAGATGTAAAGAAAAAAAATGTTGGCCAATATAATAACCCATCAAAATGAATTGATAACAGAAAGTACAAAGGTACTCATGTATCCATCTACTACAAATCCCACATACTGGTAAGAGTATTGTAGCTACAAGAAGATTAAGTAGCATTTCATGTCCTCTATATCCTGTAACACCCCGAGATTTTATGAAAAATATTTTTTTAATTTCATTAATGTCTTGTGTTGTATGCTACACCAAGATTACCTTGCTCTATACGCACCACTGTATTAGCTAGCAGTATACGCAACACTATTCTTGGATCGTGTTACACACAATTTTGATAATAGTTATTCTACGCAACATTGAGTATATATATATATATATTCAATGTATAAATGAAATATGGTTGGATTCTATTATACTAAACAACGAAGGATTCTTGCACAACACGCAACCCTGACTTGGCTTGCATTACACGCAATCACGACCTTCCTCGATAGCGTGTGTTGTACGCAATACCGAGTTTTACTAAACAACGATATATTATAATAATATTATTATGAACTAGCCATTATGAATAGTATTAACTAAATTTTGAATTTTATAACATTATTATTCATCTTACACATTTTCTAGAACATGGTATAAGAACAAAATAATTTTTTCGGCTAAAATAAGTATTTTTCAAAAAATGAAGTTTTGCCGCCTTTTGATGGGGCACCCACTTTAAATCTGTTTTTTGAAATGTTTATAAGTTCAATTTGACAAAATAAAATTCTTCTATTGAATCAGGATATAAAAATTTACATTAGATAATGTTTTGATATTTTTCCGATAACATTCATATTTTAATGAATAGTAAAAACACGCTATATTTTAATTAAAAACAACTTTTTTCATCATAATATCTTATGTTGATAAATTATAATATTTAATGGTTTTAAAGTATAAATAGAATATATTTTTCGCATTCAATATAATGTATGTCATTAGCATTGATTTTACCTTGAATTCGTAGTTTAAATCAATTCAATCTTTTGCAACGTTTTAAAGAAAAAACCCGTTTTCTTTCGACAACATGATTAATTTTAATTTAATTTCTGCATCTTTTGTGTATTCAATTTGAAAAATAGATTCCATATTTGAAATAAGTGGGTCCAAATTATGTTAATAAGCTACTTTTTATTTTTGGGCATTGTGAATAGTAACTACTGTAAATTTTATTTACTATAGTTAAAGGTAAATCGGGTAATTAAGGGTAAATATAAGATTATAAAATTACCCTAACACTTGGAAAAATCCTATAGGATGGCTAAAAGTACACCCATATATCAGAAGGGTCGGATTAGATTCATTTTATGGACTTTTTTCCATGAATATAATTTAATTATTATTGAAATCAAATAATGTGACAACATGTCACTTTCATAAATCTTATAAGTATAATAATTTTAATTTAGTGATAACCTTCATGAAACTTCGAAAATGAATAGTCTCCATAAATATAATATAATTATCTACATCATAGGAATTTATTTATAATTTTTAGGGATTATATAAGTATCATTTATTATGACACAAAGATGATGCAGTAATTGTCTTATTAATGAAATATTGACATAATTGATGTTATAAATGCCCAAATAAATGTAATTTGAGACTTTTTATGACTTAAATTAATTTTATAGGTTAATATGACATGTTATTGTTGATATAAGTAACTTGGTTCGAACGTATCATTCTGTTATGAATTTCATGAAAATCATGTACCAAATAGTGTCAAAATTGACATAAATTAGTTTTTAAAACAAATATCATATTATTAGTTGTTATTTTTTTCCTAAAAATATATGGTTCGGCCAAATTACTTAGATAAGGTTATATATATTATTAATAAACAACTTGGGGTTCTTTTGGCTTGATATAGTAAGTTTATTAACCATATAGTGTAAAAAAACAAAAAGACACGGTAAAAGATAAATTATTTAACTTAGAGTTATATATAATTGATAAGGTTAAACTAATAACCTAAACTTGTCTAAATACTATTGGATGAGATTATTTCGACCCATCCCCACTTTATATCCTAAATAAGACCCTTTGGAACCATTATAAACCGAATTTGAGCTTAATATAAAATAATATTTTTAGATTCTCCTAAGGTGCCCCTCTCCTCCCTTATAAAACGGAACCTCCTCCCTCTCCTCCTCACACCAATTTGAGCATTCATGCTCGGATAAACCCGGAAAAAATATCTTCTACACTTCCCTAGTATCATCCTAGAGGTCCTGGTCTTCTTCAAAGAACATCCTTAGTTCTTTAAGTGGAGGTTAAGAAAAGGCGCATCAAAAAGAGGTAATATCCATTACCGATCTTTTTCAATTTTTTTCTTCTTCAACTTCTTCTTCTTTAGATTTTTCATGATAAAGAAATAACATTCGTACTTCTTATATACTTATATGTTATTATAAATATTAAACAACACTAATTAAACTTCTATCCATCCTACGGAAGAAGGAAATCACCGTGCGTGCGTACGTACAGAATACCGTCTCCACGACACGATGAGATTCATTCTCCAAATTAACCATTCATGAATGATTATAAAGTATATATAATGAAGAATAATGAAATATATGACATGTTAAATCAACTTTATTTATGTATATATATATATTTATGTCATCTACTTTCTTCCATTCAAGACAATGAGGAAAGGAAAACAGCGTTCATGCGTACGTACAGACTACCGTCTCAATGAATGGTGTATTTCTTTCCATTTATTGATTCATTATGTATATGTATATTATGAATATATATTATATATAAATCATGTTTTATATTCTGGAATTAAGTAATCATGATCTAAGTAATCATATTAATAATTACAAGTTAAAACACGAACGACAAATGAGACGATTTTACCCAAAACGCTACTTTAACATGAATTTACAAATGAACGGGTAATATAAAGTCATGAGTGAACCATATATGATTTAATAACAATGAATATGATTATGTAATAAGTAAATGACATTATTTAAATCATTATACATGTGGTTCGGACACTTACGAAGCAAATCAGACCTAAGGTAAGGGAAAATATCACAATCTCATTTTATCCAAGATTGTTTATACGTTGGTATTTACTGGGGTGTATTTTATCATCCACATCCATGTTTCCTCAATATATAATATTGTTTCCATCCACCTACAATTGTGTATATCCAATTTTACCCTTCGGTGAGTTTTTTTTAAAAGATATGAATGGAATCATTTGTCGTTTTTCGTACAAGGTACTTTTTTTGACTTTTCCGACAAAAGTACGAGAAGAATGTTTTTTAACTTATATGGCATGAATGGATTTTTAAAACATTATTTCCAAGAAACTTCCTTTATAAGTTTTCAAGTTTATTTTTAATCGACTTCTTTTAGTTTAAAATTGTATGACATGTTATAAAAGGAATAGTGTTTTTGAAGAAGAAAAGATATTTTCCTCAAGAATGGAGTTCAAGTGTTTTATCAAAATTATTTTCCATCTAAGATAATATAGGGTTCTGTTTCAATCCCTATTATTAATTTGATTTTATTATGTTGTGATGAAATTATTTTTATGAATTCCTTTATCTTATATGAATTATTTTATGATGTCATGTTGTTTAAGAATCCCATTTTTATTACATGGGTTATGCAATGATGTATGATTTATGATTTTGTGTCACAAATAAGAATGGTATCATTATGAGATGGGTGGGACCTATATCTCCCTCTAATGCATTGGGTAAATATTTTATATCCCATGAGATAGACATGGCTTTAAGGGTAGGTTATACTGGTTCAGTGAAAACAGGACTGAAACGAGGGTGACTCCGTTCAGAAATGGACTTTGTCCACTAAGATAGTCTTGGATATGAGTATTGACTCATAAGATATGATTCTCTATGATTATTTCTGTATGCCACAAAGTTTCATGTTTTAAGTTGTGATTATTGGGATTTCATTTCACTACTATGATTTATCCCATGTTATGAAATTATGCTCTCTTTTGCAGGTTAAGATTTCTAAAATGTTATGTTCTTATGAATATGATGTGATTGATATTTATTTTTTTTCCCTTACTAAGAATTTGAGCTCACCCATTTATGTTTTATTTTCACCAGGATATAAAGAAAGGTTTTAGGTAAAAAAATGGAAAATCTTTATGGGACATGTTGAAGATCATTCACCACGATTAGAAGATTATATTCCGAGTTTCCAAAGACACTAAACTATTACGATCCTTGTGTGTGTATTTTTGTTATGTACTAAGTATACCCAAAAAGTAATGTAATGTCCATGTACATCAAGCTTCGGGTCTCTACAGTTGGTATCAAAGAAAAGGTTTAGTCAACCTTTGGAAACTAGGATGCGAAAACGTTAGTGAGATCCCTAGAGATATTTCTAAGGTATGTCTAGGGATGTCCCTAAGGATAAGTATACATATAGGATACAGTCCTAGAACTATGTTAACGATCATAGAATTTAACCTAACATGTTAGATATTGAGGATACTCCCCCTTTATTATGTTGTTTTCCCTACCATGATTTTTTCCTCTCACACTATTCTTTTTGGGTTTTAGAAAATGGCTGGAAACAAGATGATTCACGATAATGGAGGATATTATGGACAACGGAATGATATTATTCATGAGAAACCAAATGAAATGGGATTTGGAAGTCCAAAAATCATTATTATGCCGAATCAGCAATCTCATAATATAATCAATAAAGTAAAATTTTGTAAGTTTCCTGACTCGGCTAATAAGAGAAAGATGGAGTTTCATGATGATCATAGAGGAAAGAAAGTTCAATTTCCCCAATTTAAATCATTTGGGAAGAGGCATCATGGAGAATGTTTCAAAGGAACTGGAAGATTCTTTGGGTGTGGAAAAGAAGGGATCAAAGCCAGTTAGTGCAATGGAAAAGGTTCCGTTAACACCAGGGATGAGGATAATGGTATTGCTACGACATCAACAATGGTTAAATGTTTTAAATGTGGAATGTACGTGCATTATGAAAACCAATGCCCAAATGGAAAGTATCATGAAGAGAATCAATACGGTCGTATGGGTAGTATTTATGTTGATGATGATGAAGAGACTACAAATGATTTGTAAGATGAAATAATTGTCGAAGCTCGGTCAATGGTTTAAGAAGGTAGTGGAATGATTACATGTTTATCAAGTGTAATGTTTTATAAGTAATATCATGGTACTATGGAATAAAGAGACATCTAAAGATTGTTACACTGTTGTCTTTCCTCATGTTTTGAAAGTGTGTGATGAATGGTACTAGTATTTTTGGAAAGTAGATGATATGCGCATAATGAAGGGATAAAGAGAATATAATATGTTTGACAGTATTCATCAGCTCATGATTGATATAAGGACTAAGTGATATCATGGTTTGAGTATATACAATTTTTGAGGATTTTGGTATGTGGAAAGTGTTAACTTTTAACTGCATTCATGTTTTCACTAAGTTTTAATGGGTATTCATTTTTCAAGAGAATACATGATTAAGGTATTCACATGATTTGAATGTTACCAACAAGATATATGGGGGATAAATGATGGTATTCACATGCTTGGTTGATGACATTTCATGTAATCATTTTTTTATATTATGAGCTTGGAATGAAGTATTTCCTAAATATTGGAATGGATTATGTTGGACATAAGTTAGTATTGTTTAAGCATAGAACTTTTGATATTATATATTTTTAGAAAAAGGACAACCTGCAGGACGGGCGACAGCACATCGCGTTGGACAAGGCTGTGGGAATCGAACCCACAACCGAAGTGCGACTGGCCTTTATCGCCTACCACTGGCCTACAGGATGTCCCTGTTTAGTAGAAACTAGTTTTATTATATTAAGTAGTATGGTATATGAAGTATAAGTCCATATTATGAACCATATATCATTAATCTCACTATAGATGGACTTATGTATTTTTTGATAACTTTTCTAACCATTTTGTTTCAGACAGATGGAATGACCCATCATTCTATCACATGATCTTCTAACACATCACGAATGAAAAATTCAACTTCATTTCTTTAAGAGATGAAGTAAAAATTGTCCAACGGTGAGACTATACCGAAATCACGAAAATATTTCTTCTAATTACAATTTCATCAACTTTAAGGAAACGATCTTGAAAACCAAAAATGTTGTCATAGTGATCTTATATATGATGAATCAAATGGTACCTTAGATCGTCACAAATTTATGGCTTTTTGATTGCTGGCTCTTCCATAGCCATGTTCTCTACCACTCTCCATCAGAACATGATGGTTAGATTTCTCTTCCATATCCATATTTTCACCGATGTGGAAACCCAGTGATTAGTTTATTTGGGTAACATTTACGTTTCATACATTTGTTTTTAAATATTGGTTTTGGTATTCCTTTTTACGATGTGGGATTCTATTAAAGAAACTATCGAGTAGTAAACCATTTATAACCCCGACATATTTCAAGGGAGAAATTCATTTTAAGGGGGGTAGAATGTAACAACCCGATATTTTATGAAAAATATTCTTTTAATTTCATTAATGTCATGTGTTGTATGCTACACCAAGATTACATTGCTCTATACGTACATCGTATTAGCTTGCAGTATACGCAACACTATTCTTGGATCGTGTTACACAGAATTTTGATAATAGTTATTCTACGCAACATTGAGTATATATATATATATATATTCAATGTATAAATGAAATATTATTGGATTCTGTTATACGAAACAACGAAGGATTTTTTCACAACACGCAACCATGACTTGGCTTACATTACACGCAATCGCGACCTTCCTTGATAGCGTGTGTTGTACGCAATACCGAGTTTTACTAAACAACAATATATTATTATAATATTATTATGAACTAGCCGTTATGAATATTATGAACTAAATATTTAATTTTATAAAATTACTATTCATCGTACACATTTTCTAGAACATGGTATAAGATCAAAATAAATTTTTTGGGTAAAATAAGTATTTTTCCAAAAATGCAGTTTTGCCGCCTTTTGATGGTGCACCCACATTAAATCTAGTTTTTTACATGTTTATAAGTTCAATTTGACCAAATAAAATTTTTCTTTGGAATCAGTATTTAAAAATTTACATTAGATAATGTTTTGATATTTTTCCGATAACTTTCATATTTTAATGAATAGTAAAAACACGCTATATTTTAATTAAAAACAACTTTTTTCATCGTAATATCTTATGTGGTTAAATTATAATATTGAATGGTTTAAAAGTATAAATAGAATATATTTTTACCATTTAATATAATGTATGTCATTATCATTTATTTTACCTTGAATTCGTAGGTTAAATCAATTCAATCTTTTGCAATGTTTTAAAGAAAAAACCTGTTTTCCTTCGACAACGGTATTAATTTTAATTTAATTTCTGCATCTTTTGTGTATTGAATTTTGAAAAATGGATTCCATATTTTGAATCATTGGGTCCAAATTATGTTAATAAGATACTTTTTATTTTTGGGCATTGTGAATAGTAACTACGGTAAATTTTATTTACTATAGTTAAAGATATATTGGGTAATTAAGGGTAAATATAAGATTATAAAATTACACTATTATTTGGAAAAATCCTATTGGATGGCTAAAAGTATACCCATATAACCTAAGGGTCAGATTAGATTCAATTTTTGGACTTTTTGCCGTGAAAATAATTTAATTATTATTAAAACAAAAGAATGTGACAACATGTCGCTTTCTTAAATCTTATAAGTATAATAATTTTAATTTAGTGATAAACATCATGAAACTTCGAACATGAATAGTATACAGAAATCTAATACAAGTATATACATCATATGAATTAATTTATAATTTTTAGGGATTAAATAATTATCATTTATTATGACAGAAAGATGATGCAGTAATTGTCATATTAATGAAATATTGACATAATTGATGTTATAAATGCCCAAATAAATGTAATTTGAGACTTTTTATGACTTAAATTAATTTTCTAGGTTAATATGACATGTTATTGTTGATATAAGTAACTTGGTTTGAACTTATCAATCTTTTATGAATTTCATAAAAATCATGTACCAAATAGTGTCAAAATTGACATAAATTAGTTTTTAAATCAAATATTATATTATTAATTGTTATTTTATTCCTAAAAATATATGGATAGGCCAAATGACTTATATAAGGTTATATATATTAATAATAAACAACTTCGGGTTTGTTTGGCTTGATATAGTAAATTTATTAACCATATAGTGTATGAAAACAAAAAGACACTGTAAAAGTTAAATTATTTAACTTAGAGTTAAATCTAATTGATAAGGTTAAAATAATAACCTAAACATGTCTAAATTCTATTGTATAAGAGGATTTAGACCCATCCCCACTTTATCTTCGAAATAAGACCCTTTGGAACCATTATAAACCGAATTTGACCTTAATATAAAATACTATTTTGAGATTTTCCTAAGGTGCCCCTCTCCTCCCTTATAAAAGGGCACCTCCTCCCTCTCCTCCTCACACCAATTTGAGCATTCAATCTCGGCCAACCCCTGCCGAAATCTCTTCTACACTTCCCTAGTATCATCCTAGAGGTCCTGGGCTTCTTCAAAGACCATCCTTAGTTCTTTAAATGGAGGTTAAGAAAAGGCGCGTCAAAAAGAGGTAATATCCATTACCGATCTTTTTCAATTTCTTTCTTCTTCAACTTATTCTTCTTTAGTTGTTTCATGATAAAGTAATAAAATATGTATTTATTATATACTGATATGTTATTATAAATATTAAACAACTCTAATTAACCTTCTATCCATCCTACGGAAAAAGGAAATCACCGCGCGTGGGTACGTACAGAATACCGTCTCCACGACGCGATGAGATTCATTCTCCACATTAACCATTCATGAATGATTATAAAGTATATATAATGAATAATAATGAAATATATTACATGTTAAATCTACTTTATTTATGTATATATATATATGTATGTATTTCATCTACTTACTTCCATTGAATACAATAAAGAAAGGAAAACAACGTTCATGCGTACGTACGGACTACCGTCTCCATGAACGATGTATTTCATTCAATTTATCTATCTATTATATATATGTATATTATGAATATATATTATATATAAATCATGTTTAATATTCTGGAATTAAGTAATCATGATCTAAGTAATCATATCAATAATTACAAGTTAAAACACGAACGGCAAATGAGACGATTTTACCCAAAACGCTACTTTAACATTAATTTACAAAAGAACGGGTAATATAAAGTCATGAGTGAACCATATATGATATAAAAACAATGAATATGATTCTGTAATTAGTCAATGACATTATTTAAATCATTATACAGGAGGTTCGTACACTTACGAAGCAAATCGGACCTAAGGTAAGGGAAAATATCACAATCTCATTTTATCCAAGATTGTTTATACGTTGGTATTTACTGGGGTGTATTTTATCATCCAAATCCATGTTTCCTAAATATTTAATATTTTTTCCATCCACCTAAAATTGTGTATATCCAATTTTACCCTTCGGTGAGTTTTGGTAAAAGATATGACAGGAATCTGTTGTCATTTTTCATACAAGGTACTTTTTTTTACTTTTCCAAAAAAAAGTACAAGAAGAATGTTTTTTTAACTTATATGGGAAGAAGGTATTTTTAAAACATTATTTCCAAGAAGCTTCCATTACAAGTTTTCAAGTTTATTTTTAATCAACTTCTTTTAGTTTAGAATTGTATGACATGTTACGAAAGGAATAGTGTTTTTGAAGAAGAAAGGATATTTTCCTCAAGAATGGAGTTCAAGTGTTTTATCAAAATTATTTTCCACCTAAGATAATATAGGGTTCTGTTTCAATCCCTATTATTAAATTGATTTTATTATGTTGTGATGAAATTATTTTTATGAATTCATTTATCTTACATGAATTGTTTTATGATGTCATGTTGTTTAAGAATCCCATTTTTATTACATGGGTTATGCAATGATGTATGATTTATGATTTTGTTGCACACATAAGAATGGTATCATTATGAGATGGCTAGGACCTATATCTCTCTCCAATGCATTGGGTAATGATTTTATATCCCATGAGATAGACATGTCTGGAATGGTAGGTTATACCGGTTCAGTGAAACAGGACTGAAACGAGGGTGACTCGGTTCAGAAATGGACTTTTTCCACTAAGATAGTCTTGGCAATGAGTCTTGAATAATAAGATATGATTCTCTATGATTATGTGTGTATGCCACAAAGTTTCATGTTTTATGTTATGATTATTGGGATTTCATTTAACTACTATGATTTATCCCATGTTATGAAATTATGCTCTCTTTTGTAGGTTAATATTTCTAAAATGTTATGTTCTTATGAATATGATGTGATTGATATTTATTTTGTTTACCCTTACTGAGCATTTGAGCTCTCCCTTTTTTGTTTTATTTTCTCCAATATATAAAGAAAGTTTTTAGGTAAAAAAAGGGAAGATCATTATGGGAGATGTTGAAGATCTTTCACCACGATTAGAAGATTATATTCCGAGTTTCTAAAGACACTAAACTATTACGATCCTTATGTGTGTGTTTTTGTTATGTACTAATTATTCCGCAAAAGTAATGTAATATCCATGTACGTCATGGTTCAGGTCTCTATATATCCCATTGGGCCCCGCCTATTCCTAGGCCACCAAGTTCACCATCATTGCATTCGTCAGTCCTGTATCCCTTAGTATTTCTATTTCCCAGAACACTAAATTCTCTGTCAAAAAGTTGATTGCCTCCACGGGACACAAAACGATTGTGCAGAGCCCATAAAGGGGTGCGTAACGTGATAATAAATAGAGACCCCTAAACAAAAAGGAAATACCACACAACAACCCTATGTCAAATCATAGAGCATAAGAATTAACTAAAATAATGAAGCATATGAAAACTCACACTAGGTATACATCTATATTAGTGATAGAATAATCATCAATACGCTTATTGAACACCATAGTTACTAGAAAAATCCACCACTATGAGTACAGTGGGCATTTCGGGTCACATAGAATTCACTTTCCACTAACCATGGATTGTTGTGCTACTCATCCATAATGAGTACCATGGGAATGTTTTGTCACATAGTCTTGATCCAACCGTGGGCCTACCGAGTCAGACATATGCGCTTCACACCATGGCCAGCAGAGGTATGGGTCCCCATCGCGTACTGTGTGTTTTCCAAGTCACACAGAGTCTATTATCAGCAGTCTTCAGGTATTAGGAAACCATATGGTTTTGTACGAAGCATATTTTGTAGAACCAATCCTCACTCGATTTAATCAATATCAAAATCCATTAAATAATCCTTAGATCATACCAAAATATCCTCCTTGTTGAGAGGGTACCAACTCCATAAACGGCTTGTCAATCAGATTCTCAGATTGCTTGTTAACCTGACCCTCCTACCCCGGGGGTCCAACATACCCAGGTGTGATTAGAAAAAATGCCACCCTGAACTAGATTGGGATTGGGTAGGTATGGTTCAGCCTTGCTAGTGGTCCAAGCCCAATGGTCCTTGCTGGACCCGAAATAGTTTGGCCGATGATCCAGCATGCCGGGTCACCTGGTTACTCAGTCTTGTCCTGCCCACTGGGTGCAGGTCCAGCCCTCCGGTGTGGCTCCCGCCCACTGGTTGGGGGTACATCCTTCCAACAGAAGACCGGTCCTCCACAGGGGACCAGTGGTGTGCAACCAAAAAGTGGTAGTTGTCGTCTCATCACCACCCAGCCCCATGGGTCAGCTGGGGGGGGTCCTCTATCTACATCGGTTGAGTGATAGGAGATCACCAAGGCACCCCAGAAATGGTCTACCGCATCCATGTGGTGTCAGGATGCCACCACCTCAGCCATTTCCAGTGCTCCATGGCGTCCTCCACCGTGGTGTCCACAGGCACGCTACCTCCTCTAGCATGGCCAGTGAGGGTTGGCTGCCTCATCTAGCATGTGGTGCCTGATGTGGGTCTACCTACTCTATGCGTTCATCGAGGTTCGACCGCCGACATCTTGGTGGTGTTGTGGTGGAAGAACCTTCTTTAGGCCACCGAGTTTACTCTAGTGGTTCGATCTCTAATCTTTCTCCACCTTTGGGCCACTCGTGTCACCACCATCACTACCTGGGACCTATATTCCCCTAGACCCCACTTGAGGATACGACCATGAATAAAACACATGCAGAGGAACCCATCCCATGTTCGGGTTGGCCTACACCCTCAACGTTAGAGGTTTAATAAACGGTGAGGCTAAAGGATGGTAGTTCAATCAAAATAGTGATAGTTTTATCCCGAATAAAGAAATCCCAAAAAGTTTCTCTCCCACAAGAATGAACGATCCACGAATCAGCCTATTCATGGGTTGATCTGTGTTCATAGTTTAGAAGAAAATTAAAATGGTTAATGACATTAAACAATTTAAATTCCCTACTTGGATTGAGGATCTGTCATTGATGAGGGAAGAATATCAAGCAGTTTTTGATCTATGATCTGTCAGAATTATTCATCATTCATAGATGGCACTCGTCATTCTTTAATGGAGAGAAAATATTCCAGTTCTTCATCATAGAATCTCCCACCAATTAATTTTCATCTCTCTAATGTTTCAGACAAATAAAGAAAAAAATGTCATAGTGTTTTAGTTATGCTGCGACACCGTGTTGTTATAATGTTTCATTTATGAAATAGTGTAGCTGTTACACATCATTTAATGAATCATTATTCTATGGGTTTATGAGCCAATAATGAGTTCCATTACTACACCTCATCCTCACATCACAGAGTTGTCGTGTCACGACTTTTCGGTTGAGGAAAATAAATAAAATATAATTTTAAGGTTATTTAATTTTTTTCTGATGCTATGGAAGGTAACATTTCCATTCAGCCCTTACAATCCAAATTTATGTCATTTTTTGACGAATACAGACAATTTGAGTTCAACGGTGCCCTCGAATTTTCAATCTTAGCACTAGTTCAAAAGTTAGAAAAACCCGACCAGAACATTACCTTTGTGAACATAAAAAAAGATCAAAATTTTGTTCCAGTCACACCGGCCCTCGAAATCACGTGACATCTGAGAATGTAGTCTCAAAATAATTCAATAAAATTTACAAAAAAAAATTACCCAAAAAATATGAGACAATACATTCTCCCCACCATAGGTATTTATGTCCCTGAAACCCAATACAAGGGCTAATCATTCAAATTAGGATACAGAGAATGAATATGAGCTCTAGATCCATTGTGGTCTACTAGAGATTGTCATGCAACCAATAACCGCACACCATAGGAATCAAACAACCCATATAGGACCCACTCTTGCCGATCATCTATCTCCCATAAGAACTCCTCAAACATTTCCCCATCGTCAACGTCATGCTCAATTCAATCAATGATTTGCGATGTATCATAAACATATCTTCTCAGCTGCGACACATGGAAAACATCGTGCACTTGGTGCATTTGTGGGAGAAATGATAGAAGGTACTCCACCTTGACAAATCTTCTCAGGATCTAAAAAGGACTTATGAACCGAGGTGATAGCTTCATTCCCCAGTCAAATATCTCTAATCCCCACAGGGGGAAGGCCCAATGAAACACATGGCCTCCCTACACAAGCCTTAATGGTCTCCATATCATGTCAACAAAAGACCTCTTCTAGCTCGGTGTAGTTATTATCCAAACTATGATTGTTTACACTTTCATACAGGTAGCCCATACCAACTCTGGACCCATGAGTGCTGACGCCCCTAGGTTTGTATAGTATAGAGATGATATACAAGGATTCTCGTATAAGGACTTGAATAGTTCCATGCCAATAGTGGAGTGTTATATGTTGTTGTATGAAAACTCCCCCACTAACATGTTTTTATCTCAACTACATACAAAATCAAGTATGCCAGCACAAAGCATGTCCTCCAAGGTGTGTATGGTCCTCTCTATCTGACGATTCAACTAGGGATGACAATCTATACATTAGCACAGTTGAGTCTCGAACACCTCTTGTAATACCTTCCACCATCAAGATCTAAAGATTGCATCACTGTCTGAGATGATTATTGAAGGCACCCAGTAAAACTGTACTATCTCTTGTTCTTAGAGGTGTTTTGACCCCTCTATTGGCACCTGCTCCCGAATGGGTTGGAAGTGAGCCAACATGTTGACTCGGTTAATGATCACTTAGATAGAATCATATAAATTCAATATATGTGGTATTACAATCATGAAGTCCATCAAGATACGATCCCATTTCCACTATGGTACTTGAAGTGGTTGGGAAATGCCTGCTGGATCATGATGCCCAGCCTTCATTTACTAACAAATAAGTCACCGTGAAACAAACTCGGCAACTTATTTCTCCATTCATGGCCACCAATATAGACATCGGAGGTCCTGGTACATCTTCTCTACTACATGATGTACATCAAAAGGGGATTTATGGAACTCAGTCAACACCTCCTACCGCGACTCCACTGGTACTAAAGTGGATTCTATGAAAAGGATGACGTGCTCCTCACCTATAAATAATTCATTACGAGCATGCAATGAGGATAACTGAGCACATAAGGACTTGTAGTCAATATCAACTAGTTGTGGATCCCTGAGTCATTGTATGTGTGGGGGAGTAATAGTCATCTATTGTAGATAAACCGGTCCATCATCATCCATACAGGATATCTACATCATAGCTAACTGCTTTGTCGCCTCACACAGTAGCTGCAAAATGGTCCTCAAGCTAAAGGTGTTTGCTACCACATTCCCCTTCCCTGGATTATAGACTATCTCATAGTCATATTCCTAGAGGAACTCAATACATTTATGATGTATTAAGTTCATGTCCTTTTGGAAAAATATACACCTAAGTCTCTTGTGGTCAATGTAAACTGTATATCACTCACCCATCAATTAGTTCCACCACATCTTAAATGGAAAAAACATTACTAATAACTCCAAGACATGGATTTCATAGTTCTTCTCATGCTTCCATAATTGTAATAATCCATAGGTGATCACCCTTTGCTCCTAAATCATGAAAAAACCCCTGTCTGGTCTTTGATACTTTGCAAAAGACTACATACTCAACTCCCTCCTCTGGTAGTCTAAGGATGGTGGCAATAGTCAGTCTCCTTCTCAGCACCTGGAAACTCTGCGAACATTTGTACATCCACAAGAAGGGTTGTCCCTTCTATGTCAAATATTATATGGTTTTTTCAACTCTAGAAATTTTTTTAATGAACCTATGATAGTAACCATTCAACCAAAATAATCTTTGTACCTCAGTCACACTATTGGTGGCTCCGAAGAGAGCAATTCCTCTCTCCTCGCTAGATCCAACGAAACTCCATCCTAAGAAATGATGTGTCCCAAAATTTGGACCTAGTGAATGTAGAAGTCTTAATTCAAGAGCTTACCATAAATATGGTTCTATCGGTGTATATTTAAGGCTATCCATAGGTGTGTAGGGTTCTCCTCCTCTAATGTTGAGTACACCAAGATGTCATCAATGAATACCCCAAAAAACGGTCTAGGTATGGTTGGATAATCGTGTTCATGATTCCCATGAATAATATTGGGTCATTGGACAAGCCAAAAGGCATCACAAAGAGTTAATTGGGGATATACCTGAACCTAATGTCTATCTTACGTATGTATTCATCTCGTACCCGAATATGGTGATACCCGACAATGATGTTTATCTTGGAGAACCAACTTGATCCATTCAACAAATTAAAGAGGTCATAAATTCTCAATTGTGGATATATGTTCTTCATGGTCACCTAGTTGAGGCTCCCAAAGTCCACACACAGCCTCCAAATATTTTCTTCCTTATTAGAAAACAACACTGGTGCAACCAATGTAGAAACAGTGGGCCTTCTGAACCCTTCTCCTACAAGTCCTCTAGTTGTACCCTCAACTCATAAAACTCCATAAGAGCCATCTAATGTGCTGGTGTAGATATCAGTGTCGTCCTGAGGTATTAGTAGATGAAAAAACCCACCTCTCTATGTAGAGGTAGTCTTAGAACATTATTTGGAAAAACATCCATGTACTCATCCACCACAACATGAAATCTTGGACTCTAATCAACCAAAACACTAGGGGTGAGGGTACCCAACTGGCGAGTAATCAATTTCACCCTCCTCCAAGAATCTTATTCATATTCTATAATGGATTAATTCTATATGGTGAAGGAAAATAGGGTCCCATCTATGTAGCCACACTACACTGTGTACCTAAAACTTTCGATCTGAACAAGGACAGTGGATAACCAGTCTATACCCAAGATGACATCGTAAGTCCATGGCACTGCTACTAGATGATTCAAGACAAATATCTCACCTCCTTGAGTATTAACACACAATTGTAATTTGTATTTTATCATCTAATATCCTCTCATATGTGTCTCTAGCTATAAGGATCGAGCTAACGATACCTGTAGAATCACCGAGCTTTGAATGAGAGCAATGGAAAAGAAAGACTAACAAGCACCTGTGTCTATAAAAACTGAAACTAGGGTGGAGAATACATATGTCATACCTTGGATCATATCTAGGGAACTAGGGTCATAAGTAATTGTTTCCAAAAACTAGACTCTCCCATGTCTGTCTATTCCTTGACAGGTGGACCACCTAAGGGTAGTGGCAGTAGTACCCAAACTCTTTCCCATTATAAGCTTCTCGACATACTCCACTTCCATATCTGCCTCCCTATGGACCTCCTCGCTCAAACCTCTAAATATATTTTTATTATTCCTCTAAAATATGTTTTTCATCTATATGGTGGGTCGGGAAATCTTGTTTCATGTGTCCCCACCCTCTAGACGCAAAGTAATGCCTGGCTCCTAGCTAATCCTCTCTGGTCTGGGAGCTCTGTACTGCTGACCCTGAGTCCTACGGTCGGCCACTGATAGACCAGGCCACCTTGGGCCCTCGTGTCAGCTATCTGATTCTTACTAATGACTCAACCTCCAGGGGTTTTCTGGTATATCTAAATTTCATCTCTTGCTCCACAAATAAACTCTCCACAATAAGGGCTCGTTTGAGCACCCCGGCTTGGGTAGGGATGCTGAGAGAGCCCATAATTGCCTTAATCTCCCACCATAGTCCCTAATAAAAGGCTCTCTCCCGGAAAAAATGTTATTGAACAATGTCTGTGGAGTATCATGAATTCTCTATAAACATCATTGAGTACTCAGCCACAATGATGCTTCCCTACTGAAGGTGAATCAGCTTCTGAATGCACATAAAGCCCAATGTTGTGGGGAATAACTCCTCTTGGAAAAGTTTCTCAATGTATGACAGGGTGAGGGTCACCTCATCATGTGTATTTATTTTTATACTCCACCATCTCCTTTCCAAGATCGGCTGAAGGATCATTACGAATATTGCCATATGGTCTAGCGATGTCATCACTAAGTGGCAGACCCGCATCACTACCTCTTGTCAGTCCTTTGGGACATGAATATTTATCGCTCCCCTAATTCTGGGAGGTCTCTATATCTATAATTCGTGAAAGGCACTGAGTATATGTATGTTCTTTACCATTAATGAAAAAGTAACTACTGATGAGCGGGTGGTGGAAAACCGGTACATCAACATATGGGGACATCTATAGCAATAGTCCCTAAACTGATGCATCATCGCTCTGTGGGATATCTGCATGATCACATATATGGATCCTGGCTGGTCATCCACATAGAGGAATCCTGATATATATCAAGATGCCCCACAATTAGAAGTTTATACCTGATGAACAAACTCTTATTCAAAAAGAATATATTGAGACACTTATGTAAACAATGTTTTCATGTTTATATCAATAAATAAGAATACATGGTCCTTGTGTACAAATATGTCTGTCACTACACCAACATGGGACACCCCGAATCTGAATTTCGGACTCAAAACACTAAACATTGTTTCCCCAAAAATAAAAACATTAGTCTCCTAGCCTTAGAGGTTGAAATGACCGCCCTCTGATGCCAGTTTTTCATAACCCATCCCCTGGGGCCCATGTCGTGACTACCCCAAGAATGCCTCCTGATGGCCAGGGGCTGGTGACAAGCGTTGAATGAGTCAACATACCCAATGGAGGCATTTTTCTATGTACATGTATTCACAAACATGACCAAACAAATCCCACATACTAAAAGGGGATAATAATTATACTGAAATAAGTGTTGAGTGAAAGTATAACTAAAAAAATGTTGGCCAAAATACAGACCCAATAAAAGAACAGAATATGCAAATGTACAAAGGGACTCTAGTAGCTATCTTTTAAAACCCCAAATAATTGAATGAGTATTGTACCTAATGGAAGCCAAAGTATTGTGTCATGAACTCTTGATCATACTGAGCCCCACATGCTCCTAAGACAATAAGTCCACCATCATTGGGTCTATCAGTCCCAATCCACCAATGTCTCTATCGAAAATTCGATCTTCTGCACAGGACATGACTCAAGTTGGAAGAGCGCATGCAGGATTGAGTAACTTGACACTCAGTAGGGACACAAAAAATGAAAGACCACTCAAAAACACACAACCAGAGCACTAAGAATAATCATGAATAAAAAGGATAAAGCACATGACATCTCACACTAGATATATATCTAGGATAGTGATTGTTGAATCATCAATCACATTATCGAACACCTCAGCTACAGGAGTACTCCTCCACTATGTGTACAGTGGGCTTGCTGGGTAACACAAAAGCCACATCAAACTATCATTGGACTATTGTGGTACAAATCCTTGTTGAGTAATGTGGGTATACTGAGTCACACAATCTCGTTACCACTGTGGGCCTCCTGAGTCACACAGAGGCGCTTCCCACCATAGCTAACTGAGGTACTCCTCCCCTTCACGTACCATGTGTCTACTGAGTCATGCAGTCTCACTCCCATTTTGGACCAACAATTCCACATATAGGTGCTTCCCACAAGGCCATAGTCAAGTAACATAGAGTCGCTTGTCCACAGTCTTCATGTCTCAGCCAACCGCAGGGTTCTAAATATAGTGTGCTAGTATGAACCACTCCTCAAGCCATTAGTCAAGTATGAACATCAATGAATATCTCCGTAGATACTACCCATTTATCCGCCTCATCAAAAAGGGCCCAATTTATCAAATTTCTCATCAATAGGATTCCCGATTTTTATGTTATATTCATTTTAGTAATCATGGTGGGTTGCATTTTGGTCCGGTATGAGCTGTTCAGACCAACTCGACCGACCCAGCTCGGGGGTCCCACATAGCCTGTTCTGATTCAACTCACCTGAGTTTACCTAGTTTGTGTAAGGGTATTTATGGTCTAGTATAGATATTGAGATAGGCCCAATGAGTCTCACTAGTCCCAACCTTGTTTTGATAGGGGTCCAGCCCGCTGGGTCACCCAGCGACCCGGTCTCGTCCGGCCCGCGGGGGCACAGGTCTGAACTGCCAGCAGAAGCCTGGTATATAAGGGGCATACAAATGGTGTATTACTGGGACATTGAAGCCACCATCGTGTCCCGTAGATGCCCTGAAGCTCGTTCATAGGGCCTTCAGCTGCTATGTACAAGAGGCCATGGCACGTGAAGGTGGCATGAATGTGGGCTGCTACCTCTACAACAACTGACATGCCACAACCTCCTCAACCATGGTGGTTATAGTAATTCCACCTCCTCTAATGTGGATGTCAAGGACCAGACGCCTGGTCCAAAATACTACACCCCAAACTGGTGTTGCCTCCCCCATGCCGCCAGCCAGGGCAGGCCGCCGCCGCCAATGGATTGTGGAGACACGCTGACGAAACCTTCCTTGGGCCACTGGGTTTGCTCAGGTGGTCGAATCTCTAATATATATTTTTCCTTTAGGCCACTAGGGTCACTATTATCACTAGCATGGTCATGGATTCCTACTGATATCACTTGAGGATACAACCCCAAAGAATGCATGTGCGGAGGGACCAAAGCCTTGTTCGTGTCAATCTGTGCCATCCACATTAATTGTTTAAATATTTTGGAGGTTTTAGGATGGTAGATAAATAAAAAAATTACAGTTTAAATCTAGATAACGAAATCCCAAAAATTCACCCTCCTGAAATAACGCATGATCGGTAGATAAACCTATTTACGGCTATATATGTCTTCATCGTTTAGAGAAAAAATTAGAATTGGGAAGAACATTAAACACATTAAATATCCAACATGGATTAAATATCTATTGTAGATGAGGGGAGATGCTCTGAGCCATTGTCGACCCTCAATCTATTAGCATTCGTCATCATTCGTCGATAGTGCTCGTTGTTCTTTGTTGGAGAGGAAATATGTTGGTGGTTCATCATAAAATCATTCACAGATTAATTATTGTCTCTCCAACAAGTAAATCTAATAACGATAAAACACATCTCAATGTTTTAATTTCGCTGTGACACCGCGCCATTAAAAAATTTCATTTATGAAACAGAATAGTTGTTACTCATCATTTAATGTGACATTACGCTGCCTGTTTACAATCCATTAATGACTTCCATTAATTCACTTCATCGTTGTGTCACTTTTTTCCGTTTCATTGCTTTTTTGTGGAGTAAATGAAATAAAATATCTTTTTAAATTTATTTTTTTGAAGGTTTGAAAAATAACTTCTCTGTTTGACCCTTTTTGGAAAATGTTTAGTCCATTCTTAGAAAATCGAACCATTCTGAGTTCAACGGTGCCCTTGTATTTTTATCTGAGCACCTATTAAAAATTTAAAAAAACTCGCTCACACGTTTATTTGATTGAACATTGAATTTTTTTGAGAATTTTGTTCTGGGCTCACCGGGCCTTGGAATCACAGGTTTTCAAAATGTGTAGTCTCGAAAGTGTTCAATATAAGTTTTAAAAAAAATTCAACAAGTATTATGAGTTTTTACAATTATTTTATTATTTTTTGATATAAATTTTTGACATTTGAATATGGATTGTTCTGTGTTAGGCCAAATTTCCTTATTTTCCTGGATTTCCATTTTTTATAAATTGTTTTTATTAATTCAGTAATACCACATGATTACGTATGAATATATCCTTCAATTATTTGATTATTTATGATATTTTATCCTCATTTTGACTTATATTACTATAATATTCTAATATATTAACTATTCTTTAAGTAATTCCATCTGATATCCCATGAATTTGAACGCTTAGTATTTTAATATATATTTTTCCTTTAATTATCTCAAACATGATCCACAATCTTCTCTATAGGAATCAAAAAACTAAAACAAAATCGCAATATGTTTAAAAAACAAAATCCCAATTATTGAATAAGTAAGTATGGGTTGGTGTAACTGAACATAGAAATGAATTTATATTTATATATGTTTATTATATTATAAAAATTTAATTAATTAAATATTTTTTAAAAAATAAATATATTTAATATATTTAATATTTATGAATGAAAAATAAGTAATAAATTTTTAAATAATAATCACAATAAAATTATAAACTAATAAATTAAAGATGTCCTTGTTTATGATTTATAAAACTAATTAATAATAACTATGAATATTTCAAAACATAATTTTCCTAAATTGTTTGACATTGTATTAAATAAATTTTTATTATAGTAAGAATTAAAAATTATTGAAATTGGATATTCCATAATAAACATCATTTTTGGATTTATAATTTCAATTTTACTATATGTTTATTTTTCTGTTTGTATCAAAATCATGATTTATATCATGGTGAATATTGAAAAACTAATTTATAAATAGAAGGGAAATAAAATCATTAATAATATATAAGTAGGAAATTGAAATTCATGAATCAATTTTTGAGAAAAAATATTTATTTTATTGGTGGCATTAGGATTAAAAATGATTATTTTAATTTTCATACCCACATTTAACAATTTATAACATAAGTAATATTTTCCAATTTTATTATAACTTTTTCATTTAATTTTTTAAATTAATTTTTTCAAATTATATAAGATTAGTATAATAAATTGAAATCCATTTTTTATTCATAAAATATAAATGAGTGGGATTAATTTTTTCATTATTCTAAAATAACTATTTTAGGTGAGTAATGGAATATAATAATTTTACTCATACACTCACTACTATATTATATAGATTTTATTGAAAATTAATATTAAAAAATATGTATATTTATTAATAAAAAATCAACCATTTAAAATTATTAAGTCCAATTTATAAAACCAATGGATTTTATTTAAGTAAATCTTTTACCATTTTATAAAATCAATTTTTCTTCTATTTTTCTAATTAAATTTTTTCATGGTGAAATTAGATTTTATATTTATTTTAATTACATGTAAATCATCTGTGAACAAAAATAAGCTTTTAATGTCTCTATAATTAATAAAATTTATATTTTTGGTCAATACAGATACATTATACATAAAAATAAATTTTTAAAAATGTGGTTTTTCTTTTTATATATGTTAATTGTAAAATTAAAGCCTTTCAGTCTTAAAAATTTTATTTTAGAAAAAATAATTATATATTTAAAATAATAATTAATAAATTATTAAATAATTTTAATTTTAATTTTTCTATTGAAATTATTTTCCAATGGAGAATGTGGTGTTACCACGGTAATAGAAAATTATGGTAAAAGTGATTTAATGTAGTTCATAATGATCAAACATGTGAAAAAATATTTAATATTATATGGTCGAGGGAGTCCTAAAAATTCCTCTTTTCCACACCATTAATTTCTGTTTTAGATCATTATCCTTGAAAATGGTGTACTGTAATCAATATATTATAAGTTCACAATAAAATAATGTTTTCATCACTTATTATTATAGACCACATCATTCGCATTTCTCCACCCTTTTGAAAGAATTATGTTGGTCTGAGTGGATACACAAGAGGGGGGTGAATTGAATTCCAATTAAAATTTCTGTTAAAAATATTTCTGTTAAAATCCCCCTATTTAAAAACAAGTTAAATTTTAGTGAATTTATAACGATTTTGAGTGTTCAATTAGATTCTCAAAGATTGATTAAGTCTCAATTAATTTAATTTGAAAATTAAATCATCTTTTGAAACTAACTTACTGATTCATAATAAATATAAACACTTGTTAATTTAACTATCAAAGTAAATTTAAAAACAAATTGTACTTCAATGTAATTAGCAGTGGAATATGAAATATATATATTATTATTTTAAACATAAACAAATATGCATAGTAGATGTAACCAAAACGATCAGTCTCAAGACGAGACTTGTTACTCTCAAACAATTTATATAAATTTGATCCACACCCTAGATCGGGGTAAATAACAGTGAAATCATTGAACATGTACAGAAACCTCTACAACAGTTCTACGTGGGAAAACCAACAACAGCTCACAGGCTGTCCAGGTCTTACTTGACCACTACCACTATCCACAGTGGGGTACAAGGGAGTTATTGAGTTTGAATGAGAATTTAGAAATCCTCTATCTTGGCACAGAAGACAGTGTGTATATATAAAATATATAGAGCATACCCACTGCTCAAAATGTAAATAAAAGAATCAATAAAAGAGTAGATAAGGGTTTACAATGCTCTAGTGATGTGAAGTGCATCTCTAGACTATTTATATTTATCAGAAATGCTTCTCAGTCCTTATCTGGTTTTTGTTTGAAAAACAAAGTGTCATTTTCTTCCCTGTTTTTCAGGTTCTGCTTCAGCTTGAGTGCATGAAGTTTTTGATGTAGTTCTTTACTCAATATTCAACTTGTGTTCTCCTATAGAATGAATGGCTTCGTGTATCTCTAGTTCTCTTCCAGTATGAATATATATTTTTTTACTTTTGATTGAATGCACCATGTTTCAATGCTATTCAACCCTTTGCTTTTTACACCCATCTTTTTCCTTCTTAGTTCTCTATCTGCCCGGTCTTTTTCCTTCGTTTAATAGCTCTCAACTCTGTTAAAATGAATGATTACCTTTTTCATGGGTACTAGTTACGGTTCCTGGACATGCCAACACATATCATTAAATAAAAATCATTACATTGAAATCATCAAAGATAACTGTTGCATAATAAATAAAAAATATTTAGAATATTGAGTTCGGCTTGTCAAGCATTTGTTAGTAGCCTTATGTCGGTATAAGTGTAACGGTGGTCATTGTATAGGAGTGACCTTTTTTCAGTATCTCTTGGTCTATCGGTAGCTCTTTCATGATGTATCGGTAGCTCCTGTTATTGGTAGCTATTTGATATTGTATCAATAGCTCTATATACCGGTGACTTCATCTATTTGTAGACTTCTCTTCTATCGGAAGACATTACTTCTATCGGTAGCTTCATATCGGTAGAATTGACAATATCGTTAGAATTACTCTATTGGTAACTCTAGTGAACTAGTAGCTTGTATCAGTAGACTTTTAGTCTGTGCATATCGGTAGCTCCGTTTTATTCCAATGTATTATATATATCGGTATACTTATGCATACCGGTAGACATGTTCTATCGCTAGCTCAGTTTCTGTCGGTAGATGTCTGTATCGCTGGACATGATCTATCATACATGTGGTTACCGGTATACTTATACACATCGGTAGCTCTTTGTATTGGTGACCTTTGCCAATCGGTTACTATGTCTATCAGTAGAGTAAGTCTATCGGTAGCTATAGGCATATCAGTGAATTAACACTTCTTTTTTATGAAGAACACATCTGATTGAGTTAGAATGAATTCAAAACTCATATAATAATAGATAAACATTGATTAACATATTTCAAGGATTATTTTTATATTATTATCATCTTGATAATAGAATATCATAGATTGAAAGAATTAATATATAGATAAACATTATTTGGGATTATCAATGCTTGTGAAAGCATAATTGGGATTATCAAAACATGTGAGGTCAACAATCTCCCCCTTTTTATTAATCACAACTTATGATATTATAATCCTAATATAATCAGTAATGAATCAAAGGATATATTATTAAATTCAATTGTATCAGAGAAAACAATATAAGATGTGAAATATGAAATGTACCAGAGGTAGAATTGAATGAAATGGTATCAAAGGTACAAGATACAAAGCATATTAGCTCTCCCTTAGAATATATTTCTCCCCCTTTTGCATGAAAGTTATTAGTCCTAGATAAAATTTTTCTCCCCTTTTAATATTTATCCCCCTATGTGATAATCAAAAAGTGGAAAACAACAAAGAGAAAAGGAACAAAATGAGAAAGAAGAGACAACCATTTTTATTTTATGTAGAAAAAATGTACAAGGAAATAAAACAAAATAAAAGTGATTCCTATCAAATATCTTAGACACCTATTCAACTAACATCCTCAGCATGAGATTTCCCCTTGGGATCAGAAGAAGATTCAGGTGAGGTGGATGCAGGAGAAGGCTTAGGAACACCATAAATGATCACAGGAGGCTTAGCCACTGAAAATATTCATGGCCTATACTGAGTAGTCCTCTGAGTGATCATAGGATTGAGTCTTCTAATAGCTTGAGTAGGGGTCATCTAAACCGGAGAAGCAGTAGAGGAAGAGGCAGGAAAAGCTGGAGGTATAATCACTGGTCTGGCATCGACATGCATGAAAGGAAACAAAACATTTCTGAAGTCCATAATTATTCCTCATCCTCTTTCCATACCAGATATGAAATCATCCTTGTTCTCCATGAATTTGACCAAGGTAGGAGTCAGTTCTATTAGCTTTGTGACATGCTCTCTGAAGTCTTGATTAACTGGTGAAAGATTCATATTTTCTAGCATAAGCATGAAATGATTTTTGAGCTGGTGTTTGGTATAAATATTTTGAAAATAGTATTCAACCTTTTCTTTCACTTCTTTCAGAGAGGCAGAGGATTCTATCATATAGTCTTGGAATATCATTATTATTTCTCTAGCTAAATATCTAGTAGAAATCACTACTTTTCTCAGGTCGGATGAGTCCACAGAGACATTGGTTGATGATGAACCGAGCCCCTCCATCATCATAGATGATATTTGATCCAAATCTACTGATGTTCTGGAGGCAAGAGAACCAACAAAGAAATATAATGTTTCCTTGAATTTTTTGGTCAACCCACTGATAAGATTTTGGACTTGGGAATCCTGGGAGTTGACATGATATTTCATAGAGGTTTTAAAACCTTCAAAGATTGATATCACCTAGCTCAAAACACCTTTTACATAAACTAAATCATTATCTGATTGGGATTTAGAACTGATATAATATTCTAATGAGATAACAGATTTCCTAAGAGCTTCAACAATTTCTTCCAGTCTAGACAACTAATTCTGGAAAGCTGTAACTTCATCAACTAACTATTCCATAAAGGTAGAGTCATTAAAGTAGAGAGAGAGTTCAAAAGACATTTCCAAATTATTCATATCTTCAACAAAGAAGTTCTTTTACTCGGCTATAAAAACACTAAAAGACTGTTTCAGCTCATTCTTTAATGATTAAAGATCACCCCTAGTGATCATATCAGCAGGTGCAACCACAACAGGTGATCTTTCAGATGCTATACTGGCTACTGAGTCATTCATAATTCATTGAATTGATGACACCAGTGAAGCTTCCATTTTCCTTATTTCTTCCACAAAACTAATTTTGAGATCAGACGTTAGCTTATCCAGATCATGCATTCTGACCAAATCTTCAGGTAACAGTTCAGTCTGAATATCATAATTGATTTTTGGTCTATTTAGGGATGCCTCATTATCGGAATCGGGATAGTCCAATCCACAAAACACAAAACATGGGTCTTCTTCCCAATCCTCAATTTCAACAGCCACTGAAACACTACCAAAACTGGTTTGACTCTCCCCTCAACTGGTTCATTCTCTTGTACAATAAGAGCATTCTATGTAGGTCTTTCTTCCTCAGAAGAATCTTCTACAATCAACTCTATCTCTGCAACAGCTACAACAGGAGGAGGTTCCTCTAAATTTGGAACAGGTCCTTCCATATCACCCACTACTTCATTAACAGGAACATCTGAGCTTCCAATCAAGAGACTCAAACATAAGCAAACAGAATCAGAGCCTTCAGATTCATGCTCTCTTTCTTCTTAATTCTCATGGACTAGCTTGGATTCCTCATTAGAATTAGATTCTTCTTGTTCAAAGTCTTTCTTTCCTGAAGATAAAATTTTAGCAACAGAACTTGTGGGGAAAGTATGGATCCCTTCCATCATCCATAGAAGTCTCATCTTCATCAGCCTCATCACTATACTCAGGTTCTTCTTCAATAGGTCCTAGAACTAGATCCCTCACATTCATAGGCCTTGAAAGATGATTCATAGGATTGAATTTATCATACACCTTCTTGTCATCATTAACCCATTCTTCTCTCCATGGGTTCTAGTTTATCTTCATATATTTACAAAATATGCTTGTGATACAGAAATTATTCCTTACTACCACTATCTCATCTTGAGACTCAACTACTCATTTCACTTTGATCATCACTGATATCAACATGGAAAAGAATAGGGAATTTGTCTTTGATTTTGGTCTGATCATATCCTCCATTGGAAACATTATCAATCTCCACAGATTCACTTTCACACAACTTCTTAAGAGGTGTAAGAGATAGATATCTTGATATCTTAAATTCACAAATTCCCCTCTCCTTGGTATTAAGACATGCTGAACAAATTTGAACATCAATCTTTTCTCTCCATCTATTTCAGTATCCACCACTTGTCTATGATTTCCACTAGCCGTGAGCTCTTCTAGGGCAGTTTTAGAATCGAATATATCACTTGTAGGTGGTATTGATTTCAAGACAAATCCAGAAGCACCTTATTGTGGAACCATTAGGCATTCAGACCACTGAGTATAAGAAAAAGATATCTCATTTCCATTCATAAAAGAGATCACTTGGTTCTCATCGTTTGATTTCTCAAAACTCACAAACTCATAAAATTGTTTCACTAGTTCGGATAAAAGGGGACATTGTTATTCAAAAAACAATCTACCCACTTTTGATCTTCCAGTACCTCGAGCACTAATGTTTTTCTAGCCAACAACCATTCCACGCACAGCTCTTTTTCGATCACAATAACTCTATTTTGCAAATCAGGGTTCACTTGTCACCTTCCTGATCTTGTTCTACCATCACTACCTCTTTATTTGGGCGCGGTCTTCAGCTTCATTTCATTCGGCTCTTCAAAGTCGTCATTGATGGTAGGATGTTTGGTTTTTTCCATCTTTGGGTTAAGGAATTTAGGGTTTTCGAGTAGTTCGGGAAATAAGGCATGAGGGAATAGGATTTGAGGCTCGGTGGATTGAGAAGTAACTAGGAAATGGTTTTATAATTTATGAATCATAAAATAAATAAATAGAATAAAATAAAGTAAAAACGTTTTAGATTCTGGTGGCAGACATAATTTTTAAACAGCGCACTCATCGGTAGGGTTTATTGTTGAGAATTCCAATCAGTGAGGTGCATCGGTGAGGTTACATCGGTGAGGTTACATCGGTGAGGTTACATCAGTGAGGTTACATCCATGAGGTTACATCGGTGATGTTACATCGATGAGGTTACATTGGTGAGGTTACATCGGTGAGGTTACATCGGTGAGGTTACATCACATCGGTGAGGTACCTACCGATCAAGTTTAATCATTCCCAACTCATGTCTAATGTAACTTAACCTATCAAAACTTAATGGTTTGGTGATGATGTCATCTAATTGATTTTCAGTACCTATAAATTCAAGAGTAATATCACATTTTTGGTAATTATATCTCAAAAAGTGGTGTCGTACATCAATGTGTTTAGTCCTGGAGTGAGATACAACGTTCTTCGAAATATTTATTGCACTAGTGTTATCACGGTTAATTGAAACATGATTCAAATCATATCCATATTCCTAAAGAGTGTATTTCATCCACATAACTTTTGCACCGCAACTACCAATAGCTGTATACTCTGCATCAGTAGTAGACAAAGCTACAGAATTCTGATTCTTACTACACCAAGATACTATGGATTTTCCCAATAAATGGCATGTTCCAGAGGTGCTTCTTCTATCCAACTTGCAACCTGCAAATTCAGCATCTGAATAACTCATTATGTCAAAAAAAAATTTAGATAAAACAAACCTAAAATTACAGTGTGTTTAAGATACTTTAAAATTTATTTAACAATAAGTAAATGAGACTCTTTTGGATTATCTTGAAATCTTGCACACATACATATACTAAACATAATATCTGGTCTACTAGAAGTAATGTAAAGTATGCTTCCAATCATACCTATGTAATTGGTTTATCCACTAGTTTCTTTATTTCATCTGCATTCAATTTACAAACTATTATCATAAGAGTATGACATTCCTTAATACTATCCAAACCAAGATGTTTAAAAATATCCTTTTTATATTTAATTTGATTCAAAATAATACCATTTCCATTCTGAAAAACATGAAATCCAAGAAAATATTTGAGTTATCCCATTAGGCTCGTTTCAAATTCATTTCTCATACTATTTGAAAAATCATTACATAAAGAATGATTAAAAGATCCAAAAATAATATTATCAACATAGATTTGTACTATTAAAACATCTTTCTAAATTCTTTTAATAAAAAGATTTGGATCAGTAAGCCCTTTAGTAAAACATTTTGAAATAAGAAAACTACTAAGTCTATCATACCAAGCTCTTAGAACTTTTTTAGATAATATAAAGCTTTATATAGCTTGAAAGCTTGATTTGGAAAATGAGAATAAGTAAATCCAGGTGGTTGTTCAACAAAAACATCTTCAATTATAAAGCCATTTAGAAAAGTACTTTTGACATCCATTTGATATAACTTGAAATTTAGATGAGATGCATAGCCATGTAGGATCCTAATGGCTTCTAATCTAGCTACAGGTGATAAGGTTTCCTCATTGTCTATTACTTCCTCTTGAATATATCATTGTGCAGCTAACCTAGCTTTGTTTCTAACTATGTTTCCAGACTCATCATCTTTGTTTCTAAAAACCCATTTAGTGCCTATTGTCAATGTGTCCTTAGGTCTGTCAACTAATTCCCAGACCTTGTTTCATTCAAATTGATTTAGTTCTTCATTCAAAGTCACTACCCAAAATTCATCATTGATAACATCATTGATATTTTTAGGTTCTAACTATGAAAGAAAATCATGATGTTCAACCTCGTTTCTTAGAGAAGCTCTAGTCTGTGTCCCTCTATAATGATTACCAACAACAGCATCCAAAGGATGATTCTTTAGAATCGAAGATAATATAGCAAAGGTCGGACTAGAAATTTAAGGTTCATCTATAGGTTCAGGTTCAACAGAATAAGATTCTAGAATATGTCCATATCTTGTTGTTTTTACAGAAGGTTCTTTAGTTTTATAATTATGGTACTGAACGGTCAAATCTTCTCCAAGATTTTCAAGAGAAGACTTAGGTTCATGTGTATAGGTTTCATCAAAATTGATGTGAACAGACTCTTCCACACATTTGGTTCATTAATTAAATACTCTATAGGATTTTCTAGTTAAAGAATAACCAAGAAAAATTCCTTCATCTCTTTTATAAGAAAACATGTCAAGATTATCCTTGGTATTTAGAATAAAGACTTTGAAACCAAAGACTCTAAAGTAACTAACTTTAGGTTTCCTATTGAACCAAAGTTCATAAGGGGTCTTCTTAAGAACAGGTCTAATTAAGACTCTATTGATAATATAACAAGCTGTATTCACAGCTTCAACCCATAATTAAACAAGTAGGTCATACTCATTAAGCCTAGTTCTTGCAATTTCTTGAAGGGTTATATTTCTTCTTTCTACTACACCATTCTTCTAAGGTGTCCTACGGGCAGAAAAGTTATAACTATAGCCATTATGTGAGCAGTAAGATTCAAACTCATGATTTTTTAACTCACAACCGTGATCAATTCTTAGGGTTTTAATCATATGCAAACTAAGGTTTTCTACAGACATGGAGTATTTAACAAAATAAGAACAATCTTCACTTTTGTGTGCTAAGAAGTATACCTAAGTATATCTAGAAAATTCATCTACTAATACATAGACATAGTGCTACCCATTTAAACTAGAAACTCTAGATGGTCCAAAAAATCAATGTGAACCAACTTGAGAGGTTGAGAAGTTGAAACTTGTTTCTTTGATTTAAAAGAAACATTATGTTGATTTCCCATTTGACAGGGATTACAAATTTTTTTTTTGGGAATTCAAGTTTAGGTAGGTCTCTAACATAGTTTTTCTTAGTCAGTCTTCTATGTGAATGAATGTTGTAGTGTCATAATCTTCTGTGCCAAATCCGGGATTCCTTATGAAAAGCATTTAAACAAGTTACATTTTTCTTGGCTAAAGAATTCAAATCAACAGCATAAACATTTTCATTTCTCAAGGTAGAAAATATTAAAACATTTATAGTGTTAAAATCATTACAAGAATAAATTTCAAACTTAACATTAAATCCATCATCACATAACTGAGAAATACTTAACAGATTATATTTAAGTCCATCAACAAATAAAACTTTAGAATTTAAAACTGAATTAATGTGACCAATTTGTCCTTGGCCGATGATTTATCTTTTAGAGTTATCACCAAATGTGACATAGCCTCCATCAACCTTTATTAAGCTTTTAAATCATGAATAGTATCTGGACATGTGTCTTGAACATCCACTATATGTGTACCATACCTTCTTGTGGGAACTCTTTAAGTAGGTCTCCAGCAAAACCGATTTAGATGGAAAATGATTTTGGTACCCAGATCTTCTTGGGTCTAGATAAGTTAGCAAGAAAACATTAAGGAACCCAAATTTGTCTTATGGGTCTCAAATGATGCATAGATTCCACTTATTTTGAACGATAAACTCTATTTGATTTATAAAAATGTGAATAATTAGTTGATTGCTACGAATTTCCAGAACTGTAACTAGAAGAATTTTGTCCAGATTTAGGAATAAATCTATTTTTGGTAAACTATCTCTGTCCAGGTTGGTATCCCAAACTATTAGTTTTATTTGGTGCCACTTGATTACCTATAATTTGAGTTAGAGTGTCTTTTCCATTTGTGAACTTTTCTAAGTATTTTATAAGTTGCTTATTATACATTTTCTGTTCAGTATTTTACTTAAGAAATTGAGAATTGTTTTCCTTTTCAACATCAAGAGATGATTTAACAGTGCTATATAAATCATGTTGTTTCATTAAGGCTTTTTACTTGTCCTTAATTTCATTACAGGTCTCTTCTAACATTTTACAGTATTCAAATAGTTCTTCACCAGAAATGTCTTCAAATTCAGAATCAGATTCAGAATCAACTCTAGAATAATATGAATTTAAAGCAGGAGTGTCAAGTGTTACCTCAGATGTGTTTTTCATAAAACACTTGTTAGATTTATGAGAATCTTAATCCTTAGAAGAATCAGAATCACTTGAAGTGTCTTCTGAAGTACTCCAATTTTCTTTCAATTCATTCTTATAATTGTTCTCCTTGTAGTCATATTTCTTCATGAACTTCAATTTTGGAATGTCAGTTTTTACATCTCCTTCCTTTTTCACTCATAGAAGATGACTTCATCACTTTTATCAGGCTTCTTCCAGCCTTTCGTCTAGTGACCCTTGTTTTCATATTTACCTCTCTAGTTTGATTTTCTGAAGAATTTCTTCTTCCTATAGAATTTCTCAAATCTTATGGCTATTTGAGCCATCTCAGCATCACTTTCAGAGTCTAAGTTTTCACTCCTGGAGCTTTTAGACTAAATGTGAACATTCTCGTTGTCCTTGATCTTTGAGTAAGTAGAATTAAAAGCCACTGACTTCTTTTTAGGTTCATCATATTTTTCCTTATTCACCTTGATTTTTTTCTCATAAATCATAATCTTAACAATACTCTCCTAAATAGGTAGTGAAATTATATCACATGATTCTCTGATGGGAACAGAAGTGCCTCTCCATCTTTCTGGAAGAAATCTTAATATTCTCATAATTTGTTCCTTTGTGGGAACAACCTTTCCAAGAGAGCTAATTGTATTGAAAATCTCATTGAACCTGAGATACATGTTAGAAATAGGTTCATCATGCTTCATTTTAAAATTATAATATTTAATATTATAGGTATTCATCATCATTTATTTCACATTGGTTGTTCCCTCATGGTAAATTCCCAAAGTATCCCACATTTCATAAGCAGTTTTGTAATGAGATATTCTATTAAACTCTTCATCTCCTAGAGCACAATACAGGGCATTCATATCTTTATAATTATTATTTTAAGCAGTCTTAGTAGGTTCATCCCATCTATTTTTAGCAGTTTCTAGAATTTTATATTGAGTTTCTATTGCATTCCAGATATTAAATCCCATACTCTCTAGATGAATTTTCATCTTAAGTTTCCACTGAGAATAATTTGTACCATTAATGAAATGTGGCTTGTTGGTAGTAGCACCTACTATTCTATCATTCATAACTAGATTTTAGGAAATATATTTAAAGAGATAATATTTAAACTAACATAAATTTATGATCTTTAACGATTAATCTAAAATAACAGATGAAAAAGAGAGTATTTTGAAAACATTTATAATTAAAAAAATCCTCTGATACCAAATGTTGGTCAGAGTTGATACTCAAGAGAGGGGGGTGAGTTGATTTCTAATTAAAATTTCAGTTAAAAATATTTCTGTTAAAATCTACCAATTTAAAAACAAGTTAAACTGTTGTGAATATATACATATTGTGAGTGTTCAATTAGTTTCTCAAAGATTGACTAAGTATCAGTTAATTTAATCAGAAGATTGAATCATCTTTTGAATATAACTTACTGATTCAAAATAAAAATAAACACTTTCTAATCTAACTATCAAAGTAACATTACAAACAAATTGTACTTCAATGTAATTAGCAGCTGAATATGAAATATATATATAGAGTATAATTTTAACCTTAAAAAAATGCACAGCAAATGTAACCAAGAGATTCAGTCTCAAGCCAAGACATAGTGCTCTTAAACAATTTATATATATTTGGTCCACACCCTAGATCAGGGTAACAAACAGTGAAAACATTGTCCTGGTACAAAGACCTCTAACACAGTTCTATGTGGGAAAACCAACAACAACTCACAGGCTGTCCAGGTCTTACATGACCTCTACCACTATCCATAGTGGGGTACAAGGGACATATAGAGTATGAATGATGATTTAGAAATCTTCCATCCATGCATACGAGAAAGTGTGTATATATAAAATATACAGAGTATACACACTACTCGAAATGTAAATAGAAGAATCACTAGAAGAGTATATAAGAGTTTAGAATGATCTTGTGATTTAAAGTGCAGCTCTGGATGCTTTTGATTGATCAGAAATGCTTTTGAGTCCTTCTCTGGTTGTTTTCTGAAAAACAGAGTGTCATTATCTTCCTTCGTTTTCAGGTTCAGCTTCAACTTGAGTGCATGAAGTGTTTGATATAGTTCTTCACTCGATATGCAGATTGTGTTCTCCTCTTGAATGAATTGATTTGTGTATGTCCATTGCTCTTACAGTTTGAATATAGCCTTTTCCTTTTGTGTGAATGCACCACGTTTCAATGATATTTAGCCATTTGCTTTTTAAACCTTTCTCATGCCTTCTTAGCTCTCTATATGTCTGGTCATTGTCCTTCCTTTTATAGCTGCTAGCTCTGGTAAAATGAATGATTACCTTTTTCATGGGTATTAGGTATGGTTCCCTGATATGCCAACACATATCATTAAATAACATTGATTGCATTAAAATTCTCAAAAAAAAAACGTTTCATAATAAATTAATAATATTGAGATTATAGAGTTTAACTGGTCAAGCATTTGTTAGTAGCCTTTTGTCGGTATAAGTGTAACAGTGGTATTTGTATAGCAGTGACCTTCTATCAATAGCTCTGGCCCTATCGGTAGCTCTTTGATCATGTATCGATAGCTCCTGGTATCGGTAGAAACTGGATCTTGTAACGGTAGCTCTATATATCGGTGAATTCATCTATAGGTAGACTTCGCTTCTATCAGAATACTTCGCTTCTATCAGTAGCTTCATATCTATAGACTTTCCTATATCGGTAGAATTACTCTATCGGTAACTCTGGTGTACTGGTAGCTTGTATTTGTTGACTTTTAGTCTCTGCATATTAGTAGCTCTGTTTGATTCTAGTGAAGTATATATATAGGTAGACTTATGCATACCGTTAGAATTTTTCTATCGGTAGCTCGATTTTTGTCAGAAGTTTTCTGTATCGGTGGACGTGATCTACAGACATGTGCTTACTGGTAGACTAATACACATCGGTAGCGCTGTGTATCGGTGACCTTTACCTATCGGTGACTATGTCTATCAGTAGACTATGTCTATCGGTAGCTATAGGCATATCAGTGACTTACCACTTCTATTTTATGCAGAACACATCCGATTGAGTTAGAATGAATTCAAAACTCATATAATCATAGATAAATATTGATTAACATATTTCATGGATTATTTTAATATTATTATCATCTTGATAATAGAATATCACATATTGAAAGAATTAATATATAGATAAACATTATTTGTGATTATCAAAACTTGTGAAAGCATAAATGGGATTATCAAAACAGGTGAGGTCAACAAATTACCTCACCAAAAAACATTTTTTAGTCTCTCATAAGAACCATCAAAACTCCAATGAAGAAAGAGTCTCACCAAAAGGATAATTTAAGTAGTCTTAATTTGTAACCTAATAAATATAATTTAAGATAAAGGTAATACTCCCCACATAATGATTCAAAGTTATTATTTTCATTTTCACCCATCAAGTCCCATTTATCCATGAAGGTAGGAAAAACTATAATTTTTACTAAAATAAAAGTTAATATACTAATGGAATATATTTCATATAGTTTCTCCCTAAATCATTTGAATAAAAAAGCATCCTCATCGTGTGTCTGGACTACGACATCCATGAACGACCTGTTTTCTTTCCATGACCACCAAATATTTTTGAATTTAAAAATTTATTAATTATGTAAACGTGATATTTTTGAATATATTAATATTTAATAACGATAGTATATAAAAATTTATAAGTAATAAAAATAATAAATTGTTGTATTAACCATAATCAACTTGAATTGACGTATCAATGAACATTTATTAATTTGGATCTTCATGGGGTATCCTCTAAAAATTCATGATTATTAATATAATGTAAAAATTAAAAACATAAACCCAAAACATTATGCAAATGATGATGTTATTTTACCAAACTCTTGATGATGCTCTAATAATTGAAATTATTATAACTAAATTAAAAAAAACTACACCGAGTAACTATCATTAGAGAATATTATTATAAAAAAAGTTCCAAAACATAATTTATAGACATTATAAAATAAAATATTAATGAATAATTTCATGATTTATATAATTAATAACCTTATTTTATTTATTCAAGATGTTATTCTCATGTTAAAAAAACTTTCAAACATTAGGTAAGGGGTTTTAACTGAATTTATCTCCTTTAAAATATATTTTCATGTTATGGTAAATTTTATTATTTAAATGAATTAAACAAATCCCAATAATATATTTTGAAATAATCCATTATTTAATTAATTTTAGTTATCAAATATATTATTCTTACACTTCCAATGAATGTTTATTCAAAAAATTATTATGCCGAAAGGGTTTCATCTCAAAAAATTTCTCTTTGATACCCATAATCTTTTATGAACTGAATTAAAATTAAATCTATTTTACACAAACTATTGGATAAATAATTTCATTATTTACCTTAATTAATGGTATGTTTACATTAAAATCAAGATCTCTCTCTTTCTAGTGGTTTTTATTATAATTTTTCTTATGGAAAAAAATTTCTGTTGAATCCCCCTTCAATAGAGAAATCCTTGATACTAAGAAAAAATATAAATTTTTATAGTGTATTTACTACCTCATTGACCTATTATTTCATAAAATATTATTGAAAATGAAAATATCACTCCCATTCATGTTATCCCTTATTGTTGGATGTGGTTTATTTTTTCACTAAAATATACGGGTCTCTCTTAGGTAATGTGTATTTCTTATGTTATATCGTTTCACAAAAAGTTTATCTTTCCAATTTAATGGTATACTGTATTTATATATTTGAAGATTACATTCAATTCACATATTTTATTAGTTGTTATTTATAATACTTTATGAATATTTAACTATATCATGAATAACATTCATCTCCTTAATAAACTATTTCACCTCATTGTCCATACTTTTTCCATCATTGTAATATCCTCCATTTTATTTGAAAGTGTCATTAATTATAATAAGAACATATATTTATAAATAACATTTCTTATTTTTTAAATAATGATTCATAATAATATTTTACACTGTGGGATTTCAAGAATTGTAATTTTGATCATAAAAAAGATCCCCGGTATCACCAATATGCCTTTCCTGTTACACATTCTGATTATTTTTATCCCTTTTATTCCATATTATTTTTATTTACCTATTATAATTTTTATATATTCCCTTAAATATATATATATGTTTAAATATATTATTTACAGACTGTGATATCATTTTTTTAGTTCCCTTCGAAATATATTACTATTATGTAAACTTAGATTGAGGGATAATTCCGACATATTATCTCACATTGATAATATCTCATATTAAATGATTTGAATCCATAATAAATTAATAAACATTCAATATTTTATGGGGAATCAACTAAGTTCAATTATTGTATTATGTAATATTATAAGAATATTCCTTCTTTAAATTATCATAGAGTTTTTTCACAAAACATCTCCTAAGTGATACATTCTTATTCTTTATTACCCAAGATCATTTTCATTAATTTTATACATTGGAAATTATTTTTCATGTCTTAAGTTAATATTTCAACTCATATTGTTAAAAATAATTTAATCAGTTATCCTATGAGGAATAATTATTATTTAGCAATCGGTTATGCATTTAATCAGAATAATGTAGCGAACTTCTTCATCAGGGGTTTGATAATGATTACAATTTATATATGGTTTATTTTATCTAGTGCAATACATATATAAATAAATATTATTATGTGATGGTTTTGTCTATTATATCCCACCAATTCGTTTTGTAATGTTAATGTCCAATGATATACCATTTACGGTTCATGAATGGTTATCCTAAGAATCTTTTTTATGTTTCGTGCATGATTGGACTAATAAAATTATGTTATGATAGTAGTTACCAAATAATATGTTGATTATGATGTAAGTTATCCTATGTTATGTATTCTTAGTCGTTATCCTTAACATGTTCATATTATTTCATTATTAATGATGCTTATTAATGACTATGATTTTATGATTATATGCATACATTTCTGTATTAGATCATTTCATTAATGTGATCATTATATTTTTTGATATCATGTTATTCCTCTTGAATATCATGGTATGATATATTACCATGTTTATTCTGTTGGTGTCCATTCTATAACACAATTTTAATTACGTATTTTTACCTGGGTATTAAATAATGTTTTAGATGATACGTTTTGATTTAGGGGTACTCTGTAATGTTTTTAATAATGATATTTTCTTATTATTTATTATGATTATGAATTTATGTGTCCAACCATTAAACGAAAATTCGACACTCATTATCGTATGTATAATTAATTGAAATTAATGTTATGTGTGAGAAAACAAAGACAAATTATGTCATGGGTAAATATAGTTCTTATTAAATGATATATTAGTTATACATTGGATAATATAATCATATAACCAAAGTGAAAAATCTTGAGGGAAGTATATTGAATAAGATATTGTGCTTTAAAATATCATAAAATTATGGTAAATTATTTATTTTATTGGTTTAAATGAAATTAATTACATGTAAGGATACTGGTAATTGTATACGGGATCTGATAGAGTCATAACTATGAGAAAAAAATGGAAGAGTGAATATTATGTATTAAATCAATAGCGACCTAGTTCATGGAAAATTTTTCTGACAACACACGTCGATAAGAAATATTTAAGTATATACATTGTTTAACATCCTTTTATATTTGAAATTTTAAGAAGGATTTGTTTCGTAATTTAATTAAGGAGATAGGTTAATAATAAAGAAATAACCTAACTTAATATAAAGAAGGTAGAATGAAGAAATTTATAGTATAAATCATGTATGACCTAGTTGAAAGGAAATTATAAAACATAAAAATAAACTTGTCAATATGGAAAATATATTATAATTGTGAAATCATAGTCCTATACTCTTATTATTTATCATAAATATCTTGGTTTAAATTTTCATGAAACAATTTCTTGAGTATGAAGATGATAATGATATGTATCTAAAAATAACTATATATTTAACTTAATAATGAGAATAATGATATGGTTAGAAATCATTATATTTTTCTGTTATGATAGAAAATGTTAGTATCCTTGTCTTTCTTATTGTAGTGAGGTTGATACCATCATAGAAATTAATAAAAGTAATATTCATTAATGAGTGATATTTATCTTTGGTATTATTGAATATATGAAATGGTAAGAGGGTAATGTGTTACATAAAAGGATATTTTCAGTCAAATTTTTTCTTGAAATGTATGAAATCATATATTAAATGGAATTAGAAACCTTGTATTTTTATTTTATTACATAGATATTTTTTGAGTATAACTATTAATAATTCATGATTGAGTCATTATTAACTCATAAGATTTATATATTCTTGATATTGAGGTAAATAAGTGTTTATCTATTTTAAATATTTATGTTAGATACTTTTAGTAACCTTAATATTAATAAATGATGAATTTAATTTTTTGTGATTTTTATATAAATTTTGGGCTTATGAAATATATATAAACTATTGTGTGACAATATAGTCTATTGGTTGAAGATATGAATAAATTATTAATAGAAATATGATTTCAATAAGGTTTAATATATTTTTTATTCAAATGTGAGAGGTATATATATAATTTTTTAAATTATTTTCTGAATGATCAATATTTATTGAGGAAAAATTAGTATCTTTGTATAGAATAATAATTTGAGGAAGCATTCATATTAAAAGTTATATACTAAATGATTAATATGTTCATAATAACCTTAACTATATTTATTAGTTATAATTAAATAAAATTATGAGGATTCCAATTATTTAAGGGGGTAGATGTAATGACTAAAGATTTCAATATATGTTTTCCTCTAATTAAGTAAAATATTTTCAATATAATTCCCCACACACACAACCAAAATAATAATAAACTATGATATGTTTAGACCATTAAACCCATCCATTTTAATTATTTGGTATGAAATGGATTATATAAATTTTTAAATATACTATTTAACGTATATAATGTTTATTTTATTCAAATTAACATAATTCATTAATTTGATAAATAATATATAATTTTTACGGAATAAATTTTATGAAATAAATAAATAAATATATATATATATATATATTATTAAATTATTAATTTAAAAAAATCTAATATTGACTTATTTATGATTTCATTATCATTCTTTTATAGAAATTATGAAGAACCAAATTTATTTTAAATAATTAATTTCTTATAAAAAGTGTTTCTCATCATATATTATAATTTTTCCAATGAGTTAACAATGAAACAAGTAGGAATGTAATTTAAACTAATGAAAATTATTTTCGGATTTATATTGACAAAATTACATTATAAAGAATTTTGGGGTTCTCCAAAAAAGATTTATTTTTTGTTCAATAATACATAATACCATTTTAAAAAAATCATGAATTTTTAGAATTTTTAGTTTATAAGTAGGAAACATAATTTCATAAAACCATTTTATAGGACTATATATGTATTTTATAATTTTATTTACGATTTAAATTTTGGTGGTCTTAAATTACAATCTTATATTAATCATTTTAGAACAAAAGTTAATCTTTTCAATAATGTTTTTTAATATATTATTCATTATGTATTTTCAAATCACTTATTTACATATATATAATTTGAATAAAATAAATTTTCAAACATTATTTATTAATCAATTAAAAATAATAATAGAATTAATTTTTTATAGTTTTATAAAATAATCATTTTTTATGGGAATAGTGGAAATTACTAATTTTTCCAGTATCGTCAGTTTTATATAACATTGATGTTTTAAAAAAAATTATTAATACACTATTTATAAACTAAAATAATTTACCTTAAATGACTATTTTCAATTAATAATATTCATGACTATCATTTTATAAAACCATGTAATATTTTAATTAAACTATGGTTAATTAATTTATTTATTTAAATACACCCATGGGGAAATTAAGTTGATGTTTTATTTTAATTTCATGTAACTAAATTTATAAAATTAAGAGTCTTATAATTCTTATTATAAATGAAAATGATAAGCTATTTTTAAAACATAAAATTAATGTTTCAAAATAAACAATTTTATAAAAGGGAGTTTCAATATATATATATGTGCTAATACTAAAATTAATGTTTTAAATAGTATAGAGTTTATTTTTAAAAATTATTTACATATTCAAAATAACAATGATTATATTATTATATAATTCCAATTTGAATTTTTTTTATATATATTAGTTTCAATGTCTGAAAGTGGACTTACCACAGTTAGAGTGTATTAAGATAAAAGTGATTTACCATAGTAAAAATGGTTGAATAATTTGAAAAACATGTTTGATATTGGATGGTGGTTGGATAATAAAACATATCTCTCCCCTTAGAATTATTGCCTAATTTTTGGGTACTTTTATAATGATTTTTAACAAAAATACATGTTTTTTCATAGTAAAAAGTATAAAATATTCCCCCCATTTTATCATTATTTAAAAATAATTGCTTCATGAAAATCAATTCCCTAGTATATCCTAAACAAACTTACCATGTTTTTGAGACCTTCATCTCATTAAAATACAATTCATTGCATTCATAAAGAGTTAACCAATATAGAAAATCCACATGAATGGTAATACAATCAGCCAAAATTTTCCAAGTACCATTCTTTATATACACACCACAGAACCACTCACTACAAAAAGTCATTGAATCATCACAATTTTTTACTCTAATGAAATTTTAGAACATTATAGTAATATATAACTTATAATTTTTTCCAAATTTATTGAGAACAATAAAAATGTCATTATAAGTGTGTGTAGAGTACCCCTATTTTGAATGAATTGTTTTGGCATCCATGAACACCTAGCAAGGACGAATTTGGAAATATATTAGAAATGTAAAAATAAAATATTCTAATATTTTAAAATTTTATAGTGATAATATATGACAGACTAAAAGTATTAAAAATAATGAACAATTATGGGAAATTCTATTATCTTAAATGGATTTATCAATGTATTTTTCTTAATTGTGATCTTTTTGGTGTAAAATTTCAAATAATATAAGCGCTAAACTAATGTGATAATAAATTATATAAATCCACACAATATTGGATATCATGATTTCATTTTACAACACCCCATGAAACATTTAACAAATCAAATGTAATACAATCAAATCAATGAATACTATCCCAAGTAAATACTGTAAGAAGAAACAACCTTAAAAATAAGTACCCAAATACAATATATAGACTATAAAAAATAATATATATATATATATATATATTAATATGGTTCTTTGGTATATTTATTTTTAATGTAATTGTATTATTCATATTTGAAGAGCAAGTTTACAATGCATTCATACACAAGGTATTAGTTTTTACCTCAATTTCTCTTTATTAAGATATTCTTTAATTTGATGAACCATTATATTATTTATAAATTGCATATATTTAAATGAATTCATTTGTTTAATATACCATTTTTCAATTAATTATTATATAACTATATGATTTTCATACATCCAATTATTTTTATTTCACAAATTACTTATTTCCTATAGGTGTCATCTCATAATTTTCTTCTTTTAGATGAATTTTATTTTCTGAACCTAATCTCCTTTAAATAGGTAATATTATGACATTTTTATTTAGAATTTCGTGAATTATCTTTATTCAAGGTATTTCAAATTCATATTCTGAATCTCTAATTTTAGGGAGTTTTTAGAATGATTCTCAAGACGTAACGATTCCATCTTAATCACCCTTCTTTGAGGCATGAAATGACATTATGTACAAATTTTTTATGGTGTCTCTACTTTCCCTATATATAATCGTAATATAATTTTTTTAACGTGAAAGTATCACATTTATTTAAGCTCTCTATGTTACAATATTGGATTTATGTTTAATCTACAATAAAATTGTTTCTATAACTCAATATGATTTCTTGAGTAATAATGTTTATCCTACAAATTCGTATTTTATTTCATATAGTTAAACCAATATCTATTATTATAGATTAATTGTGATGAAAATATTATTTTCTAGTGTGTTATAATACTTTTTTATAATTCAACGATGTTAAGAATAATTTTTATCTATTTAAACCATGGTTTCATATCCTTGTGCATAATTTCTATTATCCCAAATGTTTTATTTTTATTTGGAAACCTCATAAAGGTTTAACTAATATTAAGATCATTTTTAACATCATTTATTTAAAAAGATAATTTTTTATTATATTATATAATTATGGGTTCTTTCATTATTGTTTTTCTAGAACATAAAAATATATTTTCTATATTAACTCTATGACTTATTATTTATGCATTCCTTTTATTTTAATCATTTTATTCCATAATAATATATTGCATCCCATCTATTTTTTAAATATATTTGGCTTTAATATATATATATATTTATAATGATATTTTTTATTTATATGGATATACAAGATTTTAGTTTCTGCTTAATTTCAAACATTATTGTAACATGTTTTAGGGTATCATTACTATTTATTATTTCACATACAGAATCAGCCCCATTAATTTTTTTACCCATGAAATTATTAAAAAAATTAAATATTTTATTGTGATCATACATTCCTCAATTATTATGAATAAAAATAAATAATATGATTTTTTCTTTAAATTAACCTTTATATATTTCACAAAGAATCACCCTTGTCACATGTTTTTATAATTTTTTCTCAATGATCCTTCTCATGAAATGTATATATTAGAACATTAATTTTCATGAAATATGTTCCTTTTAAAAAAAATATTTTTCAATTTTAATTAATTATTTATCCTCTTCTCTAAAAGAAAAATATATCCATGGAAAATATGTAGTTGTATTTAAAAAACAATTTTTCGTAATTTAATTCATTATGAAATATTATTTATAACTAATTTTTTATTTTAAAACCTATGAAAAGGTTTTATTTTATGACATTTTATCCTACACTGCAGACCATTTAACTGACATTAGTAGGGACTATTTGGAAGATATACAAACCTATTAGAGGATCAATTTCATGAGGAACTACAATCTTCCTCTGTATATCTTTCTTGTGAAACTATATTTTGGTTTCTCTAGATCTAGGGAGAATATAGTGACCCAGCCTTTTCATACATTACTATTGCATCATTTTAATGATAAACTACATAATAGTATTACACATAGAGGATCAAAAGTTTTAGTGTCTTGGGAAAACTAGGACCATACATAACAATTACAATATCAAGCATAAACATTTATTTAATTTCATCTTCTCTAACTTCTTATTAGAACTTGTCCTATCCTTAGTACATATAGCCATATAAGGATATACAAAAAAAGGGGTGATCTAGAAGCACATTAAGAGGATATATATGAACATATAGCATAGGGTGAGCATAATCATAACATGGGAAAAACATCATGAACATGAGAGGAATCATAAATATAAGACGTGTAATGTGGTAATGCATAAAAATGAAACATCATTTCTTTGTGGTTAACTACCACAAATACTTGTAAACCAAGATATAATCTTGTTCACACATAATTTCACATTTACACATGTTCTTCATCACATTACCCAATGCATTGTAGTGATGTATAATTCCAGGGGCACCCGCCACTTTGAAACATTCATATTGCGCTATTCTATTCCGGGCGCACCTGTCACATCATTACATTATAATTAGCATGATTTCCACATAGAACACATATCAAAATTAAAATAATGAAACCATTGAAAGGAATTTGTTTCATCTCATATGTACACATTCATAATATTTGGTTTCTCAAAAAAATGGGGGAATAACATACTTGATACAAGAATCATCATCCTTGAATGAGAAGTAAAAGATGATTTCTTAAAAGAAGTGTTCTTTTGGAATTTTTTTTTTGAAATAAACAATAGTGGTAAAAATGTATATCCCAAAAATTGAAGGTCAATAAAGAAAAAATGATTCGTAGGAGTAATGATATAAAAAATGGAGTGAAAGAGGGAGAACATGAAGGATGAAATTTGGGTTCGAAAATTTCCCCGTACCTTGTATCCAAATGCTTCTATCTCTTTAATGTCCTCTATAATGACATTATATTCATAAATTAGAAATTATAGAACCTATTATACATTAATAGGGTTAATTATTCTTTCATTATGTCATTTTATATTCCTTTGGATGACTTATAGAGTTTAAAAACATTGTTCGGGGATGTTCGTTTGTATGGTTTTTCGTAGGTGGTTCACTTGTATTGATAAATTAATGTTCGGGTAGGACATGGGTAAACATCCAGAAATGATATTACATGTTATTAATGATATTAAAAGAGTTTTTATGACCTTATAATTAATGAAAATATATCCATGTGGATGAATCATTAGATATGAATTAAATGATTGGTATTTGGGTTAATTTGGGTGGTTTTTTTGATCATAACGAACATGTTTTAACTTGTCACTTAGTAATATGGTCATAGGATAGTTCCAGAGAACTAAATATGAGATAATACAGATAAAATGTTTCGTTTCAACCATAAAAATGGTTTCATGACCAGATTTGATGGTAGAAATGGAAGAATAAAATTTCCCATTCTTGAAGGTGATAAATTAACACCTCACGAACAACGTTCTCTTTAATAAAATTAAAGGTAGAGGGAAAGGGGGTAGGATGATATATTATCCCATTAGCATCATAAAATTACTATAGATGTATAATATTGGATTTACAATACCATTTTAATGACGATAGGTGGGGATAGATCAAGAAATGAAGTTGAACTTGATTGGAAATTAAAGGAGAAGTGGGAGAGAAATTACCTCTTAAGTCTTCCTCTTGATATCCTCCTTAAAGAAGCTATGATTTGTCTTTTGATGAGACCAGATGCTCTTGAACGTGTGATAGGGGCTATGTAAGGAGTTTGTGAAGATTTTAGACAAGGATTGAAGCTTGATAGGTGTTAGGAAATGAGGGTGTGAAGGGTGGTATTTATAGTTGAGGGGAGAGGGGTTTCCTTATTATAAACTTCATTAGTTTATTAATTACCCATAACAAAAGGAATAGTGAGTATTTAAGGACAATGAATAGTAATTTTATCATGTGATCTCGAACCAAGTGGGCTTACATCAGAAAAACATCACACATGACTCAACAATTATCTTATCTAGCTTATTTTTTTTAAAATTACGGGTTTTCACTATTCATCAAAAAATAAAGTATCTCGGAAAAATACCAAACCTTTAACCCTACCATTTTTCGATGTGTAGAATCCAAAAAAGAAGTCCATTTTTAAAAAATAATTTTCTAAATATTAATAATTTATTATTTAATTAAAATCATAATTTACTTAAAAACAGTTTTTAAAATTAAAACTGATTTTATAGTGCTTTCAAAAATTACATCTGGTCTTATAAAATTATCTAAATCCATAAGAAATTGATTTTATAATTAATGAGTACATTTTCGGAAAATACATTTTCTTTTAAATTAATTAATTAATTATAATTAATTATTTATGACTTACAAAATACCAAAACGTTTAGTAAGGTCAAATTATCACTTTCTAAGATGTCTAAATTTTATTTAATTATTCATGGGTAAGGTTACTCTTTTGTTGGATGATTTACTATTCATAAGAGTCATATTAATATTCATAAGGGAATGTTACTATTCATAAGGGTAGGTTATTAATCACTAAAAATTATTTTTGTTTTATTAAACTCCAAAAATCAACATGAACACAACCATGTATGTCAGATTTTAGAAATTCAAAACATATAAGTAACAAACATATGTTTAGAGGTAACTTAGTACATATTAGTTCATTATGTTGTGTTTTCATGTGATTTTATGACATAATTATAAGAATGGAATTTCCATTGAAAAACATTGGGTCGTTACATTCTCCCCCCCCTTAAGAAATTTCACCCCTGAAATTTATCTTTACATAAATAGGTGATGGTACTTCTCCTTAATTTCCTCTTCTAGTTCCCAAGTAGCTTCCTCGAACTTATGCTTCATCCATAAGACTTTGAAAAGATGGTTTGTATTGATGCGTAGAACCTTATCTCTCGGATCTAGAATCTTTACTGGCTGCTCCTCATAGGAGAGATCATCTTCCAGCTGCACCACCTCTGAATTTAGTACATGTGAGGGGTCTGATATGTACTTCCTCCGAAGTGATACATGAAACAAATCCTAAACATGATCCATATTCGGTGGAAGTTCAATACGATAGGCCACGACTCCTATGTGTTCAAGGATATCAAAGGGGCCAATATACCTTGGGCTTAGCTTCCCTTTCTTTCCGAATCACATGACTCTCTTCTATGGAGATATTTGATGGAAGAATTTATCTCCAACGTCGAACTCTAATTCCCTTCGATGGTTTTCAGCATAGCTCTTTTACTGACTTTGAGCAGCTTTGATGTGTTTCTGTATGACTTGAACCTTTTCTGTCATCTCTTGAACAAGATTGGGTCCATGTAGCTTTCTCTCTCAAACTTCATCCCAACTGGTTGGACTTCTACATCGCTTTCCATATAGAGCATCATATGGAGATATTTGAATACTTGAATATAAGATATTGTTGTATGAGAAATCAACCAATGGTAGATGTTGACCCCAACCTCTGTTGAATTCAAGAGAGAAAGATCTTAGCATATATTCAAGCGTCTGAATAGTTATTTCTGATTGAAAATCAGTTGGGGGGGTGATAGCCGTACTAAAATTTAATTCAGTACTTAACAAATGTTGAAGGATTCTCCAGAATTTAGATGTGAACCATGGATCATGGTCAGAGAAAATTGAGAGTGGAACACCATGCAGTCTCTCCACATCCTTTACATTTATCATTGCAAGTTGTTCCAGGGATAGATCTTCCCAAATAGCGATAAAATTGGCAGTCTTGGTGAGTCAGTCAACCACAGCCCATATCTCATTATTTACCTTTAACGTCTTTGGGAGACCCTTGAAACGTTACATAGTAAAATTTTCCCATTTCTATAAGGGTATAGTTAATGGTTTCATCATACCTTTGGACTTTTGTCGCTCAGCTTTAACTTGCTGATATACAAAACACTTTGATATATATTCTTCAATCTCCTTCTTCATGTTATCCCACCAGAAGTGTTCATTGAGATAACGGTACATCTTGGTACTCCCAGTATGGATAGATAAAGATGATCTATGAGCATTTTCCAATGGCTCCTTATTTATCTTAGGTGATGAAGGCACATAAAGTAGCATTCCAAACCAAATCACACCATCATCGTCGATATGGAACTCTTGTAGCTTCCCTTCATTTACTACATTCACCATCTTTTGTATCTCCACATCATCCATTTGTGATTCCCTAATATTCTCTTGGATGGATGGTTGCGCAATAATTTGGGAAAGGTAGGATGTATCCCAAGCACTTATGATTTCCCAATCCATTATTTGCATATCCAAGAAGATATGGTCTTTCTCAATCTGTAACATGGATAGAGTAGCAAGTTCTTCTCTGGTTAGAGTATCAGCTACCTTGTTTTCCATTCTATGATGATAGTGAATAGATCAATCGTAATCATTTATTAGCTCTAACAATCTCAATTGATTCATGTTGAGCTCCTTTTGTGTGAATATATACTTTAGGCTCTTGTGGTCGGTGTATATGTCACACTTCTCACCATAAAGGTAGTGTCGCCAGATTTTCAATGAAGAAATCACGGTTTCCAGCTCCATATCATGCATCGGGTAGTACTGCTCATGGATCTTCAACTGTCATGAGGCGTACGCTATCACATTGTTATTTTTCATGAGTACACAACCCAATCCTTTCATTGAAGCATCACTGTATATCACAAACCATTCTCCATTTTTCAGTACTGTGAGTATAGGTGCAGTGATCAGCCTTCTCTTTATCTCATTGAAGATTCCCTCACATTCTTCTCTCCATACATACTTTACCCCTTTCCTTGTTAACTTAGTAAGAAGGCATGACGATCGTGAGAAGTTTCTCAGAAAAAGTCGGTATTACCCAGCTAATCCAAGAAAAAATGGATTTATGTGACACTAGAGGGCTTGAGTCATTCCTCCATCATCTTTGTCTTTGAAGGATTCACAGAAATTCCCTCACATGTGATCACATGTCCCAAGAATGTGACATGATTCATCCAAAAGTCACACTTCCTAAACTTGGCGTACAACTTCTCCTTTCTTAATGTCTCCAACACAATTCTTAGATGTTATTCATGTTCCTCCTTGCTCTTAGTTTATATTATAATATCATCGATAAACTCTACCACAAATTTGTCGAGGTAACGACTAAAGACTTTATTCATCAAATCCAAGAAGATTGTGGGGGCATTAGTAAGTCCGAAGGGCATCACTAAAAAATAATAGTGCCCATACCTTGTACGGAAGGATGTCTTCTGAATATCGTCCTTCTTCACATATGCCTCATCATATCCAGAATGAAGATCCACCATTGAGAAGCATTGAGCTCCTCTAAACTAAATGAAGAAGTCATCAATCCATGGAAGAGGATACTTGTTCTTTATGATGATCTTGTTGAGTTCCCGATAATCGATACACAACCTCATTGTTTCATCCTTCTTCTTCACAAAGTGGACTGGTGCACCCCAAGGAGATGCACTAGGGCATATGAACCCTTTGTCTAGATGTTCTTGCATCTGCTTCTTTAACTCCTCCAGTTTGATAGGAGCCATCCTGTAGGGACACTTTGAGATAGGAGAAGCTCCAGGTATTAGTTCAATTGAGAACTCAACCTCACGATCTGGGGGAATTTCTGGTAACTCTTTGAGATATACATCTCCATATTACCTCACAATGTGAATTTCCTTAAGGATGGAACTTTTTTTTGACTCAACCATTAGGGTGAGGTATGCTTCTTCATAGGGAATCAACACCCACACCATTGAATGATTTTTCAAAGGAGATTCATGATCTTCCTTACATTTGTAGAGGAGCATGGGATTGTTTGGAATATGAAAGGATATTTACTTTTATTGACAGTAGATATGTGATCTATATAATGAGATCCAATTCATTCCCATTATAGCGTCAAATTCCACCAAGGGAAGTATTATGATATTTTTCGGAAGAATCTTCCCACATACGCTAGAAATATAAGAGTCAAACACTTGGGTTGAAATGATTTCACCACTTGGTATTTTTACAGATATCTCTACTTCAAGGGTTCAGGGATTCAATTCTATAGTTCTAGCATACTATCAAGATATAAAGGAATGCGTAGAACTCAAATCAAATAAGACCTTTTCCATTTTTTAGTGAATAGGAATTATACCTTGTAGGACATAATTATCTTTCTCCAATTCCGCAGTAGAGATGGAATAAGCCTTCCCTTTTTCCTTTTTCTTTAGTGGCTGCTGACGCTGATTACCCTCTAGAGCTCGAGGTTTAGTGCATTGGTTTTCATAGTGCCCTAGATCCGTAAATTTGTAGCATTGAACCGTGATATGTTCTCTCCTTTCATTGGCTACATTATCATTCCATATTGTGTCTTTTCGACACACTTGAGAATGATGTCCTTATTTTCCACACATGAAGCATTTCCCCATCCCTTTGAGGAAATTCACATGGTGCAACTTCCTAAATTTTTGGAATGTGGGTCATTGAGTTTTCTTCCCAATTTTTTCATTAGATCCTCCAGCTTGAGACTCCATCTTTCGTTTCTTATCACCATATCCGTGGGACCATTCTCCAAACTACATCACCACTATGAGGCCACATTGAACAACTTCTTCATAACTCCAAAAGTCTCGAATTACAAGAGCCTTTAGAAGGTGTGGTTTTAATCCACTAAATAATCTATCAATTTTTCTATCATTGTTGATAATGAACCCGAAATTGTGCCTTGCATGCATTGTGAAATTCGCTTCATAGGTTGTGACAGATTCACCTTCTTTTTTCATGAGCTCTATGAATTCTATCTCCATATTCTTGAAAAGTGTTCTTGGGAAGAAGTTATTAAGAAACATTATCATAAATTCCTCACATTCTATCTCTTCAATATCCTCCCATAGATTGGTGTGCTTAATCAAAGACCACCAATGATCAGATTCTCCATCTAGACGATAAACGGATAGAGTCACCTTCTCCATCTCAGAATAGTGAAGAACAGAAAAGATCTTCTCCTTGGAGTTGACCCACTATTCTGCAACTAGTGGATTATAAGATCCCCTAACCGGCAGTGGTCATTGCAATATTAAACATTTGATTTCTAGTTTCTCCCTCTTTAGTGAAAAAGGACGTTCCACATTGTTATGGTTATTGTTCATAACCTGAGATAATTGGGTGACCATCTCCATGATGTTTTGAACTCCACCTCCCAAATAATTGGGGGTGTTTTTTGGGAAATCATTACACTGTCCCTCTAACGAGTTATTGGCCTGATTTCTCCTGGCACCCACCATTTTCTAAAATCGAAAAGGATAGAACAAAACTAGTCATGAAAAACATATTCATTTAAACAATTTACACCAAAAAGATAACATATGGGATCCCTATGTAAATATTCTTGTGTTCATATTTTTACATAGTCTCATGCTATAGGTTTTCTCTAGGGTTCACTAATACTAATTCCCAAATTAACTAAACCTTTCCTCTAATACCAACTATTGCAACCCAACATTTTATTACAATACTATTACATCATTTTAATTATAAACAACATAATAGTATTACACATAGAGGATCCAAAGTTTTAGTGTCTTCGAAAAACTAGGACCATACACAATAATTACAAAATAAAGCATAAACATTTATTTAATTTCTTCTTCTATAGCTTCTTATTGGAACTTTTCCTCTTCTTAGTACATGTAGCCACCTTACGATATACATCAAAAGGGGTGAGCAAGATTACCAATAATGGTATAGATATGAACAACATAGAATGGGGTGAACATAATCATAACATGGGAAAAAAGATCATGAATATGAGAGGAATCATTATTATAATACTTGAAATGTGGCAATGCCTAAAAATGAAACATCATGTATTAGTGGTTAACTACCACACATACTTGTGAACCATGCTAGAATATTGTTCACACATAATTTTTCATTTACTGATGAGATTCATCACTTTACCAAATGCATTGGTGCGCTGTATAATTCCGGGTGCCCCCCACTTTGAAACATTCATATTGCGCTATATAATTCCTGGCGCACCTGTCACATCATAACATTATCATTATCATGATTTCCACATAGAACATATATTAAAATGAATATAACGAAACCATGGAAAGGAATGGGTTTATGTCTCATATGAACACATTTAAAAACTTTGGGTTCCCAAAAAAGAGTGAATAACATACTTGATACAAGAATCATCATCCTTGAATGAGAAGTAAAAGGTGAGTTCTTAAAATAAGATTTCATTTGGAAAACATTTTGATTGACATAAAAAATATTGGTAAAAATATATATCCCTAAAAAGGAAACAAAATGATGATAAAATGATATATTAGGAGTAACTATATCATAAATGGAGTGAATGAGGGAGAACCAGAAGGATGAAATTTTGGTTCGAGAATTTCCCCTTACCTTGTATCTGAATGCTTTCTTCTCTTTAATGTCTAGTATAATGACATTATATTCATTAAGTAGAAATTACAGAACCATTTTTAAATTAATAGGGTTTATTATGGTTTCATTATGTCATTTTATGTTCCTTTGGATGGCTTATAGAGTTTGAAATGTTTGTTCAGGGATGTTCGTTTTTATGGTTTTTCTTCAATGGTTCACTTTTATTCATAATTTGATGCTTAGGTAGAACATGGGTAAACATCCAAAAATGATATTACATGTTTTTAATGATATTACAGGAGTTTAAATGCACTTATATTGAATAATATTAGATTCATGTGTATGAATAATTAGATAACAATTAAATGATGATTATTTGGGTTAATTTTGGAGGTTTTTTGATCATAACAATCCTGTTTTAACTTATCACTTAGTAATATGGTCATAAGTAATTTACATAACTCTAAATAGGAGATAATACATATAACATGTTCTGGATCAACCATAAAAATGGTTTCATCACTATATATGAAGGTAGAAATGGAAGAGTAAAACTTGTCATTCCTGAAGGTGATAAATTAACACCTCACGAACAAAATTGTCTTTAATAAAATAAAAGGAAGAGGGAAAGGAGGATAGAAGATATAATATCCCATTAGAATCATAAAATTCCATTAGATATATAATAATGAATGTAAAATACCATTTGTATGATGATAGGTGGGGAGAGATCAAGAAATGAACTTGAACATGAAAGGAAATTAAAGAAGAAGTGGGAGAGAAATTACCTCTTAAGTCTTCCTCTTGAGATCGTCCTTAAGAAAGCTATGATTGGTATTTTTATGATACCATAAGCTCTTAAACGTGGGATATGGGCTAGGGAATTATTTGGGTGGAGTTTATCGAAGGCTTGAAGCTTGAGAGGTGTGAGGAAATGAGGTTGTGAAGGGTGGTATTTATAGTGGAGGGGAGAGGGGTTTCCTTAATATAAAATTCATTAGTTTATTAATTTCCCCTAAGAAAATGAATAGTGAGTCTTGAATGAAAACGAATAGTAATTTTATCATGTGATCCCAATCCATGTGGAATTACATCATCAGAACATCACACATGACTCTATAATTATCTTATTTGGCTTATTTTTGAAAATTACAGTATTTCACTATTCATCAAAAATTCAAATATCTTAGAAAAATCCCAAAACATTACCCCAACCAATTTTCGATGTGTAGAATCAATGAATGAAGTCCATTTGTTAAAAATAATTTTCTAAATATTATTAATTTAATATTTATTTAAATTCATAATTTACTTAAAAAAATCTGTTTTTAAAATAAAAACTGATTTTATAGTGCTTTCAAAAATTACATAGGGTCATATAAAATTATATAAACACTATAAGACATTGATTTGATAATTAGTTAGTACGTTTTAGGAAAATAAATTTTCTTTTAAATTAATTAATTAATTATAATTAATTAATTACGACTTACAAAATACCAAACATTTACTATGGTCAAATTGTCACTTTCTAAGATGTATAAATTTTATTTAATTATTCATGGGTAGGGTTACTGTTATGTTGGATGATTTAATATTCATAAGGTTCATATTAATATTCATAAGGGTATGTTACTATTCACCAAAAATTATTTTTGATTTATTAGACTCCAAAAATCATCCTGAACACAACCATGTATGTCAGCTTTTCAAAATTCAAAACATATAAGTGACAAACTTATGTTTATAGGTCACTTATTATTTAGTAGTTCATTATGTTGTGTTTTCATGTGATTCTATGAAATAATTATAAGATGGGAATTCCCATTGAAAAATGTTGGGTCGTTACATTCTTCCCCCCTTATAAAATTTCGCCCCCAAAATTTCTCTTTACATAATAGTTGAGGGTACTTCTCCTTCATTGCCTCTTCTGGTTCCCAAGTTGCTTCCTCGAACTTATGGTTCATCCGCAACACATTGACAAGATGGGTTGTCTTGTTGTGTAGAGCCTTATCTCTCCGATCCAAAATCCTTACTGGCTGCTCCTCATAGGAGATATCATCTTCCAGCTGCACCACCTCTGAGTTTAGTACTTGTGAGGGGTATGGTATGTACATCCTCAGTAGTGATACATTAAATACATCATGAACCTGAGCCATATTCGGTGGAAGTTCAAGACGATTGGCCACAAATCCTATGTGATCAAGGATATCAAAGAGGCCAATATACCTTGGACTTAGCTTCCCTTTCTTCCCGAATCGCATGACTCTCTTCCTTGGAGATATTTGAAGGAATAATTTATCTCCAACGTCAAACTCTAAGTCTCTTCGACGGTTGTTAGCATAGCACATTTGCTGACTTTGAGCTTCTTAGATGTGTTTCTGGATTACTTGAACATTCTATGTCATATCTTGAACAAGAATGGGTCCAAGTAGATTTCTCTCTCCAACTTCATCCCAACAGGTTGGAGTTCTACATCACTTTCCATATAGAGCTTCATATGGATCCATTTGAATACTCGATTGGAAGATATTGTTGTATGAAAACTCAACCAATGGGTGATGATGATCCCAACCTCCGTTGAATTCAAGAGTGCATGCTCTTAGCATATCTTCAAGTGTCTTAATAGTCTTTTGAGACTGGCCATCAGTTTGGGGGTGATATGCCGTACTGAAATTTAATCTAGTACTCAAAGCATGTTGAAGTCTCCTCCAGAATTTAGATGTGAACCATAGATCATGGTTAGATACAATTGAGAGTGGAACACCATACAGTCTCACCACTTTCTTCACATATATCATTCCAAGTCGTTCAAGTGAGAGATATTACCGAATAGCGATAAAATGGGCAGTCTTGGTGAGTCGGTCAACAACAACCCATATCGCATTATTTCCCCTTGACGTTTTTGGGATACCCATAACAAAGTCCATAGTAAATTTTTCCAATTTCTACATGGGTATATGTAATGGCTTTATCATACCTTTGGACTTTTGCCTCTCAACTTCAACATGCTGACAGACCAAGCACCTTGATATATATTCTACAATGTTCTTCTTCATGTTATCCCACCAGAAGTGTTCTCAGTGATCACAGTACATCTTGGTACTCTCAGGATGGATAGAGAAATTTTATCTATGTGTATTTTCCAATAAATCCTTATTTATCTTGGGTGATGAAGGAACACAAATATTCCTTCCAAACCGAATCACACCATCATCGTCGATATGGAACTCTTGCAGCTTCCCTTCCTTTACTGCATTCACCCTCTTTTGTATCTCCACATCTTCCATTTGTGCTTCCCTAATCTTCTCTGGGATGGATAGTTACACAATCATTTGGGAAAGGAAGGATTTATCCCCAGCCCTTATGATTTCAAAATCCATTCTTTTCAAATATTGAAAGATAGGGTCTTCATAAATCCGTAACATGGATAGTGTAGCGGGTTCTTTTCTGCTTAGAGCATTAACTACCTGGTTTTCCTTTCTAGGATGATAGTGAATAGAGCAATCGTAATCCTTGATTAGCTCTAACCATCTCCTTTGACGCATGTTGAGATCCTTTTGTGTGAATATATACTTTAGGATCCTGTGGTCAGTGTATATGTCACACTTCTCACCATAAAGGTAGTGCCGCCAGATTTTCAAGGAAAAATCATGGCTGCTAGATATAGATCATGTGTTGGGTAGTTCTGCTCATGGATCTTCAACTGTCGTGAGGTGTTGGAAATCACATTTTCATTTTTCATGATTACACAACCGAAGCCTTTCTTGGAAGAATCACTATATATCACATAAATTTCTCTACTTTTCGGTAGTGTGAGTACAATTGCAGTGATCAGCATTCTCTTAAGCTCTTTGAAGCTTCCCTCACATTATTCTGTCCAGACATACTTTACCCATTTCCTTGTAACATAGTTAGCGGGCTTGAAAATCATGAGAAGTTTCTCACCAAACATCGGTAGTACCCAACTAATCCACGAAAACTACGGATTTCTATGACCCTAGTGTGCTGGGTCCATTCCTCAATAGCCTTAGTCTTCGAAGGATTCAAAGAAATTCACTCACTTGTGATCACATGTCCCAAGAACGTGACTTGATTCATCCAAAAGTCACACTTTCTGAACATGGCGCAAAACTTATCCTTTCTTATTGTCGCCAACACAAGTCTTAGATGTTCTTCATACTCCTCCTTTCTCTTAGAGTATATGTGAATATCATCGATAAACACTACCACAAATTTTTCGAGGTATTGTCTAAAGACTCTATTCATAAAATCAATGATGATTTCAGGGGAATTAGTATGTCCAAAGGGCATCACCAAAAACTCATAGTGCCAATAACTTATATGGAAGACAGTCTGATGAATATCTTCTTTCATCACCTTTACCTGATGATATCTAGAACGAAGATCCACCATTGAGATGTGTTGATCTCCTCTTAACTGATCGAACAAGTAATCAATCATTAGGAGTGGATACTTGTTCTTTATGGTGTTCTTGTTGAGTTCCCAATAATAGATACATATCCGAAATGTTCCATCCTTATTCTTCACAAAGAGCACTAGCGCACCCAAAGGTGATGCACTAGGGCATATGAAACCATTGTCCAGATGCTCTTGCAGCTGCTTTTTTCACTCCTCCAGTTCGATAGTAGCCATCGTATATGAACAATTTGAGATAGGAGTAGCTCCAGGTATGAGATCAATTGAGAACTAAACCTAACGATCTGAGGGAATTGTGGGCAACTCTTTGGGAAATAAATCACTGTATTCCCTCATGATGGGAATTTACTCAAGGGTGGAACTTTCCATTGACTCAACCATTTGGGTGAGGTATGCTTCTTCATAGGGAATCAACACCCACACCATTAAATGATTTTTCAAAAGAGATTCATGATCTTCCTTTCATTTGTAGAGGAGCATGGGATGGTTCAAAATATGAAAATATATTTCATTTTCCCGACAGTTGATATGTTCTCTATATAACGAGAGTCAATCCATTCCCATTATAGCGTCAAATTCCACCATGAAAATTATTACAAGATTTTATGGAATAATCTTCGCACACACACCAACATTAGAAGAGTCAAACACTTGGGTTTCATTGATTACAACACTTAGTGTTTTTACAGATATCTCTACTTCATGGTTTCAGGGCTTCAATTATATAGTTCTAGAAAACATGCAAGATATAAAGGAATGTGTAGAACCCGAATAAAATAATACTTTTTCCATTCTTGAGTGAATAGTAATTTTACCTTGTATGACTTCATTATCATGCTCCACATCTAAAGTTTTTATGGCATCAGCCTTCCCTTGTTCCATTGGATTTGGTGGCTGCTGATGCTGACTACCCTTGAGAGCTCGATGTTTAGTGCACTGGTTTTCATAGTTCCCTAGATCCCTACAGTTGTAGAATTGCACCATGATTCGTTCTCTCCTTTCATTAGCTACATTATCCTTCCATTTTTTGTCTTTTCGACACTCTTTAGCATGATTTCCTTCTTTACCAAAATTGATGTATTTCCCCACCCCTTTTAGGTAGTTCCCATGGTGCAACTTCCCACATTTTTCACATGTGGGTCATTGAGTTTTCTTCCCACTTTTGTCATTATATCCTCCAGCATGAAACTCCATCTTTTGTTTCTTATCACTATAGCCATGTGACAATTCTCCAAACTCCATATCCACTTTGAGGGCACATCGAACAACTTCTTCATAACTCCCGAAGTCTCAAATTTAAATAGCCTTTAAAAGGTGTGGTTTTAATCTACTAAATAATCTATCAATTTTTATATCATTATTGATAAAAAGCCCGAAGCGTACCTTGAAAGCCTTGTGAAATTCGCTTCATAAGTTCTGAGAGATTCTCCTTCTATTTTCTTGAGCTCTATTAATTCTCTCTCCGTCTTCATGATATGATTTCATGGGAAGTACTTATTAAGAAACATTATCTTAAATTCATCCCATTCCATCTCTTCAATTTCCTCCCTTGGTTTGGTGTTCTTAATCAAAGCCCACCATTGATCAGCTCTTCCATCTAGATGATAAACGACTAAAGTCACCTTCTCTGTCTCAAAACATTAAAGAACAGAAATGATCTTCTCCATGGAGTTGACCCACTGTTCCATAACTAGTGGATCGGAAGAGACACTAAACGTCGGTGGTCGTTGTGGTATAAAACATTTGATAGCCAATTGCTCCCACTTTTGTGATGTAGGACGTTACCCTTTATTATGTTTGTTGTTAATATCCTAATATAATTTTGTGATCATCTCCATGATGTTTTGAACTCCACCTCCCAAATCATTGGGGATGTCGTTTGGGCAATCGTTGTGTTGGCCCTCGCACGATTTGTTGGCCTGATTTCACCTGGTTCCCGCAATGTTCTAAAATATATAAGGTTAGAAAAAACAATTCCTGAATAAAATATTACTCTAAACAATTTATACCAAAAAAATAACATATGGTATCCCTATGTAAATATTATTCTGTGCATTTTTTTACTTAGTCTCATGCTATATGTTTTCTCTAGGGTTCACTAATCCTAATTCCCAAATTAACTCAACATGTCCTCTGATAAAAACTATATGCTCCCACCCTTTTCATACATTACAATCACATTATTTTAATGATAAAAAACATAATAGTATTACACATATAGGATCCAAAGGATTAGTTTCTTGGGCAAACTAAGACCATACATAACAATTAAAACATCAAGCATAAACATTTTTTTAATTTACTATTCTCTAGCTTCTTATTGGCACTTGTACTCTCCTTAGTACATGTAGCCACCTGAGGATATACATCAAAAGGGAGGAGCTAGAAGCCTAGTAAGGGGATAGATGAGAACAATATATCATGGGGTTATCATAATCATAACATTGGAAAAAGATCATGAACATGAGAAGAATCATAAATATAAGACTTGAAATGTGGCAATGCATAAAAATAAAATATCATGTCTTAGTGGTTAACTACCACACATACTTGTGAACCAAGCTATAATATTATTCACACATAATTTCACATTTACTAATGAGATTTATCACATTACACAACGAATTAGATCACTATATAATTCTAGGTGCACCCGTCACTTTCAAACATTCATATTGCGCTATATAATTCCGGGTGCGCCCGTCACATCATAACTTTATCATTACCATGATTTAGACATAGAACATATATAAAAAATGAACATAACTAACCCATTGAATGGAATGGTTTTCATCTCATAAGAACTTATTCAGAATCACTGGGTTCCCAAAAAAAATTATGGATTAACATACTTGATACATGAATCATCATCCTTGAATTAGAATTAAAAGGTGAGTTCCTAAAAGAAGTGTTCTATTGTAAAACATTTTGATTGAGCTAAACAATAGTGGTAAACATTTATATCCCATAAATTGAAAGACAATGATTAAAAATGATTTCATAGGATTAATGATATCAAAAATGGTGTGAAAGAGGGAGAAACCGACAAATGAAATTTGGGTTTGAGAATTTCCCCTAACCTTGTATCTGAATGCTTCCTTCTCTTTAATGTCCTGTATAATGACATTATATTCATTAATTAGAAATTATAGATCATTATATAAATTAATATGGTTCATTCTTGTTTCATTTTGTCATTTTATGTTCCTTTGGATTAATTATAGAATTTAAAAACTTTGTTCGGGGATGTTTGTTTTTTTTTTGGTTTTTCTTAGGTGGTTCACTTGTATTCATAAATTGATGTTCGGGTAGAACACATGTAAACATCCAAAAATGATATTACATGTTATTAATGATATTATAGGAGTTTTAATGATCTTATATTGAATCAAATTATATCTATGTGGATGAATAATTAGATAAAAATTAAATGATGATTATTTGGGTTAATTTGGGAGGTTTTTTTATCATAACGAACTTTTTCTAACTTATCACTTAGTAATATGGTCATAAGATAGTTCCAGAACTATAAATAGGATATAATACATATAAAATGTTCTTTTTAAACCATAAAAATGGTTACATGACCAGATATGAAGGTAGAAATGGAAGAAGGAAACTTGTCGTTCTTGAAGGTGATAAATTAACACCTCATGAACAACGTTCTCTTTAATAAAATAAAAGGAAGGAGAAAGGGGATTGGGGGATATAATATTCCATTATAATCATAAAATTACATTAGATTTATAATAATATATTTAAAATACAATTTGTATGAATATAGATGGGGAGATATCTAGAAATGAACTTGAACATCAAAGGAAATTAAAGGAGAAGTGGGAGAGAAATTACCTCTGTAGTCTTCATCTTGAGATCCTCCTTAAGGAAAATATGATTGGTCTTTTTATGAGACCAGAAGCTATTTAACGTGGTAGAGGGCCTAGGTATGGTGTTTTTGAAAATTTTAGAGAAGGCTTGAAGCTTGAGAGGTTTGTGGAAATGAGGGTGTGAACGGTGGTATTTATAGTGGAGGGGAGAGGGGTGTCTTTAATATAAAATTCATTAATTTATTAATTTCCCATAAGACAATGAATAGTGAGTCTTGAATGACCAAGAATAATAATTTTATCCTTTTATCCTGAACCAAGTGGGCTTACATCAGCAGAAAATCACACATGACTCTATAATTTTCTTATTTAGCTTATTTTTGTAAATTACGTTATTTCACTATTCATCAAAAATTCATGTATCTCGGAAAAATCCAAAAACATTACTCCAACCATTTTTCATCATTTAGAATCTAAAAATTAATTACATTTTTCAAAAATAATTTTCTAAATATTATTAATTTAATATTTAACTAAATCATGATTTACATTAAAAACAGTTTTTAAAATTAAAACTGATTTTATACTGCTTTAAAAAATTACATAGGGTCTTATAAAATTATCTAAAAACTATAAGAAATTCATTTTATAATTAATGTGTAAATTTTAGGAAAATATATTTTCTTTTAAATTAATTAATTAATTGTAATTAATTAATTATGAGTTACAAAATATTAAAACGTTTAGTAAGGTCAAATTGTCACTTTCAAAGATGTCTAAATTGTATTTAATTATTCATGGGTAAGGTTACTCTTATTTTGGATGATTTACAGTTCATAAGGGTCTTATTACTATTCAAAAGGGTATGTTACTATTCATAAGGGTAGGTTACTCTTCATCAAAAAATATTTTTGTTTTATTAGACTCCAAAAAAAGTCTTCAACACAACCATGTATGTCGGATTTTCGAAATTCAAAACATATCAGTGAAAAACATATATTTAGAGGTCACTTAGTTGTTAGTAGTTCATTATGTCATGTTTTCATGTGATTTTATGACATAATTATAATATGGGAATTTCCATTGAAAAACATTGGGTCCTTACAGAGAAGGCTGGGCTTTCTTAAAAGTTTTCCCTCTGATTGGACCCTTCTTCCTCATTTCTTAATTGTGGGGAATTCCTAGAGGATAAATCTAATTCACCATCATCTAGGAAACGAGTACTCAGTCCTCTCTACTCTAAAGAAAATGTTTGATGCATTGGGAGTGCACATGAAATGGAATCTAGTTGCGAGTTTCGAGTTTGGAAAGCCTCTGATTTCAGTGTTCCAATAGATCATCAACCCATGGGGATTAGAATTTAGGGTCAGGGTTTTAGAGCCGAATTGAAAATATTTTTCCGTGGTTCGGGATTCATGGGTGGTCTTCACGTTGGATTGGTGTAAGTTTCCTAATCCTACAGGGCATTTATTGTTTTACACTTTTTCTATTTTCGATGGATGTTCACTCCATAAAATATCCCCCTATTAGTGGGTTGGATTACCCATCATATAATTCATATCCCATTTAGTAATGTTGTCCTAATTCATGGAAATCGTTATTTTTTGGGTTTATTACATTGGGTTGAATAAAACAATTTAAGGGATGTGGTTGTACCAATTGTTTGTGTCATGTTGGGTATTTCTCCACTTCTATCGGTAATGTTGGGATCTAAAATGATTGTACCACCAGTCTAGCAATAATCAAAATATAAAATAAAGTGAAAATTGCAGAAAATAAATGACAACAGATGTAACGTGGAAAAACACCCAAAATGAAGGGGTAAAACCCCACCAATAAATAGAAGAATCATTATAGGTAAAATTTGGTAAACAATCCCTCAAAATTATGAGAATAAAACTATCATAAAATATCACTTTATTGTGAGGGAAATAAACCTCACAAAAACCATTCAAATATAGGATCTTCTGATGGTGATGATAAAAAATGATGCCGATGATGATGTGACCATCAGGGTATATCCCCTTTTATAGGTTTCATCTCTTAACTACTGTTAACTTCTACCACTAGAGGTTTTGTGGTGTTTTTCCACCAACCACTTACCCAACCTATCCCCTTTAAAAAAGTGAGACTGACCATGTTCATGGAAAAACAATTTTCCAACACATCTCCCACATAGGGATTTGATTGAAAACCAATCACATATTCACTTCCTTTCTATCTACAAAACATGCTGGTCACATCTCTACAAGGCTTCTCAAGGATCGTCACCATCTGATCATATTAGAGTTAATTTCTTTCTTCAGGATATCTTCTATATTTTACATAGTATGAAATTTATGCCCATCCACACTTACTTCCTCTACAATATCTCATGAAAAGTTATATTTTACCTCAATTTGCATTATCCTATAATAAAAATATGGATTCCTTGTAATGTTCAAGGCACTCTGACTATCACAAAATAATAGAATCTACTATTTTAAATTCCCAAAATCCTCCAAAAACCGTCACATCCAAATCACATCTTTTCTATCATATGTAGCTTCCATGTACTTTGTATATATCAAGGATATTGCCACAACATACTGTAACTTCAAAATCTAGCACAACTTCTCCTACAAGGGAAAACACATAACCAGTTATGGATTCACTTTGGTCGGAATCACCTATATGATCTATATCAATATATCATTTGATAGTAAAATCCGATCCACCATAACATAATGAATCATTCAAGGTATCCTGGATATATCTCAGGATACACTTCACAGTGGTCTAATGCTCTCATCCTATATTTTCCATGTACCAACTAACTACTCCCACTACAAGTAAAATGTTTTCTAGAGTAAAAACCATAGAAAACATTATGCATTTAACTATTGATTCATACATTACATAATACATCTCTATCCTCTAGGAATCACTTCATGGTGTCAACCTTGAGGATAACATAAAATTAATAGGAAGAGGGGTATAAATTGGCTGACAGTCTTTCATGTTGAATAGTTTCAAGACTCACTGTAAGTAATTATTTTTGGATAACCAAATCTTCCCATTATTCTCTCTTGGTAAATATATATCCCATGAATATTTCATGGTGGTACCAAGATCTTCATATAAAACTCCTTAGCCCACTGGGCCTTTTTATCCAAGATCTTATCATTGTTGGGGCCTCTAACCAAATTGTCATCCACATACAATAGAAGAATGATGAAATCATTACCATCTGAACCCCTGAAATATGAAAAAGGATCTAAATGATGTATTTTGTATTCCAAAGACATGATATTGTATAAAACCTATTATAACAACACCTCACTACCTTCTTACGACCGTACAATGATTTTTTGAACCTTCAGACCAAATTCTCATATCCCTCTTCTAAAAAACCTTTTGGATGGAGCATAAAGATAAATTTATCATGATCTCCATTCAGAAAAGTTGTCATCACATCTAGCTTCCCTAGATTTAAACTATTTGTTACTCACATAAATATAACAAATTGAATAGTTTTCAAGCTTTCAATAGGTGAAAATATTTCATTGAAATTAATACCTTCCTTCTGATAATGTCCTTAGCCATGCAGTAACACACGATATCATTCCACATGGTCCTTTACATATGATTTTTTTAAGATCCATTTGTTCCAAATATCCTTCCTTCAATGAGGTAATGGAAAAATATCCCAAGTCTTGTTCATGTGCATGGATTCTTGTTCCTCTTGCTTCACCACTATCCATGAGGATACATAAAGACTCTTGGTAACCTCCACAAATGATGACAGATCTCCGTACTTCGCCAATAAGAAGTATAGAATATTGCTTTGAGTGACATAGTTTGAGTTCCATACTTGGGTTCTTTTCTCCTGAGTTGACCATCTTGGTCCACGCTCAATTGTTACTTGAAATCCATTCTCTAGTAATTCCTCAATGGAAAATGATTATTCAATGGATTTCTCCTCTACTTTGACTATTGTAGATTCTATATTCTCCATATACTTGTATTGATTGGTATTCATTTGAACCTTGCCTTATAAAAATTAACATATCTACTGAAGATATGTTTTTGGGAAGTGGGCATCCCACAAACGATACCCCATCAATCCATCATCATACCATAAGAAGATACATTTCATGGATCTTGAATCCAATTTTGATCTTTCCTAGTCCGTAAAAAACTCATATATAGGACATCAAAAAGTATATAAGAGACAATAGCCTATTGGTTTACTAGTACAAATCTCCATCGATATCATTATATCTATCTCCATTGAAGGATATCGTTTGATAACATAATAAACATTATTTACATCTTTTTCCCAAAATGGTTAGGCAATTTTTATAGTCTTCAACATCACACTTTTTATATTTAATATGGTTTTGTTTATACACTCTTCCACTCCATTATGCAGAGGAGAATATACAAACATGAACTAACTCTTCATTCCATCCTTTTGAGAAAAAAAAGTATTCCCCTTACATGTATATTCTCCACCATTGTATTTACTCAAATGCGTGATCTTATTTCTAGATTCAAGTTGCTTCCGTTCTTTGAATGTTTTGATAACATAAAAAACATCCACATTCCTTTTTATTGGGTACACCCAATATCTTGTGGAATAATAATAAATGAATGATTCAATATTCCCTGCTCCTCCCAAGTATATGACTGGTGCATTACAAACATAAGAATGGATAAAATACTAGATATCCAGAATTCTCACTGTTGATGTTCAAACATTTACTTATGTTTCTTGATCAACACACAATAATCAAAAAATTTAAGGATTCCTTTGTTATACTAGGAAGAATCTTTTGATTTCATGATTCTGCAAGCCTCGTTATGACATATGGCCATTCTTATGATGACAAAATTAATCAACGGTTCTGATGAGATAGTTGATGCGACAACTATCTTTGCCTCCTTCTATGTTTCACTAATAAGATCATACAAGTTATTAGGGATATTATATTCTGTCATTACCACATTCACTGCCTTATAAATTCTTATCATTCCATTCTAATTGAGATTCTTACATCTAATGTCATCAAATTGACCCAAATACAAGATGTTCTTCTTCAGGCCCTTCACATGGTGTACTCCTTAGATGGTTAAAACAATACTATTATTCATATTCAATTTGATATTACCGACTCCAACAATAATATAGGTGTAATTGTTACCCATATACAAAAGTCCTTATGGTTAGGTTTCATTCTGTTCAAACCATTCTCATCGAGACTGCATGTGCCATGTTGCTCCTGAGTTGGTTATCTATGCACTACTAAGACACATTATGCTTACAATAGTCATTTTGGATTCATTGACTAGTATATATCCATTTCCATATGTACTCACCACATTTCTATATAGTTCATAATTCTGGCTCCCACTAGAGCCTTGATCCATAATCACACCTATCAGTCTTTAGATAATTGTTAGTTGGAAATTACCTTTCTACAACATTGCATGAATCCTCAATTTCCACATCAAAAAATTATACATGTTCAATTTTTTGACCTCGTTTTTCACCACCATATTGAAATGTCATCAGTATAGAACCTCATCCATTTAAAAATAGTTTATTTAATAGTATCAAATATTTTATCTTAATGTGAAATATCAATCGAAGTTGCAATCATTGGGCATACTCAATTTTAAGAAAATTGTTAAAACATGAAACAATTAATAACATCGGGCTAGAATATATCCTCTAATACCACATGTTTTTCTAAAAAATTATTGGACCAATGGTGAAGTGATAATAATTAGATAATTTATTGTATAAAATACTGAATATAAATGACAATATATATAATGTGGAAAACCCCGAAAAATGAAAGGAGTAAAAACCCATGGGCAAATAGATGGATCACTATTGTCAAACATGGGTACACACTCCCTCGCTATTACAAGGTGAAAACATTCCTAAAATAGCACTTGAATAACATGGGAAATAAACATAAAAAAACAGCTCAAATTTGGGATCAAATGATAGTGATGATAGTTGATAAAGATGATGATGTGTTGCCATTGGGGGAGATTAACTTTTATAGGCTATATCACCACCCTCCTGCTAACTTCTCCAACTATAGGATTGGTGTGGTTTGTCCACCAAACACCTAACCAGCCCACCCCCATTGTCAAAGTGGGACACCACCATCCATGGAGAAAATATATATTGATAGTTGAGACATTTTATTCAAATGTAGGGAATTTATAATTAGTCTCATGATTTGGTTTATCCATCCCTTCATTGGTTCTACTCAAGATGTCACATTCATGGCCAATAATTTCTTGTATGTCGAAAAACTCATCAGGTCCATACAGAAAGTGATCTGATGAAGATCATCTATCATCATGTATATTAGAAGGTAGTTGTAGCAAATTTCCCCATATTCCCATATTCATCCATGGGTGATCGTGATTGGAGGAAGGAAGTGCTAATATCTCCTCCTAACTCAAAGGATATATCTTTTTACTATCTGAATGAATGTTGTTGGACTGACAGGTTTTGATAAGATCAAATATGGATAGATATGTTCTGATAATCCCAAATCATGATTATCTATGTAATAATTATTTTTCATAATTATGTTTCAAGGAAATTATTAATCAATGTTTATTTATGTTTATCAATGATGATGTATTATATTAATTCAATCTGGAACTAATATGCATAGAACAGTTACATTGTAAGCATTTAAGTTCTTGAATCACAAATAGTATTAATTCTGACTGATACAGATTACCTCACCATTACAAGGTCATTGAAACAGACTAGCTCACTAATACAAGTTCACTGTTATACAACTCCACCGATAGACTAAGTTAACTGATGGACAAGGTCACTGATATACACGTTCACTGATACAAGTCCACTGATACAAGTTATCGATATAATGGAGCTTCTGATAGAGGAATCTATTGATAGAGTGAATCTACCAATAAAATTGAGCTACTGATAGAGGAAGCTACCAATAGAGAGATCTACCTCTACAAATGATAATATCTACTGATAGTGAGGAATAGCTACCGATAGAAGTTCACCATTATAAAGAGCTACCGATACAAGGATCTACTACTCACATGGAGATACTGATACATTAGCTAATTCTACAAGAGTTTCCTTACAGGTCTACCGGTAGAGAGATACTGATGGAATATGACTGTTAAGTAGTAACTATTTCTCAAACTCTATACTTTTTCAATTTTATTAATATAATTCTAATAGTCATATTTTCCTAATTCAATGCAACTACAATTAATTAATGTGGGTTGTTGGCAGGTCAGGGACCCGTACCTCGTACCTGTAAAAGTTAATCCTTCCCATTGCTAAAGCTCAAGGAATAAAAGGAATATCGAGCTACTAGATAAATATAGATAGACACATATGTAAGAAATAATATAAGATATATACGAGACATATACAAGAAGATACACATGTACATGAAGAGAGGAACACACAAAGATCACTCATACAAATCGAGAACAGATGTTCAAAGAGGTGGTTCAAGTTATATAATGAATACTCTCACATTTAAGCTGAACACCTATACCGGAGGTGAAGGAACAAAATGATGACACTCTGTTTTCTAAACAACTTCCATAGAAGGACTCAAAGTTTCATATGCTTCAATCAAAGGAGTCCAGAGCTACATTGACATCACACAAGAGCATTCTAAACCCATCTCCATATTATTTCTATGTTGTGATCATTTTTTATTAAATTATGATCAGAGTGTGCTTTTTTCTGTTTGGACACACAATGACTCCGAAGCTAAACTGGAGGATACTGAAATCATCACACCAAAATATTTACACCATTGTGTATCACATGTAGAACTGTGGTAGTGGTTTGTGGACCTGGACAGCCTATGTGCTGTTGTTGTTGCTTTCCAATATAGAACTATGGTTGAGGTATGAGGACCTGAATAGTTTGAGTACTGTTCTAAACCCCGATCCAAGGTGTGGAATAATTTTACATATAAACTGTTTGAGAGGACTAAGTCTTAGCTTGATATTGAACCTCTTGGTTAAAACTACAGTGCATCATATTTTAGTTTAAACTATTTTCAATATTCCACTGCTAACTTTTTTTAAATATAAAAATATTTTAAAGTAACTATAGTAGTTAAAGTAGAATGTGTTTGTAATTATTGCGAAATAGTAGGTTAGATTCAATGTCAAACTTAATATTCAGATTAAAGATAACTGAGAACTAATCAATCTTTGAGAAACTAATTGAATCTTTACAATCATTATAAATTCACTACAGTTTAAATTGTTTTATGAATTGGGGGATTTAAATATAAATATTTTAAACATAAATTTTTAAATAGTTACTCAATTCACCCCCCGCTTGAGTATTCCTCTAGGATAACATTTGGTATCAGAGGGACTAGATATATGTTTTTCAAAACACTCTATTTTTGAAAAGTTTTCAACTGTGATTTTAGTTGTATCTTAAAGATCTCCAAATTTCTGTCATTTCTAATTATTTATATCTTGATATATCATTTTAAAACACAGTTATTATGGATAGCAGATTAGAAGGTATAGCTACCAATGGACCACCCTTCTTTAATGGTGTGAATTATACCCAATGAAAAATAAAATTGAAAATACATTTAGAATGTATGGGATTTGACATCTACACTCTTATAGAGATACAATATAAGTATCCACAGACTGTTATAACTACTTGGAACGAATCGAAGAAAGATTATTACCATAATTATTTCAAATAAACGAATTCATTGTATTTTTCTTTATGAGATGAAGAATTTAATAAAAATCTCTTTTTGTAAGACTACATTTGAAATATCGGATACTTTGGATATTTACCGTGAGGGAAAAACCAATGTTAAGGATATGAGTCTAAACTATTAAGTATGATAATTTTAAAATGAAATCTGATGAATCTATTTTTGATATGTATCTTAGGTTTAATGAGATAGTTAATACAATGAGGTCACTGGGAAAAGTTGTTCCTACAAAAGAGAAAATAATGAGGACAATGAGATGCTTACCAGACAGATGGAAAGAAACCTCTGTCTCAATATGAGAATCATGCAGCATTGGAAAGCTACCTATAAAAGAGTTGATTGGAAAATTGAATATGTATGAAGAAAATCTAAAACTGAATAAAGAGGAAGATGTTGAACCCAAGAATAATTCAGTGGAATTCAAGTCCACTTCTTCAAAGAGCAAGGTCAATAATATGGTTCAGATAATGGAAAAAAGCTCAACCAGTGAAAATTACAACTCAGACAGTGATGAAGATATAGATCACATAGCCAAAAGATTCAAGAAAATCTATATAAAGAAGACATTATTTAGAAAATATGATATTAAGTGTTTCTATGGATAACATGGAAATTGGAAGAAAGACTGAAAGAAAACTGATAACGATGATGGAATAGTTTTCTATGAGTGAATAATAATAGGGCATGTCCATGCTGACTATCCAAAACTAAAATTTAAGAAAAAGTATGACAATAAGGATAAGAAATAAAATAAAGCCATAAAATATACTTGTAGTGCTTCTAAAGACAGCTCTAGTTGATTTGATGCTTATGATTCTGAAGAAAATAATCTTGCCAATAATTATTTCATGGCTGAAACATCTTAGGTAAAACATAATTCCCCTTATGCATAATGAATATTATTATGGGAGTGAAAGTGATTCAAATAATGATGATAATATGTCTGAATATGAATTATTTGAATACATTAATTTGTTGGAAGATACGTTTAATGAACTAAAAGATGTGTACAAATCATTAAAGAAGTAGTATGCCTTGACTAGTATTGGTAGTTATGATCTTACTATAGAAAATGAAAATAATTCATAACTCTTGAAGGAAAATACTGAACTAAAATTGCCAAATGGGAAAAATAGAAAAGGCTTAGAGAAGTATAAAAATGGAAAAACCACTCATACTAAAATTCTTGGAAAACAAGTTGCACCAATGTATACTACTGGTATAGGATACCAGCCTTGACAGAGAAAGATTGTTTAAATAAATTTAATCCAAAATCTGGATAGTATGCTGCTAGTCCACATTCTGGAAATTCTTATGCTTCATCTAGCTATTCAAATTATTATAGACCAATCAATTTTTATTTATCAAAATCTTTTGAATCTGTTAATTATAAGAAACCCATTAGACAAATATGGGTGCCTAAAGGTTTACTTTCTAACTTCCTAGGCCCAAGAAAATCTAGGTAACAAAATTGTCTTCTATCTAAATATTTTATGTAGGAATGTTTCATGAAAAGATCATGTAGGAATATATGGTACTTGTAAAGTGCATGTTCAAGGAATATGACACTAGAATACTCATGCTTTATGATATTAATTAATGTTGATGGAGGACATGTCACCTTTGGGGATAACTCAAAAAGAAAAATCATCAGCTTAGGCCATATTAGAAACACTGATTCAATTTTAATCTCCAAATTTCTACTTTTTGATTAATTTAATTACATTCAGTTAAGTATTTCTCAGTTGTGTGATGATGGATTCAATATAAAATTTAAAAATGATTCATCTAATGTTTTTAATTCTAATTTTTTTTATATTTACTGCATTAAGAAATAAAAATGTATATTTTATAGATTTAGATTCCATAGCTAAACAAAATTTTACTTGTTTAAATTATTTTCATAAATAATCCTAGAAATGGAAAAATAGATTAGGACTATGCAATGTTCATTCACTCAAGAAACTGACTAGGAAATGTGTAGTTAGAGACTTTCCCAAACTAGAATTCCCAACAGTTAATTTTTTCAATCCTTATCAAAATGGAAAACAACATAAAGTTTTGTTGAAATCAAAGATAGAAATTTCATCTTCATAACCTCTCAAATTGTTGCATATGGATTTATTTAGAACATCTATTGTTTCTAGCTTAAATGGGAAGAAATATTTCTATTTCCTTCTAGATGACTTTTCTATATATACATGGGTATAATTTCTAGCTCACCTAAGTGTATCTTGTTCTTATTTCATTAAATAATCCAAGTCTTTAAAAAACCTAAGTAGACTTGAGATTAAGACCCTGAGAAGTGACCATGAACATGAGTTTGAAAATCATGATTTTGAAACCTATTGCTCACACAATTTATATAGTCACGATTTCTCTCCTCCCAGAACACCTCAACAGAATGGTGTAGTAGATAGAACAAATAGAACACGTCAAGAAATTGCAAGAACTATGCTTTATGAATATGATCTACCTATTTACATTTGTGTTGAAGTTGTCATTACATCATGTTATATTGTAAATAGTGTCTTTATTAGACAAATTAACAAACGGACCCCTTATGAGCTATAGAATAATAGGAATCCTAAGGATAATTACAATAGTGTTCTTGGTTTCAATGTATTTATCCTAAATACAAAAGATAATCTTAATAAGTTTTCATCCAAAAGTGATGAAGGACTCTTTCTAGGTTATTCTATATCTAGAAAAGATTATAGAGTATTTCATAAGAGGATAAAATGTGTGTATGAATATGTAAACAAAAAATTTGATGAAACTGATCCACATGAACCAAATACCCCTCTTGAAAAAATTGAAGATTATATGTCAATTCTAAACCTTAATGAAAAAATAGTGAACCTGTTGTTAATACAACTAGTTCTGGAAATTTTCCAGAACCTATTTCTGTTGATCCTGAACCTATAAATGAACCTGAAATTTCTAGACCTACCTTTAGTAGACCAACTAGGACCCTTAAAACCCATCCTTTAGATGCTGTAGTAGGATATTTATATAGAGGAAGACAATGTAGAGCTTCTATAAGAAATCAGGTTGAACATCAAGCATTTCTCTTACAGTTAGAACCTAAAAATATCAATGATGTTACCAATGATGAATTTTGGGTAATGGGTATGCAGCAAGAATTAAATCAATTTTAAAGTAACAATGACTTGGAATTTGTAGATATATCTAAGGACACCTTGACCATATGCACTAAATGGGTGTTTAGAAACAATGTTTATGAATCTGGAAATATAATTAGAAACAAAGAAAGACTAGTTTCACAAGGATATAGTCAAAAATAAGGAATAGACTATAAGGAAACCTTTGCACATGTATCTAGGTTAAGAGCCATTAGGGTTCTACTTTCCTATGTTTCTCATCTGGATTTCAAATTATTTCAAATGTATGTTAAATGTTCTTTTCTAAATGGTTTTACAATTGAAGATGTTTTATTTGAACAACCACCTGGATTTACTAATCCTCATTTTCCAAATTGATTTTTTAAACATTATAAAGATTCGTACAGTTTAAAACAAGCTCCACAATCATGGTATGATAGAATTAGTATTTTTCTTAGATTTTAATGGTTTTGCTAAAGGGATTGATGATCCAAAAAAAATTTATCATAAGGTTTTCCAAAAATGTTTTGATAGTACAAATATTTGTTGATGATAGTATTTTCGAATCTTTTAAAAATGATTTGTGTATTTATTTTTCAAAGAGTATGAAAAGTGAATTTGAAATGAGTTTAATGGGAGAACTCAAATATTTTCATAGATTTCATGTTTTTCAAAATAATGATGGAATCTGTTTAAATCAAATAAAATATACAAAGGATCTTTTAAAATGTTTTGGTTTGGATAGTAATAAAGAAAGTGATACACCTATGAGTACCAATTGTAAATTGGATGATGTTGAAATTGGGAAACCAGTGCATCAACCCAATTATAGAGGTATGATTGGGAGTTTACATTATCTTACATCTAGTTAACTAGATATTATTTTTAGTGTGTGTATGTGTGCAATATTTAAAGCTAATCCAAAAGTGTCACACTTTATTTCCGTTATAAGGATTTTAAAATATCATAAACATACTACCAATTTTGGATTATTTTATCTAAACGGGTAATATTTTGATTTAATAAGTTTTTCAGATGCTGATTTTTATGGTTTCAAGTTAGATAGGAAGAGTACATCAGGAGCATTTCACATTTTAGGTAAGTCCTTAGTATCCTAGTGTAGTAAAAAAGAAGAATTTTGTTGCATTGTCTAATGCAGAAGCATAGTATATAGCTACTGGTAGTTTTTGTGCACAAATTTTTTGGATGAAACACACTCGATTGGACTATGGATATCAATTTAGACATGTATCTATAAACTGTGATAACACCAGTGCAATCAAAATTTCCACGAATTATGTGTCTTACTCTTGGAATAAGTACCTTGATGTAAGACATCACATTTTGAGAGATCATTATCAAAAAGGTGATATAACTCTTGAATTCATTGGCACTGAACATCAGTTGGCTGATATATTTACCAACATCTTAAATTCAGAAAGGATAAATTACATCAAACATGAATTAATTATGATAAATATTTCCTAACAGTTTAAGGATACCTCACTGGTATGGACATCATTGTTATAACTCAATGGTATGGACCTCAGGCTACTACAAAAATTGGCTTTATCTGCGCTAAAAACTGGATTTATCATCACTAAAAAAGCGTTGTAATGCCCAGCGCTAATAAGGGGGGGTCCCCTTTATCAGCGCGCAAAATGTGATGATAAATGTGTTTTTATCAGCGCTATTTTATCGCTGATAAACTAATCCTTTATCAACACTTTTTTAGCACTGATAAAGACTTCCTTTACCATTCCTAAAAAATAGTAGATAAATTCCAAGTCTGCTGCAACACAAAATTTTGCAGTAGCACACCCAAATCACACCTTAAAAAAATTCATCGTCTCAACAAGTATGTATACACATACAAAATTTTCACATAAATCATAAGGTAATTACACCAAGTATACCCATACAACAAGAATTCCCATACACCATTATCACATAATTCATAAGTTTAATAAATACATAACGAATTCAATTCAAGATTCTGGGGGTTGGGGGTTCATGGGTTTAGGGTGGCTGTCCTAGGGGGTAGGGTGTGTTCGTGGGGTTGAGGGTGTCCGAGGGGATTGGGATGTCCAGGGGAGTGGGGGCGATCCAGGAGGTTGGGGGGCTGCCCAAGGAGGATGGGCTGTCCAGGGGGTGGGGGTGTCTATGTGGTGGGGTGGTGTCTAGGAGGGGATGTCCAGATGAGGGGGGGATGGGGGGCTGTCCATGGGGGTGTCTAGGGGGGTGGGATGGTGTTCAGGGTTTCAGGGGGATTTCCTGGGGGTGGGGTTTTCCGGGGGTGGGGGCGGTCTAGGGGATTGGTGGGGTTTTCCAAGGGGGTGGGGTGGTGTCCAGGAGGGTGGGATGGGGGTGTCCAGGGGGTAGGGGTGTCAAGGGGTGGGGTTTCCAGGGGGTGGGGGTCATTCCAGGAGTTTGGGGGCTATCCATGGGGGTGGGGTGGTGTCCACGGAGGGGGGGGTGTCCAGGTGGGGGGGGTGTCTATGGGGTGTCCAGGGGGGTGGGCTGGTGTCCAGGGTGTTGGGGGGCTTTCCAGGGGGTGGGGTGTCTGGGGGGTTGGGGAAATAGAGGGGAGATGTTGCGGCTATCCAAGGGGGGTGGGGTGGTGTCCGGGATGGTGGGGGTGGCCATCCATGTGTGGGGGTGTCCAGGGGGTGCCAGGAGTCTATGTGGTGGTGTGGTGTCAAGGGGGGGGCAGGGGTGCTGTCTAGAGGGTGGTGCTTGTCCAGGGGGTTGGGGGTGTTCGGGGGGAGGGGGGCTATCCAATGTTGGGGGTGACCATGGGCGTGTTCGGGGGGAGGGGGGCTATAATTTCATAATGGGATTCAATAAATACATCATTAAATAACTATAATAAAAAATGAAACATGATAACTTCAGGAAAATAGTTTGTTTAATGAAAAACTATTACATATTTGTTTTCAATAGATTTAAAAACCCATGAAATATTGAACCCGATATGTAATTTTGTATAAAATATATTTTAGTAAAAAATATTTTAAAATAAATCCATATCTAATATATATATAATAAAATGGGATCATTTGGTGACGAATTTATAATTTCCCAAAGTCTGGGAAGGGCGCTCTCGAGAGATCTACTCTCTGGAGCGATGTATTGAATTAGGGTATTGGACGGATAGTTCCTAGGAGTTGTATTTACAAGGGTTAGTGGAAGGATATTGGAGCGTAGAGGGAGATGGTAGCATGGTTGGTTGGTCCAAGGTAGAATGTGGGTTTCAGATTTGGCAGATTTCGTCCTCGGCGGTGGATTGGGGTATCAGCTTGGTCTTCAAATGTTTTTGGATTTTCACATTAGTGGCTCTGCATCAGCTATAGATATGTGTTTCGGCTTTGACATCAGGAGTTTTAGGGTTTTAGATTATATAGCTTCAGTGTTTTTGTGATTTTCATCATGGATTAGGACTTTGGGCGATGGATCTTGGCTCGTCTTCTTCTATTATAGTTGGAGAAGTTCCTAGCATCAGTGATTCTTTAACAATATCACATTTCTTCTTCTTCCCAGTGGTTGGTGTTGATATAGTGTTATTCAGCTTGGATCTGTCCAAGTGTTGCTCTTCAGTGAGTACAACAACTCATTTGGTCGTCCTCATCATGGTGGCCAATATATTAGTTTCAATATTCAGTTCATCACGACCTTTGATGACTTCAGATCACAATTTGCGTAGGATTGGTGTTGTTTGCCTTATAGTTTTTCTTTGATTTTATTCATTCTTTTTCTTGATTTTTCTTTTACTCCATAATCAACAGATGATGTTTCTATGTAATGAGATGAATATTTGGTTTGTTGGTTGGAATTTGGACGATCATTTCAATGGAGAGTCACCTTGATTATGTGTTTGCTAGGTTCTCTGCTCTGGTTCTGGGATTTATCCATTGTTTCTTTGGTAGAGCAGTGTAGTGGCCTTCTTGGTCCTTTTGGAAGTGAGTTCAAGCAACCAGTTTTGGGAAATCTTTAGTGATGAATGGTTTTATGGTTTTTTGTAACATTTTTTATTTGGTTTTAGTTTCTTCTTTGTTATAGTTATTGTATTCGGAAATGTGTGGGATATCATACAGTTTTGGTATTTGGTTTATTCTGAATTATAATGGTGGAGGAAACTAGCAACCGGCAAGGGCCATCACAAGATGAGGTTACAGAGCAATAAGCTTCCATCTATTCATGACCATTCATATTTGGATAATTGAGAGTGTATTGCATTTCCATCGGTTCTAGCCCTCTGCAACCATGCACATGACAGCATGTTGAGTGTTCATTTGGGGTGGGGGATTAACATAATTATTTAGTTGCGGTGGAGGGAGGATCCTTATATTTTTTGGTGGGTAATTTTTTGTATCGTCTTTCCAACTTTTTCATCAAAAGTTATTTCAAAATAAAAATTTAATTTTCAGGATACAATTGGTGAATACACATCATGTCTCAGTATTGAAAATTAGAAAATGAAAAAAATAATTTCATTAATGGTAATCTATGAATCACAAAACATAATTGGGTTACAAGTAATGGTCAATAAAATATCATAAATTGAAATATATTCAATATATTTGAAAATAATTGGGTATTTAACGAACCATATAATTAGAATTATTGATCACAATTTCAATCATGTCTAAATAAATTTGAAAAGAAAGAAAAATAAACTATATCATAAATAATTATTATAAGAACATTCCATAAAATCATATATTTAACATTTACTATTTTAATAACCTATTTAAAAATATTATTAATTCCTATATCAATTTATAAACATCAATTATAATAATTTTCTAAAAATAAATTAGAGAGTTGAATTTCATTTCCATCGTAATATTGTATTTTGTTCGATTGTTTGTTTAGTAATATTTTCGTAATGGAGGTGTTGATTATTATTAATATATTATGAGATCATCTTTCACAACCCCCTCCCCACAAAGTGTACCCCTCCTGGGCCGGCAATGTGAGAAGGGAGATAATGGCCCCCGAGTCCCGCCTCCAGTAGGCCCCGGGTTGGCAACTAGCACCGAGGGTATAATACACACACAAATGGGAGGGATTACCCTCTAAGAGAACACATGCAAAAGAGAGAGATAGAATAGACTCCAACCAACTCCAACTCATAACTGAAATATAAAAGAATCCCAAGTAAATATATGAAATGTCATGCAAAATTACTACAACTGAAAGGGGAAAACTAAGAGTACCCAAAAGAAAGAAAAACGGCAGCGACCATGAGCCCGAACAACTCCTCCTCCAACCACAAGCTAGTAGTAACCCGCTTGATCTCCAACTTGCTTCAAGTGACCTGAAAAACAGTTTATATATACATAGGGTGAGTATAATAGTATACTCAGTAGGATCCTCCCCAAGACTCTCGTGCAAAAGTAAAGAAATCATGCTAAAGCCCAGTGAACAACAAGTGAAACTAACTCGTTATCTAAACAGGTATACTAAGTTCCCAACCTCACCATGGCTACTCTCACCAAGTAATGCATACAAGAATATAGCATATAGTAAAAAATATCAAGGGTACCCCGCTACTACTTCCCCACTGGTTTGCCGCATTGCCCCAACGACATACGTCCTATGCATCTCTCTCCAAGGCTTGCCCGCAGACACCTGGGCTAAGCTCCACAATCTGAACCTCGTGCACCACAAAGGCTTTCCCGCAGACACCAGGGTGAAGTACCACACCGTCCTCACAACCAAAGTAACCAGGTAGTTTCCGGGAGCCACCACAGCTCGTATAACATGTATCATACATCAGGTATAATACCTCAAACCATTACAGCCCATACTCCGAGTAAGGATCCTCAGGCCATTATAGCCTATACACGTTACACCTATAGTAGTCCATAGGATACTATATCCAGAATATATGTGTGGGAAATAACACCAAGCCATCATAGCCCTCTACACACATATATGGGTAAATCTAACCACTGTGCCTACCAGCACAAAGATCTACCAAGAGAAGAGAGTGGGGCCAAAGGAGGTAGTCTGCCATTCAACCTCCCATCAGAATGTTGGGGAAAACACCCCCAGGGCTCAGAATCCCCGGGGTGTCAGTTGCCCTTACCAACAGGGTGGAGTAGCGTATAGAAACACAAAAAGTACAGAATATATATATATATCTCACATCCACACTATGGGCATTACCTAGTCTTAGATACAACTGCAGCTAACGTCTCCCAGACTCCAGGATGCTACTTGAAAGACTAGGTATCCTATAGGAACACAACCAATTGAAGAGATTTATTAGATTACTCCATTCTCATTTATCAGTTCCACTGTACATTAATTATTTCTTTAAACATTAATTAAGAATGAACAATTCCACATTAAACTGAATTGGCATCACTTTCAAAAACAACTTCTCCTTTTTAAGATTCACATCACCTATAAATTCCAGCATCTCCATCCCCGTGGATTTTCACCATTTAATCAAACATTCATTATAGAATTACTTTTCCATATTCCCAGGAATTCTAGAAAAACATTCTATGCTCCTAAACACAAAGGAGGCTCAACACGGTGAGTAGATATAATACCTGTCGAGTCTTTGCCGCCTATAGAAAGAGCATATACCCATTCTCCCTTGAGAGGTTAAACACGGAAAGCACGTGGCATACCCCGCGCGTCTTCGCCTCTTTCAAAAGAATGGTAGCAAGACCAGCTGCCTTGAGCAGTGGGGAAAAGCAAAGTAGATTAACATTCAAGAAAACTGCAAGCAACTAGCAACCACATCCATCCCATTCCATCACCCCCGGTGTCCTCCCCGACACCCACATGCATAAACTGATGCATATCCCCACTCTAGGCGTCATCCGTTGCCACAACCACAAGGACTCCAAGCCTCCACATATCACAACAACCATCCAGGATCACATCACAGCACACACAGCAGGAAAACAAACATCACATTATGGGATCTTGACCCATTAACAAACAAGAGGGTAACTCAGAACCCTTTTAGAAATTCCCACACAATCTGTTCTCTAATCCATATTGAATTAACAGATTTGTTATTCGTAGGTTCCAATAACGGATACCTAATTAGTAAGCTATCACAATTAAACAACCATGCTTCCTTCCCTAATTTGATTATCCTCAAATTAGAATAACTACGACAACAACGAAACAAGATTAATTTACATGCCTCTTTATCTTTCCAATTAATTAACAATTAATTCCAGCTTTACGTTCATTATCAATTTCAATCATGAACGAACAAAAAAACAAAGAAAACATAGATATCACTATATCTAGGAAAACACGAGGCAAACAGTTATCACGGTATAAAGAGACGACATGCGATAAACCAATTCTTTTAATCCGGTTCAAGTATTTAATTAGGTCAATTTCATTGTGATCCAAAGGAATAAATCATGCTAATTCTATGATTTCACTTACACAATTAGAGAATCCATGAATCCCCTACCTCGAAGAGTTCTTGACGTCCTTTATCCACACAGCGGTCCACAATCCTTCTCTCGTGACAACTTATGTGGAAGAATGATCGACACAGCTTGGTTGCATCAAAAACAAAGCAGAACCAATCCTAGGAGTAAAGATTGATTGTGCAACTCTTACGGAAAGTATTGAAAGGTTCTAGCGCCTCTTAGTTGAGAACAAAGGGAAAGAACAAGGGAGAATGATATATCGTCCCTTTTTAAGATTTAACAAGGTGACGGTTTAAGATCCGGTTAATTCTCCATTAAAAAAGGGATCGCATTAACCCACGCGGTTTGACCAAGTAAAACATTCCAAGCCTTAGGAATAATTAATATAGGATTTATGGAATTTGAATCGGCCTTAAGAGCCCTTAAAATAAGGCTTTAAAAGTATTTTACGTTAAAGGAAACGTAAAAAGGGAAAAACTGTAGGAGTCTGGAAACACTGTTCACCCACCGTTACTGTACATGAAACCGATCTATGAAACCGATCTGTTAAACTGATCTGTGAAACTGATCTGTCACACCGATCTGTGAAACTGATCTGTCACACCAATCTGGGAAACCGATCTGTGAAACTGATCTGTCACACCGATCTGTGAAACCGATCTGTGAAACTAATCTGTGAAACCGATCTGTGAAACTGATCTGTCACACCGATTTGTGAAACCGATCTGTGAAACCGATCTGTGAAATCGATTTGTTAGACCGATTTGTTAGACTGATCTGTGAAACCGGTCTGTGAAACCGATCTGTGAAACCGATCTGTCAAACCGATCTGTGCAACCGATCTGTCCGACCGATCTGTGAAACCGAATTGTCACACCGATCCGTGAAACCGATCTGTCACACCGATCTGTGAAACCGATCTGTCACACCGATCTCTGAAACCGATCTGTCAGACCGATCTGTGAAACCGATCTGTCACACCGATCTGTGAAACCGATCTGTCAGACCGATCTGTGAAACCGATCTGTCAGACCAATCTGTGAAACCGATCTGTCACACCGATCTGTGAAACTGATCTGTCACACCGATCTCTGAAACCGATCTGTGAAACTGATCTGTGAAATCGATATGTGAAACCGATCTGTCAGACCGATCTGTGAAACCAATCTGTCACACCGATCTGTGAAACCGATCTGTCACACCGATCTGTGAAACCAATCGGTGAGACAGATTTGTCAGACCGATCGGTGAGACTGATCTGTTACTGTTCATAAAACCGGAAACACTGTTCACAGAACTGGAAAAATTGGCAAAGTGTTGGGGATAAGTCCCCTTGACCTCCCAGAACACCTCCAACACCAACATTTCACAAAGTAATGGACCGGAGAGGTCCGTGCCATTACATTAGATACCTCTCAAAACATTCTCATCCTCGAGAATTAAAAACCAACCCAGAAGAAAAGAGGGGTCCGAACAACCACCCCATAAGATACATCTCAGGGGAAAACCACCATGAGTTGTTAGAAAGCTGGAACAAAACTACGACATCCGAGAATATAGAAACAAAAAATCCATATCCAAACAATTCAATCATAACATCACATCAATGGTACATAAATAAAACATGAATGGTCTAACCATAGAGGAAACATCATTACATGAAAAGTGTCAAAAATTAAACAACTCTGGGTACTGAGCATGTATCTGTGACTCACGCTCCTAGGTACTCTCCTCCTTGCCACCATGTCGCCACAAGACACGAACTAAAGGAATAGAACACCCACGCAACACCTTCTCCTTACGGTCATGGATCTCCACAGGTCACTCCTCGAATGTTCCATCATCATCAATATCGATCTCTCCCCAATCGATAATATGAGATTCATCATGAAGATAACGACAAGGCTGTGATACATGGAAAACATCATGTATCCGTCTCATCTGAGGGGGAAGTGCTACTCGATATGCCACAGCTCCAACACGAGCTAACACCTCGAAAGGCCGAACAAACCGGAGAGAAAGCTTACTTCCACGACCAAACCTTCGCTGCCCACGATGGGGAGTCACCTTTAGAAACACATGATCCCCAACATTAAACTCTAAGGGTCTCCTTCTTTGATCAGCATAAGATTTCTGACGATCTTGTGCTGTCTTCATCCTCTCACGAATCACCTGAACCATCTCTGTTGTATTCTTCACTAGTTCTGGTCCGAGAATTGTTGACTCTCCGACCCCAGTCCAGCACAACGGAGAATGTCATGGCCGACCATACAAGGCTTCAAACGGCGCCATACCGATGGTAGAGTGAAAACTATTATTGTAAGCGAACTCTACCAAGGGTAAGTGCTTCACCCATGAACCTCCAAAATCAAGAACACAAGAGCGCAACATGTCTTCAAGAGTCTGGATGGTTCGCTCTGTCTAACCATCCGTTTGAAGATGAAAAGCAGGGCTAAGGCACAGTTGAGAGCCAAAAGCATGCTAGAGACCTCTCCACACCCTAGAGGTAAAACGGGGATCTCGATCAGAAATGATCATCTTAGGAACTCCGTGAAGCCTCACCACCTCCTCCAGATACTGCCTCGACAAAACCTCCACTGTGCTCGACTCCTTGATTGCTATGAAGTGGGCCGATTTATTTAAACGATCCACTACCACCCATATAGCATCATGTCCTCCCGAAGCTCGAGGTAAACCTGTAACAAGTCCATTGAGATGTCCTCCCACTTCCACTGAGGAATATCTATGTGCTGTAGAAGACCACCAGGAACACGGTGTTCGGCCTTCACCTTCTGGAAGACCAAACATTGAGACATACATTCTGCAACTGTACGCTTCAACCGAGGCCACCAAAAATGACTCCTCAAGGATCGATACATCTTCGTCACACCAGGATGTACTGCCAAGGGTGAACTATGGAACTTTCGGAGAACCGTCTCACGCATCGCCAAGGGAACAAAAAGCCTTCCATGATACAACACTCGGTGTTTTTCATCCTCTGACCAACCATCAGGGGCCTCACCACATACAACTCTGTCTCTCCAAAATTCCACCTCTAGATCACCCAACTGAGACTCTTCCACCTTCTGCATCAGGGATGACTGCACCGTCATCTGGAAAAGACAACCTCTACCCCCAACTTCTCCCATATCAAGATGCAAAGATGATAGCTCTTCCATCACTCTCCAGGAATCACCAGATTCACGCACAACATCATTATGTGACTTTCGTCTCAGTGCATCAGTAACAAAATTTCCCTTCCCAGGTGTATACGATATTTCGAAGTCGTATTCCTGCAAGAACTCCATCCACCGACGCTACCGCAAGTTCAAATCCCGCTGAGAGAAAACATACCTCAAACTCTTATGATCGGTTAAAGCCACAAAGCGCTCGCCAATGAGGTAATGTCTCCACAACTTCAGAGAAAACGCCACGGCTGCCAACTCAAGATCATGGGTGGCATAGTTGCGTTCATGTGGACGCAATTGTCGGGACCCATAAGAAACAACTGACCTCTGCTGCATGAGAACACAACCTAGCCCCAGATGTGAAGCATCACAGAAAACATCAAACATGACTCCCTCCGCTGGAAGACAAAGGACTGGAGCACTCACCAACTTCTCCTTTAGATACTCGAAAGCTATCTGACACTGATTAGTCCATATGAACGCTTTATCCTTCCTGGTCAAAGCTATCAGAGGAGTTTCAACTCGGGGGAAATTGGCTACAAACCTCCTATAATATCCTGCAAGACCAAGGAAGCTTCGCACCTCTGACATGGTCTTTGGGGCTAGCCAAGACACCACTGCTTCTATCTTCGAAGGATCCACAGCTACTCCCTGTTGGGACACAACATGTCCCAAGAAACGAACTTCTCGACCCATAACTCACACTTGGACAACTTCCCAAACAACCGATGTTGGCGAAGAACTCCCAAAACGGCTCGTAGATGCTCTGCATGCTCCTCTTCAGATGTGGAGTACACTAAGATGTCGTTGATGAAAACCACAAAAAACATGTCCAAGAATTCATGGAACACAGCATTCATCAACCCCATGAAAACAGCTGGATCATTCATCACGCCGAATGGAATTACAACAAACTCATAATGCCCATGACGACAGCCGAAAGAAGACTTCGGGATATCCTCATCCTTTACACGCATCTGATGATATCCTGACCGCAACTCTATCTTTGAGAACCAACTTGCACCCTTCAGTTGATCGAATAGGTCATCAATCTGTGGGAGAGGATAGCGGTTCTATATTGTCACTTTGTTTAACCGACGATAATCGACACACAACCGCAAACTTCCCTCATCCTTTTTCACAAACAAAACTGGTGCACCCCACGGTGACATGCTTGGCCGAACAAAACCACACTGCAACAGACCATCGAGCTGAATACGTAGCTCTCGTAACTCAGAAGGGGACATCCTATACGGAGACATAGAGATAGAAGTCGCTCTTGGCTGTAGCTCGATCCCAAACTCGATCTCTCGTCGAGGGGGTAAGGATACAACCTCTTCTGGAAAGACATCAGGGTACTCCTCTACGACCATAGGAAACGCCAGCTGTTGAACCTCTGAAGAACTCAGCATCATCCCAGCCATCATGGATGATAAGGATGGAACTCGTCTATGACTCATCCAAGGATCTCTCTCACCAACAAACACGACTTTCTCTCCATCTTCATCAAAGAAAATGACCTTCTTCCTGTAGCAATCCACAACAGCCTACACCGAATAAAACCAATCCATGCCAAGAATGACATCATATGGTTGTATTCGCAAACATAGGAAATCTCCCCAAGAGCGGTGCTGCCCCAACACTAGCTCACAGTCTCTACATATTTCAAACAAGTCAGCTCGACCTCCAACTGGCGTAGTCAATGCCAAGGGCACTGGAAGCCTCTCTACCTCAAGTCTCAAAGCATGGACAAGGGTAGGTGATATGAAGGTGTGTGTTGATCCTAAATCAAACAAGGAATACACCAAGGTAGAAAACAAGTAAAGGGTACCTCGAACGACATCTGGATCGCCTGGGGATGGCAACGCTAGAGCATGAAGCTGACCAAAACCACCTCCACATCCTCTCTGACCCTGATGACGACCACCACCACGGCCACGCTCTGCTCTCTGAGGATGAGGAGCGTCATGGGGCTGTCCTCTGCCTGCTCCATCTACCCTCGGGTGATCTAAAGCTGGTGCACCCTGCTGCTGCTGCCTCGGCAGGAACTACCTCAACGGAGGAACCTGGAGTGGAGCACCTGGTGCACAATGATTGCTCTGAAAAGTAGGCCACTCCCACTACTGATGACCATGACCACCACAAGAAAAACAAGCACCTGATCCCTTGGCATAGGTCTGAGAGTAGCTACCTCCAGAGAAACGAGATGGAAAGGGCTGGGACCTACCCCCAGGTGAACAGAAACTCTTCTGCCCTGAAAACCGGGAACCCCGGACCACAGTCCTACTTCGTGAGGAATCATGATGATTCCCCTCTCGTGATGATCCGGTCCTAGCCAAAGTCCTCCCAACAACCTCTGGCCTCGCCAGCACCTCTAGATATTTCTTTAGCATAAATGGGGTGACCAGGCGCTGGATCTCTGGACGCAAAGCCTCCTCGAAATGCCTCGCCCTGGCCTCATCATCTGGTAACAGTTCTGAAGCATATCGTAGAAGGTTCCTGAAACGGATTCCAAACTCCCGAACACTGGAGCTCCCCTGTCGAAGGCTAAGAATCTCCTGGCGACTGGAAGCCTTCGCAGTCGACGAAAGAAACTCGACTCTAAACCTATCTCGAAACTCCTCCCATGAGATCGCTGACTCCTCACGATCCCCGAGGAACAAGAACCACCACTGTCTCGCTGCTCCACGCAACATCGTCACAACCAAGGACACCCAGTGTTCCTTCCGAGCACGAATCAAACTGAAGCCTATCTCGACCTCCTCCAACCAGTCTTCTGTGACTGCATCTGAAACAGAGCCCTCATACTTCTGTAGACTCTAGCGCTGAAACTCTCGGAGTGTCTTCCTCCAAGTGTCATCTTCGTCAACCTCTAACCGGCAGCGATCTGCTGGAACAGCCTACTGGGTACCTTTTACGCAAACCTAACGAGGACGTCGACCTGGAGCCATACCTGTAAAATAACAACCGTTAGAGCTCCTAAGCTTGGAATATGAAAGACGCAACATTAATTAATTAATTATTTTGTTTTATTAATTTTAGGTTACCTATCCCATGGTCTACCCATTCAAACATAGGCACAAAGAATAATGATGCATGATCCTTTCCTAGGTCTCTACCCTGCAACCAGTATCACTTTGTTTAGTATCCATCGTAAACTTAAAGGTTTGTGCAACAGATCATAGGGGGCCCTGAACACCTATGTCTCTGCCGGTCTCCAGTGTTTACCCCACATGCTAAACATGAATGACACTGTTTCCCTACCATCCCATGCATCCTCACATGTGCCTAACTCCAAACTCCATCCTATCCCTCAACCAGACATCTGATACAACTCTGTCACGACCCCCTCCCCACAATGTGTACCCCTCCTGGGCCGGCAATGTGAGAAGGGAGATAATGACCCCCCGAGTCCCGCCTCCAGTAGGCCCTGGGTTGGCGACTAGCACCGAGGGTATAATACACACACAAATGGGAGGCATTACCCTCTAAGAGAACACATGAAAAAGAGAGAGATAGAAAAGACTCCAACCAACTCCAACTCATAACTGAAATATAAAACAAACCCAACTACATATATGAAATGTCATGCAAAAGTACTACAACTGAAAGGGAAAAACTAAGAGTACCCAAAAGAAAGAGAAACTGCAGCGACCACGAGCCCGAACAGCTCCTCCTCCAACCACAAGCTAGTAGTAACCCGCTTGATCTCCAACTTGCTCCAAGTGACCTGAAAAACAGTTTATATATACATAGGGTGAGTATAACAGTATACTCAGTAGGATCCTCCCCAAGACTCTCGTGCAAAAGTAATGAATGCATGCTAAAGCCCAGTGAACAACAAGTGAAACTAACTCATTATCTAAACAGGTATACTAAGTTCCCAACCTCACCATGGATACTCTCACCAAGTAACGCATACAAGAATATAGCATATAGTAGAGAATATCAAGGGTACCCCTCTACTACTTCCCCACTGGTTTTCCGCTTTTCCCCAACGACATGCGTCCTGTGCATCTCTCTCCAAGGCTTGCCCGCAGACACCTGGGCTAAGCTCCACAATCTGCACCTCATGCACCACAAAGGCTTGCCCGCAGACACCTGGGCGAAGTACCACACCGTCCTCACAACCAAAGTAACCAGGTAGTTTCCGGGAGCCACCACAGCTCGTATAACGTGTATCATACATCGGGTATAATACCTCAAACCATTACAGCCCATACTCCGAGTAAGGATCCTCAGGCCATTATAGCCTATACACGTTACACCTATAGTAGTCCATAGGATACTATATCCAGAATATATGTGTCGGAAATAACCACAAGCCATCACAGCCCTCTACACACATATATGGGTAAAACTAACCACTGTGCCTACCAGCACAAAGATCTACCAAGAGAAGAGAGTGGGGCCAAAGGGGGTAGTCAGCCATTCAACCTCCCATCAGAATGTTGGGGAAAACACCCCCCCAGGGCTCAGAATCCCCGGGGTGTTAGTTTCCCTTACCGACAGGGTGGAGTAGCGTATAGAAACACAAAAAGTACAGAATATATATATATATCTCACATCCACACTATGGGCATTACCTAGTCTTAGATACAACTGCAGCTAACGTCTCTCAGACTCCAGGCTGCTACTTCAAATACTAGATATCCAATAGGCACACAACCAATTGAAGTGCTTTATTAGATTACTCCATTCTCATTTATCAGTTCCACTGTACATTAATTAATTATTTAAACATTATTTAATAATGAACAATTCCACATTAAACTGAATTGGCATCACTTTCAAAAACAACTGCTCCTTTTTAAGATTCACATCACCTTTAAATTCCAGCATCTCCATCCCCATGGATTTTCACCATTTAATCAAACATTCCTTATAGAATTACTTTTCCACATTCCCAGGCATTCTAGAAAAACATTCTATGCTCCTAAACACAAAGGAGGCTCAACACGGTGAGTAGATATACTACCCGTCGAGTCTTTGCTGCCTATAGAAAGAGCATATACCCATTCTCCCTTGAGAGGCTAAACACAGAAATCACGTGGCATACCCCGCACGTCTTCGCCTCCTTCGGAAGAATGTTAGCAAGACCAACTACCTTGAGAAGAGGGGAAAAGCAAAGAAGATTAACATTCAAGAAAACCGCAAGCAAGTAGCAACCACATCCATCCCATTCCAGCACCCCTGGTGTCCTCCCCGACACCCACATGCCTAAACTGATGCATATCGCCACTCTAGGCGTCATCCGATGCCACAACCACAAGGCCTCCATGCCTCCACATATCACAACAACCATCCAGGCTCACATCACAGCACACACAGCAGGAAAACAAACATCACATCATTGGCTCTTGACCCTTTAACAAACAAGAGGGTAACTCAGAACCCTTTTAGAAATTCCCACACAATCTGTTCTCTAATCCATATTGAATTAAAAGATTTGTTATTCGTAGGTTCCAATCACAGATACCTAATCAGTAAGCTATCAAAATTAAACAACCATGCTTCCTTCCCTAATTTGATTATACTCAAATTAGAACAACTACGACAACGGCGAAACAAGATTAATTTACATGCCTCTTTATCTTTCCAATTAATTAACAATTAATTCCAGCTTTACGTTCATTATCAATTTCAATCATGAACGAACAACAAAACAATGAAAACATAGATATCACTATATCTAGGAAGACACGAGGCAAACCGTTATTGCGGTATAAAGCGACAACATGCGATCAACCAATTCTTTTAATCCGGTTCAAGTTTTTAATTAGGTCAATTTCATTGTGATCCAAAGGAATAAATCATGCTAATTCTACGATTGCACATACACAATTACAGAAGCCATGAATCCCCTACCTCGAATAGTTCTTGACGTCCTTTATCCATACAGTGGGCCACAATCCTTCTCTCGCGACGACTTATGTGGAAGAATGATCGACACAGTTTGGTTGCATCAAAAGCAGAGCAGAACCAATCCTAGGAGTAAAGATTGATTGTGGAACTCTTACGGAAAGGATTGAAAGGTTCTAGAGCCTCTTAGTTGAGAAAAAAGGGAATGAACAAGGGAGAATGATATCTCGTCCCTTTTTAAGATTTAACGAGGTGACGGTTTAAGATCCGGTTAATTCTCCATTAAAAACGGATCACATTAACCCACGCGGTTTGACCAAGTAAAACATTCCAAGCCTTAGGAATAATTAATATAGGATTTCTGGCATTTGAATCAGCCTTAAGAGCCCTTAAAATAAGGATTTAAAAGTATTTTACGATTAAGGAAACATAAAAAGGGAAAAACTGTAGGAGTCTGGAAACACTGTTCACCCACCGTTACTGTACATGAAACCGATCTGTGAAACCGATCTGTGAAACTGATCTGTGAAACTGATCTGTCACACTGGTCTGTGAAACCAATCTGCGAAACTGATCTGTCACACCGATCTGTGAAACCGATTTGTGAAACCGATCTGTGAAACTGTTCTATCACACCGATCTGTGAAACCGATCTGTGAAACCGATATGTGAAACTGATTTGTCACATCGATCTGTGAAACCGATATGTGAAACCGATCTGTGAAACCGATCTGTCAGATCGATCGGTGAAACCGATCTGTCACACCGATCCGTGAAACCGATCTGTCACACCAATCTGTGAAACCGATCTGTCACACCAACCTGTGAAACCGATCTGTCAGACCGATCTGTGAAACCAATCTGTCACACCGATCTGTGAAACCGATCTGTCAGACCGATCTGTGAAACCGATCTGTCAGATCGATCTGTGAAACCGATCTGTCACACTGATCTTTGAAACCGATCTGTCACACCGATCTGTGAAATTGATCTGTGAAACCGATCTGTGAAACCGATCTGTGAAACCGATCTGTCAGACCGATCTGTGAAACCGATCTGTCACACCGATCTGTCACACCGATCTGTGAAACCGACCTGTGAGACCGATTTGTCAGACCGATCGGTGAGACCGATCTGTTACTGTTCATAAAACTGGAAACACTGTTCACAGAACTGGAAAAATTGGCAAAGTGTTGGGGATAAGTCCCCTTGACCTCCCAGAACACCTCCAACACCAAAATTTCACAAATTAATGGACCGGAGAGGTCCGGTCCATTACATCATCATTCCAAGATACATATAATTACTATAATAGGTGTCTTAAATAATATTTCTAATATCACGTTCTAATTTCTAAAGATATTCTTTTTATAATTCTAGATAGTGAAGTCATCAACTATCATGGTTCAATAATTCTAATTAAAAAAGGTGGTCCAAAAATTATAATTTTATCAATTTTACTACCAATAATGAAAAAAAACCAAAATATATTTTATTATTAATTTATTACACCACTACTATTTATGTATAAATATTATTCCATGTCTTAAATTTTTTTTCTAGTTTGAGGTTAAACATACCCAAGTAGGGGCTGCTAATTAAATTTGGGTAAAAATAGTTACAAATGATTATTTTAGAATAATATAATTAATATATAAATTAATTATATGAAAAACATTAATATGGTGAATCATATATTTATATAGTTATATAATATTATAAGACTATATTAAAAAATAAAATACTTTACTCTCATGGTGGTGATAGTACACATGTACACATAGTTGACCGGTCCATTTACATTGAATACACAAGAGAGAAGAAATAATATTTAATTTCAAAATCCTTATTTTTTTATACAATATTAATTCATTAAATTAATTAATTAAAATTCAGTGTATTTAGATTATGTAAAATAGATCATGTCACTTGTAGAGGTGGTGGGCTACACATAACACAAGCATAATTTTAATTTTTTATAAGAAGGAGTTGGGTAGAAATTTAATATTACATTGGTAAATTAAAATATAATCATAATAGTAACACCAATGATATCATTTTTCCATTTATTGGGTTTTTTATGGTCTTATAAGAAAAAAACGAATAAGAGAGTTCTATTCAAAACATTACCACTCTATTTAGATGTTATCCCTCATGAAAATCCAAAATTATCTTTAGATTTTCCTTTATGAAAAACCAATTATTATAACTTCTAGGAAGATATTTTAAAATATAATATTGATTATTTTGGGTTTATATATGTATTTTTAATTGGTGTATATAGGTGTTGGAGGGGAATTCGATTTACAAGTGATTAAAATGTCATGGTTGTAAATATCCATTATTTTTTAAATTAGTGAAAGAAACTATTTATAGTATAATGACATAAAATGTTGGTAGTAATGATGTTTTTTGTTAGATAAAGTCAATACATTTTATACAATTCATTTTGAAACATTTTTCATTCACTTTTTTGGCCTTTTACTTCTAAATTTTATATATTTTAACATTTTGGTTTTTACTATGGTAAATTGTTTTTATCCAATTTAATTTATCCAATTAAATGTATATGGTAACCTTGATTACCAATAATTTATTATAAGAAATAAATTTTATCTATATAAAATATATTTCTTTTTTGATTATGTTAAAAATAACTTATATTTTAAGTAATTCAATTTTAAAAAATTATTATGTTAATAAATGTTGTGTAAAATTATGGTGTTTCATGATAAATTATTTTTGATATTATATAATATAAATCACTAATTTGAATGATTTATAATATATTACAGAAAAATTACTCAACCCTATTTAAATAATTTACTGAAAATAAACCATCCATAAATTTACTAAAAATTTACTTTAATATTTGTAATAATAATTTTATACCTAAGAATGAAATTAAAATTATAGGATAAAATGAAAATTTTTAACTAATATTTCAAAAATATATATTTTAATTTAATTTAAAAATTATTTTAATCAATGTTATTTTAGAAGTAGTTAATAACAATAGAATTTAGAGTACAATATTTCATTGGTTTCCAAAATATCAAACAAGGATTTTTTGTATCCAATATAATATTTTAAAATAGTTAATTTTAAATTATAACTATAAAGTATTTATATTAAAAAGGATTAAATAAAATTTTACTCATTATTGTGTTATTATAATGTCATTAATGTGGAATAAATTACAGTATTGGTATAATTTCATTATTCCCAAAAAACAATTTAAACCCATAAACATCACCCAATGATAATTTTGAAATAATTTGTCAAAAAAAATAATTATTTAAATCTCAAACAATATATTTTAAAAATTCAATTTTAAAATTGAAATACAATATATAAAAAAACCATATTTTATAAAAAAAACATTACATTTTAAAACATTTCCTTTTACCAATCATTATTGGAATTTATTATGGGTTTATTATATTATTTTTTACATTATAGTAGTTTTATTATTCTTAAAATTTCTTAATAAAAATACAATAACATTTCAAAATTCCTTATAGCACTATGTTTTGTGACAAACAATCTATCAATACAATGTTTATTGAATGGAAAAAACACTCTTAAATCTTAATGTATTATTTTATTTTATTTTTTGATTTTTTTTAATGAGAAATATAAAATTTATTTTCCATAGATATTTGTTTTAGGGGGACCAATTATCTTATTATTTTTTCATGTGGTTTCTTAGTTAGTGAAATCATGTAATAATGGTACTAGAGTGGTTCAACTCCTATGAATGGAATTTGAATATTATTGTCCCATGTTGATTGGTATGGGTTCTTAAGAAAAAAATATTTAGGGAGTTCATAATACATATAATAGACCTATAAACCCAATTATAAGTGTGGAATACTATGTTACCCATACAAAATAACACTAATATCAAATTATATTACATACAACACTATGTTATCTATTTTAGGGTATAACAAGATAGAAAATGATTCATGTAGAATGTCATTGGTTTCCAAATATAAATCGTTCTATAGTCATAAATTAAAGATATTATTTAATAAATAAGGGTTCTTTTTATCAAACATAATATTCCACCCCTTAAACAATTGGATCTTCTTTAGAGTCGGTGTCATGTTTCTCTCATGTTACTGATCTATCTTGAAGTCATCGACTAGTAATACGATAATGATTTTTTATGAAGACTACATGGAGAGGGTTTTCACCCATAATTGTGTAGATGGTTGACCATTCACATATTTTTCAATTGATTTATCCTCCCAGAGTATGTATTGTAGTTCTCACGTGACATTTTCGGACTAATTTAATGTTTTTTATTCTTTATCATTTCTATGGACATATACTTATTTGGTTTTGAGAAATTAAATTTTCCATCCATTTGATAACTATTTTAGTATGTTTATTCAGTAGTAATACTAGTTAAAAATTCCTCCATCCATATATTAGTTTATATTTTGAGTCATATTCGTATAATATCAGGCCAAATGTGGATTCTAATCGCAGAAACTCATGATGATGCCACTTTTCTATTGAATTAGTTTGGGTACTTTTTTTCATTAGAACGTGTGATCTTATGAACATGAGTATCATATATAATTATTAGTTGTTTCATATATAATATAGCTTCATTTATATGATTTGTTATTCTTTATGGTTTATAAAACCCATGAGGTACTCATTGGAAACAATTCATGATGAACATATTTGATCTAGGAAATATGAGTAGGGTCTTTATACAATGATTAGGATTGTGCATATACCCTTATAGGTTTGTAATTATGTTAGGGTTATGAATAATTCCTTTTTTATTAAATATTTATATTATTAAACTATGTTAGTACCTATAGATGATTCGAATACACCTAAGGAAGAGTCCTGAATTGTCACGACCCGTTCCCCAAGGCCCATATCGTGACTACCCCAAGCCCTCCTTCCATAGGCCAGGGGATGGTGACTAGCATCGAAGGGGAAAACCCCTAAACTGGGATGGAATTTCCTTTATAACTGTAAAAAAAACACAAGAAAGTATGAAACTGGAAGTTAAACACTATGTAAAATTGTATACAAAAGAATGTGTTGAATGTAAAGGGGCCGGAAATATAATCCCAACAGAAAAGTACAATAAAACTGAAAAGAAAGTACAACTGATGAAATGACGGTAAGCAGCTATTGGGTCACCCTATTGGATTCCCACCTGAATGGTGGGGACAGATGGCCTCATCAACACACCAAGTCTGTCCGTCCGCTCCATGTATGTCTCACCGAGTGGTCCACCTCCGGGTATCATCATGTTCTTCTACTCTCTACCCCGATAAGAGTTTTCAATCGTCTGTAACCAACATAATGAGGTGTTGGCATAACACCTTTAGGGGTTAGTATAATGATACTCGGTAGGGACCTAGAGACCCTCAAGGTCTCACAAGATCAAACAAGGATAACTACAAAGTACGGAGTCAACAGATAATCATTACCTATAAATATGCCAATACATATACCTAAGTTATTTAGTGACCCATCTCAATCATGTTGAAAACAATAGAGTCCTTGACTCGTCTCAAACTAGGATTTCATTGATGTATAGATGTACAGATGATTAGTCGCAAAGCTAGATCATCTTATTCTATCAAGAGGCACTGCTTCTGACCATATGGAGTCTGACCCACACAGGATTGATAGGAACTAAGCCCCGTAATGACCTATAGAGGATATGACCCACACAGGGTCGGTATGCGCTGACCCACATAGGATTACTGAGCACTGACCCACGTAAGACTTGACCCACACAAGATCGATATGCACTGACCTAGACAGGATCGCTGAGCACTGACCCACGCAAGATTTGACCCACACAGGATCGGTATGCGCTGACCGACACAGGATAGCTGAGCGCTGACCCACACATGATCTGACCCACACAGGATCGGTATGCGCTGACTGACACCGGATCGCTGAGCACTGACCTCCGTATGATCTGTCTCCAACCTCCGTCTCACTATCAGCCATTGGATTCCTCTCACCCGGTGCGCTCGAGTTCCTTAGAATCTTCCCTTGAGATATCGGTTGCACATAGACTGCCTCGAAACTCCACAAAGGATTAACCCAATGGACCACAATGTCTTTAGGGTTCCAAGATGACAGATGGTGCGTCAATCGGACGCTCAGTCTGTGAGTTCTTGGCATTTCCGTTCCAGGGGACCGATTCGTTTTTAGGTTAAAACCAAATTGACCGTACTCCATCTGTGTCCAAACCTCATGTGGGATATTCTAAAAGAACCTTCTTGATCTATGCTTTCTGTTGCTGCAGGCGGTTCATTGATCTGTCACCCGTATCCCAAGATATGGGCGAAAAGGTGTAAACTGTCCAAACGGGTCTGTGTCTAGTCCGACCCACTCGGACCGATCCGGACTGACCCGTTCCGGACCGGGGTCCGACCCGAACTACGGGTCCGACCTGGTCCGAGAGGGCAGCGCGAGACAAGTGATCGGCTCTGCCTGAGTGGGCGGCCCGACCCGAAGGTGGCCCAACCCGAAGGTGGCCCGGCGGACCGGTTGGCCCAGTGACCCATTCGGCCTGGCGTCCCGGTCGGTCTGGAGAACCGGCTGCCCGAAGCGGGTCCGCATAGGCCACAGCCAAGGGGTAGTGCACACCCCATGGCTCCCGAATGGCTCTGTCATTTGGTTGGTACTCCAACCGATGCCAGGTGGCATAGGTCCACCACACGCGGGACCAAACAGTGTCCCACTCCTCCCGGCTGGCCGAGTGGTCATCCACTCCAACTCCACGGTGGCTGTCCTACCCGTCCGCCACTACACCTCCACGATGGAGTGATGGTGTTGTGGTTCTGCTGCCCTCCATGTGGCGCGACGGTGCCGCCCCACCACCGTTGTGGCCCGACCTGGCCACGACCTTCTGCTCCTCCACGGGGTGTGATCGCGCCGCGCTTCTTTCATCTAGAGAGGCCCTTCGGGCCGCAGTTTCTCTCTGGAGTGGTGCGACAGCACCATTACCCTCCATCACCTCTGCAGCACACCTAGTCATGTCTTGGATTCCTACGTGGCGTGATGACACCGCGGCTTGCCAGCGGCCCGACGACCCTTGCACCGCCGGCTTCTTCCACGGCCAGTACGTTGCCGGTCGATTTTCTCCACCGTGGTTCTTCCTTCCAGTGGCACAGTTGCGTCGTCACCATCGCCAACAAATGTAATCAAACAAAGGGGGAGGGTCAGACCATGTTCGTGCGTCCGAGCCATCCTCTTTTTAGTGATAACATTATGCAATTATCAAACCATAATTTGATCTTCGAAGAATGGGAATAATTTCAACTCAAACCCCTACCTCATATTTGTCGATCAATGATGGTGGAGGGAGTTGAAAAGATGACGTTGATTCATTGACATTGGGAATAATCCAGGGAAGAAGGGTCGTCAGTGTTCATTGCGGTTGACTCCTTCTCTTTTGGCTCGGTTGAAGATCGATGCAGAATTTCATCGTTCATCGGTGTTCTATGGCATTCCTCATAGGAAGGAAGAAGATCTCCATGTTCTCCCCATCCCTCTCGCAAGCTCCACCAAATTATTTCCTATCCTTAATTCTCCATACAAAAATTATGCCAACCCCACAATAATAAAATATCACATCTTATTATAATGATGGAATAAATAATTCAAATGGGTAAAATTAATTAAGGGTGGTCCCATTTAATTAATTCTTATGTATATGTGTAAATTAATTAAGTAGAGTTCAAAAGGTTTCTTGGGTGGGGGATCCATAAATGGGGAGTTCAAGAGTTTTATCCTTGGGTGTTCCCCAGCATTCGAACATGAATTGGGGGTTTAAGGGGGGTTAATTCTCATATGGGACCCACCTCTTTGATTACATGAGATGTTTATACTTCTGGTGGGCCCCACCAAATAGTATCATCTCAAGGGAGGTTATGTATGGGTGGGCCCCACCTCTAACCTCAACTTGGAGTTTTTATCCACCTTAAATAAAAATAAAGTTGACACTTTATTTTTATTCAATTTAATTAAAAAAACCCCAAAAATAACTCCCATTCTCGTTAGAATGCAACTACGGTGAAGGTCTCACTAAGCAGTAACTGAAGCTGTGAGCTCAACGGTGGCCTCAGATTTCAATTTCGAGCACTGATTCAAATGTTATAAAACACCTCCCACACATTTACTCAATGTACCTGAAAAAAAGATCGGAAAATTTTTATCAGTCACCCTCAACTCACTATAGTCAAGGTTAGGTTCTGCCAAGGTAAAACACTCCCCAAATAACCCAATGGTACACTCGGATTTTCAATACGATTAACTGTTTATATGTTATGGATTTTACAATAAAATAATTTTCAATTAATTATTTTTTTGGTAGCCAAAAACTAAATTTCTCTTGTGGCCCTCGCTGACCCAAGGTAGTATATGTTTAAAGAAATCCTACTGTCACGAGTCCAGTGGTGGTCTCAGATTTTTTATTTGAGTTACCATTTGTGAGTAATAATCATTTGAAAATTAAAATAACATTATTTTATTATTTTATTTATGGTTATTTCATTTTCGGGTTTTCTCACAGGAGGCCCGCATCGACTGATATTTAGTCTTGCCAGAGGTAAACCCGCCATCCTAAGTGTAACGATGGCCTCATATTTCTGATCCGAGTAACCGTTTAAGAGTTATTCCACTTTTTTAGTAAATCTTCTTATGCGCGTTCATTTAAGCTTAACAAAACTTGGACGAATCATTCTGGGCACTACAAGCCCCAGAATCACGCGCCTTCAGATTTCGCAGACTCATAAAAATCCCATTAAATTAAAAAAAATTCAACATAATTTCTGTGTCTATACATTCTCCCCACCTCAGGGTTTTACGTCCCCGTAAGTTATAACTCACACTAAGGAATCAAATGGGGGTAATGTACCCTCATCTGAGCCTCCCTCTCTCATGTGCTCTCATGGAGGCTCTCGTGCTGCTAGCGAACGCAAAACAGACATATCGACAGTCCATATAGGACCTTCCCCTATCGATCCTCAATCTCTACTGAAACCTCTATAAATGTCACCCTATCATCGATTTCCGGTTCCCCATGGTCGATGCTATGAGAAGGGTCATCCAGATATCTCCTCATCTAGGATATGTGGAATAGGTCGTGTACCTGGTGCAACTGAGGTGGAAGATCTAGGAGGTAATCCACCTCGCCTACTCTGCTAAAGACCTGTAAAAGTCTGATAAAACGTGAAGATAACTTGTCGCCTCAGACAAATCTCTATAAGCCTCATTGAGGTGAGACCCATAAGAAGATGAGGTCACTATCCTCGAACTCCAGAGGTATCCGTCTCCTATCAGCATAAGACTTCTACCTGCTCTGTGCAGTTTTAATCTGCTCCTGGATGATCTAAACCTTCTATGTGGTAGCGCATACCATCTCTGGTCCCACTACTGCTAACTCTCCTAGGTCTTTCTAGCATAGTGGCGATATGAAAGGTCAACTATACAAGGCATAAAAAGGATCCATACTGATGGTGGAGTGATATATGTTGTTTTAGGAAAACTCCATCGAAGTTAATTGATCCTCCTAGTTGCGATCGAAGTCGAGCACAAATGCACAAAGCATGTCCTCGAGATTCTAAATTGTCCGCTCAGTCTGGCCATCTGTCTGAGGATGGATGGTGGTAATCAAGTGGAGCTATGTATTGAAATCCTCCTACAACCCCTTCCAAGGCCAAGAAGTAAACAATTTATCATGTTCAGAGACAATAGAATAATGTATTCTAAGAAAACGCACAATCTCCTGCACATAGAGGCATCTCAAACTCTCTACTAAGCCCTTATCTCTAATTGGTAGGAAGTGGGAAATCTTGGTGATTCGTTAAACGATCACCCATATAAAATCATGACTCCAGGATGTACGTGGAAGACCCATCACGAAGTCCATGAATATTCCATCCCACTTCTACTCTGGAACCTCTATGGGATGAACCAAGCCTGATGATACCTGGTGCTCCTCCTTCACTTGCTGACATGTGAGGCAACGTGAGAAAAACTCAACTATTGCCTTCTTCATGCCTGGACACCAGTGTTGTCCTATGAGGTCTTGATACATCATCTCCACTCAAGGATGTACCCCTAGATGGGAAGTGTAGAACTCCCTCAACACATCCTCCTGCAGTGCAAAATTTACCATAGTACGTCCTCTGAAGAGGATGGCGTGCTCCCCGCCTTCAGAAAATCCATCTGGTGCCTATCCTGTGGATATCTGAGCACCTCATGTCTCGCAGTTAGTGTCCCCACATTGCACCTTCCTAACTCTCTAATGAAGTGGGGGAGTGACTGTAAGAGACCGAAGAAAGGATGCTCTGTCTCTGTCTATAATGGATATCTGTAAATCAGCTAGCTTCCCGGCCGCCTCACTCAGCAGCTACAGACGAGACCTCCTACTGAGTGTGTTTGCTACCAAATTCCCCCTTCCTGGGATTATATACTATCCCAAGGTCATATTACTGGAGGAACTCTATCCACTCATGTTGCAAACTAAAAACTCAAAACTTCTTCTACCATGAGGGTGAGGCTGGCCGACTCACGTGTGATCAACTGCACCGTCCTATTCATAAGTTTATCCTATGCTGCCTGGGTTTCCTTTTTTCCAACCAAGGAAAACCCTATTACAACGTTGTAGATAAACCACCACCCTTTTTCCTAATACATTCAATCATTTTATGAACTTTGATTTCCCATTCCATACCCAAACTAATGACTTAAGGCCTCGACGCTGCCACCAAGAGGTTTCAACCGAAACTCTATCCTTGAGGGTCAGATCAAACCATCAGCATAAGTGTGATTATAGGGTCTCCTCCCATATGTATCTTTAGACGTGAGGATCAAGTCTACAGTTTAACTGGAATCTCTAGGCCTTGTACAAGATTCATGGAAGGATAGAATTATTGGTACCTATGTCTATTGATACGACAGCTAATAGTAGACACAGTCCGTTCATTGAATCATTCCTAGAGCCCTTTGGTCACACTCCTTGACCACATGCAGCTACTCTCTTCCACTGCCCTCAAACTCCCTGAGCTTGGTGGGATCCAAAAAAAGGGGGTGGTTTTAACATGATGAAATTTACACCACCTCATGCTGCTCTCCAAGATCCACTTCCATGTCTGCTACACTAGAAATTCGTCTATCCTTAACACTTCCTATTTCTGAAATAGTTTACACGCCCAAGTCTCTGAGATTTGTGCTATTTTACTACTTTCCCACTACTATCATTCACCGGTTGTATCCGCTCATCCAATGAATGTTCTACCGAAAAGGTTCTCTCTAGCGTCCAAATATAGGAAGGAATGAACAGAGGAAAAAGTGATGGCTCACATGTCCCTAAACACACCTCACTCAAAGGTCCAGGCTCCGAAGCACTGATTGTATCCTATTCATCGAGCACCAGGAACGATCGGTATGCCTCAATGAATACTCATCTACTATCATGTGATCCTGCCGGAACTGTAGAAGCTGAAGGGAACTCTCAACCACCTCCTCAAACTAATCCTCACCTGCCTGTGAGTCGGGCTCACCTCAGAACATGAGGGTTATCTGATGCTAAAACCCTTGTAAGGCACTAAGCCTACAAGTCTCCTCTACCGGTACTACTGGTAGTGTCTACTGACCAACGGGTAGTGATATAGTTGTCACACTGCCCAAAGCTACCATCTTAGAAAACGGTCGATGTACCGAATCCTCATCACTATACAGACCAACCTCATAGTCACTCACTGGAAAACACTAGTATCTAAGTTTACCATTTTCCCTAATGGTGTCTCAACTAGGTGAAGAACTCTAGAAATCGCCTACAGTCAGTCCTATGGTTCCTGGGAATCTTTCTCTCCTCGTAACCTCGGAGTCCTATGCCGCTGGAACTCGTGCAATGCGCTCAGTCGACGTGCATCGTCCGCTAGGGCGGTTGGTGGCATCTACTACTCAACGGGTGGTGGTACTGCAAGTACACTAGTTGAAGGTCCCAACATAGTAAGAGGGCCATGCACCAGAGCCTCGTCTCTCAGTGGGTCATCATCAAGAACTATCCCGGGAACCCTAACTAGCTATCTTCATGGAGGAATCCTGATAAGGAACACGTGATCCACGATCAAACTTTTATACCTAGTGACAAGACCTAGTTGATATGATTTACGGAAAACTCATAAAAACACATAAACAATTAGTGTTTTTGTGCACCAAGTCAGAAATCCGAAGTCAGGGTCCAGGTGTATGGATACTTCAACTACCGCACCACCACTAGACTCCCTAAACTAAAAACCACACGCAGTAACCTTAACATTATTGCATCATAGAAAATAATGATCTGAGTTCTATGTTATGTGGTAGAACCGACTCCTCTGATACCAATTTTTCGCGACCCGTCCCCCAGGTTCTATATCTTGACTACCACAAGCCCGCCTTCTATAGGCCAGGGGCTGGTGACTACCACCAAAGGCAAAAATACCTAAACTGGGAAGACTTTAACTTTATATTAGTAAAAAAACACAACATAGTACGCAACTGGAAGTAAAACACTAAGTAAAACCATATACAAAAGAGGGTGATAAAAGTAGAGGGGATGGAAATACAATCCCAACAGTAAAGTACAATACAACTGAAAAACTAGTACAACTGAAGAAAAGAAGTAAAGTATCTACTTGGTCGTCCTCCGGCATTCCCACCTGAAGGGTGGGTATAGATGGCCTCCTCAGTACCCCAAGTCCATCTGTCCTCTCCATTTACATCTTGCTGAGTGGTCCACCTATAGGTACGGTCCAGTTCTGCTTCTCTCTGCCCCGATCAGCATTGTCTGTCGTCTACAACCAACAAAATGAGTTGAGGGCATAGCCCGTGTAGGGGTGAGTGTAATGATACTTAGTAGGACCTCGAGACCCACAAGGTCTCACAAAATCCAGAAAAGATAACCACAAAGTACGGAGTCAACAAATAATCCTTACTTAAGTATATGCCCATATATATACCTACGTTATTTAGTGACCCCTCTCAATCATGACGAAAACATGAAAGTCATTGACTCATCTCAAACCAGGATATCATTGAAGTATAGAAGTATAGATGATTAGTCGCGAACCTAGATCATCTAATTCTGTCAAGAGACACTTCTTCTAATCATATGGAGTCTGAACCACACAGGATCGATAGGAACTAACCCCTGTAATGACCCACATAGGATCAGAACCACATAGAATCAGTACGCGCTGACCCACACAGGATCGTTGAGCGCTGTCCCACACAAGATTTGACCCACACAAGATCGGTATGCCCTGACCCACACATGATCTCTGTGCACTGAAAAACACAGAATCTAACCCACACGGGATTGGTATGCGCTAACGCCCACATGATCGTTGAGCGCTGACCTCCGTATGATCTGTCGCCAACCTCCGCCTCGCTATTAGCCACTAGATTCCCCGCACCCGGTGTGCTCGAGTTCTGTAGAATCTGGACTCAATATATCGTTCATACTTATAATACCTCTGAACACCAAAAAGGAGTTACATAAAGGACCTCCATGTCTTTATGGTTCCAACGGTATGAACGGTGCATCAATCGGATTCCCGGTCTGTGAATTATTGGCATTTCCGTTCTAGGGGCCCATTTGGTTTTTTGGTTCAATCCAACTTGACCGTACTCCATATTTATCCAAACCAAAAGTGGTATATTCTAAAAGAACAGTCTTTCACTAAGCTTTCTATCTTCATAGGTGGTTCGTCGATCGGTCAATTATAGCCCATGATATAGAAGAAAAGTTGTAAAATGACCAAACGAGTCCAGGCCTAGTCCGACCGAGTCGGACTGACCCAGTCCAAGAGGGTGGCGCGACCCTAGTGGTTGGGCCGGCCCGAGTGGGCAGCCCAACCCAAGTTGGAGGGCCGACCCAAGGGGGCGGCCCGATTGGCCTGGCGTCTCGGTTGGCCCGGTGGCCCATTCAGCCTGGCGGCTCAGTCGGCCTGGCGACCCGACAGCCCGGCATGGGTCGACCTAAGCCGTGACCAGGGTGTAGCGTGCACCCCTAGCTTCTGAAAAACTATACTATTCGAATGGAGCTTCAACCAGTGCCATGTGGAACCGCTCTAGCACACGTGGGACCCGATGGGGCCCGCTCCTCCAAGCAGGTTGAGCGGCCAGCCGCTCCGGATCCACGACGACCAGCCCGGTCGGCCGCCACTGCACCTTCACTATGGTACGACGGCACCGTAGTTCTACTGCTCTCCACCCAGCGTGATGGAATAGCGCCACCACCGCCATGGCCCAACCTAGTCGTGGCCTTCTGCTTCTCTGTGTGGCGCGACGACTCTGTGGTTCTTCCATCCGTCATGGCCCTCCTGGCCACATTTCCTCTCGGGAAAAGTGTGATGGAACCGTGCCCCTCCAACACCGCCATATCCCACCTGGCCGCAGATTGGTTTCATGCGCGGCGCGATGGCATCGCGCCTCACTGGAACCTCGATGGCCCTTGCACCACCGAATTCTTCTGCGGCTGGTACGTTGCCAGTCATGTTGCTCCCCCGCGGTTCGTCCTTCCAGCGGCACCATTGTTCCGCCGCCGTTGCCAAAAAACATTATAAAAAAAGGGGTAGGGTTGGACCGTGTTTGTGCGGTTTGAGCCCTCCTCTTTATGGTGATAACAATCATCAATTCTGAAACCATAATTTGAACGTAGAAGAATTGGAATAATTTCAATTCAAACCCCTACCTCATATTTATCGATCACTGATGGTGGAGGGAGAGGAAAAGCAGATGTCGATTCATCAACGTCGGGAAGCATCCAGGGATGAAGCGTCATTGGTATTCTTCGCAGTCAGCTCCATCTATTTAGACATGGTCAAAGATTGATGAAGAAGTTTGTCGTTCTTTGGTGGTGTGTGGCATTCTTCATTTTAAGGAAGAAGTTGTCTATGTTCTCCCAATCCCTCTCTCAGTCTCCACCAAATTCTTTTCTCTCACTAATTCTCCCATCGAAAATTATGCCAACCCCACAATAATGAAACATCACATCTTATTATAATTTTGGCATAAAGAATTCAAATGTGGAAAAATAATTAAGTGTGTTCCCACTTAATTAATTCTTGTTTGTAGCCAACACATAAATAAGTGCAGTTCAAAAGGTTTCATGGGTGGTGGATCCATAAATGGGGAGTTCTAGAGTTTCATCCTCGGGTGGTCCCGGCTATTAAAACTGGAATTGGGCGTTTAAGGAGGGTTAACGCTCGTGTGGGCCCCACCAATTTGAATGCATGAGATGTTTATAATTTGGGTGTGCCCCAACAAATAATATCCTCTCAAGGAAGGTTATGTGCAGGTGGGCACCACCTCTGACCTCCACTTGGAGGTTTTAACCACCTAAAATAAAAATAAAGTTGACACTTTTTTTTTATTTAATTTAATTAAAAACCCCTAAAAATAACTCCCATTCTCATTAGAACGCAACTGCGATGAAGGTCTCACAAAGCAATAACTGGCGATGCAAGCTCAATGGTGCCCTTATATTTCAATTCCGAGTACCTATTCAAAAGTTATAAAACATCGCTCACATGTTTATTGAACGTACCAGAAAAAAATCCGAAAATTATTATTAGTCACCCTCGACTCACTGCAGTTAAGGTTATGCTCTACCTAGGTGAAACATGCCCCAAATAACTCAACAATACACTCAGATTATAAATTTGAGTAACCATTTATAAGTTATGAATTTTACAACAAAATAATTTTCTCTTAATTATTTTACTTGCGGCCAAAAACTAACATTCTCTATTGGACCTCGCCGACCAAAGATTGTATATTCCTAAAGAAAGGATACCCTCATGAGTTCATCCATGGTCTCGGACTTTTAATCTGAGTTACCGTTTGTGAGTAATTAGAATTTGAAAAATAAAATAACTTTATTTATTTATATTATTTACGGTAATTCCATTTTTGGGTTTTCTCACAGGAGGCCCACATCGACTAAACATGAGTCACGCCTAGGGTAAAACTGCCATTCTGATTTCAATGGTGGCCTCTGATTTCTAATATGAGTCTCTATTTAAGAGTTATTCAACTTTTTCAGGAAATCTTCTTACATGTGTTAATTTAAGCTTAACAATACTTCTACGGATCATTACGGGCACTCTGGGACCTGGAATCATGTGCCGTTAGATTTCGCAGACTCGTAAAAATCCCTTGAATTGAAGAAATAAATTTCCCTAGAATTTACGGGTATTTACATGAATAATGGTTAAAAAATGATAAGTATCAGGATTACATTGAAAGAAGTATTATATTTTATGATCCCAATCCATAGGATTAATAATAAAATGAAATCATTGAGGAACCACCAAATATGAAAGAATGAAATTTTTTCTTGTGGAACACATGATCAAATTGATTGATATATCCTATCAAGAAAACCATATTTTTTATTATGGGAAATACTATGGGTATATCCAAATTAAAGTGGAGGCATAGATATGAGGTGCCTATTTTAGATGGATTGAATAGAACTAGCCATGTTTGTTATGGAATGAGTGATAGTTATTCTGTAATAGCTCGGGTTGGATTTTCCTTTGGAAAACACCAATCACCTCATCCTCTAGGTGGTCCACACAAGGATCACATTTAATGGGGTCAAGGTAGAGGAAATATACAGATACTGGTGTTAATCGGTAATATAAAGAACAATATGGTTTACAATACATTATTTTTATACATTGATACCCTAATTTATTTTTTACCTTCATGATATTATATTTTTTTCCTATGTCTATCATTATTGATAAGATATACTATCGGTACTACTCACCTAACCCCCTTAGATGGAGACCCTTACATGAAGTGATTAATGCCTTCCTCTAACTCTTTATATTAGTATGAGGTTACTCTTATCGAGGATAAATTTTACATTTATATTTTTATGAAATGGATTATTCTATAATGTATCCATCGGTATTGATATGTTATCCACAATATATGATTTTGTAGGTTTCCACGATTTTAGACTGATGTGACGTCAAATATAGGGGTTAAGATTCACTTTCACTGGTGTGTAGTACCATGAAAAAAATTATTTTGTTATATCCTTCAAGAGATTATATATTATTACCCATTGTATAATGAGCATGAACTTGTGTTCCACTAAAATTATGAAGGACAATTTACAGATAATGGTGGACGTGCAAATAAAAATATATTTGAAGGAAGTTTAATTTTTTTTGCATCATAATGATATTTATTTATATATCATCCTTCACTAAGGTATCTAAAAATACCCTCAATAGATTATCAAATGTCCATTATGATCTCAAAAAACTGAAAAAAATGTTTTAATACTATTTTGAGGATGGATTTATTCTACAGAGTGTGTCCCCCTATGGATCACCTATTCTTTAAAATAAAATGTAATATTGGAGATCGATAATTTTTAGTAACGACAAATAGTTGAGAATGGTTATAATAATTAAAATATACAAACTTATGAGAGCTTATCATTTATTAATCACGAATAAATGGGATATATGGTTCATGATCAGTGATGTCAGGTTTGGGTATCTCTATAATTGGGTTTTTGAGGAGGGTATCATGAAGGAAACCTTAATGTGTCAGTAAGATCATTATGAGTTATCATATATGATTCTATACAATATGAATTCTCCGTATAGATTCATAGAAATAATGAAATATATTTTTTATCTATATTGATACTTGTTTTTTGTTTTTTCATTAATGAAATCAATTATTACCCAATGGAGGAAGAACAAGACAAGAATTTTAGGACATTAGTTCATATTATTATTTTGAGTCACTAGTATAAAAATCCCAACATAGGAGTGTTTTTTATTCAATATATTTATTTACAAGTGAATGTAATCTTATAGTGATGATCTATAGTGGATATTATGATTATTTAGGATATGATGGATTGAAATCAAGAAAAAAAATGTTGTTTAGGTGTGTAGATTAAATTTTTTTAATAAGATACTAGATCAAATTTATTGAATGATCATCTATGATTTCCACCCCCATGACAAAACAATACATAAAATTGTAAAATTTTATCGCATATATATGTTCTTATATGAATTTTTATAGGTTGAATTAATAGGATTTTGTTACACTAATTAATGGTTTCTAGAGTTCTGAGTTCTGTATGAGGTGTAAATTTATTTTTCTAGGACTGATATGAATGCATTTTTGATATAAAGGAGATAAATCATTTCTTATTTTTATAGGAATATAATAACAAACAATTAAAATTATTAAAACAACGGCTTGGATCATATATCAACAGTTTTTTCCTTGAATATGTGGAGACACTATCTTAATGGATGGTGATTTCTATCATAAAACTTCAAAAGAGTCATAGATATATGTTCTCTTATAGATAACTCAACTAATGATAAATATGTCAGTTATAGTTTCTCTACGAAATGTTTTTTTGATAGTTTATAATATTTTAAATGGAAATATTTTGGATGAATCCACTAGTAGAAAATAATATGATCAATTATGGGAGGATATATTTAAATATTTATCCTCATTATGGTAATAATTTGATTTGATGGTGGTGGTGGTGGCCCAATTCTTCTTCAACAAATGGAAATATTGTTGATAAAAATTTTGAGGTATTTGAAGACTATACATCCTTTTAATATTCTCATAAAATATTCTGAGAATTTAATTGTTATGTTACCCTTTCACAAGTTAAAAATGTTGTTCTAGATGTTTTCCATTTGGAGTTATTGAGGGAATTTTACACATATCAATTGAAAATGCAGAAAAATTAAAAATATATTAGCACTCTAAGAATTATTTTTTTATGGATAGTAATAAATAAATGTATTATTTTGTTGGGGTCTTAATATATCACATATCATCATGTTAAGGGTGAGTATCTTATTACTACTAGATTAAGGCAACCAATCGATGTTCAATAAAAGTAAAATAGTATATTTATGGATTATTTAACTACACACAGTCTTTTGGGAAGAAAAATAAATATATCTACATGATAACAGAATGACTAACCAGGTTGACTCACATACTAAATTTGATAGAAAGACGATGTAGACATATTGAGATTACTATATAAAAATGAGATTATACAATTTCATGTGTTACATTAAAATAATTGTTTATGACCACAATCCATGATTCAAATACCATATATATTGGATGATGTAGGGTATTTAGGGACCAAAATACAATTTAATATGAAATTATATCCATAGATATATGGAATTATTAAGAATAAAATTCTTATTTTTGAGGATATGGTATTGGTTTGCATGATACATTTTTATAAGATTTGTCTTAATCACCTAGATTTGGTAGATTTGTCACACACAAAAATATACTAATTTACTATGAACAATACCCCATTAGAGAACTTATATAGTTGAACTTCTAGGTAATCCATTTATTGGAAATAGATTGGTGATTCATCACTTCAGTTGCACAAGCTAAGGATATTTGTGGCATAGATGTTTTAGGGTTTCTAGGTACATATAGAAATATCTGTGATCTATTATAATTTCTTAGAGGATACATGACAGAGGAACATGGATTATAAGGAGGGATACCATATATTTCTCAACATATTTTATTTGTGCGGTTTGAGAAATTTTTGTTATGGTGCTATTTTATCCCCAAGGCTTTCCAGAATATTCCAAAACATTGAGTAGGGTGGCCAAGATTCATACAACCTAAAGTTTCTTCACAAATCAAATGAGTTAAAATAAATTTTACAAATGTCATAAATAATGTGATTATTGAATTATAAATTAGAATTTAATAGATGGGGTGAGATGGTTTTCTATGGTGGGACCACCTTCACAAAGTACTCAATGGCCATCATATATTTTCAGGACAAGATCCATCATGTGTGAGTGATTCTTCTAATGCAGATTTTATAAAAAACATGAATATTAATGATATTATAGGGTAACATGAGAGTAACATACTATAGTGAACCAAGATAAACATACACAGATATTATAACATTATAGATAAATATTTTTGACATTACAAAAACAAAAGCACGAGGACCATAATAGTTTAGTGTCTTTAGAAACATGGAAACATAATATTCTAAAATGAAGAATGATATTAAAAATATAAATTAAATATTTTACCCTTTATTAATCCAAATGAAAACAATTCTATATAACATGGGGAAATAAAACATAGGAAATGAGTGTTCTCATATGCTCTATAAGGGTATAAAAAGGATATTTGTAATCATATCATAAGCATAAGGGATTGAGAACATGTGCGTAGCATTGAAAAATCATATACCACAAATCAAAGGACACAAAAATGAATAATGACATAAATATTGGAAGTTAAAAATACATGAATCATAATGTTATCATGAAAATTTTCTATGATAGAATAACATATAAATAAGAAAATGAATTTTTGAGGCACATAACCATATAACAGTGACTTACATGGAAGTAAATTCTCAATGGTAAGGATATATTAGTGGAATGGGTTCACTTGAAAACCAGATTATTATTCGAGGTTCACTCTTAAGATCTTATTAGTAGAAAAATTCATTTACGGAATCTGGATCAGTCTCCATTCTAGCGCTGTATTAATGAACAAAGTTGACATCCCTTTTTAGACATATATTATTTATCCTAGTTCATGGAATGATCATGACATGTATTACGGAATATTGTTTATATAAATTTCCATCCATGTATTACTAAATCGAGTTCAATTTGTATTTCAATCCTATATTACTGATGTTTTTTCACTCCTCATTCTATCCATGTATTATTGAATTGAAATCACATCCCATTCATCCCATGTATTATTAAATCAAGTTCACTTATCATTCCTACATTAGAAAACAGAACGAGGTTTGATTCTCATTCTAGACCTATAATACTAAATTGAGTTTACTCTTTATTTTAGAACTATATTTTTCTACCAAGATCACTCCTCATTCTATCTAGTTCTATCTAATGTGATATAATTTTTTACCAAATTAATTAGTGGGATATATAGGTCCCACCAATCAAATAAAATTATAATACATTCATGTTCCACTACTCAATAAAATTACTCATCATATCATGAACCGTAAAAAGAGATGGGTACCATAAGAATCATATCATAACCCATGAAATGAAATGGGTATCGTAAACATTTCATTATATATTTATATACGGAAAAGCGATTGGCCTCACAATAATTTCATCAATGAAAACCCCACGAAAATATGTGGGTTTAATAGTATATAACTCATGGAAGAGGGAAATGTTTCATAAGAATCATTCCATCGAAACATAAAAAAATCAAGAAACAATATGAATGGAATTCTTGTTTCATATCCCTATTAAATAATAAACTATAACAATGTATTGATGCTTAGAAGGATAATGGCTCAGATACATCACATGGAAAATTTATTATTGGAAACATCATTTTTTTGAAATTAATACTCATATAAACATTTTGAAAATCCATTTCTTAAAATGAAATATTTAAAATATCATTTAAATCATTTGATAAAGAAAATATATTTTCTAATATGAGAAACACTTTTTAAAACATTAATCATTTTGAATCATTTTTCTTTTAAAAATGTTTTGAAAACGTATAATAGAGAATGAAAATTTTTTGAAACAAATTTTTCTTTATAAACACATTGAAATATCATAAATAAATATTGAAATATTATTGAATTTTTTTTATTTTATAATACATTGATAACATTTAAATAGGTTTCAAGATCATTTTTAAAATCCTTTTCAAGAATATGCATTTAAAAACATATGAATAAACATTGAAATTGTTGAAATATTATTAATATAATCTTACCATGGGAAAAAATACAAAGTAATATTTTAAAATCCTTTTTAAAAAATTTAATTACAAAATATTTTTGAATTTTTTTTTGGAAATCATGGTTTTGTGAATAAAACAAAATTTTAACTTAAGAGAGAAATAAGGTTATGTATTTTTAACAAAATTAAATTATATTATGTACGAAACAGATGTAAACTGGTTGAAGTACGTGAAAATTTCATGAATAAATAGTGTACAAGAAACTTAATTAGTGGTGTTGGATTATAGATCTTAATATTTCATCAATGAAAGAGTAATTATAAATAATCATGATAAATGATAAGATTGTTGCAATAAACACATTCCAATTTTTATCATTGAATCAGAAACCCCATATAAAACATTAAATTAAATGAAGCATACAATACTATTAAAATAATTTTATTTATGATATATGATTTTAAAGTGTAGTGTATACACCTCATAAAAAAATATAGGTGCATACAAGGCATGTATCCCAATAAAGGGTATTTAACACATAACTTCTTTACTGATTTGGGGATTGATTAAACATAATCCCTATAAAAGAGATATAATCAAATGGATATCTAAATACACATAAATGTAATTATAATAACAATATAATATATTCATGGGTTGTATTAATAGCACAAAAAATATTCTAGTGGTGAATAATGCATAAATTACATTGAAATAATATATGTACAAGAAATCAAATTTCTAGATGAATAGCATTATATTCATGACCCCCATTATATATTAACATCATTTAACTCATTTAATAACATTATGTAAATAAAATTGATGATATTATATTTCATAGGGTAGTATATACACCACACAAAACAAGCAATTAGTTAATATGGCGTGTATCTCAAGGAAATAAAAAGTTGGATGAAATTTCATTACCATAAGTAATATCTTTCAACAAACATGTTAAATACTCTGATATTATAAATAAACCACATTAAAATATTCTTATATATAAATAAATATATTATTTTATGATGACATTATTTTACCTTTTTATTATCAATGTTTTGTTAATTTTATGTTTGAGATATTACCGTCTTTGTTTTCCATATATGTTATCACTTGTTATTCATGATAATACCAAATTGGTCATGATTAAATTATTTCATGAATTTAATAAATCATATAAATATAATATATATTCTGATTTTGTGAAATAATAATAATATAATAAATATATTAAAATAAAATGAAAAACATTGTTGATGGAGACAATAGGTTGTACGTATTCATGAACATTGTTTCCATTTAATTTTATTTTTAAAAAAGAGTAAACTAATATATATATATATATATAATATCTTCATATTATAAGTATTATGTCTCATATATCATATATTTTTACTAAACACATCCTTAATACATTTCATTTAAAGTGTGAACGAATCACATCCCCTTGAGGAAGCGATTTTCCATTCATCCAGAAACAAAGATATCATATCTACACAAAATAGAAAGCATGAAGTTATTTATTATATAATAGATAAAGAAAAATAAAGAAATTATAAAATCATATAAATAATTTAAAAATACATTTCCATCATAATTCCCTCCTATAAGATGTGGTAAATCAAAAACAAAAAACATTATTTTGCGATGCGGTAGTCTGTTATACACACGAACGATAAGTTCAATGCCCCTTAGATTGAATTTTGTGTTTTTAGGTGAAAAATATTTAATAAAAACATAATAGTATATATAGTATAATTTTTTTATTATATAATAATGGAATAGGAATATTTTATTGGTTTTATAATGAAAATAAAATAATGGTTCTTGAGTAAGGATGTTACCTCTTCTTTGGGTAACTCCTCTTAGTTTGATCAAAAGGTCTTACTTGGTGGAATTTGTTACCAAATGTAGGATTATAGAGATATGTTAAGGATATTTATGAGACAATGTGTATTTACATGTTTAGTTATGGGAGGGGGTGATTTCCCTTTTATAGAGGAGGTGGACTGGTATTCTTGTAACTATGAGAAATTAAACACTATTGAGAGTTCCACCTAACATCATGTGCCTTGAATAATTGATAACATAATTTAAATTCAGGTAATGGTTTAGATATTTCATTAAAAGGGGTTTTATACTTTTTTTCTACATCATTTGACCTCTTATGATAAAAATTTAACCCTTAACCTTTTTTTTACGATATTCATTTTAGTTAATTTTAATTACATTCACTAATCATTTTGGTTAACCAAAAATTTTACATTAACAAACATTATAAATTATCATGTTTAGAAAGATGCAATATATTTTTAAAATTTTTAATCAAAAAAGATGATGAAATTAATATACCTTTCATCCCATAAACTATATGACAAAATCGGGTTTTAAAGTTAAAATGCTCAACAATTGGATATGGTTTTATACATAAATATTTTTTATAATTGTATTTAATAAACTAAATTGTTATAAATGATATATAATTAATATATTTATTACTAAAACAAATTTAAGACATTATTTATCTATATAATTTAATTTGAATAAAATATAGTTTTGAACAACAAACTAGTATTATTCACTATTCATAAAAATATGAATGTTTTCAGAAAAATAAAAAAACGTCACCCAAAGAAACTTTTAATATTCTAATTCCAAAAAATAAATTTTATTTTATCAAATAAAATTTATTTATTTTTTAAAAATTATATTTAAAATGGTTTCTCAATTAAGAGGGTGTAAATTACCATTTAGAAACATACATTAAATGTGATTTACATTTACCATATACCTATAGAATATATTGTATTAGTATCAAAAATATTGATTTAATACATAATATATAAATTTCAATTAAATAATTAATCCAATAAGGTTTTTATAATATTTTGATATAAAACCTTGTTTATACAAATATAAATAGTTTTCTTATAAATATAATTTCTTTAATTTCAACCAATACTTTCATTCACATATACTAATTGATAACTAAATGATTAATGTATAAATCCTATTTCCTATATTTAGTTAATATTATTAATGAATCCCATTCCAATGGTTATGTGGAATCTATAATATTTTTTAATAATAATATAAATAGTATATTGTAGTTTTTAGTTTGGTAAAATTAGGTCCTGGTGTGTTACACAATTTTTCATAGGGATTCAGAATTTTGTTCAACACAAGACAAACATAGTGTTGAATATTTCAAAATCTAATAAAAGGATTGTGGGTAGTGAAATATTGACTTATGTTCCCTATAATAAAATCTAAACATGGTTATTTTATATATATATATATATATCTATATTCATTGATTATTGATATCTAAAATATCATAAAGTTTAAATTAATTAAGAAATCACAAAATTAAAGGGTTTAACATTATACCTCCATTAAAATTAGCTTGTCCCTAAAAATTATTTTTGGAATATCAAAATATCAATATTTTATTTTTCCATTCATACAAATACACATAATTAAAATGAAGACTAAAACATCATTTAAAATGGAATGTTGGAACCACAATGTTTACCCAATGTAACTCATAACTAGATTTCTATATACAAGTACAAAGATTTAAAGTCAAATGAATGATATTAAAGATATGTTTAACAATAATGTTCTGATGGAGCGTGATATAGAACATAGTTTGAAGAAAGTTAAAATTAAGAAATACATTAAGAAAAGAGGCTTGGTATAGGTCATTGTAATCATTAAAATTGATTATAACTTCACAAAATTTCTTTCAATAATATTTTTCTAAATATTGAAGAATTTTTAGGAAATTATATACTAACATGATTTCAAGATATCCTTACCCTTTTTATGCAATGACCATATTCAAAATAATCTCTCATTCTATAAAATAAACATTAATTTTTCATTCCATAATAATTAAAAGATTATGAGATCCATAAAATGAATGATATGCCATTCCATATATCTTTATCATAACAAATAGGTTATCAATTGTTATTAAATATGAATAAATACTTATATGGTAATATTATACTTTAATCCCTAAAACCACATATGATGTTTAATATAAATTATTATATAAATTGTTAACTATATAACACATATAAAATATAGATATCCAAACATATATAAATATGGCCAATAAATTTTCCCAATATAGTTTATAATTCATCTCTTGTATATAATAAATTATCTCCTATTTACCACATAAAAAACATGTGAATACCACCATCATGTATTCAGTTGAGATATTTTAATTAACGAAAATCCTTATTTGAAACATTTATATTTCTTATTCCAATTTTTATTGGATATATTCCTTAATTACAAACACATTTTGTAATCTTTTTCAATGATATCAAAAAAAATTGTCAATAAATCCATTGTTAGTTCCAAGGTAATCAATAGTGTCCGGTTTTTTAATTCCATACCAACATATCTTTTTTCAAACATCATTTTTATTATATGATAAAAATATTATTTATTTTAATTAACTTAATAATGTGTTTTCCATGAACATTAACATAAAAATAATCTCATTTCATTTCCATTAAATCCTTTCCACATATTCATTTAAATACTTAGTGAAAACAATAAACTAAAAAATCTTTATAGTATAATTATGGAATATAAATGCATTAAAACATTATGTAATCCACCTCTTCCTTATCCCACTAACAAGGTTATGTCATCTTATAACACAATACCACTTTCCTTTAATATTTCATTCGTAGTGTCATCATCATCAACAATATAACCATTAATCATACAATCATGTTGAGTATCTTCTTGATCATTCCACTTGAAAAATAGATTTTGATAATGATTATTCATTTTCAACACTTAATATATTTAACCATCAATGATATATTTTGGAGGCCAATATTCCCATCCATTTATCTAAATAGAAACATCATTCTTCTTTTAAAATTACCTACTTTTTTCATTATTTTCCACAGTATAATCAGCTTATGGTTCATTTAATACATTCACTTAGGTCCTTCATTCCAGATTATTGAAAAAACTGAAATTGATTCTTCGTTCCTCCCTGGTCTGCATTAAAAAAATTCTCAGTGAACTCCATCATTCTCTTATTTGGGGAGTCCATGAGTTGGTTAATGTTCACACTGTTAATCAAATTCTATTAAAATATTTTATGAAAGTTTACCCATACTTTACTCTAGTGATCTTTCTATTTGACTGCACATTATCAAATTTTCCATAACATTTGCCATTAATTTAGTTCATTATAGTTCCCTCCATTTACTAAACATGAAATCATAGTATGAGCATCACTTATCATAGATGAAAAACACAATATCGGGTAGAATATATTAATTGATGTCTATTCTCTGAAACAATCCTATAAAAGGTGTCGCTTATCCATAGATATCTCCCAAAACATATCCTTAGAAATATTCCAAGGGATCACACTATGGGTTTATGACCATATATTTAATAGGTCGACTAATACTTTCCATTGGTACCAAATATAGTGATCTAAAAATAACAAACAATAATATTACATCATATTAGATGAATATTCAACACATTATAAAAATACATGACCAAGGACCATAATTGTTAGTGTATTTGGAATCATGGAAACATAATATTCTAACTTGGTGGAAGATATTCAACATATACCTGAAATATATTCCCCATATGAACTCATATATAATACTTTTTTCTTTGTTTAGGGAATAGAAACATAGGAAATGTGTGAACTAGGATTAATAGTACGGGTATGAATGGGAGATAAGTAATCATAACAAAATCATAAGGGAATGAGAACATGTGAATAATGTTGAAAATCATAACCTTCATACCAAAGAACATAAACATGAATCATGATATAAATAGTAGATGTTAATAAAACATGAATAATGAGACAATAAATGGAATTATCCATGAGGGAATAAAAATGGAATGATGAACATAATTTGAAGAATAAACATAATCATATTAAAATTATTTCCATGGTATTCTTGTGTCAAAGACAAGGAAATATTAGTTAATGAGTTGTCTCCTCAAACTATCATAGTAGTCATGGTGCACTCCCAAGACCAAATTAGTAGAAAAGGAACATTACTGAATTGGAATCACTCCCATTAGGTCCCTATATTATTTAAAATTGTTCACTTTTTATTATAGTGATATATTTCTAAACTAAATCCACTCTTTAATCAAACCATGTATTTCTGAATCGGGTCAACTTCCCTTAAAAGTATTATATTCCTGAAGCCATTCCACATACTGTTGCAGCCCTATATTACTAAACTTATTTCACTACTCATTCCATACATATATTACTGAACTAGGTTCACATCCAATTCTTTCCTTATATTAAGAAGTAGAGTTCAATTTTGGGGAGGATATTTATATGGGGGTTGTTGATATAAAATTTTATTTAGATGTGTACATATGAAAGGCCTGAGAGTTCCCTTTTATAGAGGAGGTGGAATGACATTCTTGTAAATAAAAAAACTTAAACACTATTGAGATGTATGAAATATATAATATGTATAAATAATTTATAAAATTATATTAATTATGGTAATATTTTTAAATATTTCTATAATGTGGATTTTGGACATGTTTCACTATCATTGTTCCTATTAAAATTTAACGTTAACCATTATGTAATCTTTGCTTTACATAAATATTTGTAATTAATTTTATTTACATTGAAAAATATTTTTGGTCAAAAAATAAGTTTATTTTATTATATTTATAAATTATTTTGATTCAAAACATTGAATCCATTTTTCCAAATTAAACTATCATATGTTGAAAAAATTAATTTAATGTTAATCCCATAGTCAAGATGACAAAAAAATGTATTTAAAGTAAAACTCTTCAAATGTTGTATAAGATTTTATATGTAAATATAATGTTTCATTGTGTAAATTAAAAAAAATTGGTTTAAATGAAATATAATTTATTTAATTATAATTATAAGAAAACTGAATACATTATTTGCATATATATATAAATTGGATGAAAATGTACATTGGAACTAATATTCAAAAATATTAACTATTCATAAAAAATGAATGTTTATATAAATATAAATGAAATACCACATAGTAAATTTCAATATATATCATATAAAATTATATATATTTTATAAAATAATAATTATAAAAATATATTAATTTAAATTTAAAATATATACTACAATAAAAATCGGTAAAATGACCTTTTAAAAAAATAAATCTTTTTTTAAATAAAATTGGATTTATTTGTACTTTATTCATTTAAAAACTATTAGATGGGTATAAAAAATAGTGATTGAATATATAATATATAATTTATCAAATACATAATTTATCAAAACTATTTTGTTTAATTTATATAGACAAAATTGTTTTTGTATATAAAAATATAGTTATCATAGAAAAAAAAATTTATTTATTTTAAAATACTTCTTTCAGACACTTATAATCAATGACATCCAAATGATTGATGTGTAAAAAATATTTTTAAAAATATTTTTCCTTGTTCATATCATACATTACAATAGATATGTGGTAGCTCTAACGATATTTTAATAACAATACTACTGGTATATTGTATTATGGTTCTGTGTTACACTATCTATCAATGTGATTTTGTATTGTGTGTAATATAATAAAACATTGTTCATTGTGCACCTCAGATAATCTAAAGTGTATATTTAGTAAAATATTAACTTGGTATTGTGTATAGTAGAAGCCAAACTTAGTGGTTTTAGATACTAAAAATAAATTTATTGTTACATGAAATGAAATTTATAAAAAATATTTAATTAATTATAAAAATAAAAAACATTCGGTGTGTTTCACATAGAGTCCACTTTCCCACATCTCTTTTCATATGTTCTTATTATTGGAACAAAACCCATGATGGTGAGGATGAAGTACTAAACCAATTTTTAAAAAAATATTATATTCAATATTAATATTAGCATGTATACATGTGTTTCTGAAGATGGTTATTTTTTATTTGAGATAAAAGGGTTCAACAAATATATAATATATTAAATAATATATTATTTATAGATCACTCAAGAAATTAATTGACATCCATTAAATTGAGTCACTAAAGGAAATTCCAATGTTGGATTGGGATCCAGAATGAGGTTCAATACATTGGAGAGGTATAAGGATTATTACTGGGATTCAACACTCTCATTTTGAAACATGAGGTTTTTAATTTGACTATCAGTAGTTAATATTTCTCAACAAAATCTTCTTAAATTTAAGTGGTTATAATTTTTTTAGAGGATTAGCCATCACCCGTGGAAGGATTCCATATAAATGTTTCATAAAATCCTTCTCAATCTAGGGAGGCATTATTCCAAGCTATATCAATGATTGGAATAAATCAATGATGAATTATTGAATTGAGGATAATTCACCATTGAGATATGTAAATTTTTTTGTAGGTTTTCTCTTTGATAGTTTTGATAATAAATATACAATATCCTTTTTTTATATGTTATTCATGACATATAGATGTCTTAATTTTATTAATTGTGTAGTCTTTTTCTATTATTTCATATTTTGTTCATCATTTTATTTGGGTTTTATTTGATAATTTATTGAGGAACATGAAAAATAATTTGATAACTGATTATTATATTTTATACTAGATATCATTGATATTAATCTTATGTATATATTAAAATATTTCATCCAAAATTAGATATTAATTTTTAATCTACTATACTAAGATATATAATTATTTTATTTGGTGGTTTGTACCAATTTCTCCTGGACTATTTTTTTAAATTAATTTTATCAAAATAATTTCCCCAAAATTATAAAATTAATATTTTTTTTGAATAATTACTAAAAGAAATATTTTTTTATACATATACTCTAAACATTTTACATAATGTTGTTTTATATATAGATAAATTTAGGTGACTGGAAATTTATTTCTAAAAACCAGACCTTATCCATTTCCACATTAATAATGTACTCACAAAAATCATGAATACAGATAGAGCGTGTAAATATAAATGATATATTGTGGATATATTGGTCATGTTCAATTTATGCATGGGAAAATTTCAATGAATGAAAGTGATGAAATTCAGAAAGGTTATTTTTGGATGACTTTCTACCCAGTAGTGAGGACAAATAGTTACATTGGGGGAATAAATATCAATTAAAAAATAGAATGAATTTAATAAGATGATATGTGTATGAACTTAGTGAATAAATATAGTTGGCCAAGCTATACTGATTTGGAATTTCAAAATACACAATGAATATTACTCTAGGACACACGATATTCTTCACACTCTATATAGTAATAAAGTATCAAAGGATTAATAATTATCTCATTTTGGGTGACCAAGATCCACATAAAAGGTATACTACAAATATTTACCTCATCATGTATCCAAGTACACAACATGTTCAAACATTGGAATCACACATTGTGTGGGTTATGAGACATGTTGTGTAAAGTGGTGACCAAACATGGGTTGCTCTTCCCCCACATGTCTGAGTTGTTTATGGATCATTCATCTCATGGAACCTATTAGACATTGTATTTTGGATTATCGAACAATTATTGGAAAACATAAATATATTACAAGATAATCACCAAGGCCCACACACAATTTACATAGTAGTAAAATACATGTAATGTGTTCCCTTGGGTTTTTTCGTAACTTATAACTCCATTATCATATTTGGACACATAAATAGTCCATTATGTGATTTTTAATAAATTTTTTGATGGGATTATTATTATTATAATCATATATATTGAATAATTTTTTTTGGGTTCTTTTGGGATCCCATATCTTTTGAGGTTATGGAAATGATTTGGTGTGGAGTTTAAAGAATTCATGGAGTTTGGCTACTCACCCATTTTGCAAGGGAATGGTTCTCAGTACATTTACATTAGGAGAACCACTATAATATTTTTGACATGAAATGTTTTTTTCTCCTATATTATAGATGTTTTCAATAGTACCTCACATTTCAGTTTAGATGCTTCTATTCCCGGAGTCAACGCACCCCATGTGGCAAGGCTCAGTCCTCTATAGGGGATAATCACTCTATCGATCAATTTAAATATTCATTAATTATTTTTTATCTACAAAAAAATTAGTACTGGTGGAAGTTAAGTGTAAAATTAATGATTTTTGGAATATTTATTTTTGGTTAATATATGTTCCCATAATTCTATTCATTCAGTGGTGTTGAGATGAGAATATTGATTTTCCATTTTTCCAATTTTTGTCTTGTTTTATATGAGTGTATAAGGGTTTATATGTTGTTATTTTTCTTATTAATTTGTTTATAATTCATGTTTTCGGGGTTTCCAACTATATGAAATTATAAAATACCATGTAAAAGCCTCTTGCACAAACTTGTTATGTCAATGATTATGAAAAAAAAATTAGTGTAAATAATTGTGGATTTGGTGGTAGTTGTTAAGATGAATAAGTGATATTGCTGGTAAAATTAATTGGTGGTTCAGGAGTTAGTGGTGTCATGATGTGGAGTTCACTATAACATGTTATTTGAGATTGATCATTTCATTGGGATTTTTTGGATTTTTTTTACCCAGTTTTATTATTTATTTCATAATTTTCTAATTAAGGTGTTTATCATGGGATTCATAAATGATAAATTACAGTTCATTATATACATATTTTTCTTTATTATATTATACCATGAAGACATGTTTTTCAATGTAGGTTATATAGGAGAACTCCTATCATGTGTGTGATATTCCTTTATAGGGAATGTTTGGAACCCCTGATATATTGGAATTATGATTATGTTGCAACACCCATAATAATGTTGACCATGGTATGGAATTATTGGGACAATTAATGATATCATGAAGCACAATAGAATAATGAAACTAACTATTTCGTTTTTCATAAAATCATATTCAAAAAATTTATCAAAACAACCATGATATGGTCATTATATTACTTTATATTTCCATCCATAAATATAAAATTTTCTGCCCACAATTTATGTTTTTAGTTTCTATGGGTTTTATAAATTAGTTCATTATAATATTCTAGTATTTCCATTAATATTCTCTTTGACATTTGACACCTCCTATCTAATATTTTCCAAAACAAATTAGTGGTATATACATTGTATGGAATGGGATTAACATTCAAATGTTATTTCATTTTATATTATTGTGTTTATTTTATTTTAATTGTAATTGGTTTATTATTATTTATTTTTTATTATATGAATCATAAATTATTTTAAAATTTTTATTTGAGATAATTTAAATTTTTTATTAATGAATATTTTTACATAGCGAAGAAGGTGAAATTTTTTTAATGGTGAGTATATGGATGGAACATATCATGACATGTTTATGTTAATCCATTAAATTGATTCAAAGAATATAATAATTCTATTTATGAGGCACCAAAAAACAGCACTCCTGGGTATTGTATAAAAAACATGAATTTTCAAATTATTATTTATTCCAAGTGATATAATCTAATATATACATCCATTAATTTCACAATACTATTGAATATAAATATAATGTCATATAACTCAAATATTTTTTTAATTTGTTGAGCAGAAACATATGAAACCAAAAATTATAAAACTTATGATCATTTATACATAATAAATAATTACTAGACTCTCATGGGTTACACTCATCTTCAATACCATTTAAATAGATACATAATAAAGGGGTTCTCTCATATGATCATAATGTTATTCATAAGCAATAAATATATACGATCATAAGTCACCATAAAATTAATATATGAATGTAATCTAAATAAATAATATTTCTATACCCAATAAATCATACACAATTTATCATATTATAAAGAATGCAACAAAAAAAACAAAGATCAGTATCATAGAATAGATGTAAAAATCTTGAATTTAAAAAATCCTTAAAAAAATTAAATCAAAATAGTTTTATTGAATAACATTTAAAACCAATGTATTTATGGAAGAAAAATAATAATAAGAAATAATTATGAGAAAAAGAAAGATTTAGAAACCTATTTGAAAAAAACGCATTTTTTACATTCATAACATTTTGAAAAAAATCATTATATTCATGTATATGTAGAAAAACTTATTATGACTATGAATTAAAATATTATGTGATTTAAAATTAAATAAATTATTTATAGGGTTATATATGATCACACACATCATCATCCTTACATATGTGTTCCATAACAACTCAATATTCATTATATGAACCCCATTGATGAAAAATGTCTTTTATATCTTTTCAAATAGAATTATGTTAAGAATCATTTTGTAAATAAATCAATAATCATTACATGATATATCCATGTAAAATAAATGGGTATCCAATGACTTTTTTGTATATTTATATGTGATTATATTTTAATCAAGATAGAAGATAATATATTATTTACATCATATATTTTAAAGGTATGAACTTAAGACAACAATTTTTCCAACCCATCAATGTATAGGATGTAGATGAACACCCAATATTCAAATATATGGAAAATAATTTATTCAAAAAAAAGAATTATAATTAAATATAGGCTAATTATACTTTAAAAACTACAAAATACAAGGTTATTGATGGAATCATTCAATGCCATAAAAAATTTCATAAACCATTGAGAGAAAGAATTTTGAAATATCATTTCAATAATATCCTTAACAAGGATAATATATATTAAAATAAAAGGATGTACGTGGAAATAAATATTTAAATGTTATAAAAATAATAAATTTATAAATAAGAAATATCATTGATATATTGAAATCATCTTCAAAAACATATTTTATAATATTTAGAGAAAAATATTTTCTTTTTGAAAATAAGAAATTATAGACATTAAGTTTCTTAAAAAATGAAAAATAGAGTGTAATTAAGTGTTGAATTTTTTTTAACAAAATATTATAGAATATATTTTTAACATATATGTAAAATATGATATTATAGGTCACTTTAATATGTTTTATATAAAAATGTTAATTTAAAACCATTAGAAAATAGAAAATATTGGAAATTAATCTTCTATAATATATCTTTAAAAAATTTTTTTTATCAAAATAAATGTCGAATGGAAGATGAAAAATTAAATTTCAAGCAATTTATAGCATTTTTAAATGTTTCAAAATACTTGTTTTTCAAAACCCATATAAAAAAAAGAATTTTATTACATAATTTTGGAACGATGTAATGAAAATTAAGATAATCATATAAAATAATTCACATTAGATTTAAAATAAAGAGACTTTTAATTTTTTGAAAACATGAATTTAGACATAGAGGAAAATATCTATTAAAAATAATGAGAGTTATGGTTTATTACATAAAAATTTTATATGGGTTGGTAATTCGTCATGGAAGATGATATTGATTGAAATAAGTAAATTCACTTTATAATAATAGAAAATAATTTTTTGAAATTAATTTTTTGGATAAATGTAGCTTAAAATATCATATTAAAATACGGAATTAATAACTAAATGAGAATATAAATTAGTTGAGAAAACGATTACATAACAAGTAATAATTAATTTGAAACCAATTGAATGGCAGAGGACTTTAAATTGACCTTATTTTACCATTAATGAATATTATTTCATTGATTAATAAAAAAATATCAATTAAATCCACCATATATATATATTATGGTTTATAATTTGAATGTATATCAAATAATGAAATTTTAGGCAAAACACCAACAACCATGAAAACATATTAGTGAAACCCCATTGAAATAGTTGACATGAAATTAATCATTAAATAACATGAATACTGGGTGGAGCATTTTGAAAAATAAATAATGGTAGGTAGATAAACCAATCCAAATAAATCATGGTGTATAATAAGAAATATGTTATGACATGTGAAAATTTGAGACTAGAGACCCTTATATAGTCCCCCCACTTAGTCTATCATGATCTAATCCCTAGTATAATAAACATTAAAATCATCATATCATATTATAGAGACTATATCATATTTATAAAATTTTCTAATAATCCGTAATATTTATTGTGTTTAACTATATTTATATGTTATTATATATTTCAAATATCAGTAGGGTGTAATATTGATCATTCTGATCACGTTTCATATTAGATTGTTTTTCTCATATATTTCCAAATATTCATCATTCAAATATCATATATGGTTTTGAATATATGTTTTTTAATTACTTATAAAAAATTAATATCATTTTATAGGGGTTTTTTAACAACCTAGAAAGATGAATTTGGTGTGGACCACTTTTCTGTGAGTTTTAACGATGAGATGTAAATATCGTAATTAATGAGTTTATTTTATGTTTTATAATTATAAATCTGAAATTTAATATTAGTTTATTTCTTTTTCTGAAAATATTATCTGTAACTTTTTCCACATAGAATTCAATAAAAATACTTTATATCATTGTTCAACTAGATAGATTAATTGATCTAAACATTAACACACATTAATTAATGTATTATTATTATTTTGAAAATTAATTATGTTTTAATAATATTTCTATTAAAGGGGAGTAATTATATTATGAAGATAATATTATTTTGGGGAATCCTATTTTACGATTGTTAAATAAATAAGAAATAATCTAAATGGAAATGAGATATGTTACATTGTGGAGGTAGTAGTCCACATAATACATGATTAATATTCTAATTATTTAATTATTTACTGGTAGTGGAGGAAAATTATAGTTTAATCTTCATGAAAATTATAATATTTTATATTTATTATTTATTCATCAATTTAATTAATAATTACAAAATAGTAGAGATACTGAAATAAATGGATGTCATCCCTTTAAAAGGGCAGTAGTCTAGTCATTTCACAAATGATAGTTTCATATGACTAAATATAAAAGAGGAAATATAGTTAACAGTTATTAAATTAAAATTATAAAATTAAGAATTCTAAATTTTTAAGTCAATATATAGTAATTAAAAAATTGTTATAATGAAAATAATAAGGAAAATAAAAGTAGTCATTGAAAAAATATACTATTTTTTGGGTCATAGTCGTTCACTTATAAAATTTATAGGATATTATTGTATTAAGATAATTAATTGTGGTACGGGGATTAATTAAAAATGATAAAAATCATAAGAGAAAGATAATGGGGGATTTTTTATGGAAGACATAATTTTTTGATTGGTATTGAATGGATAAGGAGAGGAACATAATATATGGGTTTGGAATGGAATTTTTTAAATTATAATCACATAATATAATAATATCACATAATAATCAAGTAATCTAGTTAAAAAAATTGCATAATAATGATGTACCAGTTTAGATATGGTGTATAATATCCAAAACATTCAATCAACATCTCTTTTAAACAAGTTTTAATCCCTTTACTACTAGAATATTTGTAATGAATTTTTTAGTATTAATATGGTAAGTAATTTATATATGTATATTTATTTTTAATTTATTGATATTAAATGTGAATTAGTACATAATTTCTTGAGGATAAATCCAATTATTAAATACATTTTGTCTTATAAAATTCCATTTTTGACGAAAAATAATTTTAACATTATCATATATAACACATAATAACTCATTTATAGAGAATGGGTTTTTTGAAGCTTAAAATATATATGTAGGGAAAATTTAGCCATGCAATTTATTTTCATTGTATCTATTTTTTTATTAAAAGAAAAAAAATAAGTATTTGGAATAAACATTTTGTATAAATAATAATTTTTAATTAAATATATAGACTAAAAATAGTTTCTTTTATTGAAAATTAGGCCTCAGGTAAATTAATGATTAAATTTCAGTATACTAAATTGAAAATAGTTTTCAGAAATGAATTTGTTTGAATAATTTAATTATTATGTTTTGTTATTATTATTATTTTAAAAAATTTTAATAATTCATAAAAGGTATATGAAAAAAATTCTATGATTTTAGTTTAAAATTTTATTTTGACTATTAACCTCATAATAAATTATTATAGAAAAATTAAAATCTTTCATCAATGATTTATTTTGATATGATGAATTAAAAATTTAATATTGATTTATAAAATTATAATTATAATTATTATAAACGGATATTTTAGAAGAAATTATAATGAACCAAGAGAAATGATTTAAAAAAAATAACACATTAAACGTTTTTATTCTATTTTGTATGAATTTATAATTGATTAAAATGTATTGTTTTTCTATATATTTCCTTAATCTTGTGTTTTATTAATTATATTCATCTAATATGTGAAATATAATTTTAGTTTTGTGTTGTTTGTGGTGTAGCATATTAAAAAATAATTAATTTCCAAAATATATATTCCAAAAACATAGGGTGTTAAGTTCAACCCCTTAAATAAATTTCATCCTTGAAATTTTCATTTTCATTTATCATGTTATATAGATAATGGTATCTAAAATATTTAAATAAAACATAGGGTACAATTACTAGATATATATGAACAGTACAAAACTAGAATGATATCTTTGTTCTCAAAATATGATAGTCCCAAAAAATGAGTTTTTCTCCATCTATTTGAGATTATAATATATTATTTTTTGGTATGAATAAATAATTTTATTAAATTAAATCTAAATTGTGTTCATAATATTTCTTTAACTTATAGAATATTAATGGTTGATATAAATGTGACCTCTTCATTTGATACTATATTCAATTAAGTGGAGAGAACCAATCCGTTGCATTTATATAATGACTGTTATTGTGATTTTTATAATTTTTTTATTTAAACGTATAAATGATATAAATAATAATTAAATGTGATGAATTTTATTAATAATTATTCATCTATTCATCGAGTTAATAATTTTATGTCTGTTTAAAATATTCAATGTACAAAAGAGTTGTCTAAACATGATAAAAATACTATAATATTAAATCGTGAATATATTTTTAGTGTTTCTCACTCAATGAAGTTTTTAGATATCTTTTATGTAGTTTTTTAAAGATATTGTTTTTCTTGTTCCATTTCCTGGAAATTGTTCATGCATATAATCAGTGTTAACCCTTGGATTAAAAAACTAACTTGGGAATGCCTCCTATTTCAACATATTGGACATTGACATATCCATGGTAATCTATGATGAAAATTAAATCCTTCCTTTGATATTTCTAAAATATTAAATTTCTTATATAATTATATTCTCTATAACCTCTATTACTTTATTTAAAATTACTTCCACTTCTTTTAAGACAATCCTCGCAGTGTCTCTTCCGATATTCATAAAATATAGGAAACTAAATCATGTTTATTTCATCGTATTTTTTACCCAAACATCCACGAGAATCCATTTTTAACACCTATAAGAACTAAAAGATGGAAATAATATTAAATATCATATGATACAAACAACATCCATTTGAAGAAACCCATGAAATGTATTTCTTTTAATTTAACATATTCCATAGAATATGGTTCATGAAACTCTATGAATAAATGATTTCAATATATTATACCATTATAAAAAAGTCATTAAACTATAGGGTTTAAATAATACTAAAATTAATATTAAAATTATTTTGAACTGCTTATTATGAATAAAATAATAATCATATAAAATAAAAGTAATTGTTTTCTAAATAACCGTATTTTTTTTTCAAAAAAATATTTGTCATGAATTTACAATATAACTTATAATAGATTTTCAAAAAATATAGAAAAATCATTTTAAAAAATTATTGAATTTTTGGAATCACTATTTCAAATTTATATTAGAGTGATCATTTGGGTTATTTTCTGAAAAGTATTATATTTTGATGAATAGATAAAAATACTGATTTTTATGGAAGATGACCACATCATTTTAATAATTTATAGGGATAAAGTATAATTTAAATTGGTAAATGATTTACATAATAATTTAATTTAATAAATTTATGTGATTATAATAAATTTCTATTAAATTTTTATATTAACACCTTATATACTTATGATAATTTTTTTTGAGAAAATATTCTCATTCTTTCTGTGGGTATAAATTTAAATTGGATTATGTAACTTTAATTATTTGAATTTTAAAAAATTGATTCCATATTTGGAATAAAAATAATTTATATTATCTTAAAATTCCAATATAATGTTTTAACATAATCAATAGTCTGAACAATAAAAATTAATTTCTTTCATTAAACTAAAAGCGGGTTTATCGGGGGTTGAACTTGGATTATAAGGGTTAATAATGAAATAAAACATTTTAGAAAACAATATCAAAGACATATTTAGTACTTATATCATTTATGAATCAATTATTTCCCATTTTAGTGGATTTTGTATTATAAAAACATGGGTGTAATTGAATCTATTCAAATATTCCATGTTAGTCCTCTCCCTCACTTTTAAAATTCTACCCTATATCCTACCACATTCAAACTACCAAATAAATTTGGTTCAAAAAATCCTAACCAAATCACATCATTACACCCCTAAAATAAAATATCTACGCCATTTGGTTCATCATAAATCCATCTTAGGATGCCTTTTGGTGAAATCCTTTATAATCATTCTGAAGAAGAGGTAACATTATTAAACAAGCATTTTTATTTTGTTGATTCTTACACCTAGATAAAATTTTAATATAACAATATTCTATAATAAAATCAGTATCTTATATATATATATATGTTCATAATTTATTATGTTTTCTATATAACCTATATACATCTCATCTTTAGTAAAATGTTAAAAATGGCCAATCGTGAATATTGATGATTACTAACTCACAGACTGATGTAATTATCCTTCCATAACCACCTTTTACGTTTGTATATTATGATGGTTTTAACACTGGAATATAATACTTCTGAAATAATTTTACTTAGATAATTTTAATATGAAAAATTTCTTATCATGTACCATTCCTTTTAATATATGTTAATGTTGCTTCTAAGTACTTTAAACTACCACCTTGTGGAGAGATGTGAACTATTTACCACTTACACATTACATAAAGTGAAAAAATATGAAATTTAGTGAATATTATATATATATATATCTGAAATTTCATTAATTTTGTAAAATTAATATATCACCCATCTTATTACCCATTCACCAACTAAAAAATGTTAATTTCACTAATGTGTATGTATGACCTACCAACTCCACAGTGAAATTTGACCCATCATCCATGTTCAAATTTCCATAATAAATCTAAAAATGCATCTAAAGAAACTATATTTATAAAATTAAAATCTTTCTATAAAAGTTTTAGTTAGATAACACATACAAGAACCAAAATATTAATGAAAATCTTGGATGGGAAAACATGTTAATTAACACCCGAAACACTAAAAATAATGAAATATTATTAATAAAAATATTATAAGATGTCAATATATGATATTCTATTAAAATATTTATGGTATAAAATTATGAAATGATTTATAAAATTTTAAAGTATGTTAAATCATGTACAACATAATGGTAGTGAATGGTAAGGGAATATGTCCCAGTTTAATTTAATTGATGCATATTAAAATATTATGAGACTAATTAATAATATATGTTATCAATAATTCCCTTTTTACATGAAAAATCATGATTGATTAATCATTCATTATTTAATATGTTCCAAATTATGTTATTTGATCTATGTGGATTTGAATTAAATGTTACCATGTGGTAATTAATTTTTTTAACTCAATTTCCATTCAATGATTTATATTACTTTTTCACTATCTTTAATATTCTATGATTCAGATTGTATTCATATTTAATTATATTATGTATTATTAAAAAATTTCTTTTGTTTTTTAAAATATGTTACTCATAATCGATTCATTTAATAATTCTCCCCTTTAACAATACATGTGGGGGTGTGGTATTTCAAAAGATCATTTTAATCCAGATATTTTATTCTCAAATTTAATTGAAATAAATTATTTTATCTTTGAATAAAAAAAATCTGTAATATTATTCACCGTTGGATATTCGTTATGTTTTAAATTTATTTTACCAAATTTTCCACTAATTGGTTGATAAAATTATTGATTGAATGTTTTTAATATAATATGACTCCATTTATCACTTTGTTCAAATTCATTGTTCTTCAATATCCATGTTTTCAAAAAATGTTTTGAGAAATGTTTGTAGCCTCCTAAAAATGATTTATTTGAGACATTTTACACATTTACCATTAAAACTAACATTAATGAATCTTCATTTCATTAATCCACATATGGAATTTTTCTATTTCATCGAAAATGAAAAAATGTATTTGTTTTCAAGTGAAAACATGTATGAAATTTTCTTATATCGTGAAAAATAAAATTTTTAAATCACCATATATATGTTTTATTTTTTTTTAAAATAAAATATTTTTCCTACTAATTTTTAAACTATTTGTGTTAAAATATTTTCAAAATAAAAAAAGGATATTTTCATCAAGAATGGTTTAAGGATATTTTTTGGTATTTATATTCATCAATGAAAATAAAATTTTATTTTACTTTGACTCCACTATGAATATTTTGTATTGATATTTTTTTCATCTTTCAACAAATGGTTTCAGATCATTTTGTCCAAATAAAGTATTTAAATTAACATGATTTATTAATTTTTATAGTCATTTACGTTCTTTGAAATATACAATTTATTATAAACATTGGACATTAAATTTCTCATAAATATACATATTATGTAATCCGGATATATTTATTTCATTAAATATATACAATTTTAAATACAGTTTTATATATTTAATTTTATTTCGATATAGATGGAAATATTAATATATTTTTGTTCTTTATTCTATACAGATGTTTTCTAATAAGGTAAATTATTAATGAATTAAATAGAATATTTTATATATGATGAATTCTTTAAACAAAAAGTGATTGGTGGGGCTTATAATTATTTATCCCCACAATGAATTGATAGTCTCCTGAGGCAAATTAGTATAAAATAATTATATGTGTTTCTATATTTAGTGTTAAATATTATTGTGAGAGATCTTGATCATTCAGATATCATGATGCATGGTATCATGATATAAAATAATTAATCATTCTTTTAAATAAGATTCCAGTTAATATTATCCACTATAAGTTTTTAATGATATTATTTATAAGGACTCGGTCAGGAATGTTCATTATTCTAATAATTGAAACTAGAAATAACATTATTAAAATCTCAATGAAATTTTTGGATTATAGTTTAACAGAATTTGGACCAACTCTTACAAAATACAAATGTCTTTTACAAATAGGATACTTAATCCCAGTATAAATTTTTTCTTACCAAGAAGACATTTTAAAATGAAACATGGTTTCTCTTCATGACCGATCTTCCGGAATTTCCTCCTTACCTCATCCATGTATCTACTCTTCCATAGACCCTATGAAAAATATTTTAAAAAATTGTGTGAGAAAAAATTATCATTTAAGGACATAAAATGAAGAAATCTATTATTCTAGTGAAAAAATATTCCACATGAAATTTTTAGCATTATTTCAATTTTCATTGAAAAAATAAAATAACTCATTTTTACATAAAAACATGTACTTTTAGATTAATGAAAATCAATAAAACACCTATCAAGAAAATGAAAACACATTTTGTAAGTATAGAGCACTAAATTCATAAAATCCCTTCAAAAACCTTTTTATTTAAATAACCAGGCTGAATGAATCCCATATTATCATTAATCAATGTGTTAAAGAGATATAATAGTGATCGCCTGTTGTATAAGTTATTACGAGATCACCAGTGAGCTATAATGCGGGACAACCCTTCGTATAAGCTATATAAGTCTCAACAAATTTTATGAAGATATGACGGGGATGAACAATTAATATATGTGATTTTCGGTTCTCCTATGACCAAAAATGGGGACCAACTATTAGTATAAATGGAATAACCAACATAGACAACATCCGTATATAGATTTCCCAATGTATTAAAAGTTATAATGTAACCATCCATCTTTGGATTATTATGGAACCACCTATCATTGGTAAATAATGTAACCAAATATCCTTTTTTGTCTCTGATCCACCCATCCTTTGGTTATAATAAAACCATACATTATCATACACAATTACTATTAAACATAACATATAAAAAAATCATGAATTCGTTCATAATAAAAACATTTATTAAAAAAACTAAAATTTTCATTTTGAAATAAGTAATTTTGAAAAACTACGCATGTAAAATGGATATATATTTCTTAAAAAATAACAATATATTTAACACTATAATATTTTATTATATGTCTCTTGTTAATTTAAATATTTTCAATTGCTTATGTTACAAGCAACAATAGGCTAAAATAAAACACTAAATATTATTACAACCTATAAGTTAAATTGGAGGTAATGAATATTTTTAACCACATTATGAATTTTATATATTATATAATAATTATAATTTTTAACATTAATCATACATATTTTCTATAAATGATTTGAAATTATGTCCACTTTTACCCATAAAAATATGGATTTTTCTAAAGATATTTATCTGACCTATTAATGAAATAAATGTTTTAAAATAAAATTTTAACACAGTAATAATCTATATTAGCGAAAATAAACGTAGTTTTTAAATTGGGAAATCAAAAAATGGTTTATTTTATGGAATTTTCATTCTATGTTTTATCTTTGATGAATAATGAAAAGTAATTCATTTCAATAAAACAAAAACTTTTCATAAAAAATATTGATAATATTTAATTTCTTTTTTAATTTTATTAAAAGTTCTAAAATAAATATTATAAATATATTAATATAATTATTTTCATTATAACACTTTTCTTATATTGAATTTATATGTAATATCATACCATGTATTTGAACATTTTTACTTTTAAAACACACTTTATCACCATATCCGTGGAATTAATTATCATATAATGTTAGAAAAATATGAGTTTTGGATTTTGAAAAATAGATTTCATATTATAAATAATTATATTCAAAATAATATAATTTTACTATTCGATTTTTGAAAAGTAAGAATTGTAAATATAGTAATTTTTACTTATATGGTTAAGGGTTAATCGAGTAATTAAGTATACAAATAATATAAAAAATATTAGAAAATGAAACTAACACTTGACACCATTCTATTAGAAGACTAATTTTTTTTGATACTAATTAAATGATCATTTATGTGACCATATATGGCAACATAGATTATAATATTACAAATATAATATTTTATTTAAAAAAGGAAAACTTTTCATACTTTTATTTTTAGAAATTTTAATATTTATAATATGGGTTTTCCTATAAGATATAGTATACGATAAATATTATTTTGAATGTTAAAATAAGAATTTTAATCATTTTATTTTTATTTTTATTTTTTTTCAAAAAAAAATTACTTTAATGTCTTTCACAATGGTGATGCAATAATTTATAAATTAATAGAAATATTAAATAAATGATATTACACATATTAAAATAAATATAATTTTATCTATTTAATTTAAACCAATAATTTTTAGTATAACCTCGCATGTTAGAGATGTATTAATCGATTTTTTCTATGATTATAATCTTTATTGATATATTTAAAATTCAATGTAATGAATAGATTTAAAATACACAATAATAATATTTTAAAAGGAATAATTTTTTATTAAATGATATTAAACATCAAAAAAATATTAAATTCAGCCTAATTATTGGGATATGGTTTAAAATTTTACCAATTATTCATTTATGAGTCTTTTATAACATTATAGTAACTATATTGACCCTCATTGAGTGAAAATCCATGTTTTCATGGTAAGAGTTGAAGTGGTTAAAGTTGGGTTAAAACGAAACAATACTGGTTAAAATGTTAACTAAACCATCTAAAAATTATTTGATGAAGTTTATTCGACTCTTATAACCTTATTATCAAATTATAGTTGATTAATTAACATTTTTACATGAAAATAACATTTATATTATTTCAATAAATTATTATTACAAAATATTACTCTCTTTGTAATGAATAATTGTTTTATGTCTATATAAGAAAATATCAAGATATAAAAAATCACTATTTTTATATTATTGGTGGAATTTTAATTAGCTAAATTTATATTTAATTTTAATAAATTTTTTAATTTCATTAAACTACTCTTTAATGCTAATACATTGATTATTAAATTAATAGAAAAATAAAATAATTGGATTTAAATATATTAATTTCTTATAGCATTGTTTAATATATATAATGAATTTTTTAGAACAAAAAGATATATTATATATTTTTTAAATAATTATATTCGAATTATCACATTCTCTTGATGTATTTGAGGTAAAATTCAATTAACACTATCAAAATTTAAAATAATAATATTTTATTGAATTAATATTTTATTAAAATATTTAAAAATAAAAAATGGTAAATTATTTATTAGGGTATAAAATATGGTTTATAATATCTTCCATTATTCGTTTATAGACTATTTTGATGTCTTTGGATATATAATATTATTATTATATTTTTTTATTCTACAGATTTCCGAAAGTGCACATATCCTCAACTATAGAACAGAACCTCCACCCCCACATCATTACACCACATTGATCCACATATACCAAAACAATTGTTGATGTTTCTATATTAAATAACTTTAGTTTTGTCATAGAGGTCTGGTTTCTTCTAAAATATGATACATAAATCCCTTAGGAATATATTAAAGAAAGTATATCCAAGAAGTAGAAATTGCCTTTATCAACTCTTTCTAGTTTATTTCTTATTCTATATCTTATTAATGTGTTGTTAAAACTCTAAAGTAATAACCCTGGTATCATTTATTTTATTTTATATTATTATGATTATGAGACAACCATATTAAACCTTCATAAATCATATGGTAAATGAATACATCTTATGTGTGTACTTACGACATACCATTTCCATGTCATAGTGTAATCTTTCATTCAAAACCACTATACATTCACGATTATAATGATGTAAATTACTGATATATATTATAAATATGAAATTATATATATTTTTTAAAAATTAATATACTATATAATCCCTCTTCTTATCACCATTAAGGTGGTGGTATTGTCACTTGTGTGTACATATGACATGCCCTCTCCACAGCGCAATATAATTCATTTTTGATGTTCACAATTCCAGAATGATTAAATAAATTTATATAATAAAAAATTATGATATAAATGTCATTAATATAATTATGGATATGACAGGACTATATCCTATACACATGAACTGGGACTTACATTATAGAATATGCGTTCGAAAATATTGGAGTTAACACACAAAAAAGTGTAACAATGAAATAATATTTACAAATGGCTGATAAGGTGATATAATTATATAATATATGATATAATATATATGGATATGGTTTTATTATAATTTAGTAAAATTATTTAAGCTAATATATAGGATGTTATAGAACATTAAAATAAAATAACATACATGGTAAAGGATTCTGATGTAACCTTTATTTCGGTGGGATACATGCATTATTCACCAATTAAATATTTTGTTCTATGAATATACTACAACTATTATATTATATCATGAATATTATAATAATAATGGTATTTAGGCTTTCATTTGATGCTAGGGGGAATATAATTCTATATATTATAATTTTGTAAGAGTATATTTCACAATCTCTTCATCATTCATGAATTTTTATTTTTAAGTATCCATGGAGGAATACATCTCATCCTTTTTTAGGTTTTTTGAAAATTTTTTCAAATATTTTTTAATATCATCATACAATTTTTTAATGTTATTTTCACCCATGATTTAGTTATTTTTTAAAAAATTGAATGTAATCTTAGTTTTTTATCAGAACAATGTATGTTTGTGTTTTACTGAAAAAATGAAAGGAATTGTTGTTTTATCATTTAATATAAGAAAATAATTTATAACCCGCATGAACAATATTATTTTTAATTTATATTATATTTTTTTACTGTTTTTATTTTTAGTAAAATGTATTTTCAATTTTTTGTTCAATTATTGGAAATTTCAAACAAAAAAATGATATTGTTGGCATAAACTGATTTTTTTATATTTTTATTCACAAATGACATGAAACCATTAATTTAATTATGATCTATTGGGGATATATTTTTTAATGGAATCGTAATTATTCTATTGGATGGTTTAATATGAATTTGGATTTGGATGTTCAATTTTGATACCATTATCTTTATTACCCTATGTTGTTTATAGATATGCATATTTTTTGAGGGATTTTATTCAAATTTTGTATGATTTTTTTCATAAAAATGTTTATGTTTTTTATATTTTAAACATTTCATATAAGGAATTAATTTGACATAGTTTATGATGGGTGGGGACCACTAAAGACGAGCAACATATCAGAAGGTCTCATGAGACAATCTAGATCGGGTTTTGGATGAGGACATAACAATTTATGTAGACTTCATTGTTGTGTCCCTTATAATATGTTCTAGTGGTCCAGAATTATGAATACCAACATTAATAGATTAATTATTGATATTCATTATGATTATTGTAATAGAAGAATATCCATGGTTATGTTTCAGTCGTATGTGATTACTTATATGAAATTATTTTACCATATTTTATTCCTTATAAATTATCCTCTTATTATTGGTTAAATAGATTGTGTTCCAGTAAATTACTTTTCCATTATAGTTTATGAATATTTATGATAGCCTTTATTATATGTATATCCTTACTGAGCAACTATGTTCTTCCCTTTCTAATTTTTTATTTTTTCCTAGGGCTCTAAGATGTTTATAATGATTGTTATAAATGGTTTTGCGAAGTTGAATAATGATTTTATCAATGAATTTTATAATTTTATAAGTAATATTAAATTTTAATTTCAATTTTTCATATAGTTTTCCAAGAGTAATAATTTATTTTCCTATTTGAGGAGAAATTCTTTATAATCATATCATTTATAAAATTAAGTCACTGACTCATGGATTATGGATTCGTGGTTGTTATAGTTGGTGTCAATGGTAGTCTAGTAGAATCCTTGACAACTATTTTTTCGTAAACATAGATTATCAGAAAAAAACTGATTATATACTTTCAGTACAATTGTGGATGGAAATCCCAAATAAACCATGTTTATGATTTTGACATTATATATGCCTAAAATTTCCAATTTATGTTATGTATTCTACTATGTTTTATATTGTAAATTTTATTTCACAATGACATGATAAAATATTGTACATTACATATTTTAGAAATTGGGTATGTAAGGAAGCATGATATCAATAAACATGGAAAATATAGAGGTTTACCTACTAAGACAACCAATTCAACATGTATTAGAATAGAGAAAATTATTGATATTTTATAGAAGCATAATCTGATTATGAAAAATAACCATCCCCAAATGGAGAATACTATTACACATTTATACTCTCTAATGTATGATTTCATTATACCATATAAGCCTTTTAACATTAGTGGGAATACAAATCCTATTATTTCTGACAAATTGATTAAGTCTTTAGACAATATGTTTGTAGCCTTTCGATGTGGTTAAAAAGAGATCATCACACTTGCAGTGTAATGGCCCGGACCTCTCCGGTCCATTACTTTGTGAAATGTTGGTGTTGGAGGTGTTCTGGGAGGTCAAGGGGACTTATCCCCAACACTTTGCCAATTTTTCCAGTTCTGTGAACAGTGTTTCCAGTTTTATGAAGAGTAACAGATCGGTCTCACCGATCGGTCTGACAAAACTGTCTCAGAGATCGGTTTCACAGATCGGTGTGACAGATCAGTTTCCCAGATCGGTGTGACAGATCGGTTTCACAGATCTGTTTCACAGATCGGTTTCACAGATCGGTGTGACAGATTGGTTTCACAGATCGGTGTGAGAGATCGGTTTCACAGATCGGTCTGACAGATCGGTTCCACAGATCGGTCTGACAGATTGGTTTCACAGATCGGTGTGACAGATCGGTTTCACATATCGTTCTGATAGATCGGTTTCACAGATCGGTGTGACAGATCGGTTTCACAGATCGGAGTGACAGGTCGGTTTAACAGATCAGTGTGACAGATCAGTTTCACAGATCGGTTTGACAGATCGGTTTCACAGATCGGTTTCATAGATCGGTTTCAAAGATCGGTTTCACGGATCAGTCTGACAGATCGGTTTCACAGATCTTTCTGACAGATCGGTCTCACAGATCGGTTTCACAGATCGCTGTGACAGATCAGTTTCACAGATCGGTTTCACAGATCGGTGTGACAGATCAGTTTCACAGATCGGTTTCACAGATCAGTTTCACAGATCGGTGTGACAGATCGGTTTCACAGATCAGTTTCACAGATCGGTTTCACAGATTGGTGTGACAGATCGGTGTGACAGATCAGTTTCACAGATCAGTTTTACAGATCGGTTTCACAGATCGGTTTAATGTACAATAACGGTGGGTGAACAGTGTTTCCAGACTCCTACAGTTTTTCCCTTTTTACGTTTCCTTTAACGTAAAATACTTTTAAAGCCTTATTTTAAGGTCTCTTAAGGCCGATTCAAATGCCATAAATCCTATATTAATTATTCCTAAGGCTTGGAATGTTTTACTTGGTCAAACCGCGTGGGTTAATGCGATCCGTTTTTAATGGAGAATTAACCGGATCTTAAATCGTCACCTTGTTAAATCTTAAAAGGGACGAGATATCATTCTCCCTTGTTATTTCCCTTTGTTCTCAACTAAGAGGTGCTAGAACCTTTCAATCCTTTCCGTAAGAGTTTCACAATCAATCATTACTCCTATGATTGGTTCTGCTCTGTTTTTGATGCAACCAAGCTGTGTCGATCATTCTTCCACATAAGTTGTTGCGAGAGGAGGATTGTGGCCCGTTGTGTGGATAAAGGACGTCAAGAACTCTTCGAGGTAGGGGATTCATGGATCCTCTAATTGTGTATGTGCAATCGTAGAATTAGCATGATTTATTCCTTTGGATCACAATGAAATTGACCTAATTAAATACTTGAACTGGATTAAAAGAATTGGTTGATCGCATGTTATCGCTTTATACCGTGATAACGGTTTGCCTCGTGTTTTCCTAGATATAGTGATATCTATGTTTTCTTTGTTTTTTTGTTCATTCATGATTGAAATTGATAATGAACTTAAAGCTAGAATTAATTGTTAATTAATTGGAAAGATAAAGAGGCATGTAAATTAATCTTGTTTCGCCATTGTCGTAGTTGTTCTAATTTGAGGATAATCAAATTAGGGAAGGAAGCATGGTTGTTTAATTGTGATAGCTTACTGATTCGGTATCCGTGATTGGATCCTACGAATAACAAATCTGTTAATTCAATATGGATTAGAGAACAGATTGTGTGGGAATTTCTAAAAGGGTTCTGAGTTACCCTCTTGTTTCTTAAAGGGTCAAGATCCCATGATGTGATGTTTGTTTTCCTGCTGTGTGTGCTTTGATGTGAGCCTGGATGGTTGTTGTGATATGTGGAGGCATGGAGGCCTTCTGGTTGTTGCAGCGGATGATGCCTAGAGTGGCGATATGCATCGGTTTATGCATGTGGGTGTCGGGGAGGACACCAGGGGTGATGGAATGGGATGGATGTGGTTTCTAGTTGCTTGCGGTTTTCTTGAATGTTAATCTGCTTTGTTTTTACCCACTGCTCAAGGCAGCTGGTCTTGCTACCATTCTTCCAAAGGAGGCAAAGACGCGCAGGATATGCCACGTGATTTCCGTGTTTAGCCTCTCGAGGGAGAATGGGTGTATGCTCTTTCTATAGGCGGCAAAGACTCGATGGGTAGTATATCTACTCACTGTGTTGAGACTCCTTTGTGTTTAGAAGCATATGATGCTTTTCTAGAATTCCTGGGAATGTGGAAAAGTAGTTCTGTAAGGAATGTTTGATTAAATGGTGAAAATCCATGGGGATGAAGATGCTGGAATTTAAAGGTGATGTGAATCTTAAAAAGGAGCATGTGTTTTTGAATGTGATGCCAATTCAGTTTAATGTGGAATTGTTCATTCTTAATTAATGTTTAAAGAATTAAGTAATGTACAGTGGAACTGATAAATGATAATGGAGTAATCTAATAAATCTCTTCAATTGGTCGTGTGCCTATAGGATACCTAGTCTTTGAAGTAGCAGCCTGAAGTCTGAGAGACGTTAGCTGCAGTTGTATCTAAGACTAGGTAATGCCCATAGTGTGGATGTGAGATATATATATATATATATTCTGTACTTTTTGTGTTTCTATACTCTAATCCACCCTGTCGGTAAGGGCAAATGACACCCCGGGGATTCTGAGCCCTGGGGGGGTGTTTTCCCCAACATTCTGATGGGAGGTTGAATGGCTGACTACCCCCTTTGGCCCCGCTCTCTTCTCTTGGTAGATCATTGTGCTGGTAGGCACAGTGGTTAGTTTTACCCATATATGTGTGTGGAGGGCTGTGATGGCTTGTGGTTATTTCCCACACATATATTCTGGATATAGTATCCTATGGACTACTATAGGTGTCACGTGTATAAGCTATAATGGCCTGAGGATCCTTACTCGGAGTATGGGCTGTAATGACTTGAGGTATTATACCCGATGTATGATACATGTTATACGAGCTGTGGTGGATCCCAGAAACTACCTGGTTACTTTGGTTGTGAGGACGGTGTGGTACTTCGCCCAGGTGTCTGCGGGAAAGCCTTTGTGGTGCACGAGGTGCAGATTGTGGAGCTTAGCCCTAGTGTCTGCGGGCAAGCCTTGGAGAGAGATGCACAGGACGTATGTCATTGGGGAAAAGCGGCAAACCAATGGGGAAGTAGTAGTGGGGTACCTTTGATATTATTTACTATATGCTATATTCTTATATGCGTTACTTGGTTAGAGTAGCCATGGTGAGGTTTGGAACTTAGTATACCTGTTTAGATAACGAGATAGTTTCACTTGTTGTTTACTGGGCTTTAGCATGCTTTCATTACTTTTGCACGAGAGTCTTGGAGAGGATCCTACTGAGTATACAGTTATACTCACCCTATGTATATATAAACTGTTTTTCAGGTCACTTGGAGCATGTTGGATCAAGCGGGTTACTACTAGCTTGTCGTTGGAGGAGGAGCTGTTCGGGCTCGTGGTCGCTGCCGTTTTTCTTTCTTTTGGGTACTCTTAGTTTTCCCCTTTCAGTTGTAGTACTTCTGCATGACATTTCATATATGTACTTGGGTTTCTTTTATATTTCAGTTATGAGTTGGAGTTGGTTGGCGTCTATTCTATCTCTCTCTTTTGCATGTGTTCTCTTAGAGGGTAATTCCTCCCATTTGTGTGTGTATTATACCCTCGGTGCTAGTCGCCAACCCAGGGCCTACTGGAGGCGGGACTCGGGGGTCATTATCTCCCTACTCACATTGCTGGCCCAGGAGGGGTACACTTTGTGGGGAGGGGGTCGTGACAGAGTGGTATCAGAGGTCTGGTTGAGGGATAGGATGGAGTTTGGAGTTAGTCACAGTTGAGGATGCATGGGATGGTAGGGAAACAGTGTCATTCATGTTTAGGAAGTGGGGTAAACACTGGAGACCAGCAGAGACATAGGCGTTCAGGGCCCCCTATGATCTGTTGCACGGACCTTTAAGTTTACGATGGCTACTAAACAAAGTGATACTGGTTGCAGGGTAGAGACCTAGGAAAGGATCATGAATCATTATTCTTTGCGCCTGTGTTTGAATGGGTAGACCTTGGGATAGCTAACCTAAAATTAATAAAACAAAATAATTAATTAATTAATGTTGAGTCTTCCATATTCCAGGATTAGGAGCTCTAACGGTTGTTATTTTATAGGTATGGCTCCAGGTCGACGTCCTCGTCAGGTTTGGCATAAGGTGCTGAGTAGGCTGTTCCAGTAGATCGCCGATGGGTAGAGGTTGACTATGATGAAACTTGGAGGAAGAAACTCTGAGAGTTTCAGCGCCAGAGTCTACATAAGTATGAGGGCTCCATTTCAGATGCAGTCACAGAAGACTGGTTGGAGGAGGTCGAGATAGGCTTCAGTTCGATTCGTGCTCACAAGGGACACTCGGTGTCCTTAGTTGTGGCGATGTTGCATGGAGAAGCGAGAAAGTGGTGGTTCTTGTTCCTCGGGGATCGTGAGGAGTCAGTGATCTCATGGGAGGAGTTTCGAGACAGGTTTAGAGTCGAGTTTCTTTCGTCGACTGTGAAGGCGTCTAGTCGCCATGAGTTTCTTACCCTTCGACAGGGGATCTCCAGTGTTCGGGAGTTTTGAATCCGTTTCATGAACCTTCTACGATATGTTTCAGATCTGTTACCAGATGATGAGGCCAGGGCGAGGCATTTCGAGGAGGCTTTACGTCCATAGATCTATCGCTAGGTCACCCCATTTATGCTGAAGACATATCTAGAGGTGCTGGAGAGGGCAGAGGTTGTTGAGAGGACTTTGGCTAGGACCGGATCATCACGAGAGGGGAATCGTCATGATTCCTCACGAAGCAGGGATGTGGTCCGGGGTTCCCGGTTTTCAGTGCAGAAGAGTTTCCGTTCACCTGGGGGTAGGTCCCAGCCCTTTCCATCTCGTTTCTCCGGAGGTAGCTACTCTCAAACCTATGCCAAGGGATCAGGCGCTTGTTTTTCTTGTGGTGGTCATGTTCATCAGCAGTGGGAGTGCCCGACTTTTCAGAGCAGTCATCGTGCACTAGGTGCTCCACTCCAGGTTCCTCCGTTGAGTCAGTTCCAGCCGAGGAATCAGCAGTAGGTTGCACCAGATTTAGATCACCTGAGGGTAGATGGAGCAGGCAGAGGACAGCCCCATGACGCTTCTCATCCTCAGAGAGCAGAGCGTGGCCATGGTGGTGGTCATCATCAGGGTCAGAGAGGCCGCGGAGGTGGTCGTGGTCAGCTTCATGCTCTAGCGTTGCCAGCCCCAGGCGAGCCAGATGTCGTTCGAGGTACCCTGTGCTTATTTTCTACCTTGGTGTATGCCTTGTTTGATTCAGGAGCAACACACTCCTTCATATCACCTACCCTTGTCCATGCTTTGGGACTTGAGGTAGAGAGGCTTCCAGTGCCCTTGGCGTTGACTACGCCAGTTGGAGGTCGAGCTGACTTGTTTGAAATATGTAGAGACTATGAGCTAGTGTTGGGGCAACACCACTCTTGGGGAGATTTCCTATGTTTGCAAATAAATCCATATGATTTCATTCTTGGCATGGATTGGTTGTATTCGGTGCAGCCTGTTGTGGATTTCTACAGGAAGATTGTCGTTTTCTTTGATGAAGATGGAGAGAAAGTCATGTTTTTTGGTGAGAGAGATCCTCGGATGAGTCATAGACGAGTTCCATCCTTATCATCCATGATGGCTGGGATGATGCTGAGTTCTTCAGAGGTTCAACAGCTGGCGTTTCCTAGGGTCGTAGAGGAGTACCCTTATGTCTTTCCAGATCAGGTTGTATCCTTACCCCCTCGACGAGAGATCGAGTTTGGGATCGATCTACAGCCAGGAGCGTCTCCTATCTCTATGTCTCCGTATAGGATGGCCCCTTCTGAGTTACGAGAGCTACGTATTCAGCTCTATGGTCTGTTGCAGTGTGGTTTTGTTCGGCCAAGCGCGTCACCGTGGGGTGCACCAGTTTTGTTTGTGAAAAAGGCTGACGGCAGTTTGCGGTTGTGTGTCGATTATCATCGGTTAAACAAAGTGACAATAAAGAACCGCTATCCTCTCCCGCGGATTGATGACCTATTCGATCAACTGAAGGGTGCAAGTTGGTTCTCAATGATAGACATGCGGTCAGGATATCATCAGATGCGTGTAAAGGATGAGGATATCCCGAAGATTGCTTTCCGCTGTCTTCATGGGCATTATGAGTTTGTTGTAATGGCTTTCGGAGTGACGAATTCTCCAGCTGTTTTCATGCGGTTGATGAATGTTGTGTTCCGTGAATTCCTAGACAAGTTTTTTGTGGTTTTCATCGACGACATACTTGTGTACTCCACATCTGAAGAGGAGCATGCAGAGCATCTACTAGCCGTTTTGGGAGTTCTTCGCCAACATCGGTTGTTTGGGAAGTTGTCCAAGTGTGAGTTCTGGGCTCGAGAAGTTCGTTTCATGGGACATGTTGTGTCCCAACAGGGAGTATCTATGGATCCTTCGAAGATAGAAGTAGTGGTGTCTTGGCCAGCCCCCAAGACCGTGTCAGAGGTGCGAAGTTTCCTTGGTCTCGCAGGCTATTATAGGAGGTTTGTAGCCAATTTCTCCCGAGTTGCGACTCCTCTGATAGCTTTGACCAGGAAGGATAAAGCGTTCATATGGACTGATCAGTGTCAGACAACTTTCGAGTATCTAAAGAAGAAGTTGGTGTGTGCTCCAGTCCTTTGTCTTCCAGCGGAGGGAGTCCAGTTTGATGTTTTCTGTGATGCTTCACATCTAGGGCTAGGCTGTGTTCTCATACAGCAGAGGTCAGTTGTTTCTTATCGGTCCCGACAATTGCGTCCCCATGAATGCAACTATGCCACCCATGATCTTGAGTTGGAAGCCATGGTGTTTGCTCTGAAGTTGTGGAGACATTACCTCATTGGCGAGCGCTTTGTGGTTTTCACCGATCATAAGAGTTTGAGGTATGTTTTCTCTCAACAAGATTTGAACATGCGACAGCGTCGGTGGATGGAGTTCTTGCAGGAATACGACTTCGAAATATCTTATACACCTGGGAAGGGAAATGTTTTTGCTGATGCACTGAGCCAAAAGTCACGTAATGATGATGTGCGTGATGCTAGTGATTCCTGGAGAGTGATGGAAGAGTATCAGCTTTGCATCTTGATATGGGAGAAGTTGGGGGTAGAGGTTGTCTTTTCGAAATGACAGTGCAGTCATCCCTGATGCAGAAGGTGGAAGAGTCTCAGTTGGGTGATCTAGAGGTGGAAGTTTGGAGAGACAGAGTTGTATGTGGTGAGGCCCCTGATGGTTGGTCGGAGGATGAACAACACCGAGTGTTGTATCATGGCAGGATTTTTGTTCCCTTGGCGATGTGTGAGACGGTTCTTCGAGAGTTCCATAGTTCACCCTTGCCGGTACATCCTGGTGTGTCGAAGATGTACCGATCCTTGAGGAGTCAGTTTTGGTGTCCTGGGCTGAAGCGTACAGTTGCAGAATGTGTGTCTCGATGTTTAGTCTGCCAGAAGGTGAAGGCCGAACACCGTGTTCCTGGTGGTCTTCTCCAGCACTAAAAGATTCCTCAGTGTAAGTGGGAGGACATCTCAATGGACTTGTTACAGGTTTACCTCGAGCTCCGGGAGGACATAATGCTATATGGGTGGTAGTGGTTCGTTTAACTAAATCGGCCCACTTCATAGCAATCAAGGAGTCGAGCACAGTGGAGGTTTTGTCGAGGCAGTATCTGGAGGAGGTGGTGAGGCTTCATGGAGTTCCTAAGACGATCATTTCTGATCGAGATCCTTGTTTTACCTCTAGGGTGTGGAGTGGTCTCCAGCATGCTTTTGGCTCTCAACTGTGCCTTAGCACTGCTTTTCATCCTCAAACAGATGGTCAGACAGAGCGAACCATCCAGACTCTTGAAGACATGTTGTGCTCTTGTGTTCTTGATTTTGGAGGTTCATGGGTGAAGCACTTACCCTTGGTAGAGTTCACTTACAATAATAGTTTTCACTCTAACATCGGTATGGAGCCGTTTGAAGCCTTGTATGGTCGGCCATGCCATTCTCTGTTGTGCTGGACTGGGGTCGGAGAGTCAGCAATTCTCGGACAAGAACTAGTGCCGAATACAATAGAGATGGTTCAGGAGATTCATGAGAGGATGAAGACAGCACAAGATCGTCATAAATCTTATGCTGATCAAAGAAGGAGACCCTTAGAGTTTAATGTTGGGGATCATGTGTTTCTAAAGGTGACTCCCCGTCGTGGGCATCGAAGGTTTGGTCGTGGAAGTAAACTTTCTCCCCGGTTTGATGGGCCTTTCGAGGTGTTAGCTCATGTTGGAGCTGTGGCGTATCGAGTAGCACTTCCCCCTCAGATGAGTCGGATACATGATGTTTTCCATGTATCACAGCTCCGTCGTTATCTTCGTGATGAATCTCATATTATCGATTGGGGAGAGATTGATATTGATGATGATGCAACCTTCGAGGAGAGACCTGTGGATATCCAAGACCGTAAGGAGAAGGTGTTGCGTGGGCATTCTATTCCTTTAGTTCGTGTCTTGTGGCGACATGGTGGCATGAAGGAGAGTACCTGGGAGCGTGCGTCACAGATACGTGCTCAGTAACCAGAGTTGTTTAATGTTTAACTCTTTTCATGTAACGATTTTTCCTCTATGGTTAGACCATTCATGTTTTATTTATGTACCTTTGATGTGATTTTATGATTGAATTGTTTGGATATGGATTGTTTGTTTCCATATTCTCGGATGTCGTAGTTTTGTTCCAGCTTTCGAACAACTCATGGTGGTTTTCCCCTGAGAGGTATCTTATGGGGTGGTTGTTCAGACCCCTCTTTTATTCTGGGTTGGTTTTTAATTCTCGAGGACGAGAATGTTTTGTTAGGTATCTAATGTAATGGCCCGGACCTCTCCGGTCCATTACTTTGTGAAATGTTGGTGTTGGAGGTGTTCTGGGAGGTCAAGGGGACTTATCCCCAACACTTTTCCAAATTTTCCAGTTCTGTGAACAGTGTTTCCAGTTTTATGAACAGTAACAGATCGGTCTCACCGATCGTTCTGACAAATCGGTCTCACAGATCGGTTTCACAGATCGGTGTGACAGATCGGTTTCACAGATCGGTGTGACAGATCGGTTTCACAGATCGGTCTGACAGATCGGTTTCACAGATTGGTTTCACAGATCGGTTTCAGAGATCGGTGTGACAGATCGGTTTCACAGATCGGTGTGACAGATCGGTTTCACAGATCGGTCTGACAGATCGGTTTCACAGATCGGTCTGACAGATCGGTTTCACAGATCGGTCTGACAGATCAGTTTCACAGATCGGTCTGACAGATCGGTTTCACAGATCGGTGTGACAGATCGGTTTCACAGATTGGTGTGACAGATCGGTTTCACGGATCAGTTTGACAGATCGGTTTCATAGATCGGTCTGACAGATCGGTTTCACAGATCGGTTTCACAGATCAGTTTCACAGATCGGTTTCACAGATAAGTCTAAAAGATTGGTTTCACAGATCGGTCTGACAGATCGGTTTCACAGATCGGTGTGACAGATCAGTTTCACAGATCGGTTTCACAGATCGGTGTGACAGATCAGTTTCACAGATTGGTTTCACAGATCGGTTTCACAGATCGGTGTGACAGATCAGTTTCACATATCGGTTTCAAATATCGGTTTCACAGATCGGTGTGACAGATCAGTTTCACATATCGGTTTCATAGATCGGTTTCACAGATCGGTGTGACAGATTAGTTTCACAGATTGGTTTTCACAGATCGGTGTGACAGATCAGTTTCACAGATCAGTTTCACAGATCAGTTTCACAGATCGGTTTCATGTACAGTAACTGTGGGTGAACAGTGTTTCCAGACTCCTACAGTTTTTCCCTTTTTACATTTCCTTTAACATAAAATACTTTTAAAGGCTTATTTTAAGTGCTCTTAAGGCCGATTCAAATTCCATATATCCTATATTAATTATTCCTAAGGCTTGGAATGTTTTACTTGGTCAAACCACGTGGGTTAATGCAATCCGTTTTTAATGGAGAATTAACCGGATCTTAAACAGTCACCTCGTTAAATCTTAAAAAGGGACGAGATATCATTCTCCCTTATTCTTTCCCTTTGTTCTCAACTAAGAGGCGCTAGAACCTTTCAGTACTTTCCGTAAGAGTGGAAAAATCAATCTCGACTCCTAGGATTGGTTCTGCTCTGTTTTTTATGCAACCAAGCTGTGTCGATCATTCTTCCACATAAGTTGTCGCGAGAGAAGGATTGTGGCCCGCTGTGTGGATAAAGGACGTCAAGAACTCTTTGAGGTAGGTGATTCATGGCTTCACTAATTGTGTATGTGCAATCGTAGAATTAGCATGATTTATTCCTTTGGATCACAATGAAATTGACCTAATTAAATACTTGAACCGGATTAATAGAATTGGTTGATCGCATGTTGTCGCTTTATACCGTGAAAATGGTTTGCCTCGTGTTTTCATAGATATAGTGATATCTATGTTTTCTTTGTGTTGTTTTTCGTTCATGATTGAAATTGATAATGAACATAAAGCTGTAATTAATTGTTAATTAATTGGAAAGATAAAGAGGCATGTAAATTAATCTTGTTTCGTCGTTGTCGTAGTTGTTCTAATTTGAGGATAATCAAATTAGGGAAGGAAGCATGGTTGTTTAATTGTGATAGCTTATTGATTAGGTATCCGTGATTGGAACCTACGAATAACAAATCTGTTAATTCAATATGGATTAGAGAACAGATTGTGTGGGAATTTCTAAAAGGGTTCTGAGTTACCATCTTGTTTGTTAAAGGGTCAAGAGCCCAAGATGTGATGTTTGTTTTCCTGCTGTGTGTGCTGTGATGTGAGCCTGGATGGTTGTTGAGATATGTGGAGGCATGGAGGCCTTGTGGTTGTGGCAGCGGATGACGCCTAGAGTGGCGATATGCATCAGTTTATGCATGTGGGTGTCGGGGAGGACACCAGGGGTGATGGAATGGGATGGATGTGGTTGCTAGTTTCTTGCGGTTTTCTTGAATGTTAATCTGCTTTGTTTTTCCCCAGTACTCAAGGCAGTTGGTCTTGCTACCCTTCTTCCGAAGGAGGCGAAGACGCGCGGGGTATGCCACGTGCTTTCCGTGTTTAGCCTCTCGAGGGAGAATGGGTATATGCTCTTTCTATAGGCGGAAATGACTTGACGGTTAGTATATCTACTCACCGTGTTGAGCCTCCTTTGTGTTTAGAAGCATAGGATGCTTTTCTAGAATGCCTGGGAATGTGGAAAAGTAATTCTGTAAGGAATGTATGATTAAATGGTGAAAATCCACGGGGGTGGAGATGCTGGAATTTAAAGGTGATGTGAATCTTAAAAAGGAGCAGTTGTTTTTGAATGTGATGCCAATTCAGTTTAATGTTTAATTGTTCATTCTTAATTAATGTTTAAATAATTAATTAATGTACAGTGGAACTGATAAATGAGAATGGATTAATCAAATAAATCTCTTCAATTGGTTGTGTGCCTATAGGATACCTAGTCTTTGAAGTAGCAGCCTGGAGTCTGAGAGACGTTAGCTGCAGTTGTATCTAAGACTAGGTAATGCCCATAGTGTGGATGTGAGAGAGAGATATATATATATATTCTTTACTTTTTTTGTTTCTATACGCTACTCCACCCTGTCGGTAAGGGAAACTGACACCCCATGGATTCTGAGACCTGGGGGGTGTTTTCCCCAACATTCTGATGGGAGGTTGAATGGCTGACTACCCCCTTTGGCCCTGCTCTCTTCTCTTGGTAGATCTTTGTGCTGGTAGGCACAGTGGTTAGTTTTACCCATATATGTGTGTAGAGGTCTGTGATGGCTTGTGGTTATTTCCCACACATATATTCTGGATATAGTATCCTATGGACTACTATAGGTGTAACGTGTATAGGATATAATGGCCTGAGGATCCTTACTCAGAGTATGGGCTGTAATGGCTTGAGGTATTATACCCGATGCATGATACACGTTATACGAGCTGTGGTGGCTCCTGGAAACTACCTGGTTACTTTGGTTTTGAGGATGGTGTGGTACTTTGCCCAGGTGTCTACGGGCAAGCCTTTATGGTGCACGAGGTGTAGATTGTGGAGGTTAGCCCAGGTGTCTCTGGGCAAGCCTTGGAGAGAGATGCACAGGACGTATGTCATTGGGGCAAAGCTGGAAACCAGTGGGGAAGTTGTAGCGGGGTACCCTTTCTATTCTTTACTATATGCTATATTCTTGTATGCGTTACTTGGTGAGAGTAGCCATGGTGAGGTTGGGAACTTAGTATACCTGTTTAGATAACGAGTTAGTTTCACTTGTTGTTCACTGGGCTTTAGCATGCTTTCTTTACTTTTTCACGAGAGTCTTGGGGAGGATCCTACTGAGTATATTGTTATACTCACCCTATGTATATATAAACTATTTTTCAGGTCACTTGGAGCAAGTTGAAGATCAAGTGGGTTACTACTAGCTTGTGGTTGGAGGAGGAGCTGTTCGGGCTCGTGGTCGCTGCCATTTTTCTTTCTTTTGGGTACTCTTAGTTTTCCCCCTTCAGTTGTAGTACTTATGCATGACATTTCATATATGTACTTGGGTTTCATTTATATTTCAGTTATGAGTTGGAGTTGGTTGGAGTCTATTCTATCTCTATCTTTTGCATGTGTTCTCTTAGAGGGTAATGCCTCCCATTTGTGTGTGTATTATACCCTCGGTGCTAGTCGCCAACCCGGGGCCTACTGGAGGCGGGACTCGGGGGTCATTATCTCCCTTCTCACATTGCCGGCCTAAGAGGGGTACACTTTGTGGGGAGGGGGTTGTGACATGCAGTATATTTTCTTATAGATGATGCTACCCAAAAATGTTCATCGTTCCAATATAATCTATAGGATTAATAAATAGAACTCCTATAATGGGATTATATTAAGGATACATTTTATGAAAAATATTTCCCTCATGGAGAACAAGATTTAATTTATAGAAATATCAAGAATTTAATGAAAAATGGAGAATAATGTGTTATAGAATAAAAGGCTACCAATATAAGGTTATATTTGAATAATATGGATTACATATGAAACAAAGGGTGAATTATATACCATTTAATTGATGGAATATATCCAAGTCTACTAAGGGTTCCATTATAGAAAAAAAATACATGATAAATTTAAATAGTTTAATGTGCTGTCATGGTAGAAAAATAATTATCAAGGTTCTATGTCTTTTAAGGGAAGGAAGAAAAGAGTCGGATCTAAGAGAAAATTAATGAATAAGGGAAGAGAGAAAGAATTATATTTCCCACAAGTGACAATTTCTGGAAAAAACACCCTTGTACATTCATAAAATGAATGGGTGTTTCCTCAATGGTTAGAGTGAATGTACCTAATAATTTAGATTTCAATGATAATAAAAATGTTTTTGTGGCACAATTAATCAATGAAAATGATATGAGACCCTATAAAAATCAATATCTCTTCCATCGAATGAATACACCCCCAAATAGGTTAATAGATCATGGACATGCTTACGATACTACCACATATTAATAGAAATGATTAGTATGCCTATGTTTGGGATCATGAGTAATATTATTTGAGTATTTTATAAAGTATTCAATTTTTATAATAATCCTAATTTATATAATAATTTTACTAGAATAATTTTCCCCAATGGTCTGAATGTCATCTTTTTTATTTGATTTTGGATAATCCTTCCTCTAAGGGTTGAAGGGGAACCCGTACTTGACCCATAGGCCTAAGGCACAAGGCTCGTACATGGCTAAATACATGACCTCAATGGCCCTATACCTAACACAATGAAATAGTCCTTCCCAAGCATCCTCACAGAGAAGGCGCCTAGCTCCCCAGCTCACATGGCTTATAGTCTATAATTACCTTGTGAAGTGCTTCACAATGCATGCTCCTGATGTTAGTTGACATACATTTTCATTCTTCCAATATGTTAAGCTCTGCTATAGTGGTTGTTTATTTGTTTCTTGGAATCCTTATCTGGGATGGCTCCGATGGTGTTTGTGCTTCTTTGGACTTTTCTATGGCCTAAAGGCCATGTGCCCCGATGGCCATTTGTGGCCCAAAGGTCATACCACATAATGGCCTTGCGGCCTGAAGGCATTTTGTGGACCGAAGGCCCAGAGACGCGTAAGCCCAAACCGGTGGCCTGAATTCCCAAATCGAGTGAATAGTGTTGGATGCTACAGTACGAAATAATACTAGCTACAATATAGCTATAGTTCTACTACAATACAATTAAATTTCACCCACACCTGGATTTGATAATGGGTCTCTTGGAATACTCTCTCTAAAAGAATTGGGAAGCATTAATGTTTTTATTAAATCTTTTATGGTGATCATATAATTGATTTGTGATAACAAGAGATATATTATATTTTATAGGGAATCTAATCTTAAGTATAATTTTTATATTTAGTGAACTTAACTCTAAATTTAAGGACTTCTAATTTTGATGAATTTATTTTTAAAAAATCATAATTTAAATACTTATCGAATATATAATAATGAAATTTTGTTATTATTATTTGAAGTTACATTATGATTTTTCAGGTTGGATATCCAATGATAGAAAATTTAGTTTGGATAAATATTTATATTATGAAGGAGTGACGTATGGATCTTATGACAAATGTTCTTCAACATTAAAATTATTCTTAAATAGTCCTTTCATAGAATAAAATATTATGTTAAAAAAGATCAAATCACAATGAAAGGATGAGATTATTCTTATGGAATAGAAAATAATTAAGAATGTTTTTTCTTCATGTGATTATGTGTATAGTAATACAATCCAACAACTATAGGTTATGGATTTTGAAACAAAAAAATATTTATTTATTTGTCATTCAAATAAATAAATGGTATCATACGCGATCATAGTTTTTTGGTTTTGTAATTGTTAACATTCTAATGAGAATTTTCTCTACCACTTTTCATCAGAATATAATAGTTATATTCATATTCTATTTCCATGTTTCATGTACCACTAATGTCATCTCATTTTAATGACATATTTTTTTGGTAACCATAAAAGTTCCTTTCCCCTTATATAAAGATGATGTTTTATTAACCATATTCAAAATAGGGGTAACCCACAATGAAATATTCATGTATCAAACATTGAATTTTAATGTGCGATTAAAAACCGTGAGAATTAAATTTATTGAGGGTGGGGAGAATGTAACTCCCTATTATTTTATGGTGTCTCTCTTCTTAAATATAATCAATTAGATATATTATGTTTCACACAACACCCAGCTTAAACGAATAATGAAATATTATTATAATGCAACAATAATATTAGAGGGAATGAATAGTATTAAACACATTATGAAAAATTTTAATTATTTATCCAATATAAATTTTAACATTAATCATATATTTTTGTGATTGTATAAAAAAAATCCCTCTTTTATGCAAAACATGTTGTTTTTAATGGTAGTTTTTCAACTTTTAATGGAGAACATGTTTTAAAACGAAAATTCTAAACTTCAATAAATTATATTTAGAAAAATAATTTTTTAAAGTGCTTTATCCAAATTTAAATTGTATTAATTTTCTATTAATTTTCTGATTTTTTATCATTAATTAATATGGACAAATATTGCATTTAAAAATTGACATTCAAGTAAATAATTTATAATATTAAATTATATTTTAAATTGTTATTAATGTAGAATAGGAACAATTATACATATATTAAAACAATTAATGGTATTTTATGATTTTTATATTGAATTTAGTTATAAAATCAATGAAAACCTTTTCACATTTTATCTTTAAAAAACTTCTTTTCACACACAGTCTAAAATATTACTTTTAAATTAATATTTTCCATATATGTGTTTCAATTTTTGAAAATTAGATTATATATTTGGAGTAATATAGTCAGAAATTATTAACCAGTTCCCATTTTTTTGAATAATATGATCGGTAAATATAATATTTTCATTATCATGGTAAAGGTAAAATAAGGTAATTAAGGATAAAATTACTATTCTAAATTTATTAAATGGCCATAAAACTCAGCCAAATTTTATTTTAATGTTTTTTTAACTATAAGAGTTAATTTATTAGAAATGTGACCATTTATAGACATTTTGATATGAAAATATACTTAATAATAATTTTTCATAGAATATTAAATTTAATGAATAGTTTCAAAAAAGACATTATCGATATTTAAAAAAATAATAATTTATTAAATTAAATAAATTACTAAAAATAATAAATTTAGTAAAAGGATTGTGATAAGGTCAAAAATTAAATCAATTTTTCATCAATGAGTCTTGAAATTTTATATTTAAAATATTAACCCTTAAAGAGTGAAAATATGTCTTTTAATGGTAAGAGTTAAATGGGTTAAATAAGGGTCAGAACCAAATGATAAGGGTATGAATGTGAGATACAGTTTAATAATTTTTTTTGATCTATGGAATTCAACCCTTATCACCATAATATAAAATTTTAGTAGTTTATGGTAGTTTTTTCCTTGAAAAAACTTATATATTATTTAAATCATAGATAGTCACAAAATGTCACAATCTTTGTATATAATTTATTTTATGTGTCAACATAGGTAATAAAAATGATATTAACAAACCAATATGTCTAGTTTGATATTAATTAAATTATATTCCTTTATTAAATTTATTTTTTAATATTTATATGTTATAAAATTACATTAAATTCCTCAGTAATGCCTATCAAATAATTATTTTATTAATAAAGACATAAGACATTTGATTTTAAAAGTATTTGGTTTGATATAGTTGGGATGAGATATAATACAAAAAAAATTATAGATCTAAATAGTATAATATGGATGTTTTAAATAATTTTATTCTAATTCCTTGTTTTCGTGATGTATTTCATGTTAAATTAATTTAAAAATATTAAATTTGACAATAATGATATTTTATTTAATTAATATTTCATTATATTATTTTTGAATCCCAAAAATGTTAATTAATAAAACAGGTTATATTATATGGTCAAAAATATAAGCAATATTCATTTATAAATAAAATTAATTATTTGGATATATAAATGCCTTAATATATTTTAATATTTTTACGAATTTTGAAGCTGCCCATCACTTCGAAAATAAATGGTAACCTTCTCCCTCAATTATTATCACCAATTTTATCCATCTATGTCAATAAAAATATTACTATTTATCCTAAAAAATTATTTCATTTTCTTATATGGATTATATTCCGTCCATGAGACAAATCATTGATCCCTTTATAATAGATTAATGTAAATCCACTGAAGAAGATGATTGTTGTCTTTATCGACCCATTCAGGTTTATTTCTTATTCAACTTCCTCTTAATGAGTTGTTTACAATATAAATTAATTACCACAGATTCATATATATTATTCAATTTTATTATTATTATGATAAAATAATATTCCTCTTTTTATCCATCCTATGAAAAACTAACACACCGTGCTTGCATATATACGACATACCATCCATATGATGTGGTGTAACTATTTTCTCTTTCACAACATTACATAGATTTTTATAATGATGGAAATAATTTATATATATGTATATATGTAATTATATTTATTCTTGATAAAATATTATACAATACACATCCTTAACCATCACAATTTAGGGACTGATATTGTTTCTCGTGCTAACGTACAACCTATGGGCTCCACAATACAATGCAATTCATTTCCCATGTTTACCATTATGTAATGACTCTATCAATGTAATGATTCTATGAATTTAAATGATGATTAATTATGATTTCTATGACCTTAATATCACTCTATATATGAATAAATTGTATCATATGCACAATTATCCGGAAAAACATGATAAGACATGCAGTGGACAATGAAGCAGTGAACAACCAAAACAATTGTAGTAATGAAAAATTATTATCAAACGGGTGATAACATTATATAATAGGATCATAGATGATACAATAAAAATAGATATGGTTTGTGTATAAAATTATAAAATTCATTAAACCATTATACAATCATATAAATCATGTTCAAATAAAGGAAAGTGCAAGGTAAGAGGCTTTTTAGTCACTTTTATTTATGTGTGATACATTTCTTACTCACCGCATATTTTTATATAGGGTGTATATAATAAACATTTAATATAATATCATTAATATCAATATATTTATGGTATTAAATGTTCTATTTAATGTTATGAGGTATACGATTCATTAGATCGAAAAGTGGTAAGGGGATATTTAATAATATGATCATTATTCCGTATTATTTATTTTTATGACTCCACTAGGGAATATTTTACATCCAAAATTATGTTTTCCAAAATGGATAGAGAAATTTTTTTAAAAATTATCCAAAATTTTTTAAAATATTTTTTTAGACATGTTTGAATTATTACATATTTTTTAATTGAATGTTCATGTCTTTCTCAGAACAATTCTCATGTGGATTTTATTAAAAAATTGAAAGGAATATATTTTTATACCTATATAAAATGAAAAGAGTTTCTATCAATCATGATCCATAAAATATTTTAATATATCCCATATTTAATACAATGGTTATTTTTGGGGATAATATTTTTGAGTTTTTTCTTATAATTTTATTAAATTTCAAACTCAAAAAGGAAACATTCCGTAAACCAAAATTTTAATGGTATTTCTATTCTTCAATGACATAAACCCATCATTGTAATTTTGATTCTTAAGGGATTTAATTTATTAATACTATACCTGTGTTTCCTTTAGATGTTCTATGATCATTTTTAATTTGGATGTGTTATTTTGATACAATTTGCCTTATTACTCTAAATGGTTTATGGATATGTATATAGATTAGGGAAATTATTCACATTTTTATGATAGTTTTTCAATAAAAATGTTTTTGTTTTTTATTTTTGTCTCATTTCATCTAATAAATTCATTTTAATTACTATATAATGTGTGGGGTCGGCTATATCCCCTCGTTACATTCGTTTGTATCATGAGACAAACTAGATCAAGTTTTAGATGGGGGCCATATCCATTTGTTTAGTCTTCTTTGAAAATGCCATGAAGGGTTGATTTAGAAATCAAGTGTTATTAATTCAATTATTAGTAGATTCGTTTTTGATATACCATGTGATTACTAGATTAATAGAATATTCATGGCTATGTTTTATTCTTATGTGATTATTTATATGGAATTATTTGATAATTTTTGATTTATAGAATATTAGGATAAAGTTATTGATAAAATGGAATGATTTTAGGATAATTACAATTCCATAAATTTTTTTTAGTATTTATCATAGGGTCCTATGTTTTTATTCACCTACTGAGAATATGAGATAACAATTTCTTATTTTTTATTTTTTCCAAGGATTCCATGAAGTTTGTTATGATTGATATTGATTTTTAAACTATGTAGAATAATATTGTCCCGAGAGAAAATATATTTTGTATTTTAATATTTAAAATGAAATTTTAATTTTATATATTTAACTTTTTTAAAAATACTACTAAATTATTCGGACCATCATGATGTGATTCTTAGTAATATACGAAATATAACAATATAGGTCATCAAATCTGGGGTTCTAGAGTAAAAAATATAAATATATAAACAAGTGAAGTAATATTATAAATATTAACATGATATAACAAATGAAAATTAAATTCATTGAATATAAAAAATAATTCAATTTTATTTTTTGTTATAATAAACAATAAAGGATGTTTTTTTAAAGCAAATTCCCTAACAAATATCACATCACAGAAGTGGGAGATATTAAATTATTTTTTTTTGTATCATATATATATCAATATAAAACAACAATAAATTCAATGTATGATATTAAAAATTCAATTCACACATAATATTAGAATTAAAAAATCAATAATGTATATGTTTTGACCCATGAATGGAAATTGGGTTTAGAACATTCCTTACATAAAACATTAAAAATAGATCTATTTGAAAAAATTTGGGAGAAGTTATAAAATTTTCATTTAAAAAATTCATATACTAATAAATATTTTCATATAATTCAATTTAAAATCATCTACATTAAATATAATTATTTAGAAAATAAATCTTTAAAACATTTTAAATGTGATTTTACATTAATGTTTCTTACCTTAATCTCGATAGATATATACTTGATCTTATGGAACGAGATCATTAAAGAGTATTTAATAAATAGTTAACTAAGAACCTATAAAATCAAAATATTATTTATTATAATTTTATATAGATCATTTATAAAAAATTTTATTACTTATAAATATCAATTTTATCATTCTTGGAACATCTTTTTCAATGTATCGTGGTTAGTTTAGTAGAGTATAATTTTAGATGTTCTTTTAGAATGGGAATAAAACACTAGATATGAAATTAAATGGTATTAATGAACTTAAATAAGTATATATGTTAGAATATAAAATTTTTCATTCTTTTCTATTAATTATTCAGTTGATAAAAATGATAATGACAAATGGTTTGTTCATTTTTTCATTTTTTTTCCGACCATCAAAAAATAGTTTTGTTTTGTTTAATATTATGTATATATATTAGTTGAAAAAAATGAAATAAATTATACTGTACATATGAAAATATTATTTAACTAGAATAATATATTTATTATCACACCTAAATTCATTAATGGATAACGATAACTCATTATCCACCGAGACGATTACCCACCATAATTTGGAAAATCTTTTTTCTTATTTAAACTACAGTAGATAATAAATGAGATATATATAAGATATTTAATTTATAATTTGAAATTATATTATATAAAATATAATGGATTTATAATTACTTGATGGGTTTTATTGGTTATGTGATGTTATAATATGAGTATAAATTAATAGTGGTGTTTTGGAAATGTTACCTCATTAATATCACCCCCATGAAGGACCACATAAGGTTCATAGAATTGTATTTTGATTAGACATGTAGCAAAAATACATATATAGAGTGGGTAAGAGAGGGATTTACCGATATATTAATAGACTCATGTATATTGAGTATAATGGTTTTGGTGAGGAGTGGTAATTATAATTGAAGATAAGTGGGATTAAGTGATTAAATAGTCAATATGTAACATTTATAGGAAACAATATTTGGGTGTAATTAATTCAAACGAGTTTGAATTATAATTAATGTTTAAAATGAGATTTCAGGTCAATAAACACATCCAACAAAAATTTAATATTGTTTTATTTGGAATTTTATACTTTTACCTTATAAAATTTACTAGTTTTATTATTTTATAGATATTATGGTAAATATTTTATTTTACCTTGGAAATTTTGTTATGTATAGAAATTAAAATTATAATATAATATAATCTGCACCATATAATTAATAATTTAAAATAAATTTTATCAAATTCAATTCATAGCTTTGGAAAAATTAAATTTAAAAGAAATCCTTATACGTAGAAAGAGGAATGCTTTTGAGAAGTGCATTCCTCACAAAAAGATGATTTTATAATAACTCTATTTTTAATAATAATCATTTTATAAAACTAAATTTACATTAAATGACATATAATATATAAATTTAATTCAAAAAATTCCACATTTGGTATTATTATAATTAATTAAAAATGATAATCATTAGGTACTTTAAACTAGTTTTCAAAATAAATACCTTTTCAATCACATAAATAATGTTTTTGTAAAATAAAATATAAATTTTATTGAAAATAATTTATATGAATGTAGTGTAAATATATAATTCTAATGATACTTGATGTGAAATTCAAAATATAAGGGTACATTTAAATTTTTTACTTTACTGAAAATAAATCACGTTTTTACAAAAAATATTAATTTTCACTCAACACTTAAAACCGAATATTTCCTACAAATTAATAATATTTTAAATAATGTAAATAATTAGATTATTATTTTAAAAATGTTATTAATTTTAGGAAATTAATTTTTTTATTGTTATATAAATTAATTAGAATATTCACTCATAAAATGAAGGAAAATCCAATATTTGAAGAAAATGTATTTTTGATGAATAATACAACATTACTAAAAAATGAGTGATCATTTAAAAAGTATAAAATAATAATATGTAAATTTTTATAAAAATTTTATATTTCATATTATCACTAATAATTTTCATACCCACTAGTTTAATGGATTGTTTATAATGGTAATATATAGATAATATGATTCTGCATTTATAATGATAGATAAGGCATATCATGTATGATATCAAACATAATCATTAATTTTAAAACGTGTGGATGAAAAATTACCCACCTTTAGTAGATTGTGTGATCGTAATTTTAAATATGGATAAAAAAATATGCAGTTTACTTTTCAAAATTCCTTTGATGAAATCCCACATTTTAAAAAAGATCAATAAAACGTTAACATGAAATGTGACAAAGAAATGTAATAAGGTCATCCAGAAAAAACATACAAGGTTTCATTGTATGATAAAATGAAAAATGAAAGGAAAAGGTAATTCTAGAGAACTTAATGTGAATTATTGTGAACATGTTAATTAGAAATTTAACAATCTCAATACCATAATTATGCGATAGGTTAAAGTTCCATTGATTTCTTTGTATGAAAATTTATCAAATACTATTTTATGAATTAATATATTTGATATAATTGAAGAATTAATAAAAAAACTATACATGGAATAATGGAAATTATAATAAATTAACTAATACATTTTCAAACAAATAATTTATCCAAAAAAAGAGTTTTTAATAAGATTTTTTCATAATTGATGAATTGGAATCTACATCTACGTATCAAAAAACAAATAAATGTATAACTATCTATCTCTCATGATTTTAATAGTTAATTAAAATTATAATCTTTAGAACAATTTAATGTTATTATCAGAATAAAAAAACATTATATGATTTGGTAAACATTAATCTTTAAAATTTGAAAGAAATACCATATTTTCAAGAAAACGTTATTCTACAAAAAAAATATAAATAAAATTCCATAAAAAAATTCTTAAATAAATTTGAAACACAATCATATAAATTACTTGATCATATATTTATCCAAGATAAATTTAATATCCATCTTAAATTAAAACCAATCACTCTTTATGTCTCATTCAAAAATGTAAATTCCATAATCAAATAATCTTAATGATATAACAATCATTTCAAAAATAAACAAAATCAGCTTCCATCATATTTTTTTTAAAAAAATAATTATTCTATTTTTTATAAAAAAAATAAAATAGTATTATATTTTCATTTATCATATATGTTTCCCAAAATAATTAGCTTCATCTGAAAGAACATTAATACCTTAATCAAAACATAATGTTCATAATAACATGGTAATCTATATAATTAAAATATGTTTCCAAAACAAAATTATTTTTCATCAAAAAAATCATTTAACTAAGATGAGAAATATTATACTAACCATGATATTATGTTTCCCAATGATAAGTGATGCACCCTTTTGTCACATTGATTATGGTTCGATCCCTACAGCATTAACGCACACAATGTGTTATAATACAGTTTTTAACAGTTCCTATTAAATGATGATATTAATATAATCTTTATAAAATTTATGAGATGTTAGAAACATCCCATAAAATAACCTCATTATACATTACATTAATGGTTATCTAACAACCTTCAATTATTATCCAAAAAAATTAAAATCCCATAATTACCTAAAATCTAGAGATCCTATAGTAAAAATATTATTAATATAATTTCAAACAAATGTTCACCAAAGTTAAACGAATTTTTCCTAAAATTGAAATTTTCAAATCATATGACTAATGGTCACATTTAGCATTAAATGCATAAACTTTTTACAACTTTTAATGGGTATATATTTCATCTATCATATTTTACAAAATTTAATGAAAACTAAAATATCAAAATATTTATTCATTCCATGATTCAATTAATATTTTTAAAACAATACTATATAAAAAAATTTAAAACTCAATACATTAACATAACCTTCATTCAATATCTTTTATGAACCATAATATATGATTTGTTATCTTATTCCATAATATGTAACTCATATATTCCTATAATTGAATTATATCATAAATATTCGTCAATAACAAGCCAACAATGATTATTCATTAAAAATAAGAAATTAAATCAGACCATAAATCAAGACATTATGATTTCTATGATACCCCCTTTATCATCAGATGTGAGTCACATCTTCCAGTAAGTAAACGGTCGTGTCTTTTTGGAATATAAATTTTTGAGAGAGTAGGTAAACATATAATTTTTAAATAATATGAAAATCATAACATAACCTGGAAATTTTTCGAGGAAAAGAAAACATTCAAATATTTTAAAAAAATTACAAATTATTTGAATACTCAGAATGTTGACAAAATCATTTGATTAATATTATTCAATAATAGTGAAAAAATATTGAATGGAATAAAAGGTAGTAAAATTTTCATTTACATCTATATTGATTAATTATCCTTATTCTATAGAGAAAAAATAAATCAAAAATTAAATGAATTATTATATGTTAAAATGAAAATGGTTTTTTAATAGGTGGTATCCATAAAAACCCTATAATAATTTAAAAATAAAATACTTTAGACCTAAATAAACTATCTTTTTGAATCAAATCTAAATAAATATGATTATTATTTTTTCTATGTAAAATTATAAATCATGAATGTATTGTCTAAGACTTTTATATTATAATCATTTGTAAAATAATAATTGCCTAATATTATCTTGCAATCTTATGAAAACCATACAAGGAAACATTCTAATAATAAATATTTCATAAGCTCTCATTTTATACCATTATTAATGAATTAGACTTAAATGTTACATATTTTTGTGATTGTCACTAGAATTAAGATTATTAAATTCATAAGGATCTCATCAGTTTAATAACATAGTAAAACCATATTATACTAATAGGAAACTTCATCTGAGTATACATTTTTACCACAAAACTAAACGTTTTTACGATAAAATAATGTCTATTTTTTTGACCAATCTTCACAACATTAATCTGTAACTCATCCTTATCTATAAACTTCCACTAACACATTAAAAACACTATAAAACATTTAACGTCAGAAAAAAATCATTAAGGGACATTAAAAAAGAAATACATTAGTCTATTTAAAAAATATATACCACAAAATATTTATCATTGTCTATATTGTCTTAGAGAAAGTTAATTAATTGTTTTTTAAATGAAAACAGAAACAATTTTTGATAAAAGAAAATATTTAATACCCATATAAAGAAAAAGAAAACTCTTTCTGGAAACATAGAGGATCACATTCATAAGACCCTTTAAAAATAATTTTAAGTGAAAAAACCATATAGAAAACTACCAATATATTCATTAACCATTGTATTGGTGATCTATAATTGGGCCCACCGTTTGTATAGGCTATATTGGGCTCACGTGTGAGAAATAATGTGGATCGACACTTCATATAAACTATATCAAGGTCACCTATTTTTCATTAGATATAATGAGGCTCAACCCATTATATAGTCTATTTCATTCTCACCCCTAAGCTATAATTAGGATAATCCCTTCATATAAATGGAATAAAAAATTGGTTGACATCAATCCCTAGTGTACATAATGCATTAAAGGTAATCACATAACCGTCAATTCTTGGTTTATCATGGAACTACTCATAATTTGTTAATAAAATAACCAACCATCTATAGAGACCATGCGACCACTAATAATTGGGTTATAATGGAACAACCCATCATTTTGAAAAATTACCCATAACCATAAAATAAATATAAATCAAAAATTATTGCATCATAAAAGCATTGCTTCAAATAAAATATTTTTATTTTAAAATTAGTCATTTTGAAAACATTTAGACTTAAAATAAGAAAAAAATTTCTTGAATGTGACCATATAAACATGTAAAAAAGAGTTTTATAATATATTTGTGAAATGAAGGTGAGAACTTTTGTTTATTGAATATAAAAAACATAAATTATATATTTTAAAAAAATCATTTAATGAAGTTTTTTTGAAAAGAATATCTTAGAAATATATTATCATTGAAATGATAATCAATAAAATGAACATATTATGTTTATCATATGTATAAACAAATTTAAATTCTTTATCTGGTAATAAAAATTCATTTCATGCAATTTTTATCATGGAACAATCAACGAATTTAAAGATTTACCAAATAATAGAAATTAGTTTAAGAATTTAACTTATATAAAACATTAAATATATGAATTTTGGAAATAAATTGGGAGAAACAAAAAAAACATTAAAACAATTGTGTAAATTTTAAAAGTATGTTTAGTAAAGAGACATATTTTTTAAATATATTTTTGAAACATTTAAAATGAGGTTTTAGTCAAAGAGTCTCTTACATTGTGTCCTAATGTTTTTCACATAATATTAATGGATTGAATAATAAAATTATATTATTTATTTATAAAATTAAAGTATAATCAAATATATATTTTAATAATTAAATTGTTTTTATGTTTATTTATTTCCGTTTCGCTGAGTTATACATATCAATTTTTTTATCTTAGGTGTGTTTTTTTAGGGATTTATAGTCGGTTCCTTTGAGTATGATAATATATTTTCTTGTAAAATGGGAATGAAAATCCAAGAGATGAATGAAATGGAATTAATTCACTTATATAAGAATTAATGGTCTCATATATCATTTTTCTTTACAGTATTCATATTTATCATTTGATGAAAAGATTATCAAAAAATGGATTGTTTATTTTCACGTTTTTTTCAATAATCACAAACTAATTTGATTTTATTTACTATTATGTCTATATGATAGTTCCATAATAGTACAAAATGTTTTAATATACCTATTATAATCATATTTAATAATAATAATAGTCTTCTTACCATCCATTAAGGAAAAAATTCAAAAAGAATACCCATTATCCATAAATATAGTTATCGATCATAATTTCAAAATTGGTTTCATAACATTGTATGATATGAGATAATAAATGTTATGGATATTATACAATCTATTTTAAATATAAAATAAATTTATATACATGATAAAAAAGTTTCTAATCTTTTATTTTTTAGGGATGTGAGGAAAAGGTAGAAGATTAAATCAAATTTGGATATGTGATTTGAGAAAGTTACATCTTTGATATCATCTACATGAATGACCCCATAAAATGTCAGAATAAAAATTTTAACCATAAAAGAAAGACATGGATGTAATTATATTATTGTAGGGGATTTTTTCTTATATATTTTATGAAAATAAGTTATTTGGGGGAGAAAGGTGATGGTGAAAAGTGTTATTTATATATGACGATGGGTAGTTTTAATTGATTAAATATTAGTAATCATATATTTAAATTCAACCGTATTTGGATGGAAATAATATCAATAAATTAGATTGATAATTTATTTTTTAAAATTTATAATGTAGGCTAAACACACCAACAACTCATTTAATGATTTTTTTCACAACATCATGATGACATTAAGGGTTACATTCCCTTAATCCAAATATCACATTTCAATGTCATCATCACCATTAAAAATATCAATTTTTATCCGTAATGAAAACATATATAGAAAATAAATATCATTTTAATGATTCAAATAACATAATAATTGAATTCCATATAATAAGTATTTCATTCATCTAACTCAATTCTGAAACAATTATTCATGTTTCATCAACTTATCCCTTAATCCCTCATTCCTATAATTTGAAATACAAAACATTTATTTATGTTCCTCATCTAATCATGATTCTCATGTTTAATGTAACTAATACTTTAACAACATCACATACCTTTAAAGTGTAATTTTTTGTGTCAGTATCATCAAATACATAACCAATAATTGTATTAACTTTCCAATTATCTTTACAATTCATTGACATGTGAAACTAATTCAAATAATTCCCATTATTTAGACATCTGAAAAATTAAATTTTAACCATGTTCATTCTAGTTCTCTCCCTTGAATAAAACTAGAATTTATGAGGTGAGAAACACATATCATATAAGAAATCCACATAATAATGAAAATTTACTTATATGATTTCTGAATTAGGACACTCACCTTTTAATTAAAAACACAATAGTTTTATCTATGGTTACTCATAGTGATATTATATTCAAGTCATTCATAATGGTTCATGATGGGTTTTTTTATTTATAAATAATACCCCTCAGGTGTGTAAAACTAGTTATGAAGTAAGGCCTATTGTCATGTACCAGATTACCACAAGTCAGGACAAGAACATGTTATCATAGCTATTACCCCAAGGTAAATCTGTTCAAAATCCACATCCAATTTTAGTATATGTAATAATATTTATTTCCTCGATACCACTCAATATACGCTTCACCAAAATTATAGAACATTTTCCTAAACTCTAACTCTTCCCTATACTTAACCATAAAGACATCCCTAGACATATCCTTAGAAATATACATAGGGATTACACTAAAGAGTTATCATCATAGTATATATTCATTAAATAAACATTTACATTGAAATAAAATATAACTACCTAGGCTTAACATAAATGGACATTACAACATTTTATATGAATATTCAATACATTTAAAACAAACATGTATGAGGACTATAATTGTTTAATTCATTTGGAATCAATAAAATGAAATATTATATCATATGTAATGATATGTAACCTCCCAATTAAAGATATCCTCCTTTTGTAATTATTTCTACATCCATTCTTCACAACTTTGGGAAATAAAACATAAGAAATGCATGACTCAAATTCTCAGTAAGGGTAAACAATATAGATATGTAAAAATAATTACGAACATAAGGGTTTGAGAATATGACAATGAAAATAGAAGATCATACCATATATATCAAAGATCACCTAAATAAATCATGGAAAAAATAATGACATTTCATAAGAAATTAATCATAAGTATATCGATAACATAATCCATGAACGAAAAACATAGGAATAAATCATGGAATTGTGATATATATATTTTAATATAATATGATTTCCATAGTATCCAAGGAATCAATTCAAAGACCATCAGTGTAGTATGTATTTGCTATCCATTACATCTTGGTATTCATGGTTAAATCTTATAGCCATATTAATATCATGAGTTTACTCATGAAACCATCTTAGGATTCATGGTTCAACCATGTTGATATATTTGTAGTCAAGGTTTATTCCCAGGACTATCTTAGTAGCCTGAGTTCACTGCTCATACCATATTGATAGTTATAATTCACTCCCATGGCCATCTCAGTTTTCATGGATCACTCCCAATATTATCATATATTATATCATGACATATAAATCTTTACCCAAAGCATAGGATGTATATATAGGTCCCACACGTCACATAATGATATCATAAATACATGTACTACTAGATCATAAATAAAAATATCATAACCAATGAAATGAAATTGATATTACAAATAGGTAACCTTATCATATCTTATAGGAAAATATATATGATTCATAATCAATTCATTATAAGAATAACTCATGAAAAGAAATAGGTATCAAAAGGATATAACCTAAGATAGAGAAATAATTTCCATAAGCCTTATTCCATCAAAATACAAACCATTCAAGACCGAATATTAATGGAACCATTGTATTACTTCTTATAATGGATTTAGTAACATCAATGGATGACATCATAGATGGGAAATAAATTTTCAAGATATATTGAAAAAATTTATTGAGTAAAATATCCTTTCATTTTTGAAAAATTATCTTTAAAACATAAAACCTTTTAAAAAATATACCCTTCAAATATATAATAAAAACATTAAAACAAGGCTTGAAAACATTTTTAAAAACATTTTCCATAGAAATATATAAAATATGTTCTAAAATTTTTGAAAACCATTTTCTATGAAAACATATAAAATATGTTCAAAACATTTTAAAACCATTTTCTATGGAAAACACATTTATAAGTTATAAATATAGCTTGAAAAGCTTGTAAAAAGGATTTTATTTGATACAATATGAAAGAATCCATAATGTTTTTGAAACCCATTTCCATGAATATTTATTGAAAACATATATATAATTCTTGAAAATGTTTTGATATAAATATCATCGAAACTAAATTGAATACATATAAATAAGACATGAAAATGTTCTCAAACCCATTTTTTCAATTATGTTAAAAACATATAAATAAATATTGAAAATGTTTTCAAAACATATTTACCTATAAAAAGATTAAGAAATATTAAAAATGTTTTGAAAAAACTTATCTTTGAAAATATATTGAAATATTATAAGGAATTCCAGAAAATGATTTGAAAATCGTTATCCATGAAAACATATAAAATATGGTTGAATTTTTATTGATAATAATAATCCTTGAAATCTTTTTCAAAAAATAGTCCCATCAAAATTAATCATTTAAAAATTTTATAGAAGCTTACATGAAATGATAGTATGAAAATATGTTTATGTCATACTAGGTAAATATAACATTCCTTTTTAATGGTAAATTGGTTAGAAAAATTCATTATTAATAAAGAGACATGAATATTATTTTTATGATATTGGTACAAAAATAAAAGTGTAATTTTTTTAAGTATTAACAATGAATTGTATAGTATTCTTAGAAACCCTTCTTAGAAAACATGTTTTTGACAGAACATAGATTTCAGACTGAATAAAGGGAAAAGTCACGATTCATTAAGAACATTTTCTTAACTATCTTATCTACCAAAGAGTGGTCTAATTGGTAAATATATATGAATAAATTATTAATAATCCTTGGAGAATAAAATTCACCAATTTTAAAAAGTTATAGATTGTTTGATTTAATCAAAGGAAGAATTAACATATACAATCTCGAAAAGAAAAAATAATTTCTCAATAAACTCTTATAACATGGTAACCTAAGATAAAAAATGTAGGAACATTATATTTTCAGAGAAATAAACTTTTCTATTTCTATTATTTATTGTCTTGTATTCTATATAATGATTACCTTGCACTATACACACCACCGTATTAGCTTCCAATATACGCAACACTCTTCTTGGCTTCAGTTGCACATAATTTCATGTTCTTTTAATAGAATTTCATTCATGCAACACTGAGTAATTTTTTTTCATTTTATTAATGAGATACTATTGGATTATGTTATTCAAAATATCTATTGAATAATTAACTACACACAGCACTGATTTGGCTCGTGTTACACACAATAGCGCACTTCCTCAATGGCTTTTGTTGTATGTGATATGAAGTTTCACAAAATTATGATATAATTTTAAAATATTATAATTTAATAAGATATAAACATTCCATTATCAGTATTATTAATTTTATTTTGAATTTTAATAACATTATCATTCATTTTACACATTTTATAGAACAAGATATGAGAAAAAACCAATTTTTTCTTATTAAAGAAGTTGTTTTCAAATAAATGCATTTTAACCACCTTTTAATGGAGGACACATTTTAAATCTAGTTTTTGACACTTTTATAAGTTAAATTTTGGAAAATAAACTTCTTCTCTGGAATAAGAACATAAAAATTTACTACTATTGAATTTTTGGTATTTTTTAAAAAAATTAAAATTTTAATGAATAATAATAAATACTACATATTAACTCAAAACTACATTTTTATCTAATTTATTTATATAGTAAGATAATATATTTAAATTTTTAATGTGAATTTGGATTATATTATTATCCTTTAATAAAATTTTATTCATTATATTTAATATTACTTTTATATTGGATATAACACATGTCGATATTTTGATATTTATTACTTCTTTAAAAACCCCGCTTTTTGGTTTTGGCAGGAGGTATTAATTTTAAATTAATTACTGAAACAATTGTGTTTTGAGTTTTTGAAAATTTATTCCTTATATTTGAATCATAATTTTTAAATTTTATAAATATGTAAGTTTGATTTTTTGAAATTATTAATAGTAACTTGAATAATTATTTTATTTAAAATGGTTGAAAGATAAAACTCGTAAATATAGATAAAAAATTAAAATTATAATAATATTTTACTACCCTAACACAAGTCCTAATCATATTGGAAGAGATATTTCCAACCATGGTCACTCTTTAGTCGATTTTAGAATCCCATGGATTCAATTGTATATGAAAATAAAATCTTATAAGAATTAATTTCTAGTAATGATAATTATATCCTAAACATATATCTAGTACTAAATCGATTCTAATATAGGGTCATATAATTGATATATGTATTTATATATTTTAACTATATAATTAAAAATATTTATTAAATAATTTTGTTATATTTATAATTATTATATATTAGATAAATATATTTATTATGACAGAATTATGATATAGTAATTACCTCATTAATGAATTCTGCAAATAAATATATTTGTAAATATTAAAATAAACATAATTTGATTATTTTGATTGCATAAATGAATTTTCTGGATAAAATTTACATATGAGGGATGCTTTTATTCCTTTTGTTCGAATTAATATGAATTTTATGAATTTTTTAATAGTTCTGAATGAAGAGTATCCAAAATTGACAGAATTTATAACAAATAACAAAACACAATTTATTAAAAGATATTAAATTATTAAAAATAAAATATTTTGAAAAATTTATAATATAAATACAAATATTTCATAAATAACTTTTTTTGGGTCTTTTGACATTATATGGTTACTAAATTAACCAATAATGTGTAAATAATATGATATTAGATTATAAAAAAGGGGTATAATAATAGTTAAGAAAAAAAGATAAGGATAAAAAAATATTGAAAACATTTCTAAAAATTAATGGATTATGGATATTCGAAAAAAAATCTAATATTCTAATTAAAAAAGTATTGTTTCATTTTAAATTGAATTTGAATTTATAATAAATTAACATGTTAAGGCATTTTGAAAGTGCCTCTCATCTCCCTAATAAAATCTCACTTCATACCTCTTTTATTCACTCTATTTTGAGCCTTCAATATCTTTTAAAACCTATCCATTTCTCTTATATATTTCCCTAGTTACATTCTAGATATTTTCTTCTTCTCAAAAAACCAAATCTAGTTCCCTATAAAGATATTTAAAGGTGCCATGTCGATGAAGAGGTAATCTCTTCTACGGATTCATTCTATTTTATTTATAATTCTACTTAATATTCATTAGACATTTCATTATAAAGTAATAACATATGTATCTATCAAATAATGATATTTTATTATAAATATGAAACAAACATATATCATTCTACTATATATACATATAAATATATATATATATTTCATATACATACTTCTGTTCAATTCATTATGAAAATGAAAACAACATTCATGCGTTTTTAAGGCCTTCCATCTCCATTAATGATTCCATTTCATTTAATTTATCTATATATTATATAGATATATATATATATATATTAAATATATATATATATATTATATAAATCATGTTTTATATTTTGGATGTATTTAAATCATGATATAAGTAATAATATCAATAATAACAATTCAAAACATGTTCCGTAAATAAAATGATTTTTACCCTAAACGTTTCTTTAACATGGATTTGACAAATGTAAGGGTAATATACAGTTATAAGTGAATCATATATGATATCCGAAATAATATTATGGTTTTTTACGAGTTAATAATTTCATTAAACCAACATTACATGAATTGCAGACACATACGGATGAAATCAGACATATGTTAAGGGATAATTTTGCAGCAACATTTTTATCTGAGATTTTTTATACATAAGTAATTCATGGGGATATATTTAGAAAAGATATCCATGTTTTCTAAAAATGTTTTCAAAAAACAGTTACTATTATACTATGTATGTTTAATGTCATTTTAACCATTTTGACTTTTACTACATGATTTGAAAGGAATCTTTCTTACGTTTACCAAACGAAGTAGTTCTTGAATTTTCCAGCATAAGTTTGAGAAGAATGTTTCTGTAACATATACTAAATAAAATGTTTTTTATGGATTCATGAAGCCTTATTTCCATAAATCTCCTTCTGCACCATTTAATGTTTATTTTCAATGAAATATTTTTTCTTTAAAATTTAGTAGCATTTTTAAAAAAGAAAATGTTTTTGTAGAAGGGATGATATTTTCTAAATAACTAAGTTCAAGAGTTTTATGAAAATTCGTTTCCATATAAGATAATTTTCTTAAATAAGGTTATGTTTCTATCAATATTTTTATGATGAATTTATTTTATTAATGATGAAATGATATTTTATGTGGATTATTTTACGATGATATTATATTTAAGAAACCCATTTTATTCTATGGGTTATGATATGATGAATGATTTATGTTCTATGTAACATGTAATAATGATTACATTATGAGATTGGTGGGACCTATATATCCATACAATGAATTGTGTAATTATTTATATATACTGATATATACATGACTGAAATGACATGAAAATCTAGTTTAGTATTACACTTATGGAACGACAGGTAAACCCAGTTCAGTAATGGACTTTTTCCACTATGATGGTCTTGGAATTAATGCCTTGGTAACTATAGAAATAATACTATGTGCCTATTATTTTTCCACAAATAATTTTTTTTGCAATTATATTCAAACATGTTTAAAGTTCCTTTATGATCTATGCCTTATATACTTCCAAGATTTATTTCATGACTCTTGATTGTGATGTTTAAACCTTATGTCCATGTTTTTTTTGTTCAATTATAATGGTTTGTTTTATGTTATACATGTTTAACCTTACTGAGCATTTGAGATCACCCAATTTATGTTTTCTTTTCCCTAGGATTTAAAGAAAGAATTCAGGTAGGAAAACAAATGTGGAATATCTCAATGAGAGATGTTAAAGATCATACACCACGATTAGAAGATTATTTTCTGAGTATCCAAATATATTAAAATAATAAAGTCATTTGGCATCTGTTTGTGTCATGTATTATGTATTCATGTAATAAAATTCAATTTCCTTATGTGTCAAGCATGGGTCTCTATAGTGGCTATCAGAGTGATGGTTTGGATAAACTTTTGAAAATTGGATGCGAAAACATTTGTGTTATCCTTAGTGATATGTCTAAGTATACATCTAGGTGTGTCCATATGGATAAGTCTAACTATAGTTTATTATCCCGGAATTATTGTAACAATCATTAATCACCTTAGATTAAACCCAATATTCTATATATTGAAGGTATTACTCCTTGAATTTGTTGTTTTCTTCTATGATATGTGATTCTCATACCTTGCCTTATGGTTTTAGTTAATGGAGGACATGAGAAAGAATTGGATTAACGTTGATTCTAATGGAAAATATTGTGATTATGCTAAATGTAATTGTATAGTGACATGATAGAAATATATTTTGATTATGTTGACTATGCTATCACGATATATGATTACTAATGTGTGATTTGTTGAAATTACTAACACAATAAATAATAGGAAGAATATATTTTTAAATAATAGAGGAATATAGATTATCCTTATGAAAATTCATGAATAATAGAAGAAAACCCTCAAGGAATACCTCAAATGGTGGGGAAGATATTATCTCTTTGGGAAAAAGGATCATAGAGTGATGAATGTTTATGGAGTTCAAGGTCTCATCTGTGAAAAACATGGGCGTTGCCCAACTCAATGCCCAGACATGAGAATGTACTTATAAGACAAATAATGACTTATTCAAAAACTACCATTAATGTGTAAGGATTTAATTATATATGTATTTGAATACAATAATGTTGCATGATAAATTATATAATAATTAGCAGTTTATGTTTTCCTCTACAGATTTTCAAGAATATATTGAAAAATTATAATCTATAATAAATGTGATTTAATGAAAAGGAAATATTTAGAAGAAACACATGATTAAGGAATGGATAACCCTTCATATGAGCATGATTTTGGGATAATGATAATTGTATAAAGATATTTTGGATTATATTAGTTACCTTGGAACTGAATAAGGAATTTCTTGACCTGTGGGTTGTGTTGTAATGGATGAAGTATAAAACATTTCAAGACATTAGGAATATATCTAATATGTATTTAAATATTTAAACATGATTTTTTTTAAATAATAATATATGGTAACATAGGTTATTACCATGACTCAAGAGAATATATGATGAAGCCATTCAAATGTTTGTGGTGTGACCAAAGAGATATATCTTATATGAGGGGGATAAATAACAGTATTCACATGCTTGTTATCTTACCTTTCATATAATTGTTTTTTATAGTGTGAGATGTATTTAAGATAATACTAAAAGTTGGAATGGATTAATTTGAAATAATGTAGTATTGTTTATGGATATTTTTTTTTATGTAATGTTATAATATTAATGTTTTAGTAAAAGGAGAACCCAAAAAATGAGCGACAACGTATCGCGTCAGACAAGGCTGCGGTAATTGAACCCAAAAACAAATTGGTAGGGTCAAATATCTCTTACCACTGGACTACAGGAAGTCCCTAGTTAGTATAAATTTATTTTATTTTATTAATTGTCATTATAGATGAAGTATAAGTAAATTTTTGGAATCATATATATATAACCAAGCCATAGATTGGCTTAAGTATATTTGATAACTTGTGCTAACCTATTTGTGATAGAGACAGACAGAATGACCTATCATTCTATCACATGATCTTTTTACACTTCAAGAATGAAAAATTAAAATTATTTTATGTAAATAATAGATGAATAGGAAATTATTTAAAACATGATCAACAATGAGATTGTTCCAAAATCAATTAAGTGTTTATTTTCATGAACAATTATTAAACATTAGGGAAAGTATCCTAAAAAAATGATACCCTACTACCCTCTTATCCAATGAATCATATGGTCCCTTAAATCATAAAATATTTACAGCTTTCTGGTATTTAACATTCTCCCTCCCTTATTCAATCTCAATATATATAAAAACATGATGGTTAGATTTCTCTTCCCTTCCCATTTTTTCACTTCCCACCTATGTTCATCTAGGTGGAAAACTGGTTATGAGTTACATTAGGTAACCGTTATATTTCAACCATTTTTTTTAAAATAATGTTCTAGTATCCCTATTTAGGATTTTGGTTTCCATGAAGGAAACATTCAAGTATAAATCCATTTATAAACCAAAATAATTTTGAGGGAGAATTTCATTTTATGGGAGTAGAATGTAACACCGTGAGATTTTATGAGATATATTCTTTTTAATTTCAGTGATGTATTGTGTTATATGATACACCAAGATTATCTTGCACTGTATGTAACACCGTATTATCTTTTAATATACACAACACTTTTATTGGCTTGTGATGCACATAATTTCATGTTCTTTTGATAGAATTAATTTCACTCAATACTGAGTATAGATTTCGTTCACTGTATAAATGAACTAATTTTGTATTTTGTTTCACACGACACCAATGGAATAATGTACTACACCCAACACTAACTTTTCTTGTGTTACACGCAAGAGTGACCTTCGTCGATATCTTGCGTTGTACGCATTACCGAGTTTCACTAAACAATGATATATTATTAATATATTATTTTATAATGGGATATTAAATAACCATAATGAATAGTTTTAACAACCTATTTTATTTTATATAACATTATAATTCATCATAACCATTTTCAAAATAATGATATGAGAACAAAATCAGATTTTTCGGATAAAAGGAGTATTTTTAAAAAAAATCAGCTCTATCGCCTTTTAATGGTGCACCCATTTTAAATTTACTTTTTGACCATTTTATATGTTAAATTAGAAAATTTAAACATCTTCATATTAAGAGGTACTTAAAATTTTACCTTTTTTGGATTTTAGTATTTTTCTAATAAAATTAATATTTTAATAAATAGTGAAAAATACTATATTTCAACTCAAAACTGGATTTTTATCTAATTTATTTATAAAGGAAGATTATCTTTTCAATTTGTTTTCAATTGTAATTGGAATATATTTTTATCCATTATACCAATTTTATTCAATGATAGTAATTTGTCTTTTAAATTTTCCAACAAAGTCATGTCAATCGTTTGATTGTTATTACCTCTTAAAAACCTGCTTTTTGGTTTTTACAATTGAAATTAATTTTAATTTAATTAATTAAAATTATATGTTTTTTAAAATGGATTCCATATTTTGAATTATAATTTTTAACTTGTGTAAATAGGTACCATTTATTTTTGGAAATTAGAAATCCAAAATTCAATAATTATTTTATTTGTCATGGTTAAAGGGTAAATCTAATAAATAAGTGTAAAAAAATAATACTATAAAAATATTAAACTACCTTAAAACAAGTCATAAACATATTATATTAGTTATTTATAACCAAGGTTATCCTTGAGTCTATTTTTGGACCCCTTGGATTCACTTGGATAAGAAAATGATATTTTATAAGAATTAATTTTTATCAATGATAATTAAAACCTAAATATATATCTTTTAAAAAATCTATTTTAATATTGGGTTTTATAAATTATTTATATGTAAATTTATAGTCATTAAGAAGATAGAAATATTTAATATATCATGGTATTTTAATTATAATTTTATACCTCAGATAAATATATTTATTTATGATATAACTATGATATAGTGATTACCTCATTAATGAATGATTCATATAAATGAATTTATAAATATATATATATTTAATTTAAATATTTTTATTTAAAAATTAATTTTTTAGATTAAATTTATATATTAGTGATTATTTATTACATTTGGTTCGATGGTATAAGGCTGTTATGAATTTTCAAAAAAAAATTCAAGTATAAATAGTATCCAATATTAAAATAATTCATAAATTGAAACATAAAATAGTGTATTAAATAATATGAATTCCCTAAAAAATATTTGGTAAAATTGTACATATAATTCCAAATATGTCATAAATAATTTTTTTGGGGTCTTTTGACATGATATGTAATTACATTAACCCAAAATACGCATATAACATGATATAACAGTAAGATTAAAAAGAGTAAAATAAGTGTTAAACACAAAAGTTAAGGATAAAAACAATAAAAAGCTTGTCAAAAAAATATAGAATGATGGTTTTTTCATAAAAATCATATTATATTCTAATTTAATCATACTTGGACCATTTTAAATTGATATTTATTTTATAATAAATTATTATTTTAAGACTTTCATAAAGTACCCCTCTCATCTTTAATAAAAGTAAACCTCCCCCCTCTCATATTCACTCCATTTTGTGCCTTCACGGTCTTTCAAACCACACCAGTTTTTATTATAAAATTCCATAGATACATTATATATTTTATGGACTTCTCAAAAGTCCATCTCTTGTTCCCTTAGAAGAATTTTAATGGAGGCACGTTGAGGAAGAGATGATCTCTTCTACCGAATCATTCAAATTTATTTATTTTTCTATTCATATTAATTACCATTTCTTTATAAAAAACATCTATATAACTAATATTATAATATGTTATTAAAATTATGGAACCACTATTTCAACTTTAATCAACTGTACACAAAACGAAATAATCGTGTGTGTACGTATGACTTACAGATTCAATGATGTGGTGTAATCTATATTTCGCCACCACCATACACAGATGGGTATAATGGTTTAAATAATAAATATATATGATTATTATAACAAGATACTAATATTGAGATACTAAACAACAGCCACATCAATAAAATTCAACAATTATGGTAATGATATCGTCGGTCGTGCGTACGTACAACTTACCATCTCCACGACAAGATTAGATTCATTCTACATGTTATCCATTAAAGAGTGATTATAAAGTATATATAATAAATAATAATGAAATATATGACCAAATAATGCTACTATATTTTGGTATATATTTTTTTCATATACTTACTTCCAATCAATTCAATATGGAAACAAAAACATCGTTCAGGCATATGTACGGCTTACCGTCTCCATGAATGATGTATTCCAATTCATTTATCTATATTTTATATACATATATACTGAATATATATAATATATAAATAATTTTATACATTCTAGAAGTAATTTAATCATGATATATGTAATAATATCAAGAAAAACTATTCAATGCACATACGATAAATAATACGATTATTACCCAAAACATTTTTCAAACATGGAATTGACAAATGAATGGGTAATATAACGTCCTATGTGAATCATATTTGATATCATATATATTATTATGGTTTTTTACATATTAATAATATTTTTAAACCCACCATATAGGGGTTTCATACATATGTGGATGAAATCAGATCTAAGGTAAGAGATAATTTTACAATCTCATTTTTATCCAAGATTATTTATACGTAAGTAACATCTGAGGATATATTTAGCATCAACTTCCTTGGCTTCTAATTTCTTTTTTCATAAAAGATTTTCTATTATTTTATGTAATTTTATTTCCATTTTTACCCATTTTAACATTTACTACATGGTTTGAAAGTAATCTATCTAACATTTACCATTAGAGGTACTTTTTAACTTTTCTGGAAAAAGTACGTGAATAATGTTTTTTTATTTTATCTGAATTGAATGGATTTTTACAGTTCCATAAAGCCTTATTTCTTCGAATCATCTGATACACTCTTTAATTTTTATTTTTAACTGAATTATTTTCATTTAAAGTTGTGTGTCATTTTTTGAAAAGAAATAAAATTTTAATAAGAAAGGATATTTTTCTGAAGAACTAAGTTTATGTGATTTATAGAAATATTTTTCCATCTAAGATGATGCTCTTATATAGGGTTATGTTTCAAACATTATAATTAATATGATTTGATTTCATTAATTATTGAATGGTATTTTTATGGTTTATGTTATGATTAAATGATATTTAGAAAACATATATTATTTCTTGGGTTATGCTATGATGAATGATTTATGTTTGGAGGAACATGTATGAACGATTTCATTATGGGATGGGTGTGACCTATATCTACCTCCAATGCATTAGGTAAAAAATTATATCTCGTGAGATATATAAGAATATAACATAGTAAATCTGGATTAGTAATACCTGGAGGGAACAACAGTTATACCCAGTTCAGTAATGGTCTTTTTCCACTATGATGGTATTTATATCAATTCTGTTTCTTCTATTTAAATCATATTATCTGCATATTTTTTCCCATATTTACATGATTTATTCCAATGATATACTATCATGGTAAATTTTCCTTTATGATATTTTCCTTACGTCCGACCAATATTTATTTTGTGACTCAAGATTATGATTTTTAGAACTTATGTTCTTGTTCTTACATTCAAATGTTTATGATTTCTTTTATATTCTACATGACTACCATTACTGATAATTTGAGATCACCTATTTTATTTTTTCTTTTTACTAAGATATAAATAATGTTTTCAAGTAGGATAAAGGGGTAGACCTCTCTGGGAGATGTTAAATATTTTTCACTATGATTAGAATATTATTTTTCATGTTTCCAATAAAACATAACTAATATATGATTTGGGCATATGTTTGTGTCAATTATTAAGTATTCAATAAAATAAATTTAATTTCCATGTATGCAAATACTGGGTCTCTACAATATTATCAGTGTAATAAAAGGAAATATGATGAAGCATAAAATATCTTGAAAAGAATGAAATTCATGATATAGAATTTAAAATGTATGTATAAGCAACTCGAATGATAATTTACGTGACTAAGAAAGTATGAGTCTCAATAAAGACAAATTGAGAAAAAAATAATTCACAGAATTGGAATCTTTTAACACATATACCCTTTAAAAGAAAGGTAATAAAATGGATATTTATGAACACGTAAATTTATGTATTAGATACATATAGTAAAATCATGGGAATTATATAAACCACAAAAAGGAATGCCTGATGATCATAGCATATATCTAATTGAAATATAATGTGCGATGAAATCACCTTACATCGTGTCTTAAATCTCATTGAACTCATTCAAACCAACACTGAAAAAAAATATTATTAAAATTTTTGAGAACTATATTCATATATATATATATATATATATGGTTTGACTATGTACTTATATTACCCACTTATTAACAATTCAATGTTATGGTTTCACATTAGGAAATACATTCTTTATTCTTCATATGTGTCTTAATTTGTTATATCATTGGTATTTATACATTATATCATTATATAAATAATTTTAAAAATGATATAAGTATCAGGAAAAAATATCATATTTTCATTATAATAAACTATATATTATGTAATTACGAAACAGAATAAACCATTCTAAGAGATTATAGGTAGTATATATGAATGAACACTATTTATGTTTAATATTCTTGTTGAGACAAAGAAAGTAAATGAAAAATATTTGTATATATATCATTATTATGATATATTATTATATTATATATGAGTTATATTTTCCATAAAACCATCCTTAATACAATCAATGTAGATTTGAATGAATCATATCACTTTGAGGGAGCAATAGTCCACATTTCCTTAAACAAAATTATCAAATTAACCCCAAATAGAAAGTAGAGAAGACATTTACTATAAGATGAATAAAAATGATTAAATAAATAATAAATATAATATATAACATATATAAACATATTTTAAATCATTTGTTCCACTATGAGTGCTGGTAAAAAAATTGAACAATCATCGTTTAGTGAGGTAGCAGTTTTCCACACACATTAATAGTATGGTCGTTATCCATTAGATTAAGGTGTGTGTAAGTGTTGGATGCACCCATATCATAAAAATAATATTATATTTAGTATAATAGAGTATTATATATTAATTGAAATAATAATGTCTATGGGGTGGAAAATAAAATAACCAAAAGTACTTGAGATAAGACAATACCAATTAATCAGGTAACTCGTTCTGTTTTATGTCAAAATGCATCCTTGGATTTCTGTATTCCGAATGGAATTATTATAAAAAGAAGGTAGGTATGTTGGTAATTTTATTTGTGGGGTCTTGAACGAACCTAATATGTTTTATTAGTGTTCTTAAGTGATAATTGTGGTACCCTTTTATATGAAATAAAAATAACATGCTTGAATTTTATAAAAACAAGTTAGAGGTACACGTATTCATACCTAAAAGAATATGTAAAAAACTATCCTACGTCAATATTGGTATTTTTATGAGAGAAATATTTCCATAAAATGGGTTTTTTACATGTTTTATGTTATTTTGGACCTCTAAGTTTAAGGTTTAGTGCCAAATTATGCTTAATATGACCTTAATCAATTTTAATAAATTTAACCACATTTATTAAACATTGTTTTCAAAACATATGTTGATCTTATTATACTATAAATATTGTAATGATTAAATTTTTATGTCAGTATTTATGTATTCAATTCACTTAAGCAAAAAAATTATGATTAATTCTAATCCTATAGACTGTCTCCCCTGTATGGGAAGCATGAGTGACAAACATGTTATTTTTGACACCTTAGGCTCACTTCCTATAGAATATAACGATATAATTCAATGTGACTACATTGGATTGAAACACAATTTATCTTCTTAGAGGACTTACCAGGATCTATTCTTCTTGTTTTCTCATGTTTAATAAAAATATAAAGTATTTAGTCAATGTTAATCATGATGATGGGACAAAATTAAGTGTTTTTAATGTAGGAAAATGTTCAAAATATTATTAAGGTATTTCAGTAAATTTAAAGGTTAAATTGACCATAATTACATAAATTGTATTAATAGATGTATAATATAACAAATTTTACATAAAAAAATTTAATATATCATTTACTTCTAATAAATATTTAAATATAAACTATTTTTAACTAAAATGCAGTATTTTTTACAATTTATTACAAAATGATGTTCTTTAGAAATATCCAAAATATTCACCATATACTAAATTCAACATTAGAAATTAAAAAATGATATTTTTCTATAAAATTAAATTTCTAAATGATTTAAAAAATTTAATTTATTCTTAATAGCAGTTAATTTGATAAAGCATTTTTTTAAACAAAAAAAACTTTACAAAAATCATATCTTTTATTATCAATATGATTAATCTATATAAAAACATAAAATAATATTTTAAAAATATTTATTAATAATCATATATCTATTTTTAATTGATATTTAATTATTTTATGATTTAAACAATTATAATAATGAAATGATGTTTTGTAGAAACATATGTGTTTCTTGTAACATATGCCATGTTAGTGTTGCAAACAGTACAAACCATGTCGGTATTGCATGTATCACAAGAGAAGTTATTTTTTTTGTGAAATGAATGTTTTAAATTGAGTTTATATATATATATATATATATAACTATTGTCATTGTCACATGAAATTAAATATAGTATAATGATAAATGAATTTAAAAAATATATTTCAAAAAAACTCAGGGTGTTACTCATTATTCCAAAATGTAGGATAATTGGATGAGTTTTTGGATGTTGGAAGGATATATGGGAAAATATGGATGACCCAATGTGATATCTAGGTTTGAATATGTTTGAGGGGTGAGTTCCTTTTTATTGGGGACGAGGATTGACAATATTGTAAATTTTTAAAAGGAAATTACAACTATGATTATCCTATTCAATATGACTCCATTATTTATCCAAATCCACAAAAAGTGAGGACATGTTCAAAATTTTTATATAAAATGTATTTTGTAAATGATTATAGGTCATTTTGGGCTATATGGTTAAGGTTTAGTGCAATATAAATCAAATTTTTTTCTTAATCACTGTAATTAATTTTATTTACATTCACTAATATTTTTTGTCAAAAAAATATCTTATTAGATAATATAAATTATAATGATTTCAAACATGTAATCTGTTTTAACAAATTCCAATCGTAAAATATTTGGAATGTAATTTAAATTTCATTTTGTAGGAAAGTCATTAAAAAGGGTTTTAAATTAAATATGATTAAAAGTATGATTTGTTTTATCCAATTTCAAAATTGAATTGATTTCACTGACCTAAAAGGGATTTATTTATGTAAAAATTATATAATTATTAATTAAATAATATTAAAAATATAATTCATCTTTATAAATTATTTAGATGAAAAATATATTTTTAAATAAAATTCATTGTTTTATAATTATCCATAAAAAATGTAACGTGTCATATAAAACCAAAATTTACCCAAGTAAAATATTGATATTATGTTATCAATATTTAAGTTTATTTTTATTCATAAAAACTATAATAGTGTGAAAATTGATATTAATAATTGGTTATCCATTAAAAAGTTTTAAAAGTGTCTTTTATAAAAATACATCTTTTTATTCATAATATTGGATTTATTCATATCTTATACATATCCAATATATTAGATAAATATCAAAAATATTGATTGAATATATAAATTTTAATTTTTATTTATAGAATTAATCAAAATGTTTTAGATTAATATATTGATATAAATTTTTATTTTTCATTGAAAAATAGTTTTCACAGAAAAGTAATATATTTAATTTAAAATGGTTAATTCACTCAAATATATTATTTGATATTGGAGGTATTCATTAAATATAAATTTGTAAGATATATTTTAAAAAATATTATTATCTTATTTGTAACATCAATTCCAATGTCTAGGTAGTGGCTACAATAATATTTTTCTAAAAATATTAATATTATTGTGTAGTTTAGAAAAACTCAGCCTTGCATTTAAGTCAAGCTATCGATGATAACTGGAATTATGTCTAATAAAAGCCAAAAATAGTGTTCTCTGTACCGAAATCTAATCAATGTATTGGATTTAGAATATTATTAACATGTTTTTGTGTATAATGAAATCCACCGAGAGTGATTTCATATAATACAATAAATATATTCAATGTTATGTGAAATGAAAAAAATACCAAAATGATAAAATTATTTCAAAAAAAATAATTCACACAATCTCAAGGTGTTATCGAAATGGGGGCCCAAAATATTTGTATGGGTTAATATCGACTTCTATTAAGGGCTTTGACCAAACCTCGAGTGACCACATGTTCCCGATATAGTCAATATAATTGACTATCCCTTTCCTAAACATTCATATATTATGAGTTTACCTGGAATCAAGACAACACCAGTATCCAGGAACTATAATGTGTACAACTAGATGGATCCACTCTACTAACACCCTATTAGAATAAAATGTGTTTATGGGTTACTCTCAACTCCCAATATGTGACATGACCGAGTCCAATGAAATACACATTTTCCCCAACTTGGAAATGACATTCAATCACCCAATGAATAATACATATAGTGCACAATTTTTGCAAGAATATAGCCCAAACCTATTCCCATAAAGAGTAAGGGGCACAATTGGAATGTTTTAATCAAGTAAATACCTTGGGGGAAATGCGTGTATGTGTTACACTCAACTCCCAACATGGGACCTAACCAAGACGAGAGTGTTCCACACATTCCCAATATTGGAAATGTCCATAGTATTTTTGCATAATATGAACAATTTCCTTTCCTAGAAATAATATATGGTGGATAATATCACATGGAGAGTCAGTGGTACAATATTCATATACCACATGACTAACACCCGATAAGAATACATCAGTTTGAGTGACACTAGACTCCCAATAGAGACCCAACCAAACCTATATAGAAAAACATATTCCCAAGCAATATAATGGATTTGAATCACTCTATGTATATTTCACACAATTTATGAATCTATAAGAACTCTAGACAATTCACGTAACTAATGAGATCGAGGGGTATAATCAGATTTTTGACTAGACTAATAATAGATGACATTTAATCTGAATAATTTATCATTATATTTTTTTAAGTCATGAAAAATTATCTATTATATACATTAAATTTAAAATAAATAAATAAGAGATAAAATTGATTTAATATAATCTAAACTTTAGTATCATGTCAATGAATTCCTATGATAAACATATAAATGAAAAGACATTATTCAATAAATTTATAGAATAAATTTATTTTTAACACAAAAAGGAATAAAATTAAATTTGATTCTTGTAACACCTAGTGGGTAACCCCTTTGTTCCATTTCACTGTGTATATAGGTTAAACATACCTGAATTTTTAAGATAATCTTATATAAACAATTTAAAGAATCTACATCATTTTATATTAGGGTAGAAAATACAAAAAACCATATGATTTGTATCTTGTAATTTAATCCATATATCAAATAATATCATATCAATAATACTTATCACCAGTGTTTTTAACTAAAATGATTGATTTATCACTATTTGAAATTCTTAAAAAAAATAGTCTATAAATATAAATGGGCATGGTATTTGTCACAACATTCAATTTCTATAATTATGAAAAATATATCTTCTTCCATTAATATGGATAGATGAAATTCAATTCTAGACAATTCTATTAATTTTGAGTGACTTGTGACATAACCAATGAATAATACCTCTATGTGATCCTATATCGTCATGATTTTCAAACATACATAATGTTATGTGATTCATGATAAATATTAATAATGATCTAAATTATATGAGACAAAAATAATTCACACATATATAAATACCCAATGACAAATAATCTATGTGTAATTCATGTTGGTAGGTTTTCATCATAATCTACCTAATTGGTGTTCACAATGTAGTAATTTCAAATGAAAAGTCACAATTCATATATTATCTAAAGAACTAATATCCAAATATATATTGTTTTCCATCATATTGGTTCATCATAAACATATTACATATTTATTTTAAAATATTATCATAGTATATCTAGATTTTAAATTTACTATGGAACTTATACACCAATTTGATTCAAGGATGATTCTAATGTTTTTATAACATTTATATTAATAAAATAATAAAACACTATTTTAAAAAAAATATTTAGGAAACTAAAAGTATAAAAAATATCCCCCATATAACTAGATCAAATTTTAAACAATTCAAAAATAGATATCTCTCATATGAAGTTTATTGTTTTGTTGAAGTGTAGATTTAGTCATTGGGTCTTCCACATTTTCTACCATGGATAATATAAACACTACTTCATCACCACATTTAGAATAATTACATAATAGGTAACATCCCTATGAATATACATTTTGATCTCTAACATAATCAAAACATGTTAGTTATCACCCTGTCGATATTATATAAATAATATTTTTATATAATAATTAACATTATTGTTACAATTATTTAATCTAGATTAAATAACTATGTATTTTATTTTTCTTCTTTCGTTACATCATGACCTACAACATACACTCTATGTGTATATATGGTTAATATTGTAATTAAGGAGAATTAATGTTGACCATTTATTTAGTATTACTGTTAAAACTGATATGTAGAGAGACTAGTTTTGTATCCCTTTAATAGTTTTCCTTCTTCCCCAACTAATAATAACTTTTCATTTGAAATTTCTAAATAACTATTGGACAGTTTTAACATCTTTCACATTTTGTTTTCATTTATTTGTTTAATTCTTACAAATCATGATTTTTTAAATTTGTAAAGGTGATACAATATATCTAATAATATTTATACTCCGGTGGAATGTTATCCATGGAAAAGACTTCACATCATATTTTAAAAAAAACATCTTATCATTAGGGTGGTCATCCATAATCAATGTTTCAGAGAAGAACCAAAATTATTTTTGTGTGGTTCATAGAAACTGTGGTGAATTTACGATGAACTTCATTTTTTATCCTAGATTAGTTGGAAAATAAATTTTTAACCTATTTAAATAATCAATGGATGTCCACTCTATTTTGTTGATTCATCTCATGTAGTGGTATCATTAATTTTTTAGAGTCATCAACCCCTTACAAAAAACATTCCATCTTCTAGTTAATAGGTGATTCACTGGGATATTTATTTTATATGTATTATAGCACCTTGCACAATCTAAATACGTTTGTGGATTGTATTTGTGTTGAGGTGGATTTATCTAAATCCATTCTATCAAACATCCATAATCTTGCAGGAGATAATTTATCCTTGTTGACCCATATTCTCATTCCTTCCCCATATTTATTATTCTCAATGTGTTTACTTTGATGCAAATCAATTTTATTCTAGAGTGGAATCCAGTTTGGGTGTAGGGACTCCTGAGAGGTCTCTAGTCCTCTTATGAGACTCTATCCCCATGTAATAGTTCCAGAGGAATATTTTCACCATTATTCACCTCATATTACCTTACGTTTCATATTCTCTTATCCCCTATTCCCAATGACTTGAGAGGTTCATATTTAATTGATGGAACCATTATCTCTTTCCCCACTCATGGAGGGTCCTTTTCTTGAACTAGTTTCTTAAAGGTAAAAGGTAAAGTTGTGTATGATTTTTTTCACCCCATTAAATGTTTGTTGTGGATTATTAATAATCATATCAATTGAAAATTGATTCTTATAGTCTTATATCATATTTTTACCATCATCCATTTGGACCATGTTATCTTATGATGATCACCTATTCCTTTATCCAACTGTTTCAAATCCATAAATGATATTAAGGGCTATTTTTTCCACATTACAAGAAGAAATATCTATAACCCCCAATGGTGTTTGAGCTCAATATTAATCTGATAAATAATCATCTATTTTAAATTCTATGTCAAATAACCCCACAAAATTGTGTTATAAACCAGGGTTTATATTCTATATATAAATTCCATTATCCTCTAGAATTCCTACAACCAAGGATCTCAGGTGAAAACTAACTTCCTTACTTACGAACATACACAAAAATGTTATTTCCCTTATCAATATGCTCAAAAACACACAACATTCATCAAAATATTTAAAATTTTAACATAGTATGGGTTATATATAAGGCTTTCATAGAGATTCTTTCAATCAAAATATTTGGATTTTCTCAAATAATTCAATATTATTAGAGAACATTGTGGAATCTTGTTATTATTTGAAAACATCAGATATAACTAGTTCTTTCTAGTATTTTTTACACTTCAATTATAAAAAATGACTCACAATTTCTAGAGAATCTTTTTTTAGTAACCACAAGGTGTCTAACATGGGGAGATAAGCATAGTTATTTTGCAGAAAAATTAACACCTTCATAACCACTTTGGAGAAGAATGGTGGAGTGGTTAACTCTATAAATGATAGGAATGATTTTTATTCTTTTTTTATAGATAATATTTAATGGAATTGGGTTTCTAAGGTGAAACATTCACCTAGTGTAATAATCATAAGGTCTGTAATCTTGAATGGTTCTTTCTTCATAAGTGATTATCTAGTCATATGGCTATTTCATGCTTCCATCAATAAATGTTATGTCAAAATTTATGATCTATTTTTAATCATTACTCCCTTATCATCACCCCGATGCCTGATATATTTGGAAGTGATCACTTATTTTATTCGAAAGGGTGGTCCTCTAATTCCTCCTATCACACATCAGTGTATGAGTCACTAAAAAACATTGCAGGTGGTTTTATGGGTTGGTCTTCACAAAAAACAAGATTCTTGTAAAAATTTCTTCAAATATGGATTTATACATTACCCTGATATTTATAAGATATTTATAGTATCTCTGAGGAAAATGAATAAGATGTCTCTTTCATTGGAGAAGTGTGAGGAAACATGATATTATTATCATTACTTTCCAGAAGACAATCTAGTAGATATCATATTGGAAAAAGAGAGACTGTAGTAGGATACATCAATCAAGATATAAATCATTGAAGGATATATGAATATATAATATACTTATAATTTATTAAGGAAATAAATAGAACCAATGTACCAAATATTAATATGGATTGTGGTTCTTTCATTAAAAAATTGTTATTGTGGGGGATCTTCCAATGTTATATTTTATTTATCGATTAAATAGCTCTATCCCCTACAGGAAGAATAGATTTATGAGGGGGAGTTCTTCTCAATTTGATTCCATGCCATGGATAGTGTTGGGAAACATGAATTATTTCATTTGGGAAGACTAGATGAGATATATAGTTATACTAAACATTCTTTTTATAACCCTGATTGAATTCCATGTCTTGGAGGTTTCCCAGGGTAATGTTATGTGGCTTCTTGGGACCATGTGAATGATTGGATAATGGGGTATATTATATAATATTTTGAGGGAGGGGGTTGAATTCCACATGTGAATTATAATACAACCGTTATATTTATTCTATAGTAAAAATATTATTACTCTATGAGGAGTTTATTTCTAATAAGCCCATGTAATTTTCCATATAAGGTTCTAGATATTATTCTAATTATGATATTATTTACTCATCAACAGAATTAGTTCAATGTAGAAATGTGATTTTATCAAGGACACTCATCAAAATGTGCCCTCAAAATTTTTCAATATATTCAATAATGCATCAATAGGAAAATCCTAGGATAAAAAATTTTCAATTAATATTGACATTGGTAAGGTATGTGATTGAGTAGAGTGGAGTTTCATCACCAAAGTGATGGGTTTAGTGGGTTTCTCTATATTATTGATTGATTTTTTATACTTCTTCACTCCATACATCACAATTTTTTTTCATGGGAATGATTTATGGTATTTCCAAGTCATCTATAGTTATCATATAGTGAGACACACTCTCTTATTATGTTCATTTTTTTCTAGGATACTCTATATATATGTATTAATAAGAATGTTACTAATGAGAACAACAACCTATTTTATTGAAGGACTCATTGTCATGGAGTGTCTTGTTTTCTCTGTGAATATGAAATGACTTTATTATTGAATAGAAGTAGTAATTTTACACATTTCATTAATATTACATTGGTGTAATACTGTAATTTAAGTGGGAATAACATCAATAATGATAAAATAAATGTCATGATATCAATGAATTGTGCAGAGAGATTCTAGATGACGATTGAAGCTATGATGACAGTTCATAAATGGTATTTCATATGGAATATATAAGATCACTTTTATTCCCATGAATATTTACTATCTGTAACTTTGATGTAATTTTTCAAAAGATCACTATCGAGATAAATAATTGGAAGAATGGTTTATTATCTTTTTGTTGTAGAGTTACTTTAGACAATTGTTTTAATGCATCATTTCCCATGAATGTGTAATACATCATTAGGGATATGACACTATTATTGAGAATACTTGAAAATATATTTTATTATTTGAGTTGGTATTCCAATGAGAATGATAGATATCATTGGGAATCATTCGGTCGCATGGACAGACTGTTTGACGATGGGGGGGGGGGGGTTGTGCTGAGAAATGTGTCCATAACTGTGCACAAATTATAAGACATTGTCCTGTAGTATTTCATGAATTTCTGTTCTCTATAGAATTGATTTATCATGAAAATATATGGGAGTGAATTTTAATATTTGTTGGATAGTGTCTCCACATTATGATAGATTAACTGGATCAATGTTATCATTCTTTTGGACAACTCATGATGGATTATCATGAAGGTTGATATCAACATTTAGTCTCGTAATTAGGTGGAAAATGTACTTAGGTCACATAGTTCCTGATGTAAGGAATCTATTTTATATAGTTAATTTTTCATCAAAAAATCATCTATTCAATCATGTTTCCCCATAAATGTGACTTAATTATTAAAATCATGTTAATGGGTTTTCAAGACCAGTGCATCTCTTCAGGTTCCTCAACTGGTATTTTATGGGCCAAAAATTCCTATCATGTGACATGAGATACCCTAGTTTTTCAATATTCCTAGGAGTATAAAAAATTCAATGATATAAAATCAATGTGAAATTTCCTTGAATGCGACATGTAGAACCACACCATTCCCACTGATGAAAATATTCAGCAAAATGATTTCAACCTAGTCTTCATGGGACATTGTTTCCACAATTATAGGGGATAATTGGTGCCTTACAACATCTTGGAATGTGAGTGGGATTTTGAAATATATACTTCCCTTGGAAACTATACAGTTATTTCATCTATAGTATCTATAACTAATGACATCGTAGTATGTTATTTTCATGGATTGGGAACTAATAATCATGATATGAAGGAAATATTTATCCTTTTTTTGATAGGATGATAGGTTATATGGAATTCATGAAACTAAGAATTACATTTTTTATTATTTTTCTAGAGAATGACATTGTTGGTTTGATCAAGAAGGTTTGCAGAAGAAATTCTTTCCCAACTAAAACACAGGTAATTTTTCTTATATTTATTATTTATGATGGTAGTTTAGGGGACCTATTATAGTTTTAGAATTATTTCACTTATTATCACTTGGTTCTCTAAAACACTCTCTTATTTTATCACAAAATCAACATCAATGGATCATGCTTCCGAGTCCTCATGAGTGGGTGGGGGAGGGGGTTTTAATAATCTATTGGTTCTATCACTTATGAATTCAGGGTAATCGTTGGTTATGGTGACTCCCTCATAATGGAATGAAATTCTATTCTTAGTGGTATAAAAAAGATTCATTCCAAAGGAATACATCTATCCTCATTTGACATTGATTTCTCCACAATTTACAAATCACTTCACTTCCACTCTTCTATTCCATGATTCATTTTGATCTCATCCACATATGTAATATTACTATTTACCAAAGAAATTTTCTTCTCCATTCATATGATAATGTGAACCAGTATTCTATGATTTTATACTTTTTTTATTTTCTAGATAACTCAATTGTTTATTATTATCACACAATGTACCTCCCCCATGAGTGTGTTGGTATGGAAATGATTGATAATATCATGTTTTATTACATTATATAAGACGATTTATTTTATCTTTGTTAATCATTAATGAAAAATTTTATTATTTTGTGTGATCTTAATATCCATTTTTTCAATATTATATCAATATATTTATTGTGACATTGATTAAAAAACATCATAGATTATTTTTGGTAGATCTATTTCTCTATAACTTGGGTCACTAATTCAAGTAATATAAATGAGAAATATATTTTTAAAAATTGTTCTAACTAACTTTATTACATATTACTTTTTTATAGAAGGCATCAATAGATTATATTTAGGAAAAAAATAGTTCCCTCAGTAACCACTTATAGAATTTTTAAAAACTAATAATCACAATATTCATCTCTAGTTATAATCTATAAATGAGTCCCTATAATAATTATATATATGTATATATTTCATGGTATACACTATGGAAAATTTTATTCAACTTGGATATCGTTACTGATATTTGTGAAATGGTTTCCACATAGTCGATATCATGCCTGGTATTCAATATATGAAAATCACCTAACACCAATGGTTTAAAAATAATTTTATAACAACTAGATTAGTATTAATAGACCATACCAATGGTTCTAGGAACCATGGAGTGATTTTGCATCGGTATATGCCTATACCAATGGTTTCAATGGAACCATCAGCATAGCCCTACTAGAATTGAAATATACCAAAAGGTCACTAGAACCATTTATATAGTTTAATATCAATATCCCAAAAAACTACCCAGATCCTACATAATAATAATATAAAAAAAATTAAAAATACTAATTTCAATAAAACATCAATGAATGAAATATATTACAAATTTTACATTTCAATATTTCAGAAATTAAAAAACAAATCATTAAACACTAAAAAATAAATTTTCATCATAAACCACCATCCATAAAGTTGTTTAATAAATATATAATTATATATGGAGGGGATCAATATCCTTATCAACACCACAACTACCACTATTATCATCACTCTCATCATTGATTTCCTAATGAATATCATCGTCTTCAAAATCATCACCATCACTAGAAATATCATCAACCAAAATACTTCAAAGAATATTTTCATCACCTCATGAGTCATATAAGGATTTAATTATATATATATATATATATATATTAAAAACAAAAACATCATCTGATATAGGTTATGAACATACTGAATTCAATGTCTTTGGAAACTATATAGTGACCATTTAACATCATTCACACTCCTGAATGGATATTTCAAATGACTAAATTACATCTCCTAGATAATCATAAACCTTGGTGTTTCCAAAGTTATACAAGGTGATAAATTTTGGATAACAACTTGTTTTTACAATGTACTACTTGGTTAAACATACACTCTGGTAGTTCTCAACACCTAAAAACTGCCTAAAATGATGAACCGTCCAAATATATCAAACTTCATTCTTATTAGGGAAACCTAATTCTTTTGATGGGAATATAGATATGATATTTCAATATAAAATAGGGATTATATTTTTAATACACTATAATATTACTAAAATCATTTCTTAAATTTTTAATTCATTGAACTCTTATCTTTCTTCCTTATACTCGACCAAAACAGTTTCACATAAGAAACATGGAATTTGTTATTCAATTCTTACCATTTCATGTAAAATTGAACGAAAGAAATAAATTTTCAATAATAGTTTATTAATTAACAATATTAACTCATTAATACTAATATTTTAATGATCAATACAAAAAATTTATCAAGCATAAATTAATAAAATATATTCATATTATCACTATTAGAGAGAACCTATATTTATTATAAATGAATACAGTGAACATTAATTATTTTGGTATTTGTATGAGTTTCAATATATCAATATTAAGCACTCCATATATAATGATCATGGAGAAACTCATCCAATGAATTGGTTTTTATATTAAATATTTCTTTAAATGATTATTTAATAGATTGATTTTATGTGATTTATGTATATAGCGGATGCTTTCCAATTGGTGGTTTACCTATGAACACATGTAAATATTTATTTAAAACATAAAATGCTCATTAAATTATATAGATTATAAATGATCATTTTAAATTATGTTAAATTAAATATTTTAATATTATAACGTGTAATTTTATAAATTGTGGAATGTTTTGGGTTGGTTTACATTATCATTTTTTTGATCATTTCATTAATAATATATCTTTTTTTCTTATTTATTTTTTTACATTTCATTTTATTTTAGTTTGGTGAAATATTTTTTACAAAAAACACATAATTTATATATTATTTTAAAGCTATTTTATGATTCAATATATGTTTTGTTTGGTTCTTTTGTTCTAACTGGATTTAATTCATTTAAATATTGTTTTTTATTCAAGTTTTAATGGCTTTGTAGCCTTTACTTCCATAAAATTCCATTTTAATATATTTGATACAATATAATTTTTTTCATTCAAAATTGATTTGGATTGTAAATATTAGATGAGATTTGAGTCAATACCAGTATGATTTTGTTCATTCATAATTGGATCTTTTTCAATGATTTAATTAATTTAGGGTTTAATTATTTTAGAACTAATCCATATAGTTAATATAATTTCACTTTATTTGAATTTAAATTAACTATGAATTGATCAATTTTATTCCAACTGGAGATAGTCAATTTGAGGTCATATTACTTCAAAATAGATTATTTTTTATTTGGGTCCTTCTAATTGGGTAAAATTTGGTTATAGTGTGTTATGATATTTCAGAATTTGAGAGATTAATGATTTATCATGGGTTTGGTTCTATTATTTTTAATTCGATATTTTTATATTTATTCCGACTCAATAATTTTTTTAGGATTGGTTGGGTCTATTTTCTTTTAAGGTGGATATAATTAGTAAGGATTATATTAATCATATATATATGTGATTTATTTATTTCAATTAGGAGCAGATCTTGTAGAACTGGTCTAACTCAAAATAAATATTATTAAATCAAACATAACATAATGAAATTCAACATGATTGAATAAAATAAAATATTTTTAATGAAATCCATTATTAAAAAGGAAAAATAACATTAAACCAATTAGTCTAATATAAAAAACAATATAAAATTATCCAATCTTAACCAAATAGATAAAAACAATAGAAAGATGAAATGAGGTTAATAAAAATTAATAAAACATATTATAACTAGATAAAAATGACCTGAAGAGAAACAACATAAAATATATATATATATATATATATATATATATATTTAAACAGACCAATTAAAAATGAATGGATCTATCCCAACAACATATGAATAAATAAAAAAATTTGAACTAAATTTAAAGAAATCAAAATGAAAATGATTTTATTTGTATTTTAATTAGTAATGGGATCTTATTTATTTTATTTTAAAGATTTTGGAAAAAACTTTTATGATATTTATTATTTATATTAATGGATTTCTGTTTAAAACAATAAAAAAATTATTATAAAAATTTTCTATTTACAATTATTCTTCTATGATGTAGTTCACTCAAAAGTTTGTATTTAATTCATGGAACCTTTTGTTTTAATTTCATTCTGTTGATTAATATATTAGTAGAAGTCCCAATAATTTAGAATCCAATAATACACTATTATAGGGGAATAATACCTTAAACTCATTAATCTTCCAATACATGTACATATACTGGTATTGTGTAACTAGATAATATATGATGAATGGTATACCCTCAAAATTATTCTTGTGTCTACACATTCAACCATAATATTTCACATGCTTATATGACCACCTATATTACACTAGTCTCATAAACTCTTCAACCTTAAAAACATCATTTTTTGGATAGTTCAAACAAAGTGTCAATAAACATATTAATTAAAAGAAATAAAATGATAAAATAGATTTCAAAATGACATTTCATTTGACCCATATCTTATCCCATGTTTTCTCCAAGATTTTATTATCGAGATTCCCCTATGAGATTTGAAAAACAATAATTATATCAAAATAAATGTATAAAATATCCTTAAACTATTTACATTTTATATCATTTTTTGATAACCCATTGGTTATATTCATTATAGTCTTTCATGATTTGTGTATAATGGTTCAACACTTCCTAAATACTTTTATAACAAAATCCCCTATTTTAAGATGTTTTTTTAATATAAATGATTCAAGTAAACATCCCATAAATTATAACTTAAATACAATTATAGTGACATAATTTAATGCTCATAAATCATATATAAATTCTAGGATGATCAATAAAATTTGATGTATCCATTGGATATTTTTTATGTGTAACTGTGATGGATGGGAATGCTCTATTATATGATCAAGGTCAACAAAATGTAGTGGTTTATAAGTAGAAGGAATTGGAAATCATGGTCTCATTAATGATTTATGAAAAATATAAGAGGGTTGAGGAACCATAATAAAAATATAAAAAAATCCAGTTAAATACATATATCATTATAATAAAATTAATTTATTAAAGAACAATCATTGAATGTTTAAATAATATATTTATATTATATGAATGGCTAGAATATAATTCCATTTTATAAATTAATTTAGAAATCAATTATAGGACATAATTAGTTTTTATAATGAAATATATTTCTTTAACAGTTGACTAATCCAATATTGGAAATATGGTTTCATTATCACTAATTATAACCTATGTAATACTCATAATCATTCAATAATTTCAATTCTAGTATTTTTCCATTCAATATCAATTTATAATATTATATAGAAATACTAAAACAATTTTACTTCTAATATAGAATAAAAATAATCCAAACTTTAAATTAGAAAACAAATTTCATTATCCAACCCTACATTTATTAATTAAATGAGACATGTTCACCTTTTTTTAGTAACATTAAAAATAATTTTAAAAATATTGTATTAATTCTATTTTAAGTAATTCTCTATTTCTATATATAAGAAATTGTAACAGTCATGATTACATTATTATACAAATTAATATTGTTTATCATGAAAACTAACATAAACAATGATGAAACCCCTTGGAAAACAATTAAAACTTCTTATTTATCACTAATATTCCTAATTCCATTACTTTATTACTTGACATAAAAATATTTAAAAATATATAAAATTATAATATTAATATCAATTATATCAGTGTGTAATAAATATAAAAAATACTACAAAAAATCCCATAGCATTACAAAAAAACAATTTTGTTATCTAATAACAAGAACATAATATCATATAATATAAATTTTTTATATAAACCTTCTCATAGTTCTATTTTTATAATATCTGGTAATAAATTAAAAATTTTACAATAATGAAATTAATTTCTAAAAAGATACTAAAATTATAAAATTATTCTCAAAATAAAACTATCAAAACTATATTATTATTAAAATTTTATTTACTCCAGTATTATGCATATTATAAACATTAATAAGATAAATCGTAATAAGGGAGATTTATAAAGTGTAATAAGAAAAAAAATATCCCTAAAACGCCATAAATAATTTAACATAACACAAAATCATTTAAAATTATTATTTTAAACCCCAATTTATAAACAAAAATAACATTAATATAGACATTTTTCATCAAATATGAAAGTGCAAGATTTTATACTTTTAAAAATAAATTTACTAAAAACCCATATAACACATTGCATTATATATATACATTAATCTATTAAAAAAATAAACAATATATAGCTCATAAAATTAAAATAAAATCACAGAACATTCCATAAAATCCTTATGTGAATTGAGATTTAAAATATTTATGTTGATTCCTAACAAAAAACATGGTAATGAAATTTTATTTGTATTATCTTTTAATTAAAGTATAATTTTCTTTTTAATTTTATAGAATTATTTAGAGACCGTGAAATTAGACGCCACATGATTCTGTGGGCCGAAGTGCCACGAATTATTTGTCGAATTTTTTTTAATCTTTAATTTGCGCGCATTAGCAGTTTTCATAAAAAAGTGGAATAACTATTAAACGGTTTCCTAGATCAGAAATCTGAGGGCACCTTTGCATTCAGGATGGTGGCTTTACCCTAGAAGATACTTATTTTTAGTTGGTGCATGCTTCCTGTAAGAAAAACTGAAAATGGCATAACCGTAAGTAAACTAACTGAATAAAGTTATTTTATTTTTCAAATGCTTAGAACTCATGAATGGTGAGTCAGATCGAAATTCTAAAACAACTGTTGAGCTTGTGAGGGTATTCTTTCTTTATGAAGATAACAACATTGGCCAGTACGGGCTAATAGTGGAATTTAGTTTTTGGCCATAAATAAAATAATTAAGTACAATTATTTTATTATTAAAATCCATAACATATAAATGGAAACTCAGATTTGAAATATGAGAGTGTCGTTGGGTTATTTTTTGTTTTTTCCATTTAGGAAGAGCCTAACCTCGATCGGCACGGGTCGAGGGTGAATGGTAATAATTTAATGAACATTTTTAAGGTACATTTAATAAATGTGCGGGAAACTTTTTATTACTTTTGAACCTATGCTCGGATTAAAAATCAGTGGGCACTTTTGAATCTGAAGAGTTGGGATTTGCATAAGGGATACATTACATTGATTGTATTAGGTTTGTAAATGATGTTTTGAGTTTGGACTTTTTAAATGAAATAAAATAATATAACATTATTATTTTATTTTCAGTTCTTATCCTCCAACATACAAGCGGGGTGTGGGGCCAGCGATATGTCAATCCAATAAATGGATTGACCTCTCAATCTTAAGTAACAACCTCATTGGGGAATTGATAAGGTTTATAATTAATGATCCCCCATTATTTCTACATGTCGTTACTTACCCTCCCCCTCTCCTATATATATGGAGCTTGCGGAGGGGTATCGATATAGATTTACCATGAAATGAATTGCTGAAGGAGTATCGAGATGCCAGACCCTCAGAGGGCAGAGCTGATTCTGGAAAGCGGCGACGAGCGGCACCGAAACCCCGAACTGAAGGACGATGTATGAGAAACGATATTAGGAACCTATTGAGAGAATGAAAAACATTTACTATCTTCCACCAATGTGAGCTCTCCAATGATTCTAGGTTGGGGTTGTTATTTCAATTTTTCTTCCTTGTTCGTGGATTTAACGATGAACATGGATCGAGAAACGAACATGTTGATCCTCGGATCCTCGTTTTTTCGTACGAACATGTTGATGCATGTTAAATTACTGTTTTGATTCTAATTTATTTGATCCTACCAATGGGAGATGAAAAATTTTGTGAAAAATGATAGGAAAGTTTCGTTCCTCGATATTCTTTAAGATTTCGTTCCCCATTATTTTACTCAGGTGTTCTTCGCGTTCTTCATTGGAAGAAGAACAACAGATTTTTGCGCATCTATTTGGTGAAGAACTGATCCAAAATTTGAGATTTGAAATCGTGACGACCTAGCAGAGATGTGACGATGATGTAAGAAGATTAATCGACACAGTTCGAGATTTCTCATTATTCAAGCATTCTTCATGGAGGTCAAATGGAACGCATTTTTGAGGCCGATTGGAAGCCTGAAACTAGCGGAATCATCTTCATGATGATCGAGAAACCTAAACCATTATGTTATGTGACAATCATACCACCAGATCAAGGATCAGAGGAGCCACGATGCATGGCGATGAAGAACATCATTTTTGGAAATTTTTTATGAACACAGTGTGTATCCCAAAGAACATTTCGTGTGGTACCGGCAGTGGTGACTATGGTTTCGTGTGTTAGAAAGGTATCACACAGTGTGTGACCCCAGTCACATGGCTTTTTGGACATTCCCTGAAGCTCAGCATGTATCCAGGGGAACACAGACATGAGTTGGACTACACAGCTGTGTACTCCACCACATAGTCTGGAGAGGCCAGTAACGCGGGTCTCCCCGTGTGTTGGTTACACGGGTTGGGGTACATCGTTGAATGCTGTGTACGGACACATGGACAGTGTACAGGGAGGAGACCCCATATACTTTTACCTAGCATGTGATCCTTTCTACACGATGAGTAGTTTCGAATTACATGGAAAACCTTACGACACGGGTCGTTGAACATGGGATGTACCCGAGGTCAGAATACACAGTGTGCGATGATTCTACACACTATGTACTTTTAGTACATTGCTTGATCTTCTTTTCCACAGTATCATGGACATGTATAATATGGTTTAGTGCCCCTTTTTCTTGTTCTCTTGATGCTCAGGTTTCATTTCCTTCTACATGAGTATGATCCCTTCACATGGACTTTCTGAGATAGAGTCAGTAATCCCTCTGAGAGGCCCGAAGGGAGATCCTCTATCCAATCTTCACCCAAGTTAGAGTTAGGTATCGACGTGAATACTTTCACATGGAACTGATCCTCTACCTTGAAGGTGAATCCAGATGAGTTATGGTATCTATCAAGGCCCTGGAAGCGATCCTTATCTATGTATCGTGATCATTCCCCACTCTGGAGTGTGTTCTCCTTGAATTAGTGTATCAATATATCGTGGATTTTCCCATAGAAAAGTACTTCTATGATGGATGATATCAAACCTATCAGACTCACGGAGTGATTTCTCCCAAATGAGTGCTTCATGGAATCTTCAAACAGAATCTATAGTGGGGGGTATGAGGCTGTGTGATAGGTCTCTAGACTACTGTCTAGGTTATGATAATATCTATATTGTGTTTTTTATTATATGTTCAGTATAAATACAATTTTTAGAGCTAAATATACCTTTCTTCTGGGTTTTCTTTGTTGTTTTCAGGGTCCTCTATTGAGTATTTTTATACTAACCCCTGCATAGGCTATGCCCACATATGTCATGTCTTGTGAAACTGAGAAACCTTTGGAAGGATTCCAGGGAGGATCAGGACAAGACTGAGCTTTTGGAGTTCCCTACAGACAGAGGTGTTCCTACAGCTACGAGCAGTATTCCCAATACCTCTTTGTTCCTACTAGTTGTACTTTGAAGTTTTGAGACTCTTGTTTATGGTGGGCTTGTATTCTGGCACAATTTACTTTCATTACATTACATTCCATCATACCCTATTTTTTGGGTTTTGTTGTAGGCATGCATTTTGTTCATTATTATTTTTTTCATTTCAGTATTGTGGGAATAGAGATGTGTGTGAGTTTATAAGTACTTATGAAATGCCTCCTATGTTAGTAAATGCTCACTATGTGATAGTCACGACCTCGTGACCTATTAGAGGCGGGCTTAGCGAGTCGCAGCATGGGCCCCACTGGGATGGGTCCTGACATATTTGTACCAGAGGTTTTAGGTTCTAAATTAGCACCATGATTCAGTGAGTTTGGGTTGTGGAAAAAATAGTTATGTTTTTTGAGCTCATGTTTCAAGACAGAGACTCTAGTGTTGGTGCGAACGGCCGACGTATCCATACACCAGGACTTTAATAATTAGATTTTAGACTTAGTGCATAAAAAACCTATTTACGGGGAAATAAGAGAATGGTACATGAATTATATCAGAAAGGTTTGTGTTTTCAATGTCCTCTGTATCAAATATCTAGATATACTCATTGACCACAATACATCTACAATATGCCTCCACAACCTATACCTGCAAGGATTCGGCAGTGCAATCATGATGATGACTCCCTCAGTGACAAGGCTCTGATATAGGAACCAATTCCCCATGTGTTTCCTCCAGGTGGTGCACATGCTATTCCACCAAGAGTAATGAAGCTCGTGGTACCTAAAGTACTAATCGATGAGGGGTGCAGGCTGAGAATGCTCCATGAGTTCTAGAGACAGATACCCCATTGGTTCATAGTAAGGCCCGGCACTCAGGCGGCTGATGATATACTTGAGGTGGTGACTAGAGAATTCTGTCTAGTGAGGACACCAGAAAACTAGATGGTGATCCTATGATCGATCCTTATTCACGGTTTGGCGGGATGATGGTGTAGTCTGACCACACAAACTCATGACAAGGAGACTCTTTCGTGGATGGAGGTTGAGAGAACCTTTGGAAATTGAGTATCTACATGCGGTCAAGAAGTGTGACCTAAGGGCTCTAGGAATGATTCGATGTATGGTCTGTGTCTAGTACTAGCTTTCATATTAATAGAAATAGGTACCAATCATTCGTTCTTTCCTCAAATCTTGTTCAAGACCAAGAGTTTCTGGTTAAACTGTGGGATTTCCCCTCACATCTATAGATACCTTTGGGAGGAGACTCCAAAATAACACATATCCCAATGGTGTGCACTGACCCTTGAGGTGGGAGTTTCGGTTGGAACCTCGTTGTGGAAGCATCAAGGCCTTATATAGTTAGTTTGGGTATGGACTGGACATCCATAATTCATACTCAGATTTAATGTATTATGTATAAAGGTTGTGGTTTATCTACAATGGGTTTTTCCATAGTCGGTGAAAAAGAAAACCCAGGATGCATAAGAAAAACTCATACTAAGGAGGGTGCAGCCTGTCACTCTTGAGTCGGTGAGCCTTACCCCAGTGGAAGTAGTTGTTTTGAGTTTTTAGTTCCCAAAAGGATTTGTAGAGTGTGGTGAAAGCATTTCAAAAGATTTTTCCAGGATTACCTTCTCATAGAGAGAGGGGTATGTTCTTTGGCTGGGTAGTACCAGATATTTGCACCTAACCTCTCCAGGGTAGCAGCACCCTAGTTAGTTTTGGAGAATATGGGGGAGCCTTTCCTGTGGATGGAGGACTATCTATAGATATTTAAAGAGCTGAGACAACAAATATAGCAAGATTTCATCCAGGACAATGACCTTGAGATAATATATACTCATTGGGAAGGGGAACGTGTTAGCAGACACACTCTGTAGGAGGTCTAGACTACAACTGCTTAGTGAGGCATTAGAGAAGCTTGTCATGCTATGGATATATTTCATGCATAATGATGGAGCAGCTTACCTCCAGTATATGACTATCACTCCCCCAATTATTCAGAAAATTCAGGAATCTCATCTTCAGAATTTGACTATGAGGCTTAGTGTGCTCAGATATCCCCAAGACATGCACCTGATAGTTTTTCTGAAGGTGGGGTTCAGGTCATCCTATTCAAGGAATGTTCCATGGTACTGGTGGAACTATGAGAGGATGTGTTGATGGAGTTCCACACATCCCCTGTAGCGGTGCATATAGGTGTGGTAAAGATGTACCAAGACCTTCGTCATCATTACTGGTGTCTAAGGATGGTCAAATCAGTGGCATAATTTTTTTTAATGCCTCATTGTCAGCAAGTGAAGCCTGAGCATCAGTCCCAATAGGCTTCGCTCGGCCACTAGAGGTGTCGGGGTGGTGTAAGTGGGATGATATCTCTATAGAATTTGTGACATGTCTTCCACATACATCCAGGGGACATGATTACATCTAGTATATCTTAGACGAGCTCACAAAGTTGGCCCAATTTCTACCTGTTCGAGAGAAGGGATTAGTATAGGGATTGGGACGCCACAACATAGAGGAGATTGTATGACATTGTGGGGAACCATCGACGAGCATCTCTAACTATGATGCAAGTTTCATGTCACAGTTATGAAAGGGGTTACAGGAGGTGTTTGGGACTCTACTACGTTTTTGCACCACCTTTCATCCTCAGACAGCTGGTCCGACATAGATGAGCATACAGACACAGAAGAACATGTTTCATGCATGCATCTTAGATTTTGGCCGCAGTTTGAAGGATCTCTTTACCTTGGTGTATTCCTCATAAAAAAAATAGTTATCACTCCACCATCAGTATGGCTCCATTCACGGCCCTATACGGTCGACCTTGAATATGTACTCTATACAGGACATACCCATGGAAGTCTGCACTTATGGGTACAAAGCTGGCACATAAAACTACTTAGAAGGTGAAGATCATCCAGGAGTGGGTGAAGACTTCACAGAGTAGGCAGAAGTCTTATTCTTACAAGATACAGAGTCCATTGGAGTTCCAGTAAGATGACCACATATTCTTGTGAGTCTCTCCTCGACGGGGACTACAGAGATAGGGATGAGGAGATAAGTTATTAGAGAGGTTTATTGGACTTTTTTTGATAATTCAGAGGATAGGTGATGTGGAATATCTCTTGGAACTTCCACCACAGTTGGAGAGGGTTCTCGAAGTCTTAAACATATCCCAGTTGAGGAGACACGTGCATGACCCATCTCACTTCATCGACCACACTGTGCTGGACATCGATGATGGGGCGACGTTTACGGAGGTTCTAGTAGAGATATAGGATCGACAAGAGCGATTAATTCGTGGGTGGTCGATACCTCTGTTCCACATTCTCTGAAAGCACAATAACGTCTAAGAGAGTACATGATAGTGGGATACTCATATTCGTGCTCAATACCCTCTTTTTTTTATTTTCCTTTGTTTTGGATTTCGGGGATGTAAAGCCCTAAGGAGGAGAGAATATAATGTCTCGGAATTTAAATATGATGTTTTTAATTATAAATAATTATTTAAAGAGGTTGAAATCTGACGGCATGTGATTTAGAGCCCTAGAGTACACGAAATGATCCATCAATTGTTTGTAAAGCATTAATTAGCGTGTGTAAGTGGTTTTCTAGAAAATGTGGAAAAACACTTAAACGGGTTCCCGGATCAGAAATTTGAGGGCACCGTTGCATTCATGATGGAAGATTTACCTTAGGAATGACTTATTTTTAGTCGGTTCATGCCTCCTGTATGAAAAACCAAAAATGGCATAAAGGTAAATAGAAAAATTAAATAATGTGGTTTGTTTTTCAAATTCCTTTAACACATGAACGGGGAGTTGGATTGAAAATTTGAGACCACCAATGAGCTTGTGAGGGTATTATTTTTTAGGCAGATACTAACATTGGCTGTCACTGGCCAACAATGGAAGATAGTTTTTGGCCATAAATTAAATTAGTAAGTAACAATTATTTTATTGTAAAAATCCATAACATCTAAATGGTATCTCAGATTAAAAATCTAAGATTACCATTGGGTTCTTTGGGGTGTTTTCCCTTTAGGAAGATCCTAACTTTGACTGGCGTAGGTCGAGGGTGGACATTATTAATTAAATGAACTTTTTTTAATGCACGTTCAGTAAACGTGGGGGCAGAATTTTAGAACATTTGAACCGGTGTTCGTATTAAAAATTTGAGGGAACTATTGAATCTGGAGCACCATGATTCATTTAATGGAGGCTTTACATTGACTATAGTAGGTAGGGAGAAAAAGTTATGTTTTCGGAATTTTTAAAAGAAAAAAATATAACATTAATATTTTATTTTGAATTCTTATCCTCTAACGGACAAGCGGGATGTTGATCGTGTGATGTTTCAAGCCAATAAATGGATTGACCTATCAATATTAATTAACAACTTCATTGGGGAATTAGGAAGCTTCTAATTAATGACCCCTTATTAAATTCTCCATGCCATTACTTACCCTCCACCTCTCCTATATATATGAATCTTGGGGAGGCGTATCAACACAGCTTCACCAAGTTACAAAGTGCTGAAGGAGTGTTGTGATGCCAGGCCCTTTGAGGAAAGATCATGTTCCCGCAAATGGTGACGAGTGGCACTGAAACCCCGAATTGAAGGACGAATTATGATCAATGACATTGGGAACATATTGTGGTAATAAAGAACACTGACCAGCTTCCACCAAGGCGAGCTCTCCAATTATTTGAGGTAGGTTTCGTTATTTCAATTCTTCTTCCCCATTCGTGTATTTTATGATGAATGCAGATCGAACAACGAATAGGTTGATATCCGGATTCATAAATTCTTATGGGATGGTTTTTATTGTTTTGATCTTGGAAAATTAATACATATTGTATTATTGTCTTCATTCTTGGAATTTGGATCCTACCAACAAGAGAAGATCAACACCGTGACGAACGACAAAGGAGGTTCATTCCTCAATTTTATTTTGGATTTCATTCTAAATTCTTTTTCTCATGTGTTCTCCGCGTTCTTCATGGGGTGATGAACAATGGATTTTTTTCACATCCGATATGCGATGCAACGATCCCAAATTAGAGATCCAATATCATGATGAACCAGCCGAGATGCGACAGCGATGGTGGCAGAAGAATAGTCACAGTTTGGGATTTCTCGTTCTTTGAGCGTTCTTCATATGGGTGAATCAGATCATGTTTTCAGGGCCAATAGGGGTCCTAAAACCGATAGAATCATCTTTATGATGAGTGGGCGACCTCAACCCTTTAGTTTTGTGAGGATCAGATGGATGGATCAAGGAACATAGGATCCTTGAGGCATGGTGATGAAGACCATCAGTTTTGGAAATTTATGAAGAACATGATGAATATCCTAAAGAACACACCATCTAGTACAATTGGCGGCGAATAGGGTTTCAGGTATTAGACAGGTATCACACGGTGAGTTCCCTAGTCACACGACGTGTTTGACATTCTCTAAAGCTCGGTGTTTATCCAAGGGAAACACAGACATAAGGTTTGGTACGTGGTCGTGTACAACACCACATGTCCTGGCGAGGCAAGTAACATTGGTCACCCCGTGTTCTATTTACATGTGTTGGAATACATGGGTTATGGTCATGTATAGGCACATGGCCAGCATACATTGAGCAGACCCCAGATACATTGACCTGGTGTGTGATCCATTATACACACTGTATAGTTTCTTTTTACATGACAAACCTTGCGACACAGGCAATTGTACACAGGCTGTACCTGGGGTCAGAAGACATGACGTGTGACACTTTTACATGCCATATACTTTTCATTACATGTCTTGATATTCTTTTACACCACATCATGGTTCATGTATTATTTTTGTTAGTGCCCATTTTTCTCATTCCCTTAAAGGTCATGTATCATTTCCCTCTACAAGAGTATGATCCCTCCAGCCCGTCATTCTGAGATAGAGAAAGGTATCCTTCTGAGAGGCCTATAGAAAGATGCTCTATCAATTCATGACTCTAGTCAGAGTTGGGTATCGATATGATTACTTCCATAAGGAACTAATCATTTACCTATAAGGTTAATTTAACTGAGTTGTGGTATCCTCCAAGGCCCTGGTAGTGATCCCCATTTGTGTATCGTGACCTTTCCCGAATCATGAGTGTGTTCTCCTAGAATGAGTGTATCTATCTCTCATGGCTTTTCCCAATGAACAATACTTCTGAGATGGATGACATTAGAGTTATCAGACTCACGGAGTGATGTATCCTAGACGGGTGCTTCATGGAATATTCAAACTAAATCCCTAGAAGGGGTTTGCGGTTTTGAGACTTGTCTCTAGACTGTGGGTCTGGGTTTTGAGTATATATAGATTGTGTCCCCCTATTTTATGTTCAGAAAAAAATATACTTTCTAGATATGAATGTACCTTAATTTTGGGTTTGCTTTTTGGTTTTTGGGGTCCTCTACTGATTATGGTTATACTCACCCCTCCACGGGCTTTGCCCGCACGTGTTGTGTCTTGTACAAACAAGCAGCCTTTTAACAGAGTCCTGGGCGGATCAGGACATGACTGATCTTTCTGAGTTCACTATAGGCCGAGCTGTTCTTATGTCTAAGAGAAAAATTCCCAATACCACTTTATGATTACAGGCTGGGCATTGTAGTTTTCATACTCTTGTTTTCAGTGGGTTTGTATTCTTGCCTAATTGAATTCCAGTACATTACGTTCTATTATACTCTGTTGGTTGGGTTTAGTTGTATGCATGAATTTTGTTCCTTAGGTTTTTTTACATTTCAGAATTATTGGCTTGGAGATGTGTGCATGTATACAGGTACATATGCAATGCCTTCCATGTTACTATTATGCATTCTATGTGCTATTCTTTATCCCCTGGCCTATTGGAGGTAGGCTTGGGGTGTTGCGGTGCAAGCCCCACTGTGACAGGTCGTGACAGTATTATATTTCATTCATGGACTAGAGAATGAGGATGCCTAGAATATGGGAAAAAATATGATATAATGGGAACAAAATCAACATACAATTATGATTTATCTGAATAATCATGTCATGAAATATAAATGGAAGAGGACTTCAATATGAATTGAGGAAACAGAAGGAACTTGAACACTAAAAAATCGTCAATAGAGGAAAATTAACTAGAGCAGGTAAAGGGGGTCGCATGAGTAGTTATATTCAGCCGGATATACATATGGTATTATAAAACCATCGGTATATCCCATAAAAACTATCCTTTATCATTGGTTAGTAATAACCATTAGTATAGGTCTTTGGTTATATATTCAAATTCTATTTATGCATAAATATTTAAAAACCATTAATTTTTGATAGGAATGCACTTTACAATCCATTTAATTCTCTTTCTATTATGTGCATATGAAATCTATTTATGTTAAAATATTTTAACATACAAAATCAATAAGAAACATGATTTTTGTACTGGAAATATATTTCTATTTTCATATAAACATTAAATTTTTTTAATAACTCTATATAATGTTTCCTTTTTTATTTAGTATTCACTGTTCTAATTAAATAACATATATCTCTATACATTGATATTATAAAACTATCTGTATATTTTTATCTTTTCCATCATATTTATATCTTATGAAAAACCCCTCACACCATGTCAAGTGGATTTTATGTTATGAAGCCAAAAAATGTACATATTGATCCTTGATATTAGTGTAGTATATTTTTCTCCCACTATAACATAAAGATATTTTTACCCTATTATAGATATATAATGACTCAATTAACGATATTTTTCTATAATACAGATATTAATAACATTAATGAATTTGGATAATATGAAAATACACACATTATGAATTTATTGAAAAAAATTTATTTCCAAAATAACCCTTAATAAAGAGTTTTAATCAATAACATATCTGCTTTTTCATTAGACTTTTATTTTATATTAGAAACTATATTATATCCATTCATTATTACAATTATCATATGGTAAATTATTAATGTAATTATTTTTGAAGCATGCCTTCAATGAAAAAATAATATACTTATAATACATATATGACTCAACATTTAACTTCCATTTTTCAGAATTTTCATTATGACGTGTAAAAGGTAATATGAGTATAATAATATCTCCACTAAATATTTAAATTGTTAGTGAATAGATGGGTAAGAAATTATTTGACTCACTGTATTAAACAATCTCTTATAAATTACCAGGAAAATTCACAAAATCACATTTAAAACCATTAAATCAATTAAAATGATCTATATACCAAAATAAAATTACATATTTGGTATACGTATACTACTTTTTACATATCATATTGGAAAAATGTTAGAATAATTCTAGATTTATCATCTTGTTATTTCAAAAATTATTTTTTCCTTCAAAATCAATAAGTTATTATGTAGAATTCAAAAGATTTTTAGACCCCTGGAATCTAAACACTCTTCTCAGTATATCCATTATTTTTTCCACTATATTAACTTGATAAATAATTATCCTACAATAATTGGTAATATTTGAGAATTATATTTTTTATTCACCATTAATAATCAATATTTGACATCTTATATTGGAGTATAATTTTAATAGTTAATTTTTTATGTTATACCATAATTAAATTCATTTGAAACACGAAATAATATCATATTGTGACTACATTCAAGAATTAAATAATTTTTTAGGCAACATCAAATAGTGTCAATAGTTTAAAAATATAAGAGTCTTTCTCCAAAGAAATGTGATGTTGTTATATTCTGTTAATTATCAAAGGAGTAAAGACATATTATAAACTTAATAGTTAGCTACATTTTTATATTTTCCATGGAAATATTTGGTTAATATAATTCAATATGAATTCATGATTCACATATTGCTTTAACACCTATAATGAAAAAATAAATATAATATGAAATCGTTAATATACCTGAAATTGATGTCTAAACATTATTATAATTAAATAATCATAAATCAAATTTTATTTACCATTCATTACATATTATCTAAAAGTTACCACTTATCCAGTTATGTCCCCATAAATTTCCATTTCATTTTATGGAAATTACCATGAAGGCATTGAATATGAACTCATAATTGGAATACAAAAATCATATATTATATCTTCCACCATAAGTATTGAATCGAAAAATTCCAAGATATAATTATCATCATGGGGAACCACATTTAAATAAAACATAAATATATTTTCAATACTATTCATATTAAAATTCTTCATAAAATTTATCAATAATTATGTTATGTGCGAAATAATAATATTTAGGGGTAATTTCTGATCCCCAAGTTACTATATATTTGAAAATGAATCATCATACCTCATCATCCTAAGTACATAACCAATATTTGATATCCAACTTATCATATACTTCTATATAATGTAGTGATAATTTCATTGGTCATTTTTGTAGCTTTATTCTTGGGGCGTTATTAGAAACATGGTTTATCCAGATATATCCAAAAGTTTCTAGAAGAATCCTAACATGAATAACTAGGTTAAAACTGGAGTTCAACATAACCTCATATATGCATCCTCATACATAAGAGGTTATTAAGTAGTATCATTGGTCACAATCTCTTAGTGGGGATACTAGGCCATCACTATCATGTCAAATGATAAATAATAAAATATTATAATTAAAACCAATATGAAAGAAATATTTATTGACTATCTTATTATAAATAAAACATAATATAACCCATGAAATAGTATTATGGAATGATTGATAAATAAACACATTCTATATAAGGATCTATGGAATGTTTTAAATCTAGTGATTTAAACAAGTATCAGACTATTGGAATGTACTCAATCCAATAGTGATTTCTTCGTATTAATTCTAACATTGTGTGGATATTTAATAGCACCCCTTAGTGAAAATATTGTACATTTATTCATTGGTTATTTTTAATGGTGTTTTTGGATGAATTTTGAATATTTTGGGACATTCTGGACTACACACAGCTGGTGTACTATTTTCTCATACTGTGCCCCAACCCATGGAAAACTGACAAAAACTAAATAGTAGGGGTTTTTATGGATGGTTCATAGTTAGAATAACCATGTTCCCGCCTATATGAAACTATTCACACCACCCGAGGGGCTCACTGTTAGGGTAAAAGTTTTGGAAGACCATGCATCCACACCCATCAAACCATGCATATGTGAATTTTTAATTTTGAGAATTTATTTTAGAATCCAAAACCCTATATTTAAGGGCCTCATAGACCATTTAGATGATAACATGATTTCTTCACCCCTATGGGCTCCATATATGAAACATTATATCCTATAATCCTATTATATGGTGTATCGAATATTGGGAAACAATGTTTTATCTTTTCCAGTTATGTTCTCATCACAAGTTATTTTTATACCGATCTATTATTCTCATATCCTAATGGTTTCCCAGATCACTGTGTTGTTGGAAGGTCTAAACATTATTGGATTACATCATGAGTCTAGGTTTTTTTCTCAGATCACATTGACCAAAATTCTTCATTGTTGTGTCCCATTGTGAGCATTGTGTTTTATGATTTAGTCATTTATGATAGATGGTTTAAAAAAATAGTATGACAATTGATTATACACTAATCACTTAATTTAAATTAAATTGATTTCAATTGGTTTTTGAAAACCCCAAATCTAATGAATTGGGATTTGAATATTATTTGGTATGAAATTGGGGAAAATCCCTAACAAAAAGGAATTGGGATGTGTTAGTGGAACATGGTGGAAAATTGTGAAATTATATTTTTAAATTAAATTATGAAATTTATTTTTAGAATTGATTTCAACTTTTTGATTGAGAAAAATGGTTTAAATTATTTTGATAAAAAACCGATTGGTTTTATCCATGAAAAAATAATTAATTTAATAAAAACCGAAGTATTTGATTTTAAAGGGAAATTATCATATTGATATGGAAAAATTGAAAAATGGTATTTTGAATAGTTTAGTAACAATATTATTATGATTTTTTATTTGTTTAGAACATGAAACTTGTTGTTTTTAGTTATGTTTTAGGTCAACACTCTATTGATTATTTATAACTCTAATACAACTTATTGTAATAAGTCACATCACTTATGGGATGGTTATATGTCTTCTTTTCATGTGTCTGAGGGATGTGTGTATAAATATTGTTATTATCATCTATTCATGTGTGTGAAGATCACATAACATGAAACTATTGAATTCTTGTAAGATAACCATTTTGCTCATTTGTAATTGTTTTAATATATATTCTTATGTATGTAAACTATTTTATACAAGCCTTGTGAACTCATGTAAACTGTTTTATATAAATGTTTTATTAATAAATTTTATATATGTGATACCAACAATTTATTTATAAAGAATTAATTTTTATTTCCATTCATGTTTATTAAAAATTTAATGATTTATTTCGTTAACTAATTTAAAAAATGATTATGGAATACTTACTGTTACCCTACTAGGATTATAGCTCACACCCTAGTTGTGCCTTTGGTTATTTATAAATTTCCACCAACTAGGATTGAGAAAGGGGAAACAACCACTCAGAGGATGTAGTTGTTGTTGATATTTGGACTTTGATATTTTATATATATTTTGTCTTGGGTTGTTTATCTTATTTACTAGTAAATTACATTATTCAATTTGGGATTATGGTCATGTTTGAATTATGGTACTATTTTCCATGTGGAGTTTAATTTTGTACTTTCTGTCTTCTATCTATTTCTTCTTTAGATAATATGGAAAAAATGTACCCACCTTTATCGTGTTCAAATCTAGGAGTTACTCTACAGATCATGGGGTTCAGAAATTAAATTTATTATATCTTAGTGTAAGCTCAGGTATCTGGGTACTAGGGTTTTGGAGATGCATTATGAAAAATTGATATCAAAGGTAGAGGTTAATCATCTTATCTTGATATTCGTATACATTTGATTATTCATTTTCAGGTGTTAAGACGTAGTTTGAATGGATTTTTTGTGCATTTATCACCGCAATGATCTTTTTGTCACTAGGGGATGTTTGGTAAAATCGTTTTCATAGTTAGTGTGAGTTTTTTCATGAATTTTTTGGTTCCAATATAAATCATTTTAGTCTATATAATGAGATTAGTATTCCTTTTTTATATATTTAAGTGTTAATATGATGTCTTCAATGCTACATGTTGATGATGTGTGGCATCATGCCTCTAAGACTACATGTGAGTAGGTTCTAGGAGGATGTTGTTGATGAACCACCGTGATAAAATAATCTATTTTACTAGAATTTCATTCAAGTAATTTTGTGTGGTGTCCAAGATCTGGAATAGACACTTTCACCAATTCCCATCCAGGATACATCTTTAGAACGTCATAGGTATAACTCTTGGATTCATGCTCAACTGTTCATTCACTAAAATCTACTAGAATTCTAATTCTTTATTGATAGACAAATATCAAATTATTGGTTGAGAATAATTGTGTTTTTTTAATTCATGGAATCTTATGATGAAATGTAGGTGAAATGTTCCGCCTTCATCTTATAGAAACCTAGTATTAGATGGTGGTACATGATGGTGATGGTGAAAAATAATGAGTTGTTAGTTGAAAATATATTAAATTTATTTTCACTGGTCATTTCTATCAAAATTAAATTTTGTAGGATAAGGATATGAAGATTTTAAAACCTAAGAAGTCTGAAAGGAAAGTTACTGAATATGAAAATATTTTTTCTAGATTGAGAATTGTTCACCATATATAGTTTTGAATAAGAAGATAAATACTCAAATGTTCAATGTGGGAGATCAAAATGATATTAATTCTTTTGTATTTCTTCCTTAAGATTTCTTTTAATGATGTTGTGATGTATAATGATTTGATGGTTGAAATGGACCATGCTAGTATGTTAGGTTTGATGGGAGTTCCTTTTCCTCTCATTTGTATTTATATGAATTATAATTATCGGAAAATGAATCATGACTATTATTATGGTGGTTCTTAATAAAAGGGTTTTTTTCTAGTTTTCCAACAATGCCTCGAAAAGGATATGCATCTTTTTTCCTATGTGAAACAACTAGCCACTCCATATGGGTTTGGACAAAGGGAAAAAAATATATGGTTCCTATGGATTCTCTGGTTATGTGAATAAATTTTTCCATGTCTATTATACACTCCCTACTAGCATAAAATCATTTTTTAATTATAGAATTGTGGGGTAATCATATTATTTATAAATTGAGGGGTTCTATTCATCGGCATTCCGAACAAATATTCATCATGTTGTGGAAGCATATTCAGAGGAATCCAATATAGCTCTAACAACCATGAGAAGTACCATAACTATTGCATCATAATTATTGGGATATTTATTTTTTGTTAGGTTTCATTGACAATGAAAATAACACAAGAGGGTGGGTGAATTGTGTTTTTTTTAATTATTCACCGATTCTATCTCAAAAAATTAATAGTCACAACTTGAGATGTTTTTGTAACAGATAATATGCAGTAGATAGAACAGAAAATAGGATAAAGCAATTTATAGTGGTTCGAGGCACGAATATCCCCTAGTCCACTCCACTAATAACTCTCTCTGTGGGATTAGTGAATTTCACTATTAAGGTCCTCTAATCATAAGACCACTCCACAATTGAGTAGTTGAAGTTGTCACCCTTACAAAAAATGATTTATAAAACAGGGCCTTCTTGTTCTTTAAAATATGGAACCGAAATCCACAGGTTTGTGCGAGAAACTGATACTCTAGCACGACTTAATACGAGATGTCAATACTCACGATAAAATGTGTTTGTTTATAGAAAAATAAATTCATCTCATAGTTGCAGTAGCACAAAACTGATAAAAGATGGATCTTTGTCTTCAGAAAAGAATAACCCTTGAAGAATGTCTTAAGAGATGTGGTAGTACAGATGATGTATGAATCTTTAAGAACATCAACAAAAATAGTGCCATGTATTCACATAAATCAAAAGATAACTTTTTGATGACGTTCACATTCATGTGATGCTGGATCACTATAGAATTGAAAAACAATTCATAGAGGATTGATTGATTTCCTAACCAGAGATTCATATATCTCTTTAAATGGCAACTCAGAAGTATTTATAACGAGAAAAAACTTCACCACGGTTTTTTAGATCCACAAAATATGCCTATGAAATAGAACAGAACATATCATAGATGTCATAACTCCCCTTAAGAATAGAAATGAAAATATCCACTGTAATTGGTTATTTGAATCGATCATAAAGTCACACTGAAACAATCAGTAACTATCTTTAAATAATCCTGATATTTTGTAGAGACTATTGCGTAAATCTCCGATAAAGCCGTAAATTTCAAATTCTCAGCGTTGAATTGGAAAACGTAAGGTTCCTTCACTAGAAGACAAAACACCAAACATATTGTAGATCATGAAAATAAGGATGATGATCCATAAGTGTTTCTTCTCAAACATAAGGTTGATCATCCTTACATTTCTATCAAAATGTAGGGTTCAATAAAAATGTAAGGTTCATGATCAATACGTTTTGTGATACAAACGCACGATTCACTATGAACGTAAGGTTCCTCAACCATGCTTTTCTAATTTATTCACATAAAGGGTTCCATCCAAACGTAAGGTACATTAACCATAATTTTATGATAACATAAGGTTTGTTCCATACGTTACTTTTGCTGATGAAATAAATTACCATTATTTTCACCAAAATGACATACGATGATCAGTGTTTCCAGAATATACTTAAGAGCATTCTGCACACTTTAACGAATTATTTTCGAATAAATATGAATTATAAAGAATATAAATACCCAGAAATTTACTCAAAATAAAATCATTAGAATAACAAACAAGGGTTTTTGTGAACATAAAAATCATAATATTTTTTAGACAACATATTCCCAAAAATCTCTCCCTTTTTGATGATCACAAAACCCCTAAACTAAATCTGTAATCATAGCTACATAATTTAGAAATTTTATAAACACGTACAGGTTTAAATGTAGTGTCTAAATTTTCCCCCCTTTTTGTGATATCAAAAAGATAGTATAGAAATAAATTAGAACACATATAATATTTGAATTCATTAGAAGTGAATGTTAAAGTTAACTATAATTAAATAAATAGAAATAGATTTAGAACTATAGAAAAACATTCAAACACATATAAAATAGATATAAACATAGAACATTCATTGATAAAATAATTATTTTTTTACAAATCATTATGGAATCAAGATATAAGACCTGTCATTGTCAGAAAGGTTAAAAGATGGAAGGGATTAAGGATTGGCTGGGCTTTAATACTGTATGACATAAAACATATCTTTCAGCTCTGCCAACTATAATCTTTGCTTCTTCTTCAGACTATATCCAAGTTGAATGATCAAAATTCTAAAGTCGCTGTTAACATGAAGATTCTTCACGATATTCACTTTCAAAAACTCATGAAGACTGGTCTCTTGCTTCATGAACTGCTCTAGATTCTCTGAAAAGGTGTTCAACAAGTATCGAATACCAGGATCTGATTGAGGTAGCTAGTCAACAAAAGGAATTTGGTTATCTATAAGAACTGACAGGGGCGCGTTGTTGCACTGCAGATCTTTAAGTCTAATATTTATATTTTCCATTACGGTTGTAATTGTTTTAAATCTGGGAATGAGATCTGGAGAGGTTGGTGGAGCCGATGTAGATGCAGTAGGTTGATTGACACTACTTCTCATTGAGGTTATTTGGATTCCCAATTACCATTTCAGATTAGAAAAGTTTGTCTTAGACACAAATTCAGACATGATATTTCCAATTAATGCGATCATTTCCCTCTTGAAGGCATCAAATTATCTCTTGGAGATAGAGTTATCCTCAAGATCTTGTAAGCTCTTACTTTTTGTTTCCATATCTTGCTTTAGAGATGCATTCTCTTCAGTAATTTTATTATACATCATCACTACATCCTCCACATGTTGTGATAGAGAGTCAAATGTATCCTCATCTACATTCACAGGCTGATTAACAACAACAAAGGGCATGGAATTATCCACTGATTTTCCATCTAACCATTCATCTGAAGAAGACCAGTTCTCCAGAACATCTGTCTGTACTCTCGAAAGTTGATCTGAATGTCCCACAATATGATCTAATATATTTTTTTGACTCTCATTCACTGAATTTTGAACAATATATTCTGCTTGCTCGGCTCTATCTTCAACAGTTTTATCTCTCAATACTTATGTGTGAACAATTATTTCTTGAGCTTCTATTCCTTGAACCTTCTCAAGAGGAGCAATTTTCTATGCTCCATCACCAATCACAGGCACAATTTCAAGCTCTCTGGCTTGACATTCGACATGTTTCTCTTCGTCCATAAGAGATTTATCAAGAAGAACCGAGCATTTTTCTTCTCCTAAAGCCAACTCTTGCTCGGTAGCTTTTTGTTCTATCCATATCATGGGAATCTGAAGAAGTTGTTCCTCTTCTTCTTATTCTTCATCTTTATGGGTAGAATACCTATGTATTCTTCTTGAGGGTTGAGAAACTCCATCAGTTCTAGACTCATCTATCCCTTCTTTCTCAGCAGTTATTCTCTCCCCCTGAGGTTCTGAGCTCTGGTCTTCCTCAGCACCTACCGGTAGAATATTTCCTTTAATGGTTCTCCAGAAACATCCATGTTTTCTTAGGGAGGATGAATTAAACACATTGGTGTGATGGCACTTGACTATTGCCTCTACCAAAAATATCATCCCCTTTTTCAACAGGATCCTTGAAATTATCCATTTATATGGATAACAGGTCACACTCGCATCATGTTGATAGGACTAGTAAAAATATCTAAATAAGTACCGTTGGAAATTTAACTTAATATCACACTAAAATAGAATCATGATGTACATATCGGGGTAGTGGATCTTCTCTATCTCTGCTACTCTGGGAGAAATTGTTGTTTGAGTTAACTTTACCAGGATTTTTTGGTCATCTTCCAGATCATTTACAAACATTTTCCTAATGTTTTTTGAGATGAATAGTAAATAAATAATGTCTTTTGAGGTGTGGGTCTGATCTCCAATCTATTTAGGGTAGAAATTAAATACCTTATCATGTGAACAACTTAAGATCTTTGAAAAATTAGTTGATGGGATTTAGAAGTCCTTATTCTCAGTATTAGATTACATCATATCTTCCTCTTCCCCAAAAAATAAACTGGACACTACCATAAATACACATCATCTCTACCTCGTACATGAATTCTAAAATTGTATTGACGATGTAGATGGTTTTCAGTCCATGAAAGGTTATGGCATGTTTGAGAAGTAGGTTTTTCTGAACCAGCCACTCGAAATAAATAATCTTCCCCTGGAGAATCATTCTATGTGTAAATTTTTATCACTTTTGATCACTTTGTTCTGCTTATTCAATGCACTTAGTCTTTTTCATTTCATAAGGTTTGAAATTCTGAAGGTTTGGGGTTTAGGTTATGGAATGATTGATGAAGGTCTTTGGTTTGTCGAAAGGTGTGGGGAAAAATGTGTGTAAGGTAGACGAATGGTTTTTCTGAGAGATGACATGTGTTATCATTTCTTATGTCATAGCGTAATAATTAAAAAAATATTTAAATGAATACGTGATTTAAAACCCACATTTAACCTATAAATTTATTAAAATATAGAACGAGAAAATAGAAAACAAATTTTCAGAATAAAATAAAATAAACCTAAATCGTAGAAAAATTGAAACATATTTATTTTAGGAATTTAATAAACCTAACTCTCCCTTTATAAAATCAAAACTTGCAGTGGGTTGTCATTTAGTGAAAATAACATCTAATTTATTTTATGTGCTAACAAATTCTAAAGATATATCCTTTTTAAGAACATGATCTCTTAGAAAATGATGTATATTATCAATATGCTTGGTTATTGAATGACTTATAGTATTTTTTGAAATATTAATTTGTCACGACCCATCCCTGGGGCTTGTACCGTGACTACCCCAATCCCACCTTCCATAGGCCAGGGGCTGGCGACTAGCACCAAAGGCATAAATCCCGATATATGGGAAGTCATTGCCTTTATGTAAGAAAACAAACACCATAGAGTATGCAAGCTTAAGTAAACACTATGTAAACTGAGTACAAAATTAAGTGCTGGAAAGTAAATGGGACAGAATACAAACCCAACTGAATGTAAAGTACAACTGAAATGAAAGTACAACAACTAGAAAGTAAAACAGCGAGTCTGAGCCGTCCTCTGAAAATCCAACCTGAAGGGTGGGCACAGATAGTCTCCTCTACTCCTCGGCTCCAACTGTCCGCTCTGAGCACATCCTGTCCAGTGAAACACCTCCAGGTACTATCCTGCTCCATGAGCTCCCACCTCAATTAGTGTTGTCCATCGTCTGCATCCAACACAATGTAGTGCAGGCATAGACCATGAAGGTGTGAGTATATGCTACTCAGTAGGGAGCTCAAGACCCCCGAAGGTGTCCCAGAAACCACAAATTATAAACCACAATAGAAAGTTACAATCATGAAGTAACAACAAACTCTACTTAGGTATATTCCCATACATATACCTAAGTCATCAATTCCAGTTCGGCTCCAACATCTGAGCCCATGTTCAATCTAGTCCACACAGGATAATACAACCCAATCCACACAGAAATGCACAACCCAGTTCACACAGAAAAGTAAGTCAATCATAATGATTGAAAGTCAAGACTCAACTCACACATGTATATTTCTTCGTAAGGAAATAGAGATGATCAGATGTAGCCACTGGTTCATCTAAGCTGTCGGACCCACATAGGATACAAGACTAGCTATGCTTTCGGACCCACAGAGGATACAAGACTAGCTGCTCTGCCGGACCCACATAGGATACAAGTACAAAGTCAAATACTTCCAGACCCACATAGGATACAAGAACAGCAGTCAAGTACTACCAGACCCACATAGGATACAAGAACAATAGTCATCACCATCGAACCCATAGAGGATTCCAGTACGGTCGTCCTCTATGCCGAACCCACGGAGAATCTCACTACAGTCGTCATCGTCGTGGCAGTCGCAGCGTGCTCTAGGGTTCCCGCACACAACATGCTCGATTCCCGGAGGGTCCGCTCCACGAGCCAAGGGGTTCAACACATCAACTAACACAAATTCATGAGTTGATGTATCCCAAAGTTATTTCTCATCAATAGGAACTCAACATGATAGACAGCACGTCAATCAGACGCCCGGTCAGAGAGTTATTTTCTTTTTCGTCCGAGGGGCCCGGTTAGTTATTATGCCAAAACCATCAAAACCATACTCCGACTTCTTCCAAACATTGATAAGAGTAATCCAAATGAACCGTCTCACAAAAAGGAATCCAACAAAGTCGACTACACGTCAATCGGACATCCGGAGCTCATGTTATAAGTGTTTCCACTCCGAGGGCCCGGTTGGTTTCGTGTTCGAACCAACCCGGACGTACCCAAAGTTCTCAAAAATCGTGATTGTAATATACCGAAATAACTGTCTTGGTCGAAGGATCGCTACACAAGTGGTGGTGCATCGATCAGAGGTCTGTAGCCCATGTTATGTGCATTTGAACAGATCGGTCCAGATAACAGGGTGTTCGGGCCCAGTCCGACCCGGCCCAATACCCATGGGTCGGCCCGAACCGGGTCGACCCGACCCAGGTCCAGGACCGGCCCATGGGGCACGACCTCGCCCGGCTGGCATGGGGGTCCGGCCCAGTGCGGGCGGCCCGGTCAGCACAGGCGGTCTGGCATGGCACGGGGGGTCCATCCCGGCGTGGCCGGTTCGGCCCAGTGCATGCGCCCGAGCATTGAACGGATGCGGAAGGGGGGGGGGCAGTTTCCCCACTCATTCTGAAATGGCGGCCCCCACATGGGGGCCCACCCTTTCCACCTGTTGTGGGTTACGACACCCGGTCTTCTGAAATCCAGCAAGCCGTAATGGCCGGGAAGTGTGCCATCGTGGGACCCCCGCGGGTCCCACCTTTCGAAGAGCCAGTGGTCGGCTGTGTCCGACCGCCCTCCCCTGCACCGTTGTGGCTTCCTAGTGCTCTGGGGCGGCGCGTCGGCACCCTACTCCTCCACCGCTGCCCGGCTTTGGCCGAAGCCCCTTTCGGCTTTAATGGCGCGCCACGTCGGTGCTGCGCTCCTTCACCACGGCCCGCACCGGCCGTAGTTTCCTCATTCCCACGTGGTTTCGTTGAACCGAACCGCCTCCATTACAAACCACAACTATTTCCAACAAAAAGTGGGAGGAGGGTCATCTGTGTTCGTGTGGTCTGACCCCTCCCGTTATATTGATAAAAAGCGTCCAAGAAATAACTAAGAACGTCAAATTGTAATTCTTGAACGATGAACAACCCCTACCTCAAAGAAGTTCAAGGAAGCTCGCATCTCGGAATATGGCGTCGTGGGTGACACTCCGTGTACATTGACAGTGAACATCCTTGGAAGAAGCAACATCTTCATTTCTTCAATGAATGATGAAGATGAAAAGGCATGTCAGTGTTCTTCACGTTCTTCAAGGAGGAAGATGATGTTTTTAATGTGTATAATTCTCCCTCTCTCAATCCTCCACACAACACAACAAAACCTAAAATAAAATAAGCTACCCCTTATTTTATTTTTACTTTTCCAAACCTTTCAAAATTCAGAAGTTGTATTCATTTCATTAATTTAAACTGGAGTTGTCAAAATTAAATGGAAGGTTAACTTGCCTTCATAAATGCAGAAGAGTTGCATTACTCATGTGGAGGGGGTTAGAGAATTTGAAGGTCTGGTGCTCGTGTGGTCCCATCCTCACTAATATCTTTACAAGAGGAGTTATAATTTTAGTGGGTCCCACCCCAACTCCCACACGTGGGGTTTAACCACTTAATTGAAATAAAATTTGTTGCACAATTTTATTTCTCTTTATACTTAACCCACAATTTTTAACAACTCATCCCGAGAAAACGCAACTCCAGTAAAGGTCATCATAAGAAATTACCAGCGCTGTAGTTTCATCTGTCCACTTGGATTTCGATTCTGACACCGGTTCAAAAGTTTGAAAAACCCACTCGCCCTTTCACTGAACATACCCGAGCTAAACTTCAAAAACTGTTTCCAGGCACACCGGACATTGAAATCAGGCGCCGTCAGAAACTGTGTAATAGTAAAATCCCAAAGAAATTAGAAAGAAAATTTCTTTTAAATTTACGGGTCTTTACATTACCACCACATCAGGGCTTTACGTCCCCGTAAAGATACATCACAAACTAGGGAAACAAATGCGGGTAGATAGCATGCATCAGAGCCTCCTCCTCCCATGTGCTCTCCTGGAGGTTCCTGTGCTTCCACCTGCTATGCACTAGAGGTATCGACCATCCATGTAGGACCCGCTCCTGTTGATCCTCAATATCCACCAGGACCTATGTAAAATTCTCCCCGTCATCAATGTCCATCTCCCCATGGTCGATGATATGCATCGAGTCGTGCATGTATCTCCTCAGCTGAGATACATGGAAGACATCATGCACCCGTTGCAATTGAGGTGGTAGAGCTAGGTGATAAGCCACCTCGACTACCTTGCTGAGAACTTGGAATGGTCCTATGAATCATGAAGATAACTTGCCGCCCCGGCCAAATCTCCGTAATCTAGGTCGAGGTGAGACCCACAAGAAAACGTGGTCTCCATCCTCAAACTCTAGTGGTCTCCACCTCCTCTCAACATAAGACGTATGTCAGCTCTGTGCTATCCTCATCCACTCCTAGATGACTTGGAAATTCTCTATCATGGCCTGGACCATCTCTGGTCCCACAAGTGCTGACTCCCCCAGGTGTGTCCAGTACAGAGGTGACCTGCAAGGTCAGCCGTACAATGCCTCATATGGTGCCATCCCGATGGTGGAGTGGTAGCTGTTGTTGTAAGAAAACTCCACCAAGGGTGCGTGATCCTCCCAAATGTGACCAAATTCAAGGACACATGCATGGAGCTTGTCCTCGAGAGTATGAATGGTCCTCTCCGTCTTTCCATCCATCTGAGGGTGAAAGGCGGTGCTCAGGCGTAACTGCATCCCGAATGCCTCATGTAACCCCTTACAGAGATGGGAAGTAAACCGAGCATCTCGATTGAAGATGATAGATGATGTCACACCATGAAGCCGTATGATCTCCTGAATGTAGAGGCATCCCAGGCTCTCAACTGATCCCTGCTCGCTGAAGGGTAAGAAGTGGGCCGACATGGTGAGTCAGTCAACGATCACCCAAATAAAGTCGTGTCCTCTGGAAGTACGTGGAAGTCCAGTCACGAAATACATTGATATATCATCCCACATCCACTCTGGGACCTCCAAGGGTTGTACCAAGCCCACTGGTACCTGGTGCTCCGCCTTCACCAGCTAACAGGTGAGGCATCGAGAAACGAACTCTACTACAACCTTCTTCATACTCGGCCACCATATTTGTCATATTAGATCCTGGTAAATCTTTTCTACCCCTGGATATACCGCCAAAGGGGATGTGTGAAACTCTCTCAGAACCTCCTCCTATAATGCATCTGGTACCATGGTACGTCCTCTGAAAAGGATGATGTGCTCTCCTCCTATAGTAAAACCATCAGGTGCCTATCCTGTGGAAATCTGTGCATGTGTGTCTCACATTCAACATCCCGATGTTGGGCCTCTCTGACCTGCTGAAGAAGTTGAGGTGTAACTGTGAGCGACTGAAGAAATGCTGCTCCATCTCTATCAACAAATGATATCTGCAAAGTGTCTATCTGCTCTGTCACTTCACCAAGTAGTTGAATGGCCATCCTCTTGCTGAGAGCATCAACTAATACGTTCCCATTTCCATGAGTATAGACTATCTCAAAGTCATAGTCCTAGAGGAACTCGAGCCATCGCTACTGTATCCGGTTCAGGTCCTTCTGCGAGAAGTTGTACCTAAGACTCTGGTGGTCAGAATAGACTGTAAAGCGCTCGCCCATCAGATAGTGCTACCACATCTTCAAAGCGAAGAACACTACTGCTAACTCCATGTCATGGGTAGCGTAGTTCTGATCATGCTGCCTCAACTGTCGTTATCCATAGGCGATCAGTGCCTGCTCCTACATTAGGACACACCCAAGTCTGGTCCCTGATGCATCATAGTAGACTAAGTACCCTACTCCCTCCTCCGTTATCCACAAGATTGGTGCACTAGTCAATCTCTTTCTCAGCTCCTGGAAGCTCTGATGACATCTATCAGACCACACGAAGGTTCTCCCCTTCATCGTCAAAGCTGTAAGTGGTGGTGCATCTCTGGAGATGTCTGACACAAATCTCCGATAGTATCCAACCAGACATAAGAAACTCCGAACCTCTGTCACGCTCCTGGGTGGATCTCAAGCTAGCACTGCCTCGATCATCGCAGGATCTACTGGAACTCCCGCCTCAGAGATGAAGTGTCCCAAGAAGTGGACCTCCCATATCCAAAACTAACACATCGAGAGCTTAACATAAATATGGTTCTCTTGGAGTGTGTCTGGTACAACCCAAAAGTGGTAGGCATGCTCCTCCTCAATGGTCGAGTAAATCAGTATGTCATCAATGAAGACCACAAAAAATTGATCAAGGTAAGGCTGCAAGATCCTGTTTATGAGACTCCTGAACACTTCTGGAGAATTGGTTATGCCGAAAGGTATAACCAAGAACTCATAGTGGCCATACCAACATCTGAAAGTCGTCTTCTACACATCCTCGTCTCGAACTATATGCTAATGATAGTCGGGCCTGAGGTATATCTTTGAGAACCACTGTGCTCCCTTGAGCTGATCGAAGAGGTCGTCAATCCTCATAAGTTGATACTTGTTCTTCACAGTCACCTGGTTTAGGCGACAGTAATCGATACAGTTGCAATCTCACGTCCTCCTTCATAGCGAAAAAATCGGGGAAGCCTTGGGTGAAACACTGGATTGGATGAATCTCTTTCCCTGCAAGTCCTCCACATATACCCGTAGCTCTTGAATCTTAGTGGGAGCCATCCGATATACTGGAGTAGATATCGGGGCTATCCCGGGGTGTAGTTCAATATATAATTCTACCTCTCCGTGATGAGGTAGTCCTGGAACGCCGTCAGGAAAAACATCTGCATACTGATCCACCACTACAGGAAAACTCAGACTCCGCACATCCAATTCTCCTAGGATGAGGATAGCCAACTGATGAGTAATCTATTTTCCCCTCCTCTGGGCGAGTCCATCCTACGCTGCAAAGGCTCCCTTCTCTCCAGTGAAGGTGAACCTGCTCCCATCGGTGCGAACACACCACACCTTGTGCCTAATACAGTCGATCAGAGCTTGAACTGTAGATAACTGATCCATGCCCAAGATGACATCATAAGGCCTCGACGCCTCTACTAGAAGATCCCAGCAGAATCTCTCACCTCATAGAGTAAGCTCACACTGCTGACAGCAGTGCGTAATCATAGAGTCTGCTCCAGTAGGAGTCTCTAGCCATAAGGACTGAGCTAACGGCTCCATTAGAATCTCCGAGATCTGAACAAGGGCAGCAGCAATGAAAGAATGACTTGATCTTATGCTTATAAGAACTTCAGAAAGGGTGGAGTAGACACAGATAGTACCACGAATCATCTCAGGTGCACTGTGGTCGTAGGCCTCCGCTGCCTGAAGCTAAGCCTGCCTTTGTCCGCCACCTCCCTATGGTCGGGGTGGACCTCTTAGTGGTGGTGGTGGTGGTAGAGCCTCATAATGTCGTCTACCACCTGCTGCTCGGCCAGCTCCTGTGCCTTGTCTACCTACTCCCTGAAGACAGTCATGGTTGAACCTCTGCCTCTGATTGGGTGGTCCCTCAACCATCTGCAGCTCGTCTGCATGTTGGGTCAGGCAGTCACGAGCCATGTGGCCCTACCCGCCGCATCCATAGCACTGTCTGCTCCTCGTAAAGCTGGATCTGCACCGTGTGCCCCGCACCTCTGAGCCAGTATCCTAAGGTCATATTCCTGATGGTTTGGTCCTCTTGGAAACCCTGCAGCAGAAGACTCTGCTACGTGTCTCCCTACGGTAGGTCTCGATGCTGGTGTAGGCTCACCAAGAAATCTCTCTAATCGAAGGGCTTGATAAAGTACTCCTACCTACGTTGGAATGCTGAGGGAGATCATCAAAGACCTACTCTCATGTCTCAATCCCTGCTCGAAGGTTCAGGCCTGGAAGAATGAGTCTCGTACCATGTCCGTGGAGTAGCGCGAGAGATCAGAAAATCCTGCCAAGTACTGGGCTACCGTCATGCTGCCCAGCCGTATCTACAATAACTCCGGAATGTGCACCACACGGAAGGTTTCTACAATAAACTCTATGCAGAAGAGGCTCTCGAAGTCCGACCAATGGAGAGATGCCTCATCATGCACCTGGGGCATCAGGATCCACCATCTACATGCAGCCGCGTGGAGGAGACTCACTACAAGGATCACCACGAGGTCTGTTGGTGTCTCTACTAACCTGAAAACTCAAACAACAGCCTCAAGCCAATCCTCGGCTGCCTGAGGGTCCGTCTCCCCACAGAACCTGGGCGGTCTCTGACGTTGAAGCTCATGCAGTGCACTAAGGGGAGGTGAACTCTCAACTACTGGTGTTGGTGGCATCGGTGGCTCGGCGGGTAGAGGTACAGCCAGTGCCTCCGCTGTAATAGGGACATGCACCAAGGCTTCGTCGCTTGGTGGGCTGTCATCTTGCACAAAGCTCGGAACCCAATCTGGCTGCTGTCGTGGGGCCATCTTGATAAAATATAGGTGTGCCATGGTCAATACAGTATACCTGGTGAGCTGACACAAAGTAATCACAAATAAAACTTTTGAAATACACATAAAATCAATTTTTTCATGTATTGAGTCAGAAATCATATGTTACGGTCCTGGTGTATGGATACATCGGCCACTGCACCAACACCTGACTCCCTGGACTGATACCATCAACCAATAACCTTAACATTATTTCTTCAAATAGAAGAAAGATCAGAGTCATGAGTTCTGTGGTACAAATGAACTCCTCTGATACCAATTTCTCACAACCCGTCCCTGGGGCTCATGTCGTGACTACCCCAAGCCCTCCTTCCATTGGCCAGGGGCTGGCGACTAGCACCAAAGGCATAAATCCCGATATAAGGTAAGTAATTTCCTTTATGTAAGAAAACAAACACCATATACTATGAAATTTGAAGTAAACACTAAGTAAACTAAGTACAAAAGTAAGTCCTGGAAAGTAAATGGGCTAGAATACATACCCAACTGAAAGTATATTACAACTGAAATGATAGTACAACAACTGGAAAGTAAAAAAGTGTGTCTGTACCATCCTTTAGAAATCCCACATGAAGGGTGGGTACAGATAGTCTCCTCTACTTCTCGGCTCCAGCCGTCCGCTCTAAGCACGTCATGTCCAGTGAACCACCTCCAAGCACCATCCAGCTCCTTGAGCTCGCACCTCAATCAGCGCTGTCCATCGTCTGAATCCAACACAATGTTGTGCGGGCATATCCTGTGCAGGGATGAGTATATGCTACTCAGTAGGAACCCTGAGACCCTCGAAGGTCTCCCAGAATCCACAAAGTGTAAACCACAATAGAAAGATACAATCATGATGTATCAACCAACTCTACTTAGGTATATGGCCATACATATACCTAAGTCAACAATTCCAGTTCAACTCCAACATCCGAACCCAAGTTCGATCTAGTCCACACTGGATAGTACAACCCAATCCACACAAGAAAGCACAACCCAATCCACAAATGAAAGCAAGTCAATCATAATGATTGAAAGTCAAGACTCATCTCACATAGGTATAATTCTTCGTAAGGCCATAGAGATGATCAGATGTATCCATTTATTCATCTAAGCTATTGGACCCACATATTATACAAGACCAGCTAAGCTGTCGGCCCCACAAAGGATACAAGACCAGCTACTCGGCCGGACCCACATAGGAGACAAGTACAGAGTCAAATACTGTTATACCCACATAGGATACAAGTACAGAGTCAAATACTATCGTACCCACATAGGATAAAAGAACAGTAGTCAAGTACTGCCGGACCCACATAGGATACAAGAATAGTAGTCATCACCGTCGAACCCACAGAGGATTCCAGTACGGTCATCGTCGCTGCCAATCCCACGAAGGATCTTAGTACAGTCGCCATCATTGACGCAATCGCAGCCAGCTCTAGGGTTCCCACACACAGCATGCTCGATTCCGGGAGGGTACGCTCCATGAGCCAAGGGGGTTGATACATCAACTGACAAGAAGTATAGATTTAATGTATCCCAATGTTCTGTCTCATCAATAGGAACTCAACGCGACAGACGATATGTCAATCGGACGCCCAGTCTGAGAGTTATTGGCTTTTTCATCCTAGGAGCCCGGTTGGTTCTTAAGACAAAACCAACCTGACCATACTCCAACTGCGTCCAAACCTAGATTTGAGTAAGCCACAATAATATCCTCACAAAGGGGAATCCAACAAAGTCGAATGCATGTCAATCAGACGTCCGGAGCTCATGTTATAAGAGTTTCCGCTCCGAGGGACCTGTTGGTTTTGTGTTTGAACCAACCCTGATATACCAAAAGTTCTCCGAAACTGTGATTCTAATTCACCAAAAATACCATCTTGATCTAAGGATCACTACGCAACTGACGGTGCATCGATCAGAAGTCTGTAGCCCATGTTATGGACGTTTTAACGGATCTGTTTGGAAATCAGGGGGTTCGGGCCCGGTCCGACCGAGCCCGATACCCCTAGGTCGGCCCGGCCCAGCGCTGGCAGTCCGGCCCGGCACGGGTTTTCCGGCCTGGCGTGGGAGGTTCGGCCCGGTGCGAGCAACCGCGTGCTGGGCGGACACAGAAGTGGGGGGGAGGGGCGCTGCCCCCCTCGTTTTGAAACGGTGACCCCCACTTGGGTGGCCCGCCCTTACCACCTTCCAGTGGTTGAGACCCTCAGTCTTCTGAAATCTGGCCGGCCATAATTGCCAGCCGGTGTTCCACTACAGGACCCCCCTTGGTCCCACCTTCCAAAGCACTGGGGGCCGGCTCTATCCGGCTGCCATCCCCTGCACCGCTGCGGCCTTAGGCAGTAGCCCTTGTCCGACCGGCGTAGTGTGATGGTGCCACATCCCTCCGCCATGGCATGCCCCCGCCACTACCTCCTGGTTCTCCAGGACGGCATGACGGTTCCCCTATCCTCTACCGCGGCCCGGCTCCGGCCACGGCCTCTTTCGGCTTCAATGGCGCGGCGCATCGGCGCCGCACTCTTTCGCCACGGCATGCACCGCCCGAGGTTTTCCTCGTTCTAGAACACTACCGTTACACCACACCGCCTCCATTCCAAACCACAACCATGTCCAAAAACAAAGGGCGAGGACGGTCGTCCATGTTCATGCGGTCCAACCTCCTCCAATTATATTGATAACAAGAGTCCAACAAATAATGAAGAACTTCAAATAGTAAATCTTAAATGATGAACAACCCCTACCTCAAAGAAGTTCATGGAAGCTCGCATCGCAGAATACGGCTTCACAAGTGAGGCTTCGTGTACGTGCACGATGAACGTTCGTGGAAGAAGCGGTTTCTCCCTTTCTTTGACGCGGGAATAAGATGAAATGGTGTGTCAGTTTTCTTCGTGTTCTTCAAGGAGGAAGATGATGTTATTCAATGTGTAGAACACTCCCTCTCTCAATCCTCCACACAACACAACATCCCCTAAAATAAAATATGCTACCCCTTATTTTATTTTAACTTTGGAAATCCTTTCAAAAAAATGTTGAATTCATTTCATTAATTTAAACAAGAGTTTTCAAAATTAAAATGAATGTTAAGTTGTATTCCTAAATTTAGAAGAGTTACATAACTCATGTGGAGGGTGTTAGAGAATTTGATGGGGTGGGGATCATGTGGTCCCCACCTCACTAATATCCTAAAAAGTGGAGTTAGAATTTTAGTGGGTCCCACCAAAACTCCGAAACATGGGGTTTAACCACTTAAGTGAAAAAAAAAATTGTAGCACGATTTAATTTCTCTTAATATTTACCCACAATTTTTAACAACTCTTCTCGAGGAAATGCAACTCCATCAAAGGTCATCTTAAGCAATTACCAGCGCTGCAGTTTCATCGGTGCCCTCATATTTCGATTCCAAACACCGGTTCAAAATTTAGAAAAACATGCTCGTCTGTTCACTGAACGTACCCGAGCTAAACATCGGAAATATTTTTCGGTTACACCAGGCTTCGGAATCAGACGCCGTCAGAAACTGCTTACTTGTAAAATCACAATGAAATTAAGAAAAAATATTCCATGAAATTTACGGGTCTTTACATTATTTAAATGGAATTATCACATAAAATATGTATATTAACAAAATTAAGTCCAAAGTCCATCAGTGTGTTTTTCATCCACAATGCTTGTGCACAACAACTGCCAGAAGACACATATTCTACCTCGACTGTTGAGACTATAACTAATTGTTGCTTCTTAATAGACCACGACACTAATGATTTTCCTAAGAAGTGACAAGTTCCTATGGTACTCTTTCTATCTAATCTACATCCTCCTAAATATGCATCTGAGTATGATGTGAAATTAAAATCAGACATTTTTGGGTAGAGAATAGATTGAAAAACAGTTCCTTTCAAATATCTAAAAACTCTTTTGACAGCAATAAGATGAGATAATTTAGGATTTGATTGAAATATTTCACATAAACATACAAAGAACATAATATCATTTCTTCTTGATGTAAGATATTGTAAGCTACCAATCATACCTCTATATAACTTATTATCCCCTGGTTTTCATGTTTCATCCAAATCAAGCTTAATATTGGTACACATTGGAGTTGAATATGTCTTGTTGTTTTCAAGACCAAACTATTTTAATAGATAAATAATATATTTAAATTTATTTAAACCAATTCCATTGTCCTTTTGATAAATCTGAAGTCCTAAAAAGAAATTTAATTCACCCATCACGCTCATTTCAAATTCTTTTTTCATATTCTGAAAAATCATTAGAATGATTTTTGGTTGTAGATCCAAAAATGACACCATCAACATTAATATGTACTAACATAAAATTAGAACGTACTGTTTTTTTAAAAAGAGTTGGGTCTGCCAGACCAGCAATAAAACCATTTTTCAACAGAAACGAATTTAATCCTTCATTCCAAGGTCTAGGTGCTTGTTTAAGTCCGTATAGAGATTTAGTATGTTTAAAAACTGAATCTGGGATTTGAGGATTTTCAAAATCAGGAGGTTTCTAAACATAAACTTCCTCCTTTAAATAAATATTTAAAAATTCAGATTTTACATCCATCTAATATAATTTAAAATTCATATGAGATGCATAAGCGAAGATATCCTAATGGCTTCTAATATAGCTATGAGAGCAAAGGTATCATCATAATATATACCTTCTTCTTGACTATTACCTTTTTCTACTAGTATGTCTTTGTTTCAAGTTGTGATACCTTGATTATCTTGTTTATTCTTAAAGACCCATTTACTTACTATTACATGAAAAACATGATGATCTTTCCACTAATTTCCAAATATTATTTATTTAAAATTTATTTATCTCCTCTTTCATAGCTAACATCTAACTTTCATCTTCTATATCTTCTTCAAAGGATTTAGGCTCTAATTAAGATAGAAGAGAATATAATTCTACAAGTTTCATATATTTCCAATGGTTTTAATACCCGAGTCTAGGTTTCCTATAACTGTTTCTAAATGATGATCCTTTATGGTTTTGGGATTTATTTGTAGAACACTATTAGGTTCATCAATGTCATGTTCTTCTGAACTAGAATGTATTTCATTCATATTTTTTTCAAAATATTTTTTCATATTTTCATGTCTCATATTGTCAGTAGGATTAGTAAACTCATCATCTTGATATTTCTCCTTATTAAAAGTGCTAGTTTCATAAAACTTCACATGAACGGATTCTTCAACAACCCATAACTTTTTATTTAGAATTATATATGCTTTTGAAGTAACATAATATCCTAAAAATATTCCTTCATCAGCTTTTGGATTGAACATACCAAGATTATTCTTGGTGTTCAGGATATACACAATACATCCAAAAACATTAATGTAATTTACATTAGGTATTCTATTATTACAAAGTTCATAAAAAGTATTTTTTAAAATAGGCCAAAATAGAACTCTATTCACAATATAGCATGTTTTACTTACATATTCTGCCCATAAATAGGTTGGTAGGATATAATCATTTATCATGGTCCTAGCCATTAATTGTAAATATGTCTTTCTTCTTTAAAAAATTCCATTTTATTGAGGTGTTCTTGGTGTAGAGAAGGTGTGTTTACTACCAATATTTGAGAAAAAAGAGTTGAAGTCTTGATTCTCAAATTCTCCACCTAGATCACTACTTAATGAAACTATCTTAAAACCATTGTCATTTTTAACACTCTTACAAAAACTTTCAAAAATAAAAAAAGCATCATTCTTATGTTTTATAAAATAAACCCAAGTAAATATTGAGTAATAATAAACTAAAACATATACATATTGTTTACCATACAAACATGATACTGTCTAATGCCCAAACAAATCCATATGGATGATTTCTAAGGGTTTTGATGTAGAAATTTTGTTAACAGATTTGAAGGTATATTTGTGTTTCTTACCAATTTGGCATGCATCCAAGAATCTATTAACATCAAATTTAAGACAATGTGATTCTGAAACTAATTTATTCATGGATAATTTATTTAAATCATATATATTACATTGTCCATGTCTTCTATTCCAAATCCGTGACTCATTTATTTTAGCAGTTAAACAGTTAACTTTGTGTTTACACATGATATTGAAATATATAGTGTATACATTGTCTGTTCAGTGGGCTTTGAATTTAAGTATTTTTTCCTTAAATACAGATTAGGAGTTATTTGAAAAATCAACATAGTATCCATCATCATAGAGTTGAGATATACTTATCATATTGTGCTTTAATCCTTTTACATATAGTACTTTATTAATTGAGATAAAATTTGGATCTCCAACTCTCCTAAGTCCAATAATTTTTCTTTTAGCATTGTCACCAATGGTGACTATACTTCCATCTATTTTTGTCAGGGTGTGGAAATTTGATGATTTTCCACTCATATGTCTTGAACTACCACTGTCCATATACCATATTTCTGTTCCTCTTTTGTGACCTGTTACTTACAAGGACAGATTAAACAAGAGTTTTTTTGATCCCATATTTCTTTGGGTCTGGAAGTGTTAGCTTTCAAATACTTTGGAATCCAAACACATTTTCTTTTCTCAAAGTTACTATAATTAAAGCTAGATAAAGGCTTTGAGTAATGAACATACTTGATACCACATAATTGAAGATTTCTGAAATAACAGTCATTAGCATAATTTCCAGTAATACCACAGTAAAAATATTTAACAGTAGATATACTTTTTCTTTTGGTTCTAGGAACAAAGTAATTATTGAATAGTTTGGGTTTTTCTCCCTTACTACCAATGCCAAAACTTTTATTTTTAACACAGTTTTTGCCAAGTATTTTATTCCATTCATCTTCTGCTTTTGTGAATAGAAGAGATACAAATTTATAAGTTTCTGATTATTTTTTTAGAACTTTAATCTTATTTTCATGAATAGGACAATTTGTAGTTATTGAATATAATTTTTCAACAAATTCTTGATGTTGTTTAAGTAAATTATCTCTTTAATTTAAAATAGTGTTGTGAATATGTTTTAAGTATTTATAATTCTTTAACAAGGAATCATATTTCTCTTCAATAATTTTACAGAAGGTAGTAATTTTATCATTTGAATAACTAGAGACAGAATCTGATGAATAAAAAGTTTTTACCTCGTCTTCTTTATCCATAAAGAACATATTAGCATTCATATTTGAAATCCTTTCTATATCAGAATCAGTTGAGCTATTGTAATATTCTAAGACACTTCATGTTTCCTTCATTTATATCTTATCTCTATTCTCATATTTAGCATTCTTCTGATATATATTTTCTGCCGTTATCTTCTCTACTTTCAATTGAGGACAATCAGGTCTTATATGACCCAGTTTTTTACATTCATAGTATCTTACTTCCTTTAAATCTTTCTCATCCCTTTTGAAGGTCTTTAATAATATTTTCTATTTCAGTAGAACATTTTGAATTTTTTGGCTAGTTGAGATAATTATATTTTAGAGTCAGATGAGTCTGTATCTTTTTTATTATTCACTTATTATTTCATATTCCTATTCTGCTTCTATGATGTTACCTATAAATCAGTGTTGTCTTTTTTCCCTAGAACCTTGTGATCTTCAGCTTCATCTTGCATATCAGCTTCAAACATCGTTAAAGTCCTAATACGTTATTTCATGGTCAGATCCATGACAGTTTCTGATTGTCAAAATTCTCCTGATATGACATTCTAATTTGTAGGTAGAACTCTTATAACTTTTAAGTGTTGATCATATTGATTGATAGGTTCACCTAAGGATGTCACATTGTTGACATTTTCTTTCAATCATCCATTCATCTGAGTTATGCTCTCTCCATATAACATTCTGAAAGCATCAAACATTAATTTCATTGTTTCATATCTCAATTTCCTAACATTGTCAGTACCTTAGTAGGCAACTGCAATTGTCTACCACATTTCATAGGATGTTTCGAACTGTGATACACTATTGAATTCATCTGTTCTAAGAGTGCAAATGATAGCATTCATTGAATTTGAGTTTGTATCATATTCAGCTTCTGTAGTAGTGTCACGTGTTTTTGGTTTCTTAGGAATCGTATAGGGAGATAGAGTTTTAGAGTAGAATTTGTATACTAGATTCATCAAATATATAATCATCCTTGATTTCCAGCAACCATAATTCTCTCCATTAATGTGTGGATCACGAACCGTTGACATAACTTCCCTTGGGTCAGTAATTTCCATCTTATTGTAGATATTATGCTTTTAGCTTCTTAAGACCCTTGATGAAAAGCTCAACCGTTGATACCAAATGTTAGGTCAAATTGACTATGAAAATAACACAAGAGTGGGGTGAATTGTGTCTTTTAAAATTATTTCTTGATTCTGTCTTAACAAAATAGTATACATAGCTTGAGATGTTTCTGTAACAAATAATATGCAATGGATTGAACAGAAAACTGCACAAAACAAATTATATTGGTTCGAGGCACGGATATCCCCTAGAACAGTCCACTAATCACCCTCTCTATGGGATTGGTGTATTTCACAAGTAAGTTCCTCTTATCATAAGACCATTTTTCACGACCCTTCCCCTGTGGCCTGTATCGTGGCTATCCCAAGTCCCCCTTCCATAGGATAGGGGCTAGCGACTAGCACTAATGTAAAAAATCACTAAACTGGGAAGACATTTCCTTTATAATAGTAAACCAACACAATAGAGTACGCAGCTGTAAGTAAAACACTAAGTAAAACTGTATACAAAACAGTGTGCTGAAAGTATATGGGTCGGAAATACAAGCCCAATAGAAAAGTACAATACAACAAAAATGCTAGTATAAGTGAAGAAAGGAAGAAAAATAGTTATTGGGTCATCCTCTGGCATTCCCACCTGAATGGTGGGTATAAATTGCCTCTTAAGAACCCGAAGTCCGTCTGTCCACTCCGTGTACGTCTCACCGAGTGGTCCACCTCTGGGTACCATCCAGTTTTTCTTCTCTCTACCCCGATTAGCGATGTCTGTCATTTGCAACCAACACAATGAGGTCCAGGCATAGACCATGGAGGGGTGAGTATAAAGATACCTAGTAGGGACCCCGATACCCTCAAGGTCTCACAAAATCAACCAAGGATAAAAAAAAATTACAGAATCAATGGATAACCCTTACTTAGGTGTATTCCCATACATATACCAAAGCTAATTAGTAACCCATGTCAATCATGAGGAAAACACGAAAGTCATTGACTCCACTAAAACTAGGATTTCAGTAAATTATAAACGTACATATGATTAGTCACAAAGCTATATCATCTTATTCTGTCAATAGGCACTGCTTCTAACTATACGGAGTCCTACCCACATAGTATCGATAGGTACTAACCCCCACAATGTCCCACATAAGATCTGACTCACAATGGATTGGTATGCACTGACCCACACAGGATCACTGAGCGATGACCCACACAATATCTGACCCACAAAATATTGGTATGCGCTGACACACACAGGATCGTTGAGTGCTGACCTCCGTATGATGTGAATCCAACCTCCGCCTCACTATCAGCGACTGGATTCCTCGCACCCGGTGCGATCGAGTTCCTTAGAATCTTCCCTCGAGATATCAGTTGTACCTAGACCACCACTAAACTCCACAATGAAGTAACCAAATAGATCTATATGTCATAAGGGTTCCAATGCGATAGATGGTGTGTCAATCGAACGCCCGGTCTGTGAGTTATTGGCATTTTAGTCCAAGGGGCCCGATTGGTTTTTAGGTTCAAACCAACCCGACCATACTCCCACTACGTCCAAACCTCAAATGGTGTATGCCAAAATAACCGTCTCACTATAATACTTCCATCGCCGTAGGCGGTTCATCAAACTGACACTCGTAGCCCAATATATGGGTGAAAAGGGTGTAAACTGGCCAAACAGGTTCGGGTCCTATCCGACACAGTCGGACCCACCCGACCAGACCTGGTCCGTCTCAGGGTATGACATGGTCCGTGGGTTCGACCCGGTCCATGGGTCCGACCCAGTCCGAGGATGCAGCCTGGACCGAAGGGGTGGCCCGGCCGAAGGCGGCCCGGCCGTGGGCTGCCTGACCGACGGCGGCCCGGCCGTGGGCTGCCCTGTTGAAGGCACCCGACCTCCTGCCCTAGCCTCGCCCAGGGGGGAGGAGTATCCCCCCCTATATCACCAAAACAACATATCCATTTGGGTGGGGACCCTAACCGGTGCTAGGTGGCGCCAGTCCAGGTCGTACGAGACCATGGGGGTCTCGCTACTCCCAGCTGGCCAAGCGGCCAGCCGTTTGGCTCCTCTGGCGGCACGCCCGGCCGGCCACCTTGGATCATCCTCTGTAACGCAACGACACCACATTACAGCTTCCCCACTTGAATCAATGACTCCAAACCTCCTCTTCCGTATCCCGGCCTAGCCATAGCCTCTAGCTCCATCGCGCGGCGCAACGGCGCCGCCCCCCCTCCGTCGTGGTCTAGAAGAACCACGACCCTCTACTACCCTTCAAGTGGTGTAGCGACACCGCTCGCCTCCACCACGGCCCAGCCTAGCCGTGGATCTCCTTCCACGTGGAACGACGGTGGCGCGCCCTTTTGGTGACTCGATGGCCATGCGCCGCCAGTTTCTTTGCGGTACGCTCCACCGTCAACAAATAAGAACAACCAAAGGGGGAGGTTCAGGCCGTGTTCATGCGGTCTGAGCCCTCCTCTTCATGGAGATAACAATTGGCATTTTATAATCCAGAAATTTGAAAAACGACTATCGGAGGTTAAAACTCATATATAGAATAACTCAATTACCCCTACATTGAGTTCGGTGATCTTTGATGGAGTCGCGGTAAGGCGGATTTCCTTCCCTTATCGTCGACAAGTGTCCGTGGTAGGAGACTGAGGAAGAAGAGTCATCGGCGTTCTTTACGGCCAGCTTTTATTCTTTTGACTTGGTCAAATAACAAAGGAGAAGTTCTTCATTATTCGGTTGTTCTTCGTTGGAAGGATAAAGTTCTCCAAGGTTTCTCCAAGCCCTCTCTCAAGCTCCACCAAAAGATTATGCCAAAACCAAAAATAATAGACACACTATTATTTTAATGGTCGGAAAGAATTCAAAATATTTCAAAAAATATTTAATTCATGCCATTAATTAATTTTTGGGTGAATTGGAACCATTATGGGGATCTTCTAGAGTTCCCCCATTTATGGGGAGTTCAAGTGGTTAAAGCTTGTGTGGGCTCCACCTCTTTGATTGCATGAGATGCTTAAACTTCGGGTGGGCCCCAAAAAATAATATCCTCTCAAGGGAGGTTATGTGTGGGTGGGACCCACATCTAACCTCCACTTGGAGGTTTTAACCACCTCATATTAAAATAAAGTTAAAAATTTATTTTTATTCCATTTAATTAAAAACCCCGAAAACTAGCTCCCATTATCGTTAGAACGCAACTGCAGTGATGGTCTCACTAAGAAATCACTGACTTTGCAATCTCAAAAGTGCCCTCAGATTTCAATTCCAAGCACCGGTTCAAAAGATATAAAATCTCACTCGTACGTTTACTGAATGTAACTGAACAAAACATAAGAAATTGATTCTAGGCACACCTAGCCTCAGAATCAAGCGACGTCAGAAAATTCCGACCCGTAAAATTCCCATGTATTTATGAAAAATAATTTCTATAGAAATTTTGGGTATTTACATTCTCCACACCTCAGAGTTTTACATCCCCGTAAGATTCAAATCACACTAAGGGACCAAATGGGGATACTGAGCACACATATCAGCCTCATGCTCCCATGGGATCTCCTAGAGATTCCCATGCTGCCAGCGAACGCGTACCAGAGGTATCGACTATGCATAAAGGACCTGCTCCTGTCGATCTTCAATCTCCACTGGAACCACCATGAAAGTCAATCCATCATCAATGTCCAGCTCCCCGTGGTCGATGATGTGCGACAGGTCGTGCACATATCTCCTCAGCTGAGATACGCGGAAGACGTCATGCACTCGGTGCAACTATGGTGGAAGAGCCAGGATGCAAGCCACCTCATCTACTCAGCTGAGGACCTAGAAAGGTCCGATGAGTTGCGGAGATAACTTACCACCTCAGCCAAATCTCTGAATGCCTCGTTGCGGTGAGACCCATAGAAAGATGTGTTCACCGTCCTCAAACTCCAGAGGTCTCTGTCTCCTATCATCATAAGACTTATACATGATCTGTGCAGTCTTCATCTGCTTCAAGATGATTTTCACCTTCTCTGTGGTAGCCCGTACTATCTCTGGTCCCACTAGTGCTGACACCAATGGGTCTGTCCAACATAGTGGCGATCTGCACGGTTGACCATACAAGGACTCAAAAGGTTTCATTCAAATGATGGAGTGATAGCTATTGTTGTAGGTAGACTCCACCAAATGTATGAGATCCTCCCAGCTGCGACCAATGTCGAGGGAACGAGCACAAATCATGTACTCGAGGGTCTGGATGGTCCACTTAGTCTGACCATCTGTCTGAGGATGGAAGGCGGTGTTCAAGTGAAGTTGTGTCTCAAAAGCCTCCTAAAACCCCTTATATAGACAAAAAGTAAACCATGCATCATGTTCAGAGACAATAGAATTAATTACTCCATGAAAACGCACAATATCCTACACATAGAGGTGTCCCAAGCTCTCTACTGAGCCATAATCACTGATCGGTAGGTAGTGGGCCGACATAGTGAGTCGGTCAATTATCACCCATATCAAATCGTGACTCCTAGATGTACATGGAAGACCCGTCCAAATGACCATTGATATCCCATCCCACATCCACTCTTGGACCTCTAAGGGATGAACCAAGCATGCCGGTACATGCTGCTCCGCCTTCACTTGCTGACATGTGAGGTGTCGTGAGACAAACTCAGTTACTGCCTTCTTCATACCTAGTCACCAGTGTTGTCGTCTGAGGTCATGATACATCATCGCCACTACCGGATGTACTACTAGAGGAGAAGTGTGGAACTCACTCAACACTTGCTCCTGAAGTGAAAATATTACCATGGTGTGTCCTATTAAAAAGAAGGATGTGCTCCCCACCTTCAAAAAATACATCAGGTGTCTTCCTTGGGGATATTTGAGCACGTCGTGTCTCACAGTCAGCGTCTCCATGTTGTGCCTCCCTGACTCACTGAAGGAGTGGAGGAGTGACTATAAGAGACTGTAGATAGGCTGCCCCATCCCTATCCACGAAGGATATCTGTACGGCATCCAGCTACTCTGTCACCTCTCCTAGAAGCTAAATTCGTGATCTCCTGCTGAGATCATCTGCTACAACGTTTACCTTCCTAGGAGTATAGACTATCTCAAAGTCATAGTCCTGGAAGAACTCAAGCCAACGTCTCTATCTCAGGTTCAGGTCCTTCTGTGATAAGATAGTCCTGAGACTCTTGTGATCAGAGTACACGATAAAATGTTCTCCCATCAAATAGTGCTGACACATCTTCCAGGCGAAGACCACTGTTTCTAACTCCAGGTCATGTGTAGTGTAGTTCTACACATTTTGTCTCAACATTTGATAACCATACATGATCAGAGCTCTCTCCTGCATCAGTACACACCCAAGTCCGGTCCTTGATGCATCAAAGTAAACTATGTACCATACGCCCTCCTTTGGATGCCTCAATATGGGGGCACTAGTCAGCCTATGCCTTAGCACCTGAAATCTTTGTTGGCATCTCTCCGACCACACGAAGGGCTTACCCTTATTTTTCAAGGCTGATAGTGGTGTTGAAACTCTAGAGAAGTCTGGTACGAATCTCTGACAGAACCTAGCCAAGCCCAAGAAACTCTCTACCTCTATCACACTCCTTGGAGGCTCTAAAGCAAGTACCGCCTCAAGAATCACTGGATCCCCTGGAAATACAGCCTCTAAGATGACATGTACCAAGAAGTGAACCTCTCAAATCCAAAACTGGGACTTCGAGATCTTACCATAATTATGGTTCTCTCAGAGTGTGTCCAGTACTACCTGTAAATGGTAGGCATGTTCCTCCTTAGTAGTGGAGTGAATCATAATGTCGTTAATGAAGACTATGATAATGCGATCGAAGTATGGCTGGAAGATCCAGTTTATGATACACATGAACACCGGTAGAGCATCGGTTACGCAGAAGGGCATAACCATGAACTCATAATGGCCATTCCGACACCCTAAGGCAATCTTCTTCACTTCCTTGTCTCGAACTCTGAGCTGGTGATTGCCTGATCTGATCCCTATCATCGATAACCATCGTGCTCCCTTCAACTGATCAAAGAGGTCGTCAATTCTCATATGTGGGTACTTGTTCTTCATGGTCACCTAGTTCATGTTATGATAGTAGACACAGAACCCTAGGCTACTATCTACCTTCTTAGCGAACAGAATCAGAGCCGCCCAGGGAGAAACACTGGGTCCGATGAATCCCCTCTCTTGCAAGTCCTTTATCTGTACCCGCATCTCAGAAAGCTCAACGGGGGACATTCGATATGCTGCAGTAGATATCGATGTCATCTCGGGGTATAGGTCAATGTAGAAGTCCACCTATCTACGAGGATGTAGTCCTATGACATCGTCTGGAAAAACATCTGTATACTGGTCCACCACTACAGGATAAGTCGAACACTCCCCATCAACTACTCCGAGGGTATGGGAAGCCAACTGGTGAGTGATCGGCTGTACCCTCCACCGAGTATGTCTGTCTTGTGCTGTAGAGGCTCCCTTCTCATCGGTGAAGGTAAACCTAGTCCCATCCGTGTGGACACACCACACATTTATCCTAGTATAGTCAATATGTGCATGGAATGTAGATAATTAGTCCATACCCAATATGACGTCGTAAGGCCTCGATGCTGCTACGAGGAGGTCATAGCCAAATCTCGCACCTCCTTGAGTAAGCTCACAATACTGGAACTAGTGCGTAATCATCGAGTCTACTCACGTAGGAGTCTCTAGCTGTAAGGATTGATCCTAAGGCTCCGTCGGAATCTACGAGAATTGAACGAGGGTAGTGGCTCTGAAAGAGTGACTGACACTTGTGTCTATATGAACTATAGCTAAGGTGGAGTAGAAATATATATTACCTTGAATAATCTCTGGATCACCATGGTCGAATGACTCAGCTGCCTAAAGCTATGATCTCCACTATCCACCAGCTCCCTGTGGTCAGGGTGGTCCTCCTGGTGGTGGTGGTGTCCACACCGCGAAATGTCATCCACCGTCACCTGATCGACCAACTCCTCTGCCACGTCTGCCTGCGCCCTATGGACTTCCACAATTTAACCTCTGCCTCTACCTGGGTGGTCTCTCAACTGACAGCTGATCATCTGTACGGCGGGTCGGACAATCATGTGCCATGTGACCCTTCCCACCACAAGAGTAGCACTGTCTTCTCCTGGCACATGTGTCTCTACTCTGTGTGCCCCACACAACTGATCCTAAGTCATGCGATCGACCACCTATGGGTCTGGTCCTCTTGGACCTATGAATCATCTGTCTACTACCATCTGCAGAAGACTCCCCTACATGTCGACTTGTAGGGGGTATCGTTGTTGGTGACTGCTCAGGAAGAAATCTCTCTACTAGGAGGGTTCACTCTAACACCCGTACCAGCATCGGGATGTTGAGGAAGATCATCGAGGCTCTGATATCCCACCTGAGCCCCTTCTTTGAGGTTCAGGCAATGATGAATGGGTCATGCACCATATATGTGGAGTAGCGCGAGAGGTCGGTGAACCTCGCTGAGTACTACACCGCTATCATTCTACCTTGCCGTAGATGCAGTATCTCTTATATCTGCACCGCCCAAACGGTGGCAGGTAAAAACTCCACCAAGAACAAGCACTCGAAGTCTGTCCAGAGAAGTGTCACCTCATCGTGGACCGGGAGCATCAGGCTCCACCATCTGCATGCTACTTCCTAAAAGAGACTTGCAGCAAGAATCACCATGAGGTTTGATGGTGTCCCTACCAGCCTGAAAACTCTAACCACAGCCTCCATCCAATTCTCAGCTGCCTGCGGGTCCGTCTCCCCCTGGAACCTTGGTGACCTCTTGCGTTGGAACTCATGCAATGCACTCAAGCAGTGTGTATCGGGTGTTTCTAGGGATGGTGGCATCGGTGGCCCAACCGGATGTGGTACCACTGGTACCTCCGCTGGTAAAGGGACCTACACTAAGGCCTCATCGATTGGTGGGTTGTCAGAGCGTACGACTCTCGGGGCTCCAACTGGTCGTCTGTGGGGAGGCATCCTGGAAGAAACAGATCTGACATGGTCAACATACTATACCTAGTGAGCTGACCTATTTGAGATGACTTAATAAATCTTTTAAAAACACACACGTAATAAGTGTTTTCGTGCACTGATTCAGAAATCAGTAGTTAGGGTCCTAGTGTATGGATACATCGGCCGCTGCACCAACATTGGAATCCCTAAACTAAAAACCACTCTTAGTACCCTTAATACTTTTGCTTCACAGAAATGAAATATCAGAGTCCTAAGATCGGTGGTAGAACCGACTCATTTGATTCCAATTTTTCACGACCCATCCCCTGGGGACCGTATTGTGACAACCCCTAGCCCAACTTCCATAGGCCAGTGACTGGCGACTAGAAGAAAATTCCAAAATCCTTAAACTAGGAAGTAATTTCCTTTATTACAGTAAACAAACAAAACCGAGTATACAACTGGATGTAAAACGCTACGTAAAAATGTATACAAAAGAGTGTTTTGAATGTAAAGGGGTCGGAAATACAAGCCCAACCATAAAGTACAATAAAACTGAAATGCTAGTATAACAGAAGAAGGGAATTAAAATAGATAATAGGTCATCCTCTAGAATTCCCACTTGAATGGTGGGTATAGATGGCCTCCTCATCACCCCATGTCCATCCGTCCGCTCCCTGTACATCTCGCCGTGTTGTCCACCTCTGGGTACCGTCCAGTTCTGCTCCTCTCTACCTTGATCTACGATGTTCTTCATCTGCAACCAACACAACGAGGTGTGGGCATATCCCATGCAGGGGTGGGTATAACAATACTAATTAGGGACCCCGAGATTCTCAATGTATCAAAAAATCCTACAAGGAGAACCAAATTGTACAGAATCAACAGATAACCATTACTTAGGTATAGCCCATTCATATACCTAAGTTTTTTAGTAACCCATATCAATCATGAGAATATCACGAAAGTCCTTGAATCAGCTCAAAATAGGATATCAGTGAAGTACAGAAGTACAAATGATTAGTCGCGAAGCCAGATCATCTTATTCTGTCAAGAAGAACTACTTTAGACCATACCTAGTCTGACCCACAGAAGATCAATATGTACTAACCCCCGCAATGACCCACACAAGATCTGACCCACACAGGATTGGTATGCACTGACCCACACATGATAGTTGAGCGCTAACCTCCATATGATCTATCTCCAACCTCTACCTCACTATCAGCCATTGGATTCCTTGCAACATGTGTGCTTGAGTTCCGTAGAATCGAACCTTGAGATATCAGTCATACCTCAAATACCACTAAACTCCAAAAAATAATTACCCAAAGGACCACCATGTCGTAAGGGTTCCAATACGACAGAGAGTGTGTCAATCGAACGCCCAGTCGGTGAGTTATTGCCATTTCCATCCCAGGGGCCCGGTTGGTTTTTTGGTTCAAACCAACCTGACTGTACTCCAACTGTTTCTAAACCTCAAATGGGGAATTCCAAAGGAAAATTCCGGCTCTAATACTTCAATTTTCATAGTCAGTTCTTCAAACGGACACTCGTAGCCCAAGATATGGGTGAAAAGGGTGTAAAGTGGCCAAACGGGTCAGGGTCCGGTCAGACCAAGTCAGACCAACCCGACCCGACACGGTCCATACTGGGGTCTAACCCGGTCATTAGGTCCCACCCGGTCCGAGGAAGCGGCCCGACCCATGGGCGGCCCGGCCGAGGGCGGCTCGACTGAAGGTGCCCAGCGGCCTGCCATAGCTGCGCCCAGGGGGGAGGCGCGCACCCCCTGGCACACCCGAACATATTATCATTTCAGGTGGGGACAATATCTGGCACCAGGTGGCATCGGTCCAGGTCATGTGGGACCCTGAGGGTCCCACTCCTCTCGGATGGCCAAGCGGCCAGCCGTTCGGCTCCTCTGGCCGCTAGTCACCTCGTCTCCTCCACTATGGCGTGAAGGTGCCGCCCCTCCACCACCGTGGCCCGACCTTGCAGCTTCCTCTAGCTCCTCTGTGCGGGGCGACGGTGTTGCGCCCCATCCGCTATGGTCCGGCATGGTCGCGACCCTCTGATACCCTCAGCGAGGCGCAACGGCGTCGCGCGCCTCCGCCGCTGCCCGACATGGCTGCAGCTCTCCTTCTGTGTGGAATGATAGTGCCACACCCTCTTGGAGACCCGAAGGCCTTGCATCCTCGGTTTCATCGTGGTCCGCTCTGCCGTCAACAAATAAGAACATCCACCGGGGGATGGTTGGGTCATGTTTGTGTGGTCTGAGCCCTCCTCATCATGGCCATAACATTTGGCATTTCCTAATCGAGAAATTTGAACAATGAAGAATATAGGGTAAAACTCATATATAAAATTACTCAAATCCCCCTACCTCGAGTTTAGTGATAATTGATGGAGTCGCGGTAAGGCGGATGTCGTTCTGTTGTCGTCGAGAAGCGTCTGGGGTAGGAGACTGAGGAAGAAGATTCATCAGCGTTCTTCGCAGTTGGATCCTTTTCTTTTGACATGGCTGATGATTAAAGGATAAGTTTTTCATTATTCGGTGGTTCTTTTTTGGAAGGATGAAGTTCTCCAATGATTCTTCAAGCCCTCACTCAAGCTCCACCAAAATATTATTCCAACACCAGAAATAATAGACTCACTATTTTTTTAATAGTTGAAAATAATTCAAATGATTTCAAAAATTAATTAATTAAATCCATTAATTAATTTTTGTGTGAATTGGAACCATTATGGGGAAGTTCAAGAGTTCCCCCATTTATGTGGAGTACAATGGGTTAAAGCCCGTGTCGGACCCACCAAATTGATTTCATGAGATGTTTAAACATTGGTTTGGCCCCACCAAATAATATCCTCTCAAGAGAGGTTATGTGTGGGTGGGCCCCACATTTATCCTCCACTTGGAGGTTTTAACCACCTCAAATAAAAATATAGTTAACACTTTATTTTTATTTCATTTAATTAAAACCCACAAAAACTAACTCACATTATTGTTAGAAAACAACTGCGGTGAAGGTCTGACTAAGTAATAACCGACGTTGCGTGCTCAACGGTGCCCTCAGATTTCAATTCCAAGAAACGGTTCAAAAGATATAAAATCTCACACGTATATTAACTAAACGTACTCGAAAAAAAATTCAGAAATTGATTCTGGGCACACCAAGCCTCAGAATCAAGCGCCGTCAGAAATTGCGGACTCCTAAAATTCCCATGTATTTAAGAAAAAAAAATCCACATAAATTCTGGGTCTTTACACCATTCCAAAACTGAGTAGAGGTAGTTTTCACCCTTAAAACAAAGGCTTTATAAAACATAGCCTTCTGGTTCATAACAATAGAGAATCAAAATCCACAGCATTGTGCGAGAAGCTGATACTCCACCACAACTGAATACGAGCAATTGATACTCATGATAAAAGATGTTTGTTTAAAGAAAAACAAATTCCGCTCACAGTTGCAGCACCACACAACTGATAAAAGAAGGATCTTTTTCTTTAGAAAAGATTAAAACTTAATGAATGTTTGAAGAGATCCAGTTCCATAGAAGATAATTGAATCTTTAAGAACATAAAAAAAATAGAGCGTCAAATTTACATAAATCAAAAGATACATTTTTGATGAAGTTCATGTTCCTGTGATGCTTGATCGCTGTATAATTGAAAAATAATTTTCCCAGATGATTGATTGATTTCATAAACCAAAGAGTCATCTATATCTTTATATGAAAACATAGAAGGATTTATAACGAGCAGAAACATCATTACAATTTTATAGAGCCACAGAAGATGCATAAGAAAAAGAATAGATCAAATCATAGACATCATAACCCCCCTAAAGAATAGGAATGAAAATCTCCACTATAATTGGTTTTTGAATTGATCATAAATTCATGATAAAACAGTCAGTAATGGGCATTAAATAACCCTGATAAGTCATAGAGACCGTTGCATGAATCTCTAATAATGACGTTAATTTCAAATTCTCGACGTTAAAAAGTAAAACATAAGGTTCCATCATTATAAGACAAAACAGTAAACGTACGGTAGATCATGAACGTATGTTTGATGATCCATACGTGTTTCTTCTCAAACTTAAGGTTGATCATACATATGTTTCTATCAAAACGCAGGGTTCAATACAAAAGTATGGTTTATGATCCATACGTTTTGTGATACAAACGTAAGGTTCATTATGAACATAAGGTTCCTCAACCATACTTTTCTAATTTTGTCGCACTAAGGGTTCCATCCAAATGTAAGGTACATTAACCATAAATTTCTAATAATTAAAGGTTTGTTCCATACTTTACTTTTGCTGATGGAAGAAATGAACAGTAATTTATGAAAAATGAAAAATGATGCATAGTGTTTGAAGAATACACTTAAGAGCGTTCTGCACACTTTAGAAAATTACATACAAATAAATATGATTTATAAATAACATAAATTCCAGGAAATATACTCAAAATATAATCATTAGATTAAAAAACAAGGGTATTTTTCAACAACAAAATCATCATATTGTTGAGAAAACTTATGCCCAACATTTTATGCTTGTGTATCTCATTAATTTATTTATTCTCTTATTATGAATATTCCAAATCATTCGATAGAGATTTTATCTTACGTGATGAATATTACTACACCCCTCATAATGAATGGATATCATGATTTATTTAGTCCTTCTTGTTTTTATACATTTTTTTATTTCAATATTCCTTTTTATTTTCTTTTGAATATTAGGAAACTTCTTGATGTTATAGTCAGGATATATTAAACCATTTTTAAATAAGTCCAATTTGATTGTTATCCTCAATTGGTATCCTTTACTACAACAGATGGACTGTTCTGTATCTTTCTGGTAGTTGGGATTGAGGTCAAGTATACACATACCTACTTACCCAGAGTTCTAGAATGTAATATTACTGTAAACTTTTGATCTAGAGTGAGAATATCTATGTTTTTCTCTCCTAACATTTGATATCGAGATTCAAATTTTTTCCTTTAAACTTCTTTTGGTTTCCACTGGTAATGGTTGTAGAGTTTTATATTGATGTAGTGATTAGTAATGTACTATTTCAATAACATATTACCATATGGAACCAATGTAAATGATAATGATATTGACTTAGTTGTATTATTTGTTTGATAATGGTTCTATTTTCCTAAGTGTCTGGCCTTGGGTGTTATGACAAAAAAATTTGAATAATTTATGTTTCCCAAATTTGTGTGTTATTTCATTTTATACTCAACAAAAATAAATCCTATAAATAATGAGTTGAGTATAATTAATTGAGATTGTGGGGTTTCAATTGTTATATGACCATTGGTCATTATGATCGTTGGAAACTAAAAATTTTATGTTACAATTATTGTTTATCAATAAAATTGATCGTGGTTAATACAAAAAAAATATTTGATGGACTCAACTATTAGACTTGGGCCATATCAATCCCATCTATCAGAGCTTGGGAAGGATGTGTCATTACTGGGCTTTACTATGGACCATGCCCATGACAAACTCCCACATGTGAAGCTTGAACAGAATTGCCTAAGGGAGATGTTCAAGAAAATAGAAATCACCACTTAGTCAATGTTGTCTGAGCTACCCCCATATTCTATAATCATAGCACACCTTAAGCTTATGTCCAAGGTAGGTGTTATATGGGGATATGTAACGAGGCCTTAGATACATTTCGTAATCCCTTGGTATAAATAAAATAGTTATTTTTATTGTGTTAAATATTGTGATTTTCAAATATCTGGATAAATTAAGGATGAAGTTCTATATTATTGATGAATTTTGGAAAACAGGGTATTTATAAAAAATTATATTCTTTACATAATTAATAATGTGAAGTGATTTTCGAAAAATGGTGTTCTATAGTTGCGATTAGTAATAAATTTATAGTATAATAAGATCAACATGATTTTTAGTAAATAGTAAATTATGAAATGTAACATACCCCTTGGAATAGTAATGACTAATAAATTGGATAATAAATTAGAAACATCAGCCATGAATGTATAAATATAAGGTAGACATCTTAAAATTGAATAAACGATCATAGTATAATTTTTGATATTTATGTATGTCATAAATAATTTATTAACAATTTTATAATTAATTTATTAATTTAAAATTGAAAATTATGTTCATAAAATGTAATTTTAAATTTTTACATTATTGTATTATGGTTACACAATAATTTTATGGGAGCTCGATTACTTTTTTAAGAAGTTTAAAAAAAATTATAGATTTAAAGTTGTTAATTTGGAATAAAATTGATTTGATTTGAAAATTAAATTAAATATATTTAGAAAATTATTTTAATAAAATGGAGATCATTTTTGAATTCAATGCCTCGATATTAGGTTAGGTTAAATTTTTTGTATTTTTCTGAAACATTTGAATTTTCTGTGAGTAGTAAAAATAGTGTTTTGAGTTTCAGGTGTTTAATGACATCATTGATGATGTCATCATGATGTAAGAAATCAAATAGATTGGTGAATAGTCATACATTTTATGAGGTGTCCCAAGTGGCCAATACCATGGGAAATCCCACGGGTTTTCATATACCCCCATTGAGGTGTCCCTTGGTAATTAATTAAATATTCCCTCACATTACCTTTAAATATCAAACCATTTACTCATTCATTCCATTAAAAAATCCTCCTAAGTGATGTTATAGTGCTTTTACCTCAAAATAAGTATTGAGAAGGTTCCCTAAATCCCCCCATGGTCCCATCATACCTGAATTTGAAGTTACTCTTCAAGGTAGCGGAACTTTTCACCCTCCTCTTTTAAGTCATGACATCCTTTGTGTTATGTTTTCTAGTTTCCATTTCATTTTTTGGGGGTATTTTTTCTATATATTTATTACTATCCATTTAATTTTTAATTGATGATATACCCTTTCTTCTCTTATTAAAATAATTTTCCAAATTATAAGTGACACCGTTATGTAGACAAATTTTCATAAAAGAAATCACATTTTCTCTTTTCTTTCAAGTTTTCTTTTCATATATTGTGTCAGTCCACACCATGATATTATTTATATTTTTTCTATAAAACTATTTTAAATGTTTCATTTATTGATGGGTGACTCTTGTCCTATAACTTTTTATTATTTTCTAAAACCATGTTGTATAGCTGTTATGCTGCCAAAATATTGTCTCAATATATATATCCCTTTTCTTAAGAAATTATCTTGTTTTATTTATCTGAATACCCAAATATATTTTCATTTATAGAGGTATTAATAAAGACATAACATTGATCTATTTAATTCTATAATAAACATATATAAAACCCTCTTTCCTTTTCCAAGGGTTATAGAAGAAATAACGATAATGATTCTAAGAAATTTTAAAACGTCGCGATTTTGAAGTGAAACCCATTACATTTATTCAATATGGTTTATTTATGAAATGTTTGATTACGCTATTTTTGGCTCACATGAAAATAATTACATATTCAGGGTCTTCTCCGATAGGACTCCAATGCATTGGGTAAATAATTTAATCCATATAGTTCACAAGTTTCTCGATACCTTGGTGAATAACCATGTTAAATTTTATGACACCTTGGAGATGAACCTTGGAGATATGTTCATGAATGTATAAATTAAATGTTTTAGCCACATATCAATGTTATGGTTCAAGTTATTTTGATTATGAAATACCTCGACTTCCATTGCTCTTGTCTTTATGTTTTTCATCAACTTCTTATTGATATCAAAAGTAAACTAATTCCCTTTCTTTTCTTACTAGGATTTCTACTCATCCTTTCCCTTGATGTATGTATTCGGGTTTTGAGATGAAATGATTGTACTTAAGAAGAACATATGATGAACCCATAAAAGTGGATTAGAATAATGTTTTATGTTTTTTTGTTTTATTGTTTGGGATATCTAAGACATTAGACTTTAAAGATCCTCTATTTGTAAAATGTAATGAAAAGTTATGTATTAATATGGAAGGATATCATAGTTGGTATCAAAGGATATTTAAGTTATTTTGGGAAATTAGGCATTAAAAAATTTAGGAATAATGCAATAAAAATTTTAAATATTGGAAAACATCCTAGTATTTTTGTGAGTACTGAGTGACTGGTTTATCAAGAAAATATATCTATTTCTGGATACGAGTAGTTAGAGGCGGCTCTTGCCTAGATGTACCTAAGAGTGAAAACTCTAACATGGAGTTTCGGGCTTGATCCAGGGTATCCCGGTACATGAAAATGGCCCTTGATTCACTCTTTATTATGACACTCCTAGGGGATATGTTTGGTTAGTCAAATTATTTTTATGAATCACTATGAGATATTTATAAAGAAATGTAATTTTTTTTAAATAATTTAGTTTTATTAAATAAAATACCATATAGTAAAAAGATTCGTAAGTCAAATGAGTTTCTCACAAAGGTATTATTATTATAGAAATTATTGGGAAATAGGAGGAACCGTGCAAATGGTGATCACAATGAAGCATGCACTGACAACAATCCGATGGAAGAAGGAATAGAAACATTAATGCGAATGATGATCCATCTAACTCATGTAATAGGAAATAACATGATTCAAGCTGAGATAATAATATCACCGTGAATGTAACAACTTTATTTTGAATCTTTCAGGTGTCAATAGCTACCAACCATCAGTCGATCTACCACCCCATTGATTGTTGAACAGTCGATCAGCTCTATAGATAAGATATTTTTTGTGCTCCGCTGTTCAGAGTATGTGAAGGTCACCCTGGATGTCTATCTCTTATAAGGAGAATCTGATTAGTGATGGGAATTGATTAAAAACAAGATTCCAAGAGTGTATGTTGAAGATAGAGTGTTGGAAGAGTTCAATGGGATCTTTTTCAGTAAGTATTTCCCTCAATCAATGAGAAAAATAATGGAGAATGAGTTTCTCTATATGAAGCAGAAGGAGAATGAATCTATGGGAAGCTACGATATGATCTTCACAAAAATTTCATGTTACACCTATAGCTTTGTTATGAATCCAATTGGTAAGGTTTCAGGACCCATCAGGGGACTGAGACCTTATCTGTAGAAGAATCTAGCCAACTAAGATTATGATAGTTATGAGGAGATCATATGAAGTTAGTTGAAAGTCAAATTAGTGTTTGGTGAGACCCAATGGTTTCATAAATCCAATGTCAAGAAAAGATCAACGAGGCCTTGATTTGGGATGAGATTTGATCCTAGAATAGTAGAAAAGCATGTACAACATCCCACATATAATACATGTGGGAAGAAGCATTAGAGGAATTGCCTCCTTGGGTGAAAGAAGTGCTACAAGTGTCGTAGAGATGGGAACATTGCATAGAATTTTTGTAGTGAGGTGAAGCTGCAACTTCTCAACATTAAGAACAAGGGGATGATGGGGAAGGCCCTACCTGATGTCCAATGTTATAAGTGTTGAAATAATGGGAACTTTTCCAATCACTATCCAAATCTGAGGGCAGTGGAGGTGAATCACCATCTAGCTATGCAACGACCAAGGGAACAAGGTCATACATTATAAATCACTATGGATGAATTTAAAACACCAAATCATGTGTTGGTAGGTACTATTTTTGTTCTATAAAATCTAGTAAGTACTTTGTTTGATTCTGGTTATACGCATTCCTTTATTTATTCTATGTTCGCAATGAATTTAGAATCGACCCCAAATTTTCTAAAAGAAGAGTTATCAGTCAAGACTCTGGGTGGGATACTCCAAGAATAATTAGTGTTTAGAAACTATAGTATTTACATTAGTGAGAACAATATTATCAAAAATCTAATAGTCATTCACATGCTGGAATTCGAAATTATACTAGGGATAGAAAAGCTCTCAAAGTATAATGTTAAGATCAAATGAATAAGAAAGGAAATATCAGTAGTCTTGAATGGAAAACCTGCAGTTATCTTCCAAGGTGATATATCTCAACCAGAACATTTTCTAGATGAAACTCATATATCATTCTTTATGGAGTTGATTAGTGAAAAAGAATAAGTAAAAGAGTGTTTGAGGATAGAGAATGTCCCCATCGTCCAGGAATACATTGACATATTTCCCGAGGATTTACCAAGAACTCCCTTAGAAAGAGTGGTAGAGTTTGACATTGACATCATACCTAGATCGCATATTATATCAAATATCCCATTTGGATAGAAAATGTGGTGCTGGAAGTGTTAAAGAATCAACTCCAAGATCATTTGGAGAAGGGTTTTATCTGTCCGAGTGTGTCTCCATGCGGTGCACCAGTTCTCCTTGTGATGAAGATGGATAGATCGATGTGGCTATGCATTGATTACAAAGAACTAAATGAGGTCACAGTGATGAACAAATACCATATTACATGAAATGATGACTTTTTTGACCAAATTTGTGGGTCTCAATTCATATCTATGATTGATCATTGAAATGGTTCTCATTAATTGAGGGTGAAGAAAGAATATATTCCAAAAACTACCTTATTATCAAGATATGGGCATTATGAGTTTTTTTATGCCCTTAGGACTAACTAAAACACCTGAAATTTTTATGGATTTGATAAATAGAGTCTTTAAGGACTATCATGGTAAATTTTTGGTAGTTTTTATTGATGATATTCTGATATATTACAAAAGTCATGAGGAGCATGAGGATCATCTACGGGTTATTTTGAAAACTATAATAAAAGAGAGGCTTTTTGGGAAGTTCAAAATATGTGAATTCTAGTTACAAAAATATACATTATTGAGCCACAATTTTACCAATGAAGGAATCACATTTGACCCTACGAAGACAACAGTTTTATTGGAGTGGCGTCAGCCATTAACAATAACTGGGATTCTTAGTTTGCATGGATTATCAGGATTTTATAAGAGGTTTCTGAAAAAGATTTCATGACTTTCTAACCTATTTACCATGTTATACTGAAAAGGGGTCATGTTCTTCATGACAATGTAGTGTGAGGAACATTTCTCTGACCTGAAGAAGATATTGGTTACTGATCCAGTGTCAACTATTCCCTCATCTGGATAAGGATTTGTTATTTATAGCGATGCATCTCTGAAATAGATTAGGTGTGTCCTCATGAAAAATGACAGTGTCATTTCTTATGTATCTAAAATCTTGAAGACTCATGAGAAGAACTATCCTATGCATGATTTGAAGCTGGCTGTAGTCATTTTTGCTCAGATTATATAAAGACACTATCTTTATGGGGAGAAATGTGATATATACACAGACCATCAAATTTAAAATTATATTTTCACAAAAAAAATAATTGAAAATGAGATAGAGGATATGGTTTGAACTTCTGAAAGAATATGATTGATCAATTCATTATCATTCTGGAAGATCAAACAATTTCATTTATGCATTAAGCAGGAATGACCAAGTAGTTCATTCCATGATGATGATTCAATAAGATCCTTTGATCAATGAACTCATAAAGATGGAAATGGAAATTATATTAGAAGTGACATCATCAAGCCTAACCCAAATGATATCTCAACTATAATTACTAGAGAAGATCAAGAAATTTTAGAAAGAAGCTCTTATTTACAGAACATTTTTTGAGGCTATGAAGGATGGGAAGTTTCATGAGTTTAATATTGATCAAAAGGTGTACTGAAAATCCGTACAAGATTGTGTGTTCCATATATTCCTTAAATAAAGAAGGAGCTGATGCATGAAGCTAATAGCTCTACTTTCTCTATACATTCTGGGAGCACGGAAATGTATAAGGTCAATCGTGGTCATTATTGGTGTGAAAATATGAAAATAGAGATAGCTTACTACACTTTATGGTGCCTGATATGTCAGTAAGTGAAAGAAGAGATTCAACTTCCTAAAGGGGTGTTACAACCACTACCCATACCATCATGGAAGTTGGAAATTATCACAATGAACTTTGTCACTAGTCTCCCGAGAACATTCAAAGGAAACAATGCGATATGGGTTTTTATGGAAATTCTCTCCAAGACTTCCCATTTTATCTCTATTTGGGAATATTTATCTCTTGATCAGCCTTCTAGGAATTATGTTAAAGAAGAGGAAAGGCTTCATGGATTTCACTTTCTATTTTATCTGATCATGATCCAAGGTTCACATCAACATTCTGGAGATGACTTCATCATGCTATGAGCACTGAATTTAATTTCATTACAGCCTATCATCCCCAAAATAATGGCCAATATGATAGGACTATTAAAATACTTTAGTAAATTCTAAGAACTTTCTCAATATAATTTAAAGGTGTATGAGAGAAACATCTCTCTTTAGTCAAGTTCTTTTATAACAACATCTTCCACTCGAGCATTCAAATGGAACCCTATGTTGCTCTATATGGGAAGCGATGTAGAACTTATACTTTTTGGGATGATGCTGGTGAGCGAATTATTTTTGATCCTGATCTTGTGCATGAGATGAAAGAAAATGTGCATATCATCAAGCAACACATTATGGCTGCACAGAGATAGAAAAAGAGCTATGCTGACAACCATCGAAGGGACTTGGAGTTTGATGTTGTTGACAAAGTCTTTATTTGGATTTCACCTTGTAAGAGAGCCATGAGGTTTGGAAGGAAAGGGATGCTCATATCTTAAAACAATGGCCCCTATAAAAACCTTTATCATGTAGGAGTAGTGGCCTATCATCTTGAACTTCCTCCAAATATTTCACAAATTCATGACGTCTTCCATGTATCCCTGTTGAGAAGTATATATACCTGGACCTTAACATGTACTAACTCTAGATGTAGTTCAACTGGAACGTTACCTCTATTATGAAGTGAAGCTGGTGGAGATCTTGGATCATAGAGACATGATTCTACGCAACAATACTACATACCATTTTAGGTGTTGTGGAAGAACAAAAAATATGAAAATGATATGTGGGAATCATGGGAGTCTATGAGGCAGAAGTACACACAAAATTTCTCTTCTTAGGGTATGACTTAAATTGTTAGGGATGCAATTTCTTAAGGGGGAAATAATTTAACAACCCAAAAATTTGAATAGAATTTGTTTCCTAAATTTTTGTTTTATTTCATTTTATACTCGACAAAACTATATTCTTTAATTAATGAAGTGATTATAATTAAAGGAAACTGTTGGGTTTTGACTGTTATATGCATGTTGGTCAATATGACCGTTGGAAAGTAAACTATTTACATTACAATTAATTTTTATAAAAACAATTGAATATGGAGAATGCATAATGAAATGCCAATGACCTCACCCAGTAGAATCGTGTCGTACGAATCCCTTCTATTAGAGCTTCGGAAAGAGGTGGCTTCATTGGGCTTTGATCTGGACCAATCCCAAGGCAGTCTCAAACATTTGAATTTTGAATAGAATCACCTAAGGGAGAAGTTCTTGAAATTAAAAATCACCACTGGGGAATGTTGTCTGAGACACTGTAACACCCCGAGCTTCCACAATACGCTTCTCATTCAATAATGCAATAGCTTGCATTGTACGCAACTTCGAGTTCTAAAACACCGCGACTAATCAAAGTAGCCATTATGAATAGTAATAACCACTTTTTAAAATTATAGAAATTTTATATTTCAAAATGGACTTCATTTTTGGATTCAGAATATCGAAATTAGCTTATGTTGAATTTTTGGTATTTTTCTGAGAACTTCGAATTTTTTATGAATAGAGAAAAATACTTAAAAACAAATTTTTTAATAAAAATAATTTGTAGTGATAAATTATACTATTTAGTGGTTTTAAAGTACAATTAGAATATATTTTTACCATTTTATCCAATGGTGGTCATTAAAATTAATTTAACATTGAAATTGGACATAAACAATTGCCAATCTCTTGATATAAATTGTTTCTTAAAAACACGCTATTTGTTGTGACATCGGGAATTAATTATAAAATTAATTAATGAAACTTATATGTTTGGAATTTTTTAAAATGGGAATCATTTTTGAATTTGAAATATCAATTATATCTTCGGGTGAAATTTTGGCATTGTTCTGAAAAACTTCAATTTTTGATGAATAGTGAAACCACTAAGTGGTAGTTAAATAACTGATTTTTCGTTTAAATGAAATATTACCACTTATGTGGTTTGATTTTAAAAAATCCGACATACATGGTTGTCATTAAGATGTAAAATGTTGTTCAATGAGATTAAAATAATTTTTGGTGAATAGTTACTTTTAAGTTCTTAATCACGATTAGAGGTAATTAGTGTAGTTTAAGGTAAAAATAATTTTTTAATAATATGAGAAGAGGTTGACACTTGTCCTACTCTTATTGGATGTGTCATGGCCGACCAAGAAAACCCATGGGTCAACTTGGGGACCCAATGGATCCACATTGGTTGGAAAATGACATTAATATATATTTATTTAATGTTAAAATTAAATTGACACAAACATGAGTTGTTTTACTAAAACAGTTTTTAAGTGGGGTAACACAAGTCCAAATTTTGACTATAAATATTCATTAAAAATCTAAAAAGATTTCCTACATCATAGTAATTTTTTTTATAATTTTTAGAAAGTAAATAAATTAAATTATTTATAACATCATTATGATGCAGCGATGACCTCATTATTTAACGATTTTAATAAAATGAAAATATAATGTAAAATCCAAGGCTTACACTTGTCCAAAGACTATTGGATGGGTAGATTTCGAACCCTTATCACCTTAGCCACGAATTATATAAGTGTGGGACCTTTAGAATCCGAAAAGCATTGTATAATAATGTAACATTTCAATCTTTCCAAAAGAGCCCCTCCTCTCCACTTATAAAAGGCCCCCACCTCTCCCACCTCATTTACACTTTCAAGACATTTGGCTCGGCCAACCACTGCCCAAATACTCTCCCAACTTCCCCCTATTACTCCTAGAAGCCTCACATTGGGCAGAAATCTTCCCAAGGAAGCCTTTGGCTCAAATCAAAAAGAGTTACCCGATTTTGAGGTAATGTCTTCTCTAATGTTGTTTTGTTTTATTTTTCTACTCCAACCCCCTAAAATATTTTTATTCATTTCTTTTGTAACAACACCAGTATCCTCAATATACTATGATGTTGTTATAAGAAGGATTCGAGCTACACTTACACACACCTACATCTAATGGTTAAAGAACATACCGTTTCTGTGGATGGCGAATTTCTTCCTCACGAAACGATGATTGTTCAACACTCATATAACACCTTCAAAGGTGGACATTAAGATGTCACTATATTTATATATGATATAAAACATGTTTATGTTTTACTTATGATTCTGTATTTCTCATTTATGGCATACTTTATGATTTCCATTATGGGTAAAACGCGATAATTTCATTTTAGGAAGTGCGGACTACCGCCCCCTCAAATGATTTGAATCGTTAATGCCATATGTGGGATGTATAAAGGATGGAATAAATGGTATTATACACTATATTATACTGTAATTATATTATAAATTTATATCATTATGATTTCATTCCATTAAATATGAAATAGAAATGAAAGTAGCGTTCATGCGTACGTACGGCTTACCGTCTCCATGAACGGTGCATTTCATTTCTTACCTCTAAATGTTACGTGAAATTACGAATGAATGTATATACTGTATATATATGATATATATGATATCTACATCATGAAAATAATTCTGGAGATAATGGATATTCTACCACATAAACAACTTGTAATTATAAGAAGTTTATTGTTGACCCAAGTATCAAAGATCGAAAAAAGGACCGTTATTAACTTAAATAATTACATAATGTTCATATCATTGTAATAAGTGATATAAAAAGGATAATGAAATTGAAAATGGTTCTTAATAAGTTATATATTAACTCTAGTTTATTATTCAGGAGGTTAAAGAACGGTTGAGTCAAGTCAGACACGAGGTAAGGGAATTTCTTAACCCAATTTACATTCTTTGGGTTAATCTCCTACTTTCAAATTATGTCATGATATTATTATGTCTTATTCTGTATTTTTACTTTCTTTATGTGTACCTATAGTGAATACACATAATAGATCTATTTTATTTTAAAAATAATCTTCTTAAGGACTTCGCCTCAATCTCCTTTCATTGAGGCATATTTGGTTTTATACACAACTTTATTTTATACGGTGTATAAACGCCTTTGTTTTTTACGTTTATTCAAAAGGAATCTTTTTTATACGAAGTGTTTTTCTAAACGAAAAAAGGGAATGTTTTTCTTCCCGTACTTATGTGGCGACAACGACTTCTCCGCGGCTGTGACCTTTATTTGAGTTTCGGCTTCCTATACAAGCCATCATTTTTTTTAATGAAAAATAAATACAAAGTTTTAACTTTCTTTTATTTTGGTATTGAAAATGGTTTTGAAAGCGTTTTTATTATATCAATGTGTTGTATTGATATCTTGTGATTGAAATGAGGAAATGTTATGTTTCCTTTATGCATGTTTTATGTGATACGATTATGTTATGGTTTATGATATGTTTAAACCTATTCATATGAGGAATGTATTGGACTTAATAAGTGACGGGTGGAGCCCGCTATAGCTCCTCGATGCATCGGTAGGTCTCATGAGACAACTAGACGTGGAATTGGCCGAGGCCCTTTCCCAATTTGATTTATGGTTTTGGCCGAGGCCTTAATCATTTTAGATGTCTTGGATGAGTCCTTGACAAAATGTTTCAGAATGTATGGCATTTTACATTCCCTCATTATGAAAGTGGTTAATGATATTTCATGTGATTATTCGACCAGTAGAATATCCATGTGAAGAATTAAATTGCATTATCTCATTTTACTTTTTCCATATTATGTTGATGTTCAAGTTTAAAATGCTTTTGTTTTAGTTATACATTGCCTTAAATGTTTATATTTATTTATGAAAGCTTCCGCAATATTGTTATCCTTACTGAGCATATGAGCTCACCCCTTTCAATGATTTAATATTTTCCAGGATGTGAAGAAGTATTTTAGGAATGAAATGCAGGGATAGTCAGAAGAGGATATGAGTGTGGACTATGAAGACTTTGTTATTGTTGTTTTTCACCTTATGTTGTAATGTAACATTTATGAATGTATCTAGTGTTTCCAAGGCTACTAAACTAATCGGTCTTTAGAGACTTGATCTTTTGTGATCATTCCAATGTTACGAAGTAATGCACCGACTCTGGGTAGCTGGGGTCGGGGTGTTACAGTTGGTATCAGAGGCAGTTTAGTACTAAACTTGGAAACTAGATTTAGATAAACTCAGATTAGAGCACATAGCCCAAAGATAGACTTCGAAGATTAGTATAGAAGAACTTCCTAGAATTTTGTTATTGTAGAGATTTTGTGAGTTTTCTGAGAAATACATCCCTGTCTGGATACGAGAAGGTAGAGGCGGATCTGGCACAGATGTACCTAGAGGTAAAACTTGAAAACACTGCTTTGAGCTACACTCGAACGGGAACTGGTGCACAACAACGGGCCTTGCTGCACTCTTGGTTATGACACTCCCGGGGGATATGCTTAGGATAATTCTCATTTTCTTTACAAACCACTATGAAGGGTTATGAGTATATACTTCCTCAAAGAAAACATTTTTATGATTATGGACTATACCCATAAATAGTTCAATTAGTGTTAAGTGGTTTACAAGTATGGAATTCTGTATTTTGATTCATAAACTAATCTAGTTTATGCCATTGTTTAGAAATGGCGCCTAGTGGAAGGAATGGAAACCGTATCAATGAACACACTCCGTGTAGGGATTTCCCTCCCGCTCAAGATAATTATTGTGGATCTGGAGATACAACCGGTGCTGATCAACTTATTACCATACTGGGACAACTCACTCAGGATATTAATAATAACCTTACTCGTATAGAGCACCCTGATCCGCAACGTGGAGGATCAATGTTAGACCACTTCATGAGGAAACAACCACCAACTTTTATTGGGGGTACAAATCCGTTAGTAGCTGAGCAATGGATAAAATCCTTAGAGAAAATATTCCATGCCTTGGGGAGTAGCGAAAGGGAGAAGGTTGTCATGGCAGTTTACCACCTCACTGGAGATGTCGATCAGTGGTGGTCATTGATTCAAAACACAAAGGAAGATGATGACGTATCGAATATGGAATGGAGGGAGTTCAAAGAGATTTTCTTAGAAAAATACTTTCCACATGACCATCGAGCAGATATGGAAAGGCAATTTCTGAGTCTGAGACAAAAGGAGGATGAGAATGTCACAAAGTATGAGGCCAACATTACACGGTTAGCGAGGCATGCTGCAGATTATATACGTAACCCAAGAAGTAAGATTGACCGTTTCTTTGATGGGTTAAAACCATTTCTCCATCGAGCTTTAGTATCACAAACCTTCTCTTCATACGAAGATATTGTCTCATGTGCTATCAAAACGGAAAAGGAATTCTCTAAGTCTCATGACTTTAAAGAAAAGAAAGAAAAGAAGAGAACGGTGGAACAAGAGACGGATAAAGGGAAAAAGGGAAAGAAGGATTTTCCATTATATGATAATTGTGGGAAGAATCACCCTGGTACATTCCTAAAAGGAATGAGAGTTTGTTATAAATGTGGAGAAAAAGGTCACCAGGCGCGTGATTGAAAGGGAAAGAAAGAGGCTATCAATGTTGAATGCTACAATTGTAGGGAAATGGGGCATTATGCAAATGAATGTACTAAGCGTTAGAGAAACTTACCTCAGAAAAGGCCAAGGGATCAAGGAAAATCCTATGCTGTTACTAGAGTTGAAGCATAATAATTAATCTATTAGTGCTTTTGGACTCATTGATTATATTCTGGTTATTAGAATAATGTGATATATATATATATATATAAGGATTGTACTGTAGTACTTGTTGATTTTAGTAAGGTTTTAATATGATGAAGGTAATAATATTTTTAGTATGTGACAAAAAGAGAAACTTTAATTTGTTTGGGGAATCTGATAAATTGATTTTGGAATTAAGAGACCTTTTAGAGAAAGTCTGGACAGAGGTATAAAGGTTGGAGTGGATTAAGTTGATCTTTGGATAGTATTTTTTAAGGTTAAAAAATGTTATGAAGATTATTTTTTGAATATTATAATACTATAGTTTTAGTAAAAGGACAACCTGCAGGGTGGGGCAAAACCTGTCGTGTCGGACAAAGCTGCAGGAATCGAACCCACAACCATAGTGCGACAGGCCATTATTTCCTACCACTAGCCTACAGGAAGTCCCTGGTTATTACAAAATAATTTTACTAATCTAAATGGTATGTGTTAACATTTGGAACCTTATACAATTAGGATAAGTATAATATTTTTGAGTTCTATTATCTTTTTGAGTGAAAGATGAGTTAAAGGTTGAAACTCTAATTGTCAAGCATAAATATATATATACCTATCTCTTATTCAATGAATAAATTCATTCTTAAACTTTAGTAAAGTGATATTAAAACAAAAAAAATGTGTTATCCTAATACCTTATGTCTTCTTGAACTGATGATATTTTAAATCAACATAGATTGAAGGCTTTGAGGACCTCAATTTGACAGTTGATTGTGATTGATGACCTCAATCACTCACTACAAATATTTACTTTTTTCCTCCAATTATATGTCTCTAATTACCACCAATTTTCTCCTTATCGAGATCATAATTTGGTGGTGACTTTCTTATTTTCATTTCCCTCTTATTAACACTAAATTTTATTAACCTTATTTTTGATGTGGGTTTTCCAAAAAGGTATTTTCTATTTTCAACCTTTTATTTTCCCAGAAAAATTTCAAATTGCGAGGATGCAATTTATTGAAGGAGGGGAGAATGTAACACCCCGAGCTTCCACAATACGCTTCTCATTCAATAATGCAATAGCTTGCATTGTACGGAACTTCGAGTTCTAAAACACCGCGACTAATCAAATTAACCGTTATGAATAGTAATAACCACTATTTAAAATTATAGAAATTTTATATTTCAAAATGGACTTCATTTTTGGATTCGGAATATCGAAATTAGCCTATGATGAATTTTTGGTATTTTTCTGAGAACTTCTAATTTTTTATGAATAGTGAAAAATACTTAAAAACAACTTTTTTAATCAAAATAATTTGTAGTGATAAATTATACTATTTATTGGTTTTAAAGTATAATTAGAATATATTTTTACCATTTTATCCAATGGTGGTCATTAGAATTAATTTAACATTGAAATTGGACATAAACAATTGCAAATCTTTTGATATAAATTGTTTCTTAAAAACACGCTATTTGTTGTGACAGCGGGAATTAATTATAAAATTAATTAATGCAACTTATATGTTTGTAATTTTTTAAAATATACAACATTTTTGAATTCGGAATATCAATTATAGCTTAGGGTGAAATTTTGGTATTGTTCCGAAAAACTTCAATTTTTGATGAATAGTGAAACCACTAAGTGGTAGTTAAATAACTGATTTTTCGTTTAAATGAAACATTACCACTTTTGTGATTTGATTTTCAAAAATCCGACATACATGGTTGTAATTAAGAAGTAAAATGTGGTTCAATGAGATTAAAATAATTTTTGGTGAATAGTATCTTTTAAGTTCTTAATCGCGATTAGAGGTAATTAGTGTAGTTTAAGGTAAAAATAATGTTTTAATAATATGAGATGTGCTTTACAATTTTCCTACTCCTATTGGATGAGTCATGTCCGACCAAGACAACCCATGGGTCAACATGGGGACCCCATGGAGCCACATTGGTTGGAAAATGACATTAATATATATTTATTTAATGTTAAAATTAAATTGACACAAACATGAGTTGTTTTACTAAAAAAGTTTTTAAGTGGGGTTACACAAGTCCAAATTTTGACTATAAATATTCATTAGAAAGCTGAAAATATTTCCTACATCATAGTAGTTTTGTTTATAATTTTTAGACATTAAATAAATTAAATTATTTATAACATCATTATGATGCAGCGATGACCTCATTATTTAACGATTTTAATAAAATGAAAAGATAATGTAACATCAAAGGCATACAATTGTCCAAAGACTATTGGATGGGTATATTTCGAACCCTTATCACCATAGTCACTAATTATATAATTTTGGGACCTTTAGATTCCGAAAATCCTTGTATAATAATGTAACATTTCAATCTTTCCAAAAGGGCCCCTCCTCTCCACTTATAAAAGGACCCCACCTCTCCCACCTCATTTACACTTTCAAGCCATTTGGCTCGGCCAAACTCTTCCCAAATACTCTCCCAACATCCCCCTATTACTCCTAGAAGCCTCACATTGGGCAGAACGCTTCCCAAAGAAGCCTTTGGCTCAAATCAAAAAGAGTTACCCGATTTTGAGGTAATGTCTTCTCTAATGTTGTTTTGTTTTATTTTTCTACTCCAACCCCGTAAAATCTTTTTATTTATTTCTTTTGTAACAACACCAGTATCCTGAATATACTAGGATTTTTTTACAAGAAGGATTCGAGCTACACTTACACACACCTACATCTAATGGTTAAAGAACATACGGTTTCTGTGGATGGCGAATTTCTGCCTCACGAAACGATGATTGTTCAACACTCATATAACACCTTCAAAGGTGGACATTAAGATGTAACTATATTTATATACGATATAAAATATGTTTATGTTTTACTTATGCTTCTTTATTTCTCATTTATGGCATACTTTATGATTTCCATTATGGGTAAAACGCGATAATTTCATTTTAGGGAGTGCGGACTACCGCCCCCTCAATGTGATTTGAATCATTAATGCCATATGTGGGATGTATAAAGGATGGATTAAATGGTATTATACACTATATTATACTGTAATTATATTATAAATTTATATCATTATGATTTCAATCCATTAAATACGAAATAGAAATGAAAGTAGCGTTAATGCGAACGTACGACTTACCGTCTCCATGAACGGTGCATTTCATTTCTTACCTCTAAATGTTACGTGACATTATGAATGAATGTATATACTGTATATATATGATATATATGATATCTACATCATGAAAATAATTCTGGAGATAATGGATATTCTACCACATAAACAACTTGTAATTATAAGAAGTTTATTGTTGACTCAAGTACCAAAGATCGAAAAAAAGACCGTTATTAACTTAAATAATTACATAATGTTCATATCATTGTAATAAGTGATATAAAAAGGATAATGAAATTGAAAATGGTTCTTAATAAGTTATATATTAACTCTAGTTTATTATTCAGGAGGTTAAAGAACGGTTGAGTCAAGTCAGACACGAGGTAAGGGAATTTCTTAACCCAATTTCCATTCTTTGGGTTAATCTCCTACTTTCAAATTATGTCATGATATTATTATGTCTTATTCTGTATTTTTACTTTCTTTATGTGTACCTATAGTGAATAAACATAATAGATCTATTTTATTTTAAAAATAATCTTTTTAAGGACTTCGTCTCAATCTCCTTTCATTGAGGCATATTTAGTTTTATACACAACTTTATTTTATACGGTGTATAAACCCCTTTGACTTATACGTTTATTCAAAAGGAATATTTTTTATACGAAGCGTTTTAATAAACGACAAAAGTGAATGTTTTTCTTCCCGTACTTATGCGGCGACAACGACTTCTCCGCCGCCGTGACCTTTATTTGAGTTTCGGCTTCCTATACAAGCCATCATTTTTTTTAATGAAAAAAAATACAAAGTTTTAACTTTCTTTTATTTTGGTATTGAAAATGGTTTTGAAAGCGTTTTTATTATATCAATGTGTTGTATTGATATCTTGTGATTGATATGTGGAAATGTTATGTTTCCTTTATGCATGTTTTATGTGATACGATTATGTTATGGTTTATGATATGTTTAAACCTATTCATATGAGGAATGTATTGGACTTAAAAAGTGACGGGTGGAGCCCGCTATAGCTCCTCGATGCATCAGTAGGTCTCATGAGACAACTAGACGTGGAAATGGCAGAGGCCCTTTCCCAATTTGATTTATGGTTTTGGCCGAGGCCTTAATCATTTTAGACGTCTTGGCCGAGGCCTTGACAAAATGTTTCAGAATGTCCTGCATTATACATTCCCTCATTAAGAAAGTGGTTAATGATATTTCATGTGATTATTCGACCAGTAGAATAACCATGTGAAGAATTAAATGGAATTATCTCATTTTACTTTTTCCATATTATGTTGATGTTCAAGTTTAAAAGGATTTTATTTTAGTTATACATTGCCTTAAAAGTTTATGTTTATTTATGAATGCTTCCGAAATATTGTTATCCTTACTGAGCATCTGAGATCACCCCTTTCAATGATTTAATATTTTCCAGGATGTGAAGAATTATTTTAGAAATGACATGCAGGGATAGTCAGAAAAGGATATGAGTGTGGACTATTAAGACTTTTTAATTGTAGTTTTTCACCTTATGTTGTAATGTAACATTTATGAATGTATCTAGTGTTTCCAAGGCTACTAAACTAATCGGTCTTTCGAGACATGATCTTTTGTGATCATGCCAATGTTACTAAGTAATGCACCGACTCTGGGTAGCTGGGGTCGGGGCATTACAGACGCCCCAAGATTCTATCACCATAGCACGCCATACACTTAGGTATTATACAGGTGTTATAAGGGTCTATGTAATAAGGCATAGATTCTTTTTATAATCCCTTGGTATTAATTAAATTTTTATTTATTATAATGGTAATTTTTGTCGATTTTCAAATTTTCTGATAAATTTAGGATGAATTTCCATATTATTGATGAATTTTGGGAAAAAATGGTATTTTAAAATATATTTATACTTTATATAATTAATAATGTTAATTGATTTTCATTAAATGTTCTTCTATAGTTGTGATCATTCAGATATTTAGAGTATAATAAGATCAACTTGATTTTTAGTAAATAGTAAAGTATGAATATTAACAAATCCATATGAATAGTAATAAATCGTAAATCGGCCAAGGAAATAGAATCTCCACCAATGAATGTATAAATATATTGTATACATCTTAAAAATGAAAAATGATCAAAGTATAAGTTTTGGTATTTTTGTAAGTCATATATAATTTAATTACAATTTTATAATTAATTTATTAATTTAAAATGAACATATATTTTCAAAAAATATTATCATAAATTGTTACATTATTTTTGTATGGTTATAAGATAATTTTATGGGACCTTGATTACTTTCTTATGTGTTACAAAATAAGTTATTAATTTAAAGTTGTTTATTTGGAATAAATAATGATTTTGTTTTAAATTAAATAAAAAATATTTAGAAAACTATTTTCATAAAACAGAGTACATTTTTAAATTCAGAGCATCAATATTAGTTTAGGGTATATTTTTGGGATTTTTCAAAAATTGTTTTTTTATGGAATAATAAAAAAACAGTTTTGAGTTTTGGGTGTTTAATGACATCATTGATGAAGTAATCATGATGTAATTACTCTCTCCAGTTTTGGAATAGTATGATATGTTATAAGGTGTCCCATGTGGCCAATACTATGGGAATATACCATGGTAAAACCAATGGTTTGGCCAATACCACTAATGAGGTGTCCCTTGGAAATTAATTAAATATTCCCTCACTTTTTCTATAAATACCAAGACATTCCCTCATTAATTTCATTACAAAATTCTCCTCAATGATGTTCTAGTATTTTTCCCGCCCAAGGAGTCCTCCCGGGGTTCCCTCAACCCCCCCAAGGTCTCCAACTACATTCTTTCAATGGTACTCTTCCAGGTAAGGGAACATTTTACCGGCCTCTTTTAAGTCATGAATTTCTTTATGTTATGTCTTCTAGTATCCCTTTCATTTTGTGGGGGTATGTTATTCTATATCGTTATTACATTCCATTTAGTTTCCAATTTATTTCATACCATTTCCACTCTCATCAACCTATTTTTCTGAATTATAAGCAATGTCGTTAGGCTCCAAAATTTTCGTAAAAGAAACCACTTTTTATCATTTCTTTCATGTTTCCTTTTAATGTGGTGTGCATTTCCACACCATGATATTATATATTTTTATTATGTAGATCTACTATAAATTATTCTTATATTTATGGGATACCCTTTTTTTCTCTCTTTTTATTATTTTTTAAAACCATGTTATATAGCCGTTATGCTAGAGAAATTTTGTCTCAAAATATCACTCTCTTATTCTCAAGAAATTATATTGTTTTTTTATATGAATACACAAATATGTTATCATTTATAAAATTATTAATCAATACATTTAATTGATCTATTTGATTCAGGAATCGAAATTCCTGAAACCCTCTTTCTTTTTCCAAGGGTTATAAAAGACATAATGACCATGTTTCTAAGAACATTTAAAACATCACGATTTTTAAGTGGAACCCATTACTTTTATTCTCTATTGGTTATTTATGAAATGTTTGATTATTATCTATGTGGATCACATGAATATAATAAGATATTAAGGGTGTTCCCTGATAGAGCTCCTATATATTGGGTAATGAATTTAATCTCTAGAGATAACAAGTTTCATGATACCTTGGTGAATAACCATGGTAATTTTTATAAAACCTTGGGGATGAAACGTGGTGATATGTTCATGTATTTTAAAATTAAATTTTTAGCCTCAGATTCATGTTATTATTCAATTTCATTTCTTTATGAAATTCCTCTAAATCAATTGATCATGTCGTTGTGTTTTTCATTCATTTCTTTTTGATATCACAAGTAAACTGATTCCATGGATTTCCTTACTAGGATTTCTACTCACCCTTTCCTTTGAAGTATGTCTCCATGTTATGATATGAAATAATTATACTTAAGAAAAACATATGACGAATCCATACAAGTGTATTAGAATAATGTTTTATTTTTTCATGTGTTTTTTCTGATTTACAAGACACAAGACTTTAAAGATCGTCTATATGAAAAATGTAATGAAAAGTTATGTAATAATAAGGCGGGATGTCATATTGGGTGGTGCTAGTTCTCATTCTTAATAGATCTTATGGGTTACATCAACTCAATGTCTATTACTAAAAACTCAATTGACTCGTGGTAAGGAAAAATTATCTATTTTCATTATTTTATGATCTATTTGATCAGTTTAAATGGTCAAAGTGGTTTTCCTATATTGATATTTGATCTGGATATCATTATATTTGAATAAATGAATCTGACTTTCATAAAACTACCTTTTAGATATGGTATATCAATTATGATTGCGTTTTTATTCCTTATATTCTATCTAATGTTCTTATCATATTTATGGAATTAATGAACAAAATTTCCCATGAGTCTATTGAAACCTTCATGGAATTATTCATGGATTATATATTTTTTTACTCAAACTGTAAGGAGGATCATGTGTGTCACCAGAGAGAAGTTCAATAATTGTTGAGAAGTCATCGTCTTTAATCCATTCTATAAAAATGTGATTTCAAGATTTATGAAATGAATTTACAGGGATAATGGGTGTCAGAACATGGTATCTTAGTAGATAATATGATGGTGAAATATGTTATGAGATGGTAGAAACCACACAATGTTTTTGAGTTCAGATATTATTGGGATTTTTATATTATCAATAATTGGTAATATTATTTCTCAATGATGAATTTTTTTGTGACCACTCTATCTCATATGGGATTAACATGTGTTTGGGATGACTAATATTGCAGTTCTTTTATGGAGTTGAAACATATTTTGACTAAAAAAATGGTTTTGACTCTTCAAAATGTTTGGCAAGGCTATGTAGTCTTATGAGATGCATCACGTTCATGTTTTGGTCTCATTATTGTGTAGTTTGAATAAATTATTTCCAATGGATCATGAAATAATAGGACACATACGAATAATTATCAATCTAATGACCTTGAAAATGTAGTTGTGATGCTCATACTTATGATTTAGAAGAAATAACTTTTTGGGTTTCGTTATTCACGTATGTTTTTACTAGGAAAATTATAAATGATATAGTGAAAGAATCATTAGAATATTTCTACATGATGGATCTTTTTTCATGGTTTGATATACATGTTTTGGAATTAGGGGTTGTTGTTTTTTTGTCCTGTGATTGGTTGAATTCTTATCTTATATGGATTATTCTTTGGGGAGAAACACATAAAATTAGTTCTATATAATTAGAGAATATCATTATGATGGGGTCACTGTAGCTGGATGGTCATTATCCAAAGAGAACACAATATGTAATTAGGATCATTTTTTTGTTCCATTAGTGGTGAGGATTGTTGTGATAAGGGGTCTCCATAATTCCCAGTGGTAGTGCACCTAGGAACCACAAAGTTGTTCAATGACATGAGGCATATATTTTTTTGAAATGGTATGAGACAAATCATTTATGATTTTGTATCACATTATTGTACATACAAATATGTTTAGGCCACACACTAGAGGCCCTTGTATTTACATTATCAAATTTTAGTGCCAACATAGAAGTGAAATGAGATATTTATACACTATTTGTTTATGTTTCCATGTACCCATAAATAGAATAATGTTATATTTGTTGTGATCAATATTCTAACTAATTTGGATCACTTTAATCACATTCATCATAAAAAAAATGTTGGGGACTTGGAAAATATATTTGTGAATGAGATTTTTTATTTTCACGGAGTCCCGTATGATAGAGTCTCTCATACAGATTTTTCGATTACTTCCCTCTTTTAGAGAGGCCTTCAAGAAGAACTATGAACTGAAGTTTATTTGAGGATGACATAAAAACATTGTTAAATGGTTATATAGGAAGAGCTATAAATATTATCAAGTATTTTATTTTCTCCCATGTACCTGAAAATCTTAAAACATTGGGTAACCATATAGAGATGTTTGAGTTTTCTTATAAAAATAGTTACTTTCCTACAATAAAGATGAATTCATTTGAGGCCTTCTACGGTCGGCCCAATAAATCTCTATTCTGTTTGTCTGAGGATAGTGAAAGTTCCATGGATGAAATAAGATTGGTTCACCATAATATAGAAAAGATTATGTTGATTCATTACAGTGTATTGATGGAACTAATATAGTTTAAACATTAGGCTGATCTTTAATATAGAAAATTTTATTTTTTAGTCGGTGATCAGGTGTTCATGAATTTTTATCCTTGGTTGGGTCATCGACTTCATGGGAGAAATAAGAAGAACTATCCACATTATTTATCACCTTTCGATGTTGTGTAGAAGGTGTGTAATGTTTCATAATATTTATCAATTTCTACAAATATGATATTAGTACATTACATGGTTCTTGTACCGCCATTGAAAATGTATTTTTCTGTCCATCTCATGTTCTATGTTAGAGTGGTCTTGATCTTGAGCTAGATTTATCCATATATGAACCTAGAATATAGTTAGTATTGTTTAATATGAAACCAATGTACTTAAAGAGAGGAATATTCTGTTGGTTCATGATCAATGGATGCATGGTTCAGATACTCATGAGACATGGGAGATAGATACACTATCGAGAGAGTAGTGGCCTCTTCTTTTTGACATATAAAGTTCATAGAAGGCTATATAGGGATACAAAATTTCCCTAGCAGGGATTTTATAACATTCCATAATTACTTTTAGGAAATAATGTCCACATTTCATTAATATTTTTTGCAGGATTTAATTTATGGGTGTTTCAGGGAAAAAATGGTAAATTTTTTGACATTTTTTGATGTGTAGAGTTCGATCATGGTTTTCAAAAATCGTGCACCCACCAAGTTAAAATGTGCAAGCCCAAACAATAAAGGGTGGTACTACTAGTTCACTTCATTGAATCCCCATGTGTCCATGTAGTATAAATTGTGCACCCCACTTGAAGAACACATAGTAAGGGAACACATTGTGTTAAACAATGTGTCCCTTACTTACTAACTGTGTGTATGGAATTTATTAATTCTGAAAATTTATAAAAAATAATTTTGACCCCAGTTTTTGTTATTAATATTTTCATTCGACCATAACATGATTTATTAGTCTATGGAGGCTCCCAATAAGTGATTTACACCTCTAATACAATTTTATATTGGATCAAAGATTGGAAAACAACATTCCATATTTTCCTTGTAATATTTATTCTCATTTTCTTTATCTTTAGATCTATTCTTACATCATCCTTTCTGTTTCTTATAACTATGTGTTATTGGAGGATATAATCGACAATTTTTTAGATCATTAATCTAGGTTATATTTTCGGATCTCCTTTTCTGATGTTCTTTATTAGAGTTTCCTATTCCATGATTTGTGTTTCATGATCTCATGATCTATGGTAGGTGGTTCCAATTATCATTGGTCAATTGATTTAATAAAAAATTATATTATTTATATTAAATTACATTCAAAGGGATTTTGAAAAACCAAATTCATATGAATTGGTATTTGAATTTTATTTGGTATGAAGTTGGGGGTGAAACCCCTAAATTCCACTAAATTGAAGTGTGTTTTCTGAATTTGAAAAAATATTGGGAAATTATTTTTTTGAATTATATTATGAGATTGATTTCTGGAACTGATGTCAATTTTTTATTTAAGAATAAACCAAGTCATTTTTTTACAAGAAATCATTTTTTATCCTATAAAATTGAAGAAATTGATTAAATTATAGTGTATTGGAATTTAAATATAAATTCACATATTGAGAAGGAAAAATGATACAATTTTATTTTAAACTATTTTTAATTAATTTTTATATTATTGAGTTTTGTTCAATCTTATAACATCTTAATTTGTTTGTGAGTTACTTAAGGCATAACATTATTGATTCTTTAAAATTATAAAAAAAATAGTTTATCTGGTCACATCCCTGAGAGGATAGTAATGAGTTATGTTTGACTACTTTATTTGAGACATTTGTATTCATATATCCATGATCACCTATTTGAGTGTGTAAGGTGATCATATCACGGAACTACCGTATCTCTTGGATGATGACCATATCGTTATTTTGTTATTACATAGATGTATATTCCATTTTTTTGTAAAACATTTCACTTGTGACTTATGAGTTTATATAATCTATTTCATATATACTGTATAGTCATCAAATGAATAGAAGTATTTCCATTAACTAAAATGTAATGAATTATTTGTTTAAAATATTTTTTTCGACTACCATGAATACTCATTTAAAATTCAAATCTTTATTCGGTTAATTAATTTGGAATCTTATTGTAGAATAATTGTTGAGACGCTATGGGGATTTTTGCTCACACCATACTTGTTACATTGGGAATTTATAGATCTCCTCCTCCCATGTTCAATGAAGAGAAAATAGCACTTGGATGAGGTTGTTGATGTTGATACTTGGGATTTGACCTTCTATTTTTGTTGGGATATGGGATTTTTACCCTATTTTAAGGTACTTTGGGGTTGTATAGTGGCTTTATATACCTGTTTGTATTTTGGTATTCTTCTCATTGTTTATTTTTTTTATTAGAAAACCGACTTGTACATGTTTATTCCACTATTAATTTTGTAAAAATTGTTCCCACCATTATCTTGTGTGATTGTAGGTTCCAGTTTCCAAATTGTGTGGATTGTGAAAACCATTTTACCCATGTCAGTGTTGGATCTAATATTTGGTAACCAAGGTATCCGAGATGGTTTTTGACACAAATATACCTGATAAACTATCACCCACAATTACCATTCCCATCATTGATTCTATAAAAAACAAAAATTTATAAGTGAACAAAAATCCCATATTATGATATTAGTAAACATCTCAATAGTAAACCAATATTGACCCTTAACATCTGTCCATAAGATATAAATGTTCATTTCATAAAGTAAATATCAAATAGGCATAACCGAATTATATCACAAACATATCAACATAAATAATGACTTAGAAGACCTTCTCTTTCTACAAAATCTCCATGATAAATTGAACCTTGGTAGGAATTATAACATATTCCCCAACCAGGATAATTGAAAACATGACTCACATATATCATATGTTTATATTTTTCATGTATATTCCAACTAATGTCAAGAACATCTGTATCATTGGACAACCCAAAATCATGTTACACATCCTATTAAATGGGATTTTCCAAGTACATATTGAACTAACTCATAACACATCCATCTCTCGAAATGTCTCTATAGGCCCCAACACACTATAATCTATATAAGAAATAAGAAAATAACATTTCCTAAAGGATAAAAAAGGCAGATCAAATATAACATCATTCTAGACAGTATCATCATTATAATAATCCATAGGCAGGAAACACAATCACATGTCAATGCTACACACACAAAACTCATTTGATCAAGCATCACACATTGGTTTCTCAATCCTATATATTCATTCCACAAATCACTCCAATTATCCATACAATAAAAGGAAAAATATAAGGTCTTTATATATCAGAATTGATGATGAATTAATCTAAATATCATTAAAAAAATATCACACAAATCACATCTTCATGTTTTTTAGATCCATCAACACACATATAAATCCTTATAATAGATTTCAAAAATTATATTTTAAGAAGAAATAAAATATCACAAGTAATAATATAATATATCTCTATGATAATCTTGAATATTGATGAATATTTCTTCTTATCTTTACACATCATTTTTTATAATTATAATTTTAATAGTATTTTAAAATTTTCCAAAAAATATCATAGGGGAACATCACATACTAATTAGGATGATTTTATAGAAAATATATTACGATTTTATCTCTTAAAAACTCAACACCCAATAATGTGGAGAGATGGTGAGTTTTACTCCATGCATAAAAATAAAAAAGTAGAAATTTATTTATTGAATAAGGATTTAACAATACAGAATAAGGTTTTTTATAGATATAATAGAATTACTATAATAATAAAACTAAAAAATCCTAATGGTTTAATAATATTAATGGACGAAACTACGTACATGTTTTCACTATTAGACCCTACAAAATTAATTATTCCATTAATTTGTGTGTTATACAAATATTCAATGTAGAGTTATTAAAATCCATTATATAAGGATTTAAATATTTGAACGAGTCAAAAAATTAAATACTACAATTTATGGAATATAAATACACCTGATACTCATTTCAAGTATAAACAATGAAGAATGAAATGCGAAATGGAGAAAAATATTCCATTACATAGAAAATGCCACACAGAAACGATAACTATGTTTTATGCTTATACAGTTTATATAATTGTAAATTTCCTTTAGAAGTGATGTTTACCTCTATTCTCCTATAAAAAATTTGGATATAAACTTACACATTAGTCACACAACACTTACACATCTGTTATAATAATCAGAATACCTTTATATCAGACTGAGAATAAAAATAAATAATATTTTAAACTCATATTTTACTATTAAAATGTGGGTTGGTACATATAAATAGTGTAATAAACCATTACGAAACACTAGGAAGACATGGGATACCCTTATTTAACTCTATAGTCACCCTTACACAGTGTTATATACCATTAAATAGAACATGAAACTCGCAGGTTTCCCTTATGAAACTCTGAATGTTCCCTTATGCAGTGTTATCTACAATTAAATTACACTTATACATATGTATTACCTTAAAAACATGTTTAAGTCCCTATATCACCATATATAACCACTCAAAATAAAAATGTACTTTTACATATCTAGGAAAAATTTATCTGCAACATTACAAATCCTATAAAAAAACCTTTCTACACTTACTCAACACATGTTAAAGAGGACTCTCCTATACACATCATCATAAAACCATAATTAATGTTGTATTTTATTAAAAAAAATTAAAATTCCTATGAAAATTACAAATTAATTTTTCAATATGGGGTTCAGTGAAAATTTAAAATTTTATGATGATATAATTCCCCACCTCTATTGTATTCTCATCCTTGAGATGCATTTCTAGCAATATTTCTCTAAAAAGCATAGAAAAATATTTTTAAACACAATATATATATGAATTAATATAATAAATGGTATATAAATCATTTAAAAACAAATAATTATGCAATTACCACCTTTAACAATTTCACATCCTCAAGAATATATTTGTATCATCGATAAATTTCTCCTCACTACATGAGTTTCTCTATTAAAAATTAAAATTAGTTTAGGTTTCCCTAATTAAATTAATATTATAATTTTATTTCAAATAATTTAATCATGATATAACCTTTTAAAATTCATATAATCTTTTTACCAGCTCATGGAATGTCTTCCATTGTTTCATAATATTAATCTCATTTTAAAATCAAAAAGCCATTTAATATTAATCCCATTAAAATAATACTTTTTCACATTACACAATAGTACTTGAAAAACAATTTTATAAAACAATCCTTCCATAAAAAAATTATTTTAGGAATTTAAATCACTATTAAAATATCTTTAATAAATTATTTAATACAATATATTAGGGATTTCTTGGATTTAAGAACATCACCAATGATATTAAAAAAAATAAAAAAAATAATTTAATGAAAAAAATCACACCCATAATAATAGAAATTAATTATTAAATAATAATTAAATTCAATTATATTCATAATTTAGTAAATAAAATTCATATTGATATCTATAAAAAATAACATGAAATAAAGGAACATAAAAAACACTTACCTCTTTTTTAAGGCTGAAGACCATATTACTAACATCTACATGTTAGTCACAACCACATATATACAATCATGAATATAAAAAAATATGTAAATATAAAATATTTTTGAAAAAAAACACAATATAAATTATCAAAATTTCAATACATTTTTAATTATTTGGTCCTTATAAAAAGAAAGAATTATGTATATTTGGAATGTGGATTCACATCAATTTCATGATGCAGGATCTCACACTGAATCCCATAAATTTCATATAAACATGTTGTTAAATACGTAATGGTGAATTAAATCAATGGAAACCTCAATGAGAAAAAAATTATTCCCAAAAATATGGAATCATGGAGGTCCACTATACTATGCTGATTAGACACAGATATTGTCCACATTCTTATGCCACAATCAACCTAACTACTATATGCCTAGTCCCAAATCAAAGAATAAATAAAATACATGTTATTAAATAAGTAGTTTTTATTCTCCAAACATAACCAATGGTTCCATGCAAGAGTACCACATGACCTCATGTGCACCTCCCTGTATGCAAGATGTTAATTATTAGTAGCAATGGTTCATGTTTGTTTCTTTACTAAATCATGATTTGGGTCCATGTTCTCAGGGATTCACTCCGACTTGAAGGGGGACCTCTTTTTGGAATATAGATATGGCTCATTAAATAAGGTTATTCATTCTCCTAAGTGGTATTTCCATGATATCAGAGCATCCGGGCCAGTTACCTATTACAGATTGAAGGAGGCCGATTTGTTCTTTAATCTATCTCTTTCTCTATATTCGAGCAAAAAATCTCAGAATTTTCCTGTGTGTTTTTTTCAATTAACATTTGGAATGCATGAATCTTGGGGTTCCATGAAAATGTGATTTTGTTTCAATAGAGTCCAAAAACCCCAACTCTTCTCTCTTGGCTATTCTAGAACCTAAACAGAATTCTGGTAAGGTCTCATGTTTTTATAAAAAAATGGGTTTCTCAAATCCTCTACATGGATGCCCTAAAAATTATCATATTTGGATAAGTTGGATAAACAATATCTCGGATAAAATTTTGAGTCTAATTCCACAATGAATTAATAAAATTATTTCTTGTGGTGGGTTTAAGGTCATATATTTATTTCTTCTATAAAAGTTCTGACTCACGTGGGAGGCAGGATATATGGAGTTACCTAGAGGTTTTCCAACCAGGCTCCTCCCCATGTTTCATTGGAGGCTCCTTCAACTCTATATAGTATTAATGAGAGTGGATATGTGGCTCTTCTAGGATTCAAGGAAGCATGCAGAATTTTCATCCTTTCATATGATGTGCATGAATATTTAATTTTGGTTTTTCTAGCTCTTGGTACACTTAGTGCAACAACCGAAGGGGAGCGAGTCACATATGTAGCTGCTTGGACTGGGGTCTTATGAAAATTCAGGGGCTGGACATATTCTCTAAGTCATCTTTCACCCATCTTACACACTCCCTTTCAGACCATTGTCTGTTGCTTTTAATGATTCTACATGATCTGGTGATTAGTCCAGTCATTAGTTATTCCACTGCCTGGCACTAAGATTCCTCCGTTATGCAATTGTTGAAGGAGTCCTGGTAGCGTGAGGATACCAAATGGTTCTAGGGTATCTTGTTGAACCATCTAAAATGTCTCAAGAAGGACATTAAGGTTTGGCATACTATTAGACCAGACGATGAGACCGGGGTGGACAACATCTAACTAGAGATTGATAGGATGGAATAATCTCTTCGGAATATCTTCTATAACATGGAATTATTACCCACTATGAAAAGTTGTCTTCATTTTCCAAAAATCTCTTAGATATTGAGATAATTTTTAAACAATGCTTCTGTGTTTGATTTTTATGGTAAGGAGATCACAAAAATTATTTCATCAGGCATGCATGAATGATAAGAGGAGTAAAAAAGATCAACTAGAGCCTTGAAAATGGAGTCTTCACGCCAAATATAGATGTTTCTGGAAGAATGTATTTGGGAAACATTAAATACCTTCTTTTGGGGGAGGCAACATACAACTCTAATCAGGATGAAAAGGACAGTGAGAACTTCATGATTTTCCTTCAGCAGCTTGTGAGAGATTCTAATAATACCTCTCATACTACGTTACCACTGGAGGGTGATATTGAAGAATAGATTATGGGAATTCCTCGTGAATGTGCACCCATAACTGAAGGTTTTCCAATATAAACGTGAGATATAGTTGACCCACATGTTATGGAAGTGGTGCAAGATTTTTTGGTGAAGGGTCTCAATATAGGGGAATTTACTCCCCGATGATGGTCCATATTCCTAAGACCCAGAATCCCAAACTCATTATGCATTATCTCCCTTTTGGAATATTCAACTTGTCCTACAATATTTTATCCATGATCATCACAAGAAGTCATAGAGGGATCTAAAAATGTTGGAGTATAAGGAGAAAAACAGGTTTATATAGGGTAGGAGCATGCAAGGAGCAGTTGGAATCACTAGTGAACTCATGCACGATCTCGAAAAATGCCCAATGGGATCCAACGTCATCCTCTAAGATGATAGAAATAATGACTATGATATTGTCGAATGATGTTTCATAATTCCTGTTATGAAGTGGTTTGGGTTCTAGGATTGGTTTTGTGACCTCTATTTCAGATGTTACTATTCACCATAGTTATCTATTTCTTTTATTGGGAGGTGCTTTGGATACTTCAAATTGGTTCAAGATGTTTAGCAGGGATATCCTTTATCCTCTATATATTTCATATTGGCCCAGGATGCACTATTGTGGAACATGAATAAATGCTTGAATGAGGGAAGGATGAAACGTTTTTTTGGTCAGTGGGGAAGAGGGAGTATTTCCCACCTAATTTATCCTAGTGATGTGCTAATTTTCAAAAATGGAAAGTGCATGTCCCCAATTTATCATATGTATATTTTTTTATGTATGACCTCTTAAGTGAGATGAGTATTAATCCATATAAAATTCATGTCTTCATTTCCAATAAATTCTCTGGTAAGAGATGTAGAGACATTCAAGATATCCCCAGTTGTCATTACATGTACGTACCAATCATATATCATGGTGTTCCAATTTCATGTGGTCACGTCAAGAAACATCACATTGATGATATTATTGAGTGGCTATTAGGAAGGATCTTATTCTAGAAGAACAATTTTCTGTCGTGTGGTGGGTGGGATATGTGGATCAATAGCATCTTAACATCAATCCTGATGCATATATTCAACCTCAATAAACCCTCTAAAGGCATGGTCGAGAAAATAGAGATAATTATGAATTATTTTTAATGGGATGCTAAATTTGTAGGGCTCTATAATTGGGTATATTGGCATAACATTGAATATCCGGTGGTCGAAGCGGGTGTTGGAATCCATGACATCATGGAAACCATCCTGTGCATTCAAGACTGGTTACCATAAGAGATTATCATCAGGGAGTCTCTATGGGAGAGGTTCTTCACGGTATGCAACAACTCACATTAGGAGATTCCTGGTTATTTTGGAGCTTTGGGTCTGGTGTGCTACATGTTCTCCCACCTTGAGGGCATGTGCAGCTTCATGTGGTGGTTCATTGGAAAAGGCGATTTTAGCTTTTGGGAGGCCAACTAGTCTGGGGAAAAACAAGCACACCTCGGCTGTCGCTTCCCACATATTACCTTTAGAGAATCAAGTGTTAAGTATGATCTCATTCACATAATACTGAATAGTATTTAGCAGATGGTCTTTCAATATATTTTTACGAACTATGAACCAAACAGATTCTACTTCACCAAGTCAAGCATGGGTAGGTTTAGTAACCAAGATTACATGAGTCTTCTTCATGTAAACATTTCTTTGGATGAGTTGTCTCCAGTGGTGTGCTACAATGAGATTCCTTCTAGAATGAATTTTCTGGTTTGGTGTATGAGAAATAAGTCAGTTTCCACTGATGAGAACATTCAAAAGACGGGCATATACATGGATTTCTGATGCTTCTGCTGCGTGAATCTGATGGTGGATTCAATATTTCACTTGTTCTTTTCAGAGTAATGGGGCCACGTTCCTCTGGTCGTTCTTCACCCCTCATCCATCCATTTTCTATGAGACCGTGTCTTTAAAAGGATTCTCTTCCATTTGGAATAGAATCATGGAGTGTAATGAAAGGGTTTTCATTCTTGTGTTTATATGCTGGAATTTATGGGAGTCTCACAACCATGTCTGGATGGGCTCCAGTCGCTCAGTGATATTTATCAAAATGTGGTTAAGGAACCTTATTTCTGAGCTGGTTCCATTATTGAAATGGGGACTCAACTGATTTATGTTATGAAATCTTATCTCCCAACCTCACATATAGATATGAGAGAGAGGGAATTGGGCTATATGGAAACCCTCTAGTAGAAGACTAAAACTGAACATGTATGGTTCTTAAATGGTTAGGGAATGATGGGTGGTGGGGTTCTTCAAGATTTTTGGTGGCCAGTGTAATTTGGATCCAGTGCTTCTTACAGTCCGAGAAACTCCTTTGGTGCGGATGTTTTGGCAATTATCTCCTACTTAAGGATTTGCAGGAGGCTGGGTTTATAGGTGGTTGAGATAAAATATAATTCAGATGTACTAGTGAATGATATACAGGGACATCATGTGATACTTTGGTAGATGATTTATCATATTCACAGTTTCATGGTGGAAGCCAATAAAAGGTGGTTGATACATCATAGATAGAGGGAGGATAAATTCACGGTGGATTTGATGGATCATATGGGTAGGTAGGATAAGGATATTCAGATATATACTAGTTTAGCTTATCCTTCCACTAAGTTTATGAGTGTATTACAAGGGTATGACCATTTTCTCTACCATTTTCTCCTTCTGTTAAGGGTTTTTGTTTTTTTTCTTTTGAAAATCAATAAATAATTAACATTCAGTTAGTCATTGGAGTATCAATATAATAAAATATTATCCATGCAGTAGGATGTGTGTACAATACTCTACATGAACTTACTATTTACCGTTAATATAAGTGAATATTTCATGCCATTTAGTGAAATCATGTTAATAGGGAAATGAGACAACACAAATATTTACTATAAATACAAACAGAGGTTAGGTTCTGAAATAATGGCTCTACTATCTTTGACTCCATACCGGAAAAAACATCGATGGAAAACCTGATGCATTAAACCCATAGGATAGCCCCAGAGAAGACTAACACATCCCACAATATATGATATCTCATGTAAATTTTGTCTACTATATTTAAAACCATTTTATTGGTTACAAAATAATCATGTGATGTATCCCAACAGTGTGGATATCAAGATTAAATTTTGACCTCATGTATTTCACAACTTTGTCTAGAAATATACTTATATGACTCATTTGTAGAATACATAAGAATACCACATTTGATACATGATGAAAAATACAAATAAAACATCTTTTATAGTAAAATAGTAACATCATTAGAATAATACATTTTTAAAATACAAAACCATAAGTCAAGGAAACACACACATATCTCCGGTGATCAAACAACAGACCCAGGATTATCATGGCCACACACACACAAACAACAATTCTTATATCATGTATCAAAAATGTGAAAAAGTTGATGGACTCATATATCATACTCAACGACTTTGTGATCCAATGTTTGTTCTTATAATTTCACATGAATCCCATCCATTTGTTTAAAGGATCAAAATTAGTCATCAAGTAATTCATAAAATAATTCCAATTATTTTATATACAAATGATGTAAAATAAAAAACTCTATAATTGGTTGTACTTCTTATAAAATATATAATAATCATGAATAATTATTGTTATTTTTCCAAAATTTTTGGTTATTATAATTTTAAGTGTCTTTTTATCATTTCTCTGAATGCATCATAAGGATAAATTCAGAAATAGATTATCTTGATTTACTAAAAAATTACATGGGGTTTTACCTCATAAAAAGAGATCTCCAAAAATATCGAGAGTTATATCTATATTCTATGCTGATAACTATAAAGCATATTTTTTATTGAATAATACATCACCAATATTGTACAAGGAATGTCAAAATCTTCTCGGACCTATGTTGAAAAAACCATAGAATGGATGGGTTTTTTATGATGGATGCTGTGAACTAGTATCATGTATTAAAAACTATAAAATAAACTAATCATTTATTTCAATTTTAATGAGATAATCAATATAGAGTGATTAAAATCCTTTATAAAAATATTAGAATATTTTAAAGAGTTAAAAGAATCATTTCTAATGATTGAACGAAATTAAATATACATATATGTCTTTAAGGTGAAAATTTAGATGAAGGGGAAAAATATTTGATAAAGAAAACCCAAATACAAAAAATGTTTCTATATATGGATAACTATGTTTTACAATTTCAAAAGTAATATAAACTGAAATACCCATAAATAGAATATGTTACTTTTACAAACTCTTTGAAATTTATAATTTACCAATACACATAGGAAAAACTACACATTTACATCTCTTTTAAACACCAGGTTAACTTTATGTGAGTATTATATAACAATTACATGAGATTTTGATCACACAAGATACCCTTATGAAACTCTATAGGTACACTAATGTTTTGAAATCTTCCCATATATAATGCTTGATATATATGGGATTCCCTTACACTAAATTTGGGGTACCCTAATATAGGATTATATACCCTAACATTACACATAGTACTGACGAATTAACCTAACAGAACTCAAGAGGTACCCTTATGTAGAATTATATACCATTAAAAAACACGTAAACAAAAGGTTTACCCTCAATGAACCCATAAAAATAACTATATACCATTACATAAACCTTGAAAATAATAGGTTACCTTATATATCCTTGGTAAATAAAGGTGTACCAATATTAATCTTTTTGAAACCCCTCCATAAGCTTACAAAACTCAAGTAATAGAGAATATACCACTGAAAAAAACCATAAAATAATAATTAAGTTTAATTTTAACTGAATAATTAGATTCTAACATAAAAATACTTATAAATTATAAACTAAATAGTTTTTTTAATATCAATTGAAAATTTAGGATATTGCACTACAACTTCAGATCATTGGATATAAATTTTAACATGATTCATCTAAAATAAAATACTTCCTAAAAGTTCATCTTATATGCAATGTATTCAACACCACTGGATTTCTGAGGCATATAATTAGTTATTGGGGACTAACACACCCAAAACATATTCATAGTTAGTAGTGTTGTGCACAAACACATCTAACACTTTTGAAAATTTATATAGGTTAGTAAAACCTAATTGTAAAAAATAAGTCATTCTTATTCTATGGTATGAAATTCATTTATTCTAAAAACAATAATATACCATATTAGATATTAAGTATAATTATTATCTGTTATGAAATACAGAATATTTTCCTAATGTCCCCAGTACATTTTCACATCTGATTTACCATCACCATTATATTCAAGGAATTTATAATCTCATTTAATTTAGTGGAAATGATCCACATTTCACTAATAAATGGTATTCTTATGAAATTATTAAATGGTATTTATGTAGGCTTTACTATCATGAATTCTAATAAATCCCTATACAATGATCATTCAATCGGGATCGTCGTTTATTAAATCCTTTACTTTTATTTCCCAATAAAATTCCTCTAAATTTTTCCATGTAATCTATGAAAAAAAACTTCAGTGTAAATTGGCTATTTCAAACCAATATATTAATTAGAACTCCCCAATAGTCTAAAATACCCAAAATAGGGTCATAACAATAGTATTAACTAGGGTTTTACTTTAACTCATGTTATGTAAAGAATTTATATAACATAATATTTTATGTTGAGTGATTTTATTTTCATATAAATATATATCATTTATTTTATACTTTTCATAATTTTTTATTTTATGTGAGACGTACTTAAATAATATCATCCTTTTATAATATATTTTATAAATTCAATATTTTTATATATGATATTATATTTTATCATCTATATAAGTTCTAATTATTTTATGTGATAACCAAATTAAATAATTTACTACATTATGGAAAATGATTCATATTAATTTTTTTAAATTTTTATCTAAGAATGAATCATAATTTATTTAGATAATATGGTCAGGCTTAGTAATCTAAAAAACCATAAAACACCTAAATAAATGAATAAAAATGCATATTTCAAAAAATAATGATATGAAATAATCGTGATATTTATCTAATGGTTGGTTTATTGAGAGGGGATATACTGACCGTGACCCTAGAAGAAATAAATCCTAGATCCTTAACATGGATTTATCTTCTTCACCCACAAATCTCTTGGGGATAAATTATTTGTATTTTTCTTTTATTATATTCTAAAACTTATTCCCTAGATATGATCTAAGACATTTACAAATTTATACAAAAATAAATGTAGGGAGAACTTATTGCTTAGGGTTATATAAAATAATACATGACTTAAAAATCTTTAAAAATAATGGATTGGGAGATGTTTTTCATATAATAATATTTAATTTAAATATATTTTCCACATAGTAAACAATGTTATAAACAATTAAATTAAATAAATTAACCCAAGACATAAATTGTATGTTAGATCCCAGCTTCATTGAAAACATACATCCATAACCACATTTAGTTTTTCAAGCATTCATTTCTACTATTTTATTTTAAAATCATTATAAATTAATTGATAAATTAATATAAAACAAATAAATTAATCTGTTATAATTTTTTTCTTATTTATATTCATTCTATAATTTTATAAATCCGAGTAATTATTATTAAATAAATTTAATAGATTTAATAGTTAATATAAAATAATTTAGTACATGGTGAATAAATTGGAGGCCACATGTTTTATTCTAGTTACATAATGTTAATAATAATTTATATTAATATAATATTTCATATGACTTATAGATTATTTAATTTATACTACATGGAATTTAAATCCCCATGGAATGCTGTTATATACATATTTTGTTGTTTCATATAGTCATACAACATTACCTTTGTATCACATATCAACAAATATCATTCTATTAATGTGCACTACATGTACCAATTTAAAATCACATGTATTATAAAAAAATTCAAATAAAGAAGCATGTTATGTGTTTTTAGTAAATATATGATGTCTAATAAATTGTGGTACATCTCAAAATGACATTTAAAGAATTATAAGGTGAGTATCATAAATGGAGTTACATGTGTCACACGATATTTATAGCAACTACATGTTGTGTAGTCTGTGTCATTCCAAGATCTAGGATGGTAGAAAATATTTGGCATGTAATAACATCATGTATTAACACACTCGACATGACATGAAATATAAAATGTGTACCTTTTGTGGTTTTATGTGGAATGTACTCAGCTAAGATATTTCAAGCCATCCTTTTCCACTTACATGTATTACTTTATAGTTTTTATGAAATATTTATCTTCAAATAACATTTTTTCTTTGATATATTATGTTCCTCACACCACTGAGTTTCAACAAACCCCGAGTTACTAAAATATTATCATTTTAACGTGTTTTTTGTAACATATAAATAAAATTGGTTGTTATGAATATGAATAACTATATTATGAATTCAATTAATTAGTAGAAAATAAAATCATAATTTTTAGTAATGTCTATCTATTATTCAAAAAATATTTTTTCTTTAAAAAATGACTATAATTTTTAAAATAATTAAATATTATAATTTATTTTCAATTTTTTAGAAAATATGTTTTCCAAAATAAACCTAATTATTGAATTTATACTTAAATTTTTTTTACTATAAATATTTTGGAATTTTTTATGAATATGGAAATTTTAATGTATATTGAAAAAACTAATTTACATTGAAAACAATATATTAGTTAAAAAAATTTCCAATGTAAAATTATATTTTTTATTAGTTTTAAAATGTAATTACATATTTTTTATTATAAATAATCATTTTCTGTCTTTAAAATTAATTTTATTTCATGATTTTACTATAAAAACATTTTACACTTGAATATGTCATTTGTCTGAAAATTTACCAATAAACACAGTTTCTGGTATAATTTTAAATTCAAATCTTAATTATATGTATGTTGAATTTTTTAAAATAGATACCATATTTGGAATCATGAGTTCCAATCCTCATAAATATTTCCCTTTTATTTTTTTTAAAATGAATAGGAGCGATGATAAAATTTAACATCATGGTAAATGGTAATTTTGGTTATTCTAGAGTAGAATTAATTGATAATGAAATATAGTTATTTATAAATATTTATCGGAAAAATTAAATTATAATAATAGTACTTAAATTTCATAGTTGTATTATAAAATGGACACATATCCTTGGAAATGAATGAGACTGATTAAAATCAAATAAAGTGACAAAATGTCACACTTATTTTGTAAAAAGTATAATAATTTTTGTATACGATTATCCAAAAATTATTAATGAATATAGATATTCTTTTTAAATTAAAAATTATTCATCTTTGTCATGGAAATTAATTTAAAATATTTTATTAAACAATAATTACACTAAATGCTTACTGATCCCTGAAAAAATAATTATTCAACCAATATAAATGTCAAATAAATGATAAAAAATAAATAAAAAATATTATAATATGAGATATTTTATGTTGTAAAATAATTATATGTATCAACCTGAAATATTTAGGATATAATAAAATAGTAATTTTTCAATTTCAATTATGGTATTTATGTTTTTAAATGTTAATTTATTGAATAGTATCAAAATTGATAATAATGATATTTTATGTGATTAGTATTTATTAAAATAACCCAAAAACCAAGAAAATTTGAAAAAAATACAACCCTATTATAATATTATCTAAAATACCATTAACTAGATATTTATTGTCTAATTTACACAATATAAGTAGAAATTATAGCCTTTTAATAGGGAAAATTTTGTTGCTCTAGTAATAAATTATTGTAGGTGATTTAAGGGTTCATAAAAAGGATAAGGTTAAAAAAACCAAAACATGTCAATATTGAATTGGTTTATTATATTTCAACATTTAATTTTCATTAATTTTAATCCATTGTAATTATTTTGGTTTTTGTAATGAAAATTAATTTATTATAAATTAACCATTTGTGGAATTTAAAAAACACCCCTCTCCACTCCTTATAAATAACACCACTCACAATTATTTCTCCTAACTTAAAATATAAGAATATTTTAAAATATATGAAAAACACTAACCTCCCCCACTCTCTGATAATCTCGGTAAGTTTTTTTCTCACTAAAAGTCCAATTATATGTTCTTACAGGTGTCCTTCAATGAGGAGATATTCAATGTATTGCTCGTCCCTCATAAGCCTAGAGAGAGTGTATTATTACATTACATTGGTATGATTACAAGGGATAAAATATAGAAGACCCATTAATTTTAGTAGTCTTGGAATGATATATTACCTTCATTCTTCCCATAATACATTGGGAACTAATAAATACAAAAGTGATACATATTAATGTGAAATAAACTACATCCTTGAATGCTTAATCGATTATTTCTTCTGCATAACCTAGGGAAAGAAACATAATAATGATGAGAAAAAATTAAAAGTAAGGGTAAACAAAATGGAATTAGTATTGAGACAATATATATGGAATGGTAAACAATGGAATAAAATTTCCATCCATACAACTACATAACCAATAATAAATATGGAATATAAGAATCTAAAACACATGCCATAAATCAGTAAACTGAAAATAAAATAAAACCATAGGTATGTCGATGAAATTTTTTATTTATAAATAATAACTAAATCTAATATGAATTAAAATCATAATAATTTTACACCATTTTTTCGAGGTACATGGAGCCAATACCATTATAACTTTTCACAAGACGATTTCATTAATAGGTAAAAAACCATCTATTTTGGCCAACTATCTCATACCATGAAACTACTGATGCATCAAGGGGATTTCAGTAACTCGAACCAAACCTATATCTTACCAATATATTGTACTTTTAAGAAAATGTGATATATTTTTCACCAACTGATTACTCCCATGAGACTGCTGATTTATAGAGGGGTTTGATTCATCGGTCCCCAATCTGTAGGGATTTCCTTAAATGGTCCCCTACCCATGTATAAAAGTCTAAATAATGACACATATTTGTTAATAAAATAAATATTATTATTTAATAAATATCCATATTTAATAACTTACATTTTATTTATCAATAATACTACATAGGAGGATAAGTAATATCAAGGGTTGTTGACATTAAAACATTTTTGAAAACATTTAGTATTTAAATATTCTAATGTATCCCATAACAAATTGAAAATTTTAAATCATAATTCCCTAAGAAATAAATTTAAATAAATACATCACAGGAGTAATTAGATTTATTATATAACCTGAAAATGTAAAAATATACACAAAATGAATGTGGATTGATGTATGATATAAATATGTCTCTATGGAAAGTAAACTAAGATGAAACCCCTTACTACTTGATTAGATGTTGAGTTACGGGTTCTATAATGATTATCATAAATTAATACATTTAATATCATAAAATAAATTTAAAAAATTATATAATATATCAAAATTGGTAGTTGCTATAACACACAAAATAAATATGTATTGAATATGTCATTAATCTCAATGATTTAAAAAATGAGATAAAAATTCCTTTCGACATTAGTATAATTTGAGTATAAGGTTACATGAATGTGTAACATAAATTGGAACTCTTAATATAATAAAGTAAAGGTAATTCATGATATAATAGTTAATAATTTTTAGAAGGTACATCACTCAAAATAAGTAAGTAGTGAATAATACATTAATCTGTCTGATTTAAAAATTGAGAAGAATACCATTACTTAATCCTTAATTTTGGTGGTGTCTCATTTATACTCTTATATAATGGTTTAAATTATTTAACATAGTTATGAATGAACCATGATAATGTTTATAATAACATATATTACTTCTTAAAATATTTTATTACCCTTTTTTAACAATCATTCATTATTTTGACTATTTCGGGTGTTAATTGCATAGTTTGTTGAGTATGATATAACTTTTTATTTTTTGTTCTTATAAATTATACCATGTTTTCATCATCTAAAGAATTTTAAAAATAACTCTAGCGTCTTTTACAATAATTATATATGTATTTATAATCTTCCATAACATTTGGACATTAGACATGATGTGCATCATTCCTGGAGACAGTAGACCGTACAAACGCATGAACACTACATTCATTTCGTTATTGTTTTAAAATAAATAAAACTAAAAGATACATATTTAGATTATAATTCAATTGTATTACCTTTTTTCTATTATTTATATAGGTTTATAAAAAACAATCTTTAAATTTTCCATGTATGGAATGATAAAATCATACATTAATGAGAGGAAAGTAGCTCCTACTTCTCAAACAAAATTATCATATTTACTCAAATTAGAAATAATAAAGGTAAGTTATAAAAAAAATTAACCATTAATAAGAAATATAAAATAACACATATATCATATATAAATAATTTTTACATCATCGTTGACACCATGGGAGGTGGTAATGGAGAATTGAACAATTATTGTTTCGTTAGGTAGTATTTAATTGTATATAGAAATAGTATGTTTTTACCCATTATATGGAGGGGTATGTATGTTATTTTAAAATAATTATCAAAAAAATACTATTATATTTACAATATTGGTGTTTTTATGTAATCATAGAATATGAATAGTATAGGTATTGGGGAATGGAAATGAAATTACATAGCCTGAGAGATGAAAATACCTCTTAATCGGGTAACTTATTTTGGTTTGTACAAAAATATTACTTGGATTGTTTTACATCCAAGGGGAGGATTTTAGGATAGGGGTGTGATGTTTTGAGACTATGTTGATAGCGGTTGGAAGATCCATTGTTTTTTTAGAGGTGTAATGAAGGGGTAGACTTCTTGCATTTTAATAGTGGAGGGGGAGTGACACATTCATAAATAACAAAAAATATTCACTAGTGGGGATAAATCACAACTAAAGTCCTCAAAGATGAATACATAATATATTAAAGTATAATAATTTTCAATAATAACCTTATCCACCCAAAAATATTTTCAGTTTAATAATTTTGTTCCTTAACTTCTATGATTCTGCAATTTTATCATTTTGTTTTTTTATAAAAGCATCAAGTTTTCCAACCAAAGTAATTTAACCATCAAGACTAAAATCAATTGATATTTATGAAATTATATATATAATGTATTGTTAATATTATATATAATTTATAAATTAAAAATCCAATGTGTTTTGGAAATTAATTTAAAAAAAGAACATGTGATACGCTAAAACACTTCTTAAACTAAGAACGTGTGAACAATGTTTCAAAAATATATGGGTTAATGTGTTAATTATAAAATATAAAATGATCCAGTAAGATAAACTATTAACTATTTATTAACTCTCACAAATCACATGGATGAATATAATATTTTTTTTTAATTTTACATCATTTATTTAATATTATTTATTTTAAATTAAAAATTATGTTATTTTCAACATTATTAAGTTGTGATAAATTTTAAAATAAAAGTATAATAATGGAGTTGAAATATACGAGGATTATAGATTATCAATGTTATATTTTCATATACAAAAAACATAATCTGAATAATGTAATCAATTAACTTCACTTTTAATAATTATAGTCTCATCTATTTTAGTTAATTATTAACTAAATAATCACTACATTTGTGCTTCTTAAGAAATTTATGTATGGAAACCATCTCAAAAAAATAATTGATAATTTATTATTATAACAATAACCCATATATATATCATAATGATATCTATATCCGAAAATATGGTGTTTTTTACATATTTTGATGTTTTATAAATCTTAAAGGTACGAAATGTTCTTTTTTGTCTAATTCCTCACATACCCTTTATATAGGTAACTTCCAATAAATAATTATCTTATTAACCCATATATTTTGATCAATGTGGGAATGTGGTCAAACTATTGTCATCCAATGGCTTTTGGGAATGTCTACAAGTCATTTTGTCCTTAATAATAAGGTTTAGTCCCTTATTTAGCATAATCATACATTAATCAACATAATAAATATTAATATAATTCACTAATCATTTTTGTCAAAAAAAAATTATGGTCATTATTGATAATCCCCCAAATATAGGGAAATAACAATTTTTAAAGATGAGAAACATTCTAATGTTAGATATGTTTTTATATTCAATTTTAAATTCAAATTGCTTATATTGAACATGATTGTATAAATAAGTCTATAATTGATCAGATATAACTCTAAAAAAATATTTAATATAAATTATCATTAATAAGTATTTAATCAAAATTACTTTTTAACTAAATTTTAGTAATCTTCACTATACACCAAATAATGAAGTTTTTCAGAAAAATACAAAAAAATCATTCTAAAATAATTTCCAAATTATGAATTCAAATATTATGTTTATTTTTAAAAATAAAAATCCTAAAAGTGTCAAGATTTATTTTTAAAAAAGATTCTTAATTAAAATGTTGTAAAAAATGGTCTTGTGTCTGTGACATGTTGATTTACGGTTGTTTATTGGATAAGAATAAATTTTTGTATAAGGCCTACTAATAAATTATTTTCATTCAAAATTGAAAATATTTTAATGTTTTGAGTTGTTACATTTTCTACACAATAATTAAATTTAATCCTCACAATTTAAACATGATCTCAGTGATAGAGGGATAGAAAATAAAATATTTTTGATTGACACACACTGTAAAAAGGAATAATATAAAATATTCTAGATAAGAGAAAATGGAATATACAATGGTCACATGACATGGTTTAATAGTTTGGAAACATAGGTGTAAAATGGGAACAAGAATACTAAATAAAAATCTAACCATCATGTTCTAATAGAGAGTGATAGAGTAACATGTTCAGATGAAAGCTGTTGACCACCCATCCATAAATCACAGGTGTGAATAATGGTTATTGATATCATAAAAAATGATGACAATATGTCAATCTTTTTTGTTTCAAACCCATTTTTCTATAGTTAATGGATTTTTTCACAATATAATAATATAACAAATTATAAATACCTATAAACATAATCTATTCCTTTTATTGTGCCTTGAAAAATTTCTACATTGTCTCTTAGCACATGATAGAACATATAATTAAGTAATACATTACCCTCTAAAATATTATCCATTGATCATCGTAAATAATTTTATATATGAATAAATTTTCCAACAAATTATGATCTAATGAATTCTTAATTAAATTCACTGAACATATTAAGTGTACTTATTATTAGCCTTTAAATAATCATAATCGAATCTTACTTTTAACATTCCAACCATTTGAAAAACTTTATTATTTATCTTATTTAATTTTAGTAATAACATGAGTTACCATAAAACCTTATTTTAAACATTCATTACTCCTTATTCCTTATATATGACACATGTTATTTCAAATATTCATTATATCAAAAGGTGTAATAAACATCATTAATGGTAGAATAAACCACTTGTCAACAAGTATTTATTCAGTTCTATGGAAGTTAGTTCTTATCCAAATCATTTATTTATTCATCATTATTGTAAAATTTGGAAAATATTATGGGGTTTCTTCCCCTTAATCCTATTTTTCCAACAAAAATTAACTTTCAATTGTATAACATTACTTGGTACCATTAAAAAATGGTCACAAATCCTCTATGAAAATGTACTACAAAACAATCTTCATATTTTTCATTATTCTTATAATAAGTATGTTGTTGATAAAATACTATAATGGAATAATTATTAAAAAATCATATTTATTATTCCCCTTCATCTATAGTTGTATCAAAACATCCTCACTATCCAATAGCATCAATTGAGGCATATTCCATTGAAGCATGAAATATTGATTCGTATACTATCCCACCAACTTGCATTGGAAGCATTGAAAATTGGAAACCATTTTCATTCCCTTGAAATCAGGAACATTGTGTCTTTTTTCTACACACATATAAAAAAATCACATTACCTTCTTGCATTTACTAGAGTGATTCTTTCCACAGTTACCAAATGTGGTAAAAACCTTCTTTCCCTTCATCCAAATACCCATATTTTTCTCTTCCATCCACTTCATCCTTTCAAATCTATAGGAGTCAATGAATTATTTAATTATCTTGTTATCACATGGTTCTACATACTCAAGTAATTATATTATATGGGAGACTATTTCCATTTAACATATGGGTTTATATAATGAATGATACGATCCTTCTCTTTATTTACATCTTCTGAATTGGTGGAGTTGTCATTTCTTCTTATATAAACCATTTCTAAAAATTACCATATATTCTATTAGCTCGCAATATTATGAATTTTATATAAATAAAAACTAGGTATAGCACATAACATAAATTTATGAATGATAAATCATATATCCATTATCATTGGATACTATTGGGAAATCAATTCTTATAAATCCTTCATAATGGTAGGTAAATAAAATGTGATCCATCATAAGTTTATACCCTAATATTGTAAATCTTGGTGCACATTAAAGACTGTTGACATGTACGATGTTACCCCTGGCCAGGCTGAGAACATCGTGTTTTAATTGTTACTCATAGGTACAACTTTTCCAAAATCATGTCCACTTGCAGTGTCTAGAAAAAATGCATTTCTAGGAATACCCACATAATCTCTAATTCATAAAAATTTTAACTTGTTCCATTACTCTTATACCCAATTTATATCTTAGTTTAGTGATATGTAGTCTATGCTTTATAAATTTGGTTTACATGGTTTTTGATAAACTATATTTCATACCAAATGTAACAGCCTAATCCTTGAATCCAAGTGTTGATGCATTATTAAATTACAAAGGCATAATTTTAAGGAATCATATCTTAGGGATAGTTCAGTTTATCAGACATAGAAAGGAATATTACATACATGATGCACCTAATAAACTGGTAAATATGAAATACTAACATGATACCTAATAAAATGAAATAAATTGTGTCCTTGAATGCCTAATTAATGATTTATTCTTCATAACATTGGGAAAGAAACATAATAAGTGTTAGCTTCAATGCTCAATAAGGGTAAACAAAATTGAATAAGTATTGAGTGAATATGTGTGGAATGTTAAATAATTGGGAAAAAATTTTATTCATATAACTAGATAATGAACTAATAATATTGAAAATAAGAAACTGAAACACATCTATAAATCAATAAACTAGAAATAAAATAAATCCATAGATATGTTGGAGAAAAATATCATAGATAAATAATAACAAAAAATAATACTATGGAAATTCATAATTACTGGATGCTAGGAATCCTATGTACATGGAAGAAGAATAGTCAGGGCCTTTAACAAGATGGTTTAGCAATCGGGTAAAAACCTATCTCTTTTGGAAAACTATTTCCTATCATGATACAATCGATGCATTGAGGGAATTTAATTAACCAGTACCCAAAAATCATCATATAAGTATATTCTACATGGAAACAAGATTTAAGGTTTTGTAACAAACTAATTTGTCCCATGATACTATAGATGCATCACGGGGCTTTCATTCAGTGGTCCCCAACCCATAGGGTTTTCCTTAAACGACCCCCAACCTGTGTCTACCTTTCCAAATCATTCATCATATTGAATAACAAAATAAATCATATGACTTATAAATTATCCTTAATGAATAATGAATATGGAATTATCAATAATACCTTATAGAAGAATAAGTAATAACAAGGGTTGATGATATTAAAACGTTCTTAAGGAAAAATAATATTTAAACAATCTAATGTGTCACATACCACATTGAAAAATTAAAATCATAATGCTAGAAAAATTAAATGAAACTAATAACATCACTATATTAATGATATTCCTGATATAACATGTCAATAAAAAATTTACAAACAAATTAAGGTGAATTGGTTCATAACACAAATATGTTAAAATGGAATGTAAGTTGAGTTGAAATCCCTTACTACATGAATATATTTTGAGACATGATTTCCATGAAATAGTAACATGAACTAAAATATTTTATATCAATAAAAAAGTAAAATCGTGATATTTTATATCAAAATGGGTAGTTCGTATTTCCCAAAAAATATGTATGTAGTGAATATGATATTAATCACACTAATTTAAAAAGTTTCATGAAAATTCGATAATACATTTGTAGATTTTAAGTAAGGGATCCATTAAAGAGTATCATGAATAAAAAAATTAATTATAATTAAATAAATAGAAAATATTATATAAAATATCTAAATGGGTTGTAGGAATATTAATCAGAAAAATTAAGTAGTGATCATGACCTTATATCACTAATTTAAAAAGTAAGATGAAAATCATTAATGTAATACATTATTTTTTCAGCCTTTGGACTCCTTTATAAGAGTTGAAAATATGTCAAATAATAATACCAGAACCATATTCATGTTTATAATTCCATATATTTACTTTTTACAATATTTTATTACCTGTTAGTTAACAATAATTCATTATTTTGACTATTTCGGGTGTTATTTGCCTAGTTTGTCGATTTTGTTTTAAAAAATTTTCTGTTGTTCATATAACATATATGATGATTTAATTTTTAAATAATGGAAAAAAATAATAAATTATCTTATATATTCAGTACATATGTATTTATAATGGTTAATAATATTTAGAGATTATACATGAAGTGAACTATTCAGGGAGACGGTAGGTCGTACGTACGCCTGAAGAGTTATTTAATTTCCTTGTTGTATTAAAATAATTATAACTAAATCATATATATGTTTATTATAGTTATAGTATATTATATATTTTATATATTTTATTTTGGTTTATTAAAAACATCATTTAAATGTTCAGTGTACAGAATGAATGAATCATATCGCTTTGAGGGTGCGGTACTCCACACTTTTTCATATGAAATTATCATATGTACTAATCCTGGAAACAATAAAGGTACGTTATAAGTAAAAATTTCAGAGGAAAAAAATTGTAAATAACATATATATCATATATAAATTGAGTTTCCATCATCATGGCCACTCTGGGATGCAGAAAAAGATAATTGAATAATCATCATTTCATGAGGTAGTAATTCACCATACACAGAAATGGTATGTTCATTACAAATTATATAGAGGGGTGCGTCAGTTTTGGTAGAAAACATAGAATTAAAAAATCCTAGTATATTTTTTATACTTGATCTGTTATGAAATAATATAATAATATGAGTACACTACCACAAAAACAGTTTTTCGCAGCGCCCCCCTTTATCAGCGCTAATGAAAAAGCGCTGATAAAGGGGGTCCCTTTATCAGTGCTATAAAAAGCGCGGATAAAGGGACCCCCCTTTATCAGTGCTTTTTTTAGCGCTGATAAAGGGTCGGCTTCAAAAAAAAATTAAAAATATTTTAATATATTAATATATAAATATAGTTATATTGTTATCTAAATATAATATATAATTTTTAAATATATTTTAGAGAAGTATAAAGGTACATTTACACTTATTATACTTAATATATAAGATATTTAGTGAAAATTATTTCTTAAAAAATTAAAAAAATATTTTTAATTAATATTTTGATAATCACTATGGAGTAATAGTCATTTAATAACAATATGAGGACTAAAAAAATTAAAAAAAATAAAAAAAGATCCAAAATATGTTAAAAAATCAACTGAAACATCAAAGTGCCATAACTTTTGATCCGAGTGTCCGTATGAGGTCTACCACATATCAAATCAAAGCCCGCGACGAGTTCTACGTCGCTGTTATTTAGAGGGGCCCCAGTCAAACGTTTTTCGAAGACAATAGAGGCCCAGAATGCCTCCAAAACTGAGTTTTTTGTCGGGGTACCCAGATTTTTTAACATTTTGTGGATTTTCAAACTCATTTAAGGGGGTATTATTAGATTTTCTTGGCGGGGACTAAATTTATTCCAAGGTATTACATTCATATTGATATTATGTCTTTGAAATTTTATCCTTTTTTATAATGAACTTCTATTTATAATCAAATATATAACTATATGTACATATTTTTTATATATTCGCACATAAAAATTAAATTTTTTAAATAAATAATTAAACATAGTTACATATAAAATATATTAGCTTTATCTAAATAATAACTAATATATATATTATTTAAAATACCAATATATGAATATTTATATACCTATATATTAATCTAACTATATATATATATTAATCTAACTATATATATATATTAATCTAACTATATATATATTAATCTAATAACTATATATATATATATTAATATCACTATATATATATTAATATAACTATATAAATATATATTCATATAACTATATATATGTTAATATAACTATATATATGTTAATATAACTATATATTTGTTAATATAACTATATATATGATAATATAACTATATATATATATATTAATATGAATATATATTACTATACGAATAAATATAACTAAATATATATAGATATAGATATAGATATATATTAATACCACTATATATATATATTAATATTACTGTATATATTATAATATAACTATATATATATTATAATATAACTATATATATATAATATAATATAACTATATATATATATTAATATAAATATATATTACTATACGAATAAATATAACTAAATATATAAATATATATATATAGAGATATCATGAATTGTAAAGCAAATCAAAATAGAATAGTGGTAAGGGCTTAGGCGTGCAGGGGGGAGGTCTCGAGTTCAAATCCTGGTGGAGGCAGGGGTGCGCGCGCATGGGGAATATTGGAGTAAGCGTTGTTAAAGGGTGGAGGGGGGGTGCATGGGGTGCGTGGGCTGTTTTATAGGGGCTGAAAAGCGCTGTAAAAGGGGGGGTTCAAGCGCTATAAAAGCCCCCCTGATAGGCAGTATTTTTTAAATTTTTTTAAATTTTTTTAATTTTTTTTAACTTTTATCAGCGCTTTTAAAAAAGCGCTGATAAAAGGGTCCTTTATTAGTGCTAAAACGAAAGCGTTGATAAAGAAAGCGCTGAAATAGGACCCCTTTAGCAGCGCTGAAAAAAGCGCTGATAAAGGGGTACTTTTATCAGTTCTTTTTTAGCGCTGATAAAAGACCCCTTTAATCAGTTCTTTTTTTTGCGCTGATAAAGGGGTCCTATATCAGCGCTATTCGGAGCGCTAATAAAGGGTACCCCCCCTTTATCTACGTTGGCGTTATCAGCACTTTTCTAGCGCTGATAAAGGCCATTTTTAGCACTGATAAAGGTCGTGTTTGTAGTAGTGACGTATTTGTATTTGATAATGGGAATTTAATTAGAAAGCGTGAGAAAATGTGTGACCTATTAATCGGGTAAACTCTTTTAGATTTTACCAATGGGATGATTATAGTATTGACAACAGTTATTTTGAAGACCATTTTTTATATTTTGTAATATCTAATGTGGCTTGAGAGGTGTGAGGAAGGGGTAGTGTGCTTTCCTTTTTAAAATGGAGGGGGAGTGTCGATTTTGTAAATACTAATAGGTATTCACTATTAGGGGGAACATTTTAATTACTGTGCCTATGAAATGGAAATATAAATGGGTAAATGTGAATAATGGTTTTGAAAAACCTCATACACATAAAAATATGTTCATTTAAATAATTTGGTTCCTTAACTTCTATGATTCATCAAAATTATTATTTTGGTTTTTTATTAAAGCATTTAGTTTTTTAACCATGATAATTTAACCATTAAGGCTAAAATAAATTTATATTTATTATATTATATACATCTATTTAATTATTAATATTATATAAAATTTATAAAATAAAATTCCTATGTGTTTTCGAAATTTGGATTAACAAAAATGCATGTGACGCACTAAAACACTACATAAACCAGGACTGTGTGAACACAGTATTTCCTATATATGAGTCAATATGTTAATTATGAAAGATTAATTGGTCCATTAATAGAAATTTTTAAATACATATTAAAACCTAAAAAGAACTTGTAATAAAATAATAATATTATTATTTTTAGATCATTTAGATAAATTTCATTTATTGTAATATTAAATTAATGTCAATTACAATTTTATTCAATTATTGTTAATTATAAAATATGAAAAAAATATTTGAGTTAACATATATGAAGAATACATATTTGAAACATGATATTTTCATCTAAAAAAATATATATGGACACTAATTCAATCATTTAACTTCAATTTTATTATTTATAATATCATTTATTTTAGTTATTTATTAACTAAATAATCACTACATTGGTGTTTTATAATAAATTTAAGTACCTAAAACATCAATAAAAATTACTGAAAATATATTATGATAACAATATCTCATATATCGTTCAATATTATTTCTATAACTAAAAATATGAAGTTATTTACATATCTCAATGTTTTATAGGTGTTAAAAATAAGAAATGAACTTTTTTTTGTTCATTTCCATACTTACAAATTTATATAGGGAAAATCCATTTAATAATATCATAATAACACATAAATAATGATCCATATTGGTACAAGGTCAAATTATTGTGATCCAATGGATTTTGGATATGTGTACAAGTCATTTGGGTCTATAATATTATGATTTAGTTCATATTAATCATAATCATACCTTAATCATTGTATTTAATTTCAATAGCATTCACTAATCATTTTGGTCAAAAACATCAGCTGATATATTTAGATAATAAATATCAAAATAATTAAATCTGTGTATGTTTTATTTTTAAAACTAAAAAAATAGAAGTTAGTATATTACGATTTACACTATTCCCACAAACAGGGAGAAATAATTTTTTTAAGGTAAAAAAACATTCAAATGATTGATATGTCTTTATATTAAATTTCAATGTAAAATTTATTTTAATGAACATGATTGTAAAACATTAAAATTGTTGTTAGGTTTTTTTATCTCTTATTCACTTGATTTAAACCATTTTCCAAATTTTGTAGTTAATTATCTCTATCAATAATGATTATTTACATTCCATTACATTATATAAGTTTTTCCATAAAACATTATTATTCTTAAATAATATTTTAATAATATTATTATTACATAATTAATTTTCCAGAAATAATATATATACATGATATTAAATACAGTGATACTAATTCGTGATTGTTAGAAAAATTAAAAAAATGAACAAAACAATTATCATTAACTTTTTGTCAAATAAATCATCCGCGTGATTGCTAAAAATGAAAAATGAGACCATATAAGCTTCCATAAGTCCATGAAAACCATTACCTATCATATTAATAATAATATTCTCATTTTACATGAACATCTATAATTCAAAATAAGTGAATCAACAAGTCAATATTAAACAAACACTCCCAGAATGAAAAAATGAACCTTATTTCTCATCGAAATGGCCTTAAATAAACCCTAATAAAATAATAATATGTCATAATCTGGTGTATGTGGTTACAAATTAATCAAATAATGAATCTAATTTTATTATCTAGTACATTATGTGTATGTGAATAACACATTCATAAATAAGGTAAGTGATCTCTTTGAACAATCATATTTCATTGAGGTTACATTTTCTCTCTCTTTACCTCAATCTATAAATTCATTATTTCAATATAATTATAATATATTTAGTGTATATATACCATATATATGTATTAATCTCAATTATTCTATATTTTTTTAGGAATTGCATATTTTATATGTTTCCCTTCTCAATACATCGAGATAATAAAATGAAATTAATGGGAACTTCTCTATTTTTTACACAATATCATGTACACTCCATAAACTATGAAATCCTCCTCTATATTCTTATAACCATTCATTTTATCATGAAAGAAATTATTTTTTGTCACTTATAGTTTTATGAAAAAAATTATGATTTTATCCTCTAAATACCATTTAATAATTTTGCTAAAACCAAACGTAAGTGAAACATTTCTAATTTTCCTATAAACTATATTTCAATTTTCAATTTAGTTTAAAATCATTAATACTTATATATTATTACATTATGAATTACCAATTATTTTTTATATAAATTATTTCATGGATTCTAATGTCATATCCCTTCGGTTATTCATTATGACATTATTAAGATACTATCTTCTTTCCATGGATAATCCTTAAGATTATTTATTAGGTTTTATTATTTATGAAGAAAACAAATGCGTTAGAATGATAAAGGGTATGTTCCAAGATATAAATCTAATTTATTTTTTAATTGTTTTGTCTCATGAGATGTTATGTTTCGGATTAGGGAGTAAACCTAATCCATTATGGGTTTCTATTAACCATGTGATATAATCTTGGTAGTCATCCTTTACTCATATATATATCATGTTATATCATACTCCCACATTACTATGTATCTGTGATCATATAATTTAAATATCTACATGTTATTATTCCTTTTTTTTATTCATTACATATACATTTTATGTCGCCATGTTATTTCTTCTAACTCAAGTGCTATGTCTGAATCCAATGTTTTTTCCCTTACTTGGATTTTTAGCTCAACACTCTTTTCAATGTTATACCCTGGTTATCTTATGCAGTTGTAAGATCTCAAAGGGGTAATAATATAATAATGGATATTAATAAAAATATGTTCCACTCTAGTTTCATTTTTTCTAATTGTGTACATAATATTTCATATAGACTAGACTTTTTACTCATTAGTTTATATTATATGGTTAATTACAGTTAAAATCAAGTTATAATATGTGTAAAATGATATCATTGTTATACTACATGTTTGGTTATTAGTCAATGTGGGTCTCCTTGTGATGTCTTGTAATGACACACATGATACATCCGGACATAGATGTTTCATTCCTTCGAATGGATTGATGCCCATAAAATGGTTTATACTTTTATTTTACATTTTTTGTTTTCATCTCATGTAGTTAGAGACCATGTCTCCATCTATATGATTCCCAGAGTGTTATTCATTTCTTTTGACCTTTTAAGGGATATATGCTGTAATATTATTATGTTGTAACATATATTCATTTCAATAAGAAAACAATATGATGAATGTCCAAAACAAATACATGAAACTTATAAAACCTAAGAAATTATAAATTAAATCCTAATCACTCTGATACTTGATGAATGCTTTGGGGAATAATGGATGCATTTAGTGTGTTCCAAATTTTAGTTTTATATATAAATAAATAGATAAACTATATCTATAAGAAAAAAAGATCCTATAATATCATATATTAAATCATGAATATTTAATTCAAAATTAATATATATATATATATATAAATACAACATCTGTAATATTATTCCAGATCAGATTTTCAATGTTAATAATAATGTGATATCTATATGATGTAGAATCAACTATTGGATTCCTCTAGACATTTTCACTTTTTATCTAAAACATTTCGATTGAAAATAGCGATATTAGAGGTGCCATCATTGAAGAATCAAGTTATTTATTCCATATATCATTGATTACACCAAATTTATCTTATTCTCTCTTTATATTTATAAGATATGGGGTAATATATAATTCACTATAGAACATGATAATATCAATGATAAATCATTGTTTCATCTAACACAAAATCCATGTAATTATACATATTTTAGGCATTAAACTAGTGCAAATTTGAACTAATTTTATAGAGGATTTTATCCATTTATTAAAAAATAGTTATACAATAAGACAAATTAATTATAGTTATATTATTATTATATACCATTAAATTTGATAAATTCTATAAAATTTTATAATTAAATTAATTAATTTTTTAAAAATTATATCATATATAATATATCATATCAATTGGGAAAACAAATTCAATCCATATGCTCACATAGAATTTATCAGATAGTATATAATAAAATATCTTTGTTAAATAAAATAAGATAAATATTTTATTCAAAAAAACATGTGAATAAATGTATAATTTTAATATTCATGTAACATGAATAAATATTTATTTTACCCTATTCGCTAAACTAATGAATAATTAATCAATATGTTCAATACCTAGTGAATAATAAAGGAATCGATGAAATTAAACTCATATATTCAAATCTCAATAATCATGTACATGAATCTAAATAAAAAAACTCAAAATGTATAAATACAATTAAATAATATTTTGACTAAATATATTATCATACATAAACTCCATATAATTTAATGATATTTTGGGTAAACATATTTTGTGGACCTCTAGTCCCATTTCTCAATAAAAATGTATAGAAATTTCTTAAATTCCATGATTGAAATATAAGAATCAGTCAAAAAAAATTATACATAGATATAATATATTCATATATTAATAATCATTACTAAACATTATGATCTATTCCAAAATTGTATAATTTTAGATTATTTGTAGTCTAGACACCAAACCTTCATGTTGTTGAACTATCTTCATTATCTCATAGAATAATCTACGCAAACAACACCCTTCTTATACATTCCATATATATTACAATTACTCATAACATGATTAAAAAATATAGAATAATGGGTGATATTGGATTCTCAATAAGGTAATAAGAGTGAGATATTAATGATCACATAAACATAACGTTTGGTTATTGGGTATGATAGAAAGAGTTAAAAAATTGAAACAATACCTACCATATCCTAGGTTATAATATTTAATCATTAAATACATATAGAATGTTTATAATACATTATTCATAATGGATTCAAAAAAGAAGACCAATGACAGAATAACAAACACATAATACAAATTTTTGTGGGATATACATAATAATAAAAGGTAAATTGTTTTTCCAAGGATTAAATCAATGATTAATAATTATTTCATTAACACCCTATTAAATAATATCCCTATTCAATTTGAACTCCCAATTCTATCATAGTAGGAAAATTCCCCTATTAAACTAGGCTCACTTTTTATTATAGTCCTCATAATCAAATATTATAACTATAATAAACCAATGAAATGATAGAATATATAATTTTGATCCAACCTATCCCATAATGAGAACATTATACATGTGATTCATAATATTATAAAAGCATAATCATTTCAAAACATTTGGAAAGGAATATAGTTTCACAAACATTTCAATAATTTATCAAAGAGTAAGTCATGGAAAATAAATAGGATTCATAGACATCAATTATTCATAACTATACAACATATAGAGAATAAAATATGAGTGTATTATTAAATCATATTCCATTTAATAATTATATAAAAAAATTATTTTAAGATGGATGAAAAACGATTTTAAGATATCACTTGGAACATTTCTTGAGGAAAATACCAATCCAGTTATACAAAATTAAAAAACATAAGAAATATTATTAAGAAAATATTATTCAAAATTAACCTTATAAACATATATAAATATTATAGAATTATTTATTGGTAATGAAAATGAGAAATTACCAACATTTTGTGCAATTTAAATGTAATCATTCCATCTAAAAAGTTTAAAAACGTCAAACGTAACTCATTCAGAAAATGAACTAAATATTAATTTTATAAAATTTCAAAAAATATATATCATGTGTCAAAAATACCTTAAATAATTCTCATACTATATAAAATATTTTTCAAATCATTTATATGAATCTAGTACATTTAAGAAAATAGATTTATCACCAAAGTGTAAAATAATGAAAATTTTCCATAATAAATGTTAATCTGGTATCGTATATATATTAAAAAATAAAGAAAATGTAAAAAATTTAATCACATTAAATAACCAAAGGATAGGAAAACACATTAAATTCATTATATATATGTAATAAAATTTCATAATTTGAAACATAGTCACAAAGAACAATGATAAACATTAAAATTGTAACCTAAATCCCCATAAACTTTAGTAAAATTAATATAAACCCCTCATGAATAATAAAACCTTATTTGGAGAGTTTAATATGATAATTTTACATTATAATAATCTTAAAATTAATTCTCGGGTAGTATTTACACCATATAAAATAATAATGTGGTGAATATTTAATGTGTATCAAAGAAATAAATTATGTGATAAGAATCCCCAACCAAAATTTCTACATCCATAAATAGTAATCTATCCTTAAGTATAACATATATAAATTTATTATAATTCTATACTAACACCATTATGATACATATAATATCATATATTTTTATCTTAGAACATTTAAACATTAGTTTATTAATAATTCACTGATGAAATAATCATTTCAAGGTGTTAATTGATTTTATTTTAAAAGAATTAATGGTTTTGTAGATTTAGTCATTATACATATGTTTTTGTTAAATAATAACCTAATTGTTAAAAAATAAATAAATATGACATTTATTAAATATATATAGAGATATAGCGATTCATACATGAAAGGTTGTGATAGTAAAATGAATTAAACCATTCTTGGAGACGGTAGACTATACATAATAACAAATGTTTCATTAATTCATCAATGGGCAGAAAAGGAATGGTAAAAATAATTAAATATTATATTTTATTAGTTATGTCATATATATCTTATATATTTGTTAAATATATCAATATTTTTAACTTTGAAATTATAAATTGTTAAACTAATCACATTACTTCTTGGAGGTGGGAGTTCATGTGTATACACAAATGACAGTATAGTTTTAAAACAGATTTGAAGAAGGTGGATTATTGTGTTTAGATCATTATAATAATAATTTTAAATGTTAAATATTAAAAATTAATTATTTTTTAGTGGGTAATATATATTTATTAGATGTAGAAGATGATATAAATTAAATGTGGTTGGGTAAGACAATCACCATTTCTTCGATAGAAAACATTTAGAGTCCTTCTTAAGGACCCTTGAAATGTAATATTATGAATAATATAACTTTTAATTATTTTCTATGGATGTTTAAAATTAAATTACATAGATTCTAAATGTTTTATAAATCTCAATAGGTGTGAGTAAGACATGATAATAGGTTCGTTTTATATGTTAGGTGAAGGGTCACTCTTGAAATTAAATAAAATATTAAATTTATATAAATAAATTTTTAGGTTCAGGTGGATATCAATTTATATATTCTGAATAAACGATGATTATGATTTAAATCCTCTCATGAAATAAAATTTTGACATAATTTGGTGTAATATCCTATCCCAGGTGACACATTTTGGTGCCTAGATATTGTTCACCGTATGTCCTCAATCGTGCCACCATGTATTCTAGAGGATGCCAACTGGAAGCAATGGTCAAATATAAACCATGAAGAGACTATAAAATCATTAATAACAAAACAATAGTGGAAATAAATAAAAAACAAAATTATAATAAACATAAGCAGAATAATATTGGTATCACATGATGACAATCTAGAAAAACAATAACATAAACTAATGTATCAAATATTTCATTCCATATATTTGTCATGTGTCAAAGGAAAACAGAAAATAATGACACAACGATAAACCCATATCGTTCACAAAATCATCTCTAATTTCCTCATCCATACTCCACCCTGACTACTACATCCAACATTCGGATATTCCCTTAAACTATCCAAGAATGATGAGGCCTATTCAGTTATAGATCATGTGTTGTGAGTAGAAATTGAGTGCCACTTTGTAGGCTACCACTACCAATGTACAAAAAAATGTCATCTAAATAAAATTGTATTTAGTTATATAAATAATAAATGAAATGTGATAAATTAAATAGTTTAATAGTTAAGTTATTCTTTAGGTGACATCATAAGGATCTTTGGGTAATATTGACACCTGAACCATCAATTCATACCTCATACCATTATAGAGTATGTACCCTAACACACAAGTAATTAAATTATTATATCATGGGGTTTTGTTATCCATTTAATTTAATTTAAAATTATTCTCATTTGGAACCATCGTAAATTGTAAATATAATGGGAATATAATGTATTGTATGGAACCCCGTGGGTATTTTTAGCATCAGTTCTAGTAGAAAACCTCATGGTTATTTGGGGCATCAGTCCCTGTCGCATATAATAATATTCACAAGAATACATTTTGTCATAGAAAGTTAGGGATGTCACCTTGTGGGTATTTGGAGCAATATTCCTTTTCCCACAACACATTTAAAAAAACATATACATAAAACACACAAATTAAATAGGTTAATTATCATTAACATATAATATTCATTTAACATCATTGTATACCATTTCAATTGTCAAATTAACCAAGATCTACTACATTTATTCACATTCCATAATATGAAAAATTCACTATTAAACCATTTATTAACATTTAACCATACTACTCTATGACCCTTTAAGATTATACCAAACACCCCCTAATTCCCATTATCAACCAATTTTGTTTACTATAATGTAATAAATACATGTTCCTATTAGTTTATCAATTGTGTTTCCCCAACAACCCATTGATTTCATAATCACATAATTCAAATATATTATTAACCAATTAACAAATCCAATTCAATATGTCATTACCAAGACTTGAAATTTATATTTAAAAATTCAATTACAAAAATTATAATCACTACTATGGTATTTTTAATTTATAACACATACTTCAAGATAGTACATAGACACATTCCAATGGATATCCCTAAATTTTAGATTAATATTAAATTTCAAAACATATAATGATATATAGATAAAAAACAAATATTCTAGATTAAATAAATTAAGATCTATCAAAACCTAGATGTAAATCCATCACCGATAGAGGAAACAATTCTCTCAAAATATGAGATGGATATGGGGGAATGGAAGGATAATAATCAGGAGGAGATCTCTTACCAAGATAGGCTCGAATCTCTCAATCGGATATTCAATTCATATGTAATTGAGTTTAGTAAATCATGGCATCTATACAGAATCATTAAAATGATGGAGTACCTTTTAGAGACGAGTCAGGTCAAATGATTATGAAATAAGTTGTAATTGGTAATTGAAGAAATAATTTTTATTTAAATAAATCTAGCGTTAATGGTTTCCTAAGAATACATACATGGTTTTAAAAAATATATGCCTTATTTGTGTACCTCTTCTAGGAGGATCACACAATTACTTATTAGAGGTATAATAGTTTGAAATACCATGAAACAATAATGAAATCCCACACTTTATGGGGTTTCATGGTTTGTTTGGAGTAGTTCCATGGTATGGGAAATCCACGCCCCAACCATGTACAACACCTTTTCTTCCAAAAATTTCTCACTTTTCATTCGAAACACTCCAAAATACACCAACACATAGTATACCAATACTAGGGTAAATTATTTTCACAACGAAATCATGAGACGTCTCTAGACAAGTTCACAATCACAAAATATATTCACCTTATAATAAATCAATATCATGATATACTCCCATGAATCACTATGATTTTGAGGTAAAAATAGATTTCAACTAAGCCCACATATCTGCTTCCCTCTAACATGTTTCCTCATTAAAATGAACATATTTATATAATACATACATTATAAACATGTTTATAAGCCCCAAAAGGTCAATCATACATGGTAATATCATTCCCTACTTCCAAATTTTATTTTAACCCAATCTTGGTGAAAAATGTAGGAAAATACGATTACCCACTTTAAACTAAAGGTTTCATCTGTGATTATCAGCATATGAGTTATTCCTACAAAGATTCTAAACAAAACATTTTTAAATAATTTCAAATGAATATGACATATCCTTCATGATACGTGGTCTGAATAACTCTGAATCATAAGACACTATCCATAATATAGGTGATATGCATGGACTACTATAAAGAGTCTCATATAGTGACATTTGAATCATTTCTCAATAACTGTTGTTATAGTAAAACTCAACATTTTCTCTATTCTTATCCCAATACCCATAGTGTTATAAAATGAACTCGTGTATAATATCATCCCAAACCTATATGGTAAATTTTGAATTCCCATATATCAAGGGGTGGAAAACCTTACTCAGAAACGTCTGTGTACGAAACACCATCAGTTTTTTCATATAATAATAATGAAGTGAAACATGTTTTCAATTATAATACTATGATCAATGGGAACCATGTTAAGAAGGGATATGTCCAAAACAAATATATTTCCAATTGATCTATTAAAAAACATAACCTTATTGGAATTTAATACACTACATTTATTAGTGTATCTTAAACCACCCATATTGAATTATTCTTACAAGGAAACCTCATGATTCCCATGACAAATTCCATTGTAACATCATAATAATTACATTAAAAAATATTCAATGAATGAACTAAAACACCAGGTCATTGATGCTCATAATTAATCTATTGATAGGTGTAACATTGTGTAACTGACCATAAAATTTACATTTTCATACCCGAATACCAACACTGTTGATGTAGGTCATGGTTCATTTTGTTAAAAAATTGATGAACCTCCCACATCTAGGCATTAAAATTAAGCTTCAAATTCACTCGTATAATCATAGGACCAATACAATTATTCTTGGAATAGATGATGTTATCCTTATCTATGGTCTAATTTGAAGGTGACTCACCATATTCAAGGATTTCCATCAAGTATTATATTGTATAATTATAATTTCATTCCTTAATATGACTCAAATGTGTGGACTCCATTGATCCAAATACAAGATTTATATAATTCTATCAATCCTAAACCACAACATGAATCTCATCAAAAAAATCATTATCATCCACATAGAAGAAAACTCTTAAACTTCTTGAGTCTAATTTCTCTTAATGAATGTGTCAGAAGCTATATTTCCCTTCCTGAACAAATATTCGAGATCAAATTAAAATAAATTCATATACTCAACCCATTTCCAATGCCATAGATTCAAATTTTTCTTTAAAAATATTATAATTAATCTCATATGATCCCTATACAATGTAAATGGATATCCAAATAGATAATTTTTTATACACATAAAAAAATAAACTACTAAATCATATTCGAGGTCATAAATAGGTTAGTCCTATTCATGCTTCCTCGACTTCCAGGACCCAAATACCATAACCTGATCCCAATACATCTACACTACTCCATGAATGATTCCAGATGCTTCACAAAACATGGTATACACCTCCCCTATATCATGTATGATAATGAATGGTGTGATAGTCCAAGGCCTATTTAACTCTTTGAAAAATTATCACATCATTCAGGCCATTCAAACAGAAATACCTTCATGTTCAATCCCAAAAGTGGTGCATAAATTTTGTAAAAGTAATATATAATAAACTTGTAGTAACACAAAAAACATATAATTATATGGGGATCAAAAACAATATTGAGTCCTCTTAATAAAAAACTCTATGAAATTTCTATTGGTTTGTCGACAACCCATGATCTAATCAGATGTGACCAATGAAATAATCATGATCATTATGGAATTAAAAAATATATAGCATGGGATATTGATGATTCTCTCTCAGTTTTCCTAAATGGAATTCATGATGTTGGGATTGGTCATAATGAGAATTCTTGTACAGTAATATTATTTTCTTAATGGAAACCACAAATTGATCGAAATATGTGTTGAATAACCATTTCATCAACACCATTAATACCACCAAAGTATTCATTATCCCGAATAACATCACAAAAAATTCATAATGGACAAACCTGATTAAGAAATATGTCGGTGTTATATCTGAAGGTAAACCAATAAATTGGTGATACCTTGAACATAATTAAATATTTTATAAAAAACTAACCACTATCAACTTTTCAAAGAGATCATCAACATGAATTTTAGTATATCGGTTATTGAATGTCATTTGAATGAACATCCATTAATCAACATAGAAGCATAAAGTAAAATAACCAATCTTAGAAAATGAACTGGATAAATGTAATTCCCCGACCCCAGTTACTCAGAGTCGGTGCATTATTTTAATACATTGGCATGATTACAAGTAATCAAGTCCCGAATGACTAATTAGTTTAGAAGTATTGTAAAATAGATTACATACATTAATGTTACATTAGAATTTCTAACATACAAACACAAATAAAATAATCCTTTGAGAATTCCAATTTTCCATTAGCTTAACCCTGCAACTCAAACATAAAACTCTTCTTGGGATCCTGGGAAAATAAATATAAGAAAGGGGTGAGATCAGATTCTAAATAAGGGTAAATAATTTAGCAGAAGCAATAAAATTTTAAGGCAAGATGTGTGATAAAAAAATAGCCTTTTAACGTAAATTTGAACATAGTTTGGAAAAAATATATCAAACGTTACCATATAAACATGAAAATGGATATTATACTAGTTGAATAATCACATGTAATGGCTACTTTCATAATGAGGGAATGTATAGTACCAGACATTAATTTCGCTATCAATTAATCGTGCCAAGACCTAGGGGCTAATTGTAACTAGACCACAACCCGGAGAGCCTCTGTAACCAGACTCCAACCCGTAGAGCCTTTGTAACCGGACTCCAAACTAGAGAGCCTCTATAACCAGACTCTAACACATAGGTTCTGCTATAACTGAACCCCAACTCGGAGGGCTAACTTTACCAATCCCCAACCTAGATCATACCAGTCCAACACATTCATCTTAGGAAAAGGTTCAAGTATAACATGATCATTCGTATTAAAACTAGCATAAAAAATGATAATACTTTAACCATAAACCATGAATGGTATAGAAATATCACATCCACATTAAAATATATCATAACTCGTTCAAAACTATATATATTATTTTATTATAATAAATCAACCTCGATCAAGAATAATATCCCGTAAAGGAAGTTGACATAGTTGAAAATGATCAATAAAAATCATTGAGAGAAATATCCTTTTTTATGAAATCATTTAAAAGTCACAAAATTAATAAAGGAAGTCACTAAAAAGATAATTTTTAATAAAACTATCCAATACCACTTTTAATCCTTTAAATGTAATTAAAAATTTTTAACATTCATTTCCATATAAATAAATCCATAAAAACATTTTGAAAACATACACATTAAAGGGAAAGGTTTAGAAGAATAAATCGTCAAAAAAATTTAAAATGATGTTTTAGTAAAATAGTCACTTAAAAATAATCCCTTTGAAAACTCTTTTATGAAACATGGACATGGATAATAAATATGTCTTAGTAGATACTTACTTATTAATGACCTCGGATAAGTAAATAGATTATAGAATTAGCATTTACCTTGTACATACTTTAGTCGAGGGTACGTTTAGCTTTCGGTATAAAGACCATAGTATGTTACTAAAGTATACTAGAAACATATTAATATTTATTATATAATACATGATTCATTTATGATTTTATACTACCCATACAAAAAATATTTCCATGTTAAATTAACCTTTCGGGTAATAATCGCTTTCTTTATCGTACTTGTTTTAACATGTTACATTTGATTGTATCACATAGATAATGATTTACATACATCCAGAATATAAAACATGACTTATATATAATATATATTTATTATATAAATATTTATAATAGACATATACATGAAATTTAAAACACCGTTTATGTAGATGGTAGGCCGTACTTACGCATAAATGATGTTTCCGTTATCATATCGTATTGAACGGAATTATGTGAATAAGATATATGTAAGTACAAATATATATATATATATATAAATATTCAGTACCACTATTATGTCATATATTACATACTTATTAATGAGATATATATATAATTACAATCATCGTTGAATGGTGAATGTGGAAATAAATCTCATCGCGTCGTGGAGATAGTAATCTGTACGTATGCACCAGCGGAAATATCATTATATTAATAAAGATACCAATGTAATTGGATGGTACATAATATATAAACAATAATTAACACGTTATATTTATTATTTACATCAATTGTACATCATTATTATAACCAAAAAAAATAATAATATATTGAATAACCACTACACCACCACGTAGAGACGGTAAGCCGTACGAATGTACATATGGTGACATGTCATTCATAGGATGGATATAATAATGAATATGGTTGTAAAATATTTATAAAAACATCATAGTATATATAAGATACTAGAGTTATTATTTTATAAAGGAATCAACAAGGAAATAAAAAGTGTAAGAAGAAGACAAACATGAAAGAAGTGATGAAATACTTACCTCTTGTTGGTGTTCTTCCTTTTGATTTGATCAAAAGGGCCCCTTATGATGGATTTATGACTAAAGTAATTCATATAAGATGAAAGGAGGACAATTAAGAAGGTATTTGGGATGGGCTTCGCCGATCCAAATGGATTTGAAGGTGAGAATTTGACAGAAGGGGAAGTTCCCTTTTATAAGAGGAGTGAGGGACACCTTAGAAAAAGATTGAAATATTATATTATAATAAAATCATTTTCACTTTCTAATGGCTAAAAAAGGATTTATATAAAGGATAAGGTAGGGATGGATATTAAAACACTCAACAAATAGGTATTATTTATGTTTGGGTCACTATATTAACCTTATCTTTTAGATTTAACTCTTAGTTAAATAGTTTGACATTTACCATGCCTTTTGTATTTTTATGTTATATGGTTAATATACTAACTATAAACTTCCAAGGGAAACTCAAGTGGATAATTTATGATAAAATTATCATTATATATGTTTTTTTTGCTGAATGGTATATTTTTTCGATTATTATATCAACCAATAATATTGTATTAGTTTTAAATACTCTTTTATGTCAATTTTGACATTATTTAATAATTTTTTTAAAGTACTAGAAACATTATTACATAAAAAATTATCATTAATAAACCCTAACATGTCATACTCACCTATAAAATTTTTTTATGGCATAAAAATATTAAAATTATATTCATTTTAGTATTTATAATATCATTTATTTGATTGTTTCATTAATAAGGAAAATACTACAACATTATTGTGTCATATATATATATTTAATTTATGTCTAAAAATTATAAATAAAATATAATGAGTTACTAAATATTTTTAGCTTTCTAATGAATATTTATAGTCTAATACATCAATTATATATCCTCAAATAAAAAATGTGTTACTAAAAGATATATGTTTTGATAATTTTGTATTTTCATTAGATTATTTAATATAAATATTCATTATCACTCCCAAGTGGCTCCATGGGGACCCCAAATTGTCCCATGGATGACCATGGTAAAACATGTATCATACAATATGGATAAGACTCGTGTTAGTGTAATTTTATTTTATTATAATATACCTATTTACACCATTTTTACATCCTTAATAAAAATATGGAATAAAATTTTCCAAATACAAAACACAAAAATTGTAGAAAATAATTTAAAAATATTTCCTGTTGTCAAAACAAAAACGAGTATTTTTAAGAAATAATAACTATTAAAAGAAAAACACTTGTTTGTGTGAAATTTCATAGTAAAATTATTTAAAATTACCATAATTAGATTAAATGGTAAAAATATAATCTATTTGTACTTCAAAACCATTAAAATTTAAAATTTAACACTATAAATTATTTTTATAAAAAAAAGTTGTATTCAGTTAAAATGTAGTTTTTTCACTATTCACACAAATATGAAAGTTAATAGAAAAACACCAAAAATTTATTGAACCTAAATTCTTACATCCCAATTCAAAATAAGACTTTTATTTTGTCATATTTAATATATAAAAGTTTCAAGTAATGTATTTGGAAAGGGTTCTCCATTAAATGGTGGTAAAATTTATTTTTTTTGGAAAATATCTTTTTATCTGAAAAAATGAATTTGTTCTTAAATTTTGTCTAAGAGAATCATAGTGTAGATTATAATATTATAAGGATTATATAAAGTCAAAATTCAGTTAATACTATTCATAACCGCTTTTCAACGACTAGTTTGGTATGCCATGGTGCGATTGAACTCGGTTTCCCATGTATTGAAAGTTATTGAATTACATTAACGAAATAACGTACTATGAAATCTTGTGGTGTTACCTTATTCCCTCATATAAATTGAATCCTCGCAATTTGGAATTGTTAATTGAAAAGAAAAGGTTAAAAATTGAAATTATTTTGTGGGAAAACCACATCAGAAATTGGGTTAATATAATTTAGTCTTAATAAGAGAAAATGGGAAATGAAAGGGTCACCAAAAAATTATGATCTCAATTAGGATAACATTGGTTGCAATTAGAGACACATAGTTAGAGGAAAAATTAAATATTTTTAGGGAGTGAATGAGGTGATCAATCACAAATAAGTGTAATATTGAGGGCCTCAAATCCATCAATATATGATGATTTAAAATACCATCGTTTCAACAAAATATAAGGTGTTAGGATAACACATTTTTGGTTTTAAGATCCATTACTTAATGCTTATGAATTAATTTATTCATATAATAAGAGGAAATAATATATGTATATATATATTTGACAATGTAGAGTTTCATCCTTCACCTAATTTCTACCACAAACTCAACTTTCACTCCAAAATATTTTTAAAAAAAATATTATATTTATCCAAATAGTATAGATCCAAAAATAATGAATTTATAATTCACCTATCAGAGCCTTTTAAAAAACTAGATTATACAATCTACGGAATTCACGTAGTCTAGTGGTAGGTGATAAATCCCAATCACACTGTGGTTGTGTGTTCGATTCCCATAGCTTTGTCCAATGCGACAGATTGTCACACGGTCTGCGTGTTGTCATTTTTAAAATAATTCAAAAATAACATTAACAATAGCATCCCATTTCAATCGTAATCCATTCGAACCATTAGACTTATCCAAAATACTTCTATCCAAAATCACAATCCAAATTTATAAGAAAGTTAAACACAATGATGTTCTTTTATTCCATGTAATAACATGTGAATACATTTATCATGTATTCTTTTAAAACATGGTAACATATTTATTACATTCATTCTCCCTTATTCTTTATAGAATACATGATATACTCACTATTTCCAAATTTTTTTTGTAAACTACAACAATGATGGAATATACAAACAATTAATCAGCTCCAAGGTAGTCAAGAATATCCAATATTATTTATCCAAATCAACCATCTATTATTTAAAAATTAATACCATAGTTTCACGACCATATTATGGTTTGTATTTTCTATAACCATGTATTTTCCAAAATGTTTAACATGTTGTTCAGTCACTTTTCATAGAACCATTTAATCGTAAATTCTCAATCAAATAGTACTACAGTACAATATTTATTTATTTTCATAATTCATATATCTAGTAAATTGTTGATAAAACAATCAAATTACACAATAATTTAATAACAACATAAGAACTCTTATTCATTCTTATCCATCTTTGCTAGTAGAATAACATTATTCTTATCCAATAGATGCATTTGGGGTATACTCTGATGATTTGTACATTGATTCGCGTAGTGTCCCATCTCCATGCTGATGAAGCACTGTACATTTAAAACCTTTTTTTTCTCCCTTGAAATCACATACTTGGTGTCCTTTTTATCCACAAATATAACAAACTCCCATTCCCTTCATGCATTTATGAAGGTGAATTTTTTCACAGTTATCACATATGGGAAAATCATTCTTTCCCATCTTCTCTTTATCCATATTTCATTCTTCTATCCTTTTCTTCTGTTTCTTCCCTTCAAATCCATATTTCTATGAGAATTCATTACTTATCTTATATACACATTACATTATTTCTTCAAATGTTTAGAATACATGGGAGATTATTTCCCTTATAAATGTTTGCGTAATACCATGAAAGATATGATCCTTCTTACTATTTGGATCATATGTATTGATGGAGTTCTCATTCCTTATACTGGTTGCCATTTTTAAATAATGGAATACACTACGTCAGTTTATGAATCACAATTCATAATTCCAAACATGTAAAATAACTAACGTAAATAAAATAGTTTATGGATATAATCCATAATCATAAAAATGTCTTTTTAAGGAAGTATCTGCTTTTAAATCCTTTATAATGGTTTATAATTAAAATTTGAATTATCCAAAACATTTCCCCTCGGATTATCGTAACCAAGTGTGCAGTATGGCCCCTTGTCGTGCACCAGTTCCCATTCGAGTCTATCTCAAAGCGGTGATTTCAGGTTTTACATTAAGGTACATCTGTACCAGAGTCGCCTCTACCTGCTTTTATCTAGAAAGGGATGTATTTCATGGAAAACTCACAAAATATCTATAGTTATTAAATTATAGGATGTTATTCCATAATAATCTACAAATTCTATCATAGTTAACTGTTCCCTAATCAGAGTTTATCTAAATCTATTTCCAAGGTTATTGCAAAACTTCTTCTAATACCAACTGTAATGCCCCGATCGCAGTTACTAAGAGTCGGTGCATTATTTTAATTTATTGGCATGATTATAAGGAATCTAGTCCCAAATGACTGATCAGTTTAGCAGTCATGGAAAATAGATTACATAAATAAACGTTACATTACACTTTCTAACATACAACAAAAAAATCCTTTAAGAACTCCATTGCTCCCTTAGCATAACCCTACATCTCAAACATAAAACACTTCTTGGGATCATAGGAAAATAAAACATATGAAAGGGTTGAGCACAAATACTCTGTAAGGGTAAATAATTTAGCGAATGTAATAAAATTTTAGGGAATGATGTTTCATAAAAACAATAGCCTTTTAACCATAAAATTGAACATAATATGGAAAAATTAAATGAAACATTAACATATAAACATAAACATGGATATTCAAAAAGTATAATAATAACATGTAATGACTAATTTGATAATGAGGGAATCTATAGTACCAGACATTAATTTCTATGTTATGGCCTCATGCCCGGACCAAGGGGAAAACTGTAACCGAACCCCAACCCGAAGAGCCTCTATAACCAGACTCCATCTCGGAGAGCCTCTGTAACCGGACTCCAACCCTGAGAGCATCTATAACAGTACTCCAACCCAGAGAGTCTGTTGTAACCAGATCCCAACCCAAATGGATTACATTAACCTATCCCCAACCCTGAACATACTAGTCGAATACATTCATCATAATAAATGGTTGAAATATAACATAAACATTCGTATTAAAACTAGAATATGTAATGTTAATAATTCAAACATAAACCATGAATAGTATGAAAATATCACATCCATAGTAAAACATATCATAACTCATTCAATAAAATATTGAAGATTATTTTATAAAAAATCAACCTCGATCAAGAATAATATCCCATAAAGGATGATGATATAGTTGAAAATTATCAGTAAAAATCACTGAGAGAAATATCCCTTTTTCTTGAAATAGTTTAAACGTCACACAATATATAAAGGAAGTAATTTAAAATATTTTTTTTGAATAAAAGTGTCCCATACCACTTTGAAATCATTGAAATGAATAAACATTTTCAAATATTCATGTCCCTATAAAGACATCCTTAAAACCATTTTGAAAAGATGGGCATTAATGTAAAATGATTAGAATAATAAATATTTAAAACATTTAAAATGATATTTTAGGAAATGATTCCATTAAAAATAATATCTTTGGAAACTCTTTTATATAACATGTACATTGATAATAAATATTTCTCAGTAGATATATACGTATTAACTGTTCAGTCAAAATTCCTCTTTTGACTTTTATATCTTCTTTTGAAAATCACAAATTTCCTTTTTGATGTCTATCGTATCGTATTGACCACACTAATCGTACTGATCATGCTGATTGTACTGACCATAATGATCATACTGATAATGCTGATCGTACTGACCATGCTGATCGTATTGATCATGCTGATCGTACTGACCATGACAATCATACAATGCTGATCGTACTGACCATGTCAATCATACAATGCTGATCATACTGAATATGGAAATTGCATTGACTCTGCTACTCATATCTTTCATTACATACATGTTTTGGTACTTAGTCAAAAACACATGTTTCATATAAATCGTACTCATGATTTTCTTCTTCATATATCTTGTTTTAACCAATACGATGTCGTTGAGTTAGTTACAAACTAATCAAAACGATTTCGTTCTTTCTGTTTCAATATGACCGTTACGATTCCAGGTGTCCAAGTCCCTCCGAGTTTTTCGGAGAAATATTACCATTGGAGGCTACATGACCGTTGGAACCCGAGGCCTATAAATAGGAGGTCAATTGAAGCTGAAAGAGAGAGACTTTTGGAACACCCGCGATACTCTACATCTATCAAGATGTAGAGAGAGACATTGTGACTTCTCTCATCTTCTTTGTGTATCTGATCATTGTATCGAGGGCTTCCAGGGATAGGCAGACAGACGTTCCGATCATCATATCGTGGGTTTACCAAGGTGTTGGTGAGACAAACCTTTTATCCTAGGTGAAAGGATAACCCTTCTCTTTGGTTCAAAAGAATTGTAATACTTTTACTTTTCCGCTGCTTCTTGTATTAAAAAGGAATTTGTATTGTTTCCTTTCTTCTTTACATATTCAATTGTAATTGTTTCAATTAAAATCATTCTATTACATATTTCGTTGATTGATTCTATACGCTTTATGGTATAATCATACATCTTTATATTACTCTGATTATTGTGTTCATCTCGAATACAATTGTTTTACATTTCATTATTATTACATTACTTCATACCATTTATTCTCAATACAATTGTGGGTGTTTGTATTTTTATTAGTTTAAGATCTTTTAATCTAAATCTCTTATGTTTTTAAACACAATGTTTTTAAACCTACAATTCACCCCCCCTATTGTATTGTTCCATGTAATATGCAAATACATCTACATATTCATTCCAAAAATTGGTATCAAAGGGGGTTTCCACTTATTTGTATTACTTGTTCTATTTTTACTCACTACACTAACGTGTGGAGTGGAAAAGTTTTTTTTATTAGATGGAATGAATTAATATTGGGTCAATAGACAATCTAAATCCTTCTGGACCACCTATCCTTGATGGGAATGATTATGATTACTAGAGAGATTGTATGAAGTCTTTTGTGATCAATACTAGCGTAGACTATTTTATTATCCTTACTGGAGGTTACAAAATTCATGACAAAGAAGTCAGTACTTTCACTAACCAAGAGAAGCAAGAATATCAACTAAATTACAAGGTACACAATACTTTATTATGCTCTATGACCAGAAATATATACAGTCAGATATCTTCATGTGAAGCAGCCAACTATATTTGGAAGAAATTAGAAGTCACACATTTTGGTACATCCAAGGTTATAGAAACAAGAAGAGCAATGCTTCGAGCAGAGTATCATGTATTTTTTTCCTTATGGAGAGCCATAATGTAAATTGCAACAAAGGTTTATGATAATTGTCAATAGTCTACAATCCATGGGTGAAAAAGGTCCTGATGATGAATCTCTAGTTGATAAAACTATAGATATAATGCCAAATGAATGGGAGTAAAAAAGGATATTTATTGATGAAAATAGAAAATTTTTCCTAGATTACTCTTAATGATCTCGTTGGAACTCTTCTACAGAACGAGACAAGAATGAAGAGAGATGTTGATTTCAACAAGAAGAATAATTGGAATGGAAGTGCAGCCTTTACATCTAAAGCTAAAACACTTGAAAGGCTTACAATATCCAAAGCCAAGATAGTTGTTATATCTGATTCAGGTGATTGTGATCTTTCAGATAATGAGATAGCCAATCTTCCTCGAAGGATGAACAAGATTTTAGGAAATAAAGACTTCCAATATAGATTCAAAAAGAAAGATAGGAAGGATAATAAAGATTCAGAGGTAACTTGTTATGAATGTAAGAAAGTATGACATATAAGGCCTGATTTTCCTTTACGAAAGAGAAAAGACATAAAGGAGAAACATTCTGAAAGAAACAATAAAAAGTTTTACAAGACAAAGACAAAGAAAGTCTTGAAGGAAAATGATACATGGAGTGCAAGTGGTAGTGATTCTTCATATGATTCTTTAGAATATGTGTCCTCGGGATGAAAGAATAATGGACTTATAGCCAGATTACCAATTGAAGATCATTGTCTCATGGCTAAGGTACACAATGCTGAAGCTATTACAAATGTCCCTTTAAATGAAAATTATACTGATAATATATATTAAGAATCTTCAAATGATGAATCTTCATCATCATAAGATGTTACATTACCTTCTTTTGAAGAAGTATCCAGATTTTCTAAATTACTCGAAAATGAAAATTCCAAACTCAAGAAGAAGCATGAGAAAGAAAATTCTAGAATTAAAATTTTAACTAAAGATGTGTCAGAACATTCAAAGGATCTGGATATGAAAACTTCTAAGTTTGAAATAATTTTAAAACCCCTTGAGAAAGTCAAATCTAACAAAGATAAACTTTCTAAGGATCTTGAAAATGTGATTTCTAAGAAAAATGTTTTTGAACCCAACTGTAGCTGAAATTCAAATGTTTCAGAGAATAAGAATTTAGTTTTAAATTTAAAGTTAGAAATTTTTTCCTTGAAAAAATGTTTGTCAAAATTTTCTCATGGAAAAGAAAATTTTGACAAAATGTACTCGCAAATCCGACCCTTGAAAAATCATTCTGGACTTGGTTATACTTATTCTAAACCGGTTTTTTGCAATAACTATTTTGCTCCTCAAAGTACCCCGTTTTGATCTATGTGTCAATGTGGAGGACACTGGAGAAGAGATTGTTCTCTTAACAGAACTCAATATTTAGGATTTCATAAAGCTCATTTTGCAAAACAAATGTGGATTCCTAAAATTATTTTATCTAACCCTTCTGGATCCAAACAAGTTTGGATTCCGAAAAACTAATTGTTTCATTTTCATGAAAATGAGAAGTGTACCGATAAGAATATTTGGTACACGGATAGTGGTTGTTCTTGACACATGACCGAAAACAAAGATCTCATTGAAAAGGTTATCAAAACAAAAGGTCAAAAAGTTACCATCAACAATAATGCACAAGGAAAGATTGTTGGTATAGGTAATATCGTTTTTCTTGGAAAAATTCTTATTTCAAACTTTTTTTTGTTAAAGGTCTGAGGCACAACCTCGTCAGCATAAGTCATTTATGTGATGAAGGTTACCTTGTAAATTTTAGAAATTATAAGTGTCTAGTTCACAATTCCAAGGATGAGTTCATTCTATCTGCTCATAGGCAAGAGAATGTTTACACTATTAACATAGAAGGCCTTAGGAGCCAAAACATACCCTTCTTAAGTGCAATAGAAGTCCACTCATGGCTATGGCATAAAAGACTAGGACACTGTAATCTGAGAAACCTTAGAAAACATTCAAAGAAAATACTTGTGAAGGGACTACCAGACCTTAGATATGATTCTTCAAAAGTCTGTAATCCTTGTCAATTTGGCGAGCAACATAAAACTAGCTTTAAATCAATTAATGATGTTTCAACTTATAATGCATTACAGCTAGTGGATATGGATCTTTTTGGTCCCACACAAAGTGGAAGCATTGGAGGAAAATACAATGTATTTGTTTTAGTTGATGACTTTAAAGAAATCTGAAGCCTTTTCCTATTTTAATACATTTAGAGTCCATGTTAAAAATGAGAAAAACCTACCATTGATAACTATTCATAGAGATCATGGTGGTGAATTTCAAAATTCATAATTTGAATCTTTTTGTAGTAAGAAAGTTATTACTCACAATTTCTCATCTCTAAGAACTCCTCAGCAAAATGGTGTTGTTGAAAGAAGAAATTGTATTCTTCAGGAAATGACTAGAACCATGTTGAGTGAATACTCAATTGCTAAGCACTTTTGGGCTGAAGCTGTTAGTACTGCCTCTTATACTATAAATAGTGTTTTAACTATACCTTTTCATAATAAAACACCTTATGAGTTATGGACTGGCCGAAAACCTAATGTTTCATACTTCAAAGTTTTTGGGTGCAAAGTAATCATTCTGAATAAAAAAGATAATCTACAAAAATTCTCACCAAAATCTGATGAAGGGATCTTTCTAGGTTACTCCACAACTTCTATTTCTGATAGTGTTTTTAATAAAAACACTTGTACTGTTGAAGAAAGAGTGCATGTGAAATTTGATGAAACTAATCCTTTTGTTTTCAAACAACTCAAACCTACATGCTCAGATGTGTTTTCTAAAAATGTTTATCAACCGTTATTAGAAGATCATTCTTATAAGGAAAATATTCAAAAAAATACTTCTGAAACATTTACCACAGAAGATTTTCTACAATATATTGATGAACAGGTTTTACAAAACCCAAATCAGTTGTTTCATAGAAATCATCAAAGTGATAACATCATTGGGGACGTAAATCAACATGTAAGGACCATAAATTTCTTATGAAATGAGATAGAACATCTTTCTTTTCTTTCCCAATTTGAACCTAAAAGTCCAAGTGATTCCTTAGGTGATGAAGATTGTATCAAAGCAATGCAAGATGCACTAAATGAATTTGAAAGGAATCAAGTCTGGACATTAGTTGATAGACCCAAAGAAACAACTGTAATTGGTGTAAAATGGGGTTTCAGAAACAAAGGTGATGAAAATGGAATCATCGTAAGGAATAAAGCAAGACTTGTTGCAAAAGTTTATAATCAACAAGAGGGAATAGAATATGAAAAACATATGATCCTGTAGCTAGACTTGAATCTATTCGTATTCTATTAGCCTTTGCAGAATACTTTAATTTCAAACTATTTCAAATGGATGTAAAATTTGCTTTTCTAAATAGTTTTGTTCAAGAAGATGTTTTTGTCGAACAACCTCCAGGTTTTCTAGAACCAAACCATCCTGATCATGTTTTTAAACTTACCAAGGCTCTATATGGTCTTAAACAAGCCCCTAGAGCATGGTATGATAGACATACAAGATTTGTTTTACAAAACAATTATACAAAAGGTACAGTAGATCCAACCCTTTTTATAAAAACAGAAAATAAAGATGTCCTGATTGTTCAAATCTATGTTGATGACATCATATTCAGATCAACTCATAAATCTTTAACTGATTCTTTTTCTAATTTAATGAAATCTGAGTATGAAATGAGTATGATGGGTGATTTAACATTCTTTTTAGGTTTTCAAATTTCTCAAAAACCAGAAGGAACATATATATCCCAACATATGTATATTAAAGACTAACTCAAAATGTATGGATTTTACAAATCTAAAAGTATTAGCACTCCAATTGGTACCTCAAATACACTTGATCTTGATGAAACTGGGAAAACGGTAGATCAAACAATCTTTTGAGGTATGATAGTACGTTTGCTATACTTAACAGCTAGTCAACCATATTTAATGTTCTCTGTATACTTATGTGCAAAATATCAATATAATCCAAAAGTGTTTCATTTAAAAGTCGTAAAGAGAATATTTCAGTATTTAAAAGGCATTATGGATCTAGGTCTCTTTTATTCTTTGTGAGATGATTTTGTTTTAAAAAGTTTTTCAGATGTTGACTTTGGTGGTTGTAGAATGGATAGAATAAGTACATCTAGAACATGTCATTTCTTAGGAGGTTTTCTGGTTTCTTGGTCCTATAAGAAACAAAACTCAATAGCACTATCCACTGTTGAAGCTAAATATGTAGCAGCTGGAAGTTGTTGTGATCAAGTATTGTGGATGCAACACACACTCACTGACTATGGATTGAGTTTCTCCGAAACTCAAATTCTATGTGATAATACTAGTGCCATAGCTCTTATTAAGAACCCAACACATCACTCTCGTTCAAATCACATAGATATTAGGCATCACTTTCTTAGGGATCACACAAAAAAAGGAGATATTATTTTACAATTTATCAGAATGCAAGAACAACTTGCTGACCTCTTTACAAAACCATTACCTTCTGATAGGTTTGAGGTTATAAAATAGAATCTAGGAATGATTACATTAAAATAATCATTTACATATATTTCTTGTTTTTTATATTTATCCTTACACCAAAAACTCCCTTAGAAAGGGGGAGGACATTTCATACTAGTTTTTTACTCTTACTATGTTTCTTTTTATCATATGATATTTATTTATTTACTCTCCTAGAATGTGTTTTTGTTTTCTTGTTTATCATATTGACATATTTATTGTATTATTTACTTCATCGTATCGTCATATCATGGTAGTGAATTTCTTTTCCATTGCATCGACCGATCTTGGTAATGATTTTCTTTTCCATCATATCGACCGATCATGGTAATAAAATTCTTTTTCATCTTATTTACTTATCATGGTAATGAATTGTTTTTCATTGTATCAACCGATCATGGTAAAAAATTTGTTTTCCATCATCTTGTTAGCTCATGGTAACAAGATTTTATTCCATCAGCTTGTCAGCTCATGGTAAAAAGATTTTTTTCCATCATATTGTCAGTTCATGGTAATGAGATTTTTTTCCACCAGCTTGTCAGCTCTTGGTAAAAAGATTGTTTTCCATCGTATTGTCAGCTCATGGTAATGAGATTGTTTTCCATCAGCTTGTCAGCTCATGGTAATGAGATTGTTTTCCATCGGCTTGTCAGCTCATGGTAACAAGATTTTTTTCCATCATATTGTCAGTTCATGGTAATGAGATTGTTTTCCATCGTATTTTCAGTTCATGGTAATGAGATTTTTTTCCATCAGCTTGTCAGTTCATGGTAACGAGATTTTTTTCCATCGTCTTGTCAGTTCATGGTAGTGAGATTATTTTCTATCGTATTGTCAGTTCATGTAAATGAGATTGTTTTCCATTGACTTTTTAGATAATGGTAACGACATTGTTTTCCATCGGTATGACGATTGTATTTTTTCCGTATGATTGTGTTTTCTTTTTAGCTATAATAAAACCAAAAATTACCTTACGTTCTCCAGTAGGTACTTTCCATTTCATTTTTTAAACAATTTTTATTTCATTTTTATCCTAACCATTGATATTTTTTTCCTCTAATCATGACCGTTGAAGATCAACGGTCACCCCTATATCGCCTATAAATAGCCCCCCCCCCCTCTCCCCAAACCCACATTGGTTTTTCAGGTTTTGAGGCGAAGCTCTGCCCCACTGTTTTTAAGTCATCGTACGATATTTCATCGGCAGCACTTATATGTCTCAGTCCTCTGCTAATACTCCCGCTGAAATGTCTTCAAAGACTTTACAGAGAAATACTTTTTCAGAGAAAGGTTAGTTTCTCAGGATATTTTTTATTCATAGGATTCCACAATAAAAATAATCATTCTATTTCAAGGATCGGAACATTTCTGTGTGGAATGACCTATTTCTCAAGATCCGGTTCTCTTTGATGAGGTCAGTCAGTTCTATAAAACCGTATCTTTCGACAAATACATGACTATAAATTTTTCCGTGTATGATAGCAAGTTGTCTATATCTGTGAAACAAGTGGCTCATTTTCTTAATGTCCCAATAGAAGGGTATTCTTTCTGTCCATCTCATAAACTAGTAGAAGATGTCGGTACGTTTAATAGAGAAAGTGCTGAGAAGTCACTGTTTGTTACAAATGAAGAGAAGAGAAAAGTGGCTCATCATTCCTTGGACAATCGGTTTGTGACTCTATGGATGCAAGGTTTCCTTATCCCAAGGAAAGGGGATATAGAAACTCTAAAAGATTTTTATATTTTTATGTTTGACTATCTTCTAAATATGAGAAAAGTAAATCTCATGGGATATGTTTTTGAAAATTTCATGAATATCAAGACAGGAGGAATTAAATCCCAAATGATTATGTATCTAGATATCCTTACAATTTTTATTCTCGAGAGTATGAAGTTTTGAAACATTACTTTGAAAGGAAATCTGATAGATTTGAAGCCCTCCTGGATTAGAAAAAGTACTTTGAAGAAGTTGAATGTTTATTTTGATCATAATTCAAAACCTTTTGTTAAGGATGTAGAAGTTGAATCTCCTCAGAATCAATCGGCACCTATACCAGCCAAAGACTTTCAATCTGCTAGTATTACTCAAATGTCTGCACCAAAAACCAGCTCAAAGCCTATGAAGATGCCAATGTATAGTAAAGAAGTTGTATCCAAATGGAGAAAGGATAAGGAAAAAAGAATGGAAGGTGATCCAATTTTTGGACTTGATCTAGCCGAAGCGTTTGCTGAAAGAATTAGGGTAGAAGAAACCCTTAAAGGTGAAATGAAAAAGAAAACTATTTTGAAAATAAAGTCTCAAGACATTGATATCTCTAAAGTCTTGAAAATGGTTTAGGATGCAAGTGCTCAACTAACATAAGAAGTGCATCAAGAACCCATTGTACAGAGCCTTCCGGAGAATGAAAAAGGAAAACAAATATTAGAAGAGATATAAGAAGTTGAAGAAGAGGAAGGAAATTTTCTTTTAGAATTCCTTCAAAGTTCGGAGTAGAGTATGGAGGAATCAGTTCAAAAGAAAAGTGAAGGTATTCAACAAGTTCCTCATGCCGATCAAGAACTTTTTAAGTCTTCTGAAACTCTGGATAGAATTTCATCTCATGTAAAGAAAGGTGCTCAATCCTCTCACACTGATAAAGTTATTGTCATTACTGATAAAGTGGAAGAAGAAAGAAAGCAGAAAGAAAAAGTAAATGGAAAACAGCCAGTTGTAGACTCATGCCGATCAAATGAACTGGCTTCGTACGATGAAGATACTGATTCAGAACACACAATCTATCTCAAGAATACTGATTAAATTGTCCATTTTTTGATATGGGTTGAGAAGAACATTCCATATTTCCCTAGGCTGGAAGGGAAGATTGATTATATTACTGACAATCAGAAAAATATGTTTGGTTCTGTAAAAGAATTAAGAAAGAATGTTTTTTCAGTCGAAGCCGATTTGAAAGTTCTTTCAGAAAGTTCGGTTGCCCATAAGAAGGCCTACAACAAGATGACCAAGTGGTCGTACAAAACAGAGATCTCAATCAATGATCATGAGATAGAAATTGAAGATATAATAAGGTTGTCAAATGATCTTGCAATTGCTTTCAATAAGCTTGAAAGAGAAACAGTTGAATGGTTGAATCTTTGTCTTCCCAACCAGCTGATGTTCTTTCAGAAAAAGACATGTAGGAGAGAATGAATGCCTTTCAGGCTGAGTTTTTGAAGGTTTCATCTTTCAAAGATGAAATAGTTCTCTTGAAGAAACAGAACTCTATGTTATCCATAGATAACAATAATTTTCAAGACATAATTGATACTCTTGAAGAAGTAATCAGAGTTCAGGAAGAGACAATCATAAATCAAGATCAACTCTTTGCTGATCAACACCACCTTCTCAGATCTCAGGGTGATGCTATTTATGAAGAAAAGAAGGAGATCAAAAAGATGAAGGCAGTTCTTCATGAGTTGATCAAATAGGAGAAGGAAAGATAAAACAAGTGACTTGTATTTGTTCTCATGTTTAGCATTGATTGTTATCGTAATGAAATATTTTTTATCCATTGTCTTGTATTTATTTTATAACTCTTCCAGACAATTCATGTTTACCCCTTTATTTTTGTAAATCACAAAGGGGGAGAATGGTTATAAAGGGGGAGAATGTTTATAAAGGGGGAGAATGTTTTATAAAGGGGGAGAATGATTTACAACACATAAAAGGAAAATCTACGAATACAATCCTTAGGAAAGTCCATACCTAAGGGGGAGTTAGTTGTATTCAATTTCTTATTCATAAGAGTTTCCAAAAACTCAGGGGGAGATAAGTATTTCTTTTAGTTTTTATTTATTGATTCGTGCTTTCTAAAAAGGGGGAGATTGTTGAGTCAAAAGTCATATTTCGACTTTTATATCTTGTTTTGAAAATCACAAATGTCCTTTTTCATGTATATCGTATCGTACTGACCGTACTGATCGTACTGATCATGCTGATGGTAAATACCATAATGATCATACTAATCATGTTGATCATACTGACCATGCTGATCGTACTGATCATGCTGATCGTACTAAGCATGACAATCGTATAATGGTGATCGTACTGTCCATGCCAACCGTACAATGCTGATCGTACTAAATATGGAAATTGCATTAAATCTTCTACTCATATCATTCATTACATACTTGTTTTGGTACATAGTAAAAAACACATGTTTCATATAAATCGTACTCATGATTGTCTTGTCCATATATCTTGTTTTAACCAATACAATATCATTGAGTTAGATACAAACTAATCAAAACGATGTCGAGCTTTCTGTTTCAATATGACCGTTATGATGCCAGATGTCCAAGTCCCTCCAAGTTTTTCAGAGAAATATGACCGTTGGAGACAACATGACCGTTGGAACCTGAGGCCTATAAATAGGAGGCCATTTGAAGCTGAAACAGAGAGACTTTTGGAACAACTGCGATACTCTACTTCTATCATGTTCTAGAGAGAGACATTGTGACTTCTCTCATCTTTTTTGTGCGTCCGATCATCATATCTAGGGATTTCAAGTGATTGAAAGAAAGAGGTGTCGATTACCTACAAAATCGAGGGCTGTCGGGGATAGGCAGACGGACGGTCCCATCATCGTATTTAGGGCTACCAGGGATAGGAAGACAGACATTCCGATCATCATATCGTGGGTTTACCAAGGTGTTGGTGAGACATACCTTTTATCCTAGGTGAAAGGATAACCCTTCTCTTTGGGTCAAAAGAATTGTAATACTTTTACTTTTCTGTTGCTGCTTGTATTAAAAAGGAATTAGTATTGTTTACCTTCTTCTTTACATATTCAATTTCAATTGTTTCAATTAAAATCATTCTATTACATATTGTATTGATTGATTCTATACAATTTATGGTAGAATCATTCATCTTTATAATACTCTGATTATTTTGTTCATCTCGAATACAATTGTTTTACATTTCATTAGTATTACATTACTTCATACCATTTATTCTCAATACAATTGTGGGTGTTTGTATTTGTATTAGTTTAAGATCTTTTAAACTAAATCTCTTAAGTGTTTAAACAAAATGTTTTTAAACCTAAAATTCACCCCCCCTATTGTATTGTTCCATCTAATATATATATACATCTACATATTATATCCAATATTAACAACATCAGATAAGTAAATAGATTTTAGAATTAACCCTTACATTTTACTTATTTTAGTCGACGGTACGTTTAAATTATTTTATAAAGACCGTAGTATTTTATTAAATTATACTAGAAGCATATTAATATTTATGATATAATACATGATTCATTTATGACTCTATACTAACCATATAATAACAATTTTCATTTTAAATTAACATTTCAGTTAATAATTGCTTTCATTATCGTACATGTTTTAAATTGTTACTTTTGATTGTATCACATAGATAATGACTTAAATACATACAGAATATAAAAGATGATTTATATATCACATATATTTATAATATAAATATGTATAATATATATATATATGAAATTTAAAACACCGTTTATGGGGATGGTAGGCCATACGTACGCATAAACGCTCTTTCTGTTTTCATATTTTATTTAACAGAACTAAGTGAATAAGATATATGTAACTATATATATATATCCAGTAGCATTATAATGTCATATAATACATACTTATAAATGATATATATATTTTTATATTAATCATTGAATGGAGAAGTTGGAAATGAATCTCATCGCGTCATAGATACGATAATCCGTACGTATGCACGAGCAACAATATCATTATATTGATAAGAAACCCATATGTAATTGGATGGTATATTATATATAAAGAATACTTAAAATTTTATATTGATTATTTACATTAGTTATACATCATTATTATACCCATCGAAAAATAATATATTGAATAACAACTACACCACCATGTGGAGACGGTAAGTCGTGTGTACGCATGTATGGTGACATGTCATTCATAGGATGGATAAAATAATGAATATTTTTGTACCATATTTATAATAACATCAAATTATATATAATATACTGTATTTATTATTTTATAATGGAAAAATCAATGAAATAAGAAGTTGAAGAGGAAGAAAACATTATAGAGGTGATGAAGTATTTACCACTTCATCGGGTTCGTCCTTTTGATATTATCAAAAGGGATCCTTAAGATGACATTATGACTAAATTAATGGAATCTAGGTTGATGGGAGGAATGTCGATAGGATATTTGGTAAGGTTTGGGCAGATCCAAATTGCGTTGAAAGTGTGAATTTGAGAGAAGGGGAATTTACCTTTTCTAAGAGGGGTGAGGGGAATCTTAAGAAACGAATGAAATATTATTTTATTATAAAATCATTTTCAGTTTCTAATTTCTAAAAATGATTTATTTAAAGGATAAGGTTATTATGGGTTTAAAAAACTAAGAAATAAGTTTTATATAGGTTTGGATTACTATATTAACCATATCTTTTAGATTTAACCCTTAGTTAAATTTTATGACATTTTCCATGCCTCTTTGTATTTCTATATTATATGGTCAATAAACATACTATAAACTTCCAAGAGATGACCAAGTGGTTCATTAATGATACTACTATAATTATATAATCCTTTGTTCTGATCCTTAAATTTTTAGGATTATTATATCAACTTATAATATTGTATTTTTTTAAAGAACTCATTTATATCAATTTTGACATTATTTAATAATTGATTTTTGGTAAAATCATAAAAACTTTATTACATAGAAATAAATAAATTTAATTAACCCTAACATGTTATATTAACCTATAAATTTTTCTATGTCTTAAAAACCTTCTAATTATAATTAGTTTAGTATTTATAATATAATTTATTTGATTCCTTCATTAATAAGGAAAATAATGCAACATTGTTTTGTTATATATAAATATATTTATTTTATGTCTAAAAATTATAAATAAAAAAACTTGAGGTAGGAAATATTTTTAGATTTGTAATGAATGTCTATAGACAAATAGATAAATTATATAACCTCATATAAAAATTGTTTTACTAAACGATATTTTCTTTTGTTATTTTTTTCTTTGATATAGATTATTTAATATAAAATGTCATTATCACTTCCATGTGGCTCTATGGGGTCCCAAAATCGACCCATGGATGACCATGGTTGGAATGTATCATCAAATAGAGTCAGGACATGTGTTAGTGAAATTTAATATTATTATAACATTATATTTTAACCTTATTTACAGGATTTACCCCTTTAACCACAGTTAATATAATATTTACTGAATAAATATTCCTAATGTATAAAAATAAATGTTTTCTATTCACAAAATATGGACCTCCTGATTCCAAATATGGTATCCATTTTTCCAAATTCAAAACAAAGAAGTGGAAGATATTAATTTAAAATTAATTCCCATTGTTAAAAGAAAAAGGGGGATTTTTAGGAAATAATAACTATCAGAAGATTGACACTTGTTTGTGTCCAATTTCAAATTGAAATTACATACAGTGACTAGAATTGTATTAATTGGTAAAAATATAATCTATTTATACTTCCAAACCATTTAAATTTATAATTTAACACTATAATTTATTATGATTAAAAAAATTTGTTTTAAGTTAAAATATAGGATTTTCACTATTCACATAAATATGTATGTTATCAGAAAAACACCAAAAATTTATAGAAAATAAATTATTACGTATCGATTCTTAAGAATAAGTTCATTTTTTCAAATTTAATATATAAAAGTTTCAAATTTTTTATTGAAAAATGGTTCTCCATTAAAAGGCTGTAAAATTCCATTTTTTTAAAAAATACTTCTTTTATCTAAAAAAATGAATAATTTCTTACATTATCTCTAAGAAACTCATAGTATTCATTCTAAAATTATAAAGATTATATAAAGATAAAAATTAAGTTAATATTATTCATAACCGCTTTTCAACGACTACTTTGGTATGGTGTGGTGCACTTGAACTAGGTGTCGCATATAGTGCATGTTATTGAGATACTTTAGAGAAATAACATACTATTAAATATTGGGGAGTTACATTATTCTCTCATTAAATAAATTGCATCATCGAAATTTTAAATTGTTCGTTGAAAAGAAAAGGTTGAAAATTGAAAATACCTTTGTGGGAAAACCCACAACAGAAATTGTGATAATAAAATTTAGTCTTAATAAAAGGAAAAGGGAAACGAAAGGGACACCACCAAATTATGATCTCGATTAAAAGAACATTGGTGACAATTAGAGACACATAATTAGAGGAAAAACATAAATAGTTATAGGAATAGATTTATTTCATCAATCACATAAAAGTGTAAAATTGAGGGCCTCAAATCCATCAATCATTGATGATTTTAAATACCACCGGCTCAACTAAACATAAGGTGTTAGGATAAAAAAATTTAAGATCCATTACCTGATGTTTAACAATTAATTAATTCATATAATAAAATGAAAGAAAGAAAAATTATATATATATATATACTTGATAAGTATATTTTCATCCTTCAACTAATTCCTACGACAAAATAAATGTTCACTCAAAAATAATTCAAAAAAATATTCTATTTATCATAATCATATAGGGTTCCAAAAATAATGAAATTATAATTCTATTATAAGAACCTTTAAAATTAACTAGATTATACGATCTTGGGATTTCATGTAGTCTAGTGGTAGGAGATAAATCCCAATCGTACTATGGTTGTGGGTTTGATTCCACATCTTTGTCCGATGTGACAGATTGTCACTTGGTCTACATGTTGTCCTTTTTATAACTATCCAAAATTAACATTAATAGTAGTATACAAATTCAAACATAATCCATTCATACCTTTAGAATTATCTAAAATACTTCAATCCAAACTCATAATGAAAAATTTATAAGGAAGTTAAACATAATAAAGATCCTTTTTTTCCAGGTAATAACATGTGAATACCTTCAAAATGTATTCTTTTAAAACATGGTAACTTCGTAAATGATAGTAAAACAAAATTTATTACTTTCATGCTCCCTTATTCTTTATATAATACTGGATATACACCTTATATCTAAAAAATGTTGTAAACTACAATAATGATGGAATATAAAAACAATTAATCAGTTCCAATGTAGTCAAGAATATCCAATATAATTTATCCAAATCAACCATCTCTTATTCCAAAATTACTACCTTAGTATAAAGACCATTTTAAGGGTTATCATTCCTCTAACCATGTATTTCCCAAAATTTTTAACTTGTTGTTGAGTAAGTTTTCATAGAACCATATAATCTCAAATTCTCAATGAAATAGTACGGCAGTACAATCCTTATTTATTTCCATAATTCATATAACCAGTACATCATTGATACAAATATAAAATAACACAATAATTTAATAATAACATAAGAACTATTAATCATTCCCCTTCATCTATGGTAGTATCTCAACATTATTAATATCCAATAGTTGCATTTGGGGTATACTCTAATAATTTGGACTTTGATTTGCGTACTGTACAAACTCCTTGCACATGAATAATTTTTTAGTTGAAACCTTTTTCTCACCCTTGAAATCACTTACTTGTTGTACTTTTTCCCCACACTTATAACAAACTCTCATTTCCTTCATGCATTTACCAAGGAGACTTTTTCCATAGTTATCGCATATGGGAAAATCCTTATTTCCTTTCTTCTCTTTATCCATATTTCTTCCTTCTATCATTTTCTTCTCTTTATTCCCTTAAAATCTATAGGACTCATGAATTCATTACTTATCTTATAAACACATGATATTATTTCTTTATATGTTGAGAATACATGGGAGAGTATTTCCCTTCCAATTATTTTCTTAATACCATAGATGATATGATCCTTCTTACTCTTTGGATCATATCTATTGTTGGAGAGTCATTTCTTTTATTTAGCTCCATATCTAAACAATGGAATATAGTAGGTCAGTTTATTAATCACAATTCACAATTCGAATCTTGTAACTTACTTAACGTAAGTTAAATAGTTTATGGATATAATCCATAAACATTAAAAAAATTCTTTAAGGAATTATTTACTCCTAAATCTTTCATAATGGATTGTAATGAAAATTTTAATTATCCTAAACATATCCCCTAAGAGTGTCGTATCGAAGAGTACATCAAGTCCCCTTGTCATGCACCAGATCCCATTTGAGTATAGCTTGATGCGTTGTTTATGGGTTTTAACCCTAGTACATATGTGCCAGATCCGCCTCTACATGCACGTATCCAGACATGGATGTGTTACTTGGAAAAAACACAAAATATCTACTATTCTAAAATTATATTAAGTTCATATATAATAATCTTCAAAGTCTATATTAGGGTAATGTTTTCTAATCAAAGATTATCTAAATCTATTTCCAAAGTTATTGCTAAACTTTTTCTGATACCAACTGTAACGCTCTTACCATAGTTACTCAGAGTCGATGCATTAATTTAATACATTTTCATGATTACATGTAATAAAGTCCCGAATGACTGATCAATTTATCAGTCTTGGTAAATAGATTATGCACATGAATGTTACATTACACATTCTAATATACAACACTAAAAACTCATTTGAAAATACCATTGTTCCTTTAGCATAACCCTACATCTCAAACATAAAACACTTCTTTGTATCCTGGGAAAATAAAACATAAGAAAGGGGTGAGCTCAGATGTTCAGTAAGGGTAAATAATTTAGTGGAAGCAACAAACTTTTATGGCAAGATGTGTCATAAAAATAATAGACTTTTAAACATCAACTTGAACATCATATGGAAAAATTAAATCAAACATCCCCATATAAACATGCACATGGATATTCTACAAGTTGAATAATCACATGTAATAACTAATTTAATAATGAGGGAATGTATATACTAGTCATTAATATCTGTGTCAAGGCCTCGTTCTAGGACCTATGGGCTAACTATAACTGGACCCCATCCCAGAGAGCCTCTGTAACCATACTCCAACCCGGAGAGCCTCTATAACAGGACTCCAACCCGGAAGCCTCTGTAACCGGACTTCAACCCGAAGGGTCTACTGTAACCAGACCCCCACTTGGAGGGATTACATTTACCGATCCCCAACCCAGAACATACTAGTCCAATACATTCATCTCAAGAAAAGGTTTAAATATAACATAAACATTTGTACTAAATCTAGCATATGAAATGATAATACTTTAACTATAAACCATGAATGGTATGAAATATCACATCCATAGTAAAACATATCATAACTCATTCAATAAAATTTGGAAGATTTTATTATAACAAATCAACCTCGATCAATAATAATATCCCATAAAGGATGTTGACAATGTAGAAAATAATTATTAAAAATATTTGAGAGAAATATCCCTTTTTCCTGAAATCATTTAAAAGTCACACAATTTATAAAGGAATGCATTTAAAATACAGTTTTTATTAAAATTGTCACTTAAAACTTTGAAACCATTGAATGTAATTAACATTTTAAAACATTCATGTCCATATAAATAAATCCTTAAAACCATTTTGAAAACATGGACATTAATGAAAATGGTTTTGAAGAATAAAAATTCTAAAACATTTAAAATGATGATTATGTAATAGATTCCCTTAAAAATAGCCCCTTTGACGAATTTTTTATAAAACATTGACATTTATAAAAAATATGTCTCTATAGATACTTATGTATTAACAACCTCAGATAAGTAAAGAGATTGTAGAATTAACCCTTACCTTGTACTTCATTTAGTCGACGACTTGTTTAACCTTCTGTATAAAGACTGTAGTATGTTATTATATTATAAAATAACCATATTAATATTTATAATATCATAAATTATTCATTTATGAATTTATACTAACCATTTAATTATAATTTCCACGATAAATTAACTTTTCATGTAATAATCACATTGTTTATCGTACATGTTTCAACTTGTTAACTTGGATTGTATAAAATAGATAATGATTTAAATACTTCCAGAATGTGAAACATGATTTATATACCATATATATTTAGTATATAAATATGTATAACTGATATATATATATATATATATATGAAATGTAAAACACCGTTTATGGAGACGGTAGGCCGTACATACGCATAAACAATGTTTTCGTTTTCATATCGTATTGAACAAAACCAAGTGAATAAAATATATGTAAGTACATATATATATATATACATATATACATTAGTATTATAATATCATATATCAAAAACTTATTAATGATATATATATATATATATTTATAATCATTGTTGAATGGAGAAGGTGGAAAAGAATCTCATCACGTCATGGAGACGGTAATCTGTACGTACACACGAGCGACCATATCATTATATTGATGGAGAAACCATATGTAATTAAATTTTATATCATATATAAAGAATCACTAACATGTTATATTTATTATTTACATCAATTATACATCATTAGAATACGTATCTAAATAATAATATATTTAATAACCACTACACCACTATGTGGAGACGGTAAGTCATACGTACGCACGTATGGTGACATGTCATTCATAGGATGGATAGAATAATGAATATGGTTTTACTCTATTTATAATAACATCAAAATATATATAGGATACTTTATTTATTATTTTTGAATGGAAACAACAAGGAAATAATAAGTTGATGAATAAAAAAACATGAAAGAGGTGGTGAAATATTTACCTCTTCTTCGGGTTCTTCCTTTTGATTTGATAAAAAGTGCTTCATAGGATGGATTTATGAATAAATTAAGGCCTCTAGAATAAAGGGATGACAGTGAAGAAGATATTGAGGTAGGGTGTGGCTGATCAAATTGGCTTTTAAGGTGCTAATTTCAGAGAATAAGAAGATCCCCTTTATAAGATGGTTGAGGGGCACCTTAGGAAAAGATTGAAATATTATTTTATAATAAAATAATTTTCAGATTCTAATTGATCCAAAATGAATTATATAATGTATAAGGTGTGTATGGGTCGAGTATCACTCAAAAAATAGGTTTTATACTGGTTTGGGTCACTATATTAACCTTATCTTTTATATTTAACTCTTAGTTAAATAGTTTGAAATTTACCATGCCTCTTTGTATTTTTATATTATATTTTTCATAAAAATACTATAAACAACCAAAAGAACCCCGATTGGGTTTTAATGATAAACCTATCATTATATAATATTTTTGGCTAATCATTATATTTTTAGGATTATTACATCAACCAATAATATTGTATTGTTTTTAAAAATACATTTATGTTAATTTTGATATTATTTAATAATTGATATTTGTTAAAGTCTAAAAAACATTTTTACTTAAAACTAAATACCTTTAATCAACAATAACATGTCATATTCACCTATAGAATTTATTAATGGCATAAAATTTCTAAATTATATTTATTTTACTATTTATAATATCATTTATTTGATTGTTTCATTTATAAGGAAAATATTGCATCATTATCGTGTCATATATAAAATATATTTATTTTATGTATAAAAATTATAAATAAAATATACTAAGTTAATAAATAATTTTAGTTTTCTAATAAATATTTATAGTGGAATATATCAATTATATAAACTCATATAAAAATTGTTTTACAAAAAGATATTTTCTATTGTTATTTTTCTCTTTACATTAGATTATTTAATATAAAATCCCATTGTCACTCCCAAGTAGCTCCATATAGTCCAAAAATCGACCCACAATTTCACATGGTCGAACATGTATCATACAATATGGATAGAACATGTTTTAGGGTAATTTAATATTATTATAATGTTATTTTTTAACCTTATTTATAGGATTTACCATTTTAACCACGGTAAATAAAATATTTACTAAAGTAAATATTCCTAATATCTAAAAATAAAAGTTACATATTTAAATAATAGGTACCTCATTATATCAAATATTTAATCTATTTTTCCAAATTATAAACACGTAAGTGGCCAAAATTAATTGATAATTAATTCCCGTTTTCAAAACAAAAAGGCGTATTTTTATGAAACAATAACTATCAAAAGATTGACACTTATTTATGTCCTCTTTCAAATTGAAATTACTTACAAAGAACATAATTTAATTAAATGGTAAAAATATAATCAATTTATACTTCCAAACCATTAAAATATATAATTTATCTATATAAATTATTTTGATTAGAAATTTTTTTTTCAGTTAAAATGTAGTATTTTTCACTATGCACAAATATGAATGTGTTTAGAAAAACACCAAAAATTTATTGAAACTAAATTATTATGTCCCAATTCTAAATTAGTAGTTTATTTTATCAAATTTTATATATAAATGATCAAAATATTGTATTTAAAAAAGATTCTCCATTAAAAGGCGGAAAAATTTAATTTTTTAAAAAATACTTCATTTATCTATAAAAATATGAATTTTTTCTTACATAATGTCTAAGAAACTCATAGTATGGATTCAAAAATTATAAGGATTATATAACGAACAAAATTCAGTTAATACTATTCATAACCTCTTTTGAACGGCTAGTTTGGTATGTTTTGGGGCGCTTGAACTTGGTGTTGCGTGTAGTGCAAGTTGTTGAATTAGATTTAAGAAATAACATACTATGAAATCCTGGGGTGTTACAATAACTATAGGAAACATAATTGGTAAGAAAAAACCATTATCAAAATACACTTATAGTCATGTCTTATTATTCTTAATCTCTATTGGTTCCATTATATATAGTCGAATAGAAACTATCTCATGAACATGAATGAACATGAAATTATACTTGACATGCCTATCAAGTATATGTCCTAATAATATCCTCAAGAAAAAAAATCATAGAATATGCATTAAATGTGTCGAAATACATGATTCTTCACACTACCATCATAAAAAAACATACGTACAACATAGGTTGTGATAACCCCTAGTTGCTGATGAAATGGTATGGTGTGGCCTACCTTAATATCCCACTCATTGGGATAAACATAAGTATCACCCTATGGAGATGTGAAAGACGCACTCCTATGGTAAAAATCATTGTTCTAAGAGTATGTTACTAAGTAGTAAATACACTAAAAATAATGTCAAATACTATCATTTCTAGGATGTAAGGATGTCATCTAAAATGGTACACCCAAACCCTTAAATAACACCCTTTTCATAAACAGATGAACCTTTAATGTACTACAATGTGTATATAAATTAACATCATCCCAATCGCAAACTCAACAATTAGACTCAATATAGTCAAAAGATGTGATAATATAAGGTAATGGGAGGAACCAGTATCAAACAGGACATTGGAAAACATAGAATCTACAATAATCGTACCTTTTACTATTAATGGTCCAGCCTCAAAATCCATAAGTGTATGATGAAAAAATTCAACTAACCTACACCAATTCCATATAGAATCAGTTTTTCCAAATTCAAAATACATAAGTGGCAGAAATTAATTGAAAATTAATTCCCGTTGTAAAAACAAAAAGTCGTATTTTTAAGAAATAATAAATATTAAAAGATTGACACTTATTTATGTCCAATTTCAAAGTGAAATTACTTAAAATGAACAGAATTGGATTAAATGGTAAAAATATAATCTATTTATACTTCCAAACCATTAAAATTTATAATTTAACACTATAAATTATTTTTATTAAAAAAAGTATTTTTCAGTTAAAATATAGTATTATTCACCATACACAAGTATAAAAGTTTCCAGAAAACACCAATAATTTATTGAAACTAAATTATTATGTCCCTATTTTAATGAAGAAGTTTATTTTTTAAAATTTAATATATAAAAGTTTTAAATATTGGATTTAAAAAAGGTTCTCCATTAAAAGGCGGTAAAATTTCATTTTTTTGAAAAATACTTCTTTTATCTGTAAAAAATGAATTTGTTCATACATTATGTTTAAGAAACTCATAGTATGGATTTTAAAATTTTATGTATTATATAAAGATCTAAATTTAGTTAATACTATTCATAACCACTTCTGAACTTCTAGTTTGTTATGTTGTGGGGGGATTGAACTCTGTGTTGTTTGTAGTTCATGTTATTGAATTACTTTGGAGAAATAACATACTTTGAAATCATGGGGTGTTACAATAACCCTTGGATATATACTTGGGAAGACAAAACCATTATATGTATACACTTATAGTTAAGTCTTGCTATTGTTATGCTCTATTGGTTCCATTATATATATTCGAATAGAAATTGTCTCATGAACATGAATGAACATGGAATTATACTTGGCATCCCAATCTAGTAGATGTCCTAATAAGGTCCTCACGAAAAAAATCCTATAAAAATAATGTGTCGAAATACACAATGCTTCACACTACCATCATACAACAAAATACATACAACATAGGTTGTGATAACCCCTAGTTGTTGATGAAATGGCCAGCTGTGGCCTACCTTGATATCCCACTCCTTGTGATAAAAATAATTTTCACCCTATGGAGATGTGAAAGTCACACTCCTATGGTCACAATAATTGTGCTCACAGTATGTTACTAAATAGTCCATACTCTAAAAATAATGTCAAATACTATCATTTCCATGATGTAAAGTTATCATCTAAAATGATACCCCCAAACCCTGAAATAACGCCGTTTTCATAAACATATCTCCCTTAACTGTACTCCAATGTGTATATCAATGATCATCATCCCACTCACAATATCAACAATTAGACCCAACATAGTCACAAGATGTGAAAATATAAAGTAATGAGAGGAACTGGTATCAAATAGGACATTGGAAAACAAAGAATCTACAATAATCGTAACTTTTACTATTAATGGTCCAGCCTCACTATCCATAAGTGGATGATGATAAAAAATCAACTACCCTATACCAATTCTATGTCACTTATGGGTGTCTCAAGGTAAAAGAGCTCCAATAACATTTCATTAAGGTCTTTATACTAAATTTTCTTCAGCTTTCCATCACAATTCTAGACATCCCACCAAGGATTCGCCCGGCCACATAACTTATAAGCTTTTAGTTTGAATATCTTTTCAGAATGAGCCTCAATGTGGTCATGAATTGTTTGGAAAGACTCAATTTGGATCCAAGTGGCCTCAAATGCACCATTTCTAGTAAATGTCGGAGGGCTCTGCAATTGATACTACAATTTATGGCCTAAAAAACGTTCACAACTCAAACTAGTTATCTTACTATACATAGTGTACACTAATAAAAGTTCTAAGGGGGATTCCACTATCACCATAATCGGGGACTATCGTTGTCTTAGTTTCCACTGTAGGATGAACATTTCTAGCGATTTTCTCTTATTATCCACCCAAAAAATGTCAACACTAATTCAAAATTATATAATTCCAAAAAAATACTCATTAGGAAACATTACACAACATTAGCACATTTTAAAAGTGTAATTCACATAAATCTATAACAATTCATTTCCCACACCCTACCATAAATTGACAACTGAGGCACTATCACTACCCTCAACCATCCATTATGAAGCTTATTTCCCATATAAGGTATAAACCTATAAAAAATAATGATTATCATAAGAAACCCAATTATCCTTGTCAATTTATCCGATTTTTTGTCATTTATAACTACAATTTCATATTTTTTCATTTTCATTTAAATTAAAAAAATATTAAAAGAACAATTCATTTCAAAGAGTAATCCCAAAACATATTTATTTGTCATCCTAAAATGATTCAAGTCATATAAAAATTATGAGAGAATAAAGTTTTTCATTAATACTCAACTCATGTTCAATTATGGCCCATAAGGATAATATATCAGAAAACTATAATAACTTCAAATAATTGGTTCATCACCTATGGTGAAATAACTATAAACTGTAACAAAAAAAATCAAAAAAAATCCCACCCTGGTTACATGGGTTATTCCCCATATATGGGTTACATAATCTCATTCCTTAGGTCAAGATGTTGCATCCTAAATGTTTAAAAAAATACTATGTTCGATAGTATACTTCATATGCCACACTAATCTTAAGAAAACATGTAAATAATTTTATTTAAATGTTATTTTTATAACCTAGCTTTCAAAATGGTGGGTATGAATAGTATTAACTAAATTATGAAAATATTGTATACTCATGTGTATATAATTAATTATTTGGTTGCCAATTATTTATAAATGAGTGTAAGATAATTTTTAAATAAAATGAAATATTTTTCTAAAAGATATTTAAATATATCTACGCGTGTTTATAAAAACATAAAATTAATATAGTTGTATGGTATTTATTAAATATATACACATATATATATCATATTTAATATAGTATTTAAAATTAATCTTATATGTTTTCTATACATGATATGAGAAAAAAATCATCTTTACAGATAAAAAGAGCAATTTTTTAAAATGGCAGTTTTGTCATCTTTTAACGCCACACCATTTTTTAATCATATTTATAAAACGTATAAAAATTATATTTGGGAAATGTAAACTTATTATTTGAAATAGAAGTATAAAAAATTAATTATCTTAAATTTTTGGTATTTTCCGGATAACTATCATGTTTTTATGATTAGTGAAATAATGATATAATATATTTGAAAACAGTTTCTTCATCTTATGATTTCTAGCTTTAAATTATGTTTTATTCCAAATTTTATTATGATTATTTTTTTATCATTTACAAAAATTTAGTCTATTTTAAAAAAAATTAATTTAAAATTAGATATAAAATAATAACAATTTTTTATTATTAAAACTTTTAGAAAACATGTTTTATCATTTAGTAAGTGAGATTAATTTAAATTTAATTTATGAAAAATTTGTGTTATAAATTTTGAAAATGGGATTCTATATTTTTAATAATTGGTAAGAATGTATATAAATAGTTTTCTTATATTTTTTAAAATTTTGAATAGTATGTTTAGTATTTTTATATTACCACGGTTTTGGGTAATTCGAGTAATTAAAGGTAAAAATAATATTACAAATATTAGAAAATTAGTCTAACACTTATCCTAATGAAATTTTATGAGTATTTTTCCTTCTTAGGTTTTAATGGATCTAATTTTAGACCATTTAAAGAGTTATAGATTTTATTATAACCTTCATAATATTATATTAAAAGAAAAGCCAATTTTATCAATATTTTATTTATAAAAAATCAAATATTTCTAATATTTAGTTATATAGTTGATATTTCGACTATAAAAATAAAATTTAAAGATAAAATAATTTCTTACATCATGGAAATTTATTTATAATATTATATGGAAAACTAATTTCTATAATTACTGACACAGTGATGATGTATTAATTGTTTAATTAATGGATGATTCAAATAACTAATATTAAAAATAGTAAAATAATTATAATTTGAAAAAAACTGTAACGACCGAAAATTTTATTAATAAAATTTAATCTATATCTAATTAAATGTAATACAATGTATAATAGTTATATAAAACATATACACTTCAATGGTTTTATTTTTTTTTTGATTTTAAAATACCGTTAAAAATTATTATTATTTCTCAGATAGCCACTGAATAGTTATCACATGATTAATAAAAATATAGGTCTTTAAGATATCCAATTTACTCAGAAAATGGACGTAATGACTTCATCCCATAGAATTTATCCATTAAAATCCCATTTTTCATAACTTTGAAAGGAGGTAGAATCATTAGGATTCTCTTTTTGATCAAGCCCATGCCGAGCTTCAACATGTTAAGATTGAACAGAATCTCTACTGAGAGAAGTGGATGTTAAGAGAGATTACCATCTAAGTTAATTTATCCGAGCCTCCCAAGATTCATTCAACATTACACACCTTAACCTTAGATTGTATGATGGAGTTATAAATGGTTATGTAACCGGAACCTAGAACTATGATTATGTGCATTATTTTTGTATGAGGAATATGCATTCATTTTATTATTGTTTCATTGTAAGTTATTTTAATGGACAAGTAGTATTTTTAGTTACTATAAGATTCAATTGAAAAAATCCATTTAGATGAATTATTTAATTTTTGAATTAAATATTATTTTAATAAAATATTATAAAAAAATTATTTTTTATTAAATTTAAATGATCTTATAATTTTATTGATTACAATTGACATTTTTATTAAGGTTTGAAAACTATTTTTGTGAAAACCCAAGAATTTTCAATAAATATAGATTTTTATTTTAAAATTTTAAAGTCACCTATTTAGAAAATTATTTATATAAAATTAATATCCTTTTTAGATTGAGGATGTTGAAATTATCTTATGGTGAATTTTTCATGATTTTCTGAGAAAATATTATTTTTTGTTAAAAATTAAATAACGTTAAAATATACAATTTTTTATTAAATAAAAATGAACCAATAGTGATTTAATAAATTCAATAAAATGTATGTTAGGACAATATATGTTTTTCATATAAAATAATGTGATTTTGGTTTTGTGTGATTAATTTTATGATGCCTTAGTGGACCCTTCAAGACTTATATAATATTTTAACTTTTAAAAATGATTTCCTTGAGTGTGTGACTCACTTCCACATAATAAATCCTTAAATTTAATTTTTTTCCTATATTGGAATTATAAAATAATTTTTTACAGTTCCCCTTGGAATACCCATGGGATATAACCAAGGGGTTGTTTTTAGTTTTGATTAGTTTAATGTGTATTTTCCCAATCTTAAATATAAATGAATTCCTATATCTTTTATTATATAAACATAACCAATCACCTAATTCTCTTCACTCAAAACCATTATTTCTAAACTAAACTCTACTATATTCTATCTATATTCCCCACATGGGACTCCTATCTCTATGAAATCTACTATCAATCCTCTCCCAAGACTTTGGTATCAAACATCCAAGTAATGGATTTCTTCATTTCTCATTTCTTTCCAAATATATTTATGTTTTTATACCCTTTTATTTTCTATTAAAAATGTTGGGGTATGATTTATTACCACCCCAATACTACCCTCCATAGCTTTTTATTACGAGATTCCTTGTTCTCTCTCATTAAACCCTCTCATGTACAACTATTACCATACCAAAATTTAATAAGTATTTTTCCATTTCTCATCGTTATTAATGTTTATTTAGTATGTCATTCTTTCTATTTCATAATTACATGTGTTAGGAAATTTATCTATATTACCCCCTTACTGTAAATTTAACTTACTTGTGAATATTTATACTTTTCTTTCTCATTAACCATTTGAATGAATTATTTTGTCACACCGTTATGATGTCGAAATTGCGCTGCAATTTTCAATGCCAAAATCATTGTGTAGTGAATAGAATTCGCATTTCTCTATCAAAGTAATTCCCCTTTATGAACACATAATTATTGATTATAGAGTTTCATGTATGTATTCCACATTCCATTATCATGTAATAAATGATTATATTTAATTATTCCATGTAATATGATCCATGTGGCACACTAATACATAAAATGAAATGTTTATAAAGGGTGGGATAAGATAACGCTTCAATGAATTGGGTAAAGGATAATATCATGATACTCTATGGGAAATGAGGGTTTACACATGATAATAAATGTTCAATGTGGGTTTACTCATTACAATTCAATTGCAATAAGGGTTTACACATGCTTCATGTGCAATGATCCTTGGATCATGCTAATATCATGCTAAATGTTTTTGCCACATTTTCATGTTATGATAATCATGTTATATATTGAATTTATGTTCATGTTTCTATTATGATCCATTTATATGAAAATTTCCTAAAATGTTCTATATTTTTCAGGTCATGTCTTGTTAACTCCCATACTAGTATTTATATCTCAACCTTTTCTTATGCTGGTCCTCAGGTTTCCCATGAAATGCTAAGTATGAAAAAATGTTGTGGTCATGTAAAAATGATTTCAATAACTATGATGTTCTTTATATACTATGTTTTTATGTATTGTTCCTTATTTCCCATTACACTAGACCTATCGATCCTCAGAGTTGTATGAAGTGCATTTTTATATAATAAACCATGTTTATGTGTGTAATAAAGAGAATGGTTCTTTTACAAATATTGTCATCCAATAATTTTAGGGGAGACTTTGACATGTTACTGATGATTTAATAGAGTTTTTTCTAATATTTAATGTTGTAATTATATTTATAAAAACCATTTAATGAATAGTGTGAAAATTGTAATTATTGGTCATTTTACATGTTATTTAAATTGTATTAACCTTCAAAGTGTAAATAACCTGATAACACATTAAGAGTTAAATGTATAACTTAAGGGTAAAAAAGTTAAGTATAATGAAAATAATAAAAATAATAAAAATATATTTAATGAAAAATATTTGACCCTTATAACTGTAATATAGAATAGAATTTGTTTAATGGAAACATATCCACACAAAAAACTAATATATTATTTATGTCAAGAAGAGTTACAAAATGCTACTCTCTTTGTATTTAATATCTTTTATGTGATCACATCGGGAAAAAGTCAAGATATGAAATAATATAATATTCTATACTGTTATTAATGAAGTTATATTCAATTTAGATATTTATTTTTAATTTATAGATGCTATATAATTATATAAAATATCCATTAATTCTAAAACAATATTTATTTAATTAATAGAAAAACAATATAATTGATATAAAAATATTTATTTTGATATATTTATAATGAAATAATGTGTATAGATAATTATATATTTCTATAATAAATATTATAGATGTTTTAAAATATTAAATTTTAATTAAAACATTTTATTGATGTATTCTATGTCTAATTAAATAAATAATATAAAATCTAATAACAATTAAATTTTATTGAATTAATATATTATTACATTATTTAAAAATATGAAAAAAAATTAAACTAATCACAAATGGGATAATATTTGGTTGAAAAAATAATCCCATATTAATGTAATGGGAATTTGGATGTCTTTGGATCAAGTATATCCTTTTATATTTTAATATTTATAATAATTCTAAGAGTTCCCCTCTCATATCCTACAAATGGACACCCATTTATCTGTTTTCTCAAAACATAAAATGTTTTTGGTAAAAAAACAAACAAAATAACTTCCATGAATATCTACCCACATTATAGAGCAATTAGTTTAGGCAGAAACCCCTCTATAATGGTGTGATGTTGATAATAAATGGAGATCATATGACAAAAAAACATCATTTTCAATTACTTGTTTTCATTTTTTCCATCTTCCAATGCCTTAAAATAATATTCGACCAAGATAAAATAATAAATATACTAATATAAATATATGATATTTTATTATTTTAATATCATCACCTATATCCATCTTCTTTTCCATAAAATGGAAATTGAATTTTTTGTTTACGTGTATGTGTGATCTCTCACCCCCCAGAACTAATATAATTTAATTTTCAACACCATCTGTAAAGACTATTTATAAACATGGAATTAATGATTATATATGATATTTGTTAAAATTTATCATTGTAAAAAGGAAATATTTCATTGTGTTCATATCATCCCCTTCACATAATAATGATAATGTTGTTCATGCGTACGTGTGAATAATCACCTCTTCAAAGTGGTGTGATTGGTTTTTCATCACCACATTACATTAATGATTTATATAAGTAAATTTTTATTTTTAATATTGTATTAATGATATTGTGGTCATTATATCATGTTAAAATAATATATTACTTCTTGTAATAATGATATTTGAAAAATTGAAAATGTCAGTCATGCGTATATATGGCATACCTTTTCCAAGGTTGTAAGATATTTCATTTTTAATAACAATATTAAATAAATTATTTTAAAAGTATGATTTAATTATAATTACGATTATTATTTCATTATTATTATGATATGATTGAATAATTAACACTTTGAGGATATTCAAATTACTAAAGTCATTTGGACTAATGTACCGAATATTGTCAAAACATTTGATGTAAACAAAAATAAGTAACTAATTTTTATAAAATAGTAATAAGAGATATATAACTAAGAATTTTTTTTAATATTTTTTAATGAAATCATATAATTTATTTATTTTTATTATTCTATAATGTAAGGAATTGTCCTTGACAATTCAGACTCAAGGTAAGATATTTCATCTCAATATACAATTAATGTGAAATTTTTTGATGATATACACCATCATTATTTTATAAAGTGAATATAAAGATACAATGACATTTGATATCCATATATTATCTATTCTCATGTTATTTGACCTTTTTATTAATGTATTATTTTAGGATTATTATAATTTAAATTTATAAAGTGGTTTGGGATAACATGAATTTTTTAAGATTTAATTATAAAATATTTTTCTCTCTCTATATATTATTGATATTATTTTACATATTTATTTATATGGATAAAAAAATATTATAAATTTTATTTTATTTCAATTTTTATTTTTGAAAAATGGTATTAAAATGGATTTTTTTAAATATAGAACATTTTACTTTCAATACAAATTATAAAAGGAATGTTCATTTTTTTTTAACATGAACAATGAAAAACATTCTCTTCCATCATGATAACAATTAAATAGTTTTTTTCATCTATTATACATTATGTCTCTAAAAATAAAAATAAAATCATGTTTCTCTTTTCTATGTATTTTGTTGAAATGGGGTTTTGTAACAGATTTCTTAACTCAATTTTCATTCGTTGGGTTAAGAATCTTTTCTCTTGATTATGTGATAGTAAGGTTATGCCTGAAATGAAATTTTATTATAATATATTATAATTTTACATTTTTTTGGAATTGAAGTGGATACATATTATTTAATCTTTTAATGAATTATATAATAATTTTAAAGGATTTTATTTTAAAAACCAAGTTTATTGTATCTCTTTCAACAATTTTTAGAATATCTAAAGGAAATGTTTTTTAATACATAATTAATTAATTGAAATTCACGATTCCATGTTAATTTACATTTTTTGGCATCCTTTAAAACATTAGTTTTTTTATTTTAAAAATTTTCATTTATTAGTGTCTGACTTTTTAAAAATGAAATATGATATGTTTGTAGAAATGTTATTTTTCATTATGCTTGTTTTATGTGTTATGGTTACATTATGGATTTATGGAATTGATTATGAGTATAGGTGGATCCATGATAATAAATGTGTGTGTGATCCTATGATATATCTTCAATGATTTGGGTAATGATATTGATTTAATTATAGGGTTTCTCATAAGAAAGTATAGGAATAAAATGTGGTAGGGATTACTAATTTAATAATTAAGATGATCCCCTTTTTATAATTTATAGCTACATTAATTGTAAGCATAATATGGATTTGATTACACTAATTACCTTTATGATATATTTTTACTCTAGAGTTTTATAAGAATTTTATGCTTTCATGTTCTATGCTAAAGAGCTTTTTTTATGGGTGAAGAGAAGAACATTGTTAAAATATTTTTCGGGGTTTATTAGTATACATGGATGAATGGTTTCTTTCAATTTTTATATCCCTTACTATGTTTTTTTTTCATATTCCATGTTCTAAATTTTTGTACTTATGTATTATTTTGGGTATGGGAAACGATGTATTTATGTTGGATTCTTTGAATATGTTCCTTGAAAAGAAGTCATGTTTGATTTTAAAAGGGTATCCTTGTGGGGGAACGAATATTGAGAAATCGTGTCCACTTTTAATGTATGGGTTTATATTTTAAGATATTTTCATAATTATCTAAAACAATAAAATAAAAATATCGTTCTATTTGAAATCTAGTTCAAAAACACTAAAATAATTTATGTATTAAGGCCAAATACTTAAAGATTGTATTATATTATTTTTAAGAAAATTATGAGATTATACTGTTTTCCTAAGAATTAGGGATATCTTCATGAATTTATAATTTCCTATATTATAAAAATTTCAATATATTATAAAACATTTTTCGGCATTATATTATATAATTTTAATGTGAACAATTGTATTTTAGGAGATATCCTTTTTAGGTAATTATGGGTCATTACATTTTGGAGTTAAAAATAAAATTTATAAGACAACCTTTTAGGAAAAAACCTAATATGGATATTTATTGTACTTTATCAAATATTTTTAATGTCATATGAATTATATTGTTTTTTAAAAAATAAAAACCCCTTGGATACTGACGACACATCCCATCCGGTAAGGCCATGGTATTAAAATCCACAACCGTAGGGAAATATGGGTGAAAAACCTAACACTAGCCTACATGATATCATGGGTTATTATGAATTGTTATTTTTAGTAAAATTATTTTATGGATTAAGAATATATTTATTTTAGGAAAAAAATTCTCATCCCATTGCGAAATGTATATTGGATATAACACGATGAATGTTATTTTAGAATATGTTCACTATTTTGGGAATCCTGTATGATAAAGATAAATGTAATAATATGTTATTCTATATACAAAATTAAGGATAAATTATATCTTATAATAATTGTTTTTAATTGTGGACTTATGGTGATTTAAGTTATTATAGAAATTCTAAGAATATTATTATGATTACTTGGTAAATTACTTTTTTTATGTTACATCAAATGTATTTGATGTTATTTGGATATAAATCACAAATTTATCTTTGAAGAATATGTTATAATATTATTCAGAATTTTGGTTTAAATATTATTTGTATTATTTTCACTAATTTTATTGAATGTTTTCTTTTCAATGGTTTATGTTGAACTTTGGTTATTACTGTTGAATTTGAGAGATTGAAGTAGTTTTTCATCATATATGGTTTTTAAATTTGGGAAAATAGTATTTTACTCTCCTAAAAAAAATTTATTTGGATAATGTATCAAGAAAATATAAATATATATTTAGTATTTCGTGGATTATTTGATTATCTAAAAGTTGATTCTAGTTCTTTTCGTGTTAATAAATAATCAAAAATACTCCCCATTTAGAGAATAATATGGGTTTATGGAGGAAATTTTAAAAAGGGTGAAACTCTAAATTTTAAATAAGTATATTTTATTATGTTAGTAGTTTGTGTTCTGATAGAATTCATCATCTCTATGAAAATGTTCTTAAGTTTTTTATCCATTTACTTTTCCTACTATAAAATCAATGACCTTCTAACCTATCACAGATTTATGGTTTTTGGATTGGTAACATTCTAATGACAATATTACATCACATTATCCACCATAACATGATTGTTATTTTTCTTATATCCATTTTTTAATATGTGAGACCCTACAATGTGTCATCACTGATGACCTTCATTCTTCCCTTTCATTAGTTTAAAAATGTTGTCTTAGTAATCAATTTTCTTATGTGGGATTTCAATAAACATATTTTGAAAAGTCAAGCCCCATGTTGTTTATCACGAATTCAAATTCAATGGAATATATTTTTTAATTGTTATAATTTAACAACCCAAGTGTAAGAAAATAAATACTATGTTCGATTGCATACATTATATGAAACAACAATCATATAAGAACATCTTAATATTATTATATAAATGATAATGTCATAACCTCATTGATAGAATAGAGGGTATGAAAATTATTAACTGAATTATAAAAATATTGTTTAAAAATGTATATATAATTAATTATTTGGTTAACAATTAATTAAAAATGAATTTCAAAATATTTAAAAATTAAATTAAATGTTTTCTTGAAATACTATTAAAATTAATGATTGTGTGTTTATAAAATAAAAAAATAACTCTTATTGGATTATTATAATTATATATATAAAATATTCATAATATTGTTTATAATTGATCTAATATGCTTTCCGGGTCTGATATAAGAACAAATTCAATATTATGGATTGAACGAGTAATTTTCCGAAGATGCAGTTTTGTCGCCTTTCGATGGAAGACCAATTTTAAATTTAGTTTTTTGATATTTTAAAATTTAAATTTGAAAAAATAGACTTATTATTTTAAATATTAAAATAAAAATTTAATTTTGAATATTTTTTTTAATTTTTATGAAATGTATCATGTTTTTTTGAAAGTTGAAAAATATTACATTAATATAGAAATTATATTTTTGTATAAATAATTTTTAATACAAAATTGTATTATTATTTTTTAAAATAATAATTAGATTATGTTTTTTTTATTTATTATAATTTATTTCATTGGAATCAATTTCTCATCAAAATTGGATATAAAAAAATTCAATCCTTAGTTGGTTTTTCGATTTAAAGAACATGTGTTCTCATTTTGTCAATGAGGATAATTTTTATTTAATGACTTGAATTTATCTGTTTTAAATATTGATAAATTGATTCATAATTTTGAATCATCAAGATCATATTATGTAAATATTTTCCATTAATATTTTGACATTACAAATAATAACATTAGTATTTCTCTATTACCACTCTAAAGGGTAATTAAAAAAATTAAGCACAAAAATAATAATATTAATAATATAAAGTTACCAAAATAGTTGTTATATTTTTAATTTATAGGTATTTTTTTATCCCTATGTACTAATGTATCATCTATGAGACCAGTTATTGAAATTGGGGTGATAATATAACTTTGGAATATTATAATCAAAAGAAAGTAAATTTTGTTAGAATTTGGTTTTTTCAAATAAAATATGACTAATATGGTGTGATATGGGTTATATTTTTTACTATTAAGATTAATTTTAAAGAAAATTTTTTTTTATACCTCATGAAAACTTCTTTATAAATTTTTTTGATAATATAATTACCATAAATGGAGACACAATGATGATTAATGAAATTATCAAATAAATGATATTTGGAATATTAAAATAAACATAATGTGATATAATTAATGCCACACGCTAATATTAGTTATTAATTTGAACTTTATGGATTATTTAATTGATTGTTTTCAATTATATAATGTTTTTATGATATTTTAAAAAACTCAAGAAATGAAAAGTCCCAAAATTGACATTATTGATATTTAAAAAAAAATAGTTCATTAAATGATATAATTTTTTTAAAAATATAAGAGTAAGTGAAAAAGATTTTATAAGTCCTAAAAGTTCATAACTGAGACATTTATTGGTTTTTTTCATGTTATATTTATTATATTAATCTTTATAGTAAACATTATACTATAACATGGTAAAAGTTAAATGGGTAAAATAAGGGTTAAAACAAAAAGCAAGGTGTAAAATTATAATAAAAAACATCGAAAAAACTGTTATTTTATTATAATTGGACCCTCATCACCTTAATATCAAATTAGAGTTGTTTAATTGACACATGTACCTGAAAATAACTTCAATATTATTTAATTAATATATAGATACACAATATCACTCTTTTTGTGTTTGATATATTTTCTGTGTCCCCATATTCAAAAAATCAAGATAAGAATAAATTAAAATTTATATATTGATCATAATGAAATTTTTTTCATTATATAAATAAATTTTTAATTTTTTTATATTATATAATTACCTTAAATGTTTCTTGAATGCCAAAACAATATTTATTAAATTAATTTAAAAACACAATTGTTGATCTTAAAAATATTAATTTTGATAAAATTTTTATGATTTAATGTGTATAAAGATACTTAGAGACCTATAATATATATTATAGAGGATTAAAACCATTGTAATTTAATTACCACTATTTTGTGATTTATTTTACTTCAAAAAAAATAAATAGAATCAAATTTGACATTAATGACATGTTATTAAATTAATATATTATTAAATTATCAAAAATCACCCAAATATAAAATAATCACAAAGGGAATAATATATGGTCTACATGTTAATCCAATATTAATTTATTGGTCATTTTTATGTCTTTGAATCTATAATTTTCATTTATTATTTATTAATGTTTGGGATAATTCCCTGAGTGGTCATCTCATCCCTTATAAAAGGTCACCCATTTTTAACATTTCTTCATACGTCAAAACCAATTTATTTTTTTATAAAAAATACCAAAATACCGTAATATAATCCTTCCCCACATTATTCTGATATTAGTTTTCGGATGAAACCCTTATTTGAGGTTGTAAGGTGTTAATCAAAATGAGATTTTTTGAAAATAAATGTACAATTTTCAATTAAGTGTTTATTATTTTATTCTTTTACCACATCATTAAAATCATCTTGAACCGAGTTGAAATAATAAATACAATATCATAAAATCTGGATATTTTATAATGTTAATATCATATATAATATCAGTATCTTATTCCATCAAATGGAAAACAAATATTTGTGTGTGTGTTTGTGCGAACTATCACCTCTGCAAACCGCTATAATTTCGTTTTCATCTACATATCTCAAGACTAGTTATAATGATAGAATTATGGATTAAATATGATATTAATGAAATATTTATCATTATTAAAATATAATATATAAATTATGTTCTTACCTTTCTCAGCACATCAAAATTTTAATGTCTTTCGTGTGTGTATGTGTGAACGATCACCTCTACGAAGCGATGTGTTCTTTCTTCATCTCCCCATTACATGAATGATATATATACAATTATTAAAATAAAAAATATAATAAAAAATATATTATGGATATTATATAATGGTACAATAATTATTGTCTTCTTTCTATAATGATCATTGAGAAATGAACATGTTACTCATGTGTACGTGTGGCTTACCGACTCCATGATTTATGGTAGTTGATTTTTCATAACTATATTTAATGAATTGATTTTGAAGTATGATTGTTTTGAAATTATTAATATTATTTTAGAATATTATTTTGGGATGTTGTAATAAATAACAATTTGATTGTATTTGACTTACCAAAGAGATTTTGGACTCATATACCGAATATCCTCAAAACATCCAACATGAACATAAATGAATAATAATTATTATAACATAGTAATAATTCATATAAAATTCATTATACAATTTTAATATGTTATAAATAATTTATATTATTAAATAGTTTTTATTATACATTAATATATAGGTTTTATGGATGATTCTTACTCAAGGTAATGAATTATATCTCAATCTCTTTTCAATGATGATTCTTTAATGAGAGACATCATTATTCATTTATAATGTGTATATATAGATACTATGACAATTAATATCCATATATTATTTTTAATCTTTCCATTGAATGTTATTATAAATTTATTATTTCATTTAGATTAATATTTAAATTTTAAAATTGTTATGGGACACCATGAATCTTTAATGATTTAATTATAAAAACAATTTCTCCATGATAACATTCTTGATATAATTTAATATTTTCATTAATATGGACATAAAATTATTATAAAAGGAATTTTATTTCAATATATAAATTCATTCAATAGTTTTTGAAAAGGAATCATTTTATTTTTTCAATACGAAATGCTTTAATTTATTTAAAAAAACAATGTTCTTTATTTATCATATACAACAAGAAAACATTATAAATTTCAATTGATAATTATTAATAGTTATATCACTCTATAAGGGTTTATGTTTTTAAAAAGAAAATTGAAAACCTCTCTCAATTATCTAGGTATTTATTTGCAAAAGGGTTTTGGTAAGGTATTTTCCCATCCAGGACTGATTAACGTGTGACTTGCATGCAAGTATTGAAACAACTTGGAAAGCATATAGGATAACCCTTAAAAGTGGTCCATACAGGGTGCCACGTTTTTAATGTAGTTTTCTCAAATGTGCACTTAATGGAACAAGAGACTGTGTGGTTTCCACTACATACTTTAAATAAATAGATATTGATGAAAAAAATTAATGGAAAATAAAATAATATAATAAATATGAAATTAGAATTAAAATACATTTTTATTTCATAATAACATTAATGTTATTATTGTTATTATTAACCTTATTATTATGTTATATTTTTTTTTGTTTTTATTATTATTAATATTATTATTAATGTAATAATATTATTATTATATATAAAATTAATATTAATAGGATGAGGTGACAACTCTTGGGGCGTCCCCCTCATGCCATGCTCTTGTAAGAGGTACATCAAACACCTCCCCCACCCTCCTGCATCTGTCTAGGCCTCCCTTTCCCTCCCGCGCTCTGGTCTAGATGCCTTTTGACTGCCACACTTCAGCGAGTTGGTCCCTCCATGATCTGGCCTCACCCCTCCCTAATTCGGGCTAATGACCTCCTTCCCAGTACACCTCCTTGCACGATTTCCCCCAATGACCTATTTATAACAAACTCGTACCCCCTTTATAGTGCCTCTGCCTTTTCTCCGGCATGCGGATTCCACCCTTATGTTGTGTCTTCCCCTTTAATTAGTGTTTTCCATCGATTTAGCCGAACCCTAACAACTTGGTTGGTAATTCGCATATTTTAATCATTTTTTATGTGTGTGGTTGGTCCGTAGTGGGTTTTCCATCCTTCTGCTGAAGTGGTATCACATTCGCACGACATTAAGTATGTTTTTACAATACATGTCCCTTCATGCATATCCCATAAAAATTATGTGTTTACATTTAATTTTTAAATATAATTCACACCACCATATGAGTTGTAGATAACTCATTGTATGTTTTTTTTGTTAAATTTGATAAAAATAGCTTTTGAAATAATTATCTCATTATGTGAAGGTATTTTTTTATATAATAACAAATTGATAACCTATCTTTTTCATTTAACTTGTTATATTGATAATTTATTTGGTTAGAACATAGATTTCAAGGATGTTTAATATGCATGATTTATCCATGCAATATATTATGTGATATGGAGTGGATTTGTTTAGTAAAAAAAATTGTTTATCATCTACTAGTGTTTTTATGAACAGTGAAATTAGTTTAACTATGAAAGGACTATAAACTATGTTTTGGTGTTGCATCGATGTGCATTTAGTCACAAGATAACATTTTATTATGTTTTTATGTTGTAGGCCATGGGATACTTTTTAAATTGTTAAGAAGTTTTCTTCTTTGTTACTTATTGATGAAAATTATTTCTTTAATTGTTAATGTAGTTCATTTGGTTATCCATCTGGTGTGTGTCCATTTTTGAATTGTGTGAAAGTAGTTTTTTTCTTTTAATGAATTTGGGCATGAATTTGATTTTAAAATGAAATTCTCATGTGAACTTGGTGAGATCATGATGTAAAACATTGTTTGGACCTTTTTAAATGTTTCATAGAATGATTAAATGATTTATTAAGTGTTGTTTGAAATTAAAATCATGTGTGAAAGGTGTTTAATTGTGAATTTTTCTATAGATTAATGCTAAATATAATTTTGTCAAGCATAAATCTTGTTTTCTATATGATGTTGGGTTCTATCTATGGTTTCTAAAATCACTTGAACTGAATTTTTTACAATTTTCCCATTTAGAATAGTAATGTAAAAATTGGAATTTTTGTGGTTTTTTGGGTAATAATTTTGGACATTTCATGTTAAATATCCATTGGAAAAATTTAGTTTTAGTGTATGGTTTCTGTTGATTCATTGAAAGGATGGTGTTTTGAAAACAATGTACATGTTTGGAAACTCTATTGTTTTTGAAATTCTTTTAAATGGTTCTGAGGATTGAATAGAATGAAAGCCCGATTGTAACATTTGATGACATAATTTATGTATTTATATATATATATATGGGGAACCATATAGTGGGATATCCCTTAATGGGTTATCATATAGAGTGTTTGTGTTCGAGGTAAACATGTGCGGTGAAGATTTGTGAGTTCAGTCACATGTGTGATGGAATTTTACATACACAGTGATATAACTATCATGGGTTCCTATTCGACTTTTAGTTGATCGAGTGATTGTTTCTTATCAACCCATATTACACGGGTTGGTACCCACCAGTAGATATATATAGTCAAGATGGGGAGTACCAGTGGTTCTATCGTAGGGGAGATTGGTTGGTTATAGACTTGGGGGCTTCAACATATTCAAGAAGGTTGTTCCAAACCAAGTACATTTAGGGGTCTTATAGGGATGTTTAGGATCACCCATGGTTACATAATTACTTATGTGGTTTATTTACTTTTAACTGTACTTGTTATCTATCTTACACAATTATCTATTTTTTTAGCATTGTTTTGGTATCTATTGTCATGGGATTTGTTTATAAAATGAAAAATTGTTTGGGAAATGATATGTACCGTGCGTTGGATTTTCAACTAGGAGAATCATGTTTCTTATTTAAAATTTAAATCCCTACATTTATATTTCTATTTAAAACATGTGTTAATGTTGGTTTACAAGGTATTTCTTGGATTCAATGGTTATATAATTCATCCATACTGAGAATCTTAGGGCTCACATATATCCTATCTTTTATTTTATGGTTTTTTGTCTTCTTTAGGTCTCATTAGTGCTACATTTCTCTCTAAGAAAATGTGGTTTGGAGTTTGGTGGTGACATATATGGTCACATGGTGGTATATTTAGTTGTTTACTTTTATTATTTTTTTTATCTTCTTCTAGAGTTTAGTTTTATTTTCCTCATTATTCTTGTTTATTTATTTATATATTATGGGAAATTCCTTCCCAATATCTTTAATCTGATGCCCGACACTAGTTCCCATAACATGGGGATCGAGAATGCCCCTCTGTACTTTTCGTGGACTAGAGTGGGTGACCATTACATGGTCGAACCTATATTGGTTTGTGAGAGGTATTTATTAAAAATTGTTTCATTCATTAGATTAATCTTATTTTCCTTTATTGTGTGAGAATATGCATTTGTGTGAAATAGATTTTTGATAATATTCTTTTTTGTTTCCAATTTTTTTTCTGGATTTATAGTTTATAAATAGAAATGATTCATTTAGTTAAAGATATTAGTTTTTTAAGGGGCATTCTCTTAAAATCGACTTTTAAATTTACTCCTCCAACACTATTTATTAAATAAAATTGTTTTGTTTTTAACGTATACATAAGTAACAAAAAAAATAAATTTCATGTCAATTTAATGTTTTTATGATTCATTTAAAAAATTATATTTTTATTAAAAAATAATGATTTTATATTTTTTAGTGTATGACATTTTAAAAATAAATGGTGATTTCAATGTGGAAATTTTATTTTTTTCCTTATTCTTGGTTTTTGTGTTATAATTAAATTAGGGTTTTGTAACACCTCAAGCTTCCATGATACACTTCTCTTTCAATAATGCAATAGCTTGCATTGTACGAAAGTTCATGATTCTAACACACCGAGACCAATCAAAATAACCATTGTGAAGAGTAATACCCACTTTTTGAAATTATATATATTTTATATTTCAAATTGGACTTCATTTTTTGATTCGGAATATCGAAATTAGCCTATGTTGAATTTTTGGTATTTTTCTGAGTACATCCAATTTTTATGAATAATGAAAAATACATTAAAACATATTTTTTATTCAAAATAATTTATAGTGATAAATTATACTATTTAATGGTGTTAAAGTATAATTAGAATATATTTTTACCATTTTATCCAATGGTGGTCATTATTATTAATTTCACTTTGAAATTGGACATAAACTATTGTCAATCTTTTGATATATATTGTTTCATAAAAACACAAAATTTGTTGTGACAACGGGAATTAATTATAAAATTAATTAATGAAACTTATATGTTTGGAATTTGGTAAAATAGACATCATTTTTTAATTCATAATATCAATTATATCTTAGGGTGGAATTTTGGCATTGTTCTGAAAAACATCAATTTTTGATGAATAGTGAAATCTCTAAGAGGTAGTTAAAAAAAACTTTTTTTTTGTTTAAATGAAACATTAACATTTATGTGATTTGATTTTAAAAAATCCAACATACATGGTTGTCATTAGGAAGTAAAACGTGGTTCAATGGGATTAAAATAATTTTTTTATGAATAGTTACTTTTATGTTTAATTAATCACGATTAAATGTAATTAGTAAAATTTAAGGTAAAAATGATATTATAAAAATATGAGAATACCATTACACTTGTCCTACAACTATTTTATGAGTCATGACCGACCAAGAAAATCCATGGGTCAACTTGGGGACCCCATGGAGCCACATTGGTAGGAAAATGACATTAAAAATGTTTTATTTAATGTTAAAATAAAAATGTCACAAACATGAGTTGTTTTACTAAACCAATTTTTAAATGGGGTTATACAAGTCATATTTTTTACTAAAATTATTAATTATAAATATAAAAATATTTCCTATATCATGAATTTTTTTTATAATTTTTATAATCAAATAAATTATATTATTTATGACACCATGATGATGTAGCGATTACCTCATTATTTAACAATTTAAATAAAATGAAAAGGTAATGTAAAATATAATACCTACATATGTAAAAAACCAATTGGATGGGTGGATTTCGAACCCTTATCACCTTATCCTAGAAGTATATAAGTGTGGGACCTTTAAAATCCGAAACTCATTATATAATAAAGTAACATTTCATGACTTTCCAAGAGTGCCCCTCCTCTCCCCTTATAAAAGGCCCCCACCACTACCACCTTACTCACAACTTCAAAGCATTTTGGATCTGCCAAACTCTGCCCACATACTCTCTCAACATCCCTATCTTACTCATAGAATCCTCACTTTGGGGAGAAGTCTTCCCAAGGAAGCCTTTGGATCAAATCAAAAAGTGTTACCCAATTTTAAGGTAATGTCTTCTCTAATGTTGTTTTGTTTTATTTTGCTTCTCCAACCCCCTAAAATCTTTTTATTATTTTATTTTGTAACAAAAACAGTATCTAAAATATATTAGTATGTTTTTATAAGAAGTATTTTAGATACACTTACACACACCTACATCTAATGGTTAAGGAACATTCTGTTTCTGTGGATGGCGAATTTCTGCCTCACAAAATGATGATTGTTCAACACTCATATAACACCTTCAATGGTGAACATTAACATGTCACTATATTTATATATGATATATGATATTTTTATGTTTTCATTAAGCTTCTATATTTTTCATTTATGTCATACCTTTATGGTTTCCATTATGGGTAAACGCGATATTTTCATTTTAGGAAGTGCGGACTACTGCCCCCTCAAAGTGATTTGAATCGTTAATGACATTTGTGGGATGTACAAAAAATGGAGTAAATGATATTATATATGATATTATACTGGAATTATAATATACCTTCATATAATTATGATTTCATTCCATTAAATACGAAATAGAAATGAAATTAGCGTTCATGCGTATGTACGACTTACCGTCTCCATGAACGGTGCAATTCATTTCTTACCTCTAAATGTTACGTAATATTATGAATGAATGTATATACTGGATATATATGATATATATGATATCTAAATCATGAATATATTGTTGGATATAATGGATATTTCACCACATGAACAACTTGTAATTATAAGAAGTTTATTTTTGACTCAAGTACCAAAGATCGACAAAATCACCGTTATTAACATAAATAATTACATAATGTTCATAACATGGAAATAAGTGATATAAAAGGAATAATGAACATGAAAAAGGTTCTTAAGAAAATAGAAATAATCTACAGTTTATTATTCAGGAAATTAAAGAGTGGTCGAGTGAAGTCGGACACGAGGTAAGGAAATTTATTAACCCAATTTCCATTCTTTGGGTTAATCTCCTACTTTCAAATTATGTCATGATATAATTATGTCATATTTTGTATTTGTAATTTATTTATGTGTACATATAGTGAATACACATAATTGATCTATTTCATTTTAAAAATGATCTTTTTAAGGACTTTATCTCAATCTCTTTTCATTGAGGCATATTTGGTTTTATACACAAATTTCATTTATACGGTGTATAACCCCCTTTGTATTTTACTTTTATTCAAAAGGAATCTTTTTATACGAAGCGTTTTTACTAAACTAAAAAAGGAATGTTTTTTCTTACGTATGCGAAGTGACTATTATTGGAGTTTTGGCTTCCTCTATAAGCCATAACTTTTTTTAAATGAAAAATAAATACCATGTTTTACTTTACTTTGATTTTGGTATTGAAAATGGTTTTGATAAAGTTTTTATTATATCAATGTGTTGTATTGATATCTTGTGATTGAAGTGTGGAAATCTTATGTTTCCTTAATGCATGTTTTATGTGATACAATTATGTTATGGTTTAAGATATGTTCAAACCTATTCATATGAGGAATGCATTGGAGTTAATAAGTGACGGGTGGAGCCCTCTATAGCTCCTCGATGCATCGGTAGGTCTCATGAGACAAAATAGTGTCTTGGCACGAGGCCTTGACAAAATTTTATTTGTAGTCTTCGCATAAGGCCTTGACTACGTGGTTATGATATTCTTGCATTATGCATTCCATCATTATGGAAGTGGTTATTGATATTGCATGTGATTATTTGACCAGTAGAATATCCATGAGAATAAGTAAATGCAATTATTTCATTTTACTATTTCCATATTATGTTGATGTTCATGTTTAAAAGGATTTTGTTTAGTTATATATTTTCTTAAACGTTAATGTTTATTTATGAAAGCTTCCGCTATATTGTTATCCTTATTGAGCATATGAGCTCACCCCTTTCAATGTTCTAAATTTTCTAGGATGTGAAGAAGTATTTTAGGAATGACCTGCAGGGATAGTCTGAAGGGGATATGAGTGTGGAAAATGGAGACTTTGTTATTGTAGTTTTTCACTTTATGATGTAATGTAACATTTATGAATGTATCTAGTGTTTCCATTTCTACTAAACTAATCGGTCATTCGAGACATGATCTTTTGTGATCATGCCAATGTTATGCAATAATGCACCGACTCTGGGTAACTGGGGTCGGGCATTAAAATTGGTATCAGAGGCAGTTTAGTACTAATATTGGAAGCTATATTTAGATAAAATCTGATTAGATCACATAGCCCAAATATAGATATTGAGGATTAGTATAGAAGAACATCCTCGAATTTTGGCATTAGAGAGATTTTGTGAGTTTTCCGAGCTATACATACCAATCTGGATATGAGCAGGTAGTGGCCGCTCTAGAACAGATGTACCTAGGGGTAAAAAATGAAAACATCGCTTTGTGATAGACTCGAATGGGAACTGGTGCACAACAACGAGCCTTGCTGCACTCTTGGTTACGACAGTGCCGGGGGATATGAATAGGATAATTCTCATTTTCTTTACCAACCATTATGAAGGGTTTATGAGTATATACTTCCTCAATGAAAACATTTTTATGATTATAGATTATATCCATAAATAGTTCAATTTATGTTACGTTTTTTACAAGTATGGAATTATGTATTTTGATTCAAAAACTAATCTAGTTTATGCCATTGATTAGAAATGGCGCATAGTGGGAGGAATGGAAACCATATCAATGCACATACTCCATGTAGGGATTTCCCTCCTGCTCAAGATAATTATTATGGAGTTGGTGATACAACTGGTGCTGATCAACTTATCACCATACTGGGACAACCCACTCAGGTTATGAATAGTAACCTTACTCGTATGGAGCACCCTGATTCGCAACATGGAGGATCAATGTTAGACCGCTTCATGTGGAAACAGCCGATGACATTTAATGGGGGTAAAAATCCATTATTAGTTGATCAATGGATTAACTCCTTGGGGAAAATATTCCACGCCTTGGGATGTAGCGAAAGGGAGAAAGTTGTCATGGCAGTTTATCACCTCACTGGAGATGCCGATCAATGGTGGTCACTGATTCAAAAAAAAGAAGATGATGAAATATCATGTATGGAATTGAGGGAGTTTAAGGAAATTTTCTTAGAAAAATACTTTCCTCATACCCATCGAGCAGATATGGAAAGGCAATTTCTGAGTCTGAGACAAAAGGAGGATGCGATTGTGACAATGTATGAGGCTAACTTTACCAGGTTAGAAAGGCATGCAGCAGATTATATATGTAACCCAAGAAGTATGATCGATTGTTTCTTTGATGGGTTAAAACCGTTTCTTCGTAGAGCATTAGTATAACAATCATTCTCAATATACGAAGATATTGTCTTGTGTGCTATCAAGACAGAAAAAGAATTCTCTAAGTCTTATGACAACAAAGTAAAGAAAGAGAAGAAGAGAACGGTGGAACAAGAGACAGATAAAGGGAAAAAGGGAAAGAAAGATTTTCCATTATGTGATAATTGTGGGAAGAATCACCCCGGTACTTGCCTAAAAGGAATATGAGTTTTTTTTAAATGTGGAGAAAATGGTCACCAGGCTCAGGATTTCAAGGGAAAGAAAGAGGCTATCAATGTTGAATGCTATAATTGTAGAGAAATGGGGCATTATGCAAATGAATGTCCTAAGATTCAGGGAAAAATGCCTTCAAAAATGCCAAGGGATAATGGCCAATCTTATGCTGTTACTACATATGAATTTGAATAATTATTTTATTTGTGTTTTTGGACTCAATAACTATATTATGGTTATAAGAATAATGTGAGATATATAAGTATTGTATTGTAGTACTTGTTGTTTTCATTAAGGTTTTAATATGATTAAGGTAATCATATTTTTAGTATATGAAAATAAGAGAAACTTTACTTTTTTTGGGGAATATAATGTTACAATTAATTTTGGAATTTAAGGACCTTTTAGAGAAAGTCTGGACGGAGGTATTTTGGATAACTATAAAGGATGGAATGGATTAATTTGATCTTTGGATAATATTGTTTAAGTTTAAAACATTTATGATTATTATTTTTGGAATATTATAATACTATACTTTTAGGAAAAGGACAACCTGCAGGTTGGGGGACAACCCGTCGCGTCGGACAAAGCTGTAGAAATCGAACCCACAACCATATTGTGACATGCCTTTATTACCTACCACTAGCCTACAGGAAGTACCTGGTTATTACAAAACCGTTTTCATAATCTAAATGGTATGTGGTAATATTTGGAACCTTCTACAATTTGGATAAATAGAATATTTTTGAGTCCTAATACCATTTGGAGTGAAAAAATGGGTTTGTGGTAAAAATTTATTAAAGAATGAAAGTCTACATGACAAGTAAGTATATTTCTTTACGTTCTTTTCAAATCTCTTAAATAAATTCCTCAACTTTATGAAAGGTAACTTAAAACAAAAACGTTGTTGGTTAAATTTTCCAACTGGGGATTCAATGACTGTTTAAACAATCACAAGTTTTTGATTTTCATGTTGATAAATTTCTCCTAATCTAGTTTTCTGCAACTCTCCATCAGACCATGATGGTTTTTTTTCTTCCATATCCATATTTTCATAGAATCCTAGTATGAGCTATCTCGGGTGACCTTTGTACTTATATTTCTTTCTTTTAATGTTATATTTTTATTAACCTTATTTCTGATGTTGGTTTTCCACAACGGTATTTTCTATTTTTGACCTTTTATTTTCAATGAAAAATTTCAAATTGCGAGAATGCAATTTATTGAAGGAGGGGAGAATGTAACACCCCGAGCTTCCATGATACGCTTCTCTTTCAATAATGCAACAGCTTTCAATATACACAGGTTCGAGATTCTAACACACCGCGACCAATCAAAATAGCCATTATGAAGAGTAATACAAACTTTTTTAAATTATATATATTTTATATTTCAAAATGGACTTCATTTTTGGAATTAGAATATCGAAATTACCCTATGTTGAATTTTTGGTTTTTTCTGAGGACTTCCAATTTTAATTAATTGTGAAAAATACTTAAAAACAACATTTTTAATCAAAATAATTTATAGTGATAAATTATACTATTGAGTGGTTTTAAAGAATAATTAGAATATATTTTTACCATTGTATCCAATGGTGGTCATTATAATTAATTTCACTTTGAAACTGGACATAAACAATTGTCAATCATTTAATATATATTGTTTCTTAAAAACACGCTATATGTTGTGACATCGGGAATTAATTATAAAATTAATTAATGCAACTTATATGTTTGTAATTTTTTTAAAATAGACATCATTTTTGAATTTGGAATATCAATTATAGCTTAGGGTGAAATTTTGGCATTGTAATGAAAAACTTGAATTTTGATGAATATTGAAACCACTAACTCGTAGTAAAAAAACCGATTTTTCATTTAAATGAAACATTACCACTTATGTGATTTGATTTTAAAAAATAGAAAATACATGGTTTTCATTAGGAAGTAAAATGTGGTTCAATGGGATTAAAATAATTTTTTGGTGAATAGTAACTTTAAAGTTTAATTAATCGCGATTAAAGGTAATTAGTGAAATTTAAGGTAAAAATGATATTATAAAAATATGAGAATACCATTACAGTTTTCTTACCCCTTTTGGATGAGTCATGGCCGACCAAGACAATCCGTGGGTCAACATGGGGACCTCATGCAGCCACTTTGGTAGGAAAATGACATTAAAAACTTTTTATTTAATGTTAAAATAAAAATGTCACAAACATGAGTTGTTTTCCTAAAACAATTTTTAAATGCGGTTATAAAAGTCATATTTTTTACTATAAATATTAATTAGAAATATTAAATTATTTAGTACATCATGATATTTTTTTTATAATTTTTAGACATCAAATATATTAAATTATTTATGACAGCATGATGATGCAGCGATTACCTCATTATTTAACGATTTAAATAAAATGAAAAGATCATGTAAAATATAAGACCTACACATGTCAAAAACCAATTAAATGGGTTGATTTCGAACCATTATCACCTTATCCTCGAAATATATAAGTGTGGGACCTTTAAAATCCGAAACTCATTATATAATAAAGTAACATTTCATTACTTTCCAAGAGTGCCCCTCCTCTCCTCTTATAAAAGGCCCCCACTACTACCACCTTACTCACACCATCAAAGACTTTTCGCTCATCCAACCTCTACCCAAATACTCTCTAGACTTCCCAGTATTACTCCTAGAATCCTCAATTTGGGCAGAAGTCTTCCCAAGGAAGCCTTTGGCTCAAATTAAAAAGATTTACCTGATTTTAAGGAAATGTCTTTTCTAATGTTGTTTTGTTTCATTTTGCTTCTCCAACCCCCTAAACTCTTTTTATTATTTTATTTTGTAACAAAACCAGTATCTTAAATTTACTAGGATGTTTTTATAATAAGGATTATATCTACACTTACACACACCTACATCTAATGGTTAAAGAACATACTGTTTCTGTGGATTGCGAATTTCTGCCTCACGAAATGATGATTGTTCAACACTCATATAACACCTTCAAAGGTGGCCATTAATATGTCACTATATTTATATATGATATATAATTTGTTTATTTTTTCCTTAAGCTTATGTATTTTTCATTTATGACATACCTTTATGGATTCCATTCTGGGTAAACACGATATTTTCATTTTAGTAAGTGTGGACTACCGCCCCCTCAATGTGATTTGAATCGTTAATGCCATATTCGGGATGTATAAAGGATGGAGTAAATGTTATTATATATGATATTATACTGGAATTATAATATAACTTCATATAATTATGATTTCATTCCATTTAATATGAAATAGAAATGAAAGTAGTATTCATGCGTACATACGACTTACCGTCTCCATGAACGGTGCATTTCATTTCATACCTCTAAATGTTACGTAATATTATGAATGAGTGTATATACTGGATATATATGATATATATGATATCTAAATCATGAATATAATACTGGATATAATGGATATTTCACCACATGAACAACTTGTAATTATAAGAAGTTTATTTTTGACTCAAGTACCAAAGATCGACAAAATGACCGTTATTAACATAAATAATTACATAATGTTCATAACATGATAATAAGTGATATAAAAAGAATAATGAACATGAAAAAGGTTCTTATGAAAATAGAAATTAACTCTAATATATTATTCAGGAGATTAACGAGTGGTCGAGTCACGTCGGACACGAGGTAAGGGAATTTCTTAACCCAATTTCCATTCATTGGGTTAATATCCTCCTTTCAAATTATGTCACGATAATATTATGTCCTATATTGTATTTGTACTTTCATTATGTTTACTTGTAATGAATACACATAATAGATCTATTTTATATTAAAAATGATCTTTGTAAGGACTCCGTCTCAATCTTCTTTCATTGAGGCATATTTGGTTTTATACACAACATTCATTTATACGGTGTATAAACCCCTTTGACTTTTACTTTTATTAAAAAGGAATCTTTTTGTATGAAGTTTTTTTACTAAACAACAAAAGTACTATTTTTTGTATGTATTAAGTGACAACGACTTCTCCGCCACAATGACTATTATTTCAGTTTCGGCTTCCTCTACAAGCCATAACATTTTTTAAAAGAAAAACAAATACCATGTTTTACTTTTATTTTATTTTGGTATTGAAAATGGTTTTGATAACGTTTTTATTATATCAATTTGTTGTACTGATATCTTGTGATTGAAGTGCGGAAATATTATGTTTCCTTTATGCATGATTTATGTGATACAATTATGTTCTGGTTTATGATATGTTTAAACCTGTTCATTTGAGGAATGCATTGGAATTAATAAATGACTGGTGGAGCCCGCTATAGCTCCTCGATGCATTGGTAGGTCTCATGAGACAAACTTGTGTCTTGTCCTGAGGCCTTGAAAAAATCTTATTTGTAGTCTTGGCACGAGGCCTTGGCTACGTGGTTATGATAGTCTAGAATTATGCATTCCATCATTATGAAAGTTGTTATTGATATTGAATGTAATTATTCGACCAGTAGAATATCCATGAGAATAAGTAAATGGAATTACTTCATTTTACTTTTTCCATATTTTGTTGAAGTTCATGTTGAAATGGATTTTGTTTATTTATACATTGCCTTAAATGTTTATGTTTATTTATGAAAGCTTCTGCTATATTGTTATCCTTACTGAGCATCTGAGCTCACCCCTTTCAATGAATTAATTTTTCCAGGATGTGAAGTAGTATTTTAGGAATGACCTGCAGGGATAGTCTGAAGGGGATATGAGTGTGGAAAATGGAGGCTTTGTTATTTTATATTTTCACTTTATGAAGTAATGAAACATTTATGAATGTATATAGTGTTTCCAAGGATACTAAACTAATCGGTATTTCGAGACTTGATCTTTTGTGATCATGCCAATGTTATGCAATAATGCACTAACTCTGGGTAACTGGGGTCGGGGCATTACTTGTTTTTTGATTTTATATGATTATGGGAAGTTGTAACGCCCCGACCCCAGCTACCCAGAGTCGGTGCATTACTACATAACATTGGCATGATCACAAAAGATCAAGTCTCGAAAGACCGATTAGTTTAGTAGCCTTGGAAACACTAGATACATTCATAAGTCTTTCATTACATCATTAAAATGAAAACTACAATAACATGGTCTCCCTAGTCCACACTCATATCCTCATTGACTATTCTTGCATGTCAGTCATAATACACCTCTTCACATCCTGGGAAAAATAAAACATTGAAAGGGGTGAGATCAAATGATCCGTAAGGATAACAATATAGCGGAAACTTTCATAAGAAAACATAAGCATTTAAGGAAATGTATAAATAAAACAAAAGCCTTATTGAACTTGAACTTCAGAATAATATGGAAAAAGTAAAATAAAATAATGCCATTACTTACTCACATGGATATTCTACTAGACGAATAATCACATGAAATATCAATAACCACTTTCATAATAAGGGAATGTATAATACCAGACATTCTGAAACATTTTGTCAAGGCCTCGGCCAAGACGTCTAAAATGATTAAGGCCTCGGCCAAAACCATAAATCAAATTGGGAAAGGGCCTCGACCAATTCCTCATCTAGGTGTCTCATGAGACCTACCGATGCATTGAGGATCTATAGCGGGCTCCACCCGTCACATATTAAGTCCAATACATTCCTCATATGAATAGGATTAAACGGAACATAAATATTCGTATTAAAACTAGCATACGAAATGTCAATAATTTCTCCATAAACTATGGATGGTATAAAAATAACACATCCACAGTCAAATATTTTACAAAATGTTCAATGGAATTTTTGTATCATAAATCAATTTCAATTAAACTTAAAACCCATCAAAAGATGTTGACATGGATGAAATCAAAGCTATTTGAGAGAAATATCTCTCCTTTTTGAAATCATTTAAAAGTCCCATAATTATAAAATAATACATTTACTTTGAAGATATTCTTATAATCTTGTTAGGGAAGCTTCGACGAAGTTATAATGGCGGAAAATAGCCGCACCCGCCGTATAAGTTAAAAAACATTCTTACCTTAAATTTGTCAAAGAGGTCAAAAAGTACATTTTTTGGAAAAAGACGATAAGATTTATAACGACCCATACTTTACATACATTGTTAATACTTCAAAATTGAAGCACACTTATTACAACATATGACAAAACCACAAAGGACCGTATAGGTATAGTGTCTTTAGAAACTGGGAAACATAAACAACTGGTTCATAAATCTTCTACAGTGTCTCCCATTTATTTCATCATATATAGGGTCCCTTTTAGCATATTCTACTTAATATCCATCTTCCTGACCTGGGTAAAAGAAAACATAAAAGGGTGAGCTCAAATGCTCAGCAAGGGCAAATAAAGGAAATAAAAATCATATCATATCTTTTTGAAAATCAAAACCTGCAAAAGAGATCATAATATCTTAACATGGAATAAATCATAGAAGTGAAAATGAGATCCCCATAATCATAACATAAAACTTGAAACTTTGTGGCATTCACACATAATCATGGAAAATCATTTCTTGTTAGTCATGACTCATTTCCAAGACTATCTTAGTGGACAAAGTCCCTTTCTGAACCGAGTTCACTCCTCGTTTCAGTCCTGTATCACTGAACCGAAATAACCTTCCGTTCCAGCCATGTCTATCTCATGAGATATAAAATCATTACCCAATGCATTGGAGGGAGATATAGGTCCCACCCATCTTATAATGAATCCTTTCTTATGTGTGCCACATGGTCATAAAACATACATCATCGCATAACACAAGTAACAAAAATGGGATTCTTGAAACCTCATGACATCATAAATCAATTCATATAAGATAAAGGAATTCATAAAAATAATTCCATCACAACATGATCAAATCAATGTAATAATAGGGATAAAAATATAACCCTTTATTATCCTAGATGGAAAATAATTTTGATCAAACACTTGAACTCCATTCTTGAAGAAAATATCCTTTCTTCTTCAAAAACATTTTTCCTTTCATAACATGTCATACAACTTTAAAATAAAAGAAGTTGATTAAAAATAAACTTGAAAACTTGTAAAGGAAGCTTCTTTGAAGTAATGTTTTAAAAATCCATTCATGCCGTATAAGTTAAAAAAACATTCTTCGTACTTTTGTCGGAAAAGTCAAAAAGTACCTCGTACGGAAAAACGACAAAAGATTCCGTTCATATTCATTAATAAAAACTCACCTAAGGGTAAAATTGGATTTAAACTATTGCATGTGGATGGAAACAATAATACATATTGAGGGAACATGGATGTGGATGATAAAATACACCCCAGTAAATACTTACGAATAAACAATCTCGGATAAAAATGAGATTGTGATATTTCCCTTACCTTAGGTCCGATTTGCTTTAATCGTGTCCGAAGCTCCTGTATAATGGTTTAAATAATGTTATTGACTTATTCCAGAATCATAAATATTGATATGATATCATATATGGTCATATTATTAGCTTCTTGTTAGTAATATTTCATTGTTACTTGTTACTCGGGTCTTTATAACTTTTTGTTCTTATGCGTGTTTTGTCGAATAAATTCTTATTCTTATCTTTAGGTTATTGGTAATTCATTTACAGAATGGTATTAGTGTAGTATATACCATATTCATTCATTCAATTCATTTATATAATCATTATGAAATGAAGATCATGTAGAACGAGTCGCATCACATCGTGGAGACGGTATTCCGTACGTACGCACGAGTGATGATATCGTTCCTATGATCGTGGAATTGTATTGGAGTATATATATATTATTTCAGTATCAATATTATTTCATAATAATCATATATAGTTACTCATTACACCATTATACCCATCCTTGTAAGGTGATGGTGGAAAATAGATTACACCACGGCGTGGAGACGGTATTCCGTACGTACGCACGCGCGGTGATTTCATTTTTCCGTAGGATGGATAGAAGGTGAATTAGGGCTGTTTCATATTTATAATAACATATCAGTATGTAAGTAATACTGATGTTATTACGTTATCATGAAACAACTAAATAATAAGAAGTTTAAGAAGAAAGAAATTGAAAAGATCGGTAATGGATATTACCTCTTCTTTGGAACGCCTCTTTGAATCCCCCACTTAAGGAACTAAGATTGGTCTTTGGAGAAGACCAGGACCTCTAGGATTATTCTAGGGAAGTGGAGAGGAGAAAATGGCAGGGGTTGGCCGATCTTGAGTGTTCAAATTGGTGTGAGGAGGAGGGGGAGGAGGTGCCCTTTTATAAGGGAGGAGAGGGGCACCTTAGGAATATCTCAAAATATTATTTTATATTAAAGTCAAAATCGGTTTATAATGGTTCAAAAGGGTCTTATTTAGAAGCTAAAGTGGGGATGGGTCAAAATACTATAAACCAATAAGATTTAGACAAGTTTAGGGTATTATTTTAACCTTATCAATTAGATGTAACTCTAAGTTAATTAATTTAACTTTTACCATGTCTTTTTGTTTTCTTTCACTATATGGTTAATACACTTACTATAACATGCCAAACGAACCCCAAATTGTTTATTATTAATATATATATCCTTATCTAAGTCATTTGTCCGAACCTTAGATTTTTAGGAATAAAAGAAAAATTAATAATATAATATTTGATTTAAAAACTATTTTGTGTCAATTTTGACACTATTTGATATATGATTTTTTTGAAATTCATAACAGAATTATATGTTCTAACCAAGTTGATTAAATAAACATTAATATATCATAGTAACCTAGAAAATTATTGGAATTCATAAAAAGTCTTAAATTACATTTATTTTGGTATTTATATTATCAATTATGTCAATATTTCATTAATAAGATAATCACTACATCATCTTTGTGTCATATATAAATTAAATTATATGATGTCTAAAAATTACAAATAAAATACCATCATGTAGGAAATCTTTTTAGCTTTCTAATGAATATTTACAATCGAATTTATCTTATGTATAACCCCATATTAAAAAATGATTTACTTATTAAACTTTTATTTTAACTATTTTAACCCTTCTTTAAATAAATTAATAATAAATGTCCTAATCTAATCCAAGTGGGCCTAAATGGTCATATTTTATTCCTAAGTTTGTTTTTGGTCGAATTACACTTGTCCAATAGAATTAGGACATGTGTTAGGGTAATATTGATATCATATTTACCCTTAGTTACCCTATTTACTATTAACCGTGGTAAAAATAGTAAAAAGTTACTATTCACCAAAAAATTATTTTCATATCATTGAACCACATTTTAGTCCCTGATATTAACCGTGTCTCTCGGATTTTTGAAATTCCATTCACAGAAGCGGTAAAATTAAGTTTTATGCAAAATTCAGTTTTTAACCTACCACTTAGTGGTTTCACTATTCATCAAAAATTGAAAGTTTTCAGAAAAATACCAAAATTTCACCCTAGGCTAATTTCGATATTCTGAGTCCAAAAATGAAGTCCATTTTGAAAAATAAAATTTATAAAATTTTAAAAAGTGGTTATTACTATTCATAACGGCTAGTTTTAATAGCATATTGTTGTTTAGTGAAACTCGGTATTGCGTACGACGCAAGCTATCGAGGAAGGTCGCGATTGCGTGCAAAGCAAGCCAAGCAAGTGTTGTGTAGAAAAAGATTCCTTTGATGGTTTATATAACATAAAAGTCTCGGGTGTTACATTCTACCCCCCTTAAAAAGAATTTCGCCCTCGAAATTCGTCACTTTGTAACAAACAAATGAGGATACTTCTCCCTCATCATATCCTCAAGCTCCCATGTAGCTTCTTCAAGTTGGTGGTTCCTCCATAAAACTTTCACCAAGCGAGTGGTCTTGTTTTGTAGGACTTTTTCGCTACGATCCAGAATCTCTATCGGCTGTTCTTCATAAAAAAGATCTTGCTCCAGCGGTACAACTTCTGAGCTGAGTACATGTGAAGGATCTGGTATGTACTTTCTCAGGAGAGATACATGGAACACATCGTGAACTTGAGAGAGATTCGGTGGAAGCGCCAATCGGTAAGATACCTTCCCAACACGATCCAGTATTTCGAAAGGACCGATATATCTAGGGCTCAACTTCCCCTTCTTTCCAAATCTCATAACCCTCTTCCAGGGAGATATTCGTAAGAACACTTTATCACCCACTTCAAACTCTAGTTCTTTTCTTCGGTTGTCGGCATAACTTTTCTGTCGACTCTGAGCTGCTCTTATGTGTTGTTGAATAGATCTGACATTTTCTGCCATTTCATCAACGAGATCAGGTCCTAATAGCATTTTTCCCCAACTTCATCCCAGCAAGTTGGAGTCCTGCATTTCTTTCCATAGAGAGCTTCATAAGGAGCCATCTGAATACTGGAGTGAAAGCTATTATTATAAGAAAATTCCACCAAAGGAAGGTGTTGATCCCAACCTCCTTTGAAATCCATCGAGAAAGCTCTCAACATATCTTCTAGGGTTTGAATTGTTCTCTCAGATTGACCGTCTGTCTGGGGATGATAAGCAGTGCTGAAACTCAACTCTGTATCCAGAGTATGCTGAAGACTTTGCCAGAACTTCGAGGTAAATCTCGGATCCCGATCAGATATAATAGAATGTGGTACTCAATGCAATCTTACCACTTCCTTTACATATATCCTGGCAAGCTGATCTAGAGAGAAATCCTCTCTAATAGCAATGAAGTGTGCAGACTTTGTAAGACGATCAACTATGACCCAGATAGCATTATTGCCTTTGGATGTTTTAGGAAGTCCTGTGACAAAGTCCATAGTGATGTTTTCCCATTTCCATTCAGGTATGGGTAATGGTTGTAACATCCCCTTAGACTTCTGTCTCTCAGATTTAACTTGTTGACAAACCAAGCATCGAGAGACATATTCAGCAACATCTCTTTTCATGCCATCCCACCAGAAGTACTCTTTCAGGTCCCTATACATCTTCGTGATTCCAGGATGAATAGAGAATGACGAACTATGAGCCTCATCCAGCAGCTCATTCTTTAATTCGGGGATGGGAGGAACGCAAACCCGATTCCTGAACTTTATTATCCCATCACAATCAAGGTTGATTTCAGGAACATTGCTCACCTTCTTTTGTAACTCGACATCTTCTTTCTGTGCCTCCTTAATCTTCACATGTATAGATGGATGAACATTCATTTGAGAAAGATAAGATCTTTCCCCTTCCATTATAATTCCAATATCCATCCTTTGTAAATCCATAAATATTGGATCTTTTGTGATCCTCATCATGGATAAACTAGCATGGTCTTGTCAACTTAATGCATCTGCCACCTTGTTTTCTTTCCCAGGGTGGTATTGGATTGAGCAGTCATAATCCTTAATCAGCTCCAACCATCTTCTTTGACGCATATTCAACTCCTTTTGTGTGAAAATATACTTTAAACTTTTATGATCAGTATAAATATCACACCTTTCACCATAAAGGTAATGCCTCCAAATCTTTAATGCAAAGATTACCGCAGCCAACTCCAAATCATGTGTTGGGTAATTTTGCTCATGGATTTTCAACTGTCGTGAGGCATAAGCTATCACCATATCATTTTGCATAAGAACACACCCCAATCCCTTCTTGGATGCATCACTGTAGATCACAAACCTTTCTCCACTACAAGGCAGTGTGAGCACAGGTGCACTGGATAACCTTCTTTTCAACTCCTTGAAATTCTCTTCACATTCCTCTGTCCAGACAAACTTAACTCCTTTCCGAGTCAACTTGGTGAGTGGATTAGATAATCGTGAAAAATCTTTTACAAAACGTCGATAATAACCAGCCAAACCAAGAAAACTTCGGATCTTAGTTACTGTTGTTGGTCTTGACCATCTTTCGATAACCTCTTTTTTTCCTGGATCCACAAATATCCCCTCTTTTGAGATTATATGACCCAAAAATGCAAATTTTTGAAGCCAAAATTCACACTTGGTAAATTTGGCATAAAGCTTCTCTTTTCTCAGGGTCTTCAATATAATTCTCAAGTGATCTTCATTATCTTCCTTGCTCTTTGAATAGACAAGAATATCGTCTATAAAGACTACCACAAATTGATCAAGATAGTCTCTAAAGACTCTATTCATTAGATCCATGAAGATAGCAGGGGCATTAGTAAGACCAAATGGCATCACTATAAATTCATAGTGTCCATACCTTGTACAGAAAGCTGTCTTTGGTATATCCTCCCTTTTGACCCTTAATTGATGATACCCTGAATGATTTGGAAAAGTATTGAGCTCCGCGTAGTTGGTCAAATAATTCATCAATGCGTGGGAGAGGATATTTGTTCTTAATAGTGATCTTGTTAAGTTCTCGATAATCAATGCAGAGTCTCATTGATCCATCTTTCTTCTTAACAAATAGAACAGGTGCTCCCCAAGGTGACGCACTAGGGAGTATGAATCCCTTATCAAGATTCTCTTGGAGTTGCTTTTTCAATTCCTGCAACTCAATTGGGGCCATTCTATAAGGTGTCTTTGAAATAGGCAAAGCACCCGGTACGAGTTCTATTGAAAACTCAACTTCACAATTTGGTGGAAGACCCGGTAATTCCTCCGGAAAGAAATCATAAAACTCTCGTACGATGGGAATATTCTTAATCGTGAGTTTCTCAACAACTATTTGAGATAAATAACCTTCATTTAGTGGAATCAATACCCATAAGATGGAAAAAAATTTCCACTGGAAGGTTATATTCATCCTTGCATTGATAGATGATCGTAGATTGATCTGGAATATGAAATGTGACTTCCCTTCTTTGGAAATTGATATGAGCTCCGTATAAAGAAAGCCAATCCATGCCAAGAATCACATCAAATTCCACTATAGGAAGGATCACAAGATTTGCAGGAAGCACTTTCCCACAAACATCGATTGGAGAAGAATTATAAACTTTTGATGCGATTGATGTGCCATTAGGTGTTGTCACAGCTAACTCAACATCTAATTGTTGAGGTAATACGGTGATACCCTTAGAAAATTCTTTAGAAATAAAAGAGTGGGTGGATCCAGAATCAAATAAAACATTTGCTACTTTAGAGTGGATGGTAAGTGTACCTTTCACCACATCGTTATCGTACTCCACATCGCTGATAGAAATTGCATGTGACTTTCCTTTGTCTTTAGCCTTAAGAGTTTGTTGACGTCGACCATCATCATCAACCCTTGGATTTGGGCATTGATTGGCATAATGCCCCATCTCCTTGCACTTGAAACATTGAAGTGTAGTAGGTTCATTCTGTGTATCCCTTCCTTTGTTTGCATCATTAGACATCTTCTTCCCATTATCACGGCATTCAAATGCCCGATGACCTTCCTTTCCACATTTAAAACATTTACTTGTCCCTTTAAGACAACTCCCTCCATGTTTCTTTCCACACTTTGAGCATAAGGGAAAGTTCATCTTCTTTTCCGTGTGCTCTTTAGATTTTTCTTTGAATTCCATCTTCCTCTTATTATCAAACCCATGTGACTGATGGGTTACTCCAATCTCCATCTCGACTTTGAGAGCACATCGAACGATTTCCTCGTAGCTATTGAAGTCCCTTATGGATAACGCCCTTCGAAGACTTGGTTTTAAGCCACTAAAGAATCGATCGATCTTACTCTCAGGTTGGATAATAATACCGGAAGCGTACCTTGCAAGTCTTGTAAAATTTGCTTCATAGGTACTAACAGATTCATCATCCCTTTGCTTCAGTTCAAGGAACTCTTTCTCCATCTTTGTTCGGAGAATACGAGGGAAGTACTTATTGAAAAATAAGTTCTTGAACTCGTCCCATTCCATAGACTCAATTTCATCCCTTTGCCTCGTATTCTTAACAAGATTCCACCATTGATCCGCATCTCCTTCCAAACGATACACTGCTAGGATGACTTTATCATGCTCAGAAAATTGAAGAACTGAAAATATCTTTTCAGTAGTACTAATCCATTGTTCATCAACTAATGGATCAGTAGACCCGCTGAAAGAAGGTGGACGCTGCCTTATGAAGGATTCAACAGAATGTTGCTCCCTCCTTTGCTCATTTGGAAATCCTGCATGATTCATAGCTTGAGAAAGTTGTGTGAGCATGGGTACAAGATTTTGCATTCCAGCTCCCATATCGTTTGGTTGCTCAGGGGGACAATCATTGCATTTCCCATCGCATTCCGCATTAACACGGTTCCTTCGGGTTCCAGCCATTGACTAAAACCAAGAAGAATAGTGTGAGCAACACTAATTATAATAGGAAACCACATAATTAAAGAATAAAATTTTCATGCTTATGGTCTTATCCTAGGTTATTCATGGCCATTTCTAAGATTGTGTTCTATGCTTAGACTTATCCTTAGGGTTCTTACTAAGGCTTTCACATCCTAGTTTCCAAAGGTTGACTATACCTTTCCTCTGATACCAACTATAATGACCCATACTTTACATACATTGTTAATACTTCAAAATTGAAGCACACTTATTACAACATATGACAAAACCACAAAGGACCGTATAGGTAAAGTGTCTTTAGAAACTGGGAAACATAAACAACTGGTTCATAAATCTTCTACAGTGTCTCCCATTTATTTCATCATATATAGGGTCCCTTTTAGCATATTCTACTTAATATCCATCTTCCTGAACTGGGTAAAAGAAAACATAAAAGGGTGAGATCAAATGCTCAGCAAGGGCAAATAAAGGAAATAAAAATCATATCATATCTTTTTGAAAATCAAAACCTGCAAAAGAGATCATAATATCTTAACATGGAATAAATCATAGAAGTGAAAATGAGATCCCCATAATCATAACATAAAACTTTAAACTTTGTGGCATGCACACATAATCATGGAAAATCATTTCTTGTTAGTCATGACTCATTGCCAAGACTATCTTAGTGGACAAAGTCCCTTTCTGAACCGAGTTCACTCCTCGTTTCAGTCCTGTATCACTGAACCGAAATAACCTTCCGTTCCAGCCATGTCTATCTCATGAGATATAAAATCATTACCCAATGCATTGGAGGGAGATATAGGTCCCACCCATCTTATAATGAATCCTTTCTTATGTGTGCCACATGGTCATAAAACATACATCATCGCATAACACAAGTAACAAAAATGGGATTCTTGAAACCTCATGACATCATAAATCAATTCATATAATATAAAGGAATTCATAAAAATAATTCCATCACAACATGATCAAATCAATTTAATAATAGGGATAAAAATATAACCCTTTATTATCCTAGATGGAAAATAATTTTGATCAAACACTTGAACTCTATTCTTGAGGAAAATATCCTTTCTTCTTCAAAAACATTTTTCCTTTCATAACATGTCATACAACTTTAAAATAAAATAAGTTGATTAAAAATAAACTTGAAAACTTGTAAAGGAAGCTTCTTTGAAGTAATGTTTTAAAAATCCATTCATGCCGTATAAGTTAAAAAAAACATTCTTCGTACTTTTGTCGGAAAAGTCAAAAAGTACCTCGTACGGAAAAACGACAAAAGATTCCTTTCATATTCTTTACTAAAAACTCACCTAAGGGTAAAATTGGATTTAAACTATTGCAAGTGGATGGAAACAATATTACATATTGAGGGAACATGGATGTGGATGATAAAATACACCCCAGTAAATACTTACGAATAAACAATCTCGGATAAAAATGAGATTGTGATATTTCCCTTACCTTAGGTCCGATTTTCTTTGTTCGTGTCTGAGGCTCCTGTATAATGGTTTAAATAATGTTATTGACTTATTCCAGAATCATACATATTGATATGATATCATATATGGTCATATTATTAGCTTCTTGTTAGTAATATTTCATTGTAACTTGTTACTCGGGTCTTTATAACTTTTTGTTCTTATGCGTGTTTTGTCGAATAAATTCTTATTCTTATCTTTAGGTTATAGGTAATTCATTTACAGAATGGTATTAGTGTAGTATATACCATATTCATTCATTCAATTCATTTATATAATCATTATGAAATGAAGATCATGTAGAACGAGTCGCATCACATCGTGGAGACGGTATTCCGTACGTACGCACGAGTGATGATATCGTTCCTATGATCGTGGAATTGTATTGGAGTATATATATATTATTTCAGTATCAATATTACTTCATAATAATCATATATAGTTACTCATTACACCATTATACCCATCCTTGTAAGGTGATGGTGGAAAATAGATTACACCACGGCGTGGAGACGGTATTCCGTACGTACGCACGCGCGGTGATTTCATTTTTCCGTAGGATGGATAGAAGGTGAATTAGGGTTGTTTCATATTTATAATAACATATCAGTATGTAAGTAATACTGATGTTATTACTTTATCATGAAACAACTAAAGAATAAGAAGTTGAAGAAGAAAGAAATTGAAAAGATCGGTAATGGATATTACCTCTTCTTTGGAACGCCTCTTTGAATCCCCCACTTAAGGAACTAAGATTGGTCTTTGGAGAAGACCAGGACCTCTAGGATTATTCTAGGGAAGTGGAGAGGAGAGAATGGCAGGGGTTGGCCGAGCTTGAGTGCTCAAATTGGTGTGAGGAGGAGGGGGAGGAGGTGCCCTTTTATAAGGGAGGAGAGGGGCACCTTAGGAATATCTCAAAATATTATTTTATATTAAAGTCAAAATCGGTTTATAATGGTTCCGAAGGGTCTTATTTCGAAGCTAATGTGGGGATGGGTCGAAATCCTATAAACCAATAAGATTTAGACAAGTTTAGGGTATTATTTTAACCTTATCAATTAGATTTAACTCTAAGTTAATTAATTTAACTTTTACCGTGTCTTTTTGTTTTCTTTCACTATATGGTTAATACACTTACTATAACATGCCAAACGAACCCCAAATTGTTTATTATTAATATATATATCCTTATCTAAGTCATTTTTCCGAACCTTAGATTTTTAGGAATAAAAGAACAATTAATAATATAATATTTGATTTAAAAACTATTTTGTGTCAATTTTGACACTATTTGATATATGATTTTTGTGAAAGTCATAACAGAATTACATGTTCTAACCAAGTTGATTAAATCAACATTAATATATCATAGTAACCTATAAAATTAGTGGAATTCATAAAAAGTCTTAAATTACATTTATTTTGGTATTTATATTATCAATTATGTCAATATTTCATTAATAAGATAATCACTGCATCATCTTTGTGTCATATATAAATTAAATTATTTGATGTCTAAAAATTACAAATAAAATACCATCATGTAGGAAATCTTTTTAGCTTTCTAATGAATATTTACAATCGAATTTATCTTATGTATAACCCCATATTAAAAAATGATTTACTTATTAAACTTTGATTTTAACTATTTTAACCCTTCTTTAAATAAATTAATAATAAATGTCCTAATCTAATCCAAGTGGGCCTAAATGGTCATATTTTATTCCTAAGTTTGTTTTTGGTCGAATTACACTTGTCCAATAGAATTAGGACATGTGTTAGGGTAATATTGATATCATATTTACCCTTAGTTACCCTATTTACTATTAACCGCGGTAAAAATAGTAAAAAGTTACTATTCACCGAAAAATTATTTTCATCTCATTGAACCACATTTTAGTCATTCATATTAACCGTGTCTCTCGGATTTTTGAAATTCCATTCACAGAAGCGGTAAAATTAAGTTTTATGCAAAATTCAGTTTTTAACCTACCACTTAGTGGTTTCACTATTCATCAAAAATTGAAAGTTTTCAGAAAAATACCAAAATTTCACCCTAGGCTAATTTCGATATTCTGAGTCCAAAAATGAAGTCCATTTTGAAAAATAAAATTTATAAAATTTTAAAAAGTGGTTATTACTATTCATAACGGCTAGTTTTAATAGCATATTTTTGTTTAGTGAAACTCGGTATTGCGTACGACGCAAGCTATCGAGGAAGGTCGCGATTGCGTGCAAAGCAAGCCAAGCAAGTGTTGTGTAGAAAAAGATTCCTTTGATGGTTTATATAACATAAAAGTCTCGGGTGTTACAAGATTCCTTTCAAAAACGTATAAGGGTATAAATGACTTTAACCCATTTTTCATTTAATAGTAAAAATGTTTTGAAAGACATTTTTAAGAAACATGGATGTGGATGCTAACGAGGTCCCAGTAGATAATTATGTATAAACAACCTTGGATTATGAAGAGGTTGTGAAGTAAACCCTTACCTTGTACTTTTACTTGGTTGGGGTAGGTTAACCTCCTGTATAATGGTGAAATAATAGTTATTAAATTATACAAGAATCATATACATTCATATGATATCATATATGATCTTTTAACATTGCTTTGTTAACAATATCTTAGATTTATCGTTGTTTCGGGTGTTAACTTACTCGTTTACATTTATATGTTTTGTTATGTAAGTAATGGTTTTCATGGATAGGTTGTATCTTATTCTTATACAGAATTATATCATGTCCTTAAACATTACTTTTAAATCATCAAATGATAATTATACTTGAATGGATACGACGGAGAATTAATCTCATCGCGTTCGTGGAGACAGTAGTCTGTACGTACGCACGAGCGACAATATCATTATTTTTATATTAAAATAATATATAATTAGATAGTATATCATATATACAGAATAATTATCATGTTATATTTATTATTTACATGAATTACATATCATTATTATACCCATCTAAATAATAATATATTGAATAACAATTACACCACGACGTGGAGACGGTAAGCCGTACGTACGCACGTATGGTGACATGTCATTCAAATGATGGGTAGAATACTGAATATGGTTGTTACATATTTATAATAACATTACAGTACATAGAATATACTGGAGTTATAATTTTAGAATTGAAATAATAAACAAAGAGGGAGTGGAAGAAGAAAGTAACATGAAAGCGGGTGATGAAAATGTTACCTCTTCTTCGGGTTCTTCCTTTTGATTTGATCAAAAGGACTCCTTAGGATGGCTTTCTGACTAATGTAAAGCTTCTAGGATGAAGGGAGAGAAGTTGGGAGAGTATTTGGTCAGAGTTTGGCCGAACCAAAAGGCTTGAAAGTGTGAATAAGGTGGTAGAGGTGGGGGCCTTTTATAAGAGGAGAGGAGGGGCTCTTTTGGAATGATTGAAATGTTACATTATTATACAATGCTTTTTCGGATTCTAAAGGTCCCACACTTATACAATTCGTGGATAAGGTGATACGGGTTCGAAATATACCCATCCAATAGTCTTTGGACAAGTGTATGCCTTGTGTTTTACATTATCTTTTCATTTTATTAAAATCGTTAAATAACGAGGTCATCACTGCATCATAATGATGTCATAAATAATTTAATTTATTTAATGTCTAAAAATTATAAAAAAAATACTATGATGTAGGAAATCTTTTTAGCATTCTAATGAATATTTATAATCAAAATTTGGACTTGCGTAACCCACTTAATAACTGTTTTAGTAAAACAACTCATGTTTGTGTCAATTTAATTTTAACATTAAATAAATATATATTAATGCCATTTTCCAACTAAAGTGGCTCCATGGGGTCCCCAAGTTGACCCATGGGTTGTCTTGGTCGGCCATTACTCATCCAATAGGAGTAGTACAAGTGTCAAGCTCATCTCAAATTATTAAAACATTATTTTTACCTTAAACTACACTAATTACCTCTAATCGCGATTAAGAACTTAAAAGTTACTATTCACAAAAAATTATTTTAATCCCATTGAGCCACATTTTACTTCTTAATGACAACCATGTATGTCGGATTTTTGAAAATCAAATCACAGAAGTGGTAATATTTCATTTTAACGAAAAATCGGTTTTTAACAACCACTTAGTGGTTTCACTATTCATAAAAAATTAGAAGTTCATAGAAAAATACCAAAAATTCAACTTAGGCTAATTTCGATATTCCGAATCCAAAAATGAAGTCCATTTTGATAAATAAAATTTCTCAAATTTCAAAAAGTAGGTATTACTATTCACAACGGCTAGTTTAATTAGTTGTGGTGTGTGTTAGAGCTCGAGGTTGCGTACAACACACGCTATTGCATTATTCGAAGGGAAACGTATCGTGGAAGCTTGGGGTGTTACATTCTCCCCTCCTTCAAATAATTGCGTCCTCGCACTTTCTAGGGTATTACTGCATAAAAAGACTCGGGTGGTTCTTCATCATAAGTTCCTCAGGTTCCCATGTTGCCTCTTCCATTTTATGATTTCTCCACAAAACCTTTACCAGACGAGTCGTCCGGTTTCTCAGCACCTGCTCCCTCACATCAAGAATTCTGATGGGATCTTCGCAATAAGAAAGATCAGGTTCCAATTCTATTTCCTCATAGGTAAGTACATGTGTTGGGCCGGGCATGTATTTTCTCAATAGCGATATGTGGAAAACATCGTGAAATTTGGAGAGATTTGGCGGCATCACCAAACGATAAGCTACAGCCCCAATACGATCTAGAATTTCGAAAGGTCCGATATACCTGGGACTCAACTTACCCTTCTTACCAAAACGTATAACTCCCTTCCATGGAGATACCTTTATGAAAACATGATCTCCCACCTGAAATTCCAAAACCTTTCTTCTGTTATCAGCATAGCTCTTCTACCTACTTTGATCTGATTTGATGTGGTTTTAGATTACCTTCACCTTTTCCATTGTTTCTTCCACCATTTCTGGTCCCACAAGTTTTCTTTCACCAATGTCATCCCAACAGGTTGGTTTACGACATCTATTTTCGTATAACGCTTCATAAGGTGCCATCTGAATGCTTGAATGGAAGCTATTGTTATAGGAAAATTCTACCAGTGGTAAATATTGATCCCACATACCCTGAAAGTCAAGAGAGCATGATCTCAACATGTCTTCTAAGGTTTGAATAGTCCGTTCTGATTGTCCATCTGTTTGAGGGTGATAGGTAGTACTCAAACGAAGTTCAGTATCCAAGGCCTTTTGAAGAATTTTCCAAAATCTTGAAGTAAAACGAGGATCACGATTAGAAACAATCGATAGGGGTACTCCATGAAGTCTTACAACTTCATTAATATATAATCTTGCTAGACGTTCAAGTGGAAGATCCTCCGGTATAGCCAGAAAATGTGCTGACTTAGTAAGACGATCAACAATGACCCATATTGCACCATTCCTTCTAGGAGTCTTTGGTAGTCCCATGACAAAGTCCATCATAATATTATCCCATTTCCACTCAGGTATTGGAAGAGGTTGCAATACTCCACCAGGATGTTGCCTTCCAGCTTTCACTTGTTGAGAAACCATACACCTCGACACAAAATCAGCAATCTCCCTCTTCATATTGTCCCACCAAAAATGTTCCTTCAAATCTCTATACATTTTGGTGCTCCCAGGGTGTATAGAAAAATTGGAACTATGAGCATCATCCAGCAATTCCCTTTTTAGATCAGGTATATCGGGAACACAAAGTCTCTCCCCGAATTTCAAAATTCCATCCTTATACACAAATTCCCTCAATCTTCCATCATTCACATCTTTAATCTTCTTCTGAAATCCTTCATCACTGGTCTAAGAACTCTTAATCCTTTCTAGTAATGATGGTTTGGCAACCATTTGAAAAAGCATTGATGTTTCACCTTCCCTAGTTATTCCCATGTCCATCTTCACTAGTTCCATGAAAATTGGATCCCTTTCAATTATCATCACATTCAAAACTCCATGGTCTTTTCTACTCAAAGCATCTGCCACCTTGTTTGCCTTCCCCGGGTGGTAATGTATCGTGAAATAATAATCCTTGAGTAGTTCAAGCCATCTCCTTTGCCTCATGTTGAGTTCTTTTTGTGAGAAAATATACTTCAAACTCTTGTGATCAGTATAAATCTCACATTTTTCACCATATAGGTAATGTCTCCATATATTTAAAGCAAAGATCACAGCTGCTAACTCAAGATCATGAGTAGGATAGTTTTTCTCATGAATTTTTAGCTGTCGTGATGCATAGGCAATGAACTTATCATTCTGCATAAGGACACAACCAAGTCCTTTCTTCGATGCATCACTATAAATAACAAACCCATCATTCCCCGATGGTAGAGTCAATACAGGGGCATTGACTAACCTTCTATTTAGTTCTTCAAAACATTCTTCACACTCTTTTTTCCAGAAAAATTTAATCCCTTTACGTGTGAGCTTTGTCAATGGGTTAGCCAATCTGGCAAAATTCTGGACGAAACGTCGATAATAACCTGCTAAACCAATAAAACTGCGTACCTCAGTTATACTTGTCGGTGGTGGAAATTCTTGAATTGCCTTGGTTTTAGAAGGATCAACGGAAATTCCATCCTTAGAGACAATATGGCCAAGAAAAGAAATCTCCTGAAGCCAGAATTCACACTTGCTAAATTTCCCATATAATTCATGTCTTCTAAGAGTCTTCAGGATAATGCGTAAGTGATTTTCATGATCTTCGTGGCTTTTGGAGTATACCAAGATATCATCAATAAATACCACTATAAAGTGATCAAGATATTCCTTGAAAACTCTATTCATTAGATCCATGAAAACAGAGGGTGCATTAGTCAATCCAAAAGGCATTACTATAAACTCGTAATGCCCGTACCTTGTTCGAAATGCTGTCTTTGGAACGTCTTCCTTCTTCACACACAACTGATGGTATCCAGACCGATGGTCAATATTTGAAATGTATTGAGCTCCATTCAGTTGGTCAAACAAATCATCAATGCGATGTAGGGGATACATGTTCTTTATTGTTATAGCATTGATCTCCCTATAGTCAATGCACAACCTCATAGATCCATCTTTCTTCTTAACAAAAAGAACAGGGGCTCCCCAAGGAGAGACACTAGGGAGAATAAATCCCTTATTACTCAATTCCTCTACTTGCTTCTTTAGTTCAACAAATTCCACAGTTTCCATTCTATAAGGGGTCTTCGATATGGGCCTTGTTCCAGGAATTAAATCAATGGGAAACTCAACTTCTCGTTCTGGAGGATGTCCAGGTAAATCTTCCGGAAACACATCAACATATTCTCTCACAATAGGTACATCCTCTATTTGAAAATTTCTTTCCTCACCCTCAGTAATTTCCTTCCCTTCCTCCCCAATAATTGAATTTAGTTGTGCTATTGGGGGTGGATCTAGATAAGAATTATGTGGCGACGATTCTGCTCTAAAGATAAGGTGTTCCTTATCATCATCATCAAGAATCGTAACCTCTTCCCTCTTACAATAAATTTTTGCATCATGGTCCGAAAGCCAATCCATACCGAGGATTATATCAAATTCAATCATGGGTATGACGATGAGATCAGCAGGTAAAGAACATTTAGGTGATCTAATGGGAACTAATCGACAAAACATTGTTGCAACAATACTTCCCTTAGGGGTTTTGACCGACAACTCCCTTGTTAAATTAAATTGGAAATATCTAATTTTCATAGCAAACTGGGAAGATATGAAATAATACGATGATCCAGAATCAAATAATGCATTTACTAAACTTGAGGAAATCATTAAATTACCTTACACCACGTCTTTCGGAGCTTCCACCTCAGCAGTAGTGATAGCATAAGCCTGGTCCTGATCCCTTGGCCTCTTCTGAGGTAAGTTCCCCTGACGCTTAGGACATTCATTTGCATAATGTCCCTTCTCTCTACAATTATAGCATTCCACGATGATAGCTGCTTTCTTTCCCTTTCATTTATGAGCTTGGTGGCCTTTTTCACCACACTTGTAACATACTCCTTTTCCTTTTAGACAGGCACCAGGGTGCTTCCTACCACAATTATCACAGGGTGGAAATTCATTTCTACCCTTCTTCCCTATTTCCTTATTTCCTTTCTTAGAGTTTTCAGCGGATCTCTTCTTATCTTTCTTTGATTTAAAGTCATAAGACTTAGAGAATTCCTTTTCCGTCTTGATAGCGCACGAGACAATACCTTCGTATGAAGAGAAGGTTTGTGATACTAAAGATCGACGGAGAAATGGTTTTAACCCATCAAAGAAACGATCAGTCTTACTCCTTGGGTTACGTATGTAATCTGCAGCATACCTTGCTAACCTTGTAAAGTTAGCCTCATACTTTGCGACATTCTCATCCTCCTTCTGCCTCAGACTCAGAAATTGCCTTTCCATATCCGCTCGATGGTCTCGAGGAAAGTATTTTTCTAAGAAAATATCAATGAACTCCTGCCATTCCATGTTTGTTAATTCATCATCTTCCTTTGTGTTTTGAATTAGTGACCACCATTGATCGGCATCTCTAGTGAGGCGGTAAACTGCCATGACAACTTTCTACCTTTCACTACTCCCCAAGGCATGGAATATTTTCTCTAAGTAATTTATCCATTGCTCAGCTACTATAGGATTTTTACTCCCATTGAACGTTGGTGGTTGTTGCGTCATGAAAAGGTCTAGCATTGATCCTCCATGTTGCGGATCAGGGTGCTCCATACGAGTAAGGTTATTATTCATAACCTGCGTTCGTTGTCCCAGTACGGTGAGAAGCTGATCAGCACCAGTTGTATCACTAGCTCCAACATAATTATCTTGAGTAGGAGGGAAATCCCTACACGGAGTGCGTGCATTGATACAGTTTCCATTCCTTCCACTAGGCGCCATTTTTAAACAATGGCATAAACCAGATTAGTTTATGAAATAAAATACATAATTCCATATTTGTAGAACACTTTACATAAATTGAACTATTTATGGATATAATCCATAATCATAAAAAGAAATGTTTCCTTTGAGGAAGTATATACTCATAACCCTTCATAGTTGTTTGTAAATAAAATGAGAATTATCCTAAGCATATCCCCCGGGAGTGTCGTAACCAAGAGTGCAGCAAGGCCCGTTGTCGTGCACCAGTTCCCGTTCGAGTCTAGATCAAAGCGGTGTTTTCGGGGTTTACCCCTAGGTACATCTGTTCCAGAGCCGCCTCTACCTGCTCGTATCCAGACAGGGATGTATTTCTCGGAAAACTCACAAAATCTCTATAATACCAAAATTCTAGGAAGTTTTTCTATACTAATCCTCAAAGTCTATCTTTGGGCTATGTGCTCTAATCAGAGTTTATCTAAATCTAGATTCCAAGGTTAGTACTAAACTGCCTCTGATAAAAACTGTAATGCCCCGACCCCAGCTACCCAGAGTCGGTGCATTACATCATAACATTGGCATGATCACAAAAGAGAAAGTCTCGAAAGACCGATTAGTTTAGTAGCCTTGGAAACACTAGATACATTCATAAGTCTTTCATTACATCATAAAAATGAAAACTACAATAAAATGGTCTCCCTAGTCCACACTCATATCCTCACTGACTATTCTTGCATGTCAGTCATAATACACCTCTTCACATCCTGGGAAAAATAAAACATTGAAAGGGGTGAGCTCAAATGCTCCGTAAGGATAACAATATAGCGGAAACTTTCATAAGAAAACATAAGCATTTAAGGAAATGTATAACTAAAACAAAAGCCTTATTGAACTTGAACTTTAGCATAATATGGAAAAAGTAAAATAAAATAATGCCATTACATACTCACATGGATATTCTACTAGACAAATAATCACATGAAATATCAATAACCACTTTCATAATGAGGGAATGTATAATGCCGGACATTCTGAAACATTTTGTCAAGGCCTCAGCCAAGACGTCTAAAATGATTAAGGCCTCGGCCAAAACCATAAATCAAATTGGGAAAGGGCCTCGGCCAATTCCTCGTCTAGTTGTCTCATGAGACCTACCGATGCATCGAGGATCTATAGCGGGTTCCACCCGTCACATATTAAGTCCAATACATTCCTCATATGAATAGGCTTAAACATAACATAAATATTCGTATTACAACTAGCATATGAAATGTCAACAATTTCTCCATAAACTATGGATGGTATAAAAATAACACATCCACAATCAAATATTTCACAAAATGTTCAATGGAAGTTTTGTATCATAAATCAATTTCAATTAAACTTAAAACCCATCAAAGGATGTTGACATGGATGAAATCAAAGCTATTTGAGAGAAATATCTATCCTTTTTGAAATCATTTAAAAGTCCCATAATTATAAAATAATACATTTAATTTGAATATATTCTTATAAGCTTTTTAGGGAAGCTTCGACGAAGTTATAATGGCAGAAAATAGCCGCACCCGCCGTATAAGTTAAAAAAACATTCTTACCTTAAATTTATCAAAGAGGTCAAAAAGTACATTGTTTGGAAAACGACGGTAAGATTACTTTCAAAAATGTATAAGGGTATAAATGACTATAACCCACTTTTCATTTAATAGTAAAAATGTTTTGAAAGACATTTTTAAGAAACATGGATGTGGATGATAACGAGGTCCAAGTAGATAATTATGTATAAACAACCTTGGATAATGAAGAGGTTGTGAAGTAAACCCTTACCTTGTACTTTTCCATGGTTGTGGTAGGTTAACCTCCTATATAATGGTGAAATAATTGTTATTAAATTATTAAAAAATCATATACATTCATATGATATCATATATGATCTTTTAACATTGCTTTGTTAACAATATCTTAGATTTATCGTTGTTTTGGGTGTTAACTTACTCATTTTATTTTATATGTTTTGTTACGTAAGTCATGTTTTTCATGGATAGGTTGTATATTATTCATATACATAATGATATCATGTCCTTAAAATTTATTTTTAAATCATCAAATGATAATTATACTAGAATGGATACGACGGAGAATGAATCTAATCACGTTCGTGGAGACGGTAGTCCGTACGTACGCACGAGCGACAATATCATTATATTGATATTAAAATAATATATAATTGGATATTATATCATATATACAGAATCATTATCATGTTATATTTATTATTTACATGAATTACATATCATTATTATACCCATCTAAATAATAATATATTGAATAACAATTACACCACGACGTGGAGACGGTAAGCCGTACGTACGCACGTATGGTGACATGTCATTCAAATGATGGGTATAATACTGAATATGGTTGTTCCATATTTATAATAACATCACAGTATATAGAAGATACGGGAGTTATAAATTTAGAATTGAAATAATAAACAAAGAGGGAGTGGAAGAAGAATGAAACATGAAAGAGTGTGATGAAAATGTTACATCTTCTTCGGGTTCTTCCTTTTGATTTGATCAAAAGGACTCATTAGGATGGCTTTATGACTAAAGTAAAGCTTCTAGGATGAAGGGAGAGATGTTGGGAGATTATTTGGGCAGAGTTTGGCCGAACCAAAAGGCTTTAAAGTGTGAATAAGGTGGTAGAGGTGGGGGCCTTTTATAAGAGGAGAGGATGGGCTCTTTTGGAAAGATTGAAATGTTACATTATTATACTATGCTTTTTCGGATTGTAAAGGTACCACACTTATATAATTCGTGGCTATGGTGATAAGGGTTCGAAATATACCCATCCAATAGTCTTTGGACATGTGTATGCCTTGGATTTTACATTATCTTTTCATTTTATTAAAATCGTTAAATAATGAGGTCATCACTGCATCATAATGATGTCATAAATAATTTAATTTATTTAATGTCTAAAAATTAAAAAAAAAACTATGCTGTAGGAAATCGTTTTATATTTCTAATGAATATTTATAGTCAAAATTTGGACTTCTGTAACCCCACCTAAAAACTGTTTTAGTAAAACAACTCATGTTTGTGTCAATTTAATTTTAACATTAAATAAATATATATTAATGTCATTTTCCAACTAAAGTGGCTCCATGGGGTCCCCAAGTTGACCCATGGGTTGTCTTGGTCGGCCGCTACTCATCCAATAGGAGTAGGACAAGTTTCAAGCTCATCTCATATTATTAAAACATTATTTTTACCTTAAACTACACTAATTACCTCTAATCGCGATTAAGATCTTAAAAGTTACTATTCACCAAAAAATTATTTTAATCTCATTGAACCAAATTTTACTTCTTAATGACAACCATGTATGTCGGATTTTTGAAAATCAAATCACAGAAGTGGTAATATTTCATTTTAATGAAAAATCAGTTTTTAACAACCACTTAGTGGTTTCACTATTCATCAAAAATTGAAGTTTTTCAGAATAAGGCCAAAATTTCACCCTAAGCTATAGTTGATATTCCGATTTCCAAAATTATATCTATTTTAAAAAATTCCAAAAATATAAGTTGCATTAATTTATTTCATAATTAATTCCCGCTGTCACAATAAATAGCGTGTTTTTAAGAAAAAATTTATATCAAAAGATTGGAAATTGTTTATGTCCAATTTCAATGTTAAATTAATTCTAATGACCACCATTGGATAAAATGGTAAAACTATATTACAATTATACTTTAAAACCACTAAATAGTATAATTTATCACTATAAATTATTTTTATTAAAAAAGTTGTTTTTATGTATTTTTCACTTGTCATAAAAAATTAGAAGTTCTTAGAAAAATACCAAAAATTCAACATAGGCTAATTTCGATATTCCGAATCCAAAAATGAAGTCCATTTTGATAAATAAAATTTATCAAATTTCAAAAAGTAGGTATTACTATTCACAACGGCTAGTTTAATTAGTTGTGGTGTGTGTTAGAGCTCGAGGTTGCGTACAACACACGCTATTGCAATATTCGAAGGGAAACGTACCGTGGAAGCTTGGGGTGTTACAGCGGTTCCATGATAAATATAGGTATTGTGATCTCATGATAGATCTCAAATGCATTGGGTAATGAAACTATGTTAATCGAATGGGTTTATCCAAATAGACAGAAGGAATAAAATGCACTAGGTATTCCAAATATAACCATGAAGGTTCTAAAAAATGTGGTGGTTATAATTACTAATAATGTATGAGAGATATGGATTTGATTCCATAGGATACTTTTAAGATTTATTTTCACTATTTTGTTTTAATGGAATATTATGTTTTTACGTTGTTAGATGAAGATCCATAATTTTATGGGTGAAATGTATAACATTGTGAAAATGTTTTCTTGGGTATATTATCATTGACAGAATAATTCTTTATTTTATTTTTTATATCCAGTACATAGATTTATCTACTTATCCAATGTAATAAAATTAATTTCATTGTTTTAACACTAGTAAGGGAATATGAGATATCATGATGAAGGATTCAAAGGTTTTCATAGAAACAAAATCATTTTTATAAGGTTTTCCTTTGGAAAAAATGGATAATAATAATAATGATACACTTTTAATGTATGTTTTTACTAAGTAATTGATTTTCCATGTTCTCTAAAACTCTAAGTTGAAATGATCCTTAAATGTGAGTTTTAGTAAGAAAACACAAGAATAAGTTATGTTTAAAGTCAAGTACTTACACATGAAAAAGGCCAAAATATTCCAAGTGTATACTCTACCATTAAAAACTATTATGAAAAAATAAATGAAATGAAACCTCACTCATAAAGGATTGTATAATCTCAACCCATTTTCTACATATCGTGTAACGCCCCAACCCCAGCTACCCAGAGTCGGTGCAATACTTCGTAACATTGGCATGATCACAAAGGATCAAGTCTCGAAAGACCGATTAGTTTAGTAGCCTTGGAAACACTAGATACATTCATAAGTCTTACATTACATCATAAGGTGAAAAACTACAATAACATGGTTTTCATAGTCCACAATCTTATCCCTTTCTGACTACCCCTGCAGGTCATTCGTAAAATACTTCTTCACATCCTGGAAAATATTAAAACATTGAAAGGGGTGAGCTCGGATGCTCAGTAAGGTTAACAATATAGCGGAAGCTTTCATAAATAAACATTTACATTTAAGGCAATGTATAACTAAAACAAAAGCATTTTAAACTTGATCTTCAACATAATATGGCAAAAGTAAAATGAGATAATGTCATTTACTTCTTCATATTGATATTCTACTGGTCGAATAATCACATGCAATATCAATAACCACATTCATAATGATGGAATGCATAATTCCAGACTATCATAACCACGTAGTCAAGGCCTCGTGCCAAGACCACAAATAAGATTTTGTCAAGGCCTCGTGCCAAGACACTAGTTTGTCTCATGAGACCTGCCGAGGCATCGAGGAGCTGTAGCGGGCTCCACCCGTCACTTATTAAGTCCAATGCATTCCTCATATGAATAGGTTTAAACATATAATAAACCATAACATAATCGTTTCACATAAAACATGCATAAAGGAAACATAACATTTCCACATTTCAACCACAAGATATCAATACAACACATTGATATAATAAAAACGCTTTCAAAGCCATTTTCAATACAAAAATAAATGAAAAGTATAACATGGTATTTATTTTTCATTAAAAAAAGGTATGGCTTGTAGAGGAAGCCGAAAATAAAATAGTGGTCACGGCGGCGGAGAAGTCATTGTCACCACATAAGTACGACAAAAACATTCCCTTTTGTCGTTTAGTAAACTCTTCGTATAAAAAATATTTCTTTTGAATAAACGTAAAAGTCAAAGGGGTTTATACACCGTATAAAAGAAATTTCTGTATAAAACCAAATATGCCTCAATGAAAGGAGATTGAGACGAAGTCCTTACAAAGATCATTTTTAAAATAAAATAGACATATTATGTTTATTCACTATTGGTACACATAAAGAAAGTAAAAATACAAAATAAGACATAATAATATCATGACATAATTTGAAAGTAGGAGATTAACCCAAAGAATGGAAATTGGGTTAAGAAATTCCCTTACCTTGCGTCCTGTCCTGACTCGACCGTTCTTTATCCTCATGAATAATAAACTAGAGTAAATTTATATTTACTTAAGAACCTTTTTCAAGTTCATTATTCCTTTTGTATCCCTTATTACCATGTTATGAACATTATTTAATTATTTAAGTTAATAATGGTCGTTTTGTCGATCTTTGGTACTTGAGTCAACAATAAACTTCTTATAATTACAAGTTGTTTATGTGGTAGAATATCCATTATCTCCAGAATTATATTCATGATTTAGATGTCATATATATCATATATAACCAGTATATACATTCATTCATAATGTCACGTAACATTTAGAGGTATGAAATGAAATGCACCGTTCATGGAGACGGTAAGCCGTACGTACGCATGAACGCTACTTTCATTTCTATTTCATATTTAATGGAATGAAATAATAATGATATAAATTTATAATATAATTACAGTATAATATAGTGTATAATACCATTTAATCCATCCTTTATACATCCCACATATGGCATTAACGATTCAAATCACTTTGAGGGGACGGTAGTCTGCACTTCCTAAAATGAAATTATCGCGTTTTACCCATAATGGATATCATAAAGTATGCCATAAATGAGAAATACAGAATCATAAGTAAAACATAAACACATTATATATCATATATAAATATAGTGACATCTTAATGGCCACCTTTGAAGGTGTTATATGAGTGTTGAACAATCATTATTTCGTGAGGCAGAAATTCGCCATCCACAGAAACCGTATGTTCTTTAACCATTAGATGTAGGTGTGTGTAAGTGTAGCTCGAATCATTATTATAACAACATCCTAGTATATTGAGGATACTGGTGTTGTTACAAAAGAAATGAATAAAATGTGTTTAGGGGGTTGGAGAAGAAAAATAAAACAAAACAACATTAGAGAAGACATTACCTCAAAATCGGGTAACTCTTTTTGATTTGAGCCAAAGGATTCCTTGGGAAGAGTTCTGCCCAAAGTGAGGCTTCTAGGAGTAAGAGGGGGAAGTTGGGAGAGTATTTGGGCAGAGTTTGGCCGAGACAAATGGCTTGAAAGTGTGAATGAGGTGGTAGTGGTGGGGGCCTTTTATAAGAGGAGAGGAGGGGCTCTTTCGGAAAGATTGAAATGTTACATTATTATACAATGCTTTTCGGATTCTAAAGTTCCCACACTTATATAATTCGTGGATAAGGTGATAAGGGTTCGAAATCTACCCATCCAATAGTCTTTGGACAAGTGTAAGTCTTGGATTTTACATTATCTTTTCATTTTATTAAAATCATTAAATAATGAGGTCATCGCTGCATCATAATGATGTCATAAATAATTTAATTTATTTAATGTCTAAAAATTCTAAAAAAAATACAATGATGTAGGAAATAGTTTTATCTTTCTAATGAATATATATAGTCAAAATTGGGACTTGTGTAACCCCACTTAAAAACTATTTTAGTAAAACAACTCATGTTTGTGTCAATTAAACTTTAACATTAAATAAATATATATTAATGTCATTTTCCAACCAAAGTTGCTCCATGGGGTCCCCAAGTTGACCCATGGGTTTTCTTGGTCGTACATGACTCATCCAATAGGAGTAGGACAAGTGTCAAGCTCATATCATATTATTAAAACATTGTTTTTACCTTAAACTACACTAATTACCTCTAATCACGATTAAGAACTTAAATGTTACTATTCACCAAAAAATTATTTTAATCTCATTGAACAACATTTTACTTCTTAATGAAAACCATGTATGTCGGATTTTTGAAAATAAAATCACAGAAGTGGTAATATTTCATTTAAACGAAAAATCAGTTATTTAACTACCACTTAGTGGTTTCACTATTCATCAAAAATTGAAGTTTTTCAGAATAAGGCCAAAATTTCACCCTAAGCTATAATTGATATTCAGAATTCAAAAATGATGTCTATTTTACAAAATTCCAAACAAATAAGTTTCATTAATTAATTTTATAATTAATTCCCGCTGTTACCACAAATAGCGTGTTTTTAAGAAACAATTTATATCAAAAGATTGGCAATTGTTTATGTCCAATTTCAATGTTAAATTAATTCTAATGACAACCATTGGATAAAATGGTAAAAATATATTCTAATTATACTTTAAAACCACTAAATATTATAATTTATCACTATAAATTATTTTGATTAAAAAAGTTTTTTTAAGTATTTTTCACTATTCATAAAAAATTAGAAGTTCTCAGAAAATTACAAAAAATTCAACTTTGGATAATTTCGATATTACGAATAAAAAAATGAAGTCCATTTTAAAATAAAAAATTTCTATAATTTGATAAAGTGGTTATTACTATTCATAACGGCTACTTTGATTAGTCGCGGTGTTTTAGAACTCGAAGTTGCGTACAATGCAAGCTATTGCATTATTGAATGAGAAGCGTATCATGGAAGCTCGGGGTGTTACATATCGGTTCCCTATTCCAGTTTACCACATGACCTCATGTATGCCACATCATTTAATAGAGGATACTTATGCGTAGTGAAGGTTATGTATTCCACATGTGGAGACTATTAAATATTTATAAAAAAAAAACAAAATTATAAATAATTAAAAATATTAAAATTTAAATAAACTGAACTGGAATTATATTTTTATTGCATGATGACCCACAAGAAATAGAGTATCCCAATGTAAAGTAGGAAATATATCATACCAAATAAGTGTCACGTTTCAAAAGAAAACACAAAATAAAGACACAATGACACACTGAATAGGGTCAGGACATCTTTTCCAGTTCCCTCATCCATCTTCCATCCTGACATACTCATCTATCATAGGGTTATTCACATAATAATTCTTACAATCATGAATTCAATTCAAGTATCGATCAGGCATCATGAGTAGTATATTTATACAAAAAATTTGGACACCACCAATAACATCTATAAAATAACTATTCCATAATTTTGTTTGAATTCAGAGAAAGAATATAATAAAAGTGGTAAAGTACTATTTTACCAACTCAATTATTCATTAATTAAACATGTAAATATTTTGGGATTTTGATGAATCCATAACCACCAATACCTAATTTGGAACAATCCATAGTAAGAACCATAACATATTAGTATAAAAAATCATTATAAAATATTATTTATTTTTCTATTTTAAACTATTTCAAATCACAACCATTATTAAATTATATCTCTTTTCAATATCATGGTTATAGAACCATTCCACTTGAATTATAGGGAAATATAGAGCATCATTCCATCTCCCACAACTCATGGGTATTTGGATCTTTATTCCATGTCTTATAAAATAATATTCACACACATTAATTTGGGCCTATATCATCATGGATAGAACCCTACAGGTATTTGGAGAATTAGTCATTGACCCCCACCCCATTTCACAATTAAAACATACATCACAAGAATCACATTTAATAAGTCTTGTCATCAATAACCACCAAACCAACATTTTACATAATGATATATCATTTATGTAATTAATAAAATCAAGGTTCATTGCTATAAAAAACATGGGTTTATATAAAAAATTCAAATTAATCCATTTATCAACATTTAATCATATTATATAATAACACATAATTTTTAATCAAGACATCTCTAATTATTAGTGTAAATACATTATATAATCCATCAGTTAACCAATTACACAATACCATTAATTGACAATTTTGTTACCCCACTATCCCATCAATTTCAATATCACATAATTCAATTAATAAATTAAAAAATAATTAACCAAATTCATGTCGTAATTTCTGAGTGTGGAAATTTTCATTTAAAAATTCCTTAAAGAAAATTAAATTCAGGAATATGGGATTCACAATTTTTCTCACCGACCTCATGATCGTTGATGGATGACCACCAATGGAAGTAGCTAATTTGAAGAAGAATGATCTATTTCCCAATGAAGAACGACATCAATATCCACAACCTAGATCAATAGGTAAACATATTGAGATCTATAAAATATGTCTCTAACTGCATCACTAATGGTGAAAAATATCTCTTTAATCTATGAGAGGAATATGTGATAATGGGAGGGAACCAATCGAGAGGATATCTCTTACATAGATAGGTGCAGATTCGTCAATCAGATATTCAATATATAAATAATGACATTCTAAAGGGCATAAAATATTTCTAGAAGCCTTAATAAATGATTAAGAACCTTTAGGGATGAGTTGGGTCGAATGATTGTGAAATATGTGGGGTTCGTGAATTTTAAAACTAATTTTAGTGGAAATAAATTTGATAAGAATGGTTTCGTTGGAAGCGTCACACGACTATCCAAATCATGTTCCATGAGGGTTAACCTATATTAGGGGGTCTCATAGTTACAACTAAGTGGGAAAATAGTTTAAAAAACCATGTTCCAATTATGAAATCCCCCACTACCTTGGGTTTCATGGTTTTCAATGGGTTGGTGCACAATTTTGGAAAGTCATGTGCCAACCCCAAACGACCCCGTTTCTTCCAAAAATTTATCACTTTTCAACTGAAACACCCCAAAACCCCCCTCTAAAGTATTCCAAAATAATGTTAAATTAATATATATTTTTCAAAAAATACATATCTACAAAAGATCATGATCATAAATTGTTAGTTTTTTAATAAATATCTATTGGTTGTAACTAGTTAGTTACCCTCTTAACAATTACTATGATAAAAATATTTTTTAATTTTTAGGGGTCAATAATTATATTATTGATTAAAAAGTGATACATAAATAAAAAAGGCTACATATTTAAAACCATACACCATTCTATTTTCCAAATAAACATCTTTTATTAATTTTATATCATTATTTAAAATAGTTTATATTATAAAATATAATATTAATGTCATTTTTTAAAATAAATTTAATATTATATTATAATATGAGTTCAACTCATGTAAAATGGTTCCAAAATGGATTCAATTAGATGATAAGAAATATGCGGTATTATTATAATCATCCATGGAAATTTTTATGGGTTTTGATATACTTTTTAACTTTTGATTTTGGTTTATCTCCTTGGTTAAACATGTTGGATCGAAATAATGATGTAGATGCTCAATATACAAGAGGGGGGGGGGTTAATTGTATACTTTAAAAATATCCTTAAAAAAAGGAAAGATCTAAGTTTTAAAAAGTTAAACTAAGAAAATTCACAACACCTCTAACACCAATTGAAAACTTGGAATAAAGAATGAAGTTAAAAATTTCAAGTCCTTTGTACTTGCTTAAAACTGGAAAGAGATTCCGAAAGTTGGTTCCGAAAATAGGGATCCGGAAAATGAAACTTAACTAAAGATTACAATATTATATTCTAACTTAAAGTGTATAGAATCTAAATGGAACAGAGTACAAGTAAGGAAGTATAAGAAAGTTATACATTCCTTACAATAAAATATGCAGAGGAAACAAACAAGTATTAGAACTACAAGTAACAAGATATAAGTCTTTTGACCCAAAAAAAAGGGTATACAACAACCTTGGATAAAGGTCCCTTGATTTATACTTTCAAGAAAATCTGTCTTACCCACACCAGAGTAATCCCTCGATATGAAGATCAGAATCTCTGTCTTTCTATCCCCGCAATTCCTCAACTTCAAGGTAGTTGGAACCTCTGTCTTCCTCAGCAAGGAAGCCCTCGAACTTCAAGGTAGTCAGCACCTCTATCTTCTTATCCTTAGAAGTAATCGAATGTAATCACCAACATTCAAAGTCGCACGATGCTTTGAGAGTTAATAAGTTCCTCTCTCTCTCTAGAAATCACGTCAAGCATGTAATCACATGAGTAGATTATAGTTTCAGTTCAGTCTCGAGCTCTTTTAAATGAGCTCCTAGTTATAGGCAAGGTCGGCTCCCTCCTCTAACGGTCTTATCTTCCTTAAAATTCAGAGGGACCTGTACAAGTGTCACTTAGCCAACTGTTAGTTTATAACAGAATAGACGACATCGTTTTATAACAAAACAAGTGTAACAAAATGTACGACATTGTTTTAAGTCTAACTCAAAAGGTAGGAGTGAAGGTTCGGAGTTTAAACAAAATGTCAAAGAGTAGACGAATTATAAATGTGTATGAAAAATGTAAGTTTAGAGTCTAACCAAAAATAATATTCGGAGTCTAAATAAATTCAGACTGTATAAAGCAAAGATGATCATATTCCATTTAATAGGTGAATTCAGAATGAGAATTCGGAATGAGAATTCGTCATCAAAATTCGTAATGAGAATTCGTCATCAAGATTCCTCATTAGATTTTGATGTCAAACTTCATGATAGTTCGTATCAAGAACTTGGAGTAGAAATTTATCAGAGTTCGTATCCAGAATTCGGAATGAAACTTCATTTCAGTTCTTATCCAACATTCGTAGTGAAACTTCATTACAGTTCTCATCCAGGATTCGGAATGAAACTTCATTACAGTTCTCATCTAGAATTCAGAACCTAAAACAGATTGCTTCATATAAAAGTTTCAAACAATTCAGATAATATAGAAATGAATCTGATTCTTATACTTAAGAAAAATATGGATATAGATAATGAAAATATGATAAGAATAATTTTCCTTATAAAATAGGTTTTCCTTATAAAATCAATTTTCCTTATAAAATCGATTTTCCTTATAAAATAGATTTTCCATATAAAAGCGATTTTCCTTAAAGATAAGGTGTTTTTTATTTTCAAAACAAGAAGGAATGGAAAAGTCATAAGGAAAACCTTATTGACTCAACAATCTCCCCCTTTTTGGAAAGCACAAACATCCTTACTAAAAAGAATGACTAAGTAGAAAGAAGGAAAAAATTGAAAACATAAAAGCTTATCTCTCTTTGTTTATGGATGTTTATGAATATGACTAACTCCCCCTTAGGCTTTGAAACTCTAAGGAATGTATTCTAGACATCTGGAATGGTATTCCATTAATAATAAGAATCTATTCTTTAATGAAAAACTCCCCCTTTGTTAATGTTCTTTTTTCCTTTTCCCCTTTGTTAGGGTTATTTTTCCTTTCTTTATTAGGATTATTTTTCCTTCTCCCCCTATTTGATTTTCAAAAAGAATTAAAGGGAATGGAAAATATAACAAAGTACCTGAAAAAAATAGTAACAACAACAAAAGTGATGAGAAAGAAATTTTTTTATTAAGTTTGAATGTTCAAAAACAAAGAATCTAAGATACAGAAAAAGATTAGATTTGTCTATTTTGGATCTTTTTCCTTCACCATGAGACCCTTAAGAATAGTCTTTATCTTCTTCAAGTATTTATGATCTTCCTCGGCTTGCTTCTCTAACACAACAATTCATGCACATTGAGCTTCAATCATTTCTTCCTGGGATTGAAGCTTTTCTTCCTGAGCTTTTAAGACATGTTCTTGTTTTAACAACTTCTCTTCAATCTCAATCCTATAATCCCATTCATTCCTCTAGTTATGAGAAACAGAATTTAGCTTCCCATACAGATCCTTATATTCATGCATCCGGGAATTCTTCTCAGCTATCAACTTTTCTTCAAAGGAAGAAGTAAGTTCATTTATCTTCCTATCTTCTGTCTCAAAAGAATCCTTAACATTATCATGGAATTCGTCAAAGAGCCTCATATATTCTACAGTTTTCCTCGACCAACTAGTCATTATCTTTCAAGACCTTTTGTGGGCTTCATAGCCGACAAAAAATGTTTTGAACTGAGCCTCCATCTCTACACATTTGTCCATAACCATGCATACGGAGTCTATTTTCTAATTCAATGTATGTTGGAGCATCTGGCATCTTGAATCAATATTTGAGAAAGTCGGAATAGTTACCACTAACTTCTTTAATGATTGAACAACAATGTCATGCCCCAATGAAGATGACTCCGAATCTGAGACTTTTCTTGGAGAATTTTATTCTTCAAATTGCTCATCCTTCTTCTTAGAAGAATCACCAACTTCCCTTTTCTTTACAACCACTGATCTTGGGGTATCGACAAAAAGTTTCTTCCCCTTGTCCTTTTTCGGAATGGGTTCTTATTCCTGGGTTTTCTGTTCACTATCAGACACTCGAACAATATTGTCTTCATCATCAATAACTTTTTGAGAACCATCCTCTACATTCTCCATTTGAGAAATATCATGTAGAAGTTGTTCTCCCTCTGCGTAATAAGCTACTTCTTGTTCTCGTTTCTCATCATCCTTCCCTGGAGAGACTAACTTATAGGACTCAGCTTCTGAAGTTCGGAGAGACAAATGTTCCGAAGGTGTCCCCTTATAATCGTCTACTTTCTTCAATAGATTTCTGGTCTCACCACTACCTTCAGAAACTGCTTCTTCCTCAACATTAATAGCTACTGCCTCTTTCAGAGTGACATAGTTTCTTCCTGTAGTTTCAGGTAGAGATTCCACAGAAAATGATCTCGGAACTGGAATGTTTCTGGAGGCCATCTCATTAAACTTTAATAAAGTCTGAACCACCTCAGCTTCAGACATATTCTTCTTAAGATTCTTTTCTTTCACTTGTTTTTCTATCTCATCCGCTGTTTTTTCCTTCAAGGCCTTAGCCTCCGCAGGGTCCTAGACAAACTGAGGCTCCCCTTGTACTCTCTTCTCTTTGATTTCCCTTCACGTAGCAACTACCTCATCAGGGTAAGCTTTCTTTTTCTTCGGTTTTGGATGAGTGGAATGAAAATCCTTAGATTTGGAATTTTATTATTCAACTTCAACTTCTTTCAACATTCTCTTCTTTACTGGCTTAGAAGATTCAGGTTCACCAACTTTCGAAACCACTTCTTCTTGAGCTGGTAAATCAATGAACTGACCAGTCTTTTTGTCGAAGGCAACATCCATCCTTTTGAGGGTACCATCACTCACCAACATAATTTTGCAAACTCTTGGATTAGACTTTCAAGCCTCCTTGAAAGACTCAAGGCATCGAACTATTAACTTCGAGAAGATTTCTGGATAAATTATGATCTGATCTCTCAGATTCTCTTTCTTAACATTCTCAATGGTAATAAGAATGTGTTTAATCAAATTAAACTTCCTTAGATTTATCAGAAAATCTAGAATATAGATCTCACTTTTCTTCAAATTGTCTTTGTCACCCTTTCTCGGTATGATAAATCCTTATACCCATAATTCTATAATCCAAAAATTCATAGATAGACTAGCAATCTTCGAAGCCTTGTCATCTGACAGTCTGAGAGTCTCCAAAGCCTTTTCCTTGTTGAAACTTCCTTTTGATTCCAGAGAAACATGCGAGATGAACTCAGCTTCTCCTTCATAGGTCATCCCTACCAAGATGGATGCCTTGATATAAGAAAGCATATAAGTCTTTCCATAAGACATAATCGAAAATTTCTCCCTATTAATTTCCATAAAGAAGGAAACTGACTCATAGAACTCAAAAAGAAATTCTAAAAAAACTTCATCTTGATTCCCAGGCTTAGACACAACATCCTCTTCCCATCCATTAAGCTTTATGTTCTTGGATATAAGAGAATCATATTTATTGAAAAATCAGGTTGAACTAACCTTTCTCTATATACTAACCACTTGGAAATCGGCTTAGTGGTTGAAATGTCTTGAGAAGCTGCTTCCACAGACATTCAGATCTGAAGACTTTGGAGAAGTTCGGAACGGAGATTGCTGAAGATCAGAACAGCCTCAAAACAGAGAGGCAGAGCTTTGAGATGCTGTAGCTTGAAAAACCGATGTGGGAAGAGTCTCGAGGTCCCCTTTATATAGGCAAATAATTTGAGCATTGGTCTTCCAAAACCATCTAACGGTTGAAAAACATTGATCAAATCTGACGGTTGAAAATCAATTATCAAGAAAACTTGAATCCGAACTTCTATGGTTTTTATTAAAACAAGGATTTAAGAAAACTATAGTCCGAAAACAACAAAATATAAGAATATACCAGCTAGTAAAATATGATTACGAAAACATGAGTAAAGAAATCATACCTTTCGGATTGGCTTAGGAGGATTATCCGTAACGGGTAAAATTTTTATTGAAGAGAAAAGAAGAAGAAAAAAATTGACTATGAAAAATTTTTACTATGAAGAGAAATATTTCGCAAAATTCACTACGAAAAACTCAACAAAAAAACGAAAAATAATTACATGATTTTCAGCATGAAATATTCATTACAAAAGTTTGAATACGAAAATCTCATTATGAAAGACTCAGTACGAAAATCTCGTAATGGAAATACTGGTACGAAATTTTTCATTCCGGAAGTTTTCAATATGAAAATTTCCATTCCAGAAGTCTTCTATACGAAAATATTCATTCTGGAAAATTTCAGTTCCAGAAATTCCCATTCTGGAAATTTAGTTCTAAAAAGTTTGAAAAACAATCTTTGAAAAAAAAATTAAATACTCTAACAATCAAATGTACTCCCCCTATGAAAAGGAGTTTATTACTGTTAGGAGAATTGTTCAACAAGATGTTAATGAAGACTGATTAACTAACGGTTATCATTCCTAACTTTTGTTTAATATATTCAAATCTATCAGAAGGCAATGATTTTGTGAAAATATCAGCAAGTTGATCTTGCGTTCCGATAAAATGATGAATGATATCTCTTTTTGTGTGTGATACCTAAGAATGTGATGCTTAATATATATGTTTTTTTCACGAGAGTGATGTGCAGGGTTCATACTTAGGGAAATGGCACTTGTGTTATCACAAAAAATTTGAATTTAGTAAAACTCAAGCCATAGTCTGTGAGTGTGTGTTGCATCCACAACACTTGAGCACAACAACTTCCAGCTACTACATATTCGGCTTCAGCTGTGGAAAGTGATACAGAATGTTGCTTCTTGCCAGACTAAGAAAATATTTAATCTCCTAATAAATGACAAGTTTCAGATATACTTTTTCTATCCATTCTGCATCCACGAAATTAAGCATCAGAAAAGGTTTTTAGAAAAAAATCATTTCTAGAAGTATAAAATAATCCTAGATCCATGGTTCCCTTAAGGTAGCGAAAAATTCTTTTTACTGCCTTTAAGTGAGATTCCGTAGGATTGGATTGATATCTTGTACGTAAGCATACTGAGAACATTAAGTCTGGTCGACTAGCTGTTAAGTAAATTAAACTTCCTATCATACCTCTAAATGATTTTTGATCTACTGGTTTTCCAGCTTCATCAAGATCTAAAGAGTTTGAGGTACTAATGGGAGTACTTACACTCTTAATGTTGTCATAACCATAATTTTTGAGAAGATCATTAATATACTTATGTTGAGATATGTATGTTCCTTCTGGTTTTTGAGAAATTTGAAAACCATGGAAAAAACTTCACCCACCCATCATACTCATTTCAAACTCAGATTTCATTAGACTTGCAAAAGAGTCAGTTAAAGATTGGTGAGTTGAACCAAATATGATGTCATTAACATAAATTTGAACAATCAAAATATTTTTCTTATCTTTCTTTATAAAAAGAGTTGGAACTGCATTTCCCTTAACATAGTTATTTTGAAGAAAAAATCCAGTGAGTCTATCATACCATGCTCGTGGGGATTGTTTAATACCATACAGAGCTTTTGTAATTCTAAATACACGATCATGATTTTTTTTATCTTCAAAGCCAGGCGGTTGTTCAACAAAAACTTCATGTTGGACATAACTATTAAGAAAAGCACATTTCAATTCCATTTTAAAAACTTTAAAATTAAAGAATCCTGCAAAGGCAAGTAGAATATGGATAGATTCAAGTCTAGATACTGAAGCATAGGTTTCTTCATAGTCTATTCCCTCTTGCTGATTATAGACTTTAGCAACATGTCTTGCTTTATTTCTTACTATGACTCTATTTTCGTCACATTTGTTCCTGAAGACCCACTTTACTACAATAACAGAAGTTTCCGTAGTCCATTCAACCAATACCCAGACCTTGTTCCTTTCAAATTCATTGAGTTCATCTTTCATTGATTTGATCCAATCATCATCACCTAAAGCATCATCAGTGCTTTTTGGTTCTAACTTGGAAATAAATTCTAGATTTTCTACTTAATTTCTTATGGAAATTCTATTTCTTACAGGTTGATTCACATCACCAATGATACTATCACTGGGATGATTCTTAAGAAACACCTGATTTGGGTTTTGAAAAGCTTGTTCATCAATATAGGGTAGAGAGTCTTCTGGGGTAAATGTTTCAGAAGTGTCTTCTTGAACATTATCCTTATCAGAAGGTTCTTCTATCAAAGGTTGACAATATGTTTTTGAAAACACATACACGGATGAGGATAGGGATGTTTTTAAAACAAAAGGATCAGACTCATCAAATTTTACATGCACTGTTTCTTCAACAGTATAAGTATTTTTATTAAAAAATCTACAATCCTTAGAAGTTGTGGAATAACCTATAAAAATTCATTCATCAGATTTTGGTGAGAATTTATGTATGTTATCTTTATTATTCAAAATGAATACTTTTCAACCAAAAACCTTGATGTAGGATAGTCATGGTTATTTACCATTCCATAACTCATAAGGTGTTTTATTAAGAAAGGGTCTAATAAAAACTCGATTTATAGTATAACAAGCAGTACTTACAGCTTCAGCCCAGAAATGTCTAGCTATAGAATATTCACTCAATATGATTCTAGTTATCTCTTGAAGAGTTCTATTTCCTATTTCAACTACACCATTCTGTTGACGAGTCCAGTTGCTGAAAAATTGTGAGTAATATCTTTTCTACTAAAAAAGTTTCAAAATCAGAATTTTGAAATTCTCCTCCATGATCACTATGAATAGTTTTCAATGGATGGTTTTTCTCATTTTTAACATGAGCTATAAAACTTTTGAAATAAGAAAAAGATTCAGACTTCTTTGAAAGAAAATAGACCCATGTAAATCTACTGTAATCATCAACTAGAACAAACACATAGTATTTTCCTCCAATACTTCCAGTTTGTGTTGGACCAAAAAGATCCATGTGCACTAACTATAATGCATCAGTTGTTGAGACTTCACCGATTGATTTAAAACTAGATTTATGTTCCTTTCCATATTGACAAGGATCACAAACTTTAGAAGAATCAAATCCAAGCTCCGGTAGATCCTTAACTAGTTTATTCTTAGAGAGTTTGCATAAGTTCCTAAGGTTACAGCGACCTAGTCTTCTATGCCATAACCAGAATGATCTTCCATTGCACTTATGAAAGGTAAATCTTGTCTCCTAAGGTCTTCTAAATTTAAGGTGTAAACATTCTTCTGCCTATTGGCTGAGAGAATAAATTCTTCCTTGGAATTGTGAACTAAGCACTTATCATTCATAAAATTCACAAGATATCCTTCATCACATAACTGACTTATGATAATGAGGTTATGCTTAAGACCCTTAACAAAAAGAACATTTGAAATCAAGGGTTTACCTAGAAGAACAATATTACCAATACCTACAATTTCTCCCTTAGCATTGTCTCCAAATGTTACCTTTCCTCCTTTCGTTTTGACAATCTTTTTAAAATTGATTTTGTTACCAGTCATGTGTTGGGAACATCCACTATCCATGTACCATGTGTTGCTATTAGTACTCTATTTATTTTCCTGAAATTAAGAAGATAATTAGACTTTATGAATCCAAACTTGTTTGGATCCTAGATTTCTAGACATCAAAATTTTAGGAACCCACATCTTCTTAGGGAAATAAGCTTTATGTAATCCTAGAGATTGGGTTTTGTTTAAGGAACAATTCATTGCCCAGTGACCAATACATTGAAACTTAGTAAAAAATGGTGAACTTTGAGGAACAAAGTAATTGTTACTAAAATTTTTTTTTGCATGGGTATAACCAAATCCAGATTTATTTATTAACGGTCGTATTTAGGAATAAATTTTATCAAAATTTTCTTTACCATGGGTAAAGTTCGATAAACACTTATTTAAGGAAAAAATTTCAGACTTGAGTTTTATAACCAAGTTTTTATCTTCAAAATAATTAGATTTAAGAACTAGAGATAGGCTCGAAAACACTTTTCTTAGAAATTAATTTTTCTAATTCATTAGAAAGCTTGTTCTTCTCAGAACATACTTCCTCAAGATTTTTTGAAATTCTTTCAAAATCAGCATTTTTTATATCAAGATTTTTAGAAAGATCTGATATTTCTTTCATAATAATAGAATTCCTAGAGTTTTCCTTATCATGTTTCTTATTGAGTTTAGAGTTCTCAATCTCAAGAAGTTCAGCAAACCTAGAGACTTCTTCATAGGTAGGTGAAGTATTTTCTTAATCAGTAGAGGATTCTTCATCAGAAGAGTTATAATACTTACTATCATCAGAATTTAATGATACATTGGTCAATGATTCAGCATTTCATACCTTATCCATAAAGCAATGATTGTCAATAGATATTCTGGCTATAAGTCCAAGATTATTTTGTCCTGAACATTCATAATCAAAAGATTCATCTGAAGAGTCACCACCACTAGCACTCCAGGTGTCACTGGCTTTCAGAACATTCTTAGCTTTGGCTTTATAAAACTTCTTTCTGTTCTTATCTGAATGCCTTTCTTTCCTTTCTTTCTTTTTGAGCAAAGGGAAATTTGGTCTAATATGTCTAGCTCTCTAGAATTCATAACAAGTAACTTCTCCATCTTTCCTATATTTCTTTTACTCTTTATTATACTTGGATTGGAAATGTCTCTGGCCAGATATCTTGTTCATCCTTCGAGCAAGATTTTCTAACTCATTTTCTGAGATTTCACTTTCACTAGAATCTGATTGAATAACCATATTCTTTGACTTCGATCTGGTTACTCTCTTAAGAGTCATAGCTTTCATATGATTTGATGTTGTTGTAAAAGAAATATTACAATTCCCATATTTCTTTTTGATGTTGTCAGCATCTCTCTTCATTCTGGTTTCATGTTGGAAAGAGTTCCAAATAACTCATCAAGAGAAATTTGAGTGACCTTCCTGTTCTCATCTATTGCAGTTATTTTTGATTCCAAGTCATTGGGCATAATACCAATTATCTTATCCACAGGTGTTTCATCATCTAAACCTTTTTATCCCATAGACTGTATGTTGTTGACTATAGTCATAAATCTCTGTTGAACTTTACAAATTGGTTCACCATAAGGAAAATTGAAGCCATGGTATTCAGCTCTATGCATAGCTCTCCTAGTCTCAATCACATTAGAATTTCCAAAGTGTGTAACCTCTAACTTCTTCTAGATAAAATTAGCTGCTTCACAAGAAGAAATTTGGCTATATATATTTCGATTCATTGAACAAAGTAAGGTATTGTGTAACTTATAATTGAGTTGATACTCTTTCTTTTCCTGGTTAGTGAATGTTCTAACTTTCTTATCAGGAATTTTATAATCTCCAGTAAGAATAACAAAGTTAACCACTCTAGTATTGATAAAAAAATTCTTCATTCGATCTATCCAATACTCATAGTCAGTACCATCAAAGATTGATGGTCTTGTAGGATTTAGATTATCAATGGAACCAACATTAAATCCTGCCATACTTAAAATAACCTTTGTCACAAAAAATTGTTAGTAGAAAAAGTTCGTAATCACAATGTTCGGAATGACAAAATTTGGAATGACAAAGTTTGGAATGACAAAGTGAGCAAGAAAAACATATACGTGAGTATTAGTATTTCAGAGAACAGCTCTGATACCAATTGTATGATAGAAATAATGATGTAGATGTTCAATATACAAGAGGGGTGGAATTTTAAACTTTTAAAATTTCCTTAAACAAAGGAATGATCTAAGTTTAACAAAGTTAAACTAAGAAAATTCACAACACCTCTAACACCAATTGAAAACTTGGAATAAAGAATGATGTTAGAAACTTCAAGTCCTTTTTACTTTCTTAAAACTGGAAAGAGATTCCGAAAGTAGGCTCTGGAAATATAGATCCGTAAAATGAAACATAACTAAATATTACAATATGAGATTCTACCCTAAAGAATATATAATCTAAATGGAACAACGTACAAATAAGGAAGTATATAAAAGTTATAATTTCCTTAAAATACAATATGCAGCAGAATCAATCAAGTAGTAGAACTACAAGTAACAAGATATAAGTCTTTTAACCCAAAGAGAAGGGTATCCAAAAACCTTGGATAAAGGTCCCTTGATTTATACTTTCAAGAAAGTCTGTCTTACCTACAACTGGGTAAGCCCTTGATACGAAGATCATAATCACTGTCTTGTTATCCCCACAAGCCCTCAACTTCAAGATAGTTGAAACCTCTATCTTCCTCATTAAGGAAGCCTTCAAACTTCAAGGTAGTCAGCACCTCTGTCTTCCTATCCCCGGAAGTCCTCGAATGTAATCACCAATATTTGGAGTCGCACGAAGCATTGAGAGTTAATAAGAGCCTCTCTCTCTCTAGAAATCACTTCAAGCATGTAATCACATGAGTCGAAGTTCAGATTCAGATCAATCTCGAGATCTTTCAAATGAGCTCCTATTTATAGGCAAGGTCGGCTCCCTACTCTAATGGGCATATCTTCCTTAAATTCGGAGGGACCTGTACACATGTCACTTAGCCAAAGGTTAGTTTATAATAGAATAGTCGGCATCATTTTATTAAAAAACAAGTCTAATAGAATGTACGACATTGTTTTAAGTCAAACTCAAAAGTTCGGAGAGAAGGTTCGGAGTGTACACAAAATGTCAAAGTGTAAACAAATTATAAAAGTGTAAGCAAAATGTATGTTCAGAGTCTAACCAAAAAAAATATTCGGAGTTTAAATAAATTCGGAGCGTATAAAGAAAAGATGATCAGATTATGTTTAATAGGTGAATTCGGAATGAGAATTCGGAATGAGAATTCGTCATCAGAATTCGTAATGAGAATTCATAATCAAGATTCGTCATTAGATTTTGATGTCGAACTTCATGAGAGTTCGTATCCAAAAATCTGAGTATAACTTTATTGGAGTTTATATACAGAATTTGGAATGAAACATCATTACAGTTCTCTTCCAGAATTAAGAGTGAAACTTTATTAGAGTTCTCATCCATAATTCGTAGTGAAACTTCATTACAGTTCTCATCTAGAATTAGGATCCTAAAACAGAATGCTTCATATAAAAGTTTCAAACGATTCTGAGAATATAGAAATGAATCTGATTCCTATACTTAAGAAAAATATAGATATATATAATGAAAATATGATAAGAATAATTTTCCTTATAAATGAAATTTTCCTTATAAAAGCAATTTTCCTTATAAAAACGATTTTCCTTAAAAAAGCGATTTTCCTTATAAATGTGAATTTCCTTAAAGATAAAGTGTTTGTGATTTTCAAAAAAAGAAGGAATGGAAATGTCATAAGGAAAGCCTTATAGACTCAAAAAACCATTATAATGATTTTCCTCTATGATTCACATTTTAGATTAAAATGGTTAAAATTTTAGTTATAAGATATATATTGGATCATAATGTTAAAAGTGTTGAAATTTAAGCCTACTTATCAACCTAAATTTAATATTTCAATTTGTAGGATTTATAAATAATTTAACAAAAATATATTTTTTATAAATTACTATTAATGTCACTTAAATAAGTATTCACATAATTTCTCATTGAAAAAAACATTTTTGAAATTTAATTAAAATATAAACTTTTAACAAATCTGTTATATGTTATAATAATTTCTAAAATTAATGGTACACTTTACCTCATCCAAAAAATTTAATATTATTGTTTTAAAAAAAATAATTTATTTTTTTACTTTCACATAAAAGGTGTCGGTACTTCATTAACATTTAATATATATATATTATGACTAAAAATTAAAAATAAACTAGAATGATTAAAAATTAATTAATTTTTAAAATAATTATTTGTAACATTACATAAGTAGTATTTGTGCCCACCACAAAATATTATAAATACTAAATGTAAGAATGTGAGTAATAATTGTGATATAATTTTATTGTAGAAACATTTTAGAATTAATTTTCAACTTCATCATATTAGTTTCAAAATTTATTAACCTTTTTTAGCATTATTGTGGTAATAAATAATTTACTATGGATACTATTAACATTGAAAAAAATTAGTTTCAATAATATTCTATTAATATTTATTATGAGTAATAATTGCGATATAATTTTATTAAATTCAATTCTTATATGTGCCATAATTTAATTTGAAATAAAATCAACAATACATGATGAACAACAGTTTTTCAAGAAAATATCATTTATATATAATTTTTTGTACCAAAATCATACGTAAAATTTATTTTCATTAAATTAGATGGATTATTAACAATATATATATATATATTCTTTAAAACCATAAAAAGGAAATTATTGAATGGTTGAAACAAAAAATTCAGTTTACAGTATAATTATTTTTTTCATTTCTCATTCCAAAATCCAAATTATTAGAAGACTGAAAAAAAATCTTGATTAGATAATTTTGATATGTTGTTTTTGAAATGATATAATATTTATTTATGGAAATTTATAATATATTAATAAATTATTTCTAATATTCTCTCAAAAATTTAAATAAAAATCATTTTTGAATAAAACTAACATTGTAAAATAAAATGAGTTCACTAAAAATTTAATGGTTATTTCAAACAATTTTAACAAATTTTTTTAAAATATTTCAATCTTTACCTATATTTCATTATCATGTTACATTAATTTATACCTTCCATTTAAAAAACATTTATATAATAATGATGAAATAATAACATTTTGTGGTTCTTTTATGTCAAATGTTTCTTATTGTAGACACAATCGAACATAGTGTTTCTTTAAAATATCAGGGTATTGCATTCTAACACAATAAAAAAATTAACCACTTCTTCTAAATATGTTCTTAGTAATTAGTGGTTTAATATTTTAAAATTACAATGTTGAAAACCCACATTGTATAATTTGTTAATAAAACAACCTATTGAAATAGTGGAAAGGAAAATATGAGGTTCATCTATAATATCACATTACTAGGATTTAAAATTGGATAACTTTAGTCAGAAGAAAGAAAAATGTACATTAAGGAAAATATATTTTCAAAATAACAATGGAGAGTTATATAGAAACTTTTCCATAATAAAGAAAATGATTGTGATAATTTTAATTACCACCAAACCATATATTAATATGCTGTGAAAAAGACCATAAATTCATCAAAAATGAATATAATTTAACATAATTTATTTTTTAATATCCTTTTCATACAGTAGTGGAATTAAATAATTATCTAGTATCAAAATATAAAAAAATATACATATTGAAAAATTTAAATTTTGTCATTTAATCATTTTTAACCATAATATTATCATTTCCTCCAAACAATAATAAAAAAATCATAAACATTAAAATAAAAAACCACAATCAATATATAATTTCAGTAAATATTAATTAAAAATGGAATGGATACCACATGGTAATATAATATAACAAACTCATAAACATTCATAGTGTGAAATACTATATTTTACATCATAAGTTCAACAAAAAACCTATGGATCTGACTTAGATTACCCCATAAATAAATAACTCCTCCTCCAAATAATATAAAGAATCCCAACTTTAAATAATATTTTAACCTCATTGGCAATCTCAATCATTTCATCTTACATTAAAAAAATATAATTTCATTAAAACCAAGTAATCATTAATATTAAAACATATTTTAATCCTAAATTAACCATCTCAAAAAATATCATTAATAACAATGATTATTTATTTTTTAATATTATAATTTGATGTTCTTTAGATATGATCCTGATTTTTATATGAGGTATGGACACTTTTAATTCTAGATAAATTAATTTTTCTTAGACCTAATATGAATGCCTAATGACATCATGGGAGTTTTTATAGAGTCTTGGGATTTTACGGAACCTAGAGCCAGATATTTTTGATGCGGATGATAGAATAATTATTTAGAAGAAACTATGCTACACAGATAGAATAAGTAGATCAGACGATGTGGGGTGGTCTAGTGCACTGTCCAAGGAAACATGGTTTTATGAAACCATGAAATCTAGGAAACACTCCATTTTTATTTACTACATACATTTAACTGAGTGAAAACATAGGATCATTCTAAAGTTTATTTAATAGTGGACCATTATAATTCCTGAGGGGGTTCCTATTCAGTGGGCCATAGAGGGTTGGTGCCCAGATTGGGAAACCGCGTTTCTAAACCTGGTGACCCATTGAAGTCGTGTATAATGAACATTTTCTATTTTGAACTTTAATAAAACACTACTCTTTATTTTCATTTCATGTGCACTACAGGTTTCCCCCTCATTCAAACTAAGAGATCTGTATCATATAGAATACTCCTAGGGTCATCAATAACATTACTTTTTAATATTTTAATTCACATCCTCTTATCTATTTGGATTAATACCGATGAATTCTCTATTAATATTTTAAAATTAATTATTTTCCATTCTCTTAAGGGATTTATTTTAGTGCTAGATGAAATGACACATTTTAAGAGTATTAGTCTAATCTTCTGGTTTCTCATGATCTCAGTCAATCTAATGGAAGATACTAGATGAGTGTTCCCCAACATGCATATGGTAGATGGCCTATAATTTTTACCTCAATTAATAACTATTTATGAATTGTTACTATTAGGGTGAATGAAATTATTTCTAGATGTTTCATAGTAAATTAATAAACGTCAAGATGGATTATAAATTCATGATTTATAAACTCTATGACAAACCATTCGTTGTTTGAGGGTACTGACCATATCCTGAACCACCCATGGTGCGGGTTCATTCCCTTTACCATGAATATTCCACCCTTAGAAGTTTTTTGCTTACTTCACATTATTGGGAATTAAATGTGCTAATAATATAGATTATTAATGCTGGAAAATAACTTAAAAACATTTTCCTATCTATATGATGTTATGAATTTGATTATATATTGCCTTTTAAATAATAAATAAGGGATTATTTTAATGATTAATGAAATGATTTATGAAACTGTAAGTTATTTTTTATGATAATAATGGTTGGTTCATAGTATGGCACCAACAACCCACATGGATGAGTTTAACCTTTCTACTCGTTCAATCCACTTTATTTTTCATTGTTGGATGCCTTGTATATTTATAATACTTGGAACAATTTTAATTAGTTTACATGGAAAACATAGAAATTTATACAAATTGGATCTGGTTAATTTGACCTAATTATATGCCTTAGGGAATTTATAAACCTTAGATCTGATTTTAGAGGAATTAATTGGATTTCATAGACATTTATAGTCCTTGGATTAGGTTTAAATGGACAACATGGATTCCATGGATATTTATACTCACTGATTATTTTTTACATGGATTATTTGGATTCCATGGAAATTTCAACTCCTTGTATTTGATTTATTTGGATTCCATAGAAATTTTGACTCCATCAATCCTAGACCATCTTAATCTGTTACTTGATTACTCAGCACAAGGGGATGATGATTCTTACCAATAATTATAACATCCATTTATATTATGGATTCTTAATGAATGTGATTTTTTATTGTTGGACAGTATCAATTATACTTTATAACTTTTATGTCTATTATGCATGATGAATAATTCAGCTTATATGAATAGAAAATACTTATTATAGACAATTTTTTTGATGGTCTATTTAGTGTTATCTCACAACATTTTCATGACACTATATTCTATTTGGACGTGCATCATTATCATAGGTAGGGATCGGTTCAAAAACCCCCCTTGGTTATTAGTGATTGGTTTTCTTCATCAGAGGAGAGGAGCACATGACCGAGCTCTGGATCCTGATTCTATTTGGATATAGTTTCCTTTTTCTGTTTTTTACATTTGATACATCTATTTTATTGGATTATTTTCTCTATTTGTTTTATTTACATTTTATATATCCATGACATACATATCATTTTTTAAATAAGGAATCCCTTGGATTTGATTTTATTATTATTTTCTTTATGTTTTTATATTATGTTATTGGTTGATATTATGAATCCTACTTTTGTTATTTTATGATATTAATGAGTTACACTGATTATCTTGGTATAATATCCCTATAATATAATCATAGACCCACACTACTAGTCAAAATCGAATGATGTATGGGGAGGCACTCTTCTGGAATTATTACCCACCAGTAAGGGAACCATTTAGTAGTTCACAATAAGGGATGTTTCAGTGTTGTATCAATTCCCATTTTTAATTAATTTTTACCTTTATATTTGGATTTAATAGACATGAGACAAACAAAGAGTTGGTATTTGGAAATGATATATTCCTGAGAGTTTCTAACAAATGTACAGGAAAAGACATGATTACTAGGGAATAAGAGTTTGTGTTTTATTTTGTGCATATTATTATTGATTAAATTTTATAGTTGGGTGATGCACTTAATTTGTTGTAGTTGATTGTGATTTGGGTTTTTTTATTGTACTGGCATGGAAATGAAATTTTGGTTTTAGAAATAATTTCTGAAATGTTGGAAATTCACATGGCTGGTATATTCGATGTCATCTAAGATGTATTTCAGGATAACATGGAATTATTATACATTAATTTTGTGTTATAATTGTCTTTTGACAAATGTATTTTCAGGGAACTGAAAAAAATAATTGTTTACAGATTATGACATATTCACCCTAACAGGGTTTTCTAATATATATTGAAGAAAAAACCTTAGGAATTATGTTATGGAATATTGAGTCCGGGACCATCGATCACTGGGACTGAAAAATGTTCATGTTTTGGATTAAATGTAACCTATAATTTAGTTTATAATGTTTTAAAGACTTTTTAAATTGTAAATGGTAATCTATATAATTAAACCATTTAATATGGGTTTTTAATAAACATAAATAAGAAATATAATAAATTTAAATTATGAATGAATTTTTTTTCATTAAATGGATGTTCCAATTGTAACTTAAATTGTCCATCTCTATATAACATTTAATTTACACTTTATATAATAGAACCCTTGAGTTATATTAGATATTTGACCTTAATCTAACCTTAGTTGTCTGAATTATTAAATTTATCATTCACTTTTATGATAATTGTCATTCACAAACCAAAATATGGAGTAGGCAAAGGGTTGTGACTCCTATATAAGAGAAAATTTAACTATCCTATTTACATATATGAGATATTATTGTTTACAAAACAAGAATGATGTGTGTTCTAGAAATTTTTAGAGACGTTCCACCACAATGACCACTAGTTTCGTGATAGGAGGGTAGAAACAACTGTTCCTAGTGATTTTGTGCACTAGGTTATGAGGATAACGTCCCCCAGTTCCACCTTTGGCACTGCCAAATATTCCTAATCATGGTGCGGCTTCCCAATTTTGAGAGGTATTCCTACAAATTATAAAGATTAGTCAGGGAGCTCTATGGGATACCAAGAGTATATAAGACATCATGATTAATTTTCAATTGAAACATCATCTAATTGTTTGGGGATGGTGGATTGGAGGATGCAACTTCTTGGACAGAGGATATGCTATCAATTTTTCATCATCTCTGAACACCTCCTAATAGGAAATTTAATCTCAATAAAAATATTCTTCATGATTCATCAAATAGATAGTAACATGTTTTAAGTGACTGAATCATCATTTGGGTTTTAATTTGAGAAATTTATAGATAAAATTATATGATTATTTTTCCGCATAGATGTTTAGGGATGATAGAGTGAGAATATTTATGAAAACGGATAAATGTTCCTTAATTATCATGGACAACATTTCACATTTCATATCGCTCTATTATTTCACACCTAGTATTTTTTGGGACAAGTTATAAAATGTTAGGTGATTTGAGGATGGTAACATGTTTAACATAAAATCATATATGAATGTTTTTGTATTTGAAATTATATCTAAAATTGTAAATTTACACACTTTTACTGATCTTAACATGGGGAAATATGACAGCACAAAGCAAGTTTGTTCCAATTCTCAACATAGAGGTGCCATATCAGGTGGAAGGAACGTATTCTTTGAGACCTCCGGTGAGGGACGTACTGTCCATATCATGTGTAATTAGTGTTTTTTTCTATCAATAGTGTTGGAGGGAAGGACACATGAAGAGCCAGTGTGATACAAAACTCTATTGTGTATCAGGACTATGGATGAATCACCCATCAATATTGATTTTGTTTGAAATTTCATCTCAAACCAATTAAGGATGGTATTAATTGAATATTTGTTTAATAGCAGGGTCATTATCTTCTTGTTAGGAAGGACATTAGGGTGAGAAAAACATATTAATCTATGTTGGTGGGTTTTGATGAGGCATTCAGACACCATACATGCAATCACATCAATGTGGAATAGGTTAAGGTATCCCTGGAATATATCACAACATGGAATATTCCTTATTTATGATTTGAAATCTGTAAATATGAATAATATATCGTGAATTTCTATAATGATAGTTTCTATTCTGGTATAATTATCTTTAGTATCATCTCATTTCCAAATAGGTTTTTATAATTCCATTATATTTTTTTGTTATAGAGAGCCTTAGGCTCAATGATCAGTTTTCTTATGCAATGATGAAACTTGATACTATTTTGGGGAAATTATTAGGGAGTTTAATCTAGTACATATAATTACTCATTGAGGTAGGTTTTTTATCATTGTAGGGGAACTTATTTTCCTCAAGATTATTGGGTTTTACATCATTCTCATGATGAATATGTTTCTTCCTTATCTTGCTAAAGTTGATTTCTATCACTAAAGGATGACTTTAAGCTCACCATAGTGTTGTGTTTGTACCCAAAATGGTGAATGCAATGTCTAGGTGAGATGTACTGGACAAGTGCATCATGGTATTGGTGGGATGACATCCTAGATTACTAGAATGTATCAGGATGATCAGGGAACATGTCTGTATGACTTCCCTCTAATCATAGATAATTCTTATGATGAATTTTTATATTATTTTCTATACTACCTATCAATATATAGGTAGAGTTTTAAATTGATATAGTGCCATGAACCGTATGGGTTTCTATTTCTCATTATAGGATACATCTTAATTATTTATAGGATCTCAAGTGACATCTAAAATAGTTTCATGGAGTGTGATTTTTTTGAGCCAGTACTTCTGTGTGGTTTCCACTAGGACTTTTTAGAAATGGGTTGAATAAAACTCATTTTTCTTTGTGTATAACCGAAAATCGAAATATTTGATGGTTATGAATATAAATATTTTTCCTTGTATTTAGGTCCCGTTGTTCTATCCCAATGGATCTCATGTTTTCATGAAAATTTATTTTATGTTTACAAATCACCACATATACTTTAGCACATTACATATACATCATACAACATTTCTTAACAGTTATGTTCATTCAGAGTGTCTAGCAATGTCATTCATTCTCACGAATCTACAATCCGTATTAATTCCTATAATTAACCAATTTGGCTAAAAAATATGGATAATTTTGTGGTTTCCTTTTAGGATGACTTTTTTATATATCCTCAAACTCGACACAATCAAGAAAAACACCTTGACATAGTTCTTAATACACTAAGATAGAATAGGTAATATTCAATGTTATTAATATTTCTGTTATAGGGAGATTATGTTCACTTCTAGGGTTACATCATCTTATAGATAAGAGTTTCTATAGATCCAAATAAGGTGATAGTTGTGGTTTCATGGGAGAATTCCAAGAATGTATTTGAAATCCATAGTTTCCTAGGATTGTTTTTTCATTACTGGGTCTTCATTTATTATTTTTCATATCTATCATCATATACTATGATTTTTATCAAAAAGGATGTGAAATTTATATGGTTTTGACCATGTAAGTGGGCCATTTTGGAGATAATGTGGCGGTTGAATTTTTTGTCTATCACGACTCTGCCAATGTCTAGAAGATTGTATATAGATTAATTTGATGGATAAGAAATCAGAATGTGACTTTACCTCATGCAGTGCAATGAGTTGTAGTGTACATGACATCCCAATTAATACCTCATTAATGGAATTATCCAATGCATGACCTTGAGTTAGATTTAGTTGTTCATGTCTTACATTATTGGAGGTTCAATTTATAGGGAGAGAATATTTTTAGTTCCCATAGACCAAAAAATTATTATATGCATCATTTTGTATCTTGAAATTACCCACACAGAGAGTATATTCCTTGATAATCTCAATTATTAAGAATTTAAATTTCCCTAAATGCTTGGTAAAGGCACATAAATGTTTGATGATCTATGTCAGAAGGCCCAGACCCAAGCAGTATAAGAGGCCTTTATGGAATGGACATTAATTTCTATGTTCTGTAAGATGCACATGGATGTTTATGACATCAATAAGTAATAATTTATTTCATAATTACTAGTGTACTCCAAATGTATATATAAGGAAAAGAGGAGATAATTATCAAAACCTAATGGATTAGTCCAAAAGGGTAGTGTGGTGGGTGAAGACCCGACACCTAGAAGGATTTATAAAGATAATTAAATTAATTTTATGCATGGCCACAATTGGGTTCTAGAAGATGTAAGAGAAGATAAAATATGATGTTTTCATGCATCTAAATGGTTAGTGATTCGATGTCATTAAGAGATATGTTTGCATTTTGGTATAATGTGTTGGTGACTTTGTATGTAGTGGGAAATAGATGGTCTTGTAACACAATGTTTCACTTTTTAACAGGTGAATGAAAAACACATGCGACCAATAGGGATTTTAGATTATTTTCCATCAATTATAGGAAATTGAATAATGTCTCCATGGATTTGGTGATTGGAATACAATTGCCGCATTTAAGTAATGTTTATTTATGGGTCATTATAGAAATTATTACAATGGTCGGCCACTTCTTACCTATTATGGAGACCTCCTTTATAGATGATAATGGGAGGATTTACACCAATGATATTCGGTGCCTTCATGGGATTTCTCATTCCTTTTTATCCAATGATGATGTATGGTTAACACATTGGTTTTTCATGTTTTGACATTTTGAATTGGGGTTGTAGGTAATATGGATAATGATATACCACTATAAGAATAATGAGATTTTAAGGTGCATAATACATGGACTAAAGGTAATGCTTCAATAATGTTTCCTCAATTTTGGGGGTTCAAGGGATTAGCATATAGTCCTGGTTATGTTCTCCAATAATAATAGCAATTAGATGATAGTATAGATGAAACCATATGAGGCCTTTTATGTTTTGTCATTCCAATCATCTATATATTTTTAAAGGTACGATATACATATTTGTCTGGACCCATTTCATTCAAGAGACATTAGATAATGTTTTGTTGATATGGAAGTATATGACTAGAAATCAATTTATAAAAAAGACCTACATTGAGTTCCATTGATGGCCTCTATGGTATGAGGTCAATGATTGATTCTTTTTTTGTATCCCACCAACATAATAACATAGACTGATTGAGGGACATTGAAATATTTTTAATAATTAAATTAGACCATTAATGATTTTTGAGAGATTCATACTACATGTTTATCAGTTTTAGATACCTTAGATTTTGTGAGCCATACATTATGTCTTCCATGTATATGAACTACATCATTGTCACTCAGACCCATATCACAATGCTTAACTTGATAAGGTTGAGATATCGGTTGATGATTTTTCTAGTAGAACCCAATACATATTGTTGATCATGTCATGACAGTTCTTCAATGACATTCAGTTACTCTGGTACGACTGTTATAGATGTAGGACTACGTACAAAACATGTCTTTGGGGGTAGAAGGTTGACATAGATGTTTAGTTTCCATAATTATAATAGATGATAATTCACCTACCTCATAAGGGAAACTCGGTGAAAATATTCTTTAAAGGGGTATATCATAAGATCTCAGCTCATCAATGATGTACAAACTCTTTAAATTATAGTTTATTTATTCATAATAGTTCTAATATGAGCACCCAATGAAGTCAAATATGTTACATGTGTGTGCATGCTATTTACAGAACACAACACATGAGTTTTCAGAGTACGCCTCTAGGATACACGATTTGAATAAACCATCCAACCCAGTCCACATGGATAAATCAAACTACATGGGGCTATCCATTAAATTATCCAGGGTTGAATGGTTTGATGAAAATATGAAACCTATTCCCAAAACCCATGATATTTTGTATATACTTTTATCAAAGTTAAAAAACAACTAACCTATAGATTTTATAAAAGTGAACCATGACCCTATAATAGGGGGTTCCACGATATTTTTCCATGAACAGTTGGTGCACAATTTGGAAAACCATTCATCCAATACATTTGTCTTATTTAAAGTTGGGTAAAATGAACTTTTTATAATAATAACATTAATAAAATCTAAATTTTTCACTTCCATTATAGAACTAAATATTCTTATCTATTCACCAAATTTCATGATCTCTTGGGTCTATGTTAGAGGGGATTATTTTTGGAAGATAAAAAATGTTTTTGTTGAATGTGATTTCATTTGATTTAAATGAGAAAAATAAATCACTTGACCTTGTAAATTTTGGGTATCAGATTCATAATAGTAATCATAATATCAGAATAAAATGATTATGAATATTCATCAGATTGGGAATGTGTCTTCTAAAAGAAATATATTATCGAAATCTCCTTGGGTATGGTAGGAAATTGTGAATTGTAATGAATATTTTTATAGGAGTTTTAATGGGATTTTATAAAATTATTTGTTGCATTGATAATTTTGGGGTTCCCATAAATAATAAGATGTCTGAAAAACTAATGATGTTATCCTTATAAAAGAAAGGTGAAAATGAGTGCTTCCAATTTGATTGATGTCTGGCTCAAAGTAAAAATCATTTTAAAAGGATGGGAGGATAAAATACAATTAATTTAATGTTAGGTGATGCTATACTGATCATAATTTCATTCGATGGCCAGATTAAGTCATGATTAAAAGGTGTTTTGGATGAATAATTTTTCATAGTATCAATTCATTATGGACTATGTTTATTATTATGAAATCACCAGAAATATAATAGGTTGATGGAAACTTATTTTTGTGTAATATTTGATAAGGATAAGTTGTTATATTTTAATCAGACTAATAAACCATCAGAAAAAATAATATTGAGAAATATGTTGGTAAGTTAATATGTTTTAGTTGACACTAGTCATCAGACACGGTGAGCCACTAATCATCCTAGTAATCCTAACACTGATCATGAGACAATGTAATGGTTGAAAAAAGAAATCATAGAGACAAAATTTTATTGAAGAAGATCAATAAGTGAAGGATATTGATATCGATAATAATGAATGAATTTTTTTTTTGACTAATGAATAATGGGATGAGAGTTCAATAAATCATGTAGTCAACCATTTTAAATAGGGTGAATTATTTTATATCATTTGGGTCATGAGAAATTGAAAAAACGTTGTGTGTCTTCATCAAATGGGTCAACAGATATCGTATGACTTCGGGTGTTGACTATTGAACTAGAGGTGACATTGATCCATCTAAGTATTACATTGTCCCATCCAATAAGTGAATCCTTAGAGTGATAACTGTAATAATATTTTGTAATTCATCTGGTATAGGTTAATTTTTTTACAGAAAATAAGAATAAAATAATTGTTTGAAGTAGTTACAAATGTATTAGTCAAATAAGTTTTGAATCTTACTATTGAAGCGAAGTCAAAAAAATGACTATATCACTATTATTCTAAAATAATAAATCTCCTTGATTTATAAATAATCAAAAAAAAATAAATATGGTTGAATGGTTTGAATATTAACATTTATCTATTTGTATGGAGAAGTGTAATGAAGAATATTTATTTTAATATATGTTTTTATCATAATGAAGAAATTGGATTGACAATCTGAATATGAAAAAATAATGGTTAGAATTTACTAATAGAGAAGATGTAGTGAGAATATTTGAGAATGTTCTAGAAGAATAAAGGAGAGTTGTAAAGCACTGAATATTTCATTAATACATACAAAATTTAAGGTGAAATTGATTTTTCACGAGTTTTGGTTAGGAGTTAAAACTATTGAAAATCCAACCTAGACAATTTTTTGTACACCTATGATATGAAATAATTAAGTATTTCATTATAATGAATCATAACACAATTCATTTGTGGAGAAGAGAAATTATTTATGATGTTTTAGTTAGAAATTTTTTACCGATCAATATTTTATGAGAAATTATTCTAGACAGAGAAAGAAGAGGAAGGGAGATCATATTCCTAGTATCTAAAAATTGATTGGAATATCAGACTAGGAGTTTAGAATGATGTTTTTAAATTGTGATAAAATATGATCAGAATTTTGTCAGCCATATTCTTGAAGACATGTATTTTCAGAAGAAGTAGTGAGACTGAAAATTTGTACTAGGGTAATATGATTGAGTAACATTATAGAGCCATGAGAAGCTCTTATATACTCTTGGGTATGAAATTGAATAATTAATTGAAGTTTCTTTTTGTGAAATTTTAAAATGTACCATCGTCTCATGTTTTTATGGAATTGGTAAAAGATTCATAAATAATTCCAAAGACATGTATTAAAACATTTTATGCTAGTGGAATCACATTTAATGTTGTTTTGATCATAGTGCTACGCAGGTGTAAAGGAATATCCAACTTGTTTGTATCTATATTATATGATTTTTAGTGGATATTGTGATGTTGTATTTATTCTATACCATAATAAAGATATATATATTATTATTGAGTATTGAACCTTATAAATTCACATGTTCTTTTAGTCATGTGATTTTCATATTTTCTAAAAAGTGATAATCAATAACTAGAGGTAAGGGTTGCTTCATGATTATGGGAACATAAAAGTGAATATATCACTAACTCTCCTCTCCCTTTCTTAGTAATACTTATATTCTTTCTGGGAAATATAAAAAAGTAATAGAGGGAAGGTTCCCTTAATTTAAAATTTGCTTATTTTTTTTGAAGAGAATATGTGATGGATAAATTGAATTTTATAAATTTTAATGGGATTTTGGTATTCAATTTTTTGTATTATTTTATCTATAGAGATAATTTTTTTTTCTTTTCTTACTTTTCATTGGTATGATGTAAATGATTCTATAATAGATGAATTTCCTCTTATTAATAAATATGTTCCTCTTAAAACTGTTGAAAATATGAATCATGCTAATGATATAAGAGAAAAAAATTTATAACTCTCATCCAATTAGGTATGTGAGTTTTTATTAGGGAATGGTTTTTCTATAGGTAAATTATTATCAGATATATTGAAGAACATTTATGATGGAAATAAAAATGGTCAAATGGAAATGTTATAAAGTTGGAGGTTCATGTATCCAAATATCAAGATAGGTGAGTGTGAATATGATGGTGACATGTTTAAAGGGTGAATTAATTTTTTTAATATTATATTTCTTCATAAAAATATGGAAAATTCTACTATTTATGAAAATATTCGGACAATTATTCTGGATAAAATTTGATTCTAATGTTTCCTTGTTCGAAGACAGTGATCTTAAATTATTATCTCTAGATGATTTCTATAGTTCTCCCATTAATTATGAAATTAGAAGGGAGAAAATTATGAAATGTAAAAAATTTATATAAATGTATTTCAAGACTACTAAGAAATAAAAAAAATATAAATATATTCGAAGAACCAGCTATAGATTCTTCTTTTAAAAAGGATTTTTGTATAAATATTGATTAATTTTTATCATTGATTTCTAAAAATATTAAAATCGATACAAGTAAAAATTATTGAACAAATCCGTTGAAATGATTTTAATTTTGATCCATTGAGAATTTTTTGGATAATATTATCAAAATTACGATAGAAGAGGTAATTTTGAAGATGATTGTAGGAAAATAATGTTATGAAAGAAGCACACTGAGATAACTAAATCTTCTTTCAATGGGAATGATTAAAAATCATCTAAATAAAAAAGGAGATGTTTTTTTCTCAAAATATAATGACGTATATTTAAATGATGATGATTCAAAAAATTCTACTTATAATTTTAAATGTAATGAATTCATCCTAATAGTGAAAAATGAAGGGTTCAAATGTAGTAGTTCTGAAGAATATGAACTCAATAATAATTTCACCTAAAATTAGAATTGAACATGTATATAAGAAATATTTTCCAGCTTGGGAATGAAATTTGAATGTTGAAAATTAAAATTTATTTTAAAAATAAATTATTCTTTTTAAATAAAATTTTAATCTACATGATTAGATTTATGATTTAAAGAAACAACATGTGAAAGAAAATAATCAGAATGAACATATAGTAGTAAAGATTACTAAAATAATAATAGATGGAACTCATCCGTAAAAACATTCCCAAGACGATAAGAGGGTTAAAAGATTTAAGAATTATATTTTTGAATATGGTTAATATTTTCGAAAGTGTAAAATTTTGAGGATAAAATCATACATTCAAAATATTTTAAAAAATACGAAATCTATTCTAATAAAATGAAATCTATAGATTTTATACATTTGTCCAAAACTAACAAATTATAGAATTCAAGTGTCTAAATTGTTTATGTTTGAAAGGGTTTTTATTAGTTCTAGTTCCAATTATGGAAAAACAAAAAACCAACCAGAAATGAATTTTTTTTTGATAACATATATATTGGGTGTCAAAAAAGTTATAACAATATTGATAAGAAATATGTTGACATGAATTATAACAAATCTAGATATGACATATGTTATAGAAGAATATATCCATTCTATAGATACTATTGGTATTAATATTTATTCAAAAATACAAAAAATATGTCTTGGATTAATCAATAATATTTCCTTTATTACTCAGTTTATAGAAAAAATGTATTAGGGGTATTTAAATCTGATAAAGATAGAATTTTGTGGAGGATAATTTGGTAAAATAATAAAAGCATGGTGTATAAGTTAAGAATAGGTTCCATCCTTTGGGAATTATTTTTGAAATATGAAAACAAAATTTACATCATGAAAAAAGATGTTTTTTTGTAACAATAAAAACACATGTATTATAATAGCTCTTAGAAGCAGGATGTGATGAATGATAATGGGAATGAAAAAATATTATTATATTAGCTGCTATCAAATAAATACAATTAAAATTACCATGGATCAAGAATAATGGGTAATCATATCATATGATAATATATGTAAAAAAATTTAAGAATGTAATGAACGTCAAATAAGGATTAATGAAATTTTAAAAATATGATACTCTCATAAATAAGGGTGTTGGATCAACCATTAATAGAGATCAATTTTAGAAATCCAAAATGTATTTATATAATAATGGGTTAAATAAAATTATAAGTTTTTATCAACATTGTGAAGAACGAAACAAGATTAAATTTTGAATGTAAGAACTCTTTTTGAAAATAGAAGATGATGAGAACATTAATACAAGAAGATAATGTACATAAGGAAACATATTCCATGTTGGTGAGGTTTTAAGACCATCTGAATAAATCATGATGGAATAAAATCAGTCATGGAATAAATTGTTGGGACCCTTCTGCTAGGAAAACATGAAAATTGTATTAATGTGGGACAACATCAGTGGAATTCTAGATATTTTATGAATAAGAAATTAGTGATTCATAGTTTTTATTAATATAATGATCACAAAGTCTTTGAATAATAACGTTTACATTTTACAAGGTCCATACCATAATCATTACATAATATATTAAATTCATGTGGAATCCAATTTCTTATATTCCCTAATATCTTTTCAGTTTAGAGTTTTAGAAAATTACAACACATTTTATACATATAAATCATAAATCAGAAATATATAGTACAACTAAAATAGTATCCATTTCATTAATAATACAAATTTTAATAATAAAAAGTGAAATCGTTTTATGAAAAGTATTCAAAAAATCCACCTCGAATTCCTATTTTATCATAACCATCATTAAACCTTGTAAAAAACATTTTAAAACATGGGATGATAGAAAAAAGATCCATAAGTATCCCATCAATATGGAAAAAATCTATTAGTTCGTCAATAAAAATAAACAAATGAAATCATTATCGCAAAGTCATACATCTCAACCATAAATTATCATATACTTATATTATGAAAACATGATATTTCCATAAAACATAAAAATTAAAAATAATACCATATAGGTAACATGGTTAATTACTTACTGATGATCATAACAATCTTGGATATCATATGATTTGTAACCCCCATGACTACCTTACAACATAACCCTTATGGGTACCTTATCATATAACCCTTACAACTACTATATATTGTAACCATCGTAGTTAATTATGGAATAACAATTATGGTCAATATCATAAATAAACATAAATAATTAATTTAATTGAGATATAAGTCCCACCCTTCATTATAATAATTTCCCAATAACCATATTGTAATCATTAAACATGAATACATGCATGATAAAAATACCTCTTGAGGAAAATCACTTATTTTAAAAGAGTTCTGTGAGAAAAAAAAGAACATAATTTTCCCTATAAATAACCATGTGATTTTTTAAAGAAAACATCAAAACATTAAGGCATCATGTAAATGGGATACTCCATTGAAAATTCTCAAACGTCATGTAAATGTAGACATTAAATATGATTTTTATAACGAAAGTACCTTACCCTGGCATTCACTTCCATTAAACATGTTCAAACCTTCTATATAATGATTTAAAGAGTATAATTAATTTATTAATAACCTATATTAATACTTTCATAACTTATATTATATTTTTATAATATATTCCAAAACATTTATCAATAATATTTTATAAATTTATTGTTTTCAGTGGATTTATTTAATGGTTTCCATGGTTGGTTCGACATGGGTTTTCTTATCGAATGGATGGAAAAATCTAGAAGTGGAAACAAATGGGAATATTATTTTTCATAAGATTTACATTTTACCATATAACATTTTTATATGATTATTAATAATTATATAAAACATTTATTTAAATTATTATTTTTTTATTTTCATAACCATCACAAACTTATATCATCTTATTTATTATCATATTTATATATTGGGTCCAAAAAAATTATATAACATATAATATGTATAATAAAATATTGTTTAATCATAATGATTTTATTATGGCATGAATTGAAGGTAGTAAAATAAAATTAAAACACGCTATCCACAACGATAGTAAATCAAAAAATCAAAGACAATGTTTTCATTTTTTAGAAGAAGTGGCAATGAGGAGTGATTTGATGACAGATATTGCATTGACAAAACAACATTATAGTATGTGTTAGATACTAGAGTTATCATTTAACATGGATTATGGTAGGGGATGATGGAATAATAAAATATAAGTTATTTAAATTAACTTTTATAGAGAACAAAAGTTGATTTATCCTCTGGAATTTATTCTCTTTGAAAACCTTCTAAAGCTACATGGTTTTATTATTTAGGTGGAAAAAGAGGATATGGGAAATTGGTAAGTGCAATGAAATGGTAATTGGGTAGAAATTAAACAATCTACAAGGATTTTGATGTGTGATGATAAAATGTTCTGAGGGGTGATATTTATATTGGAGGAGAGGGGTGCTCTTTTTAGTTTATTAATTAGTTTACTATTTTGGCTCAAAATTATCAATACATTTAACCTTATAAATAAACATTTTAAAATGATGAAAGAGAGTTATATTTTATTACTATATTAATGGTACATTATTTATGATTCAATAATTCATGAATTTGTTAAATACTATAAATTATATTATTTCACTATTGACAAAAAAATAAACTATTTTTTGAAAAAATAACCCTAACCTTTATTAAATGTGTATAAATCATAAATTAACTTCATTATATAATTATAATATTCTATATATTTAAATGTAAAATTTTAATTAAAATCATCATTTATTAAATGAATAAATATTTTAAAATTAACACATATTTATAATTGTTTAGAAAATTAATTATCGTCTCAAAATATTTTGTTATAATCCAAACACAACTAAATATTAATTTATTAATATACTTTTTTGAATATGAAGTCTCATTACAATAATAATATAAAAATTTTAATATGGTAAATTAAAATTTATGTGTCACTAAAATACTAACAAATAATTTATTATTTTCAAAAAAATAATTTATTTATACCATGAAATAAATATAATATATTTTTAATCATATGATAAATAATTTTTTACTTTAATATGTTAGGTTACTGTTATTTTTATATAGATTCAGTAATTTCGTTAAATTCAATATATTTATTCTATATTTATAATTATTTTTACTATTTAATTCCAGAATGAAAAAAAACAATGTTATAAGAACATAGACGGTTACATCCCCCCCTCTGAAAATTTCTTTATCAAAATGTTTATTCTCATGTTAAAAATTTGAGGATAAATTTCTAGCATAGAATTTTTAGATTCCCATTATGATTCTTCATCTATGTGGTATCACCAAAAACCCATAACCAGGTAAATTACCTAATTCATAATACTTTCTATATATGATCGTGAATCTTAATAGGCTCTTACTCATAAGAAATGTTCTCATCCAGATGAAATACATTTGGTCTCAAAACATGAGATGAATTTGAAACATACTTTATTAAAATCAAAACCTGATAAACATTATATACCTAAGATAAAGTTGGATTCAAAACTTATCGATTAGAAATTGGTCTATATTTCTCCAGAATAACATAATTTCCAATAATGTATAGACATATATTTTTTTTATTAGAGAAATACATAACAATTTTCTAATGTGCGATTTTATGGAAAACATGATCACCTACAATTAAATAATATACTTTCCTTATGTTATTAGTATAATTTTTTTCTTGCAATGATTTTTCCTCATATATTTCTACACCATCATCACATTCGCATCTAATTCCTCTACTATTATTTCTTACATCATATTTCATTCCACAGAATCATCCCATAATACTAATGTATGACATGAATTTCCATATAATTCCTCAAATGGTTCCATATGTATACTAGAATAAGAATTTTTATTACAAGAAAACATAAATTAAGAAAAAATTTGATCCCAACATCCTTGGTATTCTTTGGAACAAACATGTAACATATCATCCATTATATTAATTGATTTATCAATCTATCCAAAAAATTTAGAAAGAAAAAATGTGAGGAAATTTAATTTAGTTACAATTGAGTTCTAAAGGAATTTCCAAAAGTTATAAGTGGACTTGGGATCAATGATAGATACAATATTGATATGAAATGATTGTAACATGATAATATATTAGTGTTATTGTCGAGAAAGCTTATCTAGAGAAATAATGTCTCAAATAGAAAAGAAATATACCAATTTAGTCAATTTATCAACCATCTCCAAAATCAGATTTTTACCTAGACAATTATTTGGTAGTCTGACTAGAAAATCAATATATATATTTTTCCACTTCCACTATGGATCTTGAAAATGATAAAGTATAACAATTGGATGTTTTCTCCATTATTTAACATGTTAACAAGACAAAAAATCCATTGTAACAATAAAAAAGATATCCCTTTTAATTCAATCCCACATGTAATACTCATGAATGTTACTATGCATCATAGTTCAACCCTGAAAAACTAAAAAAGAAGAACTATGAATTTCCCTTAATAAATCACTATTCAACTACTAATCAAAATGAATACATATTATCTTCCAAAATCACGAAATATAGTCTTCATTGGTATTAAATTTATGAACCTTACGTCCCATAAACGAATCAATAATTTTATCAAACTCATAGTCTTCCTTCTATGCATTCATAATTTTTTTGGACAGAAATTTCTGCACTATCTCTTGAAACAAAGCTGGGGAATTTTATACACGAACAAATTCCAATAGAAAATTCCTCAAATCCTAATCCAATGGGTAAGGTTCTATATCTAACATGGTTAATGATGAATGATGTTTTCCACTAAATGATTGTTCCATGTAGATATCTTTTCGAAGATGGTAATTGATCATGCAATCACAATCCTTTATTAGTTCCATCAATAATATTTTCTTCATGTCTAAATCCTTCTGAGTAAATATATCAATCAAAATTTTATTGTTAGTATATATTTCACATTTGAATCTATATATATTGTGAATCGAGAGTATTAGAGAAATTACCAAAACTGCTAATTATAGATCATGTGTGGGATAATTTTCCTCATAATGTTTTAGTTCTATTGAAGCCTATGAAATTGAATAATAATTTTTCAATAGAACAAAAACATTTCCCTTCAACAAATAATCATTGTATATAGAAAAATCTTCATTAATGGTAGAAAAATCCAAAACTAGTGAACTAAAAAATTCTTATTTTTAGTTTATAAAAAAAATCATAGTCTTTTGTCTAAATAAATTTATCTCATTTTCCTATTATCTTAGTTAGCGGGCTAGATAATCATCCAAATGGTTTTAAAAATCATCAGAAATAACTTGGAAATCCAAGAGAAATATCATTCCGTGTAATAATTTTAGGTCTTGAAAATTCATCAACCATTTTTTGGGAAGATAAATTGTTATGAAATACTTATTTTGAAGGTGAAAAAATTAAAAATATGTTGAAAAAATTACATTTTCACAATATAACATCTAAATTATTATCTTTTGGGTTAGCAAAAAAGTTTATTGATATTTTTAATAATCCTTATAAATTTTTTAACAAAACAAAATATCATCATTACAAATAGAAAAAAAAATATTATAATATTCATAGATGATTATATTCATAATATCTAAAAATATAGAAGGAAACATTGTCCATCCAAAGGGAATAAAAACAACCTCATAATTCTGAAATATAGTACGGAATACTATTTTCAATATTTCTTCCTCCTTCACCTTCTATTGATGGTACCAAAATTTCATGTCAATCAAGAAAAAATATGATTCCCCATGGGGATGATCAGACAATTCATCGATATGAGGAAGTTCCACTTATTCCTAACAATATTTTTAGTTCAATCCTCATAATCAATGAAAAGTTTCAAGGAACCATCTTTTTTTAACGAAAAACAAGGGAACTCCATAGTGATGTAATAGGATAAAGGAAAACTTTATCATGAAATTACTATAATATATGTTCAAGTTAGGAGGTTCCACATGAACTGTTAGATAAGGGGGATCAAAATTGGTTTAGAATCACGTACTATGTCAATGTTAAATTCAATTTCGCGATCATGTATAACACCATGAATCTCATTAGAAAAAACATTCAAGTATGAATTTACCATTATAAAATCATTAATGATAATAGTTCTATTTTTTCAACAATATGAGAATGATAACTTTTGTATAAATATTTTATAATTTTCTCATTTTCTTGACATGTCTTCGATGGTATGGGATCATTCAAATATAAAAACTAAAAATAATCATGGTAGACAAATTATTTATCCTAATATTATATATTATCATGATATATATAAATAAAATAAATTCCCATAATAACATCAATCACTTCTAAGTAGTAAAAGGGTTGAAGGTAATTTATTTCCATAAAAAAGAACATTATGATTCTGATAATTATTTTTTTCATTAATATATTACCTTGGTGTTTAAACCATAGGATATAATTTTAATTTCATGGGGGGGGGGAATTTGTAATATTAAAAAAATCTCAAAAGTAAAAGAATATTTAGACAATGTATCAAACAAGATAGTTTAAAAATTTGAATGAACAAAAATTATATGTGATACCACTTAATTGGAGAGACGCACACATTCTGATGTAGTCATAATGGAATTTACGTCACATTTCTTCTTACATTCATGTTTTTTTCATCATTCATATCATTCTACTGGTATGTATTTTCATAATTCCCCATATCACCATATTTAAATCACATTAAAAATATATTATATTTATTAAACGTAAGATCATTTTAATTCCAATATCATGCTACATTCCTAAAAATAAAACATCTTTCACACATCCTAGACTTGTTAAGTCATTACTTAAGGTATTTTTTGCCACACTTCTGACAAAAAATAAACTTCATTTTCATCAATCATATTTTTTTGATTGGTTCATACCCATTCCCACCAATATTGTCCTTTTATATTAGTTGTTTTCAACATACATTTCATAATGAAAGATACTAATTTTTACCCTCGTAGAATAATGGAAATGTTTTTAAAAAAAAAATTATTCATGTGAGGCCAAATACCGTAGATATAGTAGCCAGATTCCTGAGTAAGAACTATTTATTTTTCTATCAAGATCCAAAATAAGATTTCAATTTTACCATTCCAATTGAGTTATTCTTTCTTCATAAAAATTCACTAAATCTTTCTCAATTAGTTTTAGTTATAGGAACTAATTTTCTAACATATGTATAAACACTCTAATAATGTATTTTTCAAGGATTAGATTATAAAATTTACCCAATTACACGGCTTCAATATTCTTACAATCTCTGTTATTCTGAAACATTGAACACCACTAGTAGTCACCACCTATAAAAAAAATATAAAGACTATCATTTTTATAATGTGAACACTTGATGATATGAAATATCATTTAAAAGGTTTAAATCCACCCTTCATACACCTCTTGGGTCTGATGATCCACAAAATGTAAGAGGGTGTTACTTCATAAAATATTCCTAAAAATCATGTTCTTATGTGGTGACTCTCATTATTCCTATTAATGGATTCTTCCAACACTTATAACAAACTTTAAAAAATCATTTTCTACCAAAAAATGATCTGTTATAATTCCCATTATTCCATGTTATGGATTGAGAAGCATATCATCCTCTCAGTTTCTGTATACTTCAACTTCCTTATTTTTTATATGTAAAATTATTTTTGAATAGAAATATCATATATAATTCAACATTTTAATAATTAAATTACATTCCATTTCAAAATATCTGTTATGAAAAAATAATCTATTCAATTTCATTAACATCATCAAAACTACAACTGTTATACAATTCATCATTTGATACCTATAATAAGGTCCCCACATTAAAAATTACATAATCTAGTATATTCTATTATTAATTACATTAATAAATTCATAAATTCTATTTTTGATTTAGATTATTATAGAATTAGGAAATAATTATTATATCTAAACCCTATAATTATAAAATTTGGGTTTTACTAAAACAATATCCATTTCTTCAATTATACAAAAGTTATTAATAAAAAATGAAATCATTTTCTGAAAAATCATCACAACATTCATCTTATCTTTTTATTTTTTCTTACCCATCCATAAACCCTATAAAAAACATATTAAATCTTAAGATGCCCACAAAATTCCTAATATAGGAAATAATAAAATTAACAAAACTATTTATTCATGAATACATTTAATCAAGTTAAATCATTTTTACCATGACATAATTCTCACCCATGATGTATCATATAAATACATAGTGAAAATAAGAATTTTCCAAAAACATATAAAATATAAATAAAAAAATAAATTTTATTTGGTGAATTACACACTAAAAATTTGAACTCTCACGGGTTTGATATGATTTGTAACCATCAAAACTACCTTACATATAGATTCCAACATATTTACACATCGAATAACCATTACTATAAACATCAACAATAAAAATACCCAATTCTTGAGAATGAGATATTGGTACTGTATTTCTGAAAAAAATTCCCAGGAACCCTATGATAATAAAAAAACATGAGCACTTTCTTGATAAAAACTTTTCCTTAGGAAAAGCTCTTATTTTAAAAGAATAATGTTAAACTACAATGAATATTATTTTTTGTGTAATTAAACCTGTTATTTGGTAAATAGAACAGAAAATGATAATGAATCATGAAAATGTGATAAAAAATCACTCTATAAACGTTTTGAATAACTATGCTTTTTTGAATTTAGTAATCATAAACATTAATGAATATTTTTAAAAGGACAATCCCTTAACTATGGTTTAAATTCATTCCAAAACGTTCAATTTTAATGTATAGTGGTTTAATTTGTGCTATTAAATTATTATAAAACTATATTAAAATTAATAGTAACTTATATGAAATTTTTAGAATATATTTTCACAGATTTTTTGATATTTTTTTGTTATTTTATTGTTTCGGGTGCATCTATTTCTTGGTTTCCATGTTTGGTTCAATATTGGTTTTCATTTCGAATGGAAGAAAAAATCCAAAATTGGAAATAAATTTTTTAATTATGTTACCATAAATATAAAATATTCCATATATCATTTTCTTGATAGTTGGGTAATTCATAAGCTAAAACATTAATGAAAATCAGTTAATTTATTTGACAGTTTTTACAATTTCCAGGTATTAATATCATCTTATTTGATATAAGGTTTATATATTCGTTATATAGCATTATATAATCTACAATACTAACACTAAAATAATATATAACCATAATAATGGGATTTTACCATCTTCTATGGTGTTAAAATAAAAATAAAATACATTTTCCATGATGATATTAAATTGACACATCACGAGGAATTTTTTTATTATACAAGGATAAGAAGTGGGGATTGATGATAGATATTTCATTAAGAAAATTAAATTATGTTATCTGTAAGATACGTTTTTCATTAGTTCACTTTGACAAGGGTAGGTGTAGAGATTATAAAAAAAGAAAAGAAATAAAGAAATAAATATAGAATAAATCAAAAGTTGTTATTATATCCAGAAATTCTTCTCCTTCCAAACCTCTATAAGGAACATGGATTTGGCCTTTTGGTATGTATAAAATAGAATTGTAGTGTTTAAATGTTTTGGGATAGTAAATTGGGTATAAATTTAACAATCTTGAAGAATTTGGAGGTGCAAGGCGAAGAGGTTGTGAGAGGATCTATTTATAGAGCAAGAGAGGGGTGTTAGTTTGATTATTTTATTCATTCGATTATTATTTTGGAAGAAATAAATGAATATGTTTAAATTATCATTACATAAATTAAAATAATGTAGTGTGTTATATATTATTTTTCTAACATCATCCATACATCATCTATGACACACTAATTAATGATTTTGTTAAATAACGTAAATTTCCATATTTCACTATTCAGAAAATATTCAACTATTTGAGAAAAAAACCAAAAAATCCCAAAAACAATTTTTATACATTTATAGTAAAAAATGATCTCCATTTTAAGAAAGTAATTTATTAAATATAATTATTTTTAATTTTAATTAAAATAATCATTTATTTGATAAATTGAAATTTTAATATGATAATTGATTTTATGATCATTTGAAATATTAATTAAAATCACGTATGATTATATTATAAAAATAAGACAAAAAAATATTAATTTAAGTATATATATTATAAATATATATTTTATATTAAATCATTATATTAATTGTACATTATTAAATAAAAATCCATGTGTCAAAAAAATACAAACTATTGATTTATTATTTTACAAAAATATATTCACATATTTTATGATATTAATATACTATATTTTCATACGTAAGGTTTATTAAAAATTTAATAGGTGATATTATTATATTAAATTAATATTTTCCTTTATTTGGGTAACTTCCCCATATTTTATTTTACATTTGTAATTAATTTAACTATTTAATATTAGAATAGAAAAAACATATTTTATAAATACTTGGATCAAAAAATATTTTTTCAAAACATCCCATGAAACATATTCCTTCATAAATATATGGAACAATGTGAAAAAATAAACTCTTGGAGTTACATACTTAATTACATTTATTTATTAATTTACTAACATTACGAGTATTATGTATACGAATCCAAAGTCATATGCTCTATATTTTTTAATGCATTAGGATAAAAGTTGATAATGAATGTCTATATATAGTGAAGAAGTTTAGAACAAAATTTAAGGGTTAAGAAATGATTACTTTTAAATTTATCTTCGGAATCATGGGATTCAACATGAGCATATTGTAACATGCATTCCTCAAAAAAAATGTTTTTTCTGAAAGGGGAAAAAATATGGTTAAAATAAATCCAAATTTTTTACATGAGGATGGTATGTGTAATTAAATTTGAGGGAAATAAATGATAACAACTATTTATATTCAGAACCAATGTTTCTATATTCTATATTCTAATAGGACCCCATATGATTTTTTTAATAAAAACACCATATGTGTAATACATTGGAGTTTTGGGGAGTCTATAAATCATACATAAGAAAGGTAGAAATAATAGAATGCTTAAAAAGTGGTAATGATTTAATTTTTCATTCCTATTATAAGAAGGAAGTGGATGTAAATATTTAAACAAATACACATTAATAATAGGTGAATATGTTGATATAAATGTTTTTGAGAAGGGTTATAATGATTTTAAACAAAATACTGATGTTAAAGAAGATGAAAAGGATGAGAGAACCTCTTTTAAAAATATCAATAACCATACAATTTTTTTAATCATACTCATGATGAATAATTTGACACAATTAATTATAGTGATGAGGAATAATATCAAAAATTTATACCCTATAAGAGGATTAATGTGTAAGATTAAAGTATAATTGGTTATCAAAATCATATCGTTTAAACTATAAGAACATCAATTCATATTAAAAATACTTCCATGTATTAAAAAATTGAGCTTAAAGATGTTAATGATGCTTTTGAGAATTCGGAATGGGTTCCAGATATGAATGAAGAGCTAGAATATAGATAAAATAATGATACTTGGGAATTCATACCTAAACCAAATGATTAAAATGATACTAGTAGAATGTGGATTTCCCCTAAAAAGATGAATTTGGATGATGATCTGATAAGAAATAAATCATTATTATTGTGAAAAGGTTACAGTCAAATTGAAGGCATTAATTTTAATGATACTTTAGATCTGGTGGAAAGGATGGAAACAATCTGAATTTTTCATTCTATTATATAAAAATTAAGTGAAAATTATTTTAGATGGATGCGAAGTGAATTTATTTGATTTCGGTTCTTGTTGATGTAGTTTATACTGAACAACCATGTGGATTTGTAGTTTGGAATAATTAAATTTATGTGTGAAAGATAAAGAAAAACTTGTATGGGACAAACCAAGCTCTGAGGGCTTGGTATTCCCAATTTGATACATGATGATATGATTTAAGAATGTAAGGGTAGATATTAATCAATAAATCAGTGAAAATAAATAATTTTACCGCATTATATTTTTTTATGGCGTTATCTTTTCTTGGAATGATAAAGGTACATGTGATTTATTTTCTAATGAAATGAAAATGACATTTGGGATTTTCAATGTAGGTGAAATGAAATAAACCATTAGATTAAAAATCTCACAAAACAAGAAACATATTTTTCATTATGATATAGAAATTAATATATAGTTTGAAATGGACAGTTCCAAACCAGTTACATAAAATTTATAGTGGGAACCATAAAGACTAATGATTTAGAATGTAAGGAAGTTGACTCTAATGAGTTTTATTAGCTGGTTAGATGCTTTTTATCATTTAATGCCACATGATTAGACATTGTTTATGTTGTAACCTTATCAGAAGATTGTATAGTGATCCAATAGAATCATATTTGTTTTATTGAAATGCAATTCTCGTATATAAAAAAGGAATAATAAATCTTAGAATCTGGAATTACAAATAATAATGTATTATCTTGTTTTGGTATTTAGATGCTAATTTGGTTGATAATGTTGGTTATAGAAGATATATATTTTGTGGAATTTTCTTTTTGTGAAAATATATTTTCTTTGTCTCACTAATAAAAAAATTAAGTAACTATTATCATAGAGGATGGTATGTATATTGATTCCACTGAAGCTACTACCAAACATATGTGGATGGATACTCAGTTGGAATACATAATTGTTGAAATAATGTTACCCTTGCTCTTGGGTTGTGATGCTAAAATTTATATCATCCTTATGAGAATCCTACAATAAAATTATCTTTCAACACACATTCACATAATAAAACTTCATCAAATATCATGAGGAGTATAATTAGTTAAATATGGATTATATTCCAATATCGGAACATGTTATAAACATTTTCAGGAAAACATTACTAAAGGATGAATTTTTCAAACAACAATTGTACATGGGTGTCCAACCTATTTCTTAACACATTTTTGGTATGTGTTTATATCCCCTCACCCATCTAGACATTGTACAGTGATTTCATTGGGGTGAATTTGTTAATAAATCGATCATTTGATATGTGATAAATTGATTTAAAGAAGAATTTATGTATGGTGAGTTGTGGGTATGAATTGTATCCTTTATATAAGTGTGTGAACTCTAATAATTGTTTTTTGGAGTTGTTTTAGGATAAATTTAATGATAATAAATTTAAATAAATGAATAAACAAGTGGGGGAAATATGATTAAGTTTCATGAGCCGCTAGTTTTGGATAACATGTCTTTATTGAGAATAATTATCATTTCCTACAATGAGTTAGATAATGTTGGATAAAAAGTATTGATAATTAATTCATTCCATTGTGTTCAAATGTTAACTTATTTGTGAACAATGATTTAATAAAAATCAAAATGGTGATATTTTTGGGAACACATTGCATCGATGTTGTTTTTGGATGTTGAAAGAAGGATGTGATGAATGTGTTATCATTTTTTTCAAACAAAAATGAAAATAATTTCATTATATAAAATTTGGTAATCAAACACAGAATCATTATCTGAGTATCAGATGAAAACGTATTTAAAACTTCCACTGTAATAAAGAGAAGTTTTCTCAAAGTAATGGTTTTCCAAACTCACTAAACGTCCAGTAAGAAAACACGATTCATAATTGGGATGTGTATAAGAGTCTAAAAGTAATCGATGAAAATATGATGATGCTTTTATATTCTTGTAGTTCTCATAAATCATACAATTTTTAGGAATCATGTTGTGTGAGCCTTTTTTGGGAAATTGGGTGAACAAGTGCTACTAATGGAATTGAAGTCTCATACAATGAAAATAATATTTTGTAAGGATAAGAAGTTAAAATAATATATATGGAATTCTAGGTGAGGCCATTTTAATTATAATATTATTAAAATTCATTAGGAATTCATTATTACCTGAATGATTTTGTGGAAGAAGAATATTTTTTAATTATATTTATTTATTGTTCATTGGTGTGAAATAACCAAACACATAATTATTTAAAGGCTATAAATTTTCATTTAATATATGAGAAGAGAATTATGGTTGTTTTTAGTCATACCAATAAACCACAAGATAAAAATATTTTGAGAAATATTTTGGTAATGAATGTTTTTTCTACTCACATCATTCATTGGACATGGTGGTCCACCGACCATCATAGTAATCCTGACCCTGATCATCAGAAAAATTAATGGTTAAAAATTAGAATCAAAATAAATAAATATTGTTAAATTATATTATTATTTGAAATTGGTTGGGACTGATATAAATGTAGGAATTTTTTGGATATATGAAAAAAATGAATTTGAGGTAAAATAAGAAAATAAACATCCATTTTAATTTGGATGAATTTTGGTGTTGCAATAATATCAATAGAAAATGAACAACTATAATGAGTTTCTTTATAAAATTGGTTAAGAGATATCACAAGTCCTGTGGTATCAGCTATAGACTTGAGGTGACCTTAATCCATCATCAAATTAGTCAGACTAATCTACAGTGCATAATATGTCATTGATAAAAGTAATTGGACAATAGAATGCACCATATACATGATCATTAGTCTGAGGGAAATAAGAAAATAATTTTTTTATTGTGTTAAAAATGTGTTTTTCAAATAAGTTTTGAAGATGATATTGAGTTCTATTAAGGAGTATCTATATCCATATATGATGTGAAATTTTTTATGGAAACCCGGATAGCAACTAATGTATTACAATACAAAATCAATGATTATAGAATATTTTTTTGAGTGATAAGATTTATCAATAAGTATGGGAAATTTAATAAAATATTTTAATATACATAAGTCTTCATCACAATTATATAATAAGAATTATAATAATAATTTAAATAGATAGTGGTTTGGAAATATGAAGTGAGATGATGTTGTAAGAAGATCTATGAAGGTTTGAAAAAAATGAAGAAGTGCATATAAGAAATGAAGAACTGAAAGATGTTTTTGAAATTTAAGGGGAAATAGATGTTTTATAAACATTTATATGTGGGAAATATAAACTAATTTATGTAGTAAAAATTAATGGTGCACGTATAAAAAGAAGGATATAAATGGTTCATTCTAACATATGAGAGCATTATTCCCGGGTGGTGAATATAGAGAAGAACTCATGTTCTATGGGGAATAAATTTGTGGATCTATATTTTCTGCGAAATTATTCTAGAGAAAAGAAGAAGAGAAAGGGAGATTGTAATTAGTTTTTCTTAGAACGCACTGGGTAATCATACTATGATTCAGACCAAGGATTTTTAAATATAAAAAGGAGTTCAGAATTGTTTTAGTGGTATTCTGAAAGACACATATTTGTAGACTGATTAATTAGACTTGTGAATCAAACTGAGTTTATCAATTGGACTATCAGTACGAAGTCCATATAAGTTATTATCTACTAATAGGTTAAAATTTAAATAATTTATTTGATGTTGAAATGTGTGAATGTTAACACAGTTTCATAATAACACATTTGGATGAAAATGCTGAATGTTTCTTAACATGTTACATAGTCTTTTAATACCTCATTTTGTTCTAGTGGATTAAAATGAACTATTTTATTGATCATAGTTATATTCATGGGTAAGAGAATATCCTACTTGTTTTTATCCACACAATTGATTGTTTTCTAGATTATTGAGTGTCATTGAATTGTTTTGATACCATAGTAAGGACGTCTCTACTATTGTTGACTACAAATCCCTATAAATTCATTTATTATTATGGTTGTGTGATTGTTTTTTCTTCAATGTGATAAATATTTTCAAGTTGTTTAATTTTTTCTCAAGAAGATTAAAATATAAAGAAATGATATATCACTAATTCTGCCCTCCCCCTCTTAGTGATACATAGATCAATGTTGGGAAATATCAAGATCCCATTCCCATGGAATATATATAGGTTATACGATAACATCGTTGTCTAGTTTTTCAATCAATTTTTTTTATTCTCATTGGATCCCTATAACGGATTCAAATATTACACATTCACCTTTCTTCATTTTCATCATTTTAACATATTTATTTTAATGAATCAACAGTTTCCAAATTTATAGGGTATTAATATAATATTCGATTTTCATCAAATAATGGTCATGAATACAGTCGATAGTAGAGGAATGTTCCCAAAAAGGAATTAAGTTGGTGGTATATAGCTTTTCCCTTAATGATTTGTCATTTATGTGAAATTATATGTATGTTTTAAAAAGTACATTCAAGAAATTTATTCATAAATTTTTAAACCTTTAATTGATGTAGAATTCTTTTTTGAGACATACCATGTCACCCATTACAATGTTTGAGGTTTATGACCTCATCATAAAAACCCATGGGGTGGGTTCATACAATTTTCTATGAATATTACACCCTTGGGGTGTGTTGAGATCAATTGTCATGAAAGTGAATCAAATATGGTAATATCATTTATTCTTAATAATTATTAGTACATTAAAGAATAATTTCATTTTTATTTTAATGGTATAAAATGGATAATTCCATGAATATTATATTATTATTATTTAACTAATGAAATGATTAATAAAATGGATTATGAAATGGAAAAAGATTTGGTCAGGCTAATAATGTAGGGTTTACAGAATAGAAATGATGAGCCACATCGATTACTTGGACATTTCTAATCCATGGAACCAGTCTATTAAATTAGCATGGATTCCATGGACATATTTACTCATTAGATTGAGTTTACATATCTTATATGTAATAATTTTATATTTCATCCCATATAATCCCATATATTTGACCAACATGGATGCCTTGAACATTATTACTCACTAAATTCATTTTACATGACTAATTTTTTGTGTTGGACATTTATTCTCCATGGATTGGGTTTACAAGTCCAACATGGATTCCTTGAACATTTATAATCATTGGATATAGTTTACTATCCTTATTTTGGTTCCTTGTACATATATACTCCTCAGATCATAAACCATATTGGTTTGATACATGATTACTCTGTATAAGTTATTGATGGTTCTAAACAAGATTAAAAGTTATCCATTTTGTTATGGTTTCTGGATCATATTGTGATTTGATTAAATATATAATATCACATCTAATTTTTCACATCTACTTTTTTATGCATTCACACTAACTCAGATTAAATGGAAATACTAGACTTGTTATAGATAATGTTGTTTGTGGCATACTGTGTGTTATTTCATAGTTTGTTGGGACACTATTTGGTAATCAAAAACACTTCAAGGGTGAAGGCTGGGATAAGGGAAAGAGAACTCTTGGTAATGCATGATGGGTTATTTCACATGAGCCACAGAGAATAGGTATGGGATAAAGACCTAGATTCTTTCTATAGATAGTAGTTTTTTTAATTTTTATATATATGATACATGTATTATTATAGATTCCATTTGGTTTATGTTGTATTTGTTTTTTTGTATATTATAACATACATATAATTTATATATGATTTTTACCTTATTATTATTATTATTATTATTATTTCCTTGATGAATTTTCTTTTCTGTATAGTTGAAAATATTATTCCCACTTTTGATCATTTAGGATAGAATAGTAAAACTATGAGAATGGGGGTATATTCTCCCCACCATACCATCACATAATCTCACTAATAGTTGACAAACACTTGAGTACATGAATCTGATATTAAGGCCTTCTATCCCATCAACAAGGGAATCCTATAAGTGTCTCCATAGTCATGGGGATGCATATCATAAAAACTATCTAGAATTAAATTTTTATAGTAACTGAAAATACAATCCATACATTTACGATAATAATTTCAAAGAAGGATTTATTTTCATTGAATCAATTTTCAACCATCATTATTATTTATATCCCATTATAAAAGATAACATAAATAAAATGAAATAAATTACTATAATAACAGAAAGGATTATTTAAACCTCAAAACAATATTCTTAGTAACATGCAAAAAAAATTTCATAATACAATAAATACCATCACTTAAATCCTTAAAAGTGTATCTATGGCTTTGAAATTATGATCATCCTTAAACATACAAACCCTGAATGGATTCAAAAAAATGTATGTTTCCCCCACATGAAAAAATATAATGTGTAAAATAGAAAACTATAATTATAAATAAATATAACTCATAGAATATTTAATATTTAACATAAATTAAAAATGAAATAAATGTCATGAAATATAAACTAAGTCACTTTATAAACAAATCACTACCCAATTTCTTGGTTACCAATACATTCCCATTATCTCATCAATGTTAATCATATATTTATTCAAAATAAACATTATCACTATACCATTGTATCACTTTTAATTTTTATTAGTAGAATTAAATATATGTTTTCAAATACTTAAAATAATTTTACATTATAACAATCCAAAAATGATTCATGATTCGTATGTCCATAATATCATTGCAAAAATATATTTTCAACATATTTTTGAAATAGTAATACATAAAAACACAAATACCATCACATTAATAATTTTAATTTTCATGGGTCCGTCGTTGGTCTATAGGTAAACCCTATGACTAAGGAATTGGATCATATAATGTAAATATCTACCAAACATAATATATTTTACTTTAAATCATTCCATATGATGAAAATAATTTTCTTCTACATAACACTTCATGATTTTTATGGAATTACATTCGCAATGGTCTTATATTTGAAAAAAAATAACATCTAACAAATCAAACAAGACAATTCCATAAGTGCATATTCCAACAAACATGAAATTTAAGAAGATTAATATTGTTGCATCAATAGTATTTGTAAAAATGAATTTCCTTTTATTAGGTGTTTGAGTGAACACACCCACAATAATATTATTAACTATATAATGAGGTTGTTTATTAGGAATAATCAATTTATTTTCCCTTATATTTACTATATCATTTAGTTTCTCATAATGAAAATAATTCTAATTTAAATAACATTCTATGTTTACATGAATACTCTTATTTGAAAAAAATGACTAAAACCAAATGTTATAATGTGGGAAAATATTCATAAAGGGGAATAATATAATCCTGATAAATTATTTATAGGATATATGAATCATTAAACCTTATTTTAAATCTATGGAACCTTAGTTTTAACATAATCCAACCTTCTGTTTCATATATTAAAATCAATTATATTGGTTTATATCGGAAATGTATATTTATCCAAGAACATCCATTATGAATGTCAAACCAGGATCATGGCAATGGAACCCTCACCATTTTTGTAAAATGATGTTGATATAAACTCATCCAACAATTTTTGGGGTTTATACCTTTTGAATCATTTTTTTTAAAACCAAATTGACTAATAGTATCCAGATAGGGATGTAATATTTTTAAAAATATATAATATCTTATACAATGAAACATTAATATACTATTCAATATTTATACTTATCGATAATGTTTTCACCAATGTTATATAATCACAATCATTAAATATTGAATTAATAATACCATGATACAGACTATAGTTCAACACACACATCATGCATTGATATTACTTATTAACAAATTAATATTCATTATAAAACATTAATATCCATATCAGATTCATATATTTTTAGTGTCTTAAGATACTAGAATGGAAATTAGGTTTTTTATGATCTATCCTCCAAAAATCCAACAATGGTCTTCCCACATAGTACTCTTCTTAGCTGTGCACATCTTAAAAGCATTGTTTATACCTAGGAAAAGGGATACATAAGAAAAATTGATCTTATTTCCAATGTAATGGTAATAATGGGATATATCAATGATAACGTAGGAATAAAATAAGTATAAGTACATGGATACATTATTTATACATTAGAACACCATACAATATGTAATCAATAAATAATATTGAATACTATAATAAAAAATGGTTGTTCATATAAAATGAATAATAATATAATCAAATATCACGACCAATGAGAGAAATAAATTAAAAAAAATTTGAATAGGAATAATAAATGAAAATAATTTTTTATTATATTCTCAATAACAATAATATCCTAGTATATTTAGGTTACTCCTCAATCGATAAAATCCTCAGTCAAGGATCACTCTCAAGACTATCATTGTGGAGAGGTTCCTCTATTCAAATGAGTGTAATTATCTTTCCATTCTTTATTATATCCTAGGATATCCATTTATATCTAATAGATTAGATAAACTATATATTTTTTGGATGAACCGTCTTATAAGAAAAATAACACATGTGTTTCGAAAGTTATAAAAATTTCATCATATAATAATCCATGGAAATGAAATGCATCTCATAAATATTTTAAAATTACAATGTAACATAACACAAGAAAAAAAATGGGTTTTCCAAAGAAATATTTTTATCATCTTAACAAACCATCCAAAGAGAGAATATAGACAGTATTATTTGATCATATCTCTATTAATTCATAAGTTACATAAAAGCATATAATCTATAATTAATGGTACTTTTAAAAGGCCATAAATAATATATCAAAATAAATATATCATGATCACATATTTATGTTTTTTCTATATATTGTTAAAAACCGTACATTTATTTAATAGAAAATATGTGTGATTACATATTCAACATGAAATATATATCATGAAATTCCCAAAAAATATATAACAAATATTAAATAGTTATTAATTTTGAGATTATTAACTACATTATGTAATTTATGATATATATAAGGCTTACTGAATATAAATATTTGATAAATTTTTAGTAAATAATCAATCTTCTAATTTAAATAAAATTTTCAATTTAAATGAACCATTAAGTTTTTATAATGATTTAAAAAAATAGTTTATACTTAGTTATTTTTAATCCACATAAATAATTTTAAATAATATTTATATTTGATCTTAATAAACATTTTCTATGGGGATCAAAAAAGTGATTTTTCGAAAAATTATTTTAAAATGAATAATATTTATAAATATTAATTAATTAAATTAATACCTAACTTAGGATGTTTTAAATTAATTTTACAATATATATCAATAAATACTAATTTATATTTAAAATTTTATTATTATTACTATAATTCAACCATTTTTTATAAGATCGTCTTTTTCATGAAAACCTTACTTCTTAAAACCCATTTTTTATTGCATATTTGGGGTTTTCTACAAATATTATTATTAATATTTTTATAAATGATTTTTTTGAAATGTATTAAAAAATTTAAATATTAATAATTTATTTTAACTACATGAAAAATTATTTTTTCCATATTAAGTTATGAATAAAATAAAAATTAATTACTGTGGTTATGGTGTAAACAATTTTACCGAGGGGTTATGATAATACGATATGAATATAAAGTTAACATCTCTAAAAACTAAATTAATGACATATATGAACCTTATAATGTGTAATTTTATAGAATACTAGATTTTTTTATTATTGTGAAATGTAAAAAAGTTGGTAAATAATTTAATTTTCCAATGTTACAAATGTGCCACTAACCTCACATAGAAAAGGAAACCAATCTCTTATCCTCATGACACCATGAGGAAATTTCAGTTAAGAAAATAACATTTCCAAAAAAACTAAAAAATTAAAAAACCTCAAAATTTAATCGTTTTCTGGTAAGAATTCCATTCTAGGAATTATTTAAGAAAAATCATAAAGAGGTGTTTGAAAAAGAGGTAAAATTCCACCATATGAATTTATGTTTTATCACTTCTTCCACATCCTTAAAATATTTTTAAAATAAGAATCATATTATATCACCTATATAAAATATATTCTAAGATGTTATTATTTTAATTTAACTTCCTATATACAACTCCTCTTCCATCAAATGGGATATGAAATCACTATTTTTGTGTATGGAGAACTACCGCATCACAAGCCAATGTCATTCATTTTTCTTCATCACTTCTCCCGACTTGTTGAATGATTTATATAATGTATGTATATAATATTTGTTAAATATTTATACTTATTTAATTACTAGGCCACATATAAATTTTTTACTTTTCATTCCTTGAGGGATATGATAACATCAACAACGTGAATGAAAGACTACCATCTCACAAAACAATGTTATTTATTACAATATTTCATTAAATAGAAGCTAAAAAGGCTAATTTTAATGCACATATTTGATATAAACGAAATAATAATTATATTAATTACATATATATCATTATGAATTGAAAATAATATATTTTAATTCATACATTGAAAAAATTTATTGTCGTTTGTATATGTTGGAATAAAGCCACCATGAGGCTATATGATTCTTTTCTCATCACCATATCACATCAAAAATAAACATATGTATTTTTAAGGATATAATATAGAATTTTTTATATCATTATAATTATTTTTGGACTTAAAAACACATTCTTTCATTGTAATAAGATCACTAATAAATGGAATCATTACTTGTATATATGTAAAACAAACCATCTCCACGGTCACATTGTATTTCATATTTCATAAACAATTTTATAAATTAATAATAAAAGTATAATTTTTGAAACAATACGATAAATATTTCTTTAATATTTGTATTTTTATTATTAAATAATAATCTCATTGACCATAGTCAATACATTAAATCTATTTTCAAGCAATGAAATGAATATCTGGAAAACAACCAATGTAGACATAAATGATTGAATATTTAATTTTTTCACTAAAAAATAAAATAATTTAATTATAAGTTATTTAAATAATTATATTTCCTATAAAATTAAATAATTTATGTGATATAATTTAAAATGAGTTATACAAGTAATGTCTGTACTTGAAGTAAGTGTTTTTCTCATCTCCACATTAATTCATTAAAACATATGCCATATTCACCAATTTTATTATTTTGTGTTGTATATAATGTCTATTTTACATGTAATATACTTTATACATCATAAATAATTAAATTTTTATATTTAATTCAAATTAATTTATCAAAGTGGTTTATTAATTGTTATCATGTGGAAAGGTTTTAGTTAAATAACTTTCCTTCCATTGGGTTATGAAACATATTCTTTATCATTATTAGGATATGATAATTTTTGAATTAATTTATAATTTTTTTAATTCATATGCTCACTTTTTAGTTATGTGTTTTTTTAAAATAATTAACACCCCCATTGATTATTACTCTATTAACTGGTCTTCTCTTTTAAGTGTTAATAATCCCATATGCTCTCCTATGAGACATAAGTTTATGATATACACCTATAATCCTAATCAGTTGTATATAATTACCTCCAATTTTGTTATATCAAGGAGTTTCTTATGTTAATTATATTTAAAGTTTCATTTTTGTGTTATTATTTCGTGGGGGTAATAATTAACATGTCACCAATGTTGAAAAGGATAAATGTTACAATCTTTATTTCTCCTAGATTTTATGTGTAATTGTTACTTTTTGAGAAAATAATATGATATTATTATCATAAACCACATATATTTTTTTCAAATCTGGTTATGACATTGTTTTACATGTTTAATATAAGGCCCCGGCCTTAAACCTTACTTAATCTTGAGTTATTACAAGATTACACATTGAGGATCTTTTTGGGTTTAGAGTTTTAGAGAATTAGATCATAAAACTTGCATTACATTCCACATATAAACAAAGTGGTTACATAAAGATAGTATTCTTCATTCCCATCAATGGAAACACATTTAAAATAAAACATGGATTATTTCTTGACACATCCTTGACTCTATCATCTTATTATGTACCTTTCCCTTGACCTGTGACAAACATTTCAAAAACTTGGGATGAGCATAAAAACACAGTATGGGTTATAAAAAAACATGGAAAGGAAACATGAGTTCATATATACATAAGAATGAAATCATACTTTACCCATAAAACATAGGCACTTTAACATACCTCGTAAAATCATGAATAAATCATAGAAATCATAATACATAATGGTAACTTGAGGCATTCATAACATTCTTACGTTGGGAGTAACCCTCTTGGTTACGTTTGGAATACCCATCACAGTATATTCCCTAAAATCTCTTCGTAGAAACCTTAATGTTTCACTCCTTCATGTTACCCAATGCATTGGAGAGCTATAACGGGCTCACCCGCCCTTAGTTTATCACGGAACCACCCGTCTTCATAATAATGCCCAAGAACCATAACATAATCATATCACATAAAACATGCATAAAGGAAACATAAAATTTCCACATTTCAATCACGAGATATCAAAACAACACATTGATATAATAAAAACATTATGAAAGCCATTTTCAATACCAAAGTAAAACATGGTATTTATTTTTCGTTTTAAAAAAAAGGTATGGCTTGTAGAGGAAGCCGAAACTCAAATAACGGTCACGACGGCGGAGAAATCGTTGTCGCCGCATACGTACGACAAAAACATTCCCTTTTGTCGTTTAGTAAATGCTTCGTATAAAAAAAATATTCCTTTTGAATAAACGTAAAAGTCAAAGGGGTTTATACACCGTATAAAAGAAAGTTGTGTATAAAATAAAATATGCCTCAACGAAAGGAGATTGAGACGAAGTCCCATACCTCGTATCCGACTTGACCCGACCATTCTTTAATCTCCTGAATAATAAACTTGTGTTAATCTCTTCTTGCTTATGAATCTTTTTCAAGTTCATTATTCCTTTTATACCATGTTATGAACATCATGTAATCAGTTAAGTTAATAATGTTCATTTTGTCGGTATTTGGTTCTTAAGTCAAAAATAGACTTTTAAATTACATGTTGTTAATTTGGTCAAAGGTTCATTATATCCAGAATGGTATTCATGATGTAGATATCATATATGTCATATATATCCAGTACATACATGCATTTATAATATTACATAATCATTTAGAGGTATGAAATGAAATGCACCGTTCATGGAGATGGTAATCCGTACGTACGCATGAACGCTACTTTCATTTCTATTTCATATTTTATAGAACGTAATCATAATTATATAAAGGTATATTATAATTCCAGTATAATATCATATATAATATCATAGTTCCATCCTTTGTATGTCCCACATATGGTATTTAACGAATCAAATCACTTTGAGGGGGCGGTAGTCCGCACTTCCTAAAATGAAGATATCATGTTTACCCATAATGGAAACCATAAAGGTATGCCCAAAATGAAAAAAAACAGAAGCTTAAGGAAAACATAAACATATTATATATCATATATAAAAATAGTGACATCATAATGGCCACCTTTGAAGGTGTTAAATGAGTGTTGAACAATCATCGTTTCGGGAGGCAGAATTTCGCCATCCACGGAAACCGTATGTTCTTTAACCATTTGATGTAGTTGTGTGAGAGTGTAGCTCAAATAAATATTATAACAACATCCTTGTATATTTAAGATACTGGTGTTTTTACAAAATAAGTAAATAAAAAGAGTTTAGGGGGTTGGAGAAGCAAAATAAAACAAATGAACATGAGAGAATGAATTACCTTAAAAAGTGTAACTCCTTTTGATTTGAGCCTAAAGGCTTCCTTTGAAAGGATTATGCACAAAGGGAATCCTCTAGGATGAGGAGAGGGATGTGGAGAGAGTAAATGGGCAGGGTTTGGCCGAGACAAAGGCTTGAGGAGTGTGTGAAATGAGGTAGAGGTGGGGGCCTTTTATAAGAGGAGAGGGGGGGCACTTTTGGAAAGTAAAGAAATATTACTTTATTTGAAAATGTGTTTCGGTTTCAAAAGGTCCCACATTGATATAATTCGTGGATAAGGTGATAAGGATTCGAAATACACTCATCCAATAAGTTTTGGACATGTTTAGTTCATAGATTTTACATTATTCTTCCATTTTATTTAAATCGTCAAATAATGATGTCATCGCTGCATCATGATTATGTCATTAATAATTTAATTTATTTAATGTCTAAAAATCCTAAAACAAATACTATGATGTAGGAAATATTTTTAGATTTCCAATGACTATTTATAATCAAATATCTGATATTTATAACCCCATGTAAAAATTGTTTTCGTAAAACATCTCTTGTTTGTGTCATTTTTACTTTAACATTTAATAAAAAGTTATTTTTGTCATTTCCAAACCAAAGTGTCTCCATGGGGTCCCCAAGTTGACCCATGGATTTTCATGGTCGGCCATGACACAACCAATAAGGTTGGGACATGTGTCTAGGTCATTTCATATTATTAAAGCATTATTCATACCTTAAATTACACTAATTACCACTAATCGCGATTAAGAACTTAATAAGTTACTATTCACCAAAAAAATTATTATAATCCCATTGAACCACATTTTACTTATTAATGACAACCATGTATGTCGGATTTTCAAAATTCAATACACATTAGTGGTAAAAAGTCATTTAACTGAAAAATCAGTTTGCTTGATTACCACTTAGTAGTTTCACTATTCATCAAAAATTGATGTTTTTCAGAAAATTACCAAAAATTCACCCTAAGATATATTTGATATTCCGAATTCAAAAATGAAGTCTATTTTAAAAAATTCAAATCATATAAGTCACATTAATTAATTTAATAATTAATTCCCGCTGCAAGAGAAAATAGCGTGTTTTTACAAAACAATAAGTATCAAAAGATTGACACCAGTTTAAGTCTAATTTCAAAGTGAAATTGATTCCAATGACCACCATTGGATAAAATGGTAAAAATATATTCTAACTTCACTTCAAAACCAATTCAAAACATAATCTAATCATATAAATAAATTATATTAAAAAACAGTTTTGATGTAAAATGCAGTATTTTTCACTATTCATTAAAAAATGAACATTGTCAGAAAAATACCAAAAATTCACACAAGGTAAATTTTGATGTCCCAATCATAAAGAATAAGTTTATTTTGACAAACATAGTTTATAAAATTGTCAAAATATAGATTCAAAAATGGTTTTCCATCAAAAGGCAGTAAAACAATCTTTTAAGAATATTAGTGTATTCCATGCATAAGATTGTATTTATTTTTATTTTAAGCCTCTATAACACTATCTTAATCATTAATAGACATAGATAAAAATATCTATTATTCATTACTTACATGGGATGTTACATCCTTCCCCCCTTTAGAAAATTGTGTCCCCGCAATTTATTTACTTATTGAATAAATGGGGGTACTTATCTCTCATTGCATTTTCAGATTCCCATGTTGCCTCTTCAATCATGTGGTTTTTCCACAAAACCTTTACCTGATGAATCACCTTATTCAGTAACACTTGCTCCCTGTGGTCAAGAATCTGGACCGATTGTTCCTCAAAAGATAGGTTCTCTTCTAGCTGAACTACCTCTGGACTCAAAACATGAGATGGATCTGGCATATACTTTCTCAACATCAAAACGTGAAAAACATTGTGTACCTGAGATAAACTCTGAGGTAAAGCCACTCGGTATGCAACTGATCCCACTCTCTCCAGAATTTCATATGGTCCAACAAACCTTGGACTCAACTTTCCTTTCTTACCAAATCTCATCAAACTTTTCCATGAAGAAACCTTGAGAAAAACATGATCACCTACCTCGAAAGATAGATCCTTCCTCCGGTTATCCGCATAACTCTTCTTCCTGCTCTGAGCTATTCTCAAGTGTTTCTGAAACAGCTGAACTTTTTCTGCCATCTCTTCTACCAATTCTGGTCCCATCAACTTTCTTTCACCCACTTCATCCCAGAAAGCTGGAGTTCGACACCGCTTCCCATATAATGCCTGAAATGGTGCCATCTGTATACTAGAATAAAAACTGTTATTATATGAAAACTCAACCAAAGAAAGATGTTGGTCCCAACTTCCCTGATAATCCATAGAACAAGCTCGTAGCATATCCTCCAATGTCTGAATTGTTCGTTCTGACTGCCCATCTGATTGAGGATGAAAAGATGTACTAAAATTTAATTCAGTACCCAACGACTTCTGAAGGCCTTTCCAAAAGTTAGACGTAAACCTGGGATCACGATCCGATACAATGGAGAGAGGAACTCCATGTAACCTGACTATCTCTTTAAGATAAAACGAGAAAGTTGATCAAGAGAGAAAGTATCTCGTATAGCAAGGAAATGAGAAGATTTGGTCAAGCGATCAACAATAACCCAGATTGCATTATTACCTCGAGATGTCTTCGGTAATCCAACAACAAAGTCCATAGATATATTTTCCCATTTCCACTCTGGCACTGGTAATGGCTGAAGCATCCCTTTCGGTAACTTCCGCTTTGCTTTAACCTGCTGACAAGTCAAACACTTCACAGTAAAATCAGCAATATCTCTTTTCATTCCATCCCACCAGTAATACTCCCGCAGATCTCTATACATCTTAGTACTGCCCGGATGAACTGAAAACGGAGAACTATGAGCTTCACATAACAACTCTCTCTTCAACTGTGAATCACAAGGCACACACAATCTCTTCCCAAATCTCAAAACGCAATCATTATCAATGTTGAATTCAGGCAACTTACCTTTTTGAACCAGCTCTACCTTTTTCTGCATCTCACTATCTTGCTTCTGTGCTTGCTTGATTCTATCTGATAGAGAAGATCTCACTGATACCTGAAACAAAACAGAAGGACTCCCTGCACCAACAACTTCTATGCCAAAGTTCATAAAATCCTTAACCAAAGGATCACGTTCCAAACGCAACATTGTTAATGAAATATTACGTTTTCGACTCAAAGCATCAGCCACTTTATTTGCTTTTCCCGGATGGTAATGAATTGTACAATCATAATCCTTGATTAATTCTAGCCATCTCCTTTGTCTCATGTTTAACTCTTTCTGAGTGAATATATATACTTTAAACTTTTGTGATCGGTATATATTTCACTCTTTACTCCATACAAATGATGCCTCCAAATTTTTTAAGCAAAAACAACAGCAGCTAGTTCCAAATAATGTGTAGGGTAATTTACCTCATGAGTTTTCAACTGTCGTGAAGCATAAGCAATTACCTGATCATTCTGCATTAGGACGCAACCAAGTCCTTTCAATGAAGCATCGCTGTATATAACAAACTCACCATTCCTGGAAGGTAGTGCCAAAACTGGATTATTCACCAATCTTCTTTTCAATTCCAGAAAACAATCATCACATTCTTTTGTCCAGATAAACTTAACACCCTTCCGAGTTAGCTTAGTCATTAGACTAGATAACCGTGAAAAATTTCTAACAAACCTTCGGTAATAGACCGCCAAACCAAGGAAGCTACGAATCTCGGTTACATTTGTGGGTCTTGGCCATTCTTCCACAACTTTTGTTTTTGCAGGATCAATAGTTATTCCATCTTTAGAAACAATGTGACCAAGGAAAGACATTTGTTGCAACCAAAACTCATACTTGCTGAATTTCCCATACAGTTTATTTTCTTTTAAGGTTTGAAAGATAACCCTTAAATGTTTTTCATGCTCTTCTTTACTTTTAGAAAACACCAAAATATCATCAATGAAAACTACCACAAACTTATCCAAGAACTCATGGAAAATTCTATTCATTAAGTCAATGAATACAGCAGGTGCATTGGTTAGCCCAAAAGTCATTACTACAAATTCATAATGGACATATCTCGTACGGAACGCGGTCTTCAGAATATCTGCCTCCATTACCTTCAGCTGATGGTACCCCGATCTCAGGTCAATCTTTGAAAAAAACTGAGCTTCCTGGAGATGATCAAACAAATCATCGATATGAGGCAAAGGATATTTGTTCTTAACAGTGATATTATTCAAGTCTCTATAATCAATGCAAAGTCTCATAGAACCATCTTTCTTTTTAACAAATAAAACAGGAGCACCCCATGGTGATGTGCAAGGTCTAATGAAACCTTTCTCTAATAAATCTTGCAATTTCTCCTTCAACTCTAAAAGTTCAATTTGTGCCATTCGATAAGGGGGTTTTGAAATTGGCTTAGCATCAGGAACTAAGTCAACAGTAAACTCAACTTCCCGATCTGGTATTATTCCAGGAAACTCATCAGGAAAAACATCAAGATACTCATTTACCACTGGCACATCATTAATCTGAACGGTTCCTTTATTTTCAACGACGTGTGCAAGGTAACATTCATTTCCATCTTTTACAAGTTTCTCGGCCTCTTGATATGTTATCAAAAGTAAGGGTTCATTACTGTAAACAAACTGAAAGTCTTTCTGAAAAGAAACTTCTTTAGCTCTACAATCAATCTTAGCATGGTAAATAGAGAGCCAATCCATACCTAGGATAACATCAAACTCTACTAGAGATAGAACAATAAGGTTTGCAAGTAGGTTCTTTCCACAGATAAGGATAAGAAGATTCTTATAAATTCTTTTTGCCTCAACATTCCCCCCAGGTGTTTTTAGCAAAAGTTCAGGAGTCATTTCTTGAGATGGTATTCCCATTTTACTAGAAAAGGTTTCAGAGATGAAAAAATGTGTAGACCCCGAATCAAACAACACACTGGCATAATCTGAAAATACAAACAAAGTACCTGATACAACTTCGTTTGATGGCCCGATATCTGCTGAAGTAGTTGCAAAGGATTTCACCACCCCTTTCTGCTTGTAGTCTAACAGCTTCCCATCACTCAAGCTCCTTGTCGGACACCTGTTTGCATAGTGACCCATCTCATTGCACTTATAACATTTCACTAACTGTAAATCAAATTTGTTCTTACCTTCACCTTGATCCTTTTCAGTGCAATCACGAGCCTTATGTCCCATATTACCACATCGGTATCACTTTCCAGAATTCACAAGACATTCCCCAGCATGCCTTTTTCCACATTTATCACAAACTGGAAACTTAGTTCTCTTACCATCAGACTTTTTTGAAGAATTCTTACCTTTCTCCTGCCACCTCGGTCTCTTCTTCTACTGGTTGTTATAGAAAACTTGGTCATCAGCAAACTCCATTTCCACCTTCTCAGCACATCGAACAAGCTTTTCATAACTTTTAAACTCACGAGAAGCTAATGCCCTTCGATACATTGGCTTTAATCCTGAGTAAAAACGATTGATTTTACTATCAAGGTCCCGGATAAAATTTGGAGCATACCTTGCCAATCGAGTGAACCTTTCTTCATAGGCAGCCACTAAGTCTTCCTCCTGCCTCAATTCCAAGAATTAATTTTCCATCCTAAGTCGAACAGACTTAGGAAAATACTTCTCAAGAAACATACCTTTGAATTCATCCCAGTCAAGAGCATGAATCTCATCGGTGTCCCTGATATTTTCAACCATAGACCACCACTGATCTGCTTCACCCTCCAAACGGTAAATAGCAAGACTAACCTTTTGATTGTCGGAACACCCCATGACATCAAAAATCTTCTCCAGTGCTTTAATCCACCCTTCAGCTAGCACAGGGTCAGATGATCCTCTGAATGATGGTGGATGTTGCCTCATGAAATGTTCCACCACTGACATGTTCCTCTGCGGTTGGTCTGGATGATCTCGTGTATGGATACCACCGCCATTTATCGCTTGAGTCAACTGCACCATTACTGCAACAAACTGATCAGTTCCAATTCCGACCATTTCTGGATGCTGATTCGGAAGGTTATTTCATTTTGTATGCCTTCCTAGCACTGCTTCCCTATTTCCTCTGCGGGAAAACATTCTGAACAAACATGTCTTAGATGAAGCAACATGGTAATCTTTAAATGCTATATCATTTCAAAAAAAATATATTTGGATAATCATTTAATAGAATTCTAACTCCTAAAGTTATCTAAACCGAACTCTGAAACCAACTATAAGGGCCCAGCCTTAAACCTTACTTAATCTTGAGTTATTACAAGATTACACATTAAGGATCTTTTCGGGTTTAGAGTTTTACAGAATTAGATCATAAAATTTGCATTACATTCCACATATAAACAAAGTGGTTACATAAAGATAGTATTCTTCATTCCCATTAATGGAAACACATTTAAAATAAAACATGGATTATTTCTTGACACATCCTTGACTCTATCATCTTATCATGTACCTTTCCCTTGACCTATGAAAAACATTTCAAAAACTTGGGATGAGCATAAAAACTCAGTATGGGTTATAAAAAAACATGGAAAGGAAACATGAGTTCATATATACATAAGAATGAAATCATAATTTACCCATAAAACATAGGCACTTTAACATACCTCATAAAATCATGAATAAATCATAGAAATCATAAGACATAAAGGTAACTTGAGGCATTCATAACATTCTTACGTAGGGAGTAACCCTCTTGGTTACGTTTGGAATACCCATCACAGTATATTCCCTAAAATCTCTTCGGAGAAACCTTAACGTTTCACTCCTTCGCGTTACCCAATGCATTGGAGAGCTATAACGGGATCACCCACCCTTAGATTATCACGGAACCACCCGTCATCATAATAATGCCCAAGAACCATAACATAATCATATCACATAAAACATGCATAAAGGAAACATAAAATTTCACATTTCAATCACGAGATATCAATACAACACATTGATATAATAAAAACATTATTAAAGCCACTTTCAATACCAAAGTAAAACATGGTATTTATTTTTCGTTTTTTAAAAAAAGGTATGGCTTGTAGAGGAAGCCGAAACTCAAATAACGGTCATGACGGCGGAGAAATCGTTGTCGCCGCATACGTATGACAAAAACATTCCCTTTTGTCGTTTAGTAAACGCTTCGTATAAAAAAAAGATTACTTTTGAATAAACGTAAAAGTCAAAGGGGTTTATACACCGTATAAAAGAAATTTGTGTATAAAATAAAATATGCCTCAACGAAAGGAGATTGAGACGAAGTCCCATACCTCGTATCCGACTTGACCCGACCTTTCTTTAATCTCCTGAATAATAAACTTGAGTTAATCTCTACTTTCTTATGAATCTTTTTCAAGTTCATTATTCCTTTTATTCCATGTTATGAACATCATGTAATCAGTTAAGTTAATAATGTTCATTTTGTCGGTATTTGGTTCTTAAGTCAAAAATAGACTTCTTACATTACATGTTGTTAATTTGGTCAAAGGTTCATTATATCCAGAATGGTATTCATGATGTAGATATCATATATGTCATATATATCCAGTACATACATGCATTTATAATATTACATAATCATTTAGAGGTAATAAATGAAATGCGCCGTTCATGGAGACGGTAATCCGTACGTACGCATGAACGCTACTTTCATTTCTATTTCGTATTTTATAGAACGGAATCATAATGATATAAAGGTATATTATAATTCCAGTATAATATCATATATAATATCATAGTTCCATCCTTTATATGTCCCACATATGGTATTTAACGAATCAAATCACTTTGAGGGGGCGGTAGTCCGCACTTCCTAAAATGAAGATATCGTGTTTACCCATAATGGAAACCATAAAGGTATGCCCAAAATGAAAAAAAAACAGAAGCTTAAGGAAAACATAAACATATTATATATCATATATAAAAATAGTGACATCATAATGGCCACCTTTGAAGGTGTTAAATGAGTGTTGAACAATCATCGTTTCGGGAGGCAGAATTTCGCCATCCACGGAAACCGTATGTTCTTTAACCATTTCATGTAGTTGTGTGAGAGTGTAGCTCAAATAAATATTATAAAAACATCCTTGTATATTGAAGATACTGGTGTTGTTACAAAATAAGTAAATAAAAAGAGTTTATGGGGTTGGAGAAGCAAAATAAAACAAATGAACATGAGAGAATGAATTACCTTAAAAAGTGTAACTCCTTTTGATTTGAGCCTAAAGGCTTCCTTTGAAAGGATTCTGCCCAAAGGGAATCCTCTAGGATGAGGAGAGGGATGTGGAGAGAGTAAATGGGCAGGGTTTGGGATTTTACATTTAATTTCAATTTTATCCCTGATTTATTTTTTAATCGTTAAGAAATTTGTTTTTAAGGGATACTAATCTTGTATTTTCTTTTAGACCGTGTTTGTTTATATTTCATATCCATTTTTTCCCAAATAATTTAATAAAATTTCTTTATAGAAATAATTTATTTAGCACAATATATATTAAATGTAATTTTACCTAAAATTAAAAAGTTTAGAATGTAAATTTTTAATGTTTTCTAAAAAAGTCACTTTTGTATCTTTTTTAAAAAAGGTTTTTAAAAGAATGTTAATTATTAATATTTTTAACATGATTATGTTTTCAAACCATCATTTACATTATTTTACTAGATATTTCTTTATATTAAACATGTATTTCATTGATGAAAATTATTTTTATAATATCTTGACAATTTTTAGTTATAAATTTTAGATTCAAATTGAATTTTTTGTTTTCCACAAAAAAGTTTTTATTGAAAATTTTACGGTTTTTTAATTTATCAACATCAAAATATCTTTTCACTACTTATGATCCAATTGGGAAATGTTTTTTATACAATCCTATTTCTTTCACAGGATGGGTTATGATTATCTCAAACAGATCGTTATGGATCTCATTTTGTTTCAACAAGTTAATCTTGTTTTAATAAGATTGTTATGGAACACATTTAATATCTTTGGTTTTATGAAATTTAAAAAATATTTTCAATGAACATATTTATATTCCCTTGTCTAATGATATTTTGAATTTAATACTGGTTTTTTATATTTTTTTGTAATGAAATTATTTCTCTACTTGATAATTCATGCTATAATACCTGGGAAATTTTTTAATGATTGGTGGTTCCTATATAAAAAAAGGATTGATTGTTACATTATAAACCAAGGATGGGTGGTCTGATTATAAAGATGGATGGTTTGTTAAATTATTAACCAACTATGGTGTTTATATGATAAACCAATTATATGTGGATCCTTTGTAGCCCTATAATGCATTGGGTACTCTGGAGATTGAAGTCAACCATATAGTTATTCCATTTGTAAGAGGTTATGTGAAGATTATGTTCTATGATACTAATACGTTTTATATATTCATCCTATGTATTTATAATGTTTATTATAATAAAAATCATTATCACAGGGATCATTTTTATTTATTCTGGTGGGTATTTCCCTATTTAAATCCTTATACCATGTATTCATATTTGATGATATAGGAATTTATGGGTGTGGATATACTAATGTGATACTAATGAACATAGATAATGTCATCATACCTTAATGTTCATATTATTCTCAATAATTAAATTCAATTTTAAATTCATACATTTACTCTTTTTGAGATTTTGAGAATACCCTATGTTTATTTCATTTTCCATAGATTATAGTTGTTATTATAATTAATAATTAAATATCATTGGATATTATAATGTTTCCATGTGAAGATATTTATTATTTATAGATACCATCATATTTATATGATACAAAGGTTAATAATAATGATCAATTTTTTAGAAACCAATTTTTTGTATTAAGTAATTATATCTAAAATTGAACAATGAAACATTATGAAAAAATTTATTGCATTGAAGTATATATAAATATTTTTTAATATGAATAATTCCATTAGATTATGTAGAAAAAATATTTTAGCTATTGATAAACATTTTGTTTTATATGATCTTGGATAATCAGTTAAATATGGGAATACACTTTTAATTATATAGATAACTAATGGAATGAAAAGTGATTTGTAGACTAAGTTAATAATTATATTTAAAGAGGATATCTCCATATTTTTGGGCTTGTACAATGAAAGGTATTATGTAAACTATGAATTTTTATTTTTATTAAATTTTTATGTCATTATTTTTATTTGTTATGTAGTGTCATTTATATATGGAAACAATATGTTTCATTTATTGGTCTTACTATTTAATTTTATAGAGTAATGAAATGTTTTATAATATGATGGTTTATTCATTTTTTGAATTATCTTACCATGTGATAGTAATTTTAGATATTTTAACGTCAAAGGATAGGTTTAATATCTTGATTCCAATTTTTATGGGTTTTTGGTCCATTAAAATTTTATTTTTGTGCTTTTGAAACTGAAACATTCTCCTTGAATACTCCTCATTTGGGGAAAATGGTAAGATTGTGATTGAAACTGATTAATGAATTTAATATATAATTTTCAAGTAACTGTTGTTTTTTTCAATATATTATACGATGATAAATTCATCATCCCTATGTAATGGATATCCAAACAATATTTTTTCATATTATTATAATATATTATGGTATCAATGAGAATTTTTAATCATCTTTGGTTTATGGTTTTGTGGTTTTTAACATTATCTTGATCATTCTGTTTGATATGATCAATGGTCTATATCACATTACATAATGGTTTAAAAATTTCATTGAATATAATTTCTCCACTTTCCTCTTATGTTCTCATACTCATTATCCTAGTATGTGTTATTCAATATTAATTAATATATCCTTTTACTTATTATCAATAAGAGGATTTATCAACCATTTTTACGATGTGGGTGTTGAATGAATGTAATTTTTTAACATGTAAATAATTTTAATAATGAATTAAATTGAATATTATGATTATAAGATTTATTAAAGTTGTTAGTATGTAACAACCCATGATTTTAGAAATGAAAACTATGTTTGGTAGCATATTGGACACAATACACCGAGTTTAAACAAGCAGAAAAATATATTACTGTTATAACATATCTGTTAAATTTGAAGCTATGAATAGTATGAAATAAAATTTGAAATATATATATGAATATAATACTAAATATAAAATATTTATAATTTCTTTAAAAAATCAATTTGTTTGAAATTTGTATTATTCTTAAAATATTGTTTATTAAAAAATGATATTTATTAATTTTTATGTAAAAATATTATAAAAAAAATTTGCATCATTTTGAAACTATATATGATAATATTAAAATCAATTTATAAATCCTTATATAAAATATTAATTCGGGTGACATTGTATGATTCTTGGGAAAATGTTGATTATTGTGAACAGTGAAAAATACCGATTTTTAAAAATATGTAAATTATTTTAAGAAAAAAATCAATTAAATGTTTCATTATATCATTAATTTGAGTGAAATTTAAAAAATAAATATTGATTTATATACAATCTATATAATTCATTTTAAATCAAATTTATGTTAGATTTTAGTATATGTTTCCTTTTAAGTTGAAATGTGAGATTTTTCTAGAAAATTTGAAAAGTGCATAATGGTAATCTATTTTAATTAATATAAGGAGTCCATAATGGGTAATTTTTTAAAAGGATGGTATATATTTTATATCATTATTTATAAATTTATATTCATAAAAGTATTTTTATTAGTCACATATTTATTATAAATTCATTTTTTGAATGAAAAACAAAACTCTGGGAAGGATTCATTTTCATCACATTTGCGGGTATTGTTTTAAATTTATTTTTCATATTATTTAAATTAAATTTATTAAAATACAATATAAATATTAAATAAAAATAATTTACATTATATAATAAGGTCAGATTAATGTTTTTCTATCATGAATAATGAAAACTATAAAGATTAATTACCATGGTTATGGTGAAAATGATATAACCTAGTGTCCATATAAATTTATAAGGGTAATAACAATATAAGATTTTCTATAAAAATTTTCATATGAACTTGATTGAACATATTATAAATAATTATTTATAATAAAAAATTCTAGACATTTTTTACAAGTTAAAAACAATATTACAAGTTTTTCATTTCGAAATTTAGAATTTTCCAGTCAGCTAAATTATAAAAGGTCACCACCATTACTATAATCATGAAAACATAAACCAATTTTATTCAATCAATAAAGTCAAAATAACATCATAAAATCTATCCCATCATACATTAATCCATGTTAGGGTTATAAATGCATTCTATTAATACATTATTATAATAATAAGGTGTTATATGAATAATTAAAAATTTTCACTATACCTTTTTTCGTTATTTCTTTTTCAACCTTCTTAAATTATTCATAAACTATACTAATTAGATAATAATATTACATTATATATAGTGATATTATATTCTGTTAATTATATCATCTAAATCAACATGATCAACCATCAATTAGCATATGAAATCATATATCATTTATACGTGGGTCAACTGTATAGTGATCCATTGCCATTTGTTTTCTATCATCACCTTTCACAGTTTAATTAATTATGGATTAAAATTATTTAAAAATATAACCGATTTGTAATATATTAATACTTATATATTTATTAAATCACATATCCCTTTTTTACATTCTGTATTTTGGGTTATATAATAATTTTATTTTTCGGTACATAAGACTACCTCCTCGCATAGTGTTGTGATTCATTTTTCCCTAATAGTTTACAAGAATGTTAGTAAGGATAATTATAATTAATATATGTTATATATCTTGAATAATAATTTTACTATGTACATATTAATCATTATAAAAATATAATATAACATTATATTTCTTACACTAAAAAATGATAACATAATTCATTTACCTGTGGTCTACCAACTCCACAAAGTTGTGCGATTATTTTTCCTAACTAAAAAAAATAATGATATATAATTGAATATTTATGGAAAAGATATGTACCTTAATATATTATTAAAAATCCAGATCTATAAGGTAATACATTCCATTTTCTATAACAATAATCGTTAACATGAGACATTACTCATGCGTATGTATGACCCACCATCTCTGAGATCAAAACATAGTAAAATTTTCATAATGTTTTCTATTGATTAGTTTAAAAAGTATGTCTTTTGAATCAATGTAATATTTATGTAATGATAATTATTTTTAATATTTATAACCAATGACAACTTTGAACATGGTCAATGCACCAAATCTATTTACAAATAATTAATCGAACATCCTCAAAACATGTGAGAAAGAATAAAATAATTAAAAATATAAATAGTTAATTAATAATAAATAATGTAAATGAATTTATTTTATATTATTAAACCATAAAAATATTCATAATAAAACATATAATTGATTTATTATTATACCTATGTTTAAGGACATACAAGGTAGGACAGGAATCATGGTAGGAGATGTATTTTATTTTATACATGGTTCAATTCTCTTCTATATCCATGAAATCTATAAAAAATTAAACATGCTATTTATAAACATAAAAAATTTACTAAAATATAGTTTATATATCCTTTAATCTAATTATAAAGGTTTATTGAAGGATTTTTTTTAAAAGTTTCAAAATAGTTATTTCTGACACTCTTTTACAATTTTTTTTAAATAATTTTTATTAATAAGATTAATGACATGAATGAATTGTACATAAATATTTTCCATTATATTAATATAATGTTTCATTTAAATTTTTTAAAAAAAAATCCAAATAAAACTATTTTTCATATATATAATGAATTTTTTGTTTTAATAATTATTTTGTTGTGGAATATATTATTTTCCCCCAAAATGTTTCTAATTATGTTTTAGTGGTATTTCCATTCATTAAAATCCACAAACCTTATGTAAATTATGAAAAAATGGTAATATTTCATAATAACGAAATCATCAATTTTTCTCTAGATGAATTATGATTATCTAAAATAGATTGTCATGGAATATGTTTCTTTTCCATTGATGAATCATTATAAAGTAATATTATTATAGATATTGTTTTTTCCATGACATAATAATATTTCAAAGTGGTTATCATGGAAACAAATTATTTTTTATTGATTAATCATTTTATCCAAAAAATAAAGGCTATTTCAATTATTATATATTGAAATGTGTTCTCTTTGTTATTTAGTCATGATTATATACATGGAAATTGATTCTAATGATGAGTGGTCCTATTATAATCCAAGTCTGTGTGGTACAATTTTAAACCAAATATGATTTGTTACATTATAAAACAAATATCGGTGGTTACATTTTTAACAAAGTGTGATTCCATGGTAATTCATGGAATAGTGGGTTTTTTATAGCCATATAATTCATATGGTACTCTATAGATGGAAGTAAAACATATTGTATTTTACATTTGTAATAAGTGATGTAAATATAATTTCCAAGATACCAAGATGTATTATATGTGCTTGATATGGGTATATAATGTCACCTATGATTTGTATTGACATCCCATAGATTATTATTATAGATTCTGATGAATCTTTACTTTGTAATATCCTTATACCATGTTTTCATGATCAGGCTCTTATGTAATTATTGGTATGAATGTTATTATGATATTCTCATATTGTTGAATATGAAATCATATTTTAAATTTATTATTATGACCATTATGACATTAAATGTCAAATTATTACATTTATCTTTATTAATTTTTAGCTCATCCTTCTTATTTTTCATTACCATTGGTGATAATGATTGTGGATGAATGAAATATTTCTAGAAGGGTTTCGAATGGAAGACTGAAGATATCCTAAAGTGTAATATCAAATGTTGGGTATAGTAGGAGGTGATGTTTATCTTTATGAACCATCGTTTATGAATCCATAATGATAATAATTTTTCTCAATTCTCTAAAAATGAATATCAAAGTGGTCTTTTGTAATTTAATTTCATTATAATTTTCCATATGACAATTCATGTTTTGGAAGGATAAATTTGTGTGACCATCAACAGTATCAAAGCATAAAATCTAAATTTTTTGTATTAATTTTCAGATCAGAGAGTATGAATTTTGGGATGTTATAATATTAAACAAAAAATTTTATTTCCATGAAAATGGAAAATGAAATGTAATATTAAAATAAATAAGTTGTTAGGATGATGGAATTGTATAAGTTAATAGAAAAGTTGTATATTAAACTAACATAAAGTAGTCAAAAAGTATCTTATTCAAAAAAAGTTTTATTTTGAACAATTTTTTTAAAATCATAAAATGGGATAAAATCACATTAATAATATTCAATCATTTTTAGAAAAAATGGTTATTTAAGAAAAAAAATTTGACAAAAGAGACAAATCGAGACTATTTTAAAAAAAAGTTCATATCCATTTATTGAGTAATTAATGTGACAAATATGAATTGAAATCACATTATCTCTATAAATTACAATCAGATAAGAACATTCAAGGTATTATTGGGATATTAGTTATAAATTTTCATCATCAGAATATTATTCAAGATGGATCCCGTGAAATGATGACATTGTAAAATAATCCCCTTACCACTTTGGTAACATTTGAATAAAATCCTCATGAAAGTGAGAACCATATATACATAGGAAAACACTAATAATTTTCATGTTTATAATCATGAAATAAATAATTTTTTATTATATATACCACATACAAATATGTAGTGTGGAATACGGCATGTTTCTAATAGAAATAAAAGTGTGAAAAAAAAATTGTAACACATGTTCCACTTGAATTAAAATAACTCTAATATCCTATATAGTAATTTGATGATGATTATGATTATATTCCAGAGTCTTTTACATACTTATAATATCATATATTGAAAAATCATTTCTACACATATTAATTAATAATTCATTATCAAAATCATTATTTAGAGGTTGTAGCTATTTTATATGGATGTTTTAGATCTATGGTTCTTGTAATTGTACAAGGATCCATATTAAATCATATCCAGAATGTAGAACATAATATAAACATAAAATATACTTATTAGGACCCAGCCTTAAACATTACATAATATTGAATTAAATGAATAATTCACATTCAGTATATTTTCAGGTTTAGAGTTTTAGAGAATTAGGCCATAACTATTACATTACAACTTGAATATTACAAGTAGAAACTATGTAACATCCACAAATGATAAAGAGTAAAATTACTAAATGATATGACTCATGTCAACAAGCTACACCTTAATCTTCAGGAGACTGACTAATTATATCTCCAATGTTAAGCGTGTTTGGCCTAGAGTAGTGATCAGGATGGGTGACCATCTGGGAAGTTTCCCAGGGTGTGTGTGAGTGAGGACAAATCACACTGGAAAGGACATGTGTTGGCCTATGGGGACTGTCATTAGTCAGATGACCCGTTCATGCGTATGGGTGGACCCTGAGGTGGGCCCCACGTCTTTGTGGAGCAACTGGTGGTACCAGGTGGGTCAGGACCTGACGGTCATGTTAAAGGGGGGTGTTGGTGCTGTCACCGGGGCCCAGTTGTCACATTTGGTATCAGAGGTGGAACACACCCTTAAGTGTGGTGCACTACCTAGGTTGAGATGTAGGGCCCACAATGAGGGCATTATGCTATAAAGGGGGGGGGGGGTGATTGTAACATCCCCAAATGATAAAGGGTTAAATTACTAAATGATATGACTCATGTCAACAAGGTGCACCTTCCTTTTCGGGAGCCTGACTAATTAGAACTCCAATGTTAATCGTTCTTGGCATGGAGTACTGATCAGGATGGGTAACCTTCTAGGAAGTTTCCCAGGGTGTGTTGGAGTGATGACAAAGCACAATATAAAGGACATGTGTTGGCCTGTGGGGACTGTCATTAGTCAGATGACTCGTTCTGGCATGTGGGTGGATCTTGGGGTGGGCCTCACGTGTTTGCGGGGAAACTGGTGGTACTAGGTGGGTCAAGACTCGATGGTCATGTTAAGGCGGGGTGTATGTGCTGTCACCGGGGCCCATTTGTCGCACAATACTACTCAGTATCCATTCTTTTCATAACATAAAAACTCTTAAAGAGAAACATGTCTAGTTCCATGTTTTATACATCATGAATTTTCCTTGATCCCATCCTTTACCATATTCTTCTTTAAATCCTGTGGAAAACATTTTAAAAACATGGGATGAGCATAAAAGATTAGTAAGGGATATAAAATAAGGAAGGATAACATTATCCCATCAATAAATAAAAATCAATGAAACCATGTGTTTCAATCATAACATACCTTATAAAATCATGAGATTTATGAATAACACACACAAATCATATTTCATAAAGGTTACTTATGGAATCCATATCAAACTTACATTCTAGCTATAACAGATACATAGGGAGTTACACTTGGAATACCCATCACAGTATATTCCTTAAATCTATTATAAAAAACATCATGTTTACCTCCATCACGTTACCCAATGCATTAGAGAGCTATCTCGGGCTCAGTCGCCCTAGGTTTGTTACGGAACCATTCGTATACGTAAACAATGCCCAATAACCATACATAATCATAACTTATAACACATGTATGAATTAAAGATAAAATTTCCACATTATAATATTTCAAATCAAGATATTGAAATAAACAATGTTTTATCAAATTATTTTCAAAAAAATTTAAAAATGGATTTTTGAATCAAAGTGTCTCATACCACATTGAAGATTTTAAATGAATTATCATTTGAAAACATTAATGTCTATAAAAATAAATCATAAAAACCATTTTGAAAACATGGACGTTAATGAGATATATTTATAAGAATAAATCTTTAAAACATTTAAAATTATATTTTAGTTAATGTGTTTTTTAACAAAAAGAGAGACAATTGAATACAAATAATTGAGGAATAAAATTTAATCAGAACATTATAATATCATGATAATAAAGGTATAAATGATAGAATATGTCAAAGTACAGTATATACACCATATAATAGTGAATTTGTTCATAACAAAAATGAAGTCTCAATGGAAATTTAAATTGAGATGAAATCCCTTATAAAGATGGTATCCTTCATTTAAGGATAAATTAATCACATAATTATGTGTGAGAATTAAAACTACACCCAATATATGTGTATATTAATTTTAAAACAATAAGAGTTCATTCACACATATTCATAGGATGACATGTTCAATAAGTACAATTTTAACCCAAAGAATTGAAATTTGGTTAAGCGGTTCCCTTGTAAAAATTCGACAGCCTAACGACGTCACTTTAAAATTCAGAAAATGAGTTGATGAGATAAAAAAGGGAATCTCATCACTTGTATATAATGTTTATATCAATAAGGATATATAAGAACATATCCCAACATAATAATATGTAAATTAAAAGACATAACAAAAAAAGACTTTTATAAAGAGGAGGGTGAATAGTTCCCTTATCAATTTGGTAACTTACAAAACATACACCAAATGAAAAACGGATCATAAAATGAAGATGTAAATACTCATAAATGAAATTATATTACATAAATTGTAAAATCATGGGATGTACATACACCACACAAAAGAAAATAGTGGCAAATATAGAATGAATCTCACAGGAATAAAAAGTGAGATGAAACCCTTTACCACGTTGTTATCAACAGAGTCATATGACCAAAAGTTAATAACCACAAAATGAATCACATAATACCATGAATATAATTAGAATCATGATACTACATATCAAATGGATGTAAACAATACACTACATGTAATGAATAAGGGGCGAACAATGGAAATCTCACAGAATTAAAAGTGAGATAAGAAAATCCCTTACAAACTTTCAGCAGCCTAACGAAGCCACTAAAAAATGCACCATTCATGGAGACGATAATCCGTACCTACGCATGAATGCTAATTTCATTTATATTTCTTAATTTAATAGAATTAAAAAATAATGATACATAGGTATATTATAATTCTAGTATAATATCATATATAATATCATTACCTCTATCCTTTATACATCCCAAATAAGGCAATAATGAGTCACATCACATTGATGGGGTGGTAGTCCGCGCTTCCCCAAATGAGATTATTGTATTTCCCCACTATGGAAACCATAAATGCGTGATATAAATGGAAAATAAAGAGGCAGGAAGAAAACATAAACATAATATATATCATATATAAATACTGTTCCATCGTAAAGGCCACCATGAGAGGCAGTTGGAGATATTTGAAGAATCATCGTTTCATGAGGCGTTAGTTTTCCATCCACGGAAACATTATGTTCTGAATCCATTAGATCGAGATGTGTGTAAGTTTAGTTCAAATACATCTCATAAGAACATCCTAGTATATTTTGGATACTAGTGTTGTTACAATATAGAAGAATAAAAAGGGTTTAGGGGTTGGAGAAGTAAAATAAAAGATAACAATTTAAGAAAAACTGTTACTTTTAATTTGGGTAACTCCCTTTGGTTTGAACCAAAGACGTTTTTGAAGTGCCTTATTTCTAATGTAAGGCTCTTAAGGGGATAAGAGGGATGTAGGGAGCTTAATTGTGCAGATTTTGGTCGAGCCAAATGGCTTGACAGGTGTGAGGAATTGGATAGAAATGGTCTTCTTTTATAAGGGAGAGTAGGGGCTCTTTAGGAAAGTGTGAAAATATTATTTTATTATATAATGATATTCGGTTTCAAAAGGTCCAAAAATAATTATAGATGAAGATAAGACGACTTATGGTCGAAATAAAATCATCCAATCATAATTGAACATGTTTTAGATAATATTTTCATAATTATAATTTTATTTATTAAAATCATTTATTAATGAGGTAAATAATGCACCGTTATTGTGTCATAAATAATTAAATTTATTTGATGTCTAAAAATTATAAAAAAATACCATGATGTAGGAAAAATTTTTATATTTATAATGAATATTTATAGTCGAAAATATAAATTATATAACACCTTATAAAAATTAATTATTGAAAGATTTTTGTTAATGTTAATTATGTCTTTACGTTATATTAATTAATATAAATTGTCATTATCACTCCCATGTGGATCAATGAGGTCCCAAAAGCGACCCAAAGATGACCATAGTCTTTAATGACTCAACCAATAAGGTTTGAAAATGTGTTATGTTAATTTTGAATTATTATAATATTCTTTTAACATTGAATTACCCTATTTACCTTTAAACACGATAAATAAAATTCAAAAGTTACTATTCACTAATAAATGTTTTCATATTAATGAACCACATTTACATATTAATGACAACAATGGATGTTGGATTTTTGAAATTTAATTCAGGGATGTGGTAAAATTTCATTTAAATGAAAAAGTCAGTTTTTTTAACTACCACTAAGTGGTTTCACTATTCATCAAAAATTGATGTTCTTGAAAAAAATAAAAAAAAATAAGCCTAATATATATTTGATATTCCGAATTCAAAACTGATCTCTATTATTGAAAATTAAAAAAAAATAAGTATAATTAATTAACTTGATGATTAATTCCTGTTTTCAAAACAAATTACCTTTTTTTAAGTAACAATAACTACCAAATGATTGATACTTGTTTATGTCAAATTTCAAAACGAAATTAATTACAATGATCCACATTGGATTAAATGGTAAAAATATATTTTAATCTAAATTTAAAACTAATTAAAAATATAATATAAAAATATAAATAAATTAAATTAAAAAGAACTTTTGAATTAAAACACAATATTTTTCACTATTCATTTAAAAAAGAACTTTATAGGAAAAATTCCAAAAATATACACAAAGTAAATTTTGATGTCCCAATTATAAAGAAGGATTTTATTTGCTCATATAGAATGTATTAATGTGACCAAAACTAGATTTAAAAAGTGTTCTCCATTAAAAGGAGATAAATCAGCCATTTAATGTAAATTATGCTTAAAATTCAATTAATTCAAATTTCATGTCTCTAACTTTTATTGGATAAATGTAAATACATTTAACAAACATGTGTAATAATATTGTATTTAATTTTGATCATTAATTCCAATACAACGGCTAGGAGTTGACAACCATTTAAAATAATAATATTATATTATTAGTGTGCAACGTAAGATTTCAATGAAATCCATTTTTGCGTATCATGTAAGTTATCAAACATATCAACCATATTAAAGTAAAACTAATATTTAATTCAATAATATTAATAAATTTAAAATATGTATTATTCATTATTTACCTGGGATGTTACATCCTTCCCCCCTTTTGGGAATTGCATCCTCATAATTTAAAAAAATGGGCTCGGAAACATCATTGAATGTCCCACATCGGAAAAAGAGTCAGTAAAAATATCACTTTAAAAGAAATAAAGAGAAGCACAATGGTCACCCGAGTTAACCCATATTAAGATTCCATGAAAATATGGATATAGAGGAGAAAAAAAGGGACAATTTCTGATGGAGAGTGTTAGGAAACACGTTTAGGAGAAAGTTAACCACCAGAAAATCACAAACTTGTGGTGAGTTAAACAGTCTTTGATTACCTAGTAGGAATATTTAACGGACAAGGTTTTTGTTTAAAGTTACATTTAATTGTGGAATTTATTTACGAGATTATCCAAAAACATAAGGAAATATTCATGTCATGTATACATTAATATTTTACTGGATTTCTAACACAAACTCACATTTTCTCTAAAAGATGAATATTCAAGATGGAATTTTTTTTCATATTAAGAGCGCTATAATCAACTTCGAGAGAATCACATAATACCCAAAAGATAAACTATATATTTACCATGTCTTTAGATATTAACTAAAACCAAATGGTTTAGTATAAGATCTGATAATCACCAAAAGGATAATCATTTATAAAAAGAAATACTACTCTTAATCACCGAAATTCAACAAAAAAACCCAATGTTTAAGAAAGACAATAAAATAAACAGTTATCCTTAAAATTCATCAAAGTAATCCAAAGTAAGATTTAAACCCAAATATCTGAAGGATTTAATCACATAGTCTTCCAAGGTAAATCATAACATTTATCTCCAAATTACATCAGTTACTCTTAATGTCTCATACAGAAAAGTAATTAACCGAATCACATATCTTCCATGATAGGTTAATCATTTCCATAGATAACCCAAAATCAACTTATTCCTTATTCATAATATCATCTAACTAAAAATAATTAGTCAAACTAACCAGGGACTTCAAGTAGTCCAGTGGTAGGTGATAAATAGCAGTCACACTTCGGTTGTGGGTTCGATTCCCATATCTTCGTCCGACGCGACGGGTTGTCAAACGTTTTGCGTATTTTCTCTTTTCAAAAACTATATAATTTCATAGCATTCCCAAAAGAGAAAAATTCATCAAAAATAACCGTTACATATTTTAAACACAGAGGTTATCTAAAAACTTTTGTCTTGCATCACAAAATGTATTAACTAGTAATTTATTAAAATTCAAGGATCATATAAACCCAAATGGTTCTTTATAATTACAAACACAAAAAACAAATATAATAATTCCATGAAAAAAAAATTCATATATCAAACTTTAGGGTTACACATACTATAAAGAGTCTTCTATTGTAATCCCATCCTTAAAAGAACCTTAATACTTTTAAGCATTTCACCGTCATGAAATCTACAATGACTCATGAATCCCTTATATGATGACCTCTTACTCATTCAATGTTCTTCATGATCAATTAACCATTCTTTACCAAATTATTCTGAAATAATTCTTTCCTACAAACAAAATCATGAATCATATCCTAAGATTTCAATAATAAGAAAATATATGATAAGAAATAACCCATAACTTTCATTGGTCATTGTCATTTTCTTCATCCTCAATTGGAATAGAATTAGGTATTTGTAAACGAATATTTGTACAATCCTCGTAATTTCATTCCCAAAAATTCTTCATAGTACATGTTTCTGCATAATAACCATGCTCACAACATTTAAAACATTCAATTGATCATTTTGAAAGAACTTCATTCCCTTTCCTAGAGTCAACTGGATGCTTCCTTTTTCCATGGAAGGTTTTGGCTTTATGACCTTCATTTCAACATCTCTAGCGTCTTTCTTTCCCATTGAAACATTTTGTTATGTGTTTCATCCCACATCTTTGATACATATGTTTTTTAACATAATTACCATTTTGATTATTACATGAACATCTGTAGGGATTTATTTCTTGCATATATGATATCTTATAAAAATAACTGATGTTCAGGTGGTCAATAATGACTCCAGATAGTCGGTTGAGAATAACCACAAGAGTTCTCATTGCATCTCCCATATCATTTAGCTACTCGTTCAGAAATTTTCATTGTTTTCTTCACATCCACTGCTACTTTGGTGCCTGCTAGATCCAGCCATTTACTATAACCAAAAGTTAGTGTGAGTATATTAGTAAAATCATCATATAATATCTTATGGGGAGGGTAAACACTAAGATATACTTATTCATGTTATCTTAAACTCCTTCACATTATAAAAATAACTATGACTCTTTCTAAAATACTAACCATTTTGGTAATGTCACTTATGATTAAATTGTACCCTAACCTCTAAAGTTATCTAAACCGACCTCTGATACCAGCTATAAGGAATCAGACATAAACATTACATAATATTTAGTAAAATGAATAATTCACGTTGAGGATATTTTCAGGTGTAATGTTTTAGAGAATTAGGCCATAATTATTACATTAAAACATGAATATTACAAGTAGACACTAATACTCAGTATCCATTTTTTTCATAAAATAAAAACTCTTAAAAACAAACATGTCTAGTTCCATGTTTTAGATAGCATGACTTTTCCATGATCCCATCCTTGACCCTATTCACCATTAAGTCTCGTGGAAAACATTTCATAAACATGGGTTGAGCATAAAAGATCAGTAAGGGTTATAAAATAAGGAAGGAATGCATTATCCAATCAATAAACACAAATCAATGAACCCATACTATTCAATCCTAACATACCTTATGAAATCATGAGATTTATGAATAACACACACAAATCATAAATCATTAAGGTTACTTAAGGAATCCATATCAAACATAGATTTTAGCTATCACAACTACATAGGGAGTTACACTTGGAATACCCATCATCGTATATTCCCTAAATATCTTAGGAGAAACATCACATTTACCTCTGTCACGTTTCCCAATGCATTGGAGAGCTATCTTGGGCTCACCCACCCAAGGTTTATCACAAAACCACCCGTATACGTAAACAATTCCCAATAACCATACATAATAATAACATATAACACATTTATTAAGTATATATAACATTTCCACATTCCAATATATCAAATCAATATATTTAAATAAACAATGTTTTTTCAAATAATTTTCAAAACCATTTAAAAACAGATTTTTGAGTCAAAGTGTCTCATACCACTTTGAAGATTTTAACTGAATTATCATTTAAAAAATATAACGTCCATATAAATTAATCCTAAAACCCATTTTTAAAACATGTAAATTAATGAGAAATATTAATAAGAATAAATCGTTAAAACATTTAAAATGATATTTTAGTTAAAGAGTTTTTAACAAAAAGAGAGACACTTGAATACAAATAATTGAGGAATAAAATTTAATCATAACTTTATAATATCATGACAATAAAAGTATTCATTATATAATATGTCAAAGTATAGTATATACACCGTATAAGAGTGAATTGGTTCATAACAATGATGAAGTTTCAATGGAAATGGAAATTGAGATGAAATCCCTTATAAAGATGGTATCCTTAAATTTAGGATAAATCAATCACATAATTATGTGTGAAAAATATAAATACACCCAATATAACTGTATATTATGTGTAAAAAAATAAGAGTTCATTCACAAATATTCATATAATTACATGTTCAAGAAGTACAATTTGAACCCAAAGAATTTAAAAATGTTTAAGAGGATCCCTTGTAAAAATTTGACAACCTAACGGCGTCACATTAAAATTATGAAAATGAGTTGATGAGATAAAAAAGGGAATCTCATCACTTGGATATAAATTTTATATCAATAATGATATATAATAACATATCGAAACATAATAATATGTACATTAAAATACATAACAAAATTAAGTCTTTTATAAAGAGGAGGGTGAATAGTTCCCTTACCGATATGGTAACATACAAAACATATGACACATGAAATAAGGATCATAAAATGAAGATGTAAATACTCATAAATAAAATTATTTTACATAAAGAGTACAATCATGGGAAGTACATACACCAAACAAATGGAAATAGTGGCAAATATAGCATGAATCTCACGGGATTAAAAAGTGAGAAGAAACCCTTTACCACGTTGTAATCAACTGAGTTGTATGACCAAAAGTTAATAACCACCAAATGAATAACAGAATACCATGAATATAATGAGAATCATGAAAATATATATCAAATGTTAGTACACAATACACCACATGCAATGAATAAGTGGTGAACAATGGAAATCTCACAGAATTAAAAGTGAAATAAAAAAATCCCTTACAAAATTTCGGCAGCCTAACGGCGCCACATAAATGTTTTTAAAATGAATTGATGATAGAAAGAGGGGGTCTCTCATAATATTAAAATAAAAATTACATTATGATGAATATAAAATAACATCCTCCAACATAAGAACATGGAGCATAGAAGAAGTGTCATAAAAGAGAGTACTTGAAAAGAAAGAGAGAGGTAGGATCCCTTACCTCGTGTCTGATTTTACTAGATCGTTCTTTAATATCCTGAATAAAAAAACTAATGTTAAATTATACTTGATTAAGAACATTTTTAAAGTTTATTATTCCTTTTATATCACTTATTACCATTTATAAACATTATGTAATCATTTACGTTAATAATGTTCGTTTTGTTGATATTTGGTACTTGAGTCAAAAATGGACTCCTTATAATTACATGTTGTTCTTGTGGTCAAAGTTTAATTATATCCAGAATTATATTCATGATTTAGATATCTTATTTTTAATATATATCCAGTTTTTGCATGTATTTATAATAGTACATAACATTTAGAGGTAAGAAATAAAATGCACCGTTCATGGCGACGGTAAGCCGTACGTACGCATGAACGCTACTTTCAATTCTATTTCTTATTTTAATGGAATTAATACATAATGAAACATAGTTATATTAAAATTTTAGTATAATATAATATATAATATCATTAAATCTATCCTTTAGACATCCCAAATAAGGCATTAATGAGTCACATCACTTTGAAGGGGCGATAGTCCACGCTTCCTCAAATGAGATTATCATATTTACCCACTATGAAACCATAATGGTGTGATATAAATTGAAAATACAGAAGCATAAATAAAACATAAACATAATATATATCATATATTAATACTGTTCCATCATAATAGCCACCATGAGAGGCGGTTGGATATATTTGAACAATCATCGTTTCATGAGCCGTTAGTTTTCCATCCACAGAAACATTATATTATTCATCCATTAGATGGAGGTGTGTCTGAGTGTAGTCCAAATACATCACATAAAAACATAATAGTATATTTATTATAATGGTTTTTTTAAAAAATAGTGGAATAAAAATATTTTAGGGGTTGGATAAGTAAAATAAAAGAAATCAATTTAAGAGAAACTGTTACCTTTAATTTGGGTAACTCCCTTTGGTTTGAACCAAAGGAATTCTTGAAGTGCCTTATGCCTAAGGTAAGGCTTCTAAGAGGAGGAGAGGGATGTAGGGGGCTTAATTTTATAGTGTTTGGTCGAGCCAAATGTCTTGAGAGGTGTGATTAATTAGATAGAAATGGTCTCCATTTATAAGGGAGAGGAGGGGCTCTTTAGGAAAGTGTGAAAAATATTATTTTATTATATAATGATATTCTATTTCAAAAGGTCCAAAATTAATTAAATATGAATATTATATGACTCATGGTCAAAATAAAACCATCCAATCATTATTGGAAATGTTTTGTATAATATTTTAATCGTTTTAATTTTATTTATTTAAATCATTTATTAATGAGGTAAATACAACACCATTATTGTGTCATAAATAATTTAATTTATTTGATGTCTAAAAAATATTAGAAAAAAACCATGATTTAGAAAATCACTTTATATTTTTAATGAATATTTATAGTCCAAAATATGACTTATATATAACCATATAGAAATTAATTACTAAAATATTTTTGTTAATGTCAATTTTGTCTTTTCATTAAATTTATTAATCTAAATTGTCATTATCACTCCCAAGTGTCTCAATGGGTTCCCAAAATCGACCTAAAGATTCCCATGGGCGTTAATGATTCATACAATAAGGTTTGGACATGTTTTAAGGTAATTTTAAATTATTATAATATCATTTTAACCATGAATTACCCTACTTACCTTTAACCGCGGTAAATAAAAGTGAAAAGTTAATATTCACCAAAAATTATTTGCATCTCAATGAACCAAATTTTATTTCATGATGACAAAAATGTATATCAGATTTTTGAAATAAAATTCACAAAAGTGGTAGAATTTCATTTAAATGGAAAAGTCAGTTTTTTAAACTACCACTTGGTGGTTTAAATATTCATAAAAAATTGATGTTTTTCAAAAAAATACAAAATTTTTTCCTAAGCTATATTTGATATTCTGAATTCAAAAATGATCTCTATTATTCCAAATTCAAAAAATATAAGTGTAATTAATTAACTTTAAAATTAAGTCCTGTTATCAGAACAAATAACGTATTTTTATGATTCAATAACTATCAAATGATTGATACCTGTTTATGTCCAATTTCAAAGTGAACGTAATTCCAAAGAACCACATTGGATTAAATTGTAAAAATATATTTTAATTTAACTTTAAAAACAATTAATATGATAATTTAACCATATAAAGAAATTATATTAAAAGGCACTTTTGAATTAAAATACAATATTTTTCATTATTCATTAAAAAATGAACACTATCGGAAAAATTAAAATAATTTACACAAAGTAAATTTTGATGTCCCCATTAAAAAGAAAGAATTTATTTGGTCATATATAATGTATTAAATTGACCAAAACTATATTAAAAAATGTTTCTCTCTAAAAAGGCGATAAATCAGCTTTTTAATGTAAATTATGCTTAAAATTAGATTCATTCACATTTTAAGCCTCTAACTTTTGTTGGATAAATGTAAATACATTTAAAAAACACATATAATCATATATTATTTAGTTTTGTTCATTCCTACCAATAAAACGGCTAAGAGTTTTCTACTATTTAAAATAGTAATATTATATTATTAGTGTGCAATGTAAGATTTCAAAGAAACACATTGTTGCGTATCAGGTATGCTATCAAACATATAAACCCTTTTAAAGTAAAATAAATATTTAATTCAAATTTTTTAATTAATTTGAAATATGAGTTATTCTTTATTTACCAAGTATGTTAAATTATTCCCCCTTTTGGAAATTGCGTCCTCACAATTTAAAAAAATTGGGCTTGAAAACATCATTGAAAGTCCTGCGTTGGAAAAAGAGTCAGTAAAACTATCACATTAAAAGAATGAAAGAGAAGCACAATCGTCACATGAGTTAAAACATATTAATATTTCATTAAAACATGTATATAGAGGAGAAAACAAAGTGTCATGTTCAGATGGAGAGTGTCAGGAAACAAGTTTAGGAGAAAGGTATCCACCAAAAAATCACAAACTCGTGATCGGTAAAACAGTCTTTGATTCCCCAGTATGAAAAGTTAACGAAAATGGATTTTGTTTATGGTTACATTTCATTGAGGAATGTATTTATGAGCATAACCATAAACATAAGTAAATATACTTATATTTCATGTATATATTCATCTTTTACTAGATTTCTATCACAAACACATATTTTCTCCAAATGATGAATATTTAGGATGACTTTTTTTCACATTAAGAGCGTTATTATAAACATAGAGAGAATAACATAATCCAAAAAAGATTAACTATATAATTCCCATGACTTTAGATATTAACTTAAACCAAAACGTTTAGTATAAGATCTGAAAATCACCAAAAGGATAATACTTTTAAAAAATATATACTACTCTGAATCTCCAAAATTCAACAAAAATATCCCAAGGTTTTAGAAATACTATCAAATAAATTTTTATCCTAAAAAATATTCAAAGTAATCCAAACTAATATTGAAACCCAAATCTCTGAAAGATTTAATCCCATAGTCTTCCATGGTAAATCTTAACATTTATCTCCAAATAACATCAGTTACTCTTAAAGTCTCATACTTAAAAGTAATTTTCCTAATCATATATCTTCCTTGATAGGTTAATAATTTCCATAGATAACCCAAAATCAACTTATTCCGGATTCATGATATAATCTAACTAAAAATAATTAGTCATACTAACCGGGGAATTTACGTAGTCCAGTGGTAGGAGATAAATACCAGAAACATTTTGGTTCTAGGTTCGATTCCCACAACTTCATCCGACGCGATGGGATGTCACATGGTTTTCATGTTTTCCCTTTTCAAAAACTGAATTATTTTATAACATTCCCCAAAGAGATAAATTCATCAAAAATAACCTTAACATATTTTAGCCAATAAGGTTATCTAATAACTTTCGTTTTTCATCCCAAAATGTATTAACTAATAATTTCTTCAAATTCAAGGATAAAATAAACCCAAATGGTTCTTTAAAACTATAAACTCACACAAAAAATATAATTATTACTTGAATTTTTTTTCATATATCAAAAATCAAGGTTACACATACTATAAAGAGTCTTCTATTGTAATCCCATCATTAAAAGATCCTCAATACATAAGCATTTCACCATCCTCAAATCTACCATAACTCTTGAATCCCTTATATGTTGACCTCTTACTCATTCAACGTTCATCATGATCCATTGACCATTCATTACCAAATTATTCTGAAATAATTCTATCCTATAAACAAAATCATGAATCATATCCTAAGATTTCAATAATAAGAAAACATATGTTAAGAAATAATCCAAACCTTTCAATGGTTATTGTGAGTTTCTTCATCCTCAATAGGAATGGAATTAGTTATTGGTAAACGAATATGTGTATGATCATGGTGATCTCATTCCCGAAACTTCTTCATCGGACATTTTTTTTGCATAATGACCATGCTCACTACATTTAAAACATTCAATTGATATTTCATGAAGAACATCTTTCCCTTTCCTAGAGTCAACAAGATTCTTCTTTTTTCCATGGAAGGTTCTTCCTTTATAACCCTCATTCCCACATATATAGAATATTTATGTCCCTTGGAATAATTTTCCTATGTGTATATTTTCACATAGTTGACACATAGGTTTTTTAACATACTTACCTTTATGATTATTAACAGAACATCTGTATGGACTTATTTCTCACATATATGATGTCTTATAAAAATCACAAAGGTTCAGGCGGTCAGTCATGACTCTAGATAGTTGGTTGAAAATAACCACAACAGTTCTCATTGCAGCTCCTATATCATTCAGCTGCTTGTTCAGAAAACTGTCATAGTTTTCTTCACATCCACTGTTACATTAGTTCCTGCTAGATCTAGCAATTTACTATAACCAAATAAGTCAGTGTGATTATATCAGTAAAGTCATCACATAATATCTTATGAGGTGGGTAAGCACTAAGATATACATATTCATGTTATCTTAAACTCATTCGGTTTATAAAAATAACTATGACTCTTTCTAAAATCCAAACCATTATGCTAATGTCACTTATGCTTAAATTGTACCCTAACCTCTAAATTTATCTAAACCAACCTCAATATACCAACTATATGGACCCTACCTTAATCATTACATAATATTGAATTAAATGAATAATTCACAATGATGATATTTTCATGATTAGTGTTTCATAGAATTAGGACATTAATATTAAATTACAACATGAATATTATAATAAGACACTACAACTTAGTATTCATAATTTTCATAAAATAAAAACTCTTAAAAAGAAACATGTCTAGTTCCATGTTTTAGATAGCATGACTTTTCCTTGATCCCATCATTGAACCTATTCATCTTTAAGTCATGTGAAAAACATTTCAAAAACATGGGATTATCATAATAGCTCATTAAGTGTTATAAAATAAGGAAGGAAAACATTATCCCATCAATAAATACAAATCAATGAAACCATACTTTTCAATCATAACATACCTTATGAAATCATGATATTTATGAATAACACACACAAATCGTAAATCATAAAGGTTACTTATGGCATCCATATCAAACATAAATTGTAGCTATTACAGCTACATAGGGAGTTACACTTGGAATACCCATCACATTATATTGCCTAAATCTCTTAGGAGAAACATCACATTTTCCCCTGTCACGTTACACAATGCATTGGAGAGCTATCTCGGGCTCACCCGTGCTAGGTTTATCACGAAACCACCCATATACGTAATCAATGACCAATAACCATACATAATCAAAACATATAACACATGTATGAAGGAATGATAACATTTACACATTCCAATGTATCAAATCAAGATATTAAAATAAACAATGTTTTATCAAATCATTTTCAAAACCATTTAAAAAGAGATTTTTGAATCAAAGTGTCTTATACCACTTTGAAGAATTTAAATTTATTATCATTTGAAAACATTAATGTCTAAATAAATAAACCCTAACACCCATTTTGAAAACATGGAAAATAATGAGAAATATTATTAAGAATAAATCTTTAAAAACCTTAAAATTGTATTTTAGTTAAAGGGTTTTTTTAACAAAAAGAGAGACACTTGAATACAAATAATTGAGGAATAAAACTTATTCAAAACATTATAATATCATGATAATAAAGGTATTCATGATATAATATGTCAAAGTACAATATATACACCATATAAAAGTTAATTGGTTCATAACAACAATGATGTCTCATTGGAAATGTAAATTGAGATGAAATACCTTATAAAGATAGTATCCTTAAATTAAATATAATTCATTCACATAATTATGTGTGAGAAATATAAATACAAAAAATATAAGTGTATATTATGTGTAAAACATTCAGATTTCATTAACACGTATTCATAAGATGACTTGTTCAAAATGTACAATTTGAACCCAAAGAATTGAAATTGGGTTAAGAGGTTCCGTTGTAAAAATTTGTTAGCTTAACGGTGTCAATCTAAAATTCATAAAATGAGTTGATGAGATAAAAAATATAATATCATCACTTGGATATAATTTTTACATCAACAAGTATATAGAATAACATATCTCAACATAATATGATGTAAATTAAAATACATAACAAAAAAGAAGTCTTTTATAAAGAGGAGGGTGAATAGTTCTATTACCGATATGGTAACATACAAAACATACGCCACATGAAATAAGGATCATAAAATAAAGATTTAACTACTCATAAATGAAATTATATTACATAAAGAGTCCAATAATGGGTAGTACATACACCACAAATAAGTAAATTGTGAAAAATACAGCATGAATCTCACGGGATTAAAAAGTGAGACGAAACCCTTTACCATGTTGTAATCAACAGAGTCGTATGACCAAAAGTCAATAACCATCAAATTAATCACATAATAAGATGAATATAATGAGAATCATGATAATATATATCAAATGGAAGTACCCAATACACCACATGCATTGAATAAGTGGAAAAAATGGAAATCTCACGGAATAAAAAGTGAGATAAGTAAATCCCTTACAGAATTTCAGCAGCCTAACGATACCACTTAAAAATTCATTAAATGAATTTATGAGAGTAATAGAGGGTCTATAATCATATGAAAATAAAAATTACATTATGGTGAAAATAAACGAACATCCTCCAACATAAGAACATAGAGTATAAAAGAAATTAAATAATAGAGAGTACTTGAAAAGAAAGAGTGGTGTCAGATCCCTTACCTCGTGTCCGACTTGACTTTTCATTCTTTAATATCCTAAATATTAAACTAATGTAAATTTATAAATTTTTATGAACATTTTTCAAGTTTATTATTCCCTTTATATCACTTATTACCATGTTATAAACATTATCTAATCATTTATGTTAATAATGTTCGTTTTGTCCATATTTGGTACTTGAATAAAAATGGACTTTTTATAATTACATGATGTTCTTGTGGTAAAAGTTTCTTTATATCCATAATTATATTCAGGATTTAGATATCATATAAATCATATATATTTATTATATAATTTTATTTATAATAGTACATAACATTTAGAGGTATGAAATGAATTGCACCATTCATGGAGACAGTAATCCGTACGAACACATGAACACTAATTTCATTTCTATTTCGTATTTTAAAGGAATTAAAACATTATGATACATAGTTATATTATAATTAAATTATAATATAATATATAATATCATTAACTATATCCTTTATACATCCCAAATATGTCATTAACGAGTCAAATCACTTTGAGTGGGCGGTAGTCTGCGCTTCCTCAAATGAGATTATCGTATTTATCCACTATGGAAACCATAAAGGCGTGATATAAATGGATAATACAGAAGCATAAAGAAAACATAAAAATAATCTATATCATATATAAATACATTTCCATTGTAATGGACACCATGAAAGGCGATTAGAAATATTTGAACAATCATCGTTTCGTGAGGCATTAGTTTTCCATCCACATAAACTTTATGTTCTTCATCCATTAGATGGAGGTGCGTACAAGTGTAGATCGAATCCTTCTAATAACAACATACTATTATATTTATTATACAGGTTTTGATAAAAAATAAATTAATAAAAAGAGTTTAGGGGTTGGGGATGTAGAATAAAAGAAAACAATTTTAATGAAACTGTTACCTTTAATTTGGGTAACTCCCTTTGGTTTGAAGCAAAAGACTTCATGAATTGCCTTATGCCTAAAGTAAGGATTATAAGGGGAGGATAGGGATTTAGGGAGATTAATATTTCAGAGTTTGGACTAGCCAAATGGCTTGATAGGTGTGAGGAATTTGATAGAAATCGTCTCCTTTTATAAGGGAGAGGAGGGGCTCTTTTGGAAAGTGTGGAAATATTATTTTGTTATATAATTATATTCATTTTAAAAAGGTCCAAAAAACATTAAAGATGAAGATAATATGACTCATGGTTGAAATAAAATCATCAAATCATAATTGGAAATGTTTTGGATAATATTTTAATCATTATAATCTTATTTATTTAAATAATTTATTAATGAGGTAAATATTGCACCATTATTGTGTCATAAATAATTTAATTTATTTTATGTCTAAAAATTATAAAAAAATTACCATGATGTAGGAAATATTGTTGTCTTTCTAATGAATATTTATAGTAAAAAATATGACTTATATATCACCTTATAAAAATTAATTATAGAAATCTTTTTGTTAATTTCAATTTTGTCTTTACATTATATTAATTAATCTAAATTGTCATTATCACTCCCAAGTGGCCCAATGGGGTCCCAAAATCGACACAAAGATCCCCATGGTCGTTAATGACTCAACCAATACTGTTTTGACAAGTGTTAAGGTAATTTGGAATTATTATAATATTATTTTATCCCTGAATTACCCTCTTTATCTTTAACCGTGTTAAATAAAAGTCAAAAGTTACTATTCACCAAAAAATTATTTTCATCTTAATGAACCACATTTTACTTATTGATGAAAACCATGTATGTTAGATTTTTTAAATTAAATTCTCATAATTGTTAAAATTTCATTTAAATGAAAAAGTCAGTTTTTTTAACTACCACTAAGTTGTTTCACTATTCATCAAAAATTGAAGTTTTTCAAAAAAATACCAAAAATTCAGCCTAAGATATTTTTGATATTCCGAATTCAAAAATGATCTTTATTATTCCTAATTAAAAACATATAAGTGGAATTAATTAACTTTAAAAATAATTCCTGTTATCAAAGCAAATAACATGTTTTTAGGAAACTATAACTATCAAAAAATTGATACTTGTTTATGTCCAATTTCAAATTGAAATTAATTCTAATGACCCACATTGGATTAAAGGGTAAAAATATATTTTAATTTCACTTTAAACCCAATTAGGAAGATAATTTATCCATATAATAAATTATATTAAAATGAACTTTTCAATTAAAATACAATATTTTTCACTATCCATTAAAAATGAACATTATCGGAAAAATTCCAAAAATGTACACAAAGTAATTTTTTATATCCTCATTATATATAAGGATTTTATTTGGTCATATATAATGTCATAATGTGACCAAAACTATATTTAAAAAGGGTTCTCCATTAAAAGGCAATAAATTGGCCTTTTAATGTAAATTATGCTTAAAATTGGATTCATTCACATTTTAAGCCTCTAACTTTTATTGGATATAGGTAATTACATTTAACAAACATGTATAATCATATTGTATTTAGTTTTGTTCATTCCTGCCAATACAACAGCTAGGATTCGACTACCATTTAAAATTATAATATTATATTATTAGTGTGCAACGTAAGATTCCAATGAAACCCGTTGTTGCGTATCGGGTACGCTATCGAACATAGCAACCCATTTAAACTAAAATTAGTATTAATTTTAAAAATAATAATAAATATGAAATATGTATTATTCTTTATTTACGTGGGATGTTAAAATACGTATATATATTCATCAATAAAATTTAGAGATAGAAAAATTAATCACACTATTCATGGAGATGGTAGACTGTACATACACATGAAAATCGAATTCAAATTTCAATTGATAGAAAAAAAATGAATGATAAATGATAATTAAGCTTTATAAGATTACTTTTATATGAAATATATATTTTAAATTCATTAAAAATATACTTATTACAATCCATATAATTTTAAAATGAAAATGAATCGCATACCTACATGGAGGAGATAGTCCACCCCTAAGCACAAGTGATATTATCATAACAAAATGGAACGGAAGATGATAGATTATGGTGGTTACATAATAATAATATAATTAATTATATTTAATATAGTTAATTATTATTTTTAATTTAAACAATGTATTTTTTGGAGGTATATTAATAAATATATTTAAATTGGTTGGGTAAGACAATTGCAACTTCAATGATATTCCACTTTTAGATTCCTTCATAAAAATATTTGGAATGATATTTTTAGAACATTAAAAATAAATTTTTGATATAGATTTTTAGAATTTTATTTTATATAATTTTTGTTACTAAACAATAAAATGGTTTGATGAATAAAGGATAAGTGTTTTGTATTTATAAGTCTGTAGTGGGGCACACTTGGAATTATTTAAATTATTACTCTATAAAGAAATTTTTTGGTTAATGTGGCTCATGAAGTGATATATATTAATAATTGGATGATTATGAGTCAAAATAATCTCAATGAAAGACATTTGGACAAGTATTTTGTTGTTTTATTCATTACTTTAGTTTAAATACCCTCAGTACCCTTTTCAGAATTAATTAGATATCATTGTTTTTTACTTTTTAAGGGTAATGAAAGATACTGTAAATCAAAAAATGACTATAAATCAAAAAATATAAATAATTTAAAAATTATAACATTCAGTTGGATGGATATAAAATTTTTATTAAGTTAAAATCATTTAATAAAAATACAATTTTTCCTAAAATATCATTACTGTCATTTTAAGTAATAATGATATTATTTATTAAAATAAATTTTTATGTGATGTAAAATGTTAACATAATGAAATTTACTTAGAAATAAAGAATATAAGATCATAATATAATCATAAAATCATATTTTTATAAGATTAGATAACATTTTATACCTTTGACATTGGTTTAGCTCCTTGGGTAAACTATTTTAAACTTGGACATAGTAATAACATTCTTATAATTAAAGGGTTATTATTTTATATGTAAATTAGAAATTGGATAATAAATAGAAGTGGATTGAAATTTTAGATTATTGAAAATTCTCATTGTTATAATTGAATATTATTATGAATATTTTTTAATTCAATAAAATATATATTTAACATAAAATACTATTAATGTCATTTTAAGATGTATTTAATTAATTTGACATCGAAAACGTCATGAAATTAATAATATTCGAATAAAATCTTTCCACAAAAAACTCATTGTAAAATATTTACCATGAAAAGTAGTTTTAAACATTGTGTCATCCCAAAAATAATTTTTAAAAACATTTATGTGATTTTTTACTTCCTGTACAAGCGTTGTGTCAGCATTGAATATAAATTTAAGGTAACTATTTAATGAAAAAAATTATAAACAAATTACAATAATAAAATAAATTAATTTATTTTTCAGATAAATTATTATAACCATACATAAGTACATTATCCCTACCAAAAAATATTATAGTTATTATAAGATGGAAAGATAACATTTTTACATTATCCATTACTATAATATTATTAAGGTAAAATAGAAGAAAAATGTTGATAAAAGGTCATATTAATTAATTTTAGATCATTAGAAAGGATATAAAATAATAAAATGAATTATAGGATAGTTATTAAAAAAATTGATGCTTTATAACATCAGTTTCAACCCCTCATGAACCCATTTTTTTCATTACCATATTAACAAAAAATATATTATAGTTACTATTCATATTAAACAATAATTATGTTGACCTTATCCACTAATATTTTTATTATTATTAAAACATTTCAATTAATTTTATAATGTTCAATTTACATATGTGGTATAATTTATTTTATTAAAAAAATATGCAAACACTATGAAAATATTTATTAGATAAAATCATTTATATGAATAAATTGGGTTTTCAAACAAATTCTTTCATAATATTGATTAAAATGAATAAAACTTTTTTACTAATAATTTAAGATAAAAAATTACTTCATAATCATAAAAAATTAAAAATATAAATTATTGAAACACAAAATCCAATTTATCACAAAAAATAATATTTATTACTATTCGTTAAAAATATAAACTTCTCATGAAATCTAAATATGATTTCTCTATGATAATTTTGAAATGATGTTTTCAAAATAGGTACTGTTTTCATAACATAATATTTCAAAATGTTCCAAACATTAATTAAAATAATCCCTCTTAAAATAAAATAAATCATTTTTATAAGACCCCCATTTTGATTAATGAAATGACATTACTAAAAATGAGTGCTCATTTCCAAAGAATTCATCAATATAGTATTATTTATTAGTGCCCCTGTATATACTTCATAATGACGTTTCATCTTTATATACAATCTAATTTAATTTCTATGTAATAAAATCAATTAAATAATGACATTTCATGATTTATTTTAATCTCGGGGTCGCAAATTGTATACACTCGTAATGATAGTGTTCGTAAAAAATATTAGGGACTTACATTAATAAAACACATCAAGGAAAATGTAAAAAAATATTTTTAGTGATGTATCTATAAAAACAAGTCAATGAATTATAATATGTAATAAAATCCATTTATAAACCGATATCTCAAATAGTAGGATGCATACATGTGTTATCACAATATATGCTCGACATATATTTTTCAAATTATCAAAATTAACTTGTCTAAAATATACATTGACCATGAATTTTTTCATATAGTATTATTCTAATCAATGAAAGAGATTCTATAACCCTATAATATTAATATTATACTAAAGTACAGTCACCATGTGATAAAAATAAATATATCTAGGTAATCAGATGTTTAAATTAAAATATTTATCAATTATAGTTTATATTATGATTATTTTTCTCAGATTTTGTAAAACCATTAAAGGTGATGTTTTTTATAAAGATCTATATTAGTATTTGGAATGTGTTTAGATAAGTGTGTAATGTTTGGTCATGATTGGAGAGGTATTTTGAATAAAGATGACGATTCAAATGAACTTATTTTTTTACCTATGTTTTAAGGATATATTTGTGGGTTTACCATAACGAATAATTTTATTGAAAAGAGATAAAGTATAATAATCCACGCTGTCACCCTAAAAATTTGATCTTTTTGTACATCTTTGATTGATATTCTATAAAAAATAATTTTTTGTTTTGTTATCTTTTCATTCCCATATTTTCTTTTGGTTGGGCCATTTGACCACTAAGGGGTGTTCCCTAACCCCTCATCAATTTCCATGGTTTCCTTGATGAATTCATCAATAGATCAAGGAAAACACCGTTCATTGTCATTTATTTTTCGGGTCAAATTTTTTGAATTAGACACATGGTTTGATCAAATCATAAAAAACTATCTTGTATCATTAAAATTTCATTCTAAATTATTGGGATTAATTATGCGATGATAATGGGTGTTGTGGAAAATTTGATGATGTCATGAAATTTTAGGGTGAGTTATTATTATGTTATTATTTATTATTAAAATTAATAAAAAAATTGAGAAAAAAATTGAATTCTTTTCTTGTATTTTTCATATGTTTTTTATAATTTTTTAGACAAACATAGATAATTATGGAAGTATCTTATTATGTTGGTGGCTTTATTTGTTTCCCGTTTTCGGTTAAAAGAAATTTGGTTTGTTAACTATATCTGGAAATACATTTATTAATATTTTCAAAATGATTTAAATATATTATTTATTATATATATTTACTTTGTGTAACATATTGGTTACTCTATTAATAACAATTTTCAATAATATGTTGTTCATTTAAAAAAATGTAATATGGAATTTCTTTTTTAAAATTTTTAAATATATTGGTCATACATTAAATGATTTTTTCTTATAAAATCGTTTAAATGTTGATGTTTATATTTTTTATTTTTATAAATGTATCTTGTAATAAAAAATTTTGTTGTGTAAACAAGGATATATTGTGGTTACATATGAGATAAAAATAATTAGAACCTGAAATAATATTAAATAATAAGATTCATAAATTGGGAGATAATGGTTCTTGTATGTGGTTGTACCACCAAGTTATAAACCATTTTAGTGGTTTAGAATATCATATCACTTGATGGGAATCCTAAGAGTTCATATATATTAATTTTTGGATTTATTTACATAATGATTCTAATACTGTTTTATAATAAGTAGTTTATGTGTTCCCTTAGGGTAATTTAATTTAAAATTAGTTGATTTTAGAAATTATTAATATCCATTAATTGATAGGTTTTTTGGAAAATTCTTAGGTGGATGAATTCAGATGATATTTACTTGTATCTAGTTAATAGTTTTCAAAATAAATTATGAATTCACCTGGATTGATTTATATGAATAGAAAATGTAGGGATTCAATGTATATTTATAATGTACCATATGAACATAACAAATTAGTCATTAAACATTTAATTTGATGATTACACATAAATTATAGTCTATTCACTATATAAAATATATAATTGATTTATTTTTATATTTGATATTATTTTCTCTCTGAGTCCACATGATTGACATAATTACTGATTTTGTTAAATTTTTCAATTCTCAAAAAATAAAAAAAAATGAGATATCCAATGCCAATATTAACACATTTTAGATGACTATATGAAATCTATTCTTCAAATATCAAGTGCTATTGTTAGGGAATTAAATGTTTCAAATCATTCATATTATATTAATTTTGAATATATCTATATTTCACTCACTAGATCATGAGAGAATACCATATGTTTATAGTGATTAGATTTTCCATGTAATGAGAATAATATTTGATTATAATTATTTCCCACATCAAACAAATCGTATATTTTATTTTAATTTTTGTAAATATAAAATCGTTTTACTTATGATGTATCTTATAATTTTATTATAACAAATTCATAATGTCCCCTCCAATAAAATAATAATTATATTATTATAATTATTTGTGAAATTTATTATTCTGATATTATATATTAAATAATTTATATAAATATTTATTTAAATTAAATTCAAAAATATTTATTTAATTATTCACTCAATCCAAATCCTCCCATGGTATTAGGTACATGATTGATGTTGGATCTAGAGAGCATGAGACCAAGAGAGGCATGTAATACTGTTGGAGTTATTTACTGTTCTCAGTATTTTGGTTTTAGTATTGTATTTCCATCATTGTGACTTATTTGGATACTTTCCTAGATACTTGAGACATTCATCACAATTTATATATATGATACTATTGTTTATACAGTCATTATTCTATTGTTTACATTATTATAGGGTATTGATACATCCATTATTGTTTACTAGTTTTATTCTTCATTTTATACTCTGAAAATGAGGGCATAGTTTCACCACTATCACACCCAATGCCCTCAAAACTTGTTGGAAGCCTCTGGGATTTGGGGAAATGCGGTTGGGGACGTTAGGAAAACAGGGTACGGGGCACCATTTGGTGGAAACCGGAACTACGCTGTTACAATGTGATATCAAAAGAGTTTTATTTTATACTTTGTATTTTTATTGGGAGCCTATACCATTGGATAGGAAGCAATGGGTACTTAGTAATAATTCATACATGAGAGTAGCTAACCAGTTTATAGGGAATAGATTTGTTACCAAAAATATTGAAATTTTTCAATATTTTCAATTGTTACAATTGATTTGATTTCAATTTTTGGTGATTCTCTTGTTTTATGCTATTATTATTTATATTATTGATGTTCTATTTCTATTGAAACCAGATGAGATGACGGTATTCCATTTCATGCATCAAATAAGCACTTGATAGAGATAACAGTTCATGCATTCTTGTCATGATATTTGAGAACATTACCGATTACATGTTGTTTGGATTGATGTTATGAAAGATATGAATGTTGTTGTGATAGATCATATGATATAAAACTTTTTATTTCACAGGGTATTGGAATATGTAATGTTTCATTTTGATGGATGCCGAACTTTTTTCCCTGAGGTGTTATGGGACCTCTTGTATCCGAATTTTGTCGACCATGTATGAACATTATTTTTTCACGTTATGATATGAATATGGATTCCAATAAATTATTCGCGGGAGTATAGTGTTTCACTGGTCATAATTTTTCATGCATCAGACAAAATTTTATGCTTTTAAGGGTTTTAGAGTAGTTTGAAAGGATTACTGTCCAAACACCAAAAAACACATTGTGTGGTGTTATGGACATAAGCCATGTGTTACTCTATTCAGGAACAAACTACTTTTGTTAAGTACATGTCGTGTTCTAGATTTAAATTTCGTTTAGTCATTAAAAATTTTACTAACTATATGAGCAGAGACACAAAGTTTGAAATCTCTGGTGGAACACGCCTTGTATTGGGAGTACATGTCTTGCTCTAAGGACTGTGTCTCCAGCCGTGTGACGAACAACACTAGTGTATGGAACACAAGTGGTACACACCATGATTATGGTGAACACTCCATATAGTTTTACACTGGATGAAAAAAAATGTGGGTCTAGCTGTGTGGGGGGAAACTCTGGCCAAATTGAGTCTTGTAAAGGTGACGTCATATAGATTAACTATACACCATATTGTTTTTGGTAGATAGAACAATGTGAGCCTACCCATGTAGGTGGAGATATATCAGATGGAGGACCTGAGTACACTCCATGTTACTGAATGGGACATCATATACCTATGATGTTTACATGCTTAGGTAGGAATGGTGTACAGAACTATGTAAGAGAATGATTTTATAGGTCATGTGCGAATACTACGTGTCGTGTAGTAATCTTTTGTACCCTTTGTGGTTCTGTTATGGTTTTTGTACTCGATGTATGTGGTGCACCATTGATTAGTCCCTTCTGTGTATTTTTCATTGTAGATCACAATGGTGGATCTTTTCGAGCCTTATATGGAATCCAACTAAGTTTCTGGTGCGTTTTTATCTACTTGGGGAGGTTTTTCATCAAGTTACCTTTAATATTTGTCTCTTATGAGTTAAACAATTGCTAAAATGATCTGTTCGGTGTTCATGCTATCCTAGTTATGACCATTTGTTTGAGATGTGTTGTGATCCATCTCTTATGAAGTTATGATTTTGAGTATGCTTCCAATGTGAGATATTTCTTTTCGCCAATTAGGTTGTGAGACTTATTGGTTTTTGGGTGTCCCAAGTAGGATAAATCATCTATTTATCATTTCTAGAATCCCAATCATGGGATTCCCATACTATTACTATTCGAGGATCTCTTTTTAATTCCTCTGCATAAGTTATATGGAAGGGTGTTTTAATGGAATTAACTATTTATGTGTGCATTATTTTTGTAGTTATACAACTGCATTTGGGTTCTCTTTTTAGGACCCAAGTTTTCTTAAAAAGATCCTTGTTCATTTTATTGGATTTTTGATAGGATAATACTTGATAACATGTCTTTTTTACATCGAATTGTTGAGCTAATGTAGTTTCCTATGGGATTTTGAGTCGAGGGAGTTTTTTGTTCATAAAATAGTATTGGAAGTTGACGCTTTTGCTTCGTAAGATGCTTGATCATAGAAGAAAGCAGTTTTAGATCTTGTTGTATTGTTTTACATTGAGAGATTTTGATATTGGTGTGGTCCAAGTGTCATTGAATCAGGTATGATTTCTGGTTTTACGTGACATCCATGTTCATAGGGGTAGCCATTATGCCATGACATTTGATGTTGGAACAAGCTTGAGGATCACTTGGTTCTCCAGGTAAGACATTCCTCAGGCATTGTCGGCTTTTAGGAGGCCATTAAAACAGAAATTTTCTTTAGTGGTGGAAGACTTGGTATATCGTCACCCACGTTAATAGTTTTCTAAATTTTGTGTTTTTGATCTAGTTCTTGTGTGATCCATCTACTACTAGGATGCATAGGGGGACAACCTTTGAATAGTCTCCTAGAATGTGTCATTGATATTGTATACTCGAGGTAGTGTATGTCAAAAAACAAAAACTCATTGAGTGTTAAATGTTTAAATTACTTGGTGAGTTCGTTTACATCATTGAGCTTTGAGCAATACTGTATGTTCTTGGGTTATTTATAGTGTATATTGAACTAAGAGTTATGGGTCCTTTTTCATCCGGCAACTCGAGAGGACATTATAGGACATTTTTGTTTTGAAATTCGAATCAGTTTATCTTTTTGACATCATGCTAAGTGATGTAACTTGGTGAACGCTTTTCATGGAACGACACTACTGCATTTAATTTTCCACTTAACTCGCTCGTTTGAGAGTGTATAGTCCTTGTCAATGTATAAGACACTCCAAGATAAGGAACATCACTACAGTTCTATTTCAATTTTTTTTCCTAGTGAATGAATCATATCAATGGACTGTCTGTAAATTGTCATTTTTACTTGAATGATTTTGAGTGTTGCAAGCCTTGTTCCTTATTAGTGCTATCTAGGCAGCACAACATTATTATGGCTGGTTGAATTGTAATGTGTCTACTAGTAAAGCCATGTTTCATTCATGATGTTGACTATTCATGGTTCAAATATCATTTTTGGGTACTATTTGTTGTACCATTAGTCATCTCTTTCTTATGAGTGGAGTATGGCCCCCTATCATGACATCGTTTTAGGTGCACTTAGAGAGCGTCGGTTATAGGTCATGGTATAGTTGGAAGTCATTGGGATGGTTCATGATATCATTCTGTGTTGTGTGTTGGATGCATGGTTTCGGCGTAGTCTTTGTTAATCATGAGTGATAATTGAGTTTCCGTGTGTGAACACCTTGGATATAATATAAATACATAACACTTTCTTGATGTGACCACGAGGAGGATGCCATTCTAGGTATAGTTAGTTTTCTTCAGTGGAATTTTGTGCTTCACACAAATGTCTATCATTTATGGGGAGTATGGGCCACCTTTCTGAGTTCCTTTTACTCAAGGTTGATTAATCTGAGGTTATCTCAGACTTTTAGTAGGACTCATCTGTTGTGATTAAAGTGGAAATAATTCTAGTGGGTTAGATAATTATTTAAATTTTTATTGTTATGTGGGATGACCCTTTTTTTAAGGGATGATGTTACATAGGAGTGTCACTAAGAGATAGATGTAGTCTTTGGTCAATGGGTTTTTTGTTAGAATGTGGTTCCATGAAAAAAGTCATTCTTTTTTTGTTGCAATACGTCGGCCTTTTATGCCATAAATTTCTACGATAAGTCACCCAATGATGGTTTGACTTTTTGTCATTATTTTTACATGAGTATGGTTCAAGGGCGGATGTTTTAACACCCCACTAGTTACTGGTGGATGTGTTGTGAGAATCCTCATTATCTTCCGAGGAAAGATTGTGTTCAGGCTTTCTTGGTTAAAGGAAAACACACGAGTAGCATTGCTAGAATGCTTAGTGGCATGCTTTGTAGTGTTTTTTAAATTATGGAGATATCATGATAATGATATAGTGTGAATTAATCTTGATAGACTCATGAAGGTTGGAAATTTCATTCTATATAAGGAAACCATCAGTGTTGATGATCTTGGAAGGTTGTACATTCATGAGATTATATGTTTTCAAGGGGTTATAAACTCTATTTTTTTAGATAGGGACACCTGGTGTACTTATTGTGTCCAGTAGGGACTACTGAGGTCTTTGAGTACACAGGTACTTCTGAGTACAACTTACCATCCCCCAAGAGATATCCAATTAGAGAAAGCGATTTAGGTTTTGTGGGACATTCATTGAGAATGGGTCCAAGATTTTAGGGGCTCTTGGGAGAGACACATACCCATAGTGGTCTTATTCTTACAATAACTGTTTTAAGGAGAAAATAAAAATGGAATATTATGATGCTTTGTATGGTAGGCCATGCCGATCACCCCTATATTGGATGGAGGTAAAAGAGGAATCTATGTTGGGACCTTATATTGATTAGGAGACCATTAATTATGTGGAGTTGATTTAGTAGAGGATGTCTATGACACAGTCTCTCCTGAAATCTTTTGTTGATCGATGGAGAATACCTCTAGAGTGAGAGGTTGGAGATCATGTTTTCCTATGATTAACATCGAGGATGGGGAATAGGTGAACTAGTTGATAGAGGAAGCTTTCAATGAGACATGTAGGTCCATTTGAGGTATTGAAGAGAGTCAGTCTGGTTGCGTATCAATTGTAGTAACCTCACAGGTATTGGGCTATACATGACGTATTCTAGGTTTCCTAGCTACGACATTACTCTTTAGACCTGTCTCAAGTTTTTTCAACCCATGGTGGTTGATTTGGAGGTGGATGCATTCATTGAGAAGCACCCTATTTGGATTTTGGATCACATCATGAAGGTACTCCATGGCCAGTCTCTTCCTCTCGTACGAGTGGTATGGAAGCCTATGTGAGTATAAGATGAGACTTGGGAGAGGGAGGTTGATGTATGATAAGAGTGTCAAGAGTTGTTTGAGGTTTCTTTTTCGACACCATTGGATTGGAAATTCAGGGATAAAATTCATTTAAGGGTGAGTTTGTAAGAACACGAATCGTTATTATAGGTATGAATATTTATTTTTGCGTTTTTAAATAAAATGGAGGTATTTCAAAATTTTCTATGAACACGCCATGTACTCTTGAGTACTCTTCGTGTACCCGGTTTCCATGCATAACTGTATACTGGCCGTGTGGGTGACCTGGAAAACTGATTAAAGTGGGAGATAGTTGAGTCTTCTACAGGATGTTTCCAATAAAATAATGTGTTGTGTAATTTTATTTATTTTATTAATATGATCGGGGTTAAATCTCATCTCTATAACTTATTTATTCTCCGTATGTCTCATACAAGAGAGAAACATATGACAGAAAATATTTAGGTTCCTCTCATTCCTCCATCCAGACTCCAATTAAGACAACATTAGGTGCGTCTGATTACCAATGGTTAGTTCTCTCTTTTCCTGGATCCTATCATACAGCTTTTTTACTTATCATATGTTCTAAAAGATTGATTAATTTTGTTCTTTTTGTAGCTTTATGATGTTCTAGGCAGATTTAAGAGATGAAATTTGAGAGTGTTCAGCGTACCACATTGAGGTAGGTGGTTTCTGTATTTCATTGGTTTTCACTGGATTATATAAGTTCAAACTGCTGAATACCATTGTGCAATGTATTGCGTTTTTTGGAATTTTACCTTATTTAATTCTTGATATGGTTTGTTTTATTAAGGAAGTGTTATTGATTAGGAATATGGTTTATTTCCTTAATTATGAAGGTGTTAACCATGTTTGTTTTGGTTATGTCCGTTGGGTCTATAAATCAGGTTATGCTTCATTTGATTCCATGAATAGTGTAGTTAGGATGGTGTTTTTGATTATATGAGATGCATGTGTTTCGAATTATGAATGTGAGACCACGGGGAATTGACATTGAGAGCTATCTGGAGTATTGTATTTTAACTATGAATTATTTTTATGATTGACAAGAGGTATTGACATTGAGAGATTCCATGGGTAAATGTCTATATGGTGTTGACTGTGAGAGCTACCCAGACTGTCATTATTGAAAAAAAGTTGGACCATAGTTCATTGACTATGATAGCTTCCAAGGGGGTCATTATAATTCAGACCAATGGGTTATTGATGGTGAGAGCTACGTGGGTGGTCGTTTGTTTTTGATTAGTGGTATGTGGGACCAAATGAATTAGACTATGTGATATTTCCCATAGGGTCATTTTTTTATTGATTTTGATGATATGTGAAACCCGGGGGATTAGACTATGGAAGAATTCCTAGTGGGATTCTTATTAATATTTCAATAATTGTGATGATACTTCAAAACCACAGATGAATATTGGACTCTATCTTACTTGATTTTTAGATTTTCTTCTCAAATGTCTGTTTGGTATTGTTATACAGGGGGGTAACGAGCTTAGACAAGAGCCCGAGGTTATAATATTCAATTGTTGGAGTAATTTTTAAATGAAAATGAATGTAATAGAAAACTGTATTATTGTTTACTTTTGTGTACTTCCAAGTTTATTTATTTATTTTTTATTTTTTTTCTTCTATATATATTTACTGACTGTTAGGCATAGAACTATTGGTTTTTGACAATTGGAATTTGTCCCACACCTTGTTTCAGTCATGATTTTGGACCCAAACTGATTATATGGGTGTATGAATAAATAAGGACATGTGTGTCACAACCCCATGCCCACAAAGTGTACCCCTCCTGGGCCGGAAATGTGAGAAGAGAGATAATGACCCCTGAGTCCTTCCTCTAGTAGGCCCCGGGTTGGCGACTAGCACCGAGGGTATAATAAACATTCAAAGAATCCACAAACATCTAGCAACCACATCCATCCCATTCCATCACCCCTGGTGTCCTCCCTAACACCCACATGCATAAACTGATGCATCTCGCCACTCTAGGTGTCATCCACTGCCACAACCACAAGTCCTCCACGCCTCCACAGATCACAACACCCCTCCAGGGTCACATCATAGCACAAGCAGCAGAAAAACAACAATCACAACCATGGGCTCTTGACCCTTTAACAAACAAGAGTGTAAATCAGAACCCTTTAAGAAATTCCCACATAATCTGTTCTTTAATCCATATTGAAATATCAGATTTGTTATTTGTAGGATCCAATTACGGGATACCTAATCAGTAAGCTATCACAATTAAATAACCATGCTTACTTCCCTAATTTCATTATCCTCAAATTAAAACAACTACAACAATGGAAATAACCTGATTAATTTACATGCCTCTTTATCTTTATCCAATTAATTTACAATTAATTCTGGATTTACGTTCATTATCAATCTCTATCATGAACGAACAAAAACTCAATGAAATAATAGATATCACACTATCTAGAAAAATATGTGGCAACCGTTATCACGGTATAAAGAAACAACATGTGATCAACCAATTCTCTTAATCAGGTTCAAGTATTTAATTAGGTCAATTTCATTGTGATCCAAAGGGATAAATCATGATAATTCTACGATTGCGCATATACAATTAGAGAATCCATGAATCCCCTACCTGGAAGAGTTCTTGACGTCCTTTATCCACAAAACGGGTCACAATCCTTCTCTCACGACAATTGCATCCACCAGAGGATTCCATAGTATGATAGTACCAACCAACCCCAAGAAAAACCCATTAGAATCTTGGAAACTACATGGTATAATATGGAAGGCAGAAACAAGAGAAGATGATCCCCAATGGAAAGACGATGAAACATACCTTATTGGGAAGATTGACCGATAGAGTTCGGTTGTATCCAAAACAGAGCAGAACCAATCATAGGAGTAAAGATTGATTGTGCAACTCCTACGGGAATTATTGAAAGGTTCTAGCGTCTCTTAGCTGAGAACAAAGGGAAAGAACAAGGGAGAATGATATCTAATCCCTTTTTATGATTTAATGAGGCCAAGGTCTAAGATCTGGTTAATTCTCCATTAAAAACGGATCATATTAATTCACGCGGTTTGACCAAGTAAATATTTCCCGACCTTAGGAATAATTAATATAGGATTTATGGCATTTGAATCAGCCTTAAGAGTCCTTAAAATAAGGCTTTAAATGTATTTTACGTCAAAGGTAACGTCAAAAGGGGAAAAATTGTAGGAGTCTGGAAACACTGTTCACCCACCATTACTGTACATGAAACCGATCTGTCAAACCGATCTGTTAGACCGATTTGTGAAACCGATCTATCATACCGATCTGTGAAACCGACCTATCAGACCGATCTGTGAAACCGATCTGTGAAACGTATCTGTGAAACCGATCTGTGAAACCGATCTGTGAAACCGATCTGTGAAACCGATCTGTGAAACCGATCTATGAAACCGATATGTGAAACCGATCTGTCAGACCGATCTATGAAACTGATCATTCAGACCGATATGTGAAATTGATCTGTGGAACCGATCAGTGAAACCGATCTCTGAAACCGATCTGTGAAACCGATCGGTGAAACCGATCTGTGAAACCGATATGTGAAACCAATCTGTTAGACCGATCTTTGAAACTGATTTGTCAGACCGATATGTGAAACCGATCTATCAGACTGATCTGTGAAACCGATCTCTCAAACCGATCTCTGAAACCGATCTGTCAGACTGATCTGTGAAACCGATCTGTCAGACTGATCTGTGAAACCGCTCTCTCAGACCGATCTGTGAAACAGATCGGTCAGACCGATCTCTGAAACCGATCTGTGAGACTGATCTTTCAGACCGATCGGTGAGACCGATCTGTTACTGTTCATAAAACTGGAAACACTATTCATAGAACTGGAAAATTGGCAAAGTGTTGGCGATAAGTCACCTTAACCTCCCATAACACCTCCAACACTACATTTTCACAATGTAATGGACCATAGAGGTCCGAGCAATTGCATTAGATACCTCTCCAACCATTATCATCCTCGAGAATTAAAAACCAACCTAGAAGAAAAGAGGGGTCCGAACAACCACCCCATATGATACCTCTCTGGGGAAAACCACCATGAGTTGTTCGAAAGCTGGAACAAAACTACGATATCCGAGAGCAAGGGAACAAACAATCCATGTCCACACCATTCAAACATAACATCACATGGAAAGTACATAAATAAAACATGAAAGGTCCAACCACAAAGAAATCATAATTACATGAAAGGAGTTAATCATTAAAAAACTCTGGATACTGAGCACGTATCTGTGACTCACGCTCCCATGTACTCTCTTCCAAGCCACCGTGCTGCCACAAGACATGAACTAAGGGGATAGAATTCCCATGAAACACCTTCTCCTTGTCGTTTTGGATCTCCATAGGTCTCTCCTCGAACGTTGCATCATCATCAATATCGATCTCTCCCCAATCGATAACATGAGATTCATCATGAAGATAACGACGGAGCTATGATACATGGAAAACATCATGTATCCGAATCATATGAAGAGGAAGTGCTACTCGATACGCCACATCTCTAACACGAGCTAACACCTCGAAAGACCCAACAAACCGGGGAGAAATCTTACTTCCACGACCAAACCTTCGATACCCACGATGGGGATTCACCTTCAAAAACACATGATCCCCAACATTAAACTCTAAGGGTCTCCTTCTTTGATCAGCATATGATTTCTAACGATCCTGTGTTGTCTTCATCCTCTCACGAATCACCTGAACCATCTCTGTTGTATTCTGCACTAGTTATGGTCTGGGAATTGCTGACTCTCCGACACCAGTCCAGCACAACGGAGAACAGCATGGCCAGCCATACAAGGCTTCAAACGGCGCCATACCGATGGTAGAGTGAAAACTATTATTGTAAGAGAACTCTACCAAGGGTAAGTGCTTCGTCCATGAACCTCCAAAATCAAGAACACAAGAGTGCAATATGTCTTCAAGAGTCTGGATGGTTCGCTCTGTCTGACCATCCGTTTGAGGATGAAAAGTAGTGCTAAGGCATAGTTGAGAGCCAAAAGCATGTTCGAGTCATCTCCTCACCTTGGAGGTAAAACGGGGATCTCGATCAGAAATGATCGTCATAGGTACTCCATGAAGTCTCACAACCTCCTCTAGATACTACCTCGACAAAACCTCCACTGATCTCGACTCCTTGATCGCTATGAAGTGGGATGACTTTGTTAAACGATCCACTACCACCCATATAGTATCATGTCCTTGCGGAGCTCGAGGTAAACCTGTAACAAAGTCCATTGAGATATCCTCCCACTTCCACTAAGGAATATCTAATTGCTGGAGAAGACCACCAGGAACACGGTGTTCGGCCTTCACCTTATGGCAGACGAAACATCGAGACACACACTCTACAACCGTAAGTTTCATCCCATGCCACCAAAACTGACTCCTCAAGGATCGGTACATCTTCGTCACACCATGATGTACTACCAGGGGGTAAACTATGGAACTCTCAGAGAACCGTCTCGCGCATCGCCAAGGGAACAAAAATCCTGCCATGATATAACACTCGGTGTTGTTTATCCTCCGACCAACCATCTGGGGCCTCACAAAAACAACTCTGTCTCTCTAGACATCCACCTCTAGATCACCCAACTAAGACTCTTCCACCTTCTGCATTATGGATGACTACACCGTCATTTGGAAAAGACAACCTCTACCCCCAAACTTCTCCCATATCAAGATGAAAAGCTGATAGCTCTTCCATCACTCTACAGGAATCACCAGATTCACGCACAGCATCATTACGTGACTTTCGGCTTAGTGCATCATCTACAACATTCCCTTTTCCAGGTGTATACGATATTTCAAAGTCGTATTCATGCAAGAACTCCATCCACTGACACTGACGCAAGTTCAAGTCACGTTGGGAGAAAACATTCCTCAGACTCTTATGATCGGTGACAACCACAAAGTGCTCACCAATGAGGTAATGTCTACACAACTTCAGAACAAGCACCGCAGCTGCCAACTCAAGATCATTGGTGGCATAGTTTCATTCATGGGGACGCAACTGCTGATACCCATAAGAAACAACTGACCTCTGCTACATGAGAACACAACCTAGCCCCAGATGTGAAGCATCACAGAAAACATCAAACTGGACTCCCTCCCCTAGAAGACAACGGACTGGATCACTTACCAACCTCTCCTTTAGATACTCGAAAGATACCTGACACTGATCAGTCCATATGAATGCTTGATCCTTCCTGGTCAAAGCAGTCAGAGGAGTCACAACTTGAGAGAAATTGGTGAAAAACCTCCAATAATAGCCTGCGAGACCAAGGAAACTTCGCACCTATTACACGGTCTTGGGGGCTACCCAAGACACCACTGCTTCTATCTTCGACGGATCCACAGCTACTCCTTGTTGGGACACAACATTCCCCAAGAAACGAACTTCTCGAGCCCAAAACTCACACTTGGAAAACTTCCCAAACAACTGATGTTGGTGAATGACTCCCAAAATGGATCGTAGATGCTCTGCATGCTCCTCTTCAGATGTGGAGTACACAAGGATTTCGTCGATGAAAACCACAACAAACTTGTCCAGGAATTCACAGAACACAGCATTCATCAACCCCATGAAAATAGCTGGTTAATTTTTCACGCTGAATGGCATTACAACAAACACATAATGCCCATGAAGACAACGAAAATTAGTCTCCGGGATATCCTCATCCTTTACACACATCTGATGATATCCTGACTGCAAGTCGATCTATGAGAATCAACTTGCACACTTCAGTTGATCGAATAAGTCATGAATCTGTGGGAGAGGATAGCAGTTCATTATTGTCACTTTGTTTAATCGATGATAATCGATGCACAACCGCAAACTGCCATCACCCTTTTTCACAAACAGAACTGGTGCACCCCACGGTGACACACTTGGCCAAACAAAACCGCACTGCAACAGACCATCAAGCTGTATACGTAGCTCTCGTAACTCAGAATGTGCCATCCTATATGAAGACATAGAGATTGGAGACGCTCCTGGCTGTAGCTCGATCCCTAACTCGATCTCTCATCGAGGGGGTAAGGATACAACCTCTTCTGGAAAGACGACAGGGTACTCCTCTACGACCCTAGGAAACTTTAACTGTTGAACCTCTGAATAACTCAGCATCATCCCAGCCATCATGGATGATAAGGATGGAACTCGTCTATGACTCATCCGAGGATCTCTCTCACCAACAAACACCACTTTCTCTCCATCTGCATCAATGAAAACGACCTTCTTCTTATAGAAATCCACAATATCCTACACCGAATAAAACCAATCCATGCCGAGTATGACATAATATGGTTTTATTCGTAAACATAGGAAATCTCCCCAAGAGCGGTGTTGCCCCAACACTAGCTCACAGTCTCTACATACTTCAAACAAGTCGGCTAGACCTCCAACTGGCGTAGTCAACGCCAAGGGCACTGGAAGCCTCTCTACCTCAAGTCCCAAAGCATGGACAAGGGTAGGTGATATGAAGGAGTGCGTTGCTCCTGAATCAAAAAAGGCATACACCAATGTAGAAAACAAGTAAAGGGTACATTGAATGACATCTAGCTCACCTAGGGCTGGAAACGCTAGAACATTAAGCTGACCACGACCTCCTCCACGACCTCTCTGACCATGATGACGACCACCACCACGACCGTGCTCTACTCTCTGAAGATGGGGAGTGTCATGGGGCTGTCCTATGCCTGCTCTATCTACCCTCGGGTGATCTAAAGCTGGTGCAACCTGCTGCTCCTACCTCGGCTGGAACTGCCTCAACGGAGGAACCTGGAGTGGAGCACCCGGTGCACGATGACTCCTATGAAAAGTAGAGAAATCCCGCTACTGATGAACATGACCACCACAAGAAAAACAAGCGCCTGATCCCTTGGCATAGGTCTAACAGTTGCTACCTCTGGAGAAACGAGATGGGAAGGGCTGGGACCTACCCCGAGGTGAACGAAAACACTTCTGCCCAGAAAACCGGGAACCCCGGACCACATATCTACTTCATGAGGAATCATGATGATTCCTTTATCATGAAGACCAGGTCCTGGCCAAAGTCCTCTCAACAACCTCTGCCCTCGCCAGTACCTCAAGATATGTCTTTAACATAAATGGGGTGACCTGGCGCTGGATCTCTGGATGAAAGCCTCCTCGAAATGCCTTGCCCTGGCCTCCTCATCTGGTAACATGTCTGAAGCATATCGTAGAAGGTTCATGAAATGGATTCCAAACACCCGAATGCTGGAGCTCCCCTGTCGAAGGGTAAGAAGCTCCTGGCGACTGGACGCCTTCGCAGTCGAAGAAAGAAACTCGACTCTAAACCTATCTCGAAACTCCTCCCATGAGATCTTTGACTCCTCACGATCCCCGAGGAACAAGAACCACCACTAACTCACTGCTCCAAGCAGCATCGTCACAACCAAGGACACTCAGCGCTCCATCCGAGCATGAATCGAACTGAAGCCTATCTCGACCTCCTCCAACCAGAATTCTGTGACTGCATCTGAAACGGAGCCCTAGTACTTCTGTAGACTCTGGCGCTGAAACTCTCAGAGTGTCTTCTTCCCAATGTCATCGTCATCAACCTCTACCTGGAGGAGATCTGATGGAACAACCTGCTGGGCATCTTCTACGTAAACCTGACGAGGACGTCGACCTAGAGCCATACCTGTAAAATAATAACTATTAGAGCTCTAAATCCTAGAATATGGAAGACACAACATTAATTAATTAATTGTTTTGTTTTATTAATTTTATGTTACCTATACCAAGGTCTACCCATTGAAACACAGGCGCAAAGAATAATGATGCATGATCCTTTCCTAGGTCTCTACCCTGCAACCAGTATCGCTTTGTTTAGTAGCAATCGAAAACTTAAAGGTTTGTGCAACAGATCATATGGGGTCCTAAACTCCTATGTCTCTTCCTGTCTCCAGTGTTTACCCCACTTGCTAAACATGAATGTCAATGTTTCCCTACCATCCCATGCATCCTCACATGTGCCTAACTCCAAACTCCATCCTATCCCTCATCCAGACCTCTGAAACCACTCTGTCACGACCCCCTCCACACAAAGTGTACCCCTCCTGGGCCGACAATTTGAGAAGAGAGATAATGAACCCCCGAGTCCCGCCTCCACTAGGCCCCGGGTTGGAGACTAGCACCGAGGGTATAATAAACATTCAAAGAATCCACAAGCATCCAGCAACCACGTCCATCCCATTCCATCACCCCTGGTGTCCCCCCTAACACCCACATGCATAAACTGATGCATCTCGCCACTCTAGGCGTCATCCACTGCCACAACCACAAGGGCTCCACACCTCCACATATCACAACACCCCTCAAGGGTCACATCATAGCACAAGCAGTAGAAAAACAACAATCAAAACCATGGGCTCCTGACCCATTAAAAAACAAGAGGGTAACTCAGATCCCTTTTAGAAATTCCCACATAATCTGTTCTTTAATCCATATTGAATTAGCATATTTTTTATTCATAGGTTCCAATTACGGGATACCTAATCAGTAAGCTATCACAATCAAATAACCATTATTACTTCCATAATTTGATTATCCTCAAATAAGGACAACTACAACAACGATAATAACCTGATTAATTTACATGCCTCTTTATCTTTAGCCAGTTAATTAACAATTAATTCTGGCTTTAAGTTAATTATCAATCTATATCATGAATGAACAACAACTCAAAGAAATCAGAGATATCACTCTATCTAGCAAGACATGAGGCAACTGTTATCATGGTATAAAGAAACAACATGCGATCAACCAATTATCTTAATCTAGTTCTAGTATTTAATTAGGTCAATTTCATTGGGATCCAAAGGGATAAATCATGCTAATTCTATGATTGAGCATATACAATTATAGAAGCCATGAATCTGTTATCTGGAAGAGTTCTTGACGTCCTTTATCCACACAACGGGTCACAATCCACCTCTCACGACAACTGCATCCACCGGAGGATGCCACGGTACGATAGTACCAACCACCCCCAAGAAAAACCCATTAAAATCATGGAAATTACATGGTATAATATGTAAGGGGAAAAAATAGAAGATGATCCCTAAAGGAATGACGATAAAACATACCTTATTGGGAAGATTGACCGACAGAGTTCAGTTGAATCCAAAACAGAGCAGAACCAATCCTAGGAGTAAAGATTGATTGTGCAACTCCTACGGGAATGATTGAAAGGTTCTATCATCTCTTAGATAAGAACAAAGGGAAAGAACAAGAGAGAATGATATCTCGTCCCTTTTTATGATTTAATGGGGTGAAGGTCTAAGATCCGGTTAATTCTCCATTAAAAAAGGATCGTATTAACCCACGCTATTTGACCAAGTAAATACATCCCAGCCTTAGGAATAATTAATATAGGATTTATGGCATTTCAATCGGAATTAAGAGTCCTTAAAATAAGCCTTTAAATGTATTTTACGTCAAAGGAAACGTCAAAAGGGGCAAAACTGTATGAGTCATGAAACACTGTTCACCCATCGTTACTGTACATGAATCCGATCTGTGAAACCGCTCTGTCAGACCGATCTATGAAACCGATCTGTCATACCGATCTGTGAAACCGATCTGTCAGACCGATCTGTGAAACCGATCTCTGACACCGATCTGTGAAACCGATCTATAAAACCGATCTGTGAAACCGATCTGTAAAACTGATCTGTGAAACTGACCTGTGAAACTGATCTGTCAGACCGATCTGTGAAACCGATCTGTCAGACCGATCTGTGAAACCGATCTGTGAAACCGATCTATGAAACCGATCTGTGAAACCGATCTGTGAAACTGATATGTCAGACGGATCTGTGAAACAGATCTGTCAGACCGATCTGTGAAACCGATCTCTCAAACCAATCTGTGAAACCGATCTCTCAGACCGATCTGTGAAACCGATCAGTCAGACCGATCTGTGAAACTTATCTGTCAGACTGATCTGTGAAACCGATCTGTCAGACCGATCTGTGAAACCGATCTGTCAGACCGATCTGTGAAACCGATATGTGAGACCGATCTATCAGATCGATCGGTGAGACCGATCTGTTACTATTTATAAAACTGGAAACACTGTTCACAGAATTGAAAAATTGGCAAAGTGTTGGGGATAAGTCACCTTGACCTCCTGGAACACCTCCAACACCAAATTTTCACAAAGTAATGGACCAGAGAGGTCTGGGCCATTACAATGTGCCCTTCTACCTCATGTACTTTATTGATGTTGGAGCTGTAGAGAATGTGATTAACCTGAGGATTGCGATGCTATTGAAGTTATTTAATGTTCTCAGTACTTTGGTTTTTTTATTGTATTTACAGAAATGTGACTTGTCGAAATTCTTTTCTAGATACTTGAGACAAGCTTAATTATTTATATTTATGATGCGATTTTTTATAATATCATTCTTCCACCTATTACATTGTTACATTATATTACTTCTTCTGTTATTTTTTAATATTATTATTCCACTTTGTGTACTCTTCCAATGAGGTAATAGCTTCATAACTATCCCACCCAACGCCCTCACTACTAGTCGGAAGAATCTGGCATTTGGGGAAATGCACTTGAGGCCATGTGGATAACCGAGTATGCGGCGCCTTTGGGTGGCACCATAAACTAGGACGTCACAATAAATGAGAAATAAAATTCAATCCAAATACAATTTAAATAAATTATATTTTGATTGAATGTGTAAAAAAAATTTACAATAAAATTTGAAAAATACTAGTAAATATATATGTGAATGTATGTTCAGGTGAATATAATTAGTTTCCATATAGACATAGGGTGTGACCCTATAGGCACATTTTTAATACTATAGGTCTAACCTATAGTCCATGATTGGTAACAAATAACACTTCATATACATGATAACAAATATAATTCATTTCACTAATAAACCCCAAAGAATTTAGTTTTGAATTACAATACCTTTTCTAAATTGATATATTATTAAATTTTATGTATACATGTTTCATTATCATACATTTTTTACTAATAATTCTTCAACATTATTTAATTATTTTTTTCAAATAAGTAAATATAAATGTTTTTTATCCAATTATTATCACATCATCTAATTGATAATGATGTCTTGTTGGGAAAAAATCCCTCAAGTCACCATTGAAGCATTTTTGAGGTGATTGTGTTTTTTGAAAATGTAGGCCTCCTTATTGTGTTTGTTGACAATGCAGACTATGATATATGTTTGTGTCGAAATAGGGGGTTTACATTGTGATTTTTTGAGTTCAAGGGATTCTTTCAGCAATCGATTATTAAATGAAGAACCTCGACAAAGGGATAGACTATCTGGAGGTGGTACAAAAAGAGCAGGTACAAGGTGGAACCATTTTCCAGAGTTTGCCAAATTTCTAGGCCTGAAAATAAGAAAATGGACAGATATGTTTTTGGAAAAGGGTGTGGTGAGAATAAGGAAAGTGGTGTGTGGAAAAATTAAGTGGAGCATTCAAAATATGAGTGGTGCGTGAAAATATAAAGAGGTGCGCAGAAAACAGTGGGATGCGCGGAAAAACAGTGGGATGCATGAAATAGTGGGATGATGTATTTCACGCAAGAAGTGTTTCGAGTTCCGAAGCTCAAAAATTGTCAAAGGCATGAGGTGCGTGAAATTTTGGAGCAGTGCATGAAAAATGGTGCTGTGTAGAAGATTTATTTTCGCGCTCGAAGTGAATGACGTGCTCAAGGAGGGTTTTTCATGCGGGGTCAGTCTATAAATATGAAGTGACCCCCCCATTCAGTAGATTTCAAGACATAGATAATACCCGAGCTCTGGTGCCTGGAATTGAGGTTCGAAAGGGAGTTGCAGGTAAACTTTAAATTTGTGCGTAATAATTGGGGTTGGTGCGGAAAAGTGGTGTTCCACGAAAAGTGGATTTCGCGCAAAAGAATAAATTAGTGTGTAAGGCTGTTTCCAGTCTGCACGTTAAAGGGAGTGGTTTCACATAATAAAGGTGTTGCGTGAAAATTGTATTTCGTTAAAGTCAAAGGAATTGCGCGCAAGGTGTCGTAAGGGCTGTGCGTCAAAATTTGGGTTGCCCGGTACACCTGGTGCAGAGTGAGATTCATCTACGAGTGAATTTTGGACGTCAACAGAGCATCTATCAACAGTTAAGGATGTAGATTTCATTAGTGATAATGAAGAGACCTACATGTCTATAAACTGTGAGTGGATTCCTTCCTGTGTAGTGAGAAAAGAAGAGGAACAAGGTGATCCTCTCCATCAGCAGTGATCCAGAGAGAGAGAGAAAGAGGGAGTGACCCTAGGGAAAGCAGTGAGCTGACCCTAAACCTTGTAAAGGCAGTGAGCCTCTAACAGAGCGACTGTTCCCGAATCCTTGTATCCACATCTATTGAAGATTAGTAGAATTTGGTACGACCAACAACTTGTTGATGTATGCTCCTTGGACGTAGCCCAGAGAGGGTGATCCATGTAAAATCATTGTGTCCTGTGTAGGCATTACCTTCTGTTTATATTGTGCAACAGGAAATAGAGAGAAGATTGTTTTTCTTAATAGCGAAACAAGATCCGAACGGGTGTTAAATTTAAATTAGTCATACCCTGATTCACCCCACCCCCCCCCCCCTCTCAGGGTATTCAACATTGTGGACCTAACATGTCTTCTTTAATCGATGCCAAATCAGAAAATAATATATTGATTATTAAATTAATATCAAATCACTTATGATGTAAAACATTTTATACTAAATAATATTAATATGTAATTAATTTAATCCTCCATAAGTAAAACTCCATGATTAATGATATAAATTAATAATTATCTCATGTCCAAGGACCAATGAAAATTTTTAGATTTTAATTATAAGGACATGGTCAACGCATGTATTTCTTATTGGTGGGTATCCCAAAATAACACCCCAAATTAGTGATTAAAAATTGACAATTTAGTGAATATATCTATCTATTATTATTATCCCAAGGTACAATAAATTTAAACAATATTTATATCCTTTTATAATAATGTATTTATAATGTGGGAAATATAATTTCTGAATATATTCACAACATCACTGGGTTATCATTATTGTAGGGAACTGATATATAACATACTTGGTCTAGTTGGGCCAAATGGAATTATTCTATGTTGAAAAATGATACATCATGAGTTCCTCTACATGTTGTAATCAATGAATCACTTGAGGAAGAAGTCAGATTTGTTTTAAATATATAGGTATACTGGTTTAATTGATTTTTAGGGGTTATTGTCACTATACATGCCTTATCAGGAGAAGATTTTATGTCATTTATAATACTATGATGATTTTACTGAAGATTTGAAAGGTATATTTTAAAAAAATAAAGATCCATATATTAGTTTATAAGGGTTAACATGTATGATATAAATTTTGAAAACGTTCAGGGGAATTTATTCTTATATTATATAATAGATTCCAACATAAATATGTTTTACAACTATTAAAACACACATAGAATCATAATAGTTTCAACAATTGATAAATTAGAAAACTTTGGAAGAGAAATAAGTAAAAGTAAAAATGTTAACAATATTTATTAATTTTTCAGGGATCTCTCAGTGATATGTACGGGTACTCAATATTTTATAGAATTTCTAAAGTCATGGAAATTCCCAGTTATATATATTCAAATTTTTTTATAAAATATAACAATGTATGGAATATCCAAATGATACATAAGTCTACCAATTTTTATAAAATTATGTGAATTTTACACACTCCCTATGATATGTATGGGAAATAAATTTTTATAAAATACTGAGTGAATACAAAATGTGTTAAATTTCAAATTGATTCATAATGCTTCATCTATTTTAAAAAAAGTGATATTCTTAATAGACATACTCTAAAGCAACATAAAGTTTTATGATATTGATATATTATTTACTGATTATATATCATGATTGATTAAATATATATTATTCTATCTAATGATAATTGAAGTGATTATTGTAGGTTTATGGGATTTTGGGATGGTTTGCATGTAGTGATGAGGTGTTTACTATCATGAGGTAGTCTACGAATGATGAAATGGATAAAGGTGGTTATAAATATTAATATATATTCGTATCATGAGTCAAAACCCACACCATGGTTTGTTTTTAAGTATATTACATAAGATATCTTATTGTATTAATGTCATGAGATAAATTGTATGCTCCATTTGGGAATGTTAAATTGATCGATGTTGTACAATGATTGGAGATTCCAAAATGAACCATATAAAAAATAAGATATAAGGAGAGATAACATCACTAAATGATAATATATATTTATAATAATGAAAATGATTAAATTAATGGCACAATGTTATGAAGGAAAGAAAAGGAATTAATGATTTAACCTAATCAGGGTGGTTAATTATAGATAATTATGGTGATATTTTAGGTTATCAGGATAAATGATTTTTGATGTCAATAAATTAGGGAGAATTTAATTAATGAGAAAAAATATTATCATATTCAATGATTGAAAATTGTATCTAGGATAGGTGTTAAGTATTTCTAGAGAAACGAATATGAGATGAATTTAGTTGATAATACTAGAATAAATCACAATTAATACACTGATTTGGGAGCAACACATGAGGATTTATATCTATCGTACGTATGAGGAATATTTAAATTACTTTAGCCATTTTTGAAATATTTAGGAAATATTCATCATTATTAAATGTTGTGGTTCAATAATTATTGTGATATGTTTGTTCATATTGAAGTCTACTGGGTTATACTTTGGTAAGAGGTTCATGACCATTCAGTTACCCAAAGAATCCATTTTTTCTGAAAATGAGTGTTGTGTTTATATTGGATAAATGCCACCATACAATTTGGTAATATCAATACATAATATAGTTAAAAAATTATAATAAATTTATTTATTTCATTTTATATTTATATTTTAGGGGTATTTAATTTTATTTTTACTAAATATACTAGAGATAATTAGGGATTCAATGGAAAAAGTATAAACATGATTCACCCTAGAAACAAACACATCCAGATTGATTCTATTAATTGTTTTTAGTGAACAATGATTATATCAAGGGTATCACACTTAATTTTTATGGATATATATAACTCTATTAATATTAATGTTATTCCATGTTTTTATAGAAAAATATTCCACATTAGGAATGAGTGGATGGTTCTTTATCAACTATTAATGGGTCTAGATGTTCATGATTATGCCTTGTATGGTTTTTCATTTCTAATAGTGACTAAAAGATTGTATCTATATGATAATTTATTTACTAATTATGGTTACACATTGAATAATTTACTGTCCTCATTATTTAATAATTACCTTACACAATTCATGTGAAATAAGAAATATTATTTGATTCATTTAAAAAATAATACTTTTGGTAAATATAATTAGATTATGAAGTGATTAATGTTGAATATTAATAGAAAATTTCTTAAATATTCCTAATTGAATAATGAAAATTGTTTTTTACGAATTAATTACCATAATGATGTTTATAATTTGTTCTATTAAATGATATGTTGATGTCATTTAAGAACATATAGTTGAAATGTAACAAATGCAAATATTTTTGGACAATATTGACGCAAAGTTGTTAACACATGAAGATAAAGACATTGATTATTTAACAAATGATTATATTCATAGAAGTTATATTTTTTAATTGTATAGTGCATACTAAATTGAAATAAAATTCATTTCGAATAAAATATTTATCTTAAAACGTTTTTGAGTTTGAAGACTGAAAAAGATCTGATTGTTTTTATGAAAAAGATAACATTGAATATTATACTAGTACTCCTTATCTTCCTATTAGATAATAAATCACATCACAAGATATAAATGTTGGTATATAGTGATTTTTTATTTTAAATTAATTGTCTATGAAAAATTTTGACGAATCTCTTCCAACTGTACCATGAAAATAAAAAATTTAAATAAAATAATGAAGAAAAAAACACTTTTTCAAATAAATGAGTTATGTTAAAGAGAAATAAGAAAATGCAAACGAAAATATTAACCATATTTATCAAAATTATTTTTTTAAAATTTACAGAATTTGTTTATGATATTATAGATATTTGTTTTATTGAGGAAAGTTATTTGAATAATTCTCTAAAAAAAATCATGGATCAAGAAGTAGAAGAATTAAATTCACTAGAAGATGTATAAATGTTTTGTATAATTTAATCTACTCAACAATGAGAATCCTACAATGAGTAAAACATAAAAAATTTGATCATGATGTGATTCAAAAATATTTTTAGTCTATGATATGATAATCATCATATCAATAATCTCTCTAATAAAACTAATAAAATAGAAAATGAGAATGAATTTATTGTCAAGGAAATTGAAAGGTTAAAATTATATATTTTTTAAAAATTAATTCTATTTATAACATGACATTAGTTATCATCCTTGTTAGTAGGAATAAATAAAAGAGGGAAATTAATATTTTAAATGGTTAGAATCGAAAATGAAAATTCAAATATAATTATAAAATTGTTGTTTCAGGTTTAAAAAAGTGTTTCCTGAAAGAAAACATCAATAAAATTGAAAAAAATAGGACATGAATAAATGGAATCTAATGGTGACAACTCTCTACAGAGAGTAATTTTCCTAGAACAGTCATGTGAAAATAATAAATATGGATTATTTTTATGTCTGATGAAAAAGAAAAACCTATTAAATTATTAAAGGATAAAAATTCTAGAAAAGTGATAAAATTGGGATCTTGTTTACAATTAATAAAACTAAAAATGGTTCAGCGAAATCAACCAAAGAGGGTTTTATGAAATAATTAAGACAAAAACCCATGCAACAAGAGTTTTATATCAATGATGAAATGTTAATTGATGGTATTAGTTGTGTGGTTTAATTATCCTCAAATAAAAAAAATATTATTATTATATGTATTCATCAGGATTGATAAGGGATTATAGATAATGTTGGAGACAGAGACAAAATAATATAAGTAAGCACAATGGAAAATAGCATGAGTATAAAATTGGAGTGAAATGAAAATTTGAAAGTTTTCTAGATGATTCTGGTAAGTTTCACAATTAATGAAATATCTCAAATCAATGTATCAAATTCTGAAAATCATGATTAAATATGTATGAATAATTGAGGTGTGTTTATAATGGGAATTATTTTAAAAAAATTAGTAGTTTAGTTAAGGAATCTTTTAAAGAGTAAAAACCTTAGAAAAACATGGGTCTTAAACCATAATTTCTAATATAATATGATTAATGATATAAATAATTTTTATAATGTTAAATTAATTGAAGTATGTGTTTATATTTTTATCAATCATAGATCATTAAAAATTAAAAGTGTTAAAGTGATAAGAATTTGAAAAAAATTAGATGAATCATAATATCATTTTTGTGAATGATGGGATGAATGATTTTGTTAAAAATTTTATCAAGGCTATATGATGGGAGAAATGAGGTTACCATAAAAATAGTTTTTTTAATTTAAGGAAAAAAATAGATCTTTTATAACAAGAGGTTTGGGATCCCAATATATCTTATTTTTGGTTTTATAATCCATAATAGGTTTGTACATTACTATTAATGTTATGAATAATTTGTGAAAAAAAATTATTGGTAATCCTCGCCCCAATAGAATGATGAAATTGATCAAAAAATATGTTTTAAGAAATATTCAAGTAATAAAATATTTCAATACCATTATTTTAAAAACATGTCAAAATAAATAAATACAGAGATAAATTCACAAGAGATTTAAAATCCAGAAAAATTGGCCATTCGTCCTAGTAAAAATTTGATATAATGATTTGAGATATGAATTTCATCACTATGAATTCACTATAATTTCTGTTATTATATAACTATCTTATAAAAACAAGTCATTGATCTTGTTTATCAATTTTAATAGATTCGATAAAAGGGTAACATGTTTCTTATTGAAGAAACTACGGTAATATAATAATACTAAGTATTGTATCAAAAATGTTTTAATAATTTCACAATAAAATAGAAAAAATAAATGAGTTTAGTAAACCATACAGTCTTAAAATTTATTTTGTTGATGAATGAAATATTTGGATACTAAAATATATATAATGATCCATGTTTACTAATCATAAAAATTAGGGATATTTCTAGTGGAAGGTAATAACCATTGCTGTGATCATTTGAAAACAGATTATTTTAAAGGAATAAATAGATATTAATCCCTATAAATTTCTATATAACAATAATATTAATGTAAAACACATTAGATTTTATAGAAGTGCATGTATGATTAAGTGAATGTGTATAATTAGTGGTATATTTGTTAAAAAGTCATATGTGGAATATTCTTTTTGGTAATACATCGTTAAAAAAATTTATGTAAAAATACATATAATATGGAAATATATGTAACATGGATGATGTGATATTAATTTATGATGAAAAGGATTGAAAAGAATCATTGGTTTTTGATTACATGGAATATGTTGTTTATTCTTGACTTGATAAAGAGGGTAATGAAAATTCATATATACATGACATAGTGGATGATTATACTTACTCTACTGATGATGCTAATGAAATAATGTTTATATGATCATTTTCAATTATAATGAAACAAAATTATTTATTATTATCAATGGGGATATGAATTAAGCGGTGAAAAAAGGAATTTTTTTTTTTGAAATTTGTCACAATAGACTTATTGAAATGATAGAGGATCATAAAATTGATAGATATTTTGAGAAAAAATAATTTATTTCATCCATAAATTAATAATTTAATTTTATTGAAACAATTGATTGATTGGAGATTTTTTATTTTCACTTGTAGAATAAAGTTGTAAGAAAATGTTGGATTTTTAAGAAGATGTTAAATTATAAATGTCAAGTTTCTAAAAAAATCATGATATGTTTTTAAGAGATAATCAGTGATTTATTAGAATTGTATTTTATGAAATAATTTCATGGATTTTTTAGGCTTAAATAATTAAAATTATCCATATAATTTTTTCTCAAATCGCATTCCAAAAAATCTGAATGCATATCAAGGATTTTTTTTTGAATTATGATAATCATGGAGTTTTTTATATACAGAAACCAAATGATTTAATTTTTAATATACACTTAAATAAGTTATGAAGAATGAAGAAGACCCCTAATAGGATATAGAATGATCTTGTAGAATAGTATATCAATTTATATGATTACATGAGAAGTATTGATTTCAAAGTTGGAAAGGTAGACAATAAAATGTATATAAAAATGAAAAACTCTATATGCCACATTTTTTTATGTTCATATAATTGTCATAGGATTTAAAAAACAATATTAATTTGTCGAAATTTTTATATAAATAATGATGATGTTTTAGATTTATTTATCTAGGAAGATGATTTTTCACTTGGAAATGATTGTTACAAAAAGAGTTTAGTACCTTTTCATTTCAAAAGATACAAATAAAAATTAATTATTATTCTTTTTTTGGATAGATCAATTGTATTTTATATACTAATTCAGATTAAAACCATATTTAGTAATGATTATTATGAGATGAATGTGAATGAATTAGAAATATGATTCTAGTATATTATACAGAATAGGAGAATAAAAAAATATGGTCTACATGGTTATTAACTATGATAGATATTAGTAGAATCAAAAATAATCACATATTGTTGTAATAAATAGAATTATGTTATACATTATAAAAACATTAGATTATATTCTTCTATATGAAAATAAAAAATAGATGGGATTATTATGTTTTTTTGAATACACTTGGGATAATAATATTATTGATTTAAAGTCCACAGATAGAGGAGAATTCAACCATACTGAATGATGTGTGTCAAGGAATTCCAAGATGAAATATTCCATTACATCAAGATCAACTGATGCTGAATATATTTCTATACTTTAGGAATCCACTTAAATTATTTTGTAGAAGAAGAAACATGATTATATGGATGTTGTAGCTAAATATACATTAGTTATTGTTTTTGATATCAAAAGCTACATAATTTTTCCCAAACATAGTGAAAAATTAAATGTTAATGAATAATGATATGAAATATCACTTCTGGAATGAATAAGTGTCTATATGTATTAGGGTTATAAAATACATTTTATCATTGGAGTAAATTGATAATTTTCATAAAATTTATTTAAAAATGATTTTTTGAGAAGTTAATCTGGGAAATGGGTTTTATTTAGATTACCCTAATGAAATTATGATATTTTTTTAGTTTCCTATGGTCATTAATTTGTTATTGATTTATATAAAGGGGGATGTCTTTTAGAATTAAAAAACATGTTTTTTGAATGATTTAATTTTTTCTTGAGTGTCTCTGTCTTGGAATGTGTTTTCTAATTATATTGAGATGTTTTTTTACTAAATATTCAATATTAATATAATTTTTTGAACTCCTAGGAGATATATGTTTTGTATAATATGATCAATATCTTTTTATTTATAATTATATCACATGTTGACATAGAGTATATTATTTTATGACTCATCAATGTGTAGAACGTGTTACCACATATTATAGAAACTATATTTATATTTAATATCTATATTTAGTATAAATGGAGTTTCACATTTTAGTTTTTTTTGAAACATATATAATGAGAATATTTCATATTATATTTAAAATTTATTATTGTTATATTCAATAAAAATCCAAATAGGGTGATTATTTATCATTCATGAAGAAGATGTTGTATTATTTCAATTATTATTAATAATGTTTGATCTCATTTTAGCTAAGAAATATTATCTGGAGAATCCCTTACATTGTATGATTTTGAATTATAGTGAAGTATTGAATATGTTCTTTAAAATTTATAAGCTATATATTTTAAATAATGTGAGAAATAAAATATCCTTATGTATATATATATATGGGTTACCTACGGGATATAAATTTAATAAAATTCCTACCCAACTCTTCTACATACACATAAGGGTTTCCAAAATATATATTTGGTAATTTATTAGGACACATTGATATATTTATGTGATTATATAAATTATAAAAAAGTATTCTTATACCTTAAGATGAATAATAGTCTCTAATTTTGATTAATTTGAAAATTAAAAATAATACTATTTATAATACATATTTGTACTCAACATTTAGTAAAATTTGGAAAAATATGGAACCAATTTATGATTTGTATGGGATAACAATTTTTAATGGAATCTGGAAATGTATTAAACCTCAGGTTGACAAGTTTGAATAGTCATAGTTATAGAAAATTTTGAAAACTATAGATCCTTTTGAGGCACCATTGTGTACACAATGGGAATGAATAAAATTGAAAAATAAACACTATTATATATAGAATTACTACCATTTAGAATATAATTTTCTATTTTTTTATTTTCATTACAATATGTGAATATTTACAATCTTCCCAAAATGTGATATTCACAAAAGATTTATTTTGATAGATGTTAAAATTTTATATTATCAATTAAAAGAACTACAATGATTAAATTTAATGATTCAATGAGTATTGATGATTTTATCTATGGTTAATGGAAGAAATAATTATTGTTGTATGATATAAGGTGACGTTTTATGCTCTTTGATGGGAAGTATCACGTCGTGATGTAACCCAATAATGAAGAGAAATATTATTTTTATGTATGTTGAGATGTAATTAATCTAGGAAGATAATTCCAAGTCATGTTTTGTGATAAATATGAGTTTATAAGTTATTTTCATGTTTCAATGACAGTTTATGAATTTGAGGTACTACACAGAAATTTGATAACGAACTTGTTCATGCTTTGATTGGAGATTTCATAATAAAAAAATACCAAACATAAATATATTATATCATGAGAAAATACTTCCTGTCCAAATCATTTTGACGAATTTTATCATACATATATTAAAAATAAAATATTTTCATCCTTGTGAAAAAAGGAAATATATGAAAATTTAGAAGGAAAAATGAATGTTAACGACTAATAATGGAATAAATATTTCTTGTGATATATTAAATGGATTTTTTATGAAAAAAAATCAAGGGATTTGAAATGAAATGATAAAATGGTCTTCAAATTCAATATTTGAGTACTAAATATAGTATAGATTATGAGTATATATAGATATAAAATTTATAAAATAAATGTGGAAATATTGTAAATAAATATTATTAGCTGAGAGTAACATGTTTGAATTTATAAATAAGTGGAGGATTTGTAATATATAAATTAGATTATTCCATTTTTAGAACATTATTACAGTAGTGGTCGTTCATCATCATGTAGTTTAATTTTGATTAAGATAACATGGGTATTTTTTTAATTCAAGTATTTTCCATCATTTATAATAGGTCTAAGGTCATTCCCTTTCTTTTATATAATTATTATCAATATAAACTGATAGTTTTCTATGGGTGAGATAAAAAAATTATACACTAGGGGTGTAGTCATCCATCTTGTAGGTAAAAAACATTAAAAAAATATATCTAATCCTTGATATTTCATCACTGTCATGATATAAAGATAGATTCCATGAATAATTAGTAGATAATATAGGATATTGATGGAAAATATTGAAAATAAACACCCCTATAGTGTTAAATTCAACCCAATTCATCCTTTAGATAACTAGAAAAACATAAAATATATATCTATGTAAAAAAAATTTAGAAACTCATTAAAATAAAAAATGAAATATACTGCATGTGAAAGAAAGGAATACCATAAAATATTTCCCATCATGGTCTAATATCAAACATTATATCCAAATTAAATATTTTGAGGCCTAATCATTTAGAAATTAGGGATCCACCCAACCCACCATCATCTACCTCTATATTTATCTATACAATGAACTCATAACATAAATGCATTAAAAAATCTCTAACTCAATCCATATGGAAATACCCTTGCATCAAATTTGAATCATGGGTGCTTTACGTGCAAGTAGATTCTTGTTTGGAATTTTTTTATCAATAATAGTAATCCACCACCCATGTTCTCATAAATAGATCCAATGATATATGGTTAAATGATCACCAGAAATTAAAACTATGTTACCATCCCTACAATGTATTAATATACATAGTATTATATCAATAACACTGTGAATCTACCTACCTACCTTAACCTTTAGCAGAATGGGGTGATAAACCCATTGTATAAACATTAATGGATGCTAAAATAGTCATCCAATAAATATTATATTTTTTAAAAAAACATTCTACCTCATTTTATTTAAAACATATCAATAATTTATATATTACAAACTTTTTATTCATAGTCTTTTCCCACTCATTCACATAAAGAGTGCATCACTTTGAACAGTTACGACCATTACCACCAAACACTAGTGGAAATTCCAAGAACAAGTTCCAAAGCATGGATATAGATTAAAATCATTACACTACATCATTAAACCCATGGAGGATACTTCTAACACCAGAGGAAGAGTCACAGAATAATCAATTGTTCACGCATCAAAATAGACATTTCCATAACCGCATATGGCGTCACCAATATCCCACATCTATGTTCCATGAGAAGAACAAACATTTCTATTATATGAACCCATAATTAGCCCACATATATATGGTTAATGGACATCAACCCATAACCAATGAAAAATTCATCATAAAACTATGGAAACACACACCTTACAATATTGGAACAATTATATTTTTTCACCAATAAATATTATCTACATAATCTAATTTTGTTATCCAAACTTCTTTATTTCCATAAAACTAAATAAAATTCAATAAATACCACAAATATAACTATATATAAAAATTATTCACACATACTACCGTAGTAATCTTAGAATCAATATTTGGATCACTAAAACAATAATTAAAAAGATACACACATACCACATCAATCTTCCATTATCACTCACCACCATAACATAGATATGAAATTTTAAATGTGGCCAAACATCATTTCTTAGAATCCATATAACACATAAAAATTTCACTACTCCTCTCCCATCCTTAAAAAAACCATCTTGATTCCAAATCCTTTATTGTACCACCACTTTACCCTAGGAACATCAGAAATGATGTTTTAAGGACCCTATAAAAAATCCCTTATTTTATGCATGCCCTAAACATCACCCCCATTTCTTATAGGATCAATATATACTAGAATTGAATCCATATATATATCATTAATCATATAAAATGGCCCACGATATAACACATCACTCAATCACACATGTATTAGTGGAATAAATTTAATGATAACCTACTCAGAAAACCTAGAATCTAGTCGGTCTAGTATTAGATACTGAATCATATTTAACTAGAGGAAAACCCAATACCTAGAAACCCCACACTTAGGAAATAACTAACAATGAAAAAAATACATTTTTAGAGAAATAAAAATCATTTAATCTTTATATATTAAACTATATGGGTCCCTAGGGATAGATGGTATCATGATCCATTAATAAATAATGTATATTAACACATTGGGAAATGAGAAACTATGTTAATGAGGATAAGGGGGAGAGTATACCTACCCTAGTAGGGATTGAGAAAACCCATAATTTATTAAATAAATTATAAAAAACAATTAACCAATAAAATTTTTAAAAATATATATCAAATAACCTATAAATAAATTGTTCTTCCCCCACTAAGATAATAGTTTTCTTCAGGTATCCACCATGTGATCACATTCCACTAGGTGGACCATATGGGGTACTTACAGAAATTCTATCCTATATTGTACTTGGTATAATACCATTAGGTACTCAATGATTTATTCCCTATAAGGGATAGAAAATGCACCGAAATAAATTCTCAAAACATTATTTGTGTTCATTAATGACACATACACCAAATATATGACTACCTAAACATTTTTTAATATAAATCATTCCCAAATTACTTTCCCAAACACATCATGATGTTACAAACTCTACAGCATAACAAAACATATCCTCTAGTTTCTTTTAGACTCAACACCAATAAAAAACCCTTAACACACCCACAACATAAAACTCTCACATAATTCCTTTACTCAAACAATCAAAATAATATTCAATAAATGCCTCATGTAATAGATTATTAATAAATACCATACCACACAAAAAAAAATATAACGATTCATACTATTGATGTTCCACAGTCAACAAAAACTCCTTCTCAAATAATAATCAAATATTGACCATACTAAATTCATCTAAATATAAAAAAATGTTACCAACACTCACTCTAGTCTGATATTATACCATCATCCAAAAAAAATTTCTATCTGATATCAAATATATAAAGAAAAACTGATAATTTATATTAATAACTCACCATGATATATCTCACCCTCCCAATAACCCAAGGGAACTTACAAATTAAAACCAAATTTTAAACATAACCATATTATGGGTTGATCTGACTATATAATACAACCATGTTCAATGCAAAACATATCACGTGGAATGCACATCACCTATAATATCATTTATTATTTTCTAGCCACTATATGTTTTTCCTTACACATGACCCAAAAACAAGAACTATCAACAGTTCACTATCAAATAAGATTATATTTCCACAAACATCACTAAATTCACACAGTGAATATAGTCTATCAAAAAACAAAACAAAAACACCCCTCAATTCTGATCTCCATATAAATAACACATATTTCTGATGATTTCTCTCATGGAAACTCTATACAATTATTCTATGATTATTTTGGCCTAGGTCCATCATTCCTAATTTCAAAATCTAGATTTCCATTCACTACTATACTGATGATTATTGTACCATTATTAAAACATGAAGACCCTATTTCAACACTTAAATTTGATAATTTATATTCTTAATCTATAACTCACTCAAATATTTAAGATAGGATTTTGAATCCCTTTTTGGAATCCATATTTTAGTGAACATCGGTTAATTACTTTCTTTTTAAAAAGGGTGACTTTTTTTTTGTTGAAATGCATTATCTGATTAGGAATATCTGGATTCTAAATGTATTTTTTCACCTCATGTTATTTCATGAGGGTGTGATAATATTAAAACATGTAGAATATTAGTATCATTCCCTTTATAATCCCATTATCATCACATAAAGGATATTATTCTAATCACATAATAAATCATATTCCTATCACCTAAGGAATCATGTACTCTACCTTTAACTAATATTGTACTCATCCTATGATGAATCATATGTTAATCACACATGGAAGACTACAAACATCTACTAGACTCCCAAATTTCATTACATATTGATGTATGGGTGTTTGATTAATTAGTGATATAATGTAATCATATACTTATCACATATAGAATATTTGGAATTGAATATGCGAAATGAAAAGGTATTGTCATGTTTTTTGTGAAATTTCAGTTAATCATTTTATATGAATCATGTATAGGAATCAAAATATGATGTATAGTAGTGATCCTCATTGATTAGTGTATGGTGGAAGACATTCATAGATTATATTTGGATATAAAATAGTCATATGTTATAGTACATTAGAGGAAAAATATTGTTCACAATCCATTAGATACGTTATGGAAAAAATCCTCCACCGTAGGTACTCTGGGAGGTTTAGATATTATAATAAGTTGATTTGGATTGGGTTTTATCATATCTAAAAAGGGATATGGGGAAATATTATTGATTTGGTGCTAGGATTGAACATTAGTTTTGTATTCTATGTATCCTATTGGAGAAATAATTTCATCACATGTTTTTAAGGGAATATTATATTTTAATATTATTTAAAAAATACATGAATTTTACATTCATCTAGTAATAGAACATCTGTTTCAAGAGGTATAATATGAAAAAAATATAATGGAAATTTTTTGTTGGCTTACCTTTCTAGTTCTTGGGAGTATTATTTTTGGAAACTAAGTGACCCATGCTTGGTGAAAATGGAATTTTTTGGGGGGCTCAAATGACACATTGGACCCAATTTCATTGATTATTTATATATCATTCATTGTTAAAAGGAAAAGGAGAATAAAATATAAAAATCATATATTTTATGTCTTGTTTTCATGAGTGATACTTTATTTGTTGTTGAGGTAACATTTTCCATCAACTTTCAAGTATGATTACTTCGTGAAATAGAATTCAAATGTGTTTTTCATGATATAGGCTTCACAAATAATCGGTGTTTAATAAATTCCTGATATATAGGAGTCTCTATCATTTTTCATTTATGGTGATATTAATTTGATATTGTTGTGTGCAATTTTCACAAACATAGGACAATTCAATAAGTGGAATCCATAACATTATTCTAAAACATTATCTAATTAATTTTTCTAAATTATTTTCTCTTATTGCATGATGCTATTAAAAGTTATAGTTTCTAGATCCCATAGTTGATGCATCATCAATAACCAAAATTCATTATTTTGAACCTCTAAAAGGTAGCGATATATTTTATTTATATGACAATTTCTCAAAAAATATCAAATCATGAAACATAATTCAAATTCATAGATTATGTAATTTTTATAATGACTTATGTACGGTTTCATAGAATGTGATCAATGACATGTAACATTGGATTTTTACCATCACTATAGATAAAAACATATTAAACTCATTTTTTTTGAGAACACTCCTTTCTATAGAAAGTGGAATATATCAAATTTCATTCATCCTAGTTAATTTGGGGATGTTTTTTTTGGAATAAAAATGTTATCCATCAAATTTTTTCATAATGAGGGAGAGGTGGATAATATTTTGTGGAGATAGTCAATATTTGATGATTTTATCCTTTGTGTTCAAAAATTTTGTTTGAATTCTTTACCTATAAATAGGTATGGGATCCTTTGATATGACCATAATATCTTCATGTAAATATATGATTCACGTATCTTTTTGTAACACATTACATTCATTAATTTTATAGTATTGATATCCTTATTGATTTCCTACTAACCACAATGGAGAATAAAAATAAATTACTAGAACTCGCATGAAGAAAACATCAAAAACCCCAAAATTTGTTCTTATGTAAAGCTTACATGTATTAGTACATTTCCATGAAACATACATAACAAACCCATTCTTGTTATCTTGGTATATGTTGATGGATTACTGTAAAAATGATACTTTCATACCACATTGGAAATAGATAAAAATGAATTATATGATTAAGTCATGAAAAGGATCCTAGAACATGCACCAAGAAGTAATGAACATGATGAAATAAGTAGAAATGAAATATTTTCTATAAATTAGATATACATTGTATGGGTTTCCCTTATAGGATATCATTAACATTTCTAATTCCAACCCTAAAAATCCAAGTCCATAGTTCAAGACCTCACAAGGACCCATCCAATCAAACATTCCCCAAACCAGTCACGTTGTAAGGGACCATTTTAAAATGCTATTATAAATACGTTGGAACGAGAAATGGATGGTCCATGTTGAGATTATAATCATGAAATTATCTCCTAAAAACACTCTTGAATCATAAAATATAGTATATTAGATAGACATCATGGCTGGATGGATAATTTAGAGGTATATCTTTAGATGATTTCATAGATGAGTGGGAAAGGGCCTATAGTGTTTCAAAATATATTTACAGTTATGAAATATGTAACCCATAGTTGGGATATATAAGATAATATAGATATCAAATATTCACATCATCCATTATCCCTACCTAATTCTAGCAGTAATGTACTGAAATTCAATGACACTGCGGGGTATTTTTAATTGCTAATTTTGAATAAATTTAATTTTTTTAATGAAATGAAATAGGTGTTATACTAAGTTAATATTCCTCTACACCAAACACTAAGTTACCTTGTTGTTCCCATAACACTAAATTTTTCTTCTGTTAATTGCAATGATTTGTTTTATAATTCATTACATGAAACACAATGCATATCTTATGTCACACACAATGCTGTGTTTAAATGAAACATGACATATTATGAAAAAAATATTATTATTTTCACACAGCAATTAGATTGGTGGGTATGAAAATTATTAAATAAATTTTGATCATTATTTTTTAGAATGATTATAAAACAATGTATTTGGTAACCAATTAATTATAAATGATTGTAATTACTATTTTAAATTAAATAAATACATGTTTTGAAAAACTATATTTATATATATTTTTTTTAATCTAAATAAATTTAAAAAAAATATAAATTAATTTAATCAAATTGTCATATTATAAATTAAATCATGTATTTAACATGCATTTTATGTGTTTCCAGATAAGATATATTAATGAATTGAATTTTACATATAAAATGTTTATGTTTAAAAAATGTGGTTTTACCCCATTTAAGTGTGAAACTATTTTAAAACTATTTCATGAAACATTTATAAATTGTATTTTAAAAAAATATTTTTTTTAATCTGTAATTTTAAATTTTATCTTAGTTTGAATATTTTTATGAAAATCATTATTTTGAGGAATAATGAAATTAATAAATTTTAATTGAAAAAATCATTTATTCAAAAAACATTTGTAACACTCAGATGTTTTTATGAAATATTTTATTTAAATAATTTTTATTCAAATTTTTTACATTACATGAAATCATGAGTTTAAATGAAGCGTAAGACTCCATTAGTATAAAATTCCATTTCATGCATAGAAATTAGGCTAGTGAGAGAAAATATAACCCACTTTTGAAAATGTATGGTGAATTTATTGGATAATAATTATTTATGAAAAATATAAATCAATTTTATATTTTAAATTTTTATTTAATAAATTGAGTGATTTACAATTTGTAAATTAAATAATGAAAAATATTTTTTTAACAAACAAAATTGATAATAATATAATATGTATTTTTTAATATGGTATGAATAAACCCAATTGTATGTCTAAAAACTTGTTTTATTCATATGGGTAATTTTAACACCTTTAAATGGAGAACCCTTTTTCGAGTAAAATTTGGACACATTAATATTTTTATACGACAACATAAAAATTTTAATTCGAATTATCTAATAAAAATTTACTTCAATTATTTTTTGGATAATATTATGATAACTATAAATATTTGATGAATATTAAATATATAAAAAAATAAATTTGAAAAAATTATTTTCATCAAAATCATTTATATGATTATATTATATTATTTAATTGTTTCAAATTATCAATATAATATATTTTTATAATAAAATATTATTTATGTCATTATAATTAATTTTACATTGAATTTAGATGCTAAAACATTTCATTATTTTGTAATGTCTTTTCCTTCAAAACTCATTCTCTCTTTCCGAAAAAGAGATTAATTTTAAATTAATTACTAACAATTATTTGCAATAAATTTTGAAAATTGAATTCCATATTTTTAATTAACAGGTACAAATTATTTAAATATCATTCATGAATTTTTGAGCATTATGAATAGTAGTAATGATTGTTTTTATTAATATGGTAAAATGGTTATTCGGGTAATTAAGGGTAAAAATAATATGATTAAATTACCCTAAAAATGTTGTAATATCATTGGATGAGTTTTTTTCATAAATTATCCATGGGTACAAGTGATTTTCATTGGTATCCACTTGGATGATATTAGGACATTCAATATGATGTATTTAAATAAAATTTATATTTGACTTACTCAAATGTAAATAGCTATATGATTTTTAATATAACATTTCTCAAGAGTTAAAATAGATTATAAATAATAATTTGAAAACTTATTTTATTATAATGATAATATATTTTTTATTTTTTGGAGAGAAACAATGACCCTGAAAAATATACTTTAATGTCGTAGATTTTATTAAATTGATGATAAATCAATTAAGTAATTATTATTAAAAATATAATAACAATAAAAAAACCAAAACACTTGAATAAATATATTTGGCCTAGTATATATATATAATACACATCCATGTGTCATGTTATTGACCATTTCAAGCCTTATGTAAGAGATAATGAAACATATATTGTTTTATGTAAATTGATGATAAACTTGTTCCATTAATGATTTATTAAGTATATCATCTTTAAAGATGGATTTTCGAAAAGAATTATTCTTCTAAAAGTTTTATTCAAAAATCTAGTATATTTATCTACATGATAATAATTTATTTATTATTTGTATTCATAATTGAAGTGTATTGAATAATTACACAATACTATTGTAGTTGTTATTTTATTCAGGTAAATATCAAATTAATGTTTTAAAAAATATTAATATAAATATATTTTTGTAAAATTATTATATCTAATTATTTTGATATATTAACCAGAACACATTGAAATTTTATTAAATAATTTGTTTGAAGATAAATTTTTATATTTAAATTTTATAAATTAATAAACTAAATAGTGTAAAAATTGACATTATATAATGTTTAGCAAAAATTGTTTTATAAAATTAATTAAAAAAAATTAAAAAATTTAATTTTTTTAATAATTATTATATGTTCTAAAACGCTCTACTGTATTTATATATACAGTAATTTACATCATATAAGTAAATAATTCAACCTTTTAATATTTAAAATTTTTATACCATAGTTAAACAATAAAATGAAAAACTAAATGTAAATTAAAATGATTAGGATTAAATTAACATAAATAAATGTACAAAATTTATTGGATGATTATATTTTAACCATATATCATATCAATTTATAAATTAGGTCTTTTTTTGATTTAAGATGTGGCTTGAGTTTAATATAAATTAATAGATTGGGAGTTTCCAAAGGTGACCCTCGCATCAATTATAAAATGGATCCTCCTACCTCACCTATTAACTTCAATTTTATCCATTAATATTTTCCATTACCAACCAATTTTCTTTATAAACATCCATATTTACATTATATAGATTCTGGTCTTCTTTAAAAACCAACTCCAATTCATTAAGAGGATATTTAGAGGAAGCACATCGAAGATGAGGTAATCTCATCTGTCAATTCATTCAATCATCTTTCTTATTGTACATCGTCTTTATGAGTTGTTTCATTATAACGTAAAAAAATACGATATACCATATATACTAAGATGTTACTGTGATTCTAAAGAAACCATATTCCATCTTCTATCCATCTTACAAAACATGATATGACTATGCGTACGTACACACGACTTACTATTTCTATGTTGAGGTGCAATATGTTTTTCACCACCTTCTAACATAGACCTGAATAATGATAAAAATAGTAACTATATACGTTTATTATTAAATTATATTTATTCTTAAATATTATACACTATCCAATTCATTAACATTCAATAATTATTGGAATGACATCGTCACTCATGCATACGTACGACCTTTCGTCACCACGATGCAATGAAATTCATTATACAATATCTTCATTAAATCATTATTATATAAATTAATTCATTGAATAAATATGATATATATTATGCTAATATAATTTTTCAAATGATTTTACTACAACATAATATTTGGAACGAGAACATATCAAAAAAAACATTTGTAAGAAAATAATGAATTCAACACCTGTTGGATGAGAAATTACGATACTAACAAACAGATGATAATTTGAAAATATTTGATATCATTTAAATTATAATGATTATGAAATAAGTAAATAATATTATTTAAATAATTAAACAGTAGTTTTAGATACATATTAAAAATATTGTACGTACCCTAAAGGATAATTTCACAATATCATAATTATTCTATATTGATTATAAATAAGTAGTTACTAGGGTATATTTATCATCCCTGTACATGATTAATAATTATGTATTCCAAAAATTTCTTCATATTGTTATAAAATTATTTAGAGTCAATTTTACCTAATTTTTTATATTTATTAATTAGTATGGAAGGAATGTTTTGAATTTATTTATACGAGGTACTTTTTTAAATTTTCTATTAAAAGTATATAGATAATTTTTTAAACATATATGTATTTAAAGTATTTTTATATTTTCATAATGCCTTATTTCCATTAATCATCGTTTATACTATTTTAAGGTTAATTTTAAATTAATTATTTTATTTTAAATTTGTGTGGCTTTTTTAGAAAAGATAGTGTCATTGCGGAAAAATGATATTTTCCTCAAGAATTAATTTCAAGTGTTATAAAAAAATTAATTTCCATATAAGATATAATTCTATAATAGGGTTATGTTTATAGTATATTAAAATTATTGTTTCTATGGTTTGATTGTGTTTATGATGGAATTGTATTTAAGAAATCCATTTTTTACATGAATTATGTTACGGTGGAATGCTGTTTAATGAATCCCATTTTATTCTTTGGGTTATGATGAAAGATTTATATTATTGAGGAATATTAAATAATAAATTAATTTCAATACTAGTGGGATATATTACTCCCTCTATTCATTAGATAAATATTTATATATCCTATGATAAACATGGATGCAATGGGAAATGATCTTGGTTCAGTAGTATAGGGATAGAACAAGGAGTGAACTCAGCTCAGTAATGGATTTTGTTCTCTATGATGTTCTTATAAATGAAACATGTATAATATGAACTGAGTTTCAATGTTTATGTGTATGCCACAAAAAATCATTATTTATATTATGTATTTTGGGATTATTTTAATTGATTATAATTATCTTTTATGAATTTTCCCAAGACATGATATCACACTCTTTCATTTGAAGGATATGATTTTCAAATGATATGTTCATATGTCTTATGATAATGAAATAATTTATATCTCCCTTATTTTCTCTTACTAAGAATCTGAGATCTCCCTATCATGTATTTGTTTTCCCCACATCATAAGGAATGGTATTATATAAGATATTTCAAAAAACGGTCAAATTATGATGAAATAAGATGCAGACAATGATGATGTCTTATGAACTAGTTGTTAATGTTTCCAAATTTATAAATATAGTATACCTACATGGTCATATAATGGCTTCATTATATATTAGAATGAACATTCATCAAATTTTAATGAATATAAATGTATGAAAAGTTTGGGTCATTATAATATATATAAATAAATTACCTTTGTGATTTAATTTAATTTATAACAGGTTTACTTATAAATCTATGAAACCAATTTAGATTTCAATAAATTTCATATTGGAGTTTTATATGAAACAATTCTACACTTTTTTAAATAATTATATTAAATACCTTGTTTCATATCTTGTCATAGGGGTTAGTTTTTAATTAATTTCAACCAATTATAAGAAATGAATTAAAAAATTTTATTCCATATTTTTTAAAAGCATAATATATAATTTATTATAATTTAATTTATATTTTATCAAAAATAATTAGTGAAAACAAGGAAAATTTATAACAATGCTTTATAGTTAAACGAGTTTACAAAGGGAGTAAACAATTTATCATAACAGGAAAACATACCTATACCCATGTACAACACAATTATTTCCCATATTTGTTCTTTAATAGTTCATGTATATAATATATTTTAGTATTAAAGAATTTTTTAGTTTAAAATATTTGTACATCTAACTTCTTTAAAAAAAATGTAAAGTGTGTCCTCTTCCCCACATGCAAAGGGTATGCCTCTTCCCCTCATTCTACACATCTCAAGTCATTTGAATCGACAACCCCTAAAAAAATAAATTTCCGTCATCCTTCATCTCATCTTATAATCCTTACATTGGATGTATAGTATTCCAAATATGTCCTTTTGTAAAAGGTAAAATAAGACACCAAAAAAGAGGTAATGTTCATAAATTATCATTTTTTATTTATTCTTCATACCCATTAAATTATTTTTATATTATTACTAAATATAATAACAAATATACGAAATATACTATTATTTTGTTATATTTAGGTTAATATCTATAATCATACAAACTTCCATTAAATGTGATACGAAATCATTATTCGTGTGTGTGGAGGATTATCTCCCCAAGAACTAATGTTATTTGTTTTTTCATAGCACCCATTATTGTTGGGAATAATGATAAAAAATATATATTTATATTATATATATGTTTTATTTATGCTTTATTAAATATTATATAACACATAACATCATGCATTTCACATTGTATGAATAATATAACAATTCTCTTGTGCATTGAGGGCTCATGAATTGTGGAGCGATGCCATTCCTTCACACTATACATAGAATTTATAAAGTTGGATTAAATATAAATATGTGATATATATGAAAAAATGTTAATATAATGATAACATATATATATATCAGTTACTTTTCATTCTTTTAATGCGATTACAAAATTGAAATATCATTCATATATAAGTATGTCCTACCATATTTATGAACTATGTATTTCATTTCCTATTTCTCTATTTTTATATTGGTATAATCTAATATATAATGGATACATATGATATTTTTATCGTGTTTTACATTATGTAAATGAGTAAATCATTATAAAATTATGAAGGACAAAAATATCAACTGAAACATATAAAAAACAATGATTTTATTACCCTAATACAAAACTTAACGTAGAATTGTTAAAAATGGTGAATTATATTTTCATTATAGATTCATATATGTTATGAAATATATTGTTATATGGTATATTTTTAATAAAATTATATTTACTATATATATGTATTTTATTTTTATGAAGGAATTCAAGACTTATTGTAAGTTGATTTATAGCCGTACATTTATTTTTATGAGAACAATGCCATATTCAAAAAAAATATGTTTTGTGTTGTGTATATACAGACCTATGACACAATATAACAATAATTTTATTAATTGAAATATATTTTACTATTTAATTGATTTTATTATTTCATCAGTCTCTTGATTCTAATGTTGCTGAAGTTGTAAGGAACTTTTGTCACACTTTTAATTTACATGAGACACCAGAAATGTTCACCATATATTTAGTACATGCTTTGTGAATATTTCATTTCAATGTTTTTATGATTCCTATAAATTAAAATATTTGTATTTAAATTCTCATTTTTAGATCTATCTTTTAAGGGGTTAATGTGTAAAATGATACCAAAGTGGTTGGTTAATTTTTTCTTAATATCCCTTCTTTGAGGCACATTTTTTTATGCACCAATACTCATTTAAGAGGTGTATATTGTATACCATTGACATGTTATATCATGAATATCAATCATATTATGATATTTAAAACTCATTTTTATGTTATTATTTCATGGGGTTGGGGATACAATGTTACCACAATAGTAAGAGTTTATGTATACAATGATATCTTTTAATGGAATTGTTTATGATTATTATTCCTTTATGGAAATATTATGATCCATATCTCAAGGACTCTCTTGAATTTTACTCACATTTGGGTTTTTATTATATATTCATTTAATGCCACAATATTGTGAGTATTTTTAACTTAATATAGTTAACAACATTTTTAAGAAAATTCTTTATTATTTATCTCCTCTATATGAAATCTGTTTTATTCAACAACCATGATTTTTAATGAATTTATCAGCTATGCTTAAAAATATTTTTCAATCTTAATTAATATGTTTTAAAATTATTATACAATGAAAAGGATTTTAAAATGGTTTCTGTTAAGGATTTTTTACTTAATATTTATCAAATGTTACTTTACATGTTTACACTGGTTATTTTTAATGAAAAGGACTTTATAAATGTTTTCTGTTTAAAGATTTATTAACATTATTTATAAATACTCCTTTACAAATTTTAAATGGTTATTTTCAAATAAATGTATTTCAAAAAACAATAATTTTTAAATGTGTTTTAAATAGGTTTTTATGTTTCCTTTATATGTTTTCATGGTTATTTTCAAAAAAATTCAACAGTTTGGGCATTTCATGAAAATTCATCAAGAAAATTATATTTTCATCCAAAAAAGTTATAAAATATTTTTTAAAAAATTACGTCTAATATTAAAAGTTAATTTTCATTGAAAATGATTTTGGAAATATTTTATTAAAATTAGTTTCAATGATATTAATTTCTGTTCAACAAATGATCTATATGATTTTTGAACAACTTCCCCCTATAAGATGACATCCGTTGATATATTTTATGATTTATGGAGGATATTATTCAAGGAAAAAATTCTTATTATTTTTTAATGGTTCTTTTTTAATACGGAACATTGTTTGTGAAACATGTTTATTATACATGGGTTATACCATAATAAAATACATATCAAACGCACATAATTTAATCTGTTATTATATGGTGAAATGATTATGAAACTTTTCTCCTTTAAATATGTCAATATATGTGAAATATTTGTGATGCCCATTTAATTTCATGGGTGTTGTTATGAATATTTTTTCTACTGATTAAAAAATATGTATGATTTAATTATGTCATAGGTGACACTAACAAAACCCCTAAAATGAATGGGTATACACTTATATCTAATGAGATAGACATTTCTCGAATGGGGGTAGAACCTAGAACAATAATGGACTTCTTACACAATAATGGTATTAAGGGTGAACCTTGAATACTAATATGGTTTTGGGGAGTAAACCCATTAAACTAATATATCATTCGAAGTGACCCTTTCTGACTATGGAAATCAATTCATATGAATATTTGGTTTCCACAATTCAATTTCATATAAATGTTTTATTCTCACATGTATTATACAATTTTATTCCATTATTATTCATGTATTATGATGTTCCAATCATAATATGATGATTAATGTATACGACCCTTAATATGTAGGGTATAATACTTAATGATAATTAAATAATTATCACACCATTGTTTTCATGTTATTCTTACATAAATTCGTAATTTACCACTACAATGAATTCAATCTCACCATTTATTAAGTTTCTGTTACCTAGGTTATGAAGAAATGATTCTTGTAAGAGTACTAAGTGGAAAATATTTTTAGGGAACATATAAGATCTATAACCTTTTTAGAATATTTTGTTTCATGACTCCAAAGGCACTAATCTATTATAGTCCATGTGTATCTAATTTTTTAATGTAATGAATATTTATAAAAAAGATTCAATATCCATGTATGAAAGAACTGGGTTTCTATATTTGGTATCAAATTAAAGGTTTGGTAAACCATAGGAAAACAGTACGATAATTATTTTGTGCAATCCAAAGGGTTATTTTTAAGTAAATGTCTTGGGATGTCTATACAGTCAAGTATAATGATGAGTAATGGTATATGAAAACATCCATGAATTTGGGTAATCGATTCATCCTGTGGTTGCCATGAAAATACAAAAATATATGTATACTACAAGTGGATGTGGATCTTGAAAAGATGTACATATGGGTAATAACATTGGAAAAAACATATTAAGCTATAAAAAATAATGTTATGGTGGAAAAAATATGGGACTTTCTGTATAGCTAGTTTGAACTCCTGGGGTTTATTCTTTCAAAATATACAAACTCCTTATAAACTAGTATGATGTATTTAAATATATGATGACCATTAATGACCATGGAAAATTTTAGGGTGGAATATAGTAAATTTGTTCCCATGATTTAGACATACTATAAGTAAATTCTCATGATTATGTGTTTTTTACAATGATTAGTGTTTCTCTAACAATAATTTTTTTATTAGTCAATGGTGGTAACCAAAATAAATTTCGATAGCATTCAATGTGATGGAAAATTTACTAATCATAACGAAAATTTAGATTATAACTATATAAATTGATATTATTGTTATTCCTAATCAGTTTTCACATAAAATTATTAATAACACATACCATTACCAAAATTTCAACTCACGAAAGAACATAATGAAAGATTTTTAGATGATATTTGGGGATGGTAACCCTAGGAGAATTATGATTCATTTTTTTATATTTCTAAATTTTAGGAGAATCAATCTATCAGATATATCAAATTTCATAGAAGATGAATTATGGGTATCATAAAGGTCGAGTTAGTTAGTAATTATAGAGGAAAAATGAAGGCTTTAGTTTATTAAATGGATGATAATATTGTTCTCCTTAAATTATTTACCAATATTTGAGTGATTTAAGTGTGAAAATATGATAATTATGAAAATAAATGACTTTTGGTAAATATAATGAAGATAATTCGCAAGGTTACATGAGTAATAATTTTACTACTAATGATAATTATATCTTGTAAAATATAGGAATGGTGTGTGTTTTTTAAATATAATTTTTTAAAAACATGTTTAAATTATGTTATATTAATATTATAAATTTATTTTTATTTAAAAATATTGAAATTGGGTTTTAATGAACAAGATGATGATTTCAAGATAGTTGTTTGAAAAATAATTGGGATGATTTAAATGTATATATAATAAATTTTATGAATTGTGATATATAAATTATTCTGTATATTTTCATTAAGTATTTGAATGAACATGATTAATTATGCTAATGAAAAATAAAATTTATTTAATGGTGATGTTGTGTGTTATTGGGAATAATTATTTACGGGAAGGTAAACATTACGTTTTTTCAGATGTTGATAAAAAATAGAGATTAGATAGTATAATAAGATATATTAGATAATAAAAAATGGAATTGTATATTACTAATTAACTTGGAAGAGATTTATGATTTATAAGAAAAGTACAGCATTCAATCATTGATGGATTTTATATATGTTTTGGATTTATGTAAAATAACAAATAATATATATTTTATGTAAGAAATAATTGAGTAAGTTTTCTTTCAATAAGTTTATAAAATAATTCATTTAATTACCCTGATTCAATAGAATACATAGTGAAGGTACCACATGTTCAGTATTTGACATTCAAGAACTACTTGAGGATATAAGGGGGATCAATTCGATGGTGATTATTAGAAATTTAGTGACTATCTCTTGAATGATTTGGAGTTTAATCTACCATAACAGTAAATGAGTTAATAATTTATGAAGTATATTTTGTATTACATTGATTATTTTTTTGAGATTAATTTAGTTTTACATCATATTATTAATTACTCAATATGGATAACCAGTGTCACCCAGTTTTTCAATTCCAATCATTGGTTCAAATCCTTTTTCGGTTTTTAGCTTTCTCATTAGTTTTCAGGTTTTCAGGGTATTAAATTTTGGTTTATCATGTGATCTTGACCTATAAAATTATTCATGGGGGTTTTGTATTGTAATTGGTTTCCACTTTTTTGAAAGTTATGGTGTTAGATTGTAGTGATTTAGATTTTGTTTTGTGAAAATCTTACTGACACCACTTGTGGTGTAAGTTGTTGAGGTGGTTTTTACCCATTACTTGGATGAGTAATATGTTAAAAATGTGGTTTTATTTTGGGTATAATTTCCCCTTATACATGGAATATCATTCCACCTTATTTTTTGTCTTGTACCCTCTTGAAATTGGAGGATAATGGGAGGTTTTGGAGTGGCAATAATAGGCTTCACGGTTTCACTGCACGGTTCCAAGCCATGTCGTTGTGTCTAGGTAATCAAAAATAACTTTTTATTTCCAATTTTACCCTTATGAAATAAAACCAAATATACTAAATTTGTTCCCATATCGTGCCCTACCACAATGGACAGCCTCCAAGGTCACCTCCCCTCTCTTGGGCATCATTTTTTAAGGGAGGTTTCATGGGGTAAACTTCAAAATCATTTAAGGAAACCATTATCTATTTGATTTCTTCCCTTTACTTAGGTTACGGTTCACCCTTTCTTGATATATAAATTTTCTATAAACTATGGTTCAAACCTCAGTTTAACATTATGTCTTTTGGGTAAAATCTTGAGGTTTAATATTTCTTTTATCTCATTTGTGGTGTGGCGGAGGTGTGGTTGAGCTTTCGCACCAATATTTTATTATTTCAACATAAAAGGTAGGTGATTACATGTGTAACCATTTCTTTATGTGTCAGTATTCTTGAAATAGGTATATTTAATGTTCCTCATATGATTTGTGTGGTGTTAAAACTATTTTTGATGGATTTTGTTAGGTATTTAATTTCATAGTTTCATTCTTTCTCTAAATTTGGTTTCTTAAGTAACTCTTGTGGTATCAATTGGGTGGTTTTATAACATATTCCAGTGTTTGAGTAAATGTATATTGGGATGAAAATTATTCTTTGGAAGGATCTTAGTGAGGTTATTGGTTTTAAAAGGGGGTTTTAATGTGTTTTATGTGTAAAACCTTATAATACTTCTTGAAGGTGTTTTTATGAAATATGGGTGTTTTCATCTGTTTCAGTTGTGGTATTATTTTGAGTTATTTTATAACAAATGGGAATGGATTGATAAATGTTTCTAGGGATGAAAATTATGTTTAGTACTGGTATTGGTATGATTTTGTCCTTGAATTAAGGTTTTGAAATGGGTTTTGTGTGCCAGACATTGTTACACCATTTGGGTTTGTTTTCTGAAAATTATAAGTGTTTTATTTAGTTAAAAAAAGTGAGAAAAGGGTATATATGTACTATTTGGGATACTATGTTAACCTAATATTTTTTTTAATGTTAAATTGGTGGTTTAATTTGTCCAATATTGTTAGAAAGATTTATGAATTTTTGAACTGTTTTACTAAGCTGTGAGGTGGGTACGAAACATGTTTCTGTACTGTTTCTTGCGAGTTTGATGATAAAATGAATTTTGAAGGTGAGAAATAATATTATGTGATATTTTTTTGTCTGTTATGTGAGTTTTAATTTCATTTATTGGTTTTATAAATGTTTTTATGGATTTGTGGAAGTGTTAAAGAAATGTGAAAAGTGGTGTTTGCTATTTTGGTGTGAGTATGATTTCAAAATGTATTTGAATGAATAAGTGAATTATTTGAATTGTGTTATATATATAGGGGATTCTTAGATAAATTTTGATGTTTATGTTTTATTTTCATGCGCAATTTATATTTTTTGACATGTTGAAATTGTATGAGCACAATAGGGAAACCCATGTATATAGGTGGGTGGGCGTGTTTTAGTATTCTAGTGATCATGTGGGGTTTGGCCTTAGTTTCAGTTAGCAAGATTGACTCATAAAACTATATCTAAACTATGATGATGATTATTGGGTACCACTAGTTCATGGGTATTTTCCCAACTACTGACTCAAGCACGAGAACAAATATTGTTATGGTTTCTCTCACCGAGATATGAGGTTCCTGGGACCCACAACAAGCTAGTGCCTAGGGGTTATTTACAATTTTTTGTGTTGTTTAGATGATTTATGACTAATGTGGGAATATTGAATGATTTGATTGAAAAATTATGTTCCTTTTCTATCCATTCAATGGTGTTGATATATTAAAATAACCCACTTGAAAACTTCTTTTTTATGATTCATCTTTTTGAAATTGTAGCAATCATTTTATGTTTTGAAAAACATGCATGTTTTTCAACTATAAATGATTATCACATGAAATATTTTAGTGGTGGTATCCTAATGGAATTTGGGTCACACCCCAGTAACACATTTGTGTGTATGCAGACTCGGTTATTTTTGTCACATGTTTGTGTAAAATTTTATGAGCTAGTGGGTCTGGTTTCTAGCAAGTTCTTCATGGTGTTGTCTTGTGGTGGTGGCTTGAGGGTGGGGCCTCTTTCAATGAAGATATTTCATAGGATATTATTTGTGCGTCTCTATATATTTTTTTGTCTTTTATAATTGTTTTAAATTATGTAATTAAATTCTGTTTTTTGTAAAAGATAGTTTGTTTCAAAAATACGGATTTTTCATATTGAATATGATTGTTGTCTAATGCTTTAAAAACCAAGTAAATCATTCCAAAACATAATTTTATAATACATGGTCACTTGTTCCATCCCTTGGGGACCGGGATAGCACATAAAGACATGTCACGAGCTGGGTCTGGTGCCGGTTTTTTTTGAGATATGATTCTATTTGTCACAAAATTGAATAAAAGGAGGTTTAGGTTAACTCTTTGGGTCTCGTTATCTAGGGAAAAAACATGGTAGTCTTGATTTAGAATTGTTGGGGATTGGTATTCTAATTATGGTTAGTGTGCCTGATCACCACACCTTGTGATGGTATTTGAGTACCTAGGGGAAGTCAAGATTTTTTTGATTCCATTATATTTTTTGGATTGAGGAAGATAAAGGGAAATCAAAAGAGTGTTGGGTTAATGGTATCAGTGTGCTCGCATGGCCTGGAAATCCATGTAGAGCAAGGGATATTTTGTATAACACACTCTATGATGGGTGGATGGATTAGAATATGGCCGCCTACCATATGTCAAATTCAACCACCAAAAATAGTTTCCCCTCACATTGTCTTGTATCCTATAGTTTTTAAATCTTGGAAGTTCGGTTTTATATAAAATATGACATGATTTTAAGAAGTAAAAGTGTTTTCGAAATGATTTTCTGATAAATATTGAATGGTTAGGTTTCTAAAATGGTTGAACTGAATTTTCAGAATTGTTTATAAATTGAAAATTTTGTGTTTGAATCAATTTTGAAATCAAGAAATAATGATATTTTGTTTTTTAAGAAGTGTTCCCCATAAGGTTTTCATAACTATTGAATGGTGCTTCAATGGAATGAGTTGTTTTGAAATAAATGTGAATAACTACAATGAGATTTATTATCTAAATATTTGTGCTTTTATGAAATGATGTTTAAGTTGTAAAATGGGATTTTGATCTCATAGTTTGTGGTCTTAAGAATAAGGATGTAGTGATTGAACATTTTGGTTTTGATATGTGGATATAGTTTTTGATTTATCCATTGGTATTTCATTGAGATACCACATGCATGGTGTTATATGGGATGATGGATGGATAATGGAATGAATGAATGAGTGCCAGGATGGATATTGAGAGGTTGTTAGGTATGTCACAAAAACATGAATGTGTGAGGCCCATAGGGTACCATTGGTAGATATTCTAACCGTTGAACCATTTGTTTTTAAAAGAAATGTTTTTAAAAGCAAAAATTAGGTTCTGATGAATGGATTGTAATTGTATGTTTTATGTGATTTTGGAAAATTTTGATGTTGTGGGATGTCTTGAGCCCAAAAAGCCCTCTTATTTGAACTGTGTTTTGGGTTTGTGTTTGGTCGATAAGTTGGGTAGAAGGACCAGTTAGTAGTCTCTGATGAGAAATTTTTCAGGCCTTATTTACAGTGGTTCCATTCAGGTGTGTGGATCTGGTTTGTGTCGTGTTTTGACCAATGGAACAACTTTTTAGGGTCCTTGGGTTCTCTCATTGGATAAGGAATTCCCCTACTAAGGGTCTGTGCATGACTGAAGAGAACCCCGGATTGTTTCACCATTGAAAGGTCCTTCAGTTGATCAATTTAAAGAATATTTTCTCAAGCTCTATAGATTGAGTTCACACCTTTTCATTTCATTGTTTTTTAGACCCTCTTTTAGTTGTATTGTGATAGTGGACGGTTGAAAGATACCTTTGTTTCTTATGTTACATTATTCAATAAAGGTGGAAGTGGTCTGCGGTTGTTGGTGTGGATGAGTATCTGGATGGTGTCTAAGAATGCATCATGGTACTTTATAGTCTTATTAGAGTACATGTTTATGTTAAACCACTTGATTGGGAAATCTAGTCATGAGTGGCTATCATGGCCACTTGCTGGAATACTGTGATGTTTGGGATGTTGTATAAGTTTCCCCTTCCATGTATTATTTCTATCAGTTGGAATTGTCTTGTTTGGTGACGCCTTGAGATTTAATGTTCTCGATGACTGTAAAGGTGAAGGTCATGCAATCCTCTGAGAGTCTATATCATGTTGGGAGTATCTCTCTCGTGAAAAAACATCAAAATCCTCTGTCTTGTAGGAATGAGATTGTATTTTTCATTTCCATCGGTTGTTTCTCACCGAAAGAAGTAAGGTTTTTTGTCTGGGCACCTACTAATCCCTTATTTCACTGAAATGTTGGGTTAGGGTAAAGTGAGTCTGGAATGTGTTATTTCCTAGTGAATCCATCTAGGGTTGAAATTTAATTGTTTCTAGCACCAGAAGGAGAAGATTCATTCAGGGGGTTTCTGAAGCCTAACTACGAGGCAAAATATGCTTCATTAATTTTAGCTACAACCATAGGACCTGGAGAAAAGATGGTGCTTAGTTATGGGAAATTCCATGGTATTTTAAAACCTTTTACAATTTTTTATACTTAGTATAAAAGATTAGAATTGTTTAAACCATTGGTGCAATCACAGTTAAGAACATAGTTTCTAAAAAATTAGTAGTGATTGTGTGTCCATATGCCATGCAGAAAGAATGATCTGCACAGTTAGCACATGACTAACCAATCTATGTGAACTAACCATGCGGTCTTCCAAACTCATTAAATTTTTGTTATTACTAGGATGTCTCTTACTGGACGGTTGAGATGGTTGGTTCTTATGATGAGGAGACCCACTATGATTCATAGGTATGTTCCTTTACTAATATTGAATGGAAGTCTACCCCTTGTGATTGGGAGTGAGTTTGGGCATCCCCCTATTAGTGTCTCAATCCTATCTCAAAAAAATTAATGTTTCCCTATATGTTGTGGAGACAATTTGTGTCTCCACATTCAGGTAACTCAGATTGGTCATTGGTATTGGATTTGTGGTAGGTAGTTCTGTATGGACCTATATCACTACCTAAATCCTCCTTGGGTAAACGTTGGGATTATAAAATTCCCAGTGGATAGGTTAAAGCAAGGTAAGTGTGGCCTTGTCGTTGTTGTTTTTCATTTGGGTAAATTGCTGGAATCTTTTTAGGTAGTTTTTTAGGAGTATTCTTTTGCGATAAATTCTAAATGTACTTTATTGTTTCATGAAGGTCATCTATGTGTTGGTTTGTGGGAGTGTCCGTTCCTTAATTGATCACTAGGTGTGTTTTCACCTTTCGGGGGCAGACTGAAGCTTGGAAAAGGAGTACATCATGGTTTCTCAGTTGTTTTTGGTTTTTCTTTTTCTTTACAAGGGATTTCAAGGGTGGAAATATTTATGGTGGGGAGAATTTTCACACCTGAATTTTCAATTACATGCTTCAGTTCCGATCCTCTTTCAGTTCTTTGCTTTCTATTAGTTTCCGGGTGTTCTGGGTTTAAAATTTTGGTGTCTCTTGTGTTCTTGAACTATGAATTTTTTCATGACGTTCTTGTAGGGTAATTTGTCTCCACTATTTTCAAATTAATGGGGTTCGATTGTGGTGATTTAGAGTTCGTTTTGTGACACTCATAGTGGCACAACTTGTGGGGTATGTTTTTGAGGTGGATTGTACCTATTAGTTTGATCAGTCATGGGTTGAAAATGTAGATTTATTTTGGGTATTATTTACCCATATTCTTGGTATATCATTTCCCCTTGTTTTCCCCCTTGGATTCTCTTGAAATTGGAGGAGATGGGGTGGGTTTATAATGGATATAACAATCAGAAAGGTTCCAAACCATGCATGAAAATCGTGAAGGTGTGTCCTTGTCAATAAAAATATATTTCTATTTCCCAATTTACCCTTCAGGAATAAACCCATATCCACCCCCATTATTCCACATTTCATTCCCTAAATCTATGGTCAGCCACCACGGTCACTCCCCCTCCCATGGACATCGTTTTTAAAGGGATATTTGGTGGGTGAAACCACAATATCAGGTAATTAAAACATTCTCTCATTGATTTCATCCCATTCCATTGGTTTCATTCACCCATTATTGAGTTCAAAATTGTTCAGAAACTAGGGTTCATACATAGGGGTTATCTTCAAGTCTTTTGGGTAAAATATTGAGGTCTTTGGTTGCTTTTATATCCTTTGTGGTGTGGTGGAGGTGTGGTTGAGGTTTCACAACAAGATTTGAGGATTCCAACACAAAAGGAATGTGATTCTATGTGTAACCATTTCGTGATGAGTTATCTTTCTTTAATTACTTATTTTCCATGTCCCTCATATGTTGTGTGTGGTGCGTAAACTTTGTTTTTGATGGATTTGGTTAATTATTTAATTTCATAGTTACATTTTTCCTCTTAATTGGGTGTTTTTTCTTGTGTTTCTCTTAGGATATCAAATGGGTTATTTTATAACTTATTCAAGTGGTTTAATAAATGTTGTTTGGGGTTCCAATTATAATTTTTTAGGGTCTCAGTGTGATTTTGGGTTGAAAATGTGGTTTTTGAATGTGTTTTATCTGTGAAACCTTGTTATATGTCTTGAAGGTGTTTTTATGAAAATGTGTGTTTTCATGGGTATATTTTTTTCAATTTTTTGTAGTAATTTTATAACACTTGATGGTGGTTTTATAAATGATTCTAGGGCATCAAATTTTGTTTTAGATCTGTGTTGGTATGATTTTCTCCTTGAATTAAGGTTTTGAAATGGGTTGTGTGTGCAAGACATAGTTACACCCCTTGGGTATGATTTGTTAAAATTATAAGGGTTTTATTTGGTCAAACAATGTGGGAAATGGGTGTATATGTACTATTTGGTTGAGTGTGTTCACCTAATACTGGTTTTTGAAATGTAATGTGGTGGTTTATGATGTTAAACTTTTTTAGAAATATTTATGAATTTCTGAAATGTTTTACTAAACTGTGATGTGGGTGCGAAACAAGTTTTTGGACTATTTCAGGTGAGTTTGTTGATAGAATTCATTTTGAAGATGAGAAGTGTATTATGTGATATGAATTTGGGTAGTTATGGGAGTTTTAATGTCATTGAAAGGTATTATAAAATTTTTCAATTGATTTTTTGAAGTGTTAAATAAATTTAATGAGTGATGTGGGCTATTTTGTGTTAGTATGATTTAAAAATGCATTTGAATGAAATTGTTTATTGTGTGAATTATGTGATATAACTCGTGTATGTTTATTTAATTAGTGATGTGTAAGTGAAATTCTCATGTGAAATTATATTTCTGGACTTTTTGAACTTTTTTTTAGCACAAGAGGGAAACCTGAGTATCTAGGTGGGTGGATGTGTACTAGTATACTAATGATCCCAAGGGGTATGGCCCTAGTTTTACTTTTCAAGATTAATGCTTACAAACCTCACTAAACATTGATGATGATGATTGGGGACACCTAGTTTATGGGTATTTTAATGACCCAGACCCTCATGAACCCTTCCTTTGACAATTATTAGTGCGAGCAATCAGTGACACCATTCGGAGCGACCGATCGGTGGGTATGATCGGCGTTACCGATCGGCGCAACCGATCGGTGCAACCGACCGGCGTGACTGAACGGTGCGACCAACCGGCGCGAATGACCGACACGACCTATCGGCGCGACCGATCTGTGTCACCTAGCCTTGGTAGGTTTTTCTTCTATAGCCTCCCCCGTAACCCCACTTTTTAGGCCTTTTTAACTTTTGAAGTGTTTCAAGGTCGTTTTAAGCCCATAATTAATATCTAAAAATCAAATAAACCTCCATACTAAATAAAAATTAATCCAGTCATGTGGGTCATCCCAACAGCGTGGTCAACCAACGATCCGGCTCCTTACGCGGTTTCTCTCTATATCTTAACTGTCCGGGAGTGCTATATCTCAGCCCTTATCAGCCTTTATAACATAAATTCTTATCCGTACGTTTCTTTTTCTCGATCATCCTGCTCGGAGTACCCTTCCTCCCCACGAGCTATACCCCTATTGTGTGGTTTTACTTTCGCGTTTTGTGGAGTTCCAACCACTCCTATTTTCTAGTTTCTATGCAAGGACTTAACGTCAATCCTTGATCGTCAGGTAGGGGTTTCACCTTAGTCTCTTATTTTTATGTATCTTGCGGGGTGGGTACGCTATTGTATCTGTAGAATTGGATAAACCAAACATTAATGAAGATAATAAACTGATTCTAAAGAATGAAGGGGATGGGTGTTATCAATGTTGCTACTCTATTTTTTATATCCTCTTTCATAATTAATGGTTTTTGAATTTTGAGGGCTTAAGCCTACTTAAAATCATGGTCGTTGGTGGTCTTTATCTGTGCAGTAATAAACCTTACCCCTTCTGATATTTAATTGTCTTGTTTTTTGGTTGTGAGCCTTTTTTGCTTTGAAAATGAAATTGGTTAATTACGTATGTTCGGCTAAAAAATTTTGGAAGCACCAAGATCTAATCCTTTTCTATGATAACCTTGGTTTAAGCCAAGTGTAATTGACACCATGGAGTGTGTTAAATCTTTTAAATCTGAAAAAAACTGCTTGGGCCTTCCTTGTGTTGGTGGTAGCGGTTTGGTTGTCTCTTTCACGGGCCGATTGCTGGGGTGATACGGGTGGGTATGGGATCCCCTGTTGTTGTACTTTTACTGAATGTGAATTTGAGGCTCTGTGATTACTCTGCTTATATCACGAATTGGGGTTGAATCCTCTATTGTTGAGAAACCGTTGGCTCATGGATTTTGGGACATGGGAGAGTATCTTGTGGTTTTTATTGGTTCTAGTACTTCGAGGGATCTCACATATCCCTTTTCTGTTGTGACTTTACAAGAGAACCGTGTGTGAATGCTTAAATTGATGTTGGGTGTATTCATTCCTTGGCTTGTGCATATGCTTACTAGTTGCCCAAGTAGGTGCAGAACCTTATTTAAACATTATTAATGAATTTAGAAGCAAGGACGGAACGTGGGGTATTGGATTGGTGTGAGTTGTGACTTGGGCATGGGTGTTGTTCTCTTTTCATATGAATGAATAGTAGAGACAGTGGTCTTTAGGCTATCTGAAGAAAAACCTAGATTGGGTGATTTCTTTTTACCTATACATATACTTGTAGTTTTTGTGTTTCCTATTCACGCCCCACACAAGTTGAGCACCTAGTGTCGAACACCCCCACTTCATGGGGGGGGTGTTTTTCCTAACACTCCTATAAGTGGATGGTTATTATCTCATTTTCTACTCCCTTTATCAAATATCCCAAGACTCTTCGGGCAGGATGTGATGGCCTGAAGTCCATTATTAGCCCATGAATCTTTGGGTAAGGTACTGTGGTGGTTGGCCAAGGTGTGTGCAGGCATGTGGTTTCCCAAGTATCATCGGAATGAGGCCCAGGTGTCTTCGGGTGTGGTGGTAGTTCTTCTAGCCCAGGTGTCTTTGGGCGTGGCAGTGGTTTTTTTGGCCCAGGTGTTTACGGGTGTGGTTACGTGTTACAGTTGTGGCCCACATGTCTGCGGTCAGGTTAGTGGTTGTGGCCCAGGTGTTTTCGAGCGGGATGTTTGGTTGTGGCCCAGGTGTGTGCGGGCGGGTGTGGCAGTGGTACAACGATGAGAATGGCGGGATTGGTCCAATGCATAGGATGTCTTCAATAACCAGTGGGAAAGTGGCGTGGGGTACCCAAACATTGATGAGCTATTGCTATACATTAATTGATTTGCGTTATTTGGGGAGTACGCCTTGGTGAGGCATGGGTGATATGTTTCCTTTTTAGGTGCTGGGTTATCTCTTTTCTCCCAGGGCATTAGTATGCCTCCCGACTTGTGGATGAGAGTCTTCGGGTTTTCCCTACTGAGTATACTTGTATGCTCACCCTACGTATATAAAACTGCTTTCAGGTATCTAGGAGGACTTCGGGGATTGGGCTGGCCCATACTATCTCAGACCTTGTGGAAGATCATCACAGTTGTTGTTGTTCTTTCTTTATGGAATTTTTTTCGTAGTCTCCTTATACATTGTGTATTTTACTTTTCTAACATGCATTGGGAATTGTTATTGGATTTACTTTCACTTCCAGATTTGGTGTTATGCGATTTACTATCTTATCTCCAGATCCAATTAAAAGAAAAAAAGGGAAATTCATTCCATTTATTGTGTAATTCTATACCCTTGGCACTTTCCGCCACTCCAGGACCTATTGAAGGTGGGTTTTAGGGGTTATTATCTCACATTAAACTTAAATATGGAAGGGCCTAGCAATTTTCTGACCCTCCCCTGTTTTTGGTGAAGGCGGGTCCTGACAGAATGGTATCAGGGGTGCAGTTTCAGAGATAGGATGGAGTCTGGAGTTAGGCACAGTGAGGATTGCATGGGATGGTAGGGAAACAGTGTTGGGTGACATTGGTGCATGAATTAGGCCAGGGAAGACCGGCTAGGACACGAGATTTTGTGGCCCCCCTGTGATCTGATGCAAGGACTCTGGACCTACCGAACGACCAAGTGAGGCTACACTGATTGCAGGGTAGGGACCCTAGGAAAGTTACATGCATCCTAATGAATTATGTTCTCATGTTTCTAGGTATTTTGGGGATTCAAAAAATAATAATAAAATCAAATAGAATGTAAGGGCAATATTATGCACTACTTGGGCTTAGGCATTCCTTGTTTACCTCGCAGCTATAGCACCCGGGAGATGACCATGAGTTGTACGGGCGATCGAGGCCCAGGTGGTTGACTTGGACGATCGGTAGAGGGCTGATCGAGAGGAGGAGGATTACCAGTGGCAGAAGACACTTCCATCCTTCTAACGACAGACCCTAGAGAAGTACGAGGGAAGCACCTATAACATGAAGACGGAGGGTTGGCTAGATGAGCTGGTGATAGCCTTCGGCTGATCTGGGATTTGACCGAGTACTGGGTTCCTTTGGCCGTCAGCCAGATGCAGGGAGCGGCGCGTCAGTGGTGGACTCCCTACTCGGGGGAGAGGAGAGAGGCTGAGGTGGTATGGGCTTATTTCAAGAAGGAGTTCTGGGTGGAATTCCTCTCTTCTACGATGAAGGAAAAAAAAGATGCAAGAGCTACTCTCCCTCCTGTAGGAGAGCATGTCGGTAAGGGAGCTGGGGATCAAGTTCAAGGATCTCCTCTTCTTTGCCCCAGATCTGTTTCTGGATGAGGAGTCTCGTGCGATACGTTTAGAGGAGGCACTCTGACCTTCCCTCTAATACGTCGTTACCCCCTTCACCTTACCGACATACATGGAGGTCCAGAAGAAGGCAGAGGTGGTAGAGAGGATGCACACACTGGGAGGTGTGTCACGTGAGGGGATTTAGCTAGGCCCATCAAAGGGATAGGCCGTCAGCACCAGACATCTAGCATCGGGATCCTCAAGGTTCCGACCATCAGGGAGCAGGCCGCATCAGTTCCAGTTCTGGTCCCCCGTCTCCCTCCCCTTACCACCGGGCCCAGGACTGAGGTGATTCATCTGTGGGTGCCATGGACATCTCTGGAATCAGTTCCCAGACCGAGTTCAGTACGGTAGTGGCGGGCAAGCCCATCACCCGCCCCAACAGTAGCTTCCAGCTACGCCCTTTCAGCAGCAGTAGTAGGGGCAGCGTGCTCTCGCTCCTCCGAGGGTAGACGTTTGAGTTGGAGGCCGACCTCAGGGCGCTCCTCAGGGACCTCGACCAGCGAGTGTTTGGGTAGGAGGCTGATAGCCGAGGGGTAGAGGAGTTGGGCGTGGACAGTGGCACACCGAAGAGGCAGCAGTTCTAGTGGGACTAGAGGTTGTTCGAGGTATGATCAGTTTGTTCAGTACCCTTCCTTATGCCTTGTTAGATACCGGAGCTTCCCACTCCTTTGTTGCACCATGTCTAGCCCTTTCTCTGGGAATGGATACCGAGAGGCTTCCAGTACCCCTGGTGCTGATCACACCATTTGAAGGTCAGACCGACTTGTTATATGTTTGTAGAGGGTGTAGGATGATGATAGGGCCACATCAGTCGGTCAGGGATCCACTACTGCTACAGATACAACCATGCAATGTCATCCTAGGCATCGACTGGCTATTTTATTTGCGTGCCATCATCGAATACTTCTGAGTAAGGGTTGTGTTCTCAGACCATGGTGGTTGACATGTTACTTTCACCGGTGAGTAGAGTGGCTCGAAGGGCAGTAGGCGGGAGGAACCCCTCCTCTCCTTGTTAGCCGAGCTGTCAGTAGAGTCATTGGATGCTGAGATGGTGGAAGTTCCACGGATTGTCAGTGAGTTTATGGAATTCTTCCCTGAGGAGGTGACGACTCTACCCCCTCGACCTGATATCGAGTTTGGTATAGACTTGCAGCATGGTACTCGACTGATTTTGATGGCTCCATACCGGATGGCACCTACAGAGCTACGGGAGTTGCGGATTCAGATCAACAATCTTATGAAGAAGGGTTTTGTTCGACCGAGTGCTTCACTAGGGGGTGCTCTACTCTTGTTCGCAAAGAAGGTAGATGGTGGTCTCAGGTTGTGCATTGACTACAGGAGGCTGAATTAGGTAACTGTTATGAATCGAAAACCTCTTCCAAGGATAGATTATTTTTTCGACCAGCTAAAAGAGGATGGATTTTTCTCAGGGAATGACCTGTGGTCTGGATATCACCAGTTGAGGGTGATGGAGGGCGACATCTCGAAGATGGAATTCAGGTGCAGATATGGGCACGTAGAATTTGTAGTCATGCCTTTCGGTGTTATGAATTCCCCGACTGTTTTCATGGGACTTATGAACTCCGTCTTCCGGGAGTACATGGATCAGTTCGTAGTTATGTTCATCGATGACATCCTGATCTATTCAAGATCAGAGGAGGACAACACAAAGCATCTAAGGAAGGGTTTAAACCTCCTCCGACAGCACCATCTCTTTGGGAAGTTGTCGAAATGCAAGTTCTGGATGCGAGAAGTATACTTCCTTGGGCACATAGTGTCCGAACAGGGGGTAGCGGTGGACCCATCAAAGGTTGAGGTGGTTGTTTCTTGGGCAGCACCCATGTACGTGGCAGAGGTCCATAGTTTCCTCGGGCTGGCAGGTAACTATCAGATGTTTGTACCTAACTTCTCCCGAGTTGCAGTACCTTTGACATCCATGACCATGAAGGACCAGGTTTTCTTATGGGGTGAGCAGGGCGAGGTAGCCTTCAGCTATCTGAAGGAGAAATTGGTTACAGACCCAGTGCTGAGACTACTGAATGAAGGGGTGGCGTTTGAGGTGTTCTATGATGCTTCAGGACAGGGCCTTGGATGTGTGTTGATGTAGTGACAAGGGGTGATATATTATGGGTCTAGGAAGATATGCCCTCATGAGAATAATTATACCACCCATGATCTGGAGCTTGTAGCGGTTGTTTTTGAACTAATGTATTAGCGACATTACCTCTTGGAGAATGCTTTGTGGTCTTCATGGATCACAAAATCTTGAGGTATATCTTCTCCCAGCGGGGCCTAAACATTCGACAACGAAGGTGGATGGAGTTTCTCCAGGATTACGATTTCAAGATTTCCTACACCTCATGGAAAGGAAACATGGTGGATGATGCATTAAGCAGGAAGTCACAGAGGGATGTGGTCTGAGAGTTGCCGGATGCTTGGAGGGCGATGGAGGAGTTGGTTTCCCTTCATCGGGATGCGATGGTGGATAGTGGTAGAGGTTTCCTGTATCAAATGATAGTACAATATTCTTTGTTACATCAGGTGCAGGAGTCTCAGTGGGGAGACCCGGAGGGAGAAGTGGTTGTGATCGAGTTGACCAAGGAAATGCTCTGTAAGGGTGGACAGAGGATGGTCAGAACTGGATGCTTTTCTGAGGAAAGTTGATTGTTCTAGAGGTGATGAGTGGCCAAGTCCTTAGTGAGTTCCACAACTCACCCCCAGCAGTGCACCCGGGAGTTTCCAAGATGTATTAGGGTCTAAAGAGACAGTTTTGGTGGCCCGGAGTAAAGTGAGAAGTGGAAGCGTTTGTGGCCAAGTGCCTTGTGTGTCAGTAGGTGAAGGTTGAACACCGTGTTCTAAGAAGGTTTTTGCAACCTTTAGATGTCCCCGAGTGGAAGTGGGACGAAATAATGATGGATTTAGTCACGATACTACCCAATGTGAAAGGAGGTCGTGGCACCATCTGGGTAGTAGTGGACCGATTGACGAAGTCGGATCCCTTTATGGTAATTAAGGAGTCGAGTGGAGTGGATGCTCTAGGACGGAAATATGTGGATGAGGTAGCGCAGTTTCATGGAGTTCCGAGTTCCATAGTCTCAGATAGTGAGGCATGTTTTTCCTTAATAGTCGGGAGGGGATTGCAGCATGCTTTTTATAGAATCCCATCCTTTTTCTTACATTAATATTATATCATTCCAAAGATAAACAACATAATAGTATTACACATAGAGGATCCATAGGTTTAGTGTCTTGGGAAAACTAGGACCATGCATGAAAAATACAACATCAACCATAAACATTTAATTTCTTCTTCTATAGCTTCTTAGTAGCACTTGTCCTATCCTTAGTACATGTAACCACCTTAGGATATACATCAAAAGGGGTGATCTAAATTCCCAATTAAGGGATAGATAAGAACAATACATCATGGGGTGAGCATAATCATAACATAGTCAAAAGATCATGAACATGAGATGAGATAAGTAAAAGACTTGAAATGTGGCAATGCATAAAAATGAAACATCATGTCTTAGTGGTTAACTACCACACATGATTGTGAACAAAGATAGAATCATGTTCACACATAATTTCATGATTACTCATGAGATTCATCACATTAACCAATGCATTGGAGCGCTGTATAATTCTGGGTGCACCCGTCACATTTAAACATTCATATTACGCTATATAATTCCGAGCGCACCCGTCACATCATAACATTATCATTATCATGATTTCTACATAGAACACATATCAAACATGTACATAAATAACCCATGGAAAGGAATGGGTTTCATCTCATAATAACACATTCATAAGCTTTGGGTTCCCAAAATAAAGAGGGAACAATATACTTGATATAAGAACCATCAACCTTGAATGAGAGGTAAAAGGTGAGATCTTGAAAGAAGAGTTCTTTTAGAAAACATTTTTATGGACATAAAAACCAGTGACAAACATGTATATATCCCAGAAAATTAAATTAAATGATGAATGAATGCTCTTTGAGGAGTAAACACATCAAAAATGGAGTGAAAGAGGGAGAACCCGAAGGAAGAAAATTGGGTTCGAAATTTCCCCTTACCTTGTACCCGAATGCTTATTTCTCTTTAATGTCATGTATAATGACATTATATTAATTAATTAGAAATTCTAGAACCTTTTATACATTAATAGGGTATATTCTGGTTTCATTATTTCATATTATGTTCCTTTGGATGACTTATATAGTTTAAAAACATTAATCGGGGATGTTCGTTTTCATGGTTTTCTTGAGCGGTCCACTTGTATTCTTAAATTGATGTTTGGGTAGATCATGGGTAAACATCCATAAATTATATTACATTTTATTAATGATATTACATAATATTGAATTATTTTATAATGAGTTATATTATATCCATGTGGACGAATCATTAGATAAGATTTTAATGATGATTATTTGGGTTAATTTGGGCGGTTTTTGGATCACAACGAACTCATTTTAACTTTTCACATAGTAATATGGCCATAGGTTATTTACAGAAATTAAAATAGAACATAATACATATAACATATTCTATTTCAATCATTAAAATGGTTTCATGACCAGATTGAAGGTATAAATCGAAGAAGAGAACATGTCGTTTTTGAAGGTGATAAATTAGCACCACAAGAACCACATTCTCGTTAATAAAATAAATGGATGAGGGAAAGGGTGTGGTGTGATATAATATACCCTTATAATCATAATATTAGAGTATATGTATAATACGGGAGTTAAAAAACAATTTGGATGAATATAGGTAGGGAGAGATCATGAAAGTAACTTGAACTTGAAAGGAAATTAATGGAGAAGAGGGAGAGAAATCACCTTTTGGATCCTCCTCTTGAGAACCTCTGTAAGGGCCTATGCTTGGTCTTTTGATGAGACCAGGAGCTCTTGGATGTAGGGGAGAGGCTAGGGAAGATGATTGGGCAGATCTTAGACAATTCTTGAAGCTTGAGAGGTGTGGTTTGGCAAGAGGAGGGGGAGGGCTTATTTATACATGAGGAGGGAGGTGTTTTTGGCATAAAATATTAAATAAAATAATATATCAAGAGTTAGACATGAAAAAGTAGTTTTTTGATATCCTAAATCATATATTAATATAATATAATTAGTTTTAGGGATTAAAACTTCTTTATAATTCGAATTCATTAATTTATTAAAAGGAAAGAGAAAGAAAGTGAAAAAGACACTTTAAGAAATTACCTTTTGACTTTAGGCTTTGGAAAGTTCTTTTTAGGTTTGAGAATTGGATTTATAGTATTTCGAGGAATAATTTATGGAATTTAATAGGTTTTGGTGGAAACTAATGTTCTTGAATGTTTATTTCATCATTACATCATTAATGATGCAATTTAGTGTACACCGATTATGCGAAAAACTGTAATTTTTTACTATTCACCAGAAAATTGAAGTATTTCAGAATAAACCCAAAAATTTACCCCTACCATTTTTCGACATGTAGAATCCAAAAAAGATTTCCATTTTCAAAAATAATTTTCTATATATTATTAATTTAATATTAAATTAAAATCATAATTTACTTAAAAAAACGGTTTTTAAAATTAAAACTGATTTTGTAGTTCTTTCAAAAATTACGTAGGGTCTTATAAAATTATCTAAAAACAATTAGAAATTGATTCAATAATTTATGAATATATTTCAGTAAAATAAATACTCATTTAAATTAAATAATTAATTATAATTAATTATTTATGACATATAAAATACCAAAAACGTTTACAAAGGTCAAATTATCACTTTCTATGATGTCTAAATTTTATTTTATTATTCATAGGTAATGTTACTCTTATTTACTATTCATAAGGGTCATATTACTATTCACAAGGGTAGGTTACTATTCATAAGGGTATGTTACTATTCACCAAAAATTGTTTTTGTTTTATTAGACTCCAAAAACTATCTTGAACACAACCGTGTATGTCAGATTTTTAAAATTAGAAATATAGAGGTGACAAAATTATGTATAAAGGTCACTTATCAATTTGTAGTTCATTATTTTGTGTTTTTATGACATAGATATAAGAAGGGATTTTTATATTGAAATACTTTAGTTCGTTACATTCTTCCCCACTTAATAAATTTCGCCCCCGAAATTTCACTTTACACAAACAGGTGAGGGTACTTCTCCTTCATTGCCTCTTCTGGTTCCCAAGTTTCTTCCACCAACTTTTGGTTCCTCCACAACACTTTAACAAGGCGGGTTGTCTTGTTGCATAGAACCTTGTCACTTTGGTCCAAAATTCTTACCGGCTACTCCTCATAGGAGAGATCATCTTCCAGTTGTACCACCTCTGAGTTTAGTACATGTGAGGGGTCTGGAATTTACATCCTCAGTAGTGATACGTGAAACACATCATGAATTTGAGCCATATTCGGTGGAAGTGCCAGAAGATAGGCCATAGCTCCTATACGATCAAGGATATCAAAAGGGCCAATGTACCTTGGGCTTAACTTCCCTTTCTTCCCGAATCTCATGACTCTCTTCCATAGAGATATTCGAAGGAAGACTTTTTCTCCAACGTCAAACTCCAAGTCCCTTTTACGGTTGTCAACATAGCTCTTTTGCCGACTTTGAGCAGCTTTGATGTGTTTCTAGATGACTTGAACCTTCTCTGTGATCTCTTGAACAAGATCGGGACCAAGTATCATTTTTTCTCCAACTTCATCCCAACAGGTTGGAGTTCTACATCGCTTCCCATTTAGAGCTTCATACAGAGCCATCTGAATAATCGAGTGGAAGGTATTGTTGTATGAGAACTCAACCAATGGGATATTCTGATCCCAACCACCTTTGAATTCAAGGGAGGAGGCTCTTGGCATATCTTCAAGTGTTTGAATAGTCCTTTCAGACTGGCCATCAGTTTGGGGGTGATAGGCCATGCTGAAATTTAATTCAGTACTCAAAGAATGTCGAAGGATCCTCCAGAACTTAGATGTGAACCTTGGATCAGGGTCAGAGACAATCGAGATTGGAAAACCGTGCAATATCACTAATTCCTTCACATATATCCTTGCATGTTGTTCATGTGAGAGGTCTTCCCGAATAGCGATAAAATGGGCATTCTTGGTGAGTCGATCAACCACAACCCATATCTCATTATTTCCCTTTGACGTCTTCGGGAGACCCATGACAAAGTTCATAGTAACATTTTCCCATTTCCACATGGGTATAGGAAATGGCTGCATCATACCTTTGGACATTTGTCACTCAGTTTTAACTTGCTGACATACCAAGAACCTTGATATATATTCCAAAATCTCCATCATCATGTTATACCACCAGAAGTGTTCTCGGAGATCACGATACATCTTGGTACTTACAGGATGAATAGAGAAAGTTGAGCTATGTGCATTATCCAATATCTCCTTCTTTATTCCAGGTGATGAAGGCACACAAAGTCGTGTTCCAAACCGAATCACACGATCATCGTCGATATGGAACTCTTGAAGCTTCCCTTCCATTACTACATTCACCCACTTTTGTATCTCCACATCATCCCTTTGTGCTTCCTTAATCTTCTGTTGGATGGATGTTTTCACAATCATTTGGGAAGGTAGGATGTATCCCCCGCCCTTACGATTCCCAAATCCATCCTTTGCATATCCAAGAAGACAGGGTCTTTCTCAATCCTCAACATGGATAGATTAGCAGGTTCTTTCCTGATTAGAGCATCAGCTACCTTGTTCGCCTTTCCAGGATGATAGTGAATAGAGAAATCGTAATCCTTGATTAGCTCTAACCATCTCTTTTGACTCATGTTGATCTCCTTTTGTGTGAATATATAATTTAGGCTCTTGTGGTCGGTGTATATTTCACACTTCTCACCATAAAGGTAATGCTGCCAGATTTTCAAGGAAAAAATCACAGCTTCCAGCTCTAGATCATGCGTTGGGTAGTTCTTCTCATCTCTATTCAACTGTCGTGAGGTGTAGGCTATCACATTATCATTTTGCATGAGTACACAACCGAATAATTTCTATGAAGCATCGCTGTGTATCACAAAACGTTCTCCACTTTTTGGTAGTGTGAGTACAGGTGCAGTGATCAGCCTTCTCTTTAGTTCCTTGAAGCTTCCCTCACATTCTTATGTCTATAGATGCTTTACCCATTTCCTTGTTAACTTAGTTAGCGGGCTTGACAATCGTGAGAAGTTTCTCACAAAACGGCGGTAATACCCTGCTAATCCAAGAAAACTACGGATTACTGTGACACTAGAGGGCTTGGGCCATTCCTCAATCACTTTTGTCTTTGAATGGTCCACAAAAATTCCCTTTCTTGTGATCACATGTCCCAAGAACGTGACGTGATTCATCCAAAAGTCACACTTTCTGATCTTGGCGTACAACTTATCCATTCTCAATGTCTCCAACACAAGTCTTAGATGTTCTTCATGTTCCTCCTTGCTCTTGGAGTAGATGAGAATTTCATCAATAAACACTACCACAAATTTGTCGAGGTAATTTTTAAAGAATCTATTCATCATGTCCATGAAGATTGCAGGGGCATTAGTAAGTCCGAAGGGCATCACCAAAAACTCATAGTGCCCATACCTTGTACGGAAGGCAGTCTTATGAATGTCTTCCTTCTTCACCTTTACTTGATGATATCCAGAACAAAGATCCACCTTTGAGAAGAATTGAGCTCCTCTTAACTGGTCAAACAAGTCATCAATCCTTGGGAGAGGATACTTGTGCTTTATTGGTGATCTTGTTGAGTTACCTATAATCGATAAACAGCTGCATGGTTCCATCCTTCTTCTTTACAAAGAGCATTGGCGCACCCCAAGGTGATGCACTATGGTGTATGAACCCTTTGTCCAAATTCTCTTGCAGCTGCTTCTTTCACTCCTCCAGTTCGATAGGATCCATTCTATTGGGGCACTTCGAGATAGGAGTAGCTCCGGGTATGAGTTAAATTGAGAAATCTACCTCACGATCTAGGGGAATTCTGGGTAACTCATCGGGAAATACATCACTATATTCCCTCACGATGGGAATTTCTTTAAGGTTGGCACTTTCCTTTGACTCAATCATTTAGGTGAGGTACACTTCTTCATAGGGAATCAACACCCACATCATTGAAGGATTTTTCAAAGGACAATCATGATCTTCCTTGCATTTGTAGCGGAGCATGGGATGGTTTGGAATATGAAAATATATTTCATTTTCCCAAAAGTTGATATGTTCTATATATAACGAGAGCCAATCTATTCCCATTATAGCATCGAATTCCACCAAGGGACGTATTACGAGATTTTTTGGAAGAATCTTACCACATACGTCAATAGGAGAAGAGTCAGACACTTGGGTTGCAATGATTGAACCACTTGGAGATTTTATAGATATCTATACTTCAAGGTTTCAGGGCTTTGATTCTATAGTTATAGAAAACTTGCAAGATAAATAGAAATGCGTAGAACTAGAATCAAATAAGACTTTTTCCATTCTTGAGTGAATAGGAAGTGTACCTTGTATGACTTCATTATCATGTTCCACCTCTGCAGTAGTGATGTCATAAGCCTTCCCTTGTTCCTTTGTCTTTGGTGGTTGTTGGTGCTGATTACCCTCGAGAACTCGAGGTTTAGTGCACTGGTTTGAATAGTTCCCTAGCTCCCTACAGTTGTAGCATTGAACCACGAGTGGTTCTCTCCTTTCATCGGCTACATTATCCTTCCTTTTCATGTCTTTTCGACACTCGTGAACTTGGTGTCCTTCCTTCCAACACTTAAAGAATTTCACCATACCTTTGAGGCAGTTCCCATGGTGCAACTTCCCACATCTTTGGCATGCAGGTCGATTTTTCTTCCCACCTTTGTCACTAGATCCACCAGCTTGAAACTCCATATTTCATTTCTTATCACCATAGCCATGGGACCATTCTACAAACTCCATCTCCACTTTGAGAGCACACCGAACAACTTCTTCATAATTACCAAAGTCTCGGATTGCAAGAGCCTTTCAAAGATGTGGTTTTAATCCACTATAGAATATATCAATTTTTCTATCATTATTGATAACAAAACCCAAAGCATACCTTGAGAGCCTTGTGAAATTTGCTTCATAGGTTGTGATAGATTCTCCTTATTTTTGCTTGAGCTCTATGAATTATTTCTCCATCATCATGTGAAGAGTTCTTGGGAAGTACTTATTATGAAACATTATCTTAAAGTCTTACCATTCCATCTCTTCAATTTCCTCCCTTGACTTGGTGTTCATAATTAAAGCCAACCATTGATGAGCTTCTCCATCAAGACGATAAACGACTACAGTCACCTTCTCCGTCTCGGAACAGTGAGGAATAGAGAAGATCTTCTCCATGGAGTTGACCCACTGTTCTGTAACTAGTGGATCAGAAGATCTACAAAACGTCGGTGGTCATTTCCGCATAAAACATTCTATAGCTAGTTGCTCCCTCTTTGGTGAAAGAGGACGTTACCCATTATTATGGTTATTATTCATAACCTGAGATAATTGGGTAAGCATCGCCATGAAGTTTTGAACTCCTCATCCAAAATCATTTGGGATGTCGTTTGGGCAATCGTTGCATTGGCCCTCACAAGAGTTGTTGGCCTGATTTCTCCTGGTTCCCACCATTTTCTCAAATAGAAATGGTTAGAACATATCCTAAGTAAACAAATCATGAATCACTTATTCATTTAAACAATTATACCAAAAACATATCATATGGGATCCCTAGGTAAATATCCTTGTGTGCATATTTGTACATAGTCTAATTCTAGAGGTTTTCTTTAGGGTTCACTAATCCTAATTCCGAAATTAACTAAACCTTTCCTCTATTACCATCTATAGCATCCCAGCCTTTTTCTAAAATTACTATTACATCATTTCAAAGATAAATAACATAATAGTATTAAACATAGAGGATCTATATGTTTACTGTCTTGGGAAAACTAGGACCATGCATGACAAATACAACATCAACCATAAACATTTAATTTCTTCTTCTATAGCTTCTTAGTAGCACTTGTCCTCTACTTAGTACATGTAGACACCTAAGGATATACATCAAAAGGGGTGAGTTAATATCCTAGTAAGAGGATAGATAAGAACAATTCATCATGGGGTGAGCATAATCATAACATAGGAAAAATATCATGAACATGATAGGAGCATAAGTAAAAGACTTGAAATGTGGCAATGCATAAAAATGAGACATCATGTCTTAGTGGTTAACTACCACACATGCTTGTGAACAAAGATATCATCATGTTCGCACATCATTTCAAATTTACTCATGAGATTCATCACTTTACCCAATTCCATGGAGCGCTAAATAATTCTGGGCGCACCCGTCACATTTAAACATTCATATTGTGCTATATAATTTCGGGCGCACCCGTCACATCATAACATTATCATTATCATGACTGCCAAATAGAACACCTATCAAACATGTAAATAAATAAACCATGTAAATTAATGGGTTTAATCTCATAATAAAACATTCATAAGCTTTGGGTTCCCAAAAGAAAGAGGGAACGCCATACTTGATATAAGAACCATCAGCCTTGAATGAGAGGTAAAATGTGAGATCTTGAAAGAAGAGATCTTTTGAAAAACATTTTGATGGACATAAAAAGCAGTTAAAACAATGTATATCATAGAAAATTAATGTAAATGATGAACGGATGACCTTTTAGGAGTAACCACATCAAACATGAAGTGAAAGCGGGAGAACCCGAAGGAAGAAAATTGGGTTCGATATTTCCCCTTACCTTGTACCCGAATGCTTCCTTCTCTTTAATATCCTGTATAATGACATTATATTAATTAATTAGAAATTACATAACCATTTATACATTAATAGGGTTCATTCTGGTTTCATTATTTCATATTATGTTCCTTTGGATGACTTATAGAGTTTAAAAACATTGATCGTGGATGTTCGTTTTCATGGTTTTCTTGAGCGATCCACTTGTATTCTTTAATTGATGTTTGGGTAGATCATGAGTAAACATACAGAATTGATATTACATGTTATTAATGATATTAAAAATCTTGAATGATTTTATAATGAGTTATATTATATCCATGTGGACAAATCATTAGATAATATTTTAATGATGGTTATTTGGGTTAATTTGGGTGGTTTTTGGATCACAACGAACTCATTTAAAATTTTCACATAGGAATATGGCCATAGGTTATTTAAAGAACATAAAATATAACATAATAAATATAACATATTCTGGTTAAACAATTAATATGGTTTCATGACCAGATTGAAGGTATAAATGGAAGAAGAGAACATGTCATTTTTGAAGGTGATAAATTATCACCACATGAACAATGTTCTCTTTAATAAAATAAAAGGAAGAGGGAAAGGGTGTGGGGTGATATAATATACCATTAGAATCATAATATTAGATTATAAGTATAATAATGGAGTTACAAAACAATTTTTATGAATATAGGTAGGGATAGATCAAGAAAGTAACTTGAACTTGAAAGGAAATTAATGGAGAAGAGGGAGAGAAATCACCTTTTGGATCCTCCTCTTGAGAACCTCTTTAAGGGCCTAAGCTTGGACTTTTGATGAGACCAGGAGCTCTTGGACATGGGGGAGAGGCTAGGGAAGATGATTGGGCAGATCTTAGACAATTCTTGAAGCTTGAGAGGTGTGGTTTGGCAAGAGGAGGGGGAGGGCTTATTTATACATGAGGAGGGAGGTGTTTTTGGCATAAAATATTAAATAAAATAATATATCAAGAGTTAGACATGAAAAAGTAGTTTTTTGATATCCTAAATCATATATTAATATAATATAATTAGTTTTAGGGATTAAATCTTCTTTATAATTCGAATTCATTAATTTATTAAAAGGAAAGAGAAAGAAAGAGAAAAACACACTTTAAGAAATTACCTTTTGACTTTAGGCTTTGGAAAGTTATTTTTAGGTTTGAGAATTGGATTTATTGTATTTCAAGGAATAATTTATCAAACTTAATAGTTTTTGGCCAAAACTAATGTTCTATAATTTTTATTTCATCATTACATCATTAATGATGCAATTTAGTGTACACTGATTATGCGAAAAAACTGTATTTTTTACTATTCACCTGAAAATTAAAGTATTTCAGAATAAACCCAAAAAATTACCCCTTCCATTTTTCGACGTGTAGAATCCAAAAATGATTTCCATTTTTCAAAAATTATTTCCTAAATATTATTAATTTAATATTTAATTAAAATCATAATTTATAAAAAAACAGTTTTTAAAATTAAAACTGATTTTGCAGTTCATTCAAAAATTACCTAGGGTCTTATAAAAATATCTAAAAACTATTATAAATTGATTCAATAATTTGTGAATATATTTCAGGAAAATAAATATTCATTTAAATTAATTAATTAATTATAATTAATTATTTATGACTTATAAAATACCAAAAACATTTACTAAGGTCAAATTATCGCTTTCTATGATGTCTAAATTTTATTTTATTAGTCATAGGTAATGTTACTCTTATTTACTATTCATAAGGGTCATATTATTATTCATAAAGGTATGTTACTATTCATAAGGGTAGGTTACTATTCACCAAAAATTGTTTTTGTTTCATTAGACACCCAAAACTATCTTGAACACGACTGTGTATGTCAGATTTTTAAAATTCCAAACATAGGGGTGACAAAATTTTGTTTAAAGGTCACTTATCACATAGTAGATCATTATTTTGTGTTTTTATGAAATAGATATAAGAAGGGATTTTTCTATTGAAATACTTTGGGTCGTTACACTATTGGCACCTGGCTACGTCTTAGCACTGCTTTCCACTGCCAGAAAGATGGGCGGACAGAGCGCACCATCCAGACCTTGCAGGACATGCTGCAGGCATGTATTCGGGACCTTGGGGGATCATGGGTGCTACACATGCCTCTGGTAGAGCTCTCCTACAATAATAGCCATCACTCTACCATTGGCATGGATCCATTCGAAGCTCTATATGGAAGGTCGTGTTGCTCACCCATGTGCAGGAAAGAGGTTCGGGAAGCTAGTGTTCTTGGCCCGGAGGTGGTGCAGAGCACGAAAGAGAAGGTTCAGCTTATACGAGAGAGGTTGTAGGAAGCTCAGGACCGACAGAAGTCATATGCCAATGATAGGAGGGGACCCTTGGAGTTTGAGGATGGGGACCATGTATTCATGAAGGTCTCCCCTCGGCGTGGACAGCAGATGTTTGGTAGAGGAAGTACGCTTTCTCCCAGGTTCATCGGGCCCTTCAAAGTGTTGTGACTGGTCGGTGAAGTTGCTTATCAACTAGCGCTACCACTGCCACTGCTGATGATACATGATGTATTCCATGTGTCCCTGCCCCAACGATATATGCATGACGATTCACATGTCCTCGACTGGGGATGGCTAGATATCGAAGACGATGCAACCTTCATAGAACGACAGATCAAGATCAAGGATCGTAAGGAGAAAGTACTTCATGGGTGAACCATTCCCTTGGTTTATGTGTTACGGAGACATGGTTAGCTTGTGTAAAGTACCTAGAAGAGGGATTCATAGATTCATGCCTACTAACCCGAGTTGTTTTGAGTTTTATCCTGTTTTTTCAGTACTTGTTTGCTGTGTAGAGCATACTTTATCTGCTATGGATGTGAAGATTCCTTTTCTGTGGATGTGTGTGTGAAGTTTCCTAATGAATGGGGTGGGGAGGACCAGATCCCTTGTTAAGACGCATTAAATAAGATGTGCCTAAACCCATGCGGGTGAGTCAGTGCCACCCAAAGCAGATAGTATCTTAACACAGATGTAGGGAAACCCCTCTCCTACTGGACCGGATAGATTGGCCCTTTTGTTTTGCATGAAACAGGGAAGGAGTGGTAGGGAGTTTGTGTTTTTCAGAAGATAATATGTTCCTATGTCGGAGTGGTTCACTCTTGAGATGTATCTTCTAGAGTGGTTGTTCGGATCACCCCTCCTTCCTCCCAGTATGGTTTTGATTCCTGAGGGAAAGAATGGTTTGAGGGTTATCTGATGTAATGACCCAGACCCTCATGACCCCTTCCTTTTCCAATTATTGGCGCGACCGATCAGTGGGACCGATCGATGAGACCGATCAGCGTGACCGATCGACGAGACCGATCGGTGTTACCCAGCCTTGCCGGGTTATTCATCTGCAGCCTCCCCCTTAACCCATCTTTTTTTCCTTTTTAACTTTTGAAGTATTTCAAGGAATTTTTATGCCCATAATTAATATCTAAAAATCATATAAACCTCCCTACTAAATAACAATTAATCCAGTCATGTGGGATGTCCCAGCTGCGTGGTCAACCCATGATCCCGCTCCTTACGCGGTTTCTCTCTGTATATTAACCGTCTGTGAGTGCTGTATCTCAGCCCTCATCAGTCTTTATAACCTAAATTATTATCCCTACATTTATTTTTATCGATCATCCCGCTCGGAGTACCCTTCCTCCCAATGAGCTGTACCCCAGTTGCGAGATTTTACTTTCGCGTTCCGTGGAGTTCTTTCCACTCATGTTTTCCAGTTTCCACGCGAGGACATGACGTAAATCCTTGATCATTAGGTAGGGGTTTTACCTTAGTCTCTCATTTCTGTGTATCATACGGGGTGGGTACACTACTATATCTGTATAATTGGATGAACCAAATATTAATGAAGATAATAAATGGATTCTAAAGAATGAAGGGGATGGGTGTGATGGATAATCCTACTCTGTTTTTTCCTCCTCATTCATGATTAATGGTTTCTTAATTGTGCGGGCTTAGGCCTACTGAAAATCATGGCCGTTGGTGGACTTTCAATGGTCATTAATAAACCCTTACCCCTTGTGACGTTTAAATGTATTGTATATTTGTTGTGAAACTATTTTTCTGTGTAAAGGAAATTGGTTAATTACGTATATTCGGCTAAATAAAGTTGAAGCACTAGGACAAACTCTTTTTCTAGGATAACTTCGGTTTAAGCCCAGTGGAATTGAAACCATGGAGTGTGTTAAATCTATTAAATCTAAAAATACATTCTTGGGCCTGCATTCTGTTGGTGGTAGCAGTTTGGTTGTTTCATTCACAGGCCGATTGTTGGGGTGATACGGGTGGGGATGGGATCCCCTGTTGTTGTACTTTTACTGAATGTGAATTTGACGCTATGTGATTACTCTGATTATATCACGAATTGGGGAGGGATCCTATGTTGTTGAAAAACCATTGGCTCCAAGATTTTTGGGACATGGGGCTGTATCTTGGGGTTTTTTTTGGATCAGTACTTCAAGGGATCTCACTTATCCCTTTGTTGTTGTTACTTTACAAGAGAACAGGGTGTGAATTCTTAAATTGTTTTTGGATGTATTCTTTCCTTTCCTTGTTCTTATGGTTACTAGTTTCCCATGTATGTGCAAAATCTTATTTAAACATTATTAATGAACATGGAAATAAGGATGGAAAATGGGATTTTGGTTTGGTGTGAGTTTTGACTTGGGAATGGGTGTTGTTCTCTTCTCTTATGAATGGAAAGTAAGGATAGTGTTCTTTAGGCTATATGAAGAAAAACCTATATTGGGTGAGTTCTTGTTACCTATACATATACATGTAGTTTTGGTGTTTCTTATTCGCACCCACCTAAGTTGAGCACTTAATGCTGAACACCCCCACTTCATGGGGGAGGGTGTTTTTTCCAAAACTCCTATGAGGGGCTGGTTATTAGCTCCTTTTCTGCTCCCTTTCCCGAATAGCCCAGGACTCTTCAGGCCGGCTGTGATGGCCTGAAGTCCATTATTAGCCTAGGAATATTCTAGTCGGGTAGTGTGGTGGTTGGCCCAGGAGTGTGCGGGCATGTGGCTTCCCAAGTATCTTCGGGATGAGGCCCGGGTGTCTTCGGGCGTGGAAGTAGTTCTTGTAGCCCAGGTGTCTTCGAGGGTGGAAATGGTTGTTCTGGCCTAGGTGATTGTGGGTGTGGTTACGTGTGACAATTGTGGCCTCGGTGTCTGTGGGCGGGTTAGTGGTTGTGGCCCAGGTGTGTGCGGGCGGGTGTGGTAGTGGGACTGTAGTGAGAATGGCGGGACTGGTTCGATGAGTAGGATGTCTTCAATAACTAGTGTGAAAGTGGCGCGGGGCACCCAAACATCGATGTGCTATTTCTATACATTAATTGATTTTTGTTATTTGGGGAGTGTGCCTTGGTGGGGCTTCTGTGGTTAGTTTCCTTGTTAGGTGATGGGTTATATCTTTTCTCACAAGGAATTAGTATGCCTCCCCACTTGTTCATGAGTGTATTTGGTTTTCCCTACTGAGTATACTTGTATGCTCACCCTACGTATATAAAACTGCTTTCAGGTTTCAAGGAGTACTTCAGGGATCGTGTTGGACCGTACAAGCTCAGACCTTGTGGAAAATCATCACAGTTGCTGTTGTTCATTATTTTTGGTATTTTTATTTGTAGTCTCCTTATACATTGTGGATTTTACTATTGTAACATGCATTGGGAATGGTTCTTGGATTTACATTCACTTCCATCTTTGGTGCTGTAGGATTTAATAACTTATCTTTCAATCCTATTAAAAGAAAAAAATGGTAATTCCTTCCATTTACTGTGTAATTATAAACCCTTGGCACTGGAGGCCACTCCGGGGCCTATTGAAGGTAGGTTTCAGGGGCCATTATCTCTCCTTCATCTTAAAGAAGGAAGGGCCTAGCAATCTTCTAAACCTCCCCTCCTTTTGGTGATGGCGGGTCATGAAAAGTATGTTCCCTACTTGTGGCTTGTGCAAGAGAACAATTATTTTGATGGTTAGTCTAACTGTGATACGAGGTATTTGGGACCCACAACAAGCTAGTTCCTATGTGTAATTTCTTATTGCTTGTTCTCATTAGATGATTTGTTCTTACCATTAGTATATGTTATTATTGGCTGAAAAAATTAACTAGATTTTTTGTTCCATTAAAAAGTATTGATTCTATAAAATATCACACTTTGATATACATTTTATTTAATGTTTATTCATTTAGAAATTGTATCTAGCATTTTGTGTTTTGAAAAACATGCATACTTTTCTTCTCAAATGTTTATCACATGGACTATATAATTGGTGGTATCATACTAGGCTTTGGCTTACATCCTACATACACCTTTGTGTGAGTCTGTACTTGGTTATTTTTTCATGGGTTTGGGTATAGTTTTTAGTGCCAGTGGTTTGGGATTCTAGCAGGTCCTTCGTGGAATTTTCTTATAGAGATGTCTTGATGGCGGTGCATCTTTCCATGGGGATGGATCTTGAGCTATTATTTGTGGGTTTCAATAGTTTTTTTACTCTTCTATAATTTTTTTAAACTATGTAATTTAATTATGTTTTTTAAAAATATGGTTTATTTCAAAAAATCTAGATCAGTCATATTTTATTTTTTTGTTGTTTTATTCTTAAAAACATGGATAAATTGTTTGTAACCATAATTTTATAATACTCGGGAACTTGTTCTAGCCCATGGGGATTGGGAACACCCTTCGAGCCTTATCATCGGCCAGGTCAGGTGCTAGTTTTGACGGCGATCGGATTTGATTTGGGACATAACCGGTACTTACAATTTTATTTTTATGATTATTAGTTATATATATGATAACATATGATTCTATATATGGATCTTATGATTAAATAGTGCGTCAAATTAAACATCATTTCATAGAATAAGTGATGGATCCTAAATTGGTCCAATAATAACTTTATGGAGAGGTTGTTCTTATGAATTTAAATTAAATCATTTAAGTGGATAATCTTGTGAAATTTCATTAGGTTTATGAATGGGGTCTTTGAAATTAAATTTTGTTCTCTTATCCTTATTTTATCTGATATCAACAACCTTATCATGCCTATTTTGGTTATGATTTCCTTGTCATGTACTATCTTTGGATCACCTAATTTCATTCGATCGGTGATATTTATCACAATAATTATTTTCATTAGTTTTCATGTCTTAACATTCACATCCCACTTATAGTCCCCTATGTGAAAATTTACTTATGAGTTAATTTTTGTAACCATTGAGTTTCCAATATTTCCTTCTTAGGAGACATTTCATTTATAAATTTTACAATGATGGTTTCTATAAAATGATAATTAATTTATTAAAAAATGGATGATCTAGATGAATTTTGAGGGAGAATTTCATTTTAATGGGGGTAGAAAGTAAACCCTGAGTATTTGTGAATTAATTTTTACTAATAAATGATAATTCCATGATTGATTTTATTAAATTCTACAAAATGTTAATATTTATAATAATTAAACAATGATGTATCATGTGGTAAACCCAACCCAAATTTTGTATTGGGTTACATGCAATAATAGTTTTAGGTATCTTTATAACAATCACCATGCTTATCGTGTGTCACACACAACACTGAGTTTAAATGAATGATGACAATTATTAATATATATATAGTTATCAAATAACCATTTTATATCATTTATGAAAAGGTTAAAATAAAATATGGAAATATTTTTTATTTATTTATATGAAATAAATTATTTGGTAACACATAAATTAGAAATGAATGTATGAAATATTTGAAAATAATAAAATTCATTTCTTAAAAAACAAAATTTCTATGAAAAAATAGTTTAAATAAAAAAAATTAAACAAACCAATTTTAATAAATGATTTTAGTAAAATTATATATTTTATATTCAATTATATATTTAAAATTCATCTTATATATTTTTTATTCAAGAGATATGAATAAGTCAAATTTTACGATGAAAAAATGTATTTTTTATAAAAGGTAGTTTGACAACATTTTGTGGTGTACATATTTCCATAATAATGTACTATATTTTAAAAAGATTATTTAAAAAAAATTTCCATTTTAGATATCACATATTCTTAATTATCATTGGGTGAATTTTTTGGGATTTTTATGAATGATTCAATTTAGGTTGAGTAGTGATGATACTCAATTATAATTGAAAACTATATTTTTTATCAAATTAAATATATATAATAAATATATTTTAAATGGGTTTTAAAGTATAATCAGTTAAAATACAAATCTATTATTACAATTTATATCATTAGAATAAATTTCAAATTAATAATTGGTAAAAAACATTGTAAAAAGTTGAGTATTTTCACATCAAATATATGATTTCTTGTCACATTTGTACTATTAATTTTAAAATAATTTTTCCAATTATCTGAATTGAATTTATAAAAATGGATTCCATATTTGGAATCAGCATAATTTATTATTTCTAATAATGGTAAATTTATTTTTGACCAAAATAATGAGTTAAAATTTTAAAATTATTTATTATAATTACGAGAAAAATGAGATAACTGAGGTTGTTTTAAAATAGATAAGAAAATAACTTAGAAATGATTAAAAAAACCCCTATGTTTAAATATTTATACCATAAATATAAATAATATTTTTCATTATTGAATCCTTTTTAAAAAAAATGGATACACCTAAATTCTTTTCAAAAATTATATATCTATCATCTCAATAATTCTAAAAGTCTATCCCATTTTACCCTCTATTAAATTATCGAATATAATTTGGAATGAAAAATACCAATAAAAATCACTTCTTAAACTATATAATCTCAACCAAGATTAATTAATTTTGTATTCATGCTGAATTATGTAGAGTCATTCGTGAAATCCAAAACGATATTCCCAAAGAATATGTAATATTTATCAGCAATCATTTTTGTTCTATTGATTCTTCAAAACAATTAAATTATATTTATATAATTCCTATATAATATAAAACTTATCTTAATTATAAACCTATTTTTTTATGTTAAGGTTGTGACCTGCAATCACACACACTTCTATGAACTTTTCTATGAAATAAACATTCATGTGTATGGCAAGCTACAGCCTCACGATCTAATGACGTTAATTTCTTCCACCACCACTTATTATGATTTGGAATAATAATGTAAATTAAGTTTAAAGATTATATATATTATATTTAATATTTATTTATGGTTCTAAAATTATTATAAAACACAAAATCATTGATTTCGTTTTTTGAGTAGGTAATAACATCATTCGTGTGTTCGACAGACTACTGCTAAACAAATTGATGCGGCTTATGCACGATTTACAAGATATGTATTTAGGATGGATTAAATATAAATATGTTATATATATTCACAATAAATAAATTTTAGTGATAAAAAAACATATATCTGATTAGATATATCATTTACTTCCCTTTCATTAAATATAGATAAAAACTGAAAATAGCTAACATGCGTACGTATGACTTATCATCTTGACTAATAATATTTCAACTTTCCTATTTATTTATTTTATATATATTTCAAAATACATACATTATTAATATATATAATATTTATATCATGGATTAAATTCATCAATTGAGGATATCATGATCAATATAAGAGGTCCAAAAATAACATGTCCAAACATGTATGAATAACAAAAATGTTGTTAACAAAAACAAAAAATTATCAGTGATTGTTTTTAAAAATGTTTATAAAATTTAATAATGTAATTATATAGGGTAATATTTATAATAATATGGTTCTATGGTATATCTATAATGAACTTATATTTATTATATAGGATCTTTTAATACATATGAAGGAAGTAATGACTTAAGATAAGGTCATTTCTAGTCTAAAATGTATTTCTGTGAGTATTATTCCAAATTTACTACTCATTTCATTCGTGTGGTGTATATAATTCCAAAAGACATGTTATATCAGAAAATTAATTTATTTAATACTATTTAATAGTTCAAAAGATTGTATTATATCTATAGTCTCACAATTGCAATGTTACTCAAATGGTAAGGGATTTCCACCTAACTTTTATTTTCAATGAGATAGAAGAAATATTCACTAAAAAAAATTTATACATACTATGTGCATACTACCACAATATGTATTTTATTAATATGATAATATAAAATAATTTCAATCAGGTATCCATTTTTGGATATATCTTTTATAGGGACTATTTTTAGATCATTAATAATGTTGAGAGGTAATTTTGGGCTCAATTTTATTTCTTTGAGACACCTGTTATATGAATAAGCTATATTATGTTAGGATGTGAATATAATTCAAATTTGACATTTATGTCTTGAAATATCATATTTTCAGGATAATTCTATTTTAGAATTATGTTATTATTTTATATATATTTTTATTCAATGTAATCAATGTGCTAAAAGTTTATTGCAACAATATCCTCATTTCTTAGGATTATTTATGATCATTCTTTGATTGATGAAATCATATAATCCACAAATGATGAGTTTTCATGAATTTTCTTATCCTATGAATTTCTATGATTTATTCCTATAATGGTACCATTTTCCAACATTAGGATTCTTAAGATAATTATGAAAATGTTTATAAAAAATGTGACTTATTTTCCTTCTTATGTAAGAAATATTTTTTATTCAAAAACCATGTTATCAAGAATACTTTTAAAATTTTTTAAAATTATTTTAAAATTAATTAATATGTAGTAATATTTCTTTTCATTGGTATTTATTTTGAAGATTTTAATGTTTTAAATGATTTTTAAATGATTTTAAATGATTCATTTATATGGTTTCAAATTTTATTTTCATAGAAAATGATTTAATAATTATTTTATAAATTAAATGACTCGAAATAGATTTCAAATGTTTCATTTATAAATTTCATAGGTTATTCTCCCTCAAAGGAATTCATAATTATTTTATTTTTGAAAAGTGATTAAAATAATTTTCAAAGAATCTTTATTTATTTTTAAGGTTATAGTAAAACTTTATTTTCAATAGTATTCATAAAATAAAAAGTTTACTTTAATGTTGAATATATATTTTCCTCATAATAGGTTTTAAATTAATTTTCAAATAATAATTTTATAATAGTCCACTATTGGTTTCAATGTAATGGATTTTGAAAATATTTTATGAATGTGATATTCAATAAAAGGTTATTTTCTATAACAAATATTCCATGTTAGATTTTACAATAATTCTCTATATACCATGACATAATTTGATATTTTATATTCTTTTGGGGGGATATGGTCCATGGAAACAAATTATATTATTTCATTGAGTGTTTTTTAAGATGAATAGTTGTATAAGAATACCTTTTCACTTCCAAGGTTTATACCATGAAAAAAATATTACGAATCCCACTTCTTTTCATGGGATATTCTATGATGAAATGATTATGAAACCTACATATTTTCCATATTTTATGATGTTATGAAATTATTATAAAACTAATTTGTTTTAATGAGTTATGATTTAATGGATTTTAATGTTCATGTGAAACACATATGAATGATTTCATTATGGGATTGGTGATAGAAATATCTCTCTCTAATACATTGATTAGAAATTTATATCTCATGAAATAAATATGGTTGGAATGGGGAGTGAACCCTATTTAGTAAGGGAATTCTTCAGCTAAGATGATATTGAGAGTAAACTTTGACCACTAAGATGGTATCTAGAGTGAACCTTGAATAATAATATGGCATTGGGATTCAACCTATAATTCTATTATGGTTTGGTGAGTAAACTCATTCCTCCAAGATATCCTTGCTTGTGAACTTGACTACTATGGAAATAATTTCATATATCTATGTATTTTATATAGTTTTTTGTCGTATACCTATTTTCTGGTCATATAGATTATGCTCATTGATTCCTTTATTATTCATGTTATATGAACTTCTAAAATTTATTCAATGAATCCTGTATTTTATCTTTGATATGAATGTAATGATCTTAAAATGTTATGATCATGTTGTTGTACCAATACATTATAATATAATTACATATCCCTATTATTTAGCCTTACTAAGCATCTGAGATGACCCATTATTATGTTTCCTTTTCCCATGATATAAAGAAATGATTTAAGTAGCATTACTAAATGGAAATATCATTATGGGAATCATATAAGATCTCTCACCATGTTAGAATATTATGATCCATATATCTAAATGAACTAAACATTTATGGCCCACTACCATGTAATTTGGTAATTTATTGAAAATTTATCTAAAAATATCAATAAACATGTGTGAAAATATGCGATGTCTATATAGTAAATATATTGAAACACCATCTACCTTATTCTCACTGGGGATATAATCATTTTGAGAGACTTTAACCACATCAAATTAATAAACATATTTGGTGGGATTTATAACAAATAGTACCAGGGAAAGAATATATAGTAATTCACAAAGTAACATCTAATATTGGATAAGACACTTTTAGGATCATTATGGAATACATAGTTAAAATATATCAACATCCATCTAGGTGTCCCTTTAAAAATGTGGTTTATAATATATGTAGATATGTATAATGTACAAAAGATGATGAGGAAAACAAAAGGATGGAGGATACAAGAAATATTCATGTATGGGATGTAATTTCCCCACTTGGGTAATCCCTATAATATCAAGGGGTATTAAATTATAAATTATCGGCTATAGATTCTTGATTGTTGGTATTTATTGTGGCCTACCATAGTGGATGAACACTTCTTGAGAACTATTCACAGATGGATTTGAGGATAAGGATGTTATTCAAGAATTGATATCTACAAAATTGGTATCAAAAAACCCTTTTATATATGTACTATCCAAAAACTGTACTATTTTGAAGTACATAACCTAAGGGTAAATGCCCTTATGGTATATGAATCCATTATAGTTATATTAGTTTTGATAACACATTTTAAGGGTAAGGAATATTGAAATCATATCATCCATTTGTTGAAAAATAACATTCCTAAATTACACCACAACGTCAAGATCTAGCCATCACAAATCTAAGAGAACATGGAAATTACATGGATCCCTTCATACAAGGAGTTCACCTTCAACCATTACAATATTCCAAAACGGAAGATCATGGATGCGTTCATGGGAAGCATTAAACAACGGTTTACTATGCATTTCCACTACGTTCAATAGATCATGTCATATGTTTATACCGAATCCATCCATGAACATCATCCCATAGAAATTCGATAGATATAGTGTATTCAACTAGTTAATGTAGTGGTGATAAGATCATTATAACTAAAATTGAAATTCTAATTGGGATCATCCAAAAATATAACAAACAATGGGATACAACATATCAAAAGGAACTATTATGGTAACTACCGAATCATGTAGACTAGGTAGAAATAATTTGGGGGAAACAAATTTGAATGGGAACCATGATTAGATAAAATCATGAAACATTGATGGAGTCTCCCAATGAAGTGTTTTTATCTATTCATGTTAAATTGTGGAATCTATGACATCAATAAGTTAGAAAGATTATAATTGGAGCTCAAAATGGTCAAATGTTCCTTGAGAAGCTGATTACTGAGTGAGGGAAATCCCCCCAGACTGATAAATATTTTCCTAGTATAGTTTTTAGATGTTCATATACACAATTATAAATAATATAAAAGAGGCAATGTTTCATTGAATGTTATTGGCACGAGACATAATGTTTCCACACAATTCATGGAGGCAACACTGATTATCGACCAAAAAAATTGGGATATAGCTTCCCATGAATTGAAACATCAATGTTGTGTAATCAATCCCTTCAGACGATCTTACATCTTATATTCATGAGTTTTAGGACAAGATATACATACATATATTGGGGATTATTTCTCAACTGATGAATTTTTCTCAATGTCTAGAAGGAATCTTAACAAATGACCAGAAGGAAAAAAATAATTTGAGGATATAGAGTTTAGATAATCTAATAATGATGATTCTAATGGAAGGGATGTAATCAAGGATGTTCCCTGTATGAAATATGAGTAGAAACTTCTTTATAGGTATTCTGGAGATGTCATTCTGGATTCCACAAGTTCTTGATCTAATGACTACAAGAAAATAATTTATATGATGTGTTGCCTATGAATACAAACCTATATATAAAATTCAAAAGTATATAAATTATTATGTCACATTATTATTTTAATCCATTATGAATGATTTATTTTGGAATGGAATTAATCTAAAAAAATATGAATGAACCCAAAAAAGGAATGAAATATTTAACCGAGAGTTATTTAATTCAAGAATAAGTGTATTGTAATTTTTTTAATATTAATACATTTGGACGATTATTTTTTCATGTATTTATTATAAAAGAATTATTTTATGGGATTTATCCCTCATAATTTACTTATTTTGTTTTTATTAGTGGTGAGAGCCTGATTATACCATGTTAATAATTTATTCCGATGGGAAAATAAAAATTATCATGTTCATAATCCTAATGGGATTAGAAATGCAGTGGGGGATATTAAGATTATAAAAATCTGGAAATAAAATATTATGATAACCACCTGATCATGGATGAATCATCAAAAAAATGTTGGTATATTGTCATAGTTTATTGGGAGAAAATGATAATGAATGAATAATGAATCAATTTTTTACCAATTTAAAATGTGGAAAGAAACACATCAGGGCTTGGATGATTGGAATGTAAATTCACTATTAGTGACAAAAAAGAGTCCTTTAAGCTCATGAGATAATGTGAATGTTATAATATAAAAAAATAATTTTATTCAACTGTAAGGAAATTGGTCTTTATAAAAACCAACACACTAATCCAATGGATATTGGGAAAAAAGTCACCAAACACTAGCTAGATCTTGATAATAAATAGAATCTTATAAAATGAATATTATAATGAGTAAAATTATATTTAAATCTAAATTATACAATTTCAAGTGACATATATGGTTTTATGATCCTTTAAATATCCTGTTCTAAATAAAAATACATGGTTGGAATTATTATTATTAAATATTCTTTGAATATTGTGAGATGTAATTTATTATTATTATAGTAAATTTATATTGATTTAAAGTATTATTAATAATTTTTAAGCTCTTTTTACAATGGGAATACTTCAATTTACCAATTTTTAAATATCACTATAGATCCAGATCAACCCATGTTAATTTATAGATGTTGACTATGAATTTCATATAGAATTTAGTTTTATCATATAAATATTGGTACCCCATAATTATTTTAATTTTTATCTAAAATTTTATTTTTGAAATCTGATTTGAAATTAAACAATGGATATTGTATACCCCATGGATAAACTGAACTATTTTCCCTAGAGAGAAATATTTAAAAAAATATAGATCCAAATTTATTTTAGGAGAAGATATTGTAACACCATATTATTAAATATATTATATTTTATTTCCATAATATACTACATTGTTTGATGGCTTTTGATCAATAAAACAACAAAATGAGAAACAATATATAATGCAGATAATATAATTTTTTAATTATTATTTAAAAATATATATCAATAAACTTCGAAATACAGGTATAAACAAAACTAATTTTAATTTTCAATGAAAATCCAATGATAAATGAAAGTAATTTTTCTAAACAAAATTAATAATAAATTTGTGATTTAGAATGTACCATTTCAAATAATTTACTATTTCTGTGTTTCTTAATAATTTTTTTTATAAAAAATATTTTTGATATAAAAAATATATTAAGGCCTAATTTTTAATAATATAAAGGCTAAATGTATTATAATTTTAAACATTTTAAGAATTAAAATAATTACTAATGAAAACTATTGTTTTATTTTTAATTTTTAATATAAAATTAAAATTCTAAAATTTAATAATTTATATTTTTTAAAATATAATAAAATAGAATATTTAGAATGTAAATATTAACTTATTATAATTTTATGTGATTTTAAAGATGGTTTATTTTTATGTGGACTTTGAGAAATATAGTTTTCACAAAAAATATAGCTATTATGATATTATTATATTATAAGAAAAACCTATAGGTTCATTAAATATTTTAACTAATCAGATATCAATATAATGAGTAATTAGATGTAAATTTTTATATGTCAATATTAATTTCAAACCCTAATATTTAAAATAATATGAAATGAAGAATAATTTAAAAAAAAATCTTAACATTAATATTTATTAAATAATATTTTTGGTGATATTTTGTTATCTCTTACTACAAACGAAACATAACATTTGTTATTTCTATAATAATATATTTTTCTTCACGAAAACTAATAGGATTGATAATTTTATCCTACATAAAAAAATTAAAAAAAAAATAAATTTTTTCAAAATATATGTTTTCACACATTTCCTCCAGTTACACTAAAAATTATTTTTCAATCAAAAAATCAATTTTTTAAAAAAAATTCATAATATTCAGTTTTTGTATCTAAAAAATATTTAATAAGTTGAATTATATTTTTATGAATTCAAATTAAATTACATAGGTAAAAACATATTACCATGGTATAACTAAAAATGATAAAAGTAATCATGATAATAGTAATGATATTAAAAATAATTTAAAATGAAAATGAATTTTTCAGTTAATGTATGAATTATTGGATCTCATCCCATAATAAACTATTTTATATATGGTCTTGAAGAAAAAAATACATTTTCTATTTTCTTTGAGATAATAATTGACATTAAAGGCACAAAAAAAATTTAGGGGTATTGTTTTTTAGAATTAGGGCATAACTATTACATTAATAATACAAATATTAAAATGTGGACATTTATTATTAGTATACATTTTTCAATAATGTAAAACATTAAAACTAAAAATAATTTTCTCTTCATTAAATATATTCAAAACATTCATGTTTACTTTCTATTTTTTCTTACCCATATGTAAAACCTTAGAAAAAAATACTAAAATTTAGTATGAGGAAAAAAATAATAATAAGGGGAATATAATAAAATAATGAAACCAATTAGTTCCTGATTATCTATAAGTTGTTTCCTTTTTAATGTTATATTTTGACTCAAAATCAATATTTTATTTTCTAGTTAATCATCATCTCTTTCAAAATATTTTGATGAATCATTTCATAATAAAGATTATAAAAAAACATCACATCATGGTTTGTTTTAAAACATGACAAAATCTTGAAAACATTTTCATAATGTTATACTTTTCACACATATTAATTAAAAAATACAGTCATTAAAAATATAATCATTTTGTAAATAATTGAGAATGAATAAGATTAATATAAAACCCCATAAGAGGAATATATAAATCAAATATGTATCATGGGACATCGTTATTCATATCGGTCATATGAATAGAATAAACATTCGACCAACATCCAATACCAATGCAAAAAAGGGCTATCACAGACCCACTAACCCTTGGTTTTTAATTGAATCACCCATCATTGGTTCTTATCATAACCACCAATAATTTTTTTATCATGGAACCACACATACATAATTTTTATAGGAATATACCATAATTATAAATAATTTCCAACAACCATAAGATAATTTGAACACATTAAATGTTTCAATTTTCAACAACACAGTCATAAAATATTATTTTCATCCTTAGTAATTGTATTTAAATATTGTAATATTCACTTAATTTAAATAAAAATTTTAAATATAAAAATATATATTAATAAAATACTATATCTTTTATAGAAATGTGAAATACTTTAATGGAATCCAAAAATAATATAATATTTATGGCAGTAAAAAAATTCATTTTCATTGTATATGTTAAAAAACATTTCAATAGTATTTTGTAAGGAAAGTCAAAACATTTTATATTAATATAAATTTAAAAAAACCATTGAAAAAAATTAACTTTATAAAACATTCATGTACATATACATACTTTTATAAAAACATTTTAAAAACATGGAAATTGAAGATAAAATTTTTAATGGTGAAATTAAAATCATATTCCTAATAATATTTATCTTACCTTAAGATTGAATTATCGCGTATGATCTATATCATCCAAAAGATCATATATAAATTTTTTAATTTATAATGAAAAATTTTCAGGTTTATTTTCATTTTATTTTATATATTTAAATTATATTCACATTTCTTTAATCATTTATGTACAGTTAGTACATTTTAAAAGTATTTAGATTCGCTGTAAAAAATGAACTCTTTTGGTTGAATATGATCAAAGTGTTCATTCATCAATCATGTATAAAATTATAATATTTTAAAAATTATATTTTTTATAAATAAATAATATTTTTAAAACCAAATATGTATTATGGTTATGAAAAATGAATTGTGATACACTGATAGAGACTATAAGTGGGACAAATGAATGAGTAACACTTCCATTTTCAGTGATCCATTTAGAAAGAATGAATTTACTATATTATCTATATACCATTGTCATTATATTATAAATAACATTTTATATCTTTAAAAATTATTATATATATCATCCCTATGATGTGGTGATAAAAAAAACAACAATTTTTTGGATGTTTAATTCTATAAGTATTCACGAAAGAAGTTTTCATTATTTAGGGACTATAATAATAAGAAGTAAAATGATATATAATATGTTTATTATGAAAAATATATCACCAAAATTAAAAAAATTTCATATTTATCATATATATTTATTGACATTATTCTTATTATCATCTCTGTCAAGAGATAATGGAAAACTAATCACATTGCTTTGTGAGGCAGTAGTCTTCTTTACACAAAAGAAAAATTGTCGTATCCCACCAGTAATGAAAATTTATAAGTTATATATTATATTATAATTATATAATTATAAAAATAATACATATTATATATATATAATTTTACTCCATTATTATAATTAATAGTGAGGGGAGGCGATTGAAAATATATTACATTTGTTAATATGGTGGTATTTCATAGTAAAAATGAACACTAGTTTCATTTCCAATTTTTTGGAAGAGGATATTGATCTAGTTTATTCAATTATGAAAATAAAATATTATAACATAATAATTAATGGTATTATTATTTTAGCTTGATTTATTGATATTTTATATAGGTGAATGAACAAATAAAAAACCATTGGTTAAGAATGAAACCACTTCATTTTCAATCCTATTATAGTTTACCTAAAAACACTTATTAAAGTGGTTTTGTATTCCCAAAAGACCTATATAATTTGTTTTTAAGGAGTTTATTTTGTTTTTTATTATTTTTTAAATGGATTTGGATGTGATATGTTTAGAAAATATTGGTGGTTTTTAAAAAGTGATTCCAACATTTTTCACACGGTAATTGCCACAAAAATTCACAATTATAAAGACTTATATAAAAAGAGGTCCAAATATAATGATACAATGGAATTTAGAATTTTTTTTTACGACATTGTGACAAATTTATTTTTAGTTTCAACTTTGATAAATAAGTTATTATCATAACTGTGGTAAATTATTTTTTCAATTTTCACAATTAATTATTAAAAAAATATCTTTACATTATAATATAATTTATATTAACATGATTCCAAATATTTTATCCATTATTCAAAATTTTATCCAGAGTAGTGGTAGAATTTAATTTTAATGTAATTGTGCATATTTAGAAATAAACATATTTGTCCTGAAAGATATTTTCAAGCATAAGATGATTTTATATAAACTATATTTATAATAATCATTATTATATAAATTTAAATTGATGTATATTTATATTTAATATATAATATTCATTTAGAACCATAATAATTAGCTTTTTTTTTATTTTTTTTATTAACTTTATACTCTTTAAAATAGTTTTCAAAAAAAACATTTTTTAAACCCAAAAGTAAAATTATATTAAAATGATGTATAGATTCAATTAAAATGATAATTATTGCATTAAAAATTTATAAAATATTATTTTGATACTTAAAATAAAAAATAATTCATAATAGAAATTTTGAATTACATACTTATTTGAAAATAAAAGATAGTTTTACAAAAATCGACATTCTACCAAATTCACTAAAAAATTATAAAATTTCCAAAAAAAAATCACCATATATTAATTTTAATAAAATTAATTAAGAAAATAAATTAATTTCCATGATTAAATATTTTATTTTAGTAATTTAAATTAAAAATAAAATAAATATAATAAAATAGTTTTCTATAAAAATTCCATTTTTATTTAAATATGACATAATATTATAAAAATGAATATAACTATGTAATTTCAATTAGTAAACATGAAAAAAATTCTTCTATCATTAAATAGGTTTTTCTGTTCTCCCACCCTTTTTAAAATTTATATCTCATTAAATTATTCACCTACCAAAAAATGGAGGTATCTTTCTCTATTATTATATTTAGAATCCCTTGACTAGTCTTTAACCATATGTTTGTTTTAATAAAACCACAACAATGTGAATAAAATGTTTCTATTAATACATACTCTCATCTATATATAATATTTATAGTAAATTAATCTTATGAAAAATTCAATTCTAATTTCACTACTTCATGGATCATAACATGTGGTGAATTTGGTACATATATCCATAATATTGAAACATGAAATACATTGTTTACATTAGATAAACTATGTGGAAAATAAACTATATATGAAAATTAATGCACATTCCCAAAGATTTCATATAGTTAATGAAACATGGACATAACTTACCCTTTTTTAAAAAATTCATAGTAGGTTTCCATATATAGAACATTGGAAAAAATATCCTACATTGAAATAAAGAAGTTCCCTTTTGGTTACCGCATAAAGTTTATACATAACCTGAGACTTGATTATATTATTATGAATCTAATCCACCTTATGATCCATTTCTTCTATCATCTCCAGGGCCACATTCTTCTTTTATTCTATATACTTTATGAAAGATGGTTTCTAACATCGCCTCACATATAATGCCACAAAATTTCTTATCAATAGACTATAATGAAAAATAGTATTATATAAATACCATACAAAAGAATTATATTGATCACAACATAACTATTAAACAATTTTATATGAAAAATTAATATCATTCTTGTTTTGTATCATACACTCATACATACCATTGTTTTTAGGATGACATGTTTTTTTGTATATTAATTTATAACCCAAATCTATTTGCTGTCCTTTCAAGGAATTAGAAGTAAATATAGTATCATAGACAGAGAACATGGAAAGTGGAACACCATGTAACCCAATAATCTTGTTGAGATATAGATAAGAGGGCTTATCTAAATACATTGTATCACAAAATGGAAAATGTTTTCATATTTATTTATTATTAATAATGTCTAAAATCAAATTGTTAACTTGATATTTATTTTTCCATACCACTATGAAATTCATTGATATGTTTTCCCTTTTCTACTATAGCACTATAATATTTTGTAACATTCCCTTTATTTGTATTCATTCTCGTAAACAATATTAAAAGTCAAAAAATTTATGTCAAAGCTAGTAATATCTCTTTTCATACAATCCCACTAATAATTCTCCTAATGGTCATTGTAAACTTAGTGATCCAATGATGAATAAAAAAAGAATAATGATCTTCACTCAACAACTCTCTCCTAAAATAAACATTAAAATGGACACAAAATATTTTTCAATTAAAAAAAATATATTCATCAACATTAATATCATATGATATATAATTAATAACGGATTCCGTCATTGACTTAAAAACATGACCATTATTTTAATATTTTTAATTTAATTCTGAAAAAGTCTATTGTACTGAATACAAATAAACTAGAAAATATAAAAACATCCGGAACATCCAAGAAAAAACTAATCAAAAAAATTAAAAAATGTATTCTTCCAATCATATCATGGTAAATGTATCATTGTTTTAAATGAAATCATTTTTCATATTATTTTTCATTTAAAGGTATTAATGAATCATACAATCATAATCCTTGATCAGTTTCATCTATATGGTCTATACCATTTTCAATTATTTTTGAGTGAATATATAAATTAAAATTTTAAGATCTGTATATAGTTCACACATTTATCCATAAATATGATTCCTTGAAAATGATAAATAAAAAACTATACCAGTTAAATCTAGATAATATGTAGGGTAAATTAACAAATGAGGATTCAATTTCCATGATGAATAAGCAATTACCTAGTCATTATGTATAAAGACACATCCAAGTCCTTTTAAAGAATAGCCATTTCAGAATAAAAATTAATTATTTCTATAAGGATGAGGAAAAACATGATCATTCAACAATATTTTATTCAATTCTTAAAAAATGACATTCATTTGAACAGATAAAAATTATATTGAGTTAGATTAGTTTGTTGGCTAAATAACTGAGAAATGATTTAAAAAATTATCATAGTAACATATTAATCCACGAAAACAATAAATTCATATAAAATTTCAATGACATGGCTATTCCATAAAAACATTAGTTTATTAGGGTTAACATTTATTCATTATTTTGATATAATGTATCCATGAAATAAAACCTATTGAAATATAAATTTACACCCATTAAATTTTGGATATAATTTTTTTCCTTCAATGGTTTTGAAAAACCAATTTTTAATATTTCATCAACCTAATTAATTTAGAATATAAAAAAATTAAATCAATATACAAAAGCAAAAAATTATCTAAATAGCCCTGAAAAAATTTATTCGTAATATTCATAAATATCGATAGAGAATTAGATAACACAATTATAATAGATACAAACTCATAAATCCAATTTATAGTCAAAAAAGATATCTTTATGATTTTAACCTCGTTATCATTCATTAGATGGTACTAATACCAGAGATCATCATTTGAATATCGATAATATCCCTAGAGGTGATAAAAATTCATAAATATGGGGAAAATGATAATTATTCTAAATAGTGAGTTTTTCCAAGACCCTATAACAATTTAAAATCCTCATTGACCCTTTTCAATTTTTTTTAAAGAATGCCCTATTTTGATGATCATAGATATATAAAACCATTATCAAGAAACTGAAGAATTATTTTTCATTATTTTCACATGTTATAGTTGAGATATTTGATATTTCGGTTTACATATAGACATAGCGGTAGGTTATAAGACACCAATAATAAAAATCTCCCCATCATGAATAAAACCTTGAAATTCATATAGAAAATCAAAAATGAATTCATTTAGTACAATCTTGTTAATAAATAAAACAGTTTCATTTAGTTAACAACATAACCTTGGAAAAATACCCATCCTTCTATAATCAAGTTTTATTCACTGTACAAGGATATCAAATGTTCAAAATCATTGGATAAATAAATCTTCACTCTGTCATCTATATCTGGAAGATTAACTGAATGCCATCCCATACCAAAAATAAAATAAAAATCCATTATGGTATATTCAATTAAAATATTTAGGATAGATTATCCAATATATAAAAATACTAAGGATTATATAAATATTTATTTCATTAATATTTCGAGCTTATGTTTTATCAAAATGTTATATCTTCTTTTAATGAGATGAAATTTAAATTATTATTTAATATTTATCTAAATTAATGAAATTAATACATCATGAGTCAAAAAGTGTATTGAAATAATATTAAAAAAATTGTACACATCCCACCACTTTAACTGATGTCCCTATATAAATTGTAGCTGTAGGAAAATTTTCTTACAGTCCCTGTTTCTTTTAATCTAGAAAATTTCCTCCCCGAATAACTAAATTCCGACACACATTGTCAAAATTCCCTCACTCATTTCAATTGAAACATATTAACATTATATTTTTTACGATATTATCATATTAAATATATTCTAGATCCATATAAATAGATTCATCATATTCAAATAACTTCCCAACTAATGTAGGATACTTCCTTGTATAATTTTACAACGACTATTAAAAGAAGGGAACATGATTTTCTTATCTACAGAAATATTTGATAGATTTATTCTATCAAAACTCTAATTAGAATTTTTTGGTTTCTTTATATATTACATTATCATCATAAAACACAATTTATAACTTCTTGTAATGTAAAACAAGTTACTAATAGATTTCGAATATTTGGGAATCCAATATCAATTGATATTTTGGCTTCAATCCTGAGAAAAAATATATTATTTTATTATTACAATCTTGGGTCTTCATTAGGATGTAACTTTATAGTCACGTGATATATTTTTTCAAATCAACCACAAAAAATTAATTATTTTCATCACTTACATGATTTTTTTCTAACATAAGTAAATAACAATAGGAAAATATATATCATTGAAAATATTATTAAATTAATATAAATAAAAAGAATCCATATCTTCTCTTTAGATGTATTCATTTACTAGTTACCACAATTTTTAAAATTCACCTTCAAAGTGGAAAACTGAAAACCATTCTTATTTATGATTGAAACACCCCATGAAATCTAGTTTCTTTTAATGTTATTTAGTCTATCTTCCAGATACCACATGTTTAAAAGATACAAGAAATACATGAGTGTTTTTAATCATAAAATTCCTAAATATACACATATTACTCTATAGTAGATCATCATTTTCTCTAACATGGATACTAAAACCATTTATATCCTATTTCAACTTATATATAAAAATAGTAATTAGTTCCCAGTCAAACTATATTAGGCTATATAGTAGAAAGGATATTATAGCCTCATTGCCTTTAGACTTCAATCATCCTACATAATATCTTGAAAACAATTCTCAATAGATATTGTTAATATTAACAAACATGGTAATATATAAGTTTCATGTCATATAAACATATCCATAATGTTAAATATTTCATTTCTATTAAATTATGATTTTCTTAACGTCCAAAATTATCTAAACATTTACTCTGATACCAACTGTAAGGATCGGACCATAAAAATTAGATATTCATATTTCTCCATTATATTATTCACCTTGATTTCTAAAGATATTTTAGGATTAAATATTAATAAAATAATGTCATAAATTGTACGTATAAATAATATATCATATAGTTAGTCACTGAAAAGAGTATATATTTTTCGTATAATGTAAAACTCTGAATTTTGTTTCTTGTAAAATTTTCATGACATTAAACATGGGTTATTACTTTTACATACACATATTTTAACCACGTGATAACAATTTTATGATGTGGTATGAAAAATATATTATTAAGGTACAAAAAATAAAATACAAAAACATGTTTCTCCATGAATAGTTTTAAAATCTTATCATTTCAAAGTAACATTTGGCATCAAAATAAAAATTTTATTATCTTATAAAATCATTCTCTTCCTAAATATCATCATAAAAAATTTCATAAAAAAGATTAAAAAAAAATAAGAACATAATGGTTTCTTCAAAAACATGATATTCCCTTGATATTTTTTTCAAAAAAGATTAATTTTCACACAGAATATGTTTCCAATATATTATTTCAAAAATAATCTAATTGATTATCTTCTTAAAAATTATATGACTACACTAAAAGCACATTGAAATAATTGATAAAAACATATAGATATATTAAGACATCAATATTCATTTTTTTAATGGATGAACCATATTGTCAGTATCCATACACAATGCATTGAATAGATATCATTGATCCACATGCCCTTTATTTATAATGGTACCAATCATCCTTGGTTTCATACATAACCACCTTACCTATGTTTACAATAGATCATCCCATCGTTGGATTATAATAGAAAAATATGTTTTTCTAAACAATATTCAAGAACTATAACATAATCCTAAAGTATATAATGTTTTTATTTTTCTTATCATTATCATATAATATTCTTCTAACTAATGGTAATCCATTATTGATGATTAAATATAAAATCTATTAATAATACCATTCAAGACCAAGATTAAAAAAAATTGTAATGCGTGTCTTTTTGAAGAAATTATGAATTATTTTATGGTTATTTAATCATAAAATATTTGTTATAACATTGGGGAATTTATTTTTTTCATATAATATATGAATAATTCATTTTTTTATTTCTATATAATGTCTAAACAATATGTAAATAGATTCCATTTTTTAAAGAAAAAGTGTTAAATAAAATAATTTATTTATAAAACAATCATATACATATATTTAAACTGATAAAATCATTTTAAAATCATATACGTGGACTATAAATAGTAGTAAATGTAAAATAAAAAAAATTAATTAAATTACTTTACCATACATATTACATATCACATATGTTATTTATCTTCCAAAACATTAAATTTTGTGTTAAATTTTTACTTGATTAGAACATTTTTTTTATTTTTATTTTTAATTTTATTCTGTCTCCTAACATTCCATACAATTATAGTTAATTATTAATGTTCACATTTTATTATTCAATGGTATTGGGCTTTTGAGTAAAAACCAAAAAAATTTATAAGCTAATAATGATCAAAGAGGTTATTTTTTTACATCATATAAAAAATAATATACATTAAATAATTATAATTTTTATTGATAATTTATATTTTCATGATTAATAACGAAATATAAATATGAAAAATAATATTTGTTACAGTCATTAATATGGTAGTTCATACATATACATGTATAATATTTCTAATTTTCATCGATCTGTATAAAATAATATAAGTATTATTTTTCGTTGAATAATTATAATCATATAATAAATACCATATTATATCCTTATGTATAAATTTATATATATTCCTTGTAATCTAGTAATGATAAAAAAATCACATATCATTGTGGATGTCTTTTTCCTCATATATGCACAAACGTGGTAGAAATTAAATATTTAATATTTACCACCCATGTAAAGAATTCGTGAAAAATGAATCATAATGCTTTGCGATGCAGTGGCATGTCAAACACATGAGCGATGTTATCATATCCACATTGAAATTAAAATTAATATATTTTATGTGATATATTAAATAAATTAGATTAATTTTGTTAAAGATATATTTTATATACTTTAAATAAATCAGTATAACCTATATTTTTATGTGGTGTTGGAAATAAAATTTAATTGGATTGCATTGTAGCAGTCCACTCTACACACAAGTGACAATTTTGTTTCCCACATTATGTATAAGGAGACTAAAATGGTTATTACATTAATATAATAAAATCTAAATATATAGTATAAAATGGTTTTTGCTTTTTGAATTTTTTAATAATATTTTGGCAAGGTGGGAGAATAAATATAATAAAAATGATCAATTACTAATGATATATCTTCTTCAAAAACACCAGTTATGGTAAATAGAAAAATCATTGTTTATTGGTTTTTTTTATAAAAAGGACTATTGTGTTTTGGGTGGTACGAAATGAAATTTTTTTGGGTATGTAATGGATGATCCAAATGGAATAAGATATGTTAATAGGAGAGGTGGGGTATGGAATTTTATAAGTCGTGGGTGGACAGACATGGAATATTGAGAAAGATAAGTAGTAACCACATTTTTTATATGACACATGGCTCTAAAATGGACCATTATTGGTACATAAATGATATATGTTCAAAAAATTGACATAAAATATAAATTATACAAAATTTTATTATATTTTACCCTGACCTTTTTATTTAGTCCCCTACTAATCAATTTTTTCAATAACCATAGTAATTTTTTTTTCTATATTCACTATTCATTATAATAAAAATTTTAGTTGATAGTATTATATAATATAAATGTTTTAGGTAAAAATACGGAATTAATTTTTCCAAATTAATTTCTTAGAAGTGGAAGTAATTGATTTCACATTAGAATTCTGATGTGATGGAAAATGATATTACCATGGAAAGTATTTTTCAAGCATAATTTGATATTATATTAACTATGTGACTCGTAATAATAAATATAAAAATTTAAATTACAATTTATTTATTATAATTGAATAAAAAATTTAAGACATTCTTATTTTTTTTCTTAAATTAAAATGGAGAGACCTTAAGCACATTTAAATGTTTTTTTAATATGTTTTTTTATAAATAAGAATAAGATAATACTAAAATCAATAAGAATGTATATTCAATTTTAATTAATTATATTAAATATTAATAGATAATAATGATGATAATTTATATATATGTAAATTAATATTGGTTATTTTGAATTAATTAATTTATATAAAATAAATGGAGGTTATACAAAAATAATTATTTTTATCTATTAAATGAAAAATAAATATTTTCCAAATAATTACTTAAATATGACTATAATTTTATCATTAAATACAAATTTAAAACTGATATAAATTTTATAAAATATAAATTATAATATATAAATATAAAATAAAAATAAAAAACATTTTCTAAAAATAGTTTTGTAGAAACAATTTACATCATGATTTAAAAATTATGTAATAATTCTTTAATGAATATGAATATCGAAATAATTTTAATAAAAATAAAATAGATTCATTATATCAATAACTAGTTATTTGTATTATATATTTTTTAGCCACATTACCTATGATACATGATGTAACTTTATAATATTTTAAAATATTAATAAAAATATCATTTTTTCACTTATAAAAGGGGTCTCTCGCCACAACTTCAATAAAACTTATAAATTCACTTTACTATTGTAATTATTTACAAATTAATTTATCTATAATTAAATTTCACTTTATTATGATGTTATTCACAATAACTTTTTCTATTACCTCCCTTATAAAGGATTCCTACAATGAAAAATCAAACCATCAATGTGAGTACTAATGTTCCCTAATTTTATTTATTTTATAAATGTTTATCAAAATATATTTTTCTCAAAATATATTCTAATTCATCCTACATTATGAATTTTTTATTTTATGTTATGTTATTTTATTAGGGTAATGAAAAATCTATTTGACTACATTTCACATTTTCCCTTATGAAAAATAAAAGTGATATTTATTCATGTGTGAATACTATAAATTAAAGGAAGAATTGAGTTTCATTTACCTTAACCACCATAAATGTATGTTATTAATACTAAATTTAATAAATAAATATGAAAATTGAAATAAATTATATAATAATAGAAAATATTATACATTTTTTTTATTCTATGGAAAATGTAATCACCAACCACACATATGTGCATACAACCTCCTATATAAAACAATTGATTCAAAAAAAAATTTATTCCATCATATCCTTCTAAGGATTAACTTTATAATATAAATAATGTTTAAAAATAATTTTTAAGATGTTATAATGTTTTTGGAATGAAATATTAGACACCCTATTAACCATATGATCTATTAGAAACACTAGAATTTTTCGCCATCCAATTTGAGCATTCTATGAGAAAAAATTATTTTATGTAATATGTAAGCATAATTTATTTGCCTTATTATTAAAAACATTAATTAAAATTAACATATATATCTATTACAATAAAATAAAATCATAAGTATTCTTCTAAAATAAAAATATCACAACTCAATTAATCAATAATCACCAACAAATTATGGTATGTACCTATTTGGATATGTTTGACCACATACATTAATAATGTTTTTAATTAATATCATTTACGAATATATGGATTTAATTTCTGGTAATATATAGTATAAAAAAGTGAAGAATTATTTTTTTTGATAATGGTAACATTAAATTTAAACTATTTTTTATGATACTATTGTTGATTTATGAAAAGTCAAAGAAACACACTCATCATCAAATTAATCTGTTATAATAATATCTAAATATCACATTGAATGATATTAAAAAATAATAAATATTTATAAAACACCAATTCATGTACCTTTTCATATAATGATGAATATATTTTGGTGAGAAATGAATAAAAATTCCACTATTACAAAACAATATCATTACAATTCAGTGTATTCACATGTGATACAAAAATTATATAATATCTAACTGATATTTTATTGTGTAATATTTATAATTTTTTTATAAAAATTCTACATTTTTAATGGATTTAAAATTGGTTATTATGATATTTATTTTTGTTATACAGTAGGTCATAGAACATTTTTACTAAGATGGAATAAAGGAAATGGTTTGTGTGACACAATTTTCTTCAAATAGGTTCAAAGAATTATTTTCATCATATTGTTCTAAGAATTATTTACTCTACCAAGTTTATACATCATATAATATTTATTATGAAACTTATTGGTTTATTATATTATTTTTTAAACCCTAATAATCAAATGATTTTAAACTCAATGATTTTGATACTTGTAAGGGTATTCAGTAACTCAATTTTCATCCTTTGAGTAAACTTTAATATTGAAAATCATTTAGAATAATATTAGTTATATATATAAAATATATAATTGGTATTATATTTACCCATTTTTTTGGTGATCTATAATTGAACCGAATATTATCTTTTTAAATTGATTCTCAACTAATTTATTTTGTTTCTTATAAGGATTTTTTGTCTCATATTTAAATTCCTTAAGATATGCTTATTTTATAAGTCATATTTTTTATTTTAGGGTTTACTTACAACCACTATTATATTTCATGTAACGATTCAATCATTTATAATTTTATATATTAATCTATTTGAAATTATAACCACTAATTTGTTTTAATTCTAACAGTTAAAAATTTATAAGTGATATTATTCTATGTCTTCAATTCCACAAGGATTTTTTATATCAAACACCATATTTTATTTTATATTATGTATTCAATTTCCAATTATATTTTACTAATAATAATTTCTCTCACTTAGATATTTTATAATTTCATACAAGGATATAATATTAATTTTATTATTATGTTACCTCTACTGTAGGGGTTTTTGTACCTCAATTTCTCTTCATTTACATATAATTTGTATTAACCACTTGTTTCCTTTTTTATGCTTATAATAATTATGGATTAGATTATAAATAAACCATTTCTAATTTCTTCTATGGGATTTAACATATATGAATCATTCAGTTCTAGTCTGATTTCAAATCATCCACTACGATAATAATAATCTTCCACCCAATATCATTAATTTGTTGATTATATATACTTCCTAACCTTTATTGAACAGTTTTTTCCTAGATTCGATAGATAAAGTGATTAGAAAAATTAATAACATATAAATATACCCTAATTACTATATTTTTTAATATACAATTTATCTTTTGTAGAAGTTCCTTTCATTTATTCATTGGGAGAATATTTAAAATATGTATTCATTTTATTGCAATAATAATATTTATTGATTATTGCATAATATTTTTTTTTCTTTCTAAATAAATTAAAATTAATTAAATATTGGTAGGGCCCAGAAGAACACATCTATTCATTAATTGGTCTCAAGAGATTAACTATCTTGGGTCATTGGATGTATAAAAACAATGAAAAATTTATTACCTAAATAAAGGTCTATGTCGGTAATTCAATGATTACTACATAATTAGGTCTATGATTACGACATGGAATTAGCAATTCGTGATTATGAATTTCATTATTAAGGTACCATATATTATTATCCATCTAATCATTCTAGTTTAAATATTTTAAATTGGTATATTTTTATTTTATTTTTATTCTATAATTGAATTTTTTATTGTTATATATTTATTTTTATATAGTTATTTTAATATAATGCACACCTATGTTCATTGATTTATATCGCTTATGCTTATCCTTGCTAAGACATTTATCACACATTTATTATATTTCTGGATTCCCAATATTATAATGAAAGGCATTACATATGATATATCTAATATAGTTTACTTTTTATTGAATTTGTTTGGTGTTTTTAGAATTATTACCTATTATGTAGTCATATTTAATGTGGAATAAATATTCATTTGAATAGGAAAAAATGATATATTTTCTCAACTGTTTTCCTTAATACTATAATACTACAAACTGAAAAGTTTTTTTAGATCTATGTGTCTTAATATTGTTTAGTTATATTGTCAAAATCTATGATTATAATTAAGTCACTTCGATTCATTTTAATGTATATTTTTATGGATGGTATTTTTTCTTACAAGTTCATGAGAGCATGTGTCTGGTGTATCAAAATTTGTGTTAATGAATTTTTTATATAACTATTGAGGATTGAGATTTAGTCTAGGATAATTTAATGGTTGATAAGATAATGTTATTCATAATTTCATGTTATAGATAACTATATAGGTTTGGATATATTTAATTTTGTATGTATTATGTTACTATAAAAAAAATTAACAGAAAGGATGAATATAATCGATATGTTTATGTACAATACAAAATCCTGATGTTTTGGTAAAGCAGTTATCAATTGGTTCTCTAAAAGAATACATCCATATTTATATACATACCACTAGTTAATACTATGGATACTATACTCCTCATGGTAAGCCCCTTAAATGTTTTGTTGATTATAAAAACATTATTTTCTATGGTCAGAAATTAGTGTGGAAAAGAAAACAAACATATACAGAAACTCCATTGGTATATTATTTTCTTAAACAAAAAAAATTTACAATTTATTAAGACTGATTTATTGGGTTAATGATTTATTTAATGTATTTTGAGATAACCAAACCTAAAGATACAAGATAAAACTAAGAGTGATTTGTGTTGGACCTAAATTTAATGTTATAATATTTATGTGTAAGACAATTTGAAAAATAATTTTCGTGAACATATCATAAAATAATTCACTTGTTGTGTTAATGAATCTTGACTCACTCTCTTTGGTATTATTAGTGGATTTATACCAATGTAAACAAGTTAAATGAAGATTTCATTAACAATGAAGTGTTTTTACTAATGAAAAACATCTAAAGATAAGATATGGAATGATAATTCATGTAAATATTTAGAATTGGGTTCCAAAAATAATAATTAAAAATTAAAATAATTAAATCCCAAAATACACCAATTAAGATATAGGTGGAAACTCGGTGAATATTTAGTAATTATGATGATTATAGAATGAAGATTCGAATTCAATAATGTCGTTAACGTGGAAAGAAAAACATAATATATTTCTTTTTGGGAATGAAAATTTCCAATATTTGGGAAAATTATTATCTCCAAGATCACAGGTTAAGTGGAAATAGATAAACTAGAAAAACTTATTAAGTTAATATAATTAAAATTGGGCACTAGGAAATCGATGAACTAGTCCAACAGTGAATAGATAAAATAGTCACTAAGAACCACATACCATGTGTGAAAAAGTGGAACCCAAATAATATAATTAAAATTATCCCACCTTAAGGTAAATATAAATTCAATAATTTTTTTGAAGTACATAATATCTTACACAATATATTCCTAAAGACTGTATGTGTTTGTATCCATTAGAAGCATGGAAACATAAAAAATGTTACATAAGTAAATTAAATTATCTTCCACAAAGTTATCCAAGAATATAACCCCACATAGACCAATCATACATGAAATACATCTTCATAACTTGGGTAATTAATTAATAAAAGGGGTGAGCTCATTTTAACATTAGGGTAAATAAGGGACATATGTATGAAAAAACAAAAGCATAAGGGTCTAATAATGTGATCATAAAATTAAAAGATCATACCCTACATATCAGAGATCATAAATTTGAAGAGTGGAATTATGATTAGAAGTTAATAAAACAGGAATAATAATGAACACAATAGAATAATCCATGAATTAATATCATTGGAATAGGAAATGGTATTGTTTAATACACATAAACATGTAATAGAATTCTCTATTAGTCAAGTTGAATTTCACTAACTCATCTGGTCACTACAAGGGGACTACACCTTCATGGTGGGAAACGCCACATTCCCCAATGAAAATCCTTTCCTTATAAGGGATTAAGTCTCCCCGCCATCATATAGTTGATCGGGATTCCCCGTTTTTTAATTGTCTCGGGGACTACAACATCTAGTTGGGACACACCACCATCTCCTGTAACAGTCCTTTACTTATAAGGGATCAGGTTTCTCTACCATCTTATCGTTTATTGTGTTTACCCATCATCACATGTTTATAGGTATGAATCCTACTATGTGGGACACACCATCGTCCCATGTCATAGTCCTTTCCTTTTATTAGATTGGGTTTACCCATACTTTCAACAACGTATATAGTATCCCCATTACCCCATAGTGTACTAGGATTCCCCATCTTCAACATTGGAACAATCCCGTCAACATGATTCCCATAATTATGGAATATTTATCCAGGTAACTAGAGGTCCCTATAAGTCCCACCTATCTCATAATGTAATGATATATTAGTGTTCCACAATATCCAAAACAAGAGTATCATAACACTTAAAATGAAATGGGAATTATAAATATGTATTCTTATCATAACCTATAGAAAAGAGACAAGATTCATAATCATTTCATCAAATCATAACCCATGAAAATAAGTCCGCTTTATAATCATATAACCTATGAAAGGGGAATTGGTTTTATAAAAATATAACCTATGAAGGAGAAGATTATTTCATATACCCCATGCCATAAATACACAAAGAATTAAAATAAATAATTTGAATAGAACCTTTGGTTCATTTCTCTAGAAAGGCATGAGTAATAGTAATAGATGTTCTCTTATATGTGAAATAATTTGGATTGATTTAATAATATATTAATGATAAATTAATCCTTTATTCATTGAGATTGTTTTAAAAAGAATTAAATATTTTTAAAATCATTTTCTTCATAATAAACAAGAAATTTTTAAATAATACATTGAAACAATTTTAAACTCATATTTTTTGACTAACTATAACTTATTATCAAATACATATTAAAAAACTAGTTTCCTTGAGAACTTATAAATGAGTTTAAAAATGTTTTTAATCTCATTTCACTTGAAAACATAAAATAGAACAATAAAAAAATTGTAATCATTTTCCATTAGATCAGATAATATTATATTGAAATAATTTTTAAAAAACATTTTTCCTGAATACATATAAACAAATAATGAAAATATTTGGAAAAAAATCATTTTTAATAAAATAATATTGAAGATATTTTGTAAAAAAATTCACTAATAATTCAATGGAAACATCTAAATAAATAATGAAAACTTTTTTAAATTTATTTTTACTTTTAAACATATATATAAATCATTAAAATATTTTGAAAAACATTTTCCTTGAAAACTTATAAAGAACGATTGAAATTTTTTGATAACAACTTAGATTGAAAAATTATAGAAAAATATTGACATTTTTTATTCTATTTCTTTGAAAATACATTTAAAAAATATAAATGTTTCTTAAAAACATTTTAAAACCCATTTTATTTGAAAACATATAAATAAAGCGTGAATTGTTTTTAGAATACATGATTTTAAAGGAACACGGATTTTGGACCCATTAAAGAGGTAATGCTGGACTTTTAGAAAAATACATTCTGAAGAATATTATATTAAAAATTGTGGAAAAATAAAAACATTACTGGAATATGTAATGAATAGACAGAGGGTATAAATATTATATAGAGTTGTTGAAGTATGTATAATAAGGTTCTATAAATGAAACCATAATCATAAAAAACCCCATAAATTATAAGATTTTATCAATAAACTATTACCACATTGATAACATTGAATAATAATCTCCATAATATAATAATATTAATTTAATCATAAAATATTAAAAATAAATAATGTATGTAACATACTATGTTTTATGAAATAAAAACTATGTTCAATACCATACATTATATGCTACATCTAGCTTAAAAGAACATCAAATTTTTATTATTTAAATGTTACAATTATAACCTTACCATTGGAATAAAGGGAATGAATATTAAAAAATTAATTATGATAAAATATTCTACACATGTTTAAATAATGATTCATTGGTTACTAAATTTCATATAAATGTTAATAAAAACAAATTTAATATAAAGGATGTGTTTTTATGAAAACCTATTTAAAGAAGAATAATTGTTTCTATGATATCATATCACTCTTCCTGGATTTTTTTATGTTATATATTGAATTACATGTTTTAATTTAATCTTATATGTTTTATAAATATAATAAAAAACAAACTATTTTTTTGGATAAAATTAGTATTAAAAAAACTTTTACCACCTTTTTTTGGAGAACCATTTTTAAATCGAGTTTTCGGCATTTTTATATGTTTTTTTCATAAAAAATAAAATTTATATTTAAAAGTATGAAATAAAAATTAACTTTTGTTGAATTTTGGTATTTTTATAAAAAAATTATTTTTTAAGGAATTCTGAAAAAGACTACATTTAAAATCAAAACTATCTTTTCATATAATTTATTTATATTGTTAGATTATCTTTCAAACTGGTTGTAACATGTAACTTGATTTTGTTTTTATTATTTAATCCAATTTTATTAATTTAATGTAATTTTATAATGACGTTTGATATAAACACATGTTAACATTTTGATGGTTATTACTTTTTAAATACTCGTTTTATAATTTTGAAAACAAAATTTCATATTAAATTAAATACTGGAACTTCTATGTTTTGATTCTGTAAAAAATGTATTCTATATTTGGAATCATAAGGTCCAAATTATTTAAATATGTCTATTTTAATTTTTTTACATTATGAATAGTATCTTCAGTAATTATTATTTTTACAATGGTTAAAGGGTAAATTAGGTAAATAAGAGTAAAATAATAATATAATAATAATATAAACCTACCCTAACACATGTAGTAATCTAATTGGATGAGATATGGCCAACCATCAGCATTAATGGGTCTATTTTATGACCCTATATAGCCACATGGGTTTGATAATGACATTTATAAGAAATAATTTAATGGAAAGAGGAATATAACACAAACATGTATCATTTTAATACAACTATTTTAATGTGGGGTAATATAACTGATATTTTTGACTATATATAGTCGTTATAATGATAAAAATATTTCCTAAATCATGGTATTTTATTTATAATTTATAGTAATTAAATGAATAAATTTATTTCTAACACAACGATGATGTATTGATTACCTTATTGATGAAATAATCCAATAAATTGTATTATAAATATTAAAATAGATTTTATTAGAATATTTTGATTCCATATATGAATATAATGGATTATTATTAAATTTCAAATTTTATTTAAGATATATTCTATTTTAAATATTCTTGTTTTGTTGAATTTAAGAAAAATCAATTATAAAATAATGTAAAAATTTAGATAAATTATTCTTTAAAAAAATAATAATTTATTAAAAAATATAATAGTCATAAAAATCAGAAATTATACATAATGACTTATATACTACAAAAAATTACAATAGTTATCAACATTTGGTTCTCTTTTCATTTTATTGTAGCTATGAAAACCATATAGTTTGAAAATACAAGAGGAAATGGTAAGAGTTAATTTATTTAACATTGGGTTAAAGCAAAAATATATGGTTAAATTTTTGACCTAATCATGTATAAAACCTATTATATGAAGGGATTTATAACCAACCTAATATTTTACACAATCTATATCAGTTTGGATCAATTATAATTCGAATATAAATTTATAATAACATAATATTTCAAGACTTTCCTAAACTGCCCTCCTGCCTCTTGTAAAAGGCCACCACATCTAGACAATTTCCAAAACCTCTCAAGACCCTTATATAATAAAAATTATACTCAAATAATCACAAAAAATCCACCCATCACTTATAAAATTGTTAAATTTGGTATGAAAAAAATTCAAAAAGGCCTTTTAGTTCAAATAAAATGGAGTTACTCAATTTAGAGGTAACTTATTCTCTCAAGCTCTTTTCTTATATTTTCCTTCTCCAACCCCTATCCTGTCATTGATACATTATTTTACAACAATAACAGTATATGAAATATAATAGGATGTGTATTTTCTAATGGTTTATCTTATTCTTACACACACCTCCATCTAATGGATATAGAACATATTATTTCTATGTACGATGAAGTACTGCCTCACGAGATGATGATTGTTAAATTTATTCATACCACATATCATGATGGTAATTATAAATGAAATATATTTATATATGATATATATTATATTTATATTGCCTCTACGCCTCTGTATTTATTATTTACAATAAACCATTGTTCATTACATAATGTGTAAATACTATAATTTCATTTGAGGAAATATGGAAAACTCCCCCTAAATGTGCTATGAAGATTTCATGGAATACATTAAAATATGGAGTTAATGAACTTATGTTACATTCATATCATATATATTATACTTGAATTATAGCATACTTATTTATTCTTTTTTAATTCCTTTAATATGACAAATAAATGAAAGTAGCATTCATGCGTACGTACGACGTACCATCTCCATGAACGGTGCATTTCATTTCACATATCTAAATGGTATGTACTCTTATAAATACATATATATTGTATATATATGATATTCAAATCATGAATTAAATTCTAAATATAATGTTCTTTTAATGATGTAGACAATTTGTAATCATAACAATTTCATTTTTACTTATGTGACGATCATCCAAAAAACATCCAATATAACTCAAATAATTAACTAATTGATTTAATATCGGAAAAGGTAATATAAAATTATTTATAAACGTTAAAAAGGTTCTAAAGAGTGTATAAATTAGAAAGATTATTTTTTTAGAAAATTAAATAATGAAAAAGATAGGACATAAACATAGTATGAGACTTCGTCTCAATGTCCATTCTTTAAGTAAAATTTTAATTTATACACTACCATATTTTATATGGTGTATTATAAAAACCATACAATTTTTAAAATATTCAATGGTTTTCAAAAGGAATCATTTTCTAAGAAGTGTTTTTTCATGTTAAAAAATAGAATGTTTTTTAACGTATAAGGAGATAATAACTTCTCCACTTATGCAACCATCATTTTATTTTTTTGCTTCCTTTAAAATATGTAATGTTTTCAAAAGGAAAAGTAAATACCATATTACATTTTTTCTATTAAAAATGTTTTAAAAAGGGATTTATTATATCAATATCATTTCATGATATCTTATGGTTGTAATGTGGAATTTAATTATTATATAATTGAATTATGAGTTATGATTATATTATGGTTCTCGGGAATTGTATATGTATACATGTGGTTCTGTTATAAACTAGGGGTGGGTGAGCTTGTGATATATCATCAATGAATTGTGTAATTTGATGGAGGTAAACATTAAGGTTTTCTTTAATTTATTTTTATAATATACTATGAGGGGTATTCCAAAAATAACCAAGAAGGTGACTCCATATATATCTGTGAAAAAAACAATGTATGTATGATATGGCTACCCCATGTTACCTTTTTTGTTTCATTATTTCAATGAAGTTTTGTAATAATAATATTATTACATGATGTAAGATAAATAGTTTTTGTTTTAAGGGTGAAAATAATAATTATTTTTGAAATTTTTTCAAGGGTTTTAAATATTCCTGGACATATGGTTTTATTACTTATATTATATTCCTTACTGCACTTTTTATGCTCATACAATGTTTTTGAGATTTTTTCAACAAGTTATATGGGTTTGTAAGAGAAAGGAAAGAAGGAAATAATATTTTTATCAAGAAAAAGAAATAAATTTTGTTTAAAGGGTATCAATTACTGGAAAAGGTGGATACTGAGTGAAACTGTCCACATGTAATATCTGGGTCTATTATGTAATTTTTATGGCCAAATTATCTAACACTATACAACTGAAAATATCCATAATTTTAATTATTGACATAAGTAAATATTATGTAATTTTTAAGGTTTTGGGGCCTTATATTTGGTATTAGACGTCAGTTTAGACATCATTGCGGATTAAGTGTTTGGGTTAAACACATGGTAACAATGTAAACCAATTATTTTGGTTAAATCCTTGTTATATATAATTTTCATATCAAGGAATGTTGGTTACAAATGGAAGGAGGAGGATCACAAAAAAATATTATATCTTCTAGATAGTTTTCATTCAATATTTATTGCATAGTATGGTTTGGATGATTATGAAGCTTTTTATAACATACAAATCAATAGAAAGAAGTTATTTGATATATCAAACACCTCCAATATACAATGATACCATTGTTTATCAAGGGATGTATGTAATAAAATATTATTTTTTCTATATTATCTTATTTTTTAAAAAGGCAAATATTAATAAGGAATTTTTTGATATTTTACATTATCCCAATATTATGAACTATATTAAGATTTTGAAAAATCTATTGAATAATGAGAACCATAAGAAACCTATATATAATTACATTTAAAATATAGCATTTCAGCATATTATAATGTTATTTTAAAAAGGACAATTGATTGAATGTTTCAAATCAAACTCAATCAGAATATTTTATAAAAATCCAGTCTCATCTGATATTTTGGAAATATATTTGAAACATTATCATTTTACAAATCAATTTATCTTCAAACAGCCTTATGACCCATGTTATAAAATGTATATTTGAACAAATGAATCCAATGATTATAGAGAATCACTAAATAATTTTGCAATGCATGGATGTTCTATCTACGTGAACAAAATGAAGATGACACCAAGTGGACACCTTGATCAAGGTATAAATTTTTTATTTTTGTAACTGTTTTATTAAACCATTTCATGGTGAAATAAAAAAATACTCCAATATATATAAGACATTACGAATTGAGATGCTGAGGTCATTATGAGATGGGATTCATAAGAGAGGTATAAGACAATAATTAAGGTTGAAACATGTCTTGGTTATTTTTTAGTATTTTATCTCATATTGGGAGTAATTTATAAGAGTGATATAGTTCAAAAAAAGGATAACCCATAGAATGGGTGAAAACCCATCGCTTATAGCAAGGCTGCTTGAGTCGAACACATAACTGAAGGGAATCAAGGGTGTATTACCTACCACTAACTTATGTGATGTCCTTGATTAATTTTAATTTATCTTTTTAGTTAATAAAGTTTCTCATATAATAATATGTTGATTTTGGGAACATACATTTTATATAATGGATATCCTCATTAAGGGAAATTTATTTTGGGATTAAGTGATACGTTTTATTTTGGAGGAATTTCACTATTTTGGGAACCCTATATTCCATAGAAATATAGAATAATGTAGGATTTAATTTGAGGAGTAATGGATGAATATTATTTTGAATGAATCTATGTTTTTATTGTGGATGTAAGGATATTTCTGTTGTTTATGGAAAAAATTACCCTATCATGGAGAATATGTGACGATTTTAATTAATTTTATGTATGAGACTTTAATAAAAGTCAATGCTATTTGGAGATCATTGTTTAGATTTATAATGGAAAACTATGTGATCAAATCCATCAGAATTTTGGGTTTCAATATTAGTTTGGTTTATTTTTCTGAACTTCAAGGACAATTATATGTTCAATAAAATTGGGGTTTATAGTGAATTTTTGGATATTAAAATTAGTACTCCTTATAAAAGATTATTTTTTTGGGGGGATTATATAATATTGTATTAACAATTATATTTATAGGTAATGTTGAAAGGTAGGTTTAATAGATAGATAATTTTTTGAGGATGATATTAGTTTTTATAAGATTATTGTAGTACATCAAGCTTGAAAAATACATCTTCAATAGTCATAATTTGGAAAAAATATGAGTTTATGGTAGAAATGTACTAAGGGGTGAAACCCTACTTTTTAATTAATTATATTTCCTTGTGATATTATTATATGTAGTAAAACAATTCATCAAAATTATGATGTGAATCTTAAATTAAAAATTATTTCCATTTATAATTTTCTACAATGATATCAAAGAAAATTATCCTATCATAATTTTATAGTTATCTTGTATTTAACATTCTTCAGATCATGTTTCTTCATCACAAACAATCAGAACCTGACACTTATTTTTTCTTCCATATCCATTTTTTTACATGGAACTCATCATCAGTTATCTGGGGTGACTTTTTTACTTCACATTCTAGGTTTTAAAGTGGATATTTTATTAAACCATTTTCATTTGTGGGATTGAAATATATGTTATTTGAAAAATTATACACAAAACCCAAACTAAAATTGTGAGGAAGAAATTTACTAAAAGGTGTAGGCTATAACAACCTGGGTTTTCAGAAAGAAACGTTGTGTTCAATAGTGTACTTGATATGCCAAGTTAAGCTTAAACGAACAACTAATTATTATTATTCAAATATTACCTTTAAAACCCATCCAATAGAATAACAAGAATGAATAGTATCTATAAATTTTATAAATATGGTTTACAAATGATTAAATAATAATTCATTGCTTACCAAATTTTATAGAAATGGACATAAAAACTAACTGAATATAAATGATGATTTTTTAAGAAAACTCATTTAAAAAAGAATATTTCTGTTTATAAAATCATATCACTCTTTATGTATTTTTAAATGTTATAAATTTAATATAAATATTTAAAATTATCTTATATGCTTTCTATATATGATATAATAACAAATCCAATTTTTTCAGATAAAAGAATTATTTCTCAAAAAAAATAATTTTTGGAAACATTTTGATTAAGAACCCTTTTTAAATAGGATATTCAAACTTTTATAAGTTAAATTTAAGAATATAGACATTATTTTATAATTAGGAATTAAAAATACACTTTGGTTGAATTTTTTATTTTTTATGATAAAATTTATTTTTAATGAATAGTGAAAAGTAAATAATTTTAACTCAAAAATGTTGTTACGTATAATTCTTTTATATTCTTATATTAACATTATAACTAGTTTTAATGTTTCATTAGATTATTATTTTATCATTTAATAAAAAAAATTCCATTGTATGTTATTTCACATTGAAATTATATATAAATTCACGTTATTCATTTGATTGTTATTAATTTTTTAAACCCTGTTTTATCATTATGACAATGAGAAATAATTTTAAATAAATTATTTAATTCTTTTTATTTTGAAATTTTTAAAATGAATTTCATATTTCTAAAAAAAGGCCCAATTTATTCAAATATAACACTTATTTTTTTTGCATTATGAGTATTAAATTCAACAATTCTAATTATTTTCCATGGTTAAAGGGTAACTCTTGTAAATAGTGTAAAAATAATATTATAAATATATAAAATTACTCTAAAATGTGTCCTAATCATAATTTATAAGACATGGTTGACCATTATCATATCAGGGTGAATTTTACAGCCTCATTGAGCCACTTGGGTGTGATAATTACATGTTATAATAATTAATTTAATGTAAAGAGAAATATAACACAAACATGAATCTTTTTACTACAATGAATTTACTGTGGTGATATATAACTGATTTGTGACAACCTGACTCCAGAATAACTAGAGTCATTTCCATGAAACATGATGTGTAAATTTTAGAAAAACATGCACTATTATTTACACATAATGTCCTATACAGAGGATTAATTCGGTTTAGGTTAAGGGAAACTATCCTCTTCTGTCATGCTTCTTCGGGTAAAAACTAATACCTAAAAAATTTATTTCAGAAACATAGGTTGGGGATATGAATCCCCAGTAAGGGTTTATAAAATAACATAATATACCAAATATAAGTAAAAGATATTCCAAATATTTAGAGTAATAAGTAAATGATATTCCAAATATTTATGACATATGAATATGCCAGTAAAAATTTAAAAACTATGAGTGATACAAAATCAGAGTTGCATGAAAAGGTAATAAATTCAATTTTGTTTTTCGCTTCTTTGAAATATACATTGTATAATAAATCACTGAGTGTAAAATAAATATCATTCCAAAAGAATTTTCTTTTTTTGATACTCATAAGTACTGGCTCTTAACTGTGGATATTATACTAGTAAAATATCCACTTGGTTAATTAATTATCATAAACATAATGTGAGAATGTATAATATCATACCCTTTCAAGACCTCATGTCAAGACTCTAAAATGTCAATAGCCTCATTCCATTACATGAATATCTCATGAGAACTATCGATGCATCGAGGGTCTTTCATTAACTATCCCCAACACGTTATATCAAGTCTTTTACATTTTTAAAATTCCATAAATATTTGTTATTCAAAATGTCCCATACTACTATGAATATTTAATTTTCTCATCTTATATAATTCAAGGTGTCCTATAACACAGTGAATAATTAAATTCTTATTTTATAAATTACCATAAGTGATAAATAAATAATAAACTGTTCTATTTATCACATGAATAAATAACTTTTAAACCCTTCAATATAAATTCAATGAATTGAAATACATGTTTATTAAATCAAGAAAAAATATTATTCATGCTCAATTCCTGAGATGATAAATGGAAATGACAATGGAATAAAAAATAATATGAAAATTATTAAATAGATAACAATTTTCCCAATGAGATGTATAAAATAGTAACTTTTCATTGCACATGTGATATTGATTTAAAACACACAAGTAATGAATGGATGGTGACGTCACATAAAAGGTTAGTTTATTAATATTTCAAATCTTAAATTCATTGAAATGGATTACTTAATAGAAGTAGGTGATATTTAATACACTAATAAAAGTAGAAGTGAACATGCAAGTAGATTATTTTCTATGAAAACATTAATTAAAAAGAAAGCCAAAATAAAAATAAATATGGTTGTTTAATATATTCATCACTTTCAAAATAAAATCAATATAACACTTATAACAGTTTCTCCAAAACACAACATAAATTATAAACAAAAACCCTTACAGGGAACCAGAATATTGTGTATAAAAAAAACCATGAAATTGAATATTAATTTCCTTACACTAAACTAGAGAAAAATTGTTTTTATAAAGTAAATATAATATTCAATGATTTAATTGAATAAGTTTCATAAAAATTTAAAATGGAAATTTGCTTGGATAATATTTGAATGATAATATTTCTTTAGAAAAACCTGGAGAATATAAATTATAACATTTAGCTAAATTAATGATGTTCCTTCTAGAAATTTATGAAGATCATAATAAATAAAATATATCACAAAAAACATTACAAAATATAATATTGTAAAATAAATAAATTTTCGTAACAAATATTTATCCCATACATGATTGTAGGAACTTTGAACTATTGTTTTGAACACACCCACAAAGCATAAAAAATTCCCCCTAACAATTTCAGTTATGATTGGTGTAAGGACTTTATTTCCCTACCTATAATTTTTATCTAGAACCAGTAGAGATTTTTTTAATAATTTTGTTATCGTGATAGGTTCAGGCTTGTGGTGAAATCTCGGACTATAGGTGAAAATTCCATAGTTCTCATTCAAACAATTGGATAAAATTAATGAAATGTTTTTGACAAAACTAATATTAAAATAGTTAAACATGGTCGAGGGACAAAATTCATAAACTAAAACCATATACTTACTATTTATAGAACAAAACTAAACATTTCACGGATTAGGGATTGCAAATGACAACCAAGGAATAATAAAAAAAAGGAAAAAAATGGTTAAGGGATAACGCACCTCACTATTAAAATAAATAAAAATGGAACATAGAATAAATTAAGGCATAACATAGTTCCAATGGCATATTACATAATGCCTACCTTAAATTCGGACATGAAGAAACCCTAGCTCGACCTAAAACTGGACTGAGATAACCAAATATTATTTGATTAGAAAACCTCAAATCATGAACACTAATCATCAACGGAACTCCCAGACCCAGTTTGTACCATAATCTCTAAATGAACCTAATGCATCCTGCACAAGCATCTCGCCTCATCTCCCTCAACATTAGCTCAAACTTAGATTTGATTCCCTTTCCTCAGACGAAGCATGCATGTCGCGTGACCTCGAGATCACGACACGACCTGACACTGCACTATCACCACTGAAGCTGCTCGACCATCCAACAATTCACTACATCCAGAACCCATCTCGATTCCAAACCCCCGACTATTCCCCTACTAAGCGAGACCACCATGATCTCTCCCTCTCACCCTCAACGTGGTGCGAAACCCAAAAGCACAGACCCCCATACCCCTTTAAGGGATTCTTTTTTTATCCAATTTATTCCTTTATTGTTATTATAATATTGTTTCTATTATATGATTTTTATTATGTAATTATATCCTTACGTTATTACTATTATATATTATATTATCCAAAATATTAAAAAAAGTCAAATGTTAAACCAAAATAATAATATATTAGACTTATTTATACAATAATATTATAAATTAAAATTTATTAAACATATTTTTCACATATTTCATTATATATATATAGAATGTTATAAATTAAATTAATAATTGAAAATTTATTATCAAAATAATAATTATCCTAATTAGTATAATATATTTTTAATTTTGAAACCCTAAAAAATATTAATACGATATATATATGATTCAAAGTAACATTAAACTTTATTTAAAAGATCATTCATATATGTAAATTTTAATAATTATTTTTAAATATTTTAATAATATATTCAAAATGATAATAATGTTATGAAACATTAATCTAATTTATAATCAAATAATTTTTATATTTTCAAATATATATAAAACTCATATACTTATTCATATAATAGTTTAAGTAAATATCCACATAGTTATAATAGTGAAAAAATAATGTCATTAAAATATTTTTAAATAACAATTTTTAATTATATGTATAACAAGAATATAAAAATATAATTTAATTATAATAATTTCATTCAAAACCAATATGAACATATATATATATATATCACATTTTAAAAAATAAACAAAAAATTAGTTATATTATTATAATTATTATTTTGAATATTATATTAAATAATTATTCTATAATGATAAATTTTTCTTAATAAAAATAGGTATTTTGAATTATTCTTTGAATATGGTGAGATAATATTTACTTGGAAAACTGTACTCGTTAGTACGATAATTAAAACATAAAATTATTATTATTATATGTGAAAATATATGGGGTTTCACATTATTCCACCTTCAATGAATTTTTTCCTTGCAATTCTAAAATATTTGTACACAAACCTCATCTACATCAGAAACATGTCACACTAGAGGTACTTTTACTGGGAATACCACTGATGGTATGGTGCTGATGACCTCGGGTGAATTCCTTTGGTAGTATTCAGTTGCTCAATTTCCGTGGCCTAAACACACTTTGAACAGTTAGGGTCGAACCTGTTCCTAAAGCACTCAGCCTTCCATAAAGAGGCATAAGAAGTGTGGAGGTAAAAAATTTCATAGTGGACTAAATCCCTATAATTCCCATGAACCCCTTCATGATTGAAAATATTAATGTTGTAGTGTTCCATGTAGATATAAAAACTCAGAACCTGGAATAGCTGGGCACCTCAATGGTCACCATCCAATGTAGCTTTTAGAAATTTACCTACTGCTCGGTAGTTCTCAGCCAAAGTGAAACATAGAAAAACAGCATCACAGTACTTCCCTCTTTTCCTATATGCTGCAAATTGTGCAATTTCAATACGATTATAGACCGGATTTATTTCTTGGAAAATATGGAGGATGATTGGGCAGTTCGACATCCGATGGAGTTCTCAACAAGTCAGACTTAAGTTGGCATAGGGCCGGTACTCTTCAGAGCATATAATGAAAATTATAGTCTCTAATATCTCAGTAAGTAGTTATAAAATATTGGTTGGTGAACTCATATATTCTATCTCATTATTTTTTAATAAATCATCTTTCATTATGGTAAAAATATTTTAAAAATTAGTCATTGTTTTATATTAAAGAATATAAAAACAGAAAATACCATATTATCAATTAATAAAACTCATGATATTACATTATCACTAGCTCCCTCTCAAAAAACACTAGAATGGATTTCCTAAAATTGTCTAATATAACTCCTCATAGATACCACTAATGTAGGGGATTTACTTAGTTCCCAGATAGATAGATCCCCAAGGTGGATCTAAATCTTTCTATCTCCTTGGTACATGAGCAACGTGTTTAACAAGGATCAACGGCATGTGGACATCTAATGTTCATATTGAGAGAATGATGTCGGGTATCTTTTTGAGCGACATTAGTTTGAACTTGATATCAGCAATGTAAATGGGTAGTCTTGTTCTCAAGGTCTTGAAAGTCCATAACTAGACCGGGGGGTCCGTAGGTCAATATTTGACATAGATATGATTCCCAGAGGTCACCACTTGTGCATTCTCATCAATGTATTCAAGAGAAAATAAAGTATTGGATTGGGTAAATCATTTAAATATAATCTCAATGTATTTCCCTTTTCCATCATAGAATGGGAATTAAAAATTCATTTTCAGATAATAGATGAATCATGCTCCTTAGTGTAGTTGGTTTACATGAGATGAGTTAGATACAAAGTATAAGGTATTTCATGATAAACAAATATTTTCAATAGTCTCGTAGTTTTCTACACATGATTTACCCACTATGGTCTCTAATACATCTGTTGTAAGAGAAAAAGGACAAGAATTTTCGTTTTCCATTTGAAAATTAAGAATACATAATTCTTTGTAATGTTTATGCAAGGAAATTTTGTTCTATTCTGGTTTTCCAGAGTTATTTGAACATAACCTCTGTTACCAACTGTGAAAACCGGACTCTAAAATACCTAGATCTGTTGCCTCGAAACATGATGTGTAAATTTTAATAAAACATGCACTGATATTTTACACATCATGTCTCAGACAGAGGATTGATATCATTTTCTTTCTGTGAAACCAGCCTATTCTATCATGCTTCTTTAGTTAAAAAATTGCTACTAAACATTTTATTTTAAAATCATAGGGTGACCATACGAATTCATAATAATGGATTTTAAAATAACACAATATACCTAATATAACATTTGAAAAAATTCTTTAAAACTTTATATAAAACATTTTTCTTACGAAATGTTGGCACACATGTAACATATCATAACAATTGTCTAAGAAATAAAAGTGCACAATTAAAAGCATACAAACCTAATTACAAGGGAACATGATTCTATTATAGTCATGATCATTTAGAGTAATAAGTTAAAGGTATTCAAAATAAGTATGATATATGAATATGAAAGAATAAATGTAATAATAAAGTGGAATGCATAATTAGAGTAGCACATAAAGGTAATAACCTCAATATCGTTCGTTTCTACTGTGAAATATACACTGGATAATAAATCAATGATTGTAAAATAATCATAATGGCATAAGCATTTTATTTTTCAGATACTCATAAGTATTGTCCCTTGTCCATGAATATTCTACTAGAATAATATCCCCTTGGTTAATTAATTATCATAAACATAATGAGGGAATGTATAAAATCAGACCCTATCAAGACCTCGTGTCAAGACTCTAAAATGTCAATGGACATGTGTCATGATCCTGTTTTTCATGAGAAGCATCGATGTATCGATGGGATTTCAATTACCGGTCCCCAAACCGTTATACCGAGTCTTTTACATTCCACATATTCCACAAAGTGTAATATATTCAAAATATCCCATACCACTTTCAATATTTAATTTTCCTATTTCAAATTATTCAAGGTAACACATGAAACATTGAATATTTAAATTCTTATTTCGTAAATAATCATATGTGATAAAAAAAATAATAAATTTTTGGATTTATCACGTAAATTATTAACATTACAACCCTTCCATAAAATTACAATGCATTGAAATATATGATTATGACTTCAGAATAAATATTATTCACGGTCAATTCATGCATCGATAAATTGAAGTGACAATATACGAAATCATAATATATTAGGTATTAATTAGATAAATATTTTCCCAACAACATGCGTATATTAGTAATCATTTTTTTGCAAATGTTATATTGAGAAAAAAATGCATGAATTGAATGGATGGGGCAGTTAAATAAAATTTTTGTTTCTTAATGTTCAAAATCCATGATTCATTTAAATGTATAACAAAATCGAAATATGTGACCTTTAATACACTTCTAAAAGTATAGGTGAACATTCAAATAGATTAATTTATATAGAAACTCTAAGGAAAAATAATGTAAAATTTAGAAAATGTGGTGGTTTAATATCATCTTCATTTTAAAAATAAATGAATGTTTGAAGTAGAATTAAAATGATAAAATATTGTTCATGAAATAAAATCAATATAAATCTTAAAGAAGTTTCTCCAAAACACTAGGTAAATTATAAAAAAATACCCTTGTAATGATCTAGAAAATAAGGTATAACAAAAAACTTGAAAATAAATATTAATTTCTTTACACCAAACTGGATAAAAATTGTTTTGATAAAGTAAATATATTCTTCAAAGATTTAATTAATGAATTTTCTTACTAAATAAAATGAGATATTTGTATGAATAGTATTTGAAAGAAAATATTCTCTTAGAAAAACCCAGAAAAATAAAAATTATAACTTTGAGACAAATAAACGAAGATCCTTCTATAAATTTATGAAGAGAATAATAAATAAATAAAATAAAAAATAATCCCTTAATTAATATATGATCCTAAAATAAAGATATGTTTGAAACAATAATTTAACCCTTACATGATTGTAGGAACATTGTTATGTTGTTTGGAACACATCCATAGAGTATCGAACAAGGCCTCCCCAATTTCAATAATGAGAGTAACGAAATTTATATCCATACCTATAATGTTCATCGGAGACCAGTAGTGAATTTTTTTTACAATTTTGTTGAAGGGACGGGTTCAGGATTTTGGTGAAATCTCATACTATAGGTTCAGATTCCACAATTCTCATTCAATAAATTAGTGAAAATAAATTAAAAAAATAACATAACTATTATTAAATAGAGATAAATACGGTAGATGGAAAAAATTAGTGGGAAAAAATATATCAACTGTTAATAGTCAAATATTAAAACTTTTATAGATTATGGATTGCAAATGAAAACCAATAAATAATAAAAAAGGAAAATCAATGGTTAGGGGAAAAAAACCTCACTATTAATCCAAATAATTATGGAACCTAGAAGAAATAAAGGCATAAGAAAGATCTGAATACTTATAACATAAAGACTACAGTAAATTCAGATAGTGTGAATCCCTAACATGACCCAAAACCAGACTGAGATAAGCATATATAATTTGATTTGAAAACCTCAACTCACGAACATCGTTCTTCTGCGGAACTCCTAGATCCAGTTTGTACCCTTAATTCCAATCAAACCACCAGTGTCCATCACAAACATCTCTCCTGGTCTCCCTTGGCATCGACAAACACTCAGGGTCGATTCCCTTACCTCTGATGAAGGCCACATGTTGCATGACCTAGAGACCATGACACAACCTAACACCGCACGATCACCACTAAAGGCGCTCAGCCATCCGACGGTTCACTACGAACAAAACCCAGCTAGGAACCAAACCCCGGATGGGGCCCCTACTGAGTGAGACTGTCGCGAGCTCTCCCTCTCACCATCAACATTGCATGACACCCAAAAGCACGTCCCCCCAAATCACTTTACTAGATTCCTCTTTTTTTATCTAATTTATGTCTATGTTATTATTAAAATTTTTTTTCTCTATTATTATTATTCTTTTTCAATTATATCCGTACTCTATTATTATCATTTATTATATTATTAATTACATTAATAAAGTCTAATAGGTAGATAAAACTAATAATATATTAAACATATTTTTTATATTTCATTAAAATGTAAAAGTTATTATTGTAAAATTATTTTATAAAATGTATTTTTTATATATTTCATTTTATATACTTATAATTTTGTAAATTAATTTAATAATTGAAAATTTATTATCAAAATAATAATTATCCTAATTTTTTCCTATATTTGTTATTTTAAAAGCCTAATTTTTTTTGATATGTTATATATATATGATTCAAAGTAATATTAATCATTTTTTAAAATATCATTCATAAATGTAATATTTTAATCATTCTATTAGAATATTTTTATTATATATTTAAAATTTTAATATCTTAATGCATCTTATATCCAATTGATAGTCTAATAATTGTCATATTTTTAAATATATATAAAACCCATATAATTATTCATATACTGGTTTAAATAACTATATTTATAGTTAATATAGCACAAAAATAATGTAATTACAAGATTTTAAATATCATTTTTAAATGTCTTGTATATCCACAATATAAAAATTTTATTTTATAATAATATTTTTTTTCAAATTGAATATACACACGTATTTATAAATATATTATACATTTTGAAAAAAAAATTAGTTATATTATGATAATTATTATTTAATATATTATATTAAATAATTATTTGATAAGAATACATTTTGATTAATAAAAATAGTTATTTTGAATAATTCATTGGTCAAGGTGGGATAATATTTACTTTCAATACCGTATTGGCCAGTACGATAATTAAAACATAAAATTAATATTATTACACATGAAAAAGTTTCGTGTCTCACCGGTATATTTGAATATAAATATTAATTGGATGTTTAGAAATATTTTTTAAATAATGGTGACTTATTAAAAAATTTATACATTAACTTAATTAATTCATTTTTGACACAATGATCATGTCTTGATTACCTTATTAATGCAATAATCAAATAAATGATATTATAAATATTAAAATAAATATATTATCAATATTTTGATGCCATCCAGGAATTTTAATGGAATATTATTACATATAATGTTTTAGTTATTGTATTTGTTTTAATTAATCACACTTTTATGAATTTTAAAAATTTTAATTACTATATAGTGTCATAATTGACGAAATTAGTTTTTAAAATATATACTATTTTGTGAAATGATATAATAGTCATAATAAGATTATATCAATCCAAATGAATTATATAATGTTAAAAATTTCATTAATTATCCACTTTAGGTTTTCTTGGAATTTTTTAGTATCAATATAAACATTATTGTGTAAAAATACTAGAAGATATGGTAAGAGTTAATTTATTTTACTAAGGGTTAATGCCAAAAGATAAGGTTAAATTTGTAACCTGAACATGTCTAAAACTTATTAGTTGAGAGGATTTATACCCATAATCATTTTAACATATATATATTTATATTTACATTTATATCACATTTGATCTATTATAATTTTAAAATAAATTCATTATAAATTAATATTTCAAGACATTCATATTGCGCCTCTACTCCATCTTATAAAAGAACACAACCTCTAAACAATTTCTTACGTCTCTAAAGTTTCTTGAATCATCCAAATTCTCATCAAATAATCTTCCAACATCCCTCCCATTATATTAGTGGATATACCATTATAGGAAATAAATTAAATAAATCTATTTGGATCAAGGCAAAAAAAGTTACATGATTAAGAGGTAATGACTTCTCTTCAGCTCTATTCGAATATTTTCCTCCTCCAATCCCATAAACAATCATTATTCCATTATTTTATAACAATTCCAGTATACTAAAAATACTAGGAATTTTTTATGATATTTATTCTAACAATAATTTCACAAACATTCATCTAATGGCTGTGGAACATATTAATTCTATATACGGTGAACTACTTCCGCAGGAAATGATATTTGTTAAATTTTATTATACCACCTCTCATGGTGGAAAATATGGTGGAATGGTAATTATAATTGTATATATTATAATTATATTTTCTCTATTCCTATTTATGTTTTTAAAAAATACATTTTTATAAACAAATGTGTAAATATGATAATTTCATTTGATGAAGTGCGGACTACCACCTCCTCAATGTGATATTACTCATTCATGACCTATATTGAATGTATAAAATATAAAGATAATGAAAATATCTACCATATATAACATTGATATTATATTGTAATTATAATATACCGTTGTATCATTTATTTTTTAATATTTTGATATGATAGAGAAATTGAAGTATTGTTCATGCATATGTACGACTAACCATCTCCATAAATAGTGAATTTCATTTCTAATATCCAAATGTTAAGGAATCGTATGAATAAATATATATTGGATATATATTATATCTAAATCTATAAATATATTATTGAGATAATGTAATTTTTACCACATAAATAATTTGTAATCATAAGAATTTCATTTCTGAGTCTTGTACCATACATCGAAAAAACGTCCAATATGTACTCAAATAATTAACTGATTTCTATAACATGATAAAAATGGTTTAAAATGAATTATAAACATGAAAAAGGTTCTTAAAAAAGTATAAATTAACTTATTTTTATAATTTAGTAAATCAAGGAATAAATAACACATGTTAGACTAAATGTAAGAGACTTTATCTCAATCTCCTTTCATTGAGGAATATATTGGTTTATACACACCCTAAATTTATATGGTGTATAATCAAGACATTTAATATTAAAATTATTCAATTGTTTTCAAAAGAAATATTTTTGTATTAATTTTTTTACGAAATGAAAAAAGGAGGGTAATTTTAATTTATTTGATTTCCACTACAATCGGTAAAGTTTTTTAAAGGAAAAGTAAATACCAAATTAATTTTTTGGTATTTGGGTATTGATAATGGGTTTGAGATGGAATTTATTAGGTAAATATAATTTAATTATATCTTTTTATTGTAATTTGTAAATGTAATTTTTCATTTATGCCGGTTTTATGTGTTATGATTATCTTATGGTTCTTGGGATTTGTTTATGTATATTGGTGTATCCCTGATAAGCTAAGGGAGAGTGACCACGTGATAGCTTCCAAATGCATTGGGTAATTTGACAGAGGAAAAACTTATGGTTTCCCATAAAATATTACGGTAATATAATATGATGGGTATTACAAATATACCCATGAATGTTACTCCCTATATAGCTATGAAAGAAACAATTAAAGTATGATATGGATCCCATAAGTTTCCTTTATGTTTGATGATTTCTATGAAATATTTTAGGAACCTTATTCTTACATGTGTTAAACTAATTTTTTTAGGTTTTTTGAATGAAATGTACGCTTTTTGGAAAAAAAAGCTCACGGTTTTAAAATATTAATGGACTAATAGTTTCATTCCATATATTATATTCATTACTGAGCTTTTTATTCTCATGCCATGTTTTTAAAATTATTTCTATTGGGTATATTGTTGGTTAAGAGAAATGACTAATTCACAATTTTTTTAATAAAAATAAATCATGTTTTGTTTATAGTGATTACATTAGTTGAAAAAGTGGATATTGACTGTAACTATCCACATGTAATATCTGGGTATATTTTTTAGCAGTTACAGCCTAATTCTCTAAAACTCTATACTAAAAAAGATCCTTAATGTAAATTATTGACATAACTCAATAATATGTAGTTTTTATGGTTTGGGGCCTTATAATATTAAGGATATAACTAGTTTAAGAGATGTATATATACCCAACTGAAAAATATAGGAGCATAACATGGCATGTATCTCAAATAAGGAAAACTGATAAAAAAATTTACTTTATCGATTTGTTATCATTTGAACCGTAAAATATATGAAAAAAATTTCTAACATTTATGTAAATACCAAAAAATTTAATTATAATGATCATAGAATACATCCATGTGTATTATTCACCAAAATATAAGAAGTAGTAGTTGAACTTAGCATGTGTCTCATTGAAAATATATGTGAGATAATAAAAAACATAATACTATAGAAACAACAGAATTTTGATCCCTATGATATAATAACATCATTGAAATATTTTAATATCATTAGATAAATAATATTAACATCATCACATGTCATAGTAAAGTATATACACCACAAAAATGAAAAGAGTAGTGATTATGGAATGTATTCATTAAAATAAATTGTTAGATGAAATTCCCTTTGACTGGGTTTCACATTCCATGTGTTTCTTTATCATCATAAATAATAACTCGTTTCAATTATTTTCGTTCCTTAGAAACGTTTTCATTTTGATTATTAATTTTAGTTAACTTATTACAATGTTTTATCCAACTATGTAATAAATTATATTTATATTGGGTGTTTTGACCAAATTCAGTTCTTGTGTGAAAATATCATTAGTAGGCCAACCATGGATAAGGGGTCATTTTGTAAAATATCATAGAATAATAATAATGAAACAATTGTAATATATTTAATGAAACAATAATTTTAAAACCATCCATTTAAAATGGTTGTGAAAAATGATCCATCATTACAATAATAGAGATGGTAGGACATATATATGCATGTGTAACGTTCCCATTTTTCAAAGATATGTGTCGAAGAAAGTAATAAATGTTATATATTTATATAATGATCATTATATCATAAATACCATGATTTTTAGTCATTTATTACATACATCTTAAAATTTTCTCATTGAAAAGGAATCACATCATGTTGAGGAGGTGATAGTATACAAATTGACCAATGATGTTATCACCTTTTTAGTGTTTGAAATGAGTAAAAAAATTACATATTTTATTTACAGGAATTTAATTGTTAAAATAATATAATGTAGATGTGATTAATGTTTTATATGTTTATTAAAACAATCATTTTTTTCACATATAGTTTTTACAAATCACATCCATTTGAATAATAGGTAGTCCACACATCCATACATGATACTAGCATATTTACACACAATGGAAATGAAGAAGTTGTAATTTATATAATAATTAATGAAAAACCATACATAATTAATATAATATATAGCATTTAATTTTTTTTCCATTTTAATTCCCATAAATTAGGGGTACAGAAGGAAAATGTAACAACATTATTTTTTGAGGTTGTAGTTCGTCGTATATAATAATAATAAGTTCATTACCGATTTTATGGAAGTGTTTGTAAGTGAATGTTTAACCCTAATAAATAAAAAATTAATAATATATAATTTTTTTATAACATCATTTAATAATTTGAATATAGGTGGTGTAGAATTAAAATAAAATAATGGATCTTGAGGAAGGATGTTACTTCTTATTTGGGTAACTAATTTTCCATTGCACAAAAGGGATTTATGGGATGGATTTATGAACAAGGGAGTAATAAAAGGGGAAGTTACGGACTATAATATCATATAATAGTATTTTTTGGATGATCAAAATCGATATATAGGATTGAGGAAGTTTGAGGGTTGGATTCCTTTTTATAGTAGTGGAGTGACAATCATGAAGATTTTTGGAAAAGGAATTTGACCCATGTTTTTCCTAGGAATCGTGGCTCAAACACTGTACCAAATTAGGTAATAGGGAATATATGGTCCCAATATTTCAATTGAGTTTATTTTGGAATATTTTATAGGTTATTTTAGATCTTATTGTTTGGTTTAGTCCCTTGTTATTATAATTTACATTTTATTCATTATAATTAATTTTAATTACAATCTCAAAAAATTTTGTCAAAAAATAATTGGAAATTACATGGAATAATATATTATTATGATTCCTAATATGGAATCCAATTTTCCAAATTCAAATCACATATGTGGTATATATTAATACAAATTTAATACCGCAGACGGGAGGAAAAAGTGGGTTTTCAAACTAGAAGTTAAAAAATTTATTAGACATTTATATATAATATCAATATAATATAAATTCTAATGACCTAAATTGGAGTAATTTATTTCAAATTAATATAAATAAATTTTAATACCAATAGAAATTATAATATATTCTTAATTAAAATTAAAATGGAAATGCAGTTTTGAATTAAAATCTAGTATTTTTCATTTTTCATCAAAATAAATAGAAATCAAATAAAAATAACAACAATTCACCCTAAACTAATTTTTTTGTTAAAATTTAAAATATCTAGTTTAATTCTAGATATAAAATAAATAAATTTTCTAAAAAGTGGATTTAAAATCGGTTTCCATTAAAAGGTGGTGCATTGACTTTCTACAAGAATTTATCATTATTCATAAAATATTAATTTTTCTGTTCATATACATAATATGTATTTTATTTGTATAAAAAATAATTGATACATGCAATATATACTAAAAAATTAATTAATTATTGTTTTTTTATTTATTGAGATAAAATAGTTTTTCTACATAGAGAAGTTTTTTCTTGTAAAATGTATTTCATTATTTTCAAATTTTTTATTCATTAAATTCTAGCTTAAATTGATTAATTTATTCAAAAAAAATTTAATAGTTTATTCAAAAAATCCACACTAACGTATACGTTACAAATATAATAGTATTTTAACAATAATATTACTAATATTTTCATTTTTGTAAAACTAGGTCTTTTGTGTAATGCATGCTATATAAGAAAGAAGACATTTCATGTGACAAAATGAAAATGTTGTGTTACATATAACTCAACCTAATCTAGGTGTTTCATTTTGTTCTGTATCAATATATAGTTTTAGGAAACTAAATATAAATATTTTTTCCTTTTAAAAAACTATCTATATATATAGTTTTTCTAAATGAAAAATATAAATATGATTAAATAAATTTTTTAATATATATTTCACAAATTTCATAAATTTTTATATTCTAAACCAATTAAACGTTATATTACCTAAAAAATATATGGGTTTTTAATGGTTTAATACTTTCATGTTCTTTTTTTATAAATGCACGTCATAATAATGAATATTATAATATCATTTTAAAAATAAAATTTTGAAATATAAAAACTACACAATGTAACTCATAATTAGATTTCTATATAAGAAAAACATATGTAGAATATGAAAAAAATATCAGGGATGTGAAATCTGACCATTATGTTCTGATAGAGATTGATAGAGAAAACAACTAGAAGATTCTTAATGAAAAAAATTGTATCATAAAAGGGTACATTTAATTCATCTGAGAAGATGATTATAGGATAATTTTTTTGGATTCAATATATTTTCACTAGTGTTGAATAATTTTCATGAGAATATATACTAACTTGGTTCGGTAAAATGTCACTAATTGATGTTCGTTGACCAATTTCCACTTCACGTCTTTCTCCAAAAATTAAGGTGAGTTTTTCATTCTCGAAGAACTAACAGATCATGATATCCATGATAATCCATCCATTCTGTCATCACATAACATCAACAAAATGTAGTTAAAACATGTTATCTAATATACATAAATCCATATATTGTGATATAATAAATTAATCCCACAAACATCATCCAAATAATATCATAAACATCACATAAATGGTTTACCTTATATCACTTTCAAAATATAGAAATAAAAAAATCTAGAAAGAGGGTAATGAAATAATATTAAACATGATATCCCATATATCATAGTGTGTCTCTTGTTTGTCACATTCCAACCAGATGAATACCAACATAGTATATTTTATTGAAAAATAGAAATAAATAGAATTACTATAAACCCTTTTTTAAAACATGAATTATACCTTATTGTGAATATTACTAGATATATTTAGTAAAACCATGTAGTAGTAAACGTCATCCATGACAAAGTAGACCACATGGTCAAAAAATCCTTCATCTGTTATGAGGTTATAATTATTCTTCAATATAATTTATCCATATAAATTTCCCCTTTCACATTCCATTTTTGGTTTCTTTATCATTAACATTAAAACCAATACTCATGATCCTTTAAAATTATTTTAATACTATTTTCACTTAGAATATATATTTTTATCATTCCAATACTGTAAAATATATAACATTAAATTTTAACCGAGTCGCTTATCATTCCCACTATTGAATAAAACAAGAAATTAATGTGTTAGAAACACTTATCCTAATAGAAACCAACATAATCATGATAAATTACTTATAGAATCTCTAGATATAGACACATTCTTATTAAAAATATGAATCCTTAGGTTTATACTATGTCATTAACATTCATCATTTATTTAAATCCTCTATGTTAGTTGTTATTGTGTTTTTTAATTCCAAATATATAACCCATATGAGTGTCAAACTTGGTGTATAACAATATCCATTATCATATATTAGGGTATGTTCAAGTCATTTTTAATGCACAGTTTCAAAGTAGATACCCCTAGGTATGTATGTACCAGATCGAAATCCACGTTTAGTATCTATATAGGGAGTAATTCTAGGAATCCACTCACTGTATACTTTACCCAAATTCTAGGAATGTTTCTATATTTTTCCTCATCCTTAAACTTATACATAGTGAAATACCTAGACATATCCTTATAAATATTCCTATATATCTAAATAATTTATTATCAATATAGATTGAAAATATTGACTAAACCTTATATCTGATACCAATTATAACCACCTGGGATTCACATATAATGAAATATCATTATTTTGTGGAATAATTAATAATTTACTGAACAGATTCCCAAATACAATATTTGTTTATTTCATTTGGAAATATGGAAACATATTCCCTCATAAACTAGTGAGATATATTATCTCCCACTAGGTACCCTAAAAATTTCACCCCTCTAACAACTATAATGCGTGAAATACATCTTCATAACCTAGTGATAGAAATAATAAAAGTTCTAATCTCAGATTCCCAATAAAGTTAAAAAAGGGAGATATGTAAGAATAAACATGATCATAAGGATATGAAAATTTTATTATATCATTATAATATTGTACCATGAATATAAAATATCAAAAACATGAATCGCGGAATGAATATTAGTTGTTCATAATACCATATTCATAAGGAAAATAATTGAATAATATAAGAAAGGATAACATATGATTAATACATGGAATTTTGGGATTCACATAGATATGTAATATCATTCCATATAAGTCAGGATACATTACTAGAACTTATTTAGTCACATAATAGAGACTATGACTAATGAGAGGGGGACACCATTATCCGCATTCATTTTCTATTCGTTGTAAGGGATTGAGGTCCCCTATATTCCCATAGTAGATTGGATTTTCCCATATTTTCATATTCATGGGGACTACACCTATTAGCCAGGGTGCGCAACCATCCTTGGACATTGTCTTTTACATTTAAGGGATTCAATTTCATTATCTTCATATAGTGTATTGTGTTTCCAAAACATCTCATCTTCATGAAGACTATAAATATTGGTAGGGAGACTCCACCATCACCTGTTTTAGTCCATTATTTATAAGAGACTGGGTTTCACCATTATCTATTAGTGGATCAGGTTTCCCCATCTACCCATAGTGGATATAGTTACCATATCACCCCGAAGTAGATCATGTTTACACATGTTAACATATTTAATTAGTTTTTCCCATCTTCTATAGTGGATCAAGACTATTTACATGATTCCCTTCATTGTCTAATGATATATAAATTGTAAGCCTATAGATCTTATAAGGGTTACTGCTCCACCCTTGAATGGGGGTTATCAAAAAACAACAACAAAAAAGCCTTTGGGAAATTAGAGAAGTATATATTGGTCCCACCCATATAATAATGAATTCTTAAATATATATGCCTCAATATAGTAAACAATCATATCATAAACCATGAAAGTAAATGGTTATCACAATCATCTAATCATATCATATCATGTGTAAATGAAACATTCTTCAAAATAATATCATCAAATCATAACATGTGAAAAGAAGAGGATTTAAAAATCATATATCCCATGAAAGGGAAAAGAGTTTCATAAAAATATAACCCATGATAGGGAAATTGATTTCATTTATATCATTTCGTCCACCCATAAACAATTTAGATAAATAATATGTATTGGAGAATTTGGATTATTACTATATAAATGAATGAGTAACACCATCGAATTTCATCTTATATTGGGAATGATTTCGAAATATGTTTTTGAAACATTTCATGAGGAAATTATAATTTCCTCTTTGAAATTTTATTTTTTAAAATAAAAAAAATTTGAATATCATTATCTTGAAAATAAATGTGAAATCTTATAAAAGGTTATTTTAAAAACTTTTTAATACCATTTTTCATTGAAAACATATAATGAAATATTGAAAAACATTTGAGAGAAATTTTCATTAAAAACATTTAAAATAAGTCTGAACACATTTTGAGAAAATTTTTACACGAAAACATATAAAGGAAGAATGAAAATAATTTTTAATACCAGTTTCCATTAAAAAATATAAATTAGTATTGAACAATTTATAAAAAAAACATTTTCCTTTAAAACATATAAATGATTCTTGACAATTTTTCGAAACCTATTTTATTGGAAATACATTGAAATATTTTTAAAAAATATTGATTTTTTTGAAAACATATTTCCTTTAATACTTATAATGAAATCATGAAAAAATTTAGAAAAATCTTTTCCTTGAATAAATATAAAGAATGATTGAAACGTTTTTAAAACAAATTAAAATGAAAACATGTCAAATAATGTAGAAAACGGATTTAAAACCATATAATTGAAAATATATTTGAAAAATAAAATTTATTCTTCGAAAAATTTTGAAAACAATTTTATTTTAAAACATATAATGATATCTTTAAATCATTTTTAGAATACATGGTTTTAAAATATTTCATATTTCTAATCAAGGATAAAGGTAATGTAAGACTTTCTAAAAAATACAGTCTTAATTATATTATTTATCAAATAGTATAAAAATAGAACCAATATATGAATATATATAAAATTATTATTATATTAAAAAATCATGAGAGTTCATGAATTATATATCATATGTTTTTATCAATGAAATCATAGTCATAAACAATCAATATATTATTTTATTGTTGCAATAATCATTTACCACATTTTTAACATAGAATAAATTTTACACATGAGATAATTAAATTAAATGAAGATTAAAATATCATGAAATTAGGATATTAAATATATAACATTTAATGGGGTAGTATATACACCCCCACAAAAATATATGATCATAACATAGTATGGATCTAAGAGAAAAAACATGAGGAAAAAAATTACTTTACCGATTTGGTAATTTTTGAACCCTAAACCGGAAAAACATATCATTAAATGGATATTTAAATCCACATAAATTTATTTATATTAATCATATAATAAATACATGAGCATTATACATACTACATATAATAATTTGACTGTGAACATGTGTTGTGTGACACAGAAAATAAATGTCAGATGAGAAAAAACATAATACTAGAGAAATACTCAAATTATGATCCCCAAGAGGGGATAGAATATTTCAATAATATCAGTACAATTATATAAATTATATCAATGGAATAACATTCCATTGTTAATTATGTACACCAAAGAAAATAATAATGTATTTATTATGTAATGTATCTCACAGATATAAAAAGTGAGATGAAATCCTCATACACAGAATCTCATATGTCCGATGTGTATTTATATTCTTGAATAATAAAAATATGATAATTTTTTTCTTGATTATTATCCATTTTTAATTTATAATTACATTTATATCACATATTAAAATATTGTATAAAACTATTTGAACAATTATGATTACATGGGGTGTTCTGACCAAATTCAGTTCTTTTATTAAAACTACTTTGGTAGGTCGAATATGGTGAAAAGGGTAATTATAGAAACATGTCCAAAATATTAATCATGAAATAATTATAAAATTTATACATCAACTATAATTTGAAAACCAATCATGTAATATGGATATCTACAATGAAATAATGCTATTATCATAGAGATGGAAGGTCGTATGGATGCATGAGAAATGATCCCATTTTTCTAAGATCATTATGAAACGAAGGTAATAATAATTATATATCCCATAATTATTATTATATAATAAATACCATTTTTTAATCATATATAAATATATATTTAATTATTGTGATGTAAAATGTCTTACATCGCGTCATAGAGGCAGTATTCTACATGTCCATGAAGGATTTTATCACATTTTTAGTGTGTGGCCAAGTTAATAAAGAAAATGATATATTATATTTTTTGGAATTTAACTATTTAATTAATATCTTATATATGTCATTTATTTCAAATATATTCATTAAAAATATTCTATATACATTATATGTATATTGTGAAAAAACACATCACTATAAGGAGGTGATACTCCACACATCCCCAAACGATGTTATCATATTTAAAAAAAATGGGAATCATGAATTTATTTATTATATAATGATTAAATAACCATATTTGATAATTAATATATATATATATATATTTATATTATATTTCTATAATAATTCTTACCCATTTTGGCTGGTAAAAGAAAAACAAACAACATAATTTCACAAGGTGGTAGTTTTGCGTACATGAGAATAGTATGTTCTTTAACCATTAGATAGAAGTGTGTGGGAGTGTAGGTCAAAAATCATAGAATAAAAATATATCATATATTTAGGATATTGGTGTTATTATATATGCACGGTATAATAATTTTATAGGTGGTGGAGAAATAAATTTAAATAATGGAGATTGAGGAAGGATGTTACCTCTTCCTTGGGTAACTCATTTTTATTTTCACAAAAGTGTTTCCTTGGTTGTTTTTAGGTGCAAACTACGGATTCAAGGATGAATATATGGAATTTATTTCATAATTTGTAAATATTTTTGGAAATAAAAGGGATTTATAGGAGCGAGGATGTGGGAGTGTATAGTACATTTATATAGTGGAGGAGTGGTATTCTTGAAAAAAAATTGCAAAGGGAAATGAACCTGCGTTTAACTATGAAAAGTGGATCAACTAATAGAAAAAGTAGATAAAATATAGGATATGGATTAATTATTTATATAAAATGGATTTTAAACAAGTGTATCCGATCTTATGTCCCGTTAGTGTGAATTTTAGTCCCTTGTTTAGATTATTTACCTCTTAATAACTATAATTATTATTAATTAGTTTCACTAATAATTCTATAAAAAATAATTTTTTTAATTTAATGTTATATTTTATTTAGATTAAAAATATGGAATCCATTTTTTCAAATTCACATCACATAAGATATATAAATTAATTCACATTCAATCCCACATATGGGATGATTATGCGGGTTATTAAAGTACAAAAGTACAAAAGTGTGGTATGTTTTCATTTATAATTTCAATGAATAATTGACTCTAATATCCTAAATTTTGTTAAATGATGTAAAATTGATCAAATTAATCTTCATAAGAAATTAAAAAAACAATCCTAATAAATAAATTAGAAGAAAGAGCATTTTGTGATTAAAATACATTATGTTTCACTATTCATTAAAAATGAAACATTAGATGAAAATAAAAACAATTCACAGTAAGATAATTTTTTATTACAATTAAATATATGAAGCTTATTTTGATATATATATTCAATAAAATTTCAATAGGTTTTATTTGAAATGTTTTGTAATGTCCCGGAATGAGCCTTCGAAGTTTTGTTAAGGTTTACTTAGCGCACATAATTAGTTTTCATGATAAAGTAGAATAACTCTTAAAAGGTTTCTTGAATTAGAAATATGAGGGCACAGTTGTACTCAGGATGGTGGGATTACCCTCGGTGCAACTTATGTTTATTCATCGCGGGGCTCCTATGAGAAAACACTTAAATGGCACAAGTGTAAATAAAATAATTAAATAAAGTTATTTTATAGTTCAAATGTTTGTAACTCTCAAATGGAAACTCGGATTAAAAATATGAGACCACTGTTGAACTTGGGATGGTATTATTTTTTTTATAAAAATAATATCATTGGTCGGCGCGGGCCAGCAGTGAATGTAATTGTATTGGCCTTAAATAAATAATTAAGTGAAAAATATTTTATTGTAAAATCTATAACAATTAAACAGCAACTAATATTAGAAATACGAGAGTACCGTTGAGTTATTTGGGGCATTAATTACTTAGGAAGAGACTATCCTTGTCCTGTGCAGGTCGAGGGTGACTGTTACTAATTTTATGAACTTTTTTTCGGGTATGTTCAATAAACGCCTTAGCGACATTTTGTATCTTTTGATCTGGTGCTCAGAGGACATCTTTGAACTATCAGGACCGATATTCTCATAAGGAGACCTTCACCTCAACCAGTGTATGTCAATGGTGGAAGTTATTATTCTGGATTTTTGTGACAGAGTTAAAAGAATAAAAATAAAATAAAACAACATCTATAATTTTATTTTTCTTTTTAAAACCCACTTTTTGAACTTTGGAGGTGGGGACCACACAAGGCTGGTTTTTTAATTAAGGATAGACATTAAATTCCTAGTTACAAAAAATTTGTAACCACATTCCACTTTAATTAATATGATTCATTAATTATGATTTAGTGAATCAACATGTTAATTAATAGTTATTTTTTATTAACTCTAGGAATCCACCATTGATGTGACAACATTAAATCATAACATATTAATTTGGAACCATACATCTTGGGGGGAAAGGATTTGAAAATTAGAGCCTTTGAAGAAACATACTCTAAACAAAGATCCTCTCCAGTGAAAAACGTTCTCTAGATCAAGAACGAGTAACTGAATTTGGAGATTATTGTAGGAGAGACAGACATCGGCGGCATCACCATCTTTATATCCTTCATCATGCCATCTCTAAAGAGAAAACACAGTAGGGGTTTCAATTTTATATATCATTGTATTTATTTTATAATTATTAATATTCTATATTCACAATGATGAAGGCCAAAATAACCTGGCCATCATCCTGCACTTATACCTTGCCCCTTTTTCTATTGTTCTTTACGTGTTCTTTATACGTTCATCAACACCAAATAATTAATGACACTGCAATCATAATGTTTTGATGAGCGCGACATATGGACATGGAGACCTCATCCTGAGGATCACAAATATGTGGTCATCATATTTTTTGGGCGTGGAACAAATTTGTGATGGCTCGTGGAAGAAGGCAGTCGGCAACACGAGGCTGACACAAGGATGTGGGGGTGGTGCATTTCTACTCCATCGGTTGAGCAGGAGGTCATGACCCATTGGCCGCGGAAGAGCAGGGTGGTAGCCGACATCTAGCCGGCTGCGAGGTGGGGCGGTGGTGCACGTCTGTGCCTTCAGTGGAGTAGGAGGTCATGGCTTCTTGGCCGCTGCGGAGGCCGAAGGGCGGCCGACACTCAGCCGACCGCAGAGGATAGCGACGCCATCATGACGCTGAGAGGCGGAGGACCAGTCGGCAAACCAGACAATTATGGTGCACTGAGCTTGACCCACTTCGGAGGTTCCCGGTTCCAAAAACTGAATATCCCATTGGCCGTTTGGGTGACCTGGGAGGTTCCTCTCTCTTGGGATTAAGCTATGGAGGACCCTTCCATGGCTGTCCACCCAACCACAGGTCGCATCGTGGGTCTCCCTAGAGGGCCGCGCCATTGTGTCGTGCATAGCAGGCTGCACCAGTATTTCAGGGTGGACCATGGACGAGTAGGCTGGGACCACTGTGGCCCTGAATTACCGAGTTGGCTAGAACCATGATCTGTCGACCCAAACTGGGTCGGGGTGGGTCTGTCCGACCAGGTCCGACCAGACCTGGGCCCCTCTAGACCTATATAATCCATTGTGGCCATATCATGAGAATCAGGTGTCTGTTTGATGCATTGTATGTAGCCCCATAATACTAGGAATGATACAGTACTTTTGGTATACTACACATGTGTTTTGAACATATTTAGAGTATGTTCATAATGGATTGAACCCCAAATCCAACCAGTCCCTCAGGAAAAACACGCTATCAACTTATAGACCAGACGTCTGATTGATGCACCATATGTTGTGTTGGGTCCCTTATGATGTGTAGAACTTTTGGATAATTCTAAATGGGGATTATTCATGGTTGAGGTATGAACAATATCTCGAGGGGAATATTCTATGGAACACGAGTGCACCGGGTGCGAGGAATCCAGTGGCTGGCAGTGAGGCAGAGGTTTGAGACGGATAATACCGAGGTTAGTTATCTATCACCTATGGGAGAGTCGGATCTTGTTAGGGTAATTGAAGGGGATTGTATCTATCTATCCCGTGTGGGTCAGTGCTCAGCGATTCTATGTGGGTCCGTGCATACCGATCCTGTGTGGTTCAGATCCTGTGAAGGTCACCGCTCAGTGATCTTGTGTCGATCAGCACATACGGATCTGATGTCTGTCAGATCCTGTGTGGGTCATTGCGGGGGTTAGTATCTATCGATCATGTGTAGGTCAGAATCTATAAAATAAGCAGTAGTGCCTCTTAACAGAATAATATGATCTAGCTTCGTGACTAATCATTTTTATTTCTATATTTCACTTATTCCTATGTGAGTTGAGTCTTATATATTTATGGTGTACCTATGTGGTATACCTACCTTCATGGTGTTACCATTGTTGCACTCTTACCTTTGTAGTGTTACTTGTTTGGTACTTATACCTCCATAGTGTTACCTTTGTGGTATTATTACCACCTTTATGAGATGACTATATCTTGATAACATAGGTATATGTTTGGGAATATACCTAAGTAGGTTTGACTGCTGCTTCAATGTTTTTAGATTTATCCTTTGTGGATTTTATAGACCTTCGAGGGTCTCGGGGTCCCTACTGAGTATTTTTATACTCACCCCTACATGGGCTATGCCCGCACCTTGTTGTGTCTACTGTGTACAATGGAAAACACATACTGAGAATGTGGGTACCTGGACAAGAGACTTCTCAAAGGTGGACCATTGATGAGGTGATCCATAGAGACGATTGTTCTGTATCTATACCTACCCTTCAGGTAGGATCTATGGTGTGTGTTCACAGGAGCTGTACTCAGTTTTACTTGTACTTTCTAGTTTTTCTTATAAATTCAAGTTTGGCCTGTATTCTAGCTCCATTACATTCTATAGACACCCTATTTACTATATCATTTACTTTTTTATTTTATATGGTTGTTTAATTGGTTTTTGTGTGTTTAATGTTTATAAAGGCGAGGCCTTCAAATTTGAGGGAATACACCTTGTGGTATTTTTCGCCAACCCCTAGAATATTGATGGCAGGCTTGGTGTAGTCCTGGCATAGGCCTCGGGGGATGGGTCGTGAAAAATTGGTATCAGAGGTGTCGGTTATACCAAATAACTAGGACATTAATATTTTTTGTGTGGTAATAGTTTTATCTTTGATGAGTGTGGTTTTTAGTTTTTGGAATCTATTGTTGGTGCAGTGGCCAATGTATCCATACACTAGGACCTTGAAATCTGATTTCCAACTCAACGCACAAAAATATTAATTTCTTTCATTTTTGAAAATTTTTCTTTTTGATTTACATTGATTTAGCTCACCAGGTATAACATAATGATCGTGGCACTCCTGTTCTTTATCAGGATGTTGTTGTGTAGATAGCCAGCTTTGATTCTTGAGAGATTACATGATGACAGCCCATTGAGAGAAGAGGCCTCAGTGTAGGGACCTCTTATAATGTTAGCACCTTCAGGTGGTGTACCAGAAGCACCCCTACCCATTGGGTAGCCGATGCCACCTGACCCAGCTGTAGAGGAAACATGTCAACCGAGCATGTTTCATGAGTTTCAATGACATATGCCTCAGAGGTTTCAAGGTGCTTCAGATTCCAAGGAAGCTGAGGGAAGGCTGGAGGTAGTAGATAGAGTTTTGTGACTAGTTGAGACAACATTAGAGAAAATGGTGATTCTAGCTGCAGGTCTTTTCTAGTAGGTGACCATGAGGATGGTCCAAAAGATAATAAGGCTTCGGTACATATATTGTTGTTCTAGAATGTACCCTCAGGTAGTGTTCCAGCTATGTCACTGCTCGTTGGACAATAGTTACAACCGACAATACCGGAAGAGGGAACATTTAAGCTCAGTGCCTTATGAGAGTTTCAACATCAAATACCCCTCAAGTTATGAGGTTTTCCAAACTTATAGGTGGTTGAGTACTGGCTTGATGAGGTGGCTAAGATTTCTCTAGAGCTTCTACAGCTTCGACATGATGACATGTCGTTAGCTGAGTCTTCGTCCTTGAGTACTGACCATTCCTGGTACTTAATGAATACGATATGATCAATGCTTCATGGATCAGACATCCGAGTGACATGTATTTAGGTACATCCATGATAGGATTACACTTTTATGAATTTCCACCTATGTAAGGTTACTAGAGAGAACCATTTTTGTTTAATGTCCTTTGGCTGAGCGGATACATCCCGAGACACTTAGTTGTGGGAAAATAGAAAACTGGCGCCAATATAAAAGACATGTGCATGTAAAAATGTTTCAGGAAGACAATGTAATAGGGATAGATGAATTTTCAGGGTAGAAGATGTGGAAGTAGATCTAGGATAGAATCATGAGGTGGTATTCTTTTCAACATGTTATATCTTCCACCTCAATTTGGTCACCACTAGGCTCCGAAAACTGTAGGAGGGGGGAAGGGAGTTGCTGCATGCGATCAAAGAGTGTGACTAAAGGAATCTAGTAATGATTAGAGGCATGGTCTATGTTTTCCACTAATTGTTGTATCAATAGTCATAGGTTCCAGTCATTCCTTCCTTCCATGATTCTTGTCCATGTCCTAGAGTATTCTCTTAAACCATTGACTTGACCCTCATGTATGGAGATACCTTTGGGTGGATACTCGATAACAACACATACATCGACTATGTGATTTGACCCATTAGGCAAGAGTTTCAGTTAGAACCTCTTAGTGACAACATCAAGGATTTATGACATTAGTTTGGGTATTGATTGGGAATCCACAGTTCATACTCAGATTTACTGTATTAGGAAAAAATGTTGTGGTTTACTAACAAAGTTGGAATGGGATTTCCTTTGTTGGTGAAGAAAAAACCCAAGAATCACATGACATCGTCATGCACATGAGGGTACAACCGATCATGCTTTAGTCTTCCAGACATACCCTGATGGAAGTAGGAGTTTTTAGTTTTTAGTTCCAAACAAGAGTAGAAGATCATGGGAAATCATTTCAAAAGATGTTTCATGGGTTACCTCCCTGAAGGGAGAGGGACATATTTTTTTCTAGGTACTAAAAATGACTTGTACCTGACTTTTATAGGTTAGCAGCAACATTTTCAGCTTTTATGAAAAAGGCGGAGCCTTTTCTAATGACCGAGATGAGTCAACTGAGCTTGCAAGAGCTGAGATAGAGACTAACAAGTAGATCTATGCTCCCCGTAACCAGGAGTTAGAAGTAGTGGTCATTGTGCTAAATATGTGGAATCACAACATGATGGTCGAATGTTTTACAATCTACTCTGATCACAAGAGTCTCAGATATATATTCTCCCAGAAGGACCTAAACCTGAGATATTGGCGATGGATATAGTTCCACCAGGACTATGACATTGAGATATTCTATACTCTTGAGAAGGAGAACATGGTAGTAGATGCACTAAGCAAGTGGTTGGGTCTGTAGTGGATGAGTGAGGCAATAGAGCAGCTAGTCGCATTCCAGATATCCTTTATGGATAGTGATGAAGCAGCATACCTCTAGTCTATGACAGTCTCACCCCCACCCCTTCAGCTCATCAGGGTGGCACATTTTTGGAACAATGAATACAAGGCTTGACATGCTTAGATATCCTCAGGGTAGGCACCTGATGGATTTTATGAAGGTGGGGAGATAGTAAACCTCTTTAGGGGACGTACCATGGTACCAGTAGTTCTATAGGAGGAGGTGTTGAGGGAGTTCCATACATCCCCACTAGCGGTACATCCTGAAGTGGAGAATATGTACTAGGACCTCTGACATCAGTACTGATGGCCTGGGATGAAGAAATCAGTGGAATAGTTTGCATGAAGATGTCTCACTTTTCAGAAAGTGAATACTACCCACAGTTGGCAGAAGTATTATTCCGACAGGATATGGAGACCCCTGATGTTTATGGAGGGGTACCACTTATTCTTGTGAGTCTCTCCTCGATGGGGACTATGGATATTTTTCCAAGGAAAAAACTTATCACCGAGGATTATTAGTCTTTTTATGATACTTCAGAGGAGAGGTGAGGTATAATACTACTTGGCTCTTCCATTGTAGTTGTAGAGGGTGCATGAATTCTTCCATGTATCATAGTTGATATGATATGTTCATGGACCATCTCAAATAATCAAAAATATTGAGCTGGACATCGATTATGTGGTTTCATTTAAAGATGTTCTTGGGGAGATTGACAATTTCTAGGGGAGGGTCCTCCATGGGTGGTCGATACCTCTAGTGTACATATGCTGGAAACACGAGATACTACAAGAGAGAACATGGGAGCAGGAGGTTCAGATTCGTACTCAGTACCCTCTTTTGTTTGTTTTGAATTTGTTATGGATTTTGGGGATGTAAATACATAAGGTGGTAGAATGTAATGTCCTTGAAATTATGTATATTTTTTTTTTGAATTATATAGGATTATTTTGAGACCATGAAATTTTACAACGTGTGATTCCGAGGCTAGGAGTTCCTGGAATTATCCGTCGACGTTTTGTTAATGTTTAAATAGCGTGTGTAAGTAGTTTTTTTAAAAATTGGAAGAACTCTTAAATAGTTACATGAATTAGAATTCTAAGAGGACTGTTTCACTCAGGATGGAAGGTTAAACCGAGGCATGACAAAAGTTTTTTTTTGGCACTGGCCTCATTTGAGAAAACCCAAAAATGGCATAACCGTAAAGAAAATAAATAAATAAAGTTATTTTATTTTTCAAATTCTTATAACTAAAAAATGGTGACTTGGGTAAAAAAATACAAGACCACAGCTAAAATCATGAAAAACTGTTTTCTTTAGGGAGATATTAATATCGGCTGGTGAGGGCCACCAGTGAAAGTTAGTTTTTGGTCATAAATAAAATTTTTATGTTACAATTATTTTATTGTAAAATCCATATATTTCAAAATGTATCTCAGATTTGAAATACAAGGGTACCACTGCATTCACTGGGTTGTTTCTCAATTAGGTAGAGCCTGACATCAAACGTCGCAGGTCGAGGGTGACTATTATAAATTTTCAGAACATATTTTCGTTTACGTTTAGTAAAGGCGTGAGGATCATTTTTTAAATTTTGAACAGGTTCATGGAATTAGAATATGAAGACACCATTGAACTCACAATGCTAAAATTATCATAAAGAGACCTTAACCTCGACCGTAGTAAGTCAAGGTTGGAATTTAGTTTTCCAGATTTTTGTAAGAGTTTTGAAATAAAATAAAAGTAAAATAAAAAAATAGCTTTTATTTATTTTTCTATTTGAAACCTCCTTTTTGAATTTTGAAGGGGGGGAATACATGATGGCGGTCAGGAAATTAAGGCTAAGCATTAAATACTCGGTTACATAGATTGTGTAACCACATTACACTTTAATTAATAGGATTTGTTAATTGTGAATTAATGAATCTACTTGTTAATTAAGAGTTATTTTTTATTAACTTTTAGAATCCCCCATTGATGTGATAAATTTAAATCTTTTCATATTAGTTTCATAGCTCACTATGTTCGGGAAAAGGGGTGGAAAAGTATAGAATTTGGAGAAAAATCCTCCAAATGAAGAACCTATCAAACGAATAATGTTCTACAGATCAAGAATGAGGAACCGACATTGGAGTCTATTGCGGGAGCGATGGGCGTCAAGGACTTCATCATCTTCATCTCCTTCCTCAAACAGTTTCCAATTTGAAAACAAGGTAGGGGTTTTAATTTTAAATATGATTGAATTTATTTGATAATTATTTATATTCTGGATTCAATATAAAAATGGAATAACTGACATGGACATCATCCAACACTTATACATTTCCCCTTTTTCTTTTGTTCTCTGTGATTTCTTCATGCGTTCATCAACACCAAATAATTAATGATGCTTGAAAGGCAATGTTTGGTTGAGAATTACATATATACATGGAGCCCTCAACCTGATGATCGAGAATATGTATTCTACATATTATATAGCATGGAATGAATCCATGATGGCTCATAGAAGAAGGTGGAGGCTGGCACCCAGCCGACCGCAATGAACAGGGGGTAGCGCACGTCCGTGTTGTTGGCTGAGCATGAGGTCGCGACCCATCAGCCGCAACCAAGAAATGTGGCGGTTGGAATCTAGACGGCCACGTGGTGGAGCGTTAGTGCATGTCCACACCACCAGTGGCGTAGGAGGTCACAGCTTCTTGGTCATGGCAGAGGCCGAAGGGAGGCCGGAACCCAGCCGGCTGAGGAGGATAGCTTTGCCATCCCACCGCTGGGAGGAGGAGGTCCGGTCGACGAACTGGCCGGCCATGGTGTACTGAGTAGGACCCACTCTAGAAGGACCTGATTCCAAAAACCTAATGAACCATTGGTCATTCAGGTGACCTAGGATGCACCTCCTTCAAGGGAGTCATCTAGGGAGGACCCCTCTATGGTGGTCCACCCAACTGCGGGTCGCACCATAGGGCCGCTCACAACAGGCCACGCCATAGGGCTGAAACCTCTGAGCCGCGCCACTGGGCCGTGCCCAGCAGGCCGAACCAGACCATGGCCCAGATGGCCAGTCCCGCCGTGGCCCAGGCCAACCAAGTAGGCCCGATCTGGGTTGGTTCGTTCCGACTAGGTCGGCCAGGACTCGGTCCCCTCTAGACCCACATACGCCTTTGTGGCCATATCTTAAGAAACTGGCATCTGTTTGACGACCCATCTATAGCACATGAATCCTGGGATCAAGATGGTACTTTTGTAATACTCCACTTGAGTTTTGGATATAGTTGGAGTACATACGGGTTGGATCGAACTCCAAATCCAACTAGGCCCTCGGAGCGGAAATTCCTATTACTTACAGACCGGGCATCAGATTGACACAACGTCTGTCATATTGGGTCCTTTAGAACATGACCGAAATTTGGGATACTTCTCCGTGAGACATCGTGGTGGTCTAGGTATGATTGATATCTCGAGGGACACATTCTATGGGACTCGAGAACACTGGGTGCAAGGAATCCAGTGGCTGGAAATGATGTAGAGTTTGGAGACGGATAATAAGGAGGTTAGTTACATATCGACTCTAGGCAGGTCAGATCCCATGTGGGTTATTTCGGGGGTATTTACTTATCGATCATGTATGGGTCAGTGCTTATAGATCATGTGTGGTTTAGTGGATACAAATCTTTTGTGCGTAATATCTTGTGTGGGTCATCACTCAGTGATCCTGTGTGGGTCTGCACATACATATCCTGTGCGGGTCAGATCATGTGTGGTCAGTGGCTGGAAATGATGTAGAGTTTGGAGATGGATAATAATGAGGTTAGTTACCTATCGACTCTAGGTAGGTCAGATCCCATGTGTGTCATTTCAGGGGTATTTACCTATCGATCATGTATGGGTCAGTGCTTATAGATCATGTGTGATTTAGTGCATACCAAACTTATGTGGGTCATATCTTGTGTGGTTCAGCGCTTAGTGATCCTATGTGGGTATGCACATACATATCTTGTGTGGGTCAGATCCTGTGTGGTCAGTGCATACCGATCCTATGTGGGTCATATCCTATATGGGTCATTGCAAGAGTTAGTACCTATCGATCCTATGTGGGCCAGACTACGTATAATAAGCAACAGTGCCTCTTAACAGAGTAAAATGATCTTGCTTTGCGGCTAATCATCTGTACTTCTATACTTCACTTATACCTGAGTGAGCTGAGTCTTAATTCTTCATGGTGTACTTGTGTGTTACTATATAATCATGGTGTTACCTGTGTGGTAATATTACCATCGTGGTGTTACCTGTTTGGTACTTCTACCTTCATGTTGTTACATTTGTGGTATTCTTTTCTCCTATGTGAGATGAGTATATCTGGATAACTTAGGTATATGTATGGGAATATATCAAAGTAGGGTTGACAATTGTTTCCATGTTTTTGGGTTTATCCTTTGTTTATTTGAAATACCATTGACGTTCTTGGGGTCCCTACTAGTTTTTCTTATACTCTCACCTATTGGGGTATACCCTTACCTTGTTGTGTCCGGTGCAGACAACAGACATCGCTGATTGAGGACGAGGGTTCCTAGACTAGAGACTACTTCGAGGTGGATCTTTGAGGAGGTGATCCATACAGATGACCATTTGAGATCTATATCGACCATTTAGGTTGGATCAGTTGAGGGTGTTCACATGGGTTGTAATCAGATTTACTTGAACTTTAATGTTTCTCTTGTACTTTCCACTTGGGCTTGTATTCAGGCCCTTTTTTTGTACACAGCATATTTACTTAATAGTTTACTTTGTTCTTGTATATGGATGTGTGCATGGATTATATGAGTTTACAGTTTATAAAGTCAACGCCTTCCCATTTTAGGGAATATGCATTTCGGTGCTAGTCGTCTGCCCCTGGCCTATGGAAGGCGGGCTTGGGGTAGTGACGACACGGGCCCTAGGGGACATGTCGTGACATGTTTTTTTTATTAAAAGATTTTAAAATTAATTTTTAGAAGAATTTAATTTTATAATCATAAAATTAAATTTACTCTGATTATATACCTATAAAATAAATTGGATAATGATCATAAATATTGATCGAATGTGTTATAAATTAAAATACCTCATAAATTTTTTTTCTATTAAATTATTTTCAAAAAATGGTTTTTTATATATTAAAATAATTCTCTTAGAAAATGAATTTTGATATTTTCAAATAGTTCTTATTTTCATTTATAGCTATAAGGGACAATTTTTTTCACATTTTAATATAATTTTCATTCTTATCTTATATAATAATGGATATATGACAACTATAACTATATAATAATTATAATATTAATAGTATTATTTACATTCGATAAACTAGGTATTTCATGTAGTGAATTTAATCTAAGGCTTCAACATTTTGTGTAACACAATATAACTGTTTTGTTTCATCAACCAGAATATAGTATATGTGTTGATTGTAGTGAAATTTAACATTGGGTTACATTAAGTTCAATCCAATATTACTAAATTCATATAATGCAATATATATTTAGTGTTTTATGAAATGAATAATATCAAAAATATTAAATTTATTCAATAAAATATTCCACATAATACTATCCTATGACAAGACTACTATGATAGGGTTTCATGATTTTTCAATCTATATTAGGAAATGACTTATGTAATGTGAAATTTTTATAACTATTGGATGTTATGTTATAAAAAAACACCTAGTGTTATGGTTATTTTTAATCTTCTTGAATGATTGTGGGAATTTAATTCTTACACATCTTTATTTTTTCTATAATTAAATGTGGTATTATAAATGGTTTACATATATTTGAAAAGAAAACATATCAATTTTCATATTTTTAATTCTCAAAAATTATTCTAAATCAATGATTCACTAGTTATCGATGATAATAATACACATCCAATGGACACTAAATTTATTGTATTTGTATTGGTATACAGTCATGAGTTTATTAATATCTTAAATTAAAAATTCCAAATCTAATTAGAAAATACGACTTTGAAATTGTATATCTTTTTTATGAGGTCTGCTGTTTTTATTGTAGATATAAAATTAGAAATCAATATGATGTATTTTATTTATGAATTGATAATATCACACACCACTATAAATGATTAGATACTTGACATACAATAAAAAATATTGTTCTGACAGCTTATGATGGGCATAACAGAAAACTAAAATAAACCATAGAACAATATATAACCATTAAAATATAACCATTTAATTTCATTGTAAAAGTATATTTAAATGAATTTTTATGTTTATATATATTAAAAATATAGACCATGAAATTTTTTGATACCGTGATAAATTAAATTAGTATTTATAAGTAACTTATTAAACTGATTTATGATCGAGAATGTTACATTTCTGAAAATATTATTATTATGTTATTTTAAAAAAACTAAATAATTGGTTGATAAAATATATTTTTGGGAGAATAATTTATCAACCCTTGTTTTATTATTATTCTATAATAAAAGAATTAAATGTTAATATTATATCATGAATGATATATTTCATTGAAAAAAATTATTATTATATTTATTATAATTATATAAAAGATAATTTTATAATGTTTTATAATGTGAAAATATTAAACTAGAAAACCATTATATATTGATAATTTGAATATAAAATTTAATTTTTTTATAAAATAGATTGATTTTAAGTGAATAATAAAAATGTAGGCTTTCCGAAACTATAAATTTTAAGATTTAATACTAATATAGTAATGACCTATATGTTTATAAAACCATTAAATATAAAAAATATGTAGGTAATTATTAAATAAATTATATTTTATTACCATTCTAAATTTACGAAACATATGTTTTACATATTAAGAACTAAAGTGATATTCTCTGACATAATAAAATAGTTTTCATTTATTTAAATTAAGTGTTATTATTTGACAAATTTACCTATATTATAATAATAAATTAAATTAAATTTTACATATTTTATATTAATAAATTTTTACACTAAATACCAAATACTTTGGTAGTTGTATGATAATCTAATGTTTAATATAAAAAAACATGTTTGGAAGCAATTTTTTTAGACAAACCACCACTAATGATAAAATATATCTTTTGTACATAGATATTTTATGCAATAAAATGAATTTAGGTTTTCATAATTAGTATTTAATTTTTTTTAATAATTAATATTTTATTTTCAATTCATTAAAGGTATTTTTTACTAGGTAAAACTATTCAATATGGTAAAATGAAAATTTATAAAAACAAATTCCATGATTAAAGGGCCTAAAAATATGATTAAAATGGTTATAAAATAAATGTATGAGTGATTATAAAACATATATCATCCCCCTATGAAATTATTTCAAATTTTTGGGTCCAAATGGAATGTTAAACTTGTTCTCTCTTTATATTAAGATGGTTTATTTACAAAAAACCACTCTCATTACAAATAAATGGATCCTATCACAACCAGTTAAATAATAGTAACAAAATAGGTTTTCTCATGAAACATTAGTGTTATTTCATCCACTATAATAATATTTAACCGTATTGTTATGGTTTTAAAGTATATTGGACAATTAAATCCATTTCAATAGATTTATCCATTGGATTGTCCAACTCATCAACATGAGTACTAATTTTCACAAGAAAATTCTCATTTCAATATTATGTTTCCAAATATATTTATGTAATAGTTATATAATTACATTGGGTTTTGGTATGTTCAATATTACTATGATAAGAGAAAAAATATTTAACCATTTTCACTTTTATCTTCTGGAAAAAACCAATTTTTGTATATTTTTGAGTACTACCACCACAATGATATACCAGGTTTAATTTTTATTATCCACCTTACATGTAATATAAGTACACAGTGGCCAATGTCCTATTATTTGGGGTTTCCATATTACCTTAGTTATATATAAAATAGATCACATCCCAAGAGAAAACTTGTTAATTATTCTCACTAAAATATATATATAATTAAGACTTTCATTATAGTTGAAAACCTGAAATACAACATAGTAAATATAAAAATCATGTCTCCATGAACTCATTCATTGATTCCCTCATCATATCATAGATATAAGAATAAATGTAAATTTGATCTAAAATTCCTAATAATTGTTATATAAAGTAGAATTTATTATGAATTAATAATGAATAATCCATATAATAAGAAAAATAACTAAACATATATTCCATTTAATTAATCACCTTACTATCATAATTATATATAGTGTAATCAATATGGAATGGTAAATAATTGAACAAAAATTCAATTTAATATATAAATTGAGCATAAAATGAATTCATATATATTATCAATGTAATAAATTCATGGATTAGAATTAAAATATTCTTAATGAAGTAAATTATTCTAATTGAACATCATGATCTTTGACATAAAGATATCTATACCATTAAGACCAATCAAATGATTGTTTAAAACTACGAGTAGAAAAGTATTTAATGTAACTATAAAAATTTACCTCATGAGATTTTAGATGCATTTAATAAATATATAATTAGTTTCCCCAAAAAGTTTTATAACTCTAATACAATACATATATATCAAATTATCAACATATAACATGAGAAATATAAATTACCAATAAATTCGTTTATTAAAATAATGTCATGAAATATAAATATTTACAATATCAATCAAATAAAAATAAATATGAAACACCATATTTATAAATTCTATATGGTATAGAAAATTGGAATACAAGGGATAAATAGAACGGAGATTTAGGGTTAATTTATGTTCTATGGCCTCAAGAAAGTCAAAATGGTTGGGGAATGTTGGTGATTATAAAAATTAATCAAGAATGAGAATAAATCTAGTTTCCTCGGTAAATATGTCATAAACCATCCAAGGAAAGAATAATTTTCATATCATTTCATCATATACCAAGTGGGAAATATGAAAAATAATTTCTTGTTTTCTATCATGGGTATAATACCATTAACATTTATTTGAAAATAACTCTAGAAAATAATTATTATTTGAGTCAATATTTTACATAAAAAACAGATTATTTTTTGAATGTTGGGAAAATTATTTCATAAAAATATTAATATATATTTTTTAAATTTTATATTAAATTAAAAATATTTCACGATTGTGTGAAAGTTTTATTTATGACAAGTACATTCAATAAAACATTTATTTCAAAATTTTCGATGAAAAAAAATACTTTGTTTGGAAAATGAAAAGAAGCATCTTATTTTAAAAAAATTATATAAATACAATTATGTAAAAAATTGACATGAAAAAATAACATTATTATAATTTTATAATAAAATTTTTTAAAAATGAATTTTTACAAAAAATGAATTTATAACAAAGAGAGAAATAATTACGTAATTTTTCAAAAAAACATTCTAAAAAAATTATGTACAGATGAGAGAAATGTTGTACTATTAACTTGAAATACATGAATAATTATAATAGAAGAATATTAAATGGTTTTATTAGACAATGATAATATAATTTTTATTAACGAGAATTCACGAATAAACAATCTCAATTAAAATGATATTATGTAAAAATACCTTACTAAGATTATAATATATTTAGTTTATAATTAATAAATTCAGTGGTTATGTGTGAAAAATATAACTACACATATAATATGTAGAAATAATACATTGAATAATAAAATTTATTTACAAAGAAAATATTAAAATATCAATGTAAATGATGATGTAAGATAATCAAATAAACAAAAATTTAGTTATGAAAGTATTATTAATTGGGTAACATTAATGTCAAATCCCATTTGATGTAATAACTAAAATGAAAATTTATAATACTGTTAAGTAAGAATGAATAATGTAATTATTTTTAAATTTGAAATATATACAAAGTTAAATTAAATTTTTCATATAAAACTACAATACACTCAATTATAAGAACTTTAAACAAAATACATTACCTCATGATTTATTTTTGATGAATTCACATTAACTTAATTGATAATGGTTTTAATAATTCTAAAAATTTAAACCCAAAAAATTAGATCGTTTTTATCATCATATATGATTATCATATAATACCTTATTATCTTTTCAATTACAATAATTTAATATTATTATAGTTTCATGTGCCAATTTCATTAGTTTCCCTTACTTGTTTTGTCATGTATTTTACGATATTCGTGATTATGATATATTTATATCATATATATAATTATACCTAAGTTATAAATATAATATGTACTTATTAGATTTATATTTGAAACAATTCCACAATGTTGGACCTCAAAAAATGAGAAATGTTGATTCATGGAGATGGTATGTTGTATATAAACATAAGCAATGATGTTATTCCCCTAGTTTTTGAAAAGATAAAAAAGTATAAAATATCTAAATTTTACAGTATTAATATCATTTCAAATGTATTTTATAAATTCATTATAACTATCACTATGACCTCCCCTCTGAGTTCGTGAAGGATAACAAATTACATCAGTTCATGAGTTGTTATTCGGTCACATACAAAAGAGATGGTTTTCCCCATTTTATGGAAGAGGGTATAGATAAATATAATGAGGAAAATATAAAGACATATAATTTTATGTAATATAATTTTATTTTTATATTTAATTTTATAATGCATAAGTGAAGATGGAAAAAAATAATAAAAATTAAAGGGATTTGTGATGAAAATTACCATTAGTAAGAAAACATCATTTCAATATCTTATTACGAAACATAGACATGGACTTTTGGAGATAAAAAAGTATTTATAATGTCCATATGTATTTTGTGGAGAAAAAATGGTAGTAATTGTATCATAAAAAGGATTTATTTTTGTGTATAACTATGGGTAGAAGAGTATAATTTTCTAAATCTGGGGAGGACAAACATGGAATTTTTTAAATAATTTATTAATAACAATGTTTATTTATTTCAAATGGAATCCAAATTGATAATTATATATCCTCATATGTGATATTTTCTAAATATTTTTAGCTAATATTTTTTATGAATATTTTTTAAACAATTTTAATCTTTATCATCTTATTTTGACCCCCAGTAAAACAATTATCCCCTCAAATATGGTAACTTATGATAATTATTTTCAATATTCAGTTTGACTAGAAATTATGTTTACGTTGTTATATAATATAAATTATTATTTTTAAAAATATGAAATAATTTTTTCCAAATTAAAAACAAATATGTTGATGAATTTAACTCAAAATAAAATCCATAGACGCCTCAAAAATTTGTTTTCAATATATTCATTTTTTAAGAATATGATGTCTATATTTCATGTATTTGTCTAATAAACATCACGCGATGTATTTAAATTCATATAGTCAGTTATATAATGAATAATTTTTAATGATTATTAATATATAATTAATTATTGTAAATGTAAATAATATTATTTTTTAATGTTGAAACCTAATTCAATTCTTAAAAGAATTGTAATATTAAATAACTTTATAAAAAATAAAAAATAATGTTGAAAAATTATATATTTTTCATTATTCGGGGAAAAATATACCTTTTTAAGGAAATCAAAAAAAAATACATAAAAAATTCCCATATTATAATTTCAAAATGTATTTATTTATATTAAATAAAATTTATTGGGTTATTAAAAATTTATTAAAATTTCAAAATTAAATGAAATAAACATTTTTTTGAAAATATTTTATTTTCCAGAAAAAAATTACTTTAGTATGATATTGAGTTATTATTTACTATGTGTTTTTAAATTAAATTGTATTGATTAAAAAATCTATATATATATTTAATAATTTATTAAATCTTATTTATGCCACCCAATATAATTTCTTGGTAATAAAATTTGTATTTATATATTAACTCATGGTGTAATTGATTATAGTGTTGAGATTCATATATCATATAAAAAATAATGCAATTGTTTTAAAATATGATGGTTAATTTCACCACAAGATATCATAGTGATTAAATTTATTTAAAATAAACATAGATTACAATATCATGGTTGTACATTATCTACCCCGTTTATAAATTACAACCTAACAATTTTATCTTGTTATTGGAAATAGAGGCTTTGATATTAGAAAATATCATTATAAAAAAAACATCAAAAAATGGTTAAAAAAATTATCCTTATATGGGTGAAAATTAACTATGAAGAACATCTATAATATAATATATGTTTGTTTCTATGTATGAGAACATTAGTGATAAGTGATAATATATAAATATATGAAAAGTGTAAAAAATTATGGACTGTGATATATAAGATTTAACCTAAGGGAGTGGTTTATTAGGATAATGTTAGAGACTATAAATTAAATATTCATGTTTAGTTCTGAGGCCACTTGATAAACTATATATAATTTTAATATGAAAACAAATTTTTCATATCATTTTCTTCATAATGAATAATCATTTTACAATATATTTATATAATTAAATAAACATAAATGATTTGTTTCTATTTAGTAGGCATAAATTCATTATTTAGTTGACCGTTAATAAATTTACACATCATCCCTTTCTATATTATGTGAATATAAAAAATGAATTTTGGTTCTTAATGAACTAAAATTATATTTTGATAGAACATAATCTCTATTAAAGGTTGAAAATATCTTCCATTTGACGCTAAAGATTTTTCAAAACTAAAACAGTGTGATCAAGCTATACAACACAATACATTAACAAATAAACATCTACAATGACACAAATGGTTCAAAATTATCATTTATCCACCATATTCATTTAGTAATAATAATTACATATTATTTGTAACATCATGTTGTCCAATGGTAATTGGTAACCCCTTAGCACCCAATGGTTGTGGGTTTAATCCATGTGGCCTTGCTGGATGTGATGGGCTGTCACCAGATATGCATGTATATCTTTTTTGAAAATATATGAAAATATTTTTCCTATAATAATCTCAAATTATTATTACCGAAAATTTCTCAAAAAATAAAGATAATATAAACCTTGATAGTTACCAATACTATTAATGTAATGAAAATAAAATTTAAAAGAATTCAACTATAAATTTATTTTTCATGTAATAAAAAAATTATGTACATCCATTAATATATATGAAAATTTCATTATTCATGAAAAATTCCCATTACATAAAACCCAGATAAAAATGTGTTTTTAAAACATTTAACATATAATAAACACCAAAATCAAAATTCCATGATGATATCTATAATTTTATACATAATCTTATTTAAAGATATTTATGCTTCCAAAAATTAGCACATTTCATTGATGTTTCAAGGCCGTTATAACTGAAATTCCATTGATTAAAATACTATACAATTTAATTATGGAACCCCAATACGTAAATATTTAATCTCTTTTAATTGAATTGCATTATATCCATAATCTATTATTTATACATTAATAGTTATAATTGAATTGGATAATTCCTTGGATTCCCATATTCATGAAAACACATTGTTAGTGGATTCATTGGATGAAACATATTTCACTACAATTATATAGATCCCAAAGAGTAACATACATTGGTATTGAATCATTTTATATGGAAATTCAAAACAATACAAAAATACCTGACTGATGACAATAATAGTTTTGTGACTTTTGAAACATATAAAACTTTCTAAAAATTTGGTAAAATATATTCAAAACCTCCACAATGATCTTACCTTTTAGTAATCCAACTTAAGGACTTTTCTCTATAACCTGGGTAATGGAATCTTAAGAAATGACTCCAGATGCTACGTATGGTTAAATAAAGGGATATTTAAGTATAATCGTTATCATTAGTTTATGAGAACATGATCAAGTCATTATAAGATCATACCATGTACTTCAATGATCATAATCAATAGTCATCGAATAAATATTGATGATTAAATTGTCATGAATGATAAGGTAATCAATATCATAATCCATGAAATTGTAACATTGAAAAAATATATGGAATTATCCCACAAACATCAGTTTATAATATTGTGACCTTTTATAATTATAAAAAACTTCACTCGATGTGTTAAGGAGACGAAATCACGACCACATATAAAATTATGGACATGAAACAAGGTATCGAAATAATGTTATGAACATATAATTGGTTTCACATATAACATTGAGAACATGTTATCAGGTTCCCACATAAACTTATGGACATGCAACCAAGTCTAACCATAACACAGTAAATAGGTAATAATGTTCATGTATAACATTTTGACCATGAAATAAGGTTCAATCATAACATTGTGAACATGAAATGATGTTCAAGGATAAATAAACATATATATAACCAAGTCCATGCATAAGATTATGAACATGTAATAAGGATCACATGTAACATTATGATATTTTAATCATGTTCATGAATAACATTGTGAACATGTCCTCAAATTTATATATCAAATTATACTTTTGATTCATCCATATTTTCCAAACCCAATGGAAGGAGATATAGTTCCCAACCTTTACATAATAAAACTATAATTATGTTTTTTAAAATATTATAAACAATAATCATACCATAACCCATGAAATGAGATTCGTATCATAAATGTTTTATCAGATCATTACCTATGGAAAATAGATAGGTCTCATAGTCATTTTACAAATTATTAAGACTTGAAAAGAAGCATGTTTCTAATGAATATAACCCATGTAAGAGAGACATGTTTCATAAATATCATTCCATAAAAACATAACCCATTCACAAAAAATATTTAAATGGTATTCTTAGAATATATCCAAATTAAAAATATTGTAATATGTTATAGATAATTATTTTTTAAGGCTCAAGTGGAACATTACTAAACTAAACAAGTAATGTATTGAAAATACCGTTCATAAATACATTTCAAAATTAATTTTCTTATATAGAATGAATTAAATTTTTATTTAAGAAATTTCAAGTGGAAAATATCTTATCATCTTGAAATATATTTAAAATATTAATCATTTTGAAAAAATTATTAAAATAATATTAATGTGAAAACGTATAAAGATGGTTTAAGATAAATTTATAACATATTTTCTTCATAAATTACAAAATAATCAAGAAATATATATCGATTATTCCCCTGAAAACTTATAAAATATTTTTGAAAATATTTGAAAACATTTTTGAATAAAACAAATAATAAAATAGTAACTAAACATTGAAAATAATTTCCTTGATAAAATATAAATGAACCATGAGAACATTTATATTTTTTTACATAGTTTTTTTTTATTTTCTTTTTAAAACATGGTTTTAAATGATAACAGATTAACGACAAATGAGAGATACTGTGTTAAAGTCATATTATATAATGAAAATACTTTTCCATTTTCTCATAAGTACCAAAGAGTAGAAAATTTTTATCAATATCTGAATGTATCATGAATTAATATATGATAATAATATCAAGGAAATGTATTGAGTGATGTATTATAATATTTATTTAATATAATAATGATCATAAACAATATCGATAACCAGTGATATTGTGGAAACAATGTGTTACCACTTTGGTAACAGTAAATTATAATCTAAATGAATGAATAACATTACATGATGATTAAAATATAATTAAAAGAAGTAAATTCAGGATATAATATCTCGAAGGGTAGTATATACACCTCATAGAAAAATATATATGCATTACATGGAATATATCTCAAAGAATTTAAATTATGGAAAAAATACATTACGAATTTGGTAACCATCGAACTATAACCAAATGGAATGAAATTTCATAAAATGGATATGTAAATACCATATATTTATTTATATCAAAAATAAAAAACAATAAATTTATGTATATTCACTATTCAAATGAAATTATTGGTGAATAAGGCATAAATCTCACCCAAATAATAGTCAGATGTGAAAACCCCTTAATACTTGAGTAAATGTATAATCAAGATCCCCATGAAATAATGAAATCAATAAAAGCAGTTAATATAATTAAGTAAATAAAATTAATGATAAAACATGTCATTGTGTTGTATATACACCACTCAAAAAAAGTGATCGGTGAATATCGCATGTTTCTCATGGAAATAAAAAATGTTATGAAATTCCCTAACCATATGTCTTGATATTCTTATTACAAATTAAATTCAACAATATAATAAATGAATGTTTTTTAAAAATCTAGTACATAACCATATTATTATATGTAATACCATATATGACTATATATTACATGATTATTAGTATTTCCACATTAATGTTATGAAATGGTAACATCCACTTTGTTTTTTATACATGTTTTGAATTATTATTCTCGATCCCCATATATTGATCAAGATTTACTTTTTTTTATAATGTAAAACATGTTATAAATTTCATATATATATATATATTATTAAAATATTTTAAATTTTATATAAATTGTAGAGAAATGAAATGGAATACAATTTTCATGTAGATGGTAGGTCATACATACACTTGAATGTTATTTCCATTTAATTTATATGTTGACAGAAAGAAATTACATGACATATGTATATATGTATACTAATTAAAATACAATTACTTTTTCATATATATCATATATAATTACTAAATGAACCATTTTTAAATTCAATGTAGAATGTGAAAAAATCACATCTCTATGAGAATGCAATAGTCCAAACATCCACAAACCAAGTTATCAAATTTTTAGAAATTGGAAATCATGAATGTATGCATTATATAAAAATTAAAAAAGAAAAAATACATAATAAATATCATATATATTTTAAAAAAATATTTTTCTGTTATAATTATCAACCATTAGAGTTGCTAATGGAAAAATGAACAATATCATTTAGAGACATTGTAGTTCTCCGTAAGGATGAAAAGTAAGTTCATTACCCATTTGAAGAATGCTTGTGTTAGTGTAGGTAAATGTTTTTAATAAAATCGCATAAAAATATCAATTATAATGATTTTATTATTTAATAATGGAATAATATGTGTTTAAGTGGTGTATATTGAAAAATATATTAAAAAGGATAATTAATGATGTCACCTATTCATTGGGTAAATCCATTTGGTCTGTACTGAAGGGCTTACTTGGTAGGATGTAATCCAAACTTGGGGATTATTCGAAGATGTTATGGGAGTTTTTAGGAAATTTGGTTGTGGTTTTTGTGAGAAAAAGTTCTTGAGAGGTGGTAATATGGGGGGGGGGGTTCCCTTTTATAGTGGAGGGGAATTTTCATTCTTCTAAATATAAATAGGTAAATACTGTTGAGTGTTATCCCTTATATAACATGACATATGTTATTTACCATTTTATAAAAAATTCACTATGTGACCTAAATATGCCCATAAAAATGATTCGAGACATCTGTCTATGGTATTTGGCCACTTATGATGTTGTTTATCCACTATGTAAATTTATTTTACCTTTATCATTGTAATTAATTTTAATTTTAATCACTAATATTTTGGTTAGAAAACAATTTTGAGCCTATTATATATTATAAATTATTATAATTATAAATATGAAGACCATTTTTTCAAATTAAAATCACAGAAGTGTAAGATATTAATTTAATATTAGTTTTTCTAATGGTATGAGAAATCGGGGTTTTAAAGCGAGCAGGTCCAAAAGTTTTGAATGTTATTACAAACAATTTTCCAATTTATTTTTTCCAATGAAATATATTGTATTAATTTATTTTTTATTTATCTCATTATTCATTTGAACTAAATAAATAAATAAATATATATATATCTAAATTTTACAAAAAATGAATATTGAATTAAAATTCTGTATTTTCATTATTCATAAAAATTTAAACATTCCCAAATTAATAAAATAAAATAAACCAAATGTAAATTTTATATTATTATTTCAAATAATAGAAGATTATTTTTATAAATAAAAATTTTAAAATTATAAAAATTAATATTTAAAATGGGTTATCCATTAAATGATTGTAAAATTACATTATAGAAAAAACCTTATTTTTATTCATAATATATGATTTATTATTGTCATATACCTATACAATATATTGGATGAGTATCATATATATATTTTGGAATATAAATTATTTAAATATTATTTATTAAATTAATCAAAATATTTTTTTTATTTATTGTGATAAAAATGTTTTTGTACAAAGAAATATTTTTTTCTTAGAAAAGTACTTTCTTTATTTTCCCAGAGTTCATACAATAAATTTATAACTATTTGATAACAAAATTATTCATATTATATACCTTTTAAAATTGTTTTTTCACAATTTATTTAATGTTATTCATAACTTCTATTCCATTGGTTTTTCCTTTTCTATGATATGATTTTAATAATAAAATTTATATTTTATTATAGTTCACTAAAGAACTGTCTTGTGTGAAATGAAAAATATAAAAGGGAATCAGTGTTGTGTATAATAAAATCCAAATATATTGTTTCATTTACCACATTGTAATATATGTGTTTCATGTTGTGAATTCTTAACATGGTGTATCATACAATGCCAGAATAACATGGTTCCATCATAATAGAGATATATTCATTTTTTCATGAAATTCAAAATATCAAAAAAATTATGTTAATTTTGAAAATAATAAATAATAAAATTTGTGGGTTTTAAATTTTACCCAAATAAAATTAATATCACCCATGAAACTATTCCGGGTTATCAATGTTTTAAAACATGAATGTTCCATTCATAGAAACCCACATCTTAAAAATTAGTACTAATACATCCTTAAAAATTTGGATGTTAGAAACATAATGGTTACAAAATGTAACTCATAATTAGGTTTGTACAAATGATAACATAGGTGTAAATTAAATTTTTTTAAATAGAAGAAAAATCTAAATAGTAATTTTTTATGGATATTAATAGAGAACATGTACAAGATAATGTTAACAATCACAAAGACATATTCCAAAGAGGCACCAAATAGGTCAATTATATTGTTAGAAATTATGATAACATTACTAGATTTTATTTGAAGACCCTTTTTCTGAAGATGAATAATTTTCATGAAAATATTTTCTTATGTGAGTTCAAGAAAACATTACCTATACATTTTCTCTTATTTCATGAAATGAAGGTGTATATTATATTCATGAGTCATTATTAGATCATGAGATCTATAAATTGAATGATAGGTCATTCCATCATTCTTTATCAAAAAAATATAAAATGTTATCCAAAATATATAAATCCACAAATATAGAGATAATAATTTAATCTCTAAAACAAAATATGAATTTTAACATTAACCATTCCATAAATCGGTATCCTAATAACCCTTACAAAATGTGTATGTTCATAAATTTAGAAATATGATCACATAATTTCTCCAAAATATATTAGCATTGATCTCCCATAAATCATAAATAAACTCTTATTTTTCATTTACTTTACATGTTAGTACATTTATGATTTACTTTCTTGAAACATGATAATGACTGGATTTAACATAAACCTTTATTTAAAACATTAATGTTTCCTTATTCCAATGTTTTCTATATATATTCATCAAATCAAAAAATGTTGTAAGCATATTCAATGATAATATAAAACAAAATTCAATAAATCCTTAATTACATCCATGGTAATCATTGTCAACCAATTTATTTATTTATATTAATCATATAATTATACAAACATTATTATCTTAACTTAATGAAAATATTTGGGGATATATTTACTTAAATCATGATTTTCCCTTCAACATAACCTTTATATTGAATCATTTTTTCTATGTCTTCAGAACCATTCAACATATAATTTCGTGTTATTGATTAAAATATAATACATAAAATACATTTATATTTTATTATTTTTATAACATAATATTTTAATTGAAAAACATTTACACTTTAGTAATAAAACATTATTCTTAAGCCATTACTAAGGATTCCCCATATTATTACATAATACACCTTTCATAGAATATGAAATTTGAATCATTTCATAAGGTTTCTTATCCTCAATATGATCATTATTCTTAAATTTAATGTAATAAATACGTTTATAACCTCCCAAACCATTCACATGTTGTTTACGGTCCCATTAACTTCATCAGTACTTCAAATACTTGTACTACCATCCTAATTCATTTAATGATATATCCACATAGTAAATCGATTTCCATAAATCAATTACATTACAAATCAGAAAGACTAAATGTTAATCATGTTTATTATTGTTACAATCATTGAAAAAATAATAATTAATTGGGTGAGAAACAATAATAATAGGTGAAAATTACATAATCATGAAAAATTACTTTCATGATTCCTAAATCAGGACACCTATTTTAAATCTATGAAAAAAATTATTATTCACAAATAAATCCCTAGACATATCCATATATATTTCCCTTGGTATCTCCCTAATTTTTTATCATTATAACTTCTAATCATTGATCAAACTATTCCATTGATACCAAATATAGAGACCCATGAATTAAATACATGGAAATTACACAATTTTAAGAAATATTTGTCACATTAAAAAAATGCATGCAAATGGACTGAAATAGTTTAGTTTCTTTGTAATCGTATAAAATATTATTCTAATTTGGCGAAATTTTTTCAACATCTCTGTAATGATCACTCCTTTTATCACTCATACCTAAAAATAATAATTCATATAATATTGAATAGAAAAATAAAATAGGGTTGATCTTAGATGCTATGTAATGATAGAAAAGGTAATATTTTAGCATAATCATGAGCATAATTTTATGAAAACATGATCATTACATTATAATACCATACTCCACATAAAAACGAACATAATCAAGAGTCACAACATAATAATTTATATTACATAAGACATGAGTGATAAATAATCTAAATCATATTCCATTAAAGAATTACATTTTAATAATACATGTAACTTTGGTGTGCACATATGTTATATAATTTTTAACTTTTATTAGTAGATAAATGTAAAGGATTATGTTATAGAGATGAAACTTGGACCTCACATAAACTTATGGACATGAAATGAGGTTCATGTATGATATTGTGAACATGTAGTCTGATGCATGAATAACATTGCAACCATCTAATAATTATGAAGTATAATCTTTTGGACATGAATCCAGGTCCACACAGAATAATGTGAACATGAGATCGAGATAATGTATAAATTTTTGACCTTTAATAAGTTTTAATCATAAACTTATAAGCCTGCAACTAGGTCCACACACAACATTTTTTAGATGTAATCAGATGCATCCATAACATTCTGAACTACTATTATGGTCCAATCCTAATTTTTTTAATATGTAATTAGCATCATCAATAATCTTATGGACCATAAAACAGTTCCTTTGATAACATTGTGAACATGTAATGTGGTTTAGGCATAACATTTTGAACATGTAATCTGGTTCATTCCAAACATTGTTAACATGTAATCAAGTTAAAACCTAAAATTAATACTCTCGAGTTTTACATCATTACCCAATGTATTATATGGATGTATATGTCCCAAAACCCACATAATAAAATCATAAATACATCTTTCACAAGATTAAATTCAATAATCATATCACTACCCAAGAAATGAAATAAGAATCATAAATATTTTATCATATCATTAACTATAGAAATGAGATATTCCCCATTATAAATTAAACGAAGAATAAATTGTAAAAAGAATTTAGTTTTAATATACCACAACTTGTGGGAGATAAATTGGTGTCATATACATCATTCTATCAAAACTAACCATTCATGAAAAAATATGAGTGGTATTCTTGTATCATATCCCCATTAATGAATAAACAATTATTAATTACATAATATAAAATAGTTATGGATTTAATAAGAATCAAATATAAACTTTTATACGTAAAATATAATTTCCTTGAAAATAAATTTTATAATTCCAATTTAAATATTATTTTCATATAAATAAATCTTTATAATTAAATTTAATTTATTTATTGGAGTAAAATATATTTTCTTCTTAAAAAAATCTATTTTTATATAGACAATCATTTTGAAAAAAAATTCATATACAATATATTTTAAAACGTATAAAACATACTAGAATATCTTTTTAAATCCTTTTCCAATGAATTTTTTTAAAATAATCAGGAAAACATCTTTAAAACTTTTTTTCCTTGAAAATTTATAAAAGGATCATGAAAATGTTTTAAGAACATTTTTCCTTGAATTTTTATAAATAAATCTTAAAAAACATTGAAAAAATATTTCAATGAAAACATATAAAAGTATCTTGAAACATTTAAGAATATTTTTAAACATAGAACATTTTTGAAAATAATTAAATAATTATATTGGGTACAAAATATTTTATAAATGTTAACAAAAAATTAATATATAATGAATAAACATAGGTTAAAAAATTTCATGGGAGTTTTTGTGAGGTTTATATTAATATTCGTTAATCAAAGCATGATCATGAAAAATAATTGTAATTTATGAGATTGTAGCAATAAACATTAATGACATTCATAATATTGAATTATAATACCAATAAAATAAATAAAATTAAAAAATCATAAAAAATCCTGAAAATAATTATTTTCATTAAATAATAGGTCAAAGGTCATTATATACACCCCATAGAAAATCATATGTGCATAACATGGTATGTATCATAATGAAGGAAAACTGAGTCAAAAAATATAATACCAATTTGGTTAACATTGAACTAAAACCCACAGGAAATAAATATCATAAAATGGAAATATAAATACACTTATATTTATATTTAATAAACATATAATACATTCATGTTTATTGTATAAAATACACAAAGGAAATGCATTGTGAATAGGCATAAGTATAAAAGAAATAAATACGTGTTGATAAAAACCACTTAAAACTTGAGTTACATTAGAATCATCATCCCCCTGAATTAAGAACATCAATTAAATATTTTTTAATCATAAATAATTTATATTAATGATATAACATGTCTTATATAAGTATATACACCACACAAGATAAACATGTGATGAATATGTAATGTATCTCATGAAAATAAAAGGAGAGATGAAATTCTAATAACTTAGGTAATGAAATTCCTCGTAATCAAAAAAATTACTATATAATTAATAATATATTTTTATAAATTCATCAAGTAACCATATTCTTATATATAATACTATATATTAATTTAAATTAACCACATATTAAAATTTTCATTTTATTGTTATTCTGGTAGTAATATCATTTTTTTCCATACATGTTTTCACTTAATAATCTTCATAGTCTTACATATATATTTATTTACATTTTTAATAAATGTACAAACTGATATTCATATCATATATATAAATTATATTATTATTTTTTATAATCTATAATATATTGAATTATTAAATAGAATACACGTTACATTGAGATGGCATGTCATATGTATGTGTGGATATTGTTTCCGTTTAATGTTTGTTTTCACATAATGATAGTCAATGAAATCCATATATATATATATCTATTAATTCTATTAGAATTATTATGTCATATATATAATATAATTTCACTAACCCATCTTTAATATGTACCATTCAATGTGTTAATGAATCACATAACATTTATGTGGTGGTAGTCCACACATCCTAGAATGATGTTATCATTTTTTTTCCAAAAATGGAATGGATAATGTTATCTATGATATAATAATTAAATATTCATTAAAAAATCATGGTTAAAATATATATATCATATATAATAATGGATTCCATCATAATTATCGTCAATGATTATTGGTAAAGTGAAAATTAAACAATATCAATTCGTGTGGTTGTTGTTCATTATACATAAGGAATGCATGTTCATTACCTATTAGATATAATTTTTTGTAAGTGAATGTATAAAACATTGAATAACAACATATAAGTATAATTAGTATACTGAGGTTTTTATACAATCACAGAATAAGACATATTTTTGGGGGTTGAGAATAAAAATAAAATAAATGATCTTGATGGAGGATATTACCTCTTCTTTGGATATCTCCATTTGATTTTCACCAAAGGGATTACATTGATTGATTTATAACAAAAATGAGACTCATATGATGGAGGTATGAGATTTGGAATTTTATTTTGGTTGGATTTTTCCAATAAAATATCATGAGATATTCTATGACATTGAGGTTTTGAGTGCCCTCTTATAGTGTATGGGTGAGTGGTATTATTATTAATATAAAAATCTAAAAAATATTAAGAGGCTCACTTGCATCATGTGCCTCAAATATTTTACATCTCATGATAAATTGGAGTTAATGGTTGATTTATTTCCATCTAATATATTCTGGGAAATGTGTCTAGGGTATTTGGCTACTTATTATAATGTTTTACCACGATGTAAACATATTTTTTCTTTATTCATTGTAATTAATTTTAATTAAAGTCACTCATATTTTGGGTCAAAAACGAAGTTGACCATTTTTAAAATTATTTATTCTGATCATTAAAAATATTGTGTAAATTGATTAAATTCAAAATATATAATCAGGATAAACTAATTTAATATTAATGTCACATAAGGGGTGAGAATGAAAATTTTCATAATGAAAAGATCGAAAAGATTGAAACGTAATTATATCCAATTTCAATGGAAAATGGGAAAAAAATAATTCTGGTGGATTAATTAAATTTGTATTCTACTAATTAAATTTTTTAAATAATTAAATATAAAATTTAACTATATAAAAAATATACGAATAAGAACTTTTGTATCAAAATTCAGTATTTTTCACTATTCGTAAAAAATTGATGGTTCTCAAAAAATTATCAAATATTTAGATGAAGGGTGTTCCCAATCCCCACTGGTTGGAAACTAGCACTCATCGTCAGAAAACATGGAATTGAGAATAATTTCTTCCACAAGAATGAGAAGTAAATAAAAAACTGTATGCGTTAAAAAAACCCCCATTGTGAGTCAGGTACCAAAATAAAAAAAGGAATATAGCCAATATACTAAAACTCAACGTACTAAATGGTAAAAATATCCCCAAGGTCCCTTAGTACACAACACAACATATTCAAATCTCATTGTTAGGATCCACCTTCAAGAGGTCTCTTTCCCTTGTTCGAGCCTAGAAGGAGAATGTCTACAAACACCTGAAGAAAAACATTGGTTGTGAACCTAATCCTAGTAGGATACAACAAATTATCCATAATAGATTTCAAATATAAATTTTTTCAGGAATAAAAATTCCATTTTAAAATTAAATAGGTTTGTAAATTTAAGATAATATTTCAGCAAAACATTGTATACATTTTCAAAATGATAGAAAATCCATTAAAATCACATACATTACATTACATGAGATAGAACATTTCTAAAATAATGGACTATGTAAAAAATATACATAACACTTTTTTAATAAATTTAACAGTCATGTAATTTAGTTCAAATAATCATTGATATACATTTATATCTCAAATATAAACAAACAAGTGAGAAACATGGTAATCATCCAAAATATATCATAGTATTAACCAGCTATAGAATTCAAGACATTCTATGTCATCTCAAAAAAATGTGTATACACATATCCCTATTAAATTGGATAAATGATACTAATCATCAACCTATCAGGGATGTGACCCGCTACATGTATTTTTTAGAATGTTTTCATAGAGAAGAGTTTATCCAAAAAACAGACTAAATAATTAACGCATGCATCCAATGTTATATGAAGGGAAAAAATTTATGACTGATTATAAATACAATCAATCCCATTAATCCAATTCAAAAAATCAATTTTTTCCCATTTAAAAACAAAAAAATATTAATTCAAAAGTATTCTTTCCTAAAATATAAAACCACTCTAATTAAATAAAACCATTTTTAGCCATTAGCAAGTTTCAAATTGATTCAAAACCAAATTACACCTCATAAAAAAATTACTTCATACAATTAAATTGAAAAATTATATGGATAATTTTTGCATCAAATTGACAATTTGAATTCAAAATCTAAATTAGAAAATTTTCCACAAACCCACCCAAATTCATCGGAATCAGGGGTTTTTCAAATTTCTTTGCCAAATTTATTTCACATATCCTACTCCAGTGGAATCTGATTTTATCAAAGGAATTGAAATAATGATTTAAACTTTTAATTTAAATTTGATATTGAAATAAATCAATCAATATAATGGTAATAAATATATCAAATTTGGACAGAAGCACAGACATCTTTACCATATAATGACACTCCCAACGACACCTGGAAACAAGAATGAATGTGAAGGAGAAATTTAAATAAGACATGTATGACTTATCCAATACCACTATGAATGAATCAATAAATGCTTTGATGATCCAATAAAAAGAGCAGAGGAGAGAAAGAGAGAGGAACTTGAAGAACGAGGGAGAACCTTAAACTGGGAATTGAGCAACAAGAGAAGAAACAATACAAAGATAATTTAATACAAACGGAAAGAGGAGAACCTATGAAAATTTTATAGGGAGGGTCAAGGGTCAAGATCTAAGTGGACTAGAATGGAAAAAGCTATGCAGAACTGCTGATAATGTGTTTTAAAACTAGACATGGGTCGGGAGACAACATGTACCCAAGGGTCGCGACGTGTAGTCCATGCATGAAAAGATACACTGAAAAACACATCACCTCGGATTACACACTAATATGAAACCCCGACATGATGTTTAATTCTTGTACATGACAATTAATTTCCCTTAACATGATATCCCAGTTCACGACACGATCTCAAACCCTATGACTTGAAACGAGCACCATATAAATGATATGTACTTCAGGTACACCGTGTGTACATAATCTACAGTCTACAATAAACATAGAAAAATACATAAAATAACGATTATTTGAAAGGGAACTTATAAAATCTGGAAAAATAACCGATCAACATAATAGGATACTATAACCTCCCCAATATTTCCCCCAAAAATATTATGGAAATGATTTCATGAAAAAGAGATGAGGACACTGATATATCATCAGTACCTCGTTTTCCGACCTCTCATGACTATCAAATCCATTTTTACATTGTACATGAAAAAAATTTATTCCATCCCATGATGCACATTGGTCTCAGAATCAACGATGCTAAGTAGTTTCATAGTCAATGATATATTAGGATAAGTCACATGATCACACCAAGAGTAAAAATGAGATGGATCAGTTAGATAATTTCTCAGCATTGATACATGGAACACATTATGTATTGACATCAGTTGTGGTGGATGTTCCATGTGGTTCACAACCTTACCTACATTCCCAACTACCTCGAATAGTCCCACAGAAATCATAGAATGATTCCCTTGCCTCTCAAGCCATTTATGACCCAACTAGGGTGGAAACATTAATTACCCTTGATCACCATCTGAAAAATACATAATCCAACATCATCAAACAACATACGACATCTATAGGCTTTGTGCTATCAAAATCCTCTAACGTTTTAGTTGAATCATTGATGTTTCCTCATACACCAAAAATTTTACAACCGAACTATATTCACTGTCCTGTAAGAAACACAATATAGATTTAAAAGTTTTCTATACATGTCATCATAATGTGCCATTATGATCACAGACTGGTAACTTTTGTCCTAATAAAATCATCTATACCTAAGTGATCATTCAAAGAACCACCTAAACGGAGGATATTAGAGAAAATAATATTCTCAAGAATATTTATTTAAATTAATGTGAGTTTATAAGACTAGGGATGGTAGGCCATTATCAAATGAACCTGAGATCCCAGTTCCCCTAAAGGGCTCTCCAAAAGAGAGAAGTGAACTGGGGATTCTTATCAGATACTATAAAAGATGGAACTGAATTCAAGAAAAAAATATATTTCATGAAGAGATTGGCCAACTCCACAACTTTCTACATATCACGAATCAGTATAAAGTGAGATGACTTGGTCATCCTGTCAATAAAAACCCAAATTGAATTATTCATTCTCTAGGTATGATGATACCCATCCAAAATTTCCATAGAGATATCAATCTTCTTCTATGTAGGGATTGAATGTGTATTAGTCATAGGTGAAGATTTCTATTGCTCGTATTTCCCTCGATGGAATATATTGTAATGAGAGAAAAACTGACAGACATCTCATCTCATTCCCCACCACTTAAAATTCCACATCATGTTGTAGAATATTTCTTTTGGTTCCTCAGTGAAAAACCCAGTGTGATCTTTGAAAAACATCCATCACTTCCTTCCTTTCTTGTAATGAAAAAAATCAAGCAGTTCTGATACCATAGAACACCCTCTTTGGAGAAAAAACAATAGAAATCTTTCTTCCCACCAAAAGTTGATTCTCTATTTCTATGGAACTAATCATTCAGATCATGACTATTAAGAATCATCTCTAGTAGAGTATATGAATACTGCACACTGGCTATTGAAACCTCGTCCCCTTCCTCTTCATCTTATATATGAAACTATACAAAGAGAGGCATCTAATTGCACTCATCCTAATATTATATTTCTACTTGGTTTGAAAGATTCGAGATCAAAGAATCAAGCACAACATTCCCATTCTTTGGTGTATAAGAGATTTTAAAGTCAAAAGACGGAAGGTAATCCACAAAAATCCCCTACCAAATTTTAAAATCTTGTTGAGAGAAGATATAATATAGGGTTTTGAAGTCAAAATACAAAATAAAAATTTCTACAAAAATGGTGAGTTACCATATTTTGAGAAATTTCATAACAAATTATTGTTCTAGATCATGGGAAGGATAATTCTTCTCCTTTAGTCTAAGATGATGTGATCCATATTCTACTACAAGATAGCCACGCATAAGAACACACCCCAACCCAGAACATAATGCATCAAAAAAGACAACATTGCCCTGCTTGGCTTTCAGATGAGTCAACACTGGTGCAGTAGTCAACATATGCTTCAGCTCAGCAAAAGTACTCTGACATTTATCATCCCAACCAAAATTTACCCCCTTTTAGGGTAGATGAGTCATTAGTGAATCCAATGTTGAGAATTTCATTATGAACATACATTAATATACATCTATTCCCATGATGCTCTGGATCTCGAAGCCATTTCGTATTTTCTCCCACAACATACATGCCTTCCCCAAATAATGATCAATTGATACACCCTGTTTAGACACCATATGTCCCATGAAATTCACTTTTGAATCTAGAAATCACACACTGAACACATGGCATAAAGTATGTTAATTCATAAAATATTCAAAACTATACTAACACGTTGCACATGATCTTCATTAGACATAAAATAAAGAATAATTTCATCCAAAAATACTTCCACAAATGTATCATGATACACAATGAAAATATTGTTCACTAAATCTAGGAATACTATATGATAATTTTATAGGGTAAACATCATAACAAGGTAATAAAAGTGCCCATACCAACTCTGAAATATAGTATTATGAATTTTAGATTCTTTTATCGTCAACTTATGATAACTAGATCTATGGAAGATCATAGAAAACCAATTTTCACCTTTTAATAGATCAAGAAGATCACCATTATATGGAAAAAATATTTGTTCATTATCGTAACTTGACTGAAATATAGAAAATAAACACATAAAAAATGAGATCCATCGTATTTCTTGGTGATGTGAAAGAGGGCCACCCAAGGTGACACACTAGGGTGTCTATTTCCTTTATCAAGAATATCGCCCAACTAGGTCATATGTTCTATCAGCTTTGCTGGTTCTATTCGGTAAGAGGGGATAAATACTAATGGAGTAACATGAATTAAGTTAAAGGAAAACTCATCCTCTCTCACCAGCAGAAAACTAGATAAATATTACGAGAAAACATAATAATACTCATGGATAAATGGAGCAATATCACCACCCATTGAATCTCGCACCAGGTCCATAGAAAATAAAAAAAATCACCTTACCCAACACTAGATAAGAAAGTCATGCTCTTGTCAACCATGGGTCCCATTCTCCTTGAAAAATAAGAGACACACCACTGGGTTTAAAAATTTAGTCCCATAAAGATAACAATCAATTCATGCTTTGTTTAAAATGATCCAATCCATCTTAAATATTACGCAAATAGATTTCATTTCAAGAACTAAAGAACTCCAATCTAGCTCGACATCTGATAGAGAGAAGACACATGTTGGTTCACAGAGACTCTACCCTCTCTTCATACCATGTGGTGTAGTAATATACATTGTACATGATAGTTTCTGTATAAATATATTAAGAAGGAAAACAATACAAGATGAAATAAATGAGTGATATGCACTAGTATAAAAGAGAACAATCACTAGTGATGAATAAATGGTAATGATACATCTCACATTAGATGTACATGTGTCTGTATCCTCTAGAAAATCTTCCACTCAGTGATGAAGCGTCATTTCGAATTCCTAGGGCTAGGACACTTTTATCATTAATGAATTTTATTTCCCTATAGTTTTAGAAGTTAATTATGTTACTGTACCACTAAGTGTAGTAGATAAGTAATGGAAAGACCCTTATATGTGTCTTGAACGTCGACAAGAGTTACTATTCTTAGGTTCCTCAGTGAAATCCCTCCAACAGTATCTCAGAATTCCACATTGGTAGTAAGTTAAAGAAATTCCCACTGAGACTATAAGATGTCTGTAATGAATTTGAAATCAAGAACATCTTTTAGGATCATCAAAATTTATATTTCCATTAATGTATTCATCACTAACACTTGGTGAAAAAGGAACTCCCATTGACCCAGAATTTCCATCCAAGTCCATCTCAACCATCACCCCCCTTTCTAGTACAAGAATATAAGTGTTCAGATTCAACTAGAAAACCTGAGAACATATAACTGATCAAATTTCTATCTCTATCCGTCGAGCCTTCATCCTCTCAACAGATATAATCATAGGAGAAAACTACACCATCTTATAAAATCAATTTTAATACTCAGTCTCGTTTTTTTCATCATGATCAAACATGAAAAACTCTATAGCCTGAATCAACACCATCAACTCTATGTATAACTATTTAGTGAAATGAAAATTTAATTATTTATACTGAAATCCCTCATATTCCCCTCTTACACATGTCCTAACATCTTTTTCTTGGTCCCTCTAGCATGAAGGTGGAATGATTCACCCTTATCACACTTGGGTATTAAAGAAATCAAACAGACGTTCTATCATTCCAAAAAAATCCAAAACATGTTGAGGATCAGTGGGGCCTTCGATGACTGGTGGGTTTTGGTGAAGGAAATCTTGAGAAATATTATAAGGATTAACCCTCAAGGATCCACAGTTGATACATGAGAGGGAACTGAAGGTTGTTCTTTCCACATAGCATTCACAGTGAGGGGAATCACCAAAACTAGATTTAGATCAACAAAAGGATTTGTTTGATGGGGTTCAGTAGTAGCCTTTTTCTGAATCTGATTCACATGTCTTCTCAGAGGAATGATGCTACACAACATCAGTAAACAATAAGAAAACATTATATTAACAATCGAATTGAGTAACATGAGGAAATATTCCCTATATAATGAACAAAAAGATTTTTATTTCGATCTATCAAAGTCATTATATAGAAAATACTAGAAAAATTCATTATTCTTTAGTCCCTAACCCACCCTTGGGAAATACGGATTATTAAAGTGGGAGATAGACATGCACTCAATCACAACTACCTCCTATGTCCCAAAAGATTTGAAGAAGGTAAACATGGTTCAAGATAGAACCTAAACATAGTCTCTCTAATTTTAGTTTTTTTACAAACAAGGCTAGGTAACCTAGTATCCCGATAAATGAGCTAGCTCTAACATGACCAAAATTGTGTTCCTAATCCCTAATGGTTGGCGACTATCACCAAGAATTATACAGCATACAATTGAGATCTATTTATGGTACATGAATGTGGAAGAAAAAAAAATAGCATGCATATCAAATGAAAACACTATTGGGATTCAGGTACAAGAATAAAAAAAGGCATAATCCCACCCTACTACAACCCAACGTACTAAATAATTAAAACAATGCCAATATCATAAAAGACACAACACACTAAGACCAAAGATCAATAATTGGATCCACCTCTTGTAGATCCATTCCCTTTGGTCAATCCTCGAAAATGAAACTCTACAACCCCTATATGGAAAAATTATGGCTTGAGACAAAGCATAGAAGGTTACCATGAAATATTTATTAATATATTCCAAATATAGATTTTTATAATGAAATGATTTCAATTTTCAATGTAAATAGGTTTTTAAATTTAAAATATTTTTTATGAAAAACATTCTATACATTTTCAAAATGATGGAAAATACATTTAAAGCACATGCTTTACATTAAAAGATATGAAAAAATTCTATAACAATGTATTATGTGAAACATTTCTATAAAACAGTTTATATAAATTCATAAGCCCGATAAACTATTTCAATCAAACAATGACATACATTTATATCTCAAATATAAATAAACAAGAAAGAAAAACGGTCATAGAAAAATTAAATGATAGTATTAACCATATATAGTATTTCTCAAAATCAATGTGAACTAATTAAAATTTGTATACATACATCCCTATAAAATTGTCCAAGGGATACTCGTCCCCAACCCATCGGGGATGGGACCCACTACATTTGTTTTGGAATTTTTTCATAGTGTAGAGTGTATCCAAATAACTCACTAACAATCTAAGGCTTACATGAGCCCCTACAAATTTGGTGTACTATTTTAAGACTTCTTAAAAATATGATCAGTCACATTTATCCTTTTAAAAAATCTAATTTCATTACAATTAAAACCAAAACATGTTTTATTCAAAAACATTCATTTTTTCACATGACAAAACCACTGCATTTCTATCAATTCATTTTAATCCATTGTAAAATTTGATAATCAATAAAAAAAATTATTTCCGTTTAAAATATACATTTTACAATAAAATTCATCAAATTAATTGAATTTATTTTTATAAAATAAAAAATTTAAATTCTAAATTCTAAATAAGACAATTTTCAAAAAACCCACCCCGATTTAATGAAATTGGTGTTTTTTCAAAATTTCATCGTCCAAACAATTTCAAATCTCCCAGTTTACTAAAATTATCTTTTAAAAAATAAATTGAAAGAAAGATAGTGAATTTTAATTTATGATATTAATTTAAATAAACCAATAAATACGATGGTAATCTATTTTTAAAATCAGGATGGAACCACCTACCTATTTTCTAAAGAACGACACTCGCAACGAAACCCGTCAATTAGATTGTAGGTCAAAGAGACCTTGAAACATAACCTAGAAGCAATATTCATCACCACCAAGAATAGATAAAGTGATTCCTAGTTGAGCCATTAAATTCCTAAGATGATAGGTGGAGAGAGGATCTTGAAGAATGTTAGATAATGTTAACTCGGGAATGTCAATGCAAGCGAAGCAATGATCCAAAGTTGATTGGATCAAACCCGTTGGAGGGGAACCTCTAAACAATAACTATTAATGGTCAAGGGTTGTGATCCAAGCGGTATGGAATGAAAAGGACTGAGTATAATTTCCAACGATATATTAAAAAAATTTACTTGGGCTATGTCACAATGTGTACCCCGGGGTCATGACTTGTAGTGCATGCATCATTTGTTACACCGAAAAACTCATCGAATCGGATTAAAAAATGAAATTTAATCCCTACACGATTTGTTCCTCTAGTACATGATATGTACCTACTCATGACATGATCTCCCTATTCATGACACGATCTCCCATTCCATGACATGAAACCTGCCCCACGTACACAATGTGTACTTCAGTTACATGGCATGTACCTATTCAAGTGTCTGTAGTAAACCCAGAAAAAACACCTCAAAGGATTTTTAACTGAAAGGGAACATAGAAACGTTTTAAAATGTACCTGATCATGACAATGAGATGATACATTAAAACTATTGATTAAAACCAAAAAAACATTCGATGAGAAATATCATATTGGTAATATCATATAATCATTTATATGATTTCTGAATCATGAAACCTTATTTTCATTATATGGTACCCTGGGATTACCAATGGTCATTAATTTTCATCATATATTCAAATACATCATGATGGTTTGTAAGGAAAATGTGAATTATCAATCTAATAAACCCAAAAAATATCATTCCAAGTGCAAAATATGGCCCATTTTGTTTCAATAGATGAAAATTTATTAAAAGACAAAATTTCCCTATTATGAGTTATAACCCCAAGGTAAAACTAAAAAAGAGCAACGATCACTTGTATTATCAATAGAGTGATTTATTTATATGTAAAACCTCATTTTAACTTCCTTAAAAAAATTAGAATGTTACCCTATAATTATCCTCAATGTTTACCATGTGGTTTTATTCTTTTATCTTTGTTTTCATAAATCTATTTCCCTAGGTATCTTCTAAAAATTCACTAATACCACCGATAAATAACCCACCCTAATAGTGTAGAGTTGTTGGTTTCACATTTACATTGCTTATTGATATATTAGATCATATCAGAAAAAGATACAGCTATTTTTTAGTCTTGGTAAACTAGATACATACTTGAGTATAAAATTACATTTGAATAAATGTCATAAATCATAATGAATGAAAAAAATAAATTAAATAAATTCATTCAAAAGTAAATTATTCATATCTTGTGGAAATCATAAAAACTAATGGAGAGGTAAAATAAACAATAAAAATTATGTAATGTTGAGGAAATAATGAATCAATAAGGCATAATCAATATATGTTGGTAGAGAACTACACACACATTTCATTTAATCAACAACTTCAGAAAAATAAATTGATAAGGTGTAATAAAAATGTATAGTTATATAACTGAACACACATATCATTTAATCAATAGCTCAAAATTTATCCATGGATTATATCAATGTAATAATATAATATATAATAATAAATATATTCACAAAAAATGCATTTTTTACATTTCTACATCATTATCTCAAATATCAAGATATCTATATGATCAAATCCTATCACGAGATAGTTTAATGATATGTAAAAAAACCCATTTAATACTAGATTTTTTATTCTCTTTCTGAGATTATCGTTTCATCGAGGCGATATATAATTTTCGGTTCCACCAATAAATACTTCTCAAATGCATTAAAAATGTATTTAATGATCAATATAATTCATGAACAACATGACATATCAACAAATATATGCATTGATTAATGAATAAAAATATAAATATTTCCCCATTAAATCAAATAAAATTAAGAGTAATAATAAATATTTAAACATTGCATATTTTTTAAGAAATAATCATATCTTTGATATACAATCTGGTTATTTTGTGTAAATATATTTCTAATGATCATAATAAATTTAATATTTCAATAGAAATATAATGGTTATAAAAATTTATCATGAAAGGTAATATTAAAACATTACATGATCAAACTGATCATCAACTATCTAGATAATGGATAAAGATTTTTTTCATTATATAATATCTCCCATGGATAATATATAAAACAAATTTTGGTTTTCATTGATTAATTGAAATACCATAAAAACATCATCACAAACATTATTAAAGAAAATACGATTTTTACTCTCAAAATAACAGTTAAAAACTATTGAATTTATTGAATATTAGTAAATCAATTATCATTAAATATATTCTTTTAAATTTTTATACCAATATTTAAGGAAAAGTGTTTTCATGATGGTTTGAATGTTTTGATCATATCGATTATGTTTAGACAATGATTCCTTTTACAATTTATGTAAAAAGTAAAATGTACGATGTTTAAAAAATTTTATGAAGATTGTAATTAATTCTTTTTAAGAATATAATCATGGATAAATATACTTTAAATACAATTCATTCATAATCAATTTCAGTTAAAATGATACTCATAAGTTAACCGTACAAAAAAATCATAATACGCTGAATTGAGTATTAATAAAATAAGTGATAATGGGATTCATATGTAAACTCACATAAAAATCGTATAAACAAAACACATAATTATAAAATAAATGACACACATAATCTTTCAATCTCAAGGACAGAGAAGAAGTAATACATTACAATGAATTCAAATTGAGTTATGCAATTATTCACCACTTGGTAAATTATTTGTTAAATCCCCTAGGATGAAATAATTAAATTTAAAACATAAATGTAAATAAAATATTAATTATTAATTATATTACATTTAATATTATATTTATATGAACCATAAAAAAATATTATGATCATAACATTACAATAAACATTAATCAAAGGAAATTGAGACAAAATCCACAAGGCCTTGTTTCATTTTGGTTGAATTAACATTGAACTCTTATATAATTGTTTTAGTAATTTTATTAATTTATAAAATATCTATATTCATGTTTATAATTTCATATATAATTATATTGTAACATCACACCACCCATTCACTAATAATATTTTATTATTATTTTAATTATTTCAAATTTTAATTTCCTTGTTATCCCAATAGTGTTTTCCATGAATGGTATATTTCTTCTATAGGATATATTTTTATTATATTTAGAGTGAAAATTATGTAATAATATCATATTTAATTAGTTATTTCCTTTTTAAACTTTTCATTAATGTTTCACTAAGAAAATGAGTCATATCACTTTGAAAGACTATGCACCATATATACACAAGAACAACCATATCAATAACATAATGTGTGAAAGGGTCATGAAGTTGATGATATAAAAATATAAAATAATTATTTAATTTATTATTTATTTTATATTGTCATTATTTCCCTAATTAGGACTATCCATGTGAGTCTATCTGTCAAAACCTGTCCCATGGGGCCCCTATCATGACTACCCCAAGATAACCTTCCATAGTACAAGGGTTGACAACTAGCACCGAAAGACAAAACCATGATAAATAATAAGGCATTTCATTTAAACATACTAACACACAGTCCAAGAATACAACGAGCACAACCGACACAGTAAAACTAAGGTAGTAAAAATTTGCGTACTGAAGGTAAAATGGGTGAGTACATTATGTAATGGGGAGTGGAATACGAGCCCAACTAAAAGGTATAATTAAAACAAAAAATCACTTCCCAGAATATTCTACCAAGGTTCCTACCAGTAGTGTAGGTACAATACATAGTCGGTCGTCACTACGACACATCATGTCTAAATTACCACCTCTGAGCACTGTTTACTCCTGGCTCCCAAACCTCAGCCAAGTTGTGTGTATCTACACAAGACATAACTAGCTGTGTGTGATGACCGTGCATGTGTGAGTATAATAATGCACAATAGGGACCCTGAGAAACCCGGGGGACTCTTAGATTACCACAAAAAAACCTCAATGCAAGACCTCAATCATAATGCATGAAGCCTGAGTCAGCTCATACCAGTTATTCAACTCAAAGATCAAGAATATAGATGATTAGTTTTAAGCTATATCAACATATTACTTTTAGAAGAACCAAAACTGATTTACAAATATGTTGTTCTATTATCGACCCACTCTTGGGCGTAAGTCGCAATTCCATGACTGTCCACTGTATGACTGGTCCTCATCAGGCCACAGTACTAGTTATCCTCAAAGGGTTTCTAGAATGTTGATACAAACAGGGTAGCTAGAATGCAGATCCACACAAGGTCACTGGAAATTTAAACTTCCTAGGGTTGCTCGATGCTGGTCCACATAGAGTCGCTAGATGTTGATCCTCGATGATTCGGTCTAAAATAAGTCCTTGTCGTTTATCTATGATGTTGATTGACACAGTGTCTCTATAATGCTGATCCACACAGGATCATTACATCAATGACAGCCAGCCAAATGGTTCCCCAAACCCGGTGTAGTCAAGTACCATATAATCTACTTCTCGAGATATTTTTCGTAACTCGATGTCCACTATTCTCTATAAAGGAGTAACCCAAATGACTGCCATGTCGTAAGGGTTCCAATGCGATAGATGCCGCGTCAATTAGACGCCTAGTCTGTGAGTTATTAGTGTTTTATTACCGGGGGCCTGGTTTGATTCATGTTCAATCCAACTCGTTCGTACTCCAACATTCTACACAATTCGAGTGGAGTATTCTAAATTTTTCATCTCACTCTAAGGATCCCAGCGCTGTATTGGGTTCCTCAAACTCATATTTGGATTTCATGTTATGTAATTTTAATCAAAACTCGGTTTGGATGGGTCTGGGTCTGGTTCAACCCTGTAGGATCGACCCGACACTGCCTGGCCCACTAGGAGGACGTGGACATGGCCTCAGTGGGGCATGGACCCACCCACTAGGGGTGCGGCCCAGCTCATAGGGAGCATATCCCAGCGCAAAGGGGGCACGTCTCGGCCCTCAGGGGGAGTGGTCCACTTCACACGGGGGGCACCGCCTGGACCCCAGGGGCACCGCCTGACCCGCAAGGGGGGCGCTGCCGAGTACGCAAGGGTGGCGTAGCCCAGCCCTTACGGGGGAGTGGCCTAGCCCACAGGGGGCATGGCCCAGCCTACAGGGGTCGTGGTTTAGCACGTTGGATGGTGTGGGTCCCACCCTATCTATCGCGGGGGGAAGTTCCCCCCCCATTTATCTTGAATGACTAGGCCGTTTGGGATCCAAAGCGATCGCACCACGTGGGGCTGGCTGGTCGCCATGGGACCCACAGTAATTGGGTCCCTCCTCAATCATGGCATCGAGGAGCGACCACCTCCTTTGATGTGTAACAGTGCACCACTCCGCCTTTGCGGCCGATGTTGTCAGTAGCCCTGCTAAATCCCCACGGCTAAGATGTTGTGGTCTCTACATTCTATGGCATGTGGTGGCATTTCTCCAGCCAGCCGATGTCGGCCGCCTACTTATCGTCGTGGCCTCCTCTTGCGGCGTGTGATGGTGTGCCGCTAACACCACGGTCGGTCAGCGACGAGAGATGCCATAGCCTACCAGCATGGGTCTCTAGTGCCACTGCACTGGTGTGACACTGATGCTCTTTTTCAAGACTCTAAGTGAGCTCACGTGGTCTATTTTTCTATCTGATCGCACATATGGGATTCTCGGGTCGTCTCCTTCCCATCTCAGCCATCAAATTTGAGTTTTGTCCATCCCGAATATTAGCCTACATTGAATGCAACAGTATAACAATAGACAGAAGGACTGGAACTTGTATTTTTGGCTCGTGCCCTCCATGTTAGCATCTTATCATGTGAGAAGAAAAAATATTAAAAAACTCTTGAAATTTAAACAAGGAAAACCATACATTGTGATTCGATGGAGAGTGTATCACGTTTGTTGATGGGTTGGAGTTCGTTGATCTCGAAGAAAGACTCCAATGATGCTGCTCTGACTATGATCTTTGGATCCTTCTGGATGGATCCGTTCTTCGTCAATAGGCACCTCCAAAATCCTTCTCTCCCAAAAACACAACCCCTTTCGCCAACTAATTCAAAAAGGGAGACGATGTGAGTTATCATTACAACACCCAATAAAGAGAGGTTCATTAATTTGTGCAATTAATGAACCTTTTAATTTCATGTAGGGTGGTTACTCATTTTTTTCTAATCAGTCATTAAATTTCTTGTATTAAATTCCTGACCACTCCTTGTGGTCCCCACCACCAAAACCTAAAGAGTCATGGATGATATTTAAAATAAAATAGATTTATTTTATTAATCCTCCATGAAAACCGCAAAAAACCAAATTCATATCTCAACCCACAGTATCCGATATTAAGGTTACCTTATGTGAATCACGGCGTTGCGAGTTCATCGGTGCCCTTAGATTTTAATTCGAACACAAGTTCAAAAGTTTCTATTTCCTGCTCAAATGATTATTGAACGTACAATTTGAATGTTTAGAGTTCTATTTTGGGAACACTAGGAATTAGAATAAAATTCCATCAGATTTCACAGCCTCAGAATAGTTCTATATAATTATAAAAGACACAAAAGATTATGGTTTTTACATTCTCCCCACCAGAGTGAATTTCATCCCCATAAGCCACAGCTTAGACTAAGGAATAAAATGGGTGTACTGAGATTGTATCTAAGCCTCCCACACCCATATTCTCTCTTGGAGGTTCATGTGCTTCCAACAAACATGCACTATAGATATCGATCATCCATGAAGGACCCGGTCATATCGATCCTCAATATTAACTTGAACATCTGTAAATGTCTCCCCATCATCAATGAACAACTCTCCCCAGTCGATAATGTCTGAGGGTTCATGTACATACTTCTTAGTTGTGACACATGGAAAACATAAAGCACTTGATGCATCTGTGGGGGAAGATATAGGAGATACGCCACCTCACCCACTATACTAAGAACCTTAAAGGGTCCGATGAACCTCATAGATAACATGACACCCCGACCAAATATCTAAAACTCTCATCGAGTTGAGACATGTAGGAAGACATTGTATCCCTTCTTAAACTCCAAAGGTCTTCATCTCATATTAGTATAAGACATCTGCCTACTCTGTGTAGTATTCAACTGCTCTTGGATGATCTGCACCTTCTCAATGGTATCCAATCACAACTCTGGACCCATATGTGATGACTCCCCAGGGTCTATCCAGAATAGAAGTGATCCCCATGGTCGATCATAAAATTCATCAAATTGTTCCATACATATGGTGAAGTGATAGATATTATTGTATGATAATTACAAAAAGGGAATGTGATCCTCCCAACAACGACTACAATATAGGATGCAAGCATGAAGCATGTCCTCGAGTGTCTATATGGTCTGCTACAACTGACCATCCGTCTGAGGTTGAAAGGCGGTGCTCAAACATTGCTGAGTCTTGAACATATATTGTAATCCTTTCCATATTTAGGATGTAAAACATATTTCATGGTCATATATGATCATTTATGTCACCCCATGAATCAATACAAATATCCTATGCATAGAGACATCCCACGCCCTTTACTGATCCTTGCTCTTATATGAGTAATAAGTTGGTCGACTTAGTGAGTCGGTCAACAATATCCCATATAGAATCATTCATACTGGACATACATGGTATCACAATCACAAAATCAATGGATATACCATCTAACATCCTCTCTGGTACCTCTAATGGTTTTCCTAAGCATATAATAACCTGATTATTTCCCTTCAAATAATGAAAATTGATGCATCATGGAACAAACGATGCCACGGATTTCTTCATCCCTGGCCACTAGGGTTGATGCCCGACGTCCAGGTACATATTCGACACACTAGGATGTACTACCAGAGGGGACGTATGTAACTCCCTCAATAACTCCTCCCGTCGCCCCACTGTTACCATGGTAGATCCTTTGAAGAGGATGATGTGATCCCCACCTTCATAAAATCCATCAGGTCCATATCCCGAGGATATCTGAGCACGTCGAGCCTAGCAGTCAATGTCCCCGATCTATTCCTTCCTAACTCAATGAATTAGTGGTGGAGTGACTATCATAGATTGGAGGTATGCTAGTCCATCCCAATACATGAAAGATACCTGTAAAACGTCTAGATTCTCTATCACCTCACATAGTAATTATAGAAGAGACCTCCTACTGAGTGAATATTCTACCACGTTCCCCTTACCAAGAGAATACACTATCTCAATATCATAGTCCTGGAGAAACTCCATCCATCACCGCAGTATTAGGTTCAGATCCTTCTATGAGAAGATATAACTGATACACTTGTAATTAGAGCAGACTGTAAAATGTTCTCCCATCAACTAGTGTTTCCACATATTCAGGGTGAAGACCAAAATTTCTAACTCTAGGTCATGGTTAGCGTAGATCTTCTCATGTTGTCTCAGATATCATTGACCATAAGCATTCACTACTCACTCCTTCATTAGGACACATACAAGTCCAGTTATTGATGCTTCGTAGTAGACTTCATACCCAACACCCGCTTCTGGATCCTCAATATTTGGGCACTTGTCAGTCTCTACCACAGCTCTTGAAAATTATACTATCATCTCTCTGTCCACACAAAGGGTTTTCCCTTCTTCTTCAATGCTGAAAAGGGTTCTACAACTCCAGAAAAGTTAGGTATGAATCTCTTGTAATACTTAACCAACCAAAGGATACTCCACAACTCGGTCACACTCTTGGGTGTATCTCAAGAAAGAACAACCTCTATCTTTTTTGTATCCATTGAAACTACAGCCTCTGAGATAAAGTGTCTCGGAAAGTGGACCTATTTTATCCATAACTGGCAATTTGGGATCTTACAATAAAGTTGGTTCTCTTGATGTTTATCCAATACTATTGACAGATGATAGGCATGCTCCTCCTTTAATGCCGAGTATATTAATATGTCGTCAATGATGACCACCACGAAGCGATCGACGCATGGATGGATGATCTTGTTCAAGAGTCCCATGAAAACATTAGGGGCATTGGTCATGAAAATTGGCCTATCCAGGAACTTATTTTGGCCATACCGACATCTGAAGTTCATCTTCTGCACATCCTCATCTCGTACCCTTGGATGATGATAGCATGATCTCGTGTATGTGTTCAAAAACTTATGATCACTCTTCAGCTGATTGAAGATATAATCAATCATCGGAAGTGGATACTTGTTCCACACAGTCACCAGGTTTAGGGTCCAATAATCCACACCGAGCCTCAAACTTCGATATTCCTTCTTAGCAAACAAAATCAAGGTTTCTCATGGAGAAGAACTGGGACTTATGAACCCCTTACTCTTCAAGTCCACAAACTATACATTTAACTCAAGAAGATCTGCATGATCCATTTGATATGATGGTGTATATATTGGTGTAGTCTTAGGGTATAGGTAGATGATGAAGTACACCTCTCTATGAGGATGTACTCCCAGAAATTCATCAGGGAATAAATCAGTATACTGGTCCACCACTATAGGATAAGTTATACTCTCAACGTCAACTTCTCTAAGGGTATGTCTACCCAACTGATATGTCACCAGCTACACCCTCCTCTGGGAAATACCATCCTATTATGAAAAGTTTCTCCTCTCACCGGTGAATGATAACATGGACCCATCCTCACTGACACACCACACTTTGTGCCTAATGTATTCAATCTGAGCATGGACAATAGATAACCAGTCCATACCAAAGATGACATCGTATGGCCTGGATACCAATAATAGAAGATCCTAGTGAAGGATCCCTCCTCTTAGAGAAATCCCACAATACTGTCACTAGTGTGTTATCGTTGAATATTCTCCTTCAGTAGTCTTTAATCGCATGTAATGAGCCGTCAACTTCACAGGAATCTCGGAGCTCTGAACGAGGATTATGTCAATGAAAAATTTATTGGAACCTATGCCTATAAGTACTAAAGTTAAGTTGGATTAGACACAAATCATACCTCGAATCATCTCTTGAGTTCCATGGTCGTAGGCCTCAGCTTCCTGGATATGAGCTCGTCCCTATCCACCTGCTCACAATGGTCGGGGGTGCACCACCTAAAGGTGGTGGAAGAAGAACATCGAGTCACCGCCCACCACCTGCTTCACGACTAGTTCCCCCGCCACATCCGACTACTTCTTGTGGACCTAACCACTCGAATATCTACCTCTTCCTTAGTGGTACCTTTACTATCTGTTGGTCGTCAGTGTGGCTGATCAGGCAGTCATGAGCCGTGTGACCCTTCCCGCCATAGGTGAAGTGCAGTCTGCTCTTATGCTGGCATGCTTCACATCTTGAGTCTCACACTGATGACCCAAATTCTTGGGGTCATCCACCAGAAGGTCGGTTCTACATGGACCTCTTTGTCATCTTCCTAATACCATATGTAGATGACTCTTCAATGTGTCTCCTAGTGGTGGGTCTTGTTGTTGGTGTCTGCTCAGCAAGGATGCTATACATATATATTTCTCTCTATAATAATCTAGCATGCATCCAGATGATGAGAGATGTCTTCAATGCTCTGATCTCCCATCGGAGTCCCTAATCAATGGTCTGATCCATGATGAATGGATCCCACACCATGTCATTAGATAAGTTCAATAGGACGGGGAACATCACCGAATACTGGCCCACAGTCAGTCTTCCCTGATACAAGTGTATATAATCTTTTATATGCACAAAGCGTAGAGTCACTACAACGAACTCTACCTGGAATAGGCCTTTGAAATCTGCCTTGGTGAGGGTCTCCTCGTCGTGTATCTAGAGCATCAAACTTCAACATCACCCTGATGCACATTGGAATAGAATGGAACTTAAGGGAACCATATAGTCGGCTGATGTCCCAACAAGGCGAAAAACTCTATCCACAGCCTCCAGCCCGTCCTTAGTCATCTGTGATTCCATCTCTCCCTTGAACCTCAGAGGCCTCTCTGGATGAAACTCATGGAATGCACTGCATCGATGTGAACCATATGATAGTGGGGCTGGTCACAATAACTTTCCAATGGGTAGTGGTGTTGTTGGAACACCACCCAATGGTACTATCTCCATATGAGTTCCTTGTACCAAAGCCTCTTTCCTTAGTGAACCATCATCGTGTACTCTCTCGTAAATTCTGGTCGGCTCACTATGTGGAGGAATCCTAAAAGAAAATAGGTGCACCATTGTCAATAACTAATACACAGTGAGATGACTCAAATCTGATCAATGTAATAACATTTCCAAAAAACAAACAATTTTTGTTTTCACGCACCATGTCAGAAATCACTATTTTGGGTACTGGTGTAGGGATATTTCTGCCACTGCACCAACACTGGCTACCTCAATCTAAATACCACACTCAAAACACTTAACACTATTTCTCTATTAAAATGATCATATTTCTAGTTCTTTGGTAGAACCTCCACTTGATACAACCTTTTCATGACCGGTCCCCTGGGGCCCATGTCCTGACAACCCCATTCCCACCTTCCATAGGCCAGGGGTTGGTGACTATCACCAAAAGGCATTTCCCAAAAAAACGGGAAGGCATTTCCATTAAACAAACAAACTCACAGTCCATGAATACAACCAGCACAACCAACATAATAAAACAGCAGTATTAAAAATATGTGTACTAAAAGTAAAAAAGTGTGAGTATTGTTTATAAAGGGAGTCAAAATACAAGCCCAACAGAAAAGTACAACAACATCCTAAAAACAGCTCTCAGAATCGTCCTCCAACATTCATACCTGAAGTATAGGTATAGCTCATGATCGGTCATTATTGTGGCATGTCATGTCTAAAGGATCACCTCTAAGCACCATTTAGTCATGGGTCCCAAATTACAATCAAAACTATCCATCGTCTGCACAAGACACAACAAGTTGTGGGTGAAGCCCATGCAGGTTTGAATATAACTATACTTAGTAGTGACCTCGAGACCCCCAAAGGTGTCCTAGAGTTCCACAATTGAAAAACCACAAGGAAAGACCTCCATCAAAAATAACAAAGCAATTGTCAGCTCACACTAGGTATACAACTCAACGACCAGGAATATAAGTGATTTGTTATATGTTAAATCATATTATTCTTTTTAGATGTTCCACAACTGTTTGACAAAGATGTTTTTCTATTACTGATCCACTCATGGACATATGTCAGAATTTCCTAACAAGCCACTATATGGTTGGTCCTTGTCGAGTCACGCTACTACTGGTCCAAATAGGGCCACTATAATATTGATCCATAGAGGGTTGCTAGAATGATGATCCATGTAGTGTCGCTGGAATGGTGATCCAAATAGGGTCACTCGTTACTGATCCACAAGGGTCGCTGAATGATGATCCTTGATGAGCCACTCTAAAAAATGACCTCGTCATGTAGCTATGATGTTGATCTACACAGGGTCGCTATGATGCTGATCCACACATGATCGTTACTTCAATGATAGCCAGCCAAAGGGTTCCCCGCATGAGGTGCACTGTAGTATCATATAATCTGCATCTTGAGATATTGGTCACACCTCATCTACCACTAAGCTTTACTAAAGAATAACCCAATGGACCACAATGTTTTAAGGTTTAAAATGTGACAAATGGTGCGTCATTCCCTTGTCCGTGAGTTATAATCATTTATGTAATGGGGGCCTAGTTGAATTCTGGTTTGATCCAACCTAGAAAAAAACCTACATTATTCAAAATTATAGGGGAGTATACCAAAAGGACCATATCTCTTAAATTATCCCAGTACCATAAACAGTTCATCAAATAGACATCTAGATTTCATGATATGGTATTTAAAGAAAAACTGGGCCTGGATGGGTCCGGGTCCGGGTTGACCAGGTCAGACCGACCATGTTGGAGGCAACCTGACCCGACCTAGGTCCCACACAACTCACTCCATACCGGTTTGATTAGGCCCAGATGGGATGGGCCATAGTGGGCTATGCCTGTAGGGTTGCGGTCTGGCTCGACCTGCTGGGAGGGAACAGTCCAGCCAGCTGGGTGGCATAGCCTGGCCCACTAAGAGGTGTGGCCCAGCCTAGCGGGGGTGTATCCCGGCCTGAATGGGAGCTCAACCCAGCCCCAATGCGGGTGCGGTCCAACCTGTAGGGGGTGCGGCCTGGAACGCCCTAGGGTGCAGCCCAGCACACACAGTTGTAGGAGTGCGCATCCCATCCAGCATGGGTGAGTGGCTTAGCCTACAGGAGGGCACGAGAGCATCCATATCTAGAATAGGGGTAAAAAACTCGCCCTTTTTCCCAAATATCTTGGTCATTCAGGATCCAAAGCAGAGGCATGATGTCGCATCACCTAGTTTCCATGGGACCTGCAGGAAGTGGGTCCCTCCTCCACCGCGACATTGAGCCGTGACCACCTCCAGTAGCACGGGACGATGCACCACTCCGCCTTCACAGCCAACCGATGTCGGCCACCTTGACCGGATACTGCAACTAAAATACCACGACCTCCTCCTCCTGAAGCACATGAATGCGTCCTGCCACCTCCAAAACCGGTTGGTGTTGGCCGCCAACTGGCCACCGCGACCAACTATCGCGGCCACCACCTAATGTGTTTGATAGCATGTCGCGACCACCATGATCAACCGGTGCTGGCAACCATCATCACTTACTGAAAAGGTTCGCTGGTGTTGTCACGCCAGTGGACATTCTCTGGCCAACACGTGAGTTCTGGAGGACTATTTTACAATCTGATTGAACCTACGTGCCTCTCTGGTCATCTCCTTGACTTCTTAACCATCATATTTGAGTTCTGTCCAACCTGAAAAATCAACCGTGTAGAATGCAACAATTGAACAAGAGACACAGGGACCATACATTTTTCGTTTCTCCCACACCCTCTACGTTATCATCTTATCAAGGTAGTATATAAGATATTCAAGAACTCATAAAATTTATACAATACAAAACCTATCTTTTGATTCGTTGGTGAGCATCCCACATTTGAAGATGGGTCGGTGTTCGTCGATCCTGAAGAAAGCCTCCATTGACGATGGTCAAATGAAAAAATTTGGTTATTGTTTGATGGATTCAATCTTTTTCATCAGGGTCCTCCAAAATCATCACCTCCCTAAAATACCTCTCTTTTTTCAAAAAATTAAAAAAGAGTGACGATGGGAGTTAGTTTTACAACACAAAATTAAGAGAGGTTCGTTGATTGGTGGAATTATTGGACCTCCCTAATTACATGAAGGGAGGTTACACATTTTTCTGTAACTGGGAATTTAATGTCTTGTATTAAATTCCTAACATCCCCTTGTGGTCCCCACCACCAAAGCCTAAATAAGTGTGGTGGATATTTAAAATAAATTAGATTTATTTTATTTATCTTCCACGAAAAATGCCAAAACCATCTTCCTCTCTCAACACACTACAGTCGAGGCTATGTTTCCCTTAATTGAATCCCAGTGCTGTGAGTTCAATGGTGCCCTTAGATTTCAATTTCGAGTACTGATTCCAAATTTAGGATTTCCCAGCCGCACATTTACTGATCATACCTTAAGAATGTTTAATATTATCTTTCGGGAACATCGTGCATCATAATCAAATGCCATCAGATTTTGTAACTGAAAAATATGTTTATATAATTAGAAAAATACAAGGAAACAACATATTTTTACACTATGGTTGGAAAAATGTATATTCGTTCATAGGGATGATATTTTCTATTCAGACAAGAAATGACTTTCTTTCCCATTTAATGGATGAGAAGATGGGAAATGTTATGAAATAAAAATAATTTTGTTACAGTATATGGGAGATACTATTTTTATTATATTTAATGTGTTAATACAAATTGATGATTTAAAATGTAAAATTAAATTAAATAATCTTAGTGATTCTAATTACCTCCTCTTATTAGAACCTTCATTGGATGCGTTAAACTCTTGGGTAAAGGCATTCTCACCTTAATTGATGTAAAAGATATTTATTTTTTAACAATTTAGAATGAAATATAATTAGGTTCAACAAATAATATAATATAAAAAAATTATTCTTAAATTTGAATCCATTTTTTCAAATTAAATTCAAATAATTATCAGAATTTAATTTACAATAAAACCCAAAGACATGTAGAAAAATATATTTTTATGAAATGAATTTTTTAAGCATGACAATTTCTTATTTTAAATATATGACATGTACTAATAAGGTCTTATAGTTAAATTTATATATTTAGGTATATGATTTATATTAATTGAAATCATTCTTCATTAAATAATTGTTTTTAATTAATTAAAATTAAGAAACATTGTGCATTTACAAAAAGTTTTCATTATTTTGCATTCATTTGACCAGAAATAAACTAATATTAAAATATAGTATAAAGATGATTCAAATAAAATTATTTATTTGAAATCCAATTAAATAATACTTTAGAAAATTTAAAACAATATTCAATAAATAATATCACCTCAATATCAACTAATTTAATGTAAACACATAGTAGTAATAATAAATTTTTTGTTATTACACTATTCATATAAAAATAAACAATTTTAGAGAAATACTATAATTTCATCCTACGATAATTTTGATATTCTAATTAAAAAAATTATAATATTTCTAAAAAATATATTTTCAGAATATTGTAAAAATTCATTGTAATTATAAGATTAAAATGAAAAGGAAAACCATTTTTTAGGAATATTTCATGTAAAGCATCAAATGGATTCACTAAAAATTATAGTTATTATTTATAATGAATTTATCAAAAAATTTCTATTGATTATGACCTATATATATTCTTCAAAAACCATTTAATCATATTCATAGAAACCAATTAACTGATAAGGATATAACGATTATATTTAAATTGTATCTCGTTGTTAATTTATTCTTGTTGTTGAGTATCATTTACTCTATCAAGAACAATTTTCTTATTTTAAAATATCAACGTCACATATATGAAATGATATTAAAAACGAATAAATTTTTTAAAATTAAATTTACATTTAAATATTCTGGTGTAAACAAGAAGGTTATATTATTGAATGTAACAAATTATTATGTTATTTATATCAAATTTAAAAATAATGAAACATATTCTCGATTTCTACCGCTATAATAAAAAAACTAGATTCCATTGGTATATGTGTACTACCAACTCCATTGAATTATTAATTTACATTATTTTATTTTCATATACTTCTATAATTGATGTTAATAACACTGGTATTAATGGATAAATTTAATTTTTTTTTGAAAATGTTATTAAGTATTATGGAATATTGGATATCCAATTAAAAATATGAGAAATAAAAAACATAGAATATTAATCCATACCAAATATACATTTATAAATAAATTATTTCTTTTTACTATTATTAAAATATATTAGGTTATATTATTGTCATAATTAATTAAAATTATAATATATCATACAAATAATTAGTAAATAAACTCACTTTTATTATTTTATAATGATACTGAACTAATTATTTTCATAATATTCATTAAATACTTTATATTATTTTTTAGGTTGGTTTAACATACTATATTAGAAATGATATATATATTTATATCTTTGATGAAAGTGAGTATTTTAATTCTATTCATATATGATATGGATATATAATTAATTATTTTATTTTATCTATTATGGGTAATCATTAATATGAAATTCCTTAGTAAAGATACTAGAATTCATTCATGAAAATCAATAAAATATAGTCATCAATGATCTTATCATTATAAACAATACACAAAACTACAATATAGTAGAATTATAAATTTATAAAAAAATTATAAAATATAAATTCCAAAAAATATTTTGATTTGGGTATGATTAACATTTGTAGAATATTAATGAACAAACCAGAATTGTGATACTAGTTCAAAATGATCAAGAATATTCCCTTCCAATATTGAAAATAGATAATTATTAATCAATAAAATATAGATAATAATAATAAACAATTATTATACATGGTTATGTATCTATAAATATCATAAATGGGTTATAAATATTTTTGTTATTATTATAAAAGAAGTTAATGTGCCTTTACTCTTTTCAAGAATGAAGGTGTGGGTTTGTGTCACCTCAAGTTTCATCTATTGAGTTATAAACATTCATATTAAAACACTATCATTCCAAGTGTTTTATAACTAATGAATAAAATTTATATTATTTACTCATTCTTCTCCAGTATCTATAATTTATCTTTATTACATAATTATCATATTAAACTTACATTAACGATCTCATTAATTTTGATTTTTTATTACATAATATTTCATTCAATGAGTTATAAAATCCATAACATAAATACATTTTCAAAAGAATGATTTATTTTTTATAATTACGAATTTTTTATGAGTTCCAACCTTCATTCATTAATTTTAAAATTATTCCATATATCTTCATTATCAAATTATTAATACCACAATGATTTTGGAACTAGCATGGGTTCACTGTATCAAATTTCAATAACATGAGAAAAGATTTTGTTATAAAACATTTCATCTAATTTGCAGTGTATAATACCATGGTTTATAATTTATATCATTATTATATCATTATACATTGAATTTAATGTTAAATTTATAATAATATCCACAAGGGATTTTGATTGGATTGTTTCTAAATCCATAAGTGTTATTTGACTCTATTTTCAATTCCTCAGAGCACATTTAATATTCTACATCGTCTTTTAATTTATATAGTCTATTCAATGATAGATTTAATTAATGTAAAATGCTTTTTTTTATTTCATTATATTTTAATTTATTGATATTCCCCTTATATTCATATAATTCTTATATAACCATTCATAAAACAACTTTTTCATTTTAATTTTTCTTCATCATATTAAACTTTTATTGAACCAATTTCTTCTTTTTATGGTGTATATCTTGGTCATGGATTACATTTTAAATCCCTTTAAACTATACTTTTTTGGGCATTAATCTTTTGTAAATCCATCACTTCCTTTGACATGAAAAATCAACCTTTGTAATATGACAAGTTTTTCTTCCAATCCCCTTATATAATGAACACTCAAAATTTATCTCATATTATTTAAGGGTGTTCACCTTGATAACACACATTGATTTATTAGAAAAATCATTTCAATAATCATATTCCCCTTTTTAATTACAATTTTAATTTTATGGATATGTGTGTAATAAACCACTCCATTAATTGATTGTGAAATTTATTTTAAACTGTTTAATTATTATTAAAATATGGATAGTTATTGATTATTTAGGAATATTGGATATGTATTGATGTATGTTATGGATTAAATTTTGGAATGGTTGGGCCTACAATATCACCTCAATGAATTATTATGTATCATGAGAAAAAACATATTTGGAATTTTGAGTATGTTTTTCCAAAACAAATTATTTCTTTAACATATCGCTTTGATGGTATGAACATTGTTACAAACTAATATTATTATCAGGGAGTAATGTTAATATTTTATTACTTTTCAACCTTTGTCTTCTCTATTTTTACCATCATATTATTATTGGAATTGGATATAATTAAAGGCTGGGAGAGAGTTTATACTTCAATTTTAATAGTATTACAGTTTCTAGAAATGTTGGTTTACTTATAGACTTTAAATTTTCCAAAAATAGAATTATTTAGCCTACAATCTTTCTACTGGGGTCCACTAGGTAGCATGAGGAATTATAGTAGTGGGGTTTTATTACAAGAATCTCTTTGGTCATTTGGGGAGCCCACCATTTGTCTGATGGCGTGTCCAACAGTGTCGGGATTTTGGCACCACCATCAAAAAACTAAGAGGTTTCATTTTAGAATATTATTATCTCTTTAATCCACTTATCAGATAGTGGTCGTAGTTATTATATGGGCATGTAAATTGTATTTTTATATTTCCACCACCATAAATTTTGATTTTAATTTTCAATCTATATATTTCGATAATAACTTGTTCAACATGGAAAATATCTTAAGCTATTGTTTTATTTTTCAACTCAATTAATTATTTTATCAAATTTATATCCAGATCCATTGACACTGTAAATATTTATTTAAAAAATTTATAATCTTGATTTTTATCTTAACACGCAACACCAACCTCTATATGAATTTTTATATACTATATAAATATTATTATTTGAACATAATAGTTATAACATAGCATTGAATTTGGTAGAATGAAAATGTGTAACCAAATTATGAAATATATTTATGAAGGCCTGAATCGATAAAAATGTGTTGATTAATACCTAGAAAATAATCACTCAACTTATTATAATGTATTGTTATGCTTCAAAAATATATTTTTTTAAAATGCCTTTATAATTAATTTGTTACAAGGACAATAAATTTAATTTCTAATTTTTTTTAAAAATAAAATATAATAATTGAATAATAATTTTAATTCCAAATTTAATTATTAATATTGAAATAATTTTTCTAGTTTTCTAAATATAATATATTTTAAGATAATAATATATAATATTTATTTTATTATTACTAACATTTCATTTCATTTTGAAGTAACCTTATGTTTTTGTATTTGATCATAAAGTTATAAAATCTACTTATATTTATAAATAATATAATTTGTTATATATTAATCATCAATATATATGAGTTTGGAAGATATTCATGTTTGGCATAAAATCATTTTTGTAGAAACTATTTTTTATGCGCAAAATGATTATTATATAAATAGATTATAATAATAATCATTTATTATTATTAATGAAAATTAATTCAATAAAGTATTCTATCATTCCTAAAAGTATTTTAAAAACAAAATAATTAAATTAAAATTGGATATATTTATAAACTACATTTTACAACAGAAACAAGTTTGTTGAATTTAAAAAAAAAATTGATATAAATATATACATTTTAAAGAATTTAAATCACATAAAATTGATTTAAAATTTTTCAACTGCATATTTAAAATTGTTTAACAAGGCTGAATTACTTTTCTCTCTTAATTAATATTAAAAATAACAAAATTTTGTCTCGATTTTAAATGTATAAATTGGGTTGACAAAAAAACTGAGTGAAAAGGAAATCAATTATTAATTAATTTTCATGGAAAATGTACTTTTTCCCATATCATATATTGTTTTCATATTATTATTATGTGGGAATTGTATCCATGAAAATGACTTGATAGTATTTCTTACCTTTAAAATATTCTGGGCATTTACACCCCCCCATTTTATATGTAAACATTACACAATTTTGTTTACACATTCAAGAGAAAATGTTTGACCAAACGATGAATGATTTTTTTCAAAAAAAAACCCATGAAATGAATTATAAGTGTATTTATTATTAAAATACATTTATAATTATACTTAACAAGGGATATAATAGAGAACTACTTAAGAAATAGTAATCGTCTTACCCATCTTCCTTCCAATTATTTCTTTTTCCGTCTTAATTGAAAATGTGGTATTATTCATAAAATAATTAATGTTATATCATAAAATTTTGAAAATAATATTTATGATTACGAAATAACTATTATCCAACATATTTTTAAAAAAAATTGATATCAAAGTATTTATTTTGTATATGTGTAGACTAAAGCCTCCATGTAGCGATATGATTCATTTTACATCATCAAAACTCATAGACGGTCATTATAATAAATGAAATATTTATATATAATATCTCTAAACTAACAATTTTTTTAATTATAATACATAACCTACATTCTTATAATTCCATCCATTACAAAATGATATTATTTCTTGTGCATATGTCTAGAAAATGACCTCTATTAAGCGATGTGAACAATTTTTTAATTTTAAAGTTCCATGAATAGAAATAGGGATATATTTTATGAATATATATTATATTAATATTATTATAATTTTTCTTATAATGGATAATTATAATCTACCATTATTTCATTCTATAAATCAAAACACTGCATCTTCAAATGATTTTACATACTGATTACCTACACAATAAGTTTATGTAATTCAATGTTCATCACTAATTTAAACAAATATTTATAAAATTGAATATGATGAATAAATATGATACATATTTCATTATTATTATTTATTAAAATATAAATCCTAGAATAATTTTCATGTAACAAATATTTGGAACCAAAACACCAATTGAAAACAGACTCTTTCCACCCTAATTTTCATTTTAATGATGAAATTGTCAACAAAAGAATTATAAGAAATTATAAATCATGTATAAAATGTATGTTATGTATAATTATATTTCTGTAATATATTTATAATTAATATTAATTTATTATACGTGAGTTTAAAATTGTATAAGAGGAATGATATTCTTATACTAATAGATTTTGTTTCAATTTTCAACTCCATTGAAACATATTTGGTAATATGAAAATATTTTATTTTCTATTGTATATATAGTTCCCTTTCATAGAGAACTTAGACCTAGTAGCCCAATGTAAATGTATTAATACAATACATTGGCAGAAGATACGAAGAATCAAATCACTAATGATAGACCGGTATAGTTTTCTTTGTGAACTAGATACATACATGAGTCTTACAATACATTCGAATACAAAAATTACTTCTAATTTTTTTTGATCATATCATTAGTGACTATAGAATATTATAAAAATATTTTATAGTAAAATTTAATGAATTATAGAGAAAATAAAAAAAATAATGTTGATATCAAATGATCTGCAAGGGTTAAGTACATCACGAGCTATCATGAATTAATGATTACAAGTAAAATGAAAAGGTAAATAGCTGGGAACACATTACATTTAAATAAATGGATAAGTTATAATTAATATGGAAAAGGTATGTATCAAGTAAAAAATTTCATTAAATAAATTGATAAGGGATAATTAATATTGAAAACTTAATAAATGAGAACAAATGTCTTTTAAATACCTAGATAATGCATAATCAATATGGTATAGTAAACATACTGAAAACAAATTCTATTAAATCACTAAAATTACTATTAAATTCATCAAATGATATTAGCTTTGGGAAATATATAGGATAATAATAACTAAAAACATAGTTAATGTAATTCTTTACTATTTTACACTATCATCTCATGTATCATGATACCTATACTACTAATACATTTCACAACAACGTTTGAAACAATATATAAATACCTATATATTGCTAGAATAATAATATGGTCAAATGATACCTACCATTTCATCAAGGGGATATATTATATTAGGACCCACATGTCTCTATAGGAGAAAATAAATCCTGATATATCGTCTAATATTTTTATATATTCAATAATGGTCTTTTTTATCAATTTTTTTTATTATGAAATGAATAAGGATTTATCAACTTTTCTAATGTCAGTAAAATCACATTGAAAATAAAATTATATATATTTAAATCAGATATGGTTTGATTTATAATCATATCCATGATAAATAACATGGTTATTTAGATAAAATTTAATGTGTAAGGATTATAGGGATAGACATATTTAATGTTGAAGTCAACAACTAAAAAATTAACTAAGGAAGTGAATATCAATAATATCATTGATAAAAATAATCTTAAAACATCCTGATAAAGAATTATTACGGCCATATAATATACCCATTTTTATAATAATAATGGTTTTTTGTAACTAATCAATTGAGATACCACATAATTTTAATAAAAATATTTTTTAGGAAAATATCATTATAATTTAGAAAAACATTTTGAATTTTTTTTTGTTAAAATAACTTTTAAATAACGCTTTAATTTGAAGGAATATCATATAATTTTAATATAAGATTCAAATAATTTATGTTCAATATATTATTCAATTCTTTACATTCAATAAAATACAAAAATAATATCCCCTTTAAAATGTAAAAGTGTTAAGAAAGGGCCTTGTTCATAAAAAGATAAAAAGATTCCAGTCATCATTTCAATAAAAATAGAAACATGATTTGTTTTGAAAATGATATATGTTTCATTTGAAATAATTTTATAAAGTGTATAAATTTGTAAAAATTCCTTTGAAAATTTATTCTTCAGTGTTTTAAAACAGTATTGGAAAACATGGTTTTGAAAAAAAAACATATTTCTGATGGATGAGAGATATAATGTCATATTTTTTTAAAACATTTTCTCTATTAGTTAATGTAAAAAACAATTTATAAGAAGTTATATTAATTTAAAATATCACTTATAACCCATGTGTATGAAAATAAATATTTTTAGTATAATAAACTAATTTTTTACTTCAAATAAAATTCATGAATGAACATCTCAATTAAATTGAGATTGTGAAGTAGACGCATTGTGAAGTGTATAACCTTAATTATAACGTATGAAATGAATTTATTATGTGTTTAAAATATAAATAATCAAAAAACAAGTTTATATACAAAATAATATAATAAAAATTCATATTACACATAATTTTTTAATATCAAAGACAAAAATGAAGTCATATAACCCAATGAAAATGAATTGAGTTATAAAATTCATTACCACTTGATAACTTTTAATTCAAATACCCATAGATGAAAAAATTAAAATTGAAACTCATAATAACATAAATAATAACTTATTTAGGATACTACTAGTGAATGGGGTAGTATATATACAATATATAACAAATTTTGTACATATTATTACAACAATCCTCAACAAAACGAACATCAGCCACAATGCCCAACCATAATATTCCTTTTGGAAAAGGATCATTAAAATCCTATATAATGGGTTTATAATGTTTATTAACATATAATTTAACCTTATTTAAATTTATCATATCTAATATTATATTTTCATATTATCCTAACACCCATTGAATAAGAATCATTTTTTTCGTTGATATGTGTGCCAATTATCTTGATTTTTAAAGAGTGTTTCATCACAAATTATCGAATTCATGCATGTATTATATTTTTATAATAGATTTATAATAATAATAACGAATTAATTATCATATTTTCATATCAATTATACATTTAAAATCAGTCATGAAAGACTGTAATGAATAATGAATAACGTAATGATCACAAAGAAGTTCGGCCGTATGAAAACAAGAGTAACATGTTTATTTTTAAATGATCTTTATGGAAGGAGTTATTAATAAGTTATCATAATAAAATTATAATTATTTAATATATAAGATATTTACAGACTTACATATATCATCCATCTGGTTTTTTGATGAATATAAAGTCACATCATTTCATGAAGGCAGTATTCCACAAGTATATGAATTATGTTATCATCTGTATGTGAGAGAAAATGTTACAATATAAAAAGATATATTTTTTTTGTACTTAGAAATATTTATATAATAATGTAATTATTTAATGTCTATAATTTATATTCTATATCATTATACTTATCATATTCCATGTGAATTGTTACTGAATGTTTCATCACATCGCTTTGGGAGACGATAGTCCACCATACACAGGGACCATGATTTTATAACCTATTTGTCTAAATTGAAGATGGTTTTGGGACTTGAAAATATTATTCAAACATTCTATTAAATGTATGAAACTAAATTATTTATTTCATAATGGGTTAATAAAAATTTAATGAGGATTATAAAAAAGTAAAATAAGTCCAATCGTTAAAAAACATTGGCTCTTCTTTGGGTATCCTACATAGGTTTTCAATAATCCCTTATAAATATGGATGTGTAATAAAAATATATCGTATAGGGTGGTGGGAGAGAAGTTGGGATGTAATATTGATATACATTTTTGGATCCAAATATTGTTTACAGGTTTGAAAAAAAACTATGGTGAGTTCCCTTTTATTGTTGATGATGAGTGACACTATTTTAAATACCCTAATGTATTATCTATAGAGAGGTATAACATACCTCATGGACGTCAATAATTTAATTATAATTGATAGGAGGTTGGTTATGGCCAACATAATCCCCCACCAATAAATAAAAAACATTTTTATCATGTAATTCATTAGTCTAATAGTTTTCTAATTTACCATTCTAAATTTTACTAAGTCTACATGTACTTTTTATTTATATAGGTAATTTACCATGGACTGGATTCACATTTACACTTCAGCCTAATGATATTGTGGTGTGTGACATATATTCTGTGGTGGCGCTATGGGCTCGAACATCTCGACGAAGCATTCCATTTTCTAGCCCCATTCACACCCTCCCCATTGATTTGGGTACGGATTCACATGGCGGCACAGTGAGGGTCCAAGGTTCATGTTTCCAGCTACTGCGGTGAAGGTTTTAATCATGTTACTACATTCGTTGTAGGAGTGTTGGGTGGATCTGGTCATTACATTTGGTTAAAGGTGGAGACATAATTTGTTGGATTCCTTCAGTTTGGTTTGGCATTTGGATATGCTTTTTAGTGGTGTTTTCTGATGTTATCTTTTTTTGCGTGTGTTTTGGTTGTGTTTTGGTTCTTGTTTTAGATTTCTTGTCCTTTTTTGTTGTTTATTTCTCCAGATTTACGGTGGGGGCCCATTCTATTGGTGGTGGTTATTTCAAATTACGTTTTAGGGGTTTTTTGATTCTTATAGTGGTGGGAATATATCATAGATGAGGCCATTGAAGGTTGTTATGGTTTTGATTCGGCGGTATCATTGGTATTACACCAACATTGACAATTATTTCATTTAAGAACTCATCTTTCCATTGAGGTAGCTTGAAATTTTTTTTTGTTTATGTGTTGTGGAATTTGATTTTCGTTTGATCTGAATTTAGTGAAGGATAAAATTATGACCCAATGTACTTCAGTCTACAGAGATGCAGATTTGGATTCTTTCGACATGGTGATGGTTGGATTGATATGTGTTGATGTGTATTGATGAGGATTTTGTGGATTTTTTGTGATTTTTCTTGTATAACTGTTGCCTTGGTCCTGAAGACACTACATTAACTTTTATTAAAATAAACTAACCAGTTGAGGTTTAGAGTAGGGATCATTCTATTTATCATTGATATTAAGAATTAGATGTTTTCAGTGGTTATGGAATTTTCCATCGGTACTATTTATATGTATCGTTTGACGAGACATCTATTCATATAGCGATGAGAATGTGGATGTTGATCGTATTAATTTATTTCTATGGTGGGTCTCTTTATTCTCTTGAATTGTTTTGTCTTTTGTCTTCATTAAATTTTCCCACAGAGGCATGGTTGTGTGTTAAGTCCTTGATGTCACTTCGGTTTCTCACTTTTTTCTTAAAAGTGATTTTGAAATAAAAAATTAATTTTAATTTAGTGTGTGTAAAATGAGAAAATGGAATGCCTTTCTTCTGGATAATTTAGAAATTTAAATTGGTTTCTTAAAAGGAATGGGTATTTTGATAAACAAATATGACTTCTTAGCAGTGTAAATATTATTTTTATAACTTGTAGATTTTGTTTGTTGTGATTATGTTTTGGTTTATAGTCTTTTTTTATGATAATTTGTGTTTTTGTTATAAATCATGAGAGGATGATCCAGTTATGGTTCTCAAATATTTGGATTATGTGAAGGATTCTGTAGTTGTAGTTTCTCTTAAGATATTGTGTGAATATAATGTGTTGTGTATTCCAAAATTAATAAATATTGTTATTACTTCTATGACCATGATATTTATTTTCGAAAACTGGGTGGTTATTTAATGTTTAAGCATAATGGTAATCCCATGTGTGAGAGTTACATGAAAATGACACCTCGAGTTACTTACATGTTTTAACTATTTTTTCAATGGATTTTTATATAGTGTTTATTATTTCATCGGGTAAAAAATCGGGTTTATGTTTGGGGAAATGTATTTAATACATTATAAGGGTGAAAAGTAATGGTTTTTTAATGATTACACAATTAATAATTATATCATATAGATCATGATTTTAGATTCCAATGTCTATTTACTTTTTAAGTTATTTATCACATTATCAAGGTACCAACAGTTATGAGTTCTCTTATATTATGATCTTGCACTATGATTGGGTCATATAACCCTTAACCTCATCTTAAAATCATTAATTAAATTCAATTGTAAATTATTATGTTCAAACATACTATTTATTTTCACTCAACATTCTTATGTTTCATTTTCCACATGTTAAAAAAAATTCTAAGAAGTTATTTATGTCTAGAAAGGATTCTTAACGGGAGATGTTTTTGGGAGATGATGTTGATATTTTTGAACCAGTTATTTATCAATGCTAGTTTTTAAGAGTTTCATTAATTATCTAAAACAATAAACATAAAAAGTCAATGAGAATGCAATAATATAATATTAATTTTTTATATTGAAATGTTTTGGTGCAAAATATTGGGTCACATTTATAGGTATCATATCATGAAATATAAAGATTGTGTTTTTTGAACATGATCAATGTGTATTTGATATAGACTATTAAAATTGGAATGATAACATTGTTTATATAACATTGGGGATTATGATGTTTTCATGTTATTGTTTGTTAATAGTCTTATATATCCTCATGGGTTTATAAGTTTGAGGTTTTTCATTTTTTTATAGTATTAGAGAACCCTTTTTAGGTTTCATGTGACTGAATATTAAGGTGAAAAATGATATTTTGGGAGATGTTTTGATAGATGGGATTATATGTCACCCTAAGGGTTAACATGATGTTTTATTTCAGCATTAAAAGTTGGAATGTATTTTCTAAGAACATATAACCTTATTTTGGATTTATCGTGAATTGTGATTATTTTGGGAAATGAATACAATATATTAGAGACTCTATGACTATAAAATAATCATTTTTGGGTTTATGAATTTTTGTGTTAATAATGCTATATGGAGATAAATTATAAATTTATCTTGGAATAATGTGAGATCATATCTCTCTGATTTTTGGGTTTTAAGCTTCTAAAATTTTCAGTAATTTTAAGGGTTTTTTTATGGGATGATTTAGTTTGAACATCAGATATTATTATTTTGGTTTAGTGATTAGAGTATTATTTCTTATAATAATTGTTAATTCATTTTTAGAATTATTTCTAATTTTTCTAACCATTTTGGTTTTGGTAAAAATATAAAGGTATTTGAAAAATATTTTTATACTTTTGTGGAAGTATATGATCCAATATAAGTTGTTTCCAGTACTTATTAAATGTAAAATTCATCTTTAATATAATACATTCGGTGTAATAGATATTATTGTGGTGTAAATCTATTCATGGATTACATTTTTCATCATAAGTATGTATATTTCCATATGATCTTATCATAGATTTAAAAATTATTCCAAATCATTAGGAAATGGATATTGAAATTAAAATATTATCATATTACCATTAATTCTAATGAATCTATTTTCTTTTTTACACAACTTAGATTATGGATTTGATCATTTTGACATTCATATGACCATTAACTTTCTTATGATCAAGGATCTCAATAAATAACCATCATTCTTAAATAATAAAATCTATTTCTATATATATATCTTTACTTCTTACTTATATTATCATAAAAGGAAACTTATTATATGATTTTTCAGATTACCTTGGTCTTTTCCATTCCTTCTTATTAGGAGCATAATTAATTAAAACATTTTATGATCTAGAATGTCAAAAAAGGTTTTTTGGAAATTCAAAAAACTACTCTCTATACTAATAGAACAATTATGAGGACATGATTTTTTAATGTGGTGGAGAGTTTTATATCTAGATATTTTAAAATAATAACTATTTTCATTATCAAACAATATGTGCGTTATTGAGCTTTTTTGAACCGTGAAATTATATTATTTATATTTTATCGTTTGAACAAATCTTTTGAATCAATAGGTATAAATAAGAAAGTCTATATTATAAATTAAATATAAAGGTCATACTAAAAAAATTATTAACTGATTCTTATGAAATAATCACTTTATTTTATGAACGTCATTTAATACATCAAAAATAAATTTCCTTCAAAAAATAATTTTTTGTTATTTTTTTTGAGAAAATAGTATAAATTTTTTTTGCAACATTATGAAAATTTAAATGATAAATTGAAAATAATTTTTTAAATCATCATATCAAAATCTTATAATCAAAATATTTTTTAAATTTTTTGAAATGTTTTATTTGTCACTGAATAATGAATAAATTATTGTCTTTTATTTAAAATTGTTATTTTATTTCAAATATTGAAAAATAAAAATTACATTTTTGATTTGTATTAAAATTTAATTAATTAGTTATAATATAAAATAATTCCATTATAATTTTTTTAATGATTTTCATACATGAGTTTATTATAAATACATTTTCTATTTAAATAGGGGTAAATTTTAGATAAACAAATATTCATCATGTTTTTGAGTTAATTTTAAATTAAATCATTCAATACAAATGTGTTTATATATTTAAAAATTTATTGAATAATTTGAATCATTATTTTTAAATTTTATAAAAATTTATCTTTTATTTTTGGACATTTTTAATAGAAGAATTATAAAAAAAATTCTAGGATATTGCCAAATTGTGTAATTAGGGTTTTAATATTATATGATAACGAGTATAAAATGAACCAAACCCTTGAAGAAATTTTTTGGATGAGTCTATTTCATATATAATCATCCATGATTCAGTTACATTCTATTTTTGTCAATTTTTATGTGATTATAAAGATTATAATATATTATATAAAGAAACATAAAAAATTTCACAAAGAATTTTTTATCAACTATAATAATTTTGATATTTTGATCAAAAAATTATATGATAGGTAATAAATATTTTTTGTAAATCTAATTTTTTTTTAACTTAATCATGTTATTTAATTTTTAACTCTTTGTATATTAATAATTAACTTAAATTTGTATGCAACTCAAACATAATACATATTAAATTAATGAATAAAATAAAATAAAATTTTTTAAAAATATTAAAAGTATTTTAAATAGGAATAATTAATATGATCAATTATATTTGTAGATAAATATAAAATATTATGTATTTAGTAAAATATTTTATTCAAACTTATTTAGTTATCCTGATGTTATAATAGTAAATGTAAATGAATTGTTCTAAAAAATACGATTTCTATAATATACCAAAATAATAAAATTTAAAATGATATAAAATTTAAAAAATATCAAGTATTCACCAATGTTATTAGGATATAGTTTAAAATATCAACCATGGTACATTTATTTTCCTTTTTTCCATTCATGTTTACTATCATCACCTTTAAGGAGTCAATGAAATTGTTATCACTATATGTGTGAAATGGGTTAATAGGGGAAAACCCAAAATATAAGGGTAAAAAAATAGAGATAACACATTAAAATTTAAATTTATAATATAATTTTGATTGAACATAATATTATATTAAAACCTATTCAATTTGGATCCATTTATTAAATATAAAAAACATAAAATAATTCCAATTAATTTATTATTTTAGGAAATCCAAATGTGTCCCCCAACTTATAAAAGGAAACATCTTCTTCACATTAATCGCATATAAAGAATAATTTGGTTCTAAAAATACCATACTTAATACCATAATAGCATCCCTAACCATATTATAGTTGTCTTATTTTTAAATCAATGGAGGTTATCCAAAATAGATGTATAGTTTTTAACTACACATTGTTATTTTTTTTCTTCCCCCACCACCATAAATTATTTAATGGTGATGATAAGATAATAAAAATTGTATCTAAATATACAAAGGTATTATTATTTTATTTACACAATAAATAACCATTTATAACATCCCTCAAATGGGAAAGGAATCCATAATTAATTTATATGAAGAACTACTTCCACAGGAAATGATGAGATTATTTTTTAAATCACTACCTATCACGACTGTTAATAAATATAGATTTAATTTTCATATAATATATTCCTCATATTTTTACCATTATAAAAAAATATTATTTACATCCTTATCTGGTGATTTATTTAAAAACGATAATGTTTTTTTCTGTATAAGTAGACTACCACAACCATGAGGTGATGCTATTTGTTTTTGACCACCATATAACTTGAATGATATGTATATTAATGTTAAATTTAATAATATGGTAGTAATGATATAACAATAATTTTTTAAATATAATATTATTATTACTTTCTTTTCAAAGTGATCATTGAAAAATAGAAATTTTACACATGTGCATATACAACCTACCATATCCTTGATTTTAAAGTCTTAATTTTTCAATTACATATTTATTGGTCAGATTTAATGTTATAATTGATGAATAAATTTTTTAATTATTTCGTTATTATTATAAGTTCTATGATTTTATAAAGAACTCTTTTTTCTATTGTAAATCTATCAATTTCATTCTGGTTTTATCAACTGAATATCTTCAAAACATCTGATGTAAAATTGAATTATTATGTAATAGTTTATAAAATTTTAATAAGTAAAATAAAATGAATAATAAATTAATAAATAATTCTAAATAAAATAAAAAAATAATATAAGAATGTTATTTATTATGATATATAATTAATGTGATGAGTTGATCTCGAGGAATATTATTTTATCTCAATTAAAATTCATTGGGTAATATTTTATTTTTATGAAATTAATTTATTTTAAATGGTGTATATACTACCACTATTACATGTTATACAATGAATCCATCCTAATTTAATTTTTTTTACTTCCACTTCTATTAATTTATCCAAGGGAATTTTACAATATATTTACGAACTAGTAAAGTGTTTCGTAGCTCAATTTCCTTTCATCTGGTTATAACCCTGGTTCATTAATTTTTATTATTCAATGATTATATGTGAATTGAACTTTAAATTGATTTATTCAACATTTCCTCTTGTTTTTCATGGATATAATACATATATAAATATTTTCAATTAATTAACTATTAATATAATTATATGATATTTTTATGTGTTATTCATCTCAAAATTTATTCTTTTGGGGAAAATTTACATCTTATGAACCAACATTATTTTATAATATGTACATACCTTTTTACATAATTAATATTCAATATAAATATTTTCATGATATGTAAGGATTCATTTGATAATATGTTTTCATAGGGCTTATGATTAAATATTTATCAAAGTGAAAAATGATTTATATTAAAATAAATTTTTATAGGAATTTTTATTCCCAATGATCCATTAAAGAAAAGTGTGTGCCACTATTTTCTTCAAACACAAAAATGTTTTTATTCTGTGTTTATAAATGGGATAAATAATTTAATTTACTTTTTTCCTCATATGTGAAATTAAAATCATAAGTGTCATTCTTACGTGATACTAATATTGTATCTTTTTTATGATGAATTATTCACAGATATATAATTATTTTAATAAATGATTCAAAAAATGAATCTTCTTAAACAAAAATATGTTGTAAATATTTTTAAATTTATGTTTTATATTATATTAAATTTTTTAAAAAATAAATTTCATATCATATTCCAAATGGGTAACTTTAGTATCCTTTTGAAAAAATTGGGAATACTATATTATGTTATCATTTGATCAAGAATGGATTTCCTATAATGATTACAATTATCTTATTTGAATATTTTATTACAAGTTTCGAAAATTATTTTAATGGAATGTCCTTCACAATATTTTACGAATGTTTAGTTTGTAATAGTGATATTCAACTAGAAAATGGTTTTTTTTTCAAATAATTTTGTTTCATGATATTTTATTGGTATTTCTATTAATTAATGAAAATAATACTTGATATTACATATTACCGTTGTGAATATTTTATAGTGATACCATCCTCATTAATTTTCTTTATGTACTTTGATTTATTCAATAAGATTTTCATCTAACCCATTTATATTCCAGTAGTTAATCATGTTGCAAAATGAATACACTATTTTAAAATCTACAACAACATAAACATTTCCTTCTATAATAACAATTTTTTTACGTTTGTATTCCCTTATAATATTTCATGTTTTATTCAAATAAAAACCATGTTCAGTTTTTATGCTTGATTTATACTTGGAAAAATGGAATTTTAAATGAAAAATTATATTTCAATATAGAAATTATTTATAATGGTGAACATATTATTTTGAAATGTAAAATATTTTATGTGTTTTGATAATGTTATGGTTCCTAATTTTTTTTATAATGATGATTGGTTCCATTTTAAACTAAAGGTGGTTAATAACATTATAACTCTACAACAAATTAGGTAATGTGATATACTAAAACAATTTTTTTTCTCTTAATATAATATTTTAGGATACTAGTATGCTTATTTTTATAAAAAAATACTTATTAATTTATGTGCAACTGAGATGTTCATTTTATATGCATTCATTGCATATATTTTGATTGTAAAAGTAATAGTAATACTATTTGTATATATGATATAAATATGGTTCCATAAGATAATTGTAAAGACCCTGAAATTTCAAGAGAATTTTTTTCTAAATTTTCTTTGGGATTTTACAAGAACGCGGTTTCTGACGGCGCCTGATTCCGAGGCCCGATGTGCCCGAAATCATTTTCCGAAGTTTAGCTCGGGTACGTTCAGTGAACGAACGAGCGGGTTTTTATAACTTCTGAACCGGTGCTCGAAATCGAATTCTGAGGGCACCGATGGAATCACAGCGCTGATATTTTCTTAGAAACTCTTTTTTCGGATTTGCATTTGCTTGGTTGTGGTTTTCAATTTTTGGGGGTTAAGTGAAGCAAATAAAATAAAGTGGTGCGACAACTTTATTTTATTTCACTTAAAGTCACTTAAAGCCACTTAAAGCTACATAAGCTGAGTTGAAGCGGATAGGGTTCAATCCAAAATATCCTACCCTCTTGGTAGGATATTTGTGAGGTGGGGCCCGCACGAGCCCCACCGTTTTTTTCCGCTAAGTAACACACCCGCGAAAACCCCTCTTTAATGAAAGTCTACCATGCGTTTTTCTGGATAAGAAACGCCTCATTAATTGGGAAGTTAAATTGTTACAATTAATTCATTGAATTAATTGTTCACTTCTTTTCTTTGAAATTAAAACGTGTCATGTGCGTTAATAAAATAATATAACTCTTATTTTATTTCTGTTGGAACTTGTGGCGTGGAGAGGATTTTGAGGAAAGTGTTCTTCTTCGACGAAGAATGCGAAGAACACGAAGAACGCTCCGACCTCTGACGAAGAACAGAAAACGCTCGATGTTCGACGATGCGGCGCCATATACCCCGACGTCAACGACTCTTCTTCCGTGACGAACTCGCGTTTGACGACAACGCTTGAGGTAGGGAATTATGTTTTAAGAATGATTTTATTCCCTTGATTTCTTTCTTCCTAAAGAAAACAAAGAACACGGATCAACTTATTACCTAGTTGATCCGCGAATGTTTTCCTTGCGGGATTAGAATATTATGTTGTGGGGAAAACTATTTGGGTTGTTCTGTTTTGTTCGTGAAATTTTCCTTTTTGTTCTTCGTCTTTTGGGCCGCTTGTTACCAACTTAATGGGAGGAGGTCAGACCGCACGAACATGGCCGACTGTCCTCCCACTTTGTTGTTTGATTCGTTGCGGCACGAACAAAGGCGGCACAGTGAAATAACACCATGCAGACACGAGATAGAACGATGTGAAGAAGCGTGGCGCCGTTGCACCGCGCCATTGAGGCCGAACGAAATTGCGGGTGGAGTCGGGCCGCAGAGGCGATTTGAAGACCCCGCGGTTTGCGTTCGAAGTGCGGATCGACGATCGTTGGTGTGGTGGGCCGCGAAAGCGTTTTTAAGGCTTTACATCGACGGTCGGGTCCTGGGATGATCACTGGCGAAGACCACAGGTGAATCGGACCATCAGAGCGCGTCTGGTGGTCCGCAAAATCCCCCGCCAGCGCGCCCCGCCGGCGCGACGGCGCCGTGGTCGGGGGCAGCGGTGCCCGGAGCGCCTCCGAAAGAATCCACAGCGGCTGAAGCCGCGGTGGCGAGCATGGTTCCACTGCAGCGTGGAACCGGGGAACAAGGGACGCGGCCTTGCACCGCGTCCGGTGACACGGAGCGGCCCCCTCACGGGGGGTGGGGGGGGGATCGCGGCTCCTTCGGCGCGGCCGCTCGGCCAGCACCGAGCCGCCCGGCCGGACCTCCAGGCCGGGTCGCGCCCAGACCGGGCCGGACCGTGTCGTTCGGGCCGGGTCGTGCCCAGCAAGGCCGGACCCAGACCCGGGTCGGGTCGACCCGGTTCGGGCCGACCCAGGGGGGTTGGGCCAGGTCGGTCTGGGCCCAGACCCCCCGTTATCGGACCCCAAACGTTTTTCGCTTATATCATGAGCTGTAGACCTCCGATCGACACACTGTCAGCGGCGATGCGACCCTTGGATCGAGACGGTCGTTTCGGTATATTATACTCAAGGTTTTGGTGAACTTTGGGTTCAGCCGGATTGGTTCGGACACGAAACCAACCGGGCCCTCGGAGTAGAAATGCTTATATCTTGAGCTCCGGATTTCCAATTGACGTGCCATTGACTTTGTTGAATTCCTCTTGATGAGACATAACTTTTGGAATTCTTCGCCCAAGGATTGGATGCTGTCGAAGTATGTCTGAGTTGGATTGTACCCGAAATCCAACCGGGCCCCTTGAACGGAAAAGCTGATATCTTTCAGACTGGACGTCCGTTTGACGAACCATCAGCGGCGTTGGTGATCACGTTGTGAAACGGTCCCTATGAGTATACCCTATGGGAGTTCGGGGTACAGTTGAGATACGACCGGGTTGGTTCACACATGAAACCAACCGGGCCCCTAGGACGAAAAAGCTAATAACTCACAGACCGGGCGTCCGATTGACGCGTCGTCTATTGTGTTGAGACCCTTATGATGAGGCAGTCCTTTGAGATACATCTTCGTGGTAATTTGTGATACTTGGAGTCTTGAACAGTAGCTCATGGAGCGGTCCCTCCCGGACACAAGCATACGGAGTATGGAGACCATGTAGACGACTGAGACCGGACGACTGCTTGACCAACTTGACTTGGAGTGAGTCGACTAGCCTTGTGGACGAAGCGCCCGTTATTTTGCGGCAGAAACACGGTGGATGGAGCGCCTGGTAGTTGGCAGCAGACCCGCGGTACTCGACCATAGGAGTACCTCTGTAGGCTATTAGGGGGAGTGCCTGGTATTTGGCGGTAGACCCACAGCAGACGGAGTGACCAGTATTTGGCAGCAGACCTGCGGTACTCGACAGGAGGAGTACCTCAGAGACTTGGATTAGTGAGAAGTACCTCGGAGTCGTGACAGTACCACTATACACTCTAGAGACGGGGCTATTCAGTAGTTACGGTTTCGATAATGAAAATCCTGGTTTGAGCTGAGTCTATGATCCTTGTGTTTCCTCATTTTTGAGATGGGTTACTTGATAACTTTGGTATATGTATGGGCATATACCTAAGTAGAGGTTATCTATTGAGATCTTATTTGTGGTTATCCTTGTTGGATTTTGTGAGACCTTGAGGGTCTCAGAGTCCCTACTGAGTATCGTTATACTCACCCCTGCACGGGCTACGCCCGCACCTCATTGTGTTGGTTGCAGATGACAGGCAGTGCTGACGGAGGCCGAGTGTTCAAGGACTGGACGGTACCCGGAGGTGGAAAACACGACGAGTCAGTATCCGGAGTTGGACATCATGGAGAGGCGACACTCGGAGGAGGTTGGCGGGCAAGAGCAATATGGAGGCTATCTGTACCTACCCTTGAGGTAGGATCCGTGGTGGAGGACCCTGGAGCTGCACCATCTGTACCTACCCTTCAGGTAGGATTCGAGGAGGATGACCCAAGAGCCGCTTCCGTTCCTCTAGCTGTTGTCTTTTTCTGTTGTACTTTGATCAGTTGTATTTGTACTTTCATTTGGGTTTGTATTCTGGCCTATTTAGCTTTCAACACTTCTCTTTGTACTTAGTGTTTTACTTCCTCTTGTACTCTGTGGTGTTTTGTTTACTTTTATAAGAAAATTTCTTCCTAGTTATCGGGATTTATGCCTTTGGTGCTAGTCACCAGCCCCTAGCCTATGGAAGGCGGGCTTGGGGGAGTCACGACATGGGTCCCGGGGACGGGTCGTGACAAATTGGTATAAGAGGAGTCAGTTATACCGCGAAACTTATAACTCTAATATTTTATTTCTATGAATCAATACTGTTAAGAGTACTGAGTGTGGTTTTCAGTTCAGGGAGTCCAGTGTTGGTGTGGGAGGCTGACGTATCCATACACCAGGACCCTGACAACTGATTTCCAACTTTGTGAAAGAAAACACTGATTGCGTGTGTGTTTCCATAAGTTTTTAAATATCATCTCAAACTAGGATAGCTCGCCAGGAATAAATCTTTTAATTGTGTCATGTTTGATTCTTTCAGGATGCCTCCCCGCAAACGACCAGCTAGTTCCCCGAGAGTTGTTCATTCTGACAGCCCGCCGAGCGACGTGGCCTCAGAACAGGGCCATATCCCAGTTGAGGCACCAGCAGGGGCACCATCGGTACTAAATCCCGTTGGGCCACCGATGCCAACAGCCCCAGCAGCAGAGGGTGCACGTCGCATGAGCGCACTGCACAAGTTCCAGCGCCAGAGGCCACCCAGGTTCCTTGGAGAGATGGACCCGCAGGCCGCTGAGGATTGGCTGGAGGCTGTGGTGAGAGTTTTCAGCCTAGTGGGGACACCGGCATATTTCATGGTGATCCTTGCTGCCAACCTTCTTCAGGAAGTAGCAGGCAGATGGTCGAGCCTGATGCTTCAGATGCATGACGAGGCGACACTTCTATGGGCAGACATTGAGATCCTGTTCCGGGCAGAGTTTGTACCAGCCACCCTTCGAGCGGTGAGTATAATGGAGCTATATCAGCTGCGGCTTGACAGCATGATAGTGGCACAACATTCAGCGAGGTTCACAGACCTCTCGCGCTACTCCACAGATATGGTACATGACCCGTTCTTCAGTGCCCGAACCTTCGAGCAGGGGCTCAGGTAGGAGATTAGAGCTTATGTTGTTTCTCACAACATTATGACCCAGACATGGGTGTTGGAGATAGCCCTCTTAGTGGAGAGTTTTCTTGCTGAGCATTCTCCAGCAGCACGACCCACCACTAGCCGGCTTGTGGAAGAGTCTTCTGCAGTAGGCAGTAGACAGATGACGCAGAGGTCCAAGAGGACCCGACCTACCGGTGGTCAACTGCACGACTCAGGTTCAGTTGTGCAGGGGAAACCAAGGTGGAGTCAAAGCCAGTCGTGCCGAGAGTGGACAGTGTTACTCCTGCGGTGGGATTGGTCACATGGAACGTGACTGTCTGACCCGCCATGTATATGACCAGCAGTTAAATGAAGAACCTCCTAGCCAGAGGCAGAGGTTTGATCAGGGAAGACCGCAAGGAGCAGGTGGCCATGGAAGAGGAGCTGGTCGTTCAGTTGGAGGTGGACGACGCTTCGGGGTGTTGCCACCACCACCACCAGGAGGCCCACCCCGACATCAGGGGACAGGAGGACATGGGAGAGCTCAGCATCAGGCAGCTGAGGCCTATGGTCATGGAGATCTGAAATCAGATGGACAAGAGCGGGACTAGCTCCAGACCTGGAGGCTATTGATTATGTTGCTTCTAGTTTTGTTGATGTTTGTTTGTAGTTGCACCGTTTCTTTGTTCTATGAGCTGCAATAATAAAAGGAAACTTGTCTTTGTGATGTTTGATTTCCTGTAGTTTTGTTTGGTTGAAACTGAGTGGTCCTGGTTAATACTGTTGACTTGACCCTCACTTTCGAGATTTCTAATGGAGGAGACCCAGTGACGTCACACTGATGCAGACAGTGTGACTCGACCCTTGGAGGTGAGAGTGATAGTTGGATATCATAGTAGTTACGTCGAGGCCTTACGATGTCATACATGGCATGAATGCATCATTTATGTCAGGATTGACTATATTAGGCAATGGGAGTGGTTCATCTAGGGGATCAGACTGATTTTCTCTTTTCGGAAAAGGAGAAATTTTAGCAGCTCTTCAGATCGTAGGCAAAGAAGGTGCAGATCATCCAGGAGCGGATGAAGATAGCACAGTGAAGTTGGAAACAGGAAGCCGGCACCACTCTTTGAGACTCAAGCACATTAAATGTTTCAAGAAGAGGAATCTTTAAGGAGAGATGAGTCTGCGAAGCAGCAGACGTGGAGGCAGAGCTAGGAGAGAAACATGAGGTGGTGTACATCTTAACATGCTACAACCACCGGCCTTAGTTATCCCCGCCAGGATTAGGGAGCTATAGGGCGGAGGGAGAGTGCGGCTGCATGTGGTCAGGTAGAGTGACCTAATGGCACTAAAAGTGATTCAAGGGACAATCTGTTTCCACTACTAGATGCTGTAGTAACAGACGTCGATATGAATCATTCCTTAATTTCACAAATCTTGTCCCATACCTAGAGTCTCCGGTAAGCCGTGGACTTGACTCTCACATCTGGAGATACCTTGGTAGGAGACTCGATAATAACACTTACACCGACAGTGTTGTCAGACCCTCGAGGCGAGAGTTTCAGTTGGAATATATTGGTAGCAGCGTCGAGGCCTTACGACGTTGTTTTGAGTGTGGAATGGGAATCACAGTTCATACAAAAAATGATGGTATTGGGAAAAAAGGTTGTGGTTTAACTACGACGTCGGGATGGGATTTCCTTGGTCGACGAAAAGGAACCCCCATGCAGCACAAGATGAACTCTTGCACAAGAAGGTTCGATCGATCACTCTTGAGTCGGTCAACCTTACCCTTGTGGTAGCAGTCGTTTGAGTTCCAGTTCTAACAGGAATTGGAGACCTGTGGAGTTCGAGGATGAAGATCATGTCCTTATATGGGTCTCACCTCGACGTGGTTTATGGAAGTGTGGGCAAGGCGGAAAGTTATCTCTGAGGTTCAACGGACCTTTCTAGGTCCTCAGCTGGGTAGGCAAGGTGGTTTACCACTTGACCAATCCCCCTCAGTTGCACTAGGTGCACGACGACTTCCACGTATCTCAGTAGAGGAGATACGTGCTCGAACCTTCGCATATCATCGACCATGGGGAGCTGGACGATGGTGATGGGGTGACTTTCACGGAGGTTCCAGTGGGTATCGAGGATCGACATGGGTGGATCCTGTGAGAACGGTCTATTCATCGGGTGCACTTTCACTGGCAGTACGGGAACCTCCTAGTGAGCACATGAGAGCGGGAGGCTCAGATGTGTGCTCAATACTACTTTTGTGACCCTAGTTTGTGTTAATGCTTTTGGGGGATGTAAATCCCTGAGGTGGGAGTAATGTAAAGACCCAGAAATTTCAAGGGAAATGTTTTCTAAATTTTCTTTGGGATTTTACAAGAACGTAGTTTCTGACAGTGCCTGATTCCGAGGCCCGGTGTGCCTGGAATCATTTTCCGAAGTTTAGCTCAGGTACATTCAGTGAAGGAATGAGAGGGTTTTTCTAAATTATGAACCAGTGCTCGGAATCGAATTCTGAGGGAACCGATGGAATTGTAGCGCCGATATTTGCTTAAAAACGCCTTTTCCAGAGGTGCGTTATCTCGGGTGTTGTTTTTAATTTTTGGGGGGTTAAGTGAAGAAAATAAAATAAAGTGGTGCGACAACTTTATTTTATTTCACTTAAAGCCACTTAAAACAACTTAAATCTACTTAAGATGAGTTGAAGCAGATAGGGTGAAATCCAAAATATCATACCCTATTGGTAGGATATTTGTGAGGTGGGACCCGAATGAGCCCCACCGTTTATTTTCCTCTAAGTAACGCACCCGCGAAAACCCCTCTTTAATGAAAGTAAACCATGCATTTTTCTGGATAAGAAACACCTCATTTATTGGGCAGTTAAATCATTACAATTAATTTATTGAATTAATTGTTCGTTTCTTTTCTTTGAAATTCAAACGTGTCATGTGCGTTAATAAAATAAGATAACTCTTATTTTATTTCTGTTGGAACTTGTGGCATGGAGAGGATTTGGAAGAAAGCGTTCTTCTTCGACGAATAATGCGTAGAATGTGAAGAACGCTCCAACCTCTGATGAAGAATGCAAAACCCTCGCAGTTCGACAATGTGACGCCATATACCACGACGTCAACGATGCTTCTTCCATGACGAACTCGCGTTCAACGAAAACTCTTGAGGTAGGGAGTTATGTTTTAAGAATGATTTTATTCCCTTGATTTCTTTCTTCCTAAAGAAAACAAAGTACATAGATCAACTTATTACCTAGTTGATATGCGAACATTTTCCATGTGGGTGGGGAATAGTCTGTTGCGGGGAAAAACTGTTTGGGTTGTTCTGTTTTGTTCGTGAAATTTTCCTTTTTTGTTCTTTGTCTTTTGGGCTGCTTGTTACCAACTTAATGAGAGGAGGTCGGACCGCACGAACATGGACGAATCTCCTCCCTATTTGTTGTTTGATTCATTGTGTCATGAACGAATCCATCACAATGAAAGGACACCATGCAGACACGAGAAAGAACGCGGCGAAAAAGCGCAGCGCCGTCGCGCCACGCCATTGAGGCCAAACGAAACTGCAGGCGGAGTCGGGGCCACAAAGGTGATTTGAAGACCCCGCTGTTTTCTGTCGAAGTGCAGATCGGGGATCGATGATGAGGCAGGCTGCGAAGGTGTTTTTATGGCTTTTCAGCGAAGGTCGGGTCCCGGGATGATCTCTGGCGAAGACCGCAGGCGAATCGGACCATCGGATCGCGTCTGGTGGTCCGTGGAAGCCCCCGCTGGCGTGCCTCACCGGCGCGGCGGTCAGGGGCGGCGGCACCCGGAGCTCTGCGGAAAGAATCCGCCATGGCTAAAGCAGGGTTCCGCGGCCACGTGGAACCGGGGAACGGGGGACGCGGCCTTGCGCCGCATCCGGTGACACAGAGCGACCCCCACACGAGGGGGGGGGGGGCTCCTTCGGCGCGGCCGCTCGGCCAGTGTCGATCCACCCGACTGGACCGCCAGGCCAGGTCGCGCCCAGACCGGGCCGGACCGCGCCGTCCAGGCCGGGTCGCGCCCGGCCGGGTCGGACCCGGACCCGGACCCGGGTCGGTCCGGGCCCAGACCCCCCGTTATCGGACCCCTCACGGTTTTTCACTCATATCATGAGTTGTAGACCTCCAATCGACGCACTGTCAGTGGCGATGCGACCTTTGGATCAAGACGGTTGTTTCGGTATATTATACTCAAGGTTTCGGAGATCTTTGGGTTCGTCCGGGTTGGTTTGGACACGAAACCAACCGGGCCCTCGGAGCGGAAACGCTTATATCTTGAGCTTCGGACGTCCGATTGACGTGCTGTTGACTTTGTTGAATTCCTCTTGATGAGACAGAATTTTTGGAATTCTTCGCAAGAAGATTGGACGCTGTCGAAGTATGGCCGGGTTGGATTGTACCCGAAATCAAACCGGGCCCCTAGAACGGAAAAGCTAACATCTTTCTGACTGGACGTCCGTTTGACGAACCGTCAGCGGCGTTGGTGATCACGTTGTGAAACGGTCCCCATGAGTATACCCTATGGGAGTTCGTAGTATAGTTGAGATATGGCCGGGTTGGTTCACACATGAAACCAACCGGGCCCCTAGGACGAAAATGCTAATAACTCATAGACCGGGCGTCCGATTGACGCACCGTTTGTTGTGTTGAGACCCTTATGACGAGGCGGTCCTTTGATACACATCTTCGTGGGACTTTTTGATACTTGGAGTATTTACCAGTAGCTCATGGAGCGGTCCCTCCTGGAGACGAGCATACGGAGTACAGAGACCGTGTAGACGACTGATACCTGACGACTACTTGACCGACTCGACATGGAGTGAGTCGACTAGCCCCGTGGACGGAGCACCCGGTATTTGGCGGCAAGCCCACGGTGGACAAAGCGACTATTAGTTGGCAGCGGACCCATGGTTCTCGACCGGAGGATTACCTCTATAGGATATTAGGGGGAGCGCCCGGTATTTGGCGGCAGACACACAGCGGACGGAGCGCCCAGTATTTGGCAGAAGACCTGCGGTACTCGACATGAGGAGTACCTCAGAGACTTGGTTTAGTGAGAAGTAACTCAGAGTCGTGACAGGACCACTGTACACTCTAGAGACGGGGCTCTTTAGTAATTACGGTTTCGACAATGAAAATCCTGGTTTGAGCTGAGTCTATGATCCTTGTGTTTCCTCATGTTTGAGATGGGTTAGTTGATAACATTGGTATATGTATGGGAATATACCTAAGTAGATGTTATCTGTTGATATCTTCTTTGTGGTTATACTTGTTGGTTTTAGTGAGACCTTGAGGGTCTCAGGGTCCCTACTGAGTATCGTTATACTCACCCCTGCACGGGCTATGCCCGCACCTCATTGTGTTGGTTTCAGACGACGGGCAGTGCTGATGGAGGCTGAGTTTTTGAGGTCTCGACGGTACCAGGAGGTGGAATACACAACAATTCAGCATCCGGAGGTAGACTTCACGGCGAGACGACACTTGTAGGAGGTTGGTCGGGTGAGAGCATTGTGGAGGCTATCTGTACCTACCCTTCAGGTAGGATCCATGGTGGACGACCCAGGAGCTGCACCATCTGTACCTACCCTTCAGGTAGGATCCGAGAAGGACAACCCAGGAGCCGCTTCCATTCTTCCAGCTGTTGTCTTTTTCAATTGTACTTTGTTCAGTTGTATTTTTACTTTCATTTGGGTTTGTATTATGGCACATTTACCTTTCAGCACTTCTCTTTGTACTTAGTGTTTTACATCCGCTTGTACTCTGTGGTGTTTTATTATCTTTTATAAGTCAATGCCTTCCCAATTATCGGGATTTACGCCTTTGGTGCTAGTCTCAAGCCACTGGCCTATGGAAGGAGGGCTTGGGGTAGTCATGGCACGGGCCCCGAGGATGGGTCGTGACAATAATAATATATTTAATCTATGTTTTCTATGGGTTTTAAGGATTTAAATGATTTTACCAGGTAATAAATTGAATTTATGTATAAAAAATGGTTTATACTTCTTATAGTTGAAAATAAATTGGGTGTTTATAAATAATCTTACCTCATACACCATGTGTAGTTGGTTACATTATTATTTTAAATATAGTTATATGTTTTCATATCACAATGTATAAAATAGTTTAGTATACATGGAAAAAATGATAAATACAAGAATATATAACACATTTGAAATTAAATAATTTACAGTGTTTCTTCATTGATAATTCCATTATTCCATTTAGTATATCCTCGTATATCTATTAGAAAATTATTCCTCATATCTTGGAGAATATTAATAATTTCAAACGTGTAGTATTAGATGATCATTAATGGTTGGTTTATAGAATAAAATATCATAAATGAAAAATAATATTGAAAATGGAATTGTAAATAAATAAAAAAAATTCCATTGAAACAATTACATGGGTATAATATAGTACAAATAATTAAAAATCCAACAAATTAATATACATAATCACATTAGCATGAAACTTATGCAGGTATATTCTAACTAATCCATGAATCACATGGAAATCCAAAAATATTATCATAATGATGGAATTCATAATCTACAACATCAAAAATATATTTTCAATACTTCTCCAAATAGAAATTAAAATTATGGTTACAAACCAAAATAATTTGGCCAACTGATTGGTCTCAAGGGAACTATTGATGCCTTAAGGGGATATCTATAACCACACCCCACCAATCACTTACTAATTAAAATTCATTCCTCATATGAAAGGTACGAAACAAAATTGACATAAACATTCATATTGAAAAACTAACATATGAGATATTAATAAATAACCCAATAAAAAATACATAATAAAAACAATTAAGGGTAATATGGTAAATGGTAATTAAATTTTACTACCTCAGTAAAACTGGTCATAACCATTAAAATAATAAATATGGATGATATCAATACAATATATCCTCAGTGGAATATCTGTACAATAAACGGTTGATCTCAATAATGGATATAAATATCATTACAATGCAATTAATTGGTTTTTGTAAAATAAAAATTCATTTGGAGAATAATTTTAAAAAATAATGTTCATAGAATATTTTGAAAATAATTTTCTTTGTAAAAAAATATTGATGTATTTTAAAATAACATTATAAATATTGAGGGTTCATGACAACATAAAATTACATTCATACAAAAATGTTAAAAAATTATTCCTTTAAAAATTTCAGGTAAAAATCCAAATGGGAAATTTTTAGAAAACGACATGAATATTCCTTTAATTAAATTTTTTATAAATATAAATTATGTGATTTTTTTTTAAAAAATAATTTGGTTAATGATTAAAAATATTTGGAAAACATTTTTAGAAGACATAGTTTTGGAATAAAACAAATTACTGAAGAAAGGGAGGGATGAAGTCATTTTTTCATTAAAATATTTTCTCAATAATTGTATATACCATTGTCACCAACAACACATTTTGACCACGAACCTACATGTAACATGTCATGGGATGCGTTCATCATCTTATTGGGTAGACAACAAGTGTCAGGAATTAAATATTATTATAATGTGAATGATTTATCCCAATATAACCGAAAAATAAGAAAAATCAATTGTTCATGAAAAATAAAAATATTGAATACAATTAAATAAAAAATATATTCAAATAAAATAACATAAAAAACTAAAATAAAACAAAACAAAAAATTTACCAAATCATGACCAATATGATATCAATGTTACCCCTCGGTAAACTCCATCCACAAACCAATCTTTTTCACTTTTAAAATTAAATAAAAACATAAACCTAAAATATTTCTTAGGTTTATAGACCCTAAGTGTCATATGTAGGGTGTGGGAATAAACCACTCAATATGTAATAAAAATATAATCCACTCATATCCTTTTTTGAATTATTTTAAAAATTCTAGTTTGAAATAAATTATAAATTCTTTTAATAATTTTTAAAACCAATCATATCATACAATATTTAATTCAGTTCTCCTATTTCAAGCATAGTTTATGAAAAAAAATCCAAATAAAAAAGTTCCATAAAAAAATTGGTCTATGCTAAAAATTAATGAAACAAAATATGAAAGAAAAAACCATCAGATCTTATATTCAAAGTGAATAAATAAAAAATTTAACAAACCAATATAAAATTGTGGGATTTTTCTAGAAATCCCTATAAGAAATTCATAGAAGTACTCATATCAAACTCCCCAACAACCATATGGGGCACCACTATTGTAAATAACCAACAAGGATTTTCTAAACTATCCTCACCTCTGTCACATCCTAGATGGCCTCTCAAAAAATATACGGTTGTACAATTAAATCTAACCAATTTTATTAAGAAAACAATAACTCAATAATCTACTTGATTCCCAGGAATCATAAGAAAATAGTATATAGAAAATAAGGTTGTTATCAAACACATGGAATAAACCAATAACCATAATATTCAACCATTGAAGCCTCTCCCAAATAGCAATTCTACATATATGATACCCCTCTCATCAGAGGGACTACTATAGAGGTACCCATCACACATCATACTAACCTAAATTTCTCTTTGATCATACACAACATTACACATTAAAATCAATTTCCAAACCACACAAAAAGTACCAACTGTGCCTTTAACATTTGAAAATTCTGATTCCTTTCCCAAAAACATTTTTTAAGTTAGGTTGAACAAATATAGAATTCATGGAAGATTCCAATCATTCTACTATACCTTGTTTTACCAAATAACATTCTATGGTTCTAAATAAACAATGTATTCAGAAAAAATACTTGGAAGGAACATTTTAAGGTATTTTGGAACAAAAAATACATTAATATTACATTGACAGTTTTAGTGAAACCATTTGGGAGATAGAGTGGAAGTGAATAAGAATTGAAGCAATGTTCTCTAAAAACACGGTTTTATGATATATACTATTATGGAAATTCATTGTCAATATAGTGATTATAAATATGTACACCAAATGAAAATATAGATATTCCCACATCCAATTCCATATAAAAATTTCAACACCACAAAATACCAAAAATTATGATTAAAGAATCGTACGGAGAATTACTACAAATTAAAAGGATCCACACACATGAACCAAACCATAAAATCCCCAAAATGCAAAGAAAAAGATCAATTAGACATTTTACTAAACTTAAAAATAAAATACATGTTTAAAAATTCAAAAAATTACTCAAATTCAATTCAAATGGATAATTGGAATTTTATTGAACACCTTCGGTGCGTATATATGTAGGCATTTCTAAGAATGTCCATTGAAAATCAATTTTAATCAAATTTCCAACATAAAAACATCATAACTATTCATATAATCACATAAAAACATGATTAAAAAATTATAAATTAATTATAAAACCTCAAATATCAAATGGATTGTATTGGAATTTTTTTTGGAAACACATACTTCAATGATGTGTGAATGAAATGAAACTCTTGAAGAAGGAAATATGTTCCAAGGAACAAATATCACACCATAACATCAAATAAATCAATCCACATCAGCTTGATGACTCAAAAGGGATTGGATAATCAGTATTGATGCCAAGAAAAACCATCAACCAATCATAGTGACAAGAGAAGAAGAGTATTGAGAAATATTTGATAAAGAAATCAATAAGAATCAGTAACCTAGGGTGTGAAATTTTCTTTAAATTTTCCCAATATGATGAATAATGAGAGGGAACCCTTTCGTCAATACCCAACTAACATGGGGTAAAATAACATATGGAATAACATATGTTAGTATTTATTAAAAAATGTCATTTAAAATTTAATATAAGTCATAGTTTTTCAGAACTGTGTTTTAAACCATGAACAATCACTGAAAATATATATTAGAATTGTTTTTAAACATAAAGATATATGTCTCACAGATTGAGAATACCATGCTCAAACTGTGTGCTGTGAATTTTTTTTCAAAACCCACCAATGATACCCAAAACAATGGGATAATGACCCCAAATATCATTGAAAATGTTAAAAAAAATGTATTGACATAGAGGGTGTCACATAATCCATCATATTACCCTTCATCCCCATACATTTTAGACTAACCATGCATAGGTCCATATAACCAGAAAAAACCCTACAAATCACAAAACCATACTCATTGAAACCTCAACCCAATCCTCAACCAAGAGATACATCCTAATGAAAATAATAATGTAAAGAAAAACTCAATGTTTGGGTGTTCCATTTCTCTCCACTATGGACACTTTTTTCCCCAATGTAGTCACCAATATGAATGAGAACATAAAAATAAAACCTCAATTGAAACAAATTCGTAGAAAAATATGAACATTATGTAGAACTTTTATCTCCAAAAGTCACAACTTACCATCCCCAGAGAAAAGAAGAATATTTAGAGCCATCAGAGAGTGTAATATAGGGTTTCCACCATCAAAACTGTATTCTCACATAGGGTGGCATACACTAGAAGATACTAAAACATGATCCTAGTTGGTTATCCTTTATATTTAAGAGCCATACATATTTCACGAACCTTGGAACTCTAAAAATAGACTAAATGAGGAACAACAAGAACACCCCACATGAACCAGAAACTCACAACAGAAGGAGAAACCCACAGATGAGAATAGAACCAAACAAAAAACTAGATCATGATTCATCGTTTCCACCAGACACATTGATCAACCAAACTAACACATAATTAAACAAGGAATGATCCAAAAAAGGATAACAAAACAAGATTTAAAATAAAATACACAATTATAAGTATACAATAAGGATGACCACATAGACTTCATCCATAAAAGAGAACTATCTGAATCAAGGAAACAATAACAAGGAATCATTAAATATTTCGATATACATTGGAGACAATGTATTTTTTGAAGATCCCCACACATATTAGAATTATTAACTACTTGAATTGATTCACTCTGGGAATATAGATGGATCCTTTATTCTTAACGGACCTACTTCTCAATTGACAGGATATGAAATCCTCCGTCCAGAATGACCCCCATTGGGAACACTGATTTCAAAACTCCTCCATTCAAAAAATGACCAAATTGCCAATAGGATTCTTAAGGATTACAGTATGCCATCATCAAATTCATGAACTAGCCACAACTGAATTATATGAGTGAACTATTAAATGAATAATAATACAATAATGATAACCGAAAAAAATTATGAACTTTTTCCTAGGGTATACACCTCTCTTCAGACAAGGAACATTCACAAGTGAAAAGAGATACACGTTCATATACCACCATTGACTTCCCCCAATAACTCCCTTGACATGAAACACATGTTCGTAAAATTTATCAAAATAAATGATCCTAGATGAGATAACTCTATTCTTGATCTCTATAATTATATTGTAGATTATAGTAGGATCTTTTATCTGAGCATTGAATTCTATTTTTAGAGAAAAAGAAATCAACTAATCAAAATGATGAATGTATTTCTTCCCAATCTACTTAACATTCTAAATAAACAATCTATTCATAAATTGTATAGTATTAATGAACTTAGTTAAAAATTATATGATTAAATTGTCATGAATAGTTCCCAAACAATTCCACATGAAAGAATGGTGGGATGATCAAATTACGCCAATCCAAAGCTGGATCGTTAAACAAACATATAACAACACAATATCTCACAATAGTAGGGGTTTCCATCAACCTAAAAAGACATCCAAATTATTCAATCCATTCTTAATCATTTATAAAAACAAATTAACCACATAAAATATTTAAAAATCATGAATAACAAGACAACACTACTCTACTGGGATCCATGGTAGGGGAAATGACTGAACAAACCCTGCTGGAAACCATTGGAATCATTCTGGGTGGAATACTCTAAACTATAACAAAAAGAAAATCCAAACCAACAAAAAACTACAAATCCACTAAGTCCTAATAAATAATCAACCAAAATAAAATTACAGGCTAAAAAACCATGATCAAACTCCAAACATCATCTATCCAATCCAAAATCCACTGTACAAACTATCACTTCCATCCAAATTCAATATTTGTTTTAAAATAAATCCAATTTTCAAAAAAACCATTTTCCAAAATAAAATTTACCTCTTTCATAAAACATTATGAATATAATATTCATTTTCAAATACACTGACACAAACCAAATCTATGACTAAACATAACTCACACTAAAACATTAAGAATATGGAACTATTCATTCTACCTATTGTAGAAACATGGATTTTAAAATAATTCTTCTACCAACCATCAACCACATGATGTATTTTGAACCATACACAAAGGCTACACATGGGAATTTAATCCATGAAATATCTTCATGTACCAAAAACTCATTACCATTAACATCCCCTATCCACAGAGACTGAAAACCTATATCAACTGCACAACTACCCTGGGAATCATAAGTCTTATGATGATAATGTTTTCTTATCATCCTTCTTCCACCTACTTCTTGAGTCACAATAGTCTTAATATCCAACAAAACTAAAACCCAAAATCAAATGGGATCTTATGTTCACATTTACACATTAACCTACTGGGTTCAACCTCGAAACAACCATCTAAGTTAGCCTATAACAAGGCCCAAGAGGACATCTCGATCCATCTAGATGTCAAATAGATCTAGGTTCCATGGATAACTAAAATATAAATTATTTATCATATTATAACTAATAAAAAAGAGAAATAAACAAAGAATGAATTATACATCCCTTGAATACAAATGAATACATAATTCGATCCAAATATACAATGTCGTGAACAATTCTTAAATAAAAAGAAAAAACAACACTTAACAAAATTGGCACAGACATAATCTCCTTGTGACCTCTTACTCATGTTAGAACATAAACTATCCTACATCACATTAAAAATTGAAGAAAAACATGATCATGAAAAATATCTTAGGTCTACTGATACATAGAGTAACATGTATGTTCTCAGCATAAAAAGGTATGTAATAATGAACCACAGAATCCATACATTTAATTTCCCAAAATAGTCTAAAAACAAAATTTCAAAATACATTAGAAAATATGTTTTTTCCTTTAATAGAATTAAAATAATATTCAAATTTTAAAATATTTTTCATATTTCAAACTCAGTTTACCAAAACTAACTTATTAATAAAATACACCCCATGTCAAAGAGAGTTATTCTAAAAATTAAGGAAATAAAAAAAGAAGGAATGTACCATAAGGGAAAATAGTTAAAGTGTAGTGGAAAAAAAGAATATATTGAGAGATAATTATGGGAGTCTCCTAAGAATATATTTATGAAATCCCTTGATATACTCAGATCGGAATCACCTAAAATTATATTGTACTGCTCTATAGTCAATAACCATAGTGGTTTATCTAATATATCTTCACCAATAACACATACCATCATTCCTCTTAGTAAATCATCATGCTTATCATCTGTCTGATTGGGGTCAGAAAGCAACAATTACTCAACCATTAAAATGATTCTTTGGAATAAAAGGATAATAGTAAATATGGAATGAGGTAGTTCTCACATGAATTCCATAAACAAATATCTCAAATATTACAACATGTTTTCCTTTCCCAAACATTGACACCACCTATTAAATACCCCTATACTTAGTGAGAATACCACATATCTTCCCATCACACATTGAACCTTGCAATAGATCCAACTATGCCTCCATTTTAAGTTACATTAAAACCAATTTCACATATACACACTACTGAGAGAAGCACCTATACCCATAGTTTTGAACCATTGGTATTACCCCCCAAACCATCAGTATTTTCAATACCCACATTTTTTGAAATAGTGGGGAGATAATCCATTAGTATAGATCCAATCTATATCCATGGTATGAAAATTATATACCCACTATTTTAAAATTCTGAAAAATATTTTTATGCCACTATGCCATTAAAACTATATCCCTAATTTCAAAATAATGGGTATAAGTTTTAAAAAATCTATGACCAATGGTTTTATTCCTTATACCTATTGTATACAATTCTCATGACTAGCCAAAACATAAAAACGACTTATATGTATATAAATACATATTTACTTATATATATATTTGTCTAAACAATGGATATACGTTGTGAACTGTGGTAATAGGTGTTTCTATAGAATTTTTTTCCACCCAAAAAATATTTTCCTCCCAGACTTATTCTGGGAAACATATAGGTACATTTATGGAAAATCATGGTTATATGAATGACCTACACCCCTAAGTTTTCCAAAAATTGTGGGTATAGTTACTGAAAAACAAACTATATACCCACATTTGTTTCAAAACCTATGGGTATATGTGTCAATTTACAACCTATAATTTTTTTTTCAAAACCATGGGTTTATGTTCCCATCCAATCCGCACACCCATTAGTTTTTCCAAAACAGTGGGTATATGGTCATTTTCTAATAGTGACACCACAAATGACCAACACAGCCTTTACCATTTTCAAATACCAATTCATTTCTAGAATCCATTTCTTAAACCATTTTTAAATAATATATCATTCTTGGATGATGACAAAATTTCCGTTATAGCATTTATTTACCAATTCATGTTTTATGGTTTCAAAAGGATCTTTTAGTGATAAACCGTTATAAAAAACCATTACAAACTGCATTATATTAAATTTTATAAATATAAGGACATATAGGGTACAATGAGAGTTTTATATATTATATTTATTATACAGTATGGATGATAGAATGAATGGAATAAATTTTCATTTAAATATTTGTTTTAAGATGATAATTATTATGGGAATCCATTACCATTTATTTCATCCATATTCTCAACCCATGAAAATATAGATATGAACACATATCATGATATATATAAATAGACCCCAAAAAATTCCATTCTTTTTTAAAAAGATCACTAGGAGAATGTCAACCAATTAAATGTATCCAAACATAAGTATAAACCCATAAAAAGGTACCAAACCAACAAAAAATGCACAACTGTACATGTCACCCAACTATCAAATCCCAAACTTGTTCAAAAAAAATCACAAAATGCTAAAATTTATTTATCAATTCTAATTAGAATTTTATTGAACACCTTGTGTGTAGATACATATAGGAAACACAATGAATGTCCTTCAAAAATCAATATGGATCAAATTTCATGTTTAGATACACCATATAAATTCATATGAACAAGTCTCAAACATGAGGAACACAATTATAAATTAATTATAAAATCTATGGAATCAAATTTCATGTTCTAGAAAGGAAATGTATGGAAAAACCTACCTGTATGATGTGTGAATGCATGAAAAATATTTTAGAAGGATTAACAGAGGCCAAGGAACAAAAACAACACACTAGAATGAAATGAATAAACCAACATCAACCAACACTCTCTCTATGGTCCATCCTATAGGGATCTAATCCATGTGAAAAAAATAGAGGGATAATAGAATAAGAGAAATGCTAAGGACTTGATTAATAATTCAGTAATAATCAACAACCATTATAGTTAAATATTCAAAAAATATTGTCCATGATGAAGGATCATGAAGGGGGTAACCTCTGGTCAATACCCAAAAAAGATAATGTCAAATGGGAGGTTTTCTCAACTAAATCATGTTTTCAAAATGAATTTTATTTAGGTTTTAATATGATATATGGTCTTGATGAATATTTGTTAAAAACTTGTTCAAACCAAGTTAATGATACTTTAATTGTTTTTAAAACATTCTGGAATATGTTTCATTATTTTGGAAAACCATCCCCAAATTGGGTAACCTAAAAAATATACCAACAACCAACAACTGAAAACCTAACACTAGGAGAGTCCACCCAAAAATCATTGAACAAGTTAAACACAATGTAGTAAAATTATCAATTTCACAAACTCCCCACTGTTAAACACTCACCCAATACCATTCAAATGAGACAATAATATATCCAAATAACACACAAAACCTCAAAAAAACTCATCGGAATATCAGCCCAAACCTAAACTAAATGATCCTAGATCATGAAAAGAATAACGTAATTAATGTCTATAGGTTGGGGTGTTACATATATGGAGTGAAAAAATGTTAACATTAAATTAAAATATCATGAATCTATATCTTTAATTGAAATATAGTGATCATATTTTGAAATATAAAATAATTCCCCTAAAAAAGACTTAAATATAAATAATTTGACAAAATTCTGAGATTGCCAAATGAACCCTTACAACTTACATAACATTTGAACCAAAATCACCACTATAGAAATAAAAAAATTAAACATTAAATAAAATGAGGATATAAAATTAATTACATTACATATCAAATGGGTTAGTGAATACACCATAGAAAGGAATAATTTTTGAATATTGCATTTTTCTCACAAAAATAAATGTGAGTTGAGATACCCTTATGTCGGGTTCAAATTTCATACCATGATTATGATGATATTTTATAAAAAATATACTATTATTATAAATCATTTTTATGAACATAATAATTTATATAATATGATATATTATTTTAATATTGTATTTTGTAACATATTTATTTTAAAATCATTACTAAAATCATTATTTTAACGGATAGTTGTTTCATGTATTTCATATAAATTTTTGTTCGGTAATGTTGGTAATTTTAATTTTTAATGGTAATTTAATCCAAATAATTATTAACATGATATATATAATATATATTTTTTATATAGGTATTTAAATTATTGTATAAATAGTAGATATAGAAAATGGATTACATAGTTCATTAATATAATAGGTCAGACATATGTATGAATGGTTTTTCCATTGTTATCATCAAGTATAATGAAATAAAATAAAATAATAATTAATCATTTATGAGTTAATTCGATAATATTAATAATTTATATTAATAAAATAAATCATTAATTTAATCCATGTAAAAATAAAATGTAAATGTTTTCACATCACTTTATGAAGGCAGTAGACTACACATACACATAAGAGTCATTTTTATTTTCCGAAATATTGGTTGGTAAGAAGTTATATATGATATTATATTTATATATTCTGGTTTCTATGATAAATATACATATATTTCTAGCCATTATTCACCATACCTTCCATGTAATGTGTATGAATAAATCAGATCACATTGCATCTTGAGGCGGTGGTCCATTGTACATAGGAGTGAAGCCATCATATCCCCCATTGAAAGAAAGTATTAAATATATATGTGATATTATAATTGCATAGGTATTAAAATATAAATAATATCATAAAAATATTTTAATTTCATATTTGTATACTAATTGAATGGTGGAGATTGAAAAAAAATTGCATTAGTTCACAGGGTTGTAGTTAGTTGTACACACGATCAAAAATTTGGTTTACCATTTAATTGAATTTAATATTGATATGGGTTATTCCATTATCATAATAACATCTGATAATGTATTATATACGTGATTTATTCAATTATTATAGATTAATTTTATTTTAAGGTGGTTTAGGAATATATAATATAAATATTCACATTAGGGGCTTTAACTATTTTTTAGAGAACCACTTTAGGTTTGAACATAAATGTATTCGAGATTGTATTCATGGTAAAAATACTATATCTATGATGTTATAAGAGTTTTTATAAAGGTAATTTTTCCTGAAATTTTCAATAAAAAAGGTTTGGTACATGTTAATTGGAAAGGGTAGGGGTAGTCTTTTTTTAGTCGGGGAGTGTACTCACTTGATATTTTTGAAAAGAAAAAGCGATACCCATGTTTTTATCAAGAAATAAGCCTAAAAATATTTTTAATATATACATGGAGGATATATGTTATATATATGTCATTACAACGGGTTTTTTGAATTTTTTTATTCAATTTATATAAATTATCTTTCTAGATAAACCCCATTGTAAAACCATTTTTACCATAAATGGTATAATTAAGTGTTATTGATTTTAATATTTTTTATGTTAAAAAAAATTACACTATATTATATAATATTCTTTATTTTTTTAATAAATATTTCATCAAATTTTCAAAATTCATTTCATATATGTGGAAAATTTAAATTTTAAATTAAACTCACAGATAGGTCAAAAATAGGGATTTCCAATGAAAACCAATCAAATGTTTTAATTTTTAAATATATATATATAAAATATTAAAATGATTATAACGATAAAAATTAGTTAATATTAAATATAATTATAATAAATTAACATTAATACAAAATGAAAATAAAATTTTAATTTCTAAATAAATTATATGAAAAGTTATTTTTTAATATAGAAATCATATTTTCCAGTATTCAAAAATAAATATTATCTTTTATTATAAAATAAAAAAATAAAAAAATTGACATTTATATTTTCAAAGATAAGTTTAGTTTTAAAATAAATTTTTTATTATTAATAAAACATTATTTAAAATAATATTCACAAAGGACATGTAAACTACAATGTTTAACATTGCAATATTTTTAGAAAACAGTTATTGTTTATTCAAATGATTATTATTTTATTCATTGTTAATAGATATTCATTAAATGTTTTTTCATCATGAATACACTATAAAATAATCATATTTTTTATTTACTATTAACACCCCCAATATAATGAATTGGTTATAATATTCATAATTAAATATAAATTATAATTGGGTGTCATATTTAATTTATGTCTAATATAGAATGAATTTCAAACTATTGATTATATTAATTTAAAAAAAATATCTCACAACTCATTATAGTGTTACATTCAGTTATAATATTTATGACTCATGTCATATATTATAATAAATATAATTATACACTTCCAAAATATTTGTGTTACATTTTACCCCCATAATTAAATTATATCCTCTCGATTTAATATTAACCACGAAAATAAAGGGTTTGAAATTTTAAAATACCTATGAAAGAATGAAACATTCTAAAAAGTGTTAATAAAATTCTTCTTCATATGATAGAATTGAAATTATTAATTTAATCAATAAAATCACATTTCAATGTTTCCATGTCAAAGTACAGTAGTGGTAAATGAAGATATTGACTTGGTTGAAAAGTTTAAGCACTTATAGAGAGTATTATAGATCATTAATGATAATAAATTGAATACATTTTTAATGAAACAATGACATAAATCCTTGATGAGTAATTATAATATTTTATTCATCATAAATGATGTTATTAGGTAATTTTTTAGGATCCTTTGAAAAGATTTGAGGATTCATTTATCTAATATGATAGAGAAAAATATTAAAAATTCATCAAATTTCTCACTTTTATAATTCATTGATCAATTTAAACATTAACCCCTTTTTCAAAAAAATATTATTCAATTGGAATGTTTTCATGCAGGAATCAAAAAAATTAATTTTTTATTGTCCTAATATTAATAAATTAATGATAACTCATTCATATTTTCTCAATATATTTTATAAAATATAAATGTTTTGAACATGAAATCCAGTACCACCAAAATTTTATCTGAAACCATTCTGTATAATGTTCCCATAACATTAAACTGAAATATGTTTCATCAAATTTAATTTATAAAAATGTAGAAGAAAGGTCTCTAAGCCCACATTATAATCCCATAAAATTATAATGTTCCTCTTCCTCACACATTCCATATATGTGAATAAATTGGACACCATAAAACTATAATGAAAACATGAAATCATCCAAAAATAAAATATCATATTATATAATTTATTTTATAAATGAAAAAATTAAATAGATTCCAAAAAAGATATCATAAACCATCAAATCAATTAAAATTCTCCCTATCACCAATATTATAAATAATAATCCGTTTATCATTATTAACTTATCATAATGATCATTTTAATGGGTATATTATCAAAAAAAAATTAAAAAAATTTAATAAATCCACTGAATCACACCTCATGGTCATTGGTAAAATTCAATATATGCTCTCAAATAAATTAAAAAAATGTATTTTAGTAAAAAACTTATAAATTTCATAATGACTATAACAAAAATATCTCTAATAAAAATATCCTAACAAAATACATTTTAAATCCAAAAACTCTGAAATTAATCATTCAATGTCTTATATAGTAATAAAATATTCTTGAACATGATCCCATAGTTTCTACTAAGGTATATTCCAATAAGTTATGGGGTATTAATTTTTAACTTTTTTTATTTCCTTACATATGAATCATTATGAATTTGAATATTATTTATTTTCATTGAAATCATGATCAAGATATCATTCTCTCCAAATCTGTAGAAAACTCCCATTTCTATCAAGAAATTATCATGGTGTTTATTTACCCATGTATCAAATATGGGATAATATTTTTTCCATATTACCATTATCCATATTTTTTAATATCGTTTTCTTCTAATTATGCATCCCACAAAAACCATAATACATGGTTAAGTCAATCTATGACTTTATATGACATTATAATAAGTCCCTATATCATAGGAATATTTGTTATAATAATTAGATTTCAAGAATTGGATATAAATAATAAATAAAATTATCAAACTTTCTCATTGGGTTATCTTCATGGTTAATAACATGTATTGCTATCATTATAAAGTTGGATTCATATTGAGAAACATTTTCATCATTAATATCTCATAGACTCACAAATTTTTCCATCAATATATTTTCATTAGTCGCAAGTAAAATATTATTCCATTAATATTACCTTAAAATCCTTATTTTATATGTTATCATTTTATTATTTATCCCAAGTGTTTTGACTCAATCAAAACCAATGATATGAATCATATAAGATAGGGTAAATTACCATGAAAACATTACTACTTTCGTTTCATCTTAATGAGATAAATAACTTCTTTTGAGAACATATCTATTACTCATCTTGGAACAATTGTTTTGTCCTAATAAATGATATAGGTTAAAATTTATAATGTTGTCTAAAATTATTAAAATTCAATACAAATTGTAAGGATACTCCATATAGAAAATGTTATTACCCATAAGCTATGTTAGAATACCTAATATGGATATTGTTTCTTTATTTCCCTCAACATCTCCAGCTCTAGAATCATTTTATTTCCATAGACAAAAAATCTTTGCATGGTTTATGTGTATTTAATCAACTCCCATTTCCTCCCATAGGGTCAATTATTATTAATTTCAAACACTATATTAAATCATAAAATTATGAAACATATTTTATAATCCAAATAATAGTGATATACATGACCAAAATTTAATATTTTAACAGTGGAACATATCATGATCATAAAAATATTATACATGGAAATATTTTAAATCATAAAATTATTTACAACTACATGATAGCGATGTTTTTTGAATATTTAAATTAATTTAAACATATCCCCTAAGTTTTACAAACAAGGTATGTATTATGTCCCATTTTCATTGACCACATAATGCTATAGTCAAGACTGATGCTCCTATTTTAATGTTAATACCCATATGAACATACATTCCCAAACCACATAAACTTTTAGTAACAATATTGGGATGTATAACAATGTAAAATAATGAAATATCAACCTTATAATAACATTTTAATGTTCTAAAATTTTTATCCACATTTTCTATCATGGGGTATTATTCCCAAGTATTTGGGTTTCAAAAATATAGTTCCCAAGGATTATACTAAATATAAATTTATACCATCTATATAGACCTAGAACGTAGTATCCGAGAGTCGATGGTTACATTATAAGATTAACTCTACATAAAAGGTATAATATCCCATATTATGGAATAATATAATTGTTTTGGTAAATTATATTAAAAAATAAATTTCAATAAATTTGTTAAAATAATATACACAATGTTATTTATTAGATAACACTATTATTCCATATATAATATCCTTAAATAACAGTCAAAAAAACATTTCTGTGTCTCCTAGTGAAAACAAAACATAAGAAAGGGGGATGACCAGATTCTCAAGACATGTAAGTGTATAATTAAATATTTCATAAATAAAGAATAATAATAAATATGTTAATTGAAATGGTTGAATCGCATTCCAATTAATAGACAACTTCAACATATTATAGCAATAATAAATTATTATTAAATAATGTAATATACGTAATCAAAATAGAATAAAACATATCCATTATTTTTCTAAATAATTTAATAATCCCAAATTCAGAAATAAAAACACTTTTAATGAGGGAATTAATATTTACAAATATCTGAAACATATTATCAGGACTATTCAAAAGACATATAAATGATGTTTCTATAAACACATATAAATCTCTCAACTCACATGTCTCAGAATACATATGGATTCATTGATGGGATATCTATAAAATGGACCCACCTATCATATACTAAGTACATTGAATTTTTAATTTTAACTTTGTGAAAAATAATTGACCTTATCATATATTATGAACAACTGAAATTTTAAATGTCAATAATCACTACAATTAAATAAATATAATCATAAAACCACACAATAAAATATAGTGAATGGTATTAAAATGATACATCCTGAGTAAAACTAATCATTAAATTTACCAATAAATAAAAAGTATGATATAAATACTATGTATCCCTAGGGGACCATGATTAAAATTAATTTTTGAGGAAATTTATTAATATAAATACCATTAAATTTCATTAAAACATTTTTTGATGAAAATTAAATTTTCACTTTTATTTTTTTAAATAGTCAAAAACTTTTAAAGAAATAATTTTCCTTGGAAATAAAAGTTTTAAAATATTAAATTATTGTATCAAACATTTTTAGTTTATTAAATTAGAAAATTCCATTCATACAGTAAACATTAAAACCAATATTCCTTTCACATTTCTTATAAATTAAAAACTGTCTTTTTTTAGAGAATAAAATAAATATTTCTTTAAAAATTTTTGAAAACATATATAACATGTGTAAAAAATATAATAAATCATTTTTATAATTTTTATAAAAATTTTGAAGCTATATTTTGAATTCATTATTTTGGAAAAAAATGATTTTTAATGGAATAGAGAAATGAAGTCAGTTTTTTATAAAAATATTTCTACAATAAATTTAAGTACCAATGTGTGGAATGATTATTAAATTAATTGAAATATTTTTAAATATCTTTAGTAAGAGATAATATTTTTACTTTATGATATAAATATCCAATACTTCCCCAAGGGAGATATAAACATAAACAGTCCCGATAAATGATAATATTGAAAAATAAAGACTTACTACATTGGTAGCTTTTGAACCACAATCGCTATTTGAAAAATAAAATAAAATAAAATAAAAAATACATTGAATATTAAAATATTAATTAAATAACATATTAAAATTATTATTATATTCAATACAGGAAGGAATAACTGTTGAATATGTCTTATGTCTCACAGAATTAAAAATGAGATAACAAACCCTTACCATAGGTTTGACTTCATTCATATGTATCCAAAAAACCTAAATAAAAGAAATTTTTTTTATAAATCAATTATAAATACATATTCATATATTTCATAACCTATATGATTTAATTATTGTCATATACCAGCTTTTTAGTATCCATTCATCAATAAAATCATTGTTTCATGTAATAATTGATTCTTTTTTATGTATGTTTTTGTTTAATAATTTTGGATATATTATATTTATCATAGTAAAATAATAGAAATAATAATTAAAATTAATTTAATAACATATATATCAATTATATATATATATATATATTATTAATATGTAAAAGCTAGAGAAAGAAAATGGACTACCCGGGTCATGGAGATTGTATGTTATACATATGAATGAATGCCGTTTTGATTTTTTTCATCTGATTTAACAAAATAATAATAATAATTAATTTAACATTATAAAATAATTTTTATGTGACACACAAAATATATATTAAAAAATAACATCTTTCTTACCATCCATGTGAAAAAAATAAAAACATTTCACATCACTACATAGATGTTGTAGTCCACTTGTACGCATGAGCGACATTATTTTTCTCCAATAGATCTGAATGTAAATTCATAAATGTTATATTATATTACAATAAGTATGGATATATCATAAATATACCAAATATTAATTACCTTTATCTTTAATACATTCCATGTCAGGTATAAGTGAATAATGATTCACATCGCTTCGTATGGATGTAGTCCGTCGTATACATGAGTGATGTTACCATAATGGAATGTAAGAAGGTATATGTGATATGATAATAATATAAGTTTAATAATGTCATAAATATTATATAAATATCTTAAATCTATAAATATATTCACCCATGGGTGTTGGTGATAGAAAACAAACTACATCAGTTTGAGATATGGTAGTCCACCGTACACATGATCAACGATTTCATTTCCAATTTGATTAAAGACAATATATATGTCAGTCATTGTATAACATAATAACATCTATTTATATATTAAATATTTTTTATTTTAGTATTTTTGAATAATATTTTAATTAGTTGGAGGAAGAAAAATAAAATATGTGCGTTGATGATTTTACCACGTCTTTAGAGAACAACATTAATTAAATAACAAAAGCTATTACAGGATTGTTTTAATACCAAAAAATGTTTCAAAAATATATAGTATACAATTAAAGAATTGATTTTCGCATTTTATTGCTGATCCAATGCGTTTTGGAAGGGTAAATATGAGAAGAGAGTGAGTGTAATTTTATAAATAAAAGTGACGATGCACTTTGTATTAATGAGAAAGAAAGTGATAACCATATTTAAATCATGAAAAAACCCCAAAATGGATAATTCTATAAATATATAGTTTATAATGTTGAAAATTGTCCATCCAGTGTTTTTTGATATGTTTTCGGTCATTTTTAGCTCATATATTCATATCTTAGCCCCTGGTAATCCCATTATTACGTTAAACACATTAATTAATTTTTACTATTTTTTACTATTCATTATGTTAAAAAATTATGTTGAAATTAATATGTAATATCTATTATAATGATTTTAATTACAAAATTATTTTTTTAAAATTTGTTTAATATAATTGGAATAACAGAATTTATAATTGAACCAGCTGACACTTACAACAAATTGGTTTTCCCAAAGAAAATCCAAATGTTTAATAAAAATTACCAAAATTCAATATGAAATTGATTATAATTACCTTAATATGGTTATCTTGAACATAATTTAACTAATTAAAATTTTCTAAAAATTTAAAATATAACTAATTATTAAAAATATTTTAAATGAAAATGTGTTTTTCAATTAAGAACATTAATTTTTTACTAATAGTAAATAATACAATCTTTTTTATTAAAATAAAAAAAATCAACCCACGAAAATTTTGATATAGATTTAAAAAATAACGGTTCATTCTTTGTGTAAATTTTTAATAATGGTTAAAAAATAATTTAAAATTATGTGTGGAAATTGCAACTATAGTAGCATTTATAATAAATACATTTCTTAAAATAATTATTTTTTACATAAAATTATGATTATTTTATTTCTAATCAATAGATATATATAAGATTTATTTTATAAATAAGTAAACCATATAATTATAATTATTTTTGTTATTACAATTCATAAAAATAAACATGAAAACTATGTTATAATATACATTTTTAAATAAAAATATTTTAATATAATATTGTGTTTCATTCAAAACCGATGTTGTGTGCATTACAATATGCTGAAGAGATTAAATATATTTAAAAATAATATTATCATAATATCTTATGGTGTTAAATTCCCCTATAATATTTTTTTATTCCAAGTACATTTCAAAATATTATGTTTCTCTTTCAAAATCATTATGTGTGAAATTTTATATTATTCCTTGATTAATATAAAAATCAATTTTCTTATCAATTTTTTTTCCAATGACTTTTTACACTATTGATGATTTATTACATGATTCAGTTCTTGATTGGAATAATTTTCCTAATGTTATTCTCATTCACTATGATTGTTTCTTTTTACCCATACACTCTAATTACTATCCCTAATGACATTCAATTTTAAATTTTTATGTTCACCTTAGCTGAGAATTTAAGGACACCATTTGTTTTATTATCCCCATGTTATGAATAACGATTAAAAAAAATTCTCTATAATTTTTTCATAAGTTTATAAAACTAATAGATCTTATAAAGATCTATATAGAAATGTTTTTATGAATATATGTTGTTATGATTTATCAATAATTCTTTAAACCTATAATTCTTCATGGCCCTTGACTGTGTAAGTGATCTACTATTTTCATATGATGTTATAATGATTCACTGGGAAAAATATGATCATATATATTGGTATCAAATCTCAAAATGTAATGATTGTATTTTTAGCTTGGAATCTTGGAGTAAGGGTTTCAAACTATCACATTTTTTTAGTGTACACTCTTTATTAAAATATCATTACTAATTTTCTCTTCAATTCTATAATTGGTGATATTTTATTTAAAAAAATACATATAATATATTTATATTCATCAATTATCACTTATTAATGTTTTCTTCAATGAATTTATCTTTAAACATTCAATTTCTTGTCAACACCATTCATTACACAATGCATCTCCCACATATATATTCTTTTAATGTATCATGGGTATACTTATATTCTAATATATAAACCAATTCTACATACTATCTTTTCATAAGAAAATTATTTTATTGACTAGGGACTTTTTCATATGGCACATTATTTACTCAATATAGATACATTCTAAAAAGAAATATTATAATAATTGTTTTTTTCTCAAATACACGAGGAAAAATTGTATGTTAGATGATTGGTGGTGCCCCTAATTACATATCCATTTTATGAATCAAACTTCCTCATAAAGAAAATTAACAGTCATTCCATATTATAAGTGTATTCTATTTATAACTATAATATTTTTAGTTAAGATGTCTTCCATGATAGGAAATGAAGGAAATATTGATGATATCTTCATCGAAGTTTCTTAGTGTTTAATTTCTACAATTATTTATTTCCATTATTAAGAATAAATTTTTCATTATCTTTGTGATTTATTTGTTGATATTATCAAAGAATTCTCATTTAAAACTAGTTTCTGATTGAACCAAATGTATTTCTCTTATCCACTATTTTTGGTTTATTATTCCTTATTTCATGAAGGTAACTTCCACTACAAGTAACCCTTACAAAGTAGCTAGGGTCATCCTATATTTTATTTCTTATGTAGATAAAATATAGATGGATAATGATAATGATGACAAATTTGTAATATTTTTGACATATCATATTTTTTTTCCAATTCATTGTGAGAATAAAGAATATACACTACAGGAAAACTGAATATTTGCGACGGGGCTCCGTCGCAAATCGCTCGTTGCCAAAAACGGCGTCGCAAATAGGTGTTTTTGTGGTTGTCCCGTCGCAAAAATATTATTTGCAATGGTATTTGTCCCCCGTCGCAAATAATTTTTCGTTTATATATAAAAAAGGTATTTGCGACGGGCCGTCGCAGATATATTAGTTGCGAAGGGTCAGAATCTCATCGCAAATGCGAAATTTAAAAAAATACTTGTGACGAAGGTATTTGCGACAGACTGTCGCAAAAAGGTTTTCCCGACAAATTTTCCACCAGCCGCAAATGGTACTGTGAAAAACATTTACGACGGGAATTCCCGTCGCAAATGTACCCATCGCAAATATTAAAAAAATATAAATAAAATAAAATAATTAATACAAATCGTATAATATTATAAAATAATAATAATAAAAATAATAAAAATAATATTATATTATTATAATATAAATAAAAATTTTTATATAATATAATTATGAAATATTAATATAAAATAATAATAATGTGAATATAAATAATATAATATTATATTATAATACTAATATTTATAATATAAAAAATGTATATAATATTAGTATTATTAAACTATCTAATTAATAATAATAACAATATTAATAATATAAATAAATTATATTATTATAATATTAATAATAAAATATATATATATAATATAATTATAATATATTAATATCAAAAAATAATCATAATATGAATATAAATAATATAATATTATAAATTATGAAATATTAATATCAAAAAACAATAATAATAGTACTAATATTATTAATATAAAAAATTTATAAAATAATAATATTATTAAAATAAACATACATATTTCTGAAAAAATAATATTAATAATATTAATATTAATAAAAATTATAAAATTATAAAATTCTCAATATTAACAATAAATATAAAATATTAAAAGTAATATTACTAAAATAAGCAGACATTAAAAATAATACTAATAAGTAATAATATATTAAAAATAAAAAAAAATTAAATCATGTAATATTCGTACCAATATGAAAGATGAATTGTAAATAGTTAATATGATAATAAACTACGAACTCAAATGTTTATTACATCTAAAAAAGTCAATGGGGGGTGGATAACATGGAGGACCTGGAGGACCTGGAAGAGGTGGTGGAAGAATCTCTATCACTAAACTATGAGTAAGACGTCGCATATACTCCATATACTCCTGATGTTGCTCCTCATATCGATGTCTCTCCTCGTCCTGCTGCTAACGCATCTGCTCCCTCCATCGACGCATCTCCTCATCATGCTGCTGGCGCATCTGCTCCTGCCCCTGACGCAAATCCTTTATAAGCTGACTTTGAGTACGCAGTTGCTCCTGATACTGTGAGGCAGAAGATGATGTCTCTGCATGAGCTCCTCTCGAGCTGGACGTCGACATCGCAACAGTACCATAATAAGCTGCAGGAGTCAAATGAGAGCTGATACCAACTGCTCGTCCCTTTTCGAAGCCATATTGGGTCGCCTGCATCCATTTCGTTTCATCAAAATGGTGGGAACTAGTCTGATCACCTGTCTCATCTTGATTCTCAGCATGTGTCTGAGAGGTCATGACCTCATATGACTCCTAAAGTTTCTATTAGATATTAAAATAATTAAAATATTATATGCATTTAATTTGAAAATTTTAAAAAAAATAATACTGACCACAATCTGATGCTGGCGGTCACCTTTAATCTCTCCAGTAGCCGGGTCAGTGTAAATCCTCCAATAAACACCGTACGCCGAAACACCGGGCTTCTCGGCTTCCTATATGAATATTAAATAAACTTTTTATATTTAATGTTGTATAAAATATTTAAAAAAAGTACTTACCATACGCTCTCTATGCGCACTGAATGTACGAATACCGGATCGATGTGTCACCACTTTTCTCCCCCGATTTTGTCGACCCAATGCAGAAATCCTCTGAAACCCACCACCCAACCAGTGTGTACATAATCCATCCCAAACATGAGATTAAATGTACTATTTTCAATGGGATCTACAGGACTCATCAAATTCTGTCACTCCGGATTTCTTCACAGCTGACTTTCTCAAATTACGAAAAAAATGACGGAAACGGTCACGCATAGACACCACCCATGCCGCGTGGATAGTGGCACACATGCTATCGTCGATAGGATACCATAAACCCTAATATAAAGTTATTAATGAAATAAATTTCAAAATAAATAATATTTAATTACGTACCAGCCAATGATCAAACATGGCGGCCTGCACATTAGCAGGAATCTGATCCCATGTGAGCTAGGGCTGAGAAGAATAATTGCGCAAGATAGCGCTCCCCTATCCAATAGCTATATGCGTAAAACAGTGGAAAAAAAATCAAAAAATCAAATAATTAAAATATTAATAAATTATAAATAAATATAACTAAAATACACAGGTTACCATAACACCGCTTGTGTGCATCGAATCTAAGAGGTGGACGTCACTCCGGGATAGGATCTGGAATCATCAGTCTGGCAAGACCACACCCCCTCCGAGTGCTCCCTGTAGTGCAAATGCCTGAGGGTCAGATGACTCAAGAACCTCATCATCCATAGGTAGATCAACCTCCAGCAACTAACGAATCGTTTCCGAGTCCATCTGAAACATGAAATAATTGTTATTAGAAAACAGTTGAAAATAACTATTATGTATATATATATATATTTGGTATGATTCAAACCAGCATTTTACAGTGTCAATTTTCATCTTCATCATCATCTTCGTAGTTTTCAATGTCAATGTATTCATCTTCCTTAACAACATCATCAATTTCTATATTAGTTTCATTTTCATCATCTCTTGTTATTTCAAATTGAGTTGTAACATCATTGACAACATCATCACCATCGACCCTTAATTGTGGCGTGTCATCCTCAATATTCATGTATCTTTGTGAAAAAGATTTGTTTGGAGGAGTGTCCTGGAAAATTTCATTTTCTTGCACTTCAGTGGAACCACATTCAGTTTGAGTAAACTTATTTTTTTTCGAGATTTAACATTTATTATACTCCACCAATCATTCAACTCTTTTGGAGTAGCACAGTATTTTTCATAATAAATTTTATGTGCCTGATGAGCCAATAAAAATGGTTTATTTACTGTAAGAATAATTTTATGTTTAATATCAACAATTCAATGAGTCGGATGAATACAAAATCCTCTCTCTATATCCAGCCATCAACATTTAAACATTGTTACATAATTCTGTCCCAAATAACACAGTTCAATAATTTCTTCAAGAATGTCGTAAAAGTCAACTTCAATATCACTATGATCCCTTCAAAAAAACACCACTATTAATTGTTTTCTTTGATTCCCAATATGAACGTGTATGAAAGCGATAACCATTCACCACATATGCATTAGAATATTTAACCATTTTGGATGGTGGGCTACTCAAAATACGCAATCGACTATCAATCTTATCAGCCTGTACAGATACCTGAACTTTTTTAAAACATTTATCACTATTACAATTAATAAATTGATTTTATATGTAAAACCAAAAAAGAATGTATGTTACCAGATTTTGAAACCATTAGGAAATTTTTTTTGCCAACGTTCTTCTAAACCAACTGCTCTAATTTGTGGAAATTGTTTCTTGATATGATAATCATATAACCTACAAATACAATATGATTAATTTACTATAATAGAATCTATAGAATAAGGGATAAGAGCACTCACTGTACAATTGGTGACATTTCTTCACAGTTGAGTAGAACATATGTTTGAGCTCTATGATGTTCATCATCTGAAAGCCTTCTATCATGAACTCCACCAAATCCATGTTTGGGCTAATTGAAAATTGATAATTGATTGTTCATATCATCATCAAAATTCCCCTCATTATGGCCCATGAAGTTAAAATTTGAGGGATATTATGATTCAAAATAATGAGAGCAGATTAAAGCAATTTCTTTTTGCAAATAAGCTTCAGCAATTGATCCTTTAACTGATGCTTTGTTACAGACGTTTTTCTTCAATTTTTGCATGCATCTCTCAAATGGGTACATCCATAGAAACTGAACTGGATCTCCACATTTTGATTCATGTGGAAAATGTAATATCAAATGTTCCATCGAGTCAACGAAAGCTGGTGGAAATATTGTTTCCAATTTGCATATAATTACAAAAACAGCTTCTTCCAGTTTTCTTAGTGTATTGTAGTCTGTTGTAGCCACACACATGTCTCGGAAAAAATATTATATATATGTTATCGAATACAAAATCTTAGAATTCAACAAACCTCTTAATCCAATAGTTATACGTCTTTCCATTATAACATGTCAGTCATGACTTTTTAATCCGGTAATATGACCATTTTTAACACATCTGCCCAAGTTGGAAGCATAGCCATTTGAAAGTTTCAAATCTGCAATCCACTAAAAAAATAATAAGAGACTCTCTTTGGTCAGTTTATAAGTAGATTTTGGATTCATTATTCTCTGTGATCTGACATTTTCAAACAATTCAAGTTCTGGTCGCCTGCAAATTTGGGCAAGATCTAATCCTGCCTTTACATTATCATTGGTTTTACCCGATGTATCCAAAACTGTATGAAATAAATTTTCAACACAATTTTTCTCAATATGAATGACATCCAACATGTGTCGGACCAAAAAATCAGACCCATATGGCAGATTCCAAAAAATGCTCTGTTTTGTCCAATTGTGTTCTTTTCCAAAACCATGAATTTTCTGTTGGTTTATTATCGGTCCAAAATTGATGGAAGGTAATGAAAATACAACTTATTGTAACTCTGTACCTGAGATCATTTTTGGAGGTTCATCTATTTCAATTCGGCCTTTTCGGAAATGAGATTTATTCCTACAAAAAGGATGATCGATTGGAAGAAATATGCGATGACAGTCAAAATAGCATATTTTTTTTCCATTCACGAGGATAAATTATTTGTTGTCTCCCATATAGTAAGGGCATGATTTTGGACCATGTGTACTCCGGCCAGATAATATACTGTATGCCGGGAAGTCACTAATTGTCCACATCAATGCAGCTTTCATTACAAAATTCTGTTTCGCAGCAGCATCATATGTACCAAAACTATTACTCCACAATAAATTTAACTGATCAATCAGTGGTTCAAAATAAACATCAATATTCTTTTTCGGATGTCATGGGATTAATAATGTCAAAAAGATATAATTCTCATTCATCAACATCTATGAAGGCAAATTGTACGGAGTTATAAAGACAGGCCAACAAGAATACTGACAACCAAAAGATCCAAATGGACAAAAACTGTCAACAGAAATACCCAATCGCACGTTCCGTGATTCTAAAGAAAAAGATGGATTCACTTGATCAAAATGTTTCCATGAATCACCATCAGATGGATGAATCAAGCTTTTACGATTTGAAATATTTTTTTTGTGCCATGACATCATTGTCACTATGTTCTGAGACATAAATAAACGCTGCAACCTGGGTGTAAGAGGGATATATCTCAAATATTTTACAGTAATCAATCCAGACTCACCTGATCGATCTTCTTTATACCTCAATTGTCCACATGTGGGACAACTATCCAACAAATCATTTTCACCATAATATAAGATGCAATCATTTGAACATGCATGGATCTTCTGATAACTAAGGCCGAGATTACGAACGAGTCTTTTTCTCTCATAATAATTAGTAGGCATCACATTTCCTTCAGGTAACAGTGCTTTAACCAAAGAAAATATCTGATCAAAACAGTTATTTGACATTCCATTATCTGATTTAATAGTCATAAATTTTGCAACTGCTTCTAAATTTCTTATCTTGCAACCAGGATATAATGCATCCCCAGCAGACCTGAACAACTCAGCAAATTCAGATGGTTCCAACTCAAGAGGTAAATCAACATCATCCTCAATTTCGATTTATTGAACGGATGACCCTACAACATCATGTACTAAATTCTGAAACCATGATGGATATGAAATCAAATTATTCCTATCTTCCCTGGAACTATGTTTACCGTGTTGATACCAAAAAATATAATCTGATTGAAAACCATAACGCAAGAGATGTTTCCCAATTATTTCAAATGTCTCAAAGGTTCTTAGAGCACATTTTTGACAAGGACACTTAATTTTCCCTTCTGAAACAAATTCCGTGTTTGATGATGAAAATTATAAGAAAGCTTCAACACCATCAACATATACAGGATTTAAACTAGAACTGTTTGGATTTCTTCACCGATTTATCCAAGAATGATCATCTAATAATGATTGATGTCTATTTCCTTATTCAATATTCATATATCTATTTCTACAAAATTTAAAACCATTACTATTGTTAAATAATTTGATATAAGAAACAGTATCCTAAAAAAAAGATACATAATTACAGTTAATTATTAGTAATTACCAATAATTATAGGCGACACAGTTAGTTTGTAATCATCCCCACTAATTTTTATTAATTTAGCAATACATAGCAATGCTTGGAAAAATGAAAAATTCTTGAATAATGAAATTAAATTTTGTAATCATCCTTGGGAATAATATATTACTAATTATTCTGAATTTTCCAATGGATCATCTCTTTTTAACTTTCTCCCAACTGAAATCAGTATGAAAAAAATTCTCTGACATATGTTGGAGCACATTTTTCATACTGATTTCAGTGGGAGAAAGTAGCAAAGATATGAGATGTTGAACAAAAGGTAGTCGTCAATCCACTGGAAATTGTGCCAATTTATAAGCATGTAATTGAATTTATTTGAATTTTGATTAATTTTATTAGTTATTATTACTAATTATTATAAATCTCAATATTTCCAACAGATTTTGCTTTATTCTTAACATGTTAAAATAATAAAGTGTCTCCAATTTTAAGGTCATGACCAATAAAAAGATTGGGTCAACCTTCTACAATTTAAACTCTATAATTGTCCTTACATGGTTGATCATCTCGCAAGTAGTGTTGCAAAAGGACGAAACAAGTAATGATAAAGACATGACTTGGGTTGTCCTATTGCAACGCTACTTGCAAGGTGATCAACCAAGAAAGAAAAATTATAGAGTTACATTGGACACGGTTGACGCAAACATTTTATTGGGCATGACCTGAAAATTGGTGACCTTTTAAGATTTGAACTATTGAATAAAGAAAAACTTGTTGAAAATATTGATAATTGTAATATTTTATAAATATTTTTTAATTTTAATAATATTAATATTTTTTTCTAAATATTAAACATATAATATTAAAATAATTATATTATAAGTATTATTTAACTATTAATATTAGAGTAATATAATATTTTATATTATGTTACTATTTATGTTACTAATTATATTACTAATTATGTTACTAAAAATTGATACTAATTATGTTACTAATTATGTTATTAATTAGAAATGCGAAGATATGCATATATGTCATGTGGTTAATCAATCAATGAATAGAAAAACAAACGTAATTGACCACTTATCTACCTCAATTTTCTTTTCATTTGTGTGTTGAGGTTGACTGGAAACTTCTGCCTCCACATGTAATATATTCTTTTAGTGTCAAAATTATAAACCTCCTCACCTCTATATTGGAGAGGAGGTTGATAATTTTGACAGTAAAAGTAGATATTACATGTAGAGGCAGAAGATTCATGTGAAGCCTTAATACAAAAATGAAAAGAAAATTGAGGTAGATGAGTGGTCAATCACGTTTCCTACTTATTCTAATTGTATCCTAATTAAACCTAATTGTTTCCTAATTATACTAATTGTTTCCGAATTAAATCTAATTGTTTCCTATTTAAATCTAATTGTTTCCTAATTAAATCAAATTGTTTTCTAATTAAATCTAATTGTTTCCTAATTAATTATAATTGTTTCCTAATTAAATCTAATTGTTTCCTAATTAAATCGAATTTTTTCCTAATTAAATTTAATTGTTTCCTAATTAAATCTAATTGTTTCCAAATTATTTTAATTGTTTCCTAATTATTTTAATTGTTTCTTAATTGTTTTAATTATTACCTAATTTTTTCTAATCAATTAAATCTAATTATTTCTTATTTATTTGATAATTAATTTAATTAAATCTAATTATTTCTTAATTATTTGATAATTATATATTTATTTCTAATTATTACCAAAACATCCCCCGGGAGTGTCGAACCAAGAGTGCAGCAAGGCCTGTTGTCGTGTACCAGGTTACCCCGAGTCAAGATCTAAAAACCTTGTATGCGTTTTCACTCCTAGGTACATCTGTGCCAAAGCCGCCTCTACTTGTTCGTACCCAGAAAAGGATTATTTGGTACAAGCACATAATCTAATTATACTATATAGCTAACCATTCTATTAAAAAAATAAACCTAAAAATTAAAAATAAAATCAACAATTAACAATTAATAATAATTTAACAATTTAAAAAATATAAATACATTTAGTAATTTTCACCTTCTAACTCCTTCCTTCCTCTTCTCGAAAGAAAAAATTAAAAAAAAAATTCTACTCAGAATAGAAAATTAGAGAGAGAGAAGAATAGAGATCTGATTGTTATGGAAAAAAACGAATGGGGTGTATATATAGGTTCTATTATTTGCGACGGTCGTATTTGTGACTGTCACCCATCGCAAATACGAGGTATTGCGACATGATACCATCACAAATGCCTTCGCCCGCATTAAATACAGGCGGCGGGTACAAGGACTTTTGTGACGGGCCCGTCACAAATAACCACCATTAGCGACGGGCGGATATCCCCGTCGCAAATTTCTATTTAGTGGCACCGGTATTCACGACGGGGCCCGTCGCAAATACCATCGCCCGGATTAATTACGGGCAGCGGGTAAAAGGGTTGTTGCGAGGGGCCCATCGCAAATGCCACACCATTAGCGACAGGCAGATATCCCCATCGCAAATTACTATTTACCCCCGCCGGTATTGCGACAGGAGGATATCCCCATTGCAAATTCCTATTTATCGTCGTCGGTATTTGCGACGGGACCCGTTTCAAATACCTTTCGTTGGATTATCTTTTGCGATGGTTAAATAGTCCTGTCGCAAAAACGTATTTACGATCACGGGATACTTTGCGACGAGTTGTTGGTGACCGTCGCAAATAGGATTTATAGCGTCCGGTATTGGAGACGGGGCCCGTCACAAATAATACTGGGTGAATATTTGTTTGCGACAGGGGGAATTTACCCGGCACAAATACGATTTACCACCACCGGGTACTTGCGACGGGTAGCCTTCTACCAGTCGCAAATATCCTTCCCTCATTTTGGCGTGCAAACCGTGCCAATGAAATTGCGATGGGCCCTGTATTTCCGTCACAAAAACCATTTTCATTGGAGTTGTTGCGATGGGAATAAGTCCCGTCGCAAATACCCCATCGCACTAATCGTTTTTTCCCGTAGTGATACCATTATTTCCAAGAGTAATAATCTAATCCATCCTGGTTTGAGGGATCCCTTGTATATAATGAAAATGTAATTAATTAACCACCATCTCTGGGGTATTGAGTTCTGGTTGTTATAGGTGGAATCAAAACTAGTCTATTGTAATCTTCAGTTATTATTTTTCTAAACATTGATTAGAGAGAAAAACCTGGTGATAAATTCTAGGAAAAAGTCAATGTATAAGGAAATTTTCTAAATCCTTGATGAAATTTAGACGATATTAGTTTACATGAAAATATATCCATGTTTGGAAACTAGATTATTGATATGGATATTGAATAAATTCAACATGGGGTAATGACACTAAATGTGGCGGGTTAGGTACTAACTCGGTAGTCATCTATTCAAGACGAGAGGTACTAATACTTCACACTTTTCTGTATACTCCTGCAGGATGTGCTTTGATTGATTCACACTCTCATTATAGACCATAATAAATTATATGAAAATATTTTTATGATTTGATGTTATTTATGAATATACTAAAATTGTTTTTGATATTATGTATTGATATATTTTACCCTTATTTTAGGTATTGAAACATATTTGGAATTATAAAATATGATTCATAATATTGTGAAAAAATCATGTGTATACCATTATTTATAATATAGGGAAAATGGATGGAAGGGAAAATGTTTTGACATATTTAATCAGTATAGTGATCTCCCCTAGAGAATGATTACATGAATAAGGTTTGATTTAATCTGATTATGACTATATTAGCAGGGAAAAATCTATTTTTAACAAATAACCTTTCTTGTATATATTTAGAATTTTCATCTAAATTTGCTTCATTGATGTAATACCAATAATTCAAGATCAATTTTCAACCATTAATGGATTGATTAATCCATTGATTTATTAATAATGGATCGATTCCGGTAAAAATATATTTCTATCAAGGATATGCCATGAAAATGAGAAGTTTAATTTATATTTTTATTATTTAATCAAACATGTTCATCAATTGTGGGTATTTAATTAATATAAAAAAGGAAGATGAATTTGAGAGATTATAATGTAATATATTTTTGAATATATTTTTTGAAAAATAATTTCCACATGAGTAAAAATATTTTATTAAAAGAAAATTCTTAAATCTAATATATATGGATGTGAAAAGTGTCACTTAGAATGTGGAAAATTTTACAAGATTAATGTTTATTTCTTTAGATCATATATTTAATCTAGAATATAAGAATATCGATTTCTATAGTAAGATTAAACTAATTATATGAATAAAATTGGTCTCTGAAATTTATTTCATTGTATGATGATATAATATAATGTTCAATCCAAGAGAATAATTTTTTTTTCATTTCATATCATTTTATTTAAATTATGAGCATATAGATAAAATTACGAACTAGTAAAAAATAAATCTACTGAAGGAAATGAATGTAATGATAGAACATCACACATGTGATAACTATAGAAGGAAACCCCATAATACTTTCATAAAGGGGAATAGAGTTTTCTTTCATTGTGGGGGATATTAACATTAATAACATTAATGAATTGGAAACAATGATGATTCTGAGGTCCATTGTTTTGACTATAATGAAATGGGAACTAAAAAATCGAATTTCACATGTGTAAATGAAATTTTCTTCAGAAATATATAAGGGAAAAAGTCCAAGATTTTGAAAATACTACAGTGAATATGAAATACATTTTGTTTTATTAGTATGTACATTGATCATATACTCATACATTGTCTGATTTCTGATCAGAAACCTAATTTTACTATTTGTGCATACTAAAATATCCCTTACAACTCTATTAAAATAACTATAAATCAATATAAAATTTGGTAATTTTGTTATAGTGATAATATATGGAGTTTTTTTTTTTAAGTTGAACATATATTCCCAATTTGAAAACAACTTTTTTAAAATTATGTTTTGATTTGTCATATTCATTATTTTTTATGTTTAATGTTATTTTTTGATTTTGAGATTTGTATATTAAAAATAGAATTTATTTTATTAATTAATGTAATTATAATGTAAAGGTTAATTTATTTAATCATTTCAATGGAGTTTATTATTAATTTTTAGGTACTACTATATTTAATATTTAAAATATAGTCTATTGGTAACATGTATTATTATAACTTATTATAATATTTTTTATTTCACTATTAAAATATCGTGACATTTTTTTGATAATATGATATGTTAAAAGTAAATATTAGTGCTTTGGGAATGAAAATTTAATTTTTAATATTCAATTCATTGAGTCAGAAATGAAGTACTAATTAATGATGCACAATAAAAGAATGAAATTATTATAATGAATTAAAAATTAGTCAAGTTTGTATATTTTCAATTCTTTTTTAATGTTAATGTAATAAATTCCCACAACAATTGGGAAAAGTATCATGAAATAAAAATATTAGTATTTTTCCTCTATTTTGGTAAATTGATTATATTCCATCCCATCGTTGATTTATGGTTTTTGGTCATTAACTTTATCAATACAGTTTTCTCTATCAGTCATTATTAGTCCATGGGTGATATTTTTCTCTTTTATTCCTATATCTTTACATCCAATCAATGTTATCCTTATCTAGGAACACAGTTATGGGCTATTTTAGGCAACCTTTTTATTTGTCACATTTTTTCCAAAGTTATTTTTTTCCATTTACAAAATGTAGGTTAAAAAACAATTTAAAATTATTTAGACTTTGATAACTAAGGTATAGTTTTTATGAATAATTTTATTTATGTGAAATATATTTAGTAAACTATATATTTTTTTAAATAATACATAGCCTGATATACTGGTTAACATGGGCCACCGAGCATTTAGAGAATTTTGATATATTATAGAATTTTTTTTATTTAATCTGATTGTAATTCCATAGACATTTACATTGAGGATGATAATAAGTTAAATAATATTACAACATATATGTATAATTTTCACACTCATGACCAGTTTATTTATTATTTATTAGTATGTGAACTATCAATTTTAAATAAAATCACTATATTCATAAAAATATATATTCAATTAATTTTTTTTTATTTTCTTTTTCATGAAATTATAAATAATGTCATAAAATTTTATAAATTTTATATGAATTAATTAATATAATTTTGGAAATATTTATTTCCATATTATATTACGGTATATTCAATGGATTTTTCTAAAACAATTGTTTGTTACTGAATAATAAAAAAATAATAGATTTTGTAAAAATGGCATATAATTATAGTTAAATGAATCATTTTGTTTTAAATTTAATCATAAATTAAATAATATTCCCATTAATTAGATAAATTCTTTTTAATCATATTTGAATAATCCTTACTCTTGTGTTTTTTTATTGTTTAATTTTTTTAATGATACACATTTTGAAGAAAACTTTCTATACACAAAATGTGTTCTTATCATAATAAGTTATATTAATATCTATGAATGAAGTAATTTAATAAAGAAAATTATAATCTATTCAATAATATATTTTAACATTAATATAATAGTTTTTACATTTAAATAAATAATGGTACATTCATTGTTATTCTTAATAATGTTTTTTTCTTAAAAATGTGTTGTTGATTTTTACACAATTTTTTAAAAATCAATTTTTTTCACTTCTATAAATTTATTCATATAAAATGTATAATATTTTTTAGTCATCATATTTAATATTATTTAATATGTTCAACATAAATTATTCTCTTAATGAGTATTACAATTTTTTTTAATTTATCAACATGGTAAATGAGAAAACTTAGTAAAACTATGAAATAATTAAGTGATAAGGAAAAATAAATCATTGTAATTCATATATGATTAATTTATTTATAACATTATCATCACAGAATAAAAATATTATTTTTTTATGAGGAACATTTCCTTCAAAATGTAATAAAAATATTTTTTCCCTTAAAATATTAATTGTGTGTCACTCCCCAAACATATAAATGGACAACATCTTCTATTTTCCATAAATGTTATTTAGATAACAATATCAACAAAATTATAGTAACTTATGTTGAAAAAATTAATAGAAATTAATTATATGTGCTGGTATTATGAAAAAAATTCTCCATGACTCCCAAATAAGGGATCTAATAGAGCCTAATAATGAAGAGAATATTGTCTTACATGACCTCTTTCAATTATAATCCACATGAATCTCATTTATATCTATGGTATTAATCATTATATAGTTTCATAGTTACCAAAATATAATTAAATTATATTATAATTACATAACCACTACTATTCACCCATGTTTTGAAAAAATTATAAATGAATGTATCACTTGTGCATCCATGTATGTTGCTGCCTCAACGTAACAGTATGATTTATTTTCTTTGACAATAAAAATTATATGGAGGTTATGACTGATATAATATTTATATATTATATATAAAAATAATTATCATTAGTTAATTATAATTTACTGTTTACCATGTTTCAATTCCATCTGTGGGAATGTCATAACATTTCTCATACATTTATGTGGACTGCCTACTCTATGAAGTAGTGTGATTAATATTTTTCATTCACTTTTCTCATATAGTAATTTGGAACATATTAGGACAAATATATTTTAGATTATATATAATAATTAATCTATATTTGTTAATTATTATTTATATTTCCATCATTCATGACATCATACAGTGGAACTATCACTTTTGTGTATGTAGCAATTTCTATATCCATAATGTTTTGTAATTAATTTTTAATCACCCATACATTTTAATATTTAAAAATGTGTATGTTAGGAATAAATATGATTGATATTAAATAATTAATATTTCTAATTAAATAAATATTTTTACAAGTATCACATACAAGAAAAATAAATATAAGACACATGTGAAAAACAAACATTTTTTCACCGAATGATTATTTTACTGAAATAATTTTTAATAAAAAAATTTAAATTACAATAGAATAATAAATTGTATGTTATGTATGAATATTGTTGTAATATATTATAATAAATATAAATTTCTTATAAAAGTGATTTAAAGATAATATGAGGAAATTTAAACATGATGTAAGAGATTTCATCTCAATTTCAACTCCATTGAGAGATATTTTGTATAATGATCCAATAATCATTTTTCTGTGTATATAATTCCCCTTATATATATTTGGAATATATATATATATATATATATTTAAATTTCAACTAATTTATTAATTATTCAAGGGGTTAGAATTAAAATATTTACAATGAAGAATATTTTATTTTAAAATCTTATTTATTGGAATTTCTTTTATTTTCATTTAAGGAATTTTATAATATATATATATATAATATAATTCATCTACATTTTTATTCTATGGATATTTAATGATTTTTATTATTTTCGCCTAATATTCCAATATTTTTCCTTCAATTATGAAATGAAATTTTTAAAAGAATGTCTATATTAAATACCTTTTGGATCAAGTATATTTTCAATATCTATTTTTTCAAAATAATTTTACAAAATTTATTTTCATTTTATAAAATCATTTTTAAAAGAAATTTTATGATTTCCGTTAAAATTTGATAATTTTTAAATTAATATTTCAAAAAATTACATCAATGATCATTTTCAATATTCATTACAAATAATCGAAAATATTATCTCTATTTTACCATATATGACCATATAGTATCATTCCCCAACTGTAAATATTTTATTTAATTTAACTCCACCAACATGTTTTAAATAGTTCTCAATGGAAATTTTTTTAATGAATCGTAATTTTAATTTATTTCTTCAATGTCCCAAAGGAAAATATTTTATTTCCAAACCAATATTTCTAATTAATTTATGTTCACATTTTATTACACATTAATATTTTGTTCATTGTCATTAATATAAAATATTCACATTAATCTAATAATATTACAACATAAATTAAAATTTACTTACATATCTATTTACATTTTTTCATTGATATGATTATTTCATAAACCATATACGTTTTCTACAGTAAATGTTTCACAATGAAAGTTATTTTATTGAGTAGACATATATTATTACTTTTTTTACTCAATATGTATATTTATTCGTATGGAATATTAGTTAATAATTAAATTGATTATTTGATATACGAGGACTTAATTGTAAATGTATTTGTAGGTGGGACCATAATTACATAGCGCATATATGAATCAATAGGTATCATGAGATTAAAAATAGGCACACTATTAAGATCTGTATCTCGCTAATAGAAACCCATTTATTAATAATAATGTCATTATTGAGAGACCATGGTTCTATGACTCATGATATAATGGTTGAGAGGACAATATTATAAATATTTCAAATTATACATTCCCATTATTAATTTTTTTTAATATTCATGTAATTCAATGTTGAAATATTCCATGGATGCTCATTAAACACATGTTGTAAATTGAATGTAATTTTATTTGATTGTGTTCTAATAAGTACCTGACCTTAAACAATAACTAATACCGAATTAAATTAACAATTAACATTGTGGATCTTTTCAGGTTTAGTGTTTTAGAGAAATAATACAAAACTATTACATAAAAACTAGAATACTTCATGAAGACACTACTACCCAGTATCCATTTTCATATAAAATAATTGCACTTAATAAGAAACACGTCTAGTTCCATGTTTTAGACAACATGACTTTTCTTGATCTAATCATTATCCCTATCAATCTTTATGTACTATTAAAATCATTTCAAAACATCGGATGAGGATAAAAATACCATTAATTGTTATAAAATAATGAAAAAAATATTAGTCTGTCAATAATTTAAAATCAACGAAACCAATACTTTTAAATCATAACAAACCTCATGAAATAATAAGATTTATGAATAACATATAGAAATCATAAATAATAAATGTAACTTATGGAATTCATAACATACTTACATTGTAGCTATAAAAAATACCAAGGGAGTCACATTTGGAGTACTCATCAATATATATTACTGAACTCTCTTAGGAGAAACATTATCGTTTACCTATGTCACGTTACCCAATGCATTATAGAGCTATCTTGGGATCACCCTCCCTAGGTTTATCACAGAACAACCCATATTCGTAAACAATTTACAATAATCATAACATATTATTAAAAAATAAATCAATAAAAAAGTAAATATAAAATTTCCACATTTCAATGACAACATATTATTTCAAGATAAAGACATAATCAATGCATTATCAAACCATATTAAAACCAATTTAAAAAAATTAATAAAGTAATTTTTGACTCAAAGTGTCCCATACCACATTGAATATTTTAATGGAATTAAAATTTTAAAACATTAATGTCCATATAATGAAATCCTTAAATCCATTTGAAATTATGGACATCAATGAGATTGATTTAGAAGAATAAATCCTTAAAATAATATTTATGTTAAGGAATTCATAACCAAATGAGAGATGATTGAATAAAAATAATTGAGGAATATAATTTAATAAAAACATTTAAATATCATGAGAATAAAGTAATTCATTATATTATATTTCAAAGGACATTATATACACCATATAAAAGTGAATTTGTGCATAACAACAATGAAGTCTCATTGGAATGTTTATTGAGATGAAATCCCTTATAAATATTGTATCCTTAGATTAAAGATAAATCAATTACTTAATAATGTGTGAAAAATATAAATACAATCAATATGATTGGATATTCAGTGTAAATCAATCAAATAACATTGAAAAAATTTTTTTTAAGAGAAATCCAATGACATGGATGTTTAACTCAATGAATGGAAATTGAGTTAAAATTACTCTTATAAAGATCATATCAATGACTTAAATTTTTTTAATGGATTTATGATGTGTATGAAATGTATATCCACAAAAAGGGGAGGGAAAATTAAAACATAGATAAATAAATATTTACTCCACACATAATCATTGCATGACATAATTAAAAATTAGAAGATTAACCCAAGTAATGAAAATTGGGTTAAAAGGTTCCCTTACCGATATGGTAACTTACGAAACATACAATCCATGAAATATTTATCATAAAATGATAACATAAATACCCATAAATTGATGTATATTATTCAATTAATACAATCATGGGTAGTACATACACCGCACAAAAGGAAATAGTGGCAAATATAGCATCAATCTCACAGAAATAAAAAGTGAAATGAAAATCCCTTACCACGTTGTAATCAATTGATTCATATGACCAGAAGTTAATAACCAAAAAATTATTAACATAATAACAAAAATATAAAAAATATCATGATAATATATATCAATTGGAAGTACAAAATACACCACAAGAAATATATTAGTGGTGAACATTTGGAATCTCAAAGAATTAAAAGTGAGATAAGAAATCTCTAAACTCGTGTCCAACTTGACTTGTTTGTTCCTTGATGTTTCTAAATAATAAACTAAATATTATTTATACTTTCTTAAAAACCTTTTTCACATTTATTATTCCTTTTATATAACTTATTACTATGTTATAAACATTATGTAATCATTTATGTTAATAACATTCGTTTTGTCGATTTTTGGTACAAGAGTGAAAAATGGACTTCTTATAATTACCATTATTTCACATAGTCAAACATTGATTATATCTAGAAATAATTCAAGATTTAGATATCATATATTTCGTATATATCTAGTATATACATTTTTTTATAACAGTACATAACATTTGGATGTATGATATGAAATGCACCGTTCATGGAGACGGTAAGTTGTATGTATGCATGAACGCTACTTTCATTTATATTTCTTATTTTAAAAGAATTAAAACATAATTATGCATAGATATATTATAATCACCCTATAATATCAAATATAATATCACTAAGTACATCCTTTATACATCCCACATATGGCATTAATGATTTATATAACATTGAGGGGGCGGTAGTCCGCACTTCCTCAAATGAAATTAATGCGTTTACCCATAATGTAAACCATAAAGGTTTTCTATAAAAAATACATAATAATAAAGAAAATATAAGCCTAAAATTTATCATTTATAAATACAGTTCCATCTTAATGGCCACCATTAGAGGCGGTAGGATATAATTGAACAGTCATTATTTCTTGAGGCGTTAGTTTGTCATCCATACAAAAAGTATGTTCTTTACCCATTAGATGGAGGTGTGTGTATTTGTTGTTATAATCTTTATAATAACAACATCCTTGTATATTTAGGATAATTTTTTGTTACAAAAAAATGTAATGAAATGTGTTTATGGGTTGGAGAAATAAAATAAATGAAAATAATTCAAGAGAAAGTTTTACCTTTAATTCAGACAACACCCTTTGGTTTGATAAAAGGTAACCTCTTGAAGACATTATAACTAAGTCAATTCTTCTAAGATGAAGAGGGGGATCATGGGAGATTATTTGGTTAGGGTTTGTATGATCCATGGGGCTTGATAAGTGCATGGAATGGGTTAGAAGTGAGGGATTTTTATAAGTCGGAGGTGGAACTCTTTATGAATGTGTGGAGATATTATTTTATTATATATTGATATTCAGTTTATAAAGGTCCAAAACTAATTAATGTTAATTATAAGATTACTAATTATCGAAATAAAATCATCCAATATGAATTGTACTGGTTTTGGATGTTATTTAAATATTAATAATATTATTTATTTAAATCATTTATTAATGAGGTAAATACTGCATCATTTTTGTGAAATAAATAATTTTATTTATTTGATGTTTAAAAATAATAAAACAAAAAACATTTTTTATTAAATATTTTTAGCTTTACAATGAATATTTATAGTCGAAAATATACTTAAATAACCCCATGTAAAAATTTATTTACTAAAAGATATTTATTTGTGTCATTTTGGTCTTTACTTTAAATTAACTAATCTAGTGTCATTATATCTCACTGGTAGCTCAATGGGGTCCCAAAATCGACCACAAGATTCCCATGGTCGGAAATTACTCAACAAATAATGTTAGGACAATTTTTAAGGTAATTTGGTATATTTATAACTAGTAAACCTCTCATGCATACACATGACGCTATCAATAAATTCTTATTTTTAAAAGTGAATTAATAGTTCTAGAAGTTAATAATGAAAATTAATTTAAAATAAGTTAAAATTACAACATTAGTGATAGATAATAATGATAAGAATTGAAAAATAAGAACATGTATCATAAATTAAATATGAAAAGGAATGAAAAGGAAAAAACATGATTTGATAAGAAAAAAAATAACATGATGTATCATAAATTATATATGTAAACGAATGGAAAAATGTTTTCACAATAGAGAAATAAAAAAAATGATGTCTCATATATCCCAAATAATGAAAAGTAATAATAAACATTAATTCATGAAAATTGAAATTGTTAATGTAACATATTAAATTTTTTTTTGAAACCAAGGAAACATAAGAACATGTTTACAGAGAAGTATTTGTTAGTAAATATTTTGATGGAAATTGTAACAACAATTACTGTTTTTAAGATTGTATAATTTTATTTTATGTATTACTGACAAAAGGATGGCATGATAAATGCCAAATCAGCATTTTTAGAACTATATGGCTTCAAAACCCACTCTGTACCATTGCTTATCAGACTTCATATTTATCCATGGATTCTATCTGACCAACAAATTACTCTTAATTAAATCTCTGCGTTCTTCCCCTACTATACTCTCCAACCTAAAAATAGAAACAAAACAATAGTAATGAAGCTCGTGCAACATTTATTATACGATGATAAGTGAACACAGACTAACAACGGATGGCATCGCGGATAATCAAACTAGAGAATGGCTCTCAAAATGATAAAATTAGAACAAAAAAAGGGATTGACGAGAATACTCAAAATGAATTATGATAGAATTTACACATCCCAGATGCGAAATACAATGCCCAAGAATGTGTATGGAGAGGACTAAAATGTATCAGGAAAGCATTGAATGCATGCAGTTCTACCCAATGAAGGAAAATTGATTGAGCATTCTTGACAGTTTTGGGCCGCCAATTTAGGCATTTAGCAACAACAGAATCAAATACTTCCTTAGCATACATGTGGAATAAGAAAAAAAATTCAATTCAAACCTAGAATAAGCACGACGACACTCTTTTTCATTGAAAATAGTCACTGGAGGCATTTTTGCTCACTTGCAATCAGAATGAACAGTTTTGGATGTTGGATGACAGCAAAGTCGTTCCCTGCAGCAGTGAAAATGATTTTAGTTGAATAACATGGATATTGTGTTTGATATTTCTAATTAAAATTTTATTATTGTGTCAATGATATTTTCCTATATTATGAAAAAAATTGAATACTGCAGATGGATAATAATGTTAACCTATCAAACAGGTTTCTAAAAAATGTAATTATTGGTCAATGTTTCCAGGTAAAAACCCTCTCAATGACTGACTTTAGTGGTCTACATCTGTTCATATTAGAAACAATAATATAAAAGGACCAACCTTTTGAATGATATCATTTTATGAATAATTTATCATATTCATTTATGTTTGTTTATAATTTTCCCTTGATTTTTTAGACTTGATAAAGTTAGTCTCCACCATTAATTGTAGTCAAAATATACTAATAAAACATACAATAATAGATCTGTTGTGATATCAAATTATTCCTAATTCGTATTTAGAATTCAAAATGGGTAAAACAATCCAGGAATGGAAGTTGATGTATTCTGAATACCATATGACACCAACATTCATGAGTATATTAGATATACTACATGGTTTATGACAAATGTCAACTAAAAAACTAATAGTACTATATCATATCCATATACATAGAATTATAATTATAATTTTTCAATTCAAAATTTCTTTAGAAATATCATTCCATTAAGAGAATACTTTTGTACCTGAGTAGATGAAAAATTCATGGTTGAGTTTATAGAGACGTCAGTAGTACTATGTTGACAAAATCCACTACTTTTATACTCCTACAAAATATAGATAGAAAATATATTAAAATGTCAGTTATTTATATATGTGATTCATGAATTTTAAAACTATAGTACCTGGTTATGATTGAATGCGCTGTCAGAATTTTTTATATCAATTTTATTATTTGGGAAGAATAGTACAATATAATTTTTTTTCTAGATGATTGATGAATGTTCCTAAAATGTCAGTTTATGTATGCTGAATAGAATATCACACCTCTTATTCCTGAATTTATCAGATGTACAATTAGGTTTATTAGAAATTCCTTATAATGTGGAATGGGTTGAGCATTCTATATTAGTATTATATGTGTTTTGTACCAGGAATTTATGGCTGAAAAAGACAAAAAATAGTACTATACTATATGATGAATTATAATTAAAATTTTACAATTCAATATTTTTATTAAAAATATAAGTTTATTATGAGCATACTTATGAACCTGGGAAGATGAAATCTGCAAGGTTGATTTTACTGAAACATCATCAGTAGTATCATGTCAACAACATCCACTGATTTTATGATCCAACAATATATGGATAAAACAATATTAAAATGTCATTTATTTAAATCTATGATTCATGAATTCGAAAAATATAATATGTGGTTATGTTCGAATGTGTTTTCATTATTGATGAAATAAATTTTAGTATCTAAGAAAGTGATTTATAACCGGTTTTTCTTGATTGATGATGACAATTCCAAATGTTGAAATCTTCTATTTGAATAGTTAATAAATCCCTTTTCAACCTGAATTTATTTTACGTTGGAGGGAATCAATGTCATCGTTATCCTGTATATAAAATGAATAAAAATGTTTTTTTGTTTCAAGTGGGATTATATTGACATAATGAAAACCTGTATATATTCATATCAATTTTAAAGCATATGTCATTTGTGCACCTATTTTTATAAATAAAATAACTTTCTGTCAAAGAGAACATATGAAGTTGAGTCTTTGTGATCACTCACCATCAATTGTACTCTATATCCGTTTGATTCCAAAATTATGTTGAATTCCATGTATATCAAGTAATAAATTCCATCAAATTAAAAGTTAAATTTTCACGAGTCATCGAAAATACGAAATGGAAATCATATAGTAGTGAATACATGAGATAAAATAAAATTGTGACACCAAATATTATGAAGAAATACCTATATATTCAGTGGATGCCACAAAATATTAAATATTTGAGTCATAATACGTATCTGGAAAAAAAATTGATCTAAATATTGTAGTGAAAAAATTAATAATTGTTAGTTGAATATGAGTAAAAGTTTTAACATTCATAAATAATTGTCAAATTAATCAAATTCAATGAATTACCCCAAAATGTAATGAAGTCATCAAATGAAATCAACAATCATAATGGTTGGAAAACCGAATGGAATGGATGATGTAATTGATAATATGGAATTTTATATGTATTGTAATAGAAGAAGAAAACTTCATAAGCAAAGAGAAATACTAAAAATGAGTATTATTATTATTAATAATCATGATACCATAAGAACACAAAATCGATCGATGGTAGGATCTAGTCCATTGTGTGATCATATTAAAAGAAAGAAGGAAACTGTCACACCCGTTTTTTTAGTCTTTTTATTTATTTTATTTCTCTTGGCGTCGGTTGTTTTTGCGTAAGTGCGAGTGAGTCCCGGTTTAAAATTTTTAATGTTGGGATGTGTTTATGGTTTGGGTTGGTGTGCGGACACCGTAAGTTTACGACGCGCAATCCACTTGGGAATGCGTAGCCCACTTGCAGTCCACTTGGGTACCGTACGGTGCGCGAATACCGTACGGTCATCCAGTTTTAGTGTTATGTTTTTATGTGGTAGCGTTGTATACATATATATGCATGTGTAAATGTGTTCATATGTGAATATATATATATACATATATGTTTATAAATAAATATGTTTTAACGTTGTATGATTATGTGTATATATGTTTATATATATATATGTGTTTATATATGTTATATATATGTTTGTATACACACACACACACAGTTATATATATATATATATGTATATATATTTATCAATGTTTGTATAAGTTGGTTTATATATGTTTATATAAATATATTTTTATACATAAATATATGTTCATTATTATAATTATTGGTTTTATTAATGTTTATTAAGTTGTTATTATTATTATTATTATTATTCTTGTCATTTAGTCGTGTGGGCGGTTTTGCGCCGATGCGCGATCACCGCATTGTTAGCGGTGACCGTGCGTTTGCCCTAAATTTTTAAAAATTAATGTTTTTATGTTGAAATTTTATTATTATTAAAGTTGTGGTTATTATTTTTTTTATTAAAGAGGTTGATGATTTTAATGACATTAGTATGAGTTATTAGTGTTTTATTACTATCTTAATTATTGTATTAAATTCTGGTATATTATTATTATTATTATTATTATTATTATGTTTTATCTTACATATATATATATATTTAACCCTAAACCTACCCTAATCCATTTACCCATCCGCCACCCCCTCTTTTCTCCCCCTCTCTCTCTTACCCTCTCCTTCTTCCCCGTTTCCCCCCTCTCTTTTGCGCCGCGCGCCTGCCCCGGCTCCTCCTCCCAGCTACGCGAGCCGCCTCCGCCCTCATCCCCCAGCACCGCCTCGCCCTCCGCTCTGGCCCCTGCAGGTCCCCTCGGCCTCCCGCTCACCCGACCTCACCCCTCCTTCACGCGGCGTGCACGCAGCCCCCTCCGCGCTCACCCCTCCTGCTCCAGGCCACCACCTCGCCTCGACCCCCAGCATCGGACTCGCCTTCTCCCACTCCCGCTCCGGCCCTCGCTGTTCCGGCCTCCCCCGCTCCGGCCTCCTACCGCTCTGGTCTCCTGCGCCCTGTTCAGGTTCCAGCCGGCCAGCCCCGCTCTCCCACTTCCGCCGAAGCCGCTCCTCCACCAGCCGACCGCCGGCCTCCGCCCTACTTCTCCGCCTTGCGCCGACCCTGCGCCGCGCCGTCCATGCTCCCTCTCCCTGTCCCGAGGCCTCACCCAACCCGCTCCGCCCTCTCGCCCGAGCCTCACCCCAGCGTCGAACCGCTGCACCCCTCCTTCCTAGCACCGGCACACACCCCTGCCCCGGCCTCCCTCCTTCAGCCCGCGCCCGACCGCCGCTCCGCTCCCTGCCGGACCGCCATCCCGGCGACCCCTGGCCCGACACGCCGCCTGCTCCTCCCTTCGCCGACCTGTTTCCCCCCTACTCGTGAGTTCTCTTTTTTTTATTTTTGTTTGTTTCATTTTATTATAATTATTATTATTATGTTATTGTTATTAATTCTATATTATTATTATTGTTATTATTATTATAAATATATTATTGTTTTAATTATCATTATATTATGTTGTTATTTTTATTATTATATTATGTTAATATTACTATTTTTATTATTATCATTTTATATTATTATTATTATTTTATTAATATTATTATATTATTATTATTAATTATTATTATTGTTATTATTATGTTAATATTATCATTAATATTACTATATCATTATTAAAATTATTATTATGTTATTATTGTTAATACTATATTATTATTATTATTATTATTATTATTATAATATTATGATTTTCTTATTATTTTTATTATATTATGTTTTTGTATTATTATTATTAATATTAATAATATATTATTAACATTATTATTTCTATTATTATGATTTTGTATCATGATCACTACTTTTTATTATTATTATTATTATTATGTTAATATACTAATATTGTTATTATCATTATTGTTATTACCGATATATTATTATTATGCTAATTATATTATTATTGTTATTTTCATTATTATGACTATGTTATTATTATTATTATATTATTACAGATATTAACATTATATATTGGTTACTACTATTATATTGTCATTATTGATCATTAAACCCGTTTCATGGTCTATTATTTTAGGACCTGTTTGACGGCGCAGTTCGATGCGCCATTTTTCGCAACGGGAGTCTTGGGCCGTGTCATTCGTCGTTCCAATTCGAGGTAGGTCTCCCTATGCACTTGCCTCTAAATTAAGAATTTATTTATTCCTTTTCCTATTATTAAATTTCAGTAAATTTAAGAAAATAATATTAAGTAGTTTTTGTAGTGTGGTGATTTGCTGATAATGCAAACTGTTTAATTCTAGCATTTCATTAAAAGTGTTTTCTTGGTTTCAATTGTGGGATTTCATAGTAATGTCGCTAAATGGTTCTTCCTGAGTAACGAAAGATATGTTGAATTGGGTTTTGAAATGTTTTTGGCTTGTGTAAATTAGTAAATGTACTGTTTATGGAAAATGGTGTTTTCTTATAACCTTGATTAGAGAAAACTTCGTGTGACCTTTTGAAATTGTTTTTGGAAACTTTACGTGTGGTTCTTGGTTGAGAAAAGATGTTTTCCCTTGTTGTGTTATTAAAAATAATGCTTTCTGGGTTGTGAAAGTTGTTTATGTTCTTGTTTGAGTGTTTCTAAAAAGGGGTTTTTGCGAAATGATTAGGTAATGACATTTATATTTTCAGAAAGGTATTTTTGACGTGCGTGAGTTTTGAAATATTGTTTGGGTGTGGAAATGGTGACTTTTGTGTGCGATATCTTGTTTGGCCTGCGATATGAGGAAGAAGTATACTATGTGAATGTGAAGCTTGTTTGAGCACACGGGGAAACCCTGGGTATCTAGGTGGGTGGACTAGAACTAGTGTGCTAGTGAGCCGGATGGGTGTCGTCCCTGTTTCACTTAGCTGGATTGACGTTTGCAACACTAACTAAACATATGATATCTGAGGTTCGTGGCCTTCTAAGCCACGTGTTCTGAGGGTTGTGGCCTTCTAAGCCACGTTTTCTGAGGGTCGTGGCCTTCTAAGCCACGTTTCACCGAGACACGAGGTTCTAGGGTCCCACGCGAGCTAGATGAACCTTAGGGGATTTACCAATAGTGCTCTACCATCTCTGGCGTGGTGCCTTCCGTCGGCATACGGGGGACCACTTGGGTGAGTATGTGTGTGTGTGTGTGTGAGTGTGTGTGTGTGTGTGTGTGTGCCCATGGTTATTGCTGATATCTTCTGGTTTATTTTTTTTTACTTGCACTTGGTTCTCCTTGCCTGTTTATCTTTACTTGCACTTGTTTTCCCTGCTTGTTGCTTTCAGTCATATTTCACAGCCTATACTGTTAGACTTTGGGAAAAATGGTTTTCAAATGAAAATGCTTTATTCTCTTTGGGTTAGCTTTGAAAATGTAATACTTTTCTTTTCAGAATGAGTTTAAAACTAATGAAATGGAACTAACTATCGAAAAAGAATAAGGGAGATGTATCGTGTTTGATTTTCAAGTAAAACATTACGAAAAATTACTTTTGTACGTTATAGTTCAAACCTGGATTATGTAGATTCTATATTTACTGGTAGTGCATTGGGATTTTGTTGTGAGGCTCACCTACTGAGTACTTTTGTGCTCACGCCTATCTTTTACCACTTCAGTTGCAGGTTCCTTGTGTTCAGGTTTTCCTAGCTTGAGTCGCTCAGTGATGGGGCGACGTTGGTTTGTAGTTGGGTGGTGACCCGCGAGGTCACGTGGAGGTATGTCGTGGTTAGTTTTGTTTATGTCTTTAGTGTTTGCCCGTTTGTTTAGTTTACTTTCGTTCTTTTGATCCTGTTTTTAGTTTGGGCTAAAATCGTTCCCAACGATTGAAACTTTTAATGCCCGGCACTTGTTTCCATCCCGGGGGGATCGGGAACGCCCCTCGGGACTTGCCGCGGACCGGCTCGGGTGACCGGTTCAGGGTCGACCCGGGCTGGTTCGTGACAAAATGGTATCAAAGGTGGTTCTTGTTATTTGGGTTGTCCGGTAGAAGGAGATTAGGACTGTCGGAACTCGAGGGGTAAGTACGGGAAGAGCGTCGCGAACTCTTGCTCGCACTGATCTTCGAGTTACCAGGGGTAGTTCGGGAATTGTGTCCTGGTTTTTCCTGGTTTGTCTTGGATTTAGAGATGATAATGGAGGCAAGCCGACGTTACATCGCGATTTCACATGGAGTAGTGACCCGTGTGGAGTCCGAGTACGTGGTTTGAATTCCTCCTAGTGGTCGACGCTGACTTGGGACATGGCCCACTACCATGTCGCCAGGTTGAGTGTGACTACTAGTCCCACATTTCAGTGATTGATGCAAGTTTGGATGTTGTTTTCGTTTTGGTCTGTGTGAGTGCGTAGTTGGAAATGAAAAAGGGTTTTTGAAAATTAGACTTGTTTTTTTAAAGTACTTTAAATATATGAAATGGGTTTTAAAAACTGAAATCTCCTGATTTGGAAATCTGTTGTTTTCCCGGAATTGGACAAGAATGATTTGGGTTGAAACCTCGGTTCCTCTTTATGAACGTTTGCACATGTGTGAGAATGCATGGAAAGTGTGTGTTGATGCACGTATGAATGGAATGTGGATGAAGACATGTGCAACGGTTCATGAGATTACCCGGGTGTGTATTTGAAGTTAAAGTCTTGACTTTGTTTTCTAAATTGGTTTTAAATGGGAAACAGTTTTGGAAAGTTTTGGTTTGAAAGTGGATTGGTTTTTGGAAAGTGATCTTGAAAAAAAAGTGGTTTTGAAATCAAAAATGAAAAGGGAATTTTAAAGAGGAGATTTTGTTTTGGGTTGTGTTGTATCTGTTTGGTCCATGTGCTGACTGTTTTTGATGAAGACGCTTTTATTGATGTTTCTTCGATTTGATGTTGGTTTTGGCTTTGAGTTTTATATATCGCTCAGGAAATGCCGCCCAGAAAGGTCTCTAAGGATTCGGATATGTCATGCCCAGTTTTTGGTCCTCCTCAGACTTTGCCTATTCTCCATGGTGATCAGGGTCCGTTAAAAGCAGTGAAATGGCTCGAGGAAGTGGAACGTGTCTTTAAAATATTGGGAACTCCCGATAGTGTTAAGGTCCGTGCAATTATGGAGTTGTTTGAGGGTCCAGCTCTGGACCAGTGGAAGAGGGTTACCCAATCATCAACGCAAGGTCAAATGACGTGGGATGTCTTTAAAACTGTTTTCATCCAATGGTTTGTACCTGAGGAAGTGAAGCTGGAGAAAAGAGGGAGCTTGTGCATATTCAACAAGGTCGACAGACGGTGAAGGAATATGTTGACCATCTCAAGGAACTAATTTCCTTTTCTCCAGATGTAGTGTCGCATGAGCTCATGAAGGTCTCTCTTTTCACTGGGGGTCTGCGTCCAGAGATCAAGGAGCGAGTCCTCCCTTCTAAAGACCCTTGTTTCGAGAAGCTCGTAGAGGAAGCATTCTTGGATGAGTTAGTTTCTGGTGTGCGGGTGGTTAATACTTCAGCATCCCTTGTTGTGGTTCGTAACAGTTCCCCCTCTGGTGAGGAAGAGGCGCCAGAGATACCTGTTCCTAAGGAGTTATCCCCTTTGGTCCCAGCTTCCAGTTCATTAGATAGTTCGATGGTATGCTTTCAGTGTGGTCGTTTTGGGCATTTAAAGCCGTCTTGTTGCAACCCTCCGAAGACGTGTCATCGATGCGGTTGTCTGCGTCATCTGGAGAAGTTTTGCAGGAAGCGCCGCTTAAAGAGGACGCCGTGATGGGAGAACGTCAGTACCTGACTGTGAGGCAGAAGATGCTTCAGCCATCAGAGCCCCAGCCACAAGTCTCGGGGTGAAGCTCGCGCACAGTCAGGAGTCCCCAGGGGTGTGAAGCCTTGGTCCAGGTTTTGTGTCCCGTGTTAGCAGTGGAACAATCAAGATATTTTGGTACTTGTTTTTCTGCTGTTAAGTTTTGACGTTGTTGTATGTTCATTGTTTTACCATTGGGTTATCATGGACTTGTTCTATTATAATCCAAGTAGTATGGATTATGTAAATGTGTTGTTTTTCTCTAAAGTGACGATGGACTTGTTCGATGATAAACCTAAGCGGACTTGTCGTGGGAATGTAATATTCTAAATCGGGTGTCCTTCCTAAAAGTGTGTTCGACTCTCGTGTGGGTTGACCTCGTTTTAGTAATATGTTGTCGATGTGGTTATGTTTTGTGCAATTCGGTGGATCATGACTCCAGTTTGATGTTGGTTAAATGTTTTTCTATGGTTTTTCCTTGGTATTGAAGGTTGTTGACTCTGGTCGAGGATTTAATGTCTAGACGGAGCTGTGGTTTTAATTGTTCTATAAGAGTTGGTTTGAATTGTTTGGGAGTTCCCGCGTCGACCCCCCCTTTCCAAGGGTTTTCTATTTAGATGGTCAACTTTTCTGCACTAGTTAAGTTCTTGTGGTGGGGAGAACCCCTTCGTGTTCTCCCCTCAATCTCGGACCCCAGTTTTCTCTTGAATCGGTCGGGTGTGACCTGTGCTGAGTAGGGTAATCCCCGAGATTCTCAGTTCTCTCGGGTTCCTTTAGTTCCGTTGGGGCATGGACTTAAATCTTGATCGACTTTTGGCCTGGTGACTTTCTGGGGGCAGAAAGTGTCTGTGGTGGGGAGAATTGTCACACCCGTTTTTTTTTAGTCTTTTTATTTATTTTATTTCTCTTGGCGTCGGGTGTTTTTGCATAAGTGCGAGTGAGTCCCGGTTTAAAATTTTTAATGTTGGGATGTGTTTATGGTTTGGGTTGGTGTGCGGACACCGTAAGTTTACGACGCGCAATCCACTTGGGAATGCGTAGCCCACTTGCAGTCCACTTGGGTACCGTACGGTGCGCGAATACCGTACGATCATCCAGTTTTAGTGTTATGTTTTTATGTGGTAGTGTTGTATACATATATATGCATGTGTAAATGTGTTCATATGTGAATATATATATATACATATATGTTTATAAATAAATATGTTTTAACGTTGTATGATTATGTGTATATATGTTTATATATATATATATGTGTTTATATATGTTATATATATGTTTGTATACACACACACACAGTTATATATATATATATATATATATATGTATATATATTTATCAATGTTTGTATAAGTTGGTTTATATATGTTTATATATATATATTTTTATACATAAATATATGTTCATTATTATAATTATTGGTTTTATTAATGTTTATTATGTTATTATTATTATTTTTATTATTATTCTTGTCATTTAGTCGTGTGGGCGGTTTTGCGCCGGTGCGCGATCACCGCATTGCTAGCGGTGACCGTGCGTTTGCCCTATGTTTTTAAAAATTAATGTTTTTATGTTGAAATTTTATTATTATTAAAGTTGTGGTTATTATTTTTTTTATTAACGAGGTTGATGATTTTAATGACATTAGTATGAGTTATTAGTGTTTTATTACTATCTTAATTATTGTATTAAATTCTGGTATATTATTTTTATTATTATTATTATTATTATGTTTTATCTTACATATATATATATATTTAACCCTAAACCTACCCTAATCCCTTTACCCAGCCGCCACCCCCTCTTTTCTCCCCCTCTCTCTCTTCCCCTCTCCTTCTTCCCCGTTTCCCCCCTCTCTTTTGCTCCGCGCGCCTGCCCCGGCTCCTCCTCCCAGCTGTGCGAGCCGCCTCCGCCCTCATCCCCCAGCACCGCCTCGCCCTCCGCTCTGGCCCCTGCAGGTCCCCTCAGCCTCCCGCGCACCCGGCCTCACCCCTCCTTCACGCAGCGTGCACGCAGCCCCCTCCGCGCTCACCCCTCCTGCTCCAGGCCGCCACCTCGCCTCGACCCCCAGCACCGGACTCGCCTTCTCCCACTCCCGCTCCGGCCCTCGCTGTTCCGGCCTCCCCCGCTCTGGCCTCCTGCCGCTCTGGTCTCCTGCGCCCTGTTCAGGTTCCAGCCGGCCAGCCCCGCTCTCCCACTTCAGCCGAAGCCTCTCCTCCACCAGCCGACCGCCGGCCTCCGCCCTGCTCCTCCGCCTTGCGCCGACCCTGCGCCGCGCCGTCCCTGCTCCCTCTCCCTGTCCCGAGGCCGCACCCAGCCCGCTCCGCCCTCTCTCCCGAGCCTCACCCCAGCGCCGAACCGTCGCGCCCCTCCTTCCTAGCACCGGCACACACCCCTGCCCCGGCCTCCCTCCTTCAGCCCGCGCCCGACCGCCGCTCCGCTCCCTGCCGGACCGCCATCCCGGCGACCCCTGGCCCGGCGCGCCGCCTGCTCCTCCCGTCGCCGACCCGTTTCCCCCCTACTCGTGAGTTCTTTTTTTTTTCATTTTATTATAATTATTATTATTATGTTATTGTTATTAATTATATATTATTATTATTATTATTATTATTATAAATATATTATTGTTTTAATTATCATTATATTATGTTGTTATTTTTATTATTATATTATCTTAATATTACTTTTTTTATTATTATCATTTTATATTATTATTATTATTTTATTAATATTATTATATTATTATTATTAATTATTATTATTGTTATTATTATGTTAATATTATCATTAATATTACTATATCATTATTAAAATTATTATTATGTTATTATTGTTAATACTATATTATTATTATTATTATTATTATATTATGATTTTCTTATTATTTTTATTATATTATGTTTTTGTATTATTATTATTAATATTAATAATATATTATTAATATTATTATTTCTATTATTATGATGTTGTATCATGATCACTACTTTTTATTATTATTATTATTATTATGTTAATATACTAATATTGTTATTATCATTATTGTTATTACCGATATATTATTATTATGCTAATTATATTATTATTGTTATTGTCATTATTATGACTATATTATTATTATTATATTATTACAGATATTAACATTATATATTGGTTACTACTATTATATTGTCATTATTGATCATTAAACCCGTTTCATGGTCTATTATTTTAGGACCTGTTTGACGGCGCAGTTCGATGCGCCATTTTTCGCAACGAGAGTCTTGGGCCGTGTCATTCGTCGTTCCAAATCGAGGTAGGTCTCCCTATGCACTCGCCTCTAAATTAAGAATTTATTTATTCCTTGTCCTTTTATTAAATTTCAGTAAATTTAAGAAAATAATATTAAGTAGTTTTTGTAGTGTGGTGATTTGCTGATAATGCAAACTGTTTAATTCTAGCATTTCATTAAAAGTGTTTTCTTGGTTTCAATTGTAGGATTTCATAGTAATGTCGCTAAATGGTTCTTCCTGAGTAACAAAAGACATGTTGAATTGGGTTTTGAAATGTTTTTGGCATGTGTAAATTAGTAAATGTACTGTTTATGGAAAATGGTGTTTTCTTATAACCTTGATTAGAGAAAACGTCGTGTGACCTTTTGAAATTGTTTTTGGAAACTTTACGTGTGGTTCTTGGTTGACGAAAGATTTTTTCCCTTGTTGTGTTATTAAAAATAATACTTTCTGGGTTGTGAAAGTTGTTTATGTTCTTGTTTGAGTGTTTCTAAAAAGGGGTTTTTGCGAAATGATTAGGTAATGACATTTATATTTTCAGAAAGGTATTTTTGACGTGCGTGAGTTTTGAAATATTGTTTGGGTGTGGAAATGGTGACTTTTGTGTGCAATATCTTGTTTGGCCTGCGATATGAGGATGAAGTATACTATGTGAATGTGAAGCTTGTTTGAGCACACGGGGAAACCCTGGGTATCTAGGTGGGCGGACTAGAACTAGTGTGCTAGTGAGCCGGATGGGTGTCGTCCCTGTTTCACTTAGCTGGATTGACATTTGCAACACTAACTAAACATATGATATCTGAGGGTCGTGGCCTTCTAAGCCACGTGTTCTGAGGGTCGTGGCCTTCTAAGCCACGTTTTCTGAGGGTCGTGGCCTTCTAAGCCACGTTTCACCGAGACACGAGGTTCTAGGGTCCCACGCGAGCTAGATGAACCTTAGGGGATTTACCCATAGTGCTCTACCATCTCTGGCGTGGTTCCTTCCGTCGGCATACGGGGGACCACTTGGGTGAGTGTGTGTGTGTGTGTGTGAGTGTGTGAGTGTGTGTGTGTGTGCCCATGGTTATTGCTGATAACTTCTGGTTTATTTTTTTTTACTTGCACTTGGTTCTCCTTGCCTGTTTATCTTTACTTGCACTTGTTTTCCCTGCTTGTTGCTTTCAGTCATATTTCACAGCCTATACTGTTAGACTTTGGGAAAAATGGTTTTCAAATGAAAATGCTTTATTCTCTTTGGGTTAGCTTTTAAAATGTAATACTTTGCTTTTCAGAATGAGTTTAAAACTAATGAAATGGAACTAACTTTCGAAAAAGAATAAGGGAGATGTCTCGTGTTTGATTTTCAAGTAAAACATTACGAAAAATTACTTTTGTACGTTATAGTTCAAACCTGGATTATGTAGATTCTATATTTACTGGAAGTGCATTGGGATTTTGTTGTGAGGCTCACCTACTGAGTACTTTTGTGCTCACGCCTATCTTTTACCACTTCAGTTGCAGGTTCCTTGTGTTCAGGTTTTCCTGGCATGAGTCGCTCAGTGATGGGGCGACGTTGGTTTGTAGTTGGGTGGTGACCCGCGAGGTCACGTGGAGGTATGTCGTGGTTAGTTTTGTTTATGTGTTTAGTGTTTGCCCATTTGTTTAGTTTACTTTCGTTCTTTTGATCCTGTTTTTAGTTTGGGCTAAAATCGTTCCCAACGATTGAAACTTTTAATGCCCGGAAATTGTTGCCATCCCGGGGGGATCGGGAACGCCCCTCGGGACTTGCCGCGGACCGGCTCGGGTGACCGGTTCAGGGTCGACCCGGGCTGGTTCGTGACAGAAACAGTTAGTTTTATCCATATAATTAATCATTCTAAAAAAATGAAGATACCCAAAAATGTGGAAAATGAGCTTTCTTACCCGGGTAGTCACTCATAAACATGTGTTTTATATAGGTAGTTTTTCTAGTTGAATACTGACCAAGAAGTATAATCATAGGCATTGAATCGAAATCACTATTCTTCTACAAGTAGAAACCTAAAACACATATAATTTAAAATTTTGGAAAAATATACCCCACATGAAAATGACTAAATTTAGAAGTGGAGAGAATGTTATTCATTATGTGCTCAATCTGCTTACCAATAATAAAGATCATAAATTATTAAAAATATAGGAAACTTCTAGTGGCTTAAGATTTCCAATTTTCAATATTTTCAACCCATCAAATAATAATGTAACTTCGTCTAATGGAATATAATATAAACATAAAAAATATGAAATTGTGATCTTTTACATCCAGTTGTAATTAAATGTTCTTGCGTTACCTTATTCAGATATTTTGAAGTAAAACATTAATTGGAAGGTATAAAGGCTTGAACCATTAAGTCCCAGAAAGTAGTTTTCTTACAGTCAAGAAACTATAGTGACCAATTAATTATTGAGTGATGAGAAACTGACCTTTGACATGAGATTCCGCATAGCTCATTAGAGTGTTTACCTTCACCGTAGTGAGGCCATCAACTCCTTCCATTAGTGGAGGATTCAATGACTTTATGCCATATTCCATGGTATAGGAAAGAATCATCTATCAAATCAACATTTAATCTTCATTTGATGATGTGGTTAGGTTATTAAATAAGATAATCTGATTCTTATGCAATGTGAAGCTGTGAATTGAATCTACTATATATAAAAATATGAAAATTCAATATGTGTCTAACTTAAATTTTTGAAGAAAAAGTTTATAACCCTAAATTAATCAATGATAAGACAAAAATTCTAAATGAAGGAAAAATTTGAGAAAAATTAATTTGCTTTCCTGAAAACCTGAAGAGATTTGACGTCAATTCATATCCTCCTTATGGAAAAGAAATTGACTGGTTGAATCATATAGTATACAACCTAGGTATGTATTAAACCATTAAATAAAATGAAATAAGAATAATGCATTTAAGGAAACATGGTGTAACCTGCATTTCTATAACAAACTCATTAAACATGAGATATCCTTGGCATTTAAAATCAGCAATTGCTCATTCCTTTTAAACTGGAAATGCATAAAAAAAATAGTTAAGAACAATTTCAATCTGTAATCGATCTGAGAGTGCAAATGAAAACACAGATATGAGCTTCAAATCTATAAGTTATATAGAAAATAGAAATTCAACTAAAAACTACAAGTTATTTAGAATAACGTTAACATTATACTTACATAATGGAAGTGGAGATTCTCAATAGGAATGATTTCCTTGATTTTTATTGTTTGATCCTATAGAGATTGTTGTCTCGGCTTCCAATTCATGAGGCACTGTCGACATAGAACATGTTTGATATGACAAATATGTGTTAGTCTATAATGTAGTTATAAGTATATAGCTTTAGAAAGGAAAATTTGATAGAACTAACCATTGATAGGTAATGGTGTTAATGGCATGTGTGTGTCTCCATGTGTGATGCCATTTGATGGCAGCGGTCCACTAATTATAGTACAAAATAGATGAATAGATATAATTGATTAATTCCCAATAGATTTTGAAACTGTTTTTCTGTTAGTTTTAACGTATATATATACTGAAATAAATATCATTAATAAGGAATTTTAAATTGAAAATAATAGATAACTCACAATTTTTGTGGCATTCCTTCATTAGTAATCTCATATGAAACCTTGAATATTTGGAGGTGGTTTGGCAATGCATGTTTGTAATGGTTTTCATTATATTTAATAGTAAATGTGTGCAATGTAACTGTATTATGCAAACTGGACAGTAAAAATGATTATTCAATGTTGAATCAATACCAGATGAAAAATTACGATGAATCATTGGGAATACTGCATTGAATAACTAGAGTTGCTGATAAAGAAACCTAAATATAAGATCATTGGGCAACATTATATTGAAATTATAATGTAGATTCAATGTAAAACTCTATAAATAAATTTCATTCGGAAGAACATGCAATGAATAAGAAATATACAGAAAAAAAAGAGAACAAGGAATATAGGCATAACATCTAAAATAATAATAAGATATCACACTATGAAAAAATGAATAGACTTCACAGTCAAATTGAAACTGGATATGAGCATACAGTCTGTAGATGATCCACCCACATTGAAGTTGAAACCAAAATAGAAATTGAAACCTAATAACCTGTATCCAAACAAATTATTTTCATTCAGACAGATCTAATTAAAGAAAAAACAAACCAACTCAATTAAGATGAGCCACCAGCATCCGAAGGACCACTCGAGCTTGGATCTGAATGAAATATAGCATTTTCATGATTACGAAGAGTATTTCAACAAAACCCTAGTCCGCATAAATGAATAATGTTGAACAAAATAAACAGAAAGAAATAAATCAAACCTAATGATAAGTGGAGGATGCATTGAGGTTAGACGAGGGAGGGGTATCTTGACCTCAAACCCTAGAAACCAAACTGAGGGCAGCGAGTAGTTCATCGCTAAGTGTTGTGAGCACCCTCAGTTGACAAAACAAGCAGGAGGAGAAATCCAGGGAGGGTTATCGCGACCACAAACCCTAGAAACCTAATTGGAGGAGTCATAGCCATATAATGTTGAGGGGGAGAGTAGATGAAGCAGTGGAGGGAAGTCTTCTGGAAACCTAATCGTATTAGAGTAAAATCATAATAGTCGGATGGTGTGGACGGTGGGAAGGAAGAAATGGTCAGTGATGGTAAGCAGTGGAGGGAAGTCGTCTGGAACCCGATATCTATTGAATGGAATTATGTGGAAAACCTATGTGTGGATGGAAGAGCATGTATACAGAGCGAGGCGAATGAAACGCCTCGAGCTTAGAGCACGCATCTTGGCAGATAAGCTCGATAGTTGGGGGTAATATCGGGATGTTTTTTACTTTCTGGCGACATGTCCATTTGTGTAGCCGACAAGTCATGCTGGAGTAAACCAACTTTAGTATATATAGTGGATATTCATTTTTCCTTGAACTATCCTATTTACCTTTAACCGCGGTTAATAAAAGTAAAAAGTTGTTATTCATCAAAAATTATTTTCATCTTATTAAACAAAATAGTACATACTAATAACAACCATGTATGTTGAATTTTTGAAAGCCAAATCACATAAGTAGTAAAATTTTATTTAAATGAAAATGTTATTTTTTTAACTACTACTTAGTGGTTTCACTATTTATCATAAATTGTAGGTTTTCAGAAAACTACCAAAAATTCAGCCTAAGATATATTTTATATTCTGATTTCAAAAATGATTCCAATTTTAATAATTTCAAAATAGAGATGTTTTATTGATTAATTTAAAAATTATTTCCATTATCAAAACAAATAGCATGTTTTTGAGAAACAAACACAATCCAATGATTGATACTCGTTTATGTCCAATTTCTATGTGAAATTAATTACAATGAACAAAATTGGATTAAATGGTAAAAACATAATATAGTTACATGTTAAAACCATTTAAAAAGATAAACTTACCATATAAATAAATTATATTAAAAGGCACTTTTGAATTAAAATACAGTGTTTTTCAATATTCATAAAAAATAAATTTAATCAGAAAAATACCAATAATTTACCCAAAGTAATTTTTTATGTCTCAATTCTAAATATGAATTTCATTTTTTAAAACAGAACATATAAAGGTGAAAAAATCTATATTTATAGAGGGTTCTTCCTTAAAAGGTGGTAATGCATCCTTTTAATGTATATTATGTTTAAAATTAGATTCATTCACATTTTAAGGATCTAAATTTTATTGGATAAATGTAAAAATATCTAACAAACATATATAATCATTTTTTAGTTAGTTATGGACATTCCCTCTATTAAAACAGCTAGGTGTTAACATACATTTAAAATAATAATATTATATTATTAGTTTGAAGCATATGATTTCAAATAAACTCATCGTTGGGTATCTGGTATACCATCGAACATAGTGTCCCCTTTAAATTAGAATTTAGTACACAAATATTAATAAATTTTGAAAAAAAATTCACGTTATTTATTTACATGGGATGTTACATCCTTCCCCCTGTTGTGAACTTCATCCTTGCTATTTTAAAACTACGCTTGGAAACTTCATTGAAAGTCCCACATTGAAAAACAGTTAATAAAACTATTACTTTAAAATATCTAAAGAGAAGTACAAAGGTCTTCCGAGATAACCCACACTAGGATTCCATGATGGAAAACATGGATATAGAAGAGAAAAAAATCCATCATGTTCTGATGGAGAGTGATAGAAAACATGATTAAGAGAATGATTACCACCCGAAAGTCACAAACATATGATGTGTTAAATGGTCTTTGATTACCCTGTAAGAAATGTAAACCAACAATGTTTGTTTTTTATGGTCCTTTTCATAATTTTTAGGAATTAATTTACTACATATAATATGAACATAAGGAAATATACTTAACTTCAAGTAGAGTTCCATCCTTTAATAAGTGTTTACCAAAACATATCTTTTCACTAAACATCGAGCATTCAAAAATACTTGGTCACATCAAATGCACAAGAATCATCTTCTATAGAATCACATAATCCACAAAAAAAGAACTATATATTCCCCTTTTCGTTAGACATCAACTAAAAATAAAATGGTTTGTGCGAGATCAGATCATACCCAAAAAGAAAAATCACTTTCCAAATGAATACTACTCTTATTCTACAAAATTTGACAAACCAACCCCAAATTTCAAAAAATACCATTCAATAAACAAGTGTCCATAAAATTCTTCAAAAGTAATAAAAACTAAGATTGAAACCCAAATCTCATACGTATTTAATAACATAGTTTTCCACAATTAATCATTACATTTATTTATATATAACATCAGTTACTCATAAATTGTCATATTTGAAAAGTAATTAACCGAATTAGATATTATCCATGATAGGGTAATCATTTTTTTAAATAAACCAAATCGTCATATGTCAACAATAAAAACATAGATTATTCCCAAATAACATTTCAACCATTATTCCACAATTGAAATCCCATAGTATTCTATCTTCCTTAGGCATATAGTGTTTCCCCAAAAGAGAGAATGTCTTTCATAATATCCTTTATCAATTAATCACCAAATCATTTTCATATACTATGCATATCCATTTGATAAAACATAAGTTCCCAAATCAACTTATTCTTGTTCAATAAAATCATTTTACTAAAATAATAAGTAATTAGATCCAGGAACATCAAGTAGTCTAGTGGTTGGTGATGCACCATTGTCAGCCTATGATTGTGGGTTTGAATCATGTGGCCTTTCTGGATGCGATGGGTTGTCTCCCATCCTACGGGTTGTCGTTTTTCTAAAACTAAAAAATAACCCTAACGTTTTTTAACCTCAATGGTATCCTAATACCACTCATTTTCATCCCAATTCATCATGATCTCAATATATTAATTCTAGAAGTCTTATATATATTGTCAATTTTTTATTTCACCACCATATGATATAATAAAATGATCCCCAAAATAGATAACATCATACCTTGATCATGTCATCCATTTGGTATCATCGCCATCTTGTTCAAATAGGTAGAAGGTCCATCCATTGCAAAAATGACATAGAGATCCTTCAAAATCAATTTCTTTATCCATCCAAATACACCTTGTACAACATGGGTCATATGGGTGTTCATAGAAAACCAGTTTTGGAAAATAATCATGTATGACATATAATTTCAAAACATCTAATAAATAATGATTTTTATAAAACATTCAGACCGAATTTGAGTTAAAACATTAAATTAATGGTCCTTTTAAAATAGCATTGGTATGTGCTGAGAGAATGTATTGTGAAAGAATATGTAAATAGTATGTGAAAGGGTCTCCTTCATCAGAACCTTTTTCAAAATCATTACATGCTTCTAAATCATTTGATAAGGTAAAATATTTAAAAATTCCTTGATAATATTCACCTTTCATAAAAATATGACAGTATTTTGAAAATAGGATTATTCTAAATACAACCCATGATCCATGATGATGACGAGTTATAGTGGAGGTGTTTGATATCTCAAAAAACTACATGAAAGTGAGTTGTATGCTATTAAAATTTTCACAATAATCTAAACATGACTTTGCAATATTTATTGCTAGAAAGTCATCAGGATGAGATAGGAATGTCGTTTGAGATCCTCCAACTTCCATTTGTAACTAACATTCCTTAATCTAAAAAGTTTATAAAACAATGATTTAACTGAAATAATAGACATAAGGACTAATCATGTGTCTAACGACAACTCTTCATCCCTAATGTTGACCAAATTGACGTCTGATACAAACTATAAGAACCCGGCCTTATACATTACATAATCCTGAATTAGATAAATAATTCACATTGAGAATATTTTCAATTATATAGTTTTTGAGAAATAGGCCATAACTATTATATAATAACTTGAGAATTACATGGAGATACTAGTACCCAGTATCCATTTTTTCATACAATAAAAACTCTTAAAAATATTCATGTCTAGTTCCATGTTCTACTCAATATGACTTTTCCTTGATCTCATCCTTGACCCTAACTATCTTTATATCATGTGAAAAACATTTCAAAAAATGGGATGAGCATTAAAATCTAATTAAGGGTTATAAAATAATGAAAAGAAACATTATTCCATCAATAAATTCAAATCAATGAAACCAATACATATCAATAACTTACCTCATGAAATCATAATATTTATGAATAACATATTAAAATCATAAATCATAATGATAATTTATGGCATTCATAACATACATTAATTGTAGCTAACATAGCTAAATAGGGAGTCACATTTGGAATACCCATCATAGTATATTACTTAAATCTCTCAGGAGAAATATTCATGTTTTCCTCCGTCACGTTATCTAATGCATTGGAGATCTATCTTGGGATCACTCACCCAAGGTTTTTCACTGATCCAACCATATACGTAATAAATTCCCAATAATCATAACATATTCATAACACATAAATCAATAATAATGGAAATATAATAGTTCCACATTAAAATCACAACATATTATTTCAAGATAAAGACATAATCAATTCTTAATCAAACCATTTTCAATCCCATTTAAAATATTTAATAAAGATATTTTTGAATCAAAGTATCCCATACCACATTGAATATTTTAAATGAATTAACATTTTAATACATTAATGTCCATATAAAAAAAATCCATAAACCATTTTTAAAACAATGACATTAAAGAGAATGATATAGAAGAATAAATCCTTAAAACAATATTTTCAGTAAAGAGTTCTCAACCAAATGAGAGATGCTTGAATGAAAATAATTGAAGGATAAAATTTAATCAAAACATTATAATATCACGAGAATAAAGGTATTAATGATATAATATACCAATGGAAAGTATATACAACATATAAAAGTGAATTGGTGCATAACCAAAATAAAGTCTCAGTAGAATGTAAATTGAGACTAAATCCCTTATAAAAATTGTATCTATAGATTAAGGAAAAATCAATTACATAATATTGTGTGAAAAATATATATACACTCAATATAATTGGATAATTAGTTTAAATAAATAATAGAAAATTCACACACATTATTTTAAGACAAACTAATTACTTGGATGTTTAACTCAATGAATGAAAATTTAGTTTAAATTACTCCTATCATGTTCATATCGAGGAACATAGAATTTATCAATGGAGTGAATATGTGTATAAAAATTATATCCATAAAAAGGGGAGTAGAAATTACAACATAAATAAGTAAATATTGACTTAACACATAATCATATCATGACATAATTAGGGATTAGAAGATTAACCCAAGGAATGAAAATTTGGTTAAAATGATCCCTTACTGATTTGGTAACTTACGAAAAATAAAACCCATGAAAGAAGGATCATAAAATGAAGATATAATTTCCCATAAATTGAAGTATATTTCACAATAAATACAATCATTGGTAGTACTTACACCACAGAAAAGAAAATAATGTAAAATATATCATGAATCTCATGGGAATAAAAAGTGAGATGAAAATTCCTTACTACGTTTAATCAATCGAGTCATAGGACAAAAAGTTAATAACTATAAAATTATACACATAATAAAATTAATCATAAAATAATCATGATAATATTTATCAATTGGAAGTATGGAATTTACCACATGAAATTAATTAGTGGTGAATCATAGAAATATCAAGGAATTAACAGTGAGATAAGAAATCTCTTTCCTCATGACCAACTTGACTCATTTGTTACATTTTATTCCAGAATAATAATCTAACATTAATTTCTACATTCATAATTACATTTTTCAAGATTATTATTCCTACAATATTTTAAACATTATGTAATCATTTAAGTTAATAACGTTCTTTTGTCGATATTTGGTACTTTAGTCAAAAATGGACTTCATATAATTACATGTTGTTCAAATAGTCAAACGTTCATTATATCCGTAATGGTATTAATGATTAATATATCATATATATCATATATATCTATTATATACTTGTATTTATAATAGTACATAACATTTAGAAAAAATAAATTAAATGCACTATTCATGGAGATGGTAAGCCATACGTACACATGAACGCTACATTCATTTCTATTTCTTATTTAAAAGGAATTAAAACACAATAATACATAAAAATTTTATAATTAGAGTATAATATCATAAATAATATCATTAACTCTGTCATTTATATATCCCATATATGGAATTAACTATTCATATCACTTTGAGGGGGTGGTAGTCCACACTTCCTGAAATGAAATTATCGTGTTTGCACATTGTGGAAACCATAAAGGTATGCCATAAAAGAAAAAATACCAAAGCATAAAAAAATAACATAATATATATCATATATAAAAAAAGTGTCATGTTAATGGCCAACATGAGAGGCAGTAGGAGATAATTGAACAATCATCGTTTCGTGAGGCATTAGTTTTCCATCCACAGAAAGAGCATGTTCTTTACCCAATAGATGGAGGTGTGGGTAACGGTAGTCTAAATCCTTATAATAAAAAATCATAGAATATTTAGGTTTATAGTTTTGTTTTAAAATAAATTAATTAAAAGAGTTTAGGGGTTGGAGGTGTAAAATTAAGGAAAATAATTTAAGAGAAACAGTTACCTTAATTCGTGTAACTCGCTTTGGTTTGAACCAAAATGACCTCTTGAAGTGCCTTCTGCATAAGTTAAGTATTCTGAGAGGAAGAGGGGAAAATGAGAGAATTTTTGGGCAGGATTTGGACGATCCAAGGGTCTTGATAGGTTTGGGGAATGGGTTAAATGTGAGGGATTTTTATAATGGGGAGGAGAGGCTCTTTAGGAAAGTGTGAATAATATTATTTTATAATATAATGATATTTGGTTTCTAAAGGTCCAAAACTAATTAAAGTCGATGATAATATGGCTAGTGGTTGAAATAAAATCATACCATAATAATTGGATAGGTTTTGGATGTTATTTTAATATTTATAATATTATTTATTTAAATTATTTATTAATGAGGTAAACAATAAATCATTTTGTGTCATATATAATTTTATTTATATGATGTATAAAAATTATAACATAAATACAATAATTTAGTAACTATTTTTATCTTTTTTATGAATATTAATAGTCTAAATGGTAACTTATATAACCTCATTTCAAAATTAATTTACTGAATGATATTTTTGTGTGTCATTTTGGTCTTTACAATGAATTAATTAATCTAATGTGTCATTATCACTCTCAAGTGTCTCCATGGTGTCCCAAAATTGTCACAAAGATGCCCATGGTCATAAATAACTTACGGAATAATGTGAGGACAACTGTTATGACCATTTGTTCTTATTATAATATTCTTTTTTACCTTGATTATCATATTTCCTTTAACCGCGGTAAATAAAAGTAACATGTTTCTATTCACTAAAAAATATTTTTTGCTTATTAAACCACATTATATTTACTAATAATGACCATGTATGTTGGATTTTCTAAATCCAATTCAAAAAATTAGTAAAATTTTATTTAAATGAAAATGTTTGTATTTTAATTACTACATAGTTGTTTCACTATTCATAAAAAAAATGATGTTTTTCAGAAAACATCCAAAAATTCATCTTAAGCTTTATTTCATATTCCGAATTCAAAATGATGTCTATTTTACTAAATTAAAAACATAGAATTTTCATTAATTAAATTAAAACTAATTCCCATTATCAAAACAAATAGTGTGTTTTTAGGAAACAATAACTATCAAAAGACTGATACTTTTTTATGTCCAATTTCAATGTGAAATTAATTCCAATGACCAACATTGGATTAAATGGTAAAAACATAATATAATTTCACTTTAAAACCAATTAACAAAAAATAATCTAACCATATAAGTAAATTATATTAAAAGTAACTTTTGAATAAAAATATTGTGTTTTTTAATATTTATAAAAAAATAATTTTATTAGAAAAATAACAAAAATTTACCCAATGAAAATCGTGGTGTTCCAATTCTAAATATTAAGTTTATTTTGTCAAATAGATCATATATAAGTGACCAAAACTATATTTAATTAGGGTTCTCTATTAAATGGCGTTAAATCAACCTTCTAAAGTAAATTATGTTTAAAATTAGATTCATTCAGATTATAAGCCTCTAACTTTTATTCGATAAATGTAAAAATATTTAACAAACATATATAATAATTTTGTAGTTAGTTATGCTCATTCTCAGCATTACAATGGCTAGGTGTTAACTACATGTTAAAATAATAATATTATATTATTAGTGTTCAATGTATGATTTCAAGGATACCCATTGTTGTGTATTGGGTACGCCATCAAACATAGCATCCCATTTATAGTATAATTTACATCACAAATATTATTAAATTTCGAAAAAAATGTCATGTTCTTTATTTACATGGGATGTTACACTTCTTTTCCATGATTATAATTCCATATTTAATCCTAATAGATTCCAATTTACATAATCGATACAATGAATCTAAGATCACCATTTATTTGAGTTTCTCTCCCCATGATATAAAAATTGATATTTTTAATGACATCATGGATTAAACAAAATAATTTTATTATTTTTAATGTATTATAATTTTCTAAAATATACATGAATGAATCAAAACTGATAATACTATAAACTAGATTGATCTTTTGTGGTATTATTCTTTGAATTATGAGAAAATATAGTAATGTAACCACATGATCTATGCATTAAGGTAATTTTTTTAAAAATCTTTATATCTCTCTTGGTATATTGACCACCATTTTAATCATGGTAATTTTCATAATTCCAAATTTTCTTATTTCCCTACAATGATTAGTGTAGTAAACATTAATAATTGTTTTCGTAGTATTATAATGTAATTCATTTAATATTAATTATTGAATATATATTTTTTGACTCGATCACCAATTTTTGTTGACTATTAACCTGTAATTATGGTGGTATAAGATCCATTACATTTTTTATCAATATATAACATTTATATTATAGAGTTATAATTGGTAACTCTTGTTCTAGGATACCTTTATGCTTTATAAGATATTCTTATCATCATGGCATGATTTTTATCCATTAAAGGCTATTTCTTGATTTTTTCAAGTTATGTGGTTTTAGGATTTATTTTCGTGTATTTATAGTTGCATTATTTCACATCTATATTGTTTTATAAATTTTATTTATAGAAAATTTTTTTTTTGATATATGATGTCTTTGATATAGTGTTCATAAATGGATTCATTCCTTGGTGTTTTTAGTGGAATTTTTTAAAATAATTATTTGAACTCATTCTAAGATGAAATTTAGAATAAATTAATTATAAATGGTAAACTCATATGGGATTAATGATAATTTAGGGATATTGCATCTGTAATAAAAATTTTTCCACTATACTTATTATTCAGTATTTATGTATCTAGCAGGTTTCTTAAGTTTGTTTAATGGGTCAATCACAATAGTGTCATTTGGAAACATTGACATGTTTCGTTAGGATAATATAGACTCTTGGTGACATACATATCTCAATAATGTTAATAGAATCCTCAATGAAATGAAATTTTTATTACTATTGTAATTATTCTCCCTAGTGTATATCTTTAAATTATATGTTGGTATGTTTGTGAAAGTGACTTTAAAACCTGTTTATTTGTCAATTTTTATGGACTCTGAAAAGGGTTAATATCATTTTTTTATATTAACTAAAAAATAATATATTTTCCATATTTTATATTTAACTTTGAAAAATATTAAATCATGAAATGTATTAAATTAATATATAATATTTTTTGGTATATTGTACAATATGATTATAAAACCCTCGGTGGAATTATTATAGAATCAATAACTCATACTATTAATACACCTTTAGGTGTATATAAATCTTTTTATATATGATATTATTATGTTAAATGAATCATAGGGAGGAATAATGTTTGTTAATTAGAATAGTTTGTGAGTCTTGAGGTAGCATCACATCACATCATGTATGTTTTCGGAGTTTTTGAGAATTTTTTTTGTTTTTATTTTTAATGGAACCTATTTTACATATTTATTTCACCATTATTATGTTTTATTATTATAGAAATACTCTCTATATTTATCAGGTTATTTCAGTTTCACTATATTATATTTGTTACCAAAGGTAGTTCATAATTCCCAATAGTTTTATTAGCTTTTGGGGATTGAGAACACACTTCAAGACATTATCGGTCCTATTTAGGCAATGGATGGTTACTTTAATAATGGTTTATTAAGGAAAAATTGGTATTAGAGGGTGGATTACTTATTTTGGTTCATGTTATTATTTTTAAGACATATTGTTATATAAGATATTTTAATGTGGGAATGTAAGCAGTGTAATGTTAATGAGTTCCAAGCCATATATCATCAAGATGAGCCTATATTTATAACCCCTTTTTTGGAACTTTAATTTGTTGGATTTTTAGATTTTAAATCTCATTATTTATTGTATTTTATATTTTCACTTCATGGCCAATTATTCCATTATTAAATAAATTTATTTAATGGTTCTACGGTTTTCATGTCTCTTTTTATTTTGATTTTTAGGACCATGTCCCCATCATTTGTCCAATAATTCATTAAGATGATGTTGTTAATGAACCATGGAATGCATAAACAACAATTTAATAAATACAATAAAATAAATAATGTTTATTTACTAAGCTGTGGATATGAAGTGGTATATTCCCACGTTTAATATTGAGAGGAAAATCAACTATTGTATGCAGATCAGAATTTGGCCTACTTGTTTTTTTAATTCTCGCATCTGTCCATGTTTCAAACCATCCTTATTAGGGAGATGATTTCTTGGGAATTCTTTATTATAAAATTTGAATTCATATAAAATCATAATCCATCAATGTGATACAAATAATTGTTTTTAATTGAAGGTTTTATTTGATAGTGGTGGGATTAGTTATAATAGATTAAAAGGATGTGGTATTCGAGAAGAAGGAAAAAAAGGCAATTTCTACTATGACATAATTCCATAAATAATTGACCATGGAGTAATGTTTGGATTCTCTAATCCTTAAGAACAAAGACCAATCTATGATGAAATATATACATTTTATATGTAAATTTAACATGTATTTTTCTATAGTTCTGTCTACTATGAAAATAAAATTATAGTGGTTTCATATGGGTCTTATTCATGATATTCATAAATATGTATTTATGTTAATGTTGAGCACCTACACGAATGTGGGGGATAGAGAGTCAATGAATTAGGCTGACTATTAGTGTAAGATATGTTTTAGTAGAGTTTCTATTCCCTACACATGTATATCCTGTGATTTTTCATGGGAAAGTGTAAGATATGTGATATTCAGGGATGAAACATTGGTTTTACTTTCATAGGTATATCCTTGAACCATGATAAGTGGCTAGTGGTTATATATGTTATCATATTGGAAAATAAGACACATAATGTTCATTTTTTCCCATTCCACTAAATGTTTTCAATTATTTTTCATGCCTTGTTGATTTGTAGATACTTTATCAGGTTCTATATCCGCCTCTCACTAAAAAAACTCATCAAAAATACAATTATCTATGGTGATGTTAGATGTTTCTAGAACAATATGTTTTACACCACATGACTCTGAAATGAAGAAGTTACATGTAGCTGAGGGATTCCCAATAGAAGATGATGGGGTCTATTGAGTGTGAGAGGTTCCATTTTTTGTCATTGATAAGAGCTAGTTTTATTTAATATTGATTCCTCTCAATCATTTTACTGACGTCGGTGGAGGATATTTTGAAATATAAAATAGATCTCCTATCATTATTTATATAATTGGATAAGCCTATTCGAAAGTACTGAAAAATTGATTTTTTATTCATTGTTCTATTTATTTATGTTAGATATAGTGTTAGATTGAAATTTTTCAGTTCCCAACAAAGACCATTTTGTCTGTGATTATCTAGATTTATTTATTAATCACTCTCTATTTCTATAACTTATTTCTATCATAGTTGGGTGTTATTCAACATTTATATTACTTCATATCCTATGTTTCAGGTTGAATGGGATCAAATTTTTAGTCAGGTAGTGTCATCTCTCCTATACATTAGAAAGTTATTAATTTTTTTAATAGATTTGTTGTAATGGGAATGTTACTTTGGTATCCATCCTATAGTAATTATAATTCATCCCAAATACTTTTAAATTGGTATGGTAGATCTATCTCTAGAGAGGGAGGAGGATTTACTTATTGACCTAGTGCCTGAAAGTAAAATTATATAATGATATATCACTTTATGGATCCAAATAATTTGAAAGAGACAAAAATATAGTTGAATTATTTGATGTAAAATGGATTTATACACCCATTTATTCATCTATGGGAATATCACTAGAGTTTTTCTATGAATATAGACGTAAAAATTTGTTTATGAATCGATTAACAGAAACACATTCTTGTAATTATGGAAAATAAATATCTTTTACCTTATAATGATTATTTTTTCAACAAGTTGAATATGGAAAATTGGATTCTTAAAATTTATATATTTTATAGTTACAACCAACTCAAAATCATGAAGTTATATTTTACTTAACCAACCTTTAGGTTTACGAATTGATATTATGGGTACTTTTTAATGTCATTTTCTATAAATATATTTCCTACTATAATTATATAATTAGTTAAATGGATATTTCTTGATCAACTTTTCACTATTATAGTAGATTTTATGGAAAAGATCCTATTATAATCTGATATTTAGGAAGAACATGAGATTTATATAAGGAATTTTTTAGAAATTATAAAAGAAAACTATACTTATTATAAATTATTAGAGTTCCACTTATATATGTGATAAGTTATCTTCATGAGACTGTTATCAGAAAATGTGGTACCACAATTGATCTTTAATGGCTGGTAAATATCATGTCATGAGAATGACTACAGAATTTTATATTGGTACATATATTATTGTGATTGGATGGATTTATCAAAGCATGTGTACCCTTGGATCACCCTCTCGCACATTTGGTTGAAGTTATTCAAATATTTGACATGTTTGGTATCCATCGATGAGTTCTATAGTTTAATAATGATAAAAAAATTTATTTATCAATATGATGGTCAATGCAATGTTTTTTACTATATTGAATCTGGTTCGGGTTGTGGTTATTTCCTTATGTAAAAAGATAATTTTTGGGATTATGGATCAAATCATATGTGACCCCATGGGAGGAATTTTCCTACACAATACATGGAACATATAATAGTTTTTAGTATCATAATATTTTTTTGTAGTCTTATTTGAGGGGAAATTTAATTATATACACCAAACATAAATTTTTTGTAAACATATTTTCTAAAAAAAATCTATAAAAGATATGATTGTTCATGTAATACCATTAATTTTAATATATCATTTCTTATACCCAAGGAAAAATGAAAATTTGTGGTTTGATTCTCTTTAAAAATAATAATTTTTGATTCAGTGTAGGATTTGAATGATGAATGGAATTTCAATTGAATTTTTTATAACATTAACTTGGGATTCATAGAAGATGAGTATGGTTCCATTTTGGAATTTTTTCATGTTACATCCTCTTACAAAGAAATAATTCTTCTAGAGAAACATTGAGATAAATACTTCATAAGTATTATGGACTATTTACATTGTGGGGAGACCATCAGTGAGTGGCCTCATTCCGTAAATCTATTAACTACATAAAATTAATATATGTCATCCCTTCATCTATAGGACTGGTTTCTCTAAGAGATTTTTACCCTTCTTTGGCAGTTTTCCACCCTTTAATAAAAAATAAATTTTGTGAAATAAACCATCAGTTTTATTTTCCGAGAATGAAATTAGATGTAACATAATTTTTATCTCATTATTATATAAGACAATATATAAAGTATAAGAACCATAATTTATTAGGGTTATGAAAAATGATTTTATTATAGCATGTATTTGGAATGAAATTTTTTCAATTTAAATATTGGGTTACCACAAACTATATAATTGAATAATTCTATCATGGTGATGATCGATTGGTTGACTAAGTAACTTTATTTCATACCAATCCATCACACCACTAATGTGGGGGACCTATGAATGTTTTTGATATAATATATTTTAATATTTAAAAAGGGTCCTTATGGAAATTACGTTTTATATTGGAAATTTTTTTATTCATGGTTTTCTATGAGATTATGTGAGTAAATAGTTAATAAATTCAGGTTTTCCATCACAAATCATCCTATAAGGATTGGTAGATAGGAATGGAAAATAAAATTAAAAAATATTCATCATACTTTTGTATTTGGATTTAGATATTTAAGGGATGAAAATATGGGGAATGTTGAATTTTCTTATAATAAAATTTAGCAGCCATCTTTTTGAAGGAAAAATATCAAGGAATGTTATAGCCATCCTTGTGTGTCTCTCCATTATTATTATGAGGCAAGGAAATTTTATTTAGGTGGAATGAGTTATTTTCATGATATAATGGAAAACTTATATTTAGTTTATTAGCATTTAGAGATGACTCATATGTGATACAAAGCATATCTTATTCGAAATCAACAATCATTGAATTTTTTGGCCATTGAGCTTGTTTTCTTGAAATTCAATACATGGTCATCTCACTGAATGGATTATGAGATGTCTATACTCATTCCCAGGTTATAAAACCCATTTGGGATCCTATAAATTATTGATAAGGTGGAATATCACTTGTAATTACAATGAAATAAGATTTTATCATGGATGTTTTTATATACCATAAATAAAATATAATTAATTAAACCAAAATTATATTCCAAATTAAGAATTAATTGATATAATCGATGATATTTCATTGATTTGTAAAACAGTTTGTGATTTTTATTCTCTTGTGATGGTTCTATTTGGGATTTTTACACTACTAGTTTGTGTCATTTAATGAAAATTTTCAAATTATCATGATAAATGGGATGAAATGTATTTGGGGAGATGTAAATATACTAGACTCATTAGATACAATCCTTAATTGACAAAAATATTTTCATAAATAAAATAAATATTGTGGGTATAATTGGAACATACTCATATTTTTTTAGGTATATCTCCTTTTATATTTTTTATTTTTAAGGATTTACATATTTTTTAATCATTTATTATTTTTTTATAGTTAGTTAAAAGGGAATAAATGGGGGGAAGGGTTGGGTGGGTTGAGTTATTGAATCATGTTTTATAGTTTTAAATTTTCCACAAATGGTTGGTTTCCATGTGGGCATGAACCCTTTTCTAAATGATCTATGGGCAAGCCATAAACAATGTGGTGAGTTCTACTGGAAATTATGGGCAAAGCTGAAAATGGATGTTAATATAAGAATGTGACTAGATATACCATTGTATAGAGTAACGAATATAAATTTATATATAATAAACTACCTAGTTAGTATGACAATTATTATATTATACATTTCTATAGACTCCATCGTCTTTCGGTGGTGGTGTTCTAGGAATTCGATATAATGGGTTGTTTCATATTTAAAATACCTTAAATTTCCATTTTGAATATTAATAAAAATTTATTAATCCAGTTTTTAATCACTAAAATTAGGGAATCTCATGGGGGTTTTTGGATCTCTAATCAAAATTACTTGGAAGATAGAACTATCCATCAAATATGTGGAATTATCTTCATAGGATGATCTAAATTTTAATATTTATTCTTCTTCTTCTTTGAAATATCCTTGTTTCTTTCTTTAGATTAGCATCATCAAGGGTGATACTTACTAATATGGGTTTCTAATATTATTATATTTAGAGTAATTGAATAATAGAGGGTTATTAATTTGATATTAAATAATTTGGTAGTGTAGATCTATAATTATTGTGGTGTTTATTACATTTTATTTTTCTACATTATTAATCTTAATAATAGTATATTTATTCATAGGAATTGAAGTCATATGATACCTTCACAATTCATGAGTCCACTATCTTATCATGTATTGTTGATTACCCATATGTTTTTTCTTTCCCAATGTTTCGAGGAAGTTGATTTAATGAATCAAAATTTTTATATAAATCATAATTTTATTCAAATATAAATTTATTTCTAATATTGGTAAATGGAAATATTTTTTGTCTTGTGAAATATGGTGTCGATTAATATTTTTTTTGAAAAATTAATATCTTATTTATGTTTTTAGTGAAAATGTTTTAAATGAATAAATTTAATGACTTCAAAGATGAAATTCCCAAAGATATATTTTTACATGGTAAACTCTTTTGTGATTTTTTATAGTGAATGGATCTATCATCATGGATGATATATTTTTCTATATACTTATTATTCTAGGGTAATGTGTGAACATGTTTTCATTTATTTTTGTAGGGAGTCACCCTCGAAATATTCTTATTACCCAATTGAACTATTAGTCTTAGGCAATGTGGAAATCTAGTGGACTACTACTCATAAAAATCAAAAGGGAATCCTAAGTTACCTAGTTTTTATAATACTTATTTGTTTGTAAACAATAGAGTATACCTCAGAAGTTAGTATTGGTTTTTTTATGAAGATTCAACGAAATATTATTTATTTAATTTAATTTATGTTATGAAAAAAGGGTGATTATCTTTAATTTAAATTAATATGTGAAAATGGAAATTTTTCATGCTTTATAATTATTCATATAGTTTTTTATTTCATTCCATTTTTACAATTACTTATACATGTTTCTTTTATGTAATAATGTTTTTGTCTAAATCACATGGTTATATATAGATGGGCTATTTTTGTTCACCCTATATACACATTTGGATATATTTAGATATTGTTAAATATAATGAAATAAATGTAATGGAACCAGATAGAGGTGGTGGGGTTTTTTAACAGAATGGTTTACTTGTTTCGATGTGGCATTATGTTACATGGAGTTTGGTTTTTTATATTCTTGTACCATGGTTGTATTTAGTTTTAATAAATCTTATTTTACCCGTTGATTTCACTTTTCATATATCTTATTATTATTGATATAATATATATATTTATAAAAATATTATTTTTAATTTATATAAAAATTATTCAAAATGGTTTTATTGATTCCAAAAAAATCCCCTGATTATTGGGACTAGAAAATCCAATTACAAAATGTGAAAACTGATTTGGGTTATATAGGAGTTCCGTAATATGGGATTGTTGTGGATAATCATCTCTCCTAAGATCAGGATTTATTAGATTATGGAATGGAATGACTTTTCCATTATTATACATTTTATCACTACAGAACCATTTATTATTATCAATGTGATCATTTCATTTTAATTGTTATACATGGTGTTTGTCAGAGGGAGTATCACACTATGGGTGAGTTGGGTGACAATTAAAATTTCCATCGATATATGTTTATATTAAATACCCCAAATTATTAAAATGAGCCTAGTTAATTAAACATATAATATCAATATATGTTTTTATGTTTTAAAATATTTCTCAAATAATGATTAAGTCTCACTTAAAACAATTTATGAACATTATGTTAACACTTGAAATCAATATTCATAGTAAAAAACTTATATAAATAGAAATTAATACTAACTATCATGGTATATATTTTTATATTATTTAAAAGAGTTTCAATTTAAATATTTTAAAAAGAAAAAATACAAAACACACCATGGATTAAATTCAAGAGGATCATTCTTATGATGAGACCTAATACTCCCCATTGGAAATCACCTTTTTCCAAGATGAGTATATTAAAAAATCATGGTCTATAACCTGGACTGGTAATACAAAATACATAACAATCGTTCTAGGCCACACATGGAACTCTATCATAATAAATATTGGAATGGAATAAACCAAGTCTACATAAGTAACTCTTCCACAACACATATTTAATCATGTGTAAAGAAAGCATAAAAAGATATTGAGTATAATTCAGTTAAAGTGTATGAGAGAGTGTGCATATAAAAATATAATAAATCACTCACACCTCAACAAATAAAAGAAAATAAGATGAAAGATAAAGTATAAATTTTTAAAATATATAGTGTTTCTCAATAAACTTGTCTATGAAGATTCAGGATCCATGGAGGTATCTAGAAATAAAATAAAGAGTTTTGATTCTAAAAATCAATGTAAAAAAGGAAATCGTGAAATATTTTTCTATAACTGTGGGTATGAACTAGATGTTTGATGATCTTCAATAAACCAAATTTGGTTCAAAATAAGTATTATTCATGTAAAAGTCATATAAAATGGAACTCTTTAAGGAACACTATTTATTTATTTAATAGCAATTTCATATCACCAATATATTTTATGTATCTATCATGCATGAGGGATTATGATTTCTAATGAATCAGTCACATGTAGAATCATTCATTTGAATAACAATAATCTCAATCTTTTACTCCTCATTATGATCAAATGAAACCAATATTAATGTACCCCAACAATATATTAGTAATAAACCTTAAATTAATCAAAAACAGTAAATTACAAAATATAACTGTTAACGGTATTTGATTCAAAACAAACATAAATGTAAATGGTGATTATATAGAATGGTGAGACCAATAATATTGTGACTTAATATGGTGGTGTGTCTATCTAACAATGATTTAGGCTTATGGTAGGTCATATTAAATGGTGAATCATCTCAACAACGAGTATTTTCTCCAATTTTTAATATTTCTAGGAAACAGGTAGAGGATGATGGTGTGTGATTCTCTAAAAGTGAAACATTTCCATACATTGAAAAATAATCATCTTAATGGTGAATAATTTTAGATGTTGAATCTTTTATATAAATAAGGAAAACATTAATTTTTATAGGCACTCATCCTCAACATTGAGTTTTGTGTTTTATTGAATAGAGTCTCGTGATGGCTCATTCCAATAGTGAACCAATTTCTTTTCTTCGAATCTTTCATATAGGATAAAATTCTATCATTAATAGTAGAACATATTAATAACATTATAAACATGGTTTTTTGGACATTAAAAAAATTGTTCTACTAATCTTATTTTTTTGATGATCATAAATCATGGCATTTTATAAACCATTTATACAATGAACTCTTGTTTTAAAACAGATAATATTATAATTACAAAATTTCTATAGTTGGACTTTGATAATAATGGTATAAAAGTATATTATATAGATAAAAATGTTCGAGATAGATATAAATTTAATGACATATGGTATCAAAGATTGTTAAATAGTAAGAAATATCATTGATAATTAAAACAATAATATAAATTAATAGATGGTGTTAAAAAATTAAATTATACACATATGAAATCTAAAGTAATATCAGTAATGTTGATATAAAATGAAATTATTTCTTTTATAGAAATATAATCATTATAAATATTGAATAAAAGAAATAATTATCAAATTCCAAAAGAGAAATTATCTACAATTTTGGATTTTCTAAAATTGAAATTTTTAAAAGAAAAATAAAAAAATTAAAAGAAAGAATAATATAAATTTCATAGAAAATATCATGTGAAGTAAATCCAAGAATATAAAATCTTATTGTGATACAAAAACTCCCTATAAAAGACATAAAATGACTAATTTCTACAATTTTTGTGCTGGGTCGGATCATGAAGTTGTCCCTTTACCTTCCCCTTGCTAGAACCTATTTATTCAATAGAATAACTTAGGTAACTATAGGGATATATATAAGAATAGTTGGAAGATTTCGAGTCTGTAAGATAATTATTGGTCCGAAATTCAAAAATACTTCTATGGAATCAAATATAATGTATAAATGAGTAGCTAATGGTGTATTAGAATCTCTAGTAAAACCTGCAGTAGTGAACATTGGAGTAGAGGTTGGATGGTTGACATGAGTAGTGACTAAAATGGAATCATGAACCACCATTTTTGTTCTAAAACATACATAAATGGATTCATAAGGCATTATAAGTCCAAGATAATATTTCATCCCCTTTCCATTACACTAAAATTTTCATATTTATCAACAATAAAAACACATGAATACATGGTTCAACAATTTCAATTGATTGACTTGTTCATTGAAAACATGTGTAATTAGAGGCTTTTTGATGTTCTCATTACGAATCATGGTATGATAAATGAGCTAAAATTTAGTAAAAATCCACGAAAAATAATACTTTATAGCCTTTTAGTTGTATCACTACTAGATTCCATACATATTGTATATTATCTAATCGTAATATACATAGGATCACTGTTATGCTATATTTTGTTCAAACTTTCCTAAGGAGTGTCGGGAAATTCCACAAACAATAATGAATCTCTTCTCTAAAAACTGATCTGATCAAGTCAAGGTCACAAAAAGGAAGTTGAGAAATGAATTTAAAATATATAAAAGATATATTATCTATCCTTTCTAGCTTAGAAACTAAATATTCTACAATGTAATATCTCATCTCATATATTGTATCTCTCAATGTCTCCATTAAATTTTATAATCATTTATTTTATAATGTAATTTGACGAATATGATGGATCATCTTGGGATTGATGTGATATATGACTATATAAAAAGAAAAAATTCATATTTCTCAATCTACAATGTGATATTTAGTTCCTAATATTAAAATAAAAAATCATAATCAGAATGAAGCCCCTATTTAATGGATTCTTATTCAACTATAGTTATATCATCATTTGTAAATAATGAAATGTTAGCTATACGTATTCGTATAGAGAAAATAATAGGTAGAAGAATAGCCTCTTCTAACATATAAAATGAATTTACTTATGAATCTAATTTCCCATCATCCTTTTCTACCAATGAACCCTTTGGATCTGTTTCTTCTTGGATATCATGTCCACTATGCTTTGATGGACTTCCAAAATCATCAGAATCTAAGAAATCTAATACTAGTCTGATATGGATTTAATTCATATCCCATTTTTCAATCACTATGACATTAATCATGGATGCTGCCAATCAATAATTCTTAAATCTTATAGGTTCAATAGTTGTAGAGTCAACAATAGTTAGGGCACCAAACTACTGTTCATCATATCTCTTCACATCATCTTTCATCTCAATAAATATAGGCTCACTAGATACACCATATACAGAGTCATCAAGAACAATTTCAGGACATTGGGATTAGTATCCCTCAAATGATGTCTCCTTATCATCTCTAACCGCTCTATCCACATCATAAACTAAGTTAGGTCTATCATCATATAAAGAGACAATATATAAACCTAGAGAAGGAACATGTTTCTTATGAATGTCAAAATACTTAGTACCAATGTGGACAGTACAAGTCTCATGGTCAAAACCACCATAACTATCATCTTCATATACATTTTCTTCATATTTTTTATATCTATACTTTTATTCATATTTCTCTTCATCCTCTTATTTACCATTTTCTCCATTCTCATCACATACATTTTCATAATAATATTTTTATTCATTCCAAATCATATCCTCACATGAAACATATGTTAATTATTCCTTAAATCTATATTTTCAATTTGATTCTTATATAGATATATATATAGGTAGGTAAGGAGCACCAAATTAAATAGATGCAGTACTCTTAGGCTAATTTGTTTCATTAAATCAGCCACTGACAACTCATTTTTCTCATCTACAATGGTATAATCATCTTATTATTTATTATATAAATACTAATCCCCCACATATGCCTCCATGAAAGGATCGAAAATAATCTTCAATCTAGAAGGGTGATCAACTAGATTCAAATTCATATACATCATATTATTATCATCAATCCACACCTTATTCCATGGGATCCAAGATATCTTCATTTTTTTTTTCAAATTACGTTTTTAATGAAAACATTTCTACATTTACCACCATTTTTTCTTCTTCATCAAAAAATCATTTGGACTCTAAGATTGCGAAAATTAAAATAGTGTAGATTAGAGAGTTCAATTTGGAATATTCTTTTCCCATCTCCATCATATAAATAATTTAATATAAACACATATTTATCATTTCTCCTATTTTAATAAGTCATAATAGATATTATTCTTGAAATTTCATTGTATTGAAATGACCTTTTATTGAGAACCATATATTTTTGATAAAATTAAAGTGAAAAATACATTAACCATCAATCATAGTAGCATCTAAGCATCTTAAAATCCCATATCAAGTCACCTTTTCCATGAATACACATATTAAAAAATTGTCAATGGGACACAGAAAAAATACTTAAAATCTATTTGAAACACCTTCATTAGGATATTTTAGACATACGGTCCTATTTATTAAAGAGAAAAGAAGTTTGCGTCTATTAATTATGTTTCTACCCTATACTTCATCTTCCTCATAACTAAAATCAACATCCTGGTAGAACTGGATTAGTAAACAATGGAAAAGGGTCACTCATTGTTAGAGAACCACTCTACCATCTCTGGTCTGGAAAATCATTTATAAAAAATTATTTAATTGATATTAACCACTCCACATTTTCTTCATTGTCATGTACCACTTCAGGATTTATATGTTTTAGATTCACACTCTCAATAGGAACAAGATGGATCAACTATCATTTCATATTATTTTAAGGAAAAAAATCATTCAAGGAATATTTTGTGGCACAATTCACTATAAACATGGAAATATAATATAATATTTTATAGAAAATTAATAGAAGGTTGACGGTTGGGAGATAAAGAGTCCTGAAATGTCTTGAGAGTAAGGCATGCGGGAGTGAGTGTTCAAATTAGACAATTGTCTAATGTATATCATTTTGGGAGTTGTAAAAATCAAAAACACAATTATACAAAAAAAATTATAAACCAATAGTTGTAAATTTGAAAATGGTTGGTTGTTTCCAAATATTGGTAAAGAACCAATGACTAGTAAACTCTCACGGTGGGTTGTTTTATTTTTGTCTATTTTATTTATTAATTAATATTACCAGAAGGAATTTGATATCTTTTCAAGCCATTTTTTTATTTAAACAACGATATATTTTATAATTGTGTAAATGAATATATGGAATAAATCAATATATTAATCCAGTAGAAACTGATAGTGGTGTGTATTTATATTCAAGATATGGTTCAAATGGTACATATTCATTCCCTAAAATGTATGAACAATTGTTTCTGTGGGTAGTGTGTGTGATTATGAACTAATAAGTGTTGTGGTATTTCACAAACTCTATCATTTTCATTTTATTGATATAATTGAAGGTAATAGTTTCATCCCTCTTCATGTTGAAATCAGTTTTAGTAGGGATAAACATGATCTATAAGGCATTCATTTGTCGGTAGGGACACAATGCATCAATTATTTATACAAAAAATGTTCAATACTACTATTGTGTTATAGAGAGGAAAAGGATTTTGATATATGATGTTGGTTTGAAACATGAATTTTTGACACCTCTTGGTGAATTCAACAAATTCATAGACAAATCCATAAAAAATAAGTTTTTTATCTATATATTATAAGATATATTTGATCATGAATTATGAAATCCACATATCCTATTATGAATGTACTATAAGACATGATTATTTATTTCCATGTATAAATGGGATAAGGATTCTATTAATTTCATTCCTGTAGAAGGCTCACTCTATGTTGGGTTCATCACATATGATGAAATTTTCATCACTTTTATAGATTTCATTCTCCTAGGTCTATAATAAATGTATAATTAAATGTTAAAGACACTAAATAGAGGGATTAATATAATTAGTTTCATATGACCATGTAATATGAGGGTCATTATTGGGATGTTATAGTGGTTATTCGATTAAATTATCTTCCCTCCCCTTTTTTATCTAAAATAAAATTCAATTTTCAATAAACCAGATAGATGAAAATTTAATTATAATCAGGAATATCAATGGACACAATCATGTTATCTAACTATTATGTCTAATTATTTTGTGATAATATGATATAAGGAACCATTTTATTGGTAGTAAATGAATACATAACATCATTGATGAACTAAATTACGTGGATATAATTCTATTTCATGATTGTATAATCACCATTTATTTTCATAGTGACTATCTTGAACCCTCAATTCACATGTAATGGAGGAATATTGAGCTCCATTAGAAACTAGATACTTATAAGTAGGTTTTTATATTTTTCGTTATTTTTTAGAAATCCCTCTGAAAGGAGGAATGTTTTTGATATGATATCCTTCTAGGGAATGAAAAAATTATAATTATATGTCTGACCATTTTCTACTTTGGGGTGTTCATTTTCATCTATTCAACATATAGGTGTCACTATCATAGGGAATCATTAATTATTTCCCAACTTCATCAATGGACATGATATAATTTTCTAGAAACCTAACGTAAAGGTATAACCCTCCAGAGTTAAGGTACAGTAAAAGAAAATCTAAACAGGATTATTACAAAATGTTATTCTGATTATTGAACCTGATGTAGAACTTTTAAAGGATCACTTCACACAATGGTAATCATTTCATTGAATAGAAATTATTGAGGATATATCCTGATAAAAAAACTCATGAAATTAAATATAAATCATGATGATGAAAAAATAGCACAACATTTTTACTATGAAGATGAAGGTAGCGAATCACTTATCAATGGTAGAGTATTTGTTTTTAGTTTTTAAAATAATTGGACTGAGGTGGTATAGAATTTTATCTATTACTTTTTTCTACCAAATAGTGTTTTGAGGGATCTCTATCATGTAGTAATGTATTTTATTATAGTTTTCCCTTCTTCATAGTAAAAGATTATTGGGGGAATATTATCTAATTCTTGATGTTATATGATGAAATATTTCAACTGTAATCATACTAGTAGGTGAAGACCATCATCATATGATTATAATAGGATTCAAAAATTCATGTTAGTTTAGAGAAAGAGAATTTTTTGTAACCCAACCACCCATTATATCCCCATAACTCTAAAAAAATTATGCAAGGGTAATTTCAATGATGGTTTTAATCATATCTAAGTCAATATCATGGCCTCTATACTAATCAATAAAGTCAATGATCAAATTTTATGTGACCTGAACGTCAAACTTCTAGGGGTTTATATTCATACTGTTTTAATATAACAATTAAATCAAATACACAAGTTTATATATATGGTCATATAATTTTTAAAAACTGATCACCAAATAGTCCAAAAACTGACCCATATTATTAAATTTCACCATCATTCATCAAGATGAATGGAATTTCCATGTGGTAATAATTTATGTGGCTACCCAAAATATAGTTTACTCTTCATTTAAGGCATCATTTGAATTTGATATTATTTATAATTTTCATCCCTTAAGAAGATGATCATGAATCTAGAGGTTGTATTGTTTCGAAACTCTCTGACAAAGATAAGGAATGAATTCATTGAGTAGTAGAGGGTGAGAATCTGGAAATCAGTCTGAAATCTATATTTTTCATTGTTACTCGTAATAATAATAATATTTCCCAACAGCATGTGGTACTGAACTACCCTTAACTAGTTATCTTTTTTCGTTGTTTCAACTTATATCACAGTCATGGAATTATGAAAATATTTCATCATTCTAGTTGAAAACCTATATCAAGAATGGCCAACTAGAAGACCTAATCCCTACAAAATGTCATTTTTATTGTGCCTTGTAATCTAAATAGAGTTCCATGTTTATATATCACTATGCTTCTTCAATAATAAATCATATTGAACTTCTAAATACAGAGGTATGGTGACATTGGTAAGTGGAATCCTTGTTCCTTCAATATAATCAAGGATTAAATATTTAAACATTTATAGTAGTGGAAAATATTTTCTAAAATAAAATATGGGATTCATATATTAACTTAATAATATAATTTTGAGGACTTGAGGGAGGGGATGGTCCCTTATAAATAATCATATGTGAGTTAAAATCAAAAAATTTATTTTTATGGAGTATTTGTAATTATATTATTTTCATATGAGATCCTTTTAGAAAATTCTTAAAGAGTTCATAGTTATTATAACATGTAGACTTAATTATAATGGTCTTCATACCACATAAAATCAATACATTTCGATTGACAACATGTCAGTTATCCCAACTATCTGATACCTGAGTCTGAAAATCATACTGACATACATTGTGTGTACTTATTAATGTAAAATGAGCATGGGATACTCTATCTGTTGGAAAACCTATCCCTTTTATGAGTAGTATGTTATCTTAGAGAACTGATTCGATTCTATTATGATGGCTTTGTCCCTGAGATCCAAATTTATTTCTTCAAATAATTTTATAGGAAGAATAAAAATTCAATTCAAATAAGTAAATGAATTTATCAGTGTATTTCTTGTTAGTAGAAGTGTGTAAATACATGGATCATTTGACTGGGGTCTCATTTCCTTTCCTATAGAAATATTTTGTGTCAATCTAATGGGTTTCAAAAGATTCAATGTGTGAAACAATGATATTGAGAACCCCTCCTCTATTGTTTATGTATCACATGAGGAACAGTGGATACAATGAATTGATTATGAAATTTGTTTGAATTCAAGGCCATCTAAGTAATTTTTTTAAATATATTTCATGTTGTACAATAATAAATTTATTATTGGATTCCAAATTAAAAAACAAGGCCTTCAGTTTAATATTTTGAAATAGAATTTCATCAAATTTTGATAACCCAAAATCATTAAATGATATGTGGAATGATGTTCCTATAAAATCTTGTATTTATATATATTCTTATTAGGATGATATTGATCTTAGATCCTGTATCCAATAAAAACTAGAAGTTATCAAAATCATAGAGATTTTCTATGACTTTTCAGTGGTTGTATGTGGACCTGTATGATTGAATCGTCATATTCCCTAGAGAAGAAGATTATATATTGATATTCGTCGCTATCACCTAATTATACATTATAGGGTATATTAGAAACCACATTTGACACAAACACCAAATATGATCTTGAAGGATTTAATGAGCGTCTCATAATGTAATTTTGATAAGGGGAGTACATCAAGGATTCATACTTATGTCTTAATTATAAAATGGTATTTGTTACGAACATATTTTCATTCAAGGTAATAATTATATTAGAATGGGGATTAATAAAAAATAGAACTTACAGAATTCATTTATGGATGAGGAAATTTAATTAAACTGGTTACCTCCAAATTGTAATATTGATTCAAATAAAACATTTTATTATGGTGATCAACCATCTAAATGGGTCATTGAGTTGAACTAAAAAGCTACCATGGGAGGGAATTAATTTTAATCTCATATATATGTTGTAAATATAATTTATAATAATATAAATTGTTTATAGGGATAATACCCTAGTTTTTTTTTCATTCATAGAGAGTATTTTTCCATTGATTGATAATGGCAATGATATGTGTTATGGGGATTAAACGAGCATGATTTCTTACTATTGTAATAAAATATAACCCAAAAACGTTATATAATTTATATATATATATAATATCAAATCATCATAGTTTTATTCTATAGTATGAATGGTCATCGAACTATATCTAGGTGTATAAATTATATGTTAGTGAGAACCCTCTTTAAAACTATTACTGACTCTTGGTTATCCAAGTTTTTTTATCATTGGATCCTTTGAGGATTAGAGGGAATATATGATAATTTAATTTAATGATTATAAGAGTTTTATATGATGGGTACTAGCTAGATAATGTATTCATAAATGAACAAATGGTGTTGAATGGTTGACTTCTAGGAAATCTAAACACTGACCTTGTATTATTATTGTAATGAGACTTTATTCCCACCCCTAATATACATATCACTAACTAGGGGGTATGAAAAGAATATCTGATGTAACTAATGTTCACTCAGTTCTATAATACTATGATTAGCTACACCATGGAGCCAGTCCATGGATAAAAAAACAATTTATAGGTTTGTTCCTGAGGAACCTCTAGTAGGGGAAGAAGTTTTGAATATTCATTATCTCGGCCTCTTAATAATTCATAATGTCTCGATGATTTAGATAGTACTAATCCATGGAATATATAGTGTTTTAGGGAATTTGTATAACAAGAATAAGTGAAAAAATAATTTTTATAATGGTAAAGGGTATACCTTCTTGCCCTTACTAGGGACCCTTGGAAACATTCTCCCCATAGGCCTATTTCTGATGGAGCTTGTTTTCGGGGGCTGTTTGGAGCTAGGTAAAATGAGAGGATGTGGGCTAAATTATTTAAAATATTTCATATCAATACTTGTGGTTTTGTATGTGGAATTATATTATTCTACTGCATGTCCTCTTTTAGTATATGGATTATCTCATATAATATTCAGAATCCAGTATTGTATAATTAAATGATCGTGGTTTAAAAAATGAAATCATGTAAAATCTCAAACATATATTAGAAATAGATATTTATGGTGGTTTTGATAATTGAGTTAGTAGTTTAGTCCTATAATTTATAGATAATGTCAGTGAAATAATAATTATTAGGTTTTTATCACATGGATTGGTCTGTCACTCTTTTTATACATGAGGTAGAGTTGAACTGGTTGAGTATTTATTGTTGAAGATCCTCCCATATTGTGATATAGGTAGGTGATCCTATATTTTAGTAAGAAAATTATGATCTTGGACATATCATTCAACATTTGGTTTCCCATAAGCATGAAACACATATATATGAAGTTCATGAGGTGGTTGAATATGTAACCACGACAAATGAAGGATATAAAGTAACTTTTATAGAAAATTTGGTAGAGGGGAGATGTGGTCCACCCCCTATATTTATGAATTCACTCTTGGATTTTAAAAATAATTTTTTTTCTCTTTATATTTTAGTAATATATTGAGGGTACTGACCATATAATCATTATAAGCTTTCATTGACATCTATCCCCCAACTAGTTTCTTAACATGCGATATAGATTAGTTATGGCACAATGATAGAATATCATCAGGATTTACGTGACAGTGTTCAACAAGTAATATAATTTTTTTCATAGGAGTATAGAACTTCCAACATTAGTCTATATTATTCAATGGATGACTTTTAGTTTATTATTATCTATGTGGAAAAAATTGGGTTCATTTCTACATCTATATTGTCGTGATGGTACTGTTGGAGGAGCTTGGTGCTAAGATTCTTATATCCCCTATATATCATTTAGAAAATAAAATATATATGAATTTGAATCAATTTTCATATTATATTTTAGATCATCAGAAGATTCTGTTACTCCACTTTTTTTCATTTCTTCAGAAGGTGTTATGTATTAAAAACTCATGAAATCTATGAAATCCCATAGAATGATTTCATTGATGATTATTAAATCCACCAAAAGTAATCACAAACACAGTCTTATATTTTTGAGGAAAATGTTTTTTATACATTTTCACTCTTATAAATCTACTTATTTATAGTGATACTAATAGAAACCACATTAACAATTACTATGGACGATGTTGAAGAGACGATGGTGTCTTTATATAATAATGTATTCATAATAGAACATCAGAATCCACAATGACAAAAATAATATAGATAATACTTACCTAGGACTATAGATTAATCATGGGGGTATTACTCATCATAATTATGTCATAGTATTATGAGGATCATTTTTTACACCTACCCAAATATTTAGATATATACAATAGGGTTAGGATACAAATACCTTAGTGGAAAATAAGCTTAACCTTTTGGAACTACTTTTCGAGTTTTTAATGTATTGGGAGATCTCTGGATAGGTTATGTGACATCCCTGAAAGAGGTTAAACATTTCCCCCATTTTATTATAAAGGAATAAATATTGCTTCCCATTAGGAAATTCCATGAAAAAAAATATAGAGACTCATAATGATAAACATGATTGAGTCAGTTCCATGAAATCCCATAAGATACCCAAATCCTCTTTGACATATTCAGGAGGATTTTATTTCCTGTAATCACACATTAAATTCATACATGAATATAATGAATATAGATGAGGTAAGGATTATCTTATTATAATCTAGAAACAAGTAGATATGAGTTTCATAATTAAAAAAAATATACCTCATATTTTTGGTACATATTATTGACTATACATAATCTTTATAAGTATATCAATGTTATAATGTGAGTTTTCATCCTAATGTTGAGGGAGCTCATTTTTACCAGGTGTATAGGTATACCATTCTCATCATATAATAAAACTTGTTCATATCAGAATGCCTCGCCATTCACCAGTGTATATTTTTAGAGAATTTATGTTAATGGAACTGAAAAAAATGTGATGGATAGTCCCAAGATGAAGTATATGACATATTGCATTCATAATTTCATGTGTAGTTACATAAGGAATCTATGATCCTATGTTTCTATAGTTTACGTCCTAAATTTATTTATGTATAAATCTATTGTTTTTTTGGAGAGGCTTGAAAACAGCCTCTAAATCCTCAATAAACCTTTATTTTGAAATGATATCTTTTATAGTTCATGAATATTCAATGTTCCACTTCTAGTGTTTGGAAATATGTTTTCTATGTGTGTCATAATCTACACATGGGGAACCCTCCTAGATGAATTGATTTTGTGTCTTCATAAGAAGAATCATTGTTTTTATTAACATCTTGTATAAGGTATATTTTAGGGATGAAATTAAATTCACCATAGTGAAGTACATTAGGGAGACACTATTATCAATTTTGAGGCATGACACTATAAAATCAACACATGATGCTTGAATCCAGTAGAGTTTACCTAGAATTCCCAGTTTGTGGGTGGTGTTTTTATTATAGTTTAAAAAATATTTCAACCTATTATTTTTTCAATATTGTAGGGGATGCGACATCAACTATAAGATAATTAACTGTGGAGATGGAGTAGTGTATTACCCCTATTATGTGTGTTTAACATTCTGGAATAGGGAAATTTGAATAGGAGTAAGATAAACCTATTCAATTTTAGACTATGATGAAATGAGTTATCAGTGACATTGGATAGAATAATCCCATTTTGGACATTGTTTTCTAGTAGTTGGGTGATGGAAAAAATCAAATTATCATACCAATTTAGTGTATGGTTTTTTGTTAGTTAATTTAGCACAAAATCACATGATAAGGAATGAGGTGGTGATAGGGAGTGTTTTTCCATTGAGGAATATCAAAAACCATGGATACAATCCATGTTTTAAGATTTATTGATCATCATGGGATAAAAAAAAGATTGGTAAGATGTATTTCTATTCATAATAGTTAAGAATATCATTGATAACTCTCCTCTATGCGATATCCACCTAGGAAAATAGGTGAAACCCTATAATTTTCTTTAGGATATGTGGTTGTCAAAAAAAGGCATGCACATGTGGAATCACTTTGTATGTTAATTTTATAATTCTAGTAGAATTATAAGAAATTTTCTTTCACCCATATCTTTTATTAGTGGTGGGACAATATTTCCTAGAACATGTTCTATGTGAAATTCTATAAGAATTTAAAACCAACCATGTGTAAAAGTAAAATGATGAATTTGATCATTATTCCATAATTTAAAAAGTCTCAAATTGTTAAATGATAATTCGTTATTGTTAGTATCTGTAATTTAGTTTTTTTTATTCAACCAAGACCATGTTTTTGGACAATAGTGGGAATGCCAGGATAATGTTCCCAAATATAGGATGACAAAAATAAATATGACAAGACCAATTATATTGTGAAACAAAGTGAATGATGTTTGAATATTGATGTCAGTGGATACACTGAGAAAGATGTATTATGTGGGAAGGTAAATACTACATTTTTTTTAAAAAATAAGGTGACTACTTCCTCTAAACAAATGTATAATATATTAAAATACAAAAAAACAAGATATTCAGAAGAAATAACAAAATCTACTCAAGCGTGAAAGGAATTATATTTACATAAGATTATTTTTTCCAAAAAAATATTGAATGGTAAACATTATAAAAATATCTATTAACATATATTATTTTAGTGGTTTGAATATATATAATGTTATAATCCCATTCAACCGAAGAATATTTATCAGACGAGAATATTTATAGGGAACTTATAATTTTTTGAAATTTTTTCCCAATATCTATTATATGTTCTTGTATAATATGTTTGTACATGGAAGAATAAGATATTAGGATACAATGGGTATATATCAAATACATCTATGAACTCCACAAACATATCAACACTTTAAAAGTATTTATAAAGTGAGAAAAAGTAATAAATTCATGTAACAAGTGTGTGAATGGTTTGATATAGAAGAAAACACTTAATATGTGGGTATTTAATTATTTCAATATAATTTAATAACATTTTATTGTTTCAATAAGGATTAAAATCAAATCCAAATCATGTAAAATGTATAACAGATCAAATGAAATTAAGACCATATAAACCAAAAAAACATTTAAACATGGATAATGGGATCCAATTCCACATTACGGGTGATATGTGAATCCATAATGTTTTTATAAATATGGAGATGTATTTGTAACCTTTTGAAATTCTAGATCTCTTAATGAAAAATTTCATGAAAGGGTATATATTTTTAATAATAAATTTATTATAAAAACATTATTGATGCATTAATATACAATACATTGAGTGTATAATAGATATTTGATTCTAGAAAAGAGTTTTGTATCTAGATAAATAGTTTCATTTTGAAAATATTTAAATATCGATACCTTGGGTAAAGGGGTTAATAGACCAATGTAAAGTATTTTAATATGAAAAATCAAGCACAAACCGTTATCAATGTAAATAAGAATAATGTGATTTAAGTAATATAAGAGTTTTCCATTGTGGATAAAAGAGCATATAAAATGACTTAATGATGAATATATGATAAAAATTTCCATATTAAAGAATATACCTCTTCAGTTTATAGAACCATTAATAATGGATTGATGTTATACGATTATCAGTATAGAGGTATAATTTACACATAAGAACCTTTTGAGATGATCCATTCCAATTTTTATGGCTTCATTTCCATTGAATTACACAATAATAGAATGAACTTTTATTAAAACCATTTATGAATTAAAATGAATTTATTTTATAATTATTTTGACATATAAATCATATAAATTATACAAGTTCAATATTGTAATAATGTTTGTGGAATACAAATAATAATTTCCTTTAAATGGTTGAGATCAGATAAATGAATTATATATTTGAAGAAGGAAATTATATACATGTTGAAAAAAATGGAATCAAATAAGAACACAATACTCCTTACACACCATAGTAAACATATAATGGATAAATAAAATAATATGATTTCGTTAGATAGGTCTAGATCACTATTGTAAGAAAATGACCCATCAATATTTTACTGAATACAACCCATAATAATTTCTCAAAATAATGAATATTGATGTATATTGGTATCAAAATTTTATTATAAAACATTTGAGATGAAATTTAGAAAGAAATATTTTTTAAAATTTTTAGTGTATATAATATTTCATATCTAATAATATAAAATATATATGTTGAAAACAATTTGAGAAAAAGTGAGAAGGTAAAAGTTTTTTAGGATATAAACCAAATATGATATCCTTCAAGGGAAACAAAATTTTTTCATAAATATTTTTTCATATTTTTTGTATTATGTGGAATGATTTTTATATTTAGGAAATTCAATTTGAATTTAAAAATCCTCAAAAAAGAATGAGCTATATTAGATATTATCATTTCTATTTCTATATCTATTATTTGTTTTGGGTTCTCTTTCCAAGAGTATATTAATCATATCGTTAAACCATTGTAATAAATCACCTTATTGATGTTGGATATAACCTTTCATTATAACCTCATGAGGCTATATTAAATAGAGAAATTAATTATTTTCTTATACAAATTGAATGTGTAAAATAATGGTATTTAAAACATGAATTCATAATTCACATCATCAATGGGGAATGACATTTAGGTTATTTAACTATCACAATATATTATTATTTTATTCATTTACATCTTTATTATTTCGATTTATAATCCATGCCTTAGTAAATAATTGGGTGACCCATTTAAACAAGAAGTATGTTTTCATAGAATCACGGTGTTCAATACATAGATATTTAATGGAATTAATGTTTAATAAAACCCTTACAACAATATTTAAAAACTTAAACATATTAATTACATCTGATTTTGGTGTCCTATACTAACACCCCACAATGTGTTTTTTTAGTTAGATAAATAAGTAAAATTGTGATATAATTATAATGGGAAGAACTAGAAAAATCAGTACCCCTACGTTAATGTAATAAATATTATTAGAAATCCCACGGTTCTTCTTCGGTGTAATTCCCTTAAGACATATACTTGTGGCCACCCTAGAAGTGATCAGTCCCATGATATGAAGATATAAGTTGGTTTGGTTTATCCATGATCAATATGATATCAGTGAAAATTTTTATATTTGGCTTCACATAGTAAATTATACTAAAAACATGAATTTTGACAATATCAATGATGACATATTGTCTTTAATGTTTTAATTATTTTTAATTGGTTTAATTTGTCAATATATGTTATAATGACATGTTTAAAATGATTTATGCATGTTATTTGTTTTTTATTTCTTCTGTTTTATGTTTAGTAATATGAATCATGAGAGATATTTTCACTATTATGTGATTATTTGGATTAGGTATTCATCCATGGTATGATAATTTACCAAATAACAGTTGTAATTTTTCCATGTGATGTTATTTCGCCCTTAAAATATGTAAGTGACTTCAGAAAGAGAATTTTCTTAGATCTTATATGATAAAGTTCATTCTACCCTTGTAATCTTATTGTCTCTTCCGAATATGTTAGATTCACAATATATTGAATTTTTAACAATACATGTTTGATATGGTTACATATTCTCTTGGAATAGTCATGTTCTCTTAGAATATGTATTCTGCTCGAGTGTGGGAATTATCATATAATCATATATTTTTGAGACATGATGCCTTAAAGAATGACATAATGATACATGAGACAAGAAATAATAGATTCTTCATCAGTAGGAGAATAAACCAATGGAATGGGTGATCCATCATATGAGGGAGTATCTAACTTTTGAAAGATATATCCTTCATCGTACTGAGGATGGGTTGGAAATCCTCGTGTGATAGTCTAAAGGTCAAACATTGATCGGTTTATTTCATGCTTTGTGTTAATTTAAAAATTAATACAACTCTTTATCGTACTATTTAATTAAATAAATATTTGGATTGGATTTTTTATACACTATGAGTAGTTGTCAACTATGTTTTACTCACACCCTATTCAAGAATTGTTTACAACCTTAGATGAATACATATATCATGGAAGGTAAAATGGAAAAGGAAATTGTACTTTATTTTTTTAAATGAGAGGCTTGGTTTTGGGAAATTGGACCACAATTTGATTCATGTTAATAGATTTGGTGTCTAATTTATTGAGTATGTTTAGTCCATTCCTAATATTGTTTTTATCACATCATTTACTTATATTCAACATGTCATAACGTGATATTTATTATTATTGGGATTATTATAATTTTCTATTATTTCTACTTGGTTTTCATGTTTGATTATTTATATTATTTCCATAATTATTGAAATAATACTCTAGAGGAAATAGTCTCACCACTACTCATTAACCCTATTTTACCAATCAGTAACCATTTGCATACACTGAGTCAAGACTGAATCATAGTATCTACTAGACATGGTAACATGACTGAGTTCCATGTCATGGATTTTAAAATGTTTTATAAAATCAGGTTTTGTCTATTTCATTAATATTTGGTAATGGTACACATTAGACTATGAAGTTTTTAAACATGATAATAATATTTTCTAATAGAGTAGCGGACCCATTTGGCGGGGGGACATGGCTACCCAAATACGATATTATTATTAAGATTTTTCTCTTTTTATAAAATTAATTTCACTACACCATGGTAGATTCAATTTCTACGTAAATACATTTTATTGAGATTTTATAAATGGGATGGTCTGGAATGAGATTAATTTTCTTGCATCCTGATAGGATTATATGACCACATATTAACATGAATTGTTTGTGCTAAGGATGTACATAATTTATGGGACATATCCCATTTCAAATATGTGGAATGAAATATATTTTTCTATTCTAGAAAAATTATTAAATGAAAATATTATGATATTCAATTTTGGTTATTAAGATTTGTAAAAGGATCCTTGATTCACCTTTTATCTATTATTATTCTCACATTTTTTTAGGTTGATAATATTAGGTATATTTTGTTCTATAAAATTTTTTGTTCCTTTTATAGAAAATAGAACTAATTAAATATGAATTCAATCATATGGAATTTTATAATAAAAAGACATAAAATGTACTATAACTAAATTTTCCTATTACGTAATGAAATTGGAATGATGATCATATTCAAAAAGGATTATTTTTATTTATGTGATCTCTAGAGAGGGAGAATTAAAGAACCATATCTTTCATGTTTTATCTAACTAGATAGTTCATTCAATAATATCTTCATATGTTCACTAGAGATAGAGTCCCCTATGATTCTATATTGGGGGTTGTGTGCATCCAAATATTCATTGATCATCTCAAAACACCTATAAGAAAGAGTTAATTAATTTTTCTTACATGTTATGTGGAGAATACAATAAATAGTGGGATATCCAGGATAAATACCATTCATTCTATTGGCTAATTGGAATTCCATTAAGGTGAACATCCCTAGAAGCACAAATCCATGTATGTTGATGGATGATAGAGATCGGGTGATCATACACATGACGTTTTTGATCTTGTATATGATGGAATAAACAAGTAGTTTCAACGACCTGTCCAATTTTTATCCATATTTAGAAGTAGATATGGTTGTTATTTAAAATATCATCCATGAGAAGATATGTTATAAGGTAAATTCAGAGGTGAATATAATTCTAGTTAGAAATATTTTGGGAATAATTAATTAGTCTCTCACCACTATATGGAGAATGAAAGAGGACATGAATTATAATAAATAATTAAACACTCAATGATCTAGGGGATCCTGTTATGGTAGATTTAATCATCCAAAAAATAGTAAGCTCTAATGTAGTAATTAAATGATCATCTTGAGAATAATAAATCCATTTAAGGGTCATTGAAATGTGGAGTTCATTTAGTTATTAAGGTTGGTCTATAGACACATCTAGTGTTATTACCTGTAATTAATTATTTTTATTGTGGGATGATGGTTCATCTCTAAATGATCAATAAAAATACAAAATACTATATCAGTGGGTATAAGAATAGTACAGTAACCAAATTCTAGGATAGTCATTGAGAATCCATTATTGTCATTAAGATTGAGTTACAATGGATGCTCAGGCCAAAAGATAGGGATACACTACCAAAATATAAGAGCATTGTATTAGTTAAAGGGTGAACCAAAAAAAGTCTCACTAGTGCACATGGAAGATGGTAAACTCAAATAGATTATTCGAAGTGTAATCCTTATAGTGTATATTTTACCATCCACCATTATAGGTATGATAATTGTGACATCTATAATTTCCATTGTTTTCATTAATACATGATAATCTAATTAATTTTTATCTTCTAAATATTGAAATGGTTTGTTTTTGTATATCAAAATGTTTTATGGGGTTGTGACAATTGTTGTGTATTTAGGGGTGAGAATAGATTTTTTCATATGATTAATGGAGTGTTTCATTGATATTTGTGGCTATAGTTTCATTTGGATGTTGATTTAACAAGAAATGTAATGATTTTATTTGTTTCAAAGAATAGATATGCAAAATGTCAATGGGGTTCATAAAAATTATTATAGTTGAATTATTAACATTATATATTTTAAAATGGTAGATATTTTTAAAAGTTTTAATCTAATCTTTGGGATGTTCTTACATGAAAAATTCATTGAAATTTGATTTCATCAATGTGAAGATTGGGAAAAATTTTAATATAATTTTTTTATAGGGGAAATATTTTCCATCAATAGTGGAATTCATTTATGATAAAATTCCTAAAATATTTCCAATCATACCACCATAGACATAGAGATATCATATTCACAATTATGTTAATGTTGGGAGCTCAACCCGTTTCTATCATGACTTATATAATGGATCCAAAATTTCTTATTGAGTTGAAAGATTAACTAGATGAACATGATGTTATGTGTTTCATGAGACCATGTACATCACCATGGGGTCAATCTATTCTATTCACTAAGAAAAACTACATAACATGTCCATTATTTATTCGTTATTGGAGTATTAAACTGATGAAAATAAAGTGTTTTCATCGCATTTACAAAAACACAATCTCACTAATTAATTGATATATTCTAAGATCTTTTCTAATATTAACATGATATTAGAGATCCATCATTTGGGCTTATGGTAATATTATGTTACCAAGACTAATTTTAAGTATGGATAATGTATATAATATTTAATGGTAATATCATTTTCTTTTTTAATGCAATAATTTTATTCGAAGACCTGATGAACCAAACTTCCCATCCACTCCTAGATTATTTTTTGGTGGGTTTCATTAAAAAAATCATATAACACACATAGTTTAAAGATAGTCATGTCTACAATTTTTACATCAATTTGAGTGTACTAAGAGATTACCAAATATATAACAATATTTTTATATTAAATATATTTATTAATAGAGTGGACTTCTAGGGTCATGTATTTAAGCGGCCAAGAGTGTTAGTGGTCCCAGATAAGATTGTAACTATGATATCATGGGGGTATCTAATGAATGTCATTGAGATTTGGTGATTAATATATTTTGAACACTATTATATAAGTTTTGTGTTGTAATTGTTCAGTATGGATGTGGTTATGTCTATAATGAAAAATAAAGGAGAGTTGTTTTATTTTGATATAATTACGATTGGTCTTTCATGGGGCTGAAGAGATTGTGGACCTCCGCACCAATCCATACCATATCGATGATGGGTAAGGAAAATACCATGGGTAATGATTCATAATATGATATACATGGACATGTTATAATGTATGTGGATGGGGTGGATTCTTATGGCTCTGGGAATTTGATATTCAAAGAGAAGAATTTCCATACTGTTGAACTACAATTTGATTTACTATTACATCCCTGGAGATGTTGGGAGAAATATTTCATTTTTTAGATTCTAATTGACTTTATGGAACTCAACATCATCATGTATATGTATTCTTAAAGCGATATAAACCAATAAAAATAGATGTTGGTTAAGTATTTTAATTCATTCGACTTGGAGCTGATAAATAGTTCCTGAAAGGGTAACATCAATAATGATTCATTGATCATGATGAGGCATATATATTCTATATAAGATACTTGAAATATATTTCAGATGAGGGTTCTTATTTCAATCATGAATTTAAATGTTTAGAGGTATTGGGGGTGAGAAAATCAAAAATATACGTCTCTTTTAATCATTATTATAGACTATATCTAAAGAGAGAATCTACATAATATTGGGGGTTATGAATTGAAAATATATATATATATATATATTGTTAAGTAATAATCAAGATGATCACATGTAAACAAAGATATTCTTCTCATTTTTGTTCATTTATGGGTTCCTACAATATTACACGATGATATGATTAGATAGTTTCATGTGACTAAATGAGTGGTACATCTAGGTATGAAAAAAAAAGAATCATGAGCTCCATAAGTAATAATGTTGGCCAAGTATGAATAAAGGGATAGGTATATTTATGGGGAATAGGTTTCACTAGTTAATATTATATGGTTAAGCCTCAGATTCCAACTTAGTTGTTTTAGCCTCAACCCATTACATAATAAAAGCGGTATGATGTCACTATGAATTTTGTGATAATATTTCACAAGATACCTACCATGAATAATAAAGAATAGTTGATTGTGAATGACTAGTGAAATTATACTACTTCGTGGCCATTAAGGAAACCATCACCATAGATGATTTGTGTAGTCTCTATTTATAGGAGATATTTTGATGTCATGGTATTCTAATAAATATCATTTATGATCAGGATAATTATATCACATTATGGATATGGAATGTCTATAATAATGAATTGAAATAATTGTTCTAATCACTATATACTACCGTCTTCATACATATGGTCAATTTAAATGGATGATTCTGATTATAGAGGATATGTTATATGATTTTGTTTATGAAATTTAGTGGTTCTTTGTTGAATCATATGGAACTAATGTAGCCTGATATATTGAAAAATATTCCATTTTTGACCATATTATCCCATTTAAATCATTTTATTGATGGAATTTTCTTCCGCATTTATATATATTAGTAGGTGATTCAATTTCTATGGGGACTAGTCTTTTGAAATAGAATTCTATGTATGATCAGTTGATTGGGAAAATGATGATAATACTGTAGATCTATAATAAACACTACACATACTGTTAGATATGACTACTTGTATTTTACATTTGTCATTATGTTTTTCTTCAACTCTATCATGGTTTATGGAAATTTCATATTAATATTCAAGTGTACCATTCAACCATGTTTTTAAAGCATTATGAAATAATGGAGTGGTTCAGTCCTATATATTACCATTTGAACCATCTGTGACACTATAACTCAAATCATGAAATGATTTTATTTGTCTTGTATTTTAATATATAATCCAAATCCGTCTCGCATGATTGATGATAATGATATCAATGTTGATGTATGTAAATCCTTTGAGGATCAATTAATTCTTATCATGGTCCATAGGGAGAAAAGTGTACATTGGTATACCATGAAACTAGTTGATGTACCATGGAACCATGATAGGGGAAAGAGGATACATTTGAGTGGAAATTTGATATGCACCAAATGTGTCCAGACTAATTCACAGATTCCCACATAAACAAAAAGTAGATGAAATTAGATATGAGATACTATTTTGTGGGGAGGTTGTAAGTTATCATCATTTCATGGTGCATCCCTCATTATTTTTTCTATTAAATTTGTTTGATTTTTCTTATATTCTCTTTTCGACCTTGGTATTTAATCCTTCATGTTGATTGAGTTAGAATTTTTTAGGTAGTATAAAGATGAGATGCCGATTGGATAATAATTTAGTTTTGGCAATGAATTTTCAAATCATGACATAAATGGTTCATGATATAACCCAAGATCTATTTTAATGGTGTGATTTTATCTGGGAGGACCCATGTATTTTAAAATCAATATTTTAATGTAACTCACGACCTGAATTTTCATTATAATTTAATGTGAATTTTATATTTTTGATAGAGTAATAAAAAGACAAGGGATTCACAACATAAATTATCTATTCACATCATGAATGGGGCATGTCTAGTATGTTTTTTATCTCTCATGGAATGTGACTCATTTATAGCTCTCTCTCCATCTTCTATTAATTTTATATCCCTTACACAAGTGATGTTTTGGAGTCCTCTTTGTCCTAGAATCATGTTTTTATACAATATTGGTGTTATAGACATATTGATTTAATATAATGAAGTTTTAACACATCCCTGCCATGGATGTTGAGAAATTTATATATATTATCTTCTCTTTAGTGGATCGTCATGAAAAAATCCCAAGAATCAGTTGGATTTCCTTGTATTTGAAATAAGGTTGACCTTATTACTGTGTTTTACACATGACCTAACCAAATCATTTATAAATTTTTTGGACTAAATCTATATTCTTAAACCTCTCATAGGTCCCTTTGGGGTGAATACCTAGAATGGTTCAATGAATCTCAGAGATAACTTTCCGCCTCAGCCAAATCACTTAAACCACATCGAGGTGAGACCCATATAAAGATGTGGTCACCATCCTAGAACTCCAGTGGTATCCATCTATTGTAATCATACTAATTCTTCCTGTTCTGTGTAGTCATCATCCACTCTGAGATGATATGCACCTTCTTAATGGTAGCCTATACCATCTCTAGTCTCACTAGTGCTGACTCTCCTGTGTCTGTCCAGCACAGTGGTGATCTGCATGGTCGACCATACAAGGCCTTAAAAGGTTCCATCACAATGGTGGAGTGATAGATGCTATTGTATAAAAAATAAACCAATGTTATGTGATCCTCCCAGATGTGACTGAAGTCAAGGACACAAGCACGTAGCATGTCCATGAGGGTCTGAATGGTCCACTCGGTCTGACTATCTGTCTGAGGATGAATTGCGGTTCTTAGAAGAAGCTGCATCTCAAAAGCATCCTAAAACCCCTTCCATAGCTGAGAAGTAAATCGTGTGTCACAATTGGAGACAATAGAAGAAGATAATCTATGTAGCCACACAATCTCATGTATGTAAAGTCGTCCTAAGATCTCTACTGAACCCTGCTCTCTGATCGATAAAAAGTGGGCCAACTTGGTTAGTCGGACGACGATCAACCAGATAGAATTATGTCCCATGGATGTATGTGGAAGACCCATCACGAAGTCCATTTATATTCTATCCCACTTCCAATTTGAGACCTCTAAATACTGGATCAAGTCTACCAGTACCTGATGCTCCGCCTACACTTTCCGACAAATGAGTCATCGAGAGACAAACTTTGCTACTACCTTCTTTATACCATGCCACCAGTGTTGTTGTCAAGGTCCTAGTATATCTTCGCCACTCTTGGATGTACCGCTAGAGGGGATGTGTGGAACTCTCTCATCTCTTCCTCCTGAAGTGACATTGGCACCATAATATGCCGTCTAAAGAGGATGACATGCTCCCCACCAATAGAAAATCCATCAGGTGCGTGCCTTGTGGATATCTGAGCACATCATGTCTCACAGTCAGCCTCTCCACGTTGTGCCTCAGTGACTTGCTAAAGAATTGGAGAAGTGACTATAAGAGGCTGAAAGAAAACTTCTCCATCTCAGTCCACAAAAGATATCTGTAAAGTAGCCAGCTGCTCTATCGCCTCTCATAGAAGCTGTATACCAGATCTCCTACTGAGATCATCAAATACAATGTTATCTTTCCCTAGAGTATAGACTATCTTGAAGTCATAATACTAGAAGCACTCAATCCATTGTCGATCTCTTAGGGTCAGGTCCTTCTGAGAGAAGATATACCTGAGACTCTAGTGGTCAAAGTAGACTGTGAAATGCTCGCCCATCAGATTGTACTACCACATATTCAAGCCGAAGACCACTGCTACTGACTTCAGGTCATTGGTGGTGTAGTTCTTCTCATGCTGTCTCTACTGAACAGAAAAATAAGATATCACTGCTCGCTCCTACATCAGGACACACCTGAGTCCAGTCCTTGATGCATCGCAGTATACTATGTACCCTATGCCCTCCTTTGGAAGCCTCATGATGGGGGCACTAGTCAGCCTCTGCCTCAGTTCCTGAAATCTCTTCCGGCATCTCTCCAACCAAACGATTGTTTTCCCCTTCTACGTCAAGGCTGATAGTGCTTATGAAACTCTGGAGAAGTTTGGTACGAACCTCTGGTAATATCCTGCCAACCCCAGGAAACATCATACCTCTGTCACACTCCTGGGTGGCTCCCAAGAAAGTACCACCTCAATCATCACTAGATCCACTGCAACTCCCACCTCCGAGAAGACATGTCTGAGAAAGTGAACCTCCGGGTTCTAGAACAAGAACTCCGAGAGCTTACAATTAAGATGGTGCTCTTGGAGTGTTTCCAGTACTTCTTGAAAATGGTAGGCATGCTCCTCCTCAGAAGTTGAGTAGATTAGAATGTCATCGATGACGAATATGACAAAGAGATCGAGGAATGGCGGGAAAAACCTGTTCACGAGACCCATGAACATTAATGGAGTGTTGGTTACACTGAAAAGCATGACCAAGAACTCCTAGTGGTTGTACCGACACCTAAAGGTCATATTCATCACATCCTCATCTCAAAATCTGAGATGTTGATAGCCTGATATGAGGTCTATCTTCAAGAACCATCATGCTCTCTTCATCTGATCGAAGAGGTAATCAATCCTCAAGACTGAGTACTTGTTATTCACGATCACCTGGTTTAGGCAATGGTAGTTGACACAAATCCTCAAGATTCTATCTGCCTTCATGGTGAATAGTACCAGGGCTGCCTAGGGAGAAACACTAGGCCAGATGAATCCCATACCCTATAAGTCATCTAGCTGTACCAACAACTCGCGAAGCTCAGCGGGAGCCATCTGATATGCTGGTGTAGATATCAGTGTCGTATTGGGGTACATGACAATGTAAAAGTTCACCTCTCTTTGAGGAGGAGGAAATGAGACATCGTCAGGGATAACATCGGTGTACTGGTCCACCACTATGGGGTAGCTCAAACTCTCCACATCTACCGCTTCAAGGGTATAGCAGGACAACTGATGAGTGATCGACCGCACCCTCCTCCAAGTACGTCCGTTCTGCCCTAAAAAGGCCCCATTCTCTCCAGTGAATGTGAACCGGGTTCCATCGATGTGGACACACCGCACATTGTTCCTAATATAGTCGATCTGAGCATGGACTATAGATATCTAGTCCATACCCATGACGACATCGTAAGGCCTCAACATCGCTACGAGGAGATCCCAGCCGATGCTCTTGCCTCCTTGAGTAGGGTCACACTACCGGCACTAGTATGTCATCATCGAGTCTGCTCCTGTATGAGTCTCTAGCTGTAAGGATCGAGACATTGGATCTATCGGAATCTCTGAGTTCCGAACGAGGGCGGTGGTAATGAAAGAGTGACTTGAGCTTGTGTCTATATGAACTATATCCGAGGTGGAGTGGACACAGATCGTACATCGAATCATCTCCGAAGCACTGTGATCGCAATCCTTAGCTACATATATATGAGCTCTCCCCTATCCACCTGCTCCCTACATTTGGGGTGGACCTCTTGGTGGTGGTGGTTGTAACACCTCATAACGATGTCCACCACCAGCTGCACGAGCAGCTTTTCTGCCACATCCGCATGCAGCCTACAGATCGTCTCGATCGAACCTCTTCCTCTTCCTGGGAGGTCCCTCAACTGTCTTCTGATCATCTGTATGGTAGGTCGGACAGTCATGATCTATGTGACCCATCCCGACGCATGTGAAACACTGGTTGTTCCTCAAATGACTAGCTCTTTCTCGTGTGTCTCGCACAACCGAATCCGAGTCCTAAGGTCATCAACTAGATGGTCTAGTCTGCTTGGACCTCTGCGACATCTGTATGCTGCTTGCTGGAGAAGACTCCTCTATGTGATTCCTAGTGGTGGGTCTCACAGCTGGTGACTGCTTAGAAACGAAACTCTCCACTATGTCGTAATGCTCCAAAACCCCCACTTGCATCGGGATACTGAGGGAGATCATCAAAGCTGTGATCTCTCTCTTGAGACCTTGATCGAAGGTCTTGGCCCAAATAAATGGGTCACAAACCATATATGTGGAGTAGCGAGAGAGGTTGGTGATCCTCATTGAGTACTGATCTACCATCATTCTACCCTTCTATAGATGTAGTAGCTCATGTATCCGAACTGCACGTATAGCGGCTGGGACAAAATTTTCCCGAAACAGGCTCTCGAATTTATCCCAGATAATTGTCACCCCATCATGCTCCTACATAATCAGGCTCCACCATATGCCTGCTACATCCTGAAGGAGACTCGTGTAAAGGATCTCTATAAGGTCTGCTGGTGTCTCTACAAGTACGAAAACTCTCACCACATCCTCCACCCAATATGTAGCTATCTGTGGGTCTGTCTCACCTCTGAAATTGGGCGGTCTCTAGTGCTGGAACTCGTGCAACACGCTCAGGGAACATGTACTATCTACTGATAGGGATCATGGAATTGGTGGCTCAATGGGTAGTGGTACCACTGGAGACTCCACTGTAATAGGGCCCTTTACCGAGGCCTCGTCACTCGATGGGCTGCCATCTCATAAAAAACCTAGAACTCTGGCTGGCTGTCTATGTGGAGGCATCCTGTAAAGAAACAGGTGCTCCATGGTCAATAATTAATACATGGTGAGCTGCCTCAAATAGATCACTAGGAAAACATTTAAAGCACACACACATTAAGTGTATTCATGCACTGAGTCAGAAATCAAGATTCAGGGTCCTGGTGTGTGGATACGTCGGCCGTCGCACCAAAACTGGACTCCCTGAACTGAAAACACACTCACTACACTTAACACTATTTCTTCATAGAAAAGAAATATCAGAGTCCAATGTTTTGCGGTAGATCCTCCCTCTGATACCAATTTTCTACAACCCATCCCTCGGGGCCTAGGCAGTGACTACCCTAAGCCTGCCATCCATAGGCCAGTGGCTGGAGAGTAGCACCAAACACACAAATCCCTAAACAGGGAAGGCATTGCCTGTATAACTGAAAATAAACACAACAGAGTACACAAATAAATACAAAACACTATGTAAACTGTATAACAAGAGAGTGCTGAAAAGTAAAGGGGTCAGAAATACAAGCTGAACTAAAAGTACAAGTACAACTGAAAAGGTAAAAAATAGCAGAAAGGTGAAAAGAAATTCTTAGATCGTCCACCACTGATCCTACCTGAAGGGTAGGTACAGATTGCCTCCTTAGCACTCCACGTCCATCTGTCTCCTCTAGGTACCAACTGGTCATGAGGTCCACCTCCGGGTACCGTCTAGTCCTCGAACACTCAACCTCGGTTAGCGTTGTTTGTCGACTGCATCCAATACAACATGGTCCGAGCATAGCCTGTGCAAAGGTGAGTATAATAACACTCAGTTGGGACCCCAAGACCCTTAAGGTCTCCCAAAATCCATCACGTATAATTGACAATGAATGAAATCAACAGAAAACTCCACTGAGGTATATGCCCATACATATACCTAGGTTATCAAGTAATCCATCTCAATCGTGAGGAAATAATAAGGTTACTGACTCATTTCACACATGTTTAAAAATTTTGTTGAAATTTAGAGATGATCAGATATAGCCACTGAATCAACTATTCTAACGAACCCACACAGGATCCAAGAACAGAAATCAGAACTGTCGAACCGACACAAGATCCAAGAACAGTTATTCTATCGATCCCACACAAGATCCAGGAACAGAAGTCAGAACTGTTGATCCCACATAGGATCTAGGAACAATAGTAAGAGCAGAAGAACCCACATAGGAAAGAAGAATAGTATTTAGTGCAGTGGATCCCACATAGGATCCAGGAACAGTTGTCAGTGTTGTCAAACCTATACTGGATCCAGGAACAGTCGTCAGTGCACAACCAACCATAGGGTTCCACATGAACCATGCTTGATTCCCAGAGGGACCGCTCTTCATGTCTTGTGTCAATACATAAAATGACATTAATTCCCATGAAGAATTATCTCAATGGTCTTCCACATCATAGGGTTTTCAATGCAATAGACAACGCGTCAATCCGACGCCCGACCTGTGAGTTATTAGCCTTTTAGTCTCGGGGTCTCGGTTGGATTCATGTACGATCCGGCCTAATTATACCTCATCTAAACCCAAAACTCCAGTGGGGTATACTCAAAGGGAATTCTATTCTTCAAGATTTATAGTGCAGCTGGAGGATCATCAAAAAGACGTCTGGTGCCAAAGATATGGCCAAAGAAAGTAAAGGATCAGTAGTGGGATCGGGTCTAGTCCGACTAGGTCTGACTGGACCCGACCCGACTTAATCTGGGAGGACCCAGTTCGGGTTGACCCGTGCTGACCCGAGGGGTCTGGCCTCGCCCATTGGGTGGGTCGGCCCTTCATGTGTGATTCGGACTCCTGGGCCAAGCCCATCAGGTGGCGAGAGCGGTCAGGCCTGGACGCGGGGACGGTTCGGCCTGGTGCAGCATGGGAGCATGGCCCGATGTGGCTCGGTCCAGAGGGCGAGGCCAGGGCTGGTTTGTCCAGGGCACTACGAGGGGGGTTGTGACGCCTGCTTGTCAGGGAGGCCGCAAGGGGGGCTGGGTTGCTGGCTCGGCCGGGAGGCCACGAGGGGGGCCGGAATGCCGGCTCGACTTGGAGGCCGCGAGGTGGCCATGAAGCCATCTCGACCGAAATGTCACGAGGGGGCCGGGACGCCCGCTCGGTCGGGAGGCCGTAAGGGGACTAGGTCACTTGCTCGGCCTGGTGGCCACGAGGGAGCCAGGTCGACTTCTTGGCCGGGGGGCTGCAAGGGGGCCGGATCAAGGAGGCGTGTGGGGCGTGTTCGGAAGCCGACATGCGGCTGGCTCATGCAGGGCACAGCCGGATCGGGCCGGAACTGCCAGGAGGAACGCGGCCATGCAGTTCAGCGGCTAGGAGGTTCATGTCTAGGAGAGCCGGCAGCCCAAAGGCGAGTGCCCAGGCATGCCGGCGGGCGGCTGGGGATAGGTAGGAGACGGGGGGTTCATGTTGTGACATTATAGGGACATTCAAAAATATAATGAAGCAAATTTTTCTTACATCGAGTGTCTGCATAAATCTGAAGCATTGAATGTTTTATAATTTTTTCTATAATAAATTATAAATTAGTACCCATGTTTATCACAAAATTTCATGAACTATAAATTTATACTAAAAATTATAGTCCTTGTTGTTTTTAGCATACTATGTTGGAATGACAACATATTCAGACACTGTTTGGTACCTAAGAAGACGTCATTGGTTTAAGTAGAGACAATGAAAAATAAACCTATAGATGAATGTTTTCTTCCTAGATACCTTGGTTTTTGGATAATGGTATATCATGGGTTTTGATATAAGGGGTTTAGATTCTTGTTTTTCATGAACTTTTATTCCTTTACTTGTCTGTTATTTTCATGTCATTCATTAACATTGATCCATCCATCAGATGGTATTTATTTGTTTTTGGATTTTTCCATATTTCCAATAAATTTTCTTGGGTTGTATGATTACTAAATAATATTGTTTCTCATATTATTGTTACCCAATACTAGTGGGTATTGGATACACACTATTATTTACAACCTTATTGATATTTAGTAACTTCTTGTTCATAGAGACGAATGACTGAGTCTATTATCTACCTGACTCGATCAAAATAGAGTGTTCTGAGTTGGGGATCTCCAAATAATATTCTATTGTCTCCAGTAATAATGATGATACTCCAACGTAAAAAAATGATGTTTATAACAGTAATAATAGGTAGGATAAATTAATATCATGTGATGGTTCTTTACAGAAAATTTATATATATGTTGACAACATAATTGGTGATAATAATCAATGTGTTAAAAATTGGAGGACTGTGATGGTAGAAAGTCAGAACAGTTTTTTGTCATGGTGTGAGACAATATTTATGTATGAAAAAATGGATTTGAATGAGTGGATAATTGAAATGAAATTGGGAAATTATCAGATAAAAAAAGGGACTTGGTAACTTATTCCCAAAACAATTGAACAATTTTTAAATTAGAAAAATTTATATTTAGAAAAAACTTAGAGGAAAATTGAATCATGGATTATAGTGAAGGTAAACTGATATACAATGGATACTCAAAAGTTTATAGGGTGGAATCTGATGAATCTTTTTCTCTTGTGTAAATACATGAGTCCAGAATATCTTTTTTCCCATAACATAACATAAAAACAACAAAATATTTTAATTTAATGGTAAATTATCTTTTTAAAATTTTGAAAATTAGTTAGAAGTGTAAATAGAGTAGCTTGAGGCCATTATAATTTATTTAAATCATAGAATAGAATGTTATATGTCTAAATATATCTATAATATGAATAATTCACTAATATTAAGGTATTTTAATCTTGTTGAGTATGCTAAAATAATGTTGTCTCAGAAAGGGATGGTGGACAATAACATATATATATGAAATACAAACACAACATCCCTCTGTGATTATGTCTGTTGATGATTCGATATATACAATTAATGATAATAACTAATATGAGGATTACTCCAGAAAAATGTTTGAACTATTTTAAATGATAATTCAATGAAAAATGATATTCTAATTATTGATATAGATTGTGTCGATAACTGCCATAATAGTTTTTCTCTAAATGTATATTTTAATGTTCCCTTCAAATTGTATTTTTATACATTAATCTAGAGGAGTGTCTATATAAATTCATGTGGGAATGAATTGGGGATGTATAGAAAATGTTAAATTGTAAATTATGTGTAATTCATATGTATGATTTGATATATTATATATATAACTACATTAGGACCTGAAATTGTATATGTTGTCACACTATATTCTTTTTATAAATCCATTATAAAGAATTCACATATTTTTTATGTCAAAAATGGATTTTGAGATATATTTGGAATATTATAAATTATATTCTAATCTAAAATAAGAGTGGGGATCTAGATATGGGAGGATCCACTAACTAAAAAATGGAATGAGTAGTTTATTTTAAATAATCCTAAATTATTAGGTCATTTATTTTTGGATGAGGTTTAGTTTTTTGGAATTTAAATAACATATTTCTCATAAAACTCTTATTTATTGAGTATTAAAAAGTGGTTTTATCACATGCAACTACAATGATGAAATCTATTAATATAAATCAGAAATATTTTTGTTTTGAGGACACTTATCATTTGATTATGGCCTTCAATAAAAAATGTTCTTTAAAATTGTCCTTAAATCAATTGAAAATCTCGAGGTAAAATAATATAGTTATAAATTTAATATTTCTGATGGAAAATATTTTAGAGTGTATTTTCAAGAGCTAAATTGTTCCCTATACAGAACATATTTATGATATTCTAATAAAATGACTCATAATTTAATAGTTTGAGAAATAATTGATATAAACTAGTGTTTAGTCTATCCACTATCTTTAATTAATGTTAAATTGTGTTTTCACCTCTATTTTTACTTGTTATATTACACATAGAGATATTTCGATATGGCATAAAGTTTCATTCCACTGGAAAATAATTTTTTTCATGTATGTTTTGATTGTTGTAGGATTGAATTGAGAAAATCAAATACTTCTTTTATATTATTCAGTATGAAATACTATAAGAAAATGTTGAGTTGATTTGATCTATAGAATATACTCGTGATTGATTTAATTATATATTTTTTTTCTAAAGATACATTTCAAATATCATTTTTCAAGATGATTGATTCATGATCCCATTAGAAATATAATATTTAGTTGATCCCTTAGAATGAAAATGTTTTTCTTTATTATCATTAGTTTCAAGATGTGGGTGAGTAGTGTAAAGTATTATCTATAAAATCTAAAGTGGAATATTTTTTATTCCATCTTGGGTATGGTCTAATATTTTATCACTAAAAATTATGGGTGATGGTAGATTAACTATTTTTCATGTTCATGAAATTTAGAGATAAAATTTAGGTATTTTATGATATAGATTTAAGAATATTTTTTTTACCTATATGTGAAGAATGATGTTACGTAGTAAAGGTTCCATTCAAGATGATGTGACCATAATTATATGTTTCCTGATGATCAAATAATCTTCAAGCTGTTTTATAGGATTAAATAACGTTAAATAATTACCTTAGATGTATTGAGGAAGACCCATTTAGAATTTCATAAGATCAATTTGTTTTTAATAGAATCACAATTCATTGAGTATGAATGTAATGATGCATTCTATAATATTTGATTATCATAAGGCATTGATATGGGGTTGATAAAATGGAAGATCTATGGTCTTATTACATTAACAATATATTCTAATGATTCATCACACACTATTTTACAATATTATGACTTTCATTTTAACAATTAACTACTTAAAGGATTCATCATAAATATTTATGTTCCATTGTAAGAATTTTCTCAATGATCATTAGGATTAATCTCTTGGTGAAGATTTATGATTTTAAAAAGTGGCGAGTAGTGAATGGAGAAAGTATATTATAATAAAATAATAGGAGAATCATATAAAACGGATCACAAGATATGATCTTCATGGATAAAATATTAGGACTATGCATAATATCATTATTCATTTGCATTTCAATGAAGAACATGCAGGCAAAGAATAAGACGATATTGATAAATTTCTCAAAATAAGATATGATTCCAAATCTCCATGACTACAAATTAATATCTAATGAATATAAATTATATATTTTTCTTAATTTAAATACATATATGTATGTAATAATTAAAATATTCTACATGGCTGTTAATATTATTCTTCATATTGATTTATTGGGTGAGTATGAATGATTCATGGAGAGCCTTTTAGGATCAATGATATCTACATAACTAAATATTGAAAAAATATTCATCCAATATTCCATCAATATAAATGATATTTAAATAAAAGGTGTAATGATTGATAATTTAATGATTTCTATAAAAGGAGAACTTATACATAACTATATCAAAAAATACTATGAATAAATGAGAAAAATATAAGGTTATTGGTGTCCAATGAGTATGAGGAAGATAATAAATCAGATTTTAGGTGTAGTATCACACACTAATTTGGTATCACTATTTTTAGGGATTTGATTGATCTAATTTTCAATAGATTGTAATTTTCTTGTTCTAGTAGTTTTATGAGTCTAGGGTCCAAACCATACACAAGTCATTTTGAAAAAAAAAAATCATTGATAGTGCATATGGGTAAATAAAATCAGTTCACTAGTGATGTGGTTGTTTTTATAGAGGTATAAATCCTTAACAAACTCTTATGTACTTATTTTTCAAAATCATTAGATATCATGGGTAATAGGTTATTAAAAATAATGAGAGTGATGGGTTTTTTAATTACCATACACGTTGATCATCCCTATCCCACTACTCTATTCACACTCTATTCCTAAGAACATGTGATCATAGAATATCCTTTAAAAAGAAATAGTATATTGTAATTGTTATAAGGTTAAAATAGTATGAAAAAAAAACATCAGACAAATAATTTAGATGATATTTATTATTTCTTTGAAATTAATAAATATGGAGAATAAGTGAAAAAAATTATGTCTATAGAAAGATAGAGTGTGATAATGAGCATTAAATAGATGGAAAAGGAGAGGCAGAGACTATAAATTAAAATGAAAATTTAGAGAGTAATATATGAAATATAAATCAAGAGCATATATATATATATTACATATTAATTCGAAAATGTGACAGATATTATAAATATAATTTTAATAAATATTTTGTTAAATTATCAAGAAAAATTTTATGTAACAAAAAAAACTATCTCAAATAGAAGACAATAAAATATTTAAAACAATAAAATAAATTGAATAAAAAATATTGGAACTATTGTTAAAAATAAAGATAAATTTAATAATTGTACAGTTTATGTATGAAATATAAATTATCTGAATGAAATACCACTTTTCATTCAACAATAAAAATAGAATGTATTTTTAAATTGAAAAAATAAAAAACCAAGAGAATAAAAATTAATTTTAAATTTTATGTGACTATTGAAAAAGTGTTAATAATGAATAATGTTTATAAAATTTTATAAAATATTCTCATGAGGTAATCATTAAAAATGATATTCATTTCACGATTTAGTATTGACAAAAAAATTCACATTATTAAAACATTTAGAAGATTCCTCATATGTTTTTTGTAAATAAAAATAATGTATCTATAAAATGAATTTAAATAATTACTGATATGTAAAAAATAAAATTATTGAATAATTATAATGAATATATACATATAAAGAATACTACACTATAAATCATGAGAATTATCGTTAAAAACTTTATATTTCTATAGATATTGAAATCCATAATAAACGTTTTTTAATAGTACAAAAATAATAATAGGGAGTCAATTAATCCAAATAAAATGAAATATAGTGCACAATATGAAACATGTCTCGATGAATTGATATTGATATAAGGAAACCATACCATAGGTCATGTTTTTTATAACATATGTTTCTTATATATAATAGATATATTTTTATTAATACCTTAATGGTGACTTGAATTATATTAATGTTTTCATTATTAACCAGTTAAAATAATATTTTTTTATTAATTTTTCATGACAAGAGATATATGTTTGAGGGCATGATTTCTTTTTAATTATATTCTTTTAATTGGATTTAATTATTCTGATTATTTTAAATTTCATATATAGTAAGATTATATATATAATAATATTTTATATTATATTTATATTATATAATCTAATCTAACCATATATACAGGTGTTGAGAAGTGGAGCATTGATAACATCATCATAGGGGAACAAAACATTTCATTATAACGAGAAGTCAAAAAAGTGATGTGAGGAAGACTGAATTATATAAATTAATTAAAATATTTAAACTTGAATCATAATGAAAATAATATTTTTTTAATTATATGTGATATATTTTATAATTGTATACAAAAGTAAATTTATTGAGGTAGTGGGAAGAAGAATAGTGAGAAACCAGTGAAAGATAATCTTGGCGACTGCTTCATTCAACATTTACTACATTGATAATGTCAGTAATAATGGCGGTTGAGGAATACCATAACATTCGAAATGGTAAGAAAACATGATTGAGTTTCAATGGTATGATCATAGTATTAATGAAATGAATGGGAATTTATTTTCCAAGGAAAAAAATTGGGCATTAATAAATGAGGAGAGTGAAGTTTTGAGGTTAAAAGGATGATTAGATAGTGATTTTTTAAAAAAAAAATCAAAATTTTATTAATTAAAAAGAATTATATAGGTCTAAAATTAATTATATAAGGTTTATTTATATTTTAAAACAACCAAAAACAAAATATAATCATGTATATTCTTATATAAATACAAAGAATCAATAATAGTATATTATTATAATAAAATATGAAACAGGTTAGTAAACATAAATAATACGATTATATATTAAAAATGTAATTTATAAATTGAATATCTCTCTTTTTTAAATCATGTTACGATTATAAATGGAATAATGAATATTATTCCATTCTTACATTATATTTTTTTCTTAAAATTTATCGTATTTGTAAAAAACTATATTATTTAATATTCATCAGAAATTCATACAAAATAGAAATAACATCCCAAGATAATTTTAACATGAATATTATAAATATTAAGTATATTTTTATATTAAAATTCTAAAATTTATGATTTTGTCTTTTTAAATGAAAATATATAATATAATGAATTACTATTTTATTAACAAAAATGACTATTTAAATATCATTTTTTCTTAACAATATTTCATATCCACATATAATTTAATGGTTGTCAATGATTTATTATATACTTTGAAAATATTAATTTTTATATTATTTTCACTGTATTCATTTTAAATTATTAATATAAAATAGAATATATATTAAAAAATAAAGTTACAATAAAGTCTATTTAACGCTAAATTTTTTGTCACATCAAATTTAATTTAATTATTCAATTAAATAAACATTAATTTTTTTAATTAAATCATTCTATAACACGTCAATTTATTCTTTAAAATAAAATAATAACATGTATGGAATTGAAATAAACAATTCTGACTATATTTTATTTTAATTAAGGCTTTACTATTCCATTAAACATCATAATGTTATTTCGCATTTAATAATAATGATGTGTCAATGTTTATCATTTATTTTATATTAGAATAATTGGTCATATCCTTATACTAAATAAATATTCTGGCTAGACAATGGTTATCTTCCACTAATATCCATAACAAAAAGAACTAGTTTTTACTATATGGGATTTATCGACATGGTAAAATTATCCCATGGATATATCATATCTTTCTTCTAACCCATTGAATTATTATTTTACAAACATATGGGTGGGAGGACCTTATTTCTAATGGTAAACATATACCATGGATATAGGGTCTCTAACCCCCACACCAAAACATAACCCTATATAATTAGATAGTAACATCATCATTTTTATAAATTTATACATATATATATATTGATATAAAACTATATCTGTAATCATTTTTTTTGAAGAGGATGGGGAAACAATTCTTTAGGTATTAGATACCTGTTCGAAACCTTATAGGAACAATTGTTTTCATTGTCTTATATTCATGAGTGGAAGCCCATGTTTATAACACTATTCCATATTACTTCAATAATAACTTCTATGGGTAGCCTGACTAATCATATAGCCTATATCCACAATCCAAAGGATTATTGAAAAATGAATGGCTCAGGGATATACCAATTTTTTCTATTATTGATTGTAAAATGTATTAAAGTTCATTTTAGATAAATGATATATATGATAAAATTTATTGATCATAAAATTTATTTAATGGAATCACATTATAAAATATATTTTTATGAAATTATACCACCCTCAAATCAATGATTTACTCAAAATTTTAATTTCTATTAATAAATAAAATATATGAGGGTATTCCAAATATAGTCTTCACACATAATACAAGAATTTTTTTAAAATATAGCATCAATTTGTTTTGTTATTATGTAGTGAAAAATCCATAGAATGTCCCCTAGGTGCGCCATATCAATTGGTTGTCCGGATCTATTGTCTTACACAAAGTAAAGATTTAGTTTCTACACAAACCACAATTTTTTTGGTTGTTACACCATGTTAAATCCTAGATAATATATATATCCACTTGTTGTAATAATATAGGGGTTATATATATATGAGAACATATACACATTATATTAAAATAAATTATGTTGTTTTCCAATATTTTTACTTATACATGGTGATTCCCAAAATTTTTCATAGTCATGATGAAAAATAATTATAAAACCTGAATTTAAAATTATATTTATGACAACATTACAATCCCAAAATCCATGTAATCATATTCTCTTATAATTCAACATACACTATAATCACTAAAAAATAAAATCACATATCAATAAAAATATAACATAAACATAAATATTCTAAAATTGAAATTAAAATTTTTAGAAAATAATATTAATTTTCTTTTGATCAAATAACTTGAACTCACCCAATTTTTTTTATACTGATCAACTTATATTAAAAAAATACATTATCCCAATGTTCTAATTAACCATGATATTATTTAAATCAGATATTAAATTAATCCAAATGTATATCTAAACCTCAATCATTTATTCTTCGTAATAACTAAATTACAATATCAAAAATATCATCAACATCTATAAAATACTACCACATATGACCATAAAAGTGGTATATATTCGTTTAAAGGTATGACACCCTTAATCATAAAATTCCATGATGATATCCAAAACACTTTAAATTATCATTTTTTATAAAATTTGAACATCAAATTTCATATAAACCCTATATTGATAAAAATAGAGGTGCCACAACCATGTACTCTTGGATATGATAATAAAAACATATTATTTGAAAAAAAAATTGAGGTACATATTTAAGAGACCAAAAAATAAAAATATAAAATGAAAATATAAATAAAAATAATAAGTAAATTACATACCCAATAACATTTTATTATGATTTTAGAATTAAGATAATTAAAACACATTAAAAATGTGGATCTAGATCTCTTTCTTATTAATGAAATTTTTTTCCTCCAAAATAAAACTTCCTTACAATAAAATATGTCTTAAAAATCTCCCAAAAAATATTCCCATGCATGATCCTATTATAAAAACACCTAACTAGATAATTATCTTCATATTGAAGGGAAATTCAAACCTACGATGGGTGAGATCAAACACACATCAAGGGGTAGTGTACAAAAAATAAATCATTGAATAAAAAATGTTTATATAAAATGACTCGAATTTATAATAAAAACTAATTCAATATAATTTATACGATCCATATATAATTTGTTCAATGATATCATCACAATGTACGTTATCACATGGAAAATAAAAATGGTTGAAATGTTGAAGGAATTCATAATGACAGATATCTTAAATATACCATAACAGTTATGTTTTGAGGCATCATAGATAAATGGGTAAAGGTAATAATAAATAGGTATTTTTGTCTGTCCCATGATACCTACCAATTAATTAAAGGGACATATAATTCTGAACCCCACATGTCACTAATTAATTCAATTTCAATAATTAAATGCTAGAAGAAATGAAAAATTAAACACACAACATTATTGGAAACTAATAGACAAATTTATTGTAATAACAAGCATACAAAATGTAAATATTTCTCTACACAAGAAAAGTAATAACATTATTATTAATCATATCTCAAAATTGAATGATATATAGTAATTTTAATATCATTAAAAAATTATTATAAAACAAAATATTGATATTGTGGAAGTGATATATAATGTATTTGTAGAAATAAAAAATACGGACATAAAGGAGACAAATAATATCCACAAAGAGATTAAGAGTGATAGAAAACCTACACCTTTTAAACACAATGAGGTTTGTATCATATGATTATAACATAATTTAAAGTGAAATACATTAAATATAACTTCAAAAAGGATATATATTCATGATTTTGGGTGGAAAATGGACCATTAATTATAATGTTAAAATTTTTAAAGGCATATGAAACATGATTAAAAAGATTACTTGCCTCACTAAAAATAAATTTAAAATGTTTAGTAAACATTGGAGACCAAAATTTTTAAATAATTAATAATATTGAAACCATGAAAAAAACTAATGTTAATGATAAGAAATTTATATTTAAAGATAGAATAATTCAATAATGGAATGAAGTACATTTTTTATTCTTCTAAAGTATCATTATTTGTTTTTAAATGAGAAATTCACTATGAAATGGGAATATAAAGAAAATTTGAAACATATGAAGACATATAAATGAATATTAATTTATAATAATGGTTATAAATGTTGTAAAATGAACATCTGAGGATATCATTAAAATTGAAATTATTTTCATTTTTTTAGAAAAATTAATAGTGGCCCATGTGTCAATTGTTATAAATATTCCATTTAGAGAATTTGAAATTATAAAAGAAATTATTAATTAAATATTAAAAATAATTTATATATAGAGAACCAACAATTATAAATAATTATAGTTAATATGAAAACAGAAGCAAAATAATCATTTGAATCTAATGGAATTATTCCTTACAATATCATATGATTTAGGTAATTCAATTCATCAAAGAAAAACATTTTTCATATTGAAATGTAATTTTACCAAATAAGAAACTAAAAAAATATATAAAATATAAATTGTAGAATAATATAAACATGGAGGATCATAGTGATAGAAGAATGTTTTTTAAACAATTAAACAAACATAGAGTTGATAAAACCCATATGTCTTTTATATCCTGTTAATCCACACCCCACAAAAGATATAAATTTAGTTAAGGAATTAAATAAATTTTTTTAAGAAATAATAATAAAATTAATTATAATGAGGTGGTATATACACCAAATTAAAAAATAGTAAATCATATTACACATGTCACAAATAAAGGACTTTTTGTGATGAGAAATAATTTGGGCTATGGTATTATATGGAACCAAATATCAGAAAAAAATAATTATATAGAAATAAAATTTCTAGAAATAAATTTTTTTTATAATAAAATAAATAATATATTTTAGTAATTAATGAACATAAACAAAACATGGAGCATATTATGATACATTTCTCGATGAAGTGAAAATGTGACAAAAAACTGTTACATTATGTCTCATTTTATTTCATCATGTTTTTTCCTCTTATGTAATAAAATTACATTTCTTAACACACAAATGTACAATTAAATTATATTAAATTTATTTCATTCCTTATAAATTATAATCAGTTGAATTTATATATTATTTATTTTATATTTAAGAGGGAAAATCTTTAAGACATGTTTTATTTTAAATCATCATATTATTTGGTTATTTTTTCATTTTGAATATTTTTAATTTATAATTTTATAAAATTATTTAAAATTGGAAATTTATTGTGTGAGTTATAAAATTAAAATATATTAGAAGTAATTTTTAAAATATTAATATCACATGATATACAATGCCCCACCATCTAGTTAGTGATCATTAATGTATTAATAATGTAGATATAGACAAATGAAATCGGTCATTATTGTGATGTGTCGAAAGAGAGGAGAGGGATAGTATATTCTATATCTGGATTAAAATATTTATACTAGTTTTATATTCATATTGATTTTTTATATAATTATATGTAAAGGATTTATAATGGTTTACATTGGAAACATTGTTAGGGGAGTAAATATAATATTTTGTAAAAAAGTAATGAAGGAGAATTGGGGTTACATATTCATCGATGACTTACCCATTTGTTATTACCTTGAAGATTTTGGGCTCAGTAACTCTATAACGTAAATAGTGGTAATATAAAACTTAGGATAGAGAAAATGGTTAGATAATGGGAATTGAGATGTGAATGTGAAGTAAATATCCAATGGAAATGATAGTGGAATTTTTACATGAGGAGAGATTCATTTTAGAGTTAAAATATTTATAATATTATCACTGTACCAAAATTGATATTAAATTTTTTGATTAAGAAGACATATAATGATTTATAATTAAATAATGTTTTATTTTTAACTTTAAATTAATTTAAGAACCTAGTAATTTTTTTGAAAAATTCTTCTATAAATTTAAAGAGTAAATAAGATTTTATATTGGAATAAAATATGAAATTTCTTCCAAAACATAAAAAAAATGGTTTTTAAATTTGGAATATTATTTTTAACATTAGTATTTTACTCCATAAATACATATTTTTATTAAAAAATAATATTATTGAACCATTTTATCAAGAATAAATAATCATTATGTCATAAAATATACAGTATTCATAAAAAGTATTGCATTATTAACGATTCAGCAAAATTCAAATTCCTTAAAAAAATGAAAAATATTCAACCTAACATAATTTCTATACACTGAATCCAAAAATAAATTACATTTTATCAAGTAATTTGTTTTATAATTACTGATTTCTGTTTAAATGAAATCATAAATCATAATGATTAAATATTTAATTATAAAATATATTTTAAACCACTAAATAATTTTAATACTATTTCTAATCAATTATTAAATAAATTATTGTCAATGCAACTATTTGATCATAAAAAACTTAATTTTAATCTTCAATTGAATGTTTTAATTTATCTAATTATTATAAATACACCTATTATATAAAAATTTATTATTATTATATTAGAATTCCTCCAATTTAATACTAAATTATTTTAACTAGGTCCAATTAATTTTTAAAATATATATATATAATATAAATTAAATATTTCAAAATATTCAGAATTCTAAGACATTAAATTATTAATTAAAATAATAATAACAATATATATCTTATTAAAATATAGTTTTATAATATTTATTTTATTTTCTTGAGGTTTCATTATTTAAAAAAAATTATTATAGATAAATCTCATTTATTCAAAATATTTATAAATTTTTATCTTATATTATAAAATATATCATTTTTAATTTTATTCAATAATTATGTATGATATAACCTAATAAACCTAGTATTTATTTAATGGAAAACACATACTAAAGTGTTTGGGTACTATATTCCAAAAATATAACATCACATAATCATTATGCCTAAATAAAGTCTAATCCAAATAATTTTATCACTCATTGGTAAATGATGTCATAACATATAACATGGGTCCCTCCAAGTGGAATATTTATTTAACATTGGTGATCACAATATAGTTACTGAAAGTCATTTCATAAGTCATATAATTATTAGATCTAAAGAATAAATTCATCCATATGTTATTGAAAACATATATCACAAATACATGTCATATTCAAATAAAAAAACTGATAAAAACAACCATTATATTAGGATGACCTATATAGATTCATTCAATATTTGATAGAAAATAACTATTTTTCATTAAATTATTATTTAATAAACACAATTAAGTAACATTTCCCATTTTTATTCCACGCATTTCCACATTGAAAGTAAATTTTAAATAGCACACAAAACCTCTTTCCACATGATTTCAGCATGATAGTTACAAAAGAAAAATATTAAATCTCCCAAGTTATTCTGTCTATTTTAACATCTTTTCAAAATTATTTACACACATTTACATCATGTTTATAGTATAAACACCATATAAAATTATGTGTATAAAAAATTAACAATATCCAGATAACTCACTAAATATCATATAAAATTAATATCAATTAAATTTGTATCAAATAGAAACTAAAAATCTCAAAACCTAAATAAATCATAAATTATACGCATAGTAAACACATTATCCATTATTACATTATCAATTAAATTGAATAAATATTTTAATATTCTATTAACAAAATTAGTTTCCGTAATTTTAATTAATTTCTCCCATTAACAAACATAATTATGTTTTTAATGGTAAAGAATCATTGAAAAAATTATATTAAAATATATTTCAATTATAGATTAAAATTTCTAAAACAAACAACTCTCATGATATTATTTGAAAAAAATATAGTTATTCACTAATATATATTCAGATGTTAATAACCCAATATAATAAATTAATCACATAACTCACACTTGTAATAAAATATAAAAAATGAACATTGACCTGAATTATCTAAGATAAAAATCCAAACACCAAATAACTATAAAATAAGAGAGTGTGATATGATATTGTATATATTAAATGAAAAAACATGTACTCCTACTCACCGGATAAAAGGAATATCCAATATCTCATTGAAAATAATCTAATGCTAATAATGGATCACAAATCCATGTTTAAAAAAGAGGAAATCTCAAATAGTATAAAAATGATGAAAAAGAGAGATTATGATATTAAAATACCATTAAAATCATTCAAATGACACAAATGAAATGAATCATTATGTTATGGTCTATAATTAGTGATAAATAACGGTTAAATATTCCCTTGTTAAAAAATAGGTCTAGTGAACCACAAGTACCAGACTTACCATCATTGAACACTTTGTTTTTTAATGGCCACCTAGTATAAATCCATCAGATATCATGTGGGGAAACCAATTTATGTACACCACTACTACCCTCAGTAGTTACATAGTACCCGAACATTGGGTACCTGGTGATGTATTTTGAAAATTTTCATGAAACTCAACCGTCAAAAATTTTACCTAGATTATCCCACATTCATGAGACTTGAAACTAACTCAAAGGTAATTTAAAATAAACTTATTCTATTAAAATTAAAATTGAAACATACCACAATGATTGGTGTTGTTACAAACCCCTCACTACATTAATTATATTCTTTTAAAATAATCATTGAGATCCACAAATTAATAACTATAAAAATTGGGATTTTACATCAACTTATTGTTCTCTGGCCTCCTCTTATAAAAGTCCATGATACTAGACTACATGTTCATGTGGAAAGGATTTCCATAAAATCCACTTATAATTTTGATCAACAGTATTCAAAAACATAAAAAATTGATAATATGGATCATGCTCAATATCATCATAGTAAATATTATGATTTATATCTATATAATATTATAAAGATTGAGATATATAAAAACAACATGTATATTGTGGTATATTAGAAGCTATTCCAGGTAATATTAAACCTAATCAATCTTATATATAATTTTATATGGTTCAAAAAATGAATGATTCAAATTCCTTGACATTCCAATCATCTGATGTCCCAAATGGGGTAATCCAAAAGGGAAATTCTAATCCCCAATAAGAAACACAAAATCATGACACCAATGATGTAAAGAAATCATTGACCTATTATGTTTCTTATGAAACCTTGCCTTGATCATTTGTACATTAAAATATGTAACATTATACAAAATTTCCCTTATAATTTATATAATATTAAAAAACTATTTCATAAACCTATTACAAATTGATGTTTCCTCATTAAATTATATCAAATATAAAGGGGAAAAATTGGGAACTATGTACAAATAAACAAATATTGACATATAAATAGATTTTGAGAAACTATTTTTATAAATAAACTTCCCAAAAACACCATTACCCCCTATAAAGCACCAAATTCATCAATTAGTATAGGGATCATATCGTCAAAAAATATATTAATATTCATAAACATGAAAAAAAAATTGGTGTTATATATTATTCTCAAAATCACTTTGTAATCCAAATCCTTGTGGAATGCATTTGAATGTTTAATGTGTGATTCTCACATCATGGTCATTCATAATTTTAGTGGCCATACCATGTGGTCTTAAAATCTCCATAACTTAAGGATTCCCAATCTCCCAAAATCCACGTGACTTATTATTTTTAAAAAATATGAAACATTCATCATTCTCTTAATGATTACCCAAACCATATATTTTAAATCCTCTAACCTAGAAAATCCTATGACAAATTTTATAGTGATGTAATCCTATTTTTTCATTAGTGGAATATATAAAAATTTAAAACATAACTACAATCCTTTGATGTTAGATGTCGACCTACTAACAAGTGAATCATCTTGAAACAAAACCAACCATGTATTGTTAAAATCTTGAATACTATAGGATTTGATGAACACAATATTATATCTTATCCAATCTTATAAGAACATTCATATATGGGATATAAAAATAAATCATCAACAACCACAATAAATATATTACAACATAAATCTATTGATGGAAATACAACATATAATCAGGACCAAGCATCCATTTTGGATTTTACTCCCAATGAAGTAAAATTCATTTATACACCCAGAAATGATAATCCATACCATGTCCATCCATCTCCCACTCAACTTAGGATGATGTTATTGAAAACAGAAACAATACAATGCATTCAACCGATTTATATACACCAAGATGAATTTTAGAGATGAAATTCATAATTTTTAACTCCCCTAGCAATTCACAAACAATATCCACTTATACTATACAAATTATTATACAATTATAAAATAATAATCCATTAAATAGTGAAATAAGAGAATAAAGATTATTTTATACTAATTATTCATAAAAATGATGAAATGTAAAGTCACATAAATATCTATAACTATATAAAAACACCTAATAATAAAGGGTAGCATCATAATCTTGAACTCTAAAGGATAATACATTACAAAAAACATTACAAATAAGAGATAAATTACTATTATAAATAAGAAAAATAAGTATCCGAATATAAATTTAGGAACCAATGAAAAAATGGTAATTTATATTAGTGGTAATAAAGAACCGAATTTATTTTAAAAGATATATGACCATTGAAATTCAATATTTGGTAACCAATCATCTCAAATAGTTAGATGATTATTATTATAATAATGAAACCATTATCTGTAACACATAAGTTTCTAATAAAATACATAACATAACCTTATAATAGTATAATAAATAGTAAATATGTATATATATATATATCATGGATGAGTAATGTAAATACAAAATAAGTTTTTAGAATAAAAATAAAATATAGCAAAAAAACTGTTTTTAAATGTTGGTATTTAATATATGAATTTGCAATACTGAAAAGAATTTTTTCTATAATTTAATATCTCATATATTGAAAAAAATCAATAATAATTAAATCAAATTTCTAATAACTATAATATAATTATAAAAATATGATTTTGTATTATTATTCTAATACCAGAAAATTATATTGAAATTTTTAAAATACAACATGAACATTCCTAAAGTATTATGAATCTCTTGATAGTTAAGAACTATATATTAATTAGAAAAATAAAATACAGGACCAAATATCAATTAATTTAATGAAACAATTTATATTATAGTATTAGAATCAGTTTACAAATCAATAATTAACTTTTTATGCTTATATATTTAACATTTGGTTTCAAAATTAATTAAATGTGAATAAAATTACTTTCGATAGAAAAATTAATGTTTATAAATTTTATTTCACTTCTAATAGGAATAATATTAAAAAATAATATTAAAAATTTTTAAAAAAAATTAAACCAGGTCTGAGAAAAAGAATTTCAATTTTCCATAAATAAGATTTCAATACCATAAGTCTAAATATTGATTAGAAATTATTCCTCATCACCTATAAATACCCTTCTTATACCCTTTCCCACCAAAAAAATTAAACACAGTTCTCCTCTTAGGTTATCTCTAAATAATCATACAATGTATCTCATAATTATATGAGAATTACTTTCTAGAGTTCTCGTTACCCATATCACCATGTAGTGGTTCTTAGTCTATTCTTTTCCATTCATTTATGCAATCCTTTCAAATTCCATTAATTATAATTTAAATATATGACACAATATAATAAATTCATTATTATAATGTCAATTTGGCATTACTATTTACTCTCATTATTCCACCCTAATTAGTCAATAAAATTACTAAATATTTCTATAGCTTAAGTCACTATTATCCAAATCCAAATGTAAGCAGTGTATTTTATGTATTATGAATGGTTTGTTTATAAAATGGTAAATTTAAAAAAACAATGAGAAATGTAATTGGTGGAAACTATATCCTATATCATATATATTAAACTAACTTTTGAAACATGTTCCCATTTTCCATCAAAGAATTTAGACCTAGATTTTTCATTTAAAATATAATTTATATCTATAATGAATGTCATATATGTGTTTCACATACCACTTATTTTTTATGGGATTTATGTATTTTTTTATTGAACATAAATAAATTTAAAATAATTTAGCCAATGAATAAATTTTATAGTTATCTTCATATGATAAAATTACCCACATTACTCTACTATGAGACCATTGATATGAAAAAGTTTCATCTCATTGTTAATATCCTAGAATTTATTATTTGGATGAAGTATATTCAAGTTGATATCCATATTATTCGATTTATTTAAGAAATATTGATAATTTTTATATCCATTTTTTCTATTGAATTTAATATTAATTTAATATAAAAGATTATGTATTAGTGTCTTATAAAATAGTTGGTATTTTATTGAAAATATAATATGTTCATATAATGGATTCATTAGATATATTATTATATTTATGGGGCCTATAATTATATAGTCCCTCAATTTAGTGGTCTACATAACTAGAAAAATAGCTTAGAAATTTTGTTCTATTTCATCCCATTTATGTGTGATGTAATAGTCAATGCCTTGATGTTATAATGATGATTTCTAGGATTATATACTCTTTCACTGTTAGGATATCAATTAGTATCCAAGTTTTTATTCATTTATATTATTTTATATACGGATATATTATACACTTTTTATTACATATATGAAATTATATAACTATTTAATCATTTCATATTATGTACACCATATTTATTTTATGATTGCTTCTATTGTATGCTATCCCATTCCGGGAATCATAGAATTGCACACTAAATTGTTTCCCTATTCCTATAAGGAAACTTGAATGTTACTACATGTGACATAAGGTTAATAAATGATAGTTAGTAATGTTTTATATATTTTTATAATATACATTTTATTTCAAAAGTGGATTATTGATCATGTACATATCTAGACTCTTGAAGCCAATAAATAATTGGATCATGTGTAAATTTATATATGTATTACAATTAATTATATTAAATAACCATTGAATCTATTGTACATGAGTTGGGGTTGTTATAGTTGGTATTCGATACTTTTCTATAGAAACCATAGAAACTATATTATGGAAAAAAATAAAAACAATATAGATCAATATAATAAACCCATATGAAATTGAATAATTTTTTAAACAATAAATATAACACATGATAATAATTATTATGAAATACATTCAAATTATATAATATAATTAAAAAATCATAGTTTTATTCATGATGTAATTAAGAATATTATATCATATAGAGATGTAAATTAATATATATAATTAAATGCATGAATGCACCCAAAATCAATATAGAGATCATCCTCCATATAAATCCAATTATAGTGTTGTTGGAGATTAGTGGATTATTATGGTATTATATAAACTGACTCATGTAATGAATAATAAACATGACAATATAGAATAATATATTCCTCCCTCCAAATGATGTATGATAATTGGATTCTTTCATGATATAAAAAACTATATCCATCACTGGAATCACTAATATATTTGAGGAAGTGTAGTAAATCATTAAATTCAGAATATATTCCTCTCAATAGGATTTTTTAAAATGTATAAGTATATAGGATGTATTTAATAAAAGGGTTGATTATTATGAATAATAGTCTTTAATTAAAGAAACCATGAAAGAGGAATATATAGTGGTAATTGATTGTAATTAATTAAAAAATATATTACATATTAAATTTTACCATCTATAGAAAATAGAAAAAATTGAATGTAAAATTTTTAATTTAAGGTAAAATATATTGAACTGCTATTGAGGATAATTTTAACTTTACATGTTGATTGGTATGCATTCAAAATTATGAATTCATAAATATATGTATGATTAATCAAAAAAATTATGTGTTAAATCAATTTCGTTTATGGACATTATTCTCCCAAAAATATTCATAATATGATGATATTTTGAAAAGTTCCATAAATATGAAGAATATTTTTCAATTTCATATATTTTTAAATGAAAACTAGAGAAGAATTTTATATCTATGAGTCATATATAGATATATAATGATATGGATAAGAGTGAAATGTATGATTTTCTAATATGAAATAATAATGGAATGAAACAACATTAGGAACTATTTAAGGGATTTGTAGTTTTATATTATTTTGCAGATAAATTCCATCAAGCTCATGAGTTCATGGTTATGAGTGAATTTTTTTTCAAATTCTATAATTATGGGAACAATAGACACAATATAAGTAATTTTAAAATCCATATAGTGAGTTTTTTTCAAAATGTTATATGTGGGATAGTATAGTATTTTGATATTTCATTAGGTGAAATTTAGGATCCAAATGATGTAATAAATGATACATTGACCTTAAACCAGAGGTAGATATTATATATTTCTTATTATATATCTTATCAGACTTCTGAATCCTATGTTATTTTTATGAGAAATTGTTCATCTATATTACCCAACCCCAATTCCATGGCCAGTAGGTATTAAAAAAATTAGGGGACTCAACACTAGATGTTAGGTGACCACCAAATATATAAGAGGCTACTGAATATAAGTGGGTGTCATGGGTAGATTTGTGGAGAGACTATACCTAAGTATCAGATTTATTAATAATAGGTTTGGTAAAAAAAATTACCATACAAAAATTAAAACAGTATTTTTGGATGTTATTAATATATACATTAGAAAATAATAAATGTATGAGAATGTAAATTTTCATACAGACTCAACATCAGACCACTGAATATGATTTTCACTTATTAAAAAAATTGAATAATAAAAGAAATTATGTCTCTAAATTGATCCAAAAAAATATCTTTTTTCATTAATCTAATCCCATATGAGGTATCTCACCATGAAAATATACTTTCAAAGTCTACATAACCTAAGACAATGATTAACAATGTATGTTTATGTAAAAAAAATTCCATGTATACAAAAAGAGGGTTCAAGTGCAGCTCATTATAACACCACCCACATAGTACCCTAAAAATCCACTAATCATATGTTGTATACAAGTTATTTTCTAAAAATATAAATAAATTATAATGGATAATGAAAAATAAATAACCATCATTAATTTTTAACTTCTACTATATAGCACAAATCAACCAAAACACACTTCATCCAGAGTTAGTGTGTCCTTAACAAGGTCATGTAATCCTACCAAAAAAACCATGTCACAATTGAAATATGGTGTGACAAATAATTATCACATATAAGTTTTATGTCCAAGGAATCCCTTAGTATAATTCTACAAGGTAATCCATTAAAAGAAACCTTATGAAATCATTAGTAATTAATCATTTCTACCAAACCCAATCAGATATTTCATGGTGTTATGTTGTAATTATATGTCATTATCAACCCTCCATAGGAATACTAATATTTATATTTTCATAAGGTATAAATTATAAATCACATGCGGTAATACTAACCATTACATGGACATTAGTTGTCATCATCGATTCATAAGGCATTGAGAAAATCAAATCAATCATATTAGAGAAAACTACCAATTCCTTGGGTGATGATTAATGTGAACCAAATAATTCATACATAAATATTACATAATATTATATGAATATTCACTATATAAAAGTACGATCCACAACATAACCATAACGTCTTTGAGTTTTTGGAAACATAAATACAAAAACACAAGTACGTTAATGTTCTAAATTATCTCCCAATATGTTCTTAAAAAATAGATCCCATACAATAAATATCATACGTAAAATCACTCTTAATATAATAGATAAAATAAAAATTATAAAGGGGGATATTAGATGCTCATTAATGGTAAAAAGGTAGATGAAAATGGTCATTTAAGTATAAAATGGACATCCAAGTCTATGAAAATGAGCTCAACATTTCAAAACCATACCCTGTAATTTGTAGAAAATAATCATTAGCAAGTAATATATCATGTATATTCATAATTAATGAATCATAAAATAATTAAATATCTTTATATTTTATATAATAACATTTCATTATGGTTTTTGACTTAAAAGGGAATAATGTTTTGCATAAAAATAAAAACTGAAATATTATATCTAGGAAACCCAAAAAGAAATTCATCACATGATATGCTTGGACTAATAAATTTATTACCAACATTCGTCTTGTGAAAAAATCATAGTTACCCATGTTGGGCCATGGATAACTTAATATATACCCACTATTATCATAAAATATTAATATTTTCCATAAATCATTGTGGTTATATTGCAAACCCACCAATAAAATATTTGTAATCCATTTATTTTTATGTCATATGATCATGAAATTATTTATAATTCCTGAATAAATTAATACATGGAAAATAAAATGAGTTTATATAATAATTTATCATCATAATCATAAATAACTAAAATAAAGGATACAAAAGGTTTCATAGATAGAATTTCCTAGTAAATCATATGTAACATCAAATGAAGTTAATATATATGAAAAAATAATTTAATATATAATAGGAATATTTTATGGTAAAATTAAATAATAACATCAAAATAAATTATTTTAAATATAATAAATTAAAATTTAGAAAAACTAAAAATTATCATTTAAAACTAATATTAGAATTTTTTATGGAATATAATCAAAATACTATTCATAATCAAAATAAATGTCATTTTTTATGTTAATACATCCTTTATATTGAATCCTTTGGTAAAAGGTACCTATTTAACAAAATGGAAATATTATTACATTTAAAAAAATAATACATGTAAAAAACCTTGATTATGATTTAATTAATGAATAATTATACAATAGTTTAATAATAACAGAAAACATTTTTAATGAGAGATAGAAATTGAAGAGAATATTTCTTGTTGGAGAGGGAAATAAAGTCAATTTTCCTTAAAAAATTATTTTTTCAACATGAGTACATAAAAGGAGTAAAATTGGATTATAAAATAGAATCACCAAAAATAAATAATGTCAAAAAATTAATTTTACTTATGAGAGTTATATGATATAATTTCATAATCATTATTTTATGTATTAAAAATCACATTAAAAATGTGATCGAATCATATATCACTTCCCTGAATTCCAATATGCTTCATAATTGAACAAACCAATGGTAGAATACATTTAAATTTATTAAAATTTTATAATAGTTCCCTATTAATACTAAAAATATCATATTTCTAATAGTTATTACATTTTCACAACTATCTATTAATAAATTTTCAATAACATCATCACTAATAGGTGTCTAATGTTTTGTTTTTCATTTATGTTCTAGTTTGAATGTTATGATCATTGTACTTTGATGACGGTTCCATAATATCCAAAATTTTATTTACTATTTAAATATCATATATATCCTCATTCTATACATATTGAGAGCCATATTTAAAAGGTAGAGATATAAAAATTCAGTACACGTTTAATTGATTTGGTAATCCATATATATACACACACTATGTTTTCATTTTTTAATGAAAACGAATAAATGGATGAAAAATATATATTTATTAGTAAAAAATAATAATAATATGAAAAATATCATATATATTTGTTAGATATGTCAATATAAATATTCATGTGTGGTGGGGATTGGAATTGATTCATATCACTATGTGGATGCACTAGACCATATATACACATGAGTGATATATTCTATTCCAATTTAATGAAATATTGGAGGATAAATGATTCTATGTAAATATATTTACATCTTATTATATTGATGATATTTTAAAAATAATATTATAATAGATAAAATATGTTTATAGATGGTGGAAGAATAAATTAAATTGAATGGTCTCGGTTAAAATTTATATTTCTTTTTTGAGTGGCCTCCTTTAGCATTTACTTAAGCCATAAATTTTTGATTCTAAGAGAAGACCAGATGATATTGGATAAATTTAATGAACATATGAAATTGTAGGTAAAGTTATTTCCCCATGAAATATATCTCAAAATTTAAAAATTATGGAATAAAGGAGGATCCCCTTTATAATTAAGGGAAATGACACTCATGGAATTTGTTGATTGATTTAAAAAATGATAATATAATTCTAATGTATAATGACCCTAAATTAAGAAAGATTATAATTTAACATAATATTGAATCTAATTATCTCAAATAAATAATAATTAGGCAATTTTATTGTTCATTTCTAACTAATATATTTGTTTATTCCCACCCCTCCCCCCACCACTATGGTAATCCTGTTTTAACATTTACCATGATAATAAATATTTATTATTTTTAATCAACATTATTAGAAAATACGAAAGTTTAATCATTAAAATTTGTGTTAATTTTTAATGAAAATAAATAATTCTTTTTAAAATTTAAATTTTAAATCAGTGGTATAAATTAATTTTGAAATATGATTGAAAAACGGTTATGAAACCCCATTTTTAAAAAAAAATCATTTTTATCATAAAAATGAATTTACATTCATTCTTTTACTAGTGAAAAAAATATAACAAAAGTTTTAAATATATTATAGAATATATAATTTATATATATCATTAATAACTTCACTTATTAATTATATAATTAATTTATTAAGATAGAAACACATTATTCACATAAATACAGTTTTAGGAAAAATAACTCTTTCTTCCTTAAAATGATTTTATGTTTATTTATAATAGTTAAATAATTATTTCATAGAATACAATTCATTAATTAATATAAATTATCAAAATATTTCATTCAAAGAAATTCTATAGTCATCAATTAACTTTTATAATATAAAAATATATAACATATATACAAATACATTCCTTAAATTATAGGACTTTTAATATTAATTTTTTCATTAAATAGAGTCCTTAAAAACATTTAAATCATTCAGACACCTTATACAAATATTTCATGTTATGGTTAATCATATTCACATATTTCAGTCTATAATATTGGTTATAAATGTATATTATATCAATTTTTATCTAGACTCATGGTTATGTTTAGTGTAAGCTATCAAATAATTCAAATGTATTTCAATGTTAATACATTTATAATATTGGGATCTCACATTCCAAATACCCTAAATTTTATTTCACTCTAGATATTACATCTTTATTTTATAAACAATTTGGATATATATACTTCAACACTTCCTATATTTTCCGTATTTCTTCCTTAAATTTTTTATTCCTTTAAATAAAATTTAAAATTTGAGCTCTTCTTTTCAGTAGCACTTAATCTTAAGAAGAAAAATATTTATATTTGTTTCCTTCATTGGAAATATTAAGGTCCATGGGTATAACCTATGAGGTCATTAAATATAAAGGTTCTTTTATGTACTTCCCCATGATAGATACATGGAAAACCTCATAAACATGAAACAATTTTAGTGGAAGCACTCTAAGATATGAAACCATCTCTATTTGATCATAAATCAATAAATGAATGATATATTTGGGGCTTATAGTTTCATTACTTCTAAATATCATAACATTCATCCATTGAAGAATTAATTGTAATATGTTGTCACTAGCATTGGATTCAATATCTCTAATTTTTTTCTAAATAACTAATATATTTACACCTATATGTCTTCATGTTCTATATAATGGATTTAAAATTGGTTTTCAGTTACTTATATAGATCAGGTCTCAATTAAATTATTTCACAAACATCATCCTATTAAATTTTAGTTTTTCACATCCCTTCATATGGTGATCCATATGTATCCATCTGAATAACCAACTAAAATATATAATCATAATAAAATTATATAGGGGTAAGGTACCAACCATTATTCAAATCCAAATAAAATGATCTCCAAATATCATCAAGGTATTAAATTTTACTCTATTAATTAATATCTATGGATGGATGATATTTAGTACTAAAACACATCTATTTTTACAAATATTTCTGAATAATTTACCAGAACATCAAGCTAATCCTTTTATATTGATAAAAATACATTAATTGTTTACTATATTCAATATTATAACATAAAAAATGTATATCCCTAAAATACTATCAAAATAGAAATATTATTTAATAGAAATGATTTGTGTTTACTTCGAAAGGTGATCAACTATATCCGAAATAGAATTAAAGAATTAAATGATTTTGGGATGTCTACTAATAAAAAATATGATTTTGTTTTCAAATTTCCATTTCATTTTTGTTAATATTCGGAGCATTTCCATAAATTTTTTACAGTTAGACATAAGATTCGAACATACCAATCATTGAGATACATATATTGAAATATATCCCATCTTGTTTCCCCGCCATAAATAATATTTCATATTTCACAACATCTTATTATATCTTAGAAGAATACATACTTATTATAAATGGAATTCATCAAATAGGACTATCAAATAAGTTATTGATTGGAAAATTATCATGTTCATGAACATTATCATTCCATTCTATTCAAGGTTGAACTCAAGAACATTTAACAACACCCATTTAATCTATAAATTTTCAGTATGTTTCATTTTAATAGTAACATATATATTTGGTTGAGAGTTTATTTGAAAACGATATGATTTATTTCCATATATCAATATTTCAAGATACATCCCCTGAAAACCAAAAACTTTTGGTCATTTTGTGATACTTATCATATATAATCAATCAGGATCCTTTTGAAATATATCATCAGACGTCTTTTCCTCATTCCAAAAGTGATAATTTATACGGGAAATGTAATATTAAGTCAACTTTGACCATATTATATAGAATAAATTCAACACTTTCGGGTTGAATATATACATTACTGTTTTATGATCATTATATATGAGAGACCAGTATTAAAAATATAATTCCTCCATATCATTAATGAAAAAACAATCTCAACTAACTCCGTATCATGGGTCCGATAATTTTTCTCATCAAAATTTAGTTTTGAGTGAGGTATAAGGTATTACAATATTATTATACATAAGAAATCATTCCTATACTTCTTTTATTCATCACAATAAATCAAAATCCATTCTTTACTATAGGGTAGTGTGATAAGCGTTTCAATAACTATCTTTTACATTATTTCATTTATGTTTTGGTCACATTCATTAGTCCAAAGGAACATGACTTCCTTATGAGTTATCATGGTGAGTGCAATTTATTTTTATAAAATATTCTTCAAAATGCATCAATTATATCCATCCAAATTAAAGATACTATTGATATCAGTCATAGTCATTGGGCTAGGTAAATGTTTAGTGACATCCCATTTTATTGAATTCACTAATATAACCTCAAAAGAGATTAAATAACCTGAAAAAAAAACATTTTGTTAAAAAAATTAACACTTGGTGAATTTTTTATACATATTCTCATTCCATTTGGTCATTAGTAAAATCCTACATGTATCTTTTTATTTTCCATATACTTTTAAAAAATAATAAGATCTTCTATTATGACGACCACAAAATGATAAAGGTACTATCTAAATATTCTATTCATTAAATTCATGATGATATCAGTGTAATTGTTAACTCCAAATTGAATCACTATATATTTATATTATGCATACATTGTACAAAATTTTCTCTCGGTATTTCATAACTTTTGACCCTCAATTGATAGTATTAAGGAAAATATGTATCCTTTTAGAAGTTTTGACCACCCCAAAACTGATCTAAATTATCTTTAAAATGCGGAATATGATACATATTAAAGATCATGATTGAATAACGTTTTGATTAATTAATATATAGTCTCATTGATCTATATTTACTTTTAAGAAAAAGAATAGGTACATCCCTAGGTTAGAAAAAAGGTCGAATTACTACATTATCATGATTCATCCAGAGTAGATTCATAAATTCCTATATGCCAATGATTTTCATTAAATATATAGTGTTTCAAAAAGGTGAATCACTGTGAATGAATTCTATTAAATATTATCATCACAAAATGTTAGAATACTAGGAAACTGTGATATCTCAACCCGGGTGTCAATAAACATTCCCCAAGCCGGTTGGCCACATGCCCTCTGGTGTGCCTCCCCATACACCAGAGGATGTAGAATATTTGCGGGGGTCTGGTAAGTAAGTCATGTGAAGACTAAACTATCTTTTATAATACTAAAACACTAAGGGGAAGAAATAACAATAACCAAGTGTGGAAGAATATAAATAACCAGAACAAATCCTTGTCATACGATCTTAAAAAACCAAAAAATAAAATACTCTACTAAAAGGTAAAAACATTATATGACAATGAATGTGTAAATTTTCAACAATTAATCTAAAATTAAAGACACAGCAACTCTAATGTGGGTCCCTAAATATGTCGTGTTCCCTCTCCCATTCATTAATAACAAACAAAAACCTATCCTAGGTCATTTACATTATCATTCCCTACCACAAAAAGTCTTTTTGAGTACCACTCAGATGGCCCGAATAGGGTTTGATTACATCATAGTAGGCCACCACCAAAAGTTTTTTAGACGAGTCTAGTCAAATGATAGCTCATGTAGTTCTATAAAGCTATAAATTCAATGCATATTTAAATACTAATCACATTGTTATTTAAACATTAAATCATCACATTTGGCCTAGTTCCCCTTCATGTTTTTCATTTGAATCATCATTCATTATTATCATTCATTGGATGTAGGATTCAATGCATAGCACTATAATATCTCACTATGTATAGGTCCTCATGACTAGCACCTTGAAATTTCATTAAGTGTCGTTATTCTTGACTAGAACTGTTTATATCATATAGTGTATGACTTCATACCTTACACCCCATAATCCCATTCTTAAATATCTATGGAGGAAGAACACCATTTCAAATTCCAAAATTATATTTATTTTATAACGCAATATTTGAAAACACAAAAATCTAATCCATTTAATCATTATTTAATTCACAATAATTTTCCACATCATCTCATTACTAATCCATCAATTTGTTAAACATTTAAAAAGTCATTTGTTCACTCAACAATTAAATAATCACATAATCCATTAATTAATTCCTCAATTATTTAATCAATTAATGTAATTCTCATTCCACAATTAATTCTTCACAAATTATTATCCATAAAAAATCCCAACATGTCATAATTAATTCTCAAAATTAATTATCATTGATCATATTTATGGCACATAATTAATTCATAAAATTAATTATCATTCATAGATATCATAATTTCATAAATAATTTCATCCTGTTAATTAACTTTTCATAACCAATTAAATATATCAATGAAAATATATCAACCCTTACTCAATCAATAAAACAGATAAAAATTCGGGACCCTTCCCTCGTCTGATTCATGATTCAATCGTCAATTAACCACCAAGGAAAATAACATGTCAAATCCACATTCCTAATTACACCAACTTTCAAATAAAATTATCAGGGGAGCATAGAATATCATAACTCGCAATCACATATCAAAATCACGACTATGGGAGTTCAATTTAGATGACCCACCTCTGCCTATTGATAGAAGATAGACCAACGGAAATCCCCAAAATCATAGAGGCACAAGTTTATTGATCAATCTCTATATCTATGTCCCCAAACCAAAATTAATATCAAACAAATAATGATCATGAAAAAATAGATCTAAATCCACAATCCTAGATCCAGATATCAACTCATAGGTTAATATCCCTGAAAATGGGGGATATATTCCATTAAAAGATCTAGAAATGAAAAGAAAAAAGAAAATGAGAAACATTGGGATGAAATCTACACCTAGGATCAACAATGGATCTTCAACCCATTATTTCTATGTCGATGAATGAAATTTTGATTGACCTAGAATCCATTCAGAAGGCTCTTAGATCCACCATGAACATTAAATCTTGAGCCAAGGTTGAACTAGCGTGGTTTCAGGGGTTCAGGTGGATTAAAAACCAATTTTTCGATTAAACTGCTCCATGGGAACAACTTCAACAGGGAGGCCACATGGTTAGAGAAAACCATTCACCAACCATGTTGTCATTCACTAACAACATAGTTTGATGGAAAATGTTCACAAACTTTGTGTGAACCGTGATGACCTCTACTCTTTGGATGGTTATGTTGCGCACGGTTTGGGAAAACCTTGCACAAATTGTGCAGAGCCCCCTGTCTACCCTCATTTTTGAAAATATCACCCAAACACACCCCATATCATACCCCAACCAAAATGTACTAAATAAAAAAATACAAAAAAAAATATGCATGAGATTTCTCTATAAAAGGTCAGGATCATACAATCTCCCCACCGTATAATAGCACATCCTCAAGCCATGCTCTTGAAAATCTCTACGATTAGAAGATAAAAAGATTGTTCTATTGATACCTTATGTCTTCTAACAATTCCAATATTTCATCTTGAACACTTCCATGTTTCCATAACACATAAAATAATGGAACAGTATTTACCGTAACACTATCTAATTGTGACCTTGCACATGTATCAGATGCTTCTTATAGGATTAATCTATCTCAAGGTCAACCTCTTCCATCTAAATTGCATGATAAGGATAAGGTTGATGCTGTCGTAGTTGTGACACATGTAAAACATCATTTATAGTGCTGAATTAGTGTGGATGTGCCAATTGGATTTCCACTTGCATGATTATCTCATGCACCAGAAACAGACCTGTAGACTTGGGAACTAAATTTCTCTACCTTTGAATCCTGTGGTGACCCAATATAGGAGACACTAAAAGGTATTCATGATCCCCATCTGTAAACTCATGTCATCTTCTATTTCTATCAATATAATATTTAGTTCTTCTCTGAGTTGTAGCCATACATTTCCAAATCAAATATACCTTCTCTCATGTCTCCTGAACAAGGCTCGATCCCTATAGCTCTGACTCCCCTACCTCTAACCAGCATAGTAGTGATCTAAAAGGTCTTCAATAAAGTACCTCATATGGTTCTATCAATATAGTTTCCGGATAACTGTTGTAATATGCTAACTCCACTAAATCTAGGTGCTTTCCCAAAGATCCAACAAAGTCAAGCATACATGATCACATTATATCAACTAATGTATGTATGGGACACTTTGATTGACCATTAGTTTGTGTGTTTAAGTTTGTACATAATTGAACATGCATACCATGTTCCTTATGTAAGCCCTAATAGATGTGTTATGTGAAGCGAGAATCATGAACTGAAGCTATAGTCCCCGAAACCCCATGCAAACACACTATCTCTCTCATGTACAGTTCACCAACAGCTCTACTATAAAGGTTTCCCTCATAAGAATGATATGTGATACCTTATTTAGTCGATCAAAAATGATCCAAATAGCATCATTATTTTTCATATAATATGGTTGTACTACAATGAAATCCATAGTACCATCATCCCTCTTCCATTCTGGAATAGGTAACGACAACAATAGGCCTCCAGGTCATTGAGGTTCTTCCTTCACCTACTAACAAGTGAAACATATATTTAGTAACCCTGATATCTCTATTTTCATTCATGTCGATTAAAATTTAAATCATGGGTCACAATACAATTTGTTAACCCCAGGATGTACCATTAACCTTGATGCATGAAATTCTCATATGAATTCTTCTCATATACTCATTATCACAACAACATGATTCTTTATAAAGTTTATCTCATCCACATTTATTATCATGTCTAAAGGTGTCTCGCCACCTTTAAGGATTTAACTTCATGATAAACACTTTGAATCCCCATACTACCAATTTCTGATCTATCTCCATATTATAGAATCTATTATTATAGAAACTAAATTCGTCCTTTCCAAACTCTCATACACTTCCACATGCATTTCCTCTATCAAATTCATCATATCCCTCTCTTCACTTTACTCATGTACCAACTGATTTTGAGTTTTCCAACTCAAATCATCATCCACACTAATCCCCTTTCTAGTTGAATATTCTTGTTCAAAAACACTGTACTGTAGAAATATTTCCCAACATTATTGTTGAAGATTAAATTCATACTGTGAAATGATGCAATTCATGCTTTGGTGATCTATAAAAACAAAAAACAATTAACCTTAATGAACGTGTCTCTGACACTTATGAGCATAAAACATAAATTCCATCTTGAGATCTTGCATAGGGTTATTCCTGTCATGTGTCCATAACTGCATGGACCCATACGAAACAACTTGATCCCCATGCATCAACACAACTATGAGGCTGATCCTAAATGTGTCACCATACAAAGTGTACTCCTCACCCAACTCAGGTACGATCAAAATTGGTGTCGATGTCAAGCACTTATTCAACTTCTGGAAACCAATCATACATGATTCTATATAATAAAACATTACGACTTTCATTCTCAATCATGTATGTTGTGCTATCGATTGAGAAAATTATTGAATAAACTTCATTTAATATCTAATAAATTCCAAAAAAAACATTGAATATCAAAGAAATTCATGGGATGATCCCATGAAATCATAGTTTTCACATATTCTGAGTCCATATGCGACACCTTAATCTCATATAACGTGGCTCAAAAAGACTACCCATTCAATCTAAAACTGACATTTATATTGTTTGGCATATATCAGATTCTCTACCAGTGTGCCCATGAATATTACATGATGTTTGGAATGAATTTCATGAGTCTTAGAGTACACCAAGATGTCGTTTAGAAAACCACCACAAAATGATCTACGAACGGATGAAAGATATTTTTCATTAAGTTAAAAAAATATTTCTAGAGAATTTTTCTACCAAAACAACATTTAAAAAAACTAATAAATTCCATACCTACTTCTGAAACCACTTCATGGTATATCATATTTCTTAACTCTCACCTGATGATACCCTGATCTCATATCAATCTTGGAGAACCAATAAGGCTCCTTCCGTAGGTCAAACATATCATCAATACGCCAAATAGTATATTGGTTCTTTATGTTCAATTTATTCAACATTCGATAATCAACAAAAAACTATAAACTTCAGCTGAACTTCCATGAAAAAAAAAGATGTGATCCCCAAGGCATCGTACTTGGATGAATAAGCAATTTAACCTCAAACTCCTCTAACAATGTTTTGAGATCATTAAGCTCAGACAGTACAGTTTAGTAAGGTTCAATAAATACTGACTCATCCCTCGACATGAGGTAAATAGTGAATTCAACATCCCTATTAGGTGGAAACCCTAAAATGTCTTCACGATGGTCATCCTGAAATTTTTAGGAATGTATGGATATCGCAATAGAGATAAATAACATACTGGTCAACCATAGGATATAAAATGGTCACTCTATTATAGTAACAATCTATGTGGGTTCATTATGTTACTTGTCAGCCTATAACCATAATCAGGTCAAAGACCATTATATCAAGGACATAGATATCCTAAATGAAATGATACCTTCTGTTCTCTAGAAAACATCCATTTCACAAATAGATATACATAGTCCATGTTCCCTAATGGTGTATTGATATTCATCAACACTATTATAGAATCCTCCTCTAGGATCAATCCATTAACAAAATATGCAGATATAGAGTAATGGGAGGTACCACTATCAAATATGTTAGTACCTATAGTATAGGAAACTAGAATATTACCTCTCACTATCAATGTGATAGCCTATGTGAACACAACTGTGTGTTGCTCTACATTTAATTGTCCCTCCCAAATTCATTGTGATTTCATATAAAACTCATGAATAACACCACTCTACTCATACAAGAACTCATACAATCAAGCACCGTGTCCACTACCTCTATTTCCACTTCTAGTATAACTGGTGATGCCAGACATATATGGTGTATAAGACCCCATTCCCACACTATGACTGTGAGAAGCTGATCCCTCAGCCCCATATTTCCACACCTTCATAATGAAATTCTATAGGTGTCCCATCATTCCACGAAACTGACACTCCACTGGCGGTCGGGGAGAATGCGTAAGACAGTTTTCCGGCCTACAACACTGGTTAAAAAACACATGAGTACAAACTAGTGTAACTATTTCTCTAAACACTCCACCTTGATTTCCACTATTCTAAATACGATTCTCATGACTATGCTTCCTGCACTCAGAAGGCACACTCCCAGATTAACCAGTTACAACTAACTCTCTATTACTTGAAGCCTCATTCATGTTTCCCTCTAAAATGTTAGCTTTATTAACAACTTCTGATTATTTATACAGCCTAAATATATGTAGTTGGGAATTAACATCACACTTCAGTCCATACTCAAATTATTTTGTGGATGAAGCCTCATCTCCTTCAATAGTTGGAGAAAAATGTTTTAAATATGTCAAATGTTCATTATACTCCATTATTGACCTGATTCCTCGGGTAAGATGCATAAACAGTAAAGTTTTCTCTTGTCTCATCAGGTCTGTATAGAAGTGTTCCATGAAATTCTCCAGAATTTACTTCCATAACATATCATCTTTCTGTCCAGATCATACATGAATGTCCCACTGAATCTTTGCTTTACCATATAGCATATAAGAATCCAACACGACCCTCCACTCAATCAACGTCTCTAAATGGACTTGTATCATCTCTATAGGCATAATCCAAAATTCATCACACTTTGTTCCACCATCTCTATTAAAAGTAAGATGGTTTTGAAGGTGAAACTCCCTTGTTAGCACATACATTCTTTTCTGAACTTGCCTTGGGTGACACTCCATGAATTACATGAAATGAGAAAATTAATATAAAACAAATAATGATCATGAAAAAATAGATCTAAATCCACAATCCTAGATCCAGATATCAACTCATAGGTTAATATCCCTAAAAATGTGGGATATATTCCATTAAAAGATCTAGAAATGAAAAGAAAAAAGAACATGAGAAACATTGGGATGAAATCTACACCTAGGATCGAGAATGGATCTTCAAACCATTATTTCTATGTCAATGAATGAAATTTTGATTGACCTTGAATCAATTCATATGGCTCTTAGTTCCACCATGAACATTAAATCTTGAGCCAAGGTTGAACTAGCGTGGTTTCAGGGGTTCAGGTGTTTTAAAAAACAATTTTTCGATTAAACTACTCAATGGGCACAACATCAACAGGGAGGCCACATGGTTAGAAAAAACTGTTCACCGACCATGTTGTCCTTCACTACCCACATAGTTTGATGGACAATGATCACAAACTTTTTGTGAATCGTGACGTCCTCTACTCTTTAGATGGTTAGGTTGCGCATGGTTTGGCCAAACCTTGCCCAAATTGTGCAGAGCCCCCTGTCTACCCTCATTTTTGAAAATATCACCCAAACACACCACATATAATACCCCAACCAAAACGCACTAAATAATAAAAATAAAAATAAAAAATATGCATGAGATTTCTCTAGAAAATTTCAGGATCATACAATCTCCCCACCGTATAATAGCACATCCTCAAGCCATGCTCTTGAACATCTCTACGATTATAAGATAAAAAGATTGTTTTATTGATAGCTTATGTATTCTAACAATTCCAATATTTCATCTTGAAAAATTCCATGTTTCCATAACACATGAAATAATGGAACAGTATTTCCCGTAACACTATCTCATTGTGACCTTGCACATGTATCAGATGCTTTTTATAGGATTAATCTATCTTAAGGTCAACCCCTTCCATCTAAATTGCATGAGAATGATAAGGTTGATGCTTTCGTAGTTGTGACACTTAGAAAACATCATTTATAGTGCTAAATTAGTGTGGAAGTACTAATTGGAATGCCACTTGCATGATTATCTCATTCACCAGAAACAGACCTGTAGACTTGGGAACTAAATTTCTCTACCTTTGAATCCTGTGGTGACCCAATATAGGAGACAGTAAATGGTATTCATGATCACCATCTGTAAACTCATGTCATCTTCTATTTCTATCAATATAATATTAAGTTCTACTCTGAGTTGTAGCCATACATTTCCAAATCAAATATACCTTCTCTCATGTCTCCTGAACAAGGCTCGATCCCGACAGCTCTGACTCCCGTACCTCTAACCAGCATAGCAGTGATCTAAAAGGTCTTAAATAAAGTACCTCATATGGTTCCATCAATATAGTTTTCAGATAACTATTGTAATATGTTAACCCCACTAAATCTAGATGCTTCCCCAAAGATACAACAAATTCAATCCTACATGATCACATTATATCCACTAATGTATGTATGGGACACTCTGATTGACCATTATTTTGTGTGTGGAAGTTTGTACATAATAGAACATGCATACCATGTTCCTTATGTAAGCCCTAATAGAAGTGTTATGTGAAGTGAGAATCATGAACTGAAGCTATAGTCCACGGAACCCCATGCAAACACACTATCTCTCACATGTACAGTTCACCAACAGCTCTACTATAAAGGTTTCCCTCATAAGAAATATATGTGATTCCTTATTTAGTCGATCCAAAATGATCCAAATAGAATCATAATTTATCATATAATATGGTTGTACTACAATGAAATCCATTGTACCATCATCCCTCTTCCATTCTGGAATAGGTAACGACAACAATAGGAATCCATGTCATCGAGGTTCTGCCTTCACCTACTAACATGTGAAACATATATTTAGTAACCCTGATATCCTTATTTTCATTCATGTCCATTAAAATTTAAATCATGGGTCACAATACAATTTTTTAACCCCAGGATGTACTCTCAACCTTGATGCATGATATTCTCATATGAATTCTTCTCATATACTCATTGGCACAACAACATGATTCTTTAAAAAGTTTATCTCATCCACATTTATTATCATGTCTAACGGTGTCTCCCCACCTTTAAGGATTTAACTTCATCATAAAAACATTGAATCCTCATACTACCAATCTCTGATCCATCTCCATATTATAGAATCCAGTATTATAGAAACTAAATTCGTCCTTTCCAAACTCTCCTGAACTTCCACATGCATTTCCTCTATCAAATTCATCATATTCCTCTCTCCACGTTACTCATGTACCAACTGAGTGTGGGTTTTCCAACTCAAATCATCATCCACACTAATCCCCTTTCTGGGTGAATATTCTAGTTCAAAATCAATGTCCTATAGAAATATTTTCCAAAATTATTGCTGAAGATTAAATTCATAATGTGAAATGATGTAATTCAAGATTTTGTGATCTGTAAAAACAAAAAACAATTTACCTAAATGAATGTGTCTCTGACACTTATGAGCATAAAACATATATTCCATCTTGAGTTCTTGCATAGGGTAATTCCTGTCATGTGTCCATAACCGTATGGACCCATATGAAAAAACTTGATCCCCATGGATCAACACAACTATGAGGATGATCCCAAATGTGTCACCATACATAGTGTACTCCTCAACCAACTCAGGTACGATCAAAATTGGTGTCGATGTCAAGCACTTATTCAACTTCTGGAAACCATTCATACATTCTTCAATATAATAAAACATTACGACTTTCATTCTCAATCATATATGTTGTGTTGTCGATTGAGAAAAGTATGGAATAAACTTCATTTAATATCTAATAAATTCCAAAAAAAACATTGAATATCAAATAAATTCATGGGATTATCCCAAGAAATCACAGTTTTCACTTGTTCTGATTCCACATGTGACACCTTAATCTGATATAACGTGGCCCAAAAGACTACCCATTCAATCCAAAACTGACATTTATATTGTTTGGAATATATCGGATTCTCTATCAGTGTACCCATGAAGATTACATGATGTTTGGAATGATCTTCATGAGTCGTAGAGTACACCAAGATGTCGTCTTGAACACCACCACAAACTGATCTATGAACGGATGAAAGATATTTTTCATTAAGTTCAAAAATATTTCTAGAGAATTTTTCTACCAAAACAACATTTACACAAACTAATAAATTACATACCTACTTCTGAAACCACTTCATGGTATATCATATTTCATAACACTCACCTAATGATACCCTGATCTAATATGAATCATGGAGAACCAATAAGGCTCCTTGAGTAGGTCAAACATATCATCAATATGCCAAATAGGATATTGGTTCTTTATGTTCAATTTATTCAACATTCGAAAATAAACACAAAACTATAAAATTCAGCTGAACTTCCATGAAAACAACATATGTGATCCCCAAGGCGATGTACTTGGATGAATAAAACATTTAACCTCAAACTCATCTAACAATGTTTTGATATCATTGAGCTCAGACAGTACTATTTAGTAAGGTTCAATAAATATGGACTCATCCCTCGACATGAGGTAAATAGTGAATTCAACATCCCCATTAGGTGGAAACCATAAAATGTCTTCACGATGGTCATCCTGTAATTTTTTGGAATGTATGGATATCACAACAGATATAAAGTACATACTGGTCAACCATAGGATATTAAATGGTCACTCTATTATAGTAACAATCTATATGGGTTCATTATGTTACTTGTTAGCCCATAACCATAATCAGGTCAAAGACCATTATATCAGTGACATAGATATCCTAAAGGAAATGATACCTTCTGTTCTCTAGAAAACATCCCTTTCACAAATAGATATACATAGTTCGTGTTCCCTAATGGTGTATTGATATTCATCAACCCTATTATCAAATCCTCCTCTAGGCTCAATCCATTAACAAAATTTGCAGATATAGAGGAATGAGAGGCACCACTATCAAAAAAGTTAGTACCTATAGTATAAGAAACTAGAATGTTACCTATCACTATCAATGGGATAGCCTATGTGTCCACAACTGTATGTTGCACTACATTTAATTGTCCCTACCAACTTCATTGTACTTTCAAATAAAACTCATGAATAAAACCACTCTACTCATAAAATCACTCATACAATCAAGAACCGTGTCCACTACCTCTATCGCCACTTCTAGTATAACTGGTGATGCCAGACATATGAGGTGTATAAGACCCCATTTCCACACTATGACTCTGACAAGATGCTCCCTCAGCCCCATATTTCCACTCCTTCATAATGAAATTCTATAGGTTTCCCATCATTCCATGAAACTGACACTCCACTGGCGGTCAAGGAGAATGCGTAAGACAGTTTTTAGGCCTACAACACTGGTAAAAAAACACATGAGTACAAACTCGTGTAACTATTTCTCTGAATTGTCCACCTGGCTTTCCACAGTTCTAAATAGGATTCTCGTGACTATGCTTCCTATCCTCAGAAGGCACACTCCCTAATCAACCAGTTACAGCTAACTCTCTATTACTAGAAGCCTCATTCATGATTCCCTTTAAAATGTTATCTTTATTAACAACTTCTGATTATTTATACAGCCTAAATATAATCACTTGGGAATTAACATCTCACATCAGTCCATACTCAAATTATTTTCTGGATGAAGCCTCATCTTCTTCCATAGTTGGAGAAAAATGTTTTAAATATGTCAAATGTTCAGTATACACCATTATTGACCTGATTCCTCAGGTAAGATGCATAAACTGTGAAGTGTTCTCTTGTCTCATCAGGTCTGTATAGAAGTGTTCCAAGAAATTCTCCAGAATTTACTTCCATAACATATCATCTTTCTGTCCAGATCATACATGAATGTCCCCCTGGATATTTGCTTTACCACATGGCATATAATAATCCAACATGACCCTCCACTCAGTCAACGTCTCTAAATGGACATGTATCATCTCTATAGGATTAATCCAAAATTCATCACCCTTTGGTCCACCATCTCTATTAAAAGAAAGATGGTTTTGAAGGTGAAACTCCCTTGTTAACACATACATTCTTTTCTGAACCTTCCTTGGGTAACACTCAATGAATTACATGAAATGAGAAAATTTATCTTGGAACTATTCCCCTTCTTCTTCAGATTTCAGTAATGGTTCCTGAAGCTCCTTGTCTAGATGTTCATTCTAGGCCATATACCTCATTCCCTCCCTCAACAAGTGTTTTAGAGGAATATCTCTATGAATCCAAACACATGTCTAAGGTCTCATAACACGACATTAAAACATTTACCTAAGAGGAAAAACTAAAATATCATGTTTCAGCATGTCCTGTCTCACATTTCTTGCTACACAGTCAACACCGACGCTTTATCACTACCCATGACCATCCCACTCCTAGGTTTTGTTTAATAAAGGTTCTTATATTCTCATTAATTTATCAAGATACTAATGAATCTCATTATATAAAATTAATTAATTCATCGATCAATTAATTAAACATATTCATTTCATCGATAGAGGTTCTCATTAGACACCCTTTCATTCCCATTTTTCATCATCATTTCATCCTCAATATAAGGAAACCATTTCATGTTCAATAACATACCCATAACCTATTTTTATGTTAATGTCTAGAATGATGCATGACACTGAATCCTTGAGTGCCTAAAATGATGCATGCAAACTCAAGTATCGTTCCACTTTTGGACACGAATCAAAATTAATCGACCTTTAAAACATGTATCACATCACACCCCAAGTGCATCACCGAAGGTAAAATAATTTCACACTGTAATAAAAAACTACAATCACAAACATCCCACCTAGTTTACTCAGATTTTCCCTCAACCATGCGTTTGACACTCCCAAGCATGAGCTCATTAAAAAGGATCAACACTTCCTAATCCCCTATCTACCTATCCCAAAATAGTATGAAAAAATTAGAAGAAATAAAATAAAACTACTATGATACCACATTGCGACGTCCTGACCCTGGTGCCATTAAATATTTCCCCGATCTGGTTGGACACAAGCTCTCAAGTGAGCCTCCCCATATGCAAGAGGGTGCCGACTTGTAGTGTGGTTAGGTTAAGTAAGTATTTGGGGGACAATACCCTCTTTTATCATAATAAAACACCATTGGAATAAAATAATAATAACCACGTAAGGAAGCATACAAATAACAAAAAAATACATGTTATACGACAGTCAAAAACAGAAAACTACAAAACTCAACTAAAAGTTAAAAACATTTTTGATAATGCATGTGTCATGTTTTTACAGTGAAAATGAATATAAATACACAACCACTTCAATAAGGGACATAAACCATGTTTGGTTCCCTCTCTCATGCTTCAATGCCAAACGATAACATATTCGAGGGCCTTTCCCTTATAATGTCATATAACAACAATGTCTACCTAGGGACCGATCAGGTGGCCCAAATAGTGTGAGAGTTCAACATAGTAAGCCACCACCAACAGTGTATAAAATGTATCTAGTTAAATGTTATTGTATTCAGATCTATGATGAAATAAAGATAATGCATAATTAAACAGTCATCATAATTTCATTTAATCCTTAAATCATATCATTACATCCAGTTTCACATTATGTTTACCATTTGAATCATCCTACATTATTATCATTTATTTGGTGTAGGTATCCATGCCTAAAAGCCTAAAATATCATTGATTATAGGTCCTCATGCCTTGGAAACTAAATTATCATTGATTTTAGGTTTTCATTCTTAGCTCTCTTGAGCTCATTCATTATAGGTCGTCATGCCTAGCACCCCATAATCTCAATCTTGGATAACTATTGGGGATGAAATCCATATCCATGTCCTAACATCTAATTGGTATAGACCTCTATATCTGTCACCTCAAAAAACCCATAAATTTAATCCATACTTAATTCAAAATAATTTTCCACATCATACGATTACTAATCCCTCAATTATTTTAACATTTCAGAGGCCATTAATTAAAACAATATTTAAATAAGAACACAAATCAGTAATTAATTAAATAATTAATTAATCAATAAACACTATTCTCATTCCATAATTATTTCCACAAAAATAATTATCCGTATAGAATATCAACATTTTAAAATTATTTCTCACAATTAATTATCTTGGCTCAACATTATGGAATATAATTAATTCATACAATTAATTATCTTTCAATTTCAACATCATTTCATAATTTATTTTCACCTAATTAATTATATTTTGTCAATCAATTCAATATAAAAAAAATCTCAACCCATATTCAATACTAAAAAAATTCAATTTAGGACCCCCCATCATTTCGTTCATTATTCAATCATCAATTAATTAACAAGGAAAATCACCTGTAAAATACACATTTATAATTAATAAAATTTAAGAATACAATTATCATGGGATGAAGGAAAATATTAACTCACAAACAGAACTCAAAAATGAAATCTATTAGAGTTTGATTTAGACTACCTATCTTACTTTATGGAAGGAAGTTATCCCCACAAAAATCCCCAAAACGCGAGTGCCACAATATCGTCGATCAAAATCCATATATAAATCCTAAACCATGATTAAGATCAAATGTATCAAAACATTTCATAACAATATCTAGATCCAAGATCCTAGATCTAGATATCAGGTTCAGATCCAAGAAAAATATTGATGATCTTCCATGAAATAATCTATAATGTATAATATAAAACAATGTGAGAAACAACGAGATGATATCTACAATCCAAAACAAGAATGGATCTTTGGTCCAGGTTTTCAATCATGATGAATGAAATTTGGATTTCCGAGAAATTAGTATAGAAGGCTCTAAGATCTCTTAGAAATTGTCAACACTAAGCATGAGTAACACTAGAGAGGATTTAGGGGTTTAGGTGGTTTGAAAACCAATTTTCAGATTCAACTGGTCAGCGTGCATGTTTTCACATGGGAGGTTGCACAGTTAGTCCAATATATTTTCCAACTATATGATTTTCCACTTCCCTACACAGTTCGATGGTGCATGGTTATGAATTACATTGTGACAACCATGCTGACATCCACTATCTATATGATTATCTTGCACAAATTTTGGACAAATTGTGCTCAAACCGTGCACAGTCTTGTTTCTTCACATGTTTCTTAAAAACATAACCCAATCAAACCCCAGTTAATACCTCAAGACAATTATACATAAAAAAAAATAATGTGAAAACATTACATCGATTTCTCTAGAAAAGGCACAGATCTCACAAAAACTCATCTATAAATACAATGATAAACTCCCATTAAATAGGTATATCTTTTATATTGAGTTTCTATATAGGATTTTTAGATAAATATCCAATATAAATAGGAATTATGAATAAAAAAATGGAATATATATCAATTGGAAGTTTGTATTCATCATTTCACTGCTAAATATATATACATTGGTTCAGAATATAATATTTAATTTCCCTTACTTTAAAATTGTCATGGGTTCTCTATAAAAAAAGTCTTCCTGTAAATAAATTAAAAAAAATTCTTCTAGAGGTTGAATATTGATATTCTTCAATAGATGTTTTCCACATACTTAAACTAGAGAAAAATCATAAGCATGTGACTCAATCATTGTTACATTCATAGTTTTCACTAAAAATTTAATATCTACTAATTGAGATGGTGAGTGATAACATTTATAATTATTTAGATATAAAAAAGTAAGTTTGATAAGAATAATATAATTCATTAGTATTTATAGATTATGTATTATTTGTAAATTTCACTGATTAATTACCATAACACACATACATGGTAAGGATTGATAGATAGATCCTATTATCCCTATGATTAAGAGGTTGTTGACATCTATCATTTTCATTTACCATCCTTTAAAAACCCCTTCTCGTTATTACATATTAATTCATGATTACATACATAAATGTAAACATAATATAGATGATATGATCAATATGTATAGTGTATTGGGAATTATGTTCAATACTTAACAAATAAAAATATTTAAGTACAATATTTTTAGTTAAACCATAATTAACATTCTTGTACATAAAAATACATGGGATAACCCCTAGACATACATAAGAAATGGGGGAGCTATAAAACATTGTAACGGAATAATCATGGAATTATTTGAATAAAGTAATAGGTGTTAAACAATAGATATATCAATGGTACATAAAATGGGTTAAAATAATAAAAATTAATAATAAAATTTATTTATAATGAGGGCATATAGAAACTATGGGAAATGAGAAAATAACATAAAACCCTACATCATAAACATAGGTCAATGAAAATTGGTGACAAATCATACTGGGAAAAGACCAATGATGGATTTTTTTAACTCTCTAGTCCCTTGCATGATGTCTCATGAGACTAAAATATTACAAAAATTCCTTAGGGTGTTTTATATGTTTTGGTGCACCGAAAATTTTTATTTCATTTCCATTCATAAGTATTGAACATAGAATATATGATAATGAATCATTAATTATCATATTATATTAAAAAATCAAGGAGTATGTAAAAAATACACGTATCTCCCTAATAAATAAATATATGTGAATATAGGTGAACAACCGTTATAGGAAATGGGTACTGGTATTCACTGCAAAATTAATTTTCGTGGAAAATCATATTGATATTTCAGCAGTAAATTGACATTACATAAAGATTCATAAAGTCGGTTGATGGGAGAGAAAGTGGTATCTCATAAATTTGGAATAAAATGAAAACTAATTGGAAAATTTATATACAAATACCAATATTCTTAACATGAAATATAGTTTATATGATAATGAATAAACTTGAATAATGTGTGGAACATAAAGAAACATTACCTTGAGAGTGTGAATCCAAATTCTGGAACGATGTTTCTTGAGAGCTTGTGGGGCACTATAGGATGAATATATAGATGGAGGGGAAGATTAAGGACATTCTCTAATTATTTTAATTATGATAAATTTTATAATGTATGGGTATATATATGAAATGATAGGGGAATTATTTATTATTTCTCAAACATAAGTTTTGCACTCTATAGAATAAAATAACCAAAAACACATACCTTCCAATGGTTCTCCCAATAGATTCTTCTCAAGGGGAGTGGTAATCCTTATATTATACGCACTAGGGCCAAAATTAGTAAAATAATACTTTTTCTAGGTTAAAGTAAGTCTTAATGTAAAGAACTGATTTTAAAACATTAAAATATATTTTTTGTTTTGGAAGATTAAAAATGGATTTATAAAATCAATAAAACCAAAAAATATTTCTAATGTAAAATATATATTCGGTCCTGGATTCCCATTATGGTTTTTTAAAATAATTTTTAGTGATTATGATGTCATTATACAGACCATATATTTATATACTTATAAATTTTTACCATAACATTTGATTGTCCCCCAAAATTATAGAAAATTAAACATTGGATAATTTCAAATTTATGATTGAAAAAATAAAATTTATTATATAATATAATTTTATATTTATTTAAATTTTCACTTTTAGAATACAATCATCATTTTTCGAGAAATACTGTGTTTTTTAATAACAAGAGTTTTGAACCCTTATAAAAATTACATATGACATCATAAAAATTATAAAATCATATAAATTTCATTAAAAACTATCAAATAATAATCTTTTATTAAAATCTTTATTATTTGAAAAACTAATTAATTCATGTCAAGAAACATCGTAATTGATGTTTCAAATTATTGAAAAATAAATTTTTTTATATAAAATTATAATTTTTATCAGACTAATTTCACAAGAATTTATAATGTAAAAATTAAAAATGAATAAATATAATAATTATTAAAATTAAAATTAAATATAAATAAGCATACAATTTGTATTATTTTGGATTTTTTTAAAATTATTTTTACCCTTAATTGACATATTTTCCTTTAATCATGGTAATTATTATTTACAATAGTTCATATTCATATTGATCACAAATTAAGTTTATATTATTAACTGTTATTATTTATGATGATTTGAAATTTTATATCCATTTTATCAATATCCATTCACTAATCTGGGAGAATTTAATTTAATATAAACCTGCTGTTGGCGCCCAAAAATCCATAACTCTCGGAGGGAGTTTCAAAATAAAGAAGCGAAGTCATATTCGGAATCAAAGGCATGATCCGAAGGCCAGAGAAGTGGTGCGCGAAAAATTGGATGTGGTGCGTGAAAAAAGATGTCCCATGCGGAAGGAACTCGGGATTCGCGAAAACTCCCTGCGCCGGCGCATAATAATTTCACGCCTACGTCCCGCGTGGTTGATGTTTTTGCACCGCCGTCCCTGTCATGCAATTATTTCGTTCTTCGCCTGGATTCTGCGCCGGAGGTCACCTATAAATAGAAGGTGACCCCGAACGGTTTGGGGTTTGAGGAATCCGAAGCGACACTCGTGCGTTCAATTTGGCTCCCCCCGCGCGCAAGATGACATCCAGGTAATCCCTCATTTCGCGCAACCATGCCCTGGAGTTCACCTTTGCGCGCAACTCCACCGGCTTCAGTGAATTTTCCCCCTCCCACGGGTTCCATCCTTGCATGTAATACCCTGCCTTTCACCCAAAACCCTGAACGTAATTCCTTCTTCGCGCGCAATTCCATTGCTCCAATTGCGCGCCATCGCAGTCTTTTGCGTGAAAACCTTCCCTTTTGCGCACAAAGCCCAAGACCTCTCACCTTAACGCCCCTTGTCTACCCCCTGCACCGGCACCTGTTGTCTCCCCTGCCGGGCATGCTCTCCAAGCATTGTTTTCCCATACGGCCTTCCAGGCTCGTGCAAAGTAACCTCAAGGTCCCTTGGGCCGTGATTCCCGTTGTGTTGCTTTTCCTTAGGCTTCTCCGCATAGGCACCCTAACGTCTATTGCTCCTTCATATAGCCACGCTAACGTGGACCCCCCGGTGGTTTTCCCTGCGGCCCCCTTCGCAACGGCCTTGCCGATGCCTTACCTCCCCCAAGGGGTATAGGGTGTTTGGCATGTAAGCCCTAGGGGTGAGAAGCAAACCCACCTCATCCAAGATGCAGGACGTTAAACTGCTAAGGACCTCATCCTTAACACAAGATGTTAAACTGTGGTCCGACCCCGTGCCTCGCACACAGGGTCCCCCCAACATGGACATTGTTAACGCCACTCGTCTCCACGGGAATGGACTCTTCCTCACATGTAATGATATCCTCCTTGTCGGAGCGGCGTTTGTCCGCAGGGGAAGGGCCCCCTCAGAGCGTAAGCCCCTAGCCTTTCTTGCGGATGACTGCACCCTTGCATCTCTGTACTTCCCCACTGCCAAGGCCAGTGGAGTCCTTTTCCTACTACGCTTTGTCGCACCATGGGCCTCCACCCTGGAGTAAGCACCAGCACCAAGGTCTGCTAACCACGTGTAAGCCCCTGTTTCCACTTTGGGCCACTCAACGCGTAAGCCCCATTCCGCTTCTCACAGACGCACCCTTCGTGACGTGATCGTCTAGTCCCTGCTGCCTCTTGTTTCCCACACCGAGCATGACTCACAAGGTCTTAGAGCGTGCATCGACCATGACATCATCTTATGGGCCACCCCGGAGCATAAGCCCCATCCCAGCGAACTATGTGGACTTTTATTCCTGCTAACACATGGTATGTAGGAAGCCTCCACGAGGTTCAAGCCCACCACCCGGTCGTCCCGACCTCTCCATGTCGGTTCCCTGACCACCTTGGGCCGCCTCAGAGCGTAAGCCCCAATCCCCTCATCCCACGTGACGTTAAACTGGATCTCGTCCCGCATGATGTTAAATTGTATCTTGTCCCGCATGACGTGAAACTGTATTCCCCCTCTTGGGCCGTCTCAGAACGTAAGACCCATGTCTCACTCCACCATCCATCCTGATCCTTACCCGGGCCGCCACATTCCGGTGAGATCATGCCACCCCATCCCACTCCATAGCATCTGGAAAGCCGCCCATGTGCTGGCCCCAACATCGGTGTTCCCCCCTAGGGGCCCTTCAAACCGATTCATCTCCGCAAGACGTTAAACTCGCGACATACCCCATGTTAAACATGGTAATCTGAGAAAAGCCTCAAATGGTACACATTCCCCTCGTCTGATGTGGGATGCCTCGGGCTTTCACACCCTCGAGAAGCCCTGTGATGAGGGACAGAAGAAAGACATGCCAACGACACCCCAACATGACCATTCTCCTCACCGAAGGTTGCTGCCCCGACAAGACCCCTTGGAGCATCGTGATGGAAGCAGCGTAATTAACTGGCGTCCATGTAGATATGGCGCCAGGAATGAGCTTCACAAACCCATCTTAAATCTATGAGGGAGACCCAGACTAGGTGATGAGCTCCGAGGAGGAATCCACGGAAGGAAGAACCGACATCCAATCATCCCGGTTTCGATCAAGGAGCAGACGTCCCTGAACAAGGAACGGATGCCACCGACATTTGTAAATCGGGAATGTGGGGTAATAAGCAGCGTGTCCTCCACAGACGGATGTGCGCGCCCCGGCGAAAGCATCGGAGCTACAAAAATTGTGAACCCGACGTGAAGCTCTTCTCCTCAATATGGGGAATGGTAGCCGTCGGGGCGTCGGATCCACAAAAATGGTGAACCCGACGTGAAGCTCTTCTCCTCCATACGGGGAATGGTAGCCGTCGGGGTGTCGGATCCACAAAAATGGTGAACCTGACGTGAAGATCTTCTCCTCAATACGGGGAATGGTAGCCGTCGGAGCGTCGGATCCACAAAAATGGTGAAACCGACGTGAATCTCTTCTCCTCAATATGGTGAATGGTAGCTGTCGAGGCGTCGGAAGAATAGCATGTCACTAGGTCCGGGTAACCCTCACCGGGACGTGAACCCACAAGGGGTCGAGGCCGTCAGGACGTTGACTACTCTGTTCTGCGACGCCGTCAGCATGGATCCCTCTCGCCGACCATGAAAGACGGAATGACGCTGGGCCTTGGTTGTTGGTCTCCTTTCCTGTTGATAATAATGGGTTCATCTCCTTGCTTCCAGGAATCAGATCACTGCATTCGGAACTCGGTCGCCACCTTCCCACCGACACAAGGGCAGTGGCAGTACTGACGTGGCTACCCCACACAGTCTCTCCCATTTCACAGCCGCTCCGACTTCGACCGCTGTAGCAGTCGGGCACTTGTGCCCCCTCTCCCCGTCAGAAATCATCTAGCGGAGGGTGATCAATGACCAGATTCGTAGGTATGACGAGGAAGGGGTCATCCCCAACAGGGGCATGGCCCATTTGGATCTAGAGACGGCTACACCTCACCACCAATGCTGCCCTCGAGGGCCGCGCAGGGAGCCACCACTCCCCACGATAACGTTCAACCACTTCGGGAGTCTATCCCTGGAGCGCCTTAACACATCACTCCCCTATGCCAATGAGGTGGGGGATGTCCGGGTCTACCCAATCGGTGATCCATCCCAAGGGTTAACGGCAAGAACCCCCACCAGGATGCATTGACGTCGCCACCCGAATCACCGAGCTGAGGAGTAGGAAATCTTCATTCCCACACCGCCGGTTCCGGCCCATCTGACACGACGCTAGCGTCGGGCACGAGCGGGAGAAAATGCCTGTCCTGGGGCATCAACATCAATAACCACTATGTCCCGAGACACTACTGACTCCTATTACCAGATCCCCGCACATGTTAAGCAGGGGAAGCCACGTGCCCAACTGGGATCGAAACCCCGACCGCCCTGTAGGAAAGTTGGGTCGAATCTCCCGGTCGCGGACACTGGCAATGGCCACTGCGGACCAATCCGTGGTAGTGCCGCTCAGCATAAAGGCTCATTCCGTGCCTTCAATCTGGAAAGCCAAAAGCTTCTTCACGGCAGCTATGCTCTGGGTATGACTCCTTCTAGTGCCCGCTGCATGGGGTATGAGGTCACTCCCCCTACTGTAGGCCGCGAGCATGGAGCTATTGTGTATCATATCGCCCACTCACATGGAGGTCCTCCCCATTTCCCTTTCGACATCTGTCCCAGTGCTTCTCGCACCTCGGCCCTCGGTCCCCTCTTCCCCAGCTCTATTGTGGCTGGGGGAACCTATGACGGAAATCGTCCTTACCCTAAGGAGCTACCCAGGGGCAGGAAGGTCGGGTGTCGTCGCCGTGGGAGGAATATCAGGGGAGTCCGGATGGAAATTAGACCAGTCCGTTTCACGGATTCTGAGGTAGAGTATGACTCGATGATGGAACCATCCCCCCAACCCTTCGAGTTGAGGGCAAGGATGGGGACGCGACGCATCTGTCTCGTACTCCCCAAATGCGAGATCTGTATGATTCCCTCCAGCCTTCGAAGGTATATCAATGAGGATGAGGACTTGGCTCACCGCCAATGGTCAAGCTCGCAGTTGCCACTGGCCTCCATGGAAGCACCTCCCTCCCCTGTTAGGGAGGGTGAGGAACTTTTCTGGGGACCAAAAGATGAATTGTGAGGCGATACACCCTTGGCGAGCACCGACGCTGTGACAGGAGGTCGATTCGCCGGCCCATCCTATCACGACGTGGCAGCCAGGGCACTGCAACCCCTGGAGGATGTCACAGGGATCGTTGGTCAATCGGCCTATTCATCGTATTCCCCGGTGGCCAGCCCACCGCCCTAGTGGCCTACCTCGGCGCCATTTCCAATTCCCCGACTTTCCTTGGTGTACGAGATGGGGCGGAAGGTTCCGGACCCCGAACCGGAGCCGTGGAGCTTCTGGACCATTCTTGCAAAGGGCCACTTACCTGGGACGTTTTGGCCGGTCGCATAGTCAGATTTCAATGTTTCAGAGTCACTCACCCTGGGAGAGTTCGAATGCTTCCTCCAGATTATTTAGGTGACTCATTCTCACCTCCTCCATCAGCTATCGCCTTATCCCGGGAGCCAAGCGCATCTCGAGGAGATCGGTGAGCAGTTCCATCGAGTCGACCTAGCAGCACTCCCCGCGGTCCGGCACCCCGAGTCGCTGGACCACCACGAGGCCCTCCAGCAACAATGCGTCCAGATTTTTCATGTACTACGCGGAGTTATTGAAAAATCCACCCCCATGCGCACGTCTGCAGATGGGGGCAGTACGCTTATCTCCTCTTCTGTGCGATCCGCCGACAGCCCGATACCCTGGGCGGCAAGAGGGAACGTCGCCAAAGGCAGTCGTAGTCAACATGGCTGACCCTTCAGATGAGGGAAACATTGTGGAGCCCCTTGACGGGGACTCACCCCTCGAGGACGGGCTGCTACTGGACCCATCTAGGAGGATTACTCGCCAACAGAGGAGCCTCCTAGGTCTCCCTCTACCCACGGAGGCACTGACACTAGGCCAAAACATCAGCAAGGGTAAAGAGCCCATTGGGTCTTTCAAACTCGCTGGCACATCTACCTCAGTGAAGAAGGTATAGGAAGAACTTGAGAAGGCCACATTGCGCCAATAGCTTGCTGAGAAAAAGAGGATGGTTGATGATCTCTTGGACAAACACATTGCAGAGCGGCGGACTGACTACGGTGATCCTAGACCAAGACAGCAGGTGCAGAAGAATCTACCCCTTGCTGAGATCCCCCCAGGCAACCATGACCGTGTCGTGTTCGCCGATAGGGGAGATACTGGAACCCGTGGAAAGAGGGCACAATATGTGTCGTCGAACCCTCCCGAACGGCAAGACAGCCTGGGCGACCCTGCTCGGTTTCCTCCCGCCGCTCGAGAGTCGCTCCTCCAGCCGCCCCGCGAGCTGCTGAGCGCGACAACCGTATTGAAGAGCCTGGAAATGTGCTTGTGGTTAGAGATCCCGGTCAGGACAGGAATCCACATCTAGATGATCTGATGGAAGTACTCATCGCCCTCTTGGAGGCCCTGGAAACTCGGCAGGTGGCAATCCCGCCAGATGGAAAGCCGTACCCAGTGTGGGTGGATGACATGCCGGCTCCGCCAGGATTTGGGAACCCCACTTTTGCCCCCATTAACGGGACCAGAGACCCACCACAACACTTTTCCCACTTCAACTCGAGGTGCGAGCCTATGTTAGGGACTCCGGCGCAGCAAGAGGCTGCCAAGCTCCGGTGCTTCCTTTAGACACTGGAAGGACCATCATTCGTCTCGTACAGCCAGCTCCCTGTTGGATCGGTGACTAGCTGGGAGGACCATTGCCGGAAATTCCTCTACCAGTTCAGTTCGACAACCCATAAGACGAACATTGCAAACCTCTTCAGGTGAACGCAAAGGCCCGACGAGCAAGTCGTGGACATCGTCGCCCGGTGGAAGGGGCTCACGTACTCCCTTGACATGCCGCTGACTTAGGAGAAATTACTGACGATGTTTGTAGGGAACTTCAAGGTGGAGTTGGTTCCTTCTATGATCAGGCAGAATTACCCTGGATGGTTCCGGGACTTCTTGGACAAGGCTCAGCGCCTCGAAGAAGCCCTGCAACAGGCCAGTCAGGCACACCCGCTGCCTCCTGTAATCTCTACAAGGAGAGCCGCCAGAGCCGAGCCCACTGCTGTGGCCCAGATAGAGGCCCCCAAATAGCTAGCGTTGCATCCATTGAGGCTAGCTCAGCAGGTTCATAGGGGTTCACCCCCACAGCCTCCGGCCCAGTAGCGACAGCCTCAAAATCGGCAGACGCCTCCGCATAACGCACCGCCAACACCGAGGCAAGGTTATCCGGCTCCGCCTCCTCGGCCTTCTCCTCCAGCCCTTGGGCGTGGTCGGCCCCCAAGAGTCCCCTTTCCAGACAGAAGGAATCAGACTTACTCGTTTGGCGAGGCCCAGATCCCCGGTTATTTCCGTAGCGCCTTGGAGCGGAGGATCGTGCGGCTGCCTGAGTGTCGGAAGCCAGAAGAGGCGTGTCTCACTGATCACCCTAACTACATCCCTTATCACCGGATCCTGGGACACAACATCCGGTAATTCTATGTGTTTAAGGACTGGCTCCAAGACAGCATTGACAACAACATAATCAGGTTGGGTCTAGCCCCAGCACAGGTGGCAGGTGCCTTCGTAGGATCAGATGGCTGCAGTGACGACGGGGATGGGTGGGAACAGGTTTCGAACCGGGGGTCCTAGAAGTATAATGACTGGATGGCCCACAGGACGGTCACCCATGCCCATGACATCATCCGTGCCTGCTTGAGTTAGCCAGAGCCCTCAGAGTCTGCAAGCGCCGCTTCGGATTCGTTGTCCCAGCCTACTTTTTTCCAAAAGATCAGGCAGCGACGCAAGAAAAAAGAACGTGCCCTTCCATTACCATCATCTTCTCACACACATGGCGATTTCATGCCCCCGAAGATGGGTATCCCTCCGAGACCCCGTCCGGTAGTGGATGATTCCTCGAGTGAGAGGCTGAGGTACACTTCGGTTAACACTGTAGAGTTGGTAAATCCCTTTTTGACTCCCGATGATGAGGAGCGCCAGGTGGACCTCCCCAATGTCCCCAGTCGTTGCCAACGTCGACGGAGCCGTGGCTACGTGAATCGCCGGGGCACGGTAGTCGTCACCTCCAGTCAGGCCTTGCACGCTACCGAGACCAGGCAGTAGGCCCGATATAGAGAGCAGCAGTCGTGGCTCCCTCACCCGGTGACAATAGGTTCACTTCCACCACCGTTTGTGTTGCTAGATCGGGCAGAACCTCCTTGCTCGCGTCGCGACTAGCCCAGCCATGCCACTGGCCGACCACGGCCTTCCGGTCTTGGCATGACAGCCACCTCTCGGGCTTCAGCTAGTGAACAGTGGGACTTGCCTAGTACCAGTCAGTCACCGGTCCCGCCAGCAGGGCCCGTCATGCCCCCAATCGCAGAGCGACCTCCTGTAAGCAGAAGCTCGCGTTTGGCATGAATGTATGATGTCATGAAGCATCTGGCTGGCATTCCGGCAAGGCTTTCCATCCTTGAGGCCCTTCTCCTGTCGTATGAAATGCGTGAGGCGCTCGCCAAGGCTCTAAGGAGCCCCCTCCAGTTTTAAAGGGAGGTAGCGGCCACAGAATCCTTCCACACCGAGGTGATTGGGGACGCCGAATTTCAGGCGGTTAGCCCGTTTTCCGGTGAAGATAAAAACCTTCCCATATAGGGGCACATCCACCCGTTGTACATCACCGGCCAGTTCAATGGCGTGGAAGTACGTCGCTATCTTGTCGACATGGGTTCTGGGATTAACTTGATCCCAACTCGGACACTACGAAAACTGGGGTTATCCGAGGATGCTTTAACTCCCTCCGACCTCAGAATCCCGGGGTATGACAGGACCAAACAAACTCCATTCGGCAAGATTCGTCTGAAGACCCAGTTCGGCGGCTTAATTGCCAATACTGAATTCATGGTTGCCTCTCAGGACACTGCCTACAACGAATTGATGGGCAGGCCGTGGCTCCATCTTCACGCAGCGGTTCCCGCATCATACCATCAGTTCCTCAAATACTCCCTTAAGGGTCGAGTGGGTGTGCTCCAAGGAGATGCATCTCCGTTTGCCTCTTGTGAAGCCCGTTACCTGGATGCTGACTATTACAAGAGCAAGGACAAGAAAATCCTGGTAGGTGAGGTTGAGCCCTCCGCTGTCGCAAGTGATCCCTGGGCAGGTCTGGATGATGCATATGTCTTCCCAATCCATCGGTTGGAAGCTACAACTCTCGATATGGGAGATTGCTTTGTTGTCTCGGGTACCAGAGGAAGGCATATTTCTGGGTCTAAGCGATGGCGGGAAATCACCACGTACTCTTATACCAACCAGGCTCAGGTGATCCCCGAGCCTCCTACCACTGTACGATATCGGGACGTTGGGCTCATGGCAACGACAGTACGTTATAGGTGTCTGTTTTGCTAAGCCGGAATCGACCAGATCAAGACAACGTGTCACCACTGCTTTGATGTCGTAAAGTGTGGCCCCTTGGGCTGAAGACCAGATGGGATTGGATCGACCACCTTTTTCACCATGATCTCCGCGGTGCATGATTCTCCCGTCGTGACGACCTCTACCGCCCAAGTCGGTGCCAGCTCCCCATCAGGGTCTAGCAGCCCCGAAACGGCTCCCCCCGTGGACGATCCTTTCTCAAGAAGAGAAGAAGAAATGGAAGATTCTCCTCTTACCTTTGAGGAGGGCTTCCCCACCACGGTCGACGAGCTAGTACAGGTGAACCTCAGTGGTGAGGCAGACCCGAGAGCCACATTGGTCAGCGCCGCTATGCCTCCCGAGGAACGAAAATAGTACATAGACTTCCTCAGACAGCACAGTGATGTGTTTTCCTGGTGTTATGAAGAGATGCCGGGACTAGATCCCCAGGTAGCCATCAACTGCCTTGGCCTCCCAGCAATCCATCGCAGGTTCAAGCAGCCTCCCAGGAAAATGCACCCTTTTCATGGTGTCATGGTTGAGGCCGAATTTGATAAGCTCATTAAGGCCATCTTCATCAAGGATGTCCAGTACCCTAGGTGGCTAGCCAACATTGTTCCCGTTAGGAAGAGAAACATGCAGATCAGGGTCTGCATCGACTTTTGTGATCTTAATCACCACTATCTCAAGGATGAATTTCCACATCACGTGACAGAGCTGTTGATTGATGTGACGGCCGGGTTCCAAGCCCTCTCCTTCATGGATGGGTACTCCGGGTACAACCAGATCCAGATGGCCCCTGAGGATGAAGATTTCACTGCCTTCAGGGCCCCCAAGGGCACATTCTGCTACCAGGTTATACCCTTCGTCCTGAAGAATGCAGGTGCCACCTATTAATAGGCTATGCACTGCATATTCAAGCCGATCCTCAGGACACTAGTGGAGTGCTACGTAGATGACCTGGTGGTTTAATCTCGTCAGCACCGGGACCATCTCAAAGACCTTGAGAAAGTATTTGGTTTCCTCCGTTCTCGCCACTTGAAGATGAACCCGTTGAAGTGTTCCTTCGAGGTCACCTCTGGAAAGTTTCTTGTCTTCATTGTTAGGTATCGAGGTATCGAGACCGACCCCGAGAAGATCAAGGCCATTAGCCAGATGCCTCCCCCGAGTAATATTCAGGAGCTTCGAGGCCTCCAAGTCCACATAGCCTACATACGCCGATTCATTGCAAATATGGCCGGAAAGTGTATGCCCTTCTCCCGGATCATGAAGAAAGGTGCCGCCTATGGGTGGGACAAAGAGTTTCAGACCGCTTTTGCGGAAATCAAGCAGTATCTGCTTCAACCTCCGGTCCTGATGCAAACCGTGCCCGAAAATCCATTGGTCCTTTACATGACCACCCTGGAGTGATCCCTCGGCGCACTTCTCACCCAGAAGAACAACGAGGGAACATAGAATAGCTTCTACTACCTCAGCCGCATGCTCCGTGACACAGAAATTTGATATTCTCCCATCGAGAAGAGCAACCTGACGCTCGTATTCACTGTACAGAAATTGCGGCACTACATGCAGCACCACGAGGTACAGCTGGTCTCTCGGGTAGACCCATTGAAATACATCCTGAGTCGGCCTATGTTGACCGGCCGATTGGCACGCTGGGCGGTGATCCTCCAGCAGTTCAAAATTAGGTTCGTACCTCAGAAGGCCGTCAAAGGGCATGTGTTGGCAAACTTCTTCGCCTCCCACCCAACCTCTACGGACTAGCCACATAATTTGGGATTTCCTGATGAGGCAATCCTCTCAGTCGATCACGCCACCCCATGCTTGCAGCTGCACTTTGACGGCGCCTCCTGAAGCCCTACCGGTAGAAGGCTCAATGATCATAGGGTTAATAGAGTGGGCCTGGGTATCGTCTTCATCACCCCGTAGCAAGATGTTCTGCCATATTCTTTCTTATTGTTAGATGGTTGCACCAACAATGAGGCAGAATAACATGCCCCCATCACTGGCCTTGAGTTGGCTCTAGAGGTTAACGTACCCCACCTATATGAAAAAGGGGACTCTGAGCTAGTGATCAAGCAGGTTAACGATGACTATGCGGCCAGGAAGCCAGAACTCATGACATTGCTGGAGTGCACCCTCCATCTAATGGCTAAGTTCCCCTCCCGACCAGATGTCGTTCACGTTCACCGGTCGCAAAACAGTCGAGCAGATGCTTTGGCCAGCCTGGCTGCATCACTTGTGGAGCCCGAACAGGATGACCTAATCATCCACATGGCGCACCGGAGATTCATTGCTCATGTTATCCCAGAGGGCGATCGTGGCCCGCGAGTGAACCATATCACAACTGGTGCCCCTGCATCAGGACCCCCTGGGGCTTCAGGCGTGGAGATCGAGACCGTTCCTGACTGGAGGACACCTTTGGTTGAATATCTCCATCATGGCAATCTTCTGATGGACCGAGCAGAGAGAGAACGAATCCGGCGCCGCGCGCCGCAGTTCACCCTTCAAAGCGGTCCTAGCCGTGAGCAGCTCCTTTATAGGTGTGGGTTTGACGGGGTTCTCCTCCATTGTCTTCAAGGAGTTGAGATCCCACAGGTTATGCAGGAAGTGCACACTAGTTCCTGTGGCGCCCACCAGTCCAGGTCGAAGTTGTCCCACAAGATTTGGAGGCTGGGATACTTTTGTCCTTCCATGATCGACGACTGCATCGAGTACGCCAAGAGGTCTCATGCATTCCAAGTTCATGCTAACTTTGTGCATCGGCCACCCGAGCCTCTCCATACTACTAAGTATTCATGGCCCTTTTTAGTCGGGGGGTTGGATGTCGTGGGGCCTTACCCACCAGCGACGACCCTCAAGTGCCGGTTCATTTTGGCCGCTACAGATTTCTTCTCAAAGTGGGCAGAGGCAGCCACACTCAGGGAAGTCAAGGTTGTTTCTATCGCCGACTTCGTGAGCTCCAATATCATCCACCGGTTTTGAGTGCCTCACGCTATCCTCAGGGATAACAGAACCAACTTCCGAGCAGCCGAGCTGAAAATATTGTACGCCATGTACATCATTCTCACTAACCACACCTCCCGCTATCATGCACAGGCGAATGGATAGATTGAGGCGTTTAACAAAACCCTCTCTAACATTCTGCAGAAAATGGTTGGTCAGAACAAGAAAAGTTGACCGGACAAGCTCCCCAATGCCCTCTGGGCTTATAGGACGATGACTCACAATTCCACCCAGGTGACTACGTATTCCTAGGTATACGGAGCTGAGGCCATTCTACCCATAGAGGTCCAGCAGCCCTCATTGCGCACAGCGGTCTACGACCAGCAAGCGCAAGATAGAGTTGCCGAGATCCGTCTAGCCGAGTTGGGGGCGCTGGACGGAAGTAGGCTTCACGCTTTACGTAACTTGGAAAGGCATCAGAGCAGGATGACTCGAGCATTCGATAAGAAGGTTTGCCTCTGCTTCTTCCTGCAAGGTGACATGGTGCTGGCTCTCAGAGAGCCAATGATTCCCACCAGGAAACCACCCATGTTGTAGCCCAAGTGGGAGGGGCCTTTTATTTTCCACAAGGTAAATCCCAATGGAGCGTATTCCTTGGTAACTATGGATGGTGAGCGTATCACTCCTCCCACCAACGCCAGGTTCCTCAAGAATTACTTTTCCTAAGCACATCGTCCAGTATGACCTTAAACTGCATTTTTCCCTACATTTGGGCTCTATGGTCCGGCATGACCATAAACTATGTGGTCCCGCACGACCCTAAACTGCACCTTGGTCCGAGTTCAAAGACCTAAAACTAAGATCACCTTGGTCCAAGATATAAGACCTAAAACTAAGATCCATATTTCATCCGACATGACGTTAAACTGTATTTCCAGCTTGAGGTCCGCTGTCGTGTATGTCTCGCCTTTGGGACCTTGACCGCAGGATCGCGTGGCGTCGTGTGAGATCATGTCCTCATTCACATCAGGGTTTCCAATAGCCGCACCACACACACCCTATCCTCAGGATTTAGCCCTCCTATGTCCAATGGCATTTAAAGATGCCTTCCAGAACTACGTATGGCTTGATTCCCATCCATATGGGATATGTAGGACCGCCTGAACACCTTGATGTCAGGTCTAGCCCCCTCTCTTAGGATATCCCATGATCTCCTGGTTCTCACCGTGTTTGGCATTACGCCCCCTCTTTTGCCCTGGGATCCGCCATCTTTTGGCCGCTCTCGGACTGAGCCCTATGACCCTTTCTAGTGGTCTGCTGATGTGCTCAAGATACTCTGGTCTAATACTTGGAGATCCATATTCGACATAGGTAAGTTCCATCCACTTTCCAAGCTTCGTGTTCCCCTTCATTCAGGCCCCCGTCATCCTTCGCACCCGGAGGGACCCCCAATAACGGCCTGGAGACAACGCCCAAGGGCTCTCCTACCATCATGGGCCAACACCCTCAAGGGTTTCAGACAACAAATTGATACGAATCCAACGTTGCAAACATGGTCAGCGGTTGATTTTCATTTGTTTGTCCCCAAGGCTAACACGACAGGATGCTCCGTTGCGAACATGGTCAGCAGTAATCCTCAGTCGTCACACCGGCTTCCACGAGCCCTGAATGTTGGTGGCATGGTTCATGTCATGTTCTGCCCCACTGTGTCAAGGTGGAATGTCGACACTCCTTGTACTATCCCTCAGTACACCCCCGCACATCAGACAGACCGAGCTGCGTAACAGTGTATCTCGGGGCTCCTACAATCTGAGCGCTAGAGTATGTGCTTGGGTTTCTTCTTTACAGGTTGCGTGGAGCTTGACCCTCATCCCCTTGGGGAACGAGGAGTCGCCCATACATTTTGTTTCGGTCTCAGCATAGTTGGGAGCTAGAATCTCCTGCCCCCCCTGATTGTTGAACCCTCATAGGCCTCTTTGGCCCAATGCTCCTCTCTTGGTCGGTCCAAACCATATGACCTTAAACTGTGTTGTTGGTCCAAACCATACGACCTTAAAATGTGTTGTTGGTCCAAACCATACGACCTTAAACTGTGTTGTTGGTCCAAACCATAAGACCTTAAACTGTGTTGTCAGTCCAAACCATACGACCTTAAACTGTGTTTTCGGTCCAAACCATACGAACTTGAACTCTGTTGTTGGTCCTATCACACGACCCTAAACTGTGACATTATAGTCTTGGCCGCAAGATGAAAAACGACACTGCATTGTGAAAACCTCGTTGTAGAGGACATCACGTTGGGTGTTGATCTCGTGCCATGCGATTTGTCAACGCCTATCACGGATTGATTCTTGTGGTGACACCATGGCCTACCGCTCTAGTCTTGTCACTTCACAAAAAAAACCCCACTCACCTTAAAGGACAAACAAGATTTATCAAATTCCACTTCTTTCAGTGCAAGGGCCACGCCCACACTCCCCTTTTCCCTGACACTGGTATCTTACCATGTCACCCTCCAGAACTACGTATGGCATTATTCTCACCTTTATGAGATACGTAGGAGCGCCTGGGGAACTTCCCCGTGGGCCCATCCTACCTTTGTGTTTGGTCCCTCGACTTGAGCATTTCCCCATAGAGCACATGGTAAGTAGGGCTTAGGTCCTTATTCACGTCGGGTTTTGTATCCGCCTTTCCATGTGTCCATTTCACCCCCTTCCCGTTCACGGTCCGAGCTCTAAGATCTAAAACTAAGATCCATATTCCGTCCCGCATGGCGTTAAACTGTATTTCGTCCAACATGAAGTTAAACTGTGCTTCAAGAACTACGTGTGGCTTGATTCTCAACCTAATGAGATACGTAGGACTTACCGGACATTTCGTCTTGGGTCCAGCCCCAGGGATTTCTGAACCCCGTCCTTCCTTATTGTCGCCCCCTCGACCCGACTTCATGGGAAGTGGTGTAAGTGGGACATTTACCCCGAGCAGGTTCGGGATGCCCCATGGTAATAATGGGAAGCGGAAATTCTCTCGCTAAAGAGGTCCTTCCTAAAAATTGGTATGACCCGTGATCAGGTCGGTATGTCCACCTAATGCGCCTTCGCTATGGTGGTGCAATATCGAGTGTGTTGGACTCTGTTCAAACAAGCCACCACTCCACCTACCACACTTTGCGTCCCCCTTTATTCTGATCCTCACTTCCTTTCATGTTTGATGGGACCCCCTAATAGTATGGTTGCTCGACCTATGGTCCGTCTACTATCCTGGGCCAATGTTCTGGAGGACTGGTCATGTTTGACGGGACCCCCGAACAGTATGGATTCTCGACCTATGGTCCGCCTATTGTCCTAGGACAACGTTCCAGAAAACTAACAGACGATATTTGAGTTAGGCCCCGTGTTGCGAACATGGTCAGCGATCAACCCTCATTTATTGTCCCCATTCCAGGACAACATGATATGGATGCTGTGTTTCCGCCACGGTTGACAGTTATCCTTCATGGTTGCGCCCCATTGGGTTCTGAATTTGGGCAGCGTGATTCACCCTTTCTCTCCATCCCCCTGTGTTCGGATGGATTTCAATGCCCTTGACATCGCCCCGATCGTGTCACAGAATACATTGAGAAGTCGACACATCAATAGGCCCAGGGTCTCCTCAGAAATCCAGGCCCAATTTTGGAGGCCTGAAGCTTGGTCAAGGACCCACAGTTGAACGGAATGATGGTATGAGCATCTCCTGCTTCTCACGTTGGGCACGTCCCACAGAATCATAGGGGTGAGTTGTAATTCGATTCGAAACTATGGATGAGCGCATTAAACCAAGGGTAAAAAGAGTGGATTTGGCCATATATTGGATTGAGACGATGAGAAGTACAAGAAAAAAATGTCATGAGATGGAAAAAAACAAAGCCCTTATGGATCAGCATGCTGAAGCGATCTTTCCAACACTGCAACCCTCTAGCCGGTAGCCTCCAGGGCCGCTTTTCCCTCTTTGAAGACTCTCTCCTCATCGGCCAGCACAGAGCGTAGCTCGCCAGCCCTAGCTTGTGCCTGCGCCCGCTCAGTTTGAAGTACGGTCATCTGGTGACTCGCCTCCACCAGTTGTTCTTGTGCATCAGCCAGCTGGGCAGTCAGTTGTTCCACGAGCTCAGAGCATGTTGCGATGAAGACCTCCTTATTTTCCAACTTCCCTTCGAGGTGCTAGAATTCCTGCTCCGCCCTCAGCAGCTCTTTAGCGCTCGCAGATCCTTCCTGGCACTGGGAAATATTGGTGTGCCGGCTTCTCTTGCATATCTTCATGGCCATGTAATCACGTACCGTCATATGAAGATGTTGAGCGTCAGCCCCTCCAGTGCACAGGAAGCACAACCAGGTCTGAAGTGATCCCATCTGCCCCAGCCAATCTGACTAAGGCTGCATGAGGAAGCGCTGGATACACTTCCACCCTTTGCGTCGTGTCATACGGCTCTCCGTGGCTACCTATGAGTCTGAGTCATCTATCTCATCAGGGTCAACAGGTCGGTATATAGGGAAGGCCACCAGCAGATCGGCAGCAGGATCCGCCCCAGGGATGCCTTCATGAGGGATATAATCCTCGACGTCCGGGAGACCTTCTTCTCTCGCCCCAGTAGCAATGATGCCTCCACCAGCTTCCAACCACATCTTAGGAATAGAGCCGATGATGTCCGCCGCCCCCTGTTCATCAATTGATAGGGCTGACTCAGTGCAGAGAGCATGTTCCGAACGAGGTGGTATGTCTATCTCTGGTCCACTCACGGATAACCCGGGCTCTGCAGCCTGACGTGCCTCCAGTGTTGAGATCACTGCACAAGGGATATGATGGATAGATGGGATCTTTTGCCACCAAGCGCAAGTAGTGAAGCATGAGACTTACAGGAATCCAGAGCGTTGGTCCCCAGTGTTTCGGCCGCTGCAGGAGCCACCGTAAGGGGATACCCCTCTGCGCATGTTAATTCAATGATGGGTGTCAGATCCCCATCATGTCCCACTGATTCTCTCCTCCCTCCACTGGTGGGGACGCCCGTCCAATGCTCAACTGCTCCTAAGTGGGATGGGGAAGTGATCTAGAAGTTGTAGAGGATAATAGATGGATAAGGGAAATGAATGAAGATAGAGACAAACCTCGAGAATCTCGGTTATGTTGAGATCAGAGTCGGCAATCTCGCCACTCTCTCGGAGACTCCATTGGTAGGTCTCCCCTTGCGACCCCTCACCTCCGGGCTCTTCTCCTTTGTCTTCTCCCTCCCATTCGTCCTCTCTGGTTTCCTCCTCCCCCTCCAGCTCCTCGTCACTTTCGCCTTCTTCTGGTGGCATCGCTTCCGGATCATGCTCCTGGTCGAGCATCACTTTCATGAGGAAAGGTGGCTCCGCACGCCGCCGCCTCTGGCATGCGTATGCATCCATGGCCATAAGATAAGCATGTCGCCGATGGAAGTTTACTCGATCGGTAATTCGAACGAGCCCGACCTCTAGAAGATGGATCCAGTTTTGCATTATCTTCTTCCAGATGGCTTCGACGCTTAGCGATTCCCGCAGGGTCATCCATGCTGACCACAATGCCGGGAGAATTGCGTCTTGAGAAGGATCGAGAAGATATCTTATCTGCTTCCCGGGAAGTTCCTTGGCCACCTCATGTGACCCCCCTGCAGGTAACGAGGACGTGGCAGCACCATGTGATGTCCCCGCTGCCGAACTCCCAGCCTGCGCAGGCCTCGCTGCCTGACGCGCCCTTGGTTCCCACCTTCCGACGGCACCATGCCTTCTTTCCCATCACCCAGTTTCCACGCCAGTGACCTCGAGTTGGCGGACACGCTTGCGTAATAGCCCCTCTGGGTACGTAATGGTCCAGTGTTCGACGTATTCGGTTGCTAGGCCGGCATCGACCCCAGTGGGGGGAAGAGTGACGACATCGCGAGAGCCGAAGGTGGTAAACATCAACCACATCTGGTGAAGGACGCATGGATTCTTCTCCTGCTAGGCAGTCGTGAATTCCTTCTTCGGCATTCGCTGGAGGCACCCGAACTGCCGGGCGAATCAGGATGGCACGTATGGATCGCAGATCACCTTCCCATCGATCCGAGCCATGAGCACCCCGCCCCGAATGCTCTGGAATTATTCCTGCTATTCCAGAGAGCCTCGACCGTTGTCCACCAGCTGGCCGACCGGGGTGGGGAACGGGCTGAAGTTAAAGTTGGCATGGTTGCCGATGTGGATCATCATGCCCTCCTCATTGAGCGTCATCGGCGCCACCCCTGTGATATTTATCAAGGACGGTCGTGGATCATTGCCCGGAGGACGGACGGCGTTTGGGAAAGAATACCCACCATGTTGAGCCGCCACCCAGCCATGGAAGATCTGGAAGGGACCACATACTCTACGAGGCGACCCCCCTCGTGAGATGTTCCCTAGAATGGTATACAGCTTGTCCAGTACGGGGATGCCCAAGTTGAACCATTTTTTGGCAGCCATGGAGCCCTCCATCACCAATGTTGCTGGACGAACACCCATCCTCACGTCCCGCACCAGTAGGAGCCACCCGCTCAGGAAGGCGGTAGGGAACCCGGCATACTGGACGTTCGGGTCCCGGGCCTCAATGACGTGGCATCCCCATTATTGGTATTGCCTCGCCTCCAGGTTCCTCCAGTATGACCCATCCCTGCTCCTCAGAGTCACGGTTGGGCACTGTTTTCCCGTCCCGACATCTTGACGGTCAGATCCTTCTTGAGGAACAGGCTGAACCAGCCCTTGAAGGAAACATCCTTTAATAAGTCCTTGACCCCCAGCCTCTCATTGGCCAGCTCAAACAGCTGCCACGTCAGCATAGGTGTCTGCGTCCTGTCTCCCCAGGTGTTCTTTGGAAGAACGAACTCGTTGTATTGGTAACCCTCCAGTGGGATACCTCCGATGCCGTGAACATCCCAGAGACTAATGCCGACTTCCCCATGATGAAGGTGGAATGTGTTGGTTTCAAGAGACCACCGGGTGAATATCTCCGGTCCGAGTTCAGGCTAGCGGTGGAAATGGAACTGTGATGTCCATACCACCTCAAACAGGCCGATATACCACAGTTCTTCCCCAAACTGGTCGCAGGTATGGCGAACCCAGAATGCCCAGGCTCATTCGTTGGTGAAGTTCCCCCGGACCGTAGGTCCCAATCCTTCAGCTAGCCCATCGTGTCATCCGTGGTGCTCTGACGGAACGTGCTCGCGTAGAGGGCCGGAGAATCCTCTACCACAGGCTCTTCCCCGTTAATGGTCTTTGTCCTCAGGTTCAGGACATATACATCCATATGTGTAGTTTCCCTGGCAGGATGTCCATTGTTGGTTATGTTGTAGCGAGGAAGTTCATCCTCCCAGGTCACCCAGGATCGCAGCGTGTCTACTTCGAAGCCCTACAGTGGCACCTCCTCCAGGATGCCAAAATTCCAGAGTGGGAGGTTGTCCGACAAGGGGTATGTCTTCTGGGCCAGAGTCAGCAGATTGAACAAGGTCAGATTGTTGGATACAATCAACTTGGCGCCATAAACCACCTCGTTCGCCGCCATTTCTGTCCTACGGGCAGCGACTTCCCCCTCATCAACTTGGTTTGCAGCCATCTCGAATCATTCAGGAGTTGGGAGAAATCAGGATGCAGTGCGCAGAATCAGAGAGTTCTGCGTGAAATCTGAATGAGTGGCACGAAATCCTGGAGATGAGCGCTCAATCGGCATGCAAAGCGCGGAAAAGCCCGAACATGCGCGAAATCACAGCCGAATATCGTATGGAATTCCGCGCTTCCAGAGCGTTTTTACTCGCAGTCGCAGAAGCGATTTTGCGCACGAGAGCGATGAGATTATCGTGCGGAAAAAGCGGAAGTGAAGATTTGGGACCTAGCACCCCTTTTTATAGGCGAGGCTAGGGTTCCGTGCCGCGCTGAAAGAGGATTCCGTGCCCGTTCGTAGGTTTTTCGCGCCCCATCGAAATTTTGCGCGCAAATTGGCCAGGGGACTCTGCATTTCGGTGTTTCAGCATTTCCCTTGGAATCCGAGCATTGCGGCCTCTCGCCGATCAAATTCCAAGGGGGGGGGGGCATTTGTTGACGCCGAAAAAGTCCTTAACTCTCAGAGGAAGTTTCAAAATGACAAAGCGAAGTCATATTCGAAATATGAGGCCCGATCCGGAGGCCCGGGAATTGGTGCGCGAAGAATTGGATGAGGTGTGCGAAAAAAGATGTCCCGCGCGAAAGGCACCCAAGATTTGCGAAGAGTCCATGTGCCATCGTGTAATAATTTCGTGTCCGCGTCCTGTGCGGTTGATGTTTTCATACCACTGTCCCTATCGCGCAATTATTTCGCGCTTCACCTGTATTCCGCGCCGATGGTTACCTATAAATAGAAGGTCACCCCGAATGGTTTGGGGGTTGAGGAATCTGAAGAGACTCTCATGCACGTAATTTGGATCCCCCCGCGTGCAAGATGAAATCCAAGTAATCCCTAATTTCGTGCAACCTTGCCCCGGAGTTCGCCTTTGCGCGCAACTCCACCGGCTTCAGTGAATTTGCCCCCTCCCCCGAGTTCCAGCCTTGTGCGCAATACCCTGCCTTGCGCGCAAAACCCTGTGCGTAATTCCCTCTTCACTTGCAATTCCATTGCTCCAATTGCGCGCCATCCCGGTGTTTTGCGCGCAAACCTTCCCTTTTGCACGCAAAGCCCAAGACCTATCACCTTGACGCCCCTTGGCTGCCCCCTACACTGGCACCTGATGTCTCCCTTGTCGGGCATGCGCGCCATGCGTTGTTTTCCCGTACGGCCTTCCAGGCTCATAAGAAGTAACCTCAATGTCCCTTGGGCCGTGTTTCCCGTTGCGTTGCTTTTCCTTATGCTTCTTCGCATAGGCACGCTTACGGCTATTGCTTCTTCGCATAGCCATGCTAACGTGGACCCCCTGATGGCTTTCCCTACGGCCCCCCTTCGTCACGGCCTTGCCGATGCCCTCTCTCCCACAAGTGGTAGAGGCAGTTGGGCATGTAAGCCCTAGGGGTGTGGAGAAAACCCACCTCGTTCAAGCTGCAGGATGTTAAACTGCTAAGCACCTCATCCTTAACACAAGACGTTAAACTGTGGTCCGGCCATGTGCTTCGCACACAGGGTCCCCCCGGCTCGGACATTTTTTATGCCACTCGTCTTCACGGGAATGGACTCTTCCTCACAAGAAATGAGATCCTCCTTGTCGGAGCGGCGTTTGTCCGCGGGGGAAGGGCCGCCTCAGAGTGTAAGCCCCTAGCCATTCTTGTGGATGACTGCACCCGTGCATCTCCGTACATCCCCCCTGCCAAGCCCAGTGGAGTCCCTTTCCCATTGCTCTTTGCCGCACCACATGCCTCCACCTTAGAGTAATCCTTGGCACCAAGGGCCGCTAACCACACGTAATCCTCAGTTTTCTCTTTGGGCCCCTCAACGCGTAGGCCCTATTCTGCTTCTCACGGACGCACCCTTCGCGACGTGATCATCTGGTACATGCTGCCTCTTGTTTCCCACACTCAGCATGACTCACGTGGGCTTAGAGAGCGCATCGACCATGACATCCTCTTATGGGCCGCCACAGAGCGTAATCCCCATCCCAGCAAACTACGTGGACTTTGATCCGTGCTAACGCACGATACGTAGGAAGCCTCCACGAGGTTCAAGCCCACCACCCGGTCGTCCCGACCTCTCCATGTCAGTTCCCTGACCACCTTGGGCCACCTCAGAGTGTAAGCCCTAAACCCCTCGTCCTGCATGACGTTAAACTGAATCTCGTCCCGCATGACGTTAAATTGTATCTTGTCCCGCATGACGTTAAACTGTATTCCCCCTCTTGGGCCGTCTGAGAATGTAAGCCCCATGTATCACTCCAACATCCATCCTGATCCTTACCCAGGCTTCCACATTCCGGTGAGATCATGCCTCCCCATCCCACTCCATAGCATCCGGGAAGCTGCCCACGTGCTGGACCCAACATCGGTGTTCCCCCCTATGGGCCTTTCAACCCGATCCGTCTCCGCAAGACGTTAAACTCGCGACATAACCCGTGTTAAACATGGGAAGCTGAGAAAACCCTCAGATGGTACACATTCCACACGTCCGATGTGGGATCCCTCGGGCTTCCGCACCCTCGAGAAGCCCTGTGACGAGGGACTGAAGACAGACATGCCAACGACGCCCCAACGTGACCACTCTCCTCACCGAAGGTTGCTTCCCCGACAAGACCCCTTGGAGTGTCTTGACGAAAGCAGCGTAATTAATGAGAATCCATGTAGATATGGCGCCAGGAATGAGCTTCATGAACCCGTATTAAATCTATGAGGGAGACCCGGCCTAGGTGATGAGCTCAAAGGAGGAATCCACGGAAGGAAGAATCGACATCCCATCATCCCTGTTTTGATCAAGGAGCAGACATCCCTGAACAAGGAACGGATGTCGCCCGCCTTTGGAAAGTGGGAATGCGGGGTAACAAGCAGCGCGTCCTCCACAGACGGATGCGCGCACCCCAGTGAAAGCATCGGAGCAACACCTACCAGCAGGATGAAAAGCGATTTTTCTAAAAGTACACATTTCATTAAAGAAAAGGATTATTTTACATTGACTCAAAAACAGGTAATCTTTATTATATGAAATTATATTCATTAATATATATATATATATATATCCTCAAAAAAGTTATTTCAATTATTTCATTTTATTGGTTTTTTTTAAATAATTAAAATGGATATAGATTTTTCATTTTAAAATAGTTTTGAAAACAAATCCATTTTTAGTCATATAAAAAACATATACTTAAATCCAATATAAATATGGTATGAATTAATATAATAAAATTAAATTTGTATAAATCATATAAATTTTAACTTTAAATGAAAATAAAATTATATTAGGTCTTTTATATTACATAATATATAAATTTAATGACAATTTTACATAAAAAATGTATTTTTCACTATTCAATGAATGATATATATTTTCCAAAAAAATCCCAATTTTTTAAAATATGATATTTTTATATGATGATATAAAAAAGGGGGGATTTTTATACTATAAATTTTCTAAATTCTCTTGAACATAATAATAATATATTTTCATAAAAATAAATAATTTTTTTTCAAGTAAAATTAATTTCTAGAAGAAATAATTACAAAAAAATAATAGATTATTTACTATTAAATTATAAAAATATTTTGGTAATACAAATAAATTTAATAAATAATATAATATTACTCTTAGTTTATATATTTAGTAATTTTGAAATGGTTATATTTAAATATTCATTGTTAGTTTGGGTTTAGTGTTTCATATTTCATATGATATCAAACATTGTTTTATATTATAAAAATTAGGGGTGTTGCATTCGTCCCCCTTTTAATATTTTTAGTCATCAAAATTACGTGTTGAAATAAGTTTTTAATATTTCCATCCATTGACTATAATAATGGAAGAACTGTGGTTGAATAATTTGAAACTATTAAACACATAAAGGGGAATCCAATTACAATAAATAGAAAACAAATAAATTATATAAATTTTCTACACAAATTAATTTCATGGATTAAATGTATGTTATCCATGATCTGTTTCCGAAACTATTATACTATGTAATTTTTTCATAATAATGGTTCCTAATGTTATTTTGAATTTATCAGTGAATATCCCTCGGTATTGTCAAACCAGGAGTTCAGCAAGGCCTATTATACCACATATGATCTCAGTTGAGTGTAGCTCAACATTGAGTTTTCAGGTTTTAACACTAGGAACATCTGTTCTAGATCAATATCCACTTGTATTGTCTATAAAGGGGTGTATATTCTCTATAAACCACTTACTCTATACATTACCAAAAATTATAGATTTTTTCATATACTAAATTTTATCCGTAAGGATTTTTCTAAATAGTTCTAATCCTAATCTAAAAAAAACTAAAATTTTCATTTTATGCCAATTATAGAAACCCTACTATTTATTACATATTAATTAATTATTTATTAAATAAAATTACACATTATATATATTGGATAATCAAGATAACTAGTTTCATCAGGAATTACGTACATTAAATATCAACATAAAATATGAAGGAAATCATCTTTACAGAAATGTTCCTTATCATCTCTATACATAAAACTGTATGGGGTGACCTGGGGACATACATAATAAATTGGTGAGATATAAAGACCTATTTGGGAAAAAATATTTAATAACATGATTATATTTACACATGTTAGCAAATTTTTAGATCAATGAGGCATAAAAGGGGTGAGATTCATACACATGAAAAATAAGGAATGATACTTCCTCATAACAAAAAGAAAACATGGGAGATGTGACGAAAAAACAAGTCACTAAATCATAAAATGATTTCATGGATTAATTCCAAGACATCATGATGAAAAAACATCCCATGATAGATTAGGTTTACTTCCCACTGCCATGTATTTCATCCCATGATACTAAAACAGTTCTGAATGCATTGTTGAGCTATATAATTATGGGTGTACCAATAACATTTATCTCATTATCTAATATATGTGCGTCACATAGATCATAACACCTGGATTCATTAATCAAAATATTTTTTTCCACAATCAAAAAGTGATTAATAAATACATCTATGTCCCCAATTTTGAAGTATAATTTCATAAAGGTGAACACTCTTGATAAAAAATGGATACGGGAATTCACTACACAATATCATGGCATGGAATATCAAAGTGAAAATTCAATAGCTTAAAGACACTACATAAGGATTTATAAAATGGGTTAATGAGAAAAAAGTGGTCTCTCATTATTTTTACATGAAATGGACAGTAATAGGGACATGAAATTAACTATCCCAAAATTAATAATTGGAAATAAGTGGTATAAGATAATTAAGAAACATGAATATATTGGAGAATGGAATTTACCCTTACCATGAGAATATGACTCCAAATGCTTGGGAGTAAATTCTATAGAAATTGTGGGAACCATGTGAGTAATATAGAGAGCGGTGTTCTGAGTAAGGATTGGTTCCAAGGATTTTCTAGGAAGATAAATGTGTTATTTGCAATGTTTTTATACGAAATGAGTGGTGAATTATTTTTCATGCTCCAATATTGGTTTTACACTCTATAAAAAAATAACCCAAGATAAAAACCTTACCATGTTTTTTTAAATTCGGTTAAAAAAAGTGGAGTGTTTTTCAATATTTTATAATTAAAATGGCGTAATATAACTAAATAATACTATTGTTGATGTTGATGTGAGTAATGTTTTTTAAGAAATAATTTTAAAAATTGATATTAAATTATATGTTTAAGAAGATTTATAACAGTGTTATGAAACTAATAAAATAAACAAAAATTCACAAAAATTAATATTTAATACATATATTTGACCATGGATAAAATTTATATTATTTATTTAGTTTATCTATGGTCATCATGATTTCATAATTCTTACTATATATTTATATGATATTTAATTTTTTCTTAAATATTCTAATTTATATAAAATTTATGAAATATTCATCATTAGATACTTTTATAATTATGATTAATTTTTTTTATTTATTAATAAAAAATAATTTTCTAGATAATTTAATTTTCTTTTATAAAATAAAATCGATAGTTACTTATAAATGATGGGTTTATTTTCATAATTATAGTTTTTTAAACCATATAAAAACTATATTAAATGCATCAATGTTATAAAATAATATATAGTTTACAAAAGATTAATACTTATATTTTATTATGATTCATTTAATTTAAAAAATACATTAATTTATCATAAATAAAATTTTACTTTAAAATTATTATTATAGAAAAATATCATCTTGGTTTTATCATATCAAAATATAATTTTTATCAAAATGATAACTCAATAATTTATAAATTAAAATGAATAAGAAATAAATATTGTAACTGTCTTAATTAAAAGTAACTATAAATATTTATACCATTTGAGTTATTTTGTTTAAAATATTTGTGAAATTATTTTTACCCTTAATTAACCAATATTCCTTTTATCATGGTAGGTATTTTTTACTGTAGCGTTTATTTGTATAACCTAAAAATTCAGTTAAACATATAAAATAACATTAAATTTGAAGATTGAAATTATGAAATTTTTTTACCAATATAAATTCACATAGATTGAAGATTTTTATTTAATTTAAAACTTATAATCATGATGGAAAGCAGATTTTCTAAAAGTGCACATTTCTTTACGAAAATTGTGATTTTACATCAAATCTATAACTAATAATCTTCATTATATGAATTTATATTCATAAAAATAGATATATAAATTTTTTTTATAATTCCTCATTATTGGAAATTAATTTAAATTGAGGTACATTATTAATTTTAAAATAGTTTTGAGAAAAAACAATTTTAATCCTAAAAATAAACGTATACTAGAATCTGTTAAAAAGATGTTTTAAACGTAATTAATTAAATTAAATATGAATAATGAATATAGATAGAACCCTTAAATCAAATTAAAAAAATATTGGGTATTTTATATTACATTATTTTCTAAATGAAATCACAATTTTACAAAAAAAAGGAATCTTTCACTCCACAATAAACAATATAAAATTTATATAAAATCCCAAATATTGAGAATATGTTTATTTTTATATGATGATATCAAAAAATTTGATTGTTTTACATAATAATATTTATAAATTTTATAGAAACTAATTATATTATATTTTTATGAAAACAATTAAAATTCAATTTTGAAGGAAACGTATTCTGGAAGTCAAAAAATTCTTAAAAAAATTATTAATTATTTACTAAAAATTTATCAATATATTTAGTATGTATATATATCATAATGTTGTTAACTCTACTCAAGTTATTATTTCGTTTTTTACAGATTAAAATAGCTATATTTAAATTATCATAGTTTTTTTGGGTTCAGTGTTATGTTTCACTCTCCCTATCAGACATTGTTTTTAATTTTAAAAACTCGGAGAATTATACCCTAATATTCAAAAACTGATGAGAATAATGATAATGACTAAACCATTTATTAATGAAAATCCCTCTTAATCTAATTAAATGTTTTATTATGTAAAATAGTTATACAAACCATATGCCCAACATTTATTTTATGTTTTTGGAATTTAAAATACTGTTATAAATTGTTATTGTTGTTAATATAGCTTTTGAACTGTGAACACATCATTAATATAAATATATGTCTTTCAAAAATAAAATTTACATATAAAAATGAAAATATAGCCTCATCTAGTAGAATATATCCATACAGAGCCCATTTTTCCTACCACATAATGGAAGTATCATTACTGGGCTTCACTCTTCACCCATTCCATTCCAAGCTACAGCATGTTAATATTTAATAGAATCTCCCGTGGTTGAAGCGAAAGGTAATAGAGATTACCACCCATGTGATGTAATCAGAGCCACCTCAAGAGTTTTTCATCATCTCAAACCTTACCCTTAGGTCATATGTGGGTGTTATAAGGGGTTATGTTTACAAGACCCTAGAACTATGATTATGTGAATTATTTTTGTATAAAGAATATATATTCATTTTATCATCGTTACTTGGTATATTAATTTTAAAGAACAAATTGTATTTTTATTTAATAATATAATTCAGTTGAGAAAACTAGTTTTATGAATTAATATATTTTTTAATTAAATATTATTTAAATAAAATATTATTACTAAATTACTTTTAATTAAATATAAATCATCCAATAATTTTTATGAATACAATTGACAGTGGTATTAAGGATTGGAATTAGTTTTTTTCAAAACCCATGAATTTTGAGTAAAAATATATTTTTTTAAAAAAATTATAAATTGAAATATTATGAAAGTTATTTAGATAATATTAATATCATCCTTGGATTCAGGATGTCGAAGTTATCTAACAGTGAATTTTTCATAATTTTCTGAGACAGTCAAATTTTTGGGTAATAATTAAATATCGATTAAATATATAATGTGTTTTATGACATCATAATGACCCAATAGTGATATAATAAAATACTAAAAAAATCTTTTAGACAATATATGTTATAATTTTAAAAAAATCTTATTTTATATCAGGTTGATTAATTTAATGAGGCCTTAGTTGACCCCCTAAACATATAATATATTTTTAAATTATAAAATAATTTCCTTGAGAGTGTGACTCACGTCCACCAAATAAAGCCCAATATTTTAATAATTTAGGCCATTTAACCTATTAATTAATGTTTTCTAATCCACTTTGGCAAAAACAGTGGGCAGAAACCATGTGACGGTTGGTGGTTTTGATTAATTTAATGTCTAATGTCCTAAACCTAAATATTAAAGAATACCCATTTTTCCTATATAAACCCACCCACGATCCAACTTCTCTTCACTCAAAAACTTTGTATCTTGACCGAAACCTTACCTTCTCACTCTATAATACTCCCAAGTCCCATCAATCTACCCATAAGCCTCCTTGAAGCCTATCCCAATCTGTTAGGAACACACATCAATGTAAGGGATGTCTTCCTTTCTCATTTTGTCCAAAATACTTTATGTTGTTATACCATTTTATTTTAAATTAAAACTGATAGGGAATAATTTTTCACCCCCCCATATGTCCCTACTAATTTTTGAATGATGATACACCTCATTATATCCCGTTAATAGATCCGACATACACTTGTTACCATGACAAAATTTCTTAAAAGTTGCTCCATTTCTCCCGTTTCATCATGTTTTTTATTATATTACAAATTCTATTCACAAATTCCATGTGTTGGTAAATGTATCTATATGACCCCTTTACATTTTGTTTCATGTAAATGTGATTATATATCCCTTTATCTATCATAAACCATTTTATAAATTTTTATGTCACGCCGTTATGATTCTGAAATTGAATAGTGCTTTTCCTTGCCAAAATTATCATGTTATAAATCCCATGCACATTGATCTATTATGGTTTGTAACCTTTATGAACATAAAATTATTGATTATAGAGTTTTATAAATGTATTCCCCATTCCATTATCATTTAATAGATGGTGATGTTGAAGGATTCCATGTTATATGAACCATGTGGCACACAAATTCATAAAATGATATGTTTGTTAAGGGTGCACCAAGATAGTGATCCAATGGATCAGGTAAAGGGAACTATCATGATAATCCATGTTCAATGAGGGTTTATTCATTCTAATAAAAGTGAAATTAGGGTTTACACATTCTATTTAAAGTGAAATGAGGTTTTAAACATGCTCCATGTGAAATTAGCCTTGGATCATTCTAATATAATATTAAATGTAGTTGCGACATTTCTATGTTTTGATAATCATGATATAGCATGCCTTTATGTTCTTGTTTTTCTTGTGAGCCATTCATATTCCTATTTATTACCATTTATGATGAAACTAATATTTTTACATATTTTATACTATAATTTAATTTTTATAAACCCACCATAGTTTTATTTAATGGGAAATTGTATCATATTTAGGTTTTTGTGTTATTTTGAACCTAGTGAAAAAACGACCTAATTCTGCATTTTGACAGATTTTTATCACAGGGGTATTTTGGTCATTTCTTATAAAATATATTTTCAAATTTTGTGATTAGAATTTTTTTAACCCTTATTTTATTTCCTTCAACTTTGTCTTCTGGACCAGGGGCTGAATCGATATTCTAGAGGCCGTAAAAAATCAATGAAGTGAAATATTTTGTCGGGCAGACTGCATGGACCCCACCTTAGTAATGGAACCATAATTCGGCCTAAACGCTTCCAAATGATTCGATTACACTTTGATTTGAAAGAGATATCCCAGACGCATCCCCATGTTGAATTTAAAGCCTTTTGGATTCCGTTAGGATGTCTATTCAATGAGAGTGTTTTGAAGGAAGCTTCCAGGAAGCATCATCTAGAGAAAGTGATTGTCAATAAAAAAATCATACCTCCATCAATACGAGTCCAATGAATATGAAATTTTTAGGGTAGACACAAACACATTTATGAGAAATATTTATGAAGAGTTCCATGCATTAATTTTCCAATTAAGGGGTCAAATCCGCGACATCTTTCTAATGATGAAATCTGCATATAAAAGGAGAGGAGCTCCTACCTCTCAAGACATTCCATTCATCACCACAACATCCATCACAAAGGGGGTTGGCTTGATAGATCAAGAGGATATGATTATTCCATGATTCAATCATGCCATGAAGGGCTAACTCTAAGCGGTGGTGGGCTGTGACGATCAGAAGACATTTCCCCTTTTGAGTTTTTTCTTTCATTGTAAAATATTTTCTTTTAAACTATCCTAGATCTTGTTTGCATGAATGAAGGAGGTATTATTCTATCATGTTTTAAATTTCCTATAAATTATTCTAGATTTATTATATTATAATTAATTTAATGTGGTTTTACTCATGGTTTAAATTTCTTTGGGGAGGTCTCGCCTTTGAGCACGATGAGTTCAAAATGTTTTGATTACTCATAGGTCTTCGGGTAATCAGAACACTTTCATTAGAAGATTGGCACCAATGAATGAGGTTTCAATATGGTATCTAGGTAATTTAGGTTTATAACTTGAGGTCTTAAGGTATACATTGGATAATTCAATTAAAATATATTCTTAAACAATGATAATGGGAGTGTCCAACAATCAACGTTTGTCCACCGCTGCTACCTTTAGCTTGTTCTTTCCAGCTCAATTTTCTTTGGAATTTTAATTGCTAATTTAGATTTAGTATTTCATTTTGATTTAATTTTCATAATAAAAATTCCCAATATATATATTATATAAACTAGTTTTATATTAGATAAATTAAAAAGTGACAATTGAAAATACAGTGTGTATAAGCGGCCTCTTTCTGATCGACCCTAGGCTGTGCCACTATGGTGCAGTCTTAGGTTAAAAAGATTTCAATTGAACAGGGTAAAGCAACTGAAATCCCTACCATCATTGTACTATATTATTCATGTTATGCTCTATTTTCTCTCTTATTAGTCTATATAGATCACCCTTTTACATGCATGTCCTCAGTTCATCCCATGAAATGCTAAGTAAAAAAAATGTAGTGGTCATGTAAAATATATTTTCAATAAAGATGTTGTGTTTTATATAATATATTATTTTGAAAAGTTCCTAATTTTCCCACAAACTAGACCTCTTGATCATTAGAGTTTTCTTCAGATAAATTTTATTTAATATATCTTGATTATCTGTGAAATAAAGAGCATGGTTCTTATAGTTCATACCAGAGGATAGGTTTAGTTATTTTTTGTTTTAGTATTAGAAAACCCAGTTAAATCCTTATGGATTATAATATGTATAATAAAAACATCCCAATTATTTTTAGTATATAGAATGTGTTTTATCAATATAATACCACCCTATCTTTATGCAAACAAGTATATCTGGCTCTGGCACCGATGCATCGAGTTGTAAAGCCCTAAAACACATTTTTGAGCTAGAGTTGAAATAAAACTGGTGAAAAACAATAGTCTTTACCGCACTCTTGGTTAAGAAACTCTCAGGGGATGTGCTTTGGTAAATTCATGATTTTAGTATGAGTCATTGATAATTGAATAAAAAAATCCCCAAAGAATATATGTTGGAAAGTAGATCCTGGAAAACATAGATTCAAGACAATAAATTCATAAGTTAGGGAAATAATCTTAAATTATAAGAAATACCTTTTTGTCAATGGAATCACATTATCTGATACCCCTAACATTCTTCTTATTCCAGCCAATGGCAGGTAATGAGGGGGGATTGGGCTATGAACTGATGTGAGGATCAATGTGATGACATGTCTAATGAGATGCCCAATATAATGGGAGTAGGAATCAAAAATATTGTCATGATACTCTCTAATTTAACTCATGTTTTGAATAGAATCATGTCTCAATAGGAACATCCCTCCACCCCACCCCCACCCCATGATAGAACAAGAATCTATATAGAGCATCATGAGATAAAGGCCTCCTGCCTTTAATAGATCATCTGATCCCTCAATTTCTAAACAATGGATCAAATCTACTGAAAAGATCTTTTCTATTCATACTGTTCTGAACAAGATAAAGTTTTTATGGATGCTTATTGTATGGGGGTGAATTTTATAAATGGTGGATATTGATCAAAAATAAAATTCTCAATGAAGGGATCGAGGAATTGTAATTGAAGTATTTCCAGAAAATGTTTTTTGGTAAATATTTTCCTCCCACTCTATAACTTATGGTAGAAATGGACTTCCATTACCAAAAAGAAAAAATATGATGAATCCATCTCATCTTATGAGTAAAAAATAATTATTATTGCATGATTTATTTCATCATTTTCATTACAACATAATGTAAGGTTGAAAACTACATTTTTGGGGTAAAACATAGCTTACGGAATCCCATAGAGATCCTTAACAATGAAAACTATGATGAAATTGTCTGATGTTCGCTCAAAGTTGAAATGGGGATCAGAGAATCTCATGGATATCATGGGGATAAGAAGCATAGGGTAGTATTTAATTCTGGTGGTTTGATAGTAAATCCAACAGTGCTATGAAATTCACGCACACCACAAGCCAATGGTGTAGAAATAATCACCCATGAAATTCTCTAATGGGGATGAGGAAATTCATTATGTGTGGAAGTGAAAGACACCTAGCCATTAATTTCATTCAAGAAACACCTACTACCATGACAAAGGAGAGGATCACTCTGGTCGACCCTCAATAAATTGTTCATTGGTTTAACTAAAATGAACAAGGGCACTTTGAAACCAGTACCCTAATCCAAGGGTTTTTATAGGCAACCAACAACCTCCCAGGAAGCAAGGTTGAGATTTTTCCATAACTACCACTGAAGCAAACCCCAAAAACTAAGGCGTGATAAGAATTGTATTTATTCATTCAATAATAGAAAAAATAATTTTTTATTCTAGTTCTATGAATTCTTTTATATCATGAATGTTTTGTAGAATAATTTCCACAACAACACAAATCATATATTTAAAGATGTTAGTGTGAATAGAAAATTGGGCTATCATTGCATCCCATGAATATAACTCTTCCCAAGTAATAATTTGCGAATTGGACTTCCCGACAAACTTCTTCATACTCTATCTTGTTTAATTTGATGTAATTATTAGCATGGATTAGCGTTCCTTATATAGAGACAATATAAAATTTCATGAGAGGGAAATCACTCTCCATATGGAAAATCAACCCCCGATTATGTACAAGTTCAAGGAGGAGGATTAATCTTATTTATCACCATCATCTCAAGTGTCGATATTTCTATCCTATGAGCATGTGCATATTGCTCATATGATTGATTCTAAGTAAGCATACATCCTTGAATATATTCATTTTGTGATGAAATTAGCATAATGGTTTTCCAAGGAATTTATTGGTCTTCCTCCAAGATAAGATGTTGAATTCTCGATTGATCTTATACATAGGGATTTTCCAATATCTAATACTCTAGATAGAAAGTCTGTTGTTGAGCATTAGAAGCTTAATAAACAACTAAGAAGAAAATTTGTATCATGGGTTTATATTCCCATGTGCTTCACCATGGGGTGTAGGAGTCCTCCTCTCCATGAAGAAGGATGGGTCAATGCACCTTTTCATTGATTATCATGAGATCGACAAAATCATGAAAAAAATTACCCCCTTATATGAATTGAAGACTTGTTCGATCAGCTATGTTGAGAACAATACTTCTCTAATATGCATATGCGGTAAGGTTATTACCATGTAAGGGTGAAAGAAGAAGATATCACCACGATTTCTTTTTGTACAAGATACAAACACTATGAATTCATAGTAATGCCTTTAGGACTCACAAAATCTCCCACAATCATCATGAACTTGATGAATAGAGTTTTTTGGTATTACCTCGATAAATTTGTGGTAGTCATTATAGATGGTATTTTAATATACTCTGAAACTGAGGGGAGCATGAGGAGCAGTTAAGCACTGTACTAGAGACCTTGTGAAAAATTGGAGCACTATGAAAATAACATCAATTGTGACTTCTGGTTGAAGGAAATCACTTTATTAATTCATACCATCATTGGAAATGGGGTATCTATAGTTCCCTCTAAGAAAAATGATATTGAGGTATGGTCAGCGCCAATATCTAGGACAAATATCCATAACAACCTTGGTTTGGCTAGATATTATGAATGACTTGTGTGAAATTTCTCATTATTTTCAAACCCTCATACCAAGCTAACACGGATTGGAGTGATGTTTTCTTGCAGTGATGAATGTGATGTGAGATTGAAGGAGTTGAAAAAGAGGCTTATCACTATGGTTGGTCTCACACTACCCACAAGTGGAGAAATTTTAGTGGTATATAGTGATGCTTCGATGAATGTATCAGGCTATATGTTGATGATATATGGAAAATTAATTGAATATGTTTCAAGGTAATTCAATTTTCATTATAAAAACAACAATAAATGATCTGGATTTGGTTCTAGTGACCTTCAGTTTAAAAATTTGGAGACATTAACTCTATTCGTAGAGTTTTGAAATATATATGGATCATAAAATCTTCAAGTATATATTCATATAGAATTAGTTAAATATAAACCAAAAAATAAGGTTATAGCTGAACATAGACTATGACATATCATTTGTTTACCATCCAGGGAAATAGAACAAGGTGGTATATGCTCTATGAAGAAAGGACCCGTTAATTCTATCATTGATGATAATTTTAAGAGATCAAATATTTATAGATTTGAGGAAGATGGTAATGTGAATTATAAAGAATGGAACAACATAAATGCTTTCTCCTATGATTTATCAACTATATCATTTAGAAAGGTAAAAGGATTCCCAAAATGATGATGTGGTAATTTAAGTGAAATTGGAAACAATCAGAAAAGGGATATCCATGCAGTTCAATGTTAATCAGTAATGAATTGTGAGATTTGGGACTAGACTATCTGTTCAATCAAATATGGTGTTAATGAAATAAAATTTGGAAGACTCGCATAGTTTTAATATCTCCATTCACCCAGGCAAAAAGATGTATCAATACCTTCAAGAGAATTATTGGGGCGATAACATGAAGAAAGATATCATTTAATATACATCAAAGTGCATGGTGTGTCAGTAAGTGAAGGATGAGAGGGAAAATTCTAAAGGGATGAGGAAAACATTACAAATACCAACATGGAAATGGGAGAACATCACCAGGGACATTGTCACCTAATTTATAAATTCATCCAAAGGAAATAATACTATCTATGTTATTATGGATCGTCTTACAATGATGAACACATCATTGAAATTCCAGAGGATTTATTATTGGATCAACTTGAATAGATATACATCAGAGATGTGGTAAAGATACTTGGAATTCCACTATCGATTGTATCCGATCAAGATCAAATATTCACTTCTATGTTCTGGAAGAGTCTTCAACACGCTATGAATACTAAGCTAAATTTTTGTATGGCTTATCATCCTCAAACTGATGTTCAATATAAGTAGACTATCTAAGCATGTTAGGGAAAGTTGAGAGAATTATCAATGGACATTAAAGGATGATGGGATCAACATCATCCTCTGTTGGGTTCCCTTAGAATAACAGTTTCCACTCAATCATCCAAATAGATCCTTATTAATCCCTTTATGGGATGATGTAGAAAACATTGGAATGTTGGGATGAATGTGGAGAGGAAAAAAACTAGGTCAAGAAGTGGGTGATGAAATGGTATAGAATGTTATGACCATCTAGCAACACATTTATGATGCTCAGAGTTGACAAAAGAGTTTTTGTAACAACTTTTGACGAGACAAAGAGTTTGATGTTGGAGAAATGGTGTTCCTCTTCCTATCGCCATGATATAGAGTTATGAGATTTTGGAAGAATGGAAAGCTTAGTCTAAGGTACATCAGCCCTTCTAATATCCTTGATCACATTGGAGCAGTATCCAATCGACTAGAACTCTCACCAAACCTATCTCAAGTACCTGATGTGTTCCATATATCAGCCTTGAGGAATTACATACCTTTCCCATTGCATGTCCCCAATCCATAGGTGTTACCATTGGATAATGACCTCTCCTTTAAAGAGAATTCCGTGAAGATCATAGATCGTAGAAAATAAGTTATATGAAAAAAGTTAATTCCCCTCATCTATGTGTTGTGGATAAAACACAATTATCTACTGGAAACATGGGAATTGGAAAGAGTTATGAAGCAGAGTTATCATAATAATTTGTAGATTTGGAAAATGGAATTTTGAGGGTAAAGTTTCTTAAGGTGGTAATATTATAATGATCCAAAATTTTATTAATTAAAACATCTCTTGATCTAATTAAAATTCTTATTATGAAAAATTTTTACAAAAAAAATATGAACTTCCATTGTTTAATGTTCTTGGAGTATAAAATACAATTAATAATTTTTACCATTGGAAATATATACATTTAACTGTGATTACCTGATTAATATAAGGATGGGGCTTTGACAAATAAAATTTATTCAGAAAATGGAATCGATGGTTGTATAAAGTAGAATTGCTCCATATAAGGAAACAATTTCTAAAATATGAAATGAGTTAGCCTCACTGAGTATCTCTCTTGACGAAGAAAAATTCAAGATTCAACATGTTATGCTTGATGGGAATCACTTATGGGAGAAGTGAGAGATAGAATATATTACCACCCAGGCGATGTTATCTAATCCTCCCTATGAATATGTCATTGTCTCACACCATACCCATAGGTCCTATGTGAGTGTTATAAGGGGTTATGTAAAAATAACATATTACTATGTTCATGTGCATTATTTTTTTATAATTAATTTAAATTTATTTTGTTATTGTCACATAGTATGTTATTTTTAAGGAACAAATTGTATTGTTAGTTAGTATTCAAATTCAAATGAGAAGTTTATTTTGATAAATTTATGTATTTTTTAATTAAATACTATTATAAATAAATAATATTACTAAATTAACTTTTTTTAAATATAAATTATCAGATAATTGTTATGAATATAATTAAAAAATTTATTTAACGTTTGAAAACTATTTTTTGTCAAAACCCATTAATTTTCAATAAATGCTGGTATTCCATTTATAATTTCAAAATCACATATTTATAATTTTTTTTATAATATGAATATCTGTTTTGGATTGATGATTTCAAAATTATTAATATGATTATTTTTTATAATTTTCTAAGACAATTGAATTGTTGTGTATAAAGAAAATATCGTTTAAATGTATAATGTGTTTTACATAATCATAATAACCCAATAGTAATGTAATAAAATAATTTAAAAGGAATAACATTCAAATATATCTTCTAATCATTAAATAATGTGATTTTAGAATTTTTTTATTAATTTTATGATGCCTTAGTGGACCCCCAATAATTATAAAATATTTTAACTTTCTAAAATTATTTCCTTGAGAGTGTAACTCACCTATACATAAGCTATCCATCTATTTTAATAGGTTCAGACATTGGTGCAACACCCCGACCATAGTTACCTAGAGTTAGTGCAATATTTAATAAAATTGGCATTATTAAAAGGTATTTAGTCGCGAAGGACTAATCAGTTTAGAAGTATTGGAAAATAAATTATATATATTATAATCAATATTACAACAAGAAAAATAACAACCGTAATTCTTTTCATTAGAAACAGCCAATCCTATTATATTATGCATGGAAGTAACTCATAACTATCTTTTTTATATCATGGGAAAATAAAAAATAATAAAGGGGTGAGCTTAGATGCTTAGTAAGGATAAATAATTTAGCAGATGCTATAAACTTTTAAGGCAAGATATGTAATAAAATGACATCTTTTTAAACATAAAAATGAACATAATATGGAAAAAATAAAATAAAAATTACCATATAAAAATGCACATGGATATTATTTTAGTCGAATAATCACATGTAATTACTAATTTTTTAAGGAGGGAATGTATAAGACCAATCATTAATTTCTCTGTCAAGGCCTCGTGCTAGGACTTATGGAATATCTATAACCGGACCCAAACCCGAAGAGCCTCTGTAATCAGACTCCATCCCGGAGAGCCTCTTTAACAGGACTCCCACATAGAGAGCCTCTGTAACTGGACTCCATCCTGGAGGGTCTTTGTTAACCGGACCTAAAACCCGGAGGGCTTACTTTTACCGGTCCCCAACCCGGAACTTACTAGTCTAATACGTTCATCAAAAAAAATATTGAAATATAACGTAAATATTCATATTAAAACTAGCATATGAAATGTCAATACTTTATCTATTAAAAATAAAATGTATAAAAATAACACATCCATAGTCAAACATATCAAAAAAAACTCAATACATTATGGAATATTTTTGTCATAATAAATCAACATCAAACAAGTTTAAAATAAATTAGAGGATGTTGACAAAGATGAAAATGATCAGTAAAATGCATTGAGAGAAATACACATTTTCATGAAATCATTTAAAATTATCATAATTTATAATGGTATTCATATAAAAGGGATTTTTGAATCAAATTATCACATACCACTTTGAAACTTTTTAATATAATTATCATTTCAAAAAATTCATGTCCATATAAATAAATCCTTAAAATCATTTTGAAAACATGGACATTAATTAAAATAGTTTAGAAAGACAAATATTTAAAACATATAAAATGATGATATAGTTAAATAGTCCCCCACATAAAAACATGAAAGACTCCGTTTGAAATAATTTCTATATAATATGGGTATCTATGATATGTATGCCCCAATAAATACTGACACATGGACAATCTCGGATGATAATGAGATTGAGGTTATAACCCTTACCTCATTGTAATCAATCGATTCGTATGAACAGTAGTCAATAACTACCAAATGAATCATAGAATTTCATGAATATAAAAATAATCATGATAATATATATCAAATTTCATTACATAATACAACACATGCAATAAATAAGTGGTGTGCAATGGAAATCACACAGAATTAAATGTCAGATAAGAAACCCCTTACCGTGGGTCTGACTTGACTCGCTTGTATGTTCCATGTTCTTCTGGAATAATAAACATAAGTTAATTTCTATATGAATAAGAATATTTTCAATTTTATTATTTCTTTTATAGAAATTATTAACTTGATATAACAATTAGATAATTAATTGAGTTCGTATCGGACATTTTGTCGATGTTCGGAACATGAGTAAAAAATGAACTTGTTATAATTATGAATTGTCCATGTGGTAAAAAGTACATTATATATTGAATGATATTACTCATTTATATTTCATATATATTGTATATGTATAGTATATATATATGTATTTATAATAGTACATAACATTAGAAGATAAGAAATGAATTGCACCCTTCCTGGAGATAGTAAGCCTTACGTACGGATGAAAGAAAATTTCATTTTTATTTAGTATTTTAATAAAATTAATACATAATGATACATTGTAATATTATAATTCCAGTATTATATCATATAATATATCATTTACACCATACATTATGCGTCCCTCATAAGTCATTAACGAGTCATATCACTTTGAGGGGGCGGTAGTCCGCACTTCCTCAAATGATATTTTCTCGTTTTACCCATAATGGAAACCATAATGGTATGATATAAATGGAATATAAACAAGAAGAAAAAATACATAAACAATATTTATATCATATATAAATAAATTGATTTCTAAATGGCCACTATGAGAGGCAGTAGGAGATAATCGAACAATCATTGTTTCATGAGGCGTTAGTTTCCCAACCAACGAAACAATATGTTCTTCACCCATTAGATGGAGGTGTCTGTTAGTTTAGTTCTAATACATTAATAAAAAAACTATTATATTGAAGATACTTTTTTGGCCAAAAAGAGAAATGAATAAAAAGTATTCAAGGGGTTGGAATGGTAAAATATAACAAAATAAAATAAAAAAATTTAAGAGAAACTGTTACCTTTAATTTATAAAACATCCTTTGGTTTGAACCAAAGGGACATATTGAAGTGACTTATGCTTATTTTAAGGCTTCTATGTGGATGATAGGGATCTTGAGAGCTTATTTGGGAAGGGTTTGGATGATCCAAGGGGCTTGAGAGGTATGATGAATGAGTTAAAAGTGATTTCCTTTTACATTGGAGAGGAGGGGATCGTTTAAAATGTTTGAAATTTTTATTTTATTATAAACATATCATCGGTTTCAAATAGTCCAAAACTCATTAAAATAGAATAGATGATGACTCATGTTCAAAATAATAACATTCAATAATAATTGGACATGTTTGGGATATTTTTTTAATAGTATTAATCTTATTTATTTATATCATTTATTAATGAGGTGAATATTGCATCATTATTGTGTCATAAATAATTTACTATATTTGATGTCTAAAAATTATAAAAAATTCCAAAATTTAGGAAATAGTTTTAGTTTTTCCATGAATATTTATAGTAGAAAATATGACTTATATAATCCCATGTAAAAATTAATATACTAAAAGATATTTGATAATGTCATTTTTTTCATTACTTAATGTTAATTAAAATAATGAGTCATTATCACCATTAAGTGGCTAAATGTGGTCCCAAAATAAACCCAAGGATTCTCATGGTCGGACATTACTCATCTAATAAGGTTAAGACATGTGTTAAGGTAATTTTGTAATATTATGATACTCTTTGTACGTTAAATTTCATTATTTACCTTTAACCGCGGTAAAGAAAAATCAAAATTTACTATTCATAAAAAATAATATTTATATTATTGAACCACATTTTAATTACTAATAACAACAATGTATGTTGGATTTTCGAAAATCAATTCACAAAAGTGGTAAAATTTTACTTAAATGAAAAGGTCAGTTTTTTAACAACTACTAAGTGGATTTACTAATCATAAAAAATTGATGTTGGTCATAAAAAAACCAAAAATTAAACCAAAGCAATATATGATATTCAGAATTAAAAATTATTTCTATTTTAAAAAATTAAAAACATACTGGTTGTAATAATTAATTTTAAATTAATTCTAGTTGTCAAAACAAATAGCGTGTTTTTAAGAAACAATAACTTTCAAAATATTGACACTAGTTTATGTATAATATCAAAGTGAAATTAGTTACAGATACCAAAATTGGATTAAATGGTCAAAATACAATCTAAATATACTTCGAAACAATTCAAAGTTATATTGAACACTATAAATTATTCTGATTAAAAAAGTTGTTTTCAATTAAAACATAGTATTTTTCACTATTCATCAAAATATGCAAGTTATCAGAAAAGTACCAAAAATTTATCCAAACTAAATTTGTATGTACTACTTCTAAAGAATAATTTAATTTCATTAAATTAAATATATAAAAGAGTAAAATATTGGTTATAAAAAAAATTCTACTAAATGGCAGTAAAATTTCATTTTTGAAAAATACTTATTTTATCTGAAAAAATGAATTTTTACTTATAATATGTCTAAGAAACACATAATATCAATATTAATTTATATATATCATATAATATTCAAAATTCATTTAATACTATTCATAACATCTATTTGAACTGTTAGTGAGGTATGTTGAGCTGCGCTCAAACTCATTGTTGTGTGTAGCACAATCTACTGAATTACATTAATGAGATAACATATAATGAAATCTTGGGGTTTTACATTCTTCCCTCCTTCAATAAATTGAATCCTCCCAATTTGAAATTGTTATTTCGAAAATAAAATGTTTATAATAGAAAATTAACTTTGTGGAAAAGCCACATCGAAAATTGGGATGAAAAAATTTACTTTATATAAGAGGGAAAAAGAATGAAATATTTAACACCAAATTATGCTCTCGATTAGGAGATAATTGGTGGAAATTAGAGACACATAATTGGATGAAAAACATAAATATTTATAGGGAGTGATTTTGGTCATCAATCACAAACAAGTGTACAATTTAAAGCCTCAAAGTCGTCAATCTATGATGATTTAAAATATCACTACTTCAACAAAACCTAAGGTATTATATTAACACATTTTTTCATAAAATAAGAAGAAATTTTATATATATAAATATATATATACTTGACAAGTAGATTTTCATCCTACAACTAATTCCTACCACAAAATCACCATTCACTACAAGAGATAATAGAATTCATAAATATTCTATTTATCCTAATCTGATATGGTTCAAAAAATGAATTTATAATTTATCTATTAGACAATTAAAAAACTACATTATACAATCGCGTACATCACATAGGCTAGCAGTAAGTTATCCACCATTGTCACCCTTCGGTTTTTGGTTCAAGCCTCACAATGTTCCCTGATGCAACAAGTTATCGCCCGACCTTGGGGTTGTCCTTTTGAAGGAAATCCAAAAATAATCTCAAACTAGAATTCTCTAAAATACCTTTTTCCATAATAATAGTCCAAAATTTATAAGGAAGGTAAAAACAATGAAGAACCTTTATTCCACGTAATTATATGTGAACACCTTCATCATGTATTCTTTTAAAAAACTACAACATCTTGAAATACCATAAAACCATATTGATTAAATTCATGCTCTCATATTCTTCGTACAGTACTAGATATACTCCTTCTATCCAAAAATGATATAAATTCCAACAGTGATTGAATATACAATTCATTATTCAGTTTCAAGCTATTCAAGAATATCCAATATAATTTATCCAAACTAATCATGTATTATTCCAAAATCACTACCTCAGTATCAGAAACATATTATGGATTATCATTCTCTCAACAATATATTTTCAAAAAAATTAACCTGCTATTGAGTCACGTTTCTTGGTTCCACACAATCTCAAGACCTTAATGAAATAGTACTGCAGTACAATCTTTATCTACTCTATACTTCTAATAACATATACATCATTAATAAAATAATCAAATGACACAATACTTTAATAACAACGTATTGAATCAAATCATTTATCTTAATATTCAGTAGTATCATAACATTATTATTATCCAATAGCATTGTTTGGGGTATACTCTGATGATTCGGACATTGATTCGTGATGTGTCCCAACTCCTTGCAGATAAATCATTGTACATTTTAAACTTTTTTATTACCCTTCAAATCATGTACTTAGTGTCCTCTTTCTCCACACGTATAACAAAATCACATTCCCTTAAAGAATTTACCAATGTGATTCTTTCCACAGTTAAAACATATTGGAAAATCCTTCTTTTCTCTCTTCCCATTATCCATATTTCTCTCTTCAATACTTTTCTTCTATTTCTTACCATAAAAGCCATAGGATTCATATAATTCATTACTTATCTTATTAACACATGATAATATTTATTCATATGTTGAGAATACATGGGAGACTATTTACCTTCTAAATGTTGGCTTAATACTAGGAAAGATATAATCCTTCTTACTCAATGGATCATACGTATTACTGGAGTTCACAATCCTTCTACTGGGCGCCATTTCAATACAATGGAATACACTAGGTCTATTTATGAATATAAATTAATAATTCCAAACATGTAAAATACCTAATAGAATTTGAACTATTTATGGATATAATCCATAATCATAAAAATGTTTTCTTTGAGGAGTTATATAATCATAAACCCTTCATAGTGGTTTGTAAGGAAAATGAGAATTATCCTAAGCATATCCCCAGGAGTGTCGTACCCAAGAGTGCAGTAAGGTCTATTTTTGTGCACTAGTTCCCGTTCAAGTCTAAATCAATGCAGTGTTTTTGGGTTTTACCCCTAGGTAAACCTATGCCGGAACCACATATACTAACTCATATCTAAACAAGGATGTATTTGGTTGGAAAATTACAAAAATATCTACATTACCAAAATTATAGGAAGATATTATATACTTATCCTCAATGTATATCTTATGTTAATGTGCTCTAATTAGAGTTTATCTCTATCTTGTTTCCAATGTTATTTCTAAACTTCCACTAATACAAACTATAATGCCCTGACCCCAGTTACCCAAAGTCGGTGCATTATTACTCAACATTTGACTTATTAAAAGGAATCAAGTCCCAAAAGGCCGATCCATTTACCAGTCTTGGATGATAGATTACATACATGAAGATCATCATCACAACTTGAAAAGAAAAATAATTGTAATTTATTCCATTTGAAACATCAAAGACTCGTAGATTATGCCAACAAGTAACTCATAACTAACATCTTCATATCCTATGAAAATATATCAATAGAAAGGGGTGAGATCAGATTATCAGGGAGGGTAAATAATTTATAAGAAGGTATAAACTTTTATGGCAAGATGTGTAATAGAACAACAACATTTTAAACCTAAACATGAAAATAATATGGAAAAAATAAATCAAACAATACCATATAAACATGCATATTGATATTCTAATAGTATAATAATCACATGTAATAACTAATTTCATAATGAGGGAATGTATAGTAATAGACTTTAATTTCTGTGTCAAGGCCCCATGTTAGGACCTATGGGATAATTGTACCCAAACCCACACATGGAGAGCCTCTGTAATAGAACACCATCCTGGAGAGCCACGGTAACCAGACTCCAACTAGGAGAGCCTCTATAACTAGACTCCAACCAGGAGGGTTTGCTGTAACTGAAACCAACTGAAGGACTTAATTTTACCAGTCCCCAACCTGGAACATACAAGTCTAATACATTTTTAAAAGAAAAGGTGAAATATAACATAAACATTCGTTTTAAAACTAGCATACGAAATGTCAATACTTTATAAATAAACCATGAATGGTATAAAAATAACAAATCCATAGTCAAACATATCATAAAACATTCAATACAACATGGAATATTTGTATCATAATAAATCAACTTCAAACAAGTTTAAAATCCATTAAAGAAAGTTTACAAAGACGAAAATGATCAGTAAAATGAATGGAGATAGATACACATTTTTCATGAAATCGTTTAAAATTGTCACAATTTATAAATGTAGTGATTTAAAATGGATATTTGAATAAAAGTGTACCATAACACTTTGAAACTTTTTGATATAATTATCATTTCATAACATTCATGTCTATATAAATAAATCTTTGAAATAATTTTCAAACCATGGACATTAACTAAATGGGTTTAGAAAGATAAATAATTATAACATTTAAAATGATGATATAGTTAAATAGAACCTCCCATAAAACCATAAAATATTCCTTTTGAAATAATTTTTATAAAATATGGGTATCTATGATAATTATATCCCAAAAAATACTTACACAAGAACAATTTCGAATAAAAATGAGATTGAGGACATAACCCTTACGACGTTGTAATCATTCAAGTCATATGAAAAATAGTAAATTACCACCAAATGAATCACAGAATATCATGAATATGAATATAATCATGATAATATCTATAAAATTGTAGTAAACAATACACTACAAGCAATAAATAAGTGTTAATCAATGGAAATCTCAGGGAATTAAAAGTTAGATAAGAAACGCCTTACCACGTGTCCGACATTACCCGCTCGTATGTTCCTTGTTCATCCTGAATAATAATATTATGTTAATTTAAACATTCATATAAATATATTAAAGTTTATTATTCCTTTTATATAACTTATTACCATGCTATAAGAATTATTTAATTATTTGAATTCATATCGGACATTTGGTCACTGTTCAGAACTTGATTCAAAAATGAACTTGTTATAATTATTAATTGTCTTTGTGGTCAAAATTCCATTATCTATAGAATTAATTACTCATTTATATTTCATATATATCATATATGTATAGTATATATATATATATATATAACAGTAAAAACATTTGGCGATGAGAAATGAAATGCATCATTCATGGAGACGGTAAGTCGTACATACGCATGAACGCTAAATTAATTTCTATGATTTATTTTAATGAAATTAAAACATAATGATACATAGCTATATTATAATTCCAGTATAATATCCTATATATAATTTCATTAAATCCATACATTATAAGTCCCACATAATTCATTAATGAGTCTTATCACTTTGAGGGGGCGGTTGTCTGCACTTCCTCCAATGAAATTATTGCGTTTTACCCATAATGGAAACCATAAAGGTATGATATAAATGGTAAATTAAAAAAAAACAAAGAAAACATAAACATAATATATATCACATATAAATATATTTCTATCTTATTGGCCACCATGAGAGGCTGTAGGAGATAAACTAACCAACATTCTTTGGTGAGGCATTAGTTTTCCAACCACAGAAACAATATATTCTTCAACCATTAGATGAAGGTTTGTGTAATTTTAGTTCTAATCCCTTTCAGAAAAACATCCTAGTGTACTGAGGATTATGTTTTTGTAATAAATCAAAGGAATAAAAAGAGTTTAGGGGGGGGGGTTGGAGAAGTAAAATAAAACAAAATAAAAGAAAATATTTTAAGAGAAACATTTACCTTAAATTTGGGTAAATTCTATTGTTTTGAATCAAAAAAAAATTTGAAGTATCTTTTGCCTATGTTAAGGCTTATAATTGGAAGAGAGGGATATTGACTGATTATTTTGGCATGGTTTAGATGATCCAAGGGGCTTGAGAGTTGTAAAGAATGAGTTATAAGTGATGTCCTTTTATAAGCGAGAGGAGGGGATCTTTTGGATAGTTTGAAAATGATATTTTATTATAAACTTATCTTTGGTTTAAATAAGTCCAAAAATAATTAAATTCGAATATTATATGACTCTTGTTCGAAATAAAATCATCCAATAATAATTGGATAGGTTTTGGATATTGTTTAATATTAAGAATCTTATTTATTTAAATCATTTATCAATGAGGTGAATAATACATCCTATTGTCTCAGTAATAATTTAATTTATTTGATGTCTAAAAATAACCATAATGTAGGAAATAATTATATCATTAAAATTAATATTTATAGTCGAAAATATAACTTATATAACATCATGTAAAAATTGATATACTAAAAGATATTTGTTAATGTCATTTTTGTCTTTACATTACATTAATTAAAATAAAGTGTCACTATCACTCTTATGTGGCTTCATGAGGTCCCAATATCGACCCATTGATGCCTATGGTCGTCTATTACTCATATAATAATGTTAGGACAAGTGTTAATGTAATTTTGTATGATTATAATACTCTTTTATCTTAAATTACCTTATTCGCCAAGAAGTGTGGTAAATAAAAGTCAAAAGTTAATATTCACCCAAAATTATTTTTATCTTATTTAGCCACATTTTACATAATAATTTCAATCATCTATATTAGATTATTGAAATTCAATTCACGAATGTGGTAAAAAAAATTAAATTAAAAAGTTAGTTATTTAACTACTACTAAGTTGTTTTATTATTCATCAAAAATTGATGTTTTCCAAAAAATACCAAAAATTAATCCTAAGAAATATTTTGAATTACTAATTAAGAAATGTTTTCTATTTTACCATATTCAAAACATAGAATTTTTATTAGTTAATTTAAAATTAATTCTTGTTTTAAAAATAAATAACGTGTTTTTAAGAAACAATAACTATCAAATGATTGACACTTCTTCATGTATAATTTCAAAGTGAAAATAATTAAAATTACCAAAATTTGATTAAATTGTAAAAATGTAATCTAATTATACTTCCAAAAAATTCAATTATATAATTTAGAAATATAAATTATTCTGATTTAAAAAGTTTTTTTCAATTAAAACATAGTATTTTCACTATTCCTCAAAATATGAAAGTTATCAGAAAAGTACAAAAAATTTATCCAAACAAAATTTTTATGTCCTTATTCTAAAGAAGAATTTAAATTCATTAAATTAAATATATAAAAGTGTCAAATATTGGTTTTAAAAAAAGTTTTCCATTAAATGGCATTAAAGTTGAATTTTTTTAAAAAATACCTCTTTTATCTGAAAAAAATGAATTTGTTGTTATAATATATCTAAGAAACACATAATATTAATGTTAAAATTATATATAATATATAAGATTCAAAATTCATTTAATACTATTCATAACCGCTATTTGAACGGTTAGTGAGTTAAGTTGTGGTGCGCTCGAACACGGTGTTGTGTGTAGCGCAAGCTATTGAATTATTTTAATGAGATAACACACAATGAAATCTTGGGGTGTTACATTCTTCCCTCCTTCAATAAATTGTATCCTTTCATGTTGAAATTGTTCTTCGAAACTAAAAGTCTGAAAATAGATGATTACCTTTTTGGAAAATCCATATCATGAATTGGGTTGATAAAATTTATTCTTAATAAGAGAGAGAAAGAAAGAAATAGTTACCTACAAATTATGATCTTAATAAAGATAACATTGTTGGAATGTAGAGACAAATAATTAGAGGAAAAATGTAAATATTTATAGTTAGTGAATGGGGTCATCATTAACAAACAACTATATAATTGGGTGCCTCAAAGCCATCAATCTTTGATGATTAAGAATATCATCGGTTCAAGAAAACATAATGTATTTGAATAACACATTTTTGGTTTTAATATCTCTTCCCTAATGTTTAATAATTAATTTATTCATAGAAGAATATATATATATATATATATATATATACTTTACAAGTAGAGTTTCAACCTTTAACTAATTCCTATCACAAACTCACCTTTCACTCCAAACGATAATAGAATTCAAAAATATTCTATTTATTCAAATCGTATTTGGTTCCAAAAAAATAAATTTATTTTTTATTTTTTAGTCCATTAAAAAACTACATTATACAATCCAGGACATCATGTATCCTAGTGGTAGGTGATCCACCCTTGTCGCCCTTTGGTTATAGGTTCAAGACTCACGGCTTTTCTGGATATGAAGGGTTATCTACCAACCTCCGGGTTGTCCTTTTTATGTTAAACCAAAAATAATCTCAAAATAGGTTTATCCAAAATAATTATTCCGTACTCACATTCCAAAATTTACAAGTAAGGTAAACATAATGAAGATCCTTTTTTTCCATGTAATAACATGTGAACAACTTCATCATGTATTATTTTAAAACTCTGAAAAATCCTGATTTACCATAAAACCTTACTGATTACATTCATGCTCCCTTATTTATTATAGAATACTAGATATATATATTCTATCCAAAAATATTGTAAACTCCAACAATGATGAAATATACAAATAATTATTCAATTTCAAGGTAGTCAAGAATATCCAAAATAATTTATCCAAATGTAACATGTATTATTCTAAAATCACTAACTTAGTATCAAACCCATATTATGGTTTATCTTTCCCTGAACTATATTTTTTGATAAAATTAACCTTCTGTTGAGTCACTTTTCGTGCTTCCACACAAACTCAAGTCTGTAATGAAATAGTACTGCAATACAATCCTCATATACTCTATAATTTTTATAACAATCACATTGTTAATACAATAATCAAATGACACAATAAATTAATAACAATGTAAGAAATATAATCATCCCTCTTCATATTCGTTTGAATCATAACTCTTTTATTATCCACTAGCAGCATTTGGGGTATACTCTGATGATTTGGACATTGACTTTTGTAGTGTCCCATCTCATTGTAGATGAAGCATTGTACATTTGAAACTTTTTTAATAGCCTTGCAATAACATACTTACTGTCCTTTTTCTCCACACTTAAAAAAAATTCCATTCCCTTCAAGAATTTTCCAAGGTGATTCTTTCCACAGTTATAACATTTAGGAAAATTATTCTTTTCCATCTTTCCAATATCCATCTTTCCCTCTTCAATCCTTTTCTTCTCTTTCTTCCCTTAAAATACATAAAACTCATAGAATTATTTACTTATCTTATTAACAAAATATACTATTACTTCATATATTGAGAATACATGGGAGACTGCTTTCCTTCTAAAAGTTGTCATAATACCATGAATGATATGATCCTTCTTACTCTTTGGATCATAAACATTGTTGTAGTTCACATTCCTTCTACTGGGCGCAATTTCTATACAATGGAATACACTAGGTCAGTTTATGAATTGCAATTAATAATTATAAATACGTAAAATACCTAACATAAATTGAATAGATTATGGATATAATCTATAATCATAAAAATGTATTCCTTGAGGAGGTATATACTCAAAAACCCTAAATATTTATTTTTAAAGAAAATGTGAATTACCCTATTCATATCCCCCAGGAGTGTCGTAACCATGAGTGCAACAACACCCATTCTCGTGCACCAGTTCTCGTTTAAGTCTAGCTTAAAGAAGGGTTTTTGGGTTTTACCACTACATACATACGTGCCAGAGCCGCCTCTACCAACTCTTATCCAGAAAATGATGAATTTTCCTCGAAAAATCACAAAATCTCTACATTTCCAAAATTCTCGGAAACTATTCAATTCTAATCCTCAAATCCTATCGTAGGTAATGTGCTCTAATCAGATTTTATCTAAATATTGTTTCCAAGTATATTTCAAAACTTCCAATGATACCAACTGTAACGCCCTAATCCAAGTTACCAAGAGTCTGGGAGTTACTACACAACATTGGCATGATTATAGGGAATCAATTCTTGAAGGACTAACTAGTTTAGTAGTCTTGGAAAGTATATTACATAAATTATATTTAACATTTAATATTTAAAAGAAAACCAACAATAATTTATTCCTTTAGAAATGTCCAAGCCTCCTAGGTTATGCCTGTTAGTCCCTCATAAATAACTTCTTCATATCACAGGAACATAAAACATAAGAAAGGTGTTACCCTAAATGCTCAGTAAGTTTAAATAATTTAGAAGAATCTATAAAAATTTAAGGCAAGATGTATAATAAAAAACACCATTTTAAAAATAATCTTTAACATAATATGGAAAAAATAAATCAAACATTACCATATAAACATGCACATGTATATTCTTCTAGTCGAATAATAAAACATAATAACTAATTTCATAAGAAAGGAATGTATAGTACCAGACATTAATTTTTTTTTCAAGGCCTTCTGCAAAGACCTATGGGCTGACTATAACCGGACCCAAACCTAGAGAGCCTCTGTAACTGGACCTCATCCCGGATAGCCTTTGTAACCAGACTCCAACCCGGATGGCATCTGTAACAGGACTCGAACAAAGGGAGTATACTGTAACCGGACCCCAACCCTGAGAGATAACTTTTTCCGGTCCTTAATCCATAACATACTGGTCCAATACATTAATAATAATAAAAGGTTGAAATATAACAGAAACATTCATATTAAAACTAGCATAAAAATGTACATAATTTATCCATAAACCATGAATGGTATAAAAATTATACATCCATAGTCAAAAATATTAAAAAACATTCAATACAATATGGATTAGTTTTATCATAATAAATCAAGTTCAAACATGTTTAAAATCCATTAAATGATGTTGACATAGATGAAAATTATCAGTAGAATGATTTTAAGGAAATACCTCATTTCATGAAATAGTTTAAAATTGTCACAATTTATAAAGGAAGTAATTTAAAAGATATTTTTGATTCAATGTGTCCCATTACTCTTTAAAACCTTTTAAAATAATTATCATTTCATAACATTCATGTTTATAAAAATAAATCATTAAAATCATTTTGAAAACAAGGATATTAATAAAAATTGTTTAGAACGATAAATCTTTAAAACATTTAAAATGATGATCTAGTTATATAAAACCTCCCATATAACATTAACCGATTCCTTTTGAAATCATTTTCATAAAATATGGGTACCTATGATAATTATGTCGTATAAAATACTTACACATGAATAATCTCGGATAATAATGATATTGAAGAAATAGTTATTACCTTGATGTAATCAATAGAGTCGTATGAACAATAGTCAATTACCACCAAATGAATCCTATAATATCATGAATATAAATATAATCATGATAATTTATATCAAATTGAAGTACATAATACTCCAGATGCAACAAATAAGTGGTGACCAATGGAAATCTTACAAAATAAAAACTGAGATAAGAAACCCCTTACCACGTGTCTGACTTGACTCACTATTATGTTCCTTGATATTATTGAATAATAAAAATAAGTTAATTTCAATATTATTAATAATATTTTCATGTTTATTTTTTCTATTATATCACTTATTATGTTTCTATAAAAAGTAGTTAATTATTTGATTTCATATCGGACATTTTGTCGATGATCGAAACATGAGTAAAAAATGAACTTGTAATAATTAAAAATTGACTATGTGGTCAAAATTATATTATCTATAGAATGATATTACAAATTAAGATATAATATATATCATATATGTACATTATATATGTATTTATAACAGTGCATAACATTTGGAGATAAGAAATTAAATGAACCATTCATGGAGACGGTAAGCCGTACGTATGCATAAACGTTAATTTCATTTCTATATTGCATTTTAATGGAATGAAAACATAATGATACATAGGTATATTATAATTATCGTATAATATATTATATAATATCGTTAACTCTATACTTTATACATCCCATATATTTCACTAATGAGTCATATCACTTTGAGGGGGCGGTAGTCCACACTTTCTCAAATTAAATTATCGTGTTTTACCCATAATGGAAACCATAATGGTATGATATAAATGGAAAATATATAAGAATAAAGAAAACATAAACATAATATATATTTCATTTATAAATACAGTTCCGTCTTTATGGCCACCATGAGAGGCAGTAGGAGATAATCGAACAATAATCGTTTTTTGAGGCGTTAGTTTTCCAACCAGAGAAAAACAATGTTCTTCAACCATTAGATAAAGGTGTGTGTATGGGTAGTTATAATCCTTATAATAATAACATAAAAATATATTTAGGATAATTTTTTTCATAACGTAAAGGAATAAAAAGGGTTTGGGGGTTTGGAGAAGTAAAATAATACAAAATAAAAGAAAAGAATTTAAGAGAAACTGTTACATTTAATTTGGGTAACGTTTTTTGGTTAGAACCAAAAGGAATTTTTGAAGTGACTTCTGCAGAAAGTAAAGCTCCTAGGTGGAATATAGGGATTTTTAGAGATTAATTTGGTAGGTTTTGGACGATCCAAGGGGCTTTGGATGTTGTAGGAATGAGTTAGAAATGATTTCCTTTTATAAGGGAGAGAAGTGGATCTTTTGGAATGTTTGAAAATTATTTTTATTTATAAACCCATATTTAGTTTAAAAAGAACCACAAATTATTAAATTAGAAGATAATATGAAACATTTTTTAAATAAAATCATCAAATAAGAGTTGGATATGTTTTGGATATTGTTTTCATACTAATAATCTAATTTATTTATATACTATATTAATGAGGTTAATACTGCATCATTATTGTGTCATATATAATTTAATCAATTTGATGTCTAAAAATTATCAAAAAAATTCCATAATGTAGTAAATATTTTTATATTTTCAATTAAAATTTATAGTCAAAAATATGACTTATAAAAGCCCAGTTAAAGATTGATATACTAAAAGGTATTTGTTAATGTCATTTTTTTCTTTACATTATGTTAATTAAAATAAAGTGTCATTATCACTCTTATGTGGCTCGATGTGGTCCCAAAATCGTCCCAAGGATACCCATGGTTGGGAACTACTCATCCATTATGGTTAAGACAAGTTTTAAGGTAATTTTGGAAGTCAATTCACAGAAGCGGTAAAATTTCATTTAAATGAAAAAGTTATTTTTTAACTACAACTAAGTGGTTTTACTATTCAACAAAAATTGATATTTTTTCGAAAAATACAAACAAATTTGAATAAGCTATATATGAAATTATGAATTAAAAAATTATATATATTTTACCAAATTTAAAACATAGAAGTGATATTAATTAATTTAAAATTAATTCCTATTTTCAAAACAAATTGTGTGTTTTTAAGAAACAATAACTATAAAAAAATTGACACTTGTTTCTGTATTATTTCATAGTGAAATTAATTACAATAACCAAAATTAAATTAAATTGTAATAATATAATCTAATTATACTTCAAAAACATTCAAATGTATAATTAAACACTATAAATTATTATGATTAATAATGTTATTTTGAATTAAAACATAGTACTTTTAACTATTAATCAAAATATGAAAGTTATCAGAAAAGTACAAAAAATTTATCCAAACTAGATTTTTATGTCTCTCTTATAAAAAATTAATTTCATTTCATTAATTTGAGTATACAAAAGTATCATATATTGGTTATAAAAACATTTCCCATTAAATCGTAGAAAAATTGCATTTTTTTAAACAACTTCCGTTATCTGAAAAAAATGAATTTCTTCTTATACTATGTTTATGAAACACATAATATGATTGATAAAATTATATAGTTTATATAAGATTAAAAATCAGATAATACTATTCATAACCACTTTTTGAACGACTAGTGAGGTAAGATGTGGTGCACTCGAACTCGGTGTTGTGTATAGTGTAATCTATTGAATTACTTTAATGAGATAACATATAATGAAATCTTGCTATGTTACATTATTCCCTCCTTAAATAAACTGCGTCCTCACAGTTTGAGAAGGTTCAATGAAAATAAAAGGTTGAAAATTGAAAATTACTTTTCAGGAAAAGCTACATCGGAAATTGGGTATAAAAAATTTATTCTTAAAAAGAGGGAAATGGAATGAAAAAGATAAAACCAAATTTCGATCACAATTAGAGAAAATTGGTGGAAATTAGAGACATGTAATTGGAGGAAAAATTTAAATATTTGTAGGGAGTGATTGAGGTTATCAATCACAAACAAGTGTAAAATTGAGTGCATCAAAGCCGTCAATCTATAATGATTTAAAATATCACAGGGTCAACAAAACATAATGTTTTAGAAGAACACATTTTGGGGTTTAAAATATCTTTCGTAATGTTTTAAATTTAATTTATTCGTAGAATAAGATATATATACATATATATATATATACTTGACAAGTATAGTTTCATCTGTTAACTAATTCCTACCTCATACTCATACTTCACTCCAAAATATAATAAAATTCAAAAATATTATATTTATCATAATCGTATAGGGTTACAAAAAAAATGAATTTTTAATTTATCTGTTAGACCATTAAAAACTACATTATACAATCCAGGACAACATGTAGGCCAACGGTGGGTGATCCACCCTTGTCACCCTTCAGTTGCGGGTTCAAGTCTTGCATATTTTCTAGATGAAATTGGTTGTTTTCCATCCTCTGGGATTTCCTTTTTATGGAAATCCAAAAATATTCTCAAACTATACTTATCCAAAATACTTATGTCCAAACTCATAGTCCAAATTTCATATGGAAGTTAAACACAATGAATATCTTTTTGGCCACATAATAACATGTGAACACCTTCTTCATGTATTCCTTTAAAACACTACAATATCCTAAATTACCATGAAACATTATAGATTACATTCATGCTCCTTTATTGCTTATAGAATACTGGATATACGCCTTCTATTCATGAAATTTTGTAAACTCCATCAAATATTAAATATAGAAATCGTTAATCAGTTTTAAGGTAGTCAATAATATATAATGTAATTTATCCAAATCAATCATGTATTATTCCAAAAATACCTACCTCAGTATCAGAATAATATTATGGTTAATCTTTCTCTCAACCATATATTTTCTGAAAATTTAACGTGTTATTGAGTCAATATTCTTGGTTCCACACAATCTCAAGTCCTTAATAAAATAGTACGGCAGCACAATCCATATATACTCTACAATTATTATAACATGTAAATCATTAATACAATACTCAAATGACAAAATACATTAATAACAATGTAATAAATCTAATCATTCCTCTTCATCTTTAGTAGTATCATAACATTATTATTATCCAATATCAACATTTGGGGTATACTATGATGATTCTGAAATTGATTCGTGTAGTATCCCAAATCCTTGCAAATGAAGCATTTTAAATTTGAACCTTTTTTCTTACCCTTGAAATCACAAACATGGTTTCCTTTTTTCCCCACACATATAAAAAATTCCCATTCCCTTCAAGAATTTACCAAGGTGATTCATTCCACAGTTATGACATATGGAAAAGTCCTTCTTTTCCATCTTTCCTTTATTCGTATTTCCTTTTTCCATCATTTCCTTCTATTTCTTACCTTAAAATCCATAAGACTTAGAGAATTCGTTACATATCTTATTAACACATGATACTATTTATTCATATATTAAGAATACCCAGGAGACTGTTTCCCTTTTAAATGTTGGCTTAATATCATTAGAGATATGATCCTTCTAACTCTTGGGATCATACGTATTTTCGGAGTTCACAATCCTTCTACTTGGCGCCATTTCTATACAATTGCACACACTAGGTCAGTTTATGACTTGCAATGAATAATTCCAAACATGGAAAATACCTAACGTAAATTGAACAATTTATTGATATAATCTATAATCATTAAAATGTATTCATTGAGAAGGTATATACTAATAGACCCTCCATAGTGGTTTGTAATGAAAATGAAAATTATCCTAAAAATATCCCCCAAGAGTGTCGTAAGAAAGAGTACATCAAGTCCAATTGTCATGAACTAGTTTATATTCGAGTTTAGCTTAATGCAGTGTTTTTAGGTTTTAACCCTAAGTACATCTTTTCAAGAGTCACCTCTTCCTAATCGTATCCAGACAGGGATGTATTTTCTAGGAAATATCACAAAAATATCTTCATTACCAAAATTCTAGAATGTTATTCTATACTAATCCTCAATGTCTATCTTAGGGTAATGTGCTCTAATTAAAGTTTATCTAAATCTAGATTCAAATGTTATTGCTAAATTTTCTCTGATACCTAATGTAACGCCCTAACAACAGTTACCCAGAGTTGATGCATTATTATATAACATTGGCATGATTACAGGGAATCAAGTTCCGATGGACAGCTCAGTTTAGCAGTCTTGGAAAACATATTACATACATGATGTCTAACCTTACAACTAGAAAAGAAAAACAAAAGTAATATATTCCATTAGAAACGTCCAAGCCTCAATGATTATGCCTGGAAGTAACTCATAATTGACATCTTCATATCCTGTGAAAATAAAACATAAGAAATGGGTGAGCTCATATGCTCATTAAGGGTAAATAATTTTGTGGAAGCTATAAACATTTAGGGCAAGATGTGGAATAAACCAATAGCCTTCTAAACATAAACATGAACATAATATGGAAAAAATAAACCATACATTAACATAAAAACAAGCTCATGGATATTCTTCTAATCAAATAAACTACTGTAATAACTAATTTCATAACAAGGGAATGTATTATACTAGACTTTAATCTCTGTTTCAAGGCATCGTGCCAGGACCGATGGGATAACTGTAACTAGACCCAAACCTAGAGATCCTCTGTAACTGGACTCCATCCCAGAGAGCCTCTGTAACTAGGCTCTAACTCGGAGGTCCTCTATAACTGGACTCCAACTCGGAGGGTCAAATGTAAATAAAAACCAACCCAGATTGCAGTATTTTATAGGTCCCCTACCTAAAACATACTAGTCCAATACATTCATCATAATAAAATGTTTAAATATAACATAAATATTCATATGTAAACTAGCATATTAAATGTCAATACTTTATCGATAAACCATGAATGGTATAAAAATAACACTACCAAAGTGACACATACCACAAAACATTGAATACAATATGGTAGATTTGTATCATAATAAATAAAATTAAAACATGTTTAAAATCCATTAAAGTATTTTGACATAGATGAAAATGATCGGTAAAATATTTTGAGAAAAAACATTGTTTTGATGAAATCGTGTGAAATAATAAAAAATTATAAAGGTAGTCATTTAAAAGAGATTTTTGAATCAAATTGTACCATACCACTATGAATATGTTTAATATAATTATCATTTTAAAAAATTAATGTTCATATAAATAAATACTTAAAATCATTTTGAAAACATGGACATTAATTAAAAGGGTTTTGAAATATAAATCTTTAAAACATTTAAAATGATGATCTAGTTAAATAGTCCCTCCCATAAAACTTTAAATGATTCCTTTTGAAATAATTTTCATAAAATATGGGTATCTATGATAATTATGTCCCAGAAAATAATTACACATGAAGAATCTCGGATAATAATGAGATTGAGGAAATAACTGTTACCTTGTTGAAATCAATCACGTCATATGAAAAATAGTAAATAACCCCCAAATTAATCCTAATATATAATGAATATAAATAAATTCATTATAATATATATATGATAGTGGTACAAAAAACACCACATGCAATTAATAAGTGGTGAACAATGTAAATCTCATGGAATTAAAAGTGAGATAAGAAACCCCTTACCACGTGTCCAACTTGACTTGCTCGTACATTCCTTGTTCTTCCTGAATAATAAACATAAAATAATTTCTACTTTATTCAGAATATTTTCAATTTTATTATTACTTTTATATCACTCATTACCTTTCTATAACAATTATTGAATTATTTAATTTCATATCAAACATTTTGTCGATGTTCAGAACTTGAGTCGGAAATGATCTTTTTATAATTATAAATTATCCATGTGGTAAAATGTCTATTATATATATAATTATATTAATCCATTATATTTCATATATATCAAATATTTAAATTATATATTTGTATTTATAACTGTTTATAATCTTAAGGGATAAGAAATGAAATGCACCTTTCATGGAGATTGTAAGCCGTATGTACGCATGAACACTGCTTTCATTTTTATTTTGTATTTTAATGGAATTAAAACATAATGATACATAGGGATATTATTATTCCACTATAATATCATATAAAATATCATTAACTATATACTTTATATGTCCCACATAAGTCATTAACGAGTCATATCGCTTTGTGGGGGCGGTAGTCCGCACTTCCTCAAATGATATTATCGTGTTTTACCCATAATAGAAACAATAAAAGTATGATAGAAATGGAAAATTCAGATTAAAAAAAGAAAACATAAAAATAATATATATATCATATATAAATATAATGTGATCTTAATTTCCACCATGAGAGGTGGTAGGAAATAATCGAACAATCATCGTTTCGTGAGGTGTTAGTTTTCCAACCACAGAAACAGTATGTTCTTCACACATTAGATGGAGGTGTGTGTAAGTGTAGTTCAAATGCATCTCATAACAAAATCCTTGTATATTTGGAAAATTGGGTTTTTTATTAAAGAGAGGAATAAAAAGAGTTTAGGGGGTTTGTAGAAGTAAAATAAATCAAAATAATTAAAATAATTTAAGAGAAATTGTTACCTTTTATTTGGTTAACTTCCTTTGGTTTGAATCAAAAAGACTTTTTGATGTGACTTATGCCTAAGTTAAGGCTTCTATATGGAAGATAGGTATCTTGAGAGATTATTTGGACAGGTTTTGGACGAGAAAAAGGCTTGAGATGTGTGAGGAATGAGTTAGAGGTAGTGTACTTTTAAAAGAGAGATGAATGACTCTTTTGGAATGTTTGAAAATGTTATTTTATTATGAACATATATTCGGTTTAAAATGGTCCTAAACTTATTAAATTCAAATATAAGATGAATCATGTTATAAATAAAATCATACAATAAGAATTGGACAGGTTTTGGATATTGTTTTAATATTAATAATATTATTTATTTAAATCATTTATTAATGCGGTGAATACTGCATCTTTATTATGTCATAAATAATTTACTTTATTTGATGTCCCAAAATTATAGAAAAAATAAAATGATGTAGTAAACCATTTTATATTTCCAATGAATATATATAGTAGAAAATATGACTTATATTACCCAATGTAAAATTTGATATACTAAGAGATATTTGTTATTGTAATTTATATCTTTATTTTAAGATAATTAAAATAATGTGTCATTATCACACTTAAGTGGATCTATAGGATCCCAAAATAATCCCAAAAAATACCATGGTCATACATTACTCATCAAATAATGTTTGAACAAGTGTTAATGTAATTTTTGTGTCATTATAATATTTTTTATATCTTAAATTACCATATTTAACTTTAACCACAGTAAATAAAAGTCAAAAGTTATTATTAACCAATAATTGTTTTTATCTTATTTAACCAAATTTTACTTACTAATACAAACCATTTTTTTCGGATTTTCAAATTTTAATTCAAAGAAGCGGTAAAATTTCATTTAAATGAAAAAGATTGTTTTTTAACTACTACTAAATTGTTTTACTATTCATAAAAAATTTATGTTTTTTGGAAAAATACCATAAAGTCAGCATAAGAAATATTTGATATTATGAATTCAAAAATTATTTCTATTTTACCAAATTCAAAACATAAATGTTGTATTAATTTATTTAAAATTAATTCCCGTTGTCAAAACAAATATCGTGTTTTTAAGAAACAATAACTATCAAAAGATTGACACTTTTTTATGTATAATTTCAATGTCATGTTAATTAAAATGACAAAAATGGATGAAAAAGTTAAAATATAATCTAATTATAATTCTAATCCATTAAAATTTATAATTGGACACAATAATGTATTCTGATTGAAAAAAATGTTTTCAATTAAAACATAGTATTTTTCACTATTCATCAAAATATGAAAGTTATCAGAAAAGTAACAAAAATTTATCCCAACTAAATTTTTACGTATCACTCATAAAGGAGAATTTAATTTCATTAAATTGAATATATAAAAGTTTCAAATATTGTTTTAAAAAAATATTTCCATTAAAAGGCTGTAAAATTGCATTCTGTAAAAAAATACTTGTTTTATCTGAAAAAATTATTTACATATTATACTATGTCTAAGACACAAATAATATGAATGTTAAAATTATTTATAGAATATAAGATTCAAAATTTATTTTGTACTATTCATAACCCCTTTTTGAACGGATTGTGAGATAAGTTGTGATGCACTCGAACTCGGTGTTGTGTGTAGCGCAATCTATTGAATTAATTTAATGAGATAACATACTATGAAATCATGGGGTGTTGCAATTGGCCCCATAAAATAATGTTCTGCAATCCCCTGCGGAAGAAACCATGGGTAGAAACCACAGGATGGTTTGTGGTTTTGATTAGTTTCATGTGAAGTGTCCAAAACCTAAATATTAAAGATTTACCCTCTCTTTTCTTATAATAACCCACCCAAGATCCCACTTATCTTCACTCAAGACCACATTATATAGAACAACCTCTACCCTCCTATCTCAATAATCCTCCAAATGTTCCCCAATCCACCTATAACCTTCTCCCAAAATTTTGGTATCACACTTCCATGTAAGGAATTTCATCCTTTCTCATTTTTTTCCAAATTTCATTATGATGTTATACCATTTTTTTTCAAATACTAATGTTTGTGTATGATTTTTCACCACTCACATACTTACATAATTATGTTCGAATTATTATATACTTCTTTATATCTCATTAATTTCTCCCATGCACACTCATTACCATGCTGAAATTTCATAAGAGTTATCCCATTTTTCCTCTTTCTTCAAGATTCATTATTACATTACAACTTCTATTTGCAGATTCCAAGTGTTGGGACATGTATCTATATGAAATCCTTAGAGTACCTTTATAGTATATATATTGATATGTATCTTTTTATCTTAGTAATCATTTTTTAGAATTAATAAGTCACGATATTATACTTCCAAAATTGAACTACGATTTTCCAGGCCAAAGTCATTGTGTTGTGAATACCATGCCCATTTCGCTATCATGTGTATTAAATATTATGAACATATAGTTATTTATTATAGAGTTTCATTTATGTATTCCTCATTCCATTATCATATAATAAATAATTATGTTGTATAATTTCATATTATATGATCCAAGTGTCACAGTTATTCATGAAATGAAATGTTTATAAAGGTTGTGCCCCAGCAGCGATCCAATGCATTGGGTAAAGGATAATATCATGATACGCCCTGTGCAATGGGGTATCACTCATGATAATACAATTTAAAAGATTTTGTACTCATTAAAAATCAAGTGCAATGAGGGTTTACTCATGATTCATGATAAGTGAGCCTTTGATCATTCTATTATTAGGTTAAATGTTGCTTTCATGTTTCCATGTAATCAAAATCATACTATATAATCATTTTTTGTTCATTTTTATCTTGTGATACATTTATATTCTTATTTCATAACATTTATTATATTTTTCATTTTATGCAATGTCTAATGCCTTACTGGGCTTTATATCTCACACTTTTCTTATGCATGTCCTCTGGATATCCCATGCAATGCTAAGTATGAATTAATGTAGTGGTCATGTAAAAGATGATTTCAAAAAATTTATTGGTATTTACGTTCTAATATTTTATTTAATGTTCTTAATTTATAAATAAAATGAACCTCTATATCCTCAGTGTTTAATTGAGTGAATTTAAATGTAATAAATCATGGTTATGTGTGTAATAAAGAGAAGGGTTGTTATAATAATTCCAATAACCCTTTCATTGGGAAAATTTGTTTGTGGGTGGAATATATTTTAAAATATTTACCTCTATTTACATAATTAATTAACATATTCCCCTAACCTCATTATTCAATTCCCTAATTAACACCCTATCCTCATTAAAATAATTTAATACTACCCATATATAAATTTCCTAAAAACATCTTGAATAAATGAAGAACCATTTTCCTTATTCGATGGTTTTTATTTTTAGAATATCCATTAAATTTTTTTATCAATACCTTTATATTAATGGGTGAATTCAATCTATATTTTATATACGGATAATGTTAAACAATATCCATGTAGTTATTCATGTGTCTTATAGATAAGTCCATATATAAACATAGTCTTAAAACCCTAAATAATCAGTCAAAGATTCTTTCGTGTTGGATGATAATATAAGAAGCATACCTAAAATGTCATTAAAATATATTTCATAGGTACTAATGGATTCATCATCCATTTTCATTATCTCATGAAAGTCCTTCTATTTTTTCTATAAATATTATTATAATATTATTTATTTAAAATCTAACCTTATAAATTTATCCCACTCCATAAATTCAATTTAATATCATTTCATTGTCTTATTAACCAAAGAGTACACTATTGACCTATTTATCCTTCAAAAAATTATGAAATAAAAATTAAATTATCATGATAAAAGTACAATAGAATGGAATATATATTTTTTATAGTACATATCTATTTCACTACAATTATTGGATCATTATATTCACTATAATAAGAATTATGTTTCCTCATGTAGGACTAAAAATAACATTAATCCCACCGTTTCTCATTTTGATATTCATTGAGATTAATGGATTTGATTGATTATTGAGAACATAAATGATATCTTCCATTCCGAATCTGATAAATTTATCATCATATAAGTAAAATAATTTCATATTCTATCACAATCATTGTTATTATGGGTTTATCTAGTTCCATCCAATTATTGTATCCAAAATACATTTTTGAATAATAACAATCCTTGTGAGAAACTATATAATCTTGAAAATAATTTACATAAAGTCTAAATCAAAGAAAATTAATTATAATAATTGAAATAGTTATTTCAGATAGGTCATAAATGTTCATAATAAACTCAAAGACATTATAACGTTTTATAAATAAAATTATAATGAACCAAATAATGTCCCATAAGATTGTCTACTTAGGTGTGAATTTATAGGCCCACTCATCATGAAACATTGATGATCGATTTAATACCAAATCTGTTACATTCAGATATATTTTCTCAAGGTGAATATTTTCCAAAACCACATCCACTATCCATTATCCATATAATGATGTATGGTCTAGAAAAACACACACCAACCCTAACAATAACATTAGATGTTCTTCAATACATATGATTATCCAAAGGGTTATCACTAAATATAAATAATAATTGTTTCATTAAAATTAATAAAATATTCAATGATACCCAATTAGATGATGATAAAACTCAATTATTTTAGAATATTTTTTATTTTTATATAAATTTCATTATGTTAATAGATTTTGTAAAATGTGACCCTCAATTTTAATAAACTGTAACATACTGTATAATTTTGTTTATTTATTCTTGGTAATTACAATATGTCTACTAAATTTCTTAGCTTGAATTGGAATGACCACATTATAATATATATATATATATATATATAACACCAAATAAATTCATTTTTTGAGTAAGTATTAAAAAATATGAACTCAATTTTATTAACGAAACCATTTTATACATAAATATTTAATTTTCTTCCAAAAATATTTTTATTATTTTTTATGAATTGAAAATATAAAAAATATCAATGAATTTTAAAATTTAAATTTTTAAAAAATTACATTAGTTTTATAAATAATATATATAATATTAATATAGGATTAAATTTTTTGTTTATCATGGAATATTTATTTTCTTGGAATAATTTAAAATAACTATTTTTTAAAAATTCACATTTCTCCTCACTAAAAAATCTATATAACATTTATATTTTTTATCAATATTTTATATAAAAATAATTTAGTAATAAAAAAATACAATTAATTACGTTCTAGAAAAAATTATATGGTTTATTTTTATAAAATATTTTTCGACATAAAAATGAATTTTTTATTAAAATAATTTTCATCATCCCTTTCATGATTAATATAAAATAAAATTCCTCCACAAACATTTATTTTTTAAAAATTTATATCTTATTTTAATCTGTATAGTTAATTTTATTTATATATTTCTATTTAGTTTCAGGTCATAATAATTAATATAAACAATTAAAAAATAACACCATGGTTAAATTCTAAATCAGGTTTTCCTAGGAAAAACATGGTGATATGGCAATTATTTTTCATAATAAATATTATTGTATAGAGGTAATTATATCCTTATCACCTTTTTCACATATTTTAATATTTTAGGGGACACATGTCCTTGAAAATGAATTATAAAATATTTATTGTAAATAAATAGACAAAACGTAACTCACATCTAAAAAAAGGTATTTTGTGTCCACATATGGAAAAATGTTTTTGATAAATATTAGTTGTTAATTTTAGAATATTGAAATTATTTTTTTGATGTTGTTTTATTTATAATTTTTAGTAATTATATAATTACCATAAATTCATACGCAAAGTCGACATAGTATTTTTCAATTAGTCGAAAAATAAAATAAAATAATTTGAAAACATTAAAAGTTATATTGTTATAGTTATTTATAGTGTTATAAAAATTCTCCAAATAAACATGAAATATCAGGGATGCTTATAAATAATATATTTTAATTCCCTATTTGTCTTGTTGTCATTAATGTCAAATTTAATTAATAATGTCCAAATATACCTTATTTATATTTATAAAAAATAACATTTTATTAAAATATCTATAAATAATAAAAATCACAAAATAAGACATTATATATAATATATTATCCAAAATGTTAGCCACTATCCAATTATGATCCAATATTTTCATTATATGTAAAATTATTTCCCATTATGTGTGAAAAAAAGACTTTTCTATGGTAAAGGATAAAATAAGAAATCTAATGGGTCTAACCAATATATATGGTTTAAAATAATGCATAAATATGTATAAATATTATTAATTGATGGAATTTGAAAAAAAATTCTTTTACTGAATATATTCTAAATATTGAGTCATTTTTCTAAATAATGAAATTTTTATATTTCAATCTTTTAAGAAAACTCAAAAAGTTCCATTTCTCTCAATTATAAAAGGGAACAGATCTTTTCTCTTCTATACCCAACATTGAGTCTTGTACGTCGAGAAAATAATTCCATGATATCTTCTACAAATAAATAACCACTTTTAATAGGTTCTTTTATTCCCATAATTCCAACCTTATGATCCTTAATAGGAGATTTAAATGAATTTTTTCAGAGAATTGATAATCGCCTTAACTATTCTGATTCTATTTAATTGCACTTTTAACTACTATAAATATATGGTATTTATCATTATATAAACAATATATATCCCTAATATAATGACATTTTGTAGTATTATTATCAATCCACCATTATCCTTCCTCTTTCATAGTAAATGGGAAGTCAAAATATCATTTGTGCATACGTACAACATACCATCTTCGCATAACATTACAAATCATTTTTCATTATTTTATTTTATGGATGGTTATTCTGATGGGTTTAAAGTATATAAATTACATTTATGAAAATATTATTGTTCTGGAATATTAATATAATTCCATCATTCATACCATCCAATCCATTAGATAGTGATAACATCCCTCGTTCATACGTGTGGAATACCGCATCCATGAAATTATGTGATTTGTTTCTCATTTTTGATTTACATGGATGGTCATAAGGATGGATTTTATGAATATATGTTATTATATATATATAATTAATTATTCTATAATGTTTAATTTTAATTTAACAATACTTTTTTCATCCATCAAGAAATCAAAAAAGCGTTCCCGACTACTTATAACCTACCATTACCATGAACGATATAATTCATTTTTCTATCAATTAACTTAATGGATTAATATTAATATGGACATAATAATAAACAATATTTATAATTTTTTATTAACATTATATATAACATTTAACTAGTATTAAATTCCAAGCACTAAAATTATGGATCCAAAATATACATGAAAAATAAAGCACTTGCCACCCCAAATGTTGATAAAAATAAGTATTTTTAATAAAAAATTGATAAATATTATTACAAATATGATATATGGTATTATATATATATGATTATGGTTCTATAATATATTTATTATATAATTACATTAATTATAAATTATTTTTATACACGTACAATATAAGTCATACCTATTGTAAGAATTTTTATTTCAATAATGTTTGTTAAGACTTGTTTGAGGTTATACACCAATAAATATATTTTTTGAGTATATACATCCATATAAGACATTTTATATCCCGATGATACATATTTTAATGATATTTAATTTCTCATTTGATGATTTTTCTTTCACGAGATTTATGGTTTAATATTTTACAATGTGGTAAGAGATTTGTGTCACAATCATATTATTTATTAACGCTATTTATAATTATATTTCCAATTTTAATATAATATAATCTACATATAAAGAAACTCATGAATTTCCATATCATGTGTTTAAATATCTATAATATATTTTCCCTTCATTTTATCTTTTGAAATTACATAATTGAATTTATTAATGATTTTAAGGAAATCCTTATTTAATTCCATCTTCTATTGAAAATCATTTTTCTTCCATTATGATGTATTCTAAAAATGATTTCTTGTATTTTTTTAATATTCTAATATAATTGTTTAATTTTTTTCTCCATAATTTAAATTTTTCATATTTAATTGAAATAAATCTTATTATCATTTTATATATTCTTTACATTTTGACTTTTTATAAAAAGTGAGAATGGAATGTTTTCTTTAATTTTATATGGAATGATTGGAGTTTTACATCATCATAAATTATATATGATTTTAAAACTAAGGAACAATTTATTATGTTACATTTCAAACAAAATATTTTCATTAATATTTGGGAAATTATTTATTTTATATTAATTATTTCATTGTGAAAAATATTATTTTCTTAAATAAGTATTCCAATAAATATTTTAAATAAATTTTTATCTAATATAAAGACTATTATGGTTAATTATGTTTTTATCAGAATATAGTCCAATGATTACATCATTATTCATTATCTACATGGTGTAAGATGATGATATTTTTATGAAACCCATTTATGTTCAACATTTTTTGTTTTGATGAATTTTTGAAACATGTATCAATCCTTTAATCAATTCACGGATTATAATATGATGTAATGACGAATGTTTTATGATAATATGATACAACAATGTTTGGTTTTCATTATGTTATTTGGTGAACTTATATATCCCTCCAATTCATTTGATAATATATTAAATCTCATGAAATTATTTTGGGAATTAAGATTGTTTTATTGATAAACTATTGGAAAGTATTGTTAATTCTAGAAAAATTATGGTTTCATAGTATCAGTAGTTAACCATTAAGTGTGAAATGTTTTCTATAATGTTGATAGTTACACACTATTATCACATGAATTTTTGTTTCCTTATTAAATTATGGTTATTTTTTACTCATATGATACATGGAATTTTAAATGATATGGTTTTATTTAATGAATCATGATTACAATCTGTGATAGATTTAGTATGAACATTTTATGTTATATTCATTATATCATGAAATTATTCTTATCATATGATAATATATAATCATCAATTGATTTCTATCATATTTATCCATAAGTTTAATTTGATCTAAATATTTCTGATGTATCCTTTCGATAGGTTATGAATAATGATCATGTAGTGTATGTCTATTGATAGTACTAAATGGGAAGTACATTATGAGATTTTTTTGAGATATTTCATGAAATAATAAGATTTTATGTCCAGTAACAAATGAAACTATACCCTTACAATCATCATTTGTGTATATGTGATTTTTATATTGTATTCATATAAAATTATAAATATTTATGTATTAAAAACATAATTCCTTATTTTTTGTATTAGGGGATGGTTTGTTCAGTATTTGGATATTAAGTTTAAATAATTATTTTTATAACCCTGGGGATAAGTTTAAGTATATTAAAACAACATAATGATTATTTATAAAATATATTATGTGTTTCTACTTTCTATAAATACATATCTTGATACTATAATTATATTTGATTATTTATTATATGTTTCTATGTTTTACAACCCCAAAAAGAGTTGGCCAGTATATCTCATCCATAATTCTAGTGCATGGTAACTATGGCCTTAGTTTACACCATGTTTGACACAAACATATGATTCATGGAATAATTATTATTTTTTAATAAAATATTATGATGTATGTTAATAAATGAATATTAAGAACCACCAAGGTTGAGCCTATGGGTTCTTATGTTATAATCAAATTTCTAGTATTAATAAACATATAGATTATATTTCATGATTTCACAAATTTTTTATTTTATTTCATGTTATATATTTTCTTTTAAGTCACTAATACTTTACTGGAGAAATTGTGTTAGTGATGAATATAATGGATAATGGAATTATTATCCTATAGATAGGCCAAGTGATATAGGAGATATATTTTGAATCCTTGTGATGATCAAAAGTCATCTATCTCATTATATGATTGACAATTTACACATTGGTGAGTATCTAAAACCATCTAATAATAGATAAATAGGTTTTATTGAATTTCATTGACGAAAGAATATCGTGATTCCCACATTTCAATAATTAGGGAAGATACACTCAATGAAAATCTCTTATTAGAACAAGAATTTTTTTATGTTTAAATGAAGGGAATAAAATATGTAATTTCCAACGATAAATTAGTAGATCTGTGGAGAAATATGAATTTTATATAGGGGTAAAATATATAGTTCAATGTCTTATATTTGGAAAATATTTCAATTATTCGATCCCATTCCCAAATCCATGGGTCATCTCCTAGACCAATAAAGGGACTATTATTTTCAATTCCTGGAAGTAAAAGAATTGATGTGTATATCATTTGATATCTTATATTTATGTAGTATAAGAGTTATATAAAGAATACATTGGATGTAATATTAACAAAATTATAATGAATTATTCCACATTCCTTTTTATTTTTGGATTTTAAAACATATTGGAAAGGTATTGAAATATAACAAAATTTATTTATTGGTAAGGTTATAATGATTAGTTTGGGATAAAGATATAATTTTAATAGATAATGTAAGTGGGGTAGTTTTTTTTATATGAAAAATGATATAGGTGAACTTTGATGATGTTAATTTCATTTGTTTATTTATATAATATATTCAAAATTCCGTAAAAAATATATTAATTTTTAGAAGAATATTTATTTTTATTTGAGGATAAAAAAACAGATATGAATTTAATATTTTACCAATTTTGATTAAGAATTCTCCATAGTATATTAAATAACCCAATGGGGTTCAATATAATTTGTTACTATGTTAATTTCGTAGGGAGATATAGATAAACATGATGATTAAAAATTGATTCAGTGACAAGGTGAAATATTCAAGGTATTTGTGGTAAATATAAGGATAACTATTCATGTTATTATTTAAATTTTATTCATTGTATATTAATAAATTTTAATGAATTATATGATTATATAGTTATTTATAAATATTAGTAATGATATTTTTGTATATTCTTCTTTATGTTGTGATATATTTCACCTTTTGGTTTACTCTGTGAATTTTCATTAATGATTAATTATAAAGAAAGAAATTAATTTTTTTATATAAGATTAATGTTATAAGGAAAAAATGATGATAAAGAATTCAATAATGTTGAAATATTAAGGTTATTTAGTAAATTGAGTTTTTTAGGAAATTATATAAGTTGAAACAATGATGTTATTGTGAAAATTTAGAGATAAATTTATTATTTTTCTATATGATGAATATTCCATATTTTGATTATCATACCTTTTACAAGCCATTGTATGTCAATTAAAAATGAAAATTTTAATATAATTATATTCTTTTGAAATCTGTTAAGAAAATTATTTTAATGATTTCACCATGAAAAACACATATTAAATACTCTTATTTTATAGGAAAGGATAACATTGTGGTTGAAATTGAATGACTGGTGAAATTACACATAAAAATATACTTAACTAATATTTTTAATATATATGGAAATGGAATTCCCCAACTCTAGTAAAATCATAATTAAATAATATTATCATGTTATGATCATTTCTAATGAAACAATGATGTTTTCACCCAACACAGATGTGTGGTTTTTTGATAATGGGATTCACATAAAAACGTTCTCTATCACTCTACATTATTCCTTGAGCATCATTTTTCTGTACCGTTACAATATTTTTAGTTCCAAAAAATATTGTATAACTTCAAAACATTGTTTTTTATTCAATAGTCCCTTCCTCTTTCCCATTCCAATTTACCAGAGTAATTTTTATTAACCAAGTTTTAACTTGGGTTTTCCACAAATTAATTTACAAACGTCAAACCATGTGTTACTAAGAAAAATATAAATTTAAGAATAATATACTTATTGAGGGTGGAATTTAAAACCCAAACATTTTATAATATAATTTCTTTTTAAATCATTTTAATTTGTTTTATAGCTTGTGTTACATCCAATACTAGTTTGAAACAAATAATAATAAATTAATAAAATATTATAATTTATGGTTTATATTTATAAACTATATGTTAAATTTAGTTTTATTAAGACTAATAACCATCATATTTAATATAAACTGTTTCCACTCAAAAAATATTATGTATAATTCTTTTGAAATAAGTGAAAAAATTTTAATTGTGTCCTTTCATACTAAAAATATGCAATTTCTTAAAAAATAATTTATGTGCCATTTTATACATAGAACATATAGGATATTTCATTCAATTATATATATTTTTTACCTGATGAAATTCTTTTTTTAAAGAATAATTTAGAATTTACTTTATGGTGAAATTTTGGAAATATTCTGAATGTATTGATTTTTCCATAGATGATGAAAAATAATAATTTTTTTAAACCTACAATTTAATTTCATATAAAAATCCCCATTATATTATAATATTATTCCTAATTAATAAATTATATTTTAGTTATAATAAATCTAATTAATTATATACTAAAAATTATTATATATGATTATGGTATAAAAATACGTATACATATACAATGCATTTTTTTGAAAAATAATTTTGGATACATATAACATTTATATATGACACATATAGAAATATAATTTAGTAAAATAGATTCCATATTTATAATCATTAAAATTAATATTATTTAATATGAAGAACATATTTTTTTCTAATGAATTTATAAAAAATTTAAAAAAATTAACACGATAAAAGAGTAAATCGAGAATAAATAGGATAAAATTAAGTTAAAATACCATATTTTTTCTTATTAATAAAATTTTTATTTATGTGATTTATAATTTATCACCATAGGTACTATTTTTTGTCTGACTAGTTTCCTTGATAATTACTATTATATTATCTAAAGAAATGGAAAATTAAAAAAAATCATCCTCGTACTATTAAAAAATATCTTATCTGTTCACATAAATGAGAAGAATTTTTTGAATTAATATTAATTCTTATATTTAAATTAATGAAACTATTTTCACGATGGTAATTAATTTTTAATTTTTAATAATTATGTAATCAACTTAAACACATATTAAACACCGACATAGTACTTCTTTAATTAATAGAAAACATAACTAAATGATATTTTAAACAATAAGTCTAATATAATTTGAGAGTGATATACTGTCAAATGAAATCTATGATACATATATCAAATTACAGATGATTTAAAATAATATATTCTATTTACAACAATATATTGGTATCATTAATGTGAAATATAATAGTTTAAAAATGATATTACTGATAATTTATGAAATAATATTTATTAAATTAATTAAAAATAATAAAAAAATTTAAATTTGAAAAGGAGGGTAATATATAGATTAAATTTTTGTTCATTATAAATAAAGTAAAAAATTTATTCTTTATATGTAAAATTATAAACAATTTAGAGTGAAAAAAATGTTGCAACGTTGAATTTTATACATGGTTAATTGAGGTGTTAAATAAAAATATAAGGAATAAAACACCACCTAAAAGAATAGTAATTTTATTTTCAAATTTAATTTTAAAAACATATTCACTCATATTAATATATATATATATATATATATATGTACATTAGATGAATGTTTCTATATAATTTCCTTTTCATATTAATTTTTTTAATAAATTCCAAAAGTTCCACCCCCACACATATAAAAAGAGAACCCTGCTTTATATTTTTTTCGTCAAATATAACAATATAGATGAACATAATCATTAAAAAACATAATCATAAGATCATTATAAACATTATTTAATTTTTATTATTCCTAAAATAACAACCCCATGATTTTTAAGAGGATATATGAAAAAATAATTTCAATGAAGTTTAATTACTTTAACTGACCACATTAACTTTAAAGATTCATTTATGTATTCTAAATATAATATAATTATAATAAAATAATATATCTAATATCATATATATATATATATATATATATTATGAACAAAAATTATCCACTAGAAACCATCTTCTTCTTTAAATGGGAGGTTATAGTTTCTCTCATGGGTAATGTAAGGATTACCATCCCCATGTAAAATTACAATTCCTTTTCTCATCAACATAATTTATGGATTTTTTTTTTAAATTTTATGTACGATATTTAGGACATATTTCTTCTTATATAATTATAAAACCATTTTCCAAATTCTTAAATTCTAATTCATTGGACAATGACAGTGTCATTTGTGTGCAGGTGTGGGATACTGCCTCCGCAAAATGATGTGATTCGTTTGTCGCATGAAATTTATGTGGATGGTAATAATGATTTATTTAATTAATATATATGATTTAAAATATATAATACTTATTTAATTTTTTTTATTTATTATTTAGTTTTCTTTCATTCCATCTTCCATAAAAGAAAACAATGTTCATGCATATATATGACTTATAGTTTCTAAAAATGTTTTCATTAATCTTCTATATGTAAACATTATTGATTAATATATATATATATAATATATATTAAATTCGTAAAATTATTAACATTATAGAGATTATAGAACCATAATCAATGTTAAAGAACCAAAACTATCGAACCAAAACATTTATGAAAAATGAAGTCGTTGTCATCTGAAATACGTAAATAAATTATGAATTATTAATAAAAAGGTAATAAATGTTTATAGGTAAATAATATATGTTATTATATATATTATTATCTATATGTATTAGATATAAATTAAACACATATTTGTTATAAAATATGTTTTAAGGCATTCTAAGGATGTCAGAACAGTTCTTAAGGGTCATCAATGTCAATATTGTTTTATTGGTGCATGTTAGATTTTATGCACCTATTTATGTTTTTGTTGTGTATATGCGGACCCCATTGACTTTCTATATCATGACCCTACAAAATATATTTATTTTTTATTGTTAAATAATTTCAATTATTTCAATGGTCTTCCAATTTGGAATATTATAATGTTGTGAGGGATTTATGTTATAATCACAATGATTAGTGTGATTATTGATAATTGTATTAATGTTGAAGAAATATTTTTTAATAAATCCCAATAAACTCACGAATTCAATTATCTTATATTAAATTCATAATTATAAATGATTTCGATTCATCTTACTCATTTATAATACTTAATTTGTTGAATTAATTCTTTTATGGAAACAATTTTTTACTTACCTCTTCGAATAAAGATACTTGTTCCTATTGCAAAATGTTTTAAAAAAATTCATAATATTTTTATTATTAAACAATTATTGTTTAAATAAATATTTAAAAAAATCACACAAAATATAAAAGTAATTTCTTTTATTAACAATATCATTTCATACATTATAATAAATTATAAAAGGAATTTTTTATTTTAAACTACATGGAATGAATAAAATTTACATACAACAAGACCACAAAATAAATTGAGTATTTTTTTATAAAATATTATGGTTCCTTTAATTATTTTCAAATATATGGGAAAAATTTTATATTTTAAATTACTGATTTGATAATGTGGTGGATATTTTCCATATAATATATTCCAATTATTATAAAAACTAATTTTTCTTCTATGATAAAATCCTTTGATTTTAATTATTTTTTAGGGGGGGATATTTTATATTTATACCATTCTTATTCATTCTCCATATTTTTTTTCATGATGATATATTTATGTAAAAAAATTATTTTACATGACTTATTCTATGATGAGTTAACGAGATGTTTATGGAACTTGTTTTCTTCTCATGGGTTATGGTACGATGATATGACAAACTCTTTATGATCTTATTAAACACATACATATTGTTTTTATTATGTGGTGGTAATTACCTGAAATATACATATCTGTAATGAATTTATAAATATATTATATCTCATGACATAATTATGAGAAATAAGTCAATTTGGTAGATCCTCAATGGGAAACGGGTCAATGTTCATGATCTGTAATTAGGAACAAATTGAAGTGATTGATCTAAATTTGATAGGATGTGTGGATACATTATCATTTATGACTTGATGGTGTCATAATAATGATAGTAAATAACATTTAATGGTTTATTAATGATTACATATATCTCTTATGAACCATGAGTTTTGAAATGATAATGTTTTATATAAAGATTCCGGATTATGATCCATGATTTTTTGGTTATGAATTGTATAACATATATTCATTATCATAAACCAATATTATTAACTAATGATTTACTAGTATTGGATATATATACCACTAGTAAATAATATATTTACATCTTCTATCACTCTGTTCATCTCATCAAGAACCATTATTAGATATACCATTCATAAAAAGATTCATAATGTCCTAGTGAAATGGATACATAATGAAATGTGATATTTGATGATAATTAACTGTAAACTAAGGTATATCAATTTTACATTAACTGTAACATGTTTAAAAGTGCGTGATAATGTGTGAATTATAATTTCAAGCAACACCCAACAATTCATAGATTTTAATCATGTGTCTAGGGGTAATTATTTTATGTTATTAACACATGAATCATAAAAGAATCTAAGAATGTAATCTATGATAGCATAATAATATAATAAGATCATTTCATAAAAAATGGAATATATTTAAAGTTATTATAAACATATTAATCATATTTCAATGCTCCCCACTGTGACATTAATCAAATGTTAGGAATCACCAATCCAAAAAATTTTCTTTCATTGGGATTGAGATAACCTCTCCTTTATCCATGATATAATTTGGATAAAATATCATGTAACAATTTATCTTATAAAAATCAATAGGTACCTAATTCTTTGTAGGTATTTATTTAACTAAACAATTTTATAATAAAAATAAATTAATATGTATAACATATGATCATAAAATGATTTATTATTTAATAAAAGTAGAACTCTGGGAAATGAAAATGTGTTTCATCAATATTTCATCATAATAATAATAAGTCATCCAATACATGAATATGGATGTTAACATAGGATACAATCCCAATTGAAGCATACTTAACATCAAATAATGTAACAATATTTGAAAAATTCATTCAAAATATCAATAGAATATTTATCAAAAAATATACATTTTAATTTGAAATATTTTATTTTAGATCAAACAATTTCTAAAATATTAAGGGAAAAACACTTACATTTAAATGGATATTAAATTTTTAAAGTATTATTTAAAAAAATAGTAGACATGATGGAGGAAAAAATCATTCATGTGGTCCACGACACTGTTCACACTATGGGTAAAAAGTACATCACTGAAAAAATGAAAAATTAATAATTTTAAACCATTTAAAAAATTAAGAAATGGATAAAATAGAATTTAAAAATATACTTGAATAATATAAGAAAATAATAAAAATTAATTAAAATTTGGACATGGAATATTATATTTCCTATCAAAGAGAGAAATATTGTCATTTTTTCATAAACATATTCCATTATTTTCAAAAATACATAATGACACGAAAATAAAAGGAAAAATTTACTATCAAAAAAATATTTGTAAATGAAAATTCCTCAGGTCTATCATAGATTGATTATATAATTTCATCATCCAAAATTTAAGCATAAAAAATCCATGAAAAAATTAGATTGTAACATAAAACCATTATATCAATTGCGAATTTCATCATAAGCACTATAAACTCATAAATTTTAAATTTTAAATTGATCATAAATAAATTAATAAAGAAATTATAATTTATAATATCATACAATTATTACATTTAAGAACACATTTATTAATAATGATTATGAGTTTCATCGTTTATAGGTTTTAATTGTTTCATTTTTCAAGTAAAATTCATTTCAGATGTAGTGATCCTTCATCATTGTTCATGATTCAATAATCTCAATAATTTTTTAGTGATATTAATAAATTATATTTTAATTATATGTATATATATATATTTATAACCATATCATCAATACGTATATATAAATATGAATTACATTATCCACAGAGATGGTAACCATACATAAGGGTGAATGATGTTATAGTTTTCTAATGAAAATAAAAAAATAAAGGTTAATAATATTTTTTTATTAAAAAATATTAATTATTTTATATATGTAATGTATTTATTTATTATATCATTCAGTATAAAAATACATGTGAGTCTTTAATGGAAAATTAATCATATATCTACATGGACGTGATAGTTTCCATGTATGTATAAGCGATACTTTCATTTTCTATTTAATAGATGTATGGTTGTAAAAGGGATTTTGTGTCATCATAGAAACATATAAGTATATTTATAAAAATTGATTATTCATTTTATTATGAATAAATTAGGTTTATACAATGTTTATTAAGAAATAAAATTGATTTATCTCTATTATGATTTAAACTTCTTTGAGAGTAATGACTTTGAATACACCTTAATGTACAAAATGATGGTCATTGAAGAATAAAATGGGATTAATGTTGAAGGGATGTAATATAATAAGGTTTTTTCAAGGTATTCTATGATCTATATGTCTCAAAATTTATTAATATGTGAAGTGCACTGTGTTGCATTTGTTGTCAATGAGGTATGTTGTTGTCAAGGAATGAATGGATGGATGTCAAGGAGGTTCAATATGTGAATGACAAAGGATGTGATGGTGTTGGTGATGAATGGAGAATGGCCATGGTACTAAGTTGCATGTCACTTAGGAGATTCACTAAGTGACATAGGATGATGTGGTTGAAACATTCTCTATGAATATCAGACGATTGAAGAACTGATCTTAATGTTTCAATACTTGTATCAAGATGATACTAAGTTACACCACTTGAAGAATGGATGATGATGGAACATCATCATTATATCTGACGATTGTTGAGCTGCTCTTTAAGTTCAAAGAACTTGTATCCTGATGATACAAAGTCACAACAATAATTGAAGACCATGCATTGTATTGACAATGCATGAGGAGCTGAAGTGAACCATCCATAAGTTCTAAGTGGATGAAGTGGTTTTAATGAAGTCCATGCACTAACTCTTAGTGCATGTGAATTGAAAATGTTCCAATTGATCCTTGATTAGATCAATAAAGAACATTGAAGATTATAAGTGATTCAGGTGTTCGGTTGATGAAGATGAACCTTTTGAATTCCATATCCTAAGTGAAGATCATATGAGGAGAAGTAATGGAATTATTAAGAAGAAGATGAGAAGAAATGAAGAAGAATAATGGCTTGGAAGAAGTGGCATTTGGCATTTGAACTTGGGTTACTTTGTTTTTATACAAAGTTTTACTTAGCAAAAAATAGCCACCAAGGAAGGCCAGCCGAGGGTCATCACCCAAGGCTCATGTGGGACTCGAGGTCACCACGCCCATGGGGAACCCTCAGGCCAAGGCAGCATATCCCTGAGGCAGGAGGTCGGGTCCGTGTATAAGCCCCGAGGCCACACGGTGATGAAACCCGCGCAGCATGAGCGCGAGGAGTGCGCTCGAGGATGCATAGTGGGCGCCAGTGGCGCGCCCGAGTGGCAGGGGTGGGTGCAACAGCGCGCCCGCAGAGAGAACACTGTGCGGGGCGGCACCGTGAGGGGAGAAGTTCAACTGGGGAGTAGCAGAGAGCGCTTGGGTGATAAGCCGCGGAAAAACCGCGCTCCGTTTCGACGTGGGATGCGGAAAAATCTCCAGGAGCGCATCCTGGCCGTCCGAGTGATCGCGCGGCTGATCTCGGCTGCCCGATGCATCGCGCCGCTCGCGATCTAATCTGAGACGCTCCCGTTCAGATCCATGCCGTCCAAAGAGCAGATCCAACGGTGCTGAGCTTATCTTCTTCCCCGAGCTCGGCTGAGGCCTCCCCGCGCATTCCCGCAACCACCTTCAAACCAGGCACCACCCGAGCATGGATTTTGAGATTCTGGTCACCTCTGAAGAAGCCGAAGACACCAATGAGATCTTCTAGCCACACCGAACATGTCCATGCATTTAAAATGACTCTGCATGCAACAAATGAGGATTTCGAAGTTCACCCGAGGCAAGCAACGCTGCCGAGGCCGTGAAGGGTTTATACCTTTGCATGGATTGGAGGAGAAGAGTCTGTGCATGCGTTCTAAGTCGCATTCACGTAGAGAAAAATAAAAATAGAAGAACCCGCGGTGAAACAAGAGAGAAAGTTCAAGATTTTCAAAATCTTGAAAACCTGAGATATTCTGGAGTTTGAATTTATAACCACGCGGATGTTTTGAGGCGTTTCTCTGCCTATATAAAGAGAGCCCGAAGCACAGAGAAGGCTTGCTGATGCGCTGAATTTTTGAAGACCCGTGAGTGCACTCTCTGCCTCGCGAAGAAAGAAGCCCCGCGCAAGGTAATTGCGCGGCTGAAGATCTCGGTGCCACCCGAGGCCCGAAGGAGTCCCATGCGCGCCTTCCCTTTGCGCGGCAGGAAGTACCCGGGGTAGTAGCACTTGTGCGCCCCGTGGTTGAGGTGCCTTGCACCCGAGGCCTTGCACGGCTCTTGTGCCTTGTGCACCCAAGTGCTTGCGCGGCAGAAGAGAAGTTGGCCGCGGCTCAAGCATACCCTTGCGCGCCTCCTTTGAGATCAAGTGAAGAAGACCACCTACGGACAGTGGGTGTGTGCCAAGTGGAGAAGAGGACCCGAGGCTTTCATGCCTTGTGTGTGCACCAAGTGAAGACACATTTTGTGTGTGCAAAATTGAAGAACAACCTACAGGTTAAGGGTGTGCAACAAGAAGTGGGAAGAGGCCCAAGTCAAGTGTGTGCAAAACAAAGAACAATTTATGTGTACTTGAACAAGTAACAAAGAAGGCCGAACCTAGGTGTGTACAAAGTGTACGAATTTAGAAGGTGAAGGAAGAGGACATCCACACTAAAGTATAACACACTTTTATGTGTGTAATAAAAATAAATAAAGTGTGTGAAGTTCAGAGAAGGTGTGTGATTAAAATTGACTACACCCTTAGTGGGTTTATTTCACCATGAGAAGGGGAGTGCATGCTTGCATGAATGCACGTGCACACGTGAACAAGTCTGAATCTGCTTGTGTGCATTTGAGGATTCCAAGACCAGAAGATCTTGAAGAATCAGAGTTTCCATGCACTCAGTGCATGAAGTTGATGTGAGACTGAGCCAGACTGAAGTTAAAGAGATTTTTTGTCTGAGTTTTCAGTAGATTGAGAAGAGCCTGATCAACAGAAGTGATCAGAAGTTGCTGAGCAAGACCAACAGACCTTTTCAGAGGTTGTTAAAGTTTCTTGAAGAGAGAAGGCCAGGTAATCCTTAGAAGAAGGTGATAAAGCCTGAGCAAGACAAGAAGACATGTTCATCACAAGTGAGAAGAGGTACAGAGCAAGGCCAGCAGCCTTTATCCTAGGCTACTGAGGATACTTGAAGAACTTAAAGTGAAGAAGAGATACTCGTGTGACTCGAGGAGACAGGAGAAGCCCCCTGTGAGACTCAGGGTGGAAGAAGTCTTCAGTGGGATTCTGGAGCAGGCCAGTGGAACTCTGGTAACACTGTGGGACGCAGTATAAAGACCCTATTGTGGGACTCAGGAGATATACAGTGGGATGCTGTATTGACCATTGTAATTCTAACAAGTTATAATGGAGAAACCATGTTGGGGCGTATAACCAACATGGCAAGGACGTAGTCCTTTGGTGCCGAACCTTGTAAATCCTTGTGTCTAGTGCCTTTACATTTACTGCATTACTCGAGGAAAGGCTGAGAGATACAAGAAGAGTGGATCGAGGCCTTAACAATCCATAGAGGTTTAATTGATAAGAAATCAATTAGTAAAAAGTTTTAAGGGATCACTGATTCACCCCCTCCCCCTCTCAGTGATTCACACTGATCTGGGCACTTCAATTGGTATCAGAGCGAAGGTTACCTCTAAAAGATCCAAGGGAGTCTTTATGGTGTGCAGATTTGAGGAAATGAGTGACCAGCCTCAAATGGAGATATCTGCCAAGACTCAGAAAAATAGAAAGAAGAAACAGGCAAAGAAGATGAAGAAGAAGGTTGTTGCAATCATAGAAACTGCTTCTATGGAAAGAAATGTGAAAGTCACATCAGATGACAATTCCTTTTATCATTATTCTGATGAAGCCTGCTCTAGCTGTGATGAAGATGGAAGGAACAATGATCTTCTAAATGCAATCAAATATCTTCAGAAGACAGTCCCCAAAGAAGTGGCAATGTGTATAGCTACAGGCCTCCTTGATCTTCAAGAAGAAAAATTACAGCTAGAAGATGAAGCTAATTCTCTGGAAGTCCAATTGGCTAAAAGGTTTGACCTAACCAACACTCTCAGAAAGCTGGTGATGGCTAAGGATGAAACAGTTTCTCTTTGCAATGATAGATATGAAGATACTTGTGAATAATAGCAAAGAAGCCTTTCTAAGAAAGAAATCTTTGTGATAATGATCAAAGAAGTTTTCCATGCACTGGAAAAGAGGCACAAAGTTTCCATGAATGTCAGAGATGCTCAACTTGAAGACAAAGTAAACAGGGTGAAGGAGCTTGACAAATATTTGCATGAATTGAAAAAGGTGCATGATGACCAGGTGAAAGAGCTGAAATAAAATTGGGAAGGAAGGCTAAGAACTATTGACGATGAGAAGAACTCCCTCAATATGAAATGCTTAGAACTGGAGGTGATATTGAAAAATCTGCAATCACCCAAAGCTGAAGCCTCCCAGTCAGGTGAAAGTAGAAATGTTGCTACTCAAGTGAGCTTTGAGAAGGATGATTCTAAGAGAAAGACATCCTCTAATGAAAGGGCAAAATCTTCTAAAAAGAAGGTACCATCCCTCCCATCTTGTACTAATGCTTCTAATTGTGTTTCCACAAAAGGTGCATGATGGAAAAATAATTCCAAACAAGTATGGATGAAGAGAATGAAGAAGCAGAGCTCTCCTGAAACAGCACAACAAGTCAAGAAAAGTACCCTACAATCAAAAGGACTCAAGAGGTCAAGATTTGTGGGTCAATGTTGGTGTTGTAATAAGTATGGGCACTGTGCAAAGGATTGTTGGTACAATCCACTGAATGTAAAAGCCCAAAGGAAGCCCACGCCAAGGGGGAGCAAGCCAGAAGAAAAGAAGCAGCATCCACAGGTCCAGAGACATCTGTTTACTGGAAATAGATTTGGATTACTTGACAACATATGGGATGATTGCAAAAGTGGTCAAATAGATACATGTCAATCTCCAACTGTATCCAGAGCTCAAAAGAAGAAAAGATCACAGAACCTGGCTCAGAATGAATCCCTGGGAAGCAAGAAGAAAGTTGAAGATGCTCCCAAGAAGGTTTTGAAAAAAGGAAATAAGTCCTTGGAATTCAAATCCAAGAAGGGTGATGCATCAAGAAGAGCCACCCAGAATACATGCTTCTACTGTGGAAAGAAAGGTCATACCATGGATCTTTTCAAACAAGCCATGAAATTCAATAGAGGAAGAATGGACTCAAAGAGACAATCAATCCAGATGAAGCAGAAGGGAGTGATTGAAAATAGGTTTCCTAATAAAGGTATCTTAACAGCATCTAAAGAACCATGTGGAATATCCAGAACTAAGGCCACACTTCCAAGTGACTTACTAGCCATATGGACAAATCAGTTGCAACTTGCCAAAGATCTGCAAAAAGCTGAAGATGAAGTTCTGGCAATTGCTAAGGCAAAATGGAAGAAGAATATTTCACATGAAGATGTATTGAGATCCACACCAGCACAAACATCATTGAAGATCAAATGTGCAAGTGTGATGAATGGTGAAAATGGGACATCTCGGTTGAGAGAATCTTCTCAACCTTTTTGTTCACATTGATGAACCAAGGAGGTTCCATCTTATTCCCTTATACTTCTGGTATTTACATGTGCTAACATTGAAGGGAATTGAAGATGATGATCATTCTCAACTGGAGGATGGTTTGGAAAGAATGGAGTGCACCCCTTGAGGGAGAGCCAATCTGGAGAAGATGGTATTATAGGATTTAATACCATCATGAGAAAAGCTGAAGGTATTCCAATCATACTTTCATCCCTTGTTTCTTAATTGAGTTTATCTTGTCAATTAAGGGGGAGCATGGATTGAAGACAAATGGATGAAAGGGGGAGCATTATCTTTGCACTGAACTTTCTAATGAGTCTTGTGAAGTATGTGCAGGATTTAGCAATTCTTTGTTATATCTGAAAAATTTCAAACCCCTGAAGAATGATTTCACATGTACAGTGAATGTTGGACAACATTGAGTTCCTTGGTTACATCACTCTTGTTTTCTACACCGGGTTAGCCCAAGTAGACTTAGATCTGATTTACTAAAGGTTCATTGCTCAAGTGAACATGTGACATCATCCCTCTCTTGTTATTTTCAAGACAATGCTTTTCAAAGGGAGGAAGTGATTTTTTTTTTAGAACCACACCACACCTTTGAATTTGATTGCCAATAAGGGGGAGAAATATTGGCACACATATTGACCCATTCATATGTGCTGAAGAAGTGTATTGACAACAAATACAAAGGGGGAGATTGAAGTGCACTGTGTTGCATTTGTTGTCAATGAGGTATGTTGTTGTCAAGGAATGAATGGATGGATGTCAAGGAGGTTCAATATGTGAATGAAAAAGGATGTGATAGTGTTGGTGATGAATGGAGAATGGCCATGGTACTAAGATGCATGTCACTTAGGAGATTCACTAAATGACATAGGATGATGTGGTTGAAACATTCTCTATGAATATCAGACGATTGAAGAACTGATCTTAATGTTTCAATACCTGTATCAAGATGATACTAAGTTACACCACTTGAAGAATGGATGATGATGGAGCATCATCATTATATCTGACGATTGTTGAGCTGCTCTTTAAGTTCAAAGAACTTGTATCCTGATGATACAAAGTCACAACAATAATTGAAGACCATGCATTATATTGACAATGCATGAGGAGCTGAAGTGAACCATCCATAAGTTCTAAGTGGATGAAGTGGTTTTAATGAAGTCCATTCACTAACTCTTAGTGCATGTGAATTGAAAAAGTTCCAATTGATATCTGATTAGATCAATAATGAACATTGAAGATTATAAGTGATTCTGGTGTTCGGTTGATGAAGATGAACCTTTTGAATTCCATATCCTAAGTGAAGATCATATGAGGAGAAGTAATGGAATTCTCAAGAAGAAGATGAGAAGAAATGAAGAAGAAGAATGGCTTGGAAGAAGTGGCATTTGGCATTTGAACTTGGGTTACTTTGTTTTTATACAAAGTTTTACATAGTAAAAAATAGACACCAAGGAAGGCCAGCTGAGGGTCATCACCCAAGGCTCATGTGGGACTCGAGGTCACCACGCCCATTGGGAACCCTCAGGCCAAGGCAGTATATCCCTGAGGCAGGAGGTCGGGGCCGTGTATAAGCCCCGAGGCCACGCGGTGATGAAGCCAGCACAGCGTGAGCGTGAGGAGCGCGCTCGAGGATGCATAGTGGGCGCCAGTTGCGTGCCCGAGTGGCAGGGGTGGGCGCAAGAGCGCGCCTGCAGAGAGAACACGGTGCGGGGCGGCACCGTGAGGGGAGAAGTTCAACTGGGGAGTAGCGGAGAGCGCTTGGGTGATAAGCCGCGGAAAAACCGCGCTCCGTTTCCATGTGGGACGCGGAAAAATCTCCAGGAGCGCATCCTGGCCGTCCGAGTGATCGCGCGGCTGATCTCGGCCGCCCGATGCATCGCGCCGCTCGCGATCTAATCTGAGCCTCTCCCGTTCAGATCCAGGCCGTCCAAAGAGTGGATCCAACGGTGCTGAGCTTATCTTCTTCCCTGAGCTCGGCTGAGGCCTCCCCGCGCATTCCCGCAGCCACCTTCAAACCAGGCGCCACCCGAGCATGGATTTTGAGATTCCGGTCACCTCTGAAGAAGCCGAAGACACCAATGAGATCGTCTGGCCACACAGAACATGTCCATGCATTTAAAATGACTCTGCATGCAACAAATGAGGATTTCGATGTTCGGTCGAGGCAAGAAACGCTGCCGAGGCCGTGAAGGGTTTATACCTTTGCATGGATTGGAAGAGAAGAGGTCGTGCATGCGTTCTAAGTTGCATGCACGTAGAGAAAAATAAAAAGAGAAGAACCCGCAGTGAAACAAGAGAGAAAGTTCAAGATTTGCAAAATCTTGAAAACCCGAGATATTCGGGAGTTTGAATTTATAACCACGCGGATGTTTTGAGGCATTTCTCTGCCTATATAAAGAGAGCCCGAAGCACAGAGAAGGCTTGCTGATGCGCTGAATTTTTGAAGACCCGTGACTGCACTCTCTGCCTCGCGAAGAAAGAAGCCCCGCGCAAGGTACTTGCGCGGATGAAGATCTCGGTGCCACCCGAGGCCCGAAGGAGTCCCCTGTGCGCCTTCCATTTGCGCGGTAGGAAGTACCCTGGGCAGTAGCACTTGCACGCCCCGTGGTTGAGGTGCCATGCACCCGAGGCCTTGCACGGCTCTTGTGCCTTGTGCACCCAAGTGCTTGTGCGGCAGAAGAGAAGTTGGCCGCAGCTCAAGCATACCCTTGCGCGCCTCCTTTGAGATCAAGTGAAGAAGACCACCTACGGACAGTGGGTGTGTTCCAAGTGGAGAAGAGGACCCGAGGCTTTCATGCCTTGTGTGTGCACCAAGTGAAGACACATTTTGTGTGTGCAAAATTGAAGAACAACCTACGGGTTAAGGGTGTGCAACAAGAAGTGGGAAGAGGCCCAAGTCAAGTGTGTGCAAAACAAAGAACAATTTATGTGTACTTGAACAAGTAACAAAGAAGGCCGAACCTAGGTGTGTACAAAGTGTACGAATTTAGAAGTTGAAGGAAGAGGACATCCACACTAAAGTATAACACACTTTTAAGTGTGTAATAAAAAGAAATAAAGTGTGTGAAGTTCAGAGAAGGTGTGTGATTAAAATTGACTACACCCTTAGTGGGTTTATTGCACCAAGAGAAGGGGAGTGCATGCTTGCATGCATGCACGTGCACACGTGAACAAGTCTGAATCTGCTTGTGTGCATTTGAGGAGTCCAAGACCAGAAGATCTTGAAGAATCAGAGTTGCCATGCACTCAGTGCATGATGTTGATGTGAGACTGAGCCAGACTGAAGTTAAAGAGATTTGTTGTCTGAGTTTTCAGTAGATTGAGAAGAGCCTGATCAACAGAAGTGATCAGATGTTGCTGAGAAAGACCAACAGACCTTTTCAAGGGTTGTTGAAGTTTCTTGAAGAGAGAAGGCCAGGTCATCCTTAGAAGAAGGTGATAAAGCCTGAGCAAGACAAGAAGACCTGTTCATCACAAGTGAGAAGAGGTACAGAGCAAGGCCAACAGCCTTTATCCCAGGCTGCTAAGGATACTTGAATAACTTAATGTGAAGAAGAGCTACTCGTGTGACTCGAGGAGCCAGGAGATGCCCCCTGTGAGACTCAGGGTGGAAGAAGTCTTCAGTGGGATTCTGGAGCCGGCCAGTGGGACTCTGGTAACACTGTGGGACGCAGTATAAAGACCCTCCTGTGGGACTCAGGAGAGATACAATGGGATGATATATCGACCATTGTAATTCTAACAAGTTATAATAGAGAAACCATGTTGGGGCGTATAACCAACATGGCAAGGACGTAGGCCTTTGGTGCCGAACCATGTAAATCCTTGTGTCCAGTGCCTTTACATTTACTGCATTACTCGAGGAAAGGCTGAGAGATACAAGAAGAGTGGATCGAGGCCTTAACAAGTCATAGGGTTTTAATTGATAAGAAATCAATTAGTAAAAAGTTTTAAGGGATCACTGATTCACCCCCTCCCCCTCTCAGTGATTCACACTGATCTGGGCACTTCAATATGGGAGGGTAGTATTTTCATTTTATAATTGAGATAGAGGACACATAAATAATTACATAAATAATTTAAATAATATAAACATGTATCTCATGTGAAATTGTTCTAAAATAAAACAGAATCAATGTTAATGTAAGATAGGGTGAAAATATATATAAATAATAATAATTGCAATATTTAATATTTCATTCCTACCATTACCTATTTTTTTAACTCCCATGGTAATCATATTTAAACATTAACCACTCTAACAAGTTATTACTATTTATTCTAATCATTAAGTCAAAAAATTCAATTTTTCACATTAATAAATTTAATAAAATATTATTGAAAATATTTAACTCATTTTTCCAAAATTAGTGTCTATATGTTTTAGAAGTTATTTTGAAAGTAATTGTTCATGGAAATTATATTTATTGAACAATGGATTTTTATGAAATAAATCTAATTAAATTTCATTTTATTTGTTGTAAAAAAATCAAATGAATGTTAAAATAATTTAATGATTATAATGTCTATAAATTTCATTGAAACAAATAATATATAATGACATGTTTAATATATTATAATGATAACACTTTGTGCACATAAAAATGATTTTATGAAAAAGAACACTTTTTAACTATAATTAATTTTAACTCCATTCTTACACATTAGATTACTAATATATAAAGTTAAATTATAAATTAATATAAACTAAAAATATATTTCAATAAACCAAATTGTCAATTATGATTAATATTTATTTACATAAAAATACATAATATATATAAAAATACATTTTTTTAAAAAAAAATAGGTCATTTAATCACTAAATTGTATTAATAAAATTGTGCGAATACAAGGTATCAAAAATTTCTATGTTTATATCAAAAGAGGTTCATTTAAAATAAATGGTTATTATAATAACCCTTGGAAATTATTGAAAATATTATGTGTAAAATATAGATCCTTGGAATCCTAAAATTCCATTCAAAACAAACAGGTTATAGGGGTGTAACGTCTCTTTGGGTACGTATCATGTGGTGCTTCTCACAAGGGTTTTCCTTCTAACCAATTCCATCACAAAAATAATGTATACCCCTCAAGTGTGAGAACAATAATTTGAACATCCAAAAAAGTATCAAATCACTGATTTGGGTTCTAATGTGATAGCCAAAATGATCACTACAGATTCCAAATATACATTTTACAATTATATTAAACCTTTTAGTAGAGAACCCAACAAAATCCCCTAGAAATAATCATAGTCAGAAAACCCTCTAATGTTAGTCGTATATCACATACTTCTCAAGGATAAATCCCTATTTCCTAATTAAATACAACCCATTATTATTTTGAAATATCATTATGGTCTCATGGGCCACGGTTTAAACTATAATAAATAAGAATACTCAAGTCTCTTCTCAATACCCATGTCATCTGGAGGTCAGTTTAAACATCAATCCTGGCATCAGACAATCCATGGTATACCAACCCGCGTAATAATATACCAGTGGGGGAGGAATTCATTGTAAACTATTTTCCTAACAAGACAATGTCTCTAATTAATATCAATTTTCTCACATTTCCTATGTGGGCCAATCCTACCAACATAATATTCTAGACACCAAGGAGATTTACAAGTCTCACGCACTAGGTCCACTATGTCTCATTCATTCCATTCTATTAAATTTATTATTTTTGGGGTCAATACAACCCAAACAATTAACTATAAACATATCCTTATCAATAATTAGTTGAGAAAATCTGGCCAATACACAATGTGACACATGAACTTGGAACATGTTGTGATCCATTCAAGGGATATAAATTCAAAATTAAGCCATTTTATAATTTAAATAGATTGTATCCCTTAATAGTGGGACCAAAAGTATAACATTTTTAAAGAAAAAATGCATAATATCTAATGGTAGATTCATAAGGAAATTATAGATAATAGAATCATTTTTTCCATCTATATTTAGCCCAAAACATCTTCCCAATCTCATTCTAGTGTATATGGACATTTCCTATGCATATAACACCCTAAATCTAAGAAAAGTAAAAAATAAATATTTTAGAATAAAATAAAAATCAATTAACTAAAAAATTTCATAAAATAAAAATATTTATCAAGATATTAAAATATTTATAAGACCTTATTATTTAACTAATCATGCATAAAACACTTGAATCAATTTTTCAACCACACCGGATATTCACATAAGCCTAGGAAATCTAAAATCCCAAAGTAAAAAATTTATGAATCAATGGCCAAATAAGTTTATTTAGGGATAAATTACATTATAAAATTCAGAGTGTCTTGTACCTTCACTTAAATGACATAAAATTTCATTCAGATAGTTTTTATGGTCCTCTATTATGATATTTGTGTAAAAAACCAATTATAGGAATGATTTCTACCCTACCATAGTAGATAATGAACAAAAATCCCAAAATGAGGTCTCTATATTTCAATGATAATGAATGGGATACAAAAAAGGAGTGGTAGTGAGAAATATCCTCCAAATTGATTCATAGGAACAGACATATGAAATCCAAAAACGGATTGATGATGGGGTATAGGGATGTTATGCAGAGACCTCCCCATGTGTGAATCAATGCCTGAAAAATATGATAATGAAACCCATTAATAATTTCTGATAACACCATTATATTCCTTCATGGAATGAAAAAATGTTCGTACCCAGATCACCAAATAAATAAGAGACTTCCCCTTTGTCTAAAAAACACATTGTGTGACCACTACTTTTACACCATAAAAATAATTATACATTAAAATTACTTCATCCCGCTCATTAAAATTTATCTAATATATACTTAAACACCCAAACCCTCCCCAAATTATCAATCCACATCCAAATATATATTTTTATGATTTATAAACTTTCAAAATATCATTATATAACCTTATTTTTATAGTAATCATTCTCCCCAAAAAATTAAATTTACTCTAAATTACATACCCAATCAAGGCAAGGGGTATTTCAATCTCCCCACCATAGGACATCTCATCAATGCGATGAATTATTGATCATTGACCATAAAAACTCAAACAAATTAGGTCTGCAATTGATGGTCATTAATTTTTTCACCACTCTGAAATGTTGAATGTGATTCCTCTTTGAAACACAAAAGGTGAGATGTACTATTCATAAAAAATAGAGCCACCACTCGTCTTCACCACCTGATCCCTATGGTAGTTTTTATTTGTGACTTTATACTATCATAACACCACTATTAATAAAAAAATAGCATCACTAGGCTTAAATGATCCAGACAATTACGTAATATTAACATATTCCGATTTTTACAAAAAAGACTCCAAATTATCCGAATTTTCATTTAAATCCTATTTTCGCAGTCCAATGACCCACTCAATGTATTTTTGATCTCATCACCCAATAATTCCCATGAATAAATAGTTAAAAATTAGATACTACCTATATTATCCTTTTTCAACTTGAATCAGATGAGTATCCAATGAACATTACCTAGTCCTGAATACAACAGAATTTCATTGAAACATCTAGATCAAAACAAAATATACCCCTCTTAATAAAAATATTACATACCTGATGTGGTATCCAAAATTTCATATCTAATCACTTTTGATAAAACCATAATTATTTTTATATTATTTACCCTATAATCCTGCGAAGAATGAGGTTATTCCACTAAATCATGAATCAAATTAGATTTAGCCCAAAATAACATGAATTAATGATTCCAAACACTAAGGAAGTCCCAAAGAATTGGTTAGTATACAGAATGATGTGAAAAAAATTCAGACCCAATGATATGTCACGAACTACGGTTCACCCATTGAAAAATGTGATAAACCGCGATTCACTGATAAATCAAATCACAATGCACAGTTCACCTCATATACCAGCATCAGATCACATAAGAATAATATTGATCAAGATTCCAACCTACTAACCCCATCCATTATATATTCATAATCTCAAATATTTTATTTAATCATGAAAATATAAATCTTATTTATAGCTCACTAGCATCCATGTTCGACCTCAATAATCATTTGACTAGTCCTAAAAAAACCCATGAACCTATCAAAATTGGATCACACATCCTTTAAAAATTTATGTCCATTATTATATGTAGTGATAGAACAAAACTATTGTACTCACACCCAATCAATAACTCAAAACATCCATTAGAACATATTCTCGGCTCAAGAGAATGTCTTACTTTACGAAAAAAAAATCAAATCATAAGGAGGTCCACACCATCTAATGGACAATAGTGAAATCCCAACCATATTAATTAACATATAAAAATCCTAAAGTGACCCAATAAAATATTACATCATAAAATGTGTTTTCCTCTTCCTCATCCACTATCTTCTAATCCCAAGAAATAACTATCTAGGATCATATAAAGTACCTTCCATTACACTAAAGCCGATCAATTTATAATGTCACTTATACCATATATGAACACTACTAATATTTATAAAGGATTTAGGAATCTATTCCAATATAAATCACCATATATCAGTCTATCCTGAAGTATAAAATGTTTCTCACTGACCCATATACAAAAAATAATTATTCATAACATGTTTTTTGCATATATATTTTAAATAAAACTTTATTATTGTGCTTCTATAACACCTTTTCTCTGAAATTAAATAATCCTACAATGATTCATGTCTCATTGTATCTAGTCCCTTTTACCAAAACCACTATCCATTCCCTATAACATGCCAGACTCATATATTCTAAATTACCATAAGTGATTTTTTACAATATTTAGTTCAGACCAATTGAATTATCTATCACGTTCTTGTGCACTATATAATAGTATTTTCATAACTACAAGTTTCAATAAAAAGTCAACTATTGTAGAATTCATGAATTTATCTAAAATAAATCGGGCATGTAATCCCATTAATCCCTTCATCTAATCCAGCTTCCAATACTCTGATCATAGTCACTCGAGGTGTTGCTTTAACTGTAAATGGATTCCTAGGTTATGCTTTTTAAACAATGGAGGGAACTCCTGTGAACATATCTCAAGGGAATACACCAACTCATTCTTTCCATGATTAAAATATCTATGGTATTAGAAAATATATATGTCAAAGGTCTTGGTGCACCCAAGGCCACCCCATCTACATTCACATACATTCATGAGGATATGGGATGGATCTGTATAATTGGATTCATATTCATAGGCTTAATATTAATTCCATGTAAATAATGAATTTTCATTATAATATGATCACAGAGATTGTTGATCATTGCATAATTTTTAATCTTGGATGCACCCCTGACATACCTATACACAAAATTCATACAATAATTTAATGTCAACATAGGATTTTAAAAGTCAATATTTTTTATTTCCTTCTAGATAAAGGAAAATATAAAACCGATATCTTCAATAAGAAGGTCAGGAATTCAGTCACTTTGTTTAGCAGTGATAATTTACATCATAATTCATTCCCAGCTACCCATTGACATGTGGATAAAAAACATGGCCTAAATGTTTTGCTACATTTTACATGAGGACATGCAATAGAAGAATACATTATGTATGGTTTCATCCACTTGAACACATAGGTATAAAATAAGAGGTACTTGTATTATAGTTTTCTAGAGGATGATATGTATAAGAAGATGTAATTTCATGGTCTCAATAGCAGCAATTTTTTCAAAGGTGTTATGAAGAGCTCGTTGAAATCACATAGCCACATTGGGGTTGTGTTGGATCTGTCACATATGTACTTATAGTACTCTATAGGGATGAACATTCCTATTAAAATTAGGGACTATAACATGATTTCATGATTAGGGAAGGTGTATCGTTGTTTATCTGTAATATTTATAATGGATAGACAGTTCTATAGGTCTATGTTTTATTTAGGATCATTGATCGATAATCTTTCTATTAGGGGAGGCACCTCCATTTTTTCACATAAGGGAATGTTCTACCATTTCATGGTCCACAAATTCACATCAATATTTTATTTGAAAAATCATGTTGAGAATTACATGGTTCCACAATAATCATGTTTAATTGTAGGCTATATGGAAGATGACAGATACATTTAAGACCCATTAATATCACATATATATATATATATATCATTGGGATGGAAATTCAATCGAATCACTAGTGGATGTCATCACGGTCCATTGTATTTTACTGAAAAGGGAATCATTGATGTAAGAACCTAGTTCTTCCTTTGATCTACATATCATTTCCTTTCGGTTTTTATTTATGAAAATTTAGGGGAAATGTTGAGGGTTGAATAGAGGATTGTTCCACATCGTGATTAAGGTTTACATGACATGTAATCCTTGTACACAACATGTATTGATGTTTCCAGACATTTTTAAGATGTGTAACACATGTCAACAAAATGAGGGAAATTTTGGCTTATACATGCCATTTAAATGAAAGTACATGGCATATACTTTTCTAAAAATTGGTAAAACTTATAGTATCCTTGTTTTCTAATTTTCTGTCAAAATCTCAACTAGGTTCTCACAGAAGTACCTTAATGTAAGGATTTTTCATCTGATTCCCAATCCAAACGCTGAATCTATAGACTTAATATGCATTGGAACCCAATATGTGAGCTCTAAATTTCTATTGAACCATTCTTCATGATATCCTCTATTGAAAAAATTGTCAATATTTGAGTGTTTACACCCATTTTGTAGATATACATTATTCTAGGTCGAATTAGAGGCTGACGTTGGATGATGAGAGTCGTACTAGCATGATGGAGGTGGTCTTGTGCCTTTCTCTAATTTTCATATTTATTATATGTGTCGAATTATATCACACCCATTTTTATGGAGTCTCCAGGAATGATTTTTTCCAAAAGCTATTTCATATTGTCTTTTAGGTAAATGAATAATTTCATGTATGCATATTTAGTGATTTTTTCTTCGATTAAGGGAAACCCCATCGATGTGTTTCTCTTGAATGACCTATTATGGACGTTTGGACTAGGAAGACTATGTGATTATCATTGTATCCAATCATTGGGGTTGTTAAAAAATAATTTATATTATTATTGTAATTAAAAAGTTGAAAAATTGTAATTTTTTTGGTTATGGGTATTGGAATGGTTTTCTCCTTCAACCATAATTTTTCCAATTCTTGTTTATGATTGGATGGAATGTATATCTCCAATTATGAACTTGAATGTATGAGTTATTTAACGATAAATACTTGAAAGAGATGAAATTACATGATAGGTTTATTATATTATATAGAAACATTATTTGATTAATGTTTGGCCATTTAATCATTTAATTTACATGTTTTTTTGATATATGATATATGTCCAAGAGAGTTTATAAATGTTAAATCCTTGTAATATTTTAAATTACATGTGTTTCATATTTTGTGTACCACCCATGTGAGTAATCGAAGGAAAAGGCTCATGTGGTTGTTCATGATATTATATACAATCCATGAGTGAGCCACATATGTATCAGTCTGGAAGACTGTGGCTTTACTTATTTATCTTAGTGAAACATGAATCGTTGATGGATTCCATGGGAAGATTTTATTGGCTATATTACATTTCATGAATGATTCATCGACCGTCCTTATAAGAAAACCTGTAATTTAAATATTTGACTCAATTTTATGGCATAAATAGAGTGATATCGGGATTCCATAGATGTTCTCATTGATAGGCTTGTAGGATTTTCCTAGGTTTTCACCTAGAGTGATACTCGATTTCCAGAGTGGTTCATAAGGATGAGCTTGTAGGTTACCGATAAAATGTCAACGAGACTCATACATGAATTAAAACATTCGAATATCATATATGGGATTAGATTGTAAATTTAATATTTAAATTAAATTACTTGTGACATGTCTACCAAGATAAACCACATGCTTGTATTCAGTGTTCACTTACTTTTTCAGGAAGCCTTCTGTGGTATATGGTTTCCTTTCTTTTACATGGTGGTTGTTAGTCTTTGGAATGATCTACATACTGATTAAATTCAACATAATTGAAACAATTAATGAACATGGAATGAATATAATTAATACTTGTGCTTGTAGGTATTTTTTTAGTACTTCCTAGGATACTTATTTCATTATTGTACATATTGTATTATATATATTCACTGATTGACTAGCATAATTCATGGTTGGTTGGATACTAGGAAATAGACCCACATACTTTTTGGGTCATGTTATTATTCCCAAATATATTATATTGTTTCATGTGTTAATAAGGGTAAGAACACTTCTATATGTACTTGATTTAATGCTTTGGAGAAGGAGAGCATGGGACAAAGCTGAGGCATGCAATGCATATGAGTTACCTATGATTTCATAATTTTGTTACATAAATCAAATAATGATGTTATGTAACCTGTTATGGATTTTTTCCTTTAACATGTAACATGGAATATCAAATTTTTAATTATATGAAATCTTGTTTGTTATATTGTATGTCTTCTGATGTTTACATCTATTACCTCGTATTACTATTTTTGCTATTATTTTTTCATTGATACATTGTTTTATAATCTCTCTATGAGGGAATAGTTTCCCCACTTTCAAACCTAGGACCTCACAGCTAGTCGGTGGCCTCTTATGTTTGGATAAATGCACTTGAGGCCATGTGGCCAACTGGGTAAGGGGAACCTTTGAGTGACATCTATATCCAGGATGTTACAAAGTGGTATCAGAGAGATTATTTTCTGATTTCATTAATTTTATTTGGTGATATAAGATAGGGATAAATAGAAATTGGGATTTTAAAATTAGTTATTCCTAGGAGTAGCTACCCATTATATAGGGAAAATCGAAATTGGCTCTAATTGTAATGTCATTTATATATTTTGAGTTGTTACAGCTGATTCGATTTCACCACTAGGTGAAACACTGTTGGTCTTTAGATGTTATTTTGGTTCTATTTGTTCATGCCGATGAGATGAGGGTATGACATATCAGGTATCATATAGTATCTTGTTTGAAATTACACATCTTGCATTCTTACCATGCCATTTAGAGAGAATTGTTGATTTCATGATGTTGTGATAGATTTCATGCTATATATGCAAGTTATTTTGATAATTACCATTATATATATACGTGTTATTCTGATAGGTGTACTACTATGTGTTACGGTTATAAATTTTTGGACTCCAAGATTTGATCCATGAGTTGTATGGGGCCCCTTTGATCGGAATTTGGTGGATCATGTTTATTCATTAAATTGTTTACGATGAGATATATGTTGATGGAAAAAATTGATTCTAAGGGTGTATGGGACCTAAAATATCAGAATATTCAATTACATTGTCTTACATTGCAATAAACAAGGGGGTCCATGGATTTTTTAGTGGTTTAATACCTAAAAACCCTGACAACACAGCATGTGACGCTATGTACACATGACCTATGCTCATGTGTTCAAGAAGAAAATTTTTTATTCTAAACATGCCATATACAATGATTACAAGCCATGTTGAAAGGGAACGCGTGTCCAGATGTGTGAAGATGAACACAGAACAATGGACAAGGATTGTACACATTCATGTACTTTTTGTACACACTATGATGTTTTTCGAAGGCATGAATTCTGTGGATCTTATTTTATAAAAGAACATTTCTAGGATGGGAGACTTGTGTTCACATCATGTACCATTACTACACATTGTTTACCTAGGATGTTTACATTCCTAGGACAGATAGATTACATGGCCATGTCGAAACTTTAGGGTACACTCCATGTATGGGGTCTACATGTTGTGTACTATTCTTTTTGTAACCATTGAGGGTATTTTCTTATTATTACCCTCACTGATAGTATTAATCCCATGATTACTCATTTCACTATATTTATTAATATATACCTTGATGGAGAAACCCTTGGTTCATTAGTATTACACCTAATTGTTGTTTTGTGCCTTTTATCTAAATGAATAGGTTCTTCTTCCAATTAATTATTTTCACATCATAATGAGACCAATGTTTGAATGATCAGTTGGGTGTTAGGGACATCCTAATTGAGACCTATGATATAAGACTATCATTGAGTTATATTTTATAACCTATAATTTTGAGAGAGTTTCCCATGTGAGACAATCCCTTCTAGCCTACGAGGTCATGTGACTTACTGCTTCTGAGGATTCCCAAAGGGATGGATTTTATTACATAATAATCTAGGGAGTCCCCTGTAGGATCCCTCGATTGTGATTAATTTAGAGGATCCTTGTTGGTGTATGCCTTTATAATTTATCATCCAGGATCCCTTTTATTATATTTATACAAAACTACTTTGAATAGTTTTTTTTGAAATAAATTGTTTATGTATTAATGATTCTCGTGGTAAAAAACTATTGGGTTGACTTTTTGAGGACTCATGTTGGTTTAACAAGACCCATGTTGGTTTAATAGGTTGTTTCAAAGGATTATATATGGTAATTTTTTGTTTTCAATGGAATGCCAATTTTTAAAATTTTTTTAAAATGAAGTGGATGACACATACTTGTTTTTCATTGTGTTGTTATAGAACGAAGTTTACAAGTTCCTTGTTTTATAGAACAGTGATAGGTATTTTCCATAAATTTTATTTAAAATTTTTATGGATTTTGAAACAAGTAAAAATGTTTTCACGTGACCTAGTGATGGGGGAAAATAGTTCTGCTTCGTTGGGGGATAGCCCAAGGTAGGTAGCACTATTAGAGCTTGTTGACTTTTTTCTGCTGTGAGATTTTTAAAATAGGTTTTGTTTAGGTGATCTCATACCTATTAGGATGATCATGTTTCTTAAGAGAACACCCTTGTTCAGATGGGTGATTTTTGTACCTTGACAGTTTATAGGGGAATGATAGTTGAGGAAGGCTCGGTTTATCAGGTTAGACATGCGTTGGGCATGAGCATCTGCTTAAGAGTTCGTGTGAACCTATATTTCCAAAAATTATGGGTGACATATTACAACATCATCCATGTTAATTATTGTGTAGATGAGGATCTTATGATCTATTTCTTATGTGAACTACCAGATACTAGGGTTCAAATGGTGGATATCCAATGAATAGTATCCATAATGGGTTCTTTTCTCTTGTAATCATGGGGTAGTATATGATGAAATACATAGTACCTATCGAGTTTTAAATGTTAAAACATGCCTTTGAGTTGGATAAATTTTTGAATATTGAAATTTTAGGTATGTTTTTTTGGTTATATCTGGTGTATAGTAACATGAATGTTATGTAACAAGGTTCATCCCACTGTTCATGTGGGATTTTTGGGTGTTGTGTGTTTTGACACTTCATTCAGTTTAATTTTAGCTTTCATTTCATGTGATATGACGCGGTGGTCATGATTCTTATAGTGTCACATTGGTTCTACAAAAATGTGTCCTTCCATGTATAGGGATCATATCAAGGAGCATTCATAAATGATTAATTCTACATGAATGGATTTCAGGATTTCAATAATTGTTTCATGTTTATGCTTTCTTGGAAGCATGATATTGTTGCAATTGGTTGTCTATGCAGCCCTAGTGAGGCACTGATGATCATATATGGACCTTGGTTGTTAAGAATGATCTATCATGGAATTCCAATGGTTAAGGGATTTGTGTTCAGTTAAAAAATGATGTGTCATCAACAGAATCCTAGTTTCATTCTAATGGTCGACCAGTAGTTGATCAGTTTTCTTTTTCTAGAAATCCATGAGATCCACATAGTGTTAACTTACATAAGATAGGAGAATTTCCCCTATACTAAGGGTTTATTGGATTCACTAACAGAGCATCATAAATTCATTTTACTATAGTTGAAAGTTGTTAGGATAGTTTTTAATCAATTTCTAGGTTTTTACTTGATTTTTAGTTTATATGTGTCATTGTTAGTCCTAATTTATACATGGGGTTTTATGTAGGAACATCTTTGATGCACTATAGTGCCTAACTATATCCTCAATGTCTGCCAGACAGATGTTTCTCTGGGTTCATTTGGTTTTCCTATGGGGACATATAGCCTTCCACTAATGTCAGTCATGTAACGAGGTGTATAGAACACCTTTATGAGTCCCATAGACTCTATGTTGAGGAATCTGAGTTTATCTCATACTTTTAGTCAAATGTGGATGTGATCCTCAAAAGGAGAAATTATTCTATTGGTTAGGATGTAGTTTTTTTATTTTCTTATTTCATGGAATGACATTTTTACTGATAATAGGAGGGTTTAAAAAAGGAGAATCATTGAGAGAATGGAATGGCCTATAGTGAATGGGTTTGTTGTGGCTGTGTGATGCCTTGGTAGAAGGCGTTGTGTTTATTTTTGAACATAGTGACCAACTTAGACATGAATTTTAGAGATATGTCATCTCGTGATAGTTTAAATCATTATCGTTATTTTTTCTCATGTATAGTATGAGTGAACCGGTTTGATCCCTCATCTTGTAGAAGATGGGTGTGGTGTGAATGTTTGCAATTTTTTTCGAGCGAATACTGTGTGTCTGGTTTTCTTGTGGATGATCAGTTTTTGACCATTCATGGATTTACGGTTAATGATATGAGGTCTCTTGTGTTTAGGATTTCCCAGTTAATGAAAATTACAAAGGTACTATTTTTGGGATGCTCATGGGTGTGATTTTAATGGTTCTACAATGGTGGATGATTCATTGTAATGATGTAGTATGAGTAATTTTTTAAAATATCATAAAGGACTCACATTTTTTACTAATCAAAGAAACTTTTACAGATGATGAGCATGGGAGGTTGTACATTTCTTTGATTTTATGGATGCAAGGGGCCCCTCAATCTATTATTTTAGATAGGGACACCAGGTTTACATCTCGATTCTTGTATAGGCTATAGAGGGTTTTGGGTACATATGTTATTCTAAGTACAACATACCACCCTCGAGCAGATGACAAGCCCAAGAGCATGATTCAGGTGCTAGAGTACATTCATTGGGAATGCATAATGGTTTTCAGGGGTTCTTGGGAGATCCATATACCCCTAGTAGAATTATTCTATAACAATTAAATTCTAGATTATATTCATATGGTGACATATGATGATTTTTACAGTAGACTATGCAAATCACACCTATGTTGGATTGATGTAGGAGGGGCCAGTATGTTGGGACCTCATCTTGTCTATGACACCACTGAATATGTTTAGTTGATTCAAAAGAATATGGATATTACATAGTCTCCTCCATTATTTTTTTTTTGATCTCTCTAGATGAACACTAGTGTTCAAGGTTGGGGATCCAGTTCTGCTACATGTTTCATTGGGGATTGGACAGAAGAGGATCATGATATAGTGTATGATTTCACTGAGATACGTCGGACCATTCGAGATTCTGGAAAGGGTTGGCGTGGTTTCGTGTTGGTTTTATTTACCTCCAAGATACTGAGCTATGTGCGACATCTTTGAAATTTATTGGTTTCATCATTAATTTTATAACACATCTCATTATTTTCCACCCATGGAGGTTGAGATATATGAAGATGCCTCTTTTGTGGTGTTTCTAATTCAGATTGTGTATTGTAGAATGGTGTTTCCCCATAACCAGATTGTATCATTAGTACTAGTGCCATGAAATTATGGATAAGAGTAAGATGAGTCATGGGAGAGTGAGTTTGATGTTTGATCATAGTGGCAGGAGTTGTTCTCAGAAATTTATTCACAACCCATAGAAGGCTAATTTGGGGATTAATTGATTTATGGGGGAATTTGTAATGACCATGTTCTTCCATTGAGGCAATGATCCATTATTTTTTATTTTTATTTAATAAAACTGCTTAAAAAGATGTTAAGGGCTGAATGAAGGAATATTGAACAATGAGATAGAGGGTTACACGTCATGTAATCCAAGTACATATCTTGTATTGATGTCGATAGGTCTCTTTAAGTCATGTAAGGAATGTCGGCAATAGGATTGAAATATTTCTACATTCATGAAATTCATATGAACGTACATTGTTTTTATGTTTCTAAAAATTGATAAAATTGTTAGTAGACTCATTTTTTCATTTCTTGTTAGAACCACACCTTGGTTTTCTCAAACAGTAGCACTGAGTAGTGACTTTGTGCATGATTCTCTATGCGAACTCTGATTTGATCACGAGAGATTCATTAGAACCCAATTGGTATTCTCTAAATTTCTCATGATCCATTATTTTTTATTTCGTATATTGACCATGTTATTGTACTTTTTTTCATAAATAATCTATTTGTAGATCTACTCCAATATATATCAAATTAGTGGCATAATCTGGACAAGGAGAGTTGGAATAGCCCGAGGTGGGTGGTATTGTGCCTCTTGCTAATTATCAAGTTGATTATATGTGATCGAGTAACACATGACCATTTTTAGGATTACACCTTGAATGATGTTTTAAAAAGGTTTTTCCAATTCATTATATGGAAATTGATTAATTTCTATGAATCATGTTTATGTTTGTTAACAATTATTAAGGGCCACCCCATGGGTTTGTTTCCTTTTTTTGACATTTTATGTACATTTTTTCTAGGCTTATTATTGGAATGACATTGTATCCTATTATTAGGGTTGTTAAAAACTAATTTATGTTATTGATTTAATTAAAAATTTATTAAATTATAATTTTTTTAGTTATTGGTAATAGAATGGGTTTCTCCATGACCCATGTTTAGGCAATGCTTGTACATGCTTGATTGGAATGTATTGATCCAATTATGAATATGGTAGTGTGTGTAATTTAATGTTATAGATGTGTAATAGTTTATATTTCATGATATTATTCTTATATATAACACCCAAGTGAGTTGATTAATGTTTAACCATGTAATAATTTAATTTACATGTGTTCTTTAATATATTATATATGTCCAAGTATGTTTCTAAATGTTATATCTCTATAATAGTTTACATTATGTGTGTTTGTTATTGTGTGTTTTACCCATGTGAGTAATTTAAAGGAAAATTCTCTTAAGGTTTGTCAGCCAATTATGTTTAAGTCGTGGGGGATCCATAGATGTATCAGTCTGTCTTATGGGCTCTTTGATTATTTTTCCATGTGAAACAAGGATCAATGATGGAAACCATGGATAGACTCTATTGTATTTGTTTACATTTTTTGACTAATACCTTGGGATTCCTTATAATATCTCTATTAACGATATTAGTGGACATGGACTTGTACCATGCCTAGAGTGATACCAGGATTCCACAAAGGTTCATTGGGGTGGGCGTGTAGGATGTTGGTAGGTTTTCACCTTGAGTGATTACATGTTTCTAGAGTGATTCCTTATAACGATCATGTAAGTTGAAGATTAAATTTTACCCGGAGTGATACATTACTTTTATCATACAAATTTCAAGGACATACATTGGTTACAAATTGAATATTTAAATGAAATGACTCAAAAAACATCTATTATACAATGAAAAATCATTAATTTAGTCATCATATACTAGGTCAAATAGAACTTTGATGTGTATGTGGTGATTTCATTTAACCAGGGGTTTCTGGGATTAGGACACATCCCAACAAATACATAATTCAATGTAATTGAATCAGTTAATTAACATGAAATGAATCCAGAAGAATACCAATGCCAGTAGGACTGTTTACATTTGAGTACATTATAGATTACTACGTTCATTATTGTACACTGTATGTTATATAAATATTCAATAATAATCTAGCACAGATCATGGGTGGATGCTTATTGGGATTTAGTCTCACACCCTGGTTGGGTCATGTTTTTGGGATCAAATATGTTTTATAATTATATGTGTCGATAAGGTTATGAACCAATCTACAGGTACATGATTTTCTGCATTGGAGAAGGATATCATGGGACCAGGTCGAGGATTCAGATGATTATGAGTTTCTTCTATTTGTTTTGTACTTTTGGTATTTATATCATGCATTTCGATTGTTTAAACTATTTTGGATATTTTTTTGAACATTTAATATGAAACATCATCTTTTGAATTATATGACATATTGGTTTTTATATTTTAATTATTATAATTTTTAATTTTGTTACATGGAATTACTATTTATTCTATTGTTTTATTATTTTTCTTTAATATTATATTCTACAAGTGAGGGAATAATTTCTAAACTATCACACCTAGTCTATTGATTCTTATCAGTAGGCTATGGAATTTGGGAAAATGTGATTGAGGCCATGTGTCCAACCAGGTACAGGGTACCTTTGAGTTTAATATGGATCTGGTACATTACATTTGAAAATATTCAAATCCTTAATTAATATGGAGACTAATGTATTTGATTTGCTGAATTATTTCCCAGAAATAGTTCTTCTTTTCATAAATGGACCCATTCAAATTAAATTCTTGATCAACACCTAAAGCTCTTTAATGAGAGTGTGAGGCCATATATATATATATATATAAGGAATAGAAAAACATTGAGGTGATAAGAGAATTAATAATAAAAATACTTTCGTCTTGAGAGAAGTTTTTCCCATTTCAGTTATCCCGTTAGGAAATAATTATAGTGTATAATATTTTATGGTGACTGCTTTTAACTCACCCCCAAAATAGTGGCACTCCATGATACATAAAGGGATAAGAATGCATGTTCACACCAAATTGTTTGGGAATACTAATCTGGATAGAGTTATTCATCTCATTCCCAATTATAATAAAGGACTTCTTCTATATTATGACCTTTACAGAGTTCTCCTCATAAGGAGAAAATATTTTCTGGGTTAATGAAATTATACCTTTGGCAGCTTGCCCAAAGGGTAGGATGACTTCAGTATATTGGAGGTTTAAGGAGGTAGAGAGATCACTTCTAACCATGATTTTTCTATATAGTCTATCTTGTACAGGGTCATTTAGGTAAACACTTATGTGGCCTTCAGCAAACATAAAGAGAAGTCTAGAAAGTTGTTCGCCATGTCTAAACCCCTAAAATAATAATAAATATCCCCAAGGTGAACCATTAACTAGTATTGATAACCTTTTAGAATTAATAATGTTAATAAACAGATTGATGAAAGATTCAGGGAAGACACATTTTTGGAGAATTGCTATGAAAAATCCCCAATTTATATCAATAAAGGCCTTATAAATGTGCAATTTATGTGAAGAGCATCCATACATAACATTCCACATCATAATGTTAACACATCCTGATAACTTAAGTTGTAAATTTTGAATTTTTCATCGAGGGAAAAATGAAAAATTGATTAGGGGTTAATAGATCGTCATAAATTTGTCCATAAATATTGTTAATGATCTGGCTGATGATATAGGGGATTGTGTTCCCCATAAAAACTGGTCAGAAGTATTTTATATCCAAGGAATTTGTTTTATTTTGAAGAAAGACAATTAAGTAGGAATTGATACAATAGGGCATGAAGTCATGACTTAGGAACTATCACACCATTTATGACCTCCTTACAACTAATTTTTTTGATTGATCATGAATATTATATTTTTATACCCATCCGACAAATCCAAACTATCAATGTTCATGGTAAAGATTTCAATCCAGATTTCATTCTCTATTGGTGCTTAATCAAGAGTCTTATTTTGATGAGTGTAAATGGTGTGTTTAATATTATCAAGAAGAACCACCGTTCCCTGATTCCCATTCTATGGGTAAATATCATCAAATCAATTTAATACAAAATTAGATATTTCAAGATCAAGACTATATGAATAACCATTGATTTCAAACATAGTAACACCCCCTAGGTATTATTTTCTCTATGCATGCAATTAATGAACTTTGAGTTCATGTCCCCTACTTCTGAACATTTGACATTATATTAGCTCCTAGTTATTATGTACCGGAGGAAAAGAATATAATCTATGAAAAAATGGCCTCAATCTTATATCTACAAGTGACATAATGATTATAAAATTTTGTTTGACTTTAAGGAGGTGTTTTTCATCTTTTTTAGTGTTGTTTTCCAAGTTAGAAAAGGATGGATTACTTCATTCTCTGATGATTTTTTTGGCATTTTTCGACATGCTGGACAGGATTGCAAGATGGCTATCGATAGAGTTAGTCGTCCAAGCATTTGAGATAACCCACCTGCATCTAGGTACTTCAGGAAATGGATTATTGAACAGAAGAGGAAGGGGATATGATCTTACCATAGAAGTTAATAAATATATATATGCATCAGTTAATGATCAGAGTAACACTTCAGAAAGATCATCCCAGAGACCATAATGGAATCATTTCTATCATAAATTGGGACAATGAATCTATCTAACATGATAGCTTGTAACCCATTAAGGGTGTACCAACTACTTGTATAATGTACTCCAACAATTCTAACATCTTTCAAATTACATTTTTCAATTCATGAAGAGATGTCAGAATCCACCAATTTATTGAAGTGGGTAACTTTCTTCTTATTAGGTCTGAGAATAATATTGATGTCACCCTTAACAACCACCTCTTAGACACTAGTGAAGAGATGGTTTTATGATCCCACCCGATATCCCTTATTTTTATATAAAGGTTAGATTTATAGAAAAACAAATGGTAGATGACGACTCCATGAATTCCAATATCAACTGAAACAACCTATTGATTCTCAATACATTAATGTAGGCAATAAATGTAATTATTGAGAACCCAAAGAGCTGTAATACCATTCCTATTTAAATTATATGAGAGAAAATAGTGACAAATAAGAGCCTATTTCAAGGATATAAATTTTAAAAAAATAAATTTTTTTTAGTAATAGAAATTATAAAGGATTTATAGGCCATAATTATGTTTATCGGTGCCTTGAATGTGGTATGACTTCCAATCCCTTGACAATTATAGAAGTGGATATTCATTTATTTAGTGATTTTTTAACCCATGTCTCAGGCCCTCCCTTCCTTGGTCGATCAACTATTTTCTTCATTGTCTTTCAATTGACATTATAAAGAATAACATCCACAAAAACAAACATCCTTCTCAGAGGGGATGGATTTGGACTTAGAGGGTTCACCATCAGACAAATGCCTTCCACTGATAAAATGAATTTATTTGGATAATAATGAATTCCCAAAGGAGAATCCTAATGGAATTTCATCTTCACAGCTTTCCCATTGTTTATTGTGATAAATATTCCTCCGTATCAGTCTAATGGGAATAACCACACTTTGGTGATCATTTTCAAATATGTTTTGAGATAAAATTTTAGCTCCATGATAAACGGGTAATAAAATATTATAATGAATTAATATTTGATATTATACTCATTAATATGATTATGGTGTAAGTTATTACCATATTTTAAACCACTATACATGAGGATAATAGATACACAACAAAAGGAATGTTAATGTAAGTGAATTTCAAATCAATTTAGATTCCATTGAGAATTTTTTGTTATTAGGCACCAATTTACATTTATTTGGATTATATAATTCCTTCTGAAATTTTATATCATGAATCTCGTTAGTCTCATTATATTATATGGTTTATTTAAATATTATTCACTCAATGGGATTAAGATTTAAATGTTTCAAACTGGAATGTGACACTATTAAATCATAAAATTTTTTTCCATCAAGAATGTTCTTAATGATTATCATTTCAATATCACTTACTTTTGTGACTGTTATCTTTATCTGGAAGCAATAAGACTATTTTAATATGTTTTTATTGGAAATATTCTTAATTGTCTTTATATTCATCAAATGTATATTATTATTACATTAACCATATCCAATTTTACAAACGACAACCACTCAAATAGTTATTTTATTATTTGGGTAAATATTAATATTTCAATAATTATTATTTGATAAGGATATTTGATAAGTCCTATAATTTAATAATAATATTCATTATGTGGAATTCATTGGATTGGAAATGACCGGAGTATCTCAGACAATTTATAGGTCCTTGATTCATCAAATGGTTCTCACGAGACAAATAGGTCTAAAAAATCAAATTGGTTACTATCCGAAGTTTTAAACCATCCAATGAAAGGTTATAAAGATATATTTTTTCATATTCCTCAAACACAACGTCCATTAAAAAATAATTTCTCTCATTTATTTCAAGTTATTATTAATCCATGAGAATTTGAGTCAACATATCTATAAGTACATTTCATTTTTAATAAATTGATAAAATTGTATGTGTTTTAGTGACATAAAACTCCATATTTATATTACATTATCTTGTTATTGAATGGAATGTGTTTTTAGTTAATCACCATTCCATGTTGATTTATTCTCATTGATTCCTTAATGCTTAAGTTTTACTTACCAATATTGATAATTTGAGCTCAAGATTATTATTTTTCTTTCCCCATGTTACGAAGGATGAAAATATGAATAAGCATTCTATGATACATTTTATTTCATTTTATTATGTGTAATGTTTGTGTTTCTTTTTTTTCATATGTATTATGTGTATGATGTATGTAATCTGAATTTCCAATACTACGAAACTGATTGGTACTTCAGGATTTGGTTCCATGAAATCATTTTAATGTAATAAAATAAATCCCCACTTATAGACATCTTGGGTTAGGGAATTAAAAATAATATTAAAATAATAGAAATTATAAAATAGCTGTTCTATGTAATGAAAGAAATTGATGAAATTTTATTTGAGAAGAGACATATCAAAAACTCTTAGTGTGTAACATTCTCCCATCCTTCTGTAAAATTCATCCACACAATTGTAAGATATACTTCTAAAACTAAATTTTCATTCTTGAAAATTAATTATTAAGAAATCCACATCATACTTAGTGTTAATAAAACATCACATTTACAAGGGGTATATGGGATTGTGAAGGTAACCAACAAATTTTGTTTTCATATATGATATCATTAAAGAGAAGTGAATAATAGGACATGGGATAGAAATATAACCATCTTATTCTAATAGAGTTTGATATATGGCATGGTCATTATAAATTATACCATCACAAAACTATAAATATGTGTTTGGTTAAAGTGGATGTTTATTTCTCAGTAATGAAAAAAATGAATAGTGTTTTCAATACAAATTCCTTTCTTATAGTTTAGAGGTTATTTTATGGTCTAGATAATAACAAGATAAAATAATCAAACTTCATTTCTTTCAATATCATATTTATAATATCTTCATATATATATATGATTCAATCAATTTATGCTTCATCTATTATGATAGGTAATGGATATTGAAGATGAATTATTTATGTAAATAAAATTTTTATCATAAGTTCTATAAGTCCATGGTTTGGCTTAACAATCATTATCAAAACTAGACTTATTATTAGATCATATCAAATATGATAAACGATCATTTATCAATATTATCCATAGTTATTTTAAATACATTACATAAGTAGTCAATGTTTGGATTAATGCAAGATATGTATGTCCAAATTCATAGAATGAAAAGTAAGAAGGAATGTCACTTAAATTGAATTAATATTAAAATTATATTTTTACAACAACATAATTTAGATCTTTTTTCACATGAAAAATATATGAATACTAAGATCATCATTAAATCTTAATTTAGAAAAATAATTCCATCAAAATGAAATCTATTGTAGTTGAATATATTGATCAAATCCAAATATTTAGTATAACAAGAAATTATTACATAATCCATAAAATAAATAACCAATTTAATGGACACTAACACAATCTCATCATGTAAACATCATGAACACATTAAGGTTATAGTCACCATGTATTTTATTTTCCAAATGATCAAAATTAAAAAGAATAACTTCTATTCGTAACTTGTATTATTCATAGCAAGCCTCCAAATAATTAATAATAAGTAATTCATTACAATCCTTATATATTTTGAGAATCTTATAACAAGAATATCGTTCATAAAATACTTTTTTAACATATTGTTTAAATCCCAAAACCCAAATAATTTAATTATAGCACTCTATTTGGGAATTTGTTTTTATATATCCCATAATTGATCATTTATATTTTCCTTATTTTCTTTCCAATAATAACCTTCATTATTTTTCTCCCCACATAGGTAGAAAACTACCATTCCCTTCAGAAAATTACTTGAGTGTTTATTTCCCAAATTATCACATACGGGAAAATCCTTCTTTCAATTTTTATATTTATCAATATATTTATCCATAATTCTATTCATATATTGTGTTACCTTAATTTTATAATATATAGATAATTCATTCTCTTTTTTATAACATATGAGACAATATATTATTATGATGGTAATTTTTGGGAGACCATTGTACTTTATAGTAATGACTTTTACCCATAAAATAAATAAATAGTCTTACTCCTTAGGTTACATATGTAGTCCAAAAATATATTTATAATATTGTAAAGTTATCCTTATATATATATTAGTTATCATTATCCTTTTATCTTATAAAGATGAATTGTGTCTCCATATCTACTAACAATACATAGGGGGAATATTGTTTCTTAAAGAGTTCTATAAAATCCATCCATTCCATGTTTGATATTTCCTCATATTCTTTACTATTTTCGATCAATTGACACCATTGATCCACATCTGATAATAGATGTAAACATTCATGACATCCTTCACCATTTTATTAATCCCAATGTGAAAATATCTTCATTGAAAAACAAACAATTGCTATGACACATTTGGATTATTAATCTCATTGAATGATGGAGGTTTTTGTTGATAGAAGGAGTGTAAAATTATTACAAAGAATTTTGGATCAGGGATCCTCATATTTGAAATGTTATTTCTCAAAACCTGATTCAGAAGCCCCAATATAGTTATAATTATATCATCTACTCCAATAGCTCAATATCTAGCTTTAGAACCATTGTCTTTTCTCAGAGGGAAATCCCTACAAGGATTATGTGAACTGATATGGTTCCCATTCAATATTCTTGGAGATATTTTAAAATATTTAAATTCACTAGATATGATCAATTTTTTAAAATAATGTATAATGTCAAAACAAGTGAAAAATTATCACAAAATAAGTATTTATCATGTATATAATCTCATAATCCTAAACATGAATTCTTAGGAATGTTTCTCTATAATTATCCTCAAACTACATCATAGGGTTATTTTTAGTAATCTATAATTTCATAAATATAGTTCCTAGGGTTTCTACTAATCATTATAGGAAATAAATTGTAACAACACTAACTCCATAAAACAAAATGTGGTGCTTTTCTTTATTACGTTTTCATAAGATAAAAGAAATAACATCTGAAAATTCAAAATAGTATAGTAGAACATTTCCACTAAACACAAATTTTAATTCACAATTACATTTTAATCATAAAATGAAATTATATTTTATTTGAGAACACCATTTTAAACCTCTGCATAATTGTGCATCTCAATCATAATATGATTCTTGGAAACAAGGGGAAAATAAAACATATGAAATGGGTTAACAACGATGATTAGTATTGGTTAATTACAATTTAATGAATAATGAATCAATTATCATAATGAATATGGGAAAGATGATAACTAAAAACACACACCATTTAATATACAAAGTAATAATTTAATACACCCGTTGATTTATTTTCATTGTGAATGTCTCCTAGATTCAAATAAATGAATAATAAAAGAAGGGAGTACCTTATTGTTGGAAATTATGTATCTGGATCATGAACAACTACATTCATGAAATTTTAATATACAAGTATAAAACAATTTAATTTGGCCAAATATTTTGTCCCATTATAAATGTTGATACATTTAAGGGTTATATAATGTGGGGAGTCACCAGTCAATAGAAGTATAAATAATTTTTAACATATTGAAAAAAATATTTTAAAAAATATTTATAAATAAACTTGTACCATACTATTTTCAATAAATTTTTATATTTGGATGACAATGAAATTAGTGTTATGATATATTAAAGTGTATTTATAAACACCTCAAAATTTAAGTGGATGTATAACAACAAAATATTCCTTAATGAAAGGATATTGAAAAATATCCCTTAAAATGAATACATTAATGATAATATCTATAAATAATTTTTTTAAATCAATACAATATATAATTAGAATTAAATTCACACATAACCCTATCATATAATAATAAATGAAATAGAAGTTTTACACAAGGAATGGAAAATGATTTATGAAATATCTTACCGCTTGTAATCAATTGAATTGTATGACACAAAAAATTAATAATAATAAATTAAAAAATATAATACATTTAATTCAAACAGATTATTGATATTATATATCAAAAAAGTTTTGTATACACCACACTCAATTAATAGAAGGTAAATAAGTCATATATCTCATATAAGTAAAAGTACAGTGAAAAAAATCCTTACCGCATGCTTCCCTTTTTTGGATCATACATTAACCTCCTGCATAATGTTTTAATAATTTTGTTAAATCATTATAGTAATATATTTATATTTATAATACCTTATTTAATGATTTTATGACAAATTATGACTCATTTATTAATAATATAAAAAATTTATCATGGTTTTTGTGTGTGTTTGTTATGTTGATTAATGATTGGTTTTTTTCTGAAAACTTATGAATGCTACTATAAAATTAGATTACAACTATAGAAGTGGAATAAAATAGTATTAATGTACATATATAATATATAATGGTATCATTTATAATTTTTATTTCTTTTATGAGGATGATTTATTATATTAAATGTTAAGGATGAATTATCAATTCATTTTTCCATATTGTCATATCATCGAGAACTAGATTCATTTTATTTATTATTAAGAGTATATATTAGATCTAAGAAATTAAATAGGATATAATATACTTATTAAAATATTATTTAACCTTAATAATTTATTTATTACAAGCCATGATGGAAAATATTTATAAGGAATAGAAACATTATTCATAGTGGAGATTAACCGACATAACTTGAACAACTGTTTTATTTCATTGAATAAGAGGTATCAATAAATTTTATGGATATAAGATATATCTTTATCAAAATAAAATTACAATATGTATATTCTTATTGAATTATTATATCCTTGTGGAGGAAGTGGTTTATGAGATAATAAAATAATTTAAGAAATTAAGAGGTGTGTTTTGAGAAAATCTCAACTTGAATATCACCTCCTTGTGTGACACTCGAGGACCCTAGATTTGGTATTTTGATGAGACCAGAAGAATATAGATGTTTTTATAGTTATTAGTATGGGTGTGGGAAGATATTTTACGATTGTTACGGAATTTTAGTATAAATGGGATGGTGAAGGTTATATTTATACTTTAAGAGAGATTGTTTATATTGAATAAATTAACGATAGTTTTATAATTAAAGATTACCAAATTGATGTAGAATTTATATCAATGAATTAGATTATTAATTAATATTCTGGTATTTTTTTAGGAACTATAAACTCATTAAAACCCATTAAATGTTGTATTTTTTTGTATTTAATGAATTTTCATTTGTACCTTTACCATGATTCATCTTCTACATATACCATTGTAAATAATTTTTTTAATATGGTATTTATGTTGTTTTTCAAAATTAATACTAACATACAAAATAATTTGATCATTTGGATTCCAAATATTTCATCTATTTTACCAAATTCAATTCAAATTATATTTAAAATTTATTCTAGAGATAAAATCAAAGTGAGAGTAATTAATGTGAATATCTAATAAGATTAAAAAAAATTATATCAAATTTAATGTTTAAATTTAAAAATATTTCATATATTGTATTTATTGATATATATTTTAAAAATAATAGTTTATAAAAAATTTAAAATATAATGTAACTATATGAATAAATTATATGAAAAAACTATTCCAAATTGAAATATAGTATTTTCAATTATTTATTAAAGATGAAACTTCTTCGAAAAATACCAAAATTCTCCCCTTATATAAATTTGGTATTTTTATTTAAAGAATTATATTTATTTTTTCAAATAATAATTTCAAATTTTTTATATTTATATTTAAAACATGTGAACCATCAAAAGGTGGGAAAATTCCGTTAGAAATATATATATTAATGATTTTATATAATTTCATGAATTTCTTATATAAAAATTATAAAACATATCGGATAAATTAAAAAAACAATTGATTGATTATAAAAAAAAATATCATCAATATCATTCATTAATACTTATTAATTTAATCTATTATGGTAAAAAATGTTTTTTTTGTTTCAAAATAGTTCTATATTAAATCACATTCAATATGTAGAGTTGGTTCCCATTTTTATTTATATTTAATTGTTAATCATTCAATTAATTGAAAAAAAAACTAAACTCTATTTTCATTATTTATTTAATAACATTCATTCCTTCTATTCCAACAACTAGATGATAACTATCATAAATAAATAATAATATTTTAATACATTTTTTATCTCGGTGTGTTTCTCAACATATGTTAAGGAATAAATTGAAATTATTTAAGAATAAACATACCATAAAAATTTAGGGTGTTACATGAATTGGGTGATAAAATAACTTAATTTACTAGAAAATCCCTTGATAATATCCGAACGGTGAGGTTGACTTAATGAAATGACACAAAAAAATGAGCATAAATCTTATTAGGTTATCCCTCTATGAAATCTGAGCAAGATACCCATTGATCAGGTTGATTTAAACTATTCTATATTTAGAATCACCAAATAACCTTGTTGGATCTAGATTTACCACAAATCCACAATGATCCATCTTTCGGTAATCTGATGGCACAATGAAAATCAATAAAACATCTAGAGAATATAATGAAAGGAACGTGAATGTTTCATGGTGTATGCACGAGATTGAATTCCATGTCCAATGACCTTTGACACATAGTGTGACATATGTAATTTTATTTCCATGAAGTACATGGTAAATGGACAAGGAAGGAGTGTGAAAGTGGTTACCTATGTAAGCAATAGGTACATCTTTGTGTATGAATATTTTTCACCCAATGTGACATTAAATGGCCCTTTTCACTCTCACTCACTACAGATAAAGGACCAGATATATGGAGGAACTCATTCGTGACTATGATCATGTGCACCGTCGCTGAAGGATCCATCCATATATTACAGTTAACTCCCCCACTCTTTAGGGTGTTCCTATGACATTCGATGTATCAATCTACATCACATACTACCAGTATTCTTTCATATAGAAAAGGAATGAAAACATAAAAGTTTTATATGGTGCACAACAAGTTCCCTAAGGGTACTCCTTTAATTTGGGCCCAAAGTTGATTCCCCAATATCCATCTCCATTCTTCCAATGTCTGAGGTGTGTAAGAATCATGCTTGTTGGTCATGGCCTTGTGAACAATACTCTAATGTTATGGGTACCCACTAATTCATGCTTTATGAAATGTTCCTCAATAAAAACACCATGTATGATCCCCTGTATCATGCATCCTTCTTGTCTTGATGGTACCACTTCCACATTACCCTCCATGATTATGCGTAGTGATACCCTTGTCCTTTATAAGGTATCCCATGTTCCAAATGTGCATGTGTTTCCATTCCTTTTTTATTTTAAGAGAGCTATGATAATAAGATTTTTTATTCCGAAGAGGGATGATAACATGGGTCTCATGAGTGACCAAAACTCCACACTATTATAACCTAGCATTGATAATGGAACCAACATCTCAAGGGTGGATAGCTTATAATTATATGATACAAAGGGGTAAAGAGTTAATCCACTATATCCGCACTGATAGATATATTACAAGCTACCACTATCTTCCTCGGAATATGATGTTAAAATGTTATCCAACCCTATAAAACAGGTGTTGGATCTCGCATGTACATGAATGAAAAACTCTCAGAAGGAATTATATCCTCCCCACAAGGAATGAAATCCTCATTCGGCAACCATCCTAGAGTAATTCATGTACATTGTTGATGGAGGTAGAACTTTTCCTCTTATTACCCTCAGTACATGATGATCATAGATGGGATGGGACTTCTCATCACCCAATACCTCTCCCTTTGGTATTTATCTCTATGTCAATTAGCCTCTCCCCTAAATAATCCCAAAATCAACTCTCGCTGGTTCATGTTTCGTGACACGACTGTCGGTTCAACTACTTGTTGTTGATTCTCACACAAAGAATGATTAAACTGATCTAAGATGTTAGTAGTGACCATAATTCCCCTTTACATCCTTAAATGGGAATCCCTTCTATAAAAATCTATATACTAGAGAAACACATATGTGCATCACTCGAGAATAATCCCGAATGAATCTAATGAACTATGCTGATTTTGATCCATGTCTATGAAATAGACTATGTGAGATGCCTCCTTATGGTTTAATCACAACTAATGGTAATCTTTAGTGTTCCCCGCAGAGGGGTTCACCTACCAGATCCACCTCTATCAATTTTTACATCATCCTTCACAGTGTGACATATTCCCTTTATGGGACACACCTCCAAAACCCACCCCTATATGATGTTCTAATACATACATTTGAAACCCAGTTAGGTACTACCTCATAAGGGATATACCTCATTTATCCACCTCAATGAGTTGTTCTAATCAGTCTATCTCCATATTAGAAATGATTTAAATTTTTAACCTAACTCAGAATACCACCTCATGCAAAACATGAGATTCTTATGATGAAATGATAAGAAGATATGCCATTAGAATTAGATACCCTATGATCAATATTCGAAACCTCATGTTTCATGATTTGTATGCCTACATGATATTCCCCCCAATGAATAAGAATATAGGTGATTAATGATCCATCATCTAGAAATTCCATTGATTCCCAATGTGACTACTCCCAGGGACGAAGGATGCTTCCCAGTCATGACCTCCTGGAATTTCTAGATGGAATACACATTATTAACTAGTGTCCACAATGATATTTCACTGAGAATGTGTTTCAATAACATACATAACTCAGTGAGGGGCCCCAGTCTATGAGATGAATTCTAAAAGGTATCCAAAAAAAGATGAACAGTCATCAAATCATCATGTATCGATCAAGTAGAAGACACAACCATTGAAATTAATGAATGTTGACTGCCATAGGAATGTGGGAATGATGGGAAATACCAATAATGCCAAAATCTATATGAAACGAACTTAGAATCCACACCCCTATGGAAGAATCAAAATTAGAAATGGTTAACCTCATGTGAAAAAATTATCCAAAAACATGAATACTGTTAGCATCTGAGTCATCAATTGATAAGAATGTCACCAAATCCAACTATATGGTTCCAGGTACCACTAATAAAACATTGGGTTTGGTGTGGAACTCACTAAAAATTGGTTCTATTAAAAATTGTGAAAACTATTCGAATAAATATTTAGCATGGATATCTCTATTAAACTATTGGATGTTGGTTGAATCTAGGGGATTATGAGTTTCTATCCTAATATCCATTTTGATAGCTCAATCCTCATTCTTTATAGGACCAAAGTTGTAGGAAACGATGTTCCCCCACCCACATACATATGGTGACGTGTCCTATCATTATGTAAATCCTATATGACTCAATATCCACCATATTTCATATGTGACCATGGATATCGATCAATCATTCCATGTATCATTATTATAAATAATTTAAATGGGGGTTATAGACTCCCTTGCACGATGGCACAAGAAATAAGTTTCATTCTCATATAGGATATGGCTCGGCAGTACATGGAATCTTTTCCACCTAATTGACACCTCCTCCCCTAGAGGAAGAAAAATGAGCCACTACTCCCCTCTCCAATGATGATCCACTTTGGTATCCTCCCCCGAAAGTGATCCAATGACACTCTCCCCTTTGTCGCGGTGGTTGGGGATTCCCAGGTTATCCTAGCAGTGAATAATTTCCAAGAGATGATAATGATGAATTTTACTAGGCCTCATCTGTATCTTCAATGTTTGTTCATTAGGGTTGATATAAAAGTGGTCTATTCTCCTACTTCATTGGCCCCGATCTGAAAAAACCAACACTTATTTCAGTCCTGATCTTATGATGATTCCCTTAGAGGGGGATCATCTTTCAAAGCTCCCATTAATTGTACAACCCTAGTAACATTTTTTGTAATTCCATCCACTAATGTGAAGGGACCCGTTAATGCCTAACTGGAATCATGACCTCAGTAGCCCCATAGTTAGGATGGACTATACATTTTGAACAATACAACCATCTATAGCCACTATGGGTTGAGCTATGATGATGAGATCTGATAAAATTTCCCACCACATACCATTTATGCTGAAATTGGAGGTTCTATATGCTCTCAAACTCAACATGGATGTCCTCGTATTATTACCTATGTTTACCAATGTACAGCTCTTCCCAACATTTTTTACGTACAGTGTAGTGGTCCACGCAGTTCTTATAGTTTCTGATATGGAGGTCCTCACCGTATCATCGACAGTCGACACAAAGGTCCTCCTCATGCCTTTACCAACTCAAGTAGAGTACATCCCCGCTCAATAACTAGAAAGCATTGAGGTCCTACCATTTCTATTACCAACCACAAATGTGACCCTCTCCATTTTTTCACCATCGATATTGGAGGTATTCTCCTTAAAATTTAAAAAAAGAATTGATGTCCTCCCCACACTCATGTTTCTCAACATTTATGTCCTACATGTGTTCCCACCCAAAAAATTATATGTCATCCCAATAACATCAACATTTCGAGGGGAGTTCCTCTATAATCTCATATAAGCCAATGGGAAGGTCAACCCCACATCGACAAAAATAGAATATTATGAACTCCCCATATCCAAGGTAGCCAATGTAAAGGTCCTTCCTACTCCAGTGTTAACAGGCATGAAGCCCCTCCCTGTATCGAGGAATCCCCCTACAATGATGAACTATCTTGGGGATGTATGGTGAAAGACCACTACCAAAGAAGAATTTCTAAGAAGCACCATGTGATTTTCAATAACATAGACTTTTCAAATTCAGAAAGCATAAATTGATTTAATGGTGGATCCTTTACTCCATTTATCCACATCAGTGTCTAGTTAATTAACAAGATAAGTGATTTTCATCTTCTAGGAAAGGGAGAAACCCTAGAATCAAGAATCCCTTCATATGTACATTTTTATGGAGTAAAATTTTTCTCCCTGTTAGGGCCTTAGGGAGAAATTATCTTTGTCATCACCAGTTTCATTTTATACATCTACTCTAGATCACATAGAACTAATCTGGGATTAGATAGAAACAAATAATATAGTATTACCTCATATGACTTCCGTTTCCCCCAATAATTTGGTAGTGGAAAACTCCCAGTCCTATAGAGATGTGGTGCTTTAATTGGTACCACCTCCCAGAGATGTCCCAATGTACAATGATCAGTCGAATCATGAACCGTAATCTTCATTGGCTACTAAACTACCCTCGCAATTCACATCAGCATCCCCACTAGTTTCTCTTCCATTAATTGTTAAAGCATGGGAAAACCAAATGTCACACCCCACTTATAAATAATGAATCATGTGGTATCTTATGACTTCTGATCCATATTCTATGTATTTTGAATAAATGAAATGCCTAACATCGACATTATGGAGTCACTCATCCATGGTGAAGTAAATTATTTTTATTGTACTATTTGTGTGGCACGTTTAAACATTTTGACCATCCTTTGGTCTACAAAAATAGATAGGTTAATTATTACTACATTGATTAGTATTAATACATGGTTTTGTTGGTAGAACTCTTAGTGGCTCAACACCTTACATCACCCAGCTACCATTGAACCTTGAAAAAAAGATGTGTTTAGATCTTTATAGTGCTTCATATAGTTACTGTTAAGGCATCCCCACATGTAATGATCCATGGATAGGGGTAGTATGATTCTCTCCACTTCAGTCCCATCATGCAAAATCCTAATTTTCCTTATGATATTGAGGATTACCCTCTGGGTATAGTTAGGGTAAATATGGTTGATCTTTGGTTACTCAAATAAATTTGCATCGGTGCATGGTCTGAAAAAGGGAACCTGCTCCATGGGGTAGTGTAATATCATGTGGACCCTTATACTGGTGTATTCATTAAAATGAATAGTGTTGAGAAAGGCCTTTGAGATCCATATTAATCATTCCCTATAGTTGGGATACTAACAAGGTTAAAGAAGAGATTGGGACCTCTAATCTCTTTGAAAGATCTCATTTCACATTCAATATTAGAACCCCTTTGCATCATGACTGGGTAGATAATGAATATTGTAGAAAATTATCATAGTATGCATCATCATTTCTACCCGACCAGCATGACGACCTCCCTCTAGACGAAGATCACACTCCACTACAAGCTAATCAACAAGATAAAATATCTGATTCTTCACAATATACACTAAATTATGCATCAAAATCATCTCCACAAGCCACTCCATGAGATATTGAGCACACATATCATGCTAATAAAAAAATAAATACATAATTTATTAGAGATTATAATCATGTAAATAACACATTCTAAGATGATATTATTGTTTATCTCACTACACACCTCAAAGCACTTGAGACGCAACAGTTTTCAATCACATATAATTTGGAGCCATATTTGGAATGGGTGAATGATATGTGAGAACCCCAAAGTATTGGGAATCATATATTCTACCCCTTCCACAGTATGGGTGTCTAGCTGCACCATTCAGTATAATTTATCTGATGTTTTAGATCCATGTTGGGAAACCCAGAGTAGTAGGAATCCATCATGCTCTAATATTTTGAACAAGAAATTGATATTTATATGTTCCATTAGTCCACCTAGTTACCCATTGGGTGTATAAATTTCTAGAAATCCCTCCATAGGTATATTATCTATAATTTAATCTCCACCACATAAAATACAATACTTTTACACATCTTTGATGGTGAAAAATGTCATGGTGAATGTGTTGCATACTTTATTTGGTGGTGCACAAGCCTATTTCTTGTCCAATTTGATGGAAAATGGACCTTTGAGCACTTTCTTATAGTTGATTAAGGACCAGAATCATATATTTCATTTTCCATGCATGGGATATTCTGTGAAATAATAATATGATGTATATTTTTATTGAATTGAAGTCCAACTTATTCAGGGAAGATCCACAGGATGTCGAACCATCACTTTAGTCTGCATAATTTTGGTCTTCCCTAACATCACATAATAATGGAAACCTAAAGTTGTAGGATCATTCCTCATAGGTTCCCATGTAATTCCTCTTTTTATGGCACTATAGGGTCTTGAACCTTTTTTATCCACTTACATCCTAAATTTTGGGCATCTCTGATTATTGTTCATAGGTGTTATATTTTCATATAAGCCTCCAATCATGCATTCACCCACCTATTGATGCTCCATGGTTTTATCCATTGCAAAAACATAATGTTAGATTCCCTCTTGCGCCCAAACCACATATCCAGTGCACAACTATTCATAAAAATCCTTTAGGTTTGTGCACTATGATGTCATTTTCTATCATGAGATATCCCATATGAAACATGTTCATGAACATCCATATCTTATTCTTTTCACCATAGGTTTACTAATCCCCTTTCTTATCAGCATAGGGACAGTAATGTGAACCCCGGGAGGTAACAATCATCTATACTGTTCAAACCTAAAATAGCTTATTCCATTCCCCTATCATGGGTGGATGATATTTAGACACACAAGTGCAATGGGTAGTAAATGAGTTCCCTACGTCTATACTACATGACATAAAATTTCATAGCACCATCATCCCCAACACATGATATTAATATATGGACCTAACATTTGTAAGAGGTGTAGCATATCCCATGAATTAGTGAAAAATAATGAGATCATCATCTCATGTAATGAAATACTCCACAAAAGTAATTAAATAGTCCTTGTTCATCCCTCTGGATTAAGCCCATCACCTTTCTTATATGAGTTACCATTATTGATCTTATTTACCTACCACGTACATGTTGATCTGAAATGGATAGAGCACACTCAACACCCCAAATCATTCAATTTTTTATTTTCCTATATGTTCATGAGAATCCTCTATATATTAACCCCATATCATCTCTTATTAGAATATATGTCATGAAACATTTGTCTGGTGAACAGATTCCTCTTGTTTCTCCAACCTAAAATGACTCACATGGGCATAGAGGTCAGCAGAAACCCTGTAACCCATCCACCTCCTCTGAAGGGTATCCCTATAAGAGTATGACATAGTCTAAATTTACACACCTATGAAACAATCATGGGTAAAACCCACATTTTCTTGAAAACTACATTTTTGTTGTCCCTATATTATAAATAGGGTACAAAGTATGCCTCACTAAGGTTTAATCTTAATAGATGGTAAACCATGGTCTCCCACACATAGGGTCACACCTCCCCGATCCACCTCAAATAATGTTCAAGTCAACATTCCCAGTGTAAAATATTCACATTAAGGGACATAGATGTCGAATCCTCACTCATATGGAATTCTGATTAATCAACAAGTAATCCTTCATGGTACTCCCTCCTAGGGATATACCTCCATGATCTGACTCCATGAGGTATTCAGATTATTCCCACTCTATCTACAAGATATGTTAAACATGTATCCAAACTCATAATACTACTTCGTTCTAAACATGATATTATAAAGGTAAAATCCTTTGAAGATAGGCATATTCCATCATATACCACATGATCATCATGGGATGCCTCATGTTCAATGCTTGATATACCACCATAAGATTCCCTGATATGAGGAAGAATATAGGTGACCCATAATCCATCATCAAGACATTCCTCTTAAGCCCAATTTGACTACTCTCCTGAAAAAAGGTTCTATCTATCTTAATACCCCTTATAATGTCTATATAGAAGCATCATAATTAATCTATGTCAATATATGGATTACACCGATAATAATTTCTACAAACATACTTATCTCTAAAAGGGAGACTCAGACTATGAGTGAAATATTGAGGAGGAATGCAAGGAAGGATTGACCGATATCCCATCATCCTATTTTGATAATGGATCATACATTGCCATAAAAAGTCATGAAATAAACCATATTTAGAATGTGGGAATGCAGATCATGTGCTACAATACAAATGTTGTCATCAAACAAACATGGTGGCGGCACCCTGACAGGAGCGTAAAAAACTCTAAAATAGAATTTCCTAAAATTAATGGTTATTCTGGATAAAAAATATTGAGGGATGGAACTGAATATATTTACCTCTATATCCATGAAAATAAACTAGGTCCAAACCAAAACAATGGGAAGAAGCAAGTGGGGGAGGTCTTATAGTTACCTCCCTATATGTTCTATTCGTTCTAAAAAGAATGAGGTTCTGCCTATAATTTAAAAATTCAAATACTTATCTTTTTTATGACATGAATATATGATAATGTTGTGAACACTATGGGTAGAGGGGTCATCCCACTATATACAAAAAACTCATCGTGTAACCACTATTCTCACACATTGAAAGGCTTATTGCTGAAAAACTAATATATATCTGCCAATCGAACGTTCTCTGATATCATATGGAATACTTGAAGCCTCCATTAAAGTTCAAACATCATTCAAAATCAATTATTTGTAAAATTAAGACTCTTGAAATATCAATAAGTGTTCCCAATTATCAAAAATAACAATATATCTAAGGAAAAACTCAAATTTCATTAGAATTTCATAAACTATCTAGACATGGGGTTTTATATCATACCCCAATACATCGAGGAATGATTTATCTACTGAATCACCAAGTGTAAATATTGTTCCAATTAATATATATTGGGAATTATATATTAAAAATCATGGAGATTATCTAGTTACAACCGTTGTTGAAATTCTAATGGTTTCTAAGGACGTAATTCTTGTGATGGATTGGCTCGCAATGTATAATAAAATATGTTCTTCCCATGATTTGGATGTCTCTATTGTTGAGGAAAAAAATACCATTTTTATAATAAGGAATACATTTCCTGATTCTTCTCTACAACCACATCTAGTATATCATCATAACAAAATTATTTGAGGGGATGAATTAATGAATTCGAATTATATATGATGAATATCGAATGTATCAATTTTTTTTATTTTATAGTAATTCATTTTTCATATAATAACATCCATGTCCACTTGATATTTATGTTGAATTAATTTTTACTTTTTTACATATTGAAATAACCTTTTGTAAGCCTCCTTATATAATTTATCTAGTGGAATTTAATAAATTAATGATGATACTAAAATTTTAGATTGTTTATGTTTTATTATACCCTATTATCATACCATATAATGATCATATTTAATTTTTTTTTAAAAAAAATGGGTCAATCAGGTTGTACGCCAATTATCTATAAATTAATTCTAGTATTATTAAAAAAGTTCCCTTTAACATACAATGATGATCTACAGAATCACCTTCATGGGGATAATAAATCTCAAATACTTATATTTTATTGGATTTTAATCTATTAAAATTCAACAATGATGATATACTGATGATGAAATTTCATACATGTTATGGTAGTTATGAGTGCCCATAAATTCCTTTTGTATTAAAATATACATAATATTTCATTATGGATTTAATTATTAGTTTTTTCAAGGACTATATTGATAATTTTTCCTGAAAATTTCATAATGAGATTTTGAAATAATATAAGAGATATTAAATCATAATAACCATTTACATATTGTTTTGTATAAGATCTTAGATAACAAGTTATCTAGGATGTTCAATAATGTTAATATTTATCTAAATAATGTTTTTATTATTATATATATTATCTATCATGAATTTATATCTATTTACCCATTAAATAAGTAGGTGAACAAGTAAGATCCCACAACTTTGAATATAATTGATAAACATATTTTCATTGACATTTCTAGTAACACGTAATGATTTATTGAAAATATTTTATGAATATACAAAGTTTTAAATAAGTTAAAACATAAAGTAATAAAATTCACACTATAAATGAAATATAAAAATTATTTTGAAGAATTAGATAATATATTAATCATATAACCAAAGAAATTTGTGATATATAGTGATGCACTAATGAGGGTTCCAACATTTTATCTTATATAAAATTATTGAGTTTTATCTTCTATATCATGGATGTTAATGTCCCATGAAAAAATTATCCAAATAATTATCTTGATAAAATAGGCGTAACAATTTCCATGAAGATATATAGACAATATCATTAAATATAAATATATGAAAATTATATGAATCATAGGATTTTAAATCATATATAAACACAAATCAAATTAACAAGAGACAAATTGGTCTAGTGTAACTACTTAAAGACCATGATTTTGGAAAAACAAGAAATAATAGGAATGATAATATGGTTGTTAATGCATTGATTAAGAATATTTATACAGTCTTATCCATGATAATGGTGGTTATGATCAAATATACATGGATCTTGTAAATTAGGACTTGTAAATTATTAAGGAATATGAAACAACATTCCTTTTCAACACAATTTTCCAATAATATTTAAGAGAGACGACAACAATATTTAAAATAGATGATAAATACACATCCACATGATGGAAAAGGTATGCATAAGATGATAAAATCCATAGTAGATGAGATATTGTAGAATCTCAATTACCAATATGAAGAAATAAATCTTTTAAAGATTTGATGTGTAACATCAATATATAAATTGGAGAGGAAAATACTAGATGAATCTAATTAAATAAATTTATCTATTACACACTAAATAACTGATATGTATAGGTATTAAAGATCAAATTATTGGTGTGAAAAATATTTTTATAAATAAAAAACTATGTGTCAGTATACTTGGTTTTCCAACAAGTTAGGGTTGGTAAAAATATTCAAAGGGTTTTCATATAACCTCTATGAATTACATGACAGATATTGAATAATACTAAAATATTTTTTTTTCATTAATAAATTAAAATGGATTAATATTATATATATTATTATGAACCAATATATAATGTCCCCACTTTCTCTTGAAATAATGGAGAATCCACCACTTCACCAACTTTTCTGACTCCGTATTGATGATGTTGTGATTATCCATGATGAACCTCTACCAATTAAATTTGATCATGTCCATCATTCCACATAGAAATTATCAAGGAGTTTTTGAAATTACATAAACATGTATATATATTTTAGGAAATTTTCTCACCCTTAAATTAATCAAATATCAAAAATTATTATCCTATTTTTTTTGAAATAGTTATTTCATGATTAGCTCACATCCAAAAATCATGGATCTAGTATCAACATCTACCAAAAGTTTTGTAAAACAATTACTTTCTTAATAGTAAATAAATGGAAACCTATTATTATTCGTATGAAAAATGATTTATTATTCCAACCTACTAGGATGATGTTTGGGAATAAAATCATTATGTCCATGAACTAATTCATGAGACAATTGAGAAGAATAAAACAATTTATATTAATATAAATTTAGATGAAAAAAATTTAATATAAAATAAAAATTGGAGGATTAAATAATAATTTCAATTAAAGGATTATGTTATATTGATGGTATTTACATGGAAGGGAGTTATATAGGTTATTGTGAGGTGAAACTATGTCAAATATACATTGATCCTTTGGATATTTTCGATAGAATTATGGACTTGGTTTATAATTTTATTTTCCAAAAAACATTCAATACTACATGATTTCTTTTATGTTTCACTATTTAGGAAGCATATTAGATACTCAAATAATGTACTCAATGTTAGAGAAATAAATATGGAGAAATTTTTTTCCTATAATGAACAACATTATAAGATCATTGATATGAGATAGAAGGGGTTTCAGAAACAAAAAAAACTATGTTATTGAATGTAATGTGTAGGAATAAAAATGAGAATAATGTAATGCGGGATCTTATGTTAGTAATGATGATTAATTTCCCAAATTTTGTAATAGATTCATATGTAAACTAAATTTCAGGATCAATATTATTTATTAGTGAAAATTTTAATTCCTGATATTATACTATTCTAAATAAACTCTTAATTATTATTAATCTTTAGAAAATATATGTTATTTTATAATAAAAGTAAAATGTAAATTTTTTAAATTATATTAACTAAAACATATATAAATATAGGTAGGGAAAACATAATAATATAAGGTAGTACCCTAATCATGATCTCAAATGTGTCATAATCTTCCAAAAAATTAAAAAAATGATACCTAGTTTTTATAATGTAAATAATTAGTAATTGAAAAGGAATTTACAAACCTATGAGTATGAGGCCAAATATTTTTGAGGTATGAATTATGTGAATCTAAAGGAAACAAAACATAAATATTAGAATATAAATATTCAGAAGCATACTTTTAGAATAGTAATATGACCATTGTAATGGTAATGAACAAGTGGTATGTTACCTTAAATTATCTATTAAAATACATAACATAATTTGGTAACTAAAAAATAAATAATTAAAATTAATTTAAATAATAAATGAATAATAATGTATGAACATAAATATATTTAAAAAAATTATTAAAAATGAGTTTAATTTTTTTTGTTGAAAAATAATGTATTTTTAAATAAAATTACATAATAATTACATTTAACAAATATGTGACATATTTTTAAAAAAACCACATAAAAGTTAGAATAATATTCTTGTAATTAGATTTAGTGGTTTTTTAATAATTTTCCTGGGTAATATTATATTCAGTTATATAATTAAATATGGTATGAGTATAATGTTTTTATTTTGAATGATTTAATTTACAAAATGATATGAAAATTAATAAAAGAGAAATAATTAAAAATACATGTACTAATTAGAATAACGTATTTTAATGTTTTAATGTAATTTCAAATCATGTACTGGCCTTTTAAAAATTATTAGAAACAATTCATCCTAAATAAAATTCATTTATATGGCTAAAGTAGTATTTAACAGTTTATTTTATTTATCAGATAGTTAATTTAAAAAAAATCATAGTTCAATACCACTTGTAATATCATGTTTATTTTATTTTCAAATCCTATATTTCCAAAACATAATAATCCAAATTAAATTCAACTATCCCACATTTTTTTGAAATATATATCTGTCATCTATTCACTATAAAATCAAAATCCATTGCAACTGGTTTTATTATTCATTTACCTATCAATATTTCACTAATGTATATTTTAAATATATCAGGAGATAATTTTCAATTTGAAAAATTCATTATATCATGGTAAGGGATAACAATATCTTATATTTTATTCATTCATATATTCCTTTACAATTTCCTTTCAGTTATACATGAAATGTTGTTTTGATTAATTATAATAAAATAATTATTGTAATATTAATGGGAGAATATATTTTCATGTCTTTATACAATCTATATTAGTTAATTTGATTAATTATTATTTATATAGTGTAGAACATAATTATTAAAATCCCTAGATAAGTCACATATTTATATTATTAGTTATGTTTTATTTTAAATAGAAATAATTTCTCTAAATAAGGATGATTATGATGTTACTAGTGCATCATATTTTAGGTCCCTAGTAGATTAAACATTATTATGAATGATATAACCTTTTCCAAAAAATCATTCAATCATATATATAACTACTTAATGAAATTTTTTATCCCTAGTTTATGTCAAATATAAAAATAATGTAACAATAATTTTTAATATGTATTATTATCTATTTTCCCACAATTACAACATATATTATCCAATTATTACATCATACTAATATTATCATACAAATAAAATTACCAAAAAATAAAACTCCAATATCATCTCTTAGATTTGTGTACTTTCTATATCATTGTGAATATCCTATAGTTTTTCATTTAATTGAAGGATATTCACTAGATATCCATATTATTCACCTGATTGTGGGAATATTAAAAAACACATATATCTATTATTTGTATATGAATAATTGATGATTATATATAGATGATTATTTATGCGGCCATATATAGATCATTTTATATCATATTGATTAGCCACTCTATTCGTAGAAAGGATTCATATGAAGTATACCGGGATGGATGGGGTTGATAATTATATAGACCCCTGATGTATTAATGGATTTCACTAGATGAATTTGGTAAGGCATTCTTCATATTCCATATTTTTTTTTGTGAAATATAGGTCAAGGTCTTGATGATATTTTTATTGTTTTTGTGATGATGAGTTTCACCACTATTTGATTATCCATTATTATCCACGTGATAATTTATTTTCATTATTTATCATCTATAAAAATATTAATCTAAAGTACTAGGTATAAGACATTATTCCATTATATTTTTCAACCATATTCTATTTTAATTATTTTTTTCATTATATATTCCATATGTTTCTTCCTATTACTAAAAATTTAAGCTCACCCATTTGACTATTTTCTCCATTTCCAAATATAATAAAAATTATTACTACATGTGGATTAATGATAAGTGAAGTGAAATAATAAAAAAAAATTAATTTTTTGAATGTACTTTAAATTTAAAATTTATATGTATCAGGACTCGTGAATCTAAAAATTTATTTTATCATTTTAATTTTGGAATATTAATTTTTTTATCATTATAGTAAATAAAAATTATTACTAGAAATTTATATTTAGCTTGTTACAGATTAAGACATCCAACTAAAGAATATTCATTGGTATTTACATTAATAGTGTTACGTATCATCTCTATATAAAATTATTGGTCATATTAAAAACCTATCATTGACCATGACTTTAATTACCTTTGTGAAAATGTATAATTTATGATTTTATAGATAATAAATAGTATAAAAATTTCAAGAAAATAGTTATTATACCAATTTTGAACATAATTCCTGATTATAGTCAAATAAATGTCATGAGTAGTGTAGTTCATCTCATGTTTCTTCAGATTCTGATAAATAAATGCCCCTACTCACCCATTTTACATCATATAACACCACAACCCCACAGTAGAGACATCAAAAAAAAAATCAGTGTTCATTATAGGTTTATGAATGAATTTTTTTTGGTGATTTAATTATTATCATCAATAGTAAAATAGAGACCCCACATTATTAATACCATAAAGACTTGATGAACCATCATTTTAGTTCTTTGATTATTGTAGCAATACAAAAGAGATATTGAATGAAATAACTATAATACATTCTAATACCCATGAAATTCAGATTCATCAATATATATTTATTGATCTTCCAATATAAAGACCTAGAAACGTTTTCAATATCTAATGATATCCTAGGTTAATATATAACATACCCATGAAACATTACAACTTAAATCTACAACTTACACTTTGAAATCATGAAAAAAAGTGAATGGATTATATTATTTCCTTCACAATAGCCTCATTTACATTATACAACTCATAGGGAAAAATTATATCATTATATCATCAATAAGAATAATCATAATGAAATGAAAATAAGGATGAAAAACCTTCTTTTATCATGAATTTAAATATAAATGGTGTATAAATTACCTCAAATATAATAAAAAAGAATTAACAATAGACTTATTATTTATGATAAACTTCCTTTGGTGCATCATCATACAACACTATTAGTTCAGGAAACCCCAATAATAGGTTCATCATTGAAGATAATGTAATTTCTCTCATCATGTGGTACTCAAAATATTAATGATAACTCTCATTAAGCTTATCATAAATATTAAATAAATAAACCAACAAAGACACACTCTACTAATGAATTATTTTGGTTAAAATTATATAAAATAGATTATAACTCATTGTGGTAATTTAATTACATTAAATAAGTATGTATATATATTAGCATGTTACCTAGTTCTATATAAATCAAAACACCACCTCCCACTATAGAAGAAACCCCATAAATTATTTAGATTAAATATTATGACACTGTCCTACCATGTGATTTAAAAAAATAAGGAAAAGTCCATCATAAAACCCATGAAATATTAATTATACATGTGATTTAATCCTTTATGGACAACCCAAATTATAACCAGCTACGTCGGTATGATAAATTGTAATCATAGAGAAATATAACACTCACTATAGAATGGAAAAAATATTACACATCTCTAAAAACTATAAATATGACCCCAGAATATAAAAAACACGTTATCCAAATAAAATTTCATGTACATTCAACTCTATGATAATTTAATCGCATTGGTGACCATGAAAAATGATCTTAATTGATAAATATTTGAATATTATTATTATTATAAATGTTATTCCAAATAGGTAATAAAATAAAGAACTTCAAGAATAAAATCAATTACCTATCCAGGTTAGGACAAAAAATAAAATATAAAATAATTAAAACCACTATAATCAATTAAAACAAAAGAAGAGTCGGTTACCAAAATAGAAAATATTACCATATAAAATCCAATCTAACATCTACTAGTTTCTTCAAAATATTTTCAATCTACCCAGGTACAAACCTCAACTCTACCCTTGGATCACATGAATCCTATACATAGAATATCATCACTGATCATATATTTGAGAACATATACAACGATTGTGACTAGACCTCCCAAATGAAATATTTTTCACAAAATGATTTGGGTAATTTTCTCATTCATGTGAAACCTTCATAGAGTCTAAATTATAACCTCAAATATGTTATGATACCTTATAGAAAAATCAATGAATGTGTTCCATTTTCCATAATAGTGACTCTCATAATGCTAATTGGGATAAGGAGATAATGTGTGGTTGCATAATCCATACTGATAATGGGAAAAAAATTCCATTCTTCTAGAAACATGGGAGGAAATTACATTTTTATGACCTCAATAATACTTACTGCCTTTGAGGTAATCATGTCATTTCCACTTTATAGCACCAAAATTCAATGTCTTCCACTAAAGACCTATTATATTCATCAACAGAATTATTATTCATGAGATAATTATTTACCAAATATATTAAAGTTTTTTAAAAATATAAGATCCTTTAACATAATCCCCATCATTATACCAAAAATTAAAAAATAGGCCATAAAAGCTTCATCACCTCCAATTGATAAGGTAAAATGGATCATGTCAACAAAACTAGAGGAATAATTGATAATGGAAATATTCCTTGTAATATTCTCCAAAATCCATTTCCTTGTATTTTTCCTTAATGTATTTGGGTATAACTACCTAAAATATAGTTATTTAAAAACGTCCAATGAAAAATCCTTTTTCATTTTATACTGGATATCGATATCCCATCAACATTAAGATAGTCCCTCCAGAATAAAAATATGTATATTTATCATATTCTTATTAGATAAATCAATATCATTGTAGATTCATTCCATTCCCTCATGCCACATCATTGATCTATGTGGCATAGAATATCATCTAAAAATATGTTTGTGTTATAATTCAAAATACATAATCGCATCAAACACTACCACAATATCATATGGTTTTATTAAATCTATATTATGGTCAACCATCAAAAACCTCACTATTATATTATTATCCACTTGATTCTCGGTCACATTGATCGTGGGATAATTCACATCCTCCCATTTTATGTACCATTAATCGTAAGACTCCTACTAAATCTCTAATAAAATAGGTCTCTTAACTCACATCCAATCAGTCATGATACTAAAAAAATCAAACACCTTAATTAGAAATCATCTGAAAATATTCATAAAAAAATAGTCCACCATGAATCACCCCATGAGAATAATCACAATTAAATTAGACAAAACTACTCAAATTACATCACTAAAAAATAATAATACATATGAGTAGTTAAATTTCATATCACTATGTTTTAAATAAAGATTATATTCATTTTTACTCATTATATTCTAAGTTATAATTATACTTTAAGAATATAATTCATAAAATATAAAAAAATACAAATCCAAACTTTTATGGTGAAATGTTATTTTACAATTGTACCCATGGACATGTGTAATGAACCATAGATTGATAGGAGTTGGATTATAGAAGAAATTTTAATTTTTTATTTCATGTCTAGTCCAGGGGAATAATATTTAGAATTTTATTGCGTGATGAAATATCATTCCATAGAAGGTTAATATCATAAAATGAAGAAGGATGGTTGGGGTGCCTCGTCATAGCTAGGGAGGAACTATTCTATGGATACTGAATATATAATTTTGTATCGATAGTTTTCATATCAAAATGATGGTGTAATAGCAGTTGGAAATTCATTGGATAATGGATTTTGATGTATAATGGTTTTATTGTGGGTTTTATATATTCCAATGAGACTTAGTTTAGGTAATTTCATGGATTAGGATGTCACGACATGATGTTGACTCTTGCATATGGGGTAAGGAATCATAAATATTTTCATTTATGCTTTTCACTAATAAAGGATAACCACACTATGACCATTATTTCATGTCATTATGGATATCCCCGAGGATTTATTATTGTGTATGGTGAGAAGGTCATGATCAATATGGGAGGTTTACAATGGCTTACTGTAACTTAAGAGAGATAGTCACACAATAAAGGGATAAGTTCATTCCATGATGGTGAGGGTAAATTTACGAAGGTTTGACTATCATATTTTTCAATATTCAGGAATAAAGAATGCAACATCATGATTGGATGTGTCAGGACATCAAAATTACCCTAGACATAGGGGATAAAACCAAAAGGGATTTGATTTGGGTGTGTTGCCACATCATGAACAATTTGTTTTTTAATGACATACCATAGGCTGGAACATCATACAGAGAGTCTTAGATATTCTTAATGATAATCCCTTTCTATAGTTTTTTAAATAACGGGAAAAATCAACATTTTTGGGCATCCACTTCATTATTTTTTGTTGTGTGGTTATTATGAGATGTTTAATATTTATGGATCATCCCATTGAACTCCTCCCAATTATTATCCCTAGTGAGTGGTGTTTTGGGACTATATTACACATAATCATGGTACGATCTACCTATCTTCTTATTTTTCTTCTCCATCATTGGAAGGTAAATTTGATGACTTTTGGATAGGGATTAATATTGACACTAATGGAGTATATAATAATCATTTGGTGATCATGGATATTATTCTTCACTATAAAAAAAGATATATTATGTGGATGATGATATTATTTTTTGGGTGGTTTTAGTGATGTAGTTGTTCAAATGAGTTTGGTAATTCATCCATATTTAATTAAATTAAATGATTGAATATAATGTTTTATAATTTTATTTGATGCGATTCTATTTGATATGTTCTCAGTTGTTTTTAAAATCTTCTACAAGTAATAGATATGATTTGTTGGGATGAGGAATCCTAGGGAGGTTTGTAACTTTGTGTTAGATGTATGTGGTCCCTTTAATAAAAAACAAAATAATTCATTATACATGATTATTCATGCCACTATGAATGAATGGTATTGAGTAAATGATTTGGGAATAGAATTTCTCTTTTAAAGATTTGTGGTTTCATTTTCCCTCACAATGTTGGAGAATGTTCTATATTTTAGTTGGAATATTTTTTGATCATTATAAAACTATGTCTCCAAGGGAAAGAAGGAATCAATTGTGGTTAAGAGTGGTTTGCGAATGTTAGTTTGGATTTAGGTGAGGAAAATATATCAAATATTATTTTACTAAGACTAATTGGATATTAATGATATGCTAAATCTTAATAGAGATAAGTGAGATGTGTGTATACCTCATGAATGATGGGGAACACTCATTTTATTGTGGATTGTGTAATTCGCCTAAGTCATAAGTATGATAAGTCCTATTGGGAAAGACAAAGTGTAACATGGAGGATTTACTCATATGTATGACATTAGGAGATCCCTAAGGGAAGATATGTGATGTGAAAAAATTCTAGGTAACTCATATTGTCTAATTGAAATTACATAGGGTTCTCATAGGAATTAGTATGATACATATTGAGACAGTGACTTGTTAGAAATATAATATTATTATAGGAATTTTAATAGTTTGGACATTCCATTATGGAATAGGTTAGATTAGTCCTAAAGTCTATATGGTTATCATGGGGTGATATTTACATGTTAGTACCATTAATCATGGAATGAGTTGGTTTGGAAGCACCCTAATGGACTACCATGTCATTGATGTGAGGATGTTAAGGGATTCACTCTATTATACATGTGTTACTAATAATATCTAGAAGAGATTATCCAACTAGTATATATGTAATAAGAGATGTGTTTAAAGTTGTGGGGTTATTTATTGAGTGACTAAAATGTGGGTGATGAGTTGAGTATCTTATGGGATGGGTTGTGATTCCATGTTTTGTATTTATGGTGTTTTACTAATATTTTGTAAATCTAATAATGTGACATTTTAGAAAGAACCTACCTTAAATGAGATGGTAGTGGTATAGATACTCAAAATTATGTGGTTGGATGATGATGGTCAATCACTGATATAGAAGAATGGGTTAAGTGGTCCTTGATGTTCCCCTCTCTTGAGAGGAGCTGGATTGGGTACTTCTTCTATAGCCTCAATTAAGTACTATGGTCTTGGGTAATTTATGGTTTCCATCTTCCATATGGGGTTGGCATGGGCACCAGATGTGATTCATTCCTGATAAAGTGTTTTTTTAGGTACAAGATCTATGGCCTCCACTAAGATGTACTGTCTTGAGAACATGATGTTCATTCTCCCTTTAGAGGTAAAATCTTGGGTACATGTTGTGTGATCTCCCATAAGACGTGCTTGATTGGGTGAATAGTATCGACTATAGCCAAAGTATTTTTTTAATGACAAATACATCATAAATAATAATTCCCCATATCATTATTTTTGGGTCATGGTTTTGGAATCCTCTATCTAATTTCAGATATAGGTAAAAGTTGTTATGGTCAAGTGTTGATGTGTTCTGATTAGTAAATGGAATCCTAATTTGTATTCTTCTTTGTTCGTGTTATATATTTATTTTAATCATCCATATATATGTATATTATGGAATATATATTGGGAACCTACTAAGACCCTACTGAGATGTATTTGCCAAACCATGTATGGCCACTCTAGGGTGTGTGGAGAAGTTAATACTATTGGACATAGAAGATAGTTAGTGGTGTAATGGATCAGGCTATAGAAACATGATGGTGAGGTAGATAATGGGTTGAGTTTTGTTGAGGATATATTGGTAGATCATAATTTTATTTTACCCTTTTGATTATTCTATATATGTGATCATCCTAGCCATAAATTAGATGGCATGTTTGACTATATGTATTTCCCATTAATCATGTGTTACCTCATGGATGGGTTTTTATAATTACGAAAACAATGATTATTTTATATTTATGTTTCGAAATTATTTTTATGATTAGGGATTATGAAGATATTAATATAATTCGTTCCCCAATATATTATTTTGGACCTCACAAATAGTCAAAAAATGCATTTTATTGAGATGCATGCATTATGTGACGTGGTACTCTAGATGGGACACTGATGAGTGGATTAATCAAGGGGACAATTTTTTATCACAAAATGTTTTCCTTCATTTTTATATTTCTTATATTGTAGGTTGTGAATAGATATATGTTATATCATTTTATACCCCATGTAAAAGTGATTCATGAACACCTTTTTAGTGTAATGCCTACTTTACTAGGTTTGTGGGATTATTGTTTTTTAGTTTAATTATTAATGTTTATCTGTCTACCCAACTATGATATTTTAATTTGAAAGGTATTTGTTGTTCTGGATCTCATCCCAATGTAGAAAATTTCATGTGTATAATATGGTATTTATTTTATGTATATTTTACTTCTCATTTCCAATATTAATTATATATTTTTATTTTATGATTTTAATATTATTTTATAATTATACCATCGTGAATAATTTATAGTGTTTTTAGTAAATTAATAATATTTATGATTTATTTTTATTGTTTAAGCTGGTTTCTTTGGATTATTTGAATTATAATTTTATGTTTATTTGTTTTATTTAATATTAATTATTATAGCATTGAATAATTTATTTATTAAGTGAGTTTAAAATTTTACTCCCATATTTTTTTAAATTAATCAAGTAACTAATTATTGAAATAATTAATTTATATTTTTAATATTTATTTGTTTAAAATTTTTTTATGTTCAGATAAATTTAATTGTAAAAATTAACAAATGGGATTTTATTAAATAATTTATTAAAATATATTTATTTCATTTAAATTTTTTTATATGAAAGTAATTTGTGTGATAACTAATAAATTATTGTTATTTTTAATTGTGTAATATGAGTTTGTAATGATTTAATATTTAGATAAATGCTTTAAAAATAATAATTATTTTACAAATTTCATTTATACAACCAAGTGTGTGACTTAAAACGGTGAAAACCCCACGAACTATCACCGACAATTTGGATACTTCCATTGGATCCATTACAGCTAGGAATCACTATTTCCTCAACCCTCAATTCTAATATTATAGTGGGAAAATTATTCCACTACCACTCCTCGTATTACTTATGATATGACCATTCCATTATGTAAGAAACATTCATGATCAACTAATATCAAATCATACTAAATAGTAACTTCAAATATTTTTTAAGAGGTATATTCTAGCTAATAATCATTGGGTCATTTTAAGTGTAAGATCTCATTTGTAATCAATTGTTTTAAATTTTCAAAGATGTATCGGGTCCTTCATACAAGAGGATTCCACTAATCGAGGTGTACCGAGAAAGAATAATAATAAGTTAGATAATACTAATCCGCAATAGACCCTATATAATTCATCGAATGATAATAGAAATAAGTTAAATAATTAATCATTTTGGATTAAATTATTATAAAATACATACATCTATATAGAGGGGGAGAAAATTTGGAGCTTGATTTTTTAGAGAAACTGAAGTAGAATTGGTGGAACTTAAAAATAAAGTTCATATTGATTGAGATTATAAATCCCTCTTTGAAAAACCAATGTCCATAAAATGGAATATATCATCTTTCTAAGATACCAATTATAATAAATATATGATTACTATGATGTTGATATGGTTGTTATCCGTGGAAATGATTACTGCGATTGATGATTTTTCAAATAATATATGATTAGTTAAAGTTCCTTCAAATTTATTGTATTTAAAAAAGGATCATTTTCATTCTATGTTAGGGTAATAATTATTTCTTAATGGTTATAAAAAATAAATATATGTCTTAATAAGGTTGAAACAAATCACATATGTGTCCTATATATTTAAAATAGTGTAAATAAATGCAAATATATTTTTTTGGCACAATGTAATGCTATGAGGACTAAAAGAATTTAATTTTTTTTGGACCATGTGAATTTTTATATTTTATTCAGAAATAAAATAATTCGCAATATAACATGGAATTATCCAAGATACATCGTATATAGTTCCCTACACAAAAGCACATGTTTTTTTCACATTCAGTTATCAGGGATAATCTTGTTTCACATTGAGGTGAAAATGCATGGTGAAAGATCCAACATGGAAAATGATTATTTGAACATCCATACCAATTAATTGTTTTATGAGGTATACTAGAAAAAAAATTAACAGAGGATGGATGAGATTATATAACCACAAAAAGTGAGGATATATATCTTTGAATAAATGATCAGAACCACAAAATCATATCAGAATTCCACGGACATGGAGTTGGAGTATGTAAACATTCTTCTAGAGAAACTTCTTTGCCTCTATCTCATCATCATCATTAAAATATTTTGAAATTTTTCTAATGAATGATTTAGAAAATGGATCCCTGAACATGTGAAGAAATTTTAGTTAGGGTAATCGAATTGGTATTATTTGAAATTATAATATGTATTTCTTTTTATTAGATAATTTTATGAGTTTATCATTATCTCAAAGTTCCCCTTCTAATTTTAAATTATTTTAATTACTCTTCTATTAAAAGGAATGATTGGTGGAGATAGTGAACATTTTTTATTTTGACATTAATAAAAATATTGAGAATAAATATCGTTGATGTTATCTTGTCCATTTAAAATCATTTCAATTCCTAATTGATTATTGATATTTTGTTTTTAAGGAATGTACAGAGAGTTATGTTGAACATTATGTTATATTTATGTGACTCCACACATTAATTTATACGAACTCATACAACTTTGTTGACATGATTTTGAATGAATTTTCTTATATAAATCCATATCAGTATAATCTCCTAAATGTAAACCACAGTAAGTATATTTCACATTTTTATTGATTTACATGCATCCTCTCTAAATTAAAAATCAATTTTCTCAGTCTATTATTCATCATTTTATTTTTTTTATGTTTCTTTATAAATTATTTTTTATAAATTTACACTTTAATGGTCATACAAACATTTCACCAACATTCATTTTGTAATCTACTCCAAATCATAATTAAACAAAGGGTAGTTCCTAAGTTTAAAAAATTTCTAGGTTCTGTGAAAACCATGATTACATTTAGGATATTTTATTGAGGTAATGATTCACCAATTAAAATAATATATATGAAGAATATAAATATAAAATCCGTCATATATAAAATTGTAAAAAAATTAATTAATTTTTTTAAAATGAAATATATTACGTCTGAGATCTGAAGTGTAAAATTTATTATACAGTTAGTTAACTAATACTAGATTAATAAGTTAAATGATTGATCAATTAATATATATGATTAAAAATAACTTCACATCTCTTACAAAATAAATATAAAATGGAAAATTTGAGAGAATGAAATAAAGTTTTTATAATAAATATAGCTATAAAAAATAAATTATCTATATCAATATAGAAAGGCCTAGGATGAGAGAAATTATACTCCATTATGTACTATGAATCCATATTCTATAGTATTGGCTCTTAGGTTCCTTTGTAATGATATTATAAAATCTCATTAGTGAAAAATTATTATATTTAATGGGTTATTAAATAATGACACACAAGCCTTCCTCATACACTTTTATAACACTATGAAAATTTTTACACAATAATGTCTCACAAATTATTAACATAGGATGATATTTTTATTTCTTTTCTTCAAAATGAATTATATATTTTGGTTTTTATGTTTAGATTATAAAATTATTGAAAATTGGGAACATGATTACCATTCATTTTTCATAATATTTTTTATGATAAAAATTAATGGGGAACATAGAATGAAAATATAATTATTTTATCAAGAAGATGTATAATCCATTAATGAGGATTACGATAGATTTAGGGACCTTATTATGTTCTGACACATCACTCTCATCAATCCCATGTCGTCCTTTAACATCTTATAATTTTATGAAATATATTCATTCAAAACAATATAAATTATTTGATAGGTTACATTACATGAACTAAAAAGATTAACTTGTACTATACACAACATGATTAATATATTTTACCACACATACCATCATGTTTCATTAATAACATATTCTACATGGAAAGTCAAGTCCTAGAGGACTCCACTAAACTGTTAATGGTATTATTCAGCAATATAGTTATCACCCTGCCATTAAAGTGGAGGTAACGAATAAGAATAACTAAATTATGAAAATAAATATTATAAATATTTTGGAAATTAATTCCTCATATACCAGTTAATTATTAATAAAAAAACAAATTGTGTAAAAAGGAAATTGTTTTATAAAAATAATTTTTTTATGTGCCTAATGGTTTTTTGTCTTAATAAATTATATTAATGAATATTTTTTAATGATATATATTAAATATTTATATAATATTTTCAATATAACGTTTATAAATCACCCTATGTGTTTCTATATATAATATATAAAAATATATTAAATTTTAGGCATAAAAAGCTGTATTTATATAATAGAAATTTTGAAATCTTCTAATATAGATACGTTTAAAAAAAATATTTAATATATAATAAATTATATTTTAAAAAATATTATTTATTTATTAAATATTAATTTCTTTATAATTATATGGTTATATTTTCGTATATTCGGAGAAGATTAATTTTTTGATGAATATTGAAAAATACAGTATTTTAATTGAAAATATCATTTTCATATAGTTTATTAATATAGTTAAATTAAATTTTATATTGTTTTTAATTCATATTTTTTAAAATAATATATAATTTACCCCATTTAGGTCATTGGATTAAATTTCACTTTAAAATTTGATATGAAACCATTTCAATATGTTAAACATTTTTACTTTAAAAACATGTTGTTTCATGTCATATGTAGGATTAATTTTAAATTAATATATATCACTAATAAAAATTTAAAATATGATTCCAAATTAGTAGTAATAATAATTTATTATTTATATACTTCACAATTTTATTTTTCCTAAAAAATATAATAGAAATCAATTAAAAGTAAATACATCGATTAAAGTATAAAATTAAATTACATTTTGATTAAACATTAATCTGATGCGGACAAGTAACCTATGAACTTGTAAAATCCCCATTTTATAAAACTATTTAGAAAATTAAACTTGAATTATATAATTTTGGGTACTATAAAATCCACTTGTTATGTAAAAACATGGGTTCACCTAACTTTTTTTGAAAAATTCCTTGTGTGTCATTTTCCCCACTTTTAAAAGGACACCAACTATCCTCATATTTTCACCCCTCTCAATATATTTCCTTTTGAAAATACCTATCAAAAATATGTTCCCAAATTCCATATACTCATCCTAGTTTTTTATTGTTGGGAAAAAAATCATACAAGGAATTACATTGGTGAAAACTAAAATGAGTTACCCCAAAAGATGTAACATTCATCAACAACCTCTTTTATTTTATAGTTTTATCTATCCCCTTAATTTATATATAATTAATTAATATATAATAAAATCATTAAATTAAATATGTTTATATGTTTATATGTTATTTTTATGACGTAATCTTTCACAAAATATTTTCAAATGGGATACACAATCATCATTCATGTGTTTAGCGAACTATCTCTTTGTGAACAAATGTCATTAATTTTTTCATTACCCGTATAATGGTTGCGAATAATTATGTAAATATATTTTTTGAATCATATTTATGATTTTTTTGATGTATTTATTAACTTATAAATTTTGTATAACACATACCCTCATGATTTTCATTTTGTTGACATATTATACCATCGTTAGTGGACGTGTGGACAACCGCCTCACCAAAATGATTTCATTCATTTACACATTACATAGAATGTAGTAAATATGTGTTTAATAAAAATATTTGATATAAATAATATATATTTATATTCATGAAATAATTATTTTTCAACAATTATAATACATTATATATTTCTTAAAATTTCAAATAGGGAAAATGTGATAACATCGTTTTTGTATATGTTGACTACCGTCTCCTCGATGTGACGTGATTCCATTTACAAAAAAATTATGATATATATATATAAGTATATAAAATTAAATATTATTTTATTTAATAAATAATTATTATTATTTGAATATAAAATATTTTCATTCTTTCGATAATGATCATTGAAAAATGGAAACACCACTTATGTGTACATATGTCCGAAATTCACCATGATCATAAAATTTGTTCATTTTTTTATTACCAAACATCATGACTAATTTTAAACAGATAATTTACCTATAAATAGGATAATTATTTCATGTTTATAATTTTTTTAATTTATAAATATTAAAATCATTTACCTTAATCGACCAATCAAATTATGTTTTCACATAATAGTCGATTATAGTGAAGAACTCTATCATAAATATTATTGATTAATTAATTGTAGAAAAAGAATATATTGTTTAATTAAAAGTTATAATAATATTAATAAAAATTAAATAAGAGGCAATGAAATTAATATAATATTATTATTCATCGTTATAAATGACAATCACAATGAATTATACTCTATGTAAGGGTTTTGCACATCTCACATTTATTTATGTGAGGTACATTCCATATTCACCATTATACATCCTGATAATGTATTTTATGATCTCTATAAATATATTTATTGTTATTTACGTACCCATTTTATGATATCCCATTAATTGGTTTACATTTTCAATGTTACCAATCAGACATGGGTCTTTCATCTCAATTTATCTTTTTTGAGATGTTTGTTATGTTATCAACTTATTTAATTTTATGAGGCTTATATACTACCCCTTGGATATGTTTTACCATGATTATCCAATTGTTAATGATATTAAAACATTAATTTATATTTATTCTTCCATGGGGATTATGATTCAATGTTATAAATGTTTTATGGGTTTCATGCTACAATCTTACCATTTATCAGGATTTTTTGTGATTATGTCTCCCATATTGATATAATATGATTAATTTTAAATAATTCTCATTAATTTTCTTATAATATGTTTATTTTACTATATTAAAAATTATCCCTTAAATTACCTCTATTTATGTAATCAATTTTTTTAAAAAAACAATTATGAAAAAAAAAATTTCTGAAAAAATAATTTTTCTTCTCAAAGGAATTTTATTAAAACTATATTCAAAATTCATTTATATTTTTTTCAAATAAAAAAATGTTATTTTAGTTATAAAATATATTTAAATTATTTTTAATATAATTCTGTAAAATTGTTCATGGATAATTTCCATGAAAATGAGTTTCAAAACGTTTTATATTTTATAATGTGTTTTATAAAAAGAAAATTATATTTTCCTCAAGAATGCGCTTAATGATATTATAATTTAATTTAATTTTAAAAATTAAAAAACCCCATTTTTTCTTATCATACACTTCGCATATTTTTAATTTATATTATCAACATTCTTTTCTCTATGGATTAATATTGTTTCAAATAGATTGTAATGTAACATGCTTCCTTTCGATGGGTTAATCAAGTTTCAAATAGATTTTTATATGACCCATTTTATTTTAAACAACATAAACATGTCTAAATGATATTGTAATATAAATTATTTATTTTCAATGGCTTAATAAATTTAATGAAGTGGTAATGGTTTTTTCAATAATTGAAGATTGGAATGGAAGTTTTTATGTTCTATTTTTATGTTATGGTAATGGGACATTTCAAGGGTGCGTAGGTTATAAATTGATAATCGGTGGTTCTGTTATGAACCAATAACAGGTGGTTCCATGATAATCCTAGGATGTGTGGGTCCATGATATCCCTTCAATGAATTAGGTATGTACGTTTTCCATATGGTTATTTTATTTGTAATAGTGTCTGTAAGAGTGAATAATAATTGATTTCCCATGTTATGTAAATGTTTTATTTATTACTTTTATAGGTTTATAGTGCATATTATGATTGGTACTGATATCAACTTGATAGTCAATATTTTTTTATAATGACTCTTTCGATTTACATTTTTCATATTTCATTATCCATGTATATTGGGGAATTAGTTCATTTCTTATTTAATCAAGCACGTTGATTATGTCACTAAACCCTTATTCACACTTTTTATCATTGATTATGTTCAAATTTTAAATCTTATGTTAACCCTTAGTGATCATTTGAGATCACCCTTATTCTTTTTACTCTTCTATAGTTTATATATAAATAATTCTATCAATTTATATCTACCAATAATTTCATTGGGATATCATTATAACCTAATGTAAAATAATAAATAATGTGTTAAATGGGAGAAATGTTAATTCTATTACATGTTATTTTTTATGTAAGATATTTTCATAATTCTATAAAACATTAAACCTAAAAGGTCTTGGATAATTTAATTAATCAATAATTTTTTTACAATTGTATGGTTTTTATAGAAAAATTTGAGTTTCAAATATTTGCATGACAACTAAAAATTTGATGATTACAATTTCCGCACAAGATCCAAGTTCATTGGTCCTAGAAAACAATACATGGTATTAATGGTCAGTTTATATATCATTTTAGATTATGATTTTTTAATATGTAGTTATTTTAAGAGTTATGGATATTAGAATAAGACAATAGGTTTATCATTGATAATATTTTCAAAGTCTTATACACATCATCAGAGGTTTTTATGTACTAAAAAAATTACATAACCAATGAACTTTTGAGAATTTTTATCAGATAATGGTATTTTTAATACATATGATAAATTAAACGTGTAATTCAGGAATTACTTATATGAATTTTTCAAAATAGAACCACTAATCTGATGGGTGGTAACCTATCTAATTTGATAAGGTGGTTGTGCTTAAACCCTTAACCAAAGAATGATAAGGGTTTATTTCCTACAAATGGCCAACACAATATCTGGGTTAGCATGAGAATTTAATTGGAATATATAATTATTATTTCTTAAAAATATGGTATTATGTGGGAGTAACAATGATAGGTTTATTTTAGAAAAATATGTGATTAAATCCTCCTAATCATTCGGTTTCAAATTTAATAAGGAAATGTATGATGAATTTTAATGATTTTTATTTATAGAATAAATAATTTGAAATTTGGTCAATATTGTTGTATTTTTAATACCATTTTATCATATGCACTTTTATTTGTATTGGGATTTATCATAAAAGATGTTGCAATTTTTTCAAGTTAATTTCTATAGATGTAAGAAATATCGTGTTATCCCCTTATGGTTTTGTGGTCTTTGAAATTTTATATTTGTGCTCCATTTATAAGAATGTTCATCCAAAATATATATATTGTGGAGAAAAATATGATAATGTGGTGAAATTTTTTTAAAGGATGAAATTCTACTTGTCAATTAAGTATATATCATTTTTCTATTCTTTATTATTAAAGAATCATTCCAAAATATGAAAAATATCTCAAATTCAAATGCTATCATAGTAACCATTGTTTTACGATAATATCAAATAACCTTTTCCCATCTATTTTTATGGTTTTAAATATTCATTGACATTCTCTAGAAAAATATATCTAACACAATCAATTTTCATTGAATTTCTCTAGAACCTGATCTCTAGTTATGTGTAACTTAAGGTGATCCTTATGACTCCAACATACCATTTTAATGGATTTTTTATTTATTTAAGATTTATAATGTTGTCCTCAGTAATGTAATTCTATAAAAAAGATAATCCTTCAATAACAATGATGAATTTCAAGGACACAGTTCATTTTATGTGTGGCGGGATATAACATCTTAGTATTTTATAAAATATATTCATTAAAAAGAATTTAAATTAAATGAGATATTATATTAATGGAAAAGTAAAATTTATTTTTACTAATATGAAAATCCATGTTCCTATTTTATTGTACATAACGTCATATTGTTTCTGAATTTTTTAATAAGCATGGTCATGTCTTACCTGACAACAATATAATAATAATATTATTATTTAACATGATATTAACCTTTTAGATGATGGAATGGTGAAAATGAATATGATAAAACAAATTATGAAAATATTTCTTACATTTTTTTATATAATGAAACCATTGGTTATAAATTATATATAAATTAAAATAATATTCAATTAAATATAAAGATAATATTTTCGTAAAAAAATTATGTTTATGCACCCAAACATGTTTTATCTAAATAAATTAAATTTTTTTCTATTATTGAATAAAATTAATGGTATATATATATGTTATTTAATATTGTATATAAAATTAATTCAATGTGTTTTTAATAAATAATATAAAAATTCCAATTTTACTCAAACAAAGCTATATTTTTCTAAATATAGTTTTCTCGCCATTTCATGGTGCACTTAATTCAAAACTAATGTTTTATAATATTATAATTTATATTTGAAAAAATTAAATTAAATTTCATAATATATGTTTAAAAATTATCTTATGGTGAATTTTTAGTGTTTTTAATTAAATTTAATTTTTTTGTTGAATATTGAAAAATGATGAATTTTATTTTAAATTTTCAATTTTATATAATTTATTTATATATGTAATTAATACTAAAAAATTAATTTAAACTATAATTAGTTCAATTAAACATAAATAAATATATTTTAGCTCATTTTAATCAAATAAAAATTGAAAATATTTATTAAAACATTTTAATCTTTTGAACATTTTTACTTCAAAACCCTATTTTTTCCTCCCCAATAAGGGAATAACATTATTTTAATTATTACCATTTATGTTAATTGAATCTATCAAAATAGAGGCAATAACATTAATCATTATAATTTTAAATTTATGTTTTATGGTAATAATATTTTTCAAAAAAAAATTAGTGCAACAATTAATTTTTATTTGCAACGATTAATGTAAAGACAGGTTTACAAAGTGGTTAAACATTAATTGTAAGGGAAAAATGACATAGAAACATGTCGAAAACCCATTGGAGAATTTTTTTATAATATAACCTCTGTGATTTTATTTTCTATGTTATTTAATATATTTCATAGGTAATAATATGGATTTGCAAATTTTGTTTTAAAAATTTCCAATTGTGTCCATTGCCACATTTATAAAAGGCCACAACCTATAATCCACTATTCACACATCAAAATCCATTTTTTCACAAATACCTATCCAAATATCATCTAAAATAAAATCTGGAATATCCTCTAACACTTAAATTTGTCTTCAATACATTCAAGGATGTCTTTTTGTGCAAACTAGACCGAGTTACCCAAAAAAGAGGAAACGATCATAGATAATCACTTTTACATTCACTATTTCTAAAAACCCCATCATTTATATTTTTATCATGATTATATAATAAAATAATTTGATTAAATATACATATACTGTTTATTTTATTTTTATGACAAAAAAATTCACACACAACCATCAAACGAGAAACACATTCATTGTTCGTGTGTATGGTGGACTACAGCCTCACGAATTGATGTCATTCTTTCTTCCATTACAAACTATATTGGATTAAAATAAAAATGATCTAATTTTTATTATATGAAATATAATATACTTATTAAATTTTTTATCTTTTAACTCTATCAAAACACATACTTTCATGATTTTAATTTTTTTTATTTGATATCATAAATTTGGGGTTATATAGACTACCACCGCCTCAAAGCAATACGATCCATACACAGTTTACATTGAATTCATTATAGATGGATAAAATAAAAATTTCTAATACAAATGAAAAACTATATGGTAATATTGAAACATATATATTTCAATGAAAATATTATTTCATTTTATTCTTACCATTTCACAGACTAAAAAATGGATAATGTCATTCATGGACATGGGGACTACTATCGCATCAAATAGATGTGATTCATTTTATATAACAATAATGAAATATATATGTATATAAAAAAATATATAATTTTAGTTAGGATATAACTAAAATTCTATAAAAATAAAATATTACTAATCTTCTTTTTATAATGATCATTGAAAAACGGAATCATTGCTCATGCGTATGTACACTATAACATCTCCATGATTATAACGATTGTTCAATTTTCATAAAAATATTTACTGATTAGTTTTCAAAGTATAATAATGTATAAATATAATAATTAATCCATTATTATTATTACATATTATTTTTGTAACAACCCAATTGAAAGTTTTTGACCTATCAAAGGGAGATTTGACACATAAACCAAATATAGTCAAAACAACAGAAAAAAATAATTTATTAAGTAATTATATATAACTGGGTTATAAGTGAAATAAAATTAATTATAGAAAATGAATTTTTTTGATGAATTTAAAATACTAACATGATTTAATTATTCATTATTATAAATTACAAGCATGCTTAATTGGACACCAGGTAGGAGTTTTTCTCATCTCACTTTTATTTTTGTGAGATGCTTGAAAAATTTACCATTTATTTTTAATGTATGGAATATATAATACCCATGAATGTGTTAAATGATTAATATACCTAATCATAATTGGATTTATATATACATTTTATTACCATTGGTTTATTTGGTTTATGATTTCAAATATTCTGAATTGGAAAGGTATTTTTGTCTCAATATTATTTCGTTGAGACTTTTGTTCTATTTTACTACTATATTATATTATGAGGTGTATACAACTCTCCTTTGACAAGTTATATCCTGAATATTATTAATTTCATGTGATTTCAATTTACATGTATTGTTGTTATTTTTTTGGGATTAGGATTCAGTATTACTAATGTTATAAGTTTTAAATGATACAATTTCATTTTTTATTAAGATTGTCCGGGATTAAGTACGTAAAGTTAAAATATTATCTTTTATCTATAAATAATTAACATGAATTTTATTCACATTTTTTATTTTATTATTATACATATTTCCCCTTAATAAAATTCTCTTTAAGTACTAATTATTTCAAAGGAGTTGTTTTAAAAAAAATAAACTTTTGTATTAAAAATATTTCTCTAATTAAGAAAAATATTATAAAAATTATTTCAAAAATGTTTATAAAAAAATTCTTTTCTGAAAAAATGATACTAGCATCATGTCTATTATTAAAATTAATTTTAAATTCATTTGAATAGTCCTTATTTATTATATTTGAAGAAATTCAATTTTAAAATAATTTAGTGTTTATGGATTTTTTTTCAGAATGAAAATGATGTTTTGAACAATAATTTTTTTATTGATAATTAATTGGCATTTCCACTCCCCAATGTCAACTACAATTTTCGATACTTATCTTAAACTATAGATATTTTGTATTGATACCATTATCAATCTTTTTTGGATTGATTAAGTTGATAAAAGTATATTTGTATGGAACCTTTTTATTTTTCAATGGTTAATAATGTTTCAATGAGTTTCCTATGGTTCCTATTCCATTCCCACATGTTAATCATGTTTTAATTGAATTATCGTAGGAAACATGCCTTTTAAACGTTTCAATCCTTTTATGAAAGGGATAATGGTTTTTTCAATGAGAGTACGATGAAATTAAATCTTTTACATACAATGATTATAAAATGGTACATGGAAATATGAAGGGGTTGTGCTATAAACCAACAAGAGATGTTCCATGTTTAACCGATGATGTTTAGTTCTATGATAAACCAAGGATTAGTGGTTCTATGATAAACCATCAATGCATTGGTTATAGAATTCGACTATATGGTTATTCCTGTGAGAACACGGTTTTTATTTTTGAGTTACGAGTTTCTTCTTTTCCTTTTTCCTTAACTGTTTTTGAGAAAATAAGGAAAATGGATATAATCCAACAATTTGTGGGTATACGCTATGTAATGTTCCACACGCCATGTAATTTCGCCATGTGGGATAAGTATACATAGCGTGTAGGCCTGTCGGCAATGAAGGGTGTAAAAAATGACTACACGCTGCGTACATAGTAATATATGCCATGTAATATGTCGGCAGGTGAACAGTAAGGCGGTGGGAGTAGCTGCCAACGGAGTGGTAGTACACACCGTGTGCTCATAAATACACACTGTGTAACCATGTTGACTGATGAATAGTAAAGTGGTGGAATGTTTCTGCCAGAGGAACACTTAAAAAATTGAAAGTACACGGCGTGTACTTGAGAGTACAAGATGTGTAGTTATGTTTTTGTGTTAAAAATAGCCAGTAGACTCATCTTTCAATAGAGAAAGATTAGACCTTTATGAGAGCCACCAGAGATATGGTTGAAGCTTGGAGGAGCTCCCAACCATACACCGGGACTCCGATTCCTTTGTCGTCAATCTCGTTTGAACCGCACGGGTGAGGTATTCCCTTTTCGTGAACCTATCATAACAATTCTTTCCCTAATTGATGTTATTTTGGTTAGAACATGTAAATTTTTTCCCAAATCTACGTCATTCATGTGTTTTTTATGACGCATTGGTCACGTATATCGATCAGAGGAGATCGAGGTAGGTGTTCTGGTGTTTTTTTCCAATAGTCAAAATTTTTTGTTGTACTGTAATGCTATGTGCCCATGTATGGGGTGTCGTATGGCTGAGGCCTTGGATGTAAAGATATCTAGAATTTCACAGTTAATTTAATGAACAATTATAAACTATTTTTTGTGATCATTTCTTTGATCTAGGGCCACCCCGTGGGTGAGTTTCCATTGTTTAGCCATTTGTCCAGGATACCCGTATGTATGCCGGGATTATATGTATATTTTGAGTTTTCCTGAGAGGAAATGTATACAACTTTCTTATTTATGTCTTGGGGTTGACTTGGATACATTCTTAGCCTGAGGGAAGTGTTTTTCTTTGCCAGAGGGCAGTGTTTCGTTTAGCCTGAGGGAAAATTTTCTTATTCATGTGGGTGGTAGCTTCCGTACCTGATGTTAAAATCTCATATTCCTGAGTGAAATATTTGTTATAACTGAAATAAATCACCTATGGGTTTCGATTATCATTACATGAGGGTAAGGATTTTCATTTTTGAGGAAAATTTTTTCATTGAATATTTAATATGGGGATTTATTGTGTAATATCTTCCAATATAAAGCATATTCTTGGTGTTGTTAATACCTTATACTTGTTAGATAGCCTCTTTTGGTTTTTTTTTGTGGCACTTTATAAGATATTTTCATTCGAGGCTGTGTCATAGAGACTTATAATTCAGTTATATTGAATTTTTAAATGATAACTAAATGGTAATGGAACTGGTAGGATTAAATGATTTTGAGTACTTCCACACTTACTGTATTATTTATTGCATACTTTTGTGGAACATCTTTTCACTGGTAGTTGGGCAGGGGCCTTTGGTGGTTGCCTACTGGGATTAATTTCTCACACCCTATTTGGGTCATGTCTTGGGTTCAAACAGATTATATTGCTTCAGGTGTTGATAAGGTAAAGAGTCCCTATAAAAGTACATGATTGTTGTAGAGGAGTAAGAGAGCATGGGACTGAGCATAGGCTTTCGATGCTACTGAGTTCATGATGCACTGTTTTTTTCTTTACTTTTAACTTGTTCTTTATTGCTTTAGATTGCAGTGTATCCTGTTTTGGATGCTTTCTAAGAATTAGGGACATATTTCATAATTATATATATGACTGTTGGTAATCTTTTACTTTAGTACCATTTTCCATTTCATCTTTATATTGTTTACTACTTTTTCTTTTGCTATGTTTATATTTCTCCACTGCACTACACATTGACAAATACGGTCATAGTTTACCCACTATCAGACCTAGGCCATCACTGCTAGTCAGCAACCTCTAGCACTTGGGGAAATTCACTTGAGGTCATGTGACCAACGTAGCACGGGGCACCTGTAGTGTGGCACCCAGATCCGGGACATTATAATTCCAATGTTATATGTGATTGTAATAGTTAATTGGAAAAGATGTACCAAGTTATCTACATGTCTTATAAATGTTTTCTATGGGTTTATATGGCTTCTCCTTATTGTGACTAATATCACATGGCTTGTGATTATTTATTTTGATGAATCTTGACTTTTCTATTTTTTAATATTTGATTATAAAGGTTTTATGGGTATGAGTTCTTTTATTATTCACTGATGAATATTTATTGTAATTTTATTGGTTCATTATTCTTTCTTATTTTGGAATTGGTTCCCACTCAACCACAATGTGGTTATATTATAAAGATAACAAGAAAAGAAATTTGGATATTATGTCATCATACCCTTAGGAACTATTATTCTCATTGATGACATATAATTGTTAATAAATATTTCCATACATACTAAAAATTTGAGCTCACCCTTATTTGTTTCCTCTTCCATTAATTATATAGATTTCTCTAGAATAAATTATGTCTATAAATTATTTCCCAATGATGATGTTGATGACCTTATGTGAAATAATAAAAGGCACGTTAAATTGGAGAAATGTTTATCTGAATACTGGTGAATTATCTCTAAAGGATATAGTTCAATTAGATAATACTCTAAAACTAAAAATTCATTATGAATGTAAGTGATACAAGTTTTAAAATTGATACTATAAGTTTTTTTATGGAATATAATGGGTTAAAAATACTGGCATCATAGCTAGAAATATAATTTTCATGATTTTGCATAGGAATTGAGATTGCATTTATTGGTATATTATATATAATGGATAATTTATATGAATTATTTTTCACTCTATGATATAATTTAGTTGATAAATAAAATTGTTTAAATTATAATGATAAAAAAAATAAAAATTTGAGGTTGATTTCAATATTCATTCTGTTAATTCTAAAAACAAAAAAAATATTCAAAAAATTCATAATAGAGGAAGAAAACCATAGATATCATATGTGATTAATCTCCAATGTTGTCTAAAAATATGGAAAAAATTCAATCTAAAATAAATGAAAATGTAAACCAATATGTAATTTAGGATGAATATCCAAATCAAAAACTATATCTTAAATATTTTTGTGGTCAATGAGGGTTATTTGGTCGCAATGGTAGGATTTTCCTAAATTTTTTCATTCCATCAAATACAATTATAAAACGAAAAATTTGTGGGATGTGGTCCCTGAATATAAGCTAATAACGATCCTTTTGAAAATAATTTCAATTAATGTTATAAGAACAATACCAGTTGATCCTAGAGTAAATTGGGGATCTTTGTAAACTTGATGCATCTAATTATCAATATCATCTTTGGAAACAATACTAATAATAAAATATTTTTGAGTCCTATAATTATCAAGATTATTTTAATGTAATGATTTAATAATTATTTTTCTAAATTTAATACATAATGGTAATGTTTGACTTATAAAAGGACCAATGTGCTTCTAAAAAATCTAATAAAAATTCTATAACTCACAATATAGAAATTTTAATTTATAAAATGGATATGTAATTAGGTTAAAAAGATAGTGGTATGTTTCCTAGAATAATAAAACAAAAAAATGGGAAATCATATGATGATATATTATGGTTAAGTCATCATACTCAACAACCAGTTAAGAAAAATACTAGGATAGAAGAAATATATGTTCAAACTATGTGTGGAATCAAAAATATAAAAATTAAAATATATATAAATATAGATAGATTTGAGGTATTTGATAAAATTGATAAATTATTAATAGATAATGAAATATAATAAAATAAAAAGTAATGGGAAATAATCAAAAGGGGAAAGTATAATGTGAGGATTGAAGATCCGTAGAATGGATAACCTATCATGAAAAAATATTTATGTCACATTCCTTTTCCCTAAATAAATTAAGTTTGATAATGAATCATTTATTCCTAAACTCGTTATATTTCTTAAGTATATTCTATATTTGTTCATTTTTTATTGTACTCTTATACGAAGAACACTATTTTTATCTTCTTCCCAAGAAATTGATGAGAGATATTAAATTCATGGTGATTTTTCTACTAAAAATAAAATTAATAATCCTATGGCTGTATTTTTGTTCAGTTCATTTCATATTTTTTAGAAGATTATTTTTATAAATTTTTTGATATTTAGTTAGAGGGTTCTCTTATTTTTTTACAAAATGTGGAAAATAGTCAAATCTCTGGTCCATTGAAATGTTGGGAAGATGAATTTTTATTCAATGACATTTAGATGTTGTTAGATTATTTATAGAAATATTCTTTCATTTCACGTAAGGATGTAGTCTCTAAGAGTCATTATATAGTTGAAATCAAGCTACCAAATTTTCTTATTGCATCTCTTTTTTACCATGTGAATCTACCATGTGTAGTGTAGAGTTAAATTATAAAATGAAAATTAAATGTGTTATTATATGTTTTTCTTGATTTTTTATAACATTCTTGATTCATATATTATAAATATTAATTTTAATTATTTTTTAGTATGAGGATTTCTCATATAACATTGATATTTTGTGTAGAATTATTATATCTGATGAGTTACATGAAGTGTTATGTGAAATTGTAAATATTTATAATGGAAACATTGAAGCCCCAATTAATAATAATTCATACCTATTGAATTATCCTGAATAATTCATTTGTGGGATTGAGTATAGCTGAAGACCCTAAATGTAGCACTGCATGGGAGGTAACCTATGCTTTTAATGTTTTTTTGTTTTCTATTTGAATAAATATCTCTATCATATATGTTATTCAATAAATTTTTTAAATATACTCCACTTTTATTGGATTTTTCTTGGTTCTCTGGGAAGAATGTAAATTTCTTAACATAAACAGGTGGAATATTAAGTCACACATTTTAGGTGAATTGTATTTATATGAGTTTGATCATATGTGTTATTTTATGGTAATAATTGGGCATGAAGGGTCATATTTCATTATGATGATGGTTTTATATTTATTTATTTCAGTGAAAATATTTTATTAAATGATTGTGAAGAAAATATAGTAGTTATCAACAACATAGAATATTTCATATTATTTATCTCTATTTATATTCTCTCTAAACATTACATTCATGAATTTAGTGTTAATCTTATCATTTTATAAGAAGATTATTTTTAAAGTATAGGATTGTCATCTTGATTACATTAAATAAGGTTAAACGTTATGTATTTATATATATTATGATTCTAACTTTATGTGTGTTCATGTTTTATTTTCTATATTTATCATTCATACTCAAATTATTTTTTTCATGTTTTTGAGGACTTGAGATTTTAAATATTTAATCATATTAATTTATGAAATGTTTTCCTGATGATCATATTTGTTAATATAGGATGTTCACTACTACTAAGATTACCTCTGAACATAGTTATGTTTCAATTTAATTATAGTTTCTAATTTTCTATGAAATTTATATAGAACATGTCCTGTAGTATCTACCAAAAAATCACATTATGTCCTAAATATTCAATAAAAATGAAATTAAGGTTCTTTCTATAGGTGTTTTTATTTATCATTTTTATGAATTATATTTTAACTTTTATATGACTCCTTTGAAAATGTTTTACGATGATAATTTATAATTTTTTAGTATAAAAATGAACATGTTTTATTCTCACAAATGAATAAAGAATTACAGAAAATTATCATTTTAGGATTAGGGGGGTCTTAATTGATCCAATCTATCAATAGAATAATCATACAATAATAAAAAAAATATTTAAAATATTTTTTATTTTTTAAGCCTAAAAAATCATTCATAGTGGGTGATATATTTATTCAAAATTTGATTTATATTTTTCAATTTGATAATATTTTTTTTACAACATGGATTTAATTCGATAAATCATTCATCATGTCCTTTTAAAAAATATGACATTCTCTAATGGTTTGTGAAATTTCATTAAAATTACCATTGAATTTGAATCTTTTTACTTTTATTTTATATCATAAGATATTAATCCAAATATATTAATAATGGAAAATATTAATTCATGTTATGAAACTCAATAATTCATTTTTATTCATTATTCAATTAATTTTGGATTGGTTGTTGATTCCATCAAAAATTTATCACCCCCATTGAATAAATATTCTAATTGTTATGGATTAATAAATTATATTATTGATTCCCATTAAGGTAGAGATATGTTTGGATAACTAGTTTTGATGAAATTGATTTTTTTTAAAATTTATATTAAAATTGTCAATTTATATAATTTTTTCAATTTTTTACAAAATTTTGTGTAAATATATTAAATTTGATATAGAATACCCATTATTCATCCTTACATAAATACATAGTGAAAAATTATATTGAAATTAATATTACTTTGAATATTTACATTTTCAATATAGAGATTCATTATACGCAAGGAATTCGGACTATGTGATTTCATGAAGAAAAGAAATGTGTGGGGTGGGGGGATTTAATGTTTTATTTATTTGATATGCTTTCTACATATGGTCATTGTTAGAATTTAATCTATACTGTAGTGGATAAATTTTAGTGGTTTTGGTAAATTAAGAACATTAATTTTAATACTATGTTTTTTTAGTTTACCTTATAATCCTTATATTCAATGAATTATTCATCTAGATTAGTTTTTATTATCTATATAAATATTATCCATACTAATACTCTAAATTTCCCTTATTATGTGAATTAAATATTACCTACCATTTTTCTTAAATTTATCAATTATTTATTTACTTAATGTAAATTTTTTATTAATTTTTTATTAATATTATTTTTATCATTTTATAGAGTTTGAAATTATTTAATTTTAAAATATTTTGATTTTTTGTATTAAAATTAAAAAAAATTATTTTAATTTTACAAAAATATGGATTTCAATCAAATTTTTAAATTTTAATTTCAAAATTTTAGAATTATGATTCATTATGTATAATTTTTTATTTTCTAATTAATTTATTTTTTCCCTCTTGATTCATTAATCATTAGTTGATAATTTTTAAATATTTTTATTTATTTTTTATAAAATATTAATATCTCCGTTTAGTTAAGATAATACCCCCAATTGTGTTCCTTCCATGATTATTAACGTCACATATTACTTCTAATGGTGTTGTTGTTTATTATTATACTACCACTAGTACATTTGATATTCCACAAAATCCCTACTATCTCAAACTGAAATTAAGCTACTGTTGTAGGAACTCCTTCCTATCTCATTCCATTTATTTATGTTAGCATGAAAAGGGAACAAATCAACTGATAACTATATTTTTCATCCTATATATGTCATTCTCAATCCAAAAACAACTAATATGAGATCCATTTCCTATTCCAGAACTATGTATATCAATAATTTGGTACCTGCAGTTAAGTTGGGTCATATTATTTTCAAATGTAGAGCATTCAAGAACAATGAATCTGTATTTTGTAGAACAATGTCACGTTAGATTTATGTTTGATGAAAACCCATTATTGGTCAAAATATATCAAATATTGTTGATGGATTACATCCAATCTGTGAGAAGAGGACGATTCGAGGTAGGAATCATCACTTGATTTCATGTGGAATATAATAATTGTAGATTAGGTCTTCTAATAGAGGTTGATCAATTGGGGAACTCATATTATTTGATCAAAAAAATTAAGGTTTACCATGGAAGAATATAAAAATGTTCTAGAAACCAAAACCACTATAAAAATTATTTAACTCATAAATTGTGAATTTGTATAGGGTGAAGGATTAAATGAATCAGATGAACATAAAATTCAATGAGGATGTTGAGGTCTAACATGGATAAAATTTGGTACTAACTACATTGGAGGAAGCCAGACTACAGTAGAAAAAACTCATGAATGGAGATTTTTGTGTCTGAGGTTGTCATACATTCATCAATGAAATATTGTATGAATCATTGAAGATAGAGGATGAAACCAAAAAATCATTATGAATACATGATTTATAACTATTTGAGTATACTAAGAACCATGAAATGATAATCAAGATAAATTATGTTTAACATATACCAAGTTTTATTGATGTAATTTTATAGATACTATATTTATTTAAGGGTGTTTTCTATGACATGTATTGTTCATCATTTATATGTAATGATCATAATGGTTGAAATTTAAGACTTTTATGGTTGGAAGAAATCACGTATGGGTCCCCTATATTTCAACTAGACTATATCATGACAATGATATTGTTTTGTACAATATAATGTTATAGAGACAAAAATAAATTTCATATGAATTTGGGACCAATAAATGCCTCTAGAATGTATTTTTGAGGTCAAAGAAGTGTTAATGGAACCAATACTTTTAATACGTATCTCTTTTATAGTTTCTCATCCACATTCACATAGTTTTGTCCGGTTCAGTAATATGGGATATTCTTGGGTCACATCGAGTTCACAATTTATAGTGTATGGGGCCACATGGATTGAGATGTAGTGAGTATCACTATAAAATTTATATTAAAGGCTAATAATTATGGAAAATAATTTAATAAATTATAAAATACATTATATAATCAATCATAGTGGATCAAACCAAGTAGAAAACCATATATTATAATGGTAAACATAGAGTATAAGGCATTTTTCTTGTAACATAAGAAATAATAAATTCTATAATAAAATATTATATTACGCATTATACTTGTCCAGTATCATGCTAATCTTAAAAAATTTCATTGAATAAATTCTCTATTAAAATTGAATTGTGTATTTACAAACTAATTGGAGGAATCAAATTGGTATAATTATAAATTTTAATATGTTCTAATGTTGATTCCATTATTTTAGGAGTGTAAAATTAGTTAAAACCTATCATTTTTATTCTGAATGATATTAAATTCTTTATTATTATGAGGAATGATGTGTGATGATATTGAACACTATTACATTGAAAATTAACAATGAACATGTAATGAATAAAATTATGGATCTCTTCTTATTCTAAGAACATTTCAATCTATATATGATTATTGAGAGAGTTCTTTATGGAAATTTCCGCGATCTATTATAAACATTAATTAATGTTTTATTGACTAATTAATTTAATTAATAAAATTATAGTTATCTTGAGTAAGAACATAATATAGTTTATATAATTCCATATATGTCTTCTCTCCCTAATCGGAACCACTGTTATTTTTTTGTCACTATTTTTATTCCCATTACATCACCCCTACCCGACATTTTCATTTTAAAGCATATATCTGAATCATGTAAAATTTTTAGGAAGAATTTTTTTTAATTTCTAAATTTCTTACTAAAAAAAATATTTCCTTCATCTTCCCTGTGGAATCAGCACCAACTCACTATTATACATGGTGTAGTTTTTAAGATTAAATAATTAAATTTAGTTAGATTTAAAAATATTTATTATTAGTATTCATGCATCATATTTGGAATGTAATATTTACATGAAATATGAAGGATTTCATATGATTTATTTCCCTAATGATGGGGGTTCTTATTTTTAATGTTTCAAAAACAGATATATTGTTAATATTATAAATTTATTATTTTATTTTACTCGATTGAACCATAGTATATTTTCTATGATTATTGGTCATGTGGATCATATCATGGGATTATAATATGTTATGTTTATATAGTCCCCCTGTGGAAGGGATGCATGTTGACCCATTGTGTGTTGATTTTGGGATTAGATGTCGGGTGTTGCTTCAATGCATGTGAGGTATTCTTGATATAAGTGGTTTGAGTGGAAAGGGATTCCCAAAAGGTATCGGTTTCACATTATAATGTATGGTAAACATCGGTGATATTCCATGGGATTTTATATTATATGGTAATTTAATTTCCTTTGGTATCATGGATACGTTTAGAGTAAATATTTAGTTGGATGAATAATTTTGTGGGTTGTAATATTATGTATTTGTATTCTAGATAGATATAAAATGGATTAATTCATTGTTATTTTTGAATGATTCACATGTTTTGGATGATCATTTGAATAACATTATAATTATTTATAATATTTATTTTATTGGAAGAGAATAATTACTTTAATTTTGAAAAAATGAGATTCATATGCATGGGAATCATGCAAATATTTTTAGGAACACGGGCCTATGACTGATGGGATGATAATTTATAAAGAATGATTCATGTTGTGTGATTAGTTATTATGGTAGAATGCATGAATTGGGGTTGAATATGAAAAATATGGATAAGGTTTTAGAATGTATGAGAGGATTCTTTAAGTGTTTCACTCTACTATGATAGATTTGAATGATTTATGATATATAATGTTTATTATATGTAATGGTTTATATACCAATGAATAAACAATATTTTTGTGGAATAATATGCTTTTTTTGGACTGGATATAAAATGTGTATAGTTAATGTACTAATTGATTTTATTTTATACTAATCATTAAGAGAAAATCTGGTCACGATGGAAATGAGATGTTTCCCTATATTGTGATAGGATATATTGGAGATAGATCTAGGAAACCTATTCTAATCGATAAGATCATAGTCCTCAATAGTGTTTTCATTATAGGATTAGTATGGCTTATACTGAGTGAAAGTCCTGTGAGGAAGAAATCCATCAAACATTTTATCCGAGGAGCAGTTTAAACAATATATATGGTCGGAAGGAGATCATTAGTTATTAGATAGTATTTCATTTATTGAACGTGAAATTTAGAGATTGAAGAGTATAAAATTAATCATCAAGGAACAATAGTAAGTGTTTGGTTTTTCATATAGAGTCTTGGGAATAACTGGGAGACTCATATACAATCACTATATTTAGTAATGAATGTATATCAAGTAATGGATATTGGGTGTTTTATATAGGGAAGTTATTAAAAGATGAAACACTAGTGGGAAGCATTCAATAAGTCATTGAGGTATAACCCTTATTATGGGAAGGCCACATATTCTTTGAGACCAATTGAACGCTGGTTGAATGGACACTAAGATAATGGTACATAAGTGGTTCTATAATTATTTGGGTACATATATTACTCAATAATTGTGATTCATATGCAGTGTTGGATGGAGTCTGAGTGCTAACTTTGTGCTCATGATGGAGTTTATGTGATTTTAGGATGAGCTAGATCAGAGGTGTTTCAATGATCATTGAGAGTGTATGATGACCAGTTCTTGTGGATGGGAACCAACCATGTAAGTATATCGATTGGATACTTTAGACATTCGGGTAGGTTTTTAGATGATCTCATGATGACACTAAGGATTAAGTCCCTATGATTGGATCTAGTTGAATGACAATATGTCAATGGGTGTGGTCATCTATTTCTATGAATGGTCAAACAAAAAAAAATTAACAATGTTTCTAATTTATATTTTATTGTATAATGTGGAAGAAACATCAATAATTTTGATAGACCTTTTTATGATAATTGCTTCTAGTTTATTCCTATTTTCTAGAGAACTATTACATGGAATCAAAATTTATGAGTAAATTCTTATTTTTTGGGGTACAATATAATTGGGAATTAATCAATAAATGATATTTTTTTCATTGATTATATTTGTGTAGTTTCATTGCTTGTCAGTATCAGTGATAGTGACATGTGGGTACCATGTTTTTTTCTAGGTGTACCTTCCTGTTGTTTGGATCTTACATAATATAAGTGTGTTTTCCATTTCTAAATATAACATGGAGAGTTTTTTGTGTTAATGAATGAGAAGGGAATGAAATTATGATTGGGGGGAAACCATTGATTCTTGAGTACATGACTCACTATTGTGTGTAGGTTTTAATAGCATATTGAATAACATAATGTTAATTTCATTGAGAATTATTATTTTTTATTTTAGAGAAATATGACGGTGACCTTTTAGTGTACTATTGTTGTGTTATGTCTCATGATGTTTTGATAGGGTATGGTCACACAATGGTGGATTCATAGTGTATAGGTGTTAAGTCACATTGTGACCATTAGATAATAGATCGGTGTGGAGACATGATATCGGTGGGTCATGCTCTGACAAGTGGGTGTAATAAGGTGGGGATTTTATTTAGGGTTTTATAAAATGAGAGGTCCCTTATATATGTAAATTTTTTGTATAGGGGTTTCACACCAAGGTGGACACTGTTAAATATCAGATTGTGGCATCTTACATTTTTCCATTTTTTTAGAGAAATAATAGTAATGTTATGATTTTTTGGAACATTCATGCATATATTCCATGATGTGTAATCACATTGTGTGGAGCAACATAAATTATTGTGAATGGATATTGATAGTTGGGTTTTATTCTAGGGTGTATATGGCCACACCATGATAGGAATAGGTCGATATATTAAGGTGTTAGATACACTGAGAATGGATGGTAATGAGATATTTGGTTCTTCTGGATGGTTTAACATCACATTGTGACTACAGGCCATAAGTCATGATGACTGCCCGAAAGTGATAGGATCATGTTTTAGTAAAGTGGTTGATAGTGTTGAGTCACATTGTGAACCCATGGGTTACATCATGAATAGACCCTATGTTTTGGTGTCCTGAATAAAACTTTACAATAATTAGGTGTTATTCCATCTCTCTAGTTTTTAAAATTAATGTTATGACTCGTCATTTTATGGTTTACCCCTTCCTAATTTGAAGAAAAAATTGTAATGGAAGAAGCCCATTTGTTAGATATCTTAAATTACCATCCTCAATTCAATCCCCCTTACTGGTGTATAATTATTATTATTAGTCAAGATGAAATAAAGAATTTTTATTCATATTCATTATTTTAGTCTTATGATCCTTAATTATAAGTTATTTTTTATCTCTTGCATTTTGTTTAACTTCATTTCATCTCGAGAATGGTGTAAACAGACATGTATGTAATGATTTTTCATTCCTTGTCTATAATTGATTTGAAGAGGATGAAGGTCCATGGTTATGTGTGGTTTCATTATTGTGGAATTTCTAAGAGGGTTTAAAAAATACTAATTCAATTAAATTAAATAATTAATTATTTTTATTTTTAGTTAATTATATACATTTTATAACATGAGATTGGAGAATGGTTGTTAATATGCGCTTAAACATGGAATGATAGGGCTTGGTCGAGGATGAAAGGATCTTAGGGAGGATAATAAATCCATATTAGAGGTATGTGGTCACATTAATACCAAACCATACACTTTTTATGCATTATTATCCATTCCATCATGAATGTATTGCACTAGGAAAATGGGTAGGGATTGATATTTATGTAGTTAAAGAGATATAGTTCCATTGATCCTCCATGAGTTGTATATAGTTATCTTTATCATTTTTATTATTTTGGGATCTTCTATTACTATGAAACTAAGGGGATTAAGGATCCATTTTAATAAAAATTGGATAATATTCTAAGAATGATATGAGAAGTGGATATTCCTTATGATTTTACTATGTCTTGTTTTGTGTTTAAGAGTGGAATTTTAGTAATTTTTTAGATTATTTTGTCCCCGTATAGGCGATTTGGAAAAGAATCTTATGTGTTGATTATAATATTTGTGTATCCCATTATTATTATAAGTCCTTTATTGATATGATGATGTGTATCATGTTTGTTTTTCAGTTATATATGATATTGAGAGATCTCTAAGAGGATATGTGTGATCTGAAACAAGTGAGGATCAGGGGAATTATATTTAATTATTAAAATAGTTTATAAAAGGGATTTAGTGTCATTCACCTTGTTTAAGACCCTAGTCCAGGGGATAGGGCTGTGAGATCGAAATTGAAAGAGGAATTTCTTTTTTTGTTGACTAATGATAGATATGGACTATGGGAGATAAGGGAATTATGTGTTGATATGTATGTGTATGTAGACCAAGATGGGTTACAGGAACCCTATATGATTTCCTTATAGATATGATAGAGATTAAAATAGGAAACTTATGTTTTTATTCTATGACTCAGATGTCTTTTTAGAGATTATCCTATGAGGATGAATATATGATGAGACATTTATTAAGGCACCAGGCTAGTTCATGAGTTACGAGCACCTTGTTCTTGATTTGGTGAGATTATGAGATGTGCAATGAAACCCTATTTATTGATTCCGATGTGTGCCAATTTTTTTGTACCTCAGATGATATGACTATATAGATGGAACCTCAATTGAATGAAAAGGAACTAATTAGGTTGTTTGTAGAGATATATACATATGTTAAAGGATTCATTCTTCTATAGAAGACTATTTGGTCCATGAATTGTAGTGTTACCTCTCCTAATATTGTTTAGACTATGTCTATTATGTGTATCCCAAAATATATGTGGTTGGCATGGGTGCTTAATGTGAAACATCCCCTATAAGTAGTTTGATTATATACTATATTTTTTGCAGTCCCCTAATATCATTTTACTTGTTCACTTAATGTGAGGCCTCCTATAAGATGTGTTGAATTATGAAATTGATGTGTGGCCTCTCCAAAGAGAGATTTTCTTTGAATTTTCAATGTATTTCCCCCTTAAGTGTGTTAGATTGATACATGATTTCTAAAATCCTCTAAGAAGAGATATCTTTAGTACTTTATGTTTATCCTCCCTTTAGAGTGGTAGTATTGGGTACTTGATGAGCATCATCCACTGATTGGAGTTGGCTTGGGTAGTAGATGTGTTACCACCACTGAGATCAACAAGTTTTAATATGTGGTATAGTCCTTACCTTAAGGATAATGATTGAGGTTAAGGAATTGAATTGAACCCTCACCAATATATCTATGTCTATGAAAATGATTCGAAATAAGGTGATTGATTTTCCATATGTGTCGATCGAATTGTGGTTGGTTGTTATGGTTATTTAATTAGAACACATAGTCATAATGAATATTTTGGATCATTAGTATTCAATATTTTTTTCTAATGATCATAGATGGGTATGATGGTATATAAAAGTTATATTTTATGGTATCAAACTATTATTTATTTATCAAAAACATAATGGGTACTCTAGTTCACACATAGAACAAATATCATTTGTACATAGAAGATAACAAGTTTAATAGAGGATCAGTCTAGAGAAAATAGATCAGGATGATGTGATAATATTGAGTAGAGGATTGATAATTACTGTAGTTTCACCATTTATTTAATTTATTTCATTATTTTATATGTTTTATTTGTTCAGTTGTTTATCTATTATGATGCCTTACCATATGACTGTCAATTTATCATCTATTATAACATGGATGTACATTATAGATTCTACACACTAGGATTATATGATAGAGATTTATCATTCCTATATTAATTATTGTAAATGCGTATGATATTGTGGTCTTAGTATCCCCAATGTATTATTTAGGGCATCACCTCTATTAGATAACCTCAATAATACAATGATGTATTCATGAGGGCTCACAACCATCTTATAATGAAACTGATAATTAGTTCACATATGGGAATCACACTAGGCACGCACATAGCTTTAGTTAAATGATTTATTTCATAATATATAACCTAAAAATATTTAAATATCAATGCCTCGTAAAATAAACTACATGGGTATCATTTTATGGCTTCATAAACCTTATGATCATGACACTGAGAACAAATCCCATATAGCCTCATCTATTCTACACCATCCCTATAATATTTAAATGGACAATAGATATTTCTGTATATTACATGGGGAAAGGATTCATGTTTGATGGTTTATCACATCAAAATACTAGAATTAAAAACACATTGATAATATATAGAATCAATAATTAAATACAAGTATATAAAATTAATTAAATCATCTAATAAATTACCACATATTTTATATACTTATAAAGGAAACAATGGTATAAACCATGTAAAAAAATAAGAACATATAAATCATAAAACTGAGGAAATGATACATGAATCCACTTTGACATAGCTCCTAAAAAATTTCTAACTTCTTACCATATTTCTCCCTTCATTATCACTATTTTGTAGAGGTCAATTTCCTTTACATGGAACATCTTGGAAATTATTTTCACTCTCCCAAGTGTGTGTGACTGAAAATGAGAATATATTCTTCCACAGTTACCACAATGGTCTCTAACATCCAATGGAATTATTTATGATCATATATAAAAAAAATTCATTAAATTATTTAAAAATGTATTTCTATATATGGATATAAATTATGATGTGGAAACTAGATCACCCAAAAAAACTCATACCTTCTTCAACTAATAAATATACCATGTGAAACATAGGTACCAAACTAAAAATTCATTGACATATTAAATTCCAAACTTACAGAATCCCATAATCTCATATGAAATGAAGATAGATAGACATATTTCAAGGGTAAAACTCAGTGTTATGACAGAACCCATATCTCTCAAATCAATATAATGTTTCTCATTCAAACCCACAACTCAATGCATGTGACCACCATCATGGGACATTAAAATTACATAAGGTTTACAAAAAATAAACTTTATAATCAATATATTTTAACAACTATGAAAAAAAATCTATCCCTATCTTATTCCACCTGTATAAAAATAATAAATTACCTAGTCACACAAGAAAACAAATAAACCCAAACCCTATATCATGTTCAAACACATATATTTTATAATTAAATTAAAAACCATATATCATTATTATTAATCACAGAAATATATTATTTTATTGAAAACCATTTTTAATCATTCTCACTTTTAATATCACACTACTCCACATTAATTGTAAATTCAAACTAGCACCTACCCTTTTTTCCATAAAATTTCAACAATATAATTATAATAAAATAATTCATTATAAAAAGTAATGTTTTTGTGTTTTAACCTCATTTAAAAAGTATTAACAAAAATATAAATCATTTTTATAGTAATAATTTCAAAAATAAAACATGTTTATCACCAATTAACTAAATCATAACAAATCTATATTTTTCATATAATTCCAATATGAATTACAGTTATATAAAAACATAATCTATAGACAAAAATTACCTTAAAGCATTGATTATATGACCTGTAAACTAATAAATATTTTTCCTTTAATGTATTCAATAAAAAAAATTAAAATTATCTCTTAAAATCCTTGATTTACTAGTTTAATAGTAAATATCCAAAATTTAAACACTTAATTACATTTTCCAGTCTCATATATCAATCAAAAAATAATTGAAAATTATTCATCAACATATAAATAGTGATTGAAGCCAAACAGATCCCATGAAATAATTGAATCCCAATTTTTTTTTCAAAAAACAATTATTATAATGTTAAACAATAAATCAATATTAAGATCAATTAATTCACATTTGTATCATAATCCACATAAGGTACAATCATCAATCATTTAAAAAAACCTAAGGAAATGACTAAATCACGTAATGAATAAAAAGATATAATATTTGAAACTAACCTCATGAAAACCTATAGAACCTCTCACAAAAGAATATTGTTATAAAAAATAATTGAAGGATGAACAAATTTAAATTAATGGATCAAAAATACTAAAAATGAATGATAAATTAAACCTAGAATATGAGAGAAATGATAGAGAATTATTACTTAAAATTTCATTATAAATTATCATAATAATGTTACGAAGAATAATTCGTATGTTAAAGGAAAAAATTTAGCGATAAAATGAATGATTTTCTATGTACCACAAAAGAGTTTCACGTATTTATCTATTTATTTATCTATTATAACTATTTAATGTTGTTGGCTTCTATTTTGGAGGGTTTTTAGGACATTTGTAATGTATTTTGTGTTTTTAGGGAGGTGTATTTTTTAAGCACAATAAATAGATTTTGTGAAACTCGTACAAAATATAATGAAATTTGATTTGGTGGTATCAGGGTTCGCCCATGGTTAATAGAATTATATATCAAGACCCAGGTTCCACCCACCATAACCACGAATTTGGTCATATAGGGATTATGCTTGATTATTTCATGGTTTCCCACCTATGTTATCTAACCATTCATGGTTAAGAGTTAGATCTAAATATTTTGGATCTTACAAAATTTTATTAATAAATGACCCTTTTTCGATACAATAACATTAACTTCATTTCCACTCTTCTGATATGATGTGAAGACCATTCCTACAGACCCAGGAGTGACCCCTTGGAAAATAATGGTGTGTTGAATCCTAAACTCCTCAGGATGCACCTACTATTAGTCACTATCATTAGATTGCGTCTTTTTCCCTATCTTGGAATTATAGATCTAATACATTGGAAATGGATCTTGTTTTTGTTATGAAAATAGTCTTTTAATATTGTTTTTTGATTATATGAAATGATATCTATGGTTTGTTTTGTAATTTCAACCCATTTTGTTGATCAAATTGTGTTGTTCTTAATTTTCGCCTAAATTTGTTAGGTATGTGGTTTCAGTCTCGACTCCAATTTTTACAACTCAATGAATTTGTTTCAATTTTTTGTATTTCATTATGTTATCTATGAAATTGATTTCCAAATCTTGGTTGAAACAATATTTAATGATGGTATTTGAAATTATGGAAATAGGTTGATTCCCACTTTTCAATATTTCTTAATTTTTAAATGAGGTTATAAAATATGACTCTGTTTTGAATCATTGAAATGGTTTGATAAAAATAGTAACATTAAAAATGATATTTTATTGAAATATGATTGAGATAGTTTGTTTAGAATGGTTTTTACATGGGTTTATTTGAGTTCATTATATCGATGGGACACTTAAAAATAGGTTTGTAACCTTGGGGTATAGATGACATGACCCTGGAAAAGGGGAATGTGCAAAAGGGTCACAAGGAGATTGGATACATTTTGATTAATTATTGGATGTATGAGAAAAGGTTCATGAGTATGGAACAATCAAAAATCCATGAATGTGTGAGTGCGTGTGTGAGTCATGGACTGGGTACGAAAAATTGAATGTTAAATGATTTAAAGTGTTATTTTTTCCATCCTTCTGTTAGGTCCACTAGGCTATATACCATGAGAGGGGGGTGAATTAGGGTATGACAGATAAAAAACTGCCCCTTTTTTCATGTTTTATTGTTAGAAAAAACCCTCTTCTCTCTCCTCCCGATGTAGAATATAAATAAACTATAAAGAATTATCAGGAAAGAGTGATTTTTACATGGTTCACCCTCACTAGGATAAGTCCAAGGAGTATACACTAGTAGTGTGCCTATGAAACAATTCCACTATAAGCGCACTGGTGTATACAATATTGAAATGGACTCACTGTCTCTCGTAGTTTACCACCACTCACAATTACAGAACTCACTTCTCATTCAACTGATGTGAGCTCACTGGTTATTCAGAAGATCCACTAACAGTTTATAAGACCTATATGTCTCTTCCTTATATCTAATGAAATCTGTATCCTTAACTATTGACAGATGTGCTGTTGAAATCCAACTTTCACCCATAGTGGAATCTCACTTTGCACCGAGTGTACCGGGCAACTGAAATATTTATGCACATCCCATAGTGTACCTTGAACGTAATTCTCTGCTTTTGTGAGAAATTTACTTTTCATGCAACACTTCTTTTACGTGGAACACCCCTTTTATTCTCAATAAATTATTTTATTTCCAATGGCTTTTATTCAAAACCTCTATACTGACTCGCACAGATATCATCTTCTTTTGCGTGAAATTCACTTTTCGCGCAAAATTATTCTTTTTGCGTAGCTCTCTTGGGAAGTCCAATTTCGTGTGCCAGAGATCAGATACTATCTTTGTCTTGAGGTACATCAAATGGAGGGGGTCACTTTATATTTTTGTAAAAATCGACCCCACATGAAAAACCCTCTTTGGTACATAATCCTCTTCGAGTGCGAAAACCACATCTTCCACGCAACACCATTTTTCATGCACTACTCCAATATTTCATGCACCTTGTGCATTTCCCAATTATTGAGCTTCAGACCTCGAAGCACCTATTCAGCGAAAAACTTCATCCCTCTATTTCGCACATCCCGAAAGTATTTCGCGCAACACTTTCCTTTTTTGCGCACAGTGCAAATATATCGCGCACCTCAAAAATATTTCGCACGATACATTATTTTTCTGCGTACCGCGCTGATATTTCGCCCACTACGCTGATTTTTCGTGCGACACTATATTTTTTTTCATAAACCTATAATTTTTTTCTCCCCATATTATCTTTCACGCACCACTCCAATTTTGGGTGCACCTCCCTTTTCCAAAAACACATCTCTCCATTTTTCAAATTTCGGGCCTAGAAATTTGGAAAACACTTGGAAACGGTGCCACCTTGTATATGCTCTTTTTGTACCACTTCTAGATAATTCATTCCTTTTTCGAGATTGTTCAATCAATCATGGATTGATGAAATCATCCCTTGAACCCTAAAAATCACTATTTAAACCCCCTTTGTCAACACACTCATACATCATGGTCTTCTTTTTCAACAACCACAACATGGAGCCCCACTTTTTCACCAACCAAAATCATCTTAAAAATGCTTCAATGAAGAATTGAAGGATATTTTCTCAACGCCAAGGAATCATCATTAGTTTGTAAAACAATTTCAGCATTAAATTTCATTTTCATTTATTAAAAACCTTTAAATTATTTTAAATGGGTTTATATAATAAATTATATAAATTTGGTAACTTATTCTATCATTGTTTTATGAGTATGTAAGTCATTTAGGGAAATCCTACCGAATCATATTCTAACGCCATTATTAGGATCCACTGTGTGTTTGTAGATATGTTTTATCAATACACTTGTATCATATAATTTCTTTCATTTCTTTTGTGATGCATCATGATTCCTCTTGCTTGAATTGAATATGTGGAGGTGGGGAATGTTATTATATTGTAAATTTATGTATTTGGAGCCTTTTGAAATACTTATTCCATGATTCAAACACCCACTTAGATCATTCATTAATTTATTGAGGTTCTTCAATCAATCCGGGAATGTTGAAAGCATCCCCTGAACCCGAAAAATCCCTATGTAAACCCCCCTTTTTCAACACACTCATACATCATGGTCTACATTATCAACGATCAGAACATGGAGGCCCACTTTTTCAACACACACAATCACATCAAAAATGATTCAATGATTCCTTGAGAAATTTTTTCTCAATAATATCCCCCTTTGGGTTTGTTGACAACTCTTGCCATAAAAAATCACCACACGTTGATATCTCATTAAGGCTCATTCCAGCCGCTACCACTATTCTCCTATTGCAATTCTGATTGCGTTCATGGATTTAATTAAAATGTACTATAATCGCACTTCAAAAATCAGCAGTGTGAGAAACAAGATTTATTGAATAGTTCATCAATGAAACACTTCATTTCTGACAACATCTATTGATTCCAAACTAATACAAATTATTAAACTAATTCCAATTGTGGATCGTTGTAAACCTTCTCACACCATCACTCTTCTTCTTTTATCACGATTTGTAGCTGTCATTATATCTATTCATTGATCGATTACTTCTAGCATCATTTGATTTGAAACATCCTCTGTCTGCATACAACATCAAATAAACTTCATCATTCAACTCCCCTTATCCCATTGCTCACCCCCTATCATGCTACTCATCCTATCAGCATCTTGTCATGTCATTGACTAAGACGTTTTCACTTTTCTTTATCCATAGTTTCTCCCCTTGAAGAGTCACTATTTCTCCCCCTTTTTCAACGAACCCAAATGTCACTCCACTATGGTCTGAAACATTGTAAATAATACAAATTAGCACATTAGAGAAAATCATACCATCCCTTGGGGAGAGGGGTTTCCCAAATCGAAACGTTTTCAGGTGCGAGAAGTTTACTCCACTCCCAAAGACAATTGATACCTCTAAAAAGATTCCTTGGGTAAGGTCTTCATCATAATTTCTTTAACCTTTAGTTATGTAGGAACAAAATCCAACTTCAAGATTCCCTGATCAACCATATCCTTGATAAAATGATACTTTATCTCAATGTGATTTTTCTTGAGTGATGGATGTGATTTTTTCGGAGATTTATAGCACTTGAGTTATCACATTGGATTACAATCGGAGACATCAGTTCAACTCCCATATCATAAAGCTACTAATTCATCCACAATAACTGTGTGCATGCTTTAGTGGCTGCAATATACTCAACTTCTATGGTGCTTAATGAGATGCAATCTTGTTTCTTTCTTAGCCAAGCAATACATAGTCCACCAGGATAGAATGTACCTCCTCATGTTGATTTCTTGTCATCCGCTAAGCCATCCCAATCTGCATCATTGTATCACAATAACTATGTCTTAGATTTTCTATTATACATCAAGCCAAAGTCCACCATGCTCTTGATATACCGAAGTGTTCTTTTTTACTTCAAGCATGGGGATTTTCATGGGATTGATTTTATATCATGCTTCTTAGAAAGTGGTGAAAAAAATATCAGGTCTCACCACTATCAGGTACAATAAACTCCAAATAATATGCCTATATTCTATGATATTAACTGCCTTTCCTTTATCATCTTTCGATAATTTCATCTGGGTAGCAAGAAGAGTCTTCATCTCCTTTTAATTCTGCATTCCAATTCTTTTCAAAACATTATAGGAATATTTGGATTGAGAAATGAATGGTCCATTCTTTCCTAGTGTCCCCTGTAGGCCAAGGAAAAATGTTAGCTCTCCAATAATTGACATTTCAAACTCACTTTTCTTGAATTTGGAAAACTGTCTGCATTGAGCCTTATCTGATCCGATAAATATTATGTCGTCAACATAAACCAATACCATCATCCTTTGATTACTGTTGTTGTTGAAATACAGATTGTAATCAACACCCCACGCTTGAAATTGTGCTTCTTCAAGTACAGATCAAGCCTTTAGTACTATGCTCTTGGTGCTTGTTTCATCCCATAGAATGACTTCTTCATTCTACAAACCTTGTTCTCATCCTCATGAATGAGAAAACCATTTGGATGTTCAATATACTCCTCTTCCTCCAGAACCACGTTAAATATTGCAGAATTGACTTCCATATGGAAAACATTGAACTCCTATTGCACTTAAATGGACAGAAATAATCTTGTTATCTCTAGTCTCCCAACCGGTGAAAATGTATCATCAACATATATTTCCTCTATATGGGAGTATCCCATGGACACTAGTCGTGGTTTGTTATGAATCACAATTCCATCTTAATTGATCTCATTGCAATAGAACCACTTAGTCCTGATAACATTCCTATCAGCTGGCCTCGAGACAATCTCCCATGTCTGATTCTTCTCAATCTGATATAGCTCTACATTCATGTCATGAACCCAGTATTCATAAACTACTGCATCAGCAATGCATTTAGGCTCTACCTGAGATAAGAAAGATATTTGCTGCAGTGACTTCATTTTTCGTGTCTAAACTAGAGCTGATTGATCAATAATGATATTTTCCGTATCAATTTCAGCTCGACTCCATGGCTTGTGTGTGGATAATGAGTTTTCTTCTTCGTTCCCATCATCATTATCTTCTTATGAATCAATATCAGCCACTTATGCTCCCCTAGGTTACATTCATCTTCATCGCTTTCATCTGGTATTTGTCCACTGTGTTATTGAATAATCTTTTCATTCTGTACAACAATGAAATCATTTCTCTCAACTACTTTTCCCAGCTTTTTGTTAAAGCATTTGTATGCTTTTCTTTTTCCAGAATAGCCAAGAAATATCCCCTAATATCTACGTGACTCAAATTTTCGATGTTTTTCCTTGTCGAGGATGATGCACTTAGTTCCAAATTTTTAAAATTATTTTACTATTTTCTTTTTTCCATACCACATCACATATGGTGTTTTTCCTTACTTTGGACACAATAGAGATCTGTTATAAATGTAGATCGATGTCAAAACTACTTCCTCCCCAAATTTTCTCTAGTAAATCTTCTTCTATGAGCATCCTTCTATCCATGTTCTTGATAATCCGATTTCTCCTTTCAACCACTCAATTCTGTTTTAAATTTATCACTGAGGAATCATGATTCCTTATCAATTGTTTCTCAAGATAGTATTCTTCCTGACATTTTGTGAATTCCATTTCATTATCAGTACGAAAAATCAGAATTTTATGTCCAAGCATCAATTCGCACTCCCTCCAGTAATGTTTTATGCAGCTGAACAAATTCACCTTATGGGAAATAAAAAATACCCATTACATTATGTTATAGTCATCAATGATAAGAACATATTACCTATTTCCATTAATTTCTCATGGTGTGATATGACCAAAAACATCTGAATGCACTAATTCGAGCACTCTTGCTGACTTCTTTTCCTTTGCCTTATATGTCTTTCTAATGAACAACCCTTGTTGTGATGCATGACATGTGTGAGTACGATCACATGATAGCTTAGAGAGGTCTCTTGCTACATCAAAAATTACCATATATTCCAAGGACAGTTGGAAAAAATGACCAAGTTGTTTATGCCATAGCTTGTTATCTTCTTCTCTGGACAAAAAACACATATCTTCTACTCCATATACTAGGTTAAGATTTCCTTTGTACATTTTTTCTATAGAACCATTGACCCTTCTATTCCTTTTACAACACACATCTTCTTAATAATACTTATAGAATTTCATGAGTCACATAGATGACTGACGCTGAGAAAATTGTGACTAAGGCCTTCATGGTCGATATTTTTACCTTAAAACTCAGCATGGATTGAGACTTTAGTTCTTTCTAAAAGTAAGTTGGACCAACCTCATCTTGCAATGATGCAAATATATTTTGCGTTTTCAACTCACCTGATGGTTCATTGATAAGATGCTTGTGAACATTTTGATTCTTCTTTGGAAGAATCTTCTGTATTTTCAATGTGCTGTACCTATCCATGTGCCCATATCCTCCGCACCAAATACATTGTCCTTCGAAAAACGTAGTGCAAAAATGATTTCAGTTTGGATTCCACCTCTATTCTTGTGACCTTCGATATCTCTTGGCTATGGAACACACATACTATGGATTTCCAATCTTTCCCCAACAATAAAACCTGATATAAGGTGCATTCCTTCTTGTTACTTCTACACTTCGAGTTTCACCTGGGGATATTTGAATATTCTGATTCTTCTTTTTTCCCAAGTTAACCTTCAATCTTGGGATGGGTGGTTGCGGTCGGACTTCAATTTTCACATATTTTTTTCTAATCAATCCCTGAATTTTACTTAACATCTGATCTCAATTGCTGCTTATTTCTTGCTAAAATACTAGGATCCTCTTTCATATTTTTAGTCTTCAGAAAGACCTACTTTCCCACGAATGTGTTGGCAATCAAATATTTTACCTGGTCTTTAACATTTCTCCACAGACCGACAACATCCTCTTCATGCTCTTTGATACGATTGACGTGATCATTCTTTGTGTTTTTTAATCCATCGATATACCTTTTATGTTCTTCAATCCCGAATTTATACTCACTAACTGATTCTGAGTTTTCTAGTGTTGATGACTTGAGTTTTTCAATTTCATCAATCAACTGGGAAAACTATTCTTCCTAATGCTGCATATAGTGTTTGGCATCATGAACAAAGTTGTTTTCTTTCATTTTTTGGCTCTCCAAACATCTATCTACTAATGTCCATCCTTTAACTCAGCTTGGGTATCTATTATTCCTTCAATATCCTCTTCTTCGTCATCACCTTCAGTTTTGTTCTTCTATTGAGAACTACCAACAACCGAAACCATATCATTTTCTCCATGATCTTTTTAGTTCTCTATCACTTCAGTCTCCTTAGACTTAGACTAATTTGAACTGTTTCATTATTTTGAAAAGATATTTTCCTTCTTAAATAAATTTCTCTTGAGTGGTTTTATGCCTTTTCCATTGGCTGATGACATCTTCTTGAGAATTTTGACTTTGTCGACATCATCATCTTCTTGAAACATTATGGGACACATTGCTGTAAGATGACCAACTTTTCCACATCAAAAAAAATATAATATAAGTTTCTCTTTATACATACCTTTTCCTATTTGATGGTTTTAGGAGAGGAATGACATCACCACATTTGTTTGTTCTTCCTTTTGAGAATCTTCAATGGTGATATTATTCATGGACTTGAATTCCACTTTTTTAGATTTTCCCTTTTCCATAGCCTTGTTATCATTATTTCTCTTTTCATATGAAACCATGGTACTGTACAAATTGCCTAGTGTTAGCTCCTTTAGATCTTTATCATCTAGTACTAAAACCTTCAAATTGAACTGAGGTGAAGGTTTTCTCAAAATTTTCTTTACTATCTTTATATCTTCAATGACATCTCCTAGACCCCATATATCTTCCACAACACCATTTACATTATCAATGTATCCTTCAACATACTCATTCGGGTTGATTCTTACATATTCATACTTTTTCCATATCACTTGCATCTTGGATTCCCTAACCTTTTTATCTCCTTCATATATGTTTAAAACTTTTCCCACATAATATGAGATGTTTTGCATGACATAAACTTTGTATAGTTAAGATTGGATAGGGATCCCCCTATGGCAATAATTCCTTTGGCATATGCATCCGACTCTCTACGCTCAACTTCTGATAATGGGCCACTATTAATATCAGTTGTTATTCCATGAATTATTGTTGTGAACACATCCATTTTTAATGATTGAATGTACTATTACATCAAGTTCTTCTATATTGTGAAATTGATCCAGTCGAGGATCGGAATACCTTTATGATTAGTGACCTCCATTTGAGAGAGAAACAGAGATATTAACCTTTCCCTCTGATACCAATTGTTAGGTCTACTAGAATAGATACCTTGAGAGGAAGGGGGTGAATCTGGGTATGACAGATAAAAACAACTACCCCTTTTTTATCATTTTTTTCTTTAAGACAATACCCTCTTCTCTCTCTTTCTTGATGTAGAGTATAAATAAACCTTAAAGAATTCATAGGACACCTCGATTTTTACTTGGTTCACACTCATTGGGCTACGTCCAAGGAGCATACACTGGCAATGTGCCGATGTACCAATTACACTATATGCGCACTGCTGATTATATGTTCGAAGCAGACTCACTGTCCCTCATGGTTTAGAACCAATCGCAATTCAAGAACTCACTTCTCTCCCAACTAATGTGAGCTCACTGCTACTTCAGATGATCCCCTCATAGTTTATAGACCTGTAGGTCTCATTATTATCTCTAATTAAATTTGAATCCTTAACTGTTGATAGATGTGATGTTAACGTCCAACTTTCAACCACAGTTGACTCAAACTTTTCACCGAGTGTACCGGGCAACTGTAATTTTTACGTGTAGCCCTTACAGCACATTGCGCATAATTCTCAGCTTTTGTGTGAAAGTCACATTTCACGCAATATCCCCTTTACACGCAACAAACCTTTTACAAGAAACAAATGATTTTATGTGCAATATATTTTACACGAAACCTCTATACTTCCTTACGCGGAATTCTTCTGCTTTTGCGCGAAATTCACTTTTCATGCAACAGTCTTCTTTTTCGCGCAGCTCTCTTGGGAACTCAAATTTCACACGGCAATGCTTGGATACTCTCTTTTCCTTGTGATACTTTGAATGGAGGGGGTTAAATTCATATTTATATGAACAATAAACCCCGCGCGAAAAACCCTCTCTGAGTGCATAATTCTCTTCGAGTGCGAAAAACACATCTTCCTCGCAACATCATTTTTTCGCACACTTCTCCAATACATCACGAACCTTATGGATTTTCCAATTTTCGAGCTTCAGACCTTCAAACACCTCTTGGGAGAAAAACATCATCTCTCTATTTCGCGCATCCCGCAAATATTTCGTGAACCAGTTTCCTTTTTTGTGAACCATGCAAATATATCGTGCACCGCGCAAATATTTCTCACAACACATTATTTTTCCACGTACTATGCTCATATTTCACGTATGATGCTGATTTTTCGCACACCAGTATATTTTTCGCACACCCCGCTAATTTTTCGTGCCCCACATTATATTTCACGAACCACTCCAATTTGGCACACACGTCCCTTTTCGAAAAACACATCTCTTCATTTTTTGATTTTAAGGCCTAAAATTTTGGCAAAAAATGGAAAACAGTGCCACCATGTTTCTCTCTTTTTATACCACCTCTAGGTCGTTCATTCCATTATCGAGGTTCGTCAATCAATCATGGATTGATGAAAGCATACCTTGAACCCAAAAAATCACCATGTAAATCCCCTTTGTCAACAAACTCGTACATCATGGTCTGCTTTGTCAACACACACAACACGGAGGCCCACTTTGTCAACAAACACAATCACCTCAATTATGCTTCAATGATGCCTTGATGGATTTTTACTCAACACCATGGAAAATTATTTAGTTTGGAAAACAATTTTGGCCTCAAATTTCATTTTCATTGATGTAAATTATTTAAATAATTTTATAAACATTTATTATAAAAATTATACAAATTTGGTAACTTATTCTATCATAGTAGTGTGAGTAGGTATGTCATTTGGGAAAAACTACTGAATCTTATTATAACCCCATTATTTGGATCTAGGGTGTGTTTGTATATATTTTTTATCAGTACACATGTATAATAGTGTTCTGTCATTTCTTTTCTGATGAATCATTATTACACATTTTTGAATTAAAGATGCGGAGGTGGAGAATGTTAGTAGATTATGAATTTATGTATTTGGAGCCTTTGGCATACCTATTCCATGATTCACACACCCAAAAATAAATTCATGCTATAATCATTGTTCCATACTCTTTAAGGGTTTCTCATCCATCAACAAATTCATTACTAAATAGCCAATATACATGTTCCCCAATGTCACATGCCCCTATTCTAGGTTCACATACTCTATACCCCCAATGGTACATGGACATTATGTAGGATCACGAAGAAATAATGGACACCCACCAACTCATCTATCCATGCAAAAGGGATGATTATTAAAAACCACGGGTGAATGTATTACGTGTTTTTCTAGAACATCAATTTTATTAATATTTATAAATGTTTGATTTATAGATTATATATGTATCTTTTGTTGGAAATGTTATTTATGAAAATTTTGTCTTTATGGATCTATAAAATATAGAAGATATTATCTCTTAGAAACATCAAAATTGTTTGTTTTAAAAAGGAATTTTGTTTATTAGCATGTAATTTCTGAGGTTTGGTTCACAAATATTCATTACTAGCTTCACAAATGATTACATTGACATTTAGAATTTTATCATTAAAATGTAATAATGAATGTAAGATTTTTTTTATAGAGTATAAAGACAACTTTACATAATTATCAATAATTAATTCTCCTGAATCAGAACATGGTTCCTTGATGTATGGTGTTACTTCAGGATATAGTTTTGGAATTGTTCTCATGCATGTACATAGTGTTGATTCTTATGGCTCATGGTCATTGCAGTTGGATTAGAATAACTACCCAACTCATGATTTGGAGTTATCAACTATAGTCCTTCAATTTAGGAGCGATAATCATTACATATTTTTGGATAAAATCAGTGTGTTTACTAATAGTTAGACCATGAAACATCTTTTCTCACAAAGATATGTGAATATGATATTATAGATATGGATGGAGTATATCTTAATGTTTGGATTTGACTTTCTATCTACACCATGTAATGGAAACTTCATTATGGATACATTAAGAAGGATGTCATGTGTTATGTTTGAAAAAGAGGATTCATATCAGTGGTAGTTCATGTTGGTGAAAAGTTATGGTAATGGGGAATATGAATAATGGGTCTTTGTTGTAGTTTTTTATTTGATTTATATTTTCTTGATCTCTGAATATAGTCAAAGAGTTAGACACATCTAATTATAAATGTGTTTCTATGAGGCCAAGACTCAATGGTGGGGAGATCATTGAGGGAATGAATCTGGATTAGAGTATATCTTTTGGGTTTCAATGTCATATTGTTTTACCTTTTTCATTTCAGGAACAATATTTTTATGCTTACTATCAATTGAGATGGGGCTTTCCATCCTATAATATATAATATGTATAAGGATATGATTGTAATGGTGTTTGGGTTCTGGGAATGTAAAAGTGGATGAGTTTGCCATAAATTTCTCAAATTCCCATATGTTAATTCAGTGCACTAGTGGAAAGTATGTATGTTACAGTTCATTCATCTTAATGTCTTGGTATGGGAGGAGATATCTAGGTATTTTATGACAAGCCTCCCAAGGACTGTTCAAAACATGATTCCATTTGGGTGATTATTGATTTTCATGAAATTTAGTCCAATTTCATCCATATTCTTTAATATTATATGGTGGAAGAATTATCTTAAAAATACCTCGATGAATTGTTAATGAGGAATGGAATATCATTTTAAATAGTAGAAAACTGAGATCTAATGTTTACATCCTATTTTTGGAAATATATAGTGTAATACATGGGAACTCAATTGAATATGATTATGGTTTATCTTCCTCAGATGGATGGAAAATATGAAAAGATGAAAGAAAAATTGGAACACAAGCTTTAGTCTTGTGTAATGGAATTTTATGCCTCATGGGTTGATCATATACCATTACTACATTCCTCATATAAATATTTTAATCATCAGAGAATATATATTTATTCATTTGTTTCAATGTATAGATTTAATTTACATTATCCTCATTATTGGGAGGAGATATGTGATAAATCCCTAGATGGGTTGAGTCTTGTCCAATAGATAATGGAGAAGATTCTGTTGATCAGAAAAGAGTGGACACATCTTAGATATGTCCATAATCATATTCTGGTCATCTTTGATAACCGTTTTCATTTGAGGTGAGTGATCGCGTGTTCTTAGAAATCTATACAAATCTTGGGAATCATAATTTTTTGAAAATTATATTTTTATCTCTTCTATATATAGGCCATTTTAATATAACATTAGGGGATTTTGAGGTATAATAGTAGTAAAATATTCATGATATGTTCAATTTTCTACACAATGTGCTTCATTTATCTCTGCTAAAAAATTATCCTTATTTTTTCTCAATTCACCAATCCATAATGAAAAGTGAACACTAAGTGCAATTATCGCTAAAAATATGTAAAATATTCCCCCTATTTGTGATGAAAAATAATCAACTTCGTTTCATATTACATGTATGTCTCAACAGAAGAGATGGAATTGTCAACATGATTGTACCAAAATTCATGACTCAATTCACTATATCATGATAATATGATTGTAGAATGGGAAAATTTTAATTATGAAAAAAAGTAATTTAAAGAAACTATTTAAATTATTTTATCCTAATAACAATAACCATATCATTTGAATTTAATTCAATAAGATGATCAAATTGATTTCTTATAATCCCAACAAGTACAACGATCCCCTCTCATAAAATAGTAAGTGTGCTTTCCCTTAATTTATGAAAATTGAAGTTGGAATCATGATGAAAGAATCATGGTAACTATTATTTATGAAGTAGAATAAATTCCAAAATATTTGGGCCCATTTTATAAGTAATTTTTATCAATTTTTTAAACACTAAGTGGATATTCTATAATTCATTCTATTATAATCCCGACTCTTCACATGTTTAAATCTCTTTCAGCATAAGGATTTACAGTAAATACCATATATATGGTTACTCAATCCTAAGACATTTTAGATAATTTCATTATTGCAAATATTTAGTTTTCAACACTACAATACATTACCTTAAATGAAAGTGAGTAAGTGATAGTTATGGTCCGACTCATCCACAGTTGGATATAATTTTATGAATTTTTTCAATAATTATTCGTGTAAATATCAGATATGCTTAGAGTATTTATTGACTATTTATAAAATATGATTCTTATGGAAGGATTCCAAAGAAAAAATAACAATCATAGTACCCTTGTTTCATTATTTTACACATATCTGAGAAAATTTGTTAATCATATGTAGTATTTGTCCACTTAGTGTTTTTCATCTATAGATTGTTAATTTTACTATTTTAATTTTTAAAAAATATTTATTGTAATTTATGAAATTATGAGCACAGGTTATTTTTAAATATAAGGAAATCATAATATAATGTTAAATGTTCTATATAATTAATTTACTATAGTGTAAGGATAAAAATATGAGAATTTTTTAACATAACCTTGTTTCCCCAAGAGTTACACATCCATATCATCCACTTTCTAATATTTTAATACCTATTTCCTTTCGGATAATTTTTTTTTTATTTTTCAAGATATCTATGCATATTTTAATTGTGAAAATTTCATCTATTCCAAATTGTGTGATCAGTCTATCAATGTACCTACAAATCAATAAAATTAAAATATGATGGCCCAAAAATCAGAAAATATAAATCTTAAAATCCTTTTAATAACAAAAATATAAAAATGGTGAATTATATTTATTAATTTAAAATTAAAAAACTAATAATCGCATCAAAATGCCCAAATATATTGATTAAAGTTTGAATAATATAATGAAATCTGGCATAACAATATTAAAAAATATGCACTGATAAAATTCCATTTTTTTGTTCACTCTGTGTGCTCGATAAGTTAATTATATAGACAAGAAATATTACATTAAAATCAAAGAATAATTTTCTATATGCTAATATTAATTTTGAGATTGAATTTCCACTCTAAGAATTTTGACATGTAAATAAAAAAACTTTTATATCTCATGGAATTAATTACTTTAAGAACATACCATTAATTTTAAGTTGATAATAAAATCAAAAGCCACTGAATGGAAAAAAAATTAGTATGTTGTTGAATGTATCATTAAAATATCAAAATTATACAACAATTATTACCAGAAACACACTCAATAACGTGACCAATAAATTACTCAATGAATAAAAATTATTTAATGAAAATTTTATGTTTGAAAAATGTGATTAAATATAAAAATAAATAATTTTAAATAAATATCAATCTCAACCACCCATATTAGTAATTACAAGAACACACGACATGATGTGTAAATATTATTTATAACCTTAAAATAAATAATTTATAAAAAAAATATGACATTCTTTTCCCTTGAAAAGAATATAAATTCAAAAAAAATTAAAAAGTAAAAAATCAGATCCTACAAAATGATATATTTTCAAGAGTGATAATAAATTATTTTTCAAAAATGAACAATGTATATAATAAAATATTTTAACTAGAAAAAATAATAATCATAAATATATGTTTAAAAATACTTCTTTTTTTTGTACGGAACACATATTTGAGAATAAATAATTTTCCTATAATTTATAAGGGTATATCATATTCTTATAAGAGTTGTATGTTTATTGTAATTTAAAATCATTATCATATATAATCCATTGATATGGGATAAAATATAACCCTATGTACACATAAATGAAAAATTTATATTCAATATAAAATAACTAAAAATAACAAATATACATTAATTTTTTATACCCCTACATCTATACTATAAATTTTATTCAATGCATGATATGAGTGATATCTCTAGTGAGTTCAATGAATAAAATTGAAAAATGAAACTATTGTGGTATTAAGTGAAAAAACATATATTATTTTTTAAAATATTAAATTTTCACATGGTGTTATAATAGTTATTACCCACCCTAAACATTATAAAAAATACAAAAGAAACAAATTAATATAAAATAAAATCAATCAAAAACAAATATAATCTAAAGAAAACCACCAGTAGGGTTCTATTTTTTGACAATATGTATCCAAAAAATTAATAATTCTACCCATGTTTTTTTCGTTTATCTGGATTTCTTATAAAATACCACTAAATATTTTTTTATCAAGGTATTAAAAAATTTATATAAAATATAGTAACTCATCCTTAAATATTATTTCCTGGTATAAATTTTAAACTAAGTAAATTTTTTCTATTAAAAAATTATATATGTTATTAATAATTAAATATGTGGATAACGAGGAAGGGTAAAAATTATCATTGATAAACACCTCATAAACAACAACCAAATAAAAAATTTTGACATAAAATAAGAGGACTAAATATTCATCAATAGGATAATTTTAAATCTCATCTTCACACTTTTTATGTATGAATTAATATTGTAGAAAAATATTATAACCACATAGAGAATTAATGTTATGATTGACCCTAATATATATAATAATAACAATAACAAAACAACATCTTCTATAAATGAATCATCCCATGAAATAATTAATCATATTTTTATTTTAGGAAATATAAAAATCATGGGAGTATGATTAAGAAATTATAGAGGTATTAATCCTCAAATAGACGCTTAAAAAAGGAACCACATATATTTTATTGTCTTCCATTGAAATACGATAGAATTATTCCACTATATTAAAATGTCCATGTGAGGAAAATCAATTAATAAATTTAAAATATTAAAAAATGAATTTTTATTTAACAATTGTTGATATCTCAAAGATAATCCGTCTCCCATAACATTTTCTACATTATTCTACCTCTAATATTTAGAAAAGTTGTTTAAAAAAATGTAATGATACTTTAGTTTTATTTTTATGGGATCATAATATAGATATACAGGTAGTGAAATTCAGTTCCTGAAATCATTATATTCTTAAAATTGAACTTCTTAATCGTTCCTCACTGAAAATTGTTTTTTATCCACATTCATTATAATATAAAATTGTGAGGATAATTTACTCATTTAATCAGAAGAATCTATTATATCTCATGTGATATATTTTCCTTATTGTTCATTCATCCATTTATGATAAACAGAATTGTGTTCATTTGATTATTATACTTTCATGTAACTAATTAGTTAAAATGATTAAAACCTAGATAATTAACAAATAGTTATATGTATAATCAACGAAAATGTGAATATTCACTTCAAACTAAATATAACCCTTGAAAATAGAGAAAATTTTTATTGGAGCATACTAAGATGGTGAGTCAGAAAATAATTTCAAAACTCCCATGATATAGAAAAATGGAAATCCTCAAGGTTGTCTCAAAGAGTTATTTCCTCATCATAATGAAATAAAAAAAACTTTTCATTATTTTGAATTTAATTTGAATACATTTAAATCTTGAAAATATTTATTGAAAATAAATTAAATAAGGAAATTAAAATTTGGAAATTTTGAAATACTCATCTAAATATACTATCATAAGGATTTCACATAAAAAGAGGTGATATTGTTAAGATCATAATATTATACAACTCCAATCACATCACTCTTTATGTAAAACATAAACATAGAAGTCGAAAAATAATTAATTCATGAATAGAGAAAAAATATTTTGTGATTGAACATGTAGTCACATGTATCTATAAACAAAATTTGTGATCATATAATCATAAGGGTTAAGATAATAAATCTAATAATTGAGGATCCCTAGAAATATAAGGATTTACTCCCTTAAATTGGTTAGTGGGTTATACATTAATTTATAATGTTATAATATCACTAAATCATGAGACAAACACAAAAATATCTTATTTTAAATGGAAACATATAGATTTAGATGTCTTTTTCTCTAGACTCTCCATGCAGGACAATCATCTTCATCATTATTTTGTTAACCCAAGACCTCTATATAATTCATTAACGATATTTAGAACACATTATTATTAGTTTATGATAATTTTTTGCCTATGAAAATAGAAATACACTCCCCCACATGAAAATGATTCAATAATATTTTATCTCTGACTCATCCTAACATAGAAATATTGATGTCCTTGATTCAATAATCATGAATGTTACAATCATCTCCCAATAATGGTATTGACCCCCCATTTAAAAAATAATTTTATTATATAAAGTGGTATATATTCCAATGAAAACCAATCCCAATTTTTTATTATACACATATGTGATTAGTTGGGTTAATATTATATTGTGATTTTTATGGTTTTTTTCTTACATTGAATATTAATTTTAATGTAAAATATAATATTCTACCAATTTAATTTTATATGTAGAAATATTCAGATTAGGGTCTCTTAAATAAATTTCAATCATAATTGAACATGGATAGTACAAATTAATGAATAACACTTTAATGAGAATTATTTTCATGAGTTAATATTATATAACCTTACTATAATAGGTATAATTCTTTTATTGTGGCCATTTAATGATATATATTTATACAATAAATTTTATGGTAAATAATTTAAATTTTTATGAGATTTAATCGTACACTTATAGTGAAATATTATAACTATTCACATATTTAATAACTGTAAATAAAAAAATCAATAAAACTAATAAAGAAAAAATTTCGTCACTTAAAACTATGAACTAAGAATTCCAATAGGTAATACAGTAATAACAACCCAAAAATATTGATTAAAACAAATTGATGTGGCTTGATTTTTGATATATATTGAACATTATATTTAAATAATTTATTGAATTGTTTTATCATTAATGTGATTTGTTAATTAAATTTCTCATTTTCGATATGTCTAAGTGAAAATAGATATTCATTGAGCGTTTTATTTTTATTTGAATTTATATTGTGTACTTTTTATATATTTTCTGATTAGTATTTATATTCTTTAGAATTTACATTTGGGAGTTTTAAATGATTTTAAAACAAAATATTGACTTTTAATAGAATCTATTTTTTTTAACACTCAATTATTGATACAGAGTGGTCATCAAATAAAACTAAATATTTTATATTTTTTTAATTTTTGTCTTTCATAATTGTGTATTATGATTTGTTAAAACAATTATTTTTTAAAGTGTTCTGTTATTGGTTTTTTTACATTTACTCAAATTGATTAGTTGATATTAACATATAAATAACTAAAAAATTAAATTTATCACATTACAATAGAATTCTTGATATGAAAGACAAAGAATAAGTAAATGATTTGTGCATTAAAATAATTCACTATATAGTGAGGTCATATTATAGTGTCTCTAGAGATAATGAGTCATGTATTTTATTTTTGTGCATAATAATAAATAATAAAGTGTAATAATATGAAAAAGAATAAAAAGTTTCTATTTAAAAAAACTGAAGAATAATTTGAATTAAAATAATTTTCCACCTAGGTAATAGAAAACAATCATTTGTAAGAATATTTTGACCATGTACTCCTATATAATATTAACATGGCTCAACATATGAATTACTACATTTTATTTCATTGATTATATTATTAAATTTTTGTTATTTCTGGAGAATCATGTAATATTAAGGGTTCCTCAAAATCAGGTAGGATTGGAATGGGGAGATATGGACTTGATTTATTTTATTAGGGTCATCTATCATAGAGATTAATATTTTAGAATGATCTGGCCTAAATTTTTGGACCAAAATATTAAATTAATTTTCATGTTTTGTATTAATGATTAAAATTATAATAATATGGGTTGATTCACACAATATGGAATAATATAATAGGATATTTTATGCACTATATTGTATTTGTGTTCAATTGATTCACATTATATCCATGGATGAAAAAACAAAACAAAATTGAGTGTTTAGATTTTAGATTCATTAAAATATAACCATTCATATCATGTACTTTATATTTTTATTTCATATTTAATGAATATTCTTATCACTAGGAGACCGATATGTCAATTTTGTGGTGTTGGGAATGTGGGTAATTCTTTGGAATTTGTCAATGGTGTTTTGTCTTAGAGGGTGGATAGGTGGATAACCCAATTATTCATGGATATTTTAAATTAACAAAATATTTAAAAAATAAATAATGGAATATTAGAATAAAAAGAATAAAATTTTATTCATAGACTATACAACATAGTCTGGGAAGGTATTTATAATTCTAATGGATTTAGTTGAAACTAATTGGGGTTATTGGAAATACTATTTTATTGATTGGTAGTCTATTAAATGTTATTGTACTAGAATATATTGGAAAATATATTAGATATTTATTATAGAGACTAGACAAAGATAATATTTATGATATGTGAGAGAGTTATTTATCTTGGGACAGATGATGTTGAGGTTGGAGACATGGTAGAGACTGAGTTTCTCTAGATAAGGAGGGTACATTTGTTATTCCTTATTATTATTTTATTATTTCAATCATGAATTTTTCACATGTATATTATGTTGTTATGGTCATTTGTATATTAAATTAATAATAAGAAATATATTGAATTTATTTTATTATTTTTATTCATGTTTTATGATGCAATTATATTTTCCTCATTAAACTTACTCTCTTTGAATTCTTATTTTTCTATTTTTCATTGAATAACTAATGGGAGAATAAGATCTAAAAAAATTTCATTCACAAAAAAAAATCCATAACACTCATTAAATAAATTTATTTAAATGATTATTACTAGGATAATCATAGTGTGAATTTTATAATTTTTTTAACCCATTTTTTTCATTCATTTGAATATTTTCTACACTACATCAAATACTATCAACTGGAGTGCAGTAAAAATATAACTTTATTGTATTTAGTCATTATAGTTTTGTTATATAAGGATAATTCATTATCATAAACAATGAAAAATATATATAAATACACATATTTTTTATACATAATAAATTACATAAATATAATATAATATAAAATATAATAGTTTACAGTTAGGGGATAATTGGGTTGATAAAATATAATTACATAAGATATCTTAATAATCATTAAAATCATAGTGTATGGAAATATTAAAATAATTAATATTTTTCATAGAATACTTAATAACCTATGCAATTACATCAAATAAATAATTCACTCGAGTCAATAAAATGGGAGTAATAATAGGAATGAAACAAATTATATGAATCGATATAGTATAATGGTAAGAATTATCATCATTATAAAATCATTGGAACCATCATAAATATGTGGAAGAGGGAATAAATTGAACTATACATATAATTTGGATAAATCCCAATATTGATTCAACAAAACATTTGGGAAAAAACAAAGCATAATTTTTGAAGAATACTAGCATCATGTCCTCACAAGATATTTGTATACAAGTCATAACATCATAAAAAGTGACAAAATATAGAATCATGTTCATATATAATAAAAATAATATCCCGAGATATATCACATTAAACTAATGAATTATAGTTTTATATAATTCAGTGACCACCAATCACATTATAAAATGGTTATATTCTTGCATTCCATATACAAAAAAAAATCATATCAATCATAACATGAAATAAATACATAAGTAATGATTATGTTTCATAAGGGTTTTAAATGGAATGTATTGACGAATAACACATTGAGTTTCCAAAAAAATATAGGAAAACATAATATATAAAAATATGGTTATAAATAAAAATGAAAATATCATATGTAAATGGGAAGATAACGATAAGAATAAGTGGTAATAAAATGAGTTTTTTTTTAAATTCATTGAAAATAATAATAACTGTTCTATAGAAAACATCCTAGTGAATAAATAATTTTAATATAATATTATGATAATGTGAAAATAATTAATACCAGATTTTGGAGAAGCATTTAAAAAAATATTGACGTCATAAAACCAAATTAATTGATGTGTGTTTGATTTTCCCATTAAAAATAATATAATGTATCATTTTTTCATTTATTTTTAAGGTAAAAGGATTATATTTGAAATCACATATAATGTTTATATAAAAAAAATTATATATATATTTGCATAAAATAATAAATTCAATCAATTTGGAAAATTACTAATAAAGGAGAGTTAATCTATACATATGGATCGAGAGAGTATTTGTTTACATTACATCCTATATAGTTTTTTTGGATTTATACCCCATTTAAAATAACCATTGTTTATTAAATTAGTTATCAAAAAGTTTATTAAAATAATTTATCTTATTATTGAACTTTTATAACCATTATTTTCTCATATTTTATTAATTTTTTGTTAAATATAAAATGTTTTGATGATATGTTTTCTTTGTTTAATCCTATTTTTATTACAGTGTTGTAATTTTGGTTATCCTTAATTTATCTTTTATTCAAACTAAATGATATATATTATAATAAATTGATATATATTTTTTAACACAACTTATATTCGACACTAATCATCCATGTAGTTAGACATAAATAAAGTATTGACAAGTGCTCTTATGTATATGAAATATATCATTAACAAGATTTTTCAAAAGGAGGGGGAGTGTACATATATTAAAAAGATTACAAATGTTTTACAATATCATGATACCATTAATATATGATATTTCATATTATAAAAGTTTAATGTGGTATAAAAATAAAATATATTTGTTATGTATAAATATGAAAATAAAAAATGAAATTATAGGATCAAAAAATAACCAGTTGTATGAATATTTACTACTTTTCAATAAAGGTAAATCTTTTGGTGGATTTGGGTTGAAAACAACAAAAAGTAACTTCTATTCTAAATAGTAATAGGAAGAAATATTTGGAAAAAAACATTGTTCTCAAATATGTGTAAGGGAAGTTATTTTATAAGGAAAATGATAGAGTGTATTTTATATGAGGGGAGGGTTATTTTTGGTATGAAATATTGAATTAAATAATATTTATAATGTAAAGAATTAATATTTTTTTTTTAAAATATTAATTATATTTAATTATATAAATATATAAATATATATTTAATAACTCCTGCCCATTTATACATGGAATGTATTTGGTTTTTAGAGGAAATAATAAAAATGAATCTCTCATAATTGAACACATTATATTTTTTCACATTGAAAATAAATTATTAGGTCTGGATTTTATTTGTTTTTAAATACTCTATAATACATATTTAATTTAATTTTTTATCTAATAATTTAATGTTTTATTATGTTATTTGTACATCATTACTATGTCACAAAACATGTTGTATTTGAAAAACACTACTTTCACTCTTCACCTAAAAATTGATGTTTTATAAAAAAATAATAAAATTAACTTTTAGAGAAATTTTCAATGTAAATTAAAAAAATGGTATTAATTTTATCACAACAAATTTAAAACGTAACAGAATCTAATATTTAACATAATAATTACTATTTTTTATAAAATATATTAAAATTAACTTTCTCACAAATAAATATATAATGTTTTATATTTCCTAATTTTTATATATTTTTAAAATTATAATATTTATAATTATATAATTAATAAATATTAAATATCACATAAAATTAATTTTAACATTATATGTCTCTTTTATATTTCAAATTGTCAGGTTTTTATTTCAACTGATTGTTTTATAATTTATATGCATAATTTTACTATTCTAATATTTATATTTGTTTTGAATATCCAAAAAAATATTACTTATTTGTATAATTAAAAATACTAAATAATTTTTCTTAAATTTTACTCTATCCACTATTTTTGAAATTCTAATTACATTACATATGTTTTATTTCTTTTTATAGTTTGATTCATAGGAGATCAATATGATCCAATTTGTTCTATTTTGTTTGATTTATAACATTTTCATTAATATCCCATTATAATATATTCAATTTCATTGAGTATATTTATACATGGTATATATTGTATCATTATCGATGAAATTAAATGGTTTTGATTTATTTCTCATCCATTTTATTTTATTTCATAAAAAAAATATTCAATAAATTTATATTCTAAATAGAAATACCATATGTGAAATTACTATACATTATAAAATAAAATATTAATACGATAACCATTGAAAAACATTTTTTGAAATTAAGAATAGAACAAATGTGAGTTGTATGGGATGCGGTGAGGTAGCACCAATGAGAATTCTTCACAATTGTTTCAGAGACATAACAAACCTTCATTGAAGAATGTGAATTTTTGTGTCAATATAATTCACTCCAGACTCCCATATTTCACCATTTGATCATTGTTATTCAATTCTATATTATTTTTTCTTAAAATATTTTCCATTTTATTTTCTATTAACTTCTTTTACTCACATTTGCGACCTTTCAATTGATTATTGATTTTTTTTTATTTTTTTTATTTTATTATATTTTTTAAAATTATAAAATACACCTTCTTCCTTATAGGATTCAAAAATAATTTTTATATATCAATAGAGTAAATATTTAACAACATTTTTTGACCATTTACCAATGATAATTATTTAATACTAGTGATATAAAATAATTTTATTATCATTTAGAATGACGGAATCACTATACTAAATAATTTATTTATTAAAATTATTAATTATATAGAAAATAGTGTTACTATAAAAAATAATAACCCTGAAAATATGCTTGAGTTTTCTGAAATATGAAGATAAAATATCCAATTTATTAGTTCTTTTGTGCATAATAACTACTATTTCTTGTATTTTAAAATTTTGAAATAATTTTTTTCTTTGTTTTTATTTTTCTGTTGAAATACTTGTTTTAATATTTTCTATCGATTAAATGTCTATTTTTTGAATAAATGTTTTTCAAAAAATCATTAATCCGGTAAATTTAATGATAAACTATAATTTTATTAAAATATATACACAATAAAATTTAATAAAGCTATAATTTTAAACTATTACATATAATAATAGAAAAACAATACAGTAATAACTACCTAACATAAATAATCCATAAAATAGATTATTTAGACAAGAAATCACATTCATTCATTATTTAATGTCTTTTCGGATTATTGTTTTATATAATTTTTCCATAAAACATATAAAATTAAAATTTGAATCAAAATGTTGACACTTAAACTCAGTATCCATTCTTGACCATTTATAAAATTCTGTAATAAATAACTATTTTAATTTCAAGGAATATCTTCAAAATTTTTATCATGACCTCTTTCGGGTCCCTTGTCATCCCTTAATCCCTTTCAAAATTTGAATAGGTGGTATGAGAACACTATGCTTCGGGGGGGTACGTATATAATGAATTAAAGAAACATGTTAGTATAGGAAAAAATTATAAATGGATTCTTTTTAAAAATTAAAAATTGAGTAGAAGAAAATAATTTTCTTACATATGAAATTAACATAACCACACAAATATTTAAAAAAATTATAGAATGTCCTAAAGAAAAAAAAAATAAAACCTTAATTTTTTCCTTGGAATCATGAAACACACATGGTTTCTTTTAAAAAAACATTTCAAACATAAGTAGTATCCTGAACTTCACAATGATAATTAATCCATTTAACAAGCCGTATGAAATAAAAATAATTTTATAAATACACGAATCATGAATTAAAATAATCCTGTAGGGATATTTTCAAATCATATTAATGTTGATATTATAATCAATCTTACAAATGGAATATACTACAAGGTAAATTCCAATAATCACTTATTAGAATCATATAACTGGTAAACTCCCTCCCTTTATAAAATAAATTATAGAGAAAATATCAGGCTCAACCACCATCATGGGCTATATTGGTCTCACTATTCATCATGATTTATATCAGCCTCACCCATCATCATATAAAATTTACAAGAAAAATAACATGTACATAAACAATTATGTATTAAATATCTACTAATAAAATATTGTTTTCACTATTAAGAAAAACATTTTCACATATCGATATATCCATTCCTTTAAAAATAATTTTAGAAAATATGAAAAAAAAATTGTAGGGAGTTTTATATAATGAAAATATGAAACATTGTAATGGAATTAAAATAAAAAATAATATTTATTATGATGATAAATATTATTTGGGTTATTAATGTAATAATAGAGCATTGATTTTTTCCTTTTTGTTAATATTTTCTAAGATACAACAAGAAAATTATTCATTATGGAAACCATTGAAGGAAATTAAATAGTGATATAAAATGTTCTTTATAATTAATGTATTTAAAATTAAATAAAATTTTAAAATAATTATTAGAATGTTTATATGGATGAAAAATAATCATAAAATATCTCTTCAAAATATTTAAAATGATATTTTTAAGGTAAAGTCTCCTAGAACTACTGTCCAAATCATTATTAATTAATTATACTCTTTAATAATAAAATATTATTAATTATTTACTTTATTAATAACATTTTTGATGATTATAATTACATTATTTTATTCATTTTGTTTTAATATTCAATAACATAATCAATTATATTCATGGTGGATGTTTTAATGATATTCAGTTCGTATGTACATAATGACTTTGTTATGAATACATTAGAGAAATAGTTCATTATTTAATCATATCCAAAATAATAATGAAGATGTAATTATAATTTTTCAACAGTAATTATACTTTTAATACAATCATGAATGATGATTATGAGAAATGAATTATGTTACAATCATAGAGATATAATGTTGTACATACAAATGATTAACAATTTTATTTTTTAACAGGGATGTGAGAAATCATTTAAGAATCATTATTTCATTACATAATGAATATTATATATTAAATATAATATTATATATTTAAATGAACTTCTATATACCATCCATGCGATTTAATGATGAAAAACACATCACATTGCTTCATATAGGTTGTAATCCACATGTACGCATGGATGAACATTCCATTTTTCAATGGATAGACTTATAAAAAAATAGATGATATATTATCATATAGAATTATAATTATGTAATTAATATAATATTTATATATTAAATATAGGATTATTACTAGAATTTATATAATGTGATGGATAATAAATTTCTTCATTTTAAGATGGTGTAGTCTACCTCACATACGAATGAAGATTTAATTTAACATTTTATGAAATAGGTGATTGATATTGGTTATTTCATTAACATAATAAAATATCATTAATTTTTTTTATAATAATAATTATTTCATCATGGTTAAATAAATTCTAATGTCGGTGGAAAATAATAAAATGAAAATGATCTATTGTGAGTATACCACTTATATAGACAACCTCTTTATGATTATACATAAATCATTAACAGAATTATTTGATGAATAAAATAGGGCCCATTGTACATGAGTATGAATTTTAAAAATAGATTTTGGTTGGAAATGTTGGAACTCAAAAGGCTATTTTTTTAGGGAGAGGAAAAGACCTGGGACTTCATTTTAAAAATCGGATAGACGAAACAACTTAATAATAAAAATTATTAAAATATATCGATATATTAATTAAGTAAAATGGCTCTAATATAGTTCATATACAAATATGAGATGATATTAGGTCAAAATATGGTCATAAAATATCATTTATAAAAAAATGAAATGCCTTATGATTATAAAAGAATAAAATAATGATTGAAAGTCTAAATTAAATTGAACACTGAGCATAAATGACAATATTACACCATTTTGCATTAAATTTTTTTTAATTTTAAATAATGATACTCTCTTTAATATCTCACGGTGCACGCATCCCTATGATTTTTATGTTCGATAGCGTATTCAATATGTAACACCAAGCATAAACAACCCATGATATATATGCATATTAAAACCTACATATTAAATTTATTGGTATAAATGTGATAAACTAATTTAAGAGAGATATATATATATATCATAATAAATAAAAATTATTGGTAAAATTTTAGAGATTAATAAATCAATTTTTTTAATAATGTGATTTTATTCTAAAAAATATATTTTTTTTCAGAAATGAGATTTATATCATTTAATGAAAAATGTTATAATTAATTTTTTTTCCTTGTGTATTTTTTATGATGAAATCAACTTCATTTATTGCATTCAGATAATTAGAATTTTCTTTTTTCAAATTTTTGGTGATTTTTGGAAGATATGGATTTTCAGCGAATATTAATAAATAACAATTATTAAAAAAATAATGAAATTTTAATATATAAAGTAATATAAATAAAACATTTTTAATAAATAATTATATAAATTACATTTCAAAATATATTAATTTATATTCATATTAATATTATTACACATCTATTTTATATAAATCACCTTTTCTAAGAAACAAATCGCTTATTGAAAACCATATTTTTTATTATGTCTATGGGTTTTGTTTTAAAATGAAATTTTACTCATTTTATCAATTTATTAGATATAATATATATATATAATTATATATAATAATTTAAGAAATATTGGGTAACATTTTTATAATTTTAGTAAAATGATAACTATTTTATTAATAGTGAAAATACTAAATTTTAGTTGAAAAATTCATTTTTGGTATAATTATTCATAAATGTAAAGCATATTTTAAATTAAGAATAATTTTAAATTTCTTAAATTATATATCTATTAATCAAATTTATTTTATCATATTTTTCTTCATCTCGAAATTATATATAAAAACATTATAAATTTTTGAACATTTTCTTATTGGAAAAACAATTTTTCTTTACATCTGTTTTAGGATCCCATGTATTTCTAGAATAATAATTTTTCAATTATATTAATATTTATTAATTATATATTAATATTAAATTTATTTTATTCTTTTTCTGAGAGCACTCTCAATATGACACAACGGGTTTCCAAAAAATATTTGGTTGCACACAACAATGAGTTATACCAAAAAATAATATAATATTATTATTATTTTAAATGGTATTTAACACGTAGATGTTAAATTGGAGGGAATGTACATAACATAATAAAATATTATTTTACAAATATGTTAAATGTTTTTACATTTATATAATTAAAATGAGAGGCTTCAAATAAGAATGAATCTGATTTTAAACATTAAATACTGAAATATTATTAAAAATTAAGTTTACCACCTTTTGATAGAGAACCATTTTAAATATAGTTTTTGTAAAATTTATATATTATATTTGATAAATTATACTTATTATATTAATTTGGGACATAAAAATATACTTTGGCATATTTTTCGGTAATTTTATGATAATTGTTTTTAATAAAATAGTAAACAATACGACAATTTTAAGTGAAAACTGTATTTTCATTCACCATATTTATATAGTGAGATTATTATATTAAATGTTTTTAAATTTTAATTGGATTATTTTTTATAATTTAATCCTATCTTGTTCAGTGGAATTTATTTCACTTTTAAATTTAACAGAAACACATGTCAATCTTTTGACAGTTATTACTTCTTCAAAAATTGCTTTGTGGTATTGACAGAGAATTAATTTTAAAATAATTTTAAATTAATTTCCGTAACCTATTTTTTGAATTTGTAAAAATGGATTCTATATTTTTAATTATATGGTCCAAATTGTGCAAATAGGTACATTTTATTTTGGGACATTATGAATAGTAAGTTCAGTAATTATTATATTTACCATGGTTAAAGGCTAAATATGGTAAAAATGTATAAAAATAATATTATAACAATAATAATCTGGCCTAAAATATTTTCTAATGATATTTTAAGAAATAATTCATACCAAGGTTATCCTAGTGTCTATTTTGTGACCCCATGGAGTGACTTGGGTGTGAAAATGATATTTTGTAAGAATTAATTTAATGTAAAGAGAAATATAACATAAACATATATCTTTTAATGAAACCTTTTTATATAGGGCTATTTAACTTTTATATTTTAATATAAATATTAATTATATAGATAATATTATTATTTATATAATTTTATTTTATTTATAATTTTTAGACATTTTATAAATAAATTTAATTACGACACAATGATGATGTAGTGATTGTATCATTAATGAATGACTCAACTAAATTTTATTATAAATATTTAAATTATTATAATTTAATATATTTTATTCCATAAAAAAATTTGGATAATATTAAGACATTATATTTGATTTAATGCCTTTAGATAGAAGGAATATGTTTTTTATGAATTTATAAAAAAGTCATGTATGAATATTGTTAAAAATAGACATCATTTATAACATAAAACAATATTTTATTAAATGTTATTAAATTATTAAAATTTTATTATTAAATAAAATGGTTAGGATATGTCCAAATATGTCATATATAAATTTTTTTGGGTTGTTTGACATGATATGGTAATTAAATTAACCAACAATTTATAAATAACATGTTATCACAGGAAGATTAAAAACGTAAAATAATGGTTAAACCAAAAAGATAAGGATAACAAAAAAATAAAATCTGGTATAAATATTACTAAAAGATGGTTATTCGAACTAAAATCATCTTATGATATAATTAAATTGGTTGTAGACCTATTTTAATTGAAATTTACTTTATAATGAATTAAAATTTCAAGACATTCCTAAAGTGCCCCTCCTCCCTCTTATAAAAGGACACCAACTCTACCCATATGCACACACCTCTCAATCCCCTTGTATCATCCAAATTATCCCTAAATAATCCCAAAACATCTCTTAATTCTTTTTATTATCAATAAATTTGGTAGAAGGATATTCAAGAATGACTTTTGGATAAAATCAAAATAAGTTTCTCGATTTCGAGGTAACGTCTTCTCACATGTTTCTTCCATGTATTTTTCTTCTCCACACTCAATTATAATCATATAATTTTATTTCATAAAAACACTAGTATCATGAATATACTTTTATTTTTTATGAATGTTATTCAATCTACACTTACACATACCTCTATCCAATGCATCTGAACATACTGTTTCTATTGTATAGAGAACTACTACCCCATGAAACAATGATTGTTCAATTTTACCTAACCACATCTCATGGTTCCCATTATGATAGAAATGAATATAAATTATATATATTATATTTATATTTTCACTATTGTTCAGTATTTTTCATTTATAGTATAGCATTATTTCTTACATGATTTATAAATAAGATAATTTTATTTGAGGACATGCAGAATATCGCCCACCTGAACTGATATGACTCATTCATTCCATAATTAGAATTCATAAAAGATGGATTAAATGAACTTATGTTACATATATAAATTATTATATTATACATGAATTATAATATACCTATGTATCATTTAAATTTCATTACATTAAATATGAAAATGATTTGGAAGTAGCATTTACACATAAATACAGATTACCATCTACATAAATAGTGAATTTCATTTCTTATCTTCAAATGTTATGGACTATTATAAATACATATATAGTAGATATATATGATACTTAAGTCATGAATAATATTCTGGTGATGATCTACTTTCGACAATGTAGGAATTTACATAAAAACCACTTCATATTTGACTCAAGTACCTAATATCAACAAAAAGACTAATATGAACCTTAATAACTATATAATACATTGTACACGATGATAAGAAATATAAAATAAATTATAAAATTTTAAAAAGACTAGAATCTGGTATAAATTAACCTATGTTTATTATTCAAAAATATAAACAACGAACGCTACAACTTGGGCTCAAGGTAAATTATTTCCTCCCAATAACCATTGATTAAGGAATATTTGGGATTATAAACAATGTTAGTTTATAAAATTTATAATTATAACCCTTTAAAATTATTTTCATCCAATGGTTTTTAAATGGAATCTTTTGTTTCACAAGGCCTTTTACTAAACAACAAAAGGAATTTTCATTTTTAATGTACGTGTTGATAATGAACTTTCTACCACCATGAATATTATTTTTTATTTGGATTCAAAAAAAAAGACATAATGTTTTTAAAAGAAAAATAAATATCATATAATCTTTTTACATATTTTTGTATTGAAAAGGGTTTTTATAAATCATTGATTATATCAATATCTTAAAATGATATATTTTTATTGCATTGTAGAAATGTTATCATTACATTATTCTTGTTTTATGTGATATGAATATGTTATGCTTCATGGGAATTTGTTATATATATATGGGTGGTAACATGATAATCCAAGGGCGGGTGAGCCCGTGATTTCTCTCCAACGCATTGGGTAACGTTGGAGAGGAAAATGATAATGTTTCTCCAAATGGATTTATAAAATATATTTTGATACATATTCCAAATGATTCTACCTATGTATCTATGAATGATACAATGTAAGAAACTTATATATGCCACATGTTACCTTTATGATTCGTGATTTCTATGTTTTATTCATATCTTTTATTGTTTTTTGAGGTATGTTAATGAGCTTCTTTTTTATGTATGAAAATTATAATTTTGTTGATTTTTATATATTCATTGAATAATGTTTTCTCTCCTTTATTATATCCCTTACTAAGATCTTTATGTTTATCCTTGTTTGTTAAATTATTTTCACAGTGTATAATAATTATTAATATAATGGAATAATTGAATAATATTTATATTATGGAAATAATTCTTGTTTTTTATAAGGTGTTTTATTTTAGTGAAAACATTTGATAGAGTATAAGTGTCTTGATCATAATATTTGATATTTAATTTAATATAAATGGCCTAATTCTATAAAAAAATAAACATGAAAATATCCTCAATGTGATTTCTTAACATAACTAGGGATTATGAAATTATAAAGGTTGCAGACTTGTAGTTGGTATTAGTGGTCGGTTTAGACAACATTAGAAATTATCATATTTGTAAATTAATATCAATAAATTATTTTTACATTATTGTAAAATTGAAATTATATAGAATTTTATAATTAATATTTTTCTTCATCTAGGATATCTCTCTGTTCAAAATGTTTTTCTATAGAGGAAACATGGCAACTATTATGGGACAACATCAAGAGGAAAACAACCTACCAAAACAACAACTAGGAATGGTCGGAATTGGAAATGAAAAATTTGTGGAATTGATGGAAAAATCTACTCAAGCTATAAATGGTTGTTTTATCCATGGTCATGTTCAACCAGACCAACCAGAAATGAACATCTCCTTAGTGGATAATTTTATAAGGTTTCATCCCCTATCATTTAGAGGATCATCTGACCATGTCCTAGCTGAAAGTTGGATTAAAGAACTGGAAAATATTTTCAATGTCATGCGGTGTTCAAATAATCATAAGGCTAGTATCACTATTTATCTTTCTGAAGGTGAATTCGTTCAGTGGTGGTCAATGGTTAAAAATATCAGCGATAGTAAGGAGATTTATGTTATTTATTGGGATGAATTCAAAGATATGATCTTTGAGAAATATTTTCCTATGGCAGTTCAACATAAGATAGAAAAATATTTCATGCAATTGTGGTAGTATAATGACATATGGTCTACATTTGAAGAAACACTCACTAACCTGTAATGGTATAATCTAACTTTCATACGGGGTTTTGATATTAAAATCAACCATTTTACTCAGGATAAAAGCCAAAGTACCGAATGGAATTAGTTTATAAAGAGTGAAAAATTAATGAAAAATTTGTTAGATTTGCAGAGGAGGTGGAAATGGAGTTTTGTTATGATAATGTGTTCTTTGAAAAAAAAATATAAGAGTTTGAGGTTGGATAAGAAAGGTATGAACTCTTCAAAATTCAAGATGATAAGAAACATAAGTTTTTTATTTTTAAAAAATGTTGTAAAAACACACTGGGGAATTCCTTTTGAATTATTGTATGTGTTTTTGATGTGGTAGAATGTAAAATATGGCTCATAATTTCACTGAAAAATATCAAGGTAGTGGTAAGATAAATTCTGACTTACAGTCAATAAAATGTTTTAAATGCAATGAAATGGGTCATTATAAAAATGGGTGTCTAACAATGAAATCAAATGAGGAAATACAGTCTGACTACAAGAAAAAGGGGGTGGGGAAATCTATTACCACTACTCTAGTAGTTGTTGGGCCATCAAATGAAGTAGTATCATTTATGCTATTTTTTATTCAGATTATTTGAATGCGTTGTTTGATTATGGGTCTACACATTCATTTTTGGGAAATTTTCAAGTCAATTGGTAATTCAATATCAAGATATGAATCCTGAAATTTTTGTACAAACAAATTGAGTATAATTTGAGACAAAAAAAATTATAAGATCCTTCGTATGCTTGTTTTTGTAAAGAATCAACCTGAAAACCATATTATTTTTTATCTATTAGAGTTTATTGTTATTATGGGTATGGATTGGATTTCCATTTATACTAATAATATTTACTAGAGAGATAAAGAGGTTTGTTTTCAGAAAGAATTTCAGTTTTTATTCAATAATGAACCCTTTATTTTTATAACATAACTGGAATCATGGAAATTGGTAAAAGATGGAAATTAATTCTGTATTGAACATAATTTTTAAAATCAAATTAACCATTAAGATTAATGTTATGCTAATGGTAAATGAGTATCCTGAGGTTTTTTCTGATGAGTTTCCTAGTATAATTTCTAATTAGGATGTTGAATTTACTATTGACATAGTTCTTGATTCTAAGATAGTATCAAAAACCCCATTTCATATTACACAAATTGAACATTTATAGTTGTAGAAGAAATTTTAGAAGTTATTAGATTAAGGTTTCATTCGACTTAACACATCAGCATGGGGTGATACAATTTTTTTTTCTAAAAAGAAATATGGTTCAGTGAGACTTTTCATAGATTATAGAGCCTTGAACAAAATAATTGTTAAGAACATGTGTCATTTACCTCATTTGGATGACATTTCTGATCAGCTCCAGAGAACTCAATATTTTTTGATTACTGACATGAGGTTAATGTATGATCAGTTTAATATAAAGGAATAAAAAATTCCAATGATCACATTTCTTAATAGATATGGCCATTATGATTTTTAGTAATTCCTTTTTGGTTAACCAAAGAACCTACTGTATTCATGTATCATAGGAATATAATTTTCTATATATTTTTTGATATGTTTGTGGTCCTATTTATGGATGATATTTTGGTTTATTATAAAAATAAACTGCAGCATGAAATTCAATTAAGGATTGTCATTCAGACATTAAAATAAAATAAACTATATGAGAAATTCTGCAATTGTATGTTTTGGTTAAATTAAATTTCATTCCTTGGTATCATTGACTATAATGATGGAATAAATTTTGATCATCCTCAAAAACAATTGGATGAATAATGGACATGAATGACAAATATAAATAAAATATTCTGTTTTCATAGTTTAGGAGATTATTTCAGTGATTCGTTGAAAATTTTGCATGGTTATCTATCCCATTGACTATGTTTACTCGAAAAGATGTTATGATCATCTGGACAATAGAATGGGATGAATTTTTTCATAAATTTTGATAAAGATAGGAAAATGCTCATGTTTTGGCACTGACTTATAGAAATTCTGAATTTTTCACTTATAATGATGCTTCATTGAAAGTACTTGGTTCTATCTGAATGCGGAATGATCGGGTAATTTCTTATGCTTTACATCAGTTGAAAAATCATGAGTAAAATTACACTATACATGATTTAGAATTAGTGGTTTTTGTTCTTTCTTTGCAAATTTGGAGGTATCCTTCGTATGGTGTAATGGTTGATATATATACTTATCACCAAGGTTTGGAGTATATATTCACTAAGAATAAATTGAACATGTCATAGGGAATATGGCTGAAAATAATCAACTATTATGATTACACGATTCATTACCATAGATGAAAAGAAAATAAAGTGGCTAATGCATTGAGTTGGAAAAGTAATTCTGAATTAAAAAATTTTCATATGAAACGAGGTCCATCAATTTTTAATTTGATGAATTTTGTATTATAATATTTTGGTGAAAGGAATTACACTATATTGTTTTAGGTTTCAGTAAAATTTTCTCTGGAAGATGTAATAAGTAATGCATTGATAAAAGATAGTGATTTGTAGAAAAAGGTAAAATTGGTTCAAAAGGGTATGAATTTAACATTGATAAAGATGGTGTTTCGAGGTTTTGAAACATATTATGTGTGAGTTTTCGTTTTCAATTGAAGAAAAAATTATTATGTGAATTACATAGTATTCCATTTTTATTTCATCATTTCAATACTGAGATGTACAGATATCTTTGATATTATTACTAGTGGGGTGAAATGAAAAGATATATTGATGAATTTACCATAACAAGATATTTTCTCAATAGGTTAAACTAGAGTATTAGTTACCAAAAGCAATTCTTAATCCTTTTTTAGTTCTAGAGTGGAAATGGGTAAATATATCCATGGATCTGGTAGTGGGATTACAAATGACATCTTGTGGTAACACTGCAATTTTTGTTATTATTGATCGATTTTCCCAATCATCTCATTTTATTCTTATTCAAGATGATCTGCCTCTAGATAAAATTTTGTGGTTGTATATTAATTAGATAGTAAGGTAACAGGTAGTTCCCATATGTATTGTATCTAAACGTGATCTCAGTCTCACTTCTATCTTTTGGAAATGCCTTTAAAATTTGTTGGGTTCTGAATTAAAATTTAGTGCAGCAATTTATCCGTAATCCGATGGATATTAAAAACTATCAATTTAGACATTACATGATATTCTACGTGCATTTTTAATGGATTATCAAGGAAATTGGGAGAAAAAACTTTCTTTGGTTCAGTTTTTTTATCATAACAATTTTCATTCCAATATATATATGGCACTATTTGAAAAATTACATGGAAGGTTTTGTCAAACTATAGATTTTTGGGATTAGTATGTGAAAGGAAGTTCATGGGACAAGAATTGGTAGAAGATATGGTAGATGATGTTCAATTGATTTAGAAGAATATTAGAATAACTCAATGTTTGTATAAAAATTACCCAGATAACTGATGGATGGATATTTATTTATAGGTGGATGATCATGTCTTTTCCAATGTTTATCCAGGGAAATTTCTGATGCGTATTGGTATGAAATGAATACTAATTTCAATGCTCATTTGAACCTATGAAATCCAGGTGTAATTTTGATCAATTTCCTATAGAGTGCATTTAACATCATTTATATTCTTGGTACACAATATTTTTCATGTTTCAATTTTGAGAAATTATAAGCCAGATCCATATCATGCTTCGAGTCTAGAGGAAGCCCAAATTGAAGAGAATATTTCTTGTGAGGAACAAGTTTAGATTCTTGACCTGGTACAACATCTGTTGTAGAATAAGTTAATTCACAAAGTAATGGTTTTGTGGGAAATCCATATGGTTAAAGAGGCAACATGGGAATCTGAAAATATTATGAGGGATAAATATCCCCACTTAGTTGATAACTGAATATATTTGTGAGTATGTAATTTCCAAAAGGGGGGAACGATGTAGGATCTATGTATTTATAGAATAATTCTATTCATTTAAATTTATATTTATTAATACGATATTAATTTTACATTAAATGGACGTTTTTTCGGATATCATACTCAACACGAGACAAAAGAGTTCTCGGAAATATTATATTTCTCAAAACATTGAGTTAAAACAAAAAATAATATAATTATATAATTATTTTAAATGGTTGTTAACAACAGGCCATTATATATACATGATTTAATGGAACTAACTAAATTATGATTTAATGTATTTTTTATATTTTTCTACATTTATCCAATCATTATTAGAGGCTTAAAATAAAAATGATTCTAATTTTCTGCATTAAATATTGTAATATTTTTAAATGGTTGGTTTACCGCCTTCTGATGGGGAACCCTTTTAAAATATATTTTATGTCAATTTTTTATGTTATATTTGACAAAATAAACTTCTTATATTGAAGCAAGACATCCAAATATACTATGGAAAATTTTTTGGTACCTTTATGATAGTGTTCATTTTTAATGAATAGTGAAAAATACTTCATTTTTATTTCAAAAAATCGTTTTCATTTAATAAATCTATATAGTTATATTTTCATATTAATTTTTATTAAAGTGTAATTGGATTACTTTTTAATCATTTATTACAATTGTTTCCATTAGAACTATGTTCCTTTTTAAATTGTACATAAACACCTATCAATATTTTGATAGTTATTACTTCTTAAAAACATGATTTTTGGTTTTGACAACTAGAATTAATTCTAAATTAATTACTCAAACTTCATTGTTTTAAATTTTGAAAAATTGATTCCTAATTTGGAATTACGTAGAATATTGTTTTTGAATATGTTCCTTTTATTTATGGAGATTAGGAATATTGACTTTAATAATTAATTTATTTACCATGATTAAACGATAAATTAGGTAAATAAGGGTAAAATAATAAAAATATAACAATAATAAAGTACAGTAAAACTTGTTTTAATCATGATGGATGAGATATTTCTGACCATTGGCACCATTGGGTCGATTTTGGGACGACATAGAACTACTTGGGTGTGAAAATGAAATTTTATAAGAATTAATTTAATGAAAAGGGAAATATAATATAAACATGTATCTTATAATGAAACATCTTTTATATTTTGTTATATAACTAATCTATTTGACTATAAAAAAATAAAAAATATAATAATATATCCTAATTAATTTTATTTTATTAATAATTTTTAGACATTAAATAAATAAATTTAATTAGGACAAAATAATTGTTTAATGATTGAATCATTAATGAAATAATACAATAAATGTTATTATAAATATTAATGTAAATAAAATTTGAATATTTTAGGCCATAAAAAATTTTATTGGATGATATTGACATATTATATTTGAGTTAATTCATTTTTTGACAGAATTATGTTTTTATGAATTTGTAAAAAAGTCATTTATGAATAGTGTCCAAAATTTACGTATTACATAACTTAAATAATTAAATTGTTTGTTAAATGTTATTAAATTCCTAAAACTCAATGCTTCAATAAAAAATTCTTAGGATAAGTCCAAATATTTCATAAATTACATTTTTGGGTTTGCTTCACTTGATTTGAAATTACCTTAACCCACAATGAGTAAATAAAATGTTATCATTGTATGATTAAAAAGTTTAAAAAAGGTTAAACAGAAAATATAAATATAAAAAGATATTCAAATACTGTATGAAAATTATTTTATGATTCGTATTCTAACCTAAATCATATTATATTATAATTACATTTGTTTTGGACCTTTATTAATTGAAATATATTTTATAATAAATTACTATTTCCAGACATTCTGAAAGTTATCCTTCTCTATCTTATAAAAGGCCACCACCTCTACCCACATACAGAAACCTCTCAAGACCCATGTATCATCCAAATTCCTCCCAAATAAATTTCCAACATACCACCATTATTCCTATAAGCCTTACATTTGGGAGAAGGAAATTCAAGAAAGCGTTCGGCTCAAATCAAAAGAAGTTACCCAATTTATCGGTAATGTCTTCCCTCAAGTTCTATTCCTATAGTTACATTCTCCACTACCTATGATATTATTATATCTTGATTTCATAAAATAAACCGTATCATAAATATACTTAGAATTTAATATGAGAAGTATTAAAACTACACTTACACACACCACAATCTACTAGATACGATCATATAGTTTCTATGCCCGACGAACTACTGCCTCGCGAAATAATGATTGCCTAATTATTCCCAAACACCACTAATGGTGGCCAATATTATGGAAATAAATTTATATATGATATATTTTATATTTATATTTTCCATATTGTTCTTTATTTTTCATTTACATCATACCTTAATGATTTCCATAATGTGTAAATATAATAATCTTATTTGAGGAACTGCAGACTACCACCCACTCGAAGTGATATGACTTCTTCATTCCATACATGGAACATATAATGGATAGTGTTAATGAAATTATGTAACATATAAAAAATGATATTATAATTGAATTATAATATATCTATGTATCATTTAGTTTTCATTCATTTAAATATAAAAATTAAAAGAATGTATTGTTCATGCGTATATACGGCTTACCGTCTCCATGAACGGTGTGTTTCATTTAATATCTCTAAATGTTGTGGAATATTATAAATACTTATATACTAGATCAAAAAAAAATTATAATGTATATATAATACATAAATCATGAATAGTATTATGAAGATGATAAAATTTTGACTACATAGACAATTAAAATCAAAATAAGGTAATTTTTTGACTAAAGTACCGAATATCAACAAACAGATAGATACAAACTTAAATAATAATGTAATTTCTATAACAAGATGATAAGTAATATAAAATAAATAATAAACTTGAAAACAGTTCTAAAGAAAGTAGAAATTTTCATAAATTTATTATTCAAAAATATAATGAATGAACAAGACATGTCAGACTCATGTTAAGAGACTCTGTCTCAATCTCCTTTCATTGAGGTATATTTTATTTTATTCACGACATTTGTTTATATGGTTTAAAATAATACCATTTCTCTTTTAATTTAATTCAACTTATTTGAAATGGAATATTTTGTTTTATAAATTATTTTACTAAATTACAACAATAATGTTTCTTTTTAACATACACAGTTACAATGACCATTCCTCCACGATGAGTATTATTTGATATTTTACTTCCTTAAAAATGCGTAATGTTTTTAAAAGGGAAATAAAAACCATATACACTTCTTACATTCTTTTTTTATTGAAAATGTGTTTTATAAAGAAATTATTATGTCAATATCTTAAAATTATATATTTTGATTGTAATTTTGAAATGTTATCATTCATTTATTCTTGTATTATGTTTTCTGTTTATGTAATTGTTAATTGTAATTTTTTACATCTACTGGTGGTTCTATGATAAACCAAGGGCGAGTGAGACAGAGATACCTCTCCAATTCAATGGTTATCATGATTTTAGAAAACGTTAATGTTTCTCCTAACATATTTATGGAATATTCCATGATGGGTATTCCAAACGTAACTCCATATATAGCTATAAAAGTTACAATGTAAGTATGTTATGGATTCCACATGTTGCCTTTCAGATTTATGATTCCTATGTGTTATTCATAAATTTTATTGTTTCATGAGGTATGTTAAATAGATTATGTTTTATGATTGAAATGTATAATTTCGTTGATTCTTATTTCTTCAGGGGATAATTCTTTCATTCTTTATTTTATATCCCATGATGATCTTTTTACGATCATCCCCTGTATTTGAAATTTTTTTCATAGGTTATTATAAAGGGTAATAGAAAATAGTAATTCAATAATATTTATTTCATGAAAATAATATTTGTTTTGTTTAAGTGGTTTTATTGTTGTGAAATTTTTTGATAGAGTATAAGTGTCTAATTTGTTATATTTGAGATGTAATGTAGTATTTATTGTGTAAATTTCTAAAACAAAAAACCGGAAAGGATACTCAATTTGAATTCTTGATTTAACTCATGATTATATTATATTTTAGGCCGAGGGCTTATAGTTGGTGTCCCAGGTCAGTTGAGACAACTTTAGGAGAAAGCATATTGTTATATTAAAATCCATAATTTTTTTCATTATTATAAGACTGAAATGATATAGAATTTGAAGATTAACATGTTCATTTATCAAAGAGAAGTTTTTACTCAGAATGGATTTCCATAGAAGAAAAAGGGAAACTATGATTTGATTACATCATGTGTAAAACAACATACAAAATCCAGATCCATAAATAGTCAGAATTGGAAGTGAATAGTGTTTTGTAGAGTTAGAACAGTTGAATCAATCTATAAAAGGAGGTGGTATCCTTTCACAATATCAGCCAGATCAACCAAAAATGAACATGTTAGTATTGAAGCATTTACTAAGTCCACATCCCCCATCATTCATAGGATCAACTTACCACGTTCTAGATTAGGGGTGGATTAAATAACTATAAGTGATTATCGATATCATTTGGTGTTCAGAACATAAAATGATTTTCCTCACTATTTACCATTTTTGTGGTGAATCTGATCAGTATTGGTCATTGGTTAAAAATATCAGGGATAATGAGGATATTGATTCCCTTGATTGGGATTAATTCAGAGGTACATTCTTTGAGAAATATTTTCCTATGGTTGTTAGACATAGATTGGAAAAAAGTTATTGGAATTGAGGCGTGAGGATGACTTAGTGCATACATATGATGCACAATTAACTCTACTTGCAAGGTATGCTCCAAATTTCATACAAGATCTTAAAAGTAAAATAAATCGTTTTTACTTTGGATTAAAAACAATGTATCAATGGGAATTAGCATTTCCTGAGTTCGGATGTTATGAAAAAACATGATCGAGGTACGGAGATGGTGAAAAGAGACATTACTCATGATTATGTGTTATTTGACAGACAACAAAATAAGAGGTCAATGTAGCAGATAAAAGGGAATAACTCTTCAATAATTGATACACTGTGAAACATAAGATTGTAGTTTGGGAAAATTCTGGTAAAATGAAAAATGGGGAATGCCTCTTGAATTATTGTATGTTCATTCGATGTAAAAAATGGGACAAAAGGCTCATAATTTCACTAAAAAAGATAAAGCCACTGGTAAGATAAAATCATATTTACATTCAGTAAAATGTTTTATCTGAAATAAAACATGTCATTTTGAAAATCATTGTTACACAAAGAAATCAAATAATGGAAATCAGTCATACTACTAACTGAAAGGTGTGGTGAAATACTTTGCAAATATATCAGCAGATGTTGGGCAATCAAATGAAGTTGAATCAAATACATTGTTTGTTTATTCTATTTTTCTAATGTGTTGTTTGATTCTAGCTCTCCACATTCTATTATTTATTTGAAATTTTCTACTAAATTGGGAATTCAATCCCAACATATTAATCCTGAACTTTTGGTAAAAACACCAAGAAAAAATTTTAGAAAAAAAATTTATAAGAACCATCCTTTCCTTGTTTGAGGAAAGATTCTACCTTCCAATCATATTGTTTTACCTCTTTAGATTTTTATATTATTCTGGGTATAAATTTTCTATCCATTTATCATTCTAATATTGACAGTAGAACAAAAAAGGTTTCTTTTCAAAATAAATTTCAGTTTGAAAACAATAGTGAACCCTTACTTTTAAAAACATATCTAGAAGATGAGAAACTAGTAAAATATGTAAATGAATGTTTCCTTGAACATATTTTTGGAAACCAACAAACTATTCAAATTAATGATGTTCTTGTGGTAGATGAGAATCTTGATGATTTTTCTAACGAGTTACTATGTATAATACCTGATCGGAATGTTGAATTTACATTTGACATAGTTACTCATGCTAATCCAATTTCAAATCCCCTTATAAAATGTCTCAAATTGTACTATTTGAATTAAAAATGTAATTTCATGAGTTATTAGAGAAAGGTTTCATTTAACATATCACAACACCATGTGGTGCTTCTGTATTGTTTGTTAAAAATAAATATTGTTCAATGAGGAATTATATTGATTATATATCATTGAAAAACATCACTATTAATATCTTGTATGCTTTGCCTCATATTGATGAATTATTTGATCATCTCATTGGAGCATAGTATTCTTCGAGGAATTACATGAGGTTGGGGTTCCATCAATTGAATATAAAGGAAGTAGAAATTCAGAAGACCATTTTTCATACTAGATATTTCTATTATAAATTTCTACCTTTTCATTTTGAGTTAACCAATTCATCTATTGTATTTAGGGATCTTATGAATAGAATTTTCCAAGAGATCGTAGATAAGTTTGTGCTTGTGTTTATTGATGATATTTCATGTTTATTATAAATTTAAATGGGAGTATGAATGTAATTTAATGGATTTCTTGAAGGCTAAAAAATAATATAAACTATATTTTAAATTCAAGAAGTGTGAGTTTTTGTTACAAAAATTTACATTCCATGGTCACATTTTTTCAAAATATGGAATAATTTTTGATCTTGCTAAAACAAATGTTTTTGAGTAATGGAAAAGACCAAAAAATAAAATCAATATGAATGTTTTAATTGTTTTAGTATGTTATTACAAGATATTTGTTGAAAATTTTGCATTTTTATCTTTCCTAGTGACAATGTTGACTTGAAAAGGTGTTAAATTCATCTGGAGAAAAGAATGTGATTAATGTTTTTAGGAATTGAAAACATGATTGGTGAATGCTCTAGTTTTTTCACTACCTTCCAAAAATGTAGAATTTGATATCTTTAATTATTTTTCGTTGAAAGGAATTTGTTGTGTCATATTGCAGAATTATCATGTAATTACTTATGTGTCATATCAAATGAATACTCATGAGTTAAGTAACCTAACACATTATTTGTAATTATAATATATATTTTTTTCATTAAAATTTTGGCGGAATCGTTTTTTTGGTGTAAAGTGTAAAATAAATACTGATAAAAAAATATTGAAGTATATATTCACTCAAAAAAATTGAACATGACACACAGATGATGGATTGAATGAATTAGGGATTTTGATTGCAGTATTCAATACAATCCAAAAAAAGTAAATAATGTGATTGATGCATTGAGCTGGAATAGTAATTCTACATTAACCATATTATATATAAAATTTTGTCATTTTGTTTTTGATTTGATGAATTTTGGATTCAATGTTTTTTCTACCAGAAATTAACTTGTTTTATTTGAGGTTTCTATACAACCATTTGTAGAAGATATATAAACAGAAAGAACAGAAAGGAGAATGTGAGTTACAAAAAAAGGTAGGATCGGTTCAGAAGGGTATGTTACCTAAATTTAACATTAATAAAGACTGTGTGTTGAGGTTTGGATACACACTATTTGTTTTTTTGATTCGTAGTTGAATACCAAGTTATTTTGTAAAGATCATAAGTCTTTGTTTTTAGTTAATCCTCATAGTACTATGATGTACAAAGCTCTTGGGGTGTATTACTAGTGGGATAAATGAAAAGAGATATTTTTAACATTACCATGTAAAGACCTGGAGTTTCCATGTAATTTTTTTAAATATATGGAAAATTTACGCATCCGCAAAAATTGACAGTGTGTGATTCTGGGGCCCAGAGTGCCTGGATTGAATTTATGAACATTTTCTTCGGGTATGTTCAGTAAACATTTGAGAGGGTTTTTCAAACTATTGAACTGGTGCTTAGAATTGAAATATGAGGGCACTATTGAACTCACAATGCCGATATTATCTAACGGAGACTTTGACATCGACGGTAGTGGGTTGAGAGTGACAGATAGTTTTTGGGTTTTTTTGTGGAAATAATAAAATAAAATTTGCTCATATTTAATTTTATGTTTTTATAACCACCCACCATGTAGATGTTCAAGCGAGGGGTCCAACGAAACTAAACCTCTTCTTATTGATTTATTGTGGTAAGGACCACCCAACACCCTATTTATGGGAGGATAGGAAAAACCTCTCAACCTCCCTCATAAATGTAGGGGTAGCCTCTTCAACACCTCCATAATTGATAATTGTGCCAATGCACCTTATTATTTGTTCCAACAAAGTTAATTGGATTTCCCCTTTTTATAATTAAATAACATTGTCATTGGAATTTAATACGGTTCCCAATAAATGAACCGTCATAAATTTCATGATCGTTACCTATCATTCCCCCTATCCAATATATAGGGAGCATGGGAGGAGGATTTGGGATGGTTTCACTAGGAGACGAAGCACAGGTAATGTGACAAGACACCCAACACTTGGAGGATAATGCTCTCCAATGAAGAATGCTTCCCCCACGAAGAACACTAGTGAGGAACGTCTTCGACTTCTTCCATGGAAGTACTATGCAGAGGCAACTAACGTGGTATGTATTCGATGACCGACCTTCCGTACTCATCATCATTAACAAAAAATACGAGGTAGTGGTTTAATAATATTTTTTTATCACTTTCCATGCACCCCTTCTTATCTTTTGCAGGTTTGGAAAAGACATTGAGGGATTGTTTATTGTGCTTCGTTCTTGTGAACCTCTTTCTACCGCTCTAATACAAAGAGTGTGTTCCAAACTAACATGGGATGTCCTCTCCATAACCCTTATGTTGATTTTTGGTGTTCTTCAAAACATAGGAAGGTGACTAAAGATATGATGGAAAGGGTGCCGCCTCCCATGGCCTCAGCGTCCTGCGCCACCCCCATGGTGCCCTAACCTCTTGACCAAACTGGCCCCATGCTGCTGCCTTCCAAACCAGCCCCGACCGCGATGACCCAGCCACCGAGCCGAGCCGCCATGAACCATGCCCCCATGGCCCTCCAAGCCAAACCGACCATGCTCCAATGTCAGAGCCTTCCTCATCGTGCCCTCCTGGACAAACCGCCCTCACGACGAACCGGGTCAACCCTGACTGGTTCGGGTCAGACCGGACCCAGGCTCACTATGACCATTTACCTTCTCCTGGTCATATCTTTGGCACTAGAGGTCCGTTTGAAAAACCATAAGTAGCACTTGTAATCATGGACCATGAAGGTCCATTTGAGTATAGCATAGTATATTTTGGGGTATAGTCGAGATACGGTCAGGTTGGATCGTGCACAAATTCAATTGGGCCCATAGGACTAAAAGACTAATAACTCACAGAGTAAGCATCTGATTGAGGCTTCTTCTAGTGCTTTGAGACCACTATGATGTGGCAGACCATTGAGATACTTCTTTGTGAGACTTCATGATAGTTTTATTATTTACCAGTAGCTTGTGGAGTGGATCCTCCAGGAGACGAGTGAGCATAGTGTGGAGACCTAGTAGTTGGCTGAGTCCTGATGACTCAGAGTGACTCTACTAGCCCAGTGGGGTGCGCCATAGTGTTGCAGTAGACCCACAGTGGAGGAGAGCGCTTGGGGATATGGCAGACCCATGGTACAAGACAGGAAAAATACCTCAGCTGGCTACAAGGGGGATCACACTTTGTGATGTGGAAAAACCACAATGGGGAGCGCCTCTATGTGATGAAGCAGACCCATGCTACATGACCAGAAGAGTACCTAAGTAGTCCAAGGTTATTGGGAAGTGCTCATGGTGTTGCGGTAGGCCCAATGTACTCGATTGAGAAGGATTTCTCTAGCATCCATGGTTTCAATAAAGTGACTGTGGATGTTACTTGGTAATACCCCTAAAATTATATCCTGGTTGAGATGAGTTAGTTTTTCTGTGTTTTCCTCATGATTGAGAATGATCACTTGATAACACATATATATGTATGGGCATATACCAATGTGGGGTTATTTGTTGATATCATACTTTGCGGTTTAACCTTGAAGGATTTTGTAAGAACATGGGGCTCTCAGGATCCCTCCAGAGTATCGTTATACTCACTCGTTCATAGGCTATGCCCGCACTTCATTGTGATGGATGTAGAGTACGGACAATGCCGGCAGATGCTGAGAGTGTCAGGACTGGATCGTACCTGGAAGTGGACCATACGGCGTGTCGGTACCTAGAGGAGACGAACGGAAAAGGATTGCTTAGGAGGCTATAGGTACCTACCCTTTAGGATGGAATCCTGGAGGATGACTCAGTAGCTTCTTTTCTTTCTTCTCCTTTCATTGTATTGTTTTAATTTGTACATGCACCTTTACTTTTGTTCTTGTATTCTTGCCTTATTTTACTATCATCACTCTTTTGGTTATACAGTTTACTCTTCTTCTAATCTTTCCTAGTGTGTTTATAGGTTATATAGGAAATTCCTTCCATGTTTTAGGGAATTAGACCTTTGGTTCTAATTTTCAGCCCCTTGCCTATGGAAGGTGGGCATGGGGTTGTCTAGACAAGGACCCCCGAGGACGGTTAGTGACAAATTTTTATCAGAGCACTCGGTTCAACTACAGAACATAGGACTCTGATCATTCTTTTCTCTAATGAAATAGTGTTAATTGTAGTTATTGTGGTTTTCAGTTCAGGGAGTCCATTGTTGGTGCGGTGGCCTATGTATCCATATACCAGGACCCTGACTTCTAATTTCTAACTTAGTGCTTGAAAACACATATTGATTGTTTGTTTTCAGATGTTTTAATTAAGTCATCTCAACCAGGTCTTCTCACCAGGTATAAATTTTAACTGTAGTGCACTTGTTTATTTTCAAGATTCCCTTATGCAGGGAGTAGGCGGACGTGGAAGAGGTGCTGGTCGTGCGGCTGATGGTGGAAGAATATTCTAGATATTACTGCCACCACCACTAGGTAGTCCACCTCGACCACATAGAGTAGGTGGACACGGGAGAGCTCAGCTCTAGGCAGCTGAGGCCTACCACCACGGTGCTCTAGAGATGATACGAGGTATGATCTGTGTCTAATCCCTCATAGCTACAGTACTTATAGACATAGGTTCCGATTATTCTTTTATTGCCACTACCTTCATTCAGAGATTGGAGATTCTGACGGATCCGTTGGCTCGATTCTTATGGCTAGAGACTCTTATGGGAGGAGATTCAACAATTACACACTGGTGCTGGCAGTGTGAGATTAAACTATGAGGCAAGAGCTTTGTCTGGGATATCCTAGTTTTCGGTGTCGAGGCCTTACGACGTCATCTTGGGTAAGGACTGGTTATCTACAGTTCATGTTCATATTGATTGTATTAGGTGAAAAGTACGCTGTGTTCGCATGGATGGGACCAAGTTTAACTTCACTGGTGATAAGAGAGACTTTGCAGCATAAGATGATCTTGCTCGGAAGAGAGTGCAGCTGATCACACTTCAATTGGCTAGCTTAACCCTCATTGCTCTTGATGTGGACTGTTCAAGTTATCCTATAGTGGTGGAACAATACATGGATGTTTTCTCTGATGATGTCCTAGGTCTACCTTCTGGAATAGAGGTGGAATTTTACATTAACATGTACCCCAGAACGACACCGATATCTACACCAACATATCGGATGGCTCATGTGGATCTTTGTGAGGTACGGGTATAGTTTGAGGACTTTAACGGTAAGGGAATCATTCATCCAAGTGTTTCTCCCTAGGCAGCCCTGATTCTATTCTACAAGAAGGCAGATGGGAGATTGAGGATTTGTGTTGACTATGGACGCCTGAACCAGGTGACTGTGAAAAATATGTACCCACATCTGAGGATTGATGACCTCTTTGATCTTTTAAAGAGATAATAGTGGTTCTCGAAGATAGACCTCCGATCAGGCTATCACCAAATCAGATTACGAGACATGGAAGTGCATAAGATGACCTTCAGGTTTCGGTACATCCATTAAGAGTTATTGATTGTGCCATTTGGTGTGACCAATGCTCCAGCAGTGTTCATGTGACTCATTAACATGATCTTTCATCCATACCGCTTTCTTGTTGTCTTTATCGACGACATTATGATCTACTTGAGTACTGAGGAGGAACATATCTATCTCTTTCTGGTAGTACTCGACACACTCCGAGAGCACCATGTTTATGTTAAGCTATCGAATTTCTAGTTTGGGATCCAAGTGGTTCACTTTCTGGTTCATATCATCTCAGAGGCTATAGTTGTAGTATATCCAGTGATGATTGAGGTGGTACTTTCTTGGGAACCACGCAGAAGTGTGATAGAGGTAAAAAATTTATTGGGTTTGGCTGGATACTACTGGACATTTGTGCCAGACTTCTCCATAGTTCCAGCACCATTATCATCCTTCAAGAAGTAGGGGAAATCATTTGTGTGGTCAGAGAGATGCCAGAAGAGCTTTCTGAAGATGAGGCAGAGGCTGACAACTGCCCCCATCTTGAGGCTTCATGAAAAAGGCGAAGGGTACGTAGTCTACTGCGACACATCAAGAATCAGACACAGATGTGTCCTGATGTAGGAGTGAGCGCATGATCGCATATGGATGTCGACAACTGAGACAACATGAACTGAACTATGCTACCCATAACCTGGAGTTAGTAGTGGTGGTCTTCATCTTGATGATTTGGTGACACTATCTGATGGGAAAGAGTTTTACCATATACTCTGATCACAAAAGTCTCAGGTATATCTTCTCCCAGAAGGACCTGATCGTCTGATTAAAATTTTGTCTTGAGTTCCTCCAAGACTATGAAATCTGGATAGTCTATACTTTTATGAAGGGGAACTATTTTACATATGCTCTCTGTAGAAGATCTGGTATACAACTGTTAGGTGAAGCGACATAGTAGCTGGCTGCTTTACACATATCCATTGTGGATAGAGATGAAGCATCTTTTCTTCAGTCTCGTACATTCACTCCTCCACCTCTTCCTAAATTCCAGGAGGTGTAGTGTGGGGACGCTAACTGCGAGAGACGACACACTCAAATATCCACAGAACAACCACTTGATCGATTTTCTGAAGGTGGGGAGCACTTCAGCCTCTTCAACGAATGTACCATGGTACCAGTGTCACTTCAGGAGGAAGTTTTGAGGGAGTTCCACACATCCCCTATATCGGTAAATCCAGGAGTAGTGAAGATGTACCAAGATCTTTGATGACATCACTGAAGGCTGGGAATGAAGAAGGAAGTAGCAGAGTTTGTTTCTCGATGCCTCACTTGATAGCAAGTGAAGGTAGAGCATCAAGTTACAACATGCTTGGTTCATCCTTTAGATGTCCCAGAGTGGAAGTTGGATGGTATATTATTGGACATTGTGACATGACTTCCACGTACATTTAGAGGTCATGTTCATATCTGGGTGATCGTCGAACGACTCATCAAGTTGACCCACTTACTGCCAATTAGAGAGAAGGGTTTAGTAGAGAACATGGGACGCCATTATGTGCAAGAAATTGTGAGGCTACATGGAGTTCCTTCAATGATTATCTCCGATCATAAGATACGTTTTACTACCCATCTATGGAAGGTGTTGCAGGAGGCTTTCACGATGCATCATCATTTGAGCACAACATTCCATCCTCAGATGGGTGATCAAACTGAGCGGACCATTCAGAACCTAGAGGACATTCTGCTTTCTTGTGTCCTCAACATCGGCCGCAGATGGGAGGATCACTTACCTTTGGTGGAGTTTTCATACAACAATATCTATCACTCCACCATTTGGATGGAATCTTTTGAGGAGTTTTACGAGAGACCTTGCAGATCAACTTTGTGCCAGACTGACCCAGCAGAGTCAGCACTTGTGGGACTAGTGATGGTACAAGCTATAATAGAGAAGGTGCAGATCATCCAGGACTGGATGAAGATTGAAAAGAGCAGGCAGAAGTCGTATGCCGACAGGAGACAGAGTCCTCTAGAGTTCAAGGATTGTGACCACGTATTTCTACGGGTCTCACCTTGAAAAGTTTTGCAGAGATTTGTATGAGGAGGGAAGTTATCTCCGAGGTTCATTGGACATTTTCAGGTATTCAGTAGAGTTGGAGAGATTTCATAATTCATATCACTTCCACCTCAGTTTCACTGGGTGCACGATGCATTCCACGTATCCCAACTGAAGAGATATGCACACCACCCTTCTCAAATCATTGACCATAGAGAGTTGGATGTCGACGATGGGGGGACATTTACAGAGGTTTCAGCAGATATTTAGGATCGACAAGAGAGGGTCTTTCGTGGATGTTCAATACCTCTAGTTCACGTTTGATGGAAGCACATGAACATCGAGGAGATCACATGGGAGCGGGAGGCTGATATGTGGGTTCATTACCCACACGTGTTCCCTTAGTTTGAGTTGTGGCTTACGAGGTTGTAAATCTGAGTTAGAAGGAATGCAAAGACCCTGAATTTCAATTTATTTTATTTAAATATATTTGAAGAGTACGTTTTTTTTGAAAATTGAGGTCGCGTGATTCCGAGGCCCGAAGTGCCAGAAAAGAATTTCTAAACTTTTTTTAGGAATGTTTAGTAAATGTGATAGCATGTTTTTCTATCTTTTGAATTGGTGCATAGAATTGCAATTCAAGGGCACCATTGAACTCACAACACCAGTATTCTCTTAAGGATAATTTCACCTCGATGTTTGTGGTTCGTGATATAAAGTTAGTTTTTGGGTATTTTCGTGGAAATAATCAAATAAACTAAGCTCATATTTTATTATATTTTCTTGTAACCACCCGCCATGTAGATGTTCAGTGGTGGGGTCCACCGGAACTAAACCACCTCTTCTTGATTTATTGTGGTGGGGACCACCCTACCCCCTATTAATGGGAGGAGAGGAAAACCTCTCAACCCCATCATATATTTGGGGGGAGCCTCTTCATCATCTCCACAATTTTTAATTGCGCCAACATATTTAATTGGATTTCCCCTTTTTATAATTAAGTAACGGTGTCATTGGAATTTATGAAGGTCCTTAATAAATCAACCATCATAAATTACATGATCATTACCTTCCATTAACCCTCTCTTGTATATAGGGAGCTTGGGAGGAGGATTTGGGACGGCTTCACCAGGCGACGAAGCACTGGTAAAGTGACGCGATGCCCAAGACTTGGATGATTACGGTCTTCAATGAAAAATGCTTCCTCCATGAGAATTCCAGTGAGGAACGTCCTTGGCTTCTTCCATGGAAGCATATTGCGGAGGCAACCGAAGTGGGTTGTCTTCAATGATTGACCTCCCCTTATCCTGTTCGTCAACAAAAATTATGAGGAAGGGGTTTAATTCTACATGTTTATCACATTCCATGCACCCCGCTTCTTTTTTTTCTAGGTTGGGAAGAATTCTGTGGGGGGGGGGTTTGTGATTTGTTCTTGTGAACCTCTTGATACCTCTATAATATGGAGAGTGTGGGCCAAACTAACATGTCCCATCCTCTCTGAATCCCTTATGTTGATTTGCGTTGTTCTTCGAAACAGAGGAAAGTGACGAAGGCCATGGAGGAAATAACATCGCCACCTGCAGCCTCAGCGACCCATGCTGCCCCCGCGGCACCCCGACCTTCCGGTCAAACCAGCCCTGGCCATGCTGCGCCCCGGCCACGCACCGCCCTGGCCACACCGCGCCCCGGCCACGCCTCACCCCTGTCATTCCGCACCCAGGCTGAACTGGCCTCAACCGTGCCCCTCCAGCCCCCTAGACAACCCTCCCTAAGCCACGCCCCCATGGACCTCCGAGCTGATCCGGCCCAGCACCCCGGGCCGAGCCGCCCACACGGCGCCCTCCAGCCCAAACCTCCTTCGTGATGACTCGCAGCCGGTCTGTGACCTCATGGCCCTCAATGGCCCCTCGTGACCTACTGGGATGGGACTAGCAGGCCGGGTCAGACCCAACGTGTTAGTCCGGGTTGACCCTAACCGGTTCGGCCCAGACCAGGATGGGTCGGGTCGATCCTACTAGGTCGGACTGGACAAAGGCCTACTACGACCCTTTACCTTTTTTGGACATATCTTTGGCACCATACGTCCATTTGGCGAACCGTCAATGGCGCTGGTAATCTTGGAACATTACAGTCCTTTGAGTATACCCAACTAGAGTTTGGGGTATAGTTGAGTTACGGCCAGGTTGAATCATGCACGAATCCAACTGGTCCCCCGTGACTAAAAGGCTAATAACTCTCAGACCGAGAGTCCGATTGACGCACCATTTGTTTCATTGAGAACCCTATGATGTGGCAGACGACTGAGATACTTATTTTTGGGGAATCGGGATATTTGGAGTATCGACCAGTAGCTCGTGGATCATATCCACTCGAAGATGATCAAGGGTAGTACTGATACCTAGTAACTGGCTCAAACCTGATGATTGCTAACCGTTTGACTCGGAGTGACTCTACTAACCCAGTGGGGAGCACCGTTGTGTCACGGTAGACCCATAGTGGAGTAGAGTTCTTGGTTACATGCCAGAACCATGATACTAGATAAATGGAGTACCTCATCAGGCTACGAGGGGGAATGCACTTGGTGACGCGGCAGACCCATAGTGGGGAGGGCCTATATGTGATGTGGTAGACCCATGGTTCTAAATAGGATGAGTACCTTAGCAGTCCAAGGTTAGTGGAAAGTGTGATTGGAGTAACAGAAGGTCCCTTATACTCAATTTAGCAGTAGTTATCTAACAACAGTGGTTTCAATAATGTGACTGGGGATGTTACTTGATTCTACCCGTAAAATAAATTCCTGGTTGAGCTGATTCAGTTTTATAATATTTTCTTTATGATTGAGATGTATCATTTTATAACATAGGTATATGTATGGGGGTATACCAAAGTGGGTATATCTGTTGATTTCATACTTTTTGGTTTATTCTTGGTGGATTTTGTGAGACCTTGAGGGTCTCGGAGCATGGGAGTGCCAAGAATGGATAGTACTGAGAGGTGGAACATATGGCGTGTTGGTACCCAGAGGAGACGGATGGACGAGGAGTGCTGATGAGGCTATCCGTACCTACCCTTTAGGTTGGAATCATGTATGAAGACCCAATAGATGTTTTTATTTATTTTACTTCAGTTGTATTGCTTTTAGTTATATGTGCAGCTTTACTGTTGTGCTTGTATTCTGGTCCCTATTCACTTTCAGCACTATTTTAGTTATACATTTTACTCATGTTAATATCTTGATGTGTGTATTTTGAGGTTATAAAAGCAATGCCTTCGCATTTTTATGGAATTACGCCTTTGATGCTAGTCTCCAGCCCATGTCCTATGGATGGTGGGAATGGGGTAGTCACGGAATGGGCCTCAGGGGACAGGTCATGACATACCATGATATGTTTGATTTTTAAATAGGTTAATGTAGAGAAATGGTTACCAAAAGATATTCTTTTTCCTTTTTCAGTTCCATAGTGGAAATGGAAATTTATATCCAATAATTTCATAGTGGGATTACTGAGGACTTCTTGAGGTAATAGTAAAACTTGGATTATTGTTGATTGATTGACTAAATATTCTAATTTTCTTCCAATTTAATATAAACATTCTCTATAAGAACATTCTTTGTATTATATTAAATAGAGAGTTATGTTAAATGTATTTTTCCTCCCCAATGTATCTGATCATGATCCCAGATTCATTTCTATCATTTGGAAGAGCCTTTAGAACTAATTAGGCACTGAAATAAATTTTAGTATATCTTTTCATATTCAATTATATGTACAATCATAATGATAAATTTTACCATTGGATGATAAGATACATGTTGCTTCAATTTATTACCATGGATGTTGGGACTAACATGTTTATTTTGTTGCGTTTTATTGTAATAACAGTTTTTATTCAACTATATAGATTACACATTTTGATGCATTAAATGGAAACATTGTCAAACTCCAAATTTTTAGGATGATGTAGGTGAAAGGAAGTTTAGGGGACCATAATTGGAAGAAGATATGGCAGAAAATGTTCAGTGGAATCAGAAGATATGAGAACAACTCAGAAAAGAAGGAAAAGTTCTATGGATAACCAGAAAAAAGATATTTAATTCAAGGTAGGTGATTATTTCTTTCTCAACGCTTCACCTTGGAAAAGTGTGATTTTTTTGTTAAAAATATGAAATCTGAATCTCAGGTTCATTTGACCCTATGAAATACAAGATAAATTTGGATTTGTTAACTATAAAGAGGCTTTGACACCATGTTTATCCCAGGTAAAAATTGTTTTACATGTTCCAATGTTGACAAAGTATATGCCGAATCAATCTCATTTTTTGAGTCTAATGGTAGTTGAGTAGGAAGAGAGTCTTTATTATGAGGAACAACCCATCTAGATTCTTGACCGCAAAGTTCATGTGTTTTGGAATAAGGTAACTCATTAGGTAAAGGGTTCGTGGAAAATATATATGGTTGAAGAAGAAAAATTGGAATCTAAAAATCATATGACTGATAAATACCCACTCGTAATTGGTATGTGAATAGAATTTCAAGGACATAATTCCCTAATGGGGGGAATGATGCAGGATCCCAAGTATTTATAAAATAATACTTTTTCATTTCTATTATGATTTATGAATAAGATATTAATTTTACATTAACGGGACTCTTTTTCTGATAGCGGACTCAGACAAAAAAATGGGTTTCTTAAAAAGCTTATGTTGCAAAAAACATTAAGTTAAAGTAAAAAATAAGATTATAATATTATTATTTTAAACTATTGATAATTCCTAGTTATTGTATTGGCTAGAATGAATAAAATTAACTACATTATTATTTTAATTATTTATCAAATTATTTTACATTTCTTCAATAAATATTTGAATCTTAAAATAAGATTAAATTTTATTTTATGCATGAAATACACTAATATTTTTAAAAGGTAAATTTACAACCTTTTGATAGAGAACCCTTTTTAAATATATTTTTTTTTCAATTTTATATGTTTAATTTCAGAATATAAAATTACTATATAGAACTTTGTCATTAAAATTTACATTGGATAAATCTCTAACAATTTTATGATAATGATCATTTTTAATGATCTTTGACAAGTACCGATATCTTAGTCATATCTTCATTTTCATTTAATTTATTTATATAGATATATTATAAAAGTAATTGTTTTTTAAGTTTTAATGGATTTTTTTATCATTAAATCCAATTTTGGTCATTGGATGTAATTTCACTTTTAAATTGGAAATAAACATATGTCAATCATCTAATAGTTACTACTTCTTAAAAATCCTCTTATTGGTTTTGACAACATGGATTAATTTTATATTAATTAATGAAAAATATTTATCTTGAATATGAAAAAATTAATTCCATATTTTGAATTAGAAGTTCTATATTATGTGAATAAGTAGCTTTTATTTTGGTACATTATAAATAGTAACATCAGTATTTATTTTATTTACCATTGTTAAAGGGTAAATCTGGTAAATAGGGATAAAATAAAATTATAATAAAAATAATCAAATCTAAAAAATGTCCAAATACTATTTCATGAGATATGCATGACCATTGACATCCTTGAAATGATTTTGGAACCCCATATTTTCACATAGGATTGAAAATTACATTTTATAGAATTAATTAATGTAATGAGAAATATAACATGAACATATATATTTTACTAAAAAATTTATATGATGTTATATAACTATTATATTTGAAAATAAATAGTAGTTAAAGTTATTATAATATTTCCTACATCCTAGTATTTTATTTATAATATTTATATTTTAAATAAAAAAATTTAATTATGACACCATGATGATGCACTGATTGCTTCATTAATGAAAGATTCATATAAATGATATTAAATATTATAAAATAAATGTAATATGAATTTATCATTCTAGTAATAAATTTTATATATTATTTATTAATATTTTACTTGATTTACTGCTTTTTTTTCAAGGTAATCAGTTTGTTATGAATTTGTAAAAAAATAATGTATGAATAGTGTCCAAATTGAAAAAATTAATAACATTAAACATAAAATAGTTTATTAAATGATATTAAATTAATTAAAATATGTTATTTATCAAAAAATTTAGGATAAGTCCACGTATGACATAAACAACATTTTTGGGTCATTTTACATGATATGGTAGTTACATTAGCTGATAATGTGTAAATAACATGTTATCATGGTGAGATTAAAAATGGTAAAATAAGGGTTAAACCAAAAACATAAAGAATAAAAATATTTAAAACATGACTAAAAATTAATGGATTTTTTTATTATAACCAAAATCTTCTTATAATATAATTAAATGATATTTGGACTTTTTTAATAGAAATTGATTTTATAATAAATTAAAATTTCAAGATTTTCCAAAAGTGCCCCTCCTCCCTCTTATAAAAGGTCTACAAAAATACCCACATACACACACCTCTAAAGCCCCTTGAATCTTATAAATTATTCCTAAATAATATCCCAGAATACCTCCCTTTTTCCTATAACATGTACTATGCGATGAAGGTATTTCATAACATCCTTTTGGCTCAAATCAAAAGTACTTACCCGATTTAGAGGAAACATCTTCACTCAAGTTCATTTCATTAATTTTCATTCTACACTCTGAAGATATTCTTATACATTTATTAAATAAAAATCCCATTATCCTCAATATACTAGTATTTTTTTATGATAATTATTCAAACTACACTTATGCACACCCCGATCTAATATATAATAATATATTGTTTCTCTGTACAACCAACTACTGCCCCACGAAACGATGATTAATCAATTTTTACCCTAACACCTCCTTTGGTGTCCATTATGATAGAACTATATTTATAAATTATATAAATTATATTTATATTTTGTCTATGGTTTTTTATTTTTCATTTTTATAATTCATTTATTCTTTCCACAATGTGTAAATGAGATAATTTAATTTGTGGAAGTGAAGACTACCACCCTCTCAAAATGATATGAATTAATCATGCCATACCTGGAACATATAAAGGATAGAGTTAATGAAATTATGTAACAAATATAAAATACGATATTATAATTAATTTATATTATACGTATTAATCCTTTAATTTGTATTCCTTTAAATATGAAAAATAAATAAAGTACCATTCATGTATATGTATGTCTTACCATCTCCCGGAACGATGCATTAATTCTATTATATAAAAATGTTTTAGACTACTATATATAAAAATATAATTAATATAAATAAATTTATTCTCGATATATATGATAAGTAAATCATGAATAATATTCTGGTGATCGTTGAATTTTGACAACATGGACTATTTACATAAAAAATAGTTCATTTTTGACACATGTGAAAAATATCAACCAAACAACAAGATGTGAACATAAATAATTGGATAATTTTTATAGAATGATGATAAGTAATAAAAAATTAATAATAAACAATAAAAAGGTTATGAAGAATGTATATATTAAGCTAATTATTTTATTCTGAAATATAAATAATGAATGAGACAAGTTGAACTCATGGTAAGGGACTTTTCCACAATCTCAATTTATTGAGGCATGCCAGGGTTTATACATGACCTTATTTTATATGGTGCATAATTATACCCTTTTTCTTTTAATTTTATTCAATGGTTTTCAAAATGAATCATTTGTTTTACAATGCATTTTATTAAACGTCCAAGGAAATATTTATTTTAATCGTACACGGTGACAATGAGCTTTCCACCACTATGAATATTATTTGATATTTGATTACTATAACAAGTCGTAATTTGATTAAAAGGAAAATAAATATTATATAACCGTTTTTACATATTTTGGTATTGAAAATGGTTTTGAGAAATCATTGATTGGGTCAATATTATGAAATTATATATTGTGATTGTAATGTGTGAATGGTATCTTTTCTTTATGCTTCTTTTATATGTTTTGAATATGTTATAGTTCTTCAGAATAGTTTACGTATAAAGATGGTTTGGTGATAAACCAAGGGAGGGTGTGCCCAAGATAGCTCTCCAATGCATTGGGAAACATGTTGTAGGAAAATGTTATTTTTTCTGCTATGATATTTAGGGAATATATTTTGATGAGTATTCCAAATGTAACTCACTATGTAGTTTTCCAAGCTGTAATGTAAAGATTTTATAGATTCTACATGTCGCCTTTATGATTTATGATTTCTATTTTTTATTTATAAATCTAATGAGTTTAGGAGGTATGCTAAAGAGATTATGTTTTATGATTGAAAATAATGATTTATATGATTGTATGTATTCATGGAATAATGTTTTCATTCTTTATTTTATATACCTTACAATGATTTTTATCATCATCACAATTATTGAAATGTTTTTCATGCTGTGTATTGAAGGGTAAGTGAAAGAACGAATTCATGAAGATTTATATAAGGAGAATAATTATTGTTTTATTTAAGGTGATATATTTTTGTAAAAAAATTGGATAGAGTAGAATTGTATAATTTTTAATATTTGAGAAGAAATGTAATTGTTATGTCTTACTTCTATAAAACTATAAACCTAGAAACATAATTAATATGAGTTCTTTACTTAACTAATGATTATGTGATGTTTAAGGCTAGAGCCTTACATAAATAGGATTAATTTGATAATCAATTATTACACTTTTATGTAATTAATTTTTAAAAATGCATTCAATATTTATAATCATAATTATTTATAATATTAATATGTTAAACATAATTTTTTACAAAAATGAATAATGAAAATAGTTAAAATTATTTACCATGATTAAGGTAAAAAATTGGTTTTGTAGTGTTAAACTAAATAAGAATCATTAAAATTACCTAAAAATTATATAAAATATGTTTTATGTACATACTACTATATTATATATTATATTTTTATTTTATTATTTTTTATTTCACCCATTTTACATTAATAATCATTGGTGGTATTATTTAATTTCAAAATTTAAAATCGTGCCACTAACCTCACTTATATAATGTCACCCCTATCCTTTACACCTCACACCGTAAAATAATATTTCTCAACTATTATATGAGAAAATAACTTCACAAATTCCTAATCATATCCTATAATCCTTATTTAGGACATAAAGGCAATCTACAAAGGCTTTTGGTGAACACCTAAGGAGGTTAGCTAAAAAAGATATAACATATCTCAAGGAGCATTATAATTTTATTTATTCCTCCACCTCATAAATTATTCTTAAAACATTTTTACATAAAAATATAATTAATTTATACATACTGACTTTTTTTAATGTAATAAACGACAACCATCATTAATTCCAGAAAATGTATTTCAAAATCATCATTTCTATGATTGATGGAATGCCCCCCCCACCACCACGAACAGATGTCATTAATTTTTCCATTATCACCTACCAAATATGGTTATGATGATGGTCATAATGTCTGTATATATATATATGTGATATTTTAAAAAAAATTATACCATTAAATTCTAATAATGTAAATTTTGAAGAGATAAAATAATTTTTCACCGATGTGCTGGGGTCTACCATATCGTGATATGATGTGTTTCATTTTTAGTAATTATTTACATGGAATCTATTAATGATAATGTTAATGAATATATATGATATAAATGTAAAAATTATGAAATTAATTACATATTAATATTTATAAGATGATAATTTATAAATTTTTACACAAAAAATGATAACATTGTTCATGTATGTGTGGACTACCACCTCTATTAAGCGATGTGACTTTATATTCATAATAAAACAAAATAAATGATATATATAAGTACATTTAAATATAAAATATGAAATTTGTGAAATTAAAAACCTTCTTTAAAAAAATATAATTACTTAACTTATTTATATGATGATCATTGGAAAATGGAAATCATTACTCATGTGTACATATAACACACCATCTCCAAGAGCAAAACATACAACATATTTTAGAAAAAATAATATTTTTTTTGAAAGTAAAAAACATATATAAATATGATAATTATTTAATTTTTATTATTCTAGAAAATATGAAACTATAAAATATTAAAAATAACAAGAACATTCATATTAAACCTTGATTGGGGAAATAATGAAATTAACAGAATAAACAATGAAAATAATTAATGTTTTTTTATGAATTAATGATACGATGTCATAAAATGATCATTTATGATAAAATAAAAAACATGGTTATTAATTATGTTAATAACAGGTTTAAAATCACTAAAAAATTTATTAAATCATGTTAAATAAAAAATGATGCGTGCGGTAAGGGATTTCAATCTCACGTTTTTACATCTGTGAGGCACATTACATATTCAAAACCTATTTATTTTATGTTATGTATATAATACATATTAATGATTTTATAATTCATTAAATTATTTATTAAAAATAATTTTAACCATTTATTACTTTATTTAAAAAAAATTGAAATGAATCTTAATTTATGTTTCAAAACAATTATTGTTTTTAGTTTACTAATAATTTGAAAATAATACTTGTTTTATCATAAAAATTATGAATGAACACTTCTATTTTGATCAAAATTATTTTCATTTAATATTAATCTAAAATCATTGAATGAAATTTCAAATGAAAATAATTTTTTTTTTACTTTTTCATAAAATATTTTTCAAAATAGAAAGGAATTTTTCATTAAAATATGTATTAAATTATTTGTTTATAGAATCATTTACACGAATTCAAGGTTATTTTTAAGGAAACTCATTTTTTCCATCTTTTTAATTAAATTTTTAAAGTGGAGGTTTATATTTCTAAAAATTACACAAGTGATATATTAATGTTTTTCCCATTAATGAACTCCATCAACATATATTATTACTTTTGATCAAATGGGAATATATTTTTTGTATTAAATACTCATTATTTCATTGTTTATAATATTATTGTTTTAATGAAATTTTAATAAATCCCATATCTCTTCCATAGGTTTATCGTGATTGAAATATATTGTCTCGGAACCCATTTTTTCCATTAGTTCAATAGTTTTCAAGGAGACTATGGTGTAAATAGTTTTTCATCTATGGTTTAATCAGTTTTCAAAGACATATTTATAACCGCGTTTTATTTTACACGCTTTAATCATGTTTTAATGTTGTTTTTATAGAACTCATTTACCTTCTATGGTTTAATCATGTTTCAAGGAAAAATTATAGAAGCCTTTTATTTTCCATGACTCAATCATTTCTCAAAGTGATTATTGTTGATTCCATTTGATTTTCAACATGTTACTCATGTTATAAGAATAATAATTGTATTATGATTTTTAAAATGATGTATTATATTTATGCACATTAGTTGTGGTTATTTATCATTATAAATGATGTGTGTGTCTAGATAGCTCCTGGTGAGGTCATTATAGAATATATGATGGGTGAACACTTATTTTACTAGGAGAGATCCTAATATAATATATGATGGTGAACTAATATACAATCAAGGGAGTCATTTATAGATTATATTATGTGTGTATCCAAATAGAATTGGGTGTTCTTGATATATATTATATGAGGGGAAATCCCAGATAGAACTGTAAAACATTTGGTAATAATTATTTCCCCATAATATTTATATTAAAAGTTGAAAATATAGATAATTTAATTATAGTGGTACTGTAAGTGATCTACGACAATGATGTTGCAAGATACCAACACATTTTATCGATTATTACCATGAATTAATAGTTTTTCCCTTGGTAATGATTAATATCACAAGGATCGTGATTATTAATTTCAATGAATATTTACTTTGTTAAATCTATAATCCATGATTCATGATTGACGATTAAAGTATTGATGGGAATAAGTACCATTATGAATCACTCATTCACTCTGATTTTCTTAAACCTTACTATATGAGCATCTTGCGTTAATTGATAAAATTATATTATAAATCCATAGGTTTACACTAAATGATCATTTCAACTCACCCTTCGTATCTTTTTTCCCCATGTTATTGAGACATTATTACAAATTAATTATGACATGGATGAATTCAAATGGATAATGTTAGTGACCTAATATGGAATAAAAAAAATCCTAATATAGTGTGAAGGATAATCTCATGAATTAATTTTCATTTTTTATGTATGATTTTTCATTAATTCCCCAAAACTCTAAATCTAATAAGTCGTAGAGAATGTAAGTGGTAATATTTTCACATTTTACATTGTATGTTTTTGATGCTAAAAACCAATTAAACTATATTAGTATCAATATTTAAAAAAGTAATGTTTTTGATTTCATCACCAGATTATAGAGTATGGATTTGAGGCTGTCACCGCGCAGTCCGCCCAGGTGTCATTTAATTATTGTTTTTATGATTAGTTTTAATTTTTTTATTGATTTTATTTGTGGAATTATTATTATTATAAATTTTACAGTTATTAATATTAATTTTTATTATTATTAATATAGTTATTATTATTATTATAGTACTTTTATTTTTATTATTTTTATTCGTATAGTATTCTTATTTTTATTATTATGATTATAGTATTTCTATTTATTATTATTATTACTATTAGAATTATATTATTATTATTTATTTTATTTGTTAAAAAAAATAAAAAATAAAAACCCCAAACCCTAGAGCTACCTGGTGCCCCCCTCCTCCCATTTTGTGAGAGCCCCCCCCCCCCCAATCCCCTTCTGCGTGCAGTGACGGACACCCCCTCCCTACCCCGTCGCTGTCCTGACCAACCCATCCAGAGCTCCCCGCTGCGCCTCCCGGCTCCTACCATCGGTCGCGTGCTGCACCGCCCCCTCTCCTCGTTGTCTCAACCATTACCCCATCGGCCCCTTCTCTCAGTTCCGCTACTCCCTAAAGCCGCTGACAACCCCTATTCCATCCGCGCCCCGTTGTCCCACACTAGTCGCCACCAGACCCCTATCCCGGCGTCCCTCGCCACCCGTCCTGCTCGCCGTCGGCCCACCTACGCATCTCTGGAAACACCATTGTCCGGCCAGCCCTTCTTCGACTGTCCTATCACTGGCCATCCCCATCATCAGCCAGCTCTGCTATGGCTAGCCCCTCTCCCCCTTGAACTATCCCGCCTCCAGAAAACACTTCCATGCTTAGCGTGCTCCGGACAACATGGCTTAATCCTGGAACTCACCCCCTTGCTCACAACCCTCATCCTAGGTCTGTTTGTTTCCCTTCTATTTGTGGGCATTTCTCTTCGAGTTGGTAAAACCCTAACATCTCAGGTGTTAATTTGTGTGATTTTCTTATTGATTAAGGTGTGCAATTGGTCTGCAAGGCATCGCTATTTCTCCCATTGACGGTTAATCACTTTTTCACACCATTGAGGTAGGTGATTTCACGTGTTTCCTTTTCTAAGCTCTCTGTTGATGTGTGAATTATTTAAAATAAATTTTATTCCATGATTCCTGTGTTTATGATAGATTTGTGTAGCTTATTTTGGTGTTTTATAATTGATAGTTTTTGTTTGAAATTATGTTTTGAAGCAATTATATTTAATACATATGTAGTTGTACACTAGATGTTGTTTTGCATATTTTATTGTTTATATAGTGACCTACGGTTGTGTTTTCTGGATGAAACATTTGATTAAAAATAAACTTTAGGATGATCCTCTGTTTATGAACCTGTTTATGCTTTTCCGTCTAGGTTGGAACTAAATGCCTATATTTTCTAATGTTATCATTGGTTGTCTTGAGTGGTGTTCTTTTTTGTAAAAATCATTCTTGGATCATATTATCCTGTGTTGGTTGGTTTTATGGAATTTAGTGTTTATTTGGAAATGATTTCGTGTCTCTTTTCAGGTTCAATGCACCATTAGATGTTGACATATCCATGGTTGCACTAGGTGCACACATGGATGTGCCCTCAAATGAAGATGGTGTTTTGAATAGTAATTTTTCTCGAAATCTTGATTTTCTAAATGGTTATTGGTCTCAAACTGTTTTGGTCTCTTCATGAGACAGATTAAATTAGTATAAAATGGAATCTACGAAGATATGACATTTTTTATTTTTTTTACAAAAGTGGTGTTTATAGTTGTTCAAAAAGATATTGTAATATATTCATGTAAAGCCATTTGATTTTGTAAAATTGAGTGCTCGATTGACAACTTTAGGTATTTTATAAAGAGTGTTTTAAAATTAAATGACCTGACATCTCAGTTGGCTCTTTAGTGGATGTAGAATGACTATTTATATTTATATATGTGTGTGGGGGGGGGCTCCTATCTAGGGTAACCCTTATGGGTGGACGCATAGTAAATGTTCGTCTTTGGGGTAGGAAAGTGCTTTGAGATGAGTCACGCATGCGATGACCTCCTACATACCCATCGATGTAACCACCATGGGTTCCAGGGCATTTTTAGTTGATAGATTGACAGTTGCATACTATCCCCGATTAGACGGGTTGGTACCCACTGGTAGAGTTAGAGGCTAGATGGGAAGTGCCGCTGATTTCATCGCGGGGGTGATCAGTTGGTTATAGACTATGGGGAATCACTATATGCCGGCTGGTGGATCTGAACCGAGTACATTCAGGGGTCTTCTAGGGATGTTTAGGATCACCAATGGTTACTTTTTTTCCTTTCTGGTTTTCTTTTAGTTATCCTTTCCAGCTTATACTATTACCTGTTTCCTTTAGCACTACTTGTTCTCCTTGTTGGTTTATTCATTTTCTATTGTACTAGTTTGTTCCAGCCTGTTTTGCTTACTTACTTCCTTGTTAGAAATAATAGGATATTTATATATTGATTTTGTTTATGAAATCACAAATTGTTTTTGGAAATGGTATGTAGTGTGTGTTGTATTTATTTAAATGAAAGGAAAATTATATGGATTGTTTTAAAACGAAAAAAGTTTACTTTTATTATTGTATTTCAAACTAGTGCCTACAGATTGCTTGGGAAAGGAAACGTTTGGATTCAGTTGTTTACTTTAGATTTCCTACTGATAATTTTTAATTCTCATGCCTATTTTATCATTTCATTTGCAGGTTTTCCCTTTCTCAAGTTATTCTGGTATGAGTTGCTTAGCATTAGGGTGAGGTTTCTCTCTAGTTGGGTGGTGACCATCGAGGACATGTGGAGGTATGTTTGGTCGCATGACTTTTATTTTATTTCTCTAATTAGTGTTTATTTGTATTGTTTATTTTGCATTCCTTCTTTTGATCCTGGTATTTTTCGGGCTAAAATCATTCACAACAATTCAAATTTTTTATGCCTGACACTAGTTTCCATCCCGGGGGGGTTAGGAATGCCCCTCGGGGCTTTCCACGAGTCGTCTCGGGTTACCGGTTCCGGTTCGACCCAGGATGGTTTGTAAAAAAATGGTATCAGAGGGGCTAGGATCTTGTTATTTGGGGATGTATGATAGAAGGAGTTTAGGACTGTCAGGACTTGAGAGGTAGGTGCAAGAAGAGCATCGTGAACTCTTGCTCAAACTGATCCTCATGTTACCTGTGGTAGTTCAGTAATTGTGTCTTTTGACCTCGTTTTGGGTTGAGTAATAAAAAATGAGGTTATCTAGTGTCACATCATGATTTATAATGGAGTAGTGACCCATGTGAAGTCCGATTACACGGTTTAATTTCGCCCTATTTGTTGATTCTTACATGGGTTGTGGCTCACTACCATGTTGTCTGGTTAAGTGCAACTTCTAGTTCTTCATTATGGTGATTCTTTTTAAGTTTTACTATGTTTTGTTCTGGTTAGTGTAACCATGTTTTTGAAAATTAAAGTTGGATTTTGAAATGGAAGTGTTTTCTTCAAAATGTGTTTAAATTGGTAAATGGATTTTTGAAATTAAAAGTGTTCTATCTTCAAAATCTGGATATTTCTTGGATATGTTTGGGAAATGGTTTGGGTGAATCATTAGGTGTCCTTAATGAACTATTTCACATGTGGGGGTATGTTCCTGGAATGTGTGTGTTGACGTGCATAGAGGAATGAATATGAAGACTTGTGCAATGGTTAATGGGATTACATGGGTGTGTATTTGAAATAAAAGGCTTGACCTTGTTTTTTGGATTGTTTTTTAAGGGGAAATGGTTTTGGAATGTGATTTTGGTTTTAATATGGATTGATATGTGGAAAGTGGTCTTGAAAGAAGATGGTTTTGAAATCTAAAATGAAAAGTGGAATTTGAAAAGGTAAATTTGGGTAGTTTTTGAAATTGTTTGGTCTTGAGCTGGTTATTTTGGCTCAGGATGTTACTTTTAATCATACATTGATTTTATATTGGTCTTGCCTTTGTGTTTTATATGTTTCTCAGGAAATGATGCCCAGAAATGTCCCCAAGGAATCTGATAATTCATGATTAGTTTTTTTTCCTCCTCGGAATTTACCTATTATTTATGGTGATTGGGGTCCGTTAGAGGATGTGGAATGGATTAAGGAAGTGGAGCGTATCTTCAGAATGTTGTGAACTCCCGAGGCTGTTAGGGTTTGTGCTGTTATGGGATTGTTTGAGGGTCCAGTTTTGGACTAGTGGAAGATCGTTGCCCCGTCATTAATGCATGTTGGGGTGTCATTGGATGTCTTTAAAACTATTTTCTTTCAATGGTTTATACCTGAATAAGTGAAGGTGAAGAAAAAGGGAGAGATCGTACATATTAAACAAGGTCAACAGACGGTGAAGGCATATATTGACCATTTCAAGGAACTGATTGCGTTTTCTCTGGAGGTAGAGTCGCATGGTCTCATGAAGTGGTCTCTTTTCACCGGCGGTCGTCGTATGGAGGTTATGGATCAGGTCCTCCATCCAAAAGACCATTGTTTTGAGAATTTCGGGGAGGAAGGGTTGTTAGCTGAGTTGGTTATTGGGGTGTCGGTGATCAGCAGTCCAGCATACCTAGTTGTCCATATGTTTTTCCCATCCGGGAAGGAAAGGATGTCAGAGGAACCTATTCCCAAGGAGTTGTCCCCTTTTGCTTCGGCTCCTAGTTCTTCGGATCGATCAGTGGTTTTCTATCAGTGTGGTCATTTCAGGCATTTAATGCCATCTTTCCACAACCCTCTAAAGACATGTCATCGCTGCAACTGTCTGTGTCATCTAGAGATGTTTTGCATGATGTGTCACTTGAAGAGGAATCCATGATTAGAGATTGTCAGTACCTGACTGTGAGGTAGGAGATGCTTCAGCCATCATAGCCCCAGCCACAGGTCCTGGAGTGAAGCTCGCGCATAGTCAGGAGATCCCTGGGGTGTGAAGACGTGGTCCGGGTTTGTGTTCTGTGTTGGTGGTGGAACAATTAATATCGTTTTGTGATTGGTTTTCTGCTATTAAAGTTTGAATTTGTTGTAAGTTCATTGTTTTATCATGATGTTATGATGGAATTGTCCTCTTATAATTCAAACATCATTGTTTGTCAACTTTTGGTTTTCTGATTCATTTTTTTTCTTCTTAAAAGTGTGTTTGGCCCTCATGTAGGTTGACCTCAATTTAGCTATGCTTGTCGGATGTGGTTATGTTTCATGGATTTCAATGGGTCATGTCTCTGACTCGATATCCAGGTTAAGTCCTTTTCTTGGGTTATCCTTGGTGTGAAGGTTGTAGACTCTTGTCAAGGGTTCAAAGTTTCAACGGGGGTGTTGTTTTTAACGTACTATTGGAGCTGGTTTGGATTGGTTGAGAGTTCTCGCATAGGACCCACCTCCCTGTGGTGGTACATTGGGTGTTAAAGTCATGCGCTAGTCGAGTTCTTGTGTTGGGGAGAACCATCTCGTGATCTCCCATTCTCTAGTTCTGGGGTTTCTATCAGCTTCAGTTGGGCTTGGATTCATGTTCTGTTTATCATTCGACTGGGTGAATTTCTAGTGGCAGAATGTGTCTGTGGTTGGGGGAATTGTCACACCCGCTTTTATTAATTTATTTTAATTTTAATTTTTCTGGGTTCTCGGACTTCGCATCGCGATCCGGGCTGAGCCTGTAATAAATATTTTTGTCATTTTTTTGGGTTTCAGACCCGTGCGCGGCCACAACACGGTTCGAAGTCACCACGTAGTCGGCCCGGGTGTCGTTTAATTTTTGTTTTTATGGGTTTTTCATTTTTTTTATTGATGTTATTTTCGGCATTATTATTATTATTATAAATTTTATTATTATTATTATTATTATTATTATAATAAATTTTATAATTTTTATTATTATAATTTTTATTATTATTAATATAGTTATTATTATTATAGTACTTTTATTTTAATTATTATTATTTTAGTATTTTTATTTTTATTATTATGATTATAGTATCTATTATTATGTTTATTTATTATTATTATTATTATTATTATTATTCATTTTATTTGTTAAAAAACCCAAACACTAGCTCTATGAGGCCCCCCTCCTCCCCTTTAGCACGAGCCCCCCCATCCCCTTCTGCGTGTCATGCCGGCCACCCCATCCCTACCCCATCCTCATCCCGACCTCCCCGTCCAGAGCTCTCCATCGCGCCTCCCGTCTCCTGCATCCGGTCGCGCGCTGTGCCGCCCCCTCTCCTCTCTATCCCGGCTGCTACCGCGCCGAACCCTTCTCCCAGTTCCGCCGCTCCCTCAGGCCGTCGGCCTCAGCTATCCCAGTCGTGCCCCGCTATCCCACACACATCGCCTCCGGCCCCCTATCTTGGCGTCCCTCGCCGCCTTTCCTACTCACCGTCGACCCACCTGCGCATCCCTGGCAGCACCGTTGTCCTGCCATCCCCGCTTTGACAGGACCGTCTCTGACCATCCCCATCGTCGGCTCGCTCTCCATTGGACATCCCCGTCTAAGGAAAACACCGCACTGCTCAGCGTGCTCTGGTCAGCGTGGCTTAATCCTGATTGCCTGGCTTTGCGTAGCTTATTTTGGTGTTTTAGAATTGATAGTTTTTGTTTGAAATTATGTTTTGAAGCAATGATATTTTATGCCTAAGTAGATGTACACTAGATGTTGTTTTTCACATTTTATTTTTTATATAGTGACCTACAATAGTGATTTATTAATGAAAAAATTTAATTAAAAATAAACTTTAGGATGCTCCTCTGTTTATGCACCTGTTTATACCTTGCCAGCTAGGTTGGAACTAAATGCCTATATTTTCTAATGTTATTGTTGGTTGTCTTGAGGGGTGTTGTTCTTTGTAAAAATAATTCATGGATCTTATTATCCTTTGTTGGTTTGTTTTATGGAATTTACTGTTTATTTTTAAATGATTTTGTGTCTATTTGCAGGTTCGATTCACCATTAGATGTTGAAAAATCCATGGGTGCACAAGGTGCACACATGAATGTGCCCTGAAATTAAGATGGTGTTTTGAAATGTTATTTTTCTCAAAATCTAAATTTTCTAAATGGTTCATGTTTATATATTTTTTTGGTCTCTTTATATGACACATTAAATTAGTTTAAAAAGGAATCTGCGAAGATATGCCCATTTGGATTTTTTTAATACAAAAGTAGTGTTTAGAGTTTTTTAAAAAGATATTGTGATATATTCATGTAAATCCATTTCATTTTGTAAAAATGAGTGCTCGGATGGCAACTTTAGGTATTTTATAAAGCATGTTTGATTTTTAAATGATGTGACGACCCGGTTGGCACTTTAGTGGATGTGGAATGAGTATATATATATATATATGGGGCACTCCAATCTAGGGTAACCCTTATGGGTGAACACATATGAAGTGTCCGTGTTTGGGGTGGTCAAGTGCGGTGAGATGAGTCAGGCGTGCGAGGGCCTCTTACTTGTACACTGATGTAACCACCATGGGTTTCTGGGAGTTTTTAGTTAATCGGGTGACAGTTTCTTACTAAACCCAATTAGACGGGTTGGTACCCACTGGTAGAGTTAGAGGTTAGATGGGAAGTGCTGCTGATTTTGGCGCGAGGGCAATTAGTTCGTTATAGACTATGGTGCTCCACCATACGATGGTTGGTGGTTCCGAACCGAGTACGTCTAGAGGTCTTCTAGGGATGTTTAGGATCACCCATGGTTACTTTTTTCCCTTGATTGTTTACTTTCAATTATCCTTTAAATCTTATACTGTTACCTGTGTCCTTTAGCACTACTTGTTCTCCATGTTGGTTTATTCATTTCCTATTGTACTAGTTTTTTCCAGCCTGTTTTGTTTACTTTCTTCCTTGTTATTAAAATCTGGATCTTTTTATATTGATTTTGTTTATGAAATGACTAATGGTTTTGGAAATGGTATGTAGAGTGTGTTGGAATTCATTAAATGAAAGAAAAAGTATATGAATTGTTTTAAAAAGAAAAATGTCTTTTTTTATAATTGTATTTCAAACTTATGTCAACAGATTGCTTTGGAGAGGAAACTTTTGGATTCAGTGATTTACTCTGGCTTTGATAATGAGAATTTTTAATTCTCATGCATTTTTTATCATTTCCTTTTCAGGTTTTACCTTGCTCAGTTTTTTCTGGTTTGATTCGTTCAACATTGGGGTGAGGTTGCTCTCTAGTTGGGTGGTGACCTGCGAGGTCACGTGGAGGTATGTTTGGTCGCGTGACTTTTATTTTATTGATTTCAGTAGTGTTTAGTTTTTTTTTCGTTTGAATTCTTTCTTTTGATCCTGGTATTGTTCGTAATGTATTGTTCCCAACAATTAAATTTTTTATGCTCGTCACTAGTTGCCATCCCGGGGGGATCGGGAATGCCCCTATGGACTTGTCGCGAGCCGGCTCGGGTGACCAGTTCAGTTTCGACTCGGATTAGTTCGTGACACAATCATAGGTCTATGTTAATAATGATGATCATAAGTTAAAATTCTTATAAACCACTTTGATGTTTTAAGAGATGGGATTTTAATGTTACTAATGACATTTTTTGATATGTTTTAGTTTTTTGATGTATTTTTAATGTTATAGTTTAACCAGAAGTATGGGTAAAGATTATATGGAAATAATATTTAATTTAATCATAACCTCTAAATTTTATATGATCATGGATATTGAAATTTTTTTATGAAATAGATAACAATATGATTTAAAAGTGATTAGGTGACTTAGTTTGCAATATTAAATCAAATTATGATCTTTATATTTTTTGTCTTGAAATATTAATATAGGAGTAAGGTCTTGTTATACATTTTAGGAATATGTGGTAGTTATAAGGCTATTTTAGTGATTTATGAGAAAATAATTCATCATGAACACTCTTTGTTAAGAGGAAAAGATAATATTGTGTAGACGATGAAAAAAGGTGGAAATTATACTCATCACGTGGGTATATTTCAATATGATCACAGTCCAGATGGAAAATAACTCATTGAATCTAATAATTTTTTTGAATAATGTCTATTATCTTATTATATTAATATTTGATGAACCATATAGACTTCTATTTCATCACGAATTTATGTTTTTGTGGCCATTAAAATTTTATTCACCATTCACATTATTGAGAAACATTTCCTCAATGACTCTATTTAATTACTTATTTTTTTATTTTATTCCAACCTATTTAGTGATATTTGGAAACATAGTTATAAGTTATTCAATATATACTTTTTTTCGACCCCATTTTCTTATATAAAGAGGATGAATAATTAACCCATTTTACGATATGATTTTACAACAAATGTATTTTAAAATGTATATACTTTTTCAACAAATATAAATTTCCATTGTGATAGAAAAATTTATTAAAGGGAGAATATGTAACACCCTAAGATTATAAAATAATAAAACTATTTGTGACATCTTAAAGGACATAGAGAAACAATTTTATATTTGAAATATGAACCCACAATCATTATTATATATTTATTATGAAATATCATTAATCACATTAATATATTTTGGTACACATAAAACACATGATTTTTATTTTTGATTGTGTATTCAATGTGAAACACTGATATTAAATGACCAATAATATTTTTATCCTTAATAACCAAGTAGTTAAAGAAGTTGTAATGAATAATAATGAATAATTAATGAAATATAATTATAAATAAATATATATTAATGTCTTATTAAATATACATTAATGGTAAATTGTTTGTAAATAATCATTCAATTTTTAAGTAAGGTGATTTTAATTTTCAAAAAAAAAATTAATCTAAAAATTGTTTTTATTTGTTTTTATGAAAAAAAATATTATAAAAAATTTATGTAATATTTAGAAAGAAAATTTATAAATCTAAATTCATTTTTTAATTTGAATATAAATGTTTACATTTTCTAATATTTTGGTACTTTCATAAAATAGAAATTGTTCAGTGAATAGCGAAAATACAAATTTTTTGTAAAATATCATTTATTTTCAACAAATTAACTAGTTCAAATTCCCCATTATGTATTAAATTAATATATATTTTATTATTTATAATAAATAATAATAATTTTTTTCGAATCAACATTTTATTTCATTTGAGTATATGTATTTTTTTGGTTTAAGAAATTTTTTAGCGATGTTTCAAAGAGCACAATGTTTTTCCAATTAAATTATTTACAATAATACCCAATGAAGACTATTTTAATTGAAATTTATTGATTATTTGTTAATAAAGTTTAATATATATTCATAATTGTTTTAATAAATGGTTAATATAAATACATATTGTGCATGAAAATACACTATTTGATAAAATTGTTTTTCATCTTTGGAATTTGATTAAATTTTTTTAATTTTTTAATATTAAATTGAAAAAATATAATTAAATTTAAAAAATAGTAATATTTAAATTTATTTAGATTTAATTATGGATAATTTTATGAAAATATTTTTTTTGATGGATATAAAAAATTCTGAATTTAAATTGAATTTTATATATATATATATTATTTGTAATGAAAATTATATTTTAAATTATAGTAAAAATAAAATTAGTTCAATAATATATCTATAAATCCATTTTAGTTCAAAGGAATAAATTTCATCTATAAATTGGATATAAATTTTTTTTTAATTTTTTCCATTTTCCATTTGAACACTCTCTTTCTAATCATGTATGTGGGATTAATATTAAATAATATTTTTGAACATTTATAAATTTAACATGGAAATATCGATTAAATATTTATAATAATCATAATTTATATTATATAGTATGTTAAACATATTTTTTATCTTTATTTAATAGTAAAATAGTAAAAAGTATATATCATGGTTAAGGTAAAAATTGGTTTACTAGAAGAGTTAAACTATATAGATATGAGAAAAATGATATAAAACATTAAAAACATTCAATTTTCTAGAAATATTTATACATTATATGTTATATTCTTGATAATGTTCCATTATTGGATCCCGAGGATAAGATAGAAAGTGGGTGGAATTCTTAATTTTTAAAATTTACAAGTGTAACACTGAAATCCCTTATAAAAGGCCACACCATCTCTTATCCTAATAACTCCATAAAATCCTATTTGACGGAAAAATACTTACGCAAACTCATAAAATATTCCCTCATTTTATCATATAATACATATTTTTGGATGAAATCCAAAATAATAAGGCTTTTCTTTTGAAACTACATAGGTTACCTAAAGACAATGAAACATTCATCAGTGAGTGTTTTTATTTTATTTATTCTTCCACCTCCAAAAATTATTATTAAAAAATGATGAAATTATAATATGATAATATTAAATATAATGACATGAATTTTTTGAGTTATTTTCCAATATGCATCTCCAATTTTATCATACAGGTTTAAAAATCATTGTCCATGTGTATAGAGGACTATCGTCTCGCGAACCAATGTGAATCATTTTTTCAATACCCCCTCTCATGGTTGGTTATGATAATTTATATAGATTAAATATATTATAATTGTAAAACCATTATACCATTATTTTAATAATATTATATAGACCATTTTACATTAAATTTCATAAAAGATAAGATAGCATCGCTCATGTGTACGATAAAGTATTACTCATGAAGCGATGTGATTCATTTTTAACTAACACTTCATATACAATGTAATAATAATAAATTTAATGAAATATATTTGATATATATGAAATAATTAATATATTTAAATTATATTAATTTTTATTTAAATATAAGATATCACTATTATGTTTTACAATTCATAATTATAACGTTTCCCATGTACGTGCGGACTACAACCTTCACCATATGTTGCGACTCCCTTTTCATCACCCCACCACTTTGATGATCTATATATAATTATATTTAAATAATATATAAATATACATAATGTTCTTTGTAATTATAAAATATAATATATCACTTACTTTTATTCCATGATGATCAGTGGAAAATGGAAATGTAACACATGTGTACGTGATACCTACTCTCTACATAATCAAAATATATTTAATTTTTTTATAATTATCATATATGATTGGATTTAAAATTAATTATAATGTACAAATATGATAATTATATCATTATTATTAATCTGATGATGGTAATACTATATAATTTTTAGATGAACAAAAACAGATATAACAATTATTGAATGGAAACACATAATTAACACCCAAAAAAATAAAAAAATGAATTATTATTGTAAAATAGTTTATAATTTATTATAAATGTATAATATTTAATATTATAATTGTTATTATTATTCCTTAATAGTTTAATAACATTATTACAACCAACATTCAGAAGTCTAAATAATGTTCAACCAAAAGGATGCATGAGTAAATGGACTTTTGACTGATTTTTTTGTACGGTGGGACACATTCCATATTTGCCACCAATTTATTTTTTATATTGTATATTCTACCCATAATTATATTACATGATTCATATCCTGATAATTATTGTTATATAAATATCCATTGTATGATCTCTCTTTCATAACGATTATAATTCAGTGTTACCAAAATGAGAAGAGTTTAATGTCAAATATCACCATTTAAAGGGATTATTTTGGATTATATTTCCAATGTTGACATAATATTGTCTACTATTATCATATTATCCTGAATTTCTATATCCAATTGTTAATCATAATATTCTAAAATAATTTTACCATTTGTCCACTCTTTAGAATAAAAAATAATTGAAAATATGTTATAATAAATAATATTTATTTCTCTCTTTGATTAAATAAATATTTTCTTTCGAATATAGATTTTACAAAAAAAATAGATTTAAAACTAATTTTAGAAATCATAAATTGATTTATTAAAATCATTTTTACCAAATATTATTATTTTTTCAGAAAATTTTCAAAGTAATCATCATGTTGTATTCCAAACAGTTCATGTTTGGATGTTACTAAAAATGTTAAAGGAACCATAGTTTTAATGTTTATAACATGAAAAAACTTCTTCCATCATGAAAATTATTTTCATTAATTCTTGGTTTATAAAATTTCATGATTTTTTTGAGTAAAAATAATTTTCAATTTTTTTATGTTTTTCAAAATAGAAATAATATTTTTATCACAAAAGTATATTCATTATTTTAAAAGATTAAATTATAATATTTTAAGGATGTTTTCAATGATAATGATTTTGTCAATATTTTCTGAATTTTTAGTTTTTTTATAAAAATTAATTTCCAAAATTAATGTTTATATACCTTAAAATACATTTTATGATATTTTAATGATATCTTTATTCATCAATGTCCTCAAGGATTATAGTTAATTGTGCTCAAGTAGGGAATTTTTTTATTGAAACCATCATCATTCATTACCTTTATGGAATATGAATATTTCAAAGGGGATGCTATGAAAAATATTCCCCCTCCATTGGTTAACCATATTTCAAATATATTGTTTTAGAACCCATTTCTTTTTCATCAACCATTCACGTTTCAATGATATTGATATGAAACATGTTTATCATCCATGGATTAATCGTTTTTCAATAATATTATAATGCTACCTATTTCTTTCCAAAAAGTTAATATCATTTAAAAAATATTTTAATGGAAAGTATTTCTCTTCCACATGTTAATAATGATTCATAGAATTTTTCTTGCAAACCATTTCATTTCTAAGATTCAATCATGTTTCAAAGAGACTATTGTAGAACCCATTTCATTTAAAATATTTAATCATGTTATGAAAGGAATTATTTTTTTTATAAATTTTATAATGATGTAAAATATTTATTTACGTTATTTAAAGTCTGTGTACACTACATGTGATCGGTGAGCTCATTTTTTTCCAGGTTTTCCTATTATATCTTATATGATGGGCACACTCCGATAGAGTTGGGTGATCCCATTATTACATATATAATGAGTGTATATATATAGCACCAGGTGATCACATTATAAGTTATATGTGGGGCTCTCCCAGATAACAATGGGTGAGCCCAGTATAGATTATATAATGGGTGCACCCTGATAGAACTCTATTTCATTGGGTAATGATTATTTTCTCAAAATATTTATATTATAAGTCGACCATATAGTTATTCCAGTAATAAGGGTTTTATAATAGATCTATGATTATAATTCTCTAACATACAATGATATATTATTTTTGATTTCAATGGGTTTATAGTGATTTCCCTACTCAATAATAATATCACGTCGATCGTGATTATTGATTATGTTGACTCTTTTCTTCATTGAACTCTTATTCCATGATTCATCATATATGATTCAAGTATTAAGGGCTATGTGTTATTTTATATTCATACAATTACTCTAATTTGATCTTTATACCCATATGAACATCAATTGGTCATTGATGAAATTCAATTATTAATTCTTATGTTTACGTTTGCTGAGCATTTGAAATAATCCTTCTATTTTTTTATTTTCAAAAAAAATTTTAGAAATGATTTCGAAATATTTTTGACTAGAATTACCTCATATTAACAATTTTGATGTTCTAAAATGGAATACTAAAATTTGTGTATAGTGGAAAAATAATATTAAATTCATTGTTTTTTATGTTTTTTTATTTCCTAATACATTAAAATTCTTAACCAAAAATATCCTTGGGAAAGTATGTGATTTAATTTTTCCTTCTAAGATTGTAATTTTTAATGGAAACAAATTGGACCACCTCCATGAATATAAATGATGGGAATGTCCATGTTAATATTTCTAAATCAGATCATGGCTTTTTGGTTGTTTGTTGTTGTAATTTTATTTTATTTATTTAGTAATATGTTTAGTTTAACACCCAATATACCTGTTTTAATCATTACTATGGAAATAAATTTTTATTATTATTGTAAGTAATTATGAAAAAAATTAATCTAAATATATATTAATTTTTTTAAAATCCAAATATGAAATCTAATTAATAAAATTAAATTTATATTTGTGGTGGAAATTATTTTAATATTAAATTCAAAGAATGTGAAGAAAATGGGTTTTAAAAAATATGTTTAAAAACTGTAAATGTGTTTATTTCAAATTTAAGTAATGTATAACAACTAGGCCCCATTGAAATCATATACAGCTGACCAGAACATGGTCATCTGGTCATAGCCCTCCAGGCACCTCTAGTTTCCCTGCAGACACGTGGTCCACACCATATGACCAACCCACATTCATGAATGAGTCTTTTAATTGTTGATTGTCCCAAAAATCCAACACATATTATTTTTGGTTTGATTTCTCTGTAATCATACACAGCCTAGGAAATTTCCTAGATCATCACCCATCGTAATCTCTACTCCATGACAAGCATGCATAACTGTGGAGTTCTAATATTGAGGGATCCCAAAAATGAAGGTGCACCTTATTGACAAGAGACATATCATTTAATAATTTAACACTTTATCACACTAGGGTGTTACAATCCCCCTCCCCCCAATTTAGGGAACACCATCCTCAATGTGGACCCTATATCTCAACCCAATTAGTGCACTGCATTTATTTTGGGTTCCTTCTCTGATACCAAACGTAACAATTAGTCCCCTTCGATTACACAGACACGCTACATTAATAAGGTCATTGAGTCATAGCTCACTAGGTACCACTGATAGCCTTAGAGACACATTTTCCCCTGTATGACCCCCCACATGATCAAACATGTCTTCTGACTAATTATATGCCCCACATTCCAATACATTTTTAATAGTTAAACCCAGACCCTATTTATTTTTTTAATTGTTTTAATTGTTATTTTTTCGATGATTTTTCTCTCCTGTGTGGTCAGCCATCACTATTATGAGTTATTTTGTGGGGCATGTGTTGATTCCAAAGTTGTTTGGGTTATGGAAGGTGATATCTGCTAGGTTTATTAGACTATGGGATGAGCTCATGGCTCATTGTTGTATGCGGGAAGTGCTGTGTGGCATAGGATTAGTAGGACTTGCACATCCATGTGTCTTGTTGTGGGAAACCATGTGTGGACCACATGATTAGTTACTTTTTAAAATAAATTGTTGAGTCTCCTAGAGAATAAAAAAAATAAAAACCAATTAAAAATTATAATATAATATTTGAAAAAAACAAAATAATAAAAATATTATTATACTTATTATTATTAATACCATTGGTTAAAATTATTATTATTGTAATTAATATTGTTATTATGGTATTATTATTATTATGATAATTTTTATGATAATTTTTATTTTTATTCTTATTATTATTAAATGAAATTGAATAAAAGACAATAATGTGGTGAACCCTAAGTGGTATAACCCCCCTCCTAATTCGCCTCACCTCACTATGATGGCCAGCTACCACACCCCATCCAAAAAGCACTCCTCGTAGTTGCTCCTTTTAGATGTTGTTCACATAACTGATGTTCCCCTTGTGTAGGTTCACTATCTCATGCCACCACACCCCTTCCGACTTTTCACTATCAAGCGTGACCTGACCTCGATGAAGTCACCTTCTGGGGTGCGATTTGACCTCGGTGGCATCCCCTTTCGGTGAACACCCCATTCTCACAACCCATGAAGGGTTTTTTAGTTTTCCATTTATTTTGAGAGTTTTTTATTAAGTAGGACAAACCCTAACATTTCTGAGTTTGTTTTGTGTGATTTTCTAGTAGTCTTGGCAATGCAGTTGGTCAGCAGGTATCAATCTACATCTCCTTGAAGTTTCATTGTATCCACACATGATTTGAGTTAGGTAAATCCAAATGTTCATTTATATAACAATCTATTAGAACTTGTGGGTTTCAATTTCATTTATAAATGTTATTCACACCTCTTCTGTTCCATGGATTGTTGGAAATTGTGTTTTTGTTCTATTTTAGTTTACTATAAATTGGGGTTTCAATATATTTATGTTCCATGCCTTTATGTTTTGTCTCTTGGAATGTTTATTTTATATTCGATACTTCTTCAATGTAAAATTTGGGGTATTTTTGAAATGTATTTATGTAATCATGCTGTCTGTTTTTATTGTTTATTTGGGAACATGGTTCGGTTTATAATTTTTGTATCTATATATCATGTTAACTGTGTTGAAGGGTCATAAAAAGATCACTCCTATGATTTTAATGTGACATTGTGTGTTCTTTTTAAATAATGTGAGTGGTTGGATTTAGTTTCAAAGTAAGGTGTAGTTTTGTGGAAATAGAGTTTGTTTTTTCTTGCACCCATTATGTTCCACTGGATATTGGAATATCTATTGGTGCACTACTTGCACACATGGGCGTGCCTTTATATTATATTTAATCCTTTGAATATTGTTATTTAAACATAGTTTTCTAAATGGTTTATTTTGTTTCATACAATGGTATTATCCTTAGTATGGACATTATAAAAGAATATAAATGTAATATCAATGTCTATGATTAATTGAACTTTATTGTGTCTTTCGATGAATGTTAGGATCATGGGTCCATTTGGATGATTAATAAGATTGTGTGTTTTTCATTAAGAGTTTGGATGGTTTTAATGAAAATTCATTATTGTCTTTGGACTTAAAGCCATGTTAGGCTATTGTTTTGGGTTTTTTGGTGAATGTTTTCTTAAGGGGTTGTTCATATTTTTAAATTTAATATAATTGTTTTTAATATTTTTCCAGTAAATGAATTTTGATATGTTTAATTAAAGGTGGGTTTTTCAAATTTCACCCAAGGATAATGTTTATACTGACTTTTAAAGGAGACTATGTTTGGACAAAAGGTAATGTCTGGTTAAAAAAAATTGACCAATTTATAAAATGGATTAAATGTTTTATGGGATGGAGGCCCGTTTGAACATTCGTGTGATATGAAATGTAAGTGTATAAATATTGGAATACATTATACGAGGTATATCCATTAGAGTTTGTCATATATTGGTGGTTGTCTTTGGGATATGCAAGTGAGGTGATGGTAGGTAAAGTGATTCATGTGTATGATTGCATCTTATATACATAGTATTACTAACACAATGGGTACCTAGGAATCTATTATATGATTGTGTGATGGTTTATTATCATCCCTATATAGATAAGTTGGTACCCCCTAGATTTTTTGTTAGGCCAGGTGGGTTATGCCACTAGTGAGGTTGAGTTAGGGTTGCTAGTCAATTATTGACATAGGGGCCTCACCATAAGTTGGTAGGTGGATCCGAACTGAGTATATATAGTGGTCTTCTAGGGATATTTAGGATCAGAAATGGTTACTTATTTATGTAAATTTTTGGTATACATTCCATTTTACTAGTATATTTCTATCCTTCAATGTTTATTTATTTTACACTATACCACCTTTAATATCATTTATTTTGGTTTTGTTATTAAAAAGGTAAATGGTTTTGGAAATAGTATATGGAATTTTTTTATTTTTAAATGGAAAAACATGTTTCTAGTTTTAAAATGTGAAACCATACTTTTATATTTTTATTCCAAAATTATTTCAATTGATTTTTTGGGAAAAATGATTCTTGGATTCAGTGGTTTATCTTGGAATTCATACTAAGAATTATGGTACTCATGCCTATTCTATAGTTTCAGTTGCATGTCCATATTTTGTTTAGGTTCCCGGTCCAACTTTTGATTGTTATATAAGATTTAGTTTAGTGGTTAGATGTGGCCAATAGATCCCATGGATGTTTTGATTGAGCGGTTTGATTTTCTTGTTTCTAGTTTTGAGTCTTTTAGCTGTACCTTCTAACTAAATCTGTTTATTCATATTCATTTATGAATCAGTTTCTGTTTTCTGAAGTCCTATATTTTTTCTATTTATATATTTATTCATAGATTAATATATTCATACTAAATTATTCCCTCATGTATTAATGGATTCTCAGCACTAGTTTCTAGCCCGTCAGAATTGAGAACACCCTCCGGTCCATGATGCATACCGACTCAGGTGACCAGTTCAGGGTCGACTGTAGTTGGTTCTTGAAAAAATGGTATCAGTGGAGGCCCTTATTTTAGGGATGTCTCATAGTTGTAGATTTATATTTTCGAGGCTCAACAGTCATGTTACAGGTTAGTTCCAAATCAAAACTGATCGTTATTAATCTTACGTTACCAGGGGCAGTTTGGGTTTTGAGTCCTTATCTTTTTGTGGTTTGTTTTGGGATTAAGGGATGTCAATGGAGGTAAGACAATGTCATTTCATGATATCACATGTATTAGTGTCCCAAGTGGAGTTTTACTTCCATGTTCATGTACCCCCTTTTTGGGGCATGGATCACAACCATGCCATCGGGTTAGAAGTGACCACTAGTTCTTTATTCAAGTAGTTTAGTGCAAGTTGTAATTTTTTTGTGGTTTTGGATAATGTGAGTATAATTTTAAAAAATATTTGGTATTTAAATGGAATCTTATTTCATATAAATTATTTTAAAATCGCTAAAATTGATTTTAAAATTTAAATAAAAGGGGTTCTTTTTGGATGTGATGTTTTGGATTGGTTTTAAATTTTCTTGATTGGTTCTAGATAAACATACCTTTATTGGTGTTCCTTCAACTTGATATTTATTTTTACATTTTTATCTATATGTTTTTATATAAATTTTATCCATAATGGTCTCCAAAGTGAAAAATGAGTAATTTTTTGTTTTTAGACATTCTCGGTCGTTACCTATTCTTCACGATGTTTGAGGTCTGTTAGAGGCATCAAAGTGGATTGAAGAGGCCGAGCGCATCATTACGGTACTAGGAACTCTAGAGTCTATTAGGGTTAGTGCTATTCTGTGATTGATTGAGTGTCTTGGTTTGGAGAAGTGGAAGTTGGTTTCCACATCTGCGATGCAGGTTGTGATGAAAGAGATAATGATTAAGGCTAATCCATGTGTACTTAGCATAGGAGGAGAAGTTCAAGAAGGATGTAGTGTTGCAGAATTTTCGGTAAGGCCATTAGTTAATAATATATTGTATGGACCACTTTAAATATATATTTTTTCATTTAATTTGACGTATTAATAGATTATAAAATTTATTCTCCTCTTCTAATTTTTTTCCTTCATCGTGAGATTGCTGGGAATATGCTCTCATGGGGTGAAATGAGATTTATAAGTTCTTAGATGAGGAATTTTTTGCTGAACTAGTTCTACGGTTGTATTCATTTTTGGTTGGAACATGTGAAGGTTCTATAACTGGAAATTAGTTCATAACGGGGGGTCCTATTTATAAATATACCTCAATATTTGATCTAACTTCTAGTCTTTAAAACCATTCACTTTTGTGACATTAGTGAGGTGGTTTAGGGAATTCAAAGCAAAATTGACCCAACCCACTGAAGTCATCTCATAATTATGGATTCCTAGTTCATCTAGATAAGTTTCTCAATAAGATTATATTGAAGAATATTTTGTAACTAGAGTATTATTGTTCCTAACATTGAGGTATGAAATGCTTTAGTAATCAGATCTATAACCACAACTCTGTAGATGAATCTTGTGTGTAGTTAGAAGTTGCTGGGGGTTTGAATCCTCAGTCTGGGTTGTGAGATCCATGTTGGTACATCAAAAATTAAATCCTTATAATTATGTTTCTTCATATATTAATAATTTAATGATATTTTATGTTCATCATTTCAATAGGAGAATGTGGTGAGATTATTCTAGTATAATCCAAGCAATCATGTCTGTCTGGATCTGGTTTTTCGAATCGTACATTTTTCTTAAATGTGTGTTCAGACCTTGTATGGGTTGTTCTATGTTTAGGTATGCTCATTTAGAGATGTAAGTACATATCGAAGAATCAGTGCTATAAGTTTTGATTGGGTTTCTTGTTTAAGTGTTGGTGGTATGTTTTTGATTTTCTAAGGAAAATTGAATGAGTTCAGTTTGGGAGTTCCCACATTGGAACCCCTGGGGTGGAGTATTAAAATTTCAAGGCTTCCATGTTCGTGAGTTTTTATGGTGGGGAGAACCCTTCTGTGTTCTCCCCTTAATCGTGGGTAGTTGTTTCTTTTGAATTGGATTGATGTTCCATGTTTTAGAATTGGTCTCCCTGAGGCTTTTAGGTTTTATCAGTTTTATATTGGCATGGGCTTTGATTTTTGTTAATAGTTTTCTTGGTGGCATTTTAGGGGCAGAAAGTTCTATGGTGGGGAGAAAATGTCACACCCCAAGCAAGTTGAATTTTTTAAATTTTTTTACTTATTATTATTATTTCAGATGTTTTTTCACAATCACTCGGTCAACCTACATGGTTAAGAGTGACAGTACGGTTCCCACATAGTTTCCCATGTGTTTTGGGTTGTGGTACATGACTTGTGGATGGTTTATTATGACTTACGATGAGCATGTGGCTCAGTGTTGTAAGCGGGTAGTGCTGAGTGTTGTGTGTTGAGCATGAAAGTCTCTGTCAAGTGTGTTGCTGTTAGTAACCGTGCGTGGACCACGGGGTTATCTTATTTTTAAAATAAATCATACCATTTCAGGGAGAATAAGATAAATAAAAATGACACCAAAATTTAATTGGAATTTATATAATAATTATTATTATAATAATAGAATTGTTATTGTTATTATTATGAATAAAATTCATTACAATTAATGTTGTCATTATTATTATTATACTATTATAATTATTGAAACCATTATAATAATAATAATTATTTTTATTTTAATCATTACTATAATAATATTATTATTGTTATTATAAGAAATAGAATAAAAAAAGTGGCCAATCCCTAGGGGGAGTCACCCCCGTTCTCCTTCCAAGCGTGTGGCACAACTCCCCCTTACATATTGTGAACTATCCCACAATCATTATCTAAACTCTCTTTGTCACTCCACCTAGTAGCCACACACAATCCGGTTTCCCTTCTCCTCACCACACCTCCCACCAGGGGTGCAACCAATAGACATGCCCCCCCTGTGTAGGGGCACCGGCTCGGCCCAACCCCCCCCCCCCCCAGCCTCCTCTTTTACTCTGGATACCATTACCCGACCATGGGGAGCTCCCCATCCTAGCACAATTCGACCTCGACGGCCTCTCATTCCAGTGCAAGACCCCAGATCGAGACCCCTACTAAATTGTTTGGGTTTTAAATTAATTTAGCTTACTTTTCATCATGTTAGTCAATATATAATGTTTTGGGTTTTATATTTTGATTTCTTCTAGTTTTATATGTTTTTTGGTAGGCCAGGAAGGTCTCGATATCCCCATACATTAAATTTTATTATATTTGAGCTTGATAAGAGGTAGGAGAATCCACCTTTTCTTGTTCAGAACCCTCAATTTGCACTTTCTTGTTACCATTTAATTTATAAATGTTTTTTTAACCCTTTATTTATCTATGTCTTTATTGAAATGGTATTTTTGTGTTGTTTTAATTTACTAGAAATAGTTTTCTAATGATATCTATGTGCAAAAAATAGGTTTTTGGAACTTAGGGTGTTACTTTTAATTGTTATAGTTCTTAAAAGTGGAATCAGGAGTTTTAGGAAATGATTATATTTAATCAATTAGTGTGTGATTATTGATTATTTCTAAACATGGTTTCTTGTAATTTTGTATTATTGGTATAGATTTTTAATTATGATTAAATGTTTTAAAAGGTAGACTCTTTGTTTTTTAATTTGATGGTGTGTGTTGTTTTTAAATAAAGTGATCATTTGGATTTAGTTTCTATGTATGTGGTTGTTTTGTGGGAATATTTTCATTTGTTCTCCTCGACCCTAGGTATGCCATTTTATATTGGAACATCCATAGGTGAACTCGATTAACACATGGATGTTCCTTCAAATGATAATGGATCCTTTTAAATATTTTTTCTTCTCTAAACATTAGTTTTATCAATGGGTTTTGTTACAGAATTATGGGTTGGTCCTTTGTGTAGATTTTGTGAAAGGATTAAAATTTAATATCAAATGGTTTTACCTTTTGTCATTTAGTGTGTGTTTTAATGAATGATAAGCTCAAGGGGCTGTTTAGACAATTCATGTGATTTAGTGTTTTTATTGAAGAGTATAAAAGTTTTTAATGTAATTGTTTTATATACTTTGTACAAAAGGCCCATTTGGATCTTGGTATGTGTTTTGGTGAATTTCTTTTTTAGGCCTCATTCAATGTTTTCAATTTAAAACATGTTTTTGAATAATTTTTGGTTAAATGTGTCTAAAATTGATTAAATAAAGTCATGTTTGGCACATTTAACCCATGGATAATGTATATAAAATCATTTAAAGGAAAATGTGTTTTAGAGAAAGTGTATAATCAGTTCGAGTCATTGTGTGTTTTATTAAATGGATTAAATATTTTATTATATGGAGGCTCAGTTGGAACCTTTGAGTGACATGAAATTTATGTGTTTAAATACATGGGATCTTTATAGGAGAGATTACTGATAGCGTTTATCGTTAACCGATGTCCCTTTATTGGGTAGGAAAGTACGGTAATGGTATGTATGGTTAGTCATGTGTGTGGGGTACTCCTACAAACACAGTATTACTAACACTATGGTTTTATGGGAATATTTTAGAAGATCGAGTGATGGTTATTTATCAACTCTAATTTGTCTAGTTGTTATCACATAGATTTTCTTTTAGGCCTGGCGGGTTGTTGCACTAGTTAGGCTAGGTTAAGGCCGCCATTTTTTTGTCTTAAAGGGTTCACCATACGCCAACATGTGGTTTCGAAACGAGTATGTCTATGGGTCTTTTAGGGATTTTTAGTTTCACCAATTATCACATAATTATATAATTTTTTTTTACATTCTGTTGTACTATTTTATTTCCATCATTCATTGTTTATCCATTTTACTCAATCCCATCTTTATTATCACTTATTTTGGGGTTTTTTAGAAAAAAGAAATTGGTTAAGGAAATATAATGTAGTGTGTGTTGGGTTTTAAATGGGAAAAACATTTCTTATTTTTAAATGTGAACACACTACTTTTATATTTTTATTTAAAACTTTTTTCAACTGATTATTTTTGTAAGGGAGATGTAATGATTCAATGGTTTATCATTGAAGTCCTACTATTTATTTTGGTCATCCCTTCAATTATATCTTTTCTGTTGTAGATCAAGAAATGGTTCATGTTTTAGGTTGATATACATATTGATGGAGTTTACCAAGGGGTCACATTGAGTATTTAATTTCACATTATAGTTTTATTGTTATTATTTTTCAGTCTATTTGTTGTACCATGCATCTAAATCTATATATTCATATTCATTTATGATTTAGTCCATATTTTCATACATTCTCACTTTGTTCTATTTATTTATCTGGTCCTAGTTTCATCTCATGAGATTAAATCATTTCCTCATGATTACATTGATTCTCATCAATAGTTACCAAGCCATGGGGATTGGGAACAGAATTCAGTTAACACCGCAGACTAGCTTAGGCGATCAGTTCATGGTCTACCTCAGATGGTTCATGACAGATAAGGTTGATACCAGTAAATGATATTATAATATGATTAATTAAATTTACTAATAAATTAATAATTAAAATATAAAATATAAAATTTCTTTTTAAAATCCTTTAATGAAAATATAGTTTTTGATAAAAAAAATATTTTCATTATTTATTTAAGATTAATATTTTCCAAAAATAGTAAAAATTGTATCCTATGATAATTTAGAGTTTGGAATTTGAAAATTATATTAATTTTCTAAAATAAAAAATCAATAATTATGATATAATTATTTCAAATAAAACACTCTAATGGAAGAAAAATCAATTTGGTTAGAAATAAAACCCTCTTCCGTTGGACTGGAAAATTACACAAAAAAATTATAATGGATGCTACACATTAAAATCAAGTAAATGAATTATAATAAGATATGAAAATGATTAATTATAAAATTAACTAGATTATTATATTCTTCCACATTTTAGGATTTCATTCCTCATATTATTATTTATTACATAAATAAATGGGTATATTTTTCATTCATTTCATATTTGTTATCCCGTGTTGCCTCCTTAATCATACAAGTAATCCAAAAAATAATAACATGTTTAATCACTTAATTCCAAAAAATATCTCTCCATTTTTAAAAATATATACTCAACTCTCTTAACATGAGAATTTGTATTCTAATTATTGTACTTCAGGGTTTAAAACATGATATGCATGTGGTACTTATTTTATAAAAAAAATCCATGATACAAGATTATACATTATATAAACACATCGAAAAGAAAACTATATAAGAAATAAATCCAATAATATTAAAATTTTCACGTATTTTATGGGACCATGAAACTAAATATCTTTTATTGACATATAGAATAATTTTCCATGATGATACTTTATGAACATCCTAATATCCTACCTCAAATTAGAGATATTTCCACTAATTATATGCATGGAATTATTTTTTTCTATAATTATTCCTAATTAAATACTGAATCATATTCACCTTTTCAACTATTTCATATGATAATTAATGTCCGAACAACCCTCTTACACCCACATCATCCAAAAATTGAGATTCTAATACCTATTTCAATATTATTCCACAAAAGGTTTCATCTATATTATATAATGAACACTATTATTGTAAGAATCCTAAACCAAAGTTATATGTTGATAAAACTACCCTGATAATCTATTTAAAATGATTGAACCATATCCTCCATTGTTTAAATAATTTTTTTGGAATATAAATCAAATGGATGATGAAAGGATTTATTAAATTTTAAATCAGTTCCTAATGACTTCTAAATATCTATCCCAAAATTAGTGGTCAATCTTGGATCATGTAAAAATATACTAGATAGATAGACTCTAAGTAATTTATTTATCAATTAAATCGAATATTGATATAAATGATACAAATATTTATTTAATCATTTGTGATGAAAATAAGAAAATGAAGTCAATTAATCAAAAATTACCCAAATAACATTATTATATTGGTATTTCATTTGTAATATCACCACAATATAATGTGATGAATCTGACATTTACATTTTGGTATTAGAAATGTCGGAATAATCCACTTTTGTTAATTTCACACTTTAAATAATTGGTCGACAAGTTATGAATTTCATAGTAAAATAAATAATTTCATTCTTAATTCCATTTGATCATATATATTTTCAATGATGTATATAAATTTGTTTCCTTCTGTGAAGAGTTGAAAATGGAGTTATACGAACTGCACTCAATTGTGATTTCATAATTATGGGGTAATATGAATCACATAACCATAATTGAATATCAAATCAACTTCTTTTTCAATAAAAATTTGAAGAAACATACCTTTCTTAAAAAATATTATGTTTCCCTATAAAACATTATCATAATTTTAACCTTACTAATTCATGTTTAAAACACATGGTTTTACTAACACCTAAAAATAATAATGTATTCATATATGCTCATTTTCTCAAACAAAATTCACTAAATTATTACCCAAAGGATCATGTTCTTCACATTACATACTATATAATTCATTTTATATCTAAATCAAAGCATCCTCTGCTATATTTTATTTAAATGGTTGGAAATGAATTTTGTTGATGTAAACCATTATCAACTCCATCCATCTATTCTTTCAAATATTCAAATCTTTATGATTAAATATTTTTATTAAACATTTGAATTTGTTAAATATTTCAAAATTTACATTATATAAATGATGTTTTCAAATTATTAAATCAAACACAACTTCCACTATCTCGAGGTACTGTGTAGTGTAATTTTTAACATGAACTTTTAATTCACATAATGAATAACTAATCAACCAGTCATTCGATATTATATTCCAACCCATCACTTTTGGTGAATCTACATTATAGATTATTACATATCCATTTTTATATAGCATGGTCCATAACTAGAGAATTCAATGATCTTATTTTCAAATAATTGAAACATTCATTGTATTATTTTATTTAGATGAACAGAACACCATTTTTTGATAACATCATTTGTGGGATAGATAATTTTTCTTGGTTTTATAAATATATATAATAATATACTAATCCAAGAAAATTATAAATCTTAAAAAAAATTTGTAGGACATTCCCATTCATCAACCACTTTAATTTTAGTGGGATAAAAAATTATGAAATACATATTTCCAAAATATCAATAAAATTTAATATATTGAAAACAAAAACAACATTTACTAAATGTTCTATATCAAATCCTTAAATTTATGGGTTTCAAAACAATACATAGATATTTTTTGGGAATAATTATATATTTTATAATAAACCAAAATATCATCAATAAAAAAATCCAAAACCACTGAAAATGTTAATTGAAATAGATATTAATAATATATATGGATATATTTATGGAATTAAATAACCCTAATGGTATAAGTACAATATCAAAATTTCCATAGCTAGTGTGAAATGTTGCCATATTGATGTTATCCTAATTCACCATCATAGGATGGTACCAGAACCTAAGATAACTAATCCAAAAAATATACCTATATTAAATGAAACGATACATCGGTATAAAGAAATAGAAATTTATTCATATTGGCGATGTTATTAAGTCCTCCATAATCAATGAAAATTCTCAAACAACCAAAATTGTTTTTACAAAATAAAGTTGGGGAACCCCATGGTGAAGTGCTGGGACAATGGGAAACTTTATCATTTATTTCCAAAGAAATATTTATAAATTATAGATCTCATACATGAAAAATTAAATAAAGTGGTTTTGAAATTGTATTATCCAAATATACATAGTCATTAGTAAATTTAAATTCTCATTTGGGGATAATACTAGGCGATTCATGAGAAAAAACATAATTAAATTATATTACTACTAAAATTTAAATAGATTGATCATATTTAATAGTATGGGAAAGGTAACATCCATTTAATAATTTTAGTTGTTTTTCAGTATCATGATATATTATAAAATTGAAATTTTTTTTCTTATATAAAAACTGAAAGCCATTTTTTAAAATAAATTTTCTTTATATATAATTTATAATAGAATAATAATTTGAAATCCAATCCATATTTCAAATAAAAAAATATTCTACAATACGAATGACAAAAATAAATATATACAAAACTCTTCCACATAATGTAATAAGAATATATTTTTAAATAATTTCCGACTTAATACTACCTGTGCGAGTTTTTAAAAAATGGAATCATTTTTTGAGATGAAATGTTCATATCAACAAAAAATGCGATAAAAATGAATGAATGTGAAGACCCAAGAGTAAACAAAAAATTAGAATAATTTTACTAAACATGTAATGTACCTATTACTAGTTTATTTGATGGCCCAATTTTTTTATGTATTTGAAATTGATTTCACCACACCATTCTTGTTATATTCCTTTTAATTCACATTACTCATTAAATTATTTAGAAATGTTTCCATATAATTATTTAGCTCATTTCATATAAGAAAACTTATTTACTAATATCAAAAATTTTCATACTAATACTGAGAACATTTTATTTTTTATATGTCATAAATTACCAAAATAATTTCACTTCAGTTATATTAAAATTCATTCCCCATATTACTTTTTATCATAACTATCATGAACATAAAACATGATTTTCATTCATTTTTTTCAATCACGGTATCTTACAATTTCCACCACCAATATCCTTTGTTATTATTGTTTTTATATAATATTATATCATAATAAAACTATATTTATAACATTTTATCACAACAATAAGATTCCCATAATAATTTAATTAATTACAGGTAAATTCTATTTTGTATCATGTATTTAATACTAATTAAAATTGATTAATTTTCAACCAAGATTGTAGACAAAATTTCATGTGTACAAGCCAATCATGTGAATATTTTTTTATATGAAGCCACTGACACTCCCTTTTTTCTTCCTCAACAAAATTAATTTATTATATGTCATATTTTAAAAATCTATAGGAAATATATCCCACATAAAATATTCTTAAATCTGTAACATTCAATTGAGTCAATCTATTATTCTTCATTATTATTCATAACCATTCTCCAACATTGATATTATTCCCCTTAAAATTAATAAATAAAAAGTGTTACCAATGGATATTACAAAAAAACATGAATTAGATTATGATTTTTAGATATTTAATCCATTCAACAAAAATCATTGAATCAAAATATCTTTTAAATGAAGGAATGTGATATTTTATAAAATTATCCATTATTAACATTTCATCTATGTTATATCATTATACTATTTATCAGGAATGTCACCACTTTTTATAGCCTATATAAAATTTGTAATACAAATAACAATGTGATAACTACCAATTAAGATAATTTTGGGTCACTGATTTGGAATAACATTTTTCTATTGCTATATTCCAGCTTCAACATCCTTATTTACTCTATTTAAATACAATATTAACATAATTTCAATAAAGAAACATTGTATATTTAAAATTAATATTAAATAAAACAATAAATTATCACCCCTTAATGGGTTTTACATAACTTATACTAACCACTAATATTATCTAATTATTTCCAACAATATAAACAATAAGGACCTAGCATTTAATATTCTATGAAATTGATTATTCATACAAGAATTCATTTTCATGAATTCCTAGAAATCAATAAGTTTACATAATATAGAATTATGTTTTCAATATTATAAAATAACATTTTACATTCAAATGTTTAAACACTAAATTATTATCTAGTTTTCAGTAAATATAAAAAATTCATGATATAAAATATTATCTTTACATAAATTATCTTCAAAATTATCATCTTGATTACATAATTTTTGTTACTCATCCAAAATTCCCTATAAAAAACATTTATAAATGTCAGATGAGAAAATGAATGTTATTAATGTCCATATAAAAAGAAATTTTGAAACTCACTCTTCCATGAAATCCCATAAATGAAAAACTTTTAAAATTGATCATAGATATATAATAACAATTTCTCTTACCAATTATACAATATTAACTTTCTAAATATTTGTAAAAAATGTGATAATGAAATTGAAAAAGAGAAAATAAAACTCATAATGTTTTCTTTACAATCATTAAAAATGATTTAATTTTTTTCAAAAAGATAATAATTTCATAGTTAATAATTCACCTAAATATAAAATTAAAAATATATCCATTAGAATAACCTTTGAAATCAAAAGGATTCCATAAAACTATTCACAATAATAAATAACTCATATAGGTAACATAAGATATCATTATCATCTCACTCTTAAAATTAGTGTTTTAAATAGAATAAAATATCTAGTCAATTTGATTAATCTCATGGGGAAACATTTTAATTTTTATCTCAGTCCCCATACAGAATGCATTGGAGAGCTATATCAGGATCACACATCATTATAAGATATATCAGGCTCACTCAACATCGTGATCTATATGAGTCTCATCTACAATAATAAAAAATTAATAGAAACCATAATATTTATATATCATAGTTAATATTTTAATTTTATCATAACAACATGCCTTGTGCACAAATGAAAAATATTTTATGACGTCGAAAAATCAATTCTATTTAAAAACATATTTTAAAATACGTAGAATAAAGGGGAGATGGATTCTCCATTGAAGAAAACATGAATGATGGTAATGTAATCGTAAGATAAAATAATGGAGATTATGATGTGTAAAATAACGATGTCGTATATATGTTATAATAGAATATTACCATTTCATTTTTAAACATTCTAAATAAAATAATTAAAAATATTCTTTTGGAAAACATTTGAAAGAGAGAAAAAAGTGAGACAAAAATTAAATAATAATAAATTTATGTCCATATAAATATATTCCCAAAAATAAATTCATTAATATTGACATAGAAGACAACTATTTATAAAATTAATATTTAAGACATTTAAAATGGGGTTTTAAGGTAATGTGTCACTTACATAATGCCAGACATGTCGTGCACCTTATTGATGTTCAAAAGTAATAAAAATATGTTAACAATTCATTTTCTTAATTATATTTTCGTGATTATTATTCATTTTATTATTTATATTGTCATGTTATATTCAGTTACATAATCAATTAAATTAAAAATAAAAGTTTTGATGATATTATGATCATTTGTCAAAACTTATTTTGATATGTTGACTATTATCAAGGATGTAATTATAAAATCAAAAAATGAATTATAATAATTTAATAATTAAAAATTTTATTAATTAATTAGAATTTTAAAATAATCCATGATAGATGGATATGAAAAAAAAAATTATGTAACATTCATGGTGTTGGTAGGTCATACATACGTATGAGTAACATTTTTATTTTTCAAAGAGCACGAGGAAAACATTGTAAATATCATTTTATCATTCAATAATTAATATTTAATCCTATATATTATATTACAGTAGTTGGGAACATTTTATTTTAATGTTAACAAATCATGCTTCATCAAGTTAAATAATGTTATCTTATGTTAACTCATGTTTACATGGAATCTTAATAGTTTTGATTTGTATTTTACATCATAAGATAGGGTTGAAACAAATCTAAATGGATGAGTCACCATTAGGGTGGATTCATTGTTCAACATCTTTGTGATGACATAAAATAGGCTATGTATGAGTTAACATTAAACCATACTCATAGTTAAAGTGTATCGATATCAGGTGTCTCACCAGTAGCATATATACTTAATTCTACCAAATGATGAGACCCCATTATTAATCCTACAATCAAAAACTTATCCTAATTTTTTTAAAATTATGAGTCACCACTACCACATGATAAAATCAAACTAAATCGTTAATTTTTGAAATGTCATAGTTAATGTTTGCATGAGTCATCACTATGTTATACTACTATCAACTACAACTCACCTCTAGGTTGACCTACTAACAAAGAAATTTACCACTACCTGATTCATCATTCCAAGTCACCACTCCCAAGAGAGATACAAGCTATTTCCAAGACAATGTTCCAAGTCGCCATTCAATGATAACATTTCCAGACACCTTCAGACCAAGTCAATGTTTAGAGACACCAATAATTATTAAATTGTCACTTAAATCGAAATTTATTTATAATGTTCATATTATCAAAACATAGTACCTCTAATTATTTTAATACCTTTTTTAGTCATTTGCAAAAAATATTTAAATCCATGTCAAACTGAAATATGATATATAAGGTATCCCAACATGATAGTGATCAATTTCATTATCAGCTGCATTGTATAAAGAAAATATTTGATGAAAAAGGTTTCCATTGATGTTGTGAAGTTGTGATATATATAAAAACTAGAAAACGAATATATGTATACATAATAAAAAACTAACAAGAACTAAAATACAAGAACAATTTTTCAGTAAATAACTAACATTGGGGAAGAACTCGTCGATAAAATCAATACAACACTGGATATTTGAGAAAATAGATCTCATGATGCTCTATTTTGTAGTTTATTTCTAAAAGTCAACTAAATCATCATTTCATGATATCATTCTGGAGTCACAAGCTGTATTTCCTATCATACAGAGCACTCTATCTCTTCCATCTTTAATTTTATCATTAATTATCTCTACATGTGTACCCTTTTACATTAGGAGTTAATTGCTTCTATCTATGTTTTATGAATACTCAATCACTTCTATAAAAATATGGATGATACATAAATATCATTACAATTTCAATTTTACAACATGAACTCCCATGGATAACAATAGAAGAGGTCCCTGTGTGGAATTTTTGGGATTTTACTCCCACAAAAAATTTGGAAGAGGTCTTATTGACATGGATAGGTGTGTGTGGTGCTGATTAATTTGACCTAGGGTGTCAATAAAGTTTAATATTTATATACTTCTTATAAGTGTGTGATTTTCATGTGGATAGGATTAAGTCCCAGCGGGTGAAATAACCTATTGTTTACATTCCATTGGGTTTCCCTATGTTTAGTTTTGTCTTTTTCTATTAATTTAAATCAGACAACATTACTTTATATTAATAGTTAACCTTATATTTTATTAAATTAGAATTTTTTTCAGTATATTGATTTAAATGGTTAATTTAATAATTCATTTTATATTAACTGAATGATAATCACTCTTTGATAAATCCAATAAATAACAAAATCTTTTATAAAAATTTCTATAGCGAAACTGGGTCATTGTAATTTCAAATTGAGGAACATTTAAATAAATCTTTTAGATATAATTTCTTATAGGAACTAAATTCATCCCCTATTATATGTTATAATCTGACAAAAATTTGGTATAATAGGTTATTTCTTTTTGGGATTCATGGTTTTTAATGTTCTCCCATTTTTTAGCTGTGATTTTTGTTTTTATTAAATATAAAAAATTATTTTATTATTTATGAATTCCTAATTCAATAAAAAAATGTTTCTATTATATATCATGGATAATATATAAGAAGGTGATGCTTCCAATATTCCTTCAAATTTCATTAAAACACATTATTTTCAATGTAAAATGAATATGAAAATGAATTTTGAAGGCATGGGTTTTAAAATATGGTCTGTTGTAGTAGATGAATATAAAATTATTTCTTCTGATAGATACAAGTGGAATGATTCAACTAAATCTTCCTATAATAATAATTGCCAATCTGTGACTGCCTTTTGTTTTTCTCTTGGTGATGATGAATTCAATAGTATTTATACATGTAAAACATCATTTGTGATTTGGGATTCTTTAGTTGTATCACATAAAGTAACCAATAATGATAAGTATGTGAGGCTTAACACAAATATTATTAAAAATGATAATTTCAAAATGAAACCTAATGAGCCTATCTCTGACATTTATTTTAGGTTTAATGAGATCATAAACATAATGATCACACTGGGAAAGACAATAACTGCAATAGAACATATCATGTGAATTTGGAGATGTCTTTTGAAAAGATGGAGAGGGACATCAGTATCAAATAGAGAATATTGTGACATCGATAAACTATAATAAATGATTCGATATGAATATTGATAATTTAGGTAGAGGAGTATAATGAAAATAGATATAAATTAGTTGAACCTTGAAAAAAATTTGTGGCTTTAAAAACCTCTAGATCCAAAAAAGTGAAATTTTAGGTTTTTACAAAATGTTACAGAAATTAATATTCACTAAATGATAGTGGTGATAAAAATGATCTTCTTTCTATGAGATTTGATAAATTATATAGATGTAAAATTTTATATAGAAAGAAAAACTACATAAAGAAATATGATTATAATGATCACTAGAAAAGGATTGGAAAAGATGTGAGAATATGAATGAGATAATCTTCTATGAGTGAATAATAAATGGACATGTGAAGGCAGACTATCAAAAACTAAATTATAAAAATGAAATATTAGGTAAAAGATCGAAAATAAAATAAGTTTTAAAGGAAACCTATAGTGAGTTTGAGGATTGATCCATTGAATCTAAATCATCTCATTATTAATAGGTTCAAAAATATGATATGTTCTTTTTGAGAAACACATCCGAGTTAACCATGGTATCTTTTTCAAAAAATTCTTACTATTTAGTAGATGAATCTGAATCTGAAACATATTAAAATTTTACTAATGATAAAGTGATTGAATACTGAAAAATTATTGAGGATACATTCAATGATATAAAATATATATATTAATCACTCAAGAAATGACATTTTCTATCTACTACTAAGAAATATAAAATCACTATTGAAAAAGAGAAGAATTCTCAAAATATCAATGATAATTATAAACAAATGTTTCTAATGACCAGTTAATGAGAGATCTAAAAAAATTAATAGATTTGTAAAAATAACATAATTCAAATTAATTGAAAATAAATTCTCCTCAATATAAAACAATAATTGGTTCTCAAATCATGCAATGAGTATTTGTTAAAAACAATTTGATATACAAATCTAGAAAATTCTGTTTTATGTAAATATATGAACAATAATCTGTAATTTATAGTACGTGAAAATACTTTACTTGTTATAATTATTTTTTACCTAATAAAGTTTATTTTTATATTAATTTACAATATACTTATAATAAAACATTGAAGCAAATGTGGGTAACTAAATCCTGACATACAAATGTTACTAGACCTATGAAAACATGGGTAATGAAGTCCTTTCTTCTATAAACTACTTTTGTATGAAATCTATATGCAGATTCCATGTATGAAGATATGGTACTTGGAATGTTGGTGTTCAAGACAAATGATATGGGACTACTATATCTTCAATAACCTCTTAATAATTGATGGTAGACATAACACATTTGATGATAATGAAAATGGGATAATTATTGGCCTTGGGAAAATTGGTGTCAATATTTCAGATTTAATTTATAATATTCTTTGTATAGATTGTCTAAAGAAAAATCATCTTTTCATTTCCCAATTTTGTGAAAATGGATTTCTTGTGAAATTAAAAAAGGTAAACTTATTAATTTTTATATTCTAAGAATAATTTTTCATTACTTCCCTTGTAAATAATGGTTTCTATGATTCTAATAGGGATTCCTAAATCTCAGAGAGTGTTTCTTACTTAAGTACCATTAATTAATAATCATGGATCTAGAATGTGATATTAGGCCATTGTATCTTTTACTCTCTTATAAAGTGTACTAGAAAATGATTATTAAAGGATATACATAAAATAGAGTTTCTAAATGTCAATGTTTGTGAACCTTGTCAAAAAGGAAAACAACATAAAAATTATTTCATAACAAATAAAGAATCTTCAACTTCTTAACATCTTTTGTTTTTTCACATGTAATTTTTAGGGCCTACTAGAGATTAAAATTAATTGGTAAGCACTATGTCTATGTTGTAGAAGATGAAATATAGAGGTATACTTGGACCTTGATTTAGATTACAAAAACAAGGCTTGTACCTATTTCACATAATATGCTGGATCAGTAAGAAATATAAGTGGATGTAGGAAAAAAACCATAAGAAGTGACCATGGATGTCACTTTGTAAATCAATAATATGAATCTCTTTTATCACATAATTTTTATAGTCATAACTTTTCTAATACTAAGACACACCACTAGAATGTTTTTATAGAAATGATAAATATAACCTTACAATAGATTTCACATACTGTTCTTAATGAATATGATCTACCTATTTATTTTTTGGTAGAAACAATGAATATAGATTTCTATGTAACCAATAATGTAATTTTTAGATATATACTATGGAATGCCACATTTCAAATAAAAAATAATAGGAAACCTAATGATAATTACTTCAATGCTTTTTGTTTAAATGTCATTATTCTTAATAAAAATTATAAAGCTGAAAAAAATTTCCACCATGTGTGATGAAAGAATTTTAGTATATTTTTATATTTCTATTAAATCCTATAGAATCTATAATTTCGGAAGAAAATGTGTGTAACAATATATGAATGTCATATTTGATGAAATAAATCCACATGAATCCAAAACCTCCGTAGAAAATATTAAGGAAAATCTGTCAAATCAAGACACAAATTATGAATCTTATTATTCTATTATTAAACAAGTAGCCGAATAATCTGATACTGTAATATTTTCAAATTCTTCCTATGTGTAACACGAACCTCTAGAAGAACATCAAGTGATCAACCCATCTATTTCCAGACCGTTTAGAACTCTTAAAATCAACATTTAGATGATGTAGTTATAGAATTAGACAAATAAAAAAACACTAGAGAGTCTCTAAGAAACCATGTTTATAATCATGTATTTTTTACATAGCTCGAACCTGAGAACATCAATGTTGAATTCAATGTTGAATATTAAATGATTGAAATATTGGGATAATCAAATCATACTGAAATCAATAATGAATGGAAACTTTTTAATAGTCCCAAAGACACATTTACCACAGTCACTAAATGCTTATTTAGAAATATAGTGGATGAATATGGAATATAGAAAGACATCAGGCCTGAATAGTTACCTAATATTATATTCATTATGAAAGAGTAGACTATAGAGGACCCTTTTCACCTATGTTTCATGTTGAATCTAAAATAATCCTGCTTGTTTATGTAGCACATCAGAATTTCAAAATCTATAAAATAGATGTCAAATGTGTGTTAATAAATGTTTATATAGTTGGGGTTCATTTTTTAACAACCCCAGCATTAAAAATCCAAATTCTCCCAATAATGTTTTCAAGTTAAAAAAAGAATTTTATGGTTTAAAACAAATTCTTAAAGCTGGGTGTGATATTATCATCAATATTATTATTTCTATTGTTTCTTCTAAAGGTGTAGATGATAATACTCTTTTCCTAAGAAGAATATCTACAGTTGTTTTAGTTTTCCAAATATATGTTTATGATATTATTTTTGGATTTTCAAAATATTATTTATGTATTTTCTTTTGAAAATTGATTCAAAAATAGTTTGAAATTATTTTAAAGGGTATTCTCAATTTTTTTGTTGGATTTCAAAATTTTTAAAATAAGTACGGTATTATTTTAAATCATAGTAAATGTAATAAATATCATTTAGAGCATTTTGTCTTGGATAGATCTAAATGGTGTGATAATCCTATTTGTACCACCTTTAAATTGAATTTTAGAGAAGAAATAAAGTCAATGGATCAATCCAATAATAGATTTACAATTGAAATTCTTCTCTACATAACTAATAGATGACCGGATATAATGTTCAGTTTATATATGCGTTCTCATTTTAAGGTTAATCCTAAATATTCACACCCACATTCCATGAAATTTTTTTCGAATACCTCAAATATAATATAAACATAGGACAATTCTACCCTTGAGAACAATCATTTGTCTTACTTATTTATTCCCATGCTTATTTTGGGGGTTGGAAGTTAGATAGAAGAAGATCCTATGGAACATGTAACTTTTTATGCAAGTCTCTAGTTTCATGGTGTAGTAAAAATAAAAATAAAGTCCCATTATCTAATATTGAAGCTGAATACAAAGCTACAACTAGTAGTTGTGCTAAATCTTACTGAAGAAATACCCATTACTCCACTATAGATATAAATTTAGGCATGTAAATATAATATATGACCAAAAAAGTACTATTAACATTTATAAGCACCAAATTTCTCATTTGATGAAAATGGATATTGATGTAAGACATCACTTTTTCAGATATCATTATCCAAAAGGTGATCTAAATTTTTAATTCATAAAAACATAACATCATCTAGGTAAACATTTTACTAAGACATTAAATAATGAGGGAATGATTTACTTCAGACATGAGTTACATATGATAAATTTTGAATGAATCATTTTTGATGACTCACAGTTGGAACTGACTTATAATGAATCACCATTGGGACTCACTATTTATGAATCAATATAGGTAATCACCATTGATGACTCTCTTTTGGCACTCACCATTGAAGACTCGACATTGATAACTCACATTTAGGACTCAAAATTGTGTCTTACAGTTCATTACATTTACATTTTTTCTTGATTAGACCTTAAATTCCTTGTTTTATTTTTTTCTTTGAATTTTATTCTACATTTTTTATTTTTTATTCTGAAAACACTAATTTATAAAAATTGTATAGATCAAAATCACATTTCACATACTTTTTCACTTTTTTCCCAAAACCAAACATTTATATCCAAAACCACTATGACCTTCTTCCTTCAAAATAAACCATCTGAGTATTTCAAAATTTTATGAGTAAAGAATATCTATGAGACATGTCTGGATAACCCACATCCTTTGATGAATAAGAAAAGGTGACTCGAGTGAACATAAAACTGATCTTGTAAACCCCAAACTCCCAACTGAAAAATCATTCTAGAAATAAAAATTCATGTTGGCTTGCTCTTTTCAAGAATGTATCTTATGTTGAAAGTATTTGAAGAACAAGATTAGTTGGAATGGATCTAAAAAAATAGAAAACCTCTATATCTGAGTCATGTTCAAGATTTTTACTAGTACCTTGAGTTCATTCTACAAGGAACATATAAATATGGGATAATGTCTTGAAAAAGTGTACAATGGATTTCATTTTCTTCTAGGAAATGTTCTTTTTGTTTGAATGTAACTCGTGAAGGTATTAATTATTATCTCCAATGTGTTTCTCCACCTTCATATCATTTTTTAGGAATCTTTTTCTGGGTTAACCGAAAATGGAACTACCAAAATACCCATAACAACTAAAATTGATGGAAAATACACATTTCTATTTAAATTTCTTCATCATAACTTTTTCTGAGGAAATGTGGTTTTCCTCTTAAATGTATCAGGATGTTTATTTAATGTATTTTATGAAACAAGGATAAAATATCAACATATTCATATTACTAATGGTTTATATGGGAGATATGAAAAGGTCACATTCATATTAAAACACACTTTTTATATTCAATGCTTATTTATACTTTATTGAAATCTAATGGACTAGTGAATGATAGTGAGGAAACTATCATAGTGTGTGATGAATTTTTCATTATGATGCCCATATGAAAAATAATGATGATAGGGTGGAATACATGGAAAAAATATAGGATTTAAGCTAATGAAAAATTCTTGGAATATTTTAATCTAATTTAAGACCCCACAATACCAAGGGATGTAATTGTTACTGGTTTTTGACAATGTAAGGTTGTATCATATTCAGATGGGGATGAATAATTATCTAAGTATGTGAAAGAGGAATAACCCCCCATTGATGATAAAAGCGATCTTGAAATTTCTGTATGTCTTGATGGAATTATATATAGATATTGAAGTCCGCCAAAAGGTCTCTACATAAGAGAAGCTCTCCAAGATGATGATGAGGATAGTGTTGAAATCGAAAAGTATGAAGATGTTGAATACAATTGTGGATGTGGAAGACATAAAGAAGGCGATTATAATGAGAAAATTGAAAAAAAATGTGAAAATCAGGAAGATAATGAAATGGTGGAAAAGGAAATTGGTGAATAAGGGGATGAAGAAGAATGTGGGGAACCTGATGGGGGATCAGATCATCCTGCTAATGATGTAAGTCATGATGTTGAATATATTAATCTAAATGATACTAGTATAGTGGAAAGGAACCAATATTGGAATCTCCGAAAGCTCTAGACATAATTTGATGTAATTATGATGTTCTAGATGCTCAAGTGCAAGATCAAGATAGTGTTCATATGGAAGAAACTATTGAGGGGGAGAAAAATTCTCGAATATTTAAATATGATACTCTTACTCTTTTTTATTTTTTAGTAGTGGATAAATAGAAAATGTACTCTAGATATGTCACACTAGGATTGTACTATCCAGAATCTGATGTAGAAAAAATTGGTCCTAAGAGATCCCTGGTTAGGGAAGTGTGTCACACATAGAGAGATATAGTTGGAATAGATCTATTAGTGGAATATAAACCTTTAGTTGCAAATTTTACTAATCATTATGTGAGTAAAAAAGATTTCAATGTTTTTAAATAATATTTTTCCTCTGTTGTAAAAATATAATTCCGACTCAACTAGTACACATGTCAAGTCTTAGAAAAAGTGATACTATTATAATTGGATAGAATGATATCTCATTGATTCAAACTCAAATGGATGCCGATTGTCAATAAATAATAATGGAGAATAAAATATTGATTTATAAACTAGATAATGACATTCTTATAGTTAAAGGGATGGTATCATAATTTAAATAATATTTGGGAAAAAATCAAATGTCTTGGAGACACCTTTTCTTAGTCTTCTCAGAATTCTTCACCTCAACCTCAAGATCATGGAATAGATCTTTAAGATTGGTTATATAAGAAGAGATATGATATTCATATACATGTGATTCTACACCTATTGAATATTTGAATATTGATTTTGTCATAACGGTGTTCAGAAATGAATTTTAGATAATGATTGGTGGTTTAGATCGAGAGAGGTGAGAAAAATCATATAGAATTCTGACCATGTAGACTCCAAGGTTTTCCATTATTCTTAAGATGCCACAACTACTTAAGATGATATCACTATGAAATTATATTTCTACATTATAAGAATTCATACCAGACATCAAATAAATAGTAATTTTAATTACTTGAATGAGAATTTAATGATGTCCTTATCACAAAATAATTTAATAATATTGTAAAAAAACTCAAGGATCTTATTCCTACACTTCAAACAGTCATTTATAAATTGGATGACATTACTAAGTAAATATAGATAGATAAGATGATTATAATGGATTTTATCAACCTCTTGATTCCTTAAGTACATGATTAAAATACCTCTATTATATCACCAATGGCCTACCCAATTTGACCTATCAAGTAGAATATAACCTGATGGTCCATCTATTGGCCAATTGATCCTTCGTTAAAAGAAACATTCACTCGAGAACATTTTAATCCTCTTCCTACAACCATTAAACATTTTCCTCTGTCTCTAGCTCAGGTATGTCACTGTCTGTGTCCTGTTATATATTTAGAACATTCATACCCTCCTAATTATACTCAAATTATCACCATTATAATGCCTTATAATATTATTATCCCTTCATCCAACTCCTCTATAAATAATCATCAATCATATAACATGGTCATTTATGTATCTTCTATTTCTCTACATTCATCTTTTTATAACAGAAAAGAAACCTTAGACACTTCAATATAGAAATAGAGATTGGATTGGTCTATGATAGTGATGTATTTTTTATCCTTTTCACATTCAATGTATTATCTTTTTATCAGAAAATTTATTTTCAATTTTAATCTATTATATATTAATTCTCTCTGGTCATTTTTTTCAAATTTTTTAATCCCAATAGGGGGATATTGAATATTAAATTTAATATGAGAATGAGAATCAATATGGTATTTAATTTAATTTGATTGTGTTCATATTATAATCTAATATCTTATGATCTATATGACATGATATGAGGAAATTTTGTATCTTTTCCTTTATCATTTCAATGACTTGTTTTGTTTTGAATAATGACACGATTTGTAAACATCAAAATAGTAATTATTTTTGGTATCCACTAGTTTTAATTCTCAAAAATCATGTTTCAACTAGAAAAATCAATTTTACATATAATTAAACATGTTTATATATAACATTAATAAGTTTTGTTATTATTTTAAATCATAATATAGGTTGAAAATATATGAAAAAAATATGTCACCATTGAGGTGGACCTAGTGTTAGACATCTCATATACGGAAGAAAATTAGCTACGTTTGAGTTATCATTAAGGAAGACTTGCTGTTAAGGAGTCTCACAATCAACTGTCTCGCCACTAATACAGATACAAAATTCAATCAATAAAAAAGTAAAAATTATTCAACCCATCATCAACTGCTTCTCATAATTCTCACAAAGTATGAGTCACCTTCACCTCAAGCTATCGTAAAATAAAATCCATAATATTCAAAAAGTAAGAGTTTTTGTTCACATGGTACTCCACTAAGTAGACATAAATTCCAATAAAATCCATTAGTATGTCAACATACTATCAGAGTGAGTTTCTGCTACATGACGCGCCATTACATGTCACCACTCCAAAGTTATTTACAAGCTATGTTGAAGACAATTTTCCAACTCACTGTTCAGATACATTTTTACATGATACCATTAAATGACACTGTCTGACCAAAAAACCATTCAGATTAACATTCAATTGTATCTTTTTCATTAAAATTAACTTTTTTCCTAATGTTCATATTTTTGAAACATAGTACCACTAATAATTTTTTATGAAATTTTTAGTCATCTTCAGACAACATTTAAATCAATGATCAATTGACGTGTGAGGTATGAGGTACCATGCAACAATTACGATCATTCTTCTTGTCAGCTACATAGTATAGATAAAATACCTGATCAAAAATAAATTACACCAGACATCCCTGAGGGGGAGGGGGATGAATCATGGTGTTAACTTTTTATCTTATTTACTGGAACTTGTTCCCACATTACTTGGAAATTTTTTATATATGTATGATGGATAACTTAATTAATTAAAACACACATAATGACCACAAGAAATTTCTTACATGGTTTACCACTATGGGATACATCCATGGAGAATACACTGACCTTTTGATGGTCATTCCAAATTCCACTCGTATTCACTAGTAGTGGATTACAAAGGATCTAGAACAATCACTCTATCCCATGATAAATACCTAAATGTTTGGTGATAGCTCTCCTTAGCTCACTACCATGGGTGATTTCCATCTCAGTTAATATACATGATGTTCTCTTAAACAGATAAGCAAGGACATCTTTGTCTCTTGCTCATCACGAGACATTGCCTGCATCAGAGTCCAGAATTAATGCCCTTTGTATTAAAAATTCTCCTTTAGTGATATAACTAAATGCACTTAATATCCTTATACTTTTCGTGGCCAGAATCACAAATTCATTTTTTATTGTTCAAGTAATGATGATCGTATCGGAAATCCATCATCAAAATTGTACTGTCTTGAATAATTCATAATTTTTAGGTGGGAACACCCTATTATCCTTCTCCTTATCTTCCTTTAATTCCCAATAAAAACACCTAAGAGAATCAGTAAACTTATTTCTTCTATGTAGATATAATATTAGTTGTGCATATTTTATTTCTTCTCTTTGTAAATCACAAAGAGGGTGTTAAACACCAGTCATGTGTGTGTTGTACTACTTCTCTTCATAAAATTGAATGCTTCATGGTATTTCCTTCTCCGCGAATCCACTTCAAGAGTGATAAGAACTTGACCAAGGGTTATGGGAACCCAAAATTTTTTACACACCCTTCTATATGGAATTGCATGTAAAATTAATACCATGTGGGAAAAAAACCTTTTGTTGCGAAAAATCCTTCTCGCGCAATTCTACTTTCTTACACAGAACATCTCCTTTTCGTTCAACAGCTTATTTTTCATTCAATGATTCTACTTTTTGTGCAACACTATATACTACAATTATTCCACTCATCAGATCTTGGTATTTTTCTATGTGTCCAGTATCATCAAATGAGAGGGGTCACCTCTCATTTATAGGGGTTTTAGACCCTATGCATAAAACACAAATCCATCTGTAAAACCCTCCTCATGTGGAAAAAAACTCTTTCACACAAGATCAAATTTTATGCACAATCTTGTGTTTATCGTGCGCTTCATGACTTTGACTTTTTTTTTCTCCATTCAGATCTCAATACACCAATTGCGCGCAAAATTATAAATAGAATTCCATATTACATGAAAATCCAATCTATCAGATAGCCTCGTTTTTCACACACATTGCCAAATTTTTCTCACACTCCTTTTATTTTACAAATTTTGACGTTCTGATCCGGAAAAATCAATTCCTCACAACTATTAAAACCCTCTTGAACTAATCACACAATTTCCTCTACTATAGACACATGTCTTCATCATCTAATTTTGAGGCACAAAAATTTGGAAAACACTTGAGAATAGTACCACCTTCAATATATGATTCATCCATTACATTCATTATTATTTTTAGTGATTTGGGTTTTGAAAAAATATTTTCCATACATTTCAATATCTACTATCATTATATATATCATTTGATTGATCAAATTTATAATCATAAATGTTTCCATGGAGACTACTATTGTAACAGCCCAAGATTTTATAAAACAATATTCTTTTTAATTTTATTAATGTCTTGTGTTGTACGCTACACCAAAAGGAGCTTGCACAACACACATCCTTGACTTGACTTGCATTACACGCAATCACGACCTTCCTCGATAGCGTGTGTAGTACGCAATACCGAGTTTCACTAAACAACGATATGCTATAAAAATATTATTAAAACTAGCCGTTATGAATAGTAATAACCACTTTTTGAAATCCAGTAAATCTTATTTTTCAAAATGAACTTTATTTTTGGATTCGGAGTATCGAATTTAGCCTAAGGTGAAATTTTGGTACTTTTCGGATAACTTTCATATTCTGATGAATAGTGAAAATTACTAAATTATAATTAAAAACAACTATTTTAATCGAAATAATTAATAGTGATAAATCATTAATTTGAGTGGTTTTAAAGTATATTTAGAATATATTTTTACAATTTAATACAATGTTGGTCATTGGATGTAATTTCACATTTAAACTAGACATAAACAAGTGTCAATCTTTTGATAGATATTGTTTCTTAAAAACACGCTATTTGTTTTAACAGTGGGATTTAATTATAAAATTAATTAATGCAACTTATATGTTGGGAATTTTGTAAAATAGAAATCATTTTTGAATTCGGAATATCAATTATAGCTTAGGGTGAAATTTTGGCATTTTTCTGAAAAACATCAATTTTTGATGAATAGTGAAACCACTAAGTGGTAGGTTAAAAACTGAATTTTGCATAAAACTTAATTTTACCGCTTCTGTGAATGGAATTTCGAAAATCCGAGAGACACGGTTAATATCAAGGACTAAAATGTGGTTCAATGAGATGAAAATAATTTTTGGTGAATAGTAACTTTTTACTTTTTTTACCGCGGTTAATAGTAAATAGGGTAACTAAGGGTAAATATGATATTACTATTACCCTAACACATGTCCTAATTCTATTGGACAAGTGTAATTCGACCAAAAACAAACTTAGGAATAAAATATGACCATTTAGGCCCACTTGGATTAGATTAGGACATTTATTATTAATTTATTTAAAGAAAGGTTAAAATAGTTAAAATCAAAGTTTAATAAGTAAATAATTTTTAATATGGGGTTATACATAAGATAAATTAGATTGTAAATATTCATTAGAAAGCTAAAAAAGATTTCCTACATAATGATATTTTATTTATAATTTTTAGACTTTAAATAAATTAATTTATTTTTGACACAACGATGATGCAGTAATTACCCTTTTAAGGAAATATTAACATAATTGATGTTATAAATGCTCAAATGAATGTAATTTAAGACTTTTTATGAATTAAACTAATTTTCTAGGTTACTATGATGTATTAGTGTTGATTTAATCAACTTGGTTCGAACATATAATTCTGTTATGACTTTCAAAAAAATCATATATCAAATAGTGTCAAAATTGACACAAAATAGTTTTTAAATCAAATTTTATATTATTAATTGTTATTTTATTCCTAAAAATATAAGGTTCGGCCAAATGACTTAGATAAGGATATATATATTAATAATAAACAATTTGGGGTTCGTTTGGCATGTTATAGTAAGTGTATTAACCATATAGTGAAAGAAAACAAAAAGACACGGTAAAAGTTAAATTATTTAACTTAGAGTTAAATCTAATTGATAAGGTTAAAATAATAACCTAAACTTGTCTAAATCCTATTGGTTGATAGGATTTCGACCCATCCCCACTTTAGCTTCGAAATAAGACCCTTTGTAACCATTATAAACCGATTTTGACTTTAATATAAAATAATATTTTGAGATATTCCTAAGGTGCCCCTCTCCTCCCCTATAAAAGGACACCTCCTCGCCCTCCTCCTCACACCAATTTGAGCACTCAAGCTCTGACAACCCCTGCACAAATCTCTTCTCCACTTCCCTAACAACATCATAGAGGTTCTGGTCTTCCTCAAAGACCAATTTTAGTGCCCTAAGAGGAGGTCTCAAAGAGGCACTTCAAAGAAGAGGTAATTACCGTTACCAATTCTTTCATCTTTATTTCTTCTTCCACTTCTTCTTCTTAGGTTGTTTCATTATGAAGTAATAACATCAGTATCACTCATATACTGATATGTTATTATAAGTATGAAACAACCCTATTTCACCATCTATCCATCCTACGGAAAAAGAAATCACCGCGCGTGCGTACGTACGGAATACCGTCTCCACGCCGTGGTGTAATCTATTTTCCACCACCACCTTACATGGATGGGTATAATGGTGTAAAGAATAACTATACATAGTTATTACAACATCATATTGATTCTGATATATTGTATAATCCACTCCAATTCAATTCAATATTTATAGAAATGATATCATCGCTCGTGCGTACGTACGGACTACCGTCTCCACGACGCGATGAGATTCATTCTCTATGTTAACCATTTAAGAATGATTATAATGTATATATAAGAAATAATAATGAAATATATGACACTATAAAGCTACTGGATTTATGTATATATATACATATGTATGTCATCTACTTACTTCCATTTCAAGACAATAAGGAAAGAAAAACAGCGTTCATGCGTACGTACGGACTACCGTCTCCATGAACGGTGTTTTTCATTTTATTTATCTATCTATTATATATATATATATACTGAATATATATGATATATAAATCATATTTTATATTCTGGAAGTATGTAAATCATGATATACGTAATAATGATGTCAAGAACAACAAATCAAAACACCTACGATAAATGAAACGATTTTACCCAAAACGCTTCTTTAACATGGAATTTACAAAAGAACGGGTAATATAATGTCATAAGTGAACCATATATGATATCATAACAATTAATATGATTCTGTAATAAGTCAATAACATGATTTAAATCATTATACAGGAGTTTCGGGCACTTACAAAGCAAGTCGGACCTAAGGTAAGGGAAATATCACAATCTCATTTTTATCCGAGATTGTTTATTCGTAAGTATTTAATGGGGTGTATTTTATCATCCACATCCATGTTCCCTCAATATGAAATATTGTTTCCATCCACTTGCAAGAGTTTGAATCCAATTTTACCCTTAGGTGAGTTTTTAGTAAAGAATATGAAAGGAATCTTTTGTCGTTTTTCCGTACGAGGTACTTTTTGACTTTTCCGACAAAAGTACGAAGAATGTTTTTTTTAACTTATACGGCATGAATGGATTTTTAAAACATTATTTCCAAGAAGCTTCCTTTACAAGTTTTCAAGTTTATTTTTAATCAACTTCTTTTATTTTAAAGTTGTATGACATGTTATGAAAGGAAAAATGTTTTTGAAGAAGAAAGGATATTTTCCTCAAGAATGGAGTTCAAGTGATTTTAAAAATTATTTTCCATCTAAGATAATAAAGGGTTCTGTTTTTATGCCTATTATTACATTGATTTGATCATGTTGTGTTGGAATTATTTTTATGAATTCCTTTATCTTATATGAATTGATTTATGATGTCATGATGTTTCAAGAATCCCATTTTTGTTTCATGTGTTATGTGATGATGTATGTTTTATGATTATGTGGCACACATAAGAAAGGATTCATTATAAGATGGGTGGGACCTATATCTCCCTCCAATGCATTGGGTAAAGATTTTATATCTCATGAGATAGGCATGGCTGGAATGGTAGGTTATACCGGTTCAGTGAAACAGGACTGAAACGAGGGTTACTCGATTCAGAAAGGGACTTTGTCCACTAAGATAGTCTTGGCAACGAGTCATGACTAACAAGAAATGATTTTCCATGATTATGTGTGCATGCCACAAAGTTTCAAGTTTCATGTTATGATTATGGTGATCTCATTTTCACTTCTATGATTTGTTCCATGTTATGATATTATGATCTCTTTTGCAGGTTATGATTTTCAAAAAGATATGATGTGATTTTTATTTCTTTTGTATACCCTTACTGAGCATTTGAGCTCACCCTTTTATGTTATCTTTTCCCCAGGATATAAAGAAAGGTTTTAGGTAAAAAAAATGGAAGATCTTTATGGGAGATATTGAAGATCATTCACCAGGATTATAAGATTATGTTCCGAGTTTCCAAAGACACTAAACTATTACGATCCTTGTGTGTGTGTTTTTGTTATGTACTAAGTATTCCGCAAAAGTAATGTAATGTCCATGTACGTCAGGCTTCGGGTCTCTACAACTATTACTTCCCTTTCTTCCACTATTATCTTTCCTTTCAATGAAAAAATTATATGAATGGCCGCACCTTTACTCCGCATTTCATTTATATGAAATTCATAAAAATTTCTCTTGACTTATAATAATTGTGAAATACTAATTAGAAAAGAAACATTTGATTTAGATACAGAGTGAAATGCATGGTCATCTTAGTATTCCAATCCCTTCCACACTGTCTCTTTTCCTTCAACCATCATTCTATACTTCATGAAAATAAAATGATTATATTTTTAAAGTAACCTCTTTTTTGGTTCTCATGCAATCAAGAAAAAATTAATAGTCCTCTTCAAATCCTCATTCTAGTTCAATAATCATCATGTGGATGATGCATCACCATTTCTCTATTTCATTGGAGTTATTCTTGATATCCTTAATTTTGATCAACATTGACAACTATTATCAACAAAAAAAAACCTTATACAACAAGTGGTATCAATAAGAAAATATTTGTTTTGAATTTGTGAATTCCTATGCCTTAGATAACCATAAAAACTATTAGTTGATAATAGAAGAAGATACTACTGAGAACTAAATTAAAAAAAATTATTCACAACAAACTAAGAGAGGAAAAGTAAACATTGAGAAAATTAATATGTAAATGTAAATAGTAGATAGAATAACTCGTGATGAATTGTTTTGATAAATATTTACAAAAAACTTGTTGATATGAATTTATAGTTAACTTCCTTGAGTCACACGCTATATATCCTATCACACACAGTTCTCTAACTATTGTCTATTTAATTTTCCCTACTTCTGTATTATTTTTTCATTACGAAAATTGTGTGTCTATCTCTTCTAGATGAACACATGCAAAATCTTGTGAAAAAACTAGAAGATACACAAATTACATTAGAATATATATTTAAACTTGGAACCACAATTGATAACAGTGGAAGAGGTCCTTATGTGTCCCTTTTTGACGTTGTACTCAATTAAATAATGTGGAAGAGGTCCTGTTGAACTTGATAGTTTTGTATGATGTTGGTTTCTTCCATCTAGGGTGTGGATAATGGTTTATTTATTTAAAAATATTGGTATTGGGTGATTTCAAGTGGATAGTATTGTGTTTCATCTTGAGACCAATCCTCTTGTTTATATCCCAATGTGTTCTTTTAAGTTTAGTTTTCTCTGTTTCTGTTTATTTATTTTATAAAACATCACATTAATTTGAGAGTTAATCATAAACAGTGTATTTATTAGACTTTTAATTAGTAGATACGTTTAAAATTATAAAGTAATAATTCATACTATTATAATTGATAAATAATCACACATTGAGAATTCCCTCAAATAACCAAATCTTTTATAAACTTTTCCTTTAGTTAATGGGGCGTTGTTATTTCAAATTAGGGAACATTAAAATAAATATTTTACATGAACTCCATTAACCCCTATAGACTATTCTAATAAAACAAAAAAATCTTTTAATAAACATAGAAAATGATCCATGTGACGTGGTGATGAAAAATAAATCTAATTAGATCATGCATTTAGTAATCTACAGGTACACATGAATGAATCTTTCATTATTAAATGGGGGAAATGTTCAAGAAATATGGTATAATATATTTATATAAATTTAATTTCATTTTGAATATCATATTTATATATTAAATCCCTCATTATAATTATTTAAGACAGGCGATGAAGGAAAATTTATTACATGGGTTTGCAAGATGGTAGACATCTGTACATGTGAATGACGATTTCATTCAACATTTAATGAAATATGAGATTAATAAATGCCGTTCCATGAAAATTAACAAATAATTATGTGTGTAATATAATTAATTTTTTTTACATAATGTTTGAATAATATTTTAATGATTTAAAGTAAGATATAAAATAAAAATGATCTTTTAAAAAATATATCACGTCTTCAAACAACAGGATTAGGTTTATATATAAAGAATTATTTCGATTGTTTTCTAATACAAATATGTCTTCTAAGACATTTTTTGATCTTTTTAAAAGATTTGGTTAGGTATTAACTGAAGAAAAAAGATCCTCAATTGTTCAGGGGAGAGTGGGGTACCCTTTTAAGTGGTGGACAATACACATGTGGAATTTTTAAATAGATTAAAATATATTATTTACTCACTAAATTGAAATAGATACATAAGAGATAATTTAGTATTTTTAAAAGTGATATGGTTGAAATATGAACATCTGATAGGTTTTATTATCATTTTTAGAAACATTCAACAATTAACACATTAGTTTAACCCCAATTAAAACTATATTAACCATAACTACGGTAAAAAATGTTCACAATTTCAAAAATTTATTATGAAATAATTTAGATTAAAATATAAAATGTTATTTAAAATTATGAATAAAAACTTGTATTTACTTTTATCATATTAAATTATAATAATTAGAAATTTTTTATTTTAAATTATACACATAAAATGTGATGGAAAATATTTTTTTTAAAAATATGAAATTTTTACATAAAAATAATATATTAAAAATTAAATTAAAATTTTAACTCCAAAAAATTATATTTTAGAATTGTTAATCATAATTATCTAATAAAGCATTAAAATGATACCAAAATTTAATGTGGCTTTGTAAATAATTGAAAAGGAAAATAGTTTATTTAATATGTATTTTTTATCATTCATTGAAAAAATAATCTTTTAAAAAAATTAAAAAAAATCCATTCAATGAAAAATTTAATTAGTTGAATTTAATAATTAAGTTTATTTTTCAATGAAATATATATTAATTTTAAAATTTTCTTCTAAATAAAATGATATAATGAATGTAATCTAAATTCTATTGGAGATAAATATTTCCATCTTGACTAATAAATTCTATAATATTTTAATAATGAATTAATGTCTATAAAATATAAGTAATTAATATTAATATGAACATGATTTATTTTAATATTTCCTATAATTTCACACCATTCACATAATGACTGAAAATATACTAAAAATGAAAAATCAAGAGAATGAGAAGTTTTAAAAACAAAATGTGGACTATAAAGAACTGAAATTCTACATATTTTATTAATATAATAACCCTTATTTTACAAAAACTGCTTTAGTATGAGAACATGTGAATTCTATTATATTTATTTATAAATAATATGTTAATATGGATTATTACAAAAAGGAATAGAAAATAAATATAATTATACAATAATATTAAAATCACTAAAATGTAATACATAGGCCCAAATTCCAAAAAATATATTGATCCAATAATAATTAAATAAAAAATGAAGGTAATAGTTAGGAAAAAAGTAGTTATTATTAAATGATATGTAAGAACGTTGATAATTAAATTTTTGAATAATGTATTGATTATTATAGTTTATTTATAGGTAAATATGTTCTTTTATCATGATTAACATTGATCTAAACAGCCGATTTAAAAAGAGATAATTTATCAACAATGTAGCCATTCATTATTATTGTTGTATATGATGATGCAACAAAAAATTACATTGGGTCTATAAAGGAATAAAGAAGAATTGAATTTTTTGAATTTCTAAGAAAATATAAATTCCATTCATTTTATGTTCAAAGATAAATTAATATGATCATAATAAATTTTATTTCCATTACGTATTCTTATAAATGACTCTTTAATTGATAATATAAATTAACAATTCCCTAAAAAAAATTATAATGCTCAAAAATTTTATTATGTCATAAAAATATTTAATTTTTAATAAATAAATATTATTAATTATTTTAAAAATTATAACACTTAAAAGAAAATTTAAAAAAAATAAATATAATATTTGGACTTAAATCCTTAAAATTAACATATAATTAAATTTTTTTAATTTTCGGATGAAATAATTTTGTGGTGAAGAAATGAATATTATGGTATTATGTTTACGATAAATGTATGACATAATTATGAAAATAAAATAATTATATCATTATGGAAAACTTTATTCAATAAAAATATCGTTTAACAATGATAAATAATAGTTTTAAAAAATAGAAATTTAAATTTTAGATTTCAAAACCAATACAGGTATTTTTGAGAGAAAAATTATTGTTGGATTTTGTAGATTAAATTTTCTGGTGTGATGATTAATTTAGAATTTATACGGCTTCACATATCAAAAAACCCCACCTCATTCATAAATAATCGAGAAAATTAGATATAATGCATTGCACACAAATGTGGTTGTCTTATACAGTAAAATAATTATTATTTTAACCCTCAAAACCATCCCTCAAAATATATACTAGCCACAATTTCTCCAATTATTTTTCACTAAAAATAATCACGAAGAAATCATAAAATTTTAAAAAAAATGTTTGATACTGTATGTGAAATGATGTACTGTTCTTATTCAGGACATAAAATATATTTAAATAAATTTAAACATTTTGATAGATTGTGGAACATGAAACCCCAAATCTAAATGAAACAAAACACAATATACCATTATAAATGAGCTATGAATTTTTATTTTTTTAATAATAATATTTATATTAATAAAATTATGGTCAGATATTGATTATAAATAAAATAATAATAATTTAATTGAATATGCATTGTTTTTTGAAAAAAATGTATTTTTTCTAAAAAACGGTTTAGTCACACTTTATACACATTATTTGACATTAATTTTTAACATTTTTAAAAAATTTATATTAAAAAATTTTCTTTTCTTTTTAAATTATATCATAAAAAACAATCTGGGTGATAATGTTTTTCTAAAAGAATTTATTTTTTGATGAAAATTTTAAAATACAGGTTCTAATTAAAACCATTTTTTCTAATAAATAAGTAACATTGTAAAATTTAAATTTAAATTTGTTTTAATGTAAAATTAGTTCAATTATATTAAATCATTTCAATAATATTCATATTGAACTTTGATATTAAAACGATATATTCTTATGATAATTTTTTCTTTAAAACACCGTTTTATTCGTTCTTTCTTTTTTATAATTTTAAATTTTATTCTGCTACTACTAGTAATTTAATTTGTTAACATGGATACCATATTTATAATTATCATACATTATATTATTTAATATTTGTGTAGTTATTTTTTATCCTTCTGTATTTTAAAAGAGGTAATGGTTAATTATTTTGTTTAAGGTGAGAAGTATTTTCCAAGAGTTAAAATAAACATATTAGGGTTAAAATGACATACCAAACTTTCCAAAAACCCATTTTAATACTATATTTTGACCATTTAACATATAGGGGTATAGAATTACCTATTTCATAATATTTTTTTATGAGAAGAAATGTCAGTCAAATTGACTCTTTAAAAAGACCATGTGTGTCGTCTCCCACACTTATAAATGTTTACCCACTCTCCTCACAACTTCACACAAAATTATTCATTTATCAAGACTAATACATTCAAACATCACTTCATTACTCACATAAAAATATCCGTATGAAATATTATTGAACATAATTTCCTCCTATAAACGATTTAGGGGAAAACATACAGTGATCACTATAAAAAGAGGAAACTTTCTTAAATGTATGTTTTTATATTTTTATCTTTCTCAAAATAATTAATATATTATTAAAAAAAATTCTAATTTTTTTTTCTAAAATTTCATATAATGTATTTTTAATTTCTAAATTTAATTTCCAATATCTATCTCTACTTCAATCAAATGCGAAAAGAAAATGTTGTTTATGTGTACCACATACTAACTCCTTAGGAGCTGATGCACTTCATTTTCTACCACAACCATTAATTAATTGATAAGGATTATAAAAATTATATAATATCCATTATATTATTATAAATAATTAATTATTGTTTCACACCTTACATCTGATATTAATTTCCTTTTAAAATATGATAATGTTTCTCATGTGTGTGGAGGACTACAGAACCATGCATAAATCTAGTTTTTTCACATTAACATTACATCGAATTAAATAAATATAAGTTTAATGAATATATATCATAAATATGTGAATATATTTGTTTTCAATGATTAATAAATCACTAATTTTTTTATACATTAACACATTATTGGGTGAGGGGGTTGTCTTGTGGGTGGGGGTGTCCTGGGGGTGTCCAAGGGGGTTATGGGTCGGGGTGGTGTTTAGGGGGTTGGGTGTCCAGGGGTGGGGTGGTGTCCAGGGGTGAGTGAGATATCCAAGGGTGTAGGGGTATCTAGGGGTGGTGGGTGTACAGGTGTAGGGGGTTCCTAGAGGGGTGGGGTTGCTGTGTAGAGGGGGGTGCTTTCCAGGAGGGTGGTGGTGTCCAGGTGGTGTCCATGGGGGTGGGGCTATCCAATGGGGTCGAGGTTGGATAGCCCCTCACCCCCTAGACACCCATTACCCCCTTGGACACCCTTGAGATCCCCTACCCCCTGGACAGCCGCTACCCAATTGGATAGACCCCCCCCCCCTAGATAGCTCGCTAGCCCCTTGTACTGCCCCCACCCCTCTGGACCCCCAATCCTATAGATATCCCTCACCCCATGGACATCCCCCTACCCTTGTGGACACCCACAAACCCTTTGGACATCCTACTCACCCCTGGACACTCCCACCAACCATTGTTATAATTCTATTGCAACGACCATCATGCCAACAGTGAGTCAAACTGTTGGGATATTCTATCCCAACAACTTCCGAGGCAATCCAAATGTTTTCAAATTGTTGGGATAAGTGTAAATTTCATTAGTTAATGTATACATATATTAATATTTATACTTCTTATTTCTTGTTTACGGAAAGTTGAATTTGGTATACAGTTGCTTCAGGGGGTTTCCATTGGGATCGGGGTGGTGGTGGTGTCTATGGGGGTGTCTTGGGGGTGGGGTGGTGTCCAAGGAGGTGAGTGGGTTGTCCAAGGGGGTATGGGGTATCGATGGAGAGCGGTTTCTAGGGGTGGGTGTCTAGAGGGGTGGGCGCAGTTTAGAGGGTGTCTGTCCTGACCCATCCCCTAGGGCCAGTATCGTTACTACCCCAATCCCGGCTTCCATATGCTAGGGGCTAGTGACTAGCACCAAAGATGAAAATCCCTAAACTGGGAAGTCATTGCCATTATAACAGTAAAAAAATATAGTAGAGTACACCACTAGAAGTAAAATTATAGGTAATATTGTATACAAAAGAGTGTGCAGAATGTAAAGGGGCCGGAAATAGAAGCCCAACGGTAAAGTACACTACAACTAAAATGATAGTAGGACTAAAGAAAAGAATTAAATCAGCTACACAGTCATCCTCAATCATTCCCACCTGAAGGGTGGGTACAGTTGGCCACCTCAGCACCCCTAGTCTGTATTTCTACTCTGTGTATGTCTCACCGAGTGGTCCACCTTCGGGTAGTGTCCAGTTCTACTACACTATACCCCAATCATCATTGTCCGTAATTTGCAACCAACACAATGAGTTGCAGGCATAGCCCGTGCAGGGGTGAGTATAATAATACTAAGTAGTGACCTCGAGATCCTCATGGTCTCACAAAATCTAAAACGGATAACCACAAAGTACGGAGTCAACAGATAACAATTACATAGGTATATGCCCATACATATACCTATTTTTTTTAGTAACCCTTCTCAATCCTATAGAAAACACGAAAGTCAATGACTCATCTCAAACCAAGATTTCAGTGAAGTATAGAAGTGAAGATAACTAGTCGCGAAGCTAGATCATGTTATTCTATCAGGTTTCGCTACTTATGAACATACGAATTTTGGCCCATATAGGATCGATAGGAACTAACCCCGGAAATGACCCACATATGATCTGACTCACACGGGATCGGTATGCACTGACCCATAGAGGATCACTGAGCGATGACCCACACATGATCTTACCAACACAAGATCAGTATTAGTTAACCCACATAGGATCGTTGAGCGCTGACCCACATAGGATCTGACCCAAAAAAAATTGGTATGCACTGACCCACACATGATCGTTGAGCACTGACCTCCGTATGATCTGTCTCCAACCTCCGCCACACTATCAGCCACTAGATTCCTCGCACCTGGTGCCCTCGAGTCCTGTAGATTCTTCCCTTGATATATCATTCAAACTTCAACTTCTACTAAACTCCATAAAGGAGTTACCCACAGGACCACCATGTCGTAAGGGATCCAGCGAGATAGACTTTGCGTCAATCGGACGCCTGGTCTGTGAGTTATTGGCGTTTTTTATCCAGGGGCCCGATTGGTTATAAGGTTCAAACAAACTCGACCGTAGACCAATCGTGTCCAAACCACAAGTGGGGTATTCCAAAAGAACCTTCTTTCTCCAAACCTTCAATTGTCGCAGGCGATTCATCAATCATATAATCATAGCCGTAGATAGGGGTGAAAATGTGTAAACTGGACAAACGGGACTGCGTTTGGTCTGACCCAGTCGAAACGACACAACCTGAACCGGTGCGGACCAGGGTTTGACCCAGTCCATGGGTCTGATCTTTTCCATGGAAGCAGCCAGACCCGAGGGGATGGATCAGCATGAGGGCGGCCCGACATGAGGGTTGCCCGCCCCGAAGGCGGCCTCGCTGAGAACAGCCCTTCCGACGACGGCCTGGTGGCCTACCCTAACCATGACCAGGGGAAGGCGTGCATCCCCCTGGAACGCAAACGGTAGAACCATTCAGGTAGAACTGAAACTGCTGCTAGGTGGCACCGCTCCAGCACACGCGGGACCCGATGAGGTCTCATTCCTCTCGGCTGGCCTGAGCTGCCTGCCGTTCCCCACCACTGGCGCCGCCCGACAGCGCTGCGCCCCTCTGTCACGGCCTGCCTTGGTCATGTCCGGTCGTGGTCGTGGCTCTCCTTCCGCAAGTCATGGTGGTGCCACGCCCTCTTGGAGACCTAGCGGGCTTGCACAACCAGTTTCATCACAGTCATCCAGATTCCGGTTATCGTTGCTCCGCCTCCACCGTCAACACAACGAGAACAACATCAAGGGGGAGGTTCAGACTATGTTCATGTTTTTCGAGCCCTCCTCATTATGATCATATCAATTGGCAACAAGAAGCACAACAAAACGACTGACAATGGAGTGTAAAAACTCATAAATAATTCAACACAATTCCCCATACCTCGTTGGTCGATGATTGTTGATGGATTTTTGGAATAAGGCGGTCGTTGATTAGGTGTTCACCATGTTTGTCCCGCACTCCCAAATCTCAAACTTGTGCATTAGAATGTGATCAGAGGTGACGAAGTCAACGATGGTGTTCTTTGCATTCTTCGTTGGAGAGTTCTCCCCCTTTTCCGAGCTCCACCAAAAAGATTGTGCCAACAAAAATAAAATAGTAGAATATCATTTATTATAATGTTTATCATGAATTTAAATGGATTTCATTAATTAATTTCAAGGTTTAAATTAAATAATTGAGGGAGTTGGCACAATAAAAATAATGGGGGAAGGTGATGAGTTATCATCCCACATAAATTGGGGTTGAAGGGGGTTTTAATGCCCGGGAGGCCCCACCCATTATTATCCTCCCAATATAGGTTATGATCAGGTCGGCCCCACCACCAGAACCTCCCATGGGAGGTTAGGGTTTGGTGGCCCCCACCCCCAACCTACACATGGAGATTTTAACCACCATAAAAAAAATTATTTTCACACTTATTTTTATTTAACATATTAAAAACCCAGAAATATAACTTACATTATTTTGAGAATGCAACTGTGGTGAAGGTCTCACTAAGCAACTAGCGACGTAGCGAGCTCAACGATGCCCTTGGATATCAATTCTGAGCCCCAGTTCAAAAGATATAAGACATCGCTCACACGTTTAATGAATGTACCAGACAAAAGTTCGGAAAATTATTAACATTCACCCTCACCTTGTGTCGGTCGAGGTTAAGCACTTCTTAGGTAAATCACGCCCCAAAAAACCCAAAAGTACCATCAGATTTCCAATTTGAGTTACCATTTTAATGTTATAAATATTATAATAAAATAATGGACACTTAATTATTTTATTTGCGGAAAAAAAATTACTTTCTCTGGTGGCCCACACCGACCCAAGTTACTATCTACATAACGAAAGCCTACCCACAAGAGTTTAGCAGTGGTTTCAGATTTTTAATCTGAGTTAACTTTTGTGAGTTATAATCATTTGAAAAATTAAATATATTTATTTAATTATCCTATATAAAATTATACAATTTTTCGGTATTCTCACAGGAGGCCCACGCCGACTAAACATAAGTTACCCCTAGGGTAAACCCGCCATCCGGAGTGTTACGGTGGCCTCAAATTTCTGATCTGAGTAACCATTTATGCGTTATTCAAATTTTTCATGAAAACTGTTTATATGTGATAATTTAAGCTTAACAAATCTTTGATGGATCATTCCTTGCACTCTGGGCCCCGAAATTGCATGCTGTCAGATTTCGCGGACTCGTAAAAATTCCCATGTATTTAAGAAAAATGTAAAAAATTCCACGGAATTTATAGGTCTTTAAAATTTCCCAACCTCTAGACTTTACGTCCCCATAAGCTACAACTCAAACTAAGAAAATAAGTGGGGTTACTGAACACGCATCTGAGCCTCCCTCTCCCATGTTCTCACCTAGAGGTTATCGTGCTGCTAGAGAATTGACACCAGAGGCATCGACCGTCCCCGTAGGAACCGCTCATGTCGATCCTTGATCTACAGTGGAACCTCCATGAATGTCACCCTATCATCGAAGTCCATCTCCCCATTGTTTATGATGTGGGAAGGGTCGTTCACGTATCTCCTCAACTGAGATACATGGAAGACGCCGTTCACTAGGTGAAAGTAAGGTGGAAGAGTTAAGTTGTAAGCCACCTCTCCAACTCTATAGAGGACATGGAAGGTATGATTAATCTCAGAGAAAACTTGCCACCTCCGGAAAATCAACGTAGACCACGTCGAGGTGAGAGCCATAGAAAAACGTGGTTTCCATCCACGATTCAAGAGGTCTCTGTCTAATGTCATCATACAACATATGCCTACTCTGTGCAATCTTCATCTGCTCCTGGATGATCTGCACCTTCACCGTGGTAGCCCATACCATCTATGGTCCCACTAGTGGTGACTCCCCTGGGTCTGTCTAGCATAGTGGTGATCTGCAAGGTCGACCATACAAGTCCTCAAAAGGTTCCATATCGATATTGGAGTGATAGATATTATAGTATGAATGCTCCAATAAATGAAATTTGTCCTCCCAGCTAAGAACGAAGTCGAGGACACATGCACAGTGCATGTCATCAAGGGTCTGGATGGTCCGCTCAGTCTGACCATCCGTTTTAGGATGGACGACAATGCTAAAACGAAGTGGCATTCCAGAAGCCTCCTGCAACCCCTTCCGTAACTGGGAAGTAAACCAAGCGTCACGGTCAGAGGCAATAGAAGAAGGTACTCCATGAAAATTCACAATCTTCTCCACATAGAGGCATCCTATGTTCTCTAATGAGTCCTTTTCTCTGGTCAGTAGGATGTGGGTCGGCTTGAGGAGTCGATCGACGATCACCCAAATTGAGTCATGGCTTTTGAATGTATGTAGAAGACCCGTCACAAATTCCATGGATATCATATCCCACTTCCACTCTGGGACTTCTAAATGCTAGAACCAAGAATGTTGGTACCTTGTGATCCACCTTCATTGAATGACAAGTGAGGCATCGAGAGACAAACTCTGCTACTAACTTTTTCATACATGGACACCAGTGCTGTCGTCGAAGGTCCCGGTACATCTTCGCCACTCCTAGATGTACAGTTATAGGCGAAGTGTGGAACTCCCTCAACAATTCTTCCTAATGTGATACAAGTACCATAGTATGTCCCCTATAGAGGAGTACGTGCTCTCTACCTTCATAAAATCCATCAGGTGAATGTCCTATGGATATCTAATAACATCGTGTCTCATAGTCAGAGTCCCACGATGCACCTCCCTGACTCACTGAAGAAGTGGGGGAGTGACTATAAGAGGCTTAATAACGTTGTCTCTATATCTATCCACAAAGGATATCAGTAAATCAACAAGCTTCCCCATTTCCTCACTCAGCAGTTGTAGGCCAAAACTTTTACTAAGTGTGTCTGCTACCATGTTCCCCCTTCCTAGGATTATATACAATCCTAAAGTCATAGTCCTGGAGGAACTCTCTCCACTAATGTTGGGAATTAAAAACTAAAAACTACTAATTCCATGAGGGTGAGGCTAGCTGACTCACGAGTGATCAGCTGCACCCTCTTATGCATGAGTTTATATTGTGCTGCATTGGTTTCCTTTTTCTCTAACCAAGGAAAACCCTATTCCAACATTGTAGATAAACCACAAACGTTTTGCCTAATACTGTCAATCTATGTATGAACTGTGGTTGCCCAATCCATAACCAAAATAACATCATAAGGCCTCAACATTGCCACCAAGAGGTTCCAACTAAAACTCTCACCTCGAGGTTCATATCACACTGTCGGCGTAAGTGTGATTATTGAGTCTCCTCCCATAGGTATCTCTAGATTGGAGGTTCAAGTCAGTAGTTTAAACGGAACATCTAGGTCTGAGAAAATATTCATGGAATGAAGGAATGATTTTTACCTATGTCTATGGATACGACAGCTAGGAGAAGTCAAAGACTGTACCTCAAATCATTCTTAGAGCCCTTGGGTCACACTCTGTGACCTCATGCAGCTACTATCTTCCCCTACCATCCAGCTCCCTGAGCCTAGAGGGGACTACAAAGGTGGTGGTTGTAACATGTCGAAATGTACACCACCTCATACTTCTCTTCTAGCTCTGATTCCACGTCTGCTGCCCTGCAGATTTATCGGTCTATGTCACATCCTCTTCCCTAAACTTTTTCACACCCAATTCTCTAAGACTGGCATCAATTTCTTGATTTCACACTGCTAAAATTCACTGGATCTATCCGATCATCCAAATAACATTAAACCACAATGGTTCTCTCTAGCACCCTAACATGATTCGGAATTCATAGATGAAAAGTGATAGATCAGTTGTTCTTAAACACACCTCACTTAGAATTTCAAGCACTGAAGCATTATTTGCATTGTATTCATCGAGTACCATGAATGGTCGGTACGCCTCGATGAATACTCAACTACCGACATGTCATCCTACCGAAACTGTAGAAGTTTAAGGGAACTCTCAATCACCTCCTCAAGCCAGTCCTCAACTGCCTGTGATTCGGGTTCTCCTGGGAAGTTGAGGGGTATTTTATGCTGAAAAACATGTAAGTCACTAAGCCTACAAGTGGGATTTACTGGTACCACCGGTAGTGTCTACTGACCAACGAGCAGTGATATAGTTGGAACACTACCTGAATGTACCGTCTTAGAAAACGGTCCATGTACCGAATCCTCATCACTATGCAGACCATCCTCATCATCACTCACTAAAAAAGACTAGTAGCTAAGATCAGAATTTTCTCTCCTAGTGTCTCAAGTAGGCGGAAAACTCCAGTAATCGTGTACATCCGGACCACTACTGCTTGAGAAACTATTTTGCCTCGAAACCTAGGAGGCCTCTGCCGTTAGAACTTGTGAAACACACTTAGTCAGTGTGCACCGTCCTCCAATGTGGATGGTGGCATCCATTTCCCAATGGTTGGTGGTGTTGTGGGTACACCACCCGAATGTGCCAACAGGTCAAGAGGGCCCTGTACAGAAACGCCGTCGCTCGGTGGACCTTCATCGAGTACTATCTCAGGAACCCTAACTGGTTGTCTGTGTGGAGGCATCCTGATAAGGAACAGGCGTTCCATGATCAAAAGTTTATACCTGGTGAGATGACCTCATTTAGATGGCTTAATGAAAACTATTGAAAACACATAATCAATCAGTGTTATCATGCACTGAGTCGGAAATCAGAAGTCAGGGTCCTGGTGTATGGATACGTCGGCCGCCGCACCAACATTAGACTCCCTGAACAGAAAAATACACTCAGTACCCTTAACACTACTACTTCATAGAAAATAAATATCAGAGTTCTATGTTCTACAGTAGAACAGACTCCTCTAATACAGGTTTTTCACAACCCATCCCTTAGGGCCTGTATTGTGACTACCCCAAGACATCCTTCCATAGGCTAGGGGCTAGAAACTAGCACCAATGGTGAAAATCCCTAAACTGGGAAAACATTGCCTTTATAATAGTAAAAAAACATAACAGAGTACACAAATGGATGAAAATCATTATGTAATAATGTATACAACAGAGTGTGCGAAATGTAAAGGAGCTGGAAATATAATCCCCATGGTAAATTACAATACAACTGAAGAAATGAAGTAAAGTTTCTAATGGGTCATCCTCCATCATTACCAACTGAAGGGTGGGTATAGTTGGTCTCCTGAGCACCCCATGTTCATCTGTTCGCTCCGTGTACGTCTTTCCAAGTGGTCCACCTCTGGGTACCGTCTGGTTCTGATACTCTCTTCCTTGATCAGCGATGTCTGTCGTTTACAACCGACACAATGAGGTGTGGGCATAACCCATGTAGGGGTGAGTATAACGATACTCAATAGGGCCCCCGAGACCCTCAAGGTCTCACAAAATCCGACAAGGATAACCACAATGTATGGAGTCAATGGATAACCATTACATATGTATATGCCCATACATATACCTAAGTTATTTAGTAACCAATCTCAATCATTAGGAAAACGCAAAAGTCATTGACCCAGCTCAAACCAGGATTTCAGTGAGGTTTAGATGTACAGATGATTAGTCGTGAAGATAGATCATATTATTCTGTCAAGTGGCACTACTTTTGACTATATGGCGTCTGACCCACACATGATCGATATGAAATAACCCCCGCAATGACCCACAGAGGATCGATATGCGCTGACCCAGGGAGGATCGTTGAGCGTTGACCCACACAGGATCTGACCCACATATGATCGGTATGTGCTGACCCAAAAACGATCAATGAGCACTAACCCACATAGGATTTGACCCACACAGGATCAGTATACGCTGACCCACACAGGATCGATGAGCGATGTTCTCCGTATGATCTGTCTCGAACCTCCGCCTCACTATCAACCACTAGATTCCTCCACCTAGTGTGCTCGAGATCCGTAGATTCTTCCCTTGAGATATCGGTCATACCTCGACCACAACTAAACTCTACAATGGTGTAACCCAAAGTATTTCCATGTCGTAAGGGTTCCAAAGTGATAGATGACACGTCAATCGGATGCCCGATCTTTGAGTTATTGGCATTTTCATTCCAGGGGCCCGGTTGGTTTTTAGGTTCAAACCAACCCGACCGAACTCCAATTGTGTCCAAACCTAAAGTGGGGTATTCCAATAGAATCCTCTTTCTCCAAGCCATCTATCTCCACATGAGGTTTTTAAATCGGACACACATAGCATAGGATAGGGGTGAAAAGGAGTAAACTGGCCAAACAGGTCCGGGTCCAGTCCCACCCAGTCAGACCGACCCGGGTCGCGCGCACCCCCCTAGAACACTAATAGTTCAACTGTTCGTTTGGAACTGAAACTGGTGCCAGGTGGCGCTGGTCTATCACACGCGGGACCCGACGGGGACCCGTTCCTCCCGGCTAGCCCGAGTGGCCAACCTCTCCACGCCACCTGCGCAACCCGACGACGCCATGCCCCTTTGCCACGGCCCACCCTGGCCGCCACATCCTGGCTCTTCTAGAATGGTGCGACAGCGCCATTCCCATCCTCCACTGCCCGCCCTAGTCGCGGCCCTCTGCTAGAATCTGCGCGGCGCGATGGCACCGCGTGCCTCCGCTGCGGCTCGCCGTGGCCGTAGCTCTCCTTCTGTGAGGCACGGTGGTGCCACTCCCTCTTGGAGACCCGGCGGCCTTGCGCCTCCAGTTTCTTCATGGTTGGCCCATGCCGGCAGCCGTTGATCAACCTTAGCCATCAATATAGAGATAAAGACAACAAGGGGTAGGGTAGGACCATGTTTGTGCGGTCCGAGCACTACTCGTTAAGATGATATCAATCGGCAACAAGAAGCACAACAAAACAACGGAGAACAGAGGGTAAAAACTCATACAAAATTCAACTCAAATCCCCCTACCTCATTTGTTTATGATTTTTTACATAGTCTCTTAAAAAGGAGAGCATCGATTCATCATTCACTGCGTTCATCATGCACTCCCAAATCTCAATATTGTGCATCAGAAAGAAATTGGAGGTGATGAAGTCGAAGCTGGCGTTCTTTGCATTATTCATTGGAGAGTTCTCCTCCTACCCCAAGTTCCACCCAAAATAATATTCCAACCAAAATAAAATAATATCATATCCTTTATTTTAATGGTTTTCATGAATTGAAATGGATTCAATTTATTAATTTCAAGGCTTACATTAATTAATTGAGGGAGTTGGAACATCAAAAATAATGGGGGAAGGTGAAGAGTTATCATCCCACATAAATGGGGGTTAAAGGGGGGTTTAAAGACTGGGTGGCCCCCACATTAATTATCCTCCCAAAGGTGGTCATTCAAGGGTGGTCCGCACCACCATAATCTCCCATGGGAGGTTAGGGTTTGGAGGCCCTCACCCCCAACATCTACATGGAGATTTGAACCGCCATAAAAATAAATATAAGTTTCACCCTTATTATTATTTAACTTATTAAAAAACAAAAAATATAACATCCATTATTGAAAGAACACAACTATTATGATGGTATCACTATGCAATCATTGATTTTGTGAGCACAATTATTCCCTATGATTTCAATTCTGAGCACCTGTTCAAAAGTTATAAAACACCGCTTGCATGTTTACTGAACGTACCCGAAAAACGGTTCGGAAAATTATTAATTTTCACCATAGACCCACGCCGGTCGATGTTAGGCTCTGAATAAGTGAACCACGCCCCATGGAACCCAATGTTACCCTCGGATTTCCAAACCGAGTTACCGTTTAAATGTTATTAATTTTACAATAAAATAATTGACACTTTTATTTGCGTCAAAAAACTAACTTTTTCTGGTGGCCCTCACCGACCCAAGTTAGTATGTGGATAAGGTAATCCTACCCTCATGAGTTTAGTGGTGGTCTCAGATTTTTAATCCGAATTACCAATTGTTAGTTATAAGAATTTGAAAAATAAAATAACATTATTTTATTATTTTATTTATGGTTATTCCATATTTGTGTTTTCTCACAGGAGTCACGCGCTGACTAAACTTAAGTCACACATAGGGTAAACCTACCATCATGAGAGCAACGGTGGCTTAAGATTTCTAATCTGAGTAACTGTTTAACAGTTATTCCACTTTTTCAATAAAACATCTTAGGTGTGGTAATTTACTCTTAACAAAACTTCGACTGATCATTCCGGGCACTCCGGGCCCCGGAATCGCACTCCGTTAGATTTCGTGGACTCATAAAAATTACCATGTATTTAAGAAAAAAAATAATCTCTACGAAATTTATAGGTCTTTACAGTGTCTATGTGTGTTGGTGTGGTGTCCAATGGGATAGGGGTTAGACCACCCCCTCACCCTTGGACACCCACTCCCCCACCCCCTAGACTCCCTCCACCAACATGATCACATCCCTCCCCCTGAAAGACCCCCACCCCCAAGACACCCATACCCCCTTGGACATCCTAGAAAACCCCCTACCAATTAACATCCCATACTCTCTAGGACATCCCCACCACCCCATGGATACCCCCCCTAACAAATTGGACATCCCCCACCCATCTGTACATCCCCCTCCCACTTGGACACCACCACCCCCGTGGACACCCCCAACCTCCATGGACAACCCAGTCACCACTGGACACCCCACCCACTATTGGTATAGGTCTATTACAAAGACCATCATGCCAAATGTGTGTTAAACTGTTGTGATATTCTATCCTAATAGATTTAGGGGCTATCCTAATGGTTTCTAAGCATTGTCATAAGTGTAATTTTCAGTAGTGAATGTGTACATTTTTTAATATTTATACATCTCATATGATGTTTCAGAAAGTGTAAATTTGGTATCGAGTTACACCAGGATGTATTCTTTTTGTTAATTAAGAATTAAGGATCGAATACTAACTTAAAAATATTATATCTAACTATTTTTTCTTTTTAAAGTCATTTTCATTCATATATTTTTGATATACACATAGATATGTTTTATATTTCAATTTTTTTTTACTATAATATGTTTTTATTTTAATATAAATATAAAACTAGATTATCATAACAAGATGTATAATTTTTATACTTGTTTTAGGTAATAATGAGTCGAAGTTGTATTACGGAAAATCGAATGAGTAATGAATATGAGGAAGCTATTGACGCGTTTTTGGAATTTTCTAAACAAAATATTCCATGAAGTGAGATGTTTTTCATCCATGCCTGAAATTTTTGAAAAAAAAAGATATTCAAATTCAAAGAAATCAAATATCAACTAATTATTCAGAGTTTTAATATGAGTTACTTGCCTTGGATTTGGAATGGTGAAATTGGACACAACGTTAGATCTAATGATGATGATTATTTGCAAGATGGTAACTCTGATGGAATTGAAGAAATAATTTTTAATATTTCAATAGAACAAATTGAGATTGAACCGACAGTTTGATATCTATATGGTGATGCTGAAAATACATTATATCATGTTTTTAATAATCTTACAATTTTTTTGACGATGTGATGATTGATTAAACTAAAGGCTTGACATGGATAGAGTGACAAAAGTTTTACAGGGATGCTTCAATTGTTGACATAAATTCTTCTAAAAGACAATGATCTTCCATATTCGTATTATAAGGCCATGAAAGTATCACACCCAATAGGATTGGGAAACATGAAAATACCTGCCTATCTTATTGACTGTATGATATATTGGAAGGAATATGAATTTCTGTTAGAGTGTCTTAAATGTGGGACATCAAGGTATAAGTTGAAATAAAAATAACAGACTGATGTAGACATTACAATGATATCTGCCAAAGCTTTTTTGTATCATCATATAATTCAATGTATGAAACATTTATTTTCCAATTAAAATAATGTAAAAAGGATAAGATGCCATGTTGATGAGTGGACAAGTGACGTGAAAATATGACATCTGGTTGATTATCCATAATAGATGTAAATTGATTAGTAATATCATACATTTGGAAATGAAATTAGAAATCTTATACTTGGGTTGTGCACAAATAGAATGAATCCATACCAAACCCTCAGTAGCTCACATAGTTCATGGCCCTTTTTATTGTTAATTTAAAACCTCCTTTATGATGTTTTTATGAAGTGAAAATATGTCTTGTTGAGTATAATTATCTCTAGGTTGAAGAAACCATGGAATGATATTGACTTTTTCTAGTCACCATTGACTGATGATTTGAAGCTTTTATGGTAGGATGGTATTAGGGTGTGTGATTCTTATAATATGGAATATTATCTACTGCATGCAATGCATATTTTCACTATAAATGTCATCCCAATGTATAGAAATTTGTCTGGATATAGTGATAAGGGGAATGATGCATGTCCAATTTTTGAACAATAGACTTCATATTGTCAATATCATCATGATAGGAAAAAATTATAAATGGGTCTTTAAAAGATTTTGCCTATAGATCACTATTATATATAACTAAAAAAGGCATTCAATAGATCACATGAATTTAATATTTCCTCAATTCCATTATCCCCTGATGTGTTTTTTAGGGTGAAAAAACATGATGTGTAATTGAGAAATATAAATAAATTTAGTAATCATATACATATTTGGGAGAAAAAGCCAATTATTTTTGAGCTATCTTATTGGAGATATCATTAAGGGAAACAAAATATTGATTTCATGCATGTGGAGAATAATATCTACGGTAGTTTTATTGGAAAATTGTTAGTTATTAAAGTAATGAATAATGATGGGTTGAAATTTATGATTTCACTTATTAACAATGGGATTACGTTTGGAGTTATCTCCCACTCTTAATCGAAGAAGAACTTTTCTTCAACTGGATTCTCATACATTATCCAAGAGAGAGAAAATTATCTTTGTTCATTGTCTTCATGATATCAATGTGCCTCAAGGTTATTCTATAAATGTAAAAAAAATCCTTTTGAAAGATTTTAAGTTGATAGGTATGAAATCTCATGATTTTCAACTCATGATGCGTCAACTTTTACCAGTTGCATTGTGTGGAATATTTCCCATCCGTGTCATAAATACAATAATCAAGTTGTGTTATTTTTCAAATTTAATTTATAATATGGTGATTGATGTGAATGAATTGAAAATATTTGAAAATGAGGAAATGTCAATACTTTGTCAATTGGAAATGTATTTTACTCAGTATTATTTTTGATATAATGGTTCATCTAGTTCATGAAATAAAGCTCTATGGACCGGTTTATCTTTGTTGTATATATTCTATTGAATGCTATATAAAAATAATGAAGGGGTATGTTGTGAATAAAAATCGACTTAAAGCCTCCATTGTTGAAAAGTATATTTATGAGGTGGTTTCAGAGTTGTGTACAAGCTACTTGGTAGCAAAAGGAGCACATAGGTTTCCCCCCCATCTCACCATGAATGAGTTAATATTGATGGTAGGGTGATTCTTGTATTGAAATTAAAATATTGGTTAGTTCAATAGATGAAGAAGGTATAATTATACATCTTTAATAACATAGGTTATGGTCAACTGTATATCATATTTCATATTAATTAGTTTAAACAATGTCATTTAATGTAGAAAGAAATGTGGATTTTAAATGAGCAGAAAAAAACATTTTATACATGGTTTAAAAAGTCCTTGGTCAGTAGATCAGATGCATCAGAGACATTAAGATAGTTAGTGGGTAGTATATGTTTAAATTTGATAACATGGTATGGGTATGACCTTAATGGCTATACATTTTATACAAATGCTCAGGACAATAGATGTGCTATTCAAAATAGCGGTGTATTTGTGTTTGCAGAAGTAATGAATTATTCATGTTCTAAAGAACAAATGATGGCAAAAAAATTACCAAAAATGAGTGATAAGTAATCAAGATCTGGAAAGGATTCCACTTCATCCCCTCCATCTAGACATGAATAATTTAAGATAGATCAAATGAGAAAAATGAAAATATATCTTTCAGAATAATCGAGAATTGTAGCAGAGAGAATGGTAAGATATTTATTTTATTTATTAATGTTAATTATATTCTATATTTAATTTAAATCATTAAAGAAATGTTCAGTTAATTAATACAAGATTTTTTTGAGAAGAAGAGCTCACATGGGTTATTTAAAGAAGCTAATAGGAAAGATATTTTATATGCAACATTGGGATAGACTGGACACCCAGGTCGTGTACGAGGATACCCAATGGGAGTATATTTAAGAAAAGTGTTGTCAAATTAATCAACTTCTAACATTGGGGGTGTTTATAAATGAATAGAATCCTTAGAGGTTGAAGTTTATAATATTAATGTAACAATAGAGGAAAATATTTTTGCGTTTTTAGAGTCTATGATTGCAGGAATTCAAAGAAAATTTCAGATTGTAGCTCCCACTCCACCACCTCCCCCGACATACCCCATTATTTATCCTTCACCACCGCCAGTAGCTCCCACTCACCCAACTCATCCTGAAAACCCCATTTTTATCCTAATCCTCCACCACAACATCCAATTTATTGTGAGTATTATGTTGATGATCCTCACCATCTATAGTTTCATATGGGCTGGTATATTGTATTGGAGAATCGGTTCATCATCAAAAGTTATAGGTAGAGAATCATAGGGTCATTGTATAAGATATTATAGATATATTAGCTTAGCTACCATTACCTATATATGAGGTGATGATAGTTGTAAAAAGGATCAGCCACTTTTTATTTTGGCCATCCAAAATTCTGCGGCTCGTTACCATGGATGTATGTATGTTAGATCTTTTATTTTATTCTTTATTAAAATTTTACCAATTAAAAAATAATATATTTTTCTATTTATTTTTACAGGAATACATCAATGGAAAATTAGTATAGTTTAGACAACAACAATGAAAACATATTATGTCATCATATACAGATTCCAGTAGTCTTGACCGATTGTCATGATATTCAAATTTTTTGGCAGATCATTATGAGTTTCTAATGGAATCTTGTGTTTTTAAACATGAAATCAATGTGGGTATTGTTAAAAATGAATTCATGAAGCTTTTTACTGGAGATAAGTCGGGCATCAACAAAGTGTATAATTTTTCATGTAAGTCTTATCACCTTTCCCTACATTTTATTTTATAAAAATGTATACTTATGTATTTTTGTATTCATTATCATTATATCATGTGTTAGAAGAATGAGCGAACATTTGTATATAGATTCATGCACCCACAATTGATTTCCCCTTATCTATATGCATTGGATGACGAACATAGAAAAGATTATATTGCTAAATGAATTGAACATAATATAATCATGCAGTGTTCGATGATTCCTTTTTGTGAGGGGTATGAAACATATATCTGGAAAATGTTCATTATCAATTAACATAGAAAACCTCTATGCTTAATTTTATTTATATCAGTGATCATTCGATGTTAGGTGTTTTTTGGCCATGGGAGAAAACACTTTATTTGATATGCTCTGTCCATAGAGATGTGTGGGAATGTATTTATAATAAGTTGGAAAAGTATGTTTCAATTTATTAATATTTGTTGATATTATAATTAAATTTAAATTTATCCCATTCGTATGATTTTCTAAGAAGATATTGTGCTACTTTAAAAAAAACAAAGATAATGAGTGCCATGATCGTATATGTAAATTAATGGTAAATATAGTCATATAGTTTGTTCTTATTGATATATTACATAAAAATGTTATTTTAAATTGGCACTCATTTAAATATAATTTTCATGAAAAATAAATCATCTTAAAATGTAGATATTATATTATATGATTTATGTATGAATTAATTACAACTGGAACACTTGTGAAGTTTTACCTGGTATGATTTCTTGATAAATTTACCATAATATTTCATTTGATTTATTCATTATAAATGTTAACAAATATCCTTTTAATATATAGTTATTTTATGACCCTCAACCCTATAGTGATCAATAGTTCAAACAGGTACAAGTTGAATAGTCGTATTATTTTACATTTTGGATTGGATTATAGTTTGATTGTAGTGTAAAATGTAATTTTCAATATTTTAATTGTAATTGTGTATATGGTAGTTGTTTTGGTTGTATTTAGGTTTTTTATTAGACATTGTATGTTTTGAATGTTATATATGTGAATGTTTAATTATTCTATGGTTCTTCTTGTTTTGGTATGGTTATGATGTTTTTTTGGTTTCAATTATGTTCAGGTTTTGGTGTGATTTTGGTCCGGTTTCTGCTTATTTCATACTATTTCTGAGTATATTAATTGTTTCATGGGGGGTGGGTTATCCAAGGGGAGGGGGTGTCTAGGGGTGGGGTTTTCAAGGGGGTAGGGGGTTGTCGATGGGGGTGGGTGGGTCCATGGGGGTGGTGTGATGTCAAGGGGGTGGGGTTACCAGGGGAGGGGGCTGTCCAGGGGGGTGGGGGTGTCCAGGGGTGGGGGGATATCCAGTATGTGGGAGGGTTTCCAGGGGGTGTGGGGGGATGACCAGGGGCGTGGGTGTCCAGGGAGGTGGGAGGGGATTTCTAGTGGGGTGCGGGTGTCCAGGGGGTGGGTGATGTCCATGGGGATCGATGGAGTCCTGTGGGTGGGGGTCTGTCCAGGGGGTGGGGGCTATCCAGTGGTGTGGGGTGTTGTACAGTGGGTGGGAGGGTGTCCATGGGGTTTAAGGAGTACGGGTTGTCCAGGGGGTCGGAGGGGTTGTCCAAGGGTGGGGGTATCCTGGGCGGTGGGGGATATATAAGGGGTAGTGGTGTCCAAGAGGGGGGTGGATGTCTAGTGGGGTGGGGTTGTGTTTAGTAGGTAGGAGCTATCCATCGGGGTGGGCATGAGTCCAAGGGGGTGGGGGATATCTAGTGTTATGTGGTTGGTTCTATTGGGTGGGATGGTGTCCCGTGGGTGGGGGGGGTTATCCATGTGGTGGGAGGGTATTTAGGTGGGCAGTCAAGTGAGTTGGGTTTTTGTCTAGTGGGTGATAGGGTGTCCAGGGGTTGGGGAGTGTCCAGGGGAATGAGGTTGTCCAAGGGGATCGGGGCTGTCCAAGGGGGTATGGGGTATCCAGGTAGGGATCTCCAGTAGGTGGGAGGGTGTCTGGAGGGGTGGGGTGTCCAAGGGGTCGGTGTTGTCCAGTGGGGTGGGGTGGTGTCTAGTGGGTGGGAGGGTGTCCAAGGGGGTGGGGGCTATCCAGTGGGTGGTGTAGTTCAAGAGGGTAAGGGGTGTCCAGGGTATGGGGGTAGTCCAGTGGGTGGGAGGGTGTCCAGGGGTTGGGGGTCTCTAGGGGTAGGGGTTTCTAGGGGATGGGATGGGTTATTCAGGGGGGTGGCGGTGACCAAGGGTGGGTGGGTGTCCATGGGGTGGGGGTGTCTGAGGAGGGGGGTGACTGTCCAATGGGGTAGTGGATGTTCGGGGGTGGGCAGTTTTCCAGGGGCTAGGGGTGCCCCTGGGGTTGGGCAAGGGGGGCTGTCCACAGGGGTAGGGGTGTCTAGTGGGGTTGTCCATAGGGGTAGGGGTGTCAGGGGGGGGCTCCCCGGTGGTTTTGGTCTTTTTTTCTTCTTGTTTCATGTCCTCTTTGGCAGCGCACTATAATGGTTTAACTATATTATTAAAAAGAATTTATTTACGTTTGTTATTTTAAAACCAACATAATAAATTCAAGGGAAATGATTTTTATATCAATTATTTACTAACCGACATTGTATATTTGTTTTTATGATGGTTATTATTGAAGAGACATGAACAAATGATTCACAGACTGGTTTATCATGTCGATTATGAAAATAACTGACGTGATAACCTTGTGTTCAACATCAGTTTTCTAATAAACAATTTAAAAAATGCATTTCAGGGGATTTTTTTATTATGATAATTATTTAAAAACAAATGAAATAAACAACATATTATAGCGGTTATTTAAAACCCAACGTAGTAAATCATTACTACAAACCATTTTCCATGTCGGGTTTTTAGGAACCGACATGAAAACAGATTTAGATTTCTGTTTTTATTAGAGTTTTAGAAAATGGGTTGAAAATAATATTACTTTCTCATTTCAAATGAGGAAACTTCCAAACTTTATACAACATTTTGAAAGGAATGCCACATAAACATTGATGATATTTATAGAATTCCATTTCATTATGAACTGTACTTTCTTTGATGCTTCAATTACAATTTTAAAGAAATATTTTTAATCAGAATATATTGGACATTCTATGTTTTAAAATTTTATTTTGAAATGTAAAATGAGATTTTTCTTGAAGAAAAGTTTTCACTTTTTTTATTTCTATCCCTAAAAAATAACATCCCCTTATTTTAATTATACTCCACATGGGATAAATTGTATTGATGGAGTATTTTTTATTTAAATAGATTGTTTTTTTGACCAATTAAAGTATTGAAACTCACTTTCTTGATTAATGTTTTTGTTAATTAACATTCCATTGAAATATCCACATTACATTGATCATTAGACATTAAATTTACAATAAATTATTGTATCATTTATAACAAATATACTTATATATTATAAAATATAAAATATCTATAAAAAAATTTTTATATTGAATTTTATTTTTTTTACTTGAGAAATATTTATATATATATATATATTCATTACTCAATACATATATTTTTTGATAACACAAATCATTCATGAATTAAGTTGATTATTTAATATATAATGTGTTATATAGACATAAAGATATAGGCGAGGCCATGTTACAGATATCCCATTGATCAATCAAAAGTATCATTATATGAATAAGTTGGCTAATCATAGTAAAATTGGTTTCTAGTGTATACCTACCCATCAGTTTAAAACTATATTATGAATAGTATAGATGGTAGAAGTATTATGAATCTTGAGATCCTAAAATCTAATAATTAATAATTCCCTTAATCAAGAATTTATTAATTCTTCTCTATAATATTCTCATAATGGAATTATACTTGTATTCATTTAATTCCTAGTTTATTAATTAAATTACATGTGCTTTTAGTTATTTAAATTTTCATATTTTTTTTGTATCCATTTATAATAGACATGAAAATAATAAAAAATAATGTATTTTATGTATTTTAACATTAAATGTTGATTATTATAGTCAAATTATTTAAATGGTTTATGAATTTATTATTATTTACCCTTCCATGATTATGATAGATGATTTATGATATATTTTTCGTTTATGAACCTTTATTTGGAATTTTGCATCATCATTATTTTGTTTTTTTCATAGTAATCCATGAATATTACTAATAATGAAATGAATGTACATTCTATAGGGAATAATTATATACAAGAAAAAAATTTGTAATTTTTTTCAAATGTAAAATATAATTCCTTAATGTATCTAGTTTACCATGACTTATAAAATATTTTTTCCTTCATGTTCTGATTCATTGTATCTTTTTCATATTTAAAAAAGTAAGACAATGGCTCTGGTTTGTTATGGTTGACCCGATTTTCACCTGGTCCAAAACATCATTACTTACTGTTCACTTGGATTGGCACTACCAAAAGATATACTTAGTATAAATATCATTTTTAATTACAATATATTATAGTGGATTTAATAGATGATGAAAATGAATTGTCTGAGTTAAACTATAGAGTATTAGACTAAAAAAGGCATTACTGTTTAGATATCCTATAAATTATTATATTGTTTTCCCATGATGATAATTGTTCATCACTCTGTGATTTATGGATTAAGTCAATGGATGTAACTCAAAGGAATCATGTTAATATTTTAAAAAAATACAATGTGGTGAAAATGAGAATCAAAATTGGATAATGATATGAATTATGTATGACATCATTATGAATAATAGGTTGTCCTAAAATATGATTAGAAAACAATACCTTAACCAACATAAGGAATCAATAAAGAAGAAAAGGATGAAGTTTTATTAATACTAAATATATAAGGACTATAGAGGGAAGATAATTCAATATCATATAATTTAGAAATGTTAAAAGATACATCTATGACTGTATTTGAAATGAATTGGAAAAAATAATTTTCTAGAAAAGAATGTCAAAAAGAAATAAATTGATGAGGAAAAATGACGAGTATAATTGAATGAATTACTTATCATCATAGGGATCCATTTATAGTTACTTTTCGTTAATGTTGAGAACCAGTATTTTATATATGTCAATTAACTCTTCTAAATATTAACCCATGACTAATGATGGACCTATATTGACAGAAAATAGATCAAGAATTTTTTTATTGGGATTAAACAGTAAAACTGTAGAATTTTTTTCATACCAAATTTATTTTGGTTATAATAATTATTAATCTTCTAGGGATTTGATAAAAATTTATAAACATATAGGCCATCATTAAATTTGTAGTTAGGAATACCATTATGGGTTTACGAGTTTAGGACTGATCATACATTCAATTTCATAAACATACATATTTAAAATTTGTATGGTGTTAGTATTACATGAATAAGGATACTTTTTGGAAAACATTTATGTGAATAAAACCCATTTTTTAAGAATATGTTTTAGTAAAATTCTTAATTTTAGAAGAATTTTGTGAGGTTTTGTGGGAATATATATAAATTTATTGGTAACCTTTTGGATTTACCTTATAAAATATGTTGAGGTAATTATATGTTATTTCACCTAGGTAATGTTATATGAGTTTTATTAATGTCATTATATAAAAAGGATAGCCCAAACACCATGTGAGAACAAGTTAAATCTGGTGAAGGCCATGGGGAATAAACATGTAACTAAAGAATGGAAAGGTTTGGCACCTACGACATTCCTACAAGATGTTTTGGTAAATAAATCATCATTTTTAATAATAAATATTTTATGGATAAATGTTAATGAGGAATCGATGGTGTTAATTTCAGGTATTATATATTATTTTAAAATATTATGTAACTTATACTAACCATATTGGTTTTTTAAAATACATAGAGATACATAAAAATCACTCTTTTATAGATATTATGATCCATTATTAGTGAATTTTAATTCCTTTTGATTAAAAAATTCATTTTGTTTATATAAATTTGTTACAATATGTAATGAATGTTAAATTAGTAAAACACAACAAAAAGGATAAAATAATTCTTCTGAAATAGATACATATCAAGAGGTTAAATTAACTTATATTCTAAGATAGAAAAATAATACCTGAACAATAAGGATGTTTGAAAAAATTATCATATTACCTTTATATCAGATAATTAAAATGGATGTTTAGAAAATTATAAAAATATGTTTTTGAGTTCCTTATCATTCCATTGATCATTAACCTTCTTTTGATCAATGGCCTCTATCAATATCCACAATTATTTAAAATTTTAATCCATGTCCATATATTCACATGATACCAATGTTATATAACATAGAAACATTGTTATTTTTTTCATATGAATGTTTTTCATTCATTTCTCTCTTATTAAGATGATATTTTATTAACACCTTTTTCAATGTGGGTTTTATAAAAAGTAATTTTCAGATATCAAATGCTCTTATTTTGAGCAGAATATCAAATTACAAGGATTTCATTAATTTAATTACGGGTAACTTAACACAAACAAATTCTAAAATAAGAACATTTTATTATATGGTGTATGAGGAATGCATCACCGAGAATATACAACCCATAAAATATATTTTTTAAAATTTAATATCATTGACAACATTCAGAACATGCAGCCGTGATTTTAAATTAACAATAATACATATTTAAATTATAAACAAGTCATTAATAACGAGGGATCAAATATATCTAATTAAATTAGTAATATTATGGATATATATAGATTATTAATAATATAATAATTATTTAAATGGAAAATGAATTTATTTTGGAAAACTATATTTTTCCATTCAAGATGATTGAGTCATGATTTGTGAAAAAATATTAAATTAACTTTTTATACTGTAGAATTTTTCTGATAAAATGAAGTTTTTTTAATTTCAGAATATCATTATTAGTCTATAGTAAATTTTTGGGAATTTTTTGAAATGTATCATCATTCAATTATTAGTGAAAATTATAAATTATTAATGAAAATTTTCAATTAAATAAAATAATTTACAATGATAAAATACATTTAAAATTATTTATAAATTAAAAATTCATTTAATATATTACAATTTTACTATTTTAAACAATTGGAATCAATTTCATATTGATATTTATATTGAAACCATTTATACTTATGAGAATTTTTTCTTTAAGAACTCGCCTTTTCATCTCTTTTATGAATATAATTTTATATTGGATTCGAGAATATATATGAATTTAATTTGGTAAAATAGATTGTACAATTTTAATAATATTCATTTATAATTTTAAATAAGTAAAAAATAATTTTTTTGACCATTTTTAATATTAATAGTGGTAAAAATTAATTACTAAGGTTAAGGTGAAAACTAATTTTCCATAGAGTTAAAATAAAATTATAGGGTTTAAAATGACTTAAAAGCGTGTCCAGCCCAACTTTTATGGACACATAATGGACATAGATCATCTTATGGTCGATAATAACTAATTATTTTAGGATTTTCATGGTTATAATGTGGGGTTATTTGAATGTTTTAAAACATTATCTGTATGTACTCTCTAGAACTTATAAAAGGCGCCCCATCATTTCAGAAATTCATTTTTCATATATTATAGCATGACTCATGTCTAGAGTAAGCAACCACCCCACAATGTGGTGTGAATAGTTTTCAAAATATTATTTAAATTGGAAGTAATAATGAAAAATTTAATTATTATATATGAGATATATTAGTGGAAATTAATTTTTTATGATTAATATATCACCCACTTTCAATGAATTTAACTCATTAATGGAATGATTTTATCACTCGTGCATACATATGACCCACTGCCACCATTATGAAATATGATAAAATTTCCATGTCCATCCTTCATGAATGATTATTTAAATGTATATACTATGTAAAAAGGATATTTATGACATTAATATAATTCTTGATATTATGTATCTAAAACATATTCCCATGAACTATAACCTTCATGACAAATAATGAATGAGAATAGCAGGAAACTAACACCCTAAACAAGGCGAATATTGAAATATTATTAGCAACATATTAGTAAAATGATATAATTGGATCTTATATGGCATATTAAATATTAATATTTTTCTGGTATAAATTAATATCACTATTACAACTATTATTCAGTATGTTAAATCATATTCTACAAAAGCTATCAATGACTTAATGTATGTGATCTCAATTTCCCTTCATTAAGGCATTCTATAATGTTATCCAGCTAATTTATTTTATATGATGTATATATTTCACCATTTAAATGTAATATCATTAATAATTAATAAGTAATTTTATTTTATGTTTAATTTTTTTTTAATTTCAACCAAGTATATTTTAGTTGAAAACAACCAGATGATAAAGTGTATCATAACTAAATTTCCTTTCATTAGGTTATATTACATCTTAAATGAATTGAAAATTCAAAGATCATGTGAGTAATTAATTAAAATATATTATGTTCTATTAATGATTTTTTTACTTGAATTTAAATTTTATATACATTATCAATTAATCTTTATATTCTCACTTCAATGTTATGATCTTTATAATGGTTAATTTCATAATCTCATTTTAATATGGATTTTTTCTATATGAATTTCCATAGAAGGATATTATTTGATAATTTGAAAATAAATAAAATTAATTTTATTCTCAATTGATTATTGATTTTTTTAGTAATACTGTTATTTTCACATATATTAGTAACTATAATAATTTTGATGAAACTTTTAATAAAATATGAAATCTTTTTTCTCTTTAGTTGAAAATATTTTTTATTTTAAATCCATATTGTTATAATATATTTTTATAAATTATTTATCATTCTCCAAATGACTTATAAAATAATTTTTTTACCATGTTTTGTTTTTTGAAAAATAGTTTGAATGTAATATTCTACCCATTTTTCATACGATTAATTTTTTTTCCTTTTCATTAAAATTTGAATAGAATAATTTTTTACATATAAATCACATATATAATTTATTTACATAATGATATATCTTTCAATTTAATATTAATTTTAAATTTTAGAATAATTTTTTGTAAATAAAAAATTTTTCCCACTAATTCAATAAATTTTTTGTTTTAAATTGTGGTTTTCAAATATAAATAAATTTTTCCTCGTGAATGTTTCCAAAGAAATTTTTATAATATTATTATTCTTTAATGAATAATCTATTTATTTTCATATTACCCTATAGAGGATATTTTGAATATGCACCATACTTGTTCTTTTAATTAATGTTTGAAGGTTTTTTTACCAAAGAATGTATTGAAATTCACATTCTTGATTAATGTTTTTGGTAATTAAATATCCATTGAATTATTGAAATTCATATGATCATTGAAAATTAAAATTTCAATAAATATTCAAAAATTTCATAATCAATATTATTACTAAAATAAAATGAATATCATATCAACATATAAGGAATTTCATTTAATTTTATTTGATTAATTTTGAAAATATATTCAAATCACTAGTCTTTACTCTATCTAGAAATTAATTACTAAGGAATATTTTTCATATTTAAAATAATTTATTTAATATGAGAGGAATTATTTTAACATACTGATATCAATGGGTACTATGTATAGATTTCCCCTCGATGCATCAATATTACTGTGGGATTAATCTGCTGGATTGCCTTAATTAAATGCTTTTCTAGTATATACCTACACATTTATATTAAACTGTCTCATTAAGTGTATTGATAGTAGAGGTATAATGATTCCTTAGATCATGTAACATAATAATTAATCTTTCTTTCCCTCAAGAATTTATTCATTATTATCCATGAATTTCCCAAAATGATATTACACCTAGATTCATTTCATTATCTATTTATTTATTTATTTCAGCATGTTTCATTCTATTTACCATGTCATATTAATTATCCCTCATCGAGTTATGATAGTATTATAATTCATCTAATTTTATGTGTTTTTATTTAATTATCATTAAAAAATTTTAGTCAATTTAATTTATTTAATTGGCATGTTTTTTTGGTTATTTATTGTACCATGGTTAATCTTAATAATTTAAGATATCTTCTTCAACACATGACCCATACCGATAAATTGAGGTCACGCTAATTTTTATTACATTTTAAGTAATCCAGTATGTTTACTAATAATGATATACAAGTATTTTGTTATAGGAAATAATGATATTCTAGGAAACAAAAGCTATATTTTTTGTTCAAAAATATAATATTTGAATCATGCGTGTATCTAGTTTACAATGACTACTATACAATTTTGTATTTCATGATGTGATATTTATACCCTTAACCAATCAAATAAATTTTTATACTAACTCTTATTCATTGTGTTCAGGTTCATTACACAAACCACATTGACAATGAATTTGGTATCTCTATCTCAACATGTCTCCCTACCTCAATAAATCTCTAAATCCATGAAAAGTTATACATGGGCGTCTATGTACTATCTATATAGATATAAGAATTATCCTATAAAGGTAGGGGTTATATTCAAATATATTTAAAAATCAATATCATCATTATTAATATCTTTTTAATCAAAAATTTATTATGTTTCTATGTTTCTATAAGCACCCAAATATTTTTAATTATAATTTATAATTAAAAATAAATTATTTTATATCATTAAACCAAATTCAATATCAATTTTTCATACAATTATGTGGCTAAAATAATCCCTTGATTTTCCTTTCTATTAATTCATTTCATGAGTTCCCAACCATATTTTCATTCAAGGTTATTCGATTAGATGTATCATTAGACTACTGATTTAGGATATTAAAATTTCAACCTACATTCCATACATTTTTTGATTAAAATTTTATATATTTATGATTCGTGATCTACGTGGAATACATAATGTTGGACATATGAAGGGTGTTCAGTTATAGTCACCAATGTATTGGGTAATGAGGTAATCTCTATAGATAATATTATCAAAGACCATTGATTCATTACATTGTAATGTTTATTTATACCTTATACAAAATAAATTTTAATATTTTTTACTACACCTTTTTATGATCTTTGGTAATATGATTATAATGTTTTATATTTATGTAGTATCCAAATTTACACATTATAAATCACGATATATGTTCATGAAATTACATTATTACTGATGTGATTAAATACATGTTCTTATGTTATTCATTATAAAACCCCTACAATGTTCTATGACATTTTTTATTCCTTGTATCGATTTTTAATCACCACGATCATTTGGTAAATTGCCCCATGAAATCGTTTATTTTTTGATAAACTAGAGTGGGATATTATAGAATAATTTAAAGATTGATAAAATATTGTTTTAATTTTAATTTCTATTACATGTCTATCATGTAATATCTATCTATATTCCATGTCACTAGACTAAAAAAGTTTATTAGGGTTATTTATCTAGTATTTTTTCAAGGAATTATTCGTAACATCATGAAATAGAATGTGGGGCTCTATATTTGGTATCAAATGATGTTTTAGTTATTTATACATATAAAGACTAAAAAAATTTATTAATAACCTTAGGGATAAGTCCAAATAAATAAAATCTTCGTTGATTTTTTTAATATATAGTGAATAGTTTGGAATAAAAAAACACATTCATATATAATAATAGTGGTTTTAACTCATGAATATTTGTTCCTATGGGAAATTACACTTACAATGGAGAACTAGAATCTAACTTAATCAACAAATTGTTCTAAAAAATAGGCATTGTTTCACACATTGATTTTTTTTGTGAGGATGTTTGTGAATGATCAAAATAATTTACACGAGGAGGTGGAGATTTACAAATGGCCATGCCTATTAATATGAGGCTACCCCTACTTCATTTAAAATGAAAATAATATTTGAAATGTCTGAATGACTCTAATTTTGGGAAGGATATGGAGATATATATATTTAGATTTATAAGAAGGATGGTGCATCGAAAAAATAGTTTATTATTGAATGTTTCTAACATATCAAGAAAGAAATGCTACATGATAATAGGGTATTTCATGATGACTAAGTGAGCCTCATGAAGATGTTTGTTCTATGATGGATGTTAGCATTGTGAATCTTGTTATCTTCACGTTGGAGCTTTGGAATCAATAGCTCTGGACATCATGTTTAACTAAACAGGTCTTTAAAAGTAAAACAACTCAGTTCTACGGTGTAAGAATAATATTAATCTAGTTAGGGACAAAATAATATATGAAAATATATTGAAGAGATCTTCATGTTCATAAACTGACTATGAAATCATCCAATTCAGTGATCTAGGGGAGTCCACATAATTGTTTTGAGGTACATTGATATGTAACCATTAAATATTATAATGGAAGAGTGCATAGAAAAAAGAGACTCTTTCTAAACTTCTTTATTCCACAACTACTAAAGATTAGTGAATTTAGGTATAACTAATACATTATCAGTGTATGATCATAGGACTATCCTATAGTGGTGAACCATGTAATATAGTTGTGTTTTATGTTCACATGTGAATGTTTAATTACTTCCCTATTCCTAAGATAGGATTAACATTTTCCTAAAAACACGAGAACATGATCCTCTTCTTTAAAAGGAAAATTTTACATCCTAGTTCTCACCTCCCCAATTAGGGTGCTTTGGTGTTGTATATAAATTGACACTACAAATATGATTTGTATTTCATGTTATTCTTATAAAATAGGATGTATTTAATGTGAATCATTTTCATTGAATGGATAGAAAATTTCAAATTATATGATCATAAAAGCCCTTTTTTAGAAATACATTACAAGTATACTCTCCATCTAAATTTATTATCTCATTTATTCCTAAAAGAATCATTCTTATTTTTAAAAATTCATGTTTTAGTCAACTAATAAAAATACAATGTAATCAAAAATGTTATCATTTAGTTATAATTATTTATTTTCTGGTATTATAATTTTTATCAATATATAAAATTTAATTTATTATATGGATGCATAGAAATATTCAAGACCATTTTTTCCATTAAAATTATTTAATCATCATTGAAAATAAAAATTATATTTTGAATAATTTGAAATATTTCCAAATATTTAATTGACATGAAAGGACCTATATTATCCAACACATTTTAATTAATTAATTTCTCTAAGAATAATGGTTTTTTATTCAACTTGAATTCAAAATCACAATTTGAGCTTATGTTTTGATATGAGAAACACCACTATCAACATGACCACATAAATATTTGAGTTACATATACCATATTAATGGAGTGTGGAAATATCCCAAATATTAATGTATAACCATATTATCTTCATTGACATTATTGATTACATGATATCTTCCAATAAGATAAAATTTAAAAAATTATATTTTAAGGGGTTGAAGGTAATTACATGAAAAATCCTTTATGTTATATAACACATATCTTATATTTAATAATTTATTATGATAAAGGATGAACAAAATTATATTTATTTACGCATAATGTGTTAATATGAAAAATTTAAAAAATTAATTGTAATCTGATTTAAACATAACAGAGTACTATACTCACTAAAAGGTTTTCCATATCCCCGAATTCCCTCATAAATATTGATCTTTTTATTGTGGTTATAAAAAATTATAGAATTTATTATAAAATAATATACATTATAATAGGTTATCGAAGAACCATGGTATGTGAAGTAATGAATGATGAAGTGAATATAATGTTCTATTAATAGCAAGATATGGTTGTATGGGGCTATAAATGTATAAAAATATGTTCTATTTACATTGGAAACAACAATTGATAAAACATTTGGTCATTATTAATTTTTGGTATGATGATGAAATAAGTTGACTATTGGGATTACGAAGGTTGAGAAAAAAAATTATACATTATAAGACTATAAATATATTTAAATTAATTTGAAACTATATACTAAGATGAATTGATAATTTTGAAATAAATTTTATTTTCATGAAAAAATATTAAAAAAACTTCATGAAAGACCAATTAAATTAAAAAAGTCATAATTAATTTTTATTATTGTCTCAATGTTTATAATTTCTGAAAAAAAAATTATTTTAATTAAATAAGAATTTTAATTTTAATGTTTATTTTATAATATTTATTTAATTATTAATGTAAAAAACAACATTTTTGACATTTGACAGAAGATTTAATTTAAGATCAATTATTCAGAATTACCATCCAAATTTTATTTTTTGGTGAAGAAGTGAATATTCTTTTTTATATATACCATATTTTATAACCTCATTATGATGTAAAAATTTTAAAAAATATATTTTCAAAATTATAAAATAAATATTAAAAATAATAAATTTTATAATTTATTTAAAAAAATTAATTTTTTATTTTCAAATCTAGAACCGTATATTAGATTTTTAAGATTTTCTCGTATTTTTCGTTTATTAAATGGGTTGGTTGGAAGGTGATTTTTATATTGCAAAGGATTTTGAAATAATACATCTCTAAATAACACAATAATAAGCTATAATATTAGTTTTAATTTATTTCTCCAATAATTGGATTACTAAAATAATAAATTACCAATATTATAACCATTAAAAACACATATACATAGGTTTAAATAGGCACCTTTTATCCCATTCCCTACCCCCTATCAAAATAAACTTTTCAATAATTTACCAACCCTCTATCTGTTTATGTCCCAACACAGTGTTAAAATTCTTCCAAGTGGTCTCTATCTAGATCTATGAGTAATAATATAATTTTAACTATTTTCATCATCCATATTTTAAATTCAGGGGCATGTCTTGTATAAGCCTTTTTAATCACAATTTTTTATTATAAACATATTTTATAAACACCACAAATGTTGTAAAACTAATGTATTTCAAACTATATACATATTTTTTCTCTCATTAATCTCATTTCATTATACCATTTTAAATAATTTTATAATTACCAGATGAACCCTTTATTTTAAATCCTGTATTTTCATGTCATGACTAACTAACACTACATTCATTGAAGAATATTAATTTAGATGTGTCATTTAACTATTTATTTGGTAAATCCATTTATGAACCCCCTATTAACTTCCCATGGGTGAGAAATAACTTCTACTTATGAAACCATTCTTTTATGGCACTCCTAATCTTGAAAATATGAAGAGTGTGCCCCAATAGTGATCATATTAATTTGGTAAATAAGTAATATATATAGATGTAATATTCATGATACCAAGGTTAAATTCCAAAATCCTTGGAGATACACTTCATGACATCAATGTCAGGTGTTTTAGGGATTTGATTATGAATTTATCATGTTTATGTTGTAGCGAAATTTCTATGTTATGCCTCGTGTTATTTGTTCATTCTCATAAGTTATTCCATATGTTATTATGTATCATCAATTGTTTTATGACTCATGATTCACATAACATATTATCTTACATTATTTATACCTTTGTAGGTTTTATGTTCATAAATTTCATTTAATGAATGTATGTAGGAAGTCATATAATGTGAGATGACATAGAATTGTATAATATACAACAAATTACAAGATATTGGTAAATTTCATTACATTTTATTTTATGCATAACTTTTGCATCATACTATATACATTGTTTTAAAGATACCAAACCAACAAAGTTATTTTGATTTTTTTCATGTAATATTTTTCAAATTAATGGAGAAATAATCAAATTTTACTAATGGTAGTTTATGGTTGAAAAATATTTGTAATACAATATCAATATTCAAATTATAATAAATAAATTTTTTCATTAATTTATATTTTTTTGAATATGTATAATATATTTCATTAATTAAATAATTGTATTCTATGTGGGGGAATTAGATGAAACATTATATTTTTAATATTATCCCTATCATTTTACGGTTTTATTTTTTTATTTATGAGTATGAAATATTATTTATATGTTAATGTTAAAATTGTTATTTGGGGTAGGTGAATATGATACCCAATGCTTTTTTTAAATTTTTAATTTTTTTGATTAATTGCCGTAACTATTTTATGATAAATTTCTATATTCCATCGAAGTTTATTTTAGATAATTTTAGTGGCCTTAAATGGAAATATATTAGTTTAGTATAATTTTTTGGTTTTTCATTAATATTTTTTTTACATATTGAAATTATATGATAATTTTTTAATATTTCAAATTTTTTAAATTATACTATTTCATAAGTGTATAATCTTACATGTGAAAATAAGGATTTTCAAATGTGTTTTATTATCGTTTTTATTATATTAGATTAATTTTTTTAACAACCACGTAATATTAACAAATGTGCAAAAGTGATCATATGTTAATGTATTTTCTATTATATATGAGTGTATAATAGTGAATGATCCCTAAATATTAATAATTCATGATGATATAGGTCGTGTAAGAAAAAAATTATTGATTATATGTCACATAAGAATCTATTGGGTTGTTAATAAAGAATAAAATCTAGTACAATAAGACTAGATCGAGGGGAAGTGGATTGTATAAAAGAAAAAATAATCTTCACATAATTGTAAAATAGTTTTTCATACTCACTATAGTCAACAACATGGTTATAAAATATTTTTTGCAGAGATATATAACATAAGAATATCCTATTTATATTATCAAAATAACATAGTAATATTTATTTCTATGTAATATATAATTATGATTATATATTAATAATCACTCAACGAATAAGAATATATCATTTTTATGTGAAAGCCCTTAGATTAAGAGGACAATCGAAGTGGTGTATGATGAGAATGGAGAGTCAATGTCTAGGATCATTTTATGAGGGGATAAGACCACATATAAATTGATCTAATAGTAGATACGTTGAAATATTAGCTTCAATGGAAGGAATTATAGATTGTTTCATTCATACCTTATTTTTAATAAAATTAAATATTGTTACTTTTATAATTGTGGAAAATCTATTCGGATCTTTGATGCACTATGATTTAGTTATATTAAATAAACTCTCTTGAGGTCAATGGTTGATGGAACATATTGAATCCATGTTCTGATATTTTATTGATATGAATACATTCATTTTAAATTTTCATTTGATCAATTTTAGGTTATATTTTTTACTAATTTTACCAACAAGAATCATTATATTTTGTTACACCTTGAGTGTATATGTTCATTTTTCTATTGAAGGATTCAATTTTTTTTCTTAGATAAATTGGATGAACATATCATTATCATCATTAGAAATATTGAGTCATAAAAATATTTTTATATTTTTATGAAAATAAAAAGGGGGAATTATTTTCTAAATTTTGTTGTATCAATTTTTAGGAATATTAGTGTACTGACTGTCAGTTTTTTTATAGACATTTAGATTCAATATAAAATTATGTCGGTTATTTATAAGTGATAGAAAGAGATAAAGAAAAAAATATTTGATTGTTTTATATTTACTTATTGGAGACAATAGAAATAGAGACAATTTTATAGATGAGAGAGTTTGATATTTCATTTATAATAATAATTCAAGGATATAGGCATGATAAAAATAGAGTTTTTCCAAATAGATATTTATCTTTAATCTTCATGATTCATGTTCTCTTTATTTCTACTATAATGTTATCTTATTTTTATTTTTTTGTTACGATAATTTTTTGATAAATATCCTTCAGGGGAATAGATTAAAATAAACTTAAATTATATATTTTTCTTCTTCTTTCATAAAATCTATATTATTGTTTATTTAGAATATCTTTATTTTATGATGTATTTAATTATTTTTCCTTGAAGAACCGATTACTAAAGATTACCAATAAAAAATTAATTATATAGAAATATATTAATTTATATAAACAACTAAATGGATTAAAATATTATTCTATTAGATATTGAAATTTTGAATTCTATATTTATTTTATACCTTTTTATAGATTTTTACAATATTTTCTACACAACATTATGTTGATACCTATGAAATGTAGTGAACACGTAACCATATAAATTTTATCTAATGTAAATTGTCTAGAAAAATGATAATTATATATCTTATCTATATAATAATAAATAATATAATTTGAATTTATTGAAAAGTAATTTTTTTAATTTTAATATAAGAAATTTTAGTTTGCCTAGTGATCGTGAGGTGATACTACTTACCCTATATCATAGCTTTATCATGGTATTGATAAAATTTTATTAAATAATATGAACCTCTTTATCATATGATGTTATTATGTACCCTTTAATTCATCACTTTTTAACTATCATTTTAATTTCTTAATCTTATCATGTAATTTAATTTTTTTTTGAAATTTATATTCACCACCTTCACTCAATTTCAACACTCTTCTCACTTATGCATGATATTGTTTTAGTTAAATTTATATTGTTCATTTTTTAAAAAATATAAAAATAATTCCGCATTCCACATGGTTTTTATTATTACTTATGTTGTCCAATTAGAGTGAAAAGTGAATTTTTTTATAGAAACTGATTTGTCCCTATTTATTTTAAAAAAATTAAAAAATTAAAAAAAGAGATAATTCCAAAATATAATTAACAATTTTTGGAAAATTCTCAATAACATCCACTATATGTATGTAAAAATTATTTAATGAAACAATTACACCATTTCCACTATTAATAAAAATCTATTACCTTACCATTAATTAAGTGGTGAACTCTATATATATATTCAAACATATTTGGCTACCAACTGTACCTAACAACATCATTATTGTTCTCATGCCCCAAAAACAAACTAAAAGAGATCTCAAAATACAAATAAAAAATCCAAATTAAAAAATGGGAATCCCTCAGTTATTTTGGTCATTTAATGAAAAATATAATTTTCAATATTTATACATTTGTCAATGTAATTATTTAATGTTACACTTCATGTCTTACAATTCTTTTTTAATTCTATGATTAGGCATGAAAATTAAATTTTCCAATATCCTATATACTTATGTATAATTACATAGCTATATATGGGTGATGTAACTGAAAGGGATGTATTTCAAGGAATAGAAAGTTTATTAGATTTATAGGTTTTAATAGAAAAGTTAAGACCTGGAATGACGACATGGGTCTCATGGTGAGGGACTAGTTCAAATTATGAGTTTCAATGTGGAACCTTGTTTTAGTCATGGTGCATAAACCATGATATTTGTGGATCAGTCTATTTCAAGGGAGGATGTGTGGTTGTAAAAATTTTGGGTGTGTCATTTCATTAGATTTTTGAAAAGAAATAGTAAATACGTGGACTCTTAAGATATTTGTGGATGAACACTTAGCAAGTATTAATGAATCATTCAATTTTTAATTTAGTATTTTTTTCATTGTCTGATGGTAATTTAACTATGTGTATTCTCCTCATAAATCTATGATATTTTCCATGAATTTATGTCATGTCAAACACAAATATTCCATAGTTTAGAGAATGTGAATAAGATGTTTGGGTTATATATTGGGTAATATAAAACCATTTTATTTTACCATAGTGAAGAACTTCCTAGATAATATAATAATAGGATTGTTTGACAATTTTTATATGGGAGTGATATAGTGGAACACATCATGATATTCATAGGGATATTTATAATATCCCCATAATAGTGTGGGTACCATCTATCATATTTTGATGTAAATTTTTATAACCTATGTATAAATTTGAGAGAGACTTTGAATCACATTTAAATTCAATTTTTTACAGCATACTTGGGATACAATATGTGTGTTATGGGAGAATTTTCAGGACCCTTTTGTTATCCATGATTAAAAGATTCTAGATATACTATTTTCATTATCTAATGAGTTATAACCTTATTAATCTCTTGTGATTCCACCATTTTCTTCATCTAGGAAGGTTTTGAAATCATATTTGTTTTTTTTGATGTCATTGAGTCATGTTTACTATTGGAATTGATTTATTATAGGTAATTTTTGGTTTCCCTCATATAGTTTGGGAAATTTTATTATCTCCTCCATTTTTCTTGTTACATTGAAGATGCTTAATATTTGACTATGGAAATATATTAGAGAACACACTTCAATTCTTGGTATATTACATATTAAAGAATGTCCAACATTCCATTGTTGTGTATTATTCATTATATTATCAATGATATTGAATTTAACAGAAGGAAAGTATATAGTAATTATTGTATAACATGTAATTAAATGATTCTATGGGTTTTCTAATTATTGATGTATTTTAGTTATTTTTACTCAATGTTTGGTTAAACATTGATTTATTCGTGAAAATTATAAAAGTAGTGATTTTCATGAATGGAAATTCAGAAAATATAATCATATAATTATTATAATGAATTTTTATGTGGAATATAATTTTTTTATTATCAGCCATGTAAGAGATATTAATTAAATATTATTTATTATTTTTAAAAGACGGTTATATAATTTCATGTTTCGAAAAAATATTATTGTATGCATTACAACAATTTTTTATTTTTTCTCATTTATATGGTGTGGATGAGGTGCTGGATTGTTATGGATGGTATTGGGATTGAGGTATAAGTGATGCAATATTGTCTTCTCTATAATTCCATAGTTGGAAAGAGGAGAGTTATTAATTGATGTATAATAATAATATGAATGATTAAAATGATATCCATTGTTTTGGGTGGATATTGTAGTGGTTATCATCAGGATATTTATAAATCATTATTTAGTGGATTGTAATTTGATGTGATCCATTTTTGGTTTATTAGTTACAATATAGTGTGATTGTTAGTTATAAATTTTTTAATGTGTGTATGATGAAATTGAATATGATATGGACAGAAAATGAAATTTTAATGAAGGGAATAAATTGTTAATAGATATAAATAAATGTTGGTGTTGGATAAGTATTTTTTATAATAAATATGTAATTTAATGGTTCAAATCATTAATAAGATCCATGAAATGATTATTTACGATTATAGGTCATGTTCAAATTGTATTGGATTGGATGTACAGTACACCCATAATGAAAATTGTGAGTCATTAAGGGATATATTCAAGACCAACAACAATATTTTTGTTGATTTATAGTATTCCAATATGAGATATAGTTTAGAAATAAACTTTTTTTAAAATAAAAGCATGATTAAAACCCAAAAATGGGGAATAAATAGGCATAAACATCATAAGGATTTTTGATAGTGAGTGAATCATCCAAATACAGAAGATTTATAATTAACAATACACGAAACCCATTATCTCAATAAATGGAAAATGGTATCAGCAAGGAATTTTGGATAAAATGAATAAAGGATATAAGGGGAATTAGGAGTGATGTCGGTGTACAATTTTTCTATTACAAGGGGTATGAATTGGGGAAAGGTGTATTAAGATTCTTATGGGGAAATAAATAAACCCAATTTTTTAGTTAAAGAGAACACTACATGGTTTAGATACATGATTTTCTAAAGATTATTCAAATGATATGGTTGTAACTATCTAATGAACCACAATCTAAAAGGTTTTCCAACATGGTTTGATAAATTATTCATAAAAAATGTGGTTCCCCCTATTTTAGGAACCCTATAACACATAATTTAGAGGTACTATTCATTATAATAGACTTTAACCATGACAAAAATCCATAATTTAATACTGGTGTTGCATGACTTCATTTAAAATACATTATTGTTTATAGAACTATTCTCTAGGATAATCCTCTACACATTCTGAAGGAGATTTGATAGCACTGACATGAACTATGATTATACACCAGAGTTATGGAAAATAAAACCCTTGTAATGTTCTTGCATCCTATACAGATCCACATTATCATGAGAAAGGCACACAAAAGTAAAAAACAGAAATATAGACCTAAATTTTTATTTTTTTCAACTCAATAGTGGTGGGGTTTTATATCTACCCCAAAAATTAGTAGTCTATCTATTTTCTTCTCCTTGAATATCAAAATTCCTCCATGGTAAATAACATAGGAAACTGAGATCTAATATTAGACTATATATCCCACGTATCCATATTTATAAATTCGATTTCAATTGTACACCCAAAAAACAAATTTTCCTCCCACATTTTGTTTTATCACTCAAGTCCACTAAAAAACCCACACACTTCTCAAAGGACATGTAAAATTTCACCTTCACATTTATAGTGTTTATAATGTAAGATAGATCAAGATAGTATCAAAAATATTTTCATATGTTGAATACATCATTCATATTGCTAGAACACTTCTACAGTTAAAATACATTCTAAAATAAACCAATTCTATTCATTATCCTTGAAAATACCATATAGTTGAGCACTATCATACCCTACATATGAATTTGATTTTGTAGAATCCTTTGAAATACCCCTAATAACACCATTTCTCCCATATGAAACTCATTTGATTTGTGTTGATTGAAGTCATTAAAAATCTTCTTAGACTAGGTGGTCACCATCCATTTTTATATCAGGTGAATATTTTCAATGATGTCTTATATAAGATTAAATATGCTAATTATTGACTTATCAGCCTTCAGTCAATATAAAGTCTAAAGATATGGTCTTCCATATAGATCCCTATATTATTATATCTATATAAACACATGATAACTTTAATTTTAGGAGACCTCTGAGAGGTCCAATAATTTCTCCCATGAACAAAATAAATCTTCTTTTCATGCCCGAAACATATCTAATAATATTTTAATAGTATTATTATATAGTTCATCTATTTGTGGATGATATGATGTGAATAGATGTACCTGATTTTTTATTTATTTTTATATTACATACATGAAACATGACATAAATTGAGAGTCCATATTTGATCAAATAATACAATGCATCCTATAAAATAACATGATGCCTAAAACATAGTGTTTATCATACTCATCCACCAATAATTTCTCTCATATGGCTAAGAAAGTTTCCACTTTCATTAGTTGATCTATAATATAACATAATACAACACCACCCATGGTTTTTATTAGAAAACATATCATTAAATAAATAGTAACATCATCCAATTTTAAATAATTAATGGGAATCTATGATATGATACGATCTAGAGTCTGGTACATAGAAGTCACGACTAATAAGGTGGAGAACCATGTTATAATAGTCCATATATCCTTCTCCATCCCTAACCACAACTATTTCATATGCATGTAATTTCAAATCTACGTCAAACCTATTTATTGTTGAGTCAATAAGGTTTCTATAGGACATTTGAATTTATTTATGTTTTGAAAATCACAAGCACTATATTTCATGGAAAATTTTATATGCCTGAATAATTATCTTAATAAGAGAATTTTCCTATTTCCCATAGAAATGTTCTGCTTACCTTCATTTTCATTGTTCATGTTATAGTTTTCATAAGTCTAACACTTTTTATATCAAAGTGTAAAATTCAGTTTCATATATAAAACATCATATTCCAATTAATACATAGATATAGAGAATTCTATTTTATGGTTCTCAATTCAGATTCCAAATTATTTGAATTTTGATTCTGAATTCTCTGAATTCAGATTCCAAATTCATTGAATTCAGATTCCAAATTCATTGAAATTTAGATTCCGAATTCTCTAAAATTCAGACTCTGAATTCTATGAAATTTAGATTCCGAATTCGTAGATTTAATGTTTTCAATTTTTCTTAATTCATGTTCAAAATATTAAAAATTCAAGTTCTGAATTTCTCAAAATTCAGATTCTGAATTCCTCAAAATATATATTCTGATTTTCTCAAAATTTTAAAATCAAATTCCTTTGAATTATGACTCCTAAGTCAATAGAATTACGATTCTGAATTCCCTGCAAAAAATAATCCATTTATCTATGTAATATATACTCTGAATATTAGTTTTCTAAGACATCGAACTTTATTTTTCCAAGACACTGAAAAAATTGATTTGGTTAAAAAACTATATTTTTCTTACACTTGTTTTAATTGTGAAACATTGTCGTTCATTCTCTTTCTAATTAATCGTTGTTCGACTGACACGTGTACTGGACCCACCATGATTCATGGAAAAAATTGACCTTTAGAGGAGGGCGCCGATAGTTGAAAATATTCTTATAAATAGCATGTCATTTAAATGAGCTCAGAACATTGATCATCATAGAGACCACATGTTGTTGAAGTGATTTCTTGAGATAGATAGACTCTAATTCTTTGGGCGTACTGAACATCTTGTTCATCTTGCTTCATGCAACTTTGATTTTTTCTATATACAATCGAGGGCTTCCAGGTATAGGAAGATAGAGGTTCCAACTACCTTAATGTTTGAGGGCTTTCAAGGACATGAAGAGAGAGGTGATGAATACCTTAATCTTCGAAGAATTCCTTGTTTAGGAAGACCGAGGTGTCGACTACCATGTTGTTTGAGGGCTTGTGGGGATAGTAAGATAGATTACTATATTCTTATCAAGGGCTTACCATAGTGTGGGTAAGATATAATTTCTTGAATGTATAAATCAAGGGACCTGTATCCATGGTTGTTGGATACCCTTCTCTTTGGGTTAAAATATTTTGTACTTTTTACTTTTATTGTTTCACGTTTATTTTCCAAAGAATTTTGATTAATAAGGAATGCATAATTATCTTATACATTCATGTATTGGTATAACATGTTTATAAAGATTATATACGCTTTATGGCAGAAACCTTTTCCATGTAATATTTTCTTATGTTTCATTTCTGGAACAATATTTCTTGAACACAGCAGATTTTGTATACTAAGAGGCCTTGTGAATTAACCTTTTTTAAACATGTTAAAAAGAGTTTTCTTTAAGGTTAATAAGAAATTTTTTATACTAACATTAAAGGTTCTAATGGAATCTTTACAGTAAACAATTCACCCCCTCTTGTAAATTGAGACTCTACATCATATTTCAATCCTACAATTGGTTTCAGCGGAGGTCTCAGAAATACATATATTCATATTTATGTTTTCTTCCTCAGGTATTCACTGTTGAAAATATTTTTCCATTCTTAGGATTTTTATCCTTGTTTACAAAATTTTACTGTTAACAAGTTTCTGTCGAATGATATTTCCTTTAAGATGGTAGTAATGAATATGTGTTTGATTAAAAATATAAAACCTAATAGAAAACCTATATTTGATGGGAATAATTATGAATATTAGAGAGATCCTATGATGACTTTTTTTTATTAAAAATGGAGTGGATAACATCATTATTCTTACTGGAGATTACATGATTCTTGATATGGAATTCATAACATTTACTAATGATGAAAAGTCAGAATATCAACTAAAACATAAGTTACTCAATACTTTTTGTGTTCCATGACCAGGAATATATATAGTCAAATTTCTTCTTGTGAAGTTGAAAATTGTTTTTGGAAGAAATTGGGGGTTACCCCTTTTGGTATGTCCATGATTATAGAAACTAGAAGGGCTATGACTAGAGCCAAATATTATGGATTTCTATTTCCTTATAGAGAACTACTGTGAAAGGTACAACAATGATTTATGACTATTATTAACATCATACAATCTATGGGTGATAATGGTTTATATGATGAGGAACTTCTGGACATGATTATAGATATCATGCCTAATGAGTGGGAATCTAGGAGAAAAACTATTGTTTTGAATAGAAAAGTACCTCAGATTACTCTTGATGAGATATTTGGAAGTCTTCTAACCCATGAGATATGAATGAAAAGAGATGATGATTTGAATAAAAATAAGAATGTAAATGGAAGTGTATCCTTTAAAACAACTAAATCCAATACTCTTGAATGGGATACAATATCCAAGTAAAAAAAAGTCACTATTTTATCTGAATCAAGTGAAAGAGAACATTATGATAATGAGTTATCTAATCACTCTTGAAGGATGAACAAAATAGTTTGGCAGAAAGACTATTAGTATATATTTAATAAGAAAGATTTAAAGGAAAAAAATACTATGACGTTACTTATTATGAATGAAATAGAGAAGGTAATATAAGGCCAAATTGTCTTGTGCTTATGAAAAATGATAGAAATGAAAAGCATTATTGAGAAGAATAGAAAAAAGTGCTTCAAAGATAAGGATATGAATGTTTGGAAAGCTAATGACACCTGGAGTGCTAGTGGTGGTGACACTTCTGATGAGTCCTTGGAATAAGAATCTATGAATAAAAGAATCAAGGTTTACTAGACATATTACCCATTGAAAATTAGTTTCTAATGGCTAAGGTATACAATGATGAATCTATAACCAATGTATCATTAAATGATAATGATAGTGTTAATAAATATTATGAATCTTAAAATTAAGAATTGAATTATGATGACGATATTAAATTACCTATTTATGTAAATGATTCTTGGATTTATAAAATTTTTGGGAATAAAAATTCTAATGTGAAGAAAATGATTGATAAGGAAAATTCTATAATTTTTGTTCTTACTAAATAAGTATTATACCTTTCTAAATATCTTGATAGTAAATTTTTTAATTTTGAATGTATTTCAAAAACCATTGTGGAGGTTAATTTGGGAAGTATAAACTTTCTTTGGATCTTGATAATGTAATTTCTATGAAAAATGTTTTAGAGACTATCTCTAGTGCTAAAACTGATGTTTTTAGGTAAAAAATAGTTATTAAACTAAAGTCAAATATATTTTTTCTAATAAGTGTATGTCAAATATTACATAAGTTAAGTATTCCATTGATAAGATGTATTCCCAAATTCAACATCTATGAAATAACTATGGATAAGGTTATAATATATCAAAACCAGTATTAAGTAATAATTATATTTTTCCTCAATGTGATCCTTTCTACACTAAGTGTCATTGTGTTTCGTGTTGGGAGAAAAATTGTTCCTTAAACAAAACCCAGTCATTAGGTTTTTAAAAAACATATTTTTCTAAAAAAATTGGTTTCCTAAAATTTTTCTTTTTATTGTTTCCGGATCCAAGACAGATTTGTTTCAGAAAACCCAACACTCTTTTTTCACGAAAATAAAGATAGTACCAACAAAAATACATCGTACATGTATGGTGGATGTTCCCAGCACATGACCGGTAAGAAAAATGTCTTTTAAAAGATTATCACGATGAAAGGAGTAAAATTAACTTTCAGAGAACTTTCATAGAGAGAAATTATTAGTATAGGTAACAATGTTCTTTTTAAAAAACTGTTGATTTCAAATGTTTTATTTGTTAGGGGTATTAGTTATAAAATTATTAGAATAATTCAATTATGTGATGAAGGTTACCTTGTAAATTTTAGGAATGATAAGTTCATAGTACCCAATTCCAAGGAAGAGTTTATTCCATCTACCCATATGCAAGAGAATGTATAATCACTAAACATAGAAGACCATAGGATCCAAGATCTACCCTGACATAGTCCAATGTAATATCATTCTTGGTTATGGAATATATGGTTAGAATAATATATCCATAGGAACCTATGTAAACTATTAATGAAAAGGCCTGTTAAGGATCTACCAGATCTTAGATTTGATTCCTCAATTTTTTTGATCCTTGTTAATATGGAAAGAAACATAAATAAATTTTTAAATGATTTGGTGATAAATGAACCACTGATGCATTAGAGTTGCTACATATAGATATTTTTGGTTCATTAAAAACTGGAATCTTTGGAGGAAAATATTGTCTATTAGTATTAGATGATGATTACTCTAGATTTAAGTGGGTATATTCTCTAGAAAATATGTCTATTGATTTTTCTTATTTAAATATTTTCTAGATCCCATGTTAAAAATGGAAAAACTCATGCATTGATAAGTATTCATAGTGATCAGAGATGAGAATTTCAAAATTCAGATTTTGAAACTTTTTTTACTAAAAAATTCATTACACATAACTTCTCAGCACCAAGAACTCCTCAAAAAAATGGTGTTGTTGAAAGAAAATACCGAATTCTTCAAGAAATAACAAGATCATTGTTGAGTGAATATTCGATAGATAAATACTTTTTGGATAAGGGTATAATTACTTACTGTTATACTATAAATCAGGTTTTGATTATACCCTTTCCTAATGAAACCCCTTATGAGTTATGGAATGGTACAAAACCAACAGTTTCCTACATCATGTAATTTGGATGCAAGGTTTTAATTTTTAATACAAAATATAATATACATAATTTCTCACCGAAATATAATGAAGGAATTTTCCTAGATTAATAAACAAATTCTAACATTTATAGAGTTTTAAAAAAAACACTTTTACTATTGAAGAAATAGTACATGGTAAATTTGAATAAACCAATCCCTTTGTTTTTAAACACCCTCAACCTACATTTAAAAATATGTTTTAAAAAACTGATTATCAACACTAGATTGAAGATCCTTCTGATAAGGAAAATTTCTATTAAAATATTTCTTAACCATCTACCCCTAAATACTTCATACCATATGTTGATGAAAAAGTTTTAAAAAACCCAAATAAGTTGTTTCAAAAGAATCATCTCAGTGATAGTATCATTGGTGATGCAAATAATTTTGTATGTATTGTATGTTCCTTAAGAAATGAAGTAAAAAATCTAGCATAGCTTTCTCAATAGGAACCAAAAAGCACTATAGAAGCATTAGGTGATGATGATTGGGTAAAATCCATGAAAGATGTGATAAATGATTATCAGAGGAATATTGTCTGGACCTTGGTTAAAATGCCTAAGAAAACATCTGTTATTAGAGTAATTTGGTTCACAAAAATAAATGTGATGAAAATGGAATCATTGTAAGAAATAACGCTAGATTAGTTGATAAAGGATTTAATCAACAAGATGGAATAGGATATGAAGAAACATATGCTCTAGTATATAGACTTGAGTCTATTAGTATTTTACTTGCTTTTCCATCATTATTTAATTTCAATATTTTTCAAATTGATGTTAAATGTTCTTTCCAAAATTGTTATGTTTATGGAGAAGTTTTTGTTGAACAACCTCATGGAATTGAATATGAAAAACATCCTGAACATGTTTTCAGACATAGAAAATCTTTTTATAGGCTTAAACAAGCCCCTGCAACCTCTTACAAAATAATTATAGGGTTTTTACTTAAAAACAATTATATTAAGGTAAATGTTGATCGAACCCTTGTTATAATGAAAGATAAGAAAAATATTTTGACTATTCAAATTTATGTTGATGAAATTATATTTGGTTGAACTCATCAATATATAACTGATTTGATTGCTAATCTAATGAAATATAAGATTGAAATGAATATGATTTATGACTTAACATTTTTCATAGGTCTTTAAATTTATCAAAAACTAGAAATATTCTATATATTCCATCAATATTATATTAAAGATCTTTTTAAAAAGTATGGATATGACAAAACTAAATGTTTTAGTACTATTATTTGTGCCTCAAATTCACATGATCTTGATAAAGCTGGGAAATTAGGGGATAAAACAATGTTTATAATGATGATAGATGTTTACTACACAAGATAGCTAGTAATCATGATATAATGTTTTCAGTATGATTATGTTCAAGTTATCAATCCAATCCAATGGAATTGCCTTGAATGGAAGTCAAAGAAAATTTCTCTACTCAGAGGGAACCATGGATTTAGGACTGTTTTATACTTTTGGAAATTATTTTTTCTTAAATAGATTTTTAGATGATGACTTTGGTGGATGTAGAATGGATAGGAATAGAACATCTGAAACATGTCATTTTTTAGTAGATTCATTAGTTTCATGGTCATGGGAAAAGAAACACTCAGCAGCACTTTCCACTGATAAAGCTGAATATGTAGCTGCTGGATGTTGTTTTGCTCAAGTATTGTGGATGCAAAACACACTCACATAATAAGGTATGAGTTTTACCAAAAAAATATTGTGTGATAATACTAGTGACATTTTCTTAAGTAAAAACCCTACACATCACTCAAATACAAAAATACATAGATATTAATAATAACATTCTTAGGGATCACACAATGAAATGAGATATCAATCTTCAATTTATCGGAACACAATATCAAATTTATAATATATTTACAAAGTCATTTCATTCTGAAAGATTTGAATTCATTAAAAAGAAGTGAAGAATATTAAGGGTGAGGTAGTTGTCTATATTAACTTCCTGTTGAAACCAATATCCTTACAGCAAGAAAATCCTTTTCAGAGGGGCAGTACATTTACTTGTAAGTGAAAATTTCCAATATTCAAAAAATTTTCATAGTCTAAATTTTTTTTAATCTAAATTTTATATAGTCAAAATTTTCATATTCTTAATTTTTTGGAATCTATTTTATTCATAATCATATTCTCATAATCAAAATTTTAATTAATGTTGTTTTCATATTTTTTTCCCACAATCTAATGTTCTTCAAGAATAATTTCCCTCATTATGAATAATCTTTCTACCAATCTAGAAGGTATTTTTCCATTCCATTGTTTTTTTAATCATCTTTTTACATGTTGATATATTCATTTTTTTTTAAAAAAAATAGATTCTTTCTTTAACATAAATATGATTGTTTATCTTATAAAACGTAAAAATGTCATCATTTCTAAAAATAATTGTTTGGTTATCATCTCAACCGTTAGGATTGATCAGAAGTTTTTTCCACTATTTTATCAACAAAGGAAGTCAAACTGTCACCTGAATTTCCTATTTAAATCTGCTCCAATAGTTTTTTCACATCATTGTTTCAAGATTTTTTGTACTGAATCTCTGCCTCTATACTTACAGTCATTCCGAATAATTAAATCTTCCTTATTTATGAATGTCTGCTGAAGCTTCTCCTTTGAACAATATGTCGACTGTTAAGGAATTCTTCGAGTGGTAGATATACATAGAATGGTTGATCGATCTGATTTGTATTCCAAATATGATTCTATGATTTCAAAAAAAAATGTTACGTTGAATAGTTGGGAGAGACTTTGTTTTTCAATGTTGAAGGCACATGATCTGGTGTATCCGGACATGTTGATTGAGTTCTACAACACATGATGCTTCATTAAGGAAGAAGGTAGAGAATATATTTCTTTCAAGTTTTATGGAAAGACTTAACCTCTTTCCATCAGAATGGAGACAAGATGGAATGGAATTCCTTATGAAGGTGAGGAAAAATTTTGTACACATAAATTACCTGATGTATCAAGATCTTTTGATAAGGAAAAGGCTATAGAGTTTCTTGGAATGAAATAAGTGAAGACTCCAATGATTCATCAACTATCTATGACTTATATATTATTGAATTATTGGTTCAAGGCATTGTAGTTTCGAAAAAAGGAGATAAGGATACTTTGATGAAGAGTGATATCTATATAATGGATATCATGGAGAATCATAGAAAGATAAAATTGGTCAAATATATCATTATTATGACTAAGAATATCAAGAATGGAAATAAAAAATATCAAATAATTATTTATCTGGCTATTTTCTCAATGATTATAGTTCTTTATTTAAAATCTCTAAAAAGTTCATGCAGTTTCATGCCAAGAAATTATAAGGTATTGTTTTTGAGTGATGATACTTTAAGGAGGATAAGGATGGCGTCTGTAATAAATCTAGATAATTTTATGATCTATCGGAAGAAGAAGTAGAATCTTTGTTAACGGAGCCAGAAGTGGCTGAAACCTCTAAGAAAGTAGGAAAGAAGAGAAAGGCTAAGGAACTGAAAGAGAAAAGTAATACCCATGTGGCTAAAGAAACTCAATAAGTACCACAAAATCAAAAGAATCAAAAATCCTATCCTGAGGAATTTGTGGCCATATAGAGAGGGGATAAGAAAATCATGAAGGAAGGGGAGCATATGTATGGATTGGATCCTGCTGAGGAAAAACTATTAAAAATAAAGGGTGGTGAAGATCTTGAATAGAAATAGAAATAAAGGAAGAAAAACAAGAAGATGTTTGAGGATGAGACAGTACAATCTCTTCTTAAGGATACTGAAAAAGCCTTTGAGAAAATTTTGGTACCAGAATATGTTCTATATGAATCAATGCTAGAGACTCCGGGAAAGAAGATGGTGATTCCGGAACAAGATCATAAAGAAGAAATAGTGCTATAAGAGGAAGTGGAAGAAGAAGAAAGTATTATTGATACTAAAGATTTCATAAGGTAGGTAAAGGATTATCATGAGAAGGAATGTCCTTTTGGGAATTTATCAATCTGAACATCTGATGTTGAGTCTTCAGAACATTCTACCCCAGAAAAATCTGAGAAGGGTGAGGAAGATGTGAATAAACTATATGATGAGTAAAGTAGCAATCATGATTTTATCCAGCCAGAGGATGTTGAAGTAGGAGCCGAGAAAGAAGAAGAAGATGAAGATAAGATTGTTCAGCTATCAGATAGTGGACATGAATCTCCCAAAGCACAAGACATCACTCCAAGAAATTATAAGAAAAAGAAGGTGGAAGTAGATACACCTCATAAATCATTTTTGAAGAATAAATATATTGGTGTTGTATCAAAGAGGAAAACAGAATACATATAAAATTAATCCTCATCAACCAATCACTCATATTCAGAATCTTCTTCCCTTGTATAAGATCTTGTTTTTCAGTCATTGAAAAATCTGGTTAGTACTATTCCTTTATTCCCAAGCATAGACTCTTGATTCCAGATGCTTCAGTAAATGAATAATCAGAAATCAGATTCAGTTTCCATGGTTATGTAAAAATGTGTCCGACTCGAGGCATTTTTCAAATATTTCTTCATATATTATGAGGGTCATAAATGATCATAAAAAAGATAACAAGATTGTAAAAGAAGAAAATGGAAGAGAGGATAATATTAGATGAATTTAATAATTCTTCAAGGATGTATTTTACACTGAATATGTTAAGATCATGGATCGTTTAAATAGTTTTGAAGAAACGTTATTCCTAGAATAGATTACTCGGAAGCAGGGAAGGAAGGACATTAAACCTTTTATCTATTCTGCTAGCTGGCATTAGTTAGTGGGATTTATGCAGATGATGGAGTGCTCAAGGGAGAAACTGTTATCAGAGTCTTATTAGGTTGGACTAACTTTTCATCTTAAATAATTTAAATCTGGTATTTTCAGGTGGCTTTTTGAGAATCCTGTGAGGTATATTTCAATGGATGCGCTTCAGAAAGAAATCGATGAATTGGAAGCTATGTTACAACATTGTTGGGATGAGAATGTCTTTGTGTACTTATATGAAAAACATACACTCTTAATAGATAGGTTTTAGAGGTGGGAAATTCTTATAAGATAAGATCCATGATCATGTCGCTTAAAGAGGGAGACTATAATAGTTTGTTTTTTCATGGATGTGTGAAAGAACGTCAGTCTATGAAGATTAACATTAAACGTGTTGATGGATCATTTTTCTCGGATATTGAGGTGGCAGGTAAATTATCCCTATATCATTTTAGGCTTCTTCTTGCTTGTAATGCCCATAACGACTCTGATTTGGTGGTGGAGCAGGAGGCACAAAAACAATTCATGGATAACCTTCAGAGTAGCATTGAGGTGGGGGAGAATGATTTCCATAACGGTATTCCTGAGAAAGAGGAGGTTTGTTCTGTTGTCAGAAATATGCCTTTGGATAGCGCCATAGGTCAGGATGGTTTTATGGCTGGCATTTATGTTGTGGCTTGGGATTTTTTGGGTGATCAAGTGTGTGAAGCGATTCAGGATTTCTTCTGAAGGGGACATTGAATAGTAGTTTGTGCTCAACGAGAGTTGTTTTGATTCCAAAATTCATGTAACCATAATTAGTTTAACACTATAGACCCATTAGTCTCTGTAATGTTCCCTATAAAGTTATGACTACCCTTATTGCGATGAGGCGTGACAAAGTAATTATGAAAGTCATTTCTCTAGAGCAACATGACTTTGTTAAAGGTAGAGGTATTCAAAACGCGATTGGGATTGCCATGGAACTTTTTGATGATGTTAATAAAATTTTTATTGGGTCTAATGTCATTATTCAGATTTATATGAACAAGGCTTTTGGAATGTTTGATTGGAGCTTTGTTATTAAAGTCATGAGGAAGCTGGGTTTTCCTACATGGTTTTGTGACTTATGTTTCTGGTGCTTCTCTTCTCCATGGCTCACTATTTTCTTATTTGGGAAAAACATTGGTTTCTTTTAGAGTATGAGGGGAGTACGAAAAGTGGATCCATTGTCTCCCTTTATTTTCATCATTGTACCGAAGGACATGTCTCAAACATTTCTTAAAAGTTTGACATAATGGAAAAATCTGACATATCACTCATGGGCTTCAGATGGTACTTTTTCACATCTCATGTTCGGGGATGATATTCTTGTTTCTTTTAATGGCTGGAGCCCCTCCCTCTAATGGATTAAGAGGCTTATCATGGTTTATGGTTGTCTTAGTGGGCATCATGTAAATAGTGTTAAACGTAGTGTTTTTATTTCTTCTATATGCCCAAGGAATGGGGCTTAGGACATTCAAGTGATCCTGGGGATTTAGAGGAAAAAATTTCAATGAAATACCTCAGGGATCCCATTTCCAATTGTCATGTTAAAAAGGTTTATTTTGAGAATCAAGTCAATAAAATGCTGGGCATAATTCTTAGGTGGAAGAATAAATTTTTATCATTCAGTGGTTTGGTTGCTTTAATCAACAATGTTCTTTTTTATATTCTGATGCTTTTGTTGTCTTCTATCACTCCTCCGAAAGGGTCATTGGTTTGATGGAATAGATTTTTAATGTTTATCTATGGTATGCTAATAATGTAGGTATATTTTACTAGGAATCTTGGATCCAGTTGTCAAAACTGATTGAAGAGTGTGGAGTGGGTCTTAGGGGTGTTGTTTCTATAATCCAATCCATTGAGGGTCGTCTGGCCTAGGAGATCATTTCATGGGGCTCTCTTTGGGCCAAAATGATAATGTTTAAATATGGGAAAACTTGGAATATTTGACCATCTTCAAGCTATCGAGGTTAGCTAGAGATATTTTCTATCATTTGGAGTTCCTTCTGGGATCTTTGTAGTGGGTTATTGGGAGAGGATAAGTGAGTTTGTGGGGTGAAAATTGGGTCAGATAGAGGTTTTACTTTCCATCTTGTCTACTGCTAGAGATAACTATCAAATAGGCTACCCAATTTCCCAGGTTAATTTAATGCGTTCTTAATGAAGTGCAGCTATCCACGTTTAGAGAGATTGTGTTTTCAGAGGATGAAGATAGATTTTGCTTCACTATTTCTAGATCTGGACACTTTAGTGGATAGGTTTATCATGGTCTCTAGAGGCTAGAAGATGATCATTAAGATTAGGCCTCATTTTTATGGTTAAAATAATTCCCATTTATTATGGATATTCATGTCTTGAGGATAAGAATTTCTTCACTTCCTACATGGGAGAATATTCAAAGAAGAGTGGTGTTGTTGGCCTCAAGGTGTTTCTTCTGTTCTAATCCCATTGTGGAATCTGTAACCCATTTATTTATATGGGTGAATGGGAATCTTCTCTCTGGTCAACTTTGGGGTCTTGTGGTTAGTATAATCATATATTCTCTATGTTACAAGAGTTCCAGACAGGTTGGTTTGAGACCACTTCAATCTCGGAGATGGAAAGGAAGGCACAATCTATTATTGTGATTTCAACATGCTAGAGTCTGTGGACGAAACAAAACATGACCAGGTTAGCAAACCATCCTTTAGTTTATTCTCTTCATTTAAAAATGAAACTGGTACTACATGAGTTGTGATCTCTTGTCATGGGGGGTGATCAATCCCCAGTTTTGTGTAAACTGCTCGTCAGATTGGTTGTCATTCTGGTTTGTGCGGTCTGTGGGTTTTTTGGTAGCTTCTAGCGAACAGTCTCAAGATCAATGTAGATGGTTCCTTAATTAATGAAAAAAATGCAGGGTGGAGGACTCCTATGGAATAGGAATGGTTTATTCATGTCGTTCTTTAGTGCCTTTTATGGTCCTGGTAGCTCATTTGATGCCTAGATGAGATCTCTCCTCTCTAGGGTTCTTGTTTGCAACATCCTCTCCTTAATGGTTGCGGAAGTTGAATCTGACTCTGAACTTCTGGTTCATACTCTACATGGGAATATTGTTTCTCCTTGGAATTTAATTTATTTGGCTAGGAAATGATTGTTTGATATTATCTAGGGTTTTGTGGTTCGACACGTCAAGAGGGAGGCCAACTTTGCTGTAAATGCCTTATCTTGAGAAGGTAGCATGCACGATCGGCTTATTATTTAATCTAGTTTGGGTTTGTTTCCTAAAGATATTAATAATTTTTTTTGTGGGGGTAACATTGTGTCTTCAATACATCGAACCCCCATAGTTTGGTTTGGGAAATTTTTTGTATCCTTTATGATTTAATAATAAAAAGTCAACATTGAGTCAGTGAACGGAATGCATAATTATATGTCCATGAATTGCAAGACGTAGTGGAATGTTAGAATATATATTGAATAGAATATTGTTAAGAAAGTTGTTGTGTTGAAATCTCAAGAAGAATATCTTATGGTTCAGGAAGAAAAAAATAATTCCACTGAGAAGTAAAGTGAATAAAAAGATCATTTTCTTAAGTGTGCAGAAGAGGATCACAACGAGTACAATAATCTAAAAATCATTATGAAGAGCTGATGTCGAAGGTGAAATAAGGATAATTTCATTACAATCGGATATTTTGTTATACTTTTACTTGTACAAATTCTTTCAATATTAATGAAATGCAGGTTGTTCATTATATATTTTGTTTGTGGTTGTTTGGTACAAATTTTTTAGTTACCAATTTCTTTTTCATTCCATAACCTCTATTTATTTTGAAAATCTGAAAGGGGGGTGGGGGGATGTAATGATAAAAAGAATAAAAAGTAATTAAGATATTTCACTATGTAAGGGGAATTTCATCTAGAGGAATATTCTTATCAATGAAATTTTTTTATGCAAGATAATGAAAAATAACATTCTAGAAATCAAGAATATGATCCTTAGCGATTCCAAAGAATAAGGGGGAGTTAGTCGTATTCACATTGCACTATATTTAAAGGGAGATAAGTTTTTATTTTTATGTCCATAAAAATTTTATGTCCTTAGATTATTTTAAGTGTGGATATGTGTGATTTTCAAAGTGGGGGATATTATTTAGTCAATAATGTTTCCTTATTGGTTTTCAATTCCTTTATGTTTTGGAAATGACATACACTCTATCTCGATGAAAAATTTATTTTACGGATGATTTATCGTAATAAAGTAATTATCCTTTCCAAAGGACATTTTCTCCATACATTCATTTTCATTTTTCATTATTAGTTTCTCTAAATCTAACTCTTTTAATTTGTACGTGTAAAATTCGGTTTCATATCTGAATCCTTGTATTCCTATAGATACATAGATATTTAGTATTCTGTTATTAGGTTTTGAATTCAGATTCTGAATTCTTTAAATTCAGATTCCAAATTCTATGTGTTCAGAGTCTGAATTCTATGAGTTCAGATTCCAAATACCTTGAAATATAGAGTCTAAATTCATTGAAATTGAGACTCTGATGTCTCTAAAATTCAGATTCTAAATACTCATTATTCATTTTCCTAAATACTATGAATTAAGGTTATGAATTCCTCATAATTTAGGATCCTAGTTCCTCAGAATTCTGATTCCAAATTCCTTAGGATTCAGATTCTGAATTACTCTGAATTGAGATTCTGAATTCCTCATAATATTGACTCCGAATTCCTTAGAATTATTACTCTAAAGTCTATAGAATTCTTATTTTGAATTCATCGAAAAATAAAATCCAATTATTTATATAATATATACTCCGAATGATTTTTTTAGTCTCTGAACATTATTTTTAAAAGACTCCAAAAAATGGATTTCGTTATGCAACCATATTTTTCCTACCCTTGAATTAATTATGAAATGTTATCGTTCCTTCTGTTTCAAATTTACCATTTCTTGTGTGACACATGTACATATCCATTAGAGAATAAAGTAAAATTATGACCATTAGAGGAGGGATCTGACCATTGAAAAAATTCCTATAAATATGATCTCTTTTTAACAAGATCATAAAGTTTATCATTCTAGAGACCACATGTTGTTGAAGTGATTTCTTAAGAGAGAGACTCTCATTCTTTGTACATACTAATATTTTTGTTCAGATTGATACATGTGACTCTAATAGTTTATTTGTACAATCGATGGATTATGGGGATAAGAAGATAGGGGATCTGACTATCTTAATGTTCAAGGGCATCCAGTGATAGGAAGGTAGAGATACTTACTACCTTAATGTTCATGGAATTACATGTTTAGGAAGACAGAGGTGCCGACTACCTTGAACATCGACGGTTTATGGAGATATAAAGACATATTCAAATATTCTTATTAAGGGCATACCCATGCATGGGAAAAATCATTCTTGAAAGTGTATATCAAGGGACCTTTATCCAATGTTGTTGGATACCCTTGTATTTGGGTTAAAATATTTCATACATATTACTTGAATTGATTCAAGTTTATTTTCCAACACATTTTGATTAATAATTAATGTATAATTATCTTATAAATTCATGTATTTGTATACTCAGATTAGTAAGATTCTATAAGTGTTATGGTAGAATATTTTTCCCTTTAAACTTTTCATAAGATTCATTTCCGAAACCATATATTTGGAACCTGGAAAAGTATATTGTCCTAAAAGGCATTTTGAATTTACCTTGTTTAAAATTTTTAAACTTAGTTTTACCTACGAATAAAAATGAATGTTTTATACCAAATATAAAGGTTTCAATGAAAATTTTAATGTTTACAATTCACCCCTCCTTGTAAATTGGGCAATTACATCATATTTCGATCCTATAGTTGTATAGACCAATTTTAGGTGTGTGAATGCCTTCTCAACACATTATTCATGTATGTGGGAATATGGATATGGTTAGGGACAAGAGAATTTATTCAGTTTCATGGGTCCATTCCATTGGTGTCTCCCCATCATATTTGTAATCCCATATTTCTAAGAAGTCTTGATCTGATTGTTTATTGTCCTATATTAATTTGGGAATTGAATGGGTAATGGATATGGTTATAATTGTCACTCTACCATATTACTACCAAATTTACAAATGTATCACACTAAAAATGGCCTTCAACTACCACTCATAGTTAGACTATAGAACTACCTATGTCAATGTATTTCATCTCATGTCATCTGTAACAACATTAAAGATCACATGTTTGTAATACAAGTAAAATTGAAAAGAAAATGAGTAGTTGAACCTAAATTTTCTCTGATGGATTAGTTAACACTATGAGAAAATATATTTTACCCTCATGTGGTTTTTATAAACCAAAAAATATCTCCCCAGACAAGTAGGACCCCCAACATCTCATATCATATACTATAGCTTCTAACTCATGGGTACAGAAAGGGTAATTCCAATTATGAGGCATCATCTTCTTAGACACATAAAAGACCACAAGACCAACCTACATCAAGAATTCTCCCTTATTAACCCCTTAGTATCAGAAAACACAGTATTATATCTACATATATCATGTATATTTACAATTAATTATTTCTTAAATCTCCAATTTTGATCCAAAAAATTTCTATTGTAAGCATCAAACCAAGATAGATTCACTCCCATTTTGGTGAAGAATTCCATCATCACTTCTTATCATGAGATGTATGGGATAAACTAAAAATAATATCAATGTAATCCCAAAAATAATAATTTATGGAAGACATTATTGGGATACTATCAAAAAACTAAATCTTTGAACTTCTCACAGAAAAATGATATCCCAACCATAGATATTGCATTTCCCATTATGTTTTCATTTTCTATACATATGTAGAAAGTAGATATCATGGATTTTAAATTATTCTCCCTATGAATGTAATGCCCCAACCCCAGCTACCCAGAGTCGGTGCATTACTTTGTAACATTGGCATTATCACAAAGGATAAAGTCTCGAAAGACCAATTAGTTTAGTAGCCTTGGAAACACTAGATACATTCATAAGTCTTACATTACATCATAAGGTGAAAAACTACAATAACATGGTCTTCATAGTCTACAATCATATCCCTTTCTGACTACCCCTGCCAGTCATTCATAAAATACTTCTTCACATCCTGGAAATTATTAAAACATTGAAAGGGGTGAGCTCAGATGCTCAGTAAGGTTAACAATATAGCGGAAGCTTTCATAAATAAACATTATCATTTAAGGAAATGTATAACTAAAACAAAAGCCTTTTAAACTTGAACTTCAACATAATATGGAAAAAGTAAAATGAGATTATGCAATTTACTTCTTCACATGGATATTCTACTGGTCGAATAATCACATGCAATATCAATAACCACTTTCATAATGATGGAATGCATAATGCCAGACTATCATAACCACGTAGTCAAGGCCTCGTTCCAAGACCACAAATAAGATTTTGTCAAGGCCTCGTGCCAAGACACTAGTTTGTCTCATGAGACCTGCCGATGCATCGAGGAGCTATAGCGGGCTCCACCCGTCACTTATTAAGTCCAATGCATTCCTCATATGAATAGGTTTAAGCATATCATAAACCATAACATAATCGTATCACATAAAACATGCATAAAGGAAACATAACATATCCACATTTAAATCACAAGATATAAATACAACACATTGATATAATAAAAATGCTTTCAAAACCATTTTCAATACCAAAATAAATGAAAAGTATAACATGGTATTTATTTTTCATTAAAAAAATTTATGGCTTGTAGAGGAAGCCGAAAATCAAATAGTGGTCACGGCGGTGGAGAAGTCGTTTTCGCCACATACGTACGACAAAAACATTCCCTTTTGTCGTTTAGTAAACACATCGTATAAAAAAGATTCCTTTTGAATAAACGTAAAATCAAAGGGGTTTATACACCGTATAAAAGAAATTTCTGTATAAAACCAAATATGCCTCAATGAAAGGAGATTGAGATGAAGTCCTTACAAAGATCATTTTTAAGATAAAATAGAAATATTATGTTTATTCACTACAGGTACACATAAAGAAAGTAAAAATACAAAATAAGACATAATAATATCAAGACATAATTTGAAAGTAGGAGATTAACCCAAAGAATGGAAATTTGGTTAAGAAATTCCCTTACCTTGCGTCCTGTCCTGACTCGACCGTTCTTTAACCTCATGAATAATAAACTAGAGTTAATTTATATTTAATTAAGAACCTTTTTCATGTTCATAAATCCTTTTATATCCCTTATTACCATGTTATGAACATTATTTAATTATTTAAGTTAATAAGGGTCGTTTTGTCGATCTTTGGTACTTGAGTCAACAATAAACTTCTTATAATTACAAGTTGTTTATGTGGTAGAATATCCATTATATACAGAATTATATTCATGATTTATATGTCATATATATCATATATAACAAGTATATACATTCATTCATAATGTCACATAACATTTAGAGGTATGAAATGAAATGCACCGTTCATGGAGACGGTAAGCCGTACGTACGCATGAACGCTACTTTCATTTCTATTTCGTATTTAATTGAATGAAATAATAATTATATAAATTTATAATATAATTACAATATAATATAGTGTATAATACCATTTAATCCATCCTTTATACATCCCACATATGGCATTAACGATTCAAATCACTTTGAGGGGGCGGTAGTCCGCACGTTCTAAAATGAAATTATCGCGTTTTACCCATAATGGAAATCATAAAGTATTCCATAAATGAGAAATACAGAAGCATAAGTAAAACATAAACACATTATATATCATATATAAATATAGTTATATCTTAATGGCCACATTTTAAGGTGTTATATGAGTGTTGAACAATCATCGTATCGTGAGGCAAAAATTCACCATCCACAGAAACCGTATGTTCTTTAACCATTAGATGTAGGTGTGTGTAAGTGTATCTCTAATCCTTCTTATAACAACATCCTAGTATATTTAGGATACTTGTGTTGTTACAAAAGAAATGAATAAAAAGAGTTTAGGGGGTTGGAGAAGAAAAATAAAACAAAACAACATTAGAGAAGACATTACCTCAAAATCGGGTAACTCTTTTTGATTTGAGCCAAAGGCTTCCTTGGGAAGCGTTCTGCCCAGAGTGAGGCTTCCAGGAGAAAGAGGGGGAAGTTGGGGGAGTATTTGGGTAGTGTTTGGACGATCCAAATGGCTTGATGGTGTGAATAAGGTGGGAGAGGTGGGGGCCTTTTATAAGTCGAGAGGAGGGGCTCTTTTGGAAAGATTGAAAGGTTACATTTTTACACAATGCTTTTCGGATTACAAAGGTCCCAAACTTATATAATTCGTGTATAAGGTGATAAGGGTTCGAAATATCCTCATCCAATAGGCTTTGGACAAGTGTAAGCCTTGGATTTTTCATTTTCATCTCATTTTATTTAAATCGTTAAATAATGAGGTCATCGCTGCATCATAATTATGTCATAAATAATTTACTTTATATAATTTCTAAAAATTATAAACAAAATACTATGATATAGTAAATTTTTTTATCTTTCTAATGAATATTTATAGTCAAAAATTGGACTTGTTTAACCCCAATTAAAAACTGTTTTAGTAAAACAACTCATGTTTGTGTCAATTTAATTTTAACATTACATAAATATATATTAATGTCATTTTCCAACCAAAGTGGCTCCATGGGGTCCCCAAGTTGACCCATGGGTTGTCTTGGTCGTCCATGACTCATACAATAGGATTAGGACAATTTTCAAACTCATCTCATATTATTAAAACATTGTTTTTACCTTAAACTACACTAATTACCTCTAATTGCGATTAAGAACTTAAAAGTTACTATTCACCAAAAAAATTATTTTAATCTCATTTAACCACATTTTACTTCTTAATGACAACCATGTATGTCGGATTTTTGAAAATCAAATCACAGAAGTGGTAATATTTCAATTAAATGAAAAATCAGTTATTTAACTACCACTTAGTGGTTTCACTATTCATCAAAAATTGAAGTTTTTCAGAACAATGAAAAAATTTCACCCTAAGCTATAATTGATATTCCAAATTCAAAAATTATGTCTATTTTACAAAATTACAAACATATAAGTTTCATTAGTAAATTTTATAATTATTTCCCGCTGTCACAATAAATTGCGTGTTTTTTAGAAACAATTTATATCAAAAGATTGGCAATTGTTTATGTCCAATTTCAATGTTAAATTAATTCTAATGACCACCATTGGATAAAATTGTAAAAATATATTCTAATTATACTTTAAAACAACTAAATATTATAATTTATCACTATAAATTATTTTGATTAAAAAAGTTGTTTTTAAGTATTTTTCACTATTCATAAAAAATTAGAAGTTCTCAGAAAATTACAAAAAATTCAAATTTTGATAATTTCGATATTACGAATAAAAAAATGAAGTCCATTTTGAAATATAAAATTTCTATAATTTTAAAAAGTGGTTATTACTATTCATAACAGCTACTTTGATTAGTCGCGGTGTTTTAGAACTCGAAGTTGCGTACAATGCAAGCTATTGCATTATTGAATGAGAAGCGTATCATGGAAGCTCAGGGTGTTACATTCTCCCCTCCTTCAATAAATTGCGTCCTCACAATTTGAAATTTTTCTTTGAAAATAAAAGGTTGAAAAGAGAAAATACCTTTGAGGAAAACCCACATCGGAAATAAGGTTAATAAATATATAAAATTAAAATAAAGCAAGATAAGTACAAAGGTCACCCGATATAGCCCATTCTAGGATTCTATGAAAATATGAATATGGAGGAGAAACAAACCATCAAGGTCTGATGGAGAGTTATAGAAAACAAGATTGGGAGAAAGTTTAACCACAATAAAATCACAAACTTGTGATTGGTTAAACGGTCATTGAATCCCCAGTTGGAAAAGCTAACCGACAACATTTTTGTTTTAAGTTACCTTTTATAATGTTGAGGAATTTATTTAGGATATTTACTAAGAACGTAAGGGAATATACATACTTGTTATGTATACTTTAATTCATTAATAAATTTTTACCACAAACCCAACTTTTACTCCAAATGGTAACGAAACTCAAAAATATTCTATTTATCCTAATTGTATAAGGATCCAAATGTTAACAGATACCATTTAGATTAGTAAAACTATTTTGTAATAACTAGGGACTTCCTGTAGGCTAGGGGTAGGAAATAAAGGCCTGTCGCACTATGATTGTGGGTTCGATTCCTGCAGCTTTGTCCGACGTGACGGTTTATGCCCCACCCTGTAGGTTGTCCATTTCCTAAAACTATAGTATCATAATATTCCAAAAATAATCTTCATAAATGCTTTAACATTAAACAATACTATCCATGGTTCAACTTAATCCACTCCAACATTAATAGTTATCCAAAATACCTCCGTCCAGACTTTCTCTAAAAGGTCTCTAAATTCCAAAATCAATTATAACATCAGATTCCCCAAACAAAAAATAGTTTCTCTTATTGTCACATACTAAAAATATGATTACAATAATCATATTACCTTAATCAAAAAGTACTACAGTACAATCTTTATATATATCACATTATTCTTATAACCAGAATATTATCCTTGAGTCCAAAAGCACCAATACATTAATTATTCCTCTTCAATTGTAGTCATATCATAAGATTGGCCTTGATCTCTTGGCCTTTTCCACGGTAAGTTTCCATGACGCTTAGGACATTCATTTGCATAATGACCCATTTCCCTACAATTGTAGCATTCATCATTGACAGCCTCTTTCTTTCCCTTGCAATCACGAGCCTGGTGCCCCTTTTCTCCACATTTATAACAAACTCCCATTCCTTTTAGGCACGTACCAGGGTGATTCTTCCAACAATTATCACATAATGGAAAATCCTTCTTTCCCTTTTTCCCTTTATCTGTCTCTTGTTCCCCCGTTCTATTCTTCTCTTGCTTTACTTTGTTGTCATAAGACTTAGAGAATTCATTTTCTGTCTTGATAGCACATGAGACAATATCTTCGTATGACGATAAGGATTGTGATACTAAAGATCGAAGGAGAAATGGATTTAACCCATCAAAGAAATGATCAATCTTACTCCTTGGGTTACGTATATAATCGGAAGCATGCCTCGCTAACCTTGTAAAGTTAGCCTCATACTTTGCGACATTCTCATCCTCCTTCTGCCTCAGACTCAGAAATTGCCTTTCCATATCTGCTCGATGGTCACGAGGAAAGTATTTTTCTAAGAAAATCTCTTTGAACTCCCTTCATTCCATATTCGATACGTCATCATCTTCCTTCGTGTTTTGAATCAATGACCACCACTGATCGACATCTCCAGTGAGGCGGTAAATTGTCATGACAACCTTCTCCCTTTCACTACTCCCCAAGGCATGGAATATTTTCTCTAAGGAATTTATCCATTGCTCAGCTACTAATGGATTTGTAATCCCATTGAAGGTTGGTGGTTGTTGCCTCATGAAACGGTCTAGAATTGATCCTCCACATTGTGGATCAGGGTGCTCCATACGAGTAAGGTTATTATTCATAACCTGAGTAAGTTGTCCCAGTATGGTGAGAAGCTGATCAGCACCAGTTGTATCACTAGCTCCACCATAATTAGCTTGAGCAGGAGGGCAATCCCTACACGGAGTGCGTGCATTGATACGGTTTCCATTCCTTCCACTAGGCTCCATTTCTAAACAATGGCATAAACTAGATTAGTTTATGAAATAAAATACATAATCCTATACTTATAAAACACTTAACATAAATTGAAATATTTATGGATATAATCCATAATAATAAAAATGTTTTCTTTGATGAAGTATATACTCATAAACCCTTCATAATGATTTATAAAGAAAATGAGAGTTATCCTAAGCATATCCCCCGGGAGTGTCGTAACCAAGAGTGCAGCAAGGCCCGTTGTCGTGCACCAGTTCCCGTTCAAATCTAGCTCAAAGCAGTGTTTTTGGGTTTTACCCATAGGAACATCTGTGCCATAGCCGCCTCTACCTGCTCGTATCTAGACAGGGATGTATTGCTCGGAAAACTCACAAAATCTCTACAATACCAAAATTCTAGGAAGTTCTTCTATACTAATCCTCAAAGTTCATCTTAGATCTACGTGATCTAATCAGAGTTTATCTAAATCTAGCTTCTAAGGTTTGTACTAAACTTCCTCTGATACCAACTGTAACGCCCCAACCCCAGCTACCTAGAGTCGGTGCATTACTTCGTAACATTGGCATGATCACAAAGGGTCAAGTCTCGAAATACCAATTAGTTTAGTAGCCTTGGAAACACTAGATACATTCATAAGTCTTACATTACATCATAAGGTGAAAAACTACAATATCATGGTCTTCATAGTTGACAATCATATCCCTTTCTGACTACCCCTGCAGGTCATTCATAAAATACTTCTTCACATCCTGAAAAATATTAAAACACTGAAAGGGGTGAGCTCTGATGCTCAGTAAAGTTAACAATATAGCGGAAGCTTTCATAAATAAACATTAACATTTAAGTCAATGTATAACTAAAACAAATGCCTTTTAAACTTTAACTTTAACATAATATGGAAAAAGTAAAATGAGATAATTCCATTTACATCTTTACATTGATATTCTACTGGCCGAATAATCACATGCAATATCAATAACCACTTTCATAATGATGAAATGCATAATGCCAGACTATCATAACCACGTAGTCAAGGCCTCGTGCCAAGACCACAAATAAGATTTTGTCAAGGCCTCGTGCCAAGACACTAGTTTGTCTCATGAGACCTACCGATGCATCGAGGAGCTGTAGCGGGCTCCACCTTTCACTTATTAAGTCCAATGCATTCCTCATATGAATAGGTTTAAACATATCATAAACCATAAAATAATAGTATCACATAAAATATGCATAAAGGAAACATAACATTTCCACATTTCAATCACTTGATATCAATACAACACATTGATATAATAAAAACGCTTTCAAAACCATTTTCAATACCAAAATAAATGAAAAGTATAACATGGTATTTATTTTTCATTAAAAAAAGGTATGGCTTGTAGAGGAAGCCGAAAATCAAATAGTGGTCATGGCGGCGGAGAAGTCGTTGTCGCCACATACGTACGACAAAAACATTCCCTTTTGTCGTTTAGTAAATGCTTTGTATAAAAAAGATTCCTTTTGAATAAATGTAAAAGTCAAAGGGGTTTATATAACATATAAAAGAAATTTCTGTATAAAACCAAATATGCCTCAATGAAAGGAGATTGAGACAAAGTCCTTACAAAGATCATTTTTAAAATAAAATAGACATATTATGTTTATTCACTATAGGTACACATAAAGAAAGTAAAAATACAAAATAAGACATAATAATATCATGATATAATTTGAAAGTAGGAGATTAACCCAAAGAATGGAAATTGGGTTAAGTAATTCCCTTACCTTGCGTCCTGTCCTGACTCGACCGTTCTTTAACCTCCTGAATAATATAATAGAGTTAATTTATATTTACTTAAGAACCTTTTTCTTGTTCATTATTCCTTTTATATCCCTTATTACCATGTTATGAACATTATTTAATTATTTAAGTTAATAACGGTCGTTTTGTCGATCTTTGGTACTTGAGTCAACAATAAACTTCTTATAATTACAAGATGTTTAGGTGGTAGAATATACATTATCTCCAGAATTATATTCATGATTTAGATGTCATATATATCATATATAACCAGTATATAAATTCATTCATAATGTCACGTAACATTTAGAGGTATGAAATGAAATGCACCGTTCATGGAGACGGTAAGCCATACGTACGCATGAACGCTACTTTCATTTCTATTTCGTATTTAATGGAATGAAATAATAATGATATAAATTTATAATATAATTACAGTATAATATAGTGTATAATACCATTTAATCCATCCTTTATACATCCCGCATATGGCATTAACGATTCAAATCACTTTGAGGGGGCGGTAGTCCGCACTTCCTAAAATGAAATTATCGTGTTTTACCCATAATGGAAATCATAAAGTATGCCATAAATGAGAAATACAGAAGCATAAGTAAAACATAAATACATTATATATCATATATAAATATAGTTACATCTTAATGGACACCTTTTAAGGTGTTATATGAGTGTTGAACAATCATCGTTTCGTGAGGCAAAAATTCGCCATCCACAGAAACCGTATGTTCTTTAACCATTAGATGTAGGTGTGTGTAAGTGTAGCTAGAATCCTTCTTATAAAAACATCCTAGTATATTTAGGATACTAGTGCTATTACAAAATAAATTAATAAAAAGAGTTTAGGGGGTTGGAGAAGAAAAATAAAACAAAACAACATTAGAGAAGACATTACCTCAAAATCGGGTAACTCTTTTTGATTTGAGCCAAAGGCTTCCTTGGGAAGAGTTCTGCCCAAAGTGAGGCTTCTAGGAGTAATAGGGGGAAGTTGGGAGAGTATTTGGGCTGATTTTGGCCTAGCCAAATGTCTTGATAGTGTGAATAAGGTGGGAGAGGTGGGGGCCTTTTATAAGTGGAGAGGAGGGGCTCTTTTGGAAAGATTGAAATGTTACATTATTACACAATGCTTTTCGGATTCCAAAGGTCCCAAACTTAAATAATTTGTGGCTAAGGTTATAAGGGTTCTAAATATCCTCATCCAATAGGCTTTGGACAAGTGTAAGCATTGGATTTTGCATTATCTTCTCATTTTATTTAAATCGTTAAATAATGAGGTCATCACTGCATCATAATTATGTCATAAATACTTTAATTTATATAATGTCTAAAAATTATAAACAAAATACTATGATATATTAAATATTTTTAGCTTTCTAATGAATATTTATAGTCAAAACTTGGACTTGTGTAACCCCACTTAAAAACTGTTTTTGTAAAACAACTCATGTTTGTGTCAATTTAATTTTAACATTACATAAATATATATTAATGTCATTTTCCATCCAATGTGGCTCCATGGGGTCCCCAAGTTGACCCATGGGTTGTCTTGGTCGGCCATGACTCATCCAATAGGAGTAGGACAAGTTTCAAGCTCATCTCATATTATTAAAACATTGATTTTACCTTAAACTACACTAATTATCTCTAATCGCGATTAAGAACTTAAAAGTTACTATTCACCAAAAAAATTATTTTAATCTCACTGAACCACATTTTACTTCTTAATGACAACAATGTATGTCGTATTTTTGAATATAAAATCACAGAAGTGGTAATATTTCATTTAAACGAAAAATCAGTTATTTAACTACCAGTTAGTGGTTTCACTATTCATCAAAAATTGATGTTTTTCAGAACAATGCCAAAATTTCACCCTAAGCTATAATTGATATTCCAAATTAAAAATTGATGTCTATTTTACAAAATTCAAAACATATAAGTTTCATTAGTTAATTTTATAATTAATTCCCACTGTCACAACAAATTGCGTGTTTTTAAGAAACAATTTATATCAAAAGATTGGCAATTGTTTATGTCCAATTTCAATGTTATATTAATTCTAATGACCACCATTGGATAAAATTGTAAAAATATATTCTAATTATACTTTAAAACCACTAAATATTATAATTTATCACTATAAATTATTTTGATTAAAAAAGATATTTTTAAGTATTTTTCACTATTCATAAAAAATTAGAAGTTCTCAGAAAATCACAAAAAATTCTAATTTCGATAATTTTGATATTACGAATAAAAAAATAAAGTACATTTTGAAATATAAAATTTATATAATTTTAAAAATTGGTTATTACTAATCATAACGGCTACTTTGATTAGTCGCGGTGTTTTAGAACTCGAAGTTGCGTACAATGCAAGCTATTGCATTATTGAATGAGAAGCGTATCATGGAAGTTCGGGGTGTTACAAGGAATATATTGAATTTCATTGAGATTGTTTGTGTTATACTTCCTTCATATGATGTACATGATAATATCATCAAGAAACAATCCAATATGGTGTTTAGATAATTATGAAAAACATTGTTCATCAAAGACATAATCACTAAAATTGTGTTTGTTTAATTGAACAAAATAACAAAATATTTATATAGACCATACATTCCACTAATGGTAGAATGAGTTGTATATAATTTTTTGTAAATCTATTCATAATGATGTGATTTTTTTCAATGTTGGATAATTTTGTATGCCTCTTAGATGACAATAGAAGTCTTCAATAGATTAAAATGGATAATAGTATGTATCCATCTCTTGGTTCAAATTATGATAGTCCACTAATGGTCACAAGAATACATTTTTCTTATTTTTTATATGGACTATATATCCCCATGGATATATACTTATCCATATATATCCATTTACCTCTACATCCTTTATCAAATCCCAAGGCTTCCATAACTCTATAAGATCATTTATATATTGTATACTAATTATAAGAACATTACCCAACATGTTCTCAATAGTAAAATATGCATCGTTCTTATGTGGTAAACTAGAGAAAAAATAACAAAATATTTCCCAAAAATGATAACAATTTAGAGTGAATTCATTCCACCACCATATAATACAATACATATAGCCAGACGTATAACTCCACCCTACTATGTGAGATCAAAAATCCCACAACCTAATTGAATATCTCTGTAAAGTCTTGTGTTTTTGAATGAAGTTATAATACAAAATCATTCAAACATTTTATGTTTATCGATTTGTTGGTTTTTTAAACTGGGAACCATAACATTATTATGAGTGTTTTAACATTCAAAGGTGTTGTTTTGGGATTAGGGTAATATCCTATAATTTTCATGTGTGTCTTGATAAGCCTTAGGAGCACCAGATCTGGAAAGTTCTGCATTAATGGATCTTCATGGGCTGAACACATTTGTGGTCCAACCTATATAGGTTACCCGGTTTAATAAATTATTTATATTAATTAAATAATATTTTATGAGAGAAAGTGATTAATTAGAAGAATGATCTAATAATAATAATAATGAATTTATTATTATTGTTTTTGTGGTAGTTTAATTAAATAAGTGTTAAATAAATAATTAAATGACTATTGAAGAAATTAATGAGAGTTTTTGGGGTTCACCAAAAAAATTTGTTTAATTGAGGAGTTTCAATGCTAATGAAGATATATAATATTTATTAAATATTGGTTATGAGTTCATGATTTTATCATTAATATCATATTAATGATATTACAAAAAATTGGTGGTTATGGTGTTATTAATTTGATTTTTTTAAAAAAAAATTATTTTTGAATGTTATTTAGTTTTTTTGTTAAAACAAATAAATAAGAAAATAATTATAGCTTCCCAACTTCCTCTTATGTGTGAGGAGTGCATGACACCCCATATAACCATATGTTCAAACCACACCCCCTACGGCCTACCAAATCCCCCACATGGACCTCCTCCTCTAGAACTCTAGTAGAACTCAGCCTTCGATCGAACTTATTGCAGCTGAGTGACGCCCCCAGGAGAAAACCATGTAGCACGGGAACCATGTAGAGTTCCCCCCCCCCATTCCAAGTTATCCATCAGCTGCATCTTTCCCTGCAATTTCATCTTGGTTAATGTTTAAATTAATATGGAATGGACTTATATCATTTTGTTCTTCACCAATCTGGTGATTCATCTTTGGTTTAGTGACTGCTTTTTTTTTATGGATTTTTAGGGTTTTGGGGTAATACATGTTTGTTATGTTCTTCCGTAAATAGGATGTGAGATTGATGTTTAGGGACCTATTGGTCCATGTTTCAGTATCCTTTACTAAGGTATACGTGTATGAGCTCAATTCTCTTTGATATTGTTGATTCAAGTAAGCCATTAAATCCTCTTTTTGGTTTTTCACATATTTAATTGGGGGATTTTATGTTTTTTATTCACTATAAATTTATCAGTATGGCATGTAATTGTTTCTTGTGGTTTTTGGCTTATTAGGTTCATTAATGTTGATTCAAAGGTATTATTTATATCTTCTAGTTGTTTTGAAGAAATTAATTTGGTGTTTGATATTTTATTTATGTCTCTAGTATAGAGGGGTAGGTGAGTAGGCCTTACAACTCTGGTTTTGGTCTTCTCTTTTTGATTCAGTATTTTTTTGTTAATTATGTTTTATGGAACTCATGTGGGTATTTAAATACACACACACACACAAATATATATATAGTTATGTAGGTATATATATAGGTTGTGCATGTGTGATTTCAGGCTAGTTGTGGACTGGTTTCCGCAGAGTACATTAGAGTGTTGTAGAATTAAAATGGTGTCACCATAACCTAGGTTCCCTTTTCATGTCCTGAAATTTAATAAATGTATTAAAAAATTATTTTTCACCTTTTTAGTATTTAAATTATGCTGCGAAGTGTTTATATCGAATTCCATTCAAATTTAAATTTAGCTTGTTTGATTAAATTGGTAAATGTGATATGAGATATGTTGATGCATGAATTTTTATATCATTGAACTATGTTTCCCACATGAGTTAAATGAGGACATAACCATGTCTTGGTTTTATGGATGTATTGGTGTGTTGAATCAAGTGATATGATTAATTATTCTGATGATGTTTTGTTTTGGCTAAGATAAGACAATAAATTTTCAATATTAATTATGTGCCTTGAGAATTCTAAATGAGATGATTATTTGGGAAAATAAGTATGAGATATTAAGTGTGATAAATTGTGATAATTAACAGTAATCTATTTATTTTTATTTAGACTTAATTTAAATAATTAATCAAAGTATTAATTATAATATATTTATTTAGAGGAATGTGATAATTGATTTAGTGATTAATGTTTACACGTTGTTTTGACAAAATAGAGAAATTTATTAAGGGATATAATGAAATACTTTTTCGGTGGTATTTTGGATAATTTATTCAGGAAAATAAATTATGGGATGTGATTTGTTTTTTAGATAAATTAATTGAGGGAATAATTAATGGTAATGTATACTTAGTTAATTATTGTTTTATGTAATATATTTGTTTTATATAACTTATCAATTAGATTAAATAAGGGGATAATGAAAATTGATTTGTGAATTAATTATGATGGTTTCCTTTAAGGATTTTGGACAATTAAATGTTGAGTAAATTATCTAGTTTACTTTCATGTGGATTAAAATGATTAACTATTAATTAATTATTATCATTTGAGATTTTTAATGGTTACTTAATTGTAGAATTATTTGATATGAGGTTTTATGTTATTAATTTGTTGTTGAAATAGTTAATGGATTTTGATTAATTAATTTATAAGTTTATTAATAGATGATATTGGGATTTTATACATGTAATTATATACTAATGGTAATTATTGATGTATGAATGATCAATGGATTGTGAGACGCATACTAATTCCCTAAATACCTACAGGGTGAAGGACATGGCGTTCTACTCCCGGGTTGCATGAAAAATTTATTTTATTTGATAGGGATAGATGCTCCCAATACCCATGGGTTTTGAGACAAGGACAGATGCTCCATATACTTAAGAGGGTTCTATTCATGGCATTCTTCACCAATTAATTGACATTGTAATGTGGGTCTAATTGGTCGTACATGATTTGATTAAAATGGATAATGAAATATTATGTGATTTAATGATTTGTGAATTGATTTTGATAAAGGGTTCAAATATTTTGTACTGAATTCGGTAAATCATTGTTTTGTAGACGGGCCCAATAGTTAATAACTATTTTTTTTTGGACGGGCTCAGAAATTGTACATGAAATATTAATTTGAGTATCTTATGAAGAGTTATCTATGACAATGAACAAACATAGATTTTTTCTATACTTTGTTTTCATATATTGTGTTTAGAGACATCTGTTGTTAGTGATTTATATGGGTGATTTCGAGCATAGTCCACATCTCCATACATATATAATTTAACAAGGAATGAATAATTTATAAATAAAAATACATGTGGGATGACTATTGTGTATGAATGAAAAATGTATACTATTTGTTTAGACTCCAGATGCGGGATGAAGAAGGTGCTTGGGTATATAGTTATATTGTACTAATTAATTTATTTTTTCATTATGTCATATTCTGTAAATTAGTTTTTGAAATTATGGATTTGGTATAGACACTTGTGGTCTTTGCCTACATATATTTATATTAGACACCATAATAGGGACATTGTTGAACTAGGGTACCCGAGTAGATTCTGTTTTGTTGCATAATTTAGTTTTTTCAATATAATTGGGTGATAAGAGAAGAGGATCGAGTGGATGCTCGGGATGCTTCAGGAGATCACCCTCAAAACTTTGAGTCTTTTTATTATTTCCGTACCGAGATGGAAAACATGTTTTTATGTTTAGTTATTTCAAATATGTATCAATAACATGGCATGCCTTCATCTATTATATGAAATCTATCTTCCACTAATTTTTTAAGTATGTATTATTGGTTCAACTATTGATCGTTATTTACCCTAATATACCATTGTGAAACTCAGATAAGAGGGTATAGCCTCCTCACTATCTCCTTATAATTTACTCCCTGCTAGTTGGCAACCTCTGGAATACGGGGAGACATTTTCGTGCTCATGTGGCTACCAGTCCGGCCACCAGTTCTCCGGTGATCTGTATTGGGATGTTATAATGTTGTATCAAATGATTCATTTCATTTGTCTAACTATTTTCGGTTTGGAAAATAGGAGACTAGGAACGTGTCAACACTTTGGGTAAAAGTCATTCCAAGGACTAACACCCCACGTACGAGAATTGACCAAGTTTCCAGGGTGGTGATTGATGTTTATACTATTCGTGGTTACATTTGATATGATTTCACCTTGAGTAACTGGTATATATTCATGATGCTTATCGATTTTGATAATGTTGAAGGTTTTCTTTAGCGTGATATGGAAAGGATGTTTCATATATGTATCATTTTAGGAACAAAATGATTCACATTCCATGCATATAACTTGTTATTTAGTTTCATTAGTATGATTCTTGATAAATTGGATTGTGTACCTTTAGTTCAATGAAATGTTTTGATATTATTTATAATTCTTATGAAGATATCATGTATTGGTGATATATATAACATAATTTTGTGATTATATTCCATACTTCTCTGGTTATTAGCAGGTTTTGTTATTGTTCCATGATCATATGTTATTGCAGTTATTGTGTTATTACTTATGAAGACATGCTAGAGATATTTTGATGTCTAAATGGGGTTCTAATTTTAAATTTTTAATTGAATGTAGATTGAAATAAATGGGAGCAAAATCCTTGTGATATGGTGTATGAATACCTTATTGAATTGTAGACTCCCACCCATGTATTTGAACCTCATATAAACATAGTATGTTTGAAAATGGTTATAAATTTAAAACTACTGAGTTTTGATAGAAATGAACTATTGTTGGGTTGCATTTTGTAGAACCCACATTAAATAAATGGGACCTCCAGAGGTCAAATTTTTTTGTAAAAGGAATTTAGAAAAAAAATCATGTATATATTTCGATAAAACTATTGATGAAATGTTTAAAGAGGATATTTTTTATAGCATGTCAGCCTTACATGTGGGGAGTTGATTGAAAACCAAGTGACTTTTTGTGAAAAATTACTTGTTTTTTTCATGAAATTCATCCAAATGATAAATGATTGAAATGGATTAATTAAAAAAGGATAAAATTAAAAATGCGATTTTGGACTTCATGATTTCTATTTTTTTGTGACCATGATAGATGGTTAACATTTAAGTTTCATAAGGGGATAACATGTGGTTGGTATTACCCTTTGAATTTCCTAATCTACTAATGTATGTTTTTTCACTTTTCGGGAGGACTTCTTTTGTCTCTGTTAATATGGAACGCAGATAGGTTTATGTTACAGATTTTTTGATCAATTTTTGGAATGGTGATAGTGGATAGATGAACATCACATGCATGCATTAAGGTTTTCTAAAATATCATGCTGGTGAGAGGAAGATCATTTCTTGCAAAAACATTTAAAATCCTAAGGTGGGTAATGTCGCAATGAATTTGGTAAACATGTCAGTGGGTGACACCGAGCTTTTTGAACAGATTCATCAAGTAGTAGTTTGAATATTCTTTTAGAGACCTAGGTTTTCTCTCGGTGTGCTCTTTCGAAAGATATGGGTGTGTCCCCTATCTTGACCTCATACTAGAGACACTAGTATAGTGTTGGTATAACACCACCTTAATGTTTTATTTGTTTTTGGAGTTGATGAGTTTATGTTTTCTAGGTTATATGTCGGATGAATGGTTTCTTTAGGCTATTACTTCATTTGTGTTAGGGAAATTTGTTTTAAATATCCTTGTGAATGATTGACTTGGTAATTTCACAAGAGGTCGGGTAATGTATTTAGTATACATGTAGTTGGAGATGTAATAATTTTAAAATGCATGTCGCCTAATTAAGGGTGAGTGTGGGTTTTTGGACCTTAATGTCATTCCAGGAAATCATACGCAACTATTATATGTTGGTCAATCGATATTTGACCTCTTTCATAGATGAGGTCCTTGTAATGACCTCAAATGTAAGATATGTTATGGTGTTAAAATTGTAAAATGTTATTTGGCATTGGTTTTGAGGAATTAAGTAGTTGGACTAATGATTGGGTTAGCAGAGAGTTGGTCCATTGGAAACATAATGTATTTTTTCAAAAGAAAGTTGGTGTCCATGATGGGTGAGAAGATGTTGTTGTAGTTCTCGATGACATCTCAAGGACAAAAAGTTTTATGGTGTGTATATTGTAAAGTACCATGGTTTTCAATTGGCTTAAAATATTAATGTTTTCAAACTTTATCTTTTTATCAATGAGGTTGTTTTTTTAAACCGAGCATCGGAACATTATTCATAGTGTAGTAACTTTTAAAGGTGTTTATTGGAATTGGGTGAATACCCAATAATTTAATTGGGTGTCTTAATAATTCTTGGAATCACCAGATCCATAAAGGTCCACATTAATGGATCTTTAAAGGTTTCACATAGTTGCGGTCCAACCTATGCAGGTTACCCTATTTAATACATTATTTTTTTCAATTAAATAAAATTATATGAGATATTTTTTATTAATTAAAAGAATAATTTTTTAATAATAATAATTAAATTTTTATTATTATTATGTTTTTTTAATTAAATGAAAGATAAATAATTAATTAAATTATGGTTGTTGAAATTGATGAGAGTTTTTGGGGTTCACGAGAAACGTTTAATTAATTGAGGAGTTTTATTGTTAATGAAAAAACATAACTTTTATTAAATAGTGCTTATGAGTTGATGTTTTTATAATTTATATCATATTAATGATATTATAATAAATTAGTGGTTATGGTGTTATTCATTTAATTTTATTCAAATTAAAATTATTTATGAGTGTTATTTAGGTTTTTTGGACAAAAAATAAATAATGAAAGAAAGGAGGATTTCTCCTTCCTCCATTAAGCAAGGCATGTGCGAGACCCCATACAATCCTATGTGTGCATTGCACATCCATTGGGATACCTCCTAATCTACGCGGCCCTCCACATTTAGACTTCTAGAAACATGCACCCTTGGCCGGACCCCTTGTTGCAGAGCGACATCCCCCGGGCGAAACCCCTATAGTGCAGGACCCCAATTCAACAACCCCCCTTTTTGGGTTTTCTGTCCTCACCATTTTTGCCAATTTATTCTTGTTTTAGGTGCAATTATTTAAGTTGTGTCCTTCTCTCATGTTGTACCTCTTTTCATTGGTGATTCATAATGGTTTTCTTGTGTGATTTCATTATGGTCGATTTTAGGGTTTTGGGATAATACGTGATTATTGTGTTCTTCCTTCAATATGATGTGAGATTGATGTTTAGGGACCCATTGGTCCATGTTATGGAATCCACCGCTATATAAGAGGTGGATGTGTTTTATTCTCATTGATTTCTTTGGTTCGATTAAGCCTCTAAACCAACTGTTTAGTTTTTCACCTGTTTAAATTGTGGAATTTGGTGTTTTTTACAACCTATAAATTAATTGGAAGGGTGTTGCATTGTTTTGTGTTGTTTTAGATCGATTTGGTTTTTTGACATTGATTAGGAGGTAAGGATTATTTCTAATGGTTTTTTGAAAAAATCTAAATTAGAGTTTGATATTTCATCTATGTCCCTAGTATATAGGTGTAGGTGTGTAGGCCATGTTGATATAGTTTTGGTCTCCTATTTTGGATTCAGTATTTTTTGGGTGATTTTGTTTCAGGGTGTTCTTGAATGTATATTAATATATATAAATATATATAATTATATAGATATATATTTAATATATAATTATATATAAGGTTTATGTGTGAGACTGCAGACCAATTGTGGACTGGTTTCTGCTATGTACATTAAAGAGATGTAAAATTTAAATGGTGCCACCCCAAGGTAGTGTCCCTTTTCAAGTCCTCAACGTTAATAAATGTATTAATAAAATGAATGCTTCACGATTTTTGGTATTTATATGAAAAAATTAAGTATTTATATTGAATACCATTCAAATGTGAATTTATTAAGATTTATTAAATAGCTAAATATGATATGTGATATGTTGATGCACAACATTTGATGTTATTAAATGATGCTTCCCACATGAGATAAATGAGGACATAACCATGTGTTGGTTTTAATATAGTATTTTTGTGTTGGATAAAGTGATATTATTAAATAATTAGTTGATGTTTTGTTTTGTGTTTGATAAGATCATAAATTTTGAATATTATTTTTGTTCCTTGAGACTTATAAATGAGATGATTAATTGGGTGAATAATTATCAGTTTTTATGTGAGATAAATTTAGATAATTAATGGTGCTTTATTTATATGCATTGAGACTGAATTTACATAATTAATCAAGGGATTAATTATAATATATTGATCTAGCGGAATGGAAAAATTTATCAAGTGATTAATTATCATACATTGATTTAACATAATAGAGTTATTTATTGATGGATTAAATTATGTTATTTTCCAGTGATATTTTGGATAATTAATTCTATAAAATTAATCATGGAATGTGATTTGTTTTATAGAATAATTAATTGATGGATTAATTAATGGTAATATATACTTTTTTATGTTTTCATTAACTATAAAAATTTCAATATTTTACTAATCAATTGGATTAGTAAGAGATTAAGTATAATTGATTTTTGAATTAATTATCATGCTTTCGGTTAAAGATTTCAATAATTAAAAGTTTACTTAATTATATTTTTTAATTTATTATGGGTTTTAATGATTAACTATTAATTAATTATTACCTTTTGAGATGATTAATGGTTAATTAATTTTAGAATTATTTTACGTGAGTTTTTTTTTTGTTAATTTGTTGTTGAATTAAATAACATATTTTGATTAACTAATTTATGAGTTAATTATTTGATGATCTTCATGTGTTAGACATGGAATTATACAGCAATGGTAAATATATATGTATGATTGACAAATGGGTGGTGAGGTAGGGACAGATGCTAAAAATACTAAACGGTTACAAGACTGGGTTTTCTACACCCATCTTGCGTGAAATTTTTTTTATGGGATAATGACTGATCCTTCAAATGGCCATGGGTTGTCAGATAAGGCTGATTCTCAAAATACTAATGAGGGTGATAGACATCACATTCTATACCCATTAATTTTCATTGGATTGTGGGTACAACGGGGTGTACATGATTTGATTTAAATGCTTAATGAATGATGATGTGAAGTATTTATTTGTAAATTATATGTGATAAAGGGTTTAGATTTTTGTAAATGAATTGGGTGAGTCACTATTTAGTAGATGGATCCAGGAGTGAATCACTATTTTTTTGGATGGGCTCGGACATAGTACTTGAATGATTTATTTTAATAACTTATGACGCGTTATACAATCAAAAGAACAAGATTGGATTAGGTCTCTACTTTATTTGTAGTTGATGGTCTTTAGAGATATATGTTGTGAGTGACTTATATGGTGGATGTTGGGCCTAAGACGGATCTCAATACTTATATAATTTAATGATACTTTAATATTTGATAAATTAAAATGAAGGTGTAATGACTATTGTGTATTCATGAAAAATGTATAATGTTGGTTCAGACTCCAGTTGAGGGATGAAGCGGGTAATTGGGTATATAGGTATATTATACTCCTTACATTATTTATCCACCCTTTCAAACTCATTAAATTATTTATTGAATTTATGGATTTGGGTAGACACTAGTGGTCCCACACTACTGAGATTTATATCTTACACCCTACTCTAGCCGCCATTGCACTAGGAAACCCGAGTAGAATCTATTTGGTGGCAGAATTGTGTTGTTTGCATATACTTGGGTGATAGGATCAGAGGACCGAGCATATTCTCTGGATGACCAAGGATATATCTCTAGGGGCTTTAACTATTTATTTATTTCTACAGTATGAAGGTAATCGTATTATTTTATTTACATGATACGAAATTGTGTCAATACAATTTCCATAATTCATCTATTATATAAAATCACTATTCTGATGTTTTGTAAATTATTTATTATTTCTTCCTCTGATGATCATTATTTACTCTGATATAACATTTTCAACCCAAATTAGAGGGTATAGTCTCCAAAATATCACCTCCTATGACCCTCACTACTAGTCTCCAGCCTCTGGCGTATGGGTAGACGAGCTATAGGTTATGTGGTGACCGGTCCAAACACCGGTTCAAGGGTGAGCTGGGTTGGGATGTTATAATCTATCTCCCCAAATGAACATAACAACATCCCTAGGTATATTTTAAAGACATTAATAAATAATGAAGCATTCGTTTTATGGTTCTAACAAGTCCATCTACATTATAAAAGAAAAACCAGTTATCTCTATCACAAAGAGAACACAAGGAAATGGATAGCCACTATCCTCAATGGTACACCTAATATATCGGTTAATTCCACTAGAACTATCTTCCAATGAAGTTTTAGTGGACATAAACCTATACAAAAACTCAACAACTACACATTATCAATCAAGGTTTCAAGAACAATTTTGAAAAATATGTAGTTTATATTCCATGAAATATAGAAATAAATGTAGTAGATAAAAAATAATATTTAAAACTATCTAGAAGGATTCATATCCTATTAAATGGGGTTAGGTTAAATAGAATGTGACTGACCAATAAAACTACCATGCATCCCGTAAATAGTCCCATGTGCTATACTACACTACTGATGATGTTTCTCATCCATCAGGCACCACGTCATATACCTTGACTAAAATGGCTAGTCTAACTCTATCTACCAACCATTAAATGTTTAACACACAAATTACTACAACTAAAAACAAATGTAGATGAGAAATCACTGATAATATTCTGAAAAACCACATATATCCTTACATGGTATTCCAAAATATTGTAACATGAGAATCAGTTGGTTGCAGTGAGAATGGGTTTGGTTAGAGCTACCATACAGGTGGGACTTCCATGAACAATCACCCATACTACCATAACAAATACATTCCTTATGGGACTCATCAAAATAGACTATCATGGTATCTCATGACCCACTATTAGTCACTACATCTGATTCCACCTAGCTAGATCCTGGAGCTTCCATTAGGTTCCTATAGGTAATAAGAACTAGATTCACTAGCTCTAAAATGTTCATCTGAAGAACAACATTACCTAGAACTCATTTTATATATCTAAGGAATCCACAATAAAAATAAACCTCATAACCTATTTTCCAATATACATCATGGAAAACAACTAAATATAAGATAAATTAACTTCATTTTCCATCATTGAAATAACTTCTTTTTCATGGTGCATGTACTCCCAAAACATTTCACCCCTCTAGGTATTGGGGAAATTGGTTATGTAACATGGTTCCAAATTCCTTTTATGTTATATTATTATAATAGTCTTCCTACACAATAAATTCACACCAATGACTCATAAGAAGACAATATATATATATAATGAAATATTTACCCAACTTTCAGTTGGTGTCTTCAGATGCTATAACATAGATGGGATAGACTCAATCTAAAGATTGTTTTCCAGGGGACCTCCTATTATTGAATTTAAAGATAGATTATATAACTTGAACATTCTATTAATCTATAACATCATCAATGAAAATCATGGACCCTCTCTCTCTCTATTAAATACACAATAGATTGGAATGTTTTTGAGAGGTGGTAATTTATCACTATACCATTTATTATAGGTGGGTCAATCCTAACAAACTCTATTAACTTTTAATAACCACCCTCATCCATATCTATTAGGTTCCACTATAGAGCCATTTTTCAGAAATACAAAACATGAACCTTAGAGAACATTTTTGGAAAAAATTATTCATATAATGGTTTACAGGATATAATAAAATGAGTAGTATCCCAGTATATGTTCATCCTAATTCAAAAAACCATCACCCAATCATCTATATCTAAGTTAAATCCACATTATCAAAATTTATTTTTCACTAAATTTGGTTTAGTTTTCCATAATAATTACATATATGAGGTTTAACCAAATAAAATTTCCGTTTAAAACTTATTGATGAAAAAATATTTTATGTTTCGTTTGTAATTTTATTTAATGTCCTTCATGAGGTAACCCAATTAAATTAATATATTTTAAATTTTCAGCCAAATAATTAAATTTTTAGATAATATTACAAAATAAGTTTATATAAGAAAACATCATACATGTTTACATGGAAATTTTAAATTACAGACCCATGTACTATATCCAAGTGACAAATCATATAAAATCATTTTATAAAAATTAGAAGACTATCTGATTGATATGATTCATGTATCTCAATATAGGAAATATTTATAAGAAATTCACAATAATATGCTCTATATGTAATCCAATGGGTATTTCCTCCAGTAATTCCATGTCAATATATCCATTTTAGAATTCAAGGGGGATTCCCCATCACATTTCAAGTAACTAGTCTCACTGATGAATCTAAGAATAAATAATAATTAATCATAAGTCAATAAAATAAATGAAAAATATAAGGGTAATTTTCTCCAAGACAATACTATTACATAGTAATTTATTTTATAAAATAATTTAATTAAATTATTTCAGGTCTCACAATGAAACAACAAATAATTGTCCAAGAGAAAGATGTATGCATCTCAAAATAAACAGATGGTAAATTACATATGTCAATGGTAACTCGTGGGTTACCTCTTATATTACTCTTTTAATTTCTATGGTTAAAAAAATTATATAAATTAACCACAATTCTAGTCTACACTCTCCAATGGACTACTCCTAACTCATGGTAATGTTAAATTTCATAAATTCGGGCCACTATATTTTTTAAAATTTTTTAATGTTGACAAAACATGACTGATCATAACACAAATATAAAATATTATGAATTTAAGGGAACAATTGAATATCAAAAAAAAACATACTCTCATAGACAACCTTACATCCAAAATTGTCCATCAATTTTGGTTCAAATGGTTATAATTGAAAAATCATATATAAACATTGAAATTTGTAATAATTTTAAAAATGTTGAATGAGACCTCCTTAGAATAACAAAAAGATAGATCGAAGATATACAGCTTGACTTACCTCAGTATGTCAATATAAATAAAATAAATATTATTTAATTATAGAAATGTAGAAATGTAACCAAATCATGGAAGGATGAGGAATCGGTGTGTATGTAGGGGGTTTTTAAATAGATGGGGGAATAAAGGATGTTGGGAGGTTATTATTTGTATGAGGAATATATAGAACCTCTATTTATATGTTTTTTTGGAATATTTAATGTTATGACTACATGATTTTCCAAATCAGGTTGCAAATGTGAGGTTCCCACTGTTTCAGAAACCTTACATAGCACATTTTGCTAAAGCATGTGAAACATCTGTATAATTTACTATTTGTTGTTTATAGATTCTTCTAAAAAATGTCGATGGTTTGAGAGACGGTGGGATAGTATAGTCTACTCCACATTTTTGGGGGTATGGTTAGAACTAACTATGAACTAGTAGTGCGACCATGATAAAAGCTACACTTTATATATTTTCTTTCCCATGACCCAAATAAATGAACCACAATCATCTCTAAATACACTAAAAACATATAAATAATAGTAATTGAGGACAAACAAACTGATATATGAATATTAAATTGATATATACATTAATAATGGTTTGTGTTCTAAAAATAAAAATTATTATCCAATCCATGGATGATAGAGATGAGAGATTTTAGTGTCAAGAACATGTGTTGATTTCTAGGTTTTTAGTTAAATATTACTATTTAATATTAGCGTGTTCTTTGTAAAATTATGAAATCTAGGGTATAAGATTTTAATCCCACATATGATATAGTGATCAAAAATTTATCTTAATAAAATCCATATGCACGGTAATGATAATATTGGGGTAAAGAATTATGAGTCAAACAAATCATATTTATTTTTTATTTCCTTTATATTGGGTTGATTTATGAGAAATTAAATGAAATGAATTTAACAAATCTAATTAAATTAATCATTTCCTCCTAAATTAATATTTGTTTCAAGATATACATGTTATCCATTATTCATTTGTTAGTTTGTTGGTGAGATGCTGCACGGTGATCTATGTGATCATTATATGATTTTTCTGAAATTAGAAAATTTTTATTGGATAAATAATTTTTCTGAGTTCCAGTATTATGGGATATAAAAGTATCAGGGTAGTGTCACTAATAGGGGGACATATAACAAGTTAGAGGACATTTAGTTTTATTTTAGACTGATTAGATTATTTCATTGAATTTCATGTTATTCAAATGATTGGATAAGTTCTCTAAGTATTAATTTGTTGTGTTGGGTAGAATAAGGAGGTAGAGTTCCACTGGAATTATTTTTAGAGGCTCTTTCACGAATTGTTATTATCATCGAAAACTGGGTAAGTAAAGAGGTATAAATTTATATATAAGCACCGAGTGAGACTAAACATGTGAGAGAATCTTATCAGTCTCAAGGAAATTATTTTTTTCTATATTGATATTTTTCAGAGGAGGAGTACATAGAACATTGTATAGAGGAGACGAAGTGTAACTACCCCTGATTTTACTATAAATGTTTTATCAATTTCATTAAACATTGTGGAGATAAAATTATTCCCCTCAAAAATAAACTAAAATAAGACATTATATACAAGATTTATAATTAACTAGATATAAAAATGAAAATAATTATAGTTAATAAAATATTGAAACTATTTGGAAATATAGAAAAATATGATTGGAATAGAAAATGTTTTAAAAGGGAATTTTTGAATGAAATAAATTGTTTTCCATATATACATTAAATCCATTTATAAGGTAAATTTATATTCAATATATGTTTTATTTTTTTAACAGAAATTAATTTTTTTAATTTACCATTTAAAAATTTATTTGTTGTTAATGTTTAATATTTTTCATAGAATATTATTTTTTAGATTTATTGCAAAAAATTCTATTTTTTTGAACAATAATTATTTTATTAATATATTAGTATATAAAAATGATATAAATATTTTGAAAACCTATTCACTATATAAATAACTATTAAACTATAAAAAATGAATATTATATATATATATATTAATTTATAAAATCTATATCAATACTTATAAAAAAATTAATATGTGTATTATAATAAAATTAATTTTGAATAATTTTTTTAATTTAGTATATTATGTAAAAAAAATTTTTTTTCTAAATTTCAAAAACAAATAAAAATTATTTAATTAATAAAAACCTATTTTTATCAATAAATCAAAAAAAATTGATAATTTTGTGTTATATATATATTTTAAGCTTAACAACACAAATTTCCTTAGATGTATTTTTATATGTTTAGTGAGTTTATTTTAAATTTAATTTTTGAAACATTCATAAATTTTATTTGATTAAATTATTTTCATATTTCAAATCTATAATTTTAAATTATATAAAATTTTCAATTATAATTTTCTTCATTTAAATTTATTACTATTCTTAAAAAACTAATTACCCTTGAAAAATTAAAAGTGGTAAAAATTTATTTATTTTAAGAAATAATAAAAAAATGTGTTAAAACATCTTTCAAAATGGATGGATTAGGTGTTTCCTAACCCAAAATCCCATTCAAACCCCATTTTTTCTATTTTTTTTCAAAATCATAATAGAAACATTCCAAAATTGGTTATGTAAATGCTGCTTCAATCATTTTCCTCATCTTCAACTATAAAAAGTGAACACTTCCAACACAAAATGTCACATATTTCCTTTTATTTTTCTGTAAAACAATAACATTAATTCCCACTTATAACCCTCTCCAATTTTATAAATCTTTAGTTCACCATTAGATATCTGAACTTCATCATTTTTTGCGATATTTCTATAAAAAACTTATATCCCAATGTAAGTATTATATATTTCTTAATCATTTATTCGTAATATCCCTCTTCAAATAATTTTATAACCACCACAGATAAATGGAATTCAAATAAATAATATACCAATTTAATATTATCTTAATTTAAAACCCCTAAATTATTCTTTAGCACCCATATATAAAAATAAAATAATGTTGATCATGTATTGTGTCGACTTTCACATCCCTAAAGTTACATCTTTAGTTTTTCATTACATTATATCATGGTATGTTTTACTAATGGTATTACTAGATGAAAAAACCATATAATTTATTTTTTATTATATAAATCCAATATATTTTCAACATTAATCTCATAACAATCCCTGAGAAATAATATCATTAACCATGCAATATATGGGCAACTGCCTCCATGAGGCAACACTTCTAATTTTTCATCTTGAATTCAAATATTTATCCAAGACACATAAATTAAAATTCAAAACCATAAAAACATATATATAATCTCATTATATTTATATTATAATAATATTATTTGATAATAATCAATTTCTTAACCTTGTTCACCCATCAAATTATAGTGTGTTAATGTTACACATGTTCTAACTGCCAACCAGAATAATTTAATAAAACCCCATAAATGATTAATAAGGGAACATAAATACTTGTACTATTATAAGATAATAATAATATATTATTTATTTTCTCCAGAGAGGGTATATTACATATTTAACTTATTAATAAAATATCATCTTCAATCTCCAAAATTAAATAAATATGTCAATGCTGATTCATTTTTAATGATAATATAAGAAATAAATACAATTAAAAAACAGATTATAATAATGAATTTTATTTAACAATGTAAAATTTTATTAATTATATTTTGATGAATTTATATAAAATAAATAATTTTTATAATTTTATAATTTACGCACATGAACAGAATAAATCTGGAACAAGGAAGGGGTTAATTTTTCCAACATTCACCACTTAAGACATATTAAACATTATGCATCATGTTTCCATGGAACTGAGTTTCTAATAATGCATTAATATTTTTTATAATTATGAAATTTTTTTTCATGATATTCAATATCCAACTACATGTTTTTTCTTCACCGGGGTTTTGACTAAAAAATTACAAAATTTTTAAGGGTTGGTTGTCTCAAATTCATTGATATGTGATTTGTTTTTATTATGAACCTATATTTATTTAGATGTTATATATTATAATTATTTATTAGATACACTATTAAAAATAATTCATACCTGTTATTATGATTATAATTTACAACTCTTTCTTAATCAAGGTGTTTTGAATATAAGTGTTACTCAAGCTATTACAGTTTTCTTGACATAAATTCTTTTATTTTGAGTCAAAAACCCTCTATATGATTATGATCTTATAGGAACATTTTTTCATCAAACACACATTTCTATATTTTCTTTTATATTCTTATCATATATATTTATGACATGTCTTCTAAAATAACTTTTTTTATACAAAATTAATATCTCTCATCCTTTCCAACAAATTTTTTCGTATGTTAGAGTATTTTCCTTGCTTTCATAGTTCTCCCCTATTTTTGATACCTCTAATTTTGATTATTTTATATAATATTCATAATAACATTTATTTATTTTCAAAATCATATATAATTTTATTCTCAATATTATTTTTTTCAAAATGCTAAATTTATTATATTATAACGTTTCTCTAACCTATCCATACCAAATGTTTTATGTTCCACTCTACATGTTCTCTATAAAACCTATATTTATTCTTTCAAGACATCAATATTGGATATTTCATAAAAATTAATTGTATCATTATATCTCAAAATTATTTCTTAAGCCTTTTTAAAAATATCATTTTAATGGAAACTTGTGATTTTTTTCTAATAATTTCTTCATAAAAATTAGAAATTAATTTAATTAATAAATTATTTTAATATGAATGAATTTAAAATAATTTTAAATTTTATTCCACATGATTGATGGTTTTAAAAAGAAAATTATATTTACTTTTTTATGGGAGTTTTATTTTAAGGTATATTCATGGAAAAAGGTTCATTTCCATTAAGCATTTCAATTTAAAAATTGTCTATATTTATTAAAGTATTCTTCAACTAAACTTTTTTTCATTAGCTATATTTTTATAAATTGAAAAAAATAAATTTCTATATGATTATCCATCAATTACTTTTTCATAATCATCATCAATGTATTAAAATAATTCTTCTTCCAAATCCTCACAACTATGAATACCATACTTTTAGTATCTCTCCTTGAAGACAATTTACCTTTACTCCAAACATTGATTAATTTGGTGAAATTATTAACATAACTATATAAGCATTTATCTATAGTATTAATTCACATTGTATTAATTTTTTTATTGAATGGTGATTTACTATCATATTAATGAACTTCATTTGATTAAAATTTAGTTTCTATGGTTTTACAATAAATAATTATTAATGAATATATGAATTATTTATTCATGAGATTATATTTGAAAATGATATGTGATCCATTCACTTTTTATAGGTTGTTGATATTGTGATTAATGGTACCCACTATCATTCCATATGGTCATTATGAGATAATTTATGGTTTATTTTTTATGGTAAACATATGTATTGATGATGATGATGTGTGTGTTCTAATATCAAAATTCAATTCATTTGTTATTTATTCGTATCAAATGATATAATTATCAAAATAGAGTATAGAATGATAACTCAATTATAGGAATTAGTATGTGATTTCTACTCAACTGTGTTATCATAATCCGGTGGTGAATCCAGGCCCACAGTGATATTTTTACCACTGCATGTTATTTTTCCAAAATTCAATAGCATCATGCATTATAGGTTATTCTACATTTCTTTATTATTCTATAGTCATAGTCATATTAATATAAATATATTATGCTTCGATGGAACTTGTTTTTTGATACCTGTTTCCACACACATTGATTATTATCATGTATTATACATGGTTTTATTCTATAATTTGTGGATAATTATCTATTTTTTGTTGGGTATTAAGATAATACATAAATTTATTATACTTGTTTTTATTTCTTATAATAACTTATGAACATTTATATTTTGTATTTATACTTAAACATACTTATTGTATGAGATAACCCCTTATTAGGTTCCCATTTTACGCATCGTTATAAAAGAATGAATTATTTATAATTTATCATGAATATTTTCTTATGTGTGGAATTAATTTGAGAACTATAAGGCTCGTTTTTTGGATTAAGTTGTTTTATATATAGAGGAAGAAATACTCATTTAATACAAAGAACATGTAATCAACTAGATAAATATTTTTTCTCAAGTATCCAAAATAAAAATTCTACAAATTATTTTTCAATTTAGTTTTCCCATTATGTAATAATGATATTTTTGTTATATGTTTGTAATAATACTTGTTATTAATATTTGTATTTTTAACACCAGACACAAGAGTATGGTCCCTACAAAACCGCAAACTACACTAGATTATTCATTATTTACTCTTCATTTACATTTCCTATGTATTTTGATGTGAAGAATATGAATGAGGTAATTGCGAGGATTCATACACATCCAAGACCATAAAAATAGAGGATTTATTAGGGATCTCCATGGAGAAGGGCTATTGGTGGAGGAATCTGAGGAGCATGACACATCAATTTTTCATGCGAAGGGGAGTTAACCACACTAGTTTTTATCCTTTTTTAGACTAGTTATTCTCATAAATCTATCGTGGGATCTAGTTTGGTTTTTTTTCTTAAAGAGGATATAGTCATTAGTAATTTCAATGGAAAACCATCCTTGTGGAAATACAATTCGTAGACTATCATAATTTGTTTTTTCATAATAAGTAGTTTCCTCCAAGAATATATCAGTATTATGGGGAATTGGATTATGTTCTGCGGAGAGGAGACCAACGTAGTAGAACAAAGGCTCTTTATATTTATTTTCCTTTGTAAAATATATTTTATAGTTGCCCAGGAGGTGGTTTTAAAAAGGTTTAGTGGGTCAAAGGAGTTTGACGTGAATAGTTTAATGTCATAGATATGTAACTTCAAGATCAACCAATGTTTATTTGAGGTATAATATGTGTATTATGTAACCTATACTAAATATAATTATATTCTAGGTCATAAAACATTTTTATTAAAAACAACTTCATCAATGTCATTGGAATGAATGTGGATAAGATTCCAATTCAAATAATATTGACAACTCTATTTTACGGTCAGCTGATTCCCCCATTTTTTACAATGTTATGAGGTAACAATGGGGTACCAATATGTATAACCTTATATATATTTTTCTTATTATAATATTGGTAAATTATATTGTTTCTATTTATAGATGGTTTTTTGGAAATGATATTTCAATCAATAATTCAGGATTTTGGACAACCAAAAATTCATTTTATAGAAATCCATTGAGTCTTCAGATGTTTATCAAGATCTCGGGAATATATTAAAGGCTATGGGTAAATATACTTATTTTTTTATGTTTTAATCATGGTTGAATGTTTTGGTTTTGATGATATATTATAAAATATACAACACCCTATGGATTAGTATGTTTCGTGTTAAAATAGTTTTGAACATGATTGATATTCACATATTGCGCATGGTTAAAGGTGAACCGTGTAGATTTCATAGTAAAATGTATGATGTGATTTTGGATTTGGGTGTGGTGCATAGTTTTCAAATATATTCAAAAAAACTAATCTAAAAGTTATATATCGTGATAATTCTAATATTGATGATCAGATTACTATTTGGTAAATTGTGTAGTCTTGCCATGGGAGAGGATTGTAACTGGACAATACATACTGCAAAGTTAGAACATGGTTTGTACAACTTTGTGGAAAAAAATGTGGATCACAGATAGTGTGAAATTAGAAATTTTCCCCATATTATATTAAAATGGTATGCCATTATTCCTTTTCGACTGTTCATGTGTGGTAGGAATCTATTCACTGCATACTGGATTTAACATCCTCCATATGTCAAAGTTTTTGAGAGTGTTCTTTGGAAACTCATGGATAGTTTCTTCCACTTTCTAACTACCTTTATCCCATGTCCATGATTTTGTCTAATTTATGGGCAATCCAATTTAGTGATTTTCTTCTGATTCTAATGATGAATGACGATATCAATCATTTATTATAGGGATTTTATATACCCTTGATTGAGGTTGTCATGAGATATTAATTGCATGACTTCGCATGTCATTTTGATTTTGGTACCTCACAATAGGAATTTTCGATGGATATAGATTAAATTTATTTAGTTTATAATTCAAAGAGTATTATTTGATTAGGATTTTGAATGTGATTATGTTTGGTGCAAGAAATTAAGCATTGGAATTTTATAATTTGTCGTATCAATGTGATGAGAGTTCTTATACGAATAAATGAAATTATTCCTAATTCAATTAAATGGTAAAAATATTCAAAAGTTGTTTAAAAATAATTTTACATGATTAATTAACTATATGTCTATTATAGATAATTAATTTTTTTATTTTTATTTCATTTAGGTTCATGGGTCATTGGATTATGGATTATTTGATCATTGATGAGCCTATGAAAGACATTCCCTGCTGTGAATTGAATGGTAATGGATCATAATTTTGGTAGGTGATCCCTAGTACAAGACCTATGGTACCAATCTATTTTTAATGTCATATGTGTTCTATTTATATATGTAGATGGACTTCATTTAATTAAATATATTTTTTATAATGATATTACTAAATGAAAAACATAGTTAAAAGGCCATAAGGAATAGTTGGAAATAGAAATGTTGCCTTAACCATAAATGGTTGAGGCAATGATAAATGTTTATTCATGTAGATAGATAAATCCTGAAGGGTTACAACTAAATAAAAATAACATAATATAGGGAACCTATTAAGTGGGGACCTTAAAGGACACCATGTATAGATGAGTTATGAACTGAGATAGATGCCCTAGGTATTGGCCATTTGAGAACCACGTGATGCCTCAGAGCCATGGGTTTGCTAGGACAACTTTGGGGTGGGAATTACTTCACCACTTAGTTGTAATTACCATGGTGGGTAGAGCCAAGGAGATTGATATTTTTTTGAGCCATCATATACTGACATGATAAGGGGTTGGGATGGAGTTTGTCTCCATTTTGAGACTTTCATATGAGGCTTGCGAGTCCATGATGTGATGAGAAGACATTGAGGGGTTATATTCCATCTATGTTATGGGTGTCAGACCAATATACACGATTGAGATAAGAGTACCCATGAAGGGATTTCTGGCTATGATTACATATCAAGGACACTGGTGGGTTCCCCAATCACATGTTAACCATAGCATAAGGGTAAAAATTAGAACTAGGATGTGATGATTTCATATGTCACCATAGAATCCAAATCTAGGATTTTATCTTGTTAGGACTATTATGGTGAACTCCAATGCCCAAATGATGCAGACCATTGGATTATAGGATAATATTAATCAAATGTATGTCCTATCCGTATTTCTATGAGATATTTTATGTGTGAATAATTTTCCCCAATGATATTTTATTCTGATAACTAATATATACTACATGATGTTAGAAGATTTATACATGAATTTTTTTACATAGAATTAGATTTTGTCCTTATAGTATATATGATGTATCCGAATTTGGGATTCTCTGTATTAGATTTGAGAGTACTAGGATTAGGTCTTTAATTTATTAGATCTAGGAGTATTAGTGTTAAATATATCTACGATATCAACCCTGGAGTTTTACGAGTCCAACAATCCGGTTTTCAAATAATATTTATTTCATCCTCAGAGGAATGATAATGTAAAATGAATTTTTATTCTCTATATTGGATTTTGGTTACCATGATTTGGGTTTTAATAGATGAAGTACTTGGATTTGAGAGGATAAACTAGCTAAAAGTATTAAAAAATATCCTCTTATACGTTTCAGTCATCTAGGACATGTTCCCTAGGACCAGTATAATTTTTTGTCGATATGATTCGGTGATGTCCAAAAAGATACTATGGAACAGGTCATAGAATGATTGGGTTGATCCAATGTTTAAGGGAAGAATATGAGGATCTACATTAGCTATTTATTTGTACATCCAATATTTTAATCTATTTATATTCATGCAATTTCACCTGTATAAATTGATTTTACTATTTATGTGTGGACCTTGATAGTTGTTCTCTGTTGGTTTGTACTGTTATACAATTCAAATAGTTATGGATGTTTGTTAGATTAGAAGACCACTCTGTTTACATATTCAGTTTGGGAATACACTAAGAATATCTTGATCAGGTAGGATGGATCATTTCTAATTAAATATCATTCTATGATGAGGCTCAACAATAGCAGTTGATCAAACAAATTTTTTATTTTTCCTTACATTTTTTCCATGTGATCAACCGCGTGGGTGGCCAAGGAGCCTCTATGACTGTATGATTTTGTACTTATTTTAATATTGGGTTATTGTCTTACCATGAAACTACTATATACCCTCTCATTTATATGATATCATCTGATGTATAAGGAGTCATGTCTGAGGTCCATTAGTGATCTTCCCTACATCAGGAACTAATATGTTACTGTTGAATGGTGGAAGTGTTTTATAAAGAGTATTATAGTTTTTGTGGAACTCATATCATTTACATTATTAGGGTATTCTTTTATCGTTCAATTTTTTGAGATTATGGATATGTGACATATGATTTGGATTGGAATATTTGATACATATCAAACAGTTGCATCTCAAAAATCATATCCAATAAGAATTATATCTTATTAGTATATGTGATTTTTTATAGGGTTATGGTGGTACTACTAGTTTATATTTTTCTTGAGAAAAACTAATGTGATTTGAAATTTATAATTTATAAGTTATTGGACTTCTTGATCATGGTCTTTTAGAAAGAGGCTAGTATAAATGAATCATGTTATTGTGTATGATTCACATGAAAATTTTATTCTTGAGTATGATTTATATCACTAATGATAAGGGTCCAACTATTTAAATTATCAAAAAAATTATATAGTATTTTTCCCTATATTTTAGAATTTCATTATACTAATTGGAACAACGATACAACATTATCTGATGATAGGTCAGTTGGTTATATGGTGAGGTGATACTGGATGACCATTATACATTCACTTAGTCTACAGGATGGATAGTGACCATATTAGGTCAATATATTCATATGATGACATTATGATGACACTCTATGGGTGAATCAGAATATAGTTCTTTGCAATTTAATGTGTCAATAAAAAAAATAGTGTTTTCCCTAAAGATTAGTAATGGACTTATACTTCACTCGACCATCTGACAAAGTTATGCTCGACATGCATCATTGTAGGGTGATGTAATTATATGTTTTTAATCTACTATATGAGATTGTGACCCTTCATGGGGATACTCCCCCTCGTAAAGGCCTAGTAAGTACAACCATAATATTGTGAATCTCATGGATGTTCTATTGTATATGTGTTCATGATGACAATTTCTCTCTATTTGAAATATACCTTAGCATGTGATGTCAGATATGAGTATATTTATATGTGAGAAGTTTTTGTGGGTAGTTGGTAACTTGTGTCACTATGTGATTCATGATATCTAAAAGAGGTATTTCCATGTGAGCGGTTTTTTATTTTTTATGTGACCTATGGGTAATTAAAAAATATATGTTATTTGATATGTGGATTAATATTTTTTGTTTATTATTATTATGGATGAGATAATATTTTGATCTAAAAAATATTGAGAGGGTAACCCCATAACATGACTACATTTTAGGATTGAATAATGGTAATATGTTTTCTATTATGATATCAGTGCATGTAAAGTGAAACCAAGTATTTGTATAGATATCTGAGATACCATCGTTTTTGGGAATAAAAATCACCATATTTACATATAGAGTCAAAATGGGTTTTAAGAGCCTAAATGGTTGAGTTTCATAGCCCTATTTACATTGGATTCACTTTCATATGCCTGGGGAGAATATGTGTGGATGCTAATAATTTTAGAATGAAGCCCCAGTTGGTGTGAAATCATGTGATATATAGTGTATGTGTAGTATTTCCTTATTTTGAAGGGGTGTGTTGACACAGTTTCTATTAGTATTTTATTTACATTTGGGGATGAATGATCTGTTGATTTGGGGAATAGTCTAAACTTTTATGGTGTTCAACTAATGGTACTGTGTTTCAGGTTCTGTGATCGGGTTATATATGAATGTAAAAAGTTAAATTAAAACATGATTGAGTTATATTACACTAAATATGCATGGAATAATTTCTCTTCTAATCAGCGAGTGACTATGTTTGAGCTGAGAATAGACGAATTTATTATATTACATAATATATGGATTTGTTGATAATTTCGTTGAAAATTGGAAAAGTTAATCCATTTTAGAGGAGACATCAAAATTAGATCAAGTGTGGTGGAATATTCAATCTAGGATTTGAATAATTGAAGTCATCTTCTTATATAAATTATTTTGGATTGGGAGGAGGGAAACAAGTGTGATGATGGAACCCATTAAGGTTGTACTCGTATAGTTTTACAAATAAATAAACTTCTTTGGATCCCATCCCTGATAGGGAAAGTCACTGGATAATTGAGGTGATCTTCTTATGTTAGTGAGTAAACAAATAATATTTTAAATTATAACATTTGGAATACTATATTTGTGTGTTGATTCAATTATGTATGGTGTTCATGAGTTGACTGCGATATCAGGATGAGTTTTTGGATATCTAAGAGTGATTCTTGTTGATGTTGCATCGATGGTCACGTGAGAGTAAAAAAGTTGAGTACAATTTTCTAGGACCCAACTATGCAAATTTACTAGGGTGAGTTCAATGATCTTAGTATACCATTGAACATTTCGGACTTATGGTCTGGTAAATAAGAGACTCTACAAGACACTAGGGTGGAGCATTTTCAAGAATGGTTAGTTTGAAGAGGATTGAAAAGTGTTTTTAGCTTGATATTTTATTCCAATTTTTTAAACCACATAACTAATGTCATATTATGTTTTTTTGATTTGATTTGACATTCATTTAGAGCTTTCCAAATAGTAGATATGATGTTTTTTCCTTAAAATTAGATAGAATATGACCATCTGATTCAATTCATAATTTGAGATATGGAGCATATTTAATGGGATTATTCGCGAAAATTAGTTTACTTAGTGTTTAAATGCATCATGGAACACCATTTAAGAGTCTTAGTGAGGAAAATTAGGATTTGATTAGGTATGGAAGAATAGTTTCCCTCATATTAAGAATTTGGTGTAGGTAGCATTTTTGTCTTTCAGGGGTGAAATGTGTTGTGTTGGTGATCAATTGATAACTTTGATTAGTAGTGTTATATGATTGAATAGTTTATTAGGATTAGCATAGATGGTAGATTTTAGTGAGGGGAGGTTTTAATACCTTATACATTTTTTATGTTATTACATTCAAAAGAAGGTAGAATTTTTGGGTTTGAGGGATTTTCGTTTTGGGAACCCTGATTCAGATAAAAAATTTGATTTTTTTATCACTTTGAAATGATGTTTTTTAATATGGTTTGAGGATTGGTATTTAGCATAAATCCTTTGAAGTATTAATATATTATGTTAAATTTTCAGGATTTATTGAGGTTTATTCCTAGGTTTTACATATTAGATTGCTTGGTTTAGAGGGAAACTATGAAACACCCTACATGTGTGGGATATTCTATTTAATATTTAATCATGCAGAGTTTATGAGTATGGATAACATACATATATGTTTGGACAATTTATGTTTCATTGTAAATCATATAAGATTTTTTGTACATTGTTTTTGGAATATGATTTCACACAGTTTTTTAAAAACTATTTCAAATGATGCAGACTGAGAAAATCTCAATTTCCAAGGTTGGTTTATGGTTTGGATGACCATGAAAAAGACATTCTTGGTGGTTTTAATAGAAATTTATCTTCAACAGGGTTTATGAATAGTCTATAAATTATTTTAAATCATATATATTACAAAATTAAAAAAAATTATTCTAAATTTCGGAAAGTGTTAATCCACATTATACATCGATCTTGGAATGGTTGTCTTGCCTATTTTCTATTAGACTACCTCTAGCTTTTGGTAACTATTGGGGAATTTTTGGGTGATTAATGTTGAGATTCTTCTTGTTCATTATTGTTTTGAACCATTTCTTTTGAGTTTTCTTCTTTTTGGAATCAGGATTTTTGGTTTGAATCTTGATTCCTCAAAACATGGTTGAATTAGTCATATATGATGGGGATTTAGTTCACCTTATAAATAGGATTCCATAAGATAGTATTTTCACACTATCTTATGTTGTCTTGATAAAGTTATCTTACTATATTAATTTTAAATGTTTTTTGTATTAAATTTATTGTGATTTTACTTGATATTTTATTTTTTATTTGGTATTTTGAGTGGTTTGAAGTCAATAAAAATCCACAGGGTGTTGTAATGTTTTTTGGTATAGTATCAATTCGATTGATGAAACTATGAATTTCTAGTCTTTTATAACAAATTAAACTAAAGTATAAAAAATATGATTAAATTTAACTGATTTATTAATTGTGTCATGATTATAATTAATTAATTTGGTCATTTCCATGTTATTCAGGGTGTCATTCAATTGGACGACTATTTTTTCATCATATAATAACCTAATAGAATGCTTTTGGGTTGTGAAATAAAAGTGGAATTTATCATATTTGAGATAGTTGATCCATGAAACATTCCTTATGGTCTCAGGATTTTTTCAATGGCATGTGATATTTTTTCAAACCACCATAGGTGGATAAAATTTTTAAATATATTTTTTGGATTAAAACGAGGTTCGTGAATGAGATGAATAACGTGGTATGTCCATCTTTTCCTCAATTGCTAAAGGATAAGGCCATTATTAAAACATATTTCCTATGTTGGATGGACCACAAGTATTCCCTACTATATATAACGGACATAATATACTGAAAATAGTGTAGGGTAACCTTAGTGAACTCTATTTAACGGTTAGTGATGAACTAGTACAGATGGACTAAGGATTTGACATGTGAGAATTTCGTGATTCTGTAAATCCGCGGGCTAGGTGTAATGACCATGGGGAGAGAATTCATTCCCCTATTAAATTTGATTACATTGTTGGGTATAACTGTGTTTAATCGTGTATAGTTTGGGTTTTTGATCAAGTTTATCCTGACCCAGAAAAGATATTGGCTTGTAGGTGTTCCCCTTGTGAGGATTTTATAGAAGGATAGTGCAGCTTTAATGTTACAAGATGAAGTTGATGTATGTTAGGACATCGTAATGGGAGGCATTTACCTAAGAATTTTTTTGTAATATGATGACCAAATAAGGATGTGATAGATATGATGAGATATGTAGGACCTCAAAGGGTTCCTTATGGGAATGTTTACCATAAGGAGTAGGTGTTTATTGAATATGAGTAGTCATGATTGCATGTGTCAATATAGAAGCTAAAAAATTGATTTAATCTTTTTTTGGATAATATTTTTTTCATTATATAGTTCAATAATGTAATGTGTGGATGGTTTGAGGCATATAGTCAAACTATTGAGATGTGTTATGATATGATTTTGATGGGACACAATTCCCCAAAAGACATACTAGTTTGGTCTACCTAGTATATACTCTAAGTCGTTATATGTGGCCAATGGGTGTTCTTTTGGTTTTTGTGGATCCAATCCTTAGAGTCATGTTGGCGAATATTTATTTTTTCATCCATGTATTAGAGTTGGACGTACCATTATTTGGGATTCCGTATATTTTTTCTTATAATACATCTATTTTGGAAGCAAATGATATGCTCCTAGAATTCCTATATGGAATATGCATGTGTTTTGAGATTACCTAGATTTTTTAAAAAATATTTGATATGGTGTACCTTGATTTGGGCATCCATATATTTTGAGATATGGTTCAACTATTTGGGATTATAGGGATTTTGAGATAGGTTGACACAATTTTGGCCGACATTGATTCAATCATTAGTGTTGAGGGGATCAAAATGACCTAGGGTTGCATTTAAATCCTCCATTACTTATGGTACCATTACACTTATTTTTTGGGTCCAAAATACATTTCAGTTTTCAAGGTTATGTGACATTCTCAAAGACACTCTAACACATTCATAAATAGGTTTGGAATAATCCTATGTTTTACGATAGAGATAGGGGGTCATATTTTTTTATTTGTTATTCTATCTTATATATTTATTTATATTTTAATAATATCAAAACTATAAATTGTACTTGATATATATATATATTAGATTATTTTGGTGTTTCCATATGGTTTTTACTCACACTAGACTCAATAAGTCATCATACATGGGTATTTGAGCAAGCCTTAATGATTTCAAGTCGAGGATGGGAAGATATGGAATGTCATTTCATCTTGTAGGATGGATTATATAGAATTTGATATCCTGGCGAGGTGTGTATTTGGGATATTAGATTAGCCTCTTATATTTTAATTCTTCCTTCCATATTATATATGATGGATCAATAGATGGATAATAAATTGGCATGATGGTATAGATCCTCTATAAATTCTATATTTATACAAATCCTTCTTATTTCTAAGTAAACTATTTATTTATTAATTTAGATTATTTTTAGTTTATTTTACATATTATTATTAACTTTTATAATGGGGTATAATCTCCGCATGGTACTACCCGAGACACTCGATTCTAGTTGGTAGCCTTTGAAATGTGTGGATATGTACGTGAGTTATACTTCTAAACTCCCCAAGGTAGGGAACTACTCAATGGAAATGGATATATTGAGGGGTGTTACACCTCTGAAATTGGGGGATTTAATTTTAATTATAATACCACCATATGATTCCATTCATTTCATAAAATAGTTTTATTAAATGCAGGTCTTCATCAATTATATTCATATAAGAGATGTATTTTATGATTTTTTTATGAAATGACATATTTTATTATAGATAAGGATCATAAAATTAGTCATATAATATTTAATGATTTTTTGTCCCTTTTAGAAGCACCATTATTAAATATTGTGTAGGCGTTGGGGAAGTAGATTCCCAAATTTTTTACTAATTTTTCAAATGAATTCACCAAAGATTATGTGACCTTACAACCTATAAATTCTATCTTCTTTGGAATAGAGTTACAACCTGTTATCTCGTTAATTTTTTTGATTCCAACATTGATTTGATAAATAATTATGTAGGGGAAGAAGATTCTAATTTTTGATTTGATAGAGAATGATTTTATCATTCTAATTAGGTTTATATGGGGTTGAATACTGTTATTTCCTTTGAATGTAGATGGTCGTAAAAGGTTTTGATATGTTACTAGCGGTTGATTCATATAACAAACAAGAACCATTAAAAACTCCTAAAGATAAATTTTTTATTTTACTAGTTTATGTGAACCAATATATTCTTAATGAAATTTTTTTGGTTAGAGTATTACATGAACTATATTATGAATGAGGATACCCCAAATACATTTTCCCTATCTCGTATCAAGAACATTTATTTGTAGTTATTTAATTAATGGTGAAAAAAACCCTCTCTATATTCATGGGACTCAAATAATCTATGATTTGTGAGTTGATAGATGAGTTCTTCATAGGTTTCATCAATGAAATTGTTATATACTAAAATTATGAGTAAGATAATGTTGAGAATATAATGTCTATTTTTAGTTTTACAAGGAATCAATAAGTCTATGGGATGTTTTCCTAGAATGTTTTCATTATTTTTAGGTAATTTTAGTATCACCTTTGGATTCACCTATCGATTTGGTATTCTATTATTCAATGATAGAGGAGGGTTTTTCATATGATGATCCAACAAATGTTTTAGGGTTATGTAGCTTCTATGGTCTAATAAACTATTATTGGATATTAATTTTTAATATATATTATAATTAAACTCTAGTAAATTACTTCCTTGGAAGGAAAATCATTTTATATTTAGTGATTAGTGTCAGGTAGGATTTAACAACATAAAGAGAACATTTATTACTGTTCTTATTTAATGATTTACATTGAAGGGAGTGATATTATAATAATTAAAACAAATCATATTACATTGGGTGGAATCCTAGTATAGAAAAAGATAATGAACTCATTTTAGGTTTATAATGTTATGATCTCATGATCATAACTATTACACACATGATCATTGGTTGGAAAAAATAGTATTTTCTATAATGTTTTCGTTCCATTGCCTCATTGGCAAGTGTTTTTAGTCTCCATTTACCTTTTGTGACTGAATTATATTTTCTCTCTTAATGATCTAAATCTAAATTATTTGTAGTGGATACCATTCATGTAATACTGTTGTGTAATTTTTAGTTTTACCCTTGGGAAGGTGAATGTGGTTCTTGATTCATTGAGTGAGAATTAATGGGGATATATCATACTAATTCTTGGATATTAATTGAGAGCGATGGATTAGATTGTGTAAATTCATCTTATTGTGTATTATTTTAGTGTTAGTAGTTTGATATAATTGTTAATTATGTAGTTGTCCTTGATTTATCAAATAGACTAGTCTCAGTGGGTCAAATTTGAGGAATAGGTGATGTAGGGGATTGTATCCCATGAGGATTCCCTAGTTGAATGGTTTGTGGGTTATTAGAAATGAATAGTGTTTTGTGTTTTGATTTCAGAATTGTTTAGACCAATTTTTGTGACATGGATTAATTATTATATTCAATTTTTTTAATATTAATAAAAAAATCATAAAACACAATTTTCTTTGTTCTTTTTTAATTTAATGTAATACTGACCCAAATTATTAATTGTCATGACAAGGTCAATGGTATTTCGTACTTTGAGGAAAACCATAAAATGACTTAAATATATTCATAAATATTATTCTACAGCCAGGTAATATACTTTTCTTTGGAAAATATAATTTTTACTATTATGATGGAGTACTTTTAAAAACATGAGACTTATTCTCATGATGTTTTAACCTAGAAATCTCTAGGATGGGTTATTATGATAACAAGCTAGCTAGTAAGAATTTTTCTTTTTTTATGTCATCAGATCTAAGTATTTGTGAGCATATGTAATTTTAAATAGATATAAATAATATTAGTATTTCTTGTCTTGACTCACTCACATGGATGTACTATCATAAATCATGATGATAAGAGTTGATAGAATATTTTAATATATTAGGTGTGTTATGGTTTAAAATTTATTTGTGGATAAGGAAATTAAAGATTTATCACTACAATATTTTTAGATGTTGATATCTCAATACATTGATTAAAATATAATTGTGAAATTATATTCCATGTTAACGGTGTAATGATTATTTTGTTTCACATTATAAAAGATGGAAGAACCATGAACACTTGTTGATTACACATGTGTGTATCCTTCAGGATGAGTTATTTAGACAAATGTATTACATTAATAAATAATTTTTTTGAGGCTCTTCAAATTGAAACATTATTTTCATTTTCATGAGAGACTATACCCTTTTTTACACAATAATGCTGGACATTAGGAAATCTCTCCTAATTCCAATGAAAATGAATCCTATAGGGTCACACTATATGTGAATTTGATGACCATGGTTAAATTCTAATTGATTTTAATTCATTAAATGTATATTATTCTCATGTATGGGGAATAATTCTATTCTTTTTTTGTAAATAAAAATATATTGTCAAATATTTATTAAATATTTATTTTCCAAATTGTGAATATAATATTAATTTATGAATTAATAATTATATAAATTCATATGTGGGTATTTAATAAATTATGAAGAGGATGAGTATACAAGATAATTTGGGGTGATAAATATTAATTTCTGAACCTGTAAAATAATATTTATCATTAAACCCATAATAAATGTCCAAAAAAATAATTATATTATTATATAAGAAAAAGGTTATATAACTTTCATTATATTTATTAAAGATAAATGGGAAACTAAATAAAATTTTATTATAATCCTTAACACTATATATAGATATTTATGCCTAATGTGTTTCGTTAATTCTGAATCTTGTATTGGGAATCACTACATGCATCAAACATCTATCTTAACACTTCCTTCCCTCATATCCTAAATAATGAGAATCACATAAATAATCCTGAATTATTTTTTATTGATCACAAAAAAATAATAGGATTGATGCATCATGATAAGACCTAGAAATCTATTGGTGCCATTAGGTGATCAAAGGTACATTCATGGATCACCACAAGAGGGAGATCAAATTTGGATCATATTTGCGAGATGATGTAAATCCAAAAATTATTTTTTTTCAAATGACCAAAAACGTCATCATTATAGAGTGTTCAAAATATAATTGTTATATTTATTTTAATAATATTTATATTAATTATAATTTTATTGTGAAAATGATACACTTTCAGTGATCTAGGATTTCCAATGACAATATTTTATAGAAAAACTATCATTGGTTATGATGTTCACAAATGGTATAATTGGTGAATGAACCATCTAGTCTGCAAATAAATTGTTGATCACTAATTGATATTTTTCACTACATCTAGAAACTACATGTGGTATTTTAGTGGTCATGTTCTAAATTTATAATTTATAATTTTATTTTTGATCTATATGAACAATAATAGTTTGATAATTTATTTAAAACCTATATTTTAATTAATATGAAATTTTAATTAACATTGTTTCTGTATTCTAATTATAATTTTCAAGATTAACATTTACATAATAGAGAAAAGAAATATGAAGAATGAGAAGAGATTCACTTGGTAATTTCCATGGTTTTGGGTTGGATAGCATCTGTTATATAACATGTACACGGATCACACCCCATATACCCAATTAAACTAAACATGGATGTGTAATGAGATACAGTACATTGTAAGAAGTAATTAAAAAAATTTCCTTAATTTCAAACCACATGTATTATTGTTCACCCAGAAATGAAACTTTTCAGCTTACATTGTTTTTATCTAGCATATATATTCCATAGTCTATATAGATGAATATTAAAGTTCATTATAAGTACTTGGTACAATACACTATCAAAATATCATTAAACTAAAATCGAAAAACATAAATGAAATAAATGATGTATAGTGAGACAACATGACATTTTTTATTACTTATAGTAGTCTTGATACATGTTGAGTCATTTAGATTGTTTTTTGAATGAAAATCTGATGGATAAAACAGTGTGAAGGTAGAGTATATACCACCCCAAATATGAATAAAATTCAATTTATGTTGTTCGGTTATAATGAAACACAACATGTGTGATACATTGTCTGTAACTAGTTATTACAATCCGTACAATTATGTAAGGTGCACACTGAACCCCTAGGAACTTGTCCATTATACACAAATATTTAGATAAGGCATGTATATCCTATTATTAATCAATGAAATATCTCAATTAATGAAAAAAAAATTAATTAAGAATAAGTAATTTACATCATTAAAATAAAATACCTCAAGTGGAAGAAGTTTTGTTCGAAAATATAATAATTGTTTTAATGAATTATGAGATTCATAATTAATTTAGTGTAATTAATTATAATTTTTATTCATTACATTTATTTTCCATAATGTAATTGATCATATATTCTCAGTTCTATTTTTAAAAAAATCTTTGGTAAATTATGGGACTAGGCACTGAGACAGTGTGGAATTCCTAAGCTCATAGTCCCTGAAATGATCTGTCAAAATATTTTATGTTTTAAATATTATGTGTGAGAATTTTTTCTAAACAAATGTCAAAATAATAAATAGGTTCTCATATCATAAATCTGGGGGCACCAATGTGTTCAGGATGGAGGGTTTATCCTTGGCATTACTTAAGTTTAGTCGGTGTGGGTCTCTATTTTGAAAACCTGAAAATGGAATAACATTTAAAAAATTAAAATAATTTTTTTAAATACATATAACTCATGAAATGTGACTTTGATTGAATGTCTACGACCATCATTGTGCTTCTGAGGGTGTATTTTCTTTAGACAGAGCCTATCATTGGTTGGCACATGCCATCTTTGGAATGTTGTTTTTGGGAGGTGACTGTACATAAAATAATTAAATAAATATTACTTATTTCAAATCTATATAACTCATAAATGGTAACATGGATTTCAAATCAGAGGGTATCATTGATCTTGGGAGGGTGTTATTTCCTTATGTGGGCCTAACCACAACCAACACAAGTAGAGGGTAAAACATAATTTTTTTCATTATAATAAAAAATAAAATAAACATAAGATTGTTTTTTTATTAAAAAAGTGTGTTTCCATAAAACAAAATGTCGAGTGAGATGTTTCAATTCATAAATGAAATTGGGTATGAATGTTTTAAATCATGCATAACAAAAAAAATATTTCATAAATCAAACAACATAATGATGCAGAAGCTTAGCATAGTAGAAATGATGAAACACATTTCCTCCATTTAATGGAATAACCGAATACATGATTTTTGTAAGAGATTCATAATTCTAATAAATATGGAAATTTGGAACTGAGGAGCAATGATTGATGAATGACCTGTGATGATGAGATCTTTTATCCCTCTGACCTTCCATCCTTAGAGGGATATATATCAAAAATGGGATGCAAATCAAGAATGACGAACAATGACAATGCAACTCCGATCATCACCAACGAACAATCCAACAATAAGGTAGGGGTATTTATTTGATTGTACTCATTTCGTATTCTTGGTTATAAATAAAAAACAGATCAACCAATGAATAGGATGACCCACAATTATATCATTCTTGTGGGTTTTTCTTGACTATGGGATGGTTGGGGAGAATTGAAATTCTATTTTTTTATTATTCTTCTAAATACATGTAATGGATAAAATTTACACCATGACGAACTGTGGAATGGGATTTTTCCTTACATTGTTTTTTGGTTTTCATATCACCTTTGATTCCTAATCTTTTTATTCATTGTTTTCTTCATGTGTTCATGAATAAAAGATCGTTGCACATCCAATTCAATGATTAACAATACCAAATCAAAAACCCAACCTCTTGATGACCTAGTGGAGGTGTTATAACGACAATGAAAAATGGATCGAAGGGGAACATGAGTTACTAAAACTCAGGAGTTTTCTATTGTAATGAGTTAAAATGTGTATTTGAGCCCATACTAGTTAATAATGAAAAACATATGGAAGGCATTTATTCTTTTGGTTTGATGAACAGACCATCAGAGTGCATCTGGTGGGATACCGAATAACCTACTAGTGTATCAGCCCTGGATGTTTCCACCAGAGGTACGTGGAGATGAGCATGGGGTATGGGGTGGATTCATCCACCCACAGTGGTAGCCTAAATAACTGGTAGCAGCTTGACCATATGTGGCGTTGAGGTTTGCAGCTAGGGTGGGTCGTGGTGGATCGGGCTTGTATCTTAGCAGTGCCCCATCGAGATGGTTGAAGGAGGTCAATAGAACACTTAAAATATTTCCTAGTCTACATGAGGGGACCTAATAGATGAGTGGGGGGCACATTTGTGACACATGGTGAAGAGCAGAAGAAGAAACCTGATGTGTCCGAGGAAGACAATATGCCCCTCTTAGAGTGGGTCGGGTCGACCCAGTGGATCGACTTGACACAAGAGGTCATGTTGGGTTGGATTCAGAAATCCATACTAGGCCATGGTCAATCATGAGCCATAGTTCGTGAACCTTCCTCGTGGTTATGGAAGCAGGGTCATGGTCGATCACCAGGTTGGTTCATGCCCCACTAGCCTTGTTTTTCTCAAACGTCTGTTACATTCAAATTGAGTGTCCATTTGATGAGTCATATGTAGTATTGAAACCCTTTTGAATAGACGGTCATTTTGAGATACTCCAAGTAATTTTTTTGTATATTTACAAAAGTACACATGGTTTGGGAAGTCAGTCCTCCCCATAAAAGCACACATGGAATTGAATGTGAATGTTTCATAAGGTTGGAACACCCCACATCATGGGAGAAATTTTGTTTTATTTGGGTAGAAACCTCTATGGGTGTTACTCACCTAAGGGACTACTGTATGGGTGATCGAATATTTTCATGAAGGAAGATTCAGTACTCCTCTATGGGACCACAAAGTGGTTTCTCTATCCATGGAGTTGTTACTCCACTATATGACTTGGACATGGGTCCTCTATACCTAAATTACATAGAGTCAGAACTCCCCTATAGATTGGGGTGTCGGTCCTCTATAATAGGTGACGTTACTCCACTATGGTTCCATAGTGTGGGTACTCCACACATGAACTGACATGGTCGATACTCCCCTTTCATAGCATGTTCTAGGTCCTTTAGACACTGAGTAGTACTCCCCTATTAGGTAGGGTTTAGGACCTCAACATACGAAGTCATACTCCCCAATTAGATCCGGGAGTTGGTCCTTCATGAGTAATAATCCACTATAATAATAATATGTGGGTCCTCTCATATAGAGTTTCACTCACCTATCCCAGGTAGCAGTGGGGAGCGGGTAATACATTTTATTCGGAGCTCCCTCGACTGTCAAACACAATTCCGATGAGTGATCCCATCGACACAGTGCGAACGTTGCCTTGATAGGATCTAGTGATCCCTCGATGGACTGTGGTTTGGGACAATCTTTATAGGAGAAATGTATTTTTCATGAGATGGTTAAGATCAATGCTCTATCATCTATCTACAATGTTGGGGGTGGTCCTATCCACATGGTTTTCCTTAGTCTTGCATTGGGTATAAGACAATGATGACTAAACCTCATGTGTTGGGAACTTCAGCTAGACCATGTAAAACATTCTTGATGGAGAAAATTCTCTTAGATGTATCATTATGAATGGTAGAGTTGTTCCCAATGGTGTTTTACTCTCGGATGAATTTTTTCATGTATAAATAAACTCATAGAGCATGTTTCTCTTGGTTTTATGTGTTCACTTAAGAATCTAAGATGAGAATCATGTTGACGTATATGAGGATGGAACCTTATTCATCATAGTGTCTTAAAATATACATATGGATGATCTTGGTACATGTATGGGAATATAACTATGTTGAACATATTATATCTTTTTGGTAGTGATTCCTTTGTAGTCTTTTACATTGTGTTTTTTGGGGTCCACAATGATTATTGTTCTACTCACCCTTGTATTGGCTTTTCCCGCACATGTCGTGTCTTGTGTAGACATTTGACATAATTATGGAGTCGATGGAGGGCTAGGACCAGGTTGTGCTCTGTGAGATTGGAATGATAAAGCATACTCCTATGGCTTCAAGCAACCACCCTTCACCTACCCTTCTAGTAGTGTTCATAGTGGATAAGATTCAAGGAATTGTGGTTTACTTGTGTTCTATGATTCTTTTGGTGAGCTGGTTTTCTAGCCTAGTTGTACACCCTATACAATACTTTTTGCTGTTCATTGGTTGTTTTTTACATAGTGGGCTGAATGCATATATTCCTTGTCTCTTTACATAGATTCACCATTGGTTTTTAGATGTATGTGTGTGTGTGAAGGTACATTGGATAATGCCTCCCTTTTGTAGGACATGCCTACTCATCAATAGTTCCCAGCCACTAGAATATCAGAGGTAGTATTGGGGTAGTAATGGAATGGGCCCTGGGTGATGGGTCGTGAAACATTAATTCATTTATTATGGGAATCTCACTAAGAATTTGGATGGTCATTTGGAAAAAAGGATTTAATATGTTAATTAATTAATCAATTCAATTGTGTTTATATTATTAATAATGAATTAATTGAAATGAATGTTAACCAATGTATTTTTTCATATTCATTGCACGTGTATGACTTTTTATGAGCTACACCAATACCTTTTAATGTGTAGGTTTTATATAATGTAATTTATTAAATTTATATAAATAAATATAATTTTAAATTAAATATGATTGATAATGAGTCATTCTTCTGTACTATATTATGTAGGGCTTACATATCCAAGAATATTTTGGTAATGCCCCATCAAAAATCTTCTGGATCCCATCATCTGTGTATGTCTTTTAAATATTTGTAATTAAAATATAATCATGTGGGTTGTGGATAATATTTACGATATAACGAATACGATTCCAAATGAGTTCACACAAATCTGGATAGTAGGAATGCTTCAAATCTTGTTACAAAAAGCACAAACAGTTTTCCCATAGGTTATCGGTTTATTTATTATCCTCCTAATAAATCAATAATATGAAAAGCATATGATGGGGTTATTTATTTATTTAGAAATTATTTATTTTAAGAAAAAAATGCCATGATTTCCTAAATATATGAACTAATATGCAATGATGAAATTAAAATAAATGGATTGTATATAAATGTTTTATCAAAGAAGTGTAAAATAGTTATATAAATTCTACTTGAATATTAACATGTTATGTGAAGTATAAATAAAACAAATATTAATTCATAAGAAAACAAATTCTCTTTTGTTAGTATTATTTTTTTAATACATACATTGTATGAAATAATATGAACCCTAATTTATAGTGTGGTTGAAAGCATATTTTGGATTTCTCGATTATGAGTCTAATCAGTGGATCAACAGACTATTATTCTACTTTTGGAAATACATCCTACTTAAATAATTCTGTTTTATTTTCATGTCTTATGTCTACAATATATGACTGGAAATATGAATAACTTCAAAAAGAAATCCTATAGTCATTGTAAATTCTCTGTTCAATGGTGAGGGTCATTGAGACTTGATAAAATAGTGGGAGATATAAAAAATTTATAAACATATTATATCTCACAAAAACTAATAATCACATGAATTAAAAATAATATTATTTTTTAATTTAAATAATATTGAAAATTTAATCAGTCACAATATCCATGTGATTAATATTCTTGAAATGAAATCTACTTAGTTGTAATGACTTATAAGAAATGTTTATACACCTATAGATTTTGTGGCTCCATAAATGAAAATGTTATGTACTCATATCCACAAAGCATGATTGCCATGAAATTGAGGCAAGTGAAGTAGAGTTAGGTATCTATGAAAACAACTATGATATGTGGTTGAATTTCATTATTTAATGCTTTCATCCATGACAAGTGAACTCATGAAGTCTCATGAAATCATGAATGATTGTCGTATGATCATGAATATTTTTCTTTTATACCAAGAGAAGAAAAACATGATTTGACTGAGATATTCTAGGGACAATTTCAAAGAAAACATTGAGATGATACACTAGCTGGGCCACACATAGTCGAACTCATTAGTTATATTGTGAACTAATTGTTTATATGGTTAATATTAACTAAATAACTATTAATAGAAATAATTATTTCATATATTTCATATAGATTCACTATATTTACTTTTGTTTTTAATATAAAAAATAAGTACTTATAATCTATATCTTCTAGCACCGCTTCACCATATTGATAAGGATTTGATGTACAAAAGGCCATTAATACATATAGTGTATAAAAACAATGACATGTAAAATTTCTCTATGACCAAAGCTTCTTCTCGAGTCCATTACATGAAAAAATATCACGATACTATAAAGGGAATAAAATGTTTGTTTTTCACATGTGGAAACATGGGACACTGCAAATAAAAAATATACCATGTAAATGAAACGAGGGGAGGTTCCAGATATATATATTTTTAGTTTAATTTTATTATTAAATAAAATTGGGTTTTAGAAATGCCTTGTAGAGATCATATATATATTCAAATATATAAATAATATATATTCCAAAAGATTTACCTTGGGGACATACTTATGTTAGCAACCAATATATCCACACATTATTTCATGGATATTAGGGACTACCACCTAACTTTTACATTAAAAATGACCATGGTTTTATAATGATTTTATTTGGTTCCATCTATTACAAAAAAATTTATTTATCTATTAAAACATCATAAAGATGGACATTCATTTAAACATTGGAAATAATTTCACATCATTTATAATGATATCATTTTATTAGGTAAATCACATTTAAATAAATTTATTTATGTGTTTTCCAGCATGAACCAAGTAATTTAAATCGATTACAAAAATACATAACTTTACACATACCACACAAAAGTTTTGTACCACGAGCTATGATATTTAAATTAAAACTTTTTGACTATATTACATCAATCTGAATATTTTCATACATTTGAACTAAAGAAACATGGTGTATATCACTCATGTATACTAGATAAAATTACTAAATCCCTGTTATGTTGAAAGGATGAATGTTACAATGAAAATCATCAATTACATTATACCTATTTTTACCCAGGCTTAACATACAAGTATATTAAACATTTTTGGATTTATAAAAAATAATGATAACATCAAAAAAAATTAGTTAAATACCATTCTTCCAAAAAATAGATTTTTGGGACAAAATATACATATGTTATTGTATAAAATCATTATCCTGGGTTTTTCTTTTATCAACATGAATACATCAATTGTTCAATTAAATGAAGGTGAATTTTTTTCATTCATGATGCAATAACAGATCATGGTAACTATATGTATAATTATAGTTCATTCATTCTATCTTTATCCCATAAAATTTCTATCACAAGTTATTATGTATTCATAAATTTTGTTATGGTGATAAAATACATTAATCTCTAAAACCTCATCAAATGTTCAACATAACCCATTCCATAAATCGTAAACCTTATAACACTTTCAAAATATGGATGTATAGAACATTTGAAATAAGGTCAATAAATTTCTAAAATATATCACATCATTGATCCCCTATATATCATAATGTAGAATTTTTTTAAACAAAAAAAAATATGTGAATACATAAAACATTTATTCTTTTAAAAAAATGTAATTTCACAAATCATTATACAAAACATGCATGTATCCTTATTCTAATGTATATTAGAAATATTTATAATGTCGAAAAATGTTGTAAACATCCTCAATGCTAGCATAATATACTTTTTAATATACTATTAGTTAGTTCCATGGTAATTAGTACCATATAATTTCCTTAATTTTATCAAACATAGCATTATAGAAAAATCATTATATTGACATAAAGTAAATTGTAAAGTGTTATTTTCCATTAATCATATTTTTTCCCTGAAAAAAAACTTGAAATTAAATAAAATTTCATGTCTATTGAAACCATTAAACATATTCCTTACAATACATAGTAATAACACCAAATTGGAAGTCATTATAAAATAAATCATGTATCCAAATACATAAAAACATCGATTATTGAACATTATTCATAATCCATAAACATGAATACCTCATCCTGTCACATAATACTTATTTACATACATATTTTACTAGTATTCTCACCATCATCAGTAATATATCCATTGAACATACTACCTTTTTATTATCCTCTTGAGATTTCAACATGGGATATCGATTTTCATAATTACCATTAATTATACAAACATATCATTTAACCTTAAATGAAGTCTTATGGAATACCCTATTCCATATCACATCACTAATTGAACCATTCATTTTTCCATTACTGGTACACTCTTTCTATCCACCTTTTATATAGTTATAAAATATTCTTGTTTTTTAAGACATTAACATAGGTTAATATTTCTACATTATCAACACAAAATAAAATGAATCTTCACCCCAACTTGTTCTACATTACCAAAACTCTCAGTGAACTTCGTCATTGACTTCATTAGTGATTCTGGGAGTGTGTTAAGGTTCATGATGTCATTCATGTTTTGTGAAAACTTATTAGGCATGATCACATAATTCTTCACTCTAGTGATCATCCGATTTTATTTCAGATAAAAAAAATTCTATCACATTTTCTATTAATCTATCTCATTCTAGTTCCCTAATTTGAATAAAACTAGTTATCATAGTTCTAGAAACACATTTCAAAATGAAAATACACATAATCCAGAAAAATTTCTTAGAATATGTCAAAATTATGACTCCTTCCAATCAAACCTTAAGATTATACATAGAGACATCCGTAGACATATCCGTAGAAAACTTAAACTCAATCTCACTAAGGTTTTATCACTATAGATGTCAAGGGTTGAAAAACATTTATACCAACTATAGGGTTCCAGGAATAAAATACCTTGATATTACATCATTATTGATGAATATTCATCTTACAAAAGTACATTCCTTGTGACTGTAATAGTTTTGTGTTTTTTGAAACCTAGAAGTAATGTTATATGACTAGGTTAAGGATATTCAAAACATCTCTTAATGTTCATCCCTATTAGTAATCCAACATAAAACCATTATTCATACCCTATGGAAAGGAAACATAAGAAATGGTTCATAATATATTATCAATATTTTAGCAACTCTAGTTTTGTCCGAGTCATCCTTTGAAAGATGCTTATGAATAATTTCAATGCTACGCGCGAAGAGGGCATGCGATTCCAAGGCCTGGTGTGCCTGAAAATAATTTTATAAAACAATTATGTATTTTTATAATATACATGTGGCGGAGGTGTGTTATCTCCTAAACGGTAGCTCAGAATGGGAATCAAGGCACAGTTGCGTCCGGAGCGTACCGTTTACCCTAGGCGGGTTGTAAACCTTGCGGGCGCGGGCCTGCTGTGAAAAACGCCACCAGGGGAATTTTTTTAAATAAATATAAAAGTTTCTTTATGACCATCAGCTCGAATAACCTCTGAACGGAGTCAACGATTTCGATTTTGAGACTTCGGTTGAGTTCAGAACGTCGTTTTTACCCTAAGGGCGACCTTAGCATTTTCTGCATCGGGCATGGGGTTGAAGGCGAGTCGGTCGTCACAGTTAAAGAAGGATTTATAAAAATACTTATCCCCCTTCTCCCCAACCATTTATGCCTATGATTCCACCAACACACTTTCCACCTCTTCTAAAATTAACAAAAGACCCACTAAGGAGCCGACATTAGCCGATTTCGACACTGATCGTCGGCAGGTCGAGCTCCAGCACGTCGCATGCGTCGTTCTGCACCCGAAGCTTCATCGTTTCGCCCACCAGGTAGGTGATTTGAGTTTTATCACATGATCCCACATATACTACATTATTCTTAATTTTGAATTCATAGAAGTGTAGAAGGGGTCCTGAGGGTAACGCAAAATCCTTTGGATCAAAAAACAGACCACCGGGGTGGTCCCGGTGGTCGGCAGAAGTCTCGCCGGCGCGGCGGTGCCGTCACGGGCGACGGGCGGCCGGCCACGTTGGGCCGGTGCATTGAGGCGGCAGCATCCGCCTGAGGCACGGCGACGCGCCACCCAGCGTGGCAAAGCACCACCTTCCATGGTGGGCCGGTTTGGGCCGATGTGGGCCTGTCCGAACCACTTTTCGTCTGGGGGTTTTTAAACCCCCACAGATTACAGACATGGTGTCTGTTTCATGCACCTTATGTGGAAGCATGAACCTAGGATTGATACAATCCTTTTGGGATAGTTTTGGGAATTTTTCCGATTGGGTATGTGATCTGGGGTCATGAAATATCGAATAATAATAAAATTTTAATTATTATTCAAGTTAGAATGATTGTAACATTTTACAAGATCATATCATTGATGTGCCTTCAGTGGCATTGTGATCCAGATGGTAATGAAAACGTTTTGAAATAGAGTTTGGGTGTCAGGACCGAGATTGGGGTTCGGGCCCCATGAGGCCCGGTTTGGGCGTTTATGGAGAAACACAACATTCCCACCAGGAGTTCGATTTTGGTAGATGAATAGACGATCATGTGTGTTTTTTCGAGAGGATCGAAATGGTGTGACCCATTAAATGTGTTTTGGGATTGAGATGTGGACCCCATAAGGACCAGTGGCGGGGAATAGAATCTATTTCACCGGATGGCGGTTTTGGGTGAGTAAACAACCTATCCTTCGTGTTTTTTTTGCATGGAGCATGATGGTGGCCTCGATATCATCCATGGAGGTGCAGGGATTGGAATTTTGTCAGGTTGTAGTGGTTAGCGTCGTTTGGACTAGAAGTGGTTGAGGGTACTCCCTTGGTTAATTCCTACGAGGGTCCGCATGAAATCACATCATTATTATAGGTTTGTGATCCTCTAGGAGGGACGTTTAATCTGTTAGAGTTGTGGAATCCCTCCAGTGGGACCGGAGTGAGATCCTTTAGTATCATTTCCATAGATCGGGTTCTTGGTATCACTGTGACCGCTTATCCATGGGAAGTGATCTCCTATCTAGTCGGTTTAACCAGTAGGGTTTGTGGCACAATTGAGATTATGATCCCCTACATAGTGGGTCGTGTTCAGTAGGGTGGTGGCACCATCTGTATACGATCCCCTAATCTGCATGAGGATTATAGTAGGGTTTCAGTATCATTGTTATATGATCCCCTACTCAGCGCATGGTTTTGGTATGGTTGGTGCATCGTCGGGTCAATCCCATGTGTTTCATGTTATACCAGAAAGGGTTATGGTATCATTGTGACCACCTTCACATGGGAGGCGATCTTCTATCTGAGTGATATCTTTTTGACGAGCACTATATTGGGTTGTGGTATCCCCCCGTGGATCCTGGGAGTGATCACCTATCTGTGAGATCTACGAATGCAAGATCAGGTTGTGGTATCCCCCCGCCATCCTGGGAAGTGATCCTTTATATGTGAGATCTTTGTATATCGGTGTGGGTTCTGGTATCCTCTAGCGGACCGTAGGAGTGATCCCCTATCTGAGGAGTTTGGTATTTATGTTGTTTCAGCGAGGTTTCCACAGTGACATTATCCGATGAGCGTGATCTATTGGGTGAGTGTATGAGATGTTTTTGTGGGACCCGATGGTGTGAATCTCTTGGATGAGGGTCATCTGGGATGACAGTGATCATGGAGTGTTCTCTTCTAGTTGTGAACCATTGCTGGTGATGAGGTCGGTACCTCATGTGGCGTGGTGAATGAGCTGAGTATTTCTGGATGTTTTTGGTATATGTAAGAGCGTATATCTGAGAGAATGTTCATTGTCTATGTATGGGTATGTACCAGGACAGATGTTCGAGATATATGTTTGGGTGTACACCTGAGCAGATGTTCATGGTGTAGTTATGGGAATACACCTGGATTGAGGTGGCTAGTTGTGTTTAGTCTGGGATGGTCCCGAGATGGAGTTTCTCTCTCATTTGGGTTCCCTCTGGCTGGGATGAGCGTACTGTTTCCCTTCAGTTTCTCTATTTTGTTTTGGGTTTTTGGGGTGCCTACTGAGTATTTTTATACTCACTCCTGCGCGGTCTTTTCCCACACATGTTTGTGTCTTGTGCAGATCACATGCCTTTCGACGGAGTCCCATGAGGATCTGGAGTAGGCAGTGCTGAGTGACCGGGACATACCATGGAGTCTTATCGGACTGTGCCGAGGAGCATTCCAGTGGTGCTTTTGGTAGTGCACCCATCCTTCTGAGCAGGTTGGACACCATTGTAGTTTTTTTAGTGGACCATGTTTTGGTCTTTTTATACTGTTATTTCACTCTATTTAGTGATAGTTGTATTCTTGCATTTACATTTCAGTTTTATATATCTCTGCACTGTTTCATGGAGGTGTATGTGGGTACTTCTGTATAGGTACCTTAGGCTAATGCCTCCCTTGGTTGTGATAGCCTACTCAACGCTAGTCGCCAGCCCCTGGCCTATTGGAGGTGGGATTGGGGAGTCTCGAATCAATCCCCATTGGGTCGGGTCGTGACTGAGTGGTATCAGATGAGGATCCACTTTTTGGATCTTAGAGCGTAGCTCGTTTAGCTGTGAATTTGGTTAGTGATTCATAACGGTAGTTTCAAGATGTTTTGAGTTCTACTTTCAGTCCATGGACTGCAGTGTTGGTGTGGCGGCCAACATATCCATTTAATTAGACTCTAATAACTTGCCTTTCGACTCGGGTCGTTTGGACACTAGCCACAGGAACATAACGGTACATGCATCATATAAGACTGGGTTTTTGGGTTTCTCGTGTTCTTCTTGAGTCAGCTCTCCAGATATACTCTATGACCCTGGAGCATCTTGATTGTATTTTATGATTCCTCGACGAAAAAAGCTAGTGATGGTTCCACAAAGGGATTGTGTTGACAATACGCCCTATGTAGATGCTGGGGACCTGGGGGGAGAATCTGAGGCTGCTCCTCTAGGTGGTATACCTATTGACCAACCACCTATCGAGTAGTTGGTTGTGCTAGTACTGCATGATGAGGTTGTGCACAGGCTGATTGTGCTGCACGATTTCCATAGGAAGTGACTCATGACGTTTCTGGGTGATCCAGACCCTCAGACAGCTGATGACTGGCTCGAAGCAGTAACCCGAGTATTCCGCCTAGCAAGGAATCCCCCATATCATATGGTGGTCATAGCTGCGAGCCTACTGCATCGTTAGGCTGGGCTATGGTGGAGTTTAGTGATGTAGTACCATGATGAAGAGACTCTCACATTGGCATAGATTGAGAAGCTATTCAGGGAAGGGTTTTATCCTACGATGCTGAGGTCAGTGCGGATTCAAGATCCTCTGCAGCTTCGGCAGGAGGGAATGATTATGTCATAGTACTCAGCGAAGTTTTAAAACCTATCACGCTACTCCTTGTATATGGTTCGAGAACTGTTAATTAGGACTCATACCTTCAAGAAGGGCCTACACAGTGACATCTGGGCAGGTGTGGTTTCCTTGTGTCTGCCCAACTATGCTGGAGTGCTACAGCTAGCCTCGGAGGTGGAGAGATTTCTGGATAAGCAGTTTCATCCCGTTAGTGTTGTTCAAATGGCAGCTGAGACATCGAAATCTGGTACCTGGAAGCAGGTTCAAGGGTTTAAACATGGTTGACGTTTCAGGAGGTGACCCTAGGATGGAGGATTTGATGATCAGGGCTCACAAAACTCGCATGCCAGTTTTGGTCAGCCGCTGGAGAGGCGGTGTTACATTTGCGATGGTCAAATACATCTTTCTAGAGATTGTCTGACTCAACTTGCTACTTAGAGGGATCCAGTCGATAGGCCACCATGTCAATGACAACCTCTCGAGTTTGGAAGTCCACAGGGTGACGGGCGTGGCGATGGAGTTGGTGGAGAAGTGGGAGGTGGTAGGCGGTATCTGTTTCCACCACCCCCACCCCGAGGTGGTCCACGCCATGCTCAGGGAGATGGAGGATGTGGGCGAGGACATTCAGATGCCCTAGAGTCTGTTGACCTAGAGGATCAACAGATGGATAAAGGTACGTCGGGTGTCCTTTATACTTTCTTTAGTAGTTTTGATAGACACTTTTTAGAGGTACTCTTCCCTTTCTTTTTCTTGATCGAGTTTAGTTCAGGGCATTGGAAAGACCCTGTGTGGGTGTTTTTCAGTGTTCTTCGAATGTGTGAGGAAGATGGGTCATTCTTCCATCGATATGCATTTTTTTACGTGATCAAAACCGTGTGGGTGAGTCAGTGCCGCCCAAATCAGTTAGTGTTGAGATGTAGTGGATGAGTCCCTTTGAATTTGTGTTAGGGAGGGGTGGGTTTATTCAAACTCGATGGTGTGGTAGACCCATTTCAGATTACAATTTCATTCCTTGTGATTATGTATTTTCGGGGAAGAAAAGTTCTATGGTTGGGAGGATGTAGTGACTCGGTGTTTTTCCCTGTCAGACATTGAAGTATTCCTATGAATAATTCCAGAGCTAGGTGCGAAGATGACATGCGATTCCGAGGCCTGGAGTGCCCGGGACTAATTTTATAAAAAAATTATGTAATTTTATACTATACATATGGAGGGGTGATTAATTTCCTAAACGGTATCTCATAATGGTAATATGAGGGCTCAATTGTGTTCAGAGCGTGCTGTTTACCCTATGTGGTGTGTAAACATTATGGGCGCGGGCCGGCTATGAGAAAAGCCAACAGGAGTATTTTCGTAAAAAAATGGAAAAAGATTCTTTATGAGAATCGTCTTAAATAACATCTGAATGGAGTCTTGGATCAAAATTCTGAGACTTCGGTTTATTTCATAACGTTGTGTTTACCCTATGGGCGACCTCACATTTCCCTGCATCGGGCGCAGGGTCGAAGGCGAGTCGGTCGTCAGAGTTAAAGGGGGATTTATAAAAAATACTTATCCCCATTCCCCACAACTAGTATTCATAGGAGGATACCACCCCCCTTTCCTCCTATTCGTCATTGAAAAAATGACCAATGAAGGAGCATATGTCATCTGATTTCGACATTGATCGTCGGCAGATTCAGCTCCAGTGCGTCAAAGGCGTCGTTCTGCACCCGAAGCTTTGGTGTTTTTCCCGCGATGTAAGTGATTTTATTTTTATCCCCCAATCCCATTTCCGTTTTTTTCATCATTTTGAATTCTTATTAGTGAATAAGGGTTTCCGAGGGTCACACAAACACATTAGGATCAAAAACGGACCACCGGGGTGGTCTCGGTGGTCAGCGGAAGTCTCGGCGGCGCCGACGCCGTTGAGGGGCGGCCAGCCACGGTGGGCCGGCGCAGCTGGGTGGCGGACACCGCCCGAGGAGCGGGTACATGCCGCCCAACGTTGTAGAAGACCATAGTCCAGTGGCAGGGCGGGCTGCAGCACGAAGGTGGTGGGGGTTTGGCCTGCTGGGGCGGGCCGATTCAGGCCGACAGGACAGGCCAGGTTGGGCCGGTCCCGCCCAGTTTTCATCTGGGGGTTCTTTAAACCCCCACATATTGCAACATTGGTGTTCATTTCACATTCCATATATGGTAGCATGACCCTAGGATTGATATGAAACTTTTGGGATAGGTTAGATAATTTTTCAAGTTGGGCCCGTGATCTGAGGTTAGGTAACGTTGAATAATAATAAAATTTTTATTATTATTCAACTTTGACCGACCGTACCTTTTTCTTGGAGAGTCTCATTGACATGCCATCAGTGGCATTGCAATACAGATGGTGAAGCAGACGTTTTGAGATAAATTTTGGGTGTTGGGACCGAGATTGGGGTGTAGGCCCCACGAGGCCCGGTTTTGTGCGTTTACGGAGAAACACAACATTCTCGCCAGCAGTCCGATTTTGGAAGATGAATAATCGATCTTGTGTGTTTTTCTGAGAGGATCTCAATGGTTTGATGAGTTCTATGTGTTCTAGGATTGAGACGTGGGCCAAAGGACGACCTGTGGTGGTGAATAATATCTTTTTCACTGGATGTATGTTTTGAGCAAGTAAACGACCTATCTTGCAATTTATTCTGCATGGATCACGATGGTGTCCTCGGTATCATCCTTGGAGGTGCACATTGTGTCATTTCTCTAGGTCTCTTGGTTTAGAAATGTTTGGACCAATAGTGGTTTAGGATACTCCCTTGGTTTGTTCCTATGAGGGTTCGGGCGACATCACAACCTTAGTATAGGTCTGTGATCTTCCTGATGGAATTTTTAATCTGTTATAGTTTTTTCATCCCTCTGGTGGGCCCGGAGTGAGGTCCTCTAACATCGTTTCCCTATATTGGTTTCTTCGTATCGATGTGACCACTTATCTATATGGGACGATCTCCTATCTAGTAGGTTAACCGAGTAGGGTTTGTGGCATCATCAGTAATATGATCCCCTACGCAGTGGTCCGTGCTCAGTAGGGTTGTGGAATCATCGGTATATGATACCCTTCTCAGCATGAGGATTATAGTAGGGTTGTAGTATTATTGGTTATACGACCCCCTACTCAACACATTGGTTCGGTAGGGTTGGTACATCATCGGTTCGATCCCCTATATCACGAGTTATACTAGAGAGGGTTCTAGTATCACTGTGACCACCATTAAACAGGTGAAGATCCTCTATCTAAGTGACATCTTTCTGACGAGTGCCGGATCGGGTTGTGGTGTCCCCCAGCAGATCCTGGGAGTGATCCCCTATCTATGAGATATACGAATTCCAGATCCTGTTGTGGTATCCCCCCACGGTCCCTGGAAATGATCCCATATCTATGAGATCATCGTATACTAGTGTGGGTTATTCTATCCCCTATTGGACCCAAACAGTGATCCCCTATATGAGGAGTTTGATTTTTATGTTGTTTTAGTGAGATTTCCTTAGTGACGATATCTGACAAGCATGATCCCTCAGGTGAGCATCTGAGATGATTGTGTGGGACCTGATGGAGTGTATCTCTCGGATTAGTGTTATCTGGGATGACGGTAATCATGTAGTGTGTTCTCCTAGTTGTGAACCATTTCTAGTAATGAGGTCGGTACCTTAGGTGGCTTGGTGTGTGTGTTGAGTATATATGGATGTTTTTTGTATATGTAAGAGCGTATATTTGAGTGGATGTCCATGGTATATGTATGGGCGTATACCTGGGAAAATGTTAGAGATATATTCTTGGGCATATAACTGAACTCATGTTCAATTTTTATGTATGGGAATACACTTTTATTGAGTTGACAAGTTGTGTTTAGCCGAGGGTGGTCACGATATAGAGTTTCTCTCTCATTTGTGTTCACTGTGGCTATGATGAGCAGACTATGCCTTTCAATTTCTATATATTGTTTTGCGTTTTTTGGGGGTGCCTATAGAGTATTGTTTTACTCACCCCTTCATCGGCATTTCTCTCACATGTTTGTGTCTTGTGAAGACCACATGCCTTTTGACGGAGTCCCAGGAGGACCTGAAGTAGGCGGAGTTGAGTGAGCGGGACAGACTGCGGAGTCTTACTAGAGCTATGCCAAGGAGCATTCCGGTGGTGCTTTTGGTAGAATTCCCCTCCTTTAGATCAGGTTAGACACCTTTGTAGTTTTATTTTTGTGGGCACTATTTTTCCCTTATTGTATTGTTGTTGTACTCTGGTTTGGGATTGTTGTATGCATGAATTTACTTTCCAGTTTTATATATCTCTGCACTGTTTCATGGAGGTGTATGTGGCTGTGTGTGTACTGGTACATTATGATAATGCCTCCATTGTATCCAATATCCTACTCGACGTTATTCGCCATCCCCTAGCCTATTTGAGGTAGTCTTGGGGAGTCACGGCTCGAGCCCCATTGGGTCAGGTCGTGACAAATATGGTTATAAAAACAGATACATTGGCATAACATTATAATAGGTGTATGAAAACAGGTTCATAAAATTAAAAAATAATAACCTTAATAATGAATAATTTAAACATAAATCATGGAATAAATATTGGTATTTCTTAAAACATAAATCAATATTTATTTAAGATAATATTCTATGAGAGGATAAAATATGAATAAATAATACAATTTGTGGCATTCAAATAAAAATATATTAATGAATTAAATGGTAGTCAAGTATCAATTCCAAGGCTATAACAGTTTAATTAGTTCACACCCATAATTATATTAGTGGTCGAGGTTCCCTCTTAAGACCAATTTAGAGAATAAATCCCTTTACTAAATCGATTTGACACCCTTTTCCAGCCCCTTATTACTATATAGAGTTCACATCATATTCCAGACTAGGATAAAAAAATCTAGTTCAATCCTTATTCCAAACTTTTATTACAAAATCATTATCACTTCCTTTTCTAACCATCTATTACTGAACTAGGTTCACTCCTTATTATAGACTTATATCATAAATCTGGTTTTACATCATGTTTCATCTCTATATTACTGAACTGTGTTCCATCTTCATTCAGATATACATTTATGAACTGAGTTCACTCCTCATTCAAACAATTTCTATCTTATGAGATATAATTCATTACCCTATAAATTGTATGATGATATCAGTCTAACCCATAAAATAAAAATTCATTCTTACATATTCCATAAGGTAATAAATGTTTTATAATATCATAAACCATAAAGGAATTGGTTTCATTATTATATTCTCATAATCGATGAAATAAAATTGGTATCATAAAAATATCATTATATTATTACATATTGATGAGAGATGTGTATCCCAATCATTTTATCATAGTATAACTTGTGATAAAAAAGATGGGTTCATATCCATATAACCCAGGGAAGAGAAATATATTTCCTAATCATCACTCTATAAAAACGAAAAACATTCAAGAAATAATATGAATGATATTCTTGGATCATATTCCTAGTAAAATAAATCTATGACAAATTATGATAACATTAATGGTTAGGAATTTTGATAGATCACATGGATCATTTCTTATGAAAAATATCCTTGATTGGAAAATAATTTTCATAAAACCATTTTAAAACATATTTTATTGTAAATAAATAATTATAATTTTATTTAGAACATTTTTGGAGGAAAATAGCATTCCCTCTATGAAAGATTAATTTTTAAAAATAAATCATTCTAGATCCATTTTCATTTAATGAAATATTTGAAAACATATAATGGAATCCCACAATTATTTTGAAACCCATTTCTATAAAAACACCTGGAAAAATCATAATGAATCATGGATTCATTTTGAAAACCTTTTTCATTTAAAATACATTGAAAACAAAAAATTAAGTCATGAAATAATTTTAATAACCCTTTATTAGAAAATAGTTTTGAAAAAATATAAGTAAACCACGAAATAATTGAAAATGTTTAAATTTAAAAAAATTTAAAGAATATAATGGATTATTCGAAAATATTTTAAAATATATTTAATCAAAAAAATAATGATACCATATTTAGAAAACATGATTTTGTGAATAAGAAATTTTTTTGACTGAAGTGATAAATAAATAAGGATTTTCTTAATAACATTTTTTTAATTATCTTATGTAAAAAAGGGTAACATGTTACTAATAAATGATGATATAATGAATTAAAAGAGGTAGAGAATGTCCCTTATTTTTAATTACAGAAGGATCATAATATTTCATCAATAAAAGTGTAATCATAAACAATATTGAAAAGTGATGATATTATTGTAATAAACTCTCACTAATCTGTAACATTGAATCATACTCCCAATTTAATATCATGAAAATACATGATGCTTAAAATATAATTATAAGAAAGTGATTAATGACATAATTTTTTCAAGGTTAACTTATACACCTTCTATAAGAATATTTTTTCATATCATGGCATGTGTCTTAAAGAAGAAAAAATGATACACAACTACTTTACCAATTTGGTATCTATTAAATAATACACCCCAGGAAAGATGGATCATAAAATGTTTATATAAACAACAATAATTTTTTTTATAATAATCATAGAATATATTAATGGGTAGTAGATCCACCAAAAAATATAAATAAGTGGTTAATAAGGAATAAATGTCATAAAAATAAAAGTGGTAGTAATAATCCCCTTACTACATGAGTAACTTTATAATGGTCAATCCATGAAATAATAAAATCAAATAAATATTTTAATATTATTAAATAAATTAAATTAATGAAATAAAATGACATAAGGGAGTATATACACCACAAATAAATAACTTGCATTAAATATGGATTTCATCTCACGAAAATAAATAAGTGATATGAAATCCTATTACTATATGTCATTAATTTTTTCATATACGTTCAAACCTCTTGTATAATAAATATAAGTTTACTATAAATGTATCATATAAACATATTCTAATATCTAATAAAATTTTTAATTTTATTATGAATTTCAATTACATATTTATTAAAAATTCCATGTTGAAATTATTTTTGGGTAATATCTACTTTGTTTTTCATATACATTCTGACTTTTTATTCAGGATCTTCAATCTTAGATCTAGATTTAATTATTTCAAAATTGATTAATTTTTTTTAAAATATATATATATTCAGTATATATGTAACTAAATTTAGATATAACAAATTTTAATATGAAATGGAATACAACATTCATGGAGATAGTAGGTCGTATGTACACATGAACGTTATTTATATTTTATTATCATATTCATAGAAATAATCTAAATGATATAAATGAAAATATATAAATTAATTAAATTATTATTATTTCATCTATTAATATTATTTCACTAAACCCATCCGTAAAACATTACATGTCATGATTGAAAATTCACATCACTTTGTGGAGGAAGTAGTCTATATGTCCTCAAAGTTATCGTATTTAAAGAAAATTGAATGAATGAATATATGTTTCGTATAATAACTAAATAAAAATATATACAATTTAGATATCATATGTATTTAATATAATAATATAATTTTCATCATATTTCTCACCGATTATAGGTAGTCAAAGAATAAACAAACAACATAGTTTCATGAGGTTGTAGTCCTCAGTTCACATGGACAATTCGTTTTCTACCCATTAGATGGAAGTGTGTCTAAATGTCAGTTGAACCATAATATTAAAAAATTTCTATATTGAGGATACATAGGTTATTATAAAACCATATAATAATAATATTTGAGGATGTAGGGAGTGAAAATAAAAAAAAGGATCTTTATGAAGGGTATTATATATTCTTTGGCTATCTTATCTTAGTTTGCACCAAAGGGACTCCTTGTGTGGATTTATTACAAAAGAAGAATTCTAGTTAAAAGGGAGTTATTTTTTTAGTATATATATATATATATATATTATGGAATGTATATGGTATCATTAGTGGTTTAATTAAGTGAGTGGAGTGAGTTTTCTATTATAAAGGAGGATGAGCGACATTCATGTAAATATAAATTGGTAAACACTATTGAGAGGTCACCCTTTCATCATGTTCCACAAATAATTGTTCTTATTAAATTAATTATAGTAATTTGTTGAAATTTATCCATCCAATGGGATTTGAACATGTTTTAGGTACTTTTCTTTTAAAATTAATGTCTAACCATTAGGTAATCTGGTTTTTACATTTATTATTGTAACTAATTGTAATTAATTTCACTAATATTTTTGGAAAAAACTAGAATGGCCTTATTATAATGTAGACATTATGCACTTTAGAAATATAGAATCCATTTTTCCAAGTAAAAATAATATTAGTTGGAGGAATTAATTTAGTGTTAATCCCACATATGGGACAACAAAATAAATTTTTAATATAAAAATTCACCAAGGATTGTTATGAATTTATATATTAATTTAATTCAAAATTTATTAAAATGACCTAAATTTAATTAAATTATGTATAGTTGATCTTATTTTATAAAAAACAAAATTGATATATTATTTACTATATAAATAAATTATATGAAAATAAATTTTTGAACAAAAATTCAGTATTATTCACAATTTCTCACAGTATGAATGTTCTCATAAAGAAAAAAAATTCTCCCAATGTCAATTTTTAGGTTTTTTAAAAATTTATTTTTATTTAATCAAAAAAAAAAGTATTCAAAATTTAAATTTAAAAATGGGTCACCTTTAAAATGTTGAAAATATTTTTTTAAAATGCATCTTTTTATTGGTAAAATTGAATTTATTCTTACTTTATACCTTTAAAATATATTGGAAGAGTATAAAAAATGTTGATTAAATATATAAAAGATAAATTATAATGAAAATATTAATAAATTTAAATATTCTATTGAGGTAAAATTTTATTTTTATATAGATAATAGTTTTCATAAAAAAATAGTTTCTTTTTTATCAACTAGTTCATTCATTCACTTCTACTAATTGATAACCAAAGGATTATTATGCTAATTATATTTTTAAAATATAGTTAATATGATTCATAAAATCCATTCCAATGGCTATGTCGTAGATATAATATAATTTTAAAAATAATTTTAATATTATATTATAGTTAAATAATTAGATAGGCCTTGCATGTCACCTAAGCTATCAACGGGATTTGGAATTATGTGGGATAGAAGAAAAATAGTTTGATCCACATCCCATGAGCTAATATAAGTGTTTATTGTAGTCATATATATAACTTGTGTTTCATATAACACATTATAAATTTTGGTCATTTATATATATAAAAACAATATTCAGTGTTTTCTTAAATTATAAATGTAAATATGATTAATTCAAAAAAATAAAAAAAATCTAATGGTTGTACAATTCCAATTTATGTGAACCATTTATAATTTAATCAATGTTTGGGTACTTAATCATCAAAACATTTAATGATTGTTTAATTAGATATGGATATGTCTATATAATTTGTAATAAGTCATATTTTAATGGTTCGTTCATGGAATACGGTAATGATCTTTAGAATTATCTTGGTAAGAAAATTCAGAAACACTACTTAGACATTTATAGAGAATATAAAAACCAAGACTTCAATGATAATTTATTACAGTTTTTTATACTATAATAAATAAATCTTCATTTTAAATTTATTTGAATTTTTTTAGAGGATTGAAAAATTACAACCCTAATAGATGTAATTTGATAAATGATTAGTCTTTCAAGTCTTATATGATCATTTTAGAGATACACATTATAAAATATAGTGTTATTATTAAACTGAGTGCCTACTAATGTGTAATATGGAATTCTATAGCAGGTATTATTGGAAATAATGTCTTGTTACAACACTTACATGTGTTGATATGTGAAACATTTGTTATGGTCTTTTATTGTAACAAATATGCATGCCGATGAAAAAGGAATATTTTTATAGTAAATTTAATTGAAATATAGATAATTTACCTATAAACCCTATATATAAAAAGGATTAGTTTGAAATTCATCACATATTACTTGATAAATATCTTATCTATAACAAATGGATTATCATTGTGATTGTCTTTGATAATTTCATTGATCGAGATACAAAAGAGTTGATAATGTAACATGTTTCATAAATCCACACAGAAGAGGATGTTCTGAATATCCATGTACTACATAAGAGAGAAAAAGATGTTTTAGAACATGAATTGTATGGATTTATAATCACTAAGTATAGTGTATCATTATTAGTTGATAATAATTTTCTTTTATGATATAATTTATTTGTATGCATAAATTTTTTTCTAGGTTTCAAGAAGAAATTAATTCGAAAATGGAGTCAATATACCAAAACCATATTTCTATTTTGGTAGATCCCCAATTTTATGTCAATATATATAACTACCCAAAGTTTCATTAATGGAAATCCCTCTTGATCTAATTAAATGTCTCTTTATGTTTATATAAAATGTCAACTCCTTTGATTTTATGTTAAGAATTTTTGACCGTTGCTAATATAGCCGTTGAACAGTGATCACATGATTAGTATAAATATAGGACTTTAAAAATTCCAGTTTACTCAGAAAAAGTAAGTGATGGCCTCATCTAGTAGAATTGCCCCATACGAAGCCCATTTGTCGGAGCTCAGAAAAGAGGCTGTATCTTTGGGCTTCTCCCTTGACCAAGCCCAAGCTGAGCTTCATCATGTTAAGCTCGAACGTGACCATCTACGGGAAAAGTGGAAGTCGATTGAAATTACCACTCGAGCGATGTTATCTGAGCCCCCCCCAAGAGTCTTTCACCATCGCACACCTTACCCTTAGGTCTTATGTGGACATTTTAAGGAGTTATGTAACAAATAATTAGTACTATGTTCATGTACATTATTTTTTGTATATTATAATGAATATAATTTCTAGTCATTTTTGATACATTGTAAATAGTTTTTAAAGTACAAATGGTGTTTTTAGTTATTTTATTAAATTAAGGGAATTTTAAATTAAATAAAATTTTAATAAAATAATATTATTATTATTAAATTAATTTTTATTAAATATAAATGATCTTATAATTTTATGAATGTAATTAAAATTTTTATTCTAGTTTGAAAGCCATTTCTATCAAAACCCATGAATTTTCGATCAATGTCGGTTTTTATATTAAAAGTGAAAATTAACATATTTAGAAAATTATTTATATAAAATAAATGTTATTTCTGCAATTAGGACGTCGAAATTATCCAACGGTGAATTTTTCATAATTTTCTGAGACAGTCAAATTTATGGTTAATAATTAAATACCATTTAAATATATAATGTGTTTTATGACATCATAATGGCCCAATAGAGAAGTAATAAAATAAAATAATCTTTACGTTCGTCCAATATATGTTTTACCATTAAATAATTTGATTTTGGGTTTGTTTGACTTACTTTTCAAAGCATTAATGGACCCCTCAAGACTTATTCAACAACTTGCCTTTTTAAATTAATTTCCATGGGAGTGAGACTCACCTCCACATAAGCAACACTATTATTTTAAGATGTTCGGACTTTGGACTTATAAAATACTATTTTCTTCTTCCTTTTTTTATAAACCATGGGAAAAACCATGGGATGGTTTGTGGTTTGGGTTAATTTCATGAAAGGGGACACATACCTAAATAATAAAGAATTCCCTCACCTTTCCTATATAAACCCACCCAAGCTCCCACTTCCTCCTCACTCAAATCCTTTGGAGTTCGTCCAAACTCTTCCCTACTATCTATATAATCCTCCCATGGTTCCCCAAGCTCCCAAGAAGCCTCTCACAAGCCTCTCTCTTGCCTTTGGATACACACTTCCATGTAAGGGTTTTTCTTCCTCTCTCATTTTTGACAATTTTATTTATGTTGTATTTCCCTTTTAATATCAATTATGAATGTTGGGGTATGGTTTTTCAACTCCCCCATACATCCCTATTATTGTTTGAATTATGGGAGACCCATTTATCTCTCATTAAATTCCTCCCATGTACACCCGTTACTATGTTGAAATTATGAAAAGGACTTCTCCCTCTTCTTTTACATTCAAGAAATATTTTTGTATCATGAATCTAAATTCCATTACAATTGTTGGGGAATTCATCTATATGACCACCTTACTGTCCATTACATTTAAATATGATAAGTAATCCCTTTATGTCTCATCAACCATTTTTATGAATTCTTATGTCACACCGTTATGCTGCCGAAATCACACCGTTTTTCTAAGCCAATGCCATTGTGTAGTGAATTCCAAGCCCATTTTTCCATCAAGGTTATAAACATTTATGCACATTTAATTATATATTACAATGTTTCATGTATGGATTCCACATTCCATTATCGTGGAATAAATTATTATGTTTTCTGAATCCATGTTTTATGATCCATGTGGCACACTTCTGCATCAAATGAAATGTTTAAGAAGGGTGTGCCCTTATAGCGCTCCAATGCATTGAGTAAAGTATAGTATCATGATAAATCATGTGCAATGAGTGTTCAATCATGCTAAATCAAGTGCAACGATTGTTTACTCGTGCTTTATGTGTAATGAGGATTTACTCATACGCTATGTGCAATGAGCCTTGGCTCATGCTAATTCCATGTTAAGTGTTGTAGCCACATTTCTATGTTATGAATATCATGATTTATCATGCCTTTATGTTAATGTTTCTTTTATACTCTATTGATATGAAAATTTCTTAACATGTATTTTACTCCTCATGTTATTCCATTTGTACTCCCTTACTGGGCTTTATAGCTCACCCTTTTCTTGTGCATGTCCTCAGGTTATCCCATGCAATGATAAGTACGAGGGAATGTAGTGGTCACGTAAAAGAATTTTTCAATAAAGATGTTGTATTTCATGTTTTATGTTTTTTATGTAATGATACTAAGCCCCCAAGTTACTAAACCTCTCGATCATCTTTGTTGTATCAAGTGAAGTTTTATGTAATAAATCATGTTTATGTTTTTAATAAAAGCAGGGTTGTCATAGTTGGTATCAGAGGATTGGTTTAGTTATTTTTTGGGATTAGGATTAGAAAACCCTAGTAAATCCTTTGAGACAATATTAAGTATAATAAAAACATCCCTAAGTTTTGGTGAGTATTGAGTAATTGGGTTATCGAGAAAATACATACTTGTCTGGATACGAGCAGGTAGAGGCGGCTCTGGCACAGATGTATCCTAGGGGTAAAACCCGAAAACACTACTTTGAGCTAGACTCGAACGAGAACTGTTGCACGACAACGGTCCTTTATACACTCTTAGTTATGACACTCCTAGGGGATATATTTTGATAAATTCACAAGCTTAGTATGAACCCTTATTAAGGGAATTAAAAAAATGTCTCTAAGAATATATAACTGAATGTAGTTCATGAAAATCCTAGATTGAAGCCTATAGACTCATGAGTTAAGGAAATAAATGTTTATTTATAAGTCATAAACATTTGTATTTGGATTTCCCTTTATGTGTTACCCCTAACTTTCCTTTTATTCTAGCCAATGGACGGTAATAGGAGGACTCGAGCTAACAAAATTTGTGAAGATCAGTGTGATGACTATACTAATGAGATTTCCAATCCAATGGAAGCGGGAATCGCGAACATTGTCACACTTCCCTCTCAGCTAACTCAAGTTTTGAATAGAGACATGGGTCAAGAGGAACGTTCAACACCCCCTAAGTAAGAAAAAGTCACTATCGAGAGCTTCTTGATACAGTGGCCTCCTATTTTTAGTGGATCATCTGATCCCACGATCGCTGAACAATGGATCAACTCCATTGAAAAGATATTATCCATCCTCTAATGTTCTGAACAAGAGAAGGTTCTCCTGGAGGCTTATCGTATGGAGGGTGAAGCTGATAAATGGTGTACGTTGATCAAAAATGTGATGCCTGAGGAGGAGATCGAGGTGTTGGAATGGAAGGATTTATGGAAGATGTTTTTCGAAAAATATTTTCCGTGCACCCTCCGGCTTAAGATGGAAAGGGACTTCCTTTCCCTCAATCAAAAAGATGAAGAATCTGTTGGAGCATATGAGGAAAACATCACACGGCTTGCACGATATGCTTCCAACTTTGTCGTTACCCCTGAATGCAAGGTTGACCGCTTCTTTGGTGGGATGAAGCCTAGCTTGCGGAAAGCATTAGTGATCCATGACTTCGACATATATGAGGAAATTTTCCGATGTGATCTCAAGTTCGAAATGGAGATCGAGGAATCATAGTGGTATCATGGGGACAAGAAGCTTATGGTGCACTTCAATGTTGGAATTCCGATGGATAAATCCAATGGTGTTAAGAAGATCTTGCACCCCACTTGCCAAACATGCAGGAAGAAGCACCCTGGAAATTGCCTTAAGTGGACGAGGAAATGATTCAGGTGTGGAAGAGAAGGGAACCTAGATGTTAATTGTCATCAAGAAAGACTCGCCGCTGCGACAGAGGAGAGAAACACTTTGTTCGTACCTCAACGCATTGTTCAATGCTACAAAGTCAAAGAACCAGGTCATTTTGCAAATCATTTCCCTAATCCAAGGGTTTTCGGAGGTGACCAACAACCTCCAAGGAAACAAAGAAGAGCTTTTTCCATCACTTATGCCGAAGTGAACCCCGACAACGAAGTGGTGACAGGTACAATAGTTATTCATTCAAGAATAGAGAATATACTTTTTGATTCAGGTTCTATGCATTCTTTTATATCTCGAATGTTTAGTATAACAATCCCAGCCCCAGCACAAACTCATGGAAGTGAAGATGTCGTTGAGTATGGAAAATGGGGCAATCATTTCATCCCATGAATATAATTCCTCTCCTATTATAATCTATGGAATGAATTTATTGGGGAACCTAATCATACTTCCTATAGTGGAATTTGATGAAATTCTCGGAATGGATTGGATTTCATTATATAGATCCAACACAAATTGTCGGGAGAAAGAAATCACACTCCATATGGAGAATCGACCCCCGATTCTTTACAAGTGTAAGTAGGAAGATGAATATCCTTTAGTTCCATCATCTCAATCATGTATATTACTACCCTATGATCATGCGTATTTGGCTTAGATGATTGAGTCTATTGAAGAAACCATCCTTGAAGAAATGCATATTGTGAGGGAATTCGCTGATGTGTTTCCTGAGGAACTGCTTGGTCTTCAAGCTAGAAGAGATGTTGAGTTCTCAATTGAACGTACACTTGGGGTGCTGCTAATATCCAGGACTCCATATATAATGTCTGTTGTTGAGCTTGAATAGCTGAAGAAACAACTACAAGAGAATCTGGTTAAAGAGTTTATACGCCCAAGTGCTTCACTGTGGGGTGCACCAATCCTCTTCGTCAAGAAGAAGGATGGGTCAATACGGCTTTGCATCGATTATCGTGAACTTAACAAAATAACTATAAAGAACAAGTATCCTCTCCCAAGAATCTATGACTTGTTTGATCAGCTGTGTGGAGCACAATACTTCTCAAAGGGGGATTTGTTGTCGGGATATTATCATGTAAGGGTGAGGAAGGAAGATGTCCCCAAGACTGCTTTTCGTACAAGATACAGGCACTATGAATTCATAGTAATGCTTTTCAGACTCACCAAATCTCCAGAAATCTTCATGGACATAATGAATAGACTCTTTAGAGATTACCTCGACAAATTTGTGGTAGTCTTTATAGATGATATTCCAATATACTCCAAAACCAAAGAGGATCATGAGGAGCATTTAAGAACTGTACTAGAGACTTTGCGCAAGGATAAGCTCTATGAAAAGTACAACAAGTGTGATTTCCAGTTAAAGGAGGTCTCATTTTTGGGATATATCATCACAAGCCATGGGATATCTGTAGACCCCTCCAAGATGCAATTGAGGGATGGTCGAGGCCAACATCGGTAACAGATATCCGTAGCATCTTGGGGTTAGCTGGATATTATTGACGATTTGTGAGAAATTTCTCACGATTGTCCAACCCTCTTACCAAGATAATTGAAAAGGGAGTAAAGTTTTCTTGGATTGATGAATACGAAGAAAGTTTCAAGGAGTTGAAAAGGAGGCTTATCACTGCGCCCATGCTCACTTTACCCACAAGTGGGTAACTTTTTGTGGTATTCAGTGATGCTTCATAGAAAGGCTTAGGTTGTGTGCTGATGAAAAGTGATAAATTGATAACATATTCCTCAAGGCAGTTGAAAATCAATGAGCGAAACTATCCAACACATGATCTAGAGTTGGCGGCTTTGATCTTTGCTTTGAAAATCTGGCGGCATTATCTCTATGGAGAGAAATGTGAGATATATAATGACCATAAGAGACTTAAATATATATTCACATAGAATGATCTTAATATGCGCTAGAGAAGATGGATAGAGCTCATCAACTATTATGATTGTTCAATACATTACCACCCTGGGAAAGAGAACAAGGTGGAAGATACCCTAAGTAGAAATGACCCAGTGATTCTATCAATGATGTGAATTAAGAAGGATCCAATCTTATTAGTCTTGATTAATATGTACATGGGAATAATAGAGAATGGAACATCATCAATCTTTCACAAATGATTGCTCAACTGTCTCTTTTGGAAAGGTTAAAGGATGCTCAAAAGGATTATGTGGGAATTCATGAAAAAGTGGAAGCTATCGAAAAAGGGAAATCCTTAGAGTTTAATGTTAATGAAGAAGGAATTGTGCGGTTTGGGAAAAGACTATGTGTTCCATCAAGTCCGGAGTTGAAGAAGGAACATTTGGATGATGCAAAGAGTTTAAATTTCTCTATTCACTTAGGGAGCACAAGGATGTATTGAGATCTCCGAGAAAACTTTTCGTGGGATAATATGAAGTAGGAGATCACTGGATATACATCAAAGTGCCTGGTGTGTCAGTAAATGAAGGAAGAGAGGAAGAAGTCTAAGGGGATGATGCAACCATTTCCCATACCAGAATGGAAATTGGAGAACATCACCATGGACTTTGTCTCCGGACATCCAAGGATATCCAAAGGCAACAACGCATTCTGGGTTGTTGTGTATCATCTTACAAAGACAGTACACTTCATTGATCTTCGGGAGGATTTCTCTTTGGATCAACTGGGACAGATATATATCAAGGATGTGGTAAGATTTCATGGAGTACCACTATCTATTATGTCTGACCGAGATCCAAGATTCACCTCTATGTTTTGGAAGAGTCTTCAACATGCTCTAAATAATGAACTGAACTTCAGTACGGCCTATCATCCTCAAACTGATGGCCAATCCAAGTGGACTATTCAAACACATGAGGAATGGTTGAGAGCATGCTCAATGGACTTTAAAGGAGGATGGGATCAACATCTTCCCCTGGTTGAGTTCTCTTATAATAATAGTTTTCCACTCGAGCATCCAAATTGCACCATATGAAGCCCTGTATAGGAAAAGGCACAGAACACTAGCATGTTTGAATGAGGTCGGTGAAAGTAATCTACTTGGACTATAAATGGTCGAAGAAATGGTGGAGAAGGTGAAAACTATTCAGTAGCATATCAAGGCAGCCCAGATTCGACAGAAGAGTTATGCAGATAATCGTCGATGAGACCTTGAGTTTAAAGTTGGAGACATGGTGTTTCTACGCATATCTCCATGGAATAAGGTCATGAGGTTTGGACGGAAAGGGAAGTTATGTACAAGGTACATCAGCCCCTTCGGGATTCTTGATCGTGTCGGGGCTGTGGCCTATCGACTAGCACTTCCACCTGCCATGGACACAGTACATGATGTCTTTCATGTATCCCTCTTAAGGAAGTACATACTGGACACTTTCCATTTACTCTATTCTGAGGAGGTACAATTGGAAGATGATCTCTCTTATGAGGAGAAACTAGTGAAGATCATAGATCGTTGAGAAAAAGTTATACGAAACAAGACAATTCCCCTCGTGAAGGTTTTGTGGAGAAACCACAAGTTTGAAGAAGCGACTTGGGAATCAGAGGATATTATGAAGCTGAGTTACCCACATTTGTTTTAGTGTGGGAAAAAGAAAATTTCGAGGGAAAAATTTCTTAAGGGGGGATTATTGTAACGACCCAAAGTTTCATTAATGGAAATACCTCTTGATATAATCAAATGTCTCTTTATGTTTATATAAAATTTCAACTCTTTTGGTCTTACGTTATTAATTTTTGACCGTTTCTAATATAGTCGTTGAACAGTGATCACATGATTAGTATAAATACAGTACTTTAACAAATCCATTTTACTCAGACAAAGGAAGAGATGGCCTCATCCAGTAGAATTGCCTTATACTAAGCCCATTTGTCAGAGATCTGAAAAGAGGTGGTGTCTTTGTGGTTCTCTATTGACCAAGCCCAAGCTGAGCTTTATCAAGTCAAGATCGAACATGACCGTCTACGGAAAAAGTTGAAGTTGATTGAAATTACCACTCGAGTGATGTTATCCGCGCTACCCCAAGAGTCTGTCACCATCGCACACCTTACACTTAGGTCTTCTACAGCTGTTTTAAGGGGTTATGTAACAAATAATTAGTATTATGTTCATGTACATTATTTTTTGTATATAATAATGAATATAATTTCTAATAATTTTTAATACATTGTAAATAGTTTTTAAAGTAAAAATGGTGTGTTTAGTTATTTTATTAAATAAAGGGATTTTTGAATTAAATAATATTTTAATAAAATAATAATTTTATTATTAAATTAATTTTTATTAAATATAAATGATCTTATAATTTTATGAATGGAATTAAAATTTTTATTAAGGTTTGAATTCCATTTCTATCAAAACTCATGAATTTTGGATAAATGTCGGTTCTTATTTTATAAATGAAAATTAACATATTTATAAATTTCTTTAGGAAAAATAAATGTTATTTTTGGAATCAGGGCATCGAAATTATGCAACGGTAAATTTTTCATAATTTTCTAAGATAGTCAAATTTTTTGGTAAAAATTAAATACCGTTTAAATATATAATGTGTTTTATGACATCATAATGACCCAATAGCGATATAATAAAATACTATAATCATTATTTTCTTCCAATATTTGTTTTACCATTAAAATAATGTGATTTTGGATTTGTTTGACTTACTTTTCAAAGCATTAATGGACCCCTCAAGACTTATTGAACACCTTGCCTTTTTATATTATTTTCCATGGGAGTGTGACTGACATCCACATAAGCAACCCTAATATTTTAAAAATTTCAGACTTTGGACTTACACAATATTTTTTTCCTCTTCCCTTTTCCAAAACCCATGGGCAAAAACCATGGGATGGTTTGTGGTTTGGGTTAAATTAATGTAAGGGGACCCAAACCTAAATAATAAATAATTCCCTCACCATTCCTATATAAACCCACCCAATCTCCCACTTCCTCATCACTAAAAGAGTTTGGAATTCGTCCAAACCCTGCCCTACTCTCTCTAGAATCCTCCCAAGGTGCCCCAAGCTCCCAAGAAGCCTCTCAGAATCCTCTCTCTTGCCTTTGGAAGCACACTTCCATGTAAGGGTTTTTCTTCCTCTAGCATTTTTGTCAATTTTCTTTAAGTTGTATTTCCCTTTTAATTTAAATTATGAATGTTGGGGTATGGTTTCACACCTCCCCCATACTTCCCTATTATTGTTTTAATGATGGGAGACCCATTTCTCCCTCATTAAATGCCTCCCATGTACACCCGTTACTATGCCGAAATTCTGAAAGGAACATCTCTCTCCTCTTTTACATTCTGGCAATACTTTTGTATCACGAATCTAAATTCCATTAAAATTGTTGAGACATGTACCTATATGACCTATTTAATGTCCATTACATGTAAATATGATGAGTAACCCCATTATCTCTCATCAACCATTTTTATGAATTCTTATGTCACGCCGTTATGCTACCGAAATCGCACCGATTTTCTAAGACAATGCCATTGTGTAGTGAATACCATGTCCATTTCTCCTTCAAGGGTATTCACCTTTATCCACATTTACTTATTGATTACAAAGTTTCATCTATGTATTCCAAATTCTATTATCATGTAATAAATAATTATGTTTTATGAATCCATGTTTTATGATCCATGTTGCACACTTATGCATGAAATGAAATGTTTAAGAAGGGTGTGCCCTTATAGCGCTCCAATGCATTGGGTAAAGTATAGTATCATGATAATCCATGTGCAATGAGTGTTGACTCATGCTAATTCAAGTTCAATGAGGGTTTACTTGTTCTTTATGTTCAATGGGTATTAACTCATGCTCTATGTGCAATGATCCTTGGCTCATGCTAATTCCATGTTCAATGTTGTTGCCACATTTCCATGTTATGATTATCATGCTTTATCATGCATTTATGTTCATATTTCTTGTATTCTCTATTGATTTGCCTATTTTATAACATGTATTGTACTCCTCATGTTATTCCATTTGTACTTCCTTACATGGATTTATAGCTTACCCTTTTCTTGTGCATGTCCTTAGGTTATCCCATGAAATGCTATGTACGAGGGAATATAGTGGTCATGTAAAGGAATTTTTCAATAACAAAGTTGTATTTCATGTTTTATGTTTTTTATGTAATGATCCCAAGACCCAAAGACACTAAACCTCTAGATATTCTTTGTTTTATAAAGTGATGCTTTATGTAATAAATCATGTTTAAGTTTGTAATAAAAGCAGGGTTGTCATAATATAAATGTTTTAAATGTTAATTAATCAATTAATCGACATGGATAAAAAAACATAGTACCATTAATGCATTCCTGGTTGAAAAATGGTTCAAGAAAAATTATAGAATAAACTATGAAGATAAATTTTCACTAATTATAAAGATAAAATCAATCATAATTCTAATATACATTAAGGGTTACCATAAAAACTATATTTAGATAATGGATTTCAAGGAAGGGTTCTTCAATTTGACCATTCAATAATATTTCAATTTAACACAAGATTAAGCGGTTTTACTCTAGAAGATATAATAATGGTATGAAAATTATAACAATCCATTTATATATTAACATAAGCTTCAATTTTAGGGAACATTATATTTGATGAATCCATAAAATAATTTTGTTTCTTAAATAATTAATGTGAAACATGTTCGTATAAATGTTTTAGTGGTAGTCTCATTTTTTAATAATTGTATGTGTTAATGAAAAATTAATTATGAAAATTGAAATCCTAGTCTTAATGTATTTTATGGTTATGATTACTAAGTTATTCTCCCTGAAAGAGATAGAAAAAGGAACATATATTCATGGGATCATGATCCATAATGAATTATCTAAGAGGATATTTATCATAAGAAATGGTACACATTATTTCAACATTCTAATGTTATTATGTATAAAAAACAACTAATTGAAATTATTTCCAATTTTACATGGAATTAATCCATTATTGATAATTTATACTTCATCACATAAAGAAATATAGAGGATACCAAGGATTCCATATGCATTTGTGATTGATCCAATCATGTATGATATGATATGTAATGGGAGAGTTGTCACCTACACCATGTGTTCTATTAGAAGGAAAAAATATTTCCTTATTGATTGTCATTGGATAACAGTCAAGAATATCCCCCAATATATAATGTGAGCTATGTATCCAAAAAACATAGTTTTACATTGAGTAAAAAACAATTAATTTCATAATAATTCTTTTAGTGTGACCTATAATGGATTCCTAATGAAGTTACAAAATTTTAGAGGGTGTTTGGAGATTATTTAGAGCTTGTAACCCAAGATAGCATAATAAGCCACAAGGATTAATTGTTATTAAAAACAATGTCACTCATCTGAAAAAATTTATCCTAACTAATTGAGGTATTTTAAATAGATTTGTAGGGAATATGTCTTTACCTATCCGTGCAACCATGGCCACACACCCATGAAAATACTCTATAGTTTCTAGTATTTGAATATATCATGGGGGGACATGGTTTCTCATACCATGCATCCAAATTGTGTGAGTAGAAACCATGGGGAGTGGCCTAAGCATGGATGGTTCATGTTTTAAAAAAATGTGTAGCCAAACCATGTGACCCCTAAAAATTTGAGTAAAAATATTATTCACCCTTAAAATTCATCTAAACATAATAATTATTCATATTTCCTCTTATATGCAGAAACATTTCCCATTATCTATCAGGGATATATCTTATGCTAGAAATATTTATATATTTTTTATCTTAAATTGGAATCAGGATTTGTGTTTCTAATTCTATTACTCTCGGTAAGTGCTTCTATCATTATGAACAGATCATCATTTGACTTCCTCCTAATGATGCTATTTTGATGTTGGCTCATATAAAATATTTTTGGATATGATCCATTGTTCTATTTTGTTATTATCGTAGCCAAATATAGGTCTAATAATGTATGGGGAGATATTTATATGACTTATGTTTTTTTCCTATTAGTTTTCAATAAAAGTCTCATTATTAATAATTTATTTTAAAGGTGCACACAATGGATTCACCAGGTGATGCTTCTTAAAAAAATATTTTATTATTCTCATTTTTCTCATATTATAAATCAATATGTATACATTCTTCTAGTGTCGTTAGAGGTTCATATTATAATACCTTCCACCCAATTACGTTGAATACATTTGGATTGCACATTTCCCCTTTTTAGACATTATTTCGGAGTGTTTCCCACTATTCCTTATTAAGGTAAGTGTTATGTATTAATTAAATGAAATATTAAATGTTAATTAGAATCTATATTATGATATATAACTCTTTATATACTTTTATAACAAATTTAATTGGTTGAACATCCCAAATAACCTTGTCACCATATATTAAAGGTAATTGTAATGACCTAATAGATTATGAAAATGAATGTATATTGTTAGATATCACTTGGAAATGACAAAATCTAATTTAATTGATTATTTTTTTCATCATCACATCTCACCTTGTCATGTTTTTTGATAGAAAAATGAATGAACCGGTTAAATGATCTAATTTATTGAGTATTACATGTCCTATGATTAAAGATGATATAAATGTAATATGTATAAGGTGATTATTATATATATACCATATAATAATAATAATAATAATTATTATTATTATTATTATAGCGGTTATACTTGTTCCATCCTTGGATTCGTGAAGGAATTCCATGATAACTCATAGGATGACATTCTGATTCAAGGAGTTAGTTTCCGAGGGAGATAACCAACATTGAACTTGGTCCTTGTACACTAAACAATTACTAGTAAGTATTTGTAGGAACCCTTAACTATCTTCTTAGATATTAGGATTACATTGATACACTCCATGGTTTTACATTGTATTCATTCAACACATGGTTCCATGGATTCCCCCCATTACGCCCAGTCAGTATTATCCCATGAGAACCATAGATGCGATCCTTGGTCTTAGTTACAATCATTTACAATTTAATTACTTAAGTGTTACCCTATGTATTACACTATGACCCCTTAACTTGCAGACATATTGATGTACTACTAGGGGTTGGTTGACCCCTGTGGTTAAAAACGACTTATTTATACCATGGATCATTTTTATTCATTATTTTTATCTATTTTACTGTCAATGAAACCTTTTCATGATTTATATATATATATAAACTGAACATCAATGAAATAATTATGTAATTTCATATTTGAATACATTAAAATCTAAGGATGAATCATGTATGACTTATTAATTTGGCATTAATTTTCATTTATATATACCTGTATATTGATCATTTTATATTCGCAAACTATATTTTACAAATTCCATTAGGGGTGGATTAATAATATTTTTCTAACATAAAATATGGAATTTTATTGGTACCCTAGAAGAGTATATGATTATATGTATGGTCAAGGGGTAGTTTCCCTTCTTAGAAACATGACATGCTTTCTTTCTTGCATAGGTTGGATATGTTTATAGAGGAAAGGGTCGGTGCTCGATATTTTGGGATAGTTTTTGGTCTTTTAGAACATTTATACATCATGGTTTGTACTATTTGTATGATTTCATGTATATATGTTTTCCTATTTTTTAAATACATGAAATTACATCATCATATTTTTTAGTTGATACTGTTCATATTTTGGATTGATTATTTTTTATGGTTGTCTACATTTTTCATTTGCATCCATTATTATTTATTAATTATTATTCTAAAAAAATTGTAATTCATTTGTTGTTATATATCTATTGTAATTCAATCTCACTAAATGGAAATTTCCCTTCACTATCACACTATATACTGTTGTTTATATTCACTAGCCTCTAACATATGGGGAGGCATGATTGAGGCCATATATCCCCCAGATCAAGGAACCATTGAGTGGAACTCGGTTTCAGATGTCACAAAGTGGAATCAAATAGGTCATCTTTTATTATGTATAATTAATTGGTAATACAGACAAGATGTTAGGAACATGTTATAATAAGGTAAAAACCCATTATTAGGAGTATCTAATGAGTGTTTGGGGTTAATACGATGTCATTAAGGAAAGATAAATTATTGTTATGGTTGTTCTTATTATAGTTGATACAATTTCAGAATTGTGTGTTGTACAAGAGTGTGTTATTTTAAAATGATTTATGGATATATACCATGGCATGGTATAGTACATATCATTGTTAAAATCATCATTATAGACACCAAGAAGTCACATGCCATGCATATGTCATTCTATATAGGTGCATTTCATTTCATGAAAGAAATTTTTTTGTGTAACTTCTAGTTACTATTATTATGTATTCCTAAATTACCTATTTTTACTATGATTTGGTTTAGTTTTGATTAAGGGTGAATTAGGATAAATAATTAATGTTTTAAAAATCAATGGCTTAGTGCATGGTTGTAAAACGTTTTTCCAAAATACTACACCCACTCAGGGAAAAGTGTCCAATCCCTGACAGTGGAATTTGGTATGGATTTCAAACAGTTTGAAAAATTGTGTGCCCTTTTAGAATAAACTATACAACCAATTTTAAAAAAGTGAACGCCTTGGGTGAATGGTTTATTCTAACCTTGTGTACCTTCCTTTTAAACCATTCATACATGTTATTTTCATCTGATATTTATTTTAAAATTACCAAAACCCTCTTTTTACATCCCCAAAGGACCATTACGACCCATAACAAGTTCATATTCCATGGAGGATCCGAAGAGAATTTATTGGTCCCTACGAACCCTCCCAAAAGAATATCAATTCTTAAAAAATGATGGTTGATCCTCTCCGTGTTATATTCTTCTTACAATTTAGTATCTCCCTCTTTCTCCTCTTTTCCCCATAATGATTTTCGATATCTATGTTCATGTGAAGATATAATATGATCAATTTTCGGATCCTAAACTAATGTATGATTAGCCAATACAGTTTTTATCAGTCTCCATTGATAATTCCTAATTAGGGTTAGGAGTTTTGAAATTTAGATATTCCAAGGTAGGTGGTTCCATCCTGATACCCAATTTTTATTAACCCTAACACACATGATTTTAATTAATTTTTTGAATTCAAATAAATGAATTTTATAATTGAAATTACATTCAATTGAATGTTTAGTCACCTAATTCTATTGAATTATAGGTTTTTGGAACTTTAATATTCAGCATGAAATTGGGTAAACCGCCAATTCCAATGAATTGGGGCATGATTGTGAAATTGATGGAAAACTATAAAGACATAAAATTTTTAATTTAAAATTTGAAAATTTTGGAATTTATTTCAATTAAATTGGTAAAAAAATTTGGAATTGAATTGTGAAATTAAATTAGGAATTGATTTCAAATTAATATGGGAGAAAAAGGATAAAAATATTATTAATGAATCTTGAAAGTTTTATCTTGGAAAATGCATGTTTTGATTAAAAATATGTTTTGGTTATTTAATATAAAAATGGGATTTTTGAAATCTGATAATGGGATTGAATTATATTTTAAGTAGTCATAAATTAAATTTCCCATAATTAATTTTCACTAGATAACATTAAATCCAAAGAAATTAGTGAGTTATTATAGAGAAACACTCTTGGTTGGGAATCCTCAACCATAATATGGAGTCATTAAAACTCTAACATAAACTATTTTGAAATTTATATTCTCTATTGGGATGATGATGATTCCTCTTTGACCAATTTTACGGGATGTCTATACACATTATCATTATCATTATACAAGTGCGCGAGGATCCCATAACCTGGAACTATCCAACCACTTGGTAGATGACCATGTTTCTATATTATTTATATATGATATATTAATGTTTTCCAATGTTTCTAAATTATATTATATATATTATTTTTTATACAGAATAATTTATATAAATTTTTAATTTTATTCTTTTGAAAAAATTATTGCATCATTCGAAATGTAATATATGATTTTTTTAATTGTGCTTTAGAAATTCCAAACTTGTTTATTTAAAATGGAAATATCATTCATTAGTTTAAAAAATGGTGTAATCTATTATGGAATACATGTTGAGACCCAACAAGGCTATTATCCCACACCTTCCAATATCCTTTGGTTATTTATATATTATCTTTTTCTAGGTTCGGTCAGGGGTAAAAAAACCCTAGGAGGTGGCTCTAACTATTAAAAGATGTACTTAGAGAGTTTCATCATTTTTTTAATGATAGTTACTTTCAGTTTCCTGGTAGTATTCTATAGTACATTATGTTATTTATTCTTGTTTGTTATTTGATACACTTCTCCCTATGGAGTTTTAATCTATGTATATTTTCTTGTTTACCATGGTTCCCCAATGTTTTAGAAAAATTATTACAACTTTCATTTTATATGATCTAGGTGATAGTTTCTAACCTATGGGTATTAGAAACACCCTTCCATCCATATCAGTTATTGATTAGTTATTGGGCTTCCTGAGTACATATTCTGGTTATTGAAAATTTGGTATCAAATTTCTATCTTGAGCTTTTCCTTGAGGTCAATATACTATCGTGTAATCTTATCGGGGTATAGGAGGTAGTTGTGATTGAGTTATTCGCATGCTCTCACTGGAATTAACCTTATGTATCTATGGGTGGTATGTGAAAACATCTTTTTGATTATTTATAATCATTTATTTTTTTTATTTGGATATGTCAAATCCAAATACTATTTGTCTATATCATGGAATTAATTTCTTGTGTTGTTCTATTTGATTGTTAATAATATATCTTATTTATTTATTAAATGATGTTCTGTAGAATCATTCCATTAATAAAAAATGTTAATATGATATAATAGGAAGATATTGATGACCCTCAATGAGAAAATCCCCAGGTGGAATTGAGTTTAGTTGAGGTGATTATGCATATTTCCCATGCTCAAGGATAAGGACCCCACCAGTTCATATTCAAACTCCATTTGTGAAACCTTAGAGGGCCATTATCAGGGTTAGTTCTAAAGAGTTCATTCAATAGAGTCCACCATCCTTAAATGGAACAAATTATCTACATGTGGTTTTAGAATTGTTGAATAAGAAGTAACATTTATTCAGGTACTTACCGTCACATGATAAAATAAGGAAAAATCGTCCACTTTCATGCTTGATTGATTGAGACAAAGATAGTGGAACACTATGGTTATGGGGAATAAGCATGAGGGATTAGAGTGGTAATACATCAATGTTTTTTTTTCACAAAACATTTGTCTTTATAGTGATGTAGTTGGACATGATACAATGTTTTTCAGGCATTAAAATGCTGACAAGATCGGGATAGTGTACGCAACCCATTTTTTCTGAGCATATGAATTTCCCACAAGATATAACATTGCATGAGAATATTATTACTCACATTTTGGAGTTAGGACTATGATATGATATTCATTATGATATTTTCTTGATTAATTTTCTATCATATGAAGATGTGATGGACAGAGCACTGGTGGTCGAAATGGACCTGGCTAGAAAGTTAGAGTTATCAAGAGTTTCTATCTCTCTGGGTGGTAGCATGGGTTCACTTATGGGAAAGAGGAAACATGATGGTTCTTTTAATTGTACTCAATCTTAGTGTCATTATAGACATCATGTGTTTCCTTGAAGAGGCAACTTTATTTTATAATAGTGTTGAAATCTATGGAATTCAATGAGGTTCTTCACTAAGGCACCCAAGGTATGTGGTTCGTGAAGATTCATAGGACATTTTCATTAGTTATTACATATCTATTCTACTCTTAATAGTATCATAGAACTATTAGTTCTTTAAAAAACTAAATTGAAATCAGATTCATTAATGACATTTGGGTTGCAGCTACAGACATATGGAAAGAATCTTCATCAGGGAGTAGAAGAGTCTCTAGAGGAATTCGATACGAGTCCAATGATTGAAAGAGGTACCATTACTATAGATTCATCATCAATGACTTCGGTTTTTAATATTGGTGAATTTAGGTTGTTTATTTAAACCTATGTTATTAGTATTCTAAATATTTCTATGAGTAATTTGACTTATGTGATGAATACTAATACACCTCTTAGCTTAAAAAGAGAGTAGGGATTTTGTAGTCTTGGTTGTATTTTCTATCTATCATATGTAGATATTTCTTAGAGGTTTATGGTTCTCTATATGAAACAATGAGAATTAATATTCAAGATGAATTTTCTAATTACCAATAAATTCTATATTGCTTGTTATCTTTTACAAGTCACCACTACTGCACAAAATGTTGTTTGTCATTTCTTTCAAGGACAGTAACACCCAAGGTTGAGAAGTCCCAAACCATCTTATCTAGTGATGGGAAAAGTGATATCTTTGATTAATATCTATCTAGAGAATGAATCCTTCAGTGATGATCTCCCACCAATGGTCATCAAGTTTCCAAATGTGCTCCCATCTAACTTCACTATTTTTTACAAGTAAGGGAGTTAGAGTTCTCTTTTGACATTGGTCCTAGTACTCAAACAATTTTTTCTCCTTAATTCCACATAGAACCAACTCAAATTAATTAGATGAAGACATAGATAGATGATATTCTACTAAAAGGCTTTATATTCCTGAGTGTGTAAACTTGGGTGGTATCAATTCACTTCAGTAAGAAGGATTATGGTGAACTATTAAGTTGAGTGGATTATCTGTACCTATCTAATATTTTACAAATGGAAATCCCTTTCCTATAATTGTTTCATATAGTATTATAAATATAATAAGATAACAATAAAATATTTATAAATTAATATTGAATAAAAAATATTTATTTTTAGATGTAAAGGAATCTATAATAGTCGAATAGTATTCTTACCTTTGGAATAGTAATAGGACCATTATGTATATATAAAATTTATGCATCTTATAAATGAAAGTATTAGTTAATTATATCATTCTATATGAAAAGAAATTAAAATTTATTAAATATGTGTTAGTAATATTTTATGTTATAAATATTTAATTATATATTTATAATTAATATAATGATATAAAAAATATTATCATAAAATTTATTCATAAATTTATTATTTTTTTACGATTTAAAAATAATTTTATAATTATTTATTTAATTTTTTAAAGTTTTATAAAATCATTTATAAATTTAAAATAGATATTTTTCAAATGAATTATGATTTTAATTAGAATTTAAATTTATAATATTTATAACATTAATATCATAATATGGATTAAATTTTTAATTTTAAACATTGAGAAATTTTTACGAGGAAATTCTGGGATTTTGTTTAAATAGTTGAATTTTTAGTGAAGAGTAAAATACAAAAATTTAGTATATATATATATATATATATTATATGTTATATATACTCTTCCATGAGTCAACTCTTATATAATCATAGTTATCTAAAACATACCTTAATTATTTTATTATATTTTTTTAATATTTTTCAAACTATACATAGTCTTGAGCCAAAATAATTACCTTATAAAAGGAAAATGGGAAACCACCCCTCACATACACTATAAATACCAACCCTCACAAACTCATCACCTCACACCATCAAATAATTGAGCCTAGTCCAAATTCTATTGAATAATATTATGAACCCACTCCACACAAGCATGATCTCTTGGTCTAACAAAAAGACTGAAAATTGTTCGCTATGTTAGTTCTCAAGGAGGATAAATTCAAGAGGTAAATTCCTCATACTTTTCATTTAATTGATTTTCATGTTATTTTATTTTATTAATATCACCTAACCTCCTATAATAAAAATAGAATGGCATATCCATTAACTTATATATAAAATAATGTTATTTTGCTAATAGAATAATCCATCATCAGACCCCTTATTCCCTCCCTTTTGTTATAAAAATTAAATGGTCATCTATGAGGCATTGATTCATCGACATTATGGATGAAAATATTTTATTTCCCATTATTTCATTCAAATCTAGTCTTAAAACCGATATAATGAATATAATATGTCGAAAATTTAAATTTTTTTTATCCTTTTAATATTCTAGAACTAACATATATATAATACTATATTGGTAAAAAATGATTTAATTGTGATCTAAAAATGGATAAAATTAATCTAAATGGTTATTATTAACATGATATTAAATTATTCATCCTCATATCATGAAAAAAAATAATATATAAGAGAAATTAAAATTATTTTTTGGTAAAAAAATAATTTCAATTTTGGATAGTTATACTCATTCTCTGTAAACATTAATACTCATAAGTAATAGAACCGGTCATGAAGACATTGAAAATCACCACTCCTGAATGATGAAATTAAACATTATAACTCATCCAAAAAATTATAACTAATCCTAATAAAATTATAATAAATAACATAAATTTATGACTAGCTCTAAACATGTTAATTAATGAAATTAACTATGTTATTTAGGATATTAATATCATGTGTAGAACTATTTAGCATAAAAGATAAGGGACCCATTTTTAACCTCTATATTTCTATTAGGTAATGTTTTCTCTCTATTTTTCTAATGTTGATTTTCTTTATTTTTCTTATTTCTTTAGTTTTTTTCATATGTTCCCAAATAATGTATCCAAATCATATCTTGATTTTCTAATGGGGTAATACATATTTTTGTGAGGTCTCCCTCTCTAATCATTCTAAAATGAAAACACGATTGATGGGAACATCTCAATTTCTTACCCTTTTTTCAAGTGCACAAAATAATCTATTTTAATCCACCATTATTTTTCAAAAATAAATTATTTTATCATGAATATATATCAAAGTTAATTTTTTATTTTGTACAAACCATATATTTATTTTTATTTAAAATAATCTATAATATTTTTATTACACCACATTATAGTGTCTTATTCCATAACATTCATAATCAATATTTTTACATATATACACTTATGTTCGACAAAAATTATCTTTTTCTAGGAATCTTTTTCCATATAAATGTCTATAAACTATTTTAAATCCTTACTTTCATTGATTCCATTATGATATTCCCTTTTATTATGTTATTTAACATGATTATGATACCCAATTCATACCATGGGTAACCCTTATATTTATGTTTGATTTCTTATGTATGATTCTTCATATAGATCACATATTCATGAACATTTTATAATGGGTGTGTCTATATATATCTCAAATTCATTGGGTAATGACTCATGAATGATATGTCATGTGAAACAGTTTCAGTGGTTAGCTATGACTCTAGCTCTATGTGCAACGGTCTTGGTGGTTAGTATTGACTCGTGCTCCATGTAAAATGAACCTCGAATCATCCTTAAGTCATATGTTATATTGTTTCCTAAATTCTATGATACCATGTTTATATGATTATACATTATACTTGTTATGAATCCTAATGAATATTAATGTTCCATGTTTTTTATTATGTCATTATGTTATTCTTTATAACCAAAGTGTTATCATTTATTCAGTTTCCTATTCCAATAATTGGATTTTTTAGCTCATTATTTTGTTCATTTATTCTCTAAGGTATCCTATAATGATTTATGGGATACATGGATTTTAGTATCTCCATATGATTAACAAATAAAATATCATTCATTTTGGTATAATGTTGTTTAATTATGTTTAAAATCATCCAAAGAAAATAGAAATTACAATCATTGATTTATATTTAATTATTAAGAATTCTTATAATCATATAGTAAAATGTTTAAAAGGATAAGTTAACTATAATTGGTATTATAGTAAGGATTAGTTACTTATTGTGATTGAGAATAGTGATATTTAGTAACATCTTGAGGGATAATACTATGTTGGAGAAAAAATCCCTAAATTTTGGATTGTATATATTAATTGTCTTATCAAGGAAACATATTTTTCTAGATAATACACATGGATATGTTTTTGGAATAGATGTACCTAAAAGTGAAAAATTTTACAAAGGTGTTCTGATCCTGATTCGGGGTAACATGGAACACAAAAATGGGCCTTACTACGCACCTGGTTTTACACTCCGATGGGATATTCTTTAGTATATTCATTAGAAAATTACGAACCATTATAAAGGGACCAAATATTTCCCATTAGAATGTATGTTTCGAAATAGATCTTGCATAAAAAATATTGAAACCTATTGAATCACAACTTATAATATACTTTTCCTTTACAAGTTTATCTATTTAGGATTAATGTTACATTTTATTATGCCTAATATTTAATTATTCAATCCCCCTAATTGTATATTATTTTTCTTAGTTAATGTCTTAGAATAGAAGAATGTTTTCCAAAATTTTATGTTATAGGAAATGTGATAATTTCCTTAACGATATGTAATATATGATAGGAATGGGTGCTCAGAACATTATGATAGTTCATTTTCAAGAAGATCATGTTATGAAAAATAATATGAATTTACTAGATCTCACTCTTATTAATAGATAAAATGTTGTAGTTGAGTACTTTATTTTGAAAATTACTCTCATGTTTATTAGATCTTCTAAAACCCTTTTCTTGGAAGAGTGGATTTACTCCATTGAAATGAAATTATTTGTCATCCAATTCATTAATGAAGAGAAATTTATATTAGTGGACTATCATTTGGATGAGAAATAGTATCAATGGTTGAAACTAATAAAAAATACTAAATCTAAGGGGATATTGAGTCCATGGATTGTGAGTAATTAAAAAACATGTTTTCAATAAATATTGTACCTATCCACTCTATATCAAGATGTAAATAGAGATCCTTAGACATAATGAGGAGGAAAATGATTCTATTTGTGATTATAAATATAATATTAAAAGTAATTCAAGATAAATCGTTGTATTTCTCAAGAAAATCTGATGTAAGGTGGTTCACTTCTTAAGATAACTAAAGATGATTCTACGATAATCACTTGAAATACGAGGATTTAACAACTATAAAGTGATTTTCTATTTCTCACATAAGGTTGAAATGGATATTAGAGACTCTCTATAGTCTCATGGTCTCAGTGACAAAGAGTGAAAAATGGTGTCTATTATGGGTAGATTAGTAGATAAATCCCATGATGGAAAAAATCCTAATATTCAATAGATAAATAATTTCAAAAAAACCATCCTCATAAATATATAAATGGAATAAATAAATACATTAAATGGGGAAAATGTGGAATCTTTTTACGATATTCCAAAGTTATATGTAGAATCTCACCAAAGTGGCAGAAGAAGGGAACGATCAGATCAAAACTCATCTTATAGTATAATTATTCAACTATATGGAACATTGGTATTATGGAAACCAATTATAGTGACCTTATATTTTTATACATTAACAGTGCGTCACTTTTTAATAGTATATAAAACATTATACAAATATATTCCCAAATAATGTATTTGTTTATTGCATTTGGAAACTAGAAAAAAAATATTCTCACATAGTGATAGATATTAAATGTTTCATATGATGATCATCCCCCTTAGTAAATATTATTACAATCATTTATTCATAACATGGGGAAAAATATTAACAGTCTGACATCAAATTCTCAATAAGGGTAAATAAAGTAAATGTGAATGAATATAATGAACATTAGTGTAAAATAACGTGATCATGATCATTATAATATCATACCCGTCATATATAAGATCATAAATATGTATCCTAGAATAAAGGATTGTAGTTCATGGGACCTGAATCATAAGAAAATAAAGATCATAATACCTAAATTCATAAAATAGTAATGAGACATTGAATGGCGGAATACACATCATTGTATAAAATAATGAACATGTATAAATATAAGCAGGTTCACACATTATGTCAAGGACAATAAATTAAGCCCCCTTATAGGCATATGGTCATGGATCTAGGTCCACACATAATGTAATGAACTTGAAATTAGGTTCATTGATAAGATTATGAAGTCTCTATCTGGTTCACGATTAATATAGTGAAAAAATAATAAGGATCACTCATATCATTGTGAACATGTAATCTAGTTCATGCATAGACATATATACATACAGCATGGTCAATAAATAACATTAGGAACATGTAATCATGTTAATTCATAACATTTACACTCATGAGTCATCTATCATAACCGAATTAATTGGAGATAGATATAGGTCTTACTCATCTCATATTAAAATAATTCATTAATTTTCCACAAGATAATATAACATCCATCATATAATTGACTATAAAAAAATATTTTTCTGAAAAATGACCATTTTTATCCCATGATATAAAATGGGTATCATTAACATTTCCTCACATTATATCCTATATAAATTTAGTAGGATTAAAAATAATTTCCTCAAAAGCGTAAATCCTGAAAATAAGTGGTTTCAAAATCATATAACTTCAATAATAGAAATGGTTTTGTTAATTATCATTTCATCAAAACATAAAATATTCATGAAGAGATATGAATGGATCCTCTGGATCGTTTGCTGTAATGGAATGATAAAAATCAATGGATGTCATATTATTTGGAAAATAACATTAAAAAATATTTTGAAAACATTTATAGAGGAAAATATACTTTAATCCTTGAAAAAGTATATTTAAAACATAAAACCCATTTGAAAAATATTTTCATAAAAATAAACATGACATATGATAAAGACTAATTTGAAAACCTTTTGGAAACTTTTTTCCACGAAAACATATAAATATATATTTAAAATGATTCAAAACAATTTATTTGAAAATACATTAAAACTTATTAATAAGTTTTAATATCATTTTAAAACCATTTTCCTTAAAAACACATATAGACGCCTGAAAAAAATCTGAAATAAATTTTTCTAGCCAATGATTTTGAAAACATATAAAGCATGAAAAATTTTTGAAAAAATTTCTTTGATGATTACTTCTAAAAAGATTTTCTTAACAATTATCCGTTTAAACATGTAAATGAAGATTCATAGAAAATACATTTGAAAAAACCATACATTCCATATGAGATAAGAAGAACATTCCATTTTGAAAATAAATGGTTGGAAAAATTAATTATTCAGAAAGTTACAATAATATTTCATTGAAAAAATAGGAAAAAAACACACTAACTATAAAAATAACATTTATTTCTTATCTTAGAAAATTTTAAAATTCTTGGAGACCATAACTACAAAAAATATGTATGAAGGAACACATATTTCCCACCGAAGGGAGGGTAAAGTTTAAATTTCATAAAAACACATTATTAACTATTTTATAAACCAAAGAGTAGAAAAATGTTACCCATAAAAGAATAAATAATGAATATTTAGAGGATAATATTATTAAATATCTTTCAGAACATGTGAATAAAAATATTTCATCAATGGAGGCATAAACATAAACAATCTAAAAAAGTGATGAGATTATTCCAATAAACTCTTACAACTTGGTAACATTGAAACACAATCCCCATTTAAGGAAACAAAATTAAATTTATCGTAAAATATTAAGGAAATAAGTTTATTCATGTTATAAATTTTTAATTGTAGTATATACATTAAATGTAAAAATATATTTTCATAACAAGGCTAGTGTCTTAGAGAAGGAAAATTGAGACAAAATTATTTTACCTATATCATAGTGTTTGATTAAAAAATATCATAAAAAAAATTCATAAATTTGATATTTAAATACCTAAGAATTTAATTATAAAAACTACTTAATACAGAAATGGGAAGTATACACACCAGATAGAAATAATGGGTGGTGAATAAAGCATATATCCCACGAAATCTAAAAGTGAGATGAAATACCCTTACCTTGTCTCTTGAATCTAATCGTACTCATATAGACCTCATGTTTAATAAATATAAATTGATTACACAAATATCAAATTAAAATATAATTACTTATAATGCTATATATAGTTCTATTATCACTTTATATTACCCACTTGTTAATAATTTTATGTTATGGATATGCTTTTGGTAATATTGACTTTGTTTTTAACATGTGTCTTAATATGTTATATATGTGTTCCTTGTATTTTTAATGAATTAAATAATATATAAATCGATATAAATATAATTTATATTTAGTATATTTGGAATATAAATTTCTAAAAAATATTGAACTATGAAATTTAATACCATGTTCAGGGAGATAGTATGCTATATGTACGTAAGAAAATTGTTTTTATCCAAAATTCATATTGAAAGAAAATAATTAAATGAATTTTATATATAATAATTCCAATATAATTATTTTATCATATATTAAAAAATGTCACTAATAATCCTTAAGACATTCCATTTACTGTGTGAACGAATCACATCACAATGAGGGTGGGGGGGGGGGGGGGTTGTCCACACTTACTCAAACGATATTATCATATTCACCTCCAATGAAAATTATAAAGATATGTGTGATAAAATTATTAAATAATATTAATGAAATGATTAATAAAATAAATAAAAATATATACAAAATTATTCCATCATAGTTTCTGCCATTAGAGGCAATAATGGAAATATGGAGAATCACTATTTAATTGGGAGGTAGTTCAACATATACAAATAAAAATTAGGATAATTACCCATTAAATGGATGTGTCTATAATTGTAGGTCAAACAATTATCATAACAACATATAATTATATTTCATAAAATGGTTTCTTTTATAATCATTGAATAATATTAATTTAGGTGGATGAGAAAAAAAAAGAATGGAGATTGAGGGAGGCTTTTTCCTCTTTATCATGTAACTGCTATTGGATTTCACCAAAGGGATATCATGGAAGGATTTATTAAAAAAGGAAGGACTCTATGATGATGGGATGGATTTTATGAGTATTTTTATGATCTTGTTTGAGCCAAAGTGGGTTGAGAGGTGTGAGGTCATTTGAGGAGGGGAGGCCTTTTTCTAGTGGGTGAGGAGTGCCACTCTTGTATATTTTAGGAAACGTCATTCCACCCACATTTTCCAATGGAATGTAAATATAATGCTATTCAAAAGATTATAATAGTGACTATAAGGTCTATATATGTCTATAAACTAGATTTTATACATGTTTATAGGCTATTTAGATCCTTTTTTAATGATTAGTCATTTGTTAAGCATAAAATTGCATTACTCGGTGTAATTAATTTTTAATAATTTTACTAATATTTTTTGTAAAATACTATGATGAAATTATTTTAAATGATAATTAATTATTATTCAAACTAAATAATAAATTTTCCAAATTACAATCATATATTTGGTCGATATTAATTTAAATTTAATCCAGTAACTGGTTCGACAATGTAGGTTCTTAAGGTAAAAACAATCAAAAGATTACAATGTTTTTATATCCTATTTGAAATTGAAATTGAATCTAATAACATATATTGTATTAATTAAAAATAAATATTAACTAATTAAACATTGATTATATTTTATAATATTATATAACTATATAAATAAATTATATCAAAAATTAGTTTTTAACTAAAATTTAGTATATTTCGCTATTTATTAAAAAAGAAAACATCCCATAATGATAACTGAAACCTACAATAACCTTATTATTATGATATAATATTAAATTTAATGTTTATATTGAAAAATTAAATGTATAAAATTTAAAAAAATTGATTTAAAATTGATTTTCTAGTAAAATGATGAATAAATGAATTAATAAAAATATTGGTTTTTAAAAAAAATATTGGGATCTTGATTATATTATGTCTATTAAATATGATGGATGTATATAAATAATATTATATTGAATATAGAACATATATATCACATTAGTATCACAATATAATTTTAAATAAATAATTATTTAGGGTAGTGTTTTTGATATAATAATAATTTCTTTTATATTCAAGCGGTTTTCATATACATTTATAATAAAATTTAACAAATGAACTCATTTGAAATTTTTATAAACCATATATTTTTATAATATAGTTATCATTTTTATGACTAATAATGTAACCACTAGGTTATAATATATAGTTATTTCGTAAAATTAGGTCTTTCGTGTTACATAAGCCCTCAAGGGAAGTCATTATTGTATGTAACACAGGTTATCCATGGTATTTCACAGAGGGAAAGATAAGATTTATGTTTATTGTAGTGGATGATTGACATAGTGTTTCATTTAAATTATTCCATACATAGATATATAATATAAAATAAAATATCATAAGTTTTGTATGAAATGAAAATTAACAAAAATATTAAAGTAATTATGAAAAAAGTATTCACAAAATATATGGGTGTTATATTCTAAACCCTTAAAAATAATATTTCCCTTGAAATGCATCTAGGTTATAATAGTTTCAATACCATTATTTTACATTAATTGAATCCCACATAATAGAAATGAAAACTAAAACATACCTTAAAAAATAATGTTAGATTTATAATAGTTACCTTGTGTAACATGTATCATGGTTTCCAAGTAAGAGATCAATTGTATCAAGTGAAATCCTTTACATGGAAGGGAAATCTAAAAATCAATTTTCAAAGGAGAGTCATAGGGAATAATCTTAGGATGATGTTAATAATAAAAAATCCTTAAATCTATGATGACCTAATGAATCGTATGATACATTGGAAACAAATTTACTAGGATAAGATTTTTTGTTTCAAGGTCTTTTTTCTTGAAGTTGATGAATTTTAAAGAAAATATATAATTAAATTATTTCTGAAAAACCCATAACCTTTATTGTTCCCAAATCACCTTTTCAACATTCTCTAAATAAAAAGATGATTTGTTTTATTTCTGAATCACTAATATATCAGGAGATGCATGATATTACATCCCATTTTCCATTTGTTATAATCAAGATAATGTAGTTTTAAAATGTTTTCTAATATAAAAAATATACTCATATGAATACACAACACGTTAGTCATACTCGCATTATGTGATGTTTTACATTACATTTAAATACATGGTTAATTGTGTAAACCTTCAAAAATATGAAAATTAAAATCATTAGAAGTAATTCCATGAAATAAACTTAATATTAATCCACCATATATCAAAAATAACATTTATTTTTCAAATTAAAACATGTGAATACAGTCATAATAAATCCTCTTTAAATAAGGTAAAACCCGGAATTTATAAAAATTTATTTGGAAATATGAATTAATCCTTATTCTAATGATTACAATATACATTATATAAATCCAAAAAGTATTAAACAACATCCTTTATTACATAGACAACTTTGTGAATAATCAGTTCTAAGGTAATCTCTACCATCCAATTTATGTCTTTATATCCATTAAATAATTATGAAAAAATAATTTCCATAACATCATTCACTAATAAATTGTTAACTTCCCTTAATCTAAATTTCATTTTTCCATGAAATCTATTTTCCATGTCTTCATTTCCATATAACATGTTATTTTCAATAATTAATGAAAAAATATACTGAAAATACATATATATTGCATTATTTATATAAAATTATCTTTTAATTCCAAAACATAAATACATTATTCATCCAACCATATTCTTAAACCATTACTCAGGCACTATCAACATATTCCTTAAAACAAATTTCATAGAATGTAAAATATGAATAATTCTTATGGTTCCCCAACATCAACATGAACATGCTTTTTATGTTAAATGTAAAAAATAATGGAAGAAGATCAAATTACTTTTACATTTTGTTTGATATTTCTCATTCATTAGAAATATATTGCATACTCATAACACCAACTTGATTATATTTATGATATTTATAGTATTTAAATATATTTTCATAATTCTCATACATCAAAAGCATTCAATGTTAATCATGTTCTTTCATATTCTCTCCATTAAAAAAACAAAAAATCATAGAGTGAGACACATTTATCATAATGTGATACGATATAATAATTAAAAACCAATTATAGAATGATAATATTATAGATCCTACTTCACTAATATATAATGACATAGATTTATATTAGGTTTTTTATTTAGAAATTATATTTAAATCCCACATGATGGATCACAATGAGTTTTGTTAATCCCAAAATAATATCCCCCATGATATTCAAACCAGTTTTCTAGTAAGTCTTGATATTGTGTATATGAATACCATGAGTCAATCACTAGACATATTTTCAAATATGTAAACCCTAGGTACATTTTTTCCCAAGCCACATCCACTTGTAGTATCTAGAAAAATAGGTATTTATAAAAACCCCTCACTCAACACTTTAACAAAATTACAGGATTTTTTCCTAAATGTTGTCTCATCCTTATTCCTAACCATATATACCACTCAAGAAATATCATTATAACTATTCCTAGGTTTATTTCTAGAGTTTTCACATTCTATGTTCAAATGGATAATTAAACCTTCACCCTGATATCTACTATAGAATCCCCTATTTTCATATGCTAACATTACATCAATTTTAGTGGAATACATAAACCATTATACATGTTTATTTCTAAAGTCTGTAACAGTTTAGAGTGACTAGAAATATGGAAAAAATAATTCTATCTCGGTGAACGATCAACAGTATTTCCCACAAATATATTATCCCTTAGTGATTATAATAAAGAACCATTCATCGTTACTTGTTGAAAGGAAACAAAATAAATGGGTAATCTCAAATGCTCAATAATTCTAAATAAAGGAAATATGTATGAATATTAGAAAGATAAATTTATAATAACATGATCATGATCATTATAGGATAATACCCTATATATAGAAGATCATAAACATTAATCATGGAATTTAGATTTATTGTTCATAAGACATTAATAATATATAAATCGAGAGATTATGCCATTAAAGAATAACATAGTAATAAGGAATGTAATAGTGGCGTACATATTAATTTATAATGAAGTGAACATATATATATATATATAATGGTTCACACATTTTGTTTAGGACATGGAATTATGTTTTCTCATTGACTTATGAACATGAAACTAGGTCCCAGATTAATAGTTTCAACATGCAATCAGGTTGACTCATAACATCGTTGATATTCAATCTAGTTCATGAATAACATTATGAACACAAAATAAGTTTCACTCATAACATTGTGAACATGTATTCAGGTTCATTCATAAACTCTTGGACATCCAACCATGTCCATGAAAAACCTTATGAACATGTTATCAGGTTCACACAAAATATTTATACTCATGATTCATCTATAGTTACCCAATTCATTAAATGTACATAATGGTCCCACTAATCTCATATAAAAACCTTTTATACAATTTCTAATATATAATATATTTTTAATCATATCATGACTGATAAAAAATATAGTTTTTATAAACATCCTATAATAACCTCTGAAATAAAATGGGGGTCATTAAAGTTTCATAAAATCATAACATATGTATAATTTTTAGGTTTCATAATCATTTTATACCGAAATAAACAATGAAAATAATTTGTTTCAAAAACATTTAACACATGTAATTTTAATGTACTTCATAAGAATATTTCTATAAAAACATAAACCATTCATGAATGTATATTATTAGAAACACAAGATTATTTCCTAGAAGGTAATGAGTAACAAAAATAGATTTCATCGTATATGTAAAATAACATGGATATTTAATTTCTTGAGAAATATATCAATTATTCCCCTAATTGGCTCTTGTAATCATAAAAACCCCACATTTATGAAAATAAAAGGGAATTATCGTAATTAATTAATTCAAACCCTTTTGGAATCATTTTTCATTGAAGTCATATAAATAGATCTTTAAATAGTATTAAAATAATTTCTTGAATATTTTTTTTGAAACATATGATTACGACTGGAAAATCTTTTTATAACCATTTCTGTTAAAAACATATAATTATGCTTGAAATGATTTGGAACACCATTTTCCATGAAAAATAATTTGAAAAACTATAAATCATGAATTTTTTTTTGAGAACCAGTACGTTGAAAATTAATTTAAAAAACTAATAATTAAAAAAATAAAATGCAATTGATTCATCATAGAAATGACAGTGGGTAAACACGTACCAATAGTACGAGGTAAGATCATTATTTTTTCATGGTAAAATGATAGAAAACATTCTTGTTCAGAAAGTGACTTGAATATTACATTGAAATCATCTGTCAACAAAAAAAATTATTTCAATTTATTATTTTAGAATAACAGAATTTTTTTGGAAACCATTTTGGAAAACATTTTTTTGAATTATAATATATTTGGCACTAAAGGGAGGGTAAAATATGGCATTCTTTAAATAACATTCATAATTGTATTATGTTTCATATAGTAGAAAAATATTATCAATACATTATTAAATCATGAATAAATAGAGGAAAAATTATCCATGATCTTCCATGATAATTTAACCATAATATTTCATCAATTTAAGAACACACATAAATAATCTTGAAATGAGATGAGATTGTTACAATCAACTCTTACTACTTTGTATGTTTAAACCATACTCCACATGTAAGGAAATGAAATTAAACAAATCTTAAAATTTCATGAAAACAAATGATATTCAGGATAAAATATTTAAACGATAGTCTATACACATAATATAAATATATAGGTGCATAACATGGCTTCTATCTTAATGAATGAAAATTGAGACAAATTATTTTATAGATTTGGTAACATTTGAAACATATATCCATTGAAATAAATATCATAAAATATACATTTAAGTATCCATAAAGGATATAAAAAATATAATATAATAAATCCATGTGATGTATACCAACCACTCAAAATTAATAGGTGGTGAATAAATCTTTTATCTCACATAAATAAAATGTGAGATAAAATCCCATTACATTGTGTTTCGATTCTCATATTACTTATAAAAAACTACAATATAAGAAATATAATTTTATTATACATATATGAAATAAATATTTTTTAAATTATCATACCATATATGTAATTATTATGACATTATTTTACCGACCTATTAATATTTCCTTGTTAATGTTACACTTTAGGTAATATTCGCTTTATTTTTCGCATGTGTCTTAATTTGTAATATCATTAGTCCTTATACTTATTTCATGATTTAAGTAATATAAAACATGATATAAATATAATTTATATTTATTATACATTATTAATAATAATCTATAGAATATATAATGATGAAATGGAATACACTGTTTATGGATATGTTAGGTCAGATGTAGGCATGAATGTTGTTACCGTCTAATTCTCGTGTTGAATGAATGACTGTAGATGACTTATGTGCATATATAAAAATATGAATCATTTTTAAATAAAATTATTATATAATATATATCATATAATTTCACTAAAAATATTATTAATACATTCTATGTAGTGTGTGAATGAGTCACATCGCTTTGACGAGAAGTAGTCCACACGTCCTCAAATAAAAATAATCGTATTTAAACCAAATAGAATGTATAAAAATATGTATGGTAAAATTATTATATAATATTAAAGTAAGAAATTAATATAATATAGAACATATATTAATATATTTTCCATCATAATGATTACTAGAAGAGGTGGTAAAGGAAAAAAAATTAACAATCATTATTTAGTGATGCGGTAGTTCGTCATACACAAAAATAACATGTTCGAGACCCATTAAATAGATGTTAGTGAAATTGAAGGTATTAATATTTTCATATTAGAGTCTATGAATATTTAGGATAATGTTTTATGTATAACAATATAATAATATTAATTGAGGAGATATAGGAAAAAATAAAAGGAATGATCTTGTGGGAGGGTGTTACCTTTTAATTGGGTAACTCCTTCATGTTTGCACCAAAGGTCTTCCATGGACAAAATTAAGAATATGGGGAGGACCTAATGGGTAATTTATGGATCCTTAGGAGAAATTTTGTATGATATTAGTTGATGAAAATTTTCTTGAGAGGTGTGAGGAAGTGGGAAGAGGGGATACTTTTACAGTGGATGAGGAATAACACTCCTGTAAATTTCAAGAAAAGGAATTCCACCCACGTTTTTTCCATGGAATATTTATCCAATAATTGTCAAAATTATTTAATTGTGTTTATAGGGTCTATTTATGTCCATAAAATAGATTTTGGAAATATATTTCGGTTATTTTGGCACTTAAGTTTAAGGTTTAGTGCATATTTAACCATAATTTTACCTCAAATGATGTAATTATTTTAAATTAAATTATCTTTTTTTATAAAAACTATGTTTAAATTATTATAAATTTTAAATTATTTTAATTATAATTATTTAATTAAAATTTTTAAAATTAAAATAAAATATGTGGTAGAAATTATTAAAAATTTACTACCACAGTTCGGTCGACAATGTGGGTTTTTAATTTAAAAACAATAAAAAAAAATTCAATATTTTAAATCCAATTTCATTGTTATATTGATTACAACAACCTAAATTGAATCAATTGATAATAATATTATCCAACTAAAAATTGAAACAAATTTAAAAAAAATTATCCTTATAAATAAATTTAATTAATAACATGTTTTGAACTAATATTAAATATTTTCACTATTCATCTAAAAATGAATCATCACCAAAAAGTACAAAAATTGCCCCCATAAAGTATTTAATGTGTTAATATTTAAAGTATCATGTTTATTTTGACATATAATGTATATAAAAGTTCCATTAATTGTATTTAAAATTGGTTCCATGTTAAAAGGCAGTATAAATGCCTTAATAAAAATATTATTTTTTAGCATAAAATTTATTTTATTCTTATCTCGTGTCTATAAAATATATTGAATATATATCATAAATATATTATTCAATATATATATAATGTTTTAAATTAATATCACATAGTAATTTTTTTAAAAAAATTAATTTATTATGATTTAATAATTTTGTATAAATAATAATATTTTATTTTATATTTATTCAATTTTCATATTAAGTTATAATTAATTTTCACCAAATTAATTGATTTTATATTTGTGTAAAATATAGATTTTCATCAGCTGGTTAACCATTTTCATAAATACTATTAAAAATTCCTGGTTTTAATATATCATTATTTGATAAAATGTTTTCTTGCGTGCTACACAATCCATTAAGGAAGGACATTATTTCATGTAACACAAGATATCCTCAGTGTTATGTTTTGAGAAATATATGATTTATCTTATATGTAGTGAAAGATTAACTTGGTGTCGTGTATAACATAATCCAAACATTGTGATTTATTATGAAATAAAATTTTACTTTTGAGTGTAATGGAATGTATAAATTTTTTATATTAACTTGAAAAAAGTAATTCACAACATCTTGGGGTGTTAAATCATTTCCCTAAGTTAAGGATTGGTGGAGGAAATCAATAAAATAGAATAAAGGAAGCATATAATATATCACTACATATAAGGTGGATCCTAACAACTATGTGTTTAAAGGTACACTGATTATACAATCCCTAATATAAAACATTCTATTTGATAATGGTTTTATGAATTCATTCATATTCAGAAAATTTAGTAGACCTATTCAAACATCATCTCTAAATATCAAGCTTGAGTTGTCATTGAGAATATAAAATTTGTAAATTATTGCATCAAAATTTTATAAATACTCTCTAGTAAATTTTTGTAGACTGAACATCCCACTTAGTCTTCTTATACTCTCTTTGGTGCGGTTAATGCGATTTCGGGCAGGTAATGGCTATCATTATACAAATATTAAATAAACTACTGGGAAAGGGATATTACTCATCACATCCTGAAGAATCCTCAAAATCTATATATTTCTAAAGAGGAGGTTAAATATTATCTAGAATACTAGTCTCAAGTTTAGATATTAGTTTATTATGAGAAAGAGAATCTTACTCAAATGAGAGATATGAAGGACAGAATCATTATCAAAGCCATGCCCGTTTTGAGGGATTACACTAATGTATTCTACAAAGATTTGTAGATTCTACCTCAAAATCTATAGGTTGAGTTCTCAATAGATATTATTCCTAGAAAATTGTTTATTCCATGAAAAACATATATAATGGAAACCGTTGAGCAATGAGAAATGATGAAGAAGTTATACTTGAATATGGAAAAGGGTTTCAAATACTTAGGATCCTCACCATGGGATCAACCATAACACTTTTTCAGGAATAAGGGTGGATCAATGTTCATATTAATTTGTTAGAATGAGATTAATAAAATCATAATAAATACCAAGTGTCCCCTACCATTGATAGATGACTTGTTCTGTGTGTTTTTTGGGGATAGATATTTCACTAATGTGGACCTTCAATTGGGATATATCTAATTAATGGTGTTGAAGGTAGATATTCCCATGACTACCTTTCGAATGAGGTATGGACAATATTAATTCATAGTGATGACCTTCGAAATCACTAATGCTGCAGAAATTTTCCTGGATTTAATGAATGGAGTCTTTGGAGATTACCTGACGAAATTGGTATTATATATTGATGATATTCTTATGTACTCCATGAGAGAGGGTAAGATTTAGGAGCATATGAATACTATATTAAATACATTACAAAAGAATAAAAATTATGAAAATTAGAGTAAATGTGAGTTCTGGATGAAAGATATTTCATTTTAAGGGCATGTTATCACTATAAATTGAATATCTATGCACACTATCAAGAAAAAGGGAATTGAAGTGCAGATCAGGAAAATATATGTAATGTAAATCCATACTTTCCTTGTTTTAGAATTGTATTAATGATGATTTTTGAATTACTTATCAAAATTTTCAAACCCATTATCCAATATGACATGGAAGGGAGTAAATATAATATGAGTATTGAATGTGAAGACTTATTTAAAGAGATGAAAATGAGGGGTATCACTACACTAGTTCCCACACAACTAAGAAGTGGGTAACTCATTTTATTATACAAATATGATTAAAATAAGGTATTTGGATATTTTTTGATGAAAAGTGATATTGTGATATCATGTGCCTCAAGTCAGTTTCAAATCCATGAGATAAAATATATTACAGATGATTTGGAGTTAGCTGTTGTGATATTTGTATTGATTATATAGAGAAATAAACTATATCGGGAGAAGTATGAGATATATATTGATCATAGGATCATAAAATATATATTCAACTAGAATGAGATAAATATTTGTCTAGTTGAGATGGTTAGATCTCCTCAAGTATTATAACTCCTATATCCAGTACCATCCTTGAAAACAAATCATAGTACACACTCTAAATATAATGAATTGTGTACCATTATCATTAATGAGAATTGAGAAGGATCCAATACTATTATACTTAAAAATTATATAAATGAAAAAATTTAATGAGGTCAAATCATTATTCCTTTCTCAAATGATTTATCAACCTTACCAAATGGAGATATTAATTGGTGCTCAAAGGAATGATGTAAAAATCCATGAAAAGGGTTGATGTTATGAAAAATGGAAAATTCTCCATGTTCAAGACCAATGTGGATGGAGCCATATGATTTTGGTCATGACTATGTGTACCATCTAATTCATAGTTAAATGTATTTTAAATAACACACAGAGCTCAACCTTCTCTATTCCACCAGGGATCACCAATATGTAACAATGTCATCTCGAAAATTATTAGTGTGATACTATGAAGAAGGATATAAGTGAATATACATAAAATTTCATAGTATGCCTTCAAGTGAAGTGTAGATGTCAAAATACTAAGTGGATGTTCCAACAACTACTCATAACAAAATTGAATTGGGTTAACATTACCATGGACATTATCACATGAATTCCAAATAAATCTAGAGGAAACAATTTAATATGGGTTGTTATGGATCATATTACAAGGACACATAACTTTATCTCAATTAGAGAGGAATTATCAATAGATATAATTGAATAGATATACATCTGAGAAGTGGTAATGCTTTATGTACTAGATCTATCAATTGTAACAAATTGAGAAATGAGATTAACCTTAATGTTCTAGAAAAGATTCCAATATTCTCTATGCACTGAGATGAACAACAGTATGGACTGTCATCCTCAAATAGATGTCCAACCTATGTGGTCTATTCATACACTATATTACATGTTGATAGAATGTTATATTACCCTCAACGGATTATGGTATGAACATCATCCACTACTCGAATTATCCTATAGTAACAATTTCCACTTAAGCATCATAATGGAACCATATGACTCCATTTACCTAATTTGATGAAGAACACCTGATTTCTTGGATTATGTATGGAACCATAAGTTTCCAGTATCTGAAATTGAATAAGAAATAGAAGAAAAGGTGAAATCCATTCAGCAGCACATCATGGTATCAAAAAGTAGAAGATGATCTATGTAAACAATTATCGATGTGACTTAGTGTTTAATGATGGATACAAGGTATTCCTCCACATATCTCCAGGAAATAGGATATTAAGATTTTGGAAGAAAGTAAAGATATGATCTAGGTACATTGAACCCTTCTAAATCCTCGATTATGTTGGAGTAGTGTCCTGTCAATGATCAATTCAACCTACCATGTCTCAATAATATGATATATCATATGTATGTATTTTGAGGATGTACGTAACATATCCATCAATTTTTTTGAATTCAGAGGTGGTACACATGGAAAGTGATATTTCATATAAGGAACAACTGGTGGATATCATGAACCATAATGATAAATGTCTACACAATAAGACTACATAGCTTGTCAAAGTACAATGGTGGAACCATACGTATGAAGAGGCAACATGGCGACCATAGGAAGAGACAAAAAATAAGTTCCCTAACCTATTTTCTCCAGAGTATGTAAAATGAAATATGGGGGAGGGGTAATTTCATAATTGTGGAGGAATGTAAAAACTGAAAATTTTATCAATGTAAACCCCATTTTTATAATTATTTTAGATAGTGTAATAAAAATATAAGCATACAATACAAATATTATAAATGAAGATATAATGAAATAAGAGGCATTTCATCAAGATAAGAAACCTATACATATAGAATAGTTACTTGACCTTTTCAATATTAATTTGACCCTTAAATATATATATTTTAGTAATCTTATAAATTAATGTATAGTATTACTGTATAGTAGTTTATGTAAATTTGTGATTAATAAATAATTAATTAAGTGTTGGTATTTTTTGTATGTCATAAATATTTAATTACAATATTATAATTAATATAATTATTTAAATGGAAGATATATTTTTATAAAATGAAATAATAACATAATATTTTGTTGTTAAATGAATTTAAAATACTTTTTTGAGGCATTATGTATATTTTTAAAGGGTTATAAATTCAGATATAAATTTTAATTTTCCATTTTTGGAGTAAATGATGCTTTTGATAAAAAAAATTAATTTATCATATATAAGAATATATTTTTATAAAATGGAGTTCATGTTTTAATTCTACATTTTGATAAACAGTTACAGTTAATATTTGGTATTTTTCTAATATATTTGACTTTTTGGTTAATTGTAAAATATTCTTATCTATGGATATATACATTATACGTTAAATACATTATTCATTGAGTCATCACTGATATATGTACCATAATATCAATTATAACATAATTAGTTTATTAAAATTTATGACAACTCTCAAACTATTCATAGTTTTGACCCAAAATAATAATCTAATAAATAAAATAATGGGAAAATACTTCTTTTCTCCACTATAAATACCACCCCACACCACCTCCTATGTTCACACCATACAATATTTGATCCTTGTAAAAAATTTGTCCAATACACTTCCTAAAACCCTATATAACATCCAGGAACTATTGGTCTCCCAAGAGAAAAAATCCTTTTCCCTTTGGAGGTTCTCTAGGGGGAGAAATTCAAGAATAAAATTCTATATTCTCTTTTTTTAATTTCATTTCATGTTATTTTGTTTTATTAACCTTTTCTCGTCTCTTCTCATCTTAATGAAATGATAACTCTATTACCTATTATATAATTTATTTTTTAATGCTAGAAGAATAATTTATCCCCAAGCCCCATCTCTCATCCCTTTTATTCTAATAAAGAAATTATCGTTCATGAGGTATTGATTTATCAATTTCATGGAAAACATGTTTTTTCATTCCTTTATTTCCTCCAGTGATGGTCTTAAATCCATTAAAATGGTTGAAAAATATAATACAATTTATTTTATAACCATTTTATGTTATAGAACATAAATATATACAAAATAATAAATGGTAAAACAAAAGGAGTTTTCTATGATCGGAAAGTAAATAAAATTAATTTTAATGATTATCATTAATGTGTTATCTAATTAGAAATCCCCATATCTAAAAAACAATATATAAAACCAATAATAAATATTTTTATTCTTTAATAAGATATAATTTCGTTTGTACTATTTTTTTTAGAATGTTTTATATAAAAACTGTCTTCATTCCTCTATTTTGTCAGAGAACCAAATTTCTTCTAAAAAAAATTTATTCTAAAAATGTTCAAAAAAAATTTATCCATTAAAATTGATTTAAAAAGTAATTTTTACAATTTTTTTAAATTTTTTTAAATAAAGATTTTAATTTTTCTATGAAAAATAAACATTTTATCATTTTACATTATAAAATGAATTCTCTTTTAACCATATAATGAATGAATAAAATTACCAGCCATCATTTCATTAAGGATTTATTTATAATATTAAAAGGCTTACATTTAAATATTACATTCTAAAAAATTTATTTTCAAATAAAATATTTTTCAAAATGTGAAAAATATTTTTCTTAAGATTTTTTTAAGAAAATATTTTTGTAACTTTTTTCATTACTCAATAACATTATTGAAATCCACTTGTGATATATTATATTGATACCATAATTATCATTACACTATATTGTTTATGATTCCATTGACTAAGTAAATTATTAACATTCACAACCATGATTCATTTGTTAGTCCCCTTGAAATATTTTATTTTATTTGATCATTGAACATTGAATTTCCCTTAATTATTCATATTATATCTAATGTATATATTTATTCCCTAAAACCATATATCATTTTTAAATATATTGCTATCTTTTAAGTTTATTTGATTTACTCGATAAATAATGATATATTTTTATATTTTACTCGATAATAAAATATTATATGGCCCACTATTTTTATTTAAATAAATAATTTGATATATGAGTAATGATTTAGAAAAGAAATATAGTGGTTTTACAGTATTTGATGTAATCCCCTCAATTCATCAGTAGTCTAATTAGATGAAATTTGTCTATGAAAACCCCTTAAGGTTTGATTCCATGAAGAAGTTATGGGTTTCTACACATATATTTAGTCTATATTTTGAAATTTATTGACAATAGTATGATAAACCATATTCTGAAAGGTCTTAATGGTATATTTATCATTTTAATGAGAAATATGAAGTCCGATAATTATGTAGTTTCTTCATTAATAATAACTATTTATTAACAATGAGATTTTCATTAGGAAAAAAATCTATGGATGCATTTTATTATCCATGAGATTCTTAGCGCCTTCCTTAGTAATAGTTTGCATCCAGGGCATTCCCGCACAAGGGATAACATGCCCTTATCCACTAAGGGTGTATTGTGTAGTAGTAGTCCAGCCTTAGTATGCTCCTCATGGACCTCAAATAGAGATTATTTGAGGAGTCGATTGATAGTAGAAGGGTAGTGGAGCTAGGAATGAAAATTTTAATTCCATGAACTAACAGTTCCATCAGGGTCGAAGATCGTTCTAGGTATGATCGGTTTATTAAGTACGCTTTAATTCACCCTTTTTAATTATGGAGATTTAAACTATTTCATTAAAACCACTCTAGACCATTCCTTGGGAATATATATATAGATACATTATGTTCCCCTGGTGTTTAGTGTTCCAGTAAGAGGTATAACCGCTGGATTGATGTTTGTTGGAGATGTTGAGTGAAGCTGGAGCTGCATCAGTTAGGATGGGATCTCTTCCTTCTATATATAAATGCATGTTTTGTCATCCTTGGAGACGACTTTTTGTTTTCATTGCATTCTAGTATCGACTATTTCTAGAGAATATTTCTGTTTTTAGATGTGAAGCCCAACATGTAGCTTTCATTGGCGAGCAGATCTATCGGGTGGGCAATCATCACATGTATCGTCTTATTTTTTTGTGAGTCATGCTATCAGTGGGATCAATGGACATAGAGATAGTGGGGACAACAAGGGTTATTGGGGAGTTTAGGGATGTTTTTTAAAAGGATTAAGTGACTCAACCCCCTTGACGTGACGTTGATTTTCGTAAGGACTTGTATCCCTAAGCATCTTTGATTTTCATGTCCAATTATAATACATCCCCTTCAGAGATAATAGTGTTGTGGATGAAGATTAATAATCTTGTGATGAATGGATTTATTTGTCAAAGTGTTTCACTGTAGATTTCTTTGGTTATTATTTTAATGAAGGAAGGTGTGGTATGAGGTTGTGTGTATACTACCAGATGTAGAATCATGTAAAATTCAATAATTGTTTCTGTCTCTTTATAATAGATGATCTTTTTGACTAGATTAGGGTAGTGATTTTTTTTATTATATCAATATGTGTTTTGGGTATCACCGGTTGATGGTTAACGAGGGTGATACCCTGAAGACTGCTTTCTGATTTAGGATTGGGCACTTTTATTTCGATGTTATTTTGTTTACTATTATAAACACAATAACTATTCATGTGGATCATGAACTTTATATTTTGTGAGTTCCTATACCTATTCATCATTGTTTCATTGATGAAATTTTGATCAAATCAATTTTAGATGAGGATCTTACCAATTATCTCAAGACTGTTCTAGAGATCCTTCACCACCACCAGCTCTATGGAAATCTGACAAAGGGAAAGTTTTCTAAAAGGAAAGTCCAATTCATTGGACATATTCTGTCTTAATAGGGTGTATCAGTGGACCAGTAGAAGGTCAAGGTATTTTTTTCTTTATAATAACCCCGAAATGTGGTAGAGGTTTATAGTTTCCATAGTCTGGTAGGATACTATTAGATATTGACTCATGATTTCTCCTTGTTCAGAACCTCATTGATGCATCTAACAAGAAAGGGACAAGTTTTTCTGTGGAGTGAGCAATGTTATGTATATTTTTTTTATGTAAATGGGAATTTGTTTGGTGCTCCAGTGCTCATCATACAATGGTATGGGTTATGTTCGTGGCGTTTTGTGATGCTTCCCATATAGTAATGGGTTTCTTGGGGATGCAACAATGGGGGAGTGGTCTTTTATGGGTCTAGTAAGTTGTTTCCCCCTAGATGTAACTATTCCACCCATGATATGGAACATGTAGTGGTCATGTTTGTGCTGATGTTGTGGATGCATTGCATATTTAGAAAGTGATTTGTGGTCATCAAAAATCACAATATCTTGAGGTATATATGTTCTTAATGAGATATAAACTTTAAATAGTGAAGGTGGATAGAGTTCCTCCATGATTATGAAATTTAGATATACTACACCTTATGGAATGGAAATATCATGGATAGTGCTTTGAGAATAATTTCACAGAAAGAGGTAGTTCAAGAATCTACATATGTTCGGAGTTTTATGGAAGATTTGGTTTCTAGGAACATTGATACTAGAATAGATAGATGTAGTGGCTTCCAATTTCAGATGAATGTTCATTATTCACTTGAGTTGTAAGTGGAAGAGTCTTTGTGGGGAGATATAGAGGCAGGGGTGATGCATGATTGCATTGACTAGGGAAATTCTCTAGTGGGACGGTTAGAGGATGGTCAGAATCATATGTTGTTTCATGGGTAGCTATTTGTTTTAGTGGTAGTTGGGAATTAATATCTACGTGATTTTTTAGAATACCTCTAGTTGTACATATCAGAGTTTCCAAGGACTACCCGGGCTTATGGGCACAGTTCTACTAGCCTAGGATAAATTGGCTAGTGGCATTGTTATGGAAATATTCTTGGTGTTCCAGTAAGTGAAGGCTAATCACTATGTTCTCAGTGGTCTGTTACATCTCTTAGATGTCCCCAAGTAGATGATGGAAGACATCTCAATGTATTTTGTCACAGAAATACCCTAGTATCTAGGAGTATGGGATGCAATCAGGCTAGTAGTAGATACATTTACAATGTCACATCATATTATCGTGATCATGGAGTTTAGTAAGGTGCATGCCTTAAGCTAAAGGTATGTGGATGATGTGGTGAAACTACATGAGTTTCTGAGACCTATTGTCTTAGATCATGATTGATGCTTTATATATAGAGTTTGGAAGGGATTGAAACCATTCCTTTGGAACATAGTTATGCCTAACCACAACTTTACACCCTCAAACAGAAAAAAAAATAGAGAGGCACATCCAGACATTAGAGGACATGTTATGGGCATGTGTTCATGAAAATTGTGGGTCCTATGTGTGATATTTTACCTTCGTAGATTTTGATTAAATTAATTTATATCACTCTTCCATCAGAATGACTCTTTTTGAGGGTTGATATGGAAAACCATGTCATTCTCCCTTATGTTGGACAAAATTTGGGTACGTGGTTATTTTTTGTCCTAACGTGGTACAGAGTACAACTGAGAAGCTACATATTTTCTATGAGAGGATGAAGGTAGTGCATGACTAGATGTAGTGTTATATGGATTTCATGATAATCCCCATGGATTTTGTGGTCGGGAAATATTTATTCTTGATGGTATCACATTGACCTGGGCAGTGGAGGATCGGTAGAGGGAGAAAACCATCACTTAAGTTCATCAAACATTTCACTGTGTCGGCATGAGTTGATGTGGTGGAAAATCAGCTTGTTTTTCCACCATATTTAGGGATGATTCATGAATTCATTTAGGTATATGAGCTTCTTTGGTATCATCATGATGACTCCCATGTCATTGACTGGGGATAAATAGTTATCGAGGACAACACAATGTTCATGGAGAGACCAGTGTAGATCTAGTATCGTCAAGACATGGTTCTATGTGGGAGGACTGTTACCTTGGTTCATGTGTTGTGGAGGAATTGTTTCCTGGAGAATAGTAGATGGGAGTGAGAGATGTATATTCATTAGTCTTACCTAATAATTTTTTGATATTTCATTTGTGTCTTGATATGTGATTTACTGCTTCAAACTTGTTTTTTTAGGAAATGGGTTGTTTCTTTTTTCTCTAATCTGTGATATGGTCTAAAACATTTGAAAGGGGGATTATAATTCATAATCAAGATGTTTTTATGTGGATGTGGTTGAACCCGTGGGGGCGATTCAATGCTTCCTTAAGCATATATTTCCCTAAAATGGAGGAAGTAATTTCTTTAAGTCACGATTCCAAACATTAGGTGTGTGGGGTATATTATGGATGTTAGGCTAAATAGATGTTGGAGGTGGTATTCTTAAATGTTAATCTTTTCACACCATCTTCTGAAAAATGCATGATGGATTATCCTTAAGAGGTTTCATACAAATTGGTGGTTAGGAATACTGATCCATTTGGTTGTAGTTATGAATTGATGAGAAAAAATAATAGTTTGATGGGTATCTGATGTAATGACATAGACACCTTCCGACTATCACCTTGTGAAAATATTGTATTTTGGGTCTTCTTGGATGTAATAGTGTCTTAATTTGGGTGTTTTTAAAAAAAATGCATTTTTTACTAACGGTGGCTCACTGAATGGTGGCTCAACATATGGTGGCTCACTGAATAACGGCACAACGAATGGTGGCTCACCATATGGTGGCACCGAATGGTCCATCACCCATTTGTGGCTCCCCAAAATGTGTCACACGGAACTGTGACATGGAATGATATATCAACGAATGGTTACATAGAATAGTTTCACTGAACGGTGAAAGAGAATGATGGCTCACCAAGCGTTGGCTCACCAATTGGTGTATAATTAAGTGGTGTCTCACTAGATGGTGGCTGACTAAATGGTGGCTCACAGAGTGGTGTCTCATTGAACGGTGAAACTGAATGGCGGATTAGTAAATGGTGAAACCAAATGGTGGCTCACAGAATTATGACATCATGACTCACTCATCGATTCGTCACATCCGATAGTTTTCCAACTTTCTTATTTTCGCTAGTTTGTCCATGATTTTCTAGATTCGCTCCAATTACAATTTATTTGACGTAAATCGAGTTCGAAGACTTTTATGGGAATTTTTAAATGTGCTAAAAATGATATTAATTATATCATTAATATCCTAACACTCTGGGGACATTGAAATAATCCAACTGCATGGTATTGTCCATGATTAACCATTAATGACTTCTTAAATCGTTCTTCCATAGATATAGAATATTTATCTTCAATTCCAGGATCTTATTTTCCCATTGTGTTTCTATTCCCTATTTGTTTTCCTAGAGAATTCCCTTCAAGTGGAGTCGTGTGTTGTGTTATAGCCATCGATCAATATTTCCTTAGTGATTTCCATGGATATTTCATGTTGCTAGCACGACCCTCTATTTTTGATGCAAGGAAGAGTTGACTATAATATCCTAATGAAAGTTAGGATTTTCCTTCATATCTATTTTAATTGTGTATCAGGCATGGTTGGAGTAGTAATGTTCTTTTCTAAAAACTACAAAATACAACATTTAAAAACAGAGGTTGTTAATATGAAAATGTAAAATGACTAAGAGAGGATGGATGTTGATCTATGGTTTTATTTCATATCTTTTTTGATGATGTGATCTATTGATTCTATATAGATTTTTAAAATCATGGATGTTGTGTGGACATTGTCTATTCATGTGTCATGCTTTATAACTTTTGTTTTTTCATTATGAATAATTTCTATAAATATCATTCGTATTAATAATATATCCAAAATTAAATGAAATGGATACCCAAAAATTAAATCCCTTATTTGATCACCCATATTTTTCAATGTGTATTTAAAGAATAGTGTTTTTCAAATATAAATGCATCTCGTTTGATATTTGTGGTTGTGTGTTGTGTCCTATTGTGTTTTGTGACTTGTGTGGGCTGTGTGGTGTAATTGTTGGTAGAATTTTTGTTTGCATAGGGGTGGGTAGATGACTTACTTCTATAAGAAAAATTTCCTCTGTGTGTATAGATGGGTTGTGGTTTAGTGTTGGTTGTTATGGAATTTGGGTATGGGGTGGTATGGGTGGGGTGTTGGTATCTCAGTAAGAGAGATTGACTGATTGTCGAATGGAAGAACTTGTTATGTATTGGGACTATATTTGGGTAGTTGTTGGGTAGTGGAGATGCCGGAATGTCTTGTGTCACGATTTCAAGTTTATGAGTGTTTTGGGTGTGCAATTGTTAGGCAGTATGGATTTAGGGTCTAGTTGCGAGAGGATGATTGAGCAGGATAACATTGATGAATGGAGGTTGGTAGTGGTTTAATTGGTATCCATGAAATACAGGGTTCGTAGTGGGACTCCAAGCTAGTTTTCCACTATTGTCTATATGAATGGGTGCTAAAATTGATTTCATTACCTTGGTCCCTCCTTCTGGTTTTACATAGACGTTTTTGTGGTTTTTTCATTATAAAAATTGTTGGATATGTGGTTCTTATTATCTAGTCTATTATATTAGAAAATAAATAAATAAATTGATAAATACAGAATGATAATTGGTTAAATGATTTGGTTGGGGGTATACATTATCTTGGGAATGTGACGGTAATTTGTGGCGATATATGTATTTAGGGTTATCAATAAGGGAAATTCATATTGGTGGGATGGTTTTATATTTGGAATACCATAATATGGGGTGAAAGTTTGTTACTTATACGTATAAACTTTAACTTCCATATATTTTCTAAATGAATCCCACCTATGTTGAGAAATATGTGACAAACATCCCCATTGAAATAGGGGAGGGAGTATTTCCCATCATCCCAGTGGGATGGTGGATGACTGGTTACTAACATTACCTTACTCCCACATTAATGAATTTATCGCCCATGTGATTTCAAATAGACTGTAATTTATTGAATATTGTTACTTGATTTAAGGAATGGGTTGTGTGAGATGTGGTTTGTTTCATATGTGTCATTGCGAAGAGGCCCATGGGTTTTTTGGGTAGGGGTGGTATGTGTGAGGCCTAGGTGTTTACATGAAGGATGAATGATTGGTTGTGTCTTGGGTGTCTTCAGGAATGATGTGTGTGGTTTATTGCCCAGGTGTGTGATGGAATGATGTGATAGTGGAGATTGTGGAATAGCATGGAAGCCTCATGATGTTCTTTTTTAGGGATGAGATGTCAACCAGCGGGTAGTAGTCTGGGGTACCAAAATATAGAAGTTCTTACTACAATAAATTACATTACATTCATTATCTTGTGAGAATAACATTGTTAGAATGTTGGTATTTTTATGTCGCTCCCACTTGTGCACATGTGACATTGGTTTTCCCCTACTATGTATACTTATATTCTAACCCTACATATAAAATACTATTTTCAAGTTTCTAGGGATATTACGAAGACCGTACTGGATATTTTTAGCACAGATGTTAGGGACTGTTTTTATGCTAGTTAATAATTTTATTTTAGAGTTTAATTTTGAGTTTTCTTTGTATTTATAGATGTTTTTTAAACATTCATATGAGATGTATTTTCATTTCTTAATATATATATATATATATATTCATCTTGGAGTTGTTGAGTTCCATACATATTATCTCTAAATCATGGTTATAACAAAAATGGAAATGCCTCCCATTTTAAGTGAGATTTAAATACCCACAGTGCGACTTGCCACCCCGAGGCTTGTTAGAGGCGGGACTCAATTTTCATTTTCTCTCCTTCATCTTGAGGAAGGAAGGTCTCAACATTTTTTATACCTTCCCCCATCTTGACAAAGTTAGGTCATGTTAGTATAAATATACAATTTATTTAATATTCATCTAAGATGATGTAATATTTATATAAGTGATGGTCATGACAACAAAATTATTATATATATATATATATATCCCTGTGTGTGTGTGTTCAATTCACAAAATTTATCTAATAACAAACATGTGAAAATAGAATATTTTCATATAACCAAAAATAAAAATAGGATTCCCCATTAATTCTTCATTTTTATATGGTTATTATATATGAAAGTAAAATAATCAATATACTTCACATTATTCTGCCACAAAATATTTTTTATTAGAATAATTTTTCTTCATATCCTTTGATATTAATTTTTTTCATTTATATTGTAGCCTTGATCATGTTCTTGTTCTAAAAAAATACCAAAAAATTAGTTTTCATCATCTAATTTTCAAATTTTAGAAAAACATTTTTGATGGATTTGGAATATAATTTTTAATTATTTGCATGTTTAATTTTATAATAATACATTACAAACATGGAGTTTTTGATGAGAAAATGCGGTCTATGGAGAATTCTTTGTCCAAATTTAATTCAAAATATTATAAACACCCATTATACCCAATAATATTGTGTAATGAAAGTTTGACAAAGAATACCTCCTCTAACATCTGCATGAAGAGTGATTTAAGATATTCACATATCTCTTTTACTCGACCTCTCATAATATATGTCATACTTACAAAAAACCATGGTGTATGGATCATTTTCATTAATTTGTTTTTTATCCCACTTAACATCATTGAAGACACAGTTAATTAAGAATTATAATTCATCATCTACGTGTCTTCAGTATATGGTCATTTCATCATATTATATTCCATAAAAGGATTAAAAGGTATAAGTGATTCCATTTCAAAATGATTTTATTCATATTAATTTATGATGTGTGATTGACTATAACACTTATTGAAATTTTCTCCACTAATATAATTCTCCTTAAAAATTTGAGATCACAATTTTAATTTTTAAGAGATATTATTCTGTTATCTACAAAAAATTAAAAAGAAATGTAGTACATAATCTGGAATTAATGTTATGATATTAATGATTAATGAATCCTTTAAGTCTCTAACTACTTTATGAAATCCCAATAACACTCAGAATTGGATTTAAAATCTCATATCAAATGGATTTTAATTTTAAAATAATTCATTAATTTTATTATCATAATATATATCAGTATTTATAAAATTACATATAGTTATTTAGGAAGTATTTACTCGAACCAACTTTGTCAAATCCTAGTTACTTAATCCATTGAGTGGACTCTCCAGTCAAATAATTATATAGTCTAATTTCTTCAACACTAGCCTCCCAATTGTACCAAACATGTTAGGGAAAAATATCACGATGTAATATAGTTATGTAAACTATGTATTATTTGAAAAACTCCATGATAATAAAAATTAAAAAATTAAACGAAAAATAGGTCCAACAATATATTTTGTATATTATGTTTTTTAATAGAAGGGAGATAATAAATTAATATTTTTTTATGATAATATTTTTTATATTTGAATAAGATTTATAATTTGATTCCTTTATAAATATTAAATATATTGTGTAATAACATAAATAATGAAAAAACAATAACTAAAAAAACTAATTAAAACACTTATTTTTTTAATATTATCATGTTCCTAAATTATTTTATTTAATCTAGATAAATTATAAAATTTACCATTCATCATATCATCAAGTAATTAATTTAGAATTTAAAAAATAATTCAAAAATATGATATATCCTTGAATTTGAAATAGTTATTGGTTTTTTGAGTTGTGATAAACCATTCTAGAGCACAAGTCAAATAATTCCATGACACTAGCTTGAATCAAGTTGCAGCATCATCATTATTCTAAGTGTTAGATTTTATTACATTTCACCATAGCTTTTCACTTAAACCATCTCATCTGGATACTTCACCATTAAAATTGTGTAGCCACCCATCAGTAAGGGAAACACATGTTCAGTATAAAAATATGGACACACATTTAATTATATAGTTCATAGTTGGTTGAAAAAACACAAATTGTTAATATTAATTTAATAATAATTTTTATGATAAAAAATAAAGAAATAATCAGTTTAGAAAATGAAAACAAACTATTCATAGATCAGTCTAACCCATGGCTATACTGAATTTCATGAATATACCATTGAATAAAATCTAATATACATTTCAATGACCATAAAAATATTTTAAATTTCATTAAATTAAAAATTAATTTCCAATTATTTTTCATGTTCGACTTATGGAAATTAAATTTCAATTAAATTCCAATAATTTAAATCCATTATATCAGGAATTATTTTTTAATTATTTATAGTATTAATCTATCTAGTTCATCCCAACAACCTCCACATGTTTTCTTATATGTTTATAAATAACTAAATATATCCCCCACTAAAGGGGGTGGTGGATTTTGATATGAATAATAGTATGTAAGATGGATTCCCAAATATTAATTTAGTTATATAATTGATAAAATATATTTTATAATAAATAAATCATTAAAATGAAATGAAAAATGCATTACCACATTGAACCAAATCAAAAAACAACATTTTTTATTATATTATTTAATTTATTTAAAAAATAAAAAAATAACAAACATGTTCTTCTCAATAAAATCTCACACAATTCATTTTGTTCTTAGCCAAATGATCTCTAATTAAAAAGAAGTATATAGCATTAGAACAAGAAAATATTTAAAAATATGATTTTAAATAAATCAAATTACTATAATAATTATAAAATAGTGTTACTAGTTTGATACCACCTGAAGAGTATGAGAATAACATAGGAGGCATGGTTCGATAACCAGTTTATAAAACCCAAATAAACTCCAAAAAAATACATGATTCCTTTTATATGGTCATCAAAAAAAATTATAAATAATTATTCAAATAAAAAAAATTGACATTTTTATTTTTGATTAATTTTTTTATCATTGTTGGCTTCACTAACCCGATCTATTATATTGATTAAATTGTTTTTTTTCATGAATAAAAATGAATATTCCTCTAGTGATATTCACAAATGTTCAATAAAGCTCTCAAGGTCATTATTGATACCTCATGTCCTAATTTGAGCACATTTGTTGTTTTATATAATTTATTATTAAACAAATGTGAATATATATAAATTTATCTCACAATATGATGATATTATTTTAAAGAATGCACACTAATTATTAAAATATATTTAGAAAAGATAGTTAAACATAATGTGAATCTCATTTTAGAAAAATAAATTATTATTAATTTTTATACATTTGAAAAAAATAATATAATTTCCTTTAACTGATTTTATTTTAATTTATCTCAAATAAAACCCCTTGTTAACTCCACTCAAGTATTAATAAAAATCATGTTATATTAGGTGAAAATTAGTAAATCTAATATAATTTAATAAAAAAGTTATAAAAAAATTATCTCAATAATAGAAATATATATTTATTGGATATTTAACTCATATATCTCATCTCATAAATATTATCAAACATTGAATAAAAAAATTAGATTATTTGATGAAAAAAATATTTTATTAATTTAAAATGTGAATAAATATTGATTTTATACAAGAAGAGAATAAATAAAAACTAGATTTTATATTCACTTATATTTTTAATAAATAAATATTATATTTATTTATCATGTGAATTAATAATAGATAAAATTAAAATCAAATATTCAATCATTGAAAATTATTTTCATTATATTTATGATCAATATACCTTGAATAGTTGTTATTCTAATAAATTTGAATAAAAATATTCTTTAACATAGATTCAAAAAATCCAATGACCTTGAGGTTTCACTTAGAGTGTAACCCACTATGATATTTTCATAATGGGTATATATCCAATACACAATCCATGTGAAGTTTCTATAAACACATTATGGACCCCCATAATGAAAAATACTATTCTTTCAATTATCACTACTTATGAATAATATAATTAAAAATAACCCCTTTGGCATCCATTGTCTTCTCGAAATGGATTCATACCCACATTATAATCCTATACTTTTGGCTTACCTATCTTCAAAAATAGAAATTATCTGTTTTTAGAAAACCATCGAAATGGAATTTTTTTTGAAAATTTCATTTCATCACGTAGACAAAGTCATTGATTCATATGATACAAATTCCTTCATGATAATTCAACTAATTTCGTAACACTTAGGAAATTTATTATGTATGATACTTCTCTATGAGTATATGTCATCACAGTTATTATAAATACATCAAATTATATGATTCATTATATATATATATTAATTATAATATCATGTTATAGGATTCATAAATACACTCAATTATATGATTTCCAATAAAATATGTAATAAATGCAATTATTATTATTAGGTATGTCATCATGAACTCTCTTATTATAGAATAATAAATGTGTACTTCATGAAAATAAGTTATAATACTTATTAGTCACTAGTATTGGATTGTAAAAATATCTTCAATGTACTATCTGTCTATTATATCTAGACTATATAAAATATTATTTAAGATTATATCCATCGTATCTCTACTTTAATTATAGCGACGAACTGATATTACACATTATTGAGAAAAATATATTTACAAAATTCTCACATGATAAATACAAAATTAAATTTAAAATATGACAAGAATATGATCTAGAAATAAAATTTACATTATAATGACTTTTTTCATGTACCATCCCAATCATTTTTTACATTATATAATGATATTATTAGATAATATATTGGGTTTTGAAATAATATCTATGTGAATTAATTTGTTTTTATATCATTTCTAATGTATGAATGGTTTAAATTGACATTGTTACTATTTACACATAATGGAATATCCAATTGGTGTTTTCTATCCCCATCATCATGTGAACCTAGGAAAAAATGAAAATGTTATCAGTATTGTATTTCATGTGCATCTGAATATTTAGATGGGAAATTTTGAGGATGTCAAATTCAGGATTACTCTATAGTAGGTAAAAATATTTCAACGCTATTATTTTACAGTACTAATATTTTGATTTGTCTAAATCATGGAATTTTTATATATATATTCAGTATGAAATCATTCATGAACTACAACACTAGTTATTTTATTTATATAAGTTGTAATTTTGGGTGAGTTAGGATGGATTTTTTTAACACATTTCGTTTTATTATAAATTTGATTATTTATATCAACCATTGGTGGGTTTTCGATGGCACAAATTTTTTGTAATGTTATGTCCTATATTAGGTTTTGAATCTGAGTAATTGTGATAGGTCCTGACATTAAAAGAACGAATCATAATTAGTCATAGGTATTTCATTATGTAGTTAATCATGGAACTACCACTACAAAAAATTAAAAAACCTTCGATGAAATATTAATCCTAATAAAATATAAAATCAAATTTCTTCACCGTATCAAACCCCTCACATCATTTATAAGTTAACTATATTTTCTTAAACTCGTATCCTGAGTTAAAAATATATTTTGAAACCAATGATACATTCAAATTAAATTTTGGTATTTTTTTAATGTTTTATATAGCTCTTAGTCTAATATATGAAAAAAAAATATATATTATTTAAGTGATTCATAAAAAGAATCATTATATTTAAATATTTAATAAATTATAAATGTCCTACAATAATCTCACAAAAATAATAAAAATGACCTTGATAAAAAAAATTTAAATCTATATTGGTTACATCTAATATTATTAAATATAATTAAATTTAAAATTTTATAGAGTAAAATAATATAAATATGAAAAAAAATAAAATTGTTAACCCATTTTATTTTTAAACTACACATTTTTACCCATATTTTGATATTATAAATATTTCATATCATTTGAGGCATGTTTTTAAACTCTTTTAAAAGTACCCACATGTTTTTCCATTTCATGTTAACTGAAATTCATATTGATGTTTTTAATTAAATTATTCAATTAATAAATTATCATTGTTCAAGAATTTTACAATATAATGAGTTTGTTTATTAGTTTTGACCATTTTACCTTTTCTTAATCAATTTTAACATTACAAAATTGTTCTCTATAGTTCCAAACATACCTCATGTAAGATTTAAGAGGCCTCAATCCAACATATCAGAAATTAATTAATGGTCCTTGTCATATAATGTAATGATAAAATAAGATCATTTTATGAATTTTTCCCATTTTAGTTTTTTGATGTTTTAAATCAAAAATAATGTATTTTGTATTTTTGGTATAACTGATCATTTTATTTACCTACGTTTCCTTCCTATATATAAAATATTATCCTATGATAATTTACAAGGGACTTATGGATAATACTAGTTTATTTATTTATTTTCACCTTGTCACTTGTACTTTATCACTATAGTAACTCAATTTCAGTCAATCCAACCATTCAATATATCATTTTAATATGTTATTCATTTAAATGTATCATAAATTAATCAAATCATCATCATAGTGTTTAATGATCTTCCATGATCATTTCAGGAATTTTTTATTATTGGGTTAATATTTAAACACATAAGAATGAAATAAAATTGGTTATTCATATCATATAACAAATTTAATTGAAATTTATTTTACACATAATAAAAAAATAAATTATTTTTTATCAAAAAATCTAAAAAAACTTTTCTGAATTGTTAATAAAATTTAATGCATGTTTTTAAAAGATTAAAAATAAAATAAATTCAATTGTGATCATTCTATACTCACTATAAATTATATATGACATGTTATTTAATTGAAAATATAATAAATTAATCAATAAATAATTTCAAAAAATAAATGAAAATTTGAGGTTGTTTTTTTATTTTTATCATTTGAAGAACATGGTTAAACACATGATTTATTTTAAAATTTGTTCATTTAAACTAAACCATGGATTAAATTTAATATATATTCATTTTTAATGTCATAACATTATTGATAATTTTTTTCAGATAATAACATGAAAATATGATAATATTTTAACTAGTTTCGACTATAAAAAAATTTATGGACAATATTTAAATAGAAAAAAACTCACTTCAAGTAATTTTGACCACAAAACATTTTGGGTTTCCATTTAATTAATTTATATATGATAAAACATAATTAATGATCATTGTAAAATAATTAAATAAAAAATGAATATTATTTTTCCAATTTGATTTTTTCTATTTTAGTTATTCTAAAACACTTTATCTAAAACTGTATTTTCTATCATTTCAACCACATAAAATTTTAAAATGAAATTATATACAGTTTACCATTTTGTAAATTAATTGATTATAATTTTTCTATAATTTCTCAAAAATATATGCTCTTTTTCTCACGTTTTATAATTTACATTATTTTAATTTCCATTATATTGAAAAACACTCTTTCGACCACTCTAAAAATATAAAATCATCCAAATTTATTTTTATGTATTTTCTTAGAAAATCATTTCGAATTTGACTAGAAACTATATAAAAATACATAAAATAGACCATGTCATGAATACTAAAAAAATAAACCAATCACATACCAACCACAACCACATATTGGTCAACTCCTCCAGTAGTTAGTAATTTAAAACTCTAACTATGTTACATGTTTTAATGATATTTCAATTTATATAATATATAAAATTAAAATTTTAAACCTCTGACTTTTAATTTATATTTAACTTTCATAATTTTTTTGTTTATTGATCATTTTTTTTATTTTTAAATTCATAAATATAAAAAAAGTAGACATTTTGACAATTGGTAACAAAAAATATATTCCCCAAACATTACCCTGAAAAACATATTGTTGTACGTAGAAAAATTACATGAGTAATGTTTTTTAAATATTTTATGAAAATATATGAAGAATATGTAACGTTTATATCCAAGGGTTTCTATATTTCAAATACCCTGGGGATAGTGATTCTTGAAAAAACATTTCTTAATCAATTGGTATGGGGGTTAAAATCATTAATCATGAATGAATTATAGATTCTATCCAAATATTCATAATAATTATAAATGGATTTATTAAAAAAAATTCCACAATGGAATTTTTGAATAGTTATTTTTTTTATCCATGGGTAAAAGATTCACATTTTTTTATTTGATAGTTCATAATTACAAAACGGATACACGAATAAAATGTAATGGGTTTTCTATTTAAATTTTTTAAAAAGAAGTTTTAGATAATTCCAATTAGAATTCCCAAAGATAAATGCCACACACACACAATATCAAAGGGTTTGAAACATTCCAAGTAATGAAATAAATGATGTACAAAATGAATTTGAATCTAACTTGATTTTTCACTAAACAAAAGAGCATTCAAGAACCCAACCAGCTAGTGAAACGAATCACTGAATCCATAAAAAATCCATACTAATTACTTAACTATCATAATATGACAAAAAATATAATGTAATCATTTATTACATCATAATATAAATATTATATAAAATCACATCACTTATAGTGAAACCATGTGTAAACTAAAATTAAGATATAACAATAAAAAGTCGTTTCATGGTGGTCCATGACCACCAACCACATCTCAAGTAACTTTTCATTTTCCAACCAAAAACGAACCCACAATGGATGTTAATGATAACATTATCACTATATATGAGGGAATAAGGGTGGAAAATCCTAATGAGACATGTAGGGTGTGAGCTATAGGTCCAATTAGGATCTCAACAAATAGACTATGTGGTTAAATCAAATGGAAATTAATCTGATCTAAAAGAGATTAAAATAACAGATATAATGGATTTATATTTCATAATAATAAAATAAATCCGTTGACATCATATTATAACATGCTTGGTTTATAATGTTTGATTAATAATTACACAATATTTTATCAACCCAAAAAAAGGAAACCTGAAATTTTTTATTTGAAAAAAAATCATTTTCATAAAATATTTGAAAACATTTTCATAAGTTACATCCAAATAAAAATTAAAAAATAATAATATATACAATATATCAACAAGATTTTCTAGTTTCAATACAATAGATTCATTGTGTAATATCCCAATAAAGAGATCCATACTAAATTGTAATCAATCAATGAAGTAAACTATAGTTCCTTATAGTTATAATAAATGATATCATGTATCGAGTATCAAGTACAACGATGAAATCTATATGAAATGTATATAATAATGAGTACACCATACTCCATATAATCAACAAAATGTTGACTAATATTTTGTCTTACATCTAGTCTCGATGGGTTCTCAAGAAAACATTGTTCTTGCACACCAATTTTACATGGTTAACATCTTTAGAGAAAACCTATCATGGGCTCTGCAGATGCACTGGATGATATGTGAGTCAATTATATGATTATTAACCAGTGTCATCTCATCTAACTATTCATGTTCTTGTTAGTACTCAAATAATATGATTTATAAAACTTAGTTACATCGATCAGAAATGTGATCCTTATTTATATCATCATTGTATCGTGCTATTAAAATTTCAATTAATTTATAGTTCACATCATAGTATCACCCCACAACTCCTACAATATAACAAATACCTTTTCCAATACACATTTTGTGGAATCAAATGAATCAAGTATGTCCCAATATGGTATTATTAGGATTGGGGATCATCATTACACACCAATCAAAATGTAAAAAGTCATCAATTTTAGGTCAATACATCATTTACAATTTAATTCATTATCAAAATTCCAATTGGGTCCTTAATAATATAATTTCCTTAAAAAAGTATCTCTAATTCATTCAATGAATGTTCATAATTTTAAAAAAAAATTATTCATTTCAAAATAATGTTCAAATCCTTTTTTTCATTTGAAAAATAAATTTCATTTTACATCCTAGAAGGGGACCGATTTATATATAATAATAGTCATCATTTGAAAAAGGGATTTTTATTTTTTCAATCAAAAAATAATTTAGAAACATGTAAATTTTTTTAAAAAAACCAATTCCATTAAAATCATGTGTATTAATTTTTTGAATTAATTTTTGACGTAATCCATTAAATTCATACATATATACATCAATAGATATTTCAAAATGATTTAAAAACCACCTATAATTCATAAATTTTTAGGAAGGGAGGATAAATAGATATTATAATAATGGAAACCCATATTGTAAAACATTAATACATTTCAGTATTCAATATATAAAGAATATGATCAATGAATCTTGTACAAGTTATTTCAAGATTAATGTTCCTAGAACATGTGTTAGCAACTTATAAACACTAATTTTATAAATTTTATTCAAATTACTAATTATAAAAGGGAAGTATTGTAAATAAACACATATATTAATAATTGATTGAAAAAACAGACAATAAGGGTTGTGCGACATAAATATGTGGGATTCCATACACGATGAACAATAAAAACACACTCTAACACACCCTCGTTGATCACCCAATATACTGACCCAAAAGACTCCACAATATGAATTCCCAAATTTAATAAATGAAATATTATATCATGTTTAAATAAAAACAAACATTTTTTGGGAATAAAACCTCAGAATTAAAACAATCATTAACATTTATGTTTTTGATCAATAAAAATTATGATTAATTTGAAAAAATATCGAAATACATTTATATAAATTAAAATGGTTAAATAATTTATTTTCAGGATTTATCATCATTTAAATTCATTTACTGTCATTGTAGGTTGAGATAGAGGAAGAAGAATTGAAATAATGATTTTAAAATCCCTTTTACTCAAAAATATTTTTTCATAAGGTTAACATTGTTTTACCCATATACGTCTCTTAAGAGTCACATGTGGATATATTAATTCTTATTCATCCATTGAATAAAATTACTAATCTTATTCCTCTTCAATAACCCTTATATATCCTTTATAACATGGGATTACCATTACGATATAAAAATAAAAATATTACATAGTACCCTTAATCTATACCCTTATATAAGTCAGTACCATTATGTGGCACCATAATATAACTCTTATGAAAGCTTAGCTACAATTATGTAAGACCCTTAGGTGATCCAGTACCTTTACAATAGAGCTTTGCATGAGCCAGCACCCTTATATAGTGGCCTGGATTGCCCTTACTAAGTATAAGAGTACACTAAGTAGTATATATACTTATGGTATTACCCTCACATATACTATATAAAAAGGACATTACCCTTATGTATTGAAAAAATTACTCTTATTCAGTACATATTAAAAAGTATTTACCTTTATGAAACAAATGGAAACACCCTATTACAATTATGCAGCACATGAAATGAGGTCCTTAACCTTACACAACCCATGATCCATTCGTATGGTTAAATGATAAGTTAAAATTATTTAATATCAAATCAATAGAATTATAAAATATTACAAAAATAAGGTTTTTATGTTTAATAAAAAATATGGATCATTAAATTCTGTAGTCAAAAATGATTTTTTCCTCCAAAAATCATGAAGTACAAAAAATTGTAAAATATAAGTCATAAAGACTCAACAAAATCATTTTTACCATTAAAAATTCCATAATAAACACACATCTCCATACAAAAGATCAACAATATTTAGAGAAACTAAAAAATAATGTAAATAATCCTCAGACCTATCATTGGTCAAACCACATTAATGATTCCCCAAAATAGTGTAACACACAGAAAACATTTGATGAAAAGAATCTAGTGAAATCAAATAAGGTAATCTAGTAAAATTACATAGTGAAACATCTATAATCTGAAAAAAAAACCTCAAGGTATGACACATCTAGAACAACTAAAGCACTCCTAATATAGAAAACTATAAACGGATCCATCAATGATTGAATAATCCATAATAAAGGACCTGAACTAATAAGTACCTATACCCCAGGAATGAACTGAATGATATCCATGGATTATGCAAAATAGAGAATCAGACAACAATGATATCAATGAATATTCCACCAATACATATAGTTTTTTTATCATTTATCCGCATAATCCAATTTACTTGAATATATTCCAAAGTCTTTTATATATCTAACAATGCATAGATCAAAAAATTGGGATTGTTCACAATACTTCTATAATAGTATCTCATAAAAAATAACACCAAACATATACATATGGAGATCTAACCATTAATAATAAAATAAGAATAAATTGAGGAAAAATAAGCTACCCAAACTGTATCAAACACCATCCATAAAATAATACCAATATAAGGTAAAAAATAAGAGGGAATTCAAAATATAACAACCCCAAAAAGCTAGTGGTTCTTTGCATAAGATTATATTTCATCTCTAAGAGCACAAAAACCTCAACGGACTGAAAGACCATTCCGGATGAAGGCTATCCATTTATGGGTAGACATCCACTTATTATAATAAGATATCTCAATAATATGAAAAACTCATCATTATCGCAACCATGGTATATATGGGAATAACTTTAAAACATATAAATAATTCCACAATAGTTCCCAACAATAATAAAGTCATCGAGAATTGTGCAACAATAAGAAATCTCAAATTGATTTTACCCGAGAATTGAAAAAAAATATTCTAGATCAACATCAAACACAACCAATAACCCCCCACAATTCATTAATGGATTCACTCTAAAGTCTATTGTTGTATCATTATTTACATGAATCATTTTACACCTTGGTTAGGAACTAATGATCAATTATTAACAGTTCCAACTTCATTATACCAAATTATATAATCTCATGCGGTCTCCCACGTGGTCACACAATTTATAATGTCTCTAAGAAATCAAATATAAATTTTAGAATGACGTATTTATCCGCACTAAGACCACCCAAGATGCCCCTTCAATCCCAATGAAGACATTACCAACTCAACCAAATCATATGGTTCACCAAATTGAACAAATTCTCCAAATACAACTAAAAATGACTAATTTTCACATTTAATATCATTTAGTATTTCCTCTCTCTAATGATATGGACCATTCATGAACAATAAAATAAGAGGAAAAATAGATGATTGAGTTGAAATTTCAATGATCTAGGTGAAAACTATTTCTATAATAGATGTTCGTATAGGATTTATCACAAAGAATACTAGTTATGAAACATCCCAAACAAGATAATAGATTATATTAATACTCATCTAATATCTCATATTACCTAAAACCAAATAGGTGAGAAACATTCTTTTTATACACTAACCTAGGATACTACCACTAAATGAATAAGAACTCGAAGTGTTCCTACAAAAATATTTTATATAGAATGGAGTGAATCATGACATCCCAATAGTTTTTGATTGATACATCAAATAAGAAGTAAATAAAATTGACATTGATTTCATTATGATTCATGATAGAATCAAATAACTCTTCAACTTCTTCAAAACACATTTTTTTATTTGGGAAAAACTGATCACCTCCATAATAAAATAGATAATGGTCCATGAGGACCTAGATTTGTCCCAAATAATTCAAAGGCTCCTACTCTATCACTCAATTTCATGTCTAGCAAGGGTCATGTATTAGACATTCCATTTATAAAAAATAAAAATTAATAAAATTATGATTATACTAATGAACACTCAATCTATCTATCTAAAAGGACTTTTTGGAATCATTTTTGGAAATAACAAAACATATGCTCATCAACTCATGGATAAACAAACATCGAGAATGATACAGAAAATGCAAAAAAATTAAATTCATCAATGAACTACTTTTTTCAAATCATTATTCTCTTAATGTCTCCATGATTTCATTATTTATAAAACATTAATCTTTTTCTCAAAAGTATATTATTTATATAAATCTGTAATAGAATTAAAAATCTAATACAATCACATAGAATATCTTCAATGGTTTCAAAATAACTTTTCACTTTTTGATAGAACTAATTTCATTTTAAAACCATTAAGAAACATAATTTAAATTTAAAATATTACATTATGAAACAACCAAATTTTCTAGGAAAATCAATTATCTCCACAAAAAATTTCTTAAAACACACATTTTGGTAATTAAAAATAATTTTTAGAGGAAGACAAATAGTTTTTTTGGTATAAATTTTGTATTATTAAAAAAATTTAAAATATAATGTGTCAATTTTTGAATTAAAATAGAACTCCATATTTCATGGTTACATGGGATTGTAGACCACACACCAACCTCACAATTGTTCTGCGATTGAATTCCAGATCAGTCATGATTAATCCTCATAAATTATCAGAACAAGAAGGCATAGTGTGGCTTTAGTAATCTTTTCATTACGATTCCAAAACATATAATGGATTCTCAAAATCAAAGAATGGATCCTCAATAATCTAAATATCATTATTAATTATAAAACCAATAACTCTAAATAAATAATAAAACCTCCACATTACATGGTAACTCATGCATTATTAAACAGTATTGGTGAACAATAACCCACAAAAAATTACCTCTTGAGTCCCCACACATTATTAATATCCATTATAAATGTTCTCAAACCAAATAACAAAAAGGATTTTAAGGAAAGAAACTTCCCTTTAATGAAAGGCCAATTTTGATTCCATTTTTAATAAAATCACCCATACTACCAACACAACTAGTATCTATCATGTTACACCCTTGACCTTAAGATACTTCTCGATCCCCACGGGCTGGTAAAAATTTTCTAGGCAACTAACAACAATATTTTGGATATATTTTTCCAACAACATTATAAAAATAATGTTAAAGTACATTTTTGAAATATAAAACGATACAAAACGAATATAATCACATTAGGTATAAGGAGACTATAATAAACTACAAGTAAAATAGAAATACTATGGTCGTACTCATATTAGTTACAACCACCCACCATGTCCCCTATATACATCCCTCATCCAACCAAAAACAAACCCATAATGGAAAATGATGAGAACATGAGTAGCATCTATATGAAAATAAATTCTAAAAACAATGATAAAGTATAGTATAAGCTACATGGCCATGAAATTTTCATGGCTACATCATAATGTAATTAGTAATTACTAAAATATATTACAATAAAAGAGTAAAAATATTTACTTTTTAAAATAGGAAACCCTAATCCACTGAGGTTAGATTAAAACATGATTTTTTGTTTAAAATAATCAATTTAAACATGTCAAAATCATTTATAAAACCTAGAACTGGAAAAATTCTATTAATTCCTTAGAAAAAAATTATTGAAAATATTTGAAATCAATTTCCTTAGATAATGTAAAATTAAACAACAAAAAATAACGATTTGAACAATATACTAATAAGTTTCAAAAGTGTCTGTAAAATAGTTTCAAGGTGTAATATAAAAATAATATGGTCAATACACCATGGTAATCCTTCATTCAAGGATATATCAATTTCATTTCGTGAAAATCATTATTTTCAGTGTTAAGATAATATACAAGGATTTCAGGGTTATATCTTAGATATGATAGTGATTATAACATAGTTTAGATGATCAAAAAAATCATGACTGATTAATAGGATTATATATAGTATCACTGATTCCTCGTGAAAATCAAGTCCATGTACACCCACTTTCTTTTCCACACATATAAAACATGAAACTATAATATTCTATATGGATCCACTAGATGAAGTGTCAGTCATATAGTAAAGCATAAAAAAAGTATTCACATTTATCAACCTAGATTCCAATTCCTAGACAAAGAGGGTAATTTAGAAAATCATGTTATGAGGATAAAAATGGGGTCCTAATTAACACTATCAAGGTGTCATGGCCTTAGCATTTCAATTAATTTATATTTCACATCTCAATATTAATTAAGAACAAAATAAAACATAATAATCACTTTCACAAATTCCATCAATTAGAATTTTAAGAATCAAGTAAGCCACAATAAGGGATTATCACAAGAGTATATCGTCATAATGTCCCAACAAGAAGGTCATAAATCATCTTTTTTAAATCATGAAATTATAAAAAAATAAAAACTCAAAAGGGTAATCATTACTACTTCCAATCATAAGTCATTATCAAAATTCCAAATGACAATTAAACTAATAATTTCACTCAAAATATTTCTCAATGGAATTCAATAGATGTTTACAATTTATAAAATATTGAATTCTTTTTTATACACGGTTCAACACCCATATTCTACATGAAGATGTTATTTAATATAAACACAATCAAGATAACCCATATTATAGACATGGATAAAATTCATTATAGAAGGGGTTCTATATTATTTAAACGAAAATATATTTTAATGTTGTGTTTAGAAAAGTTTAAAAATAATATTCTTCCATTTTCATCATAGAATTTTAGTTTTATAAATAAAATCCAATACTAAACCATTACATTCATCAAAACATTTATAAATGATATTATATAATTAATAAAACCCCCATGGAAATCATAAATTAACAAATCATTGATGGAAAATCCATATTATAATAATAGAAATAAATATTTTAATAATTTTTCCCGTGTATTATTAAAATTATATAGAAGTGGATAAAATATATTTTAAAAGGTATTATAATATAGATATTAAAAAAATTATCTGAGTAAATAAGATTCCCATATTATGATATTTTTCATTCAACCATAATTTAGAAGAGGTTGAAACCATATAATAGCACCAATATTATGGATTAAGGTTCAAAAAACCCAATGAGGATTTAATGAAAATAAAAGGAGGAAGTGCTCATGATTAGAACAATGAAAAACACCTCTATCACACCACCATAGGTAAATATATAGTTGGACTCTTGACTATTGATAATATAACAATAGAAATCTACGATATCATATAATTAGGTATTTTTAATAAAACAATAATTAATTCACAATTGTAAAACCCGGGAATAAAAATATCCATCAAATATTTCATTTTTGTTGAATCTTTAATGATTAAGGTTTTAAAAAACATAAGAAATAATTTTTAACCATTAAAATGAGTCAATAATTTATTTCCATGATTTTATAATTTTTATTCTTTTTTATTAGTGTCACAGATAAAGCTGGAGAATATGAATAATAAATTATTATATTTACTTAAAAACCATTGTAAAAGAGTGCTACGTAAGAGGAACGTGCTTTCACCCTTAGAAAAACATTTAATGAACATGTGTATTTAGAGATACCCTTACATAGCCTTTGATAAATAGTTAATACTCTTTAGGATCTCCATTTAACCAAATAAAATCATTAAAAACATTGGTGTACCCTTACCTGAGACATAGCGTAATCTAATGTGTTACCATTATGTGAGTCGGTAGCCTTATGCGATTCACTTATATAAATTGTTACTATTAAGTATTTCCCCTATGTAACCAACATTAAATCCTAGTTATCCTTACTCAAGACCCTCATGTAATGACCTTGACCTTAGTAAACTATAACTGGTGTCTAAATTATTACCTTAGCACTATATATAGGAAATAACATCCTAAAGGACCAAATAGTTTAGTCATCCTAAAAAACCAGATATCTACATTATTTCCATATTACATTTGAGAAAAAAATAATTATAGAATTAGTTTTTTGGTAAAAATAATTAACATCTTTAGAATAAACTTTTGTACCTATCATTGTACAATTACAATATTCCTTTTGAAAGAGAACAAGATAATTCTGAGCTCAAATGCAAAGTAAATGTTATATATAGTGCAATCTATCATGAGTAATTTATCATAATCCAAATTTAAAGGTAAATAAATAAGAATATATTCCATTTAAATAATTTTATTATCATAATTATAAATTTCATAGTCAATATATAAAAGATAAATAACTTAACACGCATTCCAATTAATCAATCACTTCCCAAAAATTAATAGATAAGGAATAACAAATATGTTAAGGAAAATAATTAAACACACATTAATAAATAGATAATGGAATATCCCAATAGATTATATTATTGAAAAATATCATGGATAATAATAACTTAATTCTTAATGAAGTAAATGTATAATTATTGTACTTCATTATCTCAGTTATCATGATATCACTATTATCTAGACCATTCAGAAGACACTTTAAAATTTATGGGTTGGTATACACTAATAAAATAACTAAATATATTTAACTAATTCATTTCATAATTCATCTGATGAATTTGGGGGTTATATATAACTAGGCCGCACCTATATCTACCTGTCCAATGCATTTCTCATATATTGAATAATAGATTTAATTTATAAAAAAATTATATCAATTGGTTTACTTATCATGTAATGAATAATGATATATCATTCTTTCCTTAATAAATCATATAAATTTCATAGTGAAATACTATATATTGAAGTATTATAATTTTTGGGTAATAATAATATATATAGTAAATAATATTGATATTTTGGGGAAATGTAATTTACAATGATGAGATGAAACTTTATATTTTAATGTAAAGTTAGTTACAGGAATAGTTAATCAAGAATATTAATTTCAATATTATCCCTTGTCAAATTGATCATAAACCATTCAAGAAAATATTAATGGTGGTATCAATTCCGTATATCCCCTGTGGAGTGTGATTAATATAAATGGTTGATGTCAATTATGAATAGAAATACCATAAAAATGACATTAAAAACATCCATTATAAAAAACACTTCACATTGAATGTATTTTTAAAAATAAAATCCAACAAGTTATTTCGAAAAAAATTAATTTTAAAATAACCTTTTAAACTTATAATGTGATCTCCTAAACACTAAGTGGTCATGATAGATGGAAATTTTATTCTTTTTATAAATGTTAAAACAATGATTCATTTATCATTTTTATTAAAAGATAAATGTTCCATATTTGGAAAAACAAATAAATATTCATCATAAAACATTTTCTAAAAATTTAAAACTGTGTAATAATTAATTTAAAATATCATTTTTATATTTTAAAAAAGATTATTGAATATAATTTTTGAATACATGGTTTTAGAAGAAAATTAATTTTCATCTAAAAAGATAAATGAATTCAGGTTTTATTAAAAATATTTTCTCTACCATTTTATATAATTAAGTGAAGAATTATTAATTATTACATGAAAATAACATAAATAAAAAAATAGAAAAAATTAAATTGTTTTTTTATATAGTGATCATATAATTTCCATCAAATGGAAATTTGTGTTTAAAAAATCCTGACTAATATTATATTGTTAGATAATCCCTTAAAATGATGATTACATTGAATTGATAATTGATCAATGGATCAATTATGTGTATCAAATTTAGACCCACATATAAAAAGTTTAAATATGAAAAAAATAATCAAAATTAATCAGACACGTAATCATATAGTGTAAAAGGCAATAAAGAAGTAGTACAACTCAATGAAAATAAATTCAGTTATGAAATTCTTTACCACTTTTCAATATTCACATTTAATACACTATGATTAAATAATTAAAATTAAAACATAAAATAACATAAATTATTAATTAACCATAATTTTACATATAATTGGGTTGTAAATACATCATATAAAACAAATGAAATTCATTGTATTATAATATGCCTCACAAAATAGAAACTGAGGCGATGTCCCTTACCACATGGTAACATTGAAATCAAATCCACCTGGATGAAATAAAAAAAATTGAAACAATAAATACCATTAATTATGAAATATTCAATGTATTACTATTAAAAGGGTTTGTATATACAATAAATAAACGAATGTGGTGCATCACATACAAATACACATTAATAAAAGGAAATTGAGACAAATCGCATACCTGAGGCTTCATTTAAATTGATCTCTTCTTAACCACATTTATAATGGTATAAATATTTTTATTAATTTAAAAAAAAATTCATATTTTTAATGGAATATATTATACAATCATAATATCTTATCACCTTTTTTAATGATCATTCATTATTTTCATTGTTTATGTCATTAAATGACTTATTTTGTCATGCATATTTTGTATTGAATGTTCCAGTTCATTTGTATACGATATAGATAAATAATATAAATTATGATATAAATTATATAATTTTTTTTATCATATTCATTTTTAGAATCATTGTTTATTTTTGATAATGGAGACTCGATCACATCGCTTTGTGAACACAGTATGTCGTATGTATGAAAGAGGGACATTATAATTCCCATAAAAAGTTAAAGGGTAAGAAAGTAGGTAACATATTGATTTTATGGAATAAATATAATCTAAAAAATAAAAAATATATTCATTAAATATATCATTATTACACCTATATAATGTTTATTTAATAAATAAATCACAACACTCCACAATATGGTTGTTCGCTTTATACACAAGGAACATTATCGTATTTTGAAAGAAGTATAATGTAATAAGTTATATGTGATTTTAAAATTAGATAAGTATAATTATATCTTAAATATTATATATATTATTTTAATCCATCATTATATCCACTGTTTAATGGTGGTTATCAAAAACAAATTACATCACTTCGCGAGGCTTTTGTCCTCCATTCATTGGTTCAATGATTTTATTTCCCATTTGATGGAAGAGGATACAGATATAAGTCATTAAAATAAAATAATAACAACAAATTATATTATATATACTCATATTATTTTATAATCTTGGAGTAATTATATTTTGAGGTATGTGGAATTATAAAGAAAATTAAACTCTCCTTTAAGAATGTAACATCTTCTTCAGACAACTACTTTAGTTTTGCATTGCAATTTTTACAATGATGGATTTATGATAAATAAAATTTAGTTGGGATATTTTTATAAGAGTAATTATTTTATTTTTTCGTTATTTTATAAAATAATGACTTTTTATTTCTTTTTTAGGGAGGGGGTGGCCGTTCATAACTGGGGGAGAGGGCATACATTGAATTTTTTAAAAGAATAAATTACACCGACACTTGTATCCTAAAAATGCCTAGAAATTACAAATTTTAGACCCTTAGAGGTTACATACTATAAATACATGGGAAATGGGTTTTATATGAGTTATTAAATTATTTTAACCATTCTACATTTAGTTTAATCCCCAGGTAAATCTGATTCTACCTTAAACATAGTAATTAATTTTTTCTACATGTAATATTCATAAAATTCCAAAATAATGTTTAACTTATTAGATGATATAAATTTTTATGATTCCAAATATATTATCATGTTTTCAAAATTTAATTCACTGTAGTGGCTTAATAAAATTTAAAATTATACTGATAGATGTAACGAAGAAGATGGTTTATAGTGAAAAAATGTTATCCACTATATAATTGTTTGATATAATAAATTCTATATTATATAAATTTAAATGAAATAATTTACATAAATTATATTATAAATGGATAGGGTTTTCTATAAAAAAATTATAAAAAAATTTTAATTGAAATATATTTAATAAAAAATACATTTTACTTCATAAAATGGTATTATTGATTATTCATAAAAAATGGAATATTTTATAAAAATAAAAAATCACCCAAATATATATTTGATATTATGAATTAGAAAACTGATTATATTATATATAAAAAATAAAAAATTGTTAAAATAAAATTTTACATATTTAGAACAAAGAATGATGATTATGTATTTTAAAAAAAATAAAGTTTTTTAATAAATATTCAATATTCTTTTAAATAAAAATCCTTCTTTTATAATCGATTGATAAGTATCCAACACGTGTAAAAAAAATATTCTCAGAAATTAGTTTTTCATATTCATTCCCACAAATCTATACTCTATATTATAATGGTCACATTTAAAATAATAATATTTTAGGTGTCTTGTGTTTCATTTAAACACAACAATGTGTGCATCAAATGTTATTGAAAGGATTCAATATATATGAAAAAGAAATATATCATAATGTCATGTAGTTTTGAATTAACATATAAGATATTTTTATCATTTTATACACACTATCTATGTCAATTTTTCTCTTTTAAAATATTACGGTGTATTATTCTTCCCACATTCAATAAATTATATCCCCATAGTTTGAACCTGTAATGAAAAAAATCATGGTATTTCTATTTAAGAATTACTTTTTCAAAAAGTCAAATCTTTTAAATGTTTAAAATAAAATCCTATTAAAATGCGATAGAAAAATATTAAATGTAAACTATAATGAAAAATAACAAGGTTTACTTGTTGGAGAACATAGGTTGGAAGTGAATATATAGACATGGAATAAAATCGTAATGACCAAGTACTTATGGAGGATGATAAAGGTCATTGATCAAAATAATTTAATTGATAAATAAAATATAAACAACCAAAAAACCATAATTATTTGATGTTTCAAAATAATATAGTTTCATCGAATATGATGTTATTCGGGTAACACTTTTGTGTAATGAACATTTATCTAATGTTGTATAATTATTATACTGTATAAGAATATATAGATATATATATACTTGATATATTTATATTTTATATGTTAATTTTCATCATTTAGTTGTTCTTAGATCAATTTCTTCTTTATATATTACATCACGAAATGAATATCAGAAATAATTTATCCTTATAAGATTTAATAGATAATAAGATCCATAAAAGTGTTACGATTCATTCTTCATGTCCCTAAATATTTTTTTTTAATAATAATGTCAGCACATGTTATTCAATATAATACATTAATATATAATCATAAATTTTAACACCACTTGTTCATCATTAATATTTATTCGACAAATGATTTTGGTAAAAATGATAATATATTAACCATAACATCACACCAACCCATAATAGGTTCAAAAACCATATCAACCATTTGATATGGCTTCACGACCCATGTCATTTCCTAATGGGATGGATTTCCCTTTACCTAAAACTATTTTAATATAATTCATAAGAAATTACCAAATTGTAATACCATATAATTACCTAAACACAGAAGATGAGATAACACCTAATGGTCACCATTAACATAAGACATATTTCAAAAAAAAATGTAAGGACATTCTTCCTTATATAACATTTTTAATAAATTATATTTAAAAAATGGTGTTGATTATAATAAATATCTCCCAAAATAAGCTTATTCATTATATATCATAATCTCATAAATCATAAAAAATGGGGTTTTAATACTATAGACTTATGATCTATCCTGAACTCACATAACCAAGATGGTATAAAAAAACATAATTTATTTATTATTTATATCCTTATAAGATTTAAATAAACATTATTTGATTAATGATTCATAATAAAAAAACTGTCATTAAAAATAATTCTACAAATTAACTATTAAATCACTAACATAAATAATTCAGGTATTTTATTTAAATATAATTATTTCCTTTTTCAGGGGTTTAACAATTAGAACCTGGAATTAACTTGGATAATTCCTGGGTTCTACACATTTTAATTAAAAATATATAAATATATCCCTGAGGTGATATTTATTTCGCTCAATCATATTCCTAGTTATTCCCTATAAATATATTTTTTATTCCCTCTTTCCAATACAAAAGATATTTTCCTATTTTGTTATGTAACAAACATGGGTGAATCTTTCCACAGTTCTCACAAAAAGAAATTGATCATTATTTGAGCAACGGTGGCTATCACATGAGGTATATGAAAACTCTTTACTTTTCTTCTTTAGTAAATCTGAGAGTTGTTTAAGGTATAATTTAATAATAATATTTTAGGATAACTAACTAGGTTTAATGAAAAAATCATTCACACATTAAAATACCCCCATCTAGCAGATAAAATTCATTACACATTCCATCATGATCATTGTTATCATTATTCCATTAGTTTCCTATACTTTAATGAAACCAACGATATAGTGTGAGAAACAATAATCATAATTGGAAAACCATGAAATCATTTATAACACATATAAGTCATGTCACATTTTTTTCAATATAAGACAACTTATTTTTAAACGTGTCCATTCATTGAAATAATCTATTCAAGTCCTTAAAGTTTTATTAAAAATAAAATGTTGTTTATCAAAATTATTTTTCCTGATAGTGTCTATATAGGTGTGTTGTAAGGTTCACTACCGTGTAACAGCTATCACTTAATACAAAACCAATGTATCTTTTTTGGAGTTATTACCCCTATGTAAAATTGTTCCAGAACCAAGCCCACATTTAGTATCAAGAAAAGAATATATTTCTAGGAAACCGGTATATTATTTACATTAGTAAATAATTATAATGTTCTTTTATACTTATCCTCAATGTTTATTTTAGTTGTATGATCCCTAAAACATTTTTCAAATATCCACTTCCCTATAATTAAAAAAACGTATATTATTAAAATTTTAAGGATCCCATACCTAGTATCCCAGAGTGGGTGTCTGATTTATTAAATTGGCACTAATAAAAGAGATTTCATCCCAAAAGGCAGTATATTTTATTATTCTTTAATAAACATAGGAGTACATGATTAATATATTACATTTTAATGCCCAATTTTGAATTTTTTTAAAGAATATCATCACACCCTTTACCATATTCCATATCCTTGTATATATTTCAAAGTACACTTCTTGTATTCCCGGGATAGAAAACAAAATAATGGTGAGCTCAAAATCTCATTAAATATTATGTACAACAGATATTATCATGAATCAATATTCATAATAAATATGAAATTTAAATAAATAAACACATATTCTAATTAAATAATATGACATTCATGATTAGATTTGGCCTAATCAACACAGGGTTGTAAATAATTGAGCACACATTCAATTTAATCAAAAATAAAATTATCATAAATATATATGGAATATATGGTGTGGAAATATAATTTACTAAACAAACATTTCATATAATCAATAAATTAAAAATTAAATGAATCTAAAGGTAATGTTTAAAAAAATATCATTGACAATAATAACTAAATTCTATCTGAATGAAATGGTTAATTATTTGATATCATATTTTTATATATCTTGTCATCCTTATTATCATGAACATTCACCAGAAAGATTAAAACAAATGTGTAGGTATGTAGAAAAAATCAATTTAACTAAGGAAATACAATTACTTCATTTCATAACTCAATTGATGCATCGTGGGAAAATATATAGCCATGAAGCGACTATATCTACATGTAAAAAAAATTCCTTATATTTATAATTAACAATTTAATTTGTGAACAATATGCCTTATTATCATTTTATTGAATTATGTATGGAATACCAAATAAAAATAACTTCCTCATCCAGTCATACAACATTTGAAGTAAAATAAATTATGTAAAAATGACATAGGATTTAAGAAATAAACATATACATGATTAATTATTTTGATATTTATGGGAAATTTAAAGAACAGTGGTGATAAGAATGTGAATATTTCAAGGGAAAGATAATGAATAAAAATGAATATAATGAAATGGAATTCCAATAAATTCCATGGTTAAACATATTGTACACCATCCAGATAAATAATAAGGATAATATAAATAAAATGTATCCATAATTGATCATGTGTAAAATGAATTATTGATGTATTAAATTAATATAAATACCAATATATTGATAGTGAAAACATTCTTGATGAAAATAAAATTTTACCAGTGAAAATAATTATAAAAATTAAAGTCTAAAAGATATTTTGAAAGTAATTTTATTTATAAATAACATTTAGAACATATAATATATGATATAAAATTTTTAAGGGAAATTACAGCTATAAATTCCTTTCATGTTATAAAATTTAAAATTTTTATTCCATTCAATTTTTTGGTTAAAATCAAATCTAATTTATATATAAAAAAAATATTATGATTCATTTCAAAAAATTTTCTAAAACGTCAAGAATTTGAAAAAATTAATTATGATTTCATTTTTATAATATTAAAAAACATTTTTTAATACATTTTAAGAAAACATGGTTTTCTATTAAATGTTTTTTTTGACAGAAGAGATAAATGATTTAGGATTTTATATAAAATATTTTCTCAATAATATTATGTACCAAGGCCATGGAGATATATTATGACATGAAAACATATTGATTAACTGTAGGAGAATAACATTAATGTGTTTACCATTAAATAATAAAATAATTTTCATTAATTTAAATTTATGTACAAATAATCCTGATTAGACAATGATTGTAAAATAAACCCTTAAAAAGATCATACTAATGATGATATATTTAAATAATGAATCAATTATTTATATAAAATGTAAATACAAATAAAAAAGTTAATAAAACTATGATAATAAAAATTCCTTATAAACATAATCTTATAATTTAAAAGAAAATATCGAATTAATATAATCCTATTTAAAGAAATGATGTTTTGAAATTTTGGTCAACTTGCTAATTTAAAAATAAAATCCCTTTATATCATTTTTTTTATTACAACTGATGAGACATTAAATTATGAGTTATTCATGACATTACATGAAAAAGGGCCATATATAGACCACATAACTATAAATAAGTTAATTATATTACTATATTCCTCAATAAAGAGAAATTCAGAGAAATTCCCTTCCATATTATAGCATTCTTCTATTAACATCTTATCCCCTTTTTGTAAATGATCATTCATTATTTTCATTGTTTCGAGTGACGATTGCATTATTTTATCCTATGTTTTTCTTTATGAAGGATAAATTCATTATTAATAAGATATATATCCATTATATACCAAATCATATTATTCTAGTAAATATATTTTATTTTATTTGAAACATTTTCATAATCACTTTTTAATTTTGAACATGGAGAATGGATCACATCGCTTCCTTGAGACGGTAGTATTTATGTACGCATTAGCAACTTTAACATTTCTTTAATAAGAGTGAGGGTAAGAAATTTGGTGAAATTTTAATTTTTTATAATAAATATAATTTTATTTATATAACATATATTAATTATACCTCTCCTTATTACATTCCATGTAAATAGTAATTGAAAAATTAATCATATCACTTCGTAACGTCGTAGTCTGCCAAACAAACGATTGATGTTACAATATTTTAAATGGGATGCAACATAATAATTTATACATGATATTAAAATATTATAAGAATAATAATATCATAAATATTATATCAATGAGTTAAATCATTCATTATATTCATATATAAAATGTTGTGATGGAAAAAGAATTACAGTGGTCCGAGAGGTGGTAGTCCTCTATAAAAATACTGAATGATTTCACATCAAATTTGATGGAAGTGGATATGAATAAAGTTAATTAAAATTAGTTAATAATATCTAAACTTATGATATGTAATATTTTTTTTTATATTATCATTGTTTAAAATTTTCTAAAGGTGGTAAAATAAGAACAAAAAAACATTCTTTTTTACATGTTACCTCTTCCTAATTTGAATTTTTTAGGTTTTAAAAAAATCATTATGAGGATGTTTTTCTAATAAAAAAGGATATAATATGTCTATATTTGATTCTTTATGGAATATTTTTGGGTATTTTCAGGAAAAAATTCTTTGGATGTGTGAATATAGTAGGATAGAGGGTGGCCTTTTATAAGTGGGAAGAGGAATCACATTGAATTTTTTATGTGAATCAATTACACCCATATATTAATTATGTAAATAAATTAAAATGGGTAAATAATTTTTAAAACAGGTTGTAATAATGAAATATGGGCATATAATGGTTTTGGAAAAAAATTATGTCATTGTAACCCTTTTCATTTTAATTTAACCCATACTAAATCAAATTTTTCCTTAACTGTATTAATTAATTTCTACTTCTATAAATATTCAAAATTGTAAAAAAAGAGTCAGTTTACCATAGTAGATAATATACAATATTATGGTTCCAAATATTTTATCTTTTTTATTAAATCAATTCACAGAAGAGGAAATGACCAATTATACCCACAGATGTGTTTAAAAGTGGGTTCCCAATGAAAAAATTCTCAAAAGAATATAATGTTTTAATATAAAAATTCAAGAAGAAATTGATCCAAGTGACTTATATTAGTAATTATTTAATATTACCAAACTGTATTTAATTTTACACAAATCATAAATATAGGTTATCCATGAAAGTTATTTAAACAAAAATTATGACTCTAATAAAATTTATTACTTCCCAATATTCATTTAAAATTGACTCATTTCAAAAAAAATCCTTAAAATTCACCATAATATTATTTGATATGTTCATATACTAAATGAGGACAATTTTATAAAATACATCATATAAAAATTTTATGATTGATGTGAAAAAATTAGGATTAAGCAGTATTTTGGAAAAATAGTTTTTTTTAAATGTTTTCCTTAAAATGATTTTATTTTTAATTATTAAAAAATATATAACTATTAAAAAAGTGAAAACAATATATTTTCATAAATAATTTAGTCTGATTCAATCCCACAAACATATATTCTCAATTATAATGGCCATGTTTTATATAAAAATTTTATAATAATGTATTGTGCTTTATTTAAACCTGCTGTTTTGTGCATCGAAAACTATATGATATATTGAATTTATTTAAAAAAATAGTATATCATAATTTATTATTTTTTAAATTATATTCTAATTTTCTTATTGGGTTTTATATACACTATTGAATATGTTTTTTTTTATTTTAAAATCATGGTGTCTTTCACATTACATGAGATGGGACCATTATGTTATACCCTGATGCTATCGGGTACCATTATGGAGTGTCATAGATTACCCTTACATAGAGGATGTGTATCCTTTTTAGTGAATATACTATTGGTCTCAACCCTTTATATCCCATAAAAAAGATAATTACCATTACACAATTTTCATAGTACCCTTATGTTTTTCATATTTATGGTGTTTAGCCATACAAAACATAGGGAAACACTCTATTACCTTGACAAGACTCCATAAAAGAGGGCCTTACCCATAAACACCCCATGATCCATATGTAACGGTAAAAGTATTATTAATTATTTTATTAATTTAAAGCAAATTACTTATGAAACAAATAAAATATTTTTTATTTTAATTATAATAAAAATTATGATGTTATATTCCGTACTACAATATAGTATTTATGCCCTTTCAAAGTCTTAGAGTTCTCCCTCATTTGAGAATAAATTTATTCCCTATTATAAAAATCATGAATTATGAAATTTTGGAACTTTTTCAGTCCCATTTTTAATTCTAGGATTCCAAATTTTTTATATAAATTACATTGTATCCTAAAATATTTACAACACAATGTTTGTTTCCAATGTTAATGTATCAAATAAAACGAATATATGCAACCCATTTCGATAAAAAAATCTCAGATAAGAGCTAATGGAAGGAAGACTTGACAACTAAATCATATATATCCTTAACATATTCCCTCAGTGCTTACAAACTCTCCCTTTTGTGAAGTTGGGTTCAAAATTTGGAAAATTTATTGTAAAATATATGTATCTGAGTCATCAATGAGATTTAATTCTGAAAACCATTTGGAAAAACCATATCCACAACCCCACATATAGACTTTGGAGAATAATCCTTTTCAAGAATAGTCTACAAGAAATAATAGATTATAATGATATAAAATAAGTTCCATGAATATAGTTTCACATCAATCCTTAAACGATTCACTCAGTAACCCTATTCACCTTGGTTTATTATGTTTTGAGATGATCTCCTCACTCAAAGTGATTATTTGGGTGCCCCTATAAGGAAGCTTAATTATTCTTAAATAACAATGTAAATTCAATTTATAATTAACTTCCTTAGCTTCCCAAAATCTTTTTAGTTTATATTTTTATATTATTAAACAATAATTCATACCTAAAAACATAAAGATTATATGCTAGACAATACTCTCTATCAATTTTCTCAAAATAACAATAATTATTAAAAAGAAACATTATATATTATGAAAAAACAATTTTAATACTTGGTATTTACACAAAAACCTTAGTAAGGGATACACAATGAATGAAAAACTGGTAGTCTTGTGAAAACATAAAATAACGTGGACACTTTATCAGAAAGTAATTATTTTCACTTTAAAGACAAATTAAATACTTATCATTTATTATAATCTCATTTGTTACCCTTTTCTAATCTAAATATTACCATAGAGTCCATAGAAATAACATATAATATTTAATAGAATCTGGAGACATAATCCTACCTAAATGGAACAACCTTACGATCATATTCCATATTTGTAATTCTTCAAAATTCAATATCCATATGGATGACATCCAAAACCAGTTCATTTTTTGGTTTTAACATAACCACATAGAAATGGTTTATTGTGTAAAAAATCCTTCCTTGGTTTATCGCATAATAACCCATGAAATGTCCAAGTACCACGATATAATAATAACACCTAAAATATATCAATTATCATCATTACTCTCATTAAATATAAAATAAAATCAAAATAATTGATTTCATGATATTGAAGTAATGAATAAATTTTCAATACCATTTTCAATACCAAAGTACATATAAAACGACTTATCTGTACACTAAATAAATAAAGATGGTGTATAACATCAAAATATGCCTCGGCGAATGGAGATACAGATGAAGTCCATTATAATGATCATTTTAGTAATAAAATAGTAATATTATCTAATTTCACAATAAGGAAATCAAAAAAAAGTAGAAAAAAATAAAATATATTAAAATTTCATTTTTCACATATTATTTGTATGAAATAATCATGAAGTAGAAGATTAACCCAAATAATGGAAATTAGGCTATGAAATTATCCTACCTTATGTCGGACACATCAGGTAAAATAATAATATTACAAAATAATAAAACATAGTACATTTTATACTTATTTGAGAAACTTTTTTATATATATTATTCCATTTTATATCACATATTACCCTTTTATAAAAATTAAATATTTATTTATGTTCATGTCCAAGGCTTTGTCATTATTCTATATGTGTGTTGAAAATGAACTAGATAAAATATCAATAGTCCTTGTGGTCTTATGTCCATCATCTCCCGAATATAATACATGTTATCAATACATTATAAATTCATTGTATAAGTATATGTAATAATATTTAATTAAAAATTAAAAACATCTTTCGTGGAGACCGTAGGTCGTACATACCCATGAACGTCAGTTTCATTCTTCTGTCGTATTGAATGAACGAAATTAAATAAAATATTAGTACATATATATATAGTATAATTACAATATCATTAACATTCCATTTATATAATGTATTTTTACTACGATTATCCTTAATACATTCTATGAGATGTGTGACCAAATCACATAATTTTGTGGAAGTTGTAGTCCACAAGTCCCCAAATGAAGTTACCTTATATCTAAAATATATAAAACATGAAGGTATGTTTAATATAATATTTCTACAACATTAGAGAGGTTATTATATCCATATTAAAATATTATTTTACCAAAAAAAATATTTTATGACAATTCGCGTAATCGGTAATGGGAAAAAAACAAAAACCTTATTTATGTTGGCAATTAATCTGAAAAACATGGACAATAATTACATTTCATAGAATAGGAGGATTCGAGAAGTGAAATTTATTTGAGATTTTATATTAAAAACATAAAAATACATTATATTAATTATTATGGAGTTATCATGCATTAATGTATTAAGGAGGTTAGGATAAATTAGAAAAATAAATTAATGTAAGATTGGTACACTGAGAAAATTACATCATGAAAATCCCCTCCTTAAAAGACATATGATTTGACCTTTTGGTGAGAGCAGTCGAATTTTTTTGTGGGGAGAGTAAGTAAGATAGGATTCATTAGATATTTTATGAGCTACATTTATTTTTTGGAAAAAATTGGGAGGTGAGAGGTGGTATTTATGCATGAGGGGATGTGAGTTCAAGTGATTAAAATATTGATTATTTTCTATTAAAATCTAATCACATTCATGTGGAATTATTTTCAATTAATTTGAAACAAAATTAATGTTTTTAGGATTTTTAGGGTATATACAGACCTCATATAACCGTTAAATGTTTTATTTTTTGTATATTTTAATCCATAACCTTTTAAACTTTAACATGTTCTTTTTTTACCTATACCGCAGTAAATAATTTTATTATGGTAACATATTTTATAGAAAAAAATGAAATTGAATATTTTACCTAATATGGATTTTATAATTTAAAAAAAGGAATATATTTTATGTAATTCAATTCACATAATTTGAATAATTATATCTAAAATTATTTCCACAGACAAAGAGAAAAACTGTGTTTTTAAAGACAAATGGTCAAAAGTGTTAAATGTTTTTCTATCTAATTTTAATTTGAAATTTAGTCCAATAACAAAAATTAGATTAAATGATAAATAATAATCTAATTATAATTTCAAAACAATTTATATGATTTTATATCAAAATAAATAAATTAGAATAATGTTCTGTTTTGAATTAAAATGTAGTATTTTTTACTATTCATTAAAATGTGAATGTTTTCAGAAAAATAACCAAAAATATTTTAAAGTAAATTTCAATGTATTTGATCTGAATAAAATTATTATTATTTAAATTTACAACTTATTATAATGTCAAAAAATTGAATTCAAATGTTATTTTCATCAAAAGGTGGATAAATAAATTTTTTGAAAAAAATCATTTATAAGCATAAACCAGATTTATACATATATTATTCTTTTCAAATCTATTAAATTAATGTAAAAATATTAAAAATGAATATATTATTATTCTATCATTACCTGGGTTCTTAAATCCCCTCTAACCCATGTGACCAACTTTGTTAAATCGTTCCAAAATCATCCCATTTGATAGTACAATACATATGGAATTGTTTCATATAGGGGTTTCTTCACTGAAAATCGTTTATCTAGTAATAATAGACTAATATGGGATCAAGACTCACAGAGTTCTCATAAATATCTTAAAAATACATTTCTTTCTAATTTATTTTGCTGAGATTACAGTTACATAGAGAATCGATATGGATATTGAATTTAGTTCTTAAACTTTTTTTCACCTAAAACTACCCAATATTATTATATAAATGATTTTAATATTCACATATAAAAATTAATAAATACAGTGAAAATCATAAGATTAAGAAATAACATCTAGGAGTAAAAGTTATTTGGGGAATAATGATTGACTTTTCCACTCCACCAATACTCAACTCCTTGATTATAGTGATTCTCACTAGACTATTCATATTTCTTTTTTCTTCATATCAAAGTGATAGTAGAATTTACTTGGTAAAAATATAAAAGATAATTCAACAAATCTATCATAATAAAAAACCTATATACGGTCATATTATATAATAAATAATAACTGTATATTATAACATTGTTTAAATGTAAATATTATAGGAGGTTTAAAACCATGTTTGGAGAATTAAATGATAGATAATGATGAAAAATCTAGTGATATATAATATCTTATATGGGAAAATCTTGCAGATTTCCATTTCTAGAGATTTTATTGTATTTATAGTGACACATGTGATCAAAATGTAAATTTTCAATAGTGTAATGATGTGTGTGTTTATCTATACACGTCACTTGTATACTAGTATGCATCCATGTGATATCCTTTTTTATATAACTTTTATTTTAATATAATGTAATTACAATAATTAATGTATTGTTCAAGTGAAATAATCCTATTATAAATCTAAATAAATAATCAATTATTTAATTAATTTCAATTTTGAAATATGTCTTGAACACTTACAGGGTGATGAAAATATTGTGTTTTTATTAGATCATTATAAAATAATAATTACATTAATTTAAAATTTCTGTATACATATTAATAATAAATACTTTGTGATCCTTATAAAATAATAAATTGAAATTCTAATAGAAATAGTAATAGTAAAAAGTGAATCTAAACAATACTCTAACTCTAAGTATGAAAAATTATAATTCCTTTGATAACATGATCTATGAATGATAAATATCATGGCAGTATGATTCTCCTATAATAATTCCAATGTTGTAAGATATAACTGCTTATATAAGATAAATGAATTATAATATCATTGAATTTTTCAATGAATAAATAATTTACAAATTATTATCCATTCCATAAGATGAATTATTATCCATGTAATAGAAATGACATAGGTGAATATAAATATTCATGAAATTTCAGATCTAAAATTATTTCTATTACACAATTCATTTATATTATAAGAAAACATAAATATTCTAATCATTTGTTATATCAAAGCCTTCCACATGAAATAAATTTTGGCATATTATAATTCCTTATAATGTAAAAGAAACTATTTATAAAATTTAATGATGATAACTCAATGAATTCAAATTAGTTAAGAATATTATCATATGTCAATTAAGATAATGATATTAGAAAAAAATAAGGATCATTTTGAAATTAAAATTTAGATTGGATTTGGAGCTAATGCAGAATAATATAATTCTACAAAACAATATCCCCCTTTTTATATCAAAACCCCCAAAAAATTTAAATAAAAATAGAATTAGATATATTGATTCTGGAAAAATAATTGAAAGAAATTATTTTGTTGTCTCATAAATATCTCAAAAATTAATCCCCCTTCTTTTATGTAAAATATGACAGTACAATTATAGAGTGAATTCATTTACAATAGAAAATAAACAATTATACAAGTTTTGAACACAAATAATAAAAATGAATATGGTTTAGCATGGTATTAATATAAATAAACATTAAAATAATGATAATATAAAAAAATTAAAATATTTAAAGGATTAAACAATAAAATAATATAAAATATTCAAGAAACATTTCATCAAACTTTAAAACATCCAGAAAACACAAAAATTAAATAGAATATAGATAAAAATTAGTATTTATATGGAACATCAATAGTGAACTTTTTGAGTAAAGGCTGCTTAGAAGGATGAGATTTTCTATGTGGTAAGGACAAGGTAGTAAATAGAGTTTTTTTACTTTCTCCACAAATATAAACTAGAGGAACATTCGATAAAATTTTATGTTAGTGTTAAATCTATCATGTGTAAATAAAATGATGGTAATAGCTAAATTTATAACAGATTCTTAATAATCTATGGATAATTCACATTTCTCACAAGACAGTATTGATTCACTAATAATAAATTAGAAAAAACAACAAGAATTTATGATTCTAGAATAAGATTCTACTATTCTCTATTATAAACTATAGTATGATAATTGGTTTCTTTTAAATTTAGTATAGTAGAAGGGTGGTGTTATGTAATATAAAGCACAAGGAAAAATCTTCCATATAACTCAAAAAGTGAACCCATGCCATATTTTATCTATGTTAGAATATTATTTTAATATATGTCTTAAAAGATAATAAAAGCATTCCCTGAAACTAGTCAATAGAACTACTTTTGATTTTAAAATAATTTTTTATGGAAAAAATATTAATCAATATCATAAAAAATCAGCACCAAAATTAAATATATTATAAAAATGTGTTGAAGGGTGAATAAACTAATGGAGTATACTTAGGAAAAGATGCCATAACAACCACTTTACTTTTATTATCAGTAGGTATATGGGATTTTTCAGCCAAATAAATTATTATATGATAAATAATTCGACGAATGATACTGGGAAACATTATGATTAATTTCATCATGTTTCTCTTCTACATAAGAAAATTTATTATATACAGAACTAGTGATAATATCTTCTTCTTTAATAATTAACCTATTCCATTTACGGCCTCAAACAATTTCTCTTTCACTAAAAAGACATTCTCCTGCACAATGAATTCCAACTATATAATAGATTTTTCATGCTTTTTTAGAATACATAAAGAAAAACTACAAATATTCATAATATAATAAGATAGTTCTATATTAGAAAATTATATATTCCTTGAAAATATATGATCACATAGAATTTATGTAATTCAAGAATTCATAAAATCAAGTTCAATATAGATTTCATCCATCATACCCATCATAGTGACATAGGAATTTTTTTTCTTACTTGGATGGTCTAGTAATACAAACTCCCTAATAAACATCCACATGATTTTGTAGAATGGTATTTTGAATTTCAAAATCTATTTGGAAAATCAAATTAACATATATACTTTATAATATTTTAATACATTCAAATTGGGATACCAATATAATCATTAAGGAATCCAAAACAACATTCATTACTGAATTAAATTTAATTATATTAATATTGCTATATATTATTCTATAGCACCCATTAGTGATATGAAATTATCTAGAAACTCATAAAAACGAAGAAATTTTTTTGATCACCATAGTTTACAAAATTACTACTATGCACCTCAGTCCTATAATGGAAAATTTCAACACAACTAGAAGAGCTAAAATCTCTATTCTCTACTACGAGAGATGTTTGACCCTAATCACTCATATATTTACCTTTATCTACTAAAGGTATATCCCACATAGCTAAAAATTATTTTTAACCTATAAAATTAATACCAAAAATGAATAATTTTTTTTAATTATCCTTTTATATATATATTTTTTTTGAAAATTCAAGGATGGGATGTGCACCAGAAAATTTTGAATTATAAATTTCTTGATCAAAAATGACATACATGGATATTTTCATAACTAATCATTACATATTTAAAAATAGGTATATAATTTTTTGGAATATGGTCTTCAAGATTTTATTTTTAATGAACATTATTTGACGCATCTTATACTAAAGGTATCTATATTACTGCCTAATTCATTGTTGATTAAAACCCCTAATTAGTTTCCTAAAATTTGTTAGTAATTTTTGGTGTCACATATTATTATGTAACCACTATTACTCTTTTATTTCTATTTTTAAGGGATACATCATCTAACGTATCTTCTATTTCCACACATAAGGAAACAACATCGGTTCTTCAGGAAAAAATATTTTCAATGGAATTGTGTCACTCAACATGTGAACTTACACTTCCACACCAAACTCATCTCCAATAAGAATATATCTCATCATTGAAAATATTTGAAATTACCCCTCCTAATGAATAATCTAACTCCAAAATTCAATAGACCATGAAAATGAGTTGTCATATCTTTTTGGATATAAATTATAGTGTTTTGAATGAAATGTCTTAAAATATATCTAAAATTATTTAAATTGAAAACAATTTATGAACAAAAAACATATACCTTAATAATCAATTTTCTATTTTAATATTATTCTCCATTAAAATATAAAAGAATAAAATATTTTGAAAGAAACATATTTAACGTACCATCTTATTGGGTGATTGCATATTCAATAAACATAAAAAAAGAAACCTAGATTACGTTATTTTAGTTCGTTCTTTTATACATAGATAAATATAAACATATATTTAATAGTGTTTTATGTTTATACCCAAACAAAAGAAACAATGAGGTTTGAATTGATGTCAATACATCTCTTAAGTGTAACGTAAAAACATTATCCTTTTCAACTGAAGAAATCAATAATTCTTTATTATTCAACATTGAGTTGACTAAACCTTCATTATCAACATAATAAAATATTTCATTTTCATAAAATTATCATAATTATTTCCTAAATAATAATTTTTTTTATTATTTTAATAATAAAAAATCATTAAATTGATGATTTATGAAATTCTTCTATATCATATCTATTATATAGGACATTTTCAAAACCATTTCTTACCCATTACGTTGCTTCCTAGAGAACTTTAATCCATTAAATCATTTAAAAAAGAGATATTGGAACATTTAATCTTTATCCTGATCATTTCACTGAAATAAAAATTTGGTTTGAAGTATTAAGCGTATGATGGGGTTGATGATGAAAAAATAATCTTTGAGGTTCGCAACGGTTCTAGGTTCACATTGGAGGTCTTATCTTATATATATATATATATATATATATATATATATCTTTCTATCATTTGAGACATACAAAAAATGTCCTGACGGTGATATAAAATGTAATCAAAAAATGAGAAATATGTTGATTTTGACAGATGAAGAACCAAATTAAACAACCCTAGTAGATGATTGAAAAATAATAGAAAAAACACGTTGAAAAAAATTTAAAACATTTAATATATTACTGGATATATTCACATAAAATGAAATCATTTAAAATCAACCATACAAAATTTTGTTTCGATAAAATCAAATAATTTTGTAGGAAATGTTTGGCTAAAATGTCTATTAATTGATTGTTTGCACAAACTCATTTTTACATTTTATCACAATTTTCTTAATGGTATCATACGAGGTGATTCCTTAAATATATTTTCTATTATTATTGAATGTTGCATTATATTTTATAAAATATTATAAAAATAATGTTATAAAAGTGTAAATAATATGATCAAAGTTAAATTTCAAACACACAAAAACAACAACCATGTGATATTTTGTCAATATCTCTAGTTCATAATGCAATATAGGGTTGTTTCTTACATGACCATGAAAATAATGATTTCCTTAGAAAGTGATAGATTCTTGAGGTAATATTTCTATAAATTCTTCACAAACTGAATTCGTCATCAAAATATTATGTAATGTTAAATTCAAATAATTTTTAAAAATAATGATAAATAATTTTTTCCTTTTCAATATCATAAAATGATTGTGAAAATATTCAAATGAGATTATTTTCGATTTAGTTTACAAAAATCACAATGAAAACCCAAACACATAATAAATAGTATACATGTAGTGAGATAAATAATTCTTTACATTTTTTATTTTTATACCTTGTAGTTATTTCATTTTCTAGCTTGTTCGATGATAATATTAATATAAGAACTCATAGGAGTTGAAAACGTATTATATTTTTCCTAAATATCTTAATTAAATAAATTATATATATAATTTGTTTTATAATATTTACAATTTATTTTCTATAAATTTAAAATCCAATTGAATAGTTTAACACAAAAATAAATCTCATTTAAGATTCATTTTTCAGGGGTTTTGAATAATAACAATAAATTTTTATGTTTATAGATCCAAAAAATAACATCATAGTCATAAATAATTATATGTACATAATCATTTTCTGAAGTTTTTATTTAAATATTAGGGAATTATAATACCATATAAAAAGTGTTTGATAAAATAAAAGAACATTTCATTTCATACCTATATCTTGGATCTTGTTTAAGATCATGAACAATTTGGAATGTTTTTCCATATTGTTTAAAAATGAGGGTCTTCAAAAACTAGAGGTTGTTCAGTATATGATCACTCTATTGAAACCCCATTTAGGAATTAATATTGGAAATACATGTGATTTAATATAATTTTTATATGGGATTCATATTATAAAAAGATTGTATTCGATTATAATACCAAAATTTAGAAAAGGGACTACTCATTATCTCTTCCTTATTCTAGATTGTAGAAAATTGAAACTAATCATATCCTAATTCTATTGATTAAACCCTAATCATCTTATTTATTCTTAAATAAAAATTTACATCCAAAGACTATATATATATATATAGGTTCTATCAACATATTTAATTACCTTGTTCCTGTTAGAATGGTGTATCTCTCCTAGCATAAGAATGAACATATTTTAAACATTTAAGGATTTTTATATGGTTTTAGGTTGAATCTATTAATTAAAGAAAAAAATTAATGTTTCTTACACATAACCTAGTGATAACACATATATCTATGTTTACAATAATAGTCTCTAATGGGTTTTAAGGGTTCTGGGCTTTCTTTGAAATAAAAATTTAGGTTCCATAAAATCAACCACTTCCAATCAATAATATTTTTTATTATATTCTAAATCATTATACATTTTTTATTAAATGATATATTCATGTATAATTTCTCCAAATATTATCTTATGTTTTAAATTTCAGAATTTTCTGATAAAAATATTAACTGTCATCAAATTTAACATGATTAAATTTATTAACTACAATTAGTGACTTATTCAAATCATTATAATATTTTTATGTATTAAAATACCCATAAATATTCATCCATTAGCCTTTCGATCATACATACCATGATAAGATTCTAATATGAAAGCATTCCCGCTTATTGGTTATTACAATTTAAGAAACCTATATTTGAGGATAGAAAAACAATTTTTTGAATTTTTTACATGGTAACCATATTCATAATGATGAGAAATAACAATTAGGTTATACATCAAGCCTAATAAATAAATATAATTGGTGATGATAACTATATTTATAATTTTTTACTAATACATCTCTGAAAAAATTTCTTTTATCATTGTCACAAAATGTGACATAGCCTCTATTTTTCGTTGATAATAGAGGAAGATCAAAATATATCTACTCATATATAATTATCATCCACTGTCTATGTAAAAATTTTCATTTCTAATATTCTTCCAATTTTATAACAAATTAATCAAATAAGAAGAGGTTTTTGTATCATCCTCAATAAAAAAGTGATACTCTACACAACATTAAATAGTGAATTCGTTGGTATGGTGTGATTAGGTATATTTTTGGGAATTTCTATAGAAACAATGTTGGGATCTTTTTATAGGACCATTATACATCATAAATGAAGATTTTATGTAATAAATATGTCACTAGGGAAAATATACTGAATGGATTAAACAAAAAGTACCTTTCAATCCGTCTAATATTTTTATAAAACATGAACAATTTTACACCATAAGATCCAAATTTATAGCATAAAATCTTTTATTAAGGTAAAATTAACTCACAATGATATGTTTTTTAGTGTATATGATATATGGTATATTTTCATTTTAAAATAAGTGTTTACTTAATAATTTCTTCTACCAAATGGTTTAATTCCTGACATATGTGTAAACCTTCTCAAAATCATTTTTTCCATCCTGTCTCAAAACATATTAGATTTCTTATGTGATTTTTATAATCTCATCTTATTTTGGATTGTTTTCTTTATGTTTGACCTTCGTAGATATTTTGTCACTTCTCAATGGTAAGTGACCTCTTTTCTTTTTTGTTTCCAATTATCTAGACTCAAACATTCAGTCATGTTTTCGATATTTCAACCTTATTGTGTTATTTTCTTTGATTCATATAGAATTTTGTGTGGTCTTCTTATATAGGATGATACTTTATTAGTTGTGTTGTGAAAGGATAATCCCATTAAATATTTGATATAACATAACCATTATGTAGAACATATAGATAAGGAATGTTATTCTAAAATGTGAGAATCTATTCAGGATTCTCTGATATTGCATTTTCATTTCATCCAATTTCTGTTGATATTGTTGTGTGTGTGTGAGAGAGACCCATGTTGTGGTAGGTGGTTTTATCTCTAGGCTATATTGGTTGAACTGTATTACCACTATTTAAAAAAAATATAAGTGTATTGGCATGATTTATTTTTTAATATTTCAATAGATTTCAATAAAAATTGGCTCTTCCCTTCGTTTTTTGTAACAGATTTTGGTGCTTTAAATAAATTACAAATTCTTTGTAAAATGGGTTTTTAAAGAATGATTGTTTAGAATATTGGGTTCTAAAATTACTTTTGAAATAGTTAACCCTTTGAAATTATTTATAAAAGTTATCATGTGAGAATCCATGGGTACATAGATGTAATTTGTAACTTTGGGATCATCAGCCACTTTACAATTAGGGGTTCACTTATGAGTTGTTACCCACCTTCTGAGGATTTTTTCACTATGAATTTTATTTAAATTGTTAGGGGGTTCACTCATAGAGTTTTATTCTACTATATAGGTATTATTTCTAAGGACATGTGAGTTCACTAGTCATTTATTTTGGTACTATTACACTTCTAGCCTTTCTAATTTTGATCCTAGTCATGTTTATCGTTTTTTGGATTATACATTATTGGATTTAAGTGAATTATTTGGTATTGATTAGGGAAATTATTCATTGAAACTGTTTTTACCAGTATTGTATTAGAACTATGAAAAATTGGAATATTTACCATCCTTGTGATAATAAAAATTTTTATTTCTTATTATGATAAATTTTCAATTAAATGGAAATACTGATATTTTTTTTATAGTGGAATGATATGGACCAATAGGGTGGGATCCAACTGAAACTATATTGCTCAATCCCAGTACACAAAATTTGTAGTGTTTAAAATTGGTAAGGTATTTTAATTAAGTTAAAGGAATGGAATAATAGTATGGATGTGAGGTTTTATTATTAGCTGGGTATGTCTAGTTTGGGGTGAGATTGGGTGTGTCTCCATATATCACATGGATTTGAAGGTTTTTGTTTTTGTGTTCCTTGTTTTTGAACCTATACACTAGATTTCGTTTATTAGTTTTAATTTATATCACTTATATTGTTTAATTTATGTTATAGATTATATCGTATTGGTTATTCATTAGATGGTTTTTTAAATATATATGTCATTTCATTAGTTTAATGTTAGGAAAATCATTCAATTTTGTTTTGAGGAATCTTCTGTGCTAGTAGCCAGCCCATTTGGATCATGATCTCCCTTATTTAAAGTGGTATATTTTGTATTATGAATGTTTATGAGGTTAATCATTTTTACTAATTAAAAATATAGTATCTAATCATAGTTATGCTTATTTTTGGAAATTTTTAAATAGTATATAGAATTTTTATAACTGATAGGTAGGTTATGTTGTGTTCCTATCCATCTATTTCTAGTACAAGGCACAATATATCGTGGTATGTTGGGATGTATTTCTCTTCAATTGAGTTCATGAGTTTAATGAATGTTTTTCTTCTCATGCAATTTTTATTGGTGAAAATATTACTCAATTTTATAATCATTTATTTTGTTTTAGTGTATAGTGATTTGCCTTTGAGATGTCATCTATGTGTTCTATGAGAAGGTATAACAAAATTCATAATAAGGGAATTATTCCTTTGTATTGGAATTATGGAGAGGCTATCATGTGAGAACTTATTTTATTATATCAAAATATACCACAAGTGTATATCCCAGTTTTGTTGTAGAACGTGGAGGCATGGATAAAGGTACTAGTCTAATTTGTTCTTATGTTAGAGACCACCATCATTTATGGTTTAAAATTATCCCCATTTAGTAGAGGACATATATAAAATATTGATCATATTTTTGAAATCCTATGTACACCTAAGAATATAAATGTGAGGATTATGGAATTCAAAGCCAGGGTTCCTATTATGTGATACTAGAATTCCATGATAAAAGAATTCATGCATTTGTTTGTGTATTTATGTGGTTTCAATTCCCTCTTCTTCTATGAATTTTCTTCTAAGTATCGTATGATATTAGAGTCTCTATGACTCCCCAATTTGTAGTTGAGAGAGATCTCAATGTCAAAATACACCAATTGGGTTGTTAATATAGTATATTTTTCTCAAAAAAAGTGTATGTAATGATCAGATAATGTATTAAAATTACCAGGCGGGTTTCTGATTAGATATTAGATTTCATGTATTTATGTTGAAAGTTTATTCCTATTAGAAGTCAATTGATAGGGTCATTATAATAGATATAAACATCGTATTCCAGATTGTATTTTTTCCCCTTCTCTTACACATAGTGGAAGCTTTAGTGGCATGTAGAGAAAGAATATGAAGTTGGATGATAATCATAAGTGTGGTGGATTTGATTCATAGTTACAGACTGCCTTTACACCATCATCAATATATTTTAGTGTTCCCCTATCTTTATTTCATTGTGGAGAGTTTATTCACACCTTACCTTCTTATTTCACACCATTGATGTTGCGTAATGGTTGTGGCTATTCCGACTGTCTATAGTGAATTTTTTTGTTATATATTTATTCCTCACAGTTGTCAGGGATCATTATCTCTAAAGACATCAATCGTTCTTTTAAAGAATTCAAAGTCCAAAGCGATCAATCTAGAGACCACCAGAGAAAATAATCGTCATATAGTGGTTGAGTTTCTTGGGGAGGATGACTTGGCTCTATTGTTAATGAGAGGTACTAAATTGTTTCATCCTAAATAGGGACTTATATATATGATACATGTTCCTCCTTATCATTTCTATTTTACTACATTTTTTTATGTTCTGAAGCATCTACAAGAATTCATTAATGTTTTCATTGAGTTTGAAAACCCACTTGGGAAGAGGAAAGAGAATGGGTTTAGTTGTAATTCTTTTTCAATAATCGTATTTGTCATGGATTTAGTCTAAAATTTCATTATTCTTGATATGAATAAATTTGAATATTCCATAAATATGGATTATCCTATTTCACTATAATTCCCCAGACATAAACATTACTTAAACCTGAGTTATTTAAAGACTTCACATTGTGGATATTTTTAGGTTTAGATTTTTTGAGAATTAGATCATAAATCATGCATTACATTACACATTTAAACAAGGTGGTTATATAAAAGAAAATATTCATTTTTCCACCAAAGGAAACATATTTAAAATAAAACAGAGTTACTTTCCTGAAAATTCCTTGACACTATCATCACATCATGTACTTTTCCCTTGACTTGTGAAAAACATTTCAAAAAAATGGGATGAGAATAAAAAGATCAGTAAGGGATATAAAAATAAAGAAAGAAAACATTAGTCCTTATATACATAAGAATCAATGAATTCATACATTACTCATAAAACATAATCACTTTAAAATAACTCATGTAATCATAAGATTTATTGATAACACGTAGAAAGGATAATACAAAAATGTAACTTGAGGAATTCATATCATTCTTATGTATGGAGTAACCATTATGGTTATGTTTGGAATACCCATCACATAAAACATGCATAAAGGAAACAAAACATTTCCATATTTCAATCAAAAGATATCACTACAACACATTGATACAATCAGAAAATTATCAACACAATTTATAATACCAAAGTAAAAGAAATGAAAAACATGGTATTTATTTTTCATTTAAAAATGTTATGGCTTGTGGAGGAAGCCGAAACTCAAATAATGGCCATGGCGGCCGAATGTCGTTGTCGCCCCATACGTAAGACAGAAACATTAATTTTTTCCTTTTAGTAAAAATATTTGTGTAAAAAAATTCCTTTTGAATGTAATTAAAATTAAAAAAGGTTTATTATACAACTAATAAAAGAAGGTTGTATATAAATTGGAGTATGCCTCAACGAAATGAGATTGAGATGATGTCCCTTACCTCAAGTCTAACATGTTCTCGTTCGTTCTTTATATTCCTGAATACTAAACAATGGTCAATTTATAATTTCTTAAGTAATTCATTTAAAGTTTATTATTCAATTAATATCGCATTTTATCATGTTATAATAATTACTTAATTATATGTGTACATATCATACGTTTTGTCGATGTTTAGTATATAAGTCAAAAATGAACTTGGTTGAAAATAATTTCCCATGTAGTTATAATTGCATCATCTCCAAAGTGGTATTAATGATTTAAATATCAAATATATCCATTATATATTTAATTTATACTATTCCATTACATTTGGAGATAAAAAATGAAATGCACCATTGATGGAGATGGGAGGTCGTACGTACGCAAGAAGGCTACTTTCATTTCTTTGTCATATTAAAAGAATTAAAACTAAATGAGACATATGTGTATTATAATTATAGTATAATATATATGATATATAGTCAACATAAGTTCATTAATTACATTCTTTATAAATTCCATGTTTGACCTGAACGAGTCACATTACTTGAGGGGGTAGTAGTCCACACATCCTCATATGAAATTATCGCATTTTCACAACATGAAAAGCATAAAAGTATGTTTTAAATATAAAATACAGAAGCATAGTGAGGAAATAAATATAATATATATCATATATAAATATAGTTCCATCATAATGGCCACCATGAATGGTGTTAAAAGGAGATTGAACAATCATCGTTTCGTGAGGCAGTAATTTGCCACCCACAGAAACGAGATCTTCATTAACCATTAGATGGAGGTATGTGTAAGTGTAAATAAAATCCATCACATAACAAAATCCTAGTATACTGAGGATACTAGTGTTGTTATGGAATCAATGAATAAGAAGATAGTGATGAGTGAATAAGGATAACAAAATAGAAGAAACTCAGGAGAAGACATTACCTCTAAATCGGGTAACTCTTTTTTATTTGAACAAAAGGATTCCTTAGGAAGACTACTGCCCAATCTGAGGATTCTAGGAGTAAGCATTCCTTTTTCAAATCAAAGCATCTACCACTTTATTTTCTTTTCCTTGGTGATCGTGAATCGTGCAATCATAATCTTTGATTAATTCTAACCATCTCCTCTGTCTCATTTTCAATTATTTCTGAGCTAATATATAATTTAAAATTTTGGGATCAGTATATATTTCAAACCTTACACCATAAAAATGATATTTTTAAAGAAAAAACAATAGTATCTAATTCCAAATCAAGTGTAGGGTACTTTATCTCATGATTATTCAACTATCGTGAAGCATAAGCAATTACCTGATCATTCTGCAGTAGGATGCAACGAAGTCCTTTCAATGAAGCATCATTGTAGATAAGGAACTCACCATTCCTGAAAGTTAGTGCCAATGCTGGAGAATTCACCAATCTTCTTTTAAATTCCTAAAAACAGTCATCACATTCCTTTGTCCAGATAAACTTAACACCCTTTTGAGTTATCTTAGTCAATGGGTTGGAAGAACATAAAAAAAATTAACAAACCTTTAGTAGTAACCATCCAAATCAAGAAAACTATGAATCTCAGTTATATTTGTGTTTCTTGCCATTCATCAATATAATTTTTTTTTGTAGGATAAAAAGTTATTCTGTCTTTAGAAACAATGTGACAAAGGAATGAAATTTGTTGCAACCAAAACTCACACTTTCTGAATTTACCATACAATTTATTTTCTTTTAAGGTTTGAAAAATAATCCGTAAATTATTTTCATGCTCCTCATTACTTTTACAAAACACCAGAATATCATCAAGGAAAACAACGAAAAACATATCCCATAAATCATGGAAAATTCTATTCATAAGTACCATGAATACAGCAGGTGCATTGGTTAAACCAGAAGGAATAACTACAAATTCATAATGGCCATATATTGTATGAAACGCTGCCTTAGGAATATCTGCTTTTTCTACCATCAACTCATGGTACCCCGATCTCAAGTCATTCTTTGAAAAATTCTGAGCTCCTTGGAGCAGATCAAAAAAATCATCAATATGAGGCAATGGATATTTGTTCTTAATATTGATGTTATTCAAGGCTCTATAATCAATTAAAATTCTAATTGAACAATATTTATTTTTAACAAATTTGATAGGGGCACCCCATAGTGATGTGCTAGGTCAAATGAAACCTTTCTCTAATAAATAATGCAATTGCTACTTCAACTCTAAAAGTTCAATTTGAGCCATTTGATAAGGGGGTTTAGAAATTGAATTAGAATCAGGAACTATGTCAATAGTAAATTCAACTTCCGGATTTGGTATTATTCTAGGAAACTCATCAGGAAAAACATTTAAATACTCATTTACCACTGGAACATCATCAATCTAAACAGTTCCTTTGTTTTCAACAATATTTGAAAAGTAACATTCATTTCTATATTTTACATGTTTCTCATCCTCTTGATATGTTATCAATAGTATGGGTTATTTCTTGTACAAAAACTGAAAATATTTCTGAAAAGAAACTTCTTTAGCACTACAGTCAATCTTAGCATGTTAAACAGAGTTCCAATCCATACCCAGGATAACATCAAATTCTACTAGAGGTAAAACAATAAGTTTTTCAAGTATATTCCTTCCACGAATAGCTATAATAAAATTCTTATAAATTCTTTTTTCCCCAACATTCCCCCATGGTGTTTTTACAACATGTTCAGAAGTCATTTCTTGAAATTTAATTCCCAATTTACTAAAAAAAATAAGAGATGAAAGAATGTGTAGACCCTGAATCAAAAAACACATTGGCATAATCTGAAAAAACAAACAAAGTACCTGATACCACTTCATTTGGTGGCCAAACATCATCTTAAGTAGTTGCAAAGGATTTCACCTCACCTTTCTTCAGGTGGTCGGACTGATTCCCATCATTCGATCTCTCTGTCGAACACTTGTTTTCATAATTCCCCTTCTCATTGAACATGAAACATTTCACTAACTATAAATCAACTTTTGTCTTACCATTACCCTGATATTTTTCTATGCAATCACAAACATTATGTCCCATCTTACCACATTAGAAGCACTTTCGAGAATTCAAATGACATTCCCCAGTATGCTTTTTACCTCATTTGTCACAAACTAAAAAGTTATATTTCTCACCATCAAACCTTTTTTTAAGGATTCTTCCATTTCTCATGCCACCACAGTCTCTTCTTATATTGGTTTTCATATAGAACTTGCTCACCATCAAACTCCGTTTCCACCTTCTCATAACATCTAACAAGCTTTTCATAACTTTTTAACTCACATGAAGCTAATGACCTTAGATATTTTGGCATTAATCATAATTAAAATCTATTAACATTACTATCGAGGTCTCTGATAAAATTTAGAGCATACCTTTCCAATCGAGTGAAATTTTCTTCATAAGAAGCCACTGAGTTGCCTCTTTCCTTAGTTACAAGAATTGTTCTTCCATCCTAAGTCGAATAGTCATAGGAAAATATTTCTCAAGAAACATACCATTGAATTCATCCCAATCAAGAGCATCAATCTTATCAGCATCCTTGATATTTTTAACCATAGACCACCACTCATCTGCTTCACCAACCAAATGGTAAACAATAAGACTAACCTTTTTCTTGTCTGAACACCCCATGACATCGAAAATATTTTCCAGTGCTTTAATCCACCCATCAGCTAAAAAAGGGTCAGTTGATTCTCTGAATGATGGGGGATGTTGCCTCATTAAATGTTCCACCACTGACATATTCATCTACAGTTGATCGGGCTGATCTTGGGCATAGATACCACCACCATTTATCACTTGAGTCAACTACGCAATTACTGAAAAAATCTATTCATTTCCAATTCTGAACAACTCAGGATGATGATTTGGAAGGTCATTTCATTCTGTATTCCTTACTAGCACTGCTTCCATGTTTCCTCTGCGGAAATCTATTCTGAACAAACATGTCTTATATCAGGCAACATGGTAATATTCAAATGATATATCATTTAAATTTGACCATAATGTGTAATTTTTTTGGATAATCATTTAATATAATTCTAACTCCTAAAGTTAGCTAAGCTGACCTTTGATACCAACTGTAATGCCCCATCCATTAACATTACTTAATCATGGGTTATTTCATGAATTCACATTGAGGATCATTTCTGGTTTAGAGTTTTAGAGAATTAGATCATAAATCATGAATTACATTCCACTTTTAAACAAGGTGGTTACATAAAAGATAGTAATCATTTTTTTCACCAAAGGAATCATATTTAAAATAAAACATTTTTTCTTTCTTGACACTTCCTCAACACTGTCATTGCATCATGTACATTTACCTTGACATGTGAAAAACATTTCAAAAACAAGGGACTCACATAAAAAGCTCAGTACGTTATATAAAAATATGGAAACAAAACAGTAGTCCACGTATACATATGATTCAATGAAATCATAATTTACACATAAAACATAATAATTTTAACATAACTCATGAAATCATAACATTTTTGAATAACTCATAGAAATCATAAGACAAAAAGGTAACTTGAGGAATTCATAACATTCTTACGTAGGGAGTAGCCCTCATGGTTATGTCTGGAATACCCATCACAATATATTCCCTAAATCTCTTTGTTGAAACCTTAGCGTTTAACTCCATCACATTACCCAATGCATTGGGGAGCTATATCGGGCTCACCTTCCCTTCGTTTATCACGAAACCAAAAGACATCATAAACAATTCCCAAGAACCATAACATAATCGTATCACATAAAACATGCATAAAGGAAACATAACATTTCCATATTTCAATCACAAGATATCAATACGACACATTGATATAATCAAAAAATTATCAAAACCATTTTCAGTACGAAAGTATAATAAAAGTAAAACATGGTATTTATTTTTCATTTAAAAAATGTTATGGGTTGTAGAGGAAGCCGAAACTCAAATATTGGTCACGACGGGGAGAGGTCGTTGTCGCTACATACGTAAGATAAAAACAATCCGTTTTCCGTTTAGTAAAATGATTAATTTAAAAGGATTATTTTTGGATGAAATTAAAAGTCAAAAGGGTTTATTATACATATAATAAACTAAGGTCGTATATAAATTGAAGTATGCCTCAACGAAAGTTGATTGAGACGAACTCTCGTACCTCATGTTCGACTTTTTCTCGTTCGTTCTTTATATTCCTGAATAATAAACTCAGGTCAATTTATAATTGCTTAAATAATTCCTTTAATGTTTATTATTCAATTAATATCACATATTATCATGTTATAATAATTAGTTAATTATGTGATTTCATATCATACGTTTTGTCGATGTTCAGTAAATGAGTCAAAAATGAACTTCTTTGAAAAGAATTGCCCATGTAGTAATAAGTACATCATCTCTAGAATGGAATTAATGATTTAAATATCTTATATATCTAGTATATATTCATTTTATAATACTACATAACAATTGGAGATAAAAAAATTAAATGCACCGTTCATGGAGACGGTAGGCTGTATGTACACATGAACGCTACTTTCATTTCATTGTCATATTAAAAAAAATTAAAACTAAATGAGACCTCTATATATTATAATTACAGTATAATATATATCTCATATATGTAACATAATTTCATTAATGACATTCTTTATAAATTCCATTTTTGGCATTAACGAGTCATATCACTTGAGGGGGCGGTAGTCCACACTTCCTCACATGAAATTATCGCATTTTCACAACATGCAAAGCATAATTTTATGTTTTAAATATAAAATACAGAATAATAGAGAGGATATCAATATTATATATATCATATATAAATATAGTGACATCATATTGGCCTCTATGAAAGGCGTTTAATGGATATTGAACAATCAGTGTTTTGTGAGACAGTAATTCGCTACCAACAGAAACACTATGTTCTTCAACCATTAGACGAAGGTGTGTGTAAGTGTAAATAAAATCCATATCATAACAAAATCCTCGAATATTTTGGATACTAGTGTTTTTATGGTATCAAATAATAATAAGATAGTTGTGAGTGAAGTAGGAAAATGAAAGAAAGAAACTTGAGAGAAGACATTACCTTTAAATTGGGTAACTCTTTTTTATTTGAGCCAAAGGCTTCCTTGGGAAGACTTCGGTCCAAAGTGAGGCTTTTAGGATTAACAGAGGGATGTGGAAAGATAATATGAGATGATTATGGATGATACAAGGACTTGAGAGGTTTTGTGAAGGGGTTAGAGGTGGGGGCCTATTATAAGAGGGTGGATGGTCACTTTTGGAAATTCTTGAAATGTTACATTATTACAAAATGATTTTCGGATTTTAACGGTCCCAAAATGGTATATTTTTATGATAAAGTGAAAATAGTTCGAAATCCACCCATCGAATTAGTTTTATAAAAGTTTATGTCTTAGATTGTACGTTATCTTTTCATTTTATTTAAATCGTTCATTAATGAGGTAATCATTGCATCATCATGGTGTCATAAATAAATTTATTTATTTAATGTCTATAAATTATAAATAAAATACCATTATGTACGAAATCTTTTTAGATTTCAAATTAATATTTATAGTCTAATATAAAATTTATGTAAACAAAATTAAAATTTTTTAACTTAGGATATCCAAACCATTGTTATATTTCTCTTCTTTTTAAAAATAATGTCACAAATGTCACTATCAATCCCATGTGACTCCATGGGGCCTCATGTTCGGTAAAAAGCTTCCCATAGTCGGCCATGACTCAATTAAGAGTATTTTGACACATTTTGGGGTCATTTTATATTATTATGAATTTATTTCATTACCCTTAACTACCAGATTTCAAATTAATCATGGTAATTTAAGATAATTATCGTCGTTGCTATTTATAATGTACAAAAACAAAATTTTATTAATTAAATAATTTGGACTTTCTGATTACAAATATGGAATCCATTTTACCAAATTACAAATATAGAAATTTCAGTAATTAACTTAAAAATATTTCTTGTTTTCAAAATAAATAGCTTGTTTTTAAGAAACAATATATATCAAGAGATTGACAATTGTTTATATCAAATTTCAAAGTGAAACTAATTATAATTACCCCCATTGGATTAAATGGTAAAAATATATCCTAATTACACTTTAAAACAAATTAAAAACATAATCTAACCATATAATTAAATTAGTTTAAAAAAGCAGTTTTGAAGTAAAATGCAATATTTTTCACTATTCATTAAAAAAATGAACATTGTCAGAAAAATACCAAAACTTCATCCAAATTAAATTTCAATGTCCCAATTATAATTAATAAGTTTATTTTGACAAATATAGCTTCTAAAATTGTCAAAATTTAGATTTAAAAATTCTTTTTCATCAAAAGGTGGTAAAACAATCTTTTAAAAATATTAGATTATTTTATTGTTAATATTGGATTTTTTTTCTCATTTTAATCCTCTAAAACACTATATAATTCATGAATATGGATAGATATGAAAATATATTATTCATTACTTACTCAGGATGTTACATACTTCCCCCCTTTTGGAAATTTTGTCCCCGAAATTTATTAACATATCGAATAAGTGGTGGTGTTTATCCCTCATTGCATTTTCAGATTCCCATGTTACTTCTTCAACTATATTGTTTTTCTATAGATCCTTTACATGATGAATCACATTATTCCACAAAATTTTCTCTCTATGGTCAAGAATCTTGACCGTTTGTTCCTCATAAGATTGTTTCTCTTCCAGCTGAACTACCTCTGGACTCAAAACATTAGATGGATCTGGCATGTACTTCCTTAACATTGAAACATGAAAAACATTATGTACCTAAGTTAAAATCATAGGTAAGGCCACTCGGTTGCAACTGATCCAACTCTATCTAGAATTCCATATGGTCTAATGAACATTGGACTCATCATTATTTTCTTAACAAATCGCATCACACTTTTCCATGGTAAAACATTGAGGAAGACATGATCTCCTTCTTCAAAAGAAGGATTCTTCCTCCTTTTGTCCGCATAACTTTTCTTCCTGCTCTGATCTATTTTAATGTGTTTTTATATCACCTGAACTTTTTTTCCATCTCTTCTACTAATTCAGTCCCATCAACTTCCTTTCACCAACTTCATCCCAAAAAACTGGATTTCGACACGACTTCCCATATAATTCCTCTAATGGTGCCATCTGTATACTAGAATGAAAACTGTTATTATAAAAAAACTCAACCAATGAAATATGTTTGTCCCAAATTCCCTGATAATCTATCAAACAAGCACGTAGCATATCCTCCAATTTTTTAATTGTTTGTTCTAACTGCCTATCTTATTGAGGATAAAAAGATGTACTAAAATTTAATTCAGTACCCAATGACTTCTGAAGGCCCTTTGAAATGTTAGAAGTGAAACATGGATCACGATCAGATACACTAGAGAGGGGAACTCTGTGTAACCTGACTATATCTTTAAGATACAATAGATAATGTTGATATATGTAAAAAGTATCTCGTATAGCAAGGAAATGTGCATATTTAGTCAAGCGATCAACAATAACCTTGATTGCATTATTACCTTGAGATGTCTTCGGTAATCCCACAATGAAGTCCATGCATATATTCTCTCATTTCCACTCTGGCACTGGTAAAAGCTAAAGCATCCCTTTCGGTAACTGCTTCTCTGCTTTAACCTACAGAAACGTCAAACACTTCACAGTAAAATCAGCAATATCTATTTTCATTCTATCTCACCAGTAATACTTTCAATGATCTATGTACATCGTAGTACTACCTTGATGAACTGAAAATGGAGAACTATGAGCATCACATAACAACTCTCTCTTTAACGGTGAATCACAAGGAACACAAAATCTTTTCCCAAATCTCAAAACACAATCATTATCAATGTTCAATTCAGGTAACATACCCTTCTGAACCAGCTCAACTGTTTTCTCAAACTCACTATCTTGCTTTTTTACTTCCTTAATTCCTTCTGATAGAGAAGATTTCACTGATACCTGAAACAAAACAGAATAATTTCTTGCACCAACAACTTCCAAGGAAAAATTCATCAAATTCCTATCTAAAGGATCACGTTCCTAAAGTAACGTTGTTAATGAAGCATTCATTTTTCGACTCAAAGCATCTACCACTTTATTTTCTTTTCCTTGGTGTTAGTGAATAGTGCAATCATAATTATTGATTAATTCTATCCATCTCCTCTATCTCATGTTCAACTATTTTTGAGTGAATATATAATTTAATCTTTTGTGATTAGTATATATTTCACACTTTACACCATAAAAATGATGCCTCCAAATTTTTAAAGCGAAAACAACAGCAACTAATTCCAAATCATGTGTAGGGTAATTTATCTCTTGAGTTTTCAACTGACGTGAAGCATAAGCAATTACCTGATCATTTTGCATTAGGACGCAAAAAATTCCTTCTAATGAAGCATCACTATAGATAATGAACTCACCACTCCTAGAAGGTAGTTCCAATACAAGAGCACTCACAAATATTATTTTCAATTCCTAAAAACAATCATCACATTCTTCTGTCAAGATAATCATAACACCCTTACGGGTTAGCTTAGTCAATGGGCTGGACAACCATGAAATATTTATAACAAACCTTCGTTAATAGCCAGCCATTCCAAGAAAACTATGAATCTTAGTTATATTTTCGGGTCTTTTCCATTCTTCAACAACCTTTGTTTTTGTAGGATCAATAGTTATTCCATCTTTAGAAACATTGTGACCTAGGAAAGAAATTTGTTGCAACCAAAACTAACAATTTCTGAATTTTCCATACAATTTCATTTCTTTTACGGTTTGAAAAATAATCCTTAAATGATTTTCATGCTTCTCTTTACTTTTAGAAAACACCAAAACATCATCAATGAAACCAACCACATACTTATCCATGAAATCATGGAAAATTATATTCATAAGATCCATGAATACAGCCGATGCATTGGTTAGCCCAAAAGGCATAACTACAAATTCAAAATGGCTATATCTTGTACAGAATGCAGCCTTCTGAATATATGCTTCCTTTACCTTCAACTGATGGTACCCCTATCTCAATTCATCCTTTAAAAAATACTGAGATCCCTGGAGCTGATCAACAAAATCATCGATATGAGGTAATGGTTATTTTTTCTTAATAGTGATGTTAGTCAAGGCTATATAATCAATGCATAGTCTCATTGGAACATCTTTCTTTTTAATAAATAATACAGGAGCACCCCATGGTAATGTGCTAGGTCTAATTACACCTTTAAATAATAAATCATTCAATTGCTATTTAAACTCTAAAAGTTCAATTTGACCCATTAGATAAGGGGGTTTTGAAATTGGATTAGTATCAGGAACTAAGTCAATAGTAAATTAAACTTCCCAATGTGTTATTATTCCAAGAAAATCATTATCAAAAACATCAGAATACTCATTTACCACTGGCACATCATTAATCTGAACAGTTCCTTTGTTTTCAACAATATGTGCAAGGTAACATTAATTTCTATCTTTTACATGTTTCTCATCCTCTTGACACGTAATCAATAGTAAGGGTTCATTCTTGTACAAAAACTAAAATTCTTTAGGAAAAGAAACTCATTTAGCTCTACAGTCAATTTTAGTATGGTAAACAGAGAGCCAATCCATACACAGGATAACCTCAAACTCTACTAGAGGTAAAACAATATGTTTTTTCAAGTAGATTCTTTCCATGGATAAGTATAGGAAGATTCTTAAAAATTCTTTTTCCCTCAACATTTCGACGAAGTGTTTTTACCACAAGAACTAGATTCATTTCTTGAGATGGAATTACCAATTTACGAAAAAAATGAAAGATGAAATAATATGTAGACCCCAAATCAAAAAACACATTGGAATAATCTGAAAAAACAAACAAAGTACCTGATACCACTTCATTTGATGACCCAACATCTGCTGAAGTAGTTGTAAAAGATTTCACCGCACCTTTCTACTTGTATTTTGATTAATTCCCATCATTCGATCTCTCTGTCGAACACTTGTTTTCATAATGACCCATCTCATTGCACTTGAAACATTTCCATAACTATAAATCAACTTTGGTCTTACCATTACCCTGATCTTTTTCTTTTCAATCACAAACCTTATATCCCATCTTACCACATCAGAAGTACTTTCCAGAATTCAAATAACACTCCCCAGCATGCTTTTTACCACATTTATCACAAACTGAAAACTTATATTTCTTACTAGAAACCATTTTTTAAGGATTCTTCCCTTTATCCTGCCACTTAGGTTTCTTCTTCTGTTGGTTTTCATAGAAAACAAGCTCATCGGAAAACTCCATTTCCACCATCTAATCACATCCAACAAGCGTTTCCATCCTAAGTCAAACAGACTTAAGAAATTATTTCTCAAGAAACATACCTTTGAATTCATCCCAATCAAAAGCATCAATATAATCAGTGTCCTTGATATTTTTAACCATCGACCACCACTGATCTACTTCACCCTCCTAACGGTAAACAACAAGACTAACCTTTTTATTTTCTGAACACCCCATGACATCAAATATCTTTTCCAGTGCTTTAATCCACCCTTCTGCTAGAACATGGTCAGTTTATCCTCTGAATGATGGGGGATGTTTCCGCATGAAATGTTCCTCCACTGACATATTCCTCTGTGGTTAATCTGACCGATCTTTGGCATGGATACCACAACCATTTATACCATGAGTCAACTACGCAATTACTGCAAAAAACTATTGAGTTCCAATTCCGACCATCTTAGGAAGCTGATTTGGAAGGTAATTTACTTCTGTATGCCTTCCTAGAACTGCATCCCTATTTCCTCTGCAGTAAACCATTCTGAACAATCATGTCTTAGATGAAGCAACATGGTAATCTTCAAATTCTATATCATTTCAATTTGACCATGATGTGTAATTTTTTTTGGATAATCAGTTAATTTAATTCTAACTCCTAAAGTTATCTAAACCGATCTCTGCTACCAACTGTTTGGCCCCAGCCTTAAACACTACTTAATCTTGGGTTATTTAAAGAATTCACATTGAGGATCATTTCTGGTTTAGTGTTTTAGAGAAATATATCATAAATCATTCATTACATTCAAAATTTAAACAAGGTGGTCACATCAAAGATAGTAATCATTTTTCCACCAAATGAAACATATTTAAAATAAAACATGGTTTCTATCTTGACACTTCCTCAACACTGTCATCGCCTCATGTAAATTCCCCTTGACCTGTGAAAAACATTTCAAAAACATGGGATGAGCATAAAAAGCTCAATAAAGGATATACAAATACGGAAATAAAACATTATTCCATGTATACATAAGAATAAATGAAATCATATTTTACTCATTAAACATAAGTACTTTAACATACCTCATGAAATAATAAGATTTATGAAAAACTCATAAAATCATAAGACAAAAAGGTAACGTGAGGCATTCATAACATTCTTACATTGGGAGTAACCCTAATGGTTACGTTTGGAATACCCATTACAATATATTCCCTAAATCTCTTTGTAGAAAGCTTAGAGTTTATCCCCTTTTCATTACCGAATGCATATCACATAAAACATTCATAAAGAAAACATAACATTTCCATATTTGAATCAGAAGATATCAAAAAAACACATTGATATAATCAAAACATTATCAAAACCATTTTCAAAACAAAAGTACAAGAAAAGTAAAACATTGTATTTATTTTTCATTTAAAATAAGTTATGTCTTATAGAGGAAGCTGAAAATCAAATAATGGTCACGACGGTGAAGAAGTCATTGTCGCCACATACGTAAGACAAAAACATTCCAATTGTCATTTAGTAAAATTATTCATTTAAAAATATTTGGTATGAAAAAAATAAAAATTCAAAATGGTATATTATACAACTAATAAAGGAAGGACTTATATATATTGAAGTATTACTCAATGAAAGGAGATTGAGACGATGTCCCATAGCTCATGTCTGACTATTTCACGTTCATTATTTATATTCCTGAATAATAAACGTGGGTCAGTTTATAATTTCTTAAGGACATCCTTTAATGTTTAATTGTCAATTCATATCACATATTATCATGTTATAATAATTATTTAATTATGTGAGTTCATATCATACGTTTTTTCGATGTTTGGTACATGAGTCAAAAATTAACTTGTTTGAAAAGAATTTCCCATGTAGTAATAAGTACATCATCTCCAGAATGGTATTAATGATTTAAATATCATATATATCCAGTATATATTCATTTTATACTATTACATAACATTTTGAGATAAAAAATGAAATGCACCATTCATGGAGACGGTAGTTCGTACGTACGGATGAACTCTACTTTCATTTCTTTATCATATTAATGAAATTAAAACTAAATGAGACATCTATATATTATAATTCAAGTATAATATATATTTCATATAGGTAAAATAATTTCACTAATTACATTCTTTATAAATTCCATGTTCGGCATGAATGAGTCATATCACTTGAGGGGGTGGTAGTCCACACTCCCTCATATGAAATTATCGCATTTTCACAACATGCAAAGCATAATGGTATGTTTTAAATATAAAATACACAATAATAGAGAGGATATAAATATAATATATATCATATATAAATATAAATCCATCATATTTTCCACCATGAAATGTGATAAAAGGATATTGACAAGTCATCGTTTTGTGAGACAGTAATTCGCCACCCACAGAAACAGTATATTCTTTAACCATTAGACGGAGGTGTGTGTAAGTGTAAATAAAATACATCTCATAAAAAATGCTAGTATATTGAGGATACTGGTGTTTTTATAGAATAAATTAATAATAAGATAGTTTTGAGTGAAGAAGGAAAATAAAACAATGAAACACGAGAGAAGACATTAACTATAAATCGAGTAACTCTTTTTTATTTTAGCCAAAGGCTTCCTTGGGAAGACTTCTACCCAAAGTGAGGCATCTAAAAGTAAGAGAGGGATGTGGATAGATAATATGAGAATATTTTGGATGATAAAAGGGTGTGATAGGTGGAGGTAAGGGGGTTGAGGTGGTGGCTTTTTATAATAGAGAGGAGGGTCACTTTTGGAAATTCATGAAATGTTACATTATTATAAAATGATTTTCGGATTTTAAAGGTCCCAAAATGATATATTTTGATGATAAGGTGATAAGGGTTCGAAATCCACCCATACAATAATATTTAGACAAGTGTAGGTCTTATATTGTACCTTATCGTTTCATTTTATTTTAATTGTTCATTAACGAGGTAATCACTGCATCATCATGGTGTCATAAATAAATTTATTTATTTAATGTCTAAAAATTATAAAAAGATACCACGAAGAAGGAAATATTTTTATCTTTAAAATTACTATATATATTCTAATATATAATTTATGTAAACATAATTAAAATTTTTTAACTTAGGATATACAAACCTTTGTTATATTTCTCTTCTTTTTTTAAAAAAATGTCATAAATGTCACTATCACACCCTTGTGACTCCATGGGCCCTCAAGTTGGGTAAAAAGCTTCCATTGGTCGGCCATGACTCAAAAAAGAGGATTGAGACACATGTTGGGGTCATTTAATATTATGATGATATTATTTTATTACCCTTAACTACCTGATTACTAATTAATCACGATAATTAAAGATAATTACCGTCGTTACTCATAATGTCCAAAATAAATGGTCTTAATTACCTAATTTAAAACTTCTGACTAAAAATATGGAATCCATTTTACGAAATTATAAACACCGAAATTGCAGTAATTAATTTAAAAATAATTCTTGTTTTCAAAACAAATAGCGTGTTTTTAAGAAACAATATTTATCAAGATATTGACAATTGTTTATGTCCAATTTCAAAGTGAAATAAAATCTAATGACCACCATTGGATCAAATGGTAAAAATATTTTCTAATTAAAATTTAAAAAAATTAAAAATATAATCTAATCATATTATTAAATTAGATGAATAAGTTGTTTTGAAGAAAAATGCAGTATTTTTCACTATTCATTAAAAAATGAACTTTGTCAGAAAAATACCAAAAATTTATCAAAAGTAAATTTCATTATCCCAATTATAAAGAATAAGAATATTTTGACAAATAAGGCTTATAAAATTGTCAATAGTTTGATTTTAAAATGGTTTTCCATCAAAAGGCGGTAAAACAATCTTTTAACAATATTAGAGTATTTTATGCTTATGGTTGGATTTATCCTGATTTTATGAATCTAAAACAAAATCTAATTCATACATAGACATATATATTAAAATTATTATTCTTTAATTACTTGGGATGTTTCATCCACATCATTTTTGGGTACAGATTTATCTGTATTTTGTATTATTCCACACTAACTATGGGAGCTCTCATGTGTTTCTTGGACAGTAGAATCTGAGACCTGGTCATACAGTACCATACCACCATAAATATTTTGTGTTTTTAATGTAAGTGCAGTTCAGATCGATGATGTTTATTCAATTTATGAAATTTTATTGGTTTTTTGGATTTTTTAGATTCTTTCCAAGGTGACATTTCATGTTTTTCTCCATAGAGGGAAGTTTGGATAATGATTGATCTAATTTTAGGCACACATCTGATCTTGATACTCCTATGTCATATTGAAGCAATGGTTTTCATGCAGCACATGGTTTAGTTGGATGATTTGATATAAGAATATTTTTTTCGTGGTACTTTTTTTTGGGGTTTTACCATTTCTATTTGATGATAATTTTGATGGTTCATGTTGATTTCTTTTTTAGTATCATATGTTGAACTAATATATGGATAATAATAAGTATCATTTACCCTAGATGTATTATTTTTTTCACCAATTTAATGGGGAATGTGGTTTTAGAATATTGATATTCATTCAATTTATCATCAAGTCAATTTTTAAGTGTTTGATAAATTGATGATATATTTCATAATAATTTATCTCAATGATGTATATATTGTGATGACTTTTAGTCAGATTAATGGTCCAATGTTTTTTATCTGTCTGATGAATGGGATATTTTATTAGTATCTCAACTCTTTTTTTTCTGTGGTTCATGGATGATACTATGGTTTATTTGAGGTTTGAGTGGGGGGATGAGGACCATATGAATCAAGTTTTTGAAATCATAGGGAATTAGTGTCATTATAGGATGATTTAAAAATGTTATTTATAGATCCAAGAATTGAAGCTCTTGGTGAATGTGATGTTTGAATTTTTTAATTCAGTTGTTCCTAAGAAGGTGAAGGTTTTCTTTTCATACTAGGGTCTATAAAACATATCTAATATTCAATTATTCTTTGGTAATGACCGACACTATTAGAAATTTCTCAATGCCTTTTTGAATTTGGCATCACTTTTTGATGTTCGTAATAAGAAACGGATGAAATTTTTATGTGATGTGATGTGTCAGTCCTCTTTTGATGATTAGAAAGAATTATGACATTGAACCATATTCAGATCCTACTTGAGCATGCTCTGGGGTATGTAGTATATTATTATTATTATGGTGTTGTGTTCCGAGTTCTTTTGGATAAAAATCATGTGGTAGTATTTTTATATCATCAATTTATAATAAAATATAAGAATTACTTCACACATTATTTGGATCATGTTGTGGTTATGAAACCCCTTAAATGTTAGTGAATCCATATTTTTGGTGAAATATTCACATTATATCTAACTATAAGAGTATGATATATATCATTTCTAATAAGGAATTGCATATGAGAATGAGGAGGTAGTTTTAAAAACTTTATACGTTTTATTTCAATATCACAAACTCCCTAGAGTAGGGTAATTTCATTAAGGATTATCTTGGAATGAGAGTACCGTCACATGATATCTTGGAATCAATATAAAGATATAACCTAATTGGAATATTCACATAGTTGAATCTGTATGTTCATGTACAGGTATTAGGTATGTTTTATTCTGTTGTTTAGTTATCAACATTCTTCATTGAGTCTATTATTTACATTCATCATCTTCATATTGAATTTAGGGAAATTCAGGAAACTCTTTATAATAATGAGAATTTGTATGGCTGTTCTCTCCTAATAAATGGTGTTATCATTTTTTGGGAATGGTTTTTCATCCCAGAAACATGATGTATTTTAGTTTTTTGTTATTATCATAGTTATTCATGTCCCATTAATTTGTTAACTAAAAATTTGTATTAAAACCTGAGAAGCTGTTTCTAGTGGCTTAGTATAAAGCTTGAAATTGCATATTATATGTCATGTTATTACACCTGGAAATAAATAATGGTATATAATCATAAACATTATTGTTTACTCTATCCTGTTCTAGGGGCTGTTTGTTAATGGTAATATGTATCCATTTAATTAATTATTGTATTAAAATGGACTCTTTGAGGGAGGAATTATATCTGTGTAGTGATTGATAAGTTAATAAATGATCATTTAACTCTAAAAAAGGACACCACTCTGGTTCAAGGTATGAGTATGATTTATGTGTGAGTGGTTTTCATGTTTCATGGGATTACTATTTAATATACTTTAGAAAGGGACCTAAGGTTTACCTTCCATTTTTAAAAGATTCTCCATGAGGTGATGGGGACATAGATTTAATTAAGTACAACATACCATCCAAAGATAGATGGTCATAAGGAACTGTTACTTCTGATCATGGAGGATATGATTTATTTGGGTTTTTAGGGATTTTAGTGGATCGTCAGATATACATATGGAATTGGTTTTTTTCATATAAAAAAATTTATCTGTAATCAACCATAATGGCTCTCAATGATGTATTTTATGTTATTCCATTCAGATCACCTCTTCATTGGGTATGGTAGATCATGTATGATCATTCGAAACCAAGTCTTCATCATGATAAATTAATTACGATTCAAGATATATTTATGTATTTGGTTGTATATTAGAGTCAACATAAATCATAGGTGTGTTCTCAATTTCATCCTTTAGAGTTTTCTGTAAGAGACGCGTTTTTATTGAAAATTTCTACAAAGATGGGTCACTATTAAATCATAATTATTAAAATTCACTATAAGATATTTTTTACCATATGTGGTTATAGAACACCCTGTGTATAATGTGTGTTTATTATAATTACAATATCCATTGGAAGGTATCCCTAGTGTTTTTTACATAACTCAACTAAGGAATTAACATACTAATCCTTCTCATGTTTTGATATAGGAAGATATAAATTAATAGACAATCATACCAACTCTAGAGGATCTAATGGATATTATTTATTCTATGGTAAAATTATTCTAGGGGCTATATATCATATTGTTCATAGGGTCATGGAGATGAAGATCAGATTCTCACGAGACTCAAGAGCATGAATTATTAGTGAGGGAGGTATGATATCATATCTTTCGAAAGCATAGTTCTTCCACTTGACTTAATAGGGATATAAACTATTATAGTGGGAATATTGTTACATACTGGGAAAAAAGGTGTACAATTATTTATTTTTAAGAGCTCATTTCAGGGTTCAGAGAACATATATATATTGTTCGGAGTTTTTTAGAACCTGTATTACGTACTTCCTCTTGGATAATATTATGTTTTAAATTTCAAATTTTTAATCTAAATTTCTCAATATTTACAATCTATGAAATAGATTATGGTAAAAAAAATTCCATTTTATAAAATATTTCATTACACCATAAATTATTTTCACACCTTAATATTTTTTTATGCCATGAAAATTTGATAGGGGTAAATTTTATTCAATGTTACATTTTTCAGTGCATATTACATATGGGATATTTATTATTTAAATGAAATTTTCAGTGTAAATTTTCCTTCCCAATATGTTTTATTTCATTATATGCATAACCATTATCATAGTCTGTTTTTTCCTCCTCTATTGAACATGTGGTAACTTTAGGGGCAATTTGGGTGATCCTCCTTCCTTCAAGATCAATTCAATTTACAATTAATCTCATTGAAAGTTCTATCTCTTCTCCATGTTAATGTCTTTTCTACTTCTTCATTTCCATTTCTCATGGATGTAGAATTTTGAATCATTTTAGGTTTTTTGATCATGTGGTAAAATTTATTTTATTATTCTAGATCTATTGTGTAGTCTTCCTCAAAGGGAAAATCCTTGGTTGCATGTGGTGCAGTAAGATAATATTGTTTTAGGTGTGTTGTTATCTAGAATCTTCCATAGAAATTATTGTTATATTATTGGATTTTATTATGGGAGATTCAATTATATGGACATGTTTACACCTTTTCATTCCTTCATATGTTGGTGGATCTCATTGTAGGCATTCATGACCTGAGATGAGGTAGGTCATCTTCTCTCTACCCTATATCGGGTTAACTATATTCCTCCATTTTTATATATTTATTTATTATTTAATTGGAATTATTGATTTTTTAGTATAAACTAATTTTGATAAAATATGGTTTCTCTCTTAGTCTAGGGTAATGAAAAATGGGGTTTTCCATGCTTTGAAAAGTTAATGAGAAATGAGTTTTCAAATCCTATTTTAGTGAAATGAATAATTTGAAAACTATATTTGAAATTCGGAATCCTTTGAAAAATTCTTTTTAAAGAAACAGATGGGAATCAATTGGTACTTAACTGGGAGTTGTAGCATGGGGGACACCATCAACTATGCTTTTTTGGTCTTCACTAATGGGTTATTTCTCTACTCAATAGGCCTCTGTGACTAGAGACTTAATTCACATGTTTAGGGATTCTCTCATGGGGAGTTCCTCTTCTTTATTGGATGGTGTTATAAGTAATTTAGTGTACTCTTGTAATTTATTACGGAATGAGTATTCTACTGGACTGCATGATTGGGATCCTTCTCCAGTTAATCATTTTCTTTTATTGTACTGAACAATATGTCTATGCATGTTCTGTATTTTATAATGGAAATTATTCATTGAATCTTGTTGACATTATATTTTTATAAAGTGAAAAAATGAAAATATTTACCATGATTTTATAATAGACTATTTTATTAATTTTAATGAAATTTTATCTTTTAAATTAGTGTATTGGGATTATTTATATAGAGACGTATTATTAATTACATGGGGGAATCCCACAGAGCATGTTTAGGTCACACCATCCACACCACATCAGTGTTGTGTAGACCTGGTTATCTCTTTTGACAACAGTAATGTAAAGGTGTCACAATGATGTGATCATCATTTTTTATTTCATAGAATGAGTATCTTGTGGGGATACGGTGGAATTTTTCCAACATATCACATGGATTTTCTGATTTCTATTATAGATTCCATTGTTTTTAAACATGTTCCTCGATGTTTTTAGCTTATTTGAGTTCTTCTTTTGTTTGGTTTTTTGAATATTGCTTTTTTTATTCTTTCATTGTTTTTTCTTATTTTTTTATATTTATTCAACGAAATTTTATTTAGGTTGGGAGAAATAATTATTACTATTTTTCATGATTCGTATCTTCTAACCTCCTTCTTGTGGGGATCATAAATGCTTGTTGTGTTTGTGGAAGATCAAGTCAACTTCTTGATTGCAAAGGTTTCTCATGTAAATTCATTCTAGTTTTGGTTCACACGTGATTTGGGTCATACAATATATTAAACAAATAATTTTGAAATCCAAATATATTTATGTCACTTTGAAATTACAAAACTCAATTTTGTAACAAAATTAAATAAATTCTTTCATAAAGCCAAAAAATTGAGGATTTTGTAAACATAAATATTGGAATACTCTTTAATTTTATCTAAACAGAAAACATATAACACTATATATAATTTTTCTTAGATGTATGCACAAATTAATCTCTATATATTTTATTTTATCTCCATTTCTTCTTATTCCAAAGAGTCTTCTATTATCTTTATTAATCATAATATTATGATTGAGATGTATTCATACCATTATAAATACATTTGAATAATCATTAATAGATTTATCTCATTTTTTATTCTTTTAATTTTATCATCATTATTAGTAATATAGAAAATATATTTTTCTAGTATTTTTTAATTAAAAAATCACAATTTGGAATATATTATCACTCATCACATCATCCTATAGTTTTCAAAGAACATTTTTCTTCTTTCTGAAATAATTTTATCTTCAAGTATCGTAAATAATTAATTTATTTTCTTTAAATATTAATTATTATATTCAAATTTAGATTCATGGTCAGATGAATAAAAATATGGTTCCTCTAAATCACCTCTATTAAAAAACATTTATCTTTTGGATTAGATGGTTAATCAATCGATTAATAAAATATGACTTCATAATAAAATTTTAATTCCCTCCATGAAGCCTTTATGGATTTATATTTTTTTAATATTAGATAGAGACTTCAAATAAATCCTCATAGACATAATTATGTCCATATGTTGAGTGAAGTTAGGAATTATATTCTATATATTTGGTAGTAAATTATTTGAATTCATTTTTATTTCAATAAAAATTATGTACACGTTAAATGATTTTAGCAATAATTTTATCTAATTTTCAATTATATTTTACATCTTATAAAATTCATAAAATTCCACATTAGAAAATAATGAATTGGATTATTCTTCATAGTATTGTTATATGGGGATACTTATTTTGATTTATTATCATACCTTAATGTTGAAAAACTATGTTCAACCCATTACATCATAAATATATTATGATGTCAAACCTCAGTATCCATTATTGACTCATACATTATGAGAGTCCCATTAATTTCTTTTATTTTTAAATCATTTATAGTAGTTGATTTCCCAGTTGAAACTAAAATTCTACTCCATTTGGGTTGATGAACTCTGATAACATTATGATTATGATCAGGTTTAAGAATAATATTTTCTATGGTTGTCACATTTTTATCTTTCTTAAATGGCCTTCTAATCATTTGATCGATTCTATCAGCATCAATATATAAACATAAATTTTAAATTGTGGTACCATTGTTTCCTTACATTATTAGTATCGTCATAAGATACTTATACAGTCATCCACATTTCATGTGTTTTATAATATTAAGAATGTATACAAAACTTATCTACATTAATTCAAAAAATGGGTTCATTAAAAAATTTAAAGTTCAAGTAAAATTTATTTTCTACACTACCATCATATTTTTTTATCTATCTAGAACTATATAAGTCTTTAAAACATTGAAGTAATCCTTTAGACCAATGATTCAAATTGATAATCATATAAACCTTCCAGAATCCATATTTTTTCTACTATAATATGAATCCCTAATCATTGAAAATAATTCATGGTTTTCTTCATTACGACAGCCATATATTTAAAAATAAACTAATAAGAGTTTTGAACTCATAAGTAACATCTTTTAGTGAAATATATTTTTCAGATTTGAGTCTTACAAAAAAATAAAAGGTTTTGAAATTAGTTCATAAAATTTCATTCACATCAGATAAACAACTCTTATGGTAATATTTATTACAATATTTTACTGTCACAAATAATAAATGAATTTAAAAATTAAAAGATAAATATATAATATAGTGGATTAATAATGTTTTGGGTCATAAATATCCCCATTTTTATTTCAATAACAATCTACTCCTCTATATTAGTGATAATTAGTAGATTATTTCTTTTTCATTGAACCACCATTATGAGAGAAAGTATTTTTCACTTGGTAAAATGTTCCTATATGTTTTATTCAATCTCTACCTTTACTAAAACTATGAATTGTAATAGAACACTATGAATAATTACTTCAAACAATTAAAAATATGTAGAGTAATGATTCAAAGTGGTTTAGGAAAAAGTTGTAAGCTTCAACTTAAAGATAAAGAATAAACATATATAGATATATTATATCATAAAGGAGTATCTCAAGGGTTAATTTATAGAAACTCTGATTTTTTATAGATGAATATTAATTCATTTTAAAGATAAAAAATTTAATAGTGTTACATAACCAGGATCAAAAGGCTTAGTAACTTGGAAAAATTTGGACCAAACATAGCATTTATGTAATAATATATATATTTTATTCAATTCCTTCCTCTCTATCGTTTTAGTTTCCCTTGTATACTCCTTTTTATAAGTATTCACCTATGGATATACATCAAAAAAGGGGGTCATATAAAAGTACAATAAGGGGGTATATAATAACATGAATCAATATAACATGGGTTTAGAATCATCATCATCATAACAACATAAGAATAATATCATCTTTCTAACTGTGAGAAGAAGAATTAGATAATTTCATGGAATTTTGACAGGCAAAAAAATGACACATCATGATTTCGTGGGGAACTTCCACACATATTTGTGAACAAATATATCATTATCTTCACACATAACATATGTTCATAATCATAACATAATCATAGTTCAAATGATATAGCATCATGTTCACTCATATTTCAACTTATCTCATAAGATAAATCACATTACTCAATTCATTGAAGCACTGTATTAATATGGTTTCACCCATCACATCAAAAAATTTACTTAATCATGCATGCCACATAAAAATGTTATCAATTCCAAACATAGAATTACCCATCGAAATTAATGGATTTATTTTTATATATCATATATTTGTGAAAAAAACTAGGATCCATAGAGAGAATATCATACTATTATAGGTATCATTAATCTTGACTAAAAAAGAAATAATCTCAATATATTTAAAAGATGTGTTTTTAAATAGAAGTTCCCTTTTGAAAAATCATAGTGTTTTTCATAAAAATTGTTTAGAAGAATGTATATACCAGAAAATAAAATCTATGAACAATGAAGTCATATTTTAAGATTACTAAATGAACATCTACACTAAAACATTTCCTGAAGTATGAGTAAACCAAATAAAAGAAATTGGGTTAGAGAATCCCTTAACATTATATAGGAAATCTCTCTTCACATTAATTTACAATATAATAAAATTATATTAATTAATAAACTAATAACCTCTACTAAAATTATTTTATTCATTATAATATTTTTTGATTCTTATTGAAATTTTTATGTGTTATATTTTTCAATTACATCATTCAAGATTCTTCACATTTTTTGTTTTAATGTTTTGTTCATTTGTATATATGTTTAAAAGACTATGTAAAATGGAAATAATTATCATAAATTTAATTTTTATTCTGTTAGTGAAATTAAATAATTTTAATTGGTATTTTATATTATCTTATTCTAGATATGATGATGAATAATTAGATAAAATATTACGGATATTCATATAGATTTATTTTTTGTGTTTTTTATCATAATGAACTCATTTCGTTTTATAATTTAATATTATTTATATATGTTAGATCCAGAGCATAAAAATTGGTATTACATATATTTCACAATTATTTTCATCAATTATAATGTTTTTATGACCATATTATAAGGTGGTATTGTAAAATGAATTTACCTCATCAAAGATGGTGGTAAATCGAAACATCATGGATGATCTTTTTATTTTTAGAATAAAAGAGAGGGGAGAACGAGTTTGATGATGGATTGTTCCATTAAATAAAATCACATTACAATATATTTCATATAACATTGTTATTATGAAACATTTATAAGGATATATTAAGAGATAATAAGAAAATAAAATATTTTTTAAATATTTTTTTAAAGAGGATTTTACCTCTGGAATTCTTATCACATGGAATCTCATTAAGGAAATTGATTTTTTCTCTTATTTAGAATAGAATATCATAATTTTGTGGGATAGGATTAGTTAGATGATTGGGTAGAATTTGAAAAGTATTCAAGGCTTTTTATGAGTGAGTAGAATAGATGGTGAGGTGTAGTATTTATAGTGAAGGAGACAAAGGTTTCTTGATTATTTTGTCCACTAGTATTTTATTTTGTCCTAAGACTATGAATAGTTTTAGAATTCTCACTAAATATATTAAAATAATTAATTATAGTTCATGATTAATTTCTTACATAATGTATACATCATCATGAATCCTTAATTCATGTATTTTTTAAATACCGTAAATTACGATATTTCACTTTTCACCAAAAATTAAACATTTATAGAAACATCCCTAAAATTGACTTGATTTTTATATGTTTATATTAAAAAATTACCTTCATTTAAATAAAATATTATCACATATATAATATATATTAATTTTAATGAAAACGTCATTTATTAAAAAAATCAATTTTAAAATTATAACGGATTTTGTAGCAGTTTGAAAAATTAACAAATGTCTACTAAAATTATATTATTATCATAAGAAATGAAAATATTTTTTTCTGAATACATATTCTTAAAATAAATATTATTTTAAATAATTATATTTATTATAAAACTATAATTAAATATTTAATACTTAGAAAAATTACAATACTAAATTTATCATTTCAAAAACATTTATTTAACTATCTGTGATAAATTTTTATTTTATTTTATTTTATAAGATTCCAAAATTTTATATTCTTAATTTATCTATCCAATTGATATTTTATAGGATGGATTTCTATTCATAATAATCTTGTTAATATTCCTAGGGTCAAGTTAGTGTTTCATCGATATTGGTTTCTTACCTTCATGCAATACCTCTTATTTTATATATTCTTCATTTAATTTTTTTTTATTTTTTTATCTATGTGATTTTATTTTATTTATGATATATTGAATAATTATAAGAAGGGGATTTACATTGTTAAAATTCTGGGATGTTACATTCTTATACCTCAAGAAATTTCTCTTTCAAATTTTCATTTTATATACTATGGTGACAACCAGTGAGAGTACTTCTCCTTCATCACTTCTTTTAGTTCCCATTTCCTTTTAATAATTATGTTTCTTCTATAGAACATTGACAAGGAGATCATTGTTTTGGAATAGAACATTGTCTCTATGGTCTGTGATCTTCATTGGAGGCTCCTCATAATAGAGATCCTTTTCCAATTTTACCAACTCTAGATTTAGTACATATGATGGATCTGGTATGGGATTCCTTGATAGGGATAAATGGAATACATCATGTACTTGATACAATATTAGTGGAAGTGATATTAGATTATCCAAAACACTAACATGATCATGAATCATGAAGTGGATTAGGTACATGGGACTCATCTTTCATTTCTCCCCAAATCTCATAATCCTCTTCCGTGGAGAGACATTAAAAAATAACATGTCTATAACCTTAAACTCATTGTATCATCATTTATTATTTTTGTAGATATTTATTTTGAAATTGTAATAACTTGATGTGTTACATAATAGTTTTCACATTCACTACCAATTTTTAACTATTTCAGATCCCGACATCTTTTGTTTACTGACTTCATACTAGAATGCTTCTGTTCTATATATATTCCCAAAAAATAATTCTTATTGATTCACTGGATTATAATGTGGAAAGTATTGTTGTAAGATAACTCAAATAGAGGTATATGTTGGTCTCATACTCCTTTGATGTCTATAGAGAATGATTTCAACATGTTTTCTAATGGTTGAATTTTCTAAAATGTTTTTCCATCAGTTTTAGTGTGATAATATAAAATGATGTTCAGCTCACTATTTAAAGCATGATGGATGCTTTCTAGAACTTCAAGGTGAGTCTAGGATATCGGTCCAATGCAATCAATAGTTGAAGTCCATGCATCTTTACCACTTCTCTAAATTATATTCGTGCTAGTTAATCTAATATTATGTCCTCTCAAATTTAGATAATATGGGTTTCATTTTTATAAAGATTCAAAATAGACCATATATCGTTTTTTCATATGGATATCTTTTCATGTCTTGTGAAAATGTCCATAGAGGTGTTTTCACAATTCATTGCTTTTATAGATAATTATTGTTTCATCCCTTTGGGTATTTTTCTTTTAGGCTTCACTTACTGACATATCAGACACTTTGATGTATACTCATTGATTTCCTTCATCACATTGTCCCATTAATAGTTTTCTTGGAGATCTCGACATATACTTGTTCACCCTAGATGAATCGACAAGGTTGAAAAATGTTTTCCATTAATAAGCACATTCATTATCTAAATATTTGATGGTACACATAGTAATTACAAAAATATCACCACACCTTCCATGTCCATATTTAACTCTGTGGATTTCACAATTATGATAGCCTTTACCTTTTTCAATATTTTATCATAATTTATTTAAGTATCCTTTATTTTCATCTTGAGGGATGGAGAAACGATCAATTGAGAAAGTACTGATGGTTTTAATTAGTTGATAATTTTCATTTTAGTCATTTGTATGCCTATGAATATTGTATTCCACTCTATTATCATCATTGATAATAATGTATGATCCTTTCTTCTTAAAGAATCTACCACCTTATTTTCATTTCCATGTTGGTAGTGAATTGAGCAATCATACTACATGATGAGATATTACAGTATTTTTTTCAAATTATGATCTCTTCTGTGTTAATATATATTTGAGGCTCTTTTGATCAGTATATATCTCACACTCCTCCATATAGATATAATGGTTCCATATTTTCAATGTGAGGATCGTAGTCACCACCACCATATCAATCGTAGGATAGTTTCCCTTAATAATTTTGAATTCACAGATGGAATAGGCTATACCTTTTTTATTTTGAATCAGTACCTAGGATAATCCTCTCTTAGAATCATTATTGTATACTACAATGAGTCCCCACATTTTAAATGTGTGATTACTAGCGTACGGATTAGCCTCTTCTTAACTCATTTAAGTATTCTTCACATTCACTACAAAATAAATTCTTTTCTCTATTCTAAGTCATTTTAGATAATGATTTTTCATTCAATGGAAGTACATCCCAATTTTAATTTAATATAAAGAACGACCAAAGATACTATATATAACTATTACATATTTTTTTCTTGATACTCTTCAATTACCACTATCTTGGAAGGGACAATATATATTCTTTAGTTGGTGATAACATTCCCCAAGAATGATAATTCCACCGTCCAAAACCTACATTTAATATAATTTACATAATTTTTATCCCTTCACAATGTTTTTAGTGGATAATTCAAATACTCTTCATGTTCCCCTTTTCCTTTGGAGTATATTATAATGTCATCCATAAAGACAATAACCAAATTTTCAATGTAATATATAATGACTCTAAACATCATTTCCCTGAATATATCTCATGAATTAGTTATTATGAAAGGAATCACCATGAATCATGGTTTCCATAACTCATTCGAAAGACATACATTGAAATATATTCCTTCCTCACCTTTAATTGGTGATATCTCGACAGAAAATACCCCTTAGAAAATACATGGCCCCATATAGCTGATCTAACAAATCGTATATCTCAGGAAGGGGATAATTTTAATTTTTCAAGATGATGTTGATCTCACAATAATCAATTCAGAGGCACATTAATCCATCCTTATTCATGTTGAAGATTACTAGTGTATACCATGGTAAAGCACTCTTGTTTATATTTCCTTTTTTCCAGATTTTATTTTAACCAATTTTTAGTTCCTCCGTCTCAATGGTGGATGTCCTATAAGTTGTCTCTGATATAGATATATATCTAGGAAATAGTTCAATTGATAAAAATACTCTTGGATAGAATAAATTCGATGCAATTCAATATGGAAAACATCATCATAGTCTTATACAATGGTCTTGTATTATAGAATCATTCTCTACATTTTCTCAAAAATTTGAGCTATATATTCTTGCTCATTTGTAAATAATATCCACACCTAAGATGATGATTTTGAAGGGTATTCATCCTCCTCCTTACACATGTACATAATTGGGGGATTTCATGGGATTTGAAGAGTTGTATCCCTTTCCTGACCGTTTATGTTGGCTTTTTTTAATCATATCATATCCTTTACCAATATAGATTCAAACTCTACTAATTGGAGTTAGACAATCCTCTCATGGACAACCAGTCCACAAAAAAATAAATTGGGAAGCGTTATCTACTGTGGATGCAATAATTGCCTCATTTGTTTCTCATAGATTACTCGACCTCCATATTTTGAGGTGGTTTTTGGATTTTTCAACTAAATATTAAAGATATTAAAAATTGTATAGAACTATACTGAAAAAGTTTGTATAATATTCTTCAATGAAAAACTAGTGTACCTCTCACCACATCATTGTCAGGCTCCACCATTATAGAATTGATAAAATAATATTTCCCTTTCTAATTTGGATTTGGTGGTTCCTAACACTGAATACCCTCTTGGATTTGAAGTTTAATTCGCTGTATTTTATATTTCCTTAACTCTCTATAGTTAAATTGTTGAACCATATGGGGTTCTATCCTTTTTTCTATCCCATTTTCTAGGTTCCTCATGTCTCTATGAATTTCATGAGCTTGGTGTCCCTCTCATACATACATGAAACATTTCCCCATCTCTTTATGGGAATTTCCATGAAGCTTATACTCACATTTTTTGCATGTAAGTGGTTCATTCGACTATCCACTCTTATCATTAGATCATCCAACCTGAAACTCCATCTTTCATTTCATATCTCCATAGCCATGAGACCCCTCTCCAAATATCATCTCGGCATTGACAGCACATTGAACACCTTCTCTATAACTCCCAAAGTATATAATTGGTATATCTATAAAATGGATTTCTTTTAAAACACTAATGAATCAATATATATTACAATTGTTTTGGATAATAAAACTCAATGCATAACCTAAATGCCTTATCAAATTTTCTTCATAATAATGATTAATATATCTTCTTTTTCATTCAACTATATGAATTCCCTCTATATCTATTCCTGAAGACTTTTATGAAAATACTTTTTAATTAATATTTAATTGAAGTCATCCCATTTAATCTCTTAAATTTCATCCTTCTTCTTGATATTATTAATCAATTCCCAAAATTCTTTGACTTATCCATATAAAAGATAAATATGTAAAGTCCCATTATCCATCTCAGAACAACGAAGCAGAAAAACTATCTTAGTAATTCAGTTGATCTATTATTCTAAGATTACTGTACAAGAAGATGCACTAAATATTAGTAGAAATTTCCACATAAAAGACATGATAGCTAGTTTATACCTCTATGGTTAGTGAAGAGATTATATGATATTAAGGTTATTATTCATAATCATAGACATAAAATGTTTATATTTTACTCCCAATGAATTAGGGATGTCATCAATGAAATCCTTGTATTTTCCCTTGCATGATTAGTTGTCATGGTTTTTCCCAATTCCCACCATTTTGAAAAAAATAAAAAAAGTTTTAACAAACATAAATCAACAATTAATCAATTAATAGTAATTTCCTTAATAAAAATTAACTATATAGAAATATCTTTTGGAATCTTTATGATTATAATTTTTATAAAATAATGAATCATGTGTGATTACAAATATATAATATCATACTGAGGGTTTTCACTAATTTTCATTAATTCTAATTCAAAAATTAACAAAATTGTGCTTTATTTCCATCTAATGTGACCCGAATTTTCATACATGATTGTTAAATCATTAAAAACATATATATTATAAAGTGTTACATAACAAGGTATCAATGGTTTAGTGTGATGGAAATGTTTTTACATAATATATAACTTAAAAAATAAAACATAAACTTTTTTGAATTCCTTCTGATATATCTTCTTAGTGTCCTTCATGTACTCCGTTATATATGTGGTCACATGAGGATATATATCAAAAAATAGGTGAGCTAAAATCCTTGTAGGAGGATAGATAAGTACATGATTTGATATAATGTGGTGTCAGAATAATCATAATAATCCTAAAATAAGCATATGACAATTATAATAATCACGAGAGGTATAATTTGATAAAGCGATGGAATGTGGAAATATAGAAAAATTAAACGCAGTGTCTTATTATTGAAGTACCATATATAGTTGGGAAAAAATCATGTATCATATTCACACAATATATATTTTCATAGTCTCAAAATCATAATTGTGAAAACATTTGGCATCATTTTTATGAATATTTCACATTATCTCTTGAGATACATCCCATTAACCAATGCATTGGAGGACTATAAAATACTGGGTGCACATGTCTCATTATAGCATTTATATAATCATGCATGTCTCATAGATATGATATCAATATTAGACATAAAAAAACCCAAGGAATGGAAAGTGTTTCATTTTATATAAAAAATTTCATGAAAAAACATTTGGGTTCCACAAAGGAATATCATATGGGTATAGGTGTCATCAATATTGAGTGAATAAGAAACAATATCAAGAGAAGTAAAATATATGTTATTTGAAAGATGAGTTCTTTTGGAAAGTCATTGTGTTTTTTATAAAACCATATTACAAGAATTTATATCCTAAAAAATAAAAGTTATGTGTAATGAAATTATAAATTAAATGTATTAAATGCACATCCACATTATATATTTTCAAGAATGATGAATAACCTAAATAATGGAAATTGGTTCTAGAATCATTTTACCTTATGTCTGAATGATCACTTCACCTTAATACCCTGGAAGATAAAATTAAGTTTTTTAAGAAATACATAACAGATAAAAAATTTATTTGTTTCATTTTAATGTTATTATTTTTTTTACATCCATTTTAATGAGTTTTAGTGTTCAATTTCATTGTTAAGGAGTGTTCATTCTCATGGTTTTCATGATCAGTTCACTTGTATACATGTAAGGAAGATCATGTAAAATGGGTATAAATAACACGAATTTGAATTATATTTTATTAGTGAACTGATTAAATTTTAATTGGAATTATATTTTTTTCATATATTATAACGATTCATTAGATAAAATGATAATGATAATTTTTTGTAATAATTTTTGTGGTTTTTTATCATAATAAACTCATTCTATTTTATATTATAATATTATGTATATATGATAGTTACAAGAAATAAAAAGTTTATAAAATATAATTTTAAATTTTATTCAACCATTAAAATGTATTTTTATAGAATTTATGTCTTTATAAAAAAAATCAAGGTGCATCATCCACAATGGTGGTAAATCGACACATCATGGATGTTGTTTTTGTTTTAGAATAAATGGGAGGGGATAGGGGGTTTGCTGATGGATTCTAAAATTACTATACTAAAATTATAGTATAATAATGATAATAGATAGATCATTTAACTCAAATAAGGGGATATGTTGAGATAATAATAAATGAAAGGAAATTGAAAATAAATTAAAGGAAAAGAAAGATGATTTTACATCTTTGATTTCTCTCCATGTGAACCTCCATTGAGAAAAATGGTTTTCGTAATTTTTTGAGAAAAATAACTCCAAGACATGGGGGAGAGTCTTTTTAATATGATAGGGTATATTTTGGAAAAACATTAAGGCTTTTGAGGTGTGAGGAGAAGAGGTGTGATGGAGTGAAATTTATAGGGAAGGGGAGGGGCATTTTTTGGTAATTATATTCATTCGGTTCTTATTTTTTCCCAAGACTAGGAATAGATTTAACCTAATAACATATTTTATTTAAATAATAAAGTATATCTTCATATTATTATATATTATGTAATCCATACTTCATATATGAAACAATAAGTCATATATTTTTTATATACCATAAATTACCATATTTCATTATCCACCAAAAATAAACTATATTAGAAAAAATAATGAAAATTTACCCTTACTATTTTTTGATCATCAAACTCCAAAATTAAACATAACATTTTCAAAATAATTTTATAAATATGATATATTTAATTTATAAATATGATCATCATAAATTCTAAAAATACTAATTTAAAAATTATAACTAATTCTTTAACACATTGAAAATATAATTAATCCCAAGTAAAATTATATTACAATTTTATGACACATTTAGGAATAAACATTGTGAAATTTTATTTTATTTTTAATTATTATATTAGCTAAAAAAATTAATTAAATATTTATGACTTAAAAAACTAACAACACTTAATTTGTCATTTCTAACAGATTTATTTACTTAGACTACTATATAATCTTATAAAATTTTCATTTAAAACATTTCTAAATTATATTTATAATTTAATATGTGAGGATACTATTCTATTTCTCAGATTACCATTCTTAATGGTTGTGTTACTATACCCGGGGTCAAGTTAGTATTTCATTGGTATTGGTTCCTTAATATCTATAAATACCACTTATTCCATTAATTATTTATTTATAAAGAATGTATTTTATAATCTGTATTATTCTATTTAATTTATATTACATGTAATTATAATAAAGGGGATTTTTCCCTTTTTAAGGTTTTGGGTTGTTATAAAATTTGATTTCTAATAGTTGGAGTTGTAGTCATTTCAAAAATACTGATCAACAATTGGTTGTGCTACAAATAAATGTTATGTGTATCTATCTATATGTGTATATTTTATGTTCACATTCATCCCCATTTTCTTATTTTTATATACCCATGTTTTGATATTAACTAGGAATAGTTTTTAATCCAACAGTAAAGGGAAAAATTAATTTCTCCAATTTTATGCGACAAGGACATAATTAACCTGGTTCCTTCTTTTTTAAATATGGAATGAATTGATATAGCAGGTGGAACAAATTGCATCTTGATTATACAATTTATTTGTAGAAGTATATGATTTTTTAATATTTTTCTCTATTATTTTATTTTCATTATTTTATCTTACAAAATAAATAATATGTCTAATTTCTAACTAATATTATAATGGTAATGAGTGTTAAACTAATGAAACAAATCATTCATAATATGTCATGATCTATGTAAGAAAAGTTTTATCGAATTATTATTATCATAATATTATTATTTTGACAAAATATAACATTGATTCTATGAAATAAATGAATTATCATATATTTGAATTTTTCAATGCATAACAAAATTTAATTATGTCATTCATTTTCATAAGATTGATTAAAATCCACATAAAAGAAATGAATTGGTAGATAATACATCTAATTTACATTTCTAGGATGGTATTCATTCTATAATATATTTAATTTACATTATCTGATTTTATATTTATTTCATCTATAAATAAGATAAAATCCATTAGAGTAAAGTGCATTTAGGGAAAAGATAACACATTACAGTGTATGAAAAACTGAAGCATGTATTGGAATTTCAAAAAATATGTTTTTGATCACTGATCAAAGCATTCAAATGATTAACATATATGAGTTATGGTCCTAAAACACAAAATATTCACATATAATTATAAAATAGTATTTATTAGGAATAAATATACAGAAAATTCTATGAGATATGGTTGAAAAACATAATAATGTCCAATAGTTTCTACCCAAACATAAATAATCCAATTTCATCATAGTTCATACCCATAGGGTATTTTTTCACCTTACTATTATGCATTCATTAAACCGTTTACCATGACTCAAGACATTCTATATTATGGGATAATATTCCAATTTAAGTACCTCATGCATTATCCTCAATTACATTCCCCGGTAAATAAAAAAATAGACACACATTAATAAGACCCAGGAGTAACCAATTATATGAACATATCTCCTAGTGGACCTAATCCAATGAACATAAACAACTAGACCCAGTGGTCCTTTAAACAAAACCATAAAATGAAAGCAAACGATCATGTATGCATAACACTAAAAGGTTCTACTATGGTCCGTGTCACACAACTAGAAATAATATGACCTGCCACATTAAATATCTCCAAACAATATATGTATCAATTAAATTAAAATGTATAGGTAATAATGATACTTTATTGGGGTCATTACTATTAAAATAACACTCTCCACATCCATGGATGGTGATAGATAGGGAACATTCCTAAATCGTTTTAAACAATAATGAAATGATGATTATATTTTAACAAGATAAAACATAATTCCTTTGTGAAATGTTATTTTAAATGTGTTTGTTTCAGTCAACATCTTTCATAAAGGGTAAACAATTGTTTTGGAAATATTTCATGAAATGAAGATAAATATAATAGATATATCTAAACTGGAAAATAAATTCACTTTTGAGATGAGCCAATCTACCAATAGTGAAATTAATCCCAATGGGACATATGAAGAAAATACCAGAACATTCAAATACATTATCCATTGATTTTATATTTCATTCATTGTTATTTTTCATCGATGGATGTATAATCATTTTCATACAATCTCTTGAAATTTAATGATAATTTACTCGATATAGATGGTTAGTTGCACATTTATAAAAACATTTAAACATATAAATGAACTTTTGAACATTCCAACACCACTGAATGTTTTTTTTGACTTGTATTTATTCCATAAATATAAAAATATAATAAAATATCATTACCAAATAATTTCAAAATGATTTGATATAATTTGTTCCATTTTTAACATTTCAATTATTTTTAATCAAAATAAAATAAAATAAATCACAATTATTAATTTTCATTGTGCCACATATTATTTATATATATTGTTTATTATTATATGTCATAAATTAATCAATTTTCAATGATATAGTTTTCCCTTAAAGTTTGTGTTTGGGTGTTCTAATTGTTTTTAAAAAAATATTATTTTTAAACACATAAAACGAAAAATTTATTTTTGATAATTATTATTGAACCAGAACTCAACTTTACATTCCATTTATTTTTATATTATTAAATTAACATATTATCAATATCAAGTAATGTCATGTAAATAAAATATTTTAGACTCGTTATTGATTATTTTGATACATGTATTAAACCTAGAAAATAGTCTTAGTTTTAAAAACACAATTTAAAACTAATGAAATTATCATAATATAACTCTAAAATTATCATAACATTTTTAAAATTTAAGTGATCATACATATTGTATTAGGTGTATCACACACATGATCAGTTATGTTCTTGTGATAATTTCTACTAGATTCAGTAAAATCACATGGTCAATAAAAATAATTTATTAATATAATATTAAGTTAAATATTTTTAAATATAATTTATTGATATTCATATAAGTTACATAGATGGTTGTGTGACGTCAATTTATGCATGTACTTACTCAAAACGTTATGTCACCTCATCCCAAATTGACTCAAAAAATTAACTCCACTGCTGAAAATGAGTTTTTCACTATATAACCCATGAAACTACCTCAAAACACAATGAATGTGTCCTTCTGTCTAACTAAAATATTGTGATCATATCTACAAACCTATGGGAACCTATTACCCCCACTCCCACAATTGTTTATTATAGTACACTTATGTTGCATATCAATAGATAGAAATGTCAATCATGATATATTACTCATTGGAATACTGTTTGGAACTAATAACATGGAAGACATATTATTGGTTGACCCAAAAATAGACATGTATGGGTAAAACCAGTCTTTCATCCTCATTAAAACATGATGAGTATCATGGATAAATTATATACTCCTTGGGTAAGAAAATTCACATTCCAAAATGACTCATAATCGATATAATTTATCATCATTCTTATTTCCCGATTAATTTTATCTCATAAATATAGTTATTTTCAATGAATTAATTAGTATCTCAATAATTTATTTTATTATAAACTAACACATTTTATTTTAGTTGATTAACATCCCATTAACCTAGATCCATCCAAGATGAATTTGAGAACTATAATTTACCTCTTTATACTTTAATTTGTAAGATTTACATATAATTCAATAATATAGGTCAAAATATTATTTTAAAAATAATATAATGATTGGAACATTAATCTATGGTTGCATATGTTAAACCTATATTCTCAATCATCTTGTGTACATGGTTTTTTAACATGATAATATTCACTCCAATAGGGAAAAACTACAACAATAACACTAATAGCCTATTTATTATTGTTTTTATCCACTAATTAAAATGCATCGAATGTATAACCTCTAAAATATGATTTTTTTTTTGGAAAATTTAAGCATTAATTGAAAAATATAAGATGACAATCATTAATAATTTAAAAAAAAATTAAATTCATCCCCAAATTCAACTAATAAACAATCATTGTTCCCTATATTTGTGGTTCTCAATGTTGACGCCACAAGGATAAAATTGTTGTATCATATCATTAAAAATTAAATTCGTCATAATGAAATCCATTTGAACACTTTACTCTCTGTGAATGGAGACATCGTATTCCTCATGATAATCCCAATTAATATAATTGATCAATAAAACCATTTATGTAAAAGAGATCCCTCAAATTATCTCCATATAAATGATATTTTTTTAGTTGTTTTCTAGATGGATAACTGATCAAAATGATGTTAAATCCACTAATGATAGAAAAAATATATATGAACACCTCAACATACACTTTATAAATATAATTATGATGGTAAATAAAACTCCTGTTTACATATAGTATAATATCATTTATATAATATATTAATACATATAATATTAAGAGTATGAAAAAATTATTGAATCATATATTTTTATAGATGAATAGTTTTATTATTTCTCAAAAATGAACATGAAAATCCAAAATGAAACAATAATTTATATGTCCTGTTAAAATGTAAAAAATAAAATTTCAATGAATTTTATTTCTAACACAAAATTATTTCATAATATTTAATATTAACCATTCATTAAATTTCATATTTTTTTAAAATCATGTTTAAATTGTTTTAAAATATATAAAATAAACACATTCCATCTTAAATTGTTATCCAATTTAAAAACACACAAGAAACATGCATTCATTTAAAAATTACAAGTATTTAATTAACAAAATAATAAATATAAATAGTGATAAGCTGTTATATAACTAGTAATTACTTTTTTACCATATCTATTGGTATTATATTATATTTTATGTTATTATAATAAAATTTAAAAACCTATAATTTTTTTGAACCAAATTTTATAAATTTTTTCAAAAACATTAGTAACATTGATAAAAATACGAGTAAATTATATCTAACATTTTTAGCAAATGAAATTTTGGGAAATAAATCATATAATACTATTAAAAACAATAATATAAGCCTACGATATAAATTTTATTTTTTAAATTTAAAATGAAAATTTATAATTTATCTTTCATTGACATAAAAAGTGTTTAACATATTAAATTAAAAATATAAAATTAGGAAAAAATTTATAAATATTATACAATTAAAAATTCCATTTATAAATTTCAATTAAAAGATAATATAATTACAATACATAAAATGGTGAAACTATTCAACTTATTGAATAATTATTTCTAAACAAAAAAAATTAAAATTTGAATAGATAAAAATAAAAGTGAAATAAAAATTAATGAATTCATAGAAATTTTATTAAAAAAACATGATAATAATGTAATTAAATATTATATTAATAAATTAGGTATGATCGATAGAGTATTGAAATGTATTGAATTTTGGGATTTTACCACTAAAGCAACAATCGATAGAGTGGTTATATCATGTCATATCAGATGTAGTAGATTTTGGATTGGGATGGATTCATGGGATGGTGGATAGAGTTAGCCATATGATACTGGGAGGGGTTGATCTAGGGTAGTGATATCGATCAATGGTTTACTATGATTAATGGGTTCCCTTGAAAGCAAAAATTTAATGTTATAGGATACTGCCGCTTTTTCAGACTTGAAAATTAAAATAACATAAAATTATATTATTCAAGCACTAAATGTACTGATATTAGATAAATAAAAATAATATTTTTTTAACATTTTTAATATTTAATGTTTATTAATGATAAATTTTATTGTTAATCAAACCATATTTCATCAGTGAAAATTTTAATGACGAAAAAAATATATTTTTTCATATCTATTTTTAGAACATACATAAGTTCATCTCAACTACAGTAGTATTCTTTAATAGAAATCACACACTACAAAATAAAATGAATAAACAATAATAATATGCCAAAGTCCAAAAAATAATTATAATAAATTAAATTTACAAATTATTTTATATTGTAATAAATATACTTGCATAGATATGTAAAATTTTCCAAAAACATCTACAATTTCAGACCAATTAAAAAAACAACAAATCTCATAGGATATGTTATCCACGGATCAACCAAACCTTGAAGAGAATAAGTCTGTACCTATTATAAAAGAAGTCTTATTTTATAAATAATATAATGGAATAACTAAAACATAAATTTAATTAAATAATACACAAATAAATAATAAGTTATGAAAATAAAATATAAAAAACAATACACAAATAAAAATGAAACCAAAATTAAAAAATAACACATATTTCAATGATATATGATGATTTTTAGTGTTTTTTCTATTTTGTGTATTTGATCAACTTTCAATTATACCCATAATAGAACACAACACATTTACATGTAGTTAATTAATTTCAATAACCAATGAATTATTGATCATTTTCGAAATGTATCATGATAATTTTTACACTCATATATTTTGAAAATTCTTAATGTGTTTTTAACTATATTTCAATTTTTAAATGAAAACATTCAGTTTTAATAAAACTGGTCACATCGGGTGTTATATTGACATTAAGTTAATTTATACATGTCAAAAATAAATCATGGAACACTATCATAAATTTTCCAGATAATTTGACTATATATTATCAATTTAGAGTATGTCATTATTGTTATAACATAAATATCACTTTTAAACTACACACAAGAACATTTATTCATACATTTCACAACATGTGTCAATGTGATGTGAGGATAATTCATATATTTTATAATTTTGCTGTCAATAATTATTCTAAGGTATTAAAAAATCATGTTTTTTTAGTGTGTGACTTGTGTTTTGAATGAAAATGATACACTGAAAAAAAACATACATTTTGATTCATAATAGACACACATCGTATCAGATTGATGTGCAGTTGATTTCACTAAAATAAAAATGAATTATGGATATTAGTTATAAACTATTACAAAACACCTAGTTCATTTTTTCTATTTTTAGTAGGAAACAAGCATTTTGAATTAAATATTAGTTTCTAATTTATAAATAATTTATAATGAAATTGTTATTACAATTAAAAAACGTCTCTGGGGATGTTAGTTTGTGGATATAATTTGATATCTTTCAAAAAAATTGAAATATAATTACCAAAATCGATGTTATTACATTATTTTATAAATTGTTTAACCACTAAACAATAATTAATTTTTTTGATATATTTTATTGTAGTGAACTATTGTTATATATAACAAATTACATATCATGTAATAAAACCCCATCTTTTTTTCTATATGGTTTTTCCTCATTACATGACTTTATTGATATATATATACTATATATTCATAAACAACCTGATTATTGAGAATAAAAAACAAATAATTTGTATTTTACTTCAAACTCTGAATGTATATCTTTTGTGGTCGATTTTTGAAGGCCCATGCATTGGACCAGAAAACAAATTCATTCATGTATCAAAATATAACTCAACAAGCATCTAATGAGTCTTAAAAAATTAATAATTAATTTAATAAAATTAAAATTCATTATAAATAATTATAGTCTATGGTTTTACACTTTCATTATATGTATTAATAAGTTCACTTCATCTCTTATTTAATTTTCAAGCATTGTGTCTTGTTGGAATTCCCTTACAAAATGTTCCTCTTCATACATTTATTTTCATATTTAAAAGTGAAAATAGTATTAGTGAATGCCATGTTTTCATCACAAGGTATTTATTTACATTGTTGTGGTATATATTCTTTTAAAAATATAAATAGTATTAAAATTCATAAAACCTAATGGTAAAATTATAATAAAAAAATTTGGAAAAATTACCCCATGTTTACATTCACAACTGAGGATCCGACCCATTCATTTTTTAGAATTTCATTTCCATATTTCAGACCAATCGTTTATGTAATAGCCTTTACATCCATCTATTCTACATATTAAATGTAGTATATGCTTCTTTATTGAAAAAACATTTCAGCATAAACTCATAATGTTAATAAATACATCAACGAAATTGGTGGTGTAATGTTACCATAGATAGATCATTTTGATATCTTATTTAATCATTTATATTTTTTTATATACCTTTTTTTCCACTTATTTATCATTCAATAATAACATTCCTTGGTTTAGAAATTTTTACATTAATTTTAATAGTTTCATTATCAAAATAGATTCAAAATTACACACCTAAATATCGTCATGTATATTATTAATTTTTTACACGTATGAAATAAAATTTACAATAGAATGTCTAACCATGTTAAAATTAAAATAATTAATTAGAGAAGTTAGATATTTTATCATCTCATGATTTATATGTATCGATACATTCAGGTGATATTTTTGTGGTTTTTTGTTATAAAGAGATCACTATGAACATTCTACATTGTACCTCTTACTCTAAGGTGATGAGTGGGTGCAGATAGTTATAAATCAAAAAAAATTGAAATTATAATTTTAGTACATGAAAAATATTTATATTGTTTTTATTCAAATTAAGATGATATTATTATGAAAAATGTGATAACCTTTCATAAGGAAGGAATTTGAGGGGAATACCATGCCTTAAAGTATCGGGAGTATGACTAATCATATTATGGTTATTGCAATGTTGACTCTTCTCACTAATACCTTCAATGATAGTTCATCATATCAACATTCTAAATAATTTTTCTATTAGACTATCATTATATTCCTATATAATATTCTATTTACATATGTATCTTTGAATGTCATTCATTTCAAAAAGTATTTTCATGGTGATTGTATACAACCTTCACCTCCAACATCACCTTACTATTATGGTTTCCCTAAATATACAAAAATTTGTTGTTCAATAACTATAATATTTTTCAGTTCATTTATCTAAACTGGATAAAAATAATGTAAAATAAGTATTCATTGTTAGCATATTCCATATTAATGAAGAATAAATTTCTATTATATCATACAAACACATGATTCCCATTACTTTTCTATGTTTTGATCTACTATTTTCTCTTTTTTATGTACATGAGCCTCCATCTATAGTACAATACATGAGATTGATATTTCAATTCAACAATTTCTATATAAATAATTAAATATCACAATGTTATTATTTCATAACACATATGGTTTTTATGGTATATTTAAAGTATAAATCCAATTTCTTTCCAAGAGAGGTGAACTCGTCCTTGTTTTACGATTGGTGTGTGTTGATTTAAAGGCACATTGATTTTTTTATACACTTTTTTATTGTTTTATATGTTAATCATTATAAATAAAATTTAATTATATATATAATATCATATACAACAATAAAACTAAAAATATATCTTAATTGATTCCTCCTCCAAGAAACAACAGAATATTCTCTAGATACATGTTTTATGATGTGTGAATCTATAGGGGGTTTTATCTTCCCCTCTTCATTACTAAAAATATTTTTCATAAAATTTTTCAAAAATTATATTTGATCTATTTAAGTTATAATTAAAAATAATTTCATCAATGAATATTCTATTAGAAAATGTAATTTTTTAAGGATAATAAACATTAAATCAATATTTCGTTATTCAGTTTTTCAAAATATCAAGAAATTATATCATGACATTACATTAATGTATAATTAAATTTTTTCCTCTAATACAAGAATAATATATTCATATGTATCTATATAAATAATAAAATTAATTTGATTATTGACAGAAATGTAACTATTATAAAATAGACTTATTGGGATTTAGATGTCGACCACATGTGAACTATCCAAAATTGAATATAAAAAATTAATATATATCTCTAATAATTTCATTTAACATTGTAACATGTTGTTATTTCTATCATTTTTCAACCCTTTAAACTTTTCCCACTATCTCTCCTTTAATAGTTTTTGTTCCACTAGAATTTTTTCCATTTTTATAATTTTCAATATTTCATAATCACTATTATATTGTTCCAAAATTATTATTGGATCAACATGTTCCCAATCTATTAACATCCCAACTACTTAAAATTTTAATATAAATTACATAAATATAGTCATAAAAAGACAATATTGTAGTGAAAAAAATTATATTTTAAAAAACTAATTGAATACAATATTTGTGTTTATTGAACTCTTATTTTACACATTAAAATTTTAATCGTTTTTGGCCCTCTGTCATGTATCCAAATACCCACCATATGGTCCCCAATTAAATACAAGGCACCATATTATTTGGGTGACATTCAAATTAAAGGATTATTCTCAATGAAAATATTATATTACATTGATATTATTTTATTTAGAGGTAGAACAATTTAATGATTTTGGATAATTAAATATTTTGCAATAAATGAATCAAAATACGGTGATTCTATTATGAATAGTTCATAATTGTAACCTTCCTTACTGAAATCCAATTTCATAAATCCTAATTCATCTATTATGAATTTACGTATGTTATTAAAATATTTTTATCAAAATTATTAATCCCCTAGAATGTTCTTTAATATTACTCCCATATTTTTTAGGATTCAAAAGTATGAAATTTTTTGGAAAATTATATTCATATCCTTAGAACAAAATACATGCATCACTACTGTTATAGGAGTAACTAAATTATTTTCATCCCACCTTTTTCATATTATAGTATTAATTATAATACCTAAGTATTAATTATATATCCATTATATGATAATATATTTACACTTTTTCATCTATCCATCAACCAAAGTCAATATAAATTTGAATTTGAATTTTCCTATAATTCCTTAAAAACACTCACTCTAAACCATCCAACAAAAAGAATATTATATTCATTTGATATCCCGGATTTATCCCATGATATATTCAAATTCGTCATAATTAAATTATTTTTTTCAAAAAATGTTTAAACGTCTATTTTATTTTCAGAAATATATATCATATCATTATCCTATTCTGTAGTGGTAATAGTGATAATATCACTTCTAAAAATTCTTCCAAACATTAGGTCCCCACTGTGATGATATTTTGGTAAATAGATGTTTTCCCCCATCAATTAGGAAGTCGATATAGAACTAAATGGTTTCCCTAAAACTATATCATTCTAAAATAACAAAATCCTGACTTTTATTTTTTATAAACACTTTGAAAATACGTGTATACCTTTCAATAGTGTATATCCATATGGAAAGTGTATTCCCTTGTAGTAAAATACATCAAACAAGGTGAACCATCTTTGGAACCATTATATCAAGTAATTATCCTAGGAAATTTTTTGATTTTGAATAATCATCAAAGGTTACAATTTAATACAGTACAATGAGGTAACATGAGCAAAGACTTCAACCTATGGTTGGTTTGGTTGAGAGGAATATCCAGTGGAATTATACGTTTTGATAATGTTGTAATTGATAGTTAAGAAAAATTATGACTTTATTGTGTGGTTTGTTATTTGTAATATGATGATACACTCATATTTTTAGTTTTTACTTTTTTAGTTGGGAATTTATAATAGATACTATTAGAAATTATTAATCATTCATGGATTCCCATAAATATAAGAGGTTGGTATAATTTGGTGACCATCTTGACGCAATTATTTATATATGGTTAGAGCACTGACTAAAGTGTAATGTGATAAATATTTATTAGGGACTTATGATGTTGAAAAACATTCATGATTTAATTTTTAAACTTTTTGTAACATATAGATTTACAAAGTTCTCTAATAGGTGGAGGAAGAAAACTTGAACCATGAAAATCAATGATTTATTTACTTTTCCTAATTTCATTTATTAGTTTTATTATTGTGTATGCTTTTTAGAGTAAATAATTTTTGTTCATTTAGGTTTAATACAAGATTAATATGTTTTATAAATCTTATTCTAAGTGGATTGTAATGTATTCTACATATGACTTCATGAGTATATATTTTTGATGAATGTATGATACTTCATTAAGTGGTATCAATTCAAATAACATAAGAATTTATTTCAAACATGTTTTTCCCTTCCTATATCAATAAGTATAATTATATATTAATTTAATATATATTAATTATACTCAACTGTCATTATTTCTTTACTACCGTGATGTAATTTGATTGAGTGGGAGTTTCTAAATTTGATTAATGGTATTTCAATATAGTTAGATTAAGTTGGAAAATATTAAAGGGAAATACTGTGAATTTTCAAGGATTAGGATGGAATATTATCTCATGATAAAAGACAAATATTTTCAACTAACTAGAGTAAAAAAATAATATAGATAATTTTTAATGGGAAAAATTGGATCATAGGACACTTTGATTGGTATAGATGTCATTTTAAACAAATGATTTTTTAAATAACTATTAAATGAAAACAAAGATAGAAATTATGGTATTACTTTCTAAAATTTTTGAAATATAATATACATTAATGAAAGTATTTATGAAGAATTTTAGTTAAACATGATATTTTAAAATATAAATCTACCAGCAGATCATGTTTCTATTTTTATAAAGATCAAGAGTGAGGTCGAGTTAGTGAAAGACATTTTGATGGATGATCTACAGGTTTTGGTTTTTCTTTCATCGCTTATAGAGAGTTATGAGGTGATAGTAACTACTTTCAATAATTGAATCATAAAAAAAATTATATTATTTGCGTATTTTTGTAATTTATTTTAGAATTAATATATTAGGAATATGGATATATAGTCAACTATAGTATCTACATAAAAACATTAGGGTGGAGTATGGTCACAAATTTGGAATTGATTTGAAAGAATGAAATTAAATATTCAGATAAGAGTATATATAAATCTACTAGAAATGAACCTATATGCTGGACCGATAGTAATATTGGAAATAAATTTAATTATTATAAATATTGTATGGTGAGTTCTATATGAATATATTTTATAGGTTCACGTTCATTAAATTTAGAAACAGATATTAATGTTTTCATATTATGTTTTATTTTTTGGTTGGAATAATGGTATGTTGTTTATGTAATGTCATTACATTACATATTACAGTTGGGGTTCATATAAAATATTGTATCGTCAATACTCTTAAAGTTACACTTGGTAGATTAGAAGGATCATGATGTTTTCTGAAAGGGTGATTTGAATATAATGATTTTGAATGTAAATTTCCCTATATTAAAGTGACCAAGAAACACCTTAGGATTATGGAAAACATGTCATTTCCCTGGGTCATATGTATGAAGGAGGACATGCGATATGATTCACTATGGTATCTTGAATGTTACTTGAGTATAATTTGTTTTGGTTATAGGGGTTTAGGATTGGACATTGAATCTGACCCGTAGATCGTATGGATGTTGTGAGGTTTGAAATATTACATATGTATATATGGAGTTATTCTATAATCATATTGGTCATCCTAGTGTGAGAAATATGGAGTTCATATTGGAAAAGGGTATACTAACTATCAATTATATTGATTTCAAAACATGTAATTTTTGTATACATAAGAAATAGAAGAAATATTATTTTAATTTGTTAAGATGTAATCCTTTTTTCAAGAAATTTAACCCAATTCATAATGATGATTGGGGGCTGGCCCAAAATATTTATAATGGGTATTTCATGTAGTTTCCACATTCATTATTGAATCAGTAAGAATCATGTGTTTATATTTTTTAGAGTACAAGTCTAAAGTGTATTATGTTTTTACTGAATGTAAATCAATCTCCAAAATGGAGACTCTAATATTTCTTAAATAAAATTGATTCGGTAATTATAGTGAATAATTAAAATGGAGAATCAAAATATAATAGAATAATAAAGGAATCATATAGGATAAAAATGAGCCTATAATATTGGAAGAAAATTTTGGGTGAAATTATAATCATAATTTTGGTTGAGAATGAATAAATCATGGGGGTGAACTCAGGTATGTCTAAAGAAATTAGGTGGAACCCTTAAATTTATCACAGAAAATAAAAAAACAATCTGTATAGGTACCTATAGAGTAGAATATTCATATGTTGTTTTTGTAAGGTAAACCTATGTAAATATATTATTTGAATGTTTTAAAAGGTATATCATTAGTTTATAGTGATTCTATGATGAGTGATAAGATCAAGGATAAGCAGTCAATTATATTATTTATGACAAATTGAGATGAGAACATTAGTTATGGACTACAATATTATATTCATCAAAATATATTTCGATCCAATAATATTTCATTTATTGAGAGCGACTTATTCAGAAACTAGAATTTACTAATGGATAATGTTTAGTACAAATAAGTGACAGGTCATACTCAGATTTATTTGGATGGGATCACCATCATTAAACTAGTTCTGTTTTGTTTAGTTGAATACTTGACTAGTCTGTAAAATAATCATACTAAATATTTGACTAAATATTTAAGGGTTTGGTAGGCGTGAAGTATATCTCAAAAAGTTTACAAATATTAAATAATGGTATAATATGATGCATTATTGGATGAATTAAATTCAATGAAGGAACTGATAATTTATTCAATATCTAGATGATTGATACAATAATTTTATTATGAATTATAAAACATACTTCTAATTAATAGTGACATATAGATATCCTTGAATAAGAATTTCAATTATATTTTTTTTCTAATGGATGTTTTATGTAGAAGGGGAAATAGATTCATTGTATTATAATGAATCATGATAGAAAATGGTTTTCCCTTGAGGAAAGAATGTACTTGATAATGACAGGAATTTTTTCTAAATGAATAATTCCATGAAGGAGAAAGGTATAAATCAAGGATTCTAGTGAAATGATTTCAATATAAAAAGATAGTGGACGTCCATAAAAATTCACTTATAGTAAAAATTTCTAATATTAAAATACCTAAAAGCTTGGTTTTACTAAATATCTATGTTTAGAAAAAATATATGTAATTTCTACATTTCCTGATTCTTTTTGGGGGAATGTATATAAAATATGAATCTAACTAGTTTCAATGATGATAGAAAATATGTACTCAGTTGGTATGTTAAAACATAGTCTCTCAAGCATGAAACAAGAACCATGTTAATCAGACTATCTATTAATCATGTCCATTGATGTTGTTATTTTCATGAATAGTAACACGTATATCTATATACAAAAATTGTGTAATGATGATTACATTAACATTTATCTCCAGTTTAATGTGGACATAATTCTAGTGAGTACAAAAATTTAATATATATAAGGATTGATATATGAGTTATTAGAGAATTTCGAAATCAAGGTTCAGGGTTTTGTATATAATATTCTCTTGTGGGAATTAAAATATATATGATGCAAGGATTTTTAGTTTTATCATAATGAGAGTATGTCTGTAAGGTCATCATGGGGTTTGTAATGACTACATGTAAATTTTCTTTAAATCCTTTGGTCTAGTAGATTAAATTACTAAAATACAATGAATAGAATATTATGCAATATGCATTTAAAAATATTAATTTCCTTCAAAAAACATATCTATGTGATTTTTTATATTTTTCATAAATACCCATCTTGAATTTTTTTACAATTAATCAATTTTTACCAATATATGTACTACTTTCATGTATATATTTCAAGTCACGTGAGGAATAGAATAATTTCATTCATCTGTTAATGGATCCAACTCTTCCATTAACCCCATGTTTATCATGTCCATCCAAGCATTAATTACATTTTTCAAATGAAATTTGTAATGTAAAAATGAATATATCACAAATATTTTTTATATGTTCATTAAATTTAATGTTTCTTTGGTACAAACAATTACAATATAGTATATTCAAAAAGACATATTTCTTTTTCCAACCCATTTTTGTATTGTTTTGTCAATATGGGTTTACCATAAATATTTAAAACTTCCTTTACATTATCAAAAAAATCATCTCCTATTAATGGATAAGTTATTATATATTTTTTTAATTTCAAATGAATGATTTTGTCTAGGATTTGTATTTATATAAAGCCTCAATATTTTACTAAATATCTTTTCTTAAAATAAATCTAATTTATTTCATAGCATTATCAACACAAAACATTAAACTAAAATGATCAATGAAATATTATACTAAAATTATTAAGAATTTTTTTATAATAATAAAACCTCTAGTTAATAAAAATATATTACGCATTTTAATTTATTACATTTATTTGATAAATAATAATTATTTTTTAATATTAAAAAAATTATTCTTTCTCAAATATCTAATTTTTAAAAGTTGGATATTTTATCGATGTAAATTAAATTGACTAATTTTAAAATATTATTATATATGAAAAAATTTATTAACATTATTTGAAATAAATATTTATATTACATAATATTGAAAATATTTTAAAATGTATTTTTATCTATAAAAATTATTTTTTCTTATATTTTTTATTTTCATTTAAAATATAAATTTATAAATTTTGCACTATTGATTTTATAGAAAGAAAATTATTGTTTGGAAAATAATTTAAATAATTATATTTTGGTTTCTTTTTGTTTCTTTCTTAATTAATTTATTTTTAGGTGAGTATTGACATAACAACCCAGACTTTCTTTTTAGGTATGGGTTTTTATTTTTTAGTGTTTTTATTAAAAAAGGATAATATGGAAATTTATGGATTACACAATGTATAATTAAGAGCACACTTCATGTACCTTTTTGTCGTAGGTGACCATGTAATAGCATTGTAATGGCCAAGTACATGTCCATGTGGGGTGACCTAGAGAATTCTTAATGTGGGTCCCAGTAAAAGCATATACACACCATGTAATTTTAAAAGGCATGTCTTGTACTTTTCTTTTATATTTCTTAAGTCAGACATGGGTCACGTTTCATTTATAAAACAACCTTCTTCTCGAATCTTCTGTTCTAGGAGTGACAATATGGTGTGATTTTTCTCGGATCCCCTGATCGATCGTCCGTCCACCAAATCAACTACTATCAAAAGCATTGGAATCTCCTCGGTGAGTTATTCCTTCTTCTAGATCATTATTCCTTGATTTCTCTTCTTTTGTGAGATATACATGGTTTATTGTTTTAGATTTTTTTTAGATCTACCACATTATAAGAGGATTCAAGATACAATGTCAATTTATATAGATCAATCAATGCCAAGGTACGTGGTTTGTTCCTTTCTGTAGTTAGTCATTGAATTTTTTGTGCAATAGTCTCTAATACCCTATATTTGGGTATTGGGTGTTTAGGGATTTTAGCCTTGTTAATGCCTTTTATTATTGGTTTCTTGAGTCATGGATCTTGTTTGTAAATAGGGTTATATTTCTATTCTATGGTGGTGTTTTCCCAAGTTGTTAATATATTAACCATTGATCTATCTTTTCCAGTTTTTCTACTTAATTTCCATGCCTACTGTTGTTAGGATGAATTTATTTTATCTGATGTTGTGATATTCTCTATAGCTATTTATCCAAGTAGTTCTTATAATTTACTTTGAATATTGGATATCATTTGGGTATGAGTAACTTAAATTGGGTTGTGAGATCCTGGTGTAGTTAGACCATAGGGGAAATGTACGTCGAGGGATTTCCTAGAGTGTATGTTTACTTATAAATTATAAGACTATTGGGGGGATGGACTTGTGTCCTTCTTCAAAGTGTTTATAGTTCCACGTTGCGAGACCACATGGGGAATTGGACGTTGAGTACATACTCAATGTTTATATAGTAATTGTTACGAGACCTTAGGGTGAATTGATGATGAGTGCCTCCACTGGGAGTCTTTGTTAAAGCATATCCATATGGATTAGATAGTAAAATATTCCTATAGGGTTTCTTTTGTTTGATTGGATTTTTATTTTGACAATTTTAAATGAATGTAATTAAACTTTAGGACCTTTGACATTTGAGTACTTCCTTGTTTAATGATTCATTTTACTTATTCTCTCAATTATTTATTCACTAACTATTAGGCTTAGATCTTTGGGTGGTTGCCTACTAGGATACATATCACACATTTTTTAGGATGTTCTTGTTCACTGAAACATGTCATATTGTTGTAGGTATAGATAAGGGTAAGCACCCTTGTACTTCGGGTATTTGACTTCTATAGAGACGGGGAGCAAGGGACCAAACTGAAGCATGCGATGTGGTTGGAGTTGTTTATCTATTTTTCCTTTGTACTTTGGTTTAGTATTGTATTCCATCATTTTAGAGTGTTTTGATGCTTTCCTAGATGCTTTTGACATGTAGCATTATTGATATATATATATATATATATTTATATGCATGTGTTTCTTATTTACCTTAATTCATCCATTTTTTACTATTGTATGGTATTATTATTACTTCCACTATTGTTATATATTTATATTTGTTGCATTACTATTATGATGAGGGTATAGTTTCCCAACTATCAAACCCAATTCCCTCACTACAAGTCGAAATCCTCTGGCATTTGGGGAAATGCTCTTGAGGTCATGTGACCAACTGGGTACAAGGAACCTCTAGGAAGCACAAAAAACTAGGACATTACAAAATGATATCAAAGGTATTATTTTCTTCTTGACATACTATTTCATGCCTATATCCAGGGATAAGAAGGAATGTGTACTTTGTGATAAGTTATGCCCATGAGTAGCTAACTAGTGCACATAGAAAGCATAATTTACCTAGATTATTGCAACTTTTCTTGTTTTTCAATTTTATAGTCGATTGGATTTCACTATAGAGTGATTCACATGTTTTGTGATATTATCATTGATAATATTGAGGTTTTATTTGTGTTTCACCCCTATGAGATGAGGTTATGCCATCTCAGGATTCATATAGGAACTTACTAGATATCACATGTCATGAATCCTTACCATGACATTTAGGGTGCATTAATGATTTCATGTTGTTCTAAAATATGTTTTTCTAGATATGCATGTTGTTGGGATAGATGACTTGATAGAGTACCTTTTATTTGATAGGGTATTGTATTCTCTACAGTTCTATTTGAATGAATGCCAAACTATGGTTCGTGAGGTGTTATAGTCCCCCATGGATCAGAATTTGGTGGATCATTGCATTGTAATTCATTGTATATGACAAGTATAATATACCAAACATTGATTCGGGGATATTATGGGACCTCAAATGTTGGAATTTTTAACTTTCATGTTTGTTTCTATGTTTTTCCGGGTTTTAGATTTGTTTCTAAGGATTATTATCTGAAAATACCTAGAATACATGGTTTTTATTTTTGAATACACGCCATGTATCATTCTATGCTTAATGTAACTATTTTCTTATGTGAATGTCATATACTATATTGGAACACTGGGTAGTCTCTAACCGTGTCATTAGTTTTGTGGGAAGTGACATAGGGATGGAAAGTCCTAGGAAGAATACACAGTGTATAAGATGTACCCACCGTGTTGTATGAACTGTGTGTCCACCCATGTGACTAACAACATGGATGAATGAAACATAATATATAAACACCATATGCAACTAGAACACGTTGTCTTGCGTAACCCATGTATTGGGCTATGTCACTAACAACATTAGTCGGTGAAATCCATCTAGTACACGTCGGGTCTGGAATTAACACTCCATGTAGTCATGTTCTAGGAGAACCATGTGCTTTATTGATGTAGAAGATCACATGCAGTGGAAAATGATTCAAGTTCCCACTGTGTTTTAGGAGAACACGTCATGTGTATTGGGTGTCACACGACTATGGTTGGAAAGAGTGCACACCCATTTATATACTTAAGGGAACACACCATGTGGGGGATTATACACACAGTGTATCCATTTTTTGAAGAACGTGATTTCTTTATTTCTCCTATTATTTTCTTAAGCTTATATGTTTTAGTTTGTGATAATCTTGTGTTAAGGTGTGGGTTTGACTTTGAGGAATCATTCCACCAAGACATCCTCTAGTTGTACACTAGATATAGGGCAGTGATCAGACACTGAACATGGCTGATTAGGGAATACCCACAGATCCTATAGTTGGGAACATCTTGGCACTAGATGTTATCCCAAATAAAGGTACTGACACACATTTCTGAGAGGTATTCATGAGGGTTATGACGACCTTATAGAGTGTAACTCATCCTTCTCCATCTATGGTAGAATTGATGACTATTTATTAGCAGCATCATCCTACCACATTTCCAAAGGTAAGATGACCATGGGATACATAATCATTCTTAGAAGCCATAAATAAATCATTGAGCATCTGAAAACACCTCTCGAGAGGAGGGTGAAGCTCTCTATGTATGTGCTTTCGGATTCTTCCAAGAGGTGGTTAGATATGATATCATACATAGTACGCCTGCAAGTTATGTCTTGCGATGACTTCCAATGTGCCCTAAACAATTATTTAAACTCAAATACTTGGATGGATGATCGAGCCCGATGGATTATGAGTCTGGAATATGGAACTCTTTCCATGAGGGAGTACTCATATCGCTTCACAATGCTACTGCACTTCACACCCATTTCAGGGGGTGATGATTTATTTCTGGTGAGAAAGCATGAGGATGGTCTTAAACATGATATTCTATATTAGGTTAAATTCATCAGGTTGACCTCCATCACCTCTATAGTCAACCAGACACTGATCATGTAGCACAATATGAGGGATTCTGGAGCTGTGAGCTAGGGAGGCTCGGCATTTGGAGTTGATACCCCTCTTATTTACAATAGTAATCATCGTATGCAGTATACGCAGGATGGCCCGAGGAACTGGGATACTTCTTCATGTATCTATTTGGTGTGATAATAGATTGAGAAGAGTTATCATATGAGGCCACATTTCTCAAGAAACCTAGTGGAGTGTTGATCTTATGGAAAGATGGTTCATATTTAGTGTTTCGGTTAGTTTTTCTCTCTAGAAACTGGTGATAAGAGTTTTTTATGATGCCTTGTACCAGAGCAGGACCACCAATCCCACATCAGTCACGGAACTGGAGATCTTATTCCCTTTCAATAAGAGGTGGAGGTTGGGGTCGTGGTATCCATTCTGTAGGAATTCATTGACAATATGGTGGATCAAGTCAGGGTGGTCAAGAAGGTTCATTGGGCTGTGGTACATGCCAGACATTTACAGCTGAGCTGACCCAATATGATCAGGATCCCTGAACTTCAACCGTTATTGGTACAATCCTAGTTTCCTCAGTTCTAGGATTAGCTCTTTTCAATACAGGGACCTACTATAGTTTCATATATGTTTCTATTGTGGATAGCCTTGGGATATATATATTTTCTTCTATTGATATCATGAAACTAGACACTACATTTGGGTCCAGATCAGATGGTGTACGTCAGTGCAAGGAGTTCCCTCTTCAGGTTTGTGGGGTTCACTTCTTATGTGACAACTATGTCATAGAGATGACTGAAAATGATTTCATTTTCAGAATGGACTGGATAGTTCTTTTACAGGCTGTTGTTGATTTCAATCTATGTAGGGTGAGTTTTATGTCACTAGGGGGAGGATCCTTTTTAAAAACAGGAGAATAGGATGTCTTGGCGAGTAGAGAAGGACTCAAGCATCGTGGGTTAGAAGAAGTTACAGAACAGATTTCAAGTCAATATCTTGATGACTAGGGAACTTCACAGCTGGACATCCCTCCACTAGTCAATAGTTTCATTTATTTTTATCCAAATTACATTTTAGGTTTTCCACCAGAGTGATAGGTGGAATTTTTTATTGAGATTTTTCCTATAGGGTTACCAGTGTCCATTCCCCTTTATAGGATGGCTAGACCGTAACTACAGGAGCTCAAGAAGTAACTGGAGGAGTTGCAGGAAAAGGGTTTCATCCAACCCAGTAATTATACATAGGGTTCTCCAGGAATTGTTGTGAATAAGGCAGATGATACCCTTAGAATTTTTGTGGATTATCATAAGGTGAAACATTTGATAGCTAAAATCAGATATCCTTTACAGAGGATTGATGATATCTTTGATCCGCTTCGAGGATCCTGAGTGTTCTTGATGATTTTATTGAGATCTAGTTATCATCAATTGAATGTTATACCATAAAATATATATCTTACAGCCTTTTGGAGAAGTTATGGTCTATAAGAGTATATGTTTAAGCTCATCGGTATCACAAATGCACCCGTAGTTTTCATGGAATTGATGTACTGATTATTCCATCCATTCCTGGATTTTCTCGTGATTGTCTTTGTGGCAGATATCTTAGTGTACTCTCACACTCGATGTGACCATGCCATCCATCTGGTTATCATTATGAGTACATTGAGAGAGCATCAAATATATGATATGATATTAAAATGACAATTTTGGATAGACCAGATTCACTTCTCGGGTCATGTTCCCTTAAGGACAGGAGTATTAGTAGACCCATAGAAAGTGATAACTGTAGATTCCTATGAGAAACCTAATAAGTTCTTTGATGATAGAATTTTTCTATGGCTACATGGTTACTATATAAATTTTATACAAGTATTTTAACACTTATCAGCACCACTAATGGGCTTAAATAAGAAGGGTTCAAAGTACCTGTGGTCAGATTCTCATGATTCAGACTTTTATGAGATGAACAAAAGGTTGACTTCAGCACTGATACATGTTTTTCCAAATATGGGAAATATTTATATATTTTACTATGATGCATCAGGTATCTGTCTAGGAGCAGTTCATATGCATGGAGAATGTGTTGTTGTGTATGGGTCCTGAGAGTTGAGGCCACATGGGAGTAATTATCCGACACATAATCTCGAGTAGTCTATAGATGCCCATGCCTTATGATGTAGGATACATTATCTTTTGGGATAGAATTTTTGGGTTTTCAATGAACACAAAAGTCTCAAATATATCATTACACAGCGTGATCGGAATTTGAGACAATGAAGGATGGTTTACTACCTTCTGTTATTTGATTTTGATCATGACAATATGCTTGGGAAAGAAAACGTGTTGGATAATTCATTGAGCAGGAGGATGCAGATGCTAGAAGTTCAGGAGGCCATCGGTGATTGGAAACTTATGAATCAATTCTATGAGATTCATTTAGAGGTTCATGGCCAATAGAGACATGTGTTTCTTTCTTCTATAGCTATTAACAAAAATCTACATGATCAGGTGTGAATGAGGCACCTATCAGATTATGAAGGCCGATTTCTATGAGAGATTGTGTTTGGATAAGGAACTATTCATGGATAACCCAAGGGCGAGGATGAGATCTTGTGTATCCATGGATGCATATCAATGTAAGAAGACATATGCGAGGAGCTGATGCGGGAAATTCATTCCTTAGTGGGGGTGGTTCATCCTGGTGTCTCCAGGATGTATTGTGATCTACACCATCTGTATTGGTGGACATGTATGAAAGGAGATGTTATTGGTTTTGTTATAATTTGGTCCACCTGTCAGTAGGTGAAGGTGGAGAATCCGTGGACAACACAGCTTTTGCAGCAGTTGCACATTCTTGAGTGGAAGTGGAACAATGTTGTTGGGGATATTGTGATAGGGTTGACTAGTAAACCATGAGGGAACGATGTGGTATGTGTTTTAATTAATAGACTCATGACAGTTTTCAATTCTTTCTGGTCAAGGAAACTTTTAGTATTGATGACCTGGGAAATTTTTACATTAGGGAGACTGTACGTTAACATGGAGTTTTTCAGTACATTGTTTTTGACAGGGTTTCTTGTTTTACTTCTCGGGACTGGGAAGGACTACTAATGGTTTTCGGTACACGGGTACTTCTGAGTACATATTATCATCACTATACAGATAAACAGTATGAGCTTATGATCCCCCTGTTTTTATAGTTTTCCTATAATTATAGTTTTCAAAAAACAATTCATATGGAACCTTATGTGGCTTTGTATGGTAGGTCATTCCAATATCCTTTATATGGGTTGGAGGTAGGAGAGGCAGCTATGCTGGGACCTCGTCTTGTTCAGGAGACCAAAGAGTAGGTGGATTCGATTAAGAAGAGAATGGCTACTACACAGTCACGATAGAAGTCTTATGCATATCAACAAAGATGAACACTAGAGATCGAGGTTAAAGATCATGTTTTTCTACGTTCTACACTAATGATGGGAAACATATGGATTAAGAGATAAGGCATGCTTTCTCTGAGGTATGTTGGACCGTTTAGTGTTTTGGAGAGAGTCGGGATGGTAGCCTATCAGTTGCAATTACCTTAAAGGTATTGGGCAATGGAAAATGTCTTCCACGTTTCTTAGCTAGAGCGTTACTTCTAAGATATATCTCATGTTATTCAACACGATGATATTCATCATGAGGTTGATGGACCATTCAAGAAGCATCCTTTCGATATTGTTGATCGTAGTTAAAAGGTTCTCTATGGATGATATGTTCCTCTGCTATTAGTTTTATGGAATCATGTGAGAGTATAGGATGAGACATGGGAGGGGGAGGTCAATGTACGATCTCAGGGACTGGATCTAATTTAGGATTCTCCTTCTAAGCCGCCTTGCTAGTGAAATTCAGGGATAAATTTCATTAAGGTGGATAGTTTGTAAGAACTCAACCATTTTTTTCAGGTACGGGTTTTTCATTTTTTTTGTTTTAAGGAAAAAAGTGTAGAATCTATAAATTTAAGGAGTACATGCCATGTACTTAAGAGTACACATCGTGTACCCAGTTGTAGCGGGTGACTATTTACTAGTCAGGTAACGGCCGAGTAAGGGCAATGTTGGGTGACCTAGAGACTGCCTAATGTGGGGACTAGTTAAAGAATATACCCACCATGAACATTTAAATGACTCATCGTGTAGTTTTCCTTTTATTTGATAAGTATCACTGGGGTTGAATCTTTTTTAGATAAAACCCTTCTTCCTGACTCATCTCGTCCCGGAGAAACTGTAGGGCGTAATTCTTCTCCGATCCCCAGATCAAAAGTTTTTTCTCCAAATCAATCATCGTCAATTGTGTCGGAATCACCACGGTGATTTCACCCTTCATTTATGTCATCGTTCCTTTATTATGCATATTTCATGAGATGTCCTTTGTTGAACATTTTAGGTGTTTATTAGATCTACCTTGTTCTAGTTCTATTCATGGGCCAACACCAGAGTATATTTATCGTAAAACTCTAATGGATGTGTTTTGTGCCATTGCATAGTTATTCTTTGTATTTTTTGTGATAAGTACCCAATACCATATATTTGGGTATTAAATGTTTAGGTATTTTATCCATGTTGATGCCTACTATGCTTGGTTGCTTTAGTTAGGGCTCTTATTTGTAAATAGGGTTTTTTTCCATGCTATGGAGGTATTTGACCAAGTTGTTTTTATAATGATTTTCAGTCTAGTTTTTACTATTATGTTTCTTTCTTTTAATGCCAAGTGTTGGTACGATTTACTGATTTAATCTGATGTTTTGATATGATTTGTTGCTGCATAGCCAAGTATTTCTTGTAATTTACATTGGATGCCTGATATCTTTTGTGCACAATTGACTTACATAGGGTCGTGGGAACCTGGTTTAGTTAGAATGTAAGGGAAATGGATGTTGAGGTCATTCCCTAATTGTTTTTTTACATTTACTGTACATTACCATAGTGGGGATTGAATTTTATGATCACTGAGAGTGTTTATAGTTCCACGTTGTGAGACCATAGGGGGAATTGAATGTTTAGTGTTACCTCAGAGTGTATTTAGTTACCATTACTAGATTGTGGGGGGAAATAATGCTGACTGCTTCCATAAAGAGTATTTGATAATGTTGAAGCATATGGGTTAGATTGTGAGAACATCCTAGAGGTTTTCTTGTGTTTTTTGACTATTTATTTCAACGAATGTAAATGAATTTAATTTAACTTTAAGTCTATTTTACTTTTGAGTACCTCCTTGTTTATTTCTTCATATTGCATTTTTCCTTCGATATATATTCACTGACTGTTAGGGACATATCTTTGTGTGGTTGCCTACTGTGATTTGTCTAATACCCTATTTGGGTAATGCTTTTGGGCCCAAAAATATTATATTGTTGTAGGTATAGAAAAGGGAATTATCCCTTATACTTCCGGAATATGACTACTATGGAGCTAGGGATCATTGTACCAAGATGCGTCTTCTGATTCTGTTAGAGTTGTTTATCTATATTTCCTTTGTACATTGGTTCAGTATTGTATTCCAGCTTCGTGACTTTTTTGTATAATTTTCTAGATACTTGTGACATGAATCATTTTTGATATATATATATATATATATATATGAGTTATTTGTCTATTTACCTTCAGTATTCCATTGTTTACTGTTGAATGGTATTATTACTGCTTCCACTATTGTTATCTGTTTATTTCTTAGGCAGTACTCTACCAATGTGGGTAGAGTTTCCCCACTATCATACCCATGACCCTCACTAATAGTTACCAGCCTCTGGAATTTTGGGAAATGCACTTGAGGCCATGTGACGAAATTTTGTTGGGGAACCTCTGGGCAGCTCTCGAAACCAGGACTTTACAATTGAAAATACAATTTTTACCAAAACTATAAATTTTATAAATTGATCATTATATAAAAAATATATATATATATATTAACCCATTTCATTAGTCAATAAAATATTTACTACATAAAAATATTCATTCAATGAATTAATGGTTAAATTTAGAAAACCTATTATATATATGTTAAATACATATGTAATATTTTGAAAATAAAACTGTTTTTTGTATTATATTTAAAATAAATATTAATTTGGTAAAATTAAAATCCTTATTGATTCCAAATAAGAAATAATATTATTTTTTATAATAAAAAATTTTTGTTATGAAAATTAAAAACATTGATAATTTTATCTAAAACATAAATTTCATGCATAAAATTCCATTTTTTATGAAAAGTTCTCTAAGAATTATGTTCACTAATTTTAAAATTCATATTTTCACATTAGAAATACTATTTTGTAAATTAATCATTATAATTGTATTCTGAATTTTTAAATTATTTTATAATATCAATTATAGTTATTCTCATTAAAATTGATTATTAATGCTTAAAAAAGTTACCATGTTAATAGTTAATTTTGATGAAAATTTAAATGTAAATGAAATATATGAAAATCAATCAGAATAATTTTATAAAGAAAATGATTGAGAATAAAATTGACCATAAAATTTTCATTATCCATTATTGTCCATTTTTAACCCTTTAACCCGAAAGATTTTCATGAAATTATTTAAAAGAGTATTTCTAATAATAGTGCATTTATATTCTAATAAAAAATGTTATCAACACCCCACTTCTCCTCACACCCAAATACTCTTAGATTCGACCAAAAAACATCCCAAATAACTCCCTAATGCTCTTGGATACTTCATTGGTGTCTGTTATTCTAAATATAAAACCCTTAAAATCCATAACAAAATTCAAAATTGGGGACATATGAACAGTAATATAAAATATTCAATTATTCCATTTTTCATTTATTTTCTTTTAGTTTTTATTCTCCTTCAACAGAACATGATAAATCCCTGTTGAAATAATTATATAATTATCAAAAATTTAAACAAAATTACTTAAGGGATAACCATTTTCTAACCTCTTCCCCTCCATTCAATAAATTAATATGTAGTTTGTGTTACCTTTGACCTACTACATTTAAAAGCGGCATGATATGTTTTTCAAAGCCACGTTACATGGATATTTTAAGAGGTATATTTAGTTGATTTTTATGATATTTAAATATTTCTTATTTTGTTAACATTAAACACCATTACCATTCATCCTCTAATTCTATGTAAATTAATCCACCATTTGTGGGATTGTCTAGACTATCGTCTACTTCGAAGTTATGTATTTTAATTTTCCTCATTTATTTTATCCTTTTCATAATAATATTTAAATATCACTAACCACCATAAAAACATATAAATAATGTAATTATTCTTATTTAATATTGATATTATTCAAAATGGTCACTTTTCAATCCATATTTCCCCATAGATTATAGCTTCTTCACTTTTTTGTTTGGTTTAACCACTTACATGAATAGTAAAATATGTTTCTATTAAGAATAAATATGGAAACATAAATACTGGTGTTATTATGAAATTATTTTCAAATAATATGTTTTATGGTTTTTCAAATGTTATATTATTATTTAACGTTAAATTAATATACCACCGTTTGTTCGTTAAAAAATTAATGAATCAATAAAGCTCGTAATTTCACCTCTAAGATGCTAAGTAAAACTATCATGTAATAAAATTAATATATAATAATTAACCTTAAAAAAATTGTTCTAGTTACATAAATAATATAATAATTATCAAATTTTTATCAGTGAACATGTATTGACATCTCTATTACAAAGAATGAGAATAAAAATTAAAATAGAAATCATTTGATGATGAAAATAAACTGTAAATTAATTATAAATATATTATTAATAATTATAATTTTAGATTATAAGGGTAATTAAATATAATAGGGTTTTTAAATAATATATTATGATATTTATGTTTTTTATAAATAAATTTATACCGCATTTGACTAATATGGAAGAAAAAGTAAGGGTGTTTCATCTCAAATGCATTTCCTTGAGACATGTTTTTTATGATTATAATATAATTTAAGTGGTGTTTTTGTCCCTTTATATAATATAATACTTTAATATATAATTAATTCATTTTATTTATTGTTCAAATTCAAGATCCCCCTTTCCATGTGTTTTTACACGATATTTATAATGTCGTAAGGGTTTTTTGTTAAATCAATCCCCCTTTCATGGAGTTGTAATGTTTAACAAAGAAATTATTAGATCAATGCATTAATTCATAAACCCATAGATTTTATATTTTTCTTTCCCATTATCTATATATATAATGAAAATTTATATTCAAATCATCCACCTTGACAACTTTCATCGCAATCAAATTTTCACACTTTTAAAAACAATTATCATTCTATTTGACAACTATTTTTCTTCTCTGAACAATATATACCTTCAAGCTCGTGTTCGTATTTTTATTTTGGAAACATAATTATGTGATATCTCATATGAACATAATATTCCATTATCTTATTTCTATAATTATTTGTTCTTGTCCCTTTTTTGAAAATTAACTTCAATAAAATAATTTACAAATATAAAAATCGTTCTCCATCTGTGATATTTTTTTTTATCATCCACTCCATATTTCCTTGGGGTTTTTCATTATGTTACATTCGAGACCCTAATATTTAAGGTAATTTTTTAATAATTAAATTTTTTTGAAAACATTTTGTTGCCACTTTTTGTAATTAATATTTTAAACTTACCCATAAATTATTTTTTGGTAATATTAAAAAAAATGAATAACATCCCATTTTAAATTTTTGTGTGGGAAAAGTAAATGTTTTTTATTATTAATATTATTTTCTACATCAAAATGGTTTTTCTAAATTAATGTTATTTTTTATTATTATTAAATTCAAAATAGAATTTCCACTTATTATTCAAATATATTTTCTTATTGACTTTGAAAATGTATTTTTTATCTTGGTCAAAATCATTAATTCACCTTATATTACATATAAGAGATTTTATTATACCAATATCTACATTTTTGTATGTATAGATTTTAAAATTATCATTGGATGTTATCAAGAAACTAATATCTTTTACAATGGTTAATCATGTAATTTTTTAATTATGTCATTTTCTTATTCTCAAGGAACCTAAATATATAGAAAAATATTATTGACAGGTGGTGTCCTATTTCCCCTTATAGTTTTTTAGTTTATGTTTCATATCACATGTGATGACTAATATTACATGGGTAGTATCCCTAACTAAATGCAGTAGACAAGTTGAATCCCAATACCATGATGGAAGATGTATTGTTAGCCCAATCCAATGAGTCTAAACACGTTTTTATCCCTTATAAAATAGTGTAAATGGGTTTTCAGCCTATGCCCAAGAGAGAACATGGGTTTTTTTCTCAACTACCTAATATTTAATGGTTAGTTACCAAATCCAAATAGGATACATGGGTAGTATCCTAATTACTTGGGGATATATGATTTGTCTTCCTACGATTTAGAGGGTTCATATGTTGTTATCACAAGACTAACATGATATAAAAAAATACGGGGAAATCCTACTCTACTAGGTTATGATATCATATGACTTTCCTTATACAAAATGTATGTGTTATATTATTTTTTCATGTAATCATTACACATTTTTCTAAAATTATATAACATGGTATATGATTTAAAATTTAACACTACATGTAATTCTATTATGGCTATTTGGAAACTCTGATGGTTCCAAGTTATTTTTAATAAAATATTTCTCATACGATTTTGATTTAAAGTATTTCTATAATCTAACACATAATGAAATGTTTTTAGTTTCTTTACATTACATAATGATATATCTCACCCCCTTTATTTTATTTCCTTTACCTATATTAAAAATTTGAATATAACATGTGGAAATTATCATAGAGGCATAGTATGGTTATATTATGGAAAATAATTCCGGGGTATTGTAAAATAATTTACTAATATAATTTATCAACAAATATAATAAACCATTCCTTTATTGGATTATTTTAAGGGTATATGTGATCTATTTCTTAACATATAAAAATGATTTATATTAATTATTGATTTATCATACATTGAATCAAGGACAATGTTTTAAGAATTGTTTTAAAAAATCCATGTGTGTGGGTTTGGAGCATGACAATATAAGTCATCATGAAATAAACTTATGATTCCCTATAGACATTTTATTTAAGGACTATATCATCCAATGTGAATAGGTATCTTTTTGAAAATTGAGACACACTAACATACCTTTAATACTATATCTGGATAAATTTCCATGATATGGAATGTTATTTGTCATCGTGACCAACATGGGTCTCAAGGTGAACACATAATTTCAAGATCATTATAAAACAAAATTCCCAAATCCAAGATAAATATTTGATATTTTATTAAAGGATCTAGAAATAATATCAATACCATTACTTGGATATTTAGTTAATAATATTTTATGACACAACATAAATAATATGCACTGTATACATAACCACATTGGATTTTCATAATTTATCGACATCAAAAACAAATAATATGAGTTCTTTTTTGTACACCAAAATCACTCATTACAACTCTGTATAGAGAAATAGGGATTTTTTTTATAAGGATTCCAAATTTATTATACTCATGATCAAGTTTCCTCCATAGTAGAGATTCTAATTAGTGAATATGTTTCCTATATTTAAATTACTTATATATTTTCATAATTATTTTTCTTTTATTATCATCACATATATATAGAATTTTAAATCATGTAATTATTTTAAAGGTCCATGCAACTTTCAATTGAATTTATTCATCTTTATTAAATAAAATCTCACTAGATATAATTATTTTTTAAGTGATATGTCGTCCTTTTGTAATAATAAAAAACAATTTGTAAAATCATGTAGTCTTTAAAATATTACACCCATTGATCATAACATTCAATTAGTTCCATACGTTCTAAAAGCAGACAAATTATATTCTAGAAATAAATCATTCTAGTGCCCATGTAGAACGTTAAAACTACTGTTACTCTATTCATTTCCAGGTTTTATATTATATATCTTCTTTATTGAAAATAATGTTATATATTTTTATTAATAAAATATTCTGGGATATATTCACTACTCAATTAGTTATATTGTAAATTGGAAAAAATAAGTTGTTCATATTTTTATAGACTATAATTTCTAAAAAATATATACATATTATTTGTTAGATGTTCTCATATAAGGTGATCCATTAACTTATTTTTTACCATGTTGTAGAAAATTTTATATATACTGGTGATTGATTTTGTTTATTTTTTTCAATTAAGTTATAGTATATAATGTTGTAGTGATTATGTCTTATTTAAAAAATTATTATTAAAGGCGAATTTTTGTGGAGGTTAATAATTATTAGACTCTTAGGGTATTGATATAATTTGAGAATCTTGTAGAATATATGAATTTTTTAATGTTAGTTTGATGATGCATATGGTTAATTATAGTGAAAATATAGGATATTTATTCTAGTACCAACTATTTTTCACTATTCAAGGCATGCCATTATTTTTGGGAACCACAATAGTGAGTGGTTTTACATTAATCAGGATTCACAGAAATAGGGAATGTGTTTGACAGTAAATTTCGTGTGTTTTTAATAATTCAGGATTGATAGTCACCATGGATATGAAGCTAAAAGAAAAAAATTAGTGTAATACAGAATCATGAAAGATAGGGTTTTCCAATAAAGTTTGGATGACACCCAACATTTGGAATGGAAAATAATATAGGTATATGAATTGAAGACTACCATATAATGTAAGATTGACATGTTAAAAGATACTTTCATGAAGTATAATTTATAGAATATATCATGTCCATGACTGTAGTGAAAAAATAATTCAATGAATAATAGATGAGTGAACATATCTTAGTTAAGATATCATCATAAAGGAAGTTCAATAAGAATTGTTATGTGGGATAATACTACCCACATTTTTTTATTTTCATTGAAAATTATACCATAAATTAAAATAATACAATTTAAATTAGTGATTTTAGTGACTTTTTTGATTTCTAGACATAATTATTAATTAGTGAAATAACTATTCTTATTAATTTATTTGTTCATTTGATTAAATAGAAATTAAAATTATTGAATTTAAAATATAAATAATTAAATTCAAATATGGAATGAAAATTCTTAAAAATATTAATTTTTATTCACAATTATATTATTATTTTTTGAATAAAATAAAAATACACTCCATGTTTTATTTTTTTAATTTCAACATTCAAATGTGATTATATTGTTATTTTTAAATGATGGATTATTATTCACAAAATAATATTTTGTAATGATATAATAAAATTAACTAAAAATTATTTATTTAATGGATGAAATTATGACTATTATTATATTTGTTATTTGGAAATTAATATATTAATATTTGAATTTTTGGGGTCAATGTATGTTGGAAATACATTGAATTGATTTTGGGCTCTTCCACCACAAGTGACTCTGAGCTCTAATCAACCTACAATGGTGAACCTCAAAATTAGTTAGGCTAAAACCTCAAGAAACATCATGTAACCACATGAATATTATAAGGTTTCATGGGTTTCTTCCAATGTGACTGCAACAACCTTATAATGGTTACTTTAGTGACCATTTATAACCTTTTACACAATAGATTTTTAACATAACATGAGTCTTCCCAAGGTCACATATCTCAATAGATAGTGAGTTCCCCCAACTCTAAACATATTCTAGGAAGATAACTAACCTCATTCCCAAATATACACCTCACATAACTAAACACTATTCCCAACCAATGAGTCTTCTCCTTCCATTTCTCCGACCGAAGCCACATCGACCCCCTCCATTGATTCCCATCCACTTCCTAATCTATATTGTACCCCACTTTTTCAATGAAATACCCAACCAATGTTGGTTCCATAATCTAATGTCCTCATGTCAATCAATATCCATCATAAAGCCTCATCATAAGGAAAAAATACACTTGGAATCCCCAGTGGGAACAAGATTGAATATCATCAAAATAAATCTGATGATTCCTAACAAGAAGATCCATTGTCTATAATCAAACTAGTATGTGCAGATATAAAATTATTTTCCAAAATCCACACATTGTTGAAACACACATATCACACTAGGGAAATGAATAAATAAAATAATTTTTTTATAATATTTTAATAAACTATATTCACGCCATCATGGGAATAAGATGTTCAAATGAATATGTCTTAACACCAATTTTGTACACACATCACTCATCCGTCAGGAAAATAAAATCACTTTTTTTTAAAAAAAAATTGATAGAGAACAAGGGTAATGTTATAAATATTTTCCCTCATATACACATTAAAATATTTTCCATCTTCTAGTAGTATTTGTAATTTTATATAATTTTTACATTGTCATTCTAATTACAGCTTTGTTTTTTATTATTTGTTTTGTTTGAATCATTTCATCCCGCAATTATTTTTTTTACAATAACCTCATAATATTGTGATGTAAAAAACTCCATAAATATGAAGAAGTAACCCAATATATTGGATCCCAAAATAGATTATACAGGCACTCCAAATATCTCTTCATTAATATCAGATTTCTCATCTTTGATGTTGTAATGAAAAGGATAGAGGATTATCGATGATATTAATTTTTTTAATGAAGAGATATTGCACACCAAAATCAATAAAATAAATTTTCTAACCCTTATAACATTCAATTTTGAAACCAATTAAGAAACTATAAATTATATGATGAACATCATCTGACGGAGTTGGTAGTGAATTTTTAGACTGAGTGTGTTCCTCCCCACTTCACTTTGGATGACGTAGAACAAGTTGTATAGATAGAGTAATCATATATGTATTTAGATTCCAAAAAGTGAGATAAAAGAGAATTCAATGAATTATATTGACTAATTTTTCCGATGAAAATTAATGTATATAATGAAAAAATACTGTTAACGACACTATATCAAGCCCTCTTTATCCATTTGCGTGTTTGATTTCTGCAATTTTTTAAATTTCAAAAAATTTAAAAAAAAATTCAACTCAGATTTTAATTAATTAAAAGAATTAAACACCAAAAAACATTAGTATTATGATAGTGAAAATCCCAAACCCTAACCATTTAGTGATACACTTGGTCAGTCATTATAATCCATTATAAGTTTTAAAATTTTCATTTTACCATGAACTTAAATACTATAAGAAAAACATGAAACTATTATCATGGATTTAGGTCAAGTTTTTTAATGTGTATAACAGTCTTATAAAACCAATTTTATTATTTTTAATTATCATCATCACATTCATTATTCTTTTTATCCATTATAAGACATTTAATAAATGCTTACCATTAAACATAATAGATCACAAATGTTTTTCCCATATTAAAGAGATTGATAAAATCATCAAAATAAGTCATTAACCCACATATTTCCCATTAATTGTTTAACAAGTATTTCTTTATATATGTATAACTCATTACTTTGGATGAAATAATCCAGAAAAAATATTTAAAATTCATATAGGATGAGATGACTGAAAATTAACATTTTTTATTATTATACGAACACTTTTTAGGAAAAGTGACAAACCAAAGGACACACACATGGCATTGGATGAGATTAAATCCCATAAAAATAGGACAATAAATGTGTGATGAAATAATTTAGGTATAAACTAGGTCATCAGAAAAAAAAATATTCATTGGTACATGAAGAAGATGATGAACATCCCATAGCAGGGATAAACTGAAGAGCCAGATATATGAACTAAAATTTATTTTTTAGTATAGTATATGATAAGAATAATAATAATACATGACTAAGAAAATAAGTGAGAACAAAAATTAATATTCATAGTTATCATAAAAACTAAAGTGGATAAGAGACTCGAAGAGCTTGATGAAGTGGGAAATGTACATATCTTCACTTATGTATTCTTCTTCTGATTTTATATTAACCTGAAAAAACAATTAAACTATGAAATAATTCATGTCGACCAATTATTGAAATTTTCATTATCAAATTTTATTATACTCAACTACCTTCTAAACTCCTATATATATATGAAGAAAAATTAGGATGTTGGTTGTAGGTCCTAGATGAGAAAAATTATTTTGGAATAAATGAACTCCACTTTGATGAGGAAATAGAAGAATGATTTTGGCTACCTATAAATATTTAATATAAATATTGAAATGAGTACCAACAGAACATTAACCAATCCTTCATAAATAAGTGGTCGATAAGATACTCCCTAGAGAACACACAGTGTAATCACTTAGATGAAAACATGTAAACAATATTAAAGTTAAGATATAAGTAATACTTTTTCCCTTCTTTATTTCATTAAAATTATATGTGTTAGTGAACATTCATAAACAACTAGAACCCCGATATGAAATAAATGATAGTGATTTACTTTCCTTGATCATATTTTAATTATTTTCTTATGAACCTGGTTCTTATTTCTCTTCCTAAAACCATAAAAATTCATCATCAATTCCACCTTCCAAGGATAAATTAGAAGAGATAGAAAAATAATTTTCATACAATCTATATGAATATTCTCTGGAATAAGGAACACTAGTTTTTAGATAACCTGAAATGGCATAGAATATTAATCATATTGAAGACTATACAATAAAATTAGCCCTATTAAATAAATAATAATAATAGTTAGTACCTAGAGAGGATGAATAATATCAATAACCTATTAGGAAGAAACTACTCTTCGATTGAAACATTGAATATAATATTGATGGATCCATAATAGTAGAAGTGGAATTACTAGTGGTTGCACATGAGGAGACATAAACATAAGATAAGGTTAATGAGCTGTAAAAATTTATTTGAACTTAACCTATTTTAGTTTTATGAAATTTCTATTGTTTATTAACACACCCTTATTTGAAAATGACAATGAACCAAAACTATAGGTAATAATGTGTGGGGAAGAATATCTTGAAGTTGTTACTAAAAAATGGATAACTAAAACATGATCCTAAAACCCCCATGTTTCTTGTTATCCTATACACTATAGAGGTGGATATGAAATAGTCTATCAAAGGGGGCACCCAAGACATTTTATTAATAAACATAAGAAGTATATGAATGTTATGGTTTACATCACATTATCCCCAACAACCAATTCAATAGGGATAACAAACAATTTATCCATCTATGGATAATATATTTTGATATATCTCATGGAATTTTTTACCCAAAAATTCTCTACACATTCCTCTACTTTTCATTTATTTTATATTATGTATCATAATTATGAATGAAATGTTATTTATTTTGTGATTTTATAGATATGAGTCTTTTGGAAAACAGCTCTCCAGACCCCATTGAAGACCAAAATGTTATATCGAAAAAGTGGTAACCACATCTTACTGAGGATCTCCATGAATGAAATTACCATATCTAGGAAAATTACATAAAAAATCATTTATTCATAGTTTCCAAACAATAATTTTATGAATATTAATTTAATTACATAATGTTTATGATAATCCAGCTGATGTTATGTTTTTTGGGATGGGAGGAATATATTGGATGTTTTTGGGTTTGTTTAATACTATTTTTCTATATTCTATTTTATATTTTGGGTTTTAGAGAGTCTCTTTTGAAAATATAAATTAGTTCATTTTAGGAACTATAAAATGTTATTAGTAGTTTCTTATAGTTTTTTTCAAACATTCATTGAGGAGAATTTCAAATAAAATATATTTTTTGAACTGTATGTAATTATAAATATTATGGGGTTATTAATTATTCTTTAAAGATAAAATTAATTATAAAGTGTATTTTTTGGTTTGTGATTTTAAGACATTTTTCCTGAATTTTTACTAGAAATAGAAGTCTAAAACCAATATTGATTATCCCAATTTTTTATTCTTTTTTGAGATATTTTTGGACAACTTTGACATCATAATTGTATTACCATCACTTTGCGATAGAATCTTATGAATTTTTTAAAACCTGAAATAGTGCGTATTCTCCCATGAATATTTAGACTTTATAATGAACATTGAATATTATTTTGTAATTATATTAATAATCGTCACATTTTTTTAAAGTCCTATCTTGATCATTTATCATAGTCAATCCCATATATAACCTTTATTAACCATATTGATATATTCCACATTACATGGTAAATTAACATCTCCTAATGAGAAAAAAAAAAGATCGAAAAAAATATATAAAAATGAGGAATGATTTTGAAACATTATTTAAGATCATATAAATGGTTCAGGACCCTAATAAAAGAAATTGGAATAATATATATTCATTTTGACGATAGTGAAAAATCATTTCCCCAAAAAAATGACAAAAAGAAGGAAGTATTTACAAAAACAATAATAATAATAACTGGAATAAGGATGAAACATTCTTGGGATTCATTTCATAAATCAAAACTAGTGAAAAGAAGATTATATTGGGGAGTATATGTAATATATTGTTTAAATGGGATTAGGTGTGTGATCTATCCATGATTTTCTTGATAAATCATGCACATTCTTTATAGAGTAAAACCATCAACATTTGGAAGATGTTTTTTTGAAAATTCTCCCATGAAACTCAAAGACCCTGAAAAACCTTTTCAAATAAATCATGATTAATTATAATTTCATGATTTATAGTATGGGGATATGATAATTTTACAAATCCTACTATAAATAAACACATCAGAATTATGAGAATAACTATTGATTAATGAACTCTCTTGGGGGAAGTGTGACATTATACTATATACGAGGTTAGTAACAAAATTGTTTTGGAATGATTTTTAATGTTGAATTTTATTTTAATATGATATTTTCATTCCTTTAATATTAATCACATGGTCAAAGCATGATACCAATTTTTAGGGAATAAATTAGTTTTCCCTCACTTTTGGATAGATATATTGGAATTTTTTATGAAAATATATTTTTATTTCATGGATTTCATTTTTTTAATATAAGATTCATTGAAAAATAAATTTGGTACTCAGATAATATATAAATACATGAAAATATATATTTTTTAAATTCATTAATAAATTTGTGTGGGAGTACATTACTTAAACTGTGGGGGAGTGATCTAATTTGAAAATGTCAAAATTTTTTTGTTTTATTTTATTTGATAATTACCCAATAATTTAAATAAATACTTGGTTAATTTGTTATTTTTTTGATATTATATATTTCTAAAAATAATATTTAATTAGTTTAGAATATTTATCTTGTTGATTTATTCATTAATTAGATTACAATGGGAAATCCAAATATTTATTTAAAAAATTAATTGATTCAAATTAAATCATGAAAAAAAATTCTTAAATGTATAAATATTTTCTTTTACTTATTTTAAATGATTATTTAAAAAATTGAAAATTCATAAAATGTTCCTTTTTGGTAATTTTAATTCAAATATTGGATCATGATGTTATTTTTGAATGATTTAAATTTAATATTTTCAAAATAATATAATATATTAATTGATTTAATTGAATTGGAAAATTATTTTTAAGGATGAAATTATGATTACTATCATTTTTATTTAGAAATTAATTCAGAAAATTATGAACATTAATGTGAATTTTTTTTGTAAATAATCGTTATAAATCCTATTCAATGAAACTGTTCTCTCCCATATAATGTGATTGTGAACTGTCGTCATCCTATCATTCCACACATAATGTTTAGTTAAGTTACTAGAGGATAACACTTCATGTGACCACATGAGTTTGTAAAGTGATCAAGAATTTCATCCCCACTCACCACACCCCCATTCTCTACAATGTAACTTATGTGGTAGTTGACAACCTTCCGAATAGTTTATTTTCAACTTTTCATTAGACTCATCAATGTTAACTCACTCAACCAAACATGATCTCCCCCATATCTTAAGGTACTAAAAGTAGATAACCTACATCATCCCCTCATCTTTAACCTACCATTTTCATCTGATGCCGAAATCCATATGAAAGATTATTATGATGCAATTACATCCAACCAAAATCTCTGATTCCACTATCCACTAAGTCTCATAGAACACATTGTTATAAAAAAATATACCAGCTCCTACCACCTTTTAAGAATGAAGCCATTGTTACTACTGATGTCACACCACTATATGCATGTGTTAGTGAGCTGACTTAAATTAGATGTTTCACCCAGGTTCACCACTAGTGTAGCCAAATACACCAAACAAGGGTTACCAATTATGTAAAAAAATTGATAGATGAAGAAAATGTTCATCAGATAGGATAACACCAAATAAATATTCTGAAGCAAGAGATGATGTTAATAAATACGATCATCACAATGTTGATGATGGATATGCAGAAAAATTGTCACTACCGAATCCAAGATACCTTATGTACATCAAAACCATCATAAAATATTCATCATAATTAAATACATAAAAATTATTGTCTCTTATTCTACTAGAATAATATTCCACTATTTAATAGTCAAACATTGATTTTCAACATGGTCACACACCACCCAACACACATAAGCTCACCAACCCAACCTGTAAAGCTTTAGAAGGAACCCAAGACATATGAGGATAGATGGACTGAAATCAAAACCAATCCTAGAATTGAGGATGCCACCAAACATGAGTCATTCCTAATGGTATAAATTGATGAATCTTTTGATAAAAATGTAACCAACTATGTATTTTTATTTCTATATTTATCAATATACGTGTAGGTTTTAAAATATTTGGGACCTAGAATTTCCCCAATTCACTGGTCGCATCTGTCAATAATTATATGCACTAACTATACAAGGAAATTTCCAACCAAATCGATGGAAATGAATTGAGGCGTAATGTCCACCAACATATTCCTTGCAACCATGGAACCATCAACTCATGCGCCCAAAATCTATCACAAAATCAAGGTCGATGATCATCAAAAATTGAATTTAAGGATTCATAATAAATATATTATTGAGTTCTTCCATATTATTTAAAATTTAATTGTCTATTAAGTAATGTGAAGACCTCAACACATCAGACCAATCAAATTTATTAATCCATACCTAAACAAGCATATCTAGTGCTAAAATGATTTTTCTTCTGCTTACAAAAGAATGAAACATTAATTTATTAACACATCCATGAATCACTCGAAAACTTTTCTTTTATTATTATTAAATCTATGAAAGAAGTATATTGAAAAAATATTCTCAATGAAAGTGGTATTGACCCTAAAATTTTCACACATGAAATCTAATCTAGAGAGATATTGAACTCACATTTATGCACTAAATTTTATAGAAAATAATTATTATTCTATAAATACATTCACTCTTCCAAACAATTTAATATTTTTTTATTTCATCATTACATCTATAATTATTTTATTTACTTCATTTAATTTATTTTTTATGAACTATTTTTATGTTTAATCGTGTTTTGTGAATATTATATTCTACACATTTTTTTCTACAAACAAGATCAATTCTCTACTATCTTAAACCCCACACATATATAGAACTATAGAGAATGATATGATATAGGGGGACACTGTATGGGCACTCCAAATATTGATTTTATATTTTATAATTTCTCACCCTAGATATAGTGGAAAAATGGGTACCAGAAGATCAATGATATTCATATACCATTTTGGATGAGCTATATGACCCAAAATTAAATCAATTAAGCTCTCATTACCTTCTCTTAGTCTATGGTTTATATAATTAGATCACTATATAATAAGGGATGAACTATATAAAATGTGTCTATGTGTATAGAAAATTAATTCCTTGATTAATAGTGGTTATTTCCACATCATTTTGGAAGATGTGGAACTGGATGTAGAGGTAGATAAAATTTTTTGCATTCAGAACCAAAATATATATATATAATAGAAAATTTAGAATAATATATACATTGTTTTTATATAATAGAAAATGAAGATATTTAAAAACCTATGTTAGTAACCTAGATTGAACCCCATTTCACACTTTGTGTGTTTGACTTTTTCATTTTATTATTATTTTATAAAAAATACACCAAAAATCATTTCATAATTTATTTAGTTAAAAAAATTTAACAAAATAACATAATATCATGGATATTAAAACATAAAAACCCTATGCATTAATAGAAAACCATTTTTATTCCATAGGATGCATTACATGTAGTAAAAATTCTTCCGGACCATAGCCTATATCAACCACATATTTACATATACTTAGTAATTGAAGTTTAGCGAATAAGGATTCATGATCAAGGTAGAGTGATGCATTTTGTGTGAATGAATGTGGAGTTAGAATAATTGGTAAAAAGTGTTTTGGGGGGTGGGGAATTAACCAGACATTAATGAATCTATGTTTCATTGTGAACCCTATATGAAGAAACTTGAAATAATGTTTGTATTTGAAAAGAGTATTAAAAATGGATGGTTCTAAGACTATGGTATAAACTTTCATATCATTCCCTAATTTCATGGATGAAAATAGATTTATTCTTTGATGATGATATGGAAGAATCCTTTTTATTGATAAACTAATAATATATTTATATGAATAAGTGATAATAATAGAATTTAACATAATATTTCTATTTTAGGAAGTGGAACATTATTGAAAGCTAATTTTAATTGAAGTGATCCTGGTATGGAATAACTTTTAATGAACATTTTATCCACCAAATGGGTTATGTATATTGGATTTTTATACATGGTCATAACCCCATCTGTATATTCATTTGGTCATTATGTAGTGGTGAACCTAGTAAAATTAGTGTTTCCTATTTTTAATTTATTCACTAATTATTATGTATAATATTTAAGTACGTATGAATGGTTCAATGTGATTCTAACCATTCTAGAACATAATTCCCAAAGCATGAGAAAAATTACAAACCCATATTCACCCCTCTCATATTAGGTTGTATTAGGTTACAACAAGTGTCTTTATATTTGAGGACACAAGCATTGAATATATATTCTAATGCGCTTTGGTATGGAGAACATGATAAATGAAAAATGTGATACTCTATTATAGTAAAGAAATTTTAATTTCTATAAGAACATAATGATATAAATCTAATGATCTCTTGGCTTATATGTATTCTGTACTACTATAAACAATATATGTATTTGTGATATATCATATTTTTTTTTGATTTAGGATGAAAATATATTTCTTGATGTTTATTATAAATATTAAAATGATTTATATATAGATCTATATATATATATATATATAATTGTAATGTGAATATCTAGAGAAAAGGTCATATTAGATATGTTGGATTGTATATATTAATGTAAAATCAAGGAGAGGGACTAAAAATATCAATTGTTTCGTAATAAGTTTGACGATTTAAAAATGTTCATTGAAGAAAATATTGATGGATTATTTAACACAATCATTGATCTTATTGGATGAATTTAAGGAATTATAGAGTTTATAAAATGTATTTATCTTTTGAATAATATCTTTATAACATTTTCACCTCCTTATAATATGATGGTGGTATCTCTTGAAATGTTAAACATAAGAAAATTTCATTGGATAATCTTTTAAGAGATTTTCTAGCTTATGAAATGTTTATTATGATTGATAGAATATCAAGTCATGAAAATAAGAATATGGAATTTCAATATTTGGAGAAACATGGCATTGTTAATGTAAAATAACAAGTATTTAAAGAATAATATATTTTCATATCTATGTCTATTCATGAATTAGATAGTGTTTTAGAGGCTTAAAATGAGAATAAATCCAATCTTAATCATATAATACTATAATATAATTAAAAGATTTCTTTACCGCCTTTTGATGGAAAACAATTTTAAATCTATATTTTGACAATTTTATTAGATCTATTTATCAAAATAAACTTATTCATCAGAATTGTGACATTGAAATTTACTTTGGATAAAATTTTGGTATTTTTCTGATAATCTTCATTTTTTAATGAATAGTGAAAATACTGCATTTTACTTCAAAACGGCTTTTTCATCTAAATTGATTATATGGTTATATGATATTTATAATTGGAATTAAAATGTAATTAGAATAAATTTTTACCATTTAATACAATGGTGTCCATTATAATTAATGTCACTTTGAAATTGGACATAAACAATTGTCAATCTATTGATATATATTGTTTCTTAAAAACACACTATTTGTTCTAAAAACGAAAATGATGTTTAAAAGAATTAATGATATTTAAATGTTTGTAATTTGGTAAAATGGATTCCATATTTTTAATCAGATGTTCAAAATCATGTAATTAAGACCTTTTTGTTTTTGGAGATTATGAATATTAACGACGAAAATTATCTTTATTTATCGTGATTAATTACTAATTGGGTAGTTAAGGGTAATGAAATAATATCATAATAATATAAAATGACACTAAAATGTGTCCAAATCCTCTTTTATGAGTCATGTCCGACCATGGAAATCTTTTTACCGAACATTAGGGTCCATGGAGTCACATGGGTGTAAATGTGACATTTAGGACATTATTTTTAAAAAGAAGAGAAATTTAACAAAGGTTTGTATTTCCTAAGTATAGAAATTTTAATTTTGTATACATAAATTATCTCTTAGAATATAAATATCCATTGGAAAGATAAATTATTTCCTACATCATGGTATGTTTTAATAATTTTTAGACATTAAATAATTAAATTTACTTATGAGATCATGATGAAGTAGTGATTACCTCATCAATGGACGATTTAGATAAAATGAAAAGATAAGGTAAAATATAATATGTGAACTTGTCTAATACCTTCTTTATGGGTGGATTTAGAACCCCTACCACCTTTTCCTCAAAATATAACATTGTGGGACCCTTAAAATCCGAAAATCATTTTACAATAAAGTAACATTTCAAGACATTCCAAAAGTGACCATCCTCCCTCTTATAAAATCCCCCCACCTATACCCCCTTAACCACACCTCTCAAGCCCTTGACTGGTCCAAACACTGCAAATATTATCTCTACAAATCCGTATATTACTCCTGGAAGCCTCACTTTTGGATGAAATCTTCCCAATAATCCTTTGGCTCAAATCAAAAAGAGTTACCCGATTTAGAGGTAATGTATTATCTCGAGTTTCTTCATTTTATTTCCCTTATTCACTCACCACTATAATTTTATTCATTGATTCTATAAAAACACCATTATTATCAATATACGAGGATTTTGTTATGAGATGGATTCTATTTACACTTACACACACCTTCGTCTAATGGTTAAAAAACATACTGTTTCTGTCGGTGGCGAATTACAGCCTCACAAAACGATGATTGTTCAATCTACTTTTAACACCATTAATTGTGTCCATTATAATGGAACTATATTTATATATGATATATATTATATTTATGTCCCCTCTATGCTTATTTAGTTTATATTTAAAATATACCTTTATGCTTTAAATGTTGTGAAAATGCGATAATTTCATACGAGGAAGTGTGGACTACCGCCCCCTCAAGTGATGTGACTCGTTCATTCCAAACATGAAATTTATAAAGAATGTAATTAATGAACTTATGTTACCTATATAACATATATATTATACTGGAATTATAATATATATATGTGTGTGTGTGTGTTTCACATATAGTTTTAATTCCTTTAATATTACAAAGAAATGAATGTTCTGTTCATGTGTATGTAAGACCTACCATCTCCATTAATGGTGTGTTTCATTTTATATCTCCAAATGTTATTTAATAGTATAAAATAAATATATACTTGATATATATGATATTTAACCCATTAAAACTATTCGGGAGATGATGTACTTATAACTACATGGGAAATTCTTTTCAAACAAGTTTATTTTTGACTCATGTACTAAACATCGAAGAAACGTATGACATGAACTCAAATAATTAAGTAATTATTATGAAATGATAATATGTGATATTAATTTAATATTAAACATTAAAGTAAGTCCTTCTGAATTTTTAAATTGACCTAATTTTATTATTTCAGATTATAAAGAATGAACAAGAACAAGTCAGACTTGAGGTAAGGGACTTCATCTCAATCTCCTTTCATTGAGGCATACTTCAATTTCTATACGACCTTATTTTATTAGTTGTATAATAAACCATTTTGACTTTTAATTTCATTCAAAAGGAATATTTTTACATGAACCATTTTACTAAATGACAAAAGAAATGTTTTTGTCTTACGTATGCGGTGACAATGACTTATCCCCCGCCGTAACCATTATTTGTGTTTCGGATTCCTCTACAGGCCATAAATTTTTTTTAAATTAAAATTAAATACCATGTTTAACTTTTCTTTATCTTTGGTAATGAAAATGGTTTTGATAATTTTTTTATTATATGAATGTGTTGTATTGATATTTTGTGATTGAAATATGGAAATGTTATGTTTCATTTATGCATTTTTTATGTGATACGATTATGTTTTGGTTCTTTGGAATTGTTTATGAAGTCGGTTGGTTCCATGATAAAATTATGGCAGGTGAGCCCGAGATATCTCTCCAATACATTGGGTAACACAAAGGAGTTAAATGCTAAGGTTTCTCCGAAGAGACTTAGTTAATATACTTTGATGGGAATTCCAAACGTAACCATTAGGGTTACTCCCTACGTAAGAATGTAATGAATTCCTCAAGTTTCCTTTTTGTCTTATGATTTCTACAATTTATTCATAAATCTTTTTATTTCATGAGGTATGTTAAAGTTCTTATGTTTTATGAGTAAAGTATGATTCCATTGATTCTTATGTATACATGGACTAATGTTTTCAATCCGTATTTTTATACCCCTTACTGAGCTTTTTATGCTCATCGCATGTTTTCGAAATGTTTTCCCCAGGTCAAGGGAAAAGTTCATGATGTGATGATAGTGTCCAAGAAGTGTCATGAAAGAAACCATGTTTTATTTTAAATATGTTTCCTTTGGTGGAAGAAATGAATAGTTTCTTTTATTTAACCACCTTGTTTAAATGTGGAATGTAATTCATGATTTATGATCCAATTCTCTAAAACTCTAAACCTAAAAAAGATCGTCAATGTGAATTCTTGATAAATCCCATGATTAAGTAATGTTTAACGTTGGGGCCTTATAGTTGGTATCAGAGTTCGGTGTAGGTAAATTTATGAGTTATAATTCTATTTAATGATTATCCAAATTTATTTTACACATTATGGTCAAATTGAAATGATATAGAATTTGAATATTACAATGTTGCTTCATCTAAGAAATGTTTCTTTAGAATGTTTCTCCATAGAGGAAACTGGGAAGTAGTGCTAGGTAGGCATACAGAAGAAAATGACTTTCCAAATTAGCATCCTATGATGGTTGGAATTGGAACTAACAGTTTGTTACAGTAATGGCGTAGTTTACTGAAGCGATAAATGGTGGTGGTACTTATGCCCAAGATCATCCAGATCAATTATAGAGGAAAATGCCAGTGGTGGAACATTTCACGAGGCAACATCCACCATTATTAAGATGATCATCAGACCTTGTGCTAGCTGAAGGTTGAATTAAATCACTGGAAAAGATTTTCGAGGTCATGGGGGGTTCAAAAAATCAAAAGGTTAGTCTTGTTGTTTACCATTTGAAGGTTGAAGCAGATCAGTAGTGGTCAATGGTTAAAAATATCAGGGACCCTGATGAGATTGATTCTCTTGACTGGGATGAATTCAATGGTATGATTCATAAGAAATATTTTCCTAAGGTTGTTCAACTTATGATGGAAAAACAATTCATGGAATTGAGGCAAGAATACGACTCAGTGGATTCATATGAATAAAATTTCACTCGATTGGAAAGGTATGCTCCAAATTTTATCAGAGACCTTGACAGTAAAATTAATCATTTTTACTCCGACTTAAATCCAAAATATCAATGGGAATTTGCTTCTTATGAGTTCAAAAGTAATGAAAAGCTTGTTTCATGTGCTGAGAAGGTGTAAATGGATTTTTTCGATGAGAAAGTCTTCTATGAAAACCAACAGAAGAAGAGACCGAGGTGGTAGGAGAAAGGGATGAATCCTTCAAAAAGGGTTGATGGTATGAAAACTAAGTATGCAGTTTGTGATAAATGTGGTAAAAGCATGCTGGGGAATGTCTTTTGAATTCTAGAAAGTGATTTCGATGTGGTAAGATGGGACATAAGTCTCGTGATTTCACTAGAAAAGATCAGGGTAATAGTAATACCAAAGTTGATTTACAGTTAGTGAAATGTTTCGGGAGTAATGAGATGGGTCATTATGAAAATTAGTGTTCGAAAAAGAGGTCGAATGATGGGAAGCAGTCACAATACACACAGAAAGGTGTGGTTAAATCCTTTATATCTACTTCAGCTGATGTTGGACCATCTAATGAAGTGGTATCAGGTAATTTCTTTGTTTTTTTAGATTATGACAATGTGTTGTTTGATTTGGGGTCTACACATTCTTTCATCTATGAAAATTTTTCTAGTAAATTGGGAATTCCATCTCAAGAAGTGACTCCTGGAAATTTGGTAAAACACATGGGGGAAATGTTGAGGAAAAAGGATTTATACTAATACTCTTTTACTTATCCATGAAAAAAATCTACTTGCAAACCTTATTGTTTTACCTCTAGTAGAGTTTGATGTTATCCTTGGTATGAATTGCCTCTATGTTTAACACGATAAGATTGACTGTAGAGCCAAAGAGGTTTCTTTTCAGAAAGACTTTTAGTTTGTGTACAAGAATGAACCCTTACTATTGATAACATATCAAGAGGCTGAAGAAACTAGTAAAATATGGAAATTAATGTTACCTTTCACATATTGTTGAAAACAAAGGAACCAGTCATATTAATGATGTGCCAATGGTAAATGTGTATCCTGATTTTTTTCCTGATGAGTATCTTGTAATAATACCAGATCAGAAAGTTGAATTTACTGTTGAATTTGTTCCTTATTCTAATCCAATTTAACAACCCCCTTATCGAATGGCTCAAATTCAACTTTTACAGTTGATGGAGAAATTTCATTATTTATTAGAGAAAGGATTCATTCGACCAAGCACATCACCATGGGGTGATCCTGTCTTAATTGTTAAAAAAAGATGGTTCAATGAGACTTTTCATTGATTATAGAGCATTGAATAACATCATTGTTAAGAACAAATATACATTGCCTCATATCGATGAATTGTTTGATCAGCTCCAGGGAGCTCATTATTTCTCATAGATTGACTTGGGATCAGGGTACTATCATTTTAAGGTAAAAGAATCAGATATTTTGATGATTGTGTTTCATACAAGATGTGGACATTGTGAATTTTTAGTTATGCCTTTTGGGTTAACCAATGCACCTGTGTATTCATAGACCTTATGAATAGAAGTTTCCATGAGTTTTTGGATAAGTTTGTGGTTGTTTTCATTAATGATATTTTGGTGTTTTCTAAATGTAAATAAGATCATGAAAATCATTTAATGGTTATTTTGAAAACAATAAAAGAAAATAAATTATATAGGAAATTCAAGAAGTGTGAGTTTTGGTTGCAACAAATTCCATTCCTTGGTCACATTGTTTCTAAAGATGGAATTACTATTGATCCTACAAAAATATGTTTGTTGAAGAGTGGCCAAGACCGACAAATATAACCGATATTCGTAGTTTTCTTTGTTTGGAAAGCTACTACCGAAGGTTTTTTTAAAAAAAATCACGATTGTCCAGCCCATTGATTAATCTAACCCAGAAGGGTGTTATGTTTATCTAGACAAAATAATGTGATGATTCTTTTCAAGAATTTAAATGAAGATTGGTGAATAATCTAGTATTGGAACTACCTTCCATTAATGGTGAGTTCAATATCTACAGTGATGCTTCATTGAAAGGACATGGTTTCGTCCTAATGCAGAATGATCTGGTAATTGCTTATGCTTCATATAAGGACCTGACCTTAAAACATTACACAATCATGAATTAAATGAATAATTCACATAGAGATACTTTTCAGGCTTAGAGTTTTAGTGAATTAGGACATAACTATTACATCTCAAAAGATTAGAAAGTAGAAACTTCTACTACGTTTCCATAAAATAAAAATTCTTAAAAATAAACATGTCGTGTTCCATGTTTTAGATAACATGAAGTTCCCTTGATCCCACCCATGACCCTATTCCACATTAATTCCTATGAAAAACATTTCAAAGAAACTTGCGGTGAACAGAAAAATCTTAGTAATGGATACACAAAGAAGGAAAGCTCTTAGATTTTCAAAACAACAAGTAAACCATGAATAATTTATCAATGTAATACTTTTCACATTTATGAAGTAGTAAAAACTCTTCACTGAATAAAACATCATTACTTACCCTTTTGTAACCAAAAGATTACCATAAAACCCATACAAATAACACATAACATATAAAGGTAAATTGGGACATAAACATACATAAATGGAATAACCATACAGTCGACTTCCACATGTATCACTAAATGAAATATCCATACAAATGACTTCCATACCTAATGAATTGGATGATATAATGTAACCACCCATCCGGGTATTCATGGTACCACCCGTCATTTGGTTTATCACGTAACCACCCGTCAAATGTCCAAGTACCATTATAAAATCATAACCCATAAAAAAATTATAACTGAAAGAAAACATTTACACATTTCAAGCACAATATATCACCTAAATATATTAACATAACAAATCCATTATCAAAACCATGTTCAATACCAAAATACGTATAAGAGTATATGTTATTTATTTTCTTTTAAAAAAAACATTACGGCTTGTTAAGGAAGCCAATGATCAAATAGTACTCACAGTGGTGGAAAGGTTCATTGTCACAGAGTATGTTAAAACAAACATTCCTTTTTTCATTTAGTAAATTGCTTCATAGAAAAATAATCCCTTTGAATGAAATGAAAAGTAAAATGTGTTTATACAGCATATAAAATAAATTCTTGTATTACAAAAAAAATATTCCTCAATGAAAGGATATTGAGACAAAGTCCTTACAAAGATGGTATCCTTTGATTAAGGATAAATAAATTACATAATTATGTGTGACAAAAGAATACACCAAATATATGTGGATATTATGTGTAAAAAAATCAGAGGTCATCCACACATATTCATAGAATGACATATTCAAGGAGTATAAGTTTAACCCAAATAATCAAAATTGGGTTAAGAAGTTCCCTTGCAAAAATTCGACAGCATAACGACGTCACCTCAAAATTTAGAAAATGAGTTGATGAGTCATAAAAAGGGTATCTCATCACTTGTACATTAAATTTAAAACAATAAGGTTATGTGAGAACATATCCCAACATAATAAGATGTAAATTAAAAGACATAACAAAAAGAAGTGTTTTTGAAGAAGCAGAGGGTGAAAGAATCCCTTACCAATTTGGGTAACATTCAAAACGTACACCCCATTAAAGAAGGAACAAACAATGCTAATGTAAATGCCCATAAATGAGATTATATTAAACAGAGATTAGAATCATGGTTAGTACATACACCACCAAATGGATATGGTGACAAATATATACTGAATCTCATGGAAATAAAAATTGAGATAACATATTCCATTACGAAAATTCGGCAGCCTAACGGCGCCACTTAAAACATCCAAAAATGGATTGAAGATATCAATTAGGGTATCTACTCATATGAAAATAAAAATTACAGTACGGGTAATATATAAGAACATCCCCCAACATAAAAAAGATGAGTTTAAAATAAGTGACATAAAAGAGAGTACTTTAAAAGAATGAGAGAGATTGGATCCCTTACTTCAAGTCCGACATGTCTTCTTCATTTCTTTATATTCCTGAATAATAAACATTGGTCCATTTATAATTTCTTAAGGACCTACATTAAAGATTAATATTCTGTTCATATCACACATTATAATGTTATAATAATTGGTTAATAATGTGAGTTCATATCAGACGTTTTTGTCGATGTTTGGTATATGAGTAAAAAATGAACTTATCTGAAAATGATTGTCCATGTAGTTATAAGTAAATCATTTCCAATATAGTATTAATGATTTAAATATCATATATATCCATAACATATTCATTTTATTCTATTACATAACTTTTGGAGATAAAAAGATATGAAATGCATCATTCAAGGGGTCGGTAGGGCCTACGTACGCATGAACGCTACATTCATTTCTTTGTCATATTAATGGAATACAAAATAAATGAGAGAGATCTATATATTATAATTAAAGTATCATATATATTTTAAATAGGTCACATATGTTCATTAATTTTATTCTTTATACATTCCACGTATTGCATGAACGAGTCACATCACATGAGGGGGTTGTAGTCCACACTTCCTCGTATGAAATAATCGCATTTCACAACATGCAAAGCATAATGGTATGTTTTAAATATAAAATAAAGAAACATATAGAAAACATGAATACCATATATATCATATATAAAATACAGTGACATCATAATGGCCACCATGAAAGGTGTTAAGAGAAGATTGAACAATCATCGTTTCGTGAGGCAATAATTCGCCATCCACAGAAATATTATGTTCTTTAACCATTAGACGGAGGTGTGTGTAAGTGTAGATCGAATATTTCTCATAAAAAATCCTAGTATACTGACGATACTGTTTTTTTACCAAATAAATGAATAAAAAGAGTTTAGGTGGTTGGAGAAGAAAAATAAAACAAATGAACATAAGAGAAAACATTACCTTTAAATCAGGTAACTCCCTTTGGATTGAACCAAAAGGGTTTCATGAAGAGATTTCTTCCTATGGGAGGCTTCTAGGATGAAGAGAGGGATGTGGACAGATAAAATGAGTAGATCATGGCAGATCCAATGGCTTGAGAGGTGTGGGTAAGGTGGTAGAGGTGGGTGCCTTTTATAAGAGGGAGGATGGGCACTCTTGGAATGTCTTGAAAAGTTACTTCATTATAAAATGATTTTCGGATAGCAAAGGTCCCACGATTATAAAAATCTAGGATAAGGTGATAAGGGTTCTAAATTCACCCATCCATTAGGTTTTTGACAAGTGTATATCTTAGATTTTACATTATATTTTTATTTTATTTAAATCGTTCATTTTTGAGGTAATCACTACATCATCATAGTGTCATAAATAAATTAATTTATTTAATGACTCAGAATTAAACAAAAATATTATGCTGTATGATATCATTTTAGATTTAAAATGAATATTTATAGTCAAAAATATGACTTGTATAACCCCATGTAAAAATTGTTTTAGTAAAACAATACATGTTGGTGACACTTTTATTTTAACTTAAAATAAAAATTTATTAATGTCATTTTCTTACCCATGTGGCTCCATGGGGTCCTCAAGTTGACCCATGGATTTACTTGGTCGGCCATGACTCATCCAATAAGTGTAGGACATGTGTCAAGGTCATTTCATATTATTATAACATTATATTTTCCTTAAATTAAACTAATTACCTTTAATCACAATTAATAAAACTTAAAAGTTACTATTCACCAAAAAAAATTATTTTAAATCCATTGAACCACATTTTACATCCTAATTAAAACCATGTATGTTGGATTTTTGAAATTCAAATCACAGAAGTTGTAATGTTTCATTTAAATGAAAAATCAGTTTTTAACTACCACTTAGTGGTTTCACTATTCATAAAAAATTGACATTTTTCAGAAAAATACCAAAAATTCACCCTAAGCAATATTTGATATTCCGAATTCAAAAATTATGTCTATTTTTAAAAATATAAGATATATATGTTTCATTAATTAATTTAATAATTAATTCCCACTGTCAAAACAAATAGCCTGTTTTTAAGAAACAATATCTATTAAAAGATTGACACTAGTTTAAGTCCAATTTCAAAGTGAAATTAATTCCAATAACCACCATTGTATTGAATGGTAAAAATATATTCTAATTTCACTTTATAACAAATACAAAAGATGATATAATCATATAAATAAATTAGATTAAAAAGAGGTTTTGAATTAAAATACATCATTTTTCACTTATTCATTAAAAATGAACTTTATCGAAACAAATATCAAAATCATACACAAAGTGAATTTTTGATGTCCCGATTCTAAAGGACTTTATTTGGTCCAATATAATATATAAAATTGTCAAAAGGTGTATTTAAAAATGATTCTCTATCAATGGGCGGTTAATCGACCTTTTAACGAATATTTGAATATTTACTCTTAAAATTGCATTCATTCACATTTTAATCCTCTAACATTTATTGTAAAAAAATTAAAAATATTTGACAAACATATGTAATCATTTTGTAGTTAGTTATGTTCATTCTCTCCATTACAACGACTATGAATTAACTACCATTTATAATAATTTTATTTTATTATTAGAGTGGAACGTAAGATTTCAAATGAACTCGTTGTTGCATTTTGGGTACGCCATCGAGCATAGCGTTCCCTTTAAAGTAATATTAATATTTTGTTCAAAAATATTATTAAATATGAAAAGGTAATATCCTTTACTTACCTGGGATGTTACATCCTTCCCCCCATTTGGGAATTGGGTCCTCACAATTTTAAAATTGGGCTTGGAAACTTCATTGAAAGCCCCACATCGGAAAAATAGTAAATTAAACATTCACTTTAAAAGAAAGAAAGGGAAGTAGAAAGGTCACCCTAGATAACCCATACTAGGATTCCATGTAGGAAAACATGGATATAGAAGAAAAAACAAAGGTTCATGTTCTGAGGGAGAGTGATAGAAAACATGTTTAGGAGAAATGTAACCACCATAAAATCAAAAACTAGTGATGGGTTAAACGGTATTTGATTCCCCTGTAAGAAATGTTAACAGACAACATTTTTTGTTTTTAAGTTACTTTTCATTGAGGAATTAATTGATGAGCTTAACTAAATCATAAGGAAACATACTTACTTGTCGTGTAGACTCTCATCTCCTACTAGATTTCTTACACAAACTCATATTTTCTACAAAATACAAGTATTTCAGATTAATTAGTCACATTAAGAGAGCTAAAATAAACTTCTAGAGAATCACCTAATCCAAAAAATAGAACTATATATTTCCCATGTCTTTAGACCTTAACCAAAACCAAAATTGTTAGAACAAGATCAAATAATCCACAAAAGGATAATCTTTATAAACAGAAAGTCTATTCTTATTCTCCAAAATTTGTCCCACAAAACCCAAAGTTCAACGAAGACCATTCGATAAACATTTTGCCAATAAAATTATTCAAAGTAAACCAAACTAAGATTGAAACAAAAATATTTTAAGGATTTAATCACACAGTCTTCCAAGGTACAAATTAACAGTTATCTTTAAATATCATCAGTTGATCTTAAAGTCTCATATTGAAAAGTAATTAACCAAATCATATAACCTTCATGATAGGTCATTATTTTCCTAGATAAACCAAAATCAACTTATTCATGATTCATAAAATCATCTAACTAAATAGAATAAGTCATACTAACCAAGGACTTCACATAGTCCAGTGGTAGGCGATGCGCCCTTGACACCCTTCAGTTGTGGGTTTGATTCCTGTGGCCTTACCAGATGTGACAGGCTGTCACCCATCCTATGGGTTTTCCTTTTTATAAAACTCCAAAAATAACCCTAACATGTTTTAACCTCAATCGTTTCCTTATACCTCTCAATTTCATCCAAATTCATTACGGTCTCACCATATTAATTCTTTAAGTCTTATTTCACCACCGTAAAATAAAATAAAATGATTCCTAAAAATGAATAACATCATACCTTAATCATGGCATGCATTTGGTTTCATCATCATCCTGTTCTCGTAGGTAGAAGGTCCATGAATTGCAACAATGATTTAGAGATCCTTCAAAATATTTTGATTCCTCCATCCAAATACACCTTGTACAACATGGATCATATGGGTTTTCACAGGAAAATAGTTTTGGAAAATAATCATGTATGATATATAATTTCATGACATCTGTTAAAACATGATTTCTATAAAATAGTCGGACTGATTTTGAGTTGAAACTTTCAAGTAATGGTCTTTTTAAATACCATAGATATGTGCTGAGAGAGTATATTGTAGAAGAAAATATAAATAGGTTGCACAAGGGTCTCCTTCTTCGGCACCATTTTTAAAATCATAATATGCTTCAAAATCTCGTGATAAGGTAAAATATTTGAAAATGCCTTGATAATATTTACCATTCTTAAAAATATGAGAATATTGTGAAAATAGTATTTGTCTAAGTACAACCCATGATCCACGATGATAACGCGGTATAGTGGAGGTGTTTGATATCTCAAACAACTTCTTGAATGTGATTTGTATGCTATAAAAAGTTTCACAATCATCCGAACATGACTTTGCAATAGTTATTACATGCATGTCCTCAGGAAGAGATATGAATTTCGTTTGAGATCCTCCTCCTTCCATTCGTAACCAACATTTCTTGACCTGAATAAAAAGTTATAAAACATGGATTTAACTGAAATAATAGATACAGGGACTAACCATGTGTCTAACAAAAACTCTTAATCCCTAAAGTTTTCTATGCTGACCTTTAATACCAACTATAAGGACCCGGCTGTAAAACATTACATCATCATGAATTAAATGAATAATTCACATAGAGGATCTATTCAGGTATAGAGTTTTAGTGAATTATGACATAACTATTACATCTCAAAAGATTACAAAGTAGACACTTCTACTAAGTTTCCATAAAATAAAAACTCTTAAAAAGAAACATGTCTACTTCCATGTTTTAGATTGCATGAAATTTCCTTGATCCCATCCTTGACCCTATTCCAGATTAATTCCTATGAAAAACATTTCAAAAAAACATGGGGTGAGCATAAAAATCTCAGTAAGGGATACACAAAGAAGGAAAACTGTTAGTTTTTCAAAACAACAAGTAAACCACAAATAATTTATCAAAGTACTAATTTTCACCTTTATAAAGTAGTAAAAACTCATTACTGAATAAAAGAACATTACATAGCCTTTTGTTACCAAAATATGACCATAAAACCAATATAAAGAACAAATAACATATAAAGGTACATTGGGACATAAACATACTTAAATGGAATAACCATACGGTTGACTTCAACACATATCACTAAATGGAATAGCTATACGGCCGACTTCCATACCCAATGCATTGGAGGTTATAACATAACCACCCATCCTAGTATTCACGACCCCACCCATATTTTGGTTTATCACGTAACCACCAATCAAATGTCTAAGTACCATTATAAAATCATAACACATAAAACAATTATAACGGAAAGAAAACATTTATACATTTCAAGCACAATATATCACCAAAATATATTGATATAACAAATACATTATCAAAAACATTTTCTATACCAAGATACATAGAAGAGTATATGTTATTTATTTTATTCTAAAAAAACATTACGGCTTGTTAAGGAAGCCAAAGGTCAAATAGTAATCATGGCGGTGGAAAAGGTCATTGTCACAGCGTACGTTAAAAGAAAAATTCCTTTTTGTCATTTAGAAAAACGTTTCATAGAAGAATATTCCCTTTGAATGAAATGAAAATTCAAAGGTGTCTATACAGCGTATAAAAGAAATTATTGTATTAGAAAAAATATATTCCTCAATGAATGGATATTGAGACGAAGTCCCTTACAAAGACTATATCCTCTGATTAAGGATAAATTAATTACATAATTATGTGTGAAAAAATAATACACCAAATATAAGTGGATATTAAGTGTAAAACAGTCATAGGTCATTCACACATACTCATATAATGACATATTCAATGTGTACAAGTTTAACCCAATGAATCAAAATTGGGTTAAGAAGTTCCTTTGCAAAAATTCGACAGCCTAACAGCGTCACCTCAAAATTTAGAAAATGAGTTGATGAGAGATAAAAAAAGGTATCTCATCACTTGTAAATTAAATTTACAAAAATAATGATATATGAGAACATATCCCAACATAATAATATGTAAATTAAATGACATAACAAAAATAAATCTTTTTAAAGAAGAAGCAGGTGAAAGAACCCCTTACCGATTTGGGTAACATTCAAAACGTACACCCCATGAAAGAAGGACAAAATGATGCTGATGTAAATACCCATAAATGAGATTATATTCCACAAATAGTAGAATAATGGTCATTAAATACATCACTAAATATATATAGTGACAAATATAGCATGAATGTCACGGAAATAAAAATTGAGATAACATATCCCCTTACGAAAATTTGGTAGCCTAACGACGCCACATAAAAATTAAAAAAATGGATTCAAGATATCAATTAGGATCTTTCATCATATGAACATAAAAATTGTATTAAGGGTAATATATAAGAACAACCCCCAACATAAGAAAGAGGAGTTTAAAAGAAGTGACATAAAAAAGATTACTTTAAAAGAAAGAGAGAGGTTGGATCCCTTGCCTCAAGTCTGACTTGTCTTGTTTGTTTCTTTATATTACTGAATAATAAACTTTTGTAAATTTATAATTTCATAAGGACCTCCTTTATAGATTATTATTAAGTTCATATAACATATTATAATTTTATAATAATTGGTTAATAATGTGAGTTCATATCAGACGTTTTTGCCGATGTTTGGTACATGAGTCAAAAATGAATTTGTTTGAAAATAATTGTCCATGTAGTTATAAGTAAATCATTTCCAGAATAGTATTAATTATTTAAATATCATATGTATCCAGTATATATTCATTTTATACAATTCTATAACATTTGGGGATAAAAATAATTGAAATGCACCGTTCACGGAGATGGTAGGTCGTACGTACGCAAGAACGCTACTTTCATTTCTTTGTCATCTTAATGTAATTAAAAATAAATGAGAGATATATATATTATAATTAATGTATAATATATATGTTATATAGTACACATATGTTCATTAATTTCATTCTTTATAGATTCCATGTATTGCAAGAACGAGTCACATCCCTTGAGGTGGCGGTAGTCCACACTTCCTCGTATGAAATTATTGCATTTGCACAACATGAAAAGCATAAATTTATGTTTTAAATATAAAATACAGAAGCATATAGAAAACATAAATACCATATATATAATATATAAAATAAAATTACATCATAATGGCCACCATGAAAGGTGTTAAGAGAGGATTGAACAATCATCGTTTCGTGAGGCAGTAATTCGCCATCCACAGAAATATTATGGTATTTAACCATTAGACGGAGGTGTGTGTAAGTGTAGCTAGAATATTTCTCATAAAAACATCTTAGTATATTTAAGATACTGGTTTTGTTACAAAAGAAAGGAATAAAAATATTTTAGGGGGTTGGAGAAGCCAAATAAATCAAATGAACATAATAGAAGACATTACCTTTAAATCGGGTAACTCCCCTTGGTTTGAACCAAAAGGGTTTCTTGAAAAGTTTTATGCCTAAGGGAAGGATTCTCGGATGAAGAGAAGGATGTGGAGAGATAAAATGTGCAGATCTTGGATGAGCTAATGTCTTGAGAGGTGTGGGTAAGGTGGTAGAGGTGTGGGCCTTTTAAGAGAGGGAGGAGGGGCACTCTTGGAATGTCTTGAAAATTTGCTTTATTATAAAATGATTTTTGGATATCAAAGCTCCCAAAATTATATATTTCTAGGATAAGGTGCTAAGGGTTCGAAATCCACCCATACAATAGGTTTTTGACAAGTTTAGTTCTTATATTTAACATTATATTTTCATTTTATTTAAATCGTTCATTAATGAGGTAATCACTACATCATCATGGTGTCATAAATAAATTAATTACTTTAATTTCTAAAAATTATAAAAAATACTATGTTGTTGGAAATATTTTTATATTTCCAATTAATATTTAAATTCTAAAATATGACTTGTATAACCCCATGTAAAAATTGTTTTAGTAAAACAATACATGTTTGTGACCCTTTTATTTTAACATAAAATAAAAAGATATTAATGTAATTTTCATACCAAAGTGGCTCCATGGGGTCCAAAAGATGACTCATGGATTGACATGGTCGGCCATGACTCACCCATTAAGGGCAGGACATGTGTCAAGGTCATTTCATATTATTATAACATTATCTTTACCTTAAATTACACTAATTAACTTTAATCATGATTAATAAAACTTAAATGTTACTATTCACCAAAAATTTATTTTAATCCCATTGAACAACATTTTACATCCTAATGACAACTAGGTATGTCAGATTTTTGAAATTAAAATCACAGAAGTGGTAAAGTTTCATTTAAATGAATAATTAGTTTTTAACTACCACTTAGTGGTTTCACTATTCATCAAAAATTGATGTTTTTCAGAAAAATAATGCAAATTCACCCTAAGATATATTTGATATTCCAAATTCAAAAATGATGAATATTTTAAAAAATCCAAAACAAATATGTAGAATTAATTAATTGAATAATTAATTCCTGATGTCAAAACAAATAGCGTGTTTTTAAGAAACAATATCTATTAAAATATTGACACTAGTTTAAGTCCAATTTCAATGTGAAATTAATTCCAATGACCACCATTTGATTAAATGGTAAAAATATATTCTAATTTCACTTTAAAACAAATTCAAAATATGATCTAATCATATAAATAAATTAGATTAAAAAGAGTTTTTGAATTAAAATACAACATTTATCACTTATTCATTAAAAATGAACATTATCGAAAAAAATAACAAAAACAAACACAAACTGAATTTTTGATGTCCCGATTCTAAAGAAGGACTTTATTTTTTCCAATATAACATATAAAATTGTCAAAAAAGTGGATTTAAAAAGGGTTCTCCATCAAAAGGAATTTAATCAACCTTTTAATGAATATTAGAATATTTATGCATAAAATTGGATTCATTCTCATTTTAATCCTCTAATTTTTTTTGTAAAAAAGTAAAAGTATTTTACAAACATATATAATCATTTTGTAGTTAGATCTATTCATTCCTGCCATTACAACGGCTAGGCGTTAACTACCATTTAAAATAATGTTATTTTATTATTAGAGTGCAACGTAAGATTTCAAATAAACTCATTGTTGCGTATTGGGTGCGCCATCGAGCATAGAATTCCCTTTAATGTAGTATTAATATTTTATTCAAAAATATGAATAAATATTAAAATGTAATATTCTTTATTTACCTGGGATGTTACATTTCATGTCAGTTGAAAACTCATTAGATAAATTACCCTACACATGATTTGTAATTAGCTGCTATTATTTTCACTTTAAAAATTAGGAGGCATAATTTGTATGGTGTAAAGTGTGAAATATATACTGGTCAAAAAAGTCTAAATTATATATTCACTCAGAAAGAATTGAATATGAGACAGAGGAGATGGCTAGAATTAATCGAGGATTATAATTGCACGATTCACAACTACATAGGAAAAGAAAATAAAGTGGCAGATGCTTTGAGTTAAAAAAATAATTCTTCATTAACCATGTTACATGTAGAACGTAATCCTTTGGATGAAGATTTGATGAATTTTGGCCTGGATGTTTTTGGTGCAGAAAATTATTCTGTTTTGTTTCACGTATCAGTGAGATCATCTCTATTAGACAGAAGCAAGCAAGAACAGAACAAGAAAGTGAGTTGTAGAAAAAGGTAGAGCTGGTTCAGAAGGGTATGTTAATTGAATTCAACATTGATAATGAATGTGTTTTGAGATTTTTAAAGAGATTGTGTGTACCTTGGGATTCATAGTTGAAGAGATAGTTTTTATATGAAGCTCATAGTTCTCTATTTTCAGTTCATCCAGGAAAAACTAATATGTAATGTGATCTTCGGGATTATTATCGGTGGGAAGGATTGAAAAGAAATATTTCTGATTATACTATGAAGTGTTTTTACTTGTCAACAAGTGAAAGCAGAGTGGCATTTACTGAAAGGGATTCTTCAGCTTTTACTAGTTCCATACTGTAATTGGGAGAATATATCCATGGACTTCGTTGTGGGATTACCGAAGACACATCGAGGTAATAATCCAATTTGGGTTGTTGTTGATTACTTGACTAAATCTACTCATTTCCTTGATATATGAGATACTTTTTCCCTAGATAGACTTTCATGATTGTATCTTAAAGAGATAGTCAGGTTACACGGACTTCCCCTCTCCATTGTATCTGATCGTGATCCCAGATTCAGTTCTAACATTTGGTAAGGCCTTTAGAAGTCCTTGGGTACTGAATTAAATTTTAGTACAGCTTATCATCATGAATCAGAACAGAATTCAGAACAAACAATTCAGAATTTGATGAAAATTATATGTTCTTGTTCGATGGATTATGAGGGATGTTGTGACCAACATCATTCATTGGCTGAGTTTTTTTTATAATAACATTTTTTATTCCAGTATGCATATGGCACTATTTTATTCATTATATGTTAATCTATGTCGAACTCCATCTTTTTATGTTAATGTAAGTGAAAGGAAGTTGATGGGACCAGAATTGGTAGATGTAATGGAAGAAAAAGTTCAACTGATAGAGAAACACATGAGAACATCTCAGAGCATGGAGAAAATTTATGCAGACAATAGGAGGAAAGATCTCTCTTTTGAGGTAGGTGATCATGTCTTCCTCAAAGTTTCAACATGGAAAAGTGTGTTGTGATTTGGTAAAAAAGGAAAGTTGAGTCCAAGGTTCATTGGACTATATGAAATTCGGGAGAGAGTTGGATCATTTTCATACCAAGTGGCTTTACCTCCAAGTTTATCTCAGGTATATAATGTTTTTCATGTTTCAATGTTAAGGAAGTACATGATAGATCCATCTCATGTTTTGAGTCCAGAGGTAGTTCAACTAGAAGAGAATCTATCTTATGAGGAACAACATGTCTAGATTATTGACAATAAGGATAAAGTGTTTCGGAATAAGGTGATTCTTCCTGTAAAGTTTCTATGAAAAAACCATATAGTTGAAGAGGCAACATGGGAATCTGAAAATGCAATCAGGGATAAATACCCCCACTTATTTGAAAAGTAAATAAATTGCAGGGATGCAATTCCCTAAAGTAGGGAAGGATGTAACCTCACAAGAAAGTAATGAATAATAGATTTTCATATCTATGTCTATTTATGAATTATATAGGGTTTTAGAGGCTTAAATAGAGAATCAATCTAATCTTAATCATATAATACTATAATATTTTTAAAAGATTGGTTTACCACCTTTTGATGGAAAACCATTTTTAAATATAACTTTTTACAATTTTATAATCCCTATTTTTAAAAATAAACTTTTTCTTTAGAATTTTCACATTGAAATTTAATTTGGATAAATTTTTTGTATTTTTCTGACAATGTTCATTTTTTAATGAATATGGAAAAATACTACATTTTACATCATGACTTCTTTTTCATCTAATTTAATTATATTCTTAGATTGACTTTTCATTTGTTTTAAAGTGTAATTATAATAGATTTTTACCATTTAGTCCAATAGTGGTTATTATAATTAATTTCACTTTGAAATTGGACATAAACAAGTGTCAATCTCTTAATAGATATTGTTTCTTAAAAACACACTATTTTTTTGACAATAGGAATTATTTTCAATTTAATTACTACAATTTCTATGATTTTAATTTGATAAAATTGATTCCATATTTTTAATCATAAGGTCCAAATTATGTAATTAATACCTTTTTGTTTTTGGATAATATGAATAATAACAGCGGTAATTATCTTTAATTATCATGATTAATTATTAATCGGGTTGTTAAGGGTAATGAAATAGTATCATAATAATATAAAAAGACCAAAAAGTGTGTCCAAATATTCTTTTTTTAGTCATCGCCGACCATGGGAATCATTTTACCGAACGTGAGGGCCCATAGAGTCACATGGATGTATTAGTGACATTTATGGCATTATTTTTAAAAAGAAGAGAAATATAACAAAGGTTTGAATATCCTGAGTAAAACAATTTTAATTTTGTTTACATAAATTATCTCTTAGACAATAAATATTAATTGGAAATTTAAAAATATTTCCTACATCATGGTAGTTATTTTATAATTTTTACACATTAAATAAATAAATTCATTTTTGACATCCTGATGATGTAGGGATTACCTCATAAATCAACGATTTAAATAAAATGAAAAGATAAGGTATAATATAAGACATAAACATCTCTAAGACATATTGTATCGGTGGATTTAGAACCCTTATCACCTTATCCTCAAAAAAATATCATTGTGGGACCTTTAAAATCTGAAAATCATTTTATAATTATGTATCATTTCAAGACTTTCCCAAAGTGTCCCTCCTCCCTCTTATAAAAGGCCCCCACCTCGAGCCCCTTACTCGAAACTCTCAAACCCTTGGATCATACAACCTCTCGTCAAATTTTCTCTCCACATACCTATATTACTCCAAGAATCCCCACTTTGGGAAGAAGTCTTTCCAAGGAAGCCTTTGGCTCAAATCAAAAAATAGGTACCCGATTTAGAGGTAATGTCTTCTTTTGAGTTTCTTCCTTTTATTTTCTTACATCACTCACCAAAATCATATTATTCTTGGATTCCATAAAAACACCAGTATCCTCAATATAATATAATGTTTTTATGAGATTTATTTGATTTACACTCACACACACATCCATCTAATGGTTATAGAACATACTATTTCAGTGGGTGGTGAATTACTGCCTCACGAAATGATGATTGTTAAATATCCTTTTAAAACCTTTCATGGTGGACATTATGATAGAACTATATTTATATATGATATATATTATATTTATGTACTCTCTATGATTATGTATTTTATTTATAAAATATACCTTTATGCTTTTCATGTTGTGCAAATGTGATAATTTCATATGAGGAAGTGTGGACTACAACCCCATCAAGTGATTTTACTCATTCATGCCAAGCATGGAATTTATAAATAATATAATTAATCACTTTATGTAACCAATATAACATATAAATTATACTAGAATTATAAAATTTATATGTCTCATTTAGTTTTAATTCCTTTAATATGACATTAAAATAAATGTAGTGTTCATGCGTACGTACGGCCTACCATCTCCATGAACGGTGAATTTCATTTTTTATCGCCAAATGTTATGGAATAGTATAAAATGAATATATAATACATATATATGATATTCAAATCATTAATATAATTATGGAGATGATGTACCTATAACTACATGGGCAATTATTTTCAAACAAGTTCATTTTTGACTCATGTACTGAACATCGACAAAACGTGTGATATGAACTCACATAATTAACTAATTATTATAACATGATAATATGGTATATTAATGAATAATAATATTTAAATGTTGTCCTTAAGAAATTATAAATTGACCAATGTTTATTATTCAGTAATATAAAGAATGAACGAAACAAGTCGGACTTGAGGTAAGGGACTTCATCTCAATATCCTTTCGTTGAGGAATTCTTCAATTTCTATATGACTTTCTTTTATTAGTTATATAATAATCCATTTTTCCTTTAATTTCATTCAAAAGGAATCTTTTTACACAATGAATTTTAATAAATGACAAAAGGAATGGTTTTGTCTTATGTGTGTGGCGACAACGACTTCTCCACTACCGTGACCATTCTTTGTGTTTCGGCTTCCTCTACAAGCCATAACATATTTTAAATGAAAAATAAATACCATGTCTTACTTTTCATTTACATTGGTATTTAAATTGGTTTTGATAATGTTTTTATTATATCAATGTGTTTTATTGATATCTAGTGATTGAAATATGGAAATGTTATGTTTCCTTTATGGATGTTTTATGTGATATGATTATGTTATGGTTCTTGGGCATTGTTTATGATGTCAGGTGGTTCCATGATAAATTAAGGGCAGGTGAGCCCGAGATAGCTCTCCAATGCATTGGGTAATTCAAAGTAGTTAAACACATAGGATTCTCCGAAGAGATTTAGGGAATATATTGTGATGGGTATTCCAAATGTAACAATGAGGGTTACTCCCTACGTATGAATGTTATGAATGAATCAATTTACCTTTTAGACTTATGATTTCATTGTGTTTTTCATAAATCTTATGATTTCATGAGGTATGTTATAGTGCTTATGTTTTATGAGTAAAGTATGATTTCATTGATTCTTATGTATACATGGACTAATGTTTCTTTCTGTATTTTCATATAACTTAGTGAGCTTTCTATGCTCATCCCATGTTATTGAAATTTTTTTCACAGGTGAAGGGAAAAGTTCATGATGTGATGATAGTGTCGAGAAAGTGTCAAGAATGAAACCATGTTTTATTTTCAATATTTTTCTTTTGGTGGTAAAAATAAATATTGTCTTTGATGTAACCACCTTGTATAAATGTTGAATGTAATGAAATATATATGATCTAATTCTCTAAAAATATAAACATGAGAAGATCATCAATGTGAATTCTTGAAATAACCCAAGATTAGTTAATGATTAAGGTTGGCGCCTTATAGTTAATGGATGAGATGATACATAGGATCATTGTTATGAATTTATATACCTTCTAGATAGAATATTCAATATATAGAGTAGTACGTTTGAAGGATAGCTTACAAAGGCCTGTTTTTTATGTGATATTTTTAGTCACATTGCAGTAAGGTGTACAGAAATGATTGATGATGACATATTTGATGAATAAATCACACATAAACCAAAAATGATATTCCTATATAAAAGAGACTTCAATCTAATAAATTAGATTTGAAAAAAGATTCAGAGTAAGGGATTTATAATAAAAATAAGTATGAAAAATTAAATATGTACATCAAAAAAATATGTAGTTGGTCTCAATAAGGAACTTTAAGGGGATTCAAAAGTGTTCTACCCTCATAAAATTATAAATAAAAATACATTTTTTATATTAAAATATATTTTTAAAAAGTATATCAGCTAGAATCATAGATTGACCAACTATATCCTGAATAAACTTTTCAATCAGTCAGTGAGGTGAACTCAAATGATATATTGAACATTAATTCATAATGGAATAAATAAAATTCAAAAATTGGGTTTTCACAATGGGGTTCTTCAAAAGAAGTTGTTATTATTGATATAGGGATCCTTTAAATTTGGCTGTATATAATTCTGGATTTAAATGGTTATAAAAATTATAATGATTGACATATCCTCATTTTTTTACACAATATTTTTAACCCTAATCCACTTAAATATTGATAAAAGTTGTTTATTATTGTTCTTCAAAATTTATTCAATTTTCAAAATTATTTTTACAATGCCTTTCTAGTTCTTAAACCTTTTATTTTTCATCCGAAACATTGAACGTTAATTGGTCAATGTAAACCAAATTTTTCTCGACTTGTTACCATGCACTAACTTGTTTTTATTTTTTAAAATAATTTTTTTTATAATTCGTCACCTTAATATTATTTTATTCTCCTTTTTTCACCTTTGAGTAAATTCATTAAAATTGAGAAGTTATTTTCAATTTTTAGCCTCCAAATTTTATAATGATTTTTATAATTTTTGGAAGATTAATAAATTTTTTATAAATTATTAATTGAATTCCTCATTTAATTTTTATGTATGAAACATATTATAAATTATAAATAAAATTATTTTTTTATTGGTGTTAAATTTTTATGATTAAAAATTCTTCTAGGGTATATATTTTTTTAGTTGTAATTCTTAATATTTTATATTCATTGTATTAATGAATTTTTTATCATTATAAAAAATGGGTTAAATCATTTTTTTCTAATATTTATCATTAATAAATAGTTTTTATTGTTTTAATTTCTTATTATTACAAATTTTTTCTACTCGAAAATTAATTTTCCTTCATAAATTTCTAATAAGATATATATTATTTGTTAAAACAATATTGATGTTTATATATTTATACGATTATATGTATATATTTTATTTCTTTATATATATGATTAAATGTATATATATATTAATATAGTCACATATTATATTGTGACTTTTTAGTTAATTAATTTATAATAATTAGATAAATGAATGAATAAGTATCAATGTCAATTGGAAAAGGGTTAAAAATTACTTGTAATTGTCTAAATGAAATATGTATTAAAACATATGTGACTTTCAAACCATTCAAATGTTTTTGAATATAAGTAAATTAGGGTACATTGGAATCGAATACAATTTAATTTTCATAGGATTCTTTCATAATGAAACAAATTGGATATATCATGGTGAAATAACAAATAATTCAAGATATTATGATGATGATGATGTTCAGTATGAGATAAATAATCAACAGGAAGAATGTAATCATTATGTAAGTGTTGAAGGAATTTAAAAATAAAGTGTTGATCAATTGTATGGAGATTATAAGAACCCACCACTATTAGTATATATTAAATTTATAGATTTATTTATAGTAATATGATTAAGTAACATTAATATAAGATATGGTTGGAGTGATAAAATTTTTAATGAATTTCATTAACTTATAAAATGGATATTTCAAGATGGAAGAGAGCTTGCAAATTACAATTTCTAGAGAATAAATATTATATCCAATGGGATGCTGTATTAAAAAGATAACTTCACTCCCTAAGAATTGTGTGATTTATTTATAGCATATTATTTTTTTTAAAAATTTCCTAAATGTTGGAAATCATTATAGAAAAAAGATGAAAAATACAATCATGATTCAATACCAGTAACAAGAACCACAACATTTGTTAAAGAAATATTATATCTTCTAATAATTCTGCATCTGATGTGTCAACATGTAAATTATAATGATGTATATATGATAATACTGATTAAATATGAGCTTATATCTAAGGAAATAATGTTTCCCCCTACTAATTCATGGCATTATAAAACATTTGATCCCAAATTTTTAGATTATGGAAAAGATGTTATAAATATTGGAATGGATCTGTGCATAGGTGGAATGAATCCATATTTGTGTCTGAATAGCCATTATTGTTCATGTCCTTTATTTTTCTTATCTACAATATATTCCCATTGAAATTTATAAAGAGGAAATGTTTGATAATGATATTTATGGATTTAAATAGAAAATAAATGACAAATATTTTTATAAATCACCATTAATTGATGTTTTGAAATATCTATGGGAGACATGTATCATAGTTTCTGATGTATACAATAATTTCTTTTTATTTTTTATGCAATTATAATGTTCAATATAAATAGATTTAATTTATATCGAACCATATCTATTTTCAATGTTAAATGATATAATGAATATCCAATTTAAATAGAAGAGTATTTTTGTCATCAATTATATCACATAAGAAAAATATTTTACTTTGTACATTTTTTTGTGAATATATATTCCTTATAAAATATTATTAATGGAATTTACCAATTTTCTGGGGTATTACTTTTCCTGATGAAATTTTTTAATTGAATAATATTATGAGAATGTCAAAACATTGATTTTTCATTTTGATAAAAATGATGTTCTTGTTTTCAAAAAATTAAATGGAAAAAATGACATTTCCTTCGGGCTACAATATTTGATATTTTTTGATGTAAAACATAACATTTAAAATATAAACATCGATAAATAAATTTGTGAATTTCTAACTTGAATAATTATAAAAATAAAATTAAATATAAAATATTTTTTTAATGAAAAAATTATCATAATAAAATTTGGAATATCAATAGAGCTTTTACTAAAACTTAAAGGAAATATAACATATAATAATTTTTATTATCAAAAATAAAAAAATAGATATAAGATAATTTTTGTCAAATCCTTCATTGAATTAATGTACTTTGTGGGATTTATTAAAATGTACAGTATTCAGTGTCATTAAAGGATTTAAAGTTTATATTTATGAAATCTCATGACATTCATATATTGATGACATAGTTTATCCAAAATTCCATGTGAACCATATTACCGGTAACAATCAGAAATTGTATCATCATGTTTTGTTAATTTTTTAATTCAATTGGTAGAAAATTTATTGATATATATTTGTAAGATATGTTAATTAATGAAGATGTCCTCATATGTTTTCAAATTGGGGTATATTTTCCACCATCATTATTTCATATAATATTTCATTTGTTTACATTTTTATTCGGAGATATTAGAAAATTTGGGCCTATTTTTTTAAATTTTTGAATCCTTATGAAATATATATGAAAATTTTGATGTGGTATATTTAAAAAGTGCATCGACCCGAGGCCACTATTGTTTAAAACTATATTTCATAAAAGGTAATTGTGTTCACTAATAAATTTTTATTTGAAATAGATAATGATTATAGTGATCTAGTATTGTCATACCTAGATTTTGAGTCTACAAAGATAAATTTTCTATAAATATTATTAAGATCTATGCCAAAATCATATATGACTGGTGTTGTTATAAACTAATATTCATAAATAATTTGTTTATAGGTGAACTAAATCATCATCCACTAATTTATCCATAACTATAACCATTCTTTGGTATATCATAAAAAATACCCTTATTCCTAACCTGATGACGACAAACATACAAAAAGAAGATATCAGATGATCAGTAATGGTAAGAAAGGATGATATCAACATAAAATGGGAATAAGGGTACGATAACACTAAAATAAAATATTAAAACCATACCATGAATACCATATATCATAAAACAATTATTGAATAAACCATTATACATTATAATACCTGAATCACTAGGGAACCAATGGACATAATCCATGAACACATAACATTTTAAGAAGACATTGATTTATGACGTACAAATAAGAAAATAAAATCTTTTGTAAATTATAACTACATAAAAATTCATAACATATTTGAATTAGTATAAAAATGTGTACCTAGTTAGGGGTTGGGATAACTTCTCATATACCAAATTTTTGGATTTTAATGACCTCCATGTACCTTTTTTGGACTTGGCATAGCCTATCATGTACCGTCTGGTCTCATATAGAATTATTCATTACCCAATAAGTTTTAGGGAGATATAGGTCCCACCCATCACATAATAATTCTCATAGATATGTGTCCCACAATATCATAATAGAATCATCTAATCATAATCCTTGAAAATGGATTGATTTTATAATCATTTCTTCGACAAATTATATCAAAATCCATAGAAAATATATTAATATCACAAACATCCAATAAAAATATTTATAAAATATATAGATAAATATTAATTATTGTATCATTGAATCATATCCCCAATAATTAATATGAAAAAATAATATTTTTTCAAAGATGGAAAAGGATATTAGAAAATCACTTGGAACACATCATGAGGAAAATAACATTTCCGAGTTGATGGCACATATTTAAAATTTAATAATTTCACAAATATATAATAACATATTTTTTTGAAAATAAATTACGAAACATGTAAAGAAGTTTTAAAATAATTTAGTTGTCTTGATTTTGGAAATACTAATCATTCCAATCACATTAAAATGAGTATTACTTTTACATTTTCATTATCAACTGAAATGATCATTCTTTGATTAATAGAAACAAGATCCTTCTAAGGCATACTGTAAAAACTAAATCACTAGTAAATTTGTTTTAAAATTTCATTGGATAATAGTAATAATAATTTTTATAAATAAAAATTAGAAATCATAAATATGGAAAGGAAATGAATTTTGATCGAAGAGATAAATAATGTCATTTTCTCTTAAAAATATACTTTTGGAACGTTTAGTATATAAAGAGGGTCAATAAAGGGAAAATTATATTTTTGAAAAATAAATGGAGATTAATAACAATCATGAGTTCATTGGTAGGTATATGATTTTCCTTTTTCATCATAAGTTAATCATATATATCCCAGATAAATAATGAGGTCTTAATATAACACCCTTATCAATTTTGTAACTTTTGAATCAAAAGTCACATGAATGAAATAACCTTATATGTATTGTTATATAATATAAATTTAATAAAATAATCATAATATTAATTCATGATATGTTTATTCATCGTATAAAATAAATAAGTGTTGAATATGGAATGTGTCCCATGAAAATCAGTGTGAGCAAAAATTCCTAAACACATAAAAACATTTGAATCCAATGACCCAATAATGAATAAAAACAAATTATAAAATAAATAATTTTAAATTAATTATATTGATGATATTAATTTATAAATTGGTATTATATACAGTGTAAAAAAGAAACGAGTGGTAAATGAGGCATTTTTCACATAGAAATAAAATAGAGACTAAAAATATGTTACCTCAAGTGTCGAATGTATTCATATAAGTTCAAACCACTTGTATAATAAATATTGGTTTATTATAATTAGATATAAGAACCATACACACATATATAATACCATATAATCTTATCTTTTGATAGTTAATTACATTCTTATTAATAATTACTTGTTAAAATCACATTTCTGGTAACAACTGCTTTGTTTTTATTGTATGTTTTAGTTTGGTATTTTCAATATGATAACATTGATAAGGTATCAATTATGTCCACAACATTATATATGATATAATTATATTTCATATTAATTATTCTTGTATTTATACTAATCATTTCATTTTAATGATAGAATATGAAATACATTGTTAACAAAGATAGAAGATCATATATCCATATGAATGATGTTTCCATTTTTTCAATGGACTAAATAAAATAAAATAAAATATTAATTAAACATTAAAAATTGTTTTTTATATCATATGATTTTTTTCCATTAAATATAACCTTATTAAAATCCATTTTGAAATAAAACAAAAAACATATCTCATCTCTTTATAGAGGGAGTAATCCACACATATGCTTGAGGAACATTATTGTTTTCCAATGGATTTGAAGGTAATAAGGTGGATATGATATTATAATTACATATTTATAATTATTTCATAAATAAAATAAATATATCATAAATCCATTATTATATAGGTATTTGATAGGTGGTGATCGAAAATGTACATTAGTTTGTGAGGCGGTAGTCCATCGTACGTATGATCAATAGTTCTGATTCCCATTTTATGGAAGAGGAGATGGAAACAGGTGATTCAATTGATAGAATAAAATATTATTATATGTTATTTACCTATGTCATTATATTTTTATAAGTTAATAAATTTTGAAATATGTGGATGAATATTTAAAACAAATATGATCGGTTAAGAACGATAACACTTCTACAGAAAAACCTCCATATAATTACACCAAAAGACTTAATAAAAGTGTTATATAATCAAAATAATCTTATAGAATATAGTTAGGTAATTACGGTAGATATTTTATAAGGAATTATCAAAACCAAAAGGCATTGGGAGTATGAAGTGTAGAGAATAGGGGCTCACATTCATTTATTGGGGGTTGAAACCCTTTGAATATTTGAAAAAAGAAAAGGTATACCGATGTTTTAACTGTAATAAAAGAATATATAATATATCATTATTGAAATTTAGATTCCATGAGGTTTAAATATGGCCCCAAAATAGGTTTTATAGATTTATTCAGGACATTTTAACCCCTATAATTTTAGTTTAACCTCCATGTAAAACAGCTTTCACCTTAACTGTAGTAAGTAATTTTTACTATTTATTCTATTTAATATGACATAAAATTATGTTTAAATTATTTTAAATTCTTAATTATTACACTTACAAATATTATATACATTTTTATGAAATATATTCACAAAATTGAAAGAACAGAATTTTAAATTAAACCCACATATGTAAAAAATGAAGTTTACCTATGAAAATTTTTTCTATATGTATAAAAAGTTTTGTATAAAAATAATAATTAAATAAATAAAAAAGTCATAATTTTTTTATTAATAACAATAATAATATATATATATTTTTTAATAAATTTAATAAAAAATAGAATATTTTTAATGGTTGAGAAAAAGACATATTTTAATAAAAATCTGTACTTTTCATGATTTATGAAAAAACATAAACTTTGTAGAGAAATAAAAAAACAAACCTATGATAATAACTACATGATAACATAAAATTTTACATTAATATTTTATGATAATGTTTTGAAATTTTTTAGTAGTTCATTATATAATTTTTTCACAAAAAATAATAAATCATTTTTTGGGGAAAATAATATTTTTGAATCCTTTAAAGACATCACTAGAAAATATATTTCATATATCTAAAACTGTTATAAAAAATACTCAAACATGGATAATCATATTCATAACACTATATTCAATAGATATGTTATAATTTCTCTCTTCAAACAATTACATTAGAATTATAATATTGTTTTTCAAAAATCAATGTTACTTGTAATGCAAGCTATCAAAATTAAATATTTTTTAAAAAAATCATAATATAATGATGTTACATTTTTTCTCTAGGAAATTAGTTAACCATTAAAAATGATTTTACAATTATATAAATAATTGAGGATACTTTTGTCCCAACAAATTATCAGGTTCCCACAAAATATCTTCAAGATGGTGGTTTTGTCTAGACCAGGTGAGTGGACCTAGTTCAATGAAATTTCTCTGTAATTTTTAGAATCTCTATGGGTTAGACATTATATTTTATTTCATGATAAATTGGTATAAATATTATTTTAGTACATGTGATATATAATGTGTGTACTTCCTCAGGAGAGATACATGGAATACATCATGAACATAAGATAGGTTTAATGGAAGTATCATGTGATTAGAAACCCTCTATATATAATCAATATTCTTTAAAGGGACAATATTTGTAGAGATTTTGTTTACTTTTTCCATGAATCACATAAAATTATTCAATGGAGAAATTTATAGGAACATCTTCTCACAAACATCGAATTCCAGATCAATCTGATGATTTTCAATGTAACTTTTATGTTGACATAGATATAACTTGATGTGTTGTTGAATGGATATGACTTTATATTCTATTTACTCATCATGGAAAAGTTTTAATAGATTTATTTTATCATCTATATCCAATTAATATAGATAAAACTTTACTTTGTAGATAGCTTCATAACAATACATTTTAATATTAGAGTGAAATCCATTGTTGAATGAAAACCTGACGAGAGGAAGGTGTTGATCCCACCCCACATTTAAAATTATAGAAAAAGATGTTACCATTTCCTCTTAGGTTTGAATTTTTTTATTATACTAGCTGTCAATATATGGTTGGTTAACATTGATGAAACTCAACCCTATATCCATATCCTATTAAACACTTCTATATAACTTCATTGTTAACCATGGGCCCCAATTAGATAAAATTGAATGTGTAAATCCATATAACATTATCACATTCTTAATGAATATCATGGTATGATGATCAATATTAAATTATTATATAATATAAATGAAGTGTTATGACTTTGTAATGTCATTGACTATAACCCATATATAATTACTACCTTCAGATGTTTGGTGGAGTCTGATAAATAAAACCATGGTAATGTTTTCCAATTTCAAATATGGTATAGTTTATGGTTCTATGGACACCTTATAATATTCTCTCTTAGCATTATATTTTGGAAATATCGGATTCTATGTAACAAAATCTTCATTATCACTATCAATTATTTCTGAAAACAGATACTTGTTCAGATCCATATTCAGCATCATACTTCCAGGATGAATACAAAATGATGAACTATGATACTCTTATTATATAATGTTCTTCAAATATTTTATGGATGAAACACATACATGGTTCATAAACCCTATCAACCCATTATAATCAAGGTTAAATTCATAAATGTTTCTCACATAATTAGGTATCTCTATACATTCTTTTTGTGAATCATTAATAATATCATAAATATATAGTCAACAACATCTTTGAGAAAATAAATAGTTCCACTTTCAATCCAATTTTTTTATATATATCCTTTGAATATCAAATAATATTAGATATATTATTCTCCCATCTATAGTTAGTCTATCATGATTCTTTCTTATCAAATCATCATCATCCAAGTTTACCTTTTTAGAGTGGTAATGTTTTAAGAAGTCCTAATCATTAATCTATTCCAACCATCTACTCATGAATATATTCAACTCTAATATGAATATATACTTTAAATGTTTTTAATTAGTATAAATATTTCACATTTCTCTATAAATAAAATTCTTCATTATATTTATTACAAAAATTAAAACAGCTAATGACAAATAATGAGTTGGTTAATTTTTATCATGGACCTTTAATTATCAAGATAAATAATATATCCCCATATCAATCAACATTGGAATGTATAAATATATATTAATTAATGCATCATTATAGCTTTAAAACCATTATTCACAATAGGTTAATGTAATAATAGGTTCAATAACTAACCTTCTCTTTAGATCCTTGAAATTTTTCTCCCATTCTTCTTTTAAAATTAACGTGGCTCAATTCAATGTTAACTTTGTTAGTAGATTAGATAGCCATGATAAATTATCTAAAACCTATAGATAATACATAGTAAAAACATTAAAACTTTTAATATCATTTATAGTTGTGTGTCTAATTTAATTTTAAATAACTTTAGTCTTTTATGGATCCATATATATAACCTCTATTATTATTATATGAAAAATGAAGATAAATTTTGTGGCTAAAATTCAAACATGGTAACTTTTTCATACAACCGGTCCTTCATCAAGATATTCATCATAATTCATTAGTGTTCTTCATGATCATTCTTACTCTTTCAAAATATTATATTATCATCAATAAATACTACCAAATAATAATAAAGGTAATCTCTAAAGACAATATTCATTAAATCCATGAAGATAGTAGGAGAGTTAGTAGGACCAAATTGCATCATAATATTTGTGTAGTTACCGTACCTTGTATAAAATGTGTTATAAAAAATATCTTATTTATTGAATGTCAATTTATGATATAAATAATGAATTTAAATCTTTGAAAAGTATTTATTTTCAAACACATCATCCAATATGTCAATAAGACTGGTTATAAGATATGTTTTCTTGAAGGTGATCTTTTTTAGTTCCAAGTATTCAATATAAAATCACATCAAAAAATATTTTTTCATAACAAAAAACAATTAGTTCACCCAATGGTTACACACTTTGATGAACTAATATATTTTCAATATTATTCATGAGTTCATTCTTCAATTAATCCACCTCAATATGGAATATTTTATATAGAGACATTGAAATTGGAGAAACACAATATATGCATTCTTTTCAAATCATAACCTCATTATTAAGTCGATGACTGGGAAAATATTTATAAATGACATAAAAAAAATATAATAAGTATTTAATTGATGACCAGCTTATCCCTATCTAAAAGTCTTAAACCCACCATTTTCAAGAGGAATTGAGGCCAATTATATTGATGTTATTTTCATTGGGAGATCATATTTATCATCACACTGATAGACCATAATACATTATATCGGAATATAAAAAAGTGACTACATATCTTAGGATGTTAATGTGGGGTTTTTTTAGAGTAATCCAATCTATGCCAAAGATAGAATCAAATTAAAACAAGGGGATAAAAATTATATTTACTTGATTAATCTTTTATATATCATTAATTTATAACTAATCATTGACTTAATATGTAATCATCATAAAATTATGTGTTTGATAATTTAGAATCTAATTATTGTTAAAATGAAATAATATTCATAAATAGTTTTTATGATTTAATAGTGTGTATTTAACTAATCTAAAATAAGATACTACAATATTTGAGTATAAATTTTACCACCAAACATATTTTATTTTCTTCAATCCCTTGTTAGAACAAAAATTGTTATGATACCACGAGAAGTCATTATTATAAGTGACTAATCATGAAAAATCCTTTACAGGATGTGTAAAACATGATATCTAATTTTCAATCTATGAAACATTATGCTTACCCTTGATCATTTAGGAATTTAATTTATTAAAATGATTCGATATGGTTTATAAAGAGTTTATGAATTTCAATAAACATATCCCTTGGGTGTGTCATACTATAATTATATTATGATCGATTATTGTATACATGGTGAGAATCAAGTAAATGTAAAGTGAACACGTTTTTGTGTTATTATACCGAGGTAAAACTATTTTAAATCCACACCCAATTGTATTCTCTTGATATAGATGTAGAAATTTTGAAACCACTCACTCTATCCTTCATAAAAATTCTATGATATTTTCTAATATACAAAACGTTCATTACAGTTCTCGCAAAAATTTTCTCATCCTTTTTTCTTAATGTTATCTAAACCATTATCTGATACCAACTATAGTTACCTGGTATTTTAGTACATAGATATTAAATATAAGTAGATAAATATTCATTAAATAACTTAATGATCCATGCCAGAATCATTTGTTTCATGTGTATTTAAAAACATGGATATGTAAAAAATTGGTTCTATGTTAACTACCTCATCTCCCACTAATTTCATCTTAACTATCAACCTTCTCAAAAATATCATAAGTACTACCTTTCTTCCGAACCTAGGTAAAGGATTAATTAAAAGGGTAAACTCTGAGGCTAAGTATGGTTAAATAATGGATATATCAAAATCAAATGAAAATAATGCAGTGTTAACATGAGAATAACATTAAAACCCAAATCCAACATATCATAGAACAATAGCTTAAGTCACAGAATAAATCACGATTGTTCATAAGACCTGAAAATACAGGCATCAATGAATATAATCAATGATAAAATAACATTTTATAAGTCATAGTTTTTTTGAATACACATAAGCATAGAAAATAGTATGTGAAGGCTACCAACCAGGACAATCATAATATACAAGAAAAAGTCTAATTACCCATGTACCTAGTTTTGGTTTGGGTTAACATAGTTTGTACCCTTTTAGTGATTGAGATAACCTCTTGTTTACCATATTTTGGGTTTCAGATGACCTCATGAGCACCCTTTGATCTCATATAACATTTATAATTACCCAATGTATTTTATAAGTATATAGGTTCCACCTATATGGTAAATAAAATCAGACATATGTGTTCCAAAATATCATAAATTAGTAATCTTATCATAACCCATGGAAAATAAACAAGCTTCATAAAAAACCTAATAACATAATCATAAACCATCCAGATAATTAATGAGGTTGTTTTAATTGGATTGTATCCCTATTAATGCTTATATAACAACAAATAATTTTATCTTAGATAGAAAATTATTATAAAAGATCACTTGAATCATTTCATAAGTAAAATAACCATTCCAATCTAAAAAACATTATTTAAAATCTAAAAATTCTTAAATATTACTGAAAACATTTAATTCAAAAATAACCTTGGAGACATTAAAATAATTATTTAAATCAATGATATGTCATGAATTGGGATATATCGTTTATCCCACACAGCATAAAATTATGATACCTTTAATTTTTTTCGTGAAAATTAAAAAGAGCTATGTTCAGAAAATGAAAAGAAGATTAATATTAAACCATTTTATAATAATTCAAAAATCAATATATTTAATTTTTTTCAAAATTAGAAATTTAAAAACAAATCTTAAAAAAAATTAAACAGGAATATGAAAGAGTAAGTATTTCAAATTGATGAGAGAAATAATATTAATTTTTATTAAAAACATTATTTCATACCCATGAGTACATAAAAGTTGAAAATGAATTGAAAAATAGTATTTTTTTTGAAATAACTAGAGGATAATAAAATTCATTAATATCTTTATATTTTTATCATAAAATTGCATCACCAGAACATAATTATAAACACCCTCGATAAACAATGAGGTTGTCACATAATACACATATCACATGGGTAAAATTTGATTGATTTGACCAATGAAGAAAGAATATTTTATTGATATTAATATAAAATAGCATTCATTATAAGAATCATAATATTAGTTCATTTTTAGTGTGTACACCAAAAAAATAAATAAGTGATGAATATGGAATATATCCAACAGAAATAAATGAGAGGTAAAAATCCCAAAAAATATTAGAAACAATCAAATCATAAGACCCATTAAGTAATTTAATTACATAAAACATCATATATCATACAATGGAAGAGGATTCTGATATATAATTTCAATGGGGAAGTATATACATCAAAAAATAAAATATTGTTAAATATTACATAATTCTCTTAAATTAAAAGAGACTATAAATCCCTAAACATTGGTCTCGAAATCATTGTAGGCACTCAAACCTAACATAAACTAAATATGGTTTTATTATATATAATTTAAAAACGAAAAATAATATATTTAGCACAATATATTATTTCATTATGACCTTTTATTATCCATTTATTAAAAATTCTTTGATAAAATAATATTTTACGTAAAAATTGGTTCATTTTAATATTATGTTTTTGTTTGGTATTTTTCATCCATTTAAATTGATAATGGTCAAAGAAATATAATGTTAATAATGATATAATTTCCATATAAATTCATTATAATTATATTTATATTAATCCATCAATGTTAGAGATAGAACAATTATTACATATTTTGTAGAGATGGCAGGTCATAAATGTGAATAAAAGTAGTTTTCAATTTCTTGAAATAAGGAATGAAAGAATATTAAATATTTAATGTATATTTTTTACTATAAATTTGAAAATAAAATGAAAAATTCACCACATCACTTTGTGGAATCGGTACACCACATATACGAACGATCGAATCATTTAATAGAGGATAAGTACATAAGAATTTTGATGTGATATTATAATTCCATAATTATAATTATTTCATAAATATAATATAAATTTGTTATATCTATAATTTTTTCTAGAGATGATATTTATTGATGGAGAATGAATTACATTGGTTCACAAGGTAGTAGTATGTTATAAAGACTATCGACGATTTCATTTCCAATTAGACATAATTGGCGATTGATATATGATATTAAACTAACACAATAAAATATCATTATATGTGAAAGAATTATGTTATTATATTATAAGAGTGGATGAATATTTTATGATGTTTTCAGAATAAATAATAAAATTCTCAGATTGGTATTATACATGTAACAGCCCAAGATTTTATAAAAAAATATTCTTTTTAATTTTATTAATGTCTTGTGTTGTACGCTACACCAAAAAGAGCTTGCACAACATGCGTCCTTGTCTTGCCTTGCATTACACGCAATCGCGACCTTCCTCGATAGCGTGTGTAATACTCAATACCGAGTTTCACTAAACAACGATATGCTATTAAAATATTATTAAAACTAGCTGTTATGAATTGTAATAACATCTTTTTAAAATTCTGTAAATCTTATTTTTCAAAATGAACTTCATTCTTGGATTCGGAGTATCGAATTTAGTCTAAGGTGAAATTTTGGTACTTTTCGGATAACTTTCATATTCTGATGAATAGTGATAATTACTAAATTATAATTAAAAACAACTTTTTAATCGAAATAATTAATAGTGATAAATTATTAATTGAGTGGTTTTAAAGTATATTTAGAATATATTTTTACAATTTAATACAATGTTGGTCATTGGTTGTAATTTCACATTTAAACCAGACATAATCAAGTGTCAATCTTTTGATATATATTGTTTCCTAAAAACACACTATTTATTTTAACAGCGGGATTTAATTATAAAATTAATTAATGAAACTTCTATGTTATGAATTTGGTAAAATAGATTTCATTTTTGAAATCGGAATATGAAATATAGCTTAGGATGAAATTTTGGCATTGTTCTGAAAAACATCAATTTTTGATGAATAGTGAAACTACTAAGTGGTAGTTAAAAAAACTGAATTTTTCATAAAACTTAATTTTGCCGCTTCTGTGAATGGAATTTCGAAAATCCGAGAGACACGGTTAATATCAAGGACTAAAATGTGGTTCAATGAGATGAAAATAATTTTTTGGTGAATAGTAACGTTTTACTTTTTTTACCGCGGTTAATAGTAAATAGGGTAACTAAGGGTAAATATGATATTACTATTACCCTAACACATGTCCTAATTCTATTGGACAAGTGTAATTCGACCAAAAACAAACTTAGGAATAAAATATGACCATTTAGGCCCACTTGGATTAGATTAGGACATTTATTATTAATTTATTTAAAGAAAGGTTAAAATAGTTAAAATCAAAGTTTAATAAGTAAATCATTTTTAATATGGGGTTATACATAAGATAAATTCGATTGTAAATATTCATTAGAAAGCTAAAAAAGATTTCCTACATAATGATATTTTATTTATAATTTTTAGACTTTAAATAAATTAATTTATTTTTGACACAACGATGATGCAGTAATTACCCTTTTAAAGAAATATTAACATAATTGATGTTATAAATGCTCAAATGAATGTAATTTAAGACTTTTTATGAATTAAACTAATTTTCTAGGTTACTATGATGTATTAGAGTTGATTTAATCAACTTGGTTCGAACATATAATTCTTTTATGACTTTCAAAAAAATCATATATCAAATAGTGTCAAAATTGACACAAAATAGTTTTTAAATCAAATTTTATATTATTAATTGTTATTTTATTCCTAAAAATCTAAGGTTAGGCCAAATTACTTAGATAAGGATATATATATTAATAATAAACAATTTGGGGTTCGTTTGGCATGTTATAGTAAGTGTATTAACCATTTAGTGAAAGAAAACAAAAAGACACGGTAAAAGTTAAATTATTTAACTTAGAGTTAAATCTAATTGATAAGGTTAAAATAATAACCTAAACTTGTCTAAATCCTTTTGGTTGATAGGATTTCGACCCATCCCCACTTTAGCTTCGAAATAAGACCCTTTGGAACCATTATAAACCGATTTTGACTTTAATATAAAATAATATTTTGAGATATTCCTAAGGTGCCCCTCTCCTCCCCTATAAAAGGACACCTCCTCCCCCTCCTCCTCACACCAATTTGAGCACTCAAGCTCGGACAACCCCTGCAAAAATCTCTTCTCCACTTCCCTAACAACATCCTAGAGGTTCTGGTCTTCCTCAAAGACCAATTTTAGTGCCCTAAGAGGAGGTCTCAAAGAGGCACTTCAAAGAAGAGGTAATTACCGTTACCAATTCTTTCATCTTTATTTCTTCTTCCACTTCTTCTTATTAGGTTGTTTCATTATGAAGTAATAACATCAGTATCACTCATATACTGATATGTTATTATAAGTATGAAACAACCCTATTTCACCATCTATCCATCCTACGGAAAAAGAAATCACCGCGCGTGCGTACGTACGGAATACCGTCTCCACGCCGTGGTGTAATCTATTTTCCACCACCACCTTACATGGATGGGTATAATGGTGTAAAGAATAACTATACATAGTTATTACAACATCATATTGATTCTGATATATTGTATAATCCACTCCAATTCAATTAAATATTTATAGAAATGATATCATCGCTCGTGCGTACGTACGGAATACCGTCTCCACGACGCGATGAGATTCATTCTCCATGTTAACCATTTAAGAATGATTATAATGTATATATAAGAAATAATAATGAAATATATGACATTATAAAGCTACTGGATTTATGTATATATATACATATTTATGTCATCTACTTACTTCCATTTCAAGACAATAAGGAAAGGAAAACAGCGTTCATGCGTACGTACGGACTACCGTCTCCATGAACGGTGTTTTTCATTTTATTTATCTACCTATTATATATATATATATACTGAATATATAAGATATATAAATCATATTTTATATTCTGGAAGTAAGTAAATCATGATATAAGTAATAATGATATCAAGAACAACAAGTCAAAACACCTACGATAAATGAAACGATTTTACCCAAAACACTTCTTTAACATGGAATTTACAAAAGAACGGGTAATATAAAGTCATAAGTGAAACATATATGATATCATAACAATGAATATGATTCTGTAATAAGTCAATGACATTATTTAAATCATTACACAGGAGGTTCGGACACATACGAAGCAAATCGGACCTAAGGTAAGGGAAATATCACAATCTCATTTTTATCCGAGATTGTTTATTCGTAAGTATTTACTGGGGTGTATTTTATCATCCACATCCATGTTTTATCAATATGTAATATTATTTCCATCCACCTAAAATTTTTTAAATCCATTTTTACCCTTCGGTGAGTTTTTAGTAATACAAATGAAAGGAATCTTTTGTCGTTTTTCGTACGAGGTACTTTTTGACTTTTCCGACAAAAGTACGAAGAATGTTTTTTTTAACTTATACGGCACGAACGGATTTCTACTGTTTTATAAAGCCTTATTTTCATGAAGATTCCTCTAGAATATTTCATGACTATTTTCAATAAAATCTCTTTCTTTTAAAATTGCATGATGTTTTGTGAAAAGAAATTGATTTTGAAGAAGAAAGGATATTTTCCTCAAGAATTCAATTCAAGTGTTTTATCAAAATTATTTTCCATCTAAGATAATAAAGGGTTCTGTTTCTATCCATATTTTTACATTGATTTGACTATGTTGTGATGAAATTATGTTTATGATTTCCTTTATCTTATATGAATGGTTTTATGATGTCATGTTTTTTAAGAATCCCATTTTTATTACATGGGTTATGCAATGATGTATGATTTATGATTTTGTGGCACACATAAGAAAGGATTAATTAAGAGATGGGTGGGACCTATATCTCCCTCCAATGCATTGGGTAAAGATTTCATATCTCATGAGATAGACATGGCTGGAATGGTAGGTTATACCGGTTCAGTGAAACAGGACTGAAACGAGGATTACTCGATTCAGAAAGGGACTTTGTCCACTAAGATAGTCTTGGCAATGAGTCTTGACTAACAAGAAATGATTCTCTATGATTATGTGTGTATGCCACAGTGAGTAATGTTTTAAGTAAGGGTTTCATTTTCACTACTATGATTTATCCCATGTTATGAAATTATGCTCTCTTTTGCAGGTTAAGATTTCCAAAAATGTTATGTTCTTATGAAAATTATGTGATTGATATTTCTTTTGTTTACCCTTACTGAGCATTTGAGCTCACCCTTTTATGTTTTCTTTTCCCCAGGATATAAAGAAAGGTTTTAGGTAAAAAAAAAGGAAGATCTTTGTGGGAGATTTTGAAGATCTTTCACCAGGATTAGAAGATTACGTTCCGAGTTTCCAAAGACACTAAACTATTACGATCCTTGTGTGTATATTTTTGTTATGTATTAAGTATTCCGCAAAAGTAATGTAATGTTCATGTACATTAGGCTTCGGGTCTCTACAGTTGGTATCAGAGGAAAGGTTTAGTCAATCTTTGGAAACTAGGATGCGAAAACGTTAGTGAGATCCCTAGAGATATTTCTAAGGTATGTCTAGGGATGTCCCTAAGGTTAAGTATACGTATAGGTTATAGTACTATAACTACGCTAACGATCATAGAATTAAACCTAAGATGTTATATATTTAAGGTACTCCCCCTTTATTATGTTGTTTTCCCTAGCATGATTTTTGCCTCTCACACTATTCATTTTGGGTTTTAGAAAATGGCTGGAAACAAGATGATTCACGATAATGGAGGATATGATGGACAATGGAATGATATTCTTCATGAGAAACCAAATGAAATGGGATTTGGAAGTCCAAAGATCATTATTATGCCGAATCAGCAATCTCATAATATGATCAATAAAGTAAAATTTGGTAAGTTTCCTGACTCAGCTAATAAGAGAAAGATGGAGTTTCATGATGATCATAGAGGAAAGAAAGTTCAATTTCCCCTATGTAAATCATGTGGGAAGAGGCATCAAGGAGAATGTTTCAAGGGAACTGGAAGATGCTTTGGGTGTGGAAAAGAAGGACACAAAGCAAGTAAGTGCAAAGGAAAAGGTTCGGTTAACACCATGGATGAGGATAATGGTATTGCTACGACATCAAAAATGGTTAAGTGTTTTAAATGTGGAATGTATGGGCATTATGAAAACAAATGCCCTAAGGGAAAGACTTATGAAGAGAATCAGTATGGTCATATGGGTAGTATTTACGTGGATGATGATGATGAGACTACAAATGATATGTGAGATGAAAGAATTGTTGAAGCTCGGTCAATGGTTTAAGAATGTAGTGGAATGATTACATGTTTATCACGTGTAATGTTGTATAAGTAATCTCATGGTACTATGGAATAAAAAGATATCTAAGGATTGTTACACTGTTGTCTTTCCTTGAGTTTTGAAAGTATATGATTAATGGTACAAGTATCCATGAAAGGTTATTCAGATATTTTTGGAATGTAGATGATATGTGCATAATGAAGGGATAAGACGATAATGAGATGTTTGATTGTATTCATGAGCTCATGATTGATATAAGGACTATGTGATATCATGGTTTGAGTATATAGAATTTTGAGGATTTAACTGCATTCATGTTTTCACAAAGGTATTCAAGAGAATACATGATTAAGGACTTTGAATGTTTGGAATGTAACCAACAAAACATATCTTATGATATATGGGAATTGACGATGGTATTAAATCTCTGGTAATCGTTTTCACTATGTTATGAGAGTGGATTGCATTATTATGGATAAGCCTAAAGATTAGACTGGATTATGTTGGACATAAGTTAGTATTGTTTAAGGATAGAAGATTTTCGATATTATTGATGGGATGTTATAGTAACGTAGTTTTAGAAAAAGGGACAACCTACAGGACGGGCGACAGCCCATCGCTTCGGACAAGGCTGTAGGAATCGAACCCACAACCAAAGTGCGACTGGCCTTTATCGCCTACCACTGACCTACAAGAAGTCCCTGTTTAGTAGAAACTAGTTTTATTATATTAAGCAGTATGATATATGAAGTATAAGTCCATTTTAGGAACCATATATGATTAATCTCACTATAGATCGACTTATGTATATAAGTTTTGCTAACCTTTTGTTTGAGACAGATGGAATGACCTGTCATTCTATCACATGATCTTCTAACACTTCATGAATAACAAATTCAACTTCATTTATTTAAGAGATGAAGTGGAAATTGTTCAAGGCACGAACAACAGTGAGATTGTACCAAAATAAAGTAAGTATTTATTCTAATTCAAATTTTCAACTTTAGGGAAATGATCTTGAAAACCAAAAATGTTGTCCTAGTGATCTTATACCTGATGAATCAGAAGGTACCTTATATCATCAAAAATCTATGGATTTGTGATTACTGGCTTTTCCATAGCCATGTTCTCTACCACTCTCCATCAGAACATGATGGTTAGATTTCTCTTCCATATCCATATTTTCACCTATGTGGAAACCCAGTGATTAGTTTATTGGGGTAATCATTACATTTCATACTTTAGTTTTTAAAGCCAAGTTTTGGTATTCCTTTTTACGATGTGGGTTTCTATTAAAGAAACTTTCGAATAGTAAACCATTTATAACCCCGACGAATTTCGAGGGCGAAATTCATTTTAAGGGGGGTAGAATGTAACAGCCCAAGATTTTATAAAAAAATATTCTTTTTAATTTTATTAATGTCTTGTGTTGTACGATACACCAAAAAGAGCTTGCACAACATGCATCCTTGTCTTGCCTTGCATTACACGCAATCGCGACCTTCCTCGATAGCGTGTGTAATACTCAATACCGAGTTTCACTAAACAACGATATGCTATTAAAATATTATTAAAACTAGCCGTTATGAATAGTAATAACCACCTTTTAAAATTCTGTAAATCTTATTTTTCAAAATGAACTTAATTCTTGGATTCGGAGTATCGAATTTAGCCTAAGGTGAAATTTTGGTACTTTTCGGATAACTTTCATATTCTGATGAATAGTGAAAATTACTAAATTATAATTAAAAACAACTTTTTAATCGAAATAATTAATAGTGATAAATTATTAATTGAGTGGTTTTAAAGTATATTTAGAATATATTTTTACAATTTAATACAATGTTGGTCATTGGTTGTAATTTCACATTTAAACCAGACATAATCAAGTGTCAATCTTTTGATATATATTGTTTCCTAAAAACACGCTATTTATTTTAACAGCGGGATTTAATTATAAAATTAATTAATGCAACTTCTATGTTATGAATTTGGTAAAATAGATTTCATTTTTGAAATCGGAATATTAAATATAGCTTAGGATGAAATTTTGGCATTGTTCTGAAAAACATCAATTTTTTATGAATAGTGAAACTACTAAGTGGTAGTTAAAAAAACTGAATTTTTCATAAAACTTAATTTTTCCGCTTCTGTGAATGGAATTTCGAAAATCCGAGAGACACGGTTAATATCAAGGACTAAAATGTGGTTCAATGAGATGAAAATAATTTTTTGGTGAATAGTTACTTTTTACTTTTTTTACCGCGGTTAATAGTAAATAGGGTAAGTAAGGGTAAATATGATATTACTATTACCATAACACATGTCCTAATTCTATTGGACAAGTGTAATTCGACCAAAAACAAACTTAGGAATAAAATATGACCATTTAGGCCCACTTGGATTAGATTAGGACATTTATTATTAATTTATTTAAAGAAATGTTAAAATAGTTAAAATCAAAGTTTAATAAGTAAATCATTTTTAATATGGGGTTATACATAAGATAAATTCGATTGTAAATATTCATTAGAAAGCTAAAAAAGATTTACTACATAATGATATTTTATTTATAATTTTTAGACTTTAAATAAATTAATTTATTTTTGACACAACGATGATGCAGTAATTACCCTTTTAAGGAAATATTATCATAATTGATGTTATAAATGCTCAAATGAATGTAATTTAAGACTTTTTATGAATTAAACTAATTTTCTAGGTTACTATGATGTATTATTGTTGATTTAATCAACTTGGTTCGAACATATAATTCTGTTATGACTTTCAAAAAAATCATATATCAAATAGTGTCAAAATTGACACAAAATGTTTTTAAATAAAATATTATATTATTAATTGTTATTTTATTCCTAAAAATCTAAGGTTCGGCCAAATGACTTAGATAATGATATATATATTAATAATAAACAATTTGGGGTTCGTTTGGCATGTTATAGTAAGTGTATTAACCATATAGTGAAAGAAAACAAAAAGTCACGGTAAAAGTTAAATTATTTAACTTAGAGTTAAATCTAATTGATAAGGTTAAAATAATAACCTAAACTTGTCTAAATCCTATTGGTTGATAGGATTTCGACCCATCCCCACTTTAGCTTCGAAATAAGACCCTTTGGAACCATTATAAACCGATTTTGACTTTAATATAAAATAATATTTTGAGATATTCCTAAGGTGCCCCTCTCCTCCCCTATAAAAGGACACCTCCTCCCCCTCCTCCTCACACCAATTTGAGCACTCAAGCTCGGCCAACCCCTGCAAAAATCTCTTCTCCACTTCCCTATCAACATCCTAGAGGTTCTGGTCTTCCTCAAAGACCAATTTTAGTGCCCTAAGAGGAGGTCTCAATGAGGCACTTCAAAGAAGAGGTAATTACCGTTACCAATTCTTTCATCTTTATTTCTTCTTCCACTTCTTCTTCTTAGGTTGTTTCATTATGAAGTAATAACATCAGTATCACTCATATACTGATATGTTATTATAAGTATGAAACAACCCTCTTTCACCATCTATCCATCCTACGGAAAAAGAAATCACCGCGCGTGCGTACGTACGGAATACCGTCTCCACGCCGTGGTGTAATCTATTTTCCACCACCACCTTACATGGATGGGTATAATGGTGTAAAGAATAACTATACATAGTTATTACAACATCATATTGATTCTGATATATTGTATAATCCACTCCAATTCAATTCAATATTTATAGAAATGATATCATCGCTCGTGCGTACGTACGGAATACCGTCTCCACGACGCGATGAGATTCATTCTCCATGTTACCCATTTAAGAATGATTATAATGTATATATAAGAAATAATAATGAAATATATGACTTTATAAAGCTACTGGATTTATGTATATATATACATATTTATGTCATCTACTTACTTCCATTTCAAGACAATAAGGAAAGGAAAACAGCGTTCATGCGTACGTACGGACTACCGTCTCCATGAACGGTGTTTTTCATTTTATTTATCTACCTATTATATATATATATATATACTGAATATATATGATATATAAATCATATTTTATATTCTGGAAGTAAGTAAATCATGATATAAGTAATAATGATATCAAGAACAACAAGTCAAAACACCTACGATAAATGAAACGATTTTACCCAAAACACTTCTTTAACATGGAATTTACAAAAGAACGGGTAATATAAAGTCATAAGTGAAACATATATGATATCATAACAATGAATATGATTCTGTAATAAGTCAATGACATTATTTAAATCATTATACAGGAGGTTCGGACACATACGAAGCAAATCGGACCTAAGGTAAGGGAAATATCACAATCTCATTTTTATCCGAGATTGTTTATTCGTAAGTATTTACTGGGGTGTATTTTATCATCCACATCCATGTTTTATCAATATGTAATATTATTTCCATCCACCTAAAATTTTTTAAATCCATTTTTACCCTTCGGTGAGTTTTTAGTAATACGTATGAAAGGAATCTTTTGTCGTTTTTCGTACGAGGTACTTTTTGACTTTTCCGACAAAAGTACGAAGAATGTTTTTTTTAACTTATACGGCACGAACGGATTTCTACTGTTTTATAAAGCCTTATTTTCATGAAGCTTCCTCTAGAATATTTCATGACTATTTTCAATAAAATCTCTTTCTTTTAAAATTGCATGATGTTTTGTGAAAAGAAATTGATTTTGAAGAAGAAAGGATATTTTCCTCAAGAATTCAATTCAAGTGTTTTATCAAAATTATTTTCCATCTAAGATAATAAAGGGTTCTGTTTCTATCCATATTTTTACATTGATTTGACTATGTTGTGATGAAATTATGTTTATGAATTCCTTTATCTTATATGAATGGTTTTATGATATCATGTTGTTTAAGAATCCCATTTTTATTACATGGGTTATGCAATGATGTATGATTTATGATTTTGTGGCACACATAAGAAAGGATTCATTAAGAGATGGGTGGGACCTATATCTCCCTCCAATGCATTGGGTAAAGATTTCATATCTCATGAGATAGACATGGCTGGAATGGTAGGTTATACCGGTTCAGTGAAACAGGACTGAAACGAGGATTACTCAATTCAGAAAGGGACTTTGTCCACTAAGATAGTCTTGGCAATGAGTCTTGACTAACAAGAAATGATTCTCTATGATTATGTGTGTATGCCACAATGAGTAATGTTTTAAGTAAGGGTTTTATTTTCACTACTATGATTTATCCCATGTTATGAAATTATGCTCTCTTTTGCAGGTTAAGATTTCCAAAAATTTTATGTTCTTATGAAAATTATGTGATTGATATTTCTTTTGTTTACCCTTACTGAGCATTTGAGCTCACCCTTTTATGTTTTCTTTTCCCCAGGATATAAAGAAAGGTTTTAGGTAAAAAAAAGGAAGATCTTTGTGGGAGATTTTGAAGATCTTTCACCAGGATTAGAAGATTACGTTCCGAGTTTCCAAAGACACTAAACTATTACGATCCTTGTGTGTATATTTTTGTTATGTATTAAGTATTCCACAAAAGTAATGTAATGTTCATGTACGTTAGGCTTCGGGTCTCTACAATACAGCTTCTCCAAACTACATCCATAGGTTTGCACCAAAAGCCTTCTTATGACTTATTTATAATAAAAATAAGGAATCGATAAAATGGTGAGGAAACTACAAAATATATTTTAGTTTTTATTGATAAAATTAAAATTATTTTGGAAGGTAAATATGATATGAGAGTGGATTCTGATTTATATGTGGGGGTGAGGACACCGTTGGATTTTTTAATACAAAATAGATTACCAATGTTTTGAACCTACCACAATGATCAAAAGGGACTAAAGACAACAAAAAAGTATATAATGTGAAAATTATGAACATAAAAATATTTTTAAATGTTTTTAAGCCATTTTTACATTTATTTTTTTACTTTAACCCAATGGTAAATGATTTTTACCATTAAGAAAGATAGTCAATTTTTATTATTTTTAATAATCATTATATAGAAAATAATGTTGGTCATTTTAAATAATATTAATTATTATTATTATCATAAATATGGAATTCATTTTTTCAAATTATATTCACAAAATAGAATAATTTAAGACCAAATTAATCATGAAGATGCAATAAAAAAAGTCATTCTCTAAATATTTTTTTAAATATAAAAGGTTTTTATCTAAATAATAGACATGAAATTGATTAAGGGGACCTAAATTTTTTAATAATAATGTAATAAAACTATTTTTAATTTTAAATAATCTTAATACAAAATATCAGTGTATAAATATTTTAAATCAAAATGTATTTTTTCATAAATATCATTATTTTTGAGTATTCATTAAAAATTTACAACTTTTTGAAATATCCCAAAAAGTCAACCTACGATAATTTTTAAACGTTGATTTGAAAAATTAATTTATTTTTCAAAAAAAATTACAATAATTATATTTTAATTACATTTTTTCTCACAAAAAATATTTAAAAAATATCTGTGGGCAAAAATTATTTTTGAAACATATCAATGAATTACTAAAAAAATTATTGAAAACAGTGAAAAAATATTTTAAAATGTTTAAAATTTTATTCATAACACCAAGATTAATGTATATGTTATAATTTTGATGCATATATAATAATATGACTATTTTTTTGCTAAACCCTTGTGTTGTGTGTAACCTTATATATAGAAATTCATCATTTTGAAAAAAAGTCATAAATCCTATAGGTATTACAACATTGATATCCTCATCTATTGATATTATATAGATTATAATGAAGGTGTAATTAAAACCATGTGATGATGTGAGGCACAAAAATTCATTGTCATCTATCTAATATTAATGAAGGTGGATTTAAATCCATGTGATGAAGTGATGCACAAAAAATTTATTCATTTTAAAAAAAATTAAGAGATGTTCAACAACAAATATCATCACATATAGGTGGATCAGTTGCATGATATCCAAGAGGAAATGAAAATTGATTGAGTAATAAACATATAATAACACATTAGATTCATTTTTAGCATGAAATAAAATTTAATTTATCCATATCAGAAACATTGAAATGGTGATAATGGTGACCAATATTTAATGTGATCATTTAGTCTCATTTGGATATTAATGGTTACATGTTTTACACAATTAACTAGGATTAGAAGAACAAAATTAAAAATATTGGAGAAATGGTTGTCTCTATGTAAATACATTTTTTAGTGTCAAATATGAAAACCAAATTTCTACATCACGGTCGCCTTTCAGAGTTTTTTAGGATAAATGGTATATTGAATATATATAATTTAATGAATTGATATTTAAGTGTAAATATATTGACAATAAAATTGTTTTGAAACATGATGAATTTACAAAATTAGGCTTCATTAAGGATCCATTTATAATTTAGGGACATGAAAAATTAAATTTTTCGGTTCTCTGCCCATCAAATGTTCAGTGGTATATTATTTTACAAAGGGAATATAATATTATTTTAGGGGTGAGAATACTGATGATAATGAAAAATTATCTGAAATCACCCCATATATTACCTGATAACACAATGATAATAGTAATTGTGGTTTGGACATTTTTCATGTAACAATAAATGATCTGGTGGAATAGATGTGGGAAAACAATCCATTTCCCTCTTAAGTAATCAGGTAATTTTATTATTTATGAAACTGAAACAATTAAATACATTATTTTTTATATTTAATATTTAATTATATATATCATCAACATTTCTACGATTTATAACATTTTTTATATTCATTAGATTCAAATATCCATTTCTTCGAAAAGTTTTCTTTCATCATTTTTTGTCACTATTTTTTACATTATTCTTTTTTAGGATTACGATTTTATTCAATATAATGTTCATAATTACCTTTATATTATATAAAAATAATATTTTTTGAAATAAAATTTATTTACCTATAAAGTAATTGAGGTACAATAATTTTTTAATGATGATCATTTCTATAAATTTTATTTTAATTTTTATATTCACTATTTTTACTTATATGTTTTTTTTAAAAAAATATAACATTCATAGTTTTTTCGTTTTTGAATATTATAATTATTAATTATTATAATTATTTATTTATAATCCAATATAGTTACATATATATTTATTAAAATATCATATATATTTTTAAATGACCCACATGGAGACATGGGAATGGATTTTTGTATGTTATATATATATAACGTAATTATAATATTTAATAGAATTTATATTTTATTTCATAATATTTTATATAGTTCTTATTCTTCTCTAGGTAGGTTGGTAAATAATGATGGAATTTGTGGGATTACCCTTTTACAAAAACATTTCCTAACAAAGAAAGAAAAATTGTTTATAATTAACTTTATGGAGAATGACCACCCATCTATCCAACATGCAATGTAGTTTAAATTTTACCTAGATATATAAAGTCAATCTAGGATAATTATTTTATTCTATGATTTTAGGATCGTAAAATCTATGGTGAAATTTTTTTAATGGAATACCATAATGATAAAATTTCAAAATATATTTTTTTAAAACATTCAATGGATTTAATATAATGAATTTATAAATATTATATTTGTTCAATGGAAGATAACATTTATGTTTTAAGAGAAAAAAAGAATTATTAAAATGATTCTATCCTTTGATTCAAGTATATGTAAATCATTCTTTTAATGTTGAGTTATTTTTATATTTTTTGAGGTAATAGGATCAAGATCCCGGTATTATAAATGGGGATGTAGATAGGGAGACATAGAAGATTTCTTTCTCCAATTGGTAGGATTAATATATAAACTTATTTTTTTGTTCGTTGAAGAAATTATTCGTGAAATAAAGGTCAATTACATGATATCTTATTTATTTTTTATTTTGAAACTAAACTCTATAAAAACTAACGAAGAGATAGAGTATTTGAATTTTTACTTGCACACACTATCACATGGAGTGTATCCTTTAGTAGAGGATCAAATCATTGCTACTGTTTTTTTATAATATGATTTAGTGAAAGTAGAAACTAAAAATACATTACACTCAAATATCCATATCCTACTCGTCATCATAAAAAATGGAGAATCAAGATAATTAACAAAAAAGGATAAGTATATAAACAATCAAATATAGAACATAAAAAATATTATTTTCATTGATTATTTTCTTAATTTCTTCAATAATAACTTTTAATAAATTTATCCTTCTAATATATCTTTTCAAAAAATTATTCCAGTATGGCCAAAAGTAGAAAATGAGATAGGGGACCTTTATCCCTTAGTGTTGGATTTTTATTCTTTCCACCACTTTATTAATTTTGAAATAAATAGGATGTGTTAGTGGGTATTAATATGGTATCAATTTTAATAAAAACAATTATCGTTCTTTTAGTATGGGATTGATGTGGGTAGAATAAAAGTATGAACTACACTCTTTGAAGTAAGAGATAAAACATTTGAATTTGTTGATAGAGGATAAAATTAAATCATTTGTATTAGTTACTCTTGTACATGTGATGAGATATATGTAACCTACAAAGCCTTCATACACCAATATACCTTCTCATTATATCAGTCTTGACCCTGTAATGTGGGTTTAATGATGGGGAACCCTATTTTTAAATTATATAATATATAATTTTAAATCATATATGCGATTATTAACATCATTTTCATATATAGTCACCTCAGGTAAGAGTAGTGGCACATTATATTATAGATTTGACAACTCCAATGCCACTACCTAATAAGGTTTATATATTCGAATAGAGTATGGGCCATTTTTTACATTATACATCTATTCTTTGTTGTTAGCTAGCATATGAGGTATGTGATGTTTTCCAATTCTATTTATCGTTACATATTGAATATCTTATAATATTTTCATTAAATTGCCTTATACTAGATCCTATAAAGTAAAAGGAATTCATGTAATGGAAGGGAAAATTTCTTTTTCTAAAAACATTACATATTTATCATGATGTTGATGCGGTAACAATGTTATCACACAATTTTTATATGTTAAATAATTATTATATATTTAAAATGATGGAAGATGTTTTTGGAAGATATTGTACAATACATATTTTAAAATGGACATCATATATTTCATAATGTTGTTTATCTTATTGTGCACATGTTTTATTGCTTTAAAATTTAATTAAAATTCCATTATAAATTCAATTTTATTAAATAAACATGTGTTCTATTTAGATAATTATTTAATTTTCATATAAGGTATCTCTAAAATATTTCTATCCACTATGGTTTTACATTTGTTTATAATTGTATGGATCCCAAATAAATTTCAAAATTAATTAAATATGTGAACCAAGATGTTGTAATTAAATATATAAATTTATATATTAATGATTAAAAACACATAGAGTACATGATATGTTTTTACATTCCTTGACTAATAATAATAAAAAATATAATTCATATTAACTATTAATAATTTTATTATGAATTATGAATTATATTTTTTTATTACATTGTATGTTATGTATATTTCAACAAAAAAATGTAATTTGTATTGGTTATTCTCTTTATTGTGTGGTGTTGGATGAATATTTAAGAATTTATTAATTAATTCTATCTCAATATATAATTTAAGCTATTTAATCGTAATATTTCCATTTTACATAATTTTTTCAAATTTATATTTTAAATTAAAATAGGTCAGGGATTGAGTAAACTAAATATCACTATAAAGCATTTAAAACAAAAAAAATTGAATATAAAAATTTTATGTTATATAACTTTTTTATGTGTGAATAACAATATTTTTCTAGCATATATACTCTTTCTACATTTAAAATATTATTTCATAAAATTAATTTCATCATCAAAATTTGATTGAGGAATGTGGATAATAAGTTTTATGGTTAATTTATGAGATACTCAAGATGAGAATAATAGTATATTTTGAAATGGTGAATTTAGTTATAACACTTATAAACTAAAAAAATATGTAAATTTTTAAATTCATAATAAAATTTATAATAATTTATCAATTATATTTCTCTTAAACATGAAACTAATTGAAACAACATTAAAAGAATTCATACTAGTTTTTATATTGGACTAATTTAGAGATTTAGTTTCATTTAGAATTATATTCAGAAAAAATATTCTGAATGTTATGGATGAGTTTTTCTACACTTTATAATATCTCTATTTTTGTGGTTTAGTCCTAAAATTTTTTTATAGGTATGGAATTAAATATTTTTTTATGTTTTTAAAACATATAAACATTAAATGTGGGTTTTATAAAGAAATGACATCGAAATCCATTGAATAAGTTATTTCCACACATATTTTTTGTAAATCCATCATGGAAAGGAATGATTGAAGGATTCACGTGTTATATTTAACAAAACGGATATGGAAAGACTTTGAAATTTTTTCCTTTATGACATTACCTATTTTAGTTTTTTTAGGACATTGAAAGTCTAACTATTTATATCTAATGTATTACAGTCTCTTTATAACTGACATTAAAATGGAAAAAAAGATTTTGATAGTTTCATTTCCACTGGTCAATATGAGAATTTGAAAATACGGTATAGTAATTTATAACCATACTGATTTAGTATATGAGTGAAAAATCAATATTAAATCCTATTAAGGAAGAGTGGTTAACTTGTTAAAATCATTTAAATCTAAAATGATACCAATTAATTTAAATAATATGATTCACATTTGAAACATTTCCTAGAAACAACTATTGGAAAGGGAAACGCGGTGCTTATAAGTTGTTGTGAAAATATGTTGTCAACAAATACCCATGTTCAAGGGTAAAATTTTAATCCTCTAGGAGGCCATGGAATCGAAGGTAGTAATAGTAAAATACTAGAATAATGGAATATAAAAGGTGATTATTTTTAACATTAATAATAATAAACCAAATACTTAGAATTCTATATCACTAAACAAAGAAATTTATAGGATTTAAATTAATCCTTAAAAAGGGTTAATAAAAAATTGGGGATTTTTTTATTGTTGGGGACATATTGATAAAAATTGTGAGAATATGTTTCCCTTTATGAAGTGTTGATTTTTTAGATATCTAGTGTATACGAAGTCATACTATGAAGAGTCAGTGACATACATAATTTTAGAAACACTAAGATGTTGAAAAATAAGAATACGATCATATCCTTCATTGTAATTAAGTAATTCATTGAATTTATATTGTTTTCATGATTCAAATTTTAGGCATTAATTTTTTCAATATATTTAATGAAATAGAAATTACTGTTATAAAATCAAGAGGTATGTAAATTATAAAAAACATGACATGGTTTCGTTGGAAATTAGATAATTCACATTAGAATAAGATCTTGATTATTATTATAACACCTCTTTCAAATAGAATTTAGAGAGGTTATGTTATGCCTCAATGTGACCAAGATTATTCTTGAAGGAAAAAATATATTCAAGTATAACCAGGATAAAATTTTTTTGAAGGCATTGAATAGTAGAAGAACATAGATCCTTGATTGAGGGTTTTCATGTCAGCTGGTAGGAAATATTATTGTTTTTAAATATTAATGTAATGGTTTATTAAAGAGTGTGTTTCAACAACAAATGAGCTTAAATGATCTATGTAATTAAAAATACATGATTAGATGGTAATGAGATAAAGTGTATATATGTTTTATATATGGATTAATTTATTTCACATCGTTATAAGATTGATTCAACTCTGTGACTCCATACACGAGGTCACATTTAATCAATAGGGTTTTTAGTCATGGACTATGCAGCTACATTCACTGAGTTGTCTCTGATTTCACCATGTATGGTAAGTGATGACATGTTGAGGGTGAGGCATTTCAAGGATGGATTATAGCATGTTAATAAGGTATTTGTAAACAACTTTAGGGTGACATAGTTCTCTAAAGAAGTGATCAGGCACTAATAGTCGAGGGAGAAAATATAGAAAATTTATGTTTGAGTCGGTCAATGGCATTATGAAATATTCAGATAGTAGTAAGTATAAGGCCACAGCCTTAAACCTTACTTAATCTTGAGTTATTACAAGATTACACATTGAGGATCTTTTCTGGTTTAGAGTTTTAGAGAATTAGATCATGAAACTTGCATTACATTCCACATTTAAACAAAGTGGTTACATAAAAGACAATATTCATTCTTCCCATCAACGGAAACATATTTAAAATATAACACGGATTCTTTCTTGACACATCCTTGACACTATCATCACATCATGTACCTTTCCCTTAACCTGTGAAAAACATTTCAAAAACATGGGATGAGCATAAAAAGCTCAGTAAGGTTTATAAAAATATGGAAAGGAAACATGAGTTCATATATTCATAAGAATGAAATCATACTTTACCCATAAAACAAAGGCACTTTAACATACCTCATCAAACCATGAATAAATCATAGAAAACATAAGACATAAAGGTAACTTGAGGCATTCATAACATTCTTACGTGGGGAGTAACCCTCTTAGTTACGTTTGGAATACCCATCACAGTATATTCCCTAAATCTCTTCGAAGAAACCTTAACGTTTCACTCATTCGCGTTATGCAATGCATTGGAGAGCTATAACGGGCTCACCCGCCCTTAGTTTATCACGGAACCACCCGTCTTCATAATAATGCCCAAGAACCATAACATAATCATATAACATAAAACATGCATAAAGGAAACATAAAATTTCCACATTTCAATCACGAGATATCAACAAAACACATTGATATAAAAACATAATGAAAACCATTTTCAATACCAAAATAAAAGAAAAGTAAAACATGGTATTAATTTTTCTTTTAAAAAGAAGGTATGGATTGTAGAGGAAGCCAAAACTCAAATAACGGTCACAACGGCGGAGAAGTAGTTGTCTCCGCATACGTACGACAAAAACATTCCCTTTTGTCGTTTAGTAAACGCTTCGTATAAAAAAGATTCCTTTTGAATAAATGTAAAAGTCAAAAGAGTTTATACACCGTATAAAAGAAAGTTGTGTATAAAATAAAATATGCCTCAAAGAAAGGAGATTGAGATGAAGTCCCATACCACCTTGAAGCATAAAAGTTTAAACCATTAATATCCATATAAATAAATCCTTAAAACCATTTTGAAAACATGGATATTAATAAGAACAAATAATTAAAACATTTAAAATGATATTTTGGTTAAAGGGGTTTTACCAAAATTAGAGACACTTGAATACAATAATTGAGGAATAAAATTTAGTCAGAACTTTATAATATCATGAGAATAAATGTATTCATCATATAATACTTTAAAGGATACTATATACACCATATAAGAGTGAATTGGTGCATAACAACAATGAACCCTCAATAGAAATGTCAAATGTGATGAAATCCCTTATAAAGAAGGTATCCTTAAATTAAGGACAAATCAATCTCAAAAAATATGTGTGAAAAATATATATACACCCAATATAAGTGGATATTAAGTGTAAAACAATAAAAGTTCATTCTCACATATTCAATGGATGACATATTCAATGATTACAATTTGAACCCAAAGAAATCGAAATTGGGTTAAAAAGTTCCCTTGACAGCCTAACAGTATCACATCAAAATGAGTTGATGAGAGATAAAAAGTGTATCTCATCACTTGGACATAAAATTTTCATCAATAAGGATGTATGAGAACATATCCCAACATAAAAATATGTAAATTAAATGACCCAATAAAAGAAGTCTTTTAAAAAAGAGGAGGGTGAAAGGTTCCCTTACCGACTTGGGTATCTTTCAAAACATACACCCCATGAAAGAAAGACAATAGGTCATTGATGTAAATACTCATAAACGAAAGTATATTACACAAAGAGTAGAATAATGGTCAGTACATACACCACTCAATGGAATTTGTGGCAAATGTAGCATAAATCTCATGGGAATAAAAGTGAGATGAAAAATCCCTCACGAAAACTCGGCAGCCTAACGGCGCCACATAAAACATCCGAATATGGATTGATGAGATCAAATAGGGTATCTCGTCATATTAAAATATAATTTACAGAAATAGGAATATAAATGAACATCCCCCAACATTACAAATAGGAGCTTAAAAGAAGTGACATAAAGGAGAGTACTTAAAAAGAAAGAGAGAAGTTAGATCTCTTACGAAAGTTCGGCAGCCTAACGGCGCCAATCAAAACATCCAAAATGGATTGATGAGAGAGAATAGGGTCTCTCATCACATGAACATAAAAATTACAGTAGGATTAATATAAAATATCATCCCAATAACAAGAAAGATGATCTTTAAAAGGAATGACATAAAAGAGTGTACTTAAAAAGAAAGAAAGGAGTAAGATCCCTTACCTCGGGTCCGACTTGACTCGATCGTTCTTTAATCTCCTGAATAATAAACTTGAGTTAATTTATAATTCCTTAAGAACCTCTTTCAAGTTCATTATTCCTTTTATATCACTAATTACCATGTTATAAACAATATGTAATCATTAAGTTAATAATGATTGTTTTGTCGATATTTGGTTCTTAAGTCGAAAGTGGACCTCTTACAATTACATGTTGTTCGTGTGGCCAAATGTTTATTATATCCAGTATTGTATTCATGATTTATATATAATATATGTCATATATATACAGTACATGAATGAATTTATAACATTACATAATCATTTAGAGGTAAGAAATGAAATGCACCGTTCATGGAGACGGTAAGCCGTACGTACGCATGAACGATATTTTCATTTCTATTTCATATTTTATAGAATGGAATAATAATGATATAAAGGTATATTATAATTACAGTATAATATCATATATAATATCATAGTTCCATCCTTTATATGTCCCACATATGCTATTTAACGAATCAAATCACTTTGAGGGGGCGTTAGTCCGCACTTCCTTAAATGAAGATATCGCGTTTACCCATAATGGAAACCATAAAGGTATTCCCAAAATGAAAAAAAACAGAAGCTTAAGGAAAACATAAACATATTATATATCATATATAAAAATAGTGACATCATAATGGCCACCTGTGAAGGTGTTAAATGAGTATTGAACAATCATCGTTTCGGGAGGCAGAATTTCGCCATCCACGGAAACCATATGTTCTTTAACCATTTGATGTAGTTGTGTGAGATTGTAGCTCGAATAAATCTTATAACAACATCCTAGTATATTTAAGATACTGGTGTGGTTACAAAATAAGTAAATAAAAAGAGTTTATGGGGTTGGAGAAGCAAAATAAAACAAATGAACATGAGAGAATGAATTACCTTTAAAAGTGTAACTCCTTTTGATTTGAGCCTAAAGGATTCCTTTGAAAGGATTCTGCCCAAAGGGAATCCTCTAGGATGAGGAGAGGGATTTGGAGAGAGTAAATGGGCAGGGGTTGGCTGAGACAAAGGCTTGAGGAGTGTGTGAAATGAGGTAGAGGTGGGGGCCTTTTATAAGAGGAGAGGAGGGGTACTTTTGGAAAGTAAAGAAATATTACTTTATTTGAAAATGTGTTTCGGTTTCAAAAGGTCCCACATTGATATAATTCGTGGATATGGTGATAAGGCTTCGAAATCCACTCATCCAATAAGTTTTGGACATGTGTAGTTCATAGATTTTATATTATCTTTCCATTTTATTTAAATCGTCAAATAATGATGTCATCACTGCATCATTATTATGTCATAAATAATTTAATTTATTTAATGTCTAAAAATTATAAAAAAATTATATGATGTAGGAAATCTTTTTATCTTTACAATTAATATTTATAATCAAAAATATGACTTGTATAACCCCATTTAAAAATTTTTTTAGTAAAACATATCATGTTTGTGTCGATTTTACTTTTACATTAAATAAAATGTTATTTATGTCATTTCCCAACCAATGTGGATCCATGGGGTCCCCAAGTTGACCCATGGCTTTTCTTGGTCGGCCATGATACAACCAATGAGGGTAAGACATGTGTCAAGCTCATCTCATTTTATTAAAGCATTATTTTTACCTTAAACCACACTAATTACCACTAATCGCGATTAAAAACTTAATAAGTTACTATTCGCCAAAAAATTATTTTAATCTCATTGAACCACATTTTACTTCTTAATGACAACCATGTATGTCGGATTTTTGAAAATCAAAACACAATGATGGAAAAATTTCATTTAAACGGAAAATCTGTTTTATAAGTACCACTTAGTGGTTTCACTATTCATCAAAAATTGATGTTTTTCAGAAAAATCCCAAAAATTCACCCTAAGCTATATTTGATATTCTGAATTCAAAAATGAAGTCAGTTTTAAAAAATTCAAAATATATAAGTCACATTAATTAATTTAATAATTAATTCCCGTTGTCATGACAAATAGCGTGTTTTATGAAACAATAAGTATCAAAAGATTGACACTAGTTTAAGTCTGTTTTCAAAGTGAAATTGATTCCAACGACCACTATTGGATTTAATGGTAAAAATATTTTCTAATTTTACTTTAAAACCTATTCAAAATATAATATAATCATATAAATAAATTAGATTAAAAAGTGGTTTTGAATTAAAATACAACATTTTACACTATTCATTAAAAAAATGAACTTTATCGGAAAGATACCAAAAATTACACAAAGTAAATTTTGATATCCCGATTCTTAATAAGAGTTTTATTTGGTCCAAAAAAATGTTTAAGAGTGAACAAAACTATATTTAATGACGGTTCTCCATCAAAAGGTGATAAGTGAACCTTTAGTGAAAACTAGGGCATATACGCCTAAAATTGAATTCTTTCCGTATTTTAAGCCTTTATCGTTTATTGTATAAAAGTAAAAATATTTAAGAACATATATAATCATATTTTAGTTATTTCTATCCATTCCCGCCATTACAACGGCTACATGTTAACTATCATTTCGAATAATATTATTTTATTATTAGAGTGCAACGTAAGATTCCCAAGAAACTCATTGTTGCGTGTTGGGTACGCCATCGAGCATAGTGTCCCCTTTAAAGTCATATTAATATTTTATTCACATATATGGATAAATATGAAAATGTCATATTCCTTATTTACCTGGGGTGTTACATCCTTCCCCCCTTTTGGGAATTGCGTCCTCGCAATTTTAAAATTGCGCTTGGAAACATCCTTGAACGCCCCACATCGGAACAAGAGTCGGTAAAACAACCACATTAAAATAAAGGAAGATAAGTACAAAGGTCACCCGAGTTAACCCATACTAGGATTCCATGTATGAAAACATGGACATGGAGGAGAAAACATAGGGTCATGTTCTGATGGAGAGTGATAGAAAACATGTTTAGGAGAAAAATAACCATGAGAAAATCACAAACTTGTGATGGGTTAAACGGTATTTGATTCCCCAGTAGGAAAAGTTAATAGACAACATTTTTGTTTTAAGTTACTTTTTATTGAGGAATTTATTCATAAGGAAGCATAATCACTTATCATGTTGACTTTCATCTTTTACTAGATTCCTTAGTCAAACTCATATTTTTTCCAAAATACGAGTATTTAGGGAGACTTGTTCTCATTAAGAGTACTATAATCAACTTCTAGAGAATCACCTAATCCCCAAAAGAGAACTATATACATCCCATGTTTTTAGGCTTTAACCAAAACCAAAACCAAAAAGGTTAGTACAAGATCAGAAAATCCAGAAAAGGATAACCCCTTATAAAAATAAAATCTATTCTTAATCTCCAAAATTTGTCCAACAAAACCCAAAGTTCAACGAGGACCATCCGATGAACAATTTGTCCATAAAATTCTTCAAAGTAAACCAATATATGATTGAAACCAAAATATTTGAAGGATTTAGTCACATAGTCTTCCAAGTTAAATCGTAACATTTATCTCCAAACAACATCATTTGCTCCTAAAGTCTCACATTGAAAAGTAATTATCCTAATCACATATCCTCCAAAATCAACTTACTCTTAATTCATAAAATCATATAACTAAAAAGAATCAGTCAAACTAACCAGGGGATTCACGTATTCCAGTGGTAGGCGATAAATACCAGTCGCACTTTGGTTGTGGGTTCGATTCCTGCAGCATTGTCCGACGCGACGGGTTGTCACACGGTCTGCATGTTTTCCTTTTTCCAAAACTATATAATTATCAAATCATTACCCAAAAAGGGATAAAATCATCAAAAATAACCATAACATAATTTAACCTCAAATTTATCTCATGCCTTTCACTTCAATCATAACATATGGTAACCCATAATTACCTCAAAAGTAAGGATCATATAAACCCAAATGGTTCTTTATAACTATGTCCACGAAAGAAAAGATAACTATTACTTGAATAAAATTTGCCTATATTAAACATCAGGGTTACACATAATATAAAAAGTCTTCTAATGTAACCTCATCATCAAAAGAGACTTAATACTCTTAAGAATTTCACCCTAACTCTTGAATCCCTCATATGTTGACATCTTACTCATTCAACATTCTTCATGATCCATTATCCATTCCATTCCAACTTATTCCGAAATACCTCTTTCCTACAAACAAAATCATGAATCATATCCTAAGATTCCAAAATAAGAAAACAATAGTCATGAAATAGTACATACCTTTGATTGGTCATTGTCAGTTTCTTCATCCTCAATTGGAATGGAATTAGGTATTGGTAAATGAATATTGGTAAGTTCTTGGTGACCCCATTCACGAAAATTATTCATAGGACATGTGTTTTCATAATGACCATGCACACCACATTTAAAACATTCAATTGATCCCTCAGAAAGAACTTCTTTCCCTTTCCTCGAGTCAACTGGATGCTTCCTTTTTCCATGGCAGGTTCTTGCTTTATGACCTTCATTTCCACATTTATAGCATATTTCTGTCCCTTTGAAACATTTTCCTAGGTGTTTCTTTCCACATCTTTGACACATAGGTTTTTGAACACACTTACCTTTATGATTATTACCTGTACTTCCGTAGGGATTTGTTTCTTGCATATATGATTCCTTAGAGAAATCTCCAAGGTTTAGGTGGTCAATCATGACTCCAGATAGTTGGTTGAGGATAATCAAAAGAGTTCTCATTGCAGCTCCCATATCATTCAGTTGCTTTCTCAAAAAACTGTCACAGTTTCCTTCACATCCACTGTTACTTTGGTGCCTGCTAGATCCAACCATTTACTAAAACCAAAAAGGTCAGTGTGAGTATATCAACAAAACCATCATGTACTAATGAGTGAGATAGACAATAAGATATACTTACTCATTCACTTTATCTAAAACTAAGACTCTTTCTGAAATCCTAACCATTATGGTAATTGTCAATTATGCTTAATGAATACCCTAACCTCTAAAGTTGTCTAAACCAACCTCTGATTCCAACTATAAGGCCCCAACCTTAAACCTTACTTAATCTTGAGTTATTACAAGATTACACATTAAGGATCTTTTCAGGTATAGAGTTTTAGAGAATTAGATCATGAAACTTGCATTACATTCCACATTTAAACAAAGTGGTTACATAAAAGACAGTATTCATTCTTCCCATCAACGGAAACATATTTAAAATATAACACTAATTCTTTCTTGACACATCCTTGACACTATCATCACATCATGTACCTTTCCCTTGACATGTGAAAAACATTTCAAAAACTTGGGATGAGCATAAAAAGCTCAGTAAGGGTTATTAAAATAAGGAAAGGAAACATGTGTTCAAATATACATAAGAATGAAATCATACTTTACCCATAAAACATAGGCACTTTAACATACCTCATCAAACCATGAATAAATCATAGAAAACATAAGACATAAAGGTATCTTGAGGCATTCATAACATTCTTACGTGGGGAGTAACCCTCTTGGTTACATTTGTAATACCCATCACAGTATATTCCCTAAATCTCTTCGGAGAAACCTTAACGTTTCACTCCTTCGCGTTACCCAATGCATTGGAAAGCTATAATGGGCTCACCCGCCCTTAGTTTATCACGGAACCACCCGTCTTCATAATAATGCCCAAGAACCATAACATAATCATATCACATAAAACATGAATAAAGGAAACATAAAATTTCCACATTTCAATCACGAGATATCAACACAACACATTGATATAAAAAAATAATGAAAACCATTTTCAATACCAAAATAAAAGAAAAGTAAAACATGGTATTTATTTTTCATTTAAAAAGAAGGTATGGCTTGTAGAGAAAGCCGAAACTCAAATAACGGTCACGACGGCGGAGAAGTCGTTGTCGCCGCATACGTACGACAAAAACATTCCCTTTTGTCATTTAGTAAACGCTTCGTATAAAAAAGATTCCTTTTGAATAAATGTAAAAGTCAAAGGGGTTTATACACCGTATAAAAGAAAGTTGTGTATAAAATAAAATATGCCTCAAAGAAAGGAGATTGAGACGAAGTCCCATACCACCTTGAAGCATAAAATTTTAAACCATTAATATCCATATAAATAAATCCTTAAAACCATTTTGAAAACATGGATATTAATAAGAACAAATAATTAAAACATTCAAAACGATATTTTGGTTAAAGGGGTTTTACCAAAATTAGAGACACTTGAATACAATAATTGAGGAATAACATTTAGTCAGAACTTTATTATATCATTAGAATAAATGGATTCATCATATAATACTCCAATGGACAGTATGTACAACATATAAGAGTGAATTGGTGCATAACAACAATGAACCCTCAATAGAAATGTCAAATGTGATGAAATCCCTTATAAAAAGGTATCCTTAAATTAAGGACAAATCAATCTCAAAAAATATGTGTAACAAATATATATACACCCAATATAAGTGGATATTAAGTGTAAAACAATAAAAGGTCATTCTCACATATTCAATGGATGACATATTCAATGACTACAAGTTGAACCCAAAGAAATCGAAATTGGGTTAAAAAGTTCCCTCGACAGCCTAACGGCATCACATCAAAATGAGTTGATGAGAGATAAAAAGTGTATCTCATCACTTGGACATAAACTTTACATCAATAAGGATGTATGAGAACATATCCCAACTTAAAAAAATGTAAATTAAAAGACCCAATAAAAGAAGTCTTTTAAAAAAGAGGAAGGTGAAAGGTTCCTCTACCGACTTGGGTATCTTTCAAAACATACACCCATTAAAGAAAGACAATAGGTCATTTATGAAAATACTCATAAACGAAAGTATATTACACAAAGATTAGAATAATGGAAAGTACAAACACCACTCAATGGAATTTGTGGAAAATGTAGCATAAATCTCACGGGAATAAAAGTGAGATGAAAAATCCCTCACGAAAACTCGGCAGCCTAACGGCGCCACATAAAACATCCGAATACGGATTGATGAGATCAAATAGGGTATCTCATAATATTACAATATAATTTATAGAAATAGGAATATAAATGAACATCCCCCAACATTACAAATAGGATCTTAAAAGAAGTGACATAAATGAGAGTACTTAAAAAGAAAGAGAGAAGTTAGATCTCTTACGAAAGTTCGGCAGCCTAACGGCGCCAATCAAAACTTCAAAAATGGATTGATGAGAGAGAATAGGGCCTCTCATCACATGAACATAAAAATTACAGTAGTATTAATATAAAAGATCTTCCCAATAACAAGAAAGATGAGCTTTAAAAGGAATGACATAAAAGAGTGTACTTAAAAAGAAAGAGAGGAGTAAGATCCCTTACCTCGGGTCCGAATTGACTCGATCGTTCGTTAATCTCCTAAATAATAAACTTGAGTTAATTTCTAATTCCTTAAGAACCTTTTTAAAGTTCATTATTCCATTTATATCACTTATTACCATGTTATAAACAATATGTAATCATTATGTTAATAATGATTGTTTTGTCGATATTTGGTTCTTAAGTCGAAAGTGGACCTCTTACAATTACATGTTGTTCGTGTGGCCAAATGTTTATTATATCCAGTATTGTATTCATGATTTAGATATAATATATGTCATATATATCCAGTACATGCATGCATTTATAACATTACATAATCATTTAGTGGTAAGAAATGAAATGCACCGTTCATGGAGACGGTAAGCCGTACGTACGCATGAACGCTACTTTCATTTCTATTTCGTATTTTATAGAATGGAATAATAATGATATAAAGTTATATTATAATTACAGTATAATATCATATATAATATCATAGTTCCATCCTTTATACGCCCCACATATGGTATTTAACGAATCAAATCACATTGAGGGGGCGGTAGTCCGCACTTCCTTAAATGAAGATATCGCGTTTACCCATAATGGAAACCATAAAGGTATGCCCAAAATGAAAAAAAAAGAATCTTAAGGAAAACATAAACATATTATATATCATATATAAAAATAGTGACATCATAATGGCCACCTTTGAAGGTGTTAAATGAGTGTTGAACAATCACCGTTTCGGGAGGCAGAATTTCGCCATCCATGGAAACCGTATGTTCTTTAACCATTTGATGTAGTTTTGTGAGAGTGTAGCTCGAATAAATCTTATAACAACATCCTAGTATATTTAAGATAATGTTGTTTTTACAAAAGAAGTAAATAAAAAGAGTTTAGGGGGTTGGAGAAGAAAAATAAAACAAATGAACATGAGAGAATGAATTACCTTTAAAAGTGTAACTCCTTTTGATTTGAGCCTAAAGGCTTCCTTTGAAAGGATTCTGCCCAAAGGGAATCCTCTAGGATGAGGAAAGGGATTTGGAGAGAGTAAATGGTCAGGGGTTGGCCGAGCCAAAGGCTTGAGGAGTGTGTGAAATGAGGTAGAGGTGGAGGCCTTTTATAAGAGTAGAGGAGGGGTACTTTTGGAAAGTAAAGAAATATTACTTTATTTGAAAATGTGTTTCGGTTTCAAAAGGTCCCACATTGATATAATTCGTGGATAAGGTGATAAGGCTTCTAAATCCACTCATCCAATAAGTTTTGGGCATGTGTAGTTCATAGATTTTACATTATCTTTCCATTTTATTTAAATCGTCAAATAATGATGTCATCGCTGCATCATTATTATGTCATAAATAATTTAATTTATTTAATGTCTAAAAATTATAAAAAAATTCTATGATGTACGAAATATATTTATCTTTCCAATGAATATTTATAATCTAAAAGATGACTTGTATAACCTCACTTAAAAATTTTTTTAGTAAAACATTTCATGTTTGTGTCAATTTTACTTTTACATTAAATAAAATGTTATTTATGTCATTTCCCAACCAAAGTGGATCCATGGGGTCCCCAAGTTTACCCATGGCTTGTCTTGGTCGTCCATGATACAACCAATGAGGGTAATACATGTGTCAAGCTCATCTCATTTTATTAAAGCATTATTTTTACCTTAAACCACACTAATTACCACTAATCGCGATTAAAAACTTAATAAGTTACTATTCACCAAAAAATTATTTTAATCTCATTTAACCAATTTTACTTCTTAATGACAACCATGTATGTTGGATTTTTGAAAATCAAAACACAATGATGGAAAAATTTCATTTAAACGGAAAATCAGTTTTATAAGTACCACTTAGTGGTTTCACTATTCATCAAAAATTGAAGTTTTTCAGAAAAATCCCAAAAATTCACCCTAAGCTATATTTGATATTCTGAATTCAAAAATGAAGTCCGTTTTACAAAATTCAAAACATATAAGTCACATTAATTAATTTAATAATTAATTCCCACTGTCATGACAAATAGCGTGTTTTATGAAACAATAAGTATCAAAAGATTGACACTAGTTTAAGTCTGTTTTCAAAGTCAAATTGATTCCAACGACCACTATTGGATTTAATGATAAAAATATTTTCTAATTTAACTTTAAAACCAATTCAAAATATAATCTAATAATTTAAATAAATTAGATTAAAAAGTAGTTTTGAATTAAAATACAACATTTTACACTATTCATTAAAAATGAACTTTATCGGAAAGATACCAAAAATTTACAAAAAGTAAATTTTGATGTCCCAATTCTTAATAAGAGTTTTATTTGGTCCAAAAGAATGTTTAAGAGTGAAAAAAACTATATTTAATGACGGTTCTCCATCAAAAGGTGATAAGTGAACCTTTAGTGAAAACTAGGGCATATACGCCTAAAATTGAATTCTTTCCGTATTTTAAGCCTTTATCTTTTATTGTATAAATGTAAAAATATTTAAGAACATATATAATCATATTTTAGTTATTTCTATCCATTCCCGCCATTACAACGGCTACATGTTAACTACCATTTAGAATAATATTATTTTATTATTAGAGTGCAACGTAAGATTCCCAAGAAACTCGTTGTTGCGTGTTGGGTACGCCATCAAGCATAGCGTCCCATTTAAAGTAATATTAATATTTTATTCACAAATATGGATAAATATGAAAATGTCATATTCCTTATTTACCTGGGGTGTTACAGTAAGCGAGGTCAGAATGAGTTCTATCAGGGCAGTTAGGCCAAGTTCTCAGCTAGACCACCACGTGGAAGTACATCAGTGGTATTCTTTTAGTGGGGGAAGCCAGGGGATGTCATGAAATTTTGTGATAGGCCTCCAAATGAGTGTCGGGCTTGTGGACAGGTCGGACTTCTTGATAGGTTCTACAGGAAGCCTTCGCTGATTGCTGGAAAGTAGGGACTAGGACAGACTGTGGCATCTAAAGTTGGTTTATGTTCGGTACCAGGAGAGGGTAGTCGAAATTCAACATCACATGGAGAAAATATAATAGATAGTGGGACTCATCTGATGGGTCAGTGGCTAGTGAATAGTGTAGTATCGTTGAGAGGACAGGCTTCAGGAAGTCGTCTCTCAGGCCAGGTTTGAGCTATGGAGCTGCCAGGGACTGAGTAAGATGAGGAGCTGACGACTGTTAGAGTTACACCACAGGTGTTTCTGTGTTATATTTTTTACTTTTTTTGGGTGGAAAGTTAAGGCATGCCGGTTTTGAGTGCAAAAGGTGCTTAAGATTTATGTGGACTGACCATATTCTGGTCAGTGGGTTTGGCACCATAGAAAGTGCATGATATATTTATTTATATGTATGAGGTGCTTGGCATTAGGGAAACCATGGGATCCCAGTTACCAAAGGTGCCTTAGGAATCGATGCATCGAGGATGCAGGCTACTTGTGGTGCAAGGCATTATTTTTTTTAGCTTCCATGGGTTGCAGGACCTCATTGAGGAAAACACTGTTGTAGTGCAGATAAGTAGGTTTTCAGAAGTGATAGAGGTGCCCCGATGGGGTGTGAGGGTGGCGATGAGTCAAAGGAGGGACATGATTCTAGAATCCAGTGAGTGAACAGTTGTTTGATTTAATCTTTTAGAAAATGTTTTCCCTGAATTTTTTTGTTCGCCATCATCGGAAAAGAAATTCAGGGATGTATTTATTTAATGGGTGATGATTGTAAGAACTGAGTGTTTCTAATTTGGTATGGTTTTCATTATCATTTAATTTTTGTGTCATTTCTCTAAATCTAGAAAGAATCAATAATTTTGTAAATTTTATGGATACACACTACGTACTCCTAATTAAACGATGTTTACCCTTGGTGGTGTGGGGATTCCATACATGGTGTGTGGGCATGTTAGATGGATAGAAATTTTTAACCAATTACATGCTATGTAATCCTTGTACATGTTGTTTATTCTAGTCATGAATGAGGGATATACATGGCGTGTTGGTTAGTCAACAAGGAAGAGAAGAAAAACCTTGTACATGTGGTGTACTTCTTAGTACCTGATGTGTACTCAAGTCTACAGGATCATGAATACATATCGGCAGAAAAGTGGCCACCATATGAATATTAAAATAATATAGATAGTGTGTAGTACTATGTACACATTCCGTATTTTCAAATTTCCCCTAAATGAAGAAGTAGCTCATTTTTTAGGTTCTACATAGAAACTCCTCCCTTCAAGAAGCTAGGACATCATATTGGTTCCATTTCTTCATCTGCAGTCAGATTTGAACCATGTTGGATAAATCGGAACCCCCTCGATAAGGCCTTGATTCCCCTTCATCTTTTTTATTGATACTTCTTCACAACCAAGTTATGAAGGGTTGATTTTTTTTACAGTTTTGTATATCTACTATTTTTTAGGATGAATTAGAGGCTATTATTGGAGAAGTATCATCATACTAGTAGAAGGTAGTTGGTGCATACATCTTTTTGTGTTTTTGTGGTCATTTGGGTGGCGCGGTGTTTGGCGCATCTTTGGGTATTTTTGAGCATTTCCTGTTTTATATGCTATTACATATAAAATTTATTATTATACATTTTAGATTCCTTTTAATATGCTCTTTACCTGTTTTTCATGAGTGTCCCCGAGCGAGGGGTCATTGCTCAAATGGGGAATTTTGGATGAGTATGAAAAAATGTGTTAAAATGAATTATTTTGATATAACTATTGAGTTTAATATGTTAAAGTATAATATGATTTTTTTGCACTCTTTAATGACCTCAGTGATTGTATGGGACATCACATGGATAGTGAAATTGTACTATTTAATTTTTTTCATTGTTAAAAGTGATTATTTTGATTATTTATGTAATTTCTAAATTTCATGTGTTGGAACCCCTTTGGTATGTATTCGGTGTGGCATAGATATTCTTAAGATATGTTGATCATAGGTTGGGATTTAACCGAATTACTACGGGTGATGTTGACCATGAGATTAGGCATCTTAGACATCCATATTGAGGTAGTGAGACTATTACGTTGTGCCCAAACTAGGTTTCTTAGATATGACATCCATCATATACGTAGTGGCATGGTCACAGGGGCATGAAGTTCTAGAGTTGTTGTGGCTTGTGTACTATTTTGGTGATTACCTCTCATTTTTGATTTGAGTACTATGCACAAAGATAGACTCTGTGATGATTTGGTTTTGAAAACTAATGTGGTTAGAGGGACCTGATATTTGTAGTTTATGTATTATGTGTTTAGGGATTCATTCCAAAGGAAGCCATGGGGAAATCAAGGATTCTTCAAAAGATAGTGATGAGGCTATTAGGATGGTGGATGAGTCACACCATCATTGAGGTCATGGGTCAGGACAATTTATATGAGGGCAGATATTGTTGTCCCTCTGGTTACGTTATTTTAGGGTAGACAACACTTTCCCTCCGGTTAATTATATGAGGGAAGACATCACTATTCCTCCATGTTACTTCTGTTGGGGAAAGCCTTTGGGATTTCGGTACCTTGATACAAGCACTAGTGCAGAAAATGTTATTTACATCACCATTTTTAAGTCGGTTATATATAACCGACGTGGTAATATGTGAAACGTGGTTTTTTACATCGGTTATTTTATAACCGACTTAAAAAATCAGGGACTAGATTTTTAAGGTCGGTTATTTTAATAACCGACGTTAAAAATCGCGCGCATTTGTTTTTTGCATCGGTTATAAATTAACCGACCTAAAAAACGAAAGTGTGGGGGTCTTTTAGGTCGGTTATTTGATAACCGACATAAAAATTGAGATACCTACGAGTTTTTTACGTCAGATATAAATTAACCGACGTAAAAAACCAATGCACGGGGGTTTTTTACATCGGTTATTAGATAATTGACATAAAATACGCGGCTTTTAAGGCCTTTTTGACGTCGGTAATTTTATAACCGATGTAACAAAACAACCCACAGAATGTTTTTTACGACGGTTATACAATACCGGACGTAAAAAAATATGATTTATGATGTCTTTTTTACGTCGGTTATTATAATAACTGATGTTTTTAATGTAAGAAAACATGTTATAGTTTCGGTTATTAAATAACCGACATTATATAACATTTAAAAAATTAACAAGACACATGGATTGTCATTTACGATTTTTCGATCGACAGTCCGGCGGCTCATCTCTCTCACGCGGTAAACCCTAATCAACTCGTCCATCTCGATGCTTTAAACTCATTTTGCCTTCATCATTTATCATATTTACTCTCATCGGATCTATCATATCAACTCGCATCACTCAAGTAATCCTTACACAAATTTATTTCATTCATTTTTTCCCCGGATAGTCTATATTTATGTTTTGTGATTTTTGTGTTTAAACTATGTAAGATTCTTCGATGTCAAACCCTCTTACCTCTTTTTTCCATCATCATCTTATTTATCATCCCTAGATCTATTAGATCGACTCGTAATATTCATGTAATACTCAACTACTTCTATTTAGTTTGTTTTTGTCTCGCAAATGCCCGGCATTGATGGTAATTTTTGTTGTCATTGACAACTAATGATCTCATTCACCTATATTACCGCATTGAATGGTTATTGATTAAATGTACGAATTAGGAAATGATATTTCATGTGTTTTTGCAACTTATGTTTATCCTATTTTATTTGAGAATCTATTAGACATATAATTTAATGGCTGTTGACCTCTATGGCCCTTCGATGCATCGTTATGTCTCATGATTCCAAATAAAAATGGGTTCTGCTGAGGGTTTACCCGAGTATTTTATGAGGCCATGGCTAAGGCCTTGACAATATGTTTAAGATTTCTAGAATTATCCATTACCTCATCATGATATTAGTTATCGAGAAAACTTGTGATCATTTGACTAGTTGAATATCAATGATTATTTTTAATTATCATACGATCATTTAAGTAGCCATATTTAATAATATTTAATTCCATCTATTTCATGCTGAAGTATATATTAAATTCATCTGTTTTTAGTTGTTCACCATGCCTAGTATTTATATGTAAACCATTGTTCGGGGGGTTGTCTGGGGTTTGGGGAGTTGTCCAGAGGGTTGGGGTGTCCAGGGGGTGTCCAAGGGGGTGGGTAGGTGTGGGGGGCTTTCCAAGGGGATGGAGGCCTATCCAGAGGGGTTTGGGGGTTATCTGGGGGTGGGGGTTGTCCAAAGGGTTGGGGGTGTCCAGGGGGATGCCCAAGGGGGTCGGGGGTGGGGGTGGTGTCTAGGAGGGGTGGGGGTGCATCTTGGAGGGGTGGGGTGATGTCCAGGGGGTGGGGGCTGTCCAAAGGGTGGGGGTGTCCAAGGGGTGTCCAAGGGGGTTGGGGGTGGGGGTGGTGTCTAAGAGGGGTGGGGTGTTGTCTAGAGGGGTGGGGGGATGTCCAGGGGTGGGGGATGTCCAAGGGGTTGGGGGTGTCCGGGGGGGTGTCCAAGGGGTGGGAGGGTGAGTGGGGTTGTCCAAGGGGGTGGGGGCATGTCCAGAGGGTTTTGGGGGTAGGCCGGTGGGGTGGGGGGTTGTCCAGGGGGTTGGGGTGTCCATGGGGTGTCCAAGGGGGTGGGTGTGTGTGTGTGTGGGGGGGGGGGGGGCTGTCCAAGGGGGTGAGGGCCTATCTAGAAGGTTTTGGGGGTTCTCCGGGGGTGGGGGTTGTCCAGAGGGTTGGGGTGTCCAGGGGGGTGTCCAAGGGGGTATGGGGTGTGGATGGTGTCCAGGCGGGGTGGGGGTGCTGTCTTGAGGGGTGGGGGCTGTCCAGGGGGTGGGGGGGCTGTCCAGAGGGTTGGGCGGTGTCCGGGGGGGTGTCGAAGGGGGTGGGTGGGCGTGGGTGGCTGTCCACGGGGGTGGGGGCCTGTCCAGAGGGTTTTGGGGGTTGTCCGGGGGGTGGGGGTTGTCTAGAGGGTTGGGGCTGTCCAGGGGGATTGACTTCTACATTGTGGTTTATGAGAGTATGACATGATGATTGTGTCGTGATGATTGGATTTACATTGTGATTTTCTCCATCTGAATTTTTATTTAAAATATGATTTTATTCTGAGGTTTACTCCATTTTCTCCAATTTTCTATCAACCATGTAGGTTCCATGGTTTTCTTTTATTCAATGGAATTTAAAACTGTTTTATCTAACTATATTTTGTTTTAATAATAATATTCATGCATATTTTTTTAAATACGCATCGATTTGTTTTATATTTCAAAATTGTTTTACATTCAAATTATGATTTTTCTATATAAACTTATATTTGTCTTATAATAAAAATATATATATTTTTTATATTATTTCTAGATAATAATGAGTCGAAGTTGGATTACGGCACATCTAATGAGTAATGAATATGAGGAAGGTGTTGATGCCTTTTGGAATTTTCTAAAGGAAATGTTCCATGTAGTGACATTTTTTCTGTCCATTCCTGAAATGTTTGAATATGAAGAAGTTGAGAAGTAGAGAGATAAAATATCTTCTGATATGTCATGGATTTAATCCGAGTTACAACCCTTGGATTTGGCATGGTGAAACTGGACAAAATGTCACTGATGATGATGATTCACAAGATGGTAACTCCGATAGAATTGAAGAAATGATTCGCGATATTGTAGGAGAACAAATTGAGATAGAACAGACAGTTGCGCGTCTATATGGTGATGTTCAAAACCCATTATATCTCGGTTGTAAATATTTTACTGTTTTGTTGGTAGTGTAAAGATTGATTAACCTGAAGGTGAAACATGTATGAAGTGAGAGAAGTTTTACATATCTGCTACAATTGATGAAATACATTCTTCCAAAAGATAACGATCTTCCATATTAACATTACATGGACAAGAAAATATTATGCCTGATGGGATTGGGATACAAGAAAATACATGCATGTACGAATGACTACATTATATATAGGAAGGAATATGAATTTCTGTCAGAGTTTCCAAAATGTGGGGAATCATGGTATAAGATGAAAGAAAAATCACAGGCTGATGTATAGATTACAAAGCTCCCATCAAAGGTATTTTGGTATCTTCCTATAATTCATCGTTTCAAACGTTTATTTTATAATTCACATGATGCAAAAAGGATAAGATGGCATGCTGATGAGCGGGTATGTGATGGAAAAATACTTCATCCAGCTGATTGTCCACAATGGAAGAAAATTGATGCGCAATATTCTACATTTGGAAATGAAATATGAAATCTCAGAGTAGGGTTGTGCACAGATGGAATGAATCCATATCGAACCCCCAGTAGCACACATAGTTTATGTCCTATTTTATTGGTAATTTACAACCTCTCTCCTGAAGTTTGTATGAAGTGAAAATATTTCATGTTGAGTATAATGATCTCGGGTACAAATCAACCCGGCAATGGTATTGATGATTTCTTGTCACCGTTTATTGATGATTTGAAACTGTTATGGGCTGATTGTATTAGGTTGTATGATTCTTATAAAATGGAATATTTTCCACTGCATGTAGTGCTTCTATTCACTATAAATGACCTCCCAGTGTATGGAAATTTGTCTGGATACAGTTTTAAAGGGCATAAAGCATTTCCAATTTGCGAACAACAGACGTCATATTGTCAATTGCATCATGGGAGGAAAACAGTGTGCATGGTTCATTGAAAGTTTTTGCCTATGTCTCACCATTATAGAAGACTAAAAAAGGCATTCATTGGCTCACAACAATTTGATACTGCTCCAAAACCTTTATCCACGGATCTGTATTTTGGGAGGGTGAAAAACCTTGATGTGACAATGGGAAAGACACAGAAATTAGGTAATGATAGAATATTTGGAAGAAAAGGTCAATATTTTTTGAGCTACCATATTGGAGGTATCATGAAGTTAAACATAATATTGATTTCATGCACGTGGAGAAGAATATATGTGATTGTTTGATTGGAACATTGTTAGATATTAAAGGAAAGACTAAAGATGGGTAGAATGCATGATTAGTCTTTCTATCAATGCGAATACGTTTGGAGTTAGCTCCCACTCCTAAATGAAGACGAAAATTTCTTCCCCCAGCTTGTCATACATTATCGAAGAGGGACAAAATTATCTTTTGTCAGTGTCTTCAAGATATCAATGTGCATCAAGGTTATTCTTCAAATGTAAAAAAACATTTCTCACTGAAGTACTAGAAGTTGATAGGAATGAAATCACATGATTGTCACATCATGATGCAACAAATTCTACCAGTTGCATTGCATGGAATATTGCCCATTCGTGTCAGAAAGACTGTGATGATGTTGTGTTATTTTTTCAATTTAATTTGTAAGAAGGCGATTGATGTGAATGCTTTGAACATTTTGGAAAAGGATTCAATTTTTATACTTTGTCAATTGGAAATGTATTTTCCTCCAACTTTTTTTGATATAATGGTGCATTAAATGATTCATCTGGTTCGAGAAATAAATCTTTGTGGACCTGTATATCTTCGTTGGATGTATCCTTTTGAAAGGTATATGAAAATATTAAAGGGGTATATTAAAAATCCATATCGACATGAGGCCTCCATTATTGAAAAGTATATTTCTGATAAGGTAGTAGAGTTTTGTACGAGCTACATGGCTGTGGCACAACACATAGGTTTCCTTCCATATCTCCATGAATGAGTAAATAATGAGGGAAAGGGGATTCGTGGTTTGAAAGTCAAATCATTGTCATTCTAACAGATGAAGAGGTTAGAATCATACATCTTGAATAACATAGCTGATGCTCAACCGTATACCACATTTCATATTAATGAGTTGAAACAATGTCATCCAAAGAAGAATGAAATGTGGATTTTGAATGAGCACAACAAAACTTTTTAGTCATGGATTAAAAAGACATTGCCTGGTAGATTAGATGTATCAGAGACATTAAAATGGATTGTGGGTGGTCCATGTTTAAATGTGATAACATGGTCCGGTTATGAAATTAATGGCTATACATTTCATATAAAAGATCAGGACAAAAGAAGTGCAGTTCAGAATAGTGGTGTATTGGTGTTTGCATAAGTAATGCATTTTTCGAGTGCTAAGGACAAAAACCCAATTTCTACATCAAGTGCATATTATGGAGTGATTGAAGACATATGGGAGGTTGATTACTTTAAAATTAATGTTCCTATTTTTAACTGTAAATGGTTTATCGGGAACAACAGTGTCAGACACGATGAATTTGGAATGACACTTGTTAATATGAATAGATTGGAAGACACAGCTGATTCTTTTATAATGGGAACACATGAAAAACAAATTTTCTATGTAGTAGATCAATCAGATATGCAGTGGGATTTTGTTTTACAAAGGACAAAACAATATGTTGGTGAGGATGAATTTGATGAAGATGTTGATTTATGTGAGATTCCTACTTCCATGGAATGATTAACAAAACATAATGATGAGCATGTTGAAGACATGGGTTGTACCATAAAGAACTATCACGATGATGGAATTTGGGAAAAAAATCCATTTGTACATTCCTAAAATTAAAGGTAACATATTTTTATTTTTTGTTTACATTTATTTTTTTCATAAATGTTAGATATTGTAAGTTTTTTATTTATTAAAACATGTTTTAAAACATAATAAGTATATGTTTTTGTTTGTTTTCAGTTTGTCTAGTTTACTTTATCTTGTTTACCATTACATGAATTATATATCTATTATTTTTGTTCAGTGACAATTACTTTACCATGTTTAACAGGTTTACCATGTTTACCATGTTTACCATGTTTACCATCTTGACCATATTTTACATCTTTACCATTGTTTAACATGCTTACCATATTACCAATGTTTACTATTACGTAACTTAGTAAACTTTTCTATTTTCTGATTACAGTAGTATTAAAATATTTGAATTTGTATGTATTTGAACTAATGTTTGTTTTTTTGATTTGAAGGATAATGAAAGATCATTCAGTTGATCAACCACATGATTCTGGAGATGATCATATTGGTCATACCTCTGTGGAGGAACATTCAAATGTTCCTATTATGACAAAGAGTTCAATGGTTGGTAAACGTGGGTGCACACGTTTACCAAAATTATCAGTTGCCCATACGCAGGATCAGAGGATAGTCATTGAGTTTGATGATGATGATATTCCTAGAGGTCCAAATGCAAAAGATTTTAAGAGTTTTGTAGCAACTCAGGCTAAGAGAAAAGTAAGCAGTCTATATGATGACTGGAGAAGTGTGGATAAAGTGATAATCTCTCAGTTGTGGGAGACGATTTTGGTAAGATCTTTTGATATTATTTGAATATTCTTTAAATGTTTCCAGTATATATAATATGTTTGACCTCTTCTTTATCAGATGACATTTGATATTCCTGACACTAGAGGAGTCAGGAAGATATGCTTATCGCGGGCTTCCAGGATATGCAGGGATTTCAAATCAACCCTCTCATCTGAATTCATTTATAGTCATAGGTTTCATGACAATCCATGTCGTATATATCCTTTTATAGATGAAGACACATGGAGGCAGTTTTTTGAAAGTTGAAGAAAAGAGTCATTTTTGGTAAGGGCAGTGTAAACATTTATAATATTTCTTATATATATGATGTTATTAACATTTTTTAATGATTTCTTATTCTTAATTTACAGCAAACAAGGAAAGATCATCAGGTGATCCAATCTAAAAATGTATACCCTCATAGTTTAACTTAGGGAGGGTATTCATTTTTGGAAGAACAAATGATGGCAGAAAAATTTCAACAACTAGGAGATGAGTCTTCATTCTTTGGAGAGGTGGCACCTCCCGCCCCTCCATCTAGACATTAAAAATGGAAGAGAGATCAGAACGGAAAAAAGGGCAATATCTTTCGGAAGAATCGAGAATCATAGCTGAGAGGATTTCAAGATATCTATTTTATTTATTTAAGTTAACCATTTTCTTTATATAATTTCAATCATTACAGAAATGTCCAATTAATTAATACAGGACTCTCTTGAGGAGCAGAGCTCATATGGGACATTTATAGCTACCTGGAAGGAAGATATTTTATCTGTAGCATTGGGAAGGCCCGAACATCATGGTTGTGTAAGAGGATATCTGGCAGGTGTATCGGTAAGAAAATTGTGTCCACGTTCTTCAGCTTCAAACGTTGTGGGGGTTTATAACAAAAATAGAATCCTTGGAGGCTGAAGGTCATAATATTAATGCGACGATGGAGGACAATATTAGAGCGTCGGTGCAGTCTATGTTTGCAGACATGCAAATATAATTTCAAACTGTAGCTCCCATTCCTCCACCTCCCCCTGTAGACACCATTATTTATCCTCCACCTCCGCCAGTAGCTCCAACTCCCCCACCTCAGCTTGCTGACCCAAGGTTTTATCCTACTCCTCCTCCACAGCTTCCTACTTATTACGAGTTGTATGTTGATGATTCTCGACATCATATAGTATCATATGGGTTGGAATATTGTATAATAGATACAGTTCATCATAAAAAATTAGAGGTAGAGAATCACAGGGTCACTGTATAGGATATTATAGATAGATTAGCTACCATTACCTACAGATGAGGTGGCAACAGTTGGACATAGTATTGGCCATTTTTTAATTAGGCCATCCAGACTTCTTCAACTAATTAACATAGAGGTATGAATTTTATATCTTTTTTTTTTTTTTTTATTAAAGTTGTTTTGTCATTTGAAAGGTAATATATTTTTCAATTTATTTTTACAGGAATACTTCAAAGGTAATGAAATACTATATAGACAACAACAAAGACAAATGGTTATGACATCAGATACAGATTCTAGTAGTCTTGACAGATTGTCCAGATATTCAAATTTGTTGGATGTTCATTATGAGTTTCCAATGGAAGCTCATGTTTGTGGATGTGAAATAAATGTGGGGATTATGAAAACTGCTATCATGGAGCTTGTTACTAGAGATAAGTTCATCATCAACATGGTGTAATGTTTTTCCATGTACGTCTTAACACCTTTTCCCTGTGTTATATTTATTAAAAATGTATACTTTTGTCTGTTTTGTATTTGGTATCTTTATAAAATTTGTCAGAGGAATGAGCTGACAGATGTATATGGATTCATTGACCTGAAATTTATTTCCCCCGAAGCATGTATATTGGATGAGGAACAAAGAATGAATTATATTGCTGAATGACTTGAAAATAATATAGTCACACAATGTTGGATGATGCCTTTTTTGAGAGGTAAGAAACACATCTCTCTCAATGAGTTAATTATCTTTTAACATAAAAGCCCACTAATGTTAAATTTCATTTTATCAGTGATCATTGGATGTTAGGGGTTTTTGCCGAAGGGAGAAAGAACTTTATTGGATATGCTCTGTCCATGCAGATGTGTGGGAAAGTTTTAAGAATATATTGGAAAACTAAGATTCAATTTCTCTATAGTTTTATATATTATAATGAATTTTAAATTCACCCCATTAGTATTTTTTCTAACAGGGAATGGGCCTACTTTTGAAAAAACACAAAGAAAAGGAATGAAAATATCAAATATGTAAATGAAAAAGTAAATATCCATTTATAATTTGTACTTTTTGATTTATTACAATAAAATAATATATTGAATTTAAACTCATTAAAACAGAATTTTCATGAACAACAAGGCGTCATCGAATGCGGATATTATATGTTAAGATTTATATATGAAATAATAACAACTGGGACTGTTGTGAATTTTTACTTGGTAAGATTTCCTCTTAAACATTTCCATAATATTTCAATTTGATTTATTCATTATACACGTTAACTACTATCCTTTTCATTTGTAGCTTTTTGATGACCCTCAACCCTATAATGCTGAAGACATCAAACACTTACAAGTGGAGTGGTCAAATTATTTTACAGGTTTGATTAGAATTTAGTTGTTTGTAATGTAAAATGTAATTTTGAATATTGTCATTGTAATTGTATATTTGGTAGTCATTTTGGATGGATTTAGTTTTTTTTGAACTTGACAGTGTATGTTTTGAATGTTATATATGTGAATGTTTAATTTTTCTCAACTTCTTCTTTTGGTCTACTAATGACGGTTTTTCTGGTATGGATTCTGGTCTGGGGGGAGGGGTTTCAATGGTGTGGGGGTGTTCAGTGGGGTTGGGGGTGTCCAGGGGTCTAGGAGGTCTGTCCGGTGGGGTGGGGGTGGGTATACATGAGAGTGGGGGGATGTCGAGGGGAGTTTGGGGCTGTCCATGGGGTTCGGGGCAGTCCAATGGTGTAGTGGGGGCTCCAATAGGGTGGGGGAGGGCTGTCCAGGGTGTGGGGGGTATACATGAGGATGGGGGGTTGTCTCGGGGTGTTTGGAGTTGTCCAGGGGGTCGGGGGGCAGTCTAGGGCTGTGGTGGGGGCTTTCAAGTGGGGTGAGGGGGTGCTGTTCAGGAGGGTGGGGGGTTGTAGAGGGGTGTTTGGGGCTATCCAGGTGGTCGGGGGGGGGGGGGGCAGTCCAGGGGTGTATTGGGGGCTCCAATGGGATAGAGCTGTCAAGTGGGGTGAGGGGGTGAGGGGGTGCTATTCAGAAGTGTGGGGGCAGTCCAAGGATGTGCTAGGGGGCTCTAATGGGGTGGGGGAGGGTTTTCCATGGTGTGGGGGGTATACATGAGGGTAGGGGTTGTCCCGGGGTGTTTGGAGCTGGCCAGCGGGTCGGGAGGCAGTCCAGGGGTGTGGTGGGGGATGTCAAGTGGTGTGAGGGGGTGAGGGGATGTTGTTAAAAAGGGTGGGGGGGGGGGGGGGGGTTGTCGAGGGGTGTTTAGGGATGTCCAGGGGGTCGGGGGAAATCCAGGGGTGTGGTGGGGGCTGTCAAGTGGGGTGATGGGGTGAGGGGGTGTTGTTCAACTGGGTGGGGGGTTGTCAAGGGAAGTTTTGGGCTTTCTAGGGGGTCGGGGGGCGGGGGCAGTCTAGGGGTGTGGGGAGGGGGGGCTCCAATGGGGTGGGGGAGGGCTGTACAGGGGATATACATGAGGGTGGGGCTATCAAGTGGGGTACATTTTATATGTTATCAATGTAAATTCTTAAATTTTCTTTAGTTCATGTTTTGATCTCCTTTTGTTTTTGTGGTACGAATTATTGATTTGGTTTCTGGTTGATTTTGCGGGAGAGAAAAGGATTTCAGTCCATTTTTTTAAAAACAAATATGTCTTCCACATCGTTTATTTTATAACCGACGTGATAATGAAATCGAGAAGTTTTTATCACGTCGGTTTTTTTCATAACCGACGTGATAAACACCCGTGGCATAGTTTATCACGTCGATTATGTAATAACTGACATGATAAAGGTCCTAGGAAATGATTTATCACGTCGGTTATTCAATAACTGACGTGATAAACCCCCCCCCCCCAGACTGGTTTAGAATATCGGTTAATATATAACTGATGTGATAAACCAATGACCAGGAGTTTATAACATCGGTTATTTAATAACCGACGTCATAAACCCCCCCTACACATGTTTATAACGTCAGTTATTGTATAACTGACGTGAGAAATCCCCCCCCCCCCGTTTATCATGGCGGTTATATAATAACTGATTATATACCCCCCCCCACGAGTATTTTCACGTGGGTTATTAATTAACCGACGTGATAAACACCGCGATTTTATGTTTGTTACGTCAGTTTTTAACGAACCGATGAAAAAAAATGTTATTTATAACGTCGTCTGTATTAACGTCGGCTAAAAACCGACGTAAAAAATGAAAAATAACATATGTAAATAACGTTTTATGCACTAGTGATGAAGTTTCAGGAGGCACAAGGTGCTGAGTTATATGATTGAGGACAATCAGAGGGTTCACCGAGAATTTATGACAATAGGGGTACATGGTCCATGGCACAAGCAATCTTTTTTACTTCAGATATTTCAGTTTTGGCCGAAGCAGGTGACACTCCATCATGGATTTTGAACTCTTGTGGATTTTATGTTTATTTGCAGATCATATTTTTTAATACATTCTTTATAAATTAATTCCTACTTAAAAAATTATATTTGGTACACATCACTGGGTGGTATCCTACTGAGATTTGTCTCACAGCCTGTACGGGCCCTTCGGGGCATGTGTAGACTTTATTGATTTAAATTATGTAATGTGATCAGCCTCAGGAGCAAGATCATAATGTTGTTTTATATGGTGATGTTATAGACCATGCGGTCATTCTTAGATGGAGTTTCTTGTTTTGTTTCTATTTTTTTATATTAGTATGTTTACATGTTTTGTAGCTATATTTGGTTAGCCATTGTATCCCATTTATATATTTACTTTCTATAGATGCATGACTTGTCTGTTCTTATAGTTATTTCAAGTGGATTAGTATTTATTTTATTTATATCCCGATGTAGTATTTTATCATTATTGCTTCCAATTTTTATTACTATTGAATGTGCTTCTATATTATGGGTCTTGTTCGAGTCTTCAGAGCCATTTATTTCCACATAATTATATATATTATTACTCAGAACAGTATCATTATCATCTTTTGAGAGGGTATAGCCTCCCCAATATACCCATTCAGAACCTCACTGCTAGTCATCTAACATTGGCGTTCAGGAAGGTGCGCATAAGGTTGTAATACCCGACCCATTTTGCACTGTTTGGGTGGATCTTCAGGTCTAGGACGTTATAGAGTGGTTTTAAAGGTATTTTTGATATGGATTTTGTAGCATTTTTTCACTCAATAATAATGATATTGAGAAATATGTTTTTATTTCTGCTGGTTTACTATTTAGGATATGGTAGACTGAAGATAGGTTGTTATTGGAACTGGTTTTCTAGCTTGTGATTATGTGCCTGTAGCCCCAGGTACGAGGGATGGACCATGTTTCTAGGGGTGGAATTGTTGATTTCCTTTTTCTCAGAATACAGTTTATATTATTTTCACTTAAGTGGCTCACTTGGTGTGTGATGTCATTAATTTTGATATGTGACCATTGACATGATGTGGTAACGGATAATTGGACCATGGATCGGTATGGCATGGAGTGATTGTTTGGCTTTTGATTGGATCATTTTCTGGGTATTTCAATTTCATAACTGCATTCAATCTTTTTAAGTGATAATACAATGTGAATAATATCAAATTACATTTGTTGAATGTTTTTGAAATTTGATAGTTTAAATTCTAGATAAGATTTATAGTTTAATGTAATGTACAATGCCATGCATTATATATTTTGAATTTCATGTTGTAGGAAATTTGTTCATGGATCTTATATGAGAAGGTAGGTACTATGTTTGAGGTGATTATGTTTGCCAGGATTTAGTGACTAAGTCTTCAGTTTAAAAAAATTTGGTTGTCAGGAATGGCATGGCCCAATGCACATTTGATACATGGCTCTATTGATGGTGGATAAGGAGTCCATGAAGCCAGGATGTCGTGGGTATTGGTTGTGATATGGGAGAGTTATGGTATGTTTTATATGATTCCTCTTTACTAAATTCTTTGTCTGTGTTGAATATTATATATATATATATATATATATATATATAGGCTATCTGACCATTTTGGAATTCAGCATGTTCCCCTTAGACGGTTCGATGAAGCATCATTCAGGTTATTATATTTTTTCGCAGGAGCATGCTCAGGTTCAGAACACTGAGGAACATGTATAGCATGAGCCACAGGTGTCAGTTTGAGGATAGGACAAGGTTTGTGATCTACTGTAGGTAGATCATACAAGTTCAGTAGTTTTAGGGTCGTGGATCGATAAGAAGCTTCGATCCCTCCTAGTGCGAGTCTTACATGGGATCAACATAGGTGAAAAGGGTACAAGGTCCTCTATGGAAAATATGACAAGTTGGTTCTATTCGCAGCACCCACTGCTTTTCCAAGGTGAGGGTGGTCCCCCAAATGGTAAGAACTGGATAGAGAGTATGCAGATGATATTCAATTAGTTTGATATGCCTCTATAGATGTGGGTCAAGCTAGAGACATTCATGCTAAGAGGTCCGATGAAACATTGGTGGTATGTACAGGTTTAGGCTCATAGACATGTAGGACTGGGATGGAAGGATATCGTGGGAAGGTCCTTCAAGCACTTTTTCCTAGATATGTCGAGGGCTAAGAGAGCTTAAGAGTTATTGAGCCTTCAGCAGGGTGACATGTCTTTCCTGGACAGTGCATCTACATTCAAATTGTTATCTCTCTCTGCACGAGGTTTGGTACGTAATGACACGTCGAGGGAGAGGAATTTTGATGATGGCTATGACACCCCTTTAAGGTACATGTAAACATCTTCACGATGACATCATTCATGGAGGTGGTGAATCAAGAGTTCATTTCTAGGGGAAACATGGTAGAAAAATATATTTTGAGTCATTCGGTGGCTTTAGAAGATGGTTCAGATTGTAGGATGTGAGTTTAGAATGTGTTCTTGCAGGGCAGTCAGGAAAAGGAATTAGCTAGACCACCTAGTGGTAGTCCATTAGTTGTTTTCATACAGTGTGGGAAGACAAGTCATGTCCGGACTCAGTGTGATAGGCCTATAATATAGTTTTGGGCATGTGGATAGGTAAGAAATCTAGAGAGGTCATGTAAGAAGCCTTCTCAGATAGCCGGCAGGTAGAAACCAGGATAGACTGTGGCATCTAGAGTTGGTTTAGGTTCATTACTAGGAGTGGGAAGTCTAGTTTCAGCTGGCTATGGAAGTCATGGCAGAGATAGTGGGACCCATCTAAGGGGTCAGTGGCTGGTGACAAGTGTAGTACTATAGGGTGGGCAGGATTCAGGTAGTCATGTGTTAGACCAAGTGCACATCATGGAACTTCCAGCGGCTAAGCAGGCTAGTGAGCTGACCATCGTTAGAGGTACAATGTTGGAGTGGATGTGATTTGTTTTGTTATTAATTGTTTTGGCATGGCCTAGTGAGGCATGTCTGTTTTGATTGTACAAGTTGAAGAGGATATATGTGGACTGACTAGATGTTGGTCAGTGGGATTGGTTCCATATCATGTGTGTGATATATTTATGTATACTTATCTAGTTCAGGGAATCATGGCATCCATGGGATGCAGGTTACTCAAGGTTCTTGAGGCATTGGGGCATTGAGGAAGCGAGTTACTTAATGTGAAAGGAACCAGGTTTGTTTTGAGCATCTAAGGGATGGAGGACCTCATTGAGGCGAACACTGATGTGGTGCGGATAAGTGGGGTGTATGAATCAATATAAGATAAACATTGATGTGTTGAAGTGAAGATGTATCATGGGAGGGATATGAGTTTAGAAATTGGTTACTGAACTTTTGTTTTATTTAATATTCGAGTTAATGGGTTCCCATAAATTTTTTCTTCTCCACCCTTGGAAGGGAAATACAGAGACAAATTTCATGAAGGGGGAAGTTTGTATGAACCATTTTCTTCCATTGATTTTCATGGTTCATTCTCTTTTAATTTTTGAGCCGTTTTGAGAAAATTGGGGAAAATGGGTAGTTCTCGATATTTTACGGATAAAAGGTCGTGTACTGCTATGTTTATACTATGTACCCTCAGCTCTGTGTGGATGGTATACATGGTATGTGGGCATGTTGTCCAGGTAGAAATGTTTTTCCAAGTACATGCGATGTACTCGATTTATATGACATATAGTCTAGTCATGTATGAGGGATATACTGGGCGTGTGGGTAAGTCATTGAGGAAGAGAAGAAGAACCATGTACACACCATGCACTCCACAGTAAAAGCCATGAACTCATGTCTCCATGTTCTGGAATGTATGTTAGAGGAAAAGTGGCCACCATATGAATATTAAAGGAACCTACAGGGTGTGCAGTCCTATGTACATGCTATGTATTTTCATTTTTTTCTTCTTAAATCAGGTAGAAGGTCATTTTTGAGGCTCTGAAAAGAACCTTCACCCTTCTAGCAGTCAAGACTTCATTTTTATCTTGTTTCATCATCTGAGGTTGGATTCGAACCCATATTGATCCATCACAACCCCCTCGTTAAGGTCTTGATTCCCCTTTGATCCATTTTCATTGATTCCTTTTCTAAACAATGTTATCAATGGTTGAGCATTATTGAATTTTTTTTAGATCTAATGCATTTTAGGCCGAATTGGAGGTTGTTATCGGAGAAGTATCATCATACTAGTCTGAGGCTCGGGGTGCATACCTTTTTTTTGTGGACGTTTGGGTGGAACGACCATTGGCGTGCCTTTGAGTTTTTTTAGCATAACCCATTTTATCTGCTACAACATATTAAATTCATTATTACACCTGTGGGTTTCCATTGGGTATGCTCTTTACCTATGTTTCATGAGCAGTGTCAGGCGAGGGCTCTCAAATGGGAAATTTTGGCATGGAATGCCAAAATTCTAAAATGAACACTTTTTATAGAACTGTTATGTTTAATTTGATAATGTATTATTTGAAGTGATAGAGGATTTGAAAACCATAGTGCTAGTATGGTACAACACTTGGTTAGTGAATTTAAACTATTTAGTTTGTTTTTCCTGGTTTAAATAATTCTTTTGATTATATATGTTATTGCTAAATTGCATGTGCTAGAACACCTTTTGGATTGTATTTTGTGTGGCCCAAATATGTTTGATTGATGTTGATCATAATTTCGGAATGACATGGATTACTTTGGGTGGGGTTGACCACAGGATTGGGAATTATGGACGTCGGGATTGAGGATGAGAGACTATCAAGTTGGGCATGGGTTTGGTTAATTTGATAGCACAGCCATCAGATACCGAGTGACATGGTCACTGGGGCACAAGGTGCCATAGTTGTTGTGGTTTGGGTACTATTTTGATGATTACATATCACCCACGATTTGAGTAGTGTGCACACAGAGAGACACCGTGATGAGGTCTTTTTGACCACTCGTGTGTGTAGAGGCCCAAGATAGTTGTGATTTTTTTACAATTGGTTTGGGGGTGATTGTTGTAGGAAGCCACGGGGAAGGAGGGGAGTCTTAGGGAGATAGATAGATTCTCTCGGGATGGGGGTTAAGGCTTATAGTTATTGAGGCCATGGTTTGGGACATATTACTTGTGGGAAGATATCAGTGTCCCTCCAGTTACATTATTTGAGGGGAGACATTATTGTCCATCTGGTTACTTATTTGAGTACATGCATCGATGTTCCTCCAAGTTAATTTTTTTTTGACATGCCTTTGTTACATCTGTTCCTTGAGACATGAGATTTAAGGAGGCACATGGTTCCCAGTTAGGTGAATGAGGGGAACCAAAGGGTTCACCAGGGATTCGTGACAACATGGGTACATGGTCCATGGGACAAGAACTCTATTTACATCAGATATTCTTATGTTGGTTGAAGCAGAAGAAACTCCATGGCTGCTACTGAGAACCATTTTTGTTTATGTTTAATTTTTCAGCATACTTTTTACTTCATTCCTTATAAATGAATACCTGCTTAAACACTTATATTAGGTATGCACCATTGGGTGGTATTCAACTGAGATTTGCATCACATCCTGCCTAGGCACAATAAGATGCATGTAGAATTTAAGGATTTATGTGTAAGAAGAGAACTGCCTCAGGAGGTGGATCATTGTTTTGTTTGACATGGATATGATATGGACCTTGGAGTCATGCCAAGCTGGAGTTACTTGTTTTGGTTCCATTTTTCTGTATCAGCATGCTTACTTGTTTTGTATCTACATTTGGTTATCCATTTGTGTCTTTTTATATATTGACTTGATATAGATGCATGACTTGTCTATTCTAGTAGTTGTAACAAGGGGTTCAAAATATTGTTTTGTTTATATTCCGTTGTAGTTTTTTATCTTTATTGCTTATGTAGTTTATTACTATTGATTTTTCTTCCTCTATGTGGGTCTGGTTTGAGTATGTGGAGTCATTTATTTCTACAACGTTTTCTATATTATTACTCTTACTAGTACCATTATCATCTTATAAGAGGGCATATACTCCCCACTATACCTATGCAGTCCCTCGATACTAATAAGTTGCCTTTGGTGTTCGGGGAGGTGCAATTAAGCTAGTAACACTCGAACCGTTTAGCACTCTTCATGTGTCTCTTCGGGTATGGGAAGTAATAGAAATCATAAAAATCCCATCATGAAAAAAATGGCGACGTCATTATATTTCCACATTGAAATAATGATATGTTCTATAAGTCCAATAAGTCATTGGGGTTCTTCCTTCACCTGCTAATTGGTGTAACACCTCATGAAGAATCATGTTATTTTCCACATCACCCCCCCCCCAACAATATTGATGATGGATTTCCAGGAACATCATGGGAAACCATCTCAAATAGAGGCATGATTTTCTATCATTTCCTCTTATCATATGTCAGAAGGAATGCATACACACTCATAGAAGTGTAGGATCTCATTTGAATCAACAATCAAACCCAGTGGTGGATTTTTACCTATGATGCTCTTTATCTAGGTGAGGTCCCTCTAATCTAATAACTACATCATCTAACCCCACTCCATAAAGGATGAAATCCATTTTAGAGCTATTAAAATAGGTTTCTAATGTTGTTCCTGAACCTCAGGGTGCATGTTATAAAATAGAGTCTTCCACATTCACACACATCATGCCTCCATGATAGCTTCTAACTGAGTCTTCCAGCTCAAAGAATCACATATGAAATTACCATTATTGTGTGTAAGATTAAGCTCAATGTCAAACCACTATAGGTATTAAACCCACTTGCATTGTCTCAGAATAGTGTCATGCATTATTGAGATTTATTTGATACTTTTATGATCTATGTGAAATATAAATCACTCCCCCAACAATTATTGAATCCATTTTCATATTTTATATACAATTTCCTATTATTTGAATTTATAAATAGGGTAATTACCCTCAGGAGGCCTCGTATGGTGTGAACCATCTCCTATAACCCAATTACCCAACATCATAACTACACCCTGTCTGATCCCTAATACATCAGTATAATAGTATAGCTTCTTGCTGACATAGGAAGAATTACAATTTTCACTGATGTCAGTCTTCCCTTTAACTTCTGAAAATCTATCTCACAAGTTGTTTTCTAGTTGGATTAAAACCCTTCTTGGTCAATCACATGATTGGAACTCATAGGCATGATAAATCTAGAATTAATCACTTATAATAGCTAGCTAGTCCTAAGAAACATTGTATAAAAAACCCATTCTTATGATTCTATCATGTAACCATGATTCTCAACATCTATAGGTCAATAGATATTCCTATCCATGTTACAATATAACCAAATAATTAAACCATTATGATCGTAGAATTTTATTTAATGATCTTTTCATATATATGGTTCTATCTTAATGTACCAAAAATGATCTCAAGATTATTAGAATGGTCCTGTCTGGTGTATTAATACATTAATATGTCTTTCATGATGGAAACCACAAAGTAATCAAGATAAAATTGTGAAAAATAGTTCAATGGTGCCATAAAGACTTTTGGAATGTTCATAAGTCCAAATAGAATAACCAAACACTAGTACAAGTCATACTCTATCTAGATTATGGTAAGTGATATGTCTGATTTTGTGAAATAGACCATATGGTTTCTCAACAACAAATCAATCACAGAAAAAACCATTTCATCCCAGAGTTGGTAAATGAGGTCATCTATATGAGGAAATGGTCCTCGGTTCATCAAAATAAGTTGGTTTAGTCGGTGGTAATCCATTCAAAATTTGTTAGTACAATCCACCTTCTTGAAAAGAAATATAGGTGAACCCCATAGTGATGTGTTGGGAAAGATAAAACCATTTTTCGCTAGATTATCTTGAAACATAATGAGGTCTTGGAGCTTTATATGTGTCATCCTATAAAGATGAATTGTTACTGGTGATACACCTCACACATGATCAATGGTGAACTCGACCACAAACATTGGACGTAAGATAAATCAATCCTCACCGAGTATTTCTTTGAAATGATACAATACATGAGTGAATTTCATAGCTACATTACATGATCACTCATGAAGATAATTTATATAAGGGATATCAGTTCACCTAGCCCTATACACTTGGATCCAATTTGAATTGACTGGATATCCAATTTTCCCTTATGAATTTCTATTCAAAGCACTAGTGATATAATGTATTCCCACTAGAGATAGAATCCCACATGGGATTGATAGAAAACAATCAATTTTATACTGAGAATGATAAATAATTCTTTCGTCTCTTGGATAATGAAACTCCCCATGAAAATGGTGACCACCTATTTCAAATGGGAACTCGATTTACTAGCATATATTCCCATATAGAAATCCAAATGGGGTTTAAATAGTCATCACACCACTGAAATAATCTTTTATAAGGCCTAGACCATTCCTTGGTGTCAATAAACTTGACCAATTACATTCCAATATTTATTGGAAGAGTCACACAACATTTATTTTATGATCTTAGCCCTCTGTTCAATAAGCATGTCATTGTTCTCTAGGATAGATAGCATGGCCTCATTCCAGGAGTCCAAATCATTAGGTCCACCCTCCACTGATAAAGTGGGAGGTTCCTCTGCTATAAAGACTTAGATTTATCTTCATTTATAGGGGTAGGTTAGGGAGAACCATGAACGAACATTATGAACCAAAATAAATTGTCCTAGAATTTGGAATCATCACATAGTGGATGATCTAAAAGATATACCATAAATGAAACAATTATATGTATCATAGGTGGATCAGGGCCTAATAACCCAGGAATATTCTCATCACCACTGACTCATAGAAAACCTTAATAATTCATGGCAGTATACCTCTACACTTTCCAAGGGAACACCTCAAATAATATTCAAAATAGATAGGGAAAGCGATAACAAATGGAAAGTCACAACGTCATTCTACAAAAAAACACACACCATTAGAAGTGGGAAACAATTAGGTTAAGGTAGTGAACATAAGAATTATTTATGTTGTATCATCCTTGAAAAGAATAAAAATATGTTACCATAAGAAGAACATGAAATGTTTAAATTAACTTAGAAAAATAGATATTGAATGGAATAATTCATAGAAAATTAAATCCAATGGTTCCTAGTATGATTCCTGATTTAAATATTTCTTAATATCATCATGAAAGGGGTAAAAATTCTTTATAATGATATCAAAATTATGAATAGGAAAAAATAAGTGCATCACCCATAATTGAAATCCATGAAACTCTAAAAAGAAAACAAAATAACAGTATTTAACCATCACATGTAATTTTGGTTTCCACTGTAAGTGGGTTAGTTACTCCTAAGAATAGTATCATTAAAAAATAAAAAAATCCTAGTCTCATAACTAAAACCAAATAGTAAGACATTTGAAAAAATGATCATTTGATACCACTTGGAGCTTCCCACCCTAGATTTCACTTTATGATGCCTTGATGCGGTAGAAAAAAGGGATCATGTAAACTTTCCTGAATGTCAGAGGCTTCCAACATGCAGTGGTGGAGTATGATGTGACATTAGAGAGATTATTACCACGTATTTCATAGTTTAGTGTAGAAATATTTACAAAAAAATAGTTAGACACTCTATAAATGGACTAGTAACTTGCTATAGTGGAAGTGGTAATTGCATATAGATATAAGTGTAAAAATAATGAAACAAGAATAGTAAATCAATGACTAATAGAATAAAAATAATTATTAGAAACAGTTTTATGATGATCATGGTAATATAGCTATACAAAAACAATAGATACAAGATATATGGTTGTATGAAAATACGACATAAAGTCAAAATACAAAATGTTCAAAATAGCTACTACTTACATCACCAGCATAGAATCAATCCTCTTCCCACTGACACCATCCTAGAACTATCCATCAAGCATTAGAGGATAGCCAAATCACTTTATAGAGACCATTATCATGAATTCTACTAGGGTACCTAAGGAATCCCAAGTAGGGTGTGAGATATAATATACATGATCCACCACAAGTGTCTAGATAAATATATCTCCTTCAATTTAAAATGAATAGTGAACCATTAATGTTAAATTGAATATAGAAAGAAATAACTATGCACATTTTTTAGGGTTCCACATTTGACACTAGTCTAATTTTACCTTCTTTGGCCTAAGCTTGGTGTGTCTGAGGAAAGGGATCTTGATTGAGTAATGTGAATCATGTATTATAAAATTATGGACTATCCAGAGGCATGCAATTTTTCTTGGGAAAATCCCTAAAAATTCTATTTATAAGGTTTAATTCTTATTAAAACCATTCGAATATATTAAGCAGTTACTCCTAGATCCAGTCGAGGGAAGCCTGGGTTTGACATAAATTATCACTCTAATGAACTGTATATGGCCAATTCTATAAGAGTCTATATAAGGTAACCCATGAAAGGAATCAGAAGTTCCACTCCATTATAGTGTTATAGAATCATGGTCTAACCTCTGATTCCATCCCTAATATTTCACATAGGGGCCTCTCTCTCTCATGGCATAGTACACCCATTGTGACACTAAGTCCATCAATGGGGTCCTCCCTAGGGAACCAATGTCACTCATCTAAAAGTAAAAAAGTTAAATTATAGAATCCCAAGAATAAAATACATGGATATTACATTAATTTAGAAGAATATTCATCAAATTGAAAAATTACTTTCATGATGATCTTAATAGTTTAGTTTATTTGGAAACATCGAACACATTTTTCTAGTTTGGGGAACGATCTTCATCATCATCGTTAATTATCTTCCCATTTAGTATTCCTACTAAAAAACATTCTTCATAACATGGTAAAGGAAACAAAAGATTAGTTTGAGCTCAACTTCTCATTAAGAGTAAATATGAAAATACATAATCATCAAATTAATATAAGGGTAAACGAAAATGAGCATTAGATATGATGGTTATACTATCTATATCAATGATTACAAACAGGATATATGGCATAATTATTAGTAGTAAAAACTACATTAATAAAAACAAATAAAATAACATGTACTATGTGTCCATGTGAAGGGAATGAGACATATAATTTGATTCAAACAAATAAACCTATAACATCATTCCCTATATATCATGTCTCATTTCTGAAAACACATCATGGCACTTTAGGGGGACTACACCAATTAGGAGAGACATACCACCATCCCTAGTCACATACCATCCCTTATAAGGGATACAGATTCCCCGTCTGTCCATTATGGATGGATTTTTCCCATATTCCCATATTTTATTTTGTTTATCCATCTTACCTTGCTATATTGGATTTTCCCATCTTCACATAGTTGATTTAACCACACATGTTTCCCTTTTTGGATTAGGATGAACTTATTTCCCACTTTGGATCAAGGATGTATAATTATTTCCCATCATTATCTCATGAAATATAAATCTTTTTCCAATATATTTTATAGGTATTTAGGTCCCACCCATCTCAAAATGAAATCTTAAAAATATCTTTCGTAAGATATAAAATGTGCATCATATCATAACCCATAAAAATATATATGTTTCATAAAAATCATATCATAACGCATGAAATGAAATGGGTATCATAAAATTTTAATCAGATCATAACCTATAGAAAATATATATATTTCATAATAATATAAAAATAAAATAAGCCGTGAAAGGAAGTGGGTTTCATAAGAATTTATTTTTGTATAACCAGTAGAATAGAAACGGGTCTCGTAAGAATTAACCATTGTATAACCCAATAAAAAGAATACATGTTTCATTAGTATCAATACGTCAAACCATTAACCATTCATATAAATAATATGAATGGTATCCTTGGATAATTCCCCTTGTAAATCAAAAACTATAACTATGTAAGTTACTTTATATGTAGTTGTATTTATGAAAGATCTCTTTGAACATGAATTTTTGTTGAATATGACTATTGAAAATATAAATATTTTTCAAAAAATTATTCCTTGAATAAACATTTAAAACATATAAATTAACCCTAAAAATTATTTTAAAAAATTTGTACAGTAACATATTATTTATTCATTAAAAATACTTTTTAAAATAGAAAACATTTTGAAACCTATTTTCCTAGAATATATTTTTAACAACTTATAATGAATCATGAAAATATTAGGAAATTTTTTTTATATAATTTTTAAAAAATATGAAATATTTTTTAAAATTATTTAAATCCTTTTCATTGAGAAAAACCTATTTAAAACATAAAATTAAGCATTAGAATCATTGAAAACACTACTTGCAAATAATTTAAAAAAACACATTCACATTGAAAAACATTTTAAAATCAAAAAATATTCAAAATATTTGGAAAAAATATTTTAAAAAAATAACCTTGTAAATATAAAAAGGAAGTCTCTGTGAAATGACGATCATGATGTGTGTATGTTCATACATCTCGAACATTTAATTTATAGCTTATCAATTTTGAAAAGTGCCTTGATCAGAAAAAAATCTTCAATTTAAAAAAAATTAAAAAGAAAATAAATTGGTTAAAATTTACTTCAAAAGTTATAGTTTAATAGTAAAAATATTCTTATTTTTTAAAAAAAATATTTTTTCAAAAAAACCCATATTTCTGACCGAATGCAGGAATAAAGAGGAATTTTCATAAAAAAAACATTTCTCAATTATCTATATTACAAAATATTGGGAAAATGGTGCCATTACATGGATATAACATGAATATATATAGGTTAATATAATTTATGGGAGTCCCTGATATATGTATCATAAGATTTTTTAATGGACGCATAATCATAAATATACTTTATATATGATGAGATTAAATCCATAAACCTTTACCTCTTTGTTAACATTAAATCATAATAAAATAGAAATAATAAAACTACATGAATCATAAAAAATAATTAAAAGTATAATATTCATTATAAGACATGAAAAAATTAATTATATAGAACCCATATAAAATATAGGTTCTTTAAATGGAATGTGTCTCAAAGAAGGAAAATTGAGACAAAATTATGTTACCAATTTGGTTACTTGTTAAATATACCCCCCATGAATTATATATAATAAAATCAATATGTAAATACCAATAAATTTAATTATATAAATAATATAATACATTAATAGGAATTTTAAAAACAACAAAATTAAATTGAGTGGTGAATGCAGCATGTATCTCAGAGAAATAAAAAGTTAGACGAAATTATCTTACCTTAAGTCTTGACTTTTATTCAGAAAACCTCAAAACTCAGGTATAATAAATATATGGTTTTTATTATTCTAATATAGAACCATATTATTATATTCAATACCATATATTACATGTTTATAACTTAATATTTCTTGTTTATTAACAACTCTATTTTAATGTTGTGCTTTGGGTAATTTCTCTTTTCTTTGTTGTATATCATTTGTCTTGTTATTCTTGATCATCTTACATAGATAAAGATTTAATTATTTAGAGAATGTGAAACATGATATAAATATCATTTATATTCATCGTATATGTATTTATCATAATATATAAAATATAGAATATAAAATGGAATACACCGTTCATGATAATGGTAAGTCATACGTACGCATGATCGTTGTTTCCCTTTTGTTGTTGTATTGGAAAAAAATATAGTAAAAAAATATTTATATATATATATATAATATCACTCTAGTATCATTTTCAAATCATATATATCATATAATTTCATTAATACTATCCAAAATATATTCCATGTAGAGTGTGAATGAATCACGTCGATTTGAGGGGGCATTAGTCCACACATCCCCAAATGAATTTTTCTTACAAACAATAATGGAAACCATGGATTTATGTGTTATATAATAATTCAATAATAATTAATAAATCATAAATATCTTATATAACATATAAAAATTAATTTACCAATATAATTCCCAACCATGGGAGGTGGTAATGGAAAAATAAACAGGATGGTTTTGTGAATTGGGAGGGAGTGGAATATATGGATATCATTAAGTGAATTGGGATGATATTGGAGAATCATGTTTAATTTTAGAGGATTAATAAGGGGAGGTGTTGTAGTTTGTTAAGGGTGGGAATGGACCCACATGTCAATTTTTAAATCAAGTTATGTGTACCCTCATTTTTACATTACCAAAGTAATGAAAGAACAACAAAAATTAATAATACATGTTTTTTTCATTAATAATTCCATAAAATAGATTTTTTTAAAAATTGATAGCTAATTTGGGATCATAGGTTTATGGTCTAGTCCACTGTTAATCTTAATTTTACCTTAAACACTATAATTCAATATAAATAATTTCACTAATATTTCTAGTCAAACATTAAGTTTATATTTTTTGACTCTAAATATTAATATTCTTACAACCATTATTTTCCATTATTATAAATAAAATTCATACAAATTGAAGAACTAAATTTATTTCTAATCCTAAAGGCATGGTGAAATAATAGGTTATTAAAGTAAAAATGTTGAACAGTTCCTTAAACTTTTATATCGAAATTCCAAATAAAAAAATTCAATTAAAAAAATTCAATTAATTTATGTTTAATTGATATATTTTTACTTTAAAAATAACAAAAAATAAAATATAAATATATAAATAAATTATATGAAATGATTTTTTATTAATGTTCCTTATTTTTCACAATTCATGAAAACTTATAACAACTAGAAAATTACTAAAAAACACAATAATGAATGTTTTTTGTTTATTTTCTAAAAATAAAGATTATTTTGACATAAATAATCTATAAAAGATAAAAAAAGATATATTTGAAATAGGTTCTACATTAAAATCTGGTAAAACATATTTAATTAAAATATAGTTTTGTAAGTGTTTTGTTGGGTTTGTTACTATCTTATGCCTATAAAATAAATTCAACGAATGTAAAATAAATTCATTGAATCTATAAAATTTATATAACTTCTATAGAATTCACAAATAGTAATTAATTAAATTTATTAGGTTAAAATTATATTTTGATCCTAAAATAAGTTTTTATGAAAATAATCTCTTCATATTAAATTTGTTATTATAATAATCTATCATTAATATATAACCAATGAATTAAATAATGCATTTCAAAAAGTTATATAATCATATTCCTAACATCGAAATTAAGGTCTAGGTTATATCTTATTATAATAAATAATAATATATTACTATTATATTATTGTTCGTGGAAACATTACCTTATGTGTTTCGCAATCCATTGGTGAATGTCGGTCTAGAATGTAATGTAAGCTGTACATTTAGTTTGATGTAAATAAATCTAAACATTTCATTACATGTAGTTCATGATAAACATGATGTTGCATACAACTCAATCCCAGAATATTTCATTAACAGAAAAACTACTTTTATTGTTACATGAAATAAAAAATATCCAAAAAATAAATTAATTCAAAAAAATGATTTCACAAAATATCAGGTTCTTCTATTCTACCCTCCTTAAATTGAATTTATCCTATGATATTCATTTGTGTTAAAAAAGAATAAATTCTTTAAAGTTCCATTCCTAGAATCTACCATCATAAAAATGATTAATAAAACATCTTAACAAAGGTAAATTTGCAAGCATAACGGTTACCAAAAATAACAAATAACTAGGTTTCAACATATGATTTCATAAGTGGGAATTAAAATCATAGACATTAAAGGGAAATTAAACTATCAAGTTCTAATGGAGAGTAAAAGAGAATATGTTTTGGGGAATTTTCATGTTCACAAATCCAAAAATCTATAATGATCTATGGGGACATTTGATTCATCATATATGAAGGTACTATGATAACATATTTTGTTTCAAAATACATTTTCATAATGTCGAAGAATATTCATGAAAATATATACTACATTTATTTTAGGACAACTGTTCCCTTTTTTTTTCTTTATTTAACTTCTACTTCATCTCTCATTCTTGAAAGGAGGTTCAGTTTTCATTCTAGAAGCATTAATATACCTTTAGATCTATGAATATAATGTTAAGTCATTCTATCTTTCATTATCACAACAAAAATGTAATCGTAGGTTATCCAATATGCCTAAATTGTCATGTGGTGAGATAATAATTTATTCTAAAAAACATAATCCAAAATTATAATTAAAATTTCCATAAATGGTTAAAAATATATAACATTCAAAAGATGAAAATTAAAAACATTTCAATGAATGTCACGAAATCAGAATAATATTTGTCCCTCATATATTACAACATACCTCTTTGTTATCAGATTCAAAACATGAGATTATCTACATTGTATAATCTCTTAAAAATGATAATAACTTAAACTATCAAAAATTCTTTTGAAAATGTCATTTCATCCAAATTCCAATAATTACTAGAAACACCCTATAAATACAGGTAGTTTTAAACATCATCCATAATGAAATATACCAATTTTTCATAAAATCAATAATTCTTTCTATGACAATCATATCTAACTAATTTTCATTATGCATATCAATAATATTTTTGTGCAAATTAATAAAATATTCTAAACATCAGGGTCAAATTAGGTGTTACCTTCACCAAATTCAAAATATTACTTTTACAATTAATCACCTTTCTATGTATTGTTTTCTATTCCACATAAAAAATTGTTCTTAATGAAATGTTTTACTAAAAATTCTTATATGTTTCATGATTCGTATTAACTTATCTCTGAATTCCATTTACTAAATACATCATTAATCTAACATTCTTGTCAAAAAATTTACTAAGCTTCATTGTCTTATTCGTTAATATAACATTTGTAAAATATGACTTAAAAATAATTTATTGACATTTATCAAACTAAATTTAATCATGAATATATGTAATACTATTAGAACAAGACATACCTTTCAGATGTCATATGTGTTCTCTTCATCATCAATAGAAATATATTACATAAACAAAATTATTAATTCTCTTCATGATCCTTCCATATTTGGAATTGAATTTTCTAATTCCTATAAATTACATATTTCAAGTATTCATCAATTGATAATATAGTAAGGAGAAAAATATTTCCATCTATTATGTTAACATAACATTTCATTTTCCATTAGCAGTTACATGATTTGTGTGCTTCGTTCCCATATTCCATACTTCTTAATATTCCTTTAGAACATTCACTTGGGTGATTTTTTCCAAATTCTTCACACAAAAGAAACCGAATCATAATTCCTCCGAGGTCTCCATTACCAAAACTCTTAGTGAACTCCTTAGTTCTCTTCTATGGTGAGTCTAATAGTTGGTTAAGGTACATGTTGTAAGACTTTTTTCAAGAAAAAATATTATGCAATATCACAACATCGTTCACTCCATTTACCATACCCTTTCACTTCTAATTATTAAATTTTTCATCAGATTCAGTGTTATCCATGTTCCTTGTAGTTTCTACCATTTCCTAAAACTAGGAAGCTTAGGGTGAGAAACACATATTATATAAGAAAACCACACTATCATGATATATTACTTATTTGGTGTCTAAATAATGACACGTATCTATTTAATATATGAAATATTTGGTTTATCCTTAGTTTAATTCTCATATTCTATTTTATGAGTTCAAGAAGGTTTGAATAGAGTTTGTCAGTTCACAATGAATACCCCAAATATTGTCAAATCCTATGTGCAGTAGGGCACATTTTCGTACACACATTCCCGATTGAGTATACATTAGTAAAAACAATTTGAGGTTTTTACCAATTTATACATATTCTCTAGAGCCACATACACCTATAGTATTCATATTTTGAGGTATTTATAGGAAACCACCCTCTCTATCATTTTACAAAATTCTAGGGCATTTTCATAGTCATTAAATCATCCTTAAACATATACTTTGATACACCCCTAGACATATCCTTAGAAATATCCATTGGCATCTCACTAAAGTTTTAACCTCATGTTTTCTAATGTTTGAATAAAACATTCCGTTGATTAAAAATATGGAAACCCATGATTAAAATACATGAATATAACGTCCATTTAGATGAATATTAACCACATTAAAAAATTACATGCTTGAATACCATAATAGATACGTGTCTTTGGAAAAAAATTACATGTTCTTATAGTTTACTGAAGGATCTTAAAAATATACCATAAAGATCTTCCCCTATATTATTCCGACATAAAACCAGTATTCATAACCTAGGGAAATAAAGCCTAATAAAAGTGTGAGTAAAAATGATTTGTAAGGGTAATTAAAGAAATATATAATCATAACATGAAAATAAGATTATGAGAACATGATCTTAACATTTAATGTTCATACCCTACGTATCAATGATTAGAAACATGAGACCTAGCATAAATAATGGCAGTTTATAAGACATTAATCATAACATAATCAAGAACGTGTACAATGTTAGCATATTATAGGCATGATACATATAATTTGTGGCAAACACATAAACCTATGACATCATTCTAAATAATTCAAGGATTGCATCCAAAAACATATTAGGGTACTCCATATGGACTACACCTACTGGGCAGGACACACCACCATCCCTAGACATACATCATTCCTTATAAGGGATTGGTTTTCCACATTATCCCATTATGAATTATAATTCCCTATCTTCCCATAGGGGGTATGTCTCAACCCAATTCCCACAGTAGTTCAGTTTTCTCCATATTCTCATAGTGGATCAAGACACACCTATTTTTTATTTTTGATCAAGATACACATTTTCCCATTTTTTGATCAAGCCCATCAGCTTTTTTCCCATCCCTGTACCATGAGATAAAAATATTTTCCCAATTAATGGGACAAAGTTATTGGTCCCACCCATATCATAATGAAATCCAAACATACAAGTGGCTCATGATAATAAAATATACAACACATAATGTCCCATATAAAGATATGGGTTTCATAAACATCATATCAAAACAAATGTAATGAAATTATTTTCATAAAAATTTAATCATATTATAACCAATGGAAAACATATTGGTTTGAAAATTATTTTATCCAAGAATAACCTGTGAATGGAAGCGAGTTTCCTAACAACTTCTTATGGTATTACTCGTTGAAGAGAAACAAGTTTCATAATAATTTATCATGGTATAACCTATTGAAGAGAAAATGGTTTCATAAAAATAAATCCATAAACAAAATATAACATTCAAAGACAAAATATGAATAGTATCATTGGATCATATCTCTAGTAATGCATAAAATATAACCAAGGATGTAGTCTTAGATGGAGAAATATTTTGAAGGATCACTTCAAACATAAATTTTCACTGAAGAGAATTTATTAAAACATATAAAATTTTAAAAATCTATTCACATGATATATTTTAAAAATTATAAAGGAATCGTGAAAAAAAATTGTTTAAACAATTTCTTGATGAAAATATCCGTTACATTTTAAAAAATATATTTTTAAAACATAAAACATTTTCAGACAATTTTCCTTAAAAATATACATGATAACTTATAAATAATACTAAAATCATTTTTAAAACATTTTGTAATTAATTTCATAAAATATTAAATAATATTTTAAATCTATTAAATCATATTATTTGATAAAAACCTTTTGAAAAAAATAAAGGATGCTTTGAAAATAATTTAAAACACTTTTGATATATAAATAATTTTTTTTAACATTTTTTTAAACCAATTTTAAAATATATTTTTTCAAAATATTAAGAAAAATCATATTTAAAAAATAACCTTGTAAACATATAAGGGGATCATCAATTAAAATAAGGTCTGATGGAATGTAATTCTATACATGAAAGCCATTCATGTTGTTTCTTAAAAGCTTATAAAAGTGTTATGATCCTAAAATGACACTAATATTCATTTAAAACTCATTTTTTTAAAGTTTATACATGGGTAAAAGATTCATTTAAATATCATAGTATAAGATTAAACCATTTTTTGATTAATTTTTATGAAAACGTGATTTTGAAAGAATGTATATTTATAATAGAAATGATAAATGAATTAAGATTTTTATAAAAACATTTTATTAACTATATTAATTAGAAAAGAGTAAATAAATGGTACCATTACGTGGAAATAACATTAATATCAATGTTTTATGAAAATTCATGAGAGTTACAGAGATATTGATCACAATATTTAATCAATGGAAGCATAATCATAATCAATATCTTTAAATGATTATATTGAATCTACACAACATTTCCACTTTAGTAACATTAAATCATAACAGAATATAAAAATATCATTAAATTTATCAGAACCTATCGTGAAAATAATTTTATTCATAATGTAACATATAAAACAGTAGTTTAAATTGATCTTGGAAAAATATATGAGCATAACAGGGCATGTGTGTTAAAGAATTAAAATTGGGAAAACTAACTTTGCTGATTGGGTAATATTTTAAAAATAAACCACATGAAAAAAATATCATAAAATGGATACATAAATATGCATAAATTAATGTAAATGAATCATATAGTACATCCATTTGCAGCATAAACACTACACAAATGAAATGAGTGCTGATTCATGCATTTATCTCAAGGAAATAAAAACGTTTGAAGAAATTTTCTTACCATAAGTCTTGAATTTTCTTTTGACACATTGAAAAATATTATAAAATGAATATAAGTTTATTATAACTATTATATAGAACATTATTATTTTATATAATAGTAGATATGACATGCATATGAAATCAATATACCTGCTTCTTAATAAATCCTTTTTAATGTTACATATTGGGTAATATCAGCTCTCTTTTTTAAATATTATTTGGGTTTTTATTCTACATCATCCTAATTACGTCATGATTTATATATTTATAAAATGTCAAAAATTATATAAATATCATATATGTTCATTATATATGTTTTTATAATAATATATAAATTATAAAATTTGAAATGGAATACCCTTTTCATGGAGATTGTAGGTCATACATAAGAATGAACAATGATTCCATTTTATTGTCATGTTCAAAAAATGAAACTAAATAACATATACGTAGATATATATAGATATAATATCATTATAGAAGAATTATTATGACATATATATCATATCATTCCAGTAAATGCATCTTTAATACATTCCACGTAGAGTGTGAACGAATCAAATCTCTTCCGGAAGGCGGTAGTCCACCCTTCCCCAATTAAATTATCATTTCTAAAACAAAATTGAGAGAATAAAGGAATATATTATATAGTAATTATAGAAGAATAAATACTTTATAAATTTCATTTATAATATATTTAAATAAAATTACATTATAATAACAAAACAAGAGAGCTGTTAAAGGAATGTTAAAAAACATTGTTTTGAAAGAAGTTAGTTCATCATACACAAGAATAGTAACTTTGTTACCCTTTTGATGGTAGTGAGTGTAATTTTACATCAAAAATATATAATTAAAATATATCAAGATATTTCAAAAACTGAGTTTATTATATAATCATGTAATACAAATAATTTAGGCGGGGGATAAATAAAACAAACAAAATGATCTTTAGGAAGGATGATCCATCTCCATTATGTAGGACAGTTCTTCCTTCTATCTTGTAATTACCCAACCCCAAAAGACCAATGTTGGTGCATTATATTAATACATTGGCATGATTACAAGGAATCATGTCCCGAATGACCGATCATTTTATCAGTCTTGGAAAATAGATTACGTACATGAACATTACATTACACAATATAAAATAAAACACAACATAAATGATCTTTTGATAACACCACTAATCCCCTAGCCTAACCCTTCTTATCAATCATAATACACTTATTTGAATCTGGAGTAAATTAAAACATACAAAGGTGGGAGATCATATGCTAATTATGGATAACAATATTGCGGAAACTTTTATAAATAAGCATAAAAATTTAATGCATTGTATAAGACTAAAATAAAATACTTTTAAACTTAAACTTAAACATAATATGGAAAAGATATAATAAAATAATTCCATTTACTTATTCACATGGATATTCTACTAGTATAATAATCACATACCATTCAATAGCCACTTTTATAATGATGGAATGCATAATACCAAAATTTAATAACCACATAATCAAGGCCATATGGAAAGACTACAAATAAGATTTTGTCAAGGCCATGTGCCAAGACACTAGTTTGTCTCCTGAGACCTACCGATGAATCGAGGATCGAGAGCGGGCTCCACCCATCACCTACTAAGTGTAATGCATTCCTCATGTGAAACTGTTTAAACATAACATAAACATTCGTATTAAAACTGGCATACGAAATACCAATACTTTACCCATAAACCATGAATGGTATAAACATAACACATCCACAATAAAACATATCACAAAACCTTCAATACAATATGGACGATTTGTATCATGATAGGTCAACTTCAAAAAAGTTTAAAATTCATTAAAGTATTTTGAAATTATGAAAATGATTTGTAAAACACATTGAAATAAATATCGATTTTTCATTAAAACAATTAAATGTCACAGAATTTAGAAATAAATACATTTAAAGAAAATTTTTAGTCAATTTTTCCCATACCACTTTGGAACTTGTGAAGGTAATTATCATTTTAAAACACTCATGTCCATTTCAATAAATCCTTAAAACCATTTTCAAAACATGGACATTAATGTGAATAGCTTATAAGAATAAATCATTAAAACATTTAAAATGTTGTTTTAGTAAAAATACCAATAAAAATAATCCCTTTGAAAACTGTTTAATGAATAATGGACATGAATAATAAATATGTCCCAGTAGATACTTACATCAAAACATCCTCGGGTAAAAAAGAGATTGTGAAATTAACCCATACCTTGCACATTCTTTTAGTCGAGGGTACGTTTAACATCCTGTATAATGACCATAGTATGTTATTAAATTATTCCAAAACCATTTATATATTTATTATATCATACATTATTCATTTATAACATTAAAATACAATTTAATTACGATTTCCATGTTAAATAATCATTTTTGGGTAATAATAATTTTCTTTATTGCATGTGTTTTAACTTTTAATTGTTGGTCGTATCGTTTAGATCATTAATTAAGTGATTACAGAATATAAAACGTGATTTATATATCATATATATTTATAATATAAATATTTATAATAGATGTATATATGAAATGGAAGGCACCGTTTATGGAGAGGGTAGTCCGTACGTATGCATAAATGATATTTCTGTTTTCATATCGTATTGAACGAAAGTAAGTGAATAAGATATATGTATATACATACATACACACATACAAAAAAATATATATTATCTCTAGTAGCATAATTATTCCATATATTACATTATTATTAATAATATATATTTCGATAAACCTCATTGAATGGTAAACATGGAAATAAATCTCATCGCATCGTGGAGACGGTAATCTGTACATATGCACAAGAAATAATATCAGTTTTTGATTTAAAATCATATGTAAATAAATGTTATATCATATATACAGAATCATTAACATGTCATATTTATTATTGACATCAATTATACATCATTATTAAACCCATCCAAATAATAATAATAACAACTACACCACGATGTGGATACGGTAAGCCATGCGTACGCACGTATGGTGACATGTCATTCATATGATGGATAAAATAATGAATATCGGTGTTCCATATTTATAATAATGTCACAGTGTATATATGATACTAGATTTATTATATTATAATGTAATCAACAATGAAAGAGGAAGTGGAAGAAGAAAAGAACTTGAAAGAGGTGATGAAATATTTACCACTTCATGGGGTTCTTCTTTTTGATTTGATCAAAAGGGCTCTTAGGGTGGCTTTCTAACTAAAGGAATGCCTCTAAGATTAAGGGAGGATAGATGAGAGATTATTTGGGCAGGGGTTGGCTGAGCCAAATGGCATTGATGGTGTGGATTAGAGAGAAGGGGAGGTGCCCTTATATAAGAGGGGTGAGGGGTACCTTAGGAAGAGATGGAAATATTATTTTATAAGAAAATAATTTTCAGATTATAATGGCCTGAAAATAAATTATTTAAATAATAAGGATGGTATGGGTCTAAAACCACTAAACCAATAAGTTTTAGACATGTTTAGGTCACTATATTATCTTTATATTTTATATTTAACACCATGTTAAATAATTTGACATTTACCACGTCTCTTTGTATTTCTATATTATATTGTTATTAAAAATACTATATACATCCATGAGAACCACAAGTGGATCATTAATGATACACCTATCAATATATATGTATTTTTTCCGAACCTTAGATATTTAGGAATAGAATATCAATTAATAATATAATAATTGTTTTAAAAACTCTTTTATGTCAATTTTTACACTATTTGGTTTTTTGTTTTTTCTAAATTCATAACAGAATTATTAATTCAAAAAAAATTCATTTAACCAACCCTATCATGTGATATTAACCTTAAAAATTGGTTTAATTCATAAAAAGTCTCAAATTAAATTTGTTTGGATATTTATAAAATCAATTATTTTAATATTTTATTAATTAGTTAATTACTACATCATCATTGTGTCTTACATAAATTGAATTATTTAATGACTAAAAAATATATATAAATACCATTATGTAGGAAATATTTTTACCTTTATAATGAATATTTATTATTGAATTTATCATATTTTTAACCCTATATTAAAAGTGGTTTAGTTATTAAACATTGAATTTAACACTTTTAACTCTTTTTTGAATTATATAATAATAAATGTCCTAATCTAATCCAAGTGGACACATAGGATCATATTTTTTTTCCTAATGTTGTTTTTTATAGAATTATACTTCTTCAATACAATTAGGAAATGTGTTACGGTAATAATAATAATATTTCTACCATAAATTACCCTATTTACTGTTAATTGTGATAAATCAAAGTAAAAAAGTTACTATTCACCTAAAATTATTTTCATCTTATTAAACCGCATTTTACATACTCATATCAATTGTGTCACTCAGATTTTTTAAATTCTACTCATAGAAACAGTAAAATTATGTTTTATGTAAATTTGTAAATGCTCCTAGGAGGTGGGTAAAAGACGGTGAAAAGTTCAATATAATTTTATATATCTAATATTAGTAAAAAATGACTCCAATGAATTATGTTGAACTTATATAGGTATTATGTATCTATTTTTAAATATAATAAATTTAATTAAAATAAATAATTATTAAAATAAAAATCCGGTTTTATCCAATAACTCTGTGTTTTTCCATATTCATCAAAAATTGAATGTTTTCAAAAAAAAAATATCATAATTCCACCCTAACCTAATTTTGATATTCTGAATTCAAAATTAATTCTATTTTACAAAATTCAAAATACTGAAGTTGAATTTATTAATTTAAAATTAATTACCGTTGTCAAAACCCAAAACCATGTTTTTAAGAAATAATAACTAACAGAAGATTGATACTTGTTTTCGTTTAATTTCAAAGTGAAATTATTTGCAATTAATAAAATTGGATTAAAAGGTAAAAATATAATTTATTTATACATCCAAACCATTCAAATTTATAATTTAACACTATAAATATTTTTGATTAAAAAAGTTGTTTTTAGTTGAAATATATTATTTTTCACTATTCACCCAAATATGAAAGTTATCAGAAAAAAGACCAAACATTTTTTGAAACTAACTTTTTATGTCATGATTATAAAGTAGAAGATTATTTTGTCAATTTAATGTATAAAAGTTTCAAATATTGGATTTAAAAATGGTTTGCCTTTAAAAGGAGGTAAAATTGTATTTTTTTAAAAAAAAAAATTTTTATATAGAAAAATGAATTTATTTTTTCGTTATGTCTATGAAACTCATTATATGGATTCTAAAATTATAAGGATTATATAATGTTCAAAATTTAGTTAATACTATTCCTATCCACTTTTGAACTACTATTTTGGTTAGTCATGGTGTGGTTGAACTCGGTGTTGCGTGTAGTTCAAGTTAATGAATTACATAGAAGAAATAACGTACTATAAAATCATGGGGTGTTACACTCTTCCCTCATTCAATGAATTGTGCCCTCACAATTAGAAATTTTTATTCAAAAATAAAAGGTTGAAAATAGAAAATACATGTGGGGGAAATCCCACATCAGAAATTGTGTTAATAAAATTTATTCTAGATAATAGGAAAAGAGGAATGAAACGTCACCACAAAACTATGATCTCAATTAGGAGTACAATGGTAGAAATTATGGACACATAATTGATGAAAAAAATAACTATTTATAGGGAGTGATTGAGTTCCTCAGGAACATACAATTGTAGAATTGTGGGCCTCAAAGACATCAATCTATGATGATTTAAAATATAATCGGTTCAATAAAAAATATGTTATTAGGATAAATCATTTTTAATTTTAATATCCCTTACCTAAAGACTAAGAATTATTTTATACATATAATAATAGACAAAAAATATATACATGGAAAGTAGATTTACATCCTTAAACTAATTTCTACACAAACTCATCTTTCACTCTAAAAGATAATCAAATTTAAAAAATTATTCATTTTTTCCTATTCGTAATGTTTCTGAAAAAATGAATTTTTAATTAATCTACCAGACCTTTTAAGAATACTACATTAATCAACCCAGTACATCACATGGGATAATGGTAGGTGATACACCCTTATCACCCTTCAGTTGCGGATTCAAGTGTCGTGGTCTTACTGGACGCGATGGGTTGCCGCCTGACCTACAGGTATTCCTTTTTATGGCAATCAAAAAATAATCTCCAACTAGACTTATCCAAAAAACTTTTGTCCAAAATCATAGTCCAAAATTTATAAGGAATGTAAAAAAAATGAAGATCCATTTTTTCAATGTAATAACATGTAAACACCTTCATCGTGTATTCTTTTAAAACACATCTACATCCGGAATTACCATAAAACCTTGTTGATTACATTCATGCTCACTTATTTCTTACAGAATACTAGATATACTCTTTCTATCGAAAAATGTTGTAAACTCTAATAATGATGGAATATACAAATCATTAATCAGTTTGATGGTAGTCAACAATATCCAATATAATTTATCCAAATGAATCATGTATTATTCCAAAATCACTACCTAAATATAAGAACCATATTATGGTTTATCTTTCTCTCAACCATATATCTTTGATAAACTTAACCTGATATTGAGTAACTATTCTTGGTTCCACACAATCTCAAGTCCTTAATGAAATAGTACTGTAGTACAATCCTTATATACTATATAATTTATATAACATGTACATCATTAATATAATACTCAAATGAAACAATAGTTTAATAAAAACGTAAGAAATATAATCATTTTTCTTAATATTCAGTGGTATTATAACTTTCTTGTTATCCAATAGTATCATTTGGGGTACACTTTGATAATTTAGACACTGATTCGCGTAGTGTCCCATCTCCTCGTAGATGAAGCATTGTACATTTGAAATATTTTTCTTTCCATTGCAATCACGTACATCGTGTCTTTTCCCCCACACTTATAAAAAACTCCCATTCCATTCAAACATTTACCAAGGTGATTCTTTCTACAGTTATCACATATAGAAAAAACCTTCTTTTCCCTCTTCCCTTTATCCATCGTCCTCTCTGCCATCCTTTTCCTCTCTTCCTTCCCTTCAAAGATATAGGACTCAAAGAAATATTTAATTATCTTATTAACACATAGTAATATTTCTTCATAAGTTGAGAATACATGAGAGACTATTTACCTACTAAATTTTGTCTTATTATCGTGAACGATATGATCCCTCTTACTCTTTGGATCATACGTATTGCTGGACTTCACATTTCTTATATGGGGTGCAATTTCTATACAATGGCCTATAATAGGTCAGTTTATGAATTACAGTGAATAATTCCAATCTTGTATAATACCTAACATAAATTGAACAGTTTATGGATACAATCTATATTCATAAAAATGTTTTATTTGAGAATGTATATACTCATAAACCCTTAATAATTGTTTGTAAAGAAAATGAGAATTATCGTAAGCATATCACCTAGGAGTGTCGTAACCAACAGTGCAGTAAGGTATGTTGTCGTGCACCAGTTCTTGTTCGAGTCTATCTCAAAGTGGTGTTTTCGGGTTTTACCTCTAGGTAAATATGTTCCAGAGCCACCTCAACCTGTTCGTATCCAGAAAAGGATGTATTGCATCTAAAACTCACAAAAACTCTATAATACAAATATTCAAGGAAGTTATTCTATACTAATCCTCAAACTCTATCTTAGGGCTATGTGCATTAATTACAGTTTATCTAAATATAGTTTCTAAGGATTGTACTAAACTTACTTTAATACCAAGTGTAACGCCCCGACCCTAGAAGCCCAGAGTCGATGCATTACTTTAATACATTGGCATGATTACAAGGAATCAAGTTCTGAAAGACCGATCACTTTAGTAGTTTTGGAAAATAGATTACATACATGAACTTTACATTACACTTTATAAAATAAAATACAGCATAAATGATAATTTAAGAACGGCATTAATCCCCTAGCTTATCCCTGATTATGAATCATAATACACTTCTTTGCATCCTGAGAAAAATTAAAACCTAGATAGGGGTGAGCTCAGATTCTCAGTAAGGATAACAATATAGTGGGAACTTTCATAAATAATAATAAACATTTAAGTCAATGTATCAGACAGAGATGAAAGCATTTTAAACATATACATCATAATAATATTTCAAATATACAATAAAATAATTCCATTTACTTATTCAAATGGGTATTATACTAGTCGAATAATCACATTCCATATCAATATCAACTTTCATAATGATAGAATATATAATACCAGATGTTCATAACCACATAGTCAAGTCCTTGTGCCAAGACTACAAATAAGACTTTGTAAAGGCCTTATTCCAAGACACTAGTTTGTCTCATGAGACCAACCAATGCATATAAAATCTATAGCAAGCTCCACCAATCACTTTCTAAGTCCAGTTAATTCCTCATATTAAAAGGTTTAGACATAACTTAACCATTCTTATTAAAAATGGCATACGAAATTCCAATACATTACCCATAAACCATGAATAGTATAAAAATAACACACCCACAGTCAAATATATCACAAAACCTTCAATAAATTATAGAATATTTGTATCATAATAAATCAACTTCAAAACAGTTTAAAATCTATTAAATGATTTTGACATAGATGAAAATGATTTGTAAAACTCTTTGAGAGAAATATCCCTTTTTCATGAAAGCATTTAAAAGTAAAACAATTTAGATAGCAAGACATTTAAAGAAATTTTTAATTTAAATTTTTCCATACCACTTTGAAAATTTTGAAAGTAATTAACATTTTAAAACATTCATATCCATTTAAATATATCCTTAAATCCATTTTGAAAACATGGAAATTAATGAGAATTGTTTAGAAGAATAAATCTTTAAAACATTTAAAATAATTTTTTTGTAAAAAGTCCCATAGAAATAATCCCTTTGAAAACTATTTTATGAAACATGGACATGGATAATAAATATTTCCTAGTAAATACTTATGTAAAAAGAAGCTCGTATAATAAAGAGATTGTAAAATTTACCCTTACCTTTCACTTTTCTTTGGTCGAGGGTATGTTTAACCTTTTGTATAATGACCATAGTATGTTATTAAATTAAAAAAACCATATTCATATTTATTATATCATACATGATTCATTTATCACTTTATTCTACCCATTTAATAATGACTTCCATGTTAAATTAACATTTTGGCTAATAATCTCTTTCTTTATCGTATGTGTTTTAACTTGTTATTTTTTATCAAATCATTTAGATCATGATTTCAATAATTCCAGAATATAAAACATGATTTATATATCATAAAAATTTAGAATATAAATATATATAATAGATGTATATATGGAATGGAAGGAACCATATATGGAGACGGTAGGCCATACGTACGCATAAACGATGTTTCTGTTTTCATATCATATTGAACAAAAGTAAGTGAATAAGATATATGTAAGTACATACATACATAAATATATATATATATATATCTCTCCATAAGAATAATTATTTCATATATTACATAGTTTTTAATAATATATATTTTTATAATCATTTTTGAATGGTGAACAAGGAAATGAATCTGATCGTGTCGTGGAGAGGGTAATCCGTACGTACGCACGAGCGATAATATCATTAATTTGATTTAAAATCGCATGTAAATAGACGTTATATCATATATAATGAATAATTATCATGTTATATTTATTATTTACATCAATTATTCATAATTATTATACCCATCCAAATAATAATATATTGAATAACAACTACACCACGACGTGGAGACGGTAATCCGTACGTACACACGTACAGTGACATGTCATTCATAGGATGGATAAAATAATGAATATGGTTGTAAAATATTTATAATAGCATCACAGTATATATAATAGATTATAGTTATTATTTTATAATGGAAACAACAAAGAAATAGGAAGTGGAAGAAGAGAAGAACTTGAAAGAGGTCATGAAATATTTACCTCTTCTTGGGGTTCTACTTTTTTATTTGATCAAAAGGGATTCTTAGGGTGGATTTTTGACTAAAGTAAGGCCTTTAGGATTAAGGGAGGACAATTTAGAGAGTATTTTTATTGGGTTTGGCCGATCCAAATGGCTTTTATGTTGTGATAAAGAGAGAAGGTGGAGTTCCCTTTTATAAGAGGGGTGAGGGGAACATTAGTAAAAGCTATAAATATTATTTAATAATAAAATGTGTTTCGATTTATAATGGCTCAAAAATGAGTTACTAAAATTATAGGGTGGGTATGGGTGGAAAAACACTCAACCCATAGGTTTTATATAGGCTTGGGTCACAATATTAACTTTATCTTTTAGATTTAACTTATAGTTAAATATTTTGACTTTTACCATGTCTCTTAGTATTTTTATATTATGTGATTAATAAACATAATATATCCTTCCAAGAGAACCCTAATTGGTTAATTAATGATACAACAATCATTATACAAGTCTTTTTACTGATCCTTTGATTTATAAGAATAGAATATAAATGAATAAAATAATATTTGTTTTAAAAACTCTTTTATGTCAATTTTGATACTATTTGGTATTTTGATTTTCATAAATTTATAACAGAATTATTACGTCGAAAAAAATTCATCTAACCAACCGTAACATGTCATATTAACCTATAAAATTAGTGTAATTCATAAAAAGACTCATATTACATTTATTTGGATATTTATGATATCAATTATTTTAATATTTCATTAATTATGTAATTACTACATCATCATTGTGTCATAAATAAATTAAATTATATATTGTCAAAAAAATATAAATAAAATACCATTATGTAGGAATTTTTTAAGAAATATAATGATTTCTAATTGTGAATTTATCTTATGTGTAACCGTATATTAAAAATGGTTTAGTTATTAATCATTGAATTAAACACTTTTAACTCTTCTTTGAATTAAATAATATTAAATGTCCTAATCTAATATAAATGGACCTAAAGGATCATATTTTATTAATAAGGATTTTTTTGGTTGAATTATACTTATCTAATAGAATTATAACCTGTGTTAGTGTAATAATATTATCATTTTTACCATTAATTACCATATTTACTTTTAACCATGGTAAATAAAAGTAAAATGTTACTATTCACAAATAAAATATTTTCATCTTATTGAACCCCATTTTACATACTGATATCAACCATGCCTCTCTAATTTTTGAAATTCAACTCATAGAAGCGGTAACATTATGTTTTATGTAAATTTGCAAATTCTCTTGGGAGGTTGGTAAAAGACAGTGAAAAGTTCAATAACATTTTATATATCTAATATTATTAAAAAATGACTACAAAGAATTATATTTATATTATATTGGTATTATGTATCTATTTTGACAGAAGATAAATTTATGTAAAATAAATTTTTATAAAAATAAAATGTCGGTTGTAACCAAAAACTCAGTGTTTTTTACTATTCATCAAAAATTAAACATTTTTCGGAAAATACCAAAATTTCACCCTAAGCTAATTTGGATATTATGAATTCAAAAATTTGGTGTATTTTATCAAATTAAAAACATATATGTTGAATTTATTAATTTAAAATTAATTACTGTTGTCAAAACCCCAAAGCGGGTTTTTAATAAAAAATACCTAAGAAAAGATTGATACTTGTTTATGTTCAATTTCAATGAGAAATTATTTCCAATGAATAACATTGGATTAAATGCTGAAAAAATAATCTATTTATACTTCTAAACCATTAAAATTTATTAATTAACATGAGAAATTATTTTGATTAAAAAATTTGTTTTTAGTTAAAATATAGTATTTTTCACTATTCGCCCAAATATGAAAGTTATCAGAAAAACACCAAAATTTATTGAAACTAAATTTTTTTGACCTAATTATAAAGAATAAGTTTATTTTGTAAAAATGAATATATTAAATCTTCAAATATTGTATTTAAAAAGGGTTCTCCATTAAAAGGTGGTAAAATTTCATTTTTTGAAAAATTCTTCTTTTATCTAAAAAAATGATGTTGTTTTTTATTTATGTCTAAGAAACTCATAATATAGATTCTAAAATTATATGGATTATATAAAGTTCAAAATTTAGTTAATATTATCCATAACATCTTTTGAACAGCTAGTTTGGTAAGTCGTGGTGTGCATGAACTCGGTGTTGCGTTTTGTGCAAGTTATTGAATTATTTTGATGAAATGACATACTATAAAATCTTTGGGTGTTACAGATCCCCCCTTAGGTGATGTTGAATTATAAATTTATTGTTCGCATCATAGCTTCTCCACAACTCATGTATAATTTAATGTCTTGTAATCCATTGGTGTTGCATTATTCGTGATGTGGGTTGGCTCTCTCAGGCTAGGAGGACCCTCCGTTGCAATATTCACAATCATATCCGGGTAAGAATTGTTGGATTTGGAAATCATGATAATCCTCCCACACACCTCCAATAGAACTGGTGTCTTTGGATTAAATTCCCATTCTTAGATTCCCTCTCCTCCCCAAAAAAATGTCATCACATGTTTTCTAACTTTTCGTCTCTATCATAGAGATCTAAAATCCATCTGAGATTAAAGATACTCAATCTCTATCAACTAGATGTTGGTCCACCAGATTATAGTTCAAATAATGGTTGTCTTATAGTCTCCCCTATTGTAATTAATCCTCAATGTTAGGTCCCCTACCTATAAATCTGGTTACCAAATAAATTCCATAATTATTTATAATGGTCAGGTTCTAGATGCTCAAACCAAGACAAATTTCATTACTAATGAGAATCCATGGAATAAAGTGTCCATTTCTATGGTCATTTTAAAAAAAGATTCTTAGTCTAGGATTCTTGAGCATTCTAAATGTTTGGGATTCCGGGGCTGTATTCATACTGACTCCTCTAATGGGAAAAATTAGAATTTTTTTAGAAATGTGGAATTTCAGTGGAGAGGGTTGATTCTTATTCTTGTTCATCATGGTGAGGGTAGGAAATGGCAAGTGATTATTCTAATTTTCATTTTTATTTTCCAAATGGGAGGAGTTAGAATAGAAAATCCTATGAAGACATTTTGGTCTCTTGAACCTAGGAGATTTTTCCTTTTTCATTGGTGGTGACTTCAATATTATTTTGGACCCCTTGGAAGAGAAATGGGGAGGTGCATATCTAAGGAATGATGGATATGACATTGTTATGTTCATCAATCATTCAAGAATTTCGGTAATGGGTTTTGATAAATAAGGAGGACATATACTACAATAACTATATGGGGTACAGGAAGATGTGGTGTTGAATTGATATATGCCTCTCCAAACATCAGGACATCTCTCCTTTTCTAAATTAGATTGTTACTAATTTAGTTAGGGTGATTTAAGATCACTCTCCACTTCTTTTAATTTTGTCATTGGCTACTTCATAATGTCACCACATCTTCATCTCCAACTGGGGGACCTTTTACCTTAATTTTATCTCTTTGGTTCAGTTTTCCCAGGATAACCCCATTCATTGGGCAACATGGGAACTTCTACACAAAAAACATAGAAGTCTAAAGTGTGTTACACATTCTTATAATACCAACAAGACATAACCTTAGATCATCTTAGATTATCTAATGTTTTATAACAATCATCTTATGTCTCAGATCAATCATGCATGGTAGGATGACATCTTTGATCAAATGACTCTCAATAAAACCAAATTGGGAGTTACTTGTGGAACAATATATGGAATTCCACTCCCAATCTAGGTAAACCTTGCTCAAAGAGGGTGACTGTAACATAACATATTTTCATGCTTTTGTTTAAAAAATATTATCTCTCTTAGGCCAAATATTCGTATGGAGGATGGCATGTGTACAAATAACTGAATTATTGTGTGAGTTAGGGATATGGATTATTTGAAATCATTTCTTGTTTATTGTAAGCCTGATCTACAGAGTTTCTATATATTAAATGATGCAGTTTTATTAAATGTTATCCCCCGTGTTGTAATATACTATAAAAATCCATTTCTCAGATGAACCATGTTGGAAATGTAAATTTGGGAGGTCATCATATTCTTTAATCCAGAAAGTGACCCAGGCCCAGATGGTTTAATGATATCCATTTTTATTTTTGTGAGTAATGTTGTCAAAAATGATCTGGTAGAGGTAATTCAAGACCTATTCAATAGCAGATGTCTCTCACAGGAGGCCAGTTCTACAAACCTCATACTAATCCTAAAAGATAAGGAAACTTATTACTTGGTCTAATTCAGGCCTATCATTATGTAAGACATCCCCAAAAAAGTATTGGACAGTATCATCAATAGAATATTAAATGTCTTTCTATATGATTAGGTTTATAGGGAACAACATGGCTTCATCATGGGGAGGAATATCTCGGATACTATCAACATTGATCATGAAATGATTGATGGAATCAACATGAACACTATCGCTTTTAAAATTTTCATCAAGGTCCACATGAATGAATGCAATGGAAGTAATGAATAGAAAATTTCTCTCAGGTCGATGGGGTCGATGGGGTTCTAAGATAGTGTGATTTGCCTTTTTTTCAGATTCTATAGTTCTATATGGATTTCGATCACTTTTATTGGATGAAAGTGTGGATATATGAAATCAGTTAGGGATTTTCATGAATTATAATCTTATTTCCCTCAATTTTTTTATTATGGTAAAACATTACCTCTGGAAGTACCTCTCTCATTATCTAAAACACTAAGATAATCTCCCTTATATATGTTGGAAGAGCACTAATGGTGTCTTTTAACTCATGTTCACAGTTGACATGATCATCATTCTCAATAGAATTAGGAGGTCCATTCATAGCTTCATTCATGTCATGAAGGAGTATTTTCATGGGAGTGTAAAAAGTATAAACAATGATAAAATTAGTGTGTGCATACCAACACATTTCTCTATAAGGAATGATAATGTGAAAGAAGAATTTTTGGGATTTCACGGGTGATGATATTAAATGAAGTAGTGGGGCACCCCCATCATTATAAGCTGAATCTAAATTCATTTTTTTGATGTATTAGTCGAAAATAGTTCCCTTATAAATAATAATTGGATGATCCATTTGATAAATTTTGTTTGTAGGATCACCTTGGTCAATAGTGTACTCTCATTAATCATAATGAACATCCTTTTGGAGTATAATGTTAAAAAATAAGTCATAAAGTAAATCGAGAACCTCATGGTATCATTAATTTTTAAATCAAAAGATAATGGGAGGTGTTTTTGGGAAGCATGATCAAGGCAGGCCAAACCATGGGGGCACTCTCGGTATCAACTTGAAGGATGTCATACAGATGGCACATTTTCTAAATTCTAACTTGTCATGGGAACAGATCAATGGGAGAAAACTCTAAGGATGGTTTACTATCGTCACATATGGACAGAATATAGAGTAGACGAAGGGGATGGTCATTGGAAATTATAAATGAATTCGATGTTTCATTCATATCCTTTTGGACATGTCCTTCTAGATTATTGGTTACAGGGAGATTGGTTTATTGGAAAATAATTGGTCGGGGGTCATCATTGGCATTACGCAGTGCCTGAACCCCCATATAGCTTTTGTTATCGCCCCTACATACCCCAGCTTCATCAATGAAATTATATACCCCCAGAACTATGACAGATTTTAAATTATTATCATCAGTAATGGGAAGGATACCTGCGTGTTCATAGGATTAGGGATTTTATTTTTCTCAGTAAAGACCTTCCAAAAGACTTAACAAGTCAATGAATGTATCGATTCATGGGGATCCACTGTCATGTAATAACACATCACTGTGAAATAAATATTCTTCATATGTTGGGTCCTAAATTATTAACTTCCTATGAATAATGATATAATAATTGAAGGGAGTCACACTAGCCTCAAGGTACAAATGTTACTCGAACCCGAAGAAGGAATCCACCTCCCATATATTCTTCAATAGTGACATGTCCATGTTCATATGGGGTATTCCTAGGACATTCATCAAATTCACAATGAGTGACATAAATAATAATGTGTTTATAAAAATATGGTATAATGGGGTTATAGTCATTAAATGAAAAAATATGTTTGGTTCTTCTTTAGGTCATTGTTTGCTGGATCATATAGGACATGAGGAACATGGCCCATTTTGTGGGTGTCGGGTGCTTGAATCGCCTCCTGAACATTAAATATAGGTGACTTTTCGAAGGATTTTCACCCCTACTCCATTTCTAGAATAAATCACCATCCCATAAAAAGATTTTTTTTCATTATGGTACACCACCAACTAGAAAGCACATGCCCCAGAAGGTCCCTAGGTTTCTCGGGATTCTCCCACATTTGGTTTCAAGCTCAACATAGATGGTTCCTTCTCCATCTTCCGCCTGTGTGGTGGAGGAATTGTCTATGACCCTAGGGTTTATTTTATTTTTTTTACACTCTAATGTATTCCCAGTGAATATTTATTGACATGGATTCTTGTTCTAGGTGTAGTGGGATGGAACTATGTAGCCAACAACACATCAATTTAGAGTCAATAGAAACAGATTCCAAGATCTTATTCAAATCTATAAAAGGTAAATTGGTTTTTCCTTGGTCTATCACTTACCTTATACAAAGGATAAAATATCTCAACAATGAAAACACCACTATTATATGTACCTGGTGTGATTCGAATCAAGCTGCATATTACTTATCTTTAGGAATTATTTCTGATGGTGCATGAAATATTTTCTCTAGAATTATCTCTATTTCAATAGGATTTCTGTATATTTTTAAGGGAAACTATCTTGGTTTTCACTATTTTGGGCCACTTTGACCATATTTCTCATAGTCCTTCTATGAATAAAAAATATTTTTTTTTTATTTTTTATCATTATTCATCCAAAAAATAATTATCACAAAAAATATGAAAAAATCACCCAATCATAATTTTTATGTTTATAATTCAAAAATGAAGTTTATTTTGACATATAAAATATATAAAAGTGAAAAAATATATATTTAAAATTGGTTCACCACTAAAAAGTGGTAAACCAGCTTTTATAAAAATATTAGATTTTTTGTAATATTATGTATGCTCATATCTTATCCCAGCCCAATATATTCTATTAAAGTGAAAAATTATTTGATTGAGTATATAAAATATATATTTCATTGATATCATTTACTAATAGTAATTAATTTAGTTTATTAAGATAAAATTTCGTTCTGAGGCTAAATTTTGTTTTTTATAAAAAAAATATTCCAATTATATTCAATTAGTTCATATATTCATTTATAATTAATTTTTAACCAATGAATTCATCCATTAATTTTTTTCAGTTAGTTAATCCAATTCCTAACCACCAACATAATGGATAGGTTAAAAATTATTATATTAAGTAATAATTTATTAAAAAAAAAATTTAATCTAAATCTTGTCTGTTAGGTAATCCATTTAGGAAATTCAGTCATACTTGTAACATAATCTATGTTCAATGATCAATATTGATTAACCTAAATTTTTTTATTCTTGTATTTCACAATTAACTCAGATTTGTGTGTAACACAATAAAAACACAATGAATAAATAAAAAATAATTTTTAGTGTTGCGTGAATTGAAAAATATCAAAAAATAAATGAATAAATTCAAAAAAAAATATTATACCTTTTGGTGTTACAAAAAATCAAAAAATTCCTATTGTAATCATAACTATTTTCTCCACTTATGTGTATATAATTGAACACATAATTTTAACTAATGTACATGGAGCCCATCCAAGTGGTCCATAAGTCGAAACACCTCATATCACTCTCAACATACGGTGATGATATGACTTAGTAAGAAAGGCCATAACATATAACAAAATATTAATTTACCACATTATTTGACAATTTTTCCATGTCATTGAGTTAACAATACTTTTTTTGGAATAGGAGTAATTAATGACCACTTAACCCATTCACATAGTTCACCAATTTCATTTATGGTTAATAGTGTAGGACCTAACTCATGGTTCATCACCTTAATGAATTCAAATTATAACTCAAGGTTTTAACAATAGGGTACATTCATCTAAAATGGCGAATAAAAAATTATAGAATTGGAAGACAAAATATTAAACACTTATAATAGCTAAAGATAATTCTTACATCAAAAGGGTCAACCATGGAGTTGACTCTCTGTAATCTATGGTGTTAATACACATGAAATCCCATTTTGAATAATTTCTTTAAACATTTTTTGATAAGTCACTAGAATGGTCTATCACACAGCACAACAATACACATTATAAAATGCAATGAATAATTTAGAAACAATAAAGATGAGATACCATATCCCCATGGAGATTCCCTCATCCAGTGTCAGCTTTTTATTCAAGATAGAAGGAGTGTTTTTGAATAATTATTGAAATAATCTGGATATAGGGAAAATTATATTGCACTTAAATAATGAAACATACAAAGAGAGAAACTATAAAATAGAAGTAAGAGGAGTGTATATATTACCTCTATCATTCTGATGGATCCAACAGATTTAAATTTCATGACTTGTTAGAGGAGGTACAATAAATACTAAGAGAGTAGGAGTATGAGTCTTTAATGGACAGAAGGATGGGGAAAGGAAAACCTTTCGGTAAGGAAAAAAATAGAAATTCCCCCAAACATGAAGGGGTAGACAATTTGTCCACACGGTTGTCCAAATCGTGTACCAATCGTGTGAATAGCCTTTTTCATTACGGTTTTTAATCATAGATGGTCATGCACCTGAAGTCAAACTGAATCATAAAAATGGTGAATCATGTAGCATCCCACTCTCTCATGTGACACTATTAGTGAAATCTCAAGGCATGGGCTATACAGTTTCTAATAATCATGTGACTGAGTGTGATTCTTCAAAATTTGGGCATCTGGACTTCGAACATGCCTCAAACACCCCTGAGACCTCCATGGCTCCATTCAGAATCATTATTTGGGAAAATGAAAATAATTTAATCCAAAACAAACGTATTTTACCTTTGAGAAAATTGGAAATGTTAAAAACATTTCTTTGAAAATTTTATGATTTCAACATTAATAAAAATGAAATTATTAACGATCAAATGTATATAAATGAAAACAAAAATCATTTGAAAATAAATAATATGTTTTTCAGAAATATATTTTTATAGGTGAAATGAGTTTTTTAACATAAAAAATTAATTTATCAACAATTCTTATTGATTTTAATAAAATATATTTATTATATCTTAAATATAATAATTTTACATTCACCTCTTATTTTTTGAAGACATAAGTTAAGAATATATATCTACTTCTACAAAAGATATTTTTTCTCAAAAAAATAATTTCTTTCTGCTTTTTATGGTTATTTTAAAATAAAATTAAGTTATATATATAAATTTTAGTGTATATGATATTGGGAATTTTGAGGATCAAATTTTATAAATATACCCATTTTATACATGGTATATACAGGAACTATATAAATATTCTTCACATCGATAAGGGTAGAAAAGATAAAATATGGTCAAAATTATTTGATAACACATTCAAATTTTTCATAAACTCTTTAGTGTCATATTGGAGTAGTTTATTTTGGTTATTTACATCCATTTCATGTATATATGTTCACATTGTTCAATTTTTATTTGAATGTTAACTTTATAACAATTTATTAAAAGAATAAATACAAAATGACACTCTCTTGACATTAATATCTCCATATATATTACGTAAGGATAAAAGAAGATATTTTCAGTTCTAAATTATTATTTTAAATATAAATTAATTTTCTTATCATATATGTTCACATTAAATTTTAATAATTTAATAATTAACTTTAATTCATAAACAACATTGAAACATTATATAATCAATTAATAGAAAAGTAAATAATTTTATAAATATTAATAGTATTACAATTTAAATATATAAATATTTTCGAATAATTTTACTGATTAATTTTACATATTAGATATGTGTAAATGTTTTCTATTATAATAGTTTTTATCATATTTTCAAAAATGTAAAATTAAATTATTAGTGTTAAACTAAAATTAATGATATTTTTGTTGAATATTATTTATTTAATTAAATAAAAATTAAATAAATCAAAGTGGAAAATTAGTATAGTAAATGGTCTAAAATATCATCCATTAACCATTTCTATGTTATTTGTAACATGAAAGATAAAATTATTATTCTTTAAGATTGAAATAATTTCTACCTCGGTTATGGTTAAAATCATTATAGAAGGTGTTAATAATATAGATAATGTTTATAGTACAAAAAAAACCCATCTAAATTTAATTTTATGATGATATTTATACTAAATGCTCTTCTTATTAGAATATTTTTCCATTTTAATGTATTTTTCTTTAAAATGACTTATTTATATTTTAATTATTATTGTATTCCCAAGTGTGTCTTTTATCTCTCTTAATTTTTTTCATTACACCTCATTGAGTCATCTATTTAGCAAAAACCTAACAATGAATATTTCAAAAATATATATCTACATTATAGTGTTTTGTTTCTTCGCAATGTACCAACCCATGGACCCATAATTGGTGATCTAAAGAATTCCTATTAGAGAAGAGGTAATCATATTTATTGACTCTTTTAAATTTATATTTCTTCAAGTTACTATAAATATATTAAAACCATACATAATTTAAAAATTAAATATCCTAAATATATATAAAATTTATTATTATTATGGTATAACCATTTTATTCCTCCATTTATTCTAAAAAAATTGAAAACATTTCTCAATCATATATAATATATCATTATCTCGATGTAGTTGTGTAATTTGATTTTCAACTCAAGATTTCATTGAAAAATATTAATGTGGTTTTACTTTTTATATATAATAATTATAAAATTATTATTATTTAATTATAATATCACATCTATATTTTTACCTTCCAATCAATTGGAAAACAAAAACATCACTCGTGTGTACATGTGGACTAAAACTACCCAAATAAATGTGAATTGTTTTTCATTTCCATTTTACATGGATGGTAATAAAAATATGTTTAATGAATATATAAGATATATATTAAATAATTAATATTTTATAAAGGTGAATTATAATTTATCTATATTTTTTCTATTGGTCTAAAAGTGAAAACAATGTTGATGTGTACATACCACCTACCGTGTCCATGAACGGTGTAATTCATTGTTATATATCTATCATATTTGGGGGACTATTAATATTTATTTAATTTTTATATAAGATATTTATATAATTAGTAACTTTTTATACATTATTTGACTATAATAAATTTTTAGGTATGATAATTACTAAACCAAAATAACTCTTAAATATAACATAGTTAACACACAGAATCAATGATTTTAATAATGAATTATCAATAAATGGGTGTTTAAATGGTATAATTGGGTCATATATGAAATTATAATTATTTAAATGAATATTTTATAGAAATAAAATAAATATTAATTTATTAGTCATGAGTTTAAATATATTTCTAGGAAATTATAACTCGATGTATGTGATTTATGTTTAATCTCTTAATTTATTAGGATTGTTTATGATTAATTATATGACGAAAATACTTTATGGTTTATGTATAAAAAATACATGAATTTTATTCTTATTTGGTTTTTTATTTATATGAATTATTTTAATTTACTTTTTCCATCATTAATAACACAAGAAACTAAAAAAATTATGAAAACTCACATTATTTCACTCTTCAGTCGAAAATTATTTCTCTTACATATCATTGTTTTATTAAAAAATCAATAGTGAATTTAATATTATAAATCGATTTTATAAATTTATTTTTATAAATTATCTACATTTTAAAAAATTATTTTAGAGGAATATTCTTTTGGTTCTCTAAATTAGTTACTTTTAAATTGTTTCACAGAATTGTGAGACAAATGTTTTCTTCTAACTTATATGGCTTGAGAAAATATATCATCTATCAAGAACACATAGTTATCTATACATTCCATTACATTTTCTTATGGTTCTTATTAATTAAATATTCTTTCATAATATTTTTTCGAATTTTATGCCTTTAAATAAGTGATTTCACGATGAAAATAGTGTATTCTTCAAGAAATATTCCAAGTGATCCTTTAAAAGAATTTTTCATCTATGACATGGTCCTTTAATGTTGCTTACGAATTACTCGGGAAATTATGCTATACGATAACAATTATTTTCTCTATGTCATTTTTTTTGTTATGATTATGAAATATTTATAAGACCCAGTTTATTTTCCGTCGGTAATATTATGATGAATGTTTTATGATTTTTTGGAATAATTATGAACAGTTTTATGATTATATTATGGGTGTTTCTGCATTTATATAGAAATACTATTCATTGGATAAATATTAATATTTATATGGTTAGTTGGTATATAGTGGATAATCCCAATATTGAAATATGGTAGATGTGAAGTTATACAATTCCCAAAACAAGAAGTTACATGTGAGGCTATCCCAAGCCCAAAACAAAATGGTGCATGTGAGGCTATCCCAAGCCCAAAACAAAATGGTGCATGGGATGTTATAACAAGATAAAAATAGGTATATGGGTGTATGTTTAAATCCTAAAATGTTTTAAATTCCTTACTGATTATCCTTGAAAAAATATTTCTATGAATTTGATTATTTAATAATTTATGTCACTCTTTTAATACATGATATTATGATAATTGTATATCTTAACTCCACCTATAATTTTATTATTTAGTTATTTGTGTCTTATAAATTTCCATGATTTATTCTATAATTCGATATTATGATCTTTGGTAGGTTTTATGTGATTTTCAACATTTAATGTCATGTTCGCATACACTTATTCTCATTTTATTTTCCTGTGATCATTAATATCTTCCTTGTTAACCCTTACTATGCATCTAAGCTGAAAATTTCTTCTATTTATTTTCCCAAAGTTATGAACAAAGGTATTAAGTATGAAATATTAATTAGGGATATAGTTATCAATAATTTGTTATTAGATGATATAGATCTCGTATGAACATTTTTTTTATATCCATGTTTCCAAATATACTGGACCAATATTTTTATGGAATGGACCGTAATGTTTTGTAATGAATATTAATCTAACAAAAATAATATTTTTGTATAAAAATGTGTGTCACAATAAGTAAGATAAATGTGTATTAAATAATTTAAAAATTAATATGTGTGATGCTCCTTTGAATATCCATGGTGGTATTATTAAATATTACATTAATTAATTTTGATATAATTTGAAATTTGGGATAACAATAGGTACTCATGAATCAAGTACCATACCTTATAAAATAAGGTTAAGGTAGTGGTTTAATGGTTATTTATCGAGATAGAGTCTAAAACTCAAAAACTGATTTATAAACTAGTAGGGTAGGGTTAGTTCTCTTATGGTATCATAACCCCCAAACTACTATAAAAATCATTATTAATTAATCAATAAAAATTTTATTAATGAAAGTAAAAATATTTTTTAACAAATATTTCTTTATTTTGAGTTTGGTTCTTATTATATTTATATGTAAATTTTAAATTATTTTTGTTTGACTATATGTTAAAAAATAATGTGAAATTACAAAATATATGTAAATAATTCTTCAATAAGATTATTATTATTATTATATAAATTAAATTCAAATACTAATATTTATATTCAGGTGGTTAAATATGTTTGCATAGTTAAATGGATAGTACAAAATATAAGAGTCTATAGTAGGTGAAGTGAATTTAAAAATTTTTATAATTTTAGGGTTGGGGTTATTGATTCATAATACAAAATTGGTTGGGGTTCGAGTATTCCATATTTCATGGGTACCTCTCCCATTACCATATCTTGTGGTAATATTTATTAATGAATTTTTTATTTTTTTTAATTAAGGATGTTTTAAAAAAACACAATGTAACCCCCCCTCCCCCACACCATGGAATAAGAATATGCACACATGTCACCCCCTCACCAATTTCGGCATTACTCTATTAGATTGTATAATTTAGAGAACTATTATAATATATATTTATTAAAATATAAACAAAGAGTCGGTAACCAATTTTGGATGGAAATGGAATATGTATTTATCACATTTAGAAAACATTTCTATGTAATGACCGTTAGAAACTATAATAATTAGTCTCTAAAGTCGTTTTTCTACTAATAAAATTAGTTATTAAATAACAATTGTTGGAATAATTGACCATTTCTTTTATATATTTTATTACCCTTGTAAAAAATTTTATAGAAATATTAATTTTAGAACTGTTTAACACCCTAATATAATTATTCCTAGTTTTAGTTTTGGAATTCTCATTTATCAGCACTAAAAAATAGCATATAAACACATTAAAATTTATATATAGATATATATTATATTAAAATATGGGAAATGATAAAATTTCAACCCCATAATATTCATATGAGTATAATCCTAGAGAATGTATTCAATCATCACAAAATAAATAGTATAATCCCCTCCTAAACAAAGATAAAATGTCATAACAAATTCATATATTATGGTCTCCAAACTAAAAAAGTAGTTTGGAACATTTTCAAGACATTTTTTGGGGGAAAAAATATTAAGATTTCCATAGGTCCAGACAGAGTAGATCACTTCATAAGATTTGAGTTGATAACTCATGGATCTTAAACGGACACCATGATCAAATGTCAGAATCTTCTCATGTTCATGTAATGCATTCAACATATATTAATGGATTAATTGATTTATTAATTTTCTATATCCCAAAAATATTCTTAAATATATACTACTATATACTAACTAGTAAATTATTAATTAATATTATTTTTAAATTTTTTTATAATACATTTTTTAGTAAATAAATTATATTTTAAGTGAAATATCATATTTACTATTAAATAAACCACATTTTAGAAAATATTTTATATAAATATCAATATAAATATATTTTCTAAATTAAAATATTCTTTTATAACATATAAATTTTTTAATGAAGGACACATTTTATCACCATTAAAAAATGTTTTAGTACATGAAAACGGAACACCTTTATCATTTCTAAGAAAAGTGGTGATAAATGGAGGCCTTAATCCGCAATTTATTACAACTAAAAAAGGAACAAAGAATCAAAAATTACTTCCAGTCATGATAAATTAAACCCATTTATTAGAACATTTTTAGAATAGATAATGGGTACCACATAATATAGTGAAATATGTGGTAGTAATAATCACTTTTAACAGTCGTTAAATGGAAATTATGTGCCTATAAAAACCCCAAAAAGATGTCTCTAATGAATAATGTGATAATAATTAGTGACTAATTTTTATAATCACAAAATATATTTTTTCTTTAAATAATTACTGGTCATCCATTTCAAGAGTCATTTCAAAAAAAAACTAGTAGATCCTAAAATTTTGGAATTTTAGAATATTATCAAATTTAGAAATTAAAATAATTTATATTAATTCTTAAATTCTAATAACAGCTAACATTAATCAAATAATTCATCAAACTATGATCAGGATATTATTACTCAAACCCAAATAAAATTCAAAATTATTATTAGTATAGTAAAATTAACAAAAAATTAAAAATTACCGCCCAAATTGATCATTAACCATATAAAGTTTACTTTTAAAAACATTTTTATATAATAAAAATTAATTTAAATACTAAAAAAATTACCACATGATCATTTAATTTTAATTATATTGATATAACTCATAAAAGTTTTCTACTTTTTAACCCTATCACATATTATTAGTCACATTTTATTCTAAAAATATTTTTTGGGTCACATTAGCCACATGGTGTATCATGTTGATGTACCAACAATTCATGCATATAAAAATATAGTCAATGTATAGTGTCCTATTATTTCACAAAAAACTAATGTTTTTTCTATAATTTTCACATATCACATACTTTTAATAATTCTATAATGTAAAACTATTTTTTTCTCATTCTGAAAACAAAGAATTTTTTAATGGAATGTATTTCTGTAACAACATGAAGGAATATATTTTGTATTCATTACCCAATGATTTCATAACATTATGATATCGTCTTCTATGTTTTTAATATCGGATACATGTTTCATAACACTTTTAAATATATAAAATTACACACTCATTCATTATAAAGACACCCTATATCAAATGGAAATTCAGTCAAGTTCTACTTGTAATAAAACAATCGATGATATTTTTCTCTTAAATTTAACAATTATATGAGTTCGCTTTCTAGTTTTTATCTATATTACATGTTTTAAATAACATTTACTCTAAATTTTCATTTCCAATCATTTTAAATACACAACACATTTGATTGTGGTTTCTGCTACTCCTAGAAGTCACAAATTAGTCTACATTAACTATAATATGATTTCATAACAAATATTTTTATTAATGTTTCGACCATATAAATTATTAATGAAAAACTATTTTTTCTATAAATATGAATGCTACACAAATTAGATTCACGTTTTGTCAATTTTGACATGTTAGAAATTAATCTTCAAGAATTATCCAGTGATTCGATGATCATCCATGGTTGGTTGTTAGATTTCCATCTTATTAAAATCATTTAAAAATGCCTATCAAAACACAATTTTTGTCATTTAGAGAACAGTAGATGTAATTATTATGTGTAATCTATTTCATCATATTATAAAATAACAAAAAAAAATTACAATGATATAGTAATAATCCAATTATGCTTTCTAGGATTTGAATATATCATTGTTTTTTAAAAAAATTTATCATGAAAATGATTTTTTGATCATTTTGGCCACACTATGTTTTATATTAACATGTCACCTTTTAACATGTGTCACAAATTAATAAATTATAATTGTTAAATGGGTTTAAATAAATTTTCTAAAATTTTGCATATTTTTATTGAAACACTTTTTATTAATATCTTGTTACTCCAAAATAATTTTTAAACATTTTTACTCAACCATGTGTTATATTGACATTCCATAAATCCCATATATAAATAAATAATCATTTTTATTTTCCAAAAACTATTGAAAATCCCTGATTTATATAGGGTTTTAATGACCAGATTCATGTTTTTTAACACATAAATAAATATAGATGGAAAATACATGAATTTATGAAAACCACATTCTAGATTGATGCGTGATATATTCAATCATGTTAAAAATTATTTGGTGTCCATTTTAATATAATTTCATGAAAATTGATGGTCATTTTCCATGTTTTGATTACACCATCTTTTTTATTAATATTTAATCAAAAAAATATTTCATAGACCTTTTGACCACACTATAAATCAAATTTATATGATAGTTAATTCCACATGTAAAAAATAAATTTTTTTTCTTATGATTTCATAATAATTTGTGGCCTCTAACCTGGTTTTAACTGCATCGCTTTTATTTTATAACATTTCACTCTAAAACAGATGTTTAATTCACTGTGTTCATATCACATGTAATATTGAGATGTATTCTATTTCTACATATTATAAATTAATCAATAATCAATTTAATGTGTTTTTTTTATAATACAAGGTAATTTATTATGTTTTTACAGTCTATCTCTTATACATAAAAACATTAAAATTTATATAAAAAACATTAACTAACATTAAGGAGAACCATTTTTAGATTAATTAGTGGTATTTTTTTACATATAAAAGATAATATATAGTCATTTAAAAAAAATTACATTAACAAAACATCTCTTTCTATGTTTTCACCATTTAAAACATGTTTTTAGGACATAAAAACAATAAAAATTCATATTGATCATTAGTAGAATATTATGAATCATATTGACATGAAATAAATTCTAAAAATAAAAATTTTAACATAAGATATTGTTTTTGTAATTTGCTTAAAATTCGTTGACATTTTCGTGGATTATAATATTTTGAGTTTGCTTTTATATATATTCAATTCTATAAAAACTGAATCTCAGTCATTCTTTGGAAACCACAAATTGGATTTATATGACATTTGTTTATACACATCACAAATATATCATATATCATTGTACAATTTTTAACTATAATTCAAGGTCCTTTGATAGGTATTCACCCAATCACTATATTTTAATTATTTTTTTATCTAAAATATATAGGTTTTCATTCTAATAACAATACATTTCATATATATATATATATTACATTCGTTCTAACATTTCACAAATTAATTTCTGATTGTTTTTCTATGATTTCTATACCATATAAGAAAATATTAAATGATTTGACTCTATCAATAGTGTGTGGGATGCATAAAATTTAAAATTTTCTCATTTCCATATCTAGAAAAAAAAACATTATATATAGTTATAAAATGCATCATAAAATTATAAAATATTAATGTAACATAATTCATTAAACTCTTGAATCCTCCTTTGAATCACCTATAGAATAATGGTGTTACACACTATCTGTATCATGAGTATAAAATATGTATATATATATATATAATATTATTATTAAATATTAGTGTAACAATATTTTTTTTCCCTTTTACCTATGATGAAGACATCTATTCATCATCAATGGGATTATGGGTTGCCCAAAATATGGTATTTCTACCCACTATATACATGCCAAATACATGATTATATATCATCATAATGTATTCATAACTACACAAACCAAGCATCAATGTAACGCCCTGACCCTAGAAGCCTAGAGTCAGTGCCTTATTACATATCATTGGAATGATCACAAAAGATCAAGTCTAGAAAGATCAATTAGTTTAGTAGCCTTGGAAGTACAAGATAAATTTATATGGTTTACATTACATCATAAAATCAAAAACTAAAACAACATTAATTCCATATACCACATTCATATCCCCTCAGACTATCACTACAGGTTAGTCATTAAATACTTCTTCGGATCATGGGAAAAATATAACATAGAAAGGGGTGAGCATAGATGCTCAGTAAGGATAAATGTATAGTGGAAACATTCATAAATAAGCATAAACATTTCAGGAAATGTATAAATAAAAATCTTTTTAAAATAAAACTTCAGCATAATATGGTAAATATAAAATCAAATAATTCCATTTACTTACTCACTTGGATATTCTACTAGTCGAATAATCCAATTAAATATCAATAGCCACTTTCATAATGATGGAATGCATAATGCTAGACTTTGAATACCACATAGTCAAGGCCTTGTTCCAAGACTATAAATAAGATTTTGTCAAGGTCTTATGACAAGACACTAGTTTGTCTCATGAGACCTACCGATTCATCGAGAAGCTATAGCGGGATCCACCCATCACAAACTAATTCCAATGAAATCCTCATATGAAAAGGATTAAACATAACATAAACATTCGTGTTAAAACTAGCATACAAAATGTCAATACATTATCCATAAACCATGAATGGTATAAAAATAACACATCTACAGTCAAACATATCACAAAACATTCAATACAATATGGATGTTTGGTATCATAATAAATCAACTTCAAATAAACTTAAAATCCACCAAAGGATGTTGACTTAGAAGACATCATAACCTTTTTTAGTGAAATATCTCTTTCTGTTTTGAAATCATTTAAAGGTCATATAATTATAAAAGAAAACATATATTTCAAAAATATTCTTAAATTTTGTAAAGGAATCTTCCATGATGTTATAACAACATAAAATATCTGCAATCTCCATATATGTTAGAAAAATGAAATTTTACCTTAATTTTGTCGAAAAGGTTATAAAGGAATTTGTTTGGAAAACGGTAGAATGATTCCTTTATAAACTTATTATAAAAAGTCAAAAAAGGTTATAAATGACTTTAACCCATATTCTATAAAATAGTAAGAATGTTTTGAAATACATTTTTAAGAAACATGGATGTGGATGATAAAGTGGTCCCAGTAGATACATTCGTAAAAAAGCACGGATAATAAAGAGATTCTGAAATTAACCATTACCTTGTACTTTTCCTTGGTCGAGGGTTGGTTAAACTCTTGTATAATTATGAAATAATTTTTATTAAATTATTCAAGTATCATATATATTAATATTATATCTTTTATTATCTTTTAACATTGCATTGTTAATAATATCTTAGTATTGTCGTCGTTTTGGGTGTTACTTGATTGATTTTCTGTTATAAAATTTCTTATGTAAGTCGTATTTGTTAAGAATGGGATGTATCATATTAATATCAATAATTATATCATGTCTTCAACAAATATTTTTAGTCATCTAACAAAAATTAGTCTTGAATGGATATGATGGAGATTGAATCATGTCACGTTCGTAGAGATGGTAATCCCAATGTACGCACGAGCGACAAAATCATTCTTTAGATATTAAAATAACATATAATTTAATGTAATATAAAATATACAGAATAATTATAATGTTATATTTTTTATTTACATCAATTACACATTATTATTATATCCATAAAAATAATAATGTATTGAATAACAATTACACCACGACGTGGAGACGGTATGCCATATATACGCACACATGGTGACATGTCATTCAAAGGATGGATTAAATAAATAAATTGGTTATAACATATATATAATAACATCAATGTATATATAAGATACTTTAATTATTATTTTATAATGGAAACAACAAAGAAAACAGAAGTGTAAAAATAATGGAACGTGAAAGTGGTGATGAAATATTTACCTCTTCTTCGGGTTCTTCCTTTTGAATTGATTAGAATGGGTCCTTATGTTAGCTTTCTGACTAAATTAAGGACTCTAATAATAAGGTAGGATAGTTGAGAGGGTATTTGGGCAGGGTTTGGCTGATCCAAATGGCTTTGAATGTGTGAATTATAGAGAAGGGGAGTTCCCTTTTATAATAGGGGTGAGGGGTACCTTAGGAAAACATAGAAATATTATTTTATAAAAAAATCATTTTCAGTGTCTAATGGCTCCAAAATAAATTATTTAAAGTCTACGGTAGGTATTTGTTGAAAAATACACAAACAATAGGATTTTGACAGGTTTGGGTTACTATATTAACTTTATATTTTATATTTAACTCCTATTTAAATAATTTGACATTTACCAAGTCTCTTTTTATTTTTTTATTATATGGTTAATAAATTTACTATATACTTCCAAGAGAACCCCAAGTGGTTAATTAATTATACCCATATTATAATATAAGTCCATTGGCTGAACCGTATATTTTTAGGGATAAAATATCAATTTATAATATAATATTTGTTATAGAAACTCTTTTATGTCAATTTTGACACTATTTGGTACTTCATTTTTCCTAAATTTATAACTACATTATTACTTCGAACAAGATTCATCTAACCAACCCTAATAGGTCATATTATCCTAGAAAGTTTTTTGAATTCATAAAAAGTCTCAAATTAAATTTATTTGGATATTTATAATATCAATTATTTTAATATTCTATTTATTAGGTAATTACTGCATCCTCATTGTGTCATAAATAAATTAAATTATTTAATGTCTAAAAAATATAAATAAAATACGATAATGTAGGAAAAATATTTAGTCTTCTAATGAATATTTATAGTCTAATTTATCTTATTTATAACCTCATATTAAAAATGTAATTGTTATTAAACATTGATTTTTACTCTTTTAACTCTTTTTTATATAAATTAATAATAAGTGTGATAATCAAATCCAAGGGGACCAATGAGGTTAATTTTTATTACTAAGGTTGTTTTTGGTCTAATTATACTTATACAATAGAATTAGAACATGTTTTAAGGTAATAATAATATCATTTTTACCCGTAATTACGCTATTTACTTTTAATCGTGGCAAATAAAAGTAAAAAATTACTATTCACCAAAAAAATTATTTTAATCATATTGAACAACATTTTAGTTACTGATGTCAATTGCGTCTCTCGATTTTTTAAAATTCAACTCACAGAAGTGGTAAAATTATTTTTTATGTAAATTTACAAATACTCTTAAGAGGTGGGTACAAGAGGGTAAAAAGATCAATAAAATTTTTAAATATCTAAATTTATTATTAACTAACACCAATGAATTATATTGAACATATATAGGTATTATGTATCTATTTTGACATAAATAAAATTTACATAAAATAAATACTAATTTAAATAAAAATTAAGTTTTAAAAAATAACTTAGTGTTTTTTACTATTCATCAACAATTAAAGGTTTTCAGAAAATTACCAATAATTCACCCTTAGCTAATTTTGATATTTAGAATCAAAAATTGAAGTCCATTATGAATGATAAAATTTATAAAATTTCAAAAAGTGGGTATTACTATTCATAATGGCTAGTTTGATTGGTTGTGGTGTGTTAGAGCTCAATGTTGCGCACAACACACGCTACTGTATTGTTCAAGGAGAAGTGTACCGTGGACGCTTGTGGTGTTAAATTCTCCCATCCTTCAAATAATTTTGTCCTTGAAATTTCTAAACTATTACTACGTTAAAAGAATCGGGGGGTTCTTCATCATAAATTCCCCGAGTTCCCACATTGCCTCTTCGATCTTATAGTTTATCAATAGTACTTTTACCAAATGAGATGTCCTATTTCTCAGCACTTTTTCTCTTGTATGAAGAACCTTGACAAGCTCTTCAAAATAAGACAGGTTGGGTTCCAGCTCTAATTCCTCATATGTGAGTACATGAGTTGGGTGAGGAATGTATTTTCTCAATAGTGATACGTGGAACACATTGTGGACTTTGAAGATACTTGGCGGCATTGCCAAACGGTAAGATACAACCCCAATTCGTTCAAGAATTTTGAAAGGTCCGGCGTACCTGGGACTCAATTTACACTTCTTACCAAAACATTTAACACTCTTTCATGGAGATACCTTCAATAAAACATGATCTCCTGCATAAAATTCCAAATCCATCCTTCGGTTATCGTCATAGATCTTCTTCCTACTTTAAGCTGCTATGATGTGGTTTTGGATTACCTTCACCTTTTCTATCGTTTCCTCCACATGTTCTGGGCCTACGAGTTTTCTTTCACCAACATCATCCCAACAGGTTGGTGTGTGACATCTCTTTCCATATAATGCGTCATATGGTGCCATCTGAATAATTTAATGGAAGTTGTTGTTATATAAAAAGTCTACCAGTGGTAAATATTGATCCCACATAACTTGAAAGTCAAGTGAGAAAGATCTCAACATGTCTTCTACAGTTTGAATAGTCTGTTCTAATTGTACATCTGTTTGGGGTTTGTAGGTAGTTCTCAAATGAAGTTTAGTATCCAGGGCATTTTGAAGAATTTTCCAGAATCATGATGTAAAACGGGGATCACGATTACAAACAATCGATAGTGGTACTCCATGAAGTCTTACAAGTTCGCTAATATATAGTCTTGATAAACGTTCATGTGGTAAATATACTCTTACTGCAGAAAAATGTTCTGACTTGGTAATACGATCAACAATGACCCATATTTAATCATTCCTTCTATGAGTCTTTGGTAGTCCCATTACAATGTCCATCATATTATTTTCCCATTTCCACTCAGGTATGGGAATATGATTAATGACTCCTCCAGGCTATTTCCTTCTAGCATTCACTAGTTGAAAAACCATACATCTTTACAAAAATTAAACAATCTCTCTCTTCATGTTTTCCCAGAAAAAAATGTTCTTTCAAATCACTATACATTTGGGGTGCTCCCATGGTGTATAGAGAAATTGGAACTATGAGCATCATCCAGCAATTCCCTTTTTAAATCAGGTATATCGGGAATACAAAGTCTCTTCCCAAATTTCAAAATTTCATCTTCATATATGATGTAACTCAATTTCTCATTATACAACACTTTGATCTAATTTTGTAACTCTTTATCACTGGTCCGATAACATTATATCCTTTCTAATAAAGATGGTTTGGAAACAATTTGAATAATCATTGATGTTTCACCTTCCATGGTTATTACCATATCCATCTTTACTAGATCCATGTATATAGGATCCTTTTCAACAATAATCATGATAAAAAATCCATGACCTTTTCTACTCAAAGTATCATCCACCTTATTTGCCTTCCCTGGGTGCTAGTGTATCGTAAAATCATAATCCTTGATTAGTTAAAGCCATCTCCTTTTCCTCATGTTGAGTTCTTTCTAGGAGAAAATATACATCAAAATCTTGTGATAAGTATAAATCTCACAAATTTAACCATAGATATAGTGTCTCAAAATATTCAAAACAAAGATTACAGTTTCTAACTCAAGATCAGGATTATGATACTTTTTCTCTTTAATTTTCAGTTGTCGGGATGCATAGGAAGTAACTCTATCATTCTGTATAAGGACACAACCAATTCCTTTCTTCGATGGATCACTATAAATAATAAACCCATCATTCCCTGGTGGTAGAGTCAAGATAAGAGCATTGACTAATATTCTATTCAATTCTTTTAAACATTCTTCACACTCTTTTTTCCAAACAAATTTAACCCCTTTTCGCGTGAGATTTATGAATGGGTTAGCCAACCGGGAAAAAATCTGGACGAAACGTCCATAATAACCTGTTAAACCAATAAAACTGCATACCTCAGTTATTCTCATCAGTGTTGGCCATTCTTGGATTGACTTGGTCTTTGAAGGATCAATATAAAATCCATCCTTAGAGAACATATGGCCATGAAAAGAAATATCTTGAAGCCAGAATTAACACTTGGTAAACATCACATAAAATTCAGGTATTCTCAGAGTCTTTTGGATAATTCGCAAGTGATTTTCATGATCTTCCTATCTTTAGGAGTATACAAAGATATCATCAATAAATTTCACTACAAATTCATAAAGATATTCCTTAAATACTCTATTCATTAGATCCATGAAGATAGAGGGTGCATTAGTCAATCCAAAAAGAATTACTTTAAACACGTAATGCTCTTACTTGGTTTGAAATGCTGTCATCGGAATGTCTTCCTTCTTCACACACAACTGATGATATCCATATTGAAGGTCAATCATTGAAAAGTATTGAGCTCCATGAAGTTGGGTGAATAAATCATCAGTGTGAGGTAGGGGATGCTTGTTATTTATTGTTATAGCATTGATCTTCATGTAGTCAATGTACAACCACATAGATCCATCTTTCTACATAACAAAAAGGGTAGTGGCTCCCCATGGAGAAACACTAGGGTGAATAAATCCCTTGTTACTCAATTCTTATATTTGTTTCTTTTGGTACACTTATTCCACGGTGGCCATTTTATAAGGTGTATTTGATATGGGCCTTGATCCATGAATTAAATCAATGGAAAACTCAATTTCTCATTTTGGAGGATGTCCAGGTAAATCATCTGGAAACACATAAAACATATTCTTTCACATTCGGTAAATCCTTTATTTGAACATTAATTCCCTCACCCATAGATATTTCATTCTCTTCCTCCCCAATAATTGAATTTAGTTGAGCTACTGAGTGTGGATCTAGATAATAATTAGGTGGTGACGATTCTGCTCTAAGGATAAGGTGTTCTTTATCATCGTCATGAAAAATTGTAACCTCCTTCTTCATACAATAATTTTTTCCATCATAGTCCGAAAGGGAATCCATATCGAGGATTATATCAAATTCAATCATGGAAATGATGATAATATTAGCAGATAAAGATAATTTAAATGCTCTAATAGGAACTGATTCACAAAACATTGTTGTGGTGATACTTTGCTTAGGAGTTTTCACGGACAACACCCTTGTTAAATAAATTTGGAAGTATCTAATTTTCATAGAAAACTAGGAAGATATGAAACAATGCTATGATCCAGAATCAAATAAATCATTTTCTAAACTAGACTAAACCATTTTATTACCTGTCACCACGTCTTTCAGATCTTCAACCTCAGTAGTTGTGATAGCATAAGCTTTTTGTTGATCCCTTGGACTTTCTTGAGGTAAGTTCCCTTGGCGCTTAGGACATTCATTTGCATAATTCCCACTTTATCTAAAATTGTACCATTCAACGTCGACAGCCTATTTCATCCCCTTGCAATCACAAGCATGGTGGCCTTTTTCACTACAGATGTAGCAAACTCCCATTCCCTTCAGGCAAGTACCAGGTTATTTCTTCCCACATATACTTTAGGATGGATATTCAACTCTTCCATTCTTCCCCTTATATCCATTTCCAATGTGTTCAATAGATCTCTTCTTCTCTTTCTTTTCATTATAGTTGTAAGAGTTAGAGAATTACTTTTCTGTCTTGATAGCACATGAGAAAATATCTCTGTACAAAGAAAAGGATTGTGAGACTAATGATTGATGGAGAAATGATTTTAACCCATCAATGTAACGATCAATTTAACTTCATGGGTTACATATATAATCTTAAAAATAACTCTCTGACCATGTAAAGTTATCTTCAGACTTTGCAACATTCTCATCCTTCTTTTGCATCATACTCAGAAATTTCCTTTCTATATCCACTCGATAGTTACGAGGAAAGTATTTTTCTAATAAAATTTCATTAAACTCCCCTAATTCCATATTTGATACTTCATCATCTTCCTTTCTGTTTTGAATCAATGACCAATATTGATCAACATCTTCAGTGAGTCGGTAAACATCCAGGAAAACTTTTTTCCTTTCACTACTCCCCAGGGAATGGAACATTTTCTCTAACGAATTTATCCATTTCTCGACTACTAGTGGATTTTTACTCCAATTGAATGTTGGTGCTTGTTTCCTAATGAAGCGATCTAACATTGATCCTCCACGCTGCGAATAATGGTTCTTTATATGGATAAGGATAATATTCATAACCTAAGTGATTTGTCCAAATATAGTGATATTCTAATCAGCACCAGTTGTATCACCAGCTCCACTATAATTATCATGATAAAGAGGGAAATCCCTACATGGATTGTGTGAATTGATACAGTTTCCCTTCCATCCACTAGGTTCCATTTTAAAACAATGGCATAAACTTTATTAGTTTGTGAATCGAAATACATAATTACAAACTTGTAAAAAACCTAACATAAATAGAATAGTTTATAGATATAATCTATAATCATAAAAAAATTCATTCAAAAATTATATACTCATAAACCCTTCATAATGGTTTATAATGAAAATGAGAATTATCCAATGAATATCCCCCAGGAGTTTCATAACCAAGAGTGCAGCAAGTCTCGTTGTCATGCAATAGTTCCTGTTCGAGTCTAGCTCAAAGCGGTGTTTTCGATTTTTACCCCTAGGTACATATTTTCCAGAGCCATATCTACCTGCTCATATCAATAAAGGGATTTATTTCATGGGGAAATCACAAAATCTCTAAAATACCAAAATTCTAGTAAGTTCTCCTATACTAATCCTCAAAGTCTATCTTAGGTTAACGTGCCCTAATCAGAGCTTATCTAAATCAAGATCCCAAGGATTATAATAAACTTCCTTAGATACCAACTGTAATATCCTAACCGTAGAATCCCAGAGTCGTTTCATTATTACCTATCATTGGCATGATCACAAAATATCATGTCTTTAATGATCGATTACTTTAGTAGCCTTATAAGTACTAGATAAATTCATAAGGTTTACATAAAATAATAAAATAAAAAACTAAAAGAACGTTGTTTACATAGACCACACTCATATCCCCTTAGACTATCCCTGCAGGTCAGTCATAAAATACTTTTTCCCTCTTGGGAAAAATAAAACATAGAAATGGGTGAGCTCGGATGCTTAGTAAGGATAAGAATATAGCGGAAACTTTCATAAATAAGAATAAATATTTAAGGAATTGTGTAATACTAAATCAAAATCCTTTTAAACTTCAACATCAAAATAATATGGAAAATATAAAATCAAATAATACAATTTACTTACTCACATGGATATTATAATAGTTTAATAATCACATGAAATATCAATAGCCACTCTCATAATGATGGAATTCATATTTCCAGACTTTCATAACCAAAAACTCAAGGCCTTGTTCCACGACTACAAATAAGATTTTGTCAAGGACTTGTTCCAAGAAAATAGTTTGCCTCATGAGACCTACCAATGCATCAAGGAGCGATATCGGGCTCCACCCATCACATAATTATTCCAATTCATTCCTCATATGAAAAGTTTTAAACATAAAAAAACATTCGTATTAAAACTAGCATAAGAAATGTCAATACTTTATTCATAAACTGTGAATGGTAGAAAAATAACATATCCAAAGTCAAACATATAAAAAAACCTCCAATATAGTATGTAAGTTGTGTATAGTAATAAATCAACTTTAAATAAACTTAAAATCCATCAAAGTATGTTCACTTATATGATATCAAAACCTTTTTTTAGGGAAATATCTCATTTTTTTAAATCATTTAAAAGTCATATAAATATAAAAGAAAATTTTTATTTCGAAATTATTCTTATAATCTTGTAAGGGAATATTTGACAATGTTATAAGAGCATAAAATAGCTGCACCCACCATATATGTTACAAAAAGACATTCTAAAATTAATTTTGACGAAAAGGTTATAAAGGACCTTGTTTTGAAAACAACGGAATGACTCCCTTATAAACATCTTATAAAAAGTCAAACAAGGGTAAAAATTACTTTAAACCATAGTATATAAAATATTATGAATGTTATGAAATAAATATTTAAGAAACATGGATGTGGATGATAATGAGTTCCCAATAGATACTTACGTAAAAACAACTTTAGATAATAAAGAGATTGTAAAATTAACCATTACCATGTACTTTTCCTTCGTCGAGGGTAGGTTAACCACATGTATAATGGGTAAATAATAACTATTAAATTAAATGAGAATCATATATTTTAATATGATATAATATATGATCTTTTAACATTACATTGTTAATAATATCTTAGTATTATCGTCGTTTTAGGTGTTAATTGATTCGTTATTCATTATATGATTTGTTATGTAAGTCATAATTGTGATGGATGGGTGGTTTCATATTCATATCCAGAATGATATCAATTCTGTAAACATTTTTTTTAAACAACTAATGAAAATTACTCTTGAATTGATATGATGGATAATGAATCCAATCACGTTCATGGAGATGATAATCCATACATACGCACGACCGAAAATATCATTGTTTTTAATATTAAAATAATATATATTTGGATTTTATATCATATATACAGAATCAATATCATGGTATATTTATTATTTACATCACTTACACATCATTATTATAACCATCTAAATAATAACGTATTGAATAACAATTACACCACGACGTGGAGACAGTAAGTCGTACATATCCACATATGGCGACATATCATTCAAAGGATGGATAGAATAATGAGTTTGGTTGTACCATATTTATAATAAAATCACAGTATATAGAAGGTACTGGATTTATTATTTAATAATGGAATCAAACAAAAAATGATGTGGAAGAATAATGGAACATTAAAGAGGTGATGAAATATTTATCTCTTCTTCAGGTTGTTCCTTTTGATTTGATCAAAAGGGATATTTGGTTGAATTTCTGACTAAAGTAATTCCTCTAGGATGAAAGAATGACAGTTGATAGTGTATTTGGGCAAGGGTTGGCTGATCCAAATTCCTTTTATGGGGTAAATTAGAGAGAAGGGGGAGTTCCCTTTTATAAGAGGGGTGAGGGGAACCTTATGAAAAGCTAGAAATATTTTATTATAATAAAATCATTTTCAGTTTCTAATGGATCCAAAAAAAATTATTTGAAGTCTAAGGTGGTATGGGTCTAAGCCCACTCAATCGATAAGTTTTAGACATGTTTGGTCACTATATTAACTTTATCTATTAAATTTAACTCGTAGTTAAATAGATTGAAATTTACCATGTCTTTTTGTATTTTTATATTATATGGTTAATAAACATGCTATATACATTCAAGTGAACCCCAAGTGGTTCATTAATGACACACCTATCATTATATAAGTCGTTTGGTAGAATATTATTTTTTTTAATAAAAGAATATATATATTAATAATATAATATTTGTTTTAAAAACTCTTTTATGTAAATTTTGACGCTCTGATATTTTGTTTTTTCTAAATTTATAACAGCATTATTACTTAGAAAAAAATTAATCTAGACAACCCTAAAATGACATATTAACCTATAAAATTAGTGTACTTCATAAAAAGTCTCAAATTACATTTATTTGAATATTTATAATATACACTATTTTAATAGTTCATTAATTAGGTAATTACTGCATCATCTTTGTGTCATAAATAAATTAATTTATTTAATATCTAAAAAATATAAATAAAATACCATTATGTAGGAAATAGTTGTAGCTTTGTAATTAATATTTATTGTTGAATTTATCTTATGTATAACCCTATATTAATTTCGTTTAGTAAATGAACATTTATTTTAACCCTTTTGACTCTTCTTTAAATAAAATAATACAAAGTGTCCTAATCAAATCCATGTGGGCCAAAGATGTTCATATTTTATTCATAAGGATGTTTTTGGTCGATTAATACTTATCAAATATAATAAGAAAATGTTTTAGGGTAATAATAATATCATTTTTAACCTTAATTACTGTATTTACTTTTATTCATGGTAAACAAAAGTAAAAAGTTACTATTCACCAAAAAAAATATTTTCAACTTATTGAAGCACATTTTACTTACTGATATAAACTAGGTCTCTTGGAATTTTTAAATTCAACTCACAGAAGCACTAAAATTATGTTTTATGTAAATTTTCAAATACTCCAAGGAGGTGGGTAAAAGACGGTAAATAGTTCAATAAAATTTTTATATATCTAAAATTATAATAAAATGAATCCAATTAATTATATTAAACTTATATAGGTATTATGAATCTATTTTTACCTAAAATAAATTTAAATAAAATAGATAATTATTCAGATAAAAATTCACTTTTAAATAATAACTCAGTGTTTTTCACTATTCATCAAAAATTGAATGTTTTCAGAAAAATACCAAAAATTCACCTGAGATAATTTTGATATTCCAAATCCAAAAATGTTGTCCATTTTGAAATATAAAATTTATAAAATTTAAAAAGGTTGGTATTACTATTCATAACAGCTACTGTGATTGGTTGTGGTGTGTTAGAACTCGAAGTTTCATACATCCCATGCTACTGTATTATTCATTGAGAAGCATAGAGTGGAAGCTTGGGGTGTTACAATCAATATCATGGTGTGTTTAATCCACCAAATTCGAACATAACCTATGATGAATTCCATGAATTTGTACTGATGGGGTTCTATTGGCCTATTAATATGTAATCTACACATCATAAATAAAATGAAACCCAAATTTCTAATATCTACCTTTCTTGTTAATTAAAATATTTTATATACATAAACTGAAAAAATTGTGTACCTTACACTGATGAGATTCCATTTTGTAATTAAAAAACTATGTTTGATATAGAACCCTCATACTAAACCTAAGGACTCCCTTATCATTTATGGATACTCATTCCAACATGAATCATTAGATGTTAATGTGTGACTCTCCTCATAGCCATGATATATTTGTATCTCCCTCAGGAAAAAGGTTGGATAGATCTTGTGATTGAGGGAATTTGATTGAAAACAAACAAGGCTTCTAAAAAATTTATAAATTTCTAGCCGAGCTCGTTTAAATACCCTTGGGGGTGATTCAGGGTTTGATAAATTAAAACAACTTCCCTTCAGATCTTGTTTCATTGTTAAAAAACACTCTCTCCCCTTCCCCCATAGAAATTTATGAACATAATGAACTCATACACACGAATCAATGATTTTACATGGTCCACCATTACTAGTCTATATTCAAGGACCATACAAAACAATTTGATGATGTACCAAATCCAATAAATGTTCATTGTTGCAACAATTTTTGGAGTGGATGCACAATCCCTCCTTGTTTACAAACAATCACAATTTGAATATTCAGTTCTCTCTCAATTTATGTGTCATCACTACATAATAAAAATATAATTATTTAATTACTCAAATAATTATTCTATTCATCTCATGTAGTGTATCATTACGTTCCACTTTCATCCACAAGATAAACACCACATTACCATTGATTTTATGGGAAAACCCATTTCAACACATTCACAATGCTCGCTGCCTTTTCACAGCACCCTATTTTTTGAAGCTCAAATTGACATAGTGAAGCGACCTCCTTTTATTAATCTCATTTATACTTCATGAAGAAAACACATGTCATGATGCATAGTCTTTTCGGTTATCTTTTATAGCCTTCATGAAATCCCTTTCTTCATTAAACTTTTCTCCAAAAACAACCATCGCAAATCAATAGACTTATAATTTTTGTTGAGTGTCTATCCTTTTATAAAGTGGGTAGAGGAATATTTATAGGAATTCACACTAATTATAGAGGCTTCCAGGAACATCATAACCTTTTCATGATTCTATTATATCTCATTCTTAATAATCCCTGCAATGTGAAGTTCAATGGATATTTCTCTATTAGTAATGCTTGTTGTAGTCGTGAAGATTACCCTCATAACCTTCGTGCCTTTGTTAAACACCCTTAATGATGTAAATTATTTGTAAAAATACTGACTGTCCAATATTTTTATAATACCTTCATAAAAAATAAACTTTTGATGTACTATCCATCCTCTAAATTTGGGCCAAAATATTTTTATAGACAGTGCAAAACCGAGCTCACCTTGTGTATGCAATTTTTTTGTATGGATTTCAGTGAAAACATTCCATTATCTTAGATTTTTTTCAACATAATATGTCAATAATATCCTTGGAATCCACAACATAAAATACAAACATTATTTTTCAAGAATCATAATCAACCCAAAAATACGACAACGTTTTATTGAGTTATTTTTTCCCAATAATACCCCCTTTGGGTTTGTTGATAACTCTTTACATTTTGATACATCATTGAAGCTTCATCCATATTCTACAACACTTATATTTTAAAATTTATTTAGGGATCAAATAATTACTCAATAAAAACTAAAATACCAAATTATCTGTTATCGATATGAGAAATAATATTATAATGTAATGTTCAACAATGAATCACTTCATTCCATAACCACTCAACTACATTGACCACGAACCCCATCTATCATGATATATAACATTAGATCAATCACATTTAGCATAATAAAAATTCAAACACCCCCTATATCATTTCTAAACCTATCATATTCTCCCATATCTTGTTAAATATATATTCCCCCTTTTAATGACACATTTTCTCCCCCATTGTAAATGAACATGACCAACACATCTTCGTGGAATGTCATATGGTAAAGAACACAGATCTGTACACTAGGGAAAAACACAACATACCTCAGGAATATGGGTCCCACATTAACATATTTTCATGTTTTGGGAGTTTAAAAATTTCCCATATATGTTTAATATAATTAAAAAATTTCATTGGGTAATGCCTTTGTCAAAATTCAAACAAGATGCAGTTCTATATGCACATTCTCTTATTCAAAATTCCATGCTCCACCATCTCCTTGATAAAATGACATGTGGTTTTAATGTGATTTTCCCTCCAGCGATGGATATGATTTTTGATAAGATTTGAATCCATTGAATTATCACAATGTATTTTGTTCAGTACAATCACTTCATACCAAATATTATTAAGCTGTTGATTCATCCACATTAATTTCATTCATGCTTGATTAATTGAAATATACTTAGATTCTGTGGTGCTCAGTGAAATAATGTATTTTTTCTTTATTATACATGAAATTCATAATCCTCTAATATATAATTCACAACCTAAAATTGATTTTATATAATCATTTGATATGGAACAATATAAATCTATATAACCAAACAAACTTTTTTGAGATTTGTTAGTGTACAACAAATAAAAATACATCGTTCCCTTGATATACTGAAAAATTACACTCACAACATACAAGTGGCATTCCTTAGGATTCATTTTTGTGAAATGATTTATATCATCTTCCAATGACAATATCTAATCATGTTTCTATTATGTAAAACAAACATCTAATTATCTTGACATATTCTATGATATTAACCCCTTTCCCTTCATCATCTCATATTACTTTCATTCGTGTAGATATCAGAGTTTTCATCTCCTTTTAAATATTCATTGTAAATCTTATAAGAATCACCTTTGCATATTTTTATTCAGATATAAATCTCCCATTTCATTTTACCCCTGTATACCAAGAAAAAATGTTCAATTCACTAATCATTGACATTTTGAACTCACATTTAAAAAACTCAGCAAACTCTATTCCTTGTGATTCATATTATCCACAAAATATTAGTTCCTTGACATAAAAAAGCACCACTATCCTTTTATTACTACCATTGTTGAATTACAGTTTGTAATAAACTACACCACAATGAAAATCGAGGTTTTCTAAGAACTGATCAATCCTTGAATACCATTCTCCTTGTTCTTTTTTCAACCTTTAAGGATTATTCCTTAGCTGAAAAAAATATCCTCACCCTTTTGAATGATAAAACAATATTGATGGTTGATATACACTTATTATTTATTAACACCATTTCGAAACACCGAATTTACATCCATCTAAAAAAAATAAAAATTTCTTTGTACTACAACATCCAATAATAACGAAATTGTTTGTATCCTTGAAACCGGTGAAAATGTTTCATAAACATTAATTCCCTATATCTGAAAATACAAGTGGTACACTAGTTATAATTTATTTTGAATCACTACACCATTATAATTCAACTTTTATAAAAAGAACCATTTTTCCTGTTGATCCTTATAACCAATGGTTTCAATACAATATACCATGAATGGTTCTTCTAAATTTGGTATACTTTATCATTAATAGGTTGTTATCATCATCAATATCTTCCTAAAATCATTTAGGCTATACCTAAGATACGAAATGTGTATATTTTAAAGACTTCATTCTTCATTTTTTAAGTGGAACTGCCAGATCACCAATGATATTTTACATATCAATTTCGTCTTGCCTCATTCAATTTTTCATTGATACAAATTTGTCCCCCTCATACTCATCATCAGTATCTTCTTATGAATCATATTTTTCCACTTATTCTCTCCCTTTGTTGCTGACCTCCTCATCACTTTAATCAAGGAATTTTTCAAAGAGAATATGAAGATTCTATTAGGTTTCCACTAAAGTGACATCATTTATCTCAACTAAATTTCACATTCTCTTATTGAATATTTTAAATTCTTTTATTTTTCTTAGTTTCCAAGTAATATCCCATCATCTCTATGTGACTGAAATTTATTATGTTTCACTTTATTATGAATAAAACAGTTACTTCCAATTTTTAGAAATTATTTCAATGTATGATTATTTCCATGACACATCTCATATAGTGTCTTCTCTTCCTTCATACAAAATAAAGCCATACTAGATATGTAAACTAGTTTCCACACTACATCCATAAAAAAATTATCTGGTATGTATTTTTCAATAGAATTGTCATGACTGTGTTGTTGATAGTATTATTTATCCACTCAACCATTACATTCTTTCAAGGAGTTATCACAATTCAAATTTTTTTCATTATCCCTTGTTGGTAGTCATAATACATCACTTTTATGTTGGTATATAATGTACCATTATCAGTATGAAATAACAGAATTTTTTTTCCAGATCATCCATTATGATTACCTCCAATATTTTTTTATGCAATTGAACACATTGGTCTTATAATAAATGACAAATATGCATGGCATACTAATGTAATCATCAATGCAAATATCTGAATACCATTAAACATTAATAGAAATTGGTCTAATATGCCCATATATTTCTTAACACACTAATTAAAGCTCTCTGGTTGAATTTTTTTCTTTCACCAGGTACTTATTTCAAGTCATCTTCCCTTTTCAACAAGAATCACACATATGAGTACGATCATATGATGGCTTAGGGAGGTCTCTTAATAAATCAAATTTAATAATAACATAGAGGGATGGTTGTCATTTATGGTCATGTTGTTTGTTCCATAACCTATTTTCCTCCTCTCTGGACAAAAATAACATATTTTTTATCCACTTAAAATGTAGATATTATCCTTTGTTATCATTCCTTGTAGAAAAATAGTACCATGTATTCCTTTGAGGATACACAGCTTCATAGAAAATATTATAGCATGCCCTAAGTCACATAGTTGAATGAAACTGAGCATGTTGTGACTAAGATCATCAACAACTAAGACATCATCATGTCTTATTTCTTTTCACCCAAATATTTATTCTTTTGAGAAAAATTATCTTTAGGAATTGATCATTTAAAAATTGAAAACACCTTCCTCGTAATCCTTTATATTTGTAACATGCTCTTTATTTCCAATCATATGGTATGTGTATCCACTATTAAGGATCTATAAAAAAGAATGATATGATTATTCAAGGTGAATTTCCAAAACTACTTCCTTCTCAACAATTTTCCTTTTGATATGTGTTTTCGATATAAATAACACCTGATGCAGGGTGTATTTCTATGCGTCACTTCTACACCACTGTTTGTCTCATGGGATCTCTAAATCTTATGATTAAACTTCTTACCCAAATCTATATTCAATATCAAAGAATGAACTTGTGTTATGACTTCAACCATTACTAATTTATGTTTTTGATCAATCCCATTACCATCCTTGTAATTTTGATTTGACTATTTCATATATTTTTCTAGGAATCTATTCTCAACAATCATCTTTTATACTCCATAAATGATATATTTTCCCGATATCATACCATGAGCTAAGTGTTTTTCTTAATCACAATCCCATTTCCACAGGTCGAAAACTTCCTCTTCTTATTCATAGATACTTTTTATTTTTTATTTTCTAGTTTTAATACAATTTTTTTGTTTTCTTTTTTGATATTTGGTTTTCACTTATACTCAATAGTCATTTCTGAACTCTCTATTCTTGAAGAATTATTATTTTCAATTTCATCAATCATCTCAGAATTTTCTTCTTCCTATTGTAAAATTTATAGTTTGTCACCGTGAATCACTTTTTTGAAATTATTCATTATGTTTTTTTCAAACGTATATACCTTCTAGAGAGGCTTCCGATTCATCTTTTAAGTCAAATATTTTGTTGAACTCTTCTTCATCGGTGTACTTTTATTCCATATTCTTGGAGTTACCTAAAACTGCAAACATAGAATTCTCTCCATGATTTGTTCAGTTCTACACCTCTTCAACCTCATAATCTTTTTTACTATAGTTTTCTTATGATCAATGATTATTCCTTTAAACAAAATCTCTGTTATTATTTTTCTTACATATTGTATAGTCTCAAGATCAAAAATTTATAATTTTTACTTCATTCTCATCATTAAAATGAATCTTATTTGGGCTCCTTACTGGAAGATTTCCCACCTTTATACATTGAAATCCAGAATCTGGAGTTTCCCTTTTTTATATTCTTTTTCCTCTTTGACGCTTTTAGGATACAAGTGAAATTACCTCATATCCCTTTTCTTCTTGTAGTCTATCTTCAATGGTGATCATCTTACAAGATTTGAATGTCATCTCTTTGCAATCATCACTTCCAATAGACTCATTGCCCTCATTTCTCATCACATATGCTATAATAGCACTATGAATGCAATCCAATTTCATCTCCATTAGGTCTTTATCCATGAACATAAAAACATTAGGATTGAACTAAGGTGGAAGTATTATCAATATGTTCTTATGAATATTTACATCATCAATATTTTCTATAAGAACAAAAATGTATTCCACAACAACATTAAACCTTTCAAAGAATGAATCAATAGACATGTTTGGTTTCATTTTTAAGTTTCTCATACTTATTGTCTAGAACATTCATCCTTTCATCTCTAACATCTGATTTTCCATCATAATTATTTAGAAACATTCCCATATATCATGTGATGTTTTACAAGACATCACCATCATTTAGATTATATTGGATAGGGATCCTAAAAAAGAATCGATTCCTTTATTGTTACCATATAATTCCCTTCATTTGGATTATGATAATTTATCACATTCAATGAATGATGAAATACCATACATCACTACTTTAAAGACATCTATTCCTAATTATCTGTTGAAGTATTGCATCTAATTCTTCCATAACTGGGTATTATTCCCATAAATTATTGGAACACCATTGTGCATGGCAACCACCTTGAGAAAAACACTAAAATTAAACTTTGTCTCTGAGGAAAACTATTATCCCAATTAAGATTAATAATATATGTGGGGTGTGAATAAGGGTATGATATATTAATACCACTACCCCATTGAATCTTGTTTTATTGTTAAACAAATCATTATTCTATCCTCCTATAAAAATGTATGAAAAGAAATGAAATCATGAATAAGACATAGGGACTTTACTTTTTTCACCCTAATAGAGATACGTCAAAGGAGAAAAAAATGACAATAAGCCGACGTACCAAATCTACTAAAATTTCACTAATGTTATAATTTATGGAGCAGAATCACTATTCATCCTAGTTTACAACTAGTCACAATTTGAAATCTCATAGCTCTGTTAACTAAAGTGGGATCACTTATTCTTTAGAATATTATCGTTCTATTATATGAATCTATATATTTTAAACAACATTTATTGTATAATTATGTTCCAATTTCATCCACATGATGAAAACCACATTACAATAGATTTATTGTGCAATCTCTTTTCATGACTTTCACGATGATCACTGCTTATGTGAAGCTCCCTATTTCACAAATCTCAAATACCATACATGGGGAAACCTCCATTCACTAAGATCACATAGCCTTCATGAATCATGAACTATTCAGTATGCTCATACTTTCTAGTTGGCTTTAATATCCTACACATAATCCCTTTTTTGTGAACCATTTCTCCAAAAACCACCTTTGTAAATCACCTGTGCAAATCCAAAGACATAGAATTTTCATAAATTCTCGCTCCTTTTATGAAGGAAGTATAGGACTATTTATCTACATTTCTTACAATTCTAGAACGTTATATATATATCATCACAATTATGTGATTCTCTCCCATATCATCCATGATGATAACTTCTCTGCAATGCTCTATGGAAGTTTCTTATTTTTTATGCTTGTTCTTGTCGTCTAGCTTACCGTCAAAACCCTTGCACCTTCATGAAACACCTTTTCTGATGCCCAGTCTCCATGAATATTTTAAATTTCCATATTTTTAAATTCTCGTCTTGAAAATTTGTCTTTTGTAGTGCTAAACATCATGAAAATTTTGGACCCCCAAAAATTTGGCAAACATAGGGAAGTGACGTAACCTTGTTTTTACAATTTATTGTACTATTTCTAGGAACTTCATTCCTTTTTCATAGATCATTTTCTACATACCATGAAAAAATATCTCAAAAATGCAAAACTTTTCTTGGAAAAATACTTTTTCACAAAAAAATTTTATCATAAAATTACTTCTATGATACCTTGAGGGATTTTTTACAACATCAATGTTACTACATCTTTATATAATTCATCAAGAAATTCTTGAGTAATATTGAATTAAATGATATTTTAAAAAATTAATGTTTGTTGAAATATATTTTTCATTAATTAAAATTTTGAATAAATTAATTGATTCCCCATATATTGCACCTTATGAAACATATTGTAATAACAAAAGTCGAAAAAATGATCTTAATGTTTAAATTAAATATTTCAATTCCCTAATATTACCTATGACTAATAAATGAATCATACCAAATGATTCATGGAATTTTGATTTATCATGTTATATTATATTCTATGTATAGTCAATATGCATAATTTATTATATCATTTCCTTATGATATTCCTTATCATACAATAAAATATTTCCCTAGTACATCACAACTATGTATAAAATATGGAATGCCTCTTTAAATAAATCACCTACCCTGAATCCTCATATGATTAGTTTTATTCCACCCTATATTTTACTATATATATTAACTTATGACACCATATCTAAGATACCATTCTTATATGTTCATAAAAAAATTGTAAAGCTATTTATAACATAAATTCTCCTCAAATCTAACAAATTAACTTATGAATTCCCATCCAAAAATCTATGTGGATAAACTATAATACATTTTTAGAGAAACTCCCATTGTAAAACACAATCCAACTATAAACTAAATCGAAGTACAATCTCATTGGCCTTTGTAAAATTATAAAAAAAATTAAATTTCTAAATTCATGTATGTATATAAATATAGGCTCATAGAAAAGAATTAGTGATACTCAACATATCAAAAAGGAACTTGTATGATATTTATTAGAGACATGAATCTCAATACCTATATTTACCAATTTCGTTATATTATAGTATGCATTTTTATATAAACCCTTTAACATGGAAATCAAGAAAAAAAAGCTTGGGATTATTTCAATTTCATAGAACTATGTGTGCAATCTTGTTTCTCTAAGTATATACTGAATTGGTTGATTAATATATCACATGTTATTCACCTTTATACATGACCACATCATATAAATTTTATCCATTAAATTTTCATATCATTTATGTTATCTATGCGTGTTCGTAATTTTCTCAAATATTTGCTGATTGTGGGACCATATGTCATACTCATCAAAGGAGATAAAAATCCCATCTTATATCATCTATAATATATAATATGATCTTTAACATACCAAACAACACCTAGATTATCTAAGTCTCATGGATTATATATTAAATGTATAAAAGTATAAAGGACTACATGTAATAATTTTACCATCCTCGTGTATTAGGGATATCGAAAACAAACCATTAACCACTAGTATAATAAACACACAGTGTGTGAAACACCATATGATATACTACCCAGTTCTTCTAGAGAAAAAATATAATGTTCATCCTTATAAAAATATTATTTATTCTAATAAAAGAGTCATTCTCTTTATAACCATAACATTTCATCACAATATATAATAATCCATGGAAAATTTTAGTTATAGATAAGTAAAATTCATACATTGAGATGTCAATTATCATATCACTGCAGTATTTATATATACACAAATACATGCAACCAATGTGAGTGAATGATAAGGTCTAGATTTCATTTTATATAAAATTAAATAGATTATATTATTAAAATAATTAATTCAGCTTAACATAACTACACATAATCACTTATATCATAATATCACATATTATAGACTTCCATATTAGCATTATTTTTTCTTTATCTTTATGATTTATGGAACTCATTAAATCTCTTTATAATTCCTTCCAAATATCTATGAGACCACAAAATATAATCATCATACTAAACACATTAGTGAGTAACATATATTAATTATTAATTCTTTAATAATATTGAGGCTCTAGATTCAAATTCCTAATGTTTAACTCTTCAAACAAAGTAATAAATAATTTCCACTTCATAAATTCCATTGATATAATGTTAGAAATAACTTTATTATTCTTACAAATTTACTAAGTTCATCATCATAATTATTGGAACCCATTACATATAACGCTTTCCTTTAAATAATTTAGTTCTTAATGAAACCCTTTAATACAATCTTTCACCGACATTCCTCAAAACTCTTTAGCATATAAAATGTCATTAAATTTTTTTACTATAATAATATTTTATTTTTAAAAAATGACATTCCCAAAGTCCAATCATAATCTCATTGACCTCTTAATAAAAATATTCTCTTTATAATGTGATTCTAATATGCACAAAATATTTTACGTAGAAAACAACAATTATATATTTAATAGAAAATATTTAACAAATAATCTATTGTATCCATATCATATATAGTATTGTATTTGTTTATTTAATTATTATAATCTTCCTCAAATTAGGGGTTTGAACCCTAACTACATGATCTACCCCAAAAATAAATTGGAGAGGGGGGAGGTGGAGTTTTTCTTCTTCCATGTGATAGGAATATTGGATTCTCTAGAGGTCATCATCTTGATGCCTCAGTGTGGGTGTAATCCCAATCATTAATGGAATTTTATGATGAGGATCATATAATAGACACACGTATAAGTAAGGAAGGGTTTATTGTTCTGATGGGTGATGGAAATGGGTAAGTCTATGGTGCAACAAATAGGCAAATAAAGGTGTTCAATGAGTTGGTTAGCTGACGAATATAGGGGTGAGCTGGCGATTGCTGGGGTTCTTGAGTGGTGATGCACACTAGTGGTGACATTTTCGGAAACCAAAAATTCACATATGTAGGGATTCCATAAAAAATAGACTTTGGACTATGTATTTTCCTTGGTCCATAATGCCTAGGGTCTGCTCTTTCTTTGGGTATTTTAATCCCCTGGAATTTAGGGACAATAATTCATAGGGTATCTAGTAAAATATTACATTTTGTTCCTAGTTTCGGACAAATATAGGAAAGCCCCACTAGATATGGGGTGTAAATATGATTGTGGTTTGCAATCAATTCATCTTTTAATAAATAAATAAAATATAAAGCTAGAGGGTGGTTGGATCACATCAATCCTATTTTTAAAAAACATAAGATAAACATGTCTATCAAATATAAAATAATTTTATCCCTTTATTTATTTCGTGTTATTGAATATGATGGATTATATATCATTTACATCATATCGTATAGTTCATAAAAAATTATTTTTAATAGAAAACTTTTCCTTTCACATAAGTGGAATTAGATATATCAACCCCGGTCATTATTGTAAGCATAAACATTATTTATTTTATAATATTGTACCAAAGATAAATCCAAGGATCTAGTTGTCTAGTTTCTTGTGAAATTAATATCATTACACAATAACATAATACATGAAATAAAAAATCGTTATTTCAAACTTCTTTCACATAACCAACTAATTTATTCATACATAACACTGCTTGGGATTACATGAGGAAATACATAAGAACAAGGTGATCAATAAAGCCCAGTAAGTGATAAAAAAATAATTAAATGATAAATAAAGTACATTTTTTGGAAATAGTCCTGTCAATAGAGCATAAGAGAAACATGAACATAAAGCACAATATGGCATGATATCCAAACATGGAAATGTGGCAACGACATAAAACATGATATTAGTATTAGCCAAGGGTCATTACACATGTATTAGTATGATTGAACCCTCAATGGACATGGATTGGAATTATTATACCATAATTTCACATGGATTAGCATGATTAAACCCTCATTTCACATGATGTATCATGATACTAAACATTATCCATTTCATTGGGGTGATATTTGAGAGCACCATTTATAAACATTTCATTTCAATCATAAGTGTGCCACATGGAATAATTTAATATTATATGTTATTAAAATATTATGGAATGTGTAATAAATACATGTAAGTACCATTAAATATGTATATTTGAATAATTTTGAATATAGTTGATAGAGAAATGGGTATGGTATTCAATAAAGGAAGATTTTGGCTTGGAAAGTCGCGGTGCAATTTCAGAAGGATAGAAATATCATATATAAATTCATTGGTATAGTGAGAGTGAAGAGGGTATATAAAGATTTATATAAGAAATCGACAGTAGGAGGATCATGGAACATAATATCCTAACATATGAAACAGAGTTTAGATGCATAATTTAGTATCAATACCTGAATAGAAAGAATAAAAGAGAAATCCCTTATAGAATTTTGGCATGGAAATTCGTATACATGGAACGAATTACTGAGAGTTAAAGTGGTATATCATAAATAAAACATAAGGAGGGAAGTACGGGGGGGGGGGGTGATAAATCATACCCAAACCATTTTTATTGAATGTAAAATGTTATTACAAATAAAAGGCTTGAATAAAAAAAGTCATGGAAGGAATCCTATACATGAGTGTGTGACTTTAAGAGCATGAAGAGGGGCGTCTTTGGAGCCTCGGTGTCCTTGGAAGGCTTCTAGAGAGATGAGAAAATATTAGGAACGTTCTAAATGGATTTTTTTGTGAAGATAAGTTGGATCTTGGGTGGTTTTATATAAGAAATGAGAGGGAAATTTTTTAATATTTCACCGACATAGGTTTTGGATTATATATAATTAATTATTAAAAACTACAAACATTACCATGGTATTGGCCCATTGTTTATTCAAATTTGGAGTGGAAAAAATAATTTTATAACTTTAATGGAGGAACATATAAAAATATTATCCTTTCTTACGTGGAGGTGAGTCACATTTTAAAAGAAATCAATTTAAAATCAAAAATTATATTATACATTTTTGAGGATTATAAAAGTAATTATATTATATTTATAACAAATATAAAATCACATTATATTAATGGGAAAGCATATATAATGTATATAATACCAATTATAGTATTTATTACATCATTTTGGGGTCATTATGATGTCATAAAACACATATTTCATTTATACGGTATTTAATTTTTACCCAAAAATTCCAATTTCTCAGAAAAGTATGAAATATTGAACATTATATAATTTATATGTACCAATTCCCAAAAAATATTCATATTACTTAAATACATTTATAAATATGTGAATTTTCCCTTTTAAAATAAAAACTCACATTTATTGAAATGTCTTGGGTTTTGTCAAAAAAAGTTTTCAAACCATAATAAAAATCACATTTGACATCATAAAACATATATATTTATTTATTATTCATAAAAGTAATATGATAATAATATATTATTAAAATATTAATTATTTTATAAATTCATTAATGCCTTAAAATAAATTCATTAAAAATTGATTTTTTTTGTTTTATCATTAAAAATTTAGAACTATTATCAAACCGATTTTCTAACCCGTCAACGATAAGAAACTGATATAATCATATTTTTTAAGAATTTTTTTTATAATAATATTAATAAAAACCATTGTTTAATATAATATCTATATTTCTCAATAGTACCACTTTTACATGAAAAGGCAATTTATCAAATTTTTCACTTTTTGAGAAATCCTATTTTCATAAAGGAATTGATGGAATAATGATTTTATTTAGAAAAGGGTGTTACACTACCAGTAACTAATACCTTATTACATAACCCCTCGTAACACTCATTTAAGACCTAAGGGTATGGTGTGCGATGGTTACAAACTCATGGGGAAACCTAGATAACATCACCGAGTTGGTAATCTCTGTTAACTTGAATATCTCCCATTAGTGATTCTGTTCAATATTAATGTGTGGAAGATCACATTGGCCTTGGTAAAGAGAGAACTCGAGTGACGCTACCTTGTTTCAGAGCTCTAAAAAATGAGCTTCATACGACATGAGTTTATTGGATGAGGGCATCCTCTCCTTTTTCAATGTCGAGATGGTTCTTTTTTAAAACCTTAAATTTATATCAGTCATTTCATCATTCTTCAATAGGTATATAATAAACAGTAATGATACATAATGATAATTTAAACCCAATAATAACAGAAACAATAAAAAAGTGTGAATGTGTTTTTTATATTAATTTAATAGAAATGGAATTTTTTTCATAAAATATTTGGTTGTTACAACATTCCCCCCTTATGAAATTTCACCCAAAAAAATTATTTTACAACACTAAAATAGATTAGGGTAACTATGCCTCATCACTTTCTCTAGTTCCCATCTGGATACTTCAAGATTTTGGTTTCTCCAAAACACCTTCATGAGGGATAACATCTTATTTCATAGAAATGTTTCCCTATGATCTAAGATCATCACTAGATTCTCATCATATGAGAGGTAATTCTCCAATTGTACCACCATTGGATTGATTATATGTGATGGTACAAGTATTTACTTCCACAAGATTGATAAATGGAATATATCATGTACATGAGACAGTTTCGGCGGGAATGATTCTCGATAGGCCACTACTTCAATATGATCAATGATCTCAAAAAGACCTATGTACCATGGACTAATATTTCAAATCTTATCAAATCTCAAAAAAATATTCCTTGTTGATATGTGGAGGAATACCAGGTCACCAACATTAAACTATATGTCTCATCGATGATTGTCAATATATCTGTTTCTTCATCTTTTATAAGATTTAATGTGATTCAAGATAGTCTTAAAATTCTCCACCATTTCTTCGACCATTTCTAGACCATGATGTTTTCTCTCCCGTACTTCATCCCAACATGATGGTGTTTTGAACCTCTTCCCGTAAAGGGGTTCATAAGAAGTCATTTGGATTCTTGAGTAGAAACTATTTTTCTAAGAGAACTCAACGAGAGTAAGATGTTGATGCCATATTCTATTGAGGTTCATTGACCATGACCTCAAGAATTCCTCAAGAGCTTTTATAGTCTACTAATATTGGCCCTCAGTTTGAGGATGAGATGCCATACTGAATTTTAGCTCGATATTCAGAGCATATTAGAGACTCCTCCATATCACAGAGGTGAATCTTGGATCGCAATCAGATACAATCAATAGTGGTACTCCATAAAACCTTACCACATCTAGGATGTATCAATTTTCTATTTGGTATAATGAGAAATCCCCTCAAATTGCAATGAAGTGTGGAGTATTTATAAGATGATCCACAACAACCCTGATAGCATTGTTTACTTGGGAAGTCATTGGCTATCTGGTAACAAATTCTATGATGTTGTTATCTCATTACGATATTGGTATGGGTAATGGTTACTTCATCACCTTAGCCTTCATCCTCTTAGACTTCACTTGCAGATATACATGACAATTTGATTAATTCTGAGTTATATTCTTCTTCATGTTATCCGACCAATAATTCTCTCAAGGATCTCAATTATTCATTGTGTTTTCTATAGGAATGGATAAATTCAAACTATGTGCATCATCAAAAAGTTCTTTCTTTAACTCCATATTTGATGGAACACATAGTCTTGACCCAAATCTCACAATTCCTTCTTCATTAAAATTGAACTCTAAGGATTTAATTTTCAGCTGGTTTCCAAAATCTTATGAATTCCCACATCATCATTTTGAGCATCATTTAACCTTTTAAAAAGAGATGAGGGATCAATCATTTGTTGAAGGATTTATGATTTTCCATTATTTATGATTCCCATGTCCATCTTCCAAAAATGTAATAATATTCAATTGTTTTCAATTCTAATAAATTATAGAACTGTGGGGTCCTTTCTACATAGTGAATATGCTACCTTGTTCACATTCCCAAGTTTGTAATTGGTTGAGGAGTCATAGTCTTTAATTAGCTCTATTAGCCATTATTGGTTCATATTTAACTCTTTCTATGTGAATATATTCTTGAGGATTTTTTGATCATTTTGTATTTCACACTTCAATCCAAAGAGGTATTTTTTTCAAATTTTTAATGAGAAGAGTGATGCATACAACTCCAAATCATGTGTTCTATAGTTTTTCTCATTAATAGTCAATTTCCTTGAATCATAGGAAATGACTTTTTCAATTTTCAACCACACACACCCTAGGAACTTATTAAATAAAATACTATATACCACGAAATGTTATCCACTTGTGGGTAGTGTAAACACGATAACTATTATAAGTACCATTAAATATTTATATTTTAATAAAGGTGAAACCCTTGATAGAGAAATGGGTATGGTATTCCCTACATGATGATTTTTTCTTGGAAAATCGGGGTGCAATTTCGGATCCTGACGTCGTCATATTAAAATTAATTTGGTTTATGAGAGTGTAATGTGTCTTTAACCATTTATACAATAAATAGATAAAAATTTTATCTGATAACATAATATCCCAACATATAAAATGGAATTTAGATGCATAATTTGGGAAAATGTATGAATGGAAATAAGAGGAGATAAATCCCTTACAGAATTTTGATATGGATCCGGGTATACATGGATGGAATTAATAAGAGGTAAAGGGGTAAATAATCATTAAAAAATAAGTATGGAAGTATGGGGGAGGTGTGTAATCACGCCCCAACATTTTTAATTGAATGTAAAAGGTTATTATAAATAATTGAACATGTATAAAAATGAGAATGGAATAAATCCCTTACTAGAGTGTGTGTCATCAAGAGCATGAAGATGTGATTCTTGAGAGATTGGGGAACCTTGGAAGGATTATATATAGATTAAGGAAGATTATGGATGTGATAAATGGTTTTTAGTGAGGATATGTGGGTTCTCAATGGGTATATATTGGAAATGAGTGGGGAATTCTTTAAAATTTCACAAATTTAGATTTTGGAATCTATATAAGTAAATATTAAAAACCACAAACATTTACATGGTTTTATCCCATGGTTTTTTCCATGATGGAGTGGAAAAATGTATTTTATAAGGTGAATGGCTGAACATATTAAAATATTAGCCTTCATTTTGTGAAGGTGGGTCACGTTGTTAAAGAAATGTATATAAACACATAAAGTATAATATATATTTTTGAGGATTAAGTAAGGCATAATAAAATATGAAAAACAAATCAAAAATTTCATTTTTAAATTTAAAAACATATATTAGGACTAGAATACCCATTATATAAATTATTACATCATTTTGGCATCATTAGGATGTCAAAAAACAAATACTTCATTTATACTGTATTTAATATTTACCCTAAAAGTTGACTATCTTAAAAAATTATGAAAAATTCACCTTTGGATAATTTGGACATCCTACTTCCAAAAAAACTATTTATTTTATCTAAATAATTTTCTAAATATATAATTTATTACTTTGAAAATTAAAACATTTATTTATTGAAAATTCACAATTTTTGGGAAAAATAGTTTACAAACAATAATAAAAGTTACATTTAAATTAATAAAAATTATATACTATATTATTATTCAAAAAATATATTTGATAATTATATATTACTAAAATATTAATTATTTCTATAATTCATTCTTTCCTTAAAATAAATTATTTAAGAATACATTTTTGGTTTTATCTTATATGAAATATAAGTATTATCAAACTCATTACATAATCATTTACAGGCAAGGAACTGATATAATCATCATTTATAATAATTGTTTCTATAATATTATTAGAAAGTCCCATTGATTAATATAATGTATATATTTCTCAAAAGTACCATTGTTACCCGAAAAGACAATTTATTGAATTCCTCACTTTTTAATAAGGTGTATTTCTCTGAAAAGAATTGATGGAATAAGACATTTATTTATAAAAAAATATTACACAATAATTAACTAATACAGTACTACAGAACTCCTGATAATACCTTCATAATACCTAAGGTTAAGGTGTGTGATAGTGATAGGCTCTTTAGGTGACTCAAATAACATCGCTTGAGTGGTAATCTTTATTAACTTGAACATCTCAAATATGTGATTTTGTTCAAGAAGAACTTGTTGAAGCTCGACTTGGGGTTAGTCAAGATTGAATCCAGTGACACTACCTCAATTCTGAGGTCCAAAAAATGAGATTCATGTGGCCTGAGTCTACTGAATGTGGCAATTTTCTCCTTTTTCTCTGTCAAAGGATTTTTTTAAAAACATTCAATTTATATTAGTTGTGTGATCACTATTTAACAGCTATATTATCAATGGTAATGATACTAAATGTTCATTTAATCCCAATAATAATAAAACAAATTAAAAATATTGCATTGGGTTTCTATAAGACAATAAAAGAAATGGAATTTTATTTATAAATGATCAGATCGTTACATTAGATAAATTATAATATTCATTTCATATATCCAAATGAGTTTGATAAATTCCTTTGAATTGGATTTCGTTTTTCTATACTCCTTTATATCATCATATGAATACAAACTACAAGGTTAATCAGTTATTTACATGATTTTTAACTCTTGTATTTTTGACATTTTCTAATGTATACATTTTATATTATATACCCTTAAAATAAATGAATTAATTTAAATGAAATCAATATCTCTCAAGTAAATTCAATGGAATTTCCAAAAATACTTCAATTATCAAAAACAATTCCATTATATTGAAACATTTATCTTCCTCCCTAAAACAACTGTTACATGTTAACTATTGGAGAAATTTATTTTTTTGTTTTCTGAGGAAGAGTTTATTATAGAATATAGAATGTTATTACTAATGAAGATTTATTATATTTATAGTCCTAAAAAGTATCTTACATCAATATTATATTTTTCTATATACTGATCTTATAGTCATATATAATGATCATGATGTTACATTATCTATAGTAGAATATTTTTTTTGAAAATTACCAAGTTCTATATAAATTTAATAAGGAATTTTAAAAAAATTTCTCCCACAAAATGATGGCCCCTTTTAAATTTCATCATATATATATTAGTATACCAAGATCCATTTTGTATCACGAAATAATTCTATATTTGAGTTCACTGAACCACTTAGTTATTTAGTTATTATATCATAACAATCACATCATATATAAATCATAGATGGATGAGAATTTTTTGCAATCCATTATGTGGAAAAAAAATGAAACACCCTGACCCAGATCTCACTACAATAACCAAATCATAGAACCACATGACCTTTGAAACCATTCCGCATATGCTGACGGTTACAAACTACCAGTGAGAGTCTATGATATTCAATGGGTAGAATAAACCCTATGATGATAAATACAGATAATAACACGAAAACATTAGAAAATACATTAATTAAAAATAAAAAGTAAGGAAAACATACATATGATAAGCTAAAATGATATTTTTCAATTCCAAGTACTCATATAACTATAACCAAAACCACTTGTGGTCCGATAACATAGGTCTATGTCCAAATTAACAAAACAAGATTACCAAACTAACACAGAATAACCACCAAGACTATTTATAAAACCCTTCCATCAAAATCATGAACCATATTCCCTCCCATATCCTTTAAGAACAAAACCCCACACCCTTACACATATCATTACCATGAGACCCAATGTTCAAATGAGTCATATAGGTCCAATTATGGATGTGTGTATACACATAGTAGTTCCCCACCAATAGTGTTGTGACATAATATCAAAATAAATATTAATGTATAATGAAGATAATAAATAAAAACACGAACAAATAACAAAACATTCCCCACTCATTCTCAACTCACCCGATGTAAGTTTCAACCTTTAACTAGGGATGTAGTAGAATGGTTCATCCATATTCTATCATACTATAATTTTCCCTAATATTCCAGTCATTCATTCTATCAAATGTAATCATAAATCAATCCGAATAATAATCATCCAAGGTACACATAATTTTCCTAACATCAAGTATTAAACACATATAACAATTCGAATGGTCTTCTATATAGAGAATTTGGTTTTCTTATATAGTAATTTGGAATATTCTTAGGAATAATTTTGGAGTTAGACACTAAGATGACATGTGATATTGATAATCTATAAACAAAAAATTAATATTATAATAATATGAAATATATTTTATATCATCCACAAAGATTGTTTAATAAATAATTGAGTATATTATGAATGGAGTCTCTGGTAGGAAATCTTAGATTGTGTTTGAATCCAAAGAGTAGTGTTTACACTAGGAATAACCTAAATTTTTTTGGTTCCAAACATTCGGAAGAGGATGCCATTATAGTTTTCATTAAAATTAAAATAAATGAGTAATTTTTTATAGTAATTTAAATAACAGAATTAAAATACTCTATTAACAAACTTTTATGATATTTATCCAAGGGTTAGGAACATTAACCCTTCTAGATCAAATATAAATAGGAAAAAATTATTCATTGGTATATCAAGATTGGTGAAATTAGGATGACAAAATCGAGGAAAATCATGAGATTAATGAAGAATGAATTTAGATCTTCACCTTCATTGAAAGTGGATTTTTATTCACTGTTTATTGATACCTAATCAAGGTATAGCTCATCAATTATGGTTTTCACCCACTTGATCGTAATATTGATCATGGATTAATTTTCTAATTTTAGCTATAAATTATTCATTCTTTACATGATCCCATTCAATAATTTTGATTTTTAAAATCATGTGTTTATTTTTTATGTTATATTAAGACACATGATTTATAACATATCTATCATTGGTTTGTATCACATTGTCTAGAAATGATTACCAGCTATTTGTTATGTGCATTTCTCTATTCTTAATTTTCATCATCGATAAACAATTGACTAGTAATTTGATGATATCATTGAATATCATTCAATATGATTTAGATCATTTGAATAAGGGATCATGGTAATGAATTTGGTTTTTCTTTGAGACGTGATAAAGGCGTGCTGATTATGATAAGAACCTGAAATTTGATTGGGTATCAGTTTTTTCCATGTTATAATGGACATATATATCTAAATGTGTACTGATTGATGTTTCTTAGAAATTAGGGAAAAATATATCCAAAATATATGATGGTGTTTTCTATTTGTGTGTAAGTATGGATTCGTAAGACCCAAGACAAGTAGTCTTAATGGATGAAAATTATAGACAGTTTTCGGGGATGAATAGATGAATCCTGATTTTTGTTTACCCGTGGTGGTAAACATGTATTATTATTATTATTATTATTAATTTGATATTTTATTTATTCCTTTTTTAATAATAACACAATATATTATTTGTTTTTATTAACATTTTAATAATAATGGTGATGAAATGAAGAGGAGTTGGTAACATATAAGGGAGAGGTGCATGGACCATTACTGGTGGGTGGTGATTGATGTCCATCCAAATACATTATTATTTTGATAAAACTATTAAATAAAAATATTTTAAGATAAAGGGAGTTACATAGAATCCACCATGGTACTCCCGGAATTGGTGGGAGAGTTTTGAGCATGATTCATCTTCATTTGGAATCACACATATTATTAATATTATTATAATGTAATAATACAATTAATATCTTTGTTAAACCCTTGATTATGTCATAACATCTCTATGTGACCTTGGATATAAGTGATTTTATGGGAAATGATCCTGACAGTGATTCCATTGATTAAAGACTGATTTTGGGTCCCATTTTTAGACTTGCGCCCTGCGTCCTTTATAGTCCCAATAATAATAATGATAATATAATTATTGTGAAATATAATATCTTATATAACTTCATCATATTGTGTTATAATGATGAACTATATATGGTGTTGTAACCCTCGTATTGAGGTTTAAATTTCCAGAACAATATCATGTATTTTATTCAGATACATGCCTCAAGCCCACAATGTTTCATCCATACTTGTTATGGATAGACACATTTTTATTTTCCACCAGCTATCCAATTTCAGAATCTGATAAGCCTATCCAATATTTTTTCCTCCAAGATCTTAAATCTAGGATTTATTTTTCCATTCATGTCCATTCATGATTAAATACCGATGGATTTATGTTTAACCCATTAGAATGGTGATGAGCCTCATTTTTTCATCATACTTTTTCATGAGACACTTCATTTAGTACCATTATATTTCGTGTGTTACTTCATGAAATGTTTGATGTGTGGTTCTAAGGACATGTCTAAAAAAAGTAGAGGTGGAACGCATTGTGTGGACCCCTAACATGCCATGTACATCTTGAGAAATATTCTATCTCTCAAATCACCTTCATATTGAATTAGATTTTGGATAACAAGTAGCCAATCCTCTGTGTTTTTTCATGTAGAATGCATTACTAGCCATCATGTAGGTATTTTAGATACTTTGTGTGATTTTATAATAATGATGATTATTTATGAGGATCTAGATGATGGATGTGGGAAAGATGGATAATTATAGAGTGGTTCCCCCCTCCTATGGTGGGTCATGAGTTCATTACCTACTTTGGGGAACCCTATTACACATTGATTTCATGGTTCCTCTATCTACTAACAGGCACCCTCAATTTGTGTAGTATAATATTTCATCAAGATACTGAGTGGGAACCCCTTTCTAGGACAAGTCATGGTTCCTGAACCTACTAAATGTCATCCTCTTGATATGAAAATTAATTTTTCTTCTACCTATTGAGTTTAATTCACCACTTATGACAGTGAATGGGTCTTCTAACTAATAAGTGGAAACCTCCTATTATGTCAGGGCATGGTTCCTCTACGAACAGATTAGAACCCCTTTGTTGTATTAGGGAATGCGTCCTCTACCAAATGAGTGGAACCCTCTTGTTGAACTAGTACATTGTTAATATACATTATTATTAGAACCATTCTATTTTATCATGACATGGTTCATCTACCTATATATCCTCCCCCTCTAATTTTGGAACATTGGTTAGTTGTGTCTCTAAATGGTTAAATATTCGGAGACACACATGAGATGTTGGGCATCTATGATCATCTGTTTTCAGAGTTTTTGGAATTCTATTTTTTGTTAGCTTTGTTATGGATATGAATATTCTATTTCCTTCACATTTAGGTTTATTATTTATTTTATTTGGATTTTTTTTATTTTTGTATCAAATATTATTTCTCAAACCGTCATTATGATTCCTAACTACTTTTATCCCATCTTCTATTTCACCATCCTTTTTTATGCATACTACTATTTATTTAAATATTAACCCCAACATGGGATTTTGCACCAAATGTTGTATCTTATATAGATGAAAGAGAGTTTAGAGGAGATTTTGGATGAGCATTGGGATACTTGGGTGTATATGAAAGCATATGGTGGTCCATTCTGGGACATCTGATGAAATTAATTATCAGCAGTTCTTTTCGAGTTGTTTTTTGGTTGGGAAATATTTTCTAGTTTGGTATGTATTTTGTCATTTAATTTTTAGATTATTCTATTTAACAATTTTTTATTCCCTCTATATTCTCATATTTATATATTTTACTCTTTATTTTACCAACTTTTTTTCATTATTCCACTGCATATCTACATGGGGACAGTAAACTATACAGTTATAGGTACATTAGGAAAAGCACCCCATATAAGTAATTTCAATCAAAACTTGTTTCTTGCACCTGGACAATAGAGGTGATATACGGGTAGTTTTGGTGTGTAAATCCATCTACCATGAAATTCTTGATGGGTCATGATATGATAGATTGGTATCTGAAGTGCTTCGACCTCATGACTGTGATTGGAGTTTTTACCCATATGTGGTGTCGTTGAGAACATTGGAAAGCAGTTTTAAAGTGTCTCATGTGTTTATTTCAGGCCAAGGAACCTAGTGCTTGTGTGGGGGCCTATATAACTATTCTCTAAAACTCTAACTAACTATTTTTTATCATGGTATACTAATATGTCGAATACATGTAACATTCATAAATGAATAAGACAAGATTGAGTCTTTTGACTGTCCTCTTGAGTTAGCTCCCCCAATATGATCTCTGACTATGGTATGCCTTGATAATTTCAATATGATTTAATTATGGTATGCATATATGATTTCATTTTATTTTAATGATTAATACTAGTTCTGATGTGAGACCATAGTTCAAGGACCCATCCGTGATGTGATTTCATTAGGTGGGAATCGAGCAGGGATTCCACCTATTGAGTAGTATATAGATCCTTTTGGGGTTTATGCATATGATTATATGTGTGTTGATTAGTAAATAGCTTTAGTGGGATAGGATTATGGTGAGTGAATTCGTACTGTGATATGTGAGTACCACTGATTGAGACCATTGAGGTTCCCTGTTGAGACAAACTCTCAGGCAATTGAGTTTTTACATGAGGTAGTGGTTAGGGGTTTTCAGCTTATGTAGACCATGGCTGATCAAATGGATTAATTAGCAACCAATCCCACTTGGGGAAATTTTTTTTCTCTATATGTACTAATATATGAAATGCCTATGTTTATTTCACATTGCAGGTTTTTGATATAATGACCACCCAGGCCTTATGGTGAGATAGTCCTCTTCTCAGGTGATAGAGGATTTAATCATTCTTATGGTGTGAATGTCCCACTTGAATTGGAACCCCTATTGGTTTTCAGGGAGACAATAATTTTCTAGGGAGAATTGGGGAATTAATAGATTTCTATCTTGGTGTTGTTCAAAATGTGTTTATACATGCATGAAGTAGCGACACTTCCTCAACCTACAAGCACTATTATGATGTGATTCAAAACCCTGAGAGTGAGTTAGTTCATCCAAAATTGGATAGTGTTAGGCTGTAGTGGATAGGTTCATGGACTTATATTTTTGTGGTTGTTCTGATGGGAAGGTATCAATTGATCCCTAGTAAAAGATAACAGGAATTCATGATGAAATATGGCTCCATGCTATGGGGGAATATGACTCTGAGGCTTTTGCTGTGTTTGAGGTGTGAACCACATCCTCTATACTACTTTTTTAGTTTTTATGTGCCATCGAGATCCACTTTTCATGGGTGTATCCAATTTTAAATCCCTATCATTAACAATGGTGGATTTTTGGCCATTCTTCTGGAGCTTTTAATAAATATAATTAAGGATAAAACATTTCTATCAATGATGTATCCCAACTCTAAAAGGAAGAGAGCACCACACAAAATATTTCCACTGTAGAAGCGGGACCCTATGATGTTTTCCTCAAAATGGGGTATTAATATATTGTCCATGCTTATAGGATTTCTACTACTATGTCAGGTAGTGCATCCAATTGTTTGGTATGGAGTTTTCTAGATTTGATAGTGTGTGATCCCCAGGTAGGGTATGATGATCTCATTCACAGAAGGTTACAGCTACATCCTTTTCAGATGGATTCTATTACCCTCAGTGTTGTGGATTTTATGATCTCTCAAATTCTTACAATGATGGTGTGGGTTAATTACATTTTTCTTGAGCATGTTCCGTGTTTACCTCCCAACTGTGTGATGTACATCATCATATAATTACATGAGGTATGACCTGATTTTATTTCTACCACATCAGATTACCCTATGGGGATTCAAGAAATAGTTGTATAATTGGAGGGTCTATAGATGTAGGGATCCATAAGAAAAAATGTTCTTTCTGAGGTATCCTAGTTTGGTTCGTCTAAAAGGAATATGACATATTATCATCGGTTGTGGATTATTATGACCAATTCACTTATCAAAAGATTTAACCTTCCTATAATTATTTTTAAATAGTATAAAAAACATAAATATCGTATATATCTCAAAAAAATTACCATTATAAATATAGAAATAAAGAAGTGGTATTTATAGAAATTTAGAAACCTATACTATAGAATAGTTACATGACATTTTGAAAAGTAACATGACTATTAAAAATATTAAACCATTAAATAAAATATTAACCACGCCTGTGAAAGTAAAATTTAAATTTCATAATCTTAAAAATTAATATATAATATAATTATATCATTGTATAAGCATATAAATGTTTTGGAAATTGATAACTTATGTGTTGGAATTTTTTGAAAAAAAGAAATATTTATTTACAATTTTATAATTTTTATAATTATATAAGTTATCATTTATCTTAAATAAATAGACTCATAATAAAATATTTTTTTTCCTATTATTATAACATACTTTTATTAGACAGTAATTAATTTTTGAATGTGTCATAAAATGAGTAAGAAATTTAAAATTTTTAATTTTCAAATAGATTAATATTTTAATTAAAAATTTTGTATATTATATTTGTAAAATTATTTTCATAAATTAAGTATAATTTTTATATTCTACATGTCGAAAAAAGGTTAGAGTGTATTTTTGAGATTTTTCTGAAATAGTTGTACTTTTAGTGAAAAGTAAAATATTGTAATTTACGTTATATATACATTATGAGATAAATACACTCTTACTTAAGTCATTTTATATGTAATCGCCATAATAAATTACTCAGATTAATTAATTTATTATATTTAATGATAATTATAAAAGTATTAATATTATTGATCCAAAATAATAAAATAATAAATAAAATAATGGAAAAACACCCATCTCCTACCATATAAATACCACCACTCACCACATGTTCTCCTCACACATTACAATATTTTATAATTTTCAAAAATATACCAAAATATCTTCCAAATCCACTCCTCATATATTGGGTATCTGTAGGTATCATCAAAAAACAAAAACATTTTCCATTAGTAGGGTCTCAAGGACGAAATATTCCCAAGGTAAAATCCCCATTCTTTTCTTTTTAATTTTTCTGTATTTACTATTTTTTTTATTCCCTCATCAACTCCTCTGTAAAAATGTAATTATTTATCTAGAATCCATAATATAATAAAATCATATTCTTTTAATTGATTATCCATCTTCAAAACTCCTTTATCTCTCTCTTTTTCTAAAACTGAAATCATCGCATGTGCTTTGTCAATTTACAAACATCGTGGATGATGCATTTTCATTTTTGTTTAACTCCTTCATGTTTTTCCATAAAACCACTATAATTAATTTTAAATTCTAGAAAATTTAATGATTAACCCTTTTTATTTTTGGTATTTATCTTATAAACATAATAAAATATAATGGAACAAAACTAGTTTGTGACGTTCGAAAAACCTGCCAAAGTCCAAATGATTATCACTAACCATTTATCTAATGATTCATCTTCCTAGAATATTTCCATATGATATTTATAACCATTAGAACTAGATTTCTTTCATTAATAATATATAATTTCAATTTTGGATACATATTATCATTCTTCCTAAACTTCCATATTAATATTCTAGTGAACCGCACATGAAAACAATGAAAATTAACACTCCTAGTTGATGGAATTGAACTCCATAACTCCTCTAAAAAGATATAAATTAAATTAACAAGACAATAATAAATAAATTTATTGTATAATAGGTTCTTTATTATTTTCTTAATGAATTTATTTTTATTATCCAGGATATTAATGAAATGAATGTACTCTAACATAATGTAATAGGATTTGTGAACACATCTCTCTTTGTTTGGTGTTTCCCTCTTTCACTGAATTTTCAGAATTAATGTTCCATTTATGATCCTCAAAAATAACTATTCTATCTTCCCCATTTATTTACATGATATAAATGTTTTTAGTCTGATTTTTTATGGTATATGCATTGAGTTTTCCAATAGGACTCTTCTTTATAAAAATAAAACATTTACTTCTCTTGAGATTGATTCTTTCTTACTCCAGATTGATGATTCTTATAAAAATCATTTTATTCCACTGTATTTTTGGAACCATAATGTTTATTCATGAATTTATTCATTATGAAATGAAGCCTATTCCTTTCCATGGGTTAGTTTATGTCAAAAAGTGATATATATTATATGTGAAATGTCGGATTATGTAAATGTTATAACGTCATGGTTAAGAATATAATAATATACTGTATATAAATGTCATGATGTAAAGACTCTTCCTAGAATTATTTAGTTCTTAAATGATTGGGTTATGTAATGAATCTCATGAGATGATGTGCAATATTCATGAACATTATATTGGCTTTGTTCGCATTAATGTTTGGTAGATGGCCACTAAGACCTGGTGTTTCATTTTTATGCATTTCCAAATTCAATGAATCTATCTAGTGCTTATTGTCGTGATTATAATTATTATTGTAATGACCCACACATTCCTTAATATAGATCGCACTTGATCTAATAAAATGTATCTTTAAGTAAAATGTTAATATAAAATGTCAACTTCTTTGGTTATATGTTTTTGGATTTTAAAATTCCATTATGAATTATTACTATTGCTAATATAGTTGTTGAACAGTGATCTCATGATTAGTATAAATAAAAGGCTTTAAAAAATCCAAATTACACAAAAAAAGGAAGCGATGGCCTCATCTAGTAGATGTGCCCCATACGAATCCCATTTGTCAGAGCTCGGAAAGGAGGTTGTGTCATTGGGCATCGCTCTTGACCAAGCCCAAGTCGAGATTGAATATGTTAATCTCGAGTGGGACCTCCAATGACAGAAGTGGAAGTTGACATATATTACCAACCTAGAAATGTTATCTGAGCCACCACAGGAGTCTTTCACTACCCCACACCGTACACTTTGGTATTATGTGGGTGTAATAATGGGTTATGTAATAATACCCTAGTACTATGGTTATGTTAATTATTTTTGTATATAATAATGAATATACTTTAATTTTATTGTTACCATGTAAATAGTTATTAATGAACAAATAGTATATTTAATAAATGATCAACTATGTAATATATTTTGATGAAATAATGAATTTTTGAATTAAATAATATTTTAATACAATATTATTAATATTATTAAATTAATATTTATTAAATTAAAATGATCGTATAAGTTGATGAATGCAATTGTAATTTTTATTAAGGATTGAAATCCATTTTTTTCAAAAAGAATGAATTTTTTATAAATGTCAGTTTTTATTTTAAAAGTAAAAATTAACATATTTTGAAAATTATTTAGTCAAAATGAATATAATTTATGGAATCGGGGCATCGAAATTATCCAACGGTGAATTTTTCATAATTTTCCGAGACAGTAAAATTTTTGGGTAAACATTTAATACAGTTCAAATATATAATATGTTTTATGACATCCTAGTGACCCAATAGTGATGTAATAAAATACTATAAACCATTTTTTCGAACAATATATGTTTTAACATTAAAATAATTTTATTTTCGGTTTGTTTTATTTAATTAACAAAGCTTTAGTGGACCCTTCAAGACTTGTTAAACAATTTTTTTAAATTTTTTCCCTTAGGAGTGTCACTCACCTCCACATAAGAAAACTCATTAATTTAAGATGTTAGGAATTTGGACATATGAAATATTTTTTTTCCACTTCCGTTTTCTGAAAACCATGGCCTGGTTTGTGGTTTGGATTAGTCTAATGTGACATTTCCCAAACCTAAATAACAAATAATTCCCTCATCTTTTTTATATAAACCCACCAATGATCCCACACACTCCTCACTCAAATCCATTTTAGTTCCCCCAACCTCTTCCCTCCACTCTCTATAATCCTCCCAAGGTCCCCCAAGCTCCCAAAAATCATCTCTCAAGCCTCCCTTAAGCCTTTGGAAGCACACTTCCAAGTATGTGTTTTTCTTCCTTTCTCATTTTCATCCATTATTATTTAAATATTAATGCCCTTTTGATTTCAATTATAAATTTTGGAGTATGGTTTCACACCTCCCCCATACATCCCTCTTTATGTTTGAATAAAGGTAGACCACTTTCTCTCTCGTTAAATTCCTCTCATGTAGACCTGTTACGATGCAGAAATTCTGAAAGAAATTTCTCTCTTCTCATTTACATTCAAGAAATTATTTTGTATCATAAATCTAAATTACATTAAATTTGATTGGAAATGTACTTATATGACCCCCATACTATCCATGTCCTGTAAATATGATGATACACCCCTTTCTTTCTCATCAATCATTTTTATGAGTTCTTATGTCACGCTGTTATGCTGCCGAAATTGAACTACGCTTTTCCAAACCAAAGTCATTGTATAGTGAATACCATGCCCATTTCTCTACCAAGGGTATTCACCTTTATGCATATTTACTTATTGATTAAAGGATTTCATATATATATTCCAAATTCTTTTGTCGTTGAATAAAATATTATGTTGAATGATTCATTGTTTTATGATCCATGTGGCACAATTATTCATCGAATGAAATGCTTAAGAAGGGTGCACCCTTATAGCACTCCAACATATTGAGTAAAGTATAGTATCATGATACGTCATGTGAAATGGGTGTTTACACGTGCTAATTAATGTGAAAATAGGGTTTACTCATGCTCCATGTGCAATGAGGGCTTAGTCATGCGCCATGTGCAATGAGCCTTAGCTCATGCTAATTCCATGTTAAGTGTTGTTGCCTCATTTCCATGTTATGATTATCATGATTTATCATGCCTTTATGTTTATGCTTATCCTATTAACTATTTATATTCCTATTGTCTAAAATTTATTGTATTACTCATGTTATTCCATGATTATTTCTTTACTGAGCTTAATAGCTCACCCTTTTCTTATGCATGTCCTCATGTTATCCAACACAGTGCTAAGTACGAAGGAATGTAGTGTTCATGTAAAGGAATTTTTCATGAAGATGTTGTATTTCATTTTTTAAGTTGTTATTTAGTGATCCTAATCCCAAAATACAATATAACTCTCGATATCCTAGGTTGTATCATGTGATTTTGTATAATAAATTATGTTTAATTGTGTAATAAAAAGCTGGGTTGTCATAGTTGGTATCAATTGATAGGTTTAGTTATTTTTGGTATTAGGATTAGAAAAATCAAGTAAATATTTAGATACAAGACTAAGTATAATAAAAAAATATCTAATTTTTTGTGAGTATTGAGTAAATGGTTTATCCAAAAAATACATCCATGTCTAGATACGAGCAGTAGAAGCAGCTCTGGCACAGATATATCCTAGGGGTAAAACCCGAAGACACCGCTTTGAGCTAGACTTGAATGGAAACTGGTTCACAACAACGGGGCTTGATGCACTCTTGGTTACAACTCACCTTGGGGATATCCTTTGGTAAATTCCCAAGCATAGTATGATCCATTTTTAAGGGACAAAGAAATTCCCTGAGAATATTTGATAAAAAGTAGATCAAGGATAACATAGACTGAAGCCAATAGATTCATATTGTCACGACCCATCCTCGGGGCCCATGTCGTGACTACCCCAAGCCCACCTCCCATTAGCCAGGAGCTGGCGACTATAAACAAGGCACAAATCCCAACAAAAAGAAGAAGGTATTGCCTTTATAAAGTAAACAAACACCACAGAGTAAGCCAGCAGAAGTATGAACTAAGTAAAACTGGGTACAAATGTAAGTGCGGAAAGTAAATGGGCGAGAATACAAACCCAAACTGAAAGTAAAGTAAAACTGGAAAGAAAGTACAACAACTGAATGTAAAGGAGCAATGTCGAGTCGTCCATTGGAAGTCCTACATGAAGGGTGGGTATAGATAGCCACATCAGCTCCTCGGTCTAGTCGTCCGCTCCGTGTAAGTCCCGCCCAGTGGTCCACCTCCAGGTACCGACTGCTCCATTATCCTCAACCACGATCAGCATTTTCCGACATCTGCATCCAACACAACGTAGTGCAGGTATAGCCCGTGTAGGAGTGAGTATACGCTACTCAGTAGGGACCCCGAGACCCCCGAAGGTCTCCCAGAATCCACAAAGGAAAGATACAATCACGAAGTAACAACCAACACTACTTAGTTATATGCCCATACATATACCTATGTCATCAATTCTCGTTCGGCTCTAACATCCGAGCCCAAGTTTGATCACGTCCACATTGGAGTACAACCCAATCCACACAGGAATGCACAACACAATCCACATAGGAAAGCAAGTCAATCATATCGAAGAAATTTTTTGAAAGTCAATACTCATCTCACACTGGTATACTTCTTCGGTAATAGAGATGATCAGATATAGCCAATGATTCATCTAAGCTGGGACCCACGTAGGATACAAAACCAGTCATCGCTGCCGAACCCACATAGGATTTCAGTGTAGTCTTCATCGCCGTTGAACCCACATAGGATTTCATTACGGTCTTCATCGCTACCGAACAAACATAGGATTTCAGTGTAGTCTTCATCGCCGTCGAACCCACATAGGATTTCTGTACGGTCTTCATGGCTTCCAAACCCACATAATATTTCAGTGCAGTCTTCATCGCCTTCTAACCCACATAGGATTTCATTATGGTCTTCATCACCGTCGAACCCACATAGGATTTCAGTACGGTCTTCATCACTACCGCAACCACCTCTGGGGATCCGGCACACAGAATGCTCGTTCCGGGAGGGTCTGCTCCACGAGCCAAATGGGTGATACATCAACGGCATGGAGTTCGGAGTTGTTGTATCTTAAAGTTCTGTCTCAACAAAATGAATTCAACGTGACAGACGGCGCGTCAATCGAACGCCCGGCCTGAGAGTTATTGTCTTTTTCGTTCGAGGGGCCCGGTTAGTTTTTAAATAAAAACCAACCCGACCGGACTCCAACTGCATCAAAACCTTTAGTTGAGTAAGCCAAAAGGTTTGTCTCACCAATAGGAATCCAACAAAGTCGATGGCACGTCAATCGGACGTCCGGAGCTCATGTTATAAGCATTTCCGCTCCAAGGGCCCGGTTGGTTTCGTGTTCAAACCAACCCGGCCATAACCAAATTTCTCCAAATCCTTGAGTGTAATATACCGAAACGCCCATCTCGATCCAAGGATTTCATTTCAACTGATGGTGCGTCGATCAGAGTTCTGTAGTCCACGTTACGGGCGTTTGAACGGAACTGTCTGGAAATAGGGGGTTTTGGGCCCGGACCGACCCGGCCCAAGACCCCCTAGGTCGATTCGCGGTCCGCGTGGCCAACTCGGCCATGACGAGCTGAGCGGAAGGGGGGGTGCGGCCCCCCTGGTTTGAGTAATCACAGCCCCCACGTGGGGGGGTGCTCCTTCGGCTGGCCGGGGGTTACGACCCCCGGGTCCTGGAAGCAGGCCGGCCTAGTCCGGCCGGCCGGTGCTGCTACTGTAGGACCTCCGGAGTCCCGCCCTTCCGAGGTACCGCCGGAGTCCCGCCCTTCCGGCGCCACGCGACGGTGCCGCGCCACTTCACTGCGGCCCGACTCCGGTCACAGGTTCGTTCTGCCTCACTGGCATGGCGTGACGACGCCACACATCTTCATCACATTTCTCCAGGATTCTGCGCGGTTCCATTGCACCGTGCCGCCTTCTTTCGAACCACAACAACACAACAAAAAAATGGGGAGGAGAGTCGGTCGTGTTCGTGCGGTCCGACCTCCTCTCGATAAGTTGATATCAAGAGGCCCAAATATAAAGACGAAGAACGACAAAGGATAACTTCAGGGCAAAAACAAATAATCCCTACCTTGGTAACGAGACGATTTTCTAAGAGCATCGCATAAAGCGGCGTCGCGGGGGAAGACGATGACGTCGCTCACCGCATGCTTCCACTTCTGAGTTCGTGCGTCGGTGCATTGATGACGTGGAGGGAGGAAGGAGGGTCGTCAGAGAAGCACCATGTCAGAAAGGGGGGCTCCGAGGAAGAAGGTCGAAGAAGGTCGGGGAAGAAGCGTCGTCGGTGTTTTTCGCGTTCTTCGCTGTAGAAAGATGTTCTCTCAAGCTCTCTACCAAAATGCGCAAGAACATTCCCAAAATAATAGAATATAATCTATAATTCTTGGTGGAAGAAATTAATTAAGTGGTCCAAACGTAATTAAGTTCACAATGGTTGGCACCATTCAAAATTCAAAAAGTGGAGAGGCTTCGCCAAATTAATTGCTCGGGTGGATGACATAATTAATTTGGGGAGTTTCTAGGGGGTTTTGGGGCCTGTGTGGTCCCCACCTAATTAACAAGAAGAGGCTCAAGGAGTTTCCTCCCATTAAATGGGTGGGGGGTTTGAGGAGGTTTTATTCTCCTCCATTAAGAGGGAAGTTAGAGTCCAAGAGGCTCTCCCTCATTAATGATGGATAATTGAGTGATTTCCTCCCCTCCCATTAAATGGGGGGTTAAGCCCCGTGTGGACCCCATGTCATAACCCCTCGTGGGAGGTTATGCTTCTCGGGTAGTCCCCACCCAAATTATCCTCCCATGGGAGGTTAGGGTGTGGTGGTACCACCAACAACTCCCATGTGGAGCTTTTAACCAACACTACCCAGATGGTGTGGGTTCAATAAAGATAAAATAAGTTGTCACTTATTTTATTTTATTATTCCACATGAACCCAAAAACCAACTCTCAAACCCAATAATCTTCCGACGAGGTAAAATCCCTCTTAAGATAATATCGGCATTGTGATTCCATCGATGCCCTCGGAATTTGATTCCGAGCAACGGTCCAAAAGTTAGGAAGACCCGCTCGTTCGTTCACTAAATGTACTCGAGCTAAACATTGGATAATGATTCCAGGCACACCGGGCCTCAGAATTAGGTTCCGTCAGAAACTGCATTCTTGTAAAATCCCAGAGAAAATTAAGAAAAAATTTCCCTTGAATTTTATGGGTCTTTACATTACTCACACCTAAGGGCTTTACGTCCCCGTAAAGATACGTCATAAACTAGTGGAACAAATGTGGGTACTGTGCACGTATCTGAGTCTCTCGCTCCCAAGTTCTCTCCTGGAGGTTCCTATGCTGCCCTCTGATGAGCACTAGAGGTATCGACCGTCCATGTAGGACCCGCTCCTATCGATCCTTGATCTCCACTGGGACCTCCTTAAAATTCTCCCCATCATCAATGTCCAACTCCCCATAGTCGATGATATGCATCGGGTCGTGCACGTATCTCCTCTAATGTGATACGTGGAAGACGTCGTGCACCCAGTGCAACTGAGGTGGTAGAGCTACGCGATAAGCCACCTCGTCTATCCTACTAAGGACCTGGAATGGTCCGATGAAATGCGCATATAACTTGCCGCCTCGGCCAAATCTATGTAATCTACGTCGAGGTGAGACCCGCAAGAAGATGTGGTCTCCATCCTGGAACTCCAGTGGCCTCCGCCTACTGTAGGAATAAGACTTCCTCCGGCTCTGAGCTGTCCTCATCCGCTCCTGGATGACCTGGACCTTCTCTTTCGTGGCCTGGACCATCTCCGGTCCTACAAGTGATGACTCCCCAGGGTCTGTCCAGCACAGAGGTGATCTGCAAGGTCGGTCGTACAATGCCTCGTATGGTGCCATCCCAATTGTGGGGTGGTAGCCGTTGTTGTACGTGAACTCCACCAAGGGTAGGTGGTCCTCCCAACTGTGACCAAAGTCGAGGAAACATGAGCGGAGCATTTCCTCAAGAGTCTGAATGGTCCTCTCCGTCTGACTATTTGTCTGAGGGTGAAAGGCGGTGCTCAGACGTAGCTGCGTCCCGAATGCCTCCTGCAACCCCTTCCAAATCCAGGAAGTAAAGTGAGCGTCTCGATCTGAGACGATAGACAATGGCACACCATGATGTCGAACAATCTCCAAAACGTAGATACGTCCCAAGCTCTCTACTGAGCCCTTCTCTCTAATGAGTAAGATGTAAGCCGACTTGGTGAGTCGGTCAAAAATCACCCAAATGGAGTCATCACCTCTGGAAGTACGTGGAAGTCCAGTGACTAAATCCATAGATATCCCATCCCACTTCCACTCTGGGACCACCAGGGGTTGTACCAAGCCTCCTGTTACCTGGTGCTCTGACTTCACCTGCTGGCAGGTGAGGCATCGAGAAAAGAACTCTGCCACAGCCTTCTTCATACCCGGCCACCAGTGCTGTTGTCTAGGATCCTGGTACATCTTCTCCACTCCTAGATGTACCGCTAAAGGGGAAGTGTGAAACTCCCTCAGCACCTCCTCCTGTAAAGCAACGGGTACCATGGTAAGTCCTCTGAAAAGGACGTCATGATCTCCTCCTACATAGAATCAATCAGGTGCATGTCTTGAGGATATCTATGCACTCCACATCTCACAGTCAGTGTCCCAACGATTGGCCTCTCAGACCCACTACAGTTGTGGAGAGGTGACTGTGAGTGACTGAAGAAAGGCTGCTCCATCTATATCCATAAAGGATATCTGCAAAGCAGCTAGCTGCTCTGTTGCCTCCCCGAGTAGCTGAATGCTCGTCCTCCTTCTGAGAGCATCGACTACTACGTTCCCCTTTCCAGGAGTATAGATTATCTCAAAGTCGTAGTCCTGGAGGATCTTGAGCCATTTATCCTCTCTCAGATTCATGTCCTTCTGCTAGAAGTTGTACCTGAGACTCTGGTGGTCAGAGTAGACTGTAAAGCGCTCGCCCATCAAATAGTGTCACCACATCTTCAGAGCGAAGACCACTGCTGCTAACTCAAAATCATGGGTAGCGTAGTTCTTCTCATGATGCCTCAGCTGACGCGATCCATATGCGATCATTACTCACTCCTACATCAGGACACATACGAGTTCGTTCCCTAATGCATCGTAGTAGACTACGTACCCTACTCCCTCCTCCAGTAGCCTCAAGATAGGCGCGCTAGTCAATCTCTGTCTCAGCTCCTGGAAGCTCTGCTAACATCTGTATGAACACTTGAAGGGTTTCCCCTTCTTCGTCAAAGCTGATAGTGGTGCCTCAACTCTGGAAAAGTCTGGCACAAATCTCCGGTAGTACCCAGCTCGCCCCAAGAATCTCTGCACCTCCGTCATGCTCCTAAGTGGCTTACATGTTAGCACTACCTCAATCTTCGAAGGATCCACCGCAACTCCTAGATCATAGATGACGTGTCCCAATAAGTGGACCTCACGTAACCAAAATTTACACTTCGAGATCTTTCCATATATCTGGTGCTCTCAGAGTGTGTCTAGTACAACCCACAAGTGGTAGGCATGCTCCTCCTCAGTGGTCGAGTATATCAAAATGGCGTCGATGAAGACCATGGCAAATAGATCGAGGTATGGCTGAAAGATCTTATTCATGAGACCCATGAACACTGCTGCAGCGTTTGTCATGCCGAATGGCATAACCATGAACTCATAGTGGCCATACTGACATCTGAATTCCATCTTCTGCACTTCCTCGTCTCGATCTCTGAGCTGATGATAGCCTGATCTAAGGTCTATCTACAAGAACCACAGTGCTCCCTTGAGCTGATCGAAGAGGTCGTAAATCCTCGGTAGCAGATACTTGTTACTCACGGTCACCAAGTTCAGGCGACGATAGTAGACACACAGTCGCAAGCTCCTGCCCGCCTTCTTGGCAAACAATATCAGGGAAGCCCAGGGTTAAACACTAGGTCAGATGAATCCCTTACCCTGCAAGTCCTCCAACTATTCCCTTATCTATCGAAGCTCAAAGGGGGGCATCTGATATGGTAGAGTGGATATCGGGGTTGTCCTAGGGTACAGGTCAATATAAAACACTACCTCTCTGTGAGGAGGTAGTCCGGGAATGTCATCAGGGAAAACATCCGCATACAGATCCACCACTATAGGAAAACTAGGACTCTGCACATCAACTGATCCTAGGATGAGGCTATAAAACTGATGAGTGATGGGTTGTTCTCTCCTATGCGTGAGTCCATCCTGTGCTGCAAAGGCTCCCTTCTCGCCGGTGAAGGTGAACTTGATTCCATAGGTGTGAACACACCACACCTTGCACCTAATACAGTTGATCTGAGCATGGACTGTTGATAACAAATCCATGCCCAAGATGACGTTGTAAGGCCTCGACATCGCTACAAGAAGATCCCAACCGAAGATCTCGCCTCCTAGAGTAAGCTCACACTGTCGGCACCAGTGCGTAATCATCGAGTCTGATCCCGTAGGAGTCTCTAGCCGTAAGGATCGAGCCAACGGCTCCGTCGGAATCTCCGAGCACCAAACAAGGGTAAAGACATTAAATGAATGACTCGCCCCTGTGTTTATAAGAACTACAGCAAGGGTGGAGTAGACACAGATCGTACCTCGAATCATATCTAGTGCGCCGTGGTTGTAGGCCTCTGATGCCTGAAGCTGAGTCTGTCGCTTCCCGCCAGCTCCCTGTGGTCGGGGTGGACCTCCTGGTGGTGGTGGTGGTAAAGCCTCAAGGAGTCTCCCATCACCTGCAGCTCGACCAGCTCCTCTTCCTTGTCCTCCGGCTCTCGGCGGACCGCCACGGTCGACCCTCTACCTCTTCCTGGGTGGCCCCTCAACCCTCTGCTGCTCCTCTGCACGGCGGGTCAGGCAGTCACGTGCGATGTGGCCCTACCCGCCGCATGCGTAGCACTACCTGCTCCTCGAAAGGCTGGCTATGTTCTTTGTGCCCCAAACCACTGAGCCAGTGTCCTGAGGTCGTATGCCTGATGGTCTGGTCCACTTGGACCCCTATGACATCCGTCTAATGCCAACTGCAGACAACTCTGCTACGTGCCGCCTTGCGGTAGGTCTCGCTGCTGGCATTGGCTCGGCAAGAAAGCTCTTTATGAAAAGATCTCGCTCCATTACTCATGCATGTGTCAGAATGCTGAGGGAGACCATCGATGCACTGATCTCATGCCTCAGTCTCTGCTCGAAGGTCTGGGCCCAGAAGAATGGGTCTGGTACCATGTCCGTCGAATAACGCGAGAGGTCAGAAAATCTCGTCGAGTACTGGGCGACCGTCATGCTGCCCTGCCGCAGCTGTAGAAGCTCCTGGATGCGCACCTCATAGAGGGTGGCTGGGAGGAACTCCGAGTGGAAGAGGCTCTCAAAGTCCGTCCAGAGGAGTGACGCCTCGTCGTGTACCTAGAGCATCAAGCTCCACCATCTGTCTGCTGTCGCATGAAGGAGGCTCGCTGCGAGGATCACCATAAGGTCAGCTGGTGTCCCCACTAACCTGACAACTCGCACAACCACCTCCAGACAATCCTCAGCTGCCTTAGATTTCGTCTCCCCACGGAACCTGGGCGGTCGAATGACACTGAAACTCATGCAGCGCACTAAGGCGACGTGCACTATCAGCGGTTGGGGCTGGTAGCATCGGTGGCTCGGCGGATAGAGGTACTGCTGGTGCCTCCACTGTCAAAGGGTCATGCCACGAGGCCTCGTTGCTCGGTGGGGTGTCATCTCACACAACACTCGGAACCCTAGCTAGATGCCATCATGGGGCCATCCTGAAAAGAAACAGGTGTTCCATGGTCAAACAATATTGTTGGTGAGATGACACAAAGTAATCACAAAGAAAACATTCGAAACACACATGCAATCAATGTTTTTGTGCATTGAGTCAAAAATCAGAATTCAAGGTCCTGTTGTGCGTATACATCGGCTGCCGCACCAACACTGGACTCCCTGGACATATAACCATACTCAATACCCATAACACTACTGCTTCGCATAGAAGAAAGATCAGAGTCCTGAGTTTTGCGGTAGAACTGAACTCCTCTAATACCAATTTGTCACGACCCGTCCTCGGGGCCTGTGCCGTGACTACCCCAAGCCCACCTCCCAGAGGCCAGGGGCTGGCGACTAGCAACAAGGTGAAAATCAGGAAAAAAAGGGGAAGGCATTGCCTTTATAAAGATAATAAACACCAAAGAGTAAGCCATCAGAAGTAAACACTAAGTAAAACTGGGTACAAAAGTAAGTGCGGAAAGTAAATGGGCCAGAATACAAACCCAAACTGAAAGTAAATTAAAAATGGAAAGAAAGTACAACAACTGAATGTAAAGCAGAAACGTCGAGCCATCCACTAGAAGTCCCACCTGATGGGTGGGTATAGATAGCCACCTCAGCTCCTCGGTCTAGTCGTTCGCTCCATGTAAGTCCCGCCCAGTGGTCCACCTCCAATTAACGACTGCTCCAATAGCCTCAACCACGATCAGCAATTTCCGTCGTCTGCATCCAACATAATGTAGTGCGGGCATATCCCATGAAGGGGTGAGTATACGCTACTCAGTAGGGACCCCGAGACCCCCAAAGGTCTCCCAGAATCCACAAAGGAGAGATAAAATCATGAAGTAACAACCAACACTACTTAGGTATATGCACATACATATACCTAAGTCATCAATTCCCATTCAGCTCCAACATCCGATCCCATGTTCGATCACGTCCAAATAAGAGTAGAACCCAATCCACATAGGAAAGCACAACACAATCCACATAGGAAAGCAAGTCAATCATATCGAAGATAATGATTGAAAGTCAAGACTCAGCTCACCCATGTATACTTCTTCAGTAATAGAGATGATCAGATATAGCCACTGATTCATCTAAGCTAGGACCCACGTAGGATACTAAACCAGTCATCATTGCCAAACCCACATAGGATTTCAGTGCATTATTCATCATCCTTGAACCCACATAGGATTTCAGTATGGTCTTCATCGCTGGCGAACCCACATAGGATTTCAGTGCAGTCTTCATCGCTGTCGAACCCACATAGGATTTTAGTACGGTCTTCATCGCTGCCGAACCCACATAGGATTTCAGTGCAATCTTCATGGTCGTCAAACCCGCATAGGATTTCAGTACGGTCTTCATCGCCGTCAAACCCACATAAGATTTCAGTACGGTCTTCATCCCGTCGAACGCACATATGATTTCAGTACGGTCTTCATCACTGCCGCAGCCAGCTCTAGTGTTCCTGCACACATCATGCTCGTTCCGGGAGTGTCCGCTCAATGAGCCAAGGGGGCGATGCATCAACTAACACGTATTCCAAAGTTGATGTATCCCAACGTTCCGTCTCAACAAAAGGAACTCAACGTGACAGACGGCGCGTCAATCAGACGTCCGGTCCGAGAGTTATTGGTTTTTTTTTCAAGGGGCCCGGTTGGTTTTTAAGTCAAAACCAACCTGACCGCACTCCAACTGCATCCAAACCTTGAGTGTAGTAAGACAAAAGGTATTTCTCGCTATGAGAATCCAACAAAGTCGGCGACACATCAATCAGATGTCGGGAGCTCATGTTATAAGTGTTTCTGCTCCGAGGGCCCTGTTGGTTTCGTGTTCAAACCAACCCGGCCATACACAAAGTTCTCCAAAACCTTGACTATAATATACCAAATGACCGTCTCAATCCAACGATCATATCGCAACTGACTATGCATCGATCATAGGTCCGTAGCCAAAGGTACGGGCGTTTGAATGGAACTGTCCGGAAATAGGGGGTTTTGGGCCCGGACCGACCCAGCCCAAGACCCCGTGGGTCGGCCCGAACCGGGTTGACCCGAACCGGGTCTGGGTCCGGCCCGCTGGGTGCGGCCCGGCCCGACCTGGCACACTGTGCGCAGCCCGCGTGGCCAGCTCAGCCACACCGAGGTGAGCGGAGGGGGGGGGGGTGCTGCCCCCCGGTTTGAGTAACCGCGTCCCCCGCGTGGGGGGCCGCTCCTTCGGCTGGCCGGGGGTTACGACCCCCGGTTCCTGGAAGACGGCCAGCCTGGTCCGGCCGGCCAGTGCTACTGCCGTGGGACCACTAGGGTCCCACCATTCTGAGGTGCCGGCGGCCGGCGGTCCCGACCGCCCAGCTTTGCACCGCCGCGGCTTCGAGTCGCGGCCTTGTCCGACTGGCGCGGCACGATGACGTCGTGCCCCTCCGTCGTGGCCCCGCACCGGCCGCGGTGTCTTCGTAGGTCTCCTGCATGGTGTGACGACACTGCACCCCTTCACTGCGGCCCGACTCCGGTTGCAAGATCGTTCGACCTCGACGGCGCGGCGCGACGGCGCCGCACATATTCGTCGCATTTCTCCAGGATTCCGCGCGGTGTCGTTGCACCGCGCCGCCTTCTTTTAGACCGCAACAACACAACAACAAAAAGGGGGAGGAAGGTCGAACGTGTTCATGCGGTCCGACCTCCTCCGGATAAGTGGATATGAAGCGGCCCAAAGATAAAGGCGAAGAAAGGAAAAGGATAAATTCACGGAAAAAACAAATAACCCCTACCTTGATAATGAGATGATGTTCGAAGAGCGTTGCGGAAAGCGGCGTCGCGGGGGAAGATGATGATGTCGCTCACTGCACGCTTCCACATCCGAGTTTGTGCGTCAGTGCATTAATGACGAGGAGGTTGGAAGGAGGGTCATCGGAGAAGCACCACCTCAGAAAGAGGGGCTCCAAGGAAGAAGGCCCATGAAGGTAGGGGAAGAAGCATCGCCAGTGTTCTTCGCGTTCTTCGATGGAGAAAGAAGTTCTCTAAATCTCTCCACCAAAAAGTGCAAGAACATGCCCAAAAATAATATAATATAATCTATTATTCTTGGTGGCAGAAATTAATTAAGTGCACCCCACTAAATTAAGTTCACGATGGTTGGAACAATTGAAATTTCAAAATGTGGAGAGGGTCCACCAAATTAATTTCTCTAGTGGATGACATAATTAATTTGGGGAGTTTCGAGGGGGTTTAGGGGCATGGGTGGTCCCCACCTAATTAACAAGGAGAGGTTCAAGGAGTTTCCTCCCATTAAATGGGGGGGTTGAGGAGGTTTTGTTCTCCTCCATTAAGAGGGGAGTTAGAGTCCAAGAGGCTCTCCCTCATTAATGGGGGAGTATTGAGAGATTTCCTCCCCTCCCCTTAAATAGGGGGTTAAGCCCCATGTGGACCCCATGTCCTATCCTCTCGTGGGAGGTTATGCTGATCGGGTGGTCCCCACCCTAATTATTCTCCCATGGGAGGTTTGGGTGTGGAGGTCCCACCACCAACTCCCATGTGGAGCGTTTAACCAACACTATCCACATGGCGTGGGCTCAACAAAGATAAAATAAGTTGTCACTTATTTTATTTTATTATTCCACGTGATCCCAAAAATCAACTCTCAAACCCAATCATCTGTCGTCGAGATGAATGTCCTCTTTAACGAAAATGGGTGCTGCGATTCCAACGGTGCCCTCAGAATTCGATTCAGAGAACCGTTCCAAATGTTAGGAAAGCATGCTCATTCGATCACTGAACGTACCAGAGCTATACTTTGGAAAATGATTCCGGGAACACCGGGCCTCAGAATCTGGTACCGTCAGAAACTGCATTCTTGTAAAATCCCAATGAAAATTAAGAAAAATATTTCCTTGAAATTTACAGGTCTTTACACATATGTTAATGAAATAAGAGTTATTTATAAATAATCAGTTTTTTTTGTGCATTAAACATTATTTTTTACCCCAACCTTTCCTTTTATTCCTACCAATGGCCAGTAATAAGAGGAATCAGGCTATCAACTGATGTGAAGATCAATGTGATGATTGTACTAATGAGATTCCCAATCCAATGACAATGGGAATTGCGAATATTGTCTGGATTATCTCTCAGCTATCTCAATATTTGAATAGAAACATGGGTCCAGAGGAAAATTCAACCCCCCCCCCCTAAAAATGAATAGGTAACTATCGAGAGATTTATGAGACAAAGTCCTCCTACGTTTAATGGATCTTCTGATCCCTAAATCATTGAACAATGGATCAACTCCATTGAAAATATCTTCTCCATCCTTCAATGTTTTGAATGAGAGAAGGTACATCTGGATGATTATCATTTGGAGGGTGAAGCTGATCACTGGTGGAAGTTGATCAAAAATACAAAGCCTGGGGAGGAGATTGAGGTGTTGGAATGGAAGGATTTCTAGAAGATGTTTTTTGACAAATATTTTCCGCACACCCTCAGACTTAATATGGAAAGGGACTTCCATTCGCTCAAGAAAAAAAGACAAAGAATCTATTGGAGAATATGAGGAAAACATCACAAGGCTTACACGATATGCCTATGACTTTTTCGTTACCCCTGAATGCATGGTTGACTGCTTCTTTGGTGGGATGAAACCTAGCTTGCGAATGCAATGGAGATCTGTGACTTTGACTGATTTGTGTAAATTGTCTGATGTGTCCTCAAGGTCAAAATGAAGATCATAGAATCTCAGGGGTATCATGGGGATATGAAGCGTAAGGTGGACTTCAATGCTGGTGGTCCGATGGATAAATCCAATGGTTCTAAGAAGATCCAGGACCCCACTTTCCAAAGGTGCGGAAAGAATAACCCTGTATATTCACTCAAGGGAATGAAGAAATGTGTTATGAGTGGAAGAGAAGGGAACCTGGATAATAACTGTTGGAAAGAAATTCCCACGGTTGCACCAGAGGATATGAATGCTTCATTCAAACCTCAACGCGTTGTCAATTGCTACAACTGCAAAGACCCAGGGCATCTTGCAAATCAGTGCCTTATGAGTAGGGTTTTCGGAGGCAACCAACAACCTCCCAGGCAGTAAAGGTGAGATTTTTCCATCACAAATGCCGAAGTGAATCCTGATAATGAAGTGGTTATAGGTACGCTAGTTATTAATTCAATAATAGAAAACATATTTTTTGATTAAGGTTCTACACAATCTTTTATATCTTAAATGATTATTAGAACAATCCTAGAACCACCACAAATTATGGATGTGATGATGTAGGTGAGTACGGAAAATGGGGAAATCATTGCATCCCATGAATATAACACCTCCACTGTCATAATTTGTGGATTGAACTTCCCTTTGAACCTCATCATTCTCCATTTGGGGGAATTTGATCCAATTCATGGCATGGATTGCCTTTCCTTATATAGATCCAACAAAAATTGCGGTGCGAGGAAAATCACACTCTATGTGGAGAATCGACCCCCGATCCTTTACAAGTTCAATGAGGAAGATGGATCTTATTTAGCTCTATCATCTCAAGAATGGATATTACTAACATATGAGCATGCGTATTGGGAATAGATGATTTAGTCTATGGAGGCAACCATCCTAGAATACATTCCTATTTTGAGGGAATTCGCTGAAGTGATTCCCAATTAATTGTCTGGTCTTCCTCCTAGAGAAGATGTTGAATTCTCAATTAATTTTATACCTAGGGCGTTTCCAATATCCAAGAATCCGTATAAAGTGTCTGTTGTGGATCTTGAGGTGATGAAAAAACAACTACAGGAGAATCAGGATAAAGGGTTTATACGCCCTTGTACTTCACTATGGGGTGCACCAGTCCGCTTCGTCATGAATAAGGATGGGTCAATGCACATTTTCAATGATTATCATGAGCTTAACAAAATCATGATAAAGAACAAGTATCCTATCCCACTAATTGATGACTTGTTCGATCAATTGTGTGGTCTAAAATATTTCTCCAAGGTGGATTTGCGGTCAGTATATTATTAATTAAGGTTGAGGAAGGAAGATATCCCCAAGACTACTTTTTGTACAACATACAGGCACTATGAATTCATATTAATGCCTTTCGGACTCACTAATGCTCCAGAAATCTTCATGGACATGATGAATAGAGTCTTTAGAGATTACATAGATAAATTTGTGGTAGTCTATATAGATGATAATCTGATATACTCTGAAACCAAGGAGGATCATGTGGAGCTTCTAAGAATTGTACTAGAGGCCTTTTGGAAGGATAATCTCTATGAAAAGTACATCAAGTGTGTGTTCTGGTTGAATGAGGTCTCATTCATGGGACATATCATCACAAGCAATGTGATATTTTTGGGACCCTAAAAAACATATGCAATTGAGGGATGGCCGAGTCCAACCTCAGTAACAGATATCCGTAATTTCTTGGGGTTAGCTGGATATTTTCGATGATTTGTGAGAATTTTTTCATGATTATCCAACCCGTTTACCAATCTAACTCGTAATGGGGTAATGTTTTCATAGAGTGATGAATGCTAAGAAATGTTCAAGGAGTTGAAAATGAGGCTTATCACTACGACGGTACTCATTTTACCCACAAGTGGAGAACATTTTGTGGTATACAATGATGCTTTAAAGAAGGGCCTGAGATGTGTGTCAATGCAAAATGACAAAGTAATTGGCTATGCTTCATGGAAATTGAAATATCATGAACAGAACTATCCAACACATAACCTCGAGTTGGTTGTAGTGATCTTCGCTTTGAAAATTTGGCTGCATTATCTCTTTGGGGAGAAGTGTGAAATATATACGGACAAAAAAGCCTCAAGTATATCTCCACACGGAAAGAGTTGAACATGTTCCAAAGAAGATGGTTAGAGATAATCAATGACTATGACTGCTCAATCCATTATCACCCATGGAAAGAGAACAAGGTGGAAGATTCCCTGCGTAGAAATGACCCATTGATTCTATCCATGATTAGAATTGAAATGGATCCAATCTTCTTAGATTTAATAAATATGGACATTGTATTTATAAATAAGGTAACATCATCAATCCTTTCACAAATTATTTCTCAACCATCACTTTTGGAAAGGATAAAGGATGCTCAAAGGGATGATGTGGGAATTGAGGAAAAAGTGGAAGCTATCAGAAAAGAGAAATACTCGGAGTTTTATGTTAATGTAGAAGGAATTGTGAGATTTGGGAATAGACTGTGTGTTCCATCAAGTCCAGAGCTGAATAATGAATTTTGAATGATGCACATAGTTCAAATTTCTCTATTCACCTAGGAAACAAAAATATTTTTTGAGATCTCCGAGAGCATTATTGGTGGGATAATATGAAGAAGGAGATCGCTGAATATACATCAAAGTGCCTAGTGTGTCAGCAAGTGAAGGTATAGAGGTTGAAGTCTAAGCTGATTATGCAAACATTTCTATACTAGAATGGAAATGAGAAAACATCACTATGGTCTTTGTCACCAGACATCCAAATACATCCAAAGGAAACAATACAATCTGGGTTCGTGTGGATCATCTTACCAAGGCTGCACACTTAATTGCTGTAACACCCGAGACTTTTATGTTATATAAACCATCAAAGGAATCTTTTTCTACACAACACTTGCTTGGCTTGCTTTGCACGCAATCGCGACCTTCCTCGATAGCTTGCGTCGTACGCAATACCGAGTTTCACTAAACAACAATATGCTATTAAAACTAGCCGTTATGAATAGTAATAACCACTTTTTAAAATTTTATAAATTTTATTTCTCAAAATGGACTTCATTTTTGGACTCAGAATATCGAAATTAGCCTAGGGTGAAATTTTGGTATTTTTCTGAAAACTTTCAATTTTTGATGAATAGTGAAACCACTAAGTGGTAGGTTAAAAACTGAATTTTGCATAAAACTTCATTTTACCGCTTCTGTGAATGGAATTTCAAAAATCCGAGAGACACGGTTAATATCAAGGACTAAAATGTGGTTCAATGAGATGAAAATAATTTTTTGATGAATAGTAACTTTTTACTATTTTTACCGCGGTTAATAGTAAATAGGGTAACTAAGGGTAAATATGATATCAATATTACCCTAACACATGTCCTAATTCTATTGGACAAGTGTAATTCGACCAAAAACAAACTTAGGAATAAAATATGACCATTTAGGCCCACTTGGATTAGATTAGGACATTTATTATTAATTTATTTAAAGAAGGGTTAAAATAGTTAAAATCAAAGTTTAATAAGTAAATCATTTTTTAATATGGGGTTATACATAAGATAAATTCGATTGTAAATATTCATTAGAAAGCTAAAAAGATTTCCTACATGATGGTATTTTATTTGTAATTTTTAGATATCAAATAATTTAATTTATATATGACACAATGATGATGCAGTAATTATCTTATTAATGAAATATTGACATAATTGATGTTATAAACACCAAAATAAATGTAATTTGAGACTTTTTATGAATTCCACTAATTTTCTAGGTTACTATGATATATTAGTGTTGATTTAATCAACTTGGTTCGAACATATAATTCTGTTATGACTTTTACAAAAATCATATATCAAATAGTGTCAAAATTGACACAAAATAGTTTTTAAATCAAATATTATATTATTAATTGTTCTTTTATTCCTAAAAATCTAAGGATCGGAAAAATGACTTAGATAAGGATATATATATTAATAATAAACAATTTGGGGTTCGTTTGGCATGTTATAGTAAGTGTATTAACCATATAGTGAAAGAAAACAAAAAGACACGGTAAAAGTTAAATTAATTAACTTAGAGTTAAATATAATTTATAAGGTTAAAATAATACCCTAAACTTGTCTAAATCTTATTGGTTTATAGGATTTAGACCCATCCCCACTTTATCTTCGAAATAATACCCTTTGGAACCATTATAAACCGATTTTGACTTTAATATAAAATAATATTTTGAGATATTCCTAAGGTGCCCCTCTCCTCCCTTATAAAAGGGCACCTCCTCCCCTCCTCCTCACACCAAATTGAGCACTCAAGCTCGGCCAACCCCTGCCATTTTCTCCTCTCCACTTCCCTAGAATAATCCTAGAGGTCCTGGTCTTCTCCAAAGACCAATCTTAGTTCCTTAAGTGGATGATTCAAAGAGGCGTTCCAAAGAAGAGGTAATATCCATTACCGATCTTTTCAATTTCATTCTTCTTCAACTTCTTCTTCTTTAGTTGTATCATGATAAAGTAATAACATCAGTATTACGTACATACTGATATGTTATTATAAATATGAAACAACCCTAATTCACCTTCTATCCATCCTACGGAAAAATGAAATCACCGCGCGTGCGTACGTACGGAATATCGTCTCCACGCCGTGGTGTAATCTATTTTCCACCATCACCTTACAAGGATGGGTATAATGGTGTAATGAGTAACTATATATGATTATTATGAAGTAATATTGATACTGAAAAAATATATATATACTCCAATACAATTCCACGATCATAGGAACGATATCATCACTCGTGCGTACGTACGGAATACCGTCTCCACGATGTGATGCGACTCGTTCTACATGATATTCATTTCATAATGATTATATAAATAAATTGAATGAATGAATATGGTATATACTACACTAATACCATTCTGGAAATTAATTATCTATAACCTAAAGATAAGAATAAGAATTTATTCGACAAAACACGCATAAGAACAAAAAGTTATAAAGACCCGAGTAACAAGTAACAATGAAATATTACTAACAAGAAGCTAATAATATGACCATATATGATATCATATAAATATGTATGATTCTGTAATAAGTCAATAACATTATTTAAACCATTATACAGGAGCTTCGGACATGAACAAAGCAAATCGGACCTTAGGTAAGGGAAATATCACAATCTCATTTTTATCCGAGATTGTTTATTCATAAGTATTTACTGGGGTGTATTTTATCATCCACATCCATGTTTCATCAATATGTAATATTATTTCCATCCACTTACAATAGTTTAAATCCAATTTTACCCTTCGGTGAGTTTTAGTAAAGAATATGAAAGAAATCTTTTGTCGCTTTTTAGTACGAGGTACTTTTTGACTTTTCCGACAAAAGTACGAGAAGAATGTTTTCTTTTTAACTTATACGGCATGAATGTATTTTTAAAACATTGTTTACAAGAATCTTCCTTTACAAGTTTTCATGTTTATTTTTAATCAAATTCTTTTATTTTAAAGTTGTATAACATGTTAAGAAAGGAAAAATGTTTTTGAAGAAGAAAGGATATTTTCCTCAAGAATGGAGTTCAAGAGTTTTATCAAAATTATTTTCCATCTAAGATAATAAAGGGTTCTGTTTTTATCCCTAATATTACATTGATTTGATCATGTTGTGATGAAATTATTTTTATGAATTCCTTTACCTTATATGATTTGTTTTATGATGCCATGATGTTTCAAGAATCCCATTTTTGTTACATGTGATTTATGATTATGTGGCACACATAAGAAAGGATTCATTATAAGATGGGTGGGACCTATATATCCCTCCAATGCATTGGGTAATGATTTTATATCTCATGAGATAGACATGGCTGGAACGGAAGGTTATTTCGGTTCAGTGATACAGGACTGAAACGAGGAGTGAACTCGGTTCAGAAAGGGACTTTGTCCACTAAGATAGTCTTGACAATGAGTCATGACTAACAAGAAATGATTTTCCATGATTATGTGTGTATGCCACAAAGTTTCAAGTTTTATGTTATGATTATGGGGATCTCATTTTCACTTCTATGATTTATTCCATGTTAAGATATTATGATCTCTTTTGCAGGTTTTGATTTTCAAAAAGATATGATATGATTTTTATTTCCTTTATTTGCCCTTGCTGAGCATTTGAGATCACCCTTTTATGTTTTCTTTTACCCAGGTCAGGAAGATGGATATTAAGTAGAATATGCTAAAAGGGACCCTATATATGATGAAATAAATGGGAGACACTGTAGAAGATTTATGAACCAGTTGTTTATGTTTCCCAGTTTCTAAAGACACTATACCTATACGGTCCTTTGTGGTTTTGTCATATGTTGTAATAAGTGTGCTTCAATTTTGAAGTATTAACAATGTATGTAAAGTATGGGTCGTTATAGTTGGTATCAGAGGAAAGGTATAGTCAACCTTTGGAAACTAGGATGTGAAAGCCTTAGTAAGAACCCTAAGGATAAGTCTAAGCATAGAACACAATCTTAGAAATGGCCATGAATAACCTAGGATAAGACCATAAGCATGAAAATTATATTCTTGAATTATGTGGTTTCCTGTTATAATTAGTGTTTCTCACACTATTCTTCTTGGTTTTAGTCAATGGCTGGAACCCGAAGGAACCGTGTTAATGCGGAATGCGATGGGCAATGCAATGATTGTCCCCCTGAGCAACCAAACGATATGGGAGCTGGAATGCAAAATCTTGTAGCCATGCTCACACAACTTTCTCAAGCTATGAATCATGCAGGATTTCCAAACGAGCAAAGGAGGGAGCAAAATTCTGTTGAATCCTTCATGAGGCAGCGTCCACCTTCTTTCAGCGGGTCTACTGATCCATTAGTTGCTGAACAATGGATTAGTACTACTGAAAAGATATTTTCAGTTCTTCAATGTTCTGAGCTTGATAAAGTCATCCTAGCAGTGTATCGTTTGGAAGGAGATGCGGATCAATGGTGGAATCTTGTTAAGAATACGAGGCAAAGGGATGAAATTGAGTCTATGGAATGGGAAGAGTTCAAGAACTTATTTTTCAATAAGTACTTCCCTCGTATTCTCCGAACAATGATGGAGAAAGAGTTCCTTGAACTGAAGCAAAGGGATGATGAATCTGTTAGTACCTATGAAGCAAATTTTACAAGACTTGCAAGGTACGCTTCTGGTATTATTATCCAACCTGAGAGTAAGATCGATCGATTCTTTAGTGGCTTAAAACCAAGTCTTCGAAGGGCGTTAGCCATAAGGGACTTCAATAGTTACGAGGAAATCGTTCGATGTGCTCTCAAAGTCGAGATGGAGATTGGAGTAACCCATCAGTCACATGGGTTTGATAAGAAGAGGAAGATGGAATTCAATGAAAAATCTAAAGATCACACGGAAAAGAAGATGAACTTTCCCTTATGCTCAAAGTGTGGAAAGAAACATGGAGGGAGTTGTCTTAAAGGGAAAAGTAAATGTTTTAAATGTGGAAAGGAAGGTCATCGGGCATTTGAATGCCGTGATAATGGGAAGAAGATGTCTAATGATGCAAACAAAGGAAGGGATACACAGAATGAACCTACTACACTTCAATGTTTCAAGTGCAAGGAGATGGGGCATTATGCCAATCAATGCCCAAATCCAAGGGTTGATGATGATGGTCGACGTCAACAAACTCTTAAGGCTAAAGACAAAGGAAAGTCACATGCAATTTCTATCAGCGATGTGGAGTACGATAACGATGTGGTGAAAGGTACACTTACCATCCACTCTAAAGTAGCAAATGTTTTATTTGATTCTGGATCCACCCACTCTTTTATTTCTAAAGAATTTTCTAAGGGTATCACCGTATTACCTCAACAATTAGATGTTGAGTTAGCTGTGACAACACCTAATGGCACATCAATCGCATCAAAAGTTTATAATTCTTCTCCAATCAAAGTTTGTGGGAAAGTGCTTCCTGAAAATCTTGTGATCCTTCCTATAGTGGAATTTGATGTGATTCTTGGCATGGATTGGCTTTCTTTATACGGAGCTCATATCAATTGGCAAAGAAGGGAAGTCACATTTCATATTCCAGATCAATCTACGATCATCTATCAATGCAAGGATGAATATACCCTTCCAGTGGAAATTTCTTCCATCTTATGGGTATTGATTCCACTAAATGAAGGTTATTTATCTCAAATAGTTGGTGAGAAACTCACGATTAAGAATATGCCCATCGTACGGGAGTTTGATGATGTCTTTCCGGAGGAATTACCGGGTCTTCCACCAAATCGTGAAGTTGAGTTTTCAATAGAACTCGTACCGGGTGCTTTGCCTATTTCAAAGACACCTTATAGAATGGCCCCAATTGAGTTGCAGGAATTGAAGAAGCAACTCCAAGAGAATCTTGATAAGGGATTCATACGCCCTAGTGCGTCACCTTGGGGAGCACCTGTTCTATTTGTTAAGAAGAAAGATGGATCAATGAGACTCTGCATTGATTATCGAGAACTTAACAAGATCACTATTAAGAACAAATATCCTCTCCCACGCATTGATGACTTATTTGACCAACTACGTGGAGCTCAATACTTTTCCAAGATTGATCTTCGTTCAGGGTATCATCAATTAAGGGTCAAAAGGGAGGATATACCAAAGACGGCTTTCCGTACAAGGTATGGACACTATGAATTTATAGTGATGCCATTTGGTCTTACTAATGCCCCTGCTATCTTCAAGGATCTAATGAATAGAGTCTTTAGAGACTATCTTGATCAATTTGTGGTAGTCTTTATAGACGATATTCTTGTCTATTCAAAGAGCAAGGAAGAGCATGAAGATCACTTGAGAATTATATTGAAGACCCTGAGAAAAGAGAAGCTTTATGCCAAATTTACCAAGTGTGAATTTTGGCTTCAAAAAGTTGCATTTTTGGGTCATATAATCTCAAAAGAGGGGATATCTGTGGATCCAGCAAAAACAAGGGTTATCGAAAGATGGTCAAGACCAACAACAGTAACTGAGATCCGAAGTTTTCTTGGTTTGGCTGGTTATTATCGACGTTTTGTAAAAGATTTTTCACGATTATCTAATCCACTCACCAAGTTGACTCGGAAAGGAGATAAGTTTGTCTGGACAGAGGAATGTGAAGAGAATTTCAAGGAGTTGAAAAGAAGGTTATCCAGTGCACCTGTGCTCACACTGCCTTGTAGTGGATAAAGGTTTGTGATCTACAGTGATGCATCCAAGAAGGGATTGGGGTGTGTTCTTATGCAAAATGATATGGTGATAGCTTATGCCTCACGACAGTTGAAAATCCATGAGCAAAATTACCCAACACATGATTTGGAGTTGGCTGCGGTAATCTTTGCATTAAAGATTTGGAGGCATTACCTTTATGGTGAAAGGTGTGATATTTATACTGATCATAAAAGTTTAAAGTATATTTTCACACAAAAGGAGTTGAATATGCGTCAAAGAAGATGGTTGGAGCTGATTAAGGATTATGACTGCTCATTCCATTACCACCCTGGGAAAGCAAACAAGGTGGCAGATGCATTAAGTCGACAAGACCATGCTAGTTTATCCATGATGAGGATCACAAAAGATCCAATATTTATGGATTTACAAAGGATGGATATTGGAATTATAATGGAAGGGGAAAAATTTTATCTTTCTCAAATGAATGTTCAACCATCTATACATGTGAAGATTAAAGAGGCACAAAAAGAAGATGTCGAGTTACAAAAGAAGGTGAGCAATGTTCCTGAAATCAACCTTGATTGTGATGGGATAATAAAGTTCAGGAATCGGGTTTGCGTTCCTCCCATCCCCGAATTAAAGAATGAGCTGCTGGATGAGGCTCATAGTTCGTCATTCTCTATTCATCCTGGAAGCACGAAGATGTATAGGGACCTGAAAGAGTACTTCTGGTGGGATGGCATGAAAAGAGATGTTGCTGAATATGTCTCTTGATGCTTGGTTTGTCAACAAGTTAAAGCTGAGAGACAGAAGTCTAAGGGGATGTTACAACCATTACCCATACCCGAATGGAAATGGGAAAACATCACTATGGACTTTGTCACAGGACTTCCTAAAACATCCAAAGGCAATAATGCTATCTGGGTCATAGTTGATCGTCTTACAAAGTCTGCACACTTCATTGCTATTAGAGAGGATTTCTCTCTAGATCAGCTTGCCAGGATATATGTAAAGGAAGTGGTAAGATTGCATGGAGTACCACTTTCTATTATATCTGATCGGGATCCGAGATTTACCTCGAAGTTCTGGAAAAGTCTTCAGCATACTCTGGATACAGAGTTGAGTTTCAGTACTGCTTATCATCCCCAGACAGACGGTCAGTCTGAGAGAACAATTCCAACCCTAGAAGATATGTTGAGAGCTTGCTCTATGGATTTCAAAGGAGGTTGGGATCAACACCTACCTTTGGTGGAATTTTCTTATAATAATAGCTTTCACTCCAGTATTCAGATGGCTCCTTATGAAGCTCTCTATGGAAAGAAATGCAGGACTCCAACTTGCTGGGATGAAGTTGGGGAAAGAAAGCTATTAGGACCTGATCTCGTTGATGAAATGGCAGAAAAGGTCAGATCTATTCAACAACACATAAGAGCAGCTCAGAGTCGACAGAAAAGTTATGCCGACAACCGAAGAAAAGACCTAGAGTTTGAAGTGGGTGATAAAGTGTTCTTACGAATATCTCCCTGGAAGAGGGTTATGAGATTTGGAAAGAAGGGGAAGTTTAGCCCTAGATATATCGGTCCTTTCGAAATACTGGATCGTGTTGGGAAGGTAGCTTACCGATTGGCACTTCCATCGAATCTCTCTCAAGTTCACGATGTGTTCCATGTATCTCTCCTGAGAAAGTACATACCAGATCCTTCACATGTACTCAGCTCAGAAGTTGTACCGCTGGAGCAAGATCTTTCTTATGAAGAACAGCCGATAGAGATTCTGGATCGTAGCGAAAAAGTCCTACGAAACAAGACCACTCGCTTGGTGAAAGTTTTATGGAGGAACCACCAACTTGAAGAAGCTACATGGGAGCTTGAGGATATGATGAGGGAGAAGTATCCTCATTTGTTTGTTACAAAGTGACGAATTTCGAGGGCGAAATTCTTTTTAAGGGGGGTAGAATGTAACACCCGAGACTTTTATTTTATATAAACCATCAAAGGAATCTTTTTCTACACAACACTTGCTTGGCTTGCTTTGCACGCAATCGCGACCTTCCTTGATAGCTTGCGTCGTACGCAATACCGAGTTTCACTAAACAACAATATGCTATTAAAACTAGCCGTTATGAATAGTAATAACCACTTTTTAAAATTTTATAAATTTTATTTTTCAAAATGGACTTCATTTTTGGTCTCAGAATATCGAAATTAGCCTAGGGTGAAATTTTGGTATTTTTCTGAAAACTTTCAATTTTTGATGAATAGTGAAACCACTAAGTGGTAGGTTAAAAACTGAATTTTGCATAAAACTTAATTTTACCGCATCTGTGAATGCAATTTCAAAAATCCGAGAGACACGGTTAATATCAAGGACTAAAATGTGGTTCAATGAGATGAAAATAATTTTTTGGTGAATAGTAACTTTTTACTATTTTTACCGCGGTTAATAGTAAATAGGGTAACTAAGGGTAAATATGATATCAATATTACCATAACACATGTCCTAATTCTATTGGACAAGTGTAATTCGACCAAAAACAAACTTAGGAATAAAATATGACCATTTAGGCCCACTTGGATTAGATTAGGACATTTATTATTAATTTATTTAAAGAAGGGTTAAAATAGTTAAAATCAAAGTTTAATAAGTAAATCATTTTTTAATATGGGGTAATACATAAGATAAATTCGATTGTAAATATTCATTAGAAAGCTAAAAAGATTTCCTACATGATGGTATTTTATTTGTAATTTTTAGACATCAAATAATTTAATTTATATATGACACAATGATGATGCAGTAACTATCTTATTAATGAAATATTGACATAATTGATGTTATAAACACCAAAATAAATGTAATTTGAGACTTTTTATGAATTCCACTAATTTTCTAGGTTACTATGATATATTAGTGTTGATTTAATCAACTTGGTTCGAACATATAATTCTTTTATGACTTTCACAAAAATCATATATCAAATAGTGTCAAAATTGACACAAAATAGTTTTTAAATCAAATATTATATTATTAATTGTTCTTTTATTCCTAAAAATCTAAGGTTCGGACAAATGACTTAGATAAGGATATATATATTAATAATAAACAATTTGGGGTTCTTTTGGCATGTTATAGTAAGTGTATTAACAACATAGTGAAAGAAAACAAAAAGACACGGTAAAAGTTAAATTAATTAACTTAGAGTTAAATCTAATTGATAAGGTTAAAATAATACCCTAAACTTGTCTAAATCTTATTGTTTTATATGATTTCGACCCATCCCCACTTTAGATTCGAAATAAGACCCTTTGGAACCATTATAAACCGATTTTGACTTTAATATAAAATAATATTTTGAGATATTCCTAAGGTGCCCCTCTCCTCCCTTATAAAAGGGCACCTCCTCCCCCTCCTCCTCACACCAAATTGAGCACTCAAGCTCGGCCAACCCCTGCCATTTTCTCCTCTCCACTTCCCTAGAATAATCCTAGAGGTCCTGGTCTTCTCCAAAGACCAATCTTAGTTCCTTAAGTGGAGGATTCAAAGAGGCGTTCCAAAGAAGAGGTAATATCCATTACCGATCTTTTCAATTTCTTTCTTCTTCAACTTCTTCTTCTTTAGTTGTTTCATGATAAAGTAATAACATCAGTATTACTTACATACTGATATGTTATTATAAATATGAAACAACCCTAATTCACCTTCTATCCATCCTACGGAAAAATGAAATCACCGCGCGTGCGTACGTACGGAATACCGTCTCCACGCCGTGGTGTAATCTATTTTCCACCATCACCTTACAAGGATGGGTATAATGGTGTAATGAGTAACTATATATGATTATTATGAAGTAATATTGATACTGAAATAATATATATATACTCCAATACAATTCCACGATCATAGGAACGATATCATCACTCGTGCGTACGTACGGAATACCGTCTCCACGATGTGATGCGACTCGTTCTACATGATCTTCATTTCATAATGATTATATAAATAAATTGAATGAATGAATATGGTATATACTACACTAATACCATTCTGGAAATGAATTATCTATAACCTAAAGATAAGAATAAGAATTTATTCGACAAAACACGCATAAGAACAAAAAGTTATAAAGACCCGAGTAACAAGTAACAATGAAATATTACTAACAAGAAGCTAATAATATGACCATATATGATATCATATAAATATGTATGATTCTGGAATAAGTCAATAACATTATTTAAACCATTATACAGGAGCTTCGGACACGAACAAAGCAAATCGGACCTAAGGTAAGGGAAATATCACAATCTCATTTTTATCCGAGATTGTTTATTCATAAGTATTTACTGGGGTGTATTTTATCATTCACATCCATGTTTCATCAATATGTAATTTTATTTCCATCCACTTACAATAGTTTAAATCCAATTTTACCCTTCGGTGAGTTTTAGTAAAGAATATGAAAGAAATCTTTTGTCGCTTTTTCGTACGAGGTACTTTTTGACTTTTCCGACAAAAGTACGAGAAGAATGTTTTCTTTTTAACTTATACGGCATGAATGTATTTTTAAAACATTGTTTACAAGAATCTTCCTTTACAATTTTTCAAGTTTATTTTTAATCAACTTCTTTTATTTTAAAGTTGTATAACATGTTAAGAAAGGAAAAATGTTTTTGAAGAAGAAAGGATATTTTCCTCAAGAATGGAGTTCAAGAGTTTTATCAAAATTATTTTCCATCTAAGATAATAAAGGGTTCTGTTTTTATCCCTATTATTACATTGATTTGATCATGTTGTGATGAAATTATTTTTATGAATTCCTTTACCTTATATGATTTGTTTTATGATGTCATGATGTTTCAAGAATCCCATTTTTGTTACATGTGATTTATGATTATGTGGCACACATAAGAAAGGATTCATTATAAGATGGGTGGGACCTATATCTCCCTCCAATGTATTGGGTAATGATTTTATATCTCATGAGATAGACATGGCTGGAACAGAAGGTTATTTCGGTTCAGTGATACAGGACTGAAACGAGGAGTGAACTCGGTTCAGAAAGGGACTTTGTCCACTAAGATAGTCTTGGCAATGAGTCATGACTAACAAGAAATGATTTTCCCGGATTATGTGTGCATGACACAAAGTTTCAAGTTTTATGTTATGATTATGGGGATCTCATTTTCACTTCTATGATTTATTCCATGTTAAGATATTATGATCTCTTTTGCAGGTTTTGATTTTCAAAAAGATATGATATGATTTTTATTTCCTTTATTTGCCCTTGCTGAGCATTTGAGCTCACCCTTTTATGTTTTCTTTTACCCAGGTCAGGAAGATGGATATTAAGTAGAATATGCTAAAAGGGACCCTATATATGATGAAATAAATGGGAGACACTGTAGAAGATTTATGAACCAGTTGTTTATGTTTCCCAGTTTCTAAAGACACTATACCTATACGGTCCTTTGTGGTTTTTTCATATGTTGTAATAAGTGTGCTTCAATTTTGAAGTATTAACAATGTATGTAAAGTATGGGTCATTATAATTGCTATTCAGGAGGATTTCTCATTGGATCAACCAGCATGAATATATATCAGGGAAGTGATTAGGATTTATGGAGTACCACTATATATTTTGTCTGATCGAGATCCAAGATTCACCTCTATGTTTTGGAAGAGTATTCAACATGCTTTGAATATTGAATTGAACATTAGTACAACCTATCACCCTCAAACTAATGGCCAATCTAAGTGGACTATACAAACACATAAGGACATGTTGAGAGCGTGATAAATGGATTTAAAGGATGTTGGGATCAACATATTTCTCTATTTGAGTTCTCTTATAATAACAGTTTCCACTCGAGCATCCAAATGGCACCATATGAAGCCCTTTAGGGAAAAAGGTGTAGAACCCTAGTGTGTTGGGATGAGGACGGCGAGCATAGGATTCTTGGACCATAAATTGTCAAAGAAATGGTAAATAATGTGAAAACCATTCAGCAGCATATCAAGGCAGCCCAGAGTCGATAGAGGAGTAATGTAGAAAACCATCGACAATACTTTGGGTTTAATGATATAGACATGGTAATTCTATGCATATCTCCATGGAAGAAGTTCATGAGTTTTGGAAAGAAAGGGAGGTTATGTTCATGGTACATTGGCCCCTTCGAGATTCTTGATCGTGTCGGGGCTGTGGCCTATCGGCTAGCACTTCCACCTACCATGGCCAATGTACATGATGTATTTCATTTATCCCTCTTAAAGATCTACACACCGGACCCTTCACATATACTCTCTTCAGAGGTGGTACAGTTAGAGGATGATCCTTTTTATGAGGAGAAACCAGTGAAGATCACAGATCATAGGGAAAAAGTTCTATGAAATAAGACAATGCATCTCATCAAGGTGTTGTGACAAAACCACAAGTTTGAAGAAGAAACATGGGAATCAGAGGAAATAATGAAGTAGAGTTACCCACATCTGTTTTAGTGGGGGAAATGGAAATTTTTAGGGTGATTTTTCTTAAGGGAGGAATATTGTAACGACCCAAACATTCATTAAAGGAAATCCCTCTTAATATAATTAAATGTATCTTTTTGTAAAAAATTTATATAAAATGTCAACTTCTTTGGTTTTATGTTTTTGGATTTTAAAATAACATTAAGAATTGTGATTTTTGCTAATATAGTCATTGAACAATGATCACATGATTAATATAAATATAGTGCTTTAAAAAATCCAATTTACTTAGACAAAGGAAGTGATGGCCTCATCTAGTAGACATGCCCCATGCGAAGCCCATTTGTCATAGATTGGAAATGAGTTTGCATCTTTGGTCTTCACTCTTGACAAATCCCAAGACGATCTTGGATATATTAAGCTCGATTGGGACCGCCAATGAGAGAAGTGGAAGTTTATAGAGATTACCACACGAGCAATGTTATTTAAGCCACCCCAAGAGTATGTCACCATCGCACACCTTACTATTCGGTCTTATGCGGGTGTTATAAGGGGTTATGTAACGATACCCTATTACTATAGTTGTGTAAATTATTATTTTATATAATAATGAGTAATTCAATTTTATTGTTACCATGTAAATAGTTTTTAAAGAAAAAATAGGATTTTTAGTTAATTCTCAACTAATAAATCTATTTTGAGAAATTAATAGATTTTTTTAAAATAATATTTTAATAAAATATTATTATTATGAAATTAATTTTATTTAAATATAAATGATCATATAATTTTATGAATGCAATTGTAATTTTTATTAAGGTTTGAAAGCCATTTTTGTCAAAACCCATGAATTTCAATAAATGTCGGTTTTTATTTTAAAATTGAAAAATTAACATATTTAGAAAATTATTTAGATAAAATGAATATTATTTCTGGAATCAGGGCATTGAAATTATCCAATGGTGAATTCATCTTAATTTTCTGAGATAGTGAACTTTTTGGTTAAAAATTTAATACTGTTTAAATATAAAATGTGTTTTATGACATCATAATGACCCAATAGTGATGTAATAAAATACTATAAACTTTATGTTCATCCAATATATGTATTACCATTCAAATAATGTGATTTTTGATTTGTTTGATTTATTTTACAAAGCATTAGTGGACCATTCAAGACTTATTAAACATTCGGTCTTTTTAAATTGTTTTACATTGGAGTGTGACTCACCTCCACATAAGTAACCCCATTATTTTTAGAAGTTAGGAATTTGCCCTTATAAAATATTGTTTTCAACTTCCCTTTTCTATAAACCAAGTGCAATAACCATGGGATGGTTTGTAGTTTGTATTAGATTAATGTGAGGTTTCCCAGACCTAAATAAAAAATAATTCCCTCACCTTTCCTATATAAACCCACAAAATATCACACTTCCTCCTCACTCAAAGCCTTTTGAGTTATTCCAACATCTTATATACTCTCTCTAGAATCCTACCAAGGGCCCCAATATCCCAATAAACCTCTCTCAAGGCTCTCTCAAGCCTTTGGAATCTCACTTCCAAGTAAGGGTTTTTATTCCTTTCTCGTTTTGACCAATATTCATTAAATTATTATGCCATTTTAATTTCAATTATAAATGTTGGGGTATAGTTTCACACCTCCCACATACTTCCCTTTTTATGTTTGAATGATTATATCCCCATTTCTCTCTCATTAAATTCCTCCGATGTACACCTGTTAATGTACCGAAATTCAGAAAGGAATTTGTCTCTCCTCATTTACATTCAATGAATTCTTTTTTATCGTCAATCTAAATTCCATTACATTTGTTCGTACATGTATCTATATGAACCACTTACTATCCATGACATGTAAATATGATTATACACCCCTTTCTTTTTCATCAACCATTTTTATGAGTTCTTATGTCACTCTGTTATGCTGCTGAAATTGCATCGTTCTTTTCCAAGACAAAGTCATTTTGTAGAGAATACCATGCCCATTTCTCTATCAAGGGTATTCACCTTTATGAACATTTACATATTGTTTAAATAGTTTCATATATTTATTTCACATGTTATTCATCTAGTAATAAAATATTATGTTGAATGATTCAATTTTTTATGATCTAGGTGGCACACTTATTCATTAAATGAAATGTTTAAGAAGGGTGTGCCCTTATATCGCTCCAATGCATTGGGTAAAGTATTGTATCATGATACATCACGTGAAATGGGTGTTTAATCATGATAATTAAAGTGAAATGAGAGTTTTCTCGTGCTCCATGTGAAATGAGGGTTTACTAATCCTCCTTGTCCAATGAGCCTTGGATCATGCTAATTCCATGTTAAGTGTTGTTGCCACTTTTCCATGTTATGATTATCATTAATTAACATGAATTTATGTTTATGCTTCTCTTTTGATCTATTTATATTACTATTTTCTAGAATTTATTTTATTCCTCATGTTATTTCATTATTATTCCCTTACTGGGCTTTATAGCACACCCTTTTCTTATGCATGCCCTCAGGTTATCCCATGCAATGCCATGTACGAGGGAATGTAGTGGTCATGTAAAGGATGTTTTCAATAAAGATGTTGTATTTCTGGTTTTAAGTTGTTATTTAATAATCCTAATCCCCAAAGACAGTATACCTCTTGATCTTCAATGTTGTATGAAGTGATGTTTATGTAATAAATTATGTTTAATTGTGTAATAAAAAGCATAGTTGTCATAATTATCATATTCATATGTTATGATGATGATTATTATAATCCACACCCAATGTTATGTTGATTCCTATTCATATCTATCCTCTTACTGGGATTTTAGATCACCCCTTTTTTGATGTATATCCACATAAGAATAATTGTACTAAAAAGAAACCCATGACCAAAAATAATCATTAGATTACGGGAATAAATAAATGTTATTGTTTTGTTTTATAAATGTTATTTATTGTCATAATTTTCCTAAGTGTGTGAACTATTAGATCCAAGATTTCTAACACATTTATGATTTTTATCATTAAAATTATGTAATAATCATGTATTAAAATAGGGTATCTATATTCGGTATTGGATAAATATTTATTTAATTTGGTAATTAGGATTATAAAACTTTTATGAGAACCCCTATTATGAGACTAAGCTTAAGTAGTCACACAATAATATTTTATAATCATTTGGATAAAAATATATATTCTATTGGAGTTAACTACAAAAATTAATAAAATATTCATGGAATGTTGAATAATTTTTTTTCAAAAAAAATTAAACAATGCTTGGAACCAGGTGATACTAATCAGAAAAAATAATGTGAGGTACAATGAATCAATTTCTCGAATGAAATCCCCACTGACTTCATAGGTGGAGTTCAAAATTTATTGGTGATAGTTACCGAGTGTCTCAGGAATTGAAAAATAACCTTGCAAATATATAATTTGTTCCTTCCCCTAATAGATAGTAACTGGATATTGATACGTTTATATAGATATGACCACTAAATTTTGGACTATTCTCTTGGTGGTGTATGTAGAAATATTCTCCAAGCAACTCTCATGATACTTCTCTTGGTGAAATTTCAAGCAATAGTCATATGGATTGGATCTCATTATTTAGACCACATATTGACATTTGAGAAAATGAAATATCTTTTCAAATTATAAACCATCCCTTGATCCTCTAAAAATTCAAGTAATATCATAAATCTCCATTATAAAATCCTTTAATACTGTTGGTGTTGATTCAATGTGAATAAGTATACCATGTTCAAATTGTTGAGTAAAATAATGGTTTCAATCTTGCAGAAATGTAAATTATGGGGTAATATAATAATGTTTTTTCCAAAGTGTAACCCAACCATCCCTTATTTCCTCAGTTAGAGTTATTAATAGAACTCATACCCCGAGCTGTTGTTATCTAAAAATATTTTTACAAGATATCCCCAATCAAACTGTAAGTGTTAAAGAAGAAACTGTAAGAGAATTTGGAATAATGGTTCATACTGCCTATTGCATCACCTTGGGGTGTGCTAGTGATCTTTTTCAAGAATATGGATGTAAAAATGAAAATTCGTATGAATTATCAAGAACTAAACAAGATCCCTATATAGAATATTTATCCTCTACCAGGGACTGATGAATTTCTCAACCAGGTATGAGTAGAGAATAACTACTCAAAGGCGAATCTTCATTATAGATATCCTCTACCAAATATAAAAAAAGATAATATTCTAAGGATTTCCTTTCATATAAGGTATGCGTCACAATGAGTTTCTAGTGATTCTTTTTAGACATTAAAATTCCCCTAAAATTTTCATGGATTTTATGAATAGTGTCTTTATACATTACCTTCAAAATTTTGTGGTAGTTTTTATTGATAATATTTTTATCTACACCAATAGAAATATTTAACATAAATAAAATCATAGGATTTGGATTGATACATTTAACAAGGATAAATTGTATGAAAATTTTTGAAATGATGCCTTTTGGATGTAGAAATCCAAATTATTGGGACACGTGACCACAGATGAGGGAACTGCTATAGACCCTTAAAAACATAGGCAATTGGGTAATGGACAAGACCCTATAGTGTGACATAAATCCATGTTTTTCTTGCATTAGAATAGTTTTACTTCTGTTTTTTGAGTCATTTATCAAGATTCGATAGCTCACTAAAAAACATAACAAGTGGTCAAGTCTGTCTAGATAGAAGAATGTGAGGAAATTTTTAAGGGGGTAGATAAGAGGTTGATCACTACACCTTTACTCGCATTACAATAAATTGGAGATATTTTTTTGAGATAGAGTGATTCTTCAAAGAATGTCTTCGGTTGTGTACACATAAAAAATGATAATGTGGTGGTATATGCCTCATGGTGGTTGAATATCCATGAGAAAAAATACCTAACTCAAGATCTGGAGCTAGAAGCTATGATTTATTCCTTGAAAATATGGAATCCCTATATATATGGTGCGAAGTTTGACATATATACTTATTATAAGATCTTAATGTATATATTAAGGCAAATGAGTTTAGCATGCATCAAAGGATATGGTAATTGTTAATCTATGACAAAGATTTGTCTATATAATTTCATCATTAGAAGATGAACAAGCTAGATTTTGTGCTTTGAAAGAAATGACCTCTTACTCTATCCATGATATGAATCAAGAAAAACCCATATATTCATGCATATGGAAAAGATTGATTTGGAAATCATTACAACAACTAAATAATCATACATATCTAAAGGATTTCCCAACGATCTATCCAAAAGAATATTATAGAGTAAAAAAGGGATGATTTGGAGTTGATATAGATGGTGAATGATGTAATGGAAGAGAATATGAAAGATTTATATATTGATAATGGTGGAGTGGATCTGTTTGGAATGAGGCATTGTGTGACTTCAACATCTGGGATAAACAAGGAGATAATAGATAATACACATATTTCTAGTTTCTCTATCAATCCTAGGACTAACAAGATATACTATGATAATTAGTAACAATTTTGGAAGGATATTATGAAGAAGGATTTTATATCATACTTCTTAAGGTTCTTGATAAGTCAGCTTGTTAAAAAAAGGGGAAAAGGTCAAAATGGATGTTGCAACCCTTTCCTATACACATGTAGAAATGGGAGAATGTCACTATGGACATTATCACTAGTATCCCAAAGATATCTAAAGTAAACAATGCTATATGGGTTGTGGTGGATCAAATCACAATGACTAACTAATTTTTCACTATTCAAGAAGATATATCCCTTGAAAAATATTCTATGATATATGTGAATGAAGCGGTAAGTATGTATGGGGTCCACATTAGATTGTATTTGACCATGATCCATGTATCACATCTAAATTCAGGAGGATTATTCAAAATTATTGATAAAAAATTGAATTTTAGCATGGTTTATCACCCCAAATTGAGGGAAAATATGAAATGACTCTTCATATTCTCAAGGAAATGATAAGATCCCACTCAATGAAATTAAAAGGTGAATGGGATTAGCATCTCCCATTGGATGATTTCTCATATATCAAAAAATATCACTCATGTATTCATAAGGCATTATATAAAGCTATGTGTGGAAGGAGATGTAGAACTCCAACCTGTTGGGATGAATTTTGCGAGAAAAAAGATACTTGGATCTGATCTTATCCCAGAGAATATAAAGAATGTTCAATCCATCCAGTGACATATCAGATCTTCTTAGATTTGGAAAAATATCTATTCTTACAACAATTTAAGGGACTAAGATTTCATTATTATAGATAATGTCTTCCTTAGAATATCACAATAGCGGAGTCTCAGGTGATTTTGAATGAAATGGAACCTCTTCTAATATAATATTGGACCCATGGGATCTTTGATCGCATAGGATTCAGGGAATATCGCCTTTTTCTTCCACTAAAAATGTATCAAGTTCATGATGCGTTATGCGTAAAACTCAAGCGGATGTACATTCAAAATCCCTCACAGTTAATGAACTTTTAGGTGGTACAAATGGAAGATAAACAATATTATGTGGAGAATCCAATAATGATTCTAGACTAGAGAGATATGGCTCTACGCGACAAGAAAAGTCACATTATCAATGTGTAGTAGAAAAACCATTAGTATGAAGAAGTGACATGGGAACCGAAGTAGGTGATGATGGATAAGTACCTTATCCTGATTTTGAAAAAAGAAATTTTGAGGGGGAAATATTCAATGGGAGGAAAATGTAACAATCTAAAATTTTATCAATAGAATATCCCTTACTATAATTTTTTTATATTATATTAAACACATATATAACATTGAAATCCCAATAGAAACATTACCTTCAAAAATAAATAATGAAATAAGTGTTATTTAAGGAAATTATGGAACCTATAAAACTGGAATACTAACATGAAATTTGGAATAGTAGCATAAACATTAGGAATAGTAAACAAAAAAAAGAATAGTAACCACACCTAGTATATTATAAATATAATTGAAACATCTTATAAATTAAAATTTGTTATAAATATATAATTTATATTTAAATATTTGATTTAAAAATGATAATATATGTTTTTGTGTTTTTCATAAAACCTAAATGTTTATTTAAAATTTTAAAATTTATATAATTATTTCAAAATATATATATTTTTATTAATAAGTTCCACAAATTTATATTTTTTTATGTTAATAATAGAATTTCATAACACCTTAGTAAATTTTTGAATGTGTCATAAAATGATTTGCAATTTTAAAATTTTTATTTTCTGAAACATATATGATTTTAATTTAAAATCAAATTTTTTATGCCTAGAATATTATTTAAATAAGAGAGAGTTAATTTTTTTATTTTACACATCAATGAATGGTTAGGGTACATTTTTGGGAATTTTTTGAAATAGTTGAATTTTTTGTGAATATTATAATATGGTAATTTATGGTATATGTACATTATAAATTTAATACACTATTACTACAATCATTGGTGATATAATCAACAAAATATCAAACTCCCGTGAATTATTTGAACACATTTAGTCATAATTTGCCAAACAATTTATATAATTTACAAAATTAAGGAACTAATGAATAAAATAACGGGGAAACACCCCTCTCTTTCACTATAAATACGACCCCTAAACACCTCTTCTCCTCACACCTGACAAGAATTGATACTTGAACAATTATTCACAAATATATTCCTATCACCCATTATTGGGATCCATTCATCACATAAAAAAACTTTTCCCTACAAAAGTTCCCAATGAGGAGAATTTGATGCGGGAATATCCTATTTCATTTCCTTTTAATTTCTTTTAATTTACTTATTCTATACACACCTAATCAATCCAAATGTTCTTGATAACTATATTATCTTTTATATACTGAAAATCAATTATTTTAATCGAATATTTTTGATCAAAACTCTTATCTCTCTCTCTCTTATTCTAAAAAAGAAATCATTGATTGTGTTATGTTAATTTGACAACATCATGGATGATTCAGGTTAAATTTCCATTAATTCCATAATTTATATTCATAAAACAACTATAATGGATGGAAAATACTTTAGAATTTATGTAATTACCCTTTTTATGTTTTTTAACTGACATATACACACAATAATGAATAATGGAACAAAACTAGTTTGTGATATTTTAAAAAAATGTTAACTAATCTAAATGATTATCATTAACCTTTTATCAAATTATTCATCATCATACTATTTACCCAAATGATATATATAAATATCTAAACCTCGTTATTTTCAATAATAATATATAATTTTAGTTCTGGATAATTATACCCCTTTCGCATAAACTTCGACACACATATTCATGTGAACATATCATGAAAAACATAAAAATGGACACACCTGAATGATGGAATTGAACTCTATAACTCATATATAAGGCAATAAATGAATCTAATAAAAAATATAGGAGTTTTTGGTCTTTTTAATAAATGATTTTAATTATATTATCCAATATATATAATTGATGAAATCCCACAGACATTAGGTTTGGGGATTTTTGAACCCAACTCTCTTCCTTTGGGTTTTCCAATATTCACTCCACATTCTAAATGAAAGTCCCATTTCTATTCCTTAAATATAATTCAATTGTCCTACCCTTTTCTTTTATGGATATATGTATGTTTGTGATCTTAATTTTTTACAATAAATGCAATGAAGTTTTCAGAAGAATTTTTTTTATAAAAAACAACTTTTACTTCGCATGGGATTGTTTTTCCTCACTAAATATTGATTATTCTTATAAAAATAATGTTACTCATTATTTTTAGGGATCCTTAATTATTATTCATTAATTTTTTATTTGTGAAATGAATCCGATTTATTTTCATGGTTTATATTATGTCCATGATTGATATAGGTTTTATGTGTCATGCTTGAATATGTAAATGTTATAATGTGATGGGTGTGCCCAGAATTACATAGTGCTTGTAAACGTTATGATGTGATAGCTATGTGATGAAATATATAGCAGTATAAAAAATTGGGTAATGTGATGAATTTCATGATATAATGTGAAATATTCATGAATAAGATGATATCTTTATCCATAACTATATATCGCAGTTGACCACTAAGACATGATGTTTCATTCTTATGCATTACATCACTCAATTGAAATATCTATTGCTTGTATAATGATTGTGATGATGATACCATGATTATTTTATGATGATTGTTATTATTATCACTCCAGGTTATGTTGATCCATGATATTATATATCCCCTTATAGGGATTTTAGCTCACCATTTTTTTTGATGTATATAATCTGGTGAATACATGTACTAAGTAGAATACAGGGACCATAAAGAAGCATGAGAAAAATAATTTAAAAAATTATGTGTTATTTTTAAATGTTGTGTATAGACCTAATTTTCTCAAGAAACTATACCTTTATACCCTAGTTGTGTAATAATTTTTTGTATTTTATCTTTTAAATGATTTAATAAAAATGTTAGAAAAGTAGGGTCATTATATTGATTTGGGTTACCCAATCTATGTGACTATTAGTGATGAGAATCCACCCTCATGAATTGATGGCATCTTCTCATAGTGGATGGATGAAAAATGGTTCTCAAAGTTTCACCTTATGATGGTTTATCACTAGATCTATGTTTTAGAGGTCGATGTATAAAGTATGTATTCCTAAATCTTTTATATTTTCATTGTGTTATTGGTTCTATCATTTTGTGTGTTGAATTTGATGATTGAGTATGAAAGAATTATGAGCTAGATCGGTAACCATTTAGGGATTAGTTAATGGTTGTATTCTCTAATGGTTACCTCATGTTCTTGTCATCAGAGTGGAGTACACATGATACAGGGGGATGTAGTTTTACATGATCTTGGGGTTATAGTCATTTAGAAGATCTCTTGGAGTTAATTCTACAATATAATCTCCGCCCTTTAGGATATTTAGTCTCAAACAAGGGAGTGAAAGAAAACCCTAAAGTTGTTGTTGTCACCTGATCATCAGGACCACCCATATCATGTCCATAAAATCAAATTCTCAAAACAAGGTTTTTCATCAACTTTTGACATGTATGGTTACAAATAAATTAAGATCCCAAAAGTTTACCCTTTTTAGTGTGGACTGTTTATCATAGCTCTAGTAAATAGTTATTACACCTTTAATTCATCAATGTTTTAGAGAGGCATGAATTCAAGAAAATCATTTGTAGATATTTCATGATTATATATCAAGTGGATATGTAACTGATGGATTACTTTATGGTGGGGAGTACAACGTCCTTGTTCAAGGATGGTCTGTGGAACCAGTCTTGCAGTAGGAAATGGTTCTAAAGTGGTTGTTTTTATCATATTTGTACACCTAAGAGATGTGTAGATGTAACAATATCCAATGGATGTATTAAAGGCTCTCTCTTAGGATTATAAGCCTTTTTCTCTGAATATGTCTTCTTAGAGAGGTTTTCTACCACTTGAACTTATGCTCAAACTTAGTCTTGGTGCATGGTGTTCTCCATAACTCATAGATGAGGATGTATATGTTTGACTCATTATTTGATATATACATAGGTAAGTTGGGATATGAGATTAGAGTTATCTTTTACATGGAACATATGGTGTTCAGAACCATTAGGTAAATACCCATTTTGTAAAAGTGATTTCATTAGGTGAATGTTTTTTGGAAACATAAGAACCATCGAGGGATTATATGGGGTGGGAGATATGGATTTTGGCATAGTATCCCAACATATTTCCTTATTTAGTGGTTTTCAAGGATGAAATTAATTTAATATGAGAATAATTTCGAGACTCTTTTTTTTCGACAGAAGAAATAGGAATATTCCTTGGAATAATTTTTGATCCAAAAGCTAAGATGGCATGTGATTCTACAGTGTAGTGATCCCATAATAAATTTTATAAGAATATTAATCATATTCTATATCACAAGTCCATAGTTTTTAATAAATAATGGAATAAATCATGAACAGAGTCTTAGATCAGCAATATAATAACATGGTTGATTTTGGAGAATGAGTTTCACCCTAGAAAAGACGTAACTTTGTAAGCATTAATCATTCGGATGAGGTAAACATTTGCAGGTGAGTTTAAATTTAAATACATATTCAATAAATTTACATTAATTTAAATGAACAATTTAATGTAATATACAAATACCCTATAATTATGTTTTTCTAATGGTTTTCCATATAACCATAGTTATTTATATGAGGTGGGGGAAAATGTTATTCATTGGTGGATTGGGATTGGTGAATGATGGATGACAGAGTTGTGAATAAAAATGAGATAAATTATTAACATAAATGTATCATCACTATTATCCCACATAGATGTGGTTTTCACCAATTATCGATTCATAATCAAGGAATAGATCATAAATTATTGTCTTCTCCCTATTAGTTAAAATATTGAGAATGTATTATTAATGTTCTTTGATCTGTTATTTATTTATTCCTTTACATGATCCTATTCAATAAATTTTATTTTATTTTCAATAAATTTTATATTTTTTGTGTCATGATATAACCCATGATTATGCACAAATCTATCCTAGGATTGGATCTCACTAGCCAGTGATTATTGTCCCCTTTTTGTTAGGTTTCATACTCCCTCTGTTCTTGGATTTATTCATTGATAATAAACTTACTATTATTTAAAATACAATCATGTGTTCATTAATTGTCCCAACAGATTTCGTTCAAGAGTTTGAATTTGTATAATTGGAGACAATATTAGGTAATGGATATTTCTTTGAGAACCAAATAATGGAATGGGTATTAATTGTTTTTGATCTGGATTGATTGGATAACTATAAAGATGTAGTGATGGATTTTTTTTCGAGAAATAGTGGTTGAAATCTAGACATTAATGATGATGGTGTCTAGTGTTTGTATAGATGGAAAGGTTAAAAAGACTTGGGGTTTTTGGTTTGTAATGATAAAAAATATGGATTGATTTCCCATGAAGAATGACTTGAATGTGATTTCAGTTTTGTAGTGGATGTTGTTTTGTGTTGGTAGTATTTTTAATAATAAGGACATGATTTATTTACTATTATTTGTAACAATAATAATATTTTGTATTTATTGTTATTAATATTTTATTAATAATAATGATTTGTTAAATAGGAGGGTTTTGGAGCCAATAAGGGAGAGGTGTGTGGACTCTTATCCATCGAAAAGGAGAGGTATTTCCAACCATCTTCAATTAGTTTTTGATAAATATATTTAATAAAAATACTTTAGGGGAGAGGTAGGTACATGGATGCCACATGCACATTCCACGAATTAGGGGAATGAGTTTTTGATTGTGATTCATCTACATTAGTAATTACACAGATTAATAATGTTATTATGAAATAAAAAAATTATTATTAATTATTTTTTGTAAACCTAGATTCGATCATAACATCTCTATGCAACATCAGATAAGAGATCTATCTACATCATAGTGATCCATAAATTTTGGTTATCATATAAAGAACAATGTCTGATACCTTTTTCAGACTCTTGACCTAAGTCCAGGAAGTTCCCAATTATTATAGTAATTTTAATATTGTCATGATTGTTAGGAAATATAACATCCCTATTATTATGAGAACAATACATCGATCATGTATTTAATTTCTTCTTCTTCAATTTTTAGGATGTCTTATTGGGAATGTATATTATCAACCCTACATGGGATTTTCCCACCCAAATCATGTATTTGGAAGATGATGAATATGTAGAAGGTTATTTCATAGGTGAAAAGGATACTTGATTGCATTTAACTGAGTATAGTGGTTAGGGTTTGTAGATACAGAGCTAGTCTCTCCCATAATTTCTTTATCATTTATTTTTTCAGTTCCAATATATATTTTAGTTTTATGTGGGTTTTTCAAATTAGATTTCATGTTCTATTATAATATTCTATTTATTCCTTAAGGGTTATTACATGCATGGATTTTACTCTAGATGTTACTATCTTTTTATCATTATTCCTCTTTACTTGTTCATGGACAAGGTTGGGTGGGAGTGTATAGTACATTATGTAAAGGCCTCCAATTTTAGTTATTCTTTTTTGTGCTTGTCACAAAACCATATCTTATAGAGATGGGATTGGGGTAGATGCAAACCGACCTTTTGCTGGTCAGGTGGGCCCTGGTGGGCCAATTCATGAGATTTTATTCCCTTTACTAACATTTGGAATTATTGTTTAACATTCCACATACACAGAAAGAATTAAAATCATGTATATTGATCTCAATAATAACCATTCTCTCATGGAAATCTACAACATATACCTCATCCATAACAATTATCAACACCATCGCCCCTAAACCCCTCTATTATGGAGGATACATCGAAAAATTGGTGGTCAAACACCCTTAGAGGATGTTTTCTTTGTGGAAATACCTCTTGGGAACTCATCTCCTTGATTTTCTAGAATCCAGAATCCCTAATTCCAAAACTCATTTATAATACATTATCTTCTTTGGAAATGGTCCTCACCATCTAAATACCATAAACAAACTACATCATTCTTATAGTCCCATGACTCTTTCTTCCCAATTCATGAAATTATTCTTATCAGACCCTAGAACCATGAATCAACTAACATAATTTGAAACCCCCCAACAATTTCCACATAATTACATTATTTATAATATCTAATAACAATGATAAATTTAAGTGGATAAATTTCTAGTTGTTCACATGAACTTACCCATGACCATTTATTACACATCACATATGCACATAAATAACATATAAAATTGTTATATAGCTCTTAATTAGACTTAACATAACTCCACTTGTAAACGTACTCTGGTTAATCTAGATCCAACCAATAAAAATAAAATAATATGGAAATTTATATTATTTATGGAATTAGATTTAGAAAATATAGAAAAAGTGAGAGAAACTATTATTAAACATTTCTTGATAGCTAATTATAACCAAACTTACTCCTCGCTTCAGATAGGTTGAAGAAAATTTAAGAGACAATGAAGTAATCACATAAAGACAACATGGGGAATGAGAGAAAAATCCTAGGAATATTTACAATGATCTCATTGAAATATATCTAATTTCATAATTAATAATTCATTTTAGTTATTTTGAAAAAAAATAATGGAAGAATTCATCGTATTAGAAATTTTATAAACACAAGGACCTTTATGTAAGGACCTTATACATAAGTATATCTCCCTTAAATACCCATACATATTAGTGGCCTCAACTATACATATAATAGGGAACACCAACACTTAATCAAATTATAACATTAATTTATCATAAAACATTTATGTATCAAAATTTTACCTTTATATGTCACTATGTGACTCACACACTTTACCAATATTAGAATAGGTTAAGGACCCATACATATCCAAGAAAATGAAACATTCCTATCATAGGGGATTCCAATTCATTAAATATTTCTAGAAAAAAAAAGGTTTTCCATTTTATACAGAATATTTAATCTAAGATAATACAACATACTTATAACACTTAGAATAATTTTACCACACATTGTGATTCATATGTATAAATATTTACTCTTACAACCCCCATTTATCATTGAGTTGCACTTATTTATACTGGATGAATCAATAGTTACTCTTATGTATCATCTCAGTTTCTCTAATCCATTATAGAGGTTCCATTATTTTTGAGAAGATAACTCTTAGGTATTATAAGAATCTCAACACGTATCTATTTCCACACAAGAGGATGACACTTAAGTATGGGAAACCCATAAAAACAGTAAATTCATTTCATTAATGACAAAACCATTTTTTAAAACCTTTATAGGGTGACACATATGTATTAACTATTTAATTTTACATATCCCAAAAGGTTACTCTTAAACATGGTTACACTTATGTACGAGAGCATTCCAAATACCCCAAAATTCACTACAACTAAAAAATAAACTCAAATTTATAAAAGATCATTTCTAAACATTAAATTATAACAATAATTCCAAAATTAAACCAAAAATATTAAATCCACTCCCAAATACAAAATGTGGTATAAATTTAACATAACATAAACCCTTAAGCTTAGTATAACTATTGAGGCTCCAAACCCAACCCATTAAAACACCCCCAGCACCTATACATTGTCCAAAATCACTATGTCGATAAAATTTATGTCCAGAACTACCACTCATGCATAACTATGAAAATTAAAATTCTACAATAAATGATAGATCATACAAGAGATATCTTATCACACTTGTCATTTTTTAAATTCTTAATTCTATTAATTTTATGGGAATTGTGTAGTCGGGGTTGAAGCTCGAATTAAAATTCTTGGGCTCTAATTTAATGAACACATGTCATGGCTTTGACAGCATTCAGCGGAACATGGATGAAGTCATGCGGCCTCACCCGAGTCATTGTGTGATAACACCTAGTTCATCGTATGACCTGCATGATGTTCAAGGCAGGTAAATAAAATGTAACGAATAGTAAAATGAAAAATAAAAATAAAAATGTATATTTTAATAATAATAATAATAATAATTCAGGGACTACTTTAATGATAATAAATTCTTTTGGGAATATTAATAATAATAATATTAGTATTATTAGTATTACTGATGGCGTTAATAATACAAATTTTATTAAGTTGGTATTAATATTATAATAATTAATATTTTTTAATTTTTAGTTTTTTCAATAAATGAATCTTCAAGGCTTGGCAGTGTGCGACGCACAAGCGAATCATGATTGTGAAGCTATGCGGTTTCACCCGGGCCACCGTGTGACCTACCCGATGATCATATAATTGAATAAAATAAGTTAATAATAATAAGGTATAATTCAATGGGTGGTAAAATATATATAATATAAGTATGTTAAAATTTAAATGAATTTAGTTTTAATGATAATAATAATAATATTATTATTAATTATTATCTTTATGATTGTTAATATTTTAATTAACAACATTGTAATTTTAAGGGTATAGATTTTATTATGCTATTATTAGTATTATTGGTTTTTGTTTTTAGTTTTTTTGGGAGCCTTTTATTTTTATTCTTTTTATTTTTTCTTTTTTTTTCCACATTCATATTTCCTCCCTCTACCTCATTCTCCTTTTTTCCATCGGACCCCCTTTGGATAGTACATTGAACCCTAGATCACCCCCTACTTCCCTCTCTTACCCACTATGCCACACCCCTACCCCTTTGGTGTTAAGCCGCAGCCCCCCCTTTGGAAACCCTCTAATTCCTTGCATCTCGGAACCACCGGCCGACCTCCCATCCAGGTTTCATCACCCAGCCATCACCGGACCACCTGGCTTCCTTCCAACTAGATTTCCTCATTTGCACTGCCTCCTACAACCCAATTCACGATGCCCCCCATAAACCACATCGTGCCGCTCATTCCCTTCATCGTGCCTCTCGACAGGCCTACTAGTATCGCCCACACCTCCCACTCAGTTAGCCATACCCAGTTCTCTGGTCTCCCCTTGACCCCACGTCGCACCCTAGTTTCCCCCAGCCTTCTGCTTCAACTCACTAGCTAGTCCGCCAGTAATCCCCTTATTGGTTGTATCATGTCCATTGCGACCCCTCCCACACTGGTCGGCATCACTCCATCTCCCCCACCGACATCTCTCCCTCCTTCCATGTGCAACCCCCCCCCCTTCGGTTATGTTCTCTTGTTTTTCCCCATTGTGTATTGTTCATTCCAACGGGTATGAGGCTAGTTAAGGGATGTTTTTTACTCTCTATATTGTTCAAATTCTGCTTTTATGGTATAAATTGAGTTGGATGTGATGTGAATTGGTTGTTATTGGAGTTTCGCACCCATGTTTGGAAGTCTTGACATCAAAGGTAGGTGGTTCCACATCCAATCATTATTTAATGAATTAATTTGCATGTTTAATTTGTTTAGCATATTATTTAATTAATTTTTTGAGTTGATAAGTTGGTTTGAATTTATGTTTTAGTTGTTTTTTAATCATTATGTAGCATGTTTATTTTACATGTGTGTTTTCTATTGAGAACTTATATCTAATCAGTTGGTTGTAATTTTTAAATTGTGCAGTTTGTTTTTCATCTGTGCAAGTGGTTTCAATCATGCCTTCAACATGGTGTTTCATGTTCTTTGTCATAATTGAAGGCATTCTGCGTATTGAGTTGGTTGTTTCTGTGAAAACCTATGTTTAGTTGTCTACTCATTTTTTATAATTTTTCTTTCGTTTTGTGATAATGTGAAAAGTGGCCGTTTATGTTCTTTTTTTGAATTTTTTTTATTAAAATATTAATTTTTTTATTAAAAAGGTGTTAAGGATGAAAAATTGTCTTAATTGAGTTGTGTAAAGATTATTGGCATGTATATGATGATAATCATTATTATAATTGTTTTTGTTTTTGTTATTATTATTATTATTATCATTAGAGAATTTGTCGGTGAAAATGGGGAAATTGTTGTTTTCGTGTAGCATCTGTTTTAAATGAGAATTTCGGTGAAATTTTGGTCTTTAAAGTCATGTGACACATGTTGAAATTGTTTTATAAATTACATTAATGGTTCATTTGAATACGAAAGTGTTTTTTTTACCACGTAGTAATTTTAATTGGTTGTTCAAGTAGTGAAAATTTAGTTCTGAAATATTCTTACTGTGCGAATTATTTCAAAATGTTTTTTTAGTGAGAGTAATGGTTTTCGAATGGGTAGTGACTTGTTTATTTGGGTGTATAAATATGACTTGTGACATGAACTTGGAACTTGTTTGAGCACAAAGCAAGATGCCCGGGTAGCTAGGTGGGTGGACTAGACTAGTGGGCTAGTGTTCCGAAGCAGACTCTACCTTGTTTCACTGACATGACTGACTATTACAACACGTACTAAATATAGTATTTTTTGAGGTTCATGGCCTACTAAGCCACGTTTTCTGAGGTTCGTGGCCCTCTAAGCAATGTTTTCTAAGGGTTGTGGCATTTTAACCCACGTTTCACCAAGACACAAAGATCTAGGGACCCAAGCAAGCTAACACACATGAGGCCTCTCTCATATTACTGCTCATTGGTTACCTTACGCTCATCATGGTGAAAAATTGATTATTTTAAAAATTGAGTTTGTGTGTTATAATTTATGTTGTTCCATTTGAAACGGTTTTCTTCAATCCCCTTTTCTTTTAAACCGTTCAAGCATTCATTTCTTTTCTTTTAGAAAATATTTCAAAAATATTTTTCATTTAATGTTTATAAATGTAACCTTTTTGGCTGATATCCTACTGGGATCTTGTATCAAACCCTAAATACACCTTTGGGTGAATGTAGACCTCGTTGATTGTTTGTTCTAGGTTGTGAAATCGTGCATTGTGACGGTGGTCTGGGTTATCGATGGTCATCCTGTGTAGGTATGATGATGGTTGTTTACAGAGGTGGCTCCTCCTGTTGCATGAAGGTGTGAATAGATGTTTTAGCTTTCATTCCCATTCAGTCTTCTTGAGGTTTTGGGTTGAATTGTAAACTTTATGTTTTGTCCAATGTTAATGTTTTGTTTTGTTTTGTTTTCTATCATTTGTTTATTTACATGTTAGTTTTTTTCATCTTCTTATTTCGGGTAAACCATTACAAAAGGTTACTCTTATTACACGGGAACTTGTGCCGTCATGTGGGGATCAGGAACACCCTTTGGGCCATGTCGTGGACCGATTCGGGTGCCGGGTCGGATGGTGACCCGGGTCAGTTCGTGAAAAAATAGTACCAGAGGAGGTTCGTCCACTTGGGTCGTGTTCTTCTGGGATAGAGGTAGGGTAGACTAATGTTAAGGTTTTCAGGACTCAGCGTCTTAGATACGAGTAAGGTTCATGGATAGCACACCTCGTGGAGGGACTCAAGTTACCAAAGTATGTTGAGGTTTTTCTCAGTATTTGGCCCTTTTAGTTAATCTTATGTAGGGGAAATGAAAAGGGAGTCAGGTCAGTGGTCCCAGTGAGCTCACAGGGTTTGGCAAGGCATGTGCAGCTGGGATTCTATCCAAGAATATTCATTGTGGTGGTTGCGTGATTAGAATATGACTGCCAACCATATGCTTCTGTCAGCCGCTGACACTAGTTTCCTCTTGCACCATTCCTTGCTTCTTTGTTTTGGAATTGTTGAAATTTGATTTTTATGTAAAAACAATTTAGTCTTAGATTTGTTTTTGAAATGATGCACATTAAAAAGGAAGTGATGATTGTGGTTTTAAAGGTGTGGGTTGAATGTTTTGGTTTTGAAAAATGGAATGTTCTGGTTTTGATCCTTGGTGTTTTCGTAGAAAACTACATGCATGAGTTTTTATTGAAAAAGAAATGGTCAATGACATGAGAGAATGAATTCTTTGATGGAAATGAGGTGGGTGTCGGTGTGGCATGAGAACATGCATGTGCGAGACCCATGGGACACCATTGGTGTTTTTGTAACCCACTATCTTTGTGTATTTTCAAAATGTTGTTTTAAATGAAAATTCAGTGTTTTATTAACCGGTGATTGCATGGCATGTCCTTGTGATTTTCACATGTTGGAATGATGTATTTCGAGCTGGGAATTATTTTTGACTGATTTGTGTCTTGAGATAGAATTCTTATCTTAATTTGGTATTCAATCGTGTAGTTAGTGAATTATTTTGGAAAGTGCTTCTAGAATTCATTTATGTGGAACCCCCTGCACACTTACTATTCACTTGCAATATGTCTTGGCCATTGGACCCATTTCATTGGGTCTGTGATTCTTTATCTTGACTAGTGTACACCCACATAGAGTGTTAACATGTGATTTAAGTGCAGCTACGGGTAATTCTCTGTTGCCCGACCCTCCAGTTGATTAAAGAAACGACTCTCCCTTTTGAATGATAGTGCTAAATCAATTCCTTTCCTTTTTGGTTAAGCGGATCCTCTCGTAGAGGGATGACAAATGCAAGTGAAATTGATAGGATTTACGGTGTATTTGAGTTGTCTGGGTCATTGGGTATGATGTTTATCACCGTTGCGACTATAGGACCCCCTGAAACTGGTAAAAGGAAGTCTAGTGGGGAAGAGTGAAGATGGTTTAGAATTATCAGTAATTACTAGTGTCTCTATGGGATTTTTAGTTCCCTCATTGGCCGTATGAGTCATGTTTGGTGACATCTTGCAGTGTGAGTTCTCTTGATGATTAAAGGTGTATTTTATAGAACCCTATGAGGATTCCTATTTTCATAAGATAGTATCCTCATCTTAGGGAGTACCGTTTGTTTCTGTTCAAAGGTTAGTGGTTGTCGTATGTATTTTTCCACTTTATGTTTTTGGTTAAGGTGAAGGAGTGATGAATGTGTATCATCTAAACCCCTATTTTAGTGGATGTGTAGTGAGGGAGTAGTTGCATGTCAGAGTGTGATGCATTTGATGGGGTGTCCTGGAATGAAATGGGATTTCTTGCAGCACCAAGAAAAGGGAGAAGCTCCATTCTAGAGTCTTCCATACTTGACTGCATGTAGGATATGCATCATGCATCAGGGTTCTAGCCATAGGACTCGAAGTGTAGTTGGCACATGGCCAGGAACCCCAGGAGTGTACGTGACCCCAAATATATTTCTGTCACCAGTGTTGAAAGTAAAAGCAGTTTAAATTTTTTTTATAGTTGTTTACATCCGAACAAACCGTCTCACTACGTAAGGTTTCTGTGACTATGTGGAGGCGTGTTCATCTCATCACCTAAATGTCTTACGGGTTGAATCCCACCAGATGTAATCATTTTTAGTGGTCCTTAAGGGGTTTTTTGGGCGAATTGGTATCAAAGTTGATGATGGCTCCTTCAAGGATGTGGAGATGTTGGTTTGTCTTCGGATGTGATTTTGACACCCCTATAGTTGGGCCCCTCCCTCCCCGCCCCTTGTGCTGGGGTGTTTGGTCACTGTCGGGAAATTATCAATGTTTTGTATCTTTCATCTTTCATAATGGTGGGGTGACCCACAACGGGTTTCACTCAAACGTATGTGGAATGAATCGGTGTTGACCTTTCTCACAATGGTGGGGAGTCGGCACGGGCCTCCTCAAGTTGGTTTTACAACTTTATCTCAGGCATTAGTAGATTTCTAATGGTGGGGAGTCCTTTCATGCATTCCCTTGTTTTCCTTTTTAGTTCTATCTATAAAGATGAATTGGTGGTAGGTGATAGGAGTATTCATTGGACATGGTTGGTTTTGTTTTTCCGTTCCATCCAAATAGTGTGGTTTTCATTTTATAGTGATTGAGGTGTTTCAAATTGTGAAGTCAATTTCTCTGGGTGAGAGAGTTCCTTTCATTGATCAGTCAATAAGAGTAGTTCTAGATCATTTGGGCGGGCGACGTGTATTAGAGAGTCTTTTTAAGTGTTTCTTGAAGTTTTCTTTGAGTCACTTTCTCTGAGAATGATTCTTTTTCCACTTTTGGCTTGTTGATTGTGGGGATATTATTTGATCCTTAGTGAGGTATCTATTTCTTCTTTGAGTCTCAACCTTAGTTGGGACTCTCCAGGGATGAAAAGCATTATAGTGGGGAGAATTGTCACACCCGCCATTTTTTAAATTATTGTTTTTACTAATTTTATGGGCATTGGGTAGTCGGGGTTGAAGCCCAACATAAAATATTTGAGTTCATATTTAAAGAACACATGTATTGGCCTCGACAGCATTCAGCGCACCGTGGTTGAAGCAGTGCGGCCTCGCTCGACTCATCGCGTGACCATGCCCGGTTCACCGCACGACCTGCATAATGTTCAAGGAAGGTAAATAAAATTTAATGAATAGTAAAATGAAAAATAAAAATGTAAAGTATAATAAAAATAATAATAATTAAGGGACTACATTAATGATTATAATATTGTTTGAGAATATTATTATTATTATTATTATTATTATTGATGGTATTAATAATATATATATTATTAAGTTGTTATTATTATTATAATATTTAATATTTTTGAATTTTGAGTTTTATCGATAAATTAGTCTTCGAGGCTTGGCAGCGTGCAATGCACAAGAAAATCATGATTGTGAAGTTGTGCAGTTTCACCTGGGCCACCGTGTGACCTACCCGATGATCAAATAATTAAATAAAGTAATTAATAATAATGAAGAATAATTAAATGAGTGGTAAAAATATATATATAATAAGAATGTTAAAATATTAATGAATTTATTTGTAATGATAATAATAATAATAATATTATTATTAATTACTATCATTATGATTGTTAATATTTTAATTAGAAATGTTATCATTTTAAGGGTGTATCTTTTATTATGCTAATATTATTATTATTGGTTTTTGTTTTTAGTTTTTTTTGGGTTCTTTTATTTTTATTCTTTTTTATTATTTCTTTTTTTTCCTCATTCTCGTTTCCTCCCTCTACCTTTTTCTCCATTTTCCATCAGACCCCCTTTATCCTAAACGTTGAACCCTAACGCACCCCCTGCTTCCCTATCCTTGTTGTTCCACACCCCTACCCCCTTGGTGTTAAGCCGTAGCCCCCCCCCCCACTTTGAAACCTTATACTTCCTTGTATCGCGACACAACTAACTGACCTCCCATCCTGGTTTCCCGACCCAGCCGCCATCGGACCACCCGCCTTCCTTCCAACCAGCATTCCCCATTCGCACAGCCTCCTACTACCCAATTTGTGCCTCCCCCTTAAACAGTGTTGTGAAACTCATCTATTTCATCGTGCCTCCCGGTCGGCCAGCTAGTATCGCCCACACCTCCCCCTTGGTTATCCATACACAGTTCGCCAGTCCACACTTGACCTCATGTCCTACCCCGGTTCCACTTAGCCTTCTACCACAACTCACCATCTAGTCTGCCAGAAATCCCCTTATTGGTCATAGCCTGGTCCGGCGTGACCCCTCCCTCACTGGCTGGCATCACTCTGACTCCCCCACATCCATCTCTCCCTTCTTCAGCGTGCACAAATTCCCCCCCTCAAGTTATTTTTTCTTGTTTTCCCCCATTGTGTTTTGTTCCTTCCAATGATTATGAGGCCAGTTAAGGGTTTTTTTTACACTCTTTTTTGTTCGAATTCTAATTTTAGGGAATAAATTCAGTTTTTTGAGATAGGAATTGGTTGTTATTGGAGTTTCAAACCAATTTTTGGAAGTCCCGATGTCAAAGGTAGGTGGGTCCACATCTAATCATTATTTGATGAAAAATTTGCAAGCTTAATTTTTATAGCATTTTATTTAATTAATTTGAGTAGTATATAATTTGGTTTGAATTAAAGTTTGATTTTTATTTAAATCCTTAAGTTGCATGTTTATTCAAGATGTGTTTTTTCTGATGAGAAATTATATCTAGTCAGTTGGTACTAATTTTTAAATTGTGCAGTTTGTTTGTAATTTGTGTAAGTGGTGTCAATAAAACCTTCGACAGGGTGTTACATGTGGTTTGTCATAAGTGAAGGCGTTGTGTGTGATAAGTAGGTTGTTTTTTTGAAAACCTATATTGAGGTGTCTACTAGTGTTTTATAATGTCTGCTTTTGTTTTGTGAAACTGTGAAAAGTGGCTGTTTTTGTTCTGCAATTCAAAATATGTTTATTAAAATCATAAATGTTTTATTAAATTGTTATTAAGGATGAAAAATTGTTTAATCGAGTTGTGTAATGATTCGTGGCATGTGTATAATGATAATAATAATAATAATTATTATTATTATTTTTATTATTGTTATTATTATTATTATTATCTTTGGAGAATGTGTGGGTGCAAAGGGTAAAATTGGTTTTTTGGTGTAGCGCCTATCTTAAATGAGAATTTGGGTGGATTTTTTTTGTTTAAAGTCATTTGACGCATGCTGAAATTATTTTATAAATTCCATTAATGGTTCGTTTGACTATGAAAGTGTTTTTTTACAACATGGTAATTTTAATTGGTTGTGCAAGTAGTGCAAATTTAGTTTTTAAATATTCTTAGTGTGTGTATCCTTTAAAAATGTTTTTTTAGCGTGAGTAGTGGTTTTGGAATGTGAAGTGTCTTGTTTATTTGGGTGAATAAATATGACTTGTGACATGAACTTGGAACTTGTTTGAGCTCAAAGTGGGACGCCCAGGTAGCTCGGAGGGTGGACTAGACTAGTGGGCTATTGTTCTAGAGGTGACTCGACCCAATTTCACTTACATGACTAATGATTCAAACACTACCTAAACATGTGGTTTTCTAAGGGTCGTGGCCTTCTAAGATACATTTTCTGAGATTTGTGTCCTTCTATGCCACGTTTTCTGTTGGTCGTGGCCTTCTAAGATGCATTTCACCAAGACACAACGATATAGGGGGCAAACTAGCTAACACCTATGAGGCATCTCCCGTATTAGAGCTCATTGGTTACCTTACGCTCATCATTTTGACAAATTGGTTATTTTAGAAAGTGAGTGTGTGTGTTTTAATTTATGTTGTTCCTTTTGAAACTGTTTTCCTTATTCCTATTTACTTTTAAATTGTTTAGTAATTCATTTATTTTCATTAGCTAATATTGAAAATGTATTTGTCATTTAATGTTTATACGTGGAACCTTTTTGTTGGGTGACGTCAAACTAGGCTCTTGGATCACACCCTACATACACCTTTGGGTGTATGTAGACATTATTTATTGTTTATTCTAGGTTGTGACATCATTCATAGTGATAGTGTTTTGGGTTATTGATGGTCTTCCTGTGCAGGTCTGATGATGGATGTTTAAGGAGGGGGCTCCTCATGTTTCATGAAGGCGAGAATAGATGTGTTAGCTTTCTTTCCCATTCATTCTTCTTGGAGTTTAGGGTTTAATTGTATACATTATGTTTTTTTCCAATGTTATGGGCTGGTTTTGTATTGTTTTCCAGCTTTTGTTTATTTATATTTTTAGTTGTTTTGCTACCTCTTATTTTGTGTAAACAATTCCCACAGGTTACTCATGATACCTAGGCACTTGTGCCAGTCTGTGGGGATCGGGAACGCCCTTTGGGCCATGTTGCGGATTGAGTCGGGCACCGGGTTGGATGGCGACCCGGCTCCGTCTGTGACATATCATAAGACACACACTAACTGAATATTACTAAAACCCAAATGTCACACTCACCTCATTCCCAGAACATCAGGATAATGTTGAACTCGTCAGTATCATCCCATGTCACTTTTTAATCCCAACACAAATAGAATGATCACTTCTATGGGGACTGACCACCCAATGAATCCCCTAATCTGGAACATTTCAACCAAAATACTCAATATGATGAAGGTTTCAAACCCATTCTTCATCTTGTATTCCAATATGCACTAAATACCAACACATATCTACTAATTTTCAATCCCCATCATCTCGCACCAAAATTATTACCACTTTCATCCCATGTTATTCTCAATTCCAAAAAGAATTTATCATTATTTCTAATGGATTACTTTTAACCAATTCCAACGCATCACACAATTATCAATCACCATATATAATACTCTTACCATAAAATGAATCTCTTCAGTCCATTTATCACATAGTCGTATGACATTTTATCCCTGATGATGAAAAAACATTACCATAGTGAACACAAACCACCTCCTATTATAGATTGATCTCTCTCCTTCTATGAATATATTGAAAAAATAAAAAAAATTACTCAATTTCAGACTACGCATTCCATATTATCTATGTGGAGTCACACTCACCAAATACCATTGAACAAATTGTTAGGTATCTTACCCATTGACTCAATTCAGATATGTTATCATATCACACCTATCAGATCATAGCGATACTCATTTTCTAACCTCAGACAGTTGTGTCTAATTTGATCCATGACCCCTACTGACCATATGGTCACTTGATAAAACATTTCCATATGACCTTGGTGTCATGCCTATAATTCCATCAGTGTTCAATAACACTATTTTTGAACATTACTTATCTTCCCAAAAAACACTTTTTTGAAGATCCAATCCCATGTGAAATCAATGGAAATATTCCCTAACTAAATATATCAGTCTCTTTATATATCCACACCCAACTCTCAAGAACTCTAGTACCTTTATCACCTAATAACACTACCTAGTTTGGTTTTATAACCTCTTCTAGGGTTTTATCTAATATTAGCACATAGTTTATCACCTCTGATGATGAGGTAAGACTAAATATGTTCACTTTAACCTCGGAATAATGTCATAACCCATACTCAATATACCACCCCATATAGATCTCACATATTTCTAATTTTTTCCCAAACCACAACAAATTTGTGAACATTAAGTATATATATTGTTCTAAAGTCTCCCCCTGAACCATGTAAATAAATATCAGGCACTGTCAACCCTCAAACCAATTAGAAATAAGTTTTCTATGAACATTTCCTATCTATATTTACATTTCAACCCCTCATTTATTAAATAATACACTACTACACCCCATTAACATTTCATAGGTAATAATAACATATAAATGTTAGGTTTTAATCTCTACCATAATAGAATATAAATCAAATAAAAAAATATCTATTAACTCAATCCAATACTCCACTACCTAGGGTCCATACTCTCTCTAGAAAAGAGAGGTTTGTTAGTTTAGAAATCCCATGTATGATATCCCATGTATGACTCATCTCTCTAAGATCCTCAATAAATCATCTCTATGAGTCACATTATGCTAACCCTGAGTTGCTCATCTAACCACAACCTTATTTCTCTTACCAATTTTAGTTGACTTCCCTACCTCAAAACCTCAATCTATAATCATTCCTACATCCACACATTAATCTAGTAGATGCCTTAGTGAAAACACATCTCTACCCTTTGGATTATACAATGGAGGTCATAAATGTTCCATCATGTTGAGAATAAAATAACATGAACAATTTGGATATAATAGATCAGATGTCACAAATATGTATAGTTATAATAGGAGGCATGACCCACTAGACTATATATTTCCCTACCACACCATAGTATCATGCTATTTACCACCACATCCCTTCCTATGTATTTCTTATTTAGGTAAAACAAAATCTATAAACACACATGATGACATACATTTCCACACTTGGAAATACATATTTGTTTTTTTAGTAGATTTACAGCCATAATTTATCTAGGAATGAATATATAGGTTATGATTGACACTTTAAACAACCAGATCCATTTTTCCATTCTAGTAACATAATTCCTTTAATAAAAAAATAATCAAATTCATATAATTTGATCTCCACATGACTAAAATAATTAATTATAACTACCTCTTGCATCTTTTTGTGGTGTTCTAAAAACATAAATCAATGACATCAAATAATATGTTATTTAAGTAAAATATCGCAAATGTATCGATGAACACCAAAAGAAAAAAGTTTATCCTTAATAACACAGAATTCATCCCATACATGAGATTTCTTGGAACATAATACGGATTCCATCCGATGTTCTATTTTAGATATGTTAGAAGACATTTCCCAATTTTATAATATTTCATATCCCGAATTAAAATAATACATACTAAGTAACCACTTATTTTCATGTTTTCTCTACCACCTATTTGTATTAATACAACCTATAACACTCTATAGTAATGGTAATAGATTTCAACCTAACCATATTAATGCCTCCCCATATTCCAAAGGCTAGTAACTAGAATTGGGGGTCTAAGAGGTGATAGTGAGTGTATAAACCCTCTGAACATGAATAATTATAATGAAACCACAAAAATAAAATAAAAAATAAATTGTAGTAAAAAATGATGCAAATATATATATAAAAATACATAAGAAACAACTATAAAATAAGGATCTTCTAAATCAAGTAATCATGATCACCCAAAATAAATATCACATATGAATAAGTCCAAAAGTAACCAAAAGCTGCCATATTTACATAAATGAACCCACTATCCTATACCAAAAACATGACAATCTATCATGCACACCATCAATACTCCCATATTCCATAGTATCTATACATTTGACCTTCACCATTACTTGTGACATAAAACATAAATTTTGCAAGAATCTTTGAGACACTGTGTAGTGTGATAATATGAACTCTAGTGGATACCACCAATAATGTCCCGATATAATATCAAAATATATTCCATTTTATTCATAAAAAATAATACACAAAACAAAACACACTATGATAACTACTCCATTATGATTGAATAGACCATATGGAACATCTAACTTCCACACACATTGCTATAATGTAATGATACATACACATTATATCATACTACTGGTTCTCCCATCAATCGAACCAATATCCATATCACCTAGAATATTATATCAATATATAACTAATAATTTTCCCATGTCCACATCCTTTCCTGAATGACATTTCCTCAATCTATATCACAAGACACTTGGTCTTCTAAAACATTTACCAACTAATCACATAACAACTCATCACATACCACATAAACTGAAATAATTTTCTCTCATTTAATGACCTCAATAATCCCTATAACCCAATGTATATTGATATTTTATCCCACAATAATTTTGGTCAAAACCTTCAAACACATGTTTCTCAATAATGTAGAATAAAACTTATATATAGTGGCCAAACCATCCTAATGTTCCCCATATTATATGAACAAGACACTAATGGACTAATTCTGAAAATGTGTGTTAATCACCAATTCCCCAGGCAACAGCATCGTGAACCTCCATCTCCACCCTCGATAATGGTTAATAAAATACACATCCAAAAAGAAAACCACATAAATCATAACCTCCAAATAATTTTTATCCCCAACACATCATATCATTTCTATAAATATCAATAACCATTCATCCAAATCATACTATCTTAAAATCCTCATTTTCCCTCTAAGAACCCATCCCCAAGCCAACTACCTCCTATAACAATGGAAACTAAAAGTGGTTATGTTTCTGGTAAGTCACCCAACCTTACCAATCCATATATTTATACATCATAAAAAACACTTATAATAGAATAAATTTTATAGTATCATTTTCTTGGAGTTTTTAGTAGTCACATTAGCAATGAAATGTTGTCGTTTTGGTTCCAATGACAAAAAAATTATAATTTTACAAAATGCATTATTTAGGGAACTATTGTACATAATAGAAAAACAATTATAGAAACTAATGTTATACAACTAGATTTATATAGAAATACCGACGAACACTCCCTAATTTAGATGACATAAATTATTAGGATAAATCAATGACGAAATCACTTAGAGATGAAGAAGGAACAAAGAGAATAATCTAGGGCATATCCCCTATGTTCAAGTTGAAATATCAACAATCCCCCTATTATAATGAAATTTCATAATTAAATATTCATTTTATTTATTTCTGAATAATGTGGATAAAACTCACCATAATTATTTTTGTACAAACCAAGGGACCCTTTCATAAGAAACAAACACTTACGGATTGCCCCTTGAAAAACCTCATGTATCAGGGACCATACTCCTACATATCTTAGGGAACAAACACACATTAATAGATTTTGAATTTTATGTATTAGAAGAAATTTGTATATCAAAAGGATTCCATTAATTATTACATGGTTATAACTATACATTAATAATTTTCAATCAATTAAATGTCCCACGTTTATCCATGGAATATAAAATTATATATCACATGATATTATAATTGAGAACCATTTTCTTGATCAACCCAATAAGAATCTTACATACCAAATATTTCATCATACATACCATTGGGTACTCCAAAAACATACGCGAAATTCACTACATAGGGTTACCCATACATATAACGGACTTACTTCTACATACAACCTTTTCCATATAGTTACTCTTATGTATACGGGGTGAATCCATGGTTACTCTTAAATGAAATATCGGGTATAAATATGCATAACATGGTTATATTTATGCATGGGGAGTTTACTTTTATGTATCATAGGTTGCTCAATACTTAACCATTTCACATAAGAGGAGAACACTTACGTATCAGGTTCCCATATATAAGACCAACATCCACATATACAATACATTCCAATTCTTACTGAAACATCACTCGATGACTTCTATATGTGAATATATTGATTTTAAAAATCAAAAAGGGTTACTCTTACATAGTTTTTCCATTATGTTCCTTTTATTTCCATATTTATAGAAATTTACAACTAGTCAATAATATACCCAAATTCCCCCTGAACATTTATTGGTTTGATATTTGAATAAATCAGGATAAAAATTCAAATCCAATTATATACAACTTCAAAATACCAAATTTGGTAGAAACGACAAAAAAATTCATCCTCTAATCCCATGAAAAATATTGAGAATCCATCGCCAACCTATATTGACAATCTTGACACCTATAAAATGTCATAATTACTAAAAGAATACTGTGATCTAACCCAAAATAACACACTTGAATACCAAGTGCATTAAAAAACTCAACAATATTATTTTGGAATCCATACATTTAGTGTTTCCTATTTTTGTGTAAACAAAATAAATTTTCAAAAATAAGGAACATTAATATTTAGGCCGCTATATTACATTATTTATTTACATAAGTTAATTTTGGGGAACCCTACTTCGTCAAAACCTACATGGGTGACTGATCATTGTCATGAAATGTGTTAACAATTGAATGAATCTAACCTTTTATATTTTTATGAAGATTAAATCACTCAATTTTATTTTACAAATGTCATTTATTTGTGTGCATGATTGTAGTGATTTAGTTTAAAATCATATGCCTTTCACCAAATAATTTTTCATCAACCCACCTGTAACTATTAATTGAAATTGTAACTTCTGTTACTAATCCAAATTAAAATATATGTATTTTTATAAACACCTAAATAAATATCTTGAAGAAGTTATATAATGTTGTTTTCTGCAAATTCTAAGAATCATATGAAATCCAAAATCCCCAATGTAGTAAACATCAAGTAATAGAAAACCAAGACACACTTTTCTAGGAAAGGGATAAACTTCTTGTCCTATGAAAATTCTGACTCCAGTCCTTTAACCTATGGATATTATACTCAAGTAATATTTGGATTCAAATTAATATGAATAAACTAGAATGAACTACATAATTCATACACATAACATAGTACATACCAAATTCAAATTAGAATAAATATTAATCAAATTTCATACCTCGCTTGTAAATCCTTATATATAAGTATGGTAATTTAAAGATATTTTTTAACATTTTATCTTATGAAAAAACTCATTCATAAAACAATTAATTTATATTCATTAATATAATACGGAATAAAATAAATAAATGAACAATTCAAAATTTTAAACATGAGATAATATTTTTTGGACTATCACAACCCGTCATCATCAAGATGAGGGAAGGGACATCAGATTGCTAGACCCTTCCTTCCTCAAGTTGAAGGAGAGATAATGAACCCCAAGAACCGTCTTCAATAGGTCCCGGAGTGGAGACTAGCACCAAGGGTATAGAATCACACACAATATGGAAGGGGTTACCCTTTTTCTTCAATAGGATCGGGATATAGGATAATAAAAACCACCAACACCAAAAACACAGGTAAAAGTAAAACCAAAGAATCCATTCCCATATGAACGTTACAATAGTAAAAGCCACAAGATATAAGGAAAGTACAAGGGTAAGGTACCAAAAGAAAAGAAAAAAAAAAGAAACTGCAACTTCCCCAACACCCGAGCTAGTACGACCCTGCATGATCTCTGAAGTCCTCCTGGAAACCTGAAAGCATTTTATATACGTAGGGTGAGCATAAAAGTATACACAGTAGGGAAAACCAAAGACCATATTGCACAAGTGTGGAGGAATTCTAATGCCCTGTGAGAAAGGAGACAACCAAAACACCTAGTAAGGAAAACTATACGCCCAAGCCTCACCAAGGAACGCACCCCAAAATAATGCAACTCAAGTAATGTATAGTAATAGCACATCGATGTTTGGGTACCCCGCGCCACATTCCCACTGGTTATTGAAGACATCTTTTGCATCGATCCAATCCCGCCATTCTCACGCCAGTCCCACTGCCACACCCCACCCACACGTACCTGGGCCACTACCACACATCCCGCCCGCAAAAACATTGGCCATAACAATTATCCTGCCCGCAGACACCTGGCCCATAACAACCACATGTAAAAAATCTGGCAAACACCTAGGCCAGAACAACTTCTGCCATTTCTTAAGACACCTGGGCCTCATCTCGAAGATACTTGGGAAACAACCTACCCGCAAACACCTAGTCCAACCACCTCACTACCCTGCCCGAATATTCATGGGCTAATAATGAACTTCAGGACATCACATCCTGCTCGAGGATTCTTGGTCTATTTGGGAAAGGGAATAGAAAATAAGATAATAACCAGCCACTCATAGGAGTGTTGGGGAAAACACCCTCCCCCATAAAATGGGGGTGTTCGCCACAAAGTGATCAACATGGGTTGGGCGCGAATAAGAAACACAAGAAATACAATTATATGTATAGGTAACAAGCACTCATCCCAACCTAGGGATCCACACCCATCCCATGCACGAAAAACCTAGTCACTATTCATAGGAAGCACACTACTCACAGCCGAGTCACAACTCATTCCCAGAACCAATTCCCCCTTTTAAACCGTTCGTATTTTCCGGTTCAAGTGAACCCATTTATGTTAATTTTCACTACTGGGAAACTAAAAAGAATAAAAAAAATCCATGAAACGAGAAATAGCCAAACATTAATTTAACCATTCACACCCGGTTCTCTTGTAAAGTCACAACAACAAAGAGATAACAGAGATCCCTCAAAGTACTGGAACAAAACCATGCCTCGAGATATAGCCCCGCAACATAAAATAAGTCAATGTGAGATCCCTCAAAGTACTAGAACCAAAGAAGGCTTCAAGATACAGCCCCACATCCCAAAAATTTTGAACCAATGTTATGCCAACAGTAGAGTATTCCACTCCAATTCATATAACAAGCAGAGAAACCACACCGTTTCAAACTCACAACCAAGAGGATCTCATCCTAACCCACATCACCCAAAAGGCAATCAAACAGAACGATTCACCTACTACTAAAACAGAGCTGGTAAATTTTCAGGTTCAAGTGCATCATTCATTATTTTCTTTTTTATGTTGGTCAGTCGGGGTGACCACACAAGGATTTTTGTTTACTGGGTATCCATTTAATCCACCGAGTTTACATGATTAAACAATTCCCATGTTACATCCATTTAATAATCACATAAGTCAAGGGTTCACTAATACGAAAGGAAAGACCACCAACAGCCATGATTTTCAGTGAGCATAGCCCAATATTTCACAACATAAGCATCAAGGAAGAGAAGAAAAAAAGAACATCATCACATCGTTCATAGCCATTCCCTTCATTCTTTAAAGTTCGTTTGTTATCTTAACTAAGGATTGGTTTCACCCACTCCAACAGAAACAACATCGTACCCACCCCACATGATACACATAAAGGAGATACAAAGGAAAACTTCCCTCTTGGTTGATTAAGGGTCGATGTTTTTCTCCACGCGCCAAGAATAGGGGATGCACACCATGTAGGGGAGGAACTCTGTGGACTCCAAGAGGTGTAGAAAGCTCCATTATAGTCGCACCACAATCCACGGGAAGAGAGGGACTCCAAGAGAATTAGGAAGAAGAAAGAAATCAAGATTAGAAGAAAAAATAGAAGAAACTCTAGTGTGATATATAAAAAGGATATCCTACTGTTACGGGGTATGGAATTTTGAATTCCTGGAAAGTTGGATTGTGGTTTCCTACATGGGTGGGTAGTTACACACGATGGTATTAAGGTGTTATTTAATACCCCCTCATCAGGGAGGTTTCTTGGGATTTTTTAAAATTAATTATGGGATTTAAATGGATTTAAAAGGGATAATAGAATTAGTTGACATAAAAAAACACGTTGTGGGACCGGGACTGGAAAAATAAAATGGAGGGTTGGGTGACAACACGGTGCCACCTTGGCCGATGCCACTATTTTTCTGGAGCAATATTTTGGCAATGTAATGTCCAGGGGGTCCGGGACATTACATCAGATACCTCTAAAACTATGCTCTCCCTCGAGAATTAAAACTAGACCTGAAGAATAGAGAGGGGTCTGAACAACCACCTTGAAAGATACCTCTCAAGAGTAAACCTCCTTGTTACCAAGGAACACCCCTTCCCTCATCTATCTCCTGAACAATCGCAATAATACTTCTCCTATACCCCATAAAACCATGAAAATCGAAAGATTAAACCATCTGGTCATGTGGTGAGGGGTTTCCCTTCCCCCATGTTAAGATATTATCCGATTTGGGCGGCACTGACTCACCCACACGGGATTAGGCACATCCACTCTCATGCATCTTAACTAGGGATTAGGTACTCCCCTCCCCACATTTCAAGACACTTCACACACATCCATAAAAAAGGAAAACCACACATTCCATAGTTAACAATGTAAAGGGTTCGATCAACCAAGAATAAACAGAACAGAAGAAAACTTAAAATAGCTCTGGGTACTGGGAACGCATCTGCGTCTCTCGTTACTAGGTACTGTACTCATGCCCACCGTGTCTACATAACACACGAACCAAATGAATGGTTCATCCATGAAGCACCTTCTCTTCAAGACCTTCGATCATCACTGGTCACTCCACGAATGATACATCGCCTCTGATATTCAACTCTCCCTAGTCAAGGATGTGTGAAAAATTGTGGAGATACTGACAAAGCTGAGCCACATGGAATACAATGTTCACCCTTTGTAGTTGTGGTGGCAATGCCAGCAGATAATCCACTTCATTGACCCACTGCAGCACTTTGAACGGTGCGAAAAACCTGGGGTAAAGCTTACTCCCTCTGCCGAACCTCTACTGCCCATGCCGAGGGGAGACATTCAAAAACACGTGGTCCCCGACCTCAAACTCCAAGGGTCTCCTCCTATTATCGGCATATGACTTCTACCGATTATGGGCATCCTTCATCCTCTCTTGTATAAGATCCACATTCTCTGTCATGCTATGCACCACATCCGGGCCAAGAACACCTACTTCCCCAACCTCGGTCCAACACACGGGTGAGTGACATGGCCTCTCATTCAAGGCTTCGAATGGAGCCATGCCAATGGTAGAGTGATAGCTATTATTATAGGAAAACTACACTAGAGGAAAGTGTCACACCCATGATCCTCTGAAGTCCATGATACATGCTCGTAGCGTATCTTTAATTCTCTGGATGGTGCGATTCGTATGCACATCTCTCTGAGGGTGGAAAGTAGTGTTAAGGCGTAGCTGGGTTCCAAAAGCATGATGAAATCCTTACCAGACTCGTGAGGTAAACCGTGAATCCCTATCCGAGACTACAGACCTCGTAACTCCATGTAACCTCACCACCTCATCCACAGACCTCTATGCCAAGGTATCCACTGCACCCGACTCCTTGGTTGCTATAAAGTGAGCCAATTTCGTCCATCGGTCCACCACTACCCAGATAGCGTCGAAGCCTCCTTGAACCTTGGGTAGCCCTATGATGAAATCCATCGAGATTTCATCCCACTTACACATAGGAACATCTAAAGGTTGAAACAAAACACCTGGAACATGGTGTTCAGCCTTCACCAGATGAAAAACTAGACACATTGCTATGAACTCTGCCACCTCCCGCTTTACCACGGGCCACCAAAACTGGCTCCTCAGACCCTAGTACGTCTTAGAAACTCTAGGGTGCACTGCTAGGTGTGGGTTGTTGAACTTACTAAGAACCTTCTCACACGTCGCCTCTAGAACAAACAACTTCCCTCGGAAAAGCATCTGATTCCGACCATCCTCCGCCCACCCTTCTTGGGCATCGCCACGTTTAACCCGATCACACTTCACTTCACTCTCTGAGTCTCCCCATTGAGACTCCTCTTCCTACCGTAACAGAGAAGAATTTACTGTCATATGATATGGGAAACCTCTACCACTATCCATCCACACATCCAGGTGTTTGGAAACCAACCCCTCCATAAACTTCCAAGAATCTTAAGACTTTTGAACCACACCCTTTTGTGACTTCCTGATCAAGGCATCGGCCACCACATTCCCTTTTTTGAGGTTTATTAAATCTCAAAGTCGTAGTCCTGAAAGAACTCCATACACCTTCACTGCTATAAGTTTAGGTCCCGCTGGGAAAAGATATGATTCAATCTTTTGTGATCTGTGAAGACCCTAAAGTGCTCCTCGATGAGGTAATGCTGCCAAAACTTTCTTTCAAATACGACTGGCACAAGATCCAGGTCGTGGTGGCATAATTATACTCATGAGGACGTTACTATCTAGACCAATAAGAGATCACCCCTTGTTGTTGCATCATCACACACCCGAGGCCTTGTCCTGAAGAATCACAAAACACCTCAAGTGTTACTCCCTTTTCTGGTAATCTCAGCACTGGGGCACTAACCAACTTCTCCTTCAGATAGCTGAAGGCTACCTCGCACTGTCCATTCCACATGAAAACCTGGTCCTTCTTGGTCAAAACTGTCAAAGGTGCTGCAACTCGAGAGAATTTGGGTATGAACCTCCTGTAGTAACCAATCCACCCAAGGAAACAACGAACCTCTACCACGTTCTTGGGTTATTACCAAGAAACAACCACCTCAAACTTCGATTGGTCCACCTCTAGTCTCTTTTTGGAAACCACCTTCCCATGGATGTTCACTTATCGCATCCAAAAAATGCACTTGGACAACTTCCCATAGAGTTGGTGTAGTCGGAGGACATATAAAACTATTCTGAGGTGCTCAGTTTGATCCTCCTCTGATCTAGAGTATATCAGGATGTCTTCAATAAACACGACCACAAAATGATCCAGGTATTCCTGGAAGATGGAGTTCATGAGCCCCATGAACATAGCTGGAGAGTTTGTAACGCCGAATGACATGACCACAAAATCAAAGTGACCATATCTGCACATGGTGTCTATTTTTGAGATGTGGCCCTCCTTCACCCTAAACTGGTGATATCCTGACCGTAGATCTATCTTGGAGAACCATCCTTCCCACTTCAACTGGTCAAAGAGATCGTCTATCCTTGGAAGAGGGTAGTGATTCTTGACTATTACCTGATTCAGTCTCCTGTAGTCTACGCACATCCTGAGACCACCATCCTCCTTCTTTGCGAACAATACTGGAGCACCCCATGGCGATGCACTTGGTCGAACAAAACCCTACTTCATCATATCTTCAATATTAATTTGCATCTCCCGTAACATAAAAGATACCATCTAGTAGGGGGCCATCAAAATCGGATGAGCACCAGGTTGCAAGTATATCCCGAACTCAACATCATGTTGAGGGGGTAGAGTCGCCACCTCATCAGTGAAGACGTCCATAAACTCACTGACGATCCTTGGGACTTTCACCATCTCGGCATCCACCGACTCTGCTGATAGGTCAGCTAATAACAAAAGGAGGGTTTCCTCTCATCTGCTGCTCTTCTGGCCAACCCGCTGGCCAATAAAAGTTACACGTCGGAAGCCCAAGTCTGAAAACGCGACCCTTCCTCGGAATTAGTCAATGAAGGCACATATAGAGAATATCCAGCCAATTATTAGGATGAAATTGTATGGATGTATCTACAATAGTAGAAGTTCCGTGACTGACTGATGTGGCCCTATCATCAGTCTACACCCCCGAAAAACATAAAACAAGTCGGTCTGACCTCTGACTCGTGTGCTCAGCACCAGGGGAATTGGAAGTCTCTCAGCATCTAGACCAAGAGCATGGTTTAGACTGGGTGAAAAAAAGGTGTGCGAAGTGCCTGTATCGAATTAGGCGTAGGCAAGAGTAATAAATAAGCTGATCGTACCTCGAACAACCTCTGGCCCTATAGGCAGTGCTGCCTTCGCACCGTGCAACTACCCACTCCTAGATCCCCTGCCTCTCGATTGTCGGAAACCTCCCCAACCATGCCCTGGTCGTGGTCCGTGGGGAGCGCCCTGAGTTCAGCCTCCTCCTGTGACGCCTGCCCTCGGAGGAGTGGGAACATGCTGCCCCTACTGCTACTGCTGAATGGGCCTAGCTGGAAACTGATGCTGTTGAGGTGGGTGCTGAACCTGCCAACCCCCGCTGTACTGTACTCTGTCAGGGGACTAATTCTGAAGGTTCCCATGGCTTCGAGAGATGAAGCATCTCGGTCCTGTTCCTGAAAAGTAAGGGAGAGGGACAAGAGATCGGAACCAGAACTGCTGAGGCTTGCTTCCTGCTGGTCGAAACCTAGAGGGTCCAGATACTGGAGGCCAGCTGCTAACGGATTTCCCCTTCGACGAACCCAACTGGATTCCCTCTCGTGATACACCTCCCAGTGTGTTAATCCTCTCCACTACTTCATCCTTCTTCTGGAGCTCCAAGTACGTCGGTAGGGGGAAGGGAGTAACAAAATACTGGATAGAAGGTTGAAGCGCCTCCTCCAAACGTCACGCCTGAGACTCCTCATCCAGAAAAACGTCTAGAGTGAAGCGAAGGAGATCCTTGAACTTGATCCCCAACTCTCTCACTGACATGCTCCTCTTCTGGAGGGAGATTAGCTCCCGACTCTTCTCAGCCTTTATCGTAGAGGAGACGAATTCCACCCAGAATTCATTCTTGAAGTCAGTCCACGTCACCTCAGCCTCCCTCTTCTCCACAAGAAAAAGCGTCCACCACTGACGTGATGCTCCATGCATCTGTATTATATATAGATGAACCTTGTAGTCTTTTAGAGCCTAGATCAAGATAAATGTTATCACCAGCTCCTTCGGCCATCTCTTTGTCTCCACGTCTGAGATGTTTCCCTCATACTTCTCGAGGGTCTGCCGCTGAAAGGCACGAAGTGTCTTCTGCCACTGATCATCCTCCTCTTCTCGGTCTATCCTCTACCGATCGACCAAGTCAACTTCCTGGGCCTCGATCGCCCACACTACTCTTGGTCTTCTCCCAGGTGTCATAGCTACAAGGTAAACAAGGAATGCCTAAGCCCGAAAAGCGCATAATATTGATCTTTAATTTTTATTAGACATCTTAAAATCCCCAAAACATCCAAGAAAAACAAGAACACAAGTCATTATGATTCATGTACCTTTCCTAGGGTCTCTACCCTGCAGTTAGTGTAGCCTTACTTGGTCGTTCGGTAGGTCCATAGTCCTTGCGTCGGATCATGGGGGGCCGTAAAATCTCGTGTCCTTTCCGGTCTTCCCAGACCTATTTCACACACCTAGATCACGCAACAATATTTCCCTAATATCCCATGAAATCCTCACTATGCCTAACCCCAGACTCCATCCTATCTCTCAACATCACCTTTGATACCATTCTGTCACGACCCGTCTTCACCCAGATGAGGGAAGGGACATCAGATTTCCAGACCCTTCTTTCTTCAAGTTGAAGGAGAGATAATGACCCCTGAGAACCGCCTTCAATATGCCCCGGAGTGGCGACTAGAACCAAAGGTATAGAATCGCACACAATCTGGAAGGCATTACCCTTTTTCTTTAATAGGATTGGGAGATAAGATGATAAAACCCAAAAACACCAAAAACTGGGGTAAAAGTAAAGCCAAAGAATCCATTCCCATATGCATGTTACAAAAGTAAAAGCCAGAAGATATAAGGAAACTACAAGCGTAAGGTACCAAAATAATAGAAAACTGCAACTGCAACTACCCCAATTCCCGAGCTAGTACTGCCTTGAACGATCCCTAAAGTCCTCCCGGAAACCTAAAAGCAGTTTATATATGTTGGGTGAGCATACAAGTATACTCAGTAGGGAAAACCAATGACCCTCGTCCACAAGTGGGGAGGCATTTTAATGCCCTACGAGAAAGGAGACAACCAAAACACCTTTCGAGGAAAAATATCCACCCAAGCCTCACCAAGGCACAATCCCCAAATAACACAAGTCAAGTAATGTATAGTAATAGTACATCGATGTTTGGGTACCCCACTCCACTTTCCCACTGGTTATTGAAGACATCCTACGCATTGAACCAATCCCGCCATTCTCACTGTAGTCCCACTACCACACCCCGCCCACACACACCTGGGCCTCTACCACACATCCTGCCAGAAAACACCTAGGCCACAACGAATATCCCGCCCGCAGACACCTGTGCCATAACAACCACACGTAACCATGCCTGCAAAAACCTTGGCTAGAACAACTACTGCCACGCCTGAAGACACCTAGGCCTAATCCTAAAGATACTTAGGAAACAACCTACACGAAAACACCTGGGCCAACCACCACACTACCATGCGCGAAGATTCTTGGGATAATAATGAACTTCAGGACATCACAACCTACCCGAAGAGTCTTTGGATTTTCGGGAAAGGGATCAGAAAATGAGCTAATAACCAACCACTCATAGGAGTGTTGTAAAAAACACTGTCCCCCATAAAATGGGGGTGTTCGGTACTAAGTGCTCATCTTGGGTGGGGTGCAAATAAGAAACATAAGAACTACTATTATATGTATAGGTAACAAGAACTCATACCAACTTTGGTTTCTACACCCAACCCAAGATCAAACAGTATAGTCACTATTAATAGGAAGCACACTACTCACATCTAAGTCAGAACCCATTCCCAAAACCCATTCTTCCTTTTAACCCGTTCTTATTTTCATGTTCAAGTGATCCCATTTACATAAATTATGCACTACTGGGAAACTAATAGGCATAACCACAAGCTAGGAAAAGAGAAACTACCAAACAACAATTTAATCATTCACACACAGTTCTCTTGGAAGTCACAAAAACAAAGGGATAAGTGAGATCCCTCAATGTACTGGAACCAAACCAAGCCTCGAGATACAACTCCACACCAAAAAAAAGTCAAAGTAAGATCCCTCAAAGTACTAGAACCAAAGCAAGATTCAAGATACATCCCCACATCCCCAAAACCATGAAGCCACGATATGCCAACTATAGAGGATTACAACCCAATTCGGATCACAAGAAGATCAACAACACAGTTCCTGACTCACAACCAAGAGGATCACAACTTCAACCACATCACGCCACAGGCAATCAAACAGAACGACATGCCTACTACCAAAATAGAGTAGGTAAAATTCTAGGTTCAAGCACATAATTGATTATTTTATTCTTTCTGTTGGTTAACTAGGGTGACCACATAGGGATTTATGTTTACTAGGTATCCATTTATTCCACCGTGTTTACGTGATTAACCAATTCCCATGTTATTGTCATTTAATCTTCACAAAAGTCAAGGTTTCATTAATATGAAAGGACATACCACCAACGACCATGATTTTCCATGAGAATAGCCCAACAGTTCACAACATAACCATCAATGAAGTGAAGAAAAATAGAATAGCAGGACATCAGTCACACCCCTTCCCTTCATTCCTTAAAGTACGTTTTTTATCTTCATTAATGTTTGGTCTCACCCACTCCCATAGATACAAAAGCGTACCCACCCAACATGATACACAGAAAGGAGAGGCGAAGTAAAAATCCCTACTTGGTTGACCAAGGATCGAAGTCTTTCTCCACGCACCAAGAACAAGGGATTCCCATCTAGTAGGGGAGGAATTTCGTGGACTCCAAGAGGTGTAGAAAGCCCCAGTAGAGGCGGACCACAAGACATGGGAAGAGAGGGACTCCAGACGCACAACGAAGAAGAATGAAATACAGCCGAGAATAAAAAAAGAAGAAACTCTAGCAGGAGATATAAAGAGGAGATCCTACTGTTATGGGATATGGAATTTTGAACACCTTGAAAGTAGGATCATTATTTCCTACACGGGTGGGCAGTTACACACAAAGATAATAAGGTGTTATTTAATTCCCCCTCATTAGGAAGGTTTTTCAGGATTTTTAGGAATTAATTATAGGCTTTAAATGTAATTAAAAATGGTAAAAGAATTAATTTACGTCAAAAAAAATACGTTGCGGGACTGGGACTAGAAAAAGAAAATGGAGGGATGGGTGAGGACACGGTGCCACCGTCACGGTGTCACCGTCACGGTTCCACCCTGATCGGTGCCACTGTCATGGTGCCACTTTGACCGGTTCCACTGTTTTGTTGGAGCCATATTTTGGAAAAGTAATGGACAGGGGGTGTCCGAGCCATTTCATAGAAAAATCCTAAATGATGATATTTGAAGCACTCTATAATTTCAGAATTTATTATAGACATTCCATAAATAATGAAATATTATCACTTTATATTCATTTCCAATATAAATTACATTATATTATTCATTTTATGTAATTTTATATAATATATAATTTTCGATGAATTAGAAACAATATATATTTCAATTATGTAAATAATTTACATAATATAAATATCACATATTTAATATTATTTAACCCTTCATAAAATAAATTAAAAACACCATTTTTTGTTTAAAAATTTATTTAATAAGGCACTTTATTTGAAATATTGATGATTTGAAATACGAAATCTATTTTGTGGCCTTATTTTTAAATTTATCAACATTGTACGTATTACACTTATTATTCCTTTATAAACCATTTTTACATAAAGTATACACCCTTCTATGTAATTTCAATGGTATTTTAATACTTCATTGAATATAACAGATATATATTTATTAATTGTTTTAAAAAATAAAATAAATAATTGTAAAAAAATATAATAAGTTAATTTATAAAAACATTAATAAATTAGATAAATATACAAAAACATATTTTTCCATGATTTATAATCAATTTTTAAATATTACTATTCAATTCATAATTAAAATTTTTGAGATGGTTTGGTACATATCATATATTTTGGCAAACATAAATACTAAGTCTTGATATACTTCATGAAAAAGATTATTCAGTTATATCTATCAAAAATATATTTAGATAATAAGAATCCTTCATAAGAAAAACAAGGCACGCATATATTGCATAATAATAAATAAGTTTCTTGGGAAGTCACAACATATTATATAACATCGCGGTAATATTAATCGTTCACACAATGTAATTACAGAGGGTTAAATGAGGAGTGTCTGGATATCAATAAATACAAAATACCTCCTATAAGATTATTTATTCATAACATTCATAACATACAAATATATCATATTATCACTATAGTGATACAATGATCCATTTTGATCTATGTGGGTTAGTTCTATCAACGACTATAATTTCCATATTTCATATGTTGTGAAGTATCAATCAAGTTTTTCCTTTTAGATGAAAATGTAAAATATCCAATACCATATAAAGTTTTCCAACACCATCTTATGATATCATATATCATATATCCATCCATAGAAAAAAACATAACTGTAATACTTTATGATATATAATATGATATCAATTATGATACCACATTACATAATTTTAATGAAGACTTCAAGAATCACTTGATATGGTATTACTATAATACCATTGGTGGGTTTATATATGTCGATTAACAATTAATAATTGAATTAAATTGATCAAGAAACTCAAATTCCCATGATCTACCATGGTATATTTCTTATCCCATGTATATACATGAACTAGTGAAACAATGTATATTTAATTAATGAGACAAAACTTAATCATCAAAAAATGATTGTGGTAAAGATAACATAGAGTTATCGAATGGAATCCCTCCTACACAGTGTATCCACCATCCATTATAAATGACCTTATATTTAGTTTAGACTCTCCTCATACTCAAAATGTTATAAAATCTCTCATGGACAAAGGCTGTGCGAAAAAGAGAGCTCAGTAGAATTTTAGGAAGTTCACACAAGGATTTCTCTCAAATAATCAATAAAACAACCTCCTTATATTATCCCTTGGGATATTCTTGGGAGATATTTCATTGAATAATTCATTAAAAATATATGGATAATGAAATATATATATCATGCATTTAACATTAAAAAGAAACGTTTGATTCTAAATGTGTTTAATATTATGGAATGTATAATGTTACCTAATTTGAAATAATGGTCAATATTTTATTGATTAAATATGGACTAATCTAATGTATCATATGAGTAAAAAATTAATCATACCAAATGATTCATTGAACTGTGAATTAGTTTTTCATAAAATCAATCTTTTAATGAAATCATTCATTATTTACTATATTGTATGCTTATAATATTCCTTATCATACCATACAACATAGTCTTAGTATATTCCTTTTATATTGTCTTTATGGAATATCCTCCTCATTTATATATTTACATCATGTTCTCTATGACACCTACACAACCTATGAAACCAATAACATATCCTATTGAATAACTATGTCTATTACACCCTATTAAATGGTAAGGTACATTATCTCCACACAAAAAAAATATATTGATTCTCCAATTATAGTTATTCCATCATGACATCAAACTATAACTTCTAAATAAAAAAATTAAAAAAGAACAATCAATAATATTCAAATAAATTATCTTACTAATTAATTTTATAAATATAAATCCAGAAAAAAGCAGTATTAGTGACCAATATTATCCTCTTCTACACTATCCTTGAATTAATATCCTCTCTTAACTTGAGTGCCGATTTATTTATGCCATTATTAATATATTTTTATTATTTATAAACTAGAAATTTTTAAATATTTCATTAAAAATTATTTATAATGATAAATCATTTTTCATATGTGAAATATGTTGACTAGAATTTATAGATGGAATACCTTATAGTAATCAGTAATGTGAATGATGACTACACTCTTTAAAAATAAAAATATTCAGTATTTGTAAATATAAAAATATAAATACATTCGTATAGTTTATGTAATGATTCTTAATATTTTAAGGTCAATTGATCATTATGAAACCAAATCATTCCACTGTGTGGGAAGAATTTGTGCTGGGGGTTATCATAATATGTTTAAAAAAACCAAAAATATCAACTAGTAATTTATCGTACCCATCACTTCTAATACTTCCATCATTTTTAGTATTGAGTGATACAAGTTATCCAAAACACATATGATGATGACATCAAATAATCTAGTTCACAAAAATATCCTCACCTATTATAATAGTATATAAAATATCATGAAAATTTAAATTTTCATATTTCATTACTCACCCACTATTTTCATTTGATCATATCATGAGATGATGATGAATACACATGGGTCTTCAAGGAAAATTTATTGGGGTCTTGTATCATATTTCGGAGTAGATGAATCAATGTACTTTTAATCTCTTTAACATTATGAAAGGTGTTGTCAAAAATGGTTACTAGTTTGGAATTATAGTGTTAATAATGAACCCCTCATCTAGGGAACCTATGTCAGCTAAAAGGAAGAAAAGATATTTCAAAAAAAATTAAAAATAAAATAAATAATAAATAAATTTTATTATATAAAATTGTACTGATCGAAGAGAAGACAAATAGATCAACCAGTTAACATAAAAATTTATTCATTGGTACCACATCCACTGGAAGAAGTACCCAATTATTCATATGACATATCAATATGTTTTGAAATAAAATAAGGTCAAATCAATTAAATCGTAGAAATATATTTTATATAAATGTATTAAATGTGAAATTTATTTAAATATTTATATAAATTATAGAAAACCTTAAATGATCATGAAAATTGACCATAACACCATAAAATATTTCTATGGAATATTATATATACTACTCTCATGGTACTACTATTTTTTTGTCTAGAGTTTTGTTTGGAAAATATATAATATCTAGAATCTCTCATTTAATAAGAAAAAAAATCTCCTTTTGAACATTTCATCATAAATTTCCAATTTGAATTATTGTTATCAAAATAAAATTCTCTTCTTATGATTCCAATATGAATTTCTTCTTTCATAATCGAAAATATTTATATAACATATTGTTAAAATTTAACCATGTAAATTGTAAACGGTCAAATCATAGTCAATGAACTAGATCAGAAAAATCATATGTCAAAAAATATGTCTTAATCTGTGGTTGTGGATAATAAAAATGATGTACCTCAATATACTATATTGATAACCTGCATTAACAGATGAACAACCATTACCACTATTATTCGTTATTCAATTCTCATCAAGATCACTAATGTGAAATTTAATTTTTTTCATAATGTAAATACTTATAAGGATTCATTGTAAAAAATTAACAATTAGGTAGTTGATTGAAATCTATAGTCACTGTATTAGTACTTGTTTTTTTTTGAATTTTTTTTCTGTACTCAAATTTCAATACATTTCAATCATAGTATAGAATGACAATGATCCAAAAAAATAATTTAATTATAAATAGAATAAATTATATATATGTATGTGATTGTTGAATCAATCATGAAGTAAGATTAAATAAATATATTAGATCTAATAGTTATGCATATGAACATTCTCATTTCAACTAAGTGATATATGTCCTAAATTAAAAAAAATTCAACGAAAGTAATAAATCAAATACACAAAAACATATACTATTTCAAATATATAACTTATTGTATTAATGGAATAAAAATTTAAGTGTTTAATAACATGTATCGACGACCTTGGACACCCTTTCAATTCATCATTATAAATTTTTAACCTTATATACATTTTCTTATATTCGTCTAAGAGATAGTAACTAATGTTTTTTTAACATTATTAAGATATGAAACATTGATATTAATGTATTAGTCCATCAAAAACCCATTAGTTAATGAATATTTTAGATGAGATAAATTATATAGATAACATTTCAACATATCTAGGTACCTCTTAATTAGATATTCCCACCTAAATTTCATTAGACTATAAATTATCAGTTCAGCAATCAACTAAATAGTCAAGTGGACCTCAAATAAAAAAAATAGTTATGTGTGTCTCTTAATGACATAGTTTGAGTACAATATTATGTTGTAAATTATTTTTAAATTCAATAAGCATTAATTTTTAAAAAATAAATATTATAAAAAAATTTAAATCAATACCAAAGGCTTGATAACATGGTTTTGCAGACAGTCAAGAATTCTAATTAGAATTAATAGTTAATTTATAATATGATTTTCATGGAATTTAATCGAATATAATGTCTAGATAACCGAATTAATACATTTTTAAATAGAATAAAAATAAAATTTGGGTTCCTTGATATTTTTTAAAATGAAATGAAATTTTTATTTTTATTTTTTAATTATTATATACATTGTCGCATGAATGTATTCCTTAATACCGCTAACTAATTAAAAATTTAAAAGGTTTTCCCATTAAATTTTTTGTAAATAGAAACTAATATGGAATTAATATTTCCTTTTTATTCACAAAATGGAATACTAGATATTATTGCACATTTTTTTATCAATGTACATAACATCCATATTTTTCATTCAAATCGTCAAAATTAGGTAATTGAACTAAAATAATTCAAAATTTACAAATATGATCGCACAATAAATTTTAAGTAAGAATATATTATAAGATATGATCTATTAATGTTTAATTACCATGTATATAGAAAAAAACTCATTGAATTTTTACAATAAAATTTGAACTCTTATCAATATTTTTTGGTTCGGTAATGCTGCATATTCCATCCAAATGCTGCTCTATAATGTTTTAAATCTTTTAGTAGAGAAATAAATAATTTGTTACCAATGTATGATTATTTTATATAGTTTTTAATCCATATTTATTTATTACATTTTTTATAACTAACACATGAATTCTTCTTTAATAATCTAACTTTAAATTTTTTCATATTCTAGTAAGCCATTAATTGAACATAAAAATTCAACCCAAATCTAAATATTTGCTTTAATATCTAGTAAAAATTATTCATAACTTATACTAAATATTCTCATAACTCATAAATAAATAGTTCTATATTAGCATTTTTTATCACTATGTTATATTTTTCTATTAATAAGAGGTCAAATTAATAAAATCATAGCTTCAAACATAACCCCATTGGAATTTATTTGAAACAAAGTCCTCTGATGAAATATTTTTTGTTTCACAAACCATTGATAAAGATAATATTTTTATAAATTTTACACTATAATAATAAGTTTATAAACCCACCACAACATTATTATATAGGAAATTGTAACATTTTAATATTTTTTTTTCTATTTTTACATAATTGCAAAAATGGTTTAATTTTGGAATTTAACTATTTTAATTTTATATATTATTTAGTTCATAATTTTATTATGGATATAAATTTAAAAATTACTTTATTTTTTCTTACACACATTTTGGGTTACATATCATCATTTTTTACTCAATTCTCAATCCATCATTCAGACACTCAAAATTAGCTCACAATTTAATCCTTGAAAAGTGTGCACATATCTACACATAGATAATGACTGGATCATATATCCTAAATTAAAATGCTAAAAGATATTAAATTCTACATTTTTAAATAATAAAAATGGAGGAAAAACTTTTATTAATGGGTAAATTGGGATTCCTTCATATTCAAGGCCATAAATTGGTTTGAATTTTGGGATGTGGAAGGCATATAGTCCTTATATGTAGAATAAATTCCCTGATTATGTCTGGAAAAAATCTCTCTACTCTTGTTATATGGAGTTGAAATTTTTGGGTTCGGCATTGGTAGGGTATCATATTTCAAGAACACCATAATTCCCAATTATCTCAAATAATTGGACTAACACATGGAAACATTTGGAAAAACGTTTGGAGAGAATTATTTCACCCCTCCCTATAAAAATTTATCCCTTCATCATTTCAAGGTGTTGGAAACTATCAGATATAGTTGTTTCTATTTATAATTGATTTATAAATGTTTAATTTCTTTAATATTATTTGTATTTTAGTATATTACTTGTCTTATTCATACCTTATTTCTTTTTTTACCTTATGTGCTTCTCCCACCGTGTTCCCTTCCCAACCGAAAAAAATGGAGAACTAACGTTGATGCATTCTGAAGGGAGAGAATGGTGATTTTATTGATTTAATGGTTCACTAAATCATTTTATTTTTTAAAATATGGAAATTTAGTGGTGTTTAAATCCATTATGGTGAGGTGCCTCACCATTTTCTCTACAACATAGTTCTTTATCTTATTTATCAATTATCTTGGCCTTATTTATTTGTTTCAAGCGTACGATGGACCATGGAATAACAATTGATGGTTAGAGAATAAGTATACTAGATTATAATAGGAATATCATTCCCCACAGGATGAGTTCTGGTTATATGGTAATGAAAATTATAATAGGAATGTGAGGAGTGATATATATTCATTATTAAAATTATTTGAATATTGAGAACCAATTTTGAACAATGATGCCAGTCTTCATAACATCAAGATAAAAATTTCGTTTAGTAATTCTTTTAAAAATATTCAATTTTTCATTTCCACTATTTATATAATATATTTTATTTAATTTATTTAAAACAACCCCCCCATATATATATATATTACTTTAATACATTTTAATTAGTTACAATATAATAGTTACAATAAAAAATACGTTTGTTGTAAGCAGCTTCCTTGAGATCAACTCTAGGGTCTTCCATTGTAATGAATTCTTATGTGAATAATAAATTAATTTAATATAGGTTGATGAAAAACATCTATCCTCAATTTGGTATTTCTTTGGGGATTCTATATTCTTATACTCAATATTTTTAATAAAAATGAAATAAAAAACAAATAATGTAGAAATAAGGAGAGATTTATTTCATATCATTGTTTCTTTAGATTATACATTTCTTTAGTAATTTTTCATATGCATGGACTATTACATAGTTTTCTTGTTAGAAAAGAAAATTAATGTTATATATGGAAAAACATTCCTTTTTTATTATAAATAATTTCAAAATTATTTAAAAATCAAGCAAGAATGTAGAATCGCAGACATATGATGTTGAGGATGTTAAATTAATATGGATAGAATGGAAAAAAATAAAATATGAGGCGAATTAAAAGCCTATTATAGCTATATTTAATTATTGATGAACTTGTTGGAGGCATGGAGGGGATATATGAAGATCCAATCATCTCTCCTTGTCCATTGCTTGGTGGGGTTTCTAAAGATGCCTTGCTAGTTGATACAACGGTTTTGCGAACTAGATTATTTCAAAAAACAGTGGTTAGATTTTGATGAAAAAAAAGGATTTTCATCCTCCAATTTTTAGAAATAAGAATCAATATATCTCTACATATCTCTGTCTATAGAATAAGATGAAGGAAATCCTATTGAGATATAATTTCTAGAGGTATTTATTAAATAGATCTATAATTAATCTACTTTAAATTAAGGGGAGTATTACATTTTTTATTGTAATTTTTTAAATTCTGTTAAAATTAAAAATCTCACTAATATTTCCCTTCTTAAAATTATGGATGCATAAAATTCACCCATACGAACCCTTAAAGAGGTCATCAATGCTGTATATAAAGAGGAATAATAAGAGGAAAAAGTCTTCATCCTTCCCGAATAATTCATGTTGTACCGAATTTCAATGGGGAAGCTGATGGACTCTTTTATTGGTTACTCAATGAATTTTATAATATGAATAGAAATGGAATAAACAATTTATAAGGATTTATATGAAAAAAATCATCCACATTCATATTGGATTAAACCAATGTAACTCTTAGAATATAGTTTTTAAAAACCTAGCACCTATTTGGGAGTCAAACATAAAATTATCCACTTTCTTTACCATATATATTTCATTTTATTTAGATTTATCAATTTTATTTATTTTATACTTTTATATATAAATTGGTAGCATCTAGGAGGCTAACTAAAGGCCCTCACTTAAACAATAAATCTAGTTGTGTCCTTAATTTTATAAATTTTGTTTCCTAGCCAATTAAAATGATACATGATATTTTTTCTCTAATATGAACAAAAAATTATAGTAAATGGAATAATTGTGCGGGAATTTCAATATATTTTTAGTAAAAGTTTTCTCTTTGATTTTGTCTTTCATGTTTTTCTTTTCATTTTGAATATGTTTTTTGGATTATTGAGCAGAGTATAATAATTGGGATAACTAATAACCTACTAGTATTTCTAGAAAAATTATTTATTTTAATTCTTTAGAATTTAAATTATTGCGTTATATATTTGTATTCAAATTTTTTATCTTTTCATTTGATAATATTTGATTTATTATAAAATATATGTACACTTTTGTCATCCAAATTGAAAATATTACAATACCTAAGATGTTTCTAAATTTTTTTTACATTGTATTCAAATTTACCTTTTTCATGAGAGTCTTTATATTATTTTTAGGATGAAGCATAATATTGTTTTCCCTTTTTCAAAGTTCTTATTGTTCCTAGAATGTGTCAGGTATGAGTGAGGCACAACATTGAATTATATTTTTACATTGAACACTTATTTTGGACTATCTTTTCATATGAACTTTATTAGAAACATATAATATTGTAAATACCTTGTTATGAATCCACATTAAAATCCATTTATTCATTTCCTACCTGATCTTGAAGTTAAGTACATGATTACTGTTGAACTAAATTGTGGGGGAAAGAGAGTATGACCTATATATTTCATTCCAAAATAATATATTTGAGGTAAAATGGATTAAAGTTTGGTATATTTATTATTACTTTGGTGGATGAAATTACAATATGTGAAGGGAGACTATTATCCCAAATTTAATTATAATGTAGGTAACATAGTTCACCTATTTTTAAGATCAAAATGCGCCCCTCTTGTTCCAAAAAACATGATTATAAAGTGAAAATTCATATCATAATTCAAGAAGAAAAAATGCAAAAAATGGTGAAAAGATGGTAGGAATTTATTATTGATGTTGAAATTATAAGTATTAACATCCCATGTATTGAAAAATGTGATTCATCTTTGAGCTTATTGAGGAGAACGTCATTCTTGAGAAAACCCGTTTTCATTAATCTACATCACTTTAGAGTCTAACACTCCTCATTCTACCTTTGATAATTTTACATTTAAAATATTCCCACCCAAAACCTCATAGAAACACATGTAATTTTCTTCATGATTGACACATTTTGGACTACATAAATTGGAGATAATATGACTATTGAAATCTTACAAAATTTATCATGTACTTGAGAATTAGAAATACTCTATTGAAAATCCTTGAATGAAGAGAGAAGTAGTTTTATAGGGAGGTATAACTAATATGAACATTGGTATTATCCTAATATTTAATGGATTTTTATTATTTTTATAGATTTATGTTATTTTTATCCATGTATGAGGAATGATATTTCCACAACTAGGATAATTGATCTATGTTGTCATTTAAGCATTGGGATGTTCGTTTTGACATAAGTATTAGATGACTTCCGAAGAGTGAAATGGTAAATTTTGGTTGAGTTATGAAGCTAGTATTTTGATACATTTAAAACTATAATTAAATGTTTCTACAACAAAAATTGTGTAAATATATATGAAATTGTCACTTTTTTATGTTTTTTTTGTTTTTTTATTATAATAGAAAAAATATCCTTCTTTATTATTTTAACTATTTTAATTTAATTTTTTATTTTGGCCATAAATAGTCTTACACTATTTAAAATTGTTGAATTAATTTCTTTAATAAATAAAACATCGTGGGTTACATTTATACTTTTAAGAGACAAAATTAATTCCATCATATAGGGGCCTAGAATCATCTCAATATTAAGGTCTCAAAAAGTGTGCATGAATCTCGACATATTTAATGATAGTCTAATATATCCATAATTAAAATACTAAAATAGATTAAATTTTACATTGATCATCAATCAATCTTTATTAATTACTTTTCCTACTATTTTTGCTCATGATTACTTCATATAAAATGCCATAAATGAAATGGAAATTGGTTGTGTGGAATATATAGATTCTATCATGCCAAAATAATTTCCAATGTAAATCAAGAATAACTCCCTGAATCCTTATCCAATGATTTATAAATTTTTTTTGGTAAAGAGGGGAGAGTTTTTTAAATAACTTTTAATAACCATATAGTTCCCAATTCATTCATGTAATGGGGATAACACACAGAAACATTCAGAATATACTTTGGGAGTGAATTCTTCAACCCCTCTCCCTATAAAAATGTATTTTCTCTTCATTTAAACTGGTTGGGAACTCGAGGGGAATCCATTATTATCCATTTTAAGTATATTTTTGTTATTTTATTTTGTATAATAGTATTTTCCTATCCATATATTACTCTTCTCCTTTATAATTCATTTATTTTGTTTTTAATTTTATGTGTTCACTTCCATTTTTCCCTTATCAACTCCATAAAAAATGGGGAAATAACATCGACACCTGTTCTAGTGACAGAATTGTGGTTTGATTGAGATTCTTGTTCTTTAATTAATTTTTTATTCATTTTTTGAAATTTCAATAGAGGTTATGTCAATTATGGTATTTTTTCACCCATTTCTCAACCACTTAGTTCTTATTCTCATTTATCAATTATCCTTCCCTTCACTATTTGTGTTAAGAATATGCTGCAACATGTCATGAGTAGTGATGTTCAACGAAGAGGATTCCATTATGAATTTAGAGAGATCATTAATCTATATATAGTTTTCCTGATATGGGGTGATAAAAATTAAAATTAGAAGCATAGGTGTTGTAGAGACCCGTAGCTTGACGTACATGGACATTACATTACATTTGAGGAATACTTAGTACATAAAAAACACACACACACAAGGATCGTAATAGTTTAGTGTATTTGGAAACTTGGAACGTAATCTTCTAATCGTGGTGAAAGATCTTCAAAATCTCCCATAAAGATCTACCTTTTTTTCTACCTAAAACCTTTCTTTATATCCTGGGGAAAAGAAAACATAAAAGGGTGAGCTCAAATGCTCAGTAAGGGTAAACAAAAGAAATATCAATCACATCATATACATAAGCACATAACTTTTGGAAATCTTAACCTGCAAAAGAGATCATAATTTCATAACATGGGGTAAATCATGGCAGTGAAATGTAATCACAATAATCATAACATAAAACATGAAACTTTGTGGCATTCACACATAATCATAGAGAATCATTTCTTGTTAGTCAAGACTCATTGCCAAGACTATCTTAGTGGACAAAGTCCCTTTCTGAATCGAGTAACCCTCGTTTCAGTCCTGTTTCACTGAACCGGTATAACCTACCGTTCCAGCCCTGTCTATCTCATGAGATATAAAATATTTACCCAATGCATTGGAGGGAGATATAGGTCCCACCCATCTTATAATGAATCCTTTCTTATGTGTGCCACATAATCATAAACCATACATCATAGCGTAACACATGTAATAAAAATGGGATTCTTAAACAACATGACATCATAAAACAATTCATATAAGATAAAGGAATTCATAAAAATATTTCCATCACAACATAATCAAACCAATGTAATAATAGGGACAAAAACAGAACCCTTTTATTATCTTAGATGGATAATAATTTTGATAAAATAATTGAACTCCATTCTTGAGGAAAATATCCTTTCTACTTCAAAAACATTTTTCCTTTCATAACATGTCATACGACTTTAAAATAAAAGAATTTGATTAAAAATAAACTTGAAAACTTGTAAAGGAAGTTTCTTGGAAATAATGTTTTAAAAATCCATTCATGTTGTATAAGTTAAAAAAAACATTCTTTCGTACTTTTGTCGGAAAAGTCAAAAAAGTACCTCGCACGAAAAACGACAAAAGATTCCTTTCATATCTTTTACTAAAAACTCACCGAAGGGTAAAATAGGTTTTAAACAATTTTAGGTGAATGGAAATAGCATTTCATATTGAGTAAGCATGGATGTGGATGATAAAATACACCCCAGTAAATTTCAAAGTATAAACAATCTCGGATAAAAATGAGATTGTGATATTTCCCCTTACCTTAGGTCTGATTTGCTTCGTAAGTGTCCGAACCTATGGTATAATGATTTAAATCATGTTATTGACTTATTCCAGAATCATATTAATTGTTATTATATCATATATGGTCCACTTATAACTTTATATTACCCGTTCTTTTGTAAATTCATGTTAAAGTAGCGTTTTGGGTAAAATCGCTTCATTTGTCATTCGTGTTTTTAACTTGTAATTATTCATATGATTACTTAGATAATGATTACTTAATTCCAGAATATAAAACATGATTTATATATATATATTCAGAATATACATATATAATAAATCAGTAAATGGAAAGAAATACACCGTTCATGGAGACGGTAGTCTGTACGTACGCATGAACGCTGTTTTCATTTCCTTTTTGAATTGAATGAAATTAAGTAGAAGACAAACATAAATATAAATAATTAAAGTATCATTATTAGGTCATATATTTCATTATTACTTATTATATATACTTTATAATCACTCATGAATGGTTAATCATTGAGAATGAATCTCATCGCGTCGTGGAGACGGTAGTCCGTACGTACGCACGAGCGATGATTTCATTCCCATGGTCGTGGAATTGTGTTGAAGTGTATGTATACTATTTCAGTATCAATATAAATTTTTAATAATCATATATAGTTACTCATTATACCTTTATACCCATCCGATTAAGGTGGTGGTGGAAAATAGATTACACCACGGCGTGGAGACGGTATTCCGTACGTACGCACGCGCGGTGATTTCCTTTTTCCGTAGGATGGATAGAAGGTTAATTAGAGTTGTTTAATATTTATAATAACATATCAGTATTTAATTAATACTTATGTTATTACTTTATCATGAAACAACTAAAGAAGAAGAAGTTGAAGAAGAAAGAAATTGAAAAGATCGGTAATGAATATTACCTCTTCTTTGAAACGCCTTTTTGAATCCTTCACTTAGGGAACTAAGATTGGTCTTTGAAGAAGACCAGCACCTCTAGGATTATTCTAGGGATGTGGAGAAGAGATTTTGGCAGGGGTTGGCCGAGCTTGAGTGCTCAAATTGGTGTGAGGAGGAGGGGGAGGAGGTTCCCTTTTATAAGGGAGGAGAGGGGCACCTTAGGAATATCTCAAAATATTATTTTATATTAAAGTCAAAATCGGTTTATAATGGTTCCAAAGGGTCTTATTTCGAAGCTAAAGTGGGGATGGGTCGAAATCCTATCAACCAATAGGATTTAGAAAAGTTTAGGGTATTATTTTAACCTTATCAATTAGATTTTAACTCTAAGTTAAATAATTTCACTTTTACCGTGTCTTTTTGTTTTCTTTCACTATATGGTTAATACACTTACTATAACATGAAAAACGAACCCCAAATTGTTTATTATATATATATCCTTATCTAAGTCATTTGTCCGAACCTTATATTTTTAGGAATAAAATAACAATTAATAATATAAAATTTGATTTAAAAACTATTTTGTGCCAATTTTGACACTATTTGATATATGATTTTTTTTAAAGTCATAACAGATTTATATGTTCAAACCAAGTTGATTAAATCAACACTAATATATCATAGTAACCTAGAAAATTAGTGGAATTCATAAAAAGTCTTAAATTACATTTATTTTGGTATTTATAATATCAATTATGTCAATATTTCATTAATAAGATAATTACTGCATCATCTTTGTGTCATAAATAAATTAAATTATTTGATGTCTAAAAATTACAAATAAAATAACACCATGTAGGAAATCTTTTTAGCTTTCTAATGAATATTTACAATCATATTTATCTTATGTAAAACCACATATTAAAAATTATTTAGTAAATATACTTTGATTTTAACTCTTTTAACTCTTCTTTGAATTAAATAATAATAAATGTCCTAATCTAATCCAAGTGGGCCTAAATGATAATATTTTACACTTAAGGTTGTTTTTGGTCGAGATACACTTGTCCAATAGAATTAGGACATGTGTTAGGGTAATATTAATATCATTCCTACCCATAATTACCCTATTTACTTTTAACCGTGGTAAATAAAAGTAAAAAGTTACTATTCACCAAAAATTATTTTCATCTCATTGAACCACATTTTACTTACTGATATCAACCGTGTCTCTCAGATTTTTGAAATTCCATTCACAGAAGCGGTAAAATTAAGTTTTATGAAAAATTCAGTTTTTTAACTACCACTTAGTAGTTTCACTATTCATCAAAAATTGATGTTTTTCAGAACAATGCCAAAATTTCATCCTAAGCTATATTTCATATTCCGAATTCAAAAATGAAGTCTATTTTACCAAATTCATAACATAGAAGTTGCATTAATTAATTTTATAATTAAATCCCGCTGTTAAAACAAATAGCGTGTTTTTAAGAAACAATATCTATCAAAAGATTGACACTTGTTTATGTCTGGTTTAAATGTGAAATTACATCCAATGACCAACATTGTATTAAATTGTAAAAATATATTCTAAATATACTTTAAAACCACTCAAATTAATAATTTATCACTATTAATTATTTTGATTAAAAAAGTTTTTTTAATTATAATTTAGTAATTTTCACTATTCATTAGAATATGAAAGTTATCCGAAAAGTACCAAAATTTCACCTTAGGCTAAATTTGATACTCCGAATCCAAAAATGAATTCAATTTTGAAAAATAAAACGTAAAAAATTTCAAAAAGTGGTTATTACTATTCATAACGGCTAGTTTTAATAATATCTTAATAGCATATCGTTGTTTAGCGAAACTCGGTGTTGCGTACAACACACACTATCGTGGAAGGTCGCGATTGCGTATAATTCAAGCCAGGTCAGATATGTGTATTGTGAAAGCTCCTTTTGGTGTAGCGTATAACACAAGACATTAATAAAATTAAAAAGAATATTTTTCATAAAATCTCGGGCTGTTACATTCTACCCCCCTTAAAATGAATTTCGCCCTCGAAATTCGTCGGGGTTATAAATGGTTTACTATTCGAAAGTTTCTTTAATATAAACCCACATCGTAAAAAGGAATACCAAAACTTGGCTTTAAAAACTAAAGTATGAAATGTAACGATTAACCAAATAAACTAATCATTGGGTTTCCACATAGGTGAAAATATGGATATGGAAGAGAAATCTAACCATCATGTTCTGCTGGAGAGTGGTAGAGAACATGGCAATGGAAAATCCAGAAATCACAAATCCATAAATTTGTGACGATCTAAGGTACCATCTGATTCATCAGGTATAATATCACTAGGACAACATTTTTGGTTTTCAAGATCATTTCCCTAAAGTTGAAAATTTGAATTAGAATAAATAATTTCTTTATTTTGGTACAATCTCACTGTTGTTCATGCCTTGAACAATTTACACTTCATCTCTTGAATAAATGAAGTTGAATTTGTTATTCGTGAAGTGTTAGCAGATCATGTGATAGAATGACGGGTCATTCCATCTGTCTCAAACAAAAGGTTAACAAAAAGTATATACATAAGTCGATCTATAGTGAGATTAATCATATATGGTTCCTAAAATGGACTTATACTTCATATATCATACTGGTTAATATAATAAAACTAGTTTCTACTAAACAGGGACTTCATGTATGCCAGTGGTAGGCGATAAAGGCTAGTCGCACTTCGGTTGTGGGTTCGATTCCCACAGCCTTGTCCGACGCGATGGGTTGTCGCCCGTCCTACAGGTTGTCCTTTTTCTAAAGCTATATTAATATAACATCCCATCAATAATATCGAAAAACGTTTTATCCTAACTTATGTCCAACATAATCCATTCTAATCTTTAGGCTTATCCATAATACTGCAGTCCACTCTCATAACATAGTGAAAATGATTACCAGAGATTTAATACCATCGTTGATCCCCATATATCATAAGATATGTTTTGTTGGTCACATTCCAAACATTCAAAGTCCTTAATCATGTATTCTCTTGAATACCTTAGTGAAAACATGAATTCAGTTTAAAGTTAACACATTCCTCATACCAAAATCCTCAAAATTCTATATACTCAAACCATAATATCACTTAGTCCTTATATCAATCATGAGCTCATGAATACTATTAAACATTTCATTTTCTCGTTTTCCCTTCATTATGCGCATATCATCTTATTTCCAAAAAAAATATCTCAATCACTTTGAATACCACATCAATAAATATTGCAATACTCAATGATACAACATTATTTTGGAATCCCATTACATAAACACTTAATCATTCCACCACATCGTTGTCATATTCAACATTGCCAATAGTGATCGCATGTGACTTCCCTTTGTCCTTTGCCTTCAATGGTTGCTCATGTTGATCATCACTAACCCTTTGATTAGGGCCTTTATTAGCATAATGCCACATTTCCTTGCACTTGAAGCATTTAAGTGTTGGTGGTGCATTCTCTGCAGTGTTTGCTTTATTCACATCATTAGAAACCCTTTTTCCATTACTTCGACACTCAGTTGCTAGATGACCTTCTTTTCCACACTTAAAACATTTTCTAGTCCCTTTAAGACATTCTCCACCATGCTTCTTTCCACACGTTGTGCCTAAGGAATCAGTCATCTTCTTTTCACCATTATTCTGAGATTTCTCCTTGAACTCCATCTTTCGTTTCTTGTCAAAACCATGAGATGGATATGTAACACCAACTTCCATTTCTACCTTGATAGCACAACGCACAATTTCTTCATAGGTACTGAAGTCTCTTATAGCTAATGCCCTTCGAAGACTTGGTTTTAAGCCACTGAAAAATCGATCAACTTTACTTTCAGGTTGGATGATAATGCCAGATGCATACCTTGCAAGTCTTGTAAAATTCGCTTCTTATATACCAACAGATTCATCATCCTTTTGCTTCAGGTCAAGAAACTCGTTTTCCATCTTTGTTCTAAGAATACGAGGGAAGTACTTACTGAAAAACAAGTTCTTGAGCTCGTCCCATTCCATGGACTCAATTTCATCTCTTGGCCACGTATTCTTGATAAGATTCCACCATTGATCAGCTTCACCTTCCAAACGATATACTGCTAAGATGACTTTATCATGTTCAGAACATTGAAGAACTGAAAATATCTTTTCAGTGGTACTGATCCATTGTTCAGCAACAAGTGGATCAGAATACCCACTGAAAGAAGGTGGACGTTGCCTCATGAAGGACTCAATAGAATATTGTTCCCTTCTCTGCTCATTTGGAAGTCCAGAATGATTCATAGCTTGTGTAAGTATAGAAATAAGATTTTCCACTCCATCTCCCATAACATTTTCGTGTTCAGGAGGACAATCATTGCATTGCCCATTGCATTGATCAACACGGTTCCTTCGGGTTCCAGCCATCGTCTAAAACCCAAAAAGAATAGTGTGAGAGGCAAAAATCATGCTAGGGAAAACAACATAATAAAGGGGAAGTACCTTCAATATCTAACATCTTAGGTTTAATTCTATGATCGTTAGCGTAGTTCTAGTACTATAACCTATACGTATACTTAACCTTAGGGACATCCCTAGACATACCGTAGAAATATCTCTAGGGATCTCACTAACGTTTTTGCATCCTAGTTTCCAAAGGTTGACTAAACCTTTCCTCTAATACCAACTGTAGAGACCCGTAGCTTGACGTACATGGAAATTACATTACATTTGCGGAATACTTAGTACATAAAAAAACACACACACAAGGATCGTAATAGTTTAGAGTCTTTGGAAACTCGGAACGTAAACTTCTAATCGTGGTGAAAGATCTTCAAAATCTCTCATAAAGATCATCCTTTTTTTTACCTAAATCCTTTCTTTATATCCTGGGGAAAAGAAAACATAAAAGGGTGAGCTCAAATGCTCAGTAAGGGTAAACAAAAGAAATATCAATCACATCATATATATAAGCACATAACTTTTGGAAATCTTAACCTGCAAAAGAGATCATAATTTCATAACATGGGGTAAATCATGGCCGTGAAATGTAATCACAATAATCATAACTTAAAACATGAAACTTTGTGGCATTCACAAATAATCATAGAGAATCATTTCTTGTTAGTCAAGACTCATTGCCAAGACTATCTTAGTGGACAAAGTCCCTTTCGGAATCGAGTAACCCTCGTTTCAGTCCTATTTCACTTAACCGGTATAACCTACCATTCCAGCCCTGTCTATCTCATGAGATATAAAATCTTTACCCAATGCATTGGAGGGAGATATAGGTCCCACCCATCTTATAATTAATCCTTTCTTATGTGTGCCACATAATCATAAACCATACATCATAGCGTAACCCATGTAACAAAAATGGGATTCTTAAACAACATGACATCATAAAACAATTCATATAAGATAAAGGAATTCATAAAAATATTTCCATCACAACATAATCAAACCAATGTAATAATAGGGATAAAAACAGAACCCTTTTATTATCTTAGATGGAAAATAATTTTGATAAAATACTTGAACATAATTTTTGAGGAAAATATCTTTTCTACTTCAAAAACATTGTTCCTTTCATAACATGTCATACGACTTTAAAATAAAAGAAGTTGATTAAAAATAAAATTGAAAACTTGTAAAGGAAGTTTCTTGGAAATAATGTTTTAAAAATCCATTCATGCCGTATAAGTTAAAAAACACATTCTTCGTACTTTTGTCGGAAAAGTAAAAAAAAGTACCTCGCACGAAAAACGATAAAAGATTCCTTTCATATCTTTTACTAAAAACTCAACGAAGGGTAAAATAGGTTTTAAACAATTTTAGGTGAATGGAAATAACATTGCATATTGAGGAAGCATGGATGTGGATGATAAAATACACCCCAGTAAATTTCAAAGTATAAACAATCTCGGATAAAAATGAGATTGTTATATTTCCCCTTACCTTAGGTCCGATTTGCTTCGTAAGTGTCTGAAACTCCTGTATAATGATTTAAATCATGTTATTGACTTATTCCAGAATCATATTCATTGTTATTATATCATATATGGTCCACTTATGACTTTATATTACCCGTTCTTTTGTAAATTCATGTTAAAGTAGCGTTTTGGGTAAAATCGCCTCATTTGTCATTCGTGTTTTTAACTTGTAATTATTCATATGATTACTTAGATAATGATTAATTAATTCCAGAATATAACACATGATTTATATATATATATTCAGAATATAAATATATAAGAAATCAGTAAATGGAAAGAAATACACAGTTCATGGAGACGGTAGTCCGTACGTACGCATGAACGCTGATTTCATTTCCTTATTGAATTGAATGGAATTAAGTAGATGACATACATAAATATAAATAATTACAGTATCATTATTAGGTCATATATTTCATTATTACTTATTATATATACTTTATAATCACTCATGAATGGTTAATCATTGAGAATGAATCTCATCGTGTCGTGGATACGGTAGTCCGTACGTACGCACGAGCGATGATATCATTCCCATGGTCGTGGAATTGTGTTGAAGTGTATGTATACTATTTCAGTATCAATATCAATTTATAATAATCATATATAGTTACTCATTACCCCTTTATACCCATCCGATTAAGGTGGTGGCGGAAAATAGATTACACCACGGCGTGGAGACGGTATTCCGTACGTACGCACGCGCGGTGATTTCCTTTTTCCGTAGGATGGATAGAAGGTTAATTAGAGTTGTTTCATATTTATAATAACATATCAGTATTTAAGTAATACTAATGTTATTACTTTATCATGAAACAACTAAAGAAGAAGAAGTTGAAGAAGAAAGAAATTGAAAAGATCGGTAATGAATATTACCTCTTCTTTGAAACGCCTTTTTGAATCCTTCACTTAGGGAACTAAGATTGGTCTTTGAAGAAGACCAGAACCTCTAGGATTATTCTAGGGAAGTGGAGAAGAGATTTTGGCAGGGGTTGTCCGAGCTTGAGTGCTCAAATTGGTGTGAGGAGGAGGGGGAGGAGGTGCCCTTTTATAAGGGATGAGAGGGGCACCTTAGGAATATCTCAAAATATTATTTTATATTAAAGTCAAAATCGGTTTATAATGGTTCCAAAGGGTCTTATTTCGAAGCTAAAGTGGGGATGGGTCGAAATACTATCAACCAATAGGATTTAGACAAGTTTAAGGTATTATTTTAACCTTATCAATTAGATTTTAACTCTAAGTTAAATAATTTAACTTTTACCGTGTCTTTTTGTTTTCTTTCACTATATGGTTAATACACTTACTATAACATGACAAACAAACCCCAAATTGTTTATTATATATATATCCTTATCTAAGTCATTTGGCTGAACCTTAGATTTTTAGGAATAAAATAACAATTAATAATATAAAATTTGATTTAAAAACAATTTTGTGCCAATTTTGACACTATTTGATATATGATTTTTTTGAAAGTCATAACAGAATTATATGTTCGAACCAAGTTGATTAAATCAACACTAATATATCATAGTAACCTAGGAATTCATAAAAAGTCTTAAATTACATTTATTTTGGTATTTATAATATCAATTATGTCAATATTTCATTAATAAGATAATTACTGCATCATCTTTGTGTCATAAATAAATTAAATTATTTGATGTCTAAAAATTACAAATAAAATAACACCATGTATGAAATCTATTTAGATTTCTAATGAATATTTACAATCATATTTATCTTATGTAAAACCCTATATTAAAAATGCTTTAGTAAATATACTTTGATTTTTACTCTTTTAACTATTCTTTGAATTAAATAATAATAAATGTCCTAATCTAATCCAAGTGGGCCTAAATGATAATATTTTACACTTAAGGTTGTTTTTGGTCGAGATACACTTGTCCAATAGAATTAGGACATGTGTTAGGGTAATATTAATACCATTCTTACCCTTAATTACCATATTTACTTTTAACCGTGGTAAATAAAAGTAAAAAGTTACTATTCACCAAAAATTATTTTCATCTCATTGAACCACATTTTACGTACTGACATCAACCGTGTCTCTCGGATTTTTGAAATTCCATTCACAGAAGCGCTAAAATTATGTTTTATGAAAAATTCAGTTTTTAACTACCACTTAGTAGTTTCACTATTCATCAAAAATTGATGTTTTTCAGAACAATGCCAAAATTTCATCCTAAGCTATATTTCATATTCCGAATTCAAAAATGAAGTCTATTTTACCAAATTCATAACGTATAATTTTCATTAATTAATTTTATAATTAAATCCCGCTGTTTAAACAAATAGCGTGTTTTTAAGAAACAATATCTATCAAAAGATTGACACTTGTTTATGTCTGGTTTAAATGTGAAATTACATCCAATGACCAACATTGTATTAAATTGTAAAAATATATTCTAAATATACTTTAAATCCACTCAAATTAATAATTTATCACTATTAATTATTTTGATTAAAAAAGTTGTTTTTAATTATAATTTAGTAATTTTCACTATTCATCACAATATGAAAGTTATCCAAAAAGTACCAAAATTTCACCTTAGGCTAAATTTGATACTCCGAATCCAAAAATGAATTCCATTTTGAAAAATAAAACTTACAAAATTTCAAAAAGTGGTTATTAATATTCATAACGGCTAGTTTTAATAATATCTTAATAGCATATCGTTGTTTAGCGAAACTCGGTGTTGCGTACAACACAAGCTATCGTGGAAGGTCGCGATTGCGTATAATTCAAGCCAGGTCAGAGATGTGTATTGTGAAAGCACCTTTTGGTTTAGAATATAACACAAGACATTAATAAAATTAAAAAGAATATTTTTCATAAAATCTCTGGCTGTTACAGGTGTGATAGGTCTTGATCACTACATTGAGATGAATATTGAGAACCAATTTTGAATAATGATTTCAATCACTGTTAACTATTGCTAATTTTTTTATTCATTAAACTAATAATTTTTTTTATTTCATTTCATATATATAAAATATTTATATTTCATGCACCTCAAACAAACCCCCCTACCTATATTAGTTTAATATATTTATATTAGTTATAATATAATACTGACAATGGAATATAATCAGTGTTCCAAGTATCCTACTTGAGATAAACCCTATGGTGTTCCACTATAGTTAATTATTAGATAAATGATAAATTAATTTAATTTTTGTTCAAAAAAACTGTAATCATCAACCATAAACCTATATTTTTTTAAACCAATATATTTTGATCTTAGTCTAACATTCTGACATTCTGGTGAAAATTATAAGTATCTTTAATAAAACAATTTCCTTACCAAATAAATTTTTAGTACTGTTAACTTATTAATTTGCTTTTTTATTATATATTTCACATTATTAATTTAATTATTTTATAAAATATAAATAATCTCTTCAACATTTTATTTAGTGAGAATTAATACATCTATATCATGGTGATCTAGATACCAAAACACAAGACCCAACCACCAATAATCTAAATACTCTTTTTGACCTCATTTAATATTGACCTAGATGAGTTATAGATTGTACAAGGACTATGAATAAAATCTATTATATAAAACCAACACAATTGTTGGGACACAAATGAATGGCCTTATATGGGAAACATAATATGGCATTCAATAAGAGATCTTGGTAGTTTGACCCGATAATCATCACTCAAAAGGGACTTGTTTTTTAAAAAATTACAAATAAACTCTCAAATGTGATGTATGGAAATTTATTTAAGTTCTTTAAGTGTAAAAACTCCATGGTAAATTAAAATGTGCATAATTTATTGTATCCTATATATAATTCAGTACATACACCGTCTTGATTTTTAATGAATTTTTATGATTCTCTATCTAAAAAATGTGGACAACTCCGACCAACATCAAGGTTTTTAAATGATACCCTAATAAATAGTGTTACAACCAGGTCCTGGTGACATCACAGACACCCCGCCTTAACATGGTCATCGGGTCCTGACCAACCAGGTACCACCAATTGCCCCGCAGACATGTGGGGCCCACCCAAGGGTTCACCCATGTGCCCAAATGGATCATCTGATTAATGACTATCCCCACATGCCAACACATGTCCTTTAGAGTGTGTTTTTTCGTCACTCACACACACCATGGGAAACTTTCTAGAAGGTCTCCCATCCTGATCACTACTCCAGGCCAAGCATGCTTAACTGTGAAGTTCTAATCAGACATGCTCCCGAAAAGGAAGGTGAACCTTGTTGACATGAGTCATATGATTTAGTAATTTAACCATTTATCATTTAGGGGTGTTAAAAATAGTATTATCATATGCCATATTTATTTGCAGGTAGATATCATTAATTATTGAATGTAATCATGTTCAGAATTTTTGTTTTTTTAACATTACTAAAAAAATAAGGTGTTTAATAGTGTATGTTTGAGGTATGTCCATGAGGGATATGCATGAACTATAAGACCAAGGATCAAAACTTATTGTTAGAATGAATAAAATTGATTTTAAATAAATTAAATGATAAATAAAACTAAAATTAAACGGTTTCAAAATAATCATGTAAAATAGATGAAATGTATTAATTTAAATGGATGGTTAATAATGGATGACTACCTCATTCATTCATTAACTAGTTGAATATGTTTTATATAGTATCATTCTATGTTCATTGATTTCTTATTTTCAAGTCTATATATTATTCCAAAACTAGTATAAATCTCGTAGTTGGAGAGGTGAATTATTTTGAGTTCATTGTCATTAATTTTATAAGAAAGAAGACCAATCTAGGACACTATTGATATCCAATTTTCTCAACAATTTTGGATTTCATACATTAAAAAATCATATTATAAATTAAATATTAAGGACTAATATTAATATAAGAGTCTCAAATATATTATAAAAATACTATTCAAAATAAATAGAGAAATTTAAACACACATGCATATACACATGATGCCTTACCCCATAAGACACTAACCACTCATGGATTAATGAATATTAATCATATTCTACTTGACTATATTATAAACTGACTAAATAAAATTAATTAACTCCAATTGGAATAAATGATATTAAAAAATTAAATAGCATACTTGAATCAATGATCAAATCAATAAAAGGAAAATTTGTGGTGTGTAAAAGTACCTCATGAGACTAAGAAATTCAGAACAAAATTGATAATCTTGTTAAATATTCATATAAATATAATATTTATAGACTAATTCTAAATAATGGTGTAATTAAATATATCAAGTTAGTATTATATATATCAAGGATTTATGTTCTTATATAACCACCTATTGTAGCATCATCATGACATAAGGGATAGTGTTGTGGAATGCTGTATATATGTCTCGCCATCAATATCTAAATCTATCAAATATCACAATGTACTGTTCCAAGTAATCATCAAAACCATATCATCTCATACCATTCCTAGGATAGTAATACCTTGAATACAAATAAGTATTTGTATGATTTTAAATGGATTCCCTTTCTATATTTTCCTCTATAGTTCACAACATCATAATATATAGTGTAGTTCAACAAAAAATTGATTCTATAAGGGGTAATGACATGAAATTTCACTGAAGTGTAGATATATATCACATAATTACATGATTTATCAACTTGGTCCAGTAAAACTCCTCCCACGTTATACGTTCACTCTTATGGTCACCTCATTTATAAGAATGTGTGTCTGTTCCACCTATTGTGGGTCTCTGGTGGTGTTGACCAATTTCAGGACTATATATCCTCTACTATAGAAAACTGATAAAGATACACAAACTAACCTAATTATATATTGGTAAAAGTCCATAGACACACCTCTTGTACATTAGTGGCTAGTATATTGTCATTGTGAAAATGATAATACTAATGGTATATGATTAACAATCTATAGAAGTTGTAAACATGAATTAAGGATAATATAGACTCCAACTTTGATTTTCGGAATAACCCTCAGTGTGGTCAGAATTTAATTAGGTAAACATATGTATATTCATGTAGATTACATACCCAATGTGTATTGGGGAATAAAAAAATTCAAAAACTATCGGAACAAGAATGTATAACATATTATAGACTAAAAAATTGATAATGTCAATAGATAGGGTAAACGTTAAAATAAATCCATTTATATACTAAGTGTGCCACCATAATTCTACTTAAAGAGATTAATATGAGAATACCCAATGTATAATACCCCATGAAATGTAATATATATACAACTGCTTCCATATTCTCCCCAAAAAGACCAAATTAATTGACCATAACACTAAATCCCATGCATCGTGTCCACCACTGGTTTTTTGTGCTCATCTCTAATTTATAGAACTTTTCATTTACCTAGTTTGTGGAAACCAAGGTCTACATGTATTCCCAAGGGATCCCATATAGTGTGTGAGGCAAATATTTCATATGGAAGCAACCACATGACCATATCTAGTCTCCAATAAGAAAAGGGTGCTATGTATGAATATAATATTAGTATGTAAGAAAGTTTTCTTGTAAAAAATTGAACGTGATATTAAAAATAAAATATCAAAAGAAATCATCTTAAAATATTCTTTTAATATTTTTCATCCACATCAGACTATCATACATTCAGTATTTCTTGGAATCTAGAAGGGAAACATATGCACCATCAAGAACCATCTCATCAGAGATAAATGACTTAATCCATACTCTATAGAATACAACCTATATATATATATATATATATATGTGTGTGTGTGTATTTATTTATGTATATGTATGTATATGTGTTTGTATATATCTTAGGTAGGAGTATATACTCACTCTAACCTAGGAAGATAACTATCTCTTTTTAAGGACTTACAAAATATAATCATGATCACTTATGAGGCACCATATTCTCATAGGAATTAATGTATATAATATATATATATATATATAATAATATATATATCATAACATTCCTAAATATGAGAAAATGATTATTAATATAACTGAGACTCCCCATGTGCAATATGTACACATACCTCTTGTCAGAACCATTATGAAAAGGTGAGATTCATTCCTATACCATACATACAAATAAATCATTACATTTGAACTATACCATGAAGCCCCCAAACATTAGGTTTATGATAAATACACATAATAAATCATGAACAAATAATATTCAAATAAAATGAAATATAACATGCTTCAAGGGGTCAAATTAAAGTGGAAGAATATTATTTATAACCATTTAGGTCACATTGAGACAGTATAGTTAACATCATAAGTGGTAAACCATAAAAAAAAATATTAAAAATGAGATCACATTAAAAATCCTACACAAGACAACCTTCTATTATGTTCATGGGATATCCCCTATCATTTTTTGTCCATGATCATCATTTTTTTCTAATATTATTTTCATTAATATAAGAGTAAGCTGACCCATGAGCCATTGAAAGAATATTGAGTGCATAAAGGCCATATTGATACTCGGTCAATATTATAACCACAATTTTTCAAATTAAAACTCAAAAAAGTGTTATAGGATTTCATAAAATAGGTAATTCAAAACATGGTTTCCACAACCACAATGTAAAAGGCAATGACCAAAGAAGAACATCAATGGCTTAAGGATTAGATTTATAAATTGACCATGTGGACAACATCAAACCATGAAAAACACATCGAGATAACATTTAATTTTTTTCTATAATTATAATTAGTGTTTGTAAATTCATAATAGGATTCAAACATCATTAAAAATAGGGTGCAGAAATATGGAAGTATCTTCCAGGAATATTTAACGATGGGTGAATATGTGATAACCCAGTAATATTTAGTTCAATATGGGAATATTTTGTTAGATATTATTCAAAAAGAAAATATTGTTAAATGGGTTTTCCTCACCATACACGTCTCTATAATAATTTATTCACTTGACAATATGTGATAAAGATAAGAATATCATCCACCTAAGTTTGTATCAATCGGAATCCCTAATCCTAGAATGAGATATATTCCACCAACAATGAATTTTTATAACTAAGGTAAACCAATATAGATATTATGAAATTTTATAAATTAGAAAATTGAAAACAAATATATCTAGGAGTATCAAACATCTAGAGTATCATAAATAGACACTCACTACCACTAAGAGGAATATCGATTATAGTGAAACCTCAATTACAACCCTCTCTAAGAGAATTGGTTGCAGTTTTCCTGAAACCAAAATAAATGTATAATAACAATATATGTGAGTGACTACATTTTCATAACTGGATATAGAATCATGTATACACTCAATAAAAATTCAACATGAGGATTAATGTAATACAAAATAATGATATAAGGGATCTGATGTAGGAACTCATAAAGTGTAAAAATTATGGAATGGATGAATAGATACAAAGGGATGAGATAAAGCTGTAAATTTTTTTAAAAAAGGAAACAAATATCTCTTTTTAGGCTATTAAACTAGAAGACTATAGAATACCCTCAATAATACACTAGGTACCATATGGTTTAAAATAGAATCACTTCACCTGTCAAGAACCAGACCGGGTGGTCATCCGACCCGGTGCCCGACCCGGTCCGCGACATGGCCCGAAGGGCGTTCCCGATCCCCACGGGCTGGAAAATAGTGTCGGTCATCAAAATAAACTAGTTGGGAATAGTTTTGGCCCATAAGAAAGATAAAAGGACATAAACTGGACAAGAAGATAAATAAAGTAAAATAAACCAAACAACTTGACAACGAAAAAAGGAATAAACAAAGCAATGTGACATACCTCAGGTGACCTCGTGGATCACCATGGTACATTGACTACACTCACTCCTAAAAGTGATCCAAGACTGAAACATGTAACTGAAAAGTAAAGTAGGCGTGAGCACTGAAATTCTCAGTAGGAATTCCATAATATAACCACGTCCTATGCCCTCTACTTTAGTAAGAAATCCAATCATGCCAGTTTGAAAATAAGATATAATAAAATAATGTTTCTCCTTTTCAAATTCAAATAACAAGTTTGCATTTTCAGGAAAATCATGTTACTCCCACTACATTTTCAAAATAGGTTTCGAGCATGCATTAACATTTCTAAATGAAAAGAAACCAGTTTCGATTAAAATATGGTTTTCACAAACAAGACATCAAGTATGAAACAACGGAAAAGAAAGTTACATTGTTACCAGCATGACACAAAATGAGAACCACGGGTAATACCTATAGGTATCTAGAACAAGTGGGAACATAGAGACCTCGTACCTCAGTGAAACGTGTCTTAGAAGACCACAACCCTCAGAAAACGTGGATTAGATGGCCACGACCCTCAGAAAACGTGGCTAAGAAGACCAAGACCATCAGAAATTCATATGTTTTGTTAGGGTTGTTGCGTCAATCCTTCTAGAAAAACTGGGATGAAACCCTACCGTGTCATCTAGTGTACTAGTCCTGGTCATCAACCTAGATACCCAGGTTTCCCATTGTTCTCTATTTCAAGTGGTGGAAAGTTTTCCTTATCAAGAAAACATATATGTACATAACACTTTATTTCTCTAAAACTCATTCAACATCTCACCACTACTCTCCATCGTTGAGCACATTCCCCCTCTTTCACGTCACACAATGTATAAACATCAAATTAGGAACATGATAAAATATTCAACCAAAAAAACATTTTTTCTAAAACCAAGGGGGGGTGTGCCACAGTAGAGTTTTTTTTCTATTTCATAAAATATTTTTAAGATGCAAAACGGGCATAATTACATAAAGGAAACATTTTCTTTACAATAAACCGGCCAAAAGGCCAAACACCTTTGGAAATTCACCTTACCAATTCAAAACCACCTAAGAAGTCAATTTTTTTTAAGAAAGGTCACTTAATACTAATATCATTAAAAATTCATTTCAGTTTCCAAAGAAAAGGCATCATCATTTCTAACAACTGTAACCTGATTTCACAGCATGTGTATATAGCATAAATGTAAAACATATTTTTTAAAACAATCTAGCAATTATGAATCTCAAATTAAAGGCATAGGCATAGAGGACTTACCTCAAACATGTCGCTATATGTCGATGGCCACTCGAACCGACACTAGGCGCACACACACACATTCATTTATACATATATATATACGCACCCCTAGATACATTGCACATATTCCCCACGCCATGAGGGAATATGTACAAATAGGTCATATATATACATATGCCTTACCCTATGCATGTACGTGTACGCGTTCCTGACACCCTCAACCTGAAACCATCGTAGCGAGGTCCAACACCCTACACAAATAATTTAATAAATCAATAACACATCTTATGAAACACTTAAAAATTAGCACCAGAGAGTTTACACCATAACACACTTTATCTCACATAAAAATTCCACTTTAAAACCGAACACACAACACAACCATACCAAAACATGTTTTTATGTTACACTAAACTATTTAAAAATTTAAATTCAAAAGCGCAAAAATTCAAAAAGCCAGAATAAAATATTTTTCTTTCAAACCACATTTTTATTACACCTGCACCTTAATTTATTTAGAAAACATTTCGAACACTCCAAAACAGAGAATGATACTCTTTTCAAGAAACACTATAACATGATACGCATGACACAAATCAATTTATTTGAAAGAAAAATTCATTTCTAACACAACCACATATTAAATTATTACCGAAACATACATTTCACATGTAAAATAATTAATTGAGCATTTCCATGAATTCCCACAACATAACCCATATGAAAACATAAACAATTCTAAAAGGAAACTCAATTCCATCACATATGCATGTCAAAATATTCATAGAACACATTTTTCACCACCCAAAATAATTAAAGAACAAGATAAATAAAGTAATCCAGACAAAACCTTCATCAAACAACATTAATAGATGAAATCACTTACCATTGGTGTCGAAAGCCCAAAATTTTTAAGAGAAACACCAATCGCGCACCAAATGCATCGCAAAAAACACCAAATAACCCTAAATCAAGAAATCGAACACAAAAAAACAAATAAATCAAACTCTAAAATAAAATGAACTCAAAACCTAGTTAAGATGAAATAAAGGGAATACCGAATGGTGGGAGAGGGTTTGCTCGGAAGAAGGCCGCTCACCGGATGGAGCGCTACATGCCGGAGGGAGAGTGGGAGCGCAACGGTGAGAGAGCCGACTGGAAGGAGGGAGGTCACGTCGGACTCCCGCAAACAGGGTAGGGGTGCCGTCAGAGGGAGGCCATAGGAGGGAGCGGCTGAAGGGAGGGAGGCATGCCAGAGGGCCCTCACCGGCGAGGGTAGAGTGAGCGGGAGAGAAAATGTGGGGGGGAGGGTGTGCGTCATGGCTTCGGCTAGAGGGGGAGGAGAGCGCGAGGTGGAAGGTCAGCGCGCAGGGCGGCGGCGCGCGCTCAGTCCGTCGGAGGAGAGCAGGAGGTCCGGCGAGGTGTGGCATGGCTTTGGGCGAGGCAAGCGGGGGGCCGACGCGGTTGCTGGCAGGGGTTGGAGGAGGTCGGGAGGCCGTCTTGGCAGAGGGAGGCCCGCGAAGGGGGTTTTGTGCGAAGAAGGGCTGAGCAGGTTCTGTGCGAGGAAGGGGTCGAGAATGTTCGGCGCGAGCTAGTGGTGGCACAGGTCCGACGGGAGGCCGCGGTAGCTGGTCAGTGCTGCCGGAAGGAAGAAGGTGTCAGCTAGGTTTTAGAGGAGGGGATGTGCGGCGCGAAACGGGGGGGGGGGGGGGTGGGTCTTCTGTATGCGAAGGGTAAGAGGGGAAGAGAGGAACAAGAGAGAAAATAAAATAAAATAAAATAAAATAAAAAGCAATGAAAATAAATGAAAAATAATAAAATAAAAACAATAGGAAAAAGGATAAAATGGGAATTACGAAAAATCCTATACTACTTTGAAATCATAAATAAATAAACAAAACTGGCCGTACAAATAAAAACAAGGATGTTAATAATAATAAGTTGATAATTTTTTTTACAATTATAACTACAATTAAAAATAAAAAATTTAATTAAAATATTAACTAAGACAATTATAATAATAATAATAAAAGAAAGAAATGAATAACATATAAAATAAGGGGATAAATGAAAAGAGTATAAAATAAATAAATAATAACAAATAATAATGAACAAAATAAGAATTTTAATAAACTCCAATAATAATAATAATAATATTGCTCATAACTCAATAATAATTATAATAAACATGATAATTATAATATTATTAACCATAATAATAATAACAATAATCAACGTCCTTATAATTATTAAACTAACTCATTAAAACTCGCTTTATTTATTTTTCTTGTACATTAGGCAGACCGCACGGTGACCCGAGCAAAGCCACGCGGCTTTGAACACGCCCTGCCATGCACCGGATGCTTTTAAGGGAAAAGCATTCGTCCATCAACGAAATGAAAAAATATCAAATAGGCTTGGCCCGCAGCACGATATAATGTTTAAAATTCTGATAAAATAATAAAATAGTATTAATTTAAAAGTTCAGGTGTGACAATTCTCACCACCACAAAAACTTTCTGCCACCAGAAAGTCAGACAGCCGAACTAGGAATCAAACTCGACTTTGAAACGGATCTAGACCCATAAAAACAGGAACTCAGTGTGACTTTTCACTCCATCAGTCACACCCGACCAACTCTAAAGGAAACTAAAAAGAGAAGAACCATCAGGAAATGAGGAGGTTTCTCCCCACCACAAGAACCCGACTAGTACAACCGACATTGAGACTATTAGTATGGGCTAACTCTGGAACTGCTAACTTGATCCAAGAGAGAACCACCACACATGACAAACCTTGAAGAACTGACTAGCTTAAGCCAATTATCACAGAACAATACGAGAAACCCAGCACAAACCGGCCCATGAACTATCCGCATAAACCAGACCCCCACCACATGGGGTCATCGACGGAAGACCCCAAACCGAGTAGCGGACCTAACCCCTATTCATTATTTCCCAAGATGCATGTGTCTCCAAGACGAGCACATCCTAAAACAAGAACGGGTCACCCGTGGAGCTAGCCACATGAGAGAGATAATCATCTTGAGACTCACAGCCATAAAGAGACAACTCCAAAGCTCATATTTGAGGAGGCACAACTACTGGAATTTCAAGAAAACAAGATCACCATGGATTTTTACAACCAAAGTGGGATACTAAAAAAAACCAAGACCGCAACGAGAAAAAGAGACCCATGCGCCTCTTACAGCATAACAGACCTTCAATGATGGGGAAGCATGAACCAAGAAATTTAAACCATCCCTATTTTAGTACTGGGGGCAATGATAGACCAATGTGACCCACACCCAATGATTCCTGACTGCGTGAAGGGATTCGCTCTGAGACCTGTGGATGGAGCTCTGATGACTTGAAGCATCTGCTACCCCGTAGTCAGGAGCTGACATCCTTCGGTCAAGACTCTGGCTAAAGATGCTGCTAGTGGAACCCCTCCAATTGTCCCAAATGGCTACACTGATGGTAGGCCTTCAGAGGATGATGACAAGGCTGCTTAAAGTACCCAAACTGAGCACACTAGAATTAGACCAGGGGGTGGTCCATCTAAAAGGAAATTCAATTGACAAGATGACTTGTCAGACACAGGTTCCTCCGATTTTCTCTCATCACCAGATGGGGAATGTAACACCCGAGACTTTTATGTTATATAAACCATCAAAGGAATCTTTTTCTACACAACACTTGCTTGGCTTGCTTTGCACGCAATCGCGACCTTCCTCGATAGCTTGCGTCGTACGCAATACCGAGTTTCACTAAACAACAATATGCTATTAAAACTAGCCGTTATGAATAGTAATAACCACTTTTTAAAATTTTATAAATTTTATTTTTCAAAATGGACTTCATTTTTGGACTCAGAATATCGAAATTAGCCTAGGGTGAAATTTTGGTATTTTTCTGAAAACATTCAATTTTTGATGAATAGTGAGACCACTAAGTGGTAGGTTAAAAACTGAATTTTGCATAAAAAATAATTTTACCGCTTCTATGAATGGAATTTCAAAAATCCGAGAGACACGCTTAATATGAAGGACTAAAATGTGGTTCAATGAGATGAAAATAATTTTTTGGTGAATAGTAACTTTTTTCTATTTTTACCGCGGTTAATAGTAAATAGGGTAACTTAGGGTAAATATGATATCAATATTACCCTAACACATCTCCTAATTCTATTGGACAAGTGTAATTCGACCAAAAACAAACTTAGGAATAAAATATGACCATTTAGGCCCACTTGGATTAGATTAGGACATTTATTATTAATTTATTTAAAGAAGGGTTAAAATAGTTAAAATCAAAGTTTAATAAGCAAATCATTTTTTAATATGGGGTTATACATAAGATAAATTAGATTGTAAATATTCATTAGAAATCTAAAAAGATTTCCTACATGATCGTATTTTATTTGTAATATTTAGACATCAAATAATTTAATTTATATATGACACAAAGATGATGCAGTGATTATCTTATTAATGAAATATTGACATAATTGATAATATAAATACCAAAATAAATGTAATTTAAGACTTTTTATTAATTCCACTAATTTTCTAGGTTACTATGATATATTAGTGTTGATTTAATCAACTTGGTTCGAACATATAATTCTGTTATGACTTTCAAAAAAATCATATATCAAATAGTGTCAAAATTGACACCAAATAGTTTTTAAATAAAATATTATATTATTAATTGTTATTTTATTCCTAAAAATCTAAGGTTCGGCCAAATGACTTAGATAAAGATATATATATTAATAATAAACAATTTGGGGTTCGTTTGGCATGTTATAGTAAGTGTATTAACCATATAGTGAAAGATAACAAAAAGACATGGTAAAAGTTAAATTAATTAACTTAGAGTTAAATCTAATTGATAAGGTTAAAATAATACCTTAAACTTGTCTAAATCCTATTGGTTGATAGTATTTAGACCCATCCCCACTTTAGCTTCGAAATAAGACCCTTTGGAACCATTATAAACCGATTTTGACTTTAATATAAAATAATATTTTGAGATATTCCTAAGGTGCCCCTCTCCTCCCTTATAAAAGGGCACCTCCTCCCCCTCCTCCTCACACCAAATTGAGCACTCAAGCTCGGCCAACCCCTGCCATTTTCTCCTCTACACTTCCCTAGAATAATCCTAGAGGTCCTGGTCTTCTCCAAAGACCAATCTTAGTTCCTTAAGTGGAGGATTCAAAGAGGCGTTCCAAAGAAGAGGTAATATCCATTACCGATCTTTTCAATTTCTTTCTTCTTCAACTTCTTCTTCTTTAGTTGTTTCATGATAAAGTAATAACATCAGTATTACTTACATACTGATATGTTATTATAAATATGAAACAACCCTAATTCACCTTCTATCCATCCTACGGAAAAATGAAATCACCGCGCGTGCGTACGTACGGAATACCGTCTCCACGCCGTGGTGTAATCTATTTTCCACCATCACCTTACAAGGATGGGTATAATGGTGTAATGAGTAACTATATATGATTATTATGAAGTAATATTGATACTGGAATAATATATATATACTCCAATACAATTCCACGATCATAGGAACGATATCATCACTCGTGCGTACGTACGGAATATCGTCTCCACGATGTGATGCGACTCGTTCTACATGATCTTCATTTCATAATGATTATATAAATAAATTGAATGAATTAATATGGTATATACTACACTAATACCATTCTGGAAATGAATTATCTATAACCTAAAGATAAGAATAAGAATTTATTCGACAAAACACGCATAAGAACAAAAAGTTATAAAGACCCGAGTAACAATTAACAATGAAATATTACTAACAAGAAGCTAATAATATGACCATATATGATATCATATAAATATGTATGATTCTGGAATAAGTCAATAACATTATTTAAACCATTATACAGGAGCTTCGGACACGAACAAAGCAAATCGGACCTAAGGTAAGGGAAATATCACAATCTCATTTTTATCCGAGATTGTTTATTCGTAAGTATTCACTGGGGTGTATTTTATCATCCACATCCATGTTTCGTCAATATGTAATATTATTTCCATCCACCTACAATTGTTTAAATCCATTTTTACCCTTCGGTGAGTTTTTAGTAATATGTATGAAAGGAATCTTTTGTCGTACGAGGTACTTTTTGACTTTTCCGACACAAGTACGAAGAATGTTTTTTTTAACCTATACGGCATGGATGGATTTTTAAAACATTATTTCCAAGAAGCTTCCTTTACAAGTTATCAATTTTATTTTTAATCAACTTCTTTTATTTTAAAGTCGTATGACATGAAAGGAAAAATGTTTTTGAAGAAGAAATGATATTTTCCTCAAGAATGGAGTTCAAGTGTTTTATCAAAATTATTTTCCATCTAAGATAATAAAGGGTTCTGTTTTTATCCCTATTATTAAATTGATTTGTTCATGTTGTGATGGAATTATTTTTATGAATTCCTTTATCTTATATGAATTGATTTATGATGTCATGATGTTTCAAGAATCCAATTTTTGTTACATGTGTTATGCGATGATGTATGTTATATGATTATGTGGCACACATAAGAAAGGATTCATTATAAGATGGGTGGGACCTATATCTCCCTCCAATGAATTGGGTAAAGATTTTATATCTCATGAGATAGACATGGCTGGAACGGAAGGTTATTTCGGTTCAGTGATACAGGACTGAAACGAGGAGTGAACTCGGTTCAGATAGGGACTTTGTCCACTAAGATAGTCTTGGCAATGAGTCATGACTAACAAGAAATGATTTTCCATGATTATGTGTGCATGCCACAAAGTTTCAAGTTTTATGTTATGATTATGGGGATCTCATTTTCACTTCTATGATTTATTCCATGTTAAGATATTATGATCTCTTTTGCAGGTTTTGATTTTCAAAAAGATATGATATGATTTTTATTTCCTTTATTTGCCCTTGCTGAGCATTTGAGCTCACCCTTTTATGTTTTCTTTTACCCAGGTCAGGAAGATGGATATTAAGTAGAATATGCTAAAAGGGACCCTATATATGATGAAATAAATGGGAGACACTGTAGAAGATTTATGAACCAGTTGTTTATGTTTCCTAGTTTCTAAAGACACTATACCTATACGGTCCTTTGTGGTTTTGTCATATGTTGTAATAAGTGTGCTTCAATTTTGAAGTATTAACAATGTATGTAAAGTATGGGTCGTTATAGTTGGTATCAGAGGAAAGGTATAGTCAACCTTTGGAAACTAGGATGTGAAAGCCTTAGTAAGAACCCTAAGGATAAGTCTAATCATAGAACACAATCTTAGAAATGGCCATGAATAACCTAGGATAAGACCATAAGCATGAAAATTTTATTCTTGAATTATGTGGTTTCCTATTATAATTAGTGTTGCTCACACTATTCTTCTTGGTTTTAGTCAATGGCTGGAACCCGAAGGAACCGTGTTAATGCGGAATGCGATGGGCAATGCAATGATTGTCCCCCTGAGCAACCAAAGGATATGGGAGCTGGAATGCAAAATCTTGTAGCCATACTCACACAACTTTCTCAAGCTATGAATCATGCAGGATTTCCAAACGAGCAAAGTAGGGAGCAACATTCTGTTGAATCCTTCATGAGGCAGCGTCCACCTTCTTTCAGCGGGTCTACTGATCCATTAGTTGCTGAACAATGGATTAGTACTACTGAAAAGATATTTTCAGTTCTTCAATGTTCTGAGCATGATAAAGTCATCCTAGCAGTGTATCGTTTGGAAGGAGATGCGGATCAATGGTGGAATCTTGTTAAGAATACGAGGCAAAGGGATGAAATTGAGTCTATGGAATTGGACGAGTTCAAGAACTTATTTTTCAATAAGTACTTCCCTCGTATTCTCCGAACAAAGATGGAGAAAGAGTTCCTTGAACTGAAGCAAAGGGATGATGAATCTGTTAGTACCTATGAAGCAAATTTTACAAGACTTGCAAGGTACGCTTCTGGTATTATTATCCAACCTGAGAGTAAGATCGATCGATTCTTTAGTGGCTTAAAACCAAGTCTTCGAAGGGCGTTAGGCATAAGGGACTTCAATAGCTACGAGGAAATCGTTCGATGTGCTCTCAAAGTCGAGATGGAGATTGGAGTAACCCATCAGTCACATGGGTTTGATATGAAGAGGAAGATGGAATTCAAAGAAAAATCTAAAGAGCACACCGAAAAGAAGATGAACTTTCCCTTATGCTCAAAGTGTGGAAAGAAACATGGAGGGAGTTGTCTTAAAGGGACAAGTAAATGTTTTAAATGTGGAAAGGAAGGTCATCGGGCATTTGAATGCCGTGATAATGGGAAGAAGATGTCTAATGATGCAAACAAAGGAAGGGATACACAGAATGAACCTACTACACTTCAATGTTTCAAGTGCAAGGAGATGGGGCATTATGCCAATCAATGCCCAAATCCAAGGGTTGATGATGATGGTCGACGTCAACAAACTCTTAAGGCTAAAGACAAAGGAATGTCACATGCAATTTCTATCAGCGATGTGGAGTACGATAACGATGTGTTGAAAGGTACACTTACCATCCACTCTAAAGTAGCAAATGTTTTATTTGATTCTGGATCCACCCACTCTTTTATTTCTAAAGAATTTTCTAAGGGTATCACTGTATTACCTCAACAATTAGATGTTGAGTTAGCTGTGACAACACCTAATGGCACAACAGTCGCATCAGAAGTTTATAATTCTTCTCCGATCAAAGTTTGTGGGAATGTGCTTCCTGCAAATCTTGTGATTTGATGTGATTCTTGGCATGGATTGGCTTTCTCTACATGGAGCTCATATCAATTGCCAAAGAAGGGAAGTCACATTTCATATTCCAGATCAACCTACAATCGTCTATCAATGCAAGGATGAACATAACCTTCCAGTGGAAATTTCTTCCATCTTATGGGTATTGATTCCACTAAATGAAGGTTATTTATCTCAAATAGTTGGTGAGAAACTCACGATTAAGAATATGCCCATCGTACGAGAGTTTGATGATGTCTTTCCGGAGGAATTACCGGGTCTTCCACCAAATCGTGAAGTTGAGTTTTCAATAGAACTCGTACCGGGTGCTTTGCCTATTTCAAAGACACCTTATAGAATGGCCCCAATTGAGTTGCAGGAATTGAAGAAGCAACTCCAAGAGAATCTTGATAAGGGATTCATACGCCCTAGTGCGTCACCTTGGGGAGCACCTGTTCTATTTGTTAAGAAGAAAGATGGATCAATGAGACTCTGCATTGTTTATCGAGAACTTAACAAGATCACTATTAAGAAAAAAATATCCTCTCCCACGCATTCATGACTTATTTGACCAACTACGCGGAGCTCAATACTTTTCCAAGATTGATCTTCGTTCAGGGTATCATCAATTAAGGGTCAAAAGGGAGGATATACCAAAGACGGCTTTCCGTATAAGGTATGGACACTATGAATTTATAGTGATGCCATTTGGTCTTACTAATGCCCCTGATATCTTCATGGATCTAATGAATAGAGTCTTTAGAGACTATCTTGATCAATTTGTGGTAGTCTTTATAGACGATATTTTTGTCTATTCAAAGAGCTAGGAAGAGCATGAAGATCACTTGAGAATTATATTGAAGACCCTGAGAAAAGAGAAGCTTTATGCCAAATTTACCAAGTGTGAATTTTGGCTTCAAAAAGTTGCATTTTTGGGTCATATAATCTCAAAAGAGGGGATATCTGTGGATCCAGCAAAAACAGAGGTTATCGAAAGATGGTCGAGGCCAACAACAGTAACTGAGATCCGAAGTTTTCTTGGTTTGGATGGTTATTATCGGCGTTTTGTAAAAGATTTTTCACGATTATCTAATCCACTCACCAAGTTGACTCGGAAAGGAGTTAAGTTTGTCTGGACAGAGGAATGTGAAGAGAATTTCAAGGAGTTGAAAAGAAGGTTATCCAGTGCACCTGTGCTCACACTGCCTTGTAGTGGAGAAAGGTTTGTCATCTACAGTGATGCATCCAAGAAGGGATTGTGGTGTGTTCTTATGCAAAATGATATGGTGATAGCTTATGCCTCACGACAGTTGAAGATCCATGAGAAAAATTACCCAACACATGATTTGGAGTTGGCTGCGGTAATCTTTGCATTAAAGATTTGGAGGCATTACCTTTATGGTGAAAGGTGTGATATTTATACTGATCATAAAAGTTTAAAGTATATTTTAACACAAAAGGATTTGAATATGCGTCAAAGAAGATGGTTGGAGCTGATTAAGGATTATGACTGCTCAATCCATTACCACCCTGGGAATGCAAACAAGGTGGCAGATGCATTAAGTCGACAAGACCATGCTAGTTTATCCATGATGAGGATCACAAAAGATCCAATATTTATGGATTTACAAAGGATGGATATTGGAATTGTAATGGAAGGGGAAAAATCTTATCTTTCTCAAATGAATGTTCAACCATCTATACATGTGAAGATTAAAGAGGCACAGAAAGAAGATGTCGAGTTACAAAAGAAGGTGAGCAATGTTCCTGAAATCAACCTTGATTGTGATGGGATAATAAAGTTCAGGAATCGGGTTTGCGTTCCTCCCATCCCCGAATTAAAGAATGAGCTGCTGGATGAGGCTCATAGTTCGTCATTCTCTATTCATCCTGGAAGCACGAAGATGTATAGGGACCTGAAAGAGTACTTCTGGTGGGATGGCATGAAAAGAGATGTTGCTGAATATGTCTCTCGATGCTTGGTTTGTCAACAAGTTAAAGCTGAGAGACAGAAGTCTAAGGGGATGTTACAACCATTACCCATACCCGAATAGAAATGGGAAAACATCACTATGGACTTTGTCACAGGACTTCCTAAAACATCCAAAGGCAATAATGCTATCTGGGTCATAGTTGATCGTCTTACAAAGTCTGCACACTTCATTGCTATTAGAGAGGATTTCTCTCTAGATCAGCTTGCCAGGAAATATGTAAAGGAAGTGGTAAGATTGCATGGAGTACCACTTTCTATTATATCTGATCGGGATCCGAGATTTACCTCGAAGTTCTGGCAAAGTCTTCAGCATACTCTGGATACAGAGTTGAGTTTCAGCACTGCTTATCATCCCCAGACAGACGGTCAGTCTGAGAGAACAATTCAAACCCTAGAAGATATGTTGAGAGCTTGCTTTATGGATTTCAAAGGAGGTTGGGATCAACACCTACCTTTGGTGGAATTTTCTTATAATAATAGCTTTCACTCCAGTATTCAGATGGCTCCTTATGAAGCTCTCTATGGAAAGAAATGCAGGACTCCAACTTGTTGGGATGAAGTTGGGGAAAGAAAGCTATTAGGACCTGATCTCATTGATGAAATGGCAGAAAAGGTCAGATCTATTCAACAACACATAAGAGCAGCTCAGAGTCGACAGAAAAGTTATGCCGACAACCGAAGAAAAGACCTAGAGTTTGAAGTGGGTGATAAAGTGTTCTTATGAATATCTCCCTGGAAGAGGGTTATGAGATTTGGAAAGAAGGGGAAGTTGAGCCCTAGATATATCGGTCCTTTCGAAATACTGGATCGTGTTGGGAAGGTAGCTTACCGATTGGCGCTTCCACCGAATCTCTCTCAAGTTCACGATGTGTTCCATGTATCTCTCCTGAGAAAGTACATACCAGATCCTTCACATGTACTCATCTCAGAAGTTGTACCGCTGGAGCAAGATCTTTCTTATGAAGAACAGCCGATAGAGATTCTGGATCGTAGCGAAAAAGTCCTACGAAACAAGACCACTCGCTTGGTGAAAGTTTTATGGAGTAACCACCAACTTGAAGAAGCTACATGGGAGCTTGAGGATATGATGAGGGAGAAGTATCCTCATTTGTTTGTTACAAAGTGACGAATTTTGAGAGCGAGATTCTTTTTAAGGGGGGTAGAATGTAACACCCGAGACTTTTATGTTATATAAACCATCAAAGGAATCTTTTTCTACACAACACTTGCTTGGCTTGCTTTGCACGCAATCGCGACCTTCCTCGATAGCTTGTGTCGTACGCAATACCGAGTTTCACTAAACAACAATATGCTATTAAAACTAGCCGTTATGAATAGTAATAACCTCTTTTTAAAATTTTATAAATTTTATTTTTCAAAATGGACTTCATTTTTTGACTCAGAATATCGAAATTAGCCTAGGGTGAAATTTTGGTATTTTTCTGAAAACTTTCAATTTTTGATGAATAGTGAAACCACTAAGTGGTAGGTTAAAAACTGAATTTTGCATAAAACTTAATTTTACCGCTTCTGTGAATGTAATTTCAAAAATCCGAGAGACACGGTTAATATCAAGGACTAAAATGTGGTTCAATGAGATGAAAATAATTTTTTGGTGAATAGTAACTTTTTACTATTTTTACCGCGGTTAATAGTAAATAGGGTAACTAAGGGTAAATATGATATCAATATTACCCTAACACATGTCCTAATTCTATTGGACAAGTGTAATTCGACCAAAAACAAACTTAGGAATAAAATATGACCATTTAGGCCCACTTGGATTAGATTAGGACATTTATTATTAATTTATTTAAAGAAGGGTTAAAATAGTTAAAATCAAAGTTTAATAAGTAAATCATTTTTTAATATGGGGTTATACATAAGATAAATTCTATTGTAAATGTTCATTAGAAAGCTAAAAATATTTCCTACATGATGGTATTTTATTTGTAATTTTTAGACATCAAATAATTTAATTTATATATGACACAAAGATGATGCAGTGATTATCTTATTAATGAAATATTGACATAATTGATAATATAAATACCAAAATAAATGTAATTTAAGACTTTTTATGAATTCCACTAATTTTCTAGGTTACTATGATATATTAGTGTTGCTTTAATAAACTTGGTTCGAACATATAATTCTGTTATGACTTTCAAAAAAATCATATATCAAATAGTGTCAAAATTGACACAAAATAGTTTTTAAATCAAATATTATATTATTAATTGTTATTTTATTCCTAAAAATCTAAGGTTCGGCCAAATGACTTAGATAAAGATATATATATTAATAATAAACAATTTGGGGTTCGTTTGGCATGTTATAGTAAGTGTATTAACCATATAGTGAAAGAAAACAAAAAGACACGGTAAAAGTTAAATTGATTAACTTAGAGTTAAATCTAATTGATAAGGTTAAAATAATACCCTAAACTTGTCTAAATCCTATTGGTTGATAGGCTTTCGACCCATACCCACTTTAGCTTCGAAATAAGACCCTTTGGAACCATTATAAACCGATTTTGACTTTAATATAAAATAATATTTTGAGATATTCCTAAGGTGCCCCTCTCCTCCATTATAAAAGGGCACCTCCTCCCCCTCCTCCTCACACCAAATTGAGCACTCAAGCTCGGCCAACCCCTGCCATTTTCTCCTCTACACTTCCCTAGAATAATCCTAGAGGTCCTGGTCTTCTCCAAAGACCAATCTTAGTTCCCTAAGTGGAGGATTCAAAGAGGCGTTCCAAAGAAGAGGTAATATCCATTACCGATCTTTTCAATTTCTTTCTTCTTCAACTTCTTCTTATTTAGTTGTTTCATGATAAAGTAATAACATCAGTATTACTTACATATTGATATGTTATTATAAATAGGAAACAACCCTAATTCACCTTCTATCCATCGTACGGAAAAATGAAATCACCGCGCGTGCGTACGTACGGAATACCGTCTCCACGCCGTGGTGTAATCTATTTTCCACCATCACCTTACAAGGATGGGTATAATGGTGTAATGAGTAACTATATATGATTATTATGAAGTAATATTGATACTGAAATAATATATATATACTCCAATACAATTCCACGATCATAGGAACGATATCATCACTCGTGCGTACGTACGGAATACCGTCTCCACGATGTGATGCGACTCGTTCTACATGATCTTCATTTCATAATGATTATATAAATAAATTGAATGAATGAATATGGTATATACTACACCAATACCATTCTGGAAATGAATTATCTATAACCTAAAGATAAGAATAAGAATTTATTCGACAAAACACGCATAAGAACAAAAAGTTATAAAGACCCGAGTAACAAGTAACAATGAAATATTACTAACAAGAAGCTAATAATATGACCATATATGATATCATATAAATATGTATGATTCTGGAATAAGTCAATAACATTATTTAAACCATTATACAGGAGCTTCGGACACGAACAAAGCAAATCGGACCTAAGGTAAGGGAAATATCACAATCTCATTTTTATCCGAGATTGTTTATTCGTAAGTATTCACTGGGGTGTATTTTATCATCCACATCCATGTTTCATCAATATGTAATATTATTTCCATCCACCTACAATTGTTTAAATCCATTTTTACCCTTCGGTGAGTTTTTAGTAATATGTATGAAAGGAATCTTTTGTCGTACGAGGTACTTTTTGACTTTTCCGACACAAGTACGAAGAATGTTTTTTTAACTTATACGGCATGGATGGATTTTTAAAACATTATTTCAAAGAAGCTTCTTTTACAAGTTATCAATTTTTTTTTTAATCAACTTCTTTTATTTTAAAGTCGTATGACATGAAAGGAAAAATGTTTTTCAAGAAGAAAGGATATTTTTTCTCAAAAATGGAGTTCAAGTGTTTTATCAAAATTATTTTCCATCTAAGATAATAAAGGGTTCTGTTTTTATCCCTATTATTAAATTGATTTGTTCATGTTGTGATGGAATTATTTTTATGAATTCCTTTATCTTATATGAATTGATTTATGATGTCATGATGTTTCAAGAATCCCATTTTTGTTACATGTGTTATGCGATGATGTATGTTATATGATTATGTGGCACACATAAGAAAGGATTCATTATAAGATGGGTGGGACCTATATCTCCCTCCAATGCATTGGGTAAAGATTTTATATCTCATGAGATAGACATGGCTGGAACGGAAGGTTATTTCGGTTCAGTGATACAGGACTGAAACGAGGAGTGAACTCGGTTCAGAAAGGGACTTTGTCCACTAAGATAGTCTTGGCAATGAGTCATGACTAACAAGAAATGATTTTCCATGATTATGTGTGCATGCCACAAAGTTTCAAGTTTTATGTTATGATTATGGGGATCTCATTTTCACTTCTATGATTTATTCCATGTTAAGATATTATGATCTCTTTTGCAGGTTTTGATTTTCAAAAAGATATGATATGATTTTTATTTCCTTTATTTTCCCTTGCTGAGCATTTGAGCTCACCCTTTTATGTTTTCTTTTACCCAGGTCAGGAAGATGGATATTAAGTAGAATATGCTAAAAGGGACCCTATATATGATGAAATAAATGGGAGACACTGTAGAAGATTTATGAACCAGTTGTTTATGTTTCCCAGTTTCTAAAGACACTATACCTATACGGTCCTTTGTGGTTTTGTCATATGTTGTAATAAGTGTGCTTCAATTTTGATGTATTAACAATGTATGTAAAGTATGGGTCGTTATAGGGAACCTTTCCGAACACCAGAAAGAAATGGTCCTAGAACCCTGGATGAAGACCCCACACAAGATAAACATTAATTGATTCCACGACGCTACCTCTGGAGAAAATGGAATCAACCCCTTGGCATGTCCCGCATAGGCCTTCCCTGCTCGTTGGCCTTACTCAACACCCACTAGTTCTGCCACTTTCCTCGGCTTCACTTCCTTGGGTATAAACCATCTGACGAGAGTCGTCATCAACACCTTCCAAGACATACCATCATGCAACGACGCTGGGATTATTTCCTCCACCAATCCAAAGTTGCACCTTCAAACGAACCCAAACCAACACGGACTCTCATAGTTTTGGGAGTTTCCAATAACCTGGAAACACCAACGATTTCACCAAGCCAGTCAACTACCTTCGATAGATCACGATCACCACATAAGCTGGACAATAACCGAAAATAATTCAATTCCACCACTCTGCTTGGAGTCTGGGTAGATCCAACAACTAGAAGTGACTCACTAGAACCTTCTGGGACTTTTCTGGGTGGTATACTCAAAAACAAGAGGCACAAATCCAAATCAAAACTCATCATAAATCAAAATTACACACCTCAATCACAAACGAAATCTCAAACTCAAATCATTATTCTTACCACAATTCATTATTTCAAAACCATGAACTCATGAAAAAGAATACCCAACACGAAAAGAGAATGCTAAACAACTTCTCAATCACTTTTCTAAACATTTGAAAAACCCTTTTTGAAAACCATTTTTCATCAAACAAATCAACTTAAATATACACCATTGGTATCCCATGAAGTCTCACACATACATATCCATGTGCTAGATCAAGAACCCATCCACTCACATAACCAATTTCCCCACTTTCCACATGCGCACCTTAATATATGTGATCACTCATAGGAATACCAAGGGTCAATCCAAGACACTTCTCATTCTCAAAACAGATCATTCAGCATAAAGCACAAATTCCCAACCAATTTAAAAAAGCAACTTATCATCAAAGCAATACATTTCCAATTTCCATAACATTTTCCAATTCACATTCCAAAAAGTGTTACTGAGATTCCAAAACAACTTCCAAAACACCTTCCATTTTTTCTTTTGAAACCACACATTCGTTAAAAGAAAACAATTTCTATTTCAAAACCACTTTTCCACTCTAACACCACATTCCCATTTGAAACCACCTTCACAAAAATGCAACTTCATTTTTGAGGTCTACTCACATCAACCAAAATTAAGTCCAAACATAACTCACATGAAAATTTCCAAAAACAAGGGACAAGTGGCTATGCCAACCCGGTAACATGGATTTGCAGACCATGCTCCAAGCGGGTATCCACCACAGGAAGTATCTTGAACTGTGCACTTGGGTTGTACATGGGTCGCTACTCCATGCAAGTCTGCCTCGTAACACTGGCTCACTTCCTTGGTTATCCCTCATCCACACATACTAATCCAAAGAAGAAAATTCAAATCTCGGACTACCCCTGGAAACTCGAGTCTTGGGACAGGAAAGGGTTCATGACGTCCTTCCCACACCTACCTCTCGAGTCACAACACACCTAATCACCAAGCTACTTGACACCCCAATTAACAAGGGCACCTCTGATACCATTTTTTCATGAACCAGGCCGGGTCATCATCTGACCCGGCGCCCGATCCGGTCCGCGACATGGACCGAAGGGCGTCCCCGATCCCCACGGGTTGGCAACTAGTGTCGGGCATCAAAATAAACCAGTTGGGAATGGTTTTGGCCCATAACGAAGATAAAGGGACATAAACTGGACAAATATATAAATAAAGAAAAATAAACTAAACAACTTGACAGTGGAAAAAGGAATAAACAAAGCAATGTGACATACCTCAGGTGACCCCGTGGATCACCATGGTACATTGACTACACTCGCTCCCAAAAGCGATCCAAGACTGAAACCTGCAACTGAAAAGTAAAGTAGGCGTGAGCACCGAAATGATCAGTAGGAATGCCATAATATAACCACGTCCTATGACCTCGCCTTTAGTAAGAAATCCAATCATGCCAGTTTGAAAATAAGATCTAATAAAATAATGTTTCTCCTTTTCAAATTCAAATAACGAGTTTTCATTTTCAGGTAATGCATTTTACTCCCACTACATTTTCAAAATAGGGTTCATGCATGCATTAACATTTCAAAATGAAAAGAAACCAGTTTGGATTAAAATATGGTTTTCACAAACAAGAAAACAAGTATGAAACAACTGAAAAGAAAGCTACATCGTTACCAGCATGACACAAAATGATCACCATGGGTAATCCCTATAGGTATCTAGAACAAGTGGGAACCTAGAGACCTTGTACCTCAGTGAAACGTGGCATAGAAGACCACGACCCTCTGAAAACATGGCTTAGAAGGCCACGACCCTCAGAAAACGTGGCTTAGAAGACCACGACCCTCAGAAATTCATATGTTTAGTTAGTGTTGTTGTGTCAATACTGCTAGAAAAACTGGGACGAACCCCTGTCGTGTCATCTAGCGTACTAGTCCTGGTCACCCACATAGATACCCTGGTTTCCCATTTTTCTCTATTTCAAGTGGTGGAAAGTTTTCCTTATCAAGAAAACATATATGTACATAACACTTTCTTTTTATAAAACTCATTCAACATCTCACCACTACTCTCCCTCCTTGAGCGCATTCCCCCTCTTTCACGTAACACAATGTATAAACATCAAATTAGGCACATGATAACACATTCAACCAAAAAAACATTTTTCTAAAACCAAGGGGTGGCGTGCCTCAATAGAGTTTTTTTTCTATTTCATAAAACATTCTTAAGATGCAAAATGGGATTAATTACATAAAGGGAACATTTTTTTTATAATCAACCGGAAAAAAGGCCAAAAACCTTTGGAAATACACCTTACCAATTCAAAACCACTTTAGAAGTAAATTTTTTTAAGAAAGGTCACTTAAGACCGATATCATTAAAAATGAATTTCAGTTTCCAAAGCAAAGGCATAATCATTTCTGGCAACCGTAACCTGATTTCACAGCTTGTTTATATAGAATAAATGTAAAACATGTTTTTTTTAAAACAGGCAGGCAATTATGAATCTCAAATTAAAGGCATAGGCATAGAGGACCTACCTCAAACTAGTCGCTATATGTCGATGGAAACTCGAACCGACACTAGGCGCACACACGCACAGGAATTTATACATATATATATATATGCACCCCTAGATGCATTTCACATATTCCCCGCTCCATTAGGGAATATGTACAAAGAGGGCATATATATACATATGCCATACCCTATGCATGTACGTGTAGGCGTTCCTGACACCCGCAACCTGAAACCATCGTAGTGAGGTCCAACACAGTACACAAATAATTTAATAAATCAATAACACAACTTATGAAACACTTAAAAATTATCACCAGAGAGTTTACACCAAAAACACACTTGATATCACATAAAAATTCCACATTAAAACCGAACACACAACACAACCACACCAAAACAAGTTTTTTCGTTACACTTAACTATTTAAAAATTTAAATTCAAAAGCGCACAAATTCAACAAGCCAAAATAACACATTTTTCTTTCAAACCACATTTTTTTAATACCTACACCTTAATTTCTATAGAAAACATTTCGCACACTCCAAAACAAGGCCTGATACTCTTTTCAAGAAACACTACAATATGATACACATGACACAAATCAATTTATTTGAAAGAAAAATTCATTTCTATCACAACCACATATTAAATTATTACCAAAACATACTTTTCACACGTAAAATTATTAATTGAGCATTTCCAAGAATTCCCACAACATAACCCATATGAAAAAATAAACAATTATAAAAGGAAACTCAATTCCATCACACATGCATGTCAAAATATTCATAGAACACATGTTTCACCACCAAAAATAATTAAAGAACAAGATAAATAAATTAATCCAGACAAAAACACCATCAAACAACATTAATAGATGAAATCACTTACCATTGGTGTCGAAAGCCCCAAATTTTGAAGCGAAACACCAATCGCGCACCAAACACATTGCAAACAACACCAATTAACCCTAAATCAAGAAATCGAACCCAAAAAAAAACAAAGAAATCAGACTCCAAAATAAAATTAACTCAAACCCTAACTAAGAGGAAAAAAAGGGAATGACGAAGGGTAGGAGAGGGTTTGGACGGAAGAAGGTCGCTCGTCGGATGGAGCGCTGCTCACCGGAGGGAGAGTGGGAGCGCGACGGTGAGAGAGCCAGCTGGAATAAGGGAGGTCACGTTAGACTCCCACGAGTAGGGTAGGAGTGTTGTAAGAGGGAGGTCGTAGGAGGGAGCGGTCAAAGGGAGGGAGGCGTGTCGGAGGGCCCTCTCTGGCAGGTGTAGTGTGAGCGGGAGAGAAAAGGTGGGGGGTGTGTGCATCGTGGCTTCGGCTAGAAGGGGAGGAGAGCGCGAGGTGGAAGGTCAGCGCGCAGGGTGGCGGCGCGAGCTCATTCCGCCGGAGGGGATCAGGAGGTCCGGTGAGGTGCGGCATGGCTTCGGGCGAGGCAAGCGGGCGGCCGGCGCGGTTGGTCGTAGGGGTCGGAGGAGTTCGGGAGGCCGGCTTGGCAGCGGGAGGCCGACGAAGGGGGTTTCGTGCGAGGAAGGGTTGAGCGGGTTCAGTGCGAGGAAGGGGTCGAGCATGTTCTGCGCGAGCCACCGGTGGCGCAGGTCCGACGGGAGGCGGCGATAGCTGGTCAGTGCCGCCGTAGGGAAGAAGGTGTCAGATAGGTTTTGGAGGAGGGGATGTGCGGCGCGAAACGGGGGGGGGGGGGGTCTGCTGTACGCGAAGGGTAATAGGGGAAGAGAGGAACAAGAGAGAAAATAAAATAAAATAAAATAAAATAAAAAGCAATGAAAATAAAAGGAAAATAATAAAATAAAAATAATAGGAAAAAGGATAAAATGGGAATTAAGAAAAATCATAAACTTCTTTGAAATCATAAATAAATAAATAAAACTGGCAGTACAAATAAAATCAAGGATGCTAATAATAATATGTTGATAATTTTTTTTACAATTATACCTACAAATAAAAATCAAAAAATTAATTAAAATATTAACTAAGACAATTATAATAATAATAATAATAAAAGAAAGAAATGAATAACATATAAAATAAGGGGATAAAAGAAAAGAGTATAAAATAAATAAAATAATAACAAATAATAATGAAAAAATAAGAATTTTAATAAACTCCAATAATAATAATAATATTATTGTCCATAACTTAATAATAATTAGATTAAACTTGATACTAATAATATTATTAACCATAATAATAATAACAATAATCACCGTCATTATAATTATTAAACTAACTCATTAAAACTCACTTTATTTATTTGTCATGTACAATAGGCAGACTGCACGGTGACCCGAGCAAAGCTACACAGCTTTGAACACGCCCTGCCATGCACCGGACGCTGTCAAGGGCAAAGCATTCGTTCATCAACAAAATGAAAAAATATCAAACAGGCTTGGCCCGCATTGGTACTCGTAATGCTTCCCAGGTGGCCTTTAAGCATGTGGTCTCAGGTTTGAGTTGCGGGGGAGGCGTATTAAATCCTTTCCAGGCATGGGATAGATTCTTCCACGTGTTATCTAGGCCGGTCTGCGGTGGGGGCCTGTTATCTGCCCGTGGGGTGGGGGTCTACTATCTACCAGAGGGCTGGGCTCGGGCGTGGCCAGGTTCGTTGGGCTTTAGACCCACTGGGATCGTTACATCACCACTAATACCCCCATTAGGTACCCGATCTAGGGCCACTAGGCACCTGTAGATTTAAATCCTAACGATCTATCCCCACTTCCACATTCTTTCTCAAAAAATAGGTACATATATAGTTCCATCTCAAAATCCCACCAACATAATTTAAAATATAATAATTAAAAATGTAAACACTCTGATATATAAATTTTTATTACATAAAACCCTTTTCTAATGATTTTATGTTGACTTATGCCACAATTTTGATCTTTGATATGTGACCCACACCAGGGTATCTTGAATAATCATGTTACTACCTATATAATTGTTTTTTAAACATGCACATGAGGAGTGGATGATGAATATTTTTCAATTCAATTTTTTTTTGAAAATGAATATGGTTTGTAAAAGGTGGTTTAAGTCATGAGGATTAATTGCAATAATATTTTTTCAACATGAAACTACCACAATAACACAAGAAAAAAATATAGGGTATAGTAAACCTTTTATTAATTGGATATAGATTAATGTGGACTCCTAGTGGGGATTTTGGATGATGATCGAAGGATGATTCAATGGAGATGAAAGAGAGATGATAGAGGAGTTCCAATATAGGGGAAAATATGGAATTAAACGAGAAATTCCTATGTATTAAATAGGGGAGATAATTTTTTCACTAAATGGTAAAAATATCCCCCAATTATATAATTCCTCAAAGGGCACAACTGGGGTCCTTGTGGTTCAAAAATAAACCATCTCACCATAATTATCCACGTTAGAAAACCATCCCATGAACAATAGGTGGTCTGTGTAACCTACTCTATAGGTATCTTTCTCTCTACCCATTTTATTTACCATAACAACAGAACCTCTATATCTAACATAAATCCCACAGAATAAAGAACAAAAGTACTAAAATTATAAGGTGAAACTCATCTGCAAGGAAAATTTTTATTAAAACCTCCCCACTACCAGCTTTACATCCACAAAAATTATATAATTTATTTCTAATGTAAGAGAATCTTAATTTGTTCCTATATCTCTAATTCACATTCTCAGTTATCATCCAACTATTTAATGTAATTCTTTTGTACACAACCCAAAATAATATGCTTCCCATGAAAGATATTATAAATTCTCTTGATAATAACAACCATTTTTTGAAACCAATTCATACCACTCTAATTATATATCATTATAATGAGTCACATGATTTATATATGGAAAATATTTCCTCATCTATAAGACATAGAAAATTTTATTTATTTCACAAATTCAATGCAACAAATCCCATTGGTAAGGTAATACCCATGCACACTAAATATTTTTGAAGGGTCTAATGATATGTGTTAAAATATCACCTTTCTTTCCCATTCATCAATTTTCAAACCAAGTAGAGATAAAGATAAATAAATGTCCATAATCATTGAAGTTTAATTCCCACCATCCTCAATCAATAATATTTATGGAGTCTTTTAATAGTCATTATATACATTCAAAATAACTTTACTCGCTTAAATATCTCCTGGAATATGGAAAAACCAATCATCAATGACTCCCTGGTCTCGTCCTTGTATAATAGTAAATGACATGTACATCCATATAATTCTAGAAAAATTTAATATAAATGGATTCAACAAAGTTATTGTAGTAGGAATACACCATGACTACAGGTGAATATCCCTATATCCACCAAAATCAATTATAAAAGCTCTCAATATATCATTCAAACTATGAATGGTCATTTATAACTTTCCATCCTTATAAGGGTAATATTTAATTCTTATTTTCAATTTATTCACAACAGTTTTCTATAACACTTTCCAGATATATGTGGTGAATCTTATTCCACAAATAAATAAAATAATTTTGGAAATTTTATGGTGTTTCCAAATCATATACACATAGATACTTCCAAACTCATCAACTAATTATTCTTCATAAATAGGTATCAAATGAGAAATCATGGTTATACGAGAAATAATAACACATATCACACCCTTAGTTCTCAAGTCATTGGGTATTGTCATCATGAAATATAGAGTGATTTAGTCTTGATTATATATGGTATAAGAATCTTTTTTAACATACCATAAGGTTTTTTATGCATTAACATGGCTTGTTGACAGGTATTGAAATAGTACAAAATATTTTAACTATCAACTTCATTCAAGGACACTAAAACTACCTATATATAGCGTGGTACATTATTGTAATTTCATGGTGTATATAGTAATGGGAGAAATGATCCTCCCTCATATCATTTTCCCTAACACTAGTGGGAACTGTTAGTCTTTGAGGGATATAAAAGAAGAAATTTTAGTTTTGAGACAATGCTTCTAAGATCTCACCACTATCAATTATTTCTCATAATGTGAATAAATTTTTTGATATAGATCTATGAAATTTTTAACAACATTATAACTACAAACTAATGATTAATATAATATTTGAATACCTAATATTTATCCTAAAATAAATTTATTTTTCATTTTAAGGATGTTTATTATATCATTATGTTTTGATGAAAAATTTAATGTTCCCCAAATCAAACACATTCTTGTCTTGAAAAGTGTTTTTATTTCTACTCAGGGTAACATATGTTGTGACCTAGTGAGTGATAGATATGACATACCAGAAGGGGATGGTATAGTTCCATAAAATATCTTGTGGATGGTTAGTGGTTTGGTTTTCCTTTAGGAAACCCCCCAACCACACGGTGGGGTTCCCATCCATTAGTGGTTCTGGAAGACACCGCATGCTTGTTGGTGGCATCCACTAGCTAGTATGTGGTGTCAGTTTAGGTCAGAATTATTATACAAATATTTCTATTTATAACCAATGAAACCCTCATTTATGTCCAAATAAACACTCTTTCATCCCTAGTTCAACTTTAAAGACTCTGATGGATTTTATAAGGCTTATTTTTCATATCAAAAAAATTTATTTGTTTTTTACCCATTATTCAATTTAGATGAGATCGTTGAGTGTTTATTGGTTTTGGTGAAATACTCTATATTTCCACTCCATTGTTTTTAATTCATCATAAATATGTGGAATAAATCTTTTTCTATATAGGATCAATGTGTTGAACATTGACCTGAATGTTTCATATTTATATTCATTATCCTATTTTTGAGGTAGGTGGTCTTAAAAACTCAACAATGTCATATTTTTTTATCTTGTATGTGAAACATGTATTATCATGCAACCACACCATTTATATGACCAATAATTGTAAAAATATTAATTTAAAACAAGAAAAAAAATTTAAACATACCATGGATCTCATTCGGTCATATAGATAATTGATAACTGGAAATGTGGCCACCAGAGAGGTGATCATAACCATAATGCTAGATTAGAACCTAGAATTTATGACACAATAATTTATTAACACACATAGATAATTTTTTTGTGGAGTCATTGACCATATAAATTGATAATTATCAGGGATTAACTAGCTTGTAAATGAATAATTGGTATATAATTTTAAAAGAGAAAAATTGTTTTTATAAATAATGAAATAATGTTATGTGATTTGGTAACATTGATTAATAGTTAAATATAATGCTATTAAAATTTGTAAGATAATTAGTTGTTGGAATTAATTTAGCAATATAGACTATGTTATCATGATTATCATAAATAGTGATTTTATATGATTTGGATAATTCAATACAGTGTATGTGGTGATGCATGTGGTTGAGATACCTGAGGGACATATTCAAATTGGCATGATTAATGGAAGTGAGATGCACCAATATATATTGCTTGAAGAAACCAAACATGTTAAATTAATGCAATACGGATAGATTCTAGGTTGCATGAGGCTTGGGGGAGAGGTGAATGGTTACTAGAGTCATGATGGCGTGATTCGATGAAACTTGATGTCTATGGAAATAATTTCTAGCTTCAAAAAATGGATAAAAGAAAGGTTAGGGAAAATGAAATAATGTAAATTTATGGTTTTTTTGTTGGAATTTAAGGATAGAGACTTCTAACATCATGCAAAGACATGTTTGTGATGCCCCAAGTGTCAACTCATAGCTCCATGGTCAGCAGGTTATCATTAATGTTATTATATAATTTCAGAATAAATGATCCTATTTAACATACAGTTAAATGTACTATTTTCATAGGGTTCAATTTTTTATACACCTTTGGGGGTGGGCCACTACGTTTTACTCACAACCTATTTAATCCATGGTTTTTTAACCAGTAAAACTATATAGATGAAAGTTTATATGAGGTTAATTGTATATAAAGTTGTTTTTTTATTACTTACTAGGTCTGGATCATAGATATGGGGATGGGTAGTGGGTTTGGAACCAGTTTTATGAGTATTTTCATGGATTACATTTAGTTGTTCTATATTTTGACATTCAACCCGAAGTTTAGTTTCACATATTGTATGGAATGACATGGTTTATTATATATTCTTGATTTGGTGTTTTATTTTTTATTTTTTGAATTAGGTTATATTGGATTTCTTTTCATGATTCTGATATTTATCATATACTATAACCAATGATACAGTCTCCCCACCATAAATGTTGGACCCTTAGCATTGGTCAGAAGCCTCTAGAATATAGTTAGGGGAACCTAAGGTCATTTGGTGCCTCATCTTGATCAAGTAAGGGATAACCATGCTAGGGAAATTACATATAAAATATCTAGATGATATTATGCTATCACAAACAAAATTTCTATTCATCTTGATATTCATAATCTTTGTGTGGTTGGTACTTCCTACTCAAGGTGGTAGTCATAATGTTTCCCTTTCTCATAGCATAAAGAATGTTTCAATAAATGGATTGAAATGTTCAACCCATCGACACTACCATAAAATAATATAACTATGAGAAAAAATATATTTTAAGATCTTATAAACACTATACAACATAATTAATTCAATAAATATATAATTCATTTTGAATTTCATGGACTGTGTGATACTGAAAAATATCAAATCACGTGTCTAATAATTTCTCTCATGATTTAGTTCCTACATAGAAATATAGGCTATATCACATTTTTATTTCATCAACATTCTCCCAAGACCCACAAATTAGACATCAAAATACACCTCGAGACTCTTAACTATGTTTTGTGTTAGGCCAAAATTGGGTTTTGGTTGTATTTTTTGTCTATAAATCAACATATGGAAATCCAAATGGGAGAAAGGGGTTTGAAAATTTTACATTCCATACCAATAATTAGACTCAATCCACCTATGTGAGTTATTTAATATAATTCATAGAGTTGTTCATTTGATTGAAAGTCTACATCAAATGAAAATTGCATTGACCATGGAATGAATTGCTTGATTGTAATGAGAATTTCTATTGGAGTCCGAATTCTATAAAATAATTGATGATGATTTTCTAATCTATAATTCACGAATATAATTTGGTTTATGAAAACAACATTATTCAATCCTTATGAAAAAATAGGAGGACATATTTTATTACCAATAATATTAAGGATTGGTTTGAAAGAAAAAAGTTAATGGATGTATGGAATGTTATAAAACATTAGATTGAAATTCAGATGATTATATTCAATTCTCAAACATATTTAGAGTCACGGGGAATCATTATTAGAGGTTTATTTTTATATAATATAAAAGATTTTGCATGAAATTAGAATACGAGGTGAATTATTTTGGTTTATTCACATTGGTGTGGGGAACAATATATATAGAAGGATGAAGAAATTTTGTGTGTGAATCATTGGTCTGAAAATATCAAAAATCTGGAAGACTGATATTGTTGTACTACAGAAGTCACTACCATCATTGACTCCTCAAATTGGATTCTGACATCGACTTGTTTTTTTAATTGTTGGTAAATTTCTAACATCTGATTCAAAGAAATATTAGAGGTAGAATGTTTGAGAATGGGGGATTTATATTTATTTTGGAATAAAAAAAGAGGTATATCCTTTTTCTCTTATTATTGGGTTGTGGTCAAAAAAAATTATTGATTGTTTCAAGAAGAGGTGAAGAATCATCAGACATGAATTGAAAATGATAATGGAAGTGAAGGACAGGAGGGTCCATTAGGTGTAGGATGACACTAATAAAGTCATCAGATTTGGGATCATCAATATAATGTATTGAATAACAGGGGAAATACTTTACATATATTTTATATGTAAATAGTTTATATGGAACATCTTTACGATAATACATTTGAAGTTTTCAAGAAGACATCATAATGGTTCATCTTATGTTTTTCATATGTCTTTATTGTAATGTATTATTAGAATGATGAATTAGACTAAAGAATTAGATGAATAAAATGTTTGTAAACTTGAAGAAGTCTAATGTTTTTATATGATTATAAAATCTCTCTAGAGTAATATCACTACTACAAAAACGACCTATATCAGCAGTAAAAAGGGATTTCATAGCACTAAAAATGCACTGTAAAGCTCAACACTCATATTGGGGGCCCCTTTTATCAATGCTCCAAAAAGCGCTGATAAAGGTCATAAAATTTTTAAAAATAAATAAAATAAAAAATAATATGGGGGTGCTTTTATCAGTGCTTCACACCCCCTTTATCAGCGCTAGGATTTCTCTCACTTGCTACCCTTTTTGTGCATCCTCATACGCGCGCACCCCCATCGCTTCCACCCAAACTCGAACCCGGGACCTCCCCCCTTTCGTGGCTGCTCCTTTACCACTATGCAATTTCGTTTTATTCTCTATTTAACGATATATATATATAGTTATATTTATTCATATATTTATATAGATTCATATTAATATAAATATATTTATTCATATATTAGTATATATTTATTATTTCTTATATTAATATATTTATATATATATATTTAGTTATAATTTGTTATATGTATATTTATTTGTATATTAATATATACTTATAAGATTAGTTTTAAATACGTTTATGAAAAAATATGTTTTTACTGTGTGTTTATAAATATATAAATACATAAATACATACCTACATACATAGATGTATACAACACACAGACACACACAGAGACACACACACACAACCACATATATATTTACAAATAAATACATATATATGTGTATTTGAAAAGACATAGAATGTACAAATAATGATTAGTTTTAATTAAATTTATGAAAAAATATGTTTTTATGTGTGTTTATAAGTATGTAAATAAATACATACATACATATATACATATATACAACACACATACACACACATTGACACCCACACACACACAGACACATATATATTTACGAATAAATACATATATATGTGTATTAGAAAAACTATAGAATATTAAAACGACCATACCTTATAATCCATAATCCCATTTCAACTCTATAACCAGTAAAATCGATGAAAAAGAAACAATATTTGATATGATATGTGGTACAGGTCTAACAGACATCCGGATCAGAAGTTATTCTTGTTTGAATGTCAACAAATCTGGGTATGCTGAATAAAAACTCAGTTTTGGAGGACTTATAGACCTTTTTTGGGATTTAAAAATGTGAAATATTGTTTTCCTCTATCACTAGAATGTAGATCGCATCGCAGGCTTCTATTTGATATGTTGTAGAGCTCAAACGGACACCCGGATCAAAATTTATGGTTGTTTGATTTTTGAGTAACATTTTCAACATATTTTAGATCTTTTATTAATTGTTTTGATTTTTTGTGTCCTCAAATTGTTATTAAATTATTTTTAATCAATAATAATTAAAAATTTATTAATTAATAATATTTATTTAAAAATATTTTGAAGCATTTTCACTAAATTACTTATATATTAAATGTAATAGTCTATTTATACGTATCTATAACATATTTAAAAAATATATATTGTATTTATATCAATATAAATATACTTATATAACAAAATATTATTTTTCATGAAATTTTTTTTTTGAATCTCAACATTTATCAGTGCTCGGGAAAAGCGCTGATAAATATCCCCTTTATCAGCATTTAAAAAAGCACTGATATAGGGGGGTCTTTATCAGCGCTAAAAGAAGTGCTGATAAAGGCCCCCTTTTTCAGCACTTTTTTAGCACTGATAGACGTGACCCTTTATCATCACTTTGTTTAGCGCAGATAAAGGCCCCCTATATCAGCGCTTTTTCAGCACTGATAAATGTGAAGTGCATCCCATGCCCGTTTTTCTAATAGTGTATGAATAGTTAAAAAAGTGAAAGATGAAGACATAAACGAATTAGAAATTCATAATTAGGAATTTTTTTGAGTGGGATCTAATATTGGACATCCTACCTATTAATAAAGGGATGAATATAAAAGGACATATTAGTGCATTTGAAAACTGTAAAAAATTTGAATTGTTAACATGTGTTGAGATCTCTAGTTTATTTTTTTAGGTATTGAGTTTCCAATAAGAGTTTTTTTCGGTTAATACTGAGGATGATCAATCAATGTGGCGTTCAATCTGATCATCTGACTATGTTTAAATAGATGATGATTTATCCTAGAAAGTCCAACATAGTGCTCCTATAATAGAGAAATCCATTATATCGAGGATCATTGGGCCATGCTTCATCGAATAGAGGAATTTCAAGTAACTGATTGAGTTACTACTCAATAGAATATGTAAGAGAATAAGAAGAATTGGACTGAGACAAATCAGAAAGAGGTTATCAAATTAAAGAATATTTTATTGAATTTACCGAGTAATTTTTCCAGACAATGTTTCTTGAGGAAATTTCAATACAAATAAGTTAATTATAAATTTTTTTAATTTTGTGAATATTGATTTCATGTAAATTTTTTTCCATACTACTTGTGAAAGAAGTTGAGACTTTTTGATGTGTATCATAGTTGAAAAATAAAGTGAATCTTCTCGCTACGGATGCTTACCATTTACTAAAAAGACTTGTCTTGGTAAATTTGATACTAAAAAGTATATTTGGAGAGAATGACCAACTATATGATGAATGTATCTAATTGGATTGTAGATCTATTCATTACTTGTTCCTTTTTATTCTAAAAATAATTTTGTTGAAGAATATGGGTTGGTGGGACTATCCGATATAGAATGGAGTAAGTCATTATACCAAACCCTGTAAATATCATGTGTTTCTTTCTCATTAGTTTTTTCATACAAAAGAGGAGTTTGAGAAGTTATATTTTAGTATATCATATCATTGACATGTTTTATACATTATGATTAATTGTATTAAGGTGTTAAAAAACTATATTATACAATATAAAGGAAAACCTGATCCCCCCTTAGTGTTCTTGATCATACATGGGAATAATAAAAGTTATCAGAGCATAGGTTACCTATAAAATATCCATATCTGAGAGTGGATAATTTGAATTTTCTGAACTACAAGGGGATTATAATTTTTAATTTTACAAAATATCTTATCTAGAATTATAGAAAATTTTCATATATTACGTCTCATGGGTATGATGTTTTGGAAGCTAATGCATATGCACTTTTGTCTCATATTAGGAATGAACCTCTTAATCCGGATGATAAGAAAACTCTTGATTATGATGGAAGTACTAAAAATACTATAATCCCTAACTGAAATTGAGTTTTTAATATTAGAGGGGGTCAAAATTGCCATAGTTTTCAAAGATATTTTGAAAAAAATTATGAAAGAAATAAAAAGGTAATGAAGGAACCGTTGTAAATGTTTAGGCTGAAGTATGAAGATATAATCATTGTAGATAATGAATATTTTTATGAATTCTGTAAAATGGAGAATAATATTTTCAAAACCATCTGATGACTTAATCAAAAATTGGAAAGCTCACTTGTTATTGAAATTATCTTAAAAATTCACCATCCTAAGTTTATCACCAAAGCTTCATCTTTAGAATATAGATAACTTAGAACTCCATCTTTGGATGATCTTCATATTACTCCTGTTACTTATGAAATGAAGAGATAAAATTTAATGAAATGTAAATAAATGTTTTATAATGAAATTTCCTTGAAATATATGCTAAAATGGAAAATCAAAGATAACAAAATTAAATATGAATCAAGTGATTTATAAGTAGAGTAAGAATCTGATGATTTAAATACAATTATTTCTTTATTTCAATGAAAAAATAAAGAAAATTGAAAATTAAAACTATAAATGATTGATTTGTGAAGGGAAATGAAAAATTTCTAATAATTATCCTAGGGAAAAGGATGAAGAGTATTATTATAAGGTAAATGATGTTAAATATTTTGAAAAAGTTGAATAAACACAAGGAAATATTTCCTTATAATAAAAAATTATATAATAATAATAAAGATGTCTGATTACTTGTAATGTGATGAACAAGATCATTAACTCAACCTTATTATTAAAGTTAGAAATAGATATTATTCTTTAGATAATGAAGATATCAATGATGAAATTATTGGAATTTAATTGCATCTGAAAAAGAATTTGGAAAAATAAATTAACCAAAATGATCAAATCATGAAAGAAAGAATGAAGATGATGAAATAAGATTAATGTATAGATTTTTTGAATACTGATTGAATGATGAAAAAAAGTAAAATATAAATTATATTAGGTCTCAGTATCTAAAAATTAGGGATCTTTAAATAAAACTTAAAAAACAATGATGAAAGATGGGCTAGTAATGAGAACTTCCACATGAATGAATATACACTTGTTGAAGAATGTAAACATAACATGTTAAAGATAGATAAATCACAAAAAAATCATTGATGTTTTGAAATGTAAGTTGGTTGAGAAAGAAGGATGGTTTTTAGAAATATAATCGCTATTTCTTATAGCACAAAGAGAGCTAATAAATCAAAGAGAAAACATCACCAAGGGATTTGATATTAAATATGATACTTCTAAATAAGTCGAAAAGAATTTCTTACAAGATAAGGGTTTTTGATAGAACTTCTTTCTCAAGAAAAGATAAAAATTATTTAGGAAATAATCCTCGTGATAAAATAAGTCCATTATCTGTGAAGGAACCAAACAAAAAATTCCTGAATAAGGTCACCATCAGCCTAAAGAATCCAAATTCAGAGGTCACTTTTGGTGTTGTGGTGTTTTCAGAAAAAAGATTTTATCAATCCTAGAATAACATGACTATACCATGAAATGGGTATGAATAAAGTGGGTGTTATGTTGAAAAAAAATGATAAAATATTCCTAAAAAATATGTAGAACTAAAACTAGAAACTCATAAGTTAAAGAAAGCTACGTATGTTATGAAAGTGGAGAAAAAACATGTTGAGTCTGAAAAGTTGAGTGCTTATATTTTTAGCAAAAACAAGTTGACATTTCTAGAATGTTAGAAGATACGAAACATTTTTATTAAGAAAAGGTAAATTAAAAGGTTTATGAATATTGTAAAAATTTTGATCATAATATATCAATATATTATGGTTTTAAAATTCATAAAAATGCATGATATTTGACCAATATGGGAATGTTAAAAAATCATGATTATCCTGCCATAATAAGAGGAATGAATGAAATATTTGTTATGAACTCACTATAAATAATGGTTTCTAAATAATAAAATAATTTTACATCCTTATCTTTATATTCAACAAATGAAAGGTATCGTTTTATAAAATTTGAGAATGGGGAAATGAAGGAAGAAAATACATCTAATTAAAAAAACCAACAAGAAGAAGAAAAAACATGACTGATAGAGGACTCTCAATCAAAACATTATTTCTGAGAAATAACGTGATTTCTCCTAAATCCAAATTTCTTTTTATCTGTAATAACTTACCTGGAATTGAATGAGCTTAATTAATTAAGCTGATGTTGTTGATTCTCATACTCTTCTTAAAAAAATAAAGGAATGGGGTTACATAAAAAATTAAATGTTTTTTATTCACTATATATTTCTATTATGAAGGTTGATATGTGTGTAGGATTATTTTATCTAAAAAAAATTCATTCCAGGATTTAACCATACGTGATAATATTTAAATAATCATTAAAAGGTTATTATATGACATTTTTTCAATTAATAACATTTAAAATCATCAATATTCACTCTTTTTTTCTATATTCGGTTCTCCCACACTAATTTATAGTTATTTAGTTAAATTATCATTGTTAAGGAACTCATGTGATATTAATTTACTCATGAAGAAGTGTTTTTATGATATTGTGATCAAAAGATTCAACCCTTTTAAATGAGATCATTTTTCAATATTGGGGGAACCTTCCATGATGACCCCTTTGAATTTTATTTCGATCCGGTGAGAGAAAATAAATTGGGTAGGGAGAGATAAGGAATAGGGGGAGAATGAAAATAATGGGAACAAAATGATATGTATGTAGGGGGAGAATAAAATGTGGGTTATTTTGAAATTGTTGATGTGGGTCTTAAAAACAAACACAAATGGGGAGATTGTTAGGAACAAATTTTATTTTGGTAATATTTTTTATTAATAGATCAATTAATTTAAATAAATATAAAGGAAGGTTGTTTGAAAAGTTGACATTTGGAACCACCCATCAAACTCATTCCATTAGCATGAGTCATTGAATATGATTCATTGGACTATGGTTCTCATTTGAAGGAAGAAGATACTGAAAGTGATATTGATCATAGAATGAATTCATAGATCATAATGATAACTTTTATTGGAATATTCATTTTATACAAAACATGATGATTATTTTCTATTTCTTAATTCATAGAAATCATAATTTTTCTGAGAAATATGTGATTCAATCCTTATTAAAGAAAGTAATTTATTTGATTCTTCTTATCATATTCCGGATTGGTTTGAAAGAAATATGATTCAAGAAGAATTTTAAGTTATAATACATCCCATTGAATGTTATAAGATGTTTTTCCAATCTAAAACATATTAAAATTCAGGAGAAATTAAATATTAAAAGATGAATTTTTTTTAATTTTTTTATGAAATCATGGAGCATATGGTGTGACGTGTTCAGGCTACTACTAATTAGTTTTAGGAACACTGAATATAGAAGGATAAATATCATCAATATCAGAATAATCTACTTAAAAATATTATAAGGCTACTAGATTTTTCTTTCTAAGGTATAGAAGTCTCTACTGACACTGATTTGTGGTAATGAAATCTGACATTGATTTGATTTATGATGTTTTCGTATCATTAAGACCACAAATATATATTAATATTAGAGGTAGAATGTTTAGGGATTTTTGAATTGTATTTTTTTATGTTCATAAAAAATAATTCATACATTGTTATCTAACAATTGGGTCGAGAGAAAAAGAACAAAAAAATTTTTTGTTCTAAGAAGTGGTGATAAATCATTAGAGGGGTATTAACGACATTCATTGAGGTGATGTAGAGATCGATCCATCAGGCGCAGGCTGACCCTGATAATTTCATCAAATCTAGGATCGTCTATTTAATGAATTTACAAAAAATATAAATACATTGATATTATTTCGGATACAAATAGTTGATATGAAAAATCTTTGTGGTAATACTATCACTGTTTACAATAACTCATTATAATGGGGTATCTTTAGTTTTTCATATTTATTCATCATAATAAATAATACGAATACATAATTAGACTAAATAATCATAATGATGAAATATTTGTAAACATGATGAAGTCTGATGTTTTCAAAAGATTCTTTAAGCTCTAATGTGTATTAGGATGAGTTGAAGTAGAGGAAGGTGAATAATTAAAAGAACCATAAATATTGAATTACTAATTCTGTTTAGTGGGATGATAAAATTTTTCCAACCTTTTTCATTCTTGGTTAACTATAAAATTATAGATCTATACAGTTGTAAACTATGTGAACCTTGAATTAATGACATCGTTCGTGATCTCTAAAAAATATCTTCTGTATTGTGTTACCAACCATAGCTTTTTTTGTTGATGATTAGGATGTTATTTTATAAATACTCCATCAAAGTGATGTTAAATTTGATCAATATATAATGTTCCAAAATGTGATTCTTCATTAGATAAATTCCAACATAGGGATCCCACCAGAGTGACATCCATCATAGAAAGGTTCATCGTACTAGTTTCCATTGAACGGAGGAATTGAATGCTTCTGACCGAGTTACAAATTAATTTTAGAAGTAATCCCATAAGAATAATCATACCAACATAATTTGGAAGGATACTATCTGATATAAGTTACCAGACTAAGGATGATCGAATTGAATGTTCTATGTATTTTTTCCAAATTGTGTTTCTTCAAGAAGTTTCAAGACCAAAAAGTTACATATATAATATTTTATGTTTATGAAAATTTTATGTAAGTAACTTTTGATTTATCTTACATTTGTTGGAAGTGGTTAATTTTTTATGCTGATTAAAATTGAATAAGCATTGTCTATCTTGTAATAGTGGATACATACAAGTTGGTGAAAAGGATTATATCAAAATATTTGTTCCTAAAAATGATAGTTATGGGTATAACCAACTATAGAATGAAATATGCTACTGGGATTTTATAATTATTCACTTTTTATTCCATTGTATTAATGATATAATTTAGTGAATTAATTCATGTTAGAGTGCTTATCGAATAATTGAATGAGTAGATCTTTGTACCGAACCTTGTAAAAATTATGTATTATTTTCTCTTTTTTTATAGTATATGAAATGTGAGGTTGAGATGTTATATTTTAGTGTATCACAACTATAAAAAGTTTCATAGGTCAAGAACATTTTTCTTAAGGGCTTATTAAGATTTCTTATAAAACAAAAAGGAACCAATGATCCCCCTCCACCCCCTCAGTGGTCTCAATCATACATGGGAACTACAATTATAAATATAAATATTTTATTCTTTGTTAGTATCTTCCATAATTTTTTATAATCAATATCACACAAATTTGAAGTGAATAATATCATACCAATCATACTAAAACTTGTTAGAGGAGGATCTATTTAGGAAAAGTCGTGAATAAATTGACTTAAGAACTCATAAATTCTTAAGAATTATTAAACCTCAAAAATAACTTAAGGCACCTAACAAGACATTTTCATCCCTACTTTTTTAGGATCTAACGTTATTCATAATTCTGATTTGGCATGTTCCAAAAATGTATCTTGATGAATCCATAATGGAGATTTTTTGATTTTCACATAAATCATATGATCCCTTTAATATTACTAAATTTATAAGGCAATTCTTGTCATTCACTACATATGATTACTAGTATACTAGTATATCAACTAAATAGAATAAAACAAATGAGAATAAAAATGTTCGAAATATCGTATTCATGAGAGACCTGAAGACATTTGGAAGAACGATCAAGCAAATGGAAATATATAAATATATAAAATGACTATACTTACTCTGGTAGTGTATTTTCATAATATCTTGTGGTCTCACACCAATTTTGTGATACCCATATATCAATTCAATCCTTAGAATCCATCTTATCATTCTAATTTTTAAAATAATTATATGATTAATAGAAAATGCATCATTTCATAATACTTACCTACTTTAAATTTTGATTAACCAAAAAAAGATAATTTCTTGTATAAACATTCATTGCAAGGAGAATTAGATGACACTATCAAAAAATAATGTGTTAGATTAATCCCATGGATAGTAACTCCACTATAAAATATTTTAATTCTCTCAATTCTTATATAATAAATTGATATGGTGTAATTGATATTGGTTAGGTTCATAAAATATTTTGAATCTATAATTACACCCAACATTCAGTTGGAAACCAAGGTTAAAATATACTAAATAAACATGTTTAGAAAGAGGTGTTCCACTATTGGCAGTGTCTCACGTCACTTTTCTTTAAATGACTAATGATAGAAACACACTACCGGTGAGTTAATATTTATAACATTATTCTTATTTAACATCAGCCTTATCCCCTGATAATGTCAATCTTCCATGAGATTGTATTGGTTTCTATTGTCAGAAACAAATGAGACTAGCCTCTCATAGAAATAAATCATATAATTAAATTGAGTTGTTAAAACCATTATTATTAAGAGATCAAATAATTTAATATCAAAGGTATAAAAGTTCATGTTATCTTAGAATGATCATAGCATGAGAACAAAAATATAGAAACCTCTTTCTCTTCTATAGCCGTATCCCAAAATGGGTTTCAATTGTCACGATACTTAATGTTAATTTCACTTTCATTCCTAAATGAGGCACTAGGTTCTCAGAAATAAAATAAATTCAATCACAAATATTATAAAAAGTTTATAATTTGGTACAAGATACCATAATAGTACCTCCCACAATCAAGGAACCCTTATATTCATCAACCATAAACCATTAGGTTTCCAAAAAACATTCCAAATATATCATGATTACAATGTTTTGAAGATCCATACCCTGTTGATAGTGACATTGACTTGTGGATCTACATTTCTAACCTATTACCCCATCTAGATCAACCATAATGAGTCCATGTTCTAGAAGTAGCTTTCTAGCTAGATTGAACCTATAATTTATGGCACTATATTGGTTATTTTCTCATCATCCCATGTCGTGTCAACCTGTAAAACCAAATAAGTTGACTATTCCTATCACACTGGATGAAATAATTTAACTAGAAATGATATTTAGTCTTCGTGCATCCTATATAGCCACATTTGAAGCATGAAATTTGAGATCCTCTAGAATACGAAGGTTGAGTGCTTCTACCATGTATGCTCTATATAGATACACCCCAACCACCCTTATTCTAGAGATACTTTTTCTATCTAGAATAACCAATTTCCCCATTCTCTTTTGATAACTAAACTTGGTAAATTTCAATATTTTAACTATTTTAGTGAATGTATAAATATTTTACATGACCACATGGGTCTACAAAAGTTACCTTATCCCTATCATATAATGTATCACATTGGACCTCTCATCTATATACATATAAATAGTGAAGTGTTGTTGGTCAATTAATATGGATGTGTACTCTATTATAGAAAATGTTCCATTTTTAATCATTATAAGTTCATGACCTTAAATGTTTCAATAATTAATTTACCAAAAATACGACCTAAAAACCCTCAGAATTAATACTTAAATCTTTCGTTACCTTAATTATGACATCCCACAATAGACTTAAAACACCTTACAAAATGAAATTAATGAGATGAACATGATGTTTCTCAATAGTCTCAATACACTCATGGATAAAAAGGATATAGTCCCCCTATTCCCCCTCTTATTTATAGAATGATTTGTCTCTAATGTTATATAGTTCATGGTGCTAAAAATCCATCATGACGTCATCATTAGATTGTTCTCTTCATGGTGGTTCCTGATCCACTACTTAAAGATGTTGATATTGATTTTCTAGAATATGTTGATCAATCTGAGGAATAATTATATGATAATACTTCTCTATCCCCTCCTATAGATCAAATAAAGGTTTATGCGGTGACAAATTCGATGATAAAATAAGGATATTCATTAGATTCTATTTCTAGATATTATTAATTTTGATTTTCATTTACATAGTGATACTCATAATATAATCATCATCCCCTTTATCATATATGTTTTTTTATTAATGGTTTACAATTTACCAAGATTCCTCAAAAAAATCCTATAAATCAATCTTTAAAACTATGCATGTTACATTTAACAAGAAATGGTTCTCAAACCAACCAGAATAGTAAATTGAATTATAAAATCCCACTCCCGACTAATAAATATTCAAGGAAAACATATTTTTTTAATTAATGTTTGGGTCGATGAAAAAATTTAAATGACTCCAATAATTAGAGGATAAATCATAGGCAAACACATGGTATAACATATCATCTTGATCAGTGATTACTATAGTTTCTTCCCTATAACTAAATGGTTATTAATTTTTATTGTGAGAATATATGTATATATTTTTTATCATTTAATGATTGTTATTATATTTAAAATTTACATTATAATGTTTTAAAAAAATTTCTCTTTCTAAATGGTTATAGGTATTTCCCTATTATGATGAGAACATCGATATGTTGTGATAATATTAAAAAATATTCCATATGTTCTAGTTACCTAAATAAACACCCAAATTATTATTAATTATTATGTTCTAATGGTCCAAAATTATTGAGACTTCTTCTCATGAAGTTTGAACATATTTATCACCAAGAAGAAAATTCATAATGGAATACCCGCCAATAAGTTTTTAAAAAGATTAAGTTTCATTTGAAATTTTTATTTATATATGTGTGTATTGGTTATTTAACTTGATTTTATTATTCATGTGTATCATGAATCACATACATTGATTTAAGGATCTTAACTGTTATGATGTAAAATTTTAGAATGATATAATACATTATGTATGTCACAAGTGATATCTAATTAATGATAAAGAAAAGATTTATATATTCCATATTAATAGATGAATATATCTATAAAATTTTTTATTTGATTATAATTGTTTGGTATAAATCTGTGTCCATGTTATTTTATAAAAAAATTTATCTTCAAAGGTTAAAAAAGATAAATAAATCATGTTGGGTGATTGCATAAGTATAAATCATGCCTAATAAGGTACGAGTCGGTAATGGGATTATATTACACATTAGTGTCTGAAGAGAGTTTTTTTAGTTTCTATACTAAATTATATCTATATTTTTTCCTTATGGAATTACAAGATATTGATCGTAGATATTGTGTTAGTTCAAATATTACAACAAGAGATTGAGTCCCAATGCTTACATACTAAGTGTATTAAAATTCCCTTAACATTCAATTTATTTTTTATAAAATGTAATCTTTGGTTCATTGATTAATTTTTATTCACGTAAAGTCTGATTTTATAATTTCAATCCCTATATATTAAATATTTAAAATATGTGAGTCAAATTTATTTCTCTTATGTAACTATTCACAAGGTAAAATACAAATATTTATTTATTTAAAATATTAGTGAGTATAATAAAATAAATATTTATCTTTGTTAAATGAATATTAAAAAATTATTTATTTAAAATATCAGTGAATATAATCTTCATTGGGAGGATATGAGTCATTTTTAATGACCCAATAGAAATTATATATTTTCTTTGTTATCATTTAAAAAATATTGATTTATTCATCCCTTAAATAATTTTACAAAAAATACATTTCTTGGGATATAATAATATTATTGTTATTGATTTTTGGGTTATGGAATTTCAAATAATAAATTATAGGATAATAGAAATTATGGAATTATTATAATTTAAACATAAGTATATACTCCATATAAAATCAATTGTATAAGGGAGAAATTTGATCAAATAATAGAATCATTATTTAATCTTTTATCAGGACTGAGAGAGAGTTTCTTCCTCCCACATTCTCAGAAGATCATAGGGAGAGAACCCATGGCCATTTTAGTTATTGATGATCAGTGACATAACATAATTGTTTAGTTGCTATGGAATGATGGTTGATTGAAAAATGTGGGGTGAATGATCCTTTTAATATAATTGTTAATACTTAAAACAGAAGATTTAATTTTATGTTTAAACAATATATTAACAAAATTATTTTCATAGAAGTTCCAATAAAATGTATACTTTGTGCAATCATCACACTCTCAACATCAGATTATTACAACAACTATAAAAAGATATTAGACATTTGGAGGGAGTCATAGACCCTTACAACAACCTTTTTAACCTATAGAGGCAAACCCCAAAACCTTTTTTACACCTATAAATACATCACATAACCTTCCTTTTGAAGCGGGGGAAGAACCATCCATACTTTATCTGGACCAATGCACAACTAAAACCCCTGCCTTTTACCAAACCAAGGATCAATGGAATAACTACCTTTCACCACATATAGGCACAACCCAAATTACCTTTTATAAGGGTTGTATAACACAATGGTAAGATCCTTCTACTAAATGAAGAAATCATAAAAAACCAACAGATATAAAATTAGAATGAATTAATTAGTATAGAAACAAGTTAGATACTTTTATCTGAGAATTGAGGCAGTAGTTATATCTTTTTTTATAAAATGATCAACATGAGGTATTCCAATTACGAAAATTGTTGTGAGGATTATTAAATTTGATACCTTAGTAGGGTTTCAAAATCCTCAACCTCCATTGTCTATAATGGGATCTGTCAAAATAGATCTATAGTGTTCTATTTTGAAAAAAAACCTTAAAAATATATATTCTTGTATAATCATTATTTTATTCTAGTTTCCCATGTAGCCACACATTTCACTATCTAAAATAATGAACTATTTTTGAATAGAGAAAATCCAAATCAATCATTTAAACTATTAAAGAGTTTTACTATAAAAATAATATGAGACAAAAATTTAATACAATAGTAAATAATAAGTAACAATTATATTTGAATGATCCTATAAATCATGTAATAAAAAATTCGTTATATTTCAAATGATTCAAATTTAAATCTCACAAACTTACAAGAAAATTATTATGGAAAATAAAAAAAAAATTATCCATTCAGGTTATCATTTATTGAAATAGGGAAACACATTGATATTATTTTGAATTTATTTTAAATAATTATTGTTTAATTATGAAAAATTAAATCAATTAAAAAAATTGTTACCAAACATACTGAAAATCTATATATGTTACGAAATTTATAATAGATAATATATTGTGTTTTAGAAAAACCAAACAGTTTGAGAATGTACAGTCATAATTTTGACATATTAATGAATTTCTATAAATGTTTTACTCATTGTATGAAAGATCTAGGAAAGAATCATTTAAACTAAAAATTATTTATATAATCATCATCTTACTATAAAGATGAAATTTTTTTGAATCATTCACCATAATCATGAATATGAGTAAACATCCTCTTAGAGTTTTTCTTAAACATGAATATCTACTTAAAAATTAATTTATGTTCTACATAAATATCATTCTTATACATTGTAATCATGATTATTATATGAAAAATTATACCTCTTATGGTGTAAAATATAGAATGCTTGAATCATTATGTAAGGATTAAAAATTTTAAATATGGTTTTATAAAATCATAACAATTAATCCTAAAACTATTAGGATGATTTAAGAAAATAGAAAATCAGGTTGTGTGAAATTATAAATATTCAATTATGAAATCCATATTGTATGAGTTATAACCCATCCCATAATTTTGTGGATTTTTATTTCAAATACATTCAAAATAGAAATACAAAATTTGATGAATAATTTAATAAATACCCAACATTAAGATTTCCTTTTACAAGTATTGCATACCTAAAAGTTATATAATTTTAAAAAATAAATAAAATTTTCCCACTTTTGAAAACATGAATTATATCTAATTTATAGGAACTCTATTACTTAGTAAATAATAACTAAATAGTAATTATATCATAGAATGACGTAGAAAACTCCAACAATGAAAAAATAACAAAATTCGGGTAAGAACCAAAATTTCAACAGGCTAAAAAGAATATTTTAAGAACCATTAATGAATATATTATGAAGAGATATATTTAAACTATATTTATCAACAAAAGTTTATAAATTATAAATAAATAACCAATTGTTTCATAAAAAATGATGGGATATATAACAATGGGTTTAAAATTAGAAACACTCTACATTAAATTAAGCATTTTTAATTCCCTGCCCTGATTCATAATGATCAGTAAATAAGTCAGACCACCACAGAACCACATGCATTCCTTCTCATATGATGGAGGCTTTTTCCAATTGTGGGAGTCTATTGAGTCACTGTGGGGAGACTATATAACTTATTTCAGGGAATTCCTTTTTAAATCAAATTTCGAAATAATAGAGTATTAATTTAATAGAGGAAAATAAATTCATGTTATAACTAGATGAAATACATCAAAAAATGAAAAAAAACATTCGTATAAAAATATGGACATTTAGGCTCAATAAATACCACATCCCTGTATCCCTAACATCTATATAAATATTCTTGATCAATAAATACAAAGACTTAAACCAACCTAAACCTACAACAAAGTGATGGATACTAGGTTTCCAGAGTAAAATAGTGACCTGAGAAGGGTGTGAGTAAAAAAATAAATAGGGAACCCTGAATGCATTCTCATACTATACTAGTAATACATAGATATTTTCATGTCAAATGGTCAAAATAAATTAACATGTTGGTGGAAAAATTAAATAAAATACATAATTCATACTTCATCCAGATTATATAATATATCTTTAAAATCACTATGACCAGGATAACCATCATATCAGAACATTTTTATGTTGATATACAAAAAACTAGGTCCACACACAATTACTATATTTAATAATTTGGTCTAAGAACTTGATCAACCAAACCTTCCTTGGACATTATTGAAATTTCTCTCATCATTAGAATCACCTAAAAGGGACCTCTATCCACCCCATTGGGGTACCACTCCCAGGAATGTATAATGAAGAGTAGAAAACATTATGGTGTCACTGTATATCACGCATCCTTAATCCCTCATGATAAACTCCATGGTAGTAGTTGGTCAGTCTCAATGTCAGGTCAATGTCATATTCCTATATGGAGGTAGGCCCTATAAAATCTTATACATCCATGTAAGGATAATTTCTAGGCACCCTAGACAATAAAATGGATTTCCCTTAATGGATTCCATGGAAAATTTCATTGGAATCCAATGTCTCATATCTCCTCACTTGATCTTTCTCTGGTAAATCAACCTGATCATAGGTGGTATCCTATGAATCAGTCAATTTGATTCCATTGTCACCCTCGAGATATCAGAAATCCATTCATGGGAATATACACCCACATGAAACCATATACCTCTATTAAAACCATTGTAATTTCATGTTTAAATACCCCGACCCTAGTATTAGGGTGTTTATGGTTACATTATTACATTGGTATGAGATACAATTTTTCACATCCCAAGGGATTTAGTAGTTTAATAGTCTTCAAAAAAATTATATGTACCTGAATCTCACATTAAATTTTAATACATAAAATAAAACATAGTATTTAATTTAATTAATTTATTATTGAAATTATCATATCTATATATATATCAATCATAATTGACTTCCTAGTATCCTTGGGAAATGTAATGTATGAAATAAGTGAGATAAGACACTTAGTAATGGAATGCGTGTCGTAGAAGCTAAAAAATAGATAAAACATGAATAATTTATCCGAGTTAAGAATTAAATATATATTCCATATAACTAATATTATAAAATTATGTTCAATATCCCAGGATTAAATAATAACATAAATAATCAAATTGATATTAATTACTAGTTTTATAATGATTGAACAGATAATGTTAGACATCGTAATATTAACACTGAGACCCTATTTGAAGACAACATGTATACACATTCAAGAAATATGCTAAAATCCAAAACTATATTATCTCATGAGACCTTATGATGCATAATGTTGTTATAATGGGCCCCCCCATCACCTACTATTTTTAATGAATATATCAGCTGAAAGGTGTGGCACATAATAAACATAAACATTCGTATTTGAAAACATGCATATAAAAATTTAGTAATTTACTCAATTCATAAATATTATCAATAAGAATTGAGAGTAATACGGGGAATGGTATAAAAATATTCAATCCTTAGAATATCATAATAATCCACAATAAATTTAGACATAGATGAATATACATTAAAAATAACAATGCATGATTTCATAAGGATGATATTATTGTTTTTAATAAATTTTTCCCAAATATTATGGAAAACAATTTCTTTAATATAAACATGTACTATTTTAAATGAATATCTAAATCACTCAGTTCTCATGATGGTAATAGATTCTTTTCACATTGTATAAGTAAAAAACCATTCCATTCAGTATTTTTTAAGAAAAGTTAGAAGTAACTAGTTCAGAAAATGAAAAGAAGATTCATAATAAACCATATAATAAAATTAAAACATGGGTAAAATTTTCTTCCAAAATTATCATTGAATGTAAAAATTATTCCATAAAATTGTTTGTGGAAAATATTGATATGGAAGAAAACTATTTCCGACCGAGTAAAAAGACAATGTCAGTTTTCTTTACCAATGGTTTTGGTTTCTTGAGTGCATAAAGAGTGGAAAATTTATGGAATAATTTAATTTAGATAGATACAGATACATGAATAAAATATATTATGCTTATGATATAAATATTAAATAATTACCCCATTAGAGACTAAGTCAAAAACAATCTCTAATAAAGATGGTATTTTTATATAAACCCATACCTCAGGTACGACTGCCTTTATATGTTTTTGAAACTAAAATATATTAAATATAGATATATTATAAATCAATTACATAAACATAATCATATATATATAAAAAATTATTAAATTTTAATATTTTACCATCAAGTTATTTAAAATTCTTTGTAAAAATAAATTTTCTGGGTACTAACTACTTCTTTTTTCATGTATGTTACGATTCAGTAGTATTTGTACTTGTACATTGATCATGGATTAATCATATCCAATATTATATAAATTAAATAAATAACAAATTTATTAATTATGCATATATTCATCCTTAGAAATTATAGATAAAAGGTGATATACTATATTCATAGAGATGGTACTTTATGCATACACATGAACGTTGTTTTCATTTTTCTAAAGATGTAATAAAATGAAGTTAAAATAATTAAACATTAAAAATTAATTATTATATCATATATAGAACTTATATATATTATATATTTCCTCATTTCCTTCTACGTAAATCCAAACTGATAAACGAATCACAACACTTCGTGAAGATGGTAGTCAACACGTATAAATGAACATGTTCATCTTTTTCAAGAGGATACGAATTCATGAAGTTAGTGGGATATTATAATTAAAATAATATAATTATATCATAATTATTATATATAATTATAGAACCCGTCATAATAAACATCCAAGAAATATGGCAGTGAAAGTGGATTGTATCGCAATGTAGAGATGGTACGTCGTACATACTCCTAGGCGATACTTTCACTTATCATTTTATAAGAAAATGGGGGATAATTTTTATTTAATAATCATAATAATAGTTCATTATATTTATGTTTTTTAATATAATATTATATGATATATATGATATATTTATTTTAGTTAATGAATATGTAAAATAATTGATTGGTTAATTTAATCACCTCTTCTTTAAATGAAATATTTTATATCTCCTCTTATGTGTCCTAGGGTTGGTCTTTATGGAAGACCAGAACCACTAAAATGTCTCTAATTAATTTTATAAAGGATTTTTTAGGGTATGATTAATAAATATTGATCTAGTAGTTGTAAGGAAAATAGAGGAAGGGTGTCCTTTTATAAATGAGAGAGAGGACACACATGGAATTTCTTAAAACATTAAAATATAATAAAGAAACTACCAATCAAAATTATTCAAAATAGGCCTAAATGTGAATAAAAAATTTTATAGGGTTGAAATAAATCATCCAATGAATTTTATAACTGTTTTGTTCTAGTACCCATGGTTTGAGGTATGTGGAATTTCTATATGAATTTTTATGTGTTTAAAGTGTAAGGAATGAGTTGGGAAGTGGTTGGGAGAGTTTGAAATGGTTTTGGATGTGTTTGGAGGCTTTTAAAAGGGGTGCACGGTTTGAGCACGGTTAGTGGAAACCATGATGGTTCCCCATGAAACTGTGCTGACCCTTGTTCTCGAGACAGTAGGCCTCGCACGGCCTATGCATGGTTTTCCAAACTGTGTGAGGAAACCGTGTGGACTCTGGCTCTCGAGGCACTGGTGTGCGCACGGTTAGCACAGGGTTTACCAAACTGTGCGGGCTAACCGTGCGGCCACTTTAAGTTATGGTTTTAAGTTCTGGGCCCACTCGGGATTGCCTCATTTCACTCCAAATCTTCTCCCACTCGACCCTCACTCAGAATTTTGGGTTTTCAGGGGTTAGGGGTGCTCTCTCACTCGGTTTGGAAGGATTTCAAAGGGGTTTCAAGGTGGTTTCTCCCGGGTAAGTCACTCCTATTGTTTCTCTTGTGGTTTCCTCTAGATCTACATCCCCCCCTCTCTTAGTCTTCTAAATCTACACTTGTTGTGTGTAGATCTAGGATTTTGGTTTCCTTGGATATTAATATTAAGGCTTTTGGATGTTAGGGAAAGGGATCTAGAGAGGTTTCGGGGGTGCGTTTTCTGGATTTGAGGCACGATTGTTCGTTGGTCGATTTCTCGGGAACCCTAAAGGTAGGTGGCTTCTCTCTAAACTCCACTTGGTTAGAGATAATGGTTTTGGTTACAATTAATTCTTTGTTCTTCAGATTAGTTTTGATTGATGTGGGAAATTGGTTAGAAATCCCTTGGGTGATGTTTTGGTGATTTTTGGGGAAAACGAGGGTTTTGTGGGGAAATGATTTTGTTGTGGATTTTAAAATGGAGATTTTAAAATGGGTTTTTGAGATCGATTTCAGAAAATGATTGATGGAAATGGTTTTCAAAAAAAAGTTTGTTTTATTGAAATATGTTTGGCATGGAAAATGATTTTCAACAAATGGAGGATTTATTGAAGTGGATTGGTATGCAATGGAATTGATTGATTGCATGTTGTTGCGACATTGGTGGTTGCATGCTTGGATGTGATTGGTTGAAATTTTTTGTGTAAGTGGGAGGGAAGTCTCACTATAAAAGGTGATGTATAGTGGTCGGAAGAACCACCATATGAGTAGTGGTCGGGAAGTACCGCTAGTTGTGAATGGGTGAATGGGTTGGGTGGAAGTCCCACCGTTTTGATTGTTTTGATTTGAATGGGTGAATGGGTTGGGCGGAAGTCCCACCATTTTGTTTGTTCGTTATGCATTTCTTTGTAATATGGAATTTTGTGCTGATGTGTAAATGTTGGAATGGTTGTGACTTGGTTGGTTGGCTTTCCCCGGGTTCCTTGGTTGGGTGTGATGGCTTGGTAAGAGAATGGTTGGATTATGGTAATGGTTGTTCTTGTGATTATCTTATCTTATATAAACTATTTTATATAAATGTGATAACGGTTTTATCCTAGTGGCATGTGTAGGGAAGTAATTTGGGGAAATTCATCTGAGTTTTAGTACTCACCCCCTGATTTGGCATGTTGGTGTATTTAGAGATGTTGTGTACCGTCATGTGGGCCATGGTAAGCCATCACCCATTTTTAGTGGTGCATTTTGATGTCTTGGTGGAACTTGGAGATTGGAGCTTTCTGTGGAGCCGTGGTGGTGTCATGGCTCGTGGTGTTCTTGTTGAGCCATCCGCATTTTACTCTAATGTTGTATTGGGTTGTGTTGGCATGTGAGATTATGGATTATCTTGTTGTCTTTGGTAATGTATGAGTTTGGTTTTTTTGACATTCCTCATTTAGTTGTGGTTATTTGGTTGGTTTTGACTCAATGGAAAATAATTCCCCAATTGTTCTTCGATCCCTCGGCATTTACTGACATCCTCTAGCGCCTTGGGAACGTCGCTTATGGCCATGTAACCCTCACCGCCTCCTCAAGCCAATGAGGTAGTGGCAGGGTGTTACAAGTGGTGTCAGTTTGTTCGGTGCTTTAGAGCTGATCATCGGATTTGGTGTTGACATTCGTTAGGGTATACTCCTTGAGTTGGGATGGTAGCAAGGCATAGGAATGTCAGAACACGAAATGTATAGCATAAAAGGACGTAGTTAACCCTTCTATACTGAAATTCAAGTTACCAGGGAGTTAGGTACATTAGTGTTTTGGAGACACCTATAGGAATTGGAAATCTCATTGTCATGCGTGTAGCCAATGAGATGATCATGGCATGCATGGTAGAAATGAATTCCCAATAAAATGCATATTTCATTGAGGTATAATGATTTATGATGTGATATGAATGTGTTAAATTTTAATATGAATAAATGAGTATTTCGAAAATGTTTTGGTTTTCAAAATGGTGAAACATGGCACATGTGGAAAATGTGAACTGGTGGAAAGCCTTCTTGTGATAGTGTTTTGTAATTTGAATTGAAATTGGATTTCGTGATGTCTACGGATGTGAGACTCATGGTGTTTTGTTTTTTGATTATAGAAATGGCACCGGGTAGGCATCGTAGAGACCAACCAGTGGAGGTTGCTTAGAATGTGGTTGCACCTGAGCCTCAGGTGAACCAGCCGCTAGTGCAAAGCATGGTTCAAGCATTCCAAGCAGTGGGAAGTGGAAATAATGTGGATTAACCATGGAATGTGGATCATGCGGTTCAGTTTCAAAAGAAGATTCCACCCATCTTCAGGGGTGATTTAGAGCCAGAGGGGGCAGATTCATGGTTGAATAGAATGAACAAGATCTTTGAGTTCTTGGGAACTCTGGTAGATTTAAATGTGAAGTTGGCTAAGTATATCTTAGAAGATCTTGACCTTCAGTGGTGGAAGTTGGTAGTGCAAGTTGCGATGGACCACGGTATGATGTGGGATGGCTTTGAGTAATTGTTTAAGAAAAAATTTTACCCACATATGTTCAGAATTTAGAATACGACTGATTTCTTCAGTTTGAAGTAAGAGATTATGTCAGTGTCGGAGTATGCAGCTAATTTTATGAACTTAGTGAGGTTTTCACCCGAGATGGTGGGTAGCGTATCGTTGAAATAAAAAATATTTGATATGGTATTAAGGTAATAAATTCGGTCAAAAATAGCGGTGTTGTGTATAGATGATTACACAGAGATGGTAAATAGAGCCTCGGTGGCTGAGCGGGATCTGTTGGGAGCTCTAGGTGGGGGAAGCGTTGTGGACCCATGGGTAATAGTGGGAAATCAAATGTTGCATTCAAGGGAAAGAGGGATACTTATTCCCAGAGTGGGAATATGGCATATAATCTGACAGCAGGATAAGTAAATCTTCATCTAAAGCCCTAGAGCAAGAAGAGATGTTTTCAGTGTGGTTCTATGATCCACATCAAGTGGGATTGTATGGCACAACCTCGAGAATGTCATAATTATATGCAGATGTGGAATCTGCAGCGTTATTTTCATAATGCTCCAAGGTTGGGTGTGTGTGACACTCCTTAGGGATCGTAGACGTCGTATGATTTGACGGGATGGGGACAACAGCATACCCCTCGTCAACAGAGTAAAGTGGGTCATGGTGATTCTAAGAATACTGCGACTCATCAATAGAACAATAAAGGGCATATTGTGGCATGAAAACATGTGTTTGGAGATATAGAGGTTGCGTTGGATGATCACTCGGGACCATCCACAGTGTGAGGTACTATTCTTGTAAATTCTCTCTTGATGCAAGTGTTTTTTGATACAGGTGCTTCACACTCTTTTATTGATGCATGTATGGTTGATTTGTTGGGATTAAGGGTAGAAAAGATTCCCTTGGTCTTAATAGTTCAAACTCCTCTGGGTCGAAGAGAGTGTCGAGCCTTCTTGTGTAGAGGATGTTGTATCGTTGTGGGAAAGGTTGAGATAGTGTGGAATTTCTCAACGCATGAGATGGATGGGTATGATGTAATACTGGGAATGGATTGGCTGGTGTATTTTAAGGGTCACATCGATTGTGATGTGCAAAAAGTGTCTTTTATGACACACGATGGCGTTAGACATCTCTTTAGAGGAGAGAAGCATGAAAGGCAGGGTGCAACGAGTTGGTTGCCACCAGCAGTGGGTACTTTATTATATCAGTTGGTGGTTTTGTCGTTGGAATCGGTAGAGGGTGTTAACCAGACTATTCTTCCAATAGTGGTAGATCAATTAATGGATGTTTTTCCTGAATAATTATATGGGTTACCTCCCGTAAGAGAAGTGGTGTTTACAATTGATCTCCTTCCAGGGACCAGTCATATCTCACTTCTGTCTTATCGGATGGCACCATCTGAATTACTGGAATTCAAAATCCAGTTAGAAGAGTTAGAAAGTAAAGGGTTTATCAGACCTAGCACATCTCTGTGGGCAGCACCGGTGTTGTTTGTGAAAAAGGCGGATGGAACTTTGAGACTCTATGTTTATTATCATAGACTAAACCAAGTTATGATAAAGAATAGATATCAACTTCCACGAATTGATGATTTGTTCAACCAGTTGAGGGGATCCTAATGGTTCTCCAAGATCGATCTGAGGTCGGGATATCATCAATTGTAGGTGACGAAGGAGGATGTTCCTAAAACAGCTTTCAGAAGTAGATATGGCCATTATGAATATGTGGTTATGCCCTTTGGTCTAACAAATGTGCCAGCGGTGTTTATAGCATTGATGAATCGGATATTTTAGAGATATCTAGATTCATTTGTGGTGGTGTTTTTATACGATATTCTTATGTATTCAAAGACAATGTTGGAGAACGGGTAGTATTTGGCGACAGTGCTGGGGATCTTGAGGGATCATCGGTGGTATGCCAAATTGTTAAAGTGTGACTTTTGGATACATGAAGTTCGTTTTATTGGCCATGTGATTTCTAAAAGGGGTGTTTCAGTGGATCTAGAAAATATAGAGGTTGTTGTCTCATGGAAACCGCCAAAGAATGTGTCTTAGATATGGAAATTTCTTGGTCTATGTGGGTATCATCGGCGTTCTGTTCATGATTTATCACCATTGTCTTTGACAATGACAGCTTTGATAAGAAATAATGTTCCATTCTAGTGGAATGAATAGTTTCAACAGTGTTTCGAAGAGCTAAAGGGTCATCTTACATCAACACCAATCTTGGTTTTTCCAGAATCGGGAAAAGGGTACGTGGTGTATTGCGATGCATCAAGATCAGGGTTCGGGTGATTTCTCATGAAAGGTAATCATGTGGTTTCATATGGCACACGACGGTTGAGGGTGCATGATAAGAACAACCCAACTCATGATTTTGAGTTGGCAGTAGTGGTCCATGCTTTGAAAGTGTGGTGTCATTATCTCTTCGGTGAGAAATTCCCGGTATATACAAATCATAAGAGCATGAAACATATTTTCTCACAAAGGGATTTTAACTTGAGGCAAAGGAGATGGATGGAATATCCCCAGATGTTTGATTTTGACATGATGTTCACACCGGATAAAGGAAATTCGGTGGCCGATGCATTAAGTAGAAAATCATATGTTTGGGTGGTGAAACATGCATCAGACCAGTAGCATTTGATGTCTGTTATAGCTGATATGCGGTTGTAATGTGAGGACCAGGCCGATAGAGCGGTCTTATTTCTGGTTTTGTTGATTCTTGACTTGGTTTTCCTAGTTAAAGAGGCACTGATATCCGATTATGAGTGTGTGACCCTGGGGCCGTGACATAATGGTGGGGAGCCCATTGAGGGTTGGAAACCGAATAGAGATTCAGTTTTTTTGTTTTCAGAATCGAATTGTTGTACCAGTTGATTTTCAGGATGATCTTCTCTGGGTGTATCATCATTCCAGGTGGGTTGTTCATCCTGAAATTAAGAAAATTTATAGAGCGTTGAAAGTGCAGTTCTGGTGGGATGGTATGAAGAGAAGTGTGGCTGAGTTTGTTTCGAGATGCTTGACTTGTCTGCAGGTTAAGGAAGAGCATCAGAGGCTAGTAAGAATGTTTCAGTCTTTACCAATCCATGTTTGGAAGAGGGAGCAGATAGCAATGGATTTTTTCATAGGTCTCCCAAGAATGGTCAAAAAGCACGATACCATTTGGGTCATAGTGGATCAGCTAATGAAGTCGGTCTATTTATTCCTGATTCATGAATCTCATACGGTGGAGGATCTGTCCAAAATCTATATCTAGGAGGTGGTAAAGAGGCATGGTGTTCTATTTTCGATTGTATTAGATTGAGATCCGAGGATTACATCTCGTTTCTGGAAATCCTTTTAGAAATCCCTTGGGGCATAGTTGACGATGATTACGACGAATCACCCTCAGACGGATGGTCAATATGAGAGGATGATAAAAACTATGGAGGATATGTCACGGGCTTGTGTCATGGATTTTGGTGGCTCATGGGGGGAGCACTTGTCATTGGTTGAGTTCTCGTATAGTAACAGTTAACATGCATCCATACAGATGGCTCTGTTTGAAGAATTTTATGGGCGGTCGTGTCATTCTCCACTATGTTGGGTGGAAATAGGTGAGTCTCTGACGGTTGGACTGAGTCTTGTCCAAGAAACTACAGAGAAGATCAAGTTGATCAGGAATAGAATGGAGACGGCTCAGAGTCATCAGAAATCGTATGTGGATCATCGTCGACGGTCGTTGTCATTCCAGGTGAGTGATCATGTGTTCATAAGGATCCCTCCTAGGTTGGGACATCGTCGGTTTGGGAAGAAGGGAAAGCTATCTCTGGGGTATATTGGACCTTTTGAGGTTCTTGAGAAGATCTGTGAGGTGTCTTATTGTTTGGATTTTCCACCACGGTTTTGTGCGGTGCACAATGTGTTTCATGTCTCGCAGTTGAAAAATTATCAGCCATATTTTGACCATGTGATTTGATTGGATCAGGTTGATCTCGAACCGGATTATTCATTGGTGCATGCACTAGTGTGGGTTCTGGATAGGCAAGAGAAATACTTGCATGGTAAAAGCATCGGTTTAGTTCGTGTTTGGTGGAAACATGGTCAGATTCAACAAGAGACTTTGGAGCAGGAGAAAGAGATGGTCGAGTAGTGGCTCGAGCACTTTCGGCAAAGGGCGGGTTCACTACTTTCCTAGGATGGAAATTCTAATGGTCGGGAGAATTTAGAACCCATGGTATGAGTTATTTGGCCTTTGTTATTCATTATTTTGTGTTTAAAGTTCATGGAATGAGTTGAGATGTGGTTGGGAGAGTTTGGGATGGTTTTGGATGTGTTTGGAGGTTTTTAAAGGGGTGCACGGTTTGAGCATGCTTAGTGGAAACTGTGTGAGTTCCCCATGAAACCGTGCGGACCCTTGTTCTCAAGATAGTAGACCTCACATGGCCTACGCATAGTTTGAAAAACCGTGCAAGGAAACCATGTAGACACTAGCTCTCGAGGCAGTGGCATGCACACAGTTAGCACATGGTTTGCCAAACCATACAGGCTAACTGTGCGGCCACTTAAAGTTAGGGTTATAAGTTCCGGGCTCAATCGGGATTGCCTCATTTAACTCCAATTCTTCACCCACATGATCCTCACTTGGGATTTTGGGTTCTAAGGGGTTAGTGGTGCTCTCCAAATCGGTTTGTATGGATTTCGAAGGGGTTTCAAGGTGGTTTCTCCCAGGTAAGTCTCTCCTCATGTTTCTCTTGTGGTTTTCTCTTGATCGACATCCCCCTCTCTCTTGTTTTTCTAGATCTACACATGTTTTGTGTAGATATAGGGTTTTGGTTGCCTTGGATGTTAATAGTAATGCTTTTGGATGTTAGGGAAATGGATCTAGAGATGTTTCGATGGTGTGTTCGCCAGATTTGAGGTGCGGTTGTTCGTGGGTTGATTTCTCGGGAACCGTAATGGTGGGTGGATTCTCTCTCGACTCCACTTGGTTAGAAAAAATTTTTTTGGTTACAATTAATTGTTTGTGCTTGAAATTAATTGTGTTTGATGTGATAAATTGGTTAGAAATCCCTTGGGTGATGTTCTTGTGATTAATTGGGAAAAAGAGGGTTTTGTGTGGAAATGCTTTTGTTGTGGATTTTAAAATGGAGATTTTAAAATGGGTTGTTCAGATCAATTTGGGAAAATGATTGATGGAAATTGTTTGCAATAAAAAAGGTTGTTTTCTTTAAATATGGTTCTCAAGGAAAATGGATTTCAATAAATTGATGATTTATTGATGTGTATTAGTATGCAATTGAATTGATTGATTGCATGTTGTTGTGACATTGGTGGTTGCATTCTTGGTTGTGATTGGTTGAAATGTTGTGTGGAAGTGGGCGGGAAGTATCACTATAAATGGTGGAGGATAGAGGTCGGAAGAACCACCATATGAGTAGTGTTCTAGAAGTACCTCTAGTTTTGAATTAGTGAACGAGTTGGGTGGATGTCCCACCATTTTGATTTTTTTGGTGTGAATGGGTGAACGGGTTGGGCGGAAGTCCCACCGTTTTGGCTGTTCATTATGCATTTCTTTGCAAGATAGAATTGTGTCCTCATGTGTAAATGTTGGAATGGTTGTGACTTGGTTGGTTGGCTTTCCCCGGGTTTCATGGTTGGGTGTGATGTCTTGGTAAGAGCATGGTTGGCTTTTGGTAATGGTTGCACTTGTGATTATATTATATAAACAGTTTTATATAAATTTTCTAATGGTTTTATCCTAGTGGCATGTGTAGGGAAGTCATTTGGGGAAATCCTACTAATTTTTAGTACTCACCCCCTGCTTTGGCATGTTGGTGTTTTTAAATATGTTCTGTACTGTGACATGGGAAAAATTAAGGCATCAACCTCCTTTAGTGGTGCGTTGTGATGTCTTGGTGTAACTTTGATCATGGAGCTTGGTGTGGAGCTGTGGTGGTGTCATGGCTCGTGGTGTTCTTGTTGGGTCATCTGCATTATACTCTGATGTTGTATTGGGTTGTGTTGGCATGTGAGATTATGGATTTTCTTGTTTTCTTTGTTAATGTATGAGTTTGGTTTTTTTGACTTGCATCATTTAGTTGTGGTTGTTTGGTTGGTTTTGTCTCAAGGAAAAATTGTTCCCCATTTGTTCTCGGAGCCCTCAGCATTTATTGCCAGCCTTTATCACCTTGGGTACGTCACTTAAGGCCAATTAACCATCACCGCCTCCTCAATTTAATGAGGTAAGGGTGGGGTGTCACATTTGGGGTGATTTGAAATCCTCCCCTTTTGACTAATAAATTTTTTAATTATTTTTTACCTAAATCGTAATAAGAAATATTTTGATCATAATAGTTCATAAATGTTACCCTAAATTGAAAAGTGACTCAAAATGGGACACATATGATGTTTTAAACCATTTTCCATTTTTTTGGATAAATATAAAATTTTGATGAATTATAAATTATTTAATAAATAATTATTTGTTTTAAAATATCAATAATGTAAATTTTGAATCTATTCATTTAATTTGAATTTAAGGACACTATGTAAAAGAATAAATTTTAGTATAATTCTTTTAAAAATCACTAATATTATATATTTATCTAAACAAATCATGAAACATTATAACTCACTAAGATTATATTACTTTTATTATTTTTAAAATAATTTATTTTTTTATTAATTGAATAAATAATGTATTACTATTAAAAACGAATTTATAGTAATAATATATTCCCAAAAAATTAGAAATAAACTACCATTATGAATATTATTTCATTTTCACAAAATGTAACACCTTGAGATTTTATGAAATATAATTTTTCACATTAATTTACATTTTTATATTTTTAAATTCACATGACATTAGAAATATATATATATATATATATATATATATATAATCCAAACATTCCATTCACACAGAACATCTACTCAGCATATTTTACATGCAACCATGACACGAAACATATTACATGGCATGTACTCACACTACACGGCGTGTAGTTAAAAAATCTAGAAAGTGTGGGAAAAGTCCATTATACCCTCCAGAACGCTTCAGGACCCTTTTTTCGAAAAAGGAATGGGCCGGAATGGTCCGGGCCATTTTTGATATTTAGGGTGACACTATCAGAAAGGTTATGGGTCAGGACCAGAGTTAGATGGTCCAAAATTAATATAATTTTATAAATATCCTTTGTAGATACAAATAGCGCTTCATTATCTTCCCCATGATGTAAATCCCTACCTATATTATGTGCATTGATATAGTTTACATTAATTACATTAGTATTTATTTCTAAATTTTATAATACATTATATTAGATTATAAAATTATGAATCATAAGGTATAACTTTAAGACAAGTCAAATACATAACATAAATATAAAATTTATCTATATATAATCTTAAAATCATATTGAAGTTTTATTGGTGAATATTATCAAAGTTATTCATATGGTTACAGTCTTAAGTATTTGTTTTCTAAAATAAATTTCCCAAGGATTCTTCTAATCTTCCACAGAGCCCAATAAAAAATACCCTAACTGTAACTACCCAAACATTTTGAATAGTATATTGACATACACTTAGAGATTTTATAGATATGTAAATGGTTAATGCAAAAAGAGGATTCGATGGCTTCATCCGGTAGACTTGAACCTTATCAATCCCACTTATCAAATCTTGGGAAGGAGGTGGAATCTTTGGGCTTCACTTCGGAGCATGCCCAATCCGAACTCTAGCATGTCAAGCATGAACGGAAACGCCTGCGGGAGAAGTTCAAGTAAGTAGAGATTACTACTAGGGCAATGTTATCTGAGCCTCCCTCAGATTCTCTCACCATATGACACCTTACACTTAGGTCATATGTTGGTGTTATAAGGGGCTCTGTGACGAGACCGTAGCTTCTTTGTGTAATACTTTGGGATAAATAAATTGAGATTTCTTCCTTTAGTGATGTTTGTGAAATTTCAAATGTCCAAATAATTTTAGGATGTATTTTATTGATAAATGCTTTAAAAAATGATTTTTGAAAATATTTATGTAAACCTTAAATAATTAATGATGTGTAATGATTTTTAGAAAATTGTCTTCTGCAAAAGTGTTCAGTAAGGAATTTGGAGTCTAATAAGATCAACTTAATTTTTGATGAATAGTAAAATATGAATAGTGATTTTACACTTTGGATTAGTAATGTGACTAAATGGATTAGTAATCTCACTTAATGAAAGTTTTAATATAATTTAGACACCTTGATTATGTAATGTGATTCAATAAATTGGGCAAATAACGGTTTCATAAATTATTAGTCAAGTATTAGTTTTTTTTGGGTGAATAGTGTTTTTTAATTGAAGATTAAATTAAAAATAATTAGAAAACTATTTTTATAAAATGTACTTTATTTTTGAACTCATAGCATCAATATTATTATTATGGTATTTTTTGGGGATTTTTCTGGAAAAAAATGAATTCTTGGTGAATAGTGTTTTAATTTAAAAATTAAATTTTAATTATTTAGAAAATTATTTTTATAAAATGGATTTCATATTTTTAATCAGAGCATCGATATTTGGTTAAGGTGAAATTTTGGGATTTTTCTGTGAAAGATGAATTTTCAGTGAATAGTAAAAAATGTAGTTTTAAGGTATCAGTATGTTTAATGACATCATAACTATGTCGTGATGATGTCATGAGATATTTTAAGAGTTGGCCGACCAAAGGTGATGAATTATTATATTGGGGGGCCCATGTGGCCTATCTCCATGGAAAATACCATGGGAGTGCCCATGGTTTTGACAAAACCACTTCTGAGGTATCTCTTGAAATTATTAATGTATCACCTCACCTTTCCTATAAATACCCACCCTTTCCCCCTTTATTATCCACTCCCAACTCTCCCCAAACGATGATCTGGTCTCATTACCTCCCAAGGAGACATCCCAAGGTTCCCCCAAGCCCTCAAGGTCCAAACCATTGTGTTTTAAGAGTTACATTTTAAGGTAAGGGATCTGACCTCTCTCTTTCTTTTCAAGTAATCTATTTTATGTCATTTCTCTTATGCTCCATGTTATTATGTTTGAGGATGTTATTTTATATTTATCATACAAAACTTTTCATTTTCATATGATGAGATACCCCCTATTTCTCTCATCAATTCATTTTAATAATGTTTAAGTGGCACTGTTAGGCTGCCGAATTTCTAAGGGATTCTTTCACCCTTCTGATTTTTCAAAGTTCTACTTTCATGTCAAGTATTTCAAGTTCCTTATTATTATGTTGGGGTAGTATATCTATATCTATCATAATGAAATTTTATGTTCATATGATTAGAGACCCTATTTGACCTCGTCAATTCATTTTTGTTGAAGTTTAAGTGACGCCGTTAGGGTGCCGAATTTTCATAAGAGAAATCTAATTTTTGTCATCCTTCCATGTTTTTCATTTCAAATGTTATATCCTTAACATTTCATTACCATTTTCTTAAATACTTTATATTCTGTTCCACTACTATTTTATGGATCATTTATGAGTGGGTGACCCTTTTCCCCTCTCTTTTCAATGTTTTCGAAAACCTCGTAACATAGCCATTATGCTGCAGAATTTCTGTCTCAAAATGTATCTATCTCTTTCTAATGTTATTTTATTTTATTAAGTGAATACTGAAAGCTCTCTCTTATATAGGGGTATTCACATATACACCATGTTTTTCTATTTTAATCTCTGGAATTTACATACATGAGACCCACCTTCCTTTTCTATGGGTTTTAAAGTGACACAAAGATCATATCTTTAAAGTAGTTTTTAAAACGTTATGATTATGAAATGAAACCCATTTCTTTTATGCTATATGGGTTGATTATTAAATGATTGATGATGATATATGTGGGTCACATGATGATAAAGAAAAATTTAAGGGTACACACTTATAGTGCTCCAATGCATTGGGTAAAGACTTAATCTCTAGAGATGACCATTTAGACTGATATCTTGGTGAATAACCTTGGTAATTTTTATAGACACCTTGGGGATAGACCTTGGTGAAACAGAAATGATTGTCTTTGTAAAATGTTGTAGCCACATATTCATGTTATCAAAAATGTTATTTTTATTATGATATGCTTCATGATTTCATTCTCATGCCTTAAAGTTATTTTCATTACCTTATTGAAGTATCTCAAGTTCACATGTAAAATGTTTCTCTTGTTTCCCTTACTGGGCCTTCTGCTCACCCTTTCTTTTGATCTATGTCCCCAGGTTATGAGATGTAGTAAGGGACCTAGGATGAACTTATGGAAAAGCCTTTCAAGTGTTTAAGAATAATGTTTTATGTTTTTTTCATGTATTATGTTCCTGGTCTCCAAGACACTAAACCTTAAAGATCCCTAGTTTTGGGTAATGTAATGAAGGTTTATGTTATATAAAGGTGGGATGCCACAGTTGGTATCAGAGGATGGTTTAGTTATTTTTGGAAATTAGGATATAAAAAATTTAGGAAGAAACCTATAAAAAAGTTTAAATATATGATAAAATCATGTTATTTTGGTAAGTATTGAGTAAGTGGTTTATCAAACAAATACATCCATGTCTAGATACGAGCAGGTAGTGGTGGCTGTGGAATAGATGTACATAGGGGTAAAACCCAAAAACACCGCTTTGAGATAGACTTGAACGGGAACTGGTGCACGATAACGGGCCTTACTGCACGCTTGGTTACGAAACAACCGGGGGATATGTTTGGTTAATCACAAGATTTTTATCAATCATTCTGAAGGAAATATAGAGAAATTTAATTGTCTAAGCATGAAGTCTAAGTTAAAAGATTCATAAACGAAATAGGTTTCTCACTAAGGTTTTATTCCCTTAGAAAATGGCGGGCAATAGGAGGAACCGTGCAGATGGTGACCGTAATGCACCATGTTCTGACAGCCCTCCGATGGAAGCTAGAATGGAAACAATCATGCGAATGATGAACCAAGTGACTCAAGTTATGAGTAATAACTTGAATCAAGCTGAGAGGCCGATCTCACCACGAAGGGAACAACATTCTGTTGACTCCTTCATGCATCAACGACCACCATCATTTAGTGGATCTACTGACCCATTGGCTGTGGAACAATGGATAAGCTCCATTGAAAAGATCTTTTATGTACTTCATTGTTCGGAACAAGAAAAAGTAACCCTTTATGTTTACCGCCTAGAGGGAGAAGCTGATCAGTGGTGGTCACTGATCAAAAACATGAAGCCAAGAGGAGAGATGGAAGCTATGGAGTGGGAAGAGTTCTGGGGAATATTCATCAATAAGTATATCCCTCATTCCATGAGAACGAGAATAGAGAAATAGTTTCTCGAGCTAAAGGAGAAGGAGAATGAATCTGTCAGAAGATATGAGATGAACTTCACCCGAATTTCACGATATGCCTCTAGATTTTTCATGGATCCAAGTGGGAAGGTTGAATTATTTTTCGGTGGATTGAGACCTCATCTGCAGAAGAATCTAGCCAAATTGGACTATGATAGCTATGAGGATATCGTGCAGAGTGAAATGAAATTTGAGCTACAGTTTTTTTACACACAGTGGTCTCATAAATCAAATGACAAGTAGAGATCGTTGGATCCCAGTCTAGGGATGACTTTTGATCAGGGAAGAGGTGGAAAGAAAATGAAACTTACAACAAGAAATAAATGTGGGAAGAAGCATCTGGGTCACTGCTTAATCAGAAGTGGCAAGTTCTACAAGTGTAGAAATGATGTCCATATTGCTCGGAATTGTCATAGTGAGGTGAAGCCTCAACTTTCCAACACTAACAACAGAGGAAAGGTGGTTTTGGCCCTACCCGAAGTCAAATGATGCAAGTGTGTACAACTTGGGAACTTTGCTAATCACTGTCCAAATATGAGGGTAGTGGAGGGGAATCACCATCAACCTCATCAAAGTCCAAGGGAGCAAGGTCGTGCTTTTTCTATAACAACAACTAAAGATGAAGTTCCGAACGAGGTGGTAGAAGGTACTCTTTTTGTCCTCTCAAAACTAGCAAGTACTTTGTATGATTTTGGTTCTACGCCATCCTTTATTTACTCCATGTTAGAAAAGAATATATAATCAATCCCTGAACTTCTTGAGGTAGAATTTCCAATAAAGACTCCAAGTGAGATTATCCATGTATCAATAGTGTTTAGAGACTCTAGTGTTTACATCAGTGAGAAAAATCTTATCGCAAATCTAGTAGTCATTCCCATGTGGGAATTAGACGTTATACTAGGGATGGACTGGCTCTGAAAGTATAATGCTAAGATCAAATGCAGAAGTAAGGAAATCTCAGTAGTCTTGAATGAATGACGTACAATTATCTTCCAAGGAGAGATATCCCGAACTGATCCCTATCTAGAAACACCTCCTATAGCATTCTTTATGGAGTCAATCGGTGATAATGAATAAGTAAAAGGGAGTATACAAATATAAGATGTTTCGATTGTTCCGGAATAGTTGGATGTATTTCATGAGGAGTTACCTGGACCTTCCCCAGAAAGAGAGGTAGAGTTCTCCATTGAACTCATACCTGGATCTCAACTGATATCAAATACCTCGTATAGAATGAAAAAAGTGGAGCTATAGGAGTTAAAGAAATAACTCCAAGACTTGTTGGAGAAGGGGTTTATCCGACCGAGTGTGTCTCCTTGGGGAGAACTAGTTCTCTTTGTGGAGAAGAAGGATAGATCGATGCGGCTGTGCATTGATTATAGAGAACTGTACAGGATCACAGTGAAGAACAGATACCCTCTTCCAAGAATTGATGATTTATTTGACCAACTTTGTGGGGATTAATTATTCTCCAATATTTACCTTCAATCTAGTTATCATCAACTGAGGGTGAAGAAGGAATATATACCAAAGACTTCCTTCCGATAAAGTGATGGGCATTATGAGTTTACTGTTATGCCCTTCGGCTTGACTAATTCTCCTTCTTTTTTCATGGATTCGATGAATAGAGTCTTTAAGTAAAAACTTGATATCTTTGTGGTAGTTTTTATTGATGATATTTTGATATATTCAAAAATTCGTGAGGAGCATGAAAATCATCTGAGGGTTATTTTGAAAACTCTGTGGAAGGAGAGGCTCTTTGGAATGTTCAGCAAGTGTGAGTTTTGGTTATAACAAGTGGCATTCTTGGAACACGTCATAACCAATGAAAGAATCTCAGTTTACCCTGCAAAGTCAATAGTTGTGGAGGAGTGGCCTCAACCCAGAACAGTAAGTGAGATACATTGTTTCATTGGTTTAGCGGGATATTATAAGATATTTGTGAAAAAAAATTCAGGGCTTTCTAATCCGGTAACCAAGTTGACTCGAAAAGGGGTTAAGTTCACCTGGAAAAAGGAATGCGAGGAAAGTTTCCAAGAGCTAAATAAGTGAACGGTTACTGCACCTGTGTTAATGCTACCCTCTATTGGAGAAGGATTTGTTATTTTTAGCGATGCATCTCTGAAAGGGCTTGGGTGCCTCCTCAAGAAAAATTACAAGGTAATTGCTTATGCATCTCGACAGTTGAAGATTCATGAGAAGAATTATTCTACACATGACCTAGATCTAGCGGCGATTGTTTTTTCTCTAAAGATATGGAGACACTATCTTTATGGGGTAAAATGTGATATATACACCGACCACAAAAGTTTAAATTATATTTTCATGCAGAAAGAATAGAACATGAGACAAAGGAGATGGTTGGAGCTTATTAAAGACTATGATTGTTCAATTCATTATCACCCTGGAAGAGGAAACAAAGTCGCAAATGCATTAAGAAGGAATGATCCTGTTGTTTTGGCAACAATGAGGATCCTAGGAGATCCCTTGATTAAAGATATAGTAAAACTGGACATGGGAATTGTAAGGGAAGGGAAATCATCAACCTTATCCCAAATGATTTATCAACCTTCATTACTAGAGAAGATCAAGAAGGCTCAAAAAGAAGATCCTTTGCTGCAGCAGAAGTTTGAGGCTGTAAAGGATGGTAAGTTCCCTTATTTCAATATTGATCAAGAAGGTGTATTGAAATTTCATGCAAGAAAATGTGTTCCATCTATTCTGGAGATAAATAATGAACAGATGGATGAATCTCATAGCTATACTTTCTCTATACATCTGGGATGCACTAAAATGTATAGAGACCTTCGTGATCATTATTGGTGGGATAACATGAAGAGGGAAATTGATGATTACACTAAAAGGTGCCTGGTGTGTCAACAAGTAAAGGCTGAACGACAACTTCCTAAGGGGGTATTACAATCACTACCCATACCAGTATGGATGTGGGATAATATCACTATGGACTTTGGAACTAGTCTCCTGAAAATATCCAAAGGAAATAATGTGATATGGGTTATTGTGGAACGTCTCACCAAGACCGTCCATTTTATCTTTATTTTGGAATATATCTCTATGGATAAACTTGCCAAGATATACATAATGGAAGTGGTAAAGCTGCATGGGGTACCACTATCCATCGTGTCTGATCGTGATCCAAGATTCACATCAAAATTCTTGAGAAGTATTCAACATGCTATGAACACTGAATTGAATATTAGTATGGCCTATCATCCTCAAACTGATGGCCAATCTAAAAGGACTATTCAAGAACTCAAAGACATGCTGAGATTATGCTCCATGGAATTTAAAGGTGGATGGGATCAACACCTCCCATTAGTTGAGTTCTCCTATAACAATAGCTTCCATTCGAGTATTCAGATGGAACCCTATGAAGCTCTGTATGGAATGTGATGTATAACTCCTACTTGTTGGGATGAAACTGGTGAGAGAAAGATTCTTGGGTCTGATATTGTGCAAGAGATGACAGAATAGGTTCATGCCATCAAACAACACATAAAGGCTTCTCAAAGTCGGCAGAAGAGCTATGCTGACAATTGTCGAAGAGACTTGGAGTTTGGTGTTGGCGACAAAGTATTCCTTTGAATTTCTCCATGGAAGAGAGTCTTGCGGTTTGGGATGAAATGGAAGCTCATCCCTAGGTACATTGGCCCCTATGAAATCCTTGATCGCATAGGAGTAGTGGCCTATCGTCTAGCACTTCCACCGAACCTAGCTCAAGTTCATGATGTCTTCCATGTATCTCTCTTGAGGAAGTACATACCTGACCCTTTGCATGAACTGAACCCAGAGGTGGTACAACTGGAACATGACCTCTCTAATGAGGAGCAGTCAGTGGAGATATTATACCATGGAGAAAAGGCTCTATGAAACAACACTACCCACCTTGTGAGAGTGTTTTGGAGGAATCATAAGTATGAAGAAGCGAGTTAGGATCCTGAGGAAAAAATGAAGCAAAAGTACCCTCACCTTTTTGACTAGGCCTCAAGTATAAAATTTCTGGGATGAAATTTCTTAAGGGGGGAAGATTGTAATGACCCAAACTTTTTGAATAGTATATTAACATACTCATAGCGATTTAGTAGAGATATTAATGGTTAATGCAGAAAGAGGAGTCGATGGATTCATCTGGTAGACTCGAACCTTATGAACCCCACTTATCAGAGGTTGGGAAGGAGGTGGCATCTTTGGGGTTCTCTTTGGACCAAGCCCAAGCCGAACTCTAGCTTGTCAAGCTTGAATGGAAACGCCTACGGGAGAAGATCAAGTTAGTAGAGATTACTACTAGGGCAATGTTATCTGAGCCTCCCTCATATTCTCTCACCATATAACACCTTACACTTAGTTTATATGCTGGTGTTATAAGGGGCTATGTGACGAGACCATAGCTTATTTGTGTAATACTTTGGGATGAATAAATTGAGATTTCTTCCTTTAGTGATGTTTGTGAAATTAAAAATATCCAAATAATTTTAGGATTTATTTTATTGATGAATTTTGAAAAAAATAATATATTTTAAAATATTTATGAAAACCTTAAATAATTAATGATGTGTAATGATTTTCAAAAAATGGTGTTCGGCAAAAGTGTTCAGTAAAGAAATTTGGATTCTAATAAGATCAACTTAATTTTTGATGAATATTACATTATGAATAGTGATTTTACGCTTAGGATTAGTAATGTGAACAAATGGATTAGTAATCTCACTTAAAGAAAGTTTTAATATAATTTAGACACCTTGATTAAGTAATGTGATTCAATAAAATGGGTAAATATCGGTTTCATAAATTATTAGTTAAGTATTAGTTTTTTTCGGGTGAATTGGGTTTTTTAATTAAAAATGAAAATAAAAATAATTAGAAAATTATTTTTAAAAAATGGACATTATGTTTGAACTCAGAGAATCGATATTATGTTATGGTAATTTTTAGGGATTTTTCTAAAAAAATGAATTCTCGGTGAATAGTGTTTTTTTAAAAAAAATAAATTAAAAATATTTAGAAATTTTTTTTTAAACTAGAGTTCATATTTTTAATCAGATCATCGATATTTGGTTAAGCTGAAATTTAGGGATTTTTCTGAGAAAGATGAATTTTCAGTGAATAATAAAAATGTAGTTTTAGGGTTTCGGTATGTTTAATGACATCATAACCATGTCGTGATGATTTCATGAGATATTCTAAGGGTTGGCCGACCAAAGGTGATGAATTATTGTATTGGGGGCCCCATTTGTCCTAACTCCATGTGAAATACCATGGGAGAGCCCATGGTTTTGAGAAAACCACTTGTGAGGTGTCCCTTGAAATTATTAATGTATCACCTCACCTTCCCTATAAATACCCACCGTTTCCCCCTTTATTTTTCACTCCCAACTCTCCCCCAACAATGATCTGGTATCATTACTTCCCAAGTATTCATCCCAAGGTTCCCCCAAGCCCTCAAGGTCCAAACCATTGAGTTTTATGAGTTACGTTTTAAGGTAGGGGATCCGACCTCTCTCTTTCTTTTCAAGTAATCTCCTTTTTGTCATTTATTTTATGCTCCATGTTCTTATGTTGAAGGATGTTCTTTAATGTTCATCTTACTGCACTTTTCATGTTCATATGATGAGATACCCCATCTTTCTCTCCTCAATTCGTTTTAAGAATGTTTAAATGGGATCGTTAGGCTGCCGAATTTCTAAGGGATTCTTTCACCCTTCTCATTTTTCAAAGTTCTACGTTCATGTCAAGTCTTTCATGTTCCTTTTTTTTATGTCGGGGTATGATCTCTATATCTATCATACTGAACATTTATTTTCATATGATGATAGATCCTATTAGATCCCGTCAATTCATTTTTGTTGATGTTTAAGTGACGTCGTTAGGCTGCTGAATTTTCATAAGAGAAATCTAATTTTTGTCTTCCTTCCATGTTTTTCATTTCAATTGGTATGTCCTTAAAATTTCATTACCATGTTCTTAAATCCTTTATATTCTATTACCCTATTGTTTTATGGATCATTTATAAGTGGGTGACCCATGTATCCTCTCTTTTCAATGTTTTCTAAAACCTCGTAACATAGTCGTTATGTTACAGAATTTCTGTCTCAAAATGTATCTCTCTCTTTCTAACGTTATTTTATTTTATTAAGTGAATACTCAAATATATCTCTTCTATAGGGTTATTCACATATACACCAAGTTGTTCTATTTTAAACTCTGGTATTTACATACATGAGACCCACCTTCCTTTTCTGTGGGTTTTAAAGTGACACAAAGATCATGTCTTTAAAGCAGTTTTTAAAATGTTATGATTATGAAGTGAAACTCATTTCTTTTATGCTATATGGGTTATTTATGAAATGATTGATAATGATATATGTGTATCACATGATGATAAAGAAAAATTTAAGGGTGCACCCTAATAGCGCTCCAACGCATTGGGTAAAGACTTAATCTCTAGAGATGACCATTTAGACTAATACCTTGGTGAATAACCTTGGTAATTTTTATTGAAACCTTGGGGATGGAACTTGGTGAAACAGAAATTATTTTCTTTGTAAAATGTTGTAGACATATCTTCAATTTATGAAAAGCGTTATTTTTATTATGATATGCCTCATGATTTCTTTCTCATGCCTTAAAGTTCTTTTCATGACCTTATTGAAGTATCTCAAGTTCACATGTAAAATGTTTCTCTTGTTTCCCTTGTTGGGCCTTCTGCTCACACTTTCTTTTGATGTATGTCCCCACGTTATGAGATGTAGTAATTAACCTAGGATTAAATTAATTAAAATCCTTTCAAGTGTTTAAGAAGAATGTTTAATGTTGTTTTCATGTATTATGTTCCGGGTTTCCAAGACACTTAACCTTAAAGATCCTCAGTTTTGTATAATGTAATGAAGGTTTATGATATATAAAGGCGGGATGCCTAACATACCCTAGTACCCTAGGGTTTTTTTTACATTATTACATTGGTACTAGATATATGCATTTTCATCACATAGGATCGAGTTTTCTAGTAATCATGGAAAACTAGATGCATACATGAATATTATATTATAATTGATAAAGGAAAATAGAAAATTTCATTATCTTTGACAAAACCATTATTCTAGTTTACACTATCTCTTTATATCATTTATAATACCCTTCCGAGCATCCTAGGGAATATAAACATAAAAAATTGGTTAAATTAGATTTTTAGTAATGGTATCCGTAAATTGGAAGCTAACATAATGTATATGAAACATAAATAATATTTCATAGAAAAATACAATCAACTATATCATATACCTAATACCATAAATTTCGGGACTAAATACATAGATAACATAAAAAAAAATCACTTAGATATGTCAAAATAAAGAAAATATTATGTGACATGAGACCTACCTATGCATATATGGGTTTAGAGGGCCCTACCAATCACTTAAAAAGACCAATTCATTATTCATATCAAATAGGTGAATCATAATAAACATAAATATTCATGTTGAAAAAATATAATATTAAATGTTAATAATATCTTGTATGATTCAAAATAATAAAAAACCATATATAATAATATGGAATATGGTATCAAAATATTACATCCCTATAAAAGAATTATATTTACCCAAATAATATTTTTTAAAAATGAATATAGTATAAAATAATCACTTGATGATTTCATAAGGATAATATCCATTTTATTTTTAAATAAAAATTTCAAAAATATTACGGAATCATTTTTCTTTAAAATAAAATATTAATATTTTAATGGAGTCCTAAAATAATTTATTATTTTTTATGGAAGAAATTTTCAGTATCTTCATTGTTGTTACAGAAATTATCCTTATACTCCATTGTATGGAAAATGAAAATACAACTCATTCATAAAATGATTAGAATATTCATTTTAATCCATTTAGTAAAAATAAAACATTAGTAAAAAAATTAATAAATCATCAAGGAAGATAAAAAATGCTTTTCAAAAAAATTTTATGGAAAAATATATATATGGAGGGAAAATATTTACAATAGTGTAGAAAGGCAAAGTCATTTTTCCTTAACAAAAATTGGTTTCGGTGTATTGACCACTAAAAGAGCATAAAATTAAAGGAAAGATTTAATTTAAGTAAATTAATACACTGGAATAAAATATATTTATTTTAATATATAATATCAAATAATTCCAAAAGTGGAGACTTTAACAAAACCCAACCTAAATAATAATGAGATTTTGAAATAAACCCCTACCTCATGTTCAACTACATTTATATGTATACAACCATCTTTTAAATTAAATATATATTCATTATATGGCTATTATATAACAATAATCATATATTTCATAATATATACAGTTTACATATAATAATTTATCACCATTTTATTAATATTTCTTTGTTAAAATCAGAGTTCTAGGTAATAACTAGTAATTTTTCATGTAAGTTTCCATCTGGTGGTTTTTTTCCTTATACCTTGATCACAGTAGAATGATCTAAATAGTTTTAATAGTTATATAATTCTTTTATTTATTCATTATATACATATTTACTATCATCCAAATAAGTTATTCATTCAAACAAATTAAACCATCCATGGAGACAATACGCCTTATGTATGCATGAATGTAGTTTTCATTTTCTAATGGATGGAATGAAAGAATGTAAAATAATAATTAACCATTATATGATCATTATTATATCATATATATGATATATTTTAATTAAATATTTCCATATTACTATCCATGTAAATCAAAAAAAATGCAAAATGAATCACATCGCTTCGTAGAGGTGGTAGTCCACATGTATGAGTTAGCAATGTTGTCTTGTTTCAACTGATTTGGAGGTAATAAGGTATATGTGGTTTTAAAATTATATAAGTGTAATTATTTCATAAATAAAATATATAAAAATTTAATCCATCATAATAACCATCCAGAAATTATGTTGGTGAAAAATGAATTGTATCACTACATGGCGACGGTAAAGCCATACGTAAGCATGAACGATAATTTCACTTCCCATTGGATAGGAAAGAAGGTGGATATTTTCTATTTCATAATCACAATAAAATTTAATTTTATTAATTATGATTAATTTTTTATTTTGTGAACAATAATATATATTAATAAGAGGTAAATACAAGTTATAAATAAAGTGACCAGTTGAGGTTCTTACCAATTCATGGTATAACTACTTTAGAAATTCACTTATGACCCCAAAGGTAGGTATTTTGGGAATACCAGAACCAATATACTTTTTCGAAGGTATTCTAGGTGTAATTATTTCATGTTATGGTCAATATATATGGCTTAGAGATCTTTATGGAAGGGGGATGGGTTTCCCTTTATATGGGTGGGAGAAAACACACATAGATTTCTTAAATGAATAAAATATAATAATTTCATTCTTAATCCAAATTATTACATATGGTCATTTATTAAAATAAAATTTTATATTTTGGAATTAAAGTCATAAATTAATATTGAAACATGGTTTGGTTCCATTTTAAACATTATCATACTTATTAATACCTTTTTCAATTATTTTTAACCTCAACTATGGTAACAACTATTTTGATTGTAAAATGTTAAGAATGTTATCATAATTGGATAGTTGACTCATAAACGGACCATAGATGTTCCTTAATACCATATTCCATTCATATGGATGATGAAAATATTTTTATTAAATTTAAATCATTTAATTAAATCTTATTTATTATAAAATATCAATAATGTCAGTTTTTGAACTTTTCATTTATTTTTAATTTAATGAAACTATGGAAAAGTTAACATTTGACTCTAATCCATTTATACTTCACCAATTTTTTATATTTATCATAAATAGTTGTGGAACACTATATCCCACTCAAATAATATTTATTTTAATATTTTCAAAATCATTCATATTATTTTTTATTGATTGAATAAATATTTTATTTTTGTTTTTGATGTATTTAAAGTAATTATATAATCCTGAAAATTTTGAAATAGGTGACCATTATTAACATATTTTAATTATGAAAATAATTGTTATTAAGATTCATTCACAACATGTTTTTTTTATTATGTGAACACATAATATATATTTAAAATATAGATTCTATATTACCTAAATAAATACTAATAAGCCATAAAAATTATTTTTAAAATTAGTGTGAAAAAACGAGATGAAAAACGACATCTTGAAAAATATAGATTTTAAGAGTAAAATTGGATTTTTTTTATCCTATGAAAAATAAAAATATTATATGATAACTAAAAATATTTAATTGAATATATAATATGTACATTTCATTAAAATCATTCACATATAGTGATTATTTTTATTTATTAATGTAAACATACATTACATTTATAAAAAAATTATTTATAAAACATGTCTTTTTATTTCATATGATTTCAAGTGTTTTTTATAATAAATTAATAACAAAATAATTTATTTTAAACAAGTTTAAATCATAAATTTTTCATTAATTATTTAATCATATTCATAGTCAAAAATTTTAAGGATAGGTTATAATGGTATACTATATTAATGTTTATTTAGACTTTGGGTTTAATCTTTCACAATCTATGAATGAGATTAAATTTATTTAAAAATAATTATATTGTAAAATATCATGGTGTTATAGTATAAATTCAAAAAATTATACTAGCCTTTCCATTCACATCCTAGAACTGAATTATTAAAAATTATATTATCGTATAAATGGAATCTAAAACATCACATGTATTTTTATATGTGTGTAATCATATAATCTGATGATTGATCCTGGGAAATACCTGTAGGAATTAACTCATGCATCAAAAACATCATTACATACTATATTCAGATATGAATTTTTCTCTAATATACTATGAGAACATATCCCAAACAAATATGGTATCTCAAGGTCTTATCCATGCCAAAAAATGATTCAGTAATCCTGGGAAATAATAGTAGTGTTTGTACCAAAGTACAATTCATGGTCATATTGGGTAGTCATATACGATAAGATAATAAAAAAATAAACCATATCATGGACTGGTCGAATGCCCATGCTCTTCACAGACCACAACCCCATAGTTTCACATAATCGGCATTGGTTCTAGGTGACACTTGATAGTATGTCTACCCATAGAAAAATCCACCCAATCATGTTCATCAATCAATGTGGAATCTATTGGGGATCCCATGGTAATCACTATATTGGAGGCATCCCATGTGGGATCATTGAACAAAACTAATCTCTTTGGGAGACTCTAAATGATCGGAGTCCATCCCATCACTTCACATCATATATGTCATCAAACACCCTCATAGACTATATGCTTCTGTTATCTCAGCTACTATCCGAAGATATATATCAAGACCAAACTCAATGTACAATGTCACTCTAGATTGGTCAAATCACCCAAACTCATCCCAATGATACAAATAGATCCCATGTGTCTCAAGGTCATCATATGACCTACTCAGGCAGCTCCACTCAAGTTAAGACACGCCACTAGAAAGATGAGGTCAAAGGATATTATGGAATTCCACAAGCTCACAACAACCTTGGACACACCCCTTAAGGTTTTCAAAATTAGAGTGTATACCAGAATAAATCTATAAAATGGTCACAGTTGGATGAGGAAATAAAATAACTCACAATGTCAACATGTAATCAACACATAGTTCTCTCTATCATAAATAATTTCATTTAATATTAAAATTTAAATTTAATATAACAATGAAAAAATTATTTATTGAGATTTAAAATTATCAGAGGAATCATAAATCTTTACGTTCATCATAAATTACCCATATTAATCCATATAGAATTAATTTGATAACAACCTTTGATAAACCAATGTTTTCCAGATAACCAACTACCCGTTAGCTACTGCACAAGCCTATAGTGCCCTGAACAATCTTGTCCAGGATGAGACATACATCTCTAAAACCTAAAATGACTTTTATCATTCCCAAAATAGAACAAAATTAATATAAAAAATTAAAATAAATTTTAAAACCCAAAATAATTCAATTTCCACAAGGAATAATAATCAAAATCTCACCAGAATTCCTCGTCTCACAGGAAACATGCCCAAAAACCCCATCAGGGGCCATCTACAGACTCCCAGAATCAACATGAGAAAATAATTTACAAAAAATAGTTATTCCATTATCATTATAAAATAATTTTAGATGGAAATAATTTAAAAATTAAAATTGTGACGTACCTTCGTCAAATCTATTAGTGGAGGTAGGTGGATGTCATCTCCTGGGGTCCTTAATGAGGGATTATAAAAATCCCCAACTCACTCAGATGTTTCCACTATGATCTATTGAAATTAGCATAAAAACAATAAGTGGGATAGAATAATATTAGAATTTATTGTGGAGGTAATCAGAAAATAGCACTAGAATCGATGAATTACCAAAAAAGTTTAGAATGAAACCAATATAACCATTCATTGGTCAAAGGGAAAGAGGAAGGAAAACGGGGATGAAGAACATAACTGTGAACATAAAATAAGGAGAAGGAAGGGGTAGGACCTATTAATTGTTCAAGATATAAAAATTAAATTTATTCCCTTTTAATCCTACTCATTTGATGGTGGAACCTCTAATGTATCCTTTGACACTATCGACCACATAGATTACTCGATGGGCTGGTATCAGCAAGATAATGGCTATAGACTACATCCCAACTAGCATAGATTCGTTTTGATGCCCTCCTGAAAATCTCAACCATCATTTTTCTACCATTATTCATCCAAAAAACCTTTTTTAGGCTAAAACATTAATAAGACTATCCAGATGCCTCATTAAAAAATATTCCCATCCACTAATTGAAAATAAAAATTTTGAGCCCTCTCCATACACATGAGGTTTTACGATGTCAACAGAAAAATAGATTCTCATCCCAAGAAGCCTCATAAAGTATTCAATCATTATTCCTAACATACGATTGTGTTCAATTAAATTCCAAATATTTTTTGTCTATACTGAACACTCATTTTACCCCAAAAGTGCATCATCCAAACTATAATGCTCAGCTAATCAAAAAAAGATTCATTTCTTCAAATAATTAATGTAAAACACAGATGGTTCTATCCTAATATAATTTATCATCAGACAACAAGTGTGACCTCATCCATTATATCAAATAACCCATGGTTTTCCTTCATATAATCGTTAGATAACTTAGGCCAATTTTGATAGAAAAATATTTCTAGAATTAGAATTTTCTACTGAAACATGCTCTCAGGGGTCCACCAAACTACTCAACATGGTTCCCAATTTACCACACTTGATCGTACAAGAGTAAATTATTTAAACACTAGTACCAATTATCTTTTGAAAATTTAATTTTAGAACATACATTCCTCCATTATAAAAGAACACTATGAACATGCTTAGTTTCCCTAAAAAAGAATCACCATAATCCAAAACCCAACCATCATATCCTAAATAAAACTCGAAAATGTGGTATACAACTCACCACATAAAATCACATAAAAAATACCGATCATACATCCTCAGACCATTATTTTTAATGGATTCTCAACCCTTTCCACTATTTTTATTCTAAAAACATTTGACCATGTTTCCTTTACCTCTTGAGGACTCAAAAAATTTTCTATGCACCCACGCTGAGGTCAAAACCCTCCAATAAATTTTACATACAATTTAAATCATCATTCTAACATAACCAAAATAATTCCCTTACTTGAGCTTGATTCATTCCCAACCATTCAAAATTCATTCCATTTCAAAATTACATTAATATTCAAGCCATTAATTGAACTCCATAAGATATAATTCTAAAATTCACCCAACGAATTAACTAAGGAATCAAAATTAATTTAAATAAATTTCAATTTTAATACCGTGTTTCCCTAAAGACAATCACTTTTTTATGCCCATACATCCATGATCCCTCTAGAATAAGGGCTATATTACCACGATCGATATCTTTTAGCCCACTATAAGGTTTTTCTTATTACAACCCTTGAGTATCACCTCAATATATTTTATCACTAAATAACCTGGGTTTCTCATTATAATGAAAATTTAAAAAATTCATGGGATATTAATCCCATATTAAAACCACTAAGACTAATAGTTCTTCTACCCGATCACATCATCAATAGTTTAAAACATAGTCATCTCAATGCTTATTATCATGTCACACCATAGTATTCTTCAAAAATAATAGGAATTTTATTTGTTAACCCCAAATCCTATAACCCAAGTAACTTTATCATAAGCCACATTACCTCTATACTAGGCTCACAAGCCAAATATTGTAGATAACCATGACTCTTTCATGTCAATACCGCATAACCAAGAGCACCACAAAGGATATCACCCAAAAACCCAATGTTTCACTTATTTTAAATCCTTCCATATATATAAAAACTATCCAGAAACGTTCCACGTCACCATCCTCTACCCATTCCAACACTATGTTCTTCATTCATCCAACATAGTTGGTCCAAGAACCTTGAATTTCCTTCCCATTGAATCCAATATCGATCCAAAAGCTCCAACACTCATGGTAATTAAACTTAATAAAAAAATTAGTATACATTCCAAACCATAAAAATGATATTACCTATAATGAATTTATCAAAAATAAATAACCTACCAATGATTTCCATATATCAAGAAAAAAAATCACGGGAAACTCACTTTTGAAGGTTTCCCATATCTATTTAAGTCACTAAGTCACTAATGTATGAGTTGAAATCGAGGACCTCAATATATTTCACCTTGCCTAAAATTCGTGTATCCTATAACTATAAACCATGAGGTAGTAACCGTGTTCCTTTTATCCAAATTGCATGATATCACACATGAAAATATACCAATCTGGGATCTCGTATATAGAGATGACATCCCATTAAATAATTTGTACTAAGGAACTGATTTTCACTGAGAATTCACTTATAAGGATGGTCCCTCGAGAACCATAACTCCTAATGGTTTATACAAATATAACAGTATTTCAATGGATGATTCTTGTCCAACAACCACAAACATAATATTTTGATATATAAAATTTCATTTCAAGTTATATAGTTAATCATTATATTGGTTGTTATGGACACATCAAATAACCATGAATATAGTCACACTACATAGGAACATGCTAATAGTCATCATCACCGTAAGACGAGTCATATCAAAGATATATAAAATTGATGTTAAATTAAGAATTATATCATATATTTTATATGGGGATAATCATATTGGATTTTACTAAAACATTTCATAACTAAACATTTAAGGTAATTTGAACTAGTAATAAGCTATGATGATCTGTATCACATGAGCCACCATTACTCGGTTATGTTTAGTAGAGTCCCATATCAACATACATGGAAAAAATATTATAGTTGGTTACTATAACAATAAATAATCAAAATTCTTTGATAGAAAGTCACTAGGGTTATCCCACTATGGCACCATGTGCCTCCCTAACCTTCTGAGATCACCACATATTCCATACACTATGGGACTATATCACTATAACCAATTTTTATACTATAGATCCACATAAACAATCACCTGAAGAAAATTTATATTCTTATTTGTACATTTATATAGAATTTTACCATGTACTTATATGAGAAAATTTCATATGATCAGTCGATAAAACATAAAATAGTGGAACCTCTCATTAGTGAATAAAATCACATTAGAATATCCCAACATATCATGTGAAACCTATGTGTGAAATCCTAATTTTTGAGATATCTTATGTATCTATGGCCATTATACCAAATCCAGAACTTGTCTCTTTCCAATGGGAAAAGATCCAAAAATACATAATAATTTATTAATCCAAACAACATATGAATAACTCAATGGGGAACTAATATCAATCATAGCATCACATATAAGGGAAAATAATCCCATAACCCCTAGAAACATGTACCTTTACTAGAAAATGTGTTCATGAATCAACTACTTGATATCTATAAAAGGCTCCAACACATCTTTAAAATGCTTACCTTAAATACCAAATAAATAAATGATATTTGAAACACCATTAGAAATACCTTTTAATTTTTCCCCGTGGTTCACTATGAATAGTAACTAAACGAGACAACAACATGACCTCAAGAGGACCTCCCCATACTCTAGAGAAATCTACCTAGGTGTGATGGTATATCGAGATATAATATGAAGACTATACCACTATTTCAGAGTGAATGATCATAAAATTAATAACATAGTAACATATTAAAAAATAAATTGTAATAAAAAAGAGTATAATAAAATAAGAACAAATTTAGTGAAAAAAACAATAACAGTAAAGCTCACAGAATAGTAAATACACTGAGGATCCATAGATACCTAATCCTAGTCTCATCACTAGAAGATCCAACATTCTCAATCAAGAAATATTGGGAATCAGCCCAACCAAAACATATAACCAAGAAAATTCTTCTTGGGAAACCAAGTGAAATGGAAGACCGAGTAGTGTGTGAGTACATATCATACTAGGGAACCACCAAAATATTCATGTACTACACCATTAATGTAATAATATGTTCAAGAGACATTCTTAGAATAAATAAATAAACCACTAAACAATATAAATAAACAAAGTCAGTACATAATTCGGACCAATTCCAAATTTTCATTGAGTATATCATGTTTACTATTTAAATCGGCATGACATAACCTCCGTAATGGAACATTTTTATAGAATGTGGGCCATATATTATTATCATTTTTGATAATTAGGTATAAGACCATAATATACCATACCTATTTTGATCAGTGTTGAAGTCTCTATTAAAATGAGCATCATCTCAATGTAACCTATGTCGATTACCTAGGGATCCCTGGCTTCTACTTCCATTATGAAGACTATAAGAGACTGGAGAATCAACAGGAGTCCCTAATCCTCAAACCTTCAAGATGAACACCATTTTTGTGACTATTTATTCTTTGTGTAAGGATTAATTTTGACTCTTATAATAAGGAATGTACAAGAGAATCTGATTGCCGAGGTATGAATTATTCCTTATAAACCAATGAAATAAAATGGAATACCCTCCTAGGATCCTGTGGTCAATTTCCTAGGCCCCCAAAATCATGTGGTTTCTCATTCGATCCATGTCTAGTGCGTCCATTGGTTTTTAGGGGTATCATAGGAATTGAATGTGGGGATCCAACAATAACCCTTGATATTTACAACATCCATTCAACGGGATATATTAAAACCTAACTATTCAAAATGGTATCACTATATCAAAGGATTCCAATGAAACAAAGGTATTACTACTTGTGTCAAATCATAAAATCATTTGTTGTATCCTAAGAACCACCTCAAGGAATACACTCTCGCATCAACCACATCATTAAATGATGCATGATCTTGTTTTATTCTCCAAACATACTACGATAATAGATCAAAAACATATCAAGTATCTTAGGATCTTATATATGTCAATAGGGGATTCTTAGGAATCTTCATAAATCTAAATACTATGGTACTAATGTAAAATTCCCCATGGTCATGGAAAATAAATTACCCTAAAAACATAATAAAATAAAATATATAAAGGATGGTCTGGAATGATCATTCCCATCACACAGCCCACAACCAATCATTGTAACTCATTTAGTATGGGTTTTAGGTGATACAAGCTATTATCTATACCCATAGACACATAAACTCACTCAAGGGCATTTTGTAATAGGGAATCCATATTAATCCTCTACGTCATCACCAAAATAGAGGCATCCCATCCAAGATCCTAAAAAAATTGGCATCTTGAGAAAACTAATGATGATAGGAGGACAACCTCTCACTCAACATTGTCTAATTCATTACAAAACCAAACAAGCCTCATTGGTACTCAATTATAGTTATAGTCTTGATATACATCTCAACATCAATCTCAATTTGTGGTTTTATTCTATAAAATCAATTCACCCCAACACATATCCTTAATAAAAATGTCTCTCACAAGTCCTAATGTCCTTACATGGCCTACTCAAGAAAGTACACTCTTGTTAGGACACTCCTCCATATTAAGGTGTCCAAGGGATCCTAAAAATTAAATTTGTCACATATACCTCAGACACAACCCTACAAAGTTTTAAAGTCATTTGGAATACTAAAGCAACTCATGGAATCTTCCATCTTTGGAAAAAAATCAAATAATTCATGAGTCTAATGTGACCTCAACACCATGTTCCCTATTTCATATGAAATTTCATTTAAATTGAACCTACAAATTTTATTTGACAATTTAGAAAACTATTTATGTGTCTTAACACACATTATTTTATGATGATTCATAACATTCATCATAAAAACTCATATTAACCCATAGGGAATTCATTGTATACTAGATTAATTAAGTGCATGCTTTCTAAATAAGCTCTAGCCAGATGGCTAAAACCCATGCCCACAATGACCCAAAAAATCTCATCCATATCCCTCTAGTAATCACTACCACCATTGAACTCATGTATCATGTTCAAACTATCAAAAAATTGATTTTAAACAATTATATTAAATGAAAAAAACTCAAAAATCAATTTGAAATAGGAATAATCACCAGAATAACTCTGTATAACCTTATTATTCCAAAATCGTGACCAAGAAACTATATGATACCCTTCACTGTCTCCTAGAATCAATAATAGATATATCCCTAACAAACCTCAAATATTACTTATGCATTATTATTTAATATTAATAGAAAATTATAGAATATTTAAAAGGTAGCCTATCTTTGTAAAATCATTGAGTGAATATTGGTGTACATTATGAACGGATGTCATCAATGTAAAATGAGTGGAATCACCAACTCACAATGATGATACCATCAACATCTGGTGGAATTAGGTTCCAATCCCTAACATGTGGATATGAATACTAGACTATAGGGGGAATTGAATTGATGGAGATCACTGAAATGGAAGACGTACCTCAATAAATTTGATGGATACCAAGAAAATATTACCTTAACCAAGAGAAAAGATGTACATGATGAGGAATGAATTTACTGGACACATGAACAAAAAATATAGAAGTAAAGAGAATTAAAACTTAAAAATTATAAGGTAAAATGAGTGAACTTACTCCTTTTAAACCCACTAGCTAGATGGTGGCTCTTAATTTCCCCACCAAGACACTGCCCACCATGCTGATAGGATGGCCAGCTATTACTAGCTAGCAGGTGGCTACCAAATATATCTCACCTTTCTTCCAATTCCCACTAACTACTCAAATCCACAATATGGACTCCATTACACATCCAAAACACCTCTTTTTAGAGGTTAGAACATTCAAATTTCTATCTGGATTCTTGGTTAAAAAGTGTATTGCCCATAAATTAAAAATTAAAATTTCATCCAAATTTTGTAACTCATGTGTTTGCTTGGGTTTTTGTACCCCTGTAATAATTAATCATGAAATAAAAGTGAGTTGATTTTTTATCTTATTTGTGAAGAATTTAAAAAATACTTGTATTAATATTTAATTTCACTTCATGAAGAATAATTTTGATGCAACAAGGTGCCGAAAAATAATTTCAATATATTTAGATAATAATAAAAGTATCAAAAAATATTTATATTTATTAGGAAACATAAAAAAAGTATATTTCTATTATGATTGGTTAAATTTAAAAATCATATTTTAAATAATGAATTCTATATAATTAGATTAGACTATATATCCTTATAGAAAAATTACAGTATCAAGCCACATAATGACTAATTATATGAAAATATATTTAACATTCTGTGAAATTTTAAAGGTTGAATATGATTATCCTTAAAGAAAAATTTTCTTTCAATAAATATATTATATTAATTTATTCATGTTAAATTTTTATTTTAATATTAAATCATTCTAAGTTCATATTTTATTCCCTCAATCATATATAAATTTCATGGTTTAGTAATGATATCATCTAGTTGATCAAAAGTTAGAACATACTCTCCATAGATTTACATTTATGAGCATGATATTTCATAAATTGATATCTCATTTTTATTTTATTTTTCATTGAATGATTAAAATGTTTATTTTAAAACAAAATACTATAGTAATATTCATATAATATAGAAACATTGAAAAAAAAATTGAAGTCAGATAATGTTTTCTTAATCCATAGGTGTCGAGTACAAAAACGTAGAGTAAAAAAGTATTAATTTTCTATATTAATGATTTCTAAATCCAAATTTATTGAGCCAAATACATGTATTAGTGATGTATTAATTTTAAATATTTAATAATGAAACTAAATTTTGTTTCATAGAATAACAAAATATTAATATTTTTCTTAAATAGAGTCATATACCATCGCATTCCATTATTTTCTATTTTTAAGAAACCACTTTAGGGTTTAGTGGGAACTTAAAAAAACAAGAAAGATAAAAAAAATATCTTTTATCAAACATTCAAAATTTTATTTTTTTTTTAAATCAAAAAAATTAATATTTTAAAATTCTAACAGCACAAAGAATTGGGACCAATGCCCCAAAAATCCCCACTATTGTAGAATATATATCAAATTAAATAAACTTTTTCATTTTAAAAATTATTACAATATGAAAAAAATGTTTTTTTGATTTATGAATTAGAATGTACACACAAGTAAATTGGTTAAACTCAACGGAAAATAAAAGAACATATATTTTAATAAAAAAACATGAAGTAGATATAGTTCCAAAAAAATAATTATGTAAAAGTTATGAAGTGCATCCCAAACTAACTTCCTTGATATATCAAGAAGAATATTAATTTTTTTACCTTTTATACATGAGTTAAAAAAGTAGGTGACATCTATATTTAATTTTAGAATTTGAAAATCCTTCTTATTTTTCAATAGTTTACAAAAAATCATAATGTTTCCATGGAAATGTATCATATCTCATAATATTTAGTTTTACTAAAAAACCCACAAACATTTAACATTTTCATAAAAAATTATAATTATTAATATAAAAAATTTATCTGTTAAATTTTCATTAAATATGATAGACCCGTCTTTATAAAAAATATTATAATCATTTCATAATTTAATATATATTCTATCATCACATAATTAATAAATATTTCCAAATAATATTTTAATAATTAAATATATATGACTTTTGAAATAATTAAATATTTTAAAATTTAATATTATCTAAATCTATTGACATAACATTTTCTTTTTAACCAAATGTAACATTACCTCCTTCACATTAGTGGAATGATAAAAAAATTATATCATCTCATATCTTATATCATTATCACCCATTTCCATCTACGATGATCACTTTCTTAAGCTTTTAAGGCACATATCCTATTAAGGAAATTTTAATAGAACTTCGGTTCCCATGAAAACATGGGACATCTTGGGAATGATTAGGAATATTTAGGTACCCAATGTGATGTTATATTTTTATTTACAATAAATTTAGATTAAAAAATTTTATATATCAATTTCTTTTTATGTGTATGATATTGTGAGAATATCACAGAGATCTCAGTTATATAGTGTCTCATTATTCAATATTTGAAAAATATAGTTTTTGAAAAAGTTACTTCATAAGTTTTTAAAAACAATATTATAATAAATAGTTATTTATTTATCATAATCAATACCTACGAAAATTTTATATAATTTCTTAGTAAACCATTTTATAACTATTTTCAGTCCCATAAAAAATATGTACAAATTTGAATTTGATCATTTTATTTTATTTTTTATCTTTTCATATTCATCTAAAATACTATTATATTTATTTTAATTATCCTATTTTATTTGAAATATTATTATTTTGTTTCATATTTTCTTTTTTAATATTTTACATTCCTGTACATATAATATATTTAGAACATTAATCATACTTTCATAAATTTACATTCATTTTAAGACAGAACTTATTTTCCTCAACTACTTTTTATAATTATTCCTATGTTCATTGTGTAATTTTGAAACACTAAAAATTGTAATATACTGATTTGATCATATAATTAATCCATCATTTGATCATTAAAACTATAATTCTCATTATCATTATCATTATCACATATCTAATTTGATGATTCCCAGAAAAAAATATATTTAAATCTATTTTCAAAACTAGATTCTTAATTTTAATATAGTCCTTTATTAAAACTCTCTATATATTCTCATTGTATCCTCTTAGTTTATAATTTTCATATTATTTCATTTCAGTTTTGGGTCATTCTGTTTTTAAATTCTCTTTTCTCATACATTCATAATATATTAATTCTATATTTTTATTATAATTAGATTTACTTTTCTGGATTGTTCTATAATCACCTCTAGATTAATAGTTTTTATTTCTTTTGAAATATACATTATTTCTATATTATGCTCTTTTATAGACATAAATGGCCTCCTAATAATCATTTTCTTAATTTTTATAATTCCAAAAATAATCCATGAAATTCATCGTTGACTTTAAAAAAACTCTTTATTTTACTTGATTATTCCTCATCAATTTTTTCCAATTCTCATTCATATTGAAATAAATAACCTATAAACTCATAAATAGTATATTATTTAAAAATTTTACATTAATATTATTTTACCTTCTAAGAATGAAATGTTTTATGTAATTCCGATAAAACATTTTCAACTGAAATAATATTATCTTCAGATTCTCCTAGTTCATTCATGTCAATCAAAATTATTTTAAATTGATGAAACATTTAATTTATAGTTTCATTTCTAGCCATATTAAAATCATGATATTATACCCTTAGCATAACTATAGTATTTTTAATTAGTCTTTAAATCCCATAATGAGTATATTGTAAGATTCTCCAAATATCATGTGTAGTTTTATATGTATAAATGTGACTGAATACATTTCAGTTAAAATCAAAGTTGTTAATGATTTAATAATTAAGTATATATTTAAATTAATCAGATCTATTAAGAGTCCTAAGATTAGTCCCAAAGATTTTATAAGGTTTTACCATGATTTACCAATGATAAATATGTATTTTTTTAAGATATTATTTCATCTAAAAATTCCAATATCCCTAATAATTTTCATATAAATGGTAGTCTTTATACAGTTATGTATATATATAAATATATATATTATAAATATAATAATCCTTTCAAGATACATGATTTTATACTAAAAGGTTGGTCTCCATTTAAATATGTATAATAGATCATAAGGGGGTGATTTTTTATTTTATAAAATTTCAATTACTTATCAATGTTATTTTATTTTGTAATAGAAACTAAAATATTAACATAATTTTTTTATTTTATTCCAAATCAAAGTGATTTTATGTGTACACTTCACACTCTATACATGATAATATGAAACCCAATATAAAAAGTTACATGACATTCTAAGGAAATCGCAACCCTTTAAAAATTCTTTTTTATCACCCAAAGTCACAACCCAAAACCAGAATGTTTCACATGTGGAGGAAAAAATGGAAGATTTATTTTTAAGTGGTTGATGAAGTAACAATTCCATTATCATGAATATGGAAAAATTGAAATCAATTCCTTTTAATGCACTAATTCACTACCAAATAATTTCCCGGTTTAACTTAGATACACAACCCAAAATAACTTTTGTAGGGGCATTATATCTCAACAATAAGGTCCTTATCTTGAATTAATAATAATAAACCAAAAATTAAAAAACCCAAAAATATGGAAATAATTTAATACTAATGAATCCTATTAGATACGATATTTGGAGTATCTTGGAGATAATTATTTTTTTATAGAAAAATATAAATACAGTGTATTCTAATAAATATTTTTGAAGTGACGAACAACATTTTTTTTATTATATTTTAGTTTGAAAATTTTAATCCTGTGTTGTTTGGAATTAGATTTATCAATCATAATATATAGAGTTCCTTCATACATAAAATCTTATAAAACTATAAATTCATACATAACTATTTTATTTTCTTTCTTTTCCCATGGAACCTCACATATCTCTCAAGGATAACCAACTATTTTAAAGTCAAAAAATGATTCATAAATATATAAAACTTGAAAAAAGATTTTTGAAAAACTAATTATATATAAAAAAAACTATAATATATAATTAAATACTTATAAATATTGTCCTAAAAATAATCCGATAAATAATTAATGAAAAAATATTTCTATTTCCAATGAATCATGTTTTAAAATAACAAATTTCGTTGGGAAAAAATGAAAATAAAAAAAAATCTTTATAAAATATTTTAATTATTCAATGCCCAAAAAACACCTCCAAATTTATTTGAATATATTAAAAATAAATAAGGATTAATTTTGGAATAATTAAATAAAGAAAAACATTTATAATAAACACACAGTAAGTTGACATATGAAATAATATTTAAAATAAAGAATATTTGGAATATTAGAATAACAAGGTGTTGAAGTATGCATAAGCATCATTTTTTCATAAAAATTAATTTTTTATGAGCATTATTTTGTGTAATCATGATATATGTAAGCATCAACTCAACCATAAGTAAAACATTTGTAAGCATCATCTTATAATAAATATGAAATTCATAATTATCATTTTTCACAATCAGATATACGCAAAAACATCATCTTAGTGTTATATATAATCATGATTATGTATATTAAAATGAATTAATGTTCTGTGAAAACATCGGTCCTCAACAGTAAAAGAGTAATTTCATTGTGAAAAATTCAACTTTGTAAGGATGAAAATATAAGTTGTTCGGATCATTCTGAATGGATTGAAATGTGAAATGATGGTTTTATAAAAACATAATTTTTAATCCTAAAACCATAAAGATGAGTTATAAAAGAAGTAAATAATATATTGATAAATTATAGTTATTTAAATTTAAAGGCTTTGGTATTTTAGTTATAACCCAACTAATACATATGAGTATTTTTATCTAAAATTAGTTCATAAAACATATAATAATTGTGATAAAAATATAATAAAAATATTATTAATAATATTTTATTTTACATATAGTGAAATAATAAAACATATTTATGTACTCATGTTAAAGGGAATAAATTGGTATTTCTTTAATTACAAATACATAAATAAATAAAATTTATATTTTTGATTATCATAACAAGATAAAGAACTAAGGATCCTCCCAAAAACACTTGATCCTTCGCCCACTATAAATTAATATATTGTGAATTCCATTTTGATGTTTTTAGAGAATATTTTCTCAGATCTGGAGAAATTAATAATTGAATTCTCTATCTCAATAATTATATGATTAGAGTTTTGATGAATATTTTATCAAGGAAAACTACCATAGGAAATCTAATTCTTAATTTAAATTAATTATAAATTAAATTTCTATGAAATGTTTTTGAGATTACATGCACTATTCTTTTAGTTATTTATATTTATGAATTCATTCTGATTAGATACCATAATTAGACACCTAACCAAATATTTCACTATGCCACAAAATATTCAAGTGGTATTATAGTGGATACATTATAATTTATAAATATTTATTATATATTTTCCAATTCCAAGTGTTAGTTTGAAAGTATTATTATCTTGATTTTTTCTATGAGTCAGAATATCTTGATATAAAATTAATCGATCATTTTATATCTCTGACTTAAAAAACACAAAAAAATTGATCAGGGAACCCATATGTGTGAGCTAATGACATTGGATGTGTGACACATGTAAATAGTGAGTAAATGGGTTATAAACCTTGTGTAATACGTTTTTCTCATATAATTTATTTTCCATACGAATATAAGCATGCCATTTGGGTTAATATATGTTTTGATTACATACTGTATATTGATTTCTTGTATGGTTCATGCGTTACAGGGACTACACGACATCTATATGGTTATATATACTATATAACCAGACATAAGGTACACACCGAATAAATAATGAAAACATCATGTGCGTCAATAGATAATTTCATTGTATATCATGTATTGAATACTAGCCTAGAACACATTATGACGGAAACTATATGATATTTAGTATGCCTTTACATTATATGACACGTGTAAATCAACGTCATGAAATTGCCTATAGATTTTTGGTGTGTCAGGTGGGTCAACATGACGTGTAATTGCTCAACATGTACAAGCTACTAGTACATGATGTATAAATATTGGTTACATGTCATATAATAGACATGAATCTTAGTTGTACACACTTTATATCTTAATAGCATGTATTTGGTTTTACATGGCTTGCAGACAATGTGGTTTTTCCATGAAGAATAACACAACTTGTATGTCATGATGCATAGTGTGGGGTTACATGTCATATAGTATGTGGTAAATAGAGGAGACATTTTATGATATATTAATATCAAGAAATTATACATAAATATTATTCTAGATGAGAATGTTTTCTCCTAATAATGTACCTGTTGTGAGATTAAATAATATTTTTAAAAAAAAATTAGACATATTCAATTTTTTTAACAATAATTGATAGGACTCTTAATGACACTAACAGACCACTAGTTAGGTAGAATATAAGATAGAGAATCTATTAATTAATTCATTTATTCTTGTCAATTTCTCTTAATTTTATGTATTTGAAATGAACTCTAGAAATAAATAATGAGGTCATCTCTACTAGTTGTCAATGATCAAGAGCATGGACTTACCTTTTTACGTGTTGGATTTATTTATTTTATTTTATTATTTATTGCCTGGCCTGTTATATGATAAGAATTATTAAATTAAAAATGATTACATATGAATCGACCCTCCCTCATTTATTATGTATAGGTATATGTGGACATGGATTATTAAATGTATCCGAACACCCCTAATACCCTTCACCTGCATAGGAATTTACATTTTAAAGTATAGATTTCATAGTTAGAGGATTTGGTTAATGACCCAAGATGATATGTATCCACACAATGATATATATAGAAAAGTTGTAAAATACAACAACCTGAGACAAGTAAAGGATCAAATATTTAGTTCTCATGGTGTCAGGGAAAGTTAACCATCACTCGATAAATCAACCTAAAGATAAAATATCATGTTCATTTCAGACATTTATAATATTTTATAAGTACTGTTTATTTATTAATTTATATAATATATGGTCTGTTTGGATGATTTAACATGTTAAAATATTATAAATAAATTAACGATCATGATTAAATAAAATAAAATAATGTATGTAGGTTTTTTATCATGAATAATTTATTAGTTATTTAATTTTTACATAATGTAATTAACAACTAATGTTAGATAAATTATATGGGTAAAATCTTTATATGAACGTGATATAATTAGGCATGGTTAATTATTAGTTTTATGTTTCACATAAAATTAACAATTACGTGAAATATAGAACAAATGATTTTTATATATATGGAAAAAAAATAACTCGATTTAAAATATTATGTCATTAGAACATCTTCCATCACATGATATGGAATAAAACCATTTTTCAAAGTACTAGTGTGTATCCTTTTATAGTAATTTATATTAGTGGGGGTTTATAATAAAATTATTAGATCGACATAACAATGGTAATTTATCATTAAAGACGTGGTGTAACTTGGAGTCATGTTTTAATGAAATTTGAGTGTAGGATTTTTAAATTATTTTTTACACTCAAGTATGAATTAATATTGCTGGAATGATAATCTTACATACATATATTCAAGTTGTTTGATAATGACATTAGTTGGGTTGTGTGAAAAGGAAAATGGATCTATGCCACTATAATATTCAAGTTTTTGGAAATTCTAAATCCTGAAGAAAGGGTTCTCTGGATCTCAAAAAGTAATATGACACCTAATTAATTAATTAATTATATCATTATCAGAAATAAATAAATATTATTAAAAAAATTAATTTTTATTGATAACAGAAAGGAAATGAGCCATATAAATATTATTTCATTTGAAACTGGTCAAAGAGAATAATTTTTTTGATACAAACTACTATAAATCGTACTGGTATTTTAACATTATACTATTCCATGAAATAAAGTTATATATAATAGATTTTTTTTATATAGAGACTTCTATGGAGGAATGTGCAAAGAAGAAAAACATTATTCTAGAATCATGTGTCTAACGAATTGTATATTATAATTTTTTATGTTATCATCTATAACTAGGGATATTTTGATGATTTATCATGAAATGTATCTACACCCCATGTTTTCTCATATTTGTGATATTTATCAAGACAAATCCAGAGAAGAGGTATGAAATATCCAAGGAACTATTTACAAGAAAATAATGAGGATTCCCTACCAGACATCATATAGTTGAAATGATTGGTTACACTATATTGTAATAATAGGATTCAAACATCACATAAAGAAATATAAATACCTCTATTTCTTAGCACTTCCACTATCCTTTTCTAGCATCACTATAAATTTCATTATAAATATTATTGAGAATTGAATCTTAGAAATTTTATGATTGATTCTCTATGTAGGAAATGACATTAAAGAATATAATTCCACTACCATTATGGCGAAAAAGGAAATACAATGGAAAGAGGATTTTGGTAGGTTCAAATAAAATTCAATCTTTGTAACACCACTTAAATAATATATAGTTTTGGATGTATTCTAAAGATAAATATGATCTACGGTTTTCTTATGGAAAGCATGACCACTAGAAGAAGAAATTTTCCTCAATAAATAAGAAAGACAAAAAATTTGGTACGTTAATCATTTGGTCTAATCATTATATTTATTTAAATTGGGTATCAAATATATCTTTTGGTTATCACATTTATTTCAATATAGAAAACCAATTATATTTGGTAAGATTACAAAATGAGAGGTTGATCTTTGAGTGTCTAATTCAGTGTTACATTTTGTGCTAGACATAAGAGAATACACTATCAAATTTTCAACTAAAATGGTTTTAGTTATGAAGAATTGTTATTATACTTATATTATAACAATGAACATCATTTATATGTCCATTGTATACATGGATGAATTTATTTTAAATAAAGAAATAAAGGATTATAATTTTATAAAGATATAAATTTTATGGAATGAAACATATTAATAATGGTTTTCACCTACAATAATATGATAATAAAATAAAATAAATTGATAAATAATCAAGTCCAAATGAATTGTACATAACCTAATTAAATAATCATCAATGGGATCATGTAAACCCAAATCCTCTATGGAAAATATATAAAAAATCATTTTTGAATTCTTCTAAACAAAAACCCTTTGATATATGTTCTACTATATCTGAAGACAAAATAACCAAAGGTCCTTTCAATGGAAATGGGGGGAGATCTATAGATATTCCAAAAAAAAATCATACTAATTTGTACAAAACATTTCTAGTATAATTTATAACTAGATACACATACATCATTACTTTTACTAATGATTTCATTAGAAATTGGTATATCAACTGGATGAGGAATATTTCTGGCTCTATTATGAACATTAAAGAATACAATAATTATGTAGTGAATACTATTTTGAAAAAAGATAAATATGAAATTTTTAGAGATATGTTAGCAATATCTAAATAAATAATTCATTAACTATATAAAATATTTTGGGATAATATATAAATTCACTCCTCTGAATATTCAATTGTGGAATAGTTTCAGTGAAATGTGGAATCACACATTGTTATACATGGTGAGATCAATTATGATTTAATGAAATATTTCATTATACATTTGGGGATATGCACTAAAATTAGAGGAATACACAATAAACTGTATTCCAATGGAAAGAGAAATTCTATGAGATTTGTAGTAAGATAATGAATCATTTTTATCATGTGATCTTTTTTTTGGGATTATATTAATTTTTTAATAATAATTCAACAAAAAAATTTACATCTAGAGTTAAATAGATTAACATAATAATAAATTTGAAATTGGTAATAGGATATTACTTAGAAAATCCATCATATATAAAGATAATCATTCTATGCTATTCCATGTTTCCAGAAAGGAAGTACATCTCAAAATGAAACCACATGAGTAATATTGAATTTCAAGATATCAATGATAATGATAAATAGAATTTAGTAGAGGAACGAATTCTATAAAACCTAATTGGGGATGGTTTTCTATAAAAATGAGCGTAGGATAAGGTTATTTGAGAGGTTTGTGAACAATGATGATATGGTTTTATTATCACTGATCATGGTGGAACATTGTTAGCTAAAAATAAAAAACATATTCCTTACAAGTAATAAGAAAATATCATATAAGTTGAAAATTGGAAAAAATATATGAATTTCAAAATATATTCAATGGTCAAAGATCATTATTTTGTGTTTTTAGATCCAATATTTAATTTATATATTGTTGAGTGTAAAATAATATTTAAGAGGAAACTAGAAATGGATGTTAATGTTTGTATTGATGAGTAATGATTGGTTGTTAATGGTTTTCCGAAACATCATGGAATAAACCATGATGAAACCTTTTCACTATATGTTATGTTGAAATACATTATAATTTTTCTTTCCATAATATCATTCTATTATTATAAAAATTTGAAAATGGAAGGGAAACTACATTTCTTAATATATCTATATAACATTACCAAAAAAATTCTGACACTAATGGATTCCAATGAGTTATAAAAGATTCAAAGATCAACATCTTGGTTAATATAATCATTTAGAACATTGAATATTCATTATAATGATTCCATAAATGAGTTTGTTATTATTATTAATTAATGTGATCATTGTTTCTATAATATTATTAGTGGGATTATTACTGTTTTCTAAGGGATATTTGTAAATTATATATTACTGATGGGAATTAAGAAACTAGTATTCCAGTCATTAAATATATGTTTACAAAAAATTTTCTCTCGTCAATAATTAGTTGAAGCAAACTATATTCTTAGGATCAAGATCTATAGATATAGATATAAAAGTATTCTAGGGATAATTCAAGTTACATATATTTATTTGGTATTAAAAAGAAAAATTATTGAACAATATAGTGGAAAATTTTTTCATGTGTTACATGGTATACATATTTATAAGAAAGTGTTTCATTATACATGATAATATATTGAAATTATGACTAAGATCCCTTACACATCACTGATTGAATCTATCATGTATATTATGTAAAATTCTAGTATTAATGTTATTTTTATCATGTTGTTTTGATATAAAAAAAACTATGGTACCCAAAAAGGATGGTTGTAAAAACAATCCTAAATAAAATTAATCATATAATGAATATATTCTTTTTAGGAGGATATAATGAAAAAAATTTAAGGGATAGATAGAAACTAATTTCTAAACTACTCACAATTATTTGGAAATATAATCGACTAAAATATTTTTTCTAAATTAAATATTTGTGATATAGAGTAGTTCGATGAAAAATTGGTCCCCAATTCTATAGTATAATATAAGTATTTTCAGTTTTTGAAGACTATATTGAAGTATTTTGAACACAAAGAATTATTTAGGAGTGTGGAATATTCCCTAGTAGTATATATATCAATACATTATATTAAGATAATATTGTATTATATGATCTATAAAAGGAAACTATGTTACATTAATGGATAAATAATATACATCTAATTTTTTATCTCTTGAGATATTTTACTTAATTGTATGAAGTCAAAATTATCAATGATTTAATAATGAAAAATATGGTTGGCCTATTGACTAAATTCATATCTTAGTATAAGAATAAATACAACTTGAGAGCTAGAACATTGAGATTTTCATAAATTGTATCTAGTGCATGTGAGGACCTTTGGGAATTGGTTTCCTATAACAAACTATCTTATTGATTATATTAGAAAATTATGTTAATAAATTTATTACCATAGCTTACTCAATGTAAAATTATCATGATGATGTACATAGAATAGTAATTTCAATAAATTATTTTTAGGTATTTCCCCATATTAATGATAACCGAGAGATTCTATGATAATATTCAAAAATAAATATCTCATATTGCTTAGTAATGTATAATTTTTGGGGGATATAAAATGTTTTACTAGCCATTGATGGGGGTTCATAAGCATTAAGACTTTTTTCTCACGAAAGTTTCATTTGGTGATCTGTGAGAAAGAATTTAATGAGGATATAATCACCAAAAGAAATTTATATAATTATTTCTCCATGGAAATTCGTATCAATGAATCTATTCATTTATTTGTGGACATGAGGTCATTATTAATGTGTATCATTAAAATATTACCTTAAAATATGGATAAAAACCAGGACGACATATACTCACGATGGGGTATCATATATTTGGTATGAAATAATTCATAAACAAGTTACATTATTTATATTTCTCTAATAAAATATAAATCGTAATAAAAAATTACTTTTTTACTTTCCATATTAATGGAAAATTTTTGTTTCAATCCATTTTTATCGAAATGGAAGTATCTTGTATAAATAAATGGTCAAGATAGTTTATAGAAAAGTTCATTTTTCAAATTCAAAGAATGATGAATCAATCATAGTTTTTGATGAAATAAGTATCATATTAGATGGGTACCAGTTGTAAATTGGATTATATTACACAGTATCATTTATTGAAAGAATGTAACATTTTCTACACATACTTATTTCAATATGGGTTCCTTGACATGTTTTTAGATGTTGATCTTATAATTTATTTATGTTTACGTACTTCTATATAATAATGAGTCCTAGGTCATTAAAAACTAACTATATCATGAATTACATTAAATTTTATAAAATAATAAGAATAAATATAATCAATGGTTTTTTAATAATATTTATTCAAGTAAAAGATAATCTCAAAAATTTCACCATAGGATATTCAATATCTAAAATATAATAGTAAAATTTTATCACTTAATCAATTAATTAAAAGGTTTAGAATAAATATTTATTTATTTATAACAATTGGGAATAAAATAGAATATTTTTTAAATTATTTTATATAAAAATTAAAATAAATATTTAATCACAATTTTATTGAATATAATTTTCTATCATAGGACATGGGTCAAGTATCATGATCTTATAATAATGATATATTTAAATTAATTACACTTAAATAAATATTAATTGGATTATTAATGAAATGATATTATAATAAATCCATATCTTGATATATAATAATATAACAATTATTATTATATTCTATCAGGGTAAATAATGTAGAATAATGAAGTAGATAAAATAAATTGTTAAATTATTAATACATTACCATGTTTATATATTTCAAAAGATATAATTTCTCTAAGATTGACTGGTTTTTTAAAAACAAAAACATTATATAGATTTATCTCAAGCCCTATAGAGATTTTTTGTTTCCCTCTCTAAATATCCTAGAGTAAAACAAGATATCCTTTCTCTAATTGATGAAAAAACATGGTAATTCACACGTCCATTTTGTGTTTAAACCTGTAATATAGTGAAATTAATTCAAAATTTAATAGATCCTGTGTGGATACATATAAACAAATAATTAAATGGATTATACATTCAAATGATAATAAGAAAATATTGGTGATTAAATTTTGATCAATAAATATTATTATGGATGATGTAATTATTAATTTATATTAAATATAATTATATGTGTATGATCTATCTATGAGATTCCAATGCTTATTCATGTTGTTATTTTTAATTTTCAATGATTCTGATGAAAATGAAAAAATGAGAACCAACCCAACACTTCCATTTAACAACAGAACCTCCATTTTCTACATAAAAATTATAATAATGATGCATGAGACTCGTGAAGGATTGACTGACTAAAGTAAAAAATCATATCGGATCAAAAACCACTCCTAGTAGCTCGTACATCCTCTATAATTATGTTTTCCTGTAATATTTATGGGTTACTTTCAAAAAACAAACATCCATTTTCCAAAACAATCTCAATCCCATACCAAATATCCCTTAATTTACTCTAATACCATTTTGTGGTGCCCTAACCCAGATACCTAAATAGACCTAATCCATATTTTTATAAGACATTATTCACACCTCTAGATTCTAGATGTTGGCATAAATATAGAGGGGTAAATATAATACTAATGACAGATTATATTTTATTAGTATAAGATGGGAACATAAAAAATTTATAACGTAGGGTAAATCCAAGTGTCCTTGTTCAATGGGGTATTCTAACCTGAATGACATTAAAATATGAATCTACCTATAAAAAATTAATCAATGAGTAATAGGTCAAAAAATGGATAAAAAATATGAACCAATATTATTATCTTATCATAGACCTAATTACCAATAATGTTTACACATAGGGTGAATATAGGTCAAATTAACATATATACCAAGTGTTTTACCCAAATTCCCTCTACGAATGTAAAGAGGGGATGTTCGAAATTGAAATATTATATGTGAATTTATATAGAAATCTTTATTATGTCAACTATATATGCTCAACAGTTACACTAAATTATACCCTCGCGGCTCCATATCCCTTGTGTATTTTTTTTACCATTTTCCAATGTGATCATCTCTTATATAAAGGTATTTATTCCTTACTTATATCAAACAAAACATGGTCTCCATGCATTTACAATGGAAAAAATGTACGGTGTCAGTACAACATAACCTGGGAAGTAACCACCCAACCGTAGAAATTATATTATAATGGAAATTGTGTACCATAAAATTATAAATTAGTATGATAATTAATTTTTCCAGATAAGAATATAGACAAGTTATTCAAACAAATAAATAAATGAAAATAAAATTACAGTATTTTTTTTATCAAATTCAACCACATTAGTTAAAAATAATTTGATCTATGCTTATAATAAATCATGGGTACTTATCTTCCATGGGTAACATTATTTGAAAAGATATTTATCAAAATAATTAATATACTGGGGATGGTGTATGAAAAAAACTGTATATTTTCACAAAACATTTCATGATGGTTTAAGATAAATCATTGAAAATTTTATTTATAATATCATATATGTGTTTACAAAAAATTGGTAATTTATCTTATAAAAATATCTTCGAAAATTTTCTGAACACTCAGTTTTTTATAAGATTGGGTGCTTAATAGAGGATAATAGTTTTGAGGAATTATGATCCATTTTAATTTTCACTAAATATCTGATATTTAAATTGTTAAAAAGTAATTATTTACATGTTTACATCTGGAAATACAATTTTTACCTCTATAAAATAAAATCTTGAAACCAAAATTGAGTCTAAAACATGCATTTCTTATGTTGTGTACTAACTCACATTGGGTCCTAAGGTCAGTGTTGGTCCCCCTTTTTATTTTCTTTTTCCCTTTTAATTTTCTTCATTTCCATTTTCCCTATTTACCATTTCTCTTCCTCTACAAAAATGAAAATTATCCCCCTTATGTCACCTTAATGTGATAGAAATGATGGATAGGGATCTAAGATCACATGTTAGAGATCTCATCTAGAGGTCAATCGATTTTCATAGGTAGCTTTTCTGAAATACGAGAGAGAAGTATTAGTGATTTATTCTTCCATTTTGGCCTATTTGTTTACCACAAAAACCAATGCAATAGTTGTATTTTTTTAAAATAAGTTTTTATGATGTTGAACGATTCATTATATACCCAACTGGTTGTTTGTTTTGATGAATCGATGGAATTGAGGATTCACAAAAGGTTTATCTATTCTGAAAATACTGATTGCATGACATATAGTTTAACAATGCATGCCATGTTTATTTTGTTAGGGTGAGAGTTTAAATAAGTGTTCTACAGGGTTATTGAGTTAGGGATATACCGTATAGGGTTTACTTGATACGTGGTTGAGGAAATCAGCTAGACACCACATGTCAGGGGTATAGGGTCATATAGGACACATTATAAAATCTCATGTGTAGTTCACAACCATAGGTCATTTAGAATTTATGGTTTAACCCTATGTGTGTTACATTTCTAGGTACCTGGAAAAGAACCCCATATAACGCCCTAGTCTTAAATGATACATAATATTGAATTATGTTAATAATTCACTTGGGGGGGGGGGGCTTTTTCATGTTTATATCATTAGATAATTAGGTCATAACTTATACAGAACATCCTGAATATTACATGTAGACACTTCTATACGGTATCAATTTTTTATAAAATAAAAACTATTAAATGAAAAGAATCTTATATAGTTTCATGTTTTAAACAGCAAGATTTTTCCTTCAACACATACTTGACCCTATTCCACCTTAATTTATATGAAAAACATTTCAAAAACATCGGATGAGAAAAAAAAAAGCTCAGTAATGGATTCAAAAAGATGGAAGACTTTAATTTTTCAAAACAACATCTAAAACCTGCATACATAATCATAAAGTAATACTTTTCACCTTCAAAAGTAGAAAAATGACTTCACTAAATATAAGTTCATTGCTTACCATTTTTTTAACCAAAATATTACAATAAAATCCCATATAAAACAATATATAGAATATAAACGTAACATGAGACATAAATATGTGTAAATAGAATAACCATATGGTCAACATCCACACATATCACTAAATAGAATATCTATAAAACTAATATCCATACCAAATGCATTTAAGGTTATAATATAAGCACCCGTCCTTGGTTTATCATGGAACCACCCATCAAATTTCCAAGTACCATTACATAATCATAACACAAAAAATATTACAACTATCTACATTTTAGAAATAACATTTAATTTTCAATCACAATATATCATTTCCAGATATTGAAATACTCAATAAATTTCAAAAAAACCATTTTCAATAATAAAACACCCAAAAACATGATAAGGGGATTATTTTTAATATTTAATAACATAAGGCATATAGAAGAAGCCAAATAATGATTACAACGGTAGAGAGGTCATTATCGTCAAAAAAATTATAAAGTAGTCCTTTTTTCATTTAGTAAAATTATTCGTAGATAAAATATTCCCATTAGATTAAATTAAAAGTCAAAGGGTTTTATTATACACTGTGTAATAGAAAGAGGTGTATATTATCAAAATATGCCTCAATGAAAGGGTATTGAGACAAAGTCCCTTACAAAGATCATTTTTTAAATAAAATAGATCAATTATGTGTATTCACTATATGTATATATAAATCTATTATAAATAAAATATAGGATATAAAAAGATATTTTTCACATAATCATAGAATAACATAATCATGATGTAAATGTTTATCCCAAAGAATGGAAATAGGGTCAAGAAGTTCCCTTACCTCATGTCTGACTAGACTTTTTCATTCTTTAATTTCATGAAAAATAAACATATATTAATTTATACATTCTTAAAAATAATTTTAGGTTTATTTATCCATTTATATCACTTATTACCTTGCTATAACAATTATTTAATTATTTAAGTTTATATGAGACATTTTGTTGATGTTCAGAACTAGTGTCAAAACATGAACTTGTTATAATTATAAATTGTCTGTGTGGTAAAAATTCCATTATCGAGATAATTATATTAATGATTTAGATATCATATATATCATATATATCAATTATATTTGTATTTAGAATAGTCCATATCATTTGGATATATGAAATTAAATGCAACGTTCATCGAGATGGTAAGTCGTACGTACACCTAAAAGAAACATTAATTTCTTTTTTATAATTAATGAAATAATAAAATAGATATATTATAATTCTAGTATAATTCATAAGTTATATATGTTACATAAGTTCAATAATACCATCCTTTATATGTTCCATGTATAGCATGAACAATTAATTTCAATTTTAGGGGACGTTAGTCCGTACTTACTCAAAAGAAATTATCGTATTTATACAACATGAAAAGAAGAAATGTATATTTTAAATTAGAATTAAATAAGCATAGAGAAAAAATAAATGGAATATATAATTACAGTTCAATCATAATGTATATCATAAGAGGTTTTATGAGAAGATTGATCAATCGTTGTATCGTAAGGCAAACGTTTTCCATACACAGAAACAGTATATATAGAGGTGTGTGGAAGTGTTGTTCAAATACTTATCATAACTATAACCTCGTATATTAAGGATACTAGTGTTGTTATATAAACAAATAATAATAAGATCATAGGGAAGTGTTGAATTAAAAATAATGCAAAGAAACTTCAGAGAAGATGTTACCTCAAATCGGGTAACATCATTTTATTTGAGCCAAAGGGCTCTCTGGAATTCCCTTATTCCTAGGGGAAGGATTTTAGGAGGAAGATATGGATGTTGGGAGCTTAATTGGGAAGATATTGGATGATCCATGTTTATTTATATGTGTGAGTAAGGGGTTAGAGATGATGGCATTTTATAAGGGGGGGAGGGGTTCTTTAAGAATATTTGAATGTATTATTTTATTATAAATTTATATTTGGTTCTAATGTAACACCACAAGATTCCATATTATGTTATTTTCAATAACAAAATTCAATAACTTATGCTACACGCAACACTGAGTTCATGTTCACCAAAACCTACCAATCTAGCCATTCTAAAAGTGGTTATGAATAGTATTAAATTCCTTTTGAATTTTATATAATCCATATAATTTAACGTCCATATTATGTGTTTCTTAGATATAATATAATAACAAATTCAATTTTTCATATAAAAGAAGTATTATTTAAAAGATGAAATTTTAAATCCTTTTAATGGAAATCCCTTTTTATATCCAATATTTGATACTTTTATATATTCCATTTGAAAAAATATAATTCTTCATTAAAATTGGTAAATATAAAATTTAGTTTGGATAATTTTTCAGTGCTTTTTTGATAGGTTTCATATTTTGATAAATAGTGAAAACATGAAATTTTTATTGAAAATAGCTTTTTTATTCAAAATAACTTATAGTGGTAAATTATAAATTTGAAAGGTTTTTATATATAATAAAATTTTATCTTTTACCATTTAATAAAATCTTGGTCATTGAAAGTAATTTTACATTTACCTTAGACATAAGCACATATCAATCTTTTGATAGTTTTTAATTCTCAAAAACCAACATTCAAGTTTTGACATTGGAATATTTTTTAAATTAATTAATACAACTTATTTGTTTTTAATTTGTTAAAATAAACGTCATTTTTTATTTTGGAATATCAAAATTAGATTTGAGTAATTTTTTGGTATTTTTCAAAAAACATTCACTTTTTTTATTAATAATCAAAAACACTGTGTTATTGTTTAAATATATATTTTTATTTAAATAATTATTTATTTTATTTAAATATATTTTAAGTAAAAATAGATAAATAATACCTATATTAGTTAAATTTAATTCTTTGGAGTCATTTTATAAAAAGATTAGATGTACAATTTTTTATTGAACTTTTAACGTCTTTTACCCACCATCTAGGCACATTTTCAAATTTCCATAAAACGTAACTTTACAGCTTCTTTGAATTGAATTTCAAAAATCCAAGAGATATTGTTGATATCAGTATGAAAAATATGGTTTAATAGGATGAGAATAATTTTTTGGTAAATAGTAACTTTTGAATTTTATTTACCTCGGTTAAAAGTAAATTGGGCAATTAAAGATAAATAAGATATTATAATTATCCAAAAACATGTATTAATTCTATTGGATAAGTGAATTTCGTCCAAAATAAATTTTAATAATAAAATATTATCTATTTTGATCAAATTGGATTAGATTATGACATTTATTATTATTTTATTTTTGGAAGAGTTAAAAGTGTTCAATTCAAATTTTAATAAATAAATAAATTTTAATATTGGGCTAGACATAAGATAAACTTGAATATAAATAGTAATTATAATGATAAAATGATTTCTTAAATCATGGTAAATTATTTATAAATTTTAGACATTATATAATTAAATTTATTTATGACACAATGATGATGCAGTAATTTCCTTATTAATGAATGTTTAAAATAATTGACATTATAAATATCAAAATAAATATAAATTGAGAATTTGGAAGAGTTAAACGTATTTTATAGGTTAATATGACATTTTATGGTTGATTAAATATATTTGGTTCTATGTAATAATGTTGTTTTTGACTTTCAGAAAAACAAAATATTAAATAGTGTCCAAATATACATAAATGAGTTTTAAAAAAATACTATATTATTAAATGATATTATATTACTAAAAATATAAGGTTCATAAAAATTACATTTATAATGACATATATGTCATTAATTAATCACTTGAGGTTCTTCTGGATTTTTATAGTACGTTTATTAACCATTTAATATAAACATACAAGAAGACATGGTAAAAGTTAAACTATTTAACTAAGAATTAAATCTAGAATATTTTCTTAATATGGTGACCTAAACAAGTCTAAACCCTATTGGTTGAGAATATTTTTACACATCCCCACATAATCCTATAAATAAAACATTTTTGATCCATTAGAAACAGAATATTATTTTATAATAAAATAACATTTCAAGATTTTCCTAAAGTGACCCTCATCTCTCTTAAAAAAGGGTACTTATCCTTCTCTCAAATTAATACATCCAAAGACATTTGGCACAGCCAAAACCTACATAAGTATCCTCCCAACTACACTCACATAATCATAGAGGCCATACAGTGATCATAAAGACAACATAAGGAGCCATTTGGATCAAATCAATAGTAATCACACAAAAAAGAGGTAATAATTTCACCACCTATTTCTTGTTTACTTTCTTCTTCCTCTTCCTCTTTCTTTTTTGTTTCAAAACAATATTAATAACTCGATTACCTTTTACATAGTATGATCTTATTATAAATATGGTACATTCATATTCATTATTCCATTCCTCCTATGAATGACAAATTAACCAAACGTGCGTACATACTGCATACCGTCTCCACGTGATGGTTTAGTTTGTAATTAAAAACATCATTATTTATAAGGGTATAATAATCAGTATAATTGATATAAATAATAAATATAAAATTTTATTGATTTATTATATAAGATATACCATCCAATTACATACGATTCCACCATCAATATAATGATATGTTCACTCATGCGTACGTGTGGATTACTGTCACCACAAACATGATGAGATTCATTACCCATATAGACATTCAAGAATAATTTTCATCATATGATTTAAAATAATGTTTATGAACTTATATCATTCTATATATGAATCAAATACATTCTAGACATAACAAACATTTAATATATAACAAATCATATAAAGGATAACGAATAAGTTAACGCCTGAAATAATGATACTACATAAATATTATTAAAAAAGAAATATTAGAAGAACATATATGATATAATATTTATTTATGTGTTTATTTTATAATTTAATAACAATTATTTAACTATTATATAGGATTTTAACTTACCCTTGAATAAAGAAATTTATATGTTAATGGGTTTTCATCTCACTTCTTATTCCCATGAGATTCATGATATATTTCGACTATTCCCTTTTGTGTCTTATATGTACAACCCGTGATTGTATTCTTTGGGTAATATACATTAATTTATGGGTATTTACATATTTATTGTTTGTTCCTTCTTTAATGGGGCGTCTGTTTTGTAAGTTACCAAATTGGTAATGGAATTTCTAATTTCAATTTCCACTCATTGGGTTTATGCAATCTTCACTGATTATTTTACTCCACGATTATGTGATAAATCACTATTTATTTATTTATTTAGTATTTTCCACTAACCTTTGTGTGGATATACTTTAGATATACATAATAACTCCATTTCTAATTTCTCAATTCTTCAATATAAATTTGATAATAGTAATCTTATCTCAATTTCCATTCATTGAGTTAAACATCCAAGTCATTGGTGTTGTTTTTACAAGAATATGTGTGAATTTAATATTATTTATTTACACTAAATATCCAATAATATTGAGTGCATTTATATTTTTCATACATAATTTTGTAATTGATTTATACATACCCTAAGCATATAGTATTTTTATAGTATTTCATCTCAATTTATATTCCATTGATAATTTTTTGTTGTTATTCACAAATTCACTTTTATATGGTGTAAATATTGTACTTTTATAAAGTATATCAAGAATCTCGTTATTCTCATCGTATTAAAATAACTTATTACAATAATTTTTTTTATTCAAGTGTCTCTCATTTGTTTAGGATCTATTTAACAAAAAAATGATTTCAAATGTTTTAATGATTTATTCTTCTAAATATTTCACATTTATGTCCATGTTTTTAAAATGGTTTTATGGATTTATTTATATGGATATAAATGTTATATTATTAAAATTAATTTCAAATATTCAATGTGGTATGGAAAAATTTGATTCAAAAATCACATTTAAATGACTTCTTTGATAAATTGTGAAACATTTAAAGGTTTTTAAGAAAAAGGGGATATTTCTCCCAAATATTTTAACTAATTATTTTCATCTATGTGCATATCCTTCATTATATATTACTTTTAATTGAGGTTTATTTATAATTCAGTCATCCATATTTTATTGAATAAGTTATGTTTTACTGTGGATGTGTTGTTTTTATACCATTTGTGGTTTGTGATTAAATTATTGACATTTTTATGCTAATTTTAATACAAATGTTCATATTTTGTTTCAACCATTTTGTATGAGAAATGAATTGGATTTAGTAAGAGACTGGTGGAGCCAACTATAGCTCACTAATGCATCGGTTGGTCTAACCAGACAAAATATTGTCTTGGTATAAGGCCTTGATAAAGTTGTTATTTTTAGTCTTGGAACAAGACCTTGACGATGTGGTTATGATGTACGGCATTATGCATTCCATAATTATGAAATTAACTATTGATATTACATGTTATTATTCAACTAGTATAATATACATGTGAAAAATAAAATGGTATTATTTGATTTCTATTTTCCATACTATACTAATTTTTATGTTTAAAATGATTCTGTTTTAGTCTTATACATTTATTTAAATTTTTATGCTTATTTTTGAAAGTTTCTTCTCTATTTTTATCCTTATTGAGCATCTGAGCTCACCCCTTTCATATGTTTTCTATTTCCCAGGATGTGAATAAATATATTATGATTGACCTGGAGTGATAGGTGAAGGGATATGAGTTTGTTCAAAGGGAACACAATGTTGTTGTTTTTTTATTTTATGATGTAAGGATAAACTTATCTATTTATCTTGTACTTCCAATGCTACTAAACTAATCAATCTTTTGAGACTTGATCTCTTGTGATCATGCCAATGTTATGTAATAATGCACTGACTTTGGGTAACTAGGGTCATGACATTATAGTTGGTATCAGAGAAAGCCTAGTAAAAATCTTGAAAAGTAGATTTAGAAAAACTATAATTTGAGAACATTACCCTACGATAAAATTTTAGGAATAGTATAAAAGAACATCCTAGAATTTGGTTAATGTAGAGATTTTATAAATTTTTCAAGAAATACATCCATGATTAGGTAAGATATAGTATAGGTGGATCTAGAACATATATATCTAGGGGTGAAACCCAAAAACACCACTTGGAACAAGACTAGAACCAGAACTGTTGTACGACAACGGGCCTTGTTGCACTCTTGGTTACAAAACACCCAGGGGATATGCTTAGGATAATTCACATTTATTTACAAACTTATTTTAATGATTTTAATATAAGATGAGAACAAATAACTTTGGGAAATCCTAAGGTGTTTTAGATTGAAAATAAGGTGTCACGATATTCTCAAAATGATTTCATGACTATTTTTACTCACATTATGCTTTCTGCCCACTGGTGGTCGTCGGTCCCCATTTTTTTCACCTATCCCTACAACCAACTCTTTTGAGGTTTTATTGCTCTTGGAGGATGAATCTCCTTTGAGACAGGTGTCCAAGAGAAGTGGCTTCCATCGCCTCATCCCTGTCAATCCTTTTATCTCTCCCCTCTCCCACAAAACCACACCATAGTGAATGCTCACCAGATATCAAACTAGAGATGCTCGTGATCACCCACCAGAGCCATTCAAAATTCCCTCGCCGCCCAGGGACAGTACCAGGAGCACCCTTTTCCAATGATCTCACTCATCATCTGGAATCGTCGTGGCCTTGGGGCCAGAGTGTAGACGGACTTTCTCTCGTTTGAAATATCTAAATTCAACGCTTTGATTGTTGTGGTCCAGGAACCCAAACAGTGCCCTTACAAGATTAGTAGGTTTTCTAAAAGGATTTGATTGATATATTTCTTGAATGGTGACCCACATAACCAACACATCTAGATATTCTAGAATTATGGTTTGAGGGTCAATCTGTTGGCATCATCTGGTCAACATCTCTCGGTCAAAGTGATGGAAGGAAGCCTCACATTCTTTTCCTCCTTTGTTTATTCCAAGTGTGACACCAATCAGTGAGAGAAACTATAGTCAGATCTCAGCCTCTTCAAACAGGGGGAGGTTCCATGGATAGTGGGTGGTGATTTCAACATAACTATACATGTCATGGAAATGAAATGTGGCTTATCCTTCCCCCAAAATGACAGGATGGCCTTATGCTCCTTTGCTTCATGCGAGGGGCTCCTTGACCTTGGCTTCTCAAGTGATGAATTCACGTGGTGTAACAACCAACGAAGGAATAGGAGGACCTAGTGCAGACTCGACCTCTTTGTGGCTAACCTTCAGGTTATCTTGGCCTTTCAAAACACCAAGGCCTCTCACTTGTTCTAGGTGCTGTTGGACCACTCCTCACTCTTTCTTCTCACGAGACAGGGCCCCCAAGATCGAGGCAGTTCTTTTTCTCCAAATCATGGACTCATATCCCAAGATTTCTTGATACTGTGGATCATTCCTGGAACTCTCCTTGCCAACAATGTAGCTAGGTGAGGTTTCACATAAAACCTCGACGTTTGAAATAGGCTCTTCTAGATTGGTCCCCCTCCCATGAACCCAAACATTCAGACAAAGATTAAATTTACAAAAACATCGAGAGTATTGAAGTTTCCTTGGAAGATCAATAGGGTGGAAATACTTTTGCCACACATTTCCTAAAAAAACATACCAATGAGATAATTCTGGAACAGGAGTGGCATCTCCGTGAATAGGGTGGAAATACATTTCCCACACTTCTACCAGCGACTCGGTGGTTCTTGGCAGTATGGTTTGTTCCCACTTCAAAAACCTCTTATGTGATCATATCCCATGTTTCTAGGATGGATACCCCTCTGGGCAGGCATTGATCTTTGACTCAATCCCCCACAGCATCACCAATCAATCTAATGATACTCTAAGCAGTATCATGAAGGAGATGGAAATATGGGTTGTAGTGAATCTTCTCAACCACAATAGTTCTTCTCGCCTAGATGGCTTTTCGGGCTCCTTCTTCATTTCCTCCTAAAACATCATAAAGAATGATTTCTCTGAGGCCATCCAAGACTTTTTTAGAGGTGTCTCCCTCTCATGGGTAGCCAACACAACAACCATTATTTTTATACCCAAGTTCATTTATCCTTCCTCTATCTCGAAATATCAGCACATCAGCTTGTGTAATTTTTCAAACAAGGTTCTGGCTACCATCATTAACAAAAGGCTTGGCTACTTCACTAATAAATGGATATTCGAGGAATAACATGCTTTTTTCAAAGGGTGATCAATCCAAGGGGATGTTGGGAATGCCCAGGAGAGTGTTCGAGACATCAACAGAAAGGTCATAGGTTAAAATTTAATCATAAATCTTGACATGGACAAAGCGTATGACTTTTTGGAGTGGAATTTTATTACCCGTACCATGAGGTGAATGGGGTTATCTGAGGCTGCTATTGATATCTGTTTCTGCTGCTACAGCTCAGCATGGTTCAAAATTATTATTTTTTTGAAACAGTGTGGTTTCATCAAGTCTGTCAGGGGTTTACGTCAGGGGGACCCTCTCTCCCCGACCCTTTTCATTCTGGCCCATGACACCCTTAGTTGACACTTCTCCATAGCCATCCAACAAGGTGTTATTCGGCCCTTTCACTGTAGTTCACATGACCCAAGTGTCTCCCATATTTTTTCCATGGATGAACTAATGTTCTTCATAAATTGGAGGAGCCACTACATCAGTGGTTTCATAATGTTCATGGACGCTTCTTCCAAGTAGAGAAGACAATTAATCAACCTGGAAAAAAGTGGAATCTTCCTCCCTTAGAGATTCCCAAGTAGACACAGGAGCTCCATTGAAAAAATTGTTGGCATCCATGAGAAAGAGTTTCCCATAACATACGTGGGGGCTTTCCTTGCCCCAAGGATGATTCGTGTCCATTTCTTCGAGGATCTCTCCAATAGGATCTCGAACTATATCAATAACTAGAAGAACGGGTTCCTCTCCTTTGAGGGTAGGACCACTCTGATAAATTGTGTGTTGTCCTCTATTCCAATGCACATCTTGTCGGTGATTAAGGTTCAATGGTTTGTCTTCAAACGGCTGGAGTCCTCTTTCAACTCATTTATCTGGGACGCTCATAGTGATGGTAAATGCAGATCGGCCTCTTGGATTAAGCTGCCCAAACCCCTAGATCATGGTGGCATTAATGTGAGAAGATTAGACAAGTCTATGTTTCTTCTTTAAGGTAAACTAGCCTGGGAGGTTAGTGAGGGTCATCCATTATGGGGATGCTTCATCAGAGGGAAGTATGGGTTTGTCCGGAGGGATAAGGGCAGGTTTCCCTCTACTCTTTGGAGTTCTATTTGTGATCAGGTTTCCTCACTCCATCACCACTCTATTAGGATTCTTGGGAATAGTGAGGTAAATTCCTTGGAATGGAACAGGGGTGGCAGTCTCCTTTCTTTCCCGGGATGCCCAGCTCCTAAAATATCGGTCAGGTAGGCTTCCCTCCATCCCTCATTGCTTAGTGTTGTGTTGAGCCCAGTCGTTGAAGATAGTTTCCTTGAAATCTTCATGGATGGATCTCCTGACAGGTGCATATTCAGTTTCTCTCCTTCAACTAGATTTTCATCAAAGGATTATAAGAAGATCACCTCTTTGTAACCGGCCAGTGACCCCGGGGGCAGTACTCTCTGGGGAAAATATATACCTTCTAAATTCAGTATTTTTATCTGGAGAGTCCGGCACAATTCCCTTCCAACTAAAATGGCCATAAAATAAAATGGTATACCTATGGCCTCATGACGCATCTGTTTCTCAACCCCTAAGAAGGAATACACAATCAATATCTTCCTCCACAGCAACTGGGCCAGCCATATTTGGAGTGTGCTTGAAGAGTTCATGGTCCTTCCACGGTTGGCCTTTTCTTTTGAAGAGTACTTCCACCACGGGTTTCAGGGATCCCTATCCAGACATGAGGTTTATGGGAGGTCAATTCTGATAGTTGTTGGATTTTGGTGCATTTGGAACGCACGCAATCCGGAAAGGCACCCCGGGACTCGTCCCTCCCTTCGGGATTTGGGTGTTAGGACCAGCCTACTCACCTGTGATCTGGGTTCCCTCCATAAACACCATGAGTCAGCGCCTTCCCTTAGACATTTTATTGTAATGTTGTGACACCCAATCCCTCCATGCCATCCACCCCTAGTTTCATGGGTCAGATTATTCCCTCCTCCTGATGGGCTCAAACTCAACACAGATGGGGCTTGCGGCCAGGGCATCATGAGGGGAGTTGGGGTCATTAGGTTCAATACGGGTTCAGTAATCCTCGTGTTCAATGCATACATTGGGAAAGTTGACTCTCTGGTGACTGAAGCCAAGGCCGTGCATATTCGATTGGAGCTCTCCCTAGCTCGTGATATCCCTTTCACCATTGTGGAAACAGAATAAAAAATCATATGGAGATCCCCTAAAAGAGACACCCCCCCACCATGGAACATCCTTAATCTCATTCGAAAGTGAATGGCTCTCGCCCCTCATGATATTGAGATCCTCCACATGCAGCGTGATGGTAACTGGTTGGCTGATATTTTGGCTTCCAGGGAGACCCAAGATTCTTCCCTCTCAACTTTCAACTCTCTGGGATCCCAGCCACCATGGGGTGTGGACGTCGCTCTTGGAGATGCTCTTGGCCTTCAATTTTTCAGACCTCTGTGATCCCATGTTTCTAGTGATAGTTATGTTCCATAACATGTTTTCATTATGTTTTATGTTGAAATCAATATATATAATTAGTGATTGGTGGTGAAGGAGAAACCCAAAAAGTGTCTTTATATGAAAAATAATTTTTTTTGTGTGGTAAAGAAGGACATAAATCAAAGAATTACTTTGGAAAAATGAAAAGTACTATAGAGGAAAACAAAAACAATCCTAAGAATCCATTTAGATCCATTTGCTATAAATTTAGGGGACCAGAGCATTACCCAAGTCGTTTCCCTAATATATAGGATAACCAATAGGTAAAAGAATAACCTATGTGGAAATTAATGGATGGAGAAATTTTTAAAAGTATTAATGCTCTTTGTTGATGGTATTTCATTGGAAGACTTTCCTCTTGTATCTGTAACCCTATAGTTTTTTAGGTGTACATGTTATTTGAGGAAGAATTATCTTTTATTTTTTGGATATATTTTTGAAGAACAATTTGGGTTTATATGATCCTTGAATTTGAGGCAATTACTGGTTATTAATTGTTGGGAAAAAAATGCATGGTATGAGATAACATTTGTGATTAAATTATGTTATGGTTATAATGAAGAATTTATCTCATTTTGGGAATGTTATAATTTTTTTTGAAAAGGGACAACATGAAGACCATGTGACAACCCTTTACTTCGGAAAAATCTATGGGAATCATACCCACAACCAATGTGTGATTGGGATTTATCGCCCCCACTGGATTATGTGATGTCCCAGGTTAGTGTGACTAATTATTTTTAGTTAAATTATTTTATTGATAAATAATAAGTTGATTAGAGATCATATGTTTTATCAATCATATTTTCTTCATATAGGAATATTATTTGGTGACTAAGTGATAAATGTAATTTTGGATGACGTTCACTCGGTTGGAAACACTCTATGCCTATGGAAATTATAAAGCTATTGGATTTAATTTTAGGTGTAATGGTGGATTTTTTTCTAGAAAAAATAATTTTTTTTATAGAGAATTGGGTTATTAACGAAAAGGCTTAAACTATCATAGAGAAAATGTGATTTGGATAATTACACTTCAATATGAGACATTATGAGTAGTTTATGTTATTTGGAGTTAAATGTTAAGAGTTACTATGAAATACCATGGGATTAATTCCTCTGAGTTGTGGTTTTCGATCTTAGTATGCATTATATTGAAGGATTTTAAGGACAATTTTTTTAATGGTATTTATTGAACTTTGGGTATTGTTTGTTTAATTTTGGTAATTAATATTAGAATTTCTTTTTATAAATGCTTATCCATATTGGGGATCATCTGATCTTGTACTAACCATTTTGTTTTTGGTTAATATCTAAATACAAGTTAAATATATAGTTCATCCTTTGTGGATTATGTGATTCTCTATAAGTTGATTCTAGAGCTTCAGGTGTGACTAAGTCATCTTGAATACTCATCATTTGGAGAAAAGTTGAGTTATTGGTAGAAATTTATTAAAGGACAACACTCTACATGAAAATTAAGTATATCGCTTTATCTTCAAATTAAATCTCATAAAAAATTTCAACATTATGAAATAAAACATAAAATAAACAAACGTTGTCTCTTTACCTTTCCTATTGGTAAACTAATTACCTTTTATCTCATCACAAGTTTACGGTTTTATTGTTGTTAACATTCTCTTGACCATGTTTTCTATAACTCTCTATAAGAACATGAAACTTATTTTATCTTTCATATCCATTTTTTCCAACATGGAATCATAGTATTGGTTATCTCGTGTGTCCTTTGTACATGTCTTCCTTTCTTTTAAAGTGGTAGTTTTATTGAATCATTTCCCCATGTAGAAATTTCAAGGATGTTATAAAGCCAAATTTTAAAATTTTAAGGATGCAATTTCCAAAAGGGGGGAAGAATTTAACACCCCAAGATTTCATAGTAAGTTAATTTCTTTAATGTAATTTAATATCTTGTGCTACACACAACACCGATTTTGAGCACACCCTAATTTACCATAGTAGCCATTCAAAGAGCAGTTATAAATTTTATTAACTTCATTTTGAATTTCATATACACCATTTATTTTTAACATCCATATTATGCATTTCATAGACACAACATAAGAACAAATTCAAATTTTCAGATAAAAAAAATACTATTAAAAAATGCAATGTTACCACCTTTTAAAGATGAACACTTTTAAAATCGAATATTTGACACTTTTATATATTCAAATTGAAAAAATAAATACCTTATTTAGAATTAGTACATAAATTTTTTTTATAAATTTTTGATTCTTTTCTGATAACATTCATATTTTGATGAATAGTGAAAAATATGAAATTTTAATTGAAAACAACTTTTTAAAATAAATATTTTATATTATTAAATTATAAATTTGAATGTCATTTAATTATAATTAGATTATATTTTTGTCATTTAATCAAATTTTGGTCATTGGAAGTAATCTTACCTTTACATTGGATATAAACACATATCAATCTTTTTATAGTTTTTACTTCTTAAAACATAGCTTTCTAGTTTTGACCACATGAATATTTTCTAAATTAATTAATAAAAATTATATATTTTGTATTTGTTAAAATATAAATCATTTTTTAGTTTTTAATATTAAAATTTTTAGGGGGTAAATTTTTGGTATTTTTCTAAAAACATTAAATTTTATGTAATAGTGAAAAACAATGTTTGATTGTTTTATACTCTATTCTTATTTAAATAGTTAATTATTTTATTTAAATTTATTTTAAGTCAAAATAGACACATAATACATATATTAAACCAATGTAATTAATTCGATTAATTTTATAATATGATTAGATGTATAAAATTTAATTGAACTTTTTAAGGTCTTTTACCCACCTTCTATGAACATTTTCAAATTTGAATAAAACATAATTTTACGGCTTCAGTGAATTGAATTTCAAAAATCTGAGAGATGCGATTGATATCAGTAAGTAAAATTTATTTAAATTGGATTAAAATAATATTGGATGAAGAGTAACTTTTGAATTGTATTTTCCACGATTATAAGTAAATATGGAAATTAAAGGGAAATTTTATATTATAATTACCCCAACAAATGTCGTAATTATATTAGATAAGCGTATTTCGACCAAAATCAACCTTAGGAATAAAATATGATAATTTATTATCCATTTTTATATGATAAGTGTATTACTCCATCATGGTATTCTATTTATATTTTTTAGACATTAAATAATTAAATTAATTTATGACACGTTGATGATGAATTAATTACCTTATTAATAAAATATTTAAATAATTGATATTATAGATATCAAAATAAATTTAAATTGAGAATTTATATGCATTAAAATAATTTTATAGGTTCATATAACATTTTATGGTTGTTTTAATGTATTTGTTTCAAATTAATCAAGTTATTTTTGACTTTCACAAAAACAAAATAGTAAATAGTTTCAAAATTGACATAAATGAGTTTTTAAAACAAATAATATAATATAAAATGATATAATATTCCTAAAAATATGAGGTTTTTTCAAAATGATTTATATAATTATATATATGTAATTAATGAACATATCGAGGTTAGCTTGTCATTCTATAGTAAGTTTGTTAACCAAGTAATATAAAAAACAAGAAGACATGGTTAAAGTTAAACTATTTAAATAAGATTTCAATATAAAATATAAAGTCAATAGAGTGACCTAAAATGCCTAAAACCTATTGGTTGAGAATATTTATACCCATACCCACATTATACTCAAAATAAATCCATTTGTATATATTAGAAACCAAAAATGAGTTTATAATAAAATAATATTTCAAGCATTCCTAATGTGACCCTCACCTCTCTTATAAAAAGGTACTTCCCCTTCTCTCAAATTAACACATCCAAATCCATTTGTATCGGCCAAACCCTTGTCAAATATCCTCCAAACTACCTTAAATTAATCCTAGAGGCCTTACTTTTATCAGAAATCCAACCTATGGTTCCCTTTTGATCAAGTCAAAAGGAAGCACCTGAAGAAGATGTAATAATTTCACCACCTCTTTCAAAACTCTTTTCCACTTCCACTTCTTCTTTATTTGTTTTTCCATACCTAAATAATAACTCAAGTACCATCTAAATATTGTAATGTTATTATAAATATGTTTTAACCATATTAATTATTATATCCATCTTATGAATGACAAAGTCACCATACGTGCGTACGTATGGTTTACCATCTCCACATCGTGGCATAGTTTGTTATTCGACACTTCATTATTTGGATGAGTATAAAAATGAGTATAATTTATGTAAATAAAAAATTTAAAATTTTAATGATTCTGCATATATTATATACCATCCAATTACATATGATTTTAGCATCAATGTATTGATATTATCACTCATGCGTATGTATGGATTACCATCTCCACAAAACGGTGAGATTCATTTCCCATAATAACCATTCCAAAATAATTTTAATTTTATAATTTAAAATAATGTTTAAGAACATAATATCAGTCCTTATATGAATCAAATACATTCTATACATGAAAGACATGTCTTAAATAACAAAACATATAAAGGAAGACGAATCAGTTAACACCTGAAACAGTGATACTACTGAAATATTATTAAAAAAATATTAAAATATCGACATGATATAATATTTATTTATGAGGTTTTTTATAATTGTGTTCATTGTGTAATATAATTTAATTTATGGGTATTCACAACATCATTTTAAGATCCTTCTTTCATGATGTTTATGGTTCGTAAGTAACCAAATCAGTTATGGAATTTCTAATTTTTATTTCCACTCATTGGGTTTATGAAAACTTTATTGATTTTGTTACTCCATGATTATTTGTTAAATCACTATTTATTTATGTATTAATTTACACTCCCCTTTCAATGGGTATAAATTTTATACATATAATAACACCATTGATAAATTCTCAAGTCATCCATATAAACATGATAAGAGTAATCTTAACTCAATTTCCATTCATTGAGTTAAACATCCAAGTCATTGGTGTGGTTTTTACATGATTATGTGTGAATGTCATCTGATAGATTTACACTGAATATCCAAAAATATTGATTTTATTTTTCATTTTCACACATAATTATGTCATATATTTATCCATAGCCTATAGATATAGTCTTTATAAGGTATTTTACCTCAATTTACATTCCATTGAGACTTCTTTGTTGTTATGCCCCAATTCACTTTTATATGGTGTGCATACTGTACTTTTAGATAGTATATCATGGATACCTTTATTCTAATTATATTATAATGTTTTCATTAACTCAATTATTTGTTTTCAAGCGTATCTCATTTGGGTAGGAATGCTTTCACTAAAATATTGTTTTAAATGTTTTAAAAATTTATTCTCAAAAATCATTCTCATTGATATCAATGTTTTAAAAATGGTTTTAAGGATTTATTTATATGGACATGAATTTTTTATACTTTTTTTAATAAGGTTGTGACATGAATTGGTTTCCTAGTTCATGTCCCCAAATGAATTTATTGAAAATAAAAGGTTACAATACAATCTCGAGGTGTAAATAGCTTACACCAGTATGGAGTTAAAGGGATAACAAGTAAAAATGACCAATAAAACCAAAATCAATTTTGAAGCACATGTGGTAACCATAGAAGTAGCGGAGCCTTTCTTAAAACATTGGGTTGATTGTCAAGATCCGGCCTTCACTTTCTCCAAGTCTGAAACTTCATGAGGATGGTCAAAATTTGGGTGGAAAAACACTGCATCCTGTCAGTGAAAAAAGCTCCATCATCAGTAGCATGATTGGTATGGTCACTGTTCTCCTTCAGTCTTGTGTGAGGAAATTGCAGGAAATGAGAATTCAGTAGGGATTCAATTTATCCTGTGATTTTTTGACCCATTCCATTCTGTCTGTAACATTTTCCGCCTTCGAAATATGAACACCAAGATTTCGACAAACACCAGAGAATTCAATGCACAAAGAAATTCCAGGATTCAAAGATACCTAGTCCGGATCAGGGGAGATGCACTTCACAGAATGATCATTTCCAGAAATTTCCCAGAGAGTCTTAGTAACATACTCTACTTCATTGACCCTCATGCCTTTAAGATTCTGCATGCTGCCTAAAACTCCATCATCTATGAGCTCAATTTATCTTTTTGTATTCTATTTTTAATACAAATGTTTAGATTATGTTTCAACCTTTTCATATGAGGAGTTAATTAGACATAGTAAGTGATTTTTTGGGACTACTATATCTCCTCGATGCATCGGTAGGTCTCAAGAGACAAACAAGTGTCTTGGTAAAAGGAATTGAGAAAAAAAACTGTAGTCTTGGAATGAGGCCTTGACTATGTGGTTATAATGTCCAGCATTATGCATTACATCATTATGAAATTAGATATTGATATTACATGTGATTATTCGACTAGTAGAATATCTTTGTAAAAATGTAAATGGAATTATTTGGTTTTTATTTTCCATATTATACAGATGTTTAAGTTTAAAAGGATTTTTTTATTCTTATACATTTCTTTAAATGTTTATATTTATATATGAAATTTTTCCTCTATATAGTTATCCTTACAGATCATCTGATCTCACCATATTATTTTGTTTTCTCTTTCCCATATGTGAAGAAGTTTATTATTATTTACCTGCAAGGATAGGATAAGGGATATGAGTGTGTTTAATGGGGACACAATGTTTTTATTTTTTTATTAAATGATATGATGAAAAAATTTATGTATTTATCTAGAACATCCAAGTCTACTAAACTAATAGGTCTTCCAATACATGATCTATTGTAATCATGATAATGTTATATAAAAATGCACCGACTCTATGTAACTAGGGTCGGGGAATTACATTAAAAAGGTACAAAAATAATTAAATTATAAGATAAGATAACTATTGTTTTAAATAAAATCATCCAATATGAATTGGAAATGTTTTAGATATTTTTCAATACTTATCATTTTTATTTATCCCCTTTTTAATCTTACCATTTTATCATGCATTTAACTCATTGAGACTAAAAATAGTTACCAAAACATGAAAAATATCTATTTAAAGAGTCAATAATAAAATTATAGAATTATGATAACTATTTTGAAAAATATTATATTTTATGGAATTTTATAATATTAAATACAATATTTTATTTTTTAAAATATGAATTTTTTCAATTTTGACATTTTCATATCATGACTTTTTAATAAACTATAACAACTTGATTGATTTTAAAAACCACATTAATAAAAATATAATATGTAAAGATCTTATATAAAATTCCTGGATGACATCAAAATAACCAAATTAATTCTCTTTTAAATTATATACTTTCATTTATTTGAATCCATTATTAATAAAGTAATCACTTCATCATCATTGTGTCATAATTAAATTTATTTATTTCATATCTAAAATTTATAAATAAAATATCACGATGTAGGAAATCTCTTTATCTTTATAATTACAATTTATAGTCAAAATGATAACTTATATAACCTCATATAAAAAGTGTTTTACTATAAGATACATGTTAGGGTTATGTTTTCCATAACTATAAATTGGATGTAATTAAATGTCATTTTCACACACAAGTGGCTCCATGGGTTCATAAAATCATCCTATAGATTCCAATTATTGGTCATATCTCATCTAAAAAGAATAAAAAACATGTTTTGGTAATTAAATATTATTATAATATTATTTTTTTACCCTTATGAAACATATTTACCCTAAAACCATGGTAAATAAATTATTTACTGAAGTTACTATTCATAATGTCTAAAAATAAAAGTTTTATATTTACACAATATTGACCTCCTGATCCCAAATATGGAATCCATTTTTCCAAATTCAGAACACAGAACTTGCAGTAATTAATTTAAAATTAATTCCTGTTGTCAAAATTAAAAGTGTGTTCTTAAGATGTAAAATTTTTCAAAAGAGGGGCATGTGTCTATGTCTATTTTCAAAGTGAAATTAATTACAATGACCAAAATTGGATTAAATGATAATAATATAATATAATTACACTTTAAAATTAATTAAATGGAGAATATATTTATGTAAATAAATTTTATTAAAAGAATGATTGAAATTAAAATTTGGTATTTTTTACTATACATTAAAAAATGATCTTTATTAGAAAAATAATAAAAATTTATCCAAATTATATTTTTATCTTCCACTTCTAAAGAAGAAATTTATTTTATCAAATATAATATATAAAAGTGACAAAAAATATATTTAAATCATGTTTTCCATCAAAAGGTGTTAAAACATACTTTTGAAGAATATTAGAGTATTTCATCCTTAAAATCACCTTAATTACTTTTTTAAGCCTATAAAATTTATTGGATAAATGTAAAGACTTTTAACAAACATTTACAATGATATTTTAGATAATTTTGTACATTCCTTCCAACAAAATGGATTTATGTTAAAAACCATTTAATATAGTAATATTATTATAATATATTTTGATATAACTCAAAGTTGTGTTGAACATAAGATTTCAAAGAAACCCATTGTTCTGTTTTGAGTATGCTATCGTACATAGAATCTCATTTAAAAATAATAATTTTTAATTCCAAAATATTAATAAATATGAAAATTTCATATTCATTATTTACCTGGGTTGTAACATCATTCCCCCATTTTGGAAAATGTGTCTAAGAAATTCCATTAACTTATCAAATAAGTGGGAATATTTACCCCTCATTGAATTTTTAGATTCACATGTTGCCTCTTCAACCATATGGGGTTTCTAAGAAACTTTTACGTGATAAATTACCTAATTCCACAACACTTTCTCTCTCTGGTCAAGAATCTGGGCTGGTTGTTCCTCATAAGAAATATTATCTTCCAATTGATCTACCTATGGACTCAAAACATAAGATGTATCCGTAATATACTTTCCTAACATTGAAACATGCAAATCATTATGTAACTAGGATAATCTTGGAGGTAAATCCACTCTATAGGAAATTGTTCTATCTTTATCTATGATTTTATAGGGTCCAATAAACCTCAGACTCCTATTTCCCTTATTACCAAAACACATCAAACTTTTCCATTGGGAAACTTTGAGAAAGACATGATCACCTAACACGAAAGAAAGATCCTTCCTCTGGTTATTTGAATAACTTTTTTGCCTGCTCTAAGCTATTCTCATGTTCTTCTGAACCAACTGAACATTTTCTACCATCTCATCTACCAATTCTGGTCCCATTAACTTCCTTTCACCAACTTGATCCCAAAAATCATGAGTTTGAAACCACTTTCAATATAATGCCTCAAATAGTGACATAATTAAATTATAATGAAAACTATTAATATATGAAACTCAACAAAAGAAAGATGTTTGTCCCAACATCCCGAGTAATCCATTGAACAAGCACATAGAGTATCTTCCAATGTCAAAATTGTTCATTCTGACTGCCCATCTGATTGCAGATGAAAATTTTTACTAAAATTTAATTCAGCACCCAATGACTTTAGAATTCCCTTATAAAAGTTAGGATTGAACCGAGAATCACGATAAGATACAATGGAGAGGGGAATACTATGTAACGTGTCTATCACTTTAATATATAATCGAGAAATTTGATCTAGAGATAGAGTATCTTGAATAGGAAAAAAATGATTAGATTAAGTCAACCAATCAACAATAACACATATTTCATTGTTAACCCGAGAAGTATTTTGTAATCACATGATGAAATCCACTGACACAGTTTCACATTTCCACTATGGTTATGGAAAATGTTGTAGCATCCCTTTCAGTAACTCTCATTCTTCTTTAACTTGTTGAAAAGCTAAAATATTCACTGTAAAGTCAGCAATATCTCTTTTTATTCTATCCCACTAGTTATTCTCTCGAGGATCTCTGTACATTTTAGTACTGCTAGGATGAACTGAAAATAGAGACCTATAAGCTTCACATAAATCTTTCAACAACATTGAATCACAAGGTACAAATAACCTCTTTCCAAGTCTCAAAACACAGTCTTTGTCAATGTTAAATTCAGGTAACTTACCCTTCTGAACCAACTCTACATTTTTCTACAACTCATAGTATTCTTTCCTATATTTCTTAATTGTGTTTCATAGAGATAATTTCACTACCACAATAATCAAAATGGAGGAATTCCTTTCACTAACAAAATCCAATCCAAAATTCATTAGATCAGAATCAATGTATCTCGATCTAGATGTAGCATGTTTAATTTTGAATTACCCTTTTGAATCAACGAGTCAGCCACTTTTTTTATCTTTTCCTATATGGTAACGAACTATTCAATCATAATATTTGATTAATTCTTACCATCTCCATTGTATCAAGTTTAGTTCCTTCTTATTTAATATATACTTCAAAATAAATTATCAACATATATTTTACACTTTAAGAAATACAAATGATGCCTCCAAATTTTTTATTCCAAAACAATATAATCTAATTCAAAATCATGTTTAGAGTAATTTAACTCATGAGGATTCAACTAAAGTGAAACAAAATCAATTACCTTATCATTCTGCATTAGGACACAACTAATTCCTTTCAAAGAAGCATCACTATAGATAGCAAACTCTCAATTTCAGGAAGGTAATGCCAATATCGGAGCATTCACCAATATTCATTTCAATTATTGAAAACGATTATCACATTATTTTGTCTAGATTAACATAACACATTTTCAAGTTGACATGGTTATTGGGGGTAGATAAGAATGAAAAATTGTCAAAAAAACCTTATGTAATAGCCCATAAAACCCAGAAAACAACGAATCTCGATTATATTTGTAGGTCTTGGTCATTATTTAACTTTCGATTTGGCTGGATCAACAGTTATTCCCTTCTTCGAAATAATGTAACCATGGAAAGAATTTTTTTGTAACCAAATGTCACATGTTCATAATTTCCTATATATTTTATTTTATTTTAAGGTTTGCAAGAGAACCCTAAAATGACTTTTATATTCCTCTTTACTTTATTAATATTCCAAAATGTCATCAAGAAACATAACCATAATCTTATCCAAGAACACATGGAAAGTTTTATTCATATAATCCAAGAACACAACTGGGGCATTGGTTAACCCAAAAATTCAACACTAAAAATTCAAAATGGCCATATCCAGTACAAAATTTGGTCTTTGGAATGTGTCCTTCCATTTTTTTCAACTGATGGTACCCCAACATCAAGTCAATCTTCAAAAAATATTAACCTCCCTAGATCTGATCAATAATATAATCAATATGTGACAAAGGATACTTGATCTTAATAGTTATATTATTCAAGGCTCTATTATAAATGAAACTTCACATTAAACCATCTTTATTATTAATAGACAGGACTGGATCACCCCATAGTTATGTGCTAGGTTGAAATAAACATTTATCTAACAACTCGTGAAATTGTTTCTTTAACTTCAAAAGATCAATTTGAGTCATTCGATAAGGGGGTTTTGAAATTTTCTTAGCATTAGAAACTAATTCAACAGTAAATTCACCTTCCCAATAAGGTATAATACTAGGAAACTCATCTAGAAAAACAGAAAGATACTCATTTACTATGGCACATCAATAATCTAAACAGTTCCTTTATTTTAGAAATATGCGCAAGGTAACATTCATTTCCATTTATCACTAGTTTCTTAGCTACCTAATATGTTATCAGATATAATGGTTCATTCTTATACACAAACTAAAAGTCTTTTTGAAAAGAAACCTCTTAATCTCTATAGTAAATCTTATCAACATAATCATCAATCCAATCTATTCTCAAAATAACATCAAACTATACTAAATGAAAAAATAAAAAGGTTAATAGGTAAATTCATTCCATAAAAAAGGATAGAAAAATTCTTATAATTTATTTTTACCTCAACATTTCCCTGAGGTGTTTTTACCACATGCTCAGGATTCATATCTTACGATGTAATTCCTAATTTACTATAAAATTCCTCAGAAATGAAAGAATGTTTATTCCAAGAATCAAAAAACACAATCGCATAATTAGAAAAAACAATCAAAGTAATTGATAACAATTTATTTGATGGTCCCACATCAACCGTAGTAGTAGAAAAATATTTTTCCCCATGCTTATGATTTTGATATTTCTGGTTTCCACCAGAGGAAATCAACATTGGACACACATTGGAAAAAATCAATTTATCTTACTATCAAGATCTCGAATGAAATTTAGAGCATACCTTGACAGTCGAGTGAACTTTTCCATTTAATCAGCCACTGAGTCATCCTCCTACCTCAATTCCAAGAATTATTTTTCCATTCAATGTCAAACTGACTTAGGAAAATATTTCTCAAGAAACATAATTTGAATTTTTTTTAACATAGTGCATCAATCTTCTCACTATGCCTGATATTTTTAACTATCGACCACTACTAATCTGTTTCTCCATCAAGACAACAAAGAGAAAGACTATACTTTTTATTTTCTATACAACACATGACATCAAAAATCTTTTCCAATGCTTTCATCCACCCTTCAGCATGAACATGGGTCAGATGATCCACTGAATGATGGGAGATTTTACCTCATTAAATGCTCCACTATAGACATGTTCATCTATGGTTGATCTGGTTAATATCATGCATGAATAACATCTCCATTTATCACCTGAGTCAACTAATCCATCACTGTAAAAAACTATTCAACTTTAATTTTGACCATCTCAGGATACTGATTTAGATAGTTATTCTCTTCTTTATGACTTTACAACATAGCTCCCATGTTTCCGCTACAGAAAACCATTCTGAACAAACATATCATAGATTAAGAAACATGGTAATATTTAAATTCTATATCATTTCAATTTCACCCAAATGTAAATAACATTTATGAATATTCTGTTAAAAAAATTATAACTCCTAAAGTTTCCTGAAACAACCTCTAATAACTGCTGTAAGGCCCTATCCATAAACATTAAATAATCTTGAATTAATTTAATAATTAGCATTTATGATCTTTTCAGGTTAATATCTTTAGAAAATTTGTTCTTAATGTATACAAAACATCTTGAATATTATGTGTAGACACTTCTACATAGTATCCATTGTTTTATAAAATAAAAACTCTTTAAACAAAAGAAATGTGTTTAGTAGCATGTTTTAAATATCATGACTTTTCCTTGATCCCATCCATTACCATATTCTACCCTAATTCATGTGAAAAAACATTTCAAAAAGTTGGGAAGATTATAAAAAGATCGGTAAGGGAATAAAAAATAAAGAAAAATATTAGTTTTCAAAAACACATGTAGAATATTCATAATTAATAAAAAACTAATACTTGTCACTTTAAATAAGTGAAAAACACTTCACAGAATATAATCTCATTACTTAGCCTTTCTATAACCGAAGTATAACAATAAAGGTCATGGAAAACAATATATAACATATAAAGGTAACTTAGGAAATAAACATACATAAATTGAATAACCATATGGTCTGCTTCCACTCATATCACTAAATGGAATAGTAATATGGCTGAAATCTATACCCAAGGCATTAAAGGTTATAATTTAATCCCATGTCCTTTGTTTATCACTAAACAATGCATCAAATATAAATTTAACATTACATAATCACAACATAAAAAATACTGAAAATATCTTCATTTCGGTAATAAAATTTAATTTTCAATCATAAGATAAAATTTCATGATATTGAAATTCTCAATACATTTCAAAAACCATTTTTAATATGAAACACCCAGAACTAGATAAGTGGATTCTTTGTTCCTTTTAAAAACATTAAGGCTAATAGAGGAATCCAAATAACAATTACGGTGTTTAAGCGGTCATTGTCACTAAAAAAGTAAAAAACATTCCTTTTTCATATAGTAAAATACATTGTAGATAAAATATTATCTTTGAAAGAAATTAAAATTCAAAGAGTTTTATTATACACCGTGTAAAAGAAGAAGGTGTATATTATCAAAACATTCCTCAATGAATGTAGATTGAGATGAAGTATCTTACAAAGATATTTTTGTAAATAAAATTGATAAATTATTTGTATTCACTATAAGTACACATAAAGAAATATTAAATACAATATTGGATATCAAAATTTATTTATCACATAATCATAGCAGGACATAATCAAGAAGTATAAATTTTACCCAAAAAATGGAAATTTGGTTAAGAAGTTCCCTTACCCTGTGTCTGAATGGGCTCATTCTTTATTTAATTTCCTTAATAATAAACATAAGTAAATTTATACATGATTAAAAACCTTTTTCCTGTTTTTTATTCCTTTTATATCACATATTACATTTCTATAATAATTATTTAATTAATTGAGTTCATATCGGACATTTTGTCAATGTTTGGAACATGAGTCAAAAATGAACTAGTTATAATTATAAATTTTCCATGTTGGAAAAATTCTTTTATCTCTAGAATTATATTTTTGATTTATATATAATATATATAATATATATCCAGTATATATGTATTAAAATAGTCCATCTCATTTGGATATAATAATTGAAATGCACCATTCATGGAGATAGTAAGTCGTACATACGCATGAACACTACTTTCATTTATTTTTCATATTTAAATAAATTAAAACATAGGTATATTATAATTATGATATAATATAAATGTTATATATGTTACATAAGTTTATAAATTCCATCTATTATATGGTCCATGTATAGCATAGACGAGTCATATTACTTTGATGGGGTGGTAGTCCACACTTCCTCAATTGAAATTATCGTATTTATACAACATGAAAGGAATAATGGTATGATATAAATGAGAATTATATATGAATAGTGATAAAATAAATAATATATATAATTATAGTTCCATCATAATGTCTATCATAAGAGGTAGTATGATAAGATTGAAAAATCATCATTTTGTGAGGCAGTAGTACACTGTACACAGAAACAATATGTTCATATCCATTAGATGGGGGTGTGTGTATGTCTTGTTACAAAACATCTCATAACAAAAACCTAATATATTGAGGATACTGGTGTTTTAATTTAAAAAATAATATTAATATCATAGGGAGTGTAGAAGGAAATACAATGGAAAGAAACTTCAGAGAAGACGTTACCTCATATCAGGTAACTTCTATTGATTTGAGACAGAGGGCTCTCCTGGATTGTCTTCTTCCTATGAGAAGTATTATAGCAGGATGATAGGAATGTTTGGATCTTATTTGGGTAGTTTTAGGATGAGAAAATTGAATTTATATGTGTGATTAATGGGTTTGATGTGATGTCCTTTTATAAGTGGAGGAGGTTCTCTTTAGGAAAGATTAAAAGTATTATTTTATTATAAAATTATATTTATTTTAAAAAGGTCTTAAATTTATTTAATTCGATGATAAGATGACTATTGTTCTAAATAAAATCATTGAATATGAATTGTACAAGTTTTAGATATTATTTATTCCAAATTTATTTTATTTAATGTTTTTTACTCTTACCATGTTATCAAGCATTTAACACTTTGAGAATCAAAATATTTACTAAAAAATGAAAAATATCCAATTAAAGAGTCAATAATAAAATTTTAGACTTATGATTACTATTTGGAATAATCTTAGAATTTTTTTAAAATTATATAGTATTAAAAAAATATTTCATATTTCAAAAAATGAATTATGTCCATTTTGACACTATTCGAATGCTGACTTTTTAAAAATCAATAAAAACGTGATTGAATCAAAAACAATTCATTAATAAAAATATAACATGTGAATATAATTTATATAATTTTTTTATGATATCAAAATAACCAAATTACATATATTTTTCTAATGACTATTTATAGTCTAGAATATAACATATATAAACCCATATAAAAATTGTTTTACTAAATGATACATGTTCAGGTTTTATTTTCTTTTACTTTAAAATAAAAGTAATTAAATGGAGTTTTCACACACAAATAGCTCAGTGTGGTCCTAAAATCGACCCAATAATGCCCATGGTTAGAAATATCTCACCCAATATAATTAGTACACTTTTTAGGGTAATTTAATATTATTATAATTTTATTTTTTACCCTTATTTTCCATATTTACCCATTAACCATGATAAATAAAATATTTACCGAAATTACTATTCATAATGTCTCAAAATAAATGTTTCCTATTTAAAAATTTTTTAACTCCTAATTATAAATGTGGAATCTATTTCTTCAAATTTATAATTAATAATTCGCGGTAATTAATTTTAAATTAATTCATGTTGTCGAAACTGAAAACATGTTTTTCAGAAGTAAAAACTACTAAAATATTGACATGTGTTTATGTCCATTTTCAAAGTGAAATTATTATGATGTACAAAATTGGAATCAATGATAAAAATATAATCTAATTATAATATTAAATTAATTAAATTGAAAATATATCTATATAAATATATAATATTAAAAGGCATATTGGAATTAAAATATTATATTTTTCACTATTCATCAAAAAATGATGTTTATCAGAAGAATACCAAAACAAATTATCCAAAGTAAATTTTTTTGTTCTAATTATAAATAAGAATTTTATTTTTTCAAATAAAACATAAAAAAGTAACACAAACTATATTTAAAATGGGTTCTCCATAAAAAGGTTGTAAATGACTTTTTAATGAATATAAGAGTATTTCGGGATTAAATTCAGATTCATTATTATTTTATGCATCTAAATATTATTGGATAAATTTAAATACATTTAACAAAAATTTATAATCATATTTTAGTAATTTATGTTCATTCGTTCAAGTACAATGACTATATGTTAATTACAATTTAATATAATAATATTATTATATTATTTTTTTGGTATAACTCAATATTGTGTGCAACATAAGATTTAAATGAAAACAGTTGTTGCATATTGAGTATGATATCATACATAGAATCCCCATTAAATTAAAAATTAATATTTAATTCACAAAATATAATAAATGTTGAATTGTTATATTCTTTTTTTACCCGGGATGTTACACCCCATGAGTGTGAAATTCTTTGTATGGAGAGCTCACACAATGTACTTAGAAGTGGAAAAAGAAATATAGGCTATGGTACACATCCATCAAATATCATTAGGGTTACATATTTTGTACTCATGGTGCATGCCACATTCTTTTCCACCTATTGTTTTTTAACCTATATTTCTTTTGAGTTATAATTGGACCTCTAAATATTAAATTTTTGGGTAGTTTAACATATATAATGTGATTGTAAGAACATTACAATTATTCACATTTTTGTATAGGTGGTATTGGTAGGTATGAGGTCTAACTGGAGGATTCCTTAATGTTTCTAGAATATACTTATCCTAAGTGATGGGTTTTTAGTTTTGGGAGTCAAGTAGTGGTCATCAGATTACACTTCACCTTATCTTGATGAATCACATTGTCTCTTGTTTAATTCTATTTCATATTAAAAGTAAATGGTGGGACTAGGTAGTTTGTTAAATGATACTACTATATCGGCATATTGAGAATTATTTTTGGTCTCTCATTGTCTAGTTAGATAATTTTTTTTGCGAAAGGATGGGATCATGGGATACTGATCAGGTAAGGGTATTGTGGATTTGATCTTAAGATAGGTATAAGGTACATACTCAATATACCCTTGTGATAATGTTTATGGTTGAGGTTTATCTTATAATATTAGGGGTGAACAAGGATACGTTTGGATCTTGGTTAACAAATGAGGATTTTCTTATAGGGGGTTTATCCTAAGGGATTTCCTATCCTATAGAAGACACAAGTAGGGTTTCTACTTTTTCAATGATTTTGGGGTCCGAGGATGGTTCTGCCATGATTTTTTCACTTAATGAAATGGTTTGTGTGAAAATTAAAATGTTTTATGATGGGTTTAGGTATTGACTAACCTTGATTCTGATGCATTAGCTTAAGAAAGTTTTAGGCATTTCTATTTCATATTTTGAATGAGAGAGGAGGCCTTTGAGATAGTATTATACCATGTTTTTCCTATATAATGATTTAGATGATCTCTTATATAGGTATTTTATTGTCATTTGGGTATGTGGATCTTATATAAGATCTTGGTCTGTGTTTATCCCACTAGTTTATGAAGCTTATTTGAATAGAGGATTCATGGGCTCATGACTTTGTGAGGAACTCCTAGAGTGAGTTATATTCTACATGGATTTTTATTCTTTTGTGAAAGCCTAATAAAAAACATAAACATTGATGGTGTGGCCATTTATTTTAGCATGTTTGATTCTATATGGAGATTAAGAATTTTTATATTCTCTAGTTTATTAGACATAGAAATTCTTGTCACTTGTTTGGATAAATATATATAATTTCTATAGAATGTTATTTGAGAATTTTTATTCTATGTGCCTAGGTTGTGTTCCTAGAATTTTTCTTTCATTCCAATTTATTTTTTAGATATCTAGAGATCATGTTATATCTAGTGAATGTGACTGATGTTGTTGTTAGGTGAGAGACATCGTTTAATTCATCTAATTTTGGCCATAACAGGGGTAGATTTACATTGTGTTCCAGATTAGAAATCATGGTTTTCTATTTTATTTGTTGATTAATTTTTTTGTACTGGTATTATTTCATCAGTTATGAAAGATATATAAGATTCTGTGTGTATGTTTTATTGCATTATATTCTAGGACAAACATTAGAGGTGGCATACTGAGATTTATTTTTAACCATCTTTTTTGTGCCACAGTGTGCGTACACTCTTTATGTATACTATCATGTTAATCATAAGGCATTGTAAATGGGAGTAGGTCTACTATTTCATGATCACAAAAGTATTTTTCAAGTTTAATCTAATGATTGATCTGGAGTTGTTTGAATATCATGGATAATGGGTATGTTATTTAGGTTTAGGGTTGTAGAAGATCCTGATTAATTATTTAATTTTATCTTAATTATTTATTATTTATTTATGATCATCCTAGTGGGGGATCAGTTATTGAATTTTTTATATGTGATATTGTATACTTCATTTCCATTTGGTATAGCATGATTTATTTTTTACTTATCTATATGAAATCTAAAGCTCAAGTATGTCTTTATGTTTTGATTATTGTTGCTTTTATTTTCGTTTGATAGAAGGTAATGGTATCCCCACAATATCGTTTTTGGTATTTTCATCTTGTTGGAAACTAATGGTGTATGGGGGAGCATGATTGAGGACTTCTAAGAATTTGTATTGGGTGACAGTTCATATTAACCCAGGACAATTTTTAAAATATATAATTATCCTTATTGGGTGTAATTTATGTATACCTTAGCTCAGGAGGTAAATTTTTTCTTTAGAATTAGAATCTATATATGATCACCATCACATTTTGGGCACATTATCCTCATATATATGACTATGTATATATGTTCCATGATCATTTATATTACCCTTATTATTTCTATATATGTGAAAATTTATATAAATATACCTGAGATCCCCATATTTTAGTAGTGTACCATCATTGGTTTGGAACCTATAAGACCGGGATCAATACCAATGTATACCATACATGGAAACAAATCTCTATATATATGAAATATTAATAAAAATTCCCCAAAAAAATTTATTCAAGATAAATTCATAGCATAAATCATTAAAATATCTTAATCAAATATAAATCACATAGAGTATTATTTAAGGGATCAAGTTAATGAATAAACACATCATTTATAACTATTGGGGCCACACATAGCTACTAAAGTTAACACTATAATAAGGAATCCATAAACATGTAACATTTGGAATGATATTTCACTTCCAATATCATAATAAATTCAATATTTTTTTAGGTACTTGGTGTACTTCTTATCAAAAATTTTCCATGATCAACTTATCTTTTCAGTATAACATGATTGAGAATCAATGTATGGTGACCTAAGTGCTATAGAATCATTATTGACTTTATTAAGGTCATACTGATACTAGTTTGTTATTATTAACATAAATTTTATCTTTCTAAACTCACAAAAATTATATGGGATTTCATAGTAGAAGTAACTCACAACATGGTTTTAACAACAGTTAAGTACAAGGGCATACTAAAGGATTCACATCTAAGTAATAATTATTAGATTTCTAGGTTTATTAAGTGAAAAAGTTATAACCTTGAGAAAAATATGAAGACATAACATTAACATATTTTTTACCCATTAAATCATTAATCTAAATTAACAAAACTATTTAACTATCACTATAATCAACATAAAAACCCCCAAAAGATTATTTTGAGTATAATGTCTCATTAGATAATATGGGATAAACAAATAAACCTTTGTTCATCATGGGAACATATTATTAATGTATATTATTTATGAAAACACGATTAAATAGGAGTCCCTCACTGTACCCTATACTCTTTTATTTTCTTAACTTGAAAACATAAGATAAAACGAGGAGGATCACTCACCTAAGCCAGGTAAGATGCAAATTCCTAATCCTGGATGGAGAGATGTTGCGCCAATGATGAGTTTAAAAACCTAAGATATTCCATATGAGAGATTTTGTCCTTACTATAATTATAAATCATCATTTCGAAGGGAATATAAGTAGAATTACCTCAAGAGTGTTGTCAATGTCCTACAGCTACCATCTAGAAGAAGATTGAATTGAATAGAACCTTAATTTTGATCCCTAGCCATAACAATTGGTTGAAGTTTGGATGTGACTGAAAAAGATTAATTTGAAAACTACAATGGAGAGTTGACCCTACATTTTTTTAATATACTATGGAATTTTTTGGATACACAATGATAGTTTTGGATGAAGGACAAATAAATAGTTTAATGAGATACAAAATAGATTTGGAAGGACCTCTCAAAGAGAAAAAATAATAATTATTGAATGAATGAATATATCCAAATGGATGGGATAGAGGAGATAATTTTTTAGCAAAAGGAATGAAACAATCCCCTTCACTATTTAAAGTATTTTACTATGGATAATACTCATCACCCACTAAAATAAAATAGGTACTCAGTGGTTCAAAGATGGACCAGCTCACCTACGGTAACTCAATCAAGTACCTAGTCCTAGACTATCGGGTCCTTGGTGGTCCCCAGGAAATTCCCCTTATTTAAAAAACTCTTTTTATACCTTTATCTAAAAACCACCCCCAAACATAATTTAAAGACTGATAAAAAGTGGAAACTCACCTAGAAATAAATATCTATTTACATCAAGTCCTCATGTATTTTTGTAGAATCTCTTTGCTCAGTGACTATTATTATCGAGCTATATAATTCCTCCTTGCTAACTGGTCAGCCCTAGTGACTATCTACAACCATATTGTGCATGTAGACACTTGATGATTGGAGAATATTTTTTTATATACATTTACTTTCAACCTAAAATATATTATAGAAAGGAATAACATGTTTGTGGAATTATTTCTTCTTAGATATTAATATATATCTTCTCTTATGGAATGATATATCATGATATCTCTAATTGTGGAGAAATATCTTCTACCACTTATTCATTCACACTATAACACCATATCTTTAGTGTTTTTGGTTTTGGTTTTTCAATCCTACATTTGGTCCAACTGATCAAACCATGAAATTTATTTTCCTATTGGGGATTCCCTATAGCTTACCTAAAAACATCAATTCGAATCTAAAGGATCCCTTAGGCTTCACCCTTATCTAAATAATTAAAAATACATAAAATTATGCAATATTAAGTCAAATTATCATAGAAAATCACTATGAAAACATATACACAAATAATATTTATCTAATTTTCATATACATTAATAATTTTCTTATCCCCACTAAAAAATATCAACAAACATTAAAAAGTGGTTCTACATTCTCATAAGTGAAAATTCATTCCAAACATGTTAATAAAGAAATGTATTAAAGTAAAATTGTCATGTTTTAATATATACATCCCCTTTAAGAATCCAATCATGCCTCATTGATTAATTAACAATCAAATCCTTCGTCACTTCAAATATCATCTTTCAATCATTCAATATACATAATGTAACAAACTTGATCTACCTTTTATAGAAAATTTTCATTCGACGCTCAAGATAATTACAGGACAAGAGTTATTATGAATCTAATTTTCATGAATTATATCCAAAGTATTTCACAATATCTCAATATATAATTTTATTAATTAAAATCACACAAATAATGATGAATTTTTAACTAGGTTCTCAAATCCTCAATGTTTAAGGTGTGTAGTTCGTGATGTATAATTAAAAATAAAGGCATGAAATGGATTAGTATTTATAAGTACAATGAATTATTTTGAATTTAATATTAAAGAAAAATAGTCATTTCTCTTCATCAATAAAATCATCACCCCTAAATATCATGTTCTTTTTAATAGATTTTCATCTTAATAATTTGAATGTAATGAACTAATTTTAAATCCACTATTTTTTCTCAATAAAAATTTCATACAGATGAAATATAACACCTATCAAACTAACTCCATTACATCTACTCATGATACTAATTATAATATTGATAACAATACTATAGTTCATGTATTTTCAATCGTCAAAATGTTGAGGATATAATCAATTACTGTAATTTTTCAACCAAAATGATTGAGGAATAAAGGGAGCACAATTTAAAATAGATATAAGATAATTCAAAATCACAAATGTAAGATATAAATCCCAAACTTTCATAGAATTATCACATAGTATTTCTAACTGGGACTAATCTCTCTTAGGAATAATAAGATAAATATATTTCATGTATACCCATGATTATAAGGTGGGGGGATAAATTTCAATGTAATATAGATTCCTTATCAAGGTATTTCACAAATACATTTGGAATTAAAGAAGTCTAGTGTAGGGTGGGTCTAAGGGTAAACACTTCCTAAAAAATGTCCTCAATGATATTACTATGGCTTAAAAAATTTGTATCTTTTTTTAATATAAAACTTTATTTCCAAGTAGTTATACAAGTCCCTATTTCTCTAAAGTAACCAGTCATAAAAAAATATTAATATATTTTTGTAGTACCTCTTAATAATGTAAATTTAATTATTGCACAATTACTCAAGGAATTAATTCTACATAATAATTTAACCAACGAAAACATCTCAAATGTAAAAAAAATTAAAAACCATCAATAATCATATTTTATTTCAACCTAATAATGAAAAATTAATTATTTTCAATGATTTCATTATAAAACATTCACCATTATTTCTATTTTGTTCAAAATATTCTCAATTCAACATATTATTCCAAATAAAAATGTCTCTTAGACTAATGAAATAAAAAAAGTCAAGTGTTATCCACGAAGACCCTAAAATTATTATTAAATAGTTTAATCATTATATAAAATCAATCTAAGATATTTTCATATGGAATAATATGTGAATTTAATGGAATAATTCCTCATAAAGTTATAAATAAACTATAATCTTTTCTGATTAAGAGAATCATATTTTTCTTGACTCTGAGCAACTATAGTATCATTGAAATATTATGTATTGGTAGAGTATTTAATTTAGTTAATTAATATTATATACCTACACTCAAAAATACTATAACTCAAAAAAATAGAGATGAATTTTTAAATTCTACAACAAAATTTAAGTCTATGTATTTTATTAAAATATTTAATAGTATATCTATAATAAAATTAATATGAAGTAAAATACCTAAAAATTATAAAATATTATAAAAATATAAATAAATATAGAGGGAATGGTATATCTTATGACTCCTAATTGTAATTCATCATCTCCCTATTAGGATCCTACTCCTTGGGGGATACAATAGATGATATGAACTCCTTATGTAACTAGCCACATCATTTATGAATGTGTAAGGATCCTTCTTGAATGCTCTCCCCCATGACATAAAGCTCTGTAGTAATATCCAAAAGTGAAATAAAAATTTTATGATGGGTGTAAATGTATAAAGGTGATTCTAAATCATATAAATTCAAAAAAATACAAACTAGGTAATCCTTGACCTATGAAGGTAGGAAGTGCCTTTATATTACGGAGATGGAGGAGAAGTCTCTATGATTCATAAGGGTTTTATATAAATTTTAAAAATAATAGGCTTCTAAATAATGGGATAGATAGTCAGTGTCATGCCATAAGGGGATTTAATAGTGAGTTTTGTTGATTTAGTATAATATTATTTACTGAAACCCTGAAGTATCATATAAATATATTATATATTGATAGATGAATATTCATTTCAAAACATTTAGATCCAAAAACAAATTGTGTCAGTATAGTATATTTAGAAACATGGAAGCATAATTAATTGGTTCATAAATATCTCATATTATTTTTTTATAACTATAAATCTTATTATACATACTCAACATAAATCCTTTCTTCATAAACTAGGGAATTTGAAATATAAAAAAGCTCGAGCTCACATGTTCAGTAAGGGTAAACATTTGATATATGAATCAATGATCATTTGAAAGGATAATATAACCATAAGAATATGAGATCACGAAAACATATTATAAAGTTAATACCCAATTTGGAAAAAATAAAAAACATGATTTGTGGCATAAAAATAATGATTTTAAAGACATGAATCATAATAATGAGAACTAATCCTAACAGAGTCATGAACCCCATTTTTATGACATAAAATTGTGTGGAAAATTAATAACTATTAAAACCATCCCATATTCCAAGGTTAAATATCAATTCCACCATATCATACATCATCACTTTCTTCACATAGTGTATCGATCACATAAACTAGTTTCCGATAAAAGATCAAGTACAATGACTTGTTTCACATAACAGATTAAGCAAAATGACTTGTTTCCCATAACAATATAATGAGATAAAATACATTAACCAATATAATATAGTTATATATAGGTATCACATTCCACATAATTAAATCATAAATATGTTTTCCACACTATCATAAATCATTAATTATATCAGTTCCAATGAAAAGAAAAGGGTTTCATAAACAATTCAATATAATAACTGCATGAAAAAAATGAGTTTTATAAATATTGTTCCATAATATTCTTAAAACCTCCAATGAAAGAATAAAATTTGTATACTTTGATCATAACCCCAATTAAAGAATAAGTTAAACTTTGGTTCCATATCATTGATTGATAGAAATATCATTAAAATTCAATTAAAACATTTTTTTGAAAATAACCTTTGCATTTTGAACTAACATATTTTAAAATGCTTTTACAAATAATAGAAAGTTATTGTATGAAAATAACCATATAAAAATTTAAATAAATATTCACAATAATATTTTTCATGATTTAATGAAAATAAATTCATTTAATATTATAAAAAATGTATTCCATTAATATTTGTTTCAAAAAATATAGAATGTTCTTGATTTGGAAAACAATAAATAGATATCTTCAAAAACAATTTTTAAAAATAAAAACATGGGTAAAAATTTATTTAATAAATTATATAATAATATTAAAAGAATTTAGGGAATTTTTTTTGAATAAATGGATTATGAGAATTAACAGTCCCCATCATAGATATCACATAAAAAATCTGAAATATTGATGAGATTGTGAAATAAAACCTTTACCACTTTAGTATTTTTTAAATAGTAATAACCATGAGAGAAAGTAAACTATACGGATATGGAAATACCATATATATCAATATAATAATCCTAAAAAATAGTAATATTCCTTACATACATGACAAAAAATAATTAACTGGTATATAATATATATGTATCACATAAGTATAATTTAGTTGAACATCCCTTAACTTGAGTTTTCCTTGTCTCAAAAATACTCTAACCACATGTATAAATAATTTAAATTTATTTTAATTTATAAGTAGAAAAAAAATTATTACTTTAAATATTATATATGATACCTTTGTGACATTTTAAAATCCCCTTTATTAATAATTATTTATTATAATTGTTATTTCTATGTGTTAACTATTTCTTTTATTATGAGTATTTTAGTTCAATAGATTTGGAACTTGTATATTTATATATGTTCCATAACCTTTATATTATTAACCATGATATAAATATCATACATATTAATTATATTCATATTTATACTCATATATATAACATATAGATATAAAATGGATTAAACCATTCATGGAGACGGTAGGTTTCACATACGCAAGAACGTTGTTTTCATTTTTCAATAGATAGAATAAAATAATGGAAAATATTAATTGAAATTTGAAGTATAATTTTTGTATCATAAATATCATAAATATCATATATATCCATCTAATTATTATTTATTTCCATCTAAGTAAATGAAAAATGAATAACATCACTTCTTGGAGGTGGTAATATACACAAACACCCAAAAAACCTAATAATGGAAAATTAATTATTTTCAATGATTTCATTATAAAATAGTCAACATTATTTATATTTTGTTCAAAATATTCTCAATTCAACATATTATTCCAAATAAAAATGTCTCATAGACCAATGAATTAAAAATGTCAAGTGTTATCCATGAAGACCCTAAAAATATTATTAAATAGTTTAATCATTATATAAAATCAATCTAAGATATTTTTATATTGAATAACATGTGAATTCAATGGAATAATTACTCATAAAGTTATAAATAAACTATAATATTTTCAGATTTAGAGAATCCTATTCTTCTTGACTCTTAGCTAGTGTAGTTTAAATGAAATATTATGTATTAGTAGAGTACTTAATTTAGTTAAATAATATTACATACCTACAGTCAAAAATACAATAAGTCAAAAAAAATATAAAAATAGATTTGAATGTTTAAATTATACAAAAAAATATAATTCTATTTATTTTATTAAAATATTTAATAATATATCTATAATAAACTTAATTAGAAGTAAAATACCTTAAAATTATAAAATATGATAAAAAAATGAATAAATATAGATGGAATGGTAATTCTTATGACACCTAAATGTCATTTATATTCTCCCTATTAGGATCCTACTCATTCGGGGATACAACAGATGATATGAACTCCTTATGTAACTAGCCACATCATTTATGAATGTGTAAGGATTTGTCTTGAATGCTCTCCCCCATGACAGAAATCTAGGTAGTAATATCCAACAGTGAAATAAAAATTTTTATAATGGGTGTAAAAGTATAAAGGTGATTCTAAATCATATAAATTCCAAAAAAATAAACTATGGAATCTTTGACCTATGAAGGTGAAGGAAGTGCCTCTATGTTATTGAGCTTAAGGGAAACTCTCTATGATTCATATGGGTTTTGTATTAATTGTAAAAACAATAGGCTTCTAAATAATGGGATAGATAGTCAGTGTCATGTCATAAAGGTATTTAATAGTGAGTTGTGTCGATTTATTATAATATTGTGTACTGAAACCTAGAAGTATCATATATATATATTATATATTGATAGATGAATATTCATTTCAAAACAATTAGATCCAAAAAAAATTGTGTTAGTATGTATATTGGGAAACATGGAAACATAATAAATTGGTTCATAAATATCTCATATTATGTTTTTTATAACTAGAAAACTTTTTAGACATGCTCCACATAAATCCTTTCTTCATAACCTAGGGAATTGGAAATATAAATAAGGGAAATCTCACATGTTCAGTAAGGGTAAAATTGAGATATACTAATCGATGATCATATGAAAGGATAATATAACCATAAGAATATGAGATCACGAACATAACTTATAAAGTTAATAACCAATTTGAAAAACATCAAAAACTTGATTTGTGTCATAAAAATAATGATTTTAAAGATGTGAATCATAATAATGAGAACTCATCTTAACATAATCAAGAACCCCATGTTTAAGCCACAAAATTATGTGGAAAAATAATAAGTGTTGAAACCATCCCACATTCCAAGGTTAAATATCAATTACACCATGTCATACATCCACACTATCTTCACATAGTGTATTGATCACATCAACTAATTTCCCAGAACATATCAAGTACAACGACTTGTTTCACATAACAGATTAAGAAAAATGACTTGTTTCCCATAACAATATCACGAGATATAATACTTTAACTAATATATTATAGTTCAATATAGGTCTCACATTCCACATAATTAAATCATAAACATGTTTTCCACACTATCATAAAGAAGTCATCATATCAATTCCCATGAAAAGAAAAGGGTTTCATAAACAATTCAAAATAATAACTGCATGAAAAAAAAATGTTTTATATAAATAGTGTTCCATAATATTCCTAAAACCTCCAATGAAAGAATAAAATTTGTATACTTTGATTGTTTCCCCATTTAAAAAATAATTTAAACTTTGGTTCTATATCATTGATGAATAGAAATATCATTAAAATTCCATTGAAACATTTTTTTTGAAAATAACCTTTGCATTTTAAAATAACATATTTTAAAAAAAATTTACAAATAAAGGAAAAATATTCTTTGAAAATAACTATATAAACATTTAAATAAATATTCAAAAAAATATTTGTCATGATTTAATGAAAATAAATTCATTTAATATAATAAAAAATATATTTCCTTAATATTTTTTACAGAAAAAATAGAAAGTTCCTGATTTGGAAAACAACAAACAGATATCTTCCAAACCAATTTTTAAAAAAACATGAATAAAAATTTATTTAATAAATTATATGATAATATAAAAAACATTTCTGAAATAAAATTTAATAAATAGATTAGGATAATTAATAGTCCCCATCATAGACATCACATAAAAAATCTGAAATATTGATGAGATTGTGAAATAAAACCATTACCACTTTGTATTTTTTAAATCGTAATACCCATGAGAGAAAGTAAACTATACTAATATGTAAATACCATAATAATCAATATAATAATCCTAAAATATAATCATATTCCTTATATACATGAAAAAAATAATTAAGTGGTATATAAGATATATATATCACATTTGTGAAAGTTAGAGGAACATCACTTAACTCGAGTTTTCCCTGACTCAAAAATACTATAACAACATGTATAAATAATTTAAATTTATTTTAATTTAAAAGTAGAAATAAAAATTATTACTTTTAATATTATATATGATCCATTTGTAACATTTTAACACCCCCTTTATTAATAATTCTTTATTATAATTGTTATTTTCATGTGTTAACTATTACTTTTATCATGAGTATTTTAGTTCAATAGTTTTGGTACTTATATATTTATATATGTTCCATAACCTTTATAATATTAAACATGATATAAATATCATATATATTAATTACATTCATGTTTATACTAGTCTATATAACATATTGATAAAAATGGATTAAACCATTCATGGAGACTGTAGGTTTCACGTACGCAAGAGCGTTGTTTTGATTTTTCAATAGATAGAATAAAAGAATGGTTAATATTAATTGAAATTTCAATTATCATTATTGTATCATATAAATCATATATATAATATATATATCCATCTAATTATTCTTTATTTCAATCTATGTAAATGAAAAATGAATCACATCACTTCACGGAGGTGGTAATATAAACACACACCCAAACAACAGTATCATTTTCCAACAGTTTTATAGGTAATAAGGAAGATGAATTATTATAATTATAAATGTTTAATAATTTCATAAGTATATTTTTAAAAATTAAACCCATCATAATACCCATCCATAAAATCTAGTGATGAAAAATGATTTGCATCTCTACGTGGAGATAGTATGTCATGCATAAAATCTAGTGATGACAAATGATTTCCCCACATAGACATTCATGCTTCCTATCTTGGTCCCCATCCTAGCTTCCTCTAGAGAAGCATCTGGGGGGATGAAAAGCTCCTGGATAATGGATTGGGCTGGAGGATTGGGACTGGCTCATCTGTCAAAATTTGGACTGATCACTGGCTTGTTGGTAAAGATGGTTTACAGGATAAATCCCCCGCCCAACCAGGATTGGAAGACGCCACTGTCAGCTCCCTCCTTTCTGACTAGGGACAAGGGTGGTGGTTTGAAAAGATCCTTGAATGGTTTTAAAAAAAGAGATTAAAGAATTATCCTTATCATCACATAGGTATCAGACGTTTTCCCTGACTGTCACTTCTGGATCAATGAAATTTCGGGGGATTACACGGTGAGATCTGGCTACAGACTTGCTCTTGGAATCCACCAAGTAGGCCGGGATGGGGGGACCATGGAAATCAATTTGGTAGCTCAACGTCCCCCAAAAAATTCTTCAATTTTGGTGGCAGGTTTGTTTGGGAAATCTCCCAACAATGAGCCTTCTCGTTTATCGACATATGGCCATTACCGCCTTTTTTACTTTCTGTCTGAATACTCATGAAACTCCTCTTCAAGCTATAATTTTCTTTCCCGGGAGCTAAGTAAATCTAGTATCAATGGGTCCCGGCTTCTGTTGCTTTGCTGGCATTTTCCTCTGACCTTCCCGATCTTCTGATGCGTTTGTGCTCCTCTCCCTCCTCAGCTGACGTTGGTTCACTCTACACTTTGTCCTGGATTATTTGGTTCTGACGCAACGACAATGTTTTTCATCATGCTCACAGACCCCCTAAATTCTGGATTAATCAGTATACTTCTTGGATTGAAGGTTATGAAGGCCACAACGGACGTTCTATGCTGGGTGTTTCCCCCTCTCATCCTGCTCACTAGAATCCCCCATTGGAAGGGATTCTCAAGATTAATGTGGGCGCGTCACTACCAAAAGATGTGAATGTTGCCCTCAGCCTCCTTGACCAAAATAATATGGGGAAAATCCTTGCTGATAAGTATGAACCACATCAGGCATTCTGGGAACCAGCTGTTACTGAATCCAAGGCCATCCTTTCTGGTATGATGCTCGCTATTGAATGTGGATGGGGTGACAACATTATTGAGTCTGACTGTCTTCCCGTAATCGATGATATTAATCACAACAACAGCAGACTCCAGTCGTTTGGAACCATTATTAGGAGAATTCTCCCACTTCTCCAATGCTTCTCATTGTGCACCTTCTCATTCACAAAAAGGGATGGAAACAACGCGGCCCCACAGCTGGCATCCTCAGGCCTATTCGGTACTAACCAGCTCTGGCTGGACAATTTTCCTTCATGGATTTGCACATGTACTTCTATTGATCTTTTTCATTGATGTTTTATGCTTTTATCAAAAAAAATACTTAATTATAATTTTATATTAATCAAAAAAATTAATGGATCATGTTAATTATCTCACATTATAATACTTTTCATATTATTAATATCATTTATTTTATTTTTCCATCAATTTAATAATTATCGTGTTAGTGTTATATAAGAATTTATGATTTTTATTTAATTCCTAAAAATTATCAATAAATTAAATTCATAAAAACGTATATTATTCTCAAATATCCTTTTATTTTCATAAAATATGTATTTTAACTCATATATATTTCTTGATGGATTATTTTATATGTTATTTTTCTTTTTCCATTCTTGTGCAAGCATCACAAAAGTATTTGGATAGAAAACTTGAGATATAACTCATAATTTTGTTTCTAAACATAAAATGAATAAAAAAAACATAATATTTAACAACCGAATTTATTATATATTATTTAATCTCAAATATTTAATTTATGATACCAATTTTTTTTTCAGCGTTTTGAATGTTCTACTTCGATACTAAAAATGATTTTCATATTTCTAATAGATAAAAATATAATTTACATATATCAAAATATTTTTTAAAATTATATGTTATATTTTATCCTAATTGATTCATTCAATATATTTTATAAATTTCTATAAATATTTTATTTCTTGGACATGCCATAAAAGATTTTTTATTTCATAGAAACTGTATTTTTTCACTCTTCCTTAGAAAGTCAACAATTTCAGAAAAATATCCCAAAAATTCACCCTAATATTATTGTAATATTATTATTCAAAAATGATATTTTTTATTAAATAAAATTATTAAATATTCCAGAAATTAATTATAATATTTTTTCTCAAAAAGAAAGAAAAATAATTTTTGAAGAAAACATTTTTTTGAATAATAAAATAACAATACTAATAATTGAGTCTATATTTCCTAAAAAAATAATCAATATATTCGTAATGATTATGTCCATTGTATTTATTTCATAAATTTATTAATAATATTTTTTTCCCTCCAATTTAATGGTTATGTTATGATGGTTATATTTAAATAATAATATTTTTGCATTTAATCTTGGGGTTGTGTGTAACACATGCTATCGACAAATTTTAATTTTAAAAAACCAAAAAATTTGTGTGTGATACATTTTCTCCAATTTTATAAATTGTATCCTCAATATTAGAAATTTTCCTCAGAAATCGACGGATTGACCTATAAATATTATTAATTTGAAATCCCATATAATAAAAATCGTTAATATTTTTTTTTGATAAGTGAGAATGGAAAATACAAAGGTCATATGGTATAACACAAACTACATTTTTGAATATGAGAGTATTAGTTAGATGTGAAAACTTGGATATGAAAGAAAAATTCATCTCTCAATGACTGAAAGAGATTTAAATATAACGTTTTTTGATGAAATTTAACCGTCAAAAAATAATAAATATATAATGGGATGAAAGACCATTAATTTTTCAGTAAGAATAATAAATATATAGTTATTTATAAAAAAATTATTTTCCCAATGTTCAGGACTTCTGGTACATATTAGAATAAAAACTTATGAAATTATATTTACTTAAAAAGAATAATTTCATCCTTCAATCAATTTCTAGAACCATATCATTTTTCCCAAAATTATGAGTATTCAAGATGAATTTTCTGTTCCTAAATCAATAAAATTATCTTCTTCATATCACATGATTATAAACAAGAATAAAAATCTATTCTTCTGATCTCTATAAAATTAGTACAACCAAAATGGTTATCACAAGGTAACATAATTATAAAATTGAATAAACTATTTTATAAATAAATAAAAAATAAATAAATATTAAAATTTAATAATCAAAGTTCAAATGTAATCATTCCATCAATAGCTATCTTAAGAATTATTTAAAATTATCAGGACTGAGGTTGAATTCCAAAATCAGGTGAACTTGATCAAATATTATTCTATGATTAATTTTAAATTTTTCTACAATCATCATTAGTCACTCATAAATTCATATACCAAAATGTATATTTCGTAATCATATATTATCTGAGGAATAATAATTTCCATTAATAAATTAACATATATCTCAAATAATTTCCAAAAACTAAATATTAATGAATGTTTTAACCAAAAATATTATCTTATACATTATATATTATATAGTAAAATTATTAATATAATTATTTTGATATAATACTATACATTTAACCTAATAGTTTTATATTCATAAACCCAATATAACATTACACAAAATATCATTAATCTCTTCAAAATTCAATTACTAAAACACTCAAAGAGGGTTTAATCCCTTGAACATATGACCAACCTCAAACATATAAACCAAACATTTATTCATAACATTTCTTTCTATAAAATTACAAAAAACCTCAAACTTATATAAATATAATGGAATCAATGTCATTTATGTTAATCTAACATAAAAACATATATGCTTCTAAAAAATAACACAATCCTTATTTCCTAATTAAGGTGAAAACTATTGAATATATTCTATAAATGCAACAAAAATCATTAATGATGAACTGAATTACATTTTCACAAACAAATTTTAATGCCGCCTATTTTATACCATGAATTTTTATCATCACTTTATACAAAATAAAAATTATTATCTCAATATTAGATATATATTGATATTTATATTTCTCTTAATCGTGTGTTCTCAACAAAATCCCCTTACTACTAAATCACTTTTCTTTACTATTTGTACCATTCAAAATATGAATTAAAATCCATAAATTTAAAATATTGTGGGTAAATTATTATTTTCTTCATGATTTTATTATAAGAATATCATTAGTGTAACATAATTCTGGAATCAGAATACATAAACACATTAATAATCTCACTTCCTTCAAAACTCATTGGTTGTACTTCAACATCTGATTCCCAAATACTTCCTCCATAAAAAATTAAATATAAATCATATATTAATATTCATCAACATTAATTTAATCATTGACTATAATTTTTCATAAAATAAATATTATTAAAACCACCCTTACCTTTTATACATCATTCGTAGTCTCATTATAATCATCAGTAAAACCACAACTTAAATAAACTTGCTAATTATTTTCTTGAGATTCGACCATAATAAATTGATTTTCATAATTCCCATACCATACCCATTTAAAATATTCAATCCTTGGTAATACCTTAGGAAGACCATTATTCCCATCCGTTTTTTAAACTAAACATTTTGTTTTTACCCATCAATAAATTTTTTTGTGCACTTATTTTCCACACTAAAAACATCTCCTCATTCCTCTCAAAATTTTATTTAAGTACTTCTTCCCACATTCCAGAAAAGATGGAATATTTATATTCATTTATCTATGGTCATTATGAAACTCCATGTTTCTGTTATATGGGATTTCAGGAAATATAACAAATTTTATATTGTTAATCATATAATGTGATAAAAAATTAGTCATAATAATATAATTTTGAATTCAATATATTTTTTCAATTTGTTTCTAATGATTGTATTAATTCCATGAACAATTACATTCTGTATTAACAATTTTTTTTCATCATTCATCCGTCTACTAAAACCAGAAATTAATTTGTGAGAAATAAAATAATTATAGTGGGAACCATTATAATCAAGATAAATCGGTTACAAGATTTATAAATAATGAATCCCATTTCTATTATACCATAATTTTAAACATGGTTATTCAGGATCATTACCATAACTGTATGATTTTATCTTATACAAAGACTTATCCCTAGTTTTATCACAAATTTTTTCTCCTCTTAGTTTCCAAATGATAACTAAATATGGATCTAATAGAAACAATAGAGACCCAAACATTTCATATAGAGATATTATATCTCAGTAGATGAATATTTATTACCTAACATTTTGATACATGCTATAATCATATATTTCTAGTATCTTTTAAAACATGAACACATAAACAAATGGGTGACAATTTTCTCCAATTATATTTTTCATAAATACCACCCTTTATAGACATTCCATTCTTAAATCCATTATCCATAACTTATGGAAATGAAAACATAATAAAGGGTATGGTAAGATTCTCTATAATAGTAAATGTAGAAGATATCAATCTATGAACATGTGAAAAAATAAGTTAAGAATAATAGCATCAGATTATAAACATAACCTAAATGGTTCATACCTAATCTAGTAAAATTAAAAACATTATTTATGTGATAAAACAATATAATTTCAAAATACATTGATCATAATAATTACAACTATCATAACATAATCATAAACCATAAGTTCAGGATATAAATTGTTTTTCAACATCATGAGTATAGAAACAATTTCATATGTAAAGGCTAACAACCAAGACTATTAGATCAGGAATCAACACCTATTTCCCATATTGGATAAAGCACATCGACTTGTTTCCCCTAAAATATTAGGCACATTTACATGTTTATCATAAAAAAACATGAATATCAACTTGTTTCCCATAATTATGTCATTAGATATAAAAATTTACCCATTCAATTGGAGGAAGATATAGGTACCACCCATCACATAATGAAATCATATATTTTTATTCCACATAATCATAAATCATTCATCATATCATATCCTATGAAAAAAATGGGATTCATAAACATTTCAACATAGCAAAATCCATAAAAGAGAAATGGTTTCATGGAAGTTTTGTTATCATATTCAAAAACCATCCAGTCAAAGAATAATTATATATCCTTGGATGATATCCCTAGTAAATCCAAATTTAAATCATGTGTCTTTCAATTTTTTGATTAGATATACCATTAAAAAAATTACATATTTCTTGACTAAAATAACATATCTATTTTTTAATTACTTATTTCAAAAAGTATTTTATGTATAAAGTAGAAACATTATTATAAAAGAAACATTTTTACATTTAGAAAAATATTCAAAAAAATTATTCATAATAATAGGAAAAAAATAATGTTTTATAAGTTAAAATTTAATTCCTTATATATTTTTCTTTGGAAAATTCACAATGTACCTCATTTGAAAAATGAAAAATATATTTTTTTCAAACCATTTTATAAAAAAATGGGTAAAATTGTCATTTAATAGTCATATGATGATATTAAAAACTTTGTATAAATTGTTTAAGAATACATGGATATAGGAATGAAATTTTCCATCTTAAAATACTTAAAAATAAACATTACTAAATATTTATGAGATTGTGAAATAAAACCCTTACTTATTTGGTATCATTTGAATCATACATTTCATAAAATAAGGGAAATTAATTATATATGTAAATTCAATAATTGTCATGATAATAATCATAAAAAATTATTCATGGGATGTATATATACTAATTAAAATGAAAATGTTATATATATGACATATGTTCCACAGAAGTAAGAGTTAGAAGAAAATCTCTTACCTCATGTTCTACTTTCTATAAAAGTACTATGAACTCCTATATAATAAATTTGAACATATTATAATTCAATAATAATTTCATTATCATACATATAATATCATATATTATACCCTTAAAACATTTTAACACCCCATTTTATCAGAAATTCCTTATTAAAATTTTTACTTCTAGGTGTTAACTCATTCATTTATCATGAGTATTTTTGTTCATTAGTTCTAGTTCGTGTACAATAATATTGGTTTCTAGACCTCCATAATATTAATCGTTATAATAATATAATATATATTCATTATATTCATATTAATATCCATCCATAAATGATATATTGATGTAAATTAATTCCATTGTTCATGGATATGGTTGTCATACGTACGTGTGAATGTTGTTTTCAATTTCAACAGATTTAACTGAAGAAATGTAATTATTTATTGAAATTTTTAGGATAATTATTATATAATTTATATAATATATATTAATAAAATTCCTCTACATTTCCTTCAATGTAAATTAAAAATGGATCACATCACTATGTGGAGGTGGTAGTTCACACGTAAGCACGAACAACGTTTTTATTTTCCAACAGTTTGTAAGGTATGAAGTTATATGTTATATTTAAATTATAGATGTTTATTTATGACATTATTATAATATAAAAATCATAAACACATTATAATACCCTTCCATAGAATATAGTGATGGAAATTAATTTTATCATTACGTAGAGATGGTAAGTCGTACATATGCATGTGTAATACTTTCACTTATCATTTGATTGGAAAGAGAGTGTATAATGGATTTTTCAAAATTAAAATAACATTTAATAATATTTATGAAACTGAATCTATTATTTTCTGATAAATACCACAGATTTAGAAGAGTTTTATAAGAGTTTAAAAAATAAATGTTATGGTTTAGGCAATTATAACTTCTTGTAATCAACTCTTTTAGAACACTCTTGAAGTGATCCATAGTTGGTATTTTGGGAACACCAAAACCTCTAGAATGTGGATAAATAAATTCATAAGAGAAATTTATAGATTTTGGTTCATCTAGAATGCTATATTTCTTGTAAATAATTCAGGAATGAGTTTCCCTTTTTATAATTGAGGTGATGGGCACTTTTAAAATTTATCTAAAGAATAAATAACAATAAATTTATTTTCAATATAAATTGTTAAAAATGAATATAAATGTAAAATGTATTAAATTTTAAACCATATATTATACCATTTTTCTTTTTTATAATTTTTTTTGAATTTTATGTTATTTAATAAGATATTATTCAAATGATATTTCATTTTTGTCAATTTAGACACTATTCACTTCATTTGACATAAATGACATAGATACAATGTTTAAATTCAAATATAATTATTTAAAAGAAAAATATAATGTTATATTATCCTTAAAAATTTATTTAAAAATTAAATCACTCAAATTATGTTTCTTTTAATATTTTTTAAATCATTTATTATATTTTTATTAATTGAAGAAATACTACATCATCATTTCATTGGCAATTAAGGATATTATAAAATTAATTAAAATTTTAGAAAGTTTATATCATGAAAATTATTTTATTAAACACAAAATACATACTTATATTAATTAATAACATTAATTTTCCCTTATTTGGACACATCATATTTACTAAAAACAAAGAGATTAAAAATTTGCAACATTATTTGATTTAAATAATATATAATTAATTTTACAAAAAAGATACCATTTTAAAATTCCATTTCAAAAATAAGATAATAAGTGTATTATTACATTCATATAATTGAAATTATAAAATTTTTTACAATAATTTTACCCTTATCTTTTGGTCTTATCTCTTTTTTAACCCTTTTTAAACATACTGTGATAAATAAATTACACATTTACGGTCAATATAATTTTTATAAATCATTAAATGTCCCATAAATAAGACATTATTTTATGTTATAAATTATATCTTATTAGTTTTCATAATTTTAGAATTTTTTTAATTGTACATAATTTAATAAAATATTATTTATTTTGAAATATCATTAAAGTAAATATCTAGAATTATTTATTACTTTTACTTTAATAATATTAAAAAAATTAAAATTCAAACTGAATAATTTAATACATCCTTAACATATCAATTTTATCTATAATTTTCTTGGATAACATTAATTATCTCACATTATAATATTTTTTATATTTTTAATGTCATTTATTTTATTTTATTTTTTTTGATAATTTTGTTATTATGTCATCATTTTACAAGAATTTTTGGTATTTACTTAACACATAAAAACTATCAATAAATTCCAATCATGAAAAAAAAAAATATTTTTCTCAAAATATCTATTTATATTTCAAAAATATGTTTTTTAACTCAGATACATGTCATGAAAAATTATTTAATATGTTATTTTGACAATTTCATGCTTTCTCATATATTTCACAATAGTTTGGATAACCCACTTATTATATAAATCCAAAATTCTATTATAACCATAAATATCATCTATAATAATTAGTATTTCACTGAACAAGTCGTGAAAGGAATTATTCAATCGGGAATATTATCTTTTGGATACCAAATTTGACTTTTCATGTATCACACAGGCTCTACGCCATCACAGAAAATGATTTTCATATAAATCATTGAATAAATTATTTTTCTTATTTTTTTTAATTATTTTTTTTTATATTAAATAATTTTTCATTATTTAATAATTACATGTGTTTAATTAATTTCAATATTATCTTTATGTATTTGCGATATCATAAAAGAAATGTTATTTCATTAAAATAGTATTTTTCACTATTCCGTAGAAAGTTAATATTTTTTGAAAAATCCAAAAAACTCACCGTAAGATAATTTTAATATGATTATTTAAAAATAATATTTTTAGAATTAAATAAAATATTTTAATTTTTTTTAAATAATTTTATTTAATTTTTCATAATAAGAAAATAAAATAATTTTGAAGAAAACATATTTCTAAAGTCTGAAATAAATTCATTAGAAATTGAGTACCTTTTTCCTAAGATTTATTAAATAAATTTGTATTGATTAGGTCCTTCATTTATATTTAAAAATTAGTTAAATATAATTTATACCCATTAATTCAATAGTTATGTTATAATGGTTATATTTTAATAATAATAGTTCATTTTTCATTTATGCTCGATGTTTCATGTAACGAAATATATTAAAGAAATTAATTTAAAAAATCCAAAAATCGCAATGTATTATTATAAGTTATGAATTCTTAGTATTGACATGTACATGCATCTACCAATTTAATAGGGATTTTGAATAGTGGGCTGTCGGATTTAAAAAGGCAAATGATATTGTGGCCTTAGTCATCAGGCCCTTATCCTTCCTTTGAGAATCTCTCAATCTGCCATCCAAATTAGGATTCTATTGGAATCCTCCTATCTCATGTGGTATAATTGTTAAATAATTAGGTTATTTTTTTTATATATTCTCTATCGGGGTGTTCATATATGAACCAATGAAATAGATATGTGAGTAAAATCAAAATATATAGATTGAATGAACCTAAAAGGTATCCCCTTGGACATATGGGGTGAAAAAGATAGTGGTGGTGTTACAAAGTGTGTGTAATGGGTGGTTGATCAAATGGTAGTAATATAACCTTAAATATTCAATGTTGAATCAAAATATTATGATAAAAAGAAGTGGAAGAATACATATTACACTCTTATGGGTCATCCTAAAGGTGTTATGAAATATTATTAAGTAGAGAAATCAGGTCAATAACCTGATATAACTAGATCCCCTTCAGTGGCGTATTCATACTATTCAACCAATTCATAACCTTTTCCATTTTCTCCATAATAGACAAATTTTCACCAATAATAATAGTTCAATCAAACAAAATATTCCCAACTCTGGCTATAAGTAATGAAGAATCAGAAATGATGATTTTTTTCTTCAGATGTGTAATGATTTAACCACCTATTATAGTACCCATTTTCATATTTTAAAATCCATTGTACCTCAATGAAAATTAAAAATCCATGTTAATTCACATAAATCAACAATAGATGGTAAAAAGTAAAAGAAAATATTATTGCATCATTAAACCATAAGATTACTCAATTTCAATCCAAGGATGAGTAATGTGTCAATGAATAATAAATAAGTGGTAACTTCTCATTTTAGTGCTGTTATTTCTTGTATGTTAATTATTTCTACAAATTTCAACAAAAATAATTATATACTTATGAATTAATATGATCTTAATATGCTCTAATTGAATCACATTATAACAAAATTTCTCACAAACTAATTGTTTTATATTCTCATTTACACTCCAAACTCTAATAAATAATTGTAATAATATATACATCCTTATAAAAATATATCAATTTACAATTTTAGCATAAATTTCAATAATAACTCTTATGGTTTCTCCATATAGACCTCCTTATATTCTACATTAAAGTGATCTATATGTATATCTAGCTGTAAATTCTTAACAAACTCATCCCTATCAATATACTTCATAATAGGAATGTTGACATTTTTTATTAGTATGTATCACCTAAATTTAGAGTTTTCAAAACCAGGAACAGTGTTTAGGGTTTGTAAACAAGAGAATATAGCTGGTGTATTGTTGGGATAAATCCCCACTCATAGAAAATTGACAGTTTATTGGTTGTTTTTCATTGGGGAAGGTGATGGAGATGTAAATTGGCTTGGTGAATGGCATAGTGAGGGCTTGAGAGGTGGGTGATTTTTTTAGATTTTTATTTCTTATGTATTTTTATTGTAATTTTATATATTTTCCTAGAATAACATTTTTAATCCAATCATAGGGAGTTTTTTATTACTTCTTTCACACCGTGTTGAAATATTAGGTATAGAGCATTAGGAAAGATTATATGGTTTTTTAAATGTTTTAGGGTTTTACTTTTGAAAGGATACGTTTCTTTAAATTGTTTTGGAGGTGTTTTAGGGTTCTAGTTGTGAATCAGTAAAGTGGATGGGTTTGAATGGGTATAGTGTGGTGAAAATGGAGTGGTAGGGGGTCTAAAAGTGTTAAATATCCACATAATGTAGTTCAAGACCATATCATTTGGTTTTGGATAATCGTTCAGTAGAATATTCAGATATGGGGAGAGGAAGTCTCTTTATTTAATTAATGGTTTTAAAATAAGTTTTTAAAGGATTAAAATTTATTATGGCCTAAGCCATAATTCTATGATATTTTTTCATTAGTAATAATTCCATAATATTTATTTAAACACAATTCTATGATGTCTTTACACTATGGTTGAATCTATAATGATGTAGTTATATCATTGTGCCCCTAACAGATGGGTTGTGGGGTGATTTCTTGATGTGTATCATAACCAATGAGAATCAACATTTCCTCTATTTTTCATATTTACATAATTGTTGTGTGAGAAATTCCTACCATGCCAAAACCTAATTTTCCACTCTACAATTAGATATTATGATATTAGGTTGAATCATGAAGATATTATTTGATAATTGAGATTTTTTAAATTCCATGAGAATTTATTTTTAACCATTTCTCCATTTTTTGTATTATAGGTCCCATATTCTAGATTGAGGTACTTTCATATGATATTTTTATAGATTGAGCTTCATTATGTGAACAATAACATCAATACATTAGTTATTTTTCATATCACTAATTATTTTTCCTCCTTCGGATCTCTAGTATGAAATTAGGAGAGAGTATGAAATAGTATATACAATACTTTTTTAAAATACTTCCTTACCTTTCTTGAGGTGGAATAGAAAACATAAAAAAATATACTAGGGTTACCTCATCGCCAAAAATTCATTTTAATATAATATGTAGACATATATTTGTGTCTTTAATTAATCTTTTAGGAGGTAATGTATCCAACCTCATAATTTACCATATAAAGCATCAACAATTATCTATTACACATGAATAAAGGTTCATTCTCCCTTCATATCCTAATGGATTCTTATGGAATGGTCTTTATCATTATTATGGGTTCCAATCAAAGTGAATATATTTTACAAAGAAACAATATCAAAAATTAGTAAAATTAGATTACCTTATATCTAACTATGAATTTTCATCAGTTTATTCAAAAATAATATTAGTTTATAGTCTTATCCTTATACCTAAATATATTATCATAAGAATATCTTTAGATATATTTTAATTCAACTAGTTGCAGAAGTCATTTTTCCTAACATGGAACAAATATATTTATAATTATAAAAAACCAATATGATCAATGATTAAGATCCACCATTAAATGGAATGAATTTTCTTGATGATTCAAAAGGATTTGAAATTAAGAGTTTTTTTTAAACATATCTTATTCACCCATAAAGAATTTCCAAGACTCTTTCTCTAATATTTTTTTCAAAAACTCTATATTTTCTCAAGAATTTTTTTAATCTCCCAGTTGGATAGTTTAACTTGCCTTCAAGTTTTTAGCTGATATGGGTCTTTGGTGTTTTATCGAACATGGTACATCTCCCAAAATCCCATCAATATGTGGTCATTAAAATGATTACACCAATCAATGTTAAGTAAATGGGGCATACTAAACAAATAAAATATATTCTTCCTAAAAAATTTGATCACCACATTGATGGTATTCATTGATGTATCATCCATATCCACCTATTTTTATATTTTATCTACATAAAAATTTAATTATTGTTTATCTAATTGTTTCTAGTGGGGTACTATAAAATAAATTCCCCAAAATTAAAACATTTCAAATTCAAAAATTAGTTTTTTAGGTCATTTAATTTATTATTATAATATTATATGTTCTTTAGTTTTAATAACACCTTTAAGACAATTCTCATACATCATTGTAGAGACTAGGTCAAAATATTATATTTTAAAATAGCATATGTATAGTTCTATCAGGTATATTGTTTCCTCTAATTGGTGATTAATTTTATAATTTTGGAATTCTCTTCACCTTGTATTTAGGCACTCATCTCATAATTGTTTTGTTTCCATATTTTTTCTATAATAAGGGATCATCCTAATAATAATGTGTTAAGTCTACTAAAACCATCTATCATTGATGTAATGTAAATTAAATATAAATTAACCAATTTTCCAAATACTTTTAGTTGTCATAAATCCGTGAAGAGATTTTATATTTTCATAAAAAAATATTCTAATATAAGAAATCATCATAAATATTTATCTCCTCTCCTTATTCATCATTATGTATAAGTAATATATATATATATATTCAGTTGGTGCATTATCCAAGAACAATTTTTATTTTACAATGACAATAAACTCTTATAGTACTGGGATTCATTAAATCTTCTATAGTTTTATGTGATTTTTATTCAATAAATACCTTTAATTTGGTTTTCAATATAGATAATATTCTGGTAGAGAACCAATTCTTAACTAAGGTTATCAAAAAAATACCATTTCTAAAAAAATCTATATAGTAAGGTGATTTATTTGATACATAATGAGTTTGTAAATTTTGTAATTGATTGGTCAAAATATGTTATCAACCAACTATCCTAGAGAAAATACTATATAAAATTCACATTCATTTCACTTCAACTCAAATTTGTTGTCCAAATTTTGATATATCATCAATGATGTGGGAAAAAATTTATTATTCAATAAAACCATGGATTATTTTTTTTGATTTATCAAATTTAAAAAAACATACATTAATAAAAGATGTATATGTGGGATTCTATCTCAAAAATTTATTTGATAGAGTGGTTGTAAAATAATTTATATCCAAGAAATATTTGAATAACTTTTATAGTAGTATTATGGGGCATCTCTTATATAATAATAATTTTTTTGATCAACATCAATTTCTTTTTTAGATATTCTATTTCTAATGATGATTCCTTCTAAATTAATAATTAATAACTTCTAATTGTATCATTTATGTAAAAAATTCAATGTTTTGTAGGTGTAACACAAAGTATCATCTATAAACTGAATAATCATCCTTGAAAATCAACATAAATTCTTCCATCATGTTGTGAAAATCATATTTCATATGAATTTAAAAGTCCTAGCCACATTAAACAGACCAAATGAAATGTGATAACAAGATAAGGATCCATATAAGTGTGTAAAATATTTCTTATATTATTTTGTAAATATATTATTATTTAATTATAACTGGGGTATCTATCCAATAATTAACAAAACTAATTATAGTTTAACCATTACATCCTTTAATTCACGAATAAAAATGAAATATGGTCCTTTCTTATGGTTATATTCATATTTTGATAATGTGTACATATTCACCATCCTGTTTTTGTTCTTATTAGAATCAAATCATTCTCTTTATTCTTAATCACTTTCATTCCCTCTTCCTTTCATATAGCATAAAATGTTATTTACCATTCATTTTTTAATATTAAAAATATATTTCTGAAAAATATGACTTTCTGAACATCCCTATTAACAACATCCTTATTAAAAAATTCAGAAAAATCATTCATTTGGTGAAGGTGAATTTTTTGTATTCATTTAAACATGTTTTTTTACCTTTTCCAATAGTAAATTATGTGTAAACATTTATGGTTCAATTCCTTTGATATTGATAATAACATAAGGAATTGATTTCTTCCCTTTTCACATGACATAGATCATTTTTTATAAAATATCTATAGTAATTTATAATTCATTAATCTTTGTAAAGTTATATTTTTTACATAATATTTTTTAACTTATTTTTTAGTGGATTTACCTCAAGAAATGGCGGATTTATATTCAACAGGATCAATTTTGGGTAATATTCCATGAAAAGTGTTTATTGCTCTATATAACATTAATATATTTCGACTCCATAGAATAGGTTTGATATTATTATCTTTACTTTATTCCATTAATACATTTAAACATGTTTTCCACTTCTTTTTGTATATTCTTGATGAATGTGTGATCTTTTGAAAAAAAAATATAGGATTATAGACCTCCATTTTATATCCTTGTTTAGTAGCATCCATATGGTCAAATAACATTTTATTCATCACCAACTCTAATAATCAACAATTTTAGGTTGACATCAATCAATCCAATGATAATTTTAGGAATGGTTTTTAAGAATAATGGAAACTTATCCTTCTTTATCAGTCTCAAGGATCAAAAAGTCAATAGAGAATTTGAATTTCCCCAACATGATATTAACGTCACAAATAATTCTCCTAGGGTAGTTCACTAATCCATTTGAATTTTGGAGAGATACTCATACTTATTTCATCTCATAAAATCCAAACATTTAAAATACACACTGGGGAATTAAATTTGACTTAGGATAAAGTACCAAATCCATTTCCTAAATATACAAAAACTAATGGATCACTATATAGAAACTCTCTAGGGAAATAATTATCTTTGGATGGATATTATTATGAATTATTGGTGGTAATTCATCACAATATAAATATAACATCCCCTATATACTTTTTATTTAACATAAACTCATTGAAATACATTGTTAAAGTTGAAATTTGTGAGATGATGTCAACAAATGTTATGTTCGGGAGGATTTTTTTGAAAATTTCAAAATTATATATATAATGAATCTATACTATTCTATACTTAATCATATATAAAATAGTATTGGCTATATATAAGGTTTTATATTTATGTACTCTACATTATTCACTCATTGACAATCTTTTTCAAATTTTGCTGGCTTCTAAGTCTAATTTTTCAAATATTTTTTCACATATTGTCCTCTTTACACATTCCTACACATTCTTTACTTCCCAATTTTCATCATAATCCTGTCTACTGGTAAGTTTTATAATATTAACCTAATCACTTGGGTTTTTACATATGTTACTGATATTTTTATTCATAATTTATCTGATAAACTTTGAGTGGTTTACCCCACTTGGTGATCAAGGCTATGGGGAGCTTATTGCTAATACCCTAATGATTCCTCTCATCCAAATGTCTGAAATTTTAATGAATGTGTTATACATGTTCTTGAGGGTTTTATTTAGTGGTTTTGACTACAGTAACTGATGGAATTTCAATGTATGTTTATTAGATTGAATTTGAGTTGCTGGATAGGATTTGACTACTTTTGGGCCTTATTGTTAGGGTGTATATCCAAGTGGTTCTAGGTTTTAGTTGATGTTTTTCCAACCAAGATATTGGTTCAAGTCATGATTTGGTTATGGATTGATTTAAATATAATCCCATAGGTATTTCAAGTTTGTTACTATTGGTGGGTCAATTTTATATCACATAATTACAATATAGTAATACATTACCTTACTATTTCTCTAATAATTCTAGGTATACATGTGGTCCTTTTCTCATCTCATAAGATTACATAATTTTTCTGAGGATTTTACCGAAAAGGCATCGGCCCAGGAAAAAATTACCAGTCCTCCAAATTTATTAAATAAAAAAGAGAGCACAAGTACAAAGGTTCAAAACGATGCAACATGCCCAGAAAAATAAAAAGGGTTCATATTCCTCACCAGTTTCAATAACTGAAGCCACCTCTAGATCAGCTGATTCCCACTCAAATTGTGAATTATAAGAATAGAAAATTTTTATGTACTGCTCTCTTAGTTGTAGTTTCTCGGAATTCAATGGCTCCCTAGACAAACATTTGTTGACCCGCCCCCGCTTCGGATCCATCTCTTTCTATTTAGAAGTCTTGAAGGAGGATCTGGTAGACACTGTCTTTGTCATGTTAGAGTAAACATTTTGTGGCTTTCTCTTTGACGTATCAGCGAAAGTCCCCACATTATCAATTCCTTTCTTCCTCTAATTCTTGAGTATATCACTATATGATGTCTTGACATGGTTTTTGGGAGAGTTTTCTTTATTCTCATCAGAGACATCCCCCCACTTACTTGCTAAATCCAATAAGCTATTCCCATTCTGATGATTCTCATGCACTAAACCAGATCTCACCTGAGAAGATTGCCTATTATTGTCTATCAATTCCATGAGTTGACCATTCTCCCCATTTTCCTACCCCTCATCATAATCGACATCCCCACAATAAGCATGATCTGATCTAGCTATACAATTCTCCTACAACCCCGACTGCTCAGGGGGTAACTCCTTGTGCCCTGTAGCTTCCTGTCTATCCATAGCCATCTCCCTAAATGCTTACTTTTCCATAGAAACCATCTAATTTATTAGAACATCAAAATTATTATCAACCTTAACACCCAGAACCTCCTTCATGAAAACCACTAAACCCCTGGAATCCATTCCCACTCTACCATTGCAACCATCAACAGAGGGGACATGAGGAACCACAACATCCCCATTTTCAATATCTAGATTCAGGTTGCCCACTGTTACCCCTGACCCACAACAAACACCACAATGAGATCACAGTACAGCCTTCTGAAGACCTCAGCAACAGTCGGGTTAGTGGGTGTATCCATGTTCTTCTTCAAAGGCCCATGACTATCCTGTTGAGTAGTACCATCATCATGGCCATGAGGATCATGAATTCCTAGAGGCACAGGAACATGAGTTATAGAGTCATACTCCCTTGTATCTTTAATATAATCCTCTGTTCCAGAACATGTATGATAGATTTTTCCATAGCATCTCTGCTCCCCATCACGGGATGAAACTCCACCATCAAGCTACAAGCCACTCTTATCTTGACGACACAGCGGAGCCAGATTCCCCAAACAACAACAGTTCACACAGAAAGGGACCCAGGATTCGAAGTAGACTAATTAATGCCACCGAAGCTCACCTTCAATCTCGATAGAGATAGACTCAATTGGTGCCTTAGACACATCAATATAAATGAAAATCCTCAGAGTAATTGGATAGCGGAGAGAGTGGGTGCGAGAGTCCGTGTATAAAAATCGACCAATCATATTCCTGATTAGATGTAGTATCTCCAAATTTTGAAAAGGTAGTGGAAGTCCCAAAAGGGTGATCCAAATCACCGTCATTGGTGGATCATGAGGCATATAAAACCAAAAATACCAATGGAAGAGAGAAAAACGAGATCCTTCCACCAAACATGGTACAGAGGACCAGGCATAAATCAAATCATCTTCATTGCTAAAGCGTATTTGAAAATTCCTTGCATCCAGAAGGTTGACCACTGATTTTTCACGAAGCTTCTAGGATTAAGAAACATACCTGTCAAATGACGAAACTGAGGGATGATTCCATCCAAATAGAGCAACCAAAGTTAGATCCAGCAGCGATGAAGCCTTTTGGAACTCTAAATGAGAAATCAGAACAAAAATCACACAGTTGACAAGTTGTGGAACCTTAGGGGAAATCTCAATCTCCGTATGATCAGGTAGGTAGAGGGATCAAAAATAGGAGAGGAGGAGAGAATAAGTGATCATGGAAGATGGGTAGAGCCATAATCCCCCTCCCCGACTGAGTCACATGGAGGGGCGACCGCATCGAACTCATCCACTACGCCATCAAAGGATAAGGGGAAATGATCCAGACCACATCCTTCTTTTTTCTTCTAAGGATTTTATTTTTATGTTTATTATATTTTATTCCATTACTTTAGGGATTCCACCCCTTAGTAGAACCCAATCACTTTTACATATGTTATCGATATGATTGATCAAATCAAAAATGACTTTTTCAACATTAGGTGATTTCATCATTAGACATTTTTCAATTAAATAATAAATTAGGGATCCTTATATAGGATATAAACCACAGTATAATATTTAAATTCATAGAAAAATATTAATTCTTTAGTGAGGTAATATCGTTTAAAAATACATGAATCGATCCCATGCTTCAAAAGAAGATTCACTATCTATTTTTGAAGAAAGATGGATTTCATTACACTACTTCCATTTTTTAACTGTATGAAAATATTTTTCATAATATCTCTTCTCTAACTCAGCTAAATTTATAGTAGATCTATCTAGTTGCCTCTTTCATAAATCATTTTTTATCTAATTGTCGGAATAATAATAATCTCAGTTATATAACGATCAATTTCACATTCTTTTACTTGATTATGCCACAAATTTACAAAATAAAGTTAGGTAAATGGTCCTATGAATTCTTAATGTACCTACCACCAAATATTTTCCATGTTTTGAATCATTTTAATTAGTTTTGGTTTAAACATAAAATCATTCCTAGATCAAGGGATAATTTATGCTCATGGAATATCTATGGATGGATAATATACTAAAATCTATAATGGTTTTATCTTGGGGAAATTATAATGCTCCATAATATTAGTTCTCATTGGGAAATTGAATTCAAACTACTTCAATTGCATTAATGAGATTATCATATTCTTTGGTAGATCATGCTAGAGAGAAAAAGAAACTCTTTATACTAGGATTATAATATAAAAGTAATATTCAATCAAGACCAATTGACTGAGTTTTTCATATCCTAATCATGCTTCTCATTCCGTACAATGAAAAAAAACAATTCATGTAAATAGATTAAAATTTTAGAAATAAATAAATAAGGAATTTTCCTGAGTTAATCAATAAATTCATTAGATATTATTTTTACAATGCTCCCAGCTAACAATTCCAAAATCATTAACGAGCTCATTGTCATCATTTCTTATAGTTAGTAATTATGTTTAGAAATTAAGTGTTATAAATTCATTCTAGAAAACTAAGGTATATAATTCTTCATTTTTTAGACCTCCCACATAAGTAATTAACTTGAGTCCTTATATCAGTGATTGAGAATTATTTTTGGCAAAAAATATATTATTTCAACAAGTTTGATCAAAAAAAGATAAGGATTTGAAAATAATTATGTACAAATTAACCAGGGGATCAATTGAAATTTATTGTTTATAAAGGAAGACTACCACAAACATTTATGAATTGGTTTAATAAATTTGATAAATTTTCATTCTAATATTATTCATTACTTATGGTCTAGTATAATAATTCAACAAAAACCTATTATAATCTCTATGTTTAAGATGTAAATTAATATGAGTGAATTATGTTCAATAATAGAGGAAAAATAAAAGCACTGGATACTATTGATAAATTAATTATCTCATCAAATTAGGAGTAACACCATTAAAAAATATTTTTTCAAATATATATTATAGAATATGATGAAAAATAGAGTATAAAATTGATCCAATGTAAAAAATATCATTCATAATAAAAATATATATAAAAATTTAAGCAATTATACATGTTCCCTATACCCTTTAGTTACTATCCACTCATGGCTAAGAGACACATAAACATGTTTGACTTGATCTTAGTAACAAGTGATTTTATAAAAGAAAATAATGAGAAGTAAACTATAATAAATTGAAAAATTAATGATCATACATAAATCAATGATTAAATTATGAAAATTAAGAAAATTGATCCTAAAGTACCCAAAGAGATTAAGGAAATTGAAAGAAACATTTCTTCCTTATAACACTAAATAGAAAAATAATATTTATAAACTAACTATAATTCATAGTGATAAAATAAGTGTCAAAATATTATAAGTTATAACAACGATTTATTTTCATATCTATTATTTTAGGGTGGCATCATTATGGTGAAACGATTGTTGTTTTGGCATGATATATATATTTTACTCTTTCAAAAAATGAATCTCTTAGAGGTAATAGTGTATAAATCTAAGTACTTCGGGAATAAACTTATCATCATTTGCCATTAAAAATTTTATTATATAACGAATGGGAATATTTTGGAGTGTTATTTTTAAGCATTTATCAATCTATGTTTTCTTTGTTCGTTCAATGAATCATAATGTAAACTATATCATGGTTTTTTAGATCTTCTAATGGGTGTATTCATATAAAATTTAATTACCTAAATTTTATTTCAAATATTAGTAAAATTACTCATTTTTTTAATAGACTATTTCATAATGTTTTACAATAGAATCACATTGAAATAATTTTTAATTATATAAAAACATTACACATCATGTAAAAATATTATATATAACATCTATGTATCATATAGAGAGATAAACACTAAAAAAATTCCAAAACAAAGGTAAACTCCATAGGATTAAATTATCCCATAACGATCAATATACCATAAAGAGTGTAAAAATATATAAAATCATTGAGAATAAAGTAGATATTTTCAATGGAAGCATAGGACCATATTTTGTATAGTATTGAATTATGTAGTAATATAGTGGGGGAGTATATATATGGTGTAATATTAAATTTTTCCATTATGACCAATATATTACATGACTATTACTTGAACATAGAAATATAACCATTATGGGACCATTGGAATAGAAATAATACCCATTAAAATAGTATATCACCTGGTTAAAAATAAATTATAAGGTGTTATATATAATAATAATATTTTAAAAAATTAATTATTTTTCCATACACTTCTCGTGAAACAATATATATAATATTATAAAATCCACAATTTCATAAAGTGATTAAATAATGTCTCTCCCCTTTAAAATAATATCTTATTGAAAATATTTAATTTTTTTAAAATAATAATTTATCATACAAAGGTAATTATTTTGATAAAACAAAAAAATATTGCAAATTTAAACATCGAAAATTGGATTAGGGGAAATTTTGAAAATTCTCTGAAATGCATTATTTTTTACAGAATAATAAATATATGGTTTTTTGTTTTCAAAATATTTTATGACTTCATTATTTTGTAATAATGATGTGTTAATATTTATTATTTCTTTGAAGACAACAATATTTTTAATTAATAAATTTATTATTTTATAAGTATTACAATTATTTTTTTGTAGCTATTTGAAAATTCCAAATTCTAAAAAACATTGGACATTTAAAAATATTTTTTACATAATAATGGTTTATTTGATAGTAAAATTAACTTATAGAATAAGAATTATATTCTAAAATTTAATGTTTTCAAAAACCAAGTTATTAATTTCAGAAATAATTATCTTAATCCATGTGTATCCCACGATAAATGTATTCTAAAAAATCTAGAATTATGAAATATTTGAAAATGTGTTAATTATTATACTCATTTTTATATAAATACAACCCTTTTATTTCTATTTCATTCACTTACAATAACATTATCGCATCACTCCATCTCTTAGACTCTCTTTAATATCTTTATTGAATCCAAAGACTCTCGAGGAATGAACTATTTTTGTTTACGAAATAAGTAATTTAACGTAAGGTATTCTATCTATCTTTTCTTATTATCATTCGCGTACTTCCATTGACATGAGAATTTGGGTTTTTTAACATTCTATTCATCAATTTATTTATATTAATCTAATTACTGACAAAATTATTTTCTATTAATGATATACAACCTTTATCTCATATTTACCGCATTCAGAAATACATTTTTTATAATTGTTATTCTATATAAATCATTCTTTTATTTCTACTTGTAAATTTTATATTGTGGATATCAAATCTTATTTTCACCCATTGGTATATATATAGATAATATAATACTTCATTGATTGTGGATTTTGATTTATAAATCCTATATTCCTTGCATTAGTGTTAGAATATTTGGAATGGTAATGTCTTTAAAATTGTTTTAACTCAATGATTTTATGTGAAAATCATAATTTTCTCACCATGATTTATCTTTTATTGATTTATTATAATCTATGATCTATGTGGAACATGTGAATTTATTCATATGAATTTTGTTCCCATATAGTTCTTCAGTGCAATGGGTAAGGAGCTAATCTCTATAGATAACATGTATATGATACCTTAACAGTATTCCTTGGTAATTTATCATGATACAATGGTGAATAACCTTGGTAATAAATTATATTAAACCCTAGTAATAGACCTAGCTGATATAATTTTGAATGTCTCAACTTTATGTTGTTTCCACATTTCCATGTTATACCTCATTTACTTATGATCATGATTTTATTTTATTATTAATTATTTATCTATGATGATAGGTGACATTACATTTCTTTTTTTATCCCATTACTATGCTTTATGGTCACCATTTTATTTTATTTTATTTCCCCATGAAATCATATGTAATAAGGTGAACTAGAATAGATTTATAAAAAGTATTTATCTTGGATTAAATGACGTTTTTATTTATTTCTATGATTTTTTCACTTCATATATTTTGTGTTGATTTTCCAAAAAACTAAACCTAAAAAAGATCCTCAAAATATATTAATGTAGTATGTGGTTAAGTAATTATAATAAAATCATTTATAAAAAATATGGGTGTTCATACTTTGTATCAAGGAAAGGATTAGTTATTTTTTGATATTATGACTCGAAATAATTAGTAAAAACCCTAGGGATAAGCCTAAATATATGAAAACCTTATAAATTTTGGGAAATTATAGAATATGTCATATCATATAAATGAAAACATGGTACATATATCAAAAAATGTATACAGGATCTATTATTAATGCTCCTGGAGTTAATTAACATGAAAAATGTCAGTAAGGTATAACTCGCTCTTCACTCGTTGCATTCTGGTGGGCCTAACTATAATTATGATTTAGAACTCCTCAAGAAAATTCATTATTTGATTCTCATTCCCTATACAAACCATTGTGGAGAAATTGAAAATATTTTTTCTGGATTTAAACATGGATTTATTATTGTCAATTAATAAAATTCATTAATTTATGTATGGAAAATAAGTTGGGCAGTATAAATATCAGCTTAGGTTGAAATGTGATTTGGTTCCAAGAAGATTTTAATATTAAAAAAAGAAATATCGTGTAATTATTTTCAATCTATAGAAATCACAACAAAATTTTTTTCTAATATCTACCATATATAACCATATTTATGTGGATTATTAGAGTATAATAAGAAAAAAAAATTAGTAAAACGGTTAGTAAATCTACACATTATTAAAGAATAAATTTATTTATTTTCTCATGAATTATCTAAACATCATATTAAAAAAGAGTTATAATTCTAAATAAAACTCATAACTAGATCCAAACAAATATTTAATACCCCATATATAATTGCATTTGAGATGTTAAAAGAATTAATTAAATAACTACATGATTTTTCTATTAAATTATTTATTTTAATAATTGTGTACCCTTGAGAATAACATGTTATCTTTTCAAAGAAGAAGTATTGATAAATTTTGATATGCATTGATTATAAATAACTTAATGGGATAATAATGGAGAACAAATATCCTCTCCCAAGGATTTATGATTTATTCTTAACGCATTATAGCTTCAATTATTTTCCATGATGGTCCTCTAATCAGGGAATCATTCATTAACAATGAAGAAAGAGGATATTCCAAAGGCAACATTCTGAAGAACATAAGGATATTTTGTTTTTGTTTTTATGCCATATATCTTGATAAACTGTCCTACTATATTTAAGAAATTGATTATTATATTTATTAAGGAATGTATGTATATATTTTTTGTAGTTTGTTGTTTCAATATTTTGAAATATTCGAAAATTATTTAGGATCAAAAATATCATATAAGGACCCCATCACAAACTCGTTGGAAATATATTTTTTTGGTATATTTAATAAAATTGAGTTTTTTTACAATAAGTAGTAATATTGGGATACTTTGTAACCAGTGAAGGAATCTCTATTGGTCCATTTAAGAAAATGGTTGTATAAGAGTGTCCTCATCCTTCTATAGTAAAATATATGCATAGTTTACTTGGTCTAAAAAGATACTATTGATGGTTTTGGAAACTCTTTTCATGGAATTATAATCTTCTAACGATGTTAACATGAAATGGAGATAAATTTATCCTGAAAAAAAAGTGTTAATAATCCTTACATGAACTGAAGAAGATGATCCTCAGTGCACCTGTACTAACTTTAACCTCAAATGGGGAAGGATTTTACATCTATACTAATGTATCATTTAATGGACATGGATGTATACTCATGTATGATAACAAAGAGATTGCTTATGCATCTGGATAGTTAATTCTTGTGAGAATAATTACCCTACCAATTACATAGAGATAGATGAATTTATCTTTAAATTAATGATATTAAGGCAATATAATTTTATAGAAAATTAATATATATATATATATATCTTCAATGTTAAAAGTGAATATAAACACAAAAGGAACCAAATATGATACAAATGATATAGACAGTGCTTCTTAAGGATAATGATTATTTAATTCATTATCACCCTAGGTGAGAAAACAAATTTGTTTCTTCCGTAAGTGGGAACAACATTGGAATTCATACAATGTTGAAGATTTAAGGAGATAAATTGATCAATGAATTGGTAAATATGAAAGTGGATGTCATAATTTGAAGTGAAACATTTATACGTTCATAGATAATTTCCCATATATAGTTACTGTTGAAATCAAAGAAATCAAAAATAAATTACCCTACGATACAAATAATATATAAGATATGAAAAATTAAAAGTTTCAAAAAAAATTTCTTAATCAATAGGTTGTATTAATTTTTTATATAAGGATATATAAAAAACATACTTTAGAGTTAAAGAAAGAATAGATTAATGAAAATCCAAGTTTTGTATTCTTTATACATCCTAGAAGCACAAAAATAAATAGATATCTATGTGATCATTATTGTTCGAATTATATGAAAAAGATAAATTGATCATTATACTTGAAGATAATTATTATATCACGAAGTGAAGATAGAGTAGTCACTTCCCAAAAGAATACTGCAACTATTACCAGTATTTGTAGTGAAGTGGGACAACATTTCTATATAATTTGATACAATCCATCCATATATATCCATATAACAATTCCATGTGGGTAATATTTTATATATAAACAAGGTACACTCATTATATCCCTGTATTACAGTATTTATAACTATAATACCTTAATTGTTTATATGGTCAATAAATCACCACTGGTAAATGTTTCAGACCATGATCCTATATTTACTTCTATGTTCAAGAGGAGCCTTCAGAAGGCTGTGAACACAGAAGTGACCCTAATAATATCCTATCATTCAAAAATTTATGGGTAGTATTAGAGGACTATTAAAATAGTAGATGATATTCTAACAGATATCTCACAATATTTTTTGGGGATTTGGGACCAAAAACTTCTAATTATTGAATTTTACTATCATAATAGTTTCCACTCAAATACTGAAATGGATCCTCGTAAAGCAGTCAAAAGAAAAATTATTAGAAGTATAACTTGTTGGGATGAATTTTTCAGGAAAACTATTGGGACTTGACATTGATAATAAGAATATATAGAGAATACAATTTATATAGAAACATATTAATGTTTATAAGATTCAATAGAATATTTGTTAAAACTTGAAGGAATGACTAATATTTCAAGTTGGGGATCATGTATTCCCAAATATATCACTACGTAAAGGATATATGTGATTTTGAAAGAAAGAGAAACTGATTCTTTTCCCCTCACACACGGTTGGGGTGGAATGAGAGGGATTGGTTTGGTCTGTAGGTCATGGGGTCAAGTCACTAGACCGATTTATTTCTAAAGGTTTCATTGTATCATTATTTGCTATTGTTGAAAGATGTAACCCACATTTTAATGGGAAAATGATTCCATTTTATACTGTAAAAATTGATATTTTATAGCATGTTATATTAGTTTTCTATCAATTATCTTTTCTCCTAAATCTTTCAAACAACCACAACATCTTCTTGGTGCCTCATTTAAGAAAGTATATGACTGACCCAATGCATAGACTTGCTATAAAAGCGGGTGTATTTGAACAAGTCCCACAAAATGGAGAAGAATAAATCCATATTCTAAATCAAATGGAAAAAATGTTGATGAACTAGACAATATGTCTCATAAATGCGTTGTGGGGAAATTGGAAGTTGAAAGAGGCAACCTCGGAGATTAAAGTAGTGATAAAAACCATTTATTTTGTTGTAACACTCTAATGTCTAGGGAGAGATTTTTTTGATATGAGATAATATAAAGATCCAATGTTTCTTGATATTATAAATAAAAAAATTTTGTTTTAAGGAAAATATTTTATTGTTTTATATAATATATTAATATAGAAGCACTTTTACATTATATGAAAATATTACACATCATAAAATAATATTGACTATAATAATTAGGTATGGTAAATAGAGATAAAAACTGTCAAATTATGAAAACCCAAAGCGAAATATATAGGTCAAAATTCTCTTAGTAAGATCACTCCTACTATAAATATAGTAAAAATAAAGAGAATAATTAATAATATGAAAAACATTTTCATGAGAGGTGTATGTCTTTTAGAAGTGAAGTCATGAATGATGAAGTATGAAAATGGTAGACAATATATATATATTGTGTGAAGGGAAATGTGACTCTTACATGAACATTATATATCCATTGTAATGTGGCCTTTATATGACTATTGTAATAGTAATAATAATAAATACAATAGTAAAATAAAAGATTAAAAAAATTCAAAATTATTTTATTCTTTTAACAATATTTGAAATATGTTATTCGTTTCTATATACTCATTCGTAATAAATTCAATCGATATTATAAAATTTAGAATTATTTTAAGTTGATATAAAAGTTAGTTTACATTAAAATAGTATTTTATTGAAAATTATTATTTTTTGGTTAAATTTATTATTTCTCATACATATAAATATATTTTGATAAAATAAAATTTTTTATTTTAAATCATAACTCTGAAATTTGGATACGATGAAGTTTTAAAAAATATCTTAATTAATTTATATTTCAGTGAAGAAAAAAATAAAATTTTTAATTATATTTTAGGAATTATTAATTATATAATAATTATTTAATAATATATATTATGTATTTCAAGACAAAATTTTGTTTTCTAAAAAATGTTATAGTTTTACGAGTATTAGAAATAATAGATGGCTATAAAAAATTACTACATCTAAAAATAAATTTTGATAATATAAAATCATTTTTAATAAATATAGGGTTATTTTGATGTCAAATTAATTTATAGAATAGTAATTCATTTATGAAATTGTAATATGTAAAAAATATATTCCTAATGTAATAAACTATGATCCAAACCATGGATAGCCCATGGTAAATGTATTTTCTAAAAATTTATATTTAAAAGGATATATCTAAAATATACTAAAGAATTATTTTCATTTAACTCTATGTACCAACATCTCTACCGCATTTCTATAACACCCTTATATTATTGAAAAGAAAACTATGTTTGATAGCATATTTTACACGCAACACTGAGCTTAAATGACCCACAATATATATAACAGTTATAATCTAGCAATTAAATTGGGTGATATAAATATTATAAATTAATTTATGAAATATATATATTTATTTAATAATAAATATAAATTATTTACAAATATTTTTAAATTATCAATCAATTTTTACTAATGTAATTTATTTATAAAAAATATGTTGTTTTCAGAAATACATTTTTTCATGAAAAAATTATATAATTATTATTTTTAAAATTTTAAAAAATTTAATTTATTAAATTAAACCAATTTTTCAAATTTTCATACCAAAATTTAATTCGGGTGAAATTCTTTGATTTTTCAAAAAATATTGACTTGTAAGTGAATACTGAAAAATAATGATTTTTGTAAAAATATCATTTCTCTTTCATAAATTACGAAATTTTTAAGTTGAAGTATTTATTTAATTTGATTTAATGTTACATAATATTTTTTTTGTTATATATAATCAACATAATTTATTTTTATTAATCTTCATATTTGATTTAAGTATAAGTTTGTCTTTGGTTTTAAAAAATGGATTTTTCTGAAAACTATTTTCAAGTGCCACATGTTTCTCCCTTTTAATTAATTAAAATAACCACTAATGGGGAATGATTTAAATTTAATTTGTAGATTATATAAAAAAATAATTTACAATAATAAAATAATTATTATTAGTCATACAATTAATATAATGTCATCTTTTCCTAGAAAATATACTTATTAAAAACCCACTTTTCATTATGTCTATGCGATTAATTTTAGAATAAATTCTACCACATATTTAAATTGAATTATGTAAAATATATTACATATTAATAGTGATCATAATTAAAAATATAAAATAAGACAAATAAAATTATAATTGATAATGAATGGTAAAAATTCTTAAAATAAATTAGTGTGGTTGAGGGAAAATGAGTTTATTTAGTGTTAAACTAATAGGATAAGTGTCAATATGACCAATAATCTATTATAAAAATACTTTTAGGCCATATTTATACATTATAATGTCTAATTATTTATAATGATAAATTTTGGAGTCCTTTTTCATATGAAAAATGAGGGTATATCTTTTTCGTTGCAAATATTAAAAGTGTGCCACTCACCACACTTATTAAAGATCCTCCAAATCATATCTTATTCAGACATTAAAACCATTTTGGTCCAGACATTACCTTCTAATGTTGCTTTCAAAAATCCATATCCTCATCCTAGAATCATTTTTTCTCAAAAATATATTCATTTAATACATTAGATATAATCCTAAACTGGTGATCTAAAAAGAGGTAACATCCTAGCTATACTGTTTTGTTTTATTTATTCTTACACCTTCTTTAAATATTTTTATACTTTAAAAAACTGATAGCACCAGAATCTATTATAACATAAAATGATATTATATTAATTTTATAAAATAACTATGTTTATACTTCTATCAAATTGGATATGAAATCATAATTTGTATGTATGATGGACTAACACTTTAAGAACCGATGACATTTGTTATCCATCATCACTTATTATGGCTTCCTGAAGTTATAATTTTAAAGGTTAAACATATTTTATTTGTAAAATAGTTATATTTATTTATTTCTTATGTCACATATGCCTTTTTGGATTCCATTTTGTTGGGGATACGACAACGTCGCTCATCTGTACAGCAAACTACAGCTTCTTGAAGCGATGTGGTACATTTTTTCATTACTTTATAAATTCTTCTTAATGAGGATAATGATAAGGAATATATGAGATAAATATGAAATATTAATGATATTAATTAAATATTTATGATCATTACAATACAATATATCATTTTGGTTCTTAAATTTAAAAATGATAGTGTATTTCATGTATGTGTGGACTACTGCCTCCAGGTAGTGATGTAATTATTTTTTCATCACCACATTACAAGAAAAATATATTGATATAATTATATTTAATGAAATAATATAAAATATATTATGTTATTATAATTTTTTAAAGATAAAATAAAACATACATTCCTTTCATAATGAACAATGAAAAATGGAAACATTACTCAAGAGTACATACGACATATTGTCTTCAACATCATAATACAGTTCATTTTTCATAACAATTTTTATATATTGGTTTTAAAAGTATGATTTATGAATAAAGATGATAATAATATCATTGTTATTATTTTTTATATAATGAAATAATGAACACTTTTATCATGTTTGAAACAATGAAGTCGTTTTGAAATAATGAACCAAACATCTTCAAAACACAGAATGCAGACTTAATGAATTAAGTATTAAATTATTTCCTTATAAATAAATAAATAAATCATATAATTATATAATGTTAAAGCTTTAAAAGGTTATATGTAAATCAAAAACAGATATAACATTATTATACCGGACTAAAATGACAGGCATGAAAATTCTGGGCTTGAGGTAACAATTTTTCTCATTAAACTTTTATTTTTTTAGATACATATTTAATATTCACAATTTCTTGTTATTTATATACTTAAAATGAATATATATTATGATTCATTTCATGAAAATTATGAGGATTTAAAAATACATGTGGTTTTCTCTCTTTTCATTTTATTTTTATCGAGGGATTCGAAAAGTCTTATGGGCTTTTCTCATCTCACTTTTACTTTTATGAGACATATTTCATGGTCACCAATTTTTTTTGTGTTTATACACCCTATTAATTTATTTATTTTAATATTTACATGAAAATTATTGGTATTTATTTATAAATATGATGTTATATATTTCATGGGGTTTTGATATTTGATATTACCAATGTCGAAAGGGACATCATCTCAATTTCCCTTCATTAATACATATTGTAATGTAACACATACATCTTATATTATGAGATGTATCTACAACCAATTTTTATATATTATATCATGAAACACCTTATTTTCCTGATATTTTTAATTTCATAGAAATATATTATTTCACGGGGCTTACGATTGAAAAGTTACCAAAGTGGTGAAGGCATTAAGATACAATATCCTATTTGATGGGATTTTATATTTTCAAGTCTCTTTTAGAAGAAATAATATTATATTATTTTCTTGAAACAAATATCATTTATTATCCTCTATTTTTGAAATTTATTCACATTTTTAATATCAATTTCGTTCATTATTTGTTGATAAAAAATCAAAAAACTCATTTGTATGTGATACTAATATGGTATTTTTCTAGATCATTTATCTTTCTCTTTCATCTCCATGTTTTCTAAAACATTGTCAAAAATGTTATTTTAGAAAAATAAATGACTTTATAATGATATTTTAGAATGTATTTGAACATAATTTTAATTTTTTGAAACGAAAATTCTTAATTATTTCCAAATGGATCACTTTTGACTACCTTTTTCAAAATACTCGGAAAAAATGGTTATTTTTAAGATTTATGACATGAATTTATTTTCAATCTACCATGTACATTATATTCCACTTAGTTTCCTTTAAATGTTTATTTTTAATCAAATAAAATTATTTTCACAATATTTCTTGAATGTTTAGTTTTAAAAATATATTTTCCAAATGAGAAGATTTATTTCCTCAAGAATAATTTTGATTATTTTTTATTTTTATTTTCATTCATCAACATCAAAAAAACTTATTATCAATTATTCTACAATGGGGATATTTTTAAATGATAACACCAACATTATTTTTTTGGATTTATTATTATTATTTCAACTATATTTTTGTCAAACACATTTATTTTCCATGGATTAGTCATGTTTCCAATAGATTCTAATATAACCCCTTTCTTTTCCATGAGATAATCATGTTTCAAAAATATTAATATGGAACCCATTTATTTTTCAAATTATAAAATTTTATAAAAGATTTTTTTCTAGATACCCATTCTTTTCCATAGTTTAATAATATTTCAAATATATTTCTATAGAACCTATTTATTTTTCATGGTTTAATCATAATTTAAAGTTATTTTTATATAACCCATTTCTTTTACATTATTTAATTATGTTTTAGATATACTGTTATGGAAACCATTTCATTTACATGTTTAGTTATGTTCCAAATTTATTTTTATGGAAAAATATTTTTTCCCACTAGTTAAACATGTTTCAAAGTGATTTTTATTGATCATGTTAGTTTTTCAAAAGATAATATTTATTCAAAGAGATTATTATGGAACCTATTTATATTTCAGGGGTTAATAATGTTATAAAAAGAATACATGTATTTTCTATGAGTTTATGAAGGAATGAATGCTCTGTGTGCTTTATTAATAATTTACTTTTTGGGAAATCTATAAATATTCAAAATCATGGTTGTTTCCATCACACGTGTCACCACCACCTTATTCCACGTCCCTCCTATGCATTCCTCTACAATTATTTCCTCCATCCACTATCCATCCATCCCTATATTGTCCTTCCCTTGACCCTAGTGTTTCAACCGACCTGCCATCTAGAGATCTCTATCCTATCTATACAACTTACACCTCTCATAAGTCTCCTTCCATAACCTATGGTCTCATCCCAGCTAACTTTTTCAACATCTCCTCTCTACTCGAATATCTACACCAGAGAATTCATCTTATCCAACATTTGTGTCATTTAACTGTTGCACCTCCTCTCATTATTCCTTCACCGCAACAAATCTAGGAATAAGATTCTCCCACAAGCCACCTCTAGAGTCCTACTCCTAGTTTCAGAACTATTTTACTACAGTTCTTCCGGGTGAACCCCCTTGTCTCTTCCTACAGTTCCAATATAATAACAATGGCATTGTGCCACCGCTACCTCCTTCGTTCATTACTTCCTAAAATAGTGTGACTATATCATAACCATCGACCATGGTGGAGGTCACCAGGAAACCACTTAATTAATTTTTTCCTTTTAATTTAATTTCTATCCTAAAATTTATATTATTTAACTTTTCTTACACATTTTTCATACTTTCTAATAAAACATATATTTTCTTGAATCAACAATTAAAACATATCTTTCATTCAGTCGACCATTATTTATTCCCCTAGAAATTTTTTAGAATTCATACATATTTTTTGAAAAAACAGAGCACTAATTTTAGATATGATACTTCGACTACCATCTCTTAAATCAGAAAGTGATTTCTCTCCAAACATTACCTAATTTTCACCATAGTAGATATTTCATCTATATTTTATTACTTTTTTTCAATGTTCTGAAATTTTAATATTCATTTCTTTAACAGTTCTTCATCCATAATGTTCTGAAATATATATAAACAATAGAGTAAATATCATAAGTGAAACATGTTTACCAAGGTTTTTTGGGTTTTCTTCTAAATCCATACTGATTGGTAAGAAATGATTCCCAATGGAATAATTTTTACTACCAATACTATGAATGATTTCTAGTTTAGCATGGGTAATATTTTAACTGATTTCTTATTTTTTAGGGCTGAGATTTTTGAAATAGAACAATTAATTCATTGGGGACTTTATAGAGCTAGAACTTATACACATTATGGTTCTATTCCAACCAAAATAACATAAATTAGTACATGTCTTGTTTCAGTTTTCCTTTTTTGTGTTTATTGGGTCCTATTTGGTTAATTATGTTGAATTATGTGTAGACTATATAGTAAACGTATTTCTTAATCTTCTCAAAAAAACTGTCTAAGAAAACTAATAATAATTAAAATTATTCATTTATTTTGTAGCTTATATATTATAACACTATCATGGTGTACTTTCGTACATGCGTGTTTGTTTTCATGGATAATATCATGATATGATGATAATTATTTGGTAGCCTGATCTCAGGTTTTAGATTATATGTTCTATAATTTTTTTAAAAAATTGGAAGTATGTTTTTATGGAATTAGATTAAATATTAATAATTTTTACTCTTTAACTATTTAATTAATTATAAGCTATTGAATATATAAATATTATGTTACATGTATATTTTGTTCCTTTAATAAAAATAACATGTACTGAAACAAAATAATAGATAAAATATTATATACATATATGTTCATAGATTGTAAAATTAATTTTCAATAATAAAATTTAATGACATAAGGTTTTTTTAATTCCATTTATTTATTCTCATATTGTTTTAATTTACATAATCAATTTTTTACCATATGTATTTTTACATATGTATATTTTTAATTGAATTTAAATAAGAATAAAATAAAAAAATAGTTCAATATAAAATTTATTATTATTTATATCATATTATATGAATTTTGTTATTTTTCCACCAATTTATTGTTATTTGTTGATAGAAGTGTCACTTGATCCATTACATATCTAGATCGTCTAAATCTGTATAAATATAAATGTCTTTTGAAGACATGACCATGAGGACATGGGACTTATTATCATCTTAATAATAAATTCATACCATTGTTGCAACATCTTAGTTTTTTTTCTTTTAGTTGTAATACTGTATGATTTCCATAATTTATGTTGGTAGAAGAGTTTTACATAACTTTCCTGTAGGTTTCAGAAATTCTTAGTGTGCTACCTCAAGAAGTTGGATAACTTGAATGAAGGCTACAATTTTTTATATCATTTAATCAAATAACACTTTACGAAAGACTCATCTATATTATTATTATTTTATTAAAAATAGTTCACTCTTAATTGTCTATTGTGGTTCAATATCTAGATCGTATTTCTTTATATATATAAATAAATTATTATATATGAAGTTTTGTATTTTAATTATTTGTTTTAATATTACATTAAATTTATAGCTTTATTTTATGTTTTAAATATGAATTGCTAATTTTCATTTTTCAAACTATGGATTACCATTATAATAATTGTTTTACTTCTCTGTGTATTTTTCACTTTATTCTAAATGCATTTCTAGATTCCCAAATTTTTTTAGACAAAAAATTGGCATATATGAAATGAAAATGATTCCTAACATAGAATATGTATTTATAAATTTCCATGAAATAATTTTATTTGTATTATTATTTTGAGTTATTTATATTCATTTTCCTTTTACGATTCACTACTATTTTTTCCGCTATCAATGAACAAAGATACTGAGCATATATGTACATAAATAGTTAGATATGAAGGTCTATATTTTCATAATAAGTTTTAATGTTCCTTTAATTTTATATCTTTATTTTAATTATTAGATATGAATTATTTATTTTAATCTATAAATATGTATTATCATGATAATTCAGTTTTACTTCTCTATGGATTTTGATCTTTCTACTAAATGCATCTATAGTTTTTCAAAAGTTTTTGTTAGACAAAAAATGGCATATATGAAATGGAAATGTTTTATAACATATAAAAACAATTTATTATTATACATGAAATCATTTTATTTATATTATAATTTTGATTTATTTACATTAATGTTTCTTTCAGAATAAACTGCTGCATTTTCTATTATCAATGTACTACAATACTAAGCATATTTGAACATAAATTCTTGGATTTGAAGGTTTGTATTTTGATAATTTTTTTAATGTTAATTTAATTAAAAAGTTTTATGAAAAGTATTAAAAATTAATTGTTAATTTTCATTTTTAAAACTATGGATTTCCATTATAATTTAGTTTTACTTCCCTATGGATTTTGATCTCTCTTCTAAAAGAATTTATAGATTCCCAAATTTTTTGTTAGAAAAAAAAATAAATATATGAAATGAAGGTGTTTTATAACATATAAAAAGTATTTATATATTTCCATAGAAAATATTTATTTGAATTCCCCAATTTATTTATTAAAATTAATTTTTGTTTTAGGGTATGCTATTTTTTATATTATCAATGAGCAATGATGTTGAAAATGTTAGTGGAATTGATGGGATATATAAATACATGAAGCCTTCAATCTTATAGGACATCACAGTTAAAATATGACCACTATTTACTATTCTTAATGACATGTAACTGACTGAGGGCATCAATTTTACCATCCATAATACTAATTTCTTTGATAAAATTCCATTATTCACAAATATCATGTTTTTCTCTATTCAATGAATTTTTTTTCATTATTCATGAACTAAAATCTTGGATAAAATTTTGTTATAAAACTGCAAAGATATGAATTGTTCGATTTAAATTATAATATTTGAATTTATATTTATATGAATTCCTTCTAATTAATAATTTTCTGAACCTATTGATTCTAATATAAGTGGTATTGAATTTCTAGGGGGATGATATTAGATCCTAATTACCAAAGAATGTATAACTGATGTGATGATGAGAGATGAATTTCTAATTCCATTTCAACACTTGATTTATGTTCTTAAACAACATGCATATTATTGAATGGTTCCATTATTATATGTAATAGTAATTCACTATTTTTTCTATGATTAACATATGTAATATCATTTGGTGAATTATTTACATATTGCACATTTCAATAAACATTTAATACACCATCAAATACTATTAGACTTTAATACACTATTTTACATTTTTTAGCTACATGATTATTTATTACAAATTATAAATTCACACACCGATATTTCACTATTATACTATTATATGATATATAAATTTAAAATTTAATATGTTTCTAATATTAAATTAAATAAAAATATAAAATTTCCTATTAATTGAATCACATTATAGAAAAAATAACATTCATATTTTATTATGTTTATTATAAAACTTTTTGGTGAAAAATTTTTATGATGCAGATTCGTGTATAACTAGAAATAACACCAAAAATTTTGATTTTAGTATCTAAATAAGGATTCTCGGTTGGATATTTCATTTGATTTCATTTGATTTTGTTATAAAGGAAATTAATATTTAGAAAATAGAATACTTTTTTCTATCAAATATCGTTTCATTAATGAATTTGTATTAGAATTCAACATAATTTGATCTTGTATTTTTGAATTTTTTTTATTTTAATTTTATATAAAAAAACACATCCTTAATGTAATTCTCATTTCATTATTTCTTGATTAGAACATAAAGCGGTGGATTTTTACTATCATTTTTTTGTTTATATTATATTATTTTTTCGTATTGTTTTAAACGTATTCTTTAAATACAATTGATTATATAAAAAACTATATTCAATGGGTTTGATTCTAGTGATGGGGTTCAACAAAATTTTACACTGTCTTAAGACTGTACGGAAACAACAAGCCATAAAAATTGACTATATCCCCATATGAATAATAACAAAAACAAAAAGGATGAAAAATATGATATACATTTTCTAGTGCAATATAAAGGTAATCCTATAAACTTGATACATCCATTATTTTATAAATTAATGCTTCTTCCAAACAGTAGTTGGTAATAGATAATTCATTCAATTTAGTTTATGTGATAAATACTTCAAAGACAAAGAAACCACAACCCAGAAAGAGGGAAATATAGAATATATTTCCCTATACACCAAATAGATTGCCCTTTACACAAAATAGGTTACATAAAATATTTTTTTAAATTCATCACTACTTTGTGACTATTCATTAGTTTCTAATATATACCCCTAGTACACAAAAAAGGTTACCCATTTTTTCTCATTATTTATCACTACTACAAATTTCATCAACATTGTGAACCCAACATCCAGGATATGGGCTCCACTACTCCAAGTATTCACAGAAAATATTCTGTGAAAGTGACTCTGAAAAATAAAGAGATACAGTTAAGAAGGAATGTAGTGATTTTTTGAAATTTTATCAAATATCAGAGGAAATTCTAATATTTCTATGTTATTTTAAAAACCAGTGGCTTTTGTTAGAAAATCATTCTTTCTTTTTAGAAACACATTATTTTTTGTAACATAGCCATATGTATACAAAAAAATTATTATTTTATGTCTGTTTCAAACTATATATTCATTGTTAAAATTAAAAACATCAATTATAATATTTCAACATTCATTATTACTTTATCTACTTTAAAATTTAGGATAATTCATGTTATTTATTTCTCTGTGTTTAAAATAAATTTTCATTCCTTCATATTAATCATTAACATTTTCTAATATTATGATGATGTCTCATATTTTTTTCCAATTTTTCTAATATTATATACTAGTGAATTCTGATTTTAATATATTTTTTACTACAATTGATTATTAAAATTGTAAAATACAAATCCTTATTGAGAATAAGAGTTGATTTATAGCACCGTAAGAATGCATGGTTTATGTATTAGTTTATTATGAAGATGGGTGGTTCCTTTATAAACCTTGGGTGGAAGTTTATGCTATAAAACAAGGAAGGCCGGTTACATTATTAACTTGGTATTGGTGATTCTAGAAAAAACCATGTATGGGTGTGTCTGTTATAAACCTCTGATTAATTATGTAATTTATAGATAGAAGTCAACCGTATTAGTTAATCCATTTTTGATAAATAATGTGATTAAAATGTCCCAAGATACATGTATAATTTATCTAGTCTTTTTATGGGTTTTTAATTTTTATTGAGATCAAAATTGATGTCACATGGCTCATTATTATTGATTCTAATTACCTTTACATTTTTAATTACATATTACATTTGTTATGTTTGATGATATGTTGATGGGTATAAGTTTATTATTTTATATACATGCACTTTGATTATGTAATCATTGCATTATATGATTCTTATTCTCCCACTTGACATTAAATTGTTATTTCTTATGTTTATATATACTGGGATTTTTATATCACCCTTCATATGTTTCATTTTACCCAGGTTATATGGATTAAGGTGGAATGAATTATGCATAAAGTGGTTTTATATGGATGATGATAGAGACCAAATATAGAATATTCCATTATTATTATTGTGTGAGATGATGTACATATTCACAACCCATTTATTTATGAATCCATAATGTTGTGAGATTGTCCTAATTCACTACAACTCAATACATAAAAGGTCATTGAGAATATAGTAGATCTAATATTTTAATTTTGATTATGAAAGTTTTAAAAATAAAAATTGGTTCACCTTCATCAGTATCAAATCCATAAATGTACTGTGTAGGTTTTTTATATTGGATCCGGGAGTGTGGGTTCAGGAATTTTATAGTTGTTATTAGAGGAAAAATTTAAATTACCATATAAATTAAAAAAATTTCATTTAATTTTATCATAACATTTATGGATACCATATTAGTTATATAAGATTAAATATGATCATAATATCAAAGTATTATACACCCCTTGATGTTTTATGAGATTAGATATTAAATTGGTTAATGAAATTATCATACGTGTTTTATTTGGATAAACTATATGTAAATATTTGGTTTACCATGAAGCCTGAATTTAAATTTAGATGACCTAATTTTTTATGAATTTATAAACTTTTGGGTTAAAAAGACCTTTCATATTGGGGTGATTATGGGAAAAATTATTATCATCTAGATAACAATGATATTGAATAGAGATTTGGTGATGAAGTGTTTAATTCTATTTTAATAGTTGATCGCCATAATTTGGGGCACGTGTACTAAAATGTAGGAGATAAAAATTCATCTTAAGACACACTATAATATTGATTTCAATTATGTTTTCTGTAATATAGGTTTATTTATTGTTGGAATGATTTTTTTTAACTTTGGGAATTGTTTTTGGTTTTGTAGATTAATATATTATTTTTCCATATGAATGTTTATTCTTCCTGGGAATTATCATAACATATACACATAATTTTTTATTTTTTAATGACTATTGGTAAGTGTAATATATTTATTATAAATTTTATGGTTATTATTTCATTAAATGTTTATTTTAGAGCTTCAAGCATGAAAAAATCATTTTTATTAATCATCATTTGGATAAAAATATGTGACAGATGTGGAAATTAAAAAAAGGGTAAAATTTAACACATCAAGTATGTATATTTCATTATGATCTTAGTAGACATGGAAAATAATTCCAATACTCTCATAAAAGGTTTTTGAATCAATATTTTAACTTGTTGCCATTATTTTTAGTTACATAAATTAACTTTTTCACCCATCTACGGTTTATGGTTTTTTGGTTTTTAATATTCTCATGATCATTCCATTTCTTCTGATTAATGGTCCCCCTCACTCTATATTGTTATTTTTTAATTATATTTTCCTTACATGTCCATTTCATCACTTCCCAACAATGTTATCCTATTTTTAAACCTAGTCTTTTTTATTACAAAAGACATTCATATGCCTTTTTCTCTCTTATCAAGAGGGTGTTTTATTAACACTATTGACAATGTATGTTTTCAAATAAAGAATTGTATAATGTGTAAAATTTTATCACTGAGATAAATTTAAATCTTTGTGTAAATAGTTTATTAAATTGGGTGAGTATGAAACACACTAAAATTTTGGAAAATTAAACTTTGTACGATAGCATATTCAATATGGGACACTATATTTAAATAACCAGTGATACATACCACAGTTATATCCTAGCTTCAATATTTTTGATTATAAATAGTTTTTACAAATATATGATATATATATATATTCCTAATCAATATAAATAATAACTCAATTTTTACAAAAGTAATTTTATTCCTCAAAAATAAATTTTCTTCAAAAACGATTTCATTTTGATTTCATGAAAAAATATTACAATTAATGATTGGAACCATTAAGAAAATTATATGATAAAATTGGATTAATTTTTAAAATTTTAATATAAAATTTAAAATTGGGGGAATTTTTTGAAATTCTTAGAAAATATTTATTTTTTGTGAACAGTGAAAATACCAAATTTTTTAAATAACATTATTTATTTCTAATAAATTATGAAATTTAGAAGAACCATTATGTTTTGAATATTAATTAATGTAATAGAAGTACTAATTTTTATATTTAGTCAAATTTATATCATTTGGATCAAATTCATGTCAGATTTTAGTATACCTTTTCTTATGGTTTAAAACAGGGTTTTTCAAAAAACCTTTTTAAAGTGCATAATGTTTTTCCTTTTCAATTAATAAAAAAATAACTCTAATGAGACAATTTTTAAGTTAATTTTATATATTATATATCAAAAAATATTAATTTATATTCATTTAATAATTATTATTAATCACTATGTTAATATAAAATCATTTTTCATAAAAAAATACACTTCATGAAGCCTTCTTTTTCACCGTGTCTGTTGGTTTAATTTAAAATTATATTTTTAAAAAAAATGTGAATTAAATTTGATAAAATGGATTAAATATTTTTAATAATAATAATTTATATTATCTAATAATCTCAAAATACTTTTTTACTGTAAGGAATAATAAAAAGAGTAAAAACAAACTTAGTGTGGTAAGTGAAAACGGGTTTACCAAGGGTTAATCTAAAAATATAAGTGTAAAAATGACCTGAAAACTTTTATAAAATATTTTGTGAACATATTTAGATCATATTGTTTCTAATTATCTATAATTATTTACATTTTATCCTTGTTTCATGGGAAAACCCAGGGTACACCTTTTTTTATTTAAAAAACAATACAATTGTGTCACTCACCTCATATATAAAAGGAAACCCACATTCATGTCTTTTTCACACCATATAATCATTATAATTCATCCAATTAATATACCAAAAAAATATAAAATTTATCCAATAATTAATAAATATTTTTTATCACATTTCCTTTATAGGAATACTTATGGTATAATTCTATAGAGGTGGTCTGAGAAGATGTTAAATTCATAACTATCCATTTTTTATTTATTCTTCATTCTCATTATAATATTCTTAAACTATACTCATATGAAAGTAGAAATAAATCAACTAAAATTATAAATTATTATTTTTATATAACAACATAATTTATTCTCCCCTTCAATAAAATTGAATATGAAATCATCATCAGTTTGTACAGCGAACTACCGCATCGCGAACCGATGTCATCAGTTTTCCATAAATTCATCTAAAGTATTACTATAAGGATTAATTTAATGTATTTTTAATATATTTGAAATATATTTATACTTACTGTGTCATTATATCATATAAACCTTTTTTAATTTCCATTTTATGTGTGATGTGATAATTTGACTCATGTGTACGACAGACTACCACCTTACAAAGAGTTGTGATTCATTTTTCACTGATGCTTAAATGGATGTTAATATAGAAAATAATAAATAATATATGATATATATATATATATATGAAATAATGATGATATTAATGGATTATAGAACATTATTAAAATATGGTATATTGTTTTAGTGTTTATACACACAAAATTGTAATGTTGTCGGTGTACATGTGGACTACCGCCTCCATGAAGCGATCTGACTCTTTCTTTCATCGCCACAAAACTAGAATGATAAATATAAGTTTATTTAGAAAATAATATTTTTTAATGAAAATATTATGATTTTTTAAATATAAAATAATTCGTACCTTTTTCTATAATGATCATTGAAAAATTGAAATTTCACTCAGGTGTAAAAATAACATATATATCCATTATCATAATGTAGTTATTTATTCATAACCATTTTTTCTAATAAGTTTTATAATTCTAATAGATAAAAAATATTATAATGATATCATGGTTATTATTTTATATATTTTTAAATAATGAATTATTTTATCACATTCAACACGGTGAATCCATTTTGAAACATGGAACCAAATGACCTCAAGACAGCTAATGTGGATTTAATTGAGTAAGTATTAAAATATGTCATTATAAATAAATTTAATAAATGTTTTAATTATATGGGTTTAATAATAGAAAAATATCTTAATAACTAAAATAATTTAGCTATACTTATTCTGAAGAAGATAAAGTATATATAAGAAAATTATATGCTCGAGGTAAGGGTTTTTATCATCTTGCTTTTATTTTTGTAATACATGTGTCATATTCAGCACTTATTTTTGTTGTGTAGTGTATATACTACCCATGAATTCATTTAATTATTACATTCAAGAAAATTATTAAGATTTAAAAATCCATATTATGTTCTATCAATTCAAGTGGTTTTGATCTAGGTATTACCGAATCAATAATGATTTTCTCACTGAGATTTTAACTACATAACACATATTAGATGTTCCCCAATTTTTCTGGACATATACTAGACATGAATGTAATTTTTTATTATTAACATGGAAATTAATGTAATTTATGAATCCACATGATGTTCCCTATTTCATGAGGATTTTATCCAGACAATATCAAAGTTATAATGAATTTCATCCCTATTTCCCTTCATCAAATCATATTGTAATGTTACACACCTAAAGTATTTTATAAGGTTCATCGACTGACCATATTTATGTTTTACATTTTGTAACTATTTATTTACTTGAAATTTAATGTTTCATTTAATGTTATTCATTCATATAGATTATAATTGAATAGTTAACAAAGTGGAAAAGGCTTTATGTTACAATCTCATTTCTTTCGAGATTGTTTATGTTCAAGTTTGTTTTATATGAAATAATTTGATATTATTTTCATTGGACACATAACTTTTATCGCAACTAGTACGGAATGTGTTTTATTAATTTCATTTCATTTTTCTCTATTATTTATTGAAAAAAAATTCAACAATGTTTTTTCAAGTGATATCAATCTTGTATATTTATTTTAGATTGGGTACCTTTCTGATCCATATACATGATTTATAAAGTTTATTAAAAAATATAGTTTAAAAAAACATCTTAAAGGTATTTTAAATTTTCATTAAACTTTTCTTAATGATTTTAATGGAAAATTATTAGCATTTTCCAAATGGGAACCCTTTGACTCCATTTTTTCAAAAAAAATCAAAAGAATTATTATTTTAAACTATTATGATGTGAATGGATTTTCCCTCCATTATATCCATTATTTTCCATAAATTTTCTATTATACTTTTATAAGGTTTTATTTAAGGAAATTTATTTTTTAAATATTTGGTGAATTTTTATTTTTTAAAATTGAATTTCAAAATGATAATGTTATTTTCAACAAAAATGTTTTAATAATATTTTAATTTCATTTACATTCATCAATATCAATCTAACTTATTGTTAGTTATGATAAAATGGCGATATTTTGTGATTATTTCATCTTCATTGTTTCACTAGATAGATTATTATTATTTCAAATAGATTTTTATATAACTCATTCTTTTCCATTGGTTAGTCATGTTTTCATGAGATTTTTATATAACTAATTTCATTTCCATTGGTTAATAAGGATTCCAAGAGACCGGTATGGGACCCATTTCATTTCCACATGTTATTAATATTTTAAATATATTTTTATGGAAACCATTTCTTTTCTATAGGTTAATCATGTTTCAAATATATTTTTATAGAACTCATTTGTTTTATGGGGGTTAATCATATTTCCAATAGATCATTATACAACCCATTCCTTTTCCATGGGTTATTCCTAATTTAAATAGATTGTTATGGAACCTATTTATTTTCCATAATTTTATCATACTTCAAAGATATTATTATAGAACCTATTTATTCCGAGGGTTAATCAGGTTTCAAAGAGATTATTATTAAATATATTTTTTCCATGGGTTAATCAAGTTAGGATAATTATAAATTTTTTTTCTAAGAGTATAGAATTAAATGATTGATCTATTTTCATTATTCATGATATAGTTTATTGAAGTTGTTTATGATGATGGTTGGTTGAATTATAAACCATAGATGTGTGGTTAGGTTATAAACCAGGTATGTGTGGTTTGGGTATTAACCAAGGATGGGTAGTTACATGATTTACCAATGAAGGATGGGTTTTCTATATCCCTCCAATGCATTGGGTACTCTGGATATAGAAGGAAACCATATTGGTTTTTCCATTTATAATAAGTTATGGGAAGATAATGTCCAATATATTAATAAGTTTTATCAAATATTGTTATGGGTTTATAATGCATATTATGATAAACATTGATATACCATGTCTCATGATTATTGATTTCAATTAATCTTTCCTTCCTTAAAGCCTTATTTATTATTTTACTATTTGATGATATAGTTATTAATTAGTATGAATATTCATATGTTATGTTAATGCACTTTGATTGTGTAATCACACACTTATTCATTTCATATTATCGATATTGATATTCAATTGATAATTCTTACAATTAACATTAATAGTAATTTGGGCTCATACTTCTTATGTAATGTTTCTGAAGATTATAAACATTGAGGTTGAAAGAATTATTTCTATAATGGTATTATATGAAAAATGATGGAGAACTAATTTGGAATGTGTAAACAAGGGTATACTAGCAGATGATATCCATCTGTATGAACTAGTTTATTCTGAATACATAATGCTAAGACTTTTTCATAATTCTCTAAAACACTAAAAAAATTATTAGATAATTTAAGTGATCTATTATTTTCCTTTTAATATTTTATGTTTTGAATAAGGAATATTTTCACACCTACATTGGTATAGAATCTGAAAATTTAAGGTTTATGTTTTCAACTCCAGATCCATGTGTGTGGTATTTAGGATGTAATAATTTATTTCACACCAATGAACATTGTATTGTACATATCTATATTAGTCTCTGATTAATACCTTTGGCAATACTATATTCTCTTAAATATTCACTAATATACATTTCATAAGATGTACTAAAGGTAAGGGATTCCCTTTCTCATTCCATATTTTCATTCAATTAATTTGTTTATTTTATGAATTTTTTTTCAACTTTTTATATAATATTTTATTTATAATCATCCCCTAACAATACAATAGATGTTATAATAATTAAAGACTACAATTATCTCCCATTAATTATTTTCTATAATCCATTTGTATATGTTATTGAATTTATTGCCAGATTTTAATGCAAAACATTTATTTCCTAGATACCCAACCTTATTTTCACTCATGGTTTTCATGATAGATATTATTATAATTCATTCAATGGGAATTTAAATTAATGAAACCAAAATTATATTCATGTGGGTTATAATTGATGAAAAGTTCATGTCATTAAATGCTTATGAACTTAATGGTTTTATAAGAAACACTTTATTTATTCTCTATGAGTTATTGATGAAATGATTTATAATGATATAAGATCTATATTTCACACATTAAATAAATCATATGAAATAATTTCCTTAAAATAAGTATACTTAATTGGGTAAATAATTTTCATTAAAGATTACAAGTTTAAGATATATCGATTGTACACTTTGATAATGTTTCATGATATATTAGTGAATAACCTTGGTAATATATTTTATTAATCCTTTTTAATTAACATTGATAATATTCTTATAAATATTTTAATTTTTTAATATCCAAATTTACATTTTATTCCCCATTTAATATTCATCATCCCCTTATGTTATGTCTCGTGATTTATCTAAGATGATCACTTACATTACATTTATTTCATTAATCCTATTAAATATATTTATTCTTAACCTTTAATTTTTGATAGTATCCCCATGAAATAATATATAGTAATGTAACATGTGATGAAATTATAAAATATTATTTAAATATTATTAAATAAGGTATATATTTTTTAATGTGTTCTATGTACTTCATATACTATGTACCCACATTCTAATACACTAATCCTCAAAAGTTCCTTAAAATTAATTAATAAAATATTATATTATGGGTTATTGTTTAAATCATGTATGAAAAAAATCATTGTATAAATTCACTAATCTTTGCATACATCCATTATGGTGAAACAATATTTATCCATTGGATCTCATAAAAGTCATCCCACATAGAACATTTACTATTCTGGTTGCCTCATTTATATGAATGAGAAGCCATTACATTATTCATAGTTATATTATGATGTTGTACCACACCATGAAACCTTTACCTCTACTCATTATATAATGTTACTTCACCTTCAATTAATGATACTATTACTATTGAGCTCTATTTTACCTTTGTCGTAACTAGCCAAATCTGGGGACTGACTATAAATTTGGTAGGCATGCACACATAAGAGGGGTTGATGAAATTTTGTATCCTCTTAATTTTATTTGAAATTTATTATAGAGTTACAGAAGGGTTTATTGAATGATTTCATATTAGGTAATTATCTAATTCCACTATTTTATAATATTATAGATAGAGGGAATTTATTATAATGAAATATTATTTTCTTTACTTTCATTCACATTATAATACTATAATTATAGCATGACTTTTTTCTTGGACTATAATCACAGCTCTTCTTTAACTGGTCAAGCAATGAAATTCATTTTTGTCGTATTAGTTCGCTAAATCTTCTTTAAAAACATCTATAGAGAATCGAAAATATTATTTAGGAAAAATCATTCCAAAAATAATTAGTTACAACAAAAAAATAGTTACTATTAATTCTAATTATTAGGGAAATGAATAATGAAAATATAAACTAAAATATGATTTATCACATTTCATTTATAATTATTTTCATTATATCAACTATTATCGAATCAATATCTATCTAAAAACAGTTGTATTTATGAAAAAAACATACTCTTCCACATAACATGCCCAATTAATATTTTTTTTAATATCAAATTAAAAAAAGTGTTCCTTCATGATATCTCATTTAGAAAAATATATTTTTTCTTTATTTTTACACGGACAACTAATAAAATCACACTGAATCCATTGATGAAATCAATAAATTACATAATCCTGGTAAAATATCCTTTATAAAATCAGTTTGGAAAATCATTCTCGGTGTTATCTATATTTGTAGATTTATAGTATTAAAAATTTGAAACACATTAATAATTCTTATAGTAATAAAATAGAGACTTTTCACTAGAAAATAACTAATCTGTCACATGTGAAATAAAAGAAATAAAAAGAATTTAAAAACTAAAAATATAAATCATATATGAAGTATTTAAAAAATCAAACATTAAAATTTATCAGCACAAAAACATTATAAAACATAATATTATTTTTTTACATTTTGAAATTTCCTTAAAAATATAGTTATTTTTATTGGAATAAATTATTTTCTAATTAACATTAAATTATTTTTTATTGTGAAATAATTAAATATAATATAAATTAGAAAATAAACTATTCTTTTTAAATTTTATACTTGTTAATTTAAAATATTTTATAAATTCATGTTTTATTAAAATTCTTTTAGTTTAAATTAACAAAATTTTAATTTAATATAAATAAAATATACAAACAAGCTATTCGATTACTTAATATCACTTTCAAAAAGTAAAAAAATAATATTTTTTAAATAATTTTCAAAGTCCATTTTAACAATAAAATGTTTATAAAAATTAACACAATATTATTAATTTTTTAAATCTAAACATTTTAGAATGAAATTATCATTAACAAACATTTTTATAATAATTATCCACTCTATAAAATGTGATCATTACCACATAATTATAAATATTACATTAATATTTAATAAATTTATCTATTAAAATTTCAAAAAACATAAAAATAAAAAAATTACCAAATAAGGAAAATTATTATTTGGATATCATAAATAATTATGAATGTGAGATAGTAAAACATCAAATACAACCTCATAATTAATTATTATTATTATTATTGTACAAGTTATTATGATATTATTATATAGAAATATATAATATAATCAAAATCAACTATAAATTATATGATCAAATTCAAACCACATGTTGATTATAATATGGTTGTTTTAGGATGAATCAGGTTACTATATTTTGATCAAAAAAGATAGATATAGTTACAATATTATATAATTATATGTACATCACACTACAACATTAAAAATAAGTTCATGGTATATACAAATATTGAAAAACTAGGTGTAAAAAAATTATTTTTTTGTTGGTTGTATATAAATATATATCTTTTCATATAAATTATAAAACCTACCTACACATGAAAATATTTATAGAGGTGATGTGTAATGTGATTACTGAGGGGATGGAGGTGGTTGTTGGGATGGGGGCATGTAGTGTAGGGAGGCACTAGCAGTGTAAGGACTTCAATGATTACAATGTCAACAACAATTAATAAATGAAGAAAATATAGGGGGAGACAAATTATGGTTTTATGATTCATTATAATCGGTTATTGGGGGTGGAGATCCGGATGGAGGAGAGTTGTGTAGGGAAACACTAGTAAGGGGAAGGGATCAATAGTTATTAAATGATGAAAATCGATGTGGATACTAGAGTTGGGTTATTGGTTCATTATGACTAGTAGATAATTTTTGTTTCTATGGTGGTGGGAGTGGTAGAGGTTTCACTTGAATTTTTTAATGACTTAGCCAATACCATTTAATAGTCACTATTAGTATTAATAGAAATCATAAAATTTGAGTCACTCAATTATAGAAAAATAATTAATAATATTCCCATAGAGGCATCTTAATCCCTTTATATCTTGTGTATTTTTTAACTAGTTACCTAAAATATCCCTTATTATATGTTTAAATATTCATTTAACTAATATTAACCATTTCAGAACACATTTATAACATTTTCAATAGCATATAGTATTGTTTTTGGAAAGATATATGTTTTATTATAGGGGTGCATGTTCAAATTCCAATACTAGAAAATCTCATTTATAAGAGAAGGCTTGATGGGCCTATTTATTCTTGTAGAAATACGACATATATAATGGTATACCAAAAAATTATCTTGTTAAATTCTATTTAAATAAATGATACATTTTTTATATGGAATATCAAACGAAAATGAAAATTTTATTATCATATTATGGTATAAAATTAAAAATTGTAATATATTACAATATGAATTAATTTATATAATTATCAAAATTATAAAAGGAGTAAAACAACATGTAAATTTAAACATATGTGGAGATAAAATGAGATAATAAGATGAGTTATTTTTATAAAGTGTGAGAGGATATATAGGAATATAGTTCATTGGTCATATGTGGAAATTTTGGATTTTGTGGCTATTCATACTTTCATTAGTCATAATAATAAATAATGAGATAAATCCAAAGTATTATTTCATTAAAATATCAATGTTGAAACATAGTCCTCAAATATGTTAATATAAATAGATGTATATTCATTATGAAATATATATATATATATATGGTAATAAATGAAATCATGTAGTTGTATTATTCTTTTTCATTCTCATTTGTTTGCGAATTTAACGTATATAACATTGTTAGAAGTTTCAAAAGACTAAGACTAATTTTAAATTTAACAAGTAAATCAGGAGAAAGTGTCTTTTAAATAGGATTAAGCCCATAAAATCACTACATAATCCAGGATTGCTGAATCACTACCCACGACTACCATCACTTATTATCCAAACATTAGTATTTTGTGTATGTCTTGAAATGTTTTTTGAATGGAATTTATGAGAACTCACAATAGGGATATAGCATGTCATTAGAAATATACCTAGCCTCTAATTCCTATTGTTGATTCCATCACTTGATTTTCGGATGTCATTAATAATTCTCAGCCTATTTATTTATCTTGGAAGCTTCACCTTTTATTTATAATGAAAACTATGAGACATGTTATAAATTTAGTGAATACAACCAAGATTCACTTGATCAAGAATGCTAAATAATGTAATACTGCCTACCCTCGAGTGCTAAAAAAGGTAATAATACAATTACTGAATCAGATTGATTAATTAATCCACCCCTAATGAATACCCAAAAACATATTAATTATTCCAGTTTTGAGAGAAATATTGTCGCTAGATCCTCATGGTTTGAACTAAAAAAATATGTGATTCATCCTCATCCATGAGTTTACAAGGATCCCTCCTAATGATCATATGAGGACGATTCCTCCTCATCATAATATGAAGAGAAATCGTTGGATTCCATTAAGATCAATATTTTCACTCTTGTTTTTATGTAGGGTTATAGGAAGTAATTTTAACCATGTATTAAAGAAAAATAGTTGAAATACATTGGATGTAATCTTAACATGGAGATTACTATAGATGAGTATCTAATTATCAGAGAGTGTATGTTTGATATGGTGTAATTTGAACTACATATAATCCATATTTTTTGTTTTTTACACCCTCCATAGGAATATTTTTTCATGGATGGGTCTTTATAGGGAAGTGGATCTATAGACGTGGTTCTAATTTCTATTCATGAGATTTTTTTTTATTTCCATCTTCCATTTGTATGCTGTGTAATTTTTTTGTCGAATATTGTTTGGGTGATTATATTAATATTAATGGTTTTTAATTAATGGTAGATTATTATTCAAATTAATGTGATGGTTTAAATTTTTCTTGTGACTAATTTGTAAGATCATTTTGAACTCATTATATTTTTTAATCATGTAGTTCATGGAAGAGGTCATGTTCTCAATGTATGAGATGAATGGGATGGCCTATCAATTTTATTACATATCACACATAGTTAATATTGTTGCTTTAATTATTATTATGGATTTCAATGCTCCAATTTTATATTTTCTACAAATATTTTTTTAGATATTATTGAATTCTTGAGGATGGTTTTACAAGGATATATTGTTGTCTGATATGGAACACAACCAAAATTGTTGGTTTGGAGTTCTTCATGATGTTCTAAAGTAGAGGATTAGAGTTGGGAATTTATAGTGTTCACTAATTTAGACCCGATGATTTAGACATTGAGGTTTTCATGTGTATTCTCTTAATAAACGGAATGGATGGCATAATATGACATGTTTTCTATCATTCTATTTTCATTTATTATATTTCTAAATATTGGTTCCACTATTTTAAATGAATGCTTGTCAAATAAAATTTTATTGAAGTTTGGGTTTTATACTCACACAAAAATTATTGATATCGATTCCAATTAATGTCTCCATTAAGTATAAAAATTCTTTCAATAATAAATCCTTATTTTCACAAATCATAAGGATAAAGTGCTCTATGTGTGTAGAAAATGGATGTTCTTGGATGTTATGAAAAACTGTCACCATAAATTGTATTTCGCTTACATAAATCAGTTTCACTATATCTAGGGGTTACTAATTATTATGTCATTATAGTTACTTATAATTATAAATTAATCATTATAGAGTATACATTATAGACTTGGGAAATAGATTCCCATTGTGAAAATTTTAACAGATGTTGAACAAAACCACAATGGAAGAGAGGCACAAGATGAGATCTCATTATGTTTCCACTATGATTTTCACTCTTGGATATGATGATGTATTGATATTCCCTTGGATGATGACTTGGATTTAATATTTTAATAACCATATAAAAAAATTTTAATAATTGGATTTTTTGTCTTAAAAATATTTCATCATGGAAAAACTTGAGTTTCCAAAGTAAAGTTAAGATAATTTATATGGGATAAAATTAATGGGTAATGTCCTAAAATTTCACTACAAAATATCTATAAATTAGTGGATAAGGGATTATTGATCACATCTAATATTAAATCAATTATATTTTCACTTTTAATATATATTTCGTAGTAAATTATATTCTTCATTCATTAATTAATGAGTGTGTATAAATATTCCAAGCATGATTATCTACAAAACGACCGCTCTTTCACCCAATAAATAATACTAATTTACTTTGGTTTTATAAATAATACCTATAAATATTATATCTATAAAATTTATCTCTAATTTTTGGTAAACATTACTCAAAAGAATAAATTTCAAAGCCTTAATTTATTATAGACTCTCAAAGTGAGGATTCAAGTCTTCAATGTGAGTATTATCCACTCCTTAATATTTTTTCCCCATAGGTTTCATCCAAATAATAATTAATATACATAATCCATTTAATATTATAATTTTGAAACCATTAATATTATATAAATTTTATTATATATATATATATAATAACATTATCTTATTCATTCATTTATTATAAAGTATTCTTTTTTTGGTATTTTTAATCACCTACATGAATGATGTTATAACTTTTTTATCATGGTGGAATAGGAAATATTATATACGTATATCATTAACTCAAAATAATTAATTCTAAATTATTTAATAATTAAAAACATTAAACATATATATATATATATTAATAAAAACTATTCTTTTAATTGAATCAAAATTTACAAAAAAATGGTTTTTGATCTCCCTTTACAAACCATCACCATAACATAAATAAAAATACCAATGGAAATAATAACTATATAAAAATACTTCAAGGAATTCCTTGAATATTATATAGGTGTTGAATGCTTAATTAATTAATAAGGAATCCAATATCTAGACCCATGAAATCATAGAAAAAATAAGTCAATTAAACCTTGAATATAATGTTTAATAAAATATTGATAAATAAATAGGTAAAAAAATATTTTGAATGAGTTGTATCTTTTAAAATAAATATAAATAGTTTTATTATATAAGTTAATAATAAACAAATATTAATTATAAATGGGGATATATTATGTACATGAAATAAGGAAACCTAGGTAAGAGTTTTTTTACTCAATTTCCATTTCTTAGAGTCATAATCGATTTTTATTGATTGTGTTCTTCTAGGTTTGTTATATAATTTATTTTATCTCTTTTATATGTAATTATATAATTTATTAGTGGTTAAATTACATTTTAATGACAAAATAATTTTTTTGTTCAATTTTTTTTCTTTATAAAAATATAATTTTGTTCAGAGGAATTCGCATCCTCTCTGTTATCTATTTTTCATCCATGACTATATTCTTTCCCACTATAGATTATTTATTTTATAATTTTGTAATAATATTATGTTTAATCTATTATACACGTAAAATATTTATTTATCTCTTTATAATGTAAAAATTTTTAAATATTTCATCGATGTAATTTTGATATAAAACTACACAAAAATATCTAAAATGAATTTCTTTTCACTTTAATATATTTTGTATCTTTCACCCTCTAATTAATAAAAACCCCATGATTTATATTAAATATACCATTATAATGGTCTTTCACAAAAAAATATTTTCCAAAAAACATCTAGTGACCTTATTGAAAATGGTTTTTAGAATATGACTTATAAATTCATCATTTTACTCTATTGTTAGAAATTTTTTATAAACTTTTTTTATTATATTGAATCCATTTTACACCCTATATAAAAAATATCTATCTTTTACAGGTTTACATTCATGAATAATACTACAATTTGTCTTATAATATTCTTTTTTATTGTGATTGAATTATTAGTATCAATAGAAACTAATATTTATGTCTTCGTATGTGAAATCATTTGAAAATGATATGTAACTCATCCTTGTTCTATAAGATTTTTTTTATAAGATATGTGATTGTTTTCTTGTGGAACATAAATGTATGTTTTATCATTATGTGATAGTTGAAATGATATATCCTTACAATTCATAATGTAATGATTTATTTCTCATGGGATAGTGATGTTATGTATGGAAATGGTGGTGGTTTTCATTTTCACTGCATTTTTCAAGAGCATCATTACTGTTACATTTTCTCATAAATTTATCTTTGGGAATTACTATGATATGATTTTCTCAAAAATATATGTGTAAACATGATTATGGTAAAATATTTTCACATTATTATGATTTATTTATCTCATGATTGGTTAAACTTAAAATATTATTCCACATTCCAATTTTATTCTTAAAGGTGTATGATTATATAATCATGTTCATGTATTCTTATATCATGGTATATGTATGATTTATTGATGATCACATTGAGGTGATGTGACCTTTTATCATCCTTTGTAAAAAACAATTAAAATTCATATTTTAATGGTGTTGATCGATCCTTTGGATAATGTTGGGACAAACACTAATTGCATATACAACACACCTGAGATGAACATGTGATACTAATAGAGCATTTTAGTAGTGTAAAATTTAAAATGGTTACTATAAAATCCAGAAATTTAGAGAAAATTGTACTATAGCTCTGTGTAATTCTATCTAATTGTAACTAGAGCACATTGTACTAACTATGATGATAGTGGAACAGTTTTGTTTTCTTCTTTATAAGCTCATTAAAGGAATGGTTTATGTGTGTATGTGTGCTTCATTCTTTGAAATCTCTATATAATTCTCCTCCTAAATTAGTTAAATTATTCTACCTCTCTATGAGCAAAGGGATCATTTCATTAAAAACATAAATTTTAGTGTGTTTTTGTCTTTCTCATATCCATTTTTTCCTTTTCACTCTTGTTTATATAATTGTTCATCATTGATAGTCTTGGTGTCCCCACAATAGTTCAATTTTGTTTTTATTCAGATATTAATTTTATTTTCATATTTTCTCAATTTATTATGATCATTTATTTTATGAATTATTGATAATTTTTTCCCTTACTGATCATTTGAGATCAATCCTTTTATCATTTCCCATTTCCCTAATAAATTAGAAGTTATATTACGTTTCAAAAGAATTAATGTGCAAATAGTTTTTTCTTTATTTTGAATATATAATTTGAAATAAGGAATGTCCAAAACTAATATCCATAGACACAGAACCTTTGTGTTTCGGGATTATTCTTTTATTTGTGATATGTAATTATTAAATTTTATAAATGATTTAAAATATATAGTTGTCATTATTAGTTCATATAAGTTGATATAAAAAAGGGTTTTAGTTAATTTTTAGGGTTATATTAAGAATTATAATTAGATCCAACATAATGAAACTCAAGTGGAGTTGAATGTATAATATGATTAAATAAATGTTCTATAGAGTATGAAATAATTAGTATGACTTTTTATATGTCATTTACATATATTATCTTTATATATAATTATATATCACTCATGTTAACCCTTTTGGATTTAGTAATGGCTCAAGCAATTTAAATCCTAGATAACAATGAGGGTGAGGGAAAATGAACTGATTTTCCCAATGTGAATCTAAATGGGATTGGAGAAAGTGTGTAAAATCTCAAGGAGATACTCATTCATCATTCTCAATCAATGAATAATAATGTTAACCATGTCAAAAACATGAATATTTCAATGAAGGAACAAATCCCCATTGAATCCTTCTTGTATGAGAAACCACCATCATTTAGTAGGTATTATAATCTAATATTTTTTATAAATGGATCAAGAAAATATAAAAGATATTCTTCTTCTCGAGTGCACAGAACATGAAAAGGATACTTTAGTTATTTATTAATTAAAATTCGAATATGACTAATGATGTAATCTCATGGAGAATAAAAACCAATATGAAATGTTTACTCTGTAGAATTATTTGAGATAAAGATATTATTCATCATAAAATATTTTCTAAATACTTATAACATTAAAATAGTGAATGTATTTATCTATATTAAATAAAATAAGGATTAATCCATTGGACCCTATGAAGTGAAATTTCTGAGGCTCACAAGGTATGCTTACATTTTCTCTATTGAAAATCAAATAAATATTGGGCATCTATTTAATTTTCTAACACAATTAATTAAAAAGAATTTATCAATAACATACTTTGGTAGATATGAACAATGTTTTTAGAATGAACATTATGTAAAAATATAAAATGAGACTCAAAATATTCTCATGTATTTTGAAACAATAAATGAAAATTGGGTTTTAAACAAAATATCATTATAAATTATCTAACTAAATAACAATTCAACCACCTAAATAAAAAAAATTGGGTGGAACCACCCAAAACATTTCCTCAATGTATCAAGACATTATTCAAGATATCGTAAAGTAGGACACCAACCCTACAATTGTTGATAAAATTCAAATAGGGAAATAACACTATAAGGGAGAAGAAGTTCCCAAATAATAATCCACTGACCTTTCAACACATTAGAAGAAATAAGATTTTGAATTTTGTAAATAAATTACCCATACAAGGAATTATTGGGATGATAACCATCAACAACGTCTATGACCAAGGGCCTAGGAAGAGACTATGAGATCATTACAAATGACATGGATAATGATACTAAAGTGCTGAAAGGTAAACTAATTTTTCACTCAAGAAAGATGAATATATTTTTTTATTCACATTGTTTAGTATCCTTTATTCTTTATTTTAATTTTGAATCACTACCTCAATAAGTAGATATTGAATTATCATTGAAAATTCCCCTTGGTACGATAATTCTCTGAAATTTAATATATAATTTTTCTTTCAATTACACATTATAACGATATATTTATTCACATGAAACAAAAAATTAAATTAAATTAAGAGGATTTTAAAAATTATTAAATTTTTCCATCAGAGTGTCATCTATAAATTAGAAGACTTAAAATAAAGAAACTATATTATGAAATCTATAAAAAAGAAATTAAAGAAATGAAATATGGTAGCGGAAGTCTCCCTTATGAAGCTCATTTTTGTAATCTTGAAAATAAAGTTTCTTCATTCATTATTGATCAATAAAAATCTCATTATAATCTAGAACAATTATTATTTGATTGAAATAATATGAGAAATAAATTCAAGATCCTTTAAAGTGCCACATGGTCCATCCTAATAGAATCACCACTATGTTCTTCCACCAAATCATACCATATATTTAGTTATTGTGCTTTGATCTTGAGTAGATATATAACTAAAAATTATCCTAATATATTCAAGTAATTATAAATGATATAAGTTATTTATCACATGTATTTTACAAAAAAACATTTTAAATTTTAGTGAAAATTTTATATTTCTATTAAAAAATTTTAATTATATTTCATATTTAAATGATAAATTAATAAATTTTATGATTTAAAATTGATTAAACTAAATTTATTCTATAATTAATTAGGTCGGTATTAAATTATAGTAAATATTTATGCTTTTCTAAAATAATTAATTTTTCAGTGAATATTGGAAATTACAGATTCTACAAAAACCATCACTTTTATGAAATAATAATAATACAAGAATGGAATATTTGAAATATTTTTATATTAAAATGTATATTTTTATTATTAAAATAAATATTTTCTATTTTCTATTTTTTTTAACCCAAGTTTATCATTTTGGATGTTTAAGTAATATATTACTATAAAAATTGTTTTTCGCTTATGTTAAAAATTTGTTTTCATAAATTATAGAAATTAAATATAAAAAAATTTATAAAATATTTTAAATCATAAATTTCATATTATATTATAATATAAATTTTATTTTTGTGCATAAAAAATTATTACAAATATTAATGTTAATTGCATTAATAATTATAAAACTATTATTTTTAGTGATTTGTTTCATTAGAATTGTGTAATTTTTATCTAATAAATTAAATTAACATGTTTTAAATAATTAATATAAAATTATATTCAATCACATATATAATTATATTTAAAAATGATTAATTGGTAATCAATACAGAATAAGATTAAGAAAATATAATTGTTAAAAACACATTTTTCAACATGAACTGTTTTTATATATGCAAACATTTTAATTAAAAAGTTATTGTTATCTTATTTAGAAATATAAATCAATTAAATAGGGGTAAATTTTAGTTTTATCATACCATAATTTCCTCAGAATAGTTATTTTATATTTTATGTAAATCATAAGTTACTGGGGAGAAAACCTGATTCTTTAGTATAAAAAATTGAAAAATTAAAAATATAAGAGTTAAAGTCATAAATAAATTTTAAAAATGTAGTTAAATTTATAATTAAGGATTTATAGGCTCAATATAACCCCAAAATATATTTTTTGTAACTTTTTGAGTAATTTTCCCTTGAATAGAATATTTATATTATTAATAAAATGTGGGTATTTCAAAAAGATCCCTTTTCTTAATATATAAATGAAACACTTACACTCATTCGTTCCAAACCAATTAATTCAAATCACCTCCTAAAACTATTCCATTTATTAAATTAAAGATTCTTATCTTAGGTTGATAATCCTCTAGTGCCAATTATTTAGCTTTCTCCCTTAATTTCCCTTGATACTTTCACGATAATGTTCAAGGTGCCAAAGTGAGTGTTACATACTCCTTAAATTTAATTCATTTTCATTATATTCTCAAAATTTCATAACGAGAGTAATATAATGACCCCAGAATAATTAGTATAATTAATTATTATTAAATTAATTTATAAAAATTATGTATTCTTTTCCATCAACTTTTAAAAATAAAATAACGTTATTTTTCATTATATTGATTACTGACTCTATAATGTAAGGATTTTTACTTATCATCTTGATTTTTTATTATTTATCCAAATCTATTAAAATATAATTCCCCAATTAATAAAATAAAAGTAATATCATTATTCTTCTACTATAATTAAATTACACACCTCACTAACCATACTCACACTTTGAGAAATAACATGATCATGTTCTGGTTTATTTAACCCCTACTTGAATAAACATATACAAAACAATCATATATTATTATAGGAACATAAATAATAAGATTTTTAAAATTTAATAAATGAAAAAAAATTGGATTTTTGTTCTATAATGGTTATATTAATAAATTAACTTATTCTTAAAATATCATTTTCAATCACTAAAATTTTTTAAATCAAATGGTAATAGTTCAATTTTCATGAAACTATGAAAAAAAACTATATAATAAATAAACATAATATAGAAATAAAAAGTCCTTTTAAAATTAAATATATAAGAACAAATCTTCTATGTACTTATCTAATAAATTTAATTTTTTATTTAGGATTTTAGGTGCATACGCATACTGAATCAGGAACAAGGAAAGGTATTCTTATCTCAGTTATCACTACTTGATACATATTTCTTAGTATACATAATGTTTTAATTAAAATAGTGCATCAACTATCCCTTTAATATTTTTTATCTTAATTATATTATACAATAATATTTCCCATATACTTTCTCTATTAGTGTTTGGACTAAAAAATATATAAATATGTGTGGGTTTTGTTTAACCCTAACCTCATTTCATTGAGTTATTAGGTTTCATCTTAATCTTTATAATAATAGTCTTGGTTTATTACACAATGAGATTATATATTAATAATTTTATTTCCTTCTAGGTAAAGTCACTTTTTGAATTCAAATATACCAAATTGATGGACTCTATCCTGAAAAAGTGTATTATTGTTGAGGATAATCCACATCCTCTTTAATGATGCTTTCTTATCCTATTCCATAATTTCCTATCCTGAAAATATTCTCAAATTTCATTAGAACCCTAATAATACGTTATCTGATGTTAAATATGTATTCACATTTACATATTTTCAATATAATTTTTCATTATCTTATTTATGATTTAGGACTTTAACATAGATGTTTTTAAAACATATTAAGGGAGCCTCCCAATTTAATATTTAATGAAAAGTTTCACCTTCATAAAATTATTTTAACATGAATATATTTTCAAAAAACATCATTATTTTATATAAATAATCCTAGATAAATTATTTATGGGAAATTATATGTTATTTCATTCCTTAAAAGATGATATGATCATTTCTAAAATTATCACTATGTGGTTCTTTTTTTTATTATTACTTCTCCTTGATCCATCTCATTAATTTTTCTTTTTTTAAACTCAATGTTATAAAACAATGTTTATTATTTAAAATATAAAAAACCAAAATTATTTAATTCATTATTCTCTTGGGAAATCATATTATACATTTTTGTGGTTCTTTCAGATATGATTATGAAATCTATTTATTTATCATGATAATTATTTTTTTGTGGTTTATTTTCATCATATAGAACATGTATGCATGTATATATAGGTGTGAGTGAAATCATATATCCCTTCAATTAATTGGATAATATTTTTATCTTGGGATATATCATGTATGGTGAAAGGGTAGTTAACCTAGGAAAACTATGTTATGTGACGGGTGGTCCTAGAATTGTATAGGCCTCCAATTCATTTGGTAAAGCTTTCTATATCATAATATGTCATATACAGTATTACGGTGTGAAATTTTTCTACTAAGTGAATTTTTCAAATACTTTTTTGGAATAAGGATTGAAAAAAATCCAATATGGGACCTTATCAACTATATTTATAGGAATGCAGGTCGAATCAATTACAATATTGTAATTTATTAAATGTGTGATTATATTCTTTGGAGGTAAATTAAACTGTTGATAATGGTGTAAATATTTATGTTAGTAAAACAATTTTGGATTTAATGATCATATGATATCATTTTCTTATCCCACATTTCTATGCAAATATCGAACTATTTTTTCATGGTACAAGTCTATTATTTTTAGATTACATACCATTCGTACTGGATTTATGCATAAATCTTATTGTGCCACGTTCCTTTTAATAAAAAATATTCACCCTCCCCTTTTTGAATATTATTATGATGTAGCCCAAATTTAATATTGATAATGTTTCCCTTTCTGAGCATTTCACTTCACAATTATTGCCTACATTGGGTTTTGAAGATAATTATAAAATATATGAATTCTAAAATGGTGTATAATCGAGTTAAATTATAGAAAATGGTCACATATTTTTAAAATAATTTAACTATATAATTGGTCCACATAGACACTTAACCAAACTGTTTATTAAGCTAAGTGAGATTATTGTTAGATGTAATTTTTAAATTATGGTAATAATATAAAATAAACATATTTTTATATTTAGTCTCTAAATCTTGTAATGGGCAAGGTTTCAGTTTTTTTATGGATTAGAATAGGTTTTTTGTGGGTATGGATTCGATAACTTTTGTGATAAATCTAATGATAATATTAATAAATAAGTTTAAATATAATATAGAATCATAAAATTTTGGTAAGGTTGAGATTGTGTGGTTATTCTATAAATAAAAACACTTTTTCTATAATTTAAGTGGTTGAATACTCAGATACATATGTACCTAGGGGTATTAAACAAGAATTGTGTTTATATGACTATATTGGTTATTAATGTAATCATTACCCTGTTCAAAAACGGGTCCTAATTAGTTTGACATTCCATGGGGGATTTGATTTGGTCAGTCACATTCCATTTATAATACCTTATTAAGGGATGATTCTTTTAAAAAAATTAGGTCAATGAGTATAATAAAACCCAACCCAAATAATCCTACCATGAAAGATGAGTGGTTTTGTTGAACTAGAATATAATATTATGATTTTAAAGAATAAAATATTCTGAGTTTGATATTTTCATGATATAATTCATTATTATTCAATTATGATTTTTATTTTTCATTAGTCTCATTATACTATTTTTTATTAGCATATGAAGCTTGATGGAATAATGTTAAAAAAATTATATAAATAACGTATTTATTTTCCAAGTGTTAATCCTAAAGAAATAAGAGATGGAGTGAGAAGCCATAATGTTTTCTAAACAAGATATTAAGAATAGTTATTAAAAATTTCAACTTAGTAGGGTTTCAAAAAACTTTTAATAACATAAATACGGGTTCTCAATGAATTTCATGTGATTAAGATGATGAATAAAATAATATTAAATCTCATTCATGTAAAAAATTCTGGAATAGAAACCTTGGGAGATGTCTAACAAGAACTAGAATATATTTTCAATGTTGTAAAGAAGGTCACTGAGTAATAATTTGTCTAAAAATATAATGTTGCAGGAAACTTGATAAGGAAAAATAATGTTCTTCTTTAAGAACCACATGAAATCCTATGTTTTAGATGTAAGTAATTTTAGAACTATGAAAACCAATTCACTAATCCTAGAGAATAAGATGAAAATAAACACCAACATCCTAAAAGACCATGAATTCTGGTAAAATCCTATGAAATTACTACTATTGAAGTGGATAGTGATAACTAATTGGTGATAGCTACACTTATTCATTGCTCAATATTTTTTAATGTATCATATCATGTATGTTTTTACCAATAATTACCTAATGAAATAAAAATAATTAGTGGTATAATTACTTATTCCAAGGTATATGAGACATCTTCATGATTTTGATGTATATAATTCACCCATGTCTTATTATTCTTCTATTAGATAAATTTAATGCGATTTTTGAAATTGATTTTTTTCTTTATAGAGAAGAAATTGTTTTATGTGAATATTGATATCACACAACATGTCAATCAATTATTATATTGAAATGAAATGATTAATATGACCTATCGTGGAAAATTAAATTATACCATAAGAGTTATGATACCTTGTCATTTGGGATGTTTATCTTAAATGGATATGGAAGAAACCCATATTATGAAATATCTATTTTGAATGAATATATGAGTTTCTTATATTACCCCAAGATAATAAGGTTGATACATTTTTATAAACAAAAACCCATGTCTTTACAAAATTAAGGACATAATTAACTATTTTCCTTAGTGAGTAATAATTATAATATCATGGATATAATTTTTTTTAGGGGGAGTGTAACGCACCACAATTTTACTATATAATTTTTCCATTAATTAAACACTATGTTGATAAGATTCTTCATGTGAAAAAAACCAATGAAAATGTAACTGAGATAATTTAAAATAAAATTATTAAATTTATCCATTAAAAATGAACTATTAAATTAGTGGGAAAAATTAAATAACCATATTAATAAATATATAAGAAAAACATAAAAAATAGGGCCTGTTAGTAGATTCCTCCTTTAAGAAGCTCATTGATCCTTGATTGGAAAAGATTTAACACACATATGGTTATCTCTAAACTAATCCCAATCTGAACTGAAACAAAGGTGAAATGAGAGAAATCATATGTGATAGAAATCCAGGTCTTTAGAGGGATTCATGAGATCATTACTAGTAGATTCTCCAGCCTCAACTATAACCATAGGAAACCGTATTAATAGATATTATTTAGAGATATTGATAAAATGTGTAACTAGAAATTAGGAAAATATATTCCTGAATAAAAAAATATAAAATTTTGATTATCATATATATGTTACACATTTTTCATTTTCACATTAAATGAAAAAGTTTATTTTTATATAAAAAATACTCCTTTATATTTTATACTTATAAAATTATTTTCATTTTTTAGAATTTTAAATTGATTAAATTAACTTTATTATAAAATATTCATTGAAATTTTATTTTTGGGTAAATTTTGAAATTTTTTCTAAAATAATTTATTTTTAGCGAATAATAAAAAAATACAGATTTTGCAAAAACAGTCACTTTTTTTGACTTTATAATAATAAAATAATGACTTAAATGTTTATTATACCATTTTAAAATAAAAATATTTAGTTTTAATTAAATTAAGTCCTTTAAAATTAAAATATTTTATTTATAAAACCCATAGTTATCATTTTCAAAACATGAAGAGTGTAATTCTTTAAAAACTGTTTTTATTCATTTATTTTAAAAACTAGTTAAACGCACTAACATATTTTAAGTCTAAAAATTGATTTAATATTAAATATAATCATTTTCATATTATTTAATATTCTTACTTCCATATTTAGGCATAAAAATAATATTACTAATATTATAGTTATTTATAGTAATAATGGTAAAATGGTTATATTCAATGATTTGATTCAGTAATAGTTTTTATTTTTTATATAATAATTTAAATTAATATATTTGAAATAATTAATATAATATTCTATTTATAAACATATATATTTATAGTAATACACATTCAATTGGTAATCAATGTTAAATAACATTAAAAACTTATAAGTGTTAAAACATTAATTTTCAAAAAAACAATTTTTGATTTATGAAAAATATAAATTAAAAGATGTATTTTATCATATTTATAAATTGTATTAGATTAAAAAGAGATTAAATTTTTGTTTATATTATCAAAACTTAGTAATAAAGGCTTTTTATTCTTATTAAAATATAATTTACTTTGGAAAAAACTAGTTACCATAGTAAAAACAAAAAATTTAAATAAAACAATAATAATAAATGAATTTAAATATTTTTAAGATATGTTTTGAAATTATTTATTGAGGTTTTTTCATCCCATTTTCACAATAAAATACATTAGTTTTATCTTTTTGAGACATTGACCCTTGAATTGTGTATAGATATTATTCAAAATTAATTGGTAGTCAAAAAAGTTCACTTTTCTTTCTTTATAAAAGGGGACATTTTCCCCAATTCACACCACACCTATTACTTTTAATAACATTGAAAAAAATATTTATTTTATATACTAATATTATAATTTCTCATTTTTTAACCCTATACCCTGAATTATTTATGTTAATCCTTTCATTTCAATGGATATTTTCAAGAGAATGTTCACAGTGTTAAAGTGATTATTTATTTATCCTAACATTTTATTCTAAATATATCTCTTCCAAACATACCCTAACAATTTTAATACAATGAAACAGTATAGTTAGTATAATTAATAGTTTTTTATTAATATAACAACCATTATTCATTCTTTGCTATTAAATTTTAATGAAAATAACGTTAATCGTGCATTATAAAGAATTCTACCTCCTTAAAGTAATTTTTTTCATATTGATTTTCATTATTTTCAAAAACAAAATAAAATAATATTAAAAAAGTAATAAAATATAAATAACAAAATTATTATTCTAATATAATAACATAATTCACTTCCCTAGCCATAATCACCCATAGAGATATAGCATTATCATGTTTTGGCTGGTCTAACCACCTAATTGATTAATGCTTTTATAAAATATCATGGATGACTCTGGGAACTTAAATACAAATAATATTATATTTTTATTATAAAATGATGATTTTTTTTCATTGATTATTCTGTTATGAATTTAAATTGTTTTTTAAAATATAATCTCCAATCGTTAGAATTATTGAAATAAGCTGATCTTGATTCACTTTTCATGAAAACATAAGAAAATATATATACAATAAATAAATATAGTATGTTAATAAATAATTGAAATTATATTAAATATATAATAATAATATATATAATAAATTATATAATTAACCTTATTTTATTATTCCATAAGTTTGGAACATACGCAAAAAATTAGAAACAAGGTAAAGGTTTTTATCTTAAATTTCACCCCTTGAGATATACTGTTAATTATCTGTTATGTTGTATTTGGAATGGTGCTTCTATTAACCATTTAAAAAATTATCATTATTCTATTATATTTAATGATATTCAATATTTCATTACAATTTCAATATCTCATTGGGTTTTGATGAAAATAATTGGAAATCTGTAGGGATTTTGATTAACTCAAACCCCCTATATTTGAGTTATTATATTTCATCTTGAACATTCTAATTATATTATTTTTTTTGTCTAATAGGATTTTATATTTAAATTTATCATGATACATAAGTAAAATTACTTCTTAAATTCAAATAAATTACATTGATGTAATTTTTTCTCAAAAAGTGTATTATTGTTGTGGTTAATCTACATCATTTTTAATAGAATTTTCCCCTCCCTGTCCATAATTTCCCTTCCCAAAATTTATTTCCATATTAATGGAACCCATAATTATGGTTTATCTCATGTGACCATTATATTTCCCATTTTATATTTTCTAAAGATAATATTATTATCCTTTTTATGATATGGGATTTCAAAATTTTATTCTTTAAAACAAAAAAATGAAACATTTTTATTTATTACTGCATTAAAAGTTTAATATCTATAAAAACACCATGAATATATTTTAAAAATCCTAATTATTTTATTAAAAAAAATTCTCGAAATTTCATTTTATATGGAAATTATAATATATTTCTATATAATATCATATACTCATTTGGAAAATCATCATTTATATCGTTAATTTTGTTTTTTCTTACTTCTTCTTGATATTTATCATTGATATCATTTCATTTAGAAAAAATTGATTAAGATTTATGTATGTTTATTAAATTATTATCATCAAAAATGATTTAATTCATTATTATCATTTTAATCCTTATGAAATGGCCTTTTGTTATTTTTTGAGTCTAGATTGTGAAACCTATTTCTTTCCTATTGATTTTATCCTATTTATGTTTTATGTATGGTTTCTTTTCATAGTTTGGAATATATATACATGTATATACTTGGATTTTCATTATGTGATGGGTGGTCCTATAATTATATCGCCCTTACAACCAATGGATAATGTATTTATATCAAGAGATACCTTTTATGGTGCATGAACAGTTTACATAGGCACACTATGTTATATTATGGGTGGGATTATAATTATATATCCATCAAATGCATTTTTTAAATAATTATATCTCATGAGATTTTACTCATAGGATTAGGGAGTGATCCAAATCCAGTATGGTTAATTTTTCAATATGTTTATGTTGATGGGGAGTAAACCAAATCTACTATGGGACTCTATCAACCATGTTTATTATAATATAGATTGAACCCATTCCAATGTTGGACTTTATTCACTATGATATTATGGTCATGTGAGAAAACCATAAATCATTCTTTTGGTGTCATAATTAATGGTAATTCCACAAATTATTTATTCTATGATCTTATGTTGACATTTCATTAGGCCATGTTTTATTTCATACCTCACACTATAATTTCATGGTATATGTAGGTTATTTTGATATTACATGTTCTTACCTCATGATTTTGGTTTTACACATGGTATAGAACATCCTTTTTGATAAGAAATGTTTTTCATGGTCATGCTTTCTTCAAATTATTTTTCTCTAACCACTATTGTATTTGTGATAAGGTTCCCTTACTAAGTGTCTGATCTATCCCTCTCTTATATTACTCCTTAATTAGTTATAAAGATAATTGTAACTTATGAGAAATATAAAAGGGGTTATAGAAGGGATTTATTAGGTATAAATGTTCCCATGATTGTAAAATAAGTATCTCGTATAGTTATTCTGTAAAGACACTAAACCAAAAGGTTCTCTAAGCGATATGAGATCATTGTGAGATTATTGTGAGATTTAATTTTTAAGTAATGGAAATTATTTAATATAAATAGATGTATATATTTAGTCACTAAATTTATCTTGATTACATCTAGGGTATATGACTCTTATTCAATCAAGGATTTTGGGAAGTTACATCCAAATATTATAGTTCTTCTTTCCATTATGGAATTTGATGTGATACTGGTAATGGATTTGCACTCCCAACATAGAGCCTGTATAAATTTTCAAAAATGGTAAATCAATTTACATATCCAAAATCAAACCATGATAAAATTATAATTCAAGTATGATGACATAATCCCTTTCAAAAAAATATTAAGCAAAAGACTTAATACCTAATAATGAGGGATAATTTAGAAAATTACTAGGGAGGAACTAAATAATTAAAATGTGATAATTATATGAGAATATGATTATTTTTTAAAATTAATTAATTGACCTTTCCTTTGAATCTAATGTTGATTTTTCAATCAAATTCATACATAGTTTTATACCTATATAGAACATTCCTTATAGAATGAAGCCATTGAATTAAAAAAATTGAATTAGTGGGTATAAAAAAATTGGAGGAGGGTTTTATATGATAATGTGCTTTTCCAGGGGGTTTACTATTACTATATATAAGGAATATGTTTTCTTAATTACACCTTTAAATTCATTATCATGAACATTATAAGATAACGATAAAGAGAAAATTTCATTTACACCATATTGATGATTTATTTGATCCAAATAGAGGATATAAATAATTAAAAATGATGGATCATTGATCTGGATACTATAAATTAATGGTAAAAGGATAAGATATTCCCATCATAGACATCAACACAAGATATTAGCACAAAAAATCATAGTGATTCTATTTTGGATTTTAAATGACCCTTATAGCTTTATGGATTTTATGATAGAGACTTTAAATATTACCATGATTTTTTTTTTGTTTTTATTAATTATATTATTGTATATTCCAAGTGAAAATTATTACATAAAGGTTATTTATGGATTCTATTGAAAACCATATTAAAGGAAAAATTGGATTCCAAATTCAAATTGTTTAAATTTTGTCTATAAAAAGAAACCTTTGGGGAACATGTAATCACATAATAAGGTGTATTCATGGATCCTTTAAATACAAACATGATTGATGAATGGTTCAAACAAGCCATTGTGATAGAGATCTATAGTTTTCATATATTATAAGGATAAATTAAATGTCTCTTGAAAAATTCCTAATGTTTTAAAACATACTAACCAAGTTAACATAGATGATAGAAAAGTTTCTATTTATAGAATATTATGAAGATAGCTTTAAGGAGCTTAAGAAGAGGTTTTTCACAACCAATGTAATTAAACAACACTATAGTGGAAAAGGGTTTGTCATATAATTGGATCATTTAATAAAGGGATTATGATATTTCCGTATGAAAAAATAAATTTTGTTTTCTTATATCACATATCGATTAAAGAGCCACAATAAAAATGATCTAACTCATTATCAAGAGATAAAACTAATATTTTTTAATTATATATTTTATAGAATTATCTCTACATTAAAAATTGTGACATATATATACTAATAATAAAATATTAAATTACACATTTAGATAGAAGTAGTTTTATATTCTTTATAGTCTATGGTTGTAGTCAATTAATGATTATGATTACTCAATATGTTATCATCTTGGGAACGAAACAAAGTGGTCGATGTTCTGACCAAAAAGGACTCATTCCATAATGAGTGTTGGTAAGGAAAAAATATTTATGTATATTCTATGAATTTATATAGAAATAATAAAGTATGGAATGAAATATAAAATTTTCAATATCATTACTCAACCATCCATATATGTTAAGATCAATAGTTCTATAATAATGATATATATATACAAAAAATGTTTCAATTATTTAACATTTTAACATTGATAGAGATAGAGATTTAATATAGTAACAATTCACTTATTACCCATCAATTCCATAATTGAATAATGATCTTAGGGTTGATTTAAAAATCTCATACTTCTATATTATTCTAGGAAGAAGGAAAAAAGTGTGAGATATTAAGAAGCACTTCTGGTTGGAAAACATGAACTGGGATATTGAAGAGTATACATATCGACAGTTGGTATTACAACAAGTAAATTTTGAACATAAAAAATATAAGTAGAAAATTAAACCATTACCTCTACAATTATATAATTGGAAGAACATTATTATATATTTTTTCATTAGTATTTTATGAATCTCAATGGAAATAATTTAATCTAGGTAGTGGGGATTTACATACAAAGTTGAATCACTTCATTAATATTCAATAATATTTCTCACTTAACAAAATTTCCATATTATATATAAAGTAAGTGTTAAGGATATATATAGAGCTAATTTTAATTATCTCTCATCTACATCCTTTTCTCATATCAATATTTTGGATAATTATTTAACAATAATTAGATATCGAGAAGAAATTTACCCTAACATATCATTTTCAAAATCTATGGTCAATCTGAAAAATACTTTCAGGATTTTAATGATATGATATGATATTGCTTGAAATATTTCAGATAATATGCGATAATAATTTTCCTCTATTATAGTTGATATATAATAACACTTTCCACTCTAACATATAAATGAAATTATATACAAATCTATATGTAAAAATATATAGAACATTGACATGAGGGGATGAGGTTTTAGAGAGGATTTTATTGGGGATCAATCATCATCATGAAATGAAATAAAATAATCAAAACATTAAAAAAATCAAATTAGCAGAAATTTTACAAGGTAGATATAATGATAATAATCAATGAGATATGGGGTTCGAATTCGGTGAAATATTATCCATTTGGATATCTCCTTGGATGTGTGTTAAGAGATTAATGAATAAGGAAAATATAGCCCCTAGATACATCAATAACTATGAGATTCAGCATTATGTTTCTACTACATTTTATCACATAAAAATCCATTATACCCCCCACTTGTGTATTATGTGTTCCATGTATCACTATTTGGGATGTACATACTAGATCTCTCAAGTGTTATCAACTCAGATGCTGTGAAATTGGAACATGATATCTCTAATAAGGAACAACTAGTAAGGATATTATTTTTAAAATATTATATTTTGTAAAACAAATCCACCCACAAAGTCATGTTTTTTTGGGGAAATAATAATTTTAAGGAAGCGACATGGTATCCCAAAGATGTAATCTGAAAAAATTACCCACATTGTTTTCTTCTATGTATTGAATTGTCAATGGATAAATTATTCTGGAGGGGGAAGAATGTGACACCCTTATCTTATAATCATAAAAACAATTATAAAGCAATGATAACTTATTTTGAACACAAAATAAAACAACAAATAACATTGCCACAGAATTGAGGAATAAAATATAAAATGAAATAAATTATAATATTTACAAATAAAACAAACATTGAAAAAGTAAAAATGTAATAAAACCATATATAAATAAAATTACCAAAAAATTGAAATATTATTCATCCATATCTACCTTAAAAATCATACCATAGATAATAACTATAAAACAAATATAAAAATTATAAATATGAAAAACATAATTATCAATTAAATGATATAATAAGATGAGTGGTTCAGATAAAGTTTGTGCGGTTATATATAATAATATAATATGGTAAATGTATATATATGTTAATTAGTCTTATATAGAAATTGAGATTATATGAATATTGATACCATTATTAAAAGAAAAAAAAATTGTTAATGAGATGAATTATAGGTATGATTTTATTAAAATTTTATGATTGTAGCGTAGTCGTTAAATTGGCTAGTTTGAATAGAATTAACCGCATAATGAATTCTATATAGAAATGGGAATACATAACATCAATTAGTAAAAGTATTTCTTATGAGACCAATTTTTCAATCATTTAAGGGAGTTAGGGTAATGACCTTAAAATTTTTAGGTGGTTTATTTCGTTATTTTTTTCCTTTAATAATGTATTTTGAGTTATGATTTTGTTAGGTGAAGTATCAAGTAGCTTCTAGTTGGTTTTAGGGGTTTGATAGGCCTTCATATGGGAGAATGGTTTTTATAAACCATGTGTCTTTCTATATGTAACTATGTATCTTTTTATAGGGGAAAGTAAGTGTTACCCAGTTGTTTCATAGTTAATTATAACCATGTGATATTTTTCAACAAACAGTGCAACTCTAAACAGAAGTAAAATCCCTATTGTGGAATAGTTTACAACACTATGTTTCAAAACCATGTGGTTACCCTAAATAGGTATTGATACTTACTTTATTAGTGAATATTATAGCGAACCATTCAACCAAACTATGCATGTAGAATTAATTAATCCAATAATTTAAATTTTGACATAATGACCTCGAGAAACACCTCATTTTTTCACCCATGCCTAGGTATCTCGAACCTCGAGAATCTAAAGGATATTCCTAGAGAGTTCCTACCCCCTCTAAAAATATTACATTAATCTGATGTAGATATATTAGACCTATGAATTTTAAGGTATGTGATCATTTATTCTAAATTATTTATGTTCTTATGATACCTTCTCTATTCTCCATTATAAATACCACATGTTTGGACTATCATGGTCTGATCTAACAATTTTTACATGATCAAATGATTTTCCTTCTATATTTGAAGAAAAAGGAGGTTGAAATAATGTTTTTATAAACAAATCATGAATTGGTATAGATATTCTTATCATTTTGAATCTCATTGGCTAAGTATAAATTTATCATAACACTTGACATGTTCTTCTTTATGAATCTTCCCTCTATAATCCTTGCATAATGTGTTGGAGATGATTCTAGGGATCATATGTGTGAGATTTGTACTTATGTGGTGAACCTTGATGTTAGTCTTTGATATTATTAAGGTACAAAATTTATTACCATGTTACACAAATTTTATATAATTGTAGGATGTGAAATTATTGTGTGTGTGTGTGATTTATGATACCTTTCATGATATAGCATTCTTAGGGATATGTAGATCATGAGACCTTTTGTGATAATACATGCACGTGCAAGTGTTTGTGTGTCTCATGAGGCCTCTTTTTATAACATATTTTTCATGTGTATAGATAAAATAAATTCTTTCCTTAACTTTTGTATATATGTATGTGTATGAACCTATAAATTTTAGTATATGGTATAAAAATGATAGAATGACCCATCATGGCTAGTTAGTACCTTAGATTGGTAGCATGTACAATGTAAAATGAACTTATTATGGTGGGTATAGAATGATATATGAAATAGTATGTTGGCCATTAGTCCTAACCATTGTTTGTAAGTGGATCATGATGGGCTTGTGTCCTAGCCTAACATAGTTAGAAGAACATGAGGGCCTTGTGTTCCATCCCTAAATTGTTAGCGAGGCATCATGACTATATGGTATAACCCAAGACATGATGGCCTTGCATAATCTTTTCAGAATTACATTACACTAATGGATTATTCTGATATTCATAAAACCCATAAATAACTTTTCTTCCAACTTGTAGTTCATGTTTCTAGGACCATGCATTTTGGAATCTTGGTTATTGTAAAATGACCTAACATGTGACTTTTTGTTTCTTTTCATTTTATTTTAAATCATTGAAAACACATTTATATAAATATTTAACTTATTTTAATGAGGAATTGGTGTGTCCTGCTAGGTATAGACTCACACCATACAAGTTAATATAAATTCACATATTTACATTGTGCTCCATGATATAGAAAATGGAAAGGGCCATGTGTTGGTGAGTTTAACTAGAGGAGCATGGAAGATGGGTGGAGTTATAATATATTATATATTAGTAGTCATGGCATGTATTATCATCTTATATCATTTGTTTCTCAATTTATTGACTTCAATTGTTTGGTTATTGGTTTTCATGAATGAAATTTTTATACAATATGGTTTAGTTATTCACTTTCATTGTATTTTTATCCTACTTTATTATTTTTTCAACATGTTATGTTTTGGTTGAAAATATTTATTAAGAGAATAATATACATAATTTTTTATTTAGTCTCTCACTACTGGTAAGAAGCCTCTTGTATTTTGGAAGTTTGGCATGAGTCCATATGAAACTCTATCTCAAAATGGATGAATCGAGTTGGAGTGTAAAAAAATATCATCATAGCTCCATTCTATTATATGGTATGGGGGTTTGGTAGAAGGAATATAGGATTTTTGGGAAATAAATAGGGAATTTAGGCATGTTCAAGTCCATCTTATGTCTAATAGACATTCAATATTTCGAGGAATGTGGGATTTCATTTATGGATTATGGTTTTACAATTTTCCATTGATCATAATTTTTGTTTTCCAGTCAAATTTTATGGGATTTTTTTGATTTCAGGAATCATAAATAGGTGAATAGGTTCACATGTCACGTGACTATTTTATTTTCATTCATAAATGTTAAATTTACTAATTCTTAGTCATACTCCAATTTTTGTGACCTTATGATGTATTTTTACTAAAATTTAATTATTTTATCTTGAGAATTATATTTTTAGTTATATGTACATAACTATGACAAAAATATAGTTACTAGAGACTTTGGTATAGGATGTGGAAAATATATGGTGTTGAGATTTATAGTTATAGGTATCCTCTTTGGATGTATTTTTCTATAGTGGTCTTTATGTGGGTTCTTATTAAAATATTAGGTATCATTTATATTATATATTTTAAAGGTGTGTTCATGGGATTTATGTCATTTCATATAAGTTTTCTATAATGATATCGTAGGGGACCACCTAAAGATGTGGGTCATAGTTCTCCTATCATGGAAAATTATTCTACTGCAATTACGGTCATGTAGAACAATGTGTCATAGTATCCACTCATTATCTCTCTAGCATTCATGGAAACCAAACCAATTTAGGATGGAGTCTTTTGGTTGGTTCTTATTTAGAGAAATAGAATCCCATTGGATACTAAAGATTATATGGAGGTCCTTGAAGGAATTTTTTATTTGGTAAAGGCACTTGGAGAGTGGAAAGTGAAATTTCCTATATATATGATATAGGGAACTATGAAGATATGTGACTATATTATGAATTGGAAAAAAACGTATGCGGTTTTTAATTTAGGAGACCTTCAAGGACAAATTAATTTTGTATTTGTTTCAAAATAAGTATAATTTGGATAGATCGTAGGAGTTCATGGAACACTACTGGGGAATGATGACAATGATTAATTTTTCTACTAAAATACAATATTTTTTTGTTTTTCTCCACTTTTAGTCGGGATGAGGCATTGAAATCCCAAAAGTTTGAGAGTTTATTATGGCATGATTTAAGGAGTCAATTGAGGAACCTTGACATGAACATATAATTTATACATGATAAAAAATGGTTCATACCTGATTTTCAAAATTGTGTGTCCAAACCATGCTCGTGACCCAAATAAGAAATTTCTCATGCATGGTAGGCACAAGTTTTGGTAAACAGCGAACAAGAAATTAATTAAAATGAAAATTCTTATTTTGACCTAGTAACTCTTTGTAACCCGTGATTCATCCTACCAAACCTTGAGATATTAAACCTCTGGACTCTAGTATATCATCATGGAATGACCATTCCCTCTAGAGAAAATTTTTATATTAACCAGACACATCATACTTTGGTATTTCAATGTAAGCAATCATTTATCCATTATTATTCATGTGATTCCCAGAAATTATCTCTTTTCCTTTGAAAATACCCTTTATCTAGATTGTTATGGTCATATCTAGATACTATGACATGTTTTAATCATTTCCCATCTAGATTTGAATAAAATAGAGGTAAAAACCTAGTTTTCTCTTAATCGTTATCAGATTTTTTAAACTCGGAATATTATTTATAATTTCATTGGGTATGTGTAAATAGATACTATAAATTTACATGTTCTTATTATTATATTTTCACTGTATAATCCGAATGTAGTGAATTGTGAATGGTTATAGGGATCATATGTCAATGATCTTGATTCAGTTGGAAAATCCTACCATTATGCTATGATACCCTTATGGTAGGAAGTTCTATACAATGTTAAAATAATTATATATAATTGTAAGATGTAACATTATTTTGTGTGCATCTATTTCCCATGAGAATTTTTTTTATATAACAAGATTTTTTCTGTTTGTGTGGAATGTGATAACTTCCACGATAATATATTATTTTACATCCATATGTGTGGCCCATGAGATATTTTTTATTTTGATATTTTGGGTCTGTGTGTAGTTAAAATCTTTCCTTGATATAGAATACATATGTATATATGTGTATGTTACTGTTCACATCCATTACATAGTATCATATTATAAGGTAAAACCTTCATAGGTGGTTAACAACTTAGATGGATAACATGTGTGGTTGGATGTGTGAGGATTATGTTGGGGTATGTAATGATATATAGCAGTGCATGATATTTTTGAGGCACAAACAGGGTATCGCAGTGGTATATGATGATCTTTTGTCCTATCATAAGATAGTTGGTGAGGCATAATGACCTTGAATTCCACCTTGAGATAGTTAGTGGGAAAAATGACCCTATGGAATGACCTGGTTCATTTTGGAATTGTGGACATGTTAATAAATACCTCGGCCTTGTTGATTTTACAAAGATTCATGAAAATAATAATAAAAAATCTTCCCCTCCTACGTGGAGCCAAAATATGCAGGATCATGGTTTTTTAAATCTTATTTAGACACGGTGACCCAACCTGTGATTTTCTACTAATGAATTTACATTACTATCATTATAAATAGTTTTATATAAATATTTCACATATTTCAAGGATGCATTAGTGGTGTCCAACTAGGTTTATACTCATACCATACACATGAATCTAAGTTCATGTGAAAACATTAATGATAGGGATATTGTAATGGGAAAGGGACCCATAATACACTACTATGTGGAAGGAGTAGTACAGATGGGTGGAGTTATGATAGACATTGGGAGGAAGGTCAGGGAATCTTTTATAATCATCAATCTATTTTTTCATTAGTACTTTACTTATGTTAGCTGATTATTGGATATCTTATTTGAAATATTGATGAATTTTGATTTATACAATTACTTATCTACTATGTTTCTCTAATTTTATTATAACTTCCTCATGTTATGTTTTGGTTGGATATATGTACCAAGGGAAGAGTCCAGCCACATTTTGATTTAGGCCATTTGCACTTGTCAGCAGCCACTTGTGTATAGAGAGGATTGTATAAGGTAATATGTCACTCTATCCTAGACCTAGTAAATTGGGTAATGGTGTTACAAGTAGTATTGTTATTTTTTTCAAGACGGACCCCATGTTGAATCTCAACATGTATGGATTAATAGAAATCATCTTTTGTAGAATTTTAGGCTCAAGGAAATCACTATAATATCCCTAGTAATTGAATCCCAAATCATGACTATCACTATTTCCCATCATAACAATTAGTTTAATATAGAGTTCATAAGGGTTTTTTTAAGTATAACTTAGGATGTTATAAACATGTCATTCTTAAAGTAATAAATAATATAGATAGTTTCATTATTAGCTATATTTATATATATTAATAATTTCTCTAAAATTTTATGTTTAAATAAGAAATAAATTAAATTTGAATTTTTTTATAATAAATATGTATTGATAAAATTCAATTGATTTTTAATGAATAAATAATCAATTTTCTGTAATTAAGAATAAAATCTTTTAATCATTAAAAGATAGATTTTTTTAATAATTTTTTTATATATCATATTTTTTTTAAAATAATTAAATTAATCTATACCATAGAATTATTTTAATGAAATTTATTTTAAATATATATAAAAAATTATAATTCATCTATGTATTATTAATTATAAATGAATAAAAAAATTATTTCATTCATAAAAATAAATTTTTTATTAATATTTTTTTCACATTTTGCATTCTTATATTAAAATTAATATTTTTCACTTTAAGAAATTGAATCATATAAATTTGATATCATATTTGAAATTTGTATTTACAAATTATTGATAATTTAAATTTCATTTTTAGGCATAAATACAAGATTCCAATGTAAGAATTGTATTATCACAGTAAAGGAAAAATATGGTAAAAGGTTTAAATTAATGGGGGGAAGTCCTTTCATATCACAAAAAAATATCTATAAATAATTTTATGATATAATTATCTACCCCTATATTATGTCAAATATTTGTTCACTTTGGATCCACTTTTCATGAGAATTTTTAATCTTTATTCATTAAGAAATGGGTATTTGTGAAAATGCCACACAAGATCTCTAATTAAACTAACCCTCCCTTACCCACATTATAAGATAAATTTCCTTTGGAATCATTTTGAATAAATTCCCAAATTAACTCCCAAAAAATCATATACCACCTCTTGAATCCTCTGATCAAAAGGATTCCCAAATCATCTACTTCTAAGAGGCACTCTAAGAGAAGATTCATATCTTAAATAATTATTATACACTCCCTATCGATTTATTCGTTATAATATTCCTACAACTATTATAAAATTGAATTTACTAAATTAAAAAAAACAAATATTCATCTATATATCTAATATTATATCTATATAATGATGTATTCACATTTATTTATTCATTATAACATGTTCTTATTTGACTCAATTCTACCACCTTCATGGACAAAGTTATAATTAATATATCAACAATAATTAAGAAAAAATAAATAATAGTAATATTATTTAATAGTTGTGAATTTAATATGTTTTTCTAATCCTGTAATTGTAATAAATACATGTGTATTCATCAATATAATCAATTCATTATATTGAGTAAAAATTCACAAAAATGGATTTTAACTTCTCTATATGAATCATCACCATATGTTCCATAATAAAAAAATAGGAATTGATAAATATATGAAAAAATATATGTAACCTACATGACCATTATATATGTGATAGAGACATAAGTAGGGATCAAGGACTAGAAACTTTTATGAAAAATATTGCATAGATCCAACAAGACAATTGACACCTGAATATTAATTGCAACATAAAATGATTAATAAATGAGAAATAAGAAATTATTATTTATTTGAATTAAGTAACATAAATATAAAAGAAATTATGATTTATATAAATAATTAAAATTAATTTATAATACATGATGATAGAGCATGTTTGACTAAGAAGAAATCTATGGAAATGGTTTTATTGAATCAATTTCTATTTTGTTGGGTCATAATATTTATTCTTTGAATATGCTCTTTTATAATTGTTATATTATTCAATTTATCTATTCCATATGGTATTTCTTCTTTATCTATGGTGTAAATCCATTTTCATGTAAAAATATTATTTTTTGATGGATTTATTTCTTAAAAAAAATATAATGGTAATAATAATTTTCACCATCTCCAATTTTATTTTTTCGTCCATATTCACATTCATTCTTACTAAACAAAATATTTTTTTTATTTTTAAATGAAAAAATCTTTTATATCTTCTACTCTTTAAATTTTTCTTCATCTCATGGAAATATTAAATTTTATTATACATTTATTAAAGTGGGTTTTCTCTAAAACTAACTAAAAATCCTAAACATTCTTTTTTTTAACTTCTATATATTTTCATATCCCACCCCACATTAAATTATATAAAAGTATTTCTTTTTAAGTTTCTATTATTGAAAACTATTTTAAAATAACTTTTCCCAAAATTATTTTAGTCCACTTCTTGAAAATAATCTTTTGAAAGTGGCTTTTAATTTCATTATTTTTTTGAAAAGGTTAAAAATGTTTTATAAAAAACATGTACAGATTTTACATCCATTTTACTCTCTATCTATAAAATGTCTACCACTTAATGGATTTAATTTAATGAATCTTACTTTAATAAATTATTATATTTACATATTCTAGGTGATTGTATTTTTATATCAACTATAGAAATATATTATTTCAACTAATTGGATATAATTTGAGAATATATATAACCCTTATTATTTAAATGTAATTTTTTATTAAAATATATAATTTATCACATGTGAAACCCTTATGTATGGTTTATAATTATTGGACCGGTGGGTCCAATTTCACCCTAAAATGCACTGGGTCCAATTGTATATTTCTGGAGACAATTATTTTATTCATATAGAGAATTAAGGTTATACGTTTTCACATCATTATTCATGGGAATGATTTTAGTTATGTTTCCTCATAACTTTATTCTTGTTTATGGTTTCTATTAGATTTTCTCAAAACATTATGATTATATATGATTTTTGTTATTTATTTTCACATTATTATGATTTCACATGATTATTGTTCTAGCATATTATTATGTTTTATCATGTTTCCATATTTTTCTATTTTTATATATAAATTATTTCATCAATATACCCTTTAGATTATTTATCTTTCTATCCTACTATATGGATTATGACAACCCTGATCTTTTATTACACAACTAAAACATGATTTATTACCTAAAATTATTTTGGTATAACATATAAGATCGAGAGGCCTAGTGTCTTTGGGGCTTAGTATCATTACATAAAAACATAAAACATGAAATACAACATATTTATTTCAAACTTCTTTTACATGACCACTGCATTCCCTTGTACTTAGCATTTCATGGGATAACCCGAGGACATGCATAAGAAAAGGGTGATCTATAAAGCCCAGTAAGGGAGTAATCATGGAATAACATGAGAAATACAATACAAGTTAGAAAATATGAATATAAATATATCACAATATAATCATAAACATAAATGCACGATAAATCATGATAATAATAACATGGAAATGTGGCAACAACACTTAACATGGAATTAGCGTGAGCCAAGGCTCATTGCACATGGAGCATGGGAAAACCCTCATTGCACATGAAGCATTAGTAAAACTAATTGCACTTGAATTAGCATGAGTCAGCACCTATTTCACATGACATATCAAGATACTATACATTACCCAATGCATTGGATCTCTATAAGGGTGCACACTTCTTAAACATTTTCATTTAATCCATAAGTGTCCCACATGGATCATAAAACATTGAATCATTCAACATAATATTTTATTCCATGATAAAAGAATGTGAAATATATACATGAAACTCTATAATAAATATGTAAATGTGAATAAAGGTGAATACCCTTGATAGAGAAATGGGCATGGTATTCACTACACAATGACTCTGGCTTGAAAATCACGGTGCAATTTCGGTAGCATAACGGTGTGACATAAGAACTCATAAAAATGGTTGATGAGATAGAAAGTGGTGTCTCATCATATTTACATTACCTGGATAGTAATGGGTTAATATAGATACATGTCCAAACAAATTTCATGGAATTTATATTCATGATACAAAATAATTGCTCGAATGTAAATGAGGAGAGAGAAATTCCTTTTGGAATTTCGGCATAGTAACAGGTTTACATGGGAGGCATTTAATGAGGGAGAAAGGGGTATCCCATAATTAAAAAATAAAGAGGGTAGTATGGTGGAGCTGAAAACCCATACCCCAACATTTATAATTGAAAATAAAAAATTCATAACAATTTAAAGAATATTGGACAAAAATGAGAAAGGAAGGAAAAACCTTACTTTGAAGTGTTCTTCAAAAGGCTTGAGAGAGGCTTCAGAGAGACCTATTTAGAGTTTGGTGTACGTTGGAAGGATCCTAGAGAGATGGTGGAATAGGTAAGACAAACTCCAAAGGCTTTGAGTGAGGAGGAAGTGGGTGCGTGGGTGGTTTATATAGCAAAGGTGAGGGAATTATTTATTATTTAGGTTTGGGACACCTCACATTAAACTAATCCAACCCACAATCCAGACAATGGTTTTTGCCCATATTTTTTGGAAGAGGTAAGTGTAAAAAAATATTTTATATGGGCATAGTCCAAAGTTCTTAAAATAATGGGGTTTCTTATGTGGTGGTGAGTCACACTCCCAATGAAAACAATTCAAAAATATAAAATGTTTATTATGTATTGAAGGGTCCACTAAAGCATTGTAAACTAAACCAAAAAAACCAAAAATCACATTATTTAAATTTTGAAACATATATTTGCCGAACATAAAGTTAATATTATTTTATCACATCACTATATGGTCATTATGATGTCATAAAACACATTATATATTTAAACGGTATTTAATTTTTACCAAAAAATTTGACTGTCTCAGAAAAATATGAAAAATTCACCATTGGATAATTTTGACATCATGATTCCAGAAATAATATTAATTTTATCTATATAGTTTTATAAATATGTTAATTTTCACTTTTAAAATTAAAACCAACATTTATCGAAAATTCATGGGTTTGGACAAAAATGGCTTTCAAACCTTAATAAAAATTATAATTGCATTCATAAAATTAAACGATCATTTATATTTAATAAAAATTAATTTAATAATAATAATAATATTTTAATAAAATATTATTTAATTCAAATATCCATTAATTCATCAATATATATTTTTTAGTTTAACATTAACTAAAAATATTATTTGTGCTTTAAAAACTATTTACAAGGTAACTATAATAAAACGAAAGTATATCCATTATTATATACAAAACTAATGTACATAACCATAGTACTAAGTTCTTGTTACATAACCCCTTATAACTCCCAAAAAGACAGAAGAGTAAGGTGTGTGATGGTGACAGACTCATGGCGTGGCTCGGATAACATTGCTCAGGTGGTAATATCTATCAACTTCCACTTCACTCATAGGCAGTCCTGCTCAAGCTTAACATATTCAATCTCAGATTGGGAATGGTCAATAGTGAATCCCAAAGACACAACCTCCTCTCCAGGCTCATACAAATGGGCTTTGTATGGGGCATTCCTACTAGATGAGGTCATCGCTTCCTTTTTCTGAGTGAATTGGATTATTTAAAACCCTATATTCATACTAATCATGTGATCACAGTTCACAGAAATATTAGCAATGGTCACAATTCTTAACATAAAACCAAATAAGTTTACATTATATATAAACATTTTACATAAAGAGACATTTAATTAGAGAAATAGTGATTTCCATTCATGAATGTTTGGGTTATTACAATATTCCCCCCTTAAAGAAATTTTTCACTCTAAATTTCCTTTTCCCACATTAAAAAGGATGTGGGTAAATCTGCTTCATTATTTCCTTATATTCCCACGTCTCTTCTTTGAACTTTTGGTTTCACCACAACACCTTGATGAGGGGCATTGTCTTATTTTGTAGAACTTTTTCTCTATGATCTATGATCTTCATTGGTTGCTACTCATAAGAAATATCATCATATAATTATACCACCGCGGAAGAGAGTACAAGTAAATGGTTTGGTATGTACTTCCTTAAGAGGGATACATGAAACACATCATGTACTTTGGAAATGGTAGGTGGAAGTGCTAGTCGATATTCCACAACCCTTACACGATCAAGAATCTTGAAGGGGCCAATGTACCTTGGACTTAAATTCCCTGTCTTTCCAAACCTCATGACCTTATTCCATGGAGATATGCATAAAAATACCATGTATCAAACATTAAACGCAAGGTATCATCGACGGTTATCTGCATAAGTCTTCTATCAACTCCAGGCTACCTTGATGTGTTGTTGAATGGTTTTCACCTTCTCTATTATTTCTTCGACCATTTCTGGTCCAAGCATCTTACTCTCACTAACCTCATCCCAACACGCCGGGGTTATGCACATTTTCCCTTAAAGGGATTCATATTGTTCCATTTGGATGCTTGAGTGGAAACTGTTATTATAAGAGTACTCAACCTGAGGAAGATGTTGATCTCATCCTCCTTTAAAGTCCATTGAGCATGCTCCCAACATGTCCTCAAGCGTTTGGATTGTTTTCTCGGATAGGCCATCAGTTCGAGGATGATAGGTCATACTGAAGTTCAGTTTAGTATACAAAGCATGTTGAAGACTCTTCCAAAACATAGAGGTGATTCTGGGATCTCGATGGGATACAATAGATAGTGGTACTCCATGCAACCTTACCAATACCCTGATATATATCTATTCCATTTGATCCAATGAGAAATCCTCCTGAATAGAAATGAAGTGTGTAGCCTTTTTAAGATGTTCCACAAAAACCCAGATTGCATTGTTGCCTTTGGATATATTTGGAAGTCCGGTGAGAAATTCCATCGTGATGTTCTCCCATTTCAATTCTGGTATGGGAAATAGTTGCATCATCCCCTTAGACTTCTGCCTCTCTACCTTCACTTGCTGACACACCAGTCAATTTGATGTATATTTAGTGATCTTTCTATTCATATTATCCTACAAATAATGCTCTCAGAGATCTTGATACAACTTTGTGTTTCCTTGGTGAAAATAGAAATTTGAACTATGTGCATCATCAAAAATTTCACTCTTCAGCTCCGGACATTATGGAACACATAGTATTTTCCCAACACTTATAATTCCTTCTTCAATAACATTAAACTCAGAGGATTTCCATTTTCCAATAGCTTACACTTTTTCCTGAATACCCACATCATTATTTTGATCATCCTTTAACATTTCCAAAAGTGACGGTTGAGTAGTCATTTGGGAAAGGATTGATGGTGTTCCCTTTTTTATAATTACCATGTCCATCTTCATCAAATATAAGATGATTGGATCCTTTTAAATTATCATCAATGATAAAATCTATGGGTCCTTTCAACTTAGGGCATCCACCACCTTGTTTAATTTCCCAGGGTGGTAATGGATTGATCATTCAATGTCATTGATCAGCTCTAGCCATCTTCATTGGAGCATGTTCAACTCATTCTATGTGAATATATACATGGGGTTCTTTTGGTCTATATATATTTCACACTTCACCCAAAATAGATAATTCTACCAAATTTTCAAATTGAATATCACTACATCCAACTTGAGGACATGTGTTGAATAGTTCTGTTCATGAACATTCAATTACCTTGAATCATTGGCAATGACTTTGTAATTTTGCATCAACACACATCCCAGGCCCTTCTTTGAAGCATCACTGAATACCACCAAATTTTCTCCACTTGTGGGTAATGTGAGAACGAGCACAGTGATAAGCCTTATTTTCAACTCCTTAAAGCATTCTTCACAATCATCACTCCATGAAATATTTACTCCATTTCGAGTTAGCATGGTAAGAGGGTCATACAATCATGAGAAATTTCTCGCAAATCATCGATAATATCCAAATAGCCCCATGAAGCTATGGATATCTGTTACCAATGTTGGCCTCAGCCATCCCTCAATTGTGGTTATTTTGGAGGGATCCATAGATATCCCATTGATTTTGATGCTATGGACCTATATCGAGACCACCTTCAACTAGAACTCACTATTTTTATACTTTTCATAGATCTTCTCCTTCTGAAAGGTCCCTAGTACAGTTCTTATATGCTTCTCATGATCCTCCTTGGTTTTGGAGTATATCAGAACATCATCTATAAATACTACCACAAATTTGTCGAGGTATTCTCTAAATACTCTATTCATCAATTCCTTGAATATTTTTAGAGAATTAGTGAGTCCTAAAGTAATTATTATAGATTCATAGTTCCTGTATCTTGTACGAAAAGCAGTCTCGCGGATATCTTCTTTCTTGACCCTTACTTGATAATATCTGGACCGCAAATCCACATTGGGGAAGTATTGTGCTCCACACCGCTGATTGAAAAAGTCATCAATTCATGGGCGAGGATACTTGTTCTTTATTTCGGTTTTTTTAAGCTTGCGATAATCAATGAAAAGGCGCATTGTCCCACCCTTCTTCTTGATGAACAGGACTGGTTCACCCTATAGTGAAGCACATTGGAATATAAATCCTTTATCCGGATTCTCCGGTATTTTTTTATTCATCTCCTCAAGCTCCGTAATAGCCATTATATATGGAGTCTTGGATATTGACAATGCCCTAGGTATTAGATCAATTGATAATTCAACATCTCTTCTAGGAGGAAGACCAGGAAATTCCTCGGGAAACACTTTAGAAAATTCCCTCACAATAGGCATGTCTTCTACGATGGTTGCCTCCTTAGACTCAATCATTTGAGCAAGATACCCATGCTCATAGGCAGTAATATTCACACCTGAGATGATGGTTCTAAAAAAGTTTCATCTTCCACCTTGAACTTGTAAAGAATCGGGGGTCGATTATCCACATGGAGAGTGATTTCCCTGTCATGGCAATTTATGTTTTCTCTATATAAGGAAATCCAATCCATGCCAAGAATTACATCAAATTCTACTAGAGGGAGTATGAAAAAGTTCGTTGGGAAGTTTAATCCCCATATTATGACGGGGGATGAGTTATATTCATGGGATTTAATGATTTCCCCATTTCCTGTACTCACTGACATCTTCACATCCATGACTTGTGGTGGTGCTAAGATTGTTCTACTAATCTTTCAAGATATAAAAGAATGCATAGAACCTGAATAAAAAGTTGTGTTTTCTATTCTTGAACGAATAACTAGTGCACCTATCACCACTTCATTTTTGGGGTTCACTTAGGCAGAACTGATGGAAAAAGCTCACCTTTTTTTCTTTGGAGGTTGTTGGTTGCCTCCAAAAATCATTGGCTTAGGGCACTGATTTTCAATATGCCCTGGTTATTTGCAGTTGTAGAAAGGAACCACGCATTGAGGTTAAAATGGAGCATTCCTATACTCTATCGCAGGCACGGGGCTTTTGCCGACATTTAATAGCTAGGTGACCGTTTCTTCCACAACTAAATCATTCCCTCGTCCCCGTCAGGACATTTTTGGGGTGCTTCTTTCTACACCTTTGTCAAGGGGGTACTGGGTCTTCGTAGCATCGTTGGATTCGTCCATCGGACCGCTATAATTGAAGTCCACCTTATGCTTCCCATCCCTATGATAACCCTGCGATTATCTAATCTCCATTTCAACATTGATGGTATATCGGTCAATTTACTCATAGCTGTTGAAGTCACGGATCAGCAGTGCTTTCCACAGGCTAGGTTTCAGCCCACCAAAGAAGTGTTCAACCTTGCATTCGAGGGTATCGACAAAGCTGGAAGTGTATCGTGTAAGCCATGTGTTTTTTTCCTCATATGCTTTAACAGATTCATCGTCTTTTTTTCTTGAATGAAAGGAAGTCCCTTTCCATCTTAAGCCAGAGGGTGCACGAAAAATATTTACCCAAAAACATCTTCTGAAAATCCTTCCATTCCAATACCTTGATATTCTCCTCAGGCTTCATATTTTTGATCGACATCCACCATTGATCAGCTTCACCATCCATATGATAAGAATCCAATAGAACCTTCTCTTGTTCAGAACATTGAATGATGGACACGATCATTTCAATGGATTTGATCCATTGTTCAGTGATTGAGGGATCAGATGATCCACTAAAAGTAGGAGGCCTTTGTATCATGAAGCTATCGATAGAGACTTGTTTTTTCTTGGGGGGGGGGGGGTTAAACATTTCCCTTAACCCATGTTTCTATTGAAATTTTGAGTTTTCTGAGAGGTAATCATGACAATGTTCATGATTCCCGCTCCCATTGGATTGGGTGTCTCATTAGTATAGTCATCTTATTGATCTTTCCATTCGTTGTTAGCCTGATTCATCCTATTATCAGCCATTGGCTGGAATAAAATAAAATTTAGGGGTAACACATAAAGGGTAATCCAAAAAAATCAGATGACTTATAAATAATATTTATTTCCTTAACATATGAATCTATTAGCTTCAGTCTATGTTATCCATGATATAATTTCTAACATATATTTTTAGGTAATTTTTTTCCCTTAATAATGCTTCATACTAAGCATGTGAATTTAAAAAATAATATCCCCTAGGTGTGTCGTATCCAAGAGTGCATCAAGGCCTGTTGTCGTGCACCAGTTCTTGTTCGAGTCTATCTCAATGTGGTGTTTTTGGGTTTTACCCCTTGCATACATATGTGCCAAAGCTGCCTCTACCTGCTCGTATCCAGACAGTGATGTATTTTCATGATAAACCACTTACACAATACTCACCAAAACATAGGGATATTTTTATTATACTTAGTCTTATCTCTAAATCTTTACTTGATTTTTCTAATCCTAATCCCAAAAATAGCTAAACCTATTCTCTGATACCAACTATAAAAAACCTGTACATTTATTTCCAACTAAAACGTGATTTATTACATAAACTTCATTTGATAAAACATAGAAGATCGAGAGGTATAGTGCCTTTGAGGCTTCGGATCATTACATAACATCTTAAAACATGAAATACAACATCTTTATTGAAAACATATTTTATATGACTACAACATTCCCTCATACTTAGCATTGCATGGGATAACATGAGGACATGCATAAAAAATGGTGAGATATAAAGCCCGAAAAGGGAATAATAATGAAATAACATGAGGAATACAATACATGTTAGAAAATAGGCATATCAATGGAGAACAAGATAAACATGAACATAAAGGCATGATAATGCATGATAATCATAACATGGAAATGTGGAAACAATACTTAGCATGGAATTAGCATGAGCCAAGGATTATTGTACATAAGGAATTAGTAAACTATCATTGCACATGAAGCATGAGTAAAAACTCATTGCACTTGAATTATCATGATCCAACAACCATTGCAAATGAGGTATCATGATACTATACTTTATGTAATGCATTCAATCGTTATAAGGGTGCACCCTTTTTATACATGTCATTCCATGCATAAGTGTGCCTCATGGATCAAAAAAACATTGAATCATTCAACATAATATTTTATTACATGAAAAAAATGTAATATATACACAAAAATATTTAAACAAAAATTAAATTTTCAAAAAGGTCAATACCCTTGATAGATAAATGGGCATGGTATTCACTATATAATGACTTTGGCTTGAGAGGCGCAGTGAAATTTCGGCAGCATAACGGCGTGACATAAGAATTACTAAAAATGGATGATGATATTGAAAGTGGAATGTCATCATATTTACATGACATAGACATTAAGGGGTTCATATATATTCTTTCCCAACAAATGTAATGGAATTTAGATTCATGATACTAAAGAATTGTTTTAATGTAAATGAGGAGAGAGAAATTTGTTTCGGAATTTCGGCGTAGAAACGAGTGTACATGGGAAGCATTTAATGACAGAGAAAGGGGTCTCCCACCTTTCAAAAATAAATAGGGTAGTATTGGGTTGGTTTGAAACCATACCCCAACATTTATAATTGAAATTAAAAGGTAATAATGATTTAAAGAATATTAGACAAAAATGAGAATGGATGAAAAACTCTTACTTAGAACTCTGCTTCCAAAGGATTTAAAGAGGCTTCATGAAAGCATGGGGCACCTTGGTAGGAGTCTAGATACACAAGTGCAGAGGTCGTAGGAACTCCAAAGGATTTGAGTGAGGCGGGAGTGGGAGCTTGGGTGGTTTTATATAGGAAAGGTGAAGCAATTCTTTATTATTTAGGTTTGGGACACCTCACATTAAACTAATCCAACCCACAACCCATCTCATAGTTTTTGCCCATGTTTTTAGGAAAAGGGAATTTTAAAACAATATTTTAGAATTCCAAAGTCCTAATTTCTAAAAATAATGGGGTTGATTATGTGGAGGTGAGTGACACTCCCAAGGAAAACAATTTAAAAATATAAAATGTTTAACAAGTATTGAAGGGTCCACTAAAGCATTGTAAACTAAATAAAACAAACCAAAAATCACATTATTTCAATTTTGAAACATATATTGGACGAAAATAAAGTTTATAGTATTTTATTACATCACTATATGGTCATTATGATGTCATAAAACACATTATATTAAAACGGTATTTAATTTTTACCGAAAAAATTGACTGTCTCAGAAAAATATGAAAACTTCATCGTTGGATAATTTCCACGTCCTGATTCCAGAAGTAATATTCTTTTTATCTATATAGTTTTCTAAATATGTTAATTTTAACTTTTAAAATGAAAACTCCATTTATCGAAAATTCATGGGTTTTAAAAAAAATGAATTTCAAACCTTAATAAAAATTACAATTGCATTCATAAAATTATAAGATAATTTATATTTAATATAAATTAATTTAATATTAATAATAATATTTTTCTAAAATAATATTTAATTCAAAAATCCATTAATTCATCAAAGTATATTTCTTAGTTGAACATTAAATAAAAATACTATTTGAACTTTAAAAACTATTTACAAGGTAACAATAATAAAATGAAAGTATATCCATTATTATATTCAAAAATAATGTACATGTCCATATTACAAGGGTATTGTTACATAACCCCTTATTACAGCCGCATAAGCCTGAAGAGTAAGGTGTGTGATGGTGACAGACACTTGGGGTGGCTCGGATAACATTGCTCGTGTGGTAATCTCTATCAACTTAAACTTCTATCGTAGGCGGTCTCGCTCGAGCATAACATATTCAATCTCGGCTTGGGATTGGTCAAGTGAGAATCCCAAAGACACAACCCCCTTTCTAAGCTCTGACAAATGGTTTTAATATGGGGTACGTCTATTGGATGAGGCCATCGTTTCCTTTGTCAGAGTAAATTAAATTTGTTAAAATCCTGTAATTATACAAATCATGTGATCACTGTTCAATGGATATATTCTCAAGGGTCAAAATTATTAACATAAGTCCAAAAAAATTGACATTTTATATAAAAAAATACATAAGAATACATTTAAGTAGATCAAGGGGGGTTTCTATTAATGAAATTTTGGGTTATTACATGGATAACTCATATGATTCCATGTATTTTTTAATTGTATATTTTTTCCATGTTTAATTTTTCTCACATGTTGATAATCTAAAACATTATCTCTCATTGATAGGTTTTTTACATACTTGGAATTTAATCTCACACTTTTTTATGTTTCCCATTTCCCAAGGGACAAATATGTAGGACAATGTTTTCAATGAAGTCATTTGTGTAGAATTTTGTCGGAGATGTTGATGAAATGATATGTCATAAAATAATAATGTAACTAATCTCCAAATACATTAAACCTTTGCCTTCTTGTATTGTTGTTTTATTTCTTATATGTAATGTTTAAATTATGGAATGAAATAAAATTTAAGATTTCTATGTTTGGGTCTCACTACTGGTAAGGCCATGTGGGTATGTTGTTAGAATTACTACATCAGATGCTTCTATATGGGAGAGGTAAAATCTATTGTGCCCCATTTCGAGTTATATTTAAAATAATTATAAAAATTTTATAATTATTTAAAAACACATAGTTAAAAAGGTAAAAAAAATATTTTAATTAGATTCAAATTTTGAAGTAATCTATTAATATAATATAAATTGAATTTTAAAAAAATGAATAAATGTGATAATTCAAATATTATATGAAAATATATACATACTAAATAATATATTAATTAATTTAAATATGATCAGTTGTAGAGTATCTTAATATTGGTATCAAAATATTTTCTAAATATTGAACAAATTTGAATTTTATACCCTAAACATCTATTAAAACATGATCAACTACCACCCTAAACCTAATTAATCGATTCATATAGTGATTATAACTTAGTTAATGAGTACTCATTTACATCATTACATGAAAATTTTAAATTTTATTAACCTATCATACATACATCTATTAAATAATTAATCAAAGTTTATTAATAACATATAAAAACATGATATGAGGAATCACAAATTTGAACTTTATTTTCTCAAAAATTCCACCACAATGTTATAAGAGAACACTTAAATGATATTTAAGGGTAGTTTGGGACCATCTAAAAATAATTTAAATGTGGTCTCTTTTGGTTTTCTATTGAAGTATTTAGGGACTACTTATTGATGGTTATTGTTAGTGGATAACATAGATCTTTTTTTCAATTACTATTATCACCAATAATAAATTCCAATATAAGGTTTCATAATTTTTATTTTTTTATTTTTTGAAAATATATCTGTATTTGGATAATTGTAGAACCAATGGGAAATGATAATTTTAATTTTATAAATGATCAAATAAATTTTCAAATGGTTCCATTAATCTTAGAATAGATTTATTACCTTCAATGTAAGTTTTTTGTCTATAATAGGAGTTCTAATTGTAAACGAAATGATTAATTACATATCATTAAAATCAATTCATAGTTTTAAGATAAAAATAAAAATTTCATAAAACCATAAATCAGATCAAAAAATTACTCAAGTAGTATCATTTGGGATGCAGAGTTTCACTGAACATAAACCTAATTTAATGGTGGACTTCTATCCCAAATTGATTACATTCCCCTACATATAGAAAATTTGTACTATTTAATCGTCATTTTGGATGACTTTTAAAAACAATGTATTTGATTTGGTTAGATTAAGGAGGTGGTCAATGTTTTCAATCTTGATCATGTATTTTATTTATCATGGTTATAGTTTAATATGATAATCATGGTGAAATACATTAATTAATAAAATCAAAAAAAATCCATTTAATCATAAATAACCATTAATAACATTATTATAAAATTTTAGTTATTTTAAAATCGTGAATTTTTGTAATATCGAAAATTTATTATAATATTATACGAACCAATTAACATTTTTTAAATAAAATAAAATTTCAAAAAACTAGATAAATAACAATTCTTCCAACTAATGTTTCTTAATGAATAATATTTATATAACAATTACTTACATATAATAAAATAATTTCACTAAAAATATAATATTTAAATTCAAGATAAATATTATGTTTTTTATATGAACATAAAAAATATCTCATCCAACTATTTTGATAAAAAAATAATTTTAATATAATATTCAAACAAAAAAGAAAATATATTTCTAATAAATTTTAAAATTTCATAAAAAATTAAGTAAGATACAATAGAGATATTGGTATATGGATACACATTTTTTGTATAAAAATTCAGATTTTAAAATCAATGCATATAAATTGTCAGAAAAAAATTATCTAAAAAATTAATAATTAAATAAATTATTTTAGCTAGTAAATATTCTAATGATCATATTAAACAATTATGTTACAATTTTTTGTTAATGAACTTAATAATAAAATTTAACATATTATTCATCATTTATTTAAATTTAAATAATGATTTTAATGATTTATTCTAAAACATGATGAATTGGAACCTAATAAAAAAGATTTATTAAGTATAATTATAATGAATCTATTTCTTGTCAAATATAACCTATATTTTCTATATCTATACCATGAAAAATGAAGCATATTAAATTAAATAATAAAATGGGCACATGTCACAAATAATTTTTTAATAACCATTAAATAATATATTTTACAGCATGGTGGTTGTTCACACATAATATACTGATAAGTGAAAGAATGCTGAAAAAATATTTTATATTAATTATAAAAGACTCCTTAATAAGAAATCATTTTCACCACTTTTATAAACTCACACAAACATTTTATAACCTTTAATGTAACCATTAAAATAGATACAAGAATGATAATATAAATATAAATAAAGGGAAAGGGAAATATGGATAATTTTTTTCGTCGATAAAAATCTTGGATAAATTTAAAATACAAAGGGGATATTTTTTCTCAATAACTATCAACTTTTACTTGGACAATCCAAATTTATTATATTATACTTTTTTATTTCTTTCCCATAACTTCAATGGTTCTCGCTGTCACTTCTCATTTTCCTCTCTTATTTCTGCTCTTTTATAAATTCTTAGTGTCAGTCCTATGAGATAGTGAGAGGTAACCCTCATATGGGTTAATATTTATTCCTAATGATTGATGGGTGAGATCAACTAACCATTAATTTAGTAATAATGGAAAATTATTTAAATTGAATATTGTTGGATTTATTTGATAATTTTGGAATATTTATATAAATATTAGAGTACTGTCATTTTAATTATCAATTAAAGTTATAATTTTGGAATATGTAATGTTATCTAAATTGGTATCATCTTTTGAGAGGATTTAAGATTTATTTTCATGACTTGTAGTAATTATTATTGAAGTTATACCACACTACAGAATATTTGTCTTTAGCTTGGTGGGTGAAGCTACCACAACAATGGAACAATTTTACACATGTTGACTAAATCATTTGGTCTAGAAAATCCTTCACAAACAATAGAATGATAGTTATAATTTAGGTGGAGGTATTTTTATGAAGAAAATGTTGATTTATTTAATTGACCATGGTGGTTGGAGAGTTACGTATCAATGATCAGGAGTAAGATTTCAAAAAAAGGATATGATCTGACTTATTCCATAGCATGCTTTATTGGGTTTCCTAAAATCCTTATTATCCATATAGATAATTAAACAATTAATTATATAAGTAGTTATTGTAATTTATACCGACTGAAAAAATTAATAGTTGGAACCTATCCACACCATTATGGTGACCATAGTGGAATATTAATTTTCTGAAATGAACCATAAATGGGATGAAAGATGAATAGGAAACCATAGATTAGATAAGTTCACCTATAGATATAATATTATCTATTTATGTGATATTTATTTAATGGTGGTTCATAATATCAGTAGGTTTGAAATTAAAAATGTATTTATATATCAATATGTGGAGATAAGGAAATTGTAGCTTATAGAGTTTAGATAGTGAGATAAACGTCACCACGTTATGGTGTAGTGAATTATATTCCATGTTTTATAGTTAAACGGAGAAAATTATTGGTCTAATATAGATATTATAAATCAAATTTTCCTAAAATCTAGCATTAGATTATTTATAATGGATTAATTTAAGGTATAACAGTGGTTAACACAATAATTTTAAGGAGGAATGATTTAGAATTTGTAATTATTGATATTTGAAGAGAAAGTGGGATATTTTGAGGGCATAGATTCGGGAGAGGTGGAAGAACTATTATTATGTCTAAAATTAGTTATTATAATGATTATAAAAGAGGATAATGAACCATAATGAAAACACCCTCCCTGATTTTCTATTTGTTCAACTTGTTGATATTCTTGTCAGAGACCATTATTTCAACATTTCTATATACCTTTTATTGAATCAATAATTGGAGAGACATCTCAAGGTAATTACCTATTGATAGGTATTAATACTTTCTTAAACATTTTTATTACATTAGTTAATATTTATTAATTTATTAAGGAACAACTCTTTGGTGTATGCTCCATCGAGTATCCATTAGTGACAAAAAAAGTTAAAAATTTAAATCAATGTATTTATTTTTCCCAAAAAACATATTGTGAATGTATACTTGAGATTGATTAATTTATTTTTCCCTAAAATCATGGGAAGAAGATTTATTTATTTTTTATAAAATAGAATTCAAACCCAAATTCACCCCACCCCCTCTTATTGTGTGTTTAGGAAACCATCATTTCAATAAGTGGTACCAAACCACTATGATATTTTTATAAATATGTCCATGAACGATTTTTGATATAGATAATGGTTTAAATTTTAAAGAAGTTATATTTTTAAATGTATGTAATTATGAAATATAGAAAATTTAAAGGAGATCACAAATACGGTCTCTCAGGAATGATTTTTTCTCCAATTCTGTATATTGAATCAGGTTGGTGATCCCATGGAGTCTTTAGCAATGTTGGAGAAAAGAATATCACTAATGTAAATGAATATAATTCCTTATTTATATAATTGTATAATATATATATATATCAATCTAATAAGGTTCATATATACTAAATAAAATTGGTATAAAATATAAATAAACAACAAAGCGGAAATCAATCTTGAGGTGGAAAAGTTCCCAGTGTTTCATAACAAATTTTATGATTAAAATTTCATTGAGGAGAGAATATCAACATATTTTTTAATAAAATTATTGCGGCTATTTGATCTATTATTGGTCATGAAGATGAAATAAAATACATGCATAATATAAAAAAATATTATAGATATTTATACCATTATAAAATATAATAGGGATGATACTCGAAGAGGGGAGTTTTGAGGAACCTTGATTGGGTGATTTTCAATTCAATATGGTTACATATGAGATTAGTTTAAATAAATAAGAAAAATTTATTTATTAATTAAAGGAGATATTATTTAACACTTGAGATTAGATTTATGTACATTAATATAGGGATGAAGAGGGATATGTATGTGATGAATTTATATCATGTATAAAAAATCAGTTGATTCAGAAAAATGATTGAGAAAGTTTTATTATTTCCCTTATTTAATTTTGTAATGATAAGAAACATTGTTAAAGATATCAAAGGAGACTTAAAGGTGGGGAAAGTGAATTTAAAAACATATGAATAATTTTAATGATGTCTCCTCATATATAAGTATTTATATCTAGAAATAGATGTGGAAATAATTTTAAATGGAATATCTTGGAGAGTATGGAAGATAATAATGGTGATGTTTTAAATAAAGTAGAAATAAAATTCAAAATAAATTTAGAGAATTATATGATAGATATAGTTGAAAATGATTAATTTTTAATTGAGGAGTAAAGATAACTTGAATATTTTTATTGATCTCTAGTTGAAACATGAGGTGCTCTTAAGGATTTAGATGCAAAACATAATTAAAATAAAACTGTTAATGGTTTTTCAAAAAATTATATAATTATATTAATCACATAAAACATGAATTCACTCATCATGAGATTATTTTGGAGGAATAATAAGCTTCTCAGGAAATATATACATAATTTTTGGACTTCATACTGCAAAGTTAATGAGATACTAAGATGATTAAAAACCTTAATTCTTGTACTGATGAGTGAGAAAATAGCATAGAGATACTTTAAGAATAAGTTATAACTATAAGAAAGAATATTGGAGTTGAAATAAAATCAAATTATTCAAAAAAAGATGCTTTAGTTTTGGGACATTTTGGATGATTAACTAATAAAAAGAACTATGATGGGAATAAGAAGTGTTTAAAAAAATTGGATGACCAATGGATAAATTATAATGGTAATATTGGAATTATAATCAAATATTAAACATGAAAATCTTATATAGTTAATGTTATAGGCAATAGAAATAAAAAGGTTAGCCAAACATAACATTCTTGTACGGTTTATCAAATATCAAGGACCTACATAAAGGCTAGAAACATGTACATAGATATATATATATATATATATATATATGAAACATGTTTCCCAAATAACTTTCAATTTTATGGGTATTGATTCCAAACAGTGCTGTTTTTTGAAAAGGAAAAAATATAACTGATAGGGTAATCCCTAGAAAGTTAACCAATTAGAATGGGAACATATCCATTATTTCAAAAAAAATGTTGATATTGTTTTCATTTCTCTATAATTGGATTCAAAACCATTAATTATTAGAAATAAACCAATGAAAATAATATATAGAGAGGTTAATGTATTATATAGAGAAGAATAATGAACATTATACATATGATAAACTAATTTTTACTGTCAAAGAATAATTATAGAACATTAATACCCTATCTTGAAAGAATTAGGAAATAACATATCGTGTTTTAACTCAATAATAAATTTCATGAAAGGAAATGTATAATGTGTATAAGGATACCATATATGATATTTATCTTAAGGAATCAAAGAACTATAATATATGGATACTTGATAGTGGGTGGTCATGATAAATGAATATGAACAAGAATCACTAAATGAATTTTAATCCAAGTTTAAATGGAATGGTTTAATTTATATTTCAAATATACTTGAATATAAAATAAATTTTATGGACAGTACTTGATATAGAAGAATTTAGAAACATACAATGACCATTTGTTTTTGGTATTTTAATAAAACAACTGATTATAAGTCAACATTTGATCATGAAAATCAAATTCAAATTCAATAAAAAGGGATGAGTTATATATGGATATTTTATAAATTCCAAGATGAAAGTATGAATAAAAAAAGAAACATACATCTTGATAATATAAATAAAAACATTTGTTTCTTTATAGTGGAAGAGGAGAATAACTTATTTTATGTAAGCTGTGGTAATATAAATCAATAAAGAATGGATACTGTATCAAATATAAAAATTGTGATAACTATTCTAATTATAAACTATCATCAATATAAGACCTATGATGAATTCAAGAGAGGGAAGATGGTGAGAAACCCATATAGGAAATATAAGAAGAGAACATCAAATTTACTAGACTTAATTCATATTGATGTTTATATCCCAATAAGACATCGTAAATAACTTAGTGAGAGATATTTCATTATTTTTTTCAATGATTATATTAGTATGGGTTTCATAATGTTTGGGAAAACCCAAATTAATGTCTTATATTGCATAAAATATTTTTTGAGTCTAATCAAAAATGTTATTAGAATATTGATAATAATAATTCAATCAAATTTTGAAATAAAATATACACGGATTGAGATGGAAATATATTTTTAAAACTGCAGAATGAAGAACAAATATTATTTTACAAGGATGATATAAAAACTCATTTCATGGAAAGATAAAACTATATCATAAAAAATTGTAGAAAACACTTCTTATCGAGAGGGGTATCTTAGGGAAATTTTGGAAGGAATTACTGAATGTTTTTGTTTATAACAAAAATAAAATCTTGTTAAGTCTCAAGGAATATGAGATATATCACTATATGTGTCTTTGAATGAAGGTAACCCTTAAACACTTTATGTGTTTGTAGGTAAGTGTTATATCTAAAATAAATATTGTAATGTAGAAAAATATGAAGATATAATTAAAGAGGGATTACTCGTAGAATACTCAACACAGACTTTGTAACACCTTGAAATTTTAATATGTGTTTTATTTTGAAAAATTATTTTTTGAATAGCTTGTGTCATATGAAAAATAAAAATAATTATGATATATTTTTTCAATGAAATATAAACATTAATACATCATGATAATAAAATTTGAAATAGTGTTTGGAAAATTACAGGAATAGTAAAACCACAATTAAATAAAAATATAAAAATTAACTAAATCTATTAATTATAAAAACAAGTACACGTATTCCATTCATATTATTAATACCTATTTATTTTATTTTTTCTAATACCAATTAATTAAAAAGACTTAATTCTTATAAGATAAATACTTAAATTTAATAGGATGTGATTAAACTGATTTAAGGTTAAATTGGATATTTTTAAAAGAACTATTTCTTAAATTTTTCTGTGTTTTTATGGAATATTAAATTGATCACTTTTATATGAATATTATAATAAAAAAAATTTAAATTTAAAAAAAATTGAAATGCATATAATAAGTAATTGATATGAAATAGAATTAAGAACACTTAATGTTTGAAAATATATTTTTCCAATAAAAAACTTTTTCATTATATTTTATGATTTGGTTTAGAAGATAAATTCATAAATATTAGAATTTTAATTTTAAAAAATGAAATTAATTTTTTTTATTCAACATGTCAAGATTATCTTGAGATAAAGTTATAGGATTTCTTTGAAAAAGTTTATTTTTAGGTGAATAGTTCAAAATCTTCTTTTTATAAATACAATAACTTTTATGAAATTATCATGATTTGGGAATAACATAAACATTTATGAAATATTTTTCCATGATAAATATATATTTATGTAATTAAATAAATCATATAGAAATATATAATTAATTTATAAAATTATGACCAACATTGTTGAACCTATGTTATATGTCATTCTAAAAAATTATTTTTTAACTTTTAATTTAATTAAGTCATCAAAATAATCCGTTCGATTGTATATTGGTTTTAAAATGTAACAAAAAAATATTATTTATTCATAAAAATCGTTTTTATTAATTTTATTCATCATATTATCCTTAGATATTTTTTTTTAAGAAATCCATTTTTCTAAAAATTGTTTTTTATTCTCTTATGATAAAATATATTGAAGGTAATATTAATCCCCAATAAAAATTATATTAAATTAAATGGGTTTTATATTTATTAATAGAATAATTAATATTATTTAATAAGTTAAATTTAGTTTTATAGAATAAGAATGAGTTTGCAAGATAAAATTTAATCACCATAGTAATGGTTTAACATGAAGTAAAAGTGTTTTGTAAAAATGTAAAGTATCAAAATATCACAAAACCTTATCTCTAAATAGTTATATGATGTATTTGAGGACATTTATTTATCTAATATTTTATAATTATAAATTATGGATCTACTTTCTTGGAATATGACAACCCTTTTTATAATAATTATTTTAAATTTACAAAAATGTCACTCCTAACACTTATAAAATAACCCTATTTCACCTCAATTATCCCCAAATATTAATCCTCTTATATCATCAAATATCTTCCATAATGCTTTCCCAAAAAATTTGACTACTTCCTAGAGGTTCTGGTCTCATAAAAATACCACCTATCATTGGCTTAATGCAATTTCAAAAGAAGTCATCCCAAAGAGTAAGGTAAGAACTCCTAGTCACATTCTCATTTCTATTCCTCATACCTTCTAAAAGTATTTTTTGCTCATAATAATATATTGAAATTTTAATTATTATTATATTTAATTTTTTTATATTTATGTAATAACCATTATCTATCTTCCTCCCATTTATTCAAAAAATTGAAAATATTAGTTGTATTATAGTCAGTTCACCACCAATGTGGATGATATTATTCATTTTTGATCATTGACTTACATGTATGGTACTAATAATTTATTTAATGAATTAATATTATATTTATTATATAATTAAATTTTTATAATGATAAATTGACCATTACATTAAATATATTAACTACAAAATATCATAATGATTCCAACAGCTCAAAATGAGCATATCGAGACGTCTAACATAATGTAGAATCTGATGTTTAAAACTCTATTGAGATTTAAAATTATTTTTGATAACATAATGAAAAATAAACCATAATAATATAATTCTGGTGATGAAATAATGAACAGGGATTGATTGAAAAGGATATTACACTAAAATACAAAAGGAATGGTCAAATGTAATAATACCAGGGATCAATATTACCTAAAAATAAGAAATAACTATGTAACAAATAAATACAAAATATTGATATAAAATGAAGTAAATATGAATAAAGTTCTCAAATAGGTTATTTTTGTATCTTATTTTATTATATAAAATGTTATATCATTCCTCACTAAGCTGAAATCCAATGTAAGGGTTCTTTGACTCAATTTCTATTACTTGGGAATTATTTCAAATTATGCACCTATCATTACATAAAAATATGTACTTAATATCCAATGAATTATTTTATCATAAACAAATTTTTATTTATATTTTTTAAAAATATATTTAAAAATATAAATATTTGATCATTTTATTAATTAGAAAACCTATAAGAGGATTATTAACTCTGTTTTATCTCATCAACTTATATTCTTATTTCATTTATTATGTTATTAAATTATTTTATAAATTATAACACCTGATTGTTTTAAATTTCATTTTATATTTTTTTAGATGTACTTACATTTATTCCACATAATCTTTCTGTTTATATATTCCAATTTCACATGTTACATTCTTAGTTAGGGTTTCCTTTCAATATCTCTCCTAGTTATAAATATTGTCCTTCAATTTTAAATTTTATATTCTATGATTCAAATCAAATTTATAAAATATTAAATTGTTTAATTATATTCAATTATAATTTAGTTGTGGTCTCATTTTCATTTGAATGGATTTGAAGTTCATACCTTACTTTATTCGTCAGGGTTTTCTTGCTAATCTGATTTTGAATTAAAAATTCTTGATGAATTAGTTTCCATATAGGAATATTGAATGATCATCTCTAATTATCAACATATATTTTTTATCCTTTTTTATTCTTTGGTTTTACACATCGTCTTTTCTTTTTATTCCCCTTTTGTTCACACTTCAACCAAAATGTGGCTTATAATTAAAACTAACCTTGTCTTTTAATTAAGGTTGGGAGATTATCTCCACTCTATCTATATTCATTATACTATTTCAAGAATGTTATTATCTATACTTCAATGATTTTTTAATTTCATTTTAAATTCTTGTTTAGCTTATTTAAAATTGTTTGAAAGTAATCTTTTTAACATTTTCCATATGGGTAATTTTTTACTTCCTTACAAGATAATGAAATTAATTTTATTTTTTACATTTACCACAAAAATTTCATTTCCCACATTTATAACCATATTTATTAATGAGTCTTTATCTTTAAGATCTCATTATATTACATGTTAATTACTATTCCCATTTTTTTAAATTTATTATTTAACAATTAAAGCATAATGTATTAAAAGAATAGATAAAGGGATTTCATTATACTTAGGTATATTTGTATCTTTCTCACTGTATTAATTTTATTTTAATTTATTTATTTTAAAGGATTAAATATTTGTAATTGATTTAAAATAATGGTTTTCAGTTTCCTTTTTCACTCCCTTGAAATGGATTTTTGAGGTTACTTATCATTCTATTTTGAAAACCATGATACGTAATAATTTTTAAAATTCTTTTCAAAATTATCTTCTATTTTCCTCTAGAACTCTTTGAAATATATCTCATTTGAAGTTATGTATAATATTTTACATTTTCAATTATCTTATAATGTTTTTATTTTGGTGGATTAAAATTTTATGATCAAGAAATCAAATTTTGAATTTGTTCTTATGTGATACCATTAGGAAGTGTTAAGAAACTAATATTCTTATAAAAGTGTATTTAATCTATGGTAAAATACCTTATTTTTTCATATAATTAATTTAGTAAATGTTCTAGGGATACCAACCATGTCCTTTATCATTATATAATATGATCTTATCTTGTGGAAATATTCTTAAAACTCATTTCATTCATCGGTTAATTATGTTTTGATAAAAAATTTAAATTTTTCTTATTTCTGCACATATTCATGTATATATTTTTTATGTTAATAGTGGGAATATAATTATAAATACAGTCAATTAATTTCATAATTTTTTATATCCCATAATAAGCTATGTAATATACTGTAAAGAAAACATGATTCACCACGGTACATCTTCCACTATGTTATGTTGACTTGGTAGTGAGCCACAACTTATGCTTGTGTTATTATATTTTTCCATGATCCCACATTCTTATAATTCCATGATACTAAGTTATCTAATTATTTATTCCAAGATACATACATTATAATTAATGAATTATGATGAATGATTTATTAGGTATGATTCCTTTATAGTATATTCTTTCACCTTTATTTTGTTCTCATAACCAAGTGTTTATCTTATGATTACTTATGATCTTTGATTATTATCTTTCATTTTTACACTTATTGGGTGATTACACTAATCATTCAATTGTTTCCATATCCTCTGGTTATTAAGAATAGTATTACAAATTATATACATAGAAGGATCTCATTGGAGTATAGTTTTTTTTCAGATATTCTTACCACATATTTTAACATAAGGATCATGGGTTTAGTGTGAAAAAAATTTCTTTTGATGGGAAAGATACTAGTTTTTTTGTTAATAAATTTCTTTAATTCTCACTATAAACCTAAGAAGGTATTATTTATATAGGTAACTCAATATATAATTTTGATGTTTTAATTTCATATGGTTATGTATGGGTTACATAAGTCAGTACAAAATAGTATAAAAGAATATGTTTTTAGAACTACACCTTAGTACGCATATCTATTATGTATCAGTTATTATAAAATCATGGTTCATATAAATTTATTTTTCATGATGATATTATATTAGTATAATTTAAGGGTTTGGTACACAATAATGGGGTTATAAGTTAAAGTTTGATCATATTTTTAAATTAATTTATACCGATTTAGCAGTATTATGTTATTATATTTCAAATTGATTTGTGATGTTTAGAGATTTTTATTGTTTTTTAGGAAGAATGCATGATTTTACTATATATAAATATTAGGGTTGTTATGAGATCTAATTTCAATAAAATTATAGTTAATAGGGATAAAGAGTTATTTGATTTTCGGAAAATAAAATAAGATAACCTAGTGGATTGAAATGTAATTTCGTGTAAACAAATTAATATTAATATCATAAAATATTGTTTGGTGTAAAAGTAATTATGGTATTTAATAATAGGTGTGTGATTAATGTTATTTTGGGATAAAGGATAATTTTGAATTATTGGAGCATTAGTTTTCATGAATTTTGGGTTTGCAATATAATATTAATTATCTTGAAAATTTTGGGTTTAGTTATTTCTAGGGATTTGGCTATTCGAATTAAGAGGTTCAAACTTATGGAAACAAAAGTTTAATTAGAAGTGGTAAAATTTGATCTAGTTATGTCATATTCTGACTCAATGTATCCTGGGCTAAAATAAATGTGTCAAAGGTTAATCCTATTGTGATTTATATTTAATATAAATATATTTATTGATTATTATTATATTAATTATGGGTAAAATATATGGTTTATTATAGGATCATTAAATTAAAGTATGTAAATATATGTGTTTATAACTATGAAGTCTTATAGTTATGTAAATTTTCAACAAATGGATATGATAAATGAAAATCTAAACATATTCTTATTATGCCTGAAAAAATAGTTCATTATTATTACCGAAGATAATAAGGTTAATTACTGTTTTCAAATTAAATCATGAGTTTTAAATATATTAATAATAACATCATATATCTTCATTGATAATAGAAATTAAGATTTCAAAGATAAAATTTATTTAAGTGTATAATAAAACACCCTGAGATTTTAGTATCTATTTTCTCTTAAATAAATACCATGTTAAATAGATTATGTCATATGTTATATCAAATTAAATTCAATATATTTTTTAATGAATGTTAATCATTATTATTTCATGAGAATAAAATGAAAAATACCATTAAGAAAATTATAAGAAGTTAAAAAACATAATTAAATGAAAATAGAATAATTAATTAAAATGATTTAATATAAACATATGTATTCTAATTACTTACAAATTATTATTATTTTAATGATTTTGTGTGTTATAATGATAATTAATTGAATACATTTAATGGTTAGATGATAAAAAATAAATTAAATTGGAAGTGATTAAAATCGTTAAATTTTAAAATAGATATATTTTGATAAATTTTTTTAAATGTTTTACATATTTATCTCATCAATAAAAAAAATGAATTCAAACGGATGAATTTTATAAAAAAAATTAAATATATAAACAAATTTAAACTAACTTTATTAGTAATTTATATGAAATAATATTAAGATAACATAATGTTTAAATAGTCGTTTTTTTAATAAAAACTATTTTTATTATACTTTATGCTTTCGTTTAAAAGATTATATCCTAATTTTTATAATTTAAATTAGATAAAATTAAATTAATATTTGGATTCATTATTTCAGGATTATATAAGGAATAAATTTTTATATTTTTATAAAAAGGTATATTTTTATATGAATATTGAAAAATATTTTCATTATAAATAGCATAACTTTTATGTCTCCATCATGATATAATCTTGACATATAAATTTATAAAATACAATTATCAAAAAAATGCTTTAAATAATTAAAATAAGTCATTTAGAAATAATATACTGAATTTATAAACCTATGATTGATATTTCAGAACCTATGTTATATTTTTTTTCTAAAGAACTATATTTATCTCTTTTCCTTTAATTAAGTATTCATAAGATTCCATTTGGTTTGGTATTGGTTTCCAAAAAAATAATATGAATTTATGTAAAAATAAAGTAATATATATCATGGGTGATAATGTTATTCATAATCATTATAAAAATAAGTATTTTTATGCTTAAATAGAATTTTTGATAAGATTGGTTTTGTTATGTTATGCATACTTATATTGAATTCAAATTTATAAACATTAAAAATTTCATTCCATAAAATAGATTTAATATTTCAAATAACCATAATAAACATCATGAAAAAATTTTAATTTAATTTTAGATCATAAAAATAAATTGACAAAGTAAAAAATTAATCACTATAGTAATGGTTAAAATGAGGTAAAAGTATTAAGTGAAAAGGTAAAGTCCCGAAATATCACTCTAAACTATTAATAAATGGGTGTATAATAGAATTATTGACCTTATATTATTCTATACTAACTAATTTTTTATTTTGGATTCACTTTTTTATATTACAATACATAAAATCTTAAGAAATTCTTGTTTACAAAATTGACACCCCTCTAACTTAATAAAGGGCTCTTTCAAAACCTCACATTTCCAAAGACCATAAGCCCTAGATCTCAAAAAAGATAAAATTCATAGAAACTTCCTTCAGGTTATGTTCTCATAAAAATACCACCTTTCAAAGGATTAATAAAATTATAATGGGACTCATCCAAAGTAATAATGTGAAAACAACTAGAAACTTTCTCACTTTTATTCCTTATAATTTTATTCTTCCACCCTATCAATTTCTATTAAACTAATAATAATATAATTAAATAATTAAAATTAGTTTCATAATATATTTATCATATTTATGGAATTAAAATTATTTATCTTCCACAAATTCATTTAAATAAATGAAAACATCGCATATATTAGGGATAGTTCACCACTATCATGAACAATGTACTTCATTGTTCATTGTTACCTTACATGGAATCAATGAAAATAAATTTATGGAATAAATATAATAATTATTACATTTTTAATATTCATTAAATATAAACTAATATTTATTAATAATATTGATAATAAAATATCATAGTGATTTTAACCACCCAAAACGACCATTATGAGACATCTTTCATAAGTTAAAACCATTTTGGAAAATCTATCAATATATCTAATTTTTGTTATACTAAAATTTTAAATACTATATATCTCTATAATTTTATATGTTATGAACTCATGTACAAGGAATGATAGCCAAAACCATTATACTAAAACATAATTGGAATAGTCAAAACTACAAACACTAAAGATCAATATTAACAAAAAATAAGTAATAAATATGTAATGAATAAAAAAATAAAAAAAATATTAAATATTAAATATATATATTGTTAATATATATTTGATTATTTAATATTAGTTTGTTACATTTCAGGATAGTGTGTTTTTTATGGAGCAGAAATCCAATGTTTTGGTTATTTGACTCAATTTCCGCATGTAAGGAATTTTTCAAATTATGCACTAACTGTTCTTCTCCATTATATACATACTATTCATTGGATAATTTTATTATAAATATAATTTTATTTATTTTATTTTAATCTTTATAATATGATATTTATAAATTTTATTTTGATTCATTACCAAATCCATACGAGGATTATAAAATAGTTTCTCTTTTTTTGAGTTATGTCCTTTCATTATTCATTATTACAATTATAAAATATGATTATTTTAGGTTGTATTTAATCTTTTATTATGTGGATTTATAATTATTTAATATAATATATTCATTGATATATTATTAATTCACATTTTACATTCTTCTTAAGGGTTCCATTTCCAAAGGATCAACCCATTACAAGTATTGTCATTTAATTATATATTTTTACTTCTATGAATCAAATTAATGATATTTAATGTTTACCCAATTGATTTAAATTAATTTTTGATGAATTTATGGTCTATTTTTCTTCCCTATAGATTTTTATTTCATACCATACTTTTTTTGTAATTGTTTTCATTCAAATATCATCTTGAATTTGAGATTATTAATGACTAATTTTTTATCTTGTGAAATTGCAAGACATTATCTCACAAACCTCATCTATTTTATTTTCCACTTGTTATTTTTTGGGTCTAAATTTCTTCTACACCTTTTCATTTCCATTTGATTCATAATTTTACCAAATGGTTTCCCATAAGTGAAATTGGAATTGTCTTTTCTTTAGGTTCGAGAGTATATATTCCCCTTGTTTATATTTTATACATTATTTGAATAATTACCCTCACTATAAATCAATGATATTTTAAGATTATATTTTAATATATTTTAATTTTAAAAAATGGGTTTAAAATAACATTTTTTAATAAATACCACTAAATTCATTTCTAATTTTCTTAAAAAAGAGAAAATTGAATCTCATTTTTAACATTTACCACATGAACTCATTATCTTATTATTGTATATTTTCCCCCAATTAAGATTCCACTTAATGTTATCATAGTTTTGTAATGTAATTCCAATTACCATTTGTTTGTGAATTTTATATTTTAAAAATAATGGGTATGTTTTAGATGAATAAATAAAGGTATTTAATTCTACTGATGTATATTTTTTATCTTTCACTCCATTTTTCCATCTTTTACTTCATTTATTTTTAAATTTTATCTCAAATTATTTCAAAATTATTGTTTTCAATTTCCTCTATTTACCCCCATGAAATGAATTTTTTAAGTAACATATATGTTTGTTTTTACCACCGTTTTATAAAATATTTATGCAAATTGTTTTTATAATTTTTCCCATTTTCCTCAGAAATTATAAAATATCATTCTACATTAGAGTTATGTTTTATTGATTTCCCTCTATATTATATTATGACGTTTTTGTTTTGATATATATTATTTTCTAGATCAAATAACCCAATTCATTATCTCTTCTTATGTAATACAATTTGAAACTATTAAGAAACCCATCTTCATAAAAAATTGTTTTTCATCTATGTAAACATCCCTTATTATTCATAATAATTTACTAGGGATAGAAAATAATAATACCATCCATATTATTTCACTATATGTAATAAAATCATGTTTTGTGGAAATATTCTTAAAACCCATTTATTTATCAAGTAAATTAAGATTAATTGAAATTATAAATGTTTCTTATAGGAAAAAACATATACATGATTGTATTATGATGTGAGATATCGGACCTGAATTATAAAACCCACCAATTAAATGGGTAATATTATATATTTATTAATATGTTATGTGATGCACTATGAAGTAAACTTAATCCACTATATGACTATTTTGACTATGTAATGTTGACTTGGTAGTGATATTTAACTTATGCTTATGATTTCACATTTTATATTTTTCCCAAATTCTTATGTTGCCTTGGTCCCATGATATTTAATTACATAGAAATATTTATTAGGTTATGAATTTTAACTTAGGACCAATAAATTATTGGTTATTATTTTATTAATAAATGGTCTTTTACCTTGAGTATTTTCTTATACCCACTTCTTCATATTATGAACACTTGTGGTCTTATATTTTTATAACTTATGTTTACCCTTACTAAGTGTTTGTGATCACCTTTATTATGTTTCCATTTTATCAGGTTATAAGAAGAGTATTATATATTGTATTTCTAGAAGGATTTAATCTACATAAGACTTTCTGGGTTATGTTAAAGACTTTTTTCAAATTTAAACTAAATATTTTAGGTTTTAGAAGAAACGTTATCAATTTGATGGGAAATATATAAGATTTCATAATTAATTGTCTTCCCCCTCATTATATAAAACCATAAACATAAATATTTTATTTGAATGTAAGTAAATCAATATTTTATTATTGATATTATAATTCATGATGGTTGCATTTGGGTTACTTCAGTTAGTATCAACCTAGTATAAATGGAATATGTTTTTTTCAAAAACATTGTGAGTATGGTTCTTGAGAATCTTATGGTAAGACCTTTAAATACATCCATCAGAGATAAAACATAATTATGTAAATAATTATGTTAATTTTATTGTATAAATGGTTTTTTAAATTATAGAAACAATAGTTTATAAGAAACATGTGATAAAGATATTGACACCGACAAAAATTTCAGTGGTTAAAATAATCCATCACATTAAGAGGATTTTGAGGTTAAATAAGTGGAAGGGGAAGCTAACAAAGAGTTTCAATTAATTTATCAATATAGACATGTTTGATCTAAATTTAATTAATAAATAATAATCAATAAAAATATACTTTAAAACAAACTTGAAGGATGAGGAGCACAGAGAACAGTTCTCTATTTTCTCAAATAAATGAATCACTATTTTATGAAGTAGTGAATGATAAATTTTTGGTCAAAGCCCTGAAAAAAGAGATAAATCAAATAGGGAATAATCATACATAAGATATTATATCAGATTTAATTAATGACAACATTATTGGAATAAAGCTAGTGTTCAATAGAAAACATGATGAACATGATAGAGTGATCTAAAAAAGGGGATATTTGTGTGTAATGATTATACTGATAGAAAATTAATAGATATAGAAACAATTAACGAGGGAATAAATTGATTCAATCTGATTATATTTTTGTGGTTGTGATCCATAAATTATTTAAAACATATATAATGGAAGTAAATACATCATTCATGAATGGAATTCTCAAGGTTGAAATGTATGAATAACCCATTAGTTTTCTATTAGGTAATATTTAATCATATCTGTGTATATTGAAAAAGGTATTGTTTGTAATGAAACAAACACCTAGATATTAGTATACTTGATTGTACTTTTTCTAGAACAATATGGAATTCATTAGAGGTGGTTTCACTAACAAATACAATATTAAATCACCTAAATAATGGTAGTTAATGGTGATTATCTATATTGATGATATAAATATTAATAAAATAAATTATAGGAGGGTTTATTGAATTAATAGATTAAGAGTTTTATATGACTATGATGAGTGAAAATTTATACTTTTAGGGTCTATAACTGAGTAAAAAAGAGGAATATAATTTTATTTCTCAAGAAAAATATGTGATATAGCATCATGAAAATTCTAAGAGTAAAAAAAATTTGATAGAATTTATGAAAATAAAGTGCATATGTAGAATGAAATATAACCTATACGGATATTATGGTATATTAAATATTTTAAATAAATTTAAAATATTATATAGATTTTAATGCATGTAATACTGAGTTATCAAGCATTGCATGCAACATCGACTCTCTTTGATGACTTACGATGCTTGCAAGATTGATTTTTTCTGAACAATAATATATTATTAAACTAAAATTATCTAATATAATAAGATATAACCTATACATTATATTAGAATTTAATAATAGTATTAGCTAACTTATGAAAACATATGGCTTACAAAAATTCATAGGTTACCAATTAGTTAGAAATAAATGTAAAATTCATTTTAATATAAAGGAAATGTTTTGAGGATCAAAAAGGTGTTTTATCCAAAAAAAATTAAAATTATTTACTTTTATTGAATGATATTATTTAAATATATATATTCAATAAAAAAATTTATTAATCTAGTGTAATTGATAATTTTATGATCCTAATAAATCCAGTTTTATGTCAAAAAATCTTATTTTTCTAAAAAAGAAATTTTTTTGCCTTTTAATGGTGCAACTCTTTTTAAAGTTAATTTTTAAAGATTAATTATTTTTATATGTAAAAATAATCATTATATTTTATAAAATAATTTTATAATTTATTAGGGTGAATTTAGTTTTTTTCGTGATGTTTCGTTTTTTAAATGAACAGTAAAAACCAATTGACTTTTAATTGGAAACTATTTTTTAATATAATTTATTTACATTGAAAAATTATATTTTAAATTAGTTTTAAATTATATTTACTTATAATATATATAAATTAATCAAATTTGGATCAGTTTAATCAATTTCATATTGAAATTGGATATAAAAAAAATTCACACTTTTCAACATTTTACATTAAAAACCCGCTTTATCTTCTCACCTGCAAGATTAAATTTAAATTAATTTCTGACACATTTTAAATTTGAGAATGGAAAAATACATTCCGTATTTCGAATAAAAATAATATAAAATTTCTAATAATATAAAGTTATTTTTTTATCACAAATATTACTGAAAGTAATTAATATTAATTACAAGAATTAAGATAAAAAATAGCTTAATAGGGGAAGAAATCGTAAAAGTAAGGGTGAAAATGGCTTTGAAATTTATCCCAAACCCCCTTTTATCACCATTTTTAGACTATATACTCCCTTGTATCTATTTTGGTTAATTATTTAAAAAATATTATGAGACATATACATTTCAATAGTGTTTAGCTTTTTATATCTACCAGAATGTCACTCCCCCTCCACTATAAAATGAATCTCACCCATCCCCCTTATTCAAACCAATAAACCCATTTATCAAAAAAATCCACTCAAATAATCTCCCAAAATCCTTCCCCTCATTCTTGAAGCCTCAATTCATTTATAAATCAAACCAAGTATGTCTTTAGATAAAAACCAAAAAGAATAACTCGAAGAAGAGGTAATGTTATTCAATGTTCACTTTTGTTTCATTTAATTCTCCACCCCATAAATTTTATTTATATTTAGCCTATATAATGACATCAGTGTATTAAATATAATGAAATTTTATTATTAAAATATTTATATCTACAATTTTACACACATCCATCAAAATGGTTATGCAATCATTGTCCTTGTGTATGGCAGGCTACCGCCTCACGAATCGATGTTGTTCATTCTTCCATTTACCTCCTATAAAGGTTGGAAATAATTATGGATTTATAGTTTATATTATATATATATATATATATATATTATTTATAAATTATATATTCTTTTATAATTATTATATAACACATAACTTTATTTTTTTTATTTTTTGGAATATGATAACTTTGTTTGTGAACGTGTGGACTACTGCCTTTTCAAAGTGATCTGATTCATTTCGTCTATACCTGGAATTTATTAGTTATTATATTAATAAAAATTTGTGAAATATATGAAAAAATATGATACTATAATTATAATATATATATATATATCATTTAATTTTCAATCGTATAAATATGATAAGGAAATGGAAGTAGCGGTCATACGTACATACAACCTACCGTCTTTTGAAATTTTTCCCTTCATTTTCTATATCCAAACATTTTGGATTGTTATAAATACATAAATACATAATATATATAATATTTACATAATTTTTCACTTACTATATATTATTAAATAATGATCTATATAATGTGAATTAAAATAACAAGTTCAAACAAACACGACAAATTCGGCAGTTAACACTTGAAATAGTGAAAGTAATGAAATATTATTAAAAACATGTAATAAGATATAATAATTAGATCATATATTATTTTATAAATATTGATATGGTTCTTTTATATTTTATTAATTTTTTTTAGCAAATATAAATGAGGTTAACCACCACAAAACCAAACTAAAACTCATGGTAACAGATTTTGTCTCAATTTACATTCTATTGGGACATATTTATTATTATGCACCAATTCACATTATTGTGGTCTATATATTGTCAATTTTTCATTTAATATCATGAATAACTCATAATTCATGGTATTTTATGTTTCAATTTGAACTATCGCATCTAAGGGATTTAAACATCAAATTTTCCTTGTTATAAAAGATATCTATGCAATATCATTTATTTTGTGATTATTAAATTTATCATTAAATAATCACTTCCTTGGGATCATTTTCATTTATCATTACATTAATATTAAATAAAAATATTCTCATGCAGTAGATATTATTTTTTCCTAAAATGTATACAATTTTATATATTGTGTCCACATAGAAATTTGTTTGATTAACTGGGGAATTATTGATAAATCTATATATTTTTCTCAATATGGATATTTGATAAGGCACATTGTTCATTAATTAAATCTATTATTAGATATATGATGAATTATTTGAACAAGAACTAAATGGGTTTTGTACTATTTAAAATGATCCCCTCAATGAATCTATGGTATCGTGATATGAAATCAGATGGTGAAAACCCCTTTGAGTTTATTTCGAAGCAGAATAGATTTGATTCAAACCACATATTTAAATTATCAAGAGAATAGGTATTAACAGTAAATGTATCATGTTACAAGGAAACATGAAATATAATAATTAATAATTTCCTTCATTTGAGTTTTTATTATCTAGAGTATTTTTCCTTTGAAAAAATCTTTCGGTGAGTGTCATTTTAATTTCATTGATTAAATGGTATTTGTTTTAGTTATTTTTCTTTCCATATTGATTATGACTTATCTAATTATTTATATGGAATTTATTATTTATTATTTAACTTTCTATATTTTTTATGCATTTAGATATTATTTTATTTTTTACATGGAATTTAACATCACCTATTACCTTTCCATGTTGATTATTCTCATGGATTCATTATTTCTTCTGTTATAATTGTACCTAAATGAACATTTAAGATTATCAGTATTTTTTAATTTACCATTAATATGATAATTGTTCTAGGAAATATAGTAAATAATATTCTAAGTTAGAATAAATTTATCCTAAAAAGAAAGAAAAAATTGTGTTTTAATTGTTGTATTCATTTTTAAGACAAGAATCATGTGTGTATCTTGTTTACCCAGACTAATAAACTCTTAGATACATTGATATTTGATTTATTTTAATAATTCTAATGTAATGGTAGTTGAAATAAGCTCGAATATTACTAGGGTGGGGTTCTACAAGTAAGGGATTTTAAAAAAAAGTAAGAGGAATATGAAAACCAACCCATTTCAACACCAATTTTTGTATAGACCAAACTCAAAAGAATGAAGATGGAAGAGATTTTGATCCTGAATTATGTTATATAATTATAAGAAATAATTTAAATTTAGTTTAAAAATAATATATAGTTTCTATGGTAAATTTTTCAAGGATAAATTATAGTGTAATCTAAAGGATGAAAGTATCATAGTTTTATGTAGAAGCATAAGGTATATTCATGGTACTAATGATTATGGTTTTAAGTTTTATGTTGAAATAGAACAATAATTTTTGGAATTTTTTATTTAGACTATGATACATAAATTATGGCTAAAAATTTACTACTAGAGGCCCTTTATATTTAATATTTTTATTTGATGGGCAAGTAAGAATTAGAAGACCAAGTCACTTAGCACAAATAAAGTGTAATATATTTAGTCTATAAAGGTATATATTCAATTAATATGGATGAAGAAATAGTTGGAGAGTCATTATAAAGCCATAGATGTTCCCAAAATGATCTATTGTGACAAAAATATTTCAATTGAGTTAGTGAATAGTCAAGTAAGAAATACTAATATAATGCACTTTTAAATTTGATACCATTTCATTAAAGAAAATGTAGAGTATAGATTCATCAGGATAGAGTTTTCTAGAATGATTTAGATATTTTTTACATTCTCACAAAACCATTTTCCATATCAGTGATTGATAATAATAAAATGAATCTATGTGTTCAACCACCTCCCTTATATTGAGGGGGTTTTAAAATGCCATATCCCTATATTATTTAAACATTTAATACAATTTTTTGTTATTTGTTTTTTTTACCCTTTGGTTTTCTTTTAAAAGAAGGAGAATTTGGTGAAAAACGTATTTCAAAGTAAGTGGTATCCATTCTAATTTCATCAATAATTTGGGCCATATAAATATACCCCTAATAGGGGTTATCACATAAGATATTAGGGGATATATAGTCTGTGGGGATGTACTATAATGATATTTACATGGATACAAAAATGGGAGTTATATTATATTCCATAGTTCCACAATTGGTTTCTCAACTCATTAGTTAATAGTTATATATACTAATGTAAAGAATTCTCCCTTCATATCATGTTTTCTACACCAAATATTTCTCATATATAAATTATGTGATATAGGGGTTATTTTACTACTACATGGACTATAAAAGAGTTAAGAGGTCATAAATTTCACAAGGATTATGATTAAACTAGAAGGTGGGGTAATTTGATGAAAAAATTATTGAAATGAGATATTTTTTACTTTATTAGAGAATTTTAAAATTGTGACTTAAAAGTTAGATTACTTTAATGTTTTCTAAAAATATACATTAAAATTTGATTTTATGAATTTTATTATGTATTGGTATGAGTTTTTGATATTATTGGGGAAGAATTAACATGATTTAATGGTATTATTTTTAATGGTTGATCACACCATGTTATCATGGAGTTGGAAATGATGTGGTGCATATATCCAGTGGAAGAAGACTGCAAGCATGAAAAAAGTTGTTTCATCTAGAAAAAAGTATGTTGACTATGGTTTGAAAGTTTATTTCATGTCACATCTTAAACCATTACATACCAATTGATAGAGAGGTGAAAATAATAGAATTTGTCTCTTCTCCTAACACAGTTACTTTGATACAACTAAGATATAAAATACCTCTAAAATGTTATTAAAATAATAATTGGTTTCCACAATTTAAAATATTATAATAAGTTATTTTAGGTACAATGTCTATTGTGAGTCTGCACACCTCTTCTTTATGGATTCATGGGATCCCAAGAGCCTAAATGGAGAATACATGTTATAGTTTGATAGTAGTAGTGAGTTATTGGATTGTTTTAGGCACAACACGAATCTATGATCAATGGTATAAGTTCTTATATATTGTAACGCCCCGACCCCAGTTACCCAGAGTCGGTGCGTTATTACGTAACATTGCCATGATCACAAAACATCAAGTCTCGAAATACCGATTAGTTTAGTATCCTTGGAAACACTAGATACATTCATAAAAGTTACATTACATGATAAAGTGATAAACTACAATAACATGGTCTCCATAGTCCACACTCATATCCCCTTCTGACTATCCCTATTGGTCATTCATAAAAAACTTCTTCACATCCTGGAAAATATGAAAACATTGAAAGGGGTGAGCTTAGATGCTCAGTAAGGATAACAATATTGAGGAATCTTTAATAAATAAACATAAACATTTAAGGGAATGTATAACTAAAACAAAAGCCTTTTAAACATGAACTTCAGCGTAATATGGAAAAAGTAAAATGTAATAATTCCATTTACTTATTCACATGGATATTCTACTAGTCGAATAATAACCTGCAATATCAATAACCACTTTCATAATGATGGAATTCATAATGCCAGAATATCATAACTACGTAGCCAAGGCCTCGTGCCAAGACTACAAATATGATTTTTTTCAAGGCCTCGTGCCAAAACACTAGTTTCTCTCATTAGACCTACCGATGCATCGAGGAGCTATAGTGGGCTCCACCCATCACATATTAAGTCTGATGCATTCCTCATATGAACAGGTTTAAACATATCATAATCCATAACATAATAGTATCACATAAAACATGCATAAAGGAAACATAAAATTTCCACATTTCAATCACAATATATCAATACAACACATTGATATAGAAAAACACTTTCAAATCAATTTTCAATAACAAAATAAAAGAAAACTAAAACTTGGAGTTTATTTTTTATTTAAAAAAAGTTATGGCTTGTAGAGGAATCCAAAACTCAAATAATGGTCATGGAAGTGGAGAAGTCATTGTCACCGCATATGTATGACAAAAAAACATTCCCTTTTTTCATTTAGTAAAATTCTTCATATAAAAAATATTCCTTTTGAATAAAATGAAATGTCAAAGGGGTTTATACACCGTATAAAAGAAAGTTGTCTATAAAACAAAATATGCCTCAATGAAAGGAGATTAAGACGAAGTTCCTTAAAAAGATCATTTTTTAATAAAATAGATCTATTATGTGTATTCACTATATGTAAACATAAAGAAAGTACAAATAAAATATACGATATAATAATATAATGACATAATTTTAAAGTAGGAGATTAACCCAAAGAATGGAAATTGGGTTAAGAAGTTCCATTACCTCGTGTCTGCCTTGAATCGACCATTAATTAACCTCCTGAATAATAAAATAGAGTTAATTTCTAATTTCATAAAAACCTTTTTCAATTTCATTATTCCTTTTATATCACTTATTACATTGTTACGAAAATTATGTAGTCATTTAAGTTAATAACGGTCATTTTGTCGATCTTTGGTACTTGAGTCCACAATAAACTTCTTATAATTACAAGTTTTTTATGTGGTAGAATATCCATTATCTCCAGAATTATATTCATGATATAGATATCATATATATCATAAATATCAACTATTTACATTCATTCATAATATTACTTAACATTTAGAGGTAAAAAATGAAATGCCCCGTTCATGGAGACGGTAGGTCATACGTATGCATGATCGCTAATTTAATTTCTATTCCATATTTAGAGGAATTAAATCATAATGATATAAAGGTATATTATAATTCCAGTATAATAACATATATAATATGATTTACTCATTCCTTTATAAATCCCACATATGGCATTAACGATTCAAATCACTTTGAGGGGGCGGTAGTCCGCACTTCCTAAAATGAAATTATCGCGTTTACCCATAATGGAAATCATAAAGGTATTCCATAAATGAGAAATAAAGAAGCATAAAGAAAACATAAAAATAATATATATCATATATAAATATAGTTACATCTTAATGTCCACCATGATAGGTGTTAAAAGAAGATTGAACAATCATCGTTTTTTGAGGCAGAAATTCGCAAACCACAGAAACAGTATGTTCTTTAACAATTAGATGAAGGTGTGTGTAAGTGTAAATAAAATCCTTATCATAACCGCATCATATTATATTAAAGATACTTGTTTTGTTACAAAATAAAGGAATAAAAATATTTTAAGGGGTTGGAGAAGCAAAATAAAACAAAATAACATAAGAGAAGACATTATCTTAAAATCGGGTAACTCATTTTTATTTGAGCCGAAGGATTCCTTGGGAAGACTTATGCCCAAAGTGAGGCTTCTAGAAGTAATAGAGGAAAGTTTAGAGAGTAATTTGGCAGAGTTTGTCTGAGAAAAATGGATTTTATGGTGTGAATAAGGTGGTAGAGGTGGGGGCCTTTTATAAGTGGAGAGGAGAGGCACTCTTGGGAAGTCATAAAATGATACATTATTATGAAGTGATTTTCGGATTTCAAAGGTCACACAATTATATATTTCTAGGATACGGTGATAAGGGATATAAATATACTGATCCAATAGGTTTTTTACAAGTGTAAGTTTTATCATTTACATTATCTTTTCATTTTATTTAAATCGTTTATTAAGGAGGTAATCGCTGCATCATCATGGTGTCATAAAAATATTATTTATTTAATGTCTAAAAATTATATAAAAACTATCATTATGTAGGAAATTTTTTTATCTTTTCATAGAATATTTATAGTTGAAATGTTAACTTATATTACCCCATGTAATAATTGTTTTAGTAAAACTACACATGTTTGTGACAATTTTATTTTTACTTTAAATAAAAAGTTATTAATGTAATTTTCTTACCCAAGTGGCTCCATGGGGTCACCAAGTTGAACCATGGATTGTCTTGGTCGTCCATGACTCATCTAATAAGATTAGGACAAGTGTAAAGGTAATTTCATATTATTATAACATTATTTTTACCTTAAATTACACTAATTACCTTTAATCGCGATTAATAAAACATAAATGTTACTATTCACCAAAAAATTATTTTAATCCCATTGAACCACATTTTACATCCTAATGAAAACCATGTATGTCGTATTTTTGAAAATCAAATCAGAGAAGTGGTAGAGTTTCATTTAAACAAAAAATCCGTTTTTTAACTACCACTTAGTGTTTTCACTATTCATCAAAAATCGAAGTTTTTCAGAAAAATACCAAAAATTTGACCTAAGCTATATTTGATATTCCAAATTCAAAAATTATGTCTATTTTGAAATTTTCAAATCTTATAATTTTCATTAATTAATTTAATAATTAATTCACATTGTCAAAACAAATAGCGTTTTTTTAAAAAAACAATATGAATCAAAAGATTGACAATTGTTTATGTCCAATTTCAAAGTGAAATTAATTCTAATGGCCACCTTTGGATAAAATGGTAAAAATATTTTCTAATTATACGTTAAAACAACTCAATAGTATAATTTATCTCTATAATTTACTTTGATTAAAATAGTTGTTTTTAAGTATTTTTTTCTATTCATAGAAAATTGTAAGTTCTCAGAAAATTACAAAAAATTCAACTTAGGATAATTTCGATATTCCGAATACAAAAATTAAGTTCATATTGAAATATAAAATTTATATAATTTCAAAAGGTGGGTATTACTATTCATAACGGATACCTTGATTGGTCGCAGTGTGTTAGAACTCAAGTGTTGTGTACAACGCACGCTGCTCTATTATTCAAAGAGAAGCGTACCATGGAAGCTTGGGGTGTTACATTCTCTACTCCTTCAATAAATTGCATCCTTGAAATTTGAAATTTTTATTTGAAAATAAACGGTCGAAAATAGAAAATACCTTTGTGGAAAACCCACATTGAAAATAAGGTTAATAAAAATATAACTTTAAAAGAAAGAAAGAGAAGTACAAAGGTCACCCGAGATATCCAATACTAGGATTCTATGAAAACATAGATATGGAGGAAAAACAAACCATCATGGTCTGATGGAGATTTTTATAAAATAGTATTAGAAGAAAGTTTAACTACAAGAAAATCACAAACTTTTGATTGGTTAAACGATCATTGTTTCCCCAGTAGGAAAAGTAAACCGAAAATGTTTTTGTTTTAAGTTACCATTAATAAAGTTGAAGAATTTATTTAAGAGATTTTCTAAGAACGTAAGGAAATATACATACTTGTCATGTATACTTTCATTATTTAATAAATTTTTACCACAAACCCATATTTCACTCAAAAAGATAATAGAACTCAAAAATATTATATTTATCCTTATCTTATAAGGTTTCAAATATTAACACATGCCATTTAGATTAGGAAAACTATTTTGTAATAACCAGGGACTTTATGTAGGCAATTGGTAGGTAATAAAGGCTTGTCGCACTATGGTTGTGGGTTCGATTCCTACAGCTTTGTCCGACGCGACGGGTTATCCCCCGACCTGCAGGTTGTCCTTTTCCTAAAACTATAGTATTATAATATTCCAAAAATAATATTCATAAATGTTTTAACCATAAACAATACTATCCAAAGTTCAACTTAATACATTCCACCCTTTATAGTTATCCAAAATACCTCCATCCAGACTTTCTCTAAAAGGACTCTAAATTCTGAAATCAATTGTATCATCAGATTCCTCAAACAAAGTAAAGTTTCTCTTATTGTCATATATAAAAATATGATTAACTTCATCATATTAAAACCTTAATGAAAACAAAAAGTACTGCAGTACAATCATTATATATATCACAATATTCATATAACCAAAATATATTCCTTGAGTCCAAAAGCACCAATACATTAATTATTCCACTTCAACTGTAATAACATCATAAGATTGTCCTTGATCCCTTGGCCTTTTCTGAGGTAATTTTCCCTGATTCTTAGGAAATTCATTTGCATAATTCCCCATTTCCCAACAATTGTAGCATTCAACATTGATAGCCTCTTTCTTTCCCTTGAAATCACGACCCTGGTGACCTTTTTCCCCACATTTATAACAAACTCTCATTCCTTTTAGGAAAGTACCGGGGTGATTCTTCCCACAATTATCGCATAATAGAAAATACTTCTTTCCCTTTTTCCCATTATCTATCTCTTGTTCCAATGTTCTCTTCTTCTCTTGCTTTACATTATTGTCATACGATTTAGAGAATTCCTTTTATGTATTGATAGAATACGAGACTATATTTGCGTACGTTGAGAAAGATTGTGATACTAAAGCTCGATGGAGAAATGGTTTTAACCCATCAAAGAAATGATCAATATTACTTCTTGGGTTACGTATATAATCCTCAGCATGTCTTGATAACCTTGTAAAGTTAGCCTCATACTTTGCGACATTTTCATCCTCCTTCTGCCTCAGACTCAGAAATTTCATTTCCATATCTACTCGATGGTCACGAGGAAAGTATTTTTCTAAGAAAATCTCTTTAAACTCCCTCCATTCGATATTTTATACTTCATTTTCTTCCTTTTTATTTTGAATTAGCAAGCACCATTGATCGGCATCTCCAGTGAGGCGGTAAACTTCCATGACAACCTTCTCCCTTTCGCTACTCCCCAAGGCGTGGAATATTTTCTCTAAAGAGTTTATCCATTTCTCAGCTAATAATGGATTTGTACCCTGATTAAATATTGGCAGTTGTTTCCTCGTGAAGCAGTCTAACATTGATCCTCCACGTTGCGGATCAGGGTGCTCTATATGAGTAAGGTTACTATTCATAACCTGAATGAGTTGTCCCAGTATGGTGATAAGTTAATCAGCACCAGTTGTATCTCCTGCTCCACTATAATTATCTTGAGCAGGAGTGATATCCCTAATGGAGTGTATGCATTGATACGGTTTCCATTCCTCCCACAAGGCGCCGTTTCTAAACAATGGCATAAACTAGATTAGTTTATGAATCAAAATACATAATTCCATACTTGTTAAACACTTAGCATAAATTGAACTATTTATGGATATAATCCATAATCATAAAAAAAATTCTTTGAGGTAGTATATACTCACAACCCTTCATAGTGGTTTGTAAAGAAAATGAGAATTATCATATGCATATCCCCTCGGAGTGTCGTAACCAAGAGTGCATCATGGCCCATTGTCGTTCACCAGTTCTCGTTCGAGTATAGATCAAAGCGGTGTTTTCGGGTTTTACCCCTAGGTACATTTGTGCCAGATCCGCCTCTACCTGCTTGTATCAAGACAGCGATGTATTACTTGGAAAACTCACAAAATCTCAATAATACCAAAATTCTAGAAAGTTCTTCTATACTAATCATCAAATTATATTTTAGGTCTATGTGAACTAATCAGAGTTTATCTAAATCTAGCTTCTAGGGTTAGTAATAAACTGCCTCTGATACCAACTGTAACACCCCGACCCTAGTTACCCAGAGTCGGTGCGTTATTACGTAACATTGGAATGATCACAAAAGATCAAGTCTCGAAGGACCGATTAGTTTAGTAGCCTTGGAAACACTAGATACATTCATAAAAGTTACATTACATCATAAAGTGAAAAACTACAATAACATGGTCTCCATATTCCACACTCATATCCCCTTCTAACTATCCCTATAGGTCATTCATAAAATACTTCTTCACATCCTGGAAAATATTAAAACATTGAGAGGGGTGAGCACAGATGATCAGTAAGGATAACAATATTTTAGAAGCTTTCATAAATAAACATAAAATTTAAGAGAATGTATAACTAAAACAAAAGTCTTTTAATATTGAACGGAAGTGTAATATGGAAAAAGTAAAATGAAATAGTTCTATTTACTTATTCACATAGATATTATACTAGTCGAATAATCACATGAAATATCAATAACCACTTTCATAATGATGGAATACATAATGACAGAATATCATAACCACGTAGTGAAGGCCTCGTGCCAAGACTACAAATATGATTTTTTCAAGGCCTCGTGCCAAGACACTAGTTTGTCTCATGAGACCTACCGATTCCTCGAGGAGCTATAGCGGGCTCCGCCCGTCACTTATTAAGTCCAATGTATTCCTCATATTAACAGGTTTAAACATATCATAATCCATAACATAATCGTATCACATAAAACATGAAAAAAGGAAACATAACATTTCCACATTTCAATCACAAGATATCAATACAACACATTGATATAAAAAACACATTGAAAACCATTTCAAATACCAAAATAAAAGAAAACTAAAACTTGGTATTTATTTTTCATTTAAAAAAAGTTATGGATTGTAGAGGAAGCCGAAACTCAAATAATGGTCATGGCAGTGGGGAAGTCGTTGTCGCCGCATAAATATGACAAAAAAAACATTCCCTTTTGTCATTTAGTAAAAATTTTCGTATAAAAAATATTCCTTTTGAATAAACGTAAAATTCAAAGGGGTTTATACACCGTATAAAAGAAAGTCGTGTATAAAACAAAATATGCCTCAATGAAAGGAGATTGAGATGAAGTCCATTACAAAGATATTTTTTTTAATAAAATAGATCTATTGTGTGTATTCCATATATGTACATATAAATAAAGTACAAATACAAGATAGGACATAATAATATAATGATATAATTTGAAAGTAGGTGATTAACCCAAAGAATGGAAATTGGGTAAAAAGGTTCCCTTACCTCGTGTCCGACTTGACTCGACCTTTCTTTAACCTCCTGAATAATAAACTATAGTTGATTTCTAATTGCTTAAGAACCTTTTTCAAGTTAATTATTCCTTTTATATCACTTATTACAATGTTCTGAAAATTATGTAGTCATTTAAGTTAATAATGGTCATTTTGTCGATCTTTGGTACTTGAGTCAACAATAAACTTCTTATAATAACAAGTTGTTTATGTGGAAGAATATCCATTATCTCTAGAATTATATTCATGATTTAGATATCATATATATCATATATATCCAGTATATACATTCATTCATAATATTACGTAACATTTAGAGGTAAGAAATGAAATGCATCGTTCATAGAGACGGTAAGTCGTACGTATGCATGAACGCTACTTTCATTTCTATTTCGTATTTAATGGAATGAAATCATAATGATATAAAGGTGTATTATAATTCCAGTATAATAGAATATATAATATCATTTACTCCATCCTTTATACATCCCACATATGGCATTAACGATTCAAATCACTTTGAGGGGGCGGTAGTCTGCACTTCCTAAAATGAAATTATCGTGTTTACCCATAATGGAAATTATAAATGTATGAAATAAATGAGAAATATAGAAGCATATGGAAAACATAAACATAATATATATCATATATAAATATAGTGACAACTTAATGGCCACTATGAGAGGTGTTAAAATAAGATTGAACAATCATCGTTTCATGAGGCAGAAATTTGCCAACCACAGAAACAGTGTGTTCTTTAACAATTAGACGAAGGTGTGTTTAAGTTTAAATCAAATAATTCTCATAAAAACATCCTATAATATTTAAGATACTGGTTTGGTTATAAACTAAAGTAATAAAAAGAGTTTAAGGGGTTGGAGAAGCAAAATAAAACAAAATAACATAAGATAAGACATTACCATAAAATCGGGTAACTCTTTTTGATTTGAGCCAAAGGCTTCCTTGGGAAGACTTCCACCCAAAGTGACGCTTCTTGGAGTAATAGAGGGAAGTTTAGAGAGTATTTTGGCAGAGTTTGTTGGAACCAAATGGCTTTAATGGTGTGAATAAGGTGGTAGAGGTGGGGCCCTTTTATAAGAGGAGAGGAGGGGCACTCTTGGAAAGTCATAAAATGATACATTATTATGAAGTGCTTTTCGGATTTGAAAAGTCCCAAAATAATATATTTCGAGGATAAGGTGATAGAATATAGAAATCAACTCATATAATAGGTTTTTGACAAGTGTAAGTATTAGATTTTACATTATCTATTCATTTTATTTAAATCATTAATTAATGAGATAATCGCTGCATCAACATGGTGTCATAAAAAATTTAATTTATTTAATGTATAAAAATTATATAAAAAATATCATGATTTAGGAAATATTTCTATATTTCCAATGAATATTTATAGTCAAAAAATTAACTTATATAACCCCATGTAATAATTGTTTTAGTAAAACAACACAAGTTTGTGACAATTTTATTTTAACTTTAAATAAAAAGTTATTAATGTCACTTTCTTATCCAAGTGGCTCCATGGGGTCCCCAAGATGACCCATGGATTTTCTTGGTCGTACATGACTCATAAAATAAGGGTAAGACAAGTTTAAAGGTAATTTCATATTATTATAACATTATTTTTACCTTAAATTACACTAATTACCTTTAATCACGAATAATAAAACATAAAAGTTACTATTCACAAAAAAAAATATTTTAATCCCATTGAACCAAATTTTACATTCTAATGAAAACCATGTATGTCGGATTTTTTAAAATAAAATCACAGAAGTGGTAAATATTCATTTAAAGAAAAAATCAGTTTTTTAACTACCACTGTGGTTTCACTATTCATCAAAATTTGAAGTTTTTTAGAAAAATACCAAAAATTCAACCTAAGATATATTTGATATTCCGAATTCAAAAATGATGTCTATTTTAAAATTTTCAAATCTTATAGGTTGCATTAATTAATTTAATAATTAATTCTCGTTGTCAAAACAAATAGTGTGTTTTTAAGAAACAGTATCAATCAAAAGATTGACAATTGTTTATGTCCAATTTCAACGTGAAATTAATTCTAATGACCACCATTGGATAAAATGGTAAAAATATATTCTAATTATACTTTAAAACCACTCAACAGTATAATTTATCACAATAATTTACATTGATTAAAAAAGTTGTTTTTAAGTATTTTTTTCTATTCATAGAAAATTGGAAGTTCACAAAAAATTACAAAAAATTCAACTTAGGATAATTTCGATATTCTGAATACAAAAATGAAGTCCATTTTGAAATATAAAATTTATATAATTTCAAAAGGTGGGTATTACTATTCATAACAGCTACTTTGATTGGTCGTGGTGTGTTAGAACTTTAGGTTGCGTACAACACACACTGCTCTATTATTCAAAGCGAAGCATACCATGGAAGCTTGGGGTGTTACATATACTCTATAGAAACATATAATTTGGTTCAAGATTTATAAAATGGGGTTAAAAATAAAGTGAATGGAAATATATCCCACCCGTAGATATCTCAAAAAACAATAAAATATGGGGGAGGGAGATAATAGATATTATTAGGGCCACTGGGTTTTTTTGGGTTCACTTTTAGATATAATATTATGTTGAATAAAGACGGTTTGTCTGATATTTGGGTATTGAGAGGTGGTGGTCTATTATGGGGAATATAATGCATAGTTTTATTATCATTTGGAATATTCTATAGGACATGTAACTCTCCGACTGATGAAGATAAAGTTATTTTTAAGTAGCCTTATCCTTTGTAAGATTTACAATATTTTTTGGGTGTGGAAGTGAAAGATTATTCTTCAGTGCATAGATTTATTATATGAAATATACCCTCTCATTGGATAGTTACTTAACATATAATACCCTAAATTAATCTATTAAACAATGAGTTATAAATTTATAATACTTGGTGTGAATGTAATATTGAGGGAAACTGTCAGATATCTAAAGGGAGAGTGGATAATACTTTGTAATTGTAAGGATGTGGCCTTAAAAGTTACATATTCTAGTTTTTTTGGTAGAATTCACATTAAAATATTTTTCCAGTTTATAGTTTATAATAATTAAGAAAAAATCCTATAAATTAAACCCATACATTAAAAATCGAAACTTATACCCAGTATCCATTTTTTCCATAAAATGAAATAAAACATGATTTATATTCTAGACACATCTTCAATTATTTCATCATGACCTCATCCTTTCCCATACCAAACATAAGACTAGTAAAAAAATTCAAAACATGGGATGAGAGTAAAATCATAGAAACGAACTTTAAATAATGGAAGCCATTAGTCTAGTGAAAACCCATAAAATATTTCCTAAAAACACACCTTTCTTCCTTAAAAATTGGATTATCATTTCAAAAATATCATTATCTTACCTTTTGATAATAAAAATAGGTTCATGAAAACTCATAAAAAAATAATAGATAAGTTTGTAACAAATAACATAATTATGATGAAATTGAATAACCATATGGTTGACTACCACACACGTCACTCCTATAAATGGAATATACATACGGTTTACATTCATTCCAATTGCATTATAGGTTATAACGTAACCACCCATGCTTGGTTTTTAATTTAACAACTCTTCAAATTTCCAAGTACTATTATATAATCATAACAAATAAAATACATAAATTTTTAAATTGTTAATCGTAATGATTCATTTTCACACATTAGAAAGCATTTCAAGTTATTCTAAAAACTAATCCATTTTCAAACCCCATTTTAAAAATTCAAAAAGATATTTTTAATTCAAAGAGTCATATTCCACGTTGAATCATTTGAAGGAAACCAAAAATTTTAAATTTTAAAACATTATTGTCCATATAAATACATTAAAAAATCATTTTGAAACCATGTACATAAAAGAAAAATATTTAGATGAATAAATCATTAAAACATTTAAAATGATATTTTAGTTGATGAGTCCCTTACCTTGAGTTCAACATGCCATGTACAACATTAATACTATTAATAGACATAGGTTAATTATTGAAATTAGTAAGAAACATTGAATTTTTTTTTGTATCACTTATTATAATGTTATAACAATTTCTTAATTATTTATGTTCAAGTCAAATGTTTTTAAAGATATTCGATGATTTAGTCCAAAATAACTATTGTACAATGTCCATAGTCAAACATGTCATTAGTCCATCATCTCCAAAATAATATTATTGAAATAATTGTCACTTTTATAAATCAATTATATTTTTAAATCCATCCATTAAATATGGATATGAAAAATTAACTACATTACAATCATGGAGATGATAAGTCGCACGTACGCATTAGTAACATTTCCATTTTTCAATGACCATTATTGAAATAAGGTAATTATTATATTATATTTATTTAATTATAATAATATAAAAATTATCATACTTATAAATTAAATTAACTTATATATGTTATCCAAGAGATTTAGTGACCAAAACGAATCACATCGCTCAGTGGAGGTGATAGTTCACACGTACTCATGAATGATGTAATCGTTTTTATGTGCATGAAAAGTTAAGAATTTAAATGATATATTATAATTTAATAATTATAAATATTTCATAAATATAATATAAAATTTTAATTCCATCATTATACCCATTCTTGAGAGACAGTTATGGAAAACGAATCATATCAGTTTGCGAGGCGGTGGTTCACTGTACACAGGAACGAGAATTATTTCCTAATTAAATGGATGTAGATACAGATTAAGTTATGATAATAATAAAAATATGGTTATATTTACTATACTTGCGTTATTATTTCATGATGCTTTAGGAATATTTTTAGGAAGTTGAATAAGAAATAAAATAGAAACACCTAATTAAAAACGACACCTCATATTCATACAATCTCCTTTGATTAACATTGTATAACTTAAAAAGGTGAGTTTTATACCTAATAAAGTATCTATGGAATGTGGTGAGGGATTATAGTAATTAATTTGGGTTGATATTTTTTGAAAAAAAGGTTTTGAGGTGTGTAGAAAAAAAATAATGGGTTCCCTTTAATAAGAGAGAGGAGGGGCATTCTAGGACTTATTTAAATACTAAATTAATATAAATTTACTTTCCATTCCAAATGGGTCAAAATTAATTAATTTAGAATAAAAGATAATTAAGGTTCTAAATAAATTCATCCAGTGAAAATAATATATTTTCTAATGATGTTTTTAATCATTATCCTTTCTTAAAAACATTAAACACTTACAATGATACCATGTAATTTACACTTTAAGTATTAATATAGTTACTATAAAACATCAAAAGACCAATAAATGTGTAATGGATTAAATTTTATGAATTATCAAAATTATTTGGATAAAATTTATAATTCTACAAATTTTATATCATTTAATAAAATATTATTTATTCAAATATATAAATAATATCGATTTTGATGTTATTCATTACTTACATTTTAAAAACATCATAAAAGAAAGATAAATTCAAACCAATACTTATCAAACATAACTAAAATGTAAAATTAATCTAAAAAATTATTGCATAGCATTAGTAGTGACAAACTATATTAATTTTAGTATTTTTAATAATATTTATTTTATATTTCTTTGAAATAATTAATTACTGCATCATCATTGTATAATCCATTAATTCAATCATTTATTTCCTTAAAATTTAAAATAAATTATCATGATAAATAATAACATTTTAAATTTTTAGAAACTATTTATAGTTGAACAGACCCCCAATATAACCGCATATTATTAATATTTTACTTTTTAAAAACAAAAGTGTGACAAAATTGACTTCTATTTTTAATATAATATTATAAATTTCGTACCCTATTTCATATGCCTTAAAAATGAAATAATTTCGGCCCAATGATGATTTTGTTAAAAAAAATCATCCAAGGAAATTGGGACAAGTGTTAAGATAATTTTTTAATGTTTATAATATCATTTTTTCTGTTAACTTCCAAATTTAAATTATACTTTGTTATAAAAAAGTTACTAAAGATATTATTCATAATTTCCAAAAATAAAATGGACCTAATTATATAATTTGGGAATAATTATTCCAAATATGAAATTAATTTTTCAAAATTCAAAACACCAAAATTGTAGAGATTATTTAAAAATTAATTGCATTGATGGAGTGATAAAATAGGTTGTTAATGTAATAATGTTCAAAAGATCACAAAGTTTTTATATATAATTTCAAGGGTAAATTAATTAAAATAACATAAATAGGATTAAGGGATAAAAAAAATTTTTAACTATACTTTAAAGTCATTCAAAAATATAATTTAAAATAATAAATAAATTTTATTAAAAAGTAATTTTCAATTAAAATGAATTATATTTTCACTATTTATTAAAACAAGAAAATAATCAGATAAATACATAAATTAACACCCAAATATTTCATATTATGTTATCTCTTCAAAGTATTTCAACAACTTGCACTACAAGAAACACCGAGTTCGAGTGCACCACAACTAACCAAACATCCCATTCAAAAAGGTGGTCATGAATGGTGTTAACCTCATTTTAAATTTTATATATCCTATATAATTTTAACATTCATATTTTGTGATTCATAGACATTATATAAGAAAATTTTAATTTTTTAAGATAAAAGAGGTATTTTTGAAAAAATGTTGTTTTATGCCTTTTAATGGAGAACCCTTTTTAAATCCCATATCTGACATTTTTATATATAAAATTTAGTGAAAATAAATTCATATTTAAAATAGGGACTAAAATATTTAGTTTGGATAAATTTTTGGTACTTTAATGATAACTTTCATATTTTGATGAACAGTTAAAAAATAATAAATTTTAATTAAAAACAAATTTTTTAATAGAAATAATATATAGTGTTAATTTATACATTTGAATGGTTTTTATCTATCATTATATTATATTTTTATCATTTAATATAATTTAGGTCATTTGATGTAATTTCCCATTTAAATTGGACATAAACAAGTGTTAATATTTTGATATTTATTATTTCTTAAAAAAAATCTTTTTTTGACAATGGGGATTAACATTAAATTAATTTCTGCCACTTATGTGTTTTGAATTTGGAAAAATTTATTCCATATTTATAGTAGGGAGGTACAAATTTTTTAAATAGGTAACTTTTATTTTGAGACATTATGAATAATTACTTCGGTAAATATTTTATTTACCCTGGTTAAAGTGAATATTTGGTAAATATGGGTAAATAAATAATATTAAAATAATATAAATTTACCCTAACACGTATACTAACCCTATTTTATGATAAATTTCAGACCATGAAAATCCATGGGTCAAATTTATGACCCTATGGAGCCACTTGGGAGTGATAATGACATTTTAGTTTAATTAATCTAAAGTCAAGACAAAAATAACAAAAACCTATATCTTTTAGTAAAACATTTTTCTATGGGGTTATATAATTTATCTCTTCAACTATAAATATTTATTTTAAATATAAAAATATTTCCTAAATGATGATATTTGATTTATAAATTTTATACAAAAAATATAAATATTTATTTGTGACACAATAATGATGTAGTATTTTTCCTATTAATAGAACAATCAAATAAATGGTATTGTAAATATTAGAATAAATATAATTTTTACATTTTGATTCAATAAAAGAATTTTCTAGGTGAATATTACATGTTATTGTTGATTCAATGTATTTTTTAGAAGTAATAAAGTTTTTATGACTTTCACAAAAACCAAATACTAAATAGTGCCAAAATTAACATAAATTAGTTTTTAAAACAAGTACTCTATTATTGGTTGATATACTATTCAAAAAAATCTAAGGTTCAGAAAGAGGGATTAAAGAATATTATATATTTCATTATTGAACAATATAAAGTTATTTTGGATTTTTAGAGTAAGTTTATTAACAATATAATATAAAAATACAAAGAGGCATGGTAAATGTCAAACTATTTAACAAAGAGTTAAATTTAAGTGATATGGTAAATATGATTCCATAAACCTGTCTAAAACCTATTGGTTGAGATATTTTCGACCCATCCCATATTTATAATTTAAATAATTTATTTTTCAACCATTAAAAATAGAAAATCATTTTATTAATAAATAATATTTCAAGCTTTTCCAAAAGTGACCCTCACCTCTCTTATAAAAGGGCACTTCCCATTTTTTTATTTTCACACCTCCAAATCCTTTTTTATCTTCCAAACCCAGACCTAATATCCTCTAAACTTTCATTTAATTATCCTAGAGGCCTTTCTTTGGTCATAAATTCAACCTAAGGATCTCTTTTGATCAAACCAATAGGAAGAACTTGATGAAGAGGTAAATATTTCATCACATATTTCAAGTTCTTTTCTTCTTCCACTTCCTCTATCTTTATTTTTTTCTTTATAAAATATTAAATCCATTATCTTATATATACTTTTATGTTATTATAAAAATGTTACAACAATATTCCTTATTATATCCATCCTATAAATGACAAAGTCACCATATGTGCATACGTACGGATTACCATCTCCATGTCGTGGTGTAGTTTGTTATTCAAACACTTCATTATTTGGATGGGTATAATAATGAGTATAACTGATGTAAATAATAAATATAACATGTTAATAATTATTTATATGTGATATATCATCCCATTACATACTATTTCACCCCCAATATAATGATATTGTCACTCGTGCGTACGTTCGGATTACCGTCTCCACAAACATGATGAGATTCATTTCCCATCGTAATCATTCAAGAATAATTTTAATTTTATGATTAAAAATAATTTTTAGGAACATAATATAATTATGTATATAAATCATATTCATCCAATACATAACAAACATGTCTTAGGTAACCAAGCATGTAAAACAAAACGAATCAGTTAACACCCGAAATGATGATACTACTAAAATATTATTAACAAAGCAATATTATAAGATCATGTATGATATAATATTTATCTACATATTTATTTTATAATTTAATAAAAAAATTACCCATTATACAGGAGGTTAACATATCAACGACTATGTAAAAGTAAAAGGTGAGTATTAGTTTTACAATATCTTTATTATCCGAGGTTGTTTTAAGGTAAGTATCTACTGGGACTTCTTTCTCATCCACATCCATGTTTTCTTAAAAATATATTTCAAAACATTTTTACTATTTACTAAAAACTATTTTGAAATCATTTATACCCTTATTTGACCTTATATGTTTTGAAAGGAATCTTTTTGTCATTTTCCAAACAAGGTACTCTGTGACCTTTTCAACAAAATTAAGGTAAGAATGTTTTTTTAACTTATACTGTGGCTACAGAAATTTTCGCCATTATAAAATCGTTGAATCTTACCTTACAAGATTATAAAAAAATTTCAAAATAAATTTTTTCTTTTATAATTATATTACTTTTAAATGATATCAAAATATAAAGAGATATTTCACTAAAAAAGTTTAAATTTCATCTATTTCAACATACTTTTGATGGATTTTATGCTTGATTGAAGTTGATTTATTAGGATAAAAATCTTCCTTATTATATTGAATGTTTTGTGATATGTTTGAATATGGATGTTTTATTTTTATACCATTCATGGTTTATGGAAAAATATTTACATTTGATATGCTAGTTTTAATAAGAATGTTTAAGTTATGTTTAAATCTTTTCATATGAGGAATGCATTGGACTTAGTATGTGACGGGTGGAGCCCGCTATATCTCCAAGATGCATCGGTGGGTCTCATGATACAAACTAATATCTTGGAACAAGGCCCTGAAAAAATCTTCTTTGTAGTCTTGGAATAAGTCCTTGACTATGTGGTTCTAAAGTCTGGCGTTATGCATTCCATCATTATGAAAGTGGTTATTGATATTGCATGTGATTGTTCGAATAGTAGAATATCCATGTGAATAAGTAAATGGAATTATTTGAACTTATCTTTTTCATATTATGATGCAGTTTATGTTTAAAAGGCTTTTGTTTTAGTCTTATACAATACAGTAAATGTTTATGCTTATATATGAATTTTTTCGCAATATTTGTATCCTTACTGAGCATCTGATCTCACCTCTTTCTATGTTTTATTTTTCCTAGGATGTAAAGACGTATTTTATGGTTGACCTGCAGGGATAGGATAAGGATATATGTGTGTTAAAAAGGGTAAAAAATGTTGTTTATGTATTTCATTTTATAATGTAATGTAATGTTCATGTATGTAATCTATTTTCCGAGGCTACTAAACTAATCAGTCTTTCGGGACATGATTCCTTATATCATGCCAATGTTATGTAATAATGTACTGACAATGGGTAACTGGTTTCGGGGCATTACAGTTCATATCAGAGAAAGATTATTACAAACCTTAGAATCTATATTTAGAAAAAATATGATTAGAGAACATTACCCAAAGATATACTTTGTGGTTTAGTATAAAAGAACTTCCTTGAATTTTGGTGATGTAGAGATTTTGCGAATTTTCAAAGAAATAAATCCTTGCCTGGATACGAACAGGTAGAGGTGGCTCTGAAAAAATGTACCTAGGAGTAAAAACTCTGATATGTAGTTTCGGGAATAACCTAGGGTATCCTGGTACACGAAAACGGGCCTTGTTTCACTCTTGGTTACGACACTCTCAGATGAAATGTTTAGAATAATTCACATTTTCTTTACAAGACATTATAAAAGATTTAAGAGTAAATACATCCTCAACAAAAACATTTTATTATTATAGATTATATGCATAATATTTTCAATTTACATTATGTATTTTACAAATATGGAATTATTTATTGTAATTCATAAGCTAACCTAGTGTATGCCACTATTTATAAATGGAACCTAGTAGAAGAAATGTGAACTCCAGAAATACGCATGATCCAAATAGTAAGAAGGGTCATATCTTTCTTGGTATTAAGCCAACAATTAAAAGGGAAATAGTCTCTTATGTATTCTCATCATATAAAGAACTTGTATCATGTGTTAATAAGATAATTAAAGAATTCATTGAGTTCTATGGCTTTGAAGGGAAGAAAGAGAAGAAAAGGTTGGTAGAGAAAAAGATGGATAAAGGGAAGAGGGGAAAGAAAGATTTTCCCATATATGATAACTTTGGAAACAATCTCCTTGGTAAATGCTTGAAGGGAATGGGAGTTTGTTATATGTGTGGAGAAAAGGACACAAAGTACATGATTGCAAAGGTAAGAAAAAGGTTCCAAATGTACAATGCTTCATCTTCAAGGAGTTGGGACGCTACCCAATGATATGTCCAAATCATCATAGTATACCATAGAAAATTCTATTTGATAATAATAAAAATATGATACTACTGAAGGTGAAGAGGAATTATTATATCTCTTATGATGTTATTAAAGTATTGTGTCATCTGTGTATTGTATTAATGATGTAAATTTTATAAGAATTATAGATTATATAAGGATTGTACTACAGTACTATTTCGATAAGGAATTGAGATTGTGTGGAACCAAGAAAAGTGACTCAATAGTAGGTTAATTATTTTTAGAAAATATATGGTTGAGATAAAGATAAACCATAATATGGTTCTGATATCGAGGTAGTGATTTTGGAATAGTATAAGATTAATTTGGATGAATTATATTAGATATTCTTGACTACCATGAAACTAATTACTGATTTGTATATTCCTTCATTTTTGGAGTTTAAAACATTTTTGGATATTATGAGTATATATAGTATTAAATAAGGAATAATGAAGCATGAATGTAATCAATATGATGTGATGGTAATTTAGGTTGTTACCGTGTCTTAAAAGAATACATGATGACGGTATTCACATGTTATTACATGGAAAAAAGGATCTTCATTTTTTTACCTTCCTTATAAATTTTGGACTATGAGTTTTGACAGATGTATCTTGGATAATTCTAAAGGTTAGAATCGATTAATTTTGTCATCGGATAATATTGTTAAGGCTAAATCATTTCTTGAGATTATTTCTGGATTGTCATGAAAATGAAAACCCGGAGGCCAAGCAATAACCCGTCGTGTCCGGTAATGCCGCGAGACTTGAACTCGTAACCAAAGGGAGATAAGGGTGTATCACCTACCAATGGAATATTTGATGTCCTGGTTTGTATAATGTAGTTTTTTTAAAATAGTATGAAAAATTAATTATAAATTCATTATTTTTGGAACCTTATACGATTAGGATAAATAGAATATTATTTAATTCTATTAACTTTTTTAGTGAAAGATGAGTTTGTGGTAGGAATTAGTTGAAGGATGAAACTATACATGTCATGTATATTTTTTCTCTCTTATTATATGAATAAATTATTCCTTAAACTTTAGGTAAGGGATCTTAAAACCAAAAATGTGTTATTAAAATACCTTAATTTTTATTGAACTAATGATATTTTAAGTCATCAAATATTGATGGCTTTGAGGCCCTCAATTTTACACATGTTTGTGATTGATGACCTCAATCACTCCCTATAAATATTTATATTTTTCCTCTAATTATATGTCTCTAATTTCCACCAATGTTCTCTTAATCGAGATCATAATTTTGTACTGACATTTTCTGTCACAACCCCACCCTACCCGGGCTCGAGCCACAACTACCCCAAGCCCACCTCCATAGGCTAGGAGCTGGTGATATGAGCCAAAGGCTAAAAAACTCGGGGAGGCCTTTTCCTATGTACATGTACACAAACACGAAGCCCACTCAATGCAGAAGTGCAGAGTTAAAAGAAAAGTAAGTGCCAACTGCTATAAACAGACCACAAAAGTGCATAGACCTCTAAACAGTACAAAGTAAGAGCTATAGGTAAACTGAAAAGAAAAGAGGCAAAACACGCTCCCTACCAGAAAAGTGCCACATCCCGGAAACATGTAATCAAAAGTAAAATAGCTGGGAGGGTCCCACACATGGAACCCAACTACGACCACCACACGTGGTCCAATCTCTCAACCTCCTAATCTCCTCTGACATCACGACCAACCTGTCCGTCGTCTTCAAGGGCACACCAAGTGCGGGCAAAGCCCAAGAAGGGGGGAGTATAAAAATACTCAGTAGGATGCCCCGAATGATCATGGGAGAAAAAAAAGAGGTACTGAAGAGGTGAGCAGTAGATCAAACAGGTAAATGTAAAGGGGTACAGTAGAGAGAGTTTAGTAAAGAGTATAGCTCAACCCAACAAAAGGAAGTAAGTAGACTCGCCCAAACACAAGGAGCTAGAAATGGTGGGAAGATGAACATATCGTCAAGTCTTCACTACCTGTAGCAGGAGAGTAGACTGATCCAACCATGAGAAGCTAGACACAGAAAGCACGTGGAATTCCCCACACATCTTCGCCTCTCCTGGAAGGAGAGTAACCAAACCCAAGGAGTGGGTACTGGAACAATGTATATACATATCCAAATGCTCAGTCAAGAAACCCAAACAAGTTTGTAATGGGACCTCCATCCCGAAGCTCAGCCCAAGAAAATGAGTCGCCAACAGTCCCAGAAGTAAACACCATCGATGCCTAGCATTCCACACGTCTTCCCTGAACTACAAATCAAGGGGCTAAAATCACTGCACCTCGACACTATCTTCTTTGGGAGGCAATGACTCACCCGCTTGGTTTTAGGTCACATCACAAGGACATGTCTCGGTGGGAAAGTTCCCCTCGTACTTGAGAGTTATGGTGAAAGTCAAACCACACCTCATCACTGCCCCGCAGTCGAGAGGTCTTCTAATGTCCAATGTCGTCACATCCCTGACCCATACAACCAAGGGTCCCACTCTAGTAATCATGGATAAAAGCTGCAGACTAGCCTACTATAAAGGACTAATTCAGTAAGAAGTCGTCGTGTGACCCACTGCCCAGTCTCTACTGGAGGGTAGAACCGAACGGGTCGTTGGGTGACCCACTTCCCCGTCTCTGCTGTAGGGTGGACCCTAAGTGTTCATCGGGTGACCCACTACCCAGTCTCTACTGGAGGGAAGACCCTAAGAGGTCTTCGGGTGACCCACTACCCAGTATCTGCTGGATGGTAGACCGTAAGAGGTCATCGGGTGACCCACTGCACAGTCTTTACTGGAGAGTAGACCCAATGAGGTCGTCGGGTGACCCACTGCCCAGTCTCTGCTAGAGGGTAGACCTAGAAGAAGTTGATAGGTGACCCACTACCTAGTCTTTGGTGAAGAGGAGACCCGGAATACATCGATAGGTGACCCACTGCCCAGTCTCTGTTGGAGGGTAGACCTAGAAGAATACAATGAGCAACCCAGTGCCAAGTCTCTGCTGGTGGGTAAACTCGGAACTACTCTAGACATCCCTACTGCAAACAACCTCCCGAATAGAGGATTGTTGCCTGCGTAAAGTATTGGTCACACCAAAATCCACAATAACCCAGCTGGTCTAAACCATCGTTAATAGAAGGACCATATGCGCCACGAGAGGCCAAAGGTATGTAAAGCAGAACACAGCACCTACAAGGGGCCCACACGACGTGTGCCCCTATGATATCTCTGAACCAAGCACACAAACGTCCTTGGGTACAAACCACAACCTGTACCTCCATACATTCACATATACTCCCAGAGTGTGCCACATTTCTAGCCCAAAGGCTATCGTGATCACGACACCCAACATCAACGCGAAGGGAGAAAATGTAATTTCACCAACCTGCTTCCTCTATGGCCCTAGCACGGCCAACCACATCTCTTCAATCATTATGTCACTCAAACGGGAGTGCATGAAATCACACGCCAAGGGTCCACTACAAACATATCAAGAAGAACCTCCACCGGAGCACCCTTCATATTTCTACATTTAATAAGATCGTGTAAGAGGCTCCGCTCGCCTGAATAGATAACACCATTGTGATCCTCGCATAAAAACATGTGATATGTACTATATACTCTCCTCAAACGGATATACAATGGAAAAGTCATCCAACACCACATTACGACCGAACAGTGTCCTGTGATCCCGAGCATCATCCCCAAAAAATAGTCAGGCGCATTACATCATTGTGATCCCCTCGGGAAAGCACATCAATAGGACTGCTCACTTGAGTGGAACAGATATCCGGAGAAAAAGATGCATTCTGGCACATCACACATGAGCAGTGCTACACGGGACCCACATCACAGTCCCGAAGCACAACGAGTAGATTGAACCATTGCGATCCTCTCGAAAAATTACACAAGATTGACTATTCACTTGTTCGAATCAGACACCCAGTGAAGAAGATGGAAAACACCACCAACTCAAAAAATGGCCCTCATGGGGCCCGCACTAGAATGCAGAATTAAAGCGGGCGAATTGATCCATTGTAATGCCCTTGGAAAAACACCCAAAATCAACTACTCGCATGCCCCGAACGAACGTCTAATGAAAATGTTACAAAAAGCTGTGTGCAGCTCGAAAGACAGGTCATGGGGCCCACACCACAACTTCATCATCAATACCCAGAACCACAACGGTAAACTCCACCTCGGTACCAGCATCCCAACGCCATTGATGGCGCTCAAATCGGACGTCGGATCCATCCGCGACGCTCAAAACACGAACCCCTGGAAAAACGTCAATCCACTTAATGTACGCGTTGTGCAATCGAGGCCCCCATATCAGAAGTTAAAACCCTCGAAACCATCTTATATTCTCCACCTCAAGCCGAGGTTTGCACTTCCATAGGCATCATGAAAAACAGACACTCGTAGTGAAAGGTACGGGTGTCTGAAGCTGAGGGGACGAATCCCCTTGGGCTAGACTGGCCGGTCAGCCCGGCCTAGGCCGGCCCGCGTCGGCCGGCCCGACTCGCAGCGCAGGCCCGCAGCTCAGCCACGCGGCCTGGCACTAACCCGCGGTCCTCCTATGACCGAACATGAGGGCTAGTCGTTCTGCTGTGTGAATACCCGCGGGAAACGGGTCTTTGTCCCCGTCTGTGACCACGCGGTCGCCCGCCCCGGCGGCTCGGCCTCACCGCGTGGATCCACCGCCTCGGCCGGCCAGCCCCTCCTTGCGTCCGCGCCCTTGACCCTACTACCTGGCCACCACGCTCTCCCTCACCGCCTACTTCCTGGCCATCGTGCTTGCCTACTCCGCCCGCTGCTGGAACCCCCAATGTCAGCCGGAGAACCTCCAAAACCACCAGAAAACACCCAAAACCCGCAATCTTCGGAAGATGATTTTGATTGCCTCGGGACTCCAAATTTAAATCCGAGATATGTGTCAGAAAGATCAGAAAATGTACTACGCAACCATGGTCTTTTCTCGGAAATTAAACATCAATTAAATGCCAAGATTGAACTTGAAAAAAGGGTTCCGAAATTTAAAATGCAAAACGTAAACTCCAACCTGTTGGGCATTGCCCAGAGCTTCGTCATTGATATGCCTTCACCTTTGTCGCCCCCGCCTTGATTGGAGGAAGAGGAGGTGGAGGAGGATGAGAGGAGGTTGAGGGTGAGGGGTTTCTCCAGGGGAGGTAATAAGGATTGGGGATAGGGAGAGGAGTTTAATTAATTAAACTCCTTAATTAAAAACTCGACCCCCGAAAACACCCGCATCCAAAACCCCCGATGCGGTTAAAGTTAGACCGCACCTAAAGTAAACACCACCTCCCGAGCACAAAATCAGTCTCAAAAATTTTATCTAAGGATCCGTTCCAAAGTTATAAAACTAAACTCTCAAGGCTGCCAAATTATGAAAACGCCCTCGGTGGCATTTTCATAGAAGGCCCGATCCTGCGAAAGTTACACCCCTCATAGGGTAAACGGCATGTTCCGGACACAACCGTGCCCTCGGTTTCCCCATCTGAGCAGATTTTTATTAGATACTTGATTTAATCCATTAAATGAATAAATTAATTATTTTAATTATCCGTTTAATGTTCCGCTAACGGGCAAGGTGTCCAAACGTCCCGCACTGACATGTTTTATGTCATTATTAGGGTAAACACCCCATTTTAGTCCCATCCGTACACTTATGTTTCTGATCCAGATTACCGTTTAGGAGTTATCCCATTTATTTGGCGTGGCCAGTGTGAATGCATTGGAAATTTAATTCTGGCCACACTAGGGCTCGGAATCGCATGTCGTCTGAAGGCGCTGCTCTGGAATAACATCAAGAATATTCCAATGTCTTTTATACCAAAAATCGGGTTCTTACATCATTCCCTCCTTCATGATCTTCGTCCCTGAACTGAAAAACCAGGGAATAACTCAGGGTACTAAGCCCACACCAGGCTCTCCCATAACCAGAAGAACTCTTGCATTTTCTCGTGTCATCGCACCCAGACCCAAAGGTTTGATATGCTCACGCGAGGTCTGCCCATACTGATGACGTGCATAGGAGCACACACACTTCTTCTCGGGTGAGTCACGTGGGAGACGCTATGCGCCCACTCCCGACCCTGGGGTTAGGGCAAGGCAGTAGAGAACCTCATCATCCCTCTAGATGGTCACAAACGGCCCGAAAGCTCTACAAGGTAGCACACCTCCCAACCGAACCCCTACGTCACACACCGCGACAGGAATCACCATTTGGATCCGGGGCAAAGCCTGGTGATTCCCTCTTTCATAATATCCATATGGTGGAACACCCAAAGACATCTCGTCATGCAAGGTTTCACAATCGATGACCCACAATCAATACCCTCTTACACGCTCGAAAGTAAAGGTGTCAACACCATCGACTAAAGAGAAAGGTCCCACACATTTGACTCTTTCGAAAGAGGGTTACACCGATGCCCCGTTCCACCTTGATAACAACTCAAGAAAAGAGTAGAGTGAAAATAATTTCACACACAGAGTCTAAAAATTCTACTTGAAAAAAGTAGAAGAGTTGTAGAGAATACATCTTATCACCTCATGCTCTGTAGGATCGTAGACACCCAAAGCTCGCAGTTATCCATGGTCCCAATTTCCAGCTCTCAGAGCCTGTGGTGGACTTCCTAGTGGTGATGGGAAGACAATGTAATGGAATACCCCACTACCAGCTCCTCCCGCTTCTCTGCAAGCACCACCTCTTTCGGCGCTACTCCGATAACGGTGATGCCTCTGCTATGGTGGTGCACCTGCTCCCTGCCCGATATTCTCAGCGCACTTGGTCGGGTTGTCCTGCGCCAGGTGACCTTGCCCATCACAAGAATAGCATCAGCGCTCTCCGAGACGCCCTGGCTCCCTCCAGCACTGTTGTGATGTATGACCATGACCTTGAGTTTGGTTATTAGAAAGCAACTTGCGTCGAGGTTCTGCTTGCCGACCCTCGTTAGCTGCACAGACATCTTGGCTCCAGCGTGCCTGCTGCCACCACAAACTATAGAATGAGATAGGAAGCATTCTATCACCAGTGCTTGCTTTAGCACCCCGACATATATGGAAATGCCCAAGGGTACTATGACAGCACAAATCTCTCTGCGGAGACCCTCCTCGAACTTCCGCGCTCAGAAGTTTTTGTCGTGGACCAAGTCTAAGTAAAAGTGTGCACGGTCTGCAAAACTAGCCGCGTACTAGGCCACCGTCATCCCTCCCTGCTGAAGCTGCAGGAGATCGCGAATCCAAACGGAGTGTCATCAGGAGGAGAAAAACTCTTCACGAAACCACAACTAAATGTCTCCCCATGAAAGTGATGACTCATCAAGAAACTGAGTCACCAGACTCCACCAACGCCAAGATGATCTGTGGAAAAAGGATGGCTTCCAAATCCACCATAAGATCTATCGGTGTCTGCACAAACCTGAAAAGGCAAACCACTGTCTCGTTCCAATCCTCTGCTGCCTGGGGGTCTGGCTCACCATGTAACCTTAGCAGTCTCTATCCCCGGAACTCACGAAGCACACTCAACCTGCGCTCAAACTCAGTCTGCTCTTCTGAATCTTTCTACTGCTCAATAGGTGGGGGTGCTACTACTATCCCACCCGGAGAAAGGGGCTCGCATGATGGGTCCTGGACTGAGGCCTTGTACCTCACAGGGTCGTTGTAACGCACCAAAGCTGGAATCTTGGCTGGATGCCTTTGCGGAGACATCCTGAATGTTATCATGGATTTCCATGATCAGATGAGCATATATGTATACCACAACAACAAAAATGGGGAGTTGAATCAATAAGGAAAGTAAAGACTCAATCCTATGTAATGCACAAGCCAATTTTCCCCGCCACAAGTGTCTCAGCATGCCGGGTTGACAAACGGGTTATCAAGGTCCTGGTGAATGGATACGTCTGTCGCCGCACCATCACTGGACTCCCTGGCCTGAGATCTGCTCTTGAGACACGTTGACATCGTTTCCCTAAATCCCAACCAATTCCTTTTTAGGGACGTCCGCACAACATCCGAAGGAACGAACCACCTCTGATACCACTTAGTCACGACCCAACCCTACCTGGGATTGAGTCGCAACTACTCCAACCCCACCTCTATAGGCTAGGGGTTGGCGACAAGCACCGAAGGATAAACAACTTGGGGAGGCCTTTGACTAAGTACCTGTACACACACACGCAACCCAATCAATGAAAAAGTGTAGTGTAAAAATAAAAGTAAGTGACAACTTCTATAAACAGACCAAAAAAGTGAATCGACCTCTAAACAGTACAAAGTAAGAGCTGCAGGTAAACTGAAAAGAAAATAGGAAAAACATGTGCCCAACAAAAAAAGTGCCACAAACTGGAAACAGGTAAACAAAAGTAAAACAGCTGGGAGAGTCCCACACCTAGAACCAAACTACGACAACCACACGTGGTCCAAGCTCTCGAAATCCTAAGCTCCTCTAACGTCATGACCAACCTGTCTGTCGTCTGCAAGGGCACACTATGTGCGGGAAAATCCAAGCAGGGGTGAGTATAAAAATACTCAGTAGGATGCCTCGAAGGTTCAAGGGATCAAAAAAAGAGGTACTGAATAGGTGAGCGGTAGATCGAATAGGGAAAAGTAAAGGAGTACAATAGAGACAGTGTAGTAAAGAGTACATCTCATCCCAAGAAGAGGAAAGAAGTAGACTCGCCCAAACACAAGGAGCTAGAAATGGTGGGAAGATGAACTTCTTGTCGAGTCTTTTCTACCTATAGCATGAGAGTAGACTCATCCAACCATGAGAAGCTAGACACGGAAAGCATGTGGCATACCCCGCGCGTCTTCACCTCTCCTGGAAGGATATTAACCAACCCCAAGGAGTGGGTACTGGTACAATGTATATACATATCCATATGCTCTTTCAGGAAACCTGAACAATATCGTAAGGGGATCTCCATCCTGAAGCTCAGCCCAAGAAAATGAGTCACCAATAGTCCCAGAAGTAAACACCATCGATGCCCAGCATTCAGGACATCATCCCTGAACTACATGTCAAGGTGCTCAAATCACAGCACCTTGACATTATCCGCTTTAGGCGGTACTGACTCACCCACACGGTTTTAGGTCGTTTCACAAGGACGTGTCTCGGTGGGAAAGTACCCCTTGTACTTGAGAGTTATGCGGAATGTTAAACCACACCTTGTCACTACCCCGCAGTCAAGAGGTATTCTCAAAGTCAAAGTCATCATATCCCTGACCCGTACAACCAAGGGTCCCACTCTAGTAATCACAGAGAAATGCCGCAAACTAGCCTAGTATAAAGGAATAATTCTTTAAGAAGTCATCGAGCGACCCACTGCCTTGTCTCTACTGGAGGGTAGAACCTAAGGGGTCGTCGGGTGACCCACTACCCAGTCTCTACTGGATGGTAGACCCTAAGGGGTCATCTGGTGACCCACTGCCCAGTCTATGCTGGAGGGTGGACCCTGAGCGGTAGTTGGGTGACCCACTGCCCAGTCTCTACTGGAGGGTAGAACCTAAGAAGATGTTGGGTGACCCAATTCCCAGTCTATACTTGAGGGTAGACCCTAAGAGGTCATCGGGTGACCCACTGCATAGTCTTTGCTGGAGGGTAGACCCTAAGGGGTCATCGGGTGACCAACTGCCCAGTCTCTGCTGGAGGGTAGACCTGGAAGAAGTCGACAGGTGACCCACTGCCTAGTCTCTGCTAGAGGGTAGACCTAGAATACATCGACAGGTGACCCACTGCCCAATCTCTGCTGGAGGGTAGGCCTAGAAGAAGACAATAAGCAACCCACTGCCCAGTCTCTGCTGAAGTGTAAACTCGGAACTATACTGGCCATCCCTACTGGAAACAACCTACCGAGTAGAGGATCGGTGCCTGCGTAAAGTATTGGTCACACCAGAATCCACAATAACCCTTCCAGTCTAAACCATCAACAATAAAAGGACCATCTACGCCACGAGAGGCCAATGGTATGTAAAGCAGAACATAGCATGTACAAGGGGCCCACACAACGTGTGTCCCTATGTTATCTATGAACCAAGCACACAAACGTCCTTGGGTAAAAACCACAAGATGTACCTCCAGACATTCTCGTATACTCCCATAGTATACCAAATTTTCAGCCCAAAGGCTATCGTGCTCACGACACCCAACATCAACACGAAGGGCAAAAATGTAATTTCTCCAACCTGCTTCTTCCATGGCCTTAGCATGACCAACCACATCTCTTCAAGCATTACTTCACTCACACGGGAGTTCTGCAATCACACGCTAAGGGTCCGCTACAAACACAGTAAGAAGAACTACCACCAGATCACCCTTCATATTTCTACATTTAATAAGATCGTGTAAGAGGCTCCTCTCACCTGAACAGATTACACAGTTGTAATCATCGCTGAAAAACATGCGATATAGACTACTTACTCGCCTCAAACGGATATCCAACGGAAAAGTCGTCTAACACCGCATTACGCCCGAACGGCGTCCCATGATCCCGAGCCTCGGCCCCAAAAATAGTAGGGTGCATTACACCATCGCGATCCCATCAGGAAAGCACGTCAAAAGGACTGATTAATTGAGTGGAATGGAAATCCAGGGAAAAATATGCATTCCGGCACACCGCACACGAGCAGTACTACATGGGACCCACACCTCGGTCTCGAAGCACAACGAACGGATCACACTGTTGCGATCCTCTCGAAAAAGTACACAGGTGTCTGAATCGGACACCCAGTGAAGAAGAGGGAAAACACCTCCAATACCCAAAACGTTTCTCATGGGGCCCGCAACAGCATGTGAAATTAAATTGGGGGGATTGCGCTATTGTGATGCCCTCGGAAAAACACCCATAATCGACTACTCTCACGCCGTGAACGGATGTCCGATGAAAAGGTTACAAAAAGCTACGTGTAGCTCGGAAGACAGGTTTTGGGGATCATGCCTCAACTCCGGATTCAATGCCTGAAACCACATTGATAAACTCTGCCTTGGAATCAGGGTCCCAACACCGCTAACGGTGCTCAAATCGTAAGTCGGATGCATCTGCGCCGCTCAAAACACAAACCACCGGAAAAACATCAATCCACTTAACGTAGGCGTCGTGCCACCGAGGCCCCCATCTCGGAATTTAAAACCCCATAAACCATCTCATATTCTCTGCCTGGAGCCAAGGTTTGCACTGCCATAGACGGCATGGAAAACGGACAACCGTAGCGAATGTTACGGGTGTCTGAAACTGTGGGGACGAATCCCCTTTGGCTGGACCGGCCTGGACCGGCCGGTGGCCCAGTGCTGACCCACAGTCCACCAGAGACTGGCCACAAGGGCCATTCATTCTACCGCATGAAGACCCGCATAACGTGGGTCTTTGTCCCCCGTCGCGACCCCGCGATCGCGCGCCCCGGCGGCTCAGCCCCGCCGCCTCGGCCGGCCAGCACCGCCTCGCGCCGGTGCCCTTGACCCCGCTGCCTGGCCACCATGCTCGCCCACTTCACCTACAACTTGGCCACCGCGCTCACCCACGTCGCCCGCTTCAAGAACCCCCAAAGCCGACCGTAGAACCTCCAAAACCACCGGAAAACACGCAAAACCCGTAATCTTCGGCAGCCGATTGTGATTGCCTCGGGACTCCAAATTTAAATCTGATATATGCATCAGTAAGATCAGAAAAAGTACTATGAAACTGTGGGATTTTCTCAGAAATTAAATAAAAATTCGACACCAAGATTGAACTTGAAAGAAAGGTTCTGAAATTTAAAATACAAAACGTAAACTCCAACCTGTTGGGTGTTGCCCGGAGCTTCGCCATCGATCCGCCTTCACTGTTGTCACCCCTGCCTTGATTGGAGGAAGAGGAGGAGGAGGATGATGAGAGGAGTTTTAGGGTGAGGGTTTTCACCTGGGGGAAGGAATAAGGATGGGGGAGAGGTAGATAAGTTTGAGTAATTAAACTCCTTAATTAAAAACTCGACCCCCAAAAATTCCGCGTCCAAAACCCCTGATGCGGTTAAAGTTAAACCGCACTTAGGGTAAACAACACCTTCTGAGCACAATGGTGGTCTCTAAATTTTAATCTGATGCTCTGTTCGAACGTTGTAAAATAAAACGCCCGAGGTCTCCAAATTACGATAACGCCCTCAGGGGCATTTTTCACAGAAGGCACGTTCCCACGAAAGTTACACTCCTCCTAGGGTAAATGGTACGTTCCGGACTCAATGGTGCCCTCGGTTTCCCCATCTGAGCAACCGTTTAAGAGATACATTATTTAAGCCATTAAACAAATAAATTAATTATTTTAATTATCCGTTTAATGTTCCGCTAATGGGAGAGGGGTCCAAACGTCCCACGCCGACATTTTTTATGTTGTTCTTAGGGTAAACGCCTCATTTTAGACCCATCAGTACACTCATATTTTTTATCCGGATTACCGTTTAGGATTTATCCCATTTATTTGGCGTGCCCAATGTGAATGCACTAAAAAATTTATTCCGGCCACACCAGGTCTTAGAATCGCACGCCGTCTGAAGGCGCTGCATTGGAATAACAACAAGAATATTCCAATGTCTTTTATAGAAAAAACCGTGTTCTTCCATTTTAATTTCCCTTTCCCTCTTATTAAGACTAAATTTTATAAACCCAATTTTCGATATGGGTTTTCCACAAAGGTATTTTTCTATTTTAACCACTTATTTTTATAAAACAATTTCAAATTTTGAGGATGCAATTCATTGTAGGAGGATAGAATGTAGCACCCCAATATTTCATAGTATTTTATCTCTTTAAAGTATTTCAATAACATGAGTTACATGCAACACCAAGTTTGAGCGCACCACAACTTACCAAACTAGCCATTCAAAAAAGTGGTAATGAATAGTCTTGACCACATTTTAAATTTTATATGTCCTATATAAGTTTAATATTTATCTTTTTTGTTTCCTATACAAAATATAAGAAAAATTCAATTTTTAAGATAAAAGAGGTATTTTTGAAAAGAATGTTTTTTATGCCTTTTAATCGAGAACCCTTTTTAAATCCAATATTTGACACTTATATATATATAATTTAGTGGAATTAAATTCATATTTTCAGGAGGGACATAAAAACTTATATAGGATAAATTTTTGGTACTTTTCTGAAAACATTCATATTTCGATGAATAGTGTAAAAATTTTAAAATTTAATTAAAAACAACTTTTTTAATCTAATTAATTTACAGTGTTAAGTTTTACATTTGAATGGTTTTTATATATCATTATAATATTTTATTATCATTTAATATAATTTAGGTCATTGGATGTAATTTCACATTTAAATTGGATATAAACAAGTGTCAATCTTTTGATAGTTATTATTTCTTAAAAACACATTTTTTGTTTTGACAATGGGAATTAACTTTAAATTAGTTTTTCCACTTATGTATTTTGAATTTGGAAAAATGGATTCCATATTTGGAATCAGGAGGTCCAAATTTTATAAATAGGTAAAAAAAATTAGACATTATGAATAATTACTTTGGTAAATATTTAATTTACCATGGTTAAAGGGTAAATCTGGTAAATATTGGTAAATAAATAATATTAAAATAATATTAAATTAACATAACACGGATCATAACCCTCTTGGATGATACATTTTTTACCATGGGAATCCTTGGGTCGATTTTAGGACCTCATGGAGCCACTTGGGAGTGATAACGACATTTTATATTAATTAATCTAAAGTCAAGAAAAAAATAACAAATGAATGTATCTTTTAGTAAAACATTTTTATATGGGGTTATATAATTGATATCTTTGACTATAAATATTAATTTGAAATATATTAATATTTTATACACGATTATATTTGATTTATAATTTTTAGACATTAAATAAATATATTTATTTATGACACAATAATGATGTAGTATTTTCCCTATTAATAAAAGAATCAAATAAATGAAATTGTAAATATTAAAATAAATATAATTTTAATGTTTTGATGTAATACACGAATTTTATAGGTGAATATGACATGTTATTATTGATTAAATGAATTTTTTTGATGTAATCAAGTTTTTATGACTTTCACAAAAACAAAATACTAAATAGTGTCAAAATTGACATAAATTAATTTTTAAAACAAATACTATATTATTGGTTGATATAATATTCCAGAAAATATGAGGTTAGTAAGAAGGGATTAAATAATATTATATGTGTAATTAATGAACCACTTGAGGTTCTCTTGTAATTTTAGAGTAAATTTATTTTCCATATAATATAAAAATATAAAGAGACATGGTAAATGTCAAACTATTTAACAAAGAGTTAAATCTAAAAGATAAGGTTAATATGATGACCTAAACCTCTCTAAAACCTATTGGATGATAGGTTTTCAAAATATCCCCACCTTATCCTTTAAATAATTGTTTTTAGCCATTTTAAAATAAAAATTATTTTATTATAAAATAATATTTCAATCTTTTCTTACAGTGACCTTCACCTCTCTTATAAAAGGGAACTTCCCCTTCTCTTAATTTTACACCTCCAAAGCCTTTTCACTTGGCCAATAAATACCCTAATATCCTCCAAAATTTCTTCCATTCATCTTAAAGGTATTCCCTTGGTCATAAATCTAACCTAATGAGCCCTTTTGATCAAATCAAAGGGAATAACTCGAAGGAGATGTAATTATTCCCTCACCTCTTTCAAGTTCTTTTCTACTTCCACTTCCTCTTTCTTTGTTTTTTCCAATATAAATCAATAACTCCAGTATCTTCTATATACTGTGATGTAATTATAAAAATTTTAAAACCATATTCATTATTCTATCCATCCTATAAATGAAAAAGTCACAATACTAGCCTACATACAGATTACTATCTCCACGTCGCGGTGTAGTTTGTCATTGAAACACTTCATTATTTGGATGGGTATAAAAATGAGTATAAATGATGTAAATAATAAATATAACATGTTAATTATTCTTTATTTATGATATAACATCCAATTACATATGATTTCTCCATCAATATAATGATATTGTTTCTCGTGCGTACGTACGGATTACCCTCTCCACAAACGCAATGAGATTCATTCCCCATCATAATCATTCAAAAATAATTTTAATTTCATGATTAAAAATAATTTTTATGAACATAATATAATTCTTTATATGAATGATATACATCCTATCCATAACAAACATGGCTTATGTAACCAAGCATATAAAGGAAAATGAATACGTGAACACCTGAAACGATGATACTACTAAAATATTATTAACAACGCAATATTATATGATCATATATGATATCATATTTATATATATAGTTATTGAATAAATTAATGGAAATTTTTTAACTATTATATAGGAGTTTAACATACCATCGACTAAGGAAAACTACAATGTAAGGGGTAATGTCACAATCTCATTATTATCCGAGGTTGTTTTTATATATCTACTAGGACCTCTTTATCATCCACATCTGTGTTTTCTTAAAAATGAATTTCAAAAAAAATTACTATTTACTAGAGAATGGTTTAAATACTTTTATACACTTATTTGACCTTATATATTCTGAAAGTAATCTTTCAGTCATTTTCCAAACAAGGTACTTTATGACATTTTTGACAAAATTAATATAAGAATGTTTTTTTAACTTATATGGCGGGTGCGGATATTTTACACTGTTATAACATCATCGAACCTTCCCTTACAAGATTATAATAATATTTTCAAAATAAGTTTTTTCTTATATAACTATATGACTTTTAAATGATTTCAAAATATTAATATATATTTCCCTAAAAATAATTTATTTCATCTCTCTCAACATCATTTTGATTGATTTTAAGCTTGTTTGAAGTTAATTTATTATGATACAAATCTTCCATATTGTATTGAAGGTTTTGTGATATGTTTGACTGTGTATATGTTATTCTTATACCATTCATGGTTTATGGATAAAGTATTGACATTTCAAATGCTAGTTTTAATATAAAGGTTTAAGTTACGTTTAAACCTTTTCATTTTGAGAAATGCATTGGACTTATTAAATGACGGGCGGAGCTCACTATAGCTCCTCGATTCATCGGTAGGTCTCATGAGACAAACTAGTGTCTTTGGACAGGGCCTTGACAAAATCTTGTTTATATTCTTGGTACAATGCCTTGAATATGTTGTTATGATGTCTGGAATTATGCATTCCATCATTATGAAAGTGGCTATTGATATTTCATGTGATTATTCGACTAGTATAATATCCATGTGAATAATGAAATGGAATTATTTGATCTTATATTTTCTATATTATGATTAATTTTATGTTTAGAAGGATTTTTTAGTCTTATAATTTTTTTGTAAATTTTTATGCTTATTTATGAATGTTTCCGCTATATTGTTATCTTTACTGGGAATCTGAGCACACCCATTTCTATGTTTTATTTTTCCAAGGATGTGAAGAAGTATTTTATTGTTGACCTGCTGGGATAGGATAAGGATATAATTGTGTTAAAAAGGGGGGGAAATTTGTTGATGTTTTTCATTTTATAAGGTAATGTAACGTTCATTTATGTAATCTATTTTTCAAGGCTACTAAACTGATCGGTCTTTCAAGACCTATTTCCTTGTATCATGAAAATGTTATGTAATAATGCACGAACTCTGGGTAACTGGGGTCGGGGAATTACACAAAAAATGAACCAGTGTAAATTTTTATACTCCTATTTCAAATTAAAAGTTTTTTTGTCAAATTTGACTCATAAAACTGTCAAAAGCATGATTTAAAATAAGTGTTCCATCAAAAGGAGGCAAAACTACCTTTATTTTAAAAAATACTTCTTTTATTCATAAAAATGGATTTGTTATTAAATTATGTCTATAAAACACATATTCGGAATTTTATAAATTAAATTAAATATATTATAAATTTATATATATATCATTAATATAATCCAACAAGAGTTATTTGTTACTTTATTTTTATAAAACACAGTTGTGCACATTTAAATAGTTTTTCAAAATAACAGTTCCTTTTATTTTAATAATTTTTTTATATTAATTTGTTATTAATTATTCACCAATTAATTAATTATATAAACATTTTGAAACCATATTTTCATTATCCAGTCACTACTTCTCATTGCCTCCATAATCACGGCTAGGTTTTAATGATAACATTTAAATATTATTTAGTTGTTTATTTAAGAACAATGTGGTGTATCATGTATGCTATAGAACATACACATTCCTTTTAAAATCATGTAATTTTATATTCTTCTCCATTTAATAAATTTTTTCCATGAAATTTTGAATTCAGGCCTTGAAACTAATTTTTTACTATTAAAAATACCTTTATTGAAATACCACATTGAAAAAAAAAGAAACATTCACTTTAAAATAAAGAAATTAACGTATTATGGTCACTTGATACAACATAGACTAGGGTTCCATGTTAAAAAACATGGATATGGAATAGAAAAATAACTCTCAAGACAAGATAAAGAGTGATATAGATCATGATCATGAGAATATTGACAATCATAAAACCATAAATCTGTGATGGGATAAAATGTCATCAACTTCTTAGTAATAAAATTAAACTAATAATGTTTTTGTTTTAATATAATTTTCCTAGAGTTGAGGAATTATTTTACTTTGTGGACTAATAATGTAAGGAAATATAATTTCTTTACAATTATATTTTCATTCATTAATCATATTTCTAAACAAACTCATCTTTTTCCCCAAATGATGAGTATTTTGGAAGATTTTTTTTAATCATGGAGTACTGTAATCATCTTTTTGATAGTCACATAATATAAAAAATATTAACAATACATTATTATTATAATATTAATACCTTTGACCAAAACCAAAATTTTTAGGAAAATATAAGATAATTCTTCAAAAAGAAAATACCTTTATATGAAAAAGAAACTATTTAAATCTCCAAAACTCAATACTAATATAAAAAGTTCAATATGAACCATTCAATAAATAATTATCCATGAAATTCCCAAAAAATAATCCAAACTAATATTTATACCAAAAATTGTGAATGATTTTATAACACACACTTCCAAGAAAAATATTAACTTTTATCTCCAAATAACATCAATCACTCTTAATGTCTCATACAAAAAATATAATTTCCTAAATCACATAATCTCTAATATATGATAATTATTTCCATAAGTAACCCGAACGAATAAAATTTCAAAATAAAATCATAGATTCTTCCAAAATTTAATTCCAAATTTAATTCTCAAATAAAATATCGCAATATTCAATTTACCTTAATCATATAATGATCCCAAAATAGTGAACGTATTATGAAATAACATTCATAACTTAATCACAAATTCATTTTCCATTCCCAAGGTTATTTATTTGAAAAGAAATATATTCCCAAAATCATGTGAACTTTATCCAATAAATCTTTTAACTAAAAATAAATATTCATACAAACCAAGATTTCACATAGGCCAATGGTAGGTGATGCACCCTTATCGTTCTTCGTTTATGGGTTTGAATTCCACGGCCTTTCCAGACATGATAGGTTGTCACCCATTCTATTAGTTTTCCTTTTTCAATAACTATATAAGAAAATATCATAATCTCCAAATTTTTATAACCATCCTCGGATACCAACTATAATCTCATGCCTTAAATATTACATATTATAATGTTTTTGAGGTAGAATTTACATTTAGGTGTCTTTTTAGTTTATATATTGGAGAATTAGGATAAAATAATACAAAATAAAACCATACATTATAAGTGGAATATTATACTTTTTCTCCATTTTCCACTAATGAAAATAAAACAAGATTTATTTTCACGATAAATCTTCCATTCTTTCATCCTGAAATCTTATTTTCCCTTACAAAAAAGAATACCTAAGAAAAACATTTTAAAACAAGGGATGAGCACAAAATATCAATAATAAACATAAAGTAAAGGAAACCATTAGTCTAGTGAAAACCATAAAAATATTCATTAAAAACATACCATTTTACCCTAAAAACTAATAGTTATATCAAAAAATCATTATATTTCCTTATGATAATCAAATTATTTTCCTGAAAACTAATATGAAAACATAAAATATTTAATTTGTTAAATTTTAAAATAATTATATTAAAATTAAATATTCATACATTTACTTCCAAACATGTCACCATTATAAATGGAATAGCCATATATTCTAATTCCATATCGAGTACATCAGAGGTTATAATGTAACCACCCTTCAATGATTTATTATAGAACCACCCACCAAATTTCCAAGTACCATTATATAATAAAAACACATAATATATTTCAATTTTCAACATGTTAATAATAAAATTTCATTTTCATGCATAATAAAACATTTCAAGTTATTTTAATAACAAATCCATTTTTAGAAATAAATTTAAACATTTAAAGATAGATTTTTAAATCAAAGTGTCCCATACCAATTTCAATAATTTGAAATAAACTCAAAAATTTCCAATTTAATTCCTTAATTTAAATATAAATACATTCATATATACCATTTTAAAAACATGTACATAAAATATAAATATTTAGAATAATAAATCATTAAAACTTTAAAAATGATGTTTTAATTAAGGAGTATCGTACCTTGAGTTTGACACGCCATGTATAGTATTTTCTTATAGAATAATAAACATAGGTTACATATTTACATTATTTATAAAAATTAAAAGTTTATTATTCGTTTTATATCACTTATTAAAATGTTATAACAATTACTTAATTATTTAATTTTACAATGGACGTTTTGATGATATTTGTTATATGAGTCAAAATGACATTGGTATTATATCAATTGTCAAAGTGGTAATTGTTCAATCATATAAAAAATAATATTAATGACATAATAATAACATTTATACATATATTATAATTTTAAATCCATTCATTAAATATGAATAAAAAATAAACTACATTAAAATCATGGATATAGTATGATTGAGAGATTTTTTCAAGAGGGTGCTGGATAATGATGGGAAGTGGGAGACTTATCCCTCGATCTGGAGATCACTATTAAGGTCTATGTTTATCCATGGAAGTTTTTCACTTCCTATGTTTCAAGCTTATTCTTCCTACCATTGGATCTCTGGTAGTGGTTCCCTCCTCATCACCTCTGTTTTCGGTGGATTACATCCCATGAATTTCTGATGATTCACATACCCTTAGGGCTGTATAGAAGTAAATAATTCTGCCATGTTATCACTTTTCCTTGGATCCTTGTTTGGTCACTAGATATGATGATATTTCTCCATTCGATGTCCATAGATCTATAGACGATGAGATTGAACAGAATTATACAACTTCGGTGAGTCCTCTTGGTTCTTACTCAAATCTGTCATTGCAGGAAGCTTAGATGAATGTTTCCTATACGGATTCGTTGAAGAGATTATCATCTGCAGGGCCAAAGATGGGTGGTTCTAGATCTTTAAAACTATTAAATTACTCATATCCTAGTATAATCCTTCATAATTCCTCATCATACCACTTTGAATCCAACCCTATAGTGGTCACTGAGAGAATGTAAATTGGGAAAAACACATGGATTACACGAATTATTTTACCTTAATGGTGAAAAACCTTAAAATCTTGATGATTCAGTTCATAGGATATTAATAATGTGTGGTTTCTCTAAGTAGAAATTTTTCTCTCTTGGTCTAGGATTTGTTCACTCTATTTTTCCTTTAGATGACTTGAAGCTTTGAGCAAGTTGCATGTGTTCCCTGTTGTTGAATCATGGAGGACTTAATTTAAACAAATGGTTTTCAGAATTAAATTTTTTTGTATTCTTGAATTACCTTTTTTAGGTTTGGGTTGGTCTTCATAGACTCAATTGGGTCCTTTGAAATCGGAATATTTTTCATGACATTGGAATAGAAATTGGGACTCCAATGCATATCAATCAAGACACTAAGGATGATTAGTTTGGACACATTACCATGATATTGGTGGAGAATGATCTTAGCTCCACCCTGATTGACAAGGTAACCCTTTCTACCCCTTTTTATAAAATTAAAATTTATGTTGAGTTTAAAATAATACCTCTTTTATGTAATGAATGTATAGTTTTTGGAAACTCCATAGAGCTATGTCGGAAGAAGTTTTTAATGTGAGGGATATGGGATGAGAGGTTATCGAACAAATATATATTGATAGAAGCCTGTGTTGAAATATTTATACACTACAATCAAAAATTTTGTTCCAACTGTGGAAAATGTACTGATTCATGGTTCTCAAGAGCCTAATGGAAAGGGGATATAGGTGGATGAATCATCGATGAGAGTGAATAGTGGTCAGCCAAAAGACTCAGCTAATATTAATGTCTCTACTTCTGGGAATAAGTAGAAATCATAAGCTTCCATCATCTCCAAAGAGTTGAATTTCAAATATTCTGATACTTATAGCAATGAAAAAAGTGATGACTTGCCACAAACTCAAAATTTTTTGACTCCTCAAATCCCCAGTAGTGGAAATGACACGATGGTTTTACAATTTAATGAAAAAACAATACAAGAAGTGGTTCACCATCAGCTTTCACATGAATGTATGGCGGCTTCAGATAATTGGAAATAAAATTTTATAATTTCATTCTCTATTAATTTCTAAAATTTTACATGATTATTAAAATAAAATCATAGATAAGGAGGGGTTTCAACTTGTTTCATAAATTAATATAATGTATTTTTTTCACCATCATGTGTTGGTTCGGAAACCAATTATAGGTAATCCTTCTCCTTTTCCTGATCAAAAAATTTATTGTGTCATTGAGATGCGGGATACATTTTTTGTTTCTTCTGATACACTTTATGGAGAGAAAAAACACTAAAATATTCTTCCTCAGGCTGGAACAATATATATTAATAGGATGATGACTTCAACAGAAAGGGATGAATCTCTTGAAATAGTCAACGAGATTTAGGCAAATATCTGTTGGAGTTTGTGGCCTAGAACCAATTACTTTGTACTTTATTCATTAACAAATACCTTATCGCATCATGACTATTCTTCTGCGTGACAATGCATGTGATAACGTCTTAAGGATTTCTGTTGCATTAAAGGGTCATAGTGGATCCCTACTATGATGAGAACTCGGAAGTTCCATAACATTGTTCTTGAAAATATGTTATATGACTGGATGATGTTATTTTAGGGACACAAATAATATAGGCCATTAGGGGCGAGGACTCATAAAACATTGAGGAACCTTCTCATGTTGTTCGCCCATGGTAATATCCAGGAGGATATTATGAGAATGCGACCCACCAGTGAGAAATCCACATTTCCTAGATTCATTGGATGTTCTGATCTGTGGATGTGTGTATTGTTACATATACATTATGATATTTATTAATGGGTATTACAACTTGTGTACTTAGATTTATTGAAAAAAAATTTGATGAAACAGTATTCGTAGTGAGGTTGGATATGTTGGATGTGTCACGAGTGATATTACATTAATAGATAATGCGAGAAAGGATTTTTCCCTTCTATTCCATAATGTAAGTAGATATCTCAGGCCCTTTGATAGAATTAATATAGCCTAAAAAATTCAGTGGCCATGGGGAGGAATGGGAAAGTTCAATTCTGGAATGTCAATGAAAGTATAATTGAGCACATGGGTTGATGGCACTAGCATGAAACCCGCTTGATTTGAGATATCGAGGAAAAGGGATTATATTACATCTTAAGCATTCTTCGGAGGTGACACGTCATTGCGGAATTAAATTCTTTCTTTATAGGTACCTTGGCATGTTTCTAGATGCTAACATTGGACTTTAGGCAGGCTCTGTCTAATGCCACTAAGAAAGAGGCCAAGAGGGTCACACACTAAGTGTGTCCAGGTATCTTAATTAAATATTATTTTAACAAGTTAAATAAAGATTATTCCCAATTTTTGTTTAATAATTATTTAAGGATGGTTGTTCGCATTTCATTCAATAGTAGTTATTTGAGAGAATATATTGTGGGCGAAATAATATATTTATTAGCGAGTAATGTAGAGATATTTATTTTAGAAATAAATATCCATTATTCAAGGTCTAAAAAATGTTGTGGAGGAAATAAAGAAAAATAGAAAAATAAAAGTACAGGTCATGTATATTAAATATACACACCATGTATTTTTTGGGAATTTATGAGAAATAATAATATTTATTTAATTAAATAATATTAGGTGTAATTCTTTGGGCGCATGTCCAGTAATAATAATAATCAATTGTTATTATTAGACATGGGGTATTACTAAAAGATAAATGAAATGAATAAATGATTTCAGGTAATTAATTCAATTTATTATTATATGTAATTAAAAATCCCAATTATATATTTCTCATCAAACTTGACATTTATTGTGTGGTTTCTCACAATGGATTTGGAAAATCTATCAAGCCAAGAGAGAATTACTTTTCCACCAAGAATGATCTCAAGCTATGAGAGAAAGATCCACCTCCACTGGATCAAGGCGATCGAAGGTGGACATCATAAGTGAAGGATATTTCGTGCTAGCACGCATATATTCCTTCAGAGACATCCAGCGATACGTGCAGCACGTGTGGATCACCGCTAGATTTATCCTACACTGGAATTATACAAAGTAATGAATGATCAAATCGTATCATGACCGGAAAGATGAACAATGAAATAATTCCATCAAGGTAATCCTTGTCAATTAATTAAATTAATCATGAACTACATATGATGATATTATCTATGGTTCTGGGATGCCCCTCTTTCATTTATCATTCATCTTTCTATTCTGAAGATCCGACATTTTATTATCGTGATGGATCTCGGATTGATCATTGTTAATTCTAAAATTAAAGTGGGTTATAACCTCCAACTAGCTTCTTCTGCGCCTGGAACCTACAAGTGCTATCAGAGTGGTCATATTGTTGGTTATAATTATCTATGTTTTTCATTGGTGATTTATGCATTTAATAATTTGGTTGTTTCAATTCATGTTAATATTAATTTAAAATTTGAATCTTGATATCTATTCCTCCTCTCACGTTTCTCTTTCACCTTACAGAAACAAATTTTTCTTTTAATTTTGACTAAAATAAAATAGAGTATCTCATCCGGAGGTTCCAAACATTCCTGGTTGTACAACACAAAGATAAAAGGTTTGTAATCATATTCACATGTTTTGTAGTCAAGGTTCAATGCATCAGACTGTTTCGCCAAATTAATTCGTGTGTTGGAGTATTCCTAATTCACAAATGACACCCTATGTTCACCAGGAACATGTGGCACACATTTTCTAGATTACACACAATGTAGTCCACTAAACATGGTGTGTAGTCCCTTTAGGCTAAGGTTGGACCATGTACACCGTATATATCTTTCCCAGCTGAAAGCTGTGTAACGCGGATACTATATGGTGTGTGTCCCACTGAACACACCGTGTACTCTGAAAATTTATGAAGTACATCTACACGCCATGTCCCCAAGCGTGTAATTTGGATGGATGGTGAACAAAAGTACACACCATGTAGTCAATTCTATCTTCCATGTACTTATCCAAATTATCCACATTTATTAAAATTTATTATTATATTAGAAAACCCCTTGGGATGTTTACCATAGTGCAGGTGTAAAGTTGGGGAAAAAAACATGATAGGAATTTTATATATGTGTGTTTAATTTAACAATTGTGTCATGTTTATTTCAACTCATTGGGTAGTTATGAATAGGAATTCATCGGGTTGCCTCCAAGGTATAAGTTACGTAAAAAGATAATTTAAAATTAATTTATTTGATTAAAATTATGATGGATGAGAATTTTAAGAAAATTCAAAAAAGGGTATAAGTTAAAAGGATTTATTAATTGAAGATAATTAATTGATTTGAGCGTGATTTATATTAAACATGAATGATTAAATAATTGAATTATTGTTTAATTTATGTATAAATATCGTTGCATGTATAGATGATCTTGAGCTAGATCAATAATGTTGTATGTTAATGGTTTCTTTTAATTTATTCATTTAAATTAAATTTTTTGTCTTGAGAGCCTTCTCCTCATTAATAGGTAGAGCCTATGCGCACAAGGTTTCTTTTATGTAAAAACCTATTTTACCCCTCACCTGCGTCTGAGAAAAAATCATATGCAATGGATGGATCTCCCAAGATGGGGAAGGCGAATCAAGTTAGGAACCAAGGTGAAACCAATCCAAGGAGATAGAAAGGTGAACTGGTGGAAAGCTTTAAACATGAAACCAAAAGGTTCAAGGTGTTTTCCCCTACGTCTTTTGTTAGTTTATCAACCACTAGATAAACTAACCAATAGAAAAAGATCATGATCATACCATTTATTTTATTTCTGTCAGTTGCATGGTTTATTTTTTTCGGGTGTGTTGTAATGATAACACAATTAATGAATTAAACAAACATGGAAGATGAAACTAAAATAAGACTAACATATGCGTAAAATATTATCTTAGAAATGGTTAATAACTTGAGTATATCCCACTTAATATAAATAGGCATGTAATAAAATATAATAAAATTGGAATTTACGTATAAGGATAAAATACCTCAATGAAATATTAAGTCTGTATAGCATTCCATAATCTTGGTTAGAATCAAACCATAGTTCAAAGTTCTTGACCAACCCTTGTTGGGGTGCTTTCAATTATTGGGGACTTTAAATTCAAGGTATTGGGTTGACTTTACTTGGATCACATCAAGGGTTGAATGCCACATTAGGACTTTGTGTGACCAAGAGGAAAAGGTTGAGGAAATACAAAAAAAGGATTTCAAGATTGGGGGGGTCCACTCAATGGATCAAGGAGTTGTGAGTTAATGTAGTTGACCTTTAGAATTCCTACCTAAAACCCTTCAAGTTGCTCTATCAATCCTAGTTGGGGTAATGCGATGGGAAATATGGATCCTGTCCACTATAATATTCAAGAAACATATAATTCCAAAGTCAATGGTGAGGGCAATTGGATTTAGATAAAATAGTGGGAGACTAAAAAGTATTAATTTATTTATTTTTCTCATTTTTATCATAATAAATCACTAAACCTTTTCTCATAATAATTTGTAGAAACAGAAAAAAAAATGACTTCAAACATATCATTCTGAACCATACGCAAGAAAGAAAACCTTATCACGGGCACCAATTTCCATGAGTGTTAGAGGCATTTATGCATCATACTTCTCCATGAGAGGAAATTTTATGTGATAGAATATCATATTCTAGTTGTGCCTAGAGAAGAGTCTAGTGTTGAGGAAATATCACTTTATATGAAATAAATGGATGATTCTACATATTTCCAATGTTTCATGCTTTTTTCCATGTCTAATGATCTCTTGAAGCAACATGAAAACATGGATGTGTATAGAATAATTTGTCGCCTTAAGGATCTATATAAATAGAAGTCGAGACATGAGATATATGATATCTCCAATTCTTTATTTACAACTTCTCTTGGATAGTCGGTGCTAGCTAGGCCTCATGTAGTCAAGTTCATTGGCTACATTGAATGCCTGGAAATCTTAGGTATTAAGTTCCCGGATGAGTTGCGTATAGATCTCATTCTATCATCACTTCCCAAGATCTTATCTAGACTTATTTTCAACTACAACATGAGAAACAATGAGAAGATTCTATTGGAACTTCTAAGCTTAATTCACTAAGTAGATAAGGACATGCGGTGTGACCAACCTGGAGTCCTTATGATGAATAAAAAATTATAGGACATGGGGAAAGGTCCAAAGACCTATAAATGGTCTGAAGTCCCTGAGCGTCTTCCCTCTAAGAAGGGGATGATCCCGAGGTAGGGCAAGGAACAGAAGGCGGTATGTTCTTCAAGTGGAAAGCAAGTCCATTGAAAGAGGAAATGTACCCAAAAGTCTGGAGACGTTAAAGGTGTGTTTGTTAGGGAGTGTAATCATTCCATTTCTACACACTGGGTATTAGATACAGCTAGTGGGGCTCACATCTATATTCAAATGCAGAAACCAAGTAGATATAGAAATATTTCTAAAGGAGAGGTGGATCTTCAAGCTACCAATGGAGCAAGGCTGGCTGCATTATCCATTAGTGATTACCTCCTATCATTTCCAACTAGGATGATTTTGGTTTTACATAACTCTTATTATATTCCTAGGGTCACCAAGAATATAATTTTTGTTTCTTGTTCAGATATGGATGGATTTATGTTCAAGTACGGAAATAAGGGATGTCTGTTTTATAAGAATAACATATGTTATGGTATGGGGAATTTAAATAATGGTTTGTAATTATTGAATTATGAAAACCGAGTGTTGGAAATCTATAATGAAACAAACTCACATGAATTATACATCACCCAGCAGTGGAATCACCGTCTCGGTCATGTAAATGAGAAGTGCATGAAAAACCTATTTCTAGATGGATATTTAGAATCTACTAAACTAAAACCACTTGATAGATGGCCCTCTTGTTCACAAGGAAAAATGACCAAGCCACCTTTCAGTGGACTGGGTGAAAGGGCCACATAGCTTCTAGGATTGGTGCACACGGATGTGCGTGGACCATTTCCAGTAGAAGATAGAGGGGGATATTCTATCTTCATTACTTTTACTGACGATTTGAGTAGATATGTCTATGTATAAAAAATGAGGTATAAGTCAGAAGCTTTATAAAAATTTATGGAATTCAATAATGGAGTAGAGAATCATCTTGGTAAGAAGATAAGCATGCTTCAATCAGATCATGGTGGAGAATATATGAACCAAGAGTTCATCGATATTCTATGGGAGTCTGGGATTCAATCTCAGCTCACTCCTCCTTATACACCATAGTGTAATGGTGTTAGTGAATGGAGGAACCAACCCTTGTTGGATATGGTGAGGTCGATGATGAGTCATGCTGATCTTCTATTATCATTTTGGAGATATGCATTACAGACTACAACATACACATTAAACCGACTACCAACCAAGGAGGAAACTGGAATTCCATCCGAGTTGTGGAATGGAAAGAAACTCATTTTGTCTCACACACGTTTATGGGGATGCGAGGCATTTGTTAAGGCCTTGTCATGAAACAAACAAGAACCCATGGGAAAGAAGTGTGTCATTATATGATATCCCAAGGAAATAAAAGGATGTTACCTATATAACCCTTCAGACAAGAAATTGATTGACACCAGACATGCAATCTTTCTTATGTGGGAGCACATCCTCAAAAAGGATAGTGGGAACAAAATTGACTTCAACGAAATTGATGCTCTAGATACACAGAAGTTGGTACAGGAAAAAGTTCCAGAAGTCCTCGTGGAAGAAGTTCTAGAAATACATGTAATACATATGAGATCAAGAGAGGTAAGGGAACCAGAAATATTTGTTTTCCTAGTCACTAAGGATACGAAATCATTATTTTTGGAAAATGGTGAACCTCACTCCTACAAGGAAGCAGTAGAAAGTTCAAAACCTAGAAGATGGATAGAAGCTGTGAATTATGAGATGGATTCCATGTATCAGAACCAAGTATGGGTTCTAGGTGATTAGCTAGTTGATGTAAATCCTGTTGTTGCAAATGGGTTTTTAAGAGAAAACTAGACATGCGTAGTCATGTTAGCACCAATAAAGAACAGCTAGTGGAAAAAGGATTCAGACAACGTGAAGGAATTGACTATGATGAAACCTTCTCGCCCGTTTTCATGTTTATGTCCATAATAATCCTACTTTCCATAGCATCTTACCATGACTATGAGAGTTGGAAAATGGATTCCAAAACAATATTCCATAATGGGAACCTTTCGGAATATGTCTGTATGACCCATCCAGAAGGGTTTGTGACTCCAGGTGAAGCCAAACAGGTTTGTAAGTTGCATAACTCCATTTATGGATTAAAGAAAGCATCCAGATCCGGGAATATTAGATTTGATGAATCCATAAATGAATTTTGTTTCATTAAGAACGAATGTGAGCCATGTGTTTATAAGCAGTTTAATGGGAATTTGATCATTATTTTAGTAGTATATATTGAAAGACATATTGCTTATTAGAATCTATGTACTAGTCTTACAGTCAGTTATGGACTGGTCGAACAACTGTTTCTCCATGAAAGACATAGGTGAAGCAGCCTACATTTTAGAGATCAAGATCATTTATGATAGATCCAAGAGGATGCTTGGACTAAGTAAGGGTACAAACATTGATCAGATACTAAAGATATTTAGTATGGAACACTCCAATAGGGGATTGGTTCCAGTGTCTCCTGACCTACATCATTCTAAGAAAAGTTTTCCTCAGACACAACAAGAGAATGATAGAATGAGTAATAACCCATATGCTTCAGCTATATGATCCATCATGTATTCCATGATATGTACCAGGCTTCATGTTTCCTATGCACTGAGCATGGTAGGAAGATATCAAGAATATCTAGAATAATAGCATTGCACTGCTGTTAGGACTATCCTTATGTATCTGAGAAGAACTAAGGATATGTTCCTAGGGTATGGAAGAGACGATGAGATTCTCATCAGAGGGTATGCTGATGTTGGTTTTCAGAAAGTTCAGAATTATTTGAAGTCGCAATCTGGATATTTTTTCTGTCTGAATGGAGGAGCTGTGAGAAGGAAGAGTTCAAAGCAGCTAGTTGTTGCTGATACAATAACGGAGTCCAAATATATAGCAGATTATGATACAGCCAAGGAAGGCATCTAGATTCGGAACTTTGTTTAGGATCTTGGTTTGGTGCCTAGAAGTAAAGATCCTATCATGTTGTATGGTAATAATTTTGCAGTGGTGGCTCTTGAAAAAGAACCAAGGACACATAAACAGAGAAAGCACATACTCTGGAAGTATCACCTTATGAGGGATTTCTATCAAAGGGGTGATGTTGTAGTGAGCAGAGTGTCCATGGAAGAGAACATGGTGAAACCCATGACTAAAGTCATATCTCAGCAGAAGCATGAATATCATGTCAGAGCTAGTGGGTTAAAGTTTGCTAGCAGTTGGATCTAGTCCTAGTTGGAGTCTGTTGGAGTTAGTGGCCCAGAACCAAATACTTTGTACATTATTCATTAATAAATACATTATCACATTTTATTGTTCTTATGTGTGATAATGCATGTGATAATTTCCTAAGAATAATTATTGTATTAACGGGTCATAGCGGATCCCTCCTATGATGAGTACCCAGAAGTGTCGTAACACTGTTCTTGAATATATGTTCTATAGCCAGATGATGTTATTTGAGGGACAAAAATAATACAATCCATTATGGGTGAGGACACATAAAACGTTGAGGCACCTTCTAATGGTGTGCTCCCTTGGTAATATCTAGGACGATACTATGAGAATGAGACCCGCTAAAAGTAAATCCACATTTGATAGTGTCATTGGATGTTCTTATCTTCGAATGTGTGTATTGGTCTATAGACTTTAAGATTATTCTTAATGGGTATTACAACTATGTCACCTAGATTTATTGATGAAAACTATGACGACACACTGTTCGCAGCGAGGTATGATACGTTGGGTGCGTCACGAGTGATACTACATTAATAGATAATGCGAGAAAGGATTTGTCCCTTCTGTTCCATAATGGAAGTAGATATCACAGGCCTTTTGATGGAATTGATATAGCCTAAATAAATCCATGGCCATGGTGAGTAATGGGCAAGTTAAATTCTGTAAATTCAAAGAAATAATAATCGAGCACATGGGTTGATGGCACTAGCATTCATCCCACTTGATTCGAGATATCGAGACAAAGGGATTATATTACATGGTAAGAATTTGTAGGAGGTGACATGTCATTGTAGCCTTAAATTATTTCTCTATTGGTTCCATGGTGTGTTGTTAGATGCTAACTTTGGACTATAGGCAGGATCCATCTAATGCCACTAAGAAAGACTCCTAAAGGGTCATACAGTAAGTGTGTCCTAGTATCTCAGTTAAATATTAATTTAACAAGTTAAATAAATATTATTCCTGGTTTTGGTTTAATAATTATTTAAGGATGGCTGATCGCATTTATTTAAACACTAGTTATTCAAGAGAACATATTTTGGGAGAAATAATATATTTATTAGTGAGTAATATAGTGATATTTATTTTAGAAATAAAAAGCCACTTTTCAATGTCTAATAAATGTGGTGGAGGAAATAAAGAAAAATGGAAAAATAAAAGTACATTCCATTTATATTAAATATACATGCCATGTATTTTTTTGGGAATTTTTTAGAAATAATGTTATATATTTAATTAAATAATTTTAGGTTTAAGTCGTTGGGTGCATGTCAAGTACTAATAATAGTCAACTATTATTATTAAACATGTGATATTACTAAGAATTAAATGAAATGAATAAATAATTTTGTGTAATTAATTCAGTTTTATTATTCTATGTAATTAAAAATCCAAATTATATATTTCTCATTAGCCTAGACATTTTTTTGGGGTTGTGCACAATGGATTTGGAAAATATATCAAGCCAAGAGAGAATTAATTTTCCACCAAGAACGCTCTCAATATACGAGAGAGAGTTACACCTCCATCGTATCAAAGTGATCGAAGGCAGAAATCACAAGCAAAGCCTCTTCCGCGCTAGCACCCGGATATCCCTTTGGCGATGTCCATAGATACATAGATCATGTTTGGATTATTGCTAGAGGAATCCTACACTTTGATGGTACAATGCAACAACGGATCACATCGGATCGTGACTGGAAACATCAACGAAGAAAGAATTCCATCAAAGTAATTCTTTTAAATTAATGAAATTAATAATAACCAACATATGATGATTCTATATATGGTTCCAAGATACCCCTCTTTATTTTTCATTATTTGTTCTATTATGAAGATCCAGCATTTTATTATCATGACGGATCTTAGATTGATCATTGTTAACGCTATAATTAAAGTCGGGTACACCCTCCAATGCACTTCAGTTTCACCCGGAACCTAAAATAGCTCTTCATATCAAACCAATAATGTTGAGATCCTACTTCAAAGGCCAAAATATATTCTTTAAAATGGGGGGTTAACAATCGATTGGCGGCACGGACATAGAATATTTGATAAGAGTGGAATTCATAAAGAAGAATGAAAATAAAGTGAAATATTGATGAAATGGTTAGGTAACTAGATTTAATGATTTGGGATGATTTCTATGTTTTATTATTCTCTATTTGGTTCCTATGTTTTTATTACATTTTTATAATAAAATAGGCACTACCTCCACCCTTTTAGCAAAAATGTGAAGGTGAGTCGTACGTACGCTTGAGTTACATTTCTGTTATTCAGTGATCTTTATGGAAAGAAGGTAATTATTATTTTATCTTTACAGAATTATCATAATATCATAAATATCAAATTTATCAATGAAATATAATTATATATATTATCCATTATATTTGGTGTTGAAAAACAAATCACATCACTTCATGGAGGTGATAGTTCACATGTACCCACAAACGATATTATCATTTTTATGTGCTTGATAATTTATGAAATTAAATGATATATTATTCTTTAGTAATGATAAATATTTTATTAATATCTTGTATACACATTTATTTTATAATTAAATCTTATATTGTGGTATGATAATATAAAAATAATCATATTAGTTTGTGAGGCATTAGTTTGTCGTACATTTAAACGATATTTAATTTCCCATTTAATGGAATTTGATATGGATTTAGGTGATGATATTAAAATAATAACACATCATTTTATTTTGGTTAATTTAGTTATTATTTCATCATGGTTGACTAATAATTAAATTATTTGAAGAAGAAATAAAAATTATACACTTAATTAAAAATGACACCATGTCTTCAGATGATCTCCTTTGATTGACACCTTAACACCTATAAGGTGAGTGTTATTCCAAAAATAACAGATCTATAATGTAGGGAGTGTTTAAAGGAAGGTATTTGGAAAGATATTAGCCAAACCAAATCGGTTTTTAGGTGTAAATTAAAGAGAATAATGGGGTCCATTTTCTTGGAAAGGGGAGGGGCACTATAGGAATTCTTCAAATATTAAATTAATATAAATTAACATTCTATTCAAAATGGTTCCAAACTGATTTATTTAAAGAATATAATGATTTTGGGTCGAAATTAGTTCATCCAATAAAAATTATACATTTTTTTATTATTTTCATAATCAGTATGTATTGGTTTTAATAATATTAACTCTTAAAATAATATCATGTAATCTAAACCTTGCGGGTTAATATAATAAATATAAATTGAAATATATCCAATAAATGATTCATTGATCAAATTTTATTACTTATACCAATTTTTTGTAGAAATTTATATTTTCTGAGAAATTGTATCATTTAATAAAATATTATTTAATTTAAATTATCAATAATGTCAATTTTGACACTATTTATTACTTAACTTTTTAATAATATCATGAGAGAAATAAAAAATGGAACGAGGACATATAAAACAACAATAACTTGTAAATTTCAGATAAAAAATATTCTATAACATTTTTCATCTCATATTTATATTTATTTTATAATTTTTAATATATTTTATTTGATATTTACTTCAATTAAAATATTGTTGTATCATCATTGTCTAAGACTTTAATTTAATTATTTAATTTCTAAAAATTAAAAATAAATTTTTATGTTAAAGATAAACATTTTATACTTATAAAGACAATTTTTATTTGAATTTATTTCTATTATAACCCCATATTTAAGATATATAACATTTTAAAAAAAAGTGTGACAAAATTCACTTTTATTTTGAATATAATATTATAAATTTCATAATCTCATCCAAGTTGCTTCAAAAGGTTATAATTTCATCCCAAGGATTATTTTGGTCAAATAAAAATCATCCAATTAAATTTGGACATGTTTGAGGCTGATTTTACAATATTTTTAATATTATTTTCACACTTAATTACTCGATTTACCTTTAAGTGTGTTAATAAAAAATTACTAATGTTACTATTCATAAAGTCCAAAAATAAAAAGGGAAATATTTACATAATTATTTAGAAATAATTCCAAATAACAAATCAATTTTAAAAAATTAAAAACACCGAAATTACATAAATTAATTATGTATTAATTCAATTAGTGGAACGTGATAATGGGTTTTTAATGAAATAATGTTCAAAAGATCACAAAAATTTTTATATCCAATTTCAATAAAAAATTCATTAAAACTAAAAAAGTTGGATTAAATGATAGAAAATGTCTCTATTATACTTTAAAATCATTTAAAAATATTATTTAACACTGTAAATAAATTTTTTGAAAAAGTGGTTTGCAATTAAAATGCATTATTTTTTACTATTCATCAAAACATGATAATTTTAAGAAAAATACCAAAAAAGCAACTTGAGTAAATTTTGATACAACTATTTTAAATAATAAATTTATTTTATTAAATATAACTTATTAGAGTTTAAAAACTAGATTTAAAATATGTGTTCCGTCAAAAGGCAAAAAACTACCTTTTTTGGAAAAATACTTCTTTTTTTCATAAAATTAGATTTTTTTTCTTATATAATGTTTAAAAACAAAAAAGATGAATTTTAACCATAAAATTAAAAATATTATACATATATATATAAATATATATCATTAACATATTCCAATAAGTTTGATTCAAAAATTTATTAGTATAAACCCCACTTGTTCACATTTAAATAGTTTTTCATAAAAAAATTCATTATATTTCAAAAAGGATTTTACAATAATTTATAATTAATTTTTCACAAAATAATTAACTATATATACATTTTTAAACCATAATTTCATATTTAAGTTAATATTGATCATTACCAACATTCAAATCGATATTTTTTAATGGTAACATTTATATATTATTTAGTTGTCTGTTTAAGATCAATGTGGAGTATCATGTTCACTATCAAACATAGAGTTTCCTTTTTAAAAAACTGGGATGTAACATAAACCATATTGATATTTAGGGTTTCTCTTCTCTATTTTATAAAATATTTAGTTCTGATTTGACTATTTTTATATCAGGGAACAAGTCATTTTCTGTTGAAAATTGTGGAGAGTAGAATAGTAAAAAATTGTGGTGGTTGGAGACATGTTGGTTAAAGTTTTTATCTGAGATTTGAAAATTGGGACCTAATATGACTTATTTTCTAGGGCATTAAATTTTATTTTTTCAAATCCATATAATATATAAGGATATTGATAACATGAACTATAAAATCTATTTTGTGAAATCATACTGGATGATAAAATGATGAGTTTAAACTTGGCCTCATCATTGTGAGGATGGTAGTGTCAAATCAATTTTGTGGAATAAATTTAATACTTTTATTAAGATTTGGAGGAACACATAGAGAAATTCATTTCCCTTGTGGTGGAATTTGTCATGTTTATGAGATATTTATGTCATAGTAGTTCAAGATATGAATATTTTTCAAATTTAAAATTGCCAAATTTTACAAGATGTGATGATTTATAATCATGGGTTTGTATAATAGACATAGTGTGATGGAAATAACAATTTTATATAATAGAGAAGTATATGTCATAGTGGATTGTCAAATGTAAAATAGAATGAAACAAGGGGATATAGATATTAGGAATTTAATGGATCTTAATTATGATTATTTCATTTATAACTGAGGTATTTAAAATCAAATAATGGTACAAAACTTGAGATAAAAATGATGAAATTTTTTAAAGATAAAATTAATGATATATAATGATGAAAAGATAAATTTTTATGATATAGTTTTTTGATTTTGAGAATAACTATTGTGGTGTGAAATAATTTTAGATATTCAGATTTTGATAGTGGTGATTAAAGAATAATGAAAACACCCACACTATTTTAGTGTTTGATAATCATGGGGATAATATTTTAATCCACTATTGTAATGAAATATTTATATACCATTTCATTAAGTTTTTTTTTGGGCTATAAGTTCAGTTAGTTATTTTGTGATCATTATTGGTCCCTTTTAAAACATTTTAAATCATAATAATGAGTACTGATTCTTCTAGAAAATGGACACATCATTTGTGTAGGATCTTCAAAGTATCCCTTAGTAGCGAACCTTGTAAAATCCTTTTGTTTCAAAATTTATTCTTATTTATCTAGATATTTTTTATGTATGTATGATATTGAATATTTTATCATTATATTGAAAAAATTATAACATTATACATTGAATTTTGAGAAAATAAAATTCACATCACATTTAATTCCCACTCTAATGCTGTGTTTGGGAGGATATTGTTGAAACATGTATGTCACATGTCACAAACAGATTTTTATTTTTAAAAATAATCTTCCTAATTTATATGGTCCTTATAATAATAATAAGTAATATTTTAGTATATCAAAACCAACCATTTAATGAATATTCCTCAAGAAGGATAAAAAAATTCATGGTCATTAGATTACCACCGAGCTGTAATTTTTTTATAATACTAGTGCATAATAGAAATAAAGTATAAAAATAGTTCACAAGATAAATAATGGATATTGAGATAATACAAAATCATAGAAAATAATTATAATTTATCAATTTTAGAATAAGTATAAAAAGGATTCTCAGGCAAGAGAACATGAACATCGAAGTTGGTTTAATGTCATTGGACCAATTAAATTAACCTAAAAAGTATAAAATAATTTAATATTTATATTATTTTTGTGTCATATATATAATAAAATAAACCATAATATTAATATTTTTTTAGTTCCTTTCTCTTGATCTCATCATGGGAGATTTAATTTTCCAAAATTATTAATTATGTTCATAAAATTCCAAAACCTAACATTGTTTACAGGTTTGGATAGAAAATATTGTCAACACTTTTACCATATCTAGTATTAGAACTAATAAAATTCCCTTATTCAATTAATAACTTTATAAAATATGTATTTATATTAATTTTATTTTTTATTCAAAGAAATTATTTTTTAGATAAATTTTAAGCACTTATATTTTTATATAACTCATTTATTTTGGAATTAGACATCAAAATATCACATAAAATACCCTTAATCATCAAATACATTATAATAAATTCAATAAAATTAATATATTAATTTTAAATTTAGTTTGAATCTCTAAAAAATAAATTCAATATTTCGATGTTCTTTATATTCTCTCTGAATTAAAAAATAAATCTGATTATATTTACGTTAAAAAAAAAGAACCAAAAATTCTTCAATAGAATATTTAACAAAGAAAGAAACCCGTAATACATCTATGAGAATAGGGCTGTTAAAAACATATGCCTCTATAAAATATTGTCATACAAAAAAACTCCCAAATTATAGTTAAAAATTAATCGTGGATCCATGGATTAAAATAATAAATTATAGGAGAAAAGAATTACTCCACTATAGTCAAAAAACCACCTTAGGAGACCACCAAAATCAAACCATAAAATCATTACATCAAATATTAGTAGACTAAAGAAAAAATACATAGAAAAGTGATCATTAAGTTGCTAAAAATTATTTATACAAGTGATAGAAATTATTAAAACCATATGTATAGAGGCATCATTGATTAGAAAATGAATATCAAACTAAAAACAAAGGCTAACACCACAAACAACTCTAGACACTACAAGATGATATATTTCCAATATAATAAGGAAAATTGTAACTATTACATGGGACAATATTATAAAATTTCATGATAACGGGTAATTAAAAATTTATAAAAATACTATAAATAAATAATAAAATTTCATTAATTTTTCACAATCTTTAAATTAAATCCACTATAATAAAATATTCATATGAAGATCATTTTCTCATCTTCCACACAATATGGAATTAGATTCAAGACAACAAAATATACCCAATTTCAATGGAACATCTCATATTAGAATATCATATCCCTTAATAATGATATTCAGTCTCTATAAGGACGCATTAGAAATAAAATATCCATCAGAGTTGGGAATAAAATTGAATCCAATTTAAATTAAAAAAAAATATTTTACATTAGATACTATGGGAGAATCCATTGGTGAGTATAAAGGGATATCTATCTATGGAATATGTGTATTTAATAAAGTAATTAAACATTATTGAACTTCCTTACTAACAAAATCATATGATGTAATAAGTATTGGTTTCTTCCCATTATCATTAAAAGGATTTAGGTTAATGTTTTTGGTAGATCTCCGGAAAACTATTAATTTCACTATATGTTATTGTTTTATTGGACTTTTATTGCATCCATGAAGAGACATAATACCATTAAAATCAACAATAAATTTTTTTAATATTTTAAATCATATAGAGGTGTGATCATAATAAAAAAAAATATATTTCATACTAATAAAAAAAGGAAATTAGGCTAAGGCTACACCATATAATGTTGGAAGACACCCGGGGCCAGAATAGATCCATGATGTCATTATTTGAGCACTGTAATGTAGTAGAATTGAATATCTTAGAATATTTTGGATCCTAGAAAGTTTTTAAACCATATACTCTCTAGGGGATTATTAATCCATGCCTGAGTTGGGGGTAGAAATTTTGGGCGGGAGGTTATCAATTAAAGGGGTTATAGAAATTAAAATACACATCAACATTAAGTTTCACTAAATACTAGAAAATCAATGGATTGTGCCTATGTTTATGATATATGTAATAGAATGATAGTATATCTTCATTGCTTATATATTGAAAAAATCTATATAAACTATTTATTGTATATGTAAAATAAGAAAGTGGTTTATAAATATCAATTTTAATAAAAATCCTCTATCTAGTTTTTTAGGCCAAAATAGAGTACCAATCAATGCCTATTTAATAAATAGGCGACTTTTATGAAAATTAAAAGGTACTATAAATGAATAGAATTTTTCATCTTTAAATACAAGATATTAGCCAATTTTGGATGATGGAGATATAAGAGAATGAAAACCGTGATATTTTTAAATAATAATTTATTATGAAGACTCTATTATAATATGTGATGAATCCGTTGGAAGATGTGATAGTAATTCACATCAACAACATTCCAGTATGGGAATATAGAAAAATTTAAGTTATCAATTAATTAGATCTTGTGATCGATTAAGTCATAAGGCATGTTCATGATGAAGAAGACTATATATATTGGAGTCAATAATATTTTTTATGGATTATTAAGATAAATATGTATATGTTGACTTAATTAAAAAGAAAAATATACCTTTATTAAGAACAAAAAGTAATACACACTAAGGGAAAGAGATTCCTCACAAACATCATTTAATATTATGGTTTGGTGACGTGAGGAGTAGAATATAGGCCTTTAAAAATGGTAAATTTTACCAAAAACACTAATATTTATCATATATAATTTATGATTTTATCATGTATGTAGTAATAATAACTTATCCAAGTGGATTGATATGATAAACATACTATAATATGCACATTCCAAAGGATTTTGATGAATAATTATTAATTATCATCATCATTTTATAGAAAATAATGATTCTTGAGAATTTTTCATATGATATTTGTTTTTATTTTTTAATGGAAATTATGTTTTGGGGATGTTTTGATAATTTTTGAAGCAAATTTGAGGAATTTTGGAAAACCCATATCATTTTAATGTATATAGATTCTATGATTTTAATTTTTTTAAAGAGATATGTTACGGATAAAAAAATATGGTATAACATGTCAATGTTTACCATAAAACTAGTATCCAACATGAGATAATATGTACAATTTTCAAGAATCCATGTTTAGTATGAGTGATTATTTTAGCACTGAGTCTGGAACTATAAAAATTGGAAAAATTCACACACCATTCAAGGAAGATATATTTAAAAAAATTAAAAAAGGTAATATGGTTCAATAAAAACATGATATGCTACATGCCATGAATATATATAATGTTTTAGGGGAAAACAATAAAACATATTATAGATAATATAAATATGTTCCATGATTAATATATTTAGTGAATTTTGGTGATATGGAAAGGACATGATATTCCAGATGTCCTTGGTTAAAATTCCATTTATTTTGTAAGATCTAAGTACAGGATAACAAAAGATTTTGTTTAATATCTATAAAATATAGTTTTTACATTATATTAGTTATTCTTAAATTTTAAATATCCTTAAATATTGAAAATATCATGCTATTTAAGGGAGATAGTTTTCAAGCATATATATGTAATTTTGAATGAATAATTAATATTTTTTATTCAAGGGTACACAAGAGACTATTTAATACTCAATATAGAATCACAATTACTGATGGAAGATATAGATATATGAAATATCTCTCTACATTTAAGTGTTATAAATATTGAAACAATGGTATTAAAATATATATGAAAGGTTTATAATGACCATGGAATGTGTGTTTTCTAAAATTAATAAAATAATCATACACTCATTAGTATCAAAGTAAGAAGATATTCTTTTGTATTATTATTTATCATAGATATTACTCAAATTTTATATTCACTATAGTCAATAATGAAATGTAAGAGACAAATATAGAATTTTCGGAGACATATTTTCATGTTTTAAATGTTATAACCTTACCCTCATTCATTCTTTGGTTGATAAAAAGAAAAGGACCTTGGCATGTGGGATATGGGATTCCCCCCACATATCACCATGGTCTATCTCATATATTGAGAGTGAACCATCTAGATCATAATGTTTGTGTTATTGTGATATTGGGTTCCATAAACCTAACTTAAATAAAACTTTTTTATCACCATATCATATTAGTAGAGAGTTATACATTATTAGTGCTTACCATGATAGTGTTATTACTTTTTTTATGTTGTTTATATGGTAATGTAAAATGATTTGTTTTGATATCAAAATGTTATAATAGTTCCCAGATATATTGATAACCTCAATATACTCATATAAAATTAAACATATTTTCAAAGGTTTGCATATATTATAATGATATGGAATTAATTTATTCTAACCATATGGTGCTAGGGGCTCATTATCATTGTTATTTATTCTCATAAATTTCACACTTACTGCTCTTGAGTAGAGGATATCATGAGGAATTAACCACTAATAGAACAATACATTTTTTGGGTGTCATTAGATATTCCTATCAATGAACATATATATTATTGTCTTAAATTGAGATCAATACCAACATATATCATTATATAAAATACATTAATTCCTTGAGAAAACCATTATATTTTATATTTTGGGTGAGGTAGCATGAATCGAGTACATAATAAGTGGAATGACATTGATTGGGAGAACAAGAGAGGATTTTTCACATATAAATATAGTTAGAATTTATCTTTCTAAAATTAACTGAAATAGTAGTTCCTTTAATAAATATATATCAATATTTGAAAAATAAAATTTTATCACATAAAGATAACAAATATAAATAAATTCTTAATGGATGATAACATAGAGTATGCATCCAACTTTATAATATATCGAAAGATAAATCGATTATATTACAAAATAAGTATTCATATGAGTTTTACATAGATAAAAAATAATTATCTATTTAGGGGGTATGATGTGATTCTAGATACCACTATTGGTCTATGAATATAATACACTTCTACCAGGATAATGGACTAGAGTTTCATACACAAAGTGTATCCCTAATCTCCTCCAATAAAAATGAATTGGATTTTAGGAAAGAAGTGAACACCACATGTGTGGGTCATTGAATGTATGAATGTGAAAAATAATAGGAGAATTAATAAATAAATTTAATTATATATTATTAAATTATATAATATTGGAAATTGAATTTATTTTTCAACGAATTCACATGTTATCTTTGTATAATAAGTGAATATGATAAACATTTATTTTCGAATGCATATTTTTTTCAGGGTTCATAAAACTAATTTTGTATGAATTATCCTTGTTGGTGGCTAAGTTATGTATTATATTGTTACATGTGAGTAATCAAATGTTTATGTCTCTTATAATAACTTATATGAGTTATATGCATAATGTTGGGTTAAGTATATAGTTTAAGTTCTATAAAGGACCCAAAAGTAATTTTAAAAATATAAACCAATGTATTTAACCCCAAAATGACTAATGAGTTGGTTCATTCATTAATTTTAGAAACATTTATTTCTCCTAATATTCTATCAATTATATAGAAGTAAAATTTTATAAAGAATAATTTCATATCGATCATTTCTTCTTAGCTATATTTCACATTCATTAAGATATCACATGTTCATCATGAGGAACCTAGAAAACTCATGGTAGAGCATAATATTCTAAGATATATGAACCATGAGAATCAGGTGCATTTTCATATGATCAATTAGGGTCATACTTGTGATATTTCAAGCCATAAAAATATATATATGATCACTAGTCATCAAAATAATGTAAAGAATAGTGGTATCAATTTGATTTCTTTTTTATTTTCATTATTATTATTGATATTTTACATGATCTATGCTTGGGATTGAGATATTAATAGGCTAGATCTGCCATTAAATTATAGATCTGATCTAAAAAAATTAAAATTTTTGTGTCTTAATACTTTTGTAATAATCTATTTCAAACATGTGGTGTTTTTTATTTGGATATATTGAAGAAACATTAGTCATGTTATGATCAAAACACTAACAAGTAATGAGATAATTTTTATAATTTGGTAAGGGTTTTTGAATAAGATAATGAATAAAGATTCACCCCAATATAATTGGTTGTAATATATCATAAAATTTCATACAAGTGGAATCAATTTCAAGGTTCTCTCTCATGGGTTGTTGAGACTTGTGGATCTTGCAGGAACACATAGAGGTGGGCTGATTAAGTGTACACAAATTTTACAGTATTAGTTTTCCCCAATTATTCTCAATATTCTATATTAATTTAGATATTTAGATCTTATAAATTCATACTCTACCCTCACCAAGGTATAAAATTTAGAAAAAATAGGATTATAAAAACATAAGGTTTTTATAGGTATTGGAAAAGCCTAATCCATGCCATGATTGAAATTTTTTTTGAGACATTGATTTTATTATCACTATAAATTGTATTAATAATAAGTTTAGTTTAAGTCACTGAAAATGGTTGATATGGTATTATCTAAATACCTTAGCCAATATTATTTAATTTTAGTTATACTGAATTCTATTATTTTTTTATAACCACTGATTATTTATAACTTTATTAAACTCTTGAAAATATATGTCTCAATTTTCTTTAGATTTCACTACATCAACTAGAATAGGATCTATTTCCTCAATAAATAAGTATTTGACTCTCCATAATAACATAAGCAACAATTTATATTGGTTGATTATATTTTATATTATCCAATAGGTGTTATTTCTTCAAGTTAAGAACATTTTGAGGGCTCTCTGTTCTACTATATTTCTTCTTCAATAGTTAGGTATCTTCTCATTTATATTATTGTTTAATGATCTCCCTCTTTCTCATCTACTTCTCATAATATTTAGTAATTCCATTTTAAATCACCTTTATTATTTATATGTATCTCATAAATATTCATTTAATATGTAAATGTTTTTTATATTTTTGAATAAAGAAACTCCATTAATTAGGGAAGGGATATTTCAATAAATTTTACACCCATTCAAAATTTGTTTCAAGGAATTCATTTGATTATTATAGAATAATTAGGGTTTCTATATTCATATGATTTCAAAATAACATGAACTATCCTCCATAATATATTTTTTAATTTTCTATAAAACAATTATGCACACTATCAAATCTCCATGGAATGGGAAAATCAATTATAGTGTGAGGCATCCATTGGGAAATATGAGTGGTTGATGTGAAATTTTATCTACCCTATAAGACCTTTTATGAACATTATGTGAATGTTCCTAATCCTTATGAGACTCATTTATCAACCAAAAAGGTATCATTTCTTAATAATATACATAAAATCTTAGATATTGGTCTTCACCTATCATGATACTTTTTTCATGACACAAATAATGTAGTATCATCATGTTTATTATTAGTATATATTCACAATTAACACCAAATTAAATACACTACATACATGATTTTTTTAGGAAATGGTTGGGACCCAATCACAAAGATCTTCAATGGAATAACACTCCCCTTATTCTAAATAATGATCTGGTGATACTCATGTGGTGAATCATATATTTTTGAAGGTTCCATAGTCATCTCATATGGTGACATGATATGAAAAATAGTGGTATGAAAATATTTTATAGAGTGCTGGTAAATAAAATAGAGGATAATATAATTTATTCTACTGGTTCCTAGGTTTCTAATTGATGAAAAGTACCACATTTTAGCTATCCCAAATCAGTTTTACAATTGAGAATGCACTAGTATATCAACCAAATAACCCCAAAGTATTCCTTGATAACTCTTATGTAGCTTCCCCACTATATGAACACATATCTTCATTCCAACCGACATTGTGGTGATTCTTTCCAAACAACCCCCATGTACATACTTCATACACCAACCCATGATAGAATTTTTCATCCTATATGTGAAATCCACTAGATCTTATCTTTTATCTTGAGCCACTATCATTAGTGGTCAGATCTCTCAGATCGTATAGTTAGCTTAGACTTGATCGATTTTTATGGTGGTATTGGCATAGAGTTTGAATTTTATTTATGTATTATATTTTTTCTCTAACATTAAATAATTTTTTTTAGGCTTTTATCCTTAAATATTTCACTCTTAAGATACACAAATCCTCCACTCAGTGTACTTGGTGTTAATCATCTGAGTGAATTAAAAATTAAAATCCAAATTCATAGATTATATTTATATGATTTTTGATAAGATCATGGATTAAAAATAAGCATATGAAGTTGAAAATATTAGATCAATTATACAAATATTCACTCTTATATGGGAAGTGATTTCATCATTAAGATTATTTTTATGATAAAAAATTTATAAATGGTATGAACCAACATATCTAAAAAGTATAATTTATGTCAAATAAAAAAAATAATATTTTCATAAGAAAATAAAAAAATTGATAGGAGTGAGGTGTTTCCCTGAAAAAAATATTGAAAACAATATAGAAGAAGAATGTTAAAACCACTGGGAAGGGGTCCTTATATTCAATCTTTCTTTCTCCCAATTTATTGGAGAAGTTCAATAACTAAAATATAATTTTATATTAGCCCCTTGATCCATGGAAAACCTTTACCAATGAGAAAAATGTTCGTTTTTATAGTACATAAGAGGATAGGGTTACAATTTTTGACAAGTTTTAATGGGGAAATTCATAAAAATATTATACTATGATGTTAAAATAATTGCTAAATATTATAAAGCATGAAATAATTATCCAAAAAAGAATGGATTTTAAAAATGTATTATTATAAATTATTTCCAAATTTTATCCCAACCAAAGCCAATATATAAAATTTGTATCTGAAATATTGAGGTGGTGTACATGTTGAAGAGTACAGTATATCTTCAAATTATGGGATACATGTTGCTCTAAAAGATGTAAATTAGTAACTATGGAACTGATTAACATTTTACACTAATAATTGTAGAGTCATGTAAATAAATTACCATTCTAAATATAACCCATAAAAAAATAAAACCAAAATAATAGAGTGTGGTTGAAAATTTAATATACATAATTTTTATGAGATATTCTAATACATGTTCTAATTCTAGCATTTAATAAAATAAACGTATTTTGGTCAATGTGGTGAAAATATATGATTTAGTATCAATAAAATATTTATTAAAAAGGTAGTTTATCAACTCCCCCACACTTGCCCTTTTTCACTCTTAAAAAAATAATAATTAAATTATATACATTATCTAAACGTAAACAAAATAATAGAGGAAAAATATATTCTACAATTTCAAACAATAATTATCATTATAATTTATACATGTGAATATATTTTTAAACCTCTTTTATCTCCTATATATACCCCCATTTTATTTATTATTTAATTCTATAAACCATTTGTAACCTACATTTCCAGAAAATGTGTCACACATCACTCAAGAGAAAATATGTGAAATTCATGATTTAAATAGGCATATAATAAAACTAAATTCTATACTCAATGATATTTTGAAAATTTGATAATAAAGATGCCTTGAACAAGAGTAATTCTTATGTTGAAGGTTAGGGCATAATGATTTTAAAAATAAATGGTTTCAAAAAAGAGGGTATCCTTTTGAGTATAATACATGATTAAATAGTAAAATCTAAAAAGAAAATGACTCACTCAGATATCCTTAAGAAAATATCACTCAAATAATATATTACTCTATTTTCATATTGGTGGTTAAAAACTAACAGGGCAACTCAATGAATAATTTCTCTCATATTCTCACTTTTCATGATTTTTTTCTCTTTGTACTTTTCTAGTTATACATTTTTCTAAAAACATTTCATTTTTTCAATATTTATATTAATTTTTTTAGAGAATAATATGAAAATAAATTAATTCAATGAAAAAATAATGACTCGTGACCCTATTTAATATCCCAAAAAATAAGTGAAACCCCATAAACAATCCCCAAACATGTGAATCACCTACCAAATAAAACATGACAAAATTTTCATACACAAATATATTTTGAAATAAAATCATGAAATCATTTTAATAGTTGGGTATGTAATAAAACCTGGCTTGAAATGTGACTTTTCTATGAGTCCATTCATGGATTATAATGTCTTAAAAGCATTAAATATAAGGGTGGAGTGACACGAACCTTCAACTAATCTTTTTTATTTTTAATTATTTTAGATTAGATTTTTTTTAATTATATTTTCATAAACTCCAAGAATTTTATATTAGGGAACTTAGTTTTTGGTGGGATTTGGGTTTACCATGGTTAGCCTAAATTGCCTTTTTACCTATGCAAAAATCATGTGTTTTGGTTCTATACTTGATTGTTCCATTTGTAATGTTCTACACACAGTTTACTAAACCATGTAAAGGATCTTGAAAACACTGCGGGGTATTAGGTTCTTGTCCAGTTGGGAAATCTTGGTTCTTATATGGTCAGGTAAATAATGCTCCAAAACTATTTATTTTTTCCAGGGGATTAAAATTTTCATTTAAAAAAAATTATTGATGAATAAAAAAACATACCATCACCTCTCTATTTACCTCCACTCGATGAAGTAGACTCCCCCACCCCTAAAAGGTCATGAATCCTCCCCTCCCCCCCCCCACCCCCTCCATTGATTAATCCACCTATTTTTGTTATTCCCCATGATTTCTTGGATAATCTTGGTCTATATTTCAAGGTTATATTTCTGCTCATCATTTTCATCCATTTTATGAAATTTTCCATCTCTATGATTCCCCTCTTATTAGGAAAAACCCATGATCAAAGGGAATGTGCCAATTTTTTGAATATATTCACTATTAGAGTATATATGTGTCTTTGAGTCATATTTGTTCATGATTGGGTGTTCTATATGAAAGGTGACATGTTTTTTATCTTCCTTTATCAATTTAACCTTGGTGCTTCTTTGGAATTCCATTCTAATTTCAGTTATCAATTACTTTTATATTTTAATATACTTTCTTATTTATATAAAAAAATATTTTATTTCCCATTTTAGTCTTAAAATAATTCACTAATGGATCTTTTTATCAGTGTGGGACTAGTCTGTATGACTATTGATTAATAAATTTATTAAAAGGATCTTTAAAATTGTTTAAAAATTTTATATTTTTTATAATTGAAAATCTATGGAATTTTTGGGTTATTTTCAAGTGGTTTTAAAATGGTTAAACCCATTTTCATGGAAATGGGTTGCATTGAAATTATCCTTTAAAATTGATGATTTCATCCTTATAGGAATCATTTAAAATGTTTCTTGTTTAATTGTAAATCACTATCATTACCTTATTAGTTTTATATTAGATATAAATTTTTTAAAAGAGTAAGCATTGACTTAGTCACATTGTAAGTGATGTATTTTTCCCCTTTTGTTTTTTATAAATTTATTTTAGTGTTTTAAAAGTATATTTAATGTGGGTTACATTTTAAAAATGGGTGTGTGTTGTTTTTAAGGTATTTTTTTTATAAAATGAAAGGATGTTACCTTTAATAATATAAATTATTTTTGAGGTAGAGTTACTCATAGTAGTTTTAAATACACTTAATAAATTTTGGATAACCCAAAGTTTATTTAATTGAAAATTCTTTGTTTGCAAGTAGAAATTTAAATTGAGGGTTTACAAATGGTGTGGAAATAGTTTAGTTTCTTGAGCATTATAAAATAAAGGTTATAAATTTATTTAAAATAGAATTAAAGATATATTTGAAGTGATATTTAAAATAACTTATTAATAACTGGGATATATCAATATTTTGAATGTTATGTCTTCAATACCCTTCGGTTAATTTTACCAATTTTACAAAAATATGTTAGACCTTCTTTGAGCCTAGTTTTTTTCATACATACATTGTGGATAGTGACCCCAAGGGGGAGTTCTAATTATTTAGAGGCATGTTTTGATTCATATGATTTAATTTTTTTGACTCGAAGTTTAATTTTGATAGTGTGGGAGGTTAGACATGTTTAATTTTAAAATAATTTATATTTTATTTTTGTAATTATTAATTTATCACCTTCTTGATTAATCATCCATGGGAGTGATAGGGGTATATTAAATAAATTATATGAGGGAAAACATATTGGAGATAGTGTCTTAAATAGGGATTATTTATAGACTATTCCATGATGGTTAGACAATGAGGACTAACATGACTTTATGATATAAATCTTTTGATTCCCATAGATGAAGTCATTCCAAGGAATTTTAATTTAAGGGTAGTTTAATAGGAATTTGATGTATTTCATTGTATTAGAAGTGTCAACCTAGGTTCCTCATTACATGTTTAGTTCTTTTATTACAAAATCTTTTTATGATTCCAATATTTTTAGGCCCTTTTGGACACTTTAAGGGGTTTTTTATGATTTGACTATATTCACTTTTCTGGATTTATTTTTTTTCTCACCATTTATTTATTTTGATTCCATTATTTTAGGTGCCTTTATATGATTTTTTAATCACTTTTTTGTATTTTTATATATATTCAAATGGGTTTTCTTAAAATGGTTTCAATGTATGATTTGTGAAAAATGGTTTAGATATTTATTTATGAGTTTTAAAGAAATTATTTTACCATTATTTTTTTATGAAAATTGAATTTTCATGGGTTTTTTGGAAAGGGGGGAATGATAATTTGGTATTTTTTTCATGGTTTTAAATGCGTGTTTCATTGGATAAAAATTTTAATTTAAAAAATATGATTATCTTTGAATTCATTTTGTAAAAGGGTGGTTTTTTAAAAATGTGTATGTGTCTTGGTTTTATAAACCATGTCAAAAAATAAAGTATACCATATGTTTCATGATATAATTTTATAAAATATTTTACTAAGGGTTTTCTAGAGATTTAGATGCTTGTGGTGGACTATTGAGACCTTCTATTATCTTGCCTATATTATCTCAGTTGTATGTTCCTGTTTTAGTTCCTAGACACTTCTGAGAGTATTGATTTTATGAGGTATTACTATTTTATTTTTGTAATCCTTTTTCACATCATAAAACTATGATTTTATTATATTCTATATCTTCATGATAGATGTATCTATAAGAGGATAAGATGAAATGGGAGGTTCCAAAGTATTTCTTCGTAAGCTAGGGAGACTATGGGTGAATGGATGGATTTTTTTTTAATTCTTTTCACTAATTTATTTCATCATATCTATTTTGACATGGGTGTCTAGTATACTAATGGGTCATGCCAGTTTTTTGTTATGTTTATATTATTTTTTAAATCTATTTCTTATGTGAAACCATTCCCAAGAGTGTTCCTTTGATACCCATGAACTAGTTTATTGCATGTGGGGATCAGGAATTCCCTTCAGGCTAGTGGTTGTCTAGTTCATGTGTTTGTCATATGAATTTCAAGGCCGATTCTTTATAGGTGGTATCAATAGATCAAAAAATGGAATATAAAAAAATCATCAATCATCTTATAATAATTCACATACCCAAAAGTGTTTTTAAAAATAATTATAACATGTTATATCATTCATAACACATTTCAATATTATCTCATGAAAATGATGGTATTTGAAATAATATGCCAAAAAATACAAGGAAACCACTTAATAGTAAAACCATGGTTTTGGTAAATCACTCATAATCATGGATTTAAATAATAAGTCAATATTGATAATGACTATTGAATGTTAAATTTACTAAAATGGAAAGAAGTCTAAAATCATTTTAATTTACGAATATTAAAGTTAGATAGTCTACATAAAATTATTTTCGGATTAAAATTTTATTTTTGGTATTCAATTAAAAAAATTCATAAAAACACATAAAATTAAAATAACATATATGAAAAAAAAATATTAAAATAATGTATCACCAAAAATTTTTATTTTCCCCCTCTCGGTCACATAAAAGTGACTTTGTCCTCAATGTGACCATAATATAAATCAAATTAATTTAAAATTATATAATTTTAATTAGGATAATTATACAAAAATATAAGGATTAAGGAATATTCTAATGACCACAAGATTTCAAAGGTCCAAGTGGTTTGATAACATGAACTACAAGTTTAGGGAATCCCTTGAAGTATTTATTTAACCACTACCAATTGACTATGAGAATCCTAATTATGTCTTTCTATTTAAAATCCAATACAATATAAGAAAAAACATGAACGTACAACATGAGTGAATTACAATTTATTCTACAACCTACAACACATCAGCTATATTCTTGAACTATAGAGAAATGTTTTTCTCCAACATTAAATTACCTCTTCTGGATCATCTTTTCATGAGTTTATTTATATACTTTTTAAAAAACACTTGATTTCTTATCTAATATAAATTTAATCTTCTTAAAATCTTCAAGTTGAAATATTATTTTCTGTCTTTTTTTGGATAAATATTTATTGTATTTGTTTACCACACAATATTCATTATACATTACCTAAATTGAAAATTTAAAATCCTTCCCAAAGATTATCTAGTATGGGTATATTCCTTTTGGAGAACATTAAACGATTTTATAATCCCAAAGTATGTTATCCAAGAACACTCTTTAAACCTTTTTATCTTCCAACATGACTTTCTCTGATATTTTTTAAACAATTTTTTTAAAAACTCTTCCTCAATTTTTTTTAGGGAGGTTTGGTTTAAATGTTTAGTGCGACACTCCACAAATATAAAATATAGAAAAAAAAAATCTAGTTAAAAATGAGATACTTGGTCTCAAATTATGTTCTTTAGTATTCTTAGCCATTAAAAATTAGATACTTATGAAAACCCACAAAAATATTAGAATCCTCAATAATTATGGCCTTGAACTCCACCTATTTGATAACATTATCAATATATTACAAAATGTAAATGAATCCAAATAAACTAGAAAATGGAATGATAAAATAAATTCTATAAATATGAAACATTTCAAAGAATAATAATGAATACTAAGGAAGTTGAAGTCTCCTATAAATATATCTTTTTTGTCGATAATGTGCACTTGATATACAAAAATCATGACACCATGGAACAAAATAGCATCATATAATCCTAAATATAATACCTTCCAATGTATTAATGGGGTGATTAAGTGTCCCCCATAATAAATTGTATGGTATAAAAGTAAAATAAACTCAATCTCATAATTAGGTATACATCTTCTAATGAATTTGATTATATAGATGTTCCAAAGGTATGGGTAGTCCCAAACATCTTACCTAGACTCACTCCAATGTTTTTCTTCATGGTGTTTTTAATCATCATATAAATAGTATAGGTATAAATATAATTAAATAAATCTATATAACAAGGATACATAATTATTCTGTAAACAAATTATCATCAAGGAATTCATATTAAAAAGTTGTGTACAATAAGGTGTTAACCTCATAAGTGTGGGGGGATCCACCTCCTGTGATATATGAACAAGTTATATGACTCTGTATAATAATTGATATCAATTTCAAATTCCTTATTAAGTATCATCCAATGTATAGGTATCAAATTTCAATAATTATTTTTCAATAGAATTATCAATTATTCATAGTGAAGAAAGACATAACTTTAGAGAATAGAAAATATAAAATGAATTTACCCAAGGTAAATATAACTAAAATAAATGCATTTTACTTGATTATTTATTTCACTTGGGATTAGTCCAATGTCTATGGGGGATAATATATAGTTTTTGCATTCTCCCTTAGTATTTGTAATGATAACTCTTTAACAACATTGTTAAAGGTATCATATATATGCTCAAATGGGAGCTCCCACTGTATAAGATTGATTATTAGGGAAGTAGGGTAGTTATTGTTCTTCTTATGAAATGAAAATTATTAATAATTATCAAACACAAATAAAAATATTTCTAACGAAATTGAGATAAATGTAGTGTAATCTTAATGTAGTATCTGATTAAGTGTCGATAAAAATACAGATTTTATTAGAAATATATAACATTACACACATATAAAGGATATGTAATGTGAGAATAATTTCAATAGTATATATAACCAACTCTATACCATGGTAAAAAACTATATTCCCTTGGAAAAAAATTTATAACATGAAATGAAATTTTTTTAATGTTAAAAACCATGTTTTTTTTCAATGAAACAATGAAAAACATATCATCTAAATACATTTTTTAATTTTCTGAAAACACTTTTAAGGTAAACTTTGAAACTATAAAAAAATCCAAGATAGCACTAAAATACCACAAAACTAAAAAAACCATCACCACGTGACTATGTAAAATGAATTTGAAATTAAAAACACCTAAAATGGATTTCCATGCATTGAGAACCACACTACATCACACCTCCTCGATTCCAAAAAAACATAAAAACTGAAATGATTGTCACCAATTTTCCACATTACTAGAGCCATCATCTCTCCACTAATTCCACCATAATAAACATCAAATAATCATAAACTAAAAATAACCAACAATCATCATCGCCATAGAGCACCATCATCATCATTCGAGTACCATCATCGTCGTTCGAGTACCATCATCATCGTTCGAGTACAATAGTCACCATTGTACCATGCAATATGTGCCTCCCACAGGCCACTATCTACTCAAGCAACACATCATGGAACCTCCATGATGACCATTACACCATTCCAACATGGAATGGAGTGTTGGACAAGGATGGAAAACTACAGTATGAGAAAAAAAATCCTTGGGTCCACTTTTATCCATGCACCCTGAATCGGAACCCTAGATCTGTGACCTCCTAGAACACAATCAACGTAGTAATGGGTTCTATCAAGCAGAAACACCAACGCCAAAAAAAATTCATGGAAATATCTCCATATAACAGAAAGTCCCCACCATCAAATCATAATGAACCAACCAAAATAAAACTCCACCAAGAATAAGAAAAATGGAATAGAAGGCCAAGGAGGCAGATTCCTACGTCAGTAGGGCTTCCCAGAATTTCGGCGACAACTCGAACCACACCTCTAAAATATCCTAATGATCCAACATACTAGAACGACCTGGAAGTGGTGCTAGAGCATGAATATAGGGAAGAGTTGAGCAGTCGAAAGACAAACTATCCACTGCCATTGGCACTAGAACCGCCATCTCCAACCACATAGAACAACCTGAAGGACCGTCACAGATGGGGTGAATTATTATACCCAAATTTTACCAATTTTAAATTTTTTTATAATACTCTATTATAAATGAAACTGTGTCCAAATTATAGGAAATGTAAAAAATTAAGTGAACTCATTACACACGCTAGTATAAAATATCGAATAATATGAAATAAAAAATACAAGGACTTATAAGTCTTTTCCTCAATATGACAGCCTAATTTATTCTAGGATATGGTTTAGTTATGAAAATGAAAGTAGTCTCTAAAATAAAGGTGAGTGATCAGAAAATAATTATGGTAGTGTGAATCCTCAAATTGAAAAATGTGCCTAAAATATATTACAAAATTGTGGGCTAGGACAAGGAAATTAGTCTTCCATGAGTCGGAAAATAATAAATACATCCATTTTTCTTTTCATCCTCCTACTGTATAGAGTCATTATTTGTACTAGTACCACAAGTTATTCAAATTTCCTCTTTATCTTTTCAAGTGAACCAAATCATCTAAAAATTTATAGGTGTCCCAACATTAAGACTAATATTTACTTCTAATTTTCTTTGACTGCTTTGATTTTTTATAATTATACCATTCACATTGGACTCTCCCAAAACTCTTTATAATGATCTATTCATGAATGATATAATGTATTCACAAACACAACCTCCTTCTTCTTAATAAAGGATCATGAAAAAAATATTTTCAATTACAATAACATTTTTATTCTCTTATCAACTCAATATATATTATCTTCTTCTTCAATACCAGTAATACAGAATATGGTATTAGCCTCTCCTCTTTTATTTTTCTTTTTATCTATCTTTTTCTAATTCACTCTTTCAAATCCATAGAATATGAACTATCATTATATCTATGACTATATTTTAATTTTAAACATTTAAAAATTATATCATAAATCAAAGAGTAAAACATCACTCTTTTCTCCCTCATCTAATATTTATATTCATAGAGATGCATGGATATTTATTATACATTAATTTATTTTAAATTCCATTATTCTAAATTTTTAATTCTTCAAAATAATTATCTTTTTTTTGTTTCAAAAATTTCCATATTTATTCACTATAAGAACAAGGGTATATCTTTATAATATTTAAAATATCATGAGATTCAAACTAATTCATCATCTTTATTTAATTATTTTTAAATACTCAAGTGGTTTCCATATTTATGTTAATTCTCTCCTTAATATATATGATGCTTTAAAAATAATTTTATCTATATAAATATTGAATAACACCTCATGATTTTGGATTCATTATTTTTATCTGTATTTCTTTACTCTGCATATATTTCAATTTTTGCATATATTCATATCTACACATAGCATACTTATTTTATGAAATATAGTATTATATACAGTTTGAGATCCACAATTCATGCATGGTAGTTTCATAAATTCCACATGCATTATGAACTCATATTATCAAGTATATCTCTCAACTAAAATGAGCTTGACTTGAACCTTGATGGTGCACATTTCCTTTATTCCTTCACACGAATCATGCATCTAACCATTTCTGCAAAATATATCGTACAACATTCTCCATGTTCACATAGTCTCACTTTTTTCACATAACAAAGGAAGCTAGTAGGGCATCCTATTTTCTTTATCTAAAAAAGGTGTGAATAATTATTCTTGTGGTCATTCTAGTTATTGAACTGGTATTCAAAGTCAATCAATGTCCCTAGTCAGTACATCTCAACTCACACCATAAATGAAACCCATTCTTTATGTGGTTAGTTCATCTCATAATGCAGAAGGTACGACTTTAATAAATACACTCATGGTAGGTCTTAATTTCTATGTGTGGTATTTTTTTATAGTTTATTATAAATCAATGTATGTTCAATCAACCCACCATAAAGACCTCATGGTACATATTATCATATAGTTAGTCCACCATAACTCATATGTAATCAAATTCATTCAATATTTGAAGTCAATTTGAAATTTGCAAGATTTTGACTATCATGGTGTAATTTAAAATTGTGTTGAGCTCTTGGTTCTACCTACATCAAATTTTTTGGTTATAGAAGGAATAAGACAAAAGGAGATTATAAAATACGTCATTTGGTGTGATACATAGTGATCCCATATAATTTTCATATCTTTAAATGGAGTAAGAATATTATTAAGTTAAAAAGAAACCCACATCAATATTTCACGAAACATACTTCTACTTAAAAAGAGGGAAATAAACCTCTTATCCATGACACCTAGTTTGGATCCAGGCATCCATACATGAATCAATCAAGGTGTTTGTCACCCCACATGCACCCTCTTCCACATGTGCACCTCCAAATGACAAGCTTGGGATAAATAAAACTAAGGCTAACTTTATTCATTACTTTGTACATCACTAGGATTCTTATGCTGATGTTTGAGGTTGTCTTGGTCCATATTTTCAATAAAATCTCATAAAAAGTGTTAACCATAATAATGGGAATTTTCTCTTCCAGTATAATATATCAAAATCTTTTTGACACTATAAAATTTATCTTCCTTTGACTTTTTCCCAAAAAATAAATTTCTTAATACACTGTTAAATTTTTTATCCATATACAATATCATTAAAATAGTATTCAACTTCACTTCTTCATTTTTTTTTGTAAACAGTGTTCTATTTTCAAACATTACTACCACATGTCATGAGCATTCAAATTAGTTAATAGATAATAACTAGAAAATTGAGGTTTTATTTATCAATAATGAGATCCATTGCTTATATAAAAATCATTTACGCATCATCACTCAACACACTTTATCTTGAACAACTTATTAACATACTTTTTTACAATAAATACAACTTAGTTATCGGCGAACTTCACTCTCTCCCTTTTAGTTTGTTGTCAATACCCTCATGTAAATTTTATACAATATGTGTATTTCCTCTAATCATGTGACCCCAATATTTATAAAAAATAAAATTATATGGGTAGAAACATCATTTTACCTTAAAAAACATCTCCTTCCACATTGAATTTTTTTAAATTCAACTTAAATAAATTTTATAGAATGACTGACATCTCATGTTCATATAGATGTGGTCGTCATGTAAAAATAATATAATTATACATACCAAAACCAAATATATAAAGAAAGAATGATTTACTAAGATAATTAAAGATGTAAATAAATGTTTCTAGCAAGTGATACAACTTCTAAAAACTTTTTCTTAGAGGAAATAATAATATATTTTTCAAGAAACCCAAATATCATGCATAGCTCCAAAAATCCATTGGAGTTATTCATGAGAAAGTATATAAGTCAACCATGAAATTTATTTTCTCATTAAAATACCACTTCATTAATTTTAGGGTATTATTTTTATAACCAAGGGTGTGAGAGTTCAAAACCATACCTTTTCAAATACCTTACCCCATGCACGTTCTAGGAATGAGATCTATATTTTCGGATAGGTTCTAGAAGCTTCTCAGCGACCTCTTCACTTGTCACCCTTTAACTCATCCTCGTCAACGTGTGTCTCCTCACTTGTATTCCTTTAACTCATCCTCACCTATATTCCCATTTCAACTTTATCAATGTATAAATTATACTAAAAATATTATTACTTATGACCAAATTTTAAAAAATATCATTGATGACTAATAAAACATTTCTTTTTATTTGGTAATCATGTTTTCTAGAATATCTAGAACTATAATCTTGCTATATTAGGGTCTTCTCCTAAAAATTATGAGCATCTATTAGGGAACCAAATTTTTTATAGTCTCTTATCTCCACTATTGAAATATTTATATGATTCTCGCCAATTTTCACCATTAATTTTTTATGTAATTTCCTTTGAAAGTTACTCTATTTAAATAATTAGATTTTGTAAAATTATTAGATTTAGGGATGGATGGTACCATTTCAAATGAACTAGAAGTTAAGTCTATGTAAAATTTTCTTTGGATATTTTTTTCATTATTATTAGCCTATATTGGAGAGAAATAGTTTTCTTAAGCATGTGTTGAAGCATCCATTTTCACAATAGTTTTCTACGTTTTAGTTATTTATATATTTTTTTAGTTTTATCCCATGCTCAGGGAACTACATGTTAAAGGATAATTTTTCATTATCAAATGATCTAAACAATAATTCTAAATCTATCTTAATATTACCAACATATTATTCATGAATTTTTCTATTTTCTTATGTTAAATGACCAAGCTCCATGATCATATTAGCTTTGAATTATAATTTTGAATCCTTTAAATTTTTAGAACTATTTTGTTTCCTTTGGAAAACTTGGATAACATCTTGAATTATAAAAATTGTTACTTATTTCTCAAATTTATCACCATTCACTTTTTCCTGCATTAATGAAATCTATTCATTTAAATGAGTAACAAATTTTTCTTAGGCTTAAACTAGATTAGTGAGAGTATTGTAATATTTTAATAGTCAACTCAGTGAATCGGTAATTTCATCAGCTTATTCTTCTAGATTAACATTATAATCAAAAATTCCATTCCAAATAAAAATTATAAATAAAATAACTTCTGTAGGAACATTATTGTTATACCTTCCATGTTTAGAGTATAAATATTCAACTACTTTGATAGACACATCTTTTTCATACACTACATAGCTTGAACATTATTCATTAAAGTGTCGCAATAAATAAATTTTAGAGATGAAAAATTACCACATTGATCATATTAAAAAGGTAATTGGTCCTTAATTTCCTTCTTTGATATTTTTTCAATCACATTTTTTCTTTTGTTATTTTGATTCTTTAAAAATTTTCTTGGAAACTCTCATTTTTTTAATAGTAATGAATATAATTTATCCATATAAGGAATTTTAAAGTATTTTTAAAATCCTCAATTAATTAAGAAATTTTAAAAAAAGATTTTGCGAAAATATTTTGATCCTATCAGTGGAATACATATCCTATAGTCCAAATTGTAGAGCTTGGTGGATCCTAAATAGACACAGAGGGTTGGTGAATCAATTCACTTAACTTTAATTGGGTTTCACTTTTTTCATAAACTTTACTATACTAGAACTAGTATCCTTGTTAATAAAAATTAATTTAATGAATTTATTTCAACCTTCAACCTTGTATGCAATACAGGACAAGTAGGAATACAAGTATAGGGAGATTCATGAGGTTAAACCTCAATGTGAGAGCCTAATCCATCCTAGGATCTAGTCACGTTCAAAGACCAAGATTAAACACTAAAATATGGTATATTTTTTACAATAGAGTTGAATTAATGTAAATCATAAAATTATAAAATTTTCATACACTATATTAAACAAGTGTGTTCTAAGATAAGAGAAATATTCTTATTTTATTTTCATAGAATAAACCACCTCCCTATTTTTATGTATCCACATAAAGTATAATTTCTATTTAAAGTGGCACCACCAGTTCTTAAAAAAGTTCCTAATTAGTTATTTGAGTGAACCAGATATTCATAAAAATAAAGGATACAAATTATAAGGAATATCCATCGTTACCAAGAATGTGCATCTCTACACAGGACATCTAGTTGAACATGCATGCAAAGGTTGACAGATAATCACAATGTAGATGCTGGGGAGGGGCGTTTTAAGGTAGTCATATTCTCTATGATTCTCTTATGACCTATAGGTCCTATAATGTCTCCAAGACGATGGGAAATGTAATATCTATTCCTAAGGGCCTTGTAAGGGTTCTCTATAATCCCTTCGGTCCATTCCGGAAAATAAGATCTGAATATATGATATTTTTGCTTCTCGGATGTATTCTGAATTATACGATGGAAAACATCTTATCCTTAAGATATTATTTATTTTCTTTTCATATAAAATATAATGAATGAAAAAATCCACCTCCATCTGAAAAAAGTGTTATAAAAAGAATATATTTAATTAAAGGAATAGAGTTCGTCCATTCTCAACTTAATATATCTTTTCTTTTTCTTATTCAATTCCATCAAGACAGAAATGGGTGTCATCCTATCATCTTTTATTATCATTCTTATTTTCACTTTCATATTTATAGAATTTGAAAAATCATCATAGATAATATGAACTTTCTTAATTTTTTTACTTGAAAAATTATATCATAAATCATAGAGTTCAACATAGATCTTTTCTTATTCATCTCATATTTATATTAACAGTGATGAATGAATATATTTCTCACATTTTTTACTTTAGAATTCATTAATTATAAGTATTTAATTATATAAAGTCTTTATCCTTTTTTTTTGCATGAGTTTCATTATTTATTCTCTATAAAAGCCAGAATAGATATTTACTACATTTCAAATGTCAAGGGCTTAAAATAGAATCATCATTTGTATTTGAATCATTAAGAATAATCATATGGCTTATATATTCATATGAATTGTCTCCTTAATATCCACTTATTTTAAAATGTTTATGTCTGTATGAATATTAAGTAACAACACAAGACTTTTGGTCCTTTATTTTAAACCATATTCCATTACTCGACATTTATTTCCAATTTTCCAATGGCATAAAGTCTGGATGTAAAATGAATATTTCATGTGTGATAGTTCTGTTTGTGGATTGAGATCTAAAAGTCATGCAAGGAAGTTTCATGAATTTTTCATTCATTGGGAACAATTCTTACCTTATGGGTGTCTCAACTCAATATAGATCAGCATGAACAAAGGCATCATGAATTTGGTTTACCCATTCATGTGAAACACGCATGTAACTAATTTTAAAAATCAATGTGTATGAATTTAACCTTGTTCACACAGACTCACTTTATTCTTCACATAACAATGGAATATACTAGACCATAATATTTTCAACAATTTGAATGGATGTACGGATTTTTATTACAGTTAGTCTGACTATTTCAATAGTACTCACAATATATCAATGTCTGTGATGGGTATATATCCACTCACACTATATGGTTGATATTTTTTATGTGTAAAATCCATGTCATCTTATAGTAGGTTCGTCTCATGGTTTCTCTAACTACCTTTTGGACACTCTTGGTAGGTATTAATTTGTATGTTCATCAGGTATTTTTTTATTCATTTCATAAGTATTGAACTAACATGCGGTTGATCAATTAATAATTTTAAAACCTAACGTGAATACCTCATGGTCACTCTTATCTTATTGTCACCCCTCAATCACTCTCATTCAATCAGTGTCAATAAATATTTTAGTCCAGTTTGAACATGGTGTGAGAATAACTCTCGTAAAGGAAAGTTTGACTCTATTGAGCACACAATGCTTCCAAATGTCGAAGTTAAGGTTCTCCAAAGGAATGATATGATGCAAGATTATATATGAAGTCGTATGGTGTGACATGTGGTTCTCCCATGTAATTTCGAAATCATTAAAGGGTTCATCAATATTATTTTCTTATGAATAATTAAACATCTATGTTTCTCACAACAAGCTTCTACTGAATATGTAAATCCATGAGAGTAACCACTCAGCCATGACACCTAGGTTGGATCTATTCACACATACACAAACCATTCATAGTGTGTGAACCCACATTAACACTCTGCCCATTTTTCACCTCCTCAAAACCACCATAGTCCAGCTAGAAGCAAGGATGCCAATAAGCATGGCCCGATCTAACACAAAGATGATTAAGTGGTCAATTCAGGCTATCTTAGCCCATATTTTTAATAAAATCCAATAAAATATATTAAAAAATATTTAAATTATTAACCAATATAAAATCAGAAAATATTATATTCACCAAAGAATTCATCATACCAATGAAATCTAGGACCTGAACAAAGATGACCCTATAAAATTTATTAATCAAAAATAAACATGAAAGGTCATGAATTATAATTTGTTTTACAAAAATGATAGTAAATCGCTCCTTGAATATCAATAGACACCATTTTTATACAATATTTTTGTGTTCTAAAGTACTATATAGAGATCGGTTCCTTAATCACCCACTATGATAAAGCATCAGCAGCCTGATTGGATTCTTTATAAACATGTGAGATAGTCAAATTAAGATGATTGGATTGATGAATACAATCAACTTAATAAGGTAATATTTTAAGAAGGACATTCTTAGTTTCACCTTCAATGAAATAATAGAAATTTAAAAATAATATTAAACCCAATGGTTTTTCTAACCACAAAATACATCATAGTTGATAGATTTACTCATAGCCCACTACTCCACATTATAAGTTGTTACAATTTTAATATAATGATAAAAAAACCATTAACAAAGCCCTGATGGGATTGAAAGTTCCCTCCACAACCCTATGGTCCCAGAATGCAAGAGGATACCCCATAAATATTTACCATTATCATAAACCCGATCAGAATCTATCAAATAATGTAAAGAATAAGGGGATTTTTGGGATTACCCAATACACCTAGCCTTTAAAGAATCTGTAGCTCACAGATAAAATTATGCCTGATTCCAATTTTCAACATGGAATCTGCATACACTTCCATGTGGAAAGATAGTATACCTTCATGGGAAGAGGGTGTTTGGTTATCAAATAACTATGAATTCTAGTAACTTCATAAATGAGCAATGACCAATGATGTTACAGTCAGTAGAAACTACTAAATTTGGTTATTATGACCAGAATAAAAGATATAGGTCCACTGTTCATAAATCATCCTATTTGGGTTGATGTTAAATCCAAACATGTTGGCTTTATATATCTAGAGAATTTGAGTAGACTCGCATCACATGAAGAGATATTGATTTTTATCTTCATCATTCAAACAGATATGAGAGGATAAAACACTGTGATATCTAGTATTTTTTATATTATTAGGTGTGGTAATCTATTCTTCCATATTCTATAGTTTATAGAAAACCCTAAAGGTTGAGTGTAATTTTCCTTAAAATTAACCATCCAACATTGTACCATAAAAATGACATTACATTTCTGCATTTAGTGATCTTTATCAATGAATTTTCTATTATTTTTGGGCTTCCTAATGTGGGTATCACTATCCATAAAATGGTTATTTATAATTTCTAGCATAATCTATCTGGGAAAAAAGTTTATTAGAATAAATCATTAAATAAGTAATGTGCATTTTTAACCTATCAGCGGAACATTTATATTTTCAAAAAGTATAATGTTTATCCATGTAGAACTCAAATAATTAATATTATATTTTATTCTAACTAACCACTCTGAATAATTCATATTATCCTCAAATGATTATTTCATAAAGGGAAAAACTGATGTGGCAAGATAGTATGAGTACTGATCCAATAAATTCATTTTGAAATTATTTTAAAAGAAATAAATTGTACAAGACAATAGGTTTCAAGTAAATTTTGAATAATAATTTCATTAAATATCCAAAGAACTTTGAAACCAATAACTCTCATCTCAATAGGTTTGATAAATTCATTCCAAAAAAATAGTAACTAACTTACTATCATTCACAGACCCATCCTGTATAAAATTCATAATCATTCATTGAATCTCATTGATGATTATTTTAATCCACTTATATAGATATAAGGTGTATAAAAATTTAGATTTAACCATATAGTTGAGAAGTCATACCCTTCCAACATGATACATGGATTTTCCATTCGGACTATCAAATTTATTTGGGATGCCCATGCATATTCATTGAAAATATTATCCCCTCACTTTGACACAAAACCAGGGGACACCAAGATAATTGAAAGAAATAGATCCCATCTTCACTCAATGTTTTATAATTATTCCAACATTCCATCCCCAAAAACAATATTTACTTTCTCTATCTTATAGAATGTCCAACCACCTCCTTATTGTGTAAAATGATACAATTGATGGAAAATATGGGTTTCTTTGGGGCTTGTAAAAGGTAAGGATATCATCAAAATAGAAGAGATTTGATGTGGTGAAGTTACCTCCACAATCATTAATTTTATTATATATAATAATTTGGGAAATATCATTGATTCATCTACTCAAATAATATTTAGAAATGGAAAAAATACTCATGTGAGAGGTTCCCCTTGGGTCAAATCCCAGGTACATTGGATAAACCCACTGGGAGTCCCATTAATCGGAATGGAAAAACTTATAGAATTATGGATGTAGTACACATATTAAGTGAAGGTATTGGAATAATCATGCCTACTTAGAAAAAAAATTAAAATATATTTCAGAGTTTTATATTCCTTTGAAATGCCAATCTAGAGTGTAAGGACTCCCTATTTTGTTTTCCACATCATTATGTTAACAATTTCTAAGATTGTGAATAAATAATTTTGGATTATTCTACTAGGGAAAAATAAAACACATTTGGGGTTATGTGATCATTAATTATTCATCCCATTCTACTCATACTGATCTTACACATGATTTTAGGGATAGTGATCTCAATCGAAGTAGGTATGAATCCCTTAATGTCTATAGAATTCTCTTTCTTAGGTATCAAAGTAATAAAGTTAGAGTTGATAAAATAATGAATAGAAGAATTTTTAAATAATTCCCTAATAGAATTTCTCAAATCATCTTTAGAAATATCTCAGCAGTACATAAATAACTTTTTAGTGAAACTATTTGGACCCAAATCACTCTATATATTTTGAGTGAAGAGGGATTCTTTGACATAGTATTTTTAAGGTGGCTTTTAATGTTGTTTATTTTCATATTCCTCAATGATAGAATGGATGTTGTCAATAATTTTATGTGACATATCAAGCACACCATCAGTATATATCCCATTAAATTACGCCACAGAAGTATCTAAAATGTGATTTTCAGAATTGTAAAGGCATCCATTAATGCTGATGGAATTATTTCATGTTCTTATCCACTTCTCCTTATGAAATCTTTAGAAAAATATATTTTTTTCACCATCATCTAGCCACTTCATAATCCAATGATTTTTATCAATCCTTTCTTTAAACATTTTGAGGTCATCCAATTTGGATTGATCATGGATTTCCTCTCTATAGGGAGTTTCCTGATGCTGATTTCTATGTTAACTATAGAAAAGTTTTTCTTCAGTATCCTTAATCTCCAGATTAGTCTTCGAGAAAGATATCATGCTTCATTTCCTTAGAATCCCCTTTGTGTGCTTAAATTTTCTAGAAATTATATTTAATAAAATTATAATATATTACATCCTCTAAACATCCAAAATATACTTTCTATATCCACAAATGTAAACCCATCCATTGTTTAAATGAAAGGGTAACAGGACTATCCGTTTTAGATGTGTAGAGAATTCAACATTGATGGGGTTGTTATCTGAGTGATATTTAAGAACGGTGAAGCCTGAAACCCCATTTGGACCACTCCTATCATCTATTTTCATAATGCATCTATACAGATTAATTTCTTTCCTACCATTTATGTTATATCTATTCCATGTGAAAGATTCTCCAATAATTGTAATTTCAACAAGATTTCATTGATCAATGCAAGTAAACAATTCAAAAGCTAAAATTTTGATTAAGCTGGATCCAATTTTTTCATCCAGTGTCAAGTTCATGTTGAAGTCCCTCAAAACTAACCATTTTATATTCATATTTTCATAGATAGAATCAGTATCCTTCCATAGTTCCCTTCTTCTGATGTATGAGGTGTATGCATACAAAAAAGTGATAGAGATGGAAAAATAAGAAATATTGTAGGAAATAGAAATAATCTATTATATTTTAATTCATCTACCAATATGAATTATTTCATGTTTAAAAATAATTGAATTATTTGTACTAATTCCATAAAAATTATGAGAAATGAAATAATAGCCAATGGAGACCCATTGGAAGGCCTCACAATTTCCAAAAATCATTTTTGGTTTAACAATTACAATAAGAATAGGTTTTCATGATAAAATAAACTATCTAATGGCCTTGGTTTATTGGGGATTCCCAAACCCTTCACAATTCTAAAAAACATATTCATTTATTTGTGTCCTTTCCTCATGTACATGGCACTCATTTTTTTGTCAAAAATCAATGACCTTTCCTTCTTCTCCTCTTAATTTTTTCATATCGTCCCTTATGTCAATGTCCACTATTTTAGCCTCCATGTTCCCAAATACCACAGTTGTATTTTGGTCATCATTTCCCTAACATCAATCTATTTTTTTCTTCCTAATCTCTTCAGGATTATAATAACTCAGGTTATTGGAACGGGTCAAAAATCTCCACCTAGTTTCAAACTTCAATTAGTGGCTATAGAAATTTTAGATTCATTGATTAGAACTCAAATCTGAGAGTTTTGTTAGTATTAATTGTTATTTTGGGTTGGATTAAAGGCCTAGATAGTTCCTTAGGTGTTTTAGTTTTGTTTGGGAGCATTGGAGGCTCAAAAAACCTATTTTTGGGAAGTAGGTGCAGGCGCACGATTTAGGGGAAATCGTGAAAGAAGTAGCACATGGTCGTGTAGTCTCATCTATGGTATTGCAGAGAGCTTAAAATGGTTTTCACATTGTATGTAAAACCGTGTGGTGTGGTTATGTAGATTTGTAGCCTTAGGTAGTGGCTTCTGTATAGTTACCACACCGTTTGTAAAACCATGAGGGTAAATTGTGCGGCTGAGTAAATGAGGAAAATAACCATTTTTACCTTATTTTTTTATTTCCTCCCTTCCTATATTTCTTCTTCTCTGTTATGGTCACATGCATAGCAGGGCATTACAATCCCTTTTTTTTGGTTTATCTTGATACAACTCCTCTATCTGACCTCCATTCTTCGATATGTCGGAAGCTCTGGGAAGTCCTCAGTATTTTCAACCTCATGCACCCTTCTTCTTCTTTGATCTTTTGTCTTACATATTGTTCCATCTAAATTAATTTTTGGTATTAAGATGAAAATTTCGATCTATGTCAATCCACCAATAATTGTACTTCGATATCAGATGTGTCTATGCCTATGAGCCTAAGGTTGGAGGATCATACCTTGTTTTGAGTTTTTACTGACATTTGGGGGTTGTAGATTTTTTGCAAAATGGAGGGTTTTGAACAAGACCCTGTTATAGCATGATAAAATGATTTTCGAACCATGTGGGATGTTGAGAGAATTGCCAATGCATATTACGCTCAATCAAGGCTAGGTTAAAGGATGTTTCTCCTTGGGTTATTTTTGTCAGGGTGCCAAAATGGTTTTAATTGAATTGTTTTGATATTAACTGGTAGGTTAAAATTTCATAAATCTAAATAGAGGTATTAGTGAACTTCATGCTAATGTGTTAGAGCTTTTATCATGTGAAATTAAATCTTTTTAAAATTTAATTGTTGGTTAAGGTTTTTTAAAGTGATTTATATATATCTAATAATTGAGAATACATATGTTGAGTCCCATGGGGTTTTGACAGGCTTAGACTGAGGTTGGGATCGCATGGCCATCAAGATTGAGTGACTTTGGTCACTGGTTGGGTTTGGACCATATTTTCTAGACTGGTTCTGACAAAAGTATTGATAATCATGGATGTTGGATTGAGGTGGTAAGACTATCTATTTGGGAAAGTCCCATGATACTTGGATAGTAATGCCATCAGATTTGAGAGACATGGTCGTAAGGGAATGAGCTTCCAGATATAGTGTGTCTTAGGTTCATATTCGGTCATTATTTCTCACCCATGATATCCAAAGTTCCAATTGAGGCTCCTGAACAAAGGTTGAATCCGTAATGAGGTTGTTTTTACCACTCTTGTTGGTAGATGCCCTTGATAGTTTCATATTAGGAGTTTATGGTTTGGGGGTTCTATTTGTAAAAATCAATGTGGAAGGTGAGGAGTCTTCAGTGGATGGCGGTGACGCTATCATGTTGGGGGATGTGGATTGTCATGATTGAGGGAATGGGCCTAGATATTTATGTGTGGACACAAATCTTTGTACCTAAGATTGTTGTTCAATTTGTTGAAATTAGATTTTGAGTGAGGGTCTATGGGACTGGGATACATTTTTTTGGGCATGCCTTCAGGATGTTGGTATTTTGAGACATGAGGTTTTAGGAGGCACGTGGTGCCAGGATATGTGATTTAGGTAGAACATAAGGGTTCAATAAGACTTGTGACTATATGGGTACCTTGGGCCAAGGGACAAGGACCCTATTGCTTTTGAGATTCTATCAATGGCTAAAGTATGTGACACTCCCAGGTGGCTGGTGAGCACTAGTGGACGTTGGTTTTATTATTACTTCGTACTTTTAACATTTCTTAGAGGTGAATGTCTACATAAACACATATACTAGGTATGCACCATTGGGTGTTTTCCTAGTAGGATTCAACTAACAACCTAAATGGGACCTTCCTGGCATGTTCATACTTTATTAATTTATTTACAGGTAAAGGATTAGCTTTAGAAGATGGATCATAGTGATGTTTGTCTTAGAGATTGTCTTGGACTTTGAGGTTAGGCCTAGATGGCATTTTTTTCATTTTATTTTAGTTTAATCATGTTTATTTTAGGTATCTGTTTTGGTCTACCATGGGAAACACCTTAGATATTGTATTATATGACCTATCATTGAATTCATGATTTTCTTGTTTTGTTTTGAGTGGCTACAAATGATTTGCTGGAATGTTGTTTTGTTTACATTCTGTTTTAGTTGTTTCTTTATTATTTCCACTATTAATTATTATTAAATATTATTTTTCTTTGGGTGACTGGTTCAAGTCTATTGATTCATTTATTTCTATTGCATGTTACAATATTTTACTCCAACCAGTAATTTTAATATTTCCATAGGGTATAGCCTCCCCATTATACCTATTTACACCCTTACTGCTAGTTGGAAGCCTTTGGAATTTAGGGAGGTTTGCCTTAGGCCAGTGGCACCCGACCTGTTCTCAATATTGGGGTGGCTTTTCAGGTTGGGGGTTCTATAAGTGGTATCAGAGATATTATTGATTGGGATTTAGTAGAATCATTTCATTGTATACTAATGAGATCCAGATTTCATTTCATTTCAAATGATTTACTATTTAGGATATTGTAATCTAGAGATCGGTTGTGTTTGGAATTGGGTTTATAGCTTGTGTTGGGGTGCTTGTAGCCCTAGGTATGATGGACGACCCAAGCTCTCTTGTGTGGGGATTATTGTTTTTATTTTTCTCGGATTATCGTTTATATGGTTTATACCTTTGTGGTTCACTTGTTTTGTCATGATTATTGGTTATGATATGTGACCCTTGACCCTGTGTGTTAAGGGATAATTAAACTTTAGCCTGGTATGGAAAGGGGTTCTGATTCGAATTTTGGTTTGGCTTTTGGTAGGAACATTTTTATTGTATTTTAATTTCATAAATTCATGTATGCTTTGTGAAATGATAATACCAAGTAATATATGTAAAATTCCATGTGAAAATGAAAAATTCCCTGATGTGATAAAATTTCTTCTTTTATTCAATGTGATATGCCACACAATATATTTATAGAATTTTATATATCATGTGAATCAACCTAGATCCTATAGGATTAGGCAACTTTTATGGATGAGGTGATTTTGATCACCGAGACTAGGCCACTAGGTCATCGGTTTGAGGAAATCTTGGTTCTCAGAATGGGCATGGCCCGGGAATAGTATGATACTTGTCTATATTGAGGGTGGGTAAAGAGTCAATGAGGCTGGGATGTCATACAATATGTATGTAGTGGGGGTGATTAAGGGTAGTGAGGATGCACTTTCTTTATACAACATTCCCTATATGTGTTATATATATATATTGTTATATATATGGGCTATCTGACCATTTATGATATTCAGCAGGTCACTCCTAGATAGCTTGGATGGAGCGTCAGGAGAGTGATGCTATAGTGTCATCAAAGCATGATCATGTTTATACCCCTGAGGGTCAGGCAGAGCATGAGCAGGAGGTATAGGCTCAAGAACAAGATCATGTTCAGGATCCATTGTAGCAAGGGTATATGTCATGTTTGGTAGTGTTCAGGTTGTGGCTCTATGAGAATCTCTAATCTATCTCAGTACAAGTCTTAGGGGGTATCTAAAGAGGCCTCATGAAGAAGAGTCATCGATGGGGTATATGATGTTGTATTTACAGTCAGAACACCTGTCGCCTTTTCAGGGTTAGGGTGGTATGGAGGTAGCTGAGAACTAGATAAAGAACATGAAAATAATCTTTGAGTAGCTCTATATTCCTTCAAGGCAGAGGGTCAAAATATAAATGTATATGATTTGAGGGCCAACTAATCATTGGTGGGATGTATAGGTTCAGGATTGTAGACATAATGGACTATCCTGGATGGACTTCAAGGAAAGGTTTTTTGAGCACTTTTTCCCTAAGATGTTAAGGCAAAAATGATCTTGGGAGTTCTTGAGCCTTTAGCAGGGTGACATGTTTATCATGGAAAATGCATCTACTTTCACTGATTTTTCACACTTTTCACTAGGTATGGTAAGCGATGAAACCTTGAGGATGAGGTTCTTTGAAGCTGGGTTACATCACGCCAATAGAGTGTAGGTAAACATCTCATGGTTATATTTATTCTAATATATAGTGATTCAAGTGCTCATATCCGAGGGTAAACTAATTAACATGTACCATCTGAGCCATATGGTGGCTTTAGGTGACGGTTCATATGGTAGGAAATGTGGTCTGGATGAGTTAAAATAGGTAAGTCAGACCAATGACTCAACTATAACACCTTGTGGTAGCTCTACAGTGGTTTTTTCAATGTGGGAAACTGGGGCATGTCGGGGATCATTATGAGTGGCCTCTAAAGGAGTATTGGACATGTGGGAAGGCCAATAATATTGAGAGTTTATGTAGTAATCCTTCACAGGCAACCATAAATTAGGGACTAGGCTATACTATGGCATCTGGCATCATAACAGGAGCGGTACCTGGTTAGGGTAGACGAGTCTCAACTCCATGCGGAGGATGTGGAAGAAGTAGGGGGACCTAGCTCCAGGGTTAGTGCTTGGTGGCTAGTGCAGCACCATTAGGAGGAAAGGCTTCAAGAATCTATGTGCCAGGCCAGGTTCATGCCATGGAAATATCAGGGGTTGATCAGGCTGGAGATCCTATTATATTCGGAGGTACGCTATGGGTGTGGCCGTATTTGTTTTTTCTTTCTATTCACACAGAATGTTGAGTCATGCCCATTTTTTATTGTCCTCTATAGGAATGTATATTTTGATTTCATGATATATACTAGTTTTATATGGACTGACTAGGCACTTCTCAGTGGGTTCACACCTTATCGAGTGCGTGAATATATATATATGAGGATCTTGGCATTAGGAGAATCATAGGATACATGTTTTGAGGTGCCATGGGCATCAGGGCATCCGAGATATGTGGTATTACTTGAGATTCCTTGAGAATTAGGGCATGGAAGATGCAGATTTTGATTGAGGTGTGAGGGACTAGTTTTTTTTAGCATCCAAGGGATGATGGACCTTGTTGTGCCATGGGTTCCATGGCCTCGAGGTCTGCACTGAAGCAATGCAGGATATGGTTGGGTGTCGTAAGAAAAACGGGAGCACCTAATGAGGATCATTGGTGATGATGCATCACGAGAGGAGCATGGGTCTAGAAATAGGTTGTTGGATGTTGATTTACATGAGCTTTGGGTTGGGATTGAATGGGTTTGTAAATTTATAAGGTGGGGATCCCTTCTTGAGGATGTTGGACTAGACCCTCGATATTGGGGTAGACTGGGTCCTTTTATCATGATGTTTATGTTCGGTACCATCTTTTTGTTTTCTTTTATATCTCGGGGATAAGCTATGTTAAGGTGGGGAGATTTTAATGACCTGGGTTTTTGCATCTGGTCAAAAATCCCCACCTGGTTTGAATTTTCCATTAGTGGCTATGCTATATTTCTATTCGTTGATCAGAACTCAAATATAAGGATTAGTTGGTCCCTAAATGGTGTTTTTGGGTTGTTTTAGAGGCTTGAAGAGTGTCTTGGGTGTTTTGGTTTGGTTTGGTAGTGTAGGAGGATCGAAGGCCTAGATTTTGGGAAGCAGGTGCAGGCACATGGTTTTGGGGAAATGTTACGAGTGGTGGTGCACGGCCATGCAGTCTTCTCTAAACTATTTTATAGAGTTGCGCAAGGGTTCTGCGTGGTATATGAAATCGAGCGGGGTGGTCATGCGAGCAGACATCCATAGGTTGTGGCTTCTGCACAGTTGTTTCACGGTTTGGAAAATAATGTGGGTAAACCGTACGACCCAATAAATGAGGAAAATTACCATGTTTCCCCTGTTTTTCTATTTCCTCCTTCCTCCATTTCATCTCCATCTTATTGATCGCATGCACATTAGAGAGCTCCCTTATCTTCCACTAAGATATTTTGATCCAAATCCTATGTCTGACCTCTATTCTTTGATCCGTTAGGAGTTATGGGATTGCCTCAATTTGTCTAACCATGTTCCCCCTTCTTCTTCATTGAATTTTCATCTTAAAGACTGCTATTTCTGTCCGAATAATTTCATGGTTTAAGATGGAAACTCATATCTAAATCGACCCACATTGAATTGGACTTTGATATCATATTTCCTTGTATTTATGAGTCTAATGTATGGGGCGCATACCTTGTCTTGATTTTTCGCAGATTTTTGGGGGTTGTGGATTTTTATCTCAATGAAGCGTTATGAGAGAGACCATATTATAGCATGTTAAATTGATTTTTGGACTATTAAAGATTTCATGATTATGCCCAATGCCTATTACACTTGATAAAGGTAGAGTTGGAGACCATTTCTACTTGTGTTATTTTGGTCGGGGTGCCAAAGTAGTTTTAATTGGTATTTTTATTTAAAATGGTATATTTAAATTGTTAAGGTTTGATTAATCTAATTACAGTCAATAAATACCTCCATTATAATTTGTTAGAGATTGTATCATGTTCAATTAAAAATATTTAAAATTGATTTTCACATTAAAGTGTTTCAATGTGATTTATATATATGTACTACTTGAGTGTTCATATGCTAAGACCCACTGGGTTTTGTTGGGCTTGGCTAGAGGTTGGGATGGCATGGCCATCAGGATTGAGTTATGTTGATCACTGGTTGGGTTTTTCTTAAATTTTCTTGAGTGGTGTTGACCATAGGATTGGAAGTAATAGATGTCGGATTGAGTTGGTGAGACAATCAGGTTAGGAAAGGCATGTGATCCTCTGATGGAAAGGCCATCAGATTTGAGTGACATGGTCGCATGGTCGCGAGGTGGAAAAGATAGTGTGGATTAGGTTATGACTTAGTGATTTCCACTCACCCATCATGGTCAAAGGACCGATTGAGTCATGTGCACACAGGTTGAATCCTAAATGTGGTGGTTTTTACAACCCATCTGGGTAGGGGCCCAGATAGTTATGGCTTAGGTATTTATGGTTTGGGGTGATTGTCTCATAAAGCAATGTAGAAGTAAAACAGCCTTTGGCTGATAGCAGTGATTCTTTCGGGTTAGGGGATGAGGCTCACTATAACTGAGGCTATGGGACTGGATATTTATTAAGGATAAGAATCACTACTCCAATTTTAGTTCCATGGGCTGACATTAGCATTCATGTGGGGGTCCCTGGGACATAGATATAATTATTTGGGCATGAATTCTAGATTTATGTACTTTGATACATGAAGTGTCAGGGGGAACATGGTATCAGGATATATGATTGAGTTGGAACCTGAGGGTTCAATAAGACTTTTGACTATAGGAGTCCCTTGGGCCACAGTTCTAGGACTTTATTTTTTCAAGATTCCGGCAATGGGGGAAGTAGGTGGAATTCCCTGGTGGATACTGATCACTAGTAGGGGTTGTTTTTATTATTACATCATATAGTTTACTATGATTAAAGGTTCATTTCTGCTTAAACACCTATAACATGTACACGCCATTTGGTGGTATCCTACTGAGATTCATCTTGCACCTTGTACAAGCCCTTTAGGATGCGTGCAGACTTTATGAATTTTTGTTTAGGTAAAGGATCATCTTCAGGAGCTTATTCATAGTGTTGTTTGGTATAGAGATTGGCATCGACCTTGTGGTCTCTCCTAGTTGGAGGGTTTGTTCATTTTCTTTTAGTTTCATCATGTTTATTATATGTATCTACTATATTATTCCATGGGTATCACCTTGGATATTTTATTGTATGACCTCACATAGAATGAATGATTTTCTAGTTTTGTTTTTAGTGTATAAAAGTTTTTTGTTAGAATACTTTTCAATTTACTTTCTACCACATTTTTTTCTATGTTTCTTCTTCTGATTATTTTTATTGAATATTCTTCCACTTTGTGGGTCTAGTTAGAGTTTATTGAGTTATTTATTTATATTACGTGTTATATTGTAATACTCAAACCAGTAATTTATTTATTTATAGATGGTATAGACTCCCCATTATACCTATTTACACCCTCGCTGCTAGTCCGAAGCCTTTTCCATTTGGGAGGTGCGCCCATGGGTGGTGGCACCTGGTCAGTTTACTCTATTTGGGTGGATGTTCGGGTAAATAATTATATAAGGATTTTGATCCTTAGCCTCATCTTCCTAAAAGGTTTCACTCAATGAAGTGAACTTGTTAGTGTATTGTAAAGGCCCAATTGGTTTTTTTGTAGATTCATGTCTTCTAGTAGCTTTATAGGAAGGTACCTGTTAGAAATCACCCTCCAAGACAGTGTGTTTAGCATGTTTATTTTATTTTTTCTCCATGATTACATTCATCCCATGACTAATAGATATACTGGTTGGATGGACTTGTGGGCCCCCAGTATTGGCATCAGGGTTTTTAGGGCTTCTAGAATCAGCCTCCACCATTTTATCATCCTCATAATGTGAACCTGAAATGGAATTCCTGTATAAACTATTTCATTTTAGATCCTCCAATGATGTCACTTCATTATTGGTTTTCACATGTCCATCTTCCCGGATAGTATAGTTTTTTTCTTCCATATTTATGGTTTTATGACATTTTATAGTACCCTAATTAACAATAGACTAATCCGAATTAGTTTCCATAGCCTCTTTAGTTGCATTGATACCATTGAAAAATTCATTTTTCATATCCTTGGTGATTGAAAGGGGATCCTCTTTAAAATAAGGTAGTTGTAGCTCTTCCTAAGAAAAATTCATTCATAGTTCCCTTATATTAATCAATATGCACTGATCAAAAAATAGCCAGTGTCTAAAGCATTATCTAAAAACTCTTGATTGACATCCATAGTCCCCCAAGTAACTGGTATGGAATTTTTATACTATCGAAGGAGTCTGTCCATAGTATTTTCTTCAATATTCTAGGAACAAAAGAGGGTCCAAAAGAACATGATATCACTGAAATTAAACGGAGGAACATTATTATTTCCCTTCCCTCTTATTCAATTGGTGTTATCATGCCCTTTAACATTTTAAAAATTACAGTCTTTATCCCTATTACATTCAAAAGTTAGATGAATAAAAATCCCGTAGTTAATGAAAATAAAGGATTCTTTTAATATTGAATTTAAATAATAATGTTATCGTCCTTTGTTTTTGGTACCACCTCCTATAATAGAGTGCTAGACATAACAACCTCAACCTTAATTCTAGAATATTGGTCGAATCATGAATTATCAGTCTCTTTTTTCATTCTAATGGGTTTCCCAAAAGAATATGCTATACCCCATTAGATTTTTCGGTTCCAATATAACCACTTAAAATTACATATATTAATACAAATATATTTTAGAGAGTTCCTTACATTATCAGGGTCAAAAATCTTATCACATTCCTCAATTCTTTGGAAACCAAGATTCAGTGCGACCAAACCAATGATCCATTCTCTTCGATTAGAATCATCAGAGGGAAAACCCAAATGTTAGTATCCCAATCCCATTTCATACATCCTTCAATCATCAAAGACCCATATTTATAGAATTCATCAAGTGAGTCCATGTAATTTTGAAATATTCTCACACTATGAAACCAGAACCCATGAAAAAATGGAATACCTGCATAAATTGACCCACTCCTCCATAGCCTCATAATTAGATGAAACATGTGAAACTTTTCTATTCTTTATGATTCATCCAAGAGGGGGTATATAGAAATTTGAAAATGAAATATTGGTATTGGATTTCACAACCTTAGAAAAAAATCCTCTATGAGGTAGCATCATCAGTGGGAGCACGTCTCTCAATGCATGGACTTCTAGAGTCAAGTTGGAAGATTTCCTTATACCCTAAATGATAATTAGAGATAGGAATTTTAATCTATCCATATATTTCTTCTTCTCCCATGATTCGAGATCCCAAGGGTTGTGATTTTCTCCGGTCTCCCCTTTCTCCACCATCCACAGGTCCTTTACTCTATCAAAAAATTCATCTTCTTTACTAATTTTATAAAAATAAATAATTCTTTAATAAATAATTAAATTTAATATATTCAAGTATAATCCAAATATTATAACTCTTTTTTAACATCTTCATACAATTTAAACAATGTGATGTTTTCAAACACCACTATCACATGTCTTTAGAATTAATATGACTTCAATAATCATCATAGGAAAATATAAGACTGCCATAACAAGCATGAAATCCATTATTTCCATAAATATACTCCAAGAATCATCACTCAACACACTTGGAATTAAAAAATATCTTGACATACTTTTTGAAAAATATATAAATAACATAGTCACTTAGGAACATCAAAACCTTTGATAACTAGAGATATAATAAATGATACCAACCTTATATAATTGTTATTCCTATTTAATTAAAAAATCAAATAAATTTAGGTTAAGAAATATTTTTGGTTGCGAAAATGGTTCAACCCCATCCTTTAAAAGAATCCAGAGCATGAAAGAAGAGGGACTAATACATGGTATATCAACTAATAACCACAAAAGTGCAATAATTTTCTGTATTAAAATATCTATAAGTTGTGCCTCTTCCTTAGTAAAAATATTTTTTGCAATAAAATCATTTATTTTTTATCATAAAACATGTATTAATATATTAAATTAGTGGGAAAAGTCATAATATTCAAGGTTTTTGTGAGATTTATTGATGGAAAAGGTATATAGAACTGATATGAATATAATTATTATCATGGTAAAAAGGTGGAACATAAAAAAAATGAATCATATCCATTATAATAAACAAAAAATACATCATAATTAGAAAAACAAATTCTTAGAATCTAAATCATAACCATGAGTGGTTCAATTATACAAAATTGTAGCGAATGATTTTTTAGAATTAAAATAATCCCTAAAATTCATAATCACTTTATGAATGGACTAATTACAATTTAAATTTGATTAGAAATCAAACCCCGAATTACCATTATAAATAAAATCAAAATTTCAAGAAAAAAATAAAAGTGTTAATAAAAAGGGTATGTTATGCAATCCAAAATATTAGATCTTATTGTCGCATCACTAAATTCCTTAGAAAGTGTAGCCTCATGAAAATGTATCATATTTTAATATTTTTAAGAATGTTCTACAAAAAATAATTAGATTATGATAGTTTAAATAATCATCCTACATGTTCAGCGGGTACAAAACCATGGTAAATATCATTTATCATACCCAAACAAGTAAATCCTTGAGGACCCCCATTGGATATTTCATATCCCTATTAAAAAAGTATACCACTTAAAATATTTGATTTAGTTCACCAATCTATATATAAGAGAAAAATTATTGAGGAATTAGATTAATAGAATCTCCTAAATCTTATAAATCATAATAAAAATGAAACTTCCATATGATATATAGAATGGTGAATGCCATTGTTTCCTTTCTCTTTATAGAAATAACCATGGTGAGTGAGATGAGTGCAAAAAACATTCTCTCAAGTTTGATATAAAAATTTTCTTTTATCATTTTTTAGTTTGTATATAGTTTTTTATCAAATTTTTATACCTTGTAATTTTCTTTATTACCTCAAGTCTAGGTGTTTTTATCTCAGATCAATTTAATTTCTTCAAAAACTCCTTTTTCAATTCATTTTTAACCATCATCTTGATTTTTATAAATCTATTTGGAAATAGAATTGGTTTATAAGATACCTCATTAATATTCTGATTTCCCATATCTTTCTCATTTGATTTCTCATCAATTGGGATTGAATAGATCTTCTCATTAGATGAGGTAAATCTTATTGTATAGGTAATATAATATATCTCAACTATTTGTTTCCCAATCTTAAATGTGTTTTTTCTATTATTACCCTTGATATTTCTAATGGGTTTGGAAGGAAAATTTCAAGATTTATTAAATGAAAGTCAATGAAGGGTAGTATAAATATTGATTTTTGGAATCTTCAATTCCTTCAATTTTATACTTTGAATTTTCATCTCAATATATTAATTAAGGATAATTTATTTTATAAGATCATCGAAAATGGACTAGACCTTTGGTTTAAAACTCCCCTATGTATGTTGACTCATCGATTCATCTGTATCAAACATTTATTTAGATTGATGAATATTTTACCAGTAAAAGGAAAGTTATTTTCTATTTTATTTGAATGGTTTCATTGTTGTCATCAATTTTCACACCTTAAATATGGATGATTTTCCAATTTAGGGTTTTATTTTTGTTTGAAAACATTATACTACTTCTTGGTAGGTGGTTGATCATTCTACTAATATGGTCTCACTAGTTTGACACTAGATCACAATTTTATATATTAGAGAAGTAAATAATAGTCAATGAGATTTTGTAATTTTTTGTAAATTCCACAAATCATAGTTGGGGTAAATTGTGATGTATTTTGATCTAATTATTTATATCTACCCAAAGTATTAATTTCATGAACTTGCATTTGAACCCTAGTAACTTGATAAAAAAGTCAGTATCCACACAAGAAAACCCCCACTGGGAGTACTGTACCAAATTCAAATAGGTAAACAAACCCAAAGTACTACAGAAAAAGTACTAGAGAACTAAAATGGGATACCCAAGCCCTAGTAGACTCAACTCTTCAAGCCAAAATATCAACAGAAATAACCACCTTGAAGTGGTTCCTTCCTCCTGCTCAAACCTTTAAGGAGATAATCTACAAACACCTAAAGGAACAAATATTGTGTAATCTCAAATCCTAGAAGGGTCTCACCAAGGATTTCATAATAAGATGCCAAAAATTAGTTTACTAAATAAAACACTCAGTTTTAAATAAAAAGATATTTATTTAAAAAACATATTTAAAAAAATAATGCCTTACATTTTAAATTATGGAAATACATTAAAAAAATTCCTTCATAAAATTTTTATATAATATATTTAATAAAAATTCATAAGTCATGGTCAACAGTTTACAAAAAACATTTCCATATATACATTTCAAATAAAAAGCAAATGATCCAAATTCTCATATCCCTAAAGGCTATTTTCTGAATAAGGGAATCCACACACTCAAATCGTTTAAATGAGATTATGTGAACACACATTCCCCTCGATACAGACCATGGAGAAATCATCACCATCCCATGGCGGATGTGACTACACCAGATGTATTGTTAGTAATGTAAATAATAGAGTGTTGTCTAAATAACTCACATACTAACTAATTGTTTTGTATTCTCTAATAAAATAAAAAAATGGTAAATTTATTACAAGACTACTTAAAATTCAATTCATCCCGTTCTTTATTAAATATATGCCAATTTCCATTTAAATACCAAAATGAATATTTAATCAAATCATGTCTTATATATTATAAAACCAATAGTTTTATACCAAAATCTTTTAACTCAATTTTTTCAAATAACATTTTGAAATCAATTCAATCAATTTAATTTATCAACATAGAGATATAAAGAACCATAGCGAGGAAAGAGATAGAGAGTAGGGAAATGAGAACGGGAAGAGGAAACCTATCAAGGGAGATCAAACATTGTTCTCCAAGCATAGATCCTCTTTTGATATGGTATATATGGGAAAAACTACTCTTGGGATCTCTCTGGGAATTAAAAATAAATATGGGTTCATAAAATCCCATCAGAAACATTAAATGGGGGTTTTGGGAGTTTTGAAAATCAATTCCTTGATTAAGAATCATGTATGCATGGTTAGATGGCCAGAGCCGCATGGTATAGACAAACTGTGTGCTATAGATATGCACCCCTTTTAATGGGTTTCATGGTTTCTCATAGATGGGTACATGGGTTTTCAGACAATATTCCAATTTTAAAAAACCTCACTCCCTCAATTTTCACAATTTTCACTAGCATGGTTCACGGTTTGGGAAAACCAAGCACCAATCATGCACAACTGAGAAAGTTTCAAAAAATCCAATTTTTTCACCCTAAACAACCCCAAACAAAACCCAAAAAAAATAAATGTAAAAATAAGGATTTATGAATACCAATAAATAGTAATATTATGTTACAACCTCCCCCCCCCCATTGGGACTTTATATCCCCAAAAATACTATTCAGAAGAGCCAAAATGATGAGGCCGCTATTCTCTCATTATTTACCACCTCTCCCATGTCTCATTACTGTCATAATCACACTTCTATAGAATTAAAACCAAAGGTATCTCATATTCAAATAGACCTAAGATCTCAGTGCCTCCTGAAGGCCTCTCCAAAAGTGATAAGTGAACCGATGATCCCTATCATATCCCATAGAAAATGGATATTTGATAAAATAAAAAATATATTTCATGTAGATATTTTCCAACTCCTCAACTTAGGTTATATAAAAAATGGGTGTAACGTGAGCCAATATAGTCATCTGATCGATCAAAACCCATATTTCATTCTTCATTATTTAGTTATAAGGAAACCCTACTAAAAATTCTATACAGATCTCATCCCACTTCCATGATGGAACTGAAAGTGGCTAAAGAAAACCCAATGTCTTCAGGTGCTTGCCCTTGACATTTTGGCATGTATAACAATGAGAGAAAATTCATAAATTACCTTTATTATACCTGGAAACTGGAATTATTGTTGCATGTCATTGAATATATTCATGGTTCTTGGGTGCACAACCCAATGGTAATTATGTAAATTCCCCTTCACATATTTCCATACCTATAAAAGAACGAAAAAACAATTAAACTAGCATATAATTCCCTTGGTGGTGAAGGACCCGTCAGGCATAGTCTCCCAACCATTAAGTGAGTCTCTAATTGTAAAAAAACCATCCTCAATCCTATAATCCTAAAGAATCATCTCTATAAGATTGGATGTAAAATGAACACTGGATTAAGAAATGTTAGACATAGATTCCCAAAATCCTATATGAAACTGTGAAAAAAGATCCACGAACTTCCACTCTTCTGATGATTCCTTAACTACCTAGATCAGATGATTCCTTCTCAAATAATTTGGGAGGACATTCTCTTTCCGTAGGGTATAGAAAATTTCAATGTCGAAGTATTGTAGTTATTTAACCCAATTCCTCTATAGAATATTGAAATATTGTTTAGGGAAGTTATAACTCAAGATCTTGTGGTTAGAATACAACATAAACCTTTCTTCGAAGAGGTAGTGTCTCCAACTCTTATGTTCATGCATCATAGAAGAAAGTTCAAGGTCATGGGTAGGGTAATTATTCTTCTGTTTCCTAAGATGATAAGATTTATAAGAAACAAAATGATCACTCTGCATAAGAACACAGCCCAAACCTAAACTTTATGCATTATAGAAGACCTTGTAGCCTTTATTGGCCTTTGGGAGAGTCAAAACCCACATAAGAGTTACAATATGTTTTAGCTCAACAAAATAATTTTGAAATTTCTCATCCCAATAAAACTTCACACCCTTCTGAGTTAGAGAAGTCATTGGAGAATCCATCTTTGATAATCCCTTGAAAGACTGATGATAATACCCAGCAAAATCCAATAAGTTTCAACTCAAAAAATATACATGTTTTTTACAATGTCCTAATAGCTTTCACCTTCTCAAGATCAACTAATATACAATGTTCTGACACCACAAGTACTAATAACTTCATTTCTTGAATCCAGAAATTACATTTTGAAGGATTGGAATAAATTTGATGGTTTCTAAAAAATTATAGAACTTCTCTTATATGACGCATGTGATCCTCCTCAAACATAGAGTAAACAAGGATGACATCCACAAATACCACCACAAAAGCATCAAGGTAAATGCGGAAAATCTTTTTCATTAAATCCATAAATATTTTAGGGTCATTATTTAGACCAAATGGCATGAAAAGGTACTCATAATGGTTTTGCCTAATCCAAAAGGTGGTTTTTTGAATGTATGATTCTTTTATCCTTAAATTTGGTAACCAGAGTGAAGATCAATCTTAGAGAACCACTTCACCACCTTCAACTAGTAAAGAATATCATCAATCAATGGAAATGGATATTTTTTCTTTATCATAACTCAATTAAGTTTTCAATAATCTACACTAAGATTAAGGGATCCATCATCCTTCTTAGAAAAGATGACTGGTGCCACCCAAGGTTACACACTCAGGGGTATAAAAACATTCTCTAAAAGATCATTCAATTGGGTCTTCAACTCATATAGTTTTTATAGTTCCATGTGGTAAGAGGGAATAGTCTCTAGTTGATTACCAGAAACTAATTCTATAGAATACTCCACCTCTCATACCAATATTAAACCATAGAAGTTATAAGGAAACATATCAGGAAAGTAAACAGAAAATGAAGGGAGATCACCACTCAAATATTATCACTCTAGATCAAAAAATAACACAAAAAACAATTTCCCCATCTCTAGGTAAGAAGTTTCAACTCTACTCAACAGCGGGTCCCATTCCACATGAAATACATGGAAAACCTCATCAGGTGTAGTAAAGGAGACTCATCGAAGTTAAAAATCAATCTAGAATAAATTGGAAATTACATAATCCATACCGAATATGATTTCAGGTGGTTTTGTTTCTAGAAAAAAAAGTACAAGAAATTTGACAATCAGATAGAGTAAAGAAGTGTGACATTGTATACTCTTAACTCTTTTCATTATAATGTGAATCATAATATCCATCATATACAATAAAATATCTATTTAAATATTTAGTGGGATAACAATACAGGTGGAAATAAAAAAATGAGAAGAACATTTATCAAATAGAGTAGTCACTAGTGATGGCGTTATTGTAATGGTACCTCTAAAAGTCATTGTACATGTATCTTCTCCCTCTAGAGACTCTTCCACTATGTGAAGAAGCTTCATTCTAGAAGATTGTAGTTGTAACCCCTTTTTTGTGAAGAATAAAATTTCTTAGTGGTTTTAAAATGAGATGAAAATCATGTGCCACTATACATAGTAGAATAAATAAGGAAGATATTTTTTAGGAGACATGGGCATCCAAAGGATCTAAATACCTTGAATACCTTAGTGGAAAATAAATTGGAATGCTCAGGCTTTCCACACTAATAGAAAATAAAAGAGAATATTCTAAAAAAAATTATGAGCTCTATAAAAACCCTTCTATCGAGAACCACCACGAGAATCATCATGATTTATCTTTACCATAGAGGAAAACATATCATCACTGGGAGAAGGACAAACTCCCAACAACCCTGACATGCCATACTAGTTCATTTTGACCATCAAATCTCTATCCAGTACATTAACACAAGATGAAATATTATGAAATAAAACTTAAGAATGTATATAATATCATAGTCCCAACTCTAACCATCGATCCTTAATCTTTTCATTTGATAATATCTTAGGTTAAAACTGTACTAGAATAGTGAGATGGTATTTATACAAGGTCATGGTTCTGCCAGTCTACTCAATATATAAAAACTCTATATACTTTTACAACAACATCAATTATAGATAAAAGGTTCATTGAAAATAGACTTAAAGTCATTACACTCTAATCCCACATGTTTTCTCACCATCACCATTATGTATCACCATCATCTTCTCGGTCCTTCCAGCATGAAGGTTGCATTCTTAACCCTGATTTTTTTGGTCATTACTAAGAACACAAATAAATTCTCATTTCTGATCAACCATTCCTCATCCTATTGAGTATCATTAAAGCTATCAAATATTGTTCTCCTATGGTGAAGTAACTCTATAGAATGATTCTGGAAGTCATCCCACGGTGGTTCCATAGATGGGGACTGAATTGGGACTGGTGGTGCTTCTTGTCCCAGAGCATGGATACTATAGAAAATCACCTAAACTAGACTGAGGTTCACAAGAGGATTTATTTTCCGAGGTTCATCCTTAGCTTTCTCCTAGATCCCATTTTCAAATCTTATCATATTCATGATTCTATACAATATTAGGAAAAAAATAAATATATCATATTTAACACTCAAACTGAGATACATGGGAAATTAATCCCCAAAAATAGACAAACAAGATTTGTATTTAAATTTATCCAAATTAAAATCATGAAAAATACTAAAACTAATCCTAAATATATATTTCCCAAACCACCCCTCATGAATTAAGTCTCATTGATGTGATAGCTGGTCAGACTCTCAATTGAAACAACCTAATAAGTCCTGGAAATATTACACAACTTCATACTCACATCAAGGAAATATGTAAACCATCACCTTTGATATCACTTTTTAACAAACCATCCCGGGTACTCTGGTGACTTGATAACTAATCCATTCCTGATATGGTTTAAATTGCATTCTTGATCCCCACATGTTGGAAACTAGCACCTGGCATCATACAATATGATAGTGGTAATTAATTTTTAAAAAACACAATGGAAGAAATATTAAAAAAATATTAAAAAACAAGAAAGAATTCATTGGGAGAAAAGTACCAAAAGTCAAATAGGTAAATAAACCCAAATTACAATAGAAAAGTACCATAAAATAGAAAGGAAACTCAATCCCTAGTGGACTCAACTCTCCAAGACCAATGATCATCATCTATATAAATAGTTCTTTTCCCCTACTCAAACCTAGAAGGAGATAATATATAAACACCTGAAGGTACAATTGGGGTGTGAGCTAAAATTACATTATGGTCTCACCAAGGATTCCATAATAATATACCAGTATTTAATTAACTATATAAAGCTCTAAATTTTAAATAAATAGATTTTGAATTTAAAAATCAAATTTAAACAATTATTTTTTTTAGATATTAAATCATTCAAATACATTAAAAAAATGGCTTCACAAACATTTTATATGAAATATTTTATATAAATTCATAAGACACGGTTAACAATTTATAAGAAACATTGACATATATACATTTAAAACACAAAAATGTGAATAACATTGTCATATGCTTAGAGGTATGATTGTTCTAGGGTAAGGTACTCCACACACAAAAATATTTTACATGGAATTATGTGTACACTTTCCCCTCAATACAGACAAAGGATTACTCATCATCAACCTTTTGGGGATGTGGTTGTTGCAGATGTATTATTATTATTGTAAATCATAGAGTGTTATCTGAATAACTCACTAACTACATAAGGTATGTATGTTCTATAATAACAAACAAATATGGGAAGTTTATTTCAATATAACTTAATATAAAATTCATCCCACTCTCCATTTCAAAAATTCCAATTTTCCATTTTAAAGACAAAACTAGTTTTCAATCAAATCACGCCTTTTTTCAAGATAAAACCAATGGGATCCTATCAAAATCATTTCAAGAAATTTTTCCAAAATAAAATTTTGAAATAAATTCCATCAATTTAATTTGAAAGTTTAAATCCAACAATTTAAATTTCACATAATTCCTTCAATTTTTAAATTACACACTAATTTAATAGAAATGGGTATTTTCCCCACTTTCAGAAAAAAAATCCAATTTCAAATCAAAATCACCCACTTCAACTGAATTGGGTTCTAAAATAAAAAAATTGAATGAAATTTAAATAAATTGAATTTAAATCAAGTAATTTAGGGTTAATAAAATTGGTCATCATAAATTGAACCACCTACCTAAGATATAGGGGATCTTAAAACACTAAATCCTAGCATGGAAAATCATATGAATAATTTCAAAAACAAATATTCAAAAAACATCTTATATCCAGTACGTTTAAGTGGGGTTATTAGATTCTCCAACCAATACTGACATCTTTGTAGCCCTAGGGATAAAAAGATAGAGAGGGTGGGGAAATGAGAACAGGAAGAGGAAACCTACTAGGAGAATATCAAATGGCATTTTCTAAGATTAGATCAACTTCTGTGAGGGTGTATAGGGTCCATAAATAGCTCTTAGGAGATCTTCTAAAAGAAGAAATCGTTATGGGGTCGAACAAATTCATCAAGCACCAAAAACAAGGGTTTTGGTTGTTTTAAAAATTAATTTCTAGATTAAAGATCTCATAAACATGGTTAGTTAGGCAGAGCCACGTGTTTTAGAAAATTGTGAAACCCTTTTAATGGGTTTCATGGTTTCTCCTAATGGGGGGAATGGATTTTAAAACCGTTCCCCAACCATGAAAACCCTCACTTCCTTGGTTTTCAATATTTTCTCTAACATTGTGCATAGTTTGGGAAAACAATGTACCAACTGTGTACATCCCAAAAACATTCAAAATTTCCCATGTTTTCTCTCGAAATAAACCCATAGAAACTTTATCCAAAGAAAGATAAAAATACAAGTTTAAGAATACTGAAATATATTAAAAGGATGTAACAAGACAACTCATTTAACATGTTATCAATTAAATATTTGGTAGAGGTAAAGAAAATACATAGTATACTACACTCATAGATAACATCCCAGGATCATTGAACATTTATATATTTGTTGACATTTTTGCATCTATTGATTCAGATATAATTTGTTTTTTGTTAACCAATCATCCTCCCATCACAATATCCCGCATGATCTATTGTACAGATATGGGATATTTATATAGTTATTAGTTTAACTTTTTTCCCTAATTTAGAATATGGAGTCTATATCATAAAATATGGAATTTTTTTTGGTATTCATACATTGATTGTCCCCAATTTTACTTGACCCTAAATATATCCTATCAAATGTTCATAGACCTTTATGGTGAAAAAAATCCCCCACAAAAAAAAGGCTTTTCAAATCATTCCATTATGTTACCTCATTGTGTGTGAAGTAGTACACCCATTATTTTTCTTCTATATGAAATGTGAAAGGGAATTAACATAGTTTTATATTATTATTATGGTTATTTATTAGATATAAAAATAAATAAACAACATTGAATTATATTAAATAAATTTTTCTTTACCTGAGTGTCTATGTCATTTAGTAATATGGTGTATCAGTTATTATTTGAGTTCAAAATCAATTAAAAAATTATAGTATGAAATGAATTTTGGATGATAATATATATTTGGTGAATAAAGTTGTAAAATATTTATATTATATCCCTTTTTATAATTCTAAATTTCCAATATTTCATATTTTAGTAAGATTGAGAGTAGTTACCAGTTTCATGTTTCTATGAATAGAGGGAGTGTTCAGTGTGTATTTTCTCAAAAATACTCTATGAATCTGGTTGATTTTGAATCTTATAAATACCCTTGTTTGTTTTTCACATTAAATTAAATTACTTTTATTTTATGAATTATATTTTATGATAAATTAGTAATGTGTGGTTATCAAATCCTATGTATAGAATAAATATATTAATCAAATACCCTAAGCTATTGAAAAACTACGGATCGAAAACTGTACTTCAGATAAGTAACCCTAATTTTTTAAAACTAATATATTGTTCAAAAACTCAATGTTTATATGTTAACTATACATTGTCAACCATGAATTCAAAGTTAAACCATTGTTTAACTTGGTCAACTATGGAGATAAAAATCAATATATTTTCTTGGATTTTTGAAATGGTATCACTGGGATTAAATATCTTTTTAATGAGGTTTAAATAATTATTTAAAGGCACGTGTTTGATATATTAAATAATTGTTATTTCTAAGGGAAGTTACAATATTATTTGAATGTTTTAAATAAAAATACTCATGATTTATCATGAAGATTTTTTTATCTATTTGAGAAAATTAATAACAAGATTCACTTGTTAAAAACCTACAGGTATATCATTCACAAAATTATAACCTTATGAGATTAATGATAATATCTTTTATTCATAAGAGATAAAAGTTGTAGAAATATATGTTATGATCTTATACTATTTGATTGTTATTCTATTTAGGGTGATGTTATTGTTCTATTATTGTATTTCATAAGGATTATTTGAAACCTGGAGCTCTTTGAATATGTCATTTCTTGATGATTATTATCTTTAAATAAGAAGATATATTATTTTTTAATATCTATTGAAATGATAACCTAAATCTTATTCCTAATCAAATTAGTTAATCTTGATTTCTTATACTATCATTTGCTCGTACTTAGTTAGTGTGGAGTGTCCAATTCTCTTTCTAAGATGTGGATATTTAGGTTCACTATAAAAGAACTAGAAGAACCTATAAAATCTTTTTTTTAAAGGTTTCAACTTCCTCTACTCATTTTTTTAGTAATTAGGATAAGAGGAACTATTTAATGAAAATCACCAAACTAGTTGACTGATCATCGGTGGAGTGGATTAGGTGATCTTTGTTCCTTGGAACACTATAAACATTATAATGTTGTTATTATATATTTTTCACTATATACCTTTATTATAAAAGAGAACATTGTATTTATTCATATTATACAAATTGGGATAAAATTAAAATCATTCAAGATTTGTACAAAAACAAAATTTATCCCACATGTGTATCATTGTATTATTCCAACCTAACATTTGGAATTAGATGATGGATTTTTGAAGAAGTATGATAATCTCCTAAAATATCAATTAATGAATCTATATGAGGATAGATTTTGATGATTGAACATAACGAAGGAATTTCCATGATTTGTAATCCTTATTTTAATGGTGATAATTATGGATGATGTAAATATTTTCTGATTATATATTTAAAGAATACTGAATTTAATATTTAAATAAATATTTTCAAATCTTAAAAATCCTTGAAGATCCAAAAAATGGTATGTTGCAAATAAATATGAGTATGATATCAATTGAATATCCATGAATGATATAATATCTGTACATGGTCTAAAATAATTTAATCATTTACCTCAATGAAATATTTCATTGGATATATAGAAAACTATATATGTTTCTTATGAAAGAACTAAAAATATCAGGAAGTTATGATACAACATGGTAAAACTGAAATTAGACACTTTCAGAATGTATAATTATGAAAGAATCACTCAGATAAATGGAAGATTGATGAAAATAATCAATCATGTTGTTTCCTTTAGAGATCCAATTCAATAAGAAAATCATTATTTAAAAGTTATATGAGTTGTACGCTCTAAATAAAATGGAATATCAATTGCAATAATATAATCCAATCCAGTCCCACAACTGAAAATGAAATAATTTATTGGAACACTAATTATGTATGAATAAGAGATTAAATAGGAAGATAAAGATCATATGATAGTAAAAAAATAGAATACTGTTACTAAATTTACTTCTCAAAAATATGAAAAGAAATCTAATGAGGAGTATGTACTCTTAAAAGACTTAGAATGTTCAAATTATGTAATAGTATTGGATCATCTATCCATAAGCTTCAAAAAAATTAAGAAGAATAAAGACATCAAAAATTCATAAAATTTATAAATAAAAATGGTCAATGTCATAAATAATTAATACTCTATGAATGTAAGAAAATGGGACATATGAGACCTGATTACCCATAACTGAAAGAAAGGAAAACAAATGTAAAAAAAGGAAAGAATTATCATATGAGAATCTATTTGGGGAACAAAGATAGAAACAACAAATGATATTCTGAGTGCTATTTAGGAATCCCACGGTATATCTAAAAGTAATTTAGAAATTGATCCAATGATTCTAAAATGAAATATATTCTTTATAGCCATGAAATAAGAAGATGTGCAATCTTAAAATTCTTATGTTTTTTATTCTGAAAGTTTTTCTAATAGTAAATTAACTTCTCACTATTTAATGCTTGATGAAAATAATTAATGTTTAGTAAAAAATATAAATCACTAAATAATATTATTAATTCTATTTTAAATTAAAAATATTCCATGTTAAAACAATACTTTTAATTAAAAGAAAAATTTACCAAATCTACCTAAAACGGTATAGTTCATGAGAATGTAATTAAACAGTTATAGGTTGAAGTAAATCCATTCAAAAGTTATCCTATTATATTGAATAAGAGAGAATAATTTATAAATCATATTTTTGGTAAAAAGTTTCATAAAAATAAGAAATATAGAATTGGAATCAATTGACATAAATAACAAATTTATAGAAATTATTTTATACCTAGTTCTAAAAATAACAACATATATAGATTCATTTTTTATTGTGGAATAATAAGTCATTATTCTAATAACTATTTTTTGATAAATCCTTATCCTAGTGGAATAAAAAAGGATTTATTATAGAAATATTTTTTATTTCAGTCCTACGAATTTTAGAGAAAATAAGGAAATCTAGTTTCCTAGATTATTACTTGCTAACAAAGCTAGACCTAATAAAATTTGTCTACCAATTCATTATTTTATTTAATATATTTGTAAGAAAAAGTCCGCAAGAAAAAATATTGTATATTACATGGATACTGGTTTTTCAATACAAATGAGTGGAGAATATTCTAGTTTTCATACATTAGAAAAAATTGATAGAGTCTTTGTTACCTTCTTTGATAATGTAATAGAAAAAATAGTTTGAGATTCATCAATTAGAAATCCAAATTCAATTTTTATGAACAAAGTATTACATATTCAAGTGTTGATGTATAATATCATAAGTATCTCTCAACTCTATGATGATGGGTTTTATATTTATTTCTTTAATAATTATTTTTCTATTTGGAAAGATAAACTTTTTAAATTTAGGGCATATAGAAATGAAAATGTGCATTCATTGGAACTTAATTCTATCTATGAACAAAATATTAATGTTTTAACTGCTGAGGCAGATAAATAATGGAATTTTCATAGGATACATGGACACTTTAATGTATTTTCTTTGTATAAATTACATAAGAAACATTTATTTTCTGATTTTCCTAGTCTAAAATTTTTTAAAGATATATTTTTTTATGCATAAAAATAGTCAATAAACACAGGTTATCCATCAAATATATTATAAAGTTTCATACATACAAAATAATAAAACTTATCAATTTGGATTTTTTAGGACCATAAATATTAGCATTCTTATCTGGAAGATCTTATGTTTTTGTTTTGGTTGATGATTTTTCCATATTTACTAAGTCTTATTTTCTAATAATTAAAAAATGGAGAGTTTTCTCTATTTCTATAAACATTTGTAAAATTGTTCAAAATGAAAAAGATTTTAAAATAGTTTCATTGATAAGTGTTTATGGTGGAAAATTTGATAATTAATAATTTAATTCTATTTTTTTAGATATGGGTATTAAAAAAACCTTATTTTCTATAATAACACCTCCAAAAAATTGAATTTTAAAAAGGATAAATGTGATTATTTAAGAAATTTAAATAACTATATTGAATAAATATAGTATTCCTACCAAATTTGGGAAATAATCTACTTACATGCCTTTCCGTATCATGAATATATTTTTTATAAGGATATTTATTCAAAATAAACCCTATGAATTTTTTAATAATATAAAACATAAGGGTGGATACATTAAATCATTTGGCTGAAAGGTGTATATCTTGAATACTTAAGAAAATATTCATAAATTTGATCCAAAGGCTAATAAAGGAATTTTTTAGGATATTACTATACTTTTAAATCTTATTGTGTACAATAAAAATTCTATGATAGTTGAAGAATTTTTTTATGTGAAGTTTGATGAAATTGTTCACTTTTTTACAAAAAAAATAAAATAGATTAAGTTGCAAATTTTTTAGGCAATATATGACTTGAACCACATAAAATTGATTTTGAAAATAAACTATAATATAAATAATGTCAGACCAATCGGAAAGAACATGAAATTTGTGGATCCAAAAGTATTTTATATAGATAACCTGGAACCTAGAAGGATCATCCTACGGAACTATTATAGAATATTTAGATATAGGAGTTAAAACAAGAATGAATTTATAAAATATTGCTGAATTATTTTCCTTCCTATATCTATTATAACCTAACTCTATTGAGGAAGAATTCAAATATAAAATATGGATAATATCTATATAAGAAGCACATAACTAGATTAAAAGAAACAATGTTATAGAATTGGTTGATAGACAATCTAATAATTTAATAATATCAAACAATTGTGTTTTTTGAAATAAGAAATATGATAAGGGATAATGACATCAAATAAAGCTAGATTAGTACTTAGATGTTATAATCAGGAAAAAGGAATTGATTATAATGAAACCTTCGCACCTATAAAAATATTAGAATCTATTATAATCCTTTTGTATTATCATCATATATGAAATTTATATTATATTATTTTGATGTAAAATTATCTTTTCTATATGGATATTTAATTGAGGGGTTTTATGTTGAACAAAAACCATGTTTCTAAATTCCACATGTACCAAATTCATTTTTTATACTTACTAAAGCTTTTTATGACCATAAAAAGGCACTTAGATCTTAGTATGAAATCTTATGTTCTTTTATACTAGAGAATATATTTTTGTAGGATTGCAGATTCCTACTCTCTTTTAGAAAACTATTTGTCCAGATATTTTATTAGTACAGATTTTTAAAAATGATGTTATTTTTTGATCAACTAGTAAAAATATTTGTAATGATTTTTCAAAACATATTTAAAAGGAATTCGAAATCAGTATACTGGGAGAATTAAATATCTTTATAAGTATTAAAATATCTCAAAAATATTATGGGGATGATTTAAATATAAGTTAAAATATTATTTATTTAATGAATAGTTTTGGACTAAAAATAGTAAAAATTATACATCTACCAAGTAAAAAAATATAAAACATTATTTAGATGAAGTTGGAAAACTATTTGACCCCAATTTATATCGAGGTACAATTGGAAGTTTGCTATAAATTATTACTAGTAGTCCAAACAATATATTTAATATCTTTCTTTGTGATAGATTTCAATCAAACCCAATTGAATCTTATCTTTTTTTATTTAAAATAATTTTTAGATATTTGAAAGAACCTATTTTTAATTTTTAAATTACACAAAAAATTATGATTTTAATTTAATTACACATTCATATGACGATTTTGGAAAATTTTGGTTAGTTTTAAAGAGTATTTCATGAACCATTCACTTTCTATGGAATTTTGTACTTTCATGGTAAGGTATGAAACAACATTCAGTTTCGTTGTCAACTGTAGAGGTGGAATATATTTCTTGTGGAAGTTTTTGTGCACAATTTTTGATGATGAAACATAGACTAATGGACTTCAGACTCAATTTTAATAATATTCCTATTTTATGTGACAATAGTAGTTCAATTAATATTTCAAAAAATAATGTAATTATATCAAGGACTAAGAATATATATAAAGAATATTTTTTTAATAGATCATATCATAAAAAATGATATATCATTGTATTTTGTAAATAATGAATATGAACTTACAGATATTTTCAGTAAACCATTTCCCACAACTAATTTTGAATTTTTAAGGGGGTTTATCTATATATAATATTGAAAAACATATTTATTACTACTTAATTTAATTTAGTTTTAGAGTTTATGTTTAGATGTTGTTTATTTATTTTTTTATTTAAAGATTTAGGGATTTATTACTCTATTAAAAAATGTTACATTTCAAATTTAAAATATATAATGATTACTGTGAGTATTGTGGCTCCAAAAACAAAACTAATGTCAACAAAACTATCAGAAACTCTCTATCTCTCTCTCTTACCCTATACCTTAAACCCTCTTTAAGAGCTCTTGAATTATTTTCAAAACCATAAAATCTGAAACTCAAACATTTAGAATTTATGTAATGGGAAAGAAATATAGAATAGAAGAATTAATCCTGAGTGTATCTAAGAGCCAATGCACTTCAGGAGTCCATAGATGAGTCATTCAAGGGAAGGCTGTCAGAATTTAGTGGTTATTTTAGAAAAATCATGTATTAAATCAAGGCTTATCATTTCATGTTTTAGAATCTATTTTTAATGTTGGAAATACATAGTATGTTATTGATAATAAATCAAAATACTTTTATGAACATTCTATGTTTAAATTTATAGAAATATAGGATCTCAAGTCCTAGAAGGAAAATAATATAGATTTTTCACTATCTTCCAAAACAATATCCATGACATTTTTGTGCCCCCAGAAAGGGGTTTTCATTTTAATATTTATCCAATGTAATATTGGAAGCATAAATATATGGATATTATGTCTTTTCTTATTGGATAAACCCTAGTATGAAATATTTTTATTATATATCTTAAAGATAATTATATGGTATTATTCAAATTTATTAAATATGAAATAGTGTTAATAATGGTAAAGTTAGAGAAAATTCTATTTATACATATTTATATCTTGTTTTTATGGTAAGTGGTGTAAAGTTGTAATTTAGTGGATATATTTTCACATATATCCTTCACTTCTATAATAAAGAGGTTGGAATGTCATTTTATCTACAAAGAAGGATTATTTCTCTAATTTTTTATAAAAATAAAATCATTTGTGAAATTGAAATGGAAATTATATGTCCTTATTTTAATTTTAATTCTACTCAAACATTAAGAAAAATTTATTTTGTTTGGGTAACCTTAAAAGGAATTATAATGTATGTTTATGTAGCTGACCAACAAGTGTCTAGTTCAGATGCTCAGGGGGAGAAATTTACTCAAAATCTTTCTTGATAAATATTGATTTGTGGTAAAAAAAAATTAGAGAATCAAGAATAGAGGATGTTATTGAAGAAATGGGTAGGATAATCAGTGTTGATGTAAGTGATCAACCTAAAGCAATATATTCTTATCATTCTTTTGAATAACCCTCTAGTTTAGCCAATAGTGAGGGTTTTGTCAAAAGGCCAAGACAAAGAGAAGAACCAAACATTTAAGAACAAGAAGGTAGAGTTCCAAAAATTGAACAACCCGTATTTATTAGTGATACATATAATTCTATAGGGAGGATGATTGCAAATATATATGTGAATGATGCTCATATAAAAGATCATATTTAATAGACTAATCAATATGGTTATCAAGTAAAAGAATATGTGGTTCAAACTACTAAAATAATTTAGAATTAGAGATTTTATACTGTTGCATTATCTTTTCAAAAGGATTATACCAAATCTGATAAGAAAACTAATTTTTTATGTTTATTTTTATCATATTCCATTGAGAAAAATAAATGTTAGTCCCTAGATATAGTTGAAGTTGGACAACCATCTCAATTCAAGAAGTATATTATTCTAATTCTATTAGTTCCAAAATTGAAGATTCAGTTTTTAAATATAATTATATGAAAGATAATAATTAAACGTTGAAAAGTGAGCTCGAAGGTACTAAAAAATATTTGGATGATTTGAAGAGATCAATTGTTCCTCAAATGAGTAAGAATAATTTTATTCTTAGCTGGAAAACCTTCAAGAAAATTTCTTTTAACGGGATACTTCAATTCATTTTTTAGGGAAATGTTTCATCGTCTTGGGGAAATCATGGTAGATTCTAGTTCAAAGTAAAATTTATGTTATTTAATGAAACATATGGGTAGTTAATCTGAATCGATAAGAAGTAGCCCAAGTTGAGGTGGGATTATAATTCTATTCATTTTAATAATAAGGATTAAATCTATTATTAGTGTTCAATCAATAATAAATGATCAAATAAAGAGTCTTCAGTGTGATAGTGTTCCACTTCACATTTTAATGGACAATCTAAAAGATATTATTAAGAGGTCAATATCTAATGAGCCTGGTATTATATGCCTTAATAATTATTTAATTGATATGATAATGAATTTTTCACAGTCAATAGGGACTCTCTATGAGTTTTTAAGGTCATTTTGGTTGAAAAATTGAAAATGGGATATGAATCCATTAATTTAATGAAATATTGTGTTGAGATATTTAATCATAATTTTAAATGAATAATGGAAGATATCAAGAATGTTCATCATGATATTTTGGATTCATTTATATCCAAAACCACATCTAAACCACAACATCAACATTCATTCAATCTTATTTCTTAACTTTTATTTCGACAAATATTTCTTTTAATCAAAGATAAATTTTTGATAAAAATATATTCTTAGTTATTATTTTATTTATTTATTTCTTATTGTATTTTCATCATTAATGAATGAATAGGAATAATGTTTTCCTATCTTAAAAAACGTATTCTTGTTTTGTGTTAAATTAGTTGTGTTATATATCATTTTTTGATACTTTATTTTTCATATCTCAAAACTAGGGAGAAAATTAGGGTAAACACAAATTTATTTTTGAATATTATATATTAAAAGGGATAATAAATGATATTACATTATGTAATTTAAATTTGTATTCATTAAAATAAATTAATTTAGTTTGGTCAGTATAATATTTTTATAATATTATTTATTTATCGAAGGTTTATTAAAACTAAAATAAAAAATAAATTTTTTATTATATATATTTAAGACATTATTTTATTTTATTTTGAAATTTATTATATTATCAATAAGTGCTTGATATATGGGTTTTTTGATCATAAAAAATGGGGATATTTTTTGCCATGTATTGTTACAACAACACTCTTTGAGTCTTTTTTATTTTAATTCCTAAAAATAAACATGTTTATTTTACAAAAGAAATTAATTTATGTGTTTTTTTGGACTATATTTCTTGATAAATTTTACTTATTTATGTGTTAATGTTTTATTTTAATTGTTCTAGATGTTTTTTTAAGTAGTCTGTAGACACTATTCATACCCTATGTTTTTTTATGTAATATATGTTTTTCAAAACAAACATTTAGAAAAAAGATATAAAACAATACCTTATGCTATTGAATAGTATTGGATCAGGAATTTTACTTTTTAAAAGAAACCCTACATTTTTTAATATAACTTATTGTTCAACAACCCAATATTTTTTTGTTAGTTGTATCTTTTCAATGATACTTTTAAAGATAACCATACAATTGACTTATTAAACTATGAAAGTTAAAATAAATATATTTTCAATGATTTTCTTAATAGTTTCATTGTGATTAAATATATTTTAAATAATTATCAACTATTGATTAAAATAATGTTTTTCAACAGATTAAATTCTACTTATTTCTAAGGAAGTTATGAATTTCTATTTATGTTTTAAATTAAAATATTATCACTTTTTAGGTGATTTTTTTTATTTATTTCTCTGAAAGAATATGTGGTTTCTATTATTAAATAATAAGAGGTAAATTATTTACAAAATGAGAGAACTCGGAAAACAATAATTTCTACTATTATGTAAAGATACACTATGGATATATATATGTTACAATATATTGTTGTTTTACTGTTTTTCAACTAATATTTTTGTTATTATACTATTGTTTTATTTCTTAAATACAATATACAACCATGATATATTTTAAGTTTCTATTTCTTTAATAATATTATCTTTAAATAAGAAGATTCATTATCTATAATTTACTACTAAAACTGTGAGGTAAATCTATTTCCCAATCATATCAAATAATGTTTGACTTCTTCGTGTATCAGATGCTTATACTGAGTCACGGTAGACTATCATCTTCTCATTCTAAGTTGTGGATATGTTGGATCCATTTAAATTAACTAGAATACCTTGTGAAAGGATTTTGAAAAAGATGTTAACTACCTATACTGAGTTTTGGGTGTCTTTTAATAGAAGGACATGTTCATTTAAAATCACAAAGACTATTTGAAGAGAATTGGTGGAGTGGACTGGGGGATCTTTTTGCCTTGAACCACTATAAAAATTGAGATGTTCTTCTTCTTTTTTCCCACTACATAACTTTATTAAAGAAGATAAGTCTTTATATATTCATATTATATGAAGAGGGATAAAATTTGAATCTATCTAGATTTTTAAAATAATAAATTTCACCCCCCCCCCCTCTTGTGTATTTTCGTATCATTTTGACCTAAAAGGATGTTCTCAAATAGGTGAATTCCAGAATTTCCTGTAGAATGAAATTTTATAATTTAATTTCAATGGTTATCTTCATCCATGGTGTCTATATCAACAAACATTTGTGATTGGACAATGTTTTAAATTAGAAAAATGGGAAAACAAAAAAAATTATTCCATTATATCCTTGAAATATCCAATTGATGGTCTAAACAAAGTGAGGAAGGGGAAGTAAATAATAGTAAAACAAGAAATATGGATAATGAAAAAAATAAGAATAAAATTAAATTAAATTCAAATAAAATCAAAATCACATGTGATAGGTTGAGTAAAATACTTTCCTTCTTGGAAATAGTGATAATTTTATAAGCATTGTCGCACACGCTGTCAAAAAAAATTTAATTCAACTCAGTGGAACATTGTGATTGGCCTAAGATACTATTTATTGGAGAAATTTTTTTAAATAAACTAATTTTAGGTATTAATAAATTAAAATAAATTAAATTAAAATTTTAAATGGATTCAATTTTGATAAAGAATTTAAAAACCAAAACATGTAAGCAAGAAAATGTTTTCATAGAAATTTTTTTATCAATACAAAATTGATCTTAACTGTCCCATTTTCAGTTAATTTTTCATTGTCATTAAAATTATAGTCTAAATTAATTTTATTTTTAACCTTTGAACCCTATATAAATTAAGGTGACTATAAAGAAATGTAAAAAATTAAAATAAAGGATAATTTTTTGATACATAACCATATGTCACTACTTTTATTATTATCCAAAAGATAACATATGGTTTGTGGTCAACTAGGGACACATATACACATTGTAAATGATGATTAATTGTGGTTAGTGATTGTAATTTAACAATAAAGATTTTATTTTCATAAAAAAACTAGATAAATAAAAAAATATCAGGTTGTTATAGCATTTAGTATAAATCAAATATTCATTGAAATTGTGGTTTATTAGATACCTCTTTGTTTTTTATGTTCCTAAATTTTTTATGTGTATCTTCCTCTAATATCATTAGGCAAGATTTTATAAACAAAATTTTCTCTTTATATTCTTGAATAATTTATTGAACAACAAATAGTTTCAGTTTTGAAATAAAATTTATTGATTTACTAATATTAAAAGAGATATTGTTGTAATTTTTTAATTAATAGGGAACCACAGATTTAAAAAAATTATGATCATGTTAAATTTATAAGTGGTATCAATTTATATCAAATGAAATTATTAACTCAATTCATTTAGTTAATGGTTAAATAGTTTTTTAAATCACATTTGACATCACATTAATAGAACATGATAGTTTAATAATTTGAATAATATTTTGTCTATATAGAATTATTAATTGAATACAATTATTACATACAAATAATTTTTTATATAGGATTGAAGTTATCTTTTGATATTTTATTTTTAATAAATTATTTAAAAAAAATCTTGAAATCTCTAAATTACTATCATTTTGAGAGATAAGTTAATGTATTTTAATGTGGAGTTCTAAATATTCTTCCACAAAATTATGAAAAATCTCATCTTTTTACCTCTTATATTTATTTTTATTTAGAGAAAAATGTTGATGAAACAGGAATACAACATCATTAAATAGGGGATAAATATTTCAATCCGATTAAAATGGTATATAATAAGATGAATCCACATTCCATTCTCTCTATTATTGTCTTTAGATTAAATTGTCATAGGGGAAGAAATTGAAAATAAATCAAAAGTTTAAATAAAAAAATCTAGTGGGAAATTTTCTAGTGAAATTGAAGTAATGTGCAGTGAGTTATTATTCCAATTAATTATATTTCAATTTTTTTCATGGTTTACTATAATATATAAAAGGGTCAATGATGATCATTAATTGAGAAAAAAATTAAATTTGAGGATTTAGAGCTCATGCATTCCCTACTAGATTTTTTATCAATGTTAATTTGAATATCCAACCTTATATTGAATGATTTAGATATTTTATGGTGACTGAATTCATGAGTTGAATATTTAGAAAGGGTTATGAATACTTCATCAGAAGATGTGTAGACACTAAAATAAAATTAGAAATTGATACATGTTAAAGATGTTTTGGTATCATATATGAGATTACTATAGGAAGGATGAAGTATCCTATTTATCTATAGATGATGTAAGACTCCAGAGTATTCATATTCCTAGTTTATGGAGAACATCATTCATTATAATAGAGTTTAATATATTTCATGTAAGTATAAAATCGACCATAAGATTATTACTCAATGAAAATATTTATGGATTTTCTATTAGAATGATAATATTACTCACTGAAGGAATGAGATTAATCAAAAACATTATAGAATATAATTGTGTAGACAAATGAATGTCTTTATTTAATTTTGGGACTTTTTTTAATATTTATTATTAGATTGATATGAATATTTCAATGTTATATATAAGTTTTACAAAGGATTTGTAGAATAATGTTGAATTATGATCAAGATTTTATGGCTAGTATGGATTTTACTAAATATATTTATATCCCATTTAGACATTAGTTAACATTAAAAAAGTTAGAGAAGTTTCAATAATCATGGTAGCAAATTTGAGGAACTTTTTAAAAACCATGATGTTCTAGAATATCAACCTTTTATGCATTTATTTTTTCAATGAAAAACATGTCATGGAGAAAAAAATACACCATGGTTAAAATAACTTGTTTAATCATTGATGATATAATATAAAAAGAAATAATAAGTATGTTTTGTGGGGAATAATCTTTGCAGATGTTTTATTTCTTTGGTTTCGAGGTTCTTAAAGGAAAATATGCTAAAATAACACACCATAAAATAAATCCATGCTGAAAAAAGAGTACAGATTATTCCAATGTTGTCTAACATCCAGAAAGAAACATTTTGTGGTGGTATACCATGGTATTTTGGGAAATATATTAACATACCATAATCAATATAAATGATCAATGTCAAATGTATAGGGTGAATTTATATGAAATTAATAAGATGTGTTTTTAAGAACATATTCACGTAAAAAATCCATATTTTTTAGAGAATACAATAAACACAAACCAACATATTCTATTAATGATCAACACAAAAACTTTTTTCATATAACTTATCGATTTTTATATTTTGAATATAAATAAGTTATGAAATTTATTTAAATATTTAAGGGAGATATTTTGCAATCATAATATATTTATTATATTGATGAATTAAGAGGATTTACACATGGCTCAGGAGGAGACAATCCAAAACTCAAGATTGAACCAAAATGGTTGGAAGTAAATATAATGATATGAAATATCTCACCATATAAAAGTGGTCAGTAATGTATTAAAATGGAGAAAATAATGATATTATAATGACAGAGATCGAGGGATATTCAAAAAAGATTAAAGTTTTTCTATCAAAAAATCAAATGAAAATTCATATAGAGGTTTTAGGAATATAAGTATAATACTGTGAGGATAAATTTGTACATATATTATTGATACAACTCAGGGAATGTGTTATAAAATATTGGAGACTGGTTATTTTTTATTATTTAATCCTAATTATATTATCACAAAAATATCAATAATAAGCAAATAAAAACTTCTTTATTAAATTAAATTTTTTATTTATTTATCATTTTTTTCTAATATTAAATTCATTTTAAATAATTTTTTTGAAATTGGTTCACATGATGTGTTGGGATATTTCTTTTCAAGGTTTTAAGGTCGTAAATTTCCTTATTCATTCATTTATTGATTAAAATATAAAGACCATAAGATGTGGGATAACACTTATTCCTTACCATGGACTTGCTAAAACATTAAGAGTGAACCTTGTAAATACTTGTGTTCACATTAATTTTTTCTTTGATTCATTGTTATTATAAATAGTTGAATCAATATACATGAATTCACTAAAAATGATATATAATTGGTTTAAAATTGAAAAAAGAAATTAATAATGCATCTACCACTAATTCAACCTCCTTATTAATGGTTAGTTTATCTTTCAAAGGGTATAATAAGAACCATAAGATATTTTAAATAAAAAATTAAATGGTGTGAAATTTTAAACATTTCAATAGGTGAAGTACTAAAAATTAAAATATTGCATATCCAACATTAGTATTATATATAGTGAGATAAAAAATCAAAAAATCATGTTTTGAATCGAATAAAGTAATTGAAAAGTTAATGTTTATTATTCCACAGAGGGGTTTCTTTAGGGATTATTGTTAACAGTTAATAATGATGAATTTATCCATAATAGTGAATTTATAGATTAATTTTAATGAACTCACATACTCTTCCATGAAGGATAAATCTATAAATCCTTTATTTTTTACTGGTTTTGTTAATTTAAATTGACATCTCATACTTTAATATAAAATATGGTATTCCTGTATTTGTAACCCAACATTGGATGAAGTATGTTAGAAAAATAAGGTTCTCCACAAAATTTCATCCCTTGTTGGGGGTCATCCAGCTAGACCAAAAGTAAGATATGGTATTTATAGACTTAGATCATAGCTAGGGTTATTCAATAATTCATAAGATAATATGGGTTCATATGAATGATTTTCTAACATAGCATGAATTCGATTATTTTTCCCTAGTTTTATCATTATCCACATAACCAAAATCAATGAATCCATGGACTTCATTAAAAATTTAAGTATAGTAATTAAATTTTAAAACAAAAAACTAAAATTTTATACAAAAATCAATATTCATTTCAAGGATTACTAATTTAGTTAACATGGGTTCAACATGAAAGTTCTATTATTGCATAAAATAATTATAATATTAGTAAATGTTCACATTGCTTCATAAATTAAGCTACTGATAGTTTTCTCAACATGTTTATGTTCTAAAAATGATTTTTCATATTTAGTATATCAACCTCATGTACTAGTTAATTTAAAAAAAATTAATAATAATTAAAATTTTATTTTATTATTTTACACCTTGTAAATATAAATTTTTTTAAATAAATTGATCTTTTGATAAAAATCTTGATTTTCATTTTTTTCAACTTCTTATATTTTCCATACATTTGATGGATTTTATAAATCCCCAACACTCTATTTAATCCTAAATTTTTAACCATTACTTCACATAAAATGTTTTTTAAATATAATCATTATGTTTCATATATGAATCAAAAAATTATACAATCCTATAGATCATTATTTTAAATGATAAATAAATTATCTTAATAAAATTTTTCATAATATAATTCTTTCAAATAACAATTTGGGTGTTCATGTAATTTTTTGACACTTTTTATGTAATAAAGTTATTTCAACATCTATTTATTCAAAATTAAGATATATATATATATATATTAATCAAAGAATAATCAAATTAGAACTATATTTAACTACTAGTAACTAAATTTCATTATAATAAACCAGTACACATTAGGTAAAATTCATGTATACCAATATAGATCCATAGGTAATTACTTCAAAATTTTGGAACCTTTTCAATTTAGTAAATATATTTATAAAATACTAATTTAGCATTAGTAGGTATCTTTTCTACATCCATAATATAGTAATTATTTAAGGACTCTATTAATTTATTATTGAATTGAATTAATCTATTATAACACATCAATATGTATATTTATATATATTCCATGTATACATTACATTCATTGTCTTATAAATTGTTTTATATAAAATCTAATGGGATATTAATTCTAACTGTCAGAGCACAATGGTCATCCAAATATCTATCTTTTATAGCCTTTGTAAAAATGATAATCACAGGCCCCATAATTATAAAAACAAATAGGTTTTAATGGAGTCTTTATATGTTGGGGTTATACAAATCTAATCATAGGTGTTGTATATGACTTCAACTTAACTTGTATAACCCCTTCATCATTGTTTTTACTCAATTTTTATTCATGACATCATTTCTTATGGATAAATATTTCATCAAATTTAACATCACAATCGATAATACAAATTGAATAACCCTATTAATCCATCTGAAACATATAATCTTTAACTATCTATGGATACCAAATAAATCTATACTTAACTACTCTCAATTAAAGTATATCATTTTTATAATGTATATAAAATAATAAACATATATACCATAAGTTAGTTATATTTTTGAGGTTTACTAGTCGATATTGATACATGAGTATTAAAATATATTCTAATTGATGGAAACAAATTAATTGTGTTTGAAAACCACTATAGACACTCTAAAAAATATTTTTGATATTTGGAGTTGGAAAACATACTTATATCCATTTTCAATTACCCAATTAATTATTTTATCTAATAAAAATTATTATAAGGATTGATTAATTTTCTTATTTCCTATGATTGATTTCCCTATTATATTGTTCAATGAATTATTATGATATAAATTCTATCCCATTATTATATTTTCAGGTTTATAACATGTTTTAATTTTGATTCTCTAGTAATTTTTTCTAGTTTTCATGAAATTTAATATTTAAAATTTATAGTAATTCTGTGAAGTCATACCATATAACAGTAATTTTCAATGATTGTATATAAGTATATTTATATTCCACGAAAATACAGTCAATATAGTGATTAAATATTTAAATGTTCATTAAAATTAACTTTAATAAAAATATGGTAAGATATTTATTAGATAATAATATTTTATTTTTTATATACATTGTCCTAAAAATGTTGTTAATATTTTGTTCCAAATTTTAAAAAACTTTTCCTCTATAAATAAATAAACTCTATCTCAATTACATGGTCCAAAATTCATTGTATCTTTCCATTAAATCAAGTTAACCTTTCAATTTTTTTATTTAACCAACTTATGACTTATATAGAAACTTGATTTATGAAGAATTACTGCATGATATTATAATCTTATTTAGCTTAGGTACCAATAATTTTCTTTTTAAATTTTTTTAATCCATCATGAAATTTTATTTTTTATTAAAACTATCCAATTTATTTTACAAGTAATAATATCTCCAAGAATTAAATTGCCCTCACTTATAAATTACATGTTAATGAACCATTCATTAATAGAACAATAATGGAAATTAAAACATGAGTTTATAAATATTTAATTACTGATTTATAAATTTATTTCATCAAACTAATATATAATATCAATTCCTTTTTCTATATATAAGTACATATAATTATTAGGGTATCTTTTATATGATTAGAACTTCTCTTTAGTCGTGAAAATTCAATTTAACATGTATATTTATATAACTAAATAAATATATTAGTAGCTTTAACTTTTAGTTTATATCTATTTTTTTAATTATTACCATTAAAATATAAATATTTTTGTATTCATATTAATTAACATACCACTAGCTATTAACCCCTCAAATTCAACTCTATTTTCTTTTTTAATTTCATATTTCCTAAAATATAAGTAAAATTGATATCCTCTTGGGAAGAATTTGACATCTTATGCATAATGATTTCTTTAATAGATAACATTTATTGAAAAATTGATAAAATATGAATTATTTCTACAAAATCAGTCAATAATGAAAATTTTATATTTTCAAAATGTAAAAAAATGTCAAAATGTTTTATGTGACACCTATAAAAGATTCTAAATCCATTTAAAGGTGTAAAATTTTTCATCCTGAAATAAATTTTATTCAAAATACAAATTAACATATAAAATTCCGAGATTAATTAATAAATTTCCAATAGATAATCCATCTACCACTTAACATAGGAATTAATATCCAATAGTAAAGAACATTGCACTGTAAGTATTATTTAGAAGCTATAGAATTTTATAAAACTTATAAATCGTAACACTGTGATGTTTTATCCATATTTAATATATAGAAATACAAAATATAGTCCTTTTTAGTGAAGAATAACTCACATATTTATTATATGAGTTTAAAATTATTTTACCCATCAAACATTTTAGTTTTCTATTTATAAAAATACATATTGATTGTAAAAATATGATAATAAAAATGATATTTAATGTATCTAAGAAGAAATAAAAGAAACAAAATTCATATGGTAATCAAAATAACAAAAATATAAAAATTATTGTAGATAATATAGTTCCTATTTTATCCATCTATTCAAATAATGGAAAAAGTAATTATAATTACATAAAAATAGAATCAAAATGAATTGATTTCCAAAAAAATCCAAATACGATTGATCAAAACCAAGAAAACAATTAACTAATCATGAAAAATAAAACATTAATATCATTCATGAAATTTTTTGAACCAATTTTCACAATATTTCTTTCACCATGGTGAGTTTGAAATCATAACTTATCAATAAGAAGAATAAGTATGAATAATTATGGAAGTTTAATAATGAAAATCCACATAAAAACTATAATTTATCACAAATTCTAACCACAGATCTCAAAAAAATAATTTACTACACTTACACACCTATTATAAAAAATTTATAAGTTTAATTTAGGAGGATGAAATTAGAAAAATAAAAAAAATAATTTTATAGAATAATAAATAATAAAATTTTGTTTAGATTGAAAAATTATTTATATCATTTATGAAAATATGAGTCTCTCCTCTTCAACAACATAATTGACTATGTTGTGATTTATAATGTTTAGAGGATGTTTATAGAATTTTTTTTAGAGTTAGAATATCAATGTTAATGGTTAAACAATTTATATTTAGAGTAATCCCATGGTTTAAGGAAATGGATAGAGTCCAAGTGTTGGTCATTAAAATAATTTTATATAGATTTATTTTTCATCTCGATTTAAAAACCAGTTTAAATTAATACTATCGATATTCCACTTAAAAAATTATAATATATATATTAAACCTTGTAAAGAACGTGTTTTAATAAGGATATTTGAAATTTTTGTTGGTTTCCAGGGATAAAGAGAGGAAATCGATAAATGGTTTGTATCATCATGTTATCAAAAAAGGGGAAACTCATTGTTTTTATCATCAAGATGGAAATTTTTTAAAGAGAATTTACTAGATTTTTTATGACCAAAACATTCCATGGTTTGATGAAAAACATCATGGTTTGTTATATATTATAAATTTTAGAGAATAAAATTAATTTAAAATCAAGTAATATAGGATTTCTTAATTGTGATTTTTGGGGTAAACTGTCATGACCCGACCCTACACGGGCTCGAACTGCAACTACCCCAAGACCGCATCCATAGGCCAGGGACTGGCGACAAGCACTAAAGGCTAAACAATTCAGGGAGGCATTTTCTTGAGTACCAATACACACACGCAGCACACTCAATGCAAAAGTGCAGAGTAAAATGGAAAGTAAATTGTTAACTACTATAAACAATCACAAAAGTGCATTAACCTTTAAACAGTACAAAGAAAGTGTTGAAGGTAAACTGAAAATAAAAGGGTCAAAACATGCACCCAACCAGAAAAGTGACACAACCCGGCATCAAGTAATCAAAAGTAAAACAGTTGGGAGAATCCCACACCTGGAATCCGACTACGACCACCACATGCGGTCCAAGATCCTGAACTCCTAAGCTTCGTTGAAGTCATGACCAACCTTTATATCTTCTGTAAGGGAACACTAAGTGCAGGCAAAGCACAAGAAAGGGTGAGTATAAAAATACTCAGTAGGATTCCCCGAAGGCTCAAGGGAGTAACAAAGGTGGTACTGAAGAGGTTAGTAGTAGATCAAATAGGGAAAAGTAAAGGAGTAAAACTGAGAGTGCAGTAAAGAGTACAGATCAACCCAACAAGAGGAAGGAAGTAGGCTTGTCCAAACACAAGGAGCTAGAAGCGGTGTGATGATGAACTTCTCATCGAGTATTTGCTACCTATAGCAGGAGAGTACACTCATCCAACCACGAGAAGCTAGGAATGGAAAGCACGTGGCATACCCTGCGCGTCTTCGCCTCTCCTGGATGGAGAGTAACCAAAACCCAAGGAGTGGGTACTGGAACGAGGTATACACATAATTATGATCTATAAAAAAACCTAAACAAGATCGTATGGGGATCTCCATCCCATAGCTCAACCCAATAAAGTGAGTAGCCAACAGTACTAGAAGTAAACACCATCGATGCCGAGTATTCGTATGCCTGCCCTGAACTTCAAGTCAAGGGGCTCAAATCACCACACCTTGACACTATCCTCTTTGGACGGCACTGACTCGCCATCACAGTTTTAGTTCGCGTCACAAGGATGCGTCTTGCTGGGGAAATCACCCCTCATACTTGAGAGTTATGGGGGAGCATCAATCCACATCTCGTCACTGTCACACAGTCAAGAGGTATTTTCAAAGTCAAATTTGTCACATCACTGACCAGTACAACCAAGGGACCTGCTTCGGTAGTCACAGAAACAAACCACAGACTATCCTGTTAGAAAAGAATGAGTTTGAAAGAAGTCATCGGGTAACCCACTACCCAGTCTCTGCTGGATGTTAAACCCTAAGAGGTCTTCAAGTGACCCACTGCCCAGTCTATGCAGGAGGGTAAACCATAAGAGGTTGGCGGGTGACCCACTGCCCAATCTCTGCTGGAGGGTAAACCCTAAGAGGTCGTTGGGTGACCCACTACCCAGTCTCTACTGGAGGGTAAACCCTAAGAGGACATTGGGTGACCCACTGCCCAGTATCTGCTGGAGGGTAAACCCTAAAAGGTTATCGGGTGACCCACTGTCCAGTCTTCGCTGGAGGGTAAACCCTAAGAGGTCGTCGGGTGACCCACTACCCAGTCTCTTCTGGAGGGTAAACCCTATGAAGTCAATGAGCAACCCACATCCCAGTCTCTACTGGAGGGTAAACCCGAAGAAGTCGGTGAGCAACCCACTTCCCAGTATCTGTTGGAGGGTAAACCCGACGTAGTCGATGAGAAACCCACTACCCAGTCTCTGCTGGAGGGTAAACCCGGAGAATTCGATGAGCAAAATTAGGGAAAACCACTCAACCCTGGTGGTCTAAACCGTCGTGAATAGAGGGACCCTCTACGCCACATGAGATCAAAGGTACATAATGTAGAATGTGGCACGGAAAAGGGCCCCACGCAACGTGTGGCCCTATCTCATCTCCAAACCAAGAACACAAACGTTCTCAGGTACTACAACAAAATGTACCTCCCAACATTATCGTATACTCCCAAAGTATATCACATCTCTATCCCAAAGGCTATCGAACGATGACACCCAAAGTCAGCCCGAAGGGTAAAAATGTAGTTATGCCAACCTGCTTCGTCCACGGACCTAGCTCGGCCAACCAAATCTCATTAAGTATCAACATCACTCACATGAGAGTGAACGCAATCACCCGCCAAGGGTTCTCTTCCAAGCATAGTAAGAAGAGCCACCACTGGAGCACCTTTCATGCTTCCCCATTTAATGAGATCTTGAAAGAGACTCCACACATCCAAACGGATCGTACCTTTGTAATCCTTGAAAAAAAATGCGAGATATACTACTTACTCTCCCCAAACAGATATCCTTAGGAAAAGTCTCCAACACCACTTTATGCCATATAGCGTCCCGTGATCCCGAGTCTCGACCCCAAAAACAGTCGGGCGCATCGCACCATTGCGATATTCTCATGAAGTCACGTCAAACTGACTGCTCATTTGAGTGCAGCAGATATCTCGAGAAGAAGATGTGTTTCGTCGTGCCGCACACGAGCGGTGCTTCGTGGGACCCACATCTTGGTCCCGAAGCGCTACAAACGGATCGCACTGTTGCGATCCTCGCAAAAAAGTACACAAGATTGAATACACATTTTTCCGAAACGGACACCCGGTGATAAAGATAGAAATCACCATCAACTCCCAAAACAGCCCTCGTGGGGCCCACACTACCATGTGGAATTAAATAGGAAGGTTGAGTCATTGCAATTCCCTCGTAAAAACACCCAAAATTGACTGCTCTCACTCCCCGAACGGACGTCCGATGAAAAAGTTACAAAACGCTGCTCACAGCTTAAAAGATGGGTCATGGGTCCCACACCTCAACTCCGGATTCAACGCCCAAAAACCCCTTGGAAATTTTTTTCTTGATGCCAGGGTCACAACGTTGCTGATGGTGCTCAAAACAGACTCTGGATGTGTCCGCGCCATCCAAAACAAGAATCTCGGGAGAAGCTCTAAGCCACTTAATGTACGCGTCGCACCACCGAGGCTCCCATCTCAGAATTTAAAACCCCCAAAACAATCTCATATTCTACGCCTCGAGTTGCGGTTTACACTGCCATATATGGCATGCAAAACGGACACCTGTAGTGGATGATACGGGTGTCCGAAATCAAGGGGATGAATCCCCCTTGGGCTGGACCGGCATGGGCCGGCCGAGGCCGGCTCGCGGGTCAGCCGCACGGGCCGGCCGTGGACCCGCGGTCCACAATTCTGCCGATTGGACTTCGTGACTGGTCTCTGGTTCATGTGGAGACCCGCTGGAAGTGGGTCTCGGTCTGCCCTGCGGGGTCGAGTGTCGCGACCCCGGTCCACCGCTCCTCGCCGCGACCTGCGTCGGCGCGTACAGCCCATCGCACTGTGTGATCCCTCCAAACACCGGACGCCCCGCCACCACGCCATCCGCCTGAAGCCGCAACCGTCTCCACCGCTGAAGCCGGACAGCTGCACACTGCCGCCGGATCTCTGCCCTGCCACCGGTGGAACCCCCATAACCAGTTGGAAAAACTCCAAAACCACCGGAAAACCCCAACGAACCACCGCGGACTCGTCGGGACTCAGATTTTTGACCTGAAAAGTGCGTTGGGGAGCTCGGATCAGCCCATATGCATCTAATACCCTCTCTCAGAAAAATAACAGCAATTCGATGCTATAAAACAAGATCAAAGAAGGTGTGGGAATTTAATATGAAACAAAATGACGCCTACCTCGTTGGGCATGGGCCGAAACTTCCCCGCTCGTTGAGCCTCGCCGTCACCGCAAGCACCTTGATTGGCAGGAGGAGGAGGGGGGGATATTGAGGGAGATAGGAGGTTCTTCCAGGGGGAGTAAATAGGGAAGGATAGGGGTGGGTTGGTTTAAATAAATAAAAATTAATTAAAATTTTAATTAATTTAAACCCCCAATTTAACCTGAATCCAAAACTCTCGACGGGGTCGAGGTTAAGCCTCCCCTAGGGTAAATAATACTTCTTGAGCACAACAGTGGTCTTGGAATTTTAATATGGGGCCTCATTCAAAAGTTATAAAACTCAACGACTGAGGCCGCTAATTTATGAAAACGCCCCTACGGCCATTTTCTACATAAGGTTCGCGCCCGCGAAACTTACACCCCTCATAGGGTAAAGGGAATGCTCTAGACTCAATGGTGCCCTCAATTTTCCGATCCGAGCAACCGTTTAAGAGATACTTTCGTTTAACCATTAAACAAATAAAATAATTATTTTATTTATCTGTTTAATGTTCCGTCAATAGGCGAGGGGTCCCAATGTCCCGCGTCGACATGTTTTATGTGGTTCCTGGGGTAAACACCCCATTTCGGACCCATACGTGCACTTAGATTTTTGATCTAGATCTCTGTTTAGGAGTTATCATATCTATTTGGAATTCCCAATGTGAACGCACTGAAAATATAATTCTGGCCACATCGGGGCTCGGAATTGCACATCGTCTGAAGGCGCTGCCCTGGAATAATATCAAGAATATTACATAGTTATTTATAACAAAAAACCTGGTTCTTAAATCATTCCCTCCTTCAATATTTTCAACCCTGAAAAGAAAAACTAGGGAAACAACTTAGGGTACTAAGCCCACACCTCTCTCTCCCATACCCAGAAGAACACTTTCACAGTTCTGCGTCACTGTGAATGGACCAAATGATTTGGTCCATTCGCATGGGGTCTTCCCTCACTGATGAAGTTCACAGGAGTACGCACACATCTCCTCAGGTAAGCCACGCATGAGACGCTATGCTCCCAAACCAGCCATTGGGGTTAGGGAAAGACGATAGGGAACCTCGCCATCCCTTCGCGCGGTCTCAAACGGCCTGAAGGATCTCTGGGGTAGCTCACCTCCTTGACTAAACCCCTAGGTCACACACCTTGACTGGAATCACCGTTTAGACCTGGGACCAAGCCCGGTGATTACCTCTTTCAGAATATCTATATGGTGAAACACCAAAAATATCTAGTCACGCAAGATTTCATAGTTGATGTCCCACGACCCAGACTCTTTTACATGCTCAGAGAGAGAAGGAGTCAACACCATGGACTATAGAAAAGGTTCCACATCTTCCACTCTACTGACACAGGGTTACACCGATGCCCCGCGTCACCCTGGTGACACCTCAAGAAAAAAGCAGACAGAAAATCATTTTACACATAGACTCTAACAATTATACTGCAAAAAGTAGAAGAACTGTAGAGTGTACCAATTATCAGCTCATGCTCTGCAGTATCGTAGACATCCAAAGATCGCGGCTGTATGCGGTCCTAACTGTCAGCTCCCAGATCCTGACGTGGATTGCCTAGTGGTGATGGGAAGACCTCGTAATGTCATCCCCCACTTCCAACTCCTCCCGCTCCTCTGCAATAACCACCTCTTTGGGTGCTACATCAATCACGGTGTTGCCTATTCCATGGTGGTGCACCTGCTGCCTGCCCGATATTCTCAGTGTGCCTGGTTGGGAAGTCCAATCCCAAGTGACCTCGTCCATCCCAAGCATAGAACTGGCGTTCTCTGGGATGCCCTGGTGCCCTCCGGCGCCACTTTGGTGTACGACCATGGCCCATAGTCCACTCACAGATGGGTCTCCTCATCTGAGGCCCTATACTTTTTTGCCACAGTGGTGCAGGACCATGTTTCCGAAACCAACAGGTGGAAGGCCGCCTGCGTCGAGGTTCTGTCTATTGACGCCTGCTAGCTGCGACAGACGTCTCGGCTGCATCGTGCCTACTACCACCATCAACTATAAAGTGTGACAAGAATATATCTATCACCAATGCTTTCTCTAGCACACCAACATAAGTGGGAATGCCCAAGGGTACTATGACAACACGATTCTCTCTGCGGAGACCCTGCTCGAACTTCTACACTTGGAAGTTGTCATCATGGACCAAGTCCAAGTAAAAACGTGCATGGTCTACGAAACTAGTCGCATACTCGGTCACTGTCATCCCTCCCAACTGAAACTATAGGAGCACTTGGTTATGAATGGAGCATAAGAAGGAGGGGTAAAACTCCTCACAAAACAGCAGCTAAAAGTCTCCCCACAAAAGCGATGACTCATCGAGAAACTGAGTCACCAGACTCCGCCAATGCCCAGCTACTCTGTGGAACAGGCTGGCGGCCAAAGCCACCATAAGATCTTCCGGCGTCTGCACAAGCCGGAAGTGGCGAACCACTATCTCTAGACAAACCTCTATTGCCTGAGGGTTTGGCTCACCACTGAACCCCAGCGGTCTCTATCGCTGGAACTCACGAAGCATTCTCAACCTGCGCTCAAGCTCAATCTGCTCTACTGAAGCTATCTGCTGCTCACCAGGTAGGGGTGCTGCTACCGGCCCACCCAGAGAAAGGGACTCGTGTGGTGGGTCCTGGACTGAGGCATCGTAGCTTACAGGGTCATCGTCATGAACCAAAGCTGGTATCCTGTCTGGCTATCTTCTTGGAGACATCTTGAATGTTATTAAGTTGTATTATGGTCGGATGAGAAAATATGTGTATAATAGTAACAACAATGGGGAGATAACTCAATAAGGACGTTCAAGACTCAATCCTATGTGATGCACAAACCACTTTTCCCTACAACGAGTGTCTCAGCATGCCGAGTCGACAAGCGGGTTATCAGGGTCTTAGTGAATGGATACGTCGGTCGTCGCACCATCACTGGACTCCCTAGCCTGAGAGCTGCTCTCAAGACACATTGACACTGTTGCCCTAGATCCCAACCAATTCCTTGTTAGGGACATATGAACAACTTCCCAAGGAATGAACCACCTCTAATACCACTTTTTAATGACCCGACCCTACCTGGGATCGAGCTGCAACTACCCCAAGCCCGCCTCCATAGGCCAGGGGTTGGAGACAAGCGCTGAAGGCTAAACAACTCGGGGAGGCCATTTCTTGAGTACCTATACACACAAACGCAGCACACTAAATGAAAAAGTGCAGAGTAAAAGGGAAATTAAATTATTAACTGCTCTAAACAACCATAAAAGTGCATCAACCTCTAAACAGTACAAAGCAAGTGTTGAAGGTAAACTGAAAAGAAAAGGGGCAAAACACATGCCCAACCAGAAAAGTGCTACAACCCAGCATCAGGTTATCAAATGTAAAACAGCTGGGAGAGTCCCACACCTAGAACCCGGCTATGACCAACACATGTGGTCCGAGATCCCGAACTCCTAAGCTCCGCTGATGTCACGCCCAACTTGTCCATCGTCTGAAAGGGCACACCAAGTACGGGCAAAGCCCAAGTAGGGGTGAGTATAAAAATACTCAGTAGGATGCCCCGAAGGCTCGAGGGAGCAGCAAAGGAGGTACTAAAGAGTTGAGCAGTAGATCGAATAGGGAAAATTAAAAGAGTACAACTGAGAGTTAAGCAAAGAGTACAGCTCAACCCAACAAGAGGAAGGAAGTAGACTCGTCCAAACACAAGGAGCTAGTAGCATTTAGAAGATGAACTTCTCATCAATTCTTTGCTACCTATAGCTGGAGAGTAGACTCAGTCAAATATGAGAATCTAGACACGGAAAACACATGGAATACCCCGTGCATATTCTCCTTTCCTGGAAGGAGAGTAAACAAAACCCAAGGAGTGGGTATGGGAACAAGTTATACACATAAATATGCTCTGTCAAGAAACCCAAAAAATATTGTAAGGGGATCTTCGTCCCATAACTCAGCCCAATAAAGTGAGTAGCCAACAGTCCCAGAAGTAAACACCAACGATGCCCAGTATCCGTATACCTGCCCTGAACTACAATTCAAGGGGCTCAAATCACTGCCACTTGACACTATCCTCTTTGGGCGGCACTAACTCACCCGCATAGTTTTAGGTCGCTTCACAAGGATGCGTCTCTATGGGGAAAGTGTCCCTAGTACTTGAGAGTTTTGGGGGAGCGTCAATCCACTCCTCATCACTGTCACACAATCGAGAGGTCTTTTCAAAGTCAAATTTGTCACATCACTGACCCGTACAACCAAGGATCCCGCTCTGATAGTCACGGAAACAAACCACAGACTAGCCTGGTAGAAAAGACTGAGTTCGAAAGAAGTCTTCAGGTACCACACTGCCCAATATCTTCTGGAGGTTAAACCCTAAGAGGTCATCGGGTGGCCCACTGACTAGTCTCTACTGGAGGGTAAACCCTAAGATTTTTTCAGGTGACCCACTACCCAGTCTCTGCTGAAGGGTAAACCCTAAGAGGTCATCGGGTGACCCACTGCCCAGTCTCTGCTGAAGGGTAAACCCTAAGAGGTTGTCGGGTGACCCACTTCATAGTCTCTATTGGAGGGTAAACCCTAAGAGGTCGTTGGGTGACCCACTGCCCAGTCTCTGCTGGAGGGTAATCCCTAAGAGGTCGGCGGGTGACCCACTGACCAGTCTCTACTAGAGGGTAAACCTGAAGAATTCAATGATAAAAACCAGGTGAAACTACTCAACCATGCTGGTATAAACCGTTGTGAACAGAGGGAACCTCTACATCGCGAGAGATCAAAGGTACGTAAAGAAGAACATGGAATGCACAAGGGGCCCACATGACGTGTGGCCCTATCTCATCTCCATACCAAACACACAAACGTTATCAGGTAATATAACAATATGTACCTCCCATAATTCTTTTATACTCCCAGAGTATATCACATCTCTAGCCCAAAGGCTATCGAACACATGACACCCAAAGTCTGCGCGAAGGGTGAAAATGTAGTTATGACAACCTGCTTCCTCCATGGCCCTAGAGTGTCCAACCACATCTCTTTAACAATCAACTTCACTCACACGAGAGTGAACACGATCACACGCCAAGGTTTCGCTTCCAAGCATGGCAAGAAGAGCCTCTACCGGAGCATCATTCATGCTTCCCCATTTAATGAGATCTCTAAAGAGACTTCACACATCCAACCGAATCGTACCATTGTAATCCTCATGAAAAACATGAGAGATTCACTACTTACTTTCCCCAAATGGATATCTGAAGGAAAAGTCACCAACACAACTTTAAGCCCGAATAGCGTCCCGTGATCCCGAGTTTTAGCCCCAAAAACAGTCAGGCGCATCGCACCATTGCGATCTTCTCAGAAATACACATCAAAATGACTACTCACTTGAGTTCAATAGATATCCAGAAAAAAAAAAGATGTGTTTAGTTGTACCACACACGAGCAGTGCTTCATGGGACCCGCATCTCGGTCCTGAAGCACTACGAACGGATCGCACCATTGTGATCCCTGTGAAAACGTACATAAGATTGACTATCCATTTTTCTGAAACAGACACCCGGTGGTAAAGATATAAATCACCACCAACTCCCAAAATGGCCCTCGTGGGCCCCGCACCACCATGCGTAATTAAAGCGGGCAGGTTTCGTCATTGCAAAGACCTCGTAAAAACACCCAAAAGCGAACGCTCGCATGCCCCGAACAGACGTCCGATAAAAAAGTTACAAAAAGCTGCTCACTGCTTAAAAGACGGGTCATGGGGCCCACACCTCAACTCTGGATTCAACACCTGAAAACCCCTTTGAAATATTTTTCTTGACACTAGGGTCATAACGTCGCTGACGGCGCTCAAAACGGACTTCGGGTGTGTCTGCGCCATCCAAAACAAGAATCTCGTGAGAAGCACTAAGCCACTTAATGTACGCATCGCTCCACTAAGCCCCCCATCTCGGGAGTTAAAAACTCCAAAACCAACTCATATTATCCGCCTCGAGCTGAGGGTCGCACTGCCACAGACGGCATTCAAAACGGACACCCGTAGTGGAAGATAAGGGTGTCCCAAATCGATGAGATGAATCCCCCTTGAGCTGGACCGGCCTGGGCCGGCCGGTCTGCCTGGCCGGGAATGGCCCACGGCTCAGCTGTGCGGGCTGTCCATGGACCTGGGTTCCACCGTTCTACCGACCGGCCTTCATGTCCAGTCTCTGGTCCACGCGGAGACCTACTAGAAGCGGGTCTCGGTCTGCCCCGCGGGGTCGCGCGTCGCGACCCCGGTCCACCGCTCCCCGCCGCGAGCTGCACCGGTGCCTGGAGCCCACCGTGCCACGTGATTCCGCTGACCAACGGACGCCCCATCTCCATGCCAACTGCTTGCAGTTGCAGCCTCCATATCTTCTGAAGCTGAACCATCGTACGCCGCCACCGGAGCTCCGCCCTTCCACTGCTGGAACCCCCAAAACCGGCCGGAAAAACTCCAAAACCACTGGAAAACCCCAACAGACCACCCCGGACTCATCGGGACTCGGATTTTTTATCCGAAAAGTGAGTTGGGGAGATTTATTCAGACCCTACACATCTACTACCCTCGATCGGAAAAAAATAGAAATTTGATCCTATAAACCAAGATCAAAGAAGGTGCAGAAACTTAATATGAAACAAAACGACGCCTACCTAGTTGGGCGTAGCCTGAAGCTTCACCGCTCGTCGAGCCTCACCATCACAGTAATCACCTTTATCGTAGGAAGGATGAGGATGAGAGCTTGAGGGAGAGAGTAGGTTCTTCCAGGGAGAGGAAATGGGGAAGGAGAGGGGTGGGTTGGTTTGAATAAAGAAAAATTAATTAAAAAATTAATTAATTTAAACACCCAATTTAACCCGCATCCGAAACTCTCGACGGGGTCGAGGTTAAGAATCCCCTAGGGTAAATACCACCTCATGAGATCAACAGAGGTCTTGTAATTTTAATATGAGGCCTCGTTCAAAAGTTATAAAACTCAACGACCGAGGCTGCTAATTTTCGAAATCGCCCCTCGGGCCATTTTCCACAGAAGGCCTGTGCCCACAAAACTTACACCCCTCCTAGGGTTAACGGCATGCTCTGGACTCAACGGTGCCACCGGTTTTCCAATATGAGCAACTATTTAAGAGATACTTGCATTTAACCATTAATCAAATAAATTAATTATTTTATTTATCTATTTAATGTTTTGTCAATGGGCGAGGGGTCCCAATGTCCCACGCAGACTTGTTTTATGTCGTTCCTAGGGTAAACACCCCATTTTGGACCCATACGTGCACTCATATTTCTAATCCAGATATCCTTTTAGGATTTATCCTATCTATTTGGCGTGCGGAGTGTGAATGCACTGAGAATTTATTTCTGGACACACCGGGGCACGGAATTGCACGTCGTCTGATGGCGCTGCTCTAGAATAATATCAAGAATATTCCAAAGTTTTTTATAACAAAAAACTGAGTTCTTACATAAACATTTTCCCAAACTAAATCATGCAATGGTTTAGAAAGGAACATTGAGTTTTTCTTATCCCAATTAAAAAATATTGATCTATATATCTATCATTTATGGAAATATAAAGATTTTATTTGTGAGATTTTATTTAATTATTAAATTCTATTTTGGAAACTTTTAACCTCTAATTAATAGTGGGGGAGTATTTTAATTTTTATAAACATATAAAAAATTTATTTAATTATAGAATAAATATTAACAAATAAAATAGAGTAAAAACTAAGAATAGATTGTAGAGGGAAATATTCTTAAAAGAAGATAGATAATTCGAATCGATTAAAAAAATTAGATAAATAACAATCATAGGAAGGATAAGTTCATCAACATAATTAAGAAAAGGATTATTGATATACTAGTAATGTTTTTATATTCTCTTTATATAGATCAATCATGATCAAATTTTTCACTTATTTTATTGTGCTTTTTAATTTTTGAACGAGGGAAGTGGTCTTTCAAACTGTGGGTAGTTTTAAACCATGTGGGGAAGTGATTCTACTTTAATATTGTATCATTTTATTTTATTAAATTTTTTTTTATACATTGGAACATTGTCGGAATATTCTCCTCTGATGTATTCCATTTTTGGTAAACCAATTAAAATTTATTTTTTCAAGTGTTTTCATTTAATTAATAATCAATGAGGATGAGAAAATATTTCCTAAAAACCATAAAAAAATATTTTTTTATGGGGGGTAATTTAAATTTAAATTTCCTGATTCACCCCATCACAATATATTATCTATAGTGTGGATAACAAGTGAAATCAAAACTAACAATTATTTTGAAAAAAAAATTCTCCCATTTATTTGATATGGATTTGATCCTAAATTACAAGAATGTTCCTATATTTTTTGGGAAAAATTTAATTGTGGTAGAATTAGGTTCAACATTATCTCTAATAACATCTAATTGATGTTAAAATGATGATCGTGCATTTAATTATAACTAACAGTGAAATGAAACCACTAACAAAAAGTGATCATAAATAATATAATTTTGATTCCAAAGAACTAAATGATCAAGGGGGATTTTTGTAATACCCCAAGTTTTTATAAAAATAAATTTAAATTAATTTCACTTTCTTTTATGTTGATATTTATAACTATCCTTTTAACATAATTTTTCCACTTCTATGTTTTGAATTTCAAAAAACAATCATCTACAATTGTGTTGAGTATGTTATTTGGAGTCTATTGAAACCAACTTGTTTTTTTTGGTGAATAGTAAAATACCCTTATGAATAGTAATATTAATAGTAATACGACCCTAATGAATAGTAATTATTATTATAATTTTTTTATTAAGGCTTTAAGATAATAGCATCTATGTTTTTTTTGTGATATAGAAGTAGTTACAGAATTAGAATTGTTAATTTTTGAATTGAGTAAGCTTTTATTTAAAAATTAAATTAATAATATTTAGAAAATTATTTTCAAAAAATGGACCTCATTTTTGAAATATACACATCGATAAATGGTTAGGGTGAATTTTTGGAATTTTTCTGAAATAGTTGATTTTTTGGTGAATAGTAAAAAATACAGTTTTTAGTTTTGATGTATTAATGACATAATTAATGATTTCATAATGATTTCATAAATCAGGTAGACTTTTGTATAGTTAAATAATATTTATGTTTTCACAAGTGAATTATACCATGGTCAAATACCATGGGTAATCCCATGGTTTTATAAATACCACTCATGAGGTGTCCCATAAAAATTATTAAAATAATCTCTCACTTTTCCTATAAATACCAACTCTTACCTTTAGTGAATTCATTCCCAATTCTACCCAAACTAATATATGGACTCATTAACTTCATATTAGTCCTCCCAAGGTTTCCTCAATCCCCCAAGGTCCCAAACGTCATGTTCTAAGGGTTACTCTACAAGGTAAGAAAATTCTCAATTTCTTTCTTTTTTTCCTTTCAAGTTCTCTTTTATGTGGTGTATCATTCCAGTTTCCATACCATTTTCTTATTTTATTCTTATTCCTGATCTAATATATATTATGATTCATTTCTGGATGGGTGACCCTTGTCCTATCTCTTTTTAATATTTTCTAAAATGATGTTGCATAGCCGATAGGCTGCCGAATTTTTGTAAGTGATTTCACGATTATTCTATTATTTTGAGTTAGTTCCATATTATTTCCTCATCTATTCTTAATAAAAGAGGCATGAAATCTCCAGAATCATTTATATTCAGTATTTTCTCATTTTCATGGAAAATTCATCATCATTTTTCTCCTCCTCTACCACTTATTTAAAGAATAAAAACATTGTCTGTTTGTGTCGAATTACCGACATCGTGGACGATGTGATTTCAAAATCCATTAATTCTTTCAAGTATGGTCATGAAACCATTTATATGGTTTAACCAGGTTATAATATATGTTTTATTACTCATTCATGGTTATGTAATTCTTTTTTACTCATGTTTATAATTTATTAGACAAAATGAGGTTGTTATTATCAAATAACCACTAAATTGATCTAAACGAACATCATTAATGTTCTAACTAATGAATAATCCTCAAGTAAGAATTGAAAATGATTAATGGGATAATTTATGTTACTGTATATATGTAAATACTACTCCATTTCAATTCTGGATTTTCACTTCTAATCAACAAGAATGTCCATCATGAACCAATCATGGAAATCATGTTAAGAACTCACCCAAAAACAGTGCAAAGGGAAAAATAATAACAATTAAGGGTGAAATGATGTTATGAAATGATCATATAAGATGTTATAAACATGAAATTGTTTCCTTAAAATATTAATAACACTCTTTCAACCATTATATATGAGGTTTAAACAACTTTTAAGTAATACAAACCCGAGGTAAGGGAATTCTTAACCTAATTTTCATTCTTTAGGTTAACCTTCTAATTCATTATTTATGTGATATTTAAATTGATTGTGTGATGGTTTCAGTTTATATTATGTTTCATTGTGTTTATTTACAGTATATATACATACTCCATCCACTCTATTAAGTCTCTCTTTAATTGTATGATATTTATAACGGGCTTTTCTTTAAAAATCCTCTTTTTAAATTCAGTTTTATGAAATTCCTATGTAATGTTTTTATGGAATTATTCATGTTGTATGATTATGTTTTTGTTCTTTGGAATTATTTATGATGAAGTTTGGGACCTATATGTCCCTCCAATTAATTGGGTATGAGTAAGTTTGAGGTTGGCTATATGGTTACACCAAGTGTAACTGCGATGGTTACACAAAGTAATGTAACCGTGAGGGTTACAAATTATATGGCAGCCAAGAATGGTTAAAATATTATGTAAGTAATTCCCCAAGAAACATTTATTATAGTATTTATGTTCTCTTGTTTTGTTTGGATCTTTTTTAAATATCATGTTACACAAAGTAAGTATATATGGGTGACAAGAATTTCTATTGAAAATGCTTTCATATGTTATGAGTATTCATGGACTAATGTGATGTTTTCCTTCCTTTCCATCCCTTATTGAGATTTTGTTCCTATCCCAAGTTTTTAAATGATTTTTCACATGTTAATGGATGTGTAATATATGTAAATAAGATATGTTAAATGTTGAAGAATTTTCAATGTGTCTTGTTTTAAGTTTTAATGTTTTATATTTTGAAAAAACTGGAAACTGTTTTTATGGTATCCACTCTGTAATAATGTGTAATGTCATGATTGTACTGTCCTAATTCTAATCTCTAAACTTGAAAATATATTCAATGTAAAAGGAATTGTTTTCTTGGAAAAATTAAAGATTATGTATGTAATAAGGTCGGGTCCTTATAGTTGGTATCAGAGGATAGTTTAGATAAAATTAGGGGTTAGGGAGATGATAATAGAATACCATAAATTATTTCCACACTATGTTTAATTTGAAATGTTATAGCATTAAAATATTAACATGATTCTTTATATAAGACATGTTTTTTCATAATGGTTTTCCGTATAAGGAACATGGATGCTGAAGAGGAGAGGCACCGACAGAATGACATCCTTCTGGAACTACAGCCCTTAATGTTAGGGATTGGAACTGAGTAGTTTGTGACAGTAATGGGTCAGAAAAAGTAGGCAATAAATGGTTGTGGAACCCATGAAAGAGAACCAATAAAGGTACCACAATGGCACATGATAGTAGTGGAACATTTTATGAGACAACATCCTCCTGCATTCAATGGATCTTCTAACCTAATAGTAGTTGAAGGATAGATCAAACCCCTTGAAAAGATATTCAATGTTATGGGATGTTCAGATAATCAAAAGGTAAGTCTTTCTTATTTATCGTTTTGAAGGGGAAGCTAGTTAATGGTGGTCAATGGTAAGGAATATCAGGGTTATAGAGGATTTTGATGCCTTATATTGGGATGAATTTAAAAGTATTTTCCTTGAAAAATATCTTCCTAAGGTGGTGCAACTAAGAATAGTGAAGTAATTCCTTGAATTGAAATAGATGGAGGAAGATTTAGTGGCTGTGTATGAATCTATCTTCACCCGACTGGTGAGGTATGCTCCAAATCTTATTCTGGATCTTGATATCAAAATCAACCTCTTTTACATAGGATTGAAGCCAAGTTATCTAATAGATTTGGCCTCTCGTGAATTCAAAAGTTATGAGAACCTTGTCCGATGTGCTGAGAGGGTAGAGATGGAGTTTTCTGATGATCATGTGCATTTTGGAAACAACGAGAAGGAGAGGTCTAGTTGTCAACAAATGGGTAAGAATAAACCAATGAAATCTAATGGTAAGAAAATCTGATTTTCAGTTTGTGAAAAGTGTGTCAAGAAACACCCTGGGGAATTTCTTAGAAAAACTGGGAAGTGTTTTAAATGTGGTAAGTTTGGAAATATGGCCCGAGATTACAATTAAAATGATCCTAAGAATAATATTGATAAGAAAACTGTAAAGTGTTTTAAATGTGGTGATATGGGTCACTATGAAAACGTCTGCCCAAAGAGAGATCTGAATGATTCAAATAAGCTAGACTATAAGTAGAAAGGTTTAGTGAGATTCTTTGCGACTATGTCAGCAGATGTTGGGCCATCCAATGAATTTGTATTAGGTACATTTTTTGTTCACTCAAATTGTGCTAAAGTTTTGTTTGATACGGGGTTTACACATTTATTCATCTCTGAGAAATTTTCTGGTAAATTGAAAATATCACCTCAACAAATGAGACCTTAACTTGTTTATAAAACATCAAGGGGAAAATGTTATAGCATAGAGGAATTACAAGAATCTTTCTATTGTGGTCTATGTAAAGACTTTACCTGAAAACCTTGTTTTATTACCCTTAGTTGAGTTTGATGCTATTCTAGGGATGGACTGGCTTTCTGATTATCATGCTACGATTGACTTTAGAGCTAAAGAAGTTGTTTTTTAGACAGTGTTTCAGTTTGTATACAAGAATGAACCCATACAATTGATAACATATCAGAAAGCTAAAAAAATATTGAAATATGGAAATGAAAGTAATCTTGTTCATATTGTGGAAAATAAGGGAACTATTCATATTAATGATGTTCCAGTGGTAAATGAATACATTGATGTTTTTTCTCATGAGTTACCCAGTGTCATACCTGATCGAGAAGTCAAATTCAAAATTGACTTAGTTCCTAATTCTAAGACAATTTCAAAACCCCCATATCGTATGGCTCTAATAGAACTTCTTGAATTGAAAAATCAGTTCCAGGATTTTCTTGACAAAGGCTTCATTCGTCCAATCACTTCACCATGGGGAGCCCTTGTTTTGTTTGTTAAAAAGAAAGATGGTTCCATGAGACTTTTCATTGATTATAGAGATTTGAATAATATCACTGTTAAAAAAAAGTGTCATTTTCCTCTTATTGATGACTTGTTTGATCAGCTCCAAGGATCTCAGTACTTTAACAAGATTGACTTGAGATCTGGATACCATCAGCCGAAGGTGAAGGAGGATGACATCCCGAAAATAGCCTTTCATACTATATATGTGCATTATGAAATTGTTGTAATGTCGTTTGGATTAATTAATGAACCTGTTATATTCATGAATCTTATGAATAGATTATTTCATGATATCTTGGATAAGTTTGTGGTTGAATTTATTGATGACCATCTGGTATTTTCTAAAAATAAATAGAAGCATGAAAAACATCTAAGGGTTATTTTAAAAACATTAAAAGAAAAGAAACTATATGGAAAATTCAGAAAGTGTGATTTTTGTTTGCAATGGATTTATTTTCTTAGGAACATTGTAAATAATGTTGCAATAACAGTTGATACTGCCAAATCAAAAGTAGTTGATAAATGGCCAAGACCCACAAATGTTACAGAGATTCGTAGTTTTCTGGGCTTAGCAAGTTGTTACAGACAGTTTGTTAAGAACTGTTCATGGTTATCTAGCCCAATAACTAAGTTAACATGTAAAGTGGTTAAATTTGTTTGGATGGAAGAATGTGATGTTTTTTTTTCAGGAACTAAAGAAGAGATTGGTTAATGCTCCATTTTTGGCCTTACCTTCCCGAAATGGTGAGTTTGCCATCAACATTGATGCTTCTTTGAAGGGACTTGGTTGTGTTTTGATGCAGAATGATCAGGTAATTGCCAATGCTTTGAGACAAATTAAACCTCCTAAGCTAAATTATCCCACAAATGATTTGGAATTGGCAGTATTGGTTTTTTCTTTGAAAATATGGAGGCATCATTTATATAGAACCAAATGTCAAATATATACTGACCATAAAAGTCTAAAGTATATATTCACAAAGAAGGAATTAAACATGTGGTAGAGAAGATGGCTAGAACTGATAAAGGATTATGACTGCATGATCAATTACCATCCTGGGAAAGAAAACAAAGTGGGAGATGCCTTAAGTAGGAAACATCATGCATCATTAATCATTCTACATTTGGAACATGATCACTTGATTAATGATTTGATGAATTTTGGCGTAGAAGTTGTTGGTGTAGGGAATACCTTTGTTTTGTTATAGGTTTTAGTACAGTCTTCATTGTCTGACAGAATTAAGCAGATGAAAAAGGACGATTATGAGCTATAGAAAAAGGTATAATTGGTTAAAATGGGTAATTTTTCAGAGTTTAATCTTGATAAAGATTGTGTATTAAGATTTGGAAAAAGGTTGTGTATGCCTAGTGATCCTCAGTTGAAGAAAGATTTGTTGTGTGAAGCTCATAGTTCTCCATTTTCTGTTCATCCTGGAATTACTAAGATGTACAGATACCTTCAAGATTATTATTAGTTGGATGGAATGAAAAGAGATATTGCTGATTTTACCATAAAATTTTTGACGTGTCAAAAGGTTAAAGAAGAGCGGCAGTTACCGAAGGGGATGCTTCAGCCTTTTCCAGTGCCAGATTGGAAATAGGAGAATGTAACCATGGACTTTGTGGTGGGACTACCAAAGACTTCTCGAGGTATCAATGGTATTTGGGTTTTTTTGATCGGCTAACAAAGTCTGCACATTTTCTATCAATTCGAGATACAATGTCTTTGGATCAGCTTTCTTGATTGTACCTAAATGAGATTGTCAGGTTACATGGAGTTCCTCTTTCCATTATATCTGACCGAGATCCCAAGATCACTTCTACCTTTTGGAAGGTACTTCAGAAGTTGTTGGGCACAGAGTTAAATTTCAGTAAAGCTTTTCATCCTAAATCAGATGGCCAGTCAGAACGAACGTTTTAAACTTTAGAGGATATTCTTAGAGATTTTTCAATGTACTATCAGGGAAGTTGTGATCAAAATCTTTCATTAGTTGAGTTTTCTTATAATAACAGTTTTCATTCCAGTATTCAGATGGTTCCTTTTTAGGCCTTGTATAGAAATCAGTGTCGGACTCCAACGTTTTTGGATGAAGTCGGTGAAAAAAAGTTGATGGGGTTAGAATTAGTTAAAGAAGTGGTTGAGAAAGTTAGGATGATCCAGCAGCACATGAGGACAGCTCAGAGCAGGCAGAAAAGTTATGCAGATAATAGATGGAGAGACTTCTCTTTCGAGGTAGGTGACTAAGTTTTCCTTAAAGTCTCTCCTTGGAAAAGTTTGATGTATTTCAGTAAGAAAGGAAAGCTAATTCCACGGTTCATCGGTCCTTTTGAAATCTTGTAGAAATTTGGAACAGTTTCATATCGAGTAACTTTTCCTCCGAGTTTGTTTTAGGTACACAATGTTTTTCATGTTTCAATGTTGAGAAAGTATGTGCTAGATTCATCACATGTCTTGATCCCAAAAGTAGTTCAGCTGGAGGAGAACATTCCTTATGAAGACAAACCATTTCAGATTCTTGATCAAAGGGAATAGGTATTGTGGAATAAGGTAATCCACCAGGTAAAGGTTTTGTGGAGAAACCACATGGTTGAAGAAGCAACATGGGAGTCTGAAAATGCTATGAGAGAAAAATACCCTCAGTTGTTTAATAAGTAAATAAAATTACGAGGACGCAATTTCAAGAAGGTGGGGATAATGTAACACCCCATGTTTTTCTAAAAATAAATAGAAATTCATGCAAATTTGTTTTAATTAGATATTTTTAACTAGCCATTTAACATCATTTTTCCACTTCTGTGTTTTGAATTTCAAGAAACTGTCATCTACAATTGTGTTCAGTATGTTATTTAGAGTCTATTGGAACCAACTTGTTTTTTTGGTGAATAGTAGCATACCCTTGTAAATATTAATATGAATAGTAATATGACCCTAATGAATAGTAAATTTTATTATTATTTTTTTATTAAGGATTTAATATAATAGTATCTAGGTTATTTTTTGTGATATAGAAGTAGTTAAAGAATTAGAATTGTTAATTTTTTAATTAAGTATGATTTCATTTAAAAATTAAATTAATAATATTTAGAAATTAATTTTCAAAAAATGGAATTTATTTTTTAAATCTACCCGTCTATAAATGGTTATGGTGAATTTTTAGAATTTTTCTGAAATAGTTGATTTTTCGGCGAATAGTAAAAAGTACAGTTTTTAGTTTTGGTGTATTAATGACATCATTAATGATATAATAATGATGTCATAAATATGGTACACTACTGTATAGTTAAATAATATTTGAGGTGTCCCAAGTGTATTATACCAAGGGAAAATACCATGGTCAAGCGCATGGTTTTTTAAATATCACTCAAGAGGTGTCCCTTGAAAATTATTAAAATAATCTCTCACTTTTCCTATAAATACCAACTCTTTCCTTCATTGAATTCATTCCCAATTCTCCCTAAAAGAAGATCTAGACTCCTTACCTTCATATTAGTCCTCCCAAGGTTTCATCAAGACCCCAATGTCCCAACCTTCATGTTCTAAGGGTTACTCTACAAAGTAATAAAATTCTCAATTCCTTTCTTTTTTCCTTTCATGTTTTCTTTTATGTGGTATATCCTTCATGTTTCCGTACCATGTTCTTATTTTATTCTTATTATTGATCTAATATCTATTTTTATTCATTTCTGGATGGTTGAACCTTTTCCCCTCTCTTTTTAATATTTTCTAAAACCATGTTGCGTAGCCGATAGGCTGCCAAATTTTTGTAAGCGATTTCACAATTATTCTTTTATTTTGAGTTCTTTCCTTATTCTTTCTTCATATCTTCTTAATCCAAGAGGCATGAAATCTCTAGAATCATTTATATTCTGGATGTTCTCATGTTCATGGAAAATTCCTCATCATTGTTATTCTCCCATCCCACTTATTTAAAGAATAAAAACATTGTCTGTTTTTGTCGAATTACCGACATCGTGGATGATGTGATTTCAAAATCCATTAATTCTTTCAAGTCTGGTCATGAAACCATTTATATGGTTTAACCAGGTTATAATATATGTTTTATGACTTTCTCATGGTTCTAGAATTATTTTTTACTCATGTTTATAATTTATAAGACAAAATGAGGTTGTTATTATCAAATAACCACTACAATGATCTAAATGAACATCATTAATGTTCTAACTTGTGAATCATCCTCATGTAAGAATTCAATATGATGAATGGAATAATCTATGTTACTTTATATATTTAAATACTACTCCTTACATATTTAAATACTACTCCATTCCAATTCTGGAGTTTCACTTTTAATCGACAAGAATGTCCATCATGAACCAATCATGGAAATCATGTTAAGAACTCACCCAAAAACAGTGGAAAGGGAAAAATACTAACAATTAAGGTTGAAATGATGTTATTAAATGATCATATAAGATGTTATAAACATGAAAATGTTTCAGTAAAATATTAATAACACTCTTTTAACCATTATATATGTGGTTTCAACAAGTTATAAGTAAGAAAACCCCGAGGTAAGGGAATTCTTAACCCGATTTCAATTCTTTGAGTTAACCTTCTAATTCATTATTTATGTGCTATTTAAATTGTTTGTGTGATGGTTTTTGTTTATATTATGTTCCATTATGTGTATTTATAGTATATATACATACTAAATCCACTCTATTAAGTCTCTCATCAATTGTATAATATTTATAAGGGGTTTTTCTTTAAAAATCCTCTTTTTAAATTCGGTTTTATGAAATTCCAAAGTAATGTTTTTACAGAATTATTCATTTTGTATGATTATTATTTGGTTCTTGGGGATTATTTATGATGAATTTTGATACCTATATCTCTCTCCAATTAATTGGGTATGATTAAGTTGGATGTCGGCTATATGATTACTCCAAGTGTAACTGTGATGGTTACACAATGTAAGGTAGTTGTGAGGGTTAAAAATTATAAGGTAGCCAAAATGGTTACAAGATTATGTAAGTAATGAACCAATATACCTTTATGATTATATTTATGTTCTTTTGTTTTGTTTTTATCTTTTTTAAATCTCATGTAACACAATGTAAGTATATATGGGTGACAAGAATGTCTTTTGAAAATTCTTTCATATATTATGAGTATTCATGGACTAATGTGTTTTTTCCTTCTTTTCCATCCCTTACTGAGCTTTTTTTATCATCCCATGTTTTTAAATGATTTTTCACAGGTTAATGGATGTGTAATACTAGGAAGGAAGACATGTTAAATTTTGAATAATTGTCAAGGAGTCTTGTTTTAAGTTTTAATGTTTTATATTTTGAAAAAAAAATAGAAACTATTTTTATGGAATACACTCTGTAATAATGTGTAATGTCATGAATGTACTTTTCAAATTCTCTAAATCTCTAAACTTTAAAAGTTATTAAATGTAAAATTAAGTGTTTTCTTGGCTAAAATCAAGATTATGTATGTAATAAGGCTGGTTCCTTATAATTTTTTTCTTAAATAATATATATGAAGACAATTTAATTTATGTACTAAAAGGAATTAAGGTATAAGGGAATTAATATCTATGATGATGATACCGAGGTGAAAGAGGACAAACAACTAGTAATTTATAATAAATATAAATATCTAAGGGTACACAAAATTAAATATGTTGTTGTATTATTTGATATTGTGAATTTTCTTTATGGAGGATATGTGTGAAAACTGTGTGACTCTTAAGGATGTCAATATATTAATCTGTATAAATATAAGGTTTCCTCCTCACTTAAATAACATTGTTCTAGTGATGCAGGAATTATTTCCAATGACAATATAACGATATGAATTATAAATAATCCTCATAGCGAATGAGATCAAGATAAGTGAGGATTATCTTATAGAAAATAAAAAATAAACGTATTTTGAATTTATGACTATATGGAATCTCTCCATGGAGAATGATTCGAATGAGAAGGAAGTAGAAGAGATAGTTTTATTTGTTTATTAAATGTTAAAAGGGGTAATTAATATTTAAATAGAGGCCCACACTCATATGTTTTTTTTGAATAGGTTAGAAATCTCACTATAATGTCTCCAATTAAATACTAAGCTGATAAGAAAGATGACCCTCCAATGATGAAATACTATAAGGATATAAAGGGTAGTATAAGTACACTAAATATTTTTTTCAAAAGGAAGATTTTTATTTCACAAGAAGGTGATGTATTATTATAATCAAATGTGGGGAATATTGAGGATTATAAAGACTTTAATTAATAATTTATTGTGGGTTTCATTAAGAAACCCCATCGTAATGGGGATAATAAAGGTGATGAATCTACCATTGAGGGAATTATGAATATTAATAAAGTTTTTTTGAATTCACATGAATAAATATGTAATATACCATCCCATATCACTTTTAAAAGTTTTCATACTATACTAGCATGTGACCTCAAGCACACCTCCCAGTATTCCACAGGCTTCAAATAGATATGAAAGTCTAAGTAGGTACCATGGAGAGGTTGTACCCCTGTAAAAGAGTAAGAAACAACGACAAATAACAAAACATAATACATATTATATTATAAAAAATTAATAAATAAACTAAAAAACCTATGTAATAAAGATAATACATGTTATAATATAATGAAATTTAACATACAACTCAAAATTTAATGATCATAATATAAAACAAAAAAACTAATGTCCCACCACGTAGGTCAAACATATAACATAAATTCAATAATAAATGATATGAGACTCTATTCCATATTTGATCCATACCTCATCTTGATCTATGGATCTCCTCCGATTTATCCCATTTGACAATGAAAATCAAAATTTCTTAGCCCATCCCTAGATTTTCTTTAAAAATCCATGTGAGAGTTGCTCAGGAACCCATGTTCAATGGAAACTGTAGTAGGGTGTGAGTATAAACATCATTATGAAACCACCAATGTTACCCCTTACTAACTTGTATATGGATTTATAAGATTATGTGAACATATCATAATAAAATACATTGGTTCACCAAAGAATAAAATGGAAACCAAAAATACTTGCATCAGCCAATTTCTAGAATTTATCTGATAACATCATGTGTACGATGCCAACCTATATACCAGGAACCATACCATTGTGGATTCTTAGGCTCGTGGGACAGCTCGACAATACCTTCATTAGTTAATGTTTGGGTTTCTTTGAGCATGTCAGGATGATCGTGCCTCCTAATATAACAAAATGGGTCTCCTCGGTATATATATCTAGTAAAACCAACCTCCCCAATGGGAGTTATATCAACCTAGGAACAATACTGTAAATATAATAGGCCTAGGAAATGCTCCTAAAAATCTCCATCCTAGTATACCATATCATGGCCAGCTTCAAAACTATGGAATCCCTACTAATAGTAACACCCCCCATGGGAGTATTATCATCGAATGGAATAGCCCAAAGGTATCATGAACCTCCTCTATATGTGTTTTCATATCCAAGAGTATCACACATGTATATATATATATATATATTAAAACAATACTTGTTGGTAATTTTCCAAATAAAATAAAAACACCTCTCCTAAGAGAATTTACCATTTTATTTTATAAACACTACCCCTCAGGGAATTTACCATAATATAAAACTGATAAAATAATTAAAAAAATCTTGGATGAATGCCTAAAACCACCAACACTACCCATGCACACCCACCCTTTTAGGATCGATCTACCAACTGGGCACCCCCAAGAATCTTCTAGGTCATAGAAAAATAGAGGCACCCTCATATGAGTCCTCAGTCCTAATTAAGGTATAAGTTTAACAATTAATACTCTAGGTACATTGCATCCCACGACATCACCATTAGATTTACATGGTGTCACTATCCACATGGGGTTGTCCATAGTAGAAAGAGTGAAATAGATGGCACATGAACCATCTTGTTTATCAAGATATATATTATTCGGCCCGCTCATCGAACCTATCATACAAGACATTTGGTTTATCCACCTAGTATAATAATGCTACAAGGGTACTCACATGGACTAATATGGACATACATCTCAAATCATGTCACGAATATATGGGAGGTGGCCACAATTTCTTACCCAAAGGCCAATAGTTCATACTAAGATCATAGAGGTTCACCACCCTAATATGGTGAAACACATGTCACCTTGCATATAATCAAATTTATAAACTATTTTATTTTTATGAAGGACCACATACCTTAATCGAAACTATTCCATTATATTTCTAGGGACTGAAAAATCTACCTAGCATGACTACATTCATTACAATATTTCATCAATACCAAATCCTCTAACTCATGCTAACAATTACAAACATCAATAATTTATTATTTATAACATTTATAATTTATTAAAAATTTTAAACAAAAACTTTATAATAACAACCCCCCCCCCCCCCCACATACACACACACACACATACATCATCATCATTGTGCTATACCAGAACCAAATCCAATTGTCTGTGAGTTGTCCACAATAGACCCTCGACAACAAATGTGTCCAAATTCCAAAGTGTTGGAAACATTACCAAAATTATTTTAAATTTATATAAAAAACCTTAAATAAATCTATGGTTTTATGTACGTTTTACTATTTCATTTATGGATGTAGATGGATGTAATTAGAATGCTTCCTCTAGATAGGATGCATAAAAATACAAAAGGATTCATCTGATTTTACCATACTTTGATTAAATAATCATAAAGACCGAAATCCAAAAATCAATGAATTATCTTGAATAATGTGGGAAGTTGATACGATAAAGTGAGGGGAACCATATATTAGTATACAATAGAAATCACCAACAAATAGATCATTTACTCAGATGAGAACCCAATATGGGAGGTAGAGAGCTCCCATGGAAGCATTCCCAAAATAGTGGGGGTTGAAGGGGGTTGAAACCTCAAAAATCTCATAGAATTTTTTTTTTAATTTCATCCTTTAAAATATAAATACCTATTTCAGTATGGATTTATCAGATGGCTGGTGGTACCCCTTAATGAGGGGGAAACAACTAGCCAGTAATTGACTAGCCGGTGGATTTTACAAATTTCACTACTGTATCCTGGACACCTAGGGATACCTATGACATCCACTTGTTCTCCATGGAATACGATTGATCCTTATTCCACATCCAAAATAATATGTTTGAGCTACCCCTGTTCCCATAATTTTATTCTAATATATGAAGAATAATTTGACCCATCCTATAATGGAATTTTTTAAATATCTCTTAAAAATTTCATTCTCATACGAACAATAAGATATATAAACTCCCCATGATTACAATTCTCATCCCTATGAATTCACAGTGGTCATTAGACCATATAACACAACAATCCATGATCTCCAAAACAAATCCAAATGTCCATGTTCAATTCTCCAAATCTAGATACTCTACAAACAAACCTTCAAATCAAGGTGCTCATAACACAAAAACCCGGTCCAACTATCATCATAATTTTTAGAACACAAAGATGGAACTCACCATAGCCTATCTATCTTGAGTCATTTTCACTTCATCATCCAATTCATCATCTAGACTATGGTTCTCCCCACCAATGGACTTATCTCATAACATCAAATTCTGATGCCTTGTAACATTCCCTTTTGGAAATTCTTATTGGAACTCTACACGTTCATTCATATACTTAACCTGATATAGTTTACAATAGAATACACTCAAACTTCTAAGAAAACATGTTTCAACGCTAGAATTACCCAATGTTCTCAACTCTCAACAAAAAACCAATGGGTCTCACTCCCCACACATGAGGTCCCTGAACAAGACAACTTCCAAAGGAAATACTTTTCCTGTAACACCTCAAGCTTCCACGGTATGTTTCCCTTTGAGTAATGCAATAGCTTTCATTATACGCAACTTCGAGATTCTAACACACCACGATCAATCAAAGTAGCCATTATGAATAGTAATACCCACTTTTTGAAATTTTATACATTTTATCATTCAAAATTTACTTCATTTTTGGATTCAAAATATCAAAATTATCCTAGGGTGAAATTTTGGTACTTTTTGGAAAACTTTTATATTTTGATGAATAGTGAAAATTACTAAATTTTAATTAAAAACATCTTTTTTAATCAAAATAATTAATAGTGATAAATTATTAATTTGAGTGGTTTTATAGTATATTTAGAATATATTTTTACCATTTAATACAATTTTGGTCATTGGACATAATTTCACAATTAAACCGGACATAAACAAGTGTCAATCTTTTGATAGTTGTTATATCTTAAAAACATGCTTTTTGTTTTGACAGCGGGAATTAATTTTAAATTAGTTTATGCCACTTCTGTGTTTTGAATTTGGAAAATTGGATTCCATATTTGGAATCAGGATTTCTAATTTTTTTAAATAGGTAACTTTTATTTGTAGACATTTTGAATAATTACTTCGGTAAATATTTTATTTACCACGGTTAAAGGGTAAATCTGGTAAATAAGGGTAAAACAATAATATTATAATAATAATTAAATACCCTAAAATCTGTTATAACCTTATTGGTGGAGACATTTCCGACCATGGCCGTCTTTGGGTAGATTATGGGACCCCATGGAACCACTTGTAGGTGATAGGGACACTTTATATTAATTAAGTTTAACTAAATACAAAAATGACATAAGCTTATATCTTTTTGAAACAAAAAATATTACATAGGGTTATATATGTTATATTTTCGATTATAAATATTAATTAGAAATATAAAAATATTTATTAAATAATTATAATTTATTTATAATTTTTAGACATTGAAAACGTAAAAATATGTAAGACACAATAATGATCCAATATTTTCCTTATTAATGAAGGAATCAAATGATTGGTATTATAAATGTCAAAATAAATATAAATTGAACGTTTTGATGACATAAACGAATTTTATTGGTTAATATGACATGTTGGGATTTATTAAATGAATTTGGTTAGAATTAATAAAGTTTTTTAGACTTTAAAAGAAATCAATTATTGAGTAGTGTCAAAATTGACATAAATGAGTTTTTAAAAAAAATATTATATTATTGATTTATATTCTTTTCCTAAAAATATAAGATTAGGGCAAAGGACTTATATAAATATTATTTTATCAATAATTTACCATTTGGGGGTCTCTTTGATGTATATAGTATGTTTATTAACTATATATTATAAAAATACATTGTGACACGGTAAGTGTTAAACTAATTAACCAAGAGTTAAAACTAAAAGATAAGGTTAATATAATGACCCAAACCTGTCTAAAATATATTGGTTGAATGGATTTCGACCCATACCAACCTTATACTTTGAATAATCGACTTTGGATCCATTATAAACCGAATATGATTTTATTATAAAATAATACTTTAAGTTTTTTCTAAAGAGACCCTCACCCCTCTTATAAAAGAGCAATCCCCCTTCTCATTAATTCACACCTTCAAAGCCATTTGGATCATCCAAAATCTGCCCAAATATCCTCCCAACTTCCCTCACTTCATCCTAGAGTCCTTATTGTGATCAGAAATCCAACCTAAGGAGCCCTTTTGATCAAATCAAAAGGAAGAACCCGAAGAAGAGGTAACGTCTTCACCACCCTCTTTAAAGTTCCTTTCTTCTTCAAATTCTTCTTTACTTGTTATTTCCATTATAAAATAATAAATCTAGTACCATCTATATACTGTGATGTTATTATAATTATGGAACAATCAAATTCATTATTCTATCCATCCCTTGAATGACATGTCACCATACGTGCGTACGGACGGCCTACCGTCTCCACGTTGTGGTGTAATTGTTATAAAATATACTATTATTTATATGGGTATAATAATGATGTATAATTCATGTAAATAATAAATATAAAATGATAATTATTCTATATATATGATTTACCATCCAATTATATATTATTTTTAATATCAAAAGAATGATATTGTCACTTGTGCGTACGTACAGATTACCGTCTCCACGAACGCGATGAAATTCATTCCCCGTCGTATCCATTCAAGACTAAATTTTATTAGATGATTAAAAATAATATTTAAGGACTTAATATCATTCTGGATATGATTATGATACAACCTATCCATAAAAATCACGGATTATATAAAATAAAACGAGTAAGTTAACACCCAAAACGATGATAATACTAAGATTTTATTAACAAAGCGATGTTAAAATATCATATATGATATCATGTTAATATATATGATTATTTAATAATTCAATAACAATTATTTCACCATTATATATGAGTTTAACCTACCATCAACCAAGGAAAATTACATGTTAAGGTTTTATTTCACAATCTCTTCATTATACGAGGTTGTTTATACGTAATTATCTACTGGAACCTCTTTATCATCCACATCCATGTTTCTTAAAAATGTATTTCAAAACATTATTACTATTTTACAGAATATGGGCTAAAGTCATTTATACCCTTCTTTGAATTTTTATAAGAAATTTATAAAGGAATCTTTCAGTCGTCTTCCAAACAAGGTCCTTTTTGACCTTTTTGACAAAATTAAGGTAAGAATGTCTTTTTTTAACATATATGGCGGGTGCGGCTATTTTCTGCCATTATAAAATTGTTGAAGCTTCCCTTACAATCTTATAAGAATATTTTCAAAATAAATATTTTATTTATGTGACTCTTAAATGATTTCAAAATATAAAGAGATATGTATCTAAAACATGTTTTGATTTCATCTATGTCAACATCCTTTGGTGGATTTTAAGTTTATTTGAAGTTTATTTATTATGATACAAGGCATCTATATTTTGTTGATGTTTTTGTGATATGTTTGACTATGGATGTGCTATTTTTATACCATTCATTTCTTATGGTTAAATAATTGAAATTTCGTATGCTATTTTTAATACGAATGTTTATGATATTTTTAAACCTTTTCATATGAGGAATGTATTGGACTTAGTAAGTGACGGGTAGAGCCCGCTATAGCTCCTTGATACATCGGTAGGTCTCATGAGACAACTAGAAGTGGAATTGGATGAGGCCCTTTCCCAATTTGATTTATTGTTTTGGCCGAGGTCTTAATCATTTTAGACGTATGGGCCGACTCCTTGAAAAAATGTTTCAGAATTTCAAGCATTATACATTCCCTCATTATGGAAATAATATTGATTGTTCATTTGGTAATTTGACTAGTAGAATACCCATGATAATGTTTTATTATGGCATTATTTACTCAACTCATAATCTTTCCATAAACGTATTCATTTTTATTATTGGTAAAGGCATGTGGTTTACAATTATTTACCATACTTAATATTTATGTCATTTTTTGTTGTATTACATACCCTTACTAAGCGTTTGAGCTGACCCCTTTCTTATATTTCACTTTCCCAGGATATGAAGAAGTTAGTTGTGAGTGACCTGCAGGCATAATCTAGGAGGCTTGGATGCTTCTAATGAAATATATTATTGTTGTATTTCTCTTCAAGATGTAAAGTAGATCATATGTATGAATCTTTTTTCCAATAATAGTAAACTGATTGGTATTTTGAGATATGAATTCCTTGTAATCATGCCAATGTTATGTAATAATTCACCGACTGTGGGTAACTGGGGTCGGGGCATTACAGTTGGTATTAGAAAAAGTTTAGTATAAACCTTGGAAACTAGATTTAGATAAACTCTGATTAGAGAACATATCCCTAAGATAGACTTTGAGGATTTGTATAGAAGAACATCCTAGAATTTTGGTATTTTAGAGATTTTGTGAGTATTCCGAGCTATACATCTCTGTTTGGATACGAACAGGTAGAGGTAGCTCTAGCACAGATGTACCTAGGGGTAAAACCGGAAAACACCGCTTTGAACTTGACTCGAACGAGAACTGGTGCACGACAACGGGCCTTGTTGCACTCTTGGTTATGACACTCCCGGGGGATATTCTCAGGATAATTCTCATTTTCTTTACCAACCATTCTAAAGTGTTATGAGTACATACTTCTCAAAGAAAACTTTTTTATGATTATGGATTATATCCCTAAACTGTTGAATTTATGTTAAGTGTTTGAGAAGTTTTGACTTATATATTTAAATTCATAAACTAATCTAGTTTATTCCATTATTTAGAAATGGCGCCTAGTGGAAAGAATGGAAACTGTATCAACGCACGCACTCCATGTAAGGATTTCCCTCATGTTCAAGATAATTATAGAGGAACTAGTGATGCAACTAGTACTGATCAGCTTATCACCATTCTGAGACAACTCACTCAGGTTATGAATAATAACCTTACCCATATAGATCACCCAGATCCACAGCGTGGAGGATCAATGTTAGATCGCTTCATGAGTCAACAACCACCAATATTAAATGGGATTACAAATCCCATAGTAGCTGAGCAATGGATAAATTCCTTAGAGAAAATATTCCATGCCTTGGGGAGTAGTGAAAGGGAAAATGTTTTCATGGTAGTTTATCACCTCACTGGAGATGTTGATCAATGGTGGTCATTGATACAAAACACGAAGGAAGATGATGAAGTATGAGATATGGAATGGAGGGATTTCAATGATCTATTCTTAGAGAAATATTTTCCTCGAGACCATCGAGCGGATATGGAAAGGCAATTTCTGAGTCTGAGGCAAAAAGAGGATGAGAATGACGCAAAGTATGAGGCTAACTTTAAAATGTTAGAGAGGCATGTTGCTGAATATATACGTAACCCAAGGTGTAATATTGACCATTTCTTTGATGGGTTAAAACTATTTATCCATCGAAAATTAGTCTCGTAAACCTTTTCATCATACGAAGATATTGTCTCATCTGATATCAAGACAAAAAAGGAATTCTCTAAGTCTTATGACTTTAAATCAAAGCAAGAGAAGAAGAGATCTGCTGAACACTCTGGGAAAGGAAATAAGGAAACAGGGAAGAATGGTAGAATTGAATTTTCACCCTTTGATAATTGTGGAAGGAAGCACCATGGTGCCTGTCTAAAAGGAAATGGAGTATTCTAAAAATGTGGACAGAAAGGCCATCTAACTGGTGATTGTAAAGGAAAGAAAGATACTACCAAGGTGTAATGCTACAATTGTAGGGATATAAGACATTATGCAAATGAATGTCCTAAGCGTCAAGAAAACTTACCTCAGAAAAGGCCAAGGGTCAAGGCCAAGCTTATGCAATCACTATTGCTGAGGTTGAAGCCCTTAAAGACATGGTGGTAGGTAATTTAATGGTTTCCTCAAGTTTAGAAAATGCATTATTTGATTCTGGATCATCACATTGTTTCATATCTTCTCAGTTTTCTAATAAAATTAGATATTTCTAATTTGATTTAACGAGGGAGTTTTCAGTTAAAACTCTTAAGGGATGTATCATTGCATCAATTTTTTGTAAATCAGTCCCCATTAGAGCACATAAATGCTCTTTATTCGCTGATCTCATCATCATACCTATGATTGAATTTGATATAATCCTCGGTATGGATTGGATTTCGGACCACGATGTAAAGATTTATTGTAAGAAGAAGGAGGTTACGATTCTTGATGATGATGATAAGGAACACCTTATCTTTAGTGCAGAATTTTCACCACCTAATTCTTATCTAGATCCACCCCCAGTAGCTCAACTAAATTCAATTATCAGGGATGAAGAGAATGAAATAACTATGGGTGAGGAAAGGAATGTTCAAATAGAGGATATACCTGTTTTGAGAGAATATTTTGATGTGTTTCTAGATGATTTACCTAGACATCCTCCAGAACGAGAAGTTGAGTTTTCCATTGATTTAATTCCTAGTTCATGGCCCATATCAAAAACCCCTTATAGAATGGCCACTATGGAATTAGTTGAACAAAAGAAACAACTGAAGGAATTGAGTAATAAGGGATTTATTCTCCCTAGTGTTTCTCCATGGGGATCCCCTATCCTTTTTGTTAAGAAGAAAGATGGATATATGAGGTTATGCATTGACTACAGGGAGATCAATGCTATAACAATAAAGAACAAGTATCCCCTGCCTCACATTGATGATTTATTTGACCAACTACATGGAGCTCAATAATTTTCAAAGATTGACCTTCGATATGGATATCATCAGTTGTGTGTGAACAAGGAATACATTCTGAAGACAGTGTTTCGAACCCGGTACGGGCATTATGAGTTTACAGTAATGTCTTTTGGGCTGACTAATACACCCTCTGTATTCATGGATCTAATCAACAGATTTTTCAAGGAATATATTGATGAAATTGTAGTGGTATTTATTGATGATATCTTGGTATAATACAAAAGCTAAAAATATCATGAAAATCACTTGAGCATTATATTGAAGACTCTGAGAAGACATAAATTATAAGGGAAGTTTAGCAAGTGTGAATTCTGGCTTTAGGATATTTCTTTTCTAGGCCATATTCTCTCTAAGGATGGAATCTTTGTTGATCCTTCTAAGACCAAGTCAATCCAAGAATGGCCATCACCAATGAGTATAAACTAGGTACACAGATTTATTGGTTTTTCGGGTTATTGTCGATGTTTCATCCAGAACATTTCCCGGTTGGCTAACCCACTAACAAAGCTCACATGTAAAGGGGTTAAATTTGTCTGGAAAAAAGAGTGTGAATAATTTTTTGAAGAACTGAAGAGAATATTAGTCAATTCTTCTATATTGACTCTACCATTAGGGAATGATGAGTTCGTTATTTATAGTGATGCATCGAAGAAAGGTCTTGGTTGTCTCCTTATGCAGAATGATAGAGTTATTTCCTATGCATCACGACAAGTGAAAATTCATGATCAAAACTATACTACTCATGATATTGAGTTAGTTGCTGTAATATTTGCTTTGAATATTTGGAGACACTATCTCTATGGTAAAAATTTGAGATTTATACAGATCAAAAGAGTTTGAAATATATTTTCTCACAGAAAGAGCATAACATGAGGAAAAGGAGATGGATTGAACTACTCAAGGATTATGATTGCATGATACACTACCACCCGGGGAAGGAAAATAAAGTGGTAGATGCTTTACGTAGAAAGTATCATGGAATTTTGAACAAGATGAGAGTAGAAAAGGATCCTATATACATGGATCTAGTAAAGATGGATATATGAATCACCATGGAAGGTGAAACATCAATACTTTTTCAAATGGTTTCCAAACCATCTTTACTAGAAAGGATAGAGAGTTCTCAGACCGGTGATGAAGAGTTTCAAAAGAAGATTAAAACAATGAATGATGGGAGATTTAATAACATTGTGTATGAAGATGGAATTTTGGAGTTTGTGAAGAGACTTTGTGTTCCAAATATACCTGATCTAAAAAGGGAATTGTTGGATCATGCACATAGTTCCAATTTATCTATACACACCGGGAGCACCAAAATGTATAGAGATTTAAAGGAACATTTTTTGTGGGACAACATGAAGAGGGAGATTGCTGATTTTGTGTCAAGATGTACGGTATTTCAACAAGTGAAAGCTAGAAGCAAATAGCCTGGAGGAGTCATGCAACCTCTTCCCATACCTGAGTGGAAATGGGATAATATTACGATGGACTTCATCATGGGGTTACCAAAGACTCCTAGAAGGAACGATGCAGTATGGGTCATTATTGATCGTCTTACCAAGTCAGCACATTTTCTTTCTATAAGAGAAGATCTACCACTTGTACATCTAGAAAGACTATATATTAATGAAGTTGTGAGACTTCATGGAGTTCCCCTATCGATTTTCTCGGATCGTGATCCATGTTTTACGTCTAGATTCTAGAAAAGTCTTCAGAAGGACTTGGATACTGAACTTTGTTTGAGCACTGCTTACCACCCTCAAATAGTTGGTCAATCAGAATGGACTACTCAAACCTTAGAAGACATGTTGAGATCATGCTCACTTGACTTTCAGGGTATGTGGGATCAATATTTACCTCTGGTGGAATTTTACTATAACTATAGCTTCCATTCAAGTATTCGGATGGCACCATAGGAAGCGTTTTACGGAAAGAGATGTCACACACCAACCTGTTGGGATGATGTTGGTGAAAGAAAAATTGTTGGCCTGGAACTAGTGGAGGAAACGATGGAAAATGTAAAGGTAATCCAAAACCACATCAAAGCACCTCAAAGTAGGAAGAAGAGCTATGCCAATAATCGAAGGACGGATTTTGAATTTCATGTAGGAGATCATGTTTTCTTGAAGTTATCTCCATAGAAGGGAGTTATATGTTTCGGTAAGAAAGTTAAATTGAGTCCTAGGTACATCGGACCATTTGAAATTCTAGAACGAGTTGGGGTTGTAACTGAACCATTGGTAATGCCTCCAAGTCTCTCCAAAGTTCACGATGTGTTCCACGTATCACTGTTGAGAAAATACATGCCTGAACCAATGCATGTACTCACCTATGAGGAATTAGAACTATAACTCGATGTATCTTATTGTGAACAGCCAGTCCTGATTCTTGATATGAGAGAAAAAGTGCTGAGAAACCAGACGACTCGTCTGTTAAAGGTTTTATGGAGAAACCACAAGATGGAAGAGGCAACGTGGGAACCCAAGGAACTTATGGTGAAGAACCACCCGAGTCTTTTTATACAGTAATTTTCTAGAAATTTTGAGGAATAAATTATTTGAAGGATGGGAGAATGTAACACCCCAATCTTCCACGGTACGTTTCCCTTTGAGTAATGAAAAAGCTTGCATTGTACGCAACTTTGAGATTCTAACACACCGCGATCAATTAAAGTAGCCGTTATGAATAGTAATACCCACTTTTTGAAATTTTATAAATTTTATCTTTCAAAATGGACATAATTTTTGGATTCAGAATATCAAATTTATCCTAGGGTGAAATTTTGGTACTTTTTGGATAACTTTTATATTTTAATGAATAGTGAAAATTACTAAATTTTAACTAAAAACAAATTTTTTAATCAAAATAATTATTAGTGATAAATTATTAATTTGAGTTGTTTTAAAGTATATTTATAATATATTTTTACCATTTAATACAACTTTGGTCATTGTACATAATTTCACAATTAAACCGGACATAAACAAGTGTCAATATTTTGATAGTTACTATATCTTAAAAACACGCTTTTTATTTTGATAGCGGGAATTAATTTTAAATTAATTTCTTCCAATTCTATGTTTTGAATTTGGAAAAATGGATTCCATATTTGGAATTAGGATGTCCAAATTGTGTAAATATGTAACTTTTTTTTATACATTTTGAATTATTACTTTGGTAAATATTTTATTTACCATGGATAAAGGGTAAATCCGTTAAATAAGGGAAAAAAATATTATAATAAAAATAAATTACCCTAAAACGTGTTCTAACATTATTGTGGGATACATGTCCGACCATAGGAATCTTTGGGTCGATTTTGGGACCCCATAGAGCAACTTGTAGGTGATAGGGACACATTATATTAATTAAGTTTTAGTAAATACAAAAATGACATAAGCTTATATCTTTTAGAAATATAATTTTTACATAGGGTTATATATGTTATATTTTCGATTATAAATATTCATTAGAAAGATAAAAAAGATTTCTTACATTATTATATTTTATTTATAATTTTTAGACATTGCAAAAGTAAAAATATATATGACACAATAATGATGGAGTATTTTCCTTTTTAATGAAGGAATCAAATGATTGGTATTATAAATGTTAAAATAAATATAATTTGAATGTTTTGATGACATAAAAGGATTTTATTGGTTAACATGACATGTTAGGATTGATTGAAGTAATTTTTTCAGAATTAATAAAGTTTTTAAGACTTTAAAAAAAATCAATTATTGAGTAGTGTCAAAATTAACATAAATGAGTTTTTAAAACAAATATTATATTATTAATTTATATTCTATTCCTAAAAATCTATGGTTCGGCCAAATAACTTATATCATTATTGTTTTATCATTAATTTACCACTTAGGGGGTCTCTTTGATGTATATAGTATGTTTATTAACTATATATTATAAAAATACAATGTGACATGGTAAGTGTTAAACTAATTAACCAAGAGTTAAAACTAAAAGATAAGGTTAATATAATGACCCAAACCTGCCTAAAATCTATTGGTTGGAAGGATTTAGACCCATAAACACCTTATACTTTTAATAATACAATTTTTATCCTTTAGAAACCGAATATGATTTTATTATAAAGTAATACTTTATGATTTTCCTAAAGAGCCCCTCACCCTTCTTATAAAAGGGAACTCCCCCTTCTCATTAATTCACATCTTCAAAGCCATATGTCTCGGCCAGACTCTGCCCAAATATCCTCCCAAATTCCCTCAATTCATCCTATATGCCTTAGTTTGATCATAAATCCAACCTAAGAAGCCCTTTGGATCAAATCAAAATGAAGAACCCGAAGAAGAGGTAACGTCTTCACCACCATCTTTAAAGTTCTTTTCTTCTTCAACTTCTTCTTTCCTTGTTATTTCCATTCTAAGATAATAACTCCTATACCTTCTATATATTGTGAGTTTATTATAATTATGGAACAAACAAATTCATTATTCTATCCATCCCTTGAATGACATGTCACCATACGTGCGTACGTACGTCCTACCGTCTCCACGTTGTGGTTTAATTGTTATTCAATATGCTATTATTTATATGGTTATAATAATGATGTATAATTCATGTGAATAATAAATATAACATGATAATTATTCTGTATATTTGATATACCATCCAATTATATATTATTTTAATATCAAAATAATGATATTGTCGCCCGTGCGTATGTACGGATTACAGTCTCCACGAATGCGATGAGATTCATTCCCCATCGTATCCATTCAAGATTAAATTTTATTGAATGATTAAAAATAATATTTAAGGACTTAATATCACTCTGTATATGAGTATGATACAACCTATCCATAATAATCACGGCTTATATAAAAGAAAACGAGTATGTTAACACCCAAAACAATGATAATACTAAGATTATATTAACAAAGTGATGTTAAAAGATCATATATGATATCATATTAATATATATGATTATTGTATAATTCAATATCAATTATTTCACCATTATACATGAGGTTAACCTACCATAAACCAATAAAAAGTACAAGGTAAGGGTTTATTTCACAATCTCTTCATTATCTGAGGTTGTTTATACGTGATTATCTACTAGGACCTCTTTATCATCCACATCCATGTTTCTTAAAAATGTATTTCAAAACATTCAAACTATTTTATAGAATATGGGTTAAAGTAATTTATACCCTTGTTTGACTTTTTATAAGAGTTTTATAAAGGAATATTTTCATCGTTTTCCAAACAAGGTCCATTTTATCCTTTTCGACAAAATTAAGGTAAGAATTTCTTTTTTTAACTTATACGGCGGGTGTGGCTATTTTCTGCCGTAATAACATCATCGAAGATTCCCTTAAAAGATTATGAGAATATTTTCAAAATAAATATTTTCTTTATATGACTCTTAAATGATTTTAAAATATAATGAGATATGTCTCTAAAAAAGGTTTTGATTTCATCTATGTCAACATCCTTTGATGGATTTTAAGTTTATTTGATGTTGATTTATTATGATACAAAACTTCCATATTGTATTGATGTTTTTTGTGATATGTTTGACTGTGGATGTGCTATTTTTATACCATTCATTTATTATGGTAAAATTATTGACATTTCGTATGATAGTTTTAATACGAATGTTTATGATATGTTTAAACCTTTTCATATGAAAAATGTATTGGACTTAGTAAGTGATGGGTGGAGCCCGTTATGGCTGCTTGATGAATCGATAGGTCTCATGAGACAATTAGACGTGGAATTGGTCACGACCCTTTCATAATTTGATTTATGGTTTTGGCCGAGCCCTTAATCATTTTAGACGTCTTGGACGAGGCCTTGACAAAATGTCTCAGAATGTTAGGCATTATACATTCCCTCATTATGGAAATAATATTGACGGTTCATGTGGTCATTATACTAGTAGAATACCCATGATTATGTTTTATTATGGCATTATTTACTCAGCTCATAATATTTCCATAAAAGTATTCATGTTTATTATTGGTAAAGGAATGTGGTTTTCAATTATTTAACATGCATAATATTTATGTCATTATCCGCTGTATTACTTACCCTTACTAAGCATTTGAGCTCACCCCTTTCTTATGTTTCATTTTCCCAGGATATGAAGAAGACAGTTATGAGTGACCTATAGGCATAATCTAGGAGGCTTACATGCTTCTAATGAAATATATTATTGTTGTATTTCTCTTCAAGTTGTAAAGTGGATCATATGTATGAATCTTGTTTCCAATAATACTATACTAATCGGTTTTTCAAGACATGATTTCCTTGTAATCATGCCAATGTTATATAATAATGCACCGAATCTGGGTAACTAGGGTCATGGCGTTACATGTCCAGTCCTGAAATAGATTTTTCACAAATAATTCAATGTAATTGATGTATTTTCTAGGTCACTAAATTATATATCACATAAAAACATCATTCATACCTCATTTGTCTGACCTTTCTCAAAAGTTCTCAGCATCCACCATCAACGCATTAACCAAATATCTGATTGTGATTCCTTTTCTCTGGAAGAAATCCTAGGATCATTCTAAACATTCTCACTATATCTCATGACTGAATCTTGGTGAGATTCCTAGGTTTTATTAAAACCCATAAAAACCACAATTATAGACGTATCTTATACTCAATCGACACTTGAATTAACTAAATCTACATCCTAAGCCTGAAGTTAATGCTTAAGACCCATTCCATGAAATACATAGAATTCACTAAGGAGTCTAAATGAATTTATCTCTATCTTCACCCCACCACCCCAATTCTAAAACGACCAGTTTCACAATTTTTATGACCACTATAACACAAGGGTTATTAAACCAAAATTTACATCCTTCTCCCCACTATAATAGTGACCTCATCATTACAATACTAAACCAAATTTTATATCTTCCTATCACATGAACTATATTCCTTTGAACATAATGGCGAGACATGGACACCCCACTCGTAAACAAGCACTAACATAACCCATTAAATTACAAAATATTTAATGTGTCAAGGTAATTCTATCCATGAAACCCATAGAACTCCATCTCGCAATGAGGTTCACCATCCCCGGTCATCCAATGGTGTACTTCCCAACTTATACCTCTCCTTGAGCGTAATTCTCGCTAGGATAGATCATCCTCACACATGTCTTGTTCCTCTGATCCAAACTCATCCTTAATTTCATTCCTTGATTCTTATTTCAAGGTCTAACTTAGATTGGATTCAATACCTTTCCTGAACTTGTCAAAATACCACCCCTCTCCATGGGGACATCAGAATTTCCACCAAAATCACCAAGCTACTAGGCCCCTAGTAAAGTCCTTAAGACTCTGTGGTAATCATCTCACAATGGAAACTCACTAATCCAAACTTAACAATTCCCTGTGGATCCACCACAGCCTACCTAAATATAATATCAAAATGAATGGGTGTATGTCTCGCACAACCCCATTATTGAATACTAACTCATGATCATGTGATTCACATGTCATCCAACTAGGATGACCATGATCAATATCATGCTAAACCCATCTAACCAAAATTCCTAGGAAATATTCTTCAAAATTATGCACTTCATATGTTCCACACTTAACCACAGTCTTAGACAGCATCCAATGTCATTCTAAGGTCAACAGGGTTAGGCACCTGAATGGTCCTTCCCTTTGAATCTATTCTTGATACCATGGTACTTTGCGTGCCTCACTTCCCAATGTGCTATCACTTAAGGTGTTTTCCTCCAAAACACTAATACATAACCATTATTATACCATAAACCTAGTAAATCCTGTTTTACATAAATATCATGCCCCGAGGAACATAACCTTGATTCAAATATTTAAAGTAAACAAAACTTTGGGATATCACCACTTTTGGGTTAGCTTTATAAGAAAAATAACTATCATACAACTAAGGTTCAATCAAAATATATAGGTATTCAGGTATCCTAGCTTTCCTGGCTTGTAAAGTCTCATAAAAAGGTCCACATCTCATGAAATTTCATCCATGCTCCCATATCAAAACTATATGGCACTAACCATGCCAAAACACTAATATTTAGGATCTCACATACACACATGAACCAGGAACCTCATGTCGAGTCACTAGCCAACAAGGAAACTGATTCTCATTCAGTATCATTATACATGACTTCCCCTAGAGAATCATTATCTCATTAGCCAAAGTTTCTAAACATATAACCATCCCATCATATATGATCTATTTAAAATAAGCATATCCATAAGGCTTGATTAGATATAATTTCATTCCAATATATATAGGAAAACCCCATAGTGGTTGTTACAGGAACATTAAATAACTGAACCTCAAAAAAAATAACCCAAAATGACTTCATCATTAGTTAAAAAATTTCAATCATATCGATTAGGATTTTATATGTCTCATACACCAATAGGATATAAAATCATCCTCCTCATCGAGCACCTCCCCATGGATCTATATGATCTTCTATTAGAAGTAATAATGTGTAAAATTAAAACTTGATAAGTAATATATTATGAAGTAATTACACCGTAAAACACTGTATGAGAACTTGTTAGAACTTCAAATATTATATCACTAGTATTTAGTGAAAATAGTACACTAGTAGGTCTATATATAATGGGGTTTCTCCATGAATGATATGATTAATGAGACACCTCTTACCTCTACAGAACGAGATTAAAAATCCATAACTTTTTTTTTATCAATAGGAGAATAATTGAAAATCTAAAAAATTATAATTTTAAATTCTCAAAACTCATTTATGTCACACTCGGTGAAAATAAAAAAACATATTAATGAAATAAAATAACATCAATCACATACCCATGGTAACCTGGACTTCCCCAGTGAAAGGTATTTTTAATACACCAGACTGAGTTTCATCACAAGATCTAACAAATCCCTATGTATCCAAGATTTTATATCCTAAAATATTAAGAAAAAATAAAATCAATAATCTAATAACACTCTATGATATCTCATCTTGGATCACTCCAAACAGTATTTGGATCATTCCACCATGTGACCTTAAGCACATTTCCCCATAATATAGTGGCTAGCGATTATCATTAGGGGTATATAAAGGTGTCATTGGATTTTATACACTATATATAAAAGTAATAAATACTGATAAGAAACAAAATATCATAAACATCAAATCATGTAGAAATAATAGAAAAATGAATAGAAAAATAAATAAAGAAAATTTATTATATAACATAATGAAAATCAACATTTTACTTGAATGATAATTCTCAAAATAAAAATTAACAAAATTTAATTCTCATGGGATCAATCATAAAAACATGAAAAATAAAGTAATAATACTTAGGATTTTCCCACGTTCTGATCTATCTTTTATCTTCATCTCCAAATATCCTCTCAGTTGTCCCACTAAACCATTAAAATCTTAATTCTAGGCCCAAGCCCTATATGTGTCTGCAATAGTCATGTGAAATATACTTCGATACCCATATGAAAATGCTTCTCGAGTAGGTTGTGAGTTAAAAACTTACTTATTCACCACCAATGTGGTCTTTTACTAACTGTTATATTCTATGAGATGTTCATGTTACATGCTTATAATAAACCAAAAATTTAATACACCAAAAAATATATAAACCGCCAATAGTACATGCTTCTACCTGATGTTAAAATTCTTATGAGTAAATTTTTTTAGAACATTCCAACCCATGTACCATGAATCATACCATTACTAACTGTTATGCCCCTGACCCCGACTGACCAAACATTTTTTGGCAAGTGTCGAGCTATATTTAAGTATGTCAAAATGATTGTGCCTCCGAATATAATAGACCTAGGTCTCACCTGTGTACACATAAATTAATATATATCACCCTCAAGAGAGTGTTATAATATAAGGAATAAGCCCATAAGTAACATTGACTTAGGTAATACTCCTCAAAATATCCGTACATCGTTCTAAAGAAATACCATTTCCAAATCCAATATATCCACACTAATATTAATGAATAACTCTTATATGGGAGTTTTCTCAACCAAGGGAATAACCCAGAAGTATTAAATACTACCCCTATGAGAGTTTTATTATATAGAAGTACCATATATATATAAATAAAACACCTCTTTGTGGTAATTTTCCATACATAAGAAAACAATTACCCCATGATCATTTTACATTAAATATTTTGAACACCTCCTCTTAGGGTTTTTACCATAACATAAAATAAATTGAATCATTACACAAGGGTTAGATAAACCCCTAAACCTAAAATAACTATACAAACACATATACCCACTCAAGATTGGTCTTCGAATGGTGCACCCCCAAGTGTACCCTAGGTCACAACATCATAGAGGCACATTCAATTGGGTAATATATCTTGTTTAAGATCTCAGATCAACACTAGGTTTTCTAGGGATGTTTCATTCCATGAAATCGTCATCATAATAACATGTCCTCACCGACCATACAAGGTCTACCATATATTCAATAGAAAAAGAGATTGACACTACACTATATCAGTTGTTAGGTCACTCACAGCTGGTCTAATCACCAACCTATCATCCATAGTAGATGGTCTATCCACCTAGTATAAAAATGTATCAAGGGATCTCACATAGTCTATTAGGGATGCCAATCTCAAATCTTGTCACGCCTATAGGGGGAGCTGGCAACAGTCTCATACCCAAAATAAAATAAGTTATACTAATCCCATTCTCACTTCTTAAGGTGTATAAAAATCATAAGGAATAATGATATAACCATTTAATCCTTCGGCCATCAATGGTTGAAGAAAAAAACGGCTGTCCAAGGGACCAAAATGCCTCTAAAGACCATATAGAGTCCACCCTAAATCATTTCACTTAATTAACTTAACTATTTAATTAGTTATCATTTTATTGTGTGATTTAATTCATTTAAAAATTTATTTAATTTAGATTTCAATCATTGTAAGATGGGGAAAACAAATTTCACCTTGCATATAATCAATTTCATAAACCTAAGGGTGTGTATAGTGGAACACCTAGCTCAATTGAATCTATCTATATAAATTTCTATGGGCCAACGACTCTTCCAAGGCCCATCTAAGCTTGACCAAGCCAAAATATATCCGTTATAAATATTAATTAATTCTTGAACCCCTAGATTATTCCAAAAAAGAAAAAAAAAATTAAATAACTAATTATAAAGATATAATTATTTAAAAAAATTAAACCAAAATTTCATAATCACCAAAACAAAACTTTATCACTACACCACGCCAAAACTGGATCTAATAGACTATGAGTGGTTCACAGTGGAACCCCTAAACCAACCCCGTCCAAACCCCTTGGTTCCATAACCATTAATATAATTATTTTAATATAATTTAAATAAAAAAGCATAAATAAATACATGGGGTTTCATACCTTTGATGATTTGATGGAAGTAGGTAAAAGGTTGTCATCATAGTACGTACTCTAGCAGGGTAACGTGAAAGTTTTGAAGGATTCAAAAAATTTCACTATCCCATGGTGAAATCATTATGATAACCTAAATCATAAAATCATAAAATCAATTTGAATAATAGGGGAAGCAGAGTGGATAAATTTAGCAGGACTCTTTCCTTGATCCTCTATTTAAATTTTTAAGAAACGGAGCTTCAAATTAAATGAGGGCCTAGAAGGGAAAAGAGAGATATCCACGTGGTCTCGTGATAAAAACGGAGGGGGAAGAGGGGGTATGCCTCTCAAAAACTATCAGGGTAAATTTAATAATTTCTCAATTTAAAAATCCCACTAGATATATAGTTTTGGTCTATTTGCTAGCCTATGACACCCTGTACAAGGAGCTTATACTAGCCAGTCAGTGAAACTTCAATTTTCATATCAGTCGGTCGACCACCTCAGGTTTCCTCTAACATCATCATAACATCGTCATACTAACTTAAACATAAATTCCATATCTAAAAACATTTTCTTGATCCAAAAAATATATCATAATTTCCTTCCAAACTCTAGATAACAATATTTCACATCTACTAATTGAAAGATTAAAATTTCTCTTAAGATTTTCATGCCTGTAAAAACACAAGACACTACAAGATATATAGTTGAGGAGATAAAACAAATATATTTATTATAGTGGTATATGATTCTAAAAATCATGTATTTTGGAAGAAATAGTTAGAGGAAAATTTGAATTATGAGATTTAAAAGATCAAATATGAAAACTTATAGAATCGATGGAATTTTATTGATTTCAATCATAAAATTGACTAATAAGACAAAATTATTAATGGCATAATCAACATAATGAAATTTGGATGTAAAAAATTAATATATTTTGAAGTTAATTTATTTTATAAGAGGTGAAAACTTGATGATAAAAAAAGGTAAATGACTCCTTAGATGAATATACTAATTCAAATTACTCTGGTAGTTATTTAGGTAATGGATAGGAATAGAGATACCCTTACAGCGCTTCTAGATTTTATTCAAAAATAATGATTTTATATGTAATGGTATGAAGTATTGATACATGATATAATAATATTAATTAAAATTTTAGGTATGGTGAGGGGTCGTATATTTTCATTGGTTTTAATTTTTATTTATATGATTTAATTCCAACGATTTTCTCATTTCAATAGAAATTATCACATTTTTTATAGGTGAAATTATATATATAATATAAAAATTTCTTAAAATAATTAAATTATTTGATTTTTGTTATAATTATAATTATATTTTCATTAAAAAATTATTATCTGAGGGTTTTTATATGTTTTAGATAGCATAGTGTGGAAATAGAAGGATGATTATCTAATTGATTATTGAAGATGTAAATGAAGGAATATGTAAGAGTTAATTAGTGAGAAACACAATTATGTAAAGGTTAACAGGCTATGTAAAGAAAAAATTAAAGGTTAACTGGATAAAAAATGGAAATATGCAATGTTTACATTACCTAAGCCCTTGATATGTATGTGATTTACCTCTGTCATAGAATTGGAAATCTTGATACATAATACTGACACTGGAAAGAAGAATAATGCATAATGGTCTCATCATAATTTTAAAGAATATATAAGTTTTATTTTTACTAATGTAAGGGTTATTTAAAATTACTTTTTCATAGACAATAGGAAGTGTAGTCAAATAATGAAAGTGAATTTCATATTATTTAAAAAATATAGAGAATAGCATGTAATAGGGTGCTGGGAGAGAATATTATAAACCAGTAAATGAGATGATTTCCCACATTCATGTGAACCAAAATAACCATAAAAATATTTCAAATCACTTTTGAATACTAAGGAGTCTTCATGAATATTAACTTATGTTTATGGGATTGACCAAGCTATATACGAGGAAACATGCAGTGAACTTTGGGGAAACATTTAAACCTCTACATATTTTTCTCAATCAGAAGGATATTTATATATTTCTGACCAAGAAGTGGGAGATAAGATCATGGATATTTAAATAATGTAATGTTATATATTTTGATAATATATTTAACACATTACAACTAGAACAATATATGGAATCTTGGTTGGTGAAAATAAAATCCCACTCTCAGTCCAGCAATGTAGAAACTATCTGATGTATGTGAAGAGTTATCAATGTTTATCTACTCCTAAAAATATTTAAATTTATTATTTCCTATATAGAGGATGGATTTTATATTCTCAATTCACCACCAATGTTTTGAAACATGTACCATGGTATTGTAATTTTATAATCGAGTTTGTTGTTTTATTTTATAATTTATTCAAAAGATTTTAATAAAATAGTTTTTTAATTTATCTTCTAATTTTATTTGTGTTCATACACTTATATTTTTAAAAAATCCATGATAGTGTAGTATCTAACCTAGGTATTTTCCTTGTGAGAGGATATTACGGTGTTCCCAGATTTAAACCCTTAATTTCTCAATGTTCATCTTCTATTTGTAATTATATAGGGGTAGTGTTGTGGGTTTTTGAAGTGATAATCCACATCTCCATAGATTTATTATAAAAATGATTCTATTATCAAATAAATATGTGTACCATCCCTTATCTTGATAATATCTTTAAATGTTTTATTTGATTTTGTTTGAGATTTAAAATTATATATGATGGATCTAAGGCTTTGAAGGTTTCACATAGTTGATTAAGGTGTTTTCAACCTACTTGACTATCAGAGGATGTGAGATATGATATGTCAAAGAGGTCTTCAAGTATTTTAAATTGTTAGGTTTAATTTAGTGAATTTATTTTATGTATAATGGTATGATATATTTAATTCAATTTAGATAATAATAAATGGATAATGAAGGAACTAGGGTAACCAAACCTAGGACCAAGAACATTTTTTATAACACCTGTATAAGCTCTTATTTATTTTCTCTAAATTTAATTCATTCTTCAAAAAAACCAAACCCCATATTTTCATTATATTCATAAAAATATAAACATGCCAAAAATATTACAAAGTTAAATAATGTCGAGTGATCCAAAACAGGCTCCTTTAGAGCTTACCCAATTCAACCAATGTATTATACTATGAGTAAAATAAATATTATTTTATATTTCCCTATGATGTTTTTGTTAAAAATATAGTATCATTTAGATGGGTACAACTGGATTACTATTTATTCTCTCAAATTATATAAAGAACAATTATTTCCTTTAAAATAATGAAAAAATGAAAAACATTTCTATTTTCAATGATGTAATAAAATTAAAATTATTTATATTATTAGGCATGTAATAACTACTAAATGGATTAAGAGAAGTTATATAGTTCAGGGGAAACCCAATTGAAAAAGATTTGTGGGGACATGAAGGAAATAAGGTAGTGGATGTCCTAAATGAGAGAATACCATTGAGCATCATATGTAGAGAAGATAGAGAAAAAAAATCTAGAAATAGAGAAGGAATAAATACCTTAAAATGATTTTTCAAGAAAAATAACCAATTAAGTAATAGAAGGAACAATTGGAACAAACACTATTGGACCTCACTCAATTGCTGTCAAGAGAGATCACTAAATTAGAACAAAAAATTTAGATACATGTGTGAGATGAATAACTTTAGGATACATACTAGATTATAGTTGTAGATAGTGACCTATAATATAACTCTCCCAAATTTTAATAAGCATCATTAAGAAAAACATCAATTCTCTATAGCCTTAAAAGAACACACCACATAGGTTGTTATATTTAGAGATAATTTTTTGAATATTTAACGCCTTCCTTAAACTCCAAAAATAGACTATAAGAGACACTATATAAAGAAGAAGAAATAAATGGTAGTCCAATATATGGATATAGGTTATTCCTACTCTGAGGTATTTCATATTTTTTGGAAATGAATTAAGTATTAACGACCACTGTTTTTATTTTGAGTTTACTCAGATAGACCATGGATTTCGATAGAAAGTGATGATGAAGAATGACATTCACCAATAGTGAAATTCATTAGTCTCCTTGAATATATCAAATATTATTTAGGGATAATAATGGTAATATGTCTTTCATAAGGAGATAAAGTTATATGTTAATCACATTGGGGGTGGAAATTTTAGATCTAAATTCATCTTGGATTAATTTTGTTAAATTTAAATTTGTTTATAATTACTCATCTTATATATTTGATGACAACCTATTTGATAAATCTAATGATATTAAAAGAAATATATGGAGGATGCGGAAGAAGTAGTAGAGGTCTCGTTCCAACTTCTACCCTAACTACGCATGTTTTGCCTCATTGTTAAGGGTTTGTACATGAATAAAATTTATCAAGGGTGTTGATGAAACTATTGTAAAGGGATCCACAATAAAAGTAAGTAAATTTGGCAGTCTCTATCAAATAAACATTGACTACCATCATAATTTTGATAATAGATAGTGCAACCTATATTTTTTTAGTAAAAACATAGTACCATCTTGGGGTTTTAAATGAATAATTATCTCTTTTATTTCCCTCTTTATGATTTTAATTATTTTTTCTTTAAAAAAATTCTCATGTTATTTTTTTTCTTTATAGGTTGGGGAAAGTGGAATTTTGAGCATAACTCCAACCACCACATATAGAATAAAATGAGGTTTAATTTATTATTGTTATTTAATTTGTCAGCTATATTTTATATACATGTACATTTTTACAAAATTAGAATGGGTAGTTATATTTTAGTGTGGGTGAGTGTATATTGTCACCATTACAAACTGATTATCATTATTTACCTTCACTCTTAATATATTTTCATTTTTATTTCAACATTTATTATAGGGAAGGGTATTTCACATAGGTTATATGGGGAATAATTTTCATGATGAGGGATGTGGGTTATGTGATTCATCATTTTATACATCTTAAAAGAAAATGGAATTACTCATTATCATCCATTTTACATCATTCTTCCCATCACATTCTCCTAAAAAACATAAATAAATAAAAATAAGAAAAAAGGAAAGGAATAAAAGTTGATGAGATTGAATTATTCTTTATGTTACCATTTTGACTCGTGTTCATGATCAAAAATAAAATGGAATGAATTTATATTTGTTAATTTTATTGGTTGAACCTATCATCCTCTATGGAAAAAATATAATAAGAAACATAAAATTAGATAATATATATAATTATATTATTTGGGTTTTATATTCAAGAGTCGGGTTATAAGTCTAACAAAGGTGAGTGTGGTTTAACATTTGTAAGGGGAATTTAGTGATAAAATTTCCATAATTTCACATGAATATTTCTATATTATATTTAGTAGTTCAAACTCATCTTTTTAGCCTTTGAATTTTATAATAATAATCCTACCAATCCTTACCCACTATAATTTACTTTCAAAAATACCTCAAAATTAATTACATTCTTATATCTCACAGTTTGGAGAAATAAAAATGTTTACAAGCCAATGGTGATACATTAATTTTTACATGAATGAGAATAACTTCATGGTGAATTTTTCTCGAGTGAACAGTTATGTGAATTTATATTTGAGGTAGGTTTTGATTATGTTATGGATAGTTAATTATGGTTGAAAAAATTTAAATTCTAGATAATTAAAGGAAGGGAAACAATTATTTATAAGTAATATATGATAGATTATATTTTGAATAAATTGATAATAATTCTCTCATTTTTGATTTTTATGTGGACATGACATGGATGTTTGATTATTGACCAAATGTGTGATATTTAAGTATGGGGGAATTTATATAGAATATATTTTAATATATTTACTTTGTAATTAAATTATTTAATTCTTATTATTTTCATATTTTAAGGGAAATTATAACATATTTAGTCTATATGTGTACTATGAGGTTTAATATTAAAATTTTTGAAATAATTATTTTAATTGGTTTTTTTAATGATTCAGATTGTTTCCATGTAAAAACATTAATTTGAGTGTGTTTCAATGTTTAAGTAAGCATAGTGTTGAAGCAAAATGGTGAATTTTTTGAAAATTATTAAATAAATTAACAAAGGAAAATATAAGATCTTATTAGAAAGAAAACCTATTATGTAAAGGTTAACAGGACATGACATGGTATACATAAATATTAATAATACATTAAAAGGAAATACAAAAGGGTTACACTACTGAATCCTTTGATATTTAAGTTATTTACCTTTATTGTGGAAGTCTAAATCTTGAAAAGTAATAGTGACTCTAGAAGAAAAACCATACATGATAGTCTCATAAGAATTATAAAGGATATTTAACTGTTATATGTACTTATGTAAGGGATAATTCAAATGAATGGTTTAAAATTAGAAGTAACATTAGTCTAAGATTTATATCTATGGGTTTTTTCCTTTTAAAATTTCATATAATGACGTGTGATAAGAGATGAGGATAAGATGTTCTAAACTCGTGAAAGTGATAATTACCCATAACCACACCAACCCAAATCACTATAAAACTCATCATAATAACTTCAATATGCTTATGATTTTTCAAGAATTTTAATTTTAGGCCATTTTTCACATCTATAGTTTTAAAAAAAATATTATGTTTTCGAGTGTAGAGGATACGCTACATCGAGCTTAAATGAACAACTAAATATTATTATTCAAATGTTACAATTATAAACTAGCTATTAGATTGATTGGTATGAAAAAGATTAACCAAATTATGAAAATAAATTATACACGTGTATATAAAATTATTTGACCAATTAATTATAAATTAATTTAAAACTCTTTTTAAATTAAAAAGGAAATGTTTTTTCTGAAAAACAATTTAAATGTGCACACGTGTGTTTTATACAAATAAATAAATAAATCACTTTTTATGTATTATATTAATGACATATATATATAATATAATATTCAATAAAATTCTTCAAATTCAAATTATAGGTTTTCTATTCATGATATAAGAATAAATCTAATTTTATGCATAAAAGAAGTATTTTTTAAAAGGAATTTTTGGTGCCTTTTGATGATGCACTTATTTTAAATATTGTTTTTGAAACTTTTATAAATTATATTTGACATAATAAACTTATTCAATGAAATGGTAATATAAAAAATTACATTAATATATTTTTTAAAATTATTCATTGATAGGTTTTGTGTTTTGGTGGATAGTGAAGAATAATAAATTTTAATGAAAAACAGTTTGTTCATAAAATTTATTTATAGTGATAAATAATATTTTTTAATTATTTAAAATTATAATTAAATTTTTTTTATCATTTAATCCAATTTATTTAATTTTAAGAAATTTCAATTTGAATTTTGATACAAAAATAATCAATCTTTTGAAGTGTTTTACTTTATAAACTCATTTCATCATTCCATCAATTGGATTAATTTTAAATTAATTTATAAAATTTATGTGTTTTAAATTTTAAAAAATAGATTACATATTTCAAATAAGAATGTAAAAATTTATTAAATGTGTCTCTTTTATTTTTGGACATTTTGAATAGTAACTTTAGTAATTTTTTATTAACATAGTTAAAGGTAAATTGGGTAATCAAGGGTAAAAATAATATTATAAAAATACTTTAACACTTTTCCTAATTTCATTGTATGAGTTGGTGTCAACCAAAATCATATTTGAGCTGAAATTAAAACCTTTGGAATTCACATGTATGAAATTATGACATTTATAATATTTTATTTAAAGAAAGGTCAAAGATGGCATTCTCATGTTTTTCTCAACTATAAAATTTTTAATATGGAGTTATATAGGGGATATGTTTGACTATAAATATTCATTTTAAATAAAAAAATGTTTATCTTCATCATGGTAATTTTTTTTACTATTTATGAAGTAAATAATTATCTTAAAGGATTACACAATGATGATGTAGTAATTGTTTAATTAATTGAAATATCAAATAAATGATGTCAAAATTTTGAAAATAAATAAAATTTGATATAATAAATATCGTCCAATAATTTTATATATTAATTTGACATTTTATTGATTATTTAAAAGATTTATTTCTACTATATCATGTTTTTATGATATTTTTAAAAAATTCTAGATATGGATACTGTCAAAATTGACTGAAATGATGTTTTAAAATAAATAATATTTTATTAGACGAACTAAAAATTATAAAAAACTAAAATTATGAAAACATATTTTTATAACCCTCAAAATTTTATCAATTACTCATTTATTTTTTATTTTTTATTTTATAGTAATTATATTAAACATCAAAGTGTAAATTCTATTATATCATGGAAAGATTTAAAAAAGTTAAATAAGGGTTAAAATAAAATGACAAGGATTGAAAAATAGTCAAAACATGTATAATATTTATTTGGTGAATTTTTTAAGACCCCACATAATCCTCAGTTCTAAATAAATCATTATTTAACAATTTTATAAATAATAAAAGTTTATATTAATTTAATATTTTGAAGAATTCCAAGAGTTCCCCTCCCCTCTCTAATAAAAGATCACCTTTTCTTCGCTTTTATTTACAATTCACAACCTATTATTTTTAGAAAATATCATACAAAATACATTCCTAGAATACCTAAACACATTATATAGATATTATTTTAAGAATAACACCACCCTTAGTAGTCTTAAGGTGTTAAGAAAAGTAGATTTTGTGAAAAAATGTATTGTTTTAAATTAAGTGTTTCTATTTTGTTTCATCATCCAACTCTTTCAAATATTCATAAACACTGATAAAATAATAAATACAATATAAAAATATACTTAGATGGTATTATTTTAATATCATCACATAAATCCATCTCCACTTCCATCAAATAATAAAAGAATTATCATTCTTGTGTACGGTTAACACCTGCCATTTGAACCGATATTATTCATTTTTCATCGTCGTCTCTAAAGACCAGTTATAATGATGTAATTAATGTTTATATGTCATATTAATAAAATAATTATCTATATTATGTATAATATAACATTTATGTTCTTACTTTTTCATATACAGAAAAATGACCACGTCTTTCATGCATACGTGTAATCTACCACCTCCACCTAGTGATGTGATTCATTTTTTATCACCACATCACCTAGATAATATATATAATGGTATTATAATGATTAATATGATATTATGATCACTATGGAAGGATAAATTTATACTTAAATACTTTCTATAATGATCATTTAAAAATTAAAAAGTTACTCATGTGTTTATACTGTTTTTCTTATATATGATTGTGGTGTAGTTGATTTTTCATATTCGTATTTAATGAATGGATTTAAAAGAATAATTGATATATAAAAATTTATTATTATTTGATTAATATTATTATAAATATGATTTACTTATTTCCACTGTGACTTTTGAAATAACACAAAATTCATTTTGGACTCAAGTACTGAATATCATCAAAACGTTCGACATGAACTTGAATAATTATGAAATTGTTATAATATGATAATAAGTGATATAAAATATATAATAAATGCTAATAAGGTTCTAGAAAATTAAATAGTTAACCTAATATTATTATTCAAGAATTTAACGATTTTACACGATGATTCGGACTCAAGGTAAGGGACTTCATCTCAATTTTCTTTCGTTGGGCCATATTTTGAAATTATGCATCTTTAATATATTATAATGTGTATATAACTTTACATTAACATTTTTTTCAATAATTTATTTATTATCATGATATCTAATTTTTTTTAAATTTTACTCTTTCATTTGGCATATTATTTAACTTATTACAAAGTAGTAATGGAATTATTATCCCAATTAACATTATTATATTTAAACTTATAATTCTTGATTATGCCATGCTGAGATTTTGTGTGAAATAACATTTTAGCATACTCTGTTTTGTTTCCAATTTTTTTGGATATAAAATGGGTACACATAATCAATTAATTTTATTATGTATCACTTCAATGATATAATATTTATAAGTAACTCTTTAATGGAAACATCATTTTAAGTGTTCAAAATATTTGTTTTCTAAATCACTATCATTCATGTCCATATTTTCAAAATGGTTTTTATGAATTTATTTATATCGGTTTGAATGTTTTAAAATGTTAATCATCAAATTTCTCTCAAATTGTTTAAAGTGGGATGGGACCCTTTGAATTAAAATTTTATTTTTAGTTGTTTTAAATGGGTCTTTAAATTGATTGGTTATTTCAATAATTTGATATGTTTTCTTAAGATTGAAAATGAAATTTTATGAGTGACATGTTGAAATTTTCAAGATGTTATTTTTTGGGATTATATAGTTTTACTTGAACATGTGAAGGGTAATTACATGATAAACCAATGATGGTTAGTACCATAAAAAGGATGTGTGGGTCTGTGACGGACCTCTAATGCATTAGGTATGGAAGTAGACCATATGGTTATTCCATTTGTAACAATGACATGTAAAGAAGTTGATCGCATTGTTATTAAATTATAGTAAAAAAATACCATGTTTCTGAAATATTATATTCTTTTGAATGAGTTTTCATGAAAGTCATTTAATTTTCATAGGGTAAAATAATGATAATTTTTATATGATGATCCCTTTTTCAGTGTAAAAAATATGTTTTTTTAGAAATTTTATTATTGGTTTTTAGGAGACTAATTATTTATTTTTTTATGTCCCTTACTGGTCTTTTTTTCTCATACAAATTTTTAAAATGATGTTAAAAAAATTTTATGGAAGAGTTGTGAAAAGAATGAGATCATGGGGAAAATGTATAGATATATCAACACAAAAAATCATGTTTTATTTTTAATGATTTTTGTTTTAATAAAAAATGGATATTTGGTATATGTGTTCAATTGAAATATATGATTTTTAATATGTAATAGTATGTTCTAATTCTATAAAACTCTAAACCTAAAAGATATTTGGGAAAAAACTAATTTACAGTTTTAAAATAATGAGAATATGTAATATTTATGGTTGTGTCCTTACATTTGGTATCAGGGAAAGGTTTAGACAACTTTAGAGATTATGATGTTTTCTTAAAATTTATTGATATCATCATGGAATTATAATTTTTAGGTTGATAATAAGTTCATTTCCTTAGAAAACCCATTTTAGGATTTTAGTTATAAACATTTAAGGTGACTAACGGTATTTATAGAGTATTTAATTTTTTATGTAATTCTGGGTTATTGGATTTTAGAATGAAAAATGAATGGTATGAGATAACCATTTATTTTAAGCCATATTAAGGTTATTTTGAATATTTTTCTCAAATTATATAATTTAATATTGATTATATTAATATAGTTTTAGAAACATGACAACCCATAAGATGGGTGACAATGTGTTGTGTATGGAAAGGTTGAAGAAATTAGACCCCTATCTAAAGGGTGATAATGATACATCACCTAACACTAGCCTACATGATTTCTTAGTTAGTATATAATTGTTTTTCTTTATTTAAACCTTCTAATGGATAAATGTAATGTTTATTTTGGGGTAGTATGTTTTATTGATAAGATGACAATAGAAATGATTTTGTGATTAAGAGATAAATGTAATATTAGAAGCTTTTCACTATATTATTACTCCAATAAGATTAACATGGATAAAATACCATGTGGATTTTGATAAATTTTAAGGATATTTGTTTAATGGGCTGTATTGAATTTTGGGTATTATTGTTGAATTTTGGAGAATAATGTAGTTTTTCATCATATAAAGGATTATTCTTTTAGATAATTATCTTATCATATTATAACCATTTTGATTTTGGTTAATTTTTCACAACAGGGTAAATAGATTGTTAATATTCAGTGGATTTTGAGATTCTATATAAGTAGATTCTAGTGATACAGGAGTGAAAAATTCATCTTAAATACTCATAATTGGGAGAAAAAGAAAATTTTTCGGTGAAAATTGATTAATGGATTAAATTATACTTGTAAAATAAGTATATTTCCTTATTTTATTAGGCTAAGTAGTAAAATAATTCCCCAAAAATGAAAAAAATCTTGAAATAAAAATTTCCTCCATTTAATTTTCGTTCTAAGAAATCGATGTCCTTTTTAACCCATCGCATATTTATGGTATTTTGATTGTAAAATTTCTCATGACCATGTTCTCTATCACTCACCATCTTAACATGGTAGTTTTTTTCTCTTACAAGTCAATGTTTTTCTACATGTTTTATCTCAAGTGATCTTTAAACTTCCCTTTCTTTATTTTAAAGTGGAATTCTCATTAATCCTTTTTTATGATGTTGGACTTTAATAAAGGTATTTTTAAAAGTCAAAACATTGTTACTAAACCTCAAATCAAAATTTTGTGGGTGTAATTTCTAAATGGTGTAATGTAACATCCCTTGTTTTTTAAAAAATAAATGCTATGTTTGATAGCGTACATGATATGTCACATTGAGCTTAAACAAACAACTAAATTTTATTGTTTAAATGTTACCAATATAACCAAAACGCTTGATTGAAAGGTATGATCAGTATTAACTGAATAATGGAAAAATGGTCCACACTGGTATATATAATTCTTTAACAAATTAATTATAGATGAATGGAAATCCCTTTTTATAATAAAAGGAAATGTTTTTCAAAAAAAACTATTTAAATTTTCACAAGTGTGTTTTGTACTAATAAATATACAAAACACCCTTTTTAGATTAGGTTAATTATATATATATACAATATTAAATCTAATATTTATCATTTTTCTTATGTTTTTTTTAGACATTATATAAGAAAAAACACAATTTTATGCATAAAAGTAGTAATTTTTTTGAAAGGTGGTTTTACTGCCTTTTGATAGAGAACTTATGTTAAATGTTATTTTTGACACTATTTTTAATTATATTCATCAAAATAACCTTTTTCTTTTAAATATAATATGAAATATGATTTTGGTGGAAATTTTTGTATTTTTTTGATAAGTTTCATGTTTTAATAAATCGTAAAAAATATTGAATTTTAATTGAAAACATCTTTTTCATCAAATTAATGTATAGTGTTAAATTATATTTTTGAATGGTTTAAAATTATAATTATATCAATGTTTTATCATTTAATCCATTTTATGTCATTTTAGTTAATTTTTCATTGAATTTAGATATAAAAACATTTTAATCTTTTGATGGTTTTTACTTTAAAACTCATTTTCTCTTTCCGTCAATGGGATTAATTTTTTTTAATTTCAACAATTTATGTTTTTTGAATTTTGAAAAATGGATTCCAAATTTAGATTTAGAAAGTCCAAATTTATTACATTGGTCTCTATTATTTTTTGACATTATGAATAGTAACTTTAGTAAAAATTTTATTAACCCAGTAAAAGGTAAATCGGGAAATTATGTGTAAATGTAATAAAATAAAATTACCCTAAAAATTTTCCTAATTTCATTATATTAGTGGCTGTTGAAAATAGCAATATGTGTTCTAAAATTATATCATTTGGAATCCACTTGAATAAGATTATGACATTTAAAATGTTATTTTTAAAGAAAATTTAAAGAGTGTTCTTTATAACTAAAAAGTCATCTAAAAGATAAAATATTTATCTTCATCATGTTAATTTATTTTTATTTATTAGGAAATAAATATTTACCTTAAATTCTTACACAGTAATGATGAACTAATTTTCTAATTAATGGAAATATCAAAGAAATGAAATAAAAATATTAAAATAAATATAATTTGATATAATTATTGCAATCCATGAGTTTTATAGATTAATTTCACATTTTTTTGATGATTTAAATTTTTTTGGTCGAGGATATCATGTTTTATGATTTTTTTAAAAAAATTCATCTAATAAATAGTTTCCAAATTGACATTAATGATATTTCAAAATAATAATATTTTATTAAATGATATAGAATTAATAAAAATTTATAATTTTTCCAACTAATTTGGATAAGTATACAAATGTCTTTAATGACTCATTTATTGGTCATTTTTTATTTTATAGTAAATATATTATCCCTCAAATTTTAAATTACATTATATTACAATAAAAATTAAACTGGTTAAATAAGGGATCAAACAAATTGATAAGGATTAAAAAATAGTAAAACCATGTCAAATTTTCATTGGAAAAATATATTTTTACCCAAAATAATCCTATATTTTAAATAAATAATTTTGGATCCATTTTTGGAAAAACAAAAATTATTTTATATTAATTTAAAATTTTCAAGAATTACAAGAGTGCACATCCCCTCTTTTATAAAACGGAACCACTTATTCTATGTTATTCACAAATAAAAACCCACTTAGTTTGACCAATATCTACCAAAATACCCTCATATATTCCCTATACATATTCTAGAGCTCTAATTTTAGGTAGAATTCCACCTTTGGTGGTCTTAAGGTGTTATGAAAAGCATATTGTCTGAAGAAAATTAATTATTTTTAATTACGGGTTTCTTTTTTTTTCTTATTCCAAAATATTCAAATAATCTTAAACAATAATAAATAAAGTATCATAGATATAATGAGATGTTATTATTCTAATATAATCACCTAAATCCATCTCAACTTCTATTAAATGGGAAAAGAATTATCGTTCCTATGTACGGCGAACAACCGCCTCGTGAATCGATATAATTTTCTTTCCATCACCATATCTCAAGACTCGTTATAAAGATGGAACTAAATTTTATATATTATATTAATGATATATTTATTATTTTTTAAATATAATATATCATTTATATAATTTCCTTTTTATACATCAAAAAATGATATTGTCGTTCCTGCGTATGTTTGAACAATCACCTCCATGAAGTGATGTGTTTCATTTTTTAACCCCACATCACATAGATGATATATATAATTACATTTTAATTGTTATTATGATATTAATTATATTATGATAATTATTTAAATATAAAATTATACTTACCTTTTTTATATAATGATCATTGAAAAATGAAAGTTCTACGCATGCGTATGTGCGGCGTACCATCAACATGATTATAACATAGTTAATTTTTCATATCCATATATAAATAATGAATTTAAAATTATAATTTATATTTAAAAGTTATTATAATTTAATTAAAATTATTCAGGATTTTATGGACTTGTGACCACTCTGATAGTTTCCATCATACCAAATTCATTTTGGACTCATTTACTGAATATAATCAAAAGGCCGAACATGAAATTGAATAATTTAATAATTTTTATAACATGATAATAAGTTATATAAAAAGAATAATAAAAATTAATAAGGTTATAAATCAGGAAAATAATTAACCTAATTTTATTTTTATGAAATATAATGATTGTACGCGATGATTCGGACTCAATGTAAGGGTCTTCATCGCAATTTTCTTTCATTGAGACATATTTTGATATTATGCATCTCTATAATTTTATGATTTTTATATAACATTCCATTGACATAATATATCATAAATTTATTTATTATTATGATATTTAATGTTTTTTTAAATGTTACTCTTTCATGTGTCATATGATTCGACTGATTACAAAGTAGTAAGGGAATTCTTAACCCAATTTCAATTATTGGGGTTCAACTTATACTTATTGATTATGTCATTCTATGATTATGTGTCAAATTTCATTTTAATAAATTATGTTGTATTTAAACTTTTTTATGTGTATTTACATCAAATACACATAATCAATTCATTTGATTAATGATCGCTTAAATGGTATTATATTTATAGGGAACTCTTTACCAAAAACATCATTTTAAGTGTTTTAAATATTTATTCCACTAAATACCTCTCTTTCATGTCCATTTTTTCAAAATGGATTTTATGAATGTATTTATATGGAAATTAATGTTTTAATATTCCAATTTTCTAATTTCTCTCGAAAGATTAAAAGTGTTATGGGACACTTTAAATTAAAAATCTCTATTTAAATTTTTTAAATGGGTCTTTAAATGGATTGGTTATTTTAATGACTTGAAATTGTTTCTTATAATTGAAAATGAACTTTTATGACAGGCATGTTGAAAATTACAAGATTTTATTTTTTATATTATATAATGGAAATTGTACATATTACTAGTGGCCATGTGAAAAATCAATGATGGTTAGGTCCATGATAAACTAATGATGGTTGGTTACATGATATACCACTAATGCATTGGGTACGATAGTCGACCTTATAGTTATTCCATTTGTAAGAGTAACCTGTATGGAATTCAACCACATGGTTATTCCATTTTACTATAATTTTTATCCCATCTTACATACATATATATTATATACAACCTTATGATTTTTCATGAAAAACAATTTATTTTAAAGTGTAAAATAAAGATATGTTTTATATGATAATCAATTTTTAGGGAAAAAAGGGTATGTTTTTTAGAAAATATTATTATGGGTTTTCATGACACTAATGGTTTCCTTTTTCACATTTTAATATTTTGTGGCCATTCCATGTTTTGAAAAGTAGTTTTTTAGGAATATTTGGCAAAGTTATGAGATCAATGAGAATTTGTGAATATATATCAGAATAATAAATCATGTTTTATTTTTAAAGATTTTTGTTTTATTGAAAAAATAGATAGTGAGTATACGTTTCCACTTATAATTTATGGGTTTAGTATGTGAGATTATTTAATAATTCTCTAAAATAATAAACCTAAAATATATTTAGAAAAATTTTGAAATATAGTTTTAAAATAAATAGAATATGTATGTTTTAATTATCGGCCCTTACACCATGGGATTTATCAATCTGTATAAGTGGAAGCTTGTAGAAAACATTGAAGAAACATTTAAACCAATATATTCCCTACTTGAATGGAAGCATATTTTATATTTTTTAATCAATAAGTAGAATATTATATCATTGATATTTGAAAATGGTATGATAAAATATTTTGAGAAGAATTCATAGATATCAATGATGGGGAAATACATAGATTCTTGACACATGGGGAAAGTCCCACTCTTATTCGAGTGATGTGGAAACTATCCCATGAACATGAAGAGTTTAATTTACATATATTATGATATTTAATGTTATTGTTCACTCTATATAAGGGGGATTTAATATTACTAGTTTTATCCCAAGTTTTTCTACTTGGTCCTTGGCCTTTTGTTTTTAGAAAAGAGTTTATTGTTTTCTTCTTTAATTCATTCTTTATGTTTTAATAAAATATTATTTTTTATTCTCTTTAATTTTTCATTGTGTTCTTCTATCGTACCTCTATATCACTCCATGATGGTGTATTTTTATACCTGATTCTTGGAATTTGGGGAGGTTCTATTAGTTTTCCTAAATTATAAATCATAATTTCTTAATGTTTATTTTGTATTTGTAATAAGGTAGAAGGTAGTGTAATGGGTTGGTGTGGAAATTATCCACCTTTATATGACATTAATCTCAATCACTTTATATTAAATAAAAATTTTCCATTCCTTACATTCTCTCAGGATGATATTTATAAGATATAGTTTGTTTTTCTGGAGAAATTTGATGGCATACAATAGAGTCAGGTCTTTGAAGGTGTAGCAAACTTGATTGGGGTGTGTTCATTATTCTTGTCTATTAGCATAGCATTATTTTTTTCGAATATATATCCTAGGTATTCTACAATTCACACTCAAATTACATAATGGTATTTCACGTATGATGGGATGATCTATCCAATGGAATTTAGAAAACAAAAAATTAGATGATTAAGGAACCCATGTAGCCATCCCAATTATTGAGTCCTTTCCAACCAACACTTATATTGGTTTTTATTATATTTATTTATATTTCATTCATTTTAAAAAAACACTAAAACCACATATCTTAATTTCCTTCATTAAAAAAATAAAAAATTATAATGTGAAAATAATTTTTAGCGATCCAAAATAAGGTCCTTGAGAGACAACCCTGGTTAGACTCAAAATATTATTTTGAGTAAAATAAATATTATTTTGTGCCACCCCTTGATAAGATTGTTATAAATATATAATTCATAAATCCAAGAATGTAATTTTATTATGGTGCGAATCAGAATAATATTATACCAATAATGAGGATACAAAATTATTCACCTGAAATTAGGTTTTATTATTATGGAAATTAAGGGCATCAAAAAATGTGTGTTCTATTGAAAAGATATATTTTAAGAAACTAAATTAATGAATATATAAGATTAAAAATGATAAAATGTATAAATAATTTGGTGTTTATTGTTTTTTGTGTGAATTTTAGGGATGAAAATACAAATATTCATCATTAGGGAGGAAAAATAATATTCGAAGGGAGATAAAAACTCGTGTAAAGTGGAAACTCATAGAGTCATCTAAAAAATTGAAAATAAAAATAAAGGATTAAATATTATACATATATGGATAATTCATCATATCTAGTGAAATATCATCATAACCATCTATAAATTTATGTGAAACAATATTAATAGATCAAACAAAATGGTTAATAAGGTCGTAATTGCAAAGTTTACTCCAAAAAAGTAATAGAACAAATTAGTGTTTTAATTCTTGATAGCATGTGTACATACCACATTCAAAAAATAATAATAACTTAAAGGATGTCATATCTAATATTTAAGGATTCATAATATTTGGTATTATAGTGGTCTAAAGATTTTTAAATCTAAGAAACTGAATATTGTAGGCAAGTAAATGAAAAAAATTTATATATTTGTTATGAAAGGTTGTGATGAAAATATTTTAAACAAAAGAAAATTAAGTGACATGGGAATTGAAATTCTCTATACCAAGAATATGTATACCACCAATAAAATATATCTTAAAATTTTGATGCATAGAAATTTCATCAAGAAAATATATACCTTATTAGTTGAGAAAAAAGAATGTGTTTTCCTTCAAAGGAGGATAGAAATAAATTGTTGCCACAATGACTTATCCATTTGAGTTAAAAATTCATAGAAGTATTAGTAATGTATGAATATGCCTAAAATATACCTAGTTTTACATGTGATTATACTCATATATGATTTATTTTGAAAAATAAAAAAAATATTTGGAATTCATATATTCCAATATATAAGAATTCATCAAGGTTTTATAAATTATTGAATATTGAAGTTTCTAGGATGATTATACCAAGATACACTAATAGAAGAATCCAATACATTATCTTAATAAATTAGTATAGCATAATTAAATATCTTATAGTGATTTCTCTTTCATTTGAGGAGTTAAACTGCATAACATGTTTTAGGAGGTCAGTTATGTTGTTTTTTGGAAAACAAATTATGAAATTATGGACCAAAACTTGTATGGAGTTAACAAATTTAAAAGTGAAATATTTTATCAAATACCATGGGATAAGGCTTCAAGTTTTATCAGTAATCACTGATTATCAAAATATATTTTTGGAAATTATAACTAAGATAATAAATTAAGTCGCTTATATGATGGTCATTGGAAAATATCTACTAGGGATATTTTGGAATGAATCACTTCTAAAATTATTCTAAACATTAAAAATTATTAATTGTGTCATAGTGAGTACAAAACTTATATAAGTTGTATTATTGAAATAGAAAAATGCTAAAATATTTTCAAATATTTATATCTATATGTTTTATTTTCAATAAAGAGAATATACATGTGATGTTTTAATCTCAAGGGGATGAAATTATTTTTATTGGTTAATCACCGAAGATAAAATCAAATAACTATTATATGAAAAGGATTAATTTTTTTTAAAATTCAAGACGGTACTATGGTGGAAGAAAATAGTTTTTTTAATGAAATTTAGATCATGACATGAAAAAATAGTTTTTGTTGTTAGTATTGTAGGTATACTTATAGTAATAGATTAGGATTGAGAGTCAAATATTGATCATCAGGATAATAAATCTTGTTTTTCGTTAAAAAGGAAAACATATATTATAGATAAAATAGATAGAAAATATTTTTTGTGAAAAAATAAGGCCATGGAAAATTCAAAGGACAAATTCTCTAATAAAATGATTCATATATCAAAAGTAAATCCCAATAATTTTGATTTGTCTCATAAAGATGGAATTTGGATAAAATCAATGGATCTTGAACTAAATAAAATCAATTGAAATTAGAATATGGATATTTTTTAGATAGAAAAAATTTCCTAATAACCAAGTGAATTTCTTGAAACAAATTAAATAAATATAAGATATTTATTCAAAGATAATATTTTTTTCTGATATCTTAAATTTTATATACTTTTATATTAGAAGATTTATTTTCAAATTACTATAAATATTTATTTATAATTATATTCGTTTATGTATAGAATAATAGAGCATAAAGTTGTTATAATAGATGTTTTTAATATTTTAATACTGATAAAAAAGTGTGAAGTTGGGTAAAATATTATTTAATGGATGTTTTGATCAATGGAATCTAAAAAAAATTGGTAAAATCCCAATTTAAGGGTGAAATATTAATATTATTGATTAAAAATAAATTTAAAATAAGAATATAGGATATAGTTATGATATGGTGAGATAATGGTGATAAAAAATCTAAAATAATTTGATAATGAGAAATAATGGCATGTGATAACACTATATAAAAGAAGTTGTGATTGATAAGGAACCAAATATAAAACTACATGGAATAATTATTATGAAATTTCTCTTGTTATGGTGAATATTGAATACTATATTAAAACCATGTCATGGTATTTTATTATTTTGGTGTGGGGAATAATATTTTAGGATATATAATAGTGAACTTAAAATATCCAGACATATAAATGACTCTTTTTGGTCGGCTAATTATTTGGATGTAATTCCTAGGTACTAGTGATTTTAGATGGATATTATATTCAATATATTAGGATAATTCATTTCTAATTCTAATTATATTTTTTATTATATCATTTTTTATATTTGGAATGTTCGTGATATGATTTTTCGGTTAGTTATTTTTGATGAATGAATACTTAACTTAGAAAATTATTGGTTTATTTGGGAAGAATTTTTTTTAGAATGAGTTTGATATTTAGTTAGAAAAATAAAGAAACAAACATGATCAGATTTGGTCAAATTTAAGATAAAAACAATTTAATCAAGGCAAATAACTTTAATTGGATATGTTTTACCTTCAATCGTGGGGGTAAAACCATGAATCATTTTGTCATCGATTGTTTCAAAAAATTATAATTAAAATTTGAGATCATTTAATTGATTTATAATTGAATATTATACCACATGAATTACCAAATTCATACGTGGGATATTTTCTTGAATTTTGAAATATATTTTATTTAGGTTTTGTTTCAAATTATGTGACATGGAAATATTAATTTATATTTTCATTGTGATATAAATCATAATTTTGAATTCAAAGGTTGATAAAACCTTCCATCACAATATGGAATGTAAATACCTAGAAATCCTATGTAAAATTGTTTTCTTAAATACACAGAAATTTTATGAGTCCATAGTTTTTTACGGCACCTGATTCTGAGGCCCGGTGTGCCTGGAATCAATTTCTGAAGTTTTTTTTCGGGTACGTTCAGTAAACATACGTGCGGGATTTTATATCATTTGAACCAGTTCTTAGAATTGAAATATGAGGACACTAATGAACTCGCAGCGCCAGTATTCGCTTAAGGAGACCTTTATCGCAGTTGCATTTTATCAAGGATGGGAGTTAATTGTTTTGGGATTCTTAATAAATTAAATAAAAATTATTTGTAAAATAATTTTATTTAAGTGGTGGTTTAATCCTCCATGGGGAAGTTGGAGGTGGGGCCCACCCCCACATAACCTCCCAAGAGAAGATATTTTGTGGTGGGGCCCACATGAGCATCAAACTCCTCAACTCCCCTTAAACCCCTTTAACTCTTGGACCTCCCCATAAATGTTTGGGAGCCTCTTCACTTACCACCTTCCCTCTTTATGGTGCCATCACACCAAAGTAATTAATGCAAATTAATTAATTTGAAAAATTTTGATTTCTTTTTGCATGGAAACAAATAAAATAATGGAGTATCCATTACATTATTTTTGGCTTGGCGATTATTAATTGGGGGAGCTTGGGAGAACTCTTGGAAGAATACCATCCTCTCAATGAAGAACACTCCTTGTCTTTGAAGAACGTGAAGCAAAACCTTATACCTTCTTCAACCGGAGAATTTAAGGGAAGCACCACTGCCCACATAGTACATCAAGGGCATCGTCTCGACGCGACTTCACCGAGCTCTACTCCCTCCGATGTTGACGGAATGACGTCCATCCTCCGCGATGCCCATCTTCTGAGACTCGTAAACGTACAATGACAAATATGAGGTAGGGGGTTTTGATTATTTTAATTTATAAATTGCACCTTTGTTCCTCGTTGTTTTTTTTTTTGGGATCGATGATTGCCACTTGTTGTCGCCTAATGTGGAGGGTGTGGGCCGAACCAACACAGCCTCACGCCCCTATGTTGGTTTTTGTTGGTTGATGTCAGAGGCAAAGCCGAAAGGGTGCGGTGTCGTCACACCATGCGAGAGAAGAACCACGGAATGGAAAAGGCGGCGACATAGGCAACCAGAGGCGGTGGTGGCAGCGGTAGCCGCGCACCGGCTGCATGGAGGGAGACCGGCGGCCGCTCGGGACACCCGGACCGTGGGACAATTGGCCAGCCGATCTGGCTAGTCCGTGTGTAGGAGCCGCAGTGCACGAAGGCACCACGTGGAGGGAGACCGCGGCCGGCATCCGTGGGCCACTCGGCTGGGCGAACCGGCTGGCTACCTGTCAGCCGAGCTGGAGAACTGTGGTGCCTGCAGGTACTGTGTGGGGAGAACCGCCGCCCACAACGAGGGTCGCGTGCGCTGGGCCGAACCGGCCGGCCAGAGGAGGAGGCGGTGCCGCTTGCCCCCACCAAGCGAACCAGACCGGACCACAGCGCATGTCGAGTCTGCAGGTGGGCCTCACCCCAGTAGTTCAGGCCAACCCCCAGTTGGGTCAAACCTATCGAGTTGGGTCGTGCCGACCCACCAGCCCACTAGGCTTGACAGGTCGGGCCCATCTTCGCTTAAATGAAAATATCTCCTAGACCGCGCGTCTGATTGACGCGCCTTCTGCGGAACTAGGACCCTTACAACGAGACGGTCCTTTTGGGATACTCTAAGTGAGTTTCGGAAAAATTTGGAAAACGGCTGGGTAGAATCGAGCGTAAAATCCAACCGGGCCCGTGGAACAGAAATCCCAATAAGTCTCAGACCGGGCGTCTGATTGACGCGCCGTCTATTGCGTTGAGTTCCTTATGATGAGATGGATCTATGGGATACATCACCTTAGGACTTCGTGATAGTTGATGTATCAACACATGGCTCGAGGAGTGGACCCTCCTGGAATCGAGCGTGCTGTGTGCGGGAACCCTAGGGCTAGCTGTGACTGCAATGACTACTGTACTATAATCCTCTGTGGGTTTGATAGTAATGAATACTGAACCGGAATCCTCTGTGGGTTCGACACCAATGACTATTGTACCGGGATCCTCCGTGGGTCTGACGGTTCTGAATTTTGTTCTTATATCGTGTGTGGGTCCGACAGAATAGCTGGTCTTGTATCCTATGTGGGTCCAAAAACTTAGTCTGTCATGTATCATGTGTGGGTCTGATAGCCTAGACGAATCAGTGACTACATCTGATCATCTCTATCACTCTACGAAAGATGAATACCTGTGTGAGATGACTCTTGACATTCAATCATTTATCTTTGAGGTGATTGACTTTGCTTCCTGTGTGGACTGGGTTGTGCTTGAGCTCGAGATTTGGATCCTAACTTTGATTGATAACTTACGTTTATGTATGTTCATATACCTAAGTACAGTTTGTTGACACTTCGTTATTGTTTCTTTCTTCTATGGTTTATCCTTTGTGGATTTTGGGAGACCATCAGGGGTCTCGGGTTCCCTACCGAGTATCGTTATACTCACCCCTGCACGGGCTATGCCCGCACATCATTGTGTTGGTTGTAGACGATGAACAACACTGGTCGAGTTAGAGAGTTTTAGAGCTGGATGGTACCTAAAGGTGGACCACATGGCGAGACGTACACTGAGTTTACAGATGGACCTGGGGTGCTAGGGAGGCCATCTGTACCCACCCTTCAGTAGGGATTCACGGAGGATGACTCAGTAGTTTCTGTTTTACCGTTCTATAGTTGTACTAGTTTTACAGTTGTTTGTACTTTACTATTGGGCTTGTATTTTCATCCCCTTACTTCCAGCACTTTCTTTTGTATATATTTTTACTTAGTGTTTACTTCCAGTTGCGTACTCTATTGTTTTTGTTTACTTATTGAAGGAAATTCCTTCCCTTTTTATCAATAATGACACCTTTGGTGCTAGTCACTAGCCTCTATCCTATGAAAGGCAGGCTTGGGGTAGTCACGACACGGGTCCCGAGGACGGTTTGTGATAAATTGATATCATAGGAGTTGGTTCTACCATGAAACTTGGACTCTAATTCTTTTAACGGAAATAGTGTTAAGTGTTTTGGGTGTGGCTATTAGTTTAGGGAAACCAGGGTTGGTGCGGCAGTCGACGTATCCGTACACAAGGACTCTGACTTCTGATTTCCGACTCAGTACACGAAAACACTGATTGCGTGTGTGTTTCCTTTGAAAAAGTTTTCTTCGTGATTACTTTGTGTTAGCTCACCAGTTATACAGTTTTAACAATGGAACACCTGTTTCATTTCAGGATGGCCCCATGAAAGTAGCCAGCTAGGGTTCCGAGTAACGTATGATATGGTAGCCCACTGAGCGATGAGGCCTCGGTTCAGGGCCCCATCACAGCATAGGTACCAACGGTACCACTAACCGCTGGGCCACCGATACCACCAGCTCCAGCAGCAGAGAGTACACACCATCTGAGTGTGTTGCATGAGTTCCAATACCAGAGGCCACCTAGGTTCTGGGAAGAGATGGACCCACAGGTATCTGAGGATTAGCTAGAGGATATCATGAGAGTTTTTAGATTGGTAGGGACACCAGCTGACCTCATGGTGATCCTTTTCATGAGTCTCATGCATGCAGCATCAGGAAGATAGTGGAGCCAGATGCTCTAGGTTCATGACGAGGCATCATTACTCTAGACAGACTTTGAGAGTCTCTTACGCTCAGAGTTTGTTCCAGCAACCCTTCATGTGGTGCAGATTCAGGAGTTACTTCATCTATATCATGGCAGTATGATAGTAGATCAGTACTCAGTGAGGTTCACCGACCTCTTGTGCTAATCCACAGATTCGGTGCGGGGCCCATTCTTCAGGGCCTGAACCTTCAATCTGAGACTCATGCATGATATTAGGGATTGAATGATCCCCCTCAGCATCCCAATGCAGGAAGTGGAGCTGGAGCAAGCCCTTCTAGAGGAGAGTTTTCTAACTGAGCAGACACTAGTAGTGAGAACCACCGCAGGGTGACACGTAGCAGAGTCTTCTACAACCGGCAATATAATGATGTCACAGAGGTCCAAGCGGAACAGGTCGTCAGGTGGGCGACCTCAGGGTATAGGTTCGGTTGTGTGGGGCACACGAGACAAAGCCAGCTATATGAGGATCAGGCATTGCTATGCATGCGGCGGGCAGTGCCACATTGCTTGTGACTGCCCGACCCGCCATGCAGATGAGCAGAAGAAATTAGAGGGACCTCCCAGGAAGAGGTAGAGGTTCGACTGTGGTGGTCCACCGGGAGTAGGCGGGCGTGGAAGAGGAGTTGGCCGAGCAAAGGGTGGTGGATGACGTTTCAAGGCTCTACCACTACCACAAACAGGAGGTCCACCCCGACCATAGGGAGCTAGCAGGCAGAGGTGAGCTCAGCTCCAGGTAGTCGAGGCCTACGACCACGGCACACCTGAGATGATTCAAGGTACTATCTGTGTCTACTCCACCCTTGTTGCAGTACTTACAGACACGGGTGTGAGTCATTATTTTATTTCCACATTCCTCGTTCAGATCTTGGAGATTCTGACGGAGTCGTTGGTTCGATCCTTACATCTTGATACTTCTATGGTAGCGGACTCGACAATTACGCACTAGTGCCTGCAGTGTGTGCTTACTCTAGGAGGCGAGAGATTCGGCTGGGATCTTCTTGTAGCGGCATCAATGGCTTATGATGTATCTTGGGTATGGACTGGTTATCCACAGTTTATGCTCATATTGACTGTATTAGGTGCCAAGTGTTGTGTATCTGCATAGATGGGACAAGGTTCACTTTCACCGGTGAGAAGGGAGCCATTGTAGTGCATGATGGAATTACACAGAGGAGGGGGAAGCTGATCACACATCAGTTGGCTAGTCTCATCCTCAGAGCGGTTGATGTACGAAGTCTGATTTTTTTTGTTGTGGTGGATCAGTACGTGGATGTTTTCCCTAAATACATTCTAGGACTACCTCTTCGTAGAGAGGTAGACTTATACATTGACATGTACCCTAGGAAGACACCGATATCTACTCCAGAATATCGGATATCTCTCGTCGATCTTCGTGAGATGCGGGTACAGCTAGAGGACTTGCCGAAGAAGGGATTTATCTGACCCAGTGTTTCACCCTGGGCATCTGTAATTTTGTTCGCCAAGAAGGCGGATGGAAGCTTGCGACTGTGTGTGGACTACCGTCACCTGAATCTAGTGACCTTTAAGAACAAGTACCCACTCTTAAGGATTTATTACCTCTTTGATCAGCTCAAGGGAGCACAATGGTTCTTGAAGATAGACCTTAGGTGAGGTTATCACTAGCTCAGAGTTCAAGATGAGGATGTGCATAAGACAGACTTTAGGTGTCGGTATGGACACTACGAGTTTTTGGTTATGTCTTTCGGCATAACCAATGCTCTAGAATTGTTCATGAGTATCATGAATAGGATCTTCCAGCCTTACCTCGATCGCTTTGTCGTAGTCTTCATCAACAACATACTGATCTACTCGACTACTGAGGAGGAGCATGCCTACCATTTTCAAGTAGTACTGGACACACCTCGAGAGCACTAGCTTTATGGTAAGCTCTCAAAGTGCTAGTTTTGGATTCGAGAGGTACACTTTCTGGGACACGTCATCTCACATGATGGAGTTGCAGTGGATCCATCAAAGTTCGAGGCAATACTTTCTTGGGAGCCACCCAGGAGTGTGATGGAGGTACGTATTTTCCTGGGTTTGGCTGGGTACAATTGGAGATTTGTGCCAGACCTCTCCAGCTTTGCAGCACTGCTTTCAGCATTGACGAAGAAGGGGAAACCCTTCATGTGGTTAGAGAGATGTCAGCAGAGCTTTCAGAAGCTATGGCAGAGATTGACTAGTGTGCCCATCTTGAGGCTACCAGAGGAGGGTGTTGGGTTTGTAGTTTACTGTGATGCATTAGAGACTAAACTTGGGTTTTTCCTGATGCAGGAGTGAGCAGTTCTAGCTTATAGTTCTCATCAGCTGAGACAACATGAGCAGAACTACGCTACCCATGACCTAGAGTTAGCACTAGTGGTCTTCACCTTGAAGATGTGGCAACACTATCTTATGGGCGAACATTTTACAGTCTACTCTGACTACCAGAGTCTCAGGTACATATTCTCTCAGAAGGACCTGAACTTGAGACAACAACGATGGATTGTGTTCCTCCAAGACTATGACTTCAAGATAGTCTATACTTATAGAAAGGGGAATGTTGTAGCAGATTCTCTTAGTAGGAGGTTAGGCATTCAGCTGTTATGAGAGGCGACAGAGCAGTTGGCCGTGTTGTAGATATCCTTTGTGGATAGAGATGGAGAATCCTTTCTGCAGTCTCTCACAGTCACTCCTCCACTTCATCATCAATTCAGAGAGGCACAACATGGGGACGTTGACTATGAGATGTGACGTGCTCAAATATCCTCAGGGTGGGTTCCCGATGGACTTTCTAAAGGTGGGGAGTGCATCATTCTCTTTAGAGGATGGACCATGGTTCCAGTTTCACTTCAGGAGGAAGTGTTGATGGATTTCCACACTTCCCCTCTAGCGGTACATCCAAGAGTGGAAAAGATGTATCAGGACCTCAGACGACAACACTAGTGGCTAGGTATGAAGAAGGCAGTTGTAAATATTGTCCCACGATGCCTCACTTGCCAGCAAGTGAAGGCAAAGCACCAGGTTTGAGTAGGCTTAGTTCAGCCCTTAGAGGTCCCATAGTGGAAGTGGGACGGGATATCCATGGATTTCATGACAGGGATACCACGTACATCTAGAGGACACGACTCTATCTGGGTGATCGTAGACCGACTCACCAAGTTGGCCCACTTCATACCAATCAGAGAGTAGGGATCTGTAGAGATCCTGGGATGCCTCTAGGTACAGGAGATCGTATGGCATAATGGTGTTCCATCGACGATCGTCTCTGATTGAGAATCCCATTTCACTTCCTGAATATGGAAGAGGTTGCAGAAGTCTTTTGGGATGCAGCTTCACATGAGCACTACCTTCCATCCTCAGATGGATGGCCAGATAGAGAGGACCATTCAGACTCTCAAGGACATGCTCCATGCATGTGTCCTCAACTTTGGTCGTAGCTGGAAGGATCACTTTCCCTTAGTAGGGTTTGCATATAACAATAGCTACCACTCCACCATTGGAATGGAACCTTACGAGACACTTTATGGCCGACCTTGTAGATCACCTATGTTCTAGACTGACCTAGGGGAGTCAGAACTTGTAGGACTAGAGATAGTGTAGGATAGGGTGGAGAAGGTGCAGATCATCTAGGAGCGAATGAAGACTACACAGAGTAGATAGAAGTCCTATGCTGATAGGAGATGAAGACCACTGGAGTTTGAGGATGGATACCACATCTTCTTATGGGTCTCACCTCGATGAGGTCTATAAATATTTGGCCGAGTAAGAAAGTTATCTCCGCGATTCATCGGACCTTTTTAGGTCCATGACAGGGTAGGTGAGGTGGCTTACTGATTGGCACTCCCACCTCATTTGCACCGGGTGCACGATGTCTTCCACATATCTCATCTGAGAAGATAAGTCCACGACCCGTCCCACATCATCGAGCACAGGGAGTTGGACATCGATGACGGGGCGACATTCACAGAGTTTCTAGTAGAGATTGAGGATCGATAGGATCGGGTCCTGCGTAGACGGTCGATTCCTCTGGTGCGTGTTCACTCGCAGCATGGGAACCTCCAAGAAAGCACATGGGAGCGGAAGGCTCAGATGCGTGCTCAGTACCCCCCATTTGTTTCCCAAGTGTGTATTGTAGCTTATGGGGATGTAAAGACCTAAGGTGGGAAGAATTTAAAGACCCAAAAATCCTGAGAAATTTATTTTCATAAATACAAGGGAATTTTACGAGTCCGCAATTTCTGACGGTGCATGATTCTGATGCCCGATGTGCCCAGAATCAATTTCTGAAGTTTTGTTCAGGTGCGTTCAGTAAAAGTACATGCGGGATTTTATATCTTTTGAACCGGTGCTTGGAATTGAAATCCAAGGACACCAATGAACTCACAATGCTGGTATTCTCTTAAGGAGACCTTTACTAAAGATTCATTTTATCATTGATGGGAGTTAATTTTTTGGGGATTCTTAATAAATTAAATAAAAATTATGTGTGACATAATTTTATTTAAGTGGTAGTTTAATCCTCCAAGGGGAAGTTTGAGGTGGGTCCCACCCCCGAATAACCCCCAAGGGAGGATATTATGTGGTGGGTCCCACAAGACCATCAAACTCCTCAACTCCCCTTGAACCCCCTTTAACTCTTGGAACTCCCCATAAATGTTTGGGAGCCTCTTCAATTTCCACCTTCCCTATTTATGATGCCATCACACCAAATTAATTAATACCAATTAATTAATTTGAAAAGGTTTGAATTCTTTTTTCATGGAAAAAAAATAAAATAATGGAGTTTCCATTATTTTATTTTTGGCTTGAAGATTATTCTTTGGGGGAGCTTGGGAAAACTCTTGGAAGAACACCATCCTCTCGATGAAGAACGCTTCTCGTCTCCAAAAAACGTGAAGAAACGCCTTCTACATTCCTCAACCGAAGCTTGTAAGGGAAGCACTGCCACCCACATAGTACACTGACGTCGTCGTCTCAACGTGACTTCACTGAGATCTACTCCCTCCGACGTTGACGGAATGACATCCGTCTTTCATGATTCCCATCTTACGCGGCTCGTCAATGTTCAATGATATATACGAGATAAGGGGTTTTGATTATTTTAATGTATAAATTGTACCCTCGTTCTTCATTGTTTGTTTGGGATCGATGATGGACACTTGTTATCGCCTAATGTGGAGGGTGCGGGGCGGACCAACACAGCTTGACACCCATTCATTGATTTTTGTTGATTGATGTCGGAGGAGAAGCTGAAAGGGAACGCTGCCATCGCACAGTGCCGGAGAAGAACCACGGGATGGAAAAGGAAGTGGCAGCGGTGGCAGCAGTCACATATTGGCCGCGTGGAGGGAGACTGGCGGCCGCTCGGGCCGCCCGGACCGTGGGACAACCGGCCGGCCGATCCACGTGTAGGATCTACGGCGCACGAAGATGCCGCGTGGAGGGAGACCACAGGGCGCAGCACGATCCGGGTCCGCAGGTGGGCCACACCCAACCGGGCAGGGCCAACCCTCAGCCAGGTCGGACACACCGAGCTGGGTCGGGCCGACCTGCTATCCCACTGGGCTTTATGGGTCGGGCTCATCTTCCTTTAAATGAAAATATCTTCTAGACCGCACGTCTGATTGATGCTTCATCTGTGGAACTAGGACCCTTGCAACGAGGTGGTCCTTCTGGTATATTCTAAGTGAGTTTTGGACAAATTTGGAAAATGGACGGGTTGTATCGAGCATAAAATCCAGCCGGGCCCTTGGAACAGAAATGCCAATAACTCTCGAACCTGGTGTCTGATTGACGCGTCGTCTATTGAGTTGAGTTCCTTGTGATGAGACGAAAATACGGGATACACCAACTCAGGACTTCATGATAGTTTATGTATCGACACTTGGCTCGAGGATCGGACCCTTATAAAATCTAGTGTGCTGTGTGTGGGATCCCTACGGCTGGCTGCGACTGCGATGACTACTATACCGAAATCCTCCGTGGGTTCGACAGCGATGACTACTGAACCAGAATCCTCTGTGGGTTCAACAGCGATGAATACTATACCAGGATCCTTCGTGGATGAGACAGTTCTGACTTCTGTTCCTGTATCCTGTGTGGATCTGACAGAATAGCTGGTCCTATATCTTGTGTGGGTCCGACAGCTTAGCTGGTCTTGTATCCTATGTGGGTCTGACAGCTTAGATGTATCAGTGAATACATATGATCATCTCAATCACTCTATGAAATATATATACATGTATGAGTTGAGTCTTGACTTGTAATCATTTATCTTCGAGGTGATTGACTTTTCATCTTGTGTGGACTAGGTTGTGCTTGGGCTCGAGAGTTGGAGCCGAATTGTGATTGATAACTTAGGTATATGTATGGGAATATACCTAAGTAGGGTTGGTTGACACTTCGTGATGGTATCTTTCTTATATGTTTTATCCTTCGTGGATTCTGGGAGACCATCAGGAGTCTCGGGGTCCCTACGGAGTATCATTATTCTCACCCCTTCACGGGTTATGCCCGCACTTCGTTGTGTTGGTTGCAGACGATAGACATCACTGATCGAGGTAGAGAGTTGTAGAGATGGACGGTACCTGGAGGTGGACCACTTGGCGAGACGTACACAGAGTGGACAGATGGACCTGGCGTGATGAGGAGGCCATATGTACCCACCCTTTAGGTGGGATTCCTGGAGGATGACTCAGTAGTTGATGTTTTACCTTTCTTCACTTGTACTAGTTTTACAGTTTCTTGTACTTTACTCTTGGGCATGTATTTCCAGTCCCTACCTTTCAGCACATTCTTTTGTATACAGTTTTACTTATTGTTTACTTCCAGTTGCATACTCTATTGTTTTTGTTTACTTATTAAAGGCAATGCCTTCTCTTTTTATTGGGAATTACGCCTTTGGGGCTAGTCGCCAGCCCCTAGCCTATGGAAGGCTGGCATGGGGTAGTCATGGAACAGGCCCCGAGGACGGGTCGTGACATGGAATGAGATTAAAAACAATTCTTAAGAATATTATTTCCTACAAAACTATGAATCTCTATTTGCATATTTTAAATTTTATAGAATTTCAAACATGATCAATTTATATATAGTGAGTGTAGTTTAATGAATTGTTAAGAAAGTATACAAACCATGGTCTTAGTATGCAGTTATCATTGAAATTTTTTATAATGCTTTATCATATAGAAACACATCAATCATTGATGTTTCTATTTGAGGTTATTTAATGAAAATATTTCTTATAGAATCTTATGGATTATTAGAAACCATATATACTAATAGATTTTAATAAAATATGAAGGAATTCTAATAAAGGAAATGATTTCAAATTGTGTATTAAAATGGAATAAATAATGACCTTAGAATAATAGTTTCCATGATTATATCACTCATACAGCAAGTACAAAGTATATTTATAAAAAAATGATTAAATTGATTTAAATAATAAAACAAATACCTTCTGATGGTGGTCACAGGAAAATAATGTATTTTAATTAAGAGGAGTAGTTATGGGGATCCAATAATCCAAAAAATTAAGAGATGTAATTTAAAGTTATATATGTTTTTGAATGAAACTTTTTTATAATTCATGAACACTTTGAGGGTTTTTTCTAAATATTTAGTGTATAATTCTAAAAATAATTATGATCAAATGTTTTCATAATTTTTTTAGAAAATTTTAAATTCAACTAATTTAAATTCTAATAGGTTTGTTTATATGTGATACAGAGTTAAAATTGAGTGGATAAATGATAGTTTTTCCCTTATAAATGGAAAAACAATGGAGAAAATTATGGACATAGTGACAACATAACAATTTAAATAAGTGAAAAATAATTGAAATATGTATAAAACAAAAAAATGGAAACTAGATTTGAAAAAATTTATAAAAAAAAGTTTCCCTACAATAAAAACACCATTATTATTCCTAGAAACGATTAAAAAATAGATAATTGAAAAAATATATTAAGTTTCTCTAAATTGTTTACAATTATTTCATATTAGCACTCTCTTTTGAAAAATACATTGAAAACATTCCCTTAGAATAAAAATTCATGAATATTTTTTCATCAAAAAATATGAATCGTGATGATATAGGAACAATACATCTAAAAAGAAAATTTTTAGTTTGGGAGTAAAGAAATACACTAAATAACTAACAAGATCCCATTAAGTTTTCTATTCCTATTAATGTTGAATCTTGTAAATATAGGAAATACTTTTATGATTTCAATGTGATTGTGAATGTCCTAAAAATTTAAAAAAAATGGATTAGGGTAGAATAATCCCATCAAGGTATCTATTCAATTTTTTGATATAATAGTGAAATTTCTAAGAGTTTTCATTTAAATTTTTTAGTTAAATTGGGAAAAGTTTACTTTCCTATGGGTTTTTTTGATGAGATATATTAATAGAAAATGTCTCTTATTCTTGGAATTCAATTATTAGAAATGGTAAAGGCCTTGTTTTATGTGAAAAGTATAGAGTTATCATTTATAGTGTGTAGTGATAAATTTAATTTCAATATTCCTTAACTGATAAAAAATTGTGGTGAAGAATTACAGTTTTGGGGTGAGAACAACATTCTCGAAATTAGAGATATTTTTATAATAGAATATAGTATGGATGGAACCAATATTTTTAATAATTAAAAGGTATAAATAGATTGTAAGAACCCAGTTTTTGCTACGGAAGACTTTGGAATATTCTCGATGATATTCCAGAGCAGCTCCTTCAGAAGGCGTGCGATTCTGAGCCCCGGTGTGGCCGGAATTAAATTTTCTGTGTGTTCACACTAAAAACACCAAATAAATGTGATAACTCCTAAATGGTGCACCAGATCGGGGATCCGCGCGGTTGAGCCGCAGGTCGGGCCAGGTCGGGCGGACCGGACAGTCCATGCCGGTCCAGCCCAAGGGGACTGTCCCCTTTGTGTTGGGACACACGTATCTTCCACTATGGGTGTCCGAATTGAATGATGTCTATGGCAGAGACTTCCTAGCGTCGACGCAAAGTTTTTGAGATGGTTTTGAGAATTTTTTATTCCAGAAACGAAGGGCCGAAGAGGCGCGATGTGTCTTTAAGTGGACAAGCGTTTTTCCTGAGATAATTGTTTTGGGCGGCACGGACGCATCTGACGTCCTTTTTGAGCGTCGTCAGCGGCGTTGTGACCCTGGAACTGAGGCGGAGGTTTCCCGGGTGGTTTCAAGCATTGAGGCCGAATTTGAGGTTCGGGCCCCACGACCCGACTTTTGAGCTGTGTGCAGCCTTTCACGACTTTTTCATCGGATGTCCGTTCAGGGCATGCGAGCAGCCGTTTCTGGACATTTTTCCGAGGGGATTTCAATGGTGCAATCTTCCCGCTCTAATTCGGCACGATGGTGCGGGGACCATGAGGTCCGTTTCGGCGTCGATGGTGATTTTTCCATCTTTATCACCGGGCGACCGTTTCGAACAAGTGAAAATTCCAACTTTTGTGCTTTTCGAGAGGATCGCAATGGTGCGATCTGTTCGTTGAGTTTCGAGACCAGGATGTGGGCTCACGTGGAACTGCTCGTGTGTGGTGCGCCGGAATGAATCTTTTTCTCCGGATATCTGTTGCACTCAAGTGAGTAGTGCTTTTGACGAGTTTTCTCGAGGGGATTGCAATGGTGCGATCCACCTGACTGCTTTCGGGGCCGAGGCTCGGGATCACGGGACGCCATTCGGGCGTGAGGCGGTGTTGGTGACTTTTCCATCGGATATCCGTTGGAGGCGAGTAAGCAGTCAATATCACGTGTTTTTCCACGAGGATTACAACTGTGCGATCCGTTTGGTTGTGCAGAGCTTCTTGTGCGATCTTGTGAAATGTGGAAATGTGAAGGTGCCTTGGGGGCGGTTCTTTTACTGTGGTTGTATCGGACCCTTGGCATGTGATCGCGTGCACTCCCGTGTGAGAGAAGTAATGCTTGAATAGATGTGTTTGGCCATTCCTGGTCCTTTGAGATGGATTTTTTACATCACGCCTTCGTATTGACGCTGGGTGTCGTGTGCACGATAGCCTTTGAGCTAGAACGAGGTATACTATGGGAGTATATGGGAGCGCTTGAAGGTACGTGTGGTTTGTACCTGAGAATGTTTGTGCGCTCAGTTGGGGTTGACGTGGGGCCACGCATTGTGTGGGACCCATGTGCGTGTCATGTTCTCCTTTGCATACTTTGACCTCTCACGACATAGAGGGTCCCTCTATGCTCGTTTGTTTGACTAGCAGGGTAGAGTTTTTCCCCTGGCTCTGTGCCCATTTGTTTGACCAGCAGGGTTGAGTGGTCTCCCCCTGGTTTTGTTCTCGATGGATCGGCCAGTAGCGGTGCTAGTGACACCCAGTGATGGAGCAGGCGCTGAACTTCTTTTGGGTGAGTTGTTCTGGAGTTGGGTGGTTGCGCGATACCCACTCCGTGTTTGGTTGGCCAGTGTTGTACCCTCCAGTGGATATGGCTAGAGAAATTCTGAGTTTCACCCTCCAGTAGGGCTAGGCAGTGGGTTACTCCTCGGCTTATAGGGTCTACCCTCTAGCAGAGACTGGGCAGTGGGTCACCCGAGGCACTTAGGGTCTACCCTCCAGCAAAGACTGGGCAGTGGGTCACCCGACGACCTCTTAGGGTCTACCCTCCAGCAGGGATGGGTAGTGGGTCACCCGTCGTCTAGTTCCTGGTCTACCCTCCAGCAAGGCTGGGCAGTGGGTCGCCTGTCGACTTATTCCAGGTCTACCCTCCAGAGGGGTTGGGTAGTGGGTCACCTGATGATATATTATGGTTTACCCTCCAGCAGGGCTGGGCAGTGGGCCACCCAGTATCTTATTATGGTTTACCCTCCAGCGGGGCTGGGCAGTGGGTTGCCTGATGATGTATTAGGGTTTACCCTCCACCAGGGCTGGGCAGTGGGTCACCAGATATCTGGTTATGAATTACCCTCCAGCAGGGCTGGGCAGTGGGACACCTGTTGGCATTTCAGGCTCAGTCCTTTCTACTAGGCTAGCCTATGGATTTCCTCCGTGGTTACCGAAGTGGGACCCTTGGTTATACGGGTCAGTGTTGTGATGACTTTGACTTTGAGAAGACCTCTCGACTGCAGGGCAGTGACGAGGTGTGGTTTGACATTCCCTAGAACTCTCAAGTACAAGGGGTTTTTTCCCCACCGAGACGCGTTCTTGTGACGCAATCTAAAACCGTGTGGGAGATTCAGTGTTGCCCAAAGCGGATAGTGTCGTAGTGCGGTGATTGAGCCCCTTGGCTTGAGGTTCGGGGAAGACGTGTGGGATGTTGGTCATCGATGGTGTTTACTTTTGGGACTGTTGGAGACTCTTTTCTTGGGCTGATCTGTAGGATGAAGATCCCCTTATGAGCTTGTTCGGTTTTCTTGTTGAGCTTTCAGATATGTATGTACCTTGTTTCCGGTACCCACTTCTTGGGTTTGGTTACTATCCTTCTAGTAGAGGCGAAGACGCGTGGGGTATGCCACGTGCTTTCCGTGTTTAGATTCTCTTGGTTGTATGAGTCTACTCTCCTACTATAGGTAGCGAAGACTCAATGAGAAGTTCATCTTCTCACCGTTTCCAGCTCCTTGTGCCTCGATGAGTCTACGTTATTTCCACTTGTTGGATTGAGTTGGACTCTCTGTTGTACTCCCTTTTCTTTCCCTTGTTCGCTCTACTGCTCACCCTTCGGTACCTCCTTTTGTTTCTCTCTCGAGGCTTCGGGGTATCCTACTGAGTATTTTATACTCACCCTTGCTTGGGCTTTGCCCGCACTTGGTGTGCCCTTGTAGACGACGGACAGGTGGAGCATGAATTCAGAGGAGCGTAAGAGCTTGGGAGCTTTGACTGCGTATGGTGGTCGTGGCCAGGTTCCAGGTGGGAGACCCGTCAGCTGTTTATTTCTTTTTACCTATTGCCGGGTTGTGGCACTTTTTGGTTGGGCGCGTGTTTTTCCCCTTTCCTTTTCAGTGTTCCTTCATCTTTCTTTGTACTTGTAGAGGTCGATGCACTTTGTGGTATATATATATCAGTTTCCCTTTCCTTTTCTTTGTTTGTCTTTTCTTTTACTCTGCACTTTTACATTGAGTGTGTTGCGTGTGTGTGTATAGGTACTTAGGCAAAGGCCTCCCTGAGTTGTTGTGCCTTCGGCACTGGTCGCCAGGCCCTGGCCTATGGAGGCGGGCTTGGGGTAGTTGCGGCTCGAGCCCGGGTAGGGTCGGGTCGTGACAAAGTGGTATCAAAGGTGGTTCGTTCCGTGGGACGTTGTGCAAACGTCCCTAAAAGAGGAATTGGTTGCGATATAGGGCAACAGTGTTAACATGTCTCGAGAGCGGCTCTTAGGCCAGGGAGTCCAGTGATGGTGTGGCGGCCGACGTATCTATTAACCAGGACCTTGATAACCCGCTTGTCAACTCGGCATGCTGAGACACTTGTTGTAGGGAAAACTTGTTTGTGCATCACATATGATTGAGTCTTTGACTGTCATTCTTGAGTCATCTCCCAATCGTTGTTGTTGGTATATACATTATGCTCATCTGACCACGTCACTCTTTGATAATATTCATGATGTCTCCACAAAGACAGCCATCCAGGATACCAGCTTTCGTTCGTGACGACGACCCTATGAGCTACAAGGCCACAGTCCAAAACCCATCATGCAAGCCCTTTCCCCGGGTGGGATGGTAGCATCACCCCCACCTGTTGAGCAACAGACAGCTTTAGAAGAGCAGACGGGGATTGAGCACAGGTTGAGCGTGCTCCGTGAGTTCCAGTGGCAGAGACTACTGAGGTTCAGTGGTGAACCAGACCCTTAGGCAGCATAGGGTTTTCTAGAGACAGTGGTTAGTCTCTTCAGGCTTGTGCAGATGCCGACAGATCAGAGAGTGGCTTTGGCAGCCAGCCTTTTCTGTGGATCAGCTTGGCGTTGGTGGAGTCTTTTGAATCAGCTTCTTGACGAGACGTCACTTTCGTGGGGAGACTTTCAGTTGTTGTTTCATGAGGAGTTTTTCCCCTCCTTCTTGTGCTCCATTCGGATTCAGGAGCTCCTGCAGTTTCAGCAGGGAGGGATGACGGTGACTGAGTACGTAGCTAGTTTTGCAGACCGTGCATGCTTTTACCTGGACTTAGTCCGTGACGACAACATCCGAGTGAGGAAGTTTGAGAAGGGTCTTCCCCGAGAGATACGTGTTGTCATAGTACCCTTGGGAATATCCACATATGTCGGGGTGCTAGAGCAGGCGTTGGTGACAGAGGGCTTCCTGTCACTTTTTGCGGTTGGTAGTGGCTGTGAGCATGATGGAACCGAGGCGTCTGTTGTAGCTAGTAGGCGCCGGATGACAGAACCTCGATGCAGGTGGCCTTCCCACTGCCGGTTTCGGAGACGTGGTCATATACCACTCTGGCGAAAAGGCGCAGGGCCTCAGCCGAGGATTCCCTTCCGTGAGTGGATCTCGGGCCATGGTCGTACACCACAGTGGCGCTGGAGGGCATCAGGGCAGCCCAGAGAGCGCCAGTTTTATGCTTGTGATGAGCGAGGTCACTTGGCATGAGACTGCCTGACCCAAGTTGCTGAGAGCTTCGGGCAGGTAGCAGGCGCACCACCGCGGTAGAGGCAGTGCCGTGATCGAAGTAGTACCCAGAGAGGTGGTGCTAGCAGAGGAGCGGGAGGAGCTGTAATTGGAGGACGACCCTATAAGGCCTTCCCATCACCACTGGGTGGTGAATGTCAGGCTCTGGGAGCCGACAATTGGGACCACGGACAGCCGCGGACTTTGGATGTCTACGATCCTACAGAGCATGAGGTGAAAGAGGTACGCTCTACAGCTCTTCTACTTCTTGAAGTATAACTGATAAGACTCTTTGTGTGGAATGATTTCCTCCCTCCTCCTTTTTTAAGGTGTTAATAGGGTGATGCAGGTCATTGGGTATAACCCTGTGTTGGTGAGGTAAAAGGGCATGGGACCTTTTTCTTTAGTCGATGGTGTCGACTCCATCGCTTTCCGAGCATGTAAGAGGGCCTCGGTTGTGGAATCATGCGTGACCAAATATCCTTGGCGTGTTCTACCATATGGATATTCTGAAGGAGGGAATCATCGGGCCTTGTTCCAGGTGCGGGCGGTGATTCCAGTCACGGCGTGTGATGCAGAGGTTCGACCAGGGAGGTGAACTACCCCCAAGGGCCTTCGGGCCGTTTGAGACCATGAAAAGGGATGGCGAGGTACCCTACCACCTTGCCCTAACCCCAAAGTCTGGAGTGGATTCACGACGACAGCAAGGGATGACCTCGCGTGAATGGATCAATCTCTTGGTCTGTGTGCGGTGACGCAGAGCTGTGCGTGAGTTCCTCTGGGTATGGGAAAGCTAAGTGTGGGCTTAGTACCCTGTGTTGCTCCCTAGTTTTGCTTTTCGGGGACGAAACTCTTGAAGGAGGGAATGATGTAAGAACCCATTTTTTGTTTCGGAAGACTTTGGAATATTCTTGATGATATTCCAGAGCAGTGCCTTCTTACGGCGTGCGATTCTGAGCCCCAGTGTGGCCGAAATTAAATTTTCAGTGCGTTCACATTGAACACGCAAAATAAATGTGATAACTCCTAAACGGTGAACCGGATCGGGTATCTGAGTGTACGGATGGGTCCAGAATGGGGTGTTTACCCTAATAACGACAGAAAACTTGTCGGTGTGGGATGTTTGTACCCCTCGCGTGCTTTCGTAACATTAAACGGATTAATTAATTAATTAATTAATCCGTTTAATGGATAAACTCAAGTATCTCTTAAATGGTGGCTCGTATTGGAAAACCAAGGGCACCGTTGAGTTTGGAGCGTGTCGTTTACCATAGGAGGGGTATAATTTTCGCGGGCACGGGCCGTTTGTGAAAAATGGCCCCAGGGGCGTTTCCCTAATTTGGCGGCCTCGGGCGCTAAGTTTAATAACTTTTGAACAGGGCCTCAGATTAAAATTCCAAGACCGCCGTTGTGCTCGGATCATTGTTTTTACCCTAGGGGCGGCTTTCTTTTTGTCCGCGTTGGGAGCGGAGTCGGGGCGTGCCGGGCGGATGGTTTAAGTATTTTCTACTTAAACATCCCCCCTTCATCTTGTTCTTCTTCATAGCCTGGGAAGCCCCTTCCCTATCCTCCTCCACTCCGGTGAGGCACCTCCGGCGAGGCGGCTCCGGTGAGGCAGCACCGGCAAGGCGGCGGTTCGGCGGCGAAGCTCCGGGAAACACCCACGAGGTATGATCGTGCGTATTTCGTTTTTAATTCATGCACATCCTTTGAACTTATAAACATACTTCTAATTGCTGTTATATTTTCAAACAAACCCCATGGATGCGCAGTATAATTTATGAGCTTTCTATCTCCCTTTACGGAATTGAAATCGGATTTTGGAGGAGGCCGCAGCGGCTCGTCGAAGTTTGCGGGTTTGCAATTTTTTTTCCGCCGGGTTTCCCTTTTTCTGGTGAGTTCCAGCGGCGGCGGAAGGGGTTTCGGCGACGGCAGATCCTCTCCCTGGCGGTGGCTTCTCTCCTTGGCGGTGGTGCTCTTCGGCATGGCGGCGAGCTCCGGCCGCGGCGGCTTCGCGCGATGCGGAGCGGAAGGACCGGCCGGCTGTGCCGGCCAGTTGACCGGGGAGACCGGGGTTGCGCGTCGCGACCCCGCGGGGGAACCAAAGACCCGCGTCAGGCGGGTCATCACGCGGAGAGGCGACCAGCCCTCGTGGTCGGTCTGTAGGTGGACCGCGAACCGGCGTTGGGCCGCGCGGCTGAGCCGCGGGCCGGGCTGGGTCGGGCGGACCGGCCGGTCCAGGCCGGTCCGGCCCAAGGGGATTGTCCCCTTTGTGTTCGGACACCCGTATCTTCCACTACGGGTGTCCGATTTGCATGCCGTCTACGGAAGAGCCTTCCTGGCGTCGAGGCGAAGTTTTTGAGATGGTTTCGGGAATTTTTAATTCCCGAAACGAAGGGACACAGAGGCGTGACATGTCTTTAAGTGGATGAGTGTTTTTCCCGAGATCCTTGTTTTGGGCGGCGCGGACGCATCCGACGTCCGTTTTGAGCGCCGTCAGCGGCGTTGCGACCCTGGCACTGTGGCGGAGGTTTCCAGGGTGGTTTCAGGCATTGAGACTGAAGTTGAGGCGCGGGCCCCACATCCCTCCTTTTGAGCTGTGTGAAGTGTTTCATGACTTTTTCATCGGATATCCTTTCGGGGCATGCGAGCAGTCGTTTCTGGACGTTTTTCCGAGGGGATTGCAACGGTGCAATCCGTCCGCTCTAATTCGGCACGATGGTGCGGGGCCCACGAGGATCGTTTCAGCGTCGACGATGATTTTTCCATCTTTATCACTGGACGACCATTTTGGAGAAGTGAATAATCCATCTTGTGTTCTTTTTCGAGAGGATCGCAACGGTGCGATCCGTCCGTTGAGTTTCAGGATCGGGATGTCGGTCCCACGTGGCACCGCTCATGTGTAGTGCACCGGAATGCATCTTTTTCTCCGGATATCCGTTTCACTCAAGTGAGTAGTGCTTTTGATGTGTTTTCCCGAGGGGATCGCAATGGTGTGATGCGCCCGACTGTTTTCGGGGCCGAGGCTCAGGATCACGGGACGTCGTTCGGGCATGAGGTGGTGTTGGTGACTTTTCCGTCGGATATCTGTTAGAGGCGAGTAAGAAATCGATCTCGCATGTTTTTCCACGAGGATTACAATGGTGGGATCCGTTTGGTTGTGCGGATCCTCTTGTGTGATCTTATTAAATGTGGAAATGTGAAGGTGCCTCGGGGGCGGTTCTTCTACTTTGGTTGTAGTGGACCCTTGGCGTGTGATCGTGTTCACTCCCATGTGAGTGAAGTAATGCTTTAATAGATGTGGTTGGTCATGCCTGGGGCTTTGAGGTGGAGTTGTTACGTCACGCCATCGCGTTGACGTTGGGTGTTGTGTGCACGATATCCTTTGAGCTAGAACGAGGTATACTCTGGGAGTATACGGGAGCGCTTGGAGGTATGTGTGGTTTGTACCTGAGAACGTTTGTGCGCTCAGTTGGGGTTGACGTGGGGCCACACATCGTGTGGGCCCCATGTGCGTGTCGTGTTCTTCTTTGTGTACTTTGACCTCTCGCGACATAGAGGGTCCCTCTAGGCTCGTTTGTTTGATTAGCAGGGTGGAGTTTTTCCCCTACCTCTGTGCCCATTTGTTTAACCAGAAGGGTTGAGTGGTATCCCCCTGGTTTCATTCTCGATGGATCGGCCAGTAGCGGTGCTAGTGACACCCAGTGATGGAGTAGGAACTGAACTTATTTTGGGTGAGTTGTTCTGGAGTTGGGTGGTTGCGCGATACCCACTCCGTGTTTGGTTGGCCAGTGTTGTACCCTCCAGTGGATATGGCTAGAGCAGTTCTGAGTTTTACCCTCCAGCAGGGCTGGGCAGTGGGTTACTCATCAGCTTCTTGAGTCTACCCTCCAGCAGAGACTGGGCAGTGGGTCACCCGAAGCACTTATGGTCTACCCTCCAGCAGTGACTGGGTAGTGGGTCACCCTACAACCTCTTAGGGTCTACCCTCCAGCAGGGCAGGGCTGTGGGTCGCCCGTCATCTAGTTCCGGGTCTACCCTCCAGCAAGGCTGGGCAGTGTGTCACCTGTCGACTTATTCCAGGTCTACCCTCCAGCAGGGCTGGGCAGTGGGTCTCCGGATGATGTATTAAGGTCTACCCTCCAGCGGGACTGGGCAGTGGGTCCCCTGATGATGTATTATGGTTTACCCTCCAGTAGGGTTGGGCAGTGGGTCACCCAGTATCTTATTATGGTTTAACCTCCAGCGGGGTTGGGCAGTGGGTCGCCTGATGATGTATTAGGGTTTACCCTCCAGCAGGGCTGAGCAGTGGGTCACCTGATATATGGTTATGAATTACCCTCCAGCTGGGTTGGGCAATGGGACACCTATTGGCATTCCATGCTCAATCCTTTCTACTAGGCTAGCCTGTGGCTTTCCTCCGTGGTTACCGGAGCGGGACCCTTGGTTATACGGGACAGTGTTGTGACAGCTTTGACTTTGAGAAGACCTCTCAACTGTAGGGCAGTGACAAGGTGTTGTTTGACTTTCCCTAGAACTCTCAAGTACAAGGGGTGCTTTCCCCACCAAGACGCGTTCTTGTGACGCAATTTAAGCCGTGCGGGCGAGTTAGTGCCTCCCAAAGTGGATAGTGTCGAAGTGCGGTGATTGAGCCCCTTGGCTTGCAGTTCAGGGCAGACGTGCGGGATGCTGGGCATCGATGGTGTTTACTTCTCGGACTTTTGGCGACTCTTTTCGTGGGCTGAGCTGTTGGATGAAGATCCCCTTACGAGCTTGTTCGGGTTTCATGTTGAGCTTTGAGATATGTATATACCTTGTTTCTGTTACCCACTTCATGGGTTTGGTCACTCTCCTTCCAGGAGAGGCGAAGACGCGTGGGGTATTTCACGTGCTTTCCGTGTCTAGCTTCTCATGGTTGGATGAGTCTACTCTCCTGCTATAGGTAGGGAAGACTCGACGAGAAGTTCATTTACTCACCGTTTCCAGCTCCTTGTGCCTGGAGGAGTCTACCTTCTTTCCCCTTGTTGGGTTGAGCTGGACTCTCTGTTGTACTCCCTTTTCTTTCCCCTGTTCGCTCTACTGCTCACCCTTCGGTACCTCCTTTTATTTCTCCCTTGAGCCTTCAGGGTATCCTACTGAGTATTTTGTACTCACCCCTGCTTGGGCTTTTCCAGCACGTGGTATGCCCTTGCAGACGACCGACAGGTGGAGCGTGACTTCTGTGGAGCGTAGGAGCTTGGGAGCTTGGACCGCGTACGGTGGTCATGGCCGGGTTTCAGGTGGGAGACCTGTCAGCTGTTTCTTTTTGTTTACCTGTTGCCAGGTTGTGACACTTTTTGGTTGGGCGCATGTTTTGCCCCTTTTCTTTTCAGTGTTCCTTCATCTTTATTTGTACTTGTGGAGGTTGATGCACATTGTGGTATATATATAGCAGTTTCCCTTTCCTTTTCTTTTCTTGTCTTTTCTTTTACTCTGCACTATTGCATTGAGTGTACTGCGTGTGTGTGTGTATAGGTACTTAGGCAAAGGCCTCCCCGAGTTGTTGTGCCTTCGGTGCTGGTCTCCAGCCCCTGGCCTATGGAGGCGGGCTTGGGGTAGTTGTGGCTCGAGCCTGGGTAGGTTTGGGTCGTGACATAGATGGAAATAAGTAAATAGGATAGCATATAGGGAATATCAAGGAAAGTGGAAAGGCTTCTTTGAAGGAAGAAATTAATGAGGGCCAATAGGTTTGGTTACTTCATAAAGTAATGTTTAATTTTTCTAGATTTACTATAAATTAGTGGAATATTACTATAACATTATTAAGTGTATTACCTAAATGAAGAATAATTTTTATTCCATAGAAGGTTAAAACCTATATTTTTATTGGAAACTCAACTTATACCATTCATTGATCTTGACTAAGTAGCTTCTTTCTATTCTTCTCTCACCTGAATTATTGGATCTATTCCCTAAAAAATAATTTAAACAATACACAAATGAGATTAAATAGGTGTTTTTATTGTTTCATTATAAATTATTTTTAGGGTTTTCTTTTATAATTTTTTAGAATATAAAAATTCAATCGTAATATCATTTTTATTCTCAAGGGAGTGAGCTTTGTAATTGTACTAGTTAATTCTGATTTTAGAGGTATATAATTATGAAGAAAGACATAAAAAAATTAATATATATATATTGATATTTAATAGATAGGTAATTCTTATTTTTAATTCCATATATAATTTTTACATTATTTATATTTTTAACTAATTATTTTTAATAATTGGAAATTGTGTAAAACCCTAAAATATTTTCTATCTTTTTATCTATGATACAAAATAGTAGCTTATGAATACGAAATCATCTTATTTTAAATATCATTTTTTGATGAAGTTAAATGATAAATAAAATGGTTATATGAGTAAAGGTGAGAATGAAAATATTTATTTGGTTAATCATGATTTGGGGAGGTTTATCTATTTATGTAAATAAAATTACTCCAAAAAAATTACGTAAAATAATTTTTTTATATTATAATTTCATAATTAATTTTGATATGGATTACATATTTTAAATTTCAATTTATACATGGGATAAAATTTTGAAAAGTATGGAAAAAAATATTTAAAAGGAAAAGAAAACTCCAAATATAGTGTTGAAAAATAATATAATTTCCTTAGATTAACCAACAGTAAAAAACCTTACCACTTTTTATTCTAACCATAGAAATTATAGTTGGGAATATACTAATTGTGGGGATATAGGTTATAGTTTTGGTTTGACATCCATCCATGCCTTTAGATTATTTAATGAGTGTTTACAAAAAACCTATGATTACATTTTAAATATTACTATTTGTATTGGGAAGTAATCAAACAATGACATATTGGTGGATTTGATACTTGTTACTTGCGTGAATTACATTTAAAAATGTAAAGAAAAAATACAATAAGAGTGTAAATTAGGTCCACCATTATGATTTGGATTGAAATTTAAAAAGATACCCTTGCTCAAATTATTAATTAGTATTCCAATATAAAAACTATATTCATTAAAATTTTGAGGAAATGTACAATATATGGTTAATTTGTATTTATTTATAAATGATGATTTGGAAAGGTTTTTTCCTATGATGGTTGAAAGTTAAACCTCATTTGCTATTATTTGATTTTATTTATTATAATATTTAAAGAAAAATATATGATTAATTTTCTTTGTTATTATTTTGAAATATATACTTTATGACAAGAAAACTATATATTATAATGGGATATGATATCATAACTTTTATGAATACATTATATCTAATATAATATAATGCTAAATGAATATATTATTTCCAAATTCTATATTTTTTTAATGATTTATGGATAAAATATATCTTAGAGGTGATCTTGTTGAAGTTTTCAATGATTTATAGGTTGGTAGAAAATCACACCATAGATACATTAAAATTAACACATCGTAATTTTTAATAATAGAATCTTGAAAATTTTAGATAATATACTGATGTAAGGTTAAAATATTGGGATATTATTATTATATAAAATCGTTAAAAACGAATCTAGGAGTGTGTTATGGTGTAGTGAGATAATGGTTAAGAATAAAAGAGAAATAATTTGAGAATGAGAAATCACATTATGTGATTATACCATAATGAATAAGTCATGTGGAAAAAAGTTGTATAGGTGAAACTACAAGAGGAAATGTGTTGTCAAGGAATTTTATTTAATGAACAGAGGAGATAAAATTAAAATCATGGATTAGTATATTATAGTTTTGGAATGAGGAATTAGTTTTGAAGGTATGTGATTTTGAATCATGATTAGATATTTCAAGGACTATGAAATTATTTTTAAAGATATTCTATAAAATTTGAGAATATACAAAGATTATATCATAATTACAAACGTTAAACCATATTTTGATAATACTCAAAAAAAATTAAATATAGGAAAATTATTATCGAAATATGGATTAAATTAACTAAAGGGGGAATATGGTAGAAATATTATTATTCAAATAATCACTCACATTATATAGATAAGGTTATATAAGAAACCTCATTAAATTATAACACAGATCTATTCATGGATTTGTATAATGATATTTATGGATAAAACATTTTTAAAGATAATTTGTTTTTAAGGATAATTTAATGGTTTTGTTCTATTTTTTATGATGATTTTGTATGGTTACTATGTTCATTTATTTTTCTATATGATTCATCTTTCATTATATGTATACCTTAACTAATGGTTGGGGAATTTTAATTAAACGCCTGAAATAATATCTCAAATTTATTCTTCATGATAGAATGAGCTTGGGTATATAATATTGAAATATTGTTTTTAGTCTCATAATTTCTACTTAATCATAGTAAAAGAGGATTTTCTTAATTAGGGAGATAATTCCAAATCAATTACTTATTTATATTCAATTTCAAAAATAGAAAAAAAAAGTATTTATTAAAGATATTATAATCTTGAATATCTTATAACCCTAGATTTATATTTTTAACATGAGTTAATAATAAATATTCATTATTTTTATCCAAATTTCATTCTCATCATATAACACGAATTTTTAATTGAATAATCATAAAAATGAATTTTTTACAACTTGGATGGATTTTTTCCATCTTAGATAGTTAAAAATCCATCTTGGAAACTATTGATGGATAGATATTTATAATATAAAGAATGTCCTAGAGAATTACATAAAAAATAATATTATTCTATACATGATGTTATTTATGTACAAAAAATTTTATAAAATAAAAAATAGTATCCATGATGGATTTAATTTTTGTTAGATAATTATTTTATGAACATTAAAAATTTGTTATTTTTTATCTAGGAAATATTCAATATTTCCAAAAATATTAATATATGGGAAAAAATAAATCTATATTGTATTTTTTTCTTCAAAATGTATTAAATTGTGTCTTGGATCATTCATTTCATGAACAAAAATAATTTCATCAAGAATTTTTTTTTAAAATTATTCCTAAACTTGGACATCGATGTGACCCACACCCACCCAACCCATACATAAACCCTAGACCTAGCCCAACACTCCCCCCCATAAACACACCAACCCATATCATTATAAGAAAAATTTCATACACGTATATACCCATGAAAAACTGCCACTTGAACCACTATAGGACCTAAATATGCCCCATATAGAGACACACCCAATACCACATATCTGGACAACCGCTACAAACTGTAAAAACCCTAAAATTTTCTATAGGAGTCTGAAGCTCGTTTTTAGGTACTCCTTTTAATATTTTTGAGTAATTTCCATTTGTTTTTTACCTTGGGGTGTTTTTGGGTAAACAAATAGAAATTTTGGAAGAAAAAGATGATAGTTCAGGGTTGGTGCACGCTTTTCCAAAATCATGTGTCCAGGTCCAAAAAATTGTGAAATCTTATATAGATATTATTTTCATTGATTGTGCATGGTTTATTAAACTATTCACCTCAAAAAAAAATTCATCCCCCCCCCCATAATAGGACCACGGTTAAGGCACACATTTAAGGAAAATTGTGTGCCCCTTCCCAACAAACCATGCACCGTAATTTAATTAGCCTAAAAATATTTTAAAACTTTCTCAAACACCCATTTTAATCCAAAATTCGGCTCTATCTCATCCCCTAATGTAATTTCATTATTTTAGAGCCTCTCAGAAATATCCTAATCCTTTATGAGCTCCTTTAATAGTGATTTGAATCCCAGATTAACGAACTACACCTCTCCTGGTAAGAGACCATAATCCCGGCTCATTTATCATTCTTATACCATCATTTTTTGGGGGGTTATTATTATATAATTTATTTGATCTAGATATAGATCTAGATTTTTTTTAATCTAGATCATGTATTATTGGATATAGATCTATATTTAAGAGATATTTATTTGTGTAATCTTGGATTTTCGGTTCTCGTTCTAGATCTCATTCTTTGTCATTATTTCACTCAAATTGGGTATTTCTATTGGGAAGCATTTATCAATGATTTCAGGTATGTGTTGTATTATTCTAATCACATAGTAATGTTTTAAATTATGTGTATTTATTTGTATACTTTCTAGAGTTTATTTGGAAATAAATTTTTCTAAATTAATTAATTAATTTAGTGAATTAAAAAATTATTGGATTTTGAATAGGGGTAATTAATTGGTGGATTAATTAGGGATATATTGTGATTATGAAATTGGATAATTAATTTTTATTAATTATGGGATATTGAAATTGTTGAACAAAGGTAAATAGTTTTTGAATAAATTTCTGACATATTGTGATTATGAAATTGGATAATTAATTTTTGAATTAATTATGGGATATTGAGATTTTTGAATAGAGGTAATTTTTTTTAATTATTTTTTTAGATATTGTGATTATGAAATTGGATTAATTAATTATTTAATTAATTAATGGAAGTGATGTGATTAATTAATTGGTTAATTAATTAAAGGGGTTATGTGAATAATTAATTAGTGAATTAATTAAAGGGATTTAAGTGATTAATTAATTAGTTAATTAATTAATTTTATGGATATGATTAATTTATTGGTTAATTAATTAGTGGGATTTTTATGATTAACTAATTTTTGAATTAGTAATGAAATTAATGTGGTTAATTAATTATTGAATTAATTATTACATTATGAATAGTAACATGGCCATCTAGTCTTATATTATGATAATATTAATGGTAACATGGAAATTCAGTTATCAAATTATGAATGGTAATATGGTCATTAAATTATAAAATGATGAATGGTAATAATGTAAATTAGTGAGTTTTTGTAAAATATGAATGGTAATATGGTCATTCAATTATAAGTTATGAAATGATGAACGGTAACAATGGCATTTAGCCATGTTTTATAAAATATGAATGGTAACATGGTATTTTAATTTTCAATTATGAATTATGAATGGTAATAATGATATTAAGATATAAGATATTGTTTGGGTCTCCTCAAGAACCAATGGGAGTTTATGTGGTTATATAAATAATATTTGATAATTTAATAACTGTTTATTTGTACATTATAATTATTAATTTTTATAATTGAATTAACTATTTGACTTTATATTATTTTATACATTTTTGTTGGTAGCCTACTGAGTTATAATCACACCCTACTCAAGCTACCTGACTGATACCCAAATAGATTTTATGATTGCAGGATTGGATTAGGGAAAATGCCATGTGTTAGACGGATAATTTATATTGAGAATGGTTGTGGGAACCAAACATGTGTTGGAACCCACATGGAATTTTTTATTGTCTTTACTTTTGGGTTTTCATGTTAACACTTGGCTTATACTCTATCATAGAATATCTACTATACAATTTTAACATTTAATTTCTATTTTTGGTCATTTTGGTATACAATATTATTCTAGTTATGTTATATCAAGTGTATATTGATTATTTTTTTCCATTTTGTTTTTACTCTGATAAAGAGGGTATAGTCTCTGCATGATTGACATTAGACCATCGCTACTAGTCGGTAGCCTCTGGCGTATGGGGAGGAATGTCTGAGGCCATGTAGCGGACTTGCTCAATGCACCGTTTTGTGGAACCCAAGTTAGGACATTACAAAGTAGTATTAGAGGAGCTTTATCTTCTTTTATTTTGTCATGCTATTGGGGAAAGTTAGGTAGGATACTAGGAATAGTTGGGCATTAGTTATGAGATCATTCATGGGAGTAGCTAACTCACATATGGGGGAAATCCCGAGTACCTAGGGTGGGATAGTAGTTATTGGTATTTGTTGATACGGTTGATGTTATATCACCTTGGATGACTCACCTGTGGTGTGATGTGAAAATTGTTTTCAGATTTTCTGAGATTTGACTTATGTCCTAGAAGGGAATTATATCTGAGTTGCATGCAACATATTAGGCACTACGAATTTTTTGGTGACATGCATCATTTTAGGCATGCATGGGAAAATGGGTTATTGGTATGTTGTTAAAATTGAATTGCTTTCTCATTTTTTTGAAATTGAAATGAAAATATTCCTAATAAGAAATTGAGAATTGTAAAATGAATCAATATGTGAATAAAAAGGAGTCTAATAGTATGTGAACAAGGATATGATTTTACCCTATTATTAGCAAGGGACTAGGTGTAGGATGGTTGAGGGTTGTGATAGCAACTTGGTTTTGACCCTGTTGTGGGGTATGAGAAGAGACCTATGGTGTCTTATTTTGTTTTTTCTCTCACAAAAACGTTTTAGGGTTGTGTTATGTGTCATATTACATGTCTTTGGATTTATTAAAAATATTTTACCATGATTATTCTTGTTGAGAGGATCACCAAAGAAAATTTCTAGGGATGATCCTCCGATGGAGGAACCAAAGGAATTGATTATGACGGGTGAGGAATTCATGGAGTAGTTCAAATACATATTTTCTCATTTCATGTTGTTTATGGAAAGAGACCCAGAGGGGGTTATGAAAATCATGTCAGACCTTACATGGTAGTTTCAGTTGTAGAACCCTCTGAATCTTACTAGAGTGGGTGGACTTGAGAGATTTGAGTACTAGGTTGATTATATCCAGAATATACTTGGCCACTTGGAGACTCTGGTAGAAAGTAGGGTTAATTTTTCTTCTTATATACTATAAGGATCGGTAAAGAGCTTGTGGGACAGTTATATGTAGACTCTATAGGTTGATGTTATGATATGGAAGGACTTCTTATATAAGTTCATGGAGAACTTCTATCCATAGACATTGATGTAGGGGAGAGAAGCTATGTTCATGAGGTTTACTTAGGAGAGTATGTCCATGATGAAATATACTGGACGCATTACATATTTGTAGTGTTTTACTCCAATGATGTAAGGAGATGAGACAAATATAGTGAGGAATTTCCATGATTGGTTAAATGAGTGATTACGTCACAAGTTAACCTATTTCAGTTAAAGAAGTTTTATAATTTGGTGGACCAGGATTCGATAGATTAGGGGGACCTGAATGAGGCTTCCAGTGCAGGATAGATAGTTTCTATTGGACGGTCAGTAGGTACAACCATTGAGAAAAGGAAGTGTCGCTACGAGAATTTTAGCCAGAGGGTAGTAATAGAAGTAAAAAGGGGGAATGTTTAGTTACATGGGACCTTCCCCGTGTTATTTTCCATCAATGTTTTAATTCGAGAAACTTCTTAAGATAATTCAATTGGCCACTAGTAGATTTTTGGTCATCCAACAATATAGAACACCTACAGAAGTTCTACAAGACCCAATGAAATACATGCAGTGAGGGTCTAACTAGGAAGAATTAGATTATATGAAGAGGATATTCAACAACATACCAATCTGGAATCTGGAGTTCTACTGGCCATGGTGGTAGAGGCAGTGGATGTGGAGATTTAAGCAAAAAGTGCAAGTATCATCAGAGTAGTGCAACACAGGAAACACGTACTGCATTTTGAGGAAGAGGTGAAAGAAAGTAACAAGTTATTCATCTTGGACTTGTGGATAATGAGGCTGGACCATCAATTGTGAGAGGTAATATTCTTTTATCGTCAACATTATCTAGTGCCATATCTATTATGGGTACCTTTAATTCCTTTGTTTCTACACAACTATTAAATGGTTTGATCTTAGAGGTGTAGTTCATGAGTAGAGTGGTGGCAATAGATACACTGGTGGAAGTATGGTTTAGAGACATGTTCTTATGCAAGGGGTGTTTACCTGAGCTTTGGGAGTATCATTTTCTATGGGATCTTTGCATGCTTGACATTTCAGGCTTCGACCTAATTTTATGTATAGACTAGTTGGTAGCATACCAAGCACACATTGACTGTTACTGAAGGAGAGTGATGTTTACATCTCCTAAGGGTGGAAAATATATTCACCATGGAGAATGGGATATCCAGGCATACCTTTCAGGTCCAGTTCATTAGAAATTGGGGGAGCTCACCACTTAGGTTTTTAGCATTTTTCTAGATGATGGAGGAGTGAAGCATGGTGTCTTTATACCTTTTTTGGAACCATTTTAGGATGTGTTTATTTATGACTTCTCATGGATTACACTTAAAATATGTGAGGAATTTTTAATTTAGTTCATGCATAGGGAAGATCTAGTCTCTATTCCACCTTAAATATGGTACTTATAGATAATAAATAGCTAAAAACTCAGATGGAAGTGTTTGAGGATAATTAATTTATCCATATGAGTATTTATCCTTGGGGTTCTCCTGTTTTATTTTATAAGAAGGATGTCAGGACACTATGATTGTGTATCGGTTATTAGAAGTTAAACTAGATGGTTATGAATAACTAGTATCCTCTTCTATGAATTGAAGATATATTTGACCAGTTGAGGGGAGGATGTATCTTTTACAATATTGAATTGAGATCGAGGTATCATCTGCTGAGAGTTTTAACTTATTATATTCCTAGTATTTCTTTCAAAAGAATCTATGGCCTCTATGAGTTCTTCCTAATGGATTTCGGGTGGAGGAATGCACCAGAAGTCTTTATGGAATTGATGAACAGAATCTTCCATCCATACCAATATCAGTTTTTGGTAGTGTTTATGGATGACATCTTGGTGTAGTCCAAGATTTATGATCATCATACCCAATATCTTGATTCCATTTTAAGTACACTAAGAGATAATTATAAATATGTCGATCTATCTAAGTGTAAGTTTTGGATTAATCAGCTACACTTCTTGGTTCATATCATACTAGAGGAAGGTGGTTTTTTGGAATGAGATAAGGTTCAAGAAGGTTGTTTCTTAGGAGAAACCCAATAACATATTCAATATTCGTAGCTTTCTGGGGTTAGAGGGATACTATATGAGGTTTATCTAGGACTTTTCTTGATTAAAAGCACCATTTACGGGCTTGACCAAGAATCGTATAACATTTTAATGGTCGGAGGATTGTGAGAGTGATTTGAAGGAATCTAATAAAATATTTAATTTAGCACCAATTTTGATCCTACCTAATCGAAGTGAGGATTATACGGTGTTTTGTGACACTTATGGGGTTGGTCTTGGAGCTGTATTGATGTAGAGAGATCGATTTTTGGAGTATGGTTCTTAGATACTGAAACCCCATGATAAAAATTACTCTACGCATAACCACATTCTAGATATAGTGGTTTATGATTTCAACTGTTAGTGGAATTAACTGTTGGGTGAGAATTTTACTGTGTATATAGATCAGAAGATATTGAAGTTTCTCTTTTTGTAGTGATATTTGAATCTCGGGAAGTGGATGTGGGTTTATATATGTAGTCATTTTATTTTCATCTAGAATATACACCCATAAGGTAAATATTTTTTTTGATGATATAGGTATGAATAAATAGTCTCAATTAGTTTAAGAGTCAATTATAGAGTGGATGATGATGAATTTATTAAATTAGATGCATGTTGTGGTTCATAAGAGCTAGGAAAAGATGACACTCAAATTAGTTTCAATGGAGTATACACTTTTGATAGAGATCAAAGATAGATAGTATGAATATCTATAATGATTTTCCATGAGAGAAAGCCTTGAAGGTGGAGTGAAACCTTCATATTAGATCATAGATGATGATGAGATCATCTATGTCAGATATTTAGTTGTTGTCCCTACGAGCATATGGGAGGAGTTTATTCATGAGTTTAAATCCTCAAAGTAGACTGTGCATCTAGGTGTGACCAAAATATACCATGACCTAAGTCAATAGTTTTAGTGGTCAGGAGTGAAAAGGTATTTAGTAGGGTTTGTGACATGATGATGAACCTTTCAAAAGGTGAAGGCTGGTCATCAAAAACCCATTGATTTGTTATATCCATTTCCCATTTCAGAATGAAATTATGTGGACATGAATATGGATTTTGTGGTGATTATCCCAATTAAACCTCTAAAAAATGATGGTATTTGTATGATTATAGACTGCTTGACAAAGGTAGTGAATTTATTACTAGTCCGGGAGACCGTCTTAGTAGATTATTTGGTAAAACTGTATGTTCGAGAGATATAACATTTGCAAGGGGCATCATAGACTATAGTTTCAGATCGTGAATCGTACTTTACATTTTCATTCTAGAAGGGATTATCAAAAGGCACATGGAATATAGGTTTTTTAATTATAGTATTCCATGAACCATTGAATGGTCTGTCAAATCATAACATATAGGTGATTGAGGATATTCTATGAGTGTGTATTCTAGACATCGATGGGTCTTGAGAGAAGAACCTACCACTTTTATAATTTTCCAACAACAACTGTTATCATTAAACTATTCAAATGGAACCATAGAAGAAACTTAATGGTATTCCATGTAGATCACCTCTATGCTGTACAGATGTGGGAAAGTTGGATTTGTTGGGACTAAGCCTCGTGCAGGAGACGTCGAAGATGGTTTATATCATTTAGAAGTGTACAGTTATGGATCAGAGTAGATATAAATCGTATGATGATATACGAAGATGACCCCTAGAGTTTTATGAGGGTGATCATGTATTCCTTCATGTATCTCATAGATTTATTCACTACATAATATAGAGATAGGGAAAGATGGAAACTAGGTTCATTGGATCGTTTGAGGTAGTGGATAGAATCAGGTCCATGGCATACTTATTGGCTCTTACACTGAGATGCATCATTATTAATGAAGTTTTTCATGTGGAACAACTTTAGCGGTATCCCCCTGACACATTTCATGTGATATATGTGGATGATTTTGAGCTTAAGATAGAGACATATTTAAAGGAGCATCAGATATGTGTGTTGGAATGCGGTGAGAAATATTTGTGGGGGAATACCATGCAGGTAGTTCATATACTATGGAAACATATAAAAGTGAAGGAGGAAACATGGGGGAGATAAGTAGATTTTCAGTCTTAGTGGCCTGATATTTTTTTTATTGGTATCTTAGAGACTCATGGAACTACATCTCGAGGATGAGCTTTTATAAGGTGAGGAGATTGTAAAAACATCATCCTTTTCCAGAGATATATCGGGCTTGTTTTCAGGTACTCCTTTGACTGCTTTTGAGTAATTTTCATTAGGGTTTTATCTGGGGGTGTGTTTTAGTAAAAAAAATAGGAAAATTTGGAAGAAAATAGGGAAGTTAATGGTTGGCACATGATTTCCTAAACTATGCATTTTAGCCCTGAAAACTATGCAACCCTGGATAGAGAGGTTTTCCATTGTTTTCTCATGGTTTTTAAAACTGTTCACCTTAAAAGGAAAAACCATGAACCACCTATAAGAAATGTATAGTTAAGGCGCACGGTTATATAAAATTGTGTACCCTTTCCCAGCAAACCCTGCATAGGAATTTAATTAGTATAAAAATTTGTTTAAATTTTCCCGAGCCCCCATTTTAATCCCAAATCGACCCTTAATTTATTTAATGATATTGGATCCTCTATAATTGATTCCAAGCCACTCCAACCTCTGTTTTTGGTAATTCAAAACAAATATTGAAGATTGAAACTATCCAAGTAAGAGATCCTAATTCTTGTTGGTTCCCTGTTCTTCCCTCATCCTTCTTGGTGGGTTTTTATTCATTGTTTTATTTGATCTAGATTGAGATCGATATTTTTGTAATACAGATACAAGACGATTGGACCAATATCTTTATTCATGTAATCTTGGATTTTAGGTTCCCGTTCATGATCTCGTTTTTTACCATTGTTCCTCTAAGATTATGCATTCATATTAGTGATTGTTTGTCAATTATTGGAGGCAGGTGGTCTATTATTAAAATCTCATAGTCATGTTTTCAATTATGTGTATGTAATTATAGAATTACTAGGGGTTTTTTAGAAATTGGGTTTTCTGATTTAATTAATTAATTTGGTTAATTAACTAATTAAGGGATTGTGAATAGAGGTATTTAGTTATTGAATTAATTTATGTGATATTTTTATTAAAAAAATTTAATTAATTTTTGAATTAATTATGGGATATTTAAATTGTTGATAGAGGTAATTAATTTATAATTAATTATTTAGATATTTTTATTATGAAATTGGATTATTAATTGTGGAGTTAATTATGGGATATTGATATTGTTTAATATAGGTAATTAACTATTGAATTAACTGTTGAGATATTGGGATTATGAAGTTGGATTAATTAATTTTTAAATTTATTAATGGAAGTTATGGGATTAATTAATTATTTAATTAATTAATTGGGTGATGTGATTAATTAACTCATGAATTAATTAATGGGATTGATGTGGTTAATTATTTGTTGAATTGATTAATGGTATGTATATTATTAATTAATTGGTGAATTAATTAATGGGATTGGTATTATTAGCTAATTTTTTGAATTAGTGATGAAACATTTTTGGTTAATTAATTTTTATATAAATCATGACATTATGAATGATAACATGTACATTTAGTCATGTGTTATGAATGGTAACATGGACATTGGATTATGAAAGTATGAATGGTAATGTGGACGTTCAATTATGTATTATGAGAATATGAATTGTAACATGGAAATTTAGTTATCAAATTATGAATGGTGACCTGGTCATTCAATTATGAAATGATGAATAGTAATAATGGAATTCAGTCATGTTTTATAAAATATGAATGGTAACATGGTCATTTAAATTTCAATTATGAAATGATGAATGGTAAAAATTCCACTTAGTCATGATTTATAAAATATGAATGGTAACATGGTCATTAAATTATAAATTAAGAATTATAAATGTTAATAATAATATTTAGATATATGATATTTTTTGGGTGTCCTCAGGAACCCAAGGTGAGTTTATGACGTTAAATAAAGAATAGATGACAATGTGATAAAAATTTATTTATTAATTTTAATTATTTATTTATGAAAATGTGTATAAGGTTTGACTGGATATTATTTTAGACTTCATTGGTGGTGGCCTAATGAGATGTACTCACACACTACTCAGGATGCCTGATCGGTACCCGGATTGATTTAATGATTGTATGATAGGATAATGGAAAAAACCTTATTTTAGATTTATAATTTAGGATGGAACATGGATAAGGGAACCAGAAATGGTTCTGGACCTTCTAGGAAATTTTCAATGACTTTCCTTTTCAGTTTTAATTGTGACACTTGGCACATACTCTAGCATAGCATATTTACTATTCTGTTTTGACATTGTAATTATAGTTTTGATCATATTAGGAGATAGTACTATTCTGGTTATGTTATATCAATTAGATATTGTTTAATTTATTTACAATTTGGTTTTACTTTGATGAAGAGGGTATAGTCTCCCCATTATTAACATTAAACCCTCGCTATTAGTCGACAACCTTTGGTGTATGGGGAGGTACACATGTGGTCCTATAGTAAACTGGATTAGGGCATCGGTGTGTGGCACTCGGGTTTGGACATTACACAAACCCACATCCATCCCTTAATCAGACCACCATAAGACCCTATACCCACCCCCACACACACACACATAGTGATCCATCAATATCTACCCACATGAAACCCATACGCGACACACCGACTTCTGAACCCACCCCATCCCCCAAATTAACCCCTTAACATTGCCCAATCTCCTCCTAAGAACCTCCCCTAGTACTTGGGCTTGATTGGTCAATTTTAAAAACATTAATAAATATTCCGTTGAGAGAATTTGAACCTAGGATTCTTAGAAGATGGAAATCCAATCAACCAACTCACATGAGCTAGACATGTGTTAACTAACACATGCACACACACATATTAATAAAATTATATTTATTATTAATTAATTAATTTAAGTATATGTATTTATACATATACTTATTTATTTATATATTATTCTTTTTATTTATGTATAAATAAATATAATTATAATTATTTGTTTCCATTATATATATACACATATTTATAATTATATCGTTATATATATATATTTGTAAATAAATACACTATATATATGCTTGGTTGTGTGAGTGTGTTTATATTTTGATTGATATATTCACACACACATTCACACATTTTAAATATATAAATAAAAATATGTGTTTTTGTAAATAGTTTTAAATTAATTTATTCAAGAATATATTGTTAAAAAAATAAAAACTTATAATTATAAATCTATAATATTTATATATACATGCACACATTTTATAAAATAATAATAATAATATAAATAAAAATTATAATTATAATTAATATACATATCTGGAAGTATACATTTACTAGAAGAAAAATATAAATAAATATTTTATTATGAATACATAAATTTATATTTATATGTTTAAGAAATAAATATTTTTAAAATAAAAAAAATATTTAAATATATAGTTGTTTTGGATGAATTAACTTTTTCCCTATATAAATCATATGCATTCTTACTTATAAGGGGTGAGTTTCAAATCCATCTCACATAAGCATATCTGCCTCAACATATTTAGAGAATCTATATTCTTACATGATATGTTGACATGAAGATACTTATCCTGGATATATTTCATATTCATCCTAGATTTAGTGGGGCACACATGCTTATGTGAGATGAATTTCATATTCATCCCAGTTATGTTGAGGAAAACGTGTTTATCTCAGATTGATTTGAAACAGGTCCAAACAAATTATATATATATATATATATTCATTACACATTATTAAGAATATATTATAAATAATATACATACACATATATTATTTATTAATTTAATATAAATGTATAATTATAAATTTATTTATCTATCAATAAATGAATAAAAATATAATAAATAATTAAATAAATATGTAAATATACTGAAACCCACAAATTATCATACAAACTTATATACATGTATAAATAAATATAGACAATTTATTTACATATTTATTCAGGATAAAATTAACTTATATGTATATATATAGCAATGTTATAAATATATATATATATATAACATAGTTATAATATATATAGACACACACATACATACATAAATCTATGATAAATAAATAGAAAATAATATATATATATATATATATATATATTAACAGGCTGGGGCCTAGCCTCTTTTTATCAAGGAATGAAAACCCACTTTTTAAACTCGGCTGAGAGATAACTCATTATAAGGCTCATAGGACCAACATCACAATGTCTAATGATAAACATGGATCAAAGGCCCATAGATTTTCAAAATTATAAATGCCTCATAAGATCTAAATGTGTCCCTAAAGGACCTTGCCTCCGAATATAATAACTAACCAAAAGACCCATGGTCTGACCAACCCTCCTAGCCCACATCAACTACACATAACTGGTTCCCTAGCCTGCTCTATATGTTCGCATCTCACCCTAGTCCCCGTTGCATATTCCCAGCCTCACCCATGCATGCTCTGCCACCGCCTGATGTCTCTCTATCATGTCCATTTCCATCCCACGCTCATAATCATAAGAGAAAAACCATCACACCCAAAGGGGGTGAAAAAGAGATGCATTCAAGATTCAAAACCTAGTCGTGATCATCTGTGTGTGTTTTTACTTATAATATAGTAATATATATATAAATTTTTTACTATTTAATTATATATTAATAACATAGTTATATATTTTTATAAATATAAATGAAATTAATTAGTAATAATAATTATTGATAAACATATTTATAAATATACATTTACTAAAATATGTTTATAAATAATATTTAAAAAACACACATATAATATTTATATATTTATATAATATAATTTTTGGTATGTGTGAATTCATTTAATTTATATAAATATATGTTTTTAATATGTTTGGTAGTTGGTGATTTTCCCAAGTGGTAGAGAAACCCTGTAATCCTAAATGAAACCTAGTATCAAAACTAGGAAAGATAGAATTTCTAAGGCACTGTATCAATAATAAATAAATGTAGTAGTGTGGGTACTATAATAGGTATTGTAGTGGGGTATTATAGTAGTGGTACAATTTACATGAATTGGGCTTTGGGTCATGTATTGGGCCTCCAGGACACTAAGCCTTCGGATCATCAGTGTAGGGTGGTTCGACTATACAAAAGTAGCCTTGGTATTATAGAGAAGAAAGTAAATAGTCATCAGGAGGATATAGTCAGACACAAGTCAATAGAGGGACAATATAGAAATGTTATTGGGCTTAGGCCTCATTCAGATCTGCATGGGGCAAGGATAAGCTAGCGACAACATCGGGTGGTGGCGTATAAATAGACATTGAAGAAGTTAATAAGGAGGGTTTGTTTCAATATATTTCATTCAAATGTCTAAGGTCCTTTGATCCTAGGGGCTTTTGGGGAATGTATCTTGGGTCATCGGGTCATATAAATGTTCCCTCTTGACAAAAAAATAAATAAATAGATAAATATCTGTGGATTTTCTATTTTACAATCATTTTTATAAATATATACTTATGAAATAATAAATATATATATATACAATGTGTTTCTGTGTGTCCTATTTATTTCTGGTATATATTTGTAACATTTAATAAAAATTTAATAATAATTTAATTTAAGAATTATAATTATAATATATACATATACATAAATATACATTTATTAAAGTAATCTAATATATATATTATAAATACTTATATTCATATTTATATGTTTGTAAATTATAAATTTTGAAAAGAATATTTATAAATATATATTTGATTATAAATGTGTATAAAAATATATATAAATAAGTAATTTATTAATTATAATTATATAAATATATATTTCGTTATTCATTCACTTTTATATTGATAGAAAACAAACACTCACTCACACACACACACAAACACACACACACACACACATATATATATATATATATATTTTTGTGTGGATATATGTGTTTTTGTGTGGGACTATATATAGTTATCTTGGATGGGTATAATTTTATCTGAGATAAATCATATGTGCCATAATATATCTGGGATGGATTATAGATCCATTCTAGATAAGACATTCTTATGGATAGATCTTTTGAGATAGATTTAAATAGATTTGATATAAAAATTATCACACATTCAATTCGAAATATTCAAGATATATTTATGTTTATTCAGAATAATTTTCCTAAGATATATAAGTGATTACTCATTTGGGATGGATATTAAATTGATTCCAAACAATCCATCTAAGAGAAATTACGTAATTTATTTGGGAAGGTAACGATATTTATACCAGATGTTTCATTATAGATATAAATTATTCATATAATGAATCTATATAGGTATCACATATCTCTATGGGTTCATCCTCAGACTAATGACACAGTACACTTCTATATCGAGTGATTGGAAAGAGTTAATATAAATTTCTATACTTGATTTTCCATGAGAATTTTCGATCCTTTGTACGTTTTTATATAAAAGTATCAATCCCAAATAAAAGTCTAGATGATGATGAACTATTTTATACAATTGTATGGATGTAAATGTCCCATATTTTTTAGATGTCTCTATCCAAATGAAATTATATTTATTCCATATATATGCAAAGAAAAAATTTTATAATACTGTTCATGAAGAAATAGTATACATTAAAGAGATTAATAGATTTATAATACCTGAGGATGATAAAAAAATTTGATTGAAGAATGAAATTTATGGTTGATTTAAGCATTAATATAATGATATTCTAGGATTTATCAATTTCTAAATAAATAATTCTTCAAAGGAGGAGTGTATCATAATCTATATATATATATATATATGGTTTGTGATCAATGGATAATGGTGCACATATACATGGAAAACATAATATTTAGAGGGTCAAGTGAATTTCAATGCAAAGAGTTCATTAAATTCATAAAGATTAAGTTTTAGATATCCATTAATAAATAATTAATGATCTACCTCGATTTATAGGTCATTTGAGGAAGGCATAGAAACTTATTTCAAAATCTGAATGTGAGATAGAATTATTCAAAATATTTGGTAAGGAGGAAATAAAATTATATAAAATTATAGTTTCTACATAGATGAAGTTATTAAATAATAAAAATTAAAATTAAATACCCAATAAAAAATATATATGAATCATTGGAAATATATTTTACTTATTAGAAGTAAGACTGGAAACTATGTTTTCTACATTAAAAGTATCATTATATCAAAGTAATTCTAAATAAAGAAACATTATATCAATAAATAAGAAACCCCGATATGTCAACGGTATAATATATTCTGGATTTTTCAATAAATTAATAAGAAAAAAAGAATTATTTTGATATACATATATTGATTATATAGGTTTATTTAATGATATAAGGTCAAAATCTAGAGGTTTTATCCATCTAGGTGAATTATGCACTTCATGGGTGAGAAGGAAATAATATTTCATATCATTTAGTACTTTATAATTTGAGTATATTTTCACTACTAAATCATGTACACAACTATTATTGATCAGAAAACAACATGAATACATTTTTGTAGATACACGTTATGCTTTTATGATTAAATATAATAAATCATGTGATATTAATCTTAAAAAAATCTGGGTCATCATTTCATAATAAAGCACATTTAGTTCTAAAATCATTTTATTAAGGATAAATTGGTGTTAGGTAATGTTAAATTGAAGTATCTATTAACAAAATTTCAGGTTGAAAATATTATTACAAAGGCACTATCAAAAGAGATTTTGAGAAGCATAAGTTTACTATTGGAGTTTAATTGTATCCATCCACCAGATGATTTGAATAAGTCCCCTTCTACTATAATATTTCTTATATTCAAGGTTTATGAGAGTACAAAGAGTTTTTTCAATCCAAATTTTTTTACAATATTTGGTTTTACTATTAAAAAGTTTAGAAATTGGGATCGAATTACAAGTTTATTATGATAATATATATTTTAATCAATTGATGTTTCATTCAGTTATTTATTCTCATAAAATTCTTTATGGAGTGATATTCATGTTCAGTGAGAGACATAGAGCGAGATACTAGAATATTTTTTCATAAATGGGACATTTTATATAATGGGGAGAGTTGTATTATATGAGTGTAAGGAGGGGGAGATGAGAATAAATGGAGTCAGTATTTAGAAGTATTCTATGATATTTTAGGTTCAGAAGTGGGTGAGGGTTTCAAAGGAGTATAAGGATAGTGAATTGTTTCATGAAACACTTTTTAATTAACTCTTTATTCTCATAATTAAAATGATCACATTGTCATAGATTAGATGATTTATGATTCACTGAATATACTATAAAGATGATAATAACAGTTTTTAAGATTACCATGAAGGGATAATTTAATGATAGAAGGCAATTTTCATGGTTTTTAAATATTTTTAAGTCAAAAAATCCAAAAGGTTATACTTTTATAAAAAAATTAAGTGATAATATTTTGGGTTTTTTTATAGAGGTTATTGGAAATCTTCTAGATAGGTTATATTTTTAATATAGATTTAATCACATAAAGATTCATTATTTTCATATAATGTTTAAATTATTTTGGTTGTAGAAACAAAAACCACATCATGGTTAATTATACAACATCATGGTCAACCCTAGGCTTTGAGGAAATGACTGGGGTTCATGTGGTCATCTTTGGAATAATTTATGATGGATTTTCTATTGAACACAACTTAAAAAAATGTCATGGTTTATCCCATGGTTATTATATATTATAGAAAAAAATTGAAGACTCTATATATTTATTGGAATATATTGATGTTTTTTTGAGAAGAATATTTAAAAAAGTTTTTGTTTATAGATTAACAAGAGAAAATGAAATCTTTGTTCAAACTGTGGTCTTAAAAAAGGATCATCTTATTATTTCTAGGATAAAGTCAAATATCTATCCAGGAAAATACACTAAAATCATCATAACCAAAACACATCATAGTTTGAAGAAAAAAATAATTATTTTTTATAGATAGGATATTCAAAATAAGAAAATATTAACAAAATATCAAGGTATAGGATTAGGTGTCCATTATTTTTATATTAAATAGTTTTCAATAAAAATTATATCATGGTGTGAGGAATCATGTTTTAGTTTTTCTTATCCTAGTTTAAAATTAAATATCCATGTCTATTATTTTTATATAATTATATGATAATTGGTTTGTGGTATTTCAGTTGATTTTAAAGTAATATAATGGGAGATTTTAACAAATAATTAGTAGAGGAGTGAAGATTTGATTTTTAGAGTATATGGAAAATATCATTAACTTGAGAATTTGGACTAAATATCAAAATAGAGTAAAATTTATAGGAGAAACTATATGGATATATTTTAGAAAAAAGGAATAATGTTTTGGGTTTTGAAGGGGATAAAACTTATTTAAACAGAGTAAAAAACATTAAAACACCATTAAAGCCACAGTATCTTTCATTTATTTTTGATTGAGATAAAATAAGATGAATAATGGTGTGATTTTCTCTATTTGTTTAAATCATCTAAGATTTTCGGCATGATATTGATAGTGACAATTGAGAATCATCCAACATTATCATTCCTCCTATAGTATCAATATTCTATGTAAATATACCAATTCATGGGGAGGGTCCCTTCTTTATCATGGTTGGATAGAACAATATTGATATATATATATATATATGGGTGTATTTGTGTCTACATAGAGAAATATTTGGTATGAGGATAAATACAACATAAATATTAAATTTTAATTCCACCATTGTTAAAAACTATGAGGATCCTTATAAATTTCATATAAAGAGACTTCATTGAAACAAAAAAATTAACATTTAAAGAGTAACAGTTCATTATTATTTTATTAGTTGAAAAAATTACCACTCATCCATTTATGAGTTGTTTTCTAACATTTAAAAAAATAATTTAGATTTTAAAACTCTTCATATTATCATCATATCATAATAAAACTTCCCATGATATCATTTAGTAGGAGTTGTAGGTTGGTCATTATATTTTCTAAAAATACATAAAACCATTATGCACAACACTGTGGAATAGTGACATTCATAAAAATATAGTCAATCCCATGACATACCATGATATAGCCAAACCCATAATTTCATGGTCTATATTTTATTCCATATTTCCATAAATCACCCACATACACTAAAATATCCTTTGACTTGGTACACTTTCACCTTATGTCGCATCATACCTAACAACTTGAGAAAATATATCCAAAAATCATTTCTTATGTCTTCCAATAAACATTTTAAAAAATAAATTATTAATTTTCAACACATTCTACCTCGCATGTGAATTTTTTTGAAAATATATCCAAACCACATTTTTGATAACCTCCAGAACACTTTTGGGGTGGACCTCAATGAATTATAAAAATATATTCTAACAAATCATAATCCCCATTCATAAAACAAAAAAATTTAACCCTACAAGCCTTTGTAGCATTGGAATAAATTATTAATTTCATAATTAATTAATTTTATAAATGAACAGAATATAAAAAACATCAATAATAATCAATCTATGAGGGCATATGGTATGATCTCTATCGAACACATGTATCTCCGTACTTATGTCCATCAACAATATCATATACTTGTATTCATAGTTATATAATCCTTTTTTTAAGACATCAAGTGACCATGGTACCTATATTATATCAATATTATATACCACACTACAACATTCTTGATTCTATAATAATATTATAACCAGATAGATAAACACATCTCATATCATTCACCCAATTAGACATTACATACACCTCGACCAAGTAAATAAGAACATTACATGATTCTTTTCTAGTTATATCCATAAAATTCCCCATTCTATATCATTCAAGTTATAATATTTTATATTCATCATATAAGAAGAAAAATCCCTTATTAGTGAAGCCTCTATTGATGACGTGATCAGTAATGCACTCAACCACCCATTAGATAGCTCATACTAAAGGTTAGAATAATAAATCTATTAATGTCTAAAGGTTCTCATATTTGGTATCTTTTAAACCTTAGGTACAAGGATTTAATATGAACAATCACCCATATCATACAAATGGTATATTTTCTGACAATACACGTAGTATATTTTGTGGGTCATTCATCACAAAAAAACTTGTTTTAAACCAAATGTGTGTATTCTATATATTTATACAAAATCCTACACATGTCATCCATAGAATTTAATCGAAAATTATAATACTCATTGCAGAACATCTTTTGAGTATAACTCAAAGTCATAATTTGTTAGGTTTATTATCCTTTCACTTCATGAAATATATACATCCAATGTGAATGAATGATAAAGTGAAGACTATATTTTTCATAACATGATACATTTTATATTCATAAACTCTTTGAAGAATATCAACAAAACCATAAATAAGTTATCATATAATCATATCATATATGGTATACCACTAGAGAATCATTATGTTTTCATAATTTTTAATACTTTATTAAAGACATTACATCTTTATGTAAATTCTTTCACATATCTATATTATCATCTAATAAAACATCCCACTAAATCTTTATAATGTGTAAAATATATGAAAATTTTTATTTTGAATAATGGTGAGACTAAGGATTCATATTCTTAGTGACCAATAATATGAACAATATGGACAACACTAGAGATGAGGGGTACTCATCTGTGGAACCATACACAAATGGTCAAGAATAAAATTTGGACGACAATAATTTATGACCCTCATTTTTAGGGGGTAGTTATCTTCTCCCATGTATGTGTCTGTGAGATGGTATCAGGTGAGTGTGGTGTGAAATAGAGGTATAGGCCTCTGTCTTTGGATTGGAGGTGGATACAAAATGTCTAGGATGGAAGCCAGTAGGCATTTTTCAATGGATGCAGAATTGAAGGGTCTCAACGGTATGAATAATTCTCAGGTGGGAGTAGATGATCCAATGGATGTAATCCAGGAAAGTATGGGAGATGGTAGTGAGAAGATTTCAACAAACATGGAGGGATTAAGCGTTGGGCTAACTTCTAGTTGTCGTCAGTGGTGGTGGGAGGCTGGGAAACCACAGGCGCCAGGCATTGGATTGTGGGAAGGAGAATTGGGTGAATGAGCACCATGGTTGGATATCCTCTTCAATATATAGGCCTATGGTCTAGGGCCTTTAATGCTATCATTTGGACCTAAGGACCATGGGTAATTTGGGCCATGTAAAGATATCAGAATCCTTGTACTAGGCATTAGTACCCTTTGGGCCACAGTTCCATGTATCGTAGGCCTTTATTTTCCCCCAGGTCTATTATGGACATATAATGGGTTCCCTCTACCCATGAAAAAATATATATTTCCTTGGTTTAATAATAAAAAGGGGGATTCCCCAAAACCTATTTAAATATATTTTATAAAATAATATGAACAGGTATTCAAACAAATTTACCTCATGAAAACCAATATTATGATGTTGATAACTTCTATTGTCTACTTATAACTCTTTCTATGCTCATCATCACCACAATGAAATTTTTTTCCTTGAGATCAATATGGTAACTAAATATAACTATTTTCAGAAACGTTCTTACCAATATACACTAAAATATTTTTGGATATCACATGACTTTTTGTTTTAATTAGACTAGTGTGATCCTTTATTTATTATACTTCAAAATTTTCTACGTATAAACATACTCACAATATCCTCTATGAAACTGTATTTTCTCTATAATATCATAATAAGATACACAACCTCTTTTCTATTAAGTAATAACACTTATTTATTATAATTAGAATATATAATATGTAAATTATTAAATCCCATATCTCATATGGTATTTATGTTTTTCGAATATTATTTTGAAAAGAATATTTTATTATTTAAAATATTCCACTTTTGGGTGGTGGTAACTCATTCCCCCATATTTTAAGAAGTATCTTGGGTAGAAAATTTTATCATAAATAAGAATCCTTTTATATAATCCATTTTTCAACCATGTCATTGAACTATAACAATTATAAATCTTGTTTATCAAAACATATTGGAGTTGGTTCCATAGAACTAATTAACCTTTAATTTTGATTACCAAAATATTCATAAACCTAAATATTTATAAATATCATATCATATAATGAGTTTCATTCTATGTAACATTAATGTGACAATGTCCTTAGAGTATTTTTTCACATATAAATGTTATAATAGTTTCCTATTATAATGAAAACATTTGAGTGGTGTGAGTATATTCTTAAATATGTTACCTCCAGTCTATATGGAATCTATATGATAGGACATTGAAAATATTTAAAATATCAGGTGTTGGATTCTCATAAGAATATGAGGCTTCAACTCATAAAATTTCTAACTTGGTAATATCCATGAGGGTATGTTATGAGGATAGACCAACCAATATGATTTCCATATACTATGAATCATTGGATATTCCTATCTATGGACATGTGTATTAGAACTTATACTTGATATTATTATTAATGTATATCTAAATCATTTACTTTGATGATTATTGAAAATCATGACATATTCTTGTGGAAAAGTAAGAAAGGTTGTGTTTTTCATATGTGATGTGACATTAATTAAATTATTAAAGAAATTATTTTTTCCTTCCTATTCCAAAATATTATATCTCTGGACCATTGATTAAAATTGAATTTTTTTATTAAGTATTTGGTTATAGAGGTTTATAAATGAGTTCATTTAAAAGAGTCAATGAAATATATTCAATCATATAGTTTGATGGCACAAGTATTCAACCTACTTCATGAGATATTGTGATAAAGATCTTATATTACAAAGTAATTATTTCTATAAGGTTATTGTATATTCAACATTATCTTTTTTATGGGTGACATGACATGTTTCTAGATGTTAATATTATAATTTATGATAACTCATCAAATTTGACTAGGAAATAGACCAAGAGGTTCGTACCTTTAGTGTAACTATAATTTCATCCAAATTTTATTAGAATATAACAGTTATAATAAATAATATTATTTATATTGAAGAATAATAATTTTTCTGGTTTCATTGATTGCATAAAGTCAATCATGTGTTATTCGGTTCAGAATATTTGTAGCTCGAATATTAAATAAATCATATTTTCAAGTTAGGGAAAATGATGTATATTTTTCTCATTTTTATTATACTCAAGGTAAGAAATAATTATTTAATTAGTTATGTGAATATTAAAAAAATATTAACTCATTAGCTAGTGAAAATATTATTTATTAATTTACAGAACTAATAACATAAATATATTTATTTAGAATCAATATTAATTATTCATGGTTTGATAAATGATGAGGATTATTAATCATGTTTAAGGACCAGATGGAAATAATATATTTTATATAAAATGATTTGAATAAATAAATATATTTATATATATAATAAATGATATCAAAATATTCCTGAGTTAGTTCTTTTCATTAGAATATATTATTATTATTATTATTATTATTTTACATGGGGATTATTTAGGATAATCAATTAAAAAAAGGGAATGTGTGAAATTATATATTTTCTAACCTAAGTATATAACCTAAAATATATCACTCTATAGGTTATGTGATATTTATCACAAAAACTCTCTCAAGAGAATTATATCATGTCCAATAAATCCTCTCAATAATGCTCTTAATAATGAGAGATGGTTATCCTCTTCCTCCCTTTCAATGCAGAGATAACAAGAGATAATTCTTTAAGCATGGAGGAACTCTCATTGTAATCAATGAAAAAAATGAAAAAAAATAAGTACCTCAAAAATAGAACCTTGAGTTCTATTAATGTCATTATGAGATTATAGAGCATGTGTGGATACTTCTAGAGGAATTTTTCATCGGATTCTCCATCAGGACAATGGTACGATAAAACTTGAACCCATTTGATCATCCTAGGAAAAAATGAATTATCATGTGAGGTAATTATTATTTATAAATTATTTGTGTAAGGATACTATTTTAAAATAGTTCTTGTAATATCCTAATATTTCTAAAAATAATCTCTATAGAATACATGATACGAACATCAATCTTAAACGAAGAACTAAATATTATTAATTAAATACGAATGTTATGTCCTAGCCATTAAACTTGAGAGAATGGATAGGAATAAAAAAATTATAAAATATATATTGTTCCAACTCTTTTATAATGTATAAATTAATTATTTTTAAAAACCCACTAGATTTTTAGTAGTCATTTCTATTCTTAAAAAATACAATCTCTTTAAAATTGATTTTTATTTCTTTTTTTGAGAAAATTAAATAATTAATCTATATTCCATTTAGAAATTTTATTTCAGGGATTTAAAATCATTTTTAAAATCATCATTTCAACAATATTTTAAGATAGTTTTTTTATAATTTTCTAAAAATATTGATTTTTCAATGAATAGTGAAAAATATTAATTTTTATTGAAAATTGTATTTTTCAAATAAAGTATTTAAAAATTAAAACAGTATTTTAGATATGATTTAAATTTTCATTAATTCATTTTGATATAAAATATTTAATTTAGGGTTTTTAAATGTATTTTATCTTTGAATTTATCATAAAATCATTTTATACTTAAAAGGGCCTTTTTATTAAAAACCCTTTTCATTTATTTTATTAAAATAAGTTATAAATTAAATTCTTTAAATTATATGTTTTGAATTTTAAAAAATTAAATCCATATTTGAAATAATTAGTTCAAATTTAGTAAATATGAATCTTTTATCTTTGGACAATATGAATGTTAACATTAGTAATTTTTTTACCATGGTAAAGGGTAAATCGAGTAAATAACGTTAAAAATAAAATGATAAAGATTATAATATGACCCCACCACTTGACATAATTTTAATTTATGAATAAATTTCGTCAATAAACATCAAATAATAGAATATTATTCAATTTTCAGAAATTCCCATGAGATTATGACCTTTATCATTTTTTATTTCAATAAAATTCAAACATATAACACTCTAGTTTTTAATGAATATAGTATTTTTAACATGGGGTAATATAAGGGATTTGTTCAACTATAAATTTTATTTTGAAATCTAAAATATTTATATTTTTAATGGTGATTTATATTTAATTTTTAGTGAATAAATATTTAATTTAAATTCTTTCACAACGTTGATGCAGTAATTATTTAATTAATAAAAAAATCAAATAAATAATATATAAAATATTAAAAGTAATATAATATTTTATAAATAATGTTATCAAATAATTTTATATATTATCATGATTTTTTATGGATATAATAAAATATCTGGATCAAATTATAATTGTTTTATTGAATTTAATAAACTGAAAGTAATGAATAGTTCTAAAAATTAAAATTATTGATGTTTTCTAATAAATTATAATTTATTAAATGATATAAGATTCATAAAAATGTTGTATTCATAAGAGTTATTAGGATATGATTTATAAAATCAACCATGGTCCATTTTCTATACTTTTAGCTTTTATAGTAACTTTTTTCCCTCAAAGAATAAAAAACCTAGTTGTTGTGGTAAATTTTAAAAGGGTGAAAGAGGGTTCAGAACTGAAGGATGAGTGTAAATATGTGACCTAAACTTTTTAAAAACTTATTTTATTAGATAATTTTTACCTATAGTCATTTTATATTCATAATAAATGGGTTTTAAACCATTTGGAATTCAATATTAATATATATTGATTTAATACTTTGTGAAATTCCAAGAGTGCCCCTCCCCTCTCTAATAAAAAGGGGTTTATTATTCCTAGTACATAACACTTAAAAAATCATTTCATGAAGAAAATAAAAACCCATATACCTTCTTAGAATCAATACCCTCATTCTAGAGGCCTTATTTTAGGCATAATAAAAATGTTAGTGGTATTAAGGTGATAAGACAATAAGGTTTTCCAAAGAAGAGGAGTCGTTTTTAATCAGGCATTTATGTTTTATTTCATCTTCCACATCATTCAAATATTATTCGAGCATTATAAAATAATAACACCAGTATAATTTTTATACCAAGATTTTTTATTTTATTACCTATATCTATCTTCTCTTCCATTAAATAGGAAACTAAACCATCATTCATGTGTATGGCGGGCTACCACCGATGAATTTATGTTATTAGTTTTCCCTAACCATCCTAAAAGACTAGTTGTAATGATAGAATTAATGTTTATATATGATATTAATGACATATTTATAATTATAAAAATATGACATATCATTTACCTTCTTATAATTCCATGCACTAAAAAGGGATAAAGTCATTCGTAAGTGTGGACTACCCCCACCATGAAGCAATGTGATTCATTTTTCATCACCGAATCTCATGGAAGATATATATATCTGTCTATGTATGTTTATGTTTAAAGTAGTAATATGATATATGATAAATGATAACAATTATGAAAATATAAACTAATACTTACTATCTATCTATGATGATTGTTGAAAAATGGAAATGCTACTCATGCATACATACGGTCTATCATCTTTATGATTGTTACGTGGTTCATTTTTCACAACCATATTTAATTATTAGATTTAAAATAATAAATTATATATAGAAAATATAATTATGTAATTATAATTATACTAGATATTATGGAAAATGACATATTTGATAATATCCAACATTTCGAAGTTATTTTGGACATATATACAAATATCACTAAAACTTATGATGTGAACAAAAATGATTAATTAATTGTTATAACATGGTAATAAGTGAGATAAAAGGAATAATAAAATTGGAAATGGTTATTAATCAAGTAAATAATTAACCTAAGTTTATTATTCAGAAATATAAATAACAAACATGATGAATTAGACTCAATGTAATGGATTTCATCTCAATTTGCACTCCATTGTAAAAAATTTACAATTATGCACCTGTTTATTTTTAGGTGGTGTATATACTTCCCCATTAAAATAATTAACATGAATATATATTTTTTTAATGATGATTAAACTTCATTTATTGTTTACTCTCTTAAATATTTTCTATATTTTTTCTAACTGTTCCTCCATTAGGAAGTTGAATCAAGAAAAGAAATGCTTAAAAGAAAAAAAATGATCCTATTTATCTTTTCATTAGATATATTTTTCTTCCATATCCATATTTTCTCTAAAAATTTTTAAAACAAAATTACACTTCTACAATGATTTATCAAAATATATTTTACCCCTATTTTACTTTTTATAGAATTTTTTGAAAGGAATATTTTTTTTTCATTTTTAAAATAAGTTACTTTGTGCCTTTTATGAATAAATCATGAAAAGAATGTTTTTTTAAATTATATTAAATGAATGGATTTTCCCACCATTATGACTTATTATTTATTTTAATATTTCATTACAATTTTACGACATTCTTTTAGAATAAAAGTTTTTCCTTTATTAGTGAACAACTTTCTTACAAAAATAATTGATTTCAAAATATAAAGGTTATTTTCTTCAATAATTATTTAAAGTTATCTTTCAAAATAATTCTTCATCTAGGATAACAAAATTTTATATAACTTACTCTTTACTGAGGATATCATTCCAATGTTACCATATTTAATTTTTTTGTATATATTTTTTGTTTATTATGAAAATATGTTTAAGAAATCCATTTCTTTTCCATAGGTTATGCTATGATGAAATGTTTATGGAACCAATTCCATTTCCATGGGTTATGTAGTGAAAAAATGTTTTTGAAACCCATTTATTTTTATAGGTTCTAATACGATGAATTCATTATGATATTTTGTAACACATATGTAGTATTTTTATTATGTGATGTGTGGAACCTATAAACACCTCCAATGCATTGGTCTAATATGGATATCTCAAGAGATAAAAAATAATATAATGGAGTGTGAACCCAGTTAGGTAAAGAAAATTGACCGCGATGATAGTCTTGGGAGTGAAGCTTGACTACTATGAGGGTTTGTGGAGTGAACCCATTCCACTATAATAGTCTTGTAAAAGAGCCTTGATTACAAAGGAAATGATTTTCTAGTCTTATGTGTATGCCAAAAATTCCATGACTTATGTAAATGATATACTATGATGGATTATGTTCTTTAATGATTAATGTCCTATAAACTACCAAAAATTATTCCATGACGTAATATTAGGATATATGATATGTGGGGTATAACTTTGAAAATGTTAACTTCATGCTATTATACCCTTATGCTGCTATTATGCTTATGTAATAATATTTATCTACCTTATTTACCATTAGTAATCATCTGAGATCACCCATTATTAAATTTTATTCCCCATGTTATGAAGAAATATTTTAGGTGTGATAACTTTCAGAAGGGTTCTATATATGAAACACATAGTGGGACAATATGTAGTTCCCCTATAAACTCAAAAAAAATTGATTTTCAAAATGGACTCTTTTAGGTTGAGTGGTAACCAAACACCACACTATAAACCAAAACCAATTTTAAAAGTTCAAAATTCAAAATTCAAAAAAACGCATGATGGACTCATGGATCAAGGAAACCTCGACCCAATAGACACCCGTCATCAAAAATCACATCTCCTGCCAACCATCTTCATCATTATCTTCTATCACCATCCAATATCATCATCTTCATCACTGGCCAAGCCCACACCATCTTTCAGAATGATCCATTCTCCATAGTTCATCATCACCACCAAAAAACCAAAACATTCCCCGTAGAAACATCAAACAACCAGGAATCTAGAACAAAACATCATTGAGGGCCTCCACCAAATGATATGAAACACTTTAACCATTAAAATATTAATTTAATGGTAAATCATCTACAGAAAGAACCCAGTAAAAATCACCAAATTTATGAGGAAAAAACACTTATCAAACAGACAAACCATAATGGTATCCATGAAATAATCGATGTTCACTATGAACGCATCGTCGAATGGGTGAGCGCCTACAACAATGAAGACCATCAAACCACACTTCCCAAAACTTATATGAATCCACTATTCCAGATTTGACTCTGAGAGGTACAGTGAAAAGAGAAGTCAGAGCAGCGATCATATTGGCCATGAGATCCTGGTGATGAAAACTTCGACGAGGAAGAAACTGGAAGCCAACAAAATAAGAAAGGCCGTCCCAAATCACCATGAACACAGTCATCCGTCGAACCACTAAACCCAAAGACTCTAAGAAACTTCCACCCCAGATATGACCTAGATAGGTGCAGAAGAACAATAATCCAGTGAATGGATCAAAGTATTCAAATATTTCAACCACAAACAACCTTAAATGGGAACATCGCGGGTCTACCATTCAATCCTGGACATCTAACGCGGTCTAATAGAACATGCGATAACACAACCAAATCCATACAGAGACAAAATTATAGATGAGAAGAACTGGGGGAGGGAGAAATAAGGAGGGAGGAAAATGGGGGAGGGGGTGAAGCCGAAGGAGGTGCGTTGACCGCCCCCCCCCCCCACTAAGGATCTCCAAGAAACCCAATCAGAGCGTGATACGAGGTAGAATCCACTCAAAGGATATCTCTATAGTCTTTTTCCTCTCGTACTCCATTTCAATTATAGTTCACCTATAAACTAGTCGTTTTTTATCCAAAATTTTATGAATTTTTTTAATTCTTTAAAACACAAAACCTAAAAGGTCTATGGGTAAGTAAGTGATCCAATATTTCCTCTTGACATTATAATTTTTTTATGGAAAAAATTTGGTCACAAGTATAAGTATCAAAACCAAAAATTTAATAATTATGTTTTTAGCATCGGATCCGAGAGTGTGGGTCCAGGTCTATCACTATTGGTATCATATAAGTTTTTAGATAACTCTTGAGGCTATGATGTTTTCATGATAATTTAAATTAATATTTATGAATACCATCACAGTTATATATAATTGAGGATAACCATATGTTTAGATTCTTAGACACCTATTTTGTGGTTTTAAGTGATTTAATCTTAAGGTAACTAATGATATTTTGGGATAGGTATATGTAATTTTTTATACTCCTTTTTATCACGTGATAATTAGAAGTTTTGAAGGTAGCTGCCTAAAGAAAAAAAGTCAAGGATCACACACTTACCCAGGTAATACTACACAAGGCCCAACTAATGTTGCTGCATAGGTCTAGCCTACATGCCCAGTGTTACCGCACTATTCTTGCCTATGTAACAGCTCCATCACATAGGCCCCATAGAGACATACCCAAGAGACTCTCAAAGGTTATAAATTCATGATACCCAATGATACATGCCTATGTGAGATAACTCCTTCACCTAGTGTCATAAAAATTATATAAATAGGACCCTTGGGATCCTCATTTTAAATGACTAAAATTATTAATGAATCCTTAAAGCTATGTTCACCACAGTTATTCACCCAAGTCCTCCAAACCTTCAAGTAGTTACTTAAGATTATAAAATATAGAAAATTAATTAAGATAATGATATTAGAGTTCCACTAGTGTTTTAATCAAAAAACACATATGTGATCCATCTCCCCTAGTGCAAGTGCACTGGGGTGAAGTCATCTTCTCATGACCAAAACATGAGCATCCATCATCCAAAGACACCTAAGGAAACATTTAGATCCTTGAGTAATTCCTTTCCAAATTATTTTTTCCTAGGTTGTTCATCAACCAAAGGAACCTTAATCTCTCTCAGGCCTTACATGCATGATCCATATTTATCCCACCTAGCTTGTACTTACACGAGATAGCTTCTTCTCTATAAGACCTTACCAATAGGAGGCATTTTCTGCTCACTTATTCCTTACCTAAAAAATCAACATTATTTATACCCTGATCTCACCTTCAAAATCCATTATTTGGGCCTCTTTAATTCTAATTATGGTAGGGAGACACTTCCCTTAGATCCCTTATTTTAGGGGAACCAAGACAAGGCTTCTTCTAAAGCCTCCAAATGTGGGTGATTAAAGTACATGAAACATTATTGTGACCTATTGATCATATATTCCTATAGTAAATGAGGTCAAACTATTAATCAACCTAATAAGGTTGTACGTGGAATTTTATAGATCATAAATTATTGTGTTAATGAATATACCAACATTAGGTATGGTGGTAGGTTTCTCCTTAGTTCGGGCGGCTACATCTATGGCTCATAGGCATGTCCTCTTCTTCTCTTCCACCTATATAAAGGGGAGAAGGGGAGGATAAATGATAATTAATCTCTTCATGGTGTAAGCATATAGTCTTTCTCATGGGATGTATCCATATGGGAGAATAATACCCAATCCTTGGGTTTCAAAAAAGAGAGGAGATAGGTGTATAAAGACCATTTCTCTCTCTTGTAGACCATGCCTCATCCACTAATAAGCGAATGAGATTTTCCTATTTTCTAGATATTTAACTTAATCTTATTTTTCAGACCAAGAATGAATCATGTGAGATTATAGGTTGGTGATGATAATGCATTCCTGTTGTGGGGATCAGAAAAAAAAATTATTACCTAAGTGTAGTCTTGGTATTAGCCTTTAGGTTGTGTCTGAAAGAGTAGTGCGCAAAAAACAATTTTGTAACTTATTGTGGATTTTGAGAAAAATTTAATCTTAATAAACTTTTATAAATTGTGAGTTTTCAAAAGTATATTAAATTGATTTATTATAAATAATTAATGAAATATAGTGAGAAGAACAGGTTTGGATAAACCTTGTTCTGTGATATCATTATTCCCAAGTTTTACCAATTCTACTTTTATTGGCTGGTAAGAGAGAAATTTATCAATTTATTTATCTCTCCCCTTATCCATATGGTGATGGTAAGGTTATTAATAATCAAGTCTTAATAATTCTACCCTACTTCTTATTTGTGTGACATTAAAATGTGTCCTTTTGATTAATTAAGGAAATTCTTAATTGGGAATTGTTATTCGCCAATTAACTGCATCCCATGTGAAAATTGCTCAAATGTTCTAGTAATCCAAAAACAATCACTAACAGACACTAACATATTTGTTAGAAAGTAGATATGAATTTTTTGTACAAATATATGGATCATTAACTAAGGTAATTGAAATAAAAATAATATAACCGTGACATAGATTCATTTGGAATTAAAAATAATAATTAACAATTGAGCCAATTGGAAAAAGAAAAAAATAGTATTCCATTAAATGAAGAAACTAAAACATACTAGTTGGTAAATCCTCTACCTTTCCCTTTCAATCAAAGGAAGTACCCTTCCATGGATAGGGAAGTCATGTTTATTTGGGATAGGGGAGACATTACAGAATGAAAGAAAAGAATAAAATAAAAGAAAAGAAATATATCTATAGCAGGTTGTCATCCAGAGATCCCCTCTCAGATTGATCTCTTTAAATTCTCCCATATCCTCATATTTATAGGTATATAAGATCCTTTAGTTTTTCATAAATGGTAAATAATGGACCTCAGTCGGTCGCATGGTCAAAATAATTTCCTCCCATTGATTCAACAAATTTTTATTTTGTCAGCCATTTTCACATCATATAAGTGTTAAAAGACCTTAAATGTACAGAACAAACTTCGAACTTCTAAAATATTTCATTTCATGAATAGTGTATTCATGATATTTAATGTGTGAGTCCACATTTTCATGGCTTGTCTCACATCTAGTTACACACTGTGAATTACATTAATATGATGTGTAATTTTATTTTTCCATCCGATTTCACCCAATTTTGTTTTGATTATTCATTTTTAATCTTTGTATTTGGTCCTTGTTTCTACTATTAATTCAATCTACCATCAAAATTTTTGTGTATCACCACACCATTATGAGGTGAATTGTGTTTTGTTTTCATCTTACTTTATTATTCTCCTTTTGTTCATTTTTTATCAAACTCTGTATCCTACCACAAAAACTAATAAAAATAAATAATGAAAATTTTAATCAGTTAATTTATACAAAAAATCCATTTTATATATAAAAATACATGTATAAAATATTTCTGCCAGATGATCATGGAATCTTCATGATCAACTAACAATCCCAGTGGAGAGTCCTTGTGATGAATCCTCTTCTAACCATGAAAAGGGCCTCCTATTTAGTAAAATTCATTAAATTCTTATATCTATATCAAAGAGATATATCCCATATTATAAAAACCATATAAGGTTCTCCTCTATAGGTGTAATCCCTAACCTTTCGAACAATGTGGGCTTCGATTCTTATCCAAGCGGGATACGTATGAAGCCTCCCTAAGGTCCAAACCCAATACCCCAAACTCACCCTAATATTCTCTAGGACATATTTTTAGTAGGTTCAAATCCATATGAGGAGACTAAATTCCCTCAAGGTTCCTTGGGATATTTCAGCGTAAGTCCCACACCAGCACTTTATTGGGAACCTTCGATATAGAAATCATTGTCACGTGATGTTAAACTGTATGGTGTGGTCCTCACAGTATAACCATAAAAGGTATATTATATCCTAATAAGTGAAACTGAACTACATGGGTTCTGATTCCTTTCATGAAAATATATAGGAATCACATCTTATCAACTCGATCCAAATATCCAAAAAACATTCACCTTCCCAAATGATGATAAAATCTAGATCAGCCTATTGTGTGGCTTAAAACCAGCATCATAATAGTAAATTACATAAGAATATAGAATATATTTATAAAAGGGTACTATTGATATAGAACCTTGGATAAATATAGATATCTCATGTGACAGCATGAACCCAAACTTCCAGATTCGGTACTAAAAACAAGTTGTGTTTTTTTTAAATGATTGAAAAATACACAATTGTTTACATAACCAAAGATATTTTTCAGTATAGGTTTTGGATAATTAGAAAAACCAATAAATTTCACAAAATTGTCAAAAAATTATATATTTAACTGATTTTCTTTGAATTCACTTCCTCCTTATATGAAATAATTTTTTTTGGAATTCACACTAAACCTATGAAAAAAATTTAAAACTTAGGGTGAGTATAAAATTTTCTAGTATGGGGTTCTAAAACTAATAAAAAATAATTTTATGAATACTTATTTTAACCTCTTTAAAAAATTACATTAAATTTAAATATTCAAATATAAAATACTTTTCAAAATTTCTAAAAAATACTTATCATTTTGAAAATATATTTTAGAAATACCATTAAAAAAATAAATAGATTTTTCCTTAAAAATATTTTGAATATAATAATAATTTTATAGATTAAAATGATACTTGATTGATATTAAGAAACTCCTGTGGTCACCTAAAAAATATACCTAGTATGATAGCTTCCATGTTGAGGTCGTGGGTAAACTTTCTATTCATCTATATCTCATTGGATATGCAAGTTCCAAACTTGAATTTAAGAAAAAAAAATCATAAGATCCATATTTATTATAAATACCCCATTAAAAACATTTCAAAATATTACATAAATTATTTTCATAGATGAAAATAACTTTTTTACTTTAAGGATGGAAAAATTACTTTTAAAAAATCTATAGAAGAAATCTGTATATCCATAATAGTCAATTACTTTTCAAAGATATAATAATTAAAATAGAATATGATATTAAAATTAAATTTTCAGAAATAACATTAAAAATATAGATTATGTACATATCTACTAACATGTACGAATTTCATAGACATAAAAAATCATTTCACACAAAAAATGATAACTTTTATCATTAATAGTTTCATACTCAATAACATATAGATTTTACAAAAATCAAATACACTTTGAAACAAGAGCTATAAAATTGAACAATAACAAGATAAATCTTTTTTTATTTTTTTACACCATAAGAAAAATGTATATGTTTTGAGATAAAAATTGAAAATATAGTAATATTTATAAAAATCATCTTACTTGTTTAAAAATCATAATAATCTATAAAATAATGGGTTTTAAAACAATAAAACATAAAAACACAAATCCAGATTTTTTAAATAGATCAATTTAAAAAATATATATACATTAAAATATAAAAACTATTGTGCAAAAATAATGGTTTCAATATAATCCCCTTACTTTAATTTTTATAAAGTTGAAGGCATTTGGTTTCTCCTTCTTGGTATACCCTCTGGACTCCCTCTCTCCTATTCACCCTCAATCTGTGGGTTCAAAGTGAATTCTTCCAATGAAAATGGAAGGAAAGTACCTTATTTGTATCCATCACTCCATACCTATATAGTTATGAATATATATATATATATATAATCGTATATATAGTTTAATAATGAATCAAGAGAAATATGGATTTCTAAAAATGTACGGTTCAGATAAATTACTTATTGAGAATGATTATTTTTATATATTTATAAATTTGATGATTCTTATAGGTTTTATACAAAGAATAATAAAGACGAAGCTAGGGATAAGTGATATTAAGATATAGATACATTTTGTATTCTTGTTATTCATTTAACTCATTTTTAGTGGCTTCAAATTAGTTTCTTAAGGATGTTTTGTTGAAATAAGATATAGTCAACTGAAATAATTGAAAAAAACAATTTTGATTTAATAAAAGCATTGAATATGGACATTGTGGTAGGATATTAGAATAATATATTCACAATCATGTTAAAAAGAGATGATAAACAACAGCTATATAAGTCGATCGAACAAGAAAAATGAAGAAAATTAGAAACATTTCACTATTAAATTGAAAAATGTTTCTTGAAATATGATTGGGATGCCTATAGACCTTTAATTTTTATAAACCAAAATATTGGAGGATGGTGATGATGATGAAAAAATCTCACTCAAATTTCAAACTTTCATGATTAAAAAACTCAAATTGATCTTCTTACGTCTTTAGAAAATTGATCCCCTTTCAGCGGTCGATCTCCTTTATCTGAGTTTTAACCCTCATTGACACTCGAATCCCTTCTGATATTGATCTCATTTAAGTGCTTGAGAGCTCATACAATGTGGATTCCCTATCAGTTCTCAGCCTCCACTTAAAAAAATTAAAACCTTTAGTTTCTTTTTACCCTTAGGTGGAGCTTCTTATTTGTAAGTTTTTGTTGTTGTTGTTATTGTTGTTGTTGTTTGTTTAATATAATTTCTTTATTATTCATAATTTAAAAACTTATAATAGTCATAATTTTAAAAATATTTATTTATTTTATATAATTTCGTATATTTATAATAAAATATATATTTATTTCAAATGTTTTTTAATGATGAAATTTTAATAATAATTATTATCCTAATATAAAATTCATTACATATATACATATATTCTTGTAGTTGGGGTTTGTCTTAGTGGTAATGAAAAATGCGGGCTCAAAACCCATGGGGCGCAGGTACTGTAGCAGTATTGAAGCGGTACTGTAGTAGCAGTGGTACTGTAGATCGGCAGGAACTGTAGTGACGATAGGATACTGTAGCAGCGGCGGGTACTATAGCAGCTGGGTTACTATTCACAGAATGGGCCTTAAGACAAAAATTTGGGCCTACAGGCTATGTAATGGGATACATACCCACTGGCCTTCGGGCTATGTAATGGGTCTCCCTCTACCCAGTTAAAAGAGGTCTTTGCTTTTCTTTAATAATATATATGTATATTCTAGTTTAATATTTATAGTGATAGTTTTTTTTAAAATTTCATATCAAAATTATTTTACTTTTCAAATAAATATAAATTAAACTAAATTTATTTATTTAAGATTTATTTTTACCAAAATAATAAATTATTCATATATATATTTGTGTGTGTGTGTTTGTGTGTGTGTTAAGTGAAATAATTAGTAATATGGTTATAATACTAATTTTCTACATTTTAATTGTTAAAATAGATATTTTTTTACATTAATTACATTCTATTACTACATGTATTAGTTTATTACAATTATGGATAAAAATATTATAAAATATTTAAAATTTATAAGTTTCTCTATGATTCTTGTAATCAAATAAATATTTTTATATTAAAATTTTATATTAAACAAAAATGATACCATTTTTTAAAAAAAATATAATTTTAGATGTTAATTTAAAATAAAGTATTATTTCATGATAATAATAAAAAAATTATAACATAAGATTTTAAAATAATAAATTTTTTACAAAAGCATAATATAACCATATTTTTTTCAAAAATAAGAATATTTGCATATATATTAACAATTGTTTATATCCTCATTAATCTTATTTAGTAAAGGTATTATTAATTTAAAAATAATTTAATGTAATATTAATTCTTATTTTTATAATTTTAAATTTTTTACATAACTTATATTCAAATTTTATTTTGATTAACAAAAATAACTTAGCTTCATAAAAGTTTTTCATGACATGGTTTCTTTAAATTATAAAAAAATCAATTTAATAATAACTTATTCATATTCACAAATTTATGGGATGTTACATCTCCATTAATGAAAAACCTTAGAAACATACAAATGATTATAAAGAAAATACATGATAATAATTGATTGTTAAATTTAGGGTGACTCGTATTATATTTGAGATTTAATAAAAGATTTGAGAATATGTCTTAAATCTATATGAGAGTCCTAATGTAAGAAATAATCCCCACCCAAAATGATTTCATGATCCTAACCTCCAATCCTCTCAAATAATGTGAGTGTATAAGTGTCATTGGATCCATTTCTCAATGACCACTTGCATTTGGTAATAAGTTTTGTAAAATCTCTCAAATAAGGGAGTTGATGGGTGTTTCTAGTTTTGCAAATGCAACCCATTGGAAACCACCTGAGAAGGATGTCGAAATATGTGTCGAATGAGAAGGTAGTTCCACTATCGCCACCAAAATCCATTCACATCCCACATGATCTTTGTGATTTAAACAAAAATGGTGAACCCAATGTATATATTTGTGTATGTAATGGCTCGGACCTCTCTAGTCCATTCCTTTGCTGAAATTTGGTGTCTAAGGTGTTATGGGAGGTCAAGGTGACGTATCCCCAACACTTTTTCAAATTAATTGTTCTGAGAATAGTGTTTAAAGTTTTTTGAACAGTTTCATTAGTGAGACAGATGTGAACAATGTCATCAGTGAGACTTATGTGAACAGTGTCATCTGTGAGGCATATGTGAATAGTTTCATCAGTGAGATAGATGTGAACCGTTTTATCAATGAGACAAATGTGAACATTGTCATCATTGAGTCATATTTTAATTGTGTCCTTAGTGAGACAGATGTGAATAGTGTCATTGGTGAGATAGATGTGAATAGTGTCAGCGTCGGTGAGTCATTTGTACTGTCAGCATCGGTGATTCATTTATACTTTCGGTGTCAGTGAGTCATTTTTATTGTTGGTGTCAGTTATTCATTTATACTTTTGGCATAAGTTATTCATTTTTATTATTAGCATTGGTGATATATTTGTACTATTAGCATTGGTAGGTGTACACTATTTCGATCCATCGGTAGGTGTATAATGTCTCATGAATTTCTACATTTCATCTATTTAACATATTCTTTGAAGAAAAACGTATTCAAGGCCTTGTTTTTATGTAATTAAGGTCAATTTATATCCAATAACTCCTATATTGATTTTTATAAGGTTCGGGATTCCATTACTTAGTCAAATCATGTGGTTTAATATGATTTACGTTTAATGGAAAATCCAGCATGTCATAAATTGCTACACCGTTAAATCTTTTAAAGGAATGAGATATCTTCCTCCCTTGTTTTACAACCTTGTTCCCAAGTGAAAGACATTAAAAACTTTAATTCTTCCCATATTATTGGTTTGATCAAAACCTTAATCATTGGATTTTTCCCCTTGAAGTTTCATCTTACTACTTGTGCACCCCCTGTTTTGGTGTAAGCATCAGGTGTCGATCTGTTAGGGATAGAATGTATGATCTACCTTAGTTATTGTGTTTTATTCAATAATTATTCTCTCATTTCTTCTTTCCATGTTATGTAATGTGATCTCTATGTTTATAATGGATATTTCTTGGGTTTTGGTTGGTACGATCATGTTGTGGCATCCTCGGGTGGAGGCAGTTTTCACAGGGAGAGGTGATCGTGATCCGTTGTGTTTCCATGTTCGTAAATAAATTCAAGAACCTTTTTAGGTAGGGGTTTTGTTGCTTCTCTAATATTTTATGTGAAACTGTATATTTAAAACATTTCTTACCACTATATCATAGTGGAATTGACATAATAAATATTTGAACTGAATAAATAAATTTGTATCAATCATATGTTATTGCCTCTTTTTTTCTAGATAGTGTGATATATATGATTTCCTTTTTTAGAATGTTTCTCTTGATAGGAATTGGTAAATAACATAAACTGTGATTAATTGAAATTATTTTTTCAAAGATAAAGATAAATTTAAATGAATCTAGTTGTTTTTGTTTCAAATTGATGATAATAAAATTGATGCAGTAAGCATGTTTAATTAATTTGAGATAGATTACTGTTCGGTTGCCTATAGTTGGAACTTGAAAATAATAAATCGTTTAATTCCATATGGATTAAATAACCATATGTTGGTAAAAATATAATTTCTGGTAGGCTTCTAAGTTAACCTCTTTCCTGTAAGGCTGTGTGCCTTGTGTTTTAGAGTCATGTGTCCTCATTATGTATGAATGCCAGATTCCTTGTTTAAGGGCCAAAATCCCAGTTGATATGATGTCTAATTTTTACTTCTTGTGATTTGTTTTGAGCTTGTATATATGTTATGAGATATGGGGGTAGGGAAGCCCATTGGTTTTGGTATAGTTTGACACCTAGAGTGGTGAGATGCATTGGTTTGTGCATGTGGGTGTTAGGGAGGACACAAGAGATGATGCAACGGGTTGGATGCGAATGATTAAATGTTTGTTGAATCTTAATTGTTTTTTTCTCTACTTTACTTTTCCCATTGATCAAGGAAGATGACCTTTCTTACCCTCCTTCCAAAAGGGTTGAATTTTCATGGGGTATTCCACGTGCATTCCGAGTTTAGCTTCTCAAGGAAGGATGGTTTTACACTCTTACTATAGGTGGAAAAGACTTGACAGGTAGTTCATCTACTCACTGGGTTGATCCCCTTTGGGATTTATAGCTTAGATTTTTTTTATAATTCCTTGGAATATATTAATGTTATAATGTTGTTAATAAATGATGTTAACCCATGGGGTTATAGATTTCGATGATATAATGCTAAGTTTTAAATTAAATGAATCATGGACTTTGGTGTGATGCTAATGAAATATAATGTAGAATTGTTAATGGTTAATTAATGTTTGAATAATTAATTAACGTAAAGTGAAACCGATAAAAAAGTAAGTAACTAATGTAATAAATCACTTTAAATGGTTATGTGGTTATAGGATATATAGTCTTAGTAGTTTCAGTCGAGAGTTTGAGAGATGTTAGCTGCAGTTGAATCTAAGATTAGGTTATGCCCATAGTGTGTTTGTGAGCTATAGTATATTTTGTAGTTTTTGTGTTTCTATATGCTACTCCACCCAATCAATTTGGGAAAATGACACCCTGGGGATTCTGATCCCTGAGGGGATGTTTTCCCCAACATTCCAGTTGGAGGATGGATGGCCAACTACCCCCTTTGACCCTGATCTCTTCTATTTGTAGTTACTTGTGCTGGTAGGCACAACAGTTAGTTTTCCCCATATATGTGTGTAGAGGGTTGTATTGGATTGTTTTTATTCACACACATATATTCTGGATATATTTTCATATGGACTATTATAGGAGTAACATGTATAGGTTGTGATGGCTTGGGGATCCTTACTTGGTGTATGTGTTGTAATGGCTTCTAGAATAATGCCTGATGTACGATACACGTTATGCGAGGTGTGGTGGCTCCCTTAAACTACCCAGTTACTTTAGTTATGTGGATTGAGTGGTTTTGTTGCATGAGGTTCATATTTTGGTGCTTCTCCTAGGTGTCTACAGGGAAGAATTTTTTGAGAGAGATGCTTAGGACGTGCGACATTGGGGAAAAGTGACAAACCACTCGGGAAGTGGTAGCGGAGTACACTTGATATTATTTATTATATTATTTTCTCTTGTATGTGATACTTGGTGAGATTAGTCATAGTGAGGTTGGGAACATAGTATACCTATTTAGGTGATGAGTTAGTTTCACTTATTGTTTACTATTCTTAAGCATTCTTTATTTATATTTATTTGAGAGGATCTGAAGAGGATCTTACTAAGTATTCTGTTATAATCACCCTATGTATATATAAACTATTTTTTAAGTCACTTGGAGTAGGTCAATGATCGGGCTGGTTACTAGTTGCTTGGGGTTGTAGGAGTTGTTCAGTCTTCGTGGTCGTTATTGTTTTTACTTTCCTTTGGTACTTTCAGTTTTCCCTTTTAGTTGTCGTAGTTCTTGCATGACATTACATATGTCTACTTGGGATTTCTTTTATATTGTAGTATGATTTAGAGTTTGTTGGTTTTTGTCTTATCTCTCTCTTCATAATGTGTTATCTTAGAGGTTAATGTATCCCATTTTGTGTGTTTACTATAACCTCAGTGCTGGTTGCTAACCCAGGGCCTACTGAAGGTGGTACTTGTGAGTCACTATCTCACTAATCACATTGTTGGCCCATGAGGGGTAAACCTTGGGGGATGGGTCATGAAAATGTGGTATCAAATGGAGGTTGAGAGATATGATGGAGTTTGGTGTTATGTATAGGTGAGGTTGAATGATTTGGAATGGAAATGATGTCAGTTATGTTAGAAAGTGATGTAAACACTAGATACTAGATGAGACATAGGTGTTTAGGGCCCCTTGTGATCTGATGCAGGGACCTTTAATTTTATAGTGGATATTAAATGAGGTGATACCGGTTGAGGGGTAGAGACCTAGGAAAGGATCATGCATCACTCTTTTTCCCCTCTATTTGAATGGGTAGACCTTGGGATAGGTTAAAATAAAATAAATAAAAGAAAAAAATAATTAATTTATGTTGAATCTTCCATATTCTAGGTTTATGAGATCTATCTATTTTTTATTTTTTAGGTATGTCTCTAGGTCTATGTCCTCATTAGTTTTGTGCAGAAGATATCCAATAGACTACGCCAGTAGATCGTCGCAGGGTATTGGTTGATGATGAAGACACTTAGAGGAGGAAGCTCTGAGAGTTTTATCACCATAGTCTACATAAGTAAAAGGGATCCGTTTCAGATGCATTCACAAAATACTATTTATAAGAGGTTGAGATAGCCTTTAGTTTGATCCTTGTTTAGAAGGAGCGCTAGGTGTCTATGGTTGTGACAATGATACATGGGGAAGTAAGGCAGTGGTGGTTCTTATTCCTCAGGGATCATGAGGAGTCAGAGATCTCATGGGAGGAGTTCTGAGATAAGTTCCGAGTTGAGTTTCTTTCTTCAACCGTGACGGCTTCTAGTCATCAGGATCTACATACCCTTCGATAGGTGAGATCCAGTGTGCGAGAGTTTGGAATCCATTTTCGGAACCTTTTAAAATATGCTTCATACCATTTCTAGATGAGGAGGCTTGGGTGAGGCATTTCAAGGAGGCTTTGCATCTAGATATCCAACTCTAGGTCACACCATTTATGATGAAGACATATATTGAGGTATTGGAAAAGGTAGAGATCATCGAGAGGACATTTTCCAGAATAGTCTCTTTATGATAGGGGAGTTTTCAAGATTTCTTAAGAAGTACAATTGTGGTCAAGGGTTCCCATTTTTTCTGGAAAAAGAGTCTATGTTCGGTTGGGGGTAGGACCCAGCCCTCAGCATCTCATTTCTCTGGGGGAGGAATCTCTCAATCCTATGCCAAGGGATCAGGTTATTTTTTTCTTATGGAGTATAATTTAATCAGTATAGAGAGTTCCCAACCTTTTAGAGTGGTCACCGTGCACCAGGTGTTTTGCTCTAGGTTCCTTCATTGAGGCAGTTTCAGCTGAGGCAGCAGCAACAGGTTGCACTAACTTTGGATCAGTAGAGAGAAGATGGGGCAGGAATAGGATATCCTCGTTACACTCTTCATCCTCATAGAGTAGATTGTTCCCATGGGGGTGGTCTTCATTTGGGTTAGAGAGGCCATGAAAGAGTTTGTGGTCTACTTCATACTTTAGTGTTGCCAGTTCCAGGTGATCCACACTTTGTTTGAGGTACCCTTTTCTTATTTTCTACTTGGGTGTATGACTTATTTGATTCAGGAGTGACACACTCCTTCATATCACCTTCCATTTTCCATTATTTTGGACTCTAGGTATAGAGGCTTCAAGTACCCATGGCTTTGACTACGCTAATTGGAGGTTGATCTAACTTATTTGAAGTATTTAGTGACTTAGAGCTAGTGCTGGGGCAGCACCACTCTTGTGGATATTTCCTATATTTATAGATATAACCATACAATTTCATCCTCAACATGGATTGGTTGTATTCAGTGCAGGTTATCATAGATTACTTCCAGAGGTAGGTGGTGTTCTTTGATGATAATAAAGATCCAGCTATGTTTGTTATCGAGTGATACCCTTAGATGGGTAATAATAATGTTCCATCCTTGTAATCCTTGATGGATGATAAGATTATGATTTCTTCAAAGTTTCACCAATTGGGGTTTCCATGGTTCATAGAAGAGTACCCTGCTGTCTTTCCATAAGAGGTTTTATCATTACCCCCTCGACAAGAGATCGAGTTTGGGATCGACCTATAGTAAGTAGCATCCCATATCTCTATGTATCCATATAGGATGGACCATTATGAGTTATGGGAGCTACGTATAAATCTTTATAGTCCATTATAGTGTGGTTTTTTTGGTTGAGTGTGTCACCATGGGGTGCACCAGTTTTTTCATGAAGAATGATGCTGACAGTTTGCAGTTGTATATCAATTATTGTCGGTTAAACAAGGTGATAGTGAAAAATATCTATCCTATTTCACATATTGATGATTTTTTCAATCAAATGAAGTGTTAATGTGGGTTCTCAAAGATCTTATTGAAATCATGAGATCATCAAATGCGTGTGAAGGATGAGGATATCTGAAATACTTCTTTTCATTGTTGTCATGGTCATTATGAGTTTGTTGTAATGTCTTTCGGTGTGAAGAATGATCCAGCAATGTCCATGGGATTGATGAATGTTGTGTTCCATTAGTTCCTAGTTAATTTCTTGGTGGTTTTCATCAATGAAATCCCTGTGTACTTCGAATCTGAGGAGGATCTTGCAGAGCATTTGCATGCCGTTTTTGGAGTTCTTCATCAACAGAAGTCGTTTGGGAAGTTATCAAAGTGTGAGTTTTGGGCTTGAGAAGTTCGTTTCATGAGGAATTTTTTATCCAAGTAGATATTATCTATAAATTTGTTGAAGATAGAAGTTGTTTTGTCATGGGTAGCCCCCGGGATGGTGATAGAGGTGCGATGTTTCCTTGGTCTTTTAGGCTATTACAGGAGGATTATAGCCAATTTCTCTTAGGTTGTAACTCCTCTAACATTATTGACCAGGATGGATTCGTCATTTTTGTGGAATGATCTTTGTCAAGAATCATTCGAGTATCAGATGGATAAGTTGTTCAGTGCTCTAGTCCTTTGTCTTCCAGTAGAGGGAGTTTATTTTGATATTTTCTATGATGCTTCATATCTAGGGTTAGGTTGTGTTCTGATGCAGCAGAGATTAGTCGTTTTTTATGAGTCTTGGTAGTTGTTTCCCCATTAACATAACTATGAAACCCATGATCTTGAGTTGAAGTATATGGAGTTTTCTCTGATGTTTTGGAGACATTAGCACATTAGAGAGCGCTTTGTGGTTTTCACCGATCATAAGATCCTGAGTTATGTTTTCTCCTAGTGTTACTTAAACTTGTAGTATCCTCAGTGGATGGATTTATTACAGGAATAAAACTTTGAAATGTTGAATACACTTGGAAAGGGGGATGTTGTAACTGATGTGAAGAGCAGGAAATCACGAAGTGGTGCAGTGCATGAATTTGGTGATTCATGGAGAGTGATCGAAGAACTTTCAACATTATATATCGATATGGGAGAAGTTGGGTGCAGAGGTTGTCCTTTTCAGATGACCATGAAGTCATCTCTAGTGCAGTATATGTAAGAGACCTAGTTGGAGGATGTAGAGGTGGAGGTATGGAGAGACCGCGCTATTATTGGTGAGGCCCATGATGTTTGGTCTGAGGAAGAATGACACTGAGTGTTGTATTATGGAAGGGTTTTATTCCCTTTGGATATTCGTGAGACATTTCTCATAGGGTTCCACAGTTCGCCTTTTGGAGTGCATCCTGTAGTGAAAAAAGATGTACTGGGCCTTGAGAATTCAATTTTGGTGCCCTGGGATAAAGCATGCAGTTGCGGAGTTTTTGTCTCGATGTTTGGTTTACCAAAAGGTAATGATCGAGCATCGTGTCCTTGATGGTTTTCTTCAGCCGTTACATATTCCTCAGTTGAATTTGGAGGAAATATCAATGGAATTTTTTATTGGTTTAACTCCAACTCAGGGAGACCATGACACTATATGGGAGGTAGTGGATCATATAACAAAATCATCCCACTTCATAGCGATCAAGGTTTCAAGCTCAGTAGAGATTTTGTTGAAGTAGTATCTAGCAGAGGTGGTGAGACTCCGCAGAGTCCTGAGGATGATCATTTTTTGTCGAGATAATTATTTTACCTCTGGGGTGTGGAGAGGTCTCCAGCATGATTTTGGTTCTCATGTATGCCTCATCACTCATTTTTATCCACAGATGAATGGTCAAAAATAGAAGACTATCAAAACTATTGAAGACATGTTGCACTCTTGACTCATAGATTTTGGAGGTTCGTGGATAAGGCACTTACTCTTGGTGGAGTTCGATTACAATAATATTTTTCACTCCACCATAGGTATGGATCCATTTGAATCCTTATATGTCTGACTATTCCATTATCCATTATGGTGGACTGGGTTTAGAGATTCATCAATTCTCGGACCAAAACTAGTGAAGAATACGATAGAGATGGGTCAGATGATTCGTGAGAGGATTAAGGTAGCGCTTGATCATTAGAAATCATATACTGATCAATGGGGGAGACCTTTGGAGTTTGCTGTTGGGGATCACGTGTTTCTGAAGGTGACTCCCCATCATGGGAAGTGAAGGTTTTGTCGTGGGATTAATGTTTCTCACCAGTTTGTCGGGCCTCTTGAGGTTTTGGCTCGTGTTGGTGTCATGGCATATCAAGTACAACTTCCCCCATAGATGATCTAGATACAGGATGTTTTTAATGTGTCATAGCTCCATCATTATCTTCATGATTACTCTCACCTCATCTATTGGGGTGAGATCGATGTTCACGATGATGTGACCTTTGAAGAGTGTCCTGTATAGATCCATGACTGCAGGGATAATGTGTTGTGTGGGTGTGTTATCCCCTTGGATTGTGTCTTATGGTGACATGGTGGCATGGAGGAGAGTGCATAGTACCGTGAGTCATAGATATGTGATCAATACCCTGAGTTGTTTTATTTTTAACACTTTTCATGTAATAATGTTTGTTTGTGATTGGAGATATTTCATTTTTATGAGATAGATTCCTTTTATTTATTTGGTGGCTTTCTCTCTTTTGAGAATTATCTCAATGGGTGGTTGTTCAGACCCATTTTTTGTTTCCTTTTAGGTTGGTTTCGAATTCTCGAGGATGAGAATGTTTGAGGGGTATCTGTTGTAATGGGCCAGACCTCTACGGTCCATTCATTTTTTAAAATCTTGTGTCTAAGGTGTTCTGGGAGGTCAAGGTGACTTATCTCCAAAACTTTTCCAAATTTCCAGTTTTTTGAATAGTGTTCCCAATTTTGTGAATAGTGTCATCAGTGAGATAGATATGAATAGTGTCATTAGTGAGACAGATGTAAATAGTGCCATCAGTGAGAGAGATGTGAATAGTGTCATCGGTGAGATAGATGTCAATAATGTCATCAGTGAGACAGATGTGAATAGTTTCCTTTGTGAGATAGATGTGAATTTTGTTATTGGTGAGATAGACGTGAACGGTTTCATCAGTGAGACAGATGTGAATAGTTTCATAAGTGAGATAGATTTTAACAGTGTCAATGTTGGCGAGTCATTAGTACTATCGGTGTTGGTGAGTCATTTTTACTCTCGGCGCCGGTGAGTCATTTGTACTCTCAGTTTCGGTAAGGCATTTTTACTTTTGGCAAATGTGATTCATTTGTAATGTCGGTGTTGGTGAGTCATTTCTATTGTTTGGATCAATAGGTCTATAGTGTTTCTATCCATCGGTAGTTGTACAGTGTTTCCAGCCATCAGTAGGTGTATAGTGTTTCCAACTTCCTACAGTTCATCCATTTAACATTTTCTTTGAAGAAAAACTCTTTCAAGGATTTGTTCTAAGGGATTTAAGGTCGATTAATATCCCATGACTCTTATCTTAATTTTCCTAAGGCTTTGGATTCCATTACTTGTTCAAACCATGTGGTTTAATGTGATCCTATTTTAAATGAAAATCCATCATATCTTAAAATGATGCTCTGTTAAATATTCTAAAGGGATGAGATATCTTCCTCCCTTGTTCTACCTTTTTTCTCCCTAGGGTGAGATGCTCGAACCATTCCTTCTTCCCATGGGAGTGGTGTGATCTAACTTTAAACCTTGGATCGTTTCCCCTTGAATTTTCTTACTGATGCATGTGCACCACCTATTTTGGTGAAAACAGAAAGTGTCGATCCATCATCGATAGAAGGTATGATCTACCTCATTTCTGGTGTTTTCTTTGATCCTTCTTCTCTAATTTATTTTTCCCATGTTATTGAATGTGATATGCATGTTTGTAATGGAGTTTTCTTGGGTGTCGGTTGGTACGATCGTGCTGCGGCGTCCTTGGGTGGATAAAGTTATCATGGGAATGGGTGATTGTGATCTATTGTATTGGCCTATTCATAAAGAACATCAAGAACCTTTTGAGGTAGAGGATTCATTTCTTCTCTAATATTTAAGATGAAATTTTAGTGTTATCATGTTTCATCCCACTAGATCACAATATAATTAACATAATAAATATTTGAATTGAGGAAATAAATTAGTACCAATCGTATGTTATTTCCCCTTGTTTTTTCTAGATAGTGTGATATCTATGCTTTTATTGTTTAGCATGTCATTCTGGATGGAAATTGGTAAAGAATGTAATCTAGGAATTATTGTAATTATTTTTTCAAAGATAAAGAGTCATTTAAATGAATTTGGTTGTTTCGATTGTAAATTGATGATAATCAAATTGATTTAGTAAGTATGTTTAATTAATTTGAGATAGCTTATCGTTAGGTTACCTATAGATGGAACCTACAAATAATAAATCAATTAATTCCATGTGGATTAAAGACTGATTTTGGTTAAAATATAATTTTAGTTAATGTTTTGAGTTCCCCTCTTTCTTGTAAGGTCGGCTGACTTATGCTTTAGATACATGAGTTCTCATTATGTATGAAGGTTGGATTCCTTGTTTAATGGCCAAGAGCCTAGTTGATGTGATGTTTTTTCTTACTGTTTGTGAATTTTTTGAGCCTGGATGGATGTTATGAGATTTGGGGGTAGGGAGACCCATTGGTTATGGAATAAGTTGACCCATAGAGTGGCGAGATGAATCAGTTTATGCATGTGGGTATCGGGGAAGACATTGGAGATGATGAAATAGGCTGGATGTGAATGATCGGATGTTTTCTCAATCATGTTGGTTGTTTATCTACTTTACTTTCCCCACATATCAAGGTAGTTGGTCTTTCTTACCCTCATTCAAAAGGGGTCAAAGATGAACAGGTTATGCCTAAATCTTTCTATTTTTGGCTTCTCAAGGGAGGATGGGTGTACACTCATAATATAAGTGGAAAAGACTTGACAGGTAGTTCATCTACTCATTAGTTTGAACCCCCTTGTGTTTGGTAGCTTAGAATTGTTTTTCTATAATTCATGGGAATATAGGAATGCAATAATTTTTTTAATAAATGATTGAATAAATTATGTTAACCCATAAGATTGGAGATTTCTAGGACGCAATGTTGAGGTTGCAATTTAAAGAATAGTAGACTTTGGTTTGATGCTAATGAAATATAATATAGAATTGTTAATGGTTAATTAATGTTTAAAAAATTAATTAAAGTAGTGTGAAACTGATAAAAATGGAATGAAGTAATGTAATAAATCTCTTTAAAAGGCAGTGTGCTTTAAGGATACATAGTCTTAGCAGTGGAAGTGGGGAGTCAGAGAGACGTTAGCTATACTTTAGTTTAAGACAATGTTATTCCCATGGTGTGGTTGTGAGGTATAATATATTCAATACTTTTTGTATTTATATACGCTTCTCCACCTCTACAGTTAGGGAAACTGGCACCCTAGGGATTCTGAGCCCTGGGGGTTGTTTTCCCCCAACATTTTGGTGAGAGGATGGATGGATAACTATCCACTTTGGCCCTGATCTCTCATATTGGTAGTTACTTGTGATGGTAGTCACATAGGTTAGTTTTCCACATATTTTTGTGTAGAGGGATGTAATGTATTGTGTATATTCATACACATATATATTGGATATAGGTTCCTATGGACTACTATTGGTCTGATGTGTATAGGATGTGATAGATTGCGGATCCTTACTTGGTGTATGGGCTGTAATGGCTTGTGGTATAATTCCTAACGTAGGATACACATTATGCGAGTTGTGGTGGATCCCAGAAACTACGTAGTTACTTTGGTTACACAGACATAGTGGTTGTGTTGCAAGAGGTTCATATTGTGGTGATTCGCCTAGATGTCTGTGGGAAAGCCTTTTTAAGAGAGATTCTTAGGACATTTTACTTTGGGGAAATACTGAAAATTGGTGGGGATGTGGTAGTGGGGTTCCCTTGATATTATTTATTATATTATACACGATTTTATGCAACACTTGGTGAGAGTATCCATGGTGATGCTAGAAACATAGTTTACCTGTTTAGTTGGGGAGTTATTTTCCCGTATTGTTCACTATAATTTAGCATTCTTTATTTACTTTTTCATAGGAGGAATTTGGGAGGATCCTACAGAATATACTATTATACTCACCCTACTTATATAAAGTATTTCTCAGGTCACTTGAAGTAAGTTATAGATCTGGCTGGTTACTACTAGATTGGGGTTGTAGGAGTTGTTCGGGCTATGTGGTCCCAACTATTTTTACTTTCCTTTGGTACTTGAATTTTTCCCTTTCAGTTTTAGTAGTTCTTGAATGAAATTACATATAGGTACTTGGGATTTATTTTATATAGTAGTATGAATTGGAGTTGGTTGGTGCATATATTATCTCTCTCTTCTGCATCTGTTCTCTTATAGGGTAATCCCTCTCATTTTTTTGTGTTTATTATACCCTCGGTTCTAGTTTCCAACTCAGGGCCTACTGGAGGCAGGACTCGGGAGTCATTATCTCCATGTTCACATTTTCGGCCCAGGAGGGGTACACCTTATGGGGAGGGGGTCGTGACAGTGCAACACTCAACCCCCCAAAATCAATCGCTAGACCCTGATTTTCATTGGAAACCAAAATGGTAAACCTGATGTGAATCTTTAACTAAAATGACTGTGTCACCCACATGTATGGACCCTTTCTCTATCACACAAAATAAAATAGGTCCAATCATAGATCTAAAAAAATTACTAGACATGTTTTCATTTATTAATATGCTTCTTTGATGGGTTTCTCTTATTTTCTTGAATATATATTTAGGAACTTTTAACTAGAACTCCCTTCGATTCAAATGAAGTATTACCAGTTTATATAGACATATTATTTGGTTATTGAACATGTTGAATCCTCATCTAAACCAAGGAAATGGTGGCTATCCTAATGTATTAAACAATGGGCTTTAAATACCCAAGTTTAAGAGTATAACCTAAATGGTATCATCTCAACCTTGGAGATGGAACGACAAGACCTTTAGCTCATTAAGCCCCACTAACCATCCACTCATCAATGGATGGTCGCCAAAAAGTTGATGGTAAAAGATTCCATTTAAAATTGTTTCACAATCTTATCCAAAAAAAATAGTAATAGGTTCCCACTTTATCATAGAGAGGATGGTCAAGAGGTCACTAATGGACTCATCTAGACAACACAGGGGTCCCACTAAATGGATCATGCAAGTATCCACTACTTCAAATGTGGCGCGAAAACAAACCCTCAGCAAGATGAAGGTTTTTCGCTTTGGATTCCAGCCCAAGTCCCACAGACTAAAGTACTTAGTATAGCATGTTGAGGGTAGCGACCAGTTAACAGTGTACAGGACCCTACTTCCATTCTCTCCATAGAAGCCTGCCAACCATAAATAGTGGAAATCCACAAGTATGCACACACACCTACCCATATCATCCAAGCCTACCATCACAGTTTGGACGTATCTAGAGAATACCACCAACCAAATGGGGTATTAGTCTAAAAGTAGGCGCAAAAACCCTCCCGCAACTATCATTCCTTCCATCCTAATCTAGTAACATCTGGAGAAAAAATCTAGCAGATACTGATATCACATAAGGGGAAGACCCATATATCTACCCCACACATGATTATTTCTAGTATATCCTAAAAATAAATGGAGGAAAAGAAAATGCCTATGACCCTGTTCCGACCACAGAATGAGCATATATCCCCAATCTAGCTATTGAAGTCACCCAATATTTCCCGGTAATGGTGAAAGGGAATATGAAAATTCCTTCCCTTGTCCTTCAAATATATCAAGATATAATAATTATAGAGAGAGAGGTTTGGGGGAAGACACACAACCACATCCCAACAATTGGGTTGACTCATCAACACAACACGAGGGTCACTCTAGGAAAAACGTATATCCTTACTCTCATCTAGGAGGGTTGTGGGACAAATCCCGTAATAAATGGACAACCAGATCAAGTCCATACCCTTGTTCCTACTAGAGGTCATAGGTAAATCCTATTGGATACTCTAGAGAATGAACATGTCCCTATCAAAATTATAAAGACATTTTATAAAATTACATCAAAAATATGGGAGATAATCAAACAAGATTCCATATATTAAAGTCATTATCCACAGTAAACAACTCCATAATCCTATAAGAGAACATCTAAAAAATCTGACTCGCCAAAATTGATTGAAAAATTAAAAGCTAGTCTATTATACCTTTTGGCTCAATATTGGAGTTCTTAAGGACCTCAAATTTTTATCTATGGAAAATCAGGATTTTACTCATCTATTACCAAATTAATGAAATATTAGATGCAGTTGAGAAGGCCCTCCCTATAACTTTGCTGCTAGAAGTTTTGGGTTTCCTCCCACAACATCTCACTATGAAGATATAATTCAGGAATAGAATCTGATTTGTCATGATATCTCATATCTCGATGAGCACCATGATATCCCTCCCCATGGACATAACATCAAATAGTAAGAAGGTCCACCCCTTTCTATTTTCTACCTTGAAGGCCCTCACTAGGGTACATGTTGTAGGAATTCTCCCAGCAGTCAGATGTCAAGAAATGATGGTAGTACTCCACATAATGGAACTCACTGTGAAGGTCCTCCTAGCGATAACTATTAATTTCATCAAGAAGGTACTCCCCTTGCCGAATCAACTATGAGAAATCCCTCATATCACAAGGAACATGTTAAAATTAGGATATTTATGCATGTCGTCTCATCATTGATAAGTGGCATCCTTTCTCAACCAGAAGACACCCCAAGACAACCGTCATCTCCAAACCACCCATAGATAGCTTTCCTCCCAATATGATAGAGGAAATCACAACCAACCCTATTGTTTACAATAAAACACCAGGGTAATTTCTAGTTTGGCCGGATAATGTTAAAGAACCTCTTGCGAAAGATGTAGAAGAAATGCTTCTCACAAGGAGATAGTTGGCTAAATTCAATATACCAGTCATATTTTGGCCTTTATCCACACCCTCATATATCATTTCATAAGCATTATTGGAAGATTGTGTGCATTCCAACCACCTAAATATATGGAGAACTATTCAACACATAAAAAAAATAACTCACTACGCCAAATTTTTATTTACCAGCGGTTTAAACTGCCACTAAATCACTCTACGGTCGTTTTGGAAAACCGCCTCAAAATCGTGTGTCGGGAAATAATTTGCAGCGGTTTTTTAAAACTGTCATAGAATGATTTAGTGGCAGTTTTTAGTTGTGATTTAAACCGTTACCAAATTGTTTTTTATTTTTTTAATTTTTTTTTAATTTTTTTAAATTTTATTTATTTTATTTACTTATTCGTAATTTATTTATTAATTTGTTTATTTTTGTAATTTATTTATTTGTTAATTTATTTATTTATTTACTTATTTTTACCATGTTCATGTTTATCTCCATGCACAAGTCCATGTCCTTGCACATGCCCATACTATATATAGAAATTCTGCATTTGATGAGATTTGAACCTCTTACCTTTTGCATATTCTCCAAAGACATTACCATTCCTACAGGCTCTTCATGTGGTCAATAAATCAAATTTAATATACTCATATATATATATATATATTAATTGGAAAAACAAATAATACATAAAAATAGATACAAAATAAATAATTCTTACTCAATAATTATTAATCAGAAATGATTAATATATCATCACTAATTAATAAATAATAATTAAAAATAATAATTACTAATTAAAATTTCTAATTAGTAAGTAGAATTTAAATGAATAATAAATAAAGAAATATATTATATGAAAATAAATGGTAAATAAAAAATAGTAAATCACAAATATTAAATAATAAATAGTAAATATTAAATAGTAAATAGAAACATGTAAATAATAGATACTAAATACAAAATAATAAATAATATATATATATAATATATAATATATAATATATAAAATGTAATATATAAAATATAATATATAATATATAATATATAATATATAATATATAATATATAATATATAATATATAATATATAATATATAATATATAATATATAATATATAATATATAATATATAATATATAATATATAATATATAATATATAATATATAATATATACACAATAAACAATATAAAATATACAATGTATAATATAGAATATATTATATATAATATATAATATATAATAAATAATATATAAGATATAAGATATAATATATAATATATAACATATAACATATAATATATAATATATAACATATAATATGTAATATGTAATATATGACATATAATATATAATATATAATATATAATATATAAGTAATGTATAATTAAAAAATTAATTAAAAAATGATTTCATATAAGACAAATAAATAATAAATAAATAAATAAATAATGGTAAAGAATAAATGATAAATAATAAATAATAAATAGTAAATAGTAAATAGTAAATAATAAATAATAAATAATAAGTAATTAATAATTAATAATTAATCCTTAATAATTCATAATAACTAACCATTAAAAATTGATCATTAATAATTTATAATTTATAATTTATAATTTATAATTTATAATTTATAAATACTTAATAAATTATTAAGAAATTATTAAAAAATAAATAATAAATAATAAATAATTAATGAATATTGAATAAATATATAATAAATAAATAAATGAATAATAAATGAATAATAAACTAATATTAAATTAAAATTTAGTAAGTTAAAAATGAATTAATAAATAATAATTAAAAAATAAAAAATAATAATGAATACCGAATAATTAAATAAATATATATATAGATAAATAAATAAGTAATAATTAATATTTAATATATAGTAATTAATAATGACTAATAATTCATAATTAATATTTAATAATTATTAAATAATATTTAATATTTAATATTTAGTATTCAATATTTAAAATTAAATAAATAACTGATAATTAATAAGAAATAAATAAAAAAATAAATAAATAATAATTAATTAATAAACAATTAATAAAGAATCAATAAATAATAAAGGAATAAAAAAACTAATAATTATTAATTAAATAATAAATTAAAATTAAATTAATAATTAACGTGTACATAAGAACAAAATAATAAATAAATAAATAAATAATTTTAAATATAAAATAACTAAATAAATTTATCAATAAGTAAATTGATAAATAAATTAATTAATAATAGATAAAAAAATATTAATTAATTAATATTAAATAAATAAAAAATATATAAAGAAAAAATTAAAAAATAATTAATTATTAAATCATAAAATGTTAAGAACCTCTAAAAACCCTAAAAACACTTAAATGGCCATAAATTCGGATTTGGGACTCCTTTTTTACACCACAAACTGTAAAATCGATGATCATGAAATGTGCATCGATGTGATATGTGGTACCTGCCGAACAGACACCTGGATCGAAGGTTATGACCGTTTGAATTTTAAAAAAATCAAGGTCTACAACTAAAACCTCTTTTTCAGAGGTCTTCTGGGCCTTTCTGGAAGAATAAAAACTGGTTCAAAACAATAGAAGTAAATACAATACCTAAATGGTGTAGATCTCATCACAATATTCGATTTCATATGTGTTAAAACCCAAATAGACACCCGGATTAAAAGTTATGACCGTTTGAAGTTCGAGTTCGATTTTTTAATTTTGAAATTTGAATATAAATTTTTCCTTTAATTATCACATGATTAAAATATCAATTTGTTTTTTCTCATTTGATAAGCTTCTATTTGAGTATTTTTTTCATCTGAAATGGACTCTGAGATCAGATGTTACAGTTATTTGATGTCAAAGTATATTTTTCAACGTATTGAAGATTTTTTTTCAGTTTAAAAAAATTATTAACTAATAATTATAAATATTTAATCATTAACACATTGTAAATAATTAAAATTATAAATAATAATCTATATTTATATTTAAATAATAAATAAAAAATAATTATTTAAAAAATAATTATTTTTTAAAAAAAATTCTTCAATTTTTCAGCTGTTTTGAAAAAACCACCGCTATTTCATGGTGGTTTTTTAGAAAATCACCACTAAATTAGTTATAAATTTTTTTTGAATAAATTTTAAAACATTTATAAAAAATATTTTAAAAACACTTAGCGGCGGTTTTTTCACAGTGGTTTTCAAAACCGCTGCTAAATTTTTGATCAAAAACAATTTTGCGACGATTTTGAAAACTGCAGCGAAAAAACCACCGCTAAAACACTATTTTCTTATAGTGGCTTAAGAAAAATATCCCAGCTACATTAAGGTAATATAAGTAATACAACATCAAATAAACTTGGTGGATCCCCTAGCTACAACATACCAGAAATTGGGAAAATAGTAAAGTTAACTTTAATGTGCATGTCTTGATGCATTAAAATAGTTGAGTTAGCTGACTGACGAAGCCCCACCCGATGTCCATATCATAGGATGGGGTGAACATGGGGTATTTCACTTTATAATGCTGCCCAATCAATACCAACATCCAAAGGTGAAATCATGAAATGGCATAGCTTTAGGCCTAATTCAAAAAATGTGTGCGGTTAGTAATATATAGTATGCAAAAAAAATAGCCCTGAATGATTCTCGAAGATATACGGTGAGAAGATAGTGGGCCGTCGAAAGAACCATGCGTTAAGATTTCAAAAAAAAAACGAATGATCCTCCCACCTAAGGGAATAAAACCTTCTGGTATTGCTAATATAATTGGAAGCAGGTGGCTATTATGTGAATCATATAATTATCCCAACCCATGTTCAAGAAAATCTCCATAAAATCAAGAAAGTAGTCATTGCGGAAGTAGCCATGAAAATCATGGACAAACAGCCGCCTACAAGGCTAGGGAATTTTTTAATACAACCTTGTTGTTCGTAAATCCAAGATCTAAAGCTTGTGATAATGGAATAAGAGTATCCCCATCCCCTAGATCTAGGGGATTTTTTACCTTAACCTCCTCCTAAATAGAAGTCAGTCTTTTCCCATTTAAGAAGAGTTTCACAGAATGAATCTTCCCAGTTCATCCTCTCCTATGACCTGAATTCCTCACTATGAATACATATAATAAAAATTTTCAATTATTTTCATAGAATCATCATTCTTTATATAGTCTCACGAGGAATATAGAAGGATAGGTAGAGGCCTCAAGGTGGGAATAAATAAAAGAAATCCCTCATGGAGGTTAATGAAATGCCTATAATATGTTATGAATCATTGAACATCATTATAACCACAACTGCAGATGCTACAGAACACAAGGATGATATAGGGGGAAAGAAGGGGAAGTATATGTTTATAATATGGTCCACACTAATATTAATGGAAAATGTGTGCATAGTAGAAACTATATAATTTCTATGAATTTTGGGAATCTCTCTACTGCTCCACTACTACCTCCTCAACAGGAATCCACCAAAAAAAAGGTAAAGGTAAGGTTATACCCCACCCACCTCTAGAAGAGGTTCAACACCTTACACTTGAGGAAATATTTGATTAATAGGATTAATAGATAAAGGAGTTGAGAAAAATCAATAAACAAATAATCTGAGGAAACATCCTTGCTAAATATATTCTATAAGGAGAGCCTCACCATATGATCCCAACTGATGTACCTCAACAAAGAGGGCTTGACCCAAAAAACTAAAGTGGATATGGAACATCCTCTCACATATTGGGTGGGAACAACCAGTATATTTGGATCCCATAGTATCCAGATATCATGAGTTACCTCTATTTTGTACACAGCTAGAGTTGGTTTAGATGCATCCTTATAGGCCATCCCCTGTAGGTTACCAACCACGGGCACAAGAAGCACCCACATATATATCCCTACCTATTTCTTACCCTATTCAAGATCATGTTCATCTAGAAGCCCCTCAAGGGTTTATTAATACTATTGAGTCATTAGTATCTTGATTGGAATCTATGAAGGAGATTAATTCACCTAAAAAGATCGAAATGATTCCTTTCCTTAAATGGGTGTATCCAAACACTCCCCCACCAAGTTTTTATGAACCTTTCATTTCCAATATTCATTGGATCAGAGGACCCAAAGTTTCATTTAATGTACTTTTTATCCAACTATGATCCCATTATTGGAACCCCAACATAAAATTAATTGGTGAAACACATGTGCTTTTTATAATCATTGTAGGGGATAGACTTCATATGCTACAACATTTTTTCAACTCGGTAAATCATGGGAAGGAATGATCTGTTTTAGTAGTTTTTATTTCAATTCAGCTCAATGTTGAAGAATAAAATAGTCATCATCCTTCAAAATTGAAAAACTATGGAATAGAGAGTCTAAGATTTCATCACTATGTGGAAGGGTATGACTTTCTCAGTAAACCTATATCTTCCCCCAAGAATATTTTTTCTCCCTATATATGGAGAACATTCATGATGATTTGCACACAATTCTCATCCCTTAGAAATATATAGGATAATTTTAGGATATTTCCATAGTCTCTCAAATATTAGAATATTTTATCTTGTGAAACAAGGAAAAGACAAAAATAATTCCATCATATCAAGGGAGTATAATAGAGAAAGTGGAGGTTTCTGCTTTAATGCTTAAGTTGGACCCAACACCAACACCAAATCCAAAGTTTGCACAATGTCATGTGTAAAAATCTCTTGAGAATCAACTATAACACTTGAATATTTAGGATTAGTGAAATTAGTAGACGCAAAACCAGTATTAGAAGCTAAATAAAATATTTTTTACATTCCATGATTCCCAAGTCCCTAACTACTTCATCATGCTATGGATAATTACTTTCTTAAGTTGAAAAACCACAATAGGCTCAATCATGATGGTCTCAAAAATCTACCAAACTATTGACACATTCAATAGAAATTGGGTTACACCATCTATAATGTTACACCCCAAGCATCCACGGTACATTTCCCTTTGAATAATGCAGTAGCTTGCGTTGTATGCAACCTGGAGTTTTAACACACCACGCCTAATCAAAATAGATTTATGAATAGTAATATAATTATTTTGAAATTTTGTAAATTTTATTTTTCAAAATGGACTTCATTTTTGAATTCAGAATATCGAAATTAGCATAAAGTAAATTTTTGTTATTTTTCTGAAAACTTTCATTTTTTTGATGAATAGTGAAAAACACTACGTTATTGTTTAAGACCGAATTTTTATTTAAGTAATTATTTATTATATTTTATTTTATTTTAGGTCAAAATAGACACCTAATTATTATATATGTTCAATGTAATTCATTGGAGTCATTTTATAATAAGTCTAGATATATAAAATTTTATTGAACTTTTTACCGTCTTTTACCCACCTTCTAGGAGCATTTGCAAATTTGCGTAAAACATAATTTTACCGCTTCTCTGAGTCGAATTTAAAAAATCCAAGACACACGGTTCACATCATTAAGTAAAATGTGGTTCAAAAAGATGAAAATAATTTTTGGTGAATAGTAACTTTTGACTTTTATTTACCACGGTTAAAACTAATTGGTTAACTAAGGGTAAAATGATATTATAATCACCCTAACACATGTCCTAATTCTATTGGATAAGTTTAATTTGACCAAAAACCACCTTAGGAATAAAATATGATCCTCTTTGGTCTACATGGCTTAGATTAGGAAATTTATTATTATTTTATTTAAAGAATAGTAGAAATAGTTAAATTCAAAGTTTAATAACTAAACCATTTTTAGTATAGGGTTACACACAATATAAATTTGACTATAAATATTTATTAGAAAGATAAAATTATTTTCTACATAATTTTATTTTATTTATAATTTTTAGAAATTAAATAAATTAATTTATTTATGACACAATGATGATGCAGTAATTACCCTAATAATGAAATATAAAAATAATGAATATTATAAATATCCAAATAAATGTAAATTGAGACTTATGATGAATTAAACTAATTTTATAGGTTAATATGACATTTTTGGGTCGATTAAATAAATTTTATTCTAAGTGATAAAGATTGTATGGATTTCAAAAAAATTCAAATACTAAATAGTGTCAAAATTGACATAATTGATTTTTTAAACCAAATACTATATTATTAAATGTTATAATATTCCAAAGGATCTAAGGTTCGGAAAAAAGACTTATATAAGGTTATATATATTAATACTAAACCACTTGGGGTTCTCTTGTCTTGTTTTAGAAAGTTTATTAACCATATAATATAAAAATACAAAGAGACATGGTAAATATCAAACTATTTAACTAAGAGTTAAATCTAAAAGATAAGGTTAATATGGTGACCTAAGCCTGTATAAAACCTATTGGTTTAATGTTTTTTGATCCATACCCATATTATTCTAGAAATAAATAATTTTGGAGCCATTAGAAACCCAAAATTATTTTATTATAAAATAATATTTAAATATTTTCCTAAAGTGACACTCACCTCTCTTATAAAAGGGTACTTCCCCTTCTCTTAATTTAACACCTCAAAAGCCATTTGGATATGCCACCACTGCCTGAATACCCTCTCAACTATCCTTATTTCAATATAGAGGCCTTAATTTGATTAGAAAGACAACCTATAGATCCCTCATGATCAACTCAAAAGGAAACACCCAAAGAAGAGGTAATAATTTCACCACCCACTTTCAAGTTTTTTTCTCCTTCCACTTCCTCTTTATTTGTTGTTTCCATTCCAATAATATTAACTCCAGTAACTTATAAATATTCTGATGTTATTATAAATATGATACAACCATATTTGTTATTCTATCCATCTGATTAATGACAATGTCACCATATGTGCGTACATAAGGCTTACCGTCTCCACGTCGTGATGTAGTTTTTTATTCAAAAACATCATTTTTTGGATGTGTGTGATAATGAGTATAACTAATGTAAATAATGAATATAACATGTTAATGATACTTTATATATGATATATCATTCAATTACATATGATTTCACCATAAATATAATGATATTGTCGCTCGTGTGTACGTACGGATTACCATCTCCACGAACGCAATGAGATTCATTCTCCATCATAATCATTCAAGAATAATTTTCATTTTATGATTAAAAATATTGTTTAGGAACAAAATATCATTATGTATATGAAAAAAATATATCCTCTCAATAACAAACATGGCTTACGTAACCAAGAATATAAAATAAAATGAATCAGTTGACATCGGAAACGATGATACTACTGAAATATTATTAACAAATAAATACTATATTGTCATATATGATATCATATTTATGTATATAGTTATTGTATAATTTAATACAAAAAAATTAACTATTATATAGGAGGTTAACATGCCCTCAATTAAGGAAAAGTTCAAGGAAATTTTTAATTATATAATCTCTTTACTTATCTGAGGTTGTTAATACGTAAGTATCTACTAGGACCTCTTTATCTTCCACATCCGTGTTTTCATAAAAATATAATTCAAAACAATTTTACTATTTACTAAACTATGGGTTAAAGTCATTTATACGCTTATTTTATCACATATGTTTAGAAAGGAATCTTTTTGTCATTTTCCAAACAAGGTAGTTTATGACCTTATCGACAAAATTAAGGTAAAAATGTATTTTTTTTTAACTTATATGGTGGGTATAGTTATTTTCCGCCGTTATAACAACGTCAAAGCTTCCCATACATGATTATAAGAATATTTTCAAAAAAAATGTTTTCTTTTATAATTATACTAATTTTAAATGATTTCAAAATAGAAAGACATATTTCACTACAAAAAGTTTTTATTTCATCTATGTCAACATCCTTTGATGGATTTTAAGCTTGTTTGAAGTTGATTATTATGATAAAAATCATCCATATTGTATTAAAGGTTTTGTGACATGTTTTATTTTTGATGTTTTATTTTTACACTATTCATGGTTTATGGATAAAGGGTTTACATTTTTTATGCTAGTTTTAATATGAATGTTTATATTATGGTTAAACCTTTTCATATGAGGAATGCAATGGACTTAGTAAGTGACAGGTAGAGCCCGCTATAGCTCCTCGATGCATCAGTAGGTCTAATGAGACAAACTAGTGTCTTAGCACAAGGTCTTGAAATAATCTTATTTGTAGTCTTGGCACAAGGCTTTGACTATGTGGTTATGAGGTCTGGCATTATGCATTCCAACATTATGAAATTGGATATAGATATTACATGTGATTATTTGACTTGTAGAATATCTATGTGAATAAGTAAATGGCATTATTTGATTTATATTTTCCATATTATAATAAAGTTCAAGTTTATAAGGCTTGTGTTTTAGTCTTATACATTTCCTTAAATGTTTATACTTATTCTTGAAAGATTCCGCTATATTGTTATCCTTACTGAGCATCTGAGATCACCCCTTTATATGTTTTATTTTTTCCAGGATGCGAAGTAGTATATTATGAATGACCATCAAGGATAGTATAAGTGATGAATGTGGTTATTGGAGATAATGTTTTTATTGTTTTTCATTTTATAATGTAATTTAAAACTTATTAATGTATCTATTACTTCCAAGTATACTAAACTGATCAGTCTTTCGGGATTTTGATCCCTTATGATCATGACAATATTATGTAATAATGCACCGATTCTGGGTAACTCGGGTCAGGGCATTATAGTTGGTATCAGATAAAGTTTCGTACAAACCTTGGAAGCTAGATTTAGATAAAATATGATTAGAGCACATTACCCTAAGTTAAACTTTGATGATTGGTATAGAAGAACATTCTATAATTTTGGAAATGTAGAGATTTTGTGTATTTTCCAAACAATAAATCCATGTCTAGATATGATCAGTTAAAAGCGGCTTTGGAACAGAAGTACCTGTGAGTGAAAACTATAATAAGGACTTTCAAGCTCCACCCGAGGTATCCTGGTACATGACAACGGGCCTTACTGCACTCTTGATTACGACACTCCTGAGGGATATGCTTAGGATAATTCACATTTTCTTTACAAACCATTATGAAGGATTTATGAGTATATACCTCTTCAAAGAAATTTTTTTTTTATCATTATGGATTATATCCATAAATTTTTCAATTTATGTTATGTGTTTTACAAGTTTGGAATTATGTATTGTTATTCATAAACAAATATAGTGTATCCCATTATTTAAAAATGGCGCCTTGTGGAAGGAATGAAAATTGTATCAATGCACATAATCCATGTAGGGATTTCCCTCCAACTCAAGATAATTATAGTGGAGCTTGTGATGCAACTGGTGTTGGTCAGCTATCGCCATACTGGGACAACTCACTCATGTTATGAATAATTACCTTACCCGTATGGATCTCCCTAATCCAAAACACAGATGATCAATGTTAGACCACTTCAAGAGGGAAAAACCACCAAAATTCAATGGGAGTAAAAATCCATTAGTAGCTGAGTAATGTATAAGTTCCTTAGATAAAATTTTTCATGCTCTGGGGAGTAACTAAAGGGAAAAATATTTCATGGTAGTTTATCACCTCACGGGAGACGCAGATCAATGGTGGTCATTAATCCAAAACAAAAAGAAAGATGAATAAGTATCGAACATGGAATGGGGGAGTTTAAAGAAAATTTCTTAGAAAAATAATTTCCTCGTGACCATCGAGCAGATATGGAAAGACAATTTCTGAGTCTGAGTCAAAAGAAGGATGAGAATGTCACAAAGTATGAGGATAAATTTACAAGGTTAGCAAGGCATGCATTAAATTGTATACATAACCCAATGAGTAATATTGATCAACTATTTTATGGGTTAAAACCATTTCTCCATAGAACATTAGTCTCACAATCCTTCTCATTGTACAAAGATATTATCTCATGTGCTATAAATATAGAAAAGGAATTATGTAAGTCTTATGACTTCAATGCAAAAAAAGAGAAGAAGAGATCAAATGACCACTCTAGAAATGGAAATAAGGGGAAGAAGAGAAAAGTTTAATATCCATAATATGGTAAATGTAGGAATAAAAACCCTTGTACTTTCCTAAAGGGAATGGGATTCAATTATAAGTTTGATAAAAAGGCCACCAAGATCATGATTACAAGGGAAAGAAAGCGGTTATCCATGTTGAATGCTACAATTGTAGAGAAAAGGGACATTATGCAAATGAATGTCCTATGTGCCAAGGAAACTCACCTAAAAAAAGTCCAAGAGAGAAAATCCAAGCATATGCGATCACTAATGCTGAGGTTAAGCTCATAAAGATGTGGTGGAAGGTAATTTAATGGTTTCCTCAAGTTTAGACAATGCATTATTTGATTCTAGATCATCGCATTGTTTCATATATTCCCATTTTGCTAAGAAAATTAGATATTTTCAATTTGACTCAACAAAGGAGTTGCCAGTCAAAACTTCTAAGGTAAGTATCTTCGCAACAAAGTTTTTTGAACCAGTTCCCATTAGGGCATATAAATGTTCTTTATCTGCTGATCTCATTGTCACACCCATTATTTAATTTTATATCATCCTCAGAATGGATTGCCTTTCGTACCATGATGTAAAAATTTTTTATAATACGACGGAGGTTAAAATTTTTGATGATGATAAGGTGTACCATATCTTTAGAGAAGAAATGTCACCACCTGATTCTTATCTTGTTTGACCCCCAGTAGCTCTACTAAATTCAATTATTGGGGAGGAATATAATGAAATAATTATGGGTGAGGAAAATAATGTTCGAATAGATGACATACCAATTGTGAAAGAATATGTTGATGTGTTTCCAAAGGATTTACCTTGACATCCTCCAGAACGATAAATAGAGTTTTCCATTGATTTAATTCGAGGTACAAGGCCCATATTGAAGACCACTTATAGAATTTCCACTATGGAATTAGTGTAACTAAAGAAACAACTTGAGGAATTGAGTATTAAGGGATTTATTCGCCCTAGTGTTTCACCATGGGGACCCCTATCCTTTTTTTAAGAATAAATACGAATCTATGAGGTTGTGCATTGAATATAGGGATATCAATGCTATAACAATAAAGAACAAGTATACCCTACCTCGCATTGATGATTTATTCAAACAACTTCATGGAGATCAATATTTTTCAAAGATTGACCTTCGATCTGGATATCATCAGTTGTGTGTGAAGAAGGAAGACATTCCGAAAAAAGAATTTTGAACGATGTATGGGCATTACGAGTTTACAGTAATGCCTTTTGGATTGGCTAATGCACCCTCTGTCTTTATGGATTTAATGAATAAAATTTTCAAGTAATATATTGATGAGTTTATAGTGGTATTTATTAATGATATCTTGGTATACTCAAAAAGATACAAAGATCATGAAAATCACCTGTGCACTATTATGAAAACCCTTAGATGAAATGAATTATATGGGATGTTTAGAAAGTGTGAATTCTAGCATCAAGAGATTTCTTTTCTTGGCCATATTTTCTCTAAGGATGGAATCTCTGTTGATCCTTCAATGACCAAGGCAATCCAATAATGGCCAGAACTGATGAGTATAACTGAGGTATGCAGGTTTATTTGTTTAGAGGGTTATTATTGAAGTTTTGTCCAGAATATTTCCCGGTTGGATAACCCATTAACCAAGTTCACACTTAAAGGGGTTAAATTGTTTTAGTAAAAAGAGTGTGATGATGTTTTGAAGAACTAAATTAAAGATTAGTCAATGCTCATATCTTGACTCTACCATCAGGGAACGATTGGTTTGTTATTTATTGTGATTCTTCAAAGAAATGACTTGGTTGTGTCCTTATGTAGAATGATAAAATTATTTCCTATTCATCACGATAGCTAAAAATTTAAGAGAAAAAATATCCCACTCATGATCTTGAGTTAGAAGCTATAATAATTGCTCTAAAGATATAGAGACACGGTCTCTATGCTGAAAAAATGTGAGATTCATACTGATCACAAGAGTTTTAAGTATATTTTCGCACAAAAATAACTCAACATGAGGCAAAGGAGATTGCTTGAACTACTCAATAATTATGATTTCACAATACAATACCACCCAGGGAAGGAAAATAAAGTGGAATATTCGTTGAGCAGAAAGAATTATGGTGTTTTGAATAAGATGAGTGTTGAAAGGTATCCTATTTTTATGGATCTAGTAATGATGGATATGGTAATAACCATGTAAGGTAAAAAATAAATACTTTTTCAAATGGTTTCCAAACCATATTTACTAGAAAGGATAAAAATTTCACAGACTAATGATGAGGAGTTTTAAAAGAAGATTAAAGCTATAAATGATGGGAGATTGAGTGACTTTTTATATAAGGATGGAATTTTGAAATTTGGGAAGAGACTTTGTGTTCCCAATATTCCTGATCTAAAAAGCGAATTATTGGATGTTGCTCATAGCTCCAATTTCTCAATACACCCTGGGAGCACTAGGATGTCTAGATATTTGAAGGAACATTTTCGGTGGGACAACATGAAGAAGGAGATTGCTGATTTTGTGTCAAGATGTATGGTTTTTAAAAAAGTGAATGTTGGAAGGCAATAGCATGGAGGAGTCATGCAACCTCTTCCCATACCTGAGTTTAAATGGGATAATATTATGATGGACTTGGTCATGGGGCTACCAAATACTCCTTGAAGGAATAATGCAATATGGGTCATTGTTGATCATCTTACCAAGTTAGCACAGTTTCTTACTATAAGAGAATATTTACCACTTGAACATCTAGAAAGACTATATATTAATGAAGTTGTAAGACACCATGGTGTACCCCTATTAATTGTTTCTGATTGTGATCCCCGATTTACTTCAAGATTTTGGAAAATTCTTCATAATTCCTTGCATACTGAACTTCATTTGAGCACTGCCTACCACCCTCAACCCGATGAACAATCATAACAGACTATTCAAACCATAGAAGACATGTTGAGATATTTCACACTTGACTTTCAAGGTATGTGGGATCAATATTTACCTCTATTAGAATTTTACTATAACAATAATTTTCATTCAAGTATTCAGATAGCACTATATAAAGCGTTATATGGAAATAGATGTCGCACACAAACTTGTTGGGATGATGTTATTGATAGAAAAATCGTAGGCCCAAAATATGTTGGGGAAATAATGAAAAAGGGGAATAGTATCCAAACCCACATCAAAGCATCTCAAAGTAGGCATAAGAGCTATATCGATAATCAGAGGATGGATTTAGAATTTCTATTAAGAGATCAAATTTTCTTGAAGGTATATCCATATAAGGTTGTTATATGATTTGGTAAGAGGGGTAAATTGAGTCCCAGGTACATCGAACCTTTTGAAATTCTTGAACGAATTGGATTTGTGGCTTATCTTTTGGAAATGCCTCCAAGTCTCTCTAAAGTTCATGATGTGTTCCATATATCACTGTTGAGAAAATATATGTTGGACCCAATTCATGTACTCACCTATGATGAAATTTAAATGGAACCTAATCTATCTTATTGTGAAAATCCCTTCAAGATTCTTGATATCAGAGAACAAGTGCTGGGAAACCGGATGACTAATCTGGTAAAAGTTCTAGGGAGAAACCATAAGATGGAAGAGGAAAAGTGACAACCTGAGGAACTTATGATGAAGACCCACCTGAATATTTTTATGCAATAATATTCTAGAAATTTCGAGGAAGAAATTATTTTAAGGAGGAGAGAATGTAACACCTCAAGCATCCACGATATGTTTCCCTTTGAATAATGCAATAGCTTGCGTTATACGCAACTTGGAGTTTTAACACACCACTACCAGTCAAACTAGCCGTTATGAATAGTAATACCCACTTTTTTAAATTTTATAAATTTTATTTTTCAAAATGGACTTCATTTTTGAATTTGGAATATCGAAATTAGCATAGGGTGAATTTTTTGAATTTTTATGAAAACTTTCAATTTTTGATGAATAGTGAAAAACAATGCATTATTTTTTAAGACTAAATTATTATTTAAGTAATTAGTTATTTTATTTTAATTTATTTTATGAAAAAATTGATACATAATACCAATATATGTTCAATTTAATTCATTGGAGTCATTTTATAATACGTTTATATATATATATAATTTTATTGAACTTTATATCCTTTTTTACCCACCTTCTTGAAGCATTGGAAAATTTGCATAAAACATAATTTTACTGCTTTTCTAAGTTGAATTTCAAAAATCAAGGAGATAGTTGACATCAGTATGTAAATTTTTTTCAATAAGATGAAAATATTTTTTGGTGAATAGTAACTTTTGAATTTTATTTACCATAGTTATAAGTACATAGGATAATTAAGGGTAAAAATGATATTATAATTACCCTAACACATGTACTAATTCAATTAAATAAGTGAAATTAGACCAAAAACAACCTTAGGAATAAATTATTATCCCCTTTGGTCCACAGTTATTAGATTAGGACATTTATTATTATTTTATTTAAAGAAGAGAAAGATTAATAACTAAATAATTTTTAATATAGGGATACACACAATATAAATTTTACTATAAATATTCATTAGAAAGTTAAAAATATTTCCTACATAATTATATTTTATTTATAATTTTTATACATTAATTAATTTAATTTATTTATGACACAATGATGATGGAGTAATTACCCTAATAATGAAATATTAAAATAATTGATATTATAAATATCCAAATAAATGTAAATTGAGACTTCTAATGAATTAAAATAATTTTATAGGTTAATATTACATTTTAGGGTTGATTAAATAAATTTTATTCGAATTGATAATGTTCTTATGGATTTCAAAAAAATCAAATACTAAATAGTGTCAAAATTGACATAATTGAGTTTTTAAAACAAATACTATATTATTAATTGATATAATATTTCTAAAAATATAGGTTTTTAAAAAAGGTCTTAGATAAGGTTATATATATTAATAATAAACCACTTGGGTTTTTATTGGCCTGTTATAGTATGTTTATTAACCATATAATATAAAAAAAAAGAGACACGGTAAATGTCAAACTATTTAACAGAGTTAAATCTAAATGATATGGTTAATATGGTGACCTAAAACTATCTAAAACCTAATTTTTGAGATTTTGGCGACCCATACCCATCTTATACTCGAAATAAATCATTTTTGAGCCACTAGAAACCGAAAATAATTTTATAATAAAATAATATTTCAAGCTTTTCCTAAAGTGACCCTCTCCTCTCTTATAAAAAGGTACTTCCCCTTCTCTTAATTTCACACCTCCAAAGACATTTGTCTCAGAAAAACCCTGAACAAATATCCTCTAAACTATCATCCCTTCAACATAGAGGCATTACATTAATTATAAAAAAAATCTAATGATCCCTTTGGATCAACTCAAAAAGAAACACCTGAAGAAGATGTAATAATTTCACCACCCTCTTTCAAGTTCCTTTCTTCTTCCACATCCTCTTTATTTGTTGTTTACATACCAAAATAATGACTCACATACCTTATACATACTTTATTGTTGTTATAAATATTTTAAAACCATATTATTTATTATATCCATCCTATAACTGAAAAAGTCACCATACGTGTGTACGTACGGCTTACCGTCTCCAAGTTGGTGTAGTTTGTTATTCAAACACTTCATTATTTGGATCGGTATAATAATTAGTATAACTAATTTAAATAATAAATATTAAATTTTAATGATTTTATATATATGATATAACATTTAATTACATACTATTTCACCAACAATATAATGATATTTTCGCTCGTGCGTACGTATAGATTACAGTCTTCACAAACGCGATTAGATTCATTCCCCATCATAATCATGCAAGAATAATTTTTATTTTACGATTAAAAATAATGTTTATGAACATAATATTATTATGTATATGAATCAAATACCTCCTATCCATAACAAACATGGCTTACTTAACCAAGCATATAAAGTAAAATGAATTAGTTAACACCCAAAACAATGATACTACTGAAATATTATTAACAAAGAAATATTATAGGATCATATATGATATCATATTTAGGTATATAGTTCTTGTATAATTTAATAACAATGTTTTAACAATTATACAGGAGATTAAAATACTATCAACTAAGTTAAAGTACAAGTTAAGGATTAATTCTGCAATCTCTGTACTTATCTGAGGTTGTTAATATGTAAGTATCTATTGGGTCCTCTTTATCATCCACATCCATGTTTTCTTAAAAATGTAATTCAAAACATTTTTACTATTTAATAGACTATGGGTTAAATTAATTTCTAACCTTATTTTACCACATATGTTTTGAAAGTATTCTTTCCTTTGTTTTTCAAATGTGGTACTTTATGGCCTTCTCGACAAGATTAATGTTAGAATGTATTTTTTTTAACTTATACAGTGGGTGCAGCTATTTTCATCTATTATAACAACATCGAAGCTTCCCATACAAGCTTATAGTAATATTTTCAAAATAAATGTTTTCTTTTATAATTATATGACTTTTAAATGATTTCAAAATAGAAAGAGATATTTCTCTACAAAATTTTTTGATTTCATCTTTGTCAACATCCTTTGATGGATTTTAAGCTTGTTTGAAGTTGATTATTATGATACAAATATTCCATATTTTATGGAAGGTTTTGTGATATGTTTAACTATGGATATGTTATTTTTAAACCATTCATGTTTTATATATAATGTATTGACATTTTTATGCTTGTTTTAATATGAATGTTTGTGTTATGTTTAAACCTTTTTATATGAGGAATGCATTGGACTTAGTAATTGAGGATGAAGGAGGGTAAAATCCCAAATACTGATTTCAGATGTAGGTATGGGAACTTTGATTTCGTTGTCATGCCCTTCGGAATTACAAATATGCCAGCCATGTTCATGGGGCTCATGAACTCTATTTTTTGTGAGTTCCTAGACCGATTCACTGTCATGTTCATCGACGACATCCTTATCTACTCAAGGTTATAGGAGGAGAACATCGAGCATCTAAGGACTATCTTAGAGGTCCTCTGACACCACCATCTCTACGAAATATTTTCTAAGTGCAAGTTCTGGACATGTGAAGTACACTTATTTGGAAAAATATTGTCTCAGCAGGGGCTAGCAGTGGAACCATCAAAGGTTGAAGAAGTTATTTCTTGGGTAGCACTCAAGAACGTGGAAGAGGTTCATATATTCCTAGGACTAGCAGGATATTACTAAATTTTTGGGCCTAAATTCTCTTGAGTTGAGGCTCTATTGATATCTTTGACTTGAAAAGAAAATTCATTCATGTGGAGTCATTAGTGTCAGGAATCTTTTAGATAACTGATGGGGAAGGTGGTCAATTCACTAGGGCTTAGGTTTCCAGAGGAAGGGGTGATGTTGGAGGTGTTCTACGATGATTTTATCTTAGTTATAGGGTGTGTGAAGATGCATAAGAAATGAGTAATATCTTATGTATCTAGGAATTTATTTTCTCACGAATGTAACTAGGAAACCCATGAACTGGATCTTACCTTGGTCATGTCCGCACTAAAGTTGTGGTGTCATTACCTCATCGAGGAGTGATTTTGGGTCTTAACGATTCACAAGATCTTGAGGTATATCTTTTCCCAATGAGACCTGGACTTGTAGCAGTGAATGTGGATAGAGTTTCTCGAGGAATAAGACTTTGAGATCTCTTACACCCCTAGGAATGGTAATATGGTGGTTGATGACTCGATCAGGAAGTCACCAAAGGGGGTAGTTGGAGAATCCACTGATGATTGGAAGGAAATAGAGGAGTTGTCCTATATGCATATAGATGTGAGATAGGATGGTGGGGGGATATATGATTCAAATAATAGTGAAGTCTTCCTTAATATGATTGGTGGAGGAGTCTCATTGGGGATACTCAGAGACTAAAGTGACGTGTGATCGCACTGCCCAGGGTGATGATGTGAAGGGATGGTCGAAGGATAGTGATAATCGAACTCTATTCCATGGGAATATATTTTTACCAGTGGAAATACATGATTTATTTCTCCATGAGTTTCATAATTCACCCCTACTGGTGCATCCAGAAGTTTTTTAGAGTACTAGGGATTGAGGGAATAGTTTTGGAGGCCCATGATGAAACGGGTAGTGGGGGAATTTGTGCCAAGGTGCCTAGTCTGTCTGTAGGTGAAGGCCATGCACTGTGTTCCTGGTAGTCTGTTACAGTCCTTAGATGTTCCTGAGTGGAAGTGGGATGACATATAGATGGATTTTATCACAGTATTAACCAGGACTCAGGGAGGATGTTATGCTCTTTGGGTAGTAGTGGATTGGTTGATGAAGTAAGATCACTTCTTGTAAATCAAGGAATGAAGTGCAATAAATACCTTAGCATGGTGGTATGTGGTTGAGGTGGTGCGGTTTCATGGAGTTCCAAGATCCACTATCTCGGATCTAGATACATGTTTTATGTTGTGATTCTGGAGGGGATTTCAGCATGGTTTTGTCACTTAGATATGCCTCAACACTACTTTCAAACCTCAGACAAATGGGAAAACAGAGAGGATCGTTCAGACGTCGGAGGATATGCTATGAGAATGTGTTCTAGATTTCAGAGGATCATGGGTACGATACATTCCTCTGGTTGAGTTTTATTAAAACAACAATTATCACTCCACCATTGTTATGGTACCATTTGAGGATTTCTATGAATGTTCGTGTCATTCACTGGTATGTTGGATAGACATTGGAGAAGCAGCCCTTCTTGGACCTGGGTTAGTGAAAAGCATGACACGGATGGTTTAGCTTGTTCATGAGAGGATAAAGTCAGCTCAGGACTACCAGAATTTGTATATAGATCACAGGAGGAATCCCTTGGAGTTTGAGGTTGGGGACCATGTGTTCTTAAATGTTTCCCCTCTGCATAGGCAAAAGAGTTTCAGTAATTGAAGTAAGATTTCTCCCATGTTCATCGGACCTTTCTAGGGGTTAGGACAAGTTGGTGAGGTTGAGTATCAGCTTTTTTTTCCACTGTAGTTTGAGAGGATCCACACATCTTCCATATCTCTTAGCTCTATTGGTATATACATGATGACTCCAACTACATTGATTGGGGAGAGATAGATATTGAGGATGACATGATGTTTGTGGAATGACCAGTAAGAATCAAGGATTGTGAGGAGAAGTTACATTGTGCTTGGACCATTACATTGGTTCGTGTGTTATGGATGCATGGTGGACTTGATGAGAGTACTTCGGAGACGGAGTCACAAATACATGCCCAGTACCCAGAGTTATTCTGAGTTTTCTTTCTTTCTTTTACTTGTGTGCTTCATTTTTTGATGTAATGCTTGACATTTCTCGTTATCAGATGAGTTATTTACCTATTCTCTGAATGTGTGTGAAAAATTCTTGACTGTGGGGAGGGTAGGACCTAAAACCTAATTAAAACGCATTAATTTGGATATGATTATACCGGTGTGGGTGAGACAGTGCCTCCCAAAGTTAATGGTATCTTGACATGGAGGAAGGAGCTACTTAATCCATGTGTCTTGATGATGTGACCTTATTTTTTTGAAAATATGTTCAGGAGATATATATCAAGAGGTGTCCCTAGGATGTCTAGGTTTTCACTCCATCTTTAGAATAACACAAGGTGGTTTTCTCATGAGAGGTATCATATGGGATGGTTTTTCTAACCCCCTTTCTTCTAGTTCAGTTTTAAATTCATGAGGATAAGAATAATTCGAGAGGTATCTAATGTAATGACCATGATTTCCTAAAACTTTTCCTTTGTAAAAGTCGATCATCTAGGGTATTTTGGGAGACAATTGTGGCTCATTTCAAGAGTTTCCCAAATTTATAGTTTTTATAGTTTTTTCATCGGTAACTTAGGGCATCGACATCATCATGTCAATGTGACGGCATGTCAGTGCATCAACATGTCATTGAATCGGTGAGTTAAAGGCATCTTCATCAGTGCGTTAAGAGTGGCGGTGTCGGTGAGTCGAGGGTGTCAGTGTTGATGAGATGAGGGAATCTGTGTTGGTGATTCAAGGGTGTTTGTGTCAGTAGGTCGAGTCATTGGTTGGTAGTTGTGTCAGTATCTCAATGTCGGTTGGTTGCATCAGTATTCCAGCACCGGTGGTTCCATGTCGATGAATCACCCATCGATGACTCATTTACAGTTTTACCATTTTTTCACAGTTTTCCAGTTTCACCCCTCTTATGTCTTATTTGATATAAACCATGTTTAAATCCTTGATTGACCATTTTTAAGGTAATTTCAAAGTATATTATGTATATCATTAATATCCTAACATTTAGAGGGATTTTAGATACTCAAACCACGTAATGTTGACCCCAATCCCAAGTTAATGACATTTTAAACTGTTATTCCTTTAATATTGGATCCGGCTCTTCAAGGTTGGGATCTTACATTCCTAGTGTATTTTCCATTTTCCTATTGTTTTATCTAGATCCTTCTTCTCCATATGATTCAGGCTCCTGTGATAGAGCCCCTCCTACTCAGCTTCCTTAGAGTTCTTCCCTACTTCTCACGTGATCCCCTATTCTGGGTGCAAGGAGGAACTTCAATCCTTTGATCATATTGTAGGGATTTCTTCTACCTATCTTGAATTGTGCATCATGTAGCGTGGTTGTACAAATTATTCTTTGTGTAGAACAGATGAATTCTTTTCATAAGCCAAGAAAAAAAACAAGAAGGGAATGTGATCAAAAGATAATAGGGTAATGAAATGAGGGGATGGGTGTGGTTTGATGTTTTATCATCTATTTTATTTTATTGTCCTTGTTTCCTTATAGTTTTTTTTTGTTTTTATGACTTCTAAAAATCATGGTCTTTAGTGGTTTTTTCTTGTGCATTGGTGACGTTCTATTTTTTTTCATCATGTTTTTTGATAATTGGTCATAACATGAAATCTTAAAAATCATGTATACCCGATTAAATGAAATGAATTCTTGAGGATGAAAACCCTTGTGTGACCACCCCTATTTATCAAGTGGATTTAAAGAACGGTTTTTACCAAATATTAATACTTCATGTTTGATAGGTTTGGATAAGTGTTGTGTTTTATTCAGTTTTTTAACCATGTGTGAGTTGTGTGGTGCTGTTGTTGGGAGCACAGTTATGGGTTCAGGGGTCGATGGGCGAGTTGGCACAGTGAAAAGGGGTGGTACATGTATATTTTGGGGTGGTGGGTTAATGGTAGTTGTTGTGGGTTTGGTGTTTGGGGTGGTATGTGTGGTGTGTTGGAATCATAGGTTGAGAGATTGATTGATTGTGGAATCGATAGACTTGTAGGCAGTTGGATTGCCTTTGTTTGTGACGTGATCACAGAGTGATGTTGGGCAGTGGGACAGCGGGGTGGTTATGAACTTCTATGAAATGGGACTGAATCAGGGAAATTTTAGGATTGTGTGGTATAACTTTTAAGAATGATAGTTGGAAGTGGATGAACGGGAGGCGTGCAGCAAGACATCAAATATGGTTTTGTTTGTTGTTTTGATATGGTTTTGTTTTGTAGTTGCTTGGTAGTGATGGAGTAAATTAAAGTAAATCCCTTAAATAAATAAATTTTAAGTGGTTAAATGAAAAATGGGTTGGGTTATTCTTTGTTAGGGGTTGTTGTGTGGTTATTCATATAGGGGTATCAAAAACATGGTTTTGTATGAGTTAATTATTTTCTCTGGGATCTGTAGGTTGGGGATGAGAGTTTTCTTTCCTATATATAAAAATTTTAGTTCCTTGTGATTTATATAGGCACCCCACCCTTATTTAGAACCATGTACCGAACACCCCCATTCATGGGGGAGGGATTCTTTCCCAACATCCCAGTGGTAGGATGGATGGATGGTTAATGACTTCCTTCTATGCACCCACTTCTGGGTTCTTACTGCTTGAGTATATCCAGGCAGGCTAAAATGGATTGGGGCTTACCTTAGTCTCAGATACTTTAGGTAGGTTTGTTTTGGATGAGAGTCCTATGTGTTTATGGTCCAGGATTGTTTTCCCAAGTGTCTTCAGGATGAGGTACAAGTGTCTTTAGGCGAGTGGTGTGGTTAATGTGGCCCAGGTCTCTATGGATGGGATTGTGTGTGATTTGAGGCTCAAGTGTGTGCAGGAAAGGTTTTTGCAGTGGAAATTCATATAGGAATAGTGGTAGAGTCAAGAAGTCATCTCTTAGGTATGATCATTTAACTAGTGGGAAAGTGGTGTTGGGTACCCAATTGTCAATGTGCTTATACTATTAGTTTACTTTACTTGTGATATTTGGTGAGCGTTCCATGGTGAGGTTGGGCTGGTTTGTATTCTTTTGTGGGTAATTTGAGGTTCTACTATTTTATTATAGGGACATTACTATGTTTCCACCACTTTTTTATGGGTAGCTTTAGTTTCCCTACTGAGTATACTCTTATGATCACCTTACATCAATAAAAGTATTTCCAAGATTCCAGTAGAAATTTGAGGACTGTGGTAGAAACTACTGGCTTGGGCATCATATTAGTTGTTGTTTCTACTTAGTATCTTTTCCTTTGGTACTTTACCTTAGAGTTTTTTTATACCTTTTATCAGATTTACTTTTGAACATGCATGTGGGAAAAGATTTTGGATTTACTTTTACTTTTAGTATTTGGAGTTGCTTGGGATTTACCATCTTATCTATTGATCTTGTTCTATAAAAAGGGTAATGACTTCCATATTATGTGAGATTCTATACCCTTGGTTATAGTCACCTCTTTGGGGTCAATTGAAGGTGGGACTCGGGGGGTCATTATTTCTCCATCATCTTGAGGATGGAAGGGTGCGGCACTTTGTTGTACCTCCACTCATCTTGAAGAAGGTGGGTCGTGACATTCAAACACTTGGTTTCTAAGACCAAGTTCAAATTTTAGGGATTAAATTTATTAAAGGGTTAAAATTTAATATTATGAGATTCTAAAAAAATTAATTCTATTGTGTACAAGATACACAACAATGATCTTAAATGAATAATTAAATATTATGATTCAAATGTGACTATTATATCCTAGACATTAAATTGGTGGGAATGTATATGAATAGCTGATTTATAAAATATAAAATTGTCCTAATAATTTATAATGTATTAAATAATTCTCTTTAAATAATCATTCTATTTTTATTAATATCATTTTTATTCTTCAAAAAATAGATTTTCTTTAAAAATTATTTTTAATAATTTTTTGAGAAAAAAATATAATTAATTAATGTAACATTTAGAAATTTTATTTTACAAAATTGAAATCGTTTTTGAAATCAGCATATCATAATTATATAAAGATTAATTTTTTATAATTTTCTAAAAAGATTTATTTTTCACTAAATAGCAAAAAATACTGATTTTTATTGAAAACATTATTTAATTTTAAATTCTTTAAAATTCAAAATTCCTTTTTTTATTAATTTTGAAATTAATTAGTTAATTTTGATTTAAAATAATTTAATTATTATTTTTTTAAATTTATTTTATAATTTAATTGATAGTAAAAACATTTTATAATTAAAAAGGTCATTTTTCTGAAAAACCATTTTTCAACGCATTTTTCAGATTTAATTTTCAATTAAATTATGTCACTTATATGTTTTAAATTATGAAAATTTTATTTCAGATTTTTAATTAGGAGGTTCAAATTTAGTAAATATGTATCTTTTATTTTTGTTTAATATGAATAATATCCTTTGTAATTTTGTTGCCATGGTAATGGGTAAATTAGATAATTAAAGTTAAAAATAAAATTGTAAGGATTATAAAATGTCCAAAAAACTTGTATAAATTTCATTTTATGATACCATTTAGTCCATATTATTCCAATATTAATTTGTGTCGTATTTTTGGCCACTTTGATGAGATTATGACTTTTATATTATTTTATTTCAAGAAAATTCAATCATGTCACACTTATTTTTAATAAATATAATATTTTTCATATAGGGTTACCCAGAGGATATGTTCTACTATAGAAATAATTTCATAATATAGAAGATTTGTCTTCATCAGGAAAATTTATTTTTCATTTTTAGTGAGAAAATAATTACCTTAAATTCTTTGTGGTTGTTGATGTAGTAATTATTTAATTAATGGAAAAATCAAATAAAGGTTATTAACGATATTAAAAGTAATATAATTTGAGATAAATATCCTGATATATGAATTTTAATTCTTCTCATGAAATTTATTTATATAATATAATATATTTTTTAATTATAAGTGTTATCTTGATATTATTAATGTCAAAGTAAAGAACAGTTTTAAAAATTAATATTATTGATATTTTATAATGAATAATATTTTATTAAATGGTATAAAATTCAAAAAAATATTATATTCACCCAAGTTATCATGATAAGGTTAATAAAAAAATTTCCATTTATGGGCTATTTTACATTTATAGTAACTATATTGACCCTCAAACAATAAAAATCCATGTGGTCATGATAAGTTCTAAAATGGTTAATGAGTGGTTAAAACCAAATGATAAAAATAAAAATGTGACCTAAACCAGGAAAAAATTATTTTATCATATTATTGCAACTAATAATCATTTTATATTCTAAATAAATTATTTTTTATCCATTTTTAATTGAATATTAATTTATATTTGTCTAATATTTTGATAAATTCCATGAGTGCCCCTCCCCTCTCTTATAAAAGGTCATATCTTATTCTTATCACTTACCACTTAAAAAACCGTTTTGTTAATCAAATACCTTCCAAAATACCTTCCTATAAAATATAAACACATTATATATGCCTTATGTTTGGTATAATACCAATCATAGAGTTGTTAAGGTGATATGAAAACGAGGTTGTCCAAAGAAGATGTGTTATTTTTAATTGAGCATTTCTATTTTAGTTCTTCTTCCACCTACATCAAATATTCTTAAACCATGATACAATAAAAATACTATTATACTAAATATACATATATTTTATTATTATATAACCTATATACACCTATTATCTGATCAAATTGGAAACAAAACCATCATTCATGTGTAAGGTGGACTACCGCTTCACGAACCGATTTATTATTTTTCCATCACCATCTCTAAATACTTGTTATAATGGTGGAATTAATGTTTATATATTATATTAATTAGATATTTATAATTATAAAAATATAATATATCATTTACCTTCTTATAATTTCGTACACTAAAAAATGATAAAGTCGTTCTTATGTGTGGACTACCCCCTCCATGAAGTGATGTGATTCGATTTTTATCACCAAATCACATGGATGATATATATATATATATAATAAATATGATAAATACGATATTATTATTATTATATAAATATAAAATAATAATTTTCATCTTTCCATAATGATCGTCGAATAATAGAATCATTAGTGATGCGTAAATACGACATATTGTCTCCATGATTGGATCGTAGTTCACTTTTCATAACCATATGTAATGGTTGGATTTAACAGTATAATTTATCTTTAAAAATGATAAATATTTTATGATTATTGTTCTTGATATTATTTAATAATGACCACTTGGATCATTTTCAACCTACCAAATTCATTTTTTATTTATGTACCAAATATCACTAAAACATCCGACGTGAAAATAAATGATTAAGTAATTTTTATAACATTGTAATAAGTAAGATAAAAGAATAAATAAACATAAAAAACATTCTTAATAAATTAAACAATTAATCTAAGTTTACTATTCCATAATATAAATAATGTACGAGATGATTTAGACTCAAGGTAAGGGATTTCCTCTCAATTTGCACTCCATTAAGACATATTATGTATTAAACACCTACTAATTTTTACATGGTGTATATACTACCCATTTTAGGTAATTAAATTGAATATATATTTATTATTAAATATTAAAGTTCATTTAATGTTTACTCAATTAAATAGTTTCCATATTTTCTTCCAAGTTTTCTTCACTTTGGAAGTTGAATCAAGCAAATAAATGTTTAAAAAAAACTTATCTCATTTCTCTGTGGACTAGATATATTTTTCTTCCATATCCATATTTTCTCTAAAATGATTTTAAAAATATTACACTACTATAATGATTTATAAATATACATATTTACCAATGTTTTAATTTTTATAATATGGTTTTAATTGAATCTTTTTTTCAATTTCCAACTGAGGTACTTTGTGACATTTTGGAAAAAAGTATAGAAGGAATGATTTTTAAACATATAGGGCCTAAATGGAATTTCTCACCATAATGAATAATTTTTATTTGAATCTTACTTTATAATTTTAAATGGTTGTTTTCGAATAAATTATTTTTCCTTTATTAGTTTTTTTATTAAAAAAAGAAATGATTTCAAAATGGAAAGGTTATTTTACATAAGAATTATTTCTAGTGATATTTAAAAATAATTTTCTATCTAAGATAAAATCCTTTTACATTACATAATATTTACAATAGATATGATTCCAATGATACCATATTTAATCTTCCTCTATATGGTTTATTTTTATTATGAAAATAAGTTTATGAAATCTATTTCTTTTCCATGGGTTATGCCATGATGAAATGTTTATGAAAGACATTTATTATCCATGGGTTAGGCTATGATCATATGTTTATGAAGCCCATTATTTTCATACATTTGGATACAATGAATTATTTATGATCTTATGGAACACATATATATTATTTTAATTATGTGATGGGTCAGACCTATATCTCCCTCTAATACATTGGGTAAAAATTTATATCTCATGAGATAAACCAGACTAGAATGGGGAGTGAACCCAGTTCAGTAATGGGCATTATCCACTATGAATGTCTTAAGAGTGAACCATGGATACTATGATTGTTTGGGGAGTGAACCCATTTAACTTTTATAGTCTTGTAGAAGATCCTTGACTAATAAGGATATGATTTTATATATTTATCTATATTCCCAAATTCCATGACTTATGATAATGATATGCTCTCATGGATCGTGTTCCTTTATGATTTATATCATATGAACTGCTAAGAATTATTCCATGACTCAAGATTATGAACTATGTTTTGTAGGGTATAAGTTTTTAAAAGTTAAGTTTATGTCCCTGTTCCCTTATGATCATTTTAAGGTTATGCGAACATGTATATCTCCCTTATTTACTATTAATGACCATCTAAGGTCACCCATTATTATGTTTTATTCCCCAAATTATGAATAATGGTTTTATGTGTGATAAGTCTCAAAATTGTCTTAGATATGAAGAACATAGATGGATAAGATATAGTTCACCTATGAACTATTTATTTATGAACCTAATTTGTTAAGATTTCTCCCAAATTATCTAAAACTATAAACCTAACTGGTTTATGGGTATGTAAGTTTTAATATCCCATATTTTTCTAGGTATTTCCCTCTTTGAGTTTTTATTGGTCAATGGTGGTCGAGTCTTTTTTAGATATATAGATCCATTATGGGGTAAAATTACCTAATGTTCAGGGATGTATGTTTATTTTAATTTATGGAGTCTGGGTATAAACATGTTAAAAAAATTATAAGAATTTCCTATAAGATTGTAAGGCACCAAATGTGGTTCAAGAACTTTCATTGAATTTGGGATGAAAATTTTCTACATAACATTTACACACTGTGTAAATGTATTACCCAAAAATTAAAATTCACTAGAAAAATATCATTAATAGTTGTAGGCCATGAAGTGGTTCATGGCATAAAATGAATACATTCTTTGGATCTAAATTACACATTGTGTAATCTTTAGAAAAGTTAAATATTAAATTCTGGTGATGTTTTTTTAATGTATATAATTAATTGAGAAATACATGACATGGAAGGATTACAGGTCATGTAATTCTCAACCCAAGTGGTTTTAATCCTACAGTGTATATGAATATTGTATTTTTTTTGTGAATCCTTTCCTCCTTCCAATCCCTAGCTAACTCCTGGTGATTCTGAAATGATTTCATCACCTCATGATATCATGGTTTGGTGTTCAATCCCTTATAGGTCTCGTTCTATTGGTATTCTTCCCCGTTAATAATTCTTCCATAGAATTAGTGATTTATTTTGATCTCCATTATAGAATAATGTTGACCTTTATTTGGTTTGATCTAGGTTCTTATTTCAATTTTCTACACCTTCATAATTATTGGTGTTTATCATTGGAAGCATTATGTTAATTTCCATTTAAAGGTATGGGGTCTAAACCTAAACCTATAGTCCATTAATTTGTGAAGTATATGCAACATTATTATTACAATGATGTTATGTGAACTCAAATTAATCAGTTGATTTATATTAAATTGTCAATTGAAATACTAGTTGGATTCATTTGGATTACATTTTTTATATAACCTATATTATATCTTCCTATGGGGTGAGAATTTTTTTTAATAATAATAACTTATCTAATGGTTAAAAGTTTGTTTTTCAGGACATGAGACCTTAGGTAATTTATTCATATAGAATCTCTAGGTAATTGGATTATTCTTTATTGATATATTTATTCATAAATTGTTATATAATGGAAAGAAAAATGATTATTATCATAATTAACCATAGAGGATTATCATGTGATATTGTGATATCTTAATTGATATGACATGTGTTGTGATTCATGTTGTAATTCTTATATTGAGTTGTCTATGTCTAGTCCCATACTGTAATGATTATATTGAGTGGAATCTACCCAATCCCATATTTTAATGCTTATATTGAGAGGGATATTCCCAATATAATACTGAAATTATTATATAGTGGGATTAAACTAGTGATACATGCTAAAATTATTATATATATGGATTTTACTAGAGGATGAAATTCTTATACAGAGGGATTTTCCAAGTTTTGTGATTATTACATGTTTATAGTTATGGATTATTATGCCATGGTATATGGATATGGGTGGTATGGTTTTGTTACATGCTCATAGATATTCGGGTTTGGTGTCAAGGCAGGATGATTGATGTATTGAATTAACTGAATAATAAATATATATATTTAAAACTATATTGCATACACTTATTATTAGACTGGTTTCTTTTATAAATTGTAACAGCCCGAGATTTTATGAAAAATATTCTTTTTTATTTCACTAATGTCTTGTGTTGTACGCTACACCAAAAGGAGCTTGCACAACACGCATTCTTGAATTGCCTTGCATTACACGCAATCGCGACCTTCCTCGATAGCGTGTGTAGTACGCAATACCGAGTTTCACTAAACAACGATATGCTATTAAAATATTATTATAACAAGACGTTATGAATAGTAATAACCACTTTTTAAAATTTTAGAAATTTTATCTCTCAAAATGGACTTCATTTTTGGATTCGGAGTATCGGATTTAGCCTAAGGTGAAATTTTGGTACTTTCGGATAACTTTCATATTCTGATGAATAGTGAAAATTACTAAATTATAATTAAAAACAACTTTTTTAATCAAAATAATTAATAGTGATAAATTATTAATTTGAGTGGTTTTAAAGTATATTTAGAATATATTTTTACAATTTAATACAATTTTGGTCATTTTTTGTAATTTCACATTTAAACCGGACATAATCAAGTGTCAATCTTTTGATAGATATTGTTTCTTAAAAACACGCTATTTGTTTTAACAGCGGGATTTAATTATAAAATTAATTAATGCAACTTCTATGTTATGAATTTGGTAAAATAGACTTCATTTTTGAATTCGGAATATGAAATATAGCTTAGGATGAAATTTTGGCATTGTTCTGAAAAACATCATTTTTTGATGAATAGTGAAACTACTAAGTGGTAGTTAAAAAAAACTGAATTTTTCATAAAACTTAATTTTACCGCTTCTGTGAATGGAATTTCAAAAATCCGAGAGACACGGTTGATGTCAGTAAGTAAAATGTGGTTCAATGAGATGAAAATAATTTTTGGTGAATAGTAACTTTTTACTTTTATTTACCACGGTTAAAAGTAAATAGGGTAATTAAGGGTAATAATGATATTAATATTACCCTAACACATGTCGTAATTCTATTGGACAAGTGTATCTCGACCAAAAACAACCTTAAGTGTAAAATATTATCATTTAGGCCCACTTGGATTAGATTAGGACATTTATTATTAATTTATTTAAAGAATGGTTAAAATAGTTAAAATCAAAGTTTAATAACTAAAACATTTTTAATATGGGGTTATACATAAGATAAATTCGACTATAAAAATTCATTAGAAATCTAAAAATATTTCCTACATAATGATATTTTATTTATAATTTTTAGACTTTAAATATAATAATTTATTTATGACACAACGATGATGCAGTAATTACCATTTTAAGGAAATATTAACATAATTGATGTTATAAATGCTCAAATGAATGTAATTTGAGCCTTTTTATGAATTCCACTAATTTTCTAGGTTACTATGATATATTAGTGTTGATTTAATCAACTTGGTTTGAACATATAATTCTGTTATGACTTTCACAAAAATCATATATCAAATAGTGTCAAAATTGACACAAAATAGTTTTTAAATAAAATATTATATTATTAATTGTTATTTTATTCCTAAAAATCTAAGGTTCGGCCAAATGACTTAGATAAGGATATATATATTAATAATAAACAATTTGGGGTTATTTTGTCATGTTATAGTAAATGTATTAACCATATAGTGTAAGAAAACAAAAAGACACGGTAAAAGTTAAATTATTTAACTTAAAGTTAAATCTAATTGATAAGGTTAAAATAATATCCTAAACTTGTCAAAATCCTATTGGTTGATAGGATTTCGACCCATCCCCACTTTAGATTCGAAATAAGACCCTTTGGAACCATTATAAACCGATTTTGACATTAATATAAAATAATATTTTGAGGTATTCCTAAGGTGCCCCTCTCCTCCCGTATAAACGGACACCTCGTCCCCCTCCTCCTCACACCAATTTGAGCACTCAAGCTCGGCCAAACCCTGCCAAAATCTCTTCTCCACTTCCCTAGCAACATCCTAGAGGTTCTGGTATTCCTCAAAGACCAATTTTAGTTCCCTAAGAGGAGGTCTCCAAAAGGCGCTTCAAAGAAGAGGAGCTTTGGACACGTACAAAGCAAATCGGACCTAAGGTAAGGGAAATATCACAATCTCATTTTTATCCGAGATTGTTTATTCGTAAGTATTTACTGGGGTGTATTTTATCATCCACATCCATGTTTCATAAATATGTAATATTATTTCCATCCACCTACAATTTTTTAAATCCATTTTTACCCTTCGGTGAGTTTTTAGTAACATGTATGAAAGGAATCTTTTTTCGTTTTTCGTACGAGGTACTTTTTGACTTTTCTGACAAAAGTACGAAGAATGTTTTTTTAACTTATACGGCATGAATGGATTTTTAAAACAATATTTCCAAGAAACATCCTTTACAAGTTTTCAAGTTTATTTTTAATCTACTTCTTTTAGTTTAAAATTTTATGACATGTTAAGGAAGGAAAAGTGTTTTTGAAGTAGAAAAGATATTTTCCTCAAGAATGAAGTTCAAGTGTTTTTATCAAAATTATTTTCCATCTAAGATAATAAAGGGTTCTGTTTTTATCCCTATTATTGATTTGATTATGTTGTGATGGAATTATTTTTATGAATTCCTTTATCGTATATGAATTGTTTTATGATGTCACGATGTTTAAGAATCCCATTTTTATTACATGGGTTATTTTATGATGTATGGTTTATGATTTTGTGGCACACATAAGAATGGTATCATTATGAGATGGGTGGGACCTATATCTCCCTCCAATGCATTGGGTAAAGATTTTATATCTCATGAGATAGACATGGCTGGAACGGTAGGTTATACCGGTTCAGTGAAACAGGACTGAAACGAGGGTGACTCGGTTCAGAAAGGGACTTTGTCCACTAAGATAGTCTTAGAAATGAGTCTTGACTAACAAGAAATGATTCTCTATGATTATGTGTGAATGCCACAAAGTTTCATGTTTTAATTTATGATTATTGTGATTACATTTCACTACCATGATTTATCCCATGTTATGAAATTATGCTCTCTTTTGCAGGTTATGATTTCCAAAATGTTATGTTCTTACGAATACGATGTGATTGATATTTCTTTTGTTTACCCTTAATGAGAATTTGAGCTCACCCTTTTATGTATTCTTTTCCCCAGGATATAAAGAAAGGTTTTAGGTAAAAAAAAGAGAAGATCTTTATGGGAGATGTTGAAGATCTTTCACCACGATTAGAAGATTTTATTCCGAGTTTCCAAAGACACTAAACTATTACGATCCTTGTGTGTGTGTTTTTGTTATGTACTAAGTATTCCGCAAATGTAATGTAATGTCCATGTACGTTAAGCTTCGGGTCTCTACAGTTGGTATCAGAGGAAAGGTTTAGTCAACCATTGGAAACTAGGATGCGAAAACGTTAGTGAGATCCCTAGAGATATTTCTACGGTATGTCTAGGGATGTCTCTAAGGTTAAGTATACGTATAGGTTATAGTACTAGAACTATGCTAACGATCATAGAATTAATCCTAAGATGTTAGATATTTAAGGTACTCCCCCTTTATTATGTTGTTTTCCCTAGCATGATTTTTTCCTCTCACACTATTATTTTTGGGTTTTAGAAAATGGCTGTAAATAAGATTATTCATGATAATGGAGGATATGATGGACAATGGAATGATATTCTTCATGAGAAACCAAATGAAATGGGATTTGGAAGTCCAAACATCATTATTATTCCGAATCAGCAATCTCATAATATGATCAATAAAGTAAAATTTGGTAAGTTTCCTGACTCGACTAATAAGAGAAAGATGGAGTTTCATGATGATCATAGAGGAAAGAAATTTCAATTTCCCCTATGTAATTCATGTGGGAAGAGGCATCAAGGAGAATGTTTCAAAGGAACTGGAAGAAGCTTTGGGTGTGGAAAAGAAGGACACAAAGCCAGTAAGTGCAAAGGAAAAGGTTCAGTTAACACCAGGGATGGGGATAATGGTATTTCTACGACATCAACAATGGTTAAATGTTTTAAATGTGGAATGTACGGGCATTATGCAAACCAATGCCCTAAGGGAAAGTCTCATGAAGAGAATCGGTATGGTCGTATGGGAAGTATTTATGTTGATGATGATGAAGATACTACAAATGATATGTGAGGTGAAAGAATTGTTGAAGCTCGGTCAATGGTTTAAGAATGTAGTGGAATGATTACATGTTTATCATGTGTAATGTTGTATAAGAAATCTCATGGTACTATGGAATAAAGAGACATCTAAGGATTGTTACACTGTTGTCTTTCCTTGAGTTATGAAAGTGTATGATTAATGGTACCACTATCCATGAAAGGTTATTCAGATATTTTTGGAATTTAGATGATATGCGCATAATGAAGGAATAATAAGATAATGAGGTGTTTGATTTTATTCATGATCTCATGACTTATATAAGGAGAAGGTTATATCATGGTTTGAGTATATAGAATTTTTGGATTTTGGTATGTGGAAAGAGTTAACTTTTAACTGCATTCATGTTTTCACTAAGGTTCAATGGGTATTCAAGATAATACATGATTACGGCCTTTGAATGTTTGGAATGTGACCAACAAGACATATCTTATGATATATGGGGATCAACGACAGTATTAAATCTCTGGTAATTGTTTTCACTATATTATGAGAGTGGACTGCAGTATTATGGATAAGCCTAAAGATTACAATGGATTATGTTGGACATAAGTTAGTATTGTTTATGGATAGAAGATTTTGGATATTATTGATGGGATGTTATAGTAATATAGTTTTATAAAAAGGACAACCTGCAGGACGGGCGACAGCCCATCGCTTCGGACAAGGCTGTGGGAATCGAACCCACAACCGAAGTGCGACTGGCCTTTATCACCTACCACTAACCTACAGGAAGTCCTTGTTTAGTAGAAACTAGTTTTATTATATTAAGAAGTATGATATATGAAGTATAAGTCCATTTTAGGAACCATATATGATTAATCTCACTATAGATCGACTTATGTATATAATTTTTGCTAACCTTTTGTTTGAGACAGATGGAATGACCCATCATTCTATCACATGATCTGCTAACACTTCACGAATAACAAATTCAACTTCATTTATTTAAGAGATGAAGTGTAAATTGTTCAAGGCACGAACAACAGTGAGATTGTACCAAAATAAAGTAAGTATTTATTCTAATTCAAATTCTTCAACTTTAGGGAAATGATCTTGAAAACCAAAAATGTTGTCCTAGTGCTCTTATATCTGATTAATCAAATGGTACCTTAGATCGTCACAAATTTATGGATTTGTGATTGCTATCTTTTCCATAGCCATGTTCTCTACCACTCTCCATTAAAACAAGATGGTTAGATTTCTCTTCCATATCCATATTTTCACCTATGTGGAAACCCAGTGATTAGTTTATTTGGGTAACCGTTACGTTTCATACTTTTGTTTTTAAAGATAAGTTTTGGTATTCCTTTTTACGATGTGGGTTTCTATTAAAGAAACTTTCGAATAGTAAACCATTTATAACCCCGACGAATTTCGAGGGCGAAATTCATTTTAAGGGGGGTAGAATGTAACAGCCTGAGATTTTATGAAAAATATTCTTTTTTATTTCACTAATTTCTTGTGTTGTACGCTACACCAAAAGGAGCTTTCACAACACGCATACTTGAATTGCCTTGCATTACACGCAATCGCGACCTTCCTCGATAGCGTGTGTAGTACGCAATACCGAGTTTCACTAAACAACGATATGCTATTAAAATATTTTCATAACTAGCCGTTATGAATAGTAATAATCACTTTTTAAAATTTTAGAAATTTTAGCTCTCAAAATGGACTTCATTTTTGGATTCGGAGTATCGAATTTAGCCTAAGGTGAAATTTTGGTACTTTCGGATAACTTTCATATTCTGATGAATAGTGAAAATTACTAAATTATAATTAAAAACAACTTTTTTAATCGAAATAATTAATAGTGATAAATTATTAATTTGAGTGGTTTTAAAGTATATTTAGAATATATTTTTACAATTTAATACAATGTTGGTCATTGTTTGTAATTTCACATTTAAACCGGACATAATCAAGTGTCAATCTTTTGATAGATATTATTTCATAAAAACACGCTATTTGTTTTAACAGCGGGATTTAATTATAAAATTAATTAATGCAACTTCTATGTTATGAATTTGGTAAAATAGACTTCATTTTTGAATTCGGAATATGAAATATAGCTTAGGATGAAATTTTGGCATTGTTCTGAAAAACATCAATTTTTGATGAATAGTGAAACTACTAAGTGGTAGTTAAAAAAACTGAATTTTTCATAAAACTTAATTTTACCGCTTTTGTGAATGGAATTTCAAAAATCCGAGAGACACGGTTGATGTCAGTAAGTAAAATGTGGTTCAATGAGATGAAAATAATTTTTGGTGAATAGTAACTTTTTACTTTTATTTACCACGGTTAAAAGTAAATATGGTAATTAAGGGTAAGAATGATATTAATATTACCCTAACACATGTCCTAATTCTATTGGACAAGTGTATCTCGACCAAAAACAACTTTAAGTGTAAAATATTATCATTTGGGCCCACTTGGATTAGATTAGGACATTTATTATTAATTTATTTAAAGAAGGGTTAAAATAGTTAAAATCAAAGTTTAATAACTAAAAATTTTTTAATATGGGGTTATAAATAATATAAATTCGACTATAAATATTTATTAGAAAGCTAAAGAGATTTCCTACATAATGATATTTTATTTATAATTTTTAGACTTTAAATATATTAATTTATTTATGACACAACGATGATGCAGTAATTACCCTTTTAAGGAAATATTAACATAATTGATGTTATAAATGTTCAAATGAATGTAATTTGAGCCTTTTTATGAATTCCACTAATTTTCTAGGTTACTATGATATATTAGTGTTGATTTAATCAACTTGTTTTGAACATATAATTCTGTTATGACTTTCACAAAAATCATATATCAAATAGTGTCAAAATTGACACAAAATAGTTTTTAAATCAAATATTATATTATTAATTGTTATTTTATTCCAAAAAACCTAAGGTTCGGCCAAATGACTTAGATAAGGATATATATATTAATAATAAACAATTTGGGGTTCGTTTGGCATGTTATAGTAAATGTATTAACCATATAGTGTAAGAAAACAAAAAGACACGGTAAAAGTTAAATTATTTATCTTAAAGTTAAATCTAATTGATAAGGTTAAAATAATATCCTAAACTTGTCAAAATACTATTGGTTGATAGTATTTCGACCCATCCCCACTTTAGCTTTGAAATAAGACCCTTTGGAACCATTATAAACCGATTTTGACATTAATATAAAATAATATTTTGAGGTATTCCTAAGGTGCCCCTCTCCTCCCTTATAAAAGGACACCTCCTCCCCCTCCTCCTCACACCAAATTGAGCACTCAAGCTCGGCCAAACCCTTCCAAAATCTCTTCTCCACTTCCCTATCAACATCCTAGAGGTTTTGGTCTTCCTCAAAGACCAATTTTAGTTCCCTAAGAGGAGGTCTCCAAAAGGCGCTTCAAAGAAGAGGAGCTTCGGACACGTACAAAGAAAATCGGACCTAAGGTAAGGGAAATATCACAATCTCATTTTTATCTGAGATTGTTTATTCGTAAGTATTTACTGGGGTGTATTTTATCATCCACATCCATGTTTCATCAATATGTAATATTATTTCCATCCACCTACAATTGTTTAAATCCATTTTTACCCTTCGGTGAGTTTTTAGTAACATGTATGAAAGGAATCTTTTTTCGTTTTTCGTACGAGGTACTTTTTGACTTTTCCGACAAAAGTACGAAGAATGTTTTTTTAACTTATACGGCATGAATGGATTTTTAAAACAATATTTCCAAGAAACTTCCTTTACAAGTTTTCAAGTTTATTTTTAATCAACTTCTTTTAGTTTAAAATTTTATGACATGTTAAGAAAGGAAAAGTGTTTTTGAAGTAGAAAAGATATTTTCCTCAAGAATGAAGTTCAAGTGTTTTTATCAAAATTATTTTCCATCTAAGATAATAAAGGGTTCTGTTTTTATCCCTATTATTGATTTGATTATGTTGTGATGGAATTATTTTTATGAATTCCTTTATCGTATATGAATTGTTTTATGATGTCACGATGTTTAAGAATCCCATTTTTATTACATGGGTTATTTTATAATGTATGGCTTATGATTTTGTGGCACACATAAGAATGGTATCATTATGAGATGGGTGGGACCTATATCTCTCTCCAATGCATTGGGTAACGATTTTATATCTCATGAGATAGACATGGCTGGAACGGTAGGTTATACCGGTTCAGTGAAACAGGACTGAAACGAGGGTGACTCGGTTCAGAAAGGGACTTTGTCCACTAAGATAGTCTTGGTAATGAGTCTTGACTAATAAGAAATGATTCTCTATTATTATGTGTGAATGCCACAAAGTTTCATGTTTTAAGTTATGATTATTGTGATTACATTTCACTACCATGATTTATCCCATGTTATAAAATTATGCTCTCTTTTGCAGGTTATGATTTCCAAAATGTTATGTTCTTACGAATACGATGTGATTGATATTTCTTTTGTTTACCCTTACTGAGCATTTGAGCTCACCCTTTTATGTCTTCTTTTCCCCAGGATATAAAGAAAGGTTTTAGGTAAAAAAAGAGAAGATCTTTATGGGAGATGTTGATGATCTTTCACCACGATTAGAAGATTTTATTTCGAGTTTCCAAAGACACTATACTATTACGATCCTTGTGTGTGTGTTTTTGTTATGTACTAAGTATTCTGCAAATTTAATGTAATGTCCATGTACGTTAAGATTCGGGTCTCTACATAAATGGTGGTGTACACCTACTGAGTTTTAATCACACTGTATTTAGGTTATCATTTGGTACTCGATCATATTATAAGGATGTAGGTTTGGATAAGGTCGAGGGAAAAATTTGATGATTAATTTCATACTAAATGGGATGGTGTTTAGAGATGGGTATGACATGGTGTTGGGGATCAAGATCTTTTGGGATTATTTGGTATCTATTGTTTTTTATTTTTTTGGGTTCACTTTAGGAAAGTCACCACATAGAGACGGTTAGTTTTGGATATGGAAGTGGTTTAAACATTGTAACATGTTGTTGTGTTAGTTTCAAAAAAAACCACCACTAAATTGTGTGTCGACATACAATACATGGTAGTTTCTTCAATTTAATGTCTTTTTATGGTAACTATCAATGTGATTACGTTTTATGGTGGTTTTCCCTATGGAAAATTATTTTTTTGTGGAATTTTAAAATGCTAATGAAAAATAATTTCATTTTATCTGGGAAAACTGCCGCAAAAAACAAGATTACCGCTGAGAAATGATAACAGATGATAAAAGTTTGTAGCGGCGGTTTTTACCATCGCTGATAGTAAAATACCAAATTATAGAGTCATTTTTAACCACCACTAAATATGATCCATTTACTTATCGGTAGTTTAAACCATCGATATAGCTATATTTACAAAAATACATAGGTGATTCTCTAGCCCCAGTACCAATTCCCTAAAAAAACCATTCAAATTTCACATGAACATACATCCTACATCAAAAATAATACAAGGGAACCAACATTTTAATAAGAAAAATATCTTTAAAATCCGCACACACTTGTCTGAGTATCACTCATTGCATGGTGTAATAATCTTTCCACTGATCCCATCCATGTGTTCCCACTTAAGAAAAAGTGTTGGTCATATGAATCTAAGTAACCCAAACAGTGTGATCATCCATGATATAACATGCATCACCACTGATGTAAAACTTATCAACAAACAATGATCACATCCTTAGTATTTAGTAAATTGGAAAACAAGTGTCTTTCAAGGTGTAACTAATATATTGATTTTCGTTATGTTTTAAATAGAAATGTTTCCATGTGTAGATCCATGCCATATTATAAATCAAGTGGATTTAATGAGGTTCAAAACCATAATACAATTCAATTGTAAATTCCTAAGGTAAATTTAGTAATCAATCATACCATTTCATTTAATTAATTAGGTTGTCTATTCCATAATTAAAGGTTTTTCTAAGAATTAAATAAAAGTAATAGGTCCATATGGACTACCCACGGTAGTTAACATCATACATGCAAAGGTATGTGATATGAAATGTTATCATGCATTCCATATGATAACATCTAGTTCACTCAAAAAGACTTAGGCCCTAACAACCTAAAAGAGTGTTTGGTCACTAATACATACATAAGGGGTTGTCACATCCTCCAACAATTCATTTTAACATCACTTTGATGGTTTAGAAAACAATACACTTAAAAGAAGATTCTATTAGAATAAAACTAATTATATAAAGTCATTCAAGGATTACACTATTATCTGTGGTTCAAATTTGAGTTTAATTATTCTTAATATGAACAATTTAATAAAAATGGATACTAATCCAAATGAACGATGTTCAATAAATTAAACAATAAATTCACAATTTTACCCATGGAAGTCCAACCAGAAATCCTAGTGACACAATTTATAAAACAAAAAGATAGGGAAATTCTATAGAACACCTACCAAATACCATGGATGACCAACATGAACAATATAAAGGCATTTTTCTATCCATATTCTGAGAAATTTTGGAAAAATATGAATGCCCTGATAATATGGTGAATTTAGTTTCACCAAAATAATGCATCTAGAGAGGAGATAAATGTAGAAATAAGGGAAGAAGATTCCTAGACTCACTGAGTGATATATAACTCACCTAATAGAGGTTTAATTCAACACCATATAATGGGGATCAATCCAACCCTTTGAGAGGAGAGTATAGGAGGAGCATGGGTAGGACCCCCTTGAGCACACGAAAGAGAAATAAAGAAGGTGAAATGAAAAATGGATAGAGGGTAATTTTTGTAATTTCTAGCCTGTTTAATGAGGTGAATTGTTTTTTTACACGATAACCCATACTGTGTGCCAACCATTATCATGAAACTAATGATGGAGGTTGTTCTCACAGTTCACGAGAAAAATTGGGAAACTGTGCACAATTTATTCAATATACCTCTTTTCAATACATGCATCATGATGTAATGGTGAAGGTATCTTTGTATGTTTTCTCTACAATTATGAAACTATTAGGATGATATTATAATGACCTGGTGGGATGATTTTGAGTGTTGAATTCACCAAATATAGATACATATATAAAATTTTCCCTATTGTATTCATAGCATGACACTGGTGGATCATATAATCATGGTGAAATTATAGATCATGCCAAGGGCTACCCTTTTGTTTTGAAAGGTGAAAATTTTAAATATTGTGTCTATTGTTAGTGTGTATTGGGTTGTGTTGATTAAAATAAAATAGATAAATTGAGTGAGATAATAATATAATCACTCACCTAAATATGACAAAGTAAAATCTAATAGGGATTAAAAATTATTAATTGGACTCTAACACTGATTCAATCCCCCTCTTGGTATTGATCATATCCCTCCGTGGATCCTATAAATTGGTATTAGAGTATAGGATCATATCTGATTGGGTTATCTGTTGTAATCTTATTCTCTTTTAAATATTTGAAGTTTCTTTAATGATTTATGATGAATTTTATTTTTAGATACGAATTATTTTACTATGAAAAGAATTTATTTTCTTCTATAACATTGATAAATACTAAAAATAAAGAGTATAATAAAATTATAAATATGTCTCTATTGAGTAAGGAAGATGTATCTCCATAATAGAATGATAAATATGATAGATATAGTTTATAATGGAAGTTATGGTGGTTTATTCTACTACTAATGAAGTGGAAAATCCATCTAACATAACAGGATCAAGATACTTAAGTGTTCAACATATATTTGTAAATTCTTATCAAAACTATTTTGAATAAGAGGAAATCATAAGTGGGAGTGATCACATGCCAACTATAAAATAGGAGAATAGAATACTATAAAATGTTAAGAAATAAAGACTGCCCACTAAAAACAAATTGAAGGGAGTTACAAAACTAGATATTCCCAAGAAAATCAACAAGAAGGTTGATCGTTCATCCTTGGGTAAAAAACCTAATAAATTTAGGAAAAATGATTCAAAAAAATGATTCATGAAAAAAAAACTTAGAATATTCCATGTGGTAAGTCCAAGAAGGCTGTAAATATACCTACAGACATTTTAATGATTTTATAAATAGCACCAAAAACCTCCTAATAATAAAATATCAGTCATATTAAAAGCAATATATTTTAACATAGTAACAACTAATAATAAATTATTATAATGAAAAATGAGTTCATATCCAAACTTATTTGGTAGGCTCATTAACAAAATTTCCATCAGTTTTTTTGTGAACATTCAACCACACTTCTATTTGGGATGCATGGTACCCTAAACTCTATGACGTAATTAAATAAATATAAATCAAAATTTTAATATATTAAACAAATAATATTGTCTTATAAATATTTAAACTAATGAAAAGATTACTAGAGTTGATCAGATTCTAGAAAAACTCTTTGACCCCACAGTGTGAGGGATGACTTTCTTAGACCGACTTGATGCATTCTTCCTTGAAACATCTGAAAATAAAAAAATGAAATTTAATATTAATGTATTCAAAGTTTCTCCTCTTCATACAAATGTATAAATGTAATGTGAGATTAATATAATAATATATATTTGAATACCATCAGCTTCTCATCACGATGTCTATCAACAAAAACATTTCATTGCTCTTTGGGTACCCCATCGAGTATCTTTTTATACATCTGTTGGGAGGTCAACAAAGTATCATTTAAATCACTCCACAATCTCCATTTAAATTCTTTCCATTTCTTGCCCATATTTTTCAATGTCCACTTTTGTGCTAGCACATCAGCACTTGCAAAGTGGAAAAACATTTGTACACAAAAATTCATTTTGAAAATATTATAATTTTATAACATGACATTCAATTACACCGTAATGTATTGAAATTACCTTTATTTGGGAATCAAAAACATCATTTTTTCATGTTTATTTCATATTCCTCCAATCATCATATGAAATAATAAGGGAAACTGGATTTTCGGTTAGTTGTCCTATAATCTGACCAAGTAATCTTACGGTGTCATCCATAGGGACACCATATGAATCAAATGGGACAACTATCTTCTCTTTGGTCAGATTCCATACATATGAAATTTTTATATCTTTCTAAATACTTGAATTGTTTTCATCTTTAATTAAAAAACAATTAGTATAAAAAGTGCAATATATTTATTTATATTAAAATATGTACCTATAATTGTCACCCTCCAATATCCCCGCAAGGAACTAGAAGTGGCACGTAGCTCCCTCACTACTGAGGCTCCTGAAGGGGGAGGTGATGACTGAGCTGCTAAAGGGATTCTCCCTGAGGGTGTGAGAGATGTTGTAGGGGGAGATAGTACAAGGGGAAATCAGATGGTTTCTCTGATGTCGTAGGGAGGGAGAAAGATATATTGTCATATGTCATAGTGGTCAATGAAATAGTATAACACTTCCTCATAGGCATTACTATAATTTAATCAAATAAAATTAACATCAGAACATATATTTAAAAAAAATATGCAGAAAAAAATGATAAGAGATGCACAATACTAACAAAAAAATTTACATAATAATGATAATGAATGACTTTAAAAATTAAATAAGTGGTTTCTTAATGAATGCATAACTGTATATACAATCATTTTCCCCTTCAATCATGTCAGTTTCCTACTCCATTAATTTATCCACTTAATCCATCCTTTCTAGACTGATATTTTCAATATCATGATGGAAAAATAAGTATGCTTCTTGTTATTGATGAGATTCATTATCAGAGGTCAAATCTTTCACTTCATCACCCATATCATACAAATATCTTTGTTTTACGTGAGAAAATACACTCTACCATTCATCCACAACATCATTCACAAAATATTCTATTTTTTCTTGTGATGATAATATATACAGATCATGTAGTTCACAATCACCAACATCCATAAACCAAGATAAGTTCACAGAAGTAAATTTCAATAAATCTCTTTTAACACCTTTGATAATATCGACCCAATTTCATTTGAATAAACCAACTGAAAAATTCCCATGGTAATTTAATTCAATAATATTATTTATATTTCTATAGTATCCCACTTCAAAAAATTTAAATATACCACTATTCCATGTTTTCATACCCTCTTCTCGATCGATTGTACGAAATCTAAATCCATTCATGTTGTAAGCATCGAACTTTGTAACATGTTTTAGAGGACCTCATGAAAAAAAATTGAAATCTTCTGACAAATCTACTCGAGTATTAGTATTAATCATCTAAGAAAATATACATTATTTTATTTAAAAAATATATGTGCCAGCCTAATATTCGTATTTATTGCACTATTTATGAACTTACATGTCGTCTAAACCATTCTACATGCTCTTTATTAACAGATCTCGTTATATATCTCTCATTTTGTGTCTGGCCTCTCATTCATCTCTTTGTTTGTATCCTTTACTCTTCAATAAATGGATCTAAAATTTCCCTATTTAGCAGCACATATCTATGTGCCAGTAATAATTCCATTTCTATTAGTGTGACATCCATGGTCCTCCCAACTGGTCGGCCAACATCAAGAAATATTTTTGATTTCCCATTTATTTGAGATTGATTTGATGCATCTTCAACACTTCCAACTCGATTAAATATTGTCTCAATATAATCCAAGTATCTAGAACAAAAGGTAATACACTCCACTTCCAAATATCCTTCATCAATAGAGCCTTCTAGTTAAGCTTTATTTCTCACATATGATTTCAAATACCCAAGATATCTATGAAATAAAATAAACAAACATAATTAAGAATTTAATTAAGTTCCAATAATTATTTTCATAACTGAAAAACATATAAATAAATTACCTCTCAATTGGATACATTCATCGATAATGTATGGGGACTATTAATTTATTTTCCTCAACAAAATTCATAGTTAAATGCATCATAAAAATAAAAAACAACAGAGGAAAGATCATCTACATTTCCCAAAGTGACAATACAAACCTCTCCTGAAGGTTGTAAATCTCAAATGGAAGTATATATTTCTCACATAGTTGTCTGAAAAATGTGCACAATTAGAGTATAATATTAGTAACTTTTTCATGTAATAATGTATGATGTGCCAATGGCAGTAACTACTATATCAAAATATATGAATCATGAATATTTAATCCATGTAAACTACGACTCTTTAAGTCAACACACCTCAAGATTCTACTTCAATACCAATCATATACATTCTTATGCTTTTAAATTCAAAGGAATGTATCTTTATCCCTATTTTTTATTGCAAAAATTTCTAGAGAATAATTTTCATTCTCATATGGCTAAAGATCTCGTTTTTTTTCATTACTTGTAAGTCTTTCCAAGCATTGAGATGATCCATTTACTTTCTATTCTCATTAAGAAATGTTATGATCAAATTTTCAAAGAAATTCTTTTCAATATGTATCACATCAATATTATGCTACAATAAATTAAATTCCTGATACATAAGTTTGAATAATATACTTTTTTATTCCATTATTGTGTTCTGATTTCACTTAATGATGCACTTAGAACTCATTTACCACTATCATTTAAATGATGAACCTTCCCATATTCTGTTGTAACATTTCTAATTTGTAACAATATTTCAAAATGAGTTATCAACTTTGGATGTGGTCTACGATCAATGAAAATATTAAATTTTGATTTATTTAGCTGAAATATATTAGATGCATCAATAAATAATCGATGGAACAAGAACCACCATTTTCTATAGTGAGGTAGCTGTTTGGACTCAAAATCAATGTTACAAATAGGACAATCCAAACCCATGTAAGTTTTCTAACTAGATAAATTCCCAAGTCTAGGGAATTCACTAATGGTCCACATTAAAGAAACATGCATTTTGAACATTGTTTTAGAAGAATCCTCATTTGTCTCAACACTATTTCTCCATAACTCCTATAATTATTCAACTAAATGATTAAAGTATACATCAATATCATTTCTAGAAATTTTTTTCCATGAATAATCATTAAAATGATAAAATAAATTTGTTTCAAACACATCCATGGAGGCAGATTGAAATGGATCAAAACAATTGGCCAAATGATATAACTGGTACTCAAAGTCCCAAATGGGTTGAATCCATCGACATCCAATCCCAATAAAAAATTCCTAGGATCAGCTGAGAAATATGGAAGTAATGAATTAGATGTCTTCCATGATTGTGAATATTTTGGATGTCTCATTAACCCATCATTGTAATTATCTAAAGAATTCCACTTCATGTGTTCTGCGGTTTTCAATGACATGAATAATCATTGAAATTGAAGATTTAAAATAAATTAATGCAAAAACCTTTGTAGGTTTTTTTATTTTATTCTTCTTCAAGGTATTATATTGATTTAGACTTCCAACATCTCCCATTGACTTCCATCTAGAATAAGAACATTTTTTCAATCCTTTCTACTTGAATCCTCTCACCAATAAAGCATACAATCATTGGGACACAGATGAATTTTTGTATAATTCATACCAATCCCGTTAAAAACTTTTTTCATATCATAAAAAGACATGGGGATGTTTTCTTTAGTAAATTTATCAAAAAAAATTCCAATATCATGGAAATTACATTATTTGTAATTCCACATGGACATTTGATATGGTACAACTTCAGCAGAAAAGAATGTTTTGAATATTTCAAACATCCACTATAAAACACTTGATTTCCATCATCAACTAAACCATCAAATTTATTTTACTCAGTGATGTTTTCTCTTACATTAGTCTCCACAAAATTAAGTGGAGGATCCAGTGGTATGTTATAATCTTGATCTGGTTGTCCTATAATTTCAAAACATCACTTGTCACGTTGCTATTTGTAGCAGCCTCATCTGGTTGTTCTGATTTGTTTCGATGTTGATGGTGGGGTCTTTCAATTCTGAATTCATAATTTATAAGTTTTTTCATTTCATATTCTAAATTTATAATTAGTATATGGACATCTTATTATCCCTTCAACGGATCGATTGGAAATTTAAAAATCTAAGAACTCCTCCAAACCCTTAGCATACTGAGGTGTGTTCCTCGGTAATGTGATCCATATTTTATCCATGTATGTCACAATGTGCCTAATAAATATTAAAAAAATTAAAATGCATAACTATTAATAAACAGGGAAATAGATTCATATATACTATTTGAAAAAATATATAAATATGTTAAATAAGGTTTTCCTATATAAATACATGTGGTAAAAATATGAACCCAGCCACTAGAAAACCAAAGAAAGAAAATTAAAAAGATCCATAAAATAATATAGGAATAAAAAAATCATGCTATAATAAATTAACTATATACTACATTTCATGAAATGAATATATCAGTAGCAGATCATATATTTCTGAAACCAAAATTCCAAAAGACAAAACTAGGAAAAACCTTGAAGATGGTTCCAAGTCCAGTCCTAGTCCCAAACTCCCATGTTTTTTCCTAGTAATCCAATCATCATGAATTGGGACTTTCCCAAACCCAAGCCTACAATCATATATAATTGACTTGGGTACCAAGTTCCATGGTATCTTGAGAAAGGTGTGACAATAATTAAATAGGCCACCACCAATGATATCCCTAAATATAACTATACTATAATAATGTACATGTATAAGTGGTACAAATAAAAAAAATAATAATTTAATTAAAATATAGTAATTAACCACTAATGCTTGGACTCTACGTTGACACTTGCGAAGCTGATGAAAAAAATATCCCCTATGAAATAATGTAATGAATATATAGATGAAATAAATTTCGCTGATGATAATAATATTGAATGCATTATCGATCACACTAATGATAAAAATACATAGACGAAACCAATACTATTGCTGAAACCAAGAGTATATATGATTAAAATGGAACTAAAAACATTGACACATTGGATGACATTAAAGAAATAGATAGCACCAATTAAATGGATGACATGGATTACATGGTTTTGAAAGACAACACTAACAATGTAGATGATTCAAATAACAACGACGATTACAATGATTGTGGTGATGTAGTAAAAAGCTTTGATGATGAAAACCCCAATTAACTGAAGAACCAAGGACAAATGATGTTGATGAAAACACTAATAACCACAATGACACTAAATATATAGATCATACCAATGAAATTGATGTCATGGGCCATACCGATGGAAATTATGACATAAATAATTTCAATGATGCCAATGAAATTGAATACATCTATGATACAAACAACATCGGTGACACCTATGAGATGAACTATACTGAATAAACTCTTGAAACAAATAAAACATATGAAACCAATGATTCTAAAGAAATTTAGGACACAAATCACAATGATGACACTTATTACCATGAGCACATTAACACAACCAAATATGATAATAAATGTGAAAACACCAATGACATCAATGAGGTTTATGACTCCAATTAAACCATAAATTATAGAAAAACTAATGAAACCAATGAGAATAGAGACACTGATGATATTGATGAGATAAAAGAGTTCAATTATATCTCCATTGCTTATGAACCCAATAAAAATGATGACATAGGTGAAATTATGGAAACTGAGTACATTAATGATATAGTGGATAGTAACCAAGATAAAAATATATTTTTTCCAAATAAAACTTAATGAAAAAATGACTTGGGTGACACTAACAATCCGAATAAATTATATAACAACAATGAAACTGATGATGTTGATGAATTAAATTACACTAACAAGACTAATTAAACTAATGATATAGATAAACCAAACTAATGATATAGTTTTACCATGTTGATGGATTTGGGGGGTCACTGGGGTCATAGGGTTTCCAGGGTCGTGGGTTCCTAGGGCTTTAGTGGGTCGTGTGGGTTGTGATGGGTGGTGAGGTGCAATGAGGGATTTTGGGGTCATCGAGGTCGCCAGGGTCACTTAGGTTGTCAGGTTCCTAGGGATTTGGGGGGTCACGGGGGGTTGGGGGGTGTCGGGGTGTCGGGGGTGTCGGGGGTGTCGGGGGGAGAAGTGTCGTTGCTGTAAAAAAATCACGTTTCACAGTGGTTTATTAAAAACCGCCACTAATTTTTTTTAAAAAAATAAAAGTGGTTTATTAAACTACTACTAAAATCTAATACTAATGGCTAATAATTTTGTAGTGATTATTTTTTATTTTGACATTTTGATACATCTCATCATGTCCTTACATGATTTTTCTTTATTGGATATTGATTCCTCCTTTTATTTTCCCAGTTATAGGATATACTATTCATACTATTTTATTGTTACTATAATATTTATTATTATGGATTATTTCACTATATTTTTCTATATACCAAGACTTATAATAAACCCACTATACATATCACAACCCCTCCATTAGTCGGAAGCCTCTAGAATATGGGGAGGCACACTTGAGGACATGAAACCAACCCTTTTTGGCCATGTGAGGGAGTTCTTGAAGAGGGGATGTTACAAAGTGGTATCAAAGAGTGAAAGTTTTTCATTTATATTAATTTACTATTTGGTAAAGGTATAAAGGATACTAGGATGTTTCGAGTCTTGGTAATGATCTTTTTCATGGGAGTAGTTAATTTGTGCATGGGGGAAAATCTGAGTGCCCTAGGGATTGATTGTTGTTCATGATGATCACTTGTTATGGTTGATGTTATTTCACCTAGGGAGATTCACAAGTTGGGTGATGTCATTATTTTTTGATGATATTATTTTTTAGATCTACACTCATGGTCTAGTATGGCACGAGATGAGTATCAATGAATCCTGACAAGAATATAGAGATATATATTTACATGCATTGTTCATCATAGGGATATATTTATTTCATGTGTTATATACTAGACTATATGAATTGTGAAATTTTAAGCATATTATATTTGATAAATGGGGTGAGATAAACTATTATTTATTTCTAAAGCACTTATATTCCATGTTTAGAGAGACCTAGGGAACTACTTCTCTATTATTTTTGCTTTGTGAGGTTGAATTTGTCTTTAGAAAGTGTTTTAAGAAGTGTGTTTTTCTTGTATAGAAAATGTTCCCTCATTATCTTTGAATTCAATGTTATGAGAGTGGAAATTAACATGCTCCAAACACAGATGATATGGTTATTATTTTACCTCTTGCGGATCAGATGAACGTTTAGCTTCATGATAGCTTCTTGATGATCATGTGATCCATGGAAATGGAGAATATTTATAACATCACTTCTATGTTTGAGCTGAAAATGGATTTTCAGCTATGGTATCTTCCAACATTCACTGGATAGGGAGACCCACAGATATATGAGTTCTAGATTGATTTAGTCTATATTATCTTTAATAATCATTAGATTCCCATGGAGAGAAGGGTGAATCTTGTTGAGTATATGCTCCATAGACATACAAAAAATTTTGTGGGATATTATATAGAAGGTTGGCAAGCATATGGAGTAATCTTGGAAGTAATTTGAGATAAAGTTATTCATTGGTTTATATACAAGGATGTTGAGGGATGAGAAGGATCATGAGTTCATGCATCTAAAAGTGGAGTGAATTTTAGTAAGGGACAATGCTGAATGTTTCACTGACCTGCAGTGCTTTCCACCATCTTTGGGAGATGATGAGATCACTTGGATGAGATATTTTTAGGATGGGGTTCGCTATATTATTATTTCATAGGTGAATGTTTTTATTGTTAGTATATTTTCAAACTTTATGAATCTAGAACTCATCACAAAATTAATTCTATGTTAGGCTACAAGAAGAGGTCATCATGTTTCAATAGGGTGAACTAGGATCCCTTTATCTGGTGGTAAGAATCTCTACTATGATAGTTTTTACCAAGGCAATAGTGGAAAGTAAATTCAGGGCAGTGGATTGCTATCTCAAGACCATGTTCTATTGAGGTTCTATCAGTGTGGAAATTTGGGCCACAAACGGCCTCAATGTCCATACCATGCTTTGGAGTGTCATTCATTCGAATGTATGGGCCACCTGCATTTATTTTGTAGGGTATTAAGTCATAGAGTAATGGTAGGGGATCGTGAAAGGTTCTAAAAAATATTTGGGGTTCAAAGTTCAGTTGGAAGATCTTGAAGCTAAAGGTTTCACATAGTCTAGTGCATCTCTATGGGGTTCTCTAGTTATTTTCACCAAGAAGGATGATGGTACCTTGAGATTTCCTGTATATTATTGGAGATTAAACTGGGTGATGACAAAGAACTGGTATCCTCTTTCTCACATTTATGATATCATTGATTAGCTAGGTGGTTATAATATCTTCTCTGAGATTTATTTAAGGTCAGGATACCACCAGTTGAGGTTGAATCCATTAGACATACCTCAAACTGCTTTTAAGAGTAGGTATGGCTTGTATGAATTTATAGTGATGTTGATCTGTTTGAAAAACACGCTAGAAATATTCATGGCCATGATTAATCAGATCTTTCTTCCTTTTAAAGACTAGTTTTTGGTGGTTTCTGTCTATAAAATCTTAGTCTACTTTCATTCAATAGATGATCATTCCAAACTTATTGACAACATACTGAGTACATTGAGAGATCATCGTATTTACACTAAGCTAACCAAATATAGTTTCTGGATTGATAAAGTGCACTTCTTGGGCCATGTAGTCTCAAAGATAGAAGTTTTAGTGGACCCAGATAAATATGTAGCCATGGAATCTTGGGATTGACCTAATAATGCCTTCAAAATTCATAGTTTTCTAGGTTAGGGGGTTATTATCACATTTTTATCTAGTAATTATCCTTTCTAGAAGCACCAATGTATGGTATTACTAAGAAGGGAGTGAAGTTTTTTTGGTCAAATGCTTGTGAGAGATATTTTCAGGAGATGAAGTGCAGGTTGACCTCAACACATATCCTCACTTTACCTATACTAAGTAAAGCATATAATGGGTACTATGATACATCCAGAGTTATACAATAAAAAAATCAAATACAGGAGGATTGAGTGGTTTCTTATAGATCCAAATAGCTAATACTTCATGAGACTAATTAACCAACTCATGTTCTAGAATTATCTATGGAGGTACATTACTTGAGATTTTGGAGACTCTATCTTATATAAGAGAGGTTTGTGGTGTACATGGACCATAAGTGCCTTAGTTAAATCTTTTCATAGTGGGACCTGAACCACATGTAGATGTGGTGGGTTGAGTATTTATAGTCTTTTTTACTTTGAGTTGGATTATTACTTGGCATGGGAAACGTCATTGATGAAGATTTGAGCTAAAATATATAGATAGAGGTAGTGCGGGAGTGTTACAATGAGTGGAAGATTAGGGAAATTTTTACATACATGTATCTTGATGTTTGGGAGTCTTATGGATGCGTATCTCTGGATTTGATGTTTTTTATACCTATTTGTTTGACCAGATTAAGATAGATCTGTTATCTGATCTGGAGTTCTTAGTTCTAAGAGATAGATTTTATAGTGGGGAGACACCATCATGATTTTCTCTTGGAAGTGGAAATTATCTTCTTTTTTGTGGTTTATTATGAGCTCCTACGGGATTGTGTGAGGTGATAATGAGAGAGTTTCATACTTCTAGATGGTTGGTACACCCAAGTTTGACTAAGATGTATTGTGATCTCTATAGAAAGTATTAGTGGTTATGAATGAAGAATGATGTGGTAGGGTTTTTGGTGAGATGTTTTGTTTTTCAGCAAGTGAAAACCAAGCATCATAGGAAAAATGTGATTTTTAACCTCTTTCAATTCTTGAGTGTAAATGGGATGATTTCACTATAGATTTTTTGAAAGGTTTACCCTATACAACCCATAAGAATGATGCAGTGTGAGTGATTGTGGATCAACTGAAGAAGGTATCCTTCTTTTTTTCAATGAGGGAGACCTTCTCTGTTGATTATCCAAGTAATATATACATTCATGATATTTATTTATTTCACGGTGTTCCAAGGAGTATTATTTTAGATAAATATCCTCATTTCACATCACGGTTCTGGTAGGGTCTTCATAAGGCTCTAGGATCATAGGTTCTCTTGAGAATAGCCTATCATCCTCAGACTAATGGTTAATATTAGTAGACTATTTATTTTCTGAAAGATATGTTATGAGACTCTGTTTTGGATTATGGAATTTTGTGGGAGAATCATATGTAACTCATGGAATTTTCATATAATAATTGCATTCGAGCATTGATCCAGATGGAACCTTTCAAGGATTTTTATATCAAGATGTGTTGCTCACCTATTTATTGTTTGGTGGACGGTGATTCGATTATTGTGGGGCCTAATATCACTCAATAGACATATGATTAGGTCCAGTTGAAAAAGAGGGGGTTGGTAACCATAAATAGTGGGATGAAATCATATATTGACAATTGGAGATGGCTTCTAGAGATTAAGGATGGTCATTATTTTTTCCTTCATGTTTCTCCTAGGTTGGGGTAACACTATATTAAGAAATGGGGAAAGCTAATTCTGAGTTTTTTTAGGCTTTTTGAGATAGTGGATAGGGTCATTCCAATAGTGTACTTATCAGCCCTTCAATAACACTACAGTTCCATGAATGATGTGTTTCACATGTCACAGCTTCAGAGGTATTATCCTAAACCTTCTCATGTGGCATACGTAAAGGACATCAAGCTTTATACTAATGTCTCCATTGAGGATCATATGATATGGATTGTGGACCATATTGATATGTATCTCTAGGAGAGGATTATACCTCTATTTTGAGTGCAATGGCATCATGGGAATGTTCGATAGGAGATCAGAGATAGGGAGTCTAATATGTGATCATATTGGCCAGAATTTCTTTTGATACCCCATAGTTATACTTAATGTAGCTCAAGGATAATCAATTATATTATGGTGAGGTTATAAGATCCTATGTTTTTTCAGTTATGTCCCTCTTTGAGTATTTCATAGGACCTTGGTGGCAAAGTCTTTTTTCTAGATAAAGAACCTTTTTTGGGGAAAATGACCTAAATTTTGAGGATGTATATTTATTTAAATTAATATATTCTATGTATAATCATTTTAAATGGGATTATTATGGTTTCTAAAGATTTTTTGAAATCTAAAAAGGTAGTTTTTGTGCCTTAATATAATGTGGGATTAAAATTTTCTGTAGAAAAATTACATTACGTGTAAATGTATTACACAACATGTAAACTTCTACAGACACTTTCCATGAATAGTTTCAAGCACAAAATTGGTTCATGACATGAAAGGAATACACATATTGAATCTACATTACATGACATGTAATGTTCAAGAAAGTTGAATATTAAACTAAGGTATCTTTTTTTAGTGTATCTCATTAATTAATAAATACACTACGTGAAAGGGTTACATGCCATGTAGGTCTCATCCCTAGCGGCATAAATCCTACTATGTGTATGATTATTTCATTATTTTCAATTAACCCTTTCCTATTCTCAATCCCTTGGAGACTCCTAGATATTTTGAGGTAATTTTATCACCTCCATACATTGTGGTTTGTTATATAATGAATTATATCAAACCATTATTCAATATGTATAATAAATGGTTAGCTGTTATATTTTTATTTTCAAAACCTATCTGGAAAGGAATTATGGAATAATTTCAATACCTATAAGACTCATCAATATCCATACTTGTACTACCATCTAGTATTTGATGCGTATATGGTAATCTAAGTCTAGGAGTTTATCCGCTCAATATTTCAAGATTGATGAATACTTGGTTATGATATTCTATGACAAACCCATCTAAAAGATCTTATATATTTTACCAAGAATTCATCAATCATGAAATATTTGGTGGATAAACTCCTAGACTTAGATTACCATATATGAATAAAATACTAGATGGTAGTACAAGTATGGATATTGATGAGTCTTATAGGTATTGAAATTATTCCATAATTCTATTCCTGATTGGTTTTTCAAATAAAAATATAACAGCTAACCATTTATTATCCATATTGAATAATGGTTTTATATAATTCATTATATAAAATAAATAAATTATGCCATAGAATCATATGAATTGATGGGAAATATTTTTTAAAATATCTATCTATATAAAAACAATCATCAAGGAAACACTAAGTGTATCTTAGATAATTATATTGTAGCTACACATGATATTAAAATCCCTATGATACAAGTTATTAGTCCAAAAAGACTATATTATCATAACAGGGAAATACTAATATTTTAAAATAGTGGGATAAGACTTTGAAAATGTGGTTAAGGTTTTGAATACACATGAGTTTACAATGGAACAATAGACTCTACTACATTCAGTGGGAGGTGTTATTCTAGATACACATACTGTGTAGAAAAGTTAAAACCAAAGAAATTTTTTATATTCACCAAAATAAGTGATATATTTTTTGACAAAATTAATGAATCCAACAAGGAAGTTGTAAATGGTAGGGGGATAATATATAAATGTTAATATGAATTATGATATGTATTCCATGTACCAAATACATGTCTCGTATTTTGGTAGTTTCCCAAGTTTATGTAAAGTCATTGGTGGGTATCGATATAAACCCAACATGGATGATACAATCTAGTACCAATAAGGAGAAATTGTTAATAAAGGTTTCAAGAAAAAAATGTAAATATTGTATGAAAAAATCTTACACTAGTCATCATACAAAAATCCATTAGCGTTATACTTATCATATCCATATTCTATTTTCATAAAATATTTGATTTAATAAAGCCAAAATGTACAGTGTTTTATTCAAGAAATAAAGTGATCCATGTTTCAATGAGATTTTAGGGGGAGTCTTATAGTTTTCCTATACATATATGTTTATAACATATGTAAAACATATGCTTACTCTACCAGTTAATTAATACTAAAGGATAATTTCTCTATGAATGACTTAAAGTAGTGATCGTTTCAAAAAATAATATCTATATAGATAAATATAACGGTTTACTTATATCAATTCAAAGTATATATATTTATAAAGTATAGAAAATAAAAAAATGGAACAATTAATGACAGAATTGATTCCAAAGTCACATTGCATAAAATCTATCCTTTTTGATGTGTGAAAGCACCAGAGGATATTCTCATGAGGAATAGACTATATATTCCTAACTATACTTTGGAATCTATCTCACATTCCATGATATATATTGATATTTGATATTTATTATGCATAAATCTTAGAGGGTGAATGAACAATAGAATAATAATAACTTCCCAGAATTGTAGTTTGAATTATCTTATAGTACTTGAGAAAGTAAAAATGGTTCGGTTCCTTATTATTGGATAAATAAGAATACTAGTTGTCTGGGGGATACAAAACTAGTTTTCTTTCAAATCATATTGATCTAGTATCATAGTAAGGATAGGTTAATATACAAGATAATTATATTATATCTAGTGGTTTCCATATCTACATAAACTCAGTATGTTATGGAATCTAATTAATATTAAGAAATTGATTACAAATGTTTTGTAATAGATTATGGTTTTAGGTAATATATAATGTTTTAAAGAGTAAAAAGGATTAATACTCAATGATATCACATCTTGATAGATATTCTCATAAGGGTGAAGTCACATTAAGCAAAAAATGCACAAAAACATGGTAGGCACAATAGTTATAACCATACATCTATAGAAGCATGTTCATCATGTGTGAAAAATCAGTTAGTCAGTTGTTAGATCAAGTGTAAGTATCAGTTTATTCAGTTTTGTTCCTTGTAACCAACTACTTTTGTACTTCCTATTACCTAAATATTCATAGAACTGAATATTTTTAAATATCATATCACATGATAAGTGTTCTTCTATGAAAAAAATAATTTAATAATGTCCTAAGAGTATTTTTCACAAAAAAAGTTTATAGAAATTCCCCACTATAATGAGAACCTTATAGTGATATAACTATATTCATAAACATATTCCCTATGGTCTAGATAAAATTTGTTTAATGGAATGAATATTATATTTATATTATCTTATTTCTGATGCTTGAAAGTGGATGAAGCTTCAACTCATGAAGTTTTAAACTTGGTAATCTCCATGACGGGTGGCTGTGAGGATAGACCCACCAAATGTAATTATATATTCTTTGTGTCATTGTATAATCATACCAATAGATATGTGTATTGGTCATTAGAATTGAGGTTGTTATTAATATATATCATTAATTTTGTACTTTGATTTATTATTGAAATATATGATTAAATATGATCAAGGTGAAGTAAAATACATTGGGTGGGGCGTAAGTGATATGACATTGATTAAATATGTTAAGAAATTATTTTTCCATTCCCATACTAAAGGATGATATCTCAAACTATTTGATTAAAATGGAACTACTAGATTAAGTCTATAGAAATGATGGTTTATCAATGAGATCATTGAATAGAGTAAATATAATATTTTCATTATTAAGTTCATGACATAAGTATGTGGCCTATCTGATGCACTATCGAGATAAATGGATTATATTTCATAGTAAGAGTTCGTCTAAGTTTGTTTTCATTATGAAATTAACTTATTTATCTATGGGTTCCTTAATGTGTTTCAAGATGATAATCTTAGAGTTTCATCCAACTTAGAAAATTCAACTAAGAAATATTCCTAGAGAGTCATACACAATGTGTATCCAAAATCTCAGTTAAAATATATTTTGAATTTTAAAGTTATAATAAATATTATTTTGTAGATCGGTGAATAATAATTATTCATATTTTTTATTGTATAAATTCAATCATTGGTTTTTTGGTTCAGAATATATGTGAGTTGAATATTAAATAAATATTATTTTCAACCTTACTAATATGATATTTATTTATTTCTTATTTATTAATCATAAGTTAATAAATAATTATTTATTTAGTTATGTGAATAGTAAATAAATATTTATTCACTAGTTATTGAATATATTATTTATTTATTGAATAGTATAAATATATTTATTTATAGTAAATATTTATTATTCATTTTTTTATAAATGTAAAGGAGGATTTATGGTCTGAGTTAAGGGCCTAATGGAGATGATATATTTTATTTAATATCATTTGAATAAATATTGATTAAAGTATTTAATAAATGATATATAAATAGTCACGAGTTATCACATTTCATGATAATATAATCAAAATATTACTATTATTATTATTTGATGTGGGTTTTACATAGGATAAAAAATTAAGTTAAGGTCATACATACAATAACTTATTATCATAACTAAGTATATAAAAAACTTATATCTTTTTTGAATTATGTGAACAATTATGAATAATAACCCTATTAATATAATTCTATCAAGTTTGAGATAACTACTCACGAACGATTTTAATAATGAGAGATGATTGTCCTATTCCTCCCTCTTAAGATCGAGAGATTGAGATAGAGTTCTTCACCCTTGAAGGAATTATCATTTTGATCAATGATGAATGAAATAAGACAATCATTGACTTTGTGATAGCACCTAAATTTTCATAAGTGGAGTTATGAGATTATGGAACACATGTGGATATAACCCAATGAATTTTTCTTTGGATTTATCACCATAATTATGGTATGATAATAACATCAACTGGTTTGATCATCAATAAAGAAATGATTATCAAGAAATGAAATTATTGTTATTAAATTAATTATAAATTAAATATGAAATGAATCTCTCATTAAATATTCTAGGTTTTGTATTATCTAGTCAGAGAATTTATTCAAAGAAACTGACAGAAACCATTGTTGGGAATGGGACTTACTTCTTCCATTATGTCCTAAAACCTTCAAAACCATTATCTCAATAATTTTTAAAATTAGTTTTTTATAATAACACATCTTATCACATAAGAGGAAAAAAAGATGAAAATAGAAAATTTTATATTTAATCTAAAATAGATTTAATGTAATCAATTTAATCTAACTTCATGATGTAGAAACCTTTACTTTCTCCCTTAAATGCATACATTAAGCTCTAAAAATATATACTTATTTAGTTTTGAATGCCTATAAATATTTAAAACATGTGTTTAATGTATAATTAGTATCATATACCATTAAATATAGAAGTGTTAAAGTCTCAAATTTTAATATATGATTTTAATAATCCACTATGGTTCTTGAAAACTATATGTTATTCTATAAAATTCCACCTTTAGTGACTATATTTTCTAAAATGGAAAAATTTTCCCTCCATCATAACTCCTCTCTTAGGTTTTAATAACTAAGATTGACTATTGGACCATCCAATATTCTTACACTTAGTTATACCTTTACCCTTATATAATTTCAACATGAAACTAGATCCTAGACCTCCCATATCCAACATAGTTATCCTCAATATATTAAGGAGACCATGTAATGTTTTATTGAGTTATTTTATACTATAATTTAAAATGAACTATCAGAACATTTTTCAAAGTGAATATAGAATAAAATCCATGATAGAATCTATACTTAAAGGATTCCCCAACCTATCATGGTCATTGACATACCCAATCATATTGAGAACATTAGTATATACTGATGTTCCATCAGTTATAATGTATCTGAATAATTCCATTTAAACTTCATACCTCTCATGAATTACTTTTTATTGATATAGCCTTTTCATGTTTTTTATCATCTTGAAATTATATATATTCTCATGTTTATTATTCCACATAGGCTCCCTGGAAGTAAGTTTGATAGTGGATGAATCCAATAAATCCTATCAATACATATCATCAGTATCAAGATCTGTTGTTTGAACGGCTCCACCAGTTCATTTCCCATGAAAGACAGAAATATTTCCCTCTTTCTTAATAGAAATTCTTAAATTTATATACCAATCTTAAAATTTTATATTGTTAAGACTCTACTTTTAAAATATTGATTCCAAATACATTTCTGGTGATCAGGATTCTAATTTATCAACATTATAATATTTTATTAAGAAATTATCATATTTTATATTAATTTAATAAGTAGTTTTGTTAAATGTTCTCCCACTAAATTATTGAACCTTTTTAAATTTACATCATATCCATTAGTAGGTCATGATCTATATCTCACTAAGTGATGAGTCTTAAATGATATTATTCTCATGAAATTTCTATTTTTATGTTACACCATATAAATAATATTAGATCAACTACTTTCCCAATACATCATATGAATATATTCAACTATATTCTTATGGTAACCTAACTCTTAGGGTTTCTCATCAAGTGTGACCCAAACCATATGCCAAATATGGGAACCTAAATCTTATGTTTTCCTATAAATTGCTTTCCTTTAAAAATATAATCCATGGGTGTAGTGTTTTGACATGAAGCTACCGGTTTGGATGATTGAATTCTTGACAGGTGTTTCTTAGAAGGAATATTGGTTCACCCATAGTCCCAAGGGATGTGTTTTTTAGGGTTTCTAGTTAGTCTTTCATTCACACTAGATCTTTTTATTACGTTAAAAAGAATAATGTGAACCTATCAAACACCAAACACAAATGAAATATTTGGATACATAAATTAATGTGAGGACATGGGGATTTTATTGGGTTTACCACAAGGGATATTCCAAGGAGTATGCATTAATTTTGTGTCAATACACCAGGGGGAAACACTACACACTGTGAGTGTTACAATTGTTTTAGAAGGATGAATTTCCAAATCATGCACACTTATTATTGTTATCTTTTTATGAACAACTTTGAGATAAGGTATACAAAGATGTGACATATAAATCACTTACAATGATTCTTAAACAAAATAAAAAAATGGTTCAGTGAGGGTTTCATCATTGTACTTCATGTTTTTCTTCACGTCTAGATATTCAAGGGAGTTATCTTCCTCAAATTTCATATCATTAATGGATTCATATTCTCTTTTTTTCTAGATTCTCGATATTTTTAATCTCTCTCTTTCTATTGCTCTTTTCAAATGACTCTCCTTTAAATTAGGCAATCCTTATTCCAAAAAAATTTTCCATAAATAGCCACATTAACCAACTTAATGAATCTGAGTTATTAACCATTAATTTCTCATTAATAACCCGTTAAGTTTCCAAAATCTCATAATATTTGAAATAAATTCAGACAATTATAATATATTATTTCAACTAACTTCATAAATAAATTAGTCTCCTTAAAACATGGTATTCTCTCAATGTTCTAGATTTTGATGTGGTTTAAGTCACTATGGTTTGATATATTTTATTAAATAAATCCATATTTTTTTCCAACTCCCTCAATTAACTCCCATGGAGTCACAGTTCAATCATCTCAAGCTTTTCACAAACTCTCACCTTATTGTGGCATGGTATAATTTACTATAGTGATACATAAAATAAGCACAACCAAATTGATTAATATTGTTCTTCTAAAAATAGACTCTCCATGATTTAAACACTAAGTTGTGATTTGGTATTCATCTTGATCATTTTGGGTTTCATTGAATCATCCTTTGTGGCATAGTGGACCTCAATATTCCATAACCACTAGAAATTTATTGATAACCTCTATATTTTGGTCCCTTGTGCAGTGGAGTGTAATCTAGAAACTCAAAATATATCGAATCCAAATATATTAAATTCATCCTTAAAACATTTTAATCACCATACTATTTTATGGCCATGAGCTCTATGTAATATCCTATTGTTTTTTTGAAAATTCTGATAGATGAAAACAACCTTACATACATGAAAAGATCCTTACACATTTTCCAAGCCATTGTTAGATTTTCAATTTCCTCAGAGATCATGATGGGTTCAACCATCTTGCACCATAGTATTAATCTAGAAGCATCTTGTAATGAATCCAAAACATCCTCTCTATGTGTATCTAACTTTGTAGAAATTTATTGACCTTGGTTTGACCTTGGTGTTTGGGTGTTTTCACCAATTTTTTCTTTCCCTTTTTCTTGGTAGTGACTTCAGGATCCTTATATGTCTCATTTATACATATGATGCTGACCATGCTCATAATTCCTGGTCAATGTTCATTTGCGATCTTCTCAATAACCTCCATTCCTCTTCTTTCTCTTTATATCAATTATTTATCAAATAAATAATTACATTTTAGAATTTTCTTTTAACCACCCACACTTTTTTCTACATCAAGATTATTCTATAAGGATATAATTTCTTTTTTGAGTGATTTTACTCTATTATTTCTCTCTACCAACTGGGTATTCATATTATAAAGTATTTTAGCATGTTCTTTTATTTCTACCTTGAATTTAATCAAGTCCTCATACATTAATTGAGTGGCCTCAGTATCTTTCACTACTTTCTCCACATGATTATTTTTGTTTTCAAGTTAATAAATTTATTTTATTCATTATTTTACAATTTAATGTCCAGTGTTTTGAACTAGTCATAAATTCCAAGATAATTGTAACTTTTCATTTGGTGGATGGACTAAATATTAAATTGGTCCTCAAAATATAAATATATGCATAGGAACAGTTAAATATTATTTTTTACATGGTTTATCACCTGTGAGATTACTTGGGAGATAAGATGAGTTTTAAGAGTTTATCCCCAAAAAATATAACTTTATGGGAGAAACAGATAGGGAACACGGTTTGGGTGAATTGTGTAGCCTCATAGGAGAAACGGTTTGGCCCTATAATTGTTATCACACAGTTTGTTAAACTATTCAAGGTGGGTAACATGGCCATACAGAATGTCTATAGTAAATTTTAAAGGTGGTCACATGGGTTGTGCATGGTTTTTTAAACTATATTCCTAGGCACATGGTTAGTATCACTTAACAAGTAGCATAACAAGGTTATAACATGGTTAGCCCAAACCATATGATCAAATTGTGAGGGGTATGGTACCTGGATAGTATAAACCACACAGTTGGTGCACGGTTATCCAAAACTATGTGGGATAATCATGAACCTCATTAAAAAGAGGTGAAATTTCCATTTTCCCCTCTAGCCTTATTTATTTCTTCCTCCTCTTTCTCCTTCTTTTCTCCAATTCCTAGGCCACTCAATCTCCCCTCTCCTCCTTTGATGGGGTTCCATGTATTTTCCCTGTCTGAACTTGTAATTGATTTTTTTCCTTTGAGTTGTATCTATATTTCTACAATATTTATTCCTCTTTCTTCTTATTCCATTTCCTTTAAACATATAGAATTTCAATTCCATGTGATCTAATTCACCCTATATTCAAGGTATTTGTATAATATTCTAATTTCTCTCATTCTAGTTCAATTCAAATCCTGATATTGTATGAGTGGGTTGTCTTAAGCATGAGGTAGGTGATCTAGTATATTTTCCCTAAATTATTTCCTTTTTATATAATATTTTCATTGTTCCACATAATATAATTTCCACATATTTCTCCTAAATATTTAAATTCAAAAAATTAAATGCATATACCACTCCCTTGATGTTCCTTAGACCCCTTAGCATGTTCGGAGGTCAAAGACCTTAACCCAAGCCACCAAATAATGTTGGTTAAATTTAAATTTTCTTGGTGACAATAATTGGACAAATTCTAGGCAACCTATAAGGGTGTTTTGAGTTTGTCCTTACTAGTGTAATGAATTAATGAATTAAATTTTTAGATAAACCTATTGAGAATCACAAGTTTACATTATACATGGTGTTGAAAATTGTTCAATATTAATAATAATTTAAATTCATTAGAATAATGTAATGGAATGACTAATTGAATTAAATGTAATTCTTAAACTGTAAGTAATAACACTAGGATGTACCCTACATATTAAATGTAAATGTGAAATCCTTCTTATGGACAAGTAAAGTGAATAATATAATGAAACAATAATCTAGGTTGGTTGGAAATGAAGTTTCATACCCCTTGGTCGATGAATTTTCATGATGGATTGTTCTAATTGAATTGTTGTAATGTATTGTGTCATGTATCTCAACATGGCCTATTGTTAATTATTAAAGTCATGTACCTTGTTAAATATAATACTTGTTCATGGCGTCTCATATTAAATTTGATACTCAGTCATGACGTCCCTTATATATGATAATTGGGTATGGAATCCCTTATTAAATGTGATACTTAGGTATGAAATCCCTTATATTATGATACTCGAGCATGGAATCCTAAGTTATGGTGTCCCTTATATTATTATACTCATGCATTGCATCCTTTGTAATTGTGTCCCTTATATTATGATAATTAGGCATAGTGTCCCTAGGCATGGAATCCCATATATTATGATTCACAGGTATGGTGTCCCTTATTATTATTCATATGAGATCATTGGGAATGACATCCCTTATTAAAATGTGAAACTTATTTTATTATTATGGTGATGACTAGATTATAACACATGGGTCCTTTCTGGTGCATGTATATCTATGAAAATATTAGTGTTTATTTATATGTAGATATATACATGATGGTACTTATTCAAATACATTTCCAACTTAGGTTAAAGTAGGTATGGTCATCTAGATGTCCTTGAGGAACCTGAGCCGATAGGTTTTCATCTACATTTACTATAATACCTTAATATTATTATACTTTCACAGTGATATATTTTATACTCAGGTACTCTATATGAATTAGACACCATTGGTGGTGCCCTTCTCAGTATATCTCACACCATATTCAGTCCACTGATTAATACCCAAACAAATCATCTTTTGATAGTATGTTAGGACTAGGTATTATGTCATGTATTTTCATGATTATATATGGGATATCGAGATCACAAGACTTAGACAGAGCTTAGTATTCTCGTGGATATATCCCTTGGGAGATTTCTTCTTTTCCTTCTATTTTGTGTCACTTGTTATATGTATTGTTCTTGTATATTGTAGCAGGTTCATGAATAGTCATTGATTAATTTATTATTATTTTATGGTTGTAATTATATTTCCTTGATCTTTATTTACTATTTCTTCAACTATATTAATTTATAATATAGTGGTTATAGTCTCCTGACTATACCAACTTTAAAACCTCACTACTAGTTAGCAGCCTCTAGTATATGGGGTGGTGCGCTTGAGGCCATGTGACTAACCAGCTCCGGGCATCATTTTGGTGGATCTCATATTGGGATGTTACAATCTGGTATCAGAGTTATTATTTTCAGTTTGTCTTAATATTTTGGGATAGTATAAAGGAGACTAGGAATGTGCCGGCACTTGGTAAATATCTCGTGTATGGTTCAGGCCAACTCATGCATGAGGAAAATATCATGTTTCTAGGTTTGGGATTCTTGATGTTGTTTTTATTACAGTTGATTTTTATTTCACCTTGAGTGATTGGTGTATTTTCATTATTTCATGATTTTTTGATTTATTGATATTTACCATTGTCCCAGTTTGAAAAGGGAGAATTGTTCATTCATCATTTCATCCATATAGATACTCACATTTCGTGCATGTTCCATGCTATATAGACTGCATTTTATGATTTCTAGGTTCATAAGGATTCGTATACTATGCTTGTGTGATTATTTATCATGATTACCTATATAACCTTTTTAGGGGATGTTTATAATTCCTATTTATATATCATGCATCTGTGATTGCTTCCCTTTTTCTATTTTTCTTTTTTTCTTAGAATGCTTTGTCACAATTATGTCAACTGATTGGTTATTAAAGTGTCTGCATCAACCTAAATGGTGTTTTCCTTTATAGTTTTATAGTGGAACCTTAATTAACCAATTATTACTTGTTTGATCCAAGGACCATTGTTTTCACGGTATGAAACATTATTGGTTCTAACTAAATGGGAGCCAATTGTACAAATTATAAATTGTATGGGCCTTTATAAATTGGAGAATGATGACCCATATAATTCGACCATTATGTATGAACTTGTTATATTTTGAGACCAGAGATAAAAATTTGGGTGAAATTACATGAATTTAAATTGTAACTTATAAAGTAATGTTCCTTAATAAAATGGGATTGAAAATTCATCTAATTAAGCCAGGATATATCATGAATTAAAATTATTATAGAAAATTTATTTCTTTATACAGGCTTGTACCTCTATAATTTGGGTATTAAGACTATAGTACCCTCATTTTATAGTATGTGACCCTTACTTGATGCTTTTTATGGTTATAAAGTTTAATGGTGGTGGATGGGACAGTTGGGATAACTTTGGAAATAGTTTTTATGCTAAATGGAAGTCACATGGGCGACACACAGTTTGCCAAACCATGCAGCCAAACCATGCATAATAGTCCTCTTGAGGAAGTGGCTCTAGCATGGTTAGAGCACGGTTATAGAGAATGTGATAAGAATTTGTGTGAGGGTCTAACTATGTAGTAGATAATGCACAGTTAGCGCACGGTTTGTCTAACCGTGTGAACTAACAGTGTGAATGGCTTAAGTGTGAACCTAAGAAAGTGGATCTCACACATTTTTTCCTCTAAGTGGCTCATTTTTGTTACTAAGTGGCCATAAATTGGGATTTTTCTTCTACTAAGGCCAAATAAGGTTCTCCCATTGGTCTAAAGGCGATCTTAAGGCTTCGAATCGAAGACGGATTCTTGAGGTATGTAATCATTCTTCTTTTTTCTTGAACGGTGTCTTAGATCAACTTAGATATACTTCTCCCATTCTTTTGTTTTCTTAGATATACACTCGTTATGGGTAGATCTAGGTGTTTTTATTCCAAATATGAAAATATTTGGTCTTGATGTTTCTAGGAGAATATATCTAAGGAGGGTTCTTGGAGAATCGACCCGGTTTTCTTGTGCATTCTTCATTTGTTGGGTTTTTTGTCAAAACCTTCGAGGTAGGAGGCATATTTATGAAATTAAATTAGTAGAACTGATTGTCCGGATATCTTATTGAATTTGTGGTGTCAAATTTATTGTGATTGGGTTTTTGAACACTTGTTTAAAACCTTCTTGAGGGATGGTTGTGAAATCTCAAAAATTGGATATTTTGAATGAGTGCTTTGGTTATTTGTTTTAAAACATGGGTTTTAAAAAAGTTATTTCAGTGGATTGATGAATCATAAATGGGATTAGATGTTTTCAATAAAAGGGGATGTTTTCTTGAAATGAAATGTTGCTTTAATATTGGTCGTTCTTTGGTTTTTAATAAAATTTCAGTTTTATTGAAGTGGTGTATTTTGGAAATGGAAATATTTGGCATAAATGGTGTTTGTGTGATTTCATGCTTAACGGGCCCTTAATATGGGATGAGTAGCATTGGGGTACAAGTTATGTGACCCTAGATCAGGGAAATGTATCATTGGGACACAAGGTAATTGGAAGAGAGACTTCTCATGAGTACGGAACTGTCAAACAAAGCATACATGTGTGGGTGTGTGGTGAACTATGGAATGGGTAATCCAAATGATAATAAGAATAAGTTTTAAGATTTCATTAGTTATATTTATGGAAAAATAACATGCTATAAATTGGTTTCATTTAGTTTTTTTCACTTGGTTTCAAATGGTTTTTTATAACTTTTTTGTATTTTTTTATAAACTATTTTGGTAAATTGTTTTTTATAAACTCTTTTATATAAATGTGGATAACTTTTTTATCCTAGTAGAGTGAGTAGGGAATTCATTTTGGAAAACCAACTGAGTTTTATACACACCCTTACATTGGAACATTGGTGCTTTTTCAGATGTTATCTACCATGACAGGGGAATAGGTAAATTTTTCCCATTTTTTTTATCACTACCTCATGATATTTGGGTTGTTCGGTGATTGTGGAACTTAGAGCTTGTAGAGTGTGGAGTTTTGTAGTCTCTTGAGATTCTGGAGTTGTTTATCCACTATTTACATTGATACCGGATTAGTCTTTTACTATTTCATAGTTTGATGTAGTTTCGAGATACATGAAGTTGTTTAGTGGTCTTTATTTTGTTCATGCATCATTTAGTGAATGGTTTAGTTGTCGTTTGTTGGTTTAATGGTCTATTTATTAAAGGGTAAATCATCCTCCACTTTTATTTGATACCTTTCAGCATTTATTTCTAGCCTTTGGCTTCTTTTGTGGTGTCTCTTAAGGCCATGTAATGAATCGGTGTTCCCTCAAGCCAATGAGGTTGAGCGGGTCATTAAAAATGGTATCAGTTTGGTCCTTCCTCTATGGTTCAAATGTTACAAGCTTGTTCGGTCCATACCTAGAAAGTAGTCATCAATGTTCTTGGTCTGGGAGTTGTAATTATATCCTATCTATTTCAGGGGTTGGAATCATATCAAGGAGTTAGATGTTTAGAACTTGAAATGTAGAGAATAAAAGGACGTAGTTAAACCTTTTATGCTAAAATTAATGTTACCATGGTGTTTGGTACATAAGTCTTTTGGAGACACTTATAGAATGTTGGAATCTCATTTTCTTGGGTTTACCCAATGAGACGAGCATAACATGAATTGTATATGAATGAATTCCCACTAGGATTGCATATTTCATTCGGAGTGATGATTTATGATTTTGTTAAAAAGGTGTAAATTTTTGAAAAATGTAGAATTTGTTTTCAAATTAAATATTTTAAAAATAAGATATTTGGTGTATTCTAAAAATGGGTTGGTTTTCAAAAGAATGAATGAATGATTCAATAATGGTTAAACATATAAAAGGTTTTTTTTGGGAAAAAATGATGTAATAGTTGATGTTATAGAATTTGAAATGCTAACACATCAGTTTCTAGAGAGTGAGATTGATGGAGTTTGTTGTTGGTTTAGAAAATGGCACCTGGTAGGCATCATCGAAACCAACCCAGAGAAGATGTGGAGAATGTGGTTGCACCTGACCCACATGTGAACCAAGATTTGGTTCAGAGTATTGTCCAAGATTTTCAAGCTGTGGATATGGGAACTGGAGTAATGGTCCATGGCATGTGGATCATACCATAAAAATCATGAAGCAGAATCCACCTAACATCCAGGGTGATGCTGAAATCGAGAAGGAGGAGGTGTGTCTGAGTAGGATGAATCGTATCTTTGATTTCATCGGCACACTGATGAAGCTAAAGGTCAACATCAATATGTATATGCTCTAGGATCTTTCACACAAATGGTGGGAATTATCGGTGTAAGCTAAATTGGATGAAGGCCTTACATGGGTGAATTTTGAGGAATTGTTCATAAAACAATTCTATCCTCACATGTTCAAAATCCAGAAAAAATGGTCTTCTTCATCCAAAAACAAGAGAGTATCTTTGTCACAAAAATATGCGGCTAAATTAATGAATTTAGTATGTTTTTCACCAAAGGTTATGGCAAGTGCATCTTTGAAGGCACGCATCATCAAATCGGGGCTTCAGTATGAGATTCGATCAAAGATTGCAGTGCTCTGTATTAGAGATTATACAGAGATGGTGAACAGATCGACTATTGAGGAATGTGATATCTCGAGATCTATGGGAGGAGGTATTATGATACCTAGAGAAAATGGTGGGAACTCAAATTCTATGATAAAACTGAAAAGGGACACATATTTCCAAGGTGGAAGTGGAAATTAGACAGCTGGATCAATGAACCTTTCTCTATGACCCCAAAGCAAAGTAAGTTGCTTTCAATGTGGTTTTCTTGACCAAATAAAGATAAAGTGTACAGAACAACCTAGATCATGTCATAATTGCATCAAGATGGGGCATCTTTAGTGCTATTGTCATAGTGCTTCAAGTTCTGGAGCTCGAGACACTTCCCAAGCATCACAAGCATCCTATACTTTGATAGGGTAAAGACATAAGAATCAGTATCTTCAGTAGAGCATAGCTAGCCATGGTGGTTCTAGAAATATCATGACTCCTCAACTAGGGAAATATCTACAAGCCAACAAATAGAATAGTTCAACAACAAATAAATTTTATGTAGATGAGAAGATAATTGTCGATGATCAAGCTAGACTATCTATGGTGAGAGGTATGATTATTTTTAATTCTACCCTTGTGCGAGTGATCTTCGATATTGTTGCATCGCATTCTTTCATTGCTTCTGTTCCTATTGATCTACTTTGTTTAAAGTTGGAAATGATGCCTTCTGTTTTAAAAATGAAAACACCTATCGGTGAAAGATAATGTCAAGCCTTTATGTGTCAAGAATGTGTTATAACTGTCAATAGAGCTGAGCTGAAATGGTACTTCTCAATGTTGTACATGGATGTATATGATGTAATCCTAGGTATGGATTAGTTGACAACGTTTAAGGATCAAATCAAAAGCTATATTAGAACCGTTAGTTTCATGACTGGGGATGGAATCAAGCATCTCTTTTGAAGAGAGAGGATGGTAAAGAAAGGTGAAAAGATCTTGTTGACACAAATGGTGGGAATGATCTTATATCAGTTGGTGGTGTTGACTTTGGAATCAATGGAAAATATCAAGGGAAATAGTTTTCTAGTAGTTTTGGATTGCTTTTCAAAAGTATTTTTTACGAACTTCTCAGAGTTACCACCTATAAGGGAAGTGGAGTTTACAATTGATCTCCTTCTGGGGACCAGTACTATTTCCCTTCCATCATATAGAATGGTGCCAACTTAGTTACAGGAATTGAAAGTTCACTTGGAGGAGCTAGAAATCAATGGTTTCATTCATCCAAGTACATCTCTGTGGGAAACACCAGTTTTGTTCATGAAGAAAGCAGATAGAACTCTTAGTTTTTGTGTTTATTATTGTAATCTTTACCAAGTTATGATAAATAATAGATATCCACTTCCACACATTGATTATTTTTTCGACCAATTAATGGGATCTCAGTAGTTGTCCAAAATTGACTTGCGATTAGGATATCACCAATTTTGAGTTCGTAAGGAAGATATTCTAAAGATAGATTTCAAAAGTAGATATGGCCACAAAAATATATAGTCATGCCTTTTGGTCTAAATAATTCACCATCAGTCTTCATGACTTTGATGAATCGGAAATTTCTGCAATATCTGGATTCTTTTGTGGTGGTGTTTTTGGATGAAATCTTGGTGTATTCAAAGACAAGTTCTAACCATGAGGAACACCTAGAAATATTGTTACAAATCTTGAGAGATCCCCATTTTTATTCCAAATTAGAAAAGTGTGATTTTTAGATACAAAAATTATGTTTGCTTATCCATTTCATTTCTAAAAAGGAATTTTTATTGATTCTAAAAAGATAGAAGTTCTTATCTCATGGAAACCACTGAAGAATGTCTTTGAGATATAAATTTTTCTTGGTATACCTATTTACTATGTACACTATGTGCATGATTTATCATGACTAGATACACCAATAAAAGATCTGAAAAAGAAGAATGATCCATTCCAATGGAAAAAGGAATGCTAGAAGTCTTTCTAGGAGATGAAAGTTCGTCTTACATCAGCACCTATCTTGATTTTTCCATAATCAGGATAGGGGTATGTGGAGTACTGTGATAATTAGGGATTGGTTTTGTGTTGAGTTCTAATTCAAGGATACCATGTGGTTGCTTATGGTTCAATTCAATTGAGGGTACATGAGAAGAATTTCCCAACACACGATTTTGAGTTAGTTGTAGTTGTCCATGCTTTAAAAACATGGATACATTATCGATTTGGTGATAAAGTCACTGTGTTCATGGACAAAAAAGCATGAAACATATTTTTTACAGAGAGACATAAATCTGAGGTAAAGTAGATGGATGAATTATCTGGAAATTTTTTACTTTGACTTGATGTATACACCTGGGAAAGGAAATTCAATGGAAGATGCATTGATTAGAAAGTAATATGCTCAGTTAGTGAAAGAAGCTTCAGATGAATAGCAATTGTTGTCATTCTTAGTCGACATGTATGTGGAATGTGAAGACCAAGGTGATTTTTCGGTTTTCTTTTTAGCTACAATTGTTCCTGATTTAGTAAATGTGGTCAAAGAGGCATAAACATCTGATTCATAATGTCTTGTTATGAGTTTGAAACTCAATGGTGGGGAGACCATTTAGGGATGGAAACTTGATGGTAGTTTATTTTTTTTTTTTTTTAGAGATCAGATGGTTATACCTATGGATTTTTAGGAAAAAATATTTCATGATTACCACCATTCGAGATGGGTTGTACATCTATGTACATAGAAGATGTATAAGATGTTAAAGTCACAGTTTTAGTGGAGCAGCATGAAAAGAAAGGTTTCCAAGTTCTTCTTAGGGTGTTTAACTTTTCAGTAAGTGAAAGTAGAACATCAGAGACCAGTAGTTATGTTGAATTATTTACATATCCTAGTGTGTAAATTGGAGTAGATAGAGATGGATTTTGTTATAGGTCTTCCATGAATAGTTCAGAAACATGATTCCCTATGGATGATAGTGGATCTTCTTACCAAGTCGCCCCATTTAATCCCTATTTGTGAGACTCATACAGTGGAGGATATATAAAAAATATATATCCAATAAGTGATAAAGAGAAATGGTATACTAGTGTCAATATTCTTAGACAGAGATCTGAGATTCATGTCTTGTTTATATAAATCCTTACAGAAAGTCCTTAGGACTCAGTTGACTATGAGCATGGCGTATCACCCTCAGACAGATGGCTAGTCTAAGTGAACATTACAGACATTGGAAGACATGTTTCAGGATTATGTAATGGATTTTGGTGGCTCGTGGGAGGAGAATCTACCCCTAGTTTAGTTCTCATATAATTACAGTAACCAGGCCTTGATATATATGGCTCCCTCTGAATCATTGTATGGGTTTCCTTAGCGTTATCCACTTTTCTGGGTGGAAACAGTTGAAGTGTCACTAGTTGGGTCGAGACTTATACAAGAAACAATAGAGATGATACATTTAATTAGAAATACGATGGATGTGTATTAGAGTCATCAAAAATTATATGCAGATCACCGTCAAAGACTGTTGTTGTTCACTGTGGCTGATCATGTATTCTTGAGGATATCTTCAGGGCATGAACATAGTTGTTTCAGGAAGCAGGTAAAGTTATCTCCTAGATACATTGGCCCTGTTGAGATACAAGAATGAGTTAGAGAGGTGTCGTATCGGTTGGAATTAACACCATGGTTTGGTTCGGTCCATAATGTATTCCATGTATCTCAGTTGAAAAAGGATCAGCCTGATCCTGGCCATGTGATCATTTGGGATCACGTTGTCCTAGATCCAGATGCTTCGTTGATACATATCCTGGTGAGGATTTTATATAGGTAATAGAAATCCTTGCAAGGAAAAACCATCGATCTAGTGTAGGTTTTATGGCAGCATGGTCAGATTCAGGAAGAGACTTGGGAATACGAGAAGAAGATGAAAGAGAAATGGTCGGAACTCTTTCAGATGGGTGACGGTTTTCTATTTTCCAAGGATGTAAAGTCCAATGGTGGGGAGAATTTAGTACCCCCAGTTTCTGGTATGCAACCCTTACTTGATTATTTTTGTGTTTATAATGTTTAAGTGTGATAGATGGGAGAGTTGGGAGAACTTTGGAATTAGTTTTTAGGCAAAATAGAAGTTTCACAGGTGGCACACGATTTGCCTAATTGTGAATACAAACCATGAATAGTGGTCCTCTTGAGGTAGTGTCTTCAGCACGTTTGGATCACTATTAGAAAGACCATGTGAGGAATCCATGATAGGATCTTCATATGCAGTATCTAACACATGGTTAGCGCAAAGTTTGTCTAACCGTGCGAACTAACCATACAGATTGTTAATGTGAGATCCAAAAAGAGTGGATTTCACATGTTTCTGCCTCTAAGTAGATTGTTTTTTCTCATAAGCATCTATAACTTAGGATTTTTTTTTACTAAGGCCAAATAAGGTTCTCCCGTCAGTACAGAGGAAATCTAAAGGCTTCCCTTGGTGAATCGAAGCCGGATTATTCAGGTATGTAATTGTTCTTCATCATTCTTTACTAGTGTCTTAGATCTACTTAGATATACTTCTCCCCTTCTATTGGTTTCATATATGTACACTCATTAGGGGTAGGTCTAGGTTTTATGATTCCAAATATGATGAGATTTGGTCTTGAGTATTCTAGGAGAAGATATCTAAGGCGGGTTCTTGGAGAATCAACTCGGGTTTCTTTTGTGTTCTTCATTCGTTGGGGTTTTTGTTGAAACCTTTGAGGTATGAGGTTTCTTTATCAACTCCACTTAGTATAACTAATTTTTATTATTTAAAATAGAATTTGTAGTGTCAAATTGATTATTATTAGGTAATTGAACACTTTTTGGAAACCTTCTTGAGGGATTCTTGTGAAATCTGGAAAATTGGGGATTTTGAATGAGTTATTTGGTTCTTGGTTTTAAAACATGGGTTTTAAAAAGGGGATTTTTTTGGATTTATGGAACATAAATTGGATTATATGTTTTCAATAGAAGGGGAAGTTTTATTAAAATGAAATTTTTCTTTGAAATTCATTATGCTTTGGTTTTAAATAAAAGTTTAGTTTTATTGAAGTGGTTTATTTTGGAAGTGGAAATATTTTCCATAAATGGTTTTGGTGTGAATTCATGTTTAGTAGTGCCTTAATAGGGAACTATTACCATTGGGGTATAAGGTATGTGACCCTAGATCGAGGTCGTGTGTCATTGGGACACACGGTAATTGGACGAGAGACCGATCAAGATTATGGAACTGTCAAACGAAGCATGCATGCGTGGGTGTGTGGTGAACTATTGAATGGGTATGCCAAATGATAAAAAAAATTGTTTTAAGATTTGATTAGTTATTTTTTTAGAAAAATAACTTGTTGGAAATTGGTTTCTTTTTGTTTTTTTTTTCACTTGTTTGCAAATGGTTTTTTGGAACTTGTTTATATTTGGTTATAAACTATTTTGGTAAATTATTTTATATAAACAGTTTTATATAAATGTGGCTAAATTTTATATCCTAGACGAATGAGTAGGGAATTCATTAGGGAAAACCTACTGAGTTTTATACTCACCCTTGCTTTGGAACATTGGTTCTTTTGTATATTCTATCATCCAGGACAGGGGCAAAGGTAATGTTTCCCATGTTTTTAGCACTACCTCCGGATATTTGGGTTGTTTGGTAATTTTAGAGCTTGGATCTTGCGGATATGAAGTTTTATAGTCTCTTGAGAGTCTTGAGTTGTTTATCCACTGTTTACATTGATACTGGATTATTCTTTCGATGTTGCACACTTTGATGTGGTTTTGAGATACATGAAGTTGTTTAGTGGTATTTCTTTTGTTCATGCATCATTTAGTGAATGGTTTGTTTATGGTTTGATGGTTTACTGGTTTATTTCTTAAGGGGTAAATCATACCCCATTTGTATTTTAAACACTTTGGAATTTATTTCTATCGTTTGGCGTCTTGGGGGTGTCTCTTAAGTTCATGTAATGACTCCTTACGCTCTCAAGTCAGTGAGGATGAGTGGGTCATTAAAAAGACCCACATGACTAAATTCTTAAATGCACAACTAGAACTAAGTAATTTATTTGGGGAACGTTTTTATGATATAATACAATTAAGGGTGTGTTAAATATTGAATGAAATAACTATAAATGGGTAACATTTAAATGGTATGATGGTTGTAATTTATAGAACGTTGACTCCATAAATTGGGAATGGTTTCCCATATAATTGAACTCAAATTGACAAGATGGGACCCTCATAAGTATACTTATTCATTTTATGAATTAGTACATAACCACTTAGGGTTATTCTCAATCTAATGAAAGGGTTATTTATAGTGGTTTAATCCACTTATATGGTGTTACATTTAAATGTATAGTGGAATCTTATTTAAATGATACCATTTTTTTGATAAAAGATCATTTCTATTCTTTTGGACCTTATTATTATGAGGATTTAGTTAATTAAAATTCAAATTCTAATATAAAGATTATTTTATTCAATATATTGTAATTGAATTTTTTTTAAACAATCCAAATTGTAAGGACCTTATTGATGAGTAAATGGTTAAATGAAAATTATGAGATAATTTCCCTACTATGTTTAATGGTGAAAGACAAATAAAGAACTAAGTATAGTTTTACTTAAAATTGGAACTTGATATCACTAATATATGAACTATTTTATGTTTTTAAATAAATAATTTTAAATTGCTTAAAATGAAACTATGTATTGGTTTTTATGGAAGGAAACCTCGTGTAGGGTTAACTTTTGAATTTCTATGAGAAAGAGTGTGAGTGTTTCACATAGGTCTCAGTTATCTTATGAACTTTTGTTTCCTGAACCTAAATGTTAGGTTGTAGAGCCTAGTAAAATTTTATGTGTAAATATAGTTTGTAAATTATAATCCTTATATTAAAATGAATTTTTAATCATGTTGTAGTACCCTTGGGGATGATAAATCAATAGATCCCTGAGCTGAGTTTCTAAGCATGGTGAGTGTTGTCTGTTTAATCTAGTTGAGCCAGGTAGAACTCTTGTTGATAAAACAATACCGTAGGTAGATGGGTGGTTTTCATGAAAGTTTAACTTGAGGGAGAATTACCATATATGAATAATCAGTGAATGTTAGCTCTTTTACCTTCTATATTAGCATTCTACCATTTTAGTGAGCACTCCCCTATTTGGATACACATAAATGATCAGGGATAGGTATCTCGTTGCATAGAAGGTGATGTCGTTATGCCTATGTTGGTATATTTTGACCCATTAAGTTTGATTCTTCTTTGCCTATTTCAGATTAACCTCTTCTTAGAGAGTGTTTTTAGGTGCATTATATGTTGTGTAATAAATTTCCTTAAATGTGATATGGATATCGTTCAAAATTAATTTGGTCAAGGTGGAAGAGACCTTTGACTTAGGTTGGATATGTTATATTTGTTCAATGGCAACCAGTGAGAGAGGTTTCCCTAGGGTTATGGTATCCTTAATGAAAATTATCTTAGTTTTATGCAAATTTCTAGATGGATTCATGGTAGGTGATCAAGTATTTTTATTAAGTAATGGTGATGACTTTTCTTTTGAAAATCACCATGAGTTGTTATTTATTTAAACTAGTTTCAATGGGAAGGACTATTAGTGTGACTAGCCCAGTTGACCAATAGTGGTTGTGTATTTGATATTTCTTCTCAAAAATGATGATATGAGGTGGTTCATTGTTCGGTAGATGGTGGCACTGTAACACCCCGATATTTTATGAAAAATATTCTTTTTAATTTCATTAATGTCTTGTGTTGTACGCTACACCAAAAATAGCTTGCATGACATGCAACCCTGACTTGGCTTGCATTACACGCAATCACGACCTTCCTCGATAGCGTGTGTTGTTCGCAATACCGGGTGTTACTAAACAACAATATATTATTATAATATTATTATGAACTATCCATTATGAATAATATTAACTAAATTTTGAATTTTATAACATTATTATTCATCTTACACATTTTGTAGAACATGGTATAAGAACAAATTAAATTTTTCAGGTAAAATAAGTATTTTTCAAAAAAATGCAGTTTTGTCGCCTTTTGATGGCGCACCCACTTTAAATCAAGTTTTTTACATTTTTATAAGTTCAATTTTACAAAATAAAATTATTATTTGGAATCAGGATATAAAATTTTTCCTTGGATAAATTTTTCATATTATTCTGACAACTTTTATATTTTAATGAATAGTAAAAACATGCTATATTGTAATTAAAAACAACTTTTTTTCATCATAATAACTTATGTGAATAAATTATAATATTGAATGGTTTAAAATTATAAATAGAATATAATTTTATAAAATTTAATATAATTTATTTCATTACCTTGATTTTACATTGAATTTGTAGGTTAAATAAATTCAATCTTTTGCAATGTTTTAAACAAAACCCTGTTTTCTTTCGACAACGGGATTAATTTTAATTTAACTTCTGCAACTTCTGTGTATTGAATTTGGAAAAATGGATTCCATATTTGGAATCAGTGGGTACAAATTATATTAATAGACAACTTTTTATTTTTGGGCTTTATGAATAGTAACAACGGTAAATTTTATTTACCATAGTTAAAGGTAAATAGGGTAATTCAAGGTTAAAAGAATATTATAATAATTCAAAATTACATTTAATCTTGTCCTAACCTTATTGGATGAGTAGTGGACGACCATGGGCATCCTTGGGTCGATTTTGGGACCCCATTGAGCCACTTGGTAGTGATAATGACAATTTGGATTAATTAATTTAATGTAAAGACAAAATTGACATTAACAAAAATCCTTTAGAAATTAATTTTTATAAGGGGTTATATAAATTATATTTTAGACTCTAAATATTAATTTGAAAGCTAAAAATATTTCCTACATAATTATATTTTTCTTATAATTTTTAGAAACCAAATAAATTAAATTATTTATGACATAATAATGATGAAGTATTTACCTCATTAATAAATTATTTAAATAAATAAGATTATAATGATTAAAATATTTTCCAAAACATGTCCATTTCTGATTGGATGATTTTATTTCGACCATTAGTTATCTTATCTTCATCTTTAATGATTTTTTGACCTTTTGAAACCGAATATAAGTTTAAAATAAAATTATATTTCCCCACTATCCAAAGGTGCCACTCTCCTCCCTTATAAAAGGGCACCTCCTCCCTCTCTTCCTCACACCAATTTTAGCCTTCAATCTCGGAAAACCCCTGCCCATTTCACTTCCACACATCCTTATAAACCTACTAGAGGCACTAGTCTTCTCAAAAGACCAACTCTAGTGTCTTAAGAGAAAGATTAAAGGAGACACTTCGAGAAAGAGGTAATACCATCTACCATTTTCTTCAAGTTCAATTCTTCTACTAATCCCTATTATTTAGTTGTTTCGATATGAGGTAATAACATCAGTATCCCTAATATACTGATATGTTATTATAAATATGAAACAACCCTATTTCACCTCTTATCCATCCTACGAAAAACGAAATCACCGCGCGTGCATACGTACGGAATACCGTCTCCACGCCGTGGTGTAATCTATTTTCCACCACCACCTTACTTGGATGGGTATATTGGTGTAAATAATAACTATATGTGATTATTGTAAATTGATATTTATTATTTAATAGTATACATACACTCCAATAAAATTTCACGATCATGGGACCGATATCATCGCTCGTGCGTACGTACGGAATACTGTCTCCACGACGCGATGAGATTCATTCTCAATGATTAACCATTAATAAATAATTATAAAGTATATATAATAAGTAATCATGAAATATATGACATAATAATGATACTTAATTTATGTATGTATATATATGTATGTCATCCAATTAATTCCATTCAATTCAACGAGGAAACAAAAACGGGATTCATGCGTACGTACGGCCTACCGTCTCCATGAACGGTGTATTTCTTTCCATTTATCGATATATTATACATGTGTATATTCTGAATATATATTATATATAAATCATGTTTTATATTCTTAAATTAGGTAAACATGATCTATGTATTCATATGAATAATTACAAGTCAAAACACGGACGACAAATGAAACGATTTTACCAAAAACACTACTTTAACATAAATTTACAATAGAACGGGTAATATAAAGTCATAAGTGAACCATATATGATATAATAACAATGAATATGATTCTTTAATAAGTCAATTACATTATTTAAATCATTATACATGAGGTTTGGATACGTATGAAGCATATCGGACCTACGGTAAGGGATAATTTTGCAAATCTCATTTTTCTCCGAGATTGCTTATTCGTAAGTATTTACCGGGGTTATTGCTATCATACATGTCCATGTTTTATAAAAATGTTTGCATGTATTTTTAAATTCCTCTTTACCCATTTTGACTTTTACCCCTTGGTATGGAAGTAATCTTTCTTTTATTTACCCTATAAGGTACTTTTTTGACTTTTTCGACAAAAGTACGAGAAGAATGTTTTTTTAATGTATACGGCCTGAAAGGATTTTTACAGTTTTATAAAGCCTTATTTTCATGAAGCTTCCTCCAAAATATTTCATGACTATTTTCAAAAAAATACTTTTCTTTTAAAATTTCATGACATTTTTTGAAAAGAAAATGATTTTGTAGAAGAAAGGATATTTTCCTCAAGAATTCATTTCAAGTGTTTTATCAAAACCATTTTTCATCTAAGATGACATTATTTCATATGTTTATGTTTCAAGTATAATGTCTCTATGATTTAAATGGTTTCAATTTTATTATTATGAAATGATATCCATTTCTTCTATATGGATTATGTGATGATGGGATGATGTTTATGAAACCCATTTTATTTATTGGGTTTTTATGAATGATGTATGTTTATTTTGTGGCACAAGTAAGAATGATTTCTTTATGAGATGGGTGGGACCTATATCTCTCTCCAATGCATTGGGTAAAGATTTATATCTCATGAGATAGAAATGGCTAGAACGGCACGTTAAACCGGTTCAGTAATACAGGACTGGAATGAGGAGTGAACTCGATTCAGAAAGGGAATTTGTCCACTAAGATGGTCTTGGTAGTAAATCCTTGGCTGCGATGGAAATAATTGCATATGCTTAATGGATGCCACAATTACATGTTTTATTCCCATGCTATTTTATCATGGTTTATGTTCCATTATGATCTATTCCTTATGTACTTCCATGTTTTATGTCGTTGCTCAAGATTTTGATGTTTAAACATTATGTTCATGTTTTTAAGTTTAAATGTATATGGTATGTTTTATTTCATCCATGCTTACCCTTACTGAGCATTTGAGCTCACCCTTTTTATGTTTTATTTTTCCCCAGGATCAAAAGAATGTTTTTAGGTAAGGAAAAAAAAGTGGAAGATCTTTATGGGAGATGTTGAAAATCTTTCACCACGATTAGAAGATTACGTTCCAAGTTTCCAAATACACTAAACTATTACGGTCCTTGTGTGTCTGTTTTTGTTATGTATTAAGTATTCCGAAAAAGTAATGTAATGTCCATGTACGTCAAGCTTCGTGTCTCTACAGTTGGTATCAGAGGAAAGGTTTAGTCAACCTTTGGAAACTAGGATGCGAAAATGTTAGTGAGATCCCTAGAGATATTTCTAAGGTATGTCTAGGGATGTACCTAAGGATAAGTATATGTATAGGATATAGTCCTAGAACTACGGTAACGATCTTAGAATTTAACCAAAGATGTTATATATTGAGGGTACTCCCCCTTTACTATGTTGTTTTCCCTAGCATGATTTTTTCCTCTCACACTATTCTTTTTGGGTTTTAGAAAATGGCTGGAAACAAGATGATTCACGATAATGGAGGATATGATGGACAATGGAATGATATTCTTCATGAGAAACCAAATGAAATGGGATTTTTAAATCCAAACATATTATTATCCCAAATCAGAAATCTCATAATATGATCAATAAACTCAAATTTGGTAAGTTTCCTGACTCGGCTAATAAGAGAAAGATGGAGTTTCATGATGATCATAGAGGAAAGAAAGTTCAATTTCCCCTATTTAAATCATGTGGGAAGAGGCATCAAGGAGAATGATTCAAAGGAACTGGAAGATTCTTTGGGTGTGGAAAAGAAGGACATAAAGCCAGTAAGTGCAAAGGAAAAGGCTCAGTTAACACCATGGATGAGGATAACGGTATTGCTATGACATCAAAAATGGTTAAATGTTTTAAATGTGGAATGTACGGGCATTATGCAAACCAATTCCCTAAGGTAAAGTCTCATGAAGAGAATCAGTATGGTCATATGGGTACTTTTTATGTTGATGATGATGAAGATACTACAAATGATATGTGAGATGAAAGAATTGTTGAAGCTCGGTCAATGGTTTAAGAAGGCAGTGGAATGATTACATGATTATCAAGTGTAATTTTGTATAAGTAATCTCATGGTACTATGGAATAAAGATACATCTAAGGATTGTTACACTGTTGTCTTTCCTATATTTTGAAAGTGTATGATTAATGGTACTAGTAACCATGAAAGGTTATTCTGATATTTTTGGAAAGTAGATGATATGCGCATAATGAAGGGATAATGAGAAAATTAAATGTTTGATAGTATTCATGAGCTCATGACTGATATAAGGAGAAGGTTATATCATGGTTTGAGTATATAGAATATTTGGATTTTGGTATGTAAAAAGAGTTAACTTTTGACAGCATTCATGTTTTCACTAAGATTCAATGGGTATTCATTTTTCAAGAGAATACATGATTAAGGCCTTCAAATGTTTGGAATGTGACCAACAAGACATACTTATGATATATGGGGATCAACGATGGAATTAACATTCTTGTTATATGAAATATATGGTAATCGTTTTCACTATAATATGAGAGTGGACTGCAGTATTATGGATAAGCCTAAAGATTGGAATGGATTATGTTAGACATAAGTTAGTATTGTTTAAGGATAGAAGTTTTTTTCGATATTATTTATGGGATGTTATAGTAATGTAGTTTTAGAAAAAGGAAAACCTGCAGGACGGGCGACAACCCATCGTGTCGGACAAGGCTATGGGAATCGAACCCACAACCGAAGTGCGACTGGACTTTATTGCCTACCACTGGCCTACTGGAAATCCCTATTTAGTAGAAACTAGTTTTATTATATTAAGCAGTATGATATATGAAGTATAAGTCCATTTTAGAAACTATATATGATTAATCTCACTATTTATGGACTTATGTATTTTTGATAACTTTTATAACCTTTTGTTTGAGACAGATGGAATGACCCATCATTATATCACATGATCTGCTAACACTTAACGAATGAAAAATTCAACTTTATTTTTTTAAGAGATGAAGTGGAAATTGTCCAAAGAATGAACAATAGTGAGACTGTACCAAAATCACGAAAGTATTTCTTCTAATTCCAATTTCATCAACTTTAGGGAAATGATCTTGAAAACCAAAAATGTTGTCCTATCTCCCTTATATCCGATGAATCAGATGGTACCTTAGATCATCACAAATCTATGGCTTTGTGATTGATGGCTTTTTCATAGCCATGTTCTCTACCACTCTCCATCAGAACATGATGGTCAGATTTCTCCTCCATATCCATATTTTCACCTATTTTCTCCTATGTGGAAACCCAGTGATGAGTTATTTGGGTATCTGTTATGTTTCTAACATTCTTTTTTTAAATGAAGTTTTATTATTCCTTTTTACGATGTGGGTTTCTATTAAAGAAACTTTCGAGTTGTAAACCATTTATAACCCCAATGAATTTCGAGGGTGAAATTCATTTTAAGGGGGGTAGAATGTAACACCCCGAGATTTTAGGAAAAATATTATTTTTAATTTCATTAATGTCTTGTGTTGTACGCTACACCAAAAGGATCTTTCACGACATGCAACCCTGACTTGGCTTGCATTACACGCAATCGCGACCTTCCTCGATAGCGTGTGTTGTACACAATACCGGGTGTTACTAAACAACGATATATTATTATAATATTATTATGAACTAGCTGTTATGAATAGTATTAACTAAATTTTTAATTTTATAACATTATTATTCATCTTACACATTTTCTATAACATGGTATAAGAACAAAATAAATTTTTCGGATAAAATAAGTATTTTTCAAAAATTGCAGTTTTGCCGCCTTGTGATGGCGCACCCACATTAAATCTAGTTTTTGACATGTTTATAAGTTCAATTTTAAAAAATAAAAAAAAATATTTTGAATCAGGATATAAAATTTTACCTTGGATAAATTTTTCATATTATTCTGACAACTTTTATATTTTATTGAATAGTAAAAACACGCTATATTTTAATTAAAAAAAACTTTTTTCATCGTAATAACTTATGTGATTAAATTATAATATTGAATGGTTTAAAATTATAAATAGAATATATTTTTTTACCATTTAATATAATGTATGTCATTAGCCTTGATTTTACATTGAATTTGTAGATTAAATAAATTCAATCTTTTGCAATGTTTTAAACAAAAACCCGTTTTCTTACAACAACGGGATTAATTTTAATTTAATTTCTGCAACTTCTGTGTAATGAATTTGGAAAAATGGATTCCATATTTGGAATCAGTGGGTCTAAATTATATTAATAGACTACTTTTTATTTTTGGGATTTATGAATAGTAACAACGGTAAATTTTATTTACCATAGTTAAAGGTAAATAGGGTAATTCAAGGTTAAAAGAATATTATAATAATTCAAAATTACATTTACACTTTTCCTAACCTTATTGGATGAGTAGTGGACGACTATGGGTATCCTTGGGTCGATTTTGGGACCCCATTGAGCCACTTGGTAGTGACAATGACAATTTGGATTAATTAATTTAATGTAAAGACAAAATTGACATTAACAAAAATCCTATAGTAATTAATTTTTATAAGGGGTCATATAAATTATATTTTAGACTATAAATATTAAATGGAAAGATAAAAATATTTCCTATTTAAAAATATTTTTTTATAATTTTTAGACACCAAATAAATTAAGTTATTTATGACATAATAATGATGAAGTATTTACCTCATTAATAAATTATTTAAATATATAAGATTATAACGATTAAAATATTTTCCAAAACATGTCCAATTATGATTGGATGATTTTATTTTGACCATTAGTCATCTTATCTTCATCTTTAATGATTTTTGGACCTTTTGAAACTGAAGATAAGTTTAAAATAAAATAATATTTCCACACTTTCCAAAGGTGCCCCTCTCCTCCCTTATAAAAGGGCACATCATCCCTCTCTTCCTCACACCAATTTGAGCCTTCAAGATCAGCCAAACTCTGCCCATTTCACTTCCACACTTCCTTATAAACCTACTAGAGGTACTGATCTTCTCAAAAGACCAACTCTAGTGCCTTAAAATAAATTTTAAAGGAGACACTTCGAGAAAGAGGTAATACCTTCTACCATTTTCTTCAAGTTCCATTATTCTTCTACTCCCTCTTAATTAGTTGTTTAATTATGAGGTAATAACATCAGTATCCCTAATATACTGATATGTTATTATAAATATGAAACAACCATATTTCACCTCTTATCCATCCAACGGAAAACGAAATCACCGTGCGTGCGTACGTACGGAATACCGTCTCCACGCCATGGTGTAATCTATTTTCCACCACCACCTTACTTGGATGGGTATAATGGTGTAAATAATAACTATATATGATTATTGTAAAGTGATATTGATTCTGTAATAGTATACATACAATCCAATAAAATTCCATGATCATGTGAACGATATCATCGCTCGTGCGTACGTACGGAATACCGTCTCCACGACGCGATGAGATTCATTCTCAATGATTAACCATTCATAAATGATTATAAAGTATATATAATAAGTAATCATGAAATATATGACATAATAATGATACTGGATTTATGTATATATATATGTATGTCATCCAATTAATTCCATTCAATTCAATGATGAAAAGAAAACAGCGTTCATGCGTACGTACGGTCTACCGTCTCCATGAACGGTGTATTTCATTCCATTTATCGATCTATTATACATATGTATATTATGAATATATATTATATATAAATAATGTTTTATATTATGTAATTAAGTAATCATGATCTAATTAATCATATGAATAATTACAAGTCAAAACACCGACGACAAATGAAACGATTTTACCTAAAATGCTACTTTAACATAAATTTACAAAAGAACGGGTAATATAAAGTCATAAGTGAACCATATATGATATAATTACAATGAATATGATTCTGTAATAAGTCAATTACATTATTTAAATCATTATACCGGAGGTTTGGACACGTACAAAGCATATCGGACCTACGGTAAGGGATAATTTTGCAAATCTCATTTTTATCTGAGATTGATTATTCTTAAGTATTTTCTGGGGTTATTGCTATCATCCATTTCCATGTTTTATAAAAATGTATGCATGTATGTTTAAAGTCCTTTTTACCCATTTTTACTTTCACCCCTTGGTATGGAAGGAATATTTCTTTTATTTACCCTACAAGGTACTTTTTTGACTTTTCCGACAAAAGTACGAGAAGAATGTTTTTTAACGTATACGGCATGAAAGGATTTTTACAGTTTTATAAAGCCTTATTTTCATAAATCTTACTCCAAAATATTTCATGACTATTTTCAACAAAATCCTTTCTTTTAAAATTTCATGACATTTTGTGAAAAGAAAATGATTTTGAAGAGGAAAGGATATTTTCCTCTAGAATTCATTTCAAGTGTTTTATCAAAACCATTTTTCATCTAAGATGACATTATTTCATATGTGTATGTTTCAAGTATAATGTATCTATGATTTAAATGGTTTCACTTTTCTTATTATGAAATGATATCTATTTCTTTTATATGTATTATGTGATGATGGGATGATTTTTATGAAACCCATTTTATTTATTAGGTTTTTATGAATGATATATGTTTATTTTATGGTACAAGTAAGAATTATTTCTTTATGAGATGGGTGGGATCTATATCTCCCTCCAATTCGTTGGGTAAAGATTTATATCTCATGATATAGACATGGCTGGAACGGAAGGTTAAACCTGTTCAGTAATACAGGACTGGAACGAGGAGTGAACTCGATTCAGAAAGGGACTTTGTCCACTAAGATGGTCTTGGCAGCAATGCCTTGGCTACTATGGAAATCATTACATGTGCTTAATGGATTCCACAATTACATGTTTTATTCCCATGATATTTTATCATGGTTTATGTTCCATTATGATCTATGCCTTATGTACTTCCATGTTTTCTGTCGTTGCTCAAGATTTTGATGTTTAAACATTATGTTCATGTTTTTAAGTTCAAATGTATATGGTATGTTTTATTTTATCCATGTTTACCATTACTGATCATTTTATCTCACCCTTTTTATGTTTTATTTTTCCCTTTATGGGAGATGTTGAAGATCTTTCACCACAATTAGAAGATTATGTTCCAAGTTTCCAAAGACACTAAACTATTACGATCCTTGTGTGTATTGTTTTGTTATGTATTAAGTATTCCACAAAAGTAATGTAATGTCCATGTACGTCAAGCTTCAGGTCTCTACAGGAATAGTTAAGATGGTTGATTTGAAAGAAGAGTTCCAAGGGAACTCCTGATGTACTAAATACCGACATTTAATATAGCACATTCGGTTTGACCTTGTTTATGGATGACTCATGGGGGCATGATTTGGGTCTGGATCCATGTGGTATGACATGTACACTTTTTGTTCATGGTAACTTTAGATCAAACCTATTGAACAAGGAATGTATTTATAATTTAACATCAATGAATGGTCGAGTAAGGTTTGAGGATCAATGGTTTCAAAATATAATGTTTGTAGGTACGGTTACCCTTATCTTAGTTAAATTAAAGGGTATGTTCCTAGGATGAGGGATAAACTAGAAATATACCAGGTTACATGATACCATTGACCCATGAATGGACCAAAACACACATAGTCACGAGATGTGGTGTTAGCGGTTAATTAAAGAAAATGTAACTTGTTTGAAGTGAGTGTGGCTTTGGAGAGCTATACACACACCTATTAATGGAATATCGATGTTCTTCTTATTAAACTGAATCATTACCAATATATTGACATCACCCTAAGTACACTGAAAGAGCATTTTTTATACATCAGGATACTTTTTTGAATAGATATTATGATTTGATGAAAATAATCCTTAAGAGTTGCATTAAAGGAGAAGTTTTAAGATAATAAAAATAGTGTGTAGTATATCATTAGTTTTTATTATTAAAGTTAATATTTCTCCATTATAACTATTCTCTATAAACAAGAATGGGTGATAGTTGATGTTTATGTTAAAACTAAGTATGAGAGGGCTCCTATCCTTTCTAGTTTTTACATCCACAGAGGATAGGGTATGGGTTGTGTTGATCATTTTTCTATTCGTTGATGTGATGAAAAGGATTATCCTAAGGTGGGGAGTGGGATGTCAATATCTGGAGGGAATCCTTCATAATAGTAGGTTCATATAATCTTGAGACTAGTTGTATGATGGTCGTTATGGTTCTCAGAAGATGTTTGATGAATGGTATTGTCTCGGTTGAATTCCTCAGAAATTCTAAGTATGATTCGATAATGGATTGGGTTAAATCCAAAGGTGGGTGTTAATCTTGGAGTATCTATTGAAGATACAGGTATTTTGGATCAGGATAATTTTGGTTCTAACCATATAGCAAGATTATGTTTTTTCTTGGGAGATGGTTTGTCTGGGAGATGTCATCGAAAGTTGGGTACATGCTTCAGTGAGCATCCTCAGAATGATCTTGTTACACCTTAAGATAAAGGATTTAGAATATACATTAGTGGTGTTTTTTCCATATGATTTGAGAATTTCTAGAAGTTAGAGGACCATAAATATATCAACTTGAGTTCTCTTAGTTAGTGGGATGTGGATGGTGAGGAATCCCATCGGGCACACTGTCAAGACAGGACAAGTGAAACTTAAGGTATCTGTTAGTCCTTTTCAAAGAAAATTCAAAGTGACCAATTTGATCTTGGTCAACTGGGGATTGATCCACTTGATAAATATTAGACCAAGGTAAGTTCCCTCATATGAAATCTAATATATATGCGGTAAGTGTCGTTAGGATGATATGGTTGTTCTTCGGCAGGAAATTCCAACAGTGTGTGTATCATAACTTAGAATTGACCATTGGGAATCTAGAACCTGTGGTGGAAAGCACAATAAGATAGTTGATAAAAGATAAAATAACATGATTTTTTCCTAGGTTATGCTGTATTGGGTAAGCACTATCTCAATAATTCAACTTGGGATACAATCATTGACTCGAGTTTAATGGTTCAAGTACTGTATGATTAAAGTAGCGCTTGAAAGAGTATTGGGAATTTGGAAATTCAATGCATCAATTTGAATGGTAATTATCGACATGAGTAGGTTGGGTGATGTTTTCATAATTTACCCAATACTTATTAGATATGATAAGTTCTATAGTGGGGAGATTCTAATATCCTCTGTTTTGAATCGGTTAGAAATTCCAAGAGAATTCAAAATTTTCATTTTATAGATAGGATAAATCATAAATTAGGCCTTGGAATATAAATTAAATTATAGGAACACATAAATGTGTTGTTTTTGGATTATATTTAAGGGTATAGAGTGTTCTTTGGAGTTCAAATGAGTTTTGGGAGCACCATGCCCCAACACACTCACTTTCTAAGAGAAACACATAGGGTGCAGTGTTTATTTAAACTATGCGGCCCCTCAGATGAAATTGTGGTATCCTGTAAGGTGTTTCTCATGGTTTTATAAACCATTAAAGGTGGTTTTATTGGTTGTGTGGAATTTCTATTGTAAAATTCAATGTTAGGTGCATGAGATGTGAATGGTTCTCTAAACCATGTGCCTATCCACATGGTTGGTCCCACTTAAACAGCATCACTGCATGATTGGCACACAGCTATCTAAAACTGTGTGCCAAAACTTGTGGTCTATATAACATGAACAATACGATTCACACTTTTGGAACACAGTTAAATAAAACCATGTAGACTATCCAAGTGCCTCATTAAAGAGAGGTAAAATTATTGTTTTCCCCTCGATCCTAATTTCATTCTTCATCCACTTTCTCCCTCTTTTCTCCCACGCTCAGAAAACTTGAGTTCCCCTATCCTCCTTCTCTAGGATTTTATTTATCTCCCCCTTGTGATATTAAAATATCTTATCATCATTTTCATTGGATCCATATCAGTAATTTCATTTTCCATTTCTATATGAAATGTTAATTCTCTGTGAGCTAATTCACCCTATTTTTATGGACTTTTTCTAATATTATTTTTTCTCTCATTCTTTCTCAAATAAAGGCCTAGTATTGAATAATGGGACCTTCATAATAACAAGTTAGTTGATTTAGTTGATTTTTTCTAAAGTCTCTCCCATTAATATTATATTTTCATTGTGATACGTGCCAGAATTTCCTTGGGTTGATCCTAAATATTAAAGTTCCAAAAATTAAATGCCTATACCACTATTGTGATGTTACATAGACCAATTATCATGGTTGGAGGTTAAATACCTCAACCTGAGCCACAAAATAGTTCTGTTTTGATTTAAATTTTCTAGGTGACTATAGTTTCACAAATTCCAATCCACCCCTATGGGTGTGTTGTGTGTACCATTACTAGTAGAATGCCCAAATGAATTAAATGTTTAGATAACCGTCTTTGGATTATCTAGTTTTCCTTATAATTTGTGTTGAAAATAATTCAATGTTAAAAATAATTGAATTTTTTTAATAGTTATTATAGAATGACTAATTTATTTAAATAGATTTGTTAAACAACAAGGGCATGAATTTGGTCAAACCGTAGAAAGTATATGTAAATGATCGACCATTCTTATGGTAAATTGAAGTGATTAATGGAATAAAATGACTCACTAGGTGGGTTGGGCATAATATTTCATACCCCTTGGTCCATGAATTTTCATTATGAACTTTTCCAATTGAATTTTTATAATGTAGTGTGGTATGTATCTCAACATGTCTTCTGATTAATTATTAAATTCATATCCCTAGTTAAATATGATACTTAGGCATGGAGTCCCTTATTAAATTTGATACTCTAGAATGAAGTCCCTTGTATATGATACTTGGCAATGGAATCCCTTATTAAATGTGACACTCAGGCTTGACGTCCCTTATATTAGGATAATTGTTCATGTATTCCCTGGGCATGGAATCTCTTATATTATGACGCTCAAGCATGGCATCCCTGGGTATGAAATCATATATATTATGATACTCAAGAATTGTACCCCTAGACATGGAATCACATATATTATGATTCGCAAGTATGGAATCCATGGGCATGGAATCCATAATTTTTATTCATTTGAGATCATTGGTAATGAAATCCCTTATTAAAATGTGTAACTTATTTTATAATTATGTGGACGCATGGGTGCTAATCCATGGGTCCTTATCAGTGAACATATATCTATGCATATATGGATGTTTTTGTGTGTTTGTGTATCTATATACATTATGAAAATTACCCAGAGACATATACATCTTAGAACGAAGTAGGTATTGTCGGCCATATGTCCTTGAGGAACCTAATCCAATAGTTTTTCATTAGCATTTACTATACTTCATTACTTTTATTATAATTTCACACTGTTGAATTTTATACTCATAGAATGGATATGAATTATAAACCATTGGTGGTGGATTACTAAGTATATCTTACACCTTGTTCAGGTTGTTGATTAGTAACCAACTAGATCATGCACTGAATCTAGGTTGGTACCATGGATTATGATGTGTATTGTTATTCTTTTACAAGGGATATCGGGATCACATAATTAAACTAGAGCTCAATATTCTCATAGAGATAGCCCTTGGGGGATTTTTTTTCTTTTCCTTGTATATTGTATCACTTATTTTATGTTTGATTATTGTTCATTATAGTAGTTTCATCTATGTTCATTTGTTCATTTATTATTAATTATAAGTTTTTATTATATTCCAATACTCTTAATTTTTTATTTATTGTTTTGTATTTATTTTTAATACAAAGGGAATCATCTTCTCATCGTACCATCTTTATACCCACACTTCTAGTTGACAACATATGGTGTATGGGTAGGCACACTTGAGGCTATGTGATTAGTCATCTTAGGGAACCATTTTAAAGGCTTATAGGTTGGGACGTTACATATAAATTCTTCCATCATTTGGTTTTTCTTATGTTGAATGTATAACTATTCTGTAAATAATTTTATTTGGACTTTTAAGTTTACAACACCTTCAGTTTGAACCTATTTTTCTTCTTCATACACATTTCCTTCAATTGTTTCCATCATAACAACTTCCAAATATGATATAAATTCAAATTCACCAACTTCATGGTACATCTCACCTTATTCTTTTTATTTTCTCAATAGTTTTTTCCACTATAATTTCTTTTTTAGTTGAATTTATTGATTTAAAGTTAGACTTGGAGGAAAATTCATTATGGTGTTGATGATACATCATCTTAAGATCTGTTATCCTCATTCCTTGTGAATCTTGTTGAGATATTTCCAAACATCCCAGAATTAAAACAATACAATGTCATTTTACCATCATAATTACATTTACCTTAGTTGAATTTTCTAGTGAAGAGTGATATAAATTCAAAACTAATATCAATATCATCACTTATAACTTCTTCAATATCAATATTCCCTATTTATTTGAATTTAATGATTGGCCCAGTGTACTCTCTAGTTTTACATGTATTTCATAAGACACCATTTTGTTGTAAAGATCATAAAGAGACATATTTGTCGGTTCATGTTCTTTAAGGGTTGAAACTTTGGAATTATATAAGAGTGGAAATATTCTGATAATGGTTTTTGTGACATTAACATCTTTAAATTGATCACCAAGTTCTATGATATATTCTAAAACATTAGTGGGTCGATTAATGGAAGCATCAATGTTATAATTTGGGATCATTTTCATGACATTGAAATTGTTTTACAGTACTTCAAACTTAGCTTCCTTCACCTTGTTATCCCCTTCATAGATGTTTTTTATCTTGTCCTAAATAGATTTTTTTTATGTAAAAACCATTAATTTATTGTATATATATTTGGATAAGACTCTGGATAGATTATTTTTATCCCTTTCATCATCATCAAACAATTTATTGTTTGCATCAATCATAGAAATTCAGGTTGTATTGTTCACTACAACAAAACTGGCTATTAGCGGCAGTTGTTTTTATATAGCGGTGGTTTAAACCGCCGCTATATAGTTTGGCGGTGGTTTACAGAAACCGCCGCTAAACTGGGCATCGGCAATATATTAGCGGTGGTTTTTTCCATTTCGTGGTAGTTTAAGGGAAGCGTCGTAGATGCCTCATTTCATGGAAGTTTTCTTGACTTTAGCGGCGGTTTGACGGGTGCCAGATATTTTTTTATTCGAGGAGGTTTTAACCACCGCGATATTTAGGCATTTGATGCGTCTCTGTCGTGGTAGTGAAAACTGCCGCTAAATATAAACCGATTACATTTCGCGGCAGTTTTAACCGCCGCTAATGTTTTACCAGTAAATCCTTAGTGACGGTTATAACCACCCCGAAATGCTGACCAGTAAAGCATTAGCGGCAGTTAAAACCACCATGAAATTCTGACCAGAAAAAAAATTGTAGTTTTTCTTCTACTTCCCCACTGCCCTGAAAAAAAAATCAAACCAGAAAATGGAACAGGATACATCATACAATCAAAAAAAATGTTATTTCTAACTTGGTATCCCCAACATGATGAAACAGGAGATAAGAGGACCTCCATAGCTACTGGCAGCAAAGTAGATAAGAGGACCTTTTCAAATGAAACTACTATTTTTGTAATTTGGTAACAAAGGAGTAGGATCCTAATCATCCATAGATAAACATGTGAGGGTCCAAGAACACCAATATGAAGTAGATCAAGATCATAGACCAGATATTCATTTCCCAATCACCTTAGGTGTTGCTTCTTTTTGGATGCCCTTTTGTGGGTGATATAGGTTTCTTTCTATGGATATCATCTTATATATACTTAATCTTGTTTGATTATCTCTCATGTCACTATGATAATTTTATGATAGGTCTATGGAATTTTGGTTGGGATATGTTCATACCCTGTAGTGCCCACCGGGGTAGACCGATGACCTTTAGTTGGAACGGGGGTACGGTCCCGATCTGGTTGTCCATATAACATGGGATTTGGACTATGACCCTCTTGAATGGGAGAAAATATGTGTATCTTCTCTCAATGTCCCCATATTGTGTTAATGAGTCACCCAAATTATGTTATAATAGTTGTGTGTCTTCCCTTTAACCATTTTTTGAATATTCTAGGTGACTTTAGTGACCAGAACATGTATATTTTCTTATTCTATTATTGGTGAATGTGTATGGGCCTGATCTTTTCCTCCATTTCATATAGGTATATACTGATGTTAATCAGGTTAGTGGGAAAGGATATGGGTATTCCCTATATTTTTTACCAAAATATTCTTGGTGATTTCTTTGAATAATACCAAATTATACCGACAAGCCTAGTAAATGTGGGAAAATGTGTCCTCTTGCTCATAGTTTGCCACCATATTTAGTTAGTGGGATTCTTTGGAGGGTATAGATGTAGGGACATGTTCTTGGTTGATTTTTCACTACCCTCAGTGGGTATTCCTGACTACCTAGGTTTGGGAGACTTAGGTCAGACTCCCGAGGTAAACACACACATCATATAGAGGTTTTATTGCTTTGTAGAATTGGTGATGGTGATTGCTATAAGGAGCCCTTTGGAGGGTCCCTTATTCTATCTAGATGAGTCCATCAATGACCTCTTGATCAACCTCCCTAGATAAGGTAGAAACATTTTATTTCCTTCTAGGGATATGACCATGAAATGGTTTGAGATGGAAACTATTTACAAAAAATTAAGATCCACTAGTCATTGTCAGGTAGACATCTAGTAGGGATTTTTGAGATGAATGGATTTTTTAGCTTACTCTGAAAATGGAAAGGTACCATTTAGATGTGACTCCCAAACTAGTGAATTTGAGACCCAATGTTGAGGGTGAAAGGTTGATAATATCCCTAGTTTTAAATAAGGATCCAACTTGTGCAGTAGTCGAATCATATGTGTTCTTAAAGTAGTAAAATGTCATTTGAATCAAAGGGGGTTCTAGTTTAAAGTGCTAGAATACTTATGAGAAACATTTACAAGAAATACTCATGAAATCATCATATTAATAAATAAACACATGTATAATCAATTGTATCGGATCCATGTTTGTCCACATTTCATATTTTGAGAGAGAAAAAGGTGCCTAACATGTGGGTGACACATGCATTTTGTTTAAGGTTCCATTTTAGGTTCACCATTTTTGTTTACAACTACTTTTATTGGTGAGTATATGATTCGTATAACATGATTAGGCTAAACCACATTCCCATCATCCTCTTATGCTTGGTCTCTATACTGCATACTTGGGTTCCAATTTATATAACCAGAATAAAATAACAAAAGGATCATCCAAAATCTCGACTACCAATTCAAAAACAGGCCTAAATGGAATGATATATACCAAACTAGAGAAATCAAGACATAGAATTAAACATCACAAATCAAAAAAATGCATAGAAGGAAACATGAGAAATCAAGAAAATGTTAGGATATGGAAATGTTTGGTGGAAACTATCTTCCATACATGTTACATATACAAACCAACCTTTCTCATATTTTTTCAACACATCAACAATACTACTAATCATGGTCTGATGATGTATCGTCACCCTCTCCACCTCCATCTCAACTACCTGCTGCCACCTGTAACAACATTATATTGAAAATTAAATATTGTTGCATATTAATAATTAAACTTAAAACCAATAAAAGTTTACAAACTAAATGGTTTTGAGTTTTTGTGATTTACCTTCTCACCACTACTCGATGCACCACCAGCGGGGGCATATCTACTCATATACTGATATATATTAGTCAACGCTTTCTGCATAGTGGATATCTGATCCCCCCTGGTCTTGAACTGTGGCTCATAGAGAAGACATCTCCCTCTGAGAATCTTCAGGTATGAAATGACTATAACCAAGAGTAGATGCAGCTGGATTCCCTGGTGGCCTGCCAAAGACCTCAGATGGTACAGGTCCCAAACCCATCCCGCTCACTCTACCAGTATGCTCCTTCCCATGGACTTTAGCAACCGGGTCATCTTGGGAGACTGAGTAGGACTGCCCTGAATTGGAATCCCATATTTATTTAATTTTTACCTATAAATAAAATATAAATATATATTAACACAGTAAAAACTGATAATAAGTTATTATAATAAAAAATTGGCTTCATACCCCAACTTCTTGGGCAGGTTCATTAATAAAACTTCCATCTATTTTTTTGTGAACATGCAGCCATAGTTCAGTTTAGGATGCTTCATTCCCTAAACTCTATGACTGCATTAAACAAAGATAAATAAACAATTCAATATGTTAAATATATAATATTGTTTTATAAATATTTATACTAATTAAAAGATTACTGATGACATTCGACTTCTAGAAAAGCTTTTTCAGCCCGCAGTGTGTGGGATGACTTGCTTTGCCTAGATTGATGCATTCTGTCTTGAGAGATCCTGAAATAAATAAAATTCAATTTAACAGTAATGTATTCAATGTCATCTCCTCTTCATATACATGTATAAATATAAAATGAGGATAATATAATAATATATATTGCAATACCATCTGCTTCTCATCATGATGTCTATCAACAAAAACATTCCACTGTTCTTTCGTTACCCCACTAGGTAGATTCTCATACATTTTCCGCATGGTCAACGAAGTATCGTTGAGATCACACCACAAACTCCATTTGAAATCTTTCCATTTTTTACCAAGATTTTTCAATGTTCACTTCTGTGCTATCACATCAGCAACGGTAAAGTGGAAGAACATCTCTATACCGAAATTCATTTTGAACATATTAGTAACATGACATTCAATTAAACCATGAAGTAATAAAATTACCTTTATTTGAGAATCAAAAACTTTATTTTTATAGTTTGGAGGCATATACCTCCAATCATAAAATGAAATAGGCATAGAAATGGGCTCCGCTACCAGCTGACCTATAATCTGGCCAAGTAACCCCGCAGCGGCATCCGTCGGGACCCCATAAGAATCAAATGGCATGACTATCTTCTCACCATTCATGTTCCAAACATCTGAACTTTTTATGTGTTTTTCCATGGTTTCATTTTTTCATATTCAATGATCAAACAATTAGTATAAACAAATGCAATAAATGTATTTAATTAAAATTTGTACCTATGACTGTGACCCTCCAGAATGTCTGTGATGAACTGGAAGGGGCGTGTCACCACCCCACTGCGGAGGCTCTTGTAGGGGGAGTCGATGACTCATCCTCTAATGAGACATCCACATATAGTGTCGGAGATGGTGTAGGGGGAGATGGTGCATGGGTGTAGGCAGTTAGTTCCTCAGATGCCATAGGGACAGACGGATCGTCATCTGTCGTAGAACTAGATGAAATAGTGTACCGCTTCTTCCTTGGCATTCCTGTCATTTAATCAAATAAAATTAAGTTAAGAATATATATTTCAAAAAAAATTATGCAGAAAAAAAAATTAAAATGATAATATATGTCCCGTACTAACAAACAAAATATATATAACAATGATAATGAATGACTACAGAAATGAAACAAGTGGTTGCTGAATGAATAAATAATTGTACATACAATCATTTTCCCCTTCAATAATGTCGGTTTCCTACTCCATTACTTCATCCACTTCATTCATCCTTGCTATACTAATATTTTCAATATCATGATGGACAAATAAATCTGCTTCCTATTGTTGATGAAATTCAATTGCAGAGGTCAAATCTTCCACTTCATCACCCATATCATACAAATATCTTTGTATTACGTGAGTAACTACACTCCACCCTTCATCCAAAACATCATTCACATAATATACCATTTTTTCTTGGGATTCTAAGATATATGGATCATGCAGTTCACGATCACCAACATCCATCAAGCGAGAGAAGATTACAGAAGTAATTTACAAGGAATCTATTTAAACCCCTCTGATAATATCGACCCATTTGCATTTGAATAAAACAATAGAAAAATGCTCGTGGTAGTTTAATTAAATAATATCATGCAGCTTTCAATTTTATCCCACTTCAGGAAATGTAAATATACCACTATTATGTGTTTTCAAACCCACTTCTCGATCGACTGTATGAAATCTAAAGCCATTCACATTATAAGCGTCAAACTTTCTAACTTGTTTTATAGGACCTCTAGCAAGAAACTTAAAATCCTCTGACAAGTCTTCTCAAGTATCAGTATTCATGATCTGAAAAAAGAAATATAATTTAGTAGATTTATAAATTGTATGTGTCAAACTAATATTTGTATTTATTGCAATATTTATAAACTTACACGTCGTGCAAACCATTCTACCAGCTCTTTATTCACAGCTTTCATTATTTATTTCTCATTTCGTGTTTGGTCTCTCATTTGTCTCTTTGTTTGTATCCTCAACTCTTCAATAAATGGATATACAATTTCACTATTCAGTAGCACATATCTATGTGTTTGTAATAATTCCAATTCTGTCAGTGTCACATATGAGGTCCTCCCAACTGATCGGCTAATAGCAGGAAATATTTTTGATTTCTGATGCATTTGAGATTGAGTTGATGTTTCATCAACATGTCCAACTCGATTAAATCTTTTCTCAATATTATCCAAATATCTGGAACAAAAGGTGAGACACTCCTCGGCCAAATAGCCTTCAGCAATATAGCCTTCTGGTTGAGCTTTATTTATCACGTATGATTTCAAATTCCCAAGATATTTGTGAAATAAAATAATAATATTATGCATTTATTTAAATGCCAAAAATTGTTTACTTAACTGGAAACATGTAAATAAAATACCTCTCAATTGGATACATCCATCGATAATGAACGGGGCCTCCTAATTTAGCTTCTTCAACCAAATACATAGTTAAATGCATCATGACAGTAAAAAACGATGGAGTAAAGATCATCTCCATTACACAAAGGGTCAATAAAAACCTATCCTAGAGGTTGTCAAGCTGAAATGGATGTAGATATTTCGCACATAATTGCCTGAAAAAATTGCAGAATTGGAGTACAACAGCAGTAAATTTTGTAGGTAATAATGTATGCAATGCCAATGGTAGTAACTGTTGTAACAAAATATGCGAATAGTGACTTTTCAATCCATATAACTTACGATTATTCAAGTCAACACACCTTGAGATGTTACTCGAATACCTATCAGATACCTTCACATTCTCTAAATTTCGAAGGAACGTATCTTTATCCCTATATTTCATTGCAAAAATGGTCAGAGCATACTTTTCATTCTCATCTGGCCAGAGATCACATTTTATGTTCATTACTTGTAAGTATTTGTGAGCATTGAGATGATCCTTTTACTTTCCATGCTCATTAAGTTATGTGAAAATTGAATTATCACATACATTCTTCTCAATATGCATCACATCAAGATTGTGGCGCAACAAATTAAATTCCCAATATGGAAGTTTGAAGAATATACTTTTTTTCTTCCATTGTTGCGTTCTGATTTCACTTGACGATGAACTTCGGACTCATTTTCCGCTATCATTCAAATGATGAACCTTCCCAAATTCTGTTTTAACATTTTCAAGTTGTGTCAATATTTCAGAACTGGTTAAAAATTTTGGAGGTGTTCTATGATCAATGGAACCATTAATTTTGATTTGTTCAACTGAAATCTATGAGATGCATCAAGAAATCTTCGATGGCACAAGAATCCCCATTTTCTACTATGAGGTAGCCGTTTGGGCTCAAAATCAATGTTACAAAAGGGACAAGACAAACTCGTATATGTATTCCAACCAGATAAATTCCCAAGCCCAGGGAAGTCACTAATGGTCCATATTAAAGCAGCACGCATTTTGGACATTGTTTTATAAGAAACATCTAATGTCTCAACACCGTTGCTCCATAACTCCTGCAATTCTTCAATAAAATGCTACAGGTATACATCAATATCATTTCCAGACATTTTTTTTCTAGGAATAATCATCAAAATGATAAAATATTTTTATTGCATACACATACACGGAGGCAAATCATAAGGGATCAAAACAACTGACCAAATGCTATAACTAGTACTCAAAGTCCCAAATGGGTTTAATCCATCGGCAGCCAATCTCAATCGAACATTCCTAGGATCAGTTGAGAAATCTGGATGTAATGAATCAAATGTCTTCCACGATTGGGAATCTCATGGATGTCTCATTAACCCATCATTGTTATTATCAAAAGAATGCAACTTCATGTGTTCGACGATTTTTGATGACATGAATAATCTTTGCAATTGAGGATTCAAAGGAAAGTAACACAAAACTTTTGCAGGTGTGTTCCTTTTCTTCTTCTCCATGAAATTATGTGCAGTCAGACATCCAACATCACCCTTTAAGTGCCATCTAGAAGAAGAACATTTCTTACAATTCTGTCTACTTGAATCCACTCCCCAATAAAGCATACAATTATTGGGACACGCATGTATTTTTGTATAATTCAGACCAAGCTTGTTAACAACTTTTTTCATATCATAAAAAGATTCTGGGATTTTTTTCATCAGGAAATGCATCCCCAATCAATTCCAATAACATAGACATTTCCTTATTTGTAATTCCACATAGACATTTGATATGGTACAACTTCATCAGAAATGAAAGCCAAGAATATTTCAAACACCCACTATACAACTCTTGATTTCCATCGTCAACTAAATCATGAAACGCATTTTCCTCACTAAAGTTTTCCCTTACATTTGGCTCCACAGAATCAAGAGGAGGATCCAATTATATGTTACAATCTTGATCTACTTGTGTTACAGTCTCAAAAATATCACTTTTCACATTACAATTTGTATCACCCTCTTCTAGTTGTTCTGATATGTTTTGATGCTCGTAGTGGTGTCTTGCAGTGCCGAATGCCTCATTTATGAGGTTTTGCATTTCATTTTCCATTGTCGATGAACTTGGGACCTCATTTTGTGGATTAACATCAGTGATAAATCTTTTTGTATTTTTCGATTCTCCATGCCAAATCCAAAACAAATATTGATCAGGTAATTTCTTCAGTATTAAATGTTCATAAACTTCATCTCTCTTCAGCCATGTTCTAAATTTACATTTAGGACATGGACATCTTATTCTCCCTTCAACGGATCGATTATAAATTGCAAAATCTAAGAACTCATTCAAACCCTTAACATATTGTGGTGTGTTCCTCGGTAATGTGATCTAGCTTTTATCCATGTATATCACAATTTTCCTACACAAAAATAAAAAAATTAAAACACATAGTTACTACTAAATAGAGAAATAGTTTCATATATATGATAGTGTAAGATTACGGAAACATAATATAATAAAGATGACCCATTGATCATAAAGTATGAATAATATAATAAAGATGATACACTGACCTCATTTACCACTTACTTAGCATGCCCAGACAAACCGAACAAGTCTGGTCCCTAGAAGACAGCGTCAACACCTCATTGAGGAGCAGTAAGAATATTAGGTTACACACTTATCATAACAATGTTGATCACACATTTGTGTTGCCTCAAACAACACCCCATTGAAATTGATGTCATTGAACACACCAAAGATTCACAATTTTCATACCATTAGTACAATGGCATTACTAGAAATATTTATCCCTTATATAAAACCCTTTGATACTTATCGCAGGCTAGCTTGGGTACCTGGATTATGGGTAGCCTAGGTCAGTTCATGAAAATTGGTCATGTTTCATCGCTCTTTATGTTTTTCAATATTTTCACTATATATTTGAATTTACCTCTCTATTTTAATTTGATAATGTTTCTTATTTCCTTGAATTTGGAGAGACCTTTTTTATTCATTATATCATTAGGTTGTTAAATTTTAATTCATCCACTTAGATTTCCATAGTGGGGTTCTCATTAAAATATATTTTAAAAACTAATGAATGATGTATGTTATTATCACTTAAATATGATTTATGTTTAGTACTATAAAAATGTATCTTCAATATTTCAAACAACTCTTATTAAAAAAATCATGCAAACCATAAAATTTTTATTTGATATAATACAAAGGACATGTCCAATTTTTTACTTCAAACATTTATGTATATTTCAAGTCCTAATCTCAGTTAATTTGAAGTAATTATTTAGAAATGAATTTACAACTTTAACACAAACTATTATACTTAATTCAATCCTAATAAATTTAAAATATTTAGTAAGTGACACTAGTTCAGAACTTATGAAGATCTTTGCTAACATGTTTGAGAATCCCATGGTGATAAATAAAATGTTCTTACTAAAGATATCGTTCGGCATGAGTATGTAAGAAAATAAGATTATTGTAAATCATATTAACAACTTCCACGTGATAATAATTCAATTGGAGTTAGTTAAGGTGGATTTCAAGGATCCGGAATGGGTTTTGTTGTTACTGTCATCACCCCTTGAATCTTGGAATACAATGATCATCACTATGAGTAACTTGAGTAGAAATAATGACCTGTGTTTATAGACATTGGATATTTAATTATGAATGTTTAAATTCATTTTAAAGAGATCTAGATATGTTATACATGTATATGGTGTGAAATTAATGGGGTGATCCATATTATAGAAGGGTAATAATAAAGGAAAATTAAAGAGAATAAGGAGTAGGAGTAGTTCGGTGGAGAGTGGTCCCATGTGTTGGAATTCTGGGAAGAAAGGTAACCTCGTCAAATATAGAAATGAGTATAGAGTGAACTCTAGAAGATATACTTCTGGAAGTGGATCCTTTAATCACGTGTCAGAAGATGGGAGTTTATTGCTACTAAGTGACACTAGTTCACTTGAGTGTTATTTGATAGAATTTGGAACTTTGATTAATTGAACACCTGATAAAGGAAGTATGAATAACTACACTTCCATGAGATTCAATGGGGAGTATCTGTAAAATGATAAATCTCTAGAGATAGTTAATGTGGGAGATGTTTCTTTATGGACATGAAGCGAAATATCGCTAAATTTTTAAGGAGTGAGACACATCCTGGGATTAAGGAATAAGATTTTTTTTGGATGTTTTGATGATGGAGAGCCTGAGATCCCAAAATAGGTGGGAATTTTGAAATACTAAAATTAGTTGGATTTATCCATGAGGGATGATATTGATTCCCTTCACATTCTCAAAACAGCACAACGGAGCTAACTAAGAGACATGCTGGGAAGAAATTCCTTCAAAATAAATTAGCGTATATCCTGAAATAATAAGTGGATGGTAGTAATATATACAAGACTAGGTTAAGAATTAGGATTATATTGATTTCCACTCCCCTGAAACTAAATTAGAATTATGCTGATTTCCACTCTCTGGAAACTCAATTTAATGATGATGAGGAATCATTTCCTCTACCATGATTTAAACAAACCTTAGAAAATATTTTACAAACAAGATAGACATCACAAATGATAATGATAGAGAACGATTGACTCAAGGTTCCTTTAAACATGCCTTAACTAGTGATTGGGAATAACATAGTAGTTTCATTTATTTATTTTTATTATATCTCATAGGGATTTCATTTCATAGTTCATATATCTATATATATCACATTCAATGAATATGTACCTATTGTGAACAATGAATGTCATTATTAATCTCTATGTACCTATCATGATGAACAAATACTCATCTCATACCATAGTGGGACATGATAGAAAATATAAATAATAGTAACATCACACAATAAGTGAATTACCCAAGGTGAAATGACATCAATTGTAACAGGCGAACAATGTGAACAATAATCCATTCCCTAAGAACTCAGATTTTTCCCCACACATGGGTTAGATACACGCATGGATGATATCATTACCAAGACTCTACATATCCTAGTCTCCATTCCACATTTCCCAAATAGTAATGAAATATAAAAGAAACTATACTTTGATACCACTTTGTAACACCCCGACCCATTTATCCCACTAGTGATCGAGTTGGGTGGGTTATGTGACCTCAGTTATACCTCCTTGTAAGCCTGAGGCTGTCAAATAGTAGTGAGGGTGTAATAAATATAGTGGGGATACTATACCACCTGTTATAGAGGTAAAACAATAGTGTAAATAAAAACAGAGTAGCACAAATAGTGGAAACAATATAAATTTTCAGATAGGAAACCAAAAAATATATAAAGTCCAAAACAAGCAATCCAAATTATAATTAAAACAATGAAATGAAAAGTTGAAGGTATAAAAATGATGTGCTTAATGTTATATAAATAAAAGAATAACATATTCAATAAAATACTCTAAAAACTAGTTCCCTAGCTCCATGTCAATCTCATCTCAAAGATCCATCCCATCTCACAATCAATCAACCAACACAAGTCCCCTTACCCTTGTCCAGAATTACATCCATAAAATCTTCTAAGGTACCAAATAGTGGCCAAAATAGGGTGATTATAACTCAGTATTCCACCACAAATGGTGTCTTAACATGTCTAGTCTGAGAATATAGTGTATGTAATAAAGCGATAAAAAAGGTTGTTAATTTAATAAATTAATTATATATAAAAAATAAACCCACAGACCCTTAGGCTCTAGGATGACACCCTATGTTAGCCAAACCATCATCAACTCCATGTGGGGTGTCTCTTTCATGAGGTGGATCCTCCTACATCAGAACATATTTCCCCAAAATACTGGAAGATTCAATTAAATCGGGATGAATTTCCAATATCATGATTCAAGTATCCAATCTTGGTATAGACTTTATAGAAGTAATTTCTTCTTCCCATGGCTTTCACCCCCAATGGAAAAAGTAGCCATCTCACCAGTCCTAGAATTGATATAACTACATAAATCTTCCCATGGAACATGTTTTTAAGAGGAAATAAACCATATAACTGGGCTAAGATATTATATAACCACATATGTCTTCCCATGGAATGTGACACTAAGGGGAAAATTAATAATCTCATATCAAATGGTGGATTCTCTTGTATTAGGATGAATCACTGATAGTATATATCAATCAGGTCTAAAATATTATTACAATACATATTAGTTAATTCATACCATCAATTATTAATTTTACCATTTATTACTAATTTCCAAATCCTCCTATAGATATGAATCACTAAAATCATCCTAAACCATTTTCCATATTTCACATGCAATGTAATGATCTTTAACTAATCCATGATTCCAAAGGATCACATAAAATCATGAGGGGTTGGAACACCACAAATGTTAATGCAAGTCCTAACCATAATACTAAGAGAGAAAAAAGTGATCCTTGGGAGGGATCAACAAGAGATTTTAGAAAGAAGGGATAATTCCAATTATTTAGGTTGTGCATGTGGCATGTCGATGCAATCAAAATTTTACACATACTAGTATAATCAGAACAGACTAAAGGGTGTTTTCCAAGACCACCCAACTCAAAATAAGAAATGTTTTTGAAAAATCCTCATGTTTGTGGTAGAAATCAGATTCCCCTTTCCCTTCAATGAGAACTATAATTTTAATCAATAATAGATCAAGAAGCAGAAGATGAACTGGAAGGTTTACCTTAAAAATCTATGTTCAGAACTCCAATATCCAACATGGTCTTGCTTATATATCAAATAGGATTCTTGGACTTCATACATGGAAGGTTTGATGGAACCATGAAGGAGATAGGAAATTTTATAACATAGGTGTTGGATTGTTAAAATTATTGGAAGATATAATTCATGATGTGAATAGGGAATTCACATCGTGAATTCCTCAATTCCCATATTTGTTGAAAAATTTATCACCTCATTTTAAAAACTGAATTAAACCAATTTCATGTCATGAATATAATTAATGTAGTGAATTATTGTTTCATGGATTTCCAAAAACCAATCCATGGAATGAATGGGTTCATGGGGTTAGACTGGAAAATTCACATAATGAATTGGGAATTCAAAACATCAATTCATTTTGCATCTATAAAGAAACTCTCAACTTCTTCAATATGAAACAACTAATACAACTAGATAAAGGATTAATAAATAAGGTTTAAATGAAAGTAAACCTAACTCTAAGAGATTTATCCAAAAACTTAAATGGATACATACCTGGAAAAGACAGGGGTCTCCAGAGACGGAGGTCGCGGGGTCGCTGGAGACAGAGGTCGCGGGGTCGCCGGAGATGGAGGTCACGGGGTTGCTGGACGGTTCGGGGTCGCGGGTCGCCGGGGGGGGGGGGGGAGGGGGGGTTAGGGGATGAAGGGAGGGAATGGGGGTCACGAGGGTTTGGGGGAAACAGATGAGGTGGGGGTAGGGAAGGGTTGGGTTTTTAAAAAAAATTATGGGTTTCGCGGCGGTTTATTAAAAACCACCGCGAAACCTTTTGGCGAAAACATTTAACGGCAGTTTTGTGAACCGCCGCCAAAAAATCGCCGCTAAACCTAGTTTTTTTTGTAGTGGTTGAATTATATTTCATGTAAATAAGTAGTGAAAACAAAAATTATGATCGATAGTAATAAATATCCCTTATGATTCATCCATATATAAAATTTATATACATCGAACAAAGGGACACTTTTTTATTGACCACATTTTATATAATAATAACGATGGTCGGAGTAGAGTACTCAATAGGGGGGTGAATTGAGTATATATTAAAATTTATGTTACAATATTTATTAAAAAGCTTCCCCAAAAAAAACACAACACAGTTAATCAATTTAATACTATTATAATAGTTTTACTATTCAAATAACTTCTCAGAAGATTGATTAATTCTCAGTAATATCAATGTGAGTTATTGATACTACTTTTGAATCTATTATAATAATGCAAAGAAGTTATAACTTATATCCAAGACTAACTATCAAATTAAAATTTAGTGTTTTCTGAAATATATAGTAAAGTAGAGAAAAACTAAATTAAATAGAAAAGTGGGTAAAACAAGTGGTTCAGTCTCAAGCCGAGACTAATCCACTCAACTTGGTGATCACCTGACACCAAGATGTTTATATTAATAAACTTGATCCACACCCTAGATCAGGGTAAACAATAATGCAGAGGACTGTCCTGGTCACACGATCTCTTCCACCATTCTTCATGGGTGTAAACTACCTTGTCACACAAGGACCTATTCCACACTTATATGTGGGAGAAAATATATTTAAAAAAGATATGAGAGGAAGTATATTTTTTTCCCTTAGTTTATTATAGAAAATAGTGTTTCTTTTAATACACACATACACACACTACTCGAAATCTAAAAATAGTACACAACAGAGAAAAGATGATGAGAAATGGTTAGAAGTGATCTGAGTGGTATTCTATTAAGCTCTGGACTTTTTGGATGAAGATGATGTAATTATTGAGTCCTCTTGTGAAAAATAGAGTATCACAAGTCTGGTGCTTTGGTTTCCAGCTCGATGGTGCAAGATGCCTATATAATATTCTTATTGAAGGTGGTACTACAAAGATGTTTTTGGCTCTGATCTATGGTAGTCTGGACTTTGGAATAGAGAGTGCTTCATGTGTTCTGCTGATTTTTTTTTGCATGTATCAGATCAATTTTTAAAATTCTTGCACGTCTGCTCTTATTTTTATTAAGTTCCACTCTTTTATTTTTATTATCGAGTGTATGTGTTGGAGCTGATAGAATGAATTTATTTGTCACCGCATACCTCGTAATTTTAGGTGACATTTCTACAAATAAATATTAATTATGTCAGTGCATTTAAATGAATCAAATTTTACCATTATAAATTAAATTGAAAAGTACAAAATAGATTAAAGAATGGTGTCACAGTCTATCCAGAAATGGTATCACTTGGAAATGGTTTCATCACGAAATGTTTTCTTCTTCTTTTCCATTGAGCGGTGAAACAATCATGATGGAATTTTTGTATTGAGATTAGGAACTGGTAGCATAGATGCGGTGTTAGAATCATGGTGTGTGGTGCTTTTCCAAACATTGAATGGTGTCTTAGTGATGGTATCAAGTAACAGGTGTCATAGAATTCATGAGATCTAAAACTGGTTATAATGTCTAAATCATGGTGTCTGTGTCATGTTGTCTAAGTCATGGTGTTTGGGTCACGGTGTCTGGGTCACGGTGTCTCGGTCACAGTGTCTAGGTCACGATTTCTCAAACTTAGCCAAATATTTGTAAACAGTATTAAGTAGTAATATTCATAGAATAAATTAGACTTACTCATTCATATATGAAATCATTATAGAAAAATGTTAAATATAGTTTACAATAATCAAATTGGATTTAGTGGAATTTTATTTGAATCTTAAAGAAACCAACCATCTCTGCACATGATTTGAGAAAGATGAAATAGGATTAATAGGATTTGTAATCATTAAAACGTGATTAAAACAAGATGAATCCAAAAATCTCCCCCTTTTGATAATCACAAATTATATGTATTAGATATCTATTTTTTGTGTGCTTTCTCTCCCTTAGGGCCTTAGTGTTATGTTCTCCCCCTTTTGGGATTAACAAAAAGATTACATGAAAGAAATAGAATAAATGAAAGTAAACAAGAGAATAGAGAAAAATAGTTCGCATTACATTAGATGGAAAAAGATGTGTAATTACAAGTAGTAGGTAACAAAAAAAACAAAGCATCCCTATAAAAATAAAAGTTTCAGTTTTCTTCAGCATTAGTTATCTTCTCTTTTCCCGTAGAAGCAACATCAAAAGGAGACACATGAGAAGAAGTAGAAGTTAAATAAGGAAGTGAGCCAACTGTCAGAGAAGGAAGAGGCAATCCTTCAAAAATAGAAGGTTCCAAAGTAGGTTTGGTGTAAGACTAAGGAAAGTTTTAGTCAAGAATAACTAGTTGGATCTGGCTCAGAGCCTGAGATATAGACATTGAGGTTGATGCAAAGGAAATGGATGAGGAAGGAGGTAAACTAGGCCATAAAGATGTAGCTATAGGATCCACATTAGTAGTGCTCTGCACATGAAGATAAGGCTTCAACAACTGAATGAAGTCAGAAATATTCCCACCACCATACTGCATTGCCTTCTCAAAATCATCTTTTTTCACCTTGAATTTTTCCAATAGAGGAGTGAAATATTTCAGGTATTGTACTTGAGTCTTTAAGGCTTGAGTAACAGGAGGAATTTTCAAATTATCTACAATATATTTGAAATTATTGGTCATATCATGCATAAACAATATTCTATTAAAGTAGAAATCCACTTTATTGTTAATTTATTCCTGAGAATAATATTAAATATTTGAATAAATCTTCACCAAATCAAGTACTCTGTCCCTATTATTGACAAATATAGATAGAATGTCCTTTTCAAAACCACTAAACACTGAATGAAGTTCCTCCTTAACTACAGTTTTGAGCAGATCACTATCAACGGGTTGAGATGACTATCTAGAGGCACTAGAGGATGTAACAAATGAAGTGAGGTACTTGAGCATATTGAGAACTTTTTGTAGACATCCCTTATACTCATCAGTCAGTTTGTTGAGACCAACAACAATCTCATACATCTCTTCAACTATCTGGTTGTTTCTCTCATCCACTTTGCCAACTAATGAAGTCAAGTTTGATTAAATAATATGGGAAAATTAATGTGGAATCTAACAACTAACATCCTCAAAATAATGAGAAACCAGAGCTTGTCCTGATTACAACACTTTTTGCACATCTTCAACCATACCTCATAGAGACTTCACCTCATCACTCAATTGCTTTTTCTCAATTATGACCTCTTTTATTTCATGAATAATTTTTGGCTGAATCTTCCATATGTTCTTCTCTAATAGAAAGTCATCATCTATTTCACTTATATTTGTTACAGGAGAAGGTTGGGTGTTTATGAGATTTTCAAATCCAGCCAATAAAGTAACTGCAAAGGCTTTCAAATCACTCTGAATCACAAAATCTGGAGGTTCTTGAGAAGGTTCAAGAATAGGAGCTGACGTAGTCTTAGGTTCCTTAGAAGATATTACCTCTAGAGTAGAGATCAGTTTCATTTGAAATAGAGTAGATAGGTTTATGCCTTTAACGAAGGCTTCCTGTGCATCATCTACATCAAATTAGCTAGGGAATTTATACCAGGTATCCACAGTGTTATGATAAATAGGATTAGGAACTTCAATAATATATACACTAGGGTGTTTCTCCCCCTCAACAGGTGTATCTCTCATAGGACTAAGAGATTAAATTCCTTGATCTATTTCTAAAAATTCATCTCCAATACTATCACCCATTTAATTTCTAGACAACTGAAAGGATTGTTCCATTCTTTCCTCAGCATATAAGATAACATAAGGATTTGCTTGTTCCTCTAAATGTTCCTCAACCACAACTTCTTTCTCAAGAGAAAGTTCTTCTTCTAGATGCTCCTTAGGAATAGACTTTTCTTTTACAGTAACAATAGATTATTTTCTATAATTATGTTCTTATTCCAAATCAATACTTATTTAAGTAACAGATTCTTCCTTCTCAATTATGTTTTGTGGAACAGGTAGACTACTTTCTTCTTTATCCAAGATAGTTTCTTCTACAGGTGCAATAACTGCCTTTCTTCTTCTTCAATAGGATAGTCAACAATTTCATCTGGTTCCAAACCAAGATCATTTATGTTCTTAGGTCTTGAAGGATGCTCAAAAATATTAAACTTTTCATATAACCATTCATTATCCTCCACCCAAGACTTTTTCCATGGATTCCAACTAAATTTCATCCTTTTGACTGTAACCATTGAGATATTCAAATCGCAGTCTATGATGACTTCTTAATTTGGTCTAACTATTCCTTTAGCTTATAGCATAGTAGAGATTAACCTTGAGTAGAACAAGAAGGTAGACTTTGAGGTTGTCTTAATCAACTCACACATATGAATTATAACATACTTGCATAGGTAAATCTTGTTTCCATTCTTCATAAGATGTATCAAAAATACATCTTGATGTTTGAGGGTAGAAAAATCTTTGTTTCTTGGACTAATCAGATTCTGAATAAACATAAATAGAAAAATGGTTTCACCATTTAACTCAGTAGAAATATATCTTTTTTTTATTTCTAGTAAAGCTTCCCAAGGCCTCTTCTAAAACAAAAATATAACTAAGAGGAAGAGGACCTCTTTGGTTGTCCTCAAATATTTCTTCACGAGGTATCCCTAGGAAGGTATCCAATAACCTCGAGGAAAGGGTGCATCTTTGGACATTAATACAGCTTCTCACAACAAAACCATCTTCATCATTGAAAGAAATTTGAACAAAATGTTAAAATTGAGCAACATTCTTTGGATAAATCGGCCTTTTCTCTTTTTTGAACCAATCCAACCATCCCTACTCTTTCAGTACATTCATAACTAAAGACTAACTTGATAACAACCACTTTGGGAAGAATTCCTTTTATGGTACCACTATTATATCAACAAGATTCAGGTTCAACGGTTCTTCTAGCGCTATCTTCGGTGCTCTTCTCACTTTATTATTAGATTTTCGATTCTCAAGAGTTGATGAAGATGGGCGCATCATTCTAGGAATTCAATGAGGGGTTCAAGAGAGAGAGATATATGAAGGGTTGAAGGACGTATTACAGTTTGAGATAGAAAATTTTTGGTTTTGAGATAAGAGATCTCGAGTGAATAAAATAGTGAAATACATTTGGTTTTTATCATTTAAGGATTTCAAGCATCGCAAATTCAAAAGCACGGGATGAATATAATAAAATAATCAAGATAGCCATACGGGTGATAAAATACAAATAAAATGAAAACGTGTCATTATGGTGAGACTGGAATAGGTTGTCATGGTGAGACCAGAATAGGTTTTTATAGTGTCATCTTTACAGTGAGTCTCCATATATTGTGACCGTATTATTTGAGACAGTAAGTGCCAAACAATAACCGAGAGATATTAATTGTGAGACTGTAAACATAAGACAGTAACTTCAAGACAGTGACCTATATAACTAAGAGAGTTATATAGTAATCTTAAGGCAGTGACTTGTGAAACCGTAAATCATGAAACAGTAAGAAGTGAGATAGTAAATTTTAAAACAGTACATTTTCTACATGAGATTTATCATTCCTAATTCATTTATGATGTAACATATCCTTTCATAATTTAATGTATTAGTGAATATATCAGCAAGCTGATATTCAGTTCTAATGAATTCGAAATTAATATCACCTTTTTGATAATGGTCTCTCAATACGTGATGTCTTACATCGATATGTTTTGTCATATATGTGAAATATGATTTTTCGAGATATTAATAGCACTTTTATTTTCACACTTTATAGGTACATGTCTGAATTGATACCCATAATCTAGTAATATGTGTTTCATCCACAAAATTTGTGAACAGCCACTACCAGTAGCTATGTATTCTTCTGCAGAAGTAGATAATGCAACAGAGTTTTATTTCTTACTACACCATGATACTATATACTTTCCTAAAAGGTGACATGTTCTAGAGTTACTTTTTCTATCTAATTTTCAACCACTGAAATAAATTTCAAAATAGCTAACTAACTCAAATTATTTTCCTCTGGGATAGAATAGTCCTAGATTGGGTGTATGTTTGAGCTATTTGAAAATCCTTTTAATTGCATTTAAATGATATTCCATAGGGTTTTCTTGAAAATGAGAACAAAAACACACACTAAACATAATATTAGGTCGGCTAGGAGTTTAGTAGAGTAAAATTCCAGTCATTCATCTATATGTGGTTTGATCAATAGATGTTTCCATCTACATAAATATCTAAATTACAAGTAGTACTCATTGGAGTGTCACTACTTTTAGTGTTATCCAAACCAAAATCTTTTAAAATATCTTTATTATATTTGCTTTGATTTAAAATAATACCATATTTATTTTGAAATATTTGAAATCCAAGAAATAATTTTAGTTCATCCATTAAACACATTTAAAATTTACTTTGCATCACTTTAGAAATTTAAATACATAAAGAATTTTTTAAAGATCCAAAAATAATATCATCTGCATAAATTTGAACTACTAAACATCATTGAAATTTTTTTTATAAAAAGGGTAGGATCGGATATACATTTTGTAAAACCTTTGGAAATAAGAAAAGTACTTAATCTATCATACCAAGCTCTTGGATATTGTTTTAAACTATACAAATCTTTTGATAATTTGAAAACATTATTTGGAAAGTGAGGATTTGTGAAACTAGGGGGTTACTCAAAAAATACAACCTCAACTATATACCCATTTATGAATGCACTCTTGATATCCATTTGATATTGTTATAAATTCATATGTGCAGAATAATCAAGTAGAATTTTGATGGCTTCAAGTCTAGCAACAGGTGCAAAGTTATCCTCAGAGTCAATTCCTTCCTCTGGACTATAGCCTAGTATAACCAATCTAGCCTTGTTTCTAACTATATTACCAGCTTCATCTTTCTTATTTATAAACACCCACTTAGTTCCTGTGGTAAATATGTCTTTGGGTCTTTTAACAAGTTTCCAAAAAAAACCATTCAAACAGATTAAGTTTTTCTTACATTTCCATCACCCAAAATTCCTCATTTATAGGATCATTAATGTTTTTAGGTTCAAGTTGTGACAATAAAACTTGTTGTTCAACCTGATTTCTAAGAGAAGCTATAATTTGAGTTGATTTATGAAAATCTCCTACAATAGCTTCTAAATTATGGTTCTTAAGGGTTCTAACATCTCTAGAAAAAGAGAGACTAGTTATGTTAGGTTCTTCAACAGGTTCGAGTTCATTTTTACTTGAATCTAGAGAATATCCAGAACTAGAAGTTTTCACATATTCCTTTACAGTATGGTTATAGGATTAAGCCTTGATGTCTATATTTGATATATCATCCTCAAGGTTCTCTAGAGAGTTCTTAGTCTCATGTGGGTTGGTCTCATAAAACATTACATGGATAGATTCTTCCACACATTTAGTTCTTTTGGTAAACACTCTAGGATTTACTAGAGATTGAGTATTCTAAAAAGATTCCTTCATCACTCTTGGATGAAAAATTTTCAAGATTGTCCTTATTATTAAGTATATAGACTTTGAAACCAAAGACTTTGAAGTATATTACTTTGGTTTTTCTATTGTTTCATACCTCATATGGAGTTATTTTAATAATAGGTATAATCAACACTCTATTAATGATATAGCATGTTGTATTTACAGATTCATCTCAAAAATAAATAGGTAACTCATATTCACTAAGCATGTTTCTAGTAATTTATTATAAGGTCCAATTTCTCATTTCTATAACTCCATTTTTTGAGGTGTTCTAGGGTTAGAGAAATTATGACTGTAGCCATTTTGTGAGAAAAAGGATTCAAACTCCTGATTTTAAAACTCACAGCCATGATCACTTCTTAAGGAATTAATTCTAAGTCCACTAATATTTTCTATGGTTTTAGCATATTTGTTGAAATGAGAGCAATATTTACTTTTTTGAGCAAAAAATAAAGTCGATGTATATCTAGAAGAGTCATCTAAAAGAACATAAACATAGTGCTTCCCATTTAAACTAGAAAATCTAGATGGTCCAAAAAAATCCCCATGAAACAACTGAAGAGGTTGAGAAGATGACACTTCTTTCTTTAGCTTGAAATAAATTTTGTGTTGCTTTAACTTTTGACAAGGATGATACACTTTATCATTTGGAAACTCATGTTTGGGTAGATATTTGACTAAACTTTTTCTAGTTAAATTTATAAGGGATTGAATATTGTAGTGTCCTAGTATTCTATGCCAAATCCAGGACTCTTTGTGGAATACACTTAAACATGAATCAATTTGAGAAACTAAAGAATCTAAGTTAAAAGAATATATATTTTCATTTCTCAATGCAGAAAATACTAATTCATTTTTAGAATTAAAAACATTTCAAGCATCATTTTTAAATTTAACATGAAATCCATCATCACATAGTTGTGAAATACTAAGCAGATTATATTTTAGTCCATCAAAAAAATTACTTTGGAAATTAATAATGAGTTAGAGTTACCAATTTGGCCAAGGCTAGTGATTTTTCCTTTGGCATTGTCACCAAAAGTGACATATCCACCATCAATTTTTTTTAAGTTCTTAAAGCATGAATAATATCTTGTCATGTGTCTTAAACACCCACTGTCCAAGTACCGTAAGAATTTACAAGAGATATTTAGATAATTTTCCTACAAAATAGTCAAATAAAAGCTTAATTTGGTACCCATATTTATTTGGGTCCAGTAATATTAGTAACTAGTGTTTTTAGAACCCGCATCTACTTCATAGGTTTCCTATAATCATTATGTAAAATAAATGAAAAATAAACTCTATTTTGTCCAGAAAAGATTGGAAAAAAGGAGAGTGTATCATAGTTTGAACTAGAATAATGCTTTCCAGAACTAGGAGTAAAGTTTTATGTTCTATATTTAGAAACAAAATTGGTTTTTCCAAAATTTCTTTTACCAGGTTGATAGCCAATACCAGTAGTGTATTTACGGACAATATGTTTACCTAGAATTTGTTCCAAGGTATATTTACCATCAGTACACCTTTCAAAGTCCCTTTTCAATTTCTTATTATATATCTCTAATTCATTATTTTATTTGAGTAATTGAACATTTTTATCTCTTTTTATAGTAAGTTCATATTTAACCGTTGATGTAAGAGCATATTATTTCTTTAAAGACTTGTATTTATATTTTAGTTCATTATATGTATCTTCAATCATATTACAATACTCAAACATTTCTTCTTTAGAAATATTTTCAAAATCACTTTCATCTCTAGAATAAAAGAAATTTTATATAGGAGATTTAATTTTTACCTCATATTTGTTTTTCATGAAACACATAATGGCTTTGTTAGACTATTCATCATGTGAAGACTTTGAGTCACTTGAACAATCCTCAAAAGCACTCCAAGTTTCTTTTATTTCATTTTTATACTTTCTATCTTTATACTCATATTTTTTTATACTTGATATTGGGATAAGAAGCGTTCACATGTCCCTTTCACTTACATTCATAACATACTATCTCATCAGACTTGTCATTTCTTTTACAATCTTTCTTCCAGCTTCACTTTTGATCATATCTTCCTTTGAAGGTAGGATTTCTGAAAAATTTACTCCTTTTGTAAAATTTCTTAATATTTCTGGATAATTGATCCATCTCCTCAGCACTATCAGGTGATTATTTATCACTACTAGAACTTTCTATAGAGACTTTAATTTTCTCCTTTTCTTTATGTTTAGAGGTGGTGGTCGTGAATTCCACATATTTTCTTTTGGGTTCATCCTCCTCTTCCTTGTTGACTTTCAAATCCTCTTTATACATCATTAGTTTTCCAATGAGTTCTCTGACAGGTAATTTACTGATGTCACATGAATCTCTAATAGAGATATAGGTTCCAATCCATCTTTTAGGTAGGTATCTGAGAATCCACAAGATTTGTTCTTTGGCAGTAACTTCTCTTCCAAGAGAAATCATTGTATTAAAATTTTCATTAAACCAGAGAGACATGTCAAAAATAGGCTCATCAGGCTTCATTTTAAAGTTATCATATTTAATGGTATAAGTATTGAGTCTCATTTCTTTCACACTATAATTTCCATCATGTGAAATAGAAAAACTATCCCAAATTTCATAGGTAGTTTTACATGAAAAAATTATGTTAAATTTTTCATCTCCTAAAGATCAATATAAATAATTCATGTATTTGAAATTTCTACAGTAAGTATTCTTGGTTGGGTCATCCCAACTAATTCCATCAGTAGCAGGAATCTTATACTCATCTATAATTGAAGACCAAATTTCAAAGCCCATACTTTCTAAATGCATTTTCATTTTAATTTTCCATCAGGCATAATTAGTTCCATTAAATAATGGTGGTATTTTTTTTAGCACCTTCCAGTCTATTATCCATAATAATTAAATACTTTTAAAGATCTAGAAATTTATAATTAACATAAATTTACAGATCTTAAAAGTACAACTAAAATCACAGTTAAACAGATTTTAAAACAGAGCCTTAAAAAGACAAAAATCCATTGATACCAAATGTTGGTGAGAGTAGAGTACTCAAGGGGGGTGAATTGAGTATCTATTAAAATTTTTGTTACAAATTATCTTAAAAAATATTTCCCAATAAAAAAATAAAGCCTAGTTAATCAATGTAATATTGTTATAATAGTTTGATTGTTCAAATAACTTTTTAGAAGACTGATTAATTCTTAGTAATATCAATGTGAGCTATTGACACTACTTTTGAAGCTATTATAATAAGGAAAAGAAGCTATAACTTCTATCCAAGACTAACTATCAAAGTGAAATCTATTATTTTCTGAAATATACAGTAAATCAGAGAAAAAATAAATTAAATAGCATAGCTGGTAAAACATGTGGTTTAGTCTCAAACCAAGACCTAATCCACTCCACTTGGTGATTGCCTTCCACCAAGTAGTTTATATTATTAAACTTGATCCACACTCGGGATTAGGTTAAACAATAGTGAATAAGAATTTCTAAGTCACACGACCTCTTCCATTGTTCTTCATGGGTATAAACTACCAGGTCACACAAGGACCTCTTCCACACTTATTTGTGGCAGTAAATAGTCGTAAAAAGATATGAGAGGAAGGATATCTTGTATCCTTTAGTTTAGTACAGAAGATAGTGTGTGTTTTAATACACACATACACACAATTCTTGGAAGCTAAAAACAGTACACAATAGAGAAAAGATGATGAGAAAAGGTTAAAAGTGCTCTGAGTGGCATTTTATGAAACTCTAGACTTGTAGGATGAAGCATATGAAATTATCGAGTCCTCTTGTGAAAAATAGATTATTTGAAGCCTGGTTCTCTAGTTTCCAGTTCGATGTTGAAAGATTTCTAGATCATATTATTCTTGAATGTGGTACTGTGAAGATGTTTTTGGCTCGGATCTATGGTAGTCCAGCCTTTGGAATCAAGAGTGATTCATGTGTTCTTCAGATGTCTTTTTTCATGTATCAATTCACTTTTTAAAATGATCACACATTTTCTCTTCTTTTTCTTTAATGAAAAGATATTATTTTTATTACCTAGTGTATATGTTGGAGCTGATATGATGTATGTATTCTAAACCATGTACCTAGTACAGTTAGGTGACATGTATACAATGAAATATTAATTATGTGTGTGCATTTAAATGACTCAAATATGACCGTTAGAAATTAAATTTAAAACAAAAAAACATATTAAAGAATGGTGTCACAGTCTGTATAGAAAAGGTATCACTTAAAAATGGTTTCACCATGAAACAATTTCTTTTCCTTTGATATTGAGCAGTGAAACATTTCGGAAGTCATAGTTTTATTGAGATCAGGAACCGGTAACACAGATGTGGTGTTACAATTATGGTGTCTGATGATTTCCCAAACTTTGAACGATGTCTTAGTTATGGTAACAAGGAACTGGTGCCACAGAATTCATGAGATCTGAAACTGGTTACAGTGTCTGGGTCACGGTGTCTAGGTTACGGTGTATGGGTCACAGTGTCGGGGTTACGGTGTCTGGGTCATGGTTTCTCAGACTTATCCAAATATCTATAAACATTCTTACGCAGTAATATTCATAGAACTAATTAGACTTAATCCTTCATATAAGAAATCATTATAGAACAAAGTTAAATATAGTATACAATAATCAAACATGATTTATTGGAAGTTTATTTAAAGCATAATGAAACCAACCATCTCTGCACATTATTTGAGATAGATTATAGAGGATTAATAGGATTTGTGATAATTAAAACATTATTAAAACATGAGGAATCCAACAAATAACAAATTATTAGTATAAAAACTCGATGGATCTAGTACCACTAGTTTCACCCATATGCCTAATACACCCTAAGAGGGAGTGAATTAGGGTGTTCGGTTCCTCTTTCTTACATAAAATATCATATACTTGTGTTAGAAAGAACAATGAAAACCTCTCAAACTTCAAGCACACATGAAATATTTAGATGTATAGATTAAATTTAGTACAATATGAGTATTATAATTATTTCAAATGGGTGAAATGCTTATCCATCTACACTCCCTCTTCATATCTCATTTCACATTTCTTTGAAATAAGTTATAAGGATATGGGATATGGAAATAACTTACAAGAATTTTTCAAACAAATAGAACATTGATCGAGTAAGGATATTTTCTTTCAACTTCAAGTTCAGTTATTGATATTTAAGGGAGTTATCTTTTAAAATTATATATCTCTAATGGACTTCTCTTCTCTATTTTTTCATATTTTTAGTATTTTTATTATCTCTCTCTTTTTCGACAAAATTCTTTTATATGTTAGGAAATAACTATTCCATAAAAATGTTCCATAAATAGACACCTAAAAACCACTTAATGGATCTTCATAACTTCCCATTAACTTTCCATTGATTTCTCATTTCATTTTCCTACTCCCATATCATTTTAAATTATTTTTAATAGATTTACTTTCCAAATCCAAATAACATTATTGGAAAATATATCTCTTTACATTGTAGTATTATCTGAAAATTTTATATTATGGTGTAGTTTATATCCCAATGGCATGGCCTCAATCATTTAATAAAATAAATAATTTTCAGCTGACTTCCTCACTTGACCTTCAGGGAGTCACAAGTGTAATCATCTCCAGTTTTTCACAAACACCTGACCTATTGAATAATTATATAATGATCCATGATGCAAAGTCTTGTAAGCACAAAAAAATTAATTCCATCATTCTGGAAAAAAAAGACCCTCAATAGTAAAGCCACTATATTTCAAAATGGTGTTCCTCTTTCTCTTGATGGGTTGTGGTGAAATCATCTTTAGTGGTGTGTCAGTACTTGATATTCCAAAGCCATTTTAAACCAACCGATCACCTATATGGTGTGGTCCCCTATGTTGCATCATGAAATCTATAAACTCTAGATATTTTAAATTTAAATATCTTATTTTCCTCCTTTAAAACATAATACACCCCAAGTTTTTATGTGGTCATGATATCCATTTTTTAGCCAATTGTTTTCATTAAATTTTGATAAAGGGTGATAACATTACAAGCATGAATTGAAACTTACACATTTTCCATTCCTTTTCCAAAAAATTTATTTTCACTAAGATCACAACAATATCTACCACCTTGAACCAGGGTATTTATCATTAAGATTTATAAACGAATTCTAGAACTCCTCCATCCTTCCAGACTCCTGATTAATTCAAAAAAAAATCAATATCTTTCTCCTATATTCTACTCAACTTCTAATTGGACACAAATTCAAAATTACAAACCCAATGGATGCAAAAAATAATAATACATGTTATTTGAAGTAGTTATAAATGTCTCATCATATTATTTGATGCATTTTCTTTTTATATACACATGCTTCTAGTGATCTAGTTTAGATCCTCTATTAATTCCACTAGATGAATATGATCTAACAATATTGATATGTAAATATTTATACAACTCATAGTATGTGTTATTACCCCAAATTAAAATACAACTATATTTACACATATCCAAATTCATCACATACATAAGGTATATGAAAATCACTCCTATAAAGGCTTAAAATCACATGAAATAAAAAAATATTAGTTTAAGAATAAAATGATAGGTATCTAACACCTAATTTTATTTATAGAGCCTAATATCATTGGATAATGGGTAGTATGACCCAAATTACCACTACCCATGGTTATTCACTAAATAGAGACTTCAATTACAACACATTTTTAACACAATATGATTATAAACTATAATTAACCTCTTAATTCAATCTCATGACCTAATGAAAGTTAAAGTTGGTATAGGATAAAATTAAATCAATTATCATACATAAAATGTAACTCCATAAATGCATGTAGACTAATTAAAATAAAAAAATTACATATCCATAAAAAAAATAATACATCAAGTTATAATATAAATAAATTATATCTATGAATAAAATAAAGAATAAACTAGATAAATAAACAATTCATAAATTTATAAATGAGATAAACCTTTATAAACAATTTATAAATAATGAAATAATAAGCACATTATAATTTAAAAATAATTTATTTACATTCTAAAAAATAGATAAATAAGAAAATTTTATATTTATTTTTATAATAACCTTTTCATATTATCAATTTACATGGGAATTAACATGAACTCCTTCATATTAAAAAATAATTTACATTTATGATAAAATTTTCTAATCATATGAACATTTCATATTTTATGTAAAATATTTATATAAAATAAATATCACGCATTTTATATTATTTAAGCCTTTGATGAAACCATCAAAACAACTTTTTACATGGTACAAATAATTTTTAAAAAATTTATTTTAAATATAAAAATTTTCTATTCACATTTATAAAAAATTATGAAATCAATATAATCACATTATATTTTCCTAATATTATAATTTATAAACACTTTATAAATTATTTTAAATTTAAATAAAATTTAAATATAAATCATATCAACCAAAGTTTTTATGGTATGGTCCCAAACTGATGAAGGTTTTTTAGAATTTTAATAAAACCTAATTTTTATTTAAAATTATGAAGACCATGAAATTCTACTATGGTAAAAATGTGACCATTTTAGAATAATTTTTTTCATTTCCAAGGAATTTCCAAAAAAATATAAAAATTATCACTCCAAATATTATATTGTGGGCCTATCATTTCTATGTCATGGTGCTCTTGTGAAATTATACACCCTGAAAATTTTAAAAAGTAGACCATGGAAGAGTCATCATCATATGATACTCTATTTTAAGAAAACTTGTCTATGGTTATTTTTTATAAACTATGACATGGAATTATAAATTTTATAGGACCACGCCCATTTTGGCTAAAGATTTAAGACTTGTTTTTTAAATTTTAATGAATCATGTATAAATTAAAATGAAACATGTTATAGTTTGTATGGTTCAGTGAAGCAGTATAAGTATTGAAAATCTGCATAATTTTGTTTTTTCATTGGTTTTAATGAATAAAATCAAAATAACTTGATAAATTAAACCCTAAAATATTCTATAGAGTATCTTTAATTTTTAATTTTTAATTTTTAATTAATTTTAAGCAATAATTACCTTAAAAAAGATAATCCTCTTGATCAATTTATATCACCTCTCGAGTCGTGTTGTCATCATTATAGAGAATCCACATGAGTATTCTTCTAGTTGTATCCATACATGCTCCATGAATATCAAGGTAATGTTCTTTGAATTTTGAGTGTTGGAATGAAGAAACCTAGTACTTTATGTCATTTTTCATTGATCAAAACATGGAGTACTCTTGGTCTCCCTTTCTTCTTAGGAGGGGGTGGAGAAAAAATATCTCTAGGGAATGAAAGAATATTGAATAGGTTTCTCATTTTCCTTAAAAACTATTACACTCTCTAAAATTATATAACATGGAATTTATACTTATGGTTAAAAAAATTGATACTTTTGTAATGACGCTTTATCATCTTATTTATTATAAGTAATCCCCATGTTAAGTAATAATAATATTATTATTATTATTTACATGACATGTATTTATTTAAATATCATTTCTTAAATAAAATAATTTTTATTTATTTAAATGATATTAAATAAAATACATCATTTCCAATGATCCATTAAATTGAATTGAAAATCTTCCATTGAATTTATTAAGTCGTGGTTAATAAAATATTTTTTCAAAAAAACATTATTCTTATAATAAGTAAATAAATATTATATTCACAAAACTCATGAATAAATATTTATTTTAATGTAAACATAAAAAAATATTTATATTAATCTATTAACTTAAATTATGAATAAGTAAATATTTATTTATTACCTTGTAAGTAAAAAAGATACTAAGTTCAAATAAAATTTTCTATACTCAAATATCTCATTATTGAATTTATATAAACAACTATACTTGAGTAGTTATTATTTTAGAATCCAGGAATATAATTTATTCTTAATTTTAAATTCAATAGAATTTAATGAGATTTGGGATACACTTAGTGTGTAAACCTCTATGCATCTTTCTCAATGAAATTAGGTGAAATTACCTAAAGCCCCATATCAATATCTAGATACATATCAAGGTACCTATAGAGAAATTAGTTAATGAAATAGAAATAACAACCTTACTATGAATGTTACTATGTAATATATCCCTTTTTTCCAATATCTCATAAAATAGGGTGCATACTTCTATCATCAACCTTTATGATTGATTTATCTTCCTTTGACTTTCTGAAATGAACACTTTAATAAACTTCTATGGCTATGTATTTCATCATATAGTTCTATTTAAAAAATGGTTGATATATCTAATTCTATTATTATGTATGGGATGTATCATTTCTTGACTTATTCAATTAATTTCATAACACTTATAACATTCCAAATGTATGTTACCCTATAGTAATTATATGTCATCGTAGTTTTATTGAGATGTGAATCCTTATTTAGAATATCATATATTTAGATTATCAGATGACCAAGAATTAGATTTACATCCATCATAATATTGATCAGTGGTAGGTGGTCAAGATTGTTTCAAAGGTGGTGGTAGTTACTCTTTTCAGTGATATATGTGTCATTGGAAGTTCATATCATCTCATGAAGTCAAGGATTGTCCAGAATGTTAGTGATCTCCCTAGAATGAGTTATATAGACTTATGAATCTATATGTGTTTATTATGGAAAGTAGTTATGATAAATAATGTTATGGGTGATCAAAAGTGACATTCTATATGGAGGATACTCCATGAATATTGGAATGTGGTGTGACTAAAACAACCTGTTGAATTTTCCTATAAAATGAAGTTTGGACCAACCCTAAATAGTGTATCCAAGCATAAAATAGTAAATATTACACATGAATAACGTACCTGTGGAATATACAGTGAATCATAGTTTTAAAAATTGTTTATTATTCTATAATGAAATATTACTGATGGTATTTTTTAGTTGATTATAATTTCTTAATACTTATGTTAATATAAAGAAATCACAGTTGTTTATCCTGATCATATAGGATAATAGTCTAATGCACAATAATCTCTTTTGTTTTCTTACTGCTTTATGTTCTTTTATTATGTGTATTATTGTTTTTTTAATTTTATTTGCTTTTTTGTTTTATATTGAGTTGTGTGAGAGTTCGAATTAGTAAGGTGGGTAGGGTGCAGTGACTTTCTACTTCTAGTACACTTAGTAAAGGGGGATTAAAGTTATAGAGATTAATTTTTTCCATTGAGATGATCTTCATTAAAACCTTTGGTGGCGTATCAATCATAATTTCTACGGTTTTTTTGGTAGTCCAAGTTATTGGTTTTTCAAGTGGATTATTACCAATAAACTAGTATCAAAGGTAGATCAATGTTAATATGTTCAACACATTGTTAGAAGAATATGCATAGAATAAGATGAAGGAATGATATAAAAATAAAATATTCATGGAACATATTTTTATGTCTGGTGAATGTACATTAAAGACAATATGATTTAGAAGAACTTGGATGTCACAATTACCAAGGTAAATCTGGTGATAATGGAGAAATATGGGTAAGAACAATTGGAAAATAAAGTGTTGGAACTTGTAAGATTGTCTCTAGCAAAAAAAATTTCTTTCTACATTTGTGATAATAAGACAATAATATAAGTTTTTAAGACATAGGAAGATATTCATGAAAAACCAATAGCCCTGAACAAGATTTTTTTTGTTGAGATAGTTGTTCGGATTAATTTTTTCAAAAGGAAGACCAGTGGAAGATGATGTGAATAACTTCAACATGATTCATGGGCATCTCCAATCATTAAAGGTAACTTTTTTTGATGATGTATGGGTGTTTCTACTACTATATTCACTTATAGAGAGTTGTGTTGTCATGGATATTATAGTTAGAAACTCGAACATAAAAAATTGGTATTTAATTAAATTTGGAACTTAGTATTTAATAAAGAACTAATTTGGTGGGAGGTTCTGGTCTGATCAGCAATTCCCTTAATACTAGTGGAAGGGGAATTTCACCTCATCATAAGTAAGTATACTAGAATAAACCAATAAAATAAATGTCTCATAAAAGTATTCGAAGTAAATTAGTTGGTTTACGTCCAACATACTAGAAATATAGGAAGAAATTAAATATTAAGAAGGACTACAAGAGCCAAAATGATAACTATGATAAGGTTTCAACATCCAGTAGTTCAAATTATATTATCACAACTGATGAAATCAAAGGTCATTTATTGAGTTTGAAGGATCTCTTAGATTCATGGGTATTTTAATCTAGAGTGTCCCATCATTAAATGGGTGATTACATATTAGTAATCAATTATATATCTAGGAAGTTTGGGAGAGTCCATTTGGAAGATAGTGACACCCTAAAATTTAATGGAAAATAATAGATGAACATCTGAATGAATAATGGGGGACTCTTGAAGTTAACAAAAGTTCATCATATCCCTATCCTTCTATAAAATCTAATTTCCATTAGACAACATTATGATACATGCTATGGGACTATCTTTTCTAATGGGGTGTGGAAAGTTATATGAGGATAAATGATAGTTTAACTAGGAGTAAATCCTGGGACACTTTACATGACCAAATATTTATATGGGATGGCATTTATCGTATGTACAACTTCTAATGATCCATACATTTAGTAATGCAGGTTTGGTCACCTTATGGAAAAAAACTTAAAATTGATAAATGAAAATGACATATTTAAGATTGATCAAATAGAAACTATAAAGTGTGAAATTTTTTTAATGGGAAAGTATAAAAGACTGTTTTTAAACTTTTATGGTTAGAGGCATAAGAATCATAAGTTGGAGCTTCTACACATAGGTGTTTAGAGACCTACCCCTATTCAATCCTATGGTGGAAACCTATACATCCTCTCTTTAATATATTATTATACTAGGAAGGTGAAAATTTACTTCTTGAAAGAAAAATAGGATTTTTTCTAATATTTAACTCAGTGGAAAGTATTGACAAAAAGAGAATGAATTTAGAAGTTGAAGTGAATCTGGATGGACAATGGAGGTGAGTTCCCATGATGAAATTTATATAAATTATATCATAAGTATGTAATAATTCAAGAGAATATCATTCCCATATCTCCACAAAAAAATGATGTATATAAAATAATTAATCATACTTTAACACTGATAGCTAGAAGTAAGATATTTCACTCAGGAATGCATAAGGTGATTTGGGAAGAGGCGCTCAACATGGTGGCATATGTCATCAATAAAAGTCTAGTATAAATAGTTAGACAGGAACATCTAAAGGGAACATGGTCTATAAAATGATCTAAATTTCAATAGCATAAATTTTTTATTATATAATAAAATGTATACTTAAATTATATGGATTGTGATAAACAAGAATAAAAATACAAAATATGTTTCTTCCTTGGATATGGAGAGGAAAATTTTGGATATCAATTATGAGATGGTGATAGGAAACAAATCATTATAAATGGGGATATTTTATTCAATGAAAAGAAATTGTTGTAAATAATAGAACTTGGTGGAGTAGTATGTTGAGGATAAATTTTTAGTTAAAGTCCAAGATGATCAGATTAATGGTAATTCACGAAAGTTAAAGAACTAAGATGTTGGTGCTCAATGAACTAGATGTCTCAGAGTATGACCATTATAAGTACCAAAAATTTTATGTGTAGCTGAATCTTGAGTGGGATCACTAGATTTATGTACACCAGAAGATTGAGTATTGTATTTTTTTCATTCCAATAAAAAGTGCATTTCCATGGATCCTAGAGAAATCGATTCAGTTGAGGAGATCAACTAGAATCAGAATACTAGTGCAGATTTTTGGATATGATTTAAACTTTCTAATCCAAATTGAAATTGGATAACCTGATAATATGGATTAGGAAGCTTCACTTAGTGACTCTAAGTAGTGTAATTTATCCAGGAATGAGGATATGTATTCATTAAACATCAATATAACATGGGAGATAGTTGAAATTCCATAGAGAGTAAAGGAACTTGAGAATAAGTGGTTCTACTGGATTATGGAATAGGATTATGAAAAAAAAGATACAAAAAATGATTGGTAGTGAAGGGGTTTTAAAAAAATGAAGGAGTATATTTCTTAGAAATATTCTCAATGATAGTTAAACATTCTGCCATCTAAATAGTTCTAAGTATGGTGGAATTTTCAAATATGTATCAAGAGGATATAGATGTTATGACATATTTCCGTCATGGTGAGTTAGAGGAATAAATATATATATGAAACAATCAAAAGTTATTTCAAAAGTTAGGGAATATAATTTGGTTTGTATATTGAATAAAATCATGTACAGATTGAATCCATCACCGCAACAATATAATTGGAATTTTGACTCATCCATGGAAAAAAGAAAACTTTAGTAGGTGATAGATTGATCATTTTTGTTATTGGGAGTAATGGGATGGTGATAAATTCATCATTTTACTATTTAATATCACTTATATGTTTCTAGTCAGACCAAATGTTAAAAAGATTCATTAATTGAAAAATAAGTTGTGTGAAAGTTTTCAAATGAAAGATCCTAGGAAAGCAATGAAGATATTGGGGATGAGGATAATAAAGAAATAGAAAGACCAAAACATTAGTTCTACCCTATAAGGACTATATCTATAAAATAATTATAAGCTTTTTCAAGGATGAATTCAAACTAGTTTGACCCCTCTTGTTAGACACTTTGAACTATCTGAGCCAAAAGAACCTACAATGGGAAATGAGTGTTGGTATATGGAAAAAGTGATGTATTCTTAAGCTATCATAAGTATAATGTATGTAGTTATTTTTACTCAATTATGTATTTCATTTACCGTGGCGGTTTTGAGTAGATTTATGTCCAACCATGGAAGGGAACATTGGGAAGTTGTTAAGTGGGTCATTTGGTATTTGATAAGAATGGAAGATCATGAACTTATTTTTTAGGAATATCAATTACAAGGTTTTATTGATACTGACTTTAGTGGAGATTTAGATAATCATAATAGTATAATAGGATTTTTATTTGCTTATAGAGGGAAAAAATACAATTATATTTCACATTTGTATATGGTTTCTTATTCAAGTGCAATGAAAGAAGAATATATAGCGACAATAAGATGGTTTGGTTAAAGCAATTAATAAAGTAATTGGGAATAATTCAGAATGCAGGGATTATTTTCCATGACAACTGAAGTGTAATCCACTTGGCTAAAATACAGTTTTCTATGAAAGGAAAAATCACATCAAAATGAAGTATCACTTCATCATAAATGTGTTGGAGGATAAACTGATAGATATTTAAGATATTTCTAGTATCCAAAATCTAGTGAATATGTTCACTAGTAAATTAACTCAAGAAATTGTGAGGCAAAATTGGGCATCAGTGGGGCGTGGGTGATTGAAAGAAGAAAGAGGTGGAGGGACACTTCTACTATAGATAAAGGGAGTTTATTGAGAATTCATGTCATGTTTTTTCCTAAAATAAGACTCTAACTGGTAGATCATTAGGATGTTAATCTTTTTTTATACCATAAAAATTCAATATCACTATAAGTTCATGCATTGGATTTACAATCACTATAATTTCAATAAATGATAGGTTTTTAGGATTTTTGAAAAGGCATCACCAGTTCCTCTCTTTAATTCAAGTAGTTCATCAGACGTTTTATCATCTTATGAAATCAAGAACAATCTCTAATATTAGTGAACTACCCATATATTATTCTCTAGAAATAATAATCTATAAGTTTTTATTAGGGAATGTGGATGAGGTTAATATTGTTACATGTAATCAATAGTGACATTCCTATAGAGGCTCCTCCATGAATATGGAAGGCAGTGTGATCAGAACAACCAACTTAAGCTTCCTATAAAAGGAAGTAGGGACCAACCATGAATAGTTAATCTAAGTGTGGAATAGAAAATTTGATCCATGCACCATATACCAGGGGAGTATATAGAAAGTTTTACAATGTATTAATCTTTCTATAATGAAATATTACTAATGATAAATTTTAGTTTATTGTAATTTTTTTATACTTTTGATAATATAAAGAATTCACAGATGTTCCTCCTATACACATTTGATACAATTCTGAATCTTGTTAATATCATATGTTCTCTAACTACTTTATATTATTTTTTTCGCATATTAACATTACTTTAATTTAAATTTATTTTTTATGTTGAGGTGTGTGAAAAGTAAATATAGTGTGGTGGGTTGGATATAGTGACTTCTTATTACCTATACACTTAGTTAAGGGGAAGTGATGTTCTGGTGGATTGGGTTTTTCCACTATTTTGATCTATATAGAAACTTTTGGTGGTTTGTTATTATTTATTGTGGTGGTTTTATCAGTAGTCTGGGTGATCAATTTTTTAGGTTTATTATTCCCCAACATGTTTTAATTCATAAAGCATAGTATTTGATTCATGGAATGCATTAATATTAATATCAATTCTAAGGAACAAAACACATATTTGTAGATTTAATGACATATAAAACATGTATAATTCTTATTATCAAGTTTATTATCATAACCTCCCATATTAAAGATTACTAAGTATAAAGCGCATGAGAATAAGTGTAAAATTATTAGGATCCCCAAACACCTTATAATAAAACATCATCTATGTCATGTCAGATAGATGTTATTTGGACCATAAAACATATTTAAGAATAGATTCTCTACGTTCTAATTATATCTGGAAACATCTATAATGTTTTTATCTGAAAAATACTCAAATTAAATTATCACATTAATGTTATAGAAAATAATAATCATTATGTGATAATATTTTTATTAATATATTGGTAAACCAAAGTGAAAAATTAGTTCAATCTAGAGAACTAACTCTGATGCAATCTCACTTTAACTAGAGCCAAAAACTAACATTTATAAAATCATTATCACTCACATGATAATCATGAATCTTATGAGGTATAACTATATATTTTGATCCATATATGTTCTTGTTTGGATACTCTTCTTATTAAGGCATCACTTCTCTATAAAAACTCATAATCGTTGATATCCCCAAGTATTTACCTTTTCTACTCTTTTATAAACTTTAAATATTGGCTATTAATATTATTATTAGTTTATAATAATATATATTGTGATAATACATTACTGTCTTGATATAATTATTAAATCATGAACAAATCCTTGAATATTTTTTACTACTTCTTTAGCTGCATCAAAAGTACCAACATACTCAATGTTTGTAGACATGGACACCATTGGATTCAATAAGGTTATATTATTTATTTAGTTTTCCTAACTAAAATATAATATCTTATTGATATAACAGAATATGACTTTTATATCCCTTTATAAATTAGAATTTCTATTTCTCTAAGTTCTAGGAACTTATCCTTTTCACTTTCTCAAGTATTGTTGGACAGTTCTAACTTCTACCTTATGTAGTTCTCCGAGTTCTTTTTGATATTTTCACACTATTCTATATACATATGAAATTTTAAGTTTCATTAAATAACATATAATATGTGATATATCTGATCAATTAATCATATGAAGTTATATTCAACAAAATAATATCCTCTTGTAACTTAACACATCATCTTAATGAGATTTATTTCATATTTAATAGATAAAAATTCTATTTGTGATTATTTTAGTGTGAAATTTTCAATAATTTACCAATTTATATATTATTAATTGAACTATGAAACACCATAGATCTATCTTGGTTGATCTTAATCCCTAGAAATTAGTTCAACACTTGAAGTCATTAATTAGAGAAATATTTTTCAACTTCATCTTAAAAAACTATAAGACTGATATTTGTTTTCTATATGCTATAAACATATTTGAATTGGAAAAAAAAGGTTATCCCCTGAAATAATTATACAACCTTGTCTCAAAATTTTTCTTAATAAATCATAACTATCTTGTGGATTTATCAAAATTACTATTCTCTGATCTCAATGCATGATTCAACCTATTCATATCGTATTGGCATCTTTTGGTGCCAAAACATTTCTAGTTGTATAATACATACATATTCCCAAAGTTTTACATTAAGGAAATTGGTCTTGACATCCATTTTCCATATCTTATAATCATATAAGTCTTATATGATAAGAAGAATTATAAGTGATTTTAGCATAGTGATTAGTGGAAATGATTTTTTCATAGACTATTCCTTGACTTTCTTAAAACCTTTAGACACCAATCATGCGTTATAGGTACCAACTTTATTATTTGTGTCTATTTTCTTCCTAAATATCAAGTAATAGATTTACATTAACTAGAAAAAATACCAAAATACAGAACATGACTTTGGTACATGAAATTTATTCTTAAGTACATATCAAATTTTCACCTTCAGGTTATTTTCACTAAATGCTCCCTTGTAGGATAAGAATTAATTATTCATAATGAATATATAAATATATATCACCAAACATTGTGATTATAAAATAATCCATCTCTTATTTTATCTCTCTTTCACAATATGTGTCTCATGAAAAACTCTTCCCACTAAGTCTTAAGGAGTTCATGTTCCTATGAAAATTCATGGGAATCTAGAGTATTGAATTTATTGAAATCTATAGTTCTTCCTCTATCTCAAATAGAGATGTGATTACTTGTTCTATAAATATAGAAATTTAATTGACTACTACTTTTCTATCTTAGGGATAGAAATATCCTTGGAAAGTTAGGATAATCAACTTTGACACACTTTTATTTTTTTAATATATGTTTGTTTCTAAAATATAAATGCACCTAAACAATCTAGTTATCAAAGACTAATTAAAAAAATTCCTTTAACACAACAAAATTTTTAGTAAGAACACAAACTAAAATTGAAATACATATTTTTTTAAGTAATATTCTCAAATAGGATAAGAATACCACGAAAAAAACATCCCATGTACAAAAATAGAATTTGAAAATAATAGTGAAAACCAAAATAACCAAAAAAACAAAAAACATATAGAAAATATAAAATTATAAATAAAAAAACAGGACATACCATATAAATATGTTCCACTTTATGAATTTGGTGATGGTACTTTATATTTTAATTCAAAGGAAAACAAGCCTACTTGTTTTTATGATGTAAATTATTTAATCATGTCATCATAATTGAAACTATTGAAAATTTAATTTTCAATTGAAATCTTTATTAATGCACATAATCTCTCTAGTGAAATGGTAGTCCAAATAAAAGTTTTAATCAACTTTATCTTGTAAAATATTCTTTCATATGAAAAACGTTTGATAGGTATACTAAAAAATCAATATGATACTCATGTCATTTGAAACCCATCATATTTTCAATAGGTATTGATAAAATAAAGGATATCAATTGATTTTATTAATTCACTTAACAATGTAAACTTCAAATGTCTGAGATCATGAAATAATTCATCTTCACAAATATCATAATGTTCATTTTGTTTAAAAAATCTTTGAAATTTTGAGCATGTATCCTTAAATTGTTCTTCAGAAATAATTCTAAAATATTTCATTAATAAAAATCAAAATATTTCTTTGAAGTGTCGAAGATACATAAAATGTTCAATTAATGACATAAGATATTGATCAAATATTTAAAAGATATAATTTTTTCTAATTTTTTATTCCTTAGATAAATTTTTAATAGCATCATCTTCAAGATCCTCATAAAATAATAGATCTATACAAACATCTTGTTCAAGTTATTTAGCTTTTCATTAAATCTTCAAACCCATCAATTAAATTTTTTCAAATAAAAAAATCAACCCTTTTAATTTTTTTACCAGTATCATTGAAGTCCATCTCATCCATTTTAAAGAATTTATTTACATGGTTGATTTTATATAAGATTTTATACCAAACTAATAATCTAATAATAAATTCAAAATTCTATAATTCAATGAAACATAATACTTTACCAACTAACATCCCAACATAATTATGTTTAAAAAGATTTTAAATTTTAACTAATGCATTTATATTGTCTTTTTATAGATTTAATACTTTAAATGTGACTTTCCTGTGAGTTATTGATAATGTTTTGGGTTTAAAATCCTTTACATAGTTCTTTAGAACATATCATTGATATGTTGAACCTAGAAAAAATTATAAATATTTTTCACATATGTAAAAAAATCCTACCTTCACACTAGATCATTTCATGTTGTGTATAGAAATATTTCGGCCATGAAAACCACATGGGGTGTAAAAATTCTCCAATATTTATATCATTAAATATATTTTTTACACATTATTTTTTTACTTTTCAATTTTAAAATAATATTATAACTTCTTCCTCTTATACCATTAATTTTTAGTTAAATATAAATCAATGAATATTCAAGTGACATGGAAATCCTCAGAATAGAAATTCATCAAACTTTTGAAGCAAAAAAAACTCCACCAAATTTACTTTAAATTCATCATTAACATCCACCCACCTAATGATAATTGAAATATATTATCTTTGACTTAGACATGGAAATCAAGGATAATCGAGAAATATTTTTCTCACACGATATTCTTGGAAATTTTTTCATTAATCACATTCCCCAGAAGGATTATCAATTAATTTTGAATTTTATATCTAAGATAATGCTTTTGTAATCCAATATTAATAAAATAAATAAAATGACCCTGAATAACTAGATAAAATAAATCGATAAATTTAATAAGTTTACAAAAAATATCATTTTATTTTCCATAAATATTATCATTTGTTATAAAAAATGATAAGTTTTTTTATGAAAGTACATTCATGAATCCAATGATTCTATTAGGTACCATATTCCAACAAACACATTCTTTATCAATGATACATACCATGTTTTTTCAATTTTATTCTTATTTTTAAGTCCACTTTACAATTCCACAAACCTAAAAACCTGAATGGCCAGAAGGCTTTCTTATTTTATTGATTTTTGATGACCCCCCTTTCAAGGGATAAGGGGGAACCCTTAGAAGGCCCGTAGGCCTAGAGATTACATAACTCGTAGTTCATAGGAAATATATAGACTATACTTGGAACTTCTCCTCCCCAGCTTCTTCATCGGAATATCATCTCTCCACCTTCACATGGATTGCTCGACTAGGCTTCCCATGAAAGAACGGGCTAGTCCATATGGAAATGCCATACGCTCTCTTTCTGAAAAATCTTCATAACTTCTTCTCTAGTGAATTATTTTTCTCTAAATCCCCATATAAAGTCTCTTCCATTTAGACTTTTTATGATAATTTGAGTACAATTTCAGGTGTCCTGAAGTCCTTGAGGTGGATCGAAGGCCTTGAGGTGGATCGAAGCCCTTGAGGTGGACCAAAGGCCTTGAGATGTCCTGAAGGCCTTGAGGTGGCCTGAAAGCCTTATTTTCCTGAAGACCTTGGGCAGCCCGAAGGACTTAAAGGACCCAGGGCCCAAACCAGTGTCCCAAAATCTCAAACAGATGAATATTTTTGGCTATTATAGTATTAAACCATGCCTGCTGTAGTACCTTCTATAGTAATGCTACAGTAACCTAGAAATTATGTCTTTTCCTGATTTTGAACTTGGGTCTCTTGGATGCACTTACCAATTCCTCACCAATTGGGTTGAGGCTCTTGTGCAAGTCCACCAACCTCACAACATTAGCAATGTTTTTAAAAGTTCATTCACACACCCCAATCTTGGTTGTAAAGTTTTTTCAATCATCAGTTCCTCCTTAGATCAAATTAATTTCATTTTTTTGGACTTAAATAATTTAAAATAGAAACAAAAGTCCATTTCAAACTCATTAGACTAAACATGCCACTTTCTTTTATGTTTCTCACCATTATAAAGGTGAAAAAAAAATATTAGAAGTAAAGTGTCTACCATGAATAAATTCATTAGGAAATGAATCATTTTCTTTTATGATTTTAATCAAGGTTTTTCAGACCAAAAAAAACTCTTGACATCATCAATACTTCTCTACAATCTCGGATCATAATTTCTATCCACATTATTTTTTATGGCCTTCATGCGTTGATCTCCATAATCATGAATCGTATGAAGAGTATTTTCATTATCATCCTCTTTACAATTCTCATTCACACCTTCATTTATAAAATAAGAACATTTTAAATGGTTCATTTTTATATTTTTCATTCACTCTAGAAACATATTCATTCTGAAATTTTTCATTAAATTTAATAGTTACCTATCTTTTTTACTAATTGAAAAAAATAGTTTATAAATTAAACCTACTGGTGATCTTTCCATTTTATTCTTTCTTTTCTTAATTTTTAAATTTTGGTTTGAATTATCTTCATTATATTACTAACAAGTTATAAAATATAATTTTATTTCATTTTTTATTATAACATATTTAAATTAAGTATTCGTCCTTCAAAAATAAAACCATATATTTCAACTAATTTATTTTTTAATTAATTTTCAAAAATTATTGATAATATTTATCTAAAAAATAAACAGAAAAATATAAATCATTAAATGCATCTCACAAATAAAATTAGAAAAATATAATATCAAATTTTTATCAAATACAAAGAAAAAAATTCAATTATTTTTAAGTAAAACATTTAACATTAAAATACTAAATTGTAAAGTTGGACATCATTTTAAAAAAATATTGTTTTAATTTCTTTAGTTATCAAAATTTAATGAAAATATTAAACTAAAATATTATATAACATGTCTTAAAAAATTGAAAGAAAAATATATTCTCTAAAACCAAATTAATTTTATTTTTCTTTTATTTTAAAATAATATAATGTGAATTTTCATTTCAAAATAATTATATTTATAAAATTATATATTCCAAAATATTTTTTCATGGATTTATAAACAATTAAAAAATATTTTATAAAACTAAATTCCATCTACTATTTTTCAAATAATAATATAAATTTTTACATATTCATTACTACTTTTCAATTTCATAAATAAATAAACTAAAAAACTAAAAAATTACATAAAATAAAAAATGTATGAATGACCAAGAATATTAAATAGTGTGTAAATAAAAAATGGTTGTCAGAAAAATTGATAAACCAATTAACCAATATGATCATAAAATTAATTAATCATAAAATAAATAAAATATAAGTGTGAAATTAATTACATATAAACAAATCACAAATCGTAAATCAAAAATCACAAAGATGGGCCATCATTGAATCCGTAATTCAGATAATTTCTAAAAATTAAATAAAAATATTAATAAAAATTATAAATGAGAAATATGGTAATTAAAAAAATAATTACAAAATAAAGCTTGAGGGGTGTGGTAGTAGGCCAATCGGAGGTAGGGTAGGTGGACAGCGGGGCACACATCGAATGGTTAGACATGGTAGTATCAAGGGGTGGAGACTTAGATGAGGATGTGTGTCCATATAGGAGGAAAATTCTCTATTTAGTGATCTATAAGATGAGTTGAAGTTGTAACAGGAAAGTCCAACAACTCGATAAGGCAACGGGTAGAGGAGGAGGCCAGTAGGGGTCAATGAGGTCATTGTAGGCATGAGGAAACTATGGGGGTGAGTGAAACTTAAAGAAGTTGAATCAATTATAATTTATCTCTCTCTCACACTCTCTCTATCTTAGGTGTGTCTTGCATTATGGGTGTGGAGTGGAACAACTTGTGTTGAGAGTGATAGGAAAACTGGGAATAATGGATAATTTACATCACATCGTTTCCCCTATCCTTCCTATTTCCTAAGCCTAGGGGCTCACTGGGATTTCCCTTGGGCCATTCCAATCTAAAATTATCCTTAACAAATAGCTCATGTCAAAAAATCTGATTTATATGACATAATGAATTTATTTCATATTATGACTTATGTAATATACATTTTTTTCATTGTAGTTATCATATTGTTTAGTGTTAACACAACTATTTGTGAAACATGCCTTAAAGAGGGTAACTGCAGACTTGTAATAATCACAAGACTCGTCATTAATCCTCCTTTTACTGATATCATCACCCTAATGCATATAGGAAAATATGAGTTTAGGAATATCTCCATAATCCTTTTAAATGATCGAATAAGTATTGGTTAAGACATTCTCCAACTAACCCTCCGGAAACTCTCATCTTTTACCATAAATATTTTCCACTTAATCTTACTTGTTTAAAATATATTAATGGAATTTCATAATGTAAATGAGTTTACCTATAGATTCTTCATATAATAGTCCTTAATTATCTTACTAAAATGATTCTAGAATCAATGTGTATGTAAAACCATTTAAGGAAAGGGGGTTCTTCATCTTGAAAAATAATAAGTAAATATGTCAAATACTTATGATTTTTATCTCCTAAGAGTCAAAAAATACATCCGAGTATATTCTTGAAAACTAATTTTAGTTTTACTTAACCAATAATTATCTTTCCATGATAGATTATTATTTTTATAATATTTATATTCATCATTGATTGATGATATTAGTCATTTATGATTTATTCTATTATTCGCATATGGAATGCCATAAAAAATTCATTTCAAACATGAAATAATGTATCATTATGTCTAAAAGTGGACACCGGGATAAATTTTTTGGTAACATCCAATATAAAACAGTATTTTTATGAGAATTTATCCACTTGGAAATGGTAATTTTTTATCCACTCTAGTTGTTGTAGGAGTCAAGCTCCATCAGCATGTTAAAGAACTTATTCTTTCCATAATATATTTTTTGTTATTCTTTGGTTCTAGTATTTAAATTCAATTATGTGAGTCACATATTGTACATAATACCCATGATAGAAAATAAAAATATTATATGAAATGATTTATAAACCTAAAGTATAAGATTATTCTTACTTCATCTTTAATTCATTGTAATTTTTATTTTAGTGACCCTTCTTTCTACATGTCAAGAAAATAGTCTTCTTAATATTTATATCCCCATATATATTTTACTTCTTCGATGGATGTTGTAAAGGCTAAAAATACATTAAACTCGTTTTAGTGTTGTTATCCCCACCCTTCACTTCTTTCACCATAAGTTTTGAGGAACCAAATTCCCACTAATTCATCACAACTTAGAGAACTATAGGAAAAATATTATTGAGTAGATTTTATATGTTTTTTATTTTATTGTTTTTAATGAAAGTGTAGAATATAGGTTGTATGGATAATAATGTTTGATTAAAATATTATTTCTTATCCATATAGAATCCTAACTTTGTTAACTGGTCAATATACTTCTTCATGATGGGTACGTGATCATTAACTAGGAATCTCTCTTCTAGTTTAAACTTATATAATAAAGTGACAATCTTGTTTTTCATTTTTCCTCTCTTTCTCCTTTTCATGCTCTTGGAGATGAGTCGACATGGTGTATGCATCCATTTAATTATACTATATCGTTATACCTCCTTACATATTCAATAGAATGATTTAATAGATAGGTGATGCATCCTTGATGTGACTCATTTAAGAATCATTATCACCCTTAGTGGATTGACATGGTTGCTCATTTAGTGTAGGGGACTCTAAAATATAGAACATGTTTTCATTCTATAGTACAATTTATAAGAACCAACACCACTATTCAAAATTTATGCTGATGAGAAAATTCTCTCTCTATAGAATATTGAAGAAATTTTATGGTTTTATATTTCATTATCTATACCAATAAAAAAATATTTTTCTAATTTCTCTTGATTATTAGTTATTATATAATAATTTAATTAATTAGTATCTAGGAATTTTATTAAATACCAATATCGCTTACTGTTGGGATTAAAATATCCAATTAATTACAATTTATAGTGGAAATGATGCGTATTTACCTTCTCATAACCTAAATAAAGGCCTTATAAATTTTTTCATAGGTATTCAGGCAGGAATTTCTTTCAAATAAAATTAACTGATGGCTCCTTAATATGTTGAGTGGACTTCCCAATCCTAAAACATTAAACTCCAAATTTATAAAATTTTTCTTCCAATTTACACCATGTCTTGGAGGGGAAACTACCCTTGATGCTAACTTGGTTAAGTCAACTCAATAATCTCATTATAACTCCCCACTAATTTAATTTATCTTGGAAATGGACCTACTAATATTTTGAACAATGTTTTCATTCTAACATAAGTGATGGAATGCATTTTCTGACATTTTAATTGTATTAAGGGTTATATTTAACTTAATAATAAATATTGTTTATTTTATTATTCATATAACTATTAATATTATTTGTAACTATATAATTAATTAATCATTATTGATAAACTAATTTATGCATAATAATTTAATTTAATATTATATTAACATGATTTTTAATTTATTTACTTATTATGATCGTGTTTAATTAAACTAACAAATAAACCATTAATTGCATAAATAAATAAGTTACCATACAATTAAAAAATAAAATAAATAAATGATATGATCACAAGATTTTATCTACTAGTTGGTTTATCAATTGGTGAGAAACCAACCATAACCTTAGGTAAAATAACTCATTGAGCCTATACTTGTCTTGAGTTGAAATATTTCTCTATTCTTGCATGCATCTCCATTTGTGGATTTACCTTGAATCATTTATTGAATTGTATCCTCTAACTGAAAGCCCCAACCTTTACAAATTTTAACACACATGTAGTTGATAGGTACCATGGTTTAGGGTTATGTAAAATAATTAATGGACACATAAACTTATAAATAACAAAGGAGAGAGAGATAATTCATTAACCTCATATTTAATTTAATAAAAATTATTACAAAAAACATGCAATAAATAATCAAATTAAATAAATAAACCCAACTTTTAAATCCATTTTTACAATTTAATATTTACATAGAGTATACTTTCACTTGAAATTTCATATAATGGGAATTTTGTACTATCCATGTCATGTAATATGTACCTACACAACATGTAATATAACATGACATGTCGTGATATACACATACTACAACATAATCAGTAATATCCAGTGCTTCCATTTATTAGAACTAAAGAAAAATCACTAATAAAGAGGGTTCATTTATTAGCGTTAGCTAAAAGAACTGATAAAAGGGAACCTTTTGTTAGTGCATTTTGTTAGCATTGATAAAGGTACTACTTTGTCAAATTTTTTCTTAGCACTGACAAAGGTGTTTCCTTTATCATCATTAAAGAACATTTTTATCACTAAAAAAATGTGAACTTCATAAAAAAATATATATTATAAAAAACATAATTTAATATCTTAATATATTTATATTGATATATATATGAAATATTTTCTTAAATATGACTTATATAGTAAAAAATATTTATTTTCGCTTAATATGTAACAGTTTTAGTGAAAATGGATTATAAAATAAGTAAAATCTAATATAAATTAAAAAATCACTAATTAGTATGGAGTAACAGAGATTTAATAACATTTTGGTGATATAAAAAATTAATAAATTAATAAATATCTTAAGATATGTTAAAAACATGACTTTAACTTGAAACGATTATATGGGCTCCAAAAGATATCAAATTGAATCTTGTGAAGAGATCTACTCCATCTAGACCTATGGTAATTTTATAAACTAATTTTTATTGGACAAAAAAAAGTTTGAACGGCCATTAAAACTGGGTTTTTAGTTTGGATAATCTAATTTTTTAATATTCAAGGGAGTTTTATCTTTGTTTCTAAGGGTCATCCTATCTTCTTTCAGTGGATACTGAATTTATTACGAGGACTTACATTAATAGATATATTATTTTATTGAAATTTTACTTTTTTCTATAGTGTAGTGTTATTTATAATTAAATATATATACATATTTTCATATATTTACATATATAAAATTAATTCTATAGGTAAATATTTAGACATATTTACACGTAAAATATATTTTTAAACATATAAACTATATGGAAATAATTATTAACCATTTTATTTTATACATATATATACCATTTTCATTTGATTATAAAAATGTATGAATATATAAATATAAGAAAACTGGTGTAAATATAATGTTTATATATGAATACGTGTTTGTGTGTGTGTGTGTTAATAAAAAGATATATATTTATGTGCATAGTCTCATGATAAATGTAAATAATATTAATATATATATATATATTAAAATAAGTATATATTTAAAAATACATACATATATATATATATATATTAAATATGTCAATGTATAATAAGTAAAATCCTCTAGGCTAGTGGTATAGTGTATTTTTTATATGTCTATATACATCTTTGTATCTTTATACATTGAAACAAATATATATTAAAATATATATACATTCATATATACACACACACACACTTATACAAATATATATAGAGAGGGAGAGAGTCACACACACATACACACAAATACACACACACGTGCATAAATGTATTTACAATAAATATGAATTTTATAAATACCTTATAAGAAATTATATGTAAATATATAATTATATGTAAATATTTAAATATATAATTAAATATATAATATGTAAATATATAAACATATTTTATAATTTTATTTGAAATATAATTATATAATTACATCAAAAATATATAAATAAATTATTTTAAATATATATAAATAAACAGATATATCATAAATTGTCGGTGAAAACAAGATACAGCAGAGGTAAGGGCATTCATCATGCAGAAAAGAGGTTATGGGTTCGAATATTTATGAGCATTAGGTTATGAGAGGTTGAGAAATTTAATGGGGCATTGATAAATGGATGGAGGGAGCTGATAAAGGGGTGTGGTGGTGGGGTGGGTGAGGCAGGGGTATCGTGGATGGTTTCTAGAATTAAAAAAAATTGAGTTTTATCGACACTGTGAAACTAACGCTAATAAATGGGATGCAGATAAAGGGTTTCAGGTTTTAAAAAATATTTTTAGTTTTATCAGTGGTTTTTTAATCACTAATAAAAGAGATTCAATTTTATGGGTTCCTACAACATTAGTTCTTTTTCTAGTACTGAAAAACATAAATTATAGCACTTATAAATTATTATTTTTGTAGCAGTGATGATGTGTAGTTCTGTGAGTGAAACTGCGTAGTCTTTGTGACATGTATGACCACACAACATACAATAAATATACATGACATGCACTCCTAACAATGATCATAAATTACGTGGTGTATAAGATGACCATTACACATAATATAGTTTAATAATTTATATATCATTGATTATTATACACATATTTTTACACAACATACCAAAAATTACATGATGTGCATCAAGTATGGAACAACACTTTCCACATGATGTGTAAATCCAAATCCACATAGTGTAGTTTGTGTCTCCATTTATTTACTATGTGTGTTGACCTATGTCGGTTGACCTGTGTTACTTTGAATATACATGTCAATTTCATTTCATATAGTCCATATCTTATTGCATCACTTGATTGGTAATCAATTTGTATCCTGTAATTACATTATGTATTTACTGAATAACTCATAATAGATTACATGGCATGTTTAATCATGTGGGTGACATGATGTATACACCAACTACACATCATTTAATCCCTCTCAAATAGTGTTTCGTACTAGAATTTAATACATGATGTTTAATAACATTGCATATTGAGTCACACGGAGAGCCAAGATTTAAGAAAATCGCTCCTTTTATGAGTTCATCATGGGTACACAACATTTAATTTATCATAAAATTTTGTTCAACTATGTTATTAAATTAAAAATATTGACACATATACAAGGGATATTTGAGTATTGTTTGCATGCTTTGGTCAGTTCTTGGCCATATGGCCCCATAAGTATGTGTTATCTAGACTGTTAGATTAAAAATGAAAATTTAAATATGAAAAATAAAAAAACAAACCATTAAATTTATCAAATAAATTATAATGTGATCAATTTGATACCACTTGAAGGTTCTAGTAAACAATATAATCATTGGGTGGGTTCTTAATTATGGTTTTTCATTGTGTTCAATGAATAAAATCTAAAAAACTTGAAAAAATAAACCCCAAAATATTTTATAGAGGATCATTCCAATTTCAATTATAACTAATTTAAAAAAATAATTATATTGAATTTGATAATCTTTATGATCAATTTCTATTTCCTTAATATCAATTTTTTTCCTTATAAAACATTAAAATATGTTAATGATTACTTTCACAGCCAGGCACTATGACGGAATGAGATTCAGAGGCTAAGAGAGGCTCGGTATTAATATTATATAAATATTAAATATATAAATATCATGCACAAATATTTTTTTAGAAAAAATAGAATAACTCTTGAAAAAAGACTCGTATGAGAAATCCAAAGCTGTTATTGGTTCTGAAATGCAAGTTTTTTCCTAGATAAAAGATAATCTTTTCCAGCGTCAGGTTTTTGGATTGATCACCACCAAAGGTGAAATAATTAAATGAATTAAATATATTTATTTGTTTTTTTAATTAAAAAAAAAACTTAATTATCCCTTATAAATATATGGTTATATATAATTCACAGGGTTATCTATATAACTCTATGATTGGGAGAGGATTCATTGAAGGAAATCATAGTGAACAATAATAAATCAAGGATCATTTTTTATAATGAAATTTGGGGGTCCAACCAATGATGATAATGATGAATCAGTCTTCATCAGTGATAAATCCAAACCTAAGGTAATGCATTTTCTTTTCATGGTTTATTCCCCATTTTCTCACATGATGATCGTGAATCAATTCTTCTAACAGTTTGATTCATAGTTCGATCATGTGGATGTGGGTGTGGGTTTATTCACCTAGGTTTTGGGGAATTATTATGTTTTTTATTTATGGATCATAATTCTTATTTTTAATGTCAATAAATTTAGGTCAACCCAAAAAATGGTTGAGGTTCATCCCTCTTTTGTCATTTGTGATTTTCATCCTCAATTCTTCACATGATTCATATTCAGTATTTCTTTTTCCCATATCTCAACTAATACCCAATAATAGATCATTACACAACTATTATTCAACACAATGGATTGATAATACAATTTTGGGGTCATGATTGAGGTGGGGATTAAGGTATGTTGTTAGTTTTAATCGATCAGTGGAGTATCAGGACTGGATTGGAGATCCCCATTTTCTTGATTTGGCATGTGGTGATGGCACGGTAGATGGGAACCAATTCCTGGTCAATTTGGATAGAAAAATAAAGTGGGAAGTGATAGAATGACTTAGTCGAATTAAAATCCATGAGAAATGGTGGGAATCAGTGCTAGAACAATGAAGGGTGTTGTGGGAGAAGATGCATAGAATAGGCAAGAATTTTTGGGAAATTCTAAACTACATAGCATATAGTCTAAATAACATGAATCATGTAACCCCCTTCTAAGGTGCACACATAGAGAAGAATATCACCCGCTATATAACCTAGTGTTGGTGGCTCAGTATGTACCTCAAGGGTACACAGGCACAGATATGGCTAGGAACATGGGCATATTCTAAGTACACAAGCATAACCATGTACTTGGACATAGTCAGGAACACTGACATGGATAGGTATACAGGCAGGGTCGGTGTAAAAAAACATGGTTAGAGAGACATGGGAATAGAAACATGTAGGTTTGGGTTTATAGGTACACACCATATACCCTCTATAAACATTAAGTTCTTCCTATGAGGTAATTTATATCCCTCCTTTTATTTAGTATCGACTAGGTTCATCAATGTGTGATATCTTGGTCTATCCCTATGATGGTATAGTGTGGCATTGCATCCTAAGAATATGATTGTGATCCCATCTATAGGTTTTGTCTTGGATGGAGTTCAGTGCGTCCCATTATATGACCAGGGTGGGATCCTCTATCATTCCATCTTCATCCTAGGTAGAGTCTATGGTATTGGTGTCACCTCCATGAATAGGGCTTCAATCCCCTATCTAGAAGGTTGAACCAATGCGGTTTTTTGTGTCCCCTAATGGTCCTAGGTGTGATACCCTGTTTGGGTGTTGATATCTTCAAATTGTTATGGAGTAATTCTATGGAGAGACCTGATGATCATGAACTCTCATATGAGTACCATCAGGGAATCATGTTTTGGGTACCGAGTTCACCCAAATGATTTATATTTTGAATCCTTAAGAAGAATCATGTGGCTGGTAGTTTGTGAATAACCCAAATTGATTGAAATAATAATTATGTTGCATTTGTTGTCAATGTGTTTGTTTGATGAAAATTAAAAGTGGCGATGATAGAATTATGAAATTATTTCATTGAATTATTCTATATAATTATTCATAAGTTGGAAGGGATGTTTTTACTTGAAGAGTTAATTTAAATAAACTAACATCAAATGTGAATATTATGGGATTGATCTGTAGTTCAAAAGAAATGTGTCATTATTAATTTCAATTGAAATAAAGTTTAAAACATTGAATGAGGTGATTCAATTATGAAGTTCTTTCATTGAGTTATTATATATAATATTTATACATTGTCAAGGATTTTTTTACTTGAAGAGTTACTTTAAATAAAAAAACATTAAATTTGAAGATTATGGAATTGATTTGTTGTTAATAATACATGTTTCATTAGTCATGTCAATTTAAAAAAAATGTTTAAAATAGTGAATGAACTAGATATATTTTTAATTTTTGATTAAAATCCAAAATAAAAGAAACGTGAATTGATATGTTTATGGGGGTTGGGAGAAAACTCTGATACATGCATCTGGATTGTGAAATATGTTATTTGGATTATTAAGGGATGGTAGACAAATGCCAAGATCTATGTGGGATTTCAATTTGTGGTTAACTCTTCATACACCATTAAAAATACTCAAAGAACCACTATCATACAATTTTTCTTATCCAAGACATTTGGTCACCAATCAGTGATAATCTTCAACCTATAGACACATGTAGGCTTTGCATGCACTAAATATTTTTTGGAATTCTTTAGGCCAAATTTCCTAAGATTCGACTGAGCATGTATTTGTATTGTGGATGATAAAATTATATTGATTCAAGATTCAGAATCATAGACTGAAGTCGTTGTTTCATTTTATTATGAAAATAATTGAGTAACTCAGAACATGTAGAAGTTTGAGAATTTTTCATGCAACGTCAAATGATTGATCTGAGTATCATGTTTCCATGAGATCCAGACATCATATAATGCATTCATAAAACTTTTTTTCATGCATGAGAACCCACTATTGTGATGATACAGTGAGGAGTTTTAATGTAGAAAGATTCATATTTGAAGATGGTGATTTCTTATAATCACGAGACACACAAGCTATGGCAGTGTTCACAAGTGAGTAAGTAGTTTCATGCTTTGTCGGTGTGTGAAAGCTGGGGTAGCGGAGGCTTGTCTATAAATACATGAAGGAATAAGTGATATCATCATTTTATCCATTCACGCAAAGGGAAAATTTGGATAGTCATGTGTAAATATTTAAATGAAAGGAGTTTCACAAGATATTTCATCTACCTTTATAAATAGAAGATATAGAAGTAGTATGAAGAATAATGAGTTAGAATTGTGAACCATTGCTTATTTACTGAACATTTTATATACTACGTGAAGGTGCATTAGTGTCTTAAGAAGCAGACTTGGAAGATTATTGGGAGTGGTTGAGTTTTGAAATGTTTTGTTCATGAAATAATATACATACATAGATTTAGTTCTCTCCTCTGTGTGTTATGTGGAAAAAGAATCATCCATGTGATTCTTATTACATAAAGATTGTTGAGTACTTGAAAAACAGTGGCATTGCACTTGTAGTGATAAGAAAATGAGAATGTAGTATAATGTTTTCATGATGATGAGTATTCTTTGCATGAAATGATATTTTTATGAAAATATAATTGACATTATATATGTATTAATAACAAACAATTTTCATGTGTGTAATGATTTAAAATATTGTTAGTAGTATTTTTTTGAGCTGGAGTGATATATTTCATTAGAGAGAGTAAGAAGACAACTTACAATTTATTGTGGAATCTTCATTTGTTCATTCTGATATCACAATGAGATAAAGTGTAAGTGATATATTCTAATTATTCATAAGAGTATACTGATCTGACTTTCATATAGTGTTTTTTATTATATTCAGTGGCAATAAAATAATTTTATTTTAAGTGAGAAAGTGTCGAATTATCTTATCTCAGTGGGTCGAAGAGGAATATAATTTTTGTGTTTTAGTGGAAGATTGAACTTTTTGTGATCATTATCATTGTGTTAGTGTTATGTTTTTAACACTAGTGGGATTCCAGTATAAATAACACTGGTGGGATTCCATAATAAAGAACATCGGTGTGATGTCGTTATAATTTGGGAAGTGTTTCATACCTACCCATCTTGGTGTTAGGATAATACTTGTCTGGACCTCTTATAATTTTTGATTTATTTATAGTGTAGAATCCCTTTCTCAGATCCTCTTGAACATATCTAGGATGTAGACATCCACATTGGGGGAAAACCTTATAAAAATACTAAGTGTAGTGCTTTATTTACTTTATGTCTTGCATGTGGTATAATTGTGTTTGTTTATAGGGAAGATCTATTCTTCCTAACAGGTGTAGAGGTTCAAATTTAATAGAGGTTAAAATTAAATGAAAATAAATCAATAAAACTTATGTACACTAATTCACCCCCCCCCCCCTCAGTGTACCAGTATGATCCACTATGCACTTTAATGGGTATTAGATAAAAGGTTCCACCTCTGATTGGATTTTCTTTATTTTCATAGTTTTTTATTAGATATTTATGAATTTATAATTTGAATTCAAATAATTAATAGAGTTGTATTAGATGGAAAGTTAATTTCCTATCCCTTCCAGTTCTAACCAAGAGGTTTTTTCAAAAATCTTAAATAACAAACAGAAGAAAGAGGAAGGAAAATTGAGAAATAATTTTAATAAGAAAGAGGGTACACCACAAACTAAATTTTTTAGACTATTAGTATATCGATAGTATCTATTAAATCAGTTGATAATGACCCTTTTAGTGATTCCAGTTCAAGAAGTGATGAAGAAGAGTTTAACAAAATAATCAGTGTTTTTTATTTATAAGTAAAATATTATCTAAAGAATATTCCTTCTGGCATTATCACTAACATATTATCTTTTATCAGGGGACAATATGATGAAAAGTCACATCTTGAAGAAGAAGATGATGATATGGGGATATCCTTAAAAAATAAGTTTCAAATATGAAAACTTCTCACATAACTAATTGAGGCCAAAGAATAAAATGTATCACCTAGAAATGAACATCTCTCCTATGTTGAAGAAGATTTGTAAAGAAATGTGTGTGAGAACAAAGTAACTGAGAAGGCCATTACTGAGATGTTTTATACACTTGAAGAATCTCATAAATCTACCATGAGTATTAAGGACTCTCAGTTGAAAATTAAATAGAATGATGAAACATTCATCCTGAATAGAGAATCAAAAGAATCATCTATATTTCATTGTAAATAAAGATTCACTTTGGTTTAAGTCGAATTAAAAATGACTATTTTGAGAAGGATATAAATGAGAATGTTTATATATAAGTGATCCATTCATTGGATAAACTACAAAAATCCTCTATTAGTATTAAATAATGTCAACTAGAGGTTAAGAAAAATATAATTGAATAGTTAAATAATTATATACTAGAGGAAAATCAAATTCATGTTGATCAAGTTTAGAAAACGAAGATTCAATGGGATGAAAAAATTAAAGCGGTTGAGGATGAGAAAAATTTCTTCAAAACAAAGCTTCTTGAAATGGTAAAAAATTTAAAAAATATGAGGAAAAAAATTAAATACTTCCCTACAAGAATATAAAGATATGGTGAAATTACTTGAATACCAGAAGAACCCTATAAATCTTAAATGTCTTGAGTTAAAGGTAAAGTTTAGAAATCTAGAGTACAACCAAGCTAAATCTTCACAAAATACTTAGAGTAGAAAGGATACCAAGAGTATTTCTAAAAAGAGTATTACTTATAAAAAACTCATTCAAGTGCAAATAATATCTTGATATTACATAAAGATAAATATATTATAATATCATCGAAATAGGTAACCCTTGTTCCATAAGTTTTTGTTTGTACTAATATTATTTCATCTATTATTACAGGTTTCAAAAGGAATTTTGTTCGAACATGGGTGAAGAATACTAATGATAAATCCACCATATAATCAAAGGTGTATGTGAAAAATAGTGGGAGTTTTTATTCCCTAAAAAAATATTAGATGAATAATTAGATTATCCGAAAACAAAAAGATGTAAATGCTAGAAAAATTGTGACATAAAAGAAGAAATTTAGATTTTTTGTATATTTTTTGCTGTTTTTAGAAATTTGGGCATCTGGTCATTGATTGTTGGCATAATTTATCAATTCATGATAATTATAAAAGGCTAGTATTAATGGGGAGTAGATATGATGTAAAGAGAAATCCTTTGTAATTGAAACAAAATTCACAGATAAATAAGAATCTATCTATCAGGAATAAATTTGAGTGTCTTGAAGAATTATTTGATTATTTCAATACAATTAGTCACAGTTATGATGAGTGTCGGTATATACCATCTATTCACTATTCATATGCTGATATGAAGAAAACACCACAATAAATTCATAGGCAAAGAACAAAAGTAGAAAATTCTTCCTTATGGTATAATAATAATAAAAGAGTTAAGAAAATTGTGAAGCAAGCTACACCCAAGAATAATGAATAAATAAATGCCAAACCCAAGAAAATTTTCTTCTATTATTGAAGAAGAAGTAATATCATGGACCATTTCAAATAGTTCAAAAACACCAATGATAGTGGAAGCAAGGTAAATCAAAAAAATAAATTAATATCAGAAACAAATTAAATTGATGATTTTGTACATTAAAATCAAGATGAGAAATTTAAATTTCAATATAGGTTGTCTAAAAAGGATAATATTATAATTTTTGGAGATTTTTGGGGAAGGTGAAGAATTTCAGGGCATATTTCTGACAAATGCATGACATGGTTTCCTAAAGAAAAGAACTAGTGAAGAATAAATGAAAATCACCAGTGGATTCTTGTGTTAAAAATGATACTATAAAGAAGGAGTCTACACACAAGAAATAATTTGAGCATGTACCAAAATAATGCTTAGTCATATGGCCAAAGAAGCTAGAATTGAATAAAAAATTGGAGCATGAATAGAAGAATGAAAGTGAATTACGTTCTAATGTGAAGAATCCCATTCAATCTAAGATAAAAGATAAAGAAATTAAGAAGCCCATGATCTCCTTAAATGATAAAATATAAAAATTCAAATAAGGATCAAGGAAGAACAATTTTTATAAATCTAGAGCCCTATTGAAATAAGTTTCTGGGTTGAGAAATAAATCTCATCCTTACTCCTCTCTCTAAAAAATAATTTAAGAACCACCTTATTCCCATGTATATCTTTTGTTTTTTATTCAGTATGGGGAATTGAAGTTGAGTCATATATCCATGGGGAGTCCTAAAGAAATGAGCGTTGTGAAACAATTATACAGTATCTAGAATGTTATCCATCGTGGGTGTTATTTATTCCAATTGGTGGTAAAATTGGTCTTCGGGTTCATTATTGATGAAATCCAATCATGATAAAGAATATGTATGAAGATAATCACTATAGGGGAATCAAATATGAAAAACTACTATAGTTAAATATCTCAACTAGTATCACTAAATATTTGAAGTTCTATTAATGAATTTATTTGATTATTTCAAATCATAATAATTAAATCTTTTCATTAAATAGGTATGTTCTTGTATCTCTATATAAAAAAAAATTATGAATCAAAAGGCGAGGAACTGATAATTTGATGATAAAATTAAAATGGGTTGATAAAGTTATGTACATTCTTGTAGTTGAGTTTTTTTTACCTTTTTTTAAGATGAAAGCAAAATATTAGTTAAAATTTATTTGAACCACCCCTGGAAGAAAGTTTCAGTATTGGCATCACATGTTTAAAATTATAATGAAATCTATGTTGTCTAGAATAATCACTCTTGTTTTCTACCCTGGGTTATCCCATTTAGAATTGTATTTGATTAATTGATTAATCATTCACTTAAGAAAAGTGATTTCATCACTCTCTTAATAAGATCAATTTTAATTTCTCTTTAGTGGTGTCTTTAGTGAAAAGAGGAGATTGAGTGAGAGAAGAATAAAAGTATAGTTATTATAGAATGAGATATGTTTAATTCATTCCCATACTTATACAGTTGGTTTCATTAATAATAATGGGGAGAAGAAAACATTGACTTCAAAATTGAAATGGGTATTGATAACAAATCCAAATGGGGGGATTGAATAACGCAGATTAATTGAAGTAATAATTGTGTTGTATTTACTGTCAATGTTTTTTTTATGAAATTTAACATGATAGTGATTTAAGTATGAAGTTATTCCATTGGATTATTCTAGATAATTAATCATAAGTTGTAAAGGATGTTTTTACTTGAAGTGTTTCTTTAAATAAAGAAACATTAAATGTGAGGACTATGGAAATGATCTACAATTCAAAATAAATGTGTCACAGGTTCATTTAGTTAAAACGATGTTTACAACATTAAAAAAAGTGAAGAGATTTAAAATTTATGATTTAATTAAAAAATAAAATAAATTTGAATTGTGGTTCCATAAAGAGTTGGGAGTAGACTCCAATACATTATTTTGGCCATTAGAAGATGTTATTTGGGTTATTAAGTGGCACCAGACTGATGTAGAGATTTAGGTGGTATCTCAGGTTGCGACTCAGAATTCATGCACCTTTAAAAATATGAAATAAACCTACACTGTCCTATTTGTATTATTTTATCCATTCAATCACCCTCCAATGACTGTCTTCTACCTATGGACACTTGTGGGCTTCATATCTATTGGATTTTGTTGTACTTTCTTCAAGAATATTTTCCAGAGATCAGAACAAGATCATCTTTGCATTGTGGATGATCAAATGATATATAGTAATTCTTTAGAATCACAAACCTAAGTTTTTTATGAATTATTTTATGAAAACATTGAGTAACTCATCACCCATATAATTTTGAGATTTCTGAATAAAATATAAAACAATCGAGTCAAGTATCCAGTTGCCATGAGATCTGAATAGGATCTAATACATTCGTGGAACTTTATTTACATGCATGAGAACCTGATGTTATGATGATATAGTGAGGTGTTAAAATGAAGAAATTTTCATATATAAAGATGGTGGTTTTTCATTATCATGATACATAGGAGTAATGTAAATGCGTGCAGGTGAGTAAGTCAGTGCATGCTATGTTGGTGCATGCAAGCTGGGGTTGTGGATGCATGCCTAAAAATACCCACCATGATCTCCAATTTCAACTTACTTATTGTGCATCAAGATAGAAATATAACAGATCCAAAATAGATACTTAATGGAGATCTGTATTCAAAAAGGATAATTTCATGCATCATTTTATTGTAATTTCTAAATCCTTCATGACTACATAAACATTGTTCAGATTTCAAACACTCGTGATATTTTTAACCATACACAAGAGTTCCATAATGGTTTTTCCATGTATAAAACCTTACATGATGGTTTTCACATACTATAAGTATCTCAAATAATAATTACCACCTATAGTGTATAACCAATATGATGAAACAGTGGGATCACTCATACTTATGTGAAGGAAGAAGTGATATCATCACGTGACTCATTTACATGAAGGGGAAAGTTGGAAAGTCCCACATATATAGTTACATGAAAGGATTTTGAGAAGATATCATTTATACCTTTCTATGTGAAGATATAGAAGCAATAATGGGATATTGTGATATATTTGTGTGAAGAATAGTGAGATATCACCATGAACCACTACTTTTTTAATTCACATTTTATATGATACATGATGGTGTAATAGTTTCTAGACAAATAGACTTGAATTGGGTGTATTGTGAGTAGTTAAGTTTTTAAGAAGTGTTGTGCATGAAATAATATACATTCATATAGGTAGTGAGTTCCTCTATCTGTTTCATGGAAAAATAAGTTGTCGTGTAATTATTATTACATGAATATTATTAAGCACCTAAAAAACAGTGACATTACACTTGTATTGATATGAAAATGACAAGGCATTATAATGTTTGCATGATAATGAGTATTCTATGCATGAAATTATATTTTTATGAAAATATAATTTCTACTCTTCATGCATGAATAACACATGATGTTTTTGTGTGCAATGATTAAGAATACTGATAGAAGTATTTGTCTGAGCTGATTTAATATATTTTAGTAGAGTGAGGAAAAAGACAAAATTCAGTGTATTGAGGAATATTCATTTGTTCATTCTGATATCATAGTAAGATGAAGTGGAAGTGATACCTTATACTTATTTAGAAGAGAATAATGATCTGACTTTTATATAGTGCTTTTAATTACATTCAGTGGTAGTCTAAGACTTTCAGTTGAACTGAGAAAGTGAAAATTTAGCTTATATCAATGGCTCGAATAGGAAGATATGTTTTTGTCACATGGAAGCTTTAACTTTGTGTGATTTTTCTCATTGTGTTAGTGTTTTTTTGGAAACAATTGTGGGATTATGGTATAAATAACACTGGTGGGATTTTAGAAAAATTAACACTAGTGATATACCAATATATTTTAAGAAATAGTTCATACCTAACCATATTAGTGTTTAGATAATACCTGACTAACCCACTTGTAATTTTTGATTAATTTCTAGTGGAAAATCTGTGTCTTGGATCATCCTGAACACAACAAGGATGTATTCACCCACATTGGTGGATAAACTTGTAAATATAATGTGTCTTATGATTCATTTAAATTGTATCTTTGATATGGTATACTTATTTTTGTTTATACGGAGGATCTATTTATCCTAGCCTGTGAAAAGTTTTGAATTTAATGGATGGTAAAATTAAATGAAAATAAATCAATAAAACTTGTGTACACTAATTCCCCACCCACCCCCCCCCCCCCACTCAGTATACCTTTATGATACACTGAGAACTTCAGGTTGATCATGAGGTCTATGAGACTTGGATTTTTTTTATGAGCATATCTAGTTTTTTTATTTTGGTTGTCCTTATTTATTTTCTTATATCCTGATTAATGAGCCTTTCAGTTGATGGGCTGACTACTCTTGATGCATTATATTGGGTATTTTCAGGGTGTCATGCTTAGTGATGTTATACTCACCCATGCATGGGATCTAACCATACATGTTATATCTTATTCATATGATAGAGCTTTTGATGGAGTAATGAGAGGATCGAGAGCAAGCGAAGTATAGTGACCCAGGTAGATCGTGGTTTCATTTGTAAGATATCCCCTCCTACTTAGTAGGTTAAACTCTTTAACACTTTTGGTTGGTCTTGTATTTAAACCTTTATTACTTTCATTTATTTTTTTATACTTCGATGTTGGATAGATGTTATGAATGCATTATGGTATTAGTTGTATTTTTCTTTTAACATTGTATAGGTATTTGAAGACATGTATGTGTGTACATCTATATTTGGCCAATGCCTCCCATGTTTTTCATATGCCTACTTGGAACTGTTCTCCATCCTCTTGCCTATTATAGGTGAGATTAGGGAGTCACACATGGCTTATCACTAGCCACATGGGCCTTGATGGGTTATTTTGTGACAAAGTGGTATTAGATTAGTATTTTCTACCTTAGTACTAGAGTTTGAAGTTTTTTTTAGTTGAAAGGTTTGGTTTGGAATTTATGGAAACAGTGTTAATGTATTTTGAGTTCAAATTTTTTATTAGGGACCATTGTTGGTGTAGGAGATGATGTATCTATTCACTAGGACTCTGATAACCTACGTTTTAACTTGATACATGTAGAAACTAGTTAAAAGTAAAGCATTATCACATACATCCTATAGGAATGGGTTTTGGTTTTCATATCCTTATTGACTTATCACCCTATATATACACATTAACTGTGGGGAATATTGTTTATTTCAGGATTCATCTATGAATATAGATAGCTAAGACTCAACTATGGGATCATGAGAATGATCTACTGATTGATCAGGATTTAGTTTAGGGTAATGTATAAGAGGTGGTACATATGGGTAGTTTTCCAGGTTTTTCACCACCTCTTAATAAGTAGGTTGCGTCGGCAGTATTGGCTAAGAATGTGTACAAGATGATCATGATCTATGAGTTTAAGATATAGTGAAATCTCACAATTTAGAGAAATCTGATCCCCCTGGTAGCTTAGGACTAGCTAGAGGTAGTCACCCAAGTTTTTTTTCATGTGAGAACAACTCCAGATCATATGGAGGTCCTAATGGAAAGTACTCTTCAGGTATTCTCTAGGTGATGGTGGATCTAGTGACTTAGTCACATGATTATTGATGTTGTAAATATTTTTATTAATTATTATATAAACCATTTACTAAATTTATATGAAATGTGCATAATTTTTTAGAAACATTAATGTTTAAATATTAAATATAATTTTAGAGAAAAATTTGAATTCATCTAGATTCAGGTTTGTTTAATGTTTTAATAATAACTATCACCATAATGATCCCAATTTAATGGTTCTTTTTTTAGTATTCCTATTTAAATTTAAAACATTTCATTAGAAGGGATCATGGTCCAATTCTTCCATTTTAAGGGTGATAAGGACCACACAATAAGACCCAAAGAATTTGTGATGAAACTGGACGAACTATGAATATTGAATTAATGGGCTCAATATAGAATTATAAATTTTTTTATTATCCTGCAATGTTTAGGGTAAAATTTAAGGAGTCTTGGATAAAAATTTTAAGGCTCAAATACAAATACAAGGGGCCCAACTGATTCATTTAAACTTAGCCCACCATTCTGACCGGGAATTAAAATCAAGAAACTATTCATGACATTGATCATGATATATTCATCAAATAAATCTGAGATTTTGTAGAGTGAAATAGTATATATATGTGGAAGCTTTGTTTGAATAATTCATTCATATTTGAAGGGAAATTCCTATTCAAAAATCCATTCAAATTTTGGCCATTGAAAAAGCATGGATAGAAATAGACAGTTTAACTTTGTTTAATCAAACTGCCATAACATTGTCTCCATAAGTCCAAATGCCTCCATATTTTTATATTAGTCGTAAAACATTATTATCTACAACTTTTAAGAATTTTATATCTCTAGATTCAGCTGTCTAGATGTCCAAATCATCAATCCAAGTGGAGGTGTATTTTTTGGAATGCAAACAGTCCAACACCTTGGGAAATAAATACATCCCCTCCTCTCCTTTCAAAAGGGTTGGAAATTAAAAAGTTAAAAGGAATAATTAGAAAAATCAAGGCTCTTAAAATACCCTTGGATGACATTCCAAACTCAAGTTTTCACTTGAGAGTCCTTTCCTCCCTTCCTTGATTTCATTTACTTTTGTGATTTTCTTTTTTTGTAATCGTGTAACTGTTTGTTTTTGTAATTATATTTAAATGAATGTTTCTTATTCTTCATCTATTATTCTCATCAAACTTCTGTTAAATAATATTAGTAGTCTTAAAATGGTTTAAATCGAGTTAAAAACCCTTCCCTTCTTTTTCTTTATCATTCAATATAAATTCTTTTTTAATTCCCTTCATTGTTTGTGTGTGTGTTCGACGCACCACTCTTTTCTTATCCCTTTATTTTTCTTATCTTCTTAATTTGTCATTATAATAAATATAAAAATATTACTAATAATTTAAATGGATTATTAAATCTCTCATTTGGGTGAGTTATAATTTAGGGATGTTAAGTGATTGAGAGCTTTTGCTCGATGAGTATTTTTTAAATTAACATTGTGTATGTTGGGCTTAACATGTCAGGGATTAATGACATGTTTTTTTAACGAGTGGTTTACATGGGTTATTGGAACCATAAATTCACTAATATAAACAATATATTATTAAGATTATAAACATAAGTTAAGTAAAGGATTGTATTAAATACTTAACACTTGGGAATTCCAATCAATGTCAAATTGTGACATGGGTGTTAATTTAATGCAATATAAAGAAAATCTCAAGGATATCAAAAGATTACTAACTAATGATAAACTCATCCCATTATTTATAAAATTTTTAAATCAATTTTAATCAATAAATAATTTCAATTAATCTCTACAGAACCCCCCAATTAAAATACAATCAACTAAAAATATTCGACTATTAAAAAGTATCATCTTCAAGGATTCAACCGAAGTGATGCTATACACATTAGCAGAGAATCGGAACATTGAACGGACTATAGGAGACAATCTTCCATGCATTCAAATGGAGTTGTTGCTGAGGACGGTGAATTAATTAGTCATCTATTTTTTTTTATTTTAAAAAAAACTAAATTTTAAAAAAATGGAAAAAACGCAAAGAAAAACTTGTCTTCCTCTTTCTTTAAAAATATCTTTGAATGCCCCATAGCCTCTTAAACAATCCCTTGGATTTTTTTTGACCCTGATATTGAGTGAACACTTCACCGAATTAGGAGGAAGATTATGGATAATCAAATAATTCAATAACTAGTCTTCATCCAACCAGTTTAATTTGAAATAGACAATCCTAGGGAACAAACACTTAAAGAACTTGTTTCCCCCGATATGATTTACCAACCCCTTGGTATTAAATATCCAAACATAGAGGCTAAAATCTAGCTCAAGTCAGGTTTGATTATTCTTGTCCCTAATTTCCATGGTCTAGATAGTGAGTATCCTCATCTGCATCTTAAATATTTCCAAGTGGTGTGCTCTACCATGAAGCCTCAAGGGGTTTCTGAGGAACAAATAAAACTTCGAGCATTCCCCTTCTCTTTAGATGACACTACCAACTCATGGATTTATTACCTCCCTCCTAGTTTTATAATCACATGTAATGACATAAAGCAACACTTCTTAGATAAATTCTCTCCTGCTTCTCGAAATTCTTCCATCTGAAAGGAAGTAAGTGGTATCCGTCAATTCCCAAATGAATCACTCCATGAGTACTGGGAGATGTTCAAAAAGATTTTTTCAACCAGCCCACACCACCAAATACATGACCAACTCTTGATCCAATACTTCTATTAGGGTTTATTTGCTATGGAGAGAACTCTCATTGATGTCGCAAGTGATGGTGCTCTTGTTGATAAAACTCTTGTAGCTGCAAGAGATCTCATAAGCAACATGGATGCAAACACACAACAAATCCATACTCAAAAACATGATCAATTAAAACAATCCCATGATAGTCAATTTATATAGACTAAAAAGATCACCGAGTGGATGAGTGAACTTACAGGTCTTGTACGACAACTAGTTGGGGCTTACAAGTCCCCAACCTCATCTTCTCCATCATCTTTGTTCCCATGACCTATCAAGAACTCTGGAATCTGTAGCTCCCCATCTCATCCAACTGAAACATGTTCACAAATTCAAGAGGATCCCTCATATTCATATGGACCAATAGAGATCAATGCATTATATGCTCAACCGAACCCCAACCCTCAACAATTGGGTCTGTTGTTAGAAACTTCAACCATCCCCATTTTGAGCCCTTCTCTTCTACATATAACCCTAAATTGAGATAAGGGAATCCCATTTCTCATCCCCCTCAATACCCTCATCAAAACCCAAACCAATTCCAATATGGTCAAGGTGTTGTTAACTTCCAACAACCTTATCCTTTTATTCCTAAACCTAAAATGAACAATCCTCCTCCCGGATTCCACTATCCTAATGAGACTTTCCAATTCCCAAACCAATAAAATAGCTTTACCAAGAACCAAAATCAAGGAAATCCCAATCCAGGACAAGCCTCTTCTTCCAAGAAACCATTGGAATGTGCAATGGAAGATCTTACCTCCTTCGCTTGTTCTAACCTCAATAACATTGACACCCAAATTGGTCAACTTTCATCCCACCTGAGCCAGAAACAATAATCAAATTCTTACCAACTCCCAACACAACAATTACCCAACCCCAAGGGTAATGTAAGTGAAATTGAACTTATATCAGGGAAGAAAATTTTTATGCCACAAGATAAGTCCTCAAACACCCCTTTAAATGTTGACATAGAAAATGAAAAGAAATTGAACTCAGAATGTAATCTAAAGTCGTTCCCTCACCTCCTTCCATTCCACTTAAGAATCCAATTCATTTTCCTCAAAGATGTTTCTAAACCAAAGAAGTCCTTTGATCCTGATCCTGAAATTCTAGGCATGTTTAGATGTGTTGAAGTCAACATTACCCTCTTAGATTCCATAAAACAAATCCCTATGTATTCCAAGTTTTTTTAGAAATTGTGCACCCACAAGTGAAACTTAGGACCCGCAAAAATGTGTTCACCCAGGAATCTATTCCCATAAAGTACAAAGATCCAGGGACCATTATGGTTCCATTCCAAATTTAAAGTTACAACTTCTATAATGCACTCATAGACCTAGGAGCCTCAATTAATGTAATGCCTAAATCCATATTCTCTAACCTTGTTCTAGGTCCTTTAAATCCAACTGGTGTTGTCATTAAATTTTCCAGTCGATGCACTGCTAGTCCTGAGGGTATAATCGAGGATGTCCTTGTTCATGTGAATGATCTTATCTTCCCCGCAGATTTCTATGTACTTGTCATGGAAGGTGAGACGATCTCTTCTTGATATCCCCTAATTTTAGGAATACCATTTCTCATGACTACTAGAAGAAAGATTGATGTCCATTCAGGCATCTTATCCATTGAATTTGGTGACCAACTAGTCAAGTTCAACATTTTTCAGGCCATGCGACACCCATATGAGGATCACTCTGCATTCTCAATCCATGCTTATAAGGACACTTCTAAGAGTTAATTGAACTTCAATACATCATTTTCTTCATGTTATAATGATAAAGTGTCTTGTGAAATCTGCACCATGATTAACCAAGTCATAAATGGTGATGTTGATATGGATCGTTCATTCATAGACTCCATCAATCTAGAAGAACTTGAAAACACTCTTGAATCCCACATCAACTCTGATATCTAATGCTTCACTTTGGATAATATCAAGGAAAAGGAATCTGAAGCAACTAAATGCCCTTTCTCCATTCCTAAGTTGTTTATCCCACAAATGAAAGATAAAATTGATCTGAAACCTCTTCCTAAACACATGAAATATACATTCCTTTTCCATGATCACTCTTATCCCAGCATTATCTCTGCTTCACTTACCGAAACAGAGGAGTCCAAAGTTATTTAGGTGTTAGATGAAAACAAAAAGGCATTAGGTTTCACCCTAGATAACATACCAGGAATCAACCCTTCCCTTTTCATGCATCACATCCATCATGAGGAATCATCCAAACCAATTATACAACCCCAAAGAAGACTCAATCCACTCATACTTGAGGTAGTCAGGGAAGAGATCACCAAGATTATTCAATCTGGTATTGTCTACCCAATTTCTGATTGTGAATGGGTTAGTCCAATTCAGGTTGTACCTAAGAAGGGTGGGATAACTATTGTCATAAATGAACATGGTGGGGTAGTCACAACTCGAGTGAAGAACAAATAGTGTGTGTGCATCGACTATTGGAAATTGAATTTTGAAAAACGAAAAGATCACTACCCTCTTCAATTCCTTGATCAAATACTAGAACTATTAGTTGGAAAGTCACACTATTGATTTCTTAATGGATACAATGGCTACTTCCAAATCCTAATCACACCTTAAGACCAAGAAAATACTACTTTCACTTTCCCCTTTGGCACATATGCATATAGGAGAATGCCTTTTTTCCTTTACAATCTCCTGCAACATTACAGAGGTGTATGATGAGTATATTTTCTGAATTCATTGAACACTGCATGGAATTCTTCATTGATGACTTTACCATTTATAGTGAGTAATTTGAATCGTTCTTGAATTCACTCTCTCTAGTCCTTAAAAAGTGTGTCAAGTGTCACCTTGTGTTAAATTTTAAAAAAATCACTTTATGGTTGCAAATGGGATTGTTCTAGGGAACATAGATTCAAAATATGTTATTAAAGTTGATCCTTTCAAAATTAAAGTGATCAAATCACTTCCTGAACTCACCACTGTTTGATACATTCCCTCATTCCTTAGTCATGTCGGTTTCTATCAAAGATTCATCCATAACTTCAGTAGGATTTCCCTCCCACTCACTCGGTTTCTCTAAAATAATGTCACTTTCCATTTCGATGAGGTTTGTAAGAGATACTTCATTGAACTCAAAACTACTATTACATCTACCCTAATAATCCAACCCCTAGATTGTTCCTTACACTTTGAGTTGATGTGTGATTATTTTGATAGATCGGTTGTGGTTGTTCTTGGTTAAAGAAGAGAAAAAATTCATCATGTCATCTATTATGTCTCAAAATCTTTGGATGAAACTCAATCTCACAACATTTTAACTGAAAAAAAGCTTTTAGCAGTTGTTTTTTCCTTATATAAATTTCGTCCATATATCTTAGGTACAAAAATCATCATCTTCACATATCATTCTTCTATAAACTTCTCAATAAAGAAAATTTATTCCAAACTGAGGCTAATAAGATGGATCCTAATGCTCGAATAGTTTGACCTTGAAATCAAAGATAGACCAGGAAAAAGAAAACCATGTGGCTGATCACTTGAGTAGAATTTATAATTCTTCTCATTCTGAAATAATTGATCCTGAATTCCCCCACTGAGCACCTATCATATCTCACTCCAAAAATACCATGGTATTACCCAATTGTAAATTACTTATTTTCTGGGTTTTTTCTTGAAAATTTATCAAAAGAACAAAAAATTAAGTTGAAAAGTGATTCAAAATAATATTTTTGGGAATATAATAATCTTTGTAAATATGGGGATGACATGGTAATTAGGAGATGTATTGATGAAGATGAAAATTCCTCCATCTTAGAATTCTGTCACTCAATTCCTAAAGGTGGCCACTTTGGACCACAAAGGTCCTCCCGAAATGTCCTAGAATTTGGATTTTTCTAGCCTTCAGTCTTCAATGACTCACATGAGTTCTGTCAATCATGTCCCACTTGCCAAAAGTTTGGCACAATTTCAAAGATAAATTAAATACCCCAAAAGCCTTAAAATTTCTGTGAAATCTTCGATGTTTGGGGAATCGATTTAATGGGACCATTTTCTCCTTCCAATGGATTCTCATACATCCTTCTTGTGGTCTATTATGTTTCTAGGTGGTTCGAGGAAAAACCCAATAAAAAGGATGATTCACATATTGTTAGTGAGTTTTTAAAGACACACATCTTCCACTAATTTGGCACACCACGTTCCTTGATAACTGAATTAGGAACCTATTTCTGTAATAAAACCATTGAATCGCTTTTGAAAAATAATGGTGTTGTACAAAAAGCATAAACTACATATCACCCCTAAAAATGGAATGGTTGAACTTTCTAATAGAGAAGTCAAAAGAGTGCTTAAGAGAATTGTAAAACCCAACAGAAAATACTGTCCTAAAAGACTTGGTGAAGCACTTTGGGCTTATCAAACTTCTTATAAAACACCCATTGGGATGTCTCCTTTTAGGGTAGTTTTTGTTAAAGCATTTCATTTACCAGTTGAAATCCAAAATAAGTCTTTTTGGGCTGTGAAAACCTATAATTTTAATTGTGAAAAATCTAGTGAAGAAATCTTGATGCATTTGGCTGAACTGGAGGAGCTTCGACTTGATTCCTATGAGAATTCCAGTATTTACAAATAAAAGGCTAAGGTACTGCATGAAAAACACATCCTGAGAATTTTATTTCATTAAGGTTAAAAGGTAATTCTCTTCAATTATCGATTTCGACTTCACCCTGGTAATCTTAATTCTCGTTGGGAAGTTCCTTTTGTTATTACTAGTGTTTACCCATTTGGTGCAGTGCAAGTCCAAGACCCCTCTTCTAAAAGGAAAATCACAATTAATGGACATCAATTAAAGAATCACCACGAGAGGACACACAATCCTGGAACCACATCCACTTCCATCAGATCCACAAATTCAATAGTAAACACACCACTAGATGGAGACTTTGACCCACTAAATCCAATCTAGGGGTCACCTCTTTCCCTTTTACTCTTCTTCCTCCTTACTTCTCTCTCTCTATCCATTTTTCTTATACTTCCTCTCTTTTTCATTTTTTACCACTTTTATCATCAAATTTTTTATTTATTTTCCTCTTTCTCTTTTGTGTGGTTTTGTATTTTAAAAACACTAAATAATAAAAAATGTATAAAAACCAAAAGAGTCATACTTACTCAGCATCTAGTTATGACATTTTGTCTAACCATTTTGGGGAGTCGAAAGACATTTTTTCAACTCAAATTTTATTTATTTTCATCATGAATTTGGATAAAGAATATTGTGTCAAAACCAATAAATTTTTAATGCTCAATTTTTTATTTAGAAAAATATTTTCCCAAAATGTGAGAACCAACATTATCTTTCATTCCAAGTCCACCTATAGAAATATTTTCGAAATGTGTGTTTTTTTACCCTCATTTGTGAGTCTTGAGTTTGTGGACCTTCGAGTTTAATTTCCTACTTTTGTGTGCATTAATATGATAGAGGAATTTTCTGGACCACATGATAATCACAATAGCCAAATAGCCTCCCATTTCCCTTACATTAATCTCCTTTTGAAATCCCCTTCGAGCCTATGAAAACCTTTTCTTTGATAGCCACATTACGAGCCCAATATCATATCCCACCCAATATCTACATGGATTTACATTGTATTGTTTATTGAAATTGAAGTGGGGGGAATGGATTTTATTTTATGGGTGACATTTTATTGATTTTCAATGAGTTATCATATGCTTGAGGAAATTCATCCATTTTAGTGTGGGGAGAGGTTTCATTTAGTGAGTTTTGGGGAATGTACTTTCATTTATGTTATTTTTTAAATCATATTGAAAATTTTTCAAAAAAAAATTAAAAAAATCAAAAAAAAATGAAAATAAAAATGGGTTGTGTCTTTGGTGGGTAAAAAACCACTATTTATAATCCTTTGATATTTTTATAACTATTAAAATTAGTGTTGTGAAGAGATCAATCATTGGTTGGGATATGATTGTGAGATCTGATTCAAGTTCAACTTTCCAAAAAAAAAATACAAAAAAAGAAAAACAAGAACACTTATGTCATTTGGAGAAGTTTTGTGTTTTGTAAATACTTCATCCTTTCATACCCTTCAATTTTTCTTCTTATCTTGTGTCTTTATTTACAAAATCATTCCCTTGTAAATATGTGTTTTCATTTCCATCCATGTTTCATTTCAAAAAAATTGTTCATTGTTTTTTCCATGTTGGTGTTTTACCCCCTTTTTCTTATCTTTTGGATATCATCTTCTGACCATCCTATAACCACAAAAAGTCCCCTAAAAATACCTCTTGATTTTTGAGCACTTATGATAGGGAGTGGAAGATGATATCTCTTACAAACTCTAAGATTTTCACTTTTGGTTGGTGAATGATTGAAGCTCCATAAATTAATTTTATCATCTTGAGAGGAGTAAGTTTTGTGTGCCACCATTTTCCATTTCTAAATTTGATCATGAAAAAATAAATTGTTTTTTGAACATTTTTTCTATAAAAACTTGTGGTTTAATTCAATATGGATGAGTGAAATTTTCTAAACCTCACTTGATTGGGGAAAATAAAATGTTATTATTTGTTGGTGAGTGAAAATCATTTTTTCAGGGTTTTATATTTGTTGTACATGAGGACATGCACCAGACTAAGTGTGGGGGATTTAATGTTTTTAATATTTTAAATAATTTTTATATACTCTCTTTACTGATTTTATATGAAATGTGCATAATTTTTATGAAATATTAATGTTTGAATATTAAATATAATTTTATAGCACTATTTGAATTCATCTAGATTCAAGTATGTTTAATTTTTTAATAAAAACTATCACCATACTGATCCAAATATAATGGTACTTGGATTATAGTATTACTCTTTAAATATAAAAAATTTCATTAGATGGTATCATGGGATAATTTTTCCATTTTATTGGTTATATAGACCACATAATAAGACCCAGATAATTTGGGATGAAACTGGACCAGCTATGAAGATTGAATTACTAGGCTCAATCCAGAATTTAAAATTCCTTTATTCTCATAAAATGTTCAGGAGACAATGTAAGGAGTCATGGATAAAAATTTCAAGGCCTAAATTAAAAGACTAGGGGCCCAATTGATTCATTTAAACTAATCCCACCATTCTGGATGGTAATTAAAATCAGGACACTATTCATGACATTTCTCATGATCTAGTCATCAAATCAAGAAGAGATTTTGTAGTGTGAAAGAGTAGATATAGAAATATTACTTTTTTGAATAAATCATTCGGATTTGAATATATATTCTTATTCAAAAATCCATTCACATTTTGGCCATTGAAAAAGCATGGATAGAAATGGACAGTTTAACTTTATTTAATCAAATCACCATAACTTTGGCTTCATTATTCCAAATGCATCCAAATTTTTAGATTAGTCGGAAAACATTATTATATGAAACTTAGAAGAATTGGATATCTCGATATTCACCTGTCTAGATATTCAAATCGTCGAGTCAAGTGGAGGGGTAGTTTTGGAATTCAAACAGTCCACCACCTTGGGCAATAAATACATCCCCTCCTCTCCTTTCAAAAGGGTTGGAAATTAAGAATAGAGGAGGTCCAATTGGCATGACCAAGGTTCTTCCAATATACTAGAAGTACATTCCAAACTCATGTTTTCACTTGGGAGACCTTTCCTCCTCTCCTTGATTTTATTTACTTTGGTGCTTTTCTTCATTTGTAATCATGTAAGTGTTTGTTTTGGTAATTCTATTTAAATGAAAGTTTCTTCTTCTTAATATATTATTCTCATTCACCTTATATTAAATAATATTAGTGGTCTTAAAAAATTTTAAATCTAGTTAAAATCCCTTCCCTTATTTTTCATTCTCATTCAATCTAAAGTATTTTTTAATTACCTTCATTGTTTGTGTGTGTGTTCGATGCACCACTCTTTTCTTATCCATTTCTTTCTATTATCTTATTAATTAATCATTATAATCATTATAACCAGATTAATAAACATTTAATTGGATGAGAAAATCTCTCATTGGGGTGAGTTATAATTTAGGGATATTAAGTGATTGAGAGCTTTTGCTCGATGAGAATTCATTGAATTAACATTGTGTATGTTGGGCTTAACATGTCATGGATTAATGGCTTTTTTTGTTTAACGAGTGGTTTCCATGGATTTTTGGAACCATATATAGACTACCATAAACAAGATATTATTAATATTAGAAAAGTAAGTTATGGTTTGGTTTGGATTAAAGCCTTAACACTTGTTAATTCCAATCAACATCAACTTGTGACATGGGTGTTAATTTAATGCAATATAAATCAAAGCTCAAGGATATCACAAGCTTAACTACCTAATGATAAACTTGTACCAATATTTATCAAATTTTTAAATCAATATTAATCAATAAATCATTTCAATTAATCTCTCATAACAAACCCCCCCAATCAAAATACAATCAACTAGAAACATTTGACTATTAAAAAGTATCATCACCGAGGATTCGACCCGAGTGCTTCTACACACATTAGCAGAGAATCGGAACTTTGAACAGTCGATAGGCGACAATAGGTCATGATTTCAATGATAAAACTATATTATATTTAGTTTTGTATCATATATTAAGTTAGTATTTCTACCTAGAAACATTGTGATCAATGTGCTTCTGTGATATTCTGTAGTTACAGAAGGGTAGCATAATTTTGGAAGAGTATTCGACAAGGTTCACTGACCACTTGTGATAATATCTAGATATGGTTAGAGATCCATTATTCAAGGAATGGGCTTTTGATTGGGGATTATTCTGAGATATCATGTTTGAAGTGATATCTATTTTCATTCTAATCTATGTCAGAGTTCTTGAGTGAGCTTTAGTTGTGAAGATATTCTTAACAGAGTATACATTGACAGTGGGTGCTGGTAGTGGGAACATAGGAGTTGTGGTGTGTGTGAGATGCTTCAGGAGATAGTCACATGATATATATAGAATACAGTTTAGGGATCTCAGTATGATTCTAGTCAGTCAAGAGAGATAATTTGATTCTATTGTAATGGTTGGGGACATCTTGCTCAAGATTTCTTGACCTGTTGTACAACAGATAGAGAGACAATTGATAGACCTCCCAAGCAGAGATAGTGGTAGAAAAAAGGAGGCATGTAGTGAGGTGAACTTGGAAGAGTATTGGGTAGAGCAGCATATGTGGCAGGTAGTTCAACTTGTTTCCATCACTACCCCTATGCGGTCCATGGTAGGCTCAAGGAGTTGGTGGAAAAGGGAGAGGATAGTTGCAGTTAGTGGAGGATTATAACACTAATGATCTGAGGATTATTAGAGGTATGATCTTTTTCTTCTCCACTTTTGTTTTTGTACTAGAATACAATGGTGTGATCCACTCTTTTCTTTCCACTTCTCTAGTTTGAGACTTAGAGATTCTAGTTGAACCCTTATATTTCACCTTACTCCTGTAGACTCCTACCAAAGGTGACTCCGTGATCACACACTTTAGCGGATAGTGTAACCTGACTTTTATATGTTAGAGATAATTATGGGATCTCTTTATAGAGGAAATGATTTTTTATGATTCCATCTTAGTTATATATTGTTTATCCATAGTTCATGCCCATATTGATAGTTTCAGGAAAAGGATGTGGTGTGTATGCAGTGATCGGATGAGGTTTTCCTTTGTGGGTAAAAAGGAAACATTGGAAAAATGGTATACGATTATTTCTTAACAATATGATAGTATTTCCCATGGAGTAGTGGATTCTATAGTATTTTAGATTCATGTGGTGGCCGAGTATAGGGATGTATTTCTTGAGGTTGTTTTGGGTTTACCACCCTACCGAGAGATAGACTTCTGCATTGACTTAAGCCCAAGGACCACCCTAATATCTATGACAACATAGTAGATGTCTCTCATAGAGATTCATCAACTAAAGGTTCAGTTGGAGGGCATTCATAGAAAGGTGTTTTTTAGACCTAGTGTTTTACCTTGGGAATCCCCAATGTTATTCACCAATAAGTTGGACCAGATCTTGAGGTTATTTGTGGATTATCAGCACCTTAACCGGGTGAACATGAATAATAATCATTAACTCCCATGAATCTAATAAATCTTTGACCACTTGAGATAGATGATATATTTCTAGAAAATTAACCTTGGGTAATGTAGATACCCAAGCTTGACATACATGGACATTACATTAACTTTGTGGAATACTTAATACATAAAAAAATAGACACATAAGGACCATAATATTTTAGTGTCTTTGGAAACTCAGAACAAAATCTTATAATCATGGTGAAAGATCTTCAACGTCTCCTATTAAGTTATTCCCCTTTTTTTACCTAAAACCTTTATTTATATCCTTGGGAAAATAAAACATAAAAAGGGTGAGTTCAAATTCTCAATAAGGGTAAACATGGAGAACATCAAACAATCCATAAAAATTTGAACATGAAAACGTGAACATAAGATTTAAACATCAAAATCATGAGTAATGACATAAAACATTGGAGTACATAATGCATAGATCATAAAGGAACATCAATCATGATAAAATGGCATGGGAATAAAACATGTAATTGTGGAAAACCATTAAGCACATGATATGATTTCCATAGTAGCCAAGGCATTGCTGCCAAGACTATCATAGTGGACAAAGTCCAATACTGAACCGAGTTTACTTTCCGTTAAAGCCCTGTATTACTGAACCATATTTACTTGTCATTCTAGACATGTCTATCTCATAAGATATAAATCTTTATCCAATGCATTGGAGGGAGATATAGGTCCCACCCATCTCATAATGAAATCATTATTACATGTGCCAAAAAATAAACATATATCATTCATCATAACCCAAATAATAAAATGTGTTTCATAAACATCATCCCATCATAACATAATCCATATAAAACAAATGGATATCATTTCATCACAAGAAAAATCAAACCATGTAAATAATAGAGGTATTATACTTGAAACCTAATCATACTAAATAATTTCATCTTAGATGAGAAATAGTTTTGATAAAACACTTGAAATTAATTCTTTGGGAAAATATCCTTTCTTCTTCAAAAACATTTTTCCTTTCTCAATATGTCATACAATTTTAATCTAAAAGAAGTTAATTGAAAATAAACTTTAAAACTTGTAAAGGAAGCTTCATAGAAATAATGTTCTATGAAATCATAAAAATCCATTCATTCCGTATAAGTTTAAAAAACATTCTTCTCATACTTTGGTCGGAAAAGTAAAAAAGTTTCTCGTGCTGAAAATGACAAAAGATTCCTTTCATATATTTTACTAAAAATTAACCAATAGGTATGATTGGGTTTAAACAATTGTAGGAGGATAGAAATAATATTACATACTAAGGAAATATGGATGTGGATGATAAATATTCCCCAATAAATTATGAAGTATAAACAATCTAGGATAAAAATGAGATTGCAAGATTTTCCCTTTCCTTATGTCCACTTTCTTTCGTATGTGTCTGAGACTCCTCTTCTTCGACACACCTCCTTTTAACTTCCTATTAAGAGACTAGAGTTGGTCTTTTGAGAAGACCATAATCTCCAAAATGTTACTAGGGAAGTGGAGAAGAGTAATGGGAAAGGGTTGGCTGAGATTGAAGGCTCAAAATGGTGTGAGGAGGAGAGGGATGAGGTTCCCTTTTATAAGAGAAGAGAGGGGCACTTTTGGAAACCTCAAAAATATTAATTTATAATAAACTCAAACCCCACATAAAAACTTCCAAAGTGACTTAAATTCGGATATGAGATATGATAGGGTTGTAACCAATCAAATTTAGACATGTTTTAATTTTATTTTAAACCTTATCATTTTGATTTATCCTTATTTAATCTATTTAATTTTATTTCTGGTAATAATGTTATAAATATTAAATGGTTATAAATACTTACTTATGTGTTATTAATTTTACTTAATTTGATACATTATGACATGGTAGAACATATAAATTTTAATTTGTAATTTTTAAATATTTTTGTGATTTTTAAACAATTTAATAATTTGTTATTTTCATAAAATATCAATAGTGTCAATTTTGACACAATTCATTTATTTGAACTTAAATAAAATCCACACCAAATATATTTTCGAAAAAAAACTATTTAATAGATTCCTAACAAGTCATATTCATCTATAAAATTCATGTAGTAAATTAATTAGTTCATATAATATTTATTTTAATACTTTTAAAATCATTTCTTTAATATTTCTATTAATAAAATAATTACTACAACATTTTTGTTTAATTATTTATTATACTTATTTTTTGCATAAAAATTAAAATTAAAATACCATAATGAATATAAATTAAATATCATTCATAATAATACTTTTAGTTCAATTAGTCATTTAAAACATGCATCTTTTTAAAATTTTATGATTATTAAATTATGAAGGTGACCACTTTGACATCTTTCAAAATAAAATAACATAAGTGTCATAATCTCTTTTATTGGGCTCCAAATGGTACACAATTATACCATTAGATTATTATGGTTTAGATATACATGACCAATAAATTTTTTCTAGTTTTGGGGCCTTTATGGGTATTATTATTTGAATAAAAACAATATTATTGATTTTTCTCTAAATAAATAATTTATGTATCATTAATGTATAAGCTATTTAGGTAATTTAATATTTCTTAAAAATTACAAATAAATTACAATAATAAATAAAAACATTTTATCTTTCAAATTAGTATTTATAATTGAAATTATATTCTGTATAACTTTATATTAAAAATACTTTAATTATTAAAGTTTGAGTGAGACATATTTAACTTTCTTTAAATAAAATAAATTAATGGTCTTCATCACATCCAAGTGGGTTCTAATAGATTCTATTTCTACCCAAGTATGTTTTGAAGATAAATATAATCATCCAATTATATTAAAACAAGTTTTATGGTAATTTAATAATATTATTTTTACCCTTAATTACCTGATTTACCTTTAACTATGGAAAATAAAATTTACCGTAGTTACTATTCATAATGCCCAAAAATAAAAAGTAGCCTATTAACATAATTTGTAATTAATGATTCCAAATATGGAATCCATTTTTCCAAATTCAAAACATAGAAGTTTCAGTATTTAATTTAAAATTAATATCACTGTTGAAAAAACAGGTTTTAAAAGTTAAAACATTGCCAAAGATTGAGATGTTATTACCTATGAATTTGATGTAAAATTAATGATAATGACTTAAATTATATTAAATGGTAAAAATATATTATATTTATACTTTAAAACCATTAAATATTATTATTTAACCATATAAATTATCTTGATGAAAAATTTTGTTTTTAATTAAAATTTAGCGTATTTTTACTATTCATCAAAATATGAAAGTTAACAGAAAAATATTAAAAAATTATAAAAAGTAACTTTTTATATACTTATTGCAATTAATAAGTTTATTTTGTCAAATTTAACTCATAAAAGTGTCAAAAACTATATTTAAAGTGGGTGTGCTATCAAAAGGCGGCAAAACTGCATTTTTTGAAAAATACTTATTTTAACCAAAAAAATTATTTTGTTCTCACACCATGTTCTAGATAATGTTTAAGATGAATTATAATGTTATAAAATTCAAAATTTGGTTAATACAATTAATAAAAACTAGTTCATAATAATATTATAACAATATATAGTTGTTTAGTGAAACTCGGTATTGTGTACAACACACGCTATTGAGGAAGGTCGCTCTTGTGTGCAACACAAGCCAAGAATAGTGTTTGCATACACTAAAAGCTAATAAGGTGATGTTTATAGCACAAGATAATCTTGGTGTAGTGTACAACACAAGACCTCAAAGAAATTAAAAATAATATTTCTCATAAAATCTCGGGGTGTTATATTCTACCCCACTTAAAATGAATTTTTTCCTCGAAATTCATTGAGGTTATAAATGGTTTACTACTTGAAAGTTTCTTCCATAGAACCCCACATCATAAAAAGGAATACAAAAACTTAATTTTAAAAACTAAACTATGAAACTAAATGATTACCCAAATTAACTCATCACTGGGTTTCCACATAGGTGAACATAGGTGAAAATATGGATATGGAAGAGAAATATAACCATCAGGTTCTAATAGAGAGTGGTGGAGAACATGGCTATAAAAAATCCAACAATCACAAATCCATAAATTTGTGATGATCTAAGGTACCATCTAATTCATCGGATATGAGGGTATTAAGACAACATTTTTGGATTTCAAGATCATTTCCCTAAAGTTGATGAATTTTTGCATAAGGATAAATATTTTCTTGATTTCATTGTAATATCATCGTTGGTCATTCCATTAACAATTTCCACTTCATATATTATTTAAATAAATGAATTTTAATTATTCCTTCTTGAAATGTTAGCAGATCATGCGATAAAATGATAGGTTATTCCATCTGTCTCAAACAAAAAGTTAGCAAAAGTTATTAAATATACATAAGTCTGTCTATGGTGAGATTAACCATATATGATTCCAAAAATGGACTTATAATTCAACTATCATACATGTTAATAAAATAAAACTAATTTATACTAACTAGGGACTTCATGTAGGCCAGTGGTAGGCGATAATGGCCTGTCTCACTTCGGTTGTGGGATCGATTCCCGTATCCTTGTCCGACGCGACGGGTTTTCGCCAATCCTACAGGTTGTCATTTTTCTAAAACTATACTATTATAACATTCTAGAAAAAAAATTAGCCTTAAAAAATACTATATTATTACCAACTTAATCCATTCCAACCTTTAGGCTTATCGAAAATACCTGTGTCCAAACTCACAGTATAAAGAAAACGATTACTTGAAAGGTTAAATAACAAGCATGTGAATACCATCATTTATCCCCCATATATCATAACATATATCTTGTTGGTCACATTCCAAACATGTGAATACCTTAATCATGTATTCTCTTGAAACATGAATTACTATAACACCTTAGTGAAGACATGAATCCTATCAAAAGTTAATTATTTCCACATACCAAAATCCCAAAATTTCAATATACTCAAACCATGATGTCACTTTGTCCTTATATCAATCATGAGCTCATTAATACTATCAAACACATTATTTTCTCTATATCCCATCATTATGCGCATATCATCTTCTTTCCAAAAACATTTCAATCACTTTTCATGGTTACTGGTACCATACAATTATTGAAAACCAATACATAAATATTCCAACATTCCATAATACTATAAATGAGATTCCACAACACTATTTTGGAATACCTTTACATATACACTTAATCATTCCACCACTTCGTTTTCATACTCAAAATCACAAATAGTGATCGCATGTGACTTCCATTTATCCTTTTCCTTGAGAGGTTTTTGATGTCGATCATCATTAACCCTTGTATTAGGGCATTGGTTAGCATAATGCCCCATTTTCTTTCACTTGTAGCATTGAAGTGTTGGTCGTACATTCTCTATAGTCTGGTATCTATTCACATAATTAGCTACCTTTTTCCCATTACTTAGACACTCAAATGCTCGATGACCTTCTTTTCCACACTTAAAACATTTTCTAGTCCCTTTAAGACAATCTCCACCATGATTATTTCCACACTTTGAGCATAACAAAACATCTGTCTTCTTTTCACCATTGTTTTGAGATTTTTTCTTGAACTCCATCTTTTTTTTCTTGTCAAAACCATGAGATGGATATGCAAAACCAACTTCTAGTTCTACCTTGATAGAAAAATGCACAATCTCTTCATAGCTACTGAAGTCTATTATATCTAATGCATTTCTAATACTTGGTTTTAAGCCACTAAAGAATCAATCAACTTTACTTTTAGGTTGGATGATAAATCCAGATGCATACCTTGCGAGCCTTGTAAAATTCGCCTCGTATATACCAATGGATTCATAATCCTTTTTCTTAATCTCAAGGAACTCCTTTTCCATCTTTGTTCAAAGAATACGAGGGAAGTACTTATTGAAAAACAATTTCTTGAAATTTTCCCATTCCATGGATTTAATTTCATCTTGGGGCCTTGCATTCTTAATTAGAGTCCACCACTGGTCTGCATCACCTTCTAAATGGTAAATAGCCAAAAATACTTTTTCATGTTCATAATAGAGAAGTATGGAAAATATATTTTCAATGGTACTGATCCATTGTTCAGCAACAATTAGATCAGAAGACCCATTAAAAGAAGGTGGACGTTGCCTCATGAAGGACTCAGTAGAATATTGTTCGTTTCTCTTCTCATTTGGAAGTCCAGAATGATTCATATATTGTGTAATTATAGAAATAATATTTTTCACTCCATTTCTTATAACATTTGGTTGTTCAGAAGGACAATCATTGCATTGCCCAGTGCATTTATCATTAACACGGTTTGTTCGGGTTCCAGCCATTATCTAAAACCCAAAAAGAATAGTGTGAGAGGCAAAAATCATACTTGAAAAAACAATGTAATCAAGGGGATTAATTTCAATATCTAACATCTTAGGTTTAATCCTAGGTTATTCTTGATAGTTATCATAATTCTAGGATTGTAACCTATACTTATACTTAACCTTATGGACATCCCTAGACATACCTTAGAAATGTCTCTAGGGATATCACTAAAGATTTTGCCTCCTAGTTTCCAAAGGTTAACTAAACATTTCTTCTGATACCAATTATAGAGACCCAAGCTTGATGTACCTGTATATTACATCAATTTTTTGGAATACTTAATACATAACAAAAACAGACTCCTAAGGACCGTAATAGTTTAGTGTCTTTGGAAACTCGGAAAAAAATCTTCTAATCATGGTGAAAGATCTTCAACATCTCTCATAAAGCTCTTCCCCTTTTTTACTTAAAACCTTTATTTATATCCTGGGGAAAATAAAACATAAAAAGGGTGAGCTCAAATGCTCAGTAAGGGTAAACATGTAGAACATCAAACAGTCCATAAAAATTTGAACGTGAAAACATGAACATAAGATTTAAAAATCAAAATCATAAGCAATGACATAAAACATTGCAGTACATAAGGCATAGATCATAAAAGAACATCATTCGTGATAAAATGGAATGGGAATAAAAAATCTAATTGTGGAAAACCATTAAGCACATGATATTATTTCCATAGTATCCAAGGCATTGATTCCAAGACCATCATAGTGGACAAAGTCCATTACTGAATCGGGTTTACTTGTTGTTCTAGCCCTATATTACTGAACTGTATTTACTTTCTTTTCCATCCATGCCTATCTAATGAGATATAAATCTTTACCCAATTCATTGGAGGGATATATAGGTCCCACCCATCCCATAATGAAATCATTCTTACATGTGCCACAAAATAAACATAAATCATTCATCATAACCCAAATAATAAAATGTGTTTCATAAACATCATCCCATCATAACATCGTCCATATAAAACAAATGGATATCATTTCATCATAAGAAAAATCAAACCATTTAAATAATAGAGACATTATACATGAAACATAATAATAATAAATAATTTCATCTTATATGCGAAATAGTTTTGATAAAACACTTGAAATGAATTCTTGGGGAAAATATCCTTTCTTCTTCAAAAACATTTTTCCTTTCTCAATATGTCATACAATTTTAAACTAAAAGATGTTAATTTAAAATAAAATTGACAAAATTTAAAGGAAGATTCATGGAAATAATTGTCTATGAAATCATAGAAGTTCATTCATGCTGTATAAGTTTAAAAACATTCTTCTTGTACTTTGGCCTGAAAATTCAAAAAGTATCTCATACTGAAAATGACAAAAGATTCATTTCCTATATTTTTCTAAAAATTCACCAATAGGTAAAATTGGATTTAAACAATTGTAGGAGGATTTAAATAATGTTAAATATTGGAGAAACATTGATGTGGATGATAAATATTCCCCATTAAATTCTGAAGTATAAACAATATCGGATAAAAATGAGATTGAGAGATTTTCCCTTACCTTATGTCCCCTTTCTTTCGTATGTGTCTGAGACTCATCTTCTTCGACGCACCTCCTTTGAACTTATTCTTAAAAGACTAGATTTGGTCTTTTGAGAAGACCAGAATCTCAAAAATGTTACTAGTGAAGTTGAGAAGAGTAATGGGTAGGGGTTGGCCGATCTTGAAGGCTCAAAATGTTGTGAGGAGAGGGATGAAGTTCCCTTTTATAAGAGAAGAGAGGGGCACTTTTGGAAACCTAAAAAATATTAATTTATAATAAACTCAAAACCCACATAAAAACATCCAAAGTGACTTAAATTTGGATTTGAGATATGATAGGTTTGTAAACAATCAAATTTAGACATTTTTTGATTTTATTTTAAACCTTATCATTTTTATTTATCCTTATTTAATCTATTTAATTTTATTTGTGGTAATAATGTTATAAATATTAAATGGTTATAAATACATACTTATTTATTGTTAATTGTACATAATTTGATATTTTATGACATGGTAGACTATATAAATTTTAATTTGTAATTTTTAAATATTTTTATGCTTTTTAAAAAATTTAAAAATATTTTATTGTCATAAAATATCAATAGTGTCAATTTTGACACAATTCATTTATTTGAATTTAAAAAAAATCCACACAGAAAATATTTTTGAAAAAAACTATTTAATAGATTCCTAAAAAGTCATATTCATCTAAAAAATTGTGGATCACATTAATTTTTTCATATAATATTTATTTTAATACTTTTAAAATCAGTTGTTTGATATTTCTCTTAATAAAATAATTCCTTCAACATTTTGGTATAATTATTTAATATACATATTTGTTGCATAAAAATTAAAAATAAAATACTATAATGAATATAAATCAAATAGATTTCATAATAATATTTTTAGTCTGATTTATTTTTTAAAACACCTAACTTTTTAAAATGTTATGTTTATTAAATTATGAAGGTGACAACTTTGACATTTTTTAAAATAAAATAACATAAGTGTCATAATCTATTTTATAAGGCTCCAAATGGTACACAATTCTTCCATTAGATGATTATGGTTTATATATACATGATCAATAAGTTTTGGCAGGTTTTGGGGCGTTTTATGGGTAATATTATTTGAATAAAAACTATATTATTGATATTTCACTAAATAAATAATTTCTGTATCATTAATGTATAAGCTATTTAGGGAATTAAATATTTCTTAAAATTTATAACTAAATTACTATAATAAAGAAAAAAAATTATCCTTCAAATTATTTTTTATAATCAAATTTATATTCTGAATAACCTTATATTAAAAATACTTTAATTATTAAATTTTTAGTGAGACATATTTCACTTTCTTTAAATAAAATAAATTAATGGTCTTCATCACATCCAAGTGGGTTCCAATAGATTCCTTTTCGACCCAAGTATGTTTTAAGGATAAATATAATCATACATTTATATTAAAACAGCTGTTAGGGTAATTCAATAATATTATTTTTACCCTTAATTACTTGATTTACCTTTAACTATGGTAAATAAAATTTACCGTAGTTACTATTCATAATTCCCAAAAATAAAAAGTATCCTATTAAAATAATTTAGACCTAGTGATTCCAAATATGTAATCCAATTTTACAAATTCAAAACAGATAAGTTTTAGTATTTAATTTAAAATTAATCCCGCTGTTGAGAAAACGGGTTTTAAAAGTAAAAACATTTCAAAAGATTGAAATGTTTTTACCAATGAATTCAATGTAAAATTAATTATAATGAATTAAATAATATTAAATGGTAAAAATATATTCTATTTATACCTTAAAACCATTAAATATTATAATTTAACCATATAAATTATCTTTATAAAAAAAGTTATTTTTAATTAAAATTTAGCATATTTTTACTATTCATCAAAATATGAATGTTAACAGAAAAATGTTAAAAAATTATCCAAAGTAAATTTTTATATAATTATTGCAATTAATAAGTTTATTTTTTCAAATTGAACTCATAAAATAGTCAAAAACAAGATTTAAAGTGGGTGCGCCATCAAAAGGCGGCAAAACTGCATTTTTGAAAAATACTTATTTTACCCGAAAATTTTATTTTGATCTCATGACATGTTCTAGATAATGTGTAAGATGAATGATAATTTTATAAAATTCAAAAATTGGTTAATACTATTAATAATGGCTAGTTTATAATAATATTATAACAATTTATCATTGTTTAGTGAAACTCAGTATTGTGTACAACACACGCTATTGAGGAATGTATCTCTTGCGTGCAACACAAGCCAAGAATAGTGTTTGTGTACACTAAAAGCTAATATGGTGATGTGTATAGAGCAATCTAATCTTGGTTTAGCGTATAACACAAGAAATCAAAGAAATTAAAAGCAATATTTCTCATAAAATCTCGGGGTGTTACAGGTAAAGTTATCACTAGATTCAAGTATGGGATGAGGATATACCAAAGATGGAGTTTTGATGCCACTATGGTCGCTATGAGTACATAGTGAATTCTTTTAGTGTGATTATCTGCCCATATGTTTTCATTGGAATGATGAACTAGATCTTTCATCCTTTATTATATTGGTTTTTTGTGGTATTCATCGATGATATCATAATGTACTCATCTTCTGTGGATGAGCATGCAAGACACTTGAGGATGATCATGTACATACTCCTAGAGCATCAACTTTATTGAAATCCCTTGAAGTCTCAGTTGTGGATTCGAGATTTCTATTACTAGGGACATTTTATCTTATCATATGGTGTAGCAGTGGACCTAGAAAAGGTTTAGATCTTGTTCTCTTGGAAGACACCCAAGTGAGTGATAGAGGTGCAGAGATTTCTTTAGTTGGTGGGCTATTACAGAAGATTTGTGCTAGATTTCACTAGGATATCATCACCTTTGACTTCTTTTACCATGAATGGCTTTCTTTTCATCTGGATGGAGATGTTTCGGTAGAATTTTTAGGAGTTGCGGTAGAGATTGATGAGCACCCCTATCTTGAGACTACCAGAGGAGGGTGTTGAGTACATAGTTTTATATGATGCCTCAGAGAATAAAATCGGTTGTGTTTTGTTACAGGGGATGGTAGGGATTGTATATAGTTCCTAACAGTTAATACCACTCAAGTAGAACTATGAAACCCATGATGTGGATCTATAAATAGTAGTCTTTTCCATGAATATGTGGCAAAACTATTTTATTAGTGAGTGATTTATCATCTATTATGACTACAAGAATCAAGTATATCCTTTCTCATAAGGATATTAACCTAAGATAGGGGTAATAGCTAGATTTACTATAGTATTATGACTTAAGTATAGTCTATAATACTAGAAAGAGGAATGTTATGGAATATGCTCTTAGTATAAGATCTTTTTTGTAGTTTTTGACTAAGGCGTCGGAGTAGTTAAACTTGTTGAATTTTTCCCTTGTGGATGAGAATGGTGCAGGTTACCTCTAGTCGATGGTTTTTACCCCATTACTTCTATATCATGTTCAGGAGGCTTGATTTGGAGATACCACTTGTGAGACCTTTTATATTCATCTATCCACTAGACATGCTCCTTATTAATTTTTTAAAGGTGGGGAGTATTCCATCTTCTTAGAGAATGGATGAGGGTACTTGTGACGTTGCATGAGGAGGTTATGATAGAATTTCATTCATAAACCTTTGGAGTGCATCCATGTGTAATGAAGATGTACCAGGACCTTCAACATCAATTTTGGTAGCCAGTATAAAGAAGTCTGTAGTAGATTTTGTCTCTCGATGCCTCACTTGTCAGCAGGTGAAGGCTGAGTGCCAAGTTCTGGTAAATTTATCTCAACCCCATGAGGTGATAAAGTAGAAGTGGGATGGTATATCTATGTAATTTGTGATGGGAATTCCATAAATTTATATAGGGAATGATTCCATCTTGGTGATCATAAACAAACACACCAAGTCAAAACACTTCCTACATATTTGAGAGCAATGTTGAGTAGAGAGATTGGGATGTATTTATGTGTAGGAGATAGTCCATCTTCTTTTAGTTCCATCAATGATCGTTTCATACCATGATTCTTGTTTCATGTCAAGATTATGGAGAGGATTGTAGGAGGCCATTTTTACTCAATTGTATTTGATCATAGAATTTCAACCCCATTCTGATGACCAGACTGAGTAGACTATTCATGTTCATGAGGACATGTTGTAGGATTTCATGTTGGACTTTAGACATAGTTGGGATGATAAATTACCCTTGGTGGAGTTTGAAAACAACAATATCTACTATTACGCCGTTATTATGGTATTATTTGAGGCCTTTTATGGGAGACCCTACAGTTCACCACCAAGTTGGGTTGATCCAAGTGATTCAGTACTCATGGGACCAATGTTTGTCCAAGTGATGATAAAGAAGGTGAAGATCATCTAGAAGTGGATGATATGCACTTAGATTCATTATAATTATTATATGTGGAATAATTAGGGTGTCCTTTGGAGTTTGAGGAAGGAGATAATGTGTTTCTTAAAGTTATCACCTTGTTTTAGACCATGTAGAACTGTTCAGGGTGGAAAGTTGTCTCTAAGATTCATGGACCCTCTCCAAATACTGGATAGAGACAGCGAGTTGGTGTACCACTTGTCCCTATCGGCACAAACAGAATGAGTACAAGACACCTTCTACGTGTCATAGCTAAGGGGGTATGTGAATGAACCGTCACATGTTATTTGTTGTGGTGATCTAGACATCGAGGATGGAGGTACCTTTGTAGAGTGATCGATGAAGATCGAGGATCAATAGGGGAATATTCTTCTAGATCAATTGATTGACATGGTATGTGTCTGGTGGCCACACGAGAGCCTTTAGGAGAGAACCTATGATCAGAAGACACATATGTGATTTCAATACCGTAAAATATTTTAGTGGGTTTTTTTCTTGTTAGGAAAGAAATATCTAATATGGGGACAATTTAATTTTTTATTTTTTTCCTTTTAAGACTTCAAAATATATTAAGGAATATTTTCAGTGATAGGCGCTGAGGCGAAGTGAATTTTCAAGGCTAAATGTGTCTTAGTATTGATATTATATAAATATTAAATATATAAATATAATACATGAATATTTTTTAAAAAATAATAGAATAAAAATTTAATGGAGTCTTGGATTATAAATCTGAGGTCATCATTGAACCCAAAAAATAGGTTTTTCCCTAGGAGTGACATAATCTTTGATGGCATTGGGTTTTTTTCTTCAACACCACTGTGGGAGAAATAATTAAATGAATTAAATATATTTATATAATTATTTATTTAAAAATATTAACAGAATTATCCCCTATAAATATACAGTTATAGGAAATTTGCAGGGTTTGCTGCATAACCTAAAGATTACGAGAGGATCTGTTGGAGGAGAGATTAGCGAATGACAGCAGATCGAGGAAAATTTTCACCAATCGAATTAAAGGATCTCACCAATGAAGAAAACGTAGACTCATTATTCATTAGGGATTAATCCTAACCCAAGGTAGAGCATCTGGTTTTTGTGGTTTATTCCCCATTTTTATTCCACGTGACGAATTCAAAATAATTATTCTAATTTATTAATTCATGGGTTGATTATTTTATTGAGTTTGGGGGTTTATTCACTTGGGTTATAGGGAATTATTATGGTTGTTTATTTATTTTTATTTTTTTGTTGTTCTAAAAACAAAAAATAGAGGCCAACCTAAAAAATTGATGAGGTCCATTCATCTTTTCTCGTTTTTTATTTTCTTCCCCATATATATGCATGATTCATCACTAGTATTTATTTAGATGGAGGTTTGACCAAAACTGAGTAATCAATTATTGAACAACTATTATTTGAATCAACGGATCAATACCACGGGTTTGATTTTATGATTGATGGATTGGTCGAGCTTCGATAGTGGTGGAAAGTGATCAGTGGAGCATTAGGATTAGATTAGAGACCCTCGTTTTCCAAGTATAGAATGTGACGATGGTGTGATATGATGGGATATGGTTCTTAATTGGTTTGGATAGCCGAAATACTATAGACGGTGATGGGTAGGGATCAGTTGGATTGAGATCAACAGCCTATGGTGGGAATCATGGCTGGATCGAAGGATGGAGGTGTGGGTAATGATGAGTAGAATTGCCTTAAATTTTTAGGAAATTATTGACTATGCACCATGTGGTCGGAAGAACACATGCCATGTATCCCCCTTATGTGGTGTTAGGGTTCACATGTAGAGAACAATATCACACGTTATGTGACCCATTGTCAGTGGATCAGTGTGTACCCCAAGCATCCATGGGCATGGACTTAGTCAGATACATGGGCATAGGTATTGTACAGAGGAATGGTTGTGTACTCAAACACGGTCAAGTAAACGGACATTTCTAGGAACACAAGCCCGACCAGGGTATATGATCATGTAAATAAGAACATGAGCACAAACATGAGAAGGTATAAGTGTATGGTTATACACCTTTTAACCTATATACACATCGTGTACTTCCTATGAGGTGGTTTGGATCTTTTTATTTCTTCAATATTGACCAAGTATAGAAAATCCTAATTCCTCAGTCCATCCTTATGAGGGTAGAGTGTGGCATTATGTCCTAAGAATAGAATTGAGATCCTCTCTATGGGTTTTTCCATAAATAGAATTTGGTATATCCCTATGTGTGACCAAGCTTGTATACTCTATCATTCCTTATTCATTATATGTAGGTTTTTTAGTATCAACATGAATGCCATGCATAGTGATTCAATCCTTTATCTAGTAGGATAATTCAGTAGGGTTTGTGGTGTCCCCCAATGGACATGGGTGTGATATCCTGTTTGGGTGTTGAGATCTTCAAAGTTACAGAGAGTACTTATTTAATGATATCTGATTATCATGAACTCTAATATGATATCCATTAGTGATATCATGGCTTGGGGAGTGAGTTCTCCCAGAAAAACATTGCCTTGAAGCCTCATGTAGAGTCATGTGAATGGCAGTCTAGTTGACACCTCTTTGAGACTTGGAGTCTATCATGAGTATATATGGGTTTTTTTATGTTTATCCTTATTACTTGTCTTATGTCCTAATTGACATGTATTTGAGTTAATGAGTTGACTATAATTGATGCTTTAAGTTTGGTGTTTTGGGGGTGTCCTACAGAGTATTGTTATACTCATCCCTGAATGGGATTTACCTGCACATGTTGTGTCTTATAAAGATGAAGGTCCTTTCGATAGAGTCTTGGGAATACTGTGAGTAGGAATCACATGAAGAGATAGGTATACCATGGTTTCATTTGACAGAAGTCCCATCTTACTTAACTGGTTGGACTCTTTTTCACTTTTTGGTTGGATTATATTTGGACCTATATTGCTTTTATTGTTTTTACATACTCTGATGTGGGATAGATGTTCTGCATGAATTATGGTAACAGTTGTGTTTATATTAATAATTTTATGGGTATTTATAGATGTATGTGTGTCTGTGAAAGTACGTTAGGTTAATTCCTTCCATGTGTGTGATATAACTATTTGGTGCTAGTTGTCATCCCCTGACCAATTGGAGGTAGGCTTGGGGTGTCACACTTAGAATATCTTTATCCAAGCAGTCCCTGGTGGGTTCGGTCATGACAACTTATGCTCAAGTCGTGTTTACATTATGCTGGAGAATTCAATCGAGAATTCCTGTAAGTGTATCCACACATACTACATGAATCTTTGAGGAGCGTTCTTGGTATTTCGAGTGTTATCATTAAGTAACATAGTGCTTCAATTTATTCATTGTTGATTACAACAAGGAGTTATCATGTTATCTCATTATTATTGAGAGGGAGGATGGAGAAAGAATCTCTTTATGGATTGAGATAATTCTAGAGAGACTTTCAATTGTACACAATAAGTATCACACTCTCTAAAATTATATAACTCAGAATTGATACTTAGTGTTAAAATAATTGATAATTACAAAATTACCCTTAATGATTTATTTATTCTAAGAAATCTTTAAATAAAATAATAATAATAATGACTCTTTTTCCATTTATTTATTCTAATAAATCCTCATGTAAAATAATAATAATATTAATATTATTTTCATGATATGTATTTATTTAAATATCATTTCATAAATAAATATATTAATATTTATTTAAATTATATGAAATAAAATATATCATTTAATGCAGGTCATTAACTCAACCCTAAAATCCTTCATCAAATTTATTAAGCCTTGAATAATAAAATATTTATTTAAATAAACATTATCCATTAAATAAATCAAAAAAATTATTCACTAAATTCATGAATAAATATTTATTTTAAAATTCATATAAATAATAAATATTTATATAAATATATTAAGTTATCTAGTGATGTAAGATCTTATCTTTTTCTAGGTACGTACACCTTTAAATTTTGGATGAAACTATTTTAGTTGTGTTTTCCTTCTTTTTTTGGGGGGGATAGAGAGCTTTTGATCAAGAAAATGACCTTAAGTTTAGGGATGTATGTATATTTAATTAATGGTGTACGGGTATAAACATGTCAAAAAATATGAGGTTTTTTTGTGGTTTGGAAGGCTTTAGAGGTGGTTTGAGTTTTTTATGTAGAATCTGGGTCATGCACTCTCTACTATAAACATTCACGTTGTGAACATGTTACATGGCGTGAACTTGTCACCGGGTGGATTCTATGAACTGATTTGGAGAATGAAATTTTAAACACCATGAAATTGGTTCATGAAATTAAATGGTCGTTTGCAGTTATTTTACCTTAAGTCAATTCATTTTTCAGCGTATTTCATAAATCAATAAATTCACATCATGAAAGGGTTTCACATCATGAATCTCTTAGGATCAGTGGTTTTAAACCACATTGGGTATATGATTTATTTTTTATCTACCATGTAGCTCTCTCTCTCAAACCATACGGTGACTCCAAGTGATTTTAGAGATATTTCTTCCCTTCTGAATATCTCGATCAGGCATTTAATCCCGAGTGAATTTCTTTAATTTGTTTTTCCCCTTTATTTTTTTATCCTCCATTATATAGGTGTGATATCTTAACCACCGTTGAATCTAGTTTTGAATTTTAGGTTTTTGTGATCTAGGTTTTCTTTGTGATTGCCACTTCCTTCTTTTAGGTTGGTGTTTACTATTGTATGCATTACTTTAATCTCCAGATAAAGGTAGGTGGTCTAGAACAAATACATATGGTCTATTTATATTTGTTAAAGTATGTTCAATATTATCCAATTATTCCAACACAATGTTCAAATTTACAAATATAATAATGGGTAATGATAATAATGTGTTTAGACTACTCTTTAGAACCCTTTGGATCCAATAGTGTTGTGACCTGGCTTGCAGCTACCCATAGGGTGATCCTACCCTTGAATAATAGAGAACTGCATAATGGATTAAAGATATTTTTCATCATGACATGATACCTCAGCTGATTGTCTTTGATAGATTCACCTTGGAAAATGGGTTACTTTATATTGAATGATTGGTATGATAACGAATTAATATACAATGTAATGAATGAATGGATAATTGAAAGTCAAATGGAAATTGGCTAAATTGACCATTTTAGATTATGGTATTATATTGTTTTATTCATTACACTGTGACTTATGTTGGGATTCATATTGAAATTTTCATATAAATAGATTTTCCCAGTTATGTTGAAATGCTTATATAAAGGGATTGGCCCTATTTTTCTGCAATGTGTATATAGTGGACTTAGTTCAGTTATGATGAAATGATTATACAAAGGGATTTCCCCATTTATTCTAAAATTCTTATATAAAGATATTTTCTTTGTTATTCTGAAATTATTATATAGTGGACTTGGTCAGGTTATACTGAAATTCTTATACATAGGGTTCCTTCCCGGTTATCTGATTACGCCATGGACTTATGGTTTCGGTTTCCATGGTTGTACTACTTTCTCAAAGACAATCCAGCATGGTGTCAAAGTAGATTGATTGTTGTATTATATTAATTAAATAAATAATACACCTATTTATCACTTTATTTCATGCACTTAATATCATATTGGTTTTGTTTAGACATTGTGGTGTCGGCCTACTGAGTTTCACTCACACCTTATTCGATTTTTTTTTGGTTCCCAAGAAAATTACATGGATGAAGGTTTTGACAAAGGAAATTTAAAACCAAAATATTTTTAGAAAATATTTCTTTTTAAATAATTTTATTTCTTTGATATCTTGTGTTGAACACAACAATGAGTTTAAATGAACCACATAACATTATTAAAATATTATGTTTATGTTATTTCTAGCGATTAGATTGACATGTAGGAATATTAATAACTAAATTATGAAAAATATATGTTATATAAATTTATAAAATAAATTCATTAGTTATCAAATTAATATTATTAAACAAATTATTTTAAGATAAAACTGACGTTTTTATGAAGAAGAAAAAATTTATGCTTATAGTGACTTTTATATCAATATATTAAATTACTCCCTATTTTTGAATGGTTTTAATTATATTTATTTATTATTTACTTGATAGAATTTTCTATCCATTTAACAAATATTTTTCTATTCATAAGATAGAAATAAATCTAGTTTTATGGTAAAAATGTATTTTTCCTAAAAAGTAGTTTTTTATCACATTTTATTCATTTAATTTGAAATTATTTTTTGAATTTCTAGGTATTGAATTGAATTAAATTAATTAAATATTTAGAATCTAGATTTTAAAATTTTTTAATTAGACCCCTTTAATTTTTTGTCAATATGAATAGTAATCATGGTAAAACTTATCGCATTGGTGAAGGGTAAATCGGATTAATCTAGGTTAAAACTAAGTGATAAGTCCATAATTATCCATACTAATTTTTATTGGATGAAGTAAATTTGACCTTTAACAACTAAGGTTCTAAATTGAGCTATTTAATGTAAACTTTTCAAATAAAATAACTCATATATTATTTAAACTATAAGAATCTACAAAATGTCTCTCTCTTAGTTTTAAATTTCATTTATGTGTTCACATAAGAAAAAAAATATTTATGATTAATATTAAAATTGATTTTATTACTAATGAAATTATATTCATTATGCTAATTTATTTATAATTTTTAGGAATTAAATAATTTCCTTCTATACTTACACAATGCTGATAGAGTAATTATTCAATAACAGAAAAACAAATATTTGATATTAAAAATATTAAAAGTAAAAAAAATTTAGAAATTTAAGGTGATAAAAAATTCTAGATTACCATGAAATTTTTATGATATTATAAAATATTTGGTTTAAATTTTTCATGTTTTCTTGATGTTTTTAAAGTCAAAGTAATGAATTGTATCACAATTTACAATAATGATATTTTATGGGATTGATATTTTATTAAATTATTTAAAAATCATACAAATGTTAAATAATTTAAAATAGGATAATATATGGTCTAAAATTTCATCCTCTATGCATTTATAGGATATTTTTATGAATTTGGATCTATAATAGTCTAATTATATTATATTTTTTAAAGAACTTACAAAAGTGTCCCTCACATCAATTATAAAAAGGACACAAACTGCCTCACTTCATTGAACCAATTTGAGCCAAATATATCGGCCATAATTTGAAAAAATATCTTTTACACTTCCTTATCCAAATTATATTAGTGTTGGTATTCCCAAAATACTAACCATAGATCCCTTTAGAGGAGATCTAAAGGAGTCGTTTAGAAGAAGAGGTAATCTCTCTAACCAATCACTTTCTTTTTCTACTATTTTTTATCTCCTATAAATATATTATATTTATCATAAAATAATAAATTCATTACCCTCGTCATATTTAAATTTTATTAGGATTATTAAAACACCATTATAAACCCTATTTCCCATGAAATAAGATGTGTAAGTACTAGTCGTGCATATGTACGACTTACCATCTCCACATAGTGATACAATTAATTTTTCATCACCATATTTTATAGGTAGTAATTATAATGGTTTTAATGTTTATATATAATATTTATAACATAATTAAACTTTTTTAATGATAATATTATATCTACCTTCTTATCATCTAATCTTTTGAGAAATGATAACGTCGCTCGTCTGTACGTATGGACTACCATCACCACGATGCGATGTGAGTAATTTTTCATTTAAAATTTACATGGATGGTAATAAAGATAAATTTATTGAATATATATGATATATATGATATAATAATAATTATGTAAATATGAATTATTATTTACCTTTCTTTTATTTCAGCAGTCAAAAAACAGAATCAACGTTCATGTGTACGTACGACCTACTTTCTCCATGAATAGTGTAATTAATTTTTCAGTCTATAATTTTGATGAATGAATATAAATATTTATATAATTAATATATATATATATATATATATTATTTTTATAACATCATTATAATTATATAAATTATAGGATCATGATCAAAGTATAAGGACTGAGACCGTTAAACGAAAACATGCTTGGAAAACAAAACAGTTATCACTTAGAATAGTGGTTTTAAAAAAATGAGTGGTAATATGTGATAAATAAATAATAAATGGTGTGATATATATATAGTTTTTTAATAAATTAATAATAAATATATATTAATTAAATATGATTTTTTAATGTGAACAAGGAAATGTGGGACTTGAGGTAAGTTTTTACATTACAATCACATAATTATTTGAGATTATATATCTTTAAGTCTCCACTACGGAATATTTATCTTACATGTCCATGTTTTATAAAAAAATTCAAAAATGATTTTAATATTTTCATAAAACTGTTTAAAGTAATTTTTACTCATGTTTGAATTTTTAAAAAATGGTTTGAAAAGAATCTTTTTCTTTTTTTCTAAATGAGGATCTTTGTGACTTTTCCTAAAAAATAAGGAAGGAATGTATTTTTTCACTTATACATCATGAGTGGATTTTCCCACCACCATTAAACCTTAATTCTTTGAATCTTTATTTTCAATTTTACACGTTTCTTTTTTAATAAAATTTTTTCCTTTATAATTTCATGGATTTTAAAAAATGATATCAAATGGAAAGATTATTTTTTTCATGAATTGTTCCAAGTGATATTTAAAAAACATTTTCCATTTAAGATAACATTATTTGATATTTATTATTCTTTACAAGATATGTGATTTGAGGATACCTTTCTTTTTATTTCCTTATATAGTTTATATTTTTAATTATGTGATTTTTATAAATCTTGTTCTTTTCCATGAGTAATGTTATGGTGAAATGATTAAGAAAACTATTTATTTTTATAGGTTCTGATATGATGAATTATTGAGGATATTGTGGAACACATGTGTATGATTTTAATTATTTTATGGGTGGTACCAATATCTCCCTCTAATTCATTGGATAAATATTAATATCCCATGAGATAAATATGACTGGAATGGTGGGTGAACCCAGTTTAGTAAGGGACATTGTCCTCCATGATATTTTTGGGAGTGAACCTTAAATACTATGATGGTTTGGGAAGTGACCCATTACACTATGATAGCCTTGGAAATGATCCTTGACTAATATGGAAATAAATTTCAATGTATATTTATAATCCACAATTTCACATCTTATTCCAATGTTATTCTCTCATGGCTCATGTTTTATTATTATTCTTGTCTTTTGAACTATAACGTTGTATCCCATGACTCATGATTATGATTTTTGATATGAAGGGTATAATTTTCAAATTGTATACCCTTATTATCATGTTATGATTTATATCTTCCTTATTTACCCTTGATGAGCATTTAATCTCACCCTTTTCATATTTTTCCTTTCCCCAGGATATGAAGAAAGGTATTGAGTATGATGCATCAAAATGGGTTCTATTTATAAATAAATAAGTGGGGGACAATGTAAATATTTTATAAACTAGTTGTTTATTTTTTCATGTTTCCAAATTTATTATACCTTTAAGATCCTTAGTCATATGTTTCTGTAATATAATGAATATTCATCTAAAAATATGTAATATCTATGTATGAAAATCTTGGGTCACTATAGTTGGTATCATATGATAGATTTAGTTAACCTTTGGAAATTAGGACGAGAAAAAACTTTAGGTATAGGTCTATTTATAGAATAAAATCTTAAATTTCTAATAAAGATAATGAATAAACTAGTTTAAACCTAAGGTTTCATAAAATAATGGGTCATTATTTAGAAATCCTATAAAATATTTTTCATGATTATTATTTCTTACATGATTTTTTTAGTAAATGGATAGAACCCAAAGAAATCATGTTAATTATTAATGTGATAGAAAATGAAATGATTTACCTCCTGAGAAGCTGAATGTTATGAGATCTAGAATTAATAATCTTTCTATTATGCTCACATAACTATCTTACGCTATTAATCATGCTGTGTTTCTAAATTATCAAAATAGGGAAAAAATTATTGTTGGATCATTCCTGAGAGAAAATCCACCCTTTTTTAGTAGATATTCTAATCCATTAGTGGATGAGTGATGGATCAAAACCATTTAGAAAATATTTTAGTTTCTTTAATACTCGATACATGGAAAAATTATCATAACTATTTATCATTTTAAATGATAAGCAGATCAATGGTAGAATCTTATTAGGAATATATGGTAAGAAGAATAATTAAATCCATGGAATGGGATGAGTTTAATGAGATATTATAATGGATGAACCAGACACCTAGGTAAACAATATCTCTTGGAAACTATTCAGGGAGTCTAATTTTGGTAGGCTTAATTTTTACTTTAATAACTCTGTTATTTTCTTTTTTGGTTGAACTCAAGTTTCTCACATTTCCCTTAAAAGTGTTTTATAAATAAAAATTTAATTTTCAGTCTATATAAAAATATAGAGAATTAATTTCTTAAGGTGAAGAAAAAGGATGATTAATGCATTGGTACCTATGATTTAATTTTTACAAGGCTTTCAAGGTATGCGTATAATTTAATTATCAGCATTAAAGGTAAAATCGATCAATTCTTTAGTGGCCTAAAACCAAATTTCCCAAAGGCATTAGCTATAAGATACTTCAGTACCTGTGAAGAAATTTTTAGATTTTCTATCAAGTTGGATATATAGATTTTAATTTCCTATCAATCTCATGGTTTTGATAATAAAAGAAAAATTCAAACCAAAGGCAATTATAAAAACCATAGAGAAAATAATATGATCTTAACTTTATGATATAAGTGTGGGAGGACACATGAGGGAAATTTTTTGAAGGGTACTAGTAAATATTTCAAGTGTATAAAGGAAGTTCATCAGGAAATTTAATACTAAATTGATTGGAATAAGTTATCTATTGATGTGAATAGATAAAATACCCTAAAAAATGCACCACCCATTATCCAATGATACAAATAAAAGGAGTATGGGAATTATACTAATTAGTGTATGAATCCAAAGGTTTTTTATGGTCAGTATCAATAAGCAATTAATCCCAAATACTAAGGTAAATCTCATGTGACCATGACTTCTAAAGTTGGTTATGATAATAACATGGTGAAAGGTAAACTTATCAACCACTATAAAACAAAAAATGACTTATTTGATTTTGGATCCACCCACTCTATTATTTCTGAATAATTTTACAATGGTATCACTGTATAAACTCAAAAATTAGATATTGGGTTAGTTTTTCAAACTCTTAATGTCACAATAGTCACATCTAAAGTTTATAGTTATTCTCTAATTGAAGTTTGTAGGAAATTTATTCCTAAAAATCTTGTGATTCTCTATTTAGTTGAATTAGATGTGATTCTTGGAATGGATTGGATTTCTCTATATGGATCCCATATTAATTTTCAATTAAGGGAAGTCATATCTTATATTCTGAATGAACCTATAATATTTAATCGATGCAAGGATGAATATAAACCTCAAATGGAAATTTCTTCTTTATTATGGGTCTTAATTCCAATAAATAAAGGTTATATATCCCATATAGTTGGTTAGAAACACAAAATTAATGATATACCTATTGTATGGGAGTTTTTTTATGACTTTATTAAAGAATTTTCAGTTCATCCACCAAATCGTGAAGTTGAGTTTTCAATAGAACCCATACCTTGTGTGATGCCTATTTTAAAGACTCCTAATAGAATAAACCCAATTGAGTTATAGGAATTGAAGAAGTAACTCCAGAATAATCTTGATAAGGGATTCATATGCCTCATCGTGCCCCCTTAGGGTGCACCTGTTCTACTTATTAATAAGAATGATTTATCAGTGCTTCTTTGCATTGATTATATGTATCATAACAAAATCAAAATCAAGAACAAATATCTTCTACTCCATATTGATGACTTATTTGATCAAATATGTGGAGTCCAATACTTTTCCAAGATTTATCTTCATTATGGATATCATCAATTGAGGGTCAAGAAGGTGGATATACCCAATATGACATTCCATATAAGGTATGGACACTATGAATTTATAGTTACGCATTTTGATTTTACTAATTCCCCCACTATCTTTAGGTATTTAATGGATTGGATCTTCAAATACTATCTTGATCAATTTGTGGTATTCCTTATTATTTATATTATTATATATTCAAATATCAAGTAAGAGCATGAAGATCACTTGAGGATTGTGCTGAAAAACCTGAGGAAGGATGATATTTATTTAAAATTTACCAACTATGAATTTTGGATTTAGAAAGTTTCATTCTTGGGTCGTATAATCTCATGTGAGGTTATATCAGTAGATCCTTCAAAGATAGAAGTTATAGATAAACTTCCTAGACAAATCGTGGTGACTAAAATATATCATTTTCTAAGGTTGGATGGATATTATCGATGTTTTGTGAAATCTTTATCTAGAGTTTCTAAACCACTCACCAAGTTTACATAGAAATTAGTAATGTTCATATGGATGGAGGAATGTGAAGAAAATTTTAAGGAAATGAAAATAAGTTTGGTCAGTGAACCTGTTCTCACACTACCCTATAGTGGATAAAAGTTTGTGATCTATATAGATTCGTTTAATAAGAGATTGGGATGTTTTATCATGCAAAATTAAATGGTGGAAGTTTATGCCTTACGCCAATTTAAATTTCATGAGAAAAGTTACCCAAATCATGATTTGGGGTTAGTTGTGGCAATTTTTTCATTAATCATATGGGGGAATTATCTCCTTGGATAAAGTTATGGAATATATAATGATCAAAAAAATTTAAATTATATTTTCACTAAAAATATTTGAACATGCACCAAAGAATATGGTTGGATATAATTAAGTATTATGACTGCTCAATACATTATCACCTTGAGAAAGAAAACAAGGTGGTAGATTATTTGAGTCAAAAGGATCATACTATCTTATCAAGGATGAGGAAGAAAACATATCCAAGAATTATGGATATATAAAGGATGGACCAAGAAATTATAAAGTAAGAAGAGATATATTATCTAACTCAAATAAATTTTCAAAAAATCTATCCAACTTAAGATTTAAGAGTCATAGAAGGAAGATGTGTAGTTAGAAAAGAAGGTGAGAAATGTTCTTGAGTTCATCCTTGATTGTGATGTAACAATAATATTCAGTAACCATATTTGTGTCCCAACCATAACATATTTGAATAAGGATATATTGGATCAAGCTCGTAGTTCATCATTCTCTACTCATCATAGAAGTAAAACATTTGTATAGAGACTTGAAAAAGTATTTATAATTAGATGTAATAAAGAAATATATTGTAGATTATGTTTATATGTGCTTTTTTTCAGAAAGTTAAGGCTGATAGATAGAATTATATGTGTATGTTACAACCATTAACTATACATTAATTGAAATGGGAAAACATCACTATGAATTTTTTCATTGGACTCCACAAAAAATATAAAGGCCATAATTCTATATGGGTTATAGTATATCACCTTATGATATCAGTAAAATTCATTTCTCTTAGTATATATTTATATCTTAATAAAATTTCCATAATATATATTAAAGAATTGGTAGGTTTTCATAGAGTAAAACTTTCTATTGTATTTGACTGGGATCTGATGTTTACCTCAAAGTTCTGGTGAAGTCTTCAGTAGGCTCTGGATATAGAGTTAAGTTTTAGCACTGCTTATCATCCTCAGGAAAATGGTTAGTCTAAGAGGAACATTAAAACTCTAGAAAATATGTTGACATATTTCACTATGTATTTAAAAGTTAATTGGGATCAACACCTTTCTTTGGTATAATTTTATTATAATAATATATTTCACCCCATCATTAAGATGGACCATTACGAAGACCTCTATGGTAAGAAGTACAAAAATTCAATATGCTCGAATGAATTTGGAGAAAGAAAGCTATTAGGACCTGATCTAGATGAGGATATGGAAGAGAAGGTTATATCCATTCAATATCATATAAGAGTAGCTTAGAGTCGGCAAAAAAGTTATTTTGACAGTTTTTTTAATGATATAGATTTTGAAGTGGGTGATAGGTTATTCCTATGAATATCACTCTCGAATAGAGTGATGATATTTGTAAATAAGGGAAATATAATCCCTATGTAAGTCAGTGTTTTTTAAATTTTTGATCGTATCAGGAAGGAATATTATAGATTGATTCTTCCGTTGAATCTCTCTCAAGTTCATGATTTGTTCCATGTAACTCTCTTGAGGAAGTACATACCCGATCATTCATGTGAACTAAACTCATAGGTCATACCATTGGAGAAATATATTTCTTATAAATAATAACCAGTATGGATTCTAGATCATAATGATAAAGTTATATGAAACAAGACCACTCATCTGGTTAAATTTTTTTGGTGAAACCACCAATTTGAGGAAGTTACATGGGAACCTGAGGATGTGTTGACGTAGAGGTATCCTCATATTTTTGTATCCAAGTGATGAATTTTTTGGATGAAATTCATTTTATTGGGGTTATAATGCAACACCCTAACATATTTATGAAATATTTCTCTTTAAATAATTTGATTTCTTCAATAGGTTGTGTTGCACGCAACAACGAGTTTAAACAAACTGAATAACATTATTAAAATATTATGTGCCTCTTTTATCTTAGACACTGTATTGGTGGGTATAAATAGTAATAACTAAATTATGAAATATATATGGTCAATACATTTATAAAATAAATTAATTAGTTATCAAATTATTATAATTAAAAACAAAAAATTATTCTAAAATAATGGTGATGTTCTAAAAAAATAAATTATGCATACAATGAATTTTATATCAATATATTAAACTAATTCATATTGGGTAATTATTTCAATGAAATTTATGTATTATTTAATTTATCAAATTTTTTATACATTCAATAAGTATTTTTTTAAGAATAGGATAACAATAAATCTAGTTTTATTCTTAAAAATGTATTTTTCTGAAAAAATAATTTTTTTCACATTTTGATCATTTTATTTAATATTAATTTATTCATTTTATAGGTATTTAATTTTACAAAATCAATTAAATAGTTATAATCAGGATGTTCAAATTTTTTAATTATACATCTTTTATTTTTTATCAATATGATTAGTAACCATGATAAAATCTATCACCTCAGTTAAGGGTTAATCAGGTCAATCTATGTTAGAACTAAGTGATAAGGCCAAAATTATTAATCATAATTCTTATTGGATGAATTAAATTTTTATATTAATATATAATGTTTAAAATTGAGTTATTTAATGGATACTTTTCCATGAAAATGACTCATATATTATTTAAACCAAAGGAAGTGACAAAATCTCACTCTCTTAGTTTTAAATATCATTTATGTGTTCACATTGGAAAAAAAATACTTGTGAACGAATATTAATAGTAATTTTGTGACTAATGGAATTATATTCATGATGTTAATTTATTTATAATTTTTATAAATTAAGGATTTACCTTAAATACTTACACATCGTGAATGTAGTAATTATTCAATTAATTGAAAAATAAAATAAACGATATTAAAAGTAACATAATTTGAGATATTTAAGGTGATCCACGAGTTATATATATGACAATGAAATGATTAGGATATAATAAAATAGTTTTTTATAATTTTAATTCTTGTATTTATGTTTTTAATGTCAAGGTAATGAATATTATCAAAATTGAAAAAAAAATGATATTTAATGGGATTAATATTTTATTAAATTATAGAAAAATAATAAAATATTAAATAAGAATAAATAGGGAATAATATATTCAAAAAATGTATTCCCTATTCATTTATTGGTCATTTGGAAGAATTTGGATATAGAATAGTCATATTATATTATACTTTTTAATGAAATTCCAAAAGTTCCCCTCACCTCAATTATAAAAGGACACCCCCTCACTCAATTAATTAACATAACATTGATCCTTATATATTAAACATACTATGATAAATTCTCTTCTAAACTTCCCTATACACATTTTAAATGTGTTGGTCTTCCTTAAAGACTAACCCTAGAACCGTTTAAAGGAGATCTAAAGGAGTCGTTTCGAAGATGAGGTAATCACACTAACTGATCACTTTCTTTTTATACTCGTCATTACCTCTTCTAAATATATTATATTTAACATTAAATAAAAAAAATTAGTATCCTAAATATTATGAAATATTATTATGATTATAAAAACACCATTATAACCTTATTTCTGATCAAATATGAAGTCAAAGTATCTCTTATGTGTACGTATATCTTACTGTCTCCACGTAGTGATACATTTAATTTTTCATCAGAATATTTTATGGATGGTAATTATAATGGTTTTAATATTTATATATGAAATTTTTGACATAATTATACTTTCATAATGATAATATCATTTCTACCTTTTTATTGAACAATCTTTTGAGAAATGATAATCTCGCTCATGCGTACGTATGGACTACCATCTCCACAATGTGATGTCAATCATTTTTCATTTATAATTGACCTAGATTGTAATAAGTATGAATTTTATGAATATATATGATATAATTATAATAATATAAAGGAAAAGTATTATTTGCCTTTCTTTTATTCCATCAGTAGAAAAAATGGAAACATCGTTCATTCATACGTACGACCTACCATCTCCAGGTACAGTGAAATTCATTTTTCTATCTCAACTTTTTATGAATGATTATAAATATATTTATAATTAATATATATATATATATATTATTTCTATAGTATTATTAAAAAAAATTAAATTATGGGACCATGATCATTATATAAGGATAGAGACTGTCGAACCAAAACATGCTTGGAAAATGAAGCAGTTATCACTTAGAAATGTGATTTTAATAGAAAATTATCAATAAATGAGTGATAATATGTTATAAATAAATAATACATGGTATGATAGATATATTTTTATGTAATAAATTTATAATAAATACATTTTTATTATATATTATTTCTTAAAATTAATGTGAAAAGGAAAGACTTGAGGTAAGGGTTTATTTCACAATTTCATCACTATTTAAGATTGTTTATTTTTAACTCTCCATTAGGGAATATTTTTCTTCCATGTCCAACTTTTATAAAAAAAATAAAAAAGGGTTTTAATATTCTAATAAAGTTTTTTAAAATCATTTTTACCCATTTTTTACTTTATAAAAAATGGATTGAAATGAATATTTTTGTCCTTTTCTAAATGAGTTTCTTTTTTACTTTGCCAAACAAATACGGAAGGAATGTTTTTTTAACTTATATGGAATGATAATATTTTATTTCCATCATAATTCCTTAATATTGTTAAGCTTACTTATAATATTACAAGATTCTTTTCAAATAACATTTTTTCCCTTATATTAATTTGACTTTTAAAAAATTGATTTCAAAATATAAAGAATATTTTCCTCAAGAATTATTTCAATTGATCATTAAAAATCATTCTCCATTTATGATAACATTATTTGATGTTAATTATGAATTAATAGGTATATTTTCAAATTATTTCATCCTAATTCTTTCCTTGTATAATTTATTTTTATTATTTCATGATTTTTCTGAATCTCTTTTCTTTTCTATGGGTTATGTTATGATGAAATGTTTATGAAACCTATTTCTTTTTTGGGTTTTGATGTGATGAATGGTTTATTATCTAGTGTCACGCGTATGTATGATTTTCATTATGTGATGTTTGGGACCTATATATCCCTAAATTACATTGGGTAAATATTTATATCTCATGAGATAAATAAAACTAGAATGGGGAGTGAACCCAGTTCATAAAGGGACATTGTCCTCCATGACAGTCTTGGGAGTGAACCTTGACTACTATGATGATTTGTGTAAAATCCAAACCTTTTCTGGATGTGTATAGAACTTATTTATAGGCACTCTTTTTCATTTTTTTGGTACTTTTTTGTGTTATCTTGGGTGAGTATGGGTGAAATTTTGAGAAAATTTAAAATAAGAGGTGTTTTGCATGGTTGGCACATAGTTTTCCAAAACCGTACTTATATCCCAGCAAAATGTGTGAACCCAAATAGAGATGATTCTAACATAATCAAATTCTATCATTTTTTTAGGCTCTTGGATTAATTTATATGGATCCTAACCTCTGTTCTTTGTGATTCAAAGACCATATTGTCATATCTTCACCTCTTTGGGTTTTAAATCTAGATCATTTTCTTCATTATGGGTTTGACCAATCCATTCTAAATTAAAGATTTTCATTGGGAGATCGCTCGTAAAAAAATTGAGTTATGTGGTCTAAATTTCTAATATTGTAGTCTTGATTTTATTATGTGTATGTAATTGTGTGAACTGAAATTTCCATGACTGGGAAATTTCATTTATAATTGAATTGATTTTTTTAAATTTTCAGGTGTTAACGATTTTGGTTAATTGGGGAAATTTAATGGTGGAATTGAATTAATTAATTGGGTTTTGGCATTGTGAAATTGAATGTGAAATTTAATTAATTAGTCGTTTCATTGATTAATGGATTGTTGAAGGGGGATTAAATTAATTAATTATTTAATTAATTAATGAGATATCAATATTGTGAAATTTAATGTTGAAATGTATTAATTAATTGTTGAACTAGTTAATGGGATATTGGGATTGTGAAATTGAATATGAAATTGGATTAATTAATTGTTGAATTAATTAATGAATTGTTGAAAGGGTAATTGAATTAATTCATTATTGAATTAATTAATGAGATTTTTAGATTTTGAAATTTAATGTTAAATTAGATTAATTAATTGTTTAATTAGTTAATGGGAATTGTTGTGATTAAGAAATTGATCGAAATAGATTAATTAATTTTTGCATTAATTAATGGATGTTTTTTGTGAAATGTGATAAAAAGGTTAATGTTGATTAAACTTTATTGATGTGATATATGTGATATACGTGTGAATATGATAAATGTGTGTGGAACATGGTATGCAGCTTCCAAAGACGATAGTGAAAAATTGATTAATAAATATGTGTGGGACATGTTTTTCTACTTCCAAATCCCATAGTGATAAATTGATTGATAAAAATGTATGGGACATGGTCTATTGCTTCTAAATCCCATAGTGATAAATTGTTTGATAAATGAGTGGGGGACATGGACTGCTACTTCAAAATCCCATAAGGTCCTAGTCATGGATACCTAGATGCAAAATGTTGGCATTGGACCTTGCTTCAAATTAGCCATATTATAAGTTTAAATGAAATGGAAAATGAAATCCAATGTGTTTTAATGAATTGTGAATTGTTTATATGCTATGGTTCAGACTCTGGCATGGGAAAAATCTAGTAAATACAATTCGAGTGTCCTCGATAACCCAAAGGTTATGGGGTTAAATAAAGAGTAATTTAATAAATGTAAATTTTTTACTTAATATATTTTATTTATTATTTATACAACTCCATGCACTTTTATTTACTGGATATTATTTTAGATGTCATTGGTGGAGGCCTAATGAGTTGTACTCATACCCTACTCAAGCTTCCTAATTGGTACTTGAATAGAATTCATGGGTGTAGGATATGATGAGGGAAAGATCCTTGTGTTAGATGGCTAACTCGGTATGGAGCTTGGATAAGGGAATCAGATGTGGTTCAGGACCCACTTGGGAGTTGTTAGTGTATTTATTTATTTTGGGTTTCTTATATTGACACTTGAAACGTACTTGGCATAACATATTTTCATCTTTGGATTTGGATATTTTATTTTATGTTTTGGTCATCATGTGATCTTGGTTTGGTTTTAGTATTGGTTATATCATTTGGTTACTCTTATTTACTTTTTTTGTTGTGATACTTTGATAAAGAGGGTATAGTCTCTCTATGATTGAATCTAGACCCTCAGTACAATTTAGTAGCCTCTGGCATGTGGGGAGTCATGACTGAGGTCATGTGACTGACCGGATCAGGTTACTAGTGTGTGGCACCTGGTTCAAGATGTTACAAAGTGGTATCATAGGTGGTTTCTTTTATTTTATTTTGTATTACTATTTGGGAAAGGTAGACATGAGAACATGATGAGTCGGTCCTTGGTTAAGAGATTGTGTATGGGAGTATCTAACCCATGTTCTGGGGTAAAATCCAAGTACCCAAGGTGGGATTTTTGTTATTGATGTGAGTTGTTATATTTGATGTTATTTCACCTCTACTGATGCACTTGTTGTGTGATGTGATTATTGTTTCGAAGATTTTTCTGATATTTGACTCATAGCCTATAATGGCATGATACTTGAGTATGCATGCATGATTTTAGGAACTCATTATTATTTTGAGGCATGAATTATTTTAGGTATGCATGGGAAAATGGGTTTTAGGTAAGTGATGAAAATTGAAAAGTTTTCCTTACTTGTGTAATTTAAATGTAAAAAGGTTGCTAATGAGAGATAGAAATTGAAAAATGTTTTGGAATATGAATAAATGGATGTCTAATGTGAAAATTGATTAATTAGAATGATTTTACCCTTTCTTAACCATGACTTGTACATGGGATGGTTAAGGGTAGTGATAGCGCCTTGATTTTGACCATGTGTTGAGGTTTGGGTAAAAAAATTGTTGTGGATTATTGTAATTTCCCACTTAGGTAAATGTGTAAAAGTTTTGTCATGTGTCATAATATGTGTGTTTGGTAGAGATATGCCTCCACTATGATACTTGTTAAGAGGATGATAGGAGTACATAGATGGAGATGAACCTCTAGTAGTTGAACCTTATACAACGGTAGCACTGGGTGATGGATTCAGAGAGCAGTTCCAGGACAAATTTTCTCAGTTTATGAAATTCATAGAAAGGGACCTAGGGGGGTTGTTAAAATCATGTATAATACTAAGATGGAGTTCCAGTTGTAGCACCCTCCAATTTTTACTGGAGAGGGTGTACCTGAGGTTTTTGAGTTATGGATTAAGTCTATCTAATCCATACATGACCACCTGGAAACTCCTAATGATAAAAGAATCAAGATGAAATATTATATGTTATGTGGTTAGGAAAAGAGATAGTGGGATAACAATACTCAAGATGGATATCTAGAGGATATGGAGTAGAAGGAATTTCAAGATAAGTTACTGGATCACTTTTATCCTAAGATCCTGAGACATGAGAGAGTAGTTGAGTTCATGCGGTTGACTCAGAGGAGTATGTCTATGATGGAATATTCTAGACACTTTTCTAGATTTTAGTTATTTTTTCTAGTGTTGGAGGGGATGAGGCTAATTCATAAAAATGATTTTAGGATGCAATTAAATTTTAGATTAACTCCCAGGTGAATATCTTTGGGATAAATAAGTTTCCAGAATTGGTGAATCATGCTCTCATATTTGAGGGGAACCTAAAGGAGGCTTCCAATGGAGGACATGTGGTTTCTTCTGGACGATAAAGGGGTGTGACTTTCGAGGTCCTAAATAATTTATATGATAATTTTTGTTAGGTTGATATAAATAATATTATCCTAGGGGAAGGATCATTTATATAGGATAGTGCTCATGTGATCTATCACCATTGTGGTAGGTTGGGATGCTTCTAGAGATAGTTCCCCTAACCACTGGTAGAGTTCCAAGGATATGGCAGTATGAGACATCTATATAGGTTCTGTAGGAACCCATGATGGATGGGTAGTGATAGATCATCTAGACATAGCTAGAGTGTAGGAAGGGGATCTTCTACACCTTATTATTCTGGAATTTGGAGTTATACTAGCCATAGCGGTAGAGGCAGTGGATGTGGTGCTTCTAAGAAAGAACACCGATATCGGCAGAGCAGTTCAGCTCAGCGGACTCATAATGAATCATAAGGAAGAGGGGTAGGATATTTATATGCCATTATTCCTACACTTGTGGATAATGAGTTTGGACTTTTGATAGTAAGAGCTAATATTCGTGTAGCCTCTACACTCTCTAGTGCTTTATTTTATAATTGTGGCTCTCATTACTTTATATCTACACAACTTTTGAATGGTTTGATCTTGGTGGTGGATTTTATAAGTGGGGTGTTGGAGATAGATATTATTTTCGGGGTACGTTCGAGTGACATCTGTTTGTGTAAAGGGTGTTATCTCAAGGTTGGGGAGTATCGTTTTCTAAGGAATCTTTATATTCTTGACATTTTAGGCTTTGACTTAAATTTGGGCAGGTATTTGTTAGTATCATACCAATCCAACATAGAATATTATCATAGGTGAGTGAATTTTACATCTCCTAAGGGTGAAAATTATATTCACTGAGGAGAGCAGGATATCCAAGAGGGTCATGTAGGGCCAGTTCATCAGCAACTATAGGAGCTTACCACCCAGATCTCTAGTCTATTGTTGGATGAATAGAGTGTAAATAATGATTTCATTCCACACATATTTTATAGGGACCAAGGTGTTTTTCCTAAAGACTTATGAGGTCTTACACCTAAGAGAGATGTATAATTAATTATTGACATCATGCCTAGGGTTGATTAGGTTTCTATTCCACCATACAGAATGGAACCAAAATATCTTCAAGATCTCAAGACATAGCTGGAAGAGTTAGAGGATAAGGGATTTATCCATCTGAGTACATCACCTTGGGGTTCTCTAGTCTTGTCGACAAAGAAGGTTGATGAAACTCTATGCTTATGTGTTTATTACTAGAAGTTGAACTAGATGACTGTGAAGAACCAATATCATATTCCATGAATCGATGATCTTTTTGACCAGTTGAGAGGATCTTTTGTTTTCTCCAAGATCAACTTGAGATTAGGGTATCATCAATTGATATTTTTACCTTCTAATATATTGAGTACTGCTTTTAGAAGCATGTATGGACTTTATGTGTTCATCATAATTCCATTTGGGTTGAAGAATGCACTAGAATTATTTATGTCCTTAATGAAAAAAATTATTCCATCCGTACCTAGATCATTTTGTGTAAGTGTTTTTGGATTACAACTTGGTGTACTCCAAGACTCATGATGATCATTCTCAACATCGTTAAATCATTCTGAGTAAACTGAGAGATCATTGTCTATATGCCAAGCTATCTAAGATTCATTTTTGGATTGATTAGGTACACTTCTTGGTTCACATCATCTCAGTAGAAGGTGTGTAAATCAACATGGATAAATTTTAGGAAGTTATATCTTGGGAATATCCTAATAATTTCTTCTATATCCATAGTTTCTTGGGCTTATTAGTATTTTATTGGAGGTTCATCGAGGACTTTTCCCAATTAGAATCACCACTTTCATGCTTGACTAAGAAGCGGATAAAGTTTTAATGGATGGAATAATTTGATAACACCTTCTAGAAGTTTAATAATCACTTGAAAATGGAACCAATGTTGATCTTACATAATCCATGTGAGAAGTATATGGTGTTTTGTGACACTTTAAGGATTATTCTTAGAGAAATTTTGATGTGGTGAAATAGAGTTGTGGAATATGGGTCTCGGAATTTGATGCCACATGAACATAACCACCCTACACATGACCTAGAGTTTGTTATAGTAGTTTATGATTTAAAGTGATAGTGGAATTATCTTTTGGGAAATAATTTTACTATGTATATAGATCACAAGAGATTGAAGTATATCTACTCATATTAAGAGTTGAAAATATGGAAGTGGATATGTTTTGAGTATATGCAGTCATTTAACTTTGATCTAACATATATTCCCGGGAAGTAAAATAGTGTGTCTTATTCTTTAAGTAGGAAAACTCAGACTCAGGAAGTTCCGGAGTCTAGTGCTGATTGGAAGATGATGACTTTGCTGGATGAGATACATGTTTCAATTCATGAGAGTTAGGATCATATGACTCCTGTATCATTTTCAGTATAGTCCACACATTTGATTCAGATTATAGATATTAAATATGAGGAACCGAAATGTTTATCCTTGATGTAAATCCTTGAATGTGTTTATTTTCCTTCTGATTAGATCATATATGAGGATGAGATCATCTATGTAAGGAATCGGGTTATTGTGTCTATGAGCATGCAAGAAGAGCTGATGTGGGAATTTCATGTCTCAAAGTGGGTGATGAATCCAAGTGTGACCAAAATTTACCATGAACTAAAGATATTATTGGTTTATTGGAATGAAAAAGGATATGGAGGTATTTATGGCACGATATTATACCTTTCAACAGGTGAAATTCGAGCATCAATGGCCTGGAGGATCACTATAGTCATTTCCCATTCCGGAATGGAAGTGGGATGAGGTTACCACATACTTTGTGGGGATTATCCAAAGGATTCCTTGGAAGAATAACTCTATTTGGGTGGTTGTGGACTGACTGAGGAAAGTAGCACATTTCTTACCTATATGGAAGACTTTCTCAATGGATCAGTTGAGAGACATGTACATTCAGAAGATAGTCTGTCTGCACAGGGTTCCACAAAGCATTGTTTTAGACTGTGAATCATGTTTTGATTTGTGATTCTAGAAGGTATTTGATAAGGATCTTGGTACATGGGTTTTACTGAGTATGTATTTCCACCCACATACATATGGGAAATCGTAGAATACGATATAGGTGCTAGAGGACATTCTTTGGGTGTGTGTCCTAGACTTCGGTGGGTATTGGGAGAAGAAACTGGATTTGGTGGAGTTTTCCTATAATAATAGTTACCATAAAACAATACATATGGAACCATATGAGTCACATTATGTTAGGCCATACAGATCCACTCTATGCTGGATGGAGGTAGGTGGGTCAGATATGTTGGAACTGATCCTCGTCCAAGAGATGTCGGAGTAGGTTCAGTAGATTCAATAGCAGATGGATATGTCTTATAGTAGATATAAGTCATTTGAAGAAGACATCGATGAACCCTAGAGTTTGTAGAGAGTGATCGTGCATTCCTTTGGGTGTAACCAGGATTGGGTCACCATGGGATATGAGGATAGGGAAATATGGAACCCGAGTTTGTTGGATCATTTGAGGTTGTTGAGAGAATCAAGCTGGTGGTGTACCAATTGGATCTTCCACAGAGGTACAGTGCTATGCATGACATTTTTCACATGCCATAGCTTCATTAGTATCACCCCGACCCTTCTCATGTGATTTATCTAGATGATGTTGATCTTGAGATAGATTTATCCTTCAAGGAGCATCTAATATGTGTGCTAGATCATGGTGAGATGGTGTTGGGGGGAAATACAATGCTAATAGTTCATGTTTTATGGTAACATGTCCGTGTTCAGGAGGAAACATGGTAGAGAGAAGCGGATATACAGGCTCAGTGGCCAAATATTTTTGCCTTGAAATCTTAGAGATGCTTGGGAGTACAACTCAAGGATGAGCTATTATAAGGGGGGGATTGTAAGATCCCAACCTTTTCTGAAGATATCTTAGGCTCCTTTATAGGTACCCTTTTTCCCTTGTTTTCGGTACTTTTTGGTTTGGGTGTTACCTTGGGTGTGTTTTGGTACAAATTTGAGAAAATTTGAAAGAAGAGGGGTTGTGCACGGTTGATGTAGAGTTTTCTCAAACTTTTCACTTGGCCCAACAAACCATGAGAACCCAAACAGAGTGAATTCATAAGGTTGGTTCATATTTTATCAATCATGTTTCCTCTTAGGATAAACCATGTGCCCCCCCCATAAAAAATAGGTGCATGGTTAAGGTGAACAGTTTGGAAAACTATGTGCCCCTACCCAAGAAATTGTGCATGTAGTTTTAATTAATCTAAAAATATTTCTTAAATTTACCAAAACCCCTTTATTAACCCCAAATCAGCCCCAAATCATCCCTAATAAAATTCCTTTATTTTTTGAGACACTTGGACGAATTCCTAGGGATCATGACCTCCATTTTTCATGATTCAAAGGCCAGATTTTCTAATCATTACCTCACCAAGTTTCAGATCTAGATCATGTTCTTCTTCATGGGTTTAACCTATCCATTTCAAATTGTGGATTTTTTTTGGGTGATAACTTATCAATGAATTGAGGTGGGTGGTATAAATTCCAATTGTATAGTCTTAATTTAATTACACGTGTGTAATTATGAGAATTTTAATTTCCATGATTGGGAAATTTCATTGATAATTGAGTTGATTTATTTTAATTTCCAAGTGCTAATGATTTAGGTTAATTGGGGCAATTGAATGGTGGAATTGAATTAATTATTTATTGGGTTAATTAATGGGATATTGGTATTGTGAAATTAAATGTGATATTGGATTAATTAACTATTGGATTAATTAATGGATTGTTAAAAGGGGAATTGAATTAATTCATTATTGAAAAAATTAATGAGATATCGAGATTGTGAAATTAAATGTTGAATTTAATTAATTTATTGTTCAATTAATTAATGGGATATTGGTATTGTGAAATTGGATTAACTAATTGTTGAATTAATTAACAGATTATTGAAAGGGGCATTGAATTAATTCATTGTTAAATTAATTAATGAGATATCAAGATTCTGAAATTCAATGTTGAATTGGATTTATTAATTGTTAAATCAATTAATGGGAATTTTTGTAATTAATCAATTGATTGAAATTGATTAATTAATTATTGAATTAATTAATGGATGTTTTTTGTGAAATGTGATAGATGGTTAATTTTTATTAACCTTAATTAATGTGATATATGTGATATATATGTGTGATTTTGATAAACATGTGTGGGACATGGTCTGCTACTTATGAAGCCTATAGTGATAAATTGATTGATAAATCTGTGTGGACATGGTATGCTGCTTCAAAATCCCATAGTGATAGATAGATTGTTAAATGTGTGTGGTACATGGTATACTACTTTCAAATACCATAGTGATAAATTTTCTAATAAATGAGTGTGGGACAGGGACTACTGCTTCAAAATCTCATGGGGTCCTTATCATGGAAACTTACACCCAAAATTTTGGCATTGGGTCATGGTTCTAATTAACCATATTAAAAATTTAAATGAAATGGACAATGAAGTCCCATGTGTTATAATGAATTTTGAATTGTTTATGTGATATGGTTCAGAATCCAACATGGGCTGAAGTAGTTATTGATAGTGAGGGTGTCCTTGGAAACTTGGGGGTTATGTGGTTAAATAAAGAGTAATTTAGTATGTGTAAATTGTTTACATTATCTCTTTTATTTATTCTTTAAACAATTTTATACACTGTTATAGAGTGGATATTGTTTTAAAAGTCGTTGGTGGTGGACTACTGAGTTTTACTCACACCCTACTCAGGCTGCCTAATCGGTACCCGAATATATTTCATGGTTTCATGATAGAATAATGGAAAGTGACATGTGTTAGATGGGTGATTTGGTATGGCTCTTAGATGAGGGAATCAGATGTGGTTCAGGACCCACTTGGGAGTTTTCAGTATATTTATTTATTTTGGTTTTTTAATATTTACACTTGAAACATACTTGGAATGGAATATTTCATTCTTTGGTTTTGGATATTGTATTTCATGTTTGTTCATCATGTGATACTAGTTTGGTTTGATTATTGGTTATATTATTTGGTTATTCTTATTTACTTTTGATGTTGTGCTAATTTGATAAAGAATGTATAGTATCCCCATGATTGAAATTAGGATATGGCTACTTGTCGGTAGCCTATGGCATATTAAGAGACACCCCTAAGGCCATGTGACCAATCGGATCGGGGCACCATTGTGTGGCACCCAGTTCAGGGCATTGCAGATTGGAAAGTGAACTCATTCCACTATGATATCCTTTGCAATGAGCCTTGAATATTAAGGAAATGATTTTATATGTTTATGTATACTCCATAATTCCATGTATTATTCCAATGTTATTCTCTCATGGATCACGTTCCTCTATGATTCATGTCATGTGAACTAGAAAGTTTTATTCCATGACTCAAGATTATGATTTTTGATATGTAAGGTATAATTTTCAAATTTTATGTCCTTATTCTCATATTAGGATTGATATCTCACTTATTTATCCTTATTGATAATCTGAGATCAATAATTTCCTTTTCTTCCTTTGCCTAATATATGAATAAAGGTATTAAGTTTGATACATCAAAAGGGGTTCTAGTTATGAATAAATAAGTGGGAGACGATGTAGATATTTTATGAACCAATTGTTTATGTTTCCATGTTTCATGTTTCCAAAGGAACTATACCTTTAAAATCCTCATTAATGTGCCTATGTAATGTAATGAATATTAATCTAAAAACATGTAATATTTAATTATGAAAATCCTGGTTCACTATATGCAACAGAACTTGTTATTTATTGTTGCATGTTGTACAGGTTGGAGCTTAGAGACAGGACTGACATTAGGTTCGATACCGGGGTATTTTGAGTTCATTTGTGTCATAGTGGTCTTTTATCCATATTTCTTTCAATTATACATTTATATACATTACATATTATCATTAAATTATGATTTTATTATTATTTAATTATTCATTTAACATTTACTATTTGGTTTATCTGCTATGATGTATTGTTTTATCTATATTCTATTACTCTTATATTTGTTTAATTACACTATATTACAACTATATACCGGGGGTATATTCTCCACACTATGTTCTCTATACCCCTAGTACTAGTCGTCGGCCTCTAGAATATAGGGAGGCGCGCTTGAGGTCTAATTACCAACCTATTTTGGCCATGTGGGAGAGTTTCAAGCTGGGGGATGTTACAAAGTGGTATCATATGAAATAGGTTATTCTTTTCTATTAATTTATTATTTAGAAAATATGGAAAAAGTACTAAGATATTTCAGGACTTGGAAATGATCTTGTTCATAATGTTTGTTTGATTTGGTTGATTTTATTTCACCTTGGGTGATTCATATGTTGTGTGATATTGTTGTTTCTTGAGATTTATATTCATGGCCCAATATGGTGCGAGACGAGTATGTGTGCATCATGGTAGGAACATAGATATATATATATTGAAATGAATTGTTCATTATTGGGACATATTTATTGCATGGGATATATCTGTCTGTATGAATAGTGAAATGAGATGCCTATTATATTTGATAAATGAAATGAATGAACTATTATTTTAGGTTAATTCACTTCATATGACTTGTTTAGAGAAACCATGAGTCATTGGTTATCTTTTTTGTCACCTTTTTAGGTTGAAATTCGTTTTATCCAGTGTTATAATATGTTTTTTTGTCTTGTAGATAAAATTACTCCTCCTCATCTACAAATTGAGTGTTTAGAGAGTGGTAATCAGCATGCTCCAAACACAGCTGAACTGAAGCATCCTACAACTCCTGAGGATTAGATGGATGTTCATCTTTTTAACAGCTTCCTAAGGGTCATGTAATTCATGGAAAGAAATATTTTTTACATTGTACCTTCATTTTATGAGATAATAAGAGAGTTTCAACTGCATCATTTACCTACGTTCACTAGGGATGGTGGCCCTCATGTAGCTATGTCTGCATTGAGTTGATCCAGATAATCTTCAAGCACCTCAAGAAACCCATGGAGTGAAGGTTCAATATTTCTTCATACATTCTTTGTGGAATATATAAGCATTTGTGGGACACTATAGAAAAATTTGGGCAGCAAGAGGATTCATCATGGAAGGACTTTGAGAAAAAGTTTTAGAGTAACTTCTATCCTAAAATGTTGAGGGGTGACAAAGATCGTGATTTTATGCACCTAACGCAGGAGGGTTTATCAGTGATGGACTACACCATATTATTCACCAACCTATATCAGCTTTCTATATCCTTATTAGAATATGAGATCACTAGGGAAAGATGTTTCTATGATGGACTTGATTGTGAGATCAATTCACAAGTGAATGTTTTTCACTTGAGTAGAGTTTTAGATGTGATGAATCAAGATCTCATCATGGAAGGGAATCTGATAGAGTCCCTAAGCATTAGAAAGGCTATTTCAATAGGGTAAACTATAATCTCTTATTCTGGTGAAAATAAGCACCTATATGATAGTTATTTTCAAGGAAATAGTGGTTAAATAATCCATGGAAGTGGGAATCCATCTTAGGATTGTGTTCCATTGTAGTGCTATCAGTATAGAAAGTCTGGTCATAAGTGGCTTCAGTGACCATACCCTACTTTGGAGTGTCATGTTTTTCATAGGATGGGTTGCCTGTAGAGGTTTAATAGGGGCATGTAGTATCAGAGAATTGGAAGGGGATCAAGATAGGTACCAAATTCTGAGAAAGACACATTTACCCCTCAGTAGGTTGGTGACTGGAGTTCCACTAGATGTTTAGGTCGAGGTTGGGGACATGGTAACCCAGTATAATAGTGGTAGTAAAAAGTAGCACGAATAGCGCATCGGAGTCCTAATTGAGGCCAGGGAATATGGGAAAAGTTAGCTTCATGCTATGCAGTCTACTCCAGCTAGTTTGGATGCAGGACCTTCTACCATCAGTGGTATGATTCTTATATCATCTACCTTTTCCTATGTTTTGTTTGATACAGGATCATCACATTCTTATATATCTTCTCTTATTGAAAATTTTTTTTCCTTGGTTGCGGAAATCATGGATGGTTTATTGTTCATTGATACACTATTGGGAGTGTAGTCAGATAATATCAAACATTGCAAGGCGTGTTATCTAAAAATTGGAGGTTACCATTTTTTTTGGGAACCATTTGTGCTGTAAATGGAATGTTTCGATTTGATTATTGGAATGGATTGGATATTTCTATAATAATATCATGTTGATTTTTATTACAGGATATTTTCCTTTCTATATACGAAAGGAGGATTCTATTTTTACTAGGATGTGTGGGGTATCCAGGCTTGTCATGTAGGACCAATTCCATGAAGATTATATTGTATCATAGCTTATATAGAAATACTTTTTCTTCTAATGGAGGAATATTTCAGAATGATTTTCCTCTAGTGCTAGGAATTTTTTAAAGGTATTTACTAATTAGTTTTATAGCTTTCAATCTAAGAAAAAGATCTAGTTCATGGTTGAGTTAGTTCTGGGATTAGAGCCATTTTCTATTGCACCTTATAAGATGGAATAAGTAGAGGTTCGGGAGTTGAATGTTCAGTTGGAAGATCTGGAAGCCAAGGGTTTCATACAGCCTTGTACTTCACAATGGGGTTCTCTATTTATTTTCACCTATAAATCTTATGGGACTTTATACTTTTGTGTGGACTATCTGAGATTGAATTAGATGATGGTAAAAAACCAGTATCCCCTTCCAAACATCGATGATCTCTTCTATTAGCTGAGATGTGTCCAAATTTTCTATAAGATTGATTTTATATCAAGATATCATCAATTGAGATTTAGACCATTAGAAATGCCTCAGACTGCTTTTAGGATCATGTATGCCTTGTATGATTCTGTAGTGATTTTGTTCGGTCTGATGAATGTACAGGTAGTATTCATGTCCATAATGAATTGATTCTTTCATCCTTTTCAAGATCAGTTTGTGGTTGTTTTCATTGAATACATCTTAGTGTACTCCTAGTTAGCATATAGTCATGCTCAATATCTTAACATCATCAAAAGTACATTGAGAGAGCATTGTCTTTACGCCAGCTAACCAAGTGCAGTTTCTAGACTAATAAAGTTCACTTCTTATTCTATTTCATCTCAGAGTCTAGAGTGTTAGTGGACCCAGAGAAGCTACAGCCATTGTATCATGTAATTGGCCCAACAATGTATTCAAAATTAAAATATTTTCAAGTTTTATCTTGTTATTATAAATGTTTCATCCATTAATTCCCCTGTAATACATCACCAATGTCTGTGCTAACCAAGAAAGAAGTGAATTGTGTTTTATCTAATAATTTAAAGAGGGGTTTTCAAGAAATGAAGGGTAGGCTAACCTCAGCATTGATCCTCACCTTACATGTGTTGGATAAGTCATATACCGTTTACTATTATGCATTCGTAGTTAGATTCATATAGGTTATAATGCCGGAGGACTAAGTGTTTTCTTATGGATCCATATAGTTGAGACCACTTGAGAGAAATTATCCTAATCAAAATCTAGAGTTATTTGTGGTGGTACATTCCTTGATATGATTGATTCATTATCTTATGGGTGAGAGGTTTTTGTTTACATGAACTATAAGATCCTCAGGAATATCTCTTATCAGTAGGACCTAAACCTTTAGTGAAAGTGGTGGGTTGAGTATTCGTATTTATTCGACTTTAATCAAGCTTTCACACCAAGAAAGGTAAACATTGTTTTGATATCTTAATATAAAATATATAGATAGAGGTAGTGTGGGATTCTTATAATGAGTGTAGGATGGTGGCTATAATGACCCGTGTTTTGAGCAAAGTTAAAATTCCAAGGCAATTTGAATTTTTTTCATTTACTGGATGGTCCATTATTTGAATAGAGCTTCGAAATGTAATTCTGAAAGTTGAAACACTTCAAATTATTGTTTCTAGACTTGGTTAAAGTCACTAAGAATCCCCTGGGTGTCTCATTGAGTTTAGGTAGAATCAGACTCTAAAATATCATGTTTGGATGCTTTGAATAGGGCATAGTGCTTTTTTTAATGACCCAATAGCAAACTGTGATACTTGTGGTGGTGAGGAGATGTGAAGCACACAATTTGCTCATAGTTTACCCAAACTGTGTACCTATCCCACATGGTTTATTCCATTTAGGAAGTACCAAAGTATTATTCATCACACGGTTGGAATATGTTTAGGGTAACTATGTGGCACAAATCATGCGAGGTGGCTTCTTAAGTAGGGGTTGTCGCACGGTTGGCACACGGTTTGGAAAAACCGTGCAACCAAACCGTGCACCCCAATTTTTAGGTTAAAATGGCCATTTTGACCAGAATTAAACTTATAACTTTATTTTTCTTTCCTTCATCCTCCAGCACACATGTGATCCCTCTCCATTGGTGCCTCGTCCTCCTCCAAATCCTATTCTAGGAACAGCAATAAATCCTCCACCCATTTCCCGATTTGATCACCATCAGTCTCTATGGATATTCATTGGTAAGATATTGATTCCTATTGTATCTTTCTTCATTTAATCTTCTCTCGATCGAGTTATCATGGTGAAAAATCATTTTCCTTATTTTCAGGGCGATGGTCTGTTTATTATATTTCTTCCAAAGTAGACTGAATCAGACCATGATATTGGATTAGTATATCATTTTAATCATTAGGTATGTGGTAGATGGAGTTTTCCATAAATTTACATCATTTCATAAATATATTCTTTGCACTGCATGTCGTCCCTCTCCACGTGTTCCCTTAAAATAGTTTTCCTCCTTCCAAATTAGTTTACGCACCTAGTGTTACTCCCATTGATCATTGTTATGAAAATAGAGGATGTAAACCTCAAACATGGACACCCCTCAAGTGTGTGGGCTCATATTTACCTTTATAATTAAATTAATTAAAGGACCATAATACCTACTAAGCATTTATCTTGGAGTATAAATGGTTTTTTCCACTTGTATCCTCAAGTCTAAATGACAATGGCGCCCCAAAAATTCCATGTGATACTTTATAATTGATTATCCATTCTTGGTAGTTTGTTTTAAAATTCATTATTGGTGAATTATGTGTAGCATATTGAATGCGATTATTTTTTATGATAGAATAAATTTTTGGATAAACAATGTCTATGTTTTTATAATAAAACCCATCGAATGAGGTGTGTTGTCTTCTAGACTAAAAAGTTGTGATTTTTTATTTATATCATGATTCTTTTATAGACTTGAGTTCCCCATATGCCTTTATGATAATTCTTGTTATGTGTCAAGTAGTACATGGCCCCCTTGAGATTCCAAAATAGGTTATCCCTTCTTTTCTATATAAATGTTAAATGAACCAAACCACTTTTTAGTTCTTTTCCAGATTTATAAATTTAATGGATCACTCTATAAATGGGATTTCCTATGTTGGTAGATGACCAATAAATAATAACACCTTCTAAGTGTCTCTTGGAATATTTTAAAATGAATTTCCATGTCTTGTTTAATTAAATGGCATGTATTACATAGAATGACATTGTTGGTCGGTGTAGAGTACTCAAGAGGGGGTGAATTGAATATCTATAAAAATTTATATTAAAATTGGTTCTTTGAAAATTTACCCCAATTAAAAATATAATACAAGTCAGTTTGTAGTGAATTTATAAGAGTCCTAAATGTTCAATTAATTTCTCAAAATATTGATTAGTTCTCAACTATACTAATCTAAAGATTAATATAACTTTTGAAACTAATATACCAGTTCGAAACAATTATAAACACATGCTAAACTAACAATCAAAGTTCAATTTAGTTTCATAAAAAATGTAACAAACAATTAAGTAAAAACTAAAAGGTAAAGGCACTGTGGATATAAACAAGAGGTTCAGTCTCAAGTTGATAATTAGTCCTCTCTACTTGGTGGCTACCTTCCACCAAGAAGTTTAATTTAATAAAAATTTTGATCGACACCTTGGATCGGGGTTTACAACAACACACAAGGATTTATAGGTCACACTTGACCTCTACCAAAGTTATTCATGGGAAAAACAACAAACAGGTCACACTTGACCTCTTTTACTATTCTACGTGGGATATAAAGAATAATAATGAGAGAGAGTTTGAGGATATCAAGTATCCTCCACTTAGGCATAGGAGTTAGTGTGTGTAACATAAAGATACCCACACTTCTCAAAAATGTAAAAAAAATAACACAACAGAGCTTTGGATGTAGAAAAATGTTTAGAAGTCTCTGTGTGTTATGTAGTGCAGCTCTGGACTCATTTGATATAGTGGAAATGAAGTTTGAGTCCTCCTCTAGATGTTGGATCCAAACAGAGTATCGTAGTATATGTGCTCTGGCTTCTAGGAGTGTGAAATGTTTAACTCCTTTGTTCCAAAGATATTCAGTGTATCCTAGTAGGTTTGGATTATCTTTTTGATATCCCCGTATATTCTTCCTTTTTAGTTCTTGGGATTTTTTAAGTAAGCTCAAGAGTTATAGGTATTTCTTTTCTTTCAATTGTTTGTTATCTATCTGAATGATCCACCTTGTAATTATTTTATACTTTGAGGTCTATTAGACATAAAGATCTCCCCATATGCATGTACATCATACTATCTACTGAATTTCCTACAGACAACATTAAATAGTGTCAGAAACATTAATTTTTCTAAATATGACCATTTGATATAAATTTGAATTAATAAAAAATTATTTGTTATGACTATAGATGATTCAAAAGTATCGGTGACTCATTGGCATTGGTCTTTCATCATCGGTGACTCTCTGCATCAGTGAGTCCTTTCCATCGGTATCAGTGACCCTGGGTATCGATGATTTGTCTATGCTATCAGTCTGTCTGGGCATCGGTGATTCATCATTAGTGACTCATTTAGAACTATCGGTGTGTCTTCCATCAGTGACTCATCCATCAGTAAGTCCTTTGAACTAATAGTGAGTTTCCCATCAGGGAATCATCCATCAGTGATTCGTTCATCGGTGAGGTTTCCATCGGTGAGAGCTTAAACTATCAGTGTGATCGATCATTGGTGACTCATCCATCAGTGTGTCGTTTGTTCTATTAGTGAGTATTGCATCAGTGTCTTATAAGATTGGTGACTTCTTCAATCAGTGAGTTATTTGATCAGTGAGTCCTCATTGGTGAGTCAGCCAATGGTGACTCCTTTGAACCATCACTGTCAGGGAAACTAAAAAACTTATAAAGTGTATGCCTTGCACAAAAAATTACCAGATTAAGTGAAATTCATAAATACATGTAAATATACACTTGTAAACATATTGAAACATAAATATCCGAGATTTTATTTACTTATTAAAATGTATTATACTATGTGACATAATTTATTCACTTATAAATATTCATTGATAAGATTAAATTAACATATGAATGAATAGGATTTGTATATTGGCATGATTTGTGATTATGAAAACAACTAGTTCACAAAGGTTCCAACAATATTCCCCTTTTTGATAATCACAAATCATGGCATTAAGGAGTTATACAAAGTTTTAAGGAATAAATTACTTGATTTAGCATACCAGCAATGAATGTGAGTTATCAACATGACTAAGGATTTACTTTTAGGATCCCCCTCAATTTTTATAAAAAAGGAAATATATATATATATCACATTACTTTATATCATAGAATTGTCATGATATCCCTTTGTATTAGATCAATTTGAGTGATAGATATAATAGGTGAGATATATATATATTCTGTTGAGTACATTCCATGTTTTATATTCCATATTTGATCCCCCTAAGATTAAGAATGTATGCCATCTAGATCTTTCTATCCCTTTTGGGATTAGAAAAAAGGTAAAATAAGAAGCATAAAGAAAAAATAACACAAATAAAAATTGGAAGCATAGAAAAAAATAAACACAGGGAATGTAAATTGATATTCATTAAGGTAGAAAGAGAAAAATCATCAAAAGAAAAATACAAAGATCTATCAAATAAACAATCCACAACTAAGTATTTGGATTTTGAGGTGTTTTCCTTTTGTCTGAAGGGTCAACTTGAGGTGTAGGAGGTGTTGTTGTGGTTTTAGGAAGGGCTGGTTGAATTACAACACCAGGAAAGGAAAGACCTGTAGGAACATTGGCTGCAAGGCTAGGTCTCTTCTCTGATAGTACAAGACTTTGAGGTTCCTCCATGATCACTGGCCAGATCTAAAATAGGGCTTAAGAGACTGTCATCTGAGTAGGATTTAGAGAACAAGTTCCAATTGAAACTGAAGTTGGGACCACAATTGCTTCATCCTGATGCAAGTAGGGCTTTAAAATATTAATGAAATCATTTATGATTTCACATCCATATTTCATAGCCTTCTCAAAATTGTCCTTGTTCTCCATGAATTTATCCAAGAGTGGAGTAAACTCCTTCAACTGACCCACTTGCCTCTTGAAGGATTCTTTCACTAAAGGGATCTTGATATTTTTATCCAAATATTTGAATTTATTGATCAAATCATGCTTGGTATAGATTTTGGAAAAATACGTATCCACTTTCTCTATAATCTCTTTCTGAGAAAAAAAGGCTTCATTGGTGCATTGCCTCACCATATTGTAAACAAGAATAGTGTTTTTATGTACCTTGTAAAGAGTTTAATTATCAAAATCACTCTAAATAACCTTAAGTTATTCCCTCATCACAGCCCTGAAAGACACCACATCAGTAGCAGCAGGCCTGGTACCTTTAGAACTAGAGGCACCATAGATCATCTTTCCAAGTTCCTCCTTTAATTTCTTCAAATCTACACTCAGTAGGTGTTTGAACAAGTTCCTAAGAACCTTCATCACACCACTAAGAGTGGTCTTGAAATCAGTGGTCAAATATTCTAGCTCATTGCTCATCCTCTTCACTTCTTCTCTCGGTATAGAATTTTTTCTAATAATGGTTTCAATTGTAGTGATTAGGTTAGGCTGAATCTCATGAATCACTATCCTTACAATTCTAGAAGAATTAGCTTATGAAATGGTCATGGAAGTAGAGGCTTCATTCCTAACTCTAATATCATATTTCACTGACTCACATATATAGCCTTGAAAAGTTCTAAACCATCCTTGGTGACATAGTCACTTTACACTAGAGATGAAATAGGATCATCAGCAGGTAAGATTGGTGAAGCAGGAGAAACCGGTTCCTTTTCATCTTGTGCTTGTGGAGTATGATGCAGTGGAGCTACAATCTCCTCATTAGAGTCATAGTCCAAAAAAAATAAGATATACCCATGATTTCTTTTCCATTCACAAGTAGAGGTCCAGTCTCTGGGCTCCACAGTGTCAATCTTGACTCTTCTTCTTTGAGGATCATCCTCAAATTAATCTTCTTCTTCTTCTTGATATCCAGAAAAAATGACATTCTAAGGCACTGGTAGCAACTGATCTTGAGGTTCTGCTTTCACTCCAGCCACTTCAGCTACTCCAGGCACTTCTTCAACCTGAGTCATAGGTGCAATTTGATCCTCAGCCTCTTCTTCTTGTCCTACAGCCATAATTTGATTAATATCATGAATGATTCCTTGATAATATACATCAAGGTGTTCATTTACATCCTCATATTTAGGATCTCCATCACCACCTCTATCAGCAACCTGTCTAATAGGACCAGCAACATCAAGATGCTCATCAGCCTCTACATCTTCTCCATGCACAGATTCTTCACCTAAACTGTCCAAAACTTGGTGACCTAATTTATTTGAGTAACTAACTTGATCACCATTATTATCTTCATCATCATCATCATCATCATCATCCTCATCACCATCAGTTTTTCTTACATAACCTTCAACTCTAGAGACCTCAGTCTCTTCCTCATCCTTATCACCTAACAAAGGATCTCGAGATGGTAGTTCCAATTATGGACTGGCAGGTTCATATGACATATCCTTTGGGCTCTCAGAAATATGTGGGTCACTCTTATCATCTTTAGAAGACCCCTATTCCCTTGGAAGCTAAGCCTCATCATGTTCCTCATCAGAATAAACCACTTCCTCACCAGATTTAAGACCTAGATTAGCTTGATCCCTTGGTCCGGTAGGATGATCAATGGGATTGTAATCCTTATAGATATTCTCTTCATCTGTTTTCCAACATATCTTCCATCGATTACAAAATATCTTTATCCTCTTAAGGATTTCCTTTTGTAGGTAGAATCCACTACAGACAGTGATCACTTCATCTCCATCCTCTACACAATCCTGCTTCTTCACCATTGCCGAAATCATCCTAGGATAGTACAAACAAGTTGCTTTATTCGAGGGCTTGATCATATCATAAATATGTGCCATGAGGTACCTACATAGGTTCACCTTCACCCCATTCTTTAACAGATAAATTAAGAAGATATCCTGATATTTCACAACTGTAAAATCTCTCTTCCTTGGTAAAAAAAATTGTGTTGAATAAACTTGAAAATCAATCTTGCTTCTCCATCCAATTATATGGCAGTATCTCTCCTCAATTCCTCATTCCTAGTCAACTAATTTAAATAATTTTCCTAAGAAAATAATTCTAAGGTTTGAGAAATGTTACCTTGGTAATCAACATAGATTCCCTCTTGTGGCATTTCTAAACATTCAGACCATTCTTTTGAAGAAAAATAAATCTTTTTTTCCTTCACTACAGACATCATTATTTCTTCCTCATATATTACCAAATATACCTTCAAGTTCAGAAAAAACCTCATGTACTAGATGGGGATATAAATCTCTCTCATTGTTGACAAACCAGCTGATCCATCCTTGAGATTCCAATACTTTCAACAAAAGTGACCTTCTCAACAACAACCATTCAGCAAACACTTCCTTCTCAGTAGTTACTACTCAGCTTCCCAATCCTGGCTTCCTAGATCTTGTATTACTACTAGATTTACCCTTTTTATTCTTATTTGTAGGTGATTCACTCAGTCCTTCCATCACATGCTTGGTTCTTTCCATTCAGAAGGTTCAGATTCGAAGGGAGTCGAAAGGTCGAAGGCTCAAGGGTATAGTGAGGGAAGTGAGAGGTCAAAGTGTGGATTGAATTAATTTTATAATTTAGGTATTTTACTAAGTAAAATAGAATAATAGTAAAAAGAAAGAATAAAAATTCAGTTTTTTCTTGTAAAATAGATATATTTACAAAAAATTTCTTATAAGCATCAGTTTTATACTAACGGTATTACACTATTAGCTTCATGTGATCGGCTTCATCTAATCAGTTTCAAAGGATCTGTTTGACAGATCAGTTTTACCTGATCAGTTTGACAGATTGGTTTCACCATATTGGTTTGACAGATCGGTTTCACCTGATCGACTTGACATATCGGTTTCACCTGATTATTTTGATAGATCGATTTCACCTGATCAGTTTTTCATATCAGTTTCAACAACAAATAGAATTTTCTTAAGGGAATAAGTTCGGATAGTCTTTAGAAATTTATCATTCCTATTTCATGTTTGATTTAGATCATTCTATCAGAGATTAAGGGTTTTGTGAATATGTCAGCAAATTTATGCTCAGTACCAATAAACTCAAGAGTTATATCACCCTTTTGATAGTGATCTCTCAAAAAGTGATGTCTTACAACAATATGTTTTGTTCTGGAATGAGTAATTGGATTTTTATAGATTTTAATGGAACTTGTATTGTCACAATTTATGGGGTTATGTCTGAATTGAAATCCATTGTCTAATAAAGTGTGTTTCATCCACAAAATTTGTGCACAGCAACTACCAGCAACAATGTACACTGCTTCAGTAGTTGATAAAGCAACTGAATTTTTCTTTTTACTACACTATTTTATTAGAGACTTTCCCAAAAAAGTGAAATGTTTCATAATTGCTCTTTCTATCTAACTTACATCCACCAAATTCAGTATCATAATAGCTAACCAAATCAAAAGTTTTTCCTCTTGGGTAAAATAATCCTAAAGTAGTTTTATATTTGAGGTATTTGAAAACTCTTTTAATAGCATTTAAATTTGACCCTTTTAGGTTTTCTTGAAATCTTCCACACATACACACTCTAAACATAATATATGGCCTACTTGCAGATAAGTACATTAAACTCCCAATCATTCCTTTATAAGCATCTTAATCAACATTTTCCCCATTTTCATCAAGATATAACTTACATGTAGAAGTCATAGGTTTTTCGCTACTCTTAATGCCATCAAAGACATATCTTTTCAAAATATCTTTAGTATACTTACTTTGATTTATAATAATATCTTCTTTTTTTGAAATATTTGAAATCCAAGAAAATATTTAAGTTCACCCATCAAACCCATTTTAAATTCACTTTACATCATTTTGAAAAAATAATTACATAAATAATTTTTAGAAGATCCCAAAATAATATCATCTACATATATTTGAGCTATTAAAACATCTTTAGAAATTATTTTTATAAAAAAATTAGGATCTGAAAGTCCTTTTGTAAAAACTTTATAAATAATAAGGTTACTGAACCTTTAATACCAAGCTCTTGGAGCTTATTTCAAACCATATAAATCTTTAGATAATTTGAAAATTTGATTTGGAAAATGTGGATTTGTGAAACCTAGGGGTTGTTCAACAAAAACATCTGCAATTATATGACCATTTAAGAATTCACATTTGACATCCATTTGATCAAATTTGAAATCTAAATGTGCTGCATAGGAAAGTAAGATTCTAATGGCTTCAAGCCTAGATACTGGTGCAAAGATCTCTTCATAATCAATTCCTTCTCCATGATTATACCCTTGTGTAACCAATCTATCTTTTTTTCTATTTATACTTACAGCTTCATCCACTTTATTTTTAAATACTTTTTTAGTTCTTATGGTCAAAGTATCTTTTGGTATATCAACAAGATTCTAGACTTTATTTCTATCAAACTGGTTAAGCTCTTCTTGCATAGTCGTCACCCAAAATTTGTCATTAATTGCATCGTTGATATTTTTAGGTTCAAGTTGTGACAATAATTCTTGATGTTCAACCTGATTTCTCAATAGATATCTATTTTGTGTTCCTCTCTCTAAATCTCCAACTACAACATCTAAGGTATGGTTTTTAAGGGTTATAGTTGGTCTAGAAAATGTATGACTAGTAATTTAAGGTTCATAATTTAATTCTAGTTCATTATTACTATATTTTGGAGAATTTCCTGAATTGGAAGTTTCTAGAGATTCCTTTACATGATGATTTGAGTGCTTTGCATTAATGTCCAGATTGGACATATCCTCCTCAAGATTCCTTAGAGAGGCATTATATTCATGTGGATCTTTTTCATCAAACTTGACATGCACATATTCTTCCACACATTTAGTTCTTTTATTAAAGACTTTGTAGGTCTTGCTTGATGTTTAATATCCAAGGAATATTCCTTCATCACTTTTGGAGGAAAAGTTTCTAGATTGTATTTAGTGTTCAGAATATAAACTTTACATATAAACACTTTAAAATAATTTACTTTGGGTTTCCAATTATTCCACAAATCATAAGGATTTTTCTTAGGGTTGGGTCTGATTAAGAATCTGTTTATTATGTAAAAAGTTGTATTAACAGCTTTAGCCCAAAAATAAATCAGTAGGTCATATTCATTAATCATTTTTTGGGATATCTCTTGTAAGGTTATATTTATTCTTTCTACTACCTCATTCTATTGAGGTTTCCTAGGGGCAGAGAAGTTGTTCCTATATCCATTTTGTGAGCAAAAAGATTCAAAGTCTTGATTTTCAAACTCACGACTATGGTCACTTCTTAAGGATTTAATTTTAAGTATACTAAGATTTTATACAGTCCTAGAATACTTAGTAAAATGAGAGCAAGCCTGACTTTTGTGAGCTAAGAAAAAGGTCCAAGTATACCTAGAGAAGTCATCTACAACAATATAAATATAGTGCTTCACATTGAGACTTGAAACTCTATATGGTCCAAAAAAATCCATGTGAACAAACTCAAGATGTTGAGAAGTAGTAAATTATTTCTTTAGTTTGCAATATATTTTATGTTCCTTTCCTTTTGGACAAGGATTTCACACATTATTGTCTGGAAACTCTAGTTTTGGAAGGTCTTTAACTTAAACTTTTCTACCAAACTTCTTAAGGGAGTGTACATTACAATGTATTAGTCTCATGTTCTAGAGCCAAGACTCTTTGTGAAAGGCACTTAGGTAATAAATATTTTGTGAATCTAGTGTGTCTAAATTTATAGAATATACATTATCATTTATAATATCAGTAAATACCAAGTTATTCTTGGAATCAAAAACATGTAATGAATCATTTTTTAATTTAAAATTAAATCCATCATCGCGCATTTTGGATATGTTAAGCCAGTTATACTTTAGTCTATCAATATAGAGTAATTTTGATATTGAAATAGAGTTAGGGTTACCAATCTGACCTAAACTGATGATTTTTCTTTTACCATTATCACCAAATGTCACATTTCCTCCATCAATATTAATAAGATTTTTGAAGCTAGAGTATTCCCTTGTCATGTGTCTTAAACAACCACTTTCCAAATACTAAATTTTTCTACTGGAACTCTTTGGTCTATTTACCTACAAAACGATTTATCCAAGAAATGATTTTGGTACCCATATTTTTCTGGGTCCATAAACATTAGTAATAGAATATTTATTAACCCACACTTTTCTTATGGGTTTCCTATATGAAGAATATAGATTATTTGAAAAATAAACATTGTTTTGTCCAGAAGAACTCGATGTAGTAAAATAATTTTTAGAACTGGAACTTGTGGTAAAATTGAGATTTTTTGGAAAGGAATAAGATTTTCCAGATTTAGTCACAAAATGTGTTTTTGATAACTTCCTTTGTCTTGGTTGATATCATATTCCATAATCGTACCTAGGAGCTATCTATTTACCAAGTAAATGGGTAAGTGTGTCTTTCCCACTGGTAAAATTTTCAAGATCCTTTTTTAATTTCTCAATAGACATTTTTAATTCATTGTTTTCCTTAAGCAGTTGAGAATTATTTTCTTTTTCAACAGCAAGTTCAAATTTAAAGGTTACAGTAAGATCATGTTGTTTCTTTAAACATTTATATTTGTCTTTTAGTTCATTACATGTCTCTTCCAGCATATTATAATATTCAAATAATTCATCACTTCTCATATTTGTATACTCACTTTCATTTTTAGAATAATAAGAATTGTGAATAGGAGAGTATAAGGTCTCCTCAAATGTGTTTTTCATAAAACGCATATTTGCAATACCTTCTTTTTCATCATGAGAAGAATCAGATTCACTGGAGTTTTCCTCAGAGGAACTTTAGTTGGACTTCATGGATTTCTTATACCTTTTTTCTTTGTTCTCATGATTATTTTGTTATTTGAGCTTGGGATAGTCAGCCCTTAAATGTCCCTTTCACTTACATTCATAACATACTATCTCATCAGACTTGTCATTTCTTTTCAAATCCTTCTTCCAACTTCCCTTTTGATCATATCTTCCTTTAAAGTTGGGATTTTTAAAAAACTTCTTCTTTCAATAAAATTTCTTGAATCTTCTCTCCAGCAGGGCCATTTTTTCATCATTATCTAATGTTGATTCATCAGCACTGGATCTTTCAATAGAGGCTAGAACCTTCTCTTTTTCCATGATTTTGGAATTGGTAGTCTTGAAGGATATGTATTTTATTTTTTGTTCTTCCTCCACATGATTTACTTTGTGTTTCTCTTCATACATCATTAGTTTTTCAATAAACTCCTTCACTAGAATCTTGTCACTGTCACATGATTCAATTATAGATACAGATGTCCCTCTCCATATATCTAGTAAGAATCACCGAATCCTCGTGATTTTTTCCTTTGTTATGAAAACTCTTCCTAAAGAAATCATGGTATTCACAATTTCATTGAACCTAAGATACATATCATAAATATATTCATCATCCGTCATTATAAAATTTTCATATTTAATAGTATAAGTATTTAGTCTCATATCATTCACATTATATGTTCCCTCATGGGAAACAGACAAAGTATCCCAAATCTCATGGGCAGTTTTACAAGAAGAAATGTGATTAAACTCTTCATCTCCTAGTGAACAGTATAGAGCATTCATTTCTTTACAATTACTATTATATAAAGTCCTGTTAGTTTTATCCGAAGTATTTATAGTAGTTTCAGTAATTGTATACTTACTTTCAATAGAAATCCAGATTAAAAATCTCATGCTTTCTAGATGTATTTTCATTTTAAGCTTCTATTGAGCATATTTTGTTCCATTAAAAAAGGTGTTCTATTTGTAGCCACTCCTTATAATCTATTTTCCATAGTGTAAATTGTTAAGAGATTTAAAATAGATAAAAATTTAGAAATAACATAAATTTTAAGATCTTTTAAATACAACTACAATCATAATTAAAAAAACTTGTAAAAGTTTTGAAAACAGATAAATTCCAAAAAACTTTGATACCAAATGTTGGTCAGAGGAGAGTAATCAAGAGGGGGTGAAATGAATATCTATAAAAATATTTGTTAAAAATGGTTCGTTGAAAATTTCCCCTATTTAAAAATATAATACAAGTGATTTTTTAGTGAATTTATAAGAGTTCTGAATATTCAATTAATTTCTCAAAAATATTGATTAGTTATCAGCTATAATAATCTAAATATTAATATAACATTTGAAACTAACCTACTGGTTAAAAATAATTATAAATACTTTCTAACCTATCTATCGAAGTTCAATTTTTTCATAAAAAAATGTAATAAACAATTAAATAAAAACTAAAAGGTAAATTCAAAATGAATATAAACAAGAGGTTCAGTATCAAGATGAGACTTAGTCCTCTCCACTTGGTGATCACCTCCCACCAAGCAGTTTAATTTAATAAATATTTTGATCCACACCATGTATTGGGGTTTACAAAAGTACACTAGGCTTTCCAGGTCACACTTGACCTTTACAATAGTTATTTGTGGTAAAAACAACAAAGAGGTCACACATGACCTCCTACACTATTTTACATGGGATACAAAGAATAACATTGAGAGAGAGTTTAAGGATATCAAGTATCATCTACTAATGCATAGGATTTAGTGTGTGTAACAGAAAGATACACACACTGAACAAAAATGTAAAAAAAATAACACAACAGATCTAGGAATTTAGAATAAGTTTTAGAAGTCTTTGTGTGTTTTGTAGTGCAGCTCTGGACTCATTTGATGTAGTTGGAATGAAGTTTGAGTCCTCCTTTGGAAGTTGACTCCAAAACAGAGTATTGTAGTCTCTATGTTCTAGATTCAAAGAGTGTGAAATGTTCAACTCCTTTGTTCCAAAGATATTTAGTGTATCCCAATAGGTTTGTCTTATCTTGTTGATCTCCCCATATATTCTTTCTTTGAGTTCTTTGGATTTTTGAAGTAATCTTTAGAGTTGCAGGTCTTTATTTTCTTATTATTATTTTGTATATGTCTTCATGATAATCCTTGTAATTATTTTATATTTCAAGGTCTAACAGAAACGAAGATCTCCCCATGTGCATGTACCTCATACTATCTACTAAATTTCCAAAAAACATCATTAAAAAATTGCAGAAACATTAATTTTTCTAAATATGACTGTTAGATATAAATTTGAATTAAAAAAAATAAAAACAAGTTTTAGGACTATTGGTGAGTCATAATTATTGGTGACTCATTGGAATAGGTCTATCATCATCAGTAAGTCATCATAGGTGACTCTCTGTATCGGTGAGTCCTTTCCATCAGTATCGGTGACTCTAGGCATTAGTGAGTCATTTGTGATATCAGTCTATCTGGGCACCGGTGAGTCATCATTGGTGACACATTTAGAACTATTGGTGTGTCTCCCATCGGTGACTCATCCATCGGTAATTCCTTTGAACTAATAGTGTGTTTCCGATCGGTGACTCATCCATCAGTGAGTCGTTCATCGGTGAGTTTTCAATTGGTGAGTCACTTAAACTATCAGTTCTACCGATCATATGTGACTCGTTGTTCAGCATCTCGTTTGTTCTATTAGTGAGTACTGCATCAGTGTCTTATTAGATCGGTGAATTCTTTGATCAGTGAGTTCTTTGATCAGTGATTCCTAATTGGTGAGTCATCCAATGGTGACTTCTTTTAACTATCAGTGTTAGGTACTCTGAAAAACTTATAAAGTGTATATCTTACATATAACATTACCAGATTAAGTGAAATTCATAAATACATGTAAATATACACTTGTAAACATATTAAAACATAAATATCCATGATTTTATTTACTTATTGAAATGTTTTATACTATGTTACATAATTTATTCACTTATAAATATTCATTTACAAGATAAACTTAATATATGAATGAATAGGATTTGTAGATTGGCATGATTTGTGATTATGAAAACAATTATTTCACAAAGGGTCCAACAGACATGTTCATGATGGATTTCCTTGAATGATTTAAATGGTATTAATGAAACAGCTTGATTTAATTAAACGGTTTATATAAAATAAAATGTAAAGGGTGGAAAGGCCATACCATTTATCTCATGCTTATGTACATTCTTAAATTGAAATATTATGCCTTGATTATAATGGATTAATAAATTTAGAGAATGAAAGGTAATGCATCATTGAACTGATTATTATTATTTTTATACTATTACACCTTAAATGGACTATGGAATGATGGTAAAGGGTCTGTTGAGAATGGATAAAGTTCACACTCTCTTACATTGGGTGTTGAGACATGGTATCTCGCACCATTGATACTATATAGGGCATTGGGTTGAGATGCCACGCTCCTTGTTTAGAGTTTTTATATGATGGAACACTCACCATCCTGAGTGTCTTGAATGATGTCTTAGACTCTATTGGGATGTAGGGAATGTACCCTATTTATTGAGATTATAGGCTTGTTTAGACTGGTTATGGATGACTGAGTTATGCCTAGTCGATCCAGAAACTAGTATTTAGGGTATATGGACACTTACGTCTGTACATACTTGGTTCATATAGATGGATACAATATATAACTAAACTAAGTATATTATTATTAATATATATATATAGTTATTGTTCAGACTCTCATTCCAGAAGTTAGCCAAAGCATGTAAAGTCATCCATGTGTCTTATTGAAACCTAAGCTGACTTGTGTTTATTTATTTATTTTAGTACTATTTATTTATTCATAATATCTAGACACTATTTTACTTTATATTCACGGACTGGATTTAGTCATAGATACTATGGGTGGGAACCTGCTGGGATTTATATCTCACACCCTGATCGGGACTCCATTGCACTAGGGTAACTGAGTAGACCTTATGTTTGTAGGTCTTTGTTTTATTTCTTGTACCTTATAATTATGAGAAAAAGACCGACCTAGAGCTCGGGATGCACATGGATATCGCCCTTGGGTATTTTCTTTTCTTTCTTTATTTTTTTAATATTTTTTACACTATTTTCTATTGTATGTATACTATTTTAAATTATGTATCATCATCAGGAAATGCATGAATTATTAAATATTGGCATTTTCCATCTTTTATATTCAGTTTCTATTATTATTCTTCGGTTGTTATGTTTTTCATTTATTAGTGATTCCATTTTTTTCTGTTGTTTACCTCCTGATTTAACATTATGCTACTCTAATATATGGGTATAGACTCCCCGCTATCACATAATTAGACCATGGATTCTATTTGTAATCCTCTAGAATATAGGGAGGCACACTTGAGGTCATGTGACCCACCGATCTAGCAACCATCTTAGAGGTCAGTTGGATCGGGATGTTACAAAGTCGTATCAAAGGTTGTTTCTTTTCCTTTTACTTACTATTTTTTGTTGGTAGACAAGAGACTATGAAGGAGTTGGTTCTTACTAAATATTTGTGTCTGGGACTAATCACCCCACCCATGGGGAAATGACCAAGTGGTCAGTACTATGATTTATGTTCATGTTGTTTTTTATTATAGTTGATCATGATTTCACCTAGTGATTAGTGTGCTTTCTTCTGCTTATTGGTTTAGGGGATTTATGGTATTTTACCCCTGGCCTAGTATAGAAAGGGTGAATAATTACATGAACCATTATATGAAGATATAAATTCACATACCATAAACATTTAATGCCAAATAATTCCAATTGTATATTTTTTCTGATTTGATTGTGTGCCTTGAGTGATATGCCATGCTTTTGTTTTCTTTATCATGGCTTCTTTTATAACATGATCATATGATTATATGACATGTTTCCTATTTAATTAATATTTCATTCCTATTTATAATGATTATGTTCTTGTTATCATGTTTCTCTAGGCTTACTACTTTTAATAACATGCTAAGTTGTGTTTTGATATATATATATATATGTGTGTGTGTGTGTGTGTGTGTGTGTGTGTGGTTGAATGGGCTAAATATATGGGTTGCGAGTAAACATGAGCCAGTTTACAGTTTTAAGGTGTATGGGTGCCTTAAGGTTGAGAAAATTTAACCCATGTACTTGAACCATCATTGATATTTACACATATTTAAAGATTTTTGTTAAAATGAAAAGGCTACATGAGTTTAAATATTTTTTAAAGTAAATTAGTTTTGATTGATGGGATAAATTCTTTAGTTTTAAGGTGTATGTGCACCTTATAATTGGGAAAAGGTAACCTATATACTCAAACCATATTTATAACCCTATATAAATATCTATAGACTATTGTAAAAATGTGAAGGCTGTTAAAGTTTGGATTTTAAATGGAATTGGTTGAAATTAATGGCAGACAAATTCCAACCTATAAAGTGTAATGTTTCTTTATAGATTGGTAGATGTATACCCATATAACAAAAACATTATATATATATAATCAGGTTATATATTTTGAAATGGTTATAATTGTAAAATCTATTTAGTTTTCATCTAACTTGGGTTGATTAGCTTCTTCAATGCACAACTGGACCCAAGTAGGTCAGTTGGGGCATGTTTCTTATGAGATAACCTGCTATGGGTGTTTTAAACTTTATTAATTAAGAAAATTCTATTAGGTTTCATTTTAATGAACCCATGTTTGTTTAAATAGGACCCTCATAGGTCACTTTATCTGTTAAAATGGATTTATTTGATAATTTCCTAATAAAAGTGGGATGTTAATAGATGTTAAATGTTTATTGTTTTAAAAGGGGATGTTTGATAAGACTTTTCCTATTTTTCCTTGAGCTTTTAACTAAATAGGGAACCAAGTATTGTTGTTTTATAATTGGTTCTTGGTACTTGGTTTTAAATATTTTAAATGTTTAATGATTGAATGTTAATTTATGTAAATACTTGAATATGAAATCTAAAGTGGTGTACTTCATTTGAACCCTCATGTAAGGGTAGTTTAAACTTATCCTTGAGTTTCCTTGGAACTAAAGCTTGAGCATTTTCCAAAGGAATTTTTCACTTTTTAACAATGTATTAAATAATAGGATTTGTTCCTAGTGACATATGTTGGTGTGACCTTGTTATAGGGTCAACATTGATTATTTTGTAAGGGGCCATCCCATAGTGGGTATCACCGTTAGAGTTTAAGTTCCTTACTAAATACCATGATATTTCTGATGTTTGGTGTCGTTTGGGTGTTGTTGACACTATTAGGACTCTTTGTTTCAAAATTAAACCCATGTTCAGATGGGTGGACATGTTTTCCTTGTCCTTGTTATGGGTGTGAGCATCAAGTAATGATCGATTTATATAGATTAGACATGCCAGGTTCATTTTCAACCACTTTTTCAGTCTTGTGACCCTGTTTCTTTTTCCAGGGAGACTCGGGAGTTCGTTAATCTATTTTATAGTTATATGAGATTGTGCGATTTTGAGATAGTTTCTCTTGGTCCATCAGATACTTTAATTCATAGGTCTGACAATCCTATGGGTAGTATCTGGGATGTCCAGTTCTACTTCTGTAATCTCAGGGTATTATGTGTTGATATACATGGTAACCATTTAGTTTCTAAATTTTATATTAAACCGGTTTATTTGGGGGAAATTGTTTAACCTTGGGTTGTTGATTATATTATTAGGTCATCTACTTAATATATTGACCTAAGAGTTTAAAGGAATAAAATTCTTCTTAATGTTCAGGATAACTTTCCAAGAGGATTGGGTGTTTTGAAACATCAGTTGGGTTGGTTCTGTCTTTCATGTCAAACGCTCAGATATTGTAATGTGGTGATTGTGACTTGGAGGAGCATCACATGTGTGTTTAAGGTGGTTTGATCTAGTGTTATTATGAGAATCTAGTCAATCCCTTTATTTTATTATTAGGATACTCCTAAGGTGTGGAGCATCGAGTTGGTTATAGTGTATATGTTAGTGCTTTCTTAATAGTACAACATTGATATGGTTGGTTTTGTATGAAATCATTGAGAAACCTCATTATCTTTGGATGAACTTCAATGGTAAATCTTGAATAAATATGGAATGTCTTAGCTGGTAAATTCATATGATTAGTTAATGGTGATTTGTCTGTAGGTGAAGTTGAGCTTCTTTCAACAATTTGAACAGTAGTGGTTTGACTATTCTTATTTTAGTTTTCTTGGTTTCCTCTTAGTATACTATTTTAAAATATTCTTTCATTCCCCCTATCTTGACACCATCCTAGATGCACTATGAGAGTGTAATTCTTATTTCATGCTAAGTTTTAAAAGTTGTTAGGCTTGATAAGTGATCTCTAAAAGAGTTTCACTTTGGATGCATGATTTTCTTCAAAGCTTGGTTAGTCCTAAGTGATAATAGTATTCTCGTGTAGGAACGCCTTGGATGGACACTTGGACACCAGCTACTTCTTTTGACTTGACCATAAGATGGATATCATTTTGGACTTAGTCAGTGATCTAATATAGACATATGGGACTTGTACTAATGTCTCCCTTGTAAACATAGAGTACGGTATACCTTGAGTTGGTTCTTTAGAATCCTCATTAAAGAATCCAAGTTTATCTCGGAATTGTTTTTAGGATAAAAAGTGACATTTAAGGTTCACAATTATAGTGAGATAGATTAGGGTTACCTCTTGTTCATGTCAAGGCATGATAGTTTAAATGAATAGTTGGTGGTTTGATCAGGGAACGTGAGCAGAATTTAGTTATGGGCTTCGGTGAACATTATTATTATAAACATAAGATTCCATGAGGGAAGGCACTGTGATTATATTTTTAATATGCCAATAATCTAATATGAACATCTTGAGTATGGTCTGAAATAGGTGGATCGACTCATTTTCCTTCTTGTTCAATGTGTATGGTCATAAGGAACTATTTTAAAACACATCGTCGGGTTAAGGTAGGTGTGGTGTAAGGGTCGGCAATACCATTTAAGAAAATCTTGTGTGACCTTTTTTAGTTTGGATGATTGGGATATGACCATTTATTTATATTGAGGTTTATTTTATACCCTCATAATTAATTAGGTTCACCCAGTTAAAGAAATCATGTCAGGAGCATTATTAGAACACTTAGGGAATGTTGTGTAGGTAATTTCAATAGTGGGGTATCATGGTTCAAAATTGGACCCTTCTGATGTTAAAGCCTAAGGTGGGGAGAACCTTTGGCTAGAATTTTATTGATATGATGATCTATTCGTGTCTCTAGATAAAAAGTATTAGGTAAACATTGTTTTGGTGTTTCGTTCAGAGAATGAGTGTTGGCTTGTGTTTTGGCGGCTTATGTTTTGTTTGTTTAAGAAATTCTCAGAGGTACGTTGGGAATTTGGAAATGCAATGCAGCCATTTTAATGAGATTTTACAACCCTCATAGGTTGGGTTATGTTTTTATTATTCCCAAAGGCTTCTTGGGGATGAGAAGTTCTAATATGGGGAGATTGTAATGACCCATGTTTTGAGCCCAGGAAAAATTCCAAGGGAATTTGAATTTTGGTGTTAACTAGATGGGTTGTTCTTTGAACAGAGCTTCAGAATATAATTCCATGAGTTGGAACGATTACAAGTACTGGTTTTAGACTTAGTTAAAGTCCTGAGGGGTCCCCTAGGTGTCTCATTGAGTTTTGGGAGTGTCGATCTCTGAAATATCATGTTTGGGTGCTCTGAACTGAGGGAACGGTTTATCGGAAACCGTGTGGCCCTCAATAAAAAACTATGTGACTTGTGGTGGTGAGAAAATTTGAAGTGCATAATTTACCCAAACCAAGCACCTTTATCACAAAGTTAATTCCACTAAGGTAGAACCTAAGTACTATTCATCACGTGGTAAGCACATGGTTAGGGTCACCGTATATAACAGACCGTGTGAAGTTGTTTTTTAAGTTGGGGGTTCCATACTATTGGTGCATGATTTGGAACAACTGTGTGGATAAATCATGAAACCTAGTTTTTAGGGTAAAATTATTGTTTTCACTTAATGAAACATATAACTTTCTTTTTTACCTTCCTCCTCCAACACCAGCATGAGCCCTATCCTTTGGCTCCTTGGCTTCCTACAAAGCCTATTCTAGGCATGGTAACAAATCCTTTGTCCATTTCCCAATTTGATCATCATTGTTATATAGGGATATGTATCGTTATGCTCTCAATTAATTTTATATATTTATTAATTTAATATTATCTCGATCGATTTATCATAGTACAAGCTCATTTTTTCTATTTTCAGGATGAATGACCATTTCTTATATTTCTTCCAAACTAGACTGAATCAAACCTAAATATTGGACAAGTAGATCTTTCTAATCATGAGATAGGTGGTCTGTAGATTTTTCCTTGAATTTTTACCATTTTAGGAATAGAATCGTTGCGCTGCATGCCATCCCTTTCCACGCATGGCCTTAAAATTGTTTTCTTCATTTCAAATTGGTTCGTGCACCTAGTGTTACTCCCATTGATCATTGTTACACAAATAGAGGATGTCAAACTTGACCACGGACATCCCTTAGGTGTTCTAATTCATATTTACCTTTGAAATTAAATGAATTAAAGGCCCAAAATTCCTTCTATGCATTCTTCTTGGAGTATAAATGGTTTTTCCCTTATAGGTTATGGATTAAATAATAATGGAACCCCTTAAATTCCATGTGATCCTTTGTAAATTTTTTCCATGCTTGGTAGTTTTTTTTTGAAATGCATCATTGGTGAATTGTGTGTAGAATCTTGAATGTGATGCTTTTTTATGATTAAATGAATTATTTGATACACAATGTCATGTTTTTATAATAAAACCCCTCAAATAAGATGTGTATTATTCTAAAATAAAAATTATTAATTTTTTATATATATCATTCTTGGTTTATGGACTTGAGATCTCCCTATGACTTTATAATAGTGCTTGTTATGTGGAATTTAGTACATGGACCGCTTGAGATTCCTAAATGAGTTATCCTTCCTTTTCTTTATAAATGTTAAACAAACCATAGAACCTTTTAATGCTTAACATGTTTTATAAATTGAATGGATCTCTCTCTAAATGGGATTGTCAGAGTAGGTAGATGCCCAAATTTCAATGACACCTTCTATGTGTCTATTGGAATTTTGTAAAATAAATTTCTATGTTTTGTTTAATTAAATGGAATGTATTACATGGAATTACATGTTCATAATGTATTTACTTCCTTGAATTATTTAAATGGTATTAATGAAATAGATTGATTGTGTTAAATGGTTTATGTTAAATGAAATGTAAAGAGTGGAAAGGTCACACCATTTATTTCATGCTTATTTACATGCTTACATTGAAATGTTGTGCCTTGATTATAATGGATTAATAAATGTATAGCATTAGAGGAAATGACTAATGGGTCTGGTTGTTATTATTATTATATTGTTATGCCTTAAATGGAATTTGGAACTATGGTAAGGGATCTTTTGAGCATGGAGGAAAATCAAGCTCCCTTATATTGGGTGTTGATTCATGGAATCTCACACCATTGATACTATGTAGGAGTTGGTTTGAGGCTCCAAGATCCCTATTTAGAGTGTTGGCATGATGGAACACTCACCATCTTGATTGTCTTGCATGAATTCTTACAATCTATTGGGATGTAAGGAATGTACCCTATTTCTTGAGAATATAGGCTCATTTAGACTGGTTATTAATGAATGAGTTATGCCCAGTCTATCCATCAACTAGCTCCAGGTATATAGCCACTTACATTCGTACATAGTTTCTTCATATAGGTGAATGTATATAATTATTAATATATATATAGTTATTGTTCATAATCTCATAGAATCGGTTGGGTGTCCTATTGGAACTTGAGCCGACTGATGTTTATTTATTTATTTCAGTACTGTTTATTTATTCATATTACCTATACACTATTTTACTTTATATTCATAGACCGGATTCAACTGTAGACACCATGGGTGGGAACCTATTGGGATTTATATTTCACACATTTCTTGGGCCTACATTTCACTAGGGTACCTGAGTGGACCTTATGTTATTAGGTATTTGGTTGATTGCTTGTACCTAGGAGTTATGAGCACAAGACTGAGCTAGAGATCAGGATTCTTGTGGAGATCACCCTTGTGGCTTTTATTTTCTTTATTTATTTTAAACTATGTTGTATACTATTTCTTGTTGTATGTATATTGTTTTTAGTTATAAATAATCGTTATTAAAAACTTGAATTGTTGTATATTGGAATTGGCCATATTTTAAATTCATTTATTATTATTACTCTTCCCTTATTCTATCTTTCAATTATTACTAATTCAGCTATTGTTTATTGTTTACTGATGGATTTACCATAATGCTACTCTGATATAAGGGTATATTCTCCCTGCTATAACTTCCTTAGACTTTCATTACTAGTTAGTTACCTCTGGGATATGGGGAGGCTCACTTGAGGCTATGCGATCCACTGGTCCGGCAACCTTCTTAGTGGTCATTCGGGTTGAAAAGTTATAATGAAACTCTTTGTATACAAGAATCTAGATGTTCAAGAGTCCCAAGGATGAGTATATATGACTTTGACATCTATTATACCCATGATTCTTGAATATATCAAGATAGAGTATTTATCTAATATGGAGGTCTTAGCTCATAGGGATAGCTTATATAGTGGGGAGCTATCATCAGGATGGTCTCTTGGAAATGACAATTCTCTTATTTTCTATGGTCGAGTATGGGGGAATGTGTGAGGAGATAGTGAGAGAGATCCATGATTCTAGATGGGTGGTATATTCAGGGCTGAAAAAGATGTATTTTTATCTATGTATATAGTACTAGTGTCCAGGAATGAAAATGGAGGTAGTAGGATTTGTGGTGAGATGTTTCACCGGTCAGCAGGTGAAGGCTAAACATCGGAGGCCTTTTAGTCTATTGCATCTTCTTCCCATTTTGAAATGTAAATGGGGTGATGTTAATATTTTTTTTTGATAGGATTACCTAGGATCCCTCATAATAATGATATCGTATGGGTGATCCTAGATCAGCTGATGAGGGTATACCACTTCTTGTCAATCAGGGAAACCTTCATTGTTGATGATCTGGGTAGTATTTACATGCACAAGATAGTTTGGTTTCATGGTGTTTCAAGGAGTATAATTTATGATAGAGATCCTTGTTTCATGTATCGGCTCTGGAAGGGTCTTCAAAAGGCTCTAGGATGGAAGATTCTTATAATTAAGGCTTGTCATCCATAGACTGATGGCCAATTTGAACAAACTATTCATATTAAAAAGGATATTTTATGAGCCTATGATTTAGATTTTGATGGTTCATGGGAGAATAATTTATCACTCATGGTGTTATCTTATAATAACATCTTCCAAGAATTAATCCAAATGGAACATTTTGAGGCTTTTTATGGGAGGTCATGTCGTTCATGTATTTTTGGTTAGATGTAGGTGATTCGGTGATTGTTGGGCCTAGTTTAGTGAAGGAGATGTTTGAGAAGGTTTAGTTGTTCAGGATGTGGTTGGTGATTGTACAGAGTAGGAAGAAATATTATGTTGACAATTAGATACAATTTATGGAGTTTGAGGCTTTTTATCCTATTTTCCTTTGTTTTTCACCTAGGATAGGGAAACTCTATATCAGGAAATAGGGAAAGCTAGCACCCATGTTTTTTGGGCAGTTTTGGATAATGGAAAGGTTCAACCTAATGGCTTACTTATTGGACCTTCCATGGTGCTACAATTCTATGAACAATGTGTTTCATGTGTCACGTCTTTGGAGATATCATCTGTACCCTTCTCATGAGATAAAAATTCATGACATCGAGCTTGGTGTAGATGAGTCCATTTAGGAGAATATGATATGGATTTTTTAATGTAGTAATGTCAAAGACCATACCTCTAGATCGAGTATAGTGGAATCATAGTCACTTTCAACAGGAGACCTGGGAGAGGGGATCAAATATGTGATCATGGTAGAAAAACTTTTTCACTGTGACCCCACAATGATGCTTGAAGTAGCTCAGGGATGAACTATTATATAGTGGGGAGGTTGTAAGACCCTATATTTTTTAGGTATGTCCCTCTTTGGGTTTTGTTCTAACCACTTTTACTTGGGTTTTCCTTCTTCTTTAAACCTTGGTGTTTGAGTCACTTTTGCGGGATGAAGATCTTTTTCTAGGGAAAATGACCTAAAGTTCATGAATGTTTTTTTTTGAATTATTGGAGTCTGGGTATAAACATGTAAAGGGATTATAGGAATTTTTCATGGTTTTTAAGGATTTGGAGGTGGTTCTGGTTTATTCTATGGAATGTGGGTTGTGTATTGTCTACTGGACACTTTTATGTAATGAACATGTTGCACAATTTCAACTTATCACTAGATAGAGATTATGAAATGATTCAGAGCATAAAAGATTACACACCATGAAACTAGTTTACATCGTGAAATAGTCGATCAAGGTTATTTTAACTGGAGGAAATTCATTTTTTAGTGTATCTCATAAATTGAGGAATTCACATCGTTAAAAGATTTCACATCATGAATCTCTTGGGATCAGTAGTTTTAAACCAAGCTGTGTGTGTGATTTATTTTGCATCTGTTGTGAATATCTCTGTCTCTCAAACCCTAGTGAAATTCTAGGTTATTTTGGAGTGATTTATTCACTTCTTGACATCTCAATCATGCGTTTAATCCTATGTGAGTTTCTTCTATTTGGTTTTCCAATTTATTATGATATCCTTCATTATAGTAGTATGATCTCTTGATAATCATGTAATTTGTTTTTGGTTTTGATGTTTGTATGATATAGGTTTTACTTATGATCACTAATTCCTATGTTCTTATTGGTGTTACATTATGGAAGAATTTCTTTAATAGCAAGATAAAGGTAAGTGGTTTAGAATAAAGATATATGATATGTTTATATTTATTCAAGTATGTTCAATATTATACGATTGCACTAAAAAATGTTTGTTAACAATAAAAATAATGGGTAATTATAATAATATGGTTAGACTAATATTTGGATCCCTCTGGATCCAATAGTTTTGAAACCTGGCTTGTGGCTACCCGCAGGGTGAGACTACCCTTGAAAAATTAAGAATTGGATAATGGATAAAGATATGTTTTAGCATGACTTGATACCTCAAGTGATTTCTGGTGATAAATTAAAATTGTAAAATGTATTAATTGATTATTAAATGATGGGCATGATAACAACTTAAGATAAAATTTAATTAATTGATGGATAATTGAAAGAAAAATGGTGATTTGATGAATTAAAAATTTTGGTATTATGATATTATTTGTGTTATTCTTGCAATTATGAATTGTGTTGTGACTCATACTGAAATGATTATATAAATGGATTTTCCTAGCTATACTGAAGTTCTTATATAAACTGATTGACCTGGTTATGTTGAAATTATTATATAGAGAAATTGTTCTGGTTTTTCTGAAATGATTATATAAGGGAATTTTATCGGTTATGATAAAATACTTATATAAATTTATCAGCTCAGTTATGCTGAAATGATTGTATATGGGACTTGATATAGTTATAATGAAATGGTTATACAAAGGGATTTTTCCTAGTTATGTGACTACATCATGGTCTTGTGGTTATAGTTGACATGGTTGTGCTATATGCTCAGAGATATCCTGGTATGGTGTTGAAGTAGGTTGATTGTTGTAATGTATTAATTGATTAATTAATACATCTGTTTATCACTTTATTTCATGAACTTATTATCAAACTAGTTTTTTTTAGAAATGTTGGTGTCAACCTACTAAGTTTTACTCACACCATATTCAATCCGTTGTTTGGTACCCAAGAAGATTACATGGATGCAGGTTTGGAAACGGGAAAAGGACCTTGTTGTTGATTATTGCTTGCTAGATGGGTTGGAGCTTAGAGACAAGACCAACATGATTCGGGACCGAGGTATTTTTATTTCAATTGTGTCATCATGGTCGTTTATCTGTATTAATTTTTGTTTTACATTTGGATACATTCCAGACTATCATTACATTATAATTTTTTATTATTATATTACTCAGTTGACATTTATTATTTGGTTTATCTATCCTAATGTACTGTTTCTTCTACTTTCCATTACTTAGATATTTTTTATTTCTGAAAAATTACAACTTCGTACCAGGGGTATAGTCTCTCTACTCTATTATCTACACCCTGGGTACTAGTTAGCAACCTTTGGTATATGGTGAGGCATACTTGAGGTCTAGTAACCAACCCGGTTCGGCCATGGGAGAGAGTGTTGGTCTAGGGGAAGTTACAGGTGAATAAGTAAATATTTATTTTTTTCATTATGAATAAGAAAGAGATAAAATAAAATTCATATTTTATAAACTTGAATATCTCATGATTGGTTTTATGTGATAAACAATACTTGAATAATTAATTTTTCATAAGTTGAGAATAATATTTATTATTAATATTAAATTCAATAAAATTTAATAAAATTCATGATGCACTTATTCTGTATTCCTCTAGACCTATTTCTAAGTGGAATTAGGTGAAATTACCTAAATTAAAATATTAGCATCTAACAACACATCAAGTAACCTATAATGAAACAAGTTAATCTAGAAACTACAACAACCTTCCTGTGAAGGCTACTGTGAAATATAATCCACTTATCTATAAATTTCTAATCTGAAATGGTTCATACTTCTATCATCGCCCTATATACAAGATTTATCCTTACTTGACTTTCTGATATGATCTTGTATATAAACTACCTTGGACATGAATTTCTTCATACAATTCCACTTCAATAAAAGGGTCAGATATATCTTATCCTATTAACATTGAATGAATAAATCCTTTCTTGACGTATTCTATTAATTTCATGTCACTTATGATTCACTCAAGGTATTATGCCTCTCTACAAGCCTATTCCATCATGGTTTTCATCCATACATAAAATTATGTGATTCATGATATTTATTAATAATAATATCAAGTCTAATGACAAATACACATGTTCATAAATTAGAATATCCTAATAAGACATAAAACTTGTGGAATCCCTATAGGTGGGTATATCCTTATAACCTCACTTATATGTGATTACTAAGTATGGACTTTATGATAAGAAGTCTAAATTTCTCATGAGACCCTAAAACCTAATATTCAAACATCATTTGCATCCCGGCATATGGATGTTATCTAGAATATAAGACATATTTAATAATATCATTATATAATCTCTAGGTTCTCATTATAGTAGGGAACTTCTATAACCTTTCTATTCAACAAATACTCTAGATACATTGTTACATAAATGATACTCCTAAAAAATCATTATGTGATAGGATTTTTATTAATATATTGGAAATCAAAAGTAAAAAAAATTCAATTGGTTAAAGGGAACTAACTATAACATGTTTTGGAATAATCGTTTTTCAAGTTTCATCGTCCCTTTGATAATTCAATCAAAACAATATAGAAGTGTCTCTGATAACACAAATGAGTTTTTAAGGGGATAAAAGTTATCCAAACATATTAGAAAACATCAAAAAACCAATCAAGTCATAAAATCTTCCATTCATTTTAGATTAAAATAAAATATAAAACAAATTGTGAATTTTTTGGATCTAAATTGTCCAAGATATTTCATAAGAGCTTTATAGAAGTCACTGAGAAGTGGAAAAGGAGCTCCTTACATCCATGGTGCCCAAAGAAAATTAAAATCTCTTAACTAATTAGAAGGATCCCGTCTTCCTCATGGTTTTATAGAACCTTATTTATAGGTAGAGGGAGAGATATTGGGGTGATAGATTTGATTTGAGGAGAATTAAAACATGAATATAATATTCAAATGTGACCCCCAACACCAAATATTTTCATCCTTATATATTTCATCCAAGGAAACACAAAGTAAACCAAATTTTTGACCATTTAAAGAGAATTGTTTCATATGTTTCAACATTTTAAACTCAAAACTCTCGATTTATGATTAATTGTTAAATGTTTAAAAAATTATGTCTGATGGTCAAACTTATAAGATTATCATCATATGATAATAAAATTGATCATGGTAACTTGGGGTAGAATAGGACTAAGTCGTGCATTATTTTATAATACATAAAATTATCATACACAAAACTATAGTGTGGTGACATTCACCACAACATAGTCAATCCCAACACAGACCATGACAAGATCTAAATCACCACATCACGGTATCTATTTTATTCATATTTTTATCTAAATTGATACCATTTTACATATTCTTCCAAAGAAGAAGGATATGAATAAGTTCATTGACATGATAATGTTAAAGATCCGGGATACACCAATAAAGGTATAATATTCCTTGTTTTGATTTTTGAGGATAAATTTATTCACTTGTATGATAGTGCATCTAAACTTGTAAATTATAGGAAATAGTGAGTGTTCTCAAAATTTTTAATAATCAATGCACTTAGTGGAATGTGATAGAACAATGTAAAATTACTTATGTTTTGTGTTTTTATTTCTTTCATACATAGTGAGGGAGATAATATTTATTATTAAATATGGAACAAGAGTGTTGAAGGGGGTTATTTTAATTTACATAACATGATTCACCCCCCCATCATGTCATCCCTAGTGGGCCCAATTCAATACATAAATATCTCACATTGTTTAAATAAACAAACAAAAAAATCATACTAAAACTTAGTGCGTGTATACTGAATTTAAAAGTTCACTAAAAAATATAGATATTAAAACAAAAGTTGTTATCTTATAAAGAATATAACATTTACATAATGGCTTTAGATATATTATAAATTACAAAAAAATGGGACATGGAAATTTTTTATGAATGAATGTTATACAAAAAATCACTAAAAATTATATAATTAATTAAATAAGGTATTTTAATTAATATTATGAAAATCATATAATAGATGTTTAAATACTAGAAAAAATACCTAAAAACATAGTAAAATTTAGTATAAAGATAGTGAAATCATTATACTCTATTATATGACAAACTAACTAAATAAATATAAGAATTAAACCAACTTAAGTCCTCTAATGAGAATTGTATAAATGATGTAACAACTATTTAAATACCATTTTAAAAAAAAATCAAACCTAGTATTAATATAATGATTTTCTTTATCACATACTAAATATGCTATGAAAAAAATCCAAAAAAAATTGAATTACCAATTTCTATGATTATTATTTTACTTGATTTAATATTCATCTTCATTAGGTATATTTTATGTAGAAAAATTTTTGGTTTATGGGAAATGAAAAATAAAATCCAAATGTGAGGCTCTTACATCCTAAACACTGGAAGGTAGAAACATTGACCCTAAAGGGTATAAAACAATGGTGGGGAATATGGAATGTGTTTTTAATTTTTTTTTACCTTTACATCACATGACATCTTGGATATAATAACTTATAATTATATTAATAAACCATAATTCATAATAATCTATGAAAATTAAAATAAAACTCTATATTTTCACATAATCAAAATTTTTGTATTTGGTTACTATTACAAAAAAACCTGGTTTGCAAAAAAACCAAAAAAAGATCAAATCTAATAAAGTTCATATTTCCATACATCTGAATAAATTGGAATGATAAATAAAATATTAACATCACACATATCAAACCCAATCAAACACACATGTAAAACTGAAAACCAATAATGTAATGACCCAAAATTTTATCAATGGAAATTCTCTTCTTATAATTATTTCATATAGTATAAATCACATAAAATCACATAGAGAACTCAATAAAAACTTTATAAATGAATAATGAATGAAATAAGAGGTATTTCTATAAATTAAGAAACCTGTACCAATGAAATGGTTACTGGACTATTGGAATAGTAATATGAGTATTATGAATAGTAATCTGGCCAATATAATAGTAACTTCGCCTATGAAATTATAAATAAAATTTAGATATATTATAAATGAAAATATGATATATTTATATCATGTTATAAGTAAAAAAATGTTTTAAAATGATAAATAAAATTATGGTATTTTTGTAAGTCATAAATATTTATTTATAATTTTATAATTAATATAATGGTTTAAAAGAAAATATATTTTTAAAAAATAGATTCATAAATTAATATTTTTTTTCTTACAATTATAAGATAATTTTATGAGACCTTAATTAATTCTTTAAAGTTTCATAAAATCAATTATAAATTTAAAATCGGTATTTTTCAAATAAATGATAATTTCAATAAAAATTTAAATATCTTATATTTAGAAAATTTATTTCATAAAATGGAGTCCATTTATGAATTATACATGTCGAAAAATGGTTAGATATATTTTTTTCATTTTTTTCTAAAAGAATTGTATTTTTTGTGAATAATTAAATACTATAATTTACAGTATTTAACAAATGCATGAATTATTGAGTCATGGATGATTTATAGATGAGGTAAGAACTAATTGGTTAGAAATATCTTAAACCATTTACTATATTTATTCATAGTAATCAATACTATTTATAGTATTGAGTAAAAATAATAAACAAATGAATCAAAAAATCAAAAACACTCCTCTCATCCCACTATAAATATCACCCCTCACCTTCTATTCTCATCACAAATTTTAAGATTAAGATCTTGATAATATTATACAAAATTCCTCTCCCAATAATCTTCCCCACATCCTGGTCTTTTTGTTCTCACCAAAATACTAAACCCTATTGCCCTAAGGAGGTTCTCAAGGAGAAGTCATACAAGATGTAAAATCCTCCACCTTTCCCTTTTAAATTCTTTATTTCTTCTACCTCATCCTTTCCTCCACTATCCAAAGTGACATGATCACTCTAGTATTATGAATATACTATAATGTTATTTTTTAATGATATATCCATGATCAAATCTATTGTATTTTATTTTTATCTTAAAAATGAAAACATCGTATGTGATGTTTCAATTCACCACCATTGTGTATAATGATTTTTTATTTTCTATTACCACCTTCATGGATGGTCATAAAACCATTATAATGGTTAAAACAGATTTTAAAATTTATATTATAACTTTTTTTATGTTCTGTAACTATTATATATACAAAATATTAAATAATAAAACCAAACTAGTTCATGATGATTGAAAATTCACCAAAATAAACTAACGTTCATCATTAATATTTTATCAAATGAATCATTCCCATATTTGAAATTATATATATATATATGGTACTATTTAAAATTCTATAGGTTAATCAATATCATATAATTCCACTTTTGGAGTTTTTCTCTCATTTGATATGAACTCTCATAATTAAACTCAAGGGAACTGATCATAAAATCATAAAACAAATGCACCTAAAACAACGAAATTAAACATTATAACTCATCAAAATAACCATAAATGAACTTAATAAAATTATAATGAATCAAATATATATTAAATATGTAACACCCCGAAATGATAAAGGATTAAATGACTAAATTATATGACTCATGTCAGTGAGGTGAACATTTCTTTTCTGGAGCCTATCTGATCAGAACTCCACAGCTAAGCATGCTTGGCCTAAAGTAATGATTATAATGGGTGACCTTTGGGGAAGTTTTATTGGGTGTTTTTGAGTGAGGAAAAAGAAAACTAGGTTATATGACACTTTCGGGCATGTGGGTGGGCCCCATGTAGGGGACCATGTGTCTGCAGGGAAACTAGTGGCACCTAGCAAGCCATGACCTGAAAGCCATGTTATGGCGGGGTGAATGTGATATCATTGGGACCCGGTTGTTACATTGGTACCAAAGTAGGAACTCGGTCTTAAGTGCGATGAAACGTCTAGGTTGAGATGTATGGTCCACAACGAAGACATTTTTCTCCAAAGGGGGGTGAATGTAACATCCCAGAATGATAAAGGATTAAATTATTAAATGATATGACTCATGTCAATGATGTGAACCTTTTTTCTTAGCATTATATCTGATTAAAACTTTACAATTAAGCATGTTTGGTCTGGAGTATTGATAATTATGGGTGAAATTTTGGAAATTTTCCTAGGGTGTGTGTGATTGAAGAAAAAGCACACTAGAAAGAACAAGTGTCTTCATGTTGGGTTTTTCATTAGTTAGATAACTCATTTAGGCATGTGGGTGGGCCCCATAGAGGAGACTACGTGTCTGCAGGGCAACTAGTGGCACCTGGTGGGATAGGACCCAGTGGCCATATATTAAGGTGAGGTTTCTATGACATTAGTAGGAAACGGTTATTATTGAATATGTTCTGAATTAATTAATTAATGGATATAATTTAATTATTCATGACATTAAGTGCACGTGCAGAACACTTTCGGACATGAGGTAAGGGATTATCACCAAGCATCCATTTTTCTTATGGTTTATTTTTTCTCTCTCTTTACACCAATATAATTCTTAATTATTATTATGTACTCCTCCTACATTTTTTTTGGTTTGTTCCAAACATAAGTACCTAACTAAATTCTTCTTTCTTTTATGTGGAAATACGTGTTTTATAAGGTTCCCTTTCCAATTACTCCTTATAAGCAAACCTGATTAAAGAGAACTTCCTAATTTATTATCCATTTTCAAGTACACAAAATAATATACTTTAATCCACCAATATTTTTCTAAAATCACCTTTTTTATCACTAAAAACTATCTTAGTTTATTTCTGGTTTTATGAAAATAATTATTCTTTTTCCTGATTTAAAGGATCTTTTACATTTTCTCTTAAACTGAACTAAAGTGGCTCATTTATAAAGTTTCTTAAACACTATTTTTACATATTTTCACTTATACAGAACATCATTTATCATGATCTATGCCTATTTTACCTTATGAATGTTCAACTATGATTTAAATCCATTCTTTCATGGAGACCATTATTATATTCCCTTTAATTATGTCGTATGACATGATTATGATACCCATTTATGACTTTTACCAATGGTTTTGGCCAAACCGTTGGTATAGTTCATTAATTTGGGCCTATACCAATGGTTTGGACAAAACCGTTGGTATAGGTCACTTATATGGACCTATACCAACGGTTTTGGACAAACCGTTGGTATAGGGGGGGACCTATAGGACCTATACCAACGGTTTTGGCCAAACCGTTGGTATAGGTCCATTATAGAGACCCTATAACAACGGTTTGGCCAAACAGTTGGTATAGGTCCCCCTATACCAACGGTTTGGCCAAAACTGTTGGTATAGGTCCTAAAATCCAAGGACCTATACCAACGGTTCTCAAAACCATTGGTATAGGTCCTTCGATTTTTAATCAAATATTCTTACCGAGAACATTATATAAATCAAAATTGAAAATTATTATAACAATACATATATATATTTATGAAATTATGTTCACAAAAGTCATGTTAGGTTAGTGGTTAAGTCATTCAATTATAAACTAGAGGTCCTGGGATCAAATCCCACCGAATGTTTTTTTTTTGAAATACATATACCAACGGTTTTGAGAACCGTTGGTATAGGTTTTCATATTACTTATACCAACGGTTTTCCCAAAACCGTTGGTATAGACCTATTGTCACGGCTTACTTGCCAACGGTCCTCCAAACCGTTGGTATAGCCTATACCAATGGTTTGAGGGCCTATACCAATGGTTCCAAACTGTTGGTATAGGGTATTTTTCCAGTAGTGTTTCCAGTTATCCTAGACTCATATTTATGTCATGTTATATATTGCTTCCACATTCCTATGTTGTCATTATTACATGATATCATGTTCTATATGTTATTATTTCATTTATTTATTCATCTTCCATGACAGTTTATGTCATTATGTTATGTCTTCTAAATCATATGTTGTGCTTTATTCCTTTGTTTAATTTCCTTACTGGGATTTTTAGCTCATCCATTTGTTCATGTATTCCCTAGTTTATCCTATGAAAATGTAAGAGATCAATAAAGTTGGGATATTATTATGGATATTAAATAAATGATATTTTTGTTTGCGTTTCATGCTTTATAATTATGTACCTAATCACCAAAAGAAACTAAACTTTATGATCCTTAGTTTTTATTTGGTGGTTAATTATTCTTAAAATAATGTAATAATATTTGTAAAAGGATAGGTCCATTATAGTCGGTATCATAGGATGGTCTAGTTTTTTTTGGAGATTAGGACTATAACACTTTAGTAAGAACCCTAGAGAAAATTCTATCACCATGGATAACTTAGATGGAATCATATGGAATCACAAGATAGGATATAAAATCCATTTACCTGTTTATCCTTTAATGTTAAAAGTTTTATTTTTATATACATATTATTTAAGTATTAAATCCCTCACTTTTTTCACCTTAGTATATGAAACGAAATTTTTTAGGGTGGAATTTCATAAGGGGGAAGAATGTAATGACCCAAAATTTTATTAATGGAAATTCTTTAATTATAATTATTTAATATATTATAAATCACATAGAATCACATAGTGAACACAATTAAAATATTATAAATTAATAATTAATGAAATAATATGTATTTCTAGAAATTTAGGAACATATACCAATGGAATAGTAACTTGACCGTTGGAATAGTAATGTGACCATTAGGAATAATAATCTAACCAATAGAATAGTAACCTCACCTATGAAATTATAAATAAAATTTAGGTATCTTATAAATGAAAATATGATATATTTATATCATGGTATAAGTAAATAAATGTTTTAAAAATGATAAATTAAATATTTGTATTTTTGTAAGTCATAAATATTTATTTACAATTTTATAATTAATATAATGATTTATAATTAAAATATAATTTTATGAGACCTTAATTAATTTTTTAAAGCGTCATTAAATCAGTTATAATTTTAAAATCGATATTTTTTGAATAAATGATGATTTAAATTAAAAAAAAATAAATTTCTCATATTTAGAAAAAGTATTCATAAAATGAATTCCATTTTTTAATTATACACATCAAAAAATGTTTAGGGTGAATTTTTTGGATTTTTTCTAATTTAGTTGAATTTTTGGTGAATAGTGAAATGCGATAATTTACAATATTTAACCAATACATGAATTATTGAGTCATGGATGATGTATGAATGAGTTAAGCACCCATTTTTTTGAACTCTCTTGAACCATTTACTATATTTAGCCATATTAATCAATATTATTTATAGTATTGAACCAAAATAATAAACAAATGGATAAAATAATCAAAAACACCCCCTTTTATCCCACTATAAATATCACCCCTCACCTCGTCTTCTCCTCACACATTATAAGATTTAGATCTTGATAATATTCTGAAAAATTACTCTCCCAATCATATTCTCCAAGTCCTGGTATTTCTAGCCTCACCAAGATACTGAACCCAAGTTCCTTGAGGAGATTCTCAAGGAGATGTCATACAAGAGGTGAAATCCTTCACCTTTACCTTTTAAATTCTTTCTTTCTTCTACCTCATCATTTCCTCCACTATCAAAAGTGAAATTATAACTCAAATATTATAAACGTACTATAATTTTATTATTTTAATGGAATATCCATGATAAAATCTATTGTCTTGTCTTTTTATCTTAAAAATGAAAATATTGTCTGTGATGTGTCAATTCACCACCTTCATGGATGATGATTTTTTATTTTCAATTAACACCTTAATGGTATGTCATAAAACCATTATAATGGTTAAAATAGATTTTAAAATGTATATTAAAACTTTTTTCATGTTCTGGAACTATTATATATACATAATATAAAATAATAAAACAAAACTAGTTCATGATGATCGAAAATTCACCAAAATAAACTAACATTCATCGTTTACATTTTATCCAATGAATCGTTCTCATATCTGAAAAACAAATTATATATGGGAACATTTAAAATTATATAGGTTCATAAATATAATATCATTCCACTTCTATAGTCTTCATCCTATTTTGAAATAACTCCCACAATTAAACTCAAAGGAAATGATCATAAAATCATGAATCAAATGCACTCGAAATAATGAAATTGAACATTATAACTCATCAAATAACCATAAATAAACTTAATAAAATTATAATTAATCAAATGCATGTTTAATGGGTTCTTAATTAATTAATTAATGGATCTAATTTTATTATCTAGGATATTAAGTGTAAGTGCAGGACACTTTCAGACATAAGGTAGGGGATTCTCACTGAACCTCCATTTTCCCTTCGGCTTACGCTTTCTCTCTCTTTATCCCATTGTAATTATAAATTATTCTTATGTAATACTCCTAATATATTTTTTTATGTTCCAAACATATGTACCTAGATAAATTCTTATTTCTTTGATGGGTTAATACATGTTTTATATGGTTCTATTTTCAATTCCTCTCAATAAGCAAGCCTGATTAAAGGGAACTTCCCGATGTCATACCCATTTTCAAGTACACTCCATGATCTATTTTAAGCCACAAATATTTTTCTAAAATCAATATTTTTATCATTAAAAACTATCTTAGTTCATTTCTGGCTTTATTCAAACAATTATTCCTTTTTCCTCTTTAAAGACTCATACATTTTCTCCTAAAACACACCAAAATGGCTCATTTGTAAAGTTTCTTAAACACTATTTTTACATGTTTTCACTTTATTTGGATATAATTTATCATGATATATACCTATTTTACCTTATTAATGTACAAGTACTATTTAAATATATTCTTTCATAAACACCATTATGATATTCCCTTTGGTTATGTCTTATGACATGATTATGATACCCATTTCTTTCCATAGGTTACCCTTATGTTTATTCCTTGTTTTTTATTCTTCATGTGACACACATATGCATGAACATGTTATTATGGTTGCACTTAGATATCACTCTAATTCCTTGGTTAATGTTTAGTCTTATGAGACGTCAATTGGAGATAGGGATTAAACCTACTTCATTTATGGGACTTTCTCCACCATATGCTATTTTCTTGGTAGTTATCATATACTCATATTTATGTAATGTTATATGTTTCTGACACATTTCTATGTTTCCAATATTACATGATCTCATGTTCTATATTTTATGTTTCCATATTTTTATTCACGTTCCATGCCTTTTTATGTCATCATGTTATGTTATCTAACCCATGTCCTATGCTTTATTTGTTTTTTTAATTACCTTACTATGATTTTCAGCTCATACCTTTGTTCATGTATTCCCCAGATTATCCTATGTGGATGTAAGAGATCAAATGAAGTTAGGAGCTTATTATGGAGATTAAATAAAATATGTTTTTGTTTTAGTTCCATGCTTTTGAATTATTTATATAATCTTCCAAAGACGGTAGACTTTATGATACTTGGTTTCTATTTGATGGTTAATTATGATTAAATCATGTAATAATATGTGTAAAAGTTTAGCACTGTTATAATAAAACTAGGCCATACAAGGTGAGTCAATTTTTTCCACTGATTCATATCGAGTGATATGTTTTATTCAAAAAAACCATTGTTTAGAAAATTTAATTTATAAAACTAATCATGAACATGAAATATATTATTTAATTTAATTATATTTTGTATTTGATACCAGAGACCAATTTCCAAGAACTTGATGATTTTGTTTATCCATGTTATTTTTCTTACCAAATCATGATTATTCCTCTACATTACTTATTATGTGATAATATTATAAGAATATATATCGTATTGAAAGGTCATAATAGTTCTCTACTATGATGAGAACTTTAAAGTGATATAAAAAAATTCTTGAATAAATTTTCTATGTCTGAATGATATTTTCTACCAAGACATAGATGATACAGGATATTAGGTGTTGGAGCCTCATAAGACAGTGAAAAACTTTTTCATGGTGTTTTCACTTGAAAATAATCAAGATAGAAGGTTATGAGAAGAACCCACAAATATAAAATCCATATTATAAGTGTCATTGTGTGTTCCTATTTAGAAATGTGTGTATTGGTATTTAGACGTTAATATTATCATTAATGATTATCACAAGTTGCGTACTTTTATGTGTTGATGAAAACCATGAAGAAATATGCTTATAGTGAAGTAGGATGCGTTGTTTGAGTCATGAGTGATATTACATTAGTGGATAATGTGAGAAGGGATTTACCCCTTTTGTCCCTTGACATAAGTTAATATCTCAAGTCCTTCAATGAGAATGGAAATGCTTAGATAAATCCAGGGTCATGGTGTTCTATAGATTTTTTCATTTATGAAAATTCAAATAAAGAGATATCAAACACATAGGTTGATGACACCAGTGTGCAACCTAATTGATTAAAGATATCATGGTAAAGAAATTCACTACAAAAAAAACTACAATTTAGCGACGTTTTTTAGTGATATTTTTTAAAAAAAATTGATAATTTCTAAATTTAACAATGTTTCATATAAAATGTCACTAAATTATCAATGTTTCCTGTGAATGATACTAAATTAGTGATGTTTCCGTAAAACCATCACTAAATTAGCAAAGTTTCATGAAAAACGTAGCTAAATTAGTGATGTTTTTCTAGAAACATTGTTATATATATATATAGCTCATTTACATGCATCAATTTAAATGTATACTTAGATATATATAGAAATATGTGTGTGTGTGTGTGTGTGTGTGTGTTAATATATATAAACACAGACATATATATATATAAACATATAAATATATATATAAACACACACACACACACACATATATTTATATATACATATAATTATATATAAAAACACATACATATTTTAATCTTAGTCATGTTTCTATGAAATTGTGGATACTTTAGTGACATTTTTACCAGTTTTTTAAAACATGACAAATTATATTTAATTATAATTATATATATGTATACATACATATATATACACACACACACACAAATATATATACATATATATATTAATATAAACTTATAATATATATAATATATATATATATATATATATATTTGTGTGTGTGAACATATATATATATATATATACACACACGGGTAGGTGGTAACACGGGTATGATGTGACCGTGGTGATGCAGGAAAGATGATGCAGGCATGACGTTACACTAGGCTTTTGGGCCATGTTATAGGCTTCATACCCACTAGACCTACATGCCATGTACTAAATAAATATGGCTTGATGGGTGGATTATCCCCTTGGGGAGCTATGGTCTACCTTTCTGGCATGTGTTTGTGGTGTGTGTGTGTGTTTGAATGTAATTGTACCCCCAAAAACCTAATATATATATATATATATATATAAACATAAAATATAAACATATATATATAATATATTACATAAACACACATATATATATATAAACATAAAATATAAACATATATATATAATATAAACATATAAACATATATTTAAATATAATATAATATATACATATATATATAAACATAAAATAAAAAAAATAAAATATAAAATATAAACATATATATATTAATATATATATATATATATTTAAATTTTAAATACTGAAATGTATTTATATATATATAAATTTAGCATAATACAATTAAATATTTTCAATTCAGTCGTGTTTTTAAGAAAACGTGACTATTTTATTAACATTTGTACATTTTAAAAATATGGCTAATTATATATGAATATATATACACACAAACAGACCTACATATATATATAATATAAACATATATCTATATAAACATAAAATATAAACATATATATATATATTTATATAGACACACACACATATATATATATATATGTATATTAATATATGTATATTAATATAAATATTTAAATATTTATATATATATATATATATTTTAAATACAAAAATCCATATATGTAACATCCCAACCCGAGATCCACTTAACCTGTGCCCCGAGCTAGTGGGTCACATAGCCTCAAGTGTGTCTCCCCATACGCTAGAGGTTGCTGACTAGCAGCGAGGGTGTAAATATGGTATGGTGGGGGACTATAACCTCATATCAGAGTGTCACAGGAAACACAATTAGGTATAACCAACAATGGAAGCCTGTGTAAATAGATATAATCGAATAACTACAGAAATGTAAACAGGTAACTAAATTAATGATTAGAGGAAGATAGTAAACTGAAAAAATGGATAGTGTAATTAAAATACTCTATGGCAGTGTCAATACATGGATTCATTACCTGCAGATAATAAAAGGGGAACATGGGAACATACATACAAACAAGCTATAAAAAAGTACAAAAAGAACAAAAACTACTCCACTAGCATCTGGAGCGAAAGCATGATCCTATACTCCAAAGCTCCATCTATGTGAAAAAACATATCAACAACCTATAGAAGGGTGTGTTCCCTTATCCATACCTATAGAAGAATTGTATTCTCAGGTACCAAATGAAGCCTGAGTAGGGCATGAGATAAAATCTCATTAGGTCACCACCAACGGTGTCTACGTGTAATCCAAGCAGTGCTTGTAACAAAATAATGTGAAGGTATAAAAAATTAAGTAAAGCAATTCTGAATGAATAAATAAACAGACTACTCAGGTTTCTAAATGATTTCTAATGGCTCTACCTACTTCTGATCATGGTTGGGAATCGTATGATCAATCACTATACATATAGTAATAATATATATATATATAGTATATTTATATATATCACATCCATCGATATGAACCAAATATGTGAAGACATAAGTGGTCATATACATGGAATAGTAGTTTCTAGTTGGACTGGGGCATAACTCAAACATCCATGACCATTCTAATAAGCCTATAAACTCAAGCAGTAGGTTACATTCCCTATATCCCAATAAGAGTGTGAGACATCATGCATGACACTCGGTGTCATGAACCGAATCTTTTCGCCATCAAAACTGGCACCAAACCCATCCTGTAACAAGGCTCGAAGGGTGTTCTGGATCTCCATGGGTTGTCACAAGTTCTCGGGTATCATAAAATGAAAGTAGGGAATGATTTACCCACCTTTATAAACATACAACAATTAACAAATCCAATAAACCAAATCAGGGTTTTTCAAACCAAACCATCTTTTAAAAGATTTCAGAATTGAGTTACACAATTTAAAACAATGTTCAAAGACCATTACAAAGGTAAAAAACCAAAAATTACAGCCCAATAACCTCCTCATGGCAAGAGGCACTACTCTAAAGCCACCTCCACAACACTTCATCATGAAGGACCGCTAAAAACCCGAACCATTGGCACAAAAGTTGTACCCAAACATGAGATAACAAAATAACCAAGTCTAATTACACCCAAATTTGTAAGTAGGGTGTGAGATAAATCCATGTAGGATACCACCACTAAGATATTCCATGTGATAAACATTCAAAGAATAAAATCTTGAATGTTTTCATGAACATGAGATTTTATTAAGAATTTTAAAAGAGATGCAACTTTGAATAAAAACAGTTTTCAAGTGGGATACTTTAAATAATCAACAATTTAAAAAAATGCCAAAGATATTGAATTTTCTAGACAATCATATAGTATTCCAATGGTAAGCACAAAGTATCCAATGAGCACAATCAATGGGAAATAACCCCTAGGAATTAGCTTGTTTTGGGTCCCAAGTACCTCGTATCTCGGTGAAAGTAACCATCACAATATTTGTTCTCGTGCATACGAGCCACTAGTAGTGAGTATACCCATAACCTAGTGGTTCCCCAAAATCATCATCATCATAATAGTTTAGTTATTATTTTAATAGTCAAACATTCTACATGAAACTGAGGCCAAACCCCACGGGATCACTAGCATACTAGTACACATCCACCCACCTAGATACCCATGTTTCCCTCTTGTGCTCAAACAAGTTCAACAGGCCATGAAAAATAATTTTCAAATGAAAATATCACTTCAAAATCACACATTCACCAAATATAACACATTTATATCACACAAGTCACATAAAACTCCTTTCACAAGCAAAATTAATTTTTCACATCATACTCACAGAAAACAGCCCACAAACGTGTTTCGCACCTTTCTTGTAATTTGATAAAACATTTTAGAAACTTATAAAACATTATAAAATAATGTTTGACATCTTAAATCACAACTTTACCTTTAAAAACCCCATATTAAGTGAACACACTCACCAAAATAGTACATGTACATACTTTTTCCACATTGTCTAACTCAACAAATCATTTACAATTTTCATAAAACAATCCTAATGGGTATAACCATGTTTTGCACAAAAACTCATTTCAAAACCCTCTTTTCATGCCAAAATCATGCCAATAACAATCCAAAACATAATTTTCAGCCCTATAAACTTTTATTAAACTACTCTCATGTGTTATAAAAATCACCTCAAATAATTCCACAAAAGATACACATGAAAATACAAATTTTCATAAAACACTTTCAAGAAGTATAATAAGGTTTTACACATAAAACCCATTCAAAAATCCCCTTTTTAGGCCCACATGACACTAACAAATTACCAAACCAGAATTTTTAGCCTCTTTCAACAACTAATTAATCACTTCAAAATTTTATAAAACTACTACAAAAGATATAATATGAGTTACAATTGAAAAGTACACAAATTTAAACAAAAATGTAACTTTAATACTAAATGATTTTATAATGCTATCAAAAATGGTTTTTAAACCACAAAAAACATATTATGGTCATGCTAAATTAATAAATCAAGCAAAATAACTCATCAATAATTTCTTACACATGGAATCACCTACCAAAAGTGTCGTAACCCTCAAATCTTGGTGCAAAATATCAACCGCACCATTGTTGCACCATAACGGAGTGAAATTCAACCTAAAATCCAAATATTTGTTCAAAAAGACACCAAATAAAACCCTAGTTACGAACCCAAACTTATGGACATTTTAGAACTTCATGAAAGAGGGAGGAAACCCTAAGGAGAAGGAAGGAAATGAAGATAGAAACACTTAATTGAATAAATCTTGAATAAATCATCCCAAGTCAACAAATAGTTCAATATTTAAATAACAAAAACTGATAAATAGGCTATAAGGAGTCATATTAGATCAATTGGGGACTGAATTTGGAGAAATATAGTGAAAATTGAAGGATTTATGAAATACGCATTTTACCTCTTGAAATCTAGGAGATTTGAGAATAATTAAGAAATATTGCCCTTATTTGAGGAATAGATGAGATCCAAATAGGTGGAGGAGAGAATGGGAGTGCACCTTGGTTAAGTGTTCTTAGGTGAGAGTTTGAATCATTGAAAAACCATAAAACTTTAATGAGATATTAAATAATTAAAAAAATATTTTAAAGCAGAAAATGGGCTTTCGGGCTGGCCCAACACCTTAATAAAAAACTCAAATCCATCATTATTATGGATTCCTATGGGGTCCAAATTGATATGGTGGTTTCAATATACCAATATATTCCAATTAGGAAGTGTAATGGGTGTAAAATGTTAAAAAATTAAGGAGTTATGAAAGAAAAAAATTATTTTTAAATCTAGAAATGGGCTCACGGTTTGGCCCAAATTTTGAAAACCCACCATTTCCACCAAAATGAATGAGAAACCCCAAAAATGAAGCAAGAATGGAAATTAAATGAAAAATACCTTTAAAATAATTCATAGATGTAAAAATTCTCCCCAATATAAAACATTCTTCCCTCAGAAAGCTGCAGCAAGGCCAAAGGAAAAAACCAAACCCAACCGAAAGGCCAAAATGGACTCCTTTGCCAAGTTTCACCCACCCCCAAAAGGCCAAACCACCTCGAATTGATTAATAAAGGAAGGAATACTCTCACTGACCAAAACATACACCCCTTCATGAAATGATCAAGTATATTGAAACTAAATCCCAAAAGAAAACTCCTCAAACACTATCCAAACAAGACTCAAGCAGTTTACCCAAACGAACAACAAAATTGAACATGGTTACACTGACCTTACTTTAACTAAACCATTGGTCACTCGGCAATCCCAACATATACCCAAGGAAGATGCTGGTAGTTAGATTTATCTGAATGATACTACCTATGGCCAATCTAAGACCAATGATAAAACTGAGTTACTGATACGAGGAGACACAAATGGGCTCCCACCATAAGACAAAACGTAAATTTTCTCAAGATGGAATCAAGACACTAACAGAGGGAGGCCTGAACAGACTCTCCGGCATAAGGGGTATAATCTCATTAGATTTTTTCAAAAGAACTTACATGAGATCCATATTTGGTCTCCCCACTATATGAACCAATAATCTAAACCAACTAGCATGGTCCGATATGAAAAGACCCCAAAATTTAAAGAGTTGGCATATTCGCACGGTTAGTCTACACGATTTGGGAAACTGTGCGCTAACCATGCCAAGAATTCTGTCCAAAAGGGAAAATTTTCATGGTTACATGGGCCAAGATGCACATTCGTGTGGAGACCGTGATATAGCTACTATCTCTTATCGCACAGTTCCCTAGGTTGGTTCATAGTTACTACTAACCATGCGAAAACAGTGCGCATTAATTTTCCTAGCCCAAATTTCAAAATTTTCTCTAAAAACATAAAGGAAACTAAAGGGGGAAAGTATGAACTTGGGATACAACATGGAAACGAGGTCCTCCCACCTCTAGAAAAAAACGGGAACAACTGGAACAAGATAATGACACCAGAGGTTTAAACTATTCCCATCTTTCATACTAAGGATGGGAATTAAGACAAATATTTTAATGACCTCGGGATTTCCCTAACTACACACCGACTTCACTCCAAGACCTATGCCTGGAGATCAAATTATTAAAGAATCTTCGGCCTCAAATTTAGGCTTCTGAAAACCCCAAATGGAATCTATTCTTCCTTTTCCACAAACAACTACATCGAGATCCCAGATGGGTTTAAGGATACATAACACAATCCAACCTCACTTTACCATCACCCAACATTTCACTAAAAAAAGTTTTTGGAAGATGCACAAACATCACCCCTTGTTTCTTTGGAAGAGAAATAAAAATAGGAAAGGATATATAGAAACACTTTCCTCTAAACAAAGGATGATGAGATCTCTCAAAAGGAGACACACTTCTGACAAAACCAAGACTCACAAAAGATTTTACAACCTCACCTTTACAATAAAACAAGAAAATGAAATAACAAGACATCACCGAACATGACCATTGAAACTAATAAAAACAATACATGGAGAGAGACCTTATAAAACATTCCCAAACATCACAAAATTCAATAAAGTTTCCATAACATCCTCTCATGACCATATTTCATACTCTGGTGGTTTAACATGAACCCCTACTTTGAAGAGACAAAGAAGGACCTAGAGGCCCTCTTAGACACTATCCACACTAACAACCCCAAACTACTTTCACCGTCAATGAATTAGGTAACTTAAGAAACTAAGGTCTCTTTAAAACTTCCACAATCACTCTCCCACTACAAGAGGATCCGCAAAACCAAGAAAGGAAATGGTGTAGACTTAGTCTTCAAAGCACAAGAAAAATATTCTTTATATTAATCAACTGGAGGATCTTCCAACAGTGAAAAAATCTGGGCTACACTTCAGTCATGCATTAACTCTTAATGGGTGCGTAACTTATCCAATGAGAGAACCCAAGGACCTATCCAAGATGGTCTATTGGTCAAAACATTCCACAAACCAGAACTGAACACATGATGGGAACCACTATAAAGGCTTCCCAAACTTTTCTTAGAAGAGACCATTTATCATCCCTTCAACCCAACTTACCAACCAAACTCAAACCTAAAACACCATTCAAACAAGGGGGCTTCATGAAATCAAAACATCCCACAACAAAAAAATTTCCAAAAACACATAAGACACACCATCCCAAACCAGTTATCAAGACAACAAGTTTTCCTTTAAAATCCACTCTTTAAAAATAAACAGTTTGGTGGTTAGTGTATCCACCAATGGTACCCCATGGGCCTCACACATGCATGCTTTCATGCCACATCGCTAACCCTCCTCATATCCATCCCAACACTCATCATGTCATGTCATTAAAAATCCATCATCCCATATAACCCCATGCATGTGGTTGCACATAGAAATACCAAAGGTCAAAAAAAATCTTTCCACTTTTCAAAACCAAAACAGTCAAACAATACTTTCTTTTTCTCAAGAACGCTAACCAAGAAATAAAAATCCCAATAATTCTAATGAAAAATCACTTTAAATTTAGGGAAATTAATTTCAAAAAATTCCTCCCATTTCAAAACACATCTAATTTAATGAAAAACTCCATATAATAAATCCCTATTAAATTGGGAACTCAACTCTTCTCATTTTAAAACAAGATTCCATAATTTCATAAAAAAATTCAAATGATCTCTAGTTATCAAATAAAAATCCATTTCCAACCTCCAAACATGATCTATAAAACATTCTATCCCATTAAAACACCTTTAAATATTTTAGAAAACTCTATTTGAAACACTTTTTCAAAACCAACTTTAACATAATTACTGCTTTCAAAAGAGGTGTAAACACACCATTTTCCATTTTAAAACAATTCTGAAAATTCAGTTCCACCATTTCACAAATAAAACCATTCCCTATTTATTATAAAATAATTTCAAAAAAACATTACGCTTCTTAAAACCATGTAATTTTTTCTTTAAAACCAAACTTCCAAGATTTCAAATCTAAAGGACACAAGACAATGAGAGAGGAAACTACTTTCGGTGGGTGACTTGAAAAAATGGGTGGCGGCCATACGCCAATCACCTCACTATAACAAATAGTGTTTTAGAGAAATATCCCTAGCTCCACATGGATTTCCAGGCCTTGCGAGCTCACTGAGACCATTAGACCAACTCTCTTTTAATTTCCCTAAATCATAATCAAACTAAGAAAACCAAAGGACTCAGAAAAAACCCAACATCCCCTGGCGAATTAAATCCCATCAGGAGGTGTGATGTTCATGAAAACTACCCATAACTTGAAGGTAATGTCCCGATAATCCTATCTCCATACTATCCTTTCTCTTCCCTAAATAACATGACCCATAGAGTTAACATGAACCTCCTATGATACCATTTTGTCACGAACCAAATCTGGTCACCATCAAAACCGGCACCAAACCCAGTCGGCGACAAGGCCCAAAGGGAATTCCTGATCCACACGGGCTGGAACAACAGCCCGGGTGTCATAAAATGAATTTTGGGAATGATTTACCTGAATTTATAAACATACAACAATAAAAAAATCCAATAAACCAAATCTGGATTTTTCAAACCAAACCATCTTTTACAAAATTTCAGAATTGAGTTACACAATTTTAAACAATGTTCAAAGACCATTACAAAGGTACAAAACCAAAAATGACATCCCAAGAAACTCCTCATGGTAAGATGAACCACCCTCAAGCCACCTCCACAACACTTCATCATGAAGGACCGCTAAAAACCCGAACCATTGGCACAAAAGTTGTACTCAAACCTGCGGCAACAAAATAACCAGGTCTACTTACACTCAAAGGTGTAAGTAGGGTGTGAGACAAAGACCAGTAGGATACCACCACTAATATATTCTATTTTATAAACATTCAAAGATGAAAATCTTGAAATTTTTCATAAACATGAGATGCTATTAAGAATTTTAAAGAGATACAACTTTAAATAAAAACAGTTTTCAAGTGGGCTGCTTTAAAGAATCAACAATTTAAAAAAATTTCAAAGATACTTTATTTTCTAGCCAATCATATTTTATGCCGACAGTAATCACAAATTATCCAATGAGCACAAGAAATGGGAAATAACCCCTAGGGACTAGCTCTTTGTGGGTCCCAGGTACCTCGTATCTCGGTGAAAGTAACCATGACAACATATGTTCTCTTTCATACGAGCCAATAGTAGGGAGAATAACCGTAACCTAGTGGTTCCCTAACATCATCATCATCATAATCATAGTTTATTTAGTGTCTTAAGCATCAAACTTACTATGTGAAACTGAGTCTAAACCCCATGGTATCACTAGCATACTAGTACACATCCACCCACCTAGATACCCGGGTTTCCCACTTGTGTTCAAACAAGTTCAACAGGCCATGAAAAATAATTTTCACATGAAAATACCACTTAAACATCACACATTCACCAAATATCACACATTTATATCATACAAGTCACATAAAACTTTCATTTTTCACATCATACTCACACAAAACATCCCACAAACATGTTTCGCACTTTTCTTGCAATTTGATAAAACAGTTGAGCAACTTATAAACATTCTAGAAAAATGTTTGACATCTTAAATCACCACTATACCTTTAAAAACCAATCTTAGGTGAACACACTCACCAAAACAGTACATGTAAATCCTTTTACCACTTTTTTTAACTCAATAAATCATTTACAATTTTCATAAAACAAACCCAAGGGGTATAACCATGTTTTGCACACAAAACCCATTTCAAACCCCTATTTCCAAGAAAAAATCACACCAATACCAATCCAAAATAGAATTTGAATCCCTATAAACATTTATTAAACTACTCTAAAGTGTTATAAAAAACACCTTGAATAATACCACAAAAGATACACATGAAAACACACATTTTCATAAAACACTTTCAAGAAGCATAACAAGTTTTTACACATAAAACCCGTTAAAAACCCCCTTTTTAGGCCCACATAACACTAAATAATTAAAAAATCCTAATTTTAATCCCCTTTAAACAACTAATAAATCACTTCTATATTTTATAAAACTATCACAAAATATATCACATGAGTTACAATTGAAAAGTACACAACTTTAAAGAAAAATGTAACTTTAATACTAAATGACTTTCCAATGTTACCAAAAATGGTTTTTGCACCACACACAACATATTATGAACGTTATAAATTAATAAATCAAGCAAACTAACTCATCAATAATTTCTTACACATGGAATCACCTACCAAAAGTGTCAAAACCCTCAAATCTTGATGTGAAACATCAACTGCACCACTATCGCACCATAAGGGAGTGAAATACAACCTAAAACCCAAATATTTGAACAAAAAATACACAAAATCAAACCCTAGGTATGAACCCTAACTTCTGGACATTTTAGAACTTCATGAAAGAGTGAGGAAACCCTAAGGAGAAGGAAGGAAATGAAGAGAGAAACACTTACTTGAATAAATCTTGAAGAAATTGGCCCAAATCCAACAATATTTGAATCTTTAAATAACTAGAACTAGTAGGGAGGCTCTAAGGAGTCATAGTAGGTTAATTTGAGACTAAATTTGGGAAAATAGGGTGAAATTTAAAGGAGTTATGAATGAAATATTTTACCTCTTCAAATCTGGGAGATTTGAGAATGATTAAGAAAGATCTCCCTAATCCATGGAGGATATGAGATCCAAATAGGTTTAGGAGAGCATGGGAGTGATAATTGGGTAAGTGGTCTCAGGTGAGAGTTAGAATCACCGAAAAACCATAAAAATTTAATGAGATATTAAATAATTAAAAAAATATTTTAAAGCGGGAAATGGGATTTCGGGCTGGCCCAACAACTTAATAAAAAACTCAAATCCATAGTTATTATGGATTCCTATGGGATCCAAATTGATATGGTGGATTTAATATACCAGGGGATTCTAATTTGAAAGTGTAATGGGTGTAAAATGTTGAAAAATGAATGAGTTATAAAATAAAAAAAATATTTTTAAATTTGGAAATGGGCTCACGGTTTGGCCCAAATTTTGAAAACCCATCACTTCCACAAAAATGAATGATAAACCCCCAAAACAAAGAAATAATGGAAATTAAATTAAATATACCTTTAAAATAAGTCATGTATGTGACATTTGAGTGGTGATTGAGCTATTATTTCATCACTCTAAGAAAGGGACATGGGGCTTAAAGCCCATCATCCTAACAATGTTAATGGTGTGAGACGTCATAATCATTACCCAATATAAGGGAGCATGATACTATCATGCTCAAAAATACCTTATCATTATATCAAAACCTCTATAAAGTCATATCATAATTATAACTGGAAAGGGGAATTAACTCACATGCATCTCTTTCATCTAGCTTATATATATAAGCAAGGCATACTCATTTTTATAACATATGGAATGAAGCAGGACCTCTCATGTATATAAAAATACAATCTCAATTACACCAAGCATTTTCAATTCACAATGAGTATTTAAATTAAACATTAACAAATTCATGGTCTCGCTATCCTCAATGAGTCATTCATTTAATCTATTTAATTCATTTTAAGAAGGAAAACCATCATGTATTATCCACTTTATTTAATTAAAACCATTCAATTTACCAAAAAACAATAATTTAATTATAAGGATAAATGGGTCACTTAGGAGGTGACATGGGTAAAAATTCAATTACCTACTTGTTAAATTCCAATTATAAGAGGTCCAAACACCCAATAGGTTCCTTTTTTTCATTTTATACTCATGTATCAAGTGAAATTTCATTTAAAAGCTAAGACATAAGGTATAATGTAGTTTCAACATTTTAATACAATTAGCCATAATGGCCAATTTCACTTGGCTCACCCGAGGGATGACCATATAAGGTGAATAAAACCTATAAACTACCGAACAAGGCTCAATATGTTCATAATAAGATGCAATGGTCAATTTGATATGAAGCAATCAATTAAAAGGAGATTCTTGGAAAAAGTCGGCATAGGACACAACAGCATAGTTATGAAACATAAAAACTCAAAGGGAAAACAATGTGACCACCTACTTGACAGTTATAGATGAATCCTTGCTTGATATTAGCCTCAAATTCATAGTAGGTTGGAAGATATATGATAAATTTTCCAATGCTTTAAAAATATGGCAAACAAGCTTGCACCTAAATTGCATGATGGATTCAAAGAATAACTAGGATATGAAGGGATGGAATATTATAACTTACCAAGAAGGATTCAATGATTCTTATGGATCAAGGGTTGGACTCAAGATAGGGGATCTAACTCAATTCCTAGATTGAGGTGTTCTTGATCTCAGAAGAGGAGGAGAACTCACTTTCATCTACAATAGGATGGAATAAAAGGAATAAATAGGTTATAACATTACGTAGGGGGGAATATTCTTTTCACCCAAAATTAGGGGGTGCACAGTTTAGGTGCACGGATCGAAAATCATGGGCAAACCATGTAATAACCCACTGTCTAAAACTGTAGGTTGTGTGCATGGACATGCACCTAGAGTCGTGCGGTTGCAGAAAAACCGTGTGGCTCCTACTGCACCTATTTTTTCCTCTGCACAATTAAATATAACCATGTGACCTGTGACACATGGTTTAATATAACCATTAAGCCCAATTATTTATCCCATCTTCTAGAAATTCGGGCTATGAACAAGCTTCGGACACTCCTGGGACCTTCCTTAGGCTGTAGTACACATTTACTAAGTAATGATTCAAATTGAAAAACAAATGATTTGTACCTTCATTAAAGGATGGTTCCTTTCAACCTCCCCTCCTTAAATTAACTCATTCCCAATTTGGCCTTATGAGGGTAAATAGGTATCGTTGGTGAAGGGTTTTTTCCATTGAACCATATATTAGCTTTCTTTTCCTAGGTCTCTTCATGTACCCAGTCGGGTTGCCATAGCACTCGTACCAAAGGAAAAAAACTTCCTCAGAGTGTCTTCATGCTCTTATTCACTATACGCACTGGATACTCCTCAAAGTAAGAATCTATATCCAATTTTAACTCATCAAGATGAAATACATGTGTTAGTTCTGGATAGTATCAGCGAAGATGAGATACATGAAAGACACCATGCATATATCAGTATCTATTAGGAAGCACCAACTGGTAAGACGCTAGTCTAATCCATTTCATAGCCTCAAATGGGTCCAACGAACCTCAGTGAGATATTAACCTTCTTTCTAATACATCTATTCCGTAACTAGGTGATACATGCAAGAAAACCTAGTCTACAACCTCTACCTTGAGAGGTTGTTGGTTTTTGTTGGCATAAAAATGATGTTTGGACTAAGATATCATTATGAGATTTTTTATCATCTAGACCTACTCTGTAGTCTCTTTTATGAGACGTGGTCCAAGAATAGATGCCTCCCCTACCTCTATCCATCATATAGGTGTGTGGAGATGCCTACCATATAAGACTTCATAATGAGTCATCTTGATGATATCCTAGAAGCTCTTATTATAATAAAACTCAATAAGGGGAATATGTTTCTTCCAAGAACCACCAAATTCAAGGATGCATGAATGGAGTATGTCCTCTAACACTTGAATCGTACACTTCATATGTTCATAATTATTTGGGTGATAGGTTGTGATCAGAAGAACCTGTGTACTCAAGGCCTTCTACCACCCCTCGCAGAATCGTGATGTGAAACAAACATATCTGTTAGAAATGATAGAACGATGAGATCCATAAATATGTAGAACTTCCCTGACATACAACCTTCCAAGGTATTATATTGATGAGTTATCTCACATTGGTAAGAAGTGTGAGACCTTTTTCAAATGATCAATGACTACCCACACTGTATCGTTTCTATAAGGTGATATGGGTAAACTAGTCCCAATGTCCATCAAAACATTGTCCCATTTCTACTCAGGAATAGAAAAAAAATCTAAAATCCATGTAGGTCAATGATAATTTTTCTTTACCTACTGACATGTGGAACACTGAGTGATTAAGTCGGTAATATCTCATTTTATACTAGGCCACTAATTCTAACACCATAGATTTCGATACATTTTGGTGAAAACGGGGTGAACCGCCCATGATGAGGCATGGAACTCCTATATTATCTCCTCTTTGATATATACTAGGACCCATACATTACCATGAAACAATATGGTGTCATCACCATCTATATTCCAACCTGAAGATGTATCATCGTCTGAAAAACTTTCCCCTAGGATAAGGCCTTCAGAATCAGATAACTGCCTCATTATTACCCATTCTATAAGAGTAGAAAACACTATTAAGGCTGAAAGGATAGTTTGAACATGGTCCTCCTAAACCTCAACATGAATCTCTGGTAATAATACCATAATCTTCCATTCTCCACTAGATTCCTAAACTTCATGTGTCTAAGTCTTTTGGGTCAGAGCATCAGCTATTGAATTCCCCTTTCTAGGCATATAGGCAAGCTCGAAATCAAACGACTATAGGTACTCAACCCACCTACACTGTCTGAGATTCAGATCCTGCATTTTAAAGATGTACTTTAGGATTTTGTGATTATTGAATACCACAAAATTCTCTCCAAGCAGGTAGTGTCTCCAATAGCATAAGTCATGAACTAAAGTAACTAACTTTGCATTAGATAGTTCCAATCGTGAGGCCTCAACTAATGAGACTCGTACGTAATAACTCTCTTGTCCTAAATCAGAACATCTCCAAGCCTAATACATGATGTGTCACAGTATATAGTGTATCTCTTTCTTGGATCAAGTAGAATTAGTATCGACAATGAAGTCAAATGACCCTTCAACTCATGAATGGTTTCTTCACAAGTTTCTAACCATATAAATTCCACACCCTTCTTTTTCAATCCCATTAGTGGCACTTCAAGGAATAATAAATCCTGGATGAAGAATTTTTAATAAGCAGTAATCCCCAAGAAAATTTGAATGTCGAATATGTTCTTGGGATGCTCCTTGGAAAATACATCTCCCACTTTCCCTAGTTCTACTAAAACTCCTGACTCTGAGATGATGTGACCTAGGAAGTTGACTTTTTTCGATCCAAAAGTGGCATTTACTGAACTTAGCATAAAGATGGTGCGCTCTCAGTGTATTCAGCATGATCTCAAAATGGGTTTCATAGTCATTTATAGAGCATGAATACACCAAGATATCATCAAAAAATACAACCATAAATGAATCCAGATATAGGTGGAAGACTCGATTCATAAGATCCATGAAGATAGAAAGTGTGTTTGTGGGTCAGAACAACTTAACCAAGTACTCTTATAGACCATACCTACTCCTAAAAGTTGTGTGAGGTATGTATAAAGTCTTTACATGCACTTGATGATAGCCCAAACTCAGATCTATCTTTGAAAACACTTTATCTCCTTGAAACTGATTAAAGAGGTTTTCCATTCTAGGTAGTGGATAAAAATTATTTATTGTAAGTTGATTTAAATGATGGTAATCCATAAAAATCCTAAGGGCATCATTCATCTTCTTGGAGAAAATGAATGGTGTACCCCTAGGAGAAGTTATAGAGTGTATAAATCCATTATCCTCTAGATCCTCCAACTACTTCTTGATCTCTAGAATCTCTTTAGGTTCCATCCTATATGGAGGAATAGTCAATAGTTATTCTCCTAGTGATAACTCAATAGTAAACTATGCATCTCACACCATAGGTAAACTAGAGAAGTCGTCAGGAAAGATTTCTCTAAAACACTACACTATAGGAGGAAAAATAGCAGGTCGTAAACCCTAGTCGTGCAGGAAAAGACTAGTGATCTGATTTTTCACACTACCCAGCCTCATCTTCGACCACCAACTTATCCTGATTGGTTGGTGGTATTCCAGCTATCTTCCTGTCATGATCTAACTAGAACTCCTAATCTTCGATTAGGCATAGATCCCTACTCACTAGGCACTGTCATGGATGTCCTGCAGAATCACTGGGCATGCCTCATCCTACCATAGCCTTGCACTCGACTGGATCATGTGATCACTAAGGTTTTGTGTGTCCTAGCTTCCCACACTGGTGACAGATAAGAAAACTATCTTCATGAGGATTCTTATTTCTATAACCTCTATGAGTAGCCTCAAAAAACCTCTTTTTACTAGAAGAAAAACTACTCATAGATCTACCAATCAAACCAATCTGACTCGCACCTTCATCTTCCCTCAAGTTTCTCTCTGTAATAAGGGATTCATTGATAATTTCAGAAATGGTCATCAACCTGAATACATTGACCTATGACTAAATGGCATAAACCAACCAATCCTTAAATCACTTGGTGGTCATAAGATCATCATATACTAGAGAAGAATATAACTACTATAAATCTAAGAAATGATCAGAATACTCCATGAAAGGAATTCTACCCTACTTTAGGTTCATGAATTTTCTAGCTCTATCATCCCTTAGATCCTGGGGAAAGAAATATTCATAGAATATTGTCTGTAAATCCACCCAAACCATATCTCTATGGCAATCTTCCTATGTTATTTCATCCCACCATTTCTTGGTTGAATCACATAGCATATAATCTTCAAGATTGACCATATGCTCTAGAGGTGTCTTATCACGAACCAGGCTGGGTACCCTGGTAGCCTGATAACTAATTTGGCCCTGACATAGCCCAAAGGGAATTCCTGATCTCCATGGTTCGGTGACTAGAGCCTGGAATCATACAAAATGAGATTGGAAACAATTTTACCACAAATATTGTAGAAGTAAAAGAAATAAGAGAGTATGAATACAAAAGAAACTTTATAGGGAGATATATAACAGAAGTAAAATAGGTATAAAAACCCAAAGTACTACAACCTAGTACCAGAAAATAGGAAAAACTATCCAAGTCCCAATGGACGCAACTCACTAAGTCCATTGATAAATAGCTAAAACCACCTCCAAGTGGAGCTTTAATCCTTCTCAAACCTGGAAGGAGACAATCAAAAAACACCTAAAGGCATAGTTAGGGTGTGATATAAAAAGAAAAGTAGGGTCTCACCAAGGATTACATAATAGATTCCAATATTAAATTAACCAAAGAAATTTATTTCAATCTAAAACAAATAGGTTTGGAATTTTATAATCATAATTAAAAAAATTTATTCTTTACATTTCAAAAGATGGAATACATTAATAAAAGTATTTACTTTTAAATTGATGGAATATTTATAAAATAATGGAACTTTTCATAATTGGATTAAATAAACACTTTTATATAAATTAGTTTATGTAAATAAAAAGGCATATAAAATAGTTTACAACAATCCCATATGTTCATTTGAAATAAAAACAAGAGAGAACCATGGTTATATTCCTAAGAAGGTATGATAGTTATAGGCTATGGGGATTCTAAACTCAAGGTAACAGGGTGATATATATATATTTCCCTTTAAACTCGGGCCAAATAGGACTCATTACCATTACCTAAGGGATGTGATGTGCTGATGTTATGTTTTGGAAAATTGTAAATCCTAAAGTGTATTTAAAATAACTCACTAACTACCAAAGTATTTCATGTTCTCTAGTACAAAACAATGATGAGAAATTTATTTAAAGCAACCTTAAAATACAAATAATCACATTCTCCATTTAAAATATACCAATCTCCATTTAAAAACCAAAATTAATTTTTAATCAAAAACATGCCTTTTACTAAGATAAAACCCTAAGGTTTCTATCAAAACCTTTTTAATTTATTTTTACAATATAAGAATTTTAAATCAATTAACACTTAAATTTTAAAATTCACTTTAATAATTAAATTAAAAAATAATAATTTTCACAAAATTCCATCAATTTCACAATAAACCCCCAATTCAATGGAACTGGGGTTTTTCAAAATTTTCCATCAAACCCATTTTCCAAAATTAAATTCAACAATTTAATTAAAAAATTCCCATTAAATCCAAAATTTAATTTTCATGATTTTCTATAAACATGCCCCAAATCAATGGAATTTGGGGTTTTCCCAAAATCATTCCAAAAACCCATTTTAAAACATCAATCCAATGGAATTAAATTTTTTACAACAAACCAATTGAAATCCATTTAATTAAAATTGAGAAATTTTATTTAATTAAAAAATTAAAATGAAATAAACAAATTTAGGGTTAATAAAAATTGGGCATCATAATGGAACCACCTACCTCAGGATCAATGGATCTCAATTAACAAAGTCGTAAAAAGAAAACTCTAATGGAGGATGAAGAAAACAAATATCTATGAAAAAAACCAAGGTTTAGATCCAAAATTATGGGTATTAGATTCAAAAATCAAAAAAGGGATACATGGAACCCTATGGAGTGGAAGAGAGATCACGAGAGATAGAGATCATGGTGAGGAAACTAACCAGGAGAAGATCGAGCGGCATTCCTGTAGCTTTGAATCACTTCTCAGAGGGATTTGAGGGGCCAAGAAATCTTATTAGGAGCTCTGAGGAAGGGAAAAAATTTTTCTAGGTCATAACAATATTTTAGGGGCCAAAAATAGGGTTTTTGTAATTTTTTACAAAATTTGGATTAATAAAAAACCCATCTGCATGGTTTCCTGAGTAGAGAGGTATGGTTTGGAAAAATTGTGTGCAAGTCATGAACTTGGTTTAAATAGGCCACATGGTTTTTCCTAAGAGGGAAAACAGTTTGTAAACTATGCACCAACCATGTAAAATCCCACTGCCTTAGGTTACATGGTTAGCTCTAGAAAGGTTCACAATTTGGGAAACCTCACACCAATTGTGCACTAGCCCATAAAATTCCAAAACTCTTAAAAATTTAACCTGAAATAACCCAAAAAGAAACCCGACAAAATCTTGATAAAATAGGTGTTTAGGAATACTTGAAAATAGTAATAGGATGTTGCAACCTCCCCACCATAGAATCTTTCTATCCCTAGAAAGCCTATAAAGGAGCTTCCATATCAAAAAGATGAGGTCACTTTTCTCTCATTAGTGCCTCCCTCTCCCATGTCTCATGAGAATCAAAACCGTACTTTCATAACACATGAAACAACGGTATCATCCTCCCATGAAGTACCTTGGTTTTAGAATCAACTCTCCTAATTGGTCATTTAGTCATGGATAAATTAGGTTCAAATTAAAGATCATGCCATCTCAAAATGTGAGATGGATTAGATAGATACTTTCGGAGATGAGATACATGAATCATGTTATGTATCAGAGTCAACTGTGGTGGAAGCGTTAAATGGTAAGAAACTTTTCCTACCTACTCAACAACTTCAAAAGGTCCCAAAAAATGAGGAGAAAGTTTCCCTTGACTTACATGTTGTCGATGACCAAACCTAGGTTAATGCTTTAAGAAAACTTGGTCACCAACTGATAATTCCAAAGTTCAATGATGATGGTCAGAATAAGACTTATATCATCTCTGTTTCATCACTATTCTTTAACGAAACAACTGGATCTTTATTTTCTTCTCTTGGACCAAGCTCAAACTAACCAAAGAACTATCACCAATATCCAACCAATAGAATGGATATTTATAAGGTAGGCCATAAAATGCCTCAAAAGAAGCCATTCTAATTGTGGAATGGTAACTATTGTTATAAGAAAAATAAACTTTCCCAAAGTGATCATCTCAAGCTCCACCAAAGTCTAGAAAACAAGCACAAAGAATATCCTCAAGAATCTAAATAGCTCTGTCTATCTAGCTATCTGACTATGGATGGTATATCATACTAAAATAGACATGAGATCCCAGTGCCTCCTAAAGGCCTCTCCAAAAGTGAGAAGTGAATTGAGAATCCCTATTAGAAACTATAGCATAAAAAACTCCATAAAAATGAAAAATATAATTCACATAGAGATTTCCCAACTCCTCAACTTTAGTTTTATCATGAATGGGTATAAAGTGTACCAATTTAGTTATCCTATAAATCACATCCCATATCATATTCTTCTTTCTCTCGGTATACGGAAACCCAACCACAATGTCCATAGAGATATCATCCCACTTCCAAGTAGGTACTAGAAGTGGTTGAATAAAACCTGAAGGTTTCTGGTGCTCAGCCTTCAACTGTTGGCATGTATAACAATGAGAAACAAACTCCGAAATTCCCCATATCATACCTATCCACCATAATTTCCATCGCATTTCATCGAACATATTTATGGTTCTTGGATGCATGGCCCACTGGGAACTATGGAAATCCCCCATTACAGCTTTTCTTTATCAAAGATGATACCAAAAAATGGTTCTGAAATTCTAGAATACCCTCTTTGTATAACGACCAATCAAGCATGGTCTCCCCACCATTAAGAGATTCTTTAATATTACGGAACTCATCATCAAGTTATTTTTCCTGAAGAATCAATTTGAGAAGGTAGGATTTCAACATAACACTATCCAAGGAAACCTCATCCCCTGATTCCTGGACTTCAATATGCAACTGTACAAATAGAGCCATCATGTTCCACTCTTCTGATGAGTCTTTCACTTCCTAGGTTGGAATTGTATTTCTCAAATCATCTGCAATTACATTCCATTTCCCTAGGGTGTAGGTGATGTTGAAATATAAAGGCTGCAGGTATTCCACCCAAAACCTCTGGTGAAGATTCAAATATTTTTGAGAGAAGATATAACTCAAGATTTTGTGGTCATAAAACACGGTAAACCTTTCTCCATAAAGTTAATGTTTCTAACTCTTAAGTGTATGCATCAAAGATGCATGTTCAATGTCATGGGTCATATAATTATTCTCATGTGGCCTAAGCTGATGAGATCCATAAACAACAACATGATCATCCTACATAATAATGTATCCCAATCTTGAACCCAATGAATAATAAAAGACCACATAGCCCTACCCTGTCTCGGGAAGATTTAACACCGATATAGTAGTCAAAAGACATTTTAGCTCAAAAAAATAACTCTGACATTTATCATTCCAATAAAACTTTACTCCATTATGACTTAGAGTGGTCATCGGAGAATTCAACATTGATAAGTCCTTAATAAATCGACGGTAATACCTTGATAGACCCAAGAAGCTCTGAATATTGAAAACATTATGTGGTTGTTCCCATGTTGTAATAGCTTTTAACTTCTTAGTATCAACTAAAATACCATGTTTTAACACCATGAATCCCAAGAATTTTACTTCTTGAATCCATAATTCACACTTCAAAAGTTTGTCATAATGTCATTGATTTCTCAACGAACTAAAAACTTTTCTCAGATGATGCACATGATCCTCTTCAAACTTAGAGTAAACAAGGATGTCACCCAAAAATACTACCATGAAGGTATCAAGATACTCATGTAAAATCATATTCATTAAATCTATAAAAACTATAGGAGCAATGGTTAGACCAAAGGGAATTACAGGGTAATCATAATGGTCATACCTGCTTTGAAAGGTGGTTTTCTGAATATCAGATTCTTTTAACTTCATTTAATGGTATTTAGAATGAAGATCAATATTTGAGAACCACTTCACCCCATTAAAATGATCAAATAGATCATCAATCTATGGTAACATATATTTTTTCTTGATAATAACTCGATTGAGCTTTTGGTAATCAATGCATAGGTGAAGTGAACCATCATCCATCTTATCAAAGAGAACTGGCACCGTCCAAGGTGACACACTTAGGTATATAAAGCCTTTCTCAAGAATATCGTCTAACTGGGACTTCACCTATTTCATTTCAGTTGGTTTCATATAGTAAGAGGGAATAGATAATGGTTGAGTACTAAGCATTAAGTCAATAGAAAACTCAAGCTCCCTTGTCGAGGGAAAACCAGAGAAGTTTTAATGAAACATGTTGGGAAACTCAATGAAAACTAAAGGGATATCAACACTCATGGATTCCTACTCTAGATCAAATGAAAACACTAATATCACTTTCCCCGACTCTAGATAAGAAGGTTTATCTCTACTTAGCCTTGTGTACCATTCTCCTTGAAAGATACAGCATAAAACACTGGGTGTAGTGAAGGAGAACCATTGAAGATAACAATCAATCTAGGTTTTATTTCCAATAAGAAAATCCATCCCAAAAATAATTTCAAGAGGTTTCATGTCAATAATTAGAAAAGTCCAAACAAGACCAACATCTGATAGAGAGAAAACACAAGTAGGTCTATAGATTCCCTTCTCTCTCTTCATACCAAAGGGTGTAGTAATATCCATTGAACAAGATAAAATCTCCATATAAGGATTTATTAAATTAACAATACTGGTTGAAATAAACGAATTATATGCATTAGTATCAAATAGAATATTCCCCAGTGAAAAAACTATAGTAATGGTACCTCTCATGTTCACTGGACCCGTATCCTCTTTATATGGAGACTCTTCTACTATGTGAAGAAGCCTCATTCATGGTGTTTGTGGTTGGAAACCTTTTTCACATAAATAATCTAATTTTTCTGTAGTTTTAGAATGTGAGGATGATCCATTTCCACTACATAGAGTGTAATAAACATGTAAGAACCTATTTAAGTAACCTAAGTGTCCTCAAGATCAATAGTTCTAGGGTGCCTCGGTGCAAACCCATTTTGAATGTCCCATATTTTTGCACTGATAACAAACTAAAGGAACTATTCTAGGAACTTAAGGAGGTCTAAAATGAACCTAATATCTAGAAACACTATGATAATCATCATTTTTCCTCTTTCCCTTAGAGGAATTCACATTTCCACAAAGAGTTAAAGAAACTCCCGATAACCCTGACTTGTTAGCCAGGTCCATCTCAAACATCAATGCTCTATCTAATACATCCTCATAAGAATGAAGATTCAGTAATAAAACCTAAGAAAGAATATCTCATTGAATTCACAACTTGAACCATCATGCCTTCATCTTCTCATGTGATATAATCTCAGGTGTAAACTACACAAGCTCAGCAAAATGGTTTGCATAATCTTTCATGATCTTGTTATCCTGGTCAAGTTTTAAACACTCAGTGGCCTTAGACAAAAACATCAACTATGGATAGAACTGGTTGGTGAAAAAAACGTTTATGTCTTTCCACTATAATCTCTCATGTTTCTCCATTATCACAATCATGTTACACCATCTCCTGCTCGGTCCTTCTAGTATGAAGGTTGCACACTTCACCTTGATTTTGTTGGGTGTGTCCAAGAACCCAAACATATTCTCCATTATGCTTAACCAATCCTCAACCTCTTGATGATAATTTGATCCCTTTAATGGTGTTGGATTATAGAGAAGTAATTTTTTATAAGAAATCTTGAGAACAACAATAGCTAGAGCCTGAATGGGATCTGGAAGTGATTTTTCTCCTAGAGCTTGGATAGTGCGCACAATCACCTCAACTAAATTTGGGACCACGAGAGGATTCACTCACTGAGGTTTAGTAGTATCAACCTCCTAGATTTGATTCATACATCTTCTCAGAGGAATGATGTTATACCAAATCAACAAAAAATAGGGAAGACATCATATTAACACTCAAACAGTGTAGCAATGTAAATTAATCCAAATAGGTAGAACAGACAAGATTTGTATTTCAATCTATCAAAATGAAGATAGGGAAAAGAAAAAGAATTAATCCTCAAGACGAATTTCCCAAACCACCCCTATCTACTTAAGGTTCATTGTGATGAGAGCTGACTAGGAACTCAATCACAACTACCTCCTAAGTCCCAATAAGAATATGTTTTCATACTGACTTTAAGACAAAATCACAACCTGGATTTGATACCACTTTGTCACAAACCATCCTAGGTTCCCTAATAACCTGATAACTGATCTAGTCCTCATATATCTCGAAGGGCATTCCTAATCCCCATGGGTCAGTAACTAGCACCTAGCATCATAAAAAATGAGAGTTGAAACAATTTTTTCACAATCATTGTGGAAATAAAAGAAACAAGACAATATGAAAGCAAAAAACTCCATAGGGAGATATATACCAAAAGTAAAATAGGTATAAAACCCCAAATTACTACAACCTAGTACCATAAAACAGAAAAAAAACTACCCAAGTCCCAATAGACACAACTCACCAAGCCCGCGGATTAATAGCTAGAACCACCTCAAAGTGGTGCTTTTCCCCTGCTCGAACCTGGAAGGAGATAATCTACACACCCGAAGGAACAAGTAGGGTGTGATATAGAAAGCCCAGTAGGATCTCACCAAGGATTCCATAATAGATATCAATATTAAATTAACCAAATAAAGTTATTTCAATTTAAAGCAAATGGGTTTGGCATTTTATAATCATAATTAAAACAATTAATGTTTTACATTTCAAAATATGGAAATAATTTAAGCAAAGGATTTACTTTTCAATTGATGGAATATTACTAAAATAATTACACTTTACACAAATGGCTTATATAAACACTTTTATATAAAGAGTTTATTTAAATTAGAATGTATGTAAAATATTTTACAACAATGGAATATGTTCATTTGAAATACAAACAAGCGAGAAACATGGTCATATGCCTAAGAAGGTACAATAGTTCTAGGATATAGGGACTCCACACTCAAGGTAACATGGAAATATATACATACATCCCTTTGAACTCGGGCTAAATAGGACTCATCACCATCACCAAATGGATGTGATGTGTTGATATTATTTTTTGGAACATTGCAAATCATAAAGTGTTATCCAAATAACTCACTAACTACCTATGGTTTTTAAGTGATATAGTACAAAATAATGGTGGTATTTTTTTCAAGAAACCTTAAAATACAATTAACTTCATTCTCCATTTCAAATATGTCAATTTCCATTTAAAAACAAAAAAAGGTTTTTAATAAAAAACATGAGTTTTACCAAGATAAAACTCTCAGGTTTCTATTAAAACCATTTTAATCCATTTTCACAATATAATAATTTGAAACCAATTCACAATTTAATTTTACAATTCACTTTCAAAATTAAATTCAACAATTTAATTTTTAAAAAATCCCATAAATTTCATAATAAAACCCCCAATCAATGGAATTGGAATTTTTTAAAATTTTCCATCAAATCCATTTTCCATAATTAAATTGAAAATTTTAATTTAAAAAATTTCTATCAAATCCAAAATTTAAATTAAATAATTCAAAATTCAAAATTTTCCATAAACAAGCCTCAATTCAATGCAATTGGGTGTTTTCCCAAAATCATACCAAAACCCCATTTTAAAACTTCAATCCAATGGAATTGAGTTTTTTTCCAAAAAAAATAAATTGAAATCCATTTAATTAAAATTGGTAAATTTCATTTAATTCAAACAAATGAAATTAAATAAATCGATTTAGGTTTAATAAAAATTGGCCATCATAACACCTACCTCAGAGTCAACATATCTCGATTCTCAAAGTTGTAAATGGAAAACTCCGACGAAGGATGAAAGAAACAAATATCTATGACACAAACCAAGGTTTAGATAAAAAAATAGTTATTATTAAATCCAAAAATCAACATGGGGATCCATGGATCCCTTGGAAGGAGAAGTGAGATTGTGGGAGATAGAGATCAGTGTGAGGAAACTAACCGGGAAAATATTGAGCGGCATTCCTATGGATTGAATCACTTTTAGGAGGGATCTAAGGGGCCAAGAACTCTTCTTGGGGGCTCCAATGAAGGTATAAATCACTTCTAGGTTGTATCGATCTGTCGGGGGCCTAAAATAGGGGTTTGGGGATTTTTTTTAAAAAAATAGATTAATTAAAAACCTGTTTGCAAGGTTTCCTGGGAAGAGGCACGCAATTAAGAAAAATCATGCACAAGTCATGCGTCTGTTTTAAATAGGCTACATGGTTCTACCTAAGAGGATGCATAGTTTTTAAACCACGTGCTAATCATGAAAAATATCATTTTCTTGGGTCGTGCAGGTTTCTCTATCAGGGTGCACAATTTGGGAAAACTATGCGCCAATCGTGCACTAGGCCAGAAATTTTCAAAACTCTTCAAAATTTAACCCAAAATAACCCCAAACAAAACCCAACCAAATATTGATAAAAAGAGGGTTTTGGGAATGCCTAAAAATAGTAACAGGATGTTACACGTCTCTAGATGCTTGAATACATAAATTATTTCTTTAATCCAAGATTTCATAGTATGAGGTCTTTCATCCTCTGAAAAGGTGGGAGGATGATGCTATTGAAATTCATGAGTCAACTCTACCATACTCGAGGTAGGTCTAACTACACCTTTCATAGACTGTAAAATACATAATAAGCCCTCTCAGAACTAGGAATTAGTGCTCATATCTAGAACAAGAAGAGGTGTCATAGGTGGAACTACAGGAGGAATCATTGGTATCTCAAGGCCTACTACCTCAGGGTTATGGTTGCCACAGCCTTGAGGGTGTGTTACTAGAGGATGTCGTGGATGTATGATACTATAATTTCAAATGAACTCCTCAAAATATATTTAAGAAATTGAAAAATTTTCATAAGGAAACAAGGATAGGTATAAAAACTTCCTATAAGAATAATCACACCTCTCTACTTACTTAAAAATCTAGGTTTTGAAGGTAGAAATAGACCACAACAGGCCATAAGAATATAATAGATACCCCACTACCCACTATTAAGGTTAGGTTTGGGTCTAAATCTCTTTTTCATAGGTATAGGACAATAAATTTTACTTTAGATGTCATTTTTGTTTTGAATTTTTTCTTGTTCAATTTTGTAAATTAATTGAAATGGTTTAATTAGATGCTATACCACTTTTGATCCCTAAGGTCCCATACTCCTTATGAACAAAAATATTATATCCATCCAACTCATACCATAACCCGTTCCAACCCATGTGATGAATGGTCCATGGCTCAACATTCCATAATTGACTGCTTAAAGTGTCTACTTTAACCAATTAAGGACAACATTATTAGCCTAATTAAGGCACTTTAAGTATAAATTATGTTTTTTAATCCCTATAATAAGTGTTAGCACAATTCAATACATATTCACAACACTATCAATATGAAATAAGAAAATTCATGCTGAAAATAGACATGATGAGGAAAAATGCATGGCATATTAATCCTAGTGTGCATAATAATGATGCGTGTAACAATACTTCTTTCCCTCATATCATTGTTCCGAGGGTGAAATAAATACTCAATCATAACAATAATAACCACAACACAGCATGTGCATCACCCAACAGTGAAATGATATCAACAGTAATAAGCTAAAGCATAACAACCATCATAATTCAGGAAACTCAACCTTTAACCCAAACATGGGTTCTTGACACCCAAGAACAGCTTATGACCAAGTTCCAAGTGTTCAAAATCTCTAATATATTGTCTTTAAATAGTAAGGCAAGAAAGGAACCCCTTTGGTACCACTTTTTAACATCCTAACCCAGGATTCACTTAACTCGTGCCCTGAGCCGGTGGGTCACATGGCTTCAAGTGTGCCTCCCTGTATGTCACAGGCTACCAACTAGCAGTGAGGTTGTAAAGGTGGTATGATGAAGAGACGATACCCTCATATCATAGTGGCACAACAGACACAATCAGATATAATCAATAGAAGAAGAATATGTAAATTGATGTAATCAAATAATTGTGGAAACATAAACATATAATTAAATAAATGAGTATTAGAAGATAGTAAACTGAAAAAATGAACAATATAATCAAAATCCTTTATGAAAGTTTTAATACATGGATGCATTGAATGTTGATAATAAAAGGGGAATATGGTAACATGCATACAAACATGTTATTCAAAAAGTACAAAAAGAACAAAAACTACTTCACTAGTATCTCGAGCTAAAGCCCGGTCCTCTACTCCTGAGATCCATCTATAAGAAAAATCATATCAATAACTTGTATAAGGGAGCTTTCCCTTATCTATACCTACATAAAGATAGTATTCTTAGGTACCAAAGGCTGCCCGAGTAGGGTGTAAGATAAAATATCAGCATACCACCACCAATGGTGTCTACGTTTGATTCATGCAGTGCTCATAAATAAACAGTGTTTAGGTATAACAGAATGAGTAATGCAATGTTGAATTAATAAATAACCAAATTTCTCAGGTTCCTAAAGAAACCCGACATCTCTACCTACTTCGACTCATGGTCGGGAATTATCTTATCAATCACTATATATATAGTAGATTATATATATAGTAGTATATATATATATAGTAGTAGTATTTATATATAGTATACTTATATATATATATAGTATACTTATATATATCACATCCACCTATATGAACCAAGTACGTGCAGATAAAAGTGGCTATATGCCTGGAATACTAGTTGTTGGCTAGACCGGGGCATAACTCATACATCCATGACCAGTCTAATGAGCTTATAATCTCAAGCAATATGGTACAGATATTATATCTCAATAAGAGAGTGATATGTTATGCACGACACTCGGGATGGTGATCGATCCATCATTTCATCACTCTAAGAAAGGTACATGGCACGTAAATCCCATTGTCCTAACATTGTCAATGGTGTGAGACATTATTCTCATCACCCAATGTAAGGGGGTGTGATACTATAATGCTCAATAGTCTCTTACCATTGTATCACAGCCTCTATAAAGGAATATCATAATTATAACTAGCAAGGGGCATTACCTCCCATGAATATATTTCATCTATAACATATATATGAGTAAGACATAATCATTTTAATAACATAATACATGATTCATAACCTCTCATGTATCTAAAATGATAATCTCAACTACACCAAGGCTTTTCCATTCACAGTGAGAATTTAAATTAAATATTAACAAAGCCATGGTCTCGCTATTCTTAATGATTCATTCATTTAATCCATTTAATTCATTTTAAGAAGTTAAACCATCATGTATTATCCACTTCATTTAATTTAATCCATTCAATTTACCAAAACACAACAATTTCATTATAAGACTTAATCGGACACTTAGGAGGTTACATAGGTAATAAGTCAATTGGCTACTTGGGAAATTCTGATTATAAGAGGGAAAAACACCTAATAGGTGCCTCTGGTTTCATTTAATACTCATTTCTCAAGGAAAATTTCATTTAAAAGCTAAGTTGGAAGGTACAAGGTAAATCTATCATTTTAAGACAATTAGCCTTTGTAATGACCCAAAAATCTGATCCCTTTTTTTAATTAAATAATTTATTTATTTATAACACATTCTAAGATCACAAAGGTATAGATTTTTATGGATTATGAGTACATAGGAGAATCTTAATTACACAACCTGTAAAATAAAAGACTAAAACTAATCTTTACAAGGGTTAAACACCTTGGTGATACCTCGACCACTATCTCACTTTTACGCATTCTTAAGCCCTGTAAGAAAATTGAAAATATAGAGTGAGAAAAAAAAGCTCATTAAGTGGTTTTACAGACAAAAAGGAGACCAAATAGATTTTTTAAATTAAAACTAAAAGGGTATAACATATTATAATTTTCATTAATTAAAGCTTAGGAAAACATGTAAACTTTTCAAAAAAACATCTTATAAATAAAATGTTTTCAGTTAAAATATGCAACATTGGAGAAAAAAATCATCTTCAATCATTTATAAAGTATGGTGATTTCACTTGAAAATATTATAAGCATTCATAATTAACTCTCCAAGGCACCTTGGATCATATCATAAATTTCTCGGTTCACTCCCGAGTCATGGTGGACATAGTCCCATTAGGTTCACTTCCTAATTTCATAACGTTCTTGGGATAAACCTCTTGCACACCATGATGTGCTTGGGATAAACCTCCCACACACCATGATGTGTTTGGGATAAACATCCCGCACACCATACATGACATATCATGAGATTAACAGATTACTTAATGCATTGGAGCGCTATCAGGGTGCACCCTTCATAAACATTTCATTCTCATACATCCAAGTATGACTTTTGGAATTATAACTTACATATTTTTTTAATTATGAGGACCATGACATTTCTTTAAAATCATGATCTTTGAAAACCATTTCATAAAAGGGCTCACTTGATTATACATGTATCCTGATAAAATTAGTTTCTTATTAACATACATAATTATACTTTCATGTGCATGTATGTAATAGTTTTTTATAAAAGATACATGCATATACATTTATTTACATAAACACTAGTGTTTTAATAAAACATGATTTCATACTTATGCATATATACATCGATTAAAAATAACGATAACACTATTACATAAAATTACATAAACACATTCATTCATATAAAAAGTAATATATATACATATACATATGTGTGTCTACATATATATGTATGTATAAATGTATTAATTAAAACTCTTTCATATAAAATGATATATATATATATAGGTATATATATGTTTATTATTTTCATACATCCACTTGTTTTGAAAAACATTAACTCAATAACCTTGCTTGTAATCTTAGGGCTTAATTTAAAATTCAAGCAACATCAATTTAATTTTCTTAAAGAGAGAACTGTGGCCAGTTGTGATTTAAAACATGATATGATATATACATAAACATATGTATATATGTACATTCAAAGCATTAATATCAAAATAATATTATTTTGAAAATATAATAGCAACGATCGTATTTATAAGAGTCCAACTAAAGTTCTTTAATTATTAAAAATACTTTTTAAGAAAAATAAGTCTCTTGAACCAAAGAAATTTATATATATATAACTTAATATGGATCTTTAAGGAGGAATATAAAAGGACCACATTTCCATCTTAAAAACAATAAAAATACTTTTATAAATACACTGATGATATATTAAAATACATTTGAATATAAAGATGTCAAATTTTCATATGGTTTAAAAATTTTAAGTGTAACTATAACTAAATTCCCCTTACTACCCCAATAACATAAAAAGGAATTATTTAAACAACCATGAATTAAAAATTTGTATTTGAATAAAAGAAAATTGGCATAAAATAACTAAAAATGAATAAATCGCTTGATTTGTTTGAGAAAATTAAACACTTAATTTTATATAAAATGATTTTAAATAAATATAATTTGTAGGAAATGTTTGAAAAAAGATGAATTCATAAAAAAATTCATAGTTTTATTCACTATCATAAAAAAATTGAACAATGAGATGATAATTACCAAAAAAGATACTAAGACCAATTGGCATAAAATACATGTATTTCATATAATACCTTAACATATTTCACAAAATAACATCTCTTACCATGCAGGATTCACAATAGAGAAATGAACTGCAAAGCATTGAGGGATATATACTATTGACAAGTTGGAAACAATTCGAAGATACAAGAACAGTTTATAAAAATAAAATTCGATTTGCTTTGGAGGAGACTTCAATACTACCTTGAAAGAGGGAAATTAATTTCACATCAGGATGGTTTAAATACTACTGATAATCTTGGAAATAATTTGAGAGTACAAGAACAATTTTAAAAATAATACCACCCCCTTACAATCATAAATACATAATATCAATCAAAATACCATCACAAAATATAATAAAAAGGCACTGAAACCACATTTCATACACGAATCATAAATGAAGAAACTGTTTTAAACACTTAGCAGAGTTTTAATAAAATTTCCCTTATAGTATGAACATAGGGTATTCTGTCGTGAAAACTTCTCAAGATAGCTCCTCCCAAATGCTGGAACAAAGATAGGTAGAGGCATATAGGGAAAGACAAACAGATTCACAGGTCTCCTCCCCCTCTCTCTCTCTGCACAGTAGGGTCTTATACATAGGTAACCAGACATCCAAAACCATTATGAACTAAGTCAGTATGAACACTCAGATTTCCTACCAAAAAAAATCCTACTATACCATAAAATATGACCCTAATTTTAACTGAACGGTATATATGGGAACCTAAACCAAAATAAAATTAAAAAAAAAACTCAAAATCTTTGTCAGTTTCTAGAAATATGACTAACCATCACCGAAAGGGGTTTTCAGGAAGATGAATCCATGAGTAAGATGACCCTTGGAGCCATCACAGGTCGTCGGTGCGAGTTGCAGGCTGACTATCCACTAGCGGGGTGTTGTCTTCTTCACACGTGACCTCACATGAGTCATGGGATTCCAAAAAATACCACACACACTATATGATTCTTGACAACTGGTTGAGGAGTGTCTTTTACTACAATCGGTATTACCTCCTACACAGCTGAGGAAGACGACACAGGGGGAAGGTGAGGGGAATCCCGTCGATGCTAAACCCTACCCTAAACGCATTTTCCCTTTCTCATTTCCTTTATTATTAACCAATTATTTTTATTATTTTATCAATTCATTGTCATTAATCATTTAACTTGTTATCGTTTTTATATATTTTATTACAATTATTATTGATACACATATATTAGTATATTAATTATTCAAACTAATAATTTTCCACATAAACATAATCAAATATATATTATCATTACTATTATTTTTATTTCAAAATAATTATACTCTCCCTCTAATAACTTTTATAATGGATAAGAATTTATGAAATAATTAAATGTGTCATTAAAAATACATGTCATGTTTTTACCTTCTTCATTATAATAATTTTATAATTAATAAAACACATGTTTCTTTCTTAAAAAAATAAATTCTATTAAATTCAACAAAAACTATGTTTTATATAAACTTATGTGTATATTTTTATTTCTTGAAAAACATAAAAACATTTAGTATAAAAATTTTATAATATTTTCATTTAAATAATAAATTTTAAAGTTTTAAAATTACATTTTATATGAATGAAACACTATTGAATTTGAATATGAATTTGAAAAACATTATTTAATTTAACCAACATAAATATTTATATTTAAAATTAAATACTAATTGAGATTACAGATCCTGTTTATGTGTAGATGAACTTAATTTATCACTACTAATGCACACAAAATATTGGTATATATATATAATTGTAATGGTTATTTTTTTTTTTTTATTAACATTTTTATTTTTAAAAATTACTTCAATGGATATATGCAATGGTCGGTTCCTATGTAAATGTGCAACCTTAACCAAGCTCAACAAATTTGTAGATCATCTACCCATAAAGATGATATCTCGCGGCCCCCTCCCCACAAGGTGTACCCCTCTTAGGCTGGTAATGTGAGAAGGGGGAAAGTGAACCCCCAAGTCCCGCCTCCAGTAGGCCCTGGGTTGGCGACTAGCACCGAGGGTATAGTAAACACACAAATGGGAGGAATTTCCCTCTGAGAGAACACATGTGAAAGAGAGAGATAAGACAAACACCAACCAACTCAAAATCAGGTTGTAATATAAAAGAAATCTCAAGTACACAAATGTGATGTCATACAAAACTACTACAACTGAAACAAAAAACTACAAGTAACAAAGAGAAGTAAAAATAGCAACGACTACGAAGCCCGGACAGCTCCGGCAACCCCAAGCTAGTAGTAACCAACCTGATATCCAACCTGCTCCATGTGACCTAAAAAATAGTTTATATATTAATAGGTTGAGTATAACAGTATACTCAGTAGGATCCTCCCTAGAGCCTCTTATGAAAAAGTAAATAAAACATGCTAAATCATAGTGAACCAAGTGAAACTAACTCATCACCTAAATAGGTATACTAAGTTCCCATCCTCACCATGGATATTCTCACCAAGTATCGCATACAAGAGTATATAATATAATAAATAATATCAATTGTACCCCGCTACTACTTCCCCACTAGTTTTCCACTTTTCCCCAACATTGTACGTCTTAATCCATCTCTCTCCAAAAAGTCTTGCCCACAGACACCTAGGCGAAGCAAGACAACATGCACCTCATGCAGTACAACCATCACATCCATGCAACCAAAAGTAACCTGGTAGTTTTTGAGAGCCACCATAGCTCGCATAATGTGTATCATATGATGAGTATTAAACCTCAAGTCATTATATCCCATTCACCGAGTAAGTATCATCAATCCATCATAGTGTATACATGTTACACCTATAGTAGTCCATAGAAAACTATATCTAGAATATATGTGTGTTAATAACCACAAGACATTACGGCCCTTTACCCACATATATGAGGAAAACTAACCATTGTGCCTACCATCACAAGTAACTACTAAGAGAAGATATCAAGGCCAAACGGGGTAGTCAGCCATCTATCCTCCCACCGAAATGTTAAGGAAAACAACCCCCTAGGGATCAGAATCTCCAGGGTTCTAGTTTTCCTAACTGATGGGGTGGAGTAGCATATGAAAACATAAAAAGTACAGAATATACTATAGCTCACAACCACACTATGAGAATAACCTGGTCTTAGACTCAACTACAGCTAACGTCTCTCAGACTCTTATCTGTCACTTCTAATACTAGGTATCCTATAAACACACAACAATTTGAAGAGCTTCATTAGATTACTTTATCCCTTTTTATCAGTTTTACTTTACGTTAATTAACTCTGTAAACATTAAATAACCATTAAGAATTATATTTCATTAGCATTGTAAGAGTTGGTGTCCTAGAACCAACTGGTTGTACTTTGATTACATGTATATTTAATGTATTTAAATATTAAACATCTTATTACATATTGTTCATTGTTCTGCATGACTGTGATGTAATAATTTCCTAGAGTATTTTTTGCATTCATAAGGTCATGGCATTTCCCTACTATGATGAGAACCTTGAAATGATATAACAATATTCTTAAATATAGTTATATAGTTGGATGGCATACTATGATGATAAACATATCATGAAGACCGTCGGGTGCAAGTACTCGTAAGCAGATGATACTTCCTCTCATGAAGTTCATACTTGGTAATCTCCAAGACAGGATATTATGAGAACAGATCCGCCAGTAGGAATTCTGCTTGTTTTGGTGTCAACAGATATTTCTATCTATGAGCATGTGTAATGATCTTTAGACTTTAAGATTATCATTAATACATGTCATGACTCACGTACATTGATTTACTGATGAAAACCATCATGAAAATAGTTGGCAGGAAGTAGGGTATGTTAGGTGTGTCACGAGTGGCATGTTATTAATGGATAAGTCACGGAACGATTTTTCCTTTCCATTTATGGAAGTTGATATCTCAGCCTTTTGATTGAAATAGAACCATCGTGCAAAATTCCATGTCTATGGTGTAACAATGAGTTTATTTTAGGTATTCAAAGAACTATGTATCAATCATAAAGGTTGATGACAATATCATGAAACCTTCTTGATGAGATATTGAGATAAAGGGATTATATTACACAGTGAGAATTCATATGTGGATGTTTTTGTTGCGACCTTATATTATTTCTCTTGGGTTCCTTGACTCATTGCTATATAGTACTCTTGGACTTTAGGAAATCTTGCCTGATTCTAAGAATAAATCATCCTAGAGGGTCACACACTAAGTGTTTTTTGTGGTATTGGTTAAATTATATTTGAATTTAATTAATGAAATAAATATTATTCTCAAGACCATGGAATAATTTTATTCAAGTTAAAATGATCTCATAAATTAAATAAAAATATATTTATTTATTTTATTTAACATTTAATAAATATTTAATTACTAGTTTGTAGATAAAATATTTATTTAAGAGAATAAATTATTAATTTATTTATTCGGGTGTTCAATAAATGGAAGAGGAGTTTGAGTGGACTAAAGCCGGTCTGGTAGTAAAATAATTATTTTCAAGATGGTAAATAATTATTTAACTAGTTGGCACAATTTAAAATAATAACGACGCTGATATTATTTTGTGATGAAAAATTTTATTTATAATTTTGTTTTGCGCAAGTTGGCACACTATAAATAATGATGCGGTATTATTATGAGCATGGGTTTCCTCTATGTTTATGAATGTATTTAATTGTTGTTATGCAATTAAATATTGTAACTAAGTTCCATGTATATAAATAGACAAGTATGTATATTGTTCCATAGACAACACACTACACGCTTAGTGAATTGAGAATTGTTGAGCCAAACAAATTCTCTCTTGAATCCTCTTCTTCCACCTCTCAAGAATGAGAGATGTTCTTCAAGACCGAAGAACAAGACATCAATAATGACTGATGCAAGACACTCGCTTTACCACACAAGCACCTAGAGAATGTGTGGTGTCGATCCGAGGCCATTGAATCACATGTGGATCACCGCTATAGGGATTCTGGTTTGGATCCATGCAAGTGCAACGAGACAGTCCAGAAGAATCATTCCAAACGATCAATATCATCAACGAAGAAAATACCGAAGATCCATGTATTTTTTTTATGAAATTAATTAAATTAATTATAAACATGATGTGAAAGATCCTCTCTAAATATTTCATAACTCTTCATTATTTATCTAAATCTTTGATTTTATTCCATGGAGATTGGAATTCATCGTCATATTGATCCTGGAATAATCATTGATCATGGTAAAAATTAAAATTGGGCTTCGGCCCAACCGTGATTCCGTTGTGCCTGGAACCTACAAGCATCACACCCAAATTCCATTATTCCTTTAAATTGCAACCTCAGCATTGTGTCCCAGTAAACTCCAACCCCATGGGTTAAAATAATTTATTCAATCATTTATTAACATCATTATTACTTTCCCATATTCCCATGCATTCTATAAAAAACATTCTATGATACTAAACACAAGGGGGATCAACATAGTGAGTAGATGAACTACCTGTCAAGTCTTTTACACCTATAGGGAGAGCATAGACACATCCTCCCTCAAGAAGCTAGAAATTAAAAGAGCGTAGCATACCCCACACGTCTTCACCCCTTTTTGAAGGAGGGTAAGCAAGACCAGGTTCCTTGAGTAGTGGGAAAAGTAAAGTATATAAACAACAACCAAGAATCAGCAAACATCCAAACATTCACATCCAACCTGTTTCATCATCTTCAGTGTCCTCCATAACACCCACATGCATAAACCGATGCATATCACTACTCTAGGTGTCAACTATTACCACAACCAATGGTCCTACCTACCCCCACATATCACAACATCCACTAAGGCTCACAACACATCACAATCAGTAGGTAAAAATAAATCAACAGGGCTCCTGGCCCTAAACAAGGCATTCTACCTTCACATGCAATGAGATCTCAAGGCTCCAAGCATTAGGCTCTTGGCCTTTATAAGAAAGAGGGTAACTCATAACCCTATGAGGAATTGTCTTTTATCAAATAACCAGTTCTTTAATCCATCTTGAATTAACCGATTTATTATTTTTAGGTTCCAACAACGGGCAACCTAAACAGTAATCTATCACAAATAATTAAACATGCTTACTGCATCAATTTGATTAACATCAAATTAAAAAAACAACAACAACCAGATTCATTTACATGCCTCTTTATCTTTGAAAAATAATTACAATTAATTCTGTCTTTACATTCTTTATCAATTTCATCAAGAACGACATGCTAACAAGAAAAGCATAGATATCACACTATCTATCAAAATGAGAGGAAATAACATATGATAGATGCCAATTTATTTATCTGGTTCAAATATTTATTATGTCAATTCCATTGTGATCCAGTGGGATAAAACATGATAACTCTATAGTGGAATGTAAAAGAATATAGATACCACGAATCCCCTGCCTCAAAAGTTTCTTGACGTTCTTTATATGAGAACGATCCACAGAAAGTATCACAATCACCACCTCTCGTGACAACTGCATCCACCTGAGGATGTTGCGGCATGACCGCACCAACCGAAACCCAAGAAAAGTCCATTAGGAACATGGAGATAGCATGCCATAACATTTCAAGGAGAAATAGAAGGATTTGAACCCAAAATAACAATGATAGATCATACTTTATATTGAATATTGATTGATACTTCTTGGTTGCACCAAAACAAGGTGTTCACTTGCAGCAAGAAGAACTTCAAGGGGAACCAATCCAAGGATGAAAGTTTGATCGCATGACTCCTAAGGGAAATAAGGAAATGTTTGAGAATCTCGTACTCGGAAACAATAATGAAGAAGACTGGAGGAAGATATCTCATCCCTTTAGAAGATTTAATGGAGTAGCGGTTTAAGATACGTTGGATTTCCATTTAAAGAGGGTCACATTAAACCGTGTGGTTTGACCAAGTAAAGGCATCCCAAAACTTGTGAAAATTAATATAGGAGTTATGGGCTTTAAATTTTCCTTAAATACCTTAAATCAAGGCCTTGAATTCATTTAACATCAAAGAAAATATTAAATCGGTGAAACTAGAAAAATATGAAAATTTGGCAAAGGAATTATGAAATAGTATCTGTGAGACAGTATTTGAGACACTGTTTCTGTGACATGGTTTTTATGACACCTTTTATGTGACACCATTTATGTGACACCATTTATATGAAACCATTTTTGTGATACCATTTGTGTGACGCCATTTCTGTGACACTGTTTCTGTGTCACCATTTCGGTGACACTGTTTCTGTGACACCGTTTGTGTGACACCATTTCTATGACACCGTTTCTGTGACACCATTTCTGTGACACCATTTCTGTGACACCCTTTCTGTGACACCCTTTCTGTGACACCCTTTCTGTGACACCGTTTTGTGACACTTTTTCTGTGACATCGTTTATGTGACACTGTTTCTGTGACACCGTTTATGTGACATTGTTTATGTGAAACTGTTTCTATGACACTATTTCTGTGACACTGTTTCTATGACAGCATTTTTGTGACACCATTTCTGTGACACCGTTTCTGTGACACTATTTCTGTGACACCATTTTTGTGACAACATTTCATCAAATAGTTTGGAATTTTGGAAAAGGAAAAGTGACACAGTTTCATGAAACATTCTGAAATTTTGGCAAAGGAAAAGTGACATAGTTTCATGAAACAGTTTGGAATTTTGGAAAAGTAAAAGTGAAACAGCTTCATGAAACAGTTTGGAATTTTGGTAAAGGAAAAGTGGCACAGTTTCATGAAACAGTTTGAAATTTTTGAAAAGGGAAAGTGTCACAGTTTCATGAAATATTTTGAAATTTTGGAAAAGGAAAAGTGGCACAGTTTCATGAAACAATTTGGAATTTTGTAAAAGGAAAAGTGACACAATTTTGTGTAATAGTTTAAAATTTTGGAAAAGGAAAAGTGACACAATTTTATGAAATAGTTTGGAATTTTTTCAAAGGAAAAGTGACACAATTTCATGGAACGGTTGGAAAATTTAGCAAAGTGTTGTGTATAAGTCACCTTGACCTCCCAGAACACATCAAACACCATATTTCAGTAAGGAATGGACCAGATAAGTATGGTCCATTACATGATGCCTATTTTTACATTTCTCTATTATCTTACCCTTATTCACTTTATTGGGTTTCTACTAATGGAAGATATGAAAAGCATAGGCAATGATATAGTCGTTATCATGTTTGTTATAAGTTATCTTTATTTTTTGTTGATGATATTTAAAGGTTTAATAGTATTGTCTTCTTAGTTTGAGGAAATTATTCTTGTATCATTCTTAATGTATTACTTAAATAAGGAGTTCATTTTGTTTAAGATTTATTTATTACATTTTACTAAGAGTCAAATTTATATGAGTTACTAGGGAATTACAGCCTTAATGGACAATTTCACTTAGCTCACCCGAGGGTGACCATATAAGGTTTATAAAACCTACGATCTTCCAAACAAGGGTCAATCGGTGCATTATAAGATGCAATGGCCAATTTGATAGGAAGCAATCAATTAAAAGGAGATGCTTGAAAAAAGTCGGCATGTGGCACAATAACATAATTACAAAACATAAAAACTCAAAGGGAAAATGATGTGACCACCTACCTCAAGGTCGTTGGTGACTCCTCACTTGATATCAACCTCAAATTCAAAACAGGTTGGAAAATATTTGAGAACTGACCCAATTCCCTAGAAATAGGAAAAACGGGTGTGCACCTAAATAGTGTGATGGATCCGAATAATAAGTGATATAGGAAGGGATAGACTGGGGTGCTTATCAAGATATATTCAATGATTCTGATGGATCAAGAATCATACTTCGGGCGGGAGATCTAGATCAATGCTTAGATTAATGTGTTATTTATCTCAAAAGAGGAGGAAAACTCACTTTCATCTGCTGGAGGAAAAGGAAAAGAAAGAAATATGTTATAACTTAAGTGGGGGGAAATGGTCTTTTCACCCAAATTTAGGGGGCACATAGTTTAGGTGCACGGTTTTCAAACCGTGCGATAACCCACTATCCAAAACTATAGGTTGTGTGCACTGTTGTGTTCTTGGAGGTGCACGGTTGTAGACAAACTGTATGGCTCCTGTTGTACCTCTGTTTACCTCCACATGGTTAAATCTAACTGTGCAACCTAGGCTACATAGTTTAATCTAACCATGTAGCCCAGTTCTTTAGCCCATATTTTAGAACTCCAGGCTCCGAAAAAGATTCAGATTTTCCTAGGTCTTTTCTTATGAAGTAGTACACATTTACCATGATTGAACAATGATTAAAATTGAAAAACAAATGATCTATACCTTCGATAAAGGACCAGTCGTTATAATATATATATATATATATATAATACAATTATTTATTCATAATTTTGATGGGTGAGTTGGAAACTTCCTTAGTACTGAAGTTGTAGTTCATGTCTTCAAATTCTCCTGACTTCAATTTTCTAAGGTGTGCAGGTGATTGTATTTGGTTTTTGAGGGTGAGATATTATAGAGGGTTGTGCAAGGTACTTGAGAGGGTGAGGCATCTGGAAGAGTGGGGGGTCATGTGTGAGTTAGTTGAGTGGGTGAGGGTGGAAACGTCAAAACAGGAGAGGGTGTGAATGGGAGAAATATATTGGCGGAGTACAAGGCACAAGAGAGGGCGCGCAATGGGGGTACGATAGGTCATAGAGGGAAGGTGTGGATTACTGGAAAGGGAGGTGAGCAGATATTGTTATATTTTATTATTGTAAAAAAATATCCTTCAAAAAAATATAAATTTCAAAAAAAAAGTAAATGAAAATAAATTTTTCTTTTCCATAAAAAAATTATAAATTTCAAAAATACAATTATAAAATTTAAAAAACTATTTACCGACGTTTTTTATAAACGTGTGTATATGAGGGAAATCATGGATTTCTAGCAAGGGAGATGAGTTGGTATTATTATAGTTTATTATTATAAAAAAATTCATAAAAAGTTAATTTTTTTAAAAAAAGTAAATGAAAATAAATTTTTCTTTTTTGTAAAAATATTATAAAATTTACAAAAACAATTTACTGATGTTTTTTAGAAACATCAGTAAATGAGGTGTCGCTAAATAGCAACATCTATAAACATCATTAATTTAGAAATTTTTATTTACCGATGTTCCTAAAAAATATCAGTAAATGAGGTGTTACTAAATAATGGTGTTTATAAACGTCACTAAATTAGCAACACTTCATTTTTCAATGCTTTTCAAAAACATCGGTAAATAAATAAGTGACGTTTTAAAACACAGCTAATGCAAAAAAATGTTGTTAATTAGAGATTTTTGTAGTGATTATACTATACAGTAAGCGTTCATAGGAGGTTGTATATCGTTGTGACATTAACTTTAACCCCTATGGATGTATTGACAAGTTGCTAGACACTATCCTTGGACTTCAGACGGTTCTACCTAATGTCACTGAGAAAGAGGATTAGAGGGTCACATACTAAGTTTATCTGCAATATAAATTAAATTAAATGTTGAATTTAACATGTTATAATAAATATTATTCCTTCTTTTTTGTTTAATAATTATTTGGGTTTGGATTATCTCTAAGATTTAATCATAATTTATTCGAAAAAATAAGTGATTTAAATAATGATGATGATGATGATAAATATTTATTCACAAGGTTTGAATAAAATAATATAAATTATATTTATTGATGAATAATATAATGATATTTATTTATTATATAAATTGTTATTATTCAATGTTCGATAAATAGTAAGCATAAGCGGACTGAATTTGATGGTCTGATTGAAAATGATATTAATGATATTTACATATTCTTAAGCGATGCACATGTCAAGTGAATAATACTACTACTATTATTAAGATGTGGTTCACAAAGAATTGTGTAATTTTAAAGGGGATTGTGTGCAAAAAGCCAACCCTAAACCTGCCATAATAAGTATTTAATTATAACACTTTCCAAAACACACTTGTTGTGCACAAGAAACAGAGAAAAGTTCTATCAAGACCTGGAGAGAGGTTTATAAACCTAAAGTGTACTCTATTCTCCTCTTCTCTCAAGGTATCAAGAGATCCTCAAGAATTTTTCACCCTCGTATCAGAATTCTGTAGCAATCAACCACAAATAACGTAAGTGATCGAGATCATCTGTGTTAACACCCAAATATTCTACGACGATGTTCATATATTGTGGTTCACATATAGAAAATCTTTAGAGAAATTCTGAACTTGGGTCCCACAGAGCAAAAATGGTGCGATGATATTGTGTCAAATAGATCGTAAACGAAGAAAAAAATACAAGTTTAGATAATTCTAGATCTACTTATAAATTAATTATAAATTACATGTAAATATCTTTCTCTTCTGGTATCAATGTTTACTCAAGTCAAGTAATCTATGAATTTCACTTTTCATGATGTTATTTGTCATGCACAATAATAATTATTCATAAATTAAGACTAAAATACTGAGTTGGTTATACCATATAGACACTTATGTTGTGCCCAGAATCTATAAGTGGTATAAAGTGGTCATATGATTAATTTATAATTATTTATCAATCATTAATTGTTTTCTTACATTTACAATTTCTTTTACTTAAAAAGTATTCGTTCTTGAATTATAAACATCATTTTCCCTTACTTATTATTCATTCTCGCTCACATAACCAATAAATGGGTTAAGATAAAATAAAGAAAGATCTAAAAACGTCATCCATAGATGCCAAAGGTTCAGTCTGGGTAACATAAGCATACACGGTCTGTATCCCAATCTACGCATCATGTACCCATGCATATCTATTGTATCTTGATTTTTCATCAGATTGATAAATTTGGATCAACGTGTGGATTTGGATAGGCATCCACACGTGGATTAAACTTGTAAATTAGGGGAGATAGTGAGTATGCTCTAAACTTGTAACAATCAATTCCTTCGGTGGGATGTGTTGAACCAAGTAAAATTACTTATGTCGTGTGTTTTTATTGCTTTCATACTGAGGGAGAGAATATGTATTAATAACTATGTAACAAAGAGTGTTGAGGGGAATTATATAATTTACACACCATCATTCACCCTTTCATGGTGTCATCCCTAATGGGCCCAACATATTACATAAATATCACATATTGTTTAAATAAAAAAATAAAAATGAAAAAAAATGCATACTGAAATTTTGTGTGAGTATACTGAATTTAAAAGTTCACTAAAAAATTTAGATATTAAAACAAAAGGTGTTCTCTTATGAAAAATTTAACATTATTATAATAGCTTTAAATAGAATAATAAATTACAAAAAAACGGGACTTGGAAATTCCGTATGAATGTATGTTATGAAACAATTCACTAAAAATTTAAATAATTAATTAAATAAAGAATTTTAATTAATATTATGAAAATAATATGTTTAAATACCAGAAAAAATACATAAAAAACATAGTGAAATTTAGTACGAAGATAACAATATCGTTATACTCTGTTATATGATAAACTAACTAAATAAATATAACAATTAAACCAGGTTAAGCCCTTTAATGATCATTGTATAAATAATGCAACTATTTAAATACCATTTTAAAAAATTCCAATCTAGTATGAATATAATGATTTTCTTTATCAAATACAAAATATGAAAATGAAAAAAAATCCAAAAAATAGATTTACCGATTTTCATGATTCTTATTTTAATTGATTTAATATTCATAGTCGTCAACTAAATTTTCCACTGAAACATTGTTGGTTTATGGTAAGAGGAAAACAGAAGTCAAATTTGACGTCACCACATCCCGAACACTGGGAGAAATGTTGACCCTCGGGAGGATAAAACAAGGGCGGGGAAGAGGGGACATGTTTTTAATTTGTTTTTCCTTTACATCATGTGACATCTTGGATATAATACCTTCTAATTGTATTAATAAAGAAGACTTCAAAATAATCTATAAAAATAAAAATAAAACTATATATTTTAACATAATCATATTTTTTCTATTTTTTCACTATTACAAAAATTCTGGTCTGAAAAAAAACCCACAAAAACATCAAACCCGATCGAGTGTATATTTCAATAAATCTGAATAAATTGGAACAATACATAGAAAATTAACATCACATGGATCAATTCCAATCCAACACTTGTGTAAAACTGAAAACCATGAAACCAGGCCATACAAGATGAGTCAATTTTCTCCCCTGATTTGGATAGGGTGAGATTTTTTTGTTGATTAGCCTGACCCACCCATGTCAAAAAAACCACTTTTTAATAAAATTTAATTTGATAAAACTAATCATGCACATGAAATATATTATTTGATTTAATGGTTTGTTAGATTTAGTTCCCTATAACTAATTTTCAAGTACTTGATGATTGCATGTATTCATATTATTTTTCATATCAAATCATAATTGTTTCTTTGCATGACTTAGTATGTGATAAAATGTCTCATGCATGCGACTATTGTGGTAGGGAGATTTGGGGTTTGGGTCGGAGGACACAGGGTTGAGTCCTCGGACCGATTTTCTTTCCATGCATGTGTTGTATATAAAACATGTTTTATATTAGTATGTGATAATATTCTAAGAATATATGTCCCACTAAAATGTCATGATAGTTTTTTGTTATGATGATAACTAACAGATGCCACTGTAATGTCTCATAAATTATGTGTATTTTTTAAAAATTATAAAGAATTATTCTGAGACCGCACGCTCTGACGGCACGTGATTCCGATGCCCGGTGATCCTAGAACATAATTTTGACTTTTTTTAAGTTATATTCAGTAAACTCGCGAGTTGGTTTTTATAAATTTTGAACTGGTGTTCAGATAAAAAATCTGAGAACACTATTGAACTCAGAACACCAGGATTCATCTAGAATGGACTTAACTTTGACCAGAAAGGACTGAACAGAAAAGTTTATTTTCAGACTTTTCGGAAAATAATAAAATAACTTTAAAATTTTATTTTATTTTTATTTGTCATCCAACGAGCGACGACACGGAGACACTGCGGTGCAGCAACGAGGCAGAAATAAGACACATTAATGAGGCTCATTAATTTCCCGTATCACGTAGCGTAATGATGCAATAAAGGAAGAATAACAGTGACGCTATTTCATAAATGGAATAGCATAACGACGCGACATCCCAGCATAACTGAAACATTGGGATGTGATTTACTTTTTATTGTTTAACGTGCTAGTGGATGGAGAATTAAAACTTGGATGATTTTTTAACGAAACTCTGGTGAATCTCCACTCTAACAAAGAACAATGAATGCCAGTGGATCATGATCATCTTCGACGCACCTCAAAGAACGGAGCTGGAAGTGATAACGTCGACATCCTGAATCATCGAGGATGAATGCTTCGGCATCGAACGACAAAGAGGTAGGGGTTTGATTTTTATTTCAAAGTTCTTCCCCGCTCTTATTTTTCTAGAAACGATGAACACGGATCAACTCACAAACTAGTTGATCCGCTATTTCTGCATTTATGCGGGCGGGTGACCTTTCTTCGGGATTTATTATTCAAGATTCAAACCATGCATGAAATGATTTAACTTCTATCCCCAAATCTCCCCCCTTGATTTAAACCTCTAACGCGGAGGGTCTGGGCCGACACGAATAAGGCCTGAGCACCTCCATTTGTGCATTCTTTTTAGATGCATTCTTGATGTGGCGGAATTTGATTCTGGGGCCTAAACAGGGATGGCGGTGACCCGAGAGGCCTGTAGGCACAAATGGATCAGATAACGGACCATCGTAGCAACTCTGGTGGCCCATGGAAGGTGTCGTCGTCCGCGTGGAGGGGGCGGCTCCAACCGGTGTCATGGAAACAACGAAGGAGGTCGGCTCGCGCCGGCCGCACTTGAGGACGGCGGCACACTGCAGCGGCAAGAGGTTGCGACCAACTAGTTGTGGTGCTAGGTGAGCGCCGCGTGGAGAGACGACCCGTGTCCGGGCCATCCGGGCAGTTGGCGAGCCGCGGTCCATCGACCGTGGCTGGAGGAGGTCTCGTGTCCGCTGGGCTAGCAGAGGCCGGACGCGGCACGGCTGCCGCATCTCGGTTAGATGGCATGATACTGGTCTGCCACCCTAGCGGATCGGGCCTCGGGCTGGTAGGCCGCACCCAAGTCAGTGGGCTGAACTCGCGGCCCAACGAGTCGGTCCTGCGCCGGTGGGCCGGACCCAGACCTCAGTGGGTCGGACCAGCATCCGCCGGCCGGACCCGCGCCTTTCAGGCCAAGCCGAATGAGACCGAGTCCCCGGGTGACCCGACGGGCTAGACCCTCGGTCAAACCGGACCGAGTCCAGTGAGGCCCATTTGTCCTGGCCCACTGGACAAGCCAGACCAGACCGACCCCAACCCCAACCCAAAACAAGTCAGGTCGAGTCTGTCTAATTAAACCAGGGTATGTGGGACCCTCGGGTCGGGTTTGTCGGGTCGGTCCAACCGGGTCGGATTGGGCCCTGTCGCAACTGCCCCCTAGTTACTAAAACGCATGTATCTTGCAAACCGCACATCTGATTGATGATTCATTTGTGGAATTCGGACCCTCTTGATGAGGCAAATCTTTTGGTATGCTTTGAGGTGAATTACATGGATGTTGAGATTTGTCGAATTGCTTGAGAAGCGATTCTCTCAAACATGCTACGTACGGAACCCTATGGTTGGTTGAGACCTGAATACTGCTCAACAACGACCCATTGGGAAGCGTCTTTGTGTGACATGGCAGGCCCTGGGTGGTGAGCGGCTCTGTGTGACCTGACAGACCCATGGTACTCAACCGAAGGAGTGCTTTAGTTCGGCCAAGGTGGGAAGCGGCTCTATGTGACCCGATAGAACCATGATGGGGAGCGGCTCTGTGTGACCTAACATACCCATGATACTCATTAGAAGTGAGTACCACAGTAGTTCATGGTTAGTGGGAAGTGGCTCTGTGTGACCCGGGAGACCCACTGTACTTGATAGAGGATGAGTTCTCCAACAGCTGGGGAGTTCGATGACATGACTGATGATGCTATTATCACTACCCTAGAATATACCTGGTGTGAGTTGTCTTGTGATTCGTGCTTTACTTTGAGGATTATTGTGTGGTCTTTACCTTTTGTTTTGGGGGCCCTACTAAGTTTCGTGTTACTCACCCTTACACGGGCCCCATCCATGTGTGTTGTGTCCCATGCAGATGATCGACGCTTCAATAGAGAACTTGGTGGACAGGGAACCAGTGGAGCCCAGTGAGACAGGACCGATCGACGCTTCGACGGTGGACTTGGTGGCCTAGGACCAGGTCGGGCCCAATAGGACCAGGCGGACAGGACATGCTACTTCAGCTTCCAGTAGCTTCACTACTCTTATGATCAGGTGGAGTTTTCCATGGATGACCATCAGAGCTCCTTTTTGTACCTTGCTGTTTCAGTTCTTTTTGTTGAGTTTGTATTCTCACCCACTTGCTCTCAGCTATACTTTGTACCCATTCTTGTTTTAGTATATATTTTTTTCTCCTTTCAATGTGTTGAGACGTGGTTGGACATGTGTGTGTGTACAGATACTCAGGAAAATGCCTCCCACTTGCAGGTTGACGCCTTTGGTGCTAGTTGCTAGCCCATGGCCTTCAGGAGGTGGGTTTGGGGTAGTCACAGCACAGGCCCTGAGCGACGGGTCGTGACAGCCACGATAGAATTCTTGAATAAATGTTCTATGTCTGAATGATATTTTCTAACAAAACATACAATACAAGCTATTAGGGGTAGGAGGCGCATAAGACAATGAAACACCTTCTCATGGTGTTCTCACTTAATAATCTTCAAAGATGGGAAGTTCTGAGAATGAACCTGCCAATATAAAATCCACATTATATGTGTCATTGCGTCACTACAAAAAAAGATGTTTCTCAGTGTTTTTTTTACATTTAGGGGTGGTTTAAATCGTCGTGAAATGATGCACAACGCTTTATAAAAGCATTGCGTATTTGCATGTCAAGAATCATTTCATGACGGTTATTGTGTAGCGGGTTTTTATTTAGCGGTGTTTCATTTGGCGGCAGTTTAATCACCCCTAAATATTTTGCAGTAGTTTTTTTTGTTTTTTTTAATTTTTTTTACATAATTTATTTATTTATTATTATTTATTTGTATTATTATATATGTACATAACTAATTAACTAATTATTATTATTATTTATTTATTTATCTGTCCATGCATGCATATTTCATGCATGCTATGCATAAATCTGAAATATATATGCGGTAGGAGAGATTCAAACCCTTTACCTCTTGAATATTATGTAGACTTTAATACTCCAGCAAGTTCTTCATGTGTTATGTAAATAGTATTTAATATACTTATATATATACAAATAAAAAACAAATAATGATATTAAATAATAATAAATAATGAATATATAGTAAAGAAGTAAAAAATGAATAATAAATTAAAAAATAATTGATAATTGATAAATTATAAATAATAAATAAAATATAAATAGTTATTTAATAAATAATAAATACATAATATTCAAATAATAATTAAATATTAAATAAATAAACAAATAAATAATAAATAATGATAATAAATAATAAATGATAATAAATAACAATAAATCAATAAGAAATAACTAATAAAGAAATAATAAACAAATAATACATAAATAATAAATAATAAATAATAAATAAATATTAAATGAATAATAAATAATAAATAGATAACAAATAAAAAATAACAAATAAACAAATAACAAATAAACAAATAAATAAATAAATAAATAAATAAGAAATAAATATTAAATTAATAATAAATATGTAACAAATAAATAGTAATTAAATGTTAAATAATTAACAAATAAACAAATATTAAATAAATAAATATTAAATAGATGAATAATCAATAAATAATCAATAAATAATAAAAATAATACCAAATGAATAATAAATAATAATAAAATATAATTACTAATAAATAAATATAAAATAAATATAAAATAAATATAAAATAAATATAAAATAAATATAAAATAAATAATATTAAATAAATAATATTAAATAAATAATAAATAAATAAATAAATAATCACTAAATAATAATACCAATAAATAACAAATAATAATACATGATATTAAATTATAAATTATAATAAACAATAATAAATGATAACAAATAATAATAAATAAATAATAAATAACTAATAAATAAATAATAGATAATAGATAAATAATAAATGAATAATAAATAAATAATATATAATATATAATATATAAATATTAAATAAATGAATAAATAAATAATCAATAAATAATAAAAGTAAAATAATCAATAAATAATAAAAATAAATAAATAATAAATAATAATAATAAATAAATATTAAATAAATATTAAATAATAAATAAATGATAAATAATTAATAAATAATAAATAATAAGTAATAGATAATAGTGAATTATAATTAAATACTAAATACTAAATAATAAATAAATGAAAAATAAATAATAAATAAATAATGGCTACATAATAAATAAGCAATAAATAAATAAATAAATAATATATAAATAATAAATTAATAATGAAAAATAATAAATTAATAAAGAAAAATAAATTAATATTAAATAAATAAGCAATAAATCAATTATAAATCAATATATAATAAAGGTAAAATTTGTAGAAGGTTTTTTTTAGTTTAAGGGGTTTAGGGTTTTCTTAATTGGGGAAAATGGGTGTCTTCAACGCTACTTGAAGTGGCCCTATGTGTAAAATCTTTTCAGCGCCACTTCAAGTGGCCCATAATGGTTTTTTTGCGCCCCCCCAACCGTCGCTTATATATATAATATGTATCATATATATATTTATATAATTATAATTATAATTATAATAAATATATTTGTAATAAATATAATTAATAAAATAAATATAATAAATTTATAATTATATTTATAACAATTATATAATTATAATCAATATATAATAATTATTATTATAATTATAATCAATATATAATCATTATTATTATAATTATAATAATTATATAATTATGTAATTATATAATGAAAATAAATATATAATTATAAATATAATAATTATATAATTATAAAATTTATAATAAATATATAAAATAAATACATAATTATAATTCTTTAGATTTATTTATATATAAATATTTATAATAATATGAATGTAAATTTATTTATAAATATATAATTATTAAAATATGGGTATATATATATAAAATTTATTTATAAATAAGTAAATATATATTTATAATAAATATATAATTATAAATACTTATAATAAATATATAATTATAATATTAATATATTTATAATAAATACAATTACTAAACTAAATATAATAAATTTATAATTATATTTATAATAATTATATTATTATAATCAATATATAATAATAATAAATATAATTATAATAATTATATAATTATAATAATTATATAATTATATAATGACAATAAATATATAATTATAAATATAATAATTATATAATTATAATAAATATAATAAATATATAAAATAAATACATAATTAGAATTCTTTAGATTTTTTATATATAAATATTTATAATAATATGAATGTAAATATATTTATAAAAATATAATTATTTAAATATGGTTACATATATATTTAAAATTTATTTATAAATAAGTAAATAAATATTTATAATAAATATATAATTATAATTATTCATAAGAAATATATAATTATAATTATATTTACAAATTTATTTATAATTATATAATTATAAATCTATATTTATATAGTTATAAGTTTATATGTATAAATAAATTTGAAATATTTTTAAATATTTAATAAATACATTTAGTATATTTAAATGAATAAATAAATAATCAATAAATAATAAATAATAAATAAATAATAAATGATAATCAATAATAAATAATAAATAAATATTAAATAAATGATAAATAAATAATAAATAATAAATAATAAATGATAGATAATAGTAAATTATAATTAAATACTAAATACTAAATAATAAATAAATGAAAAATAAATAATGTCCATATAATAAATAAGCAATAAATAAATAAAAAATATTATATAAATAATAAATTAATAATTAAAAATAATAAATTAATAAAGAAAAATAAATTAATATTAAATAAATAAGAAATAAGTTAATTATAAATCAATATATAATAAAGGCAAAATTTGTTGAATGTTTTTTTAGTTTAAGGGGTTTAGAGTTTTCTTAATTGGGAAAATGGGTGTCTTTAGCACCACTTGAAGTGGTGCTGTGTGTAAAATCCCTTCAGCCCCACTTCAAGTGGCTCATGATGGTTTTTTTGTGGCCTCCCCAACCCCCCTTATATATGTAATATTTATATTATATATATTTATATAATTATATTTATATTTATAATAAATATATTTGTAATAAATATAATTACTAAAATAAATATAATAAATTTATAATTATATTTATAACAATTATATAATTATAATCAACATATAATAATAATTATTATATTTATAATAATTATATATTTATATAATGAAAATAAATAAATAATTATAAATATAATAATTATTTAATTATAATAATTATAATAATTATAATAAATATATAAAATAAATACATAATTACAATTATTTAGATTTATTTATATATAAATATTTATAATAATATGAATGTAAATTTATTTATCAATATATAATTATTAAAATATGGTTATATATATATTTAAAATTTATTTATAAATAAGTAAATATATATTTATAATAAATATATAATTAAAACTATTTATAATAAATATATAATTATAATATAAATATATTTATAATAAATATAATTACTAAACTAAATATAATAAATTTATAATTATATTTATAACAATTATAAATTTATAATCAATATATAACAGTAATAAATATAATTATAATAATTATATATTTATAATAATTATAATAAATATATAATTATAATAATTATAAAAATTATATAATTATATAATGAAAATAAATATATAATTATAAATATAATAAATATATAAAATAAATACATAATTAAAATTCTTTAGATTTATTTATATATATAAATTTATAATAATATGAATGTAAATATATTTATAAATATATAATTATCAAAATATGGTTACATATTTATTTAAAATTTATTTATAAATAAGTAAAAATATATTTATAATAAATATATAGTTATAAATATTTATAATAAATATATAATTATAATTATTCGTAAGAAAAATATAATTATAATTAAGTTTACAATTGTATTTATAATTATATAATTATAAATCTATATTTATATAGTTATAAATTTTTATTTATAAATATATTTGAAATATTTTTAAACATTTAAAAAATCCATTTATTATATTTAATTAGTTACGAAATATTTAAAAATTAATATATGTTTATAAATATTTTAAATTTATTTATAAATAAATAAATACATATTGTTTAATATATAAAATATATATATAATTATATTCATAAATATATAATTAGAAATCATTTTATGTTTATTAATATTTTTAAATATAGATTTATAATTATATATTTATAAACATATTTATATTTATATAATTATGAATATTTATTAATAATTATATGGTTTTAAATATATTTATATTTTTCTAATTATAAATATTTATTTATATAGAAACTTGTATAATTATATAATAATAAATATATTCATTAAATATATAATTTTATATCTACATTTATTATTCAATGTCACAAATTTCATTTAGATTGTATTTGTACTTTATAATTTATACGCTTATAAAGTCACATACATGGAATTTAATAATGTTACAATAATAAGACTTTGAATTTCTTTTTAGTTGTCTAAAACTACAATTATTTATCACAGTAAATAGGTTTTTTTGTATATACAACATGACGTATGAATAAATCAACGTCGATGCCCCCTAGTATCACAACGTGGCTTTTAAACCTCACACCCACTCCACGTCCGATGTATGTGTCGCTCTGGTGTCCTAGCTAGTGGTTCCTCCTCTTTTGGTGCTTCTGGTGCCTCCTCATGGTTCTGTGTAGAGGACTGACCAACATCATGTGTAGAGGACTTCCCAAAATCATATGTAGATCCATATGACCCCAAAGCTCCTCAAAATGGAAAAAATGAGACATTGAAAAAGTCATCATTGGAAAGATAGGGGGCCACGACAAGCTGTGTTACCACACCTAGCTCCTAGATCAAAGTAGTCATCAGAGACAACATATGTGGCATATAAGCGTCTCCCTACTATGCAAGATCATCAGTCGGACGGGCAGGATCATCTCTCTACGGTACGGCAGCATCTGCAGGAGATGCTCTCAGATGTCTATGTCGTCTCCTCCACCCCTCATGATGTACTTGTCTCTGTCTTCCAGATGGCAGTGGCAGTGGCGGTGCATCGTCTTCAGCAAGCATAGCAGGGACATCATTATCCACAGGATCTTTAGCCAAAGGATATGGATCCGGATATACCTATGGAACCTCATCATTGAAACTATCACGTATGAATAGGGTAGGATCGTTGAGAGCCAACACATCTCAATGAACTACATCCCGCCTAATATATGCCTCCTCCTGAGGATGTGTGATATGTGAAAGATGAGCACTATCGTCTGACTGCAAGTGAAATAAGATTCATATTAATACCAAAAGTGAGTTAAACAAATACAATAAATCTTATTAAACATACCAACTACTGAATGCTAATCCCCTGATATGTAAGGTGCATGATGGTGTGTCGTCAGTACTAGTCTGCATAATCCCCCTGTTCAGATAACTGATAGCATGTTGTGGGATATCCATACGGAGAGATACAATATTGGGCACACGTGTCCCAAATCTCGATATAAGGTGCATGATACTGCCGCCAGTCCGTTGTCTTTCTACCTATAAGCATAATTAAATGTAACTCATCATCCTATCGTGGTTCCATGGGGATATGTTGTATATAACCAAATTGTCACATGACCCGATCGGGTTGGGGCCACTCAATGATGTGTAAGTGGATGAGTGGCACCACTACAGCACGATCTCCAATCATAGATGTGCAGTATGGTGGAAGTGATGCATAGACAAAACCTGTATACGGAGTCCATGAAACCTGAAATGTAAACTCAAAAAATAAATCATATATTAGCATGACAATGTTACTAATATTAGATTAAATAACTTTAAAATGTAATAACAAAACAAATTTTTCTAAAAAAAAATAATCTCTAACTTACATTATTTGGCACTATGACATCAAACATCTATCGAAAACCGTGCACACTATGTCTCCGAGTATGTGAATACTTTTGAGACTAAATCCACCTAGTTAAAAAAGATTAATATATAGTAAGTTTATAAAAAACAATTACAACAGTACTATATAACTAAAATTAATAACGTAAACATACCAGCGTCCCCAAGGACAGTCCCAAAATAGCTCTGGTGCAAGTGGTGTGATAACTCGAGGAGCGATGCGTGAAAAACTCTCATAGGCCTAAATCTATACCAAAACCATACAACATACAATATTCCATGCATCGGTGTGACAACTGGTACAAAGACGTCTATACAGATGTGACAATATAGTGGACCCCCAACTGTATGTAGTCATCTGATCAAGATCATCAAGTAATGGGAGGTACATCATGTGTACCAAAGTGGTGGAGTAGTCAATGCACAATATGCCTTTGAGTAGTTGTAAAATATATGCATGTGTATACTGAATAAGAATATCCTCTTTTTCATCATCATAAATGATAGTGAAATTCTCATGAAGCCACCTCGTGTTCAAGAGTGAACCCTATAGGACACCAGGTACGCCGGCGACATCAATGCCTAATAGATGTTGTATGACTACAGACCATTTTCCACTAGTGGCACCCATAACTGTCTATCTGCGGATGGGTAAACCAAGCATGTATGCGACGTCCTCTAAAGTAATGGTCATCTCTCCCTCTAGGAGATGAAATGTGTGTGTCTCTAGCCGCCATATCTCAACCAATGTAGCAATCAAATAGTTATCAATGGTCTTGAATTCACAAAAAGCGACTCCATAAAAGCCAGCACATCTGAGGTATGGAAAAATAGTTTCTAGGGGTGCATCATAATGAAAATTATGTTCTCTCTGAACAGTAAGAAGTCTAATAGGTCATTGCGCCAACACATCGCGTGACACGGGCATATCCTGAGCAGATAACAGAGGCTACGTCATCTGAATGTACAAATTGTAAAACATTAATTTCATGTAAGTTATGACATTTATCATGTAAGTTATGAAATTTATCATGCAATTTATGAAAGACACATAAACACATTATCTTAGTTGTTTTCTCTGGTGTTGTGGTGAGGACATTCAAATAGTTTTTTTAAAGTGAACCTTTAAATGGTTAGCCTTTCATAAATTAGTTTCCCTCCTTTTATCGTACTTGTTTGGAGATGTCTATTTTTATGGAAATCTATTTTTTTCCTTGTGTGTGGGTTCATTTATATTCTATAGTTTGGTCATTTCTGATGTTGTTTCTACTGATGTAGTGTGGTGGAAGAATATTGATGTCTATTTGGAACCCTTTTAGTTCTTATTTGGCCATCCATGTAAATCTTGGATTTATTGGTCAAAGATTGGTGAATATTCCTTGGTTCTCCCTAGTTATGTCCAAGATATGAAGATAAATATTTAATTTATTCATAATATAATAGTGATGGCTCAAAGCCGGTACAAATACCATAATTACCATCCTTGATGCCCTTTGGAGTTTTCAGTTGGTGAACAAGTTCTTTTAAGAGTTTTACCTTAGTTGGCTCATCAAAATATTGAGAAATAGGAAAATATTGTACTGAGATATGTGGGTTCATTTGAGGTTGATGAGAATATTAGAAATGTGTCTTTTCATATGGATTTCCACCTCAATTTACATCTATTTATAACATGTTCCACATGTCACAACTCAAAAATTATCTCTCATAACCATCTCAAGTATTGAGCAAGTGGGACCTCTATGTGGAACTTGATTTATCTACGACTGAGTTTCCAGTTTGTATTTTTGACTCTAAGATTAAGGTTCTTCATATAAAGTTCACACCTCTAATTCGAGTGCTCTAATGGTAAGATTCTGATTCACATGAGGCTTGGGAGAATTAGGAATTGATGATAAATTATTTACATCATCTCATTGATATGAAATACTCCTCATAGGATTTATAGGGGTAGAAAGTGTTTGATATTCTTGGTATTCCCCTTCGATATTCCTTTCCTTTGAATCTATATTATCAATTCCCATTTTGGGTGATGGATTGATCAGGTAACTAAAGGTAGGAGGTTCATTAAGGTTTTTTTCTAAACATGAAATCTTAATTTCTTAGTATATTTTAAATGAATTTTTAATTTATTAACAGACCATTATTTTAAAATATTTATATTCTTTTCAAATATCATGGAATTGTGAAACAAACCCCTTTTTCAATGGCATTAATAAATTGGGTGGATTTTGAGAAAGGGTGGATTGAAATGATAAGTGATTTATTGAAATGGTTTGACAGTTAAGGATTGTTTTTTAATGTCTACAATAATTTTTATTTATGTAATCGTATAAAACAATGTTTTAAATGTTTAAAATATATAAGTACATTTTCTAAAAATTACACAATATACAAATATAAACCAATGTTTACATTTTCTAAAACTTACACTATATAAAAATAATACAAATATGATTAAAATTATGATAATGATAAAAATTATTAGATGTACAAACTTTTACAGCAATTGATAGAGTAAATGATTCATTTTAAGCATTAAATGATTGCCCTATGTGTCTAGGGCAACGTGTCTTCGTATGACCTTCCTGGAAGCATATGTTGCGCCTTCGTCCAAGTGCCCATTCACTGGGCCAATCTATCTCATTCCGAATATGAGTCGACTTTGGCCTCCCTTTAGGTCAAAGCCCAATATTGTTCAGTAGAAGCGTGGGTGTTCCATCAGACAGCTAAAAATTCTGATATTCCCCGATTGGTATCCACAGAGTACTGTAGCAATCATTGATATTCTCTAGTCGATAAACTGGATCGACGAACTGCTCACAAGATACATGCACGCAAGCACATGATGCAATCAAATTTCCACAAGGATATCTCAATACTTGAAAGTTCCCACATTCACAATAATTCTTATCCAATAAAAAAACTCACACACAAACATTGCTATAAGACACAACATTACCAGGCTCAGTGACATCAAATCATTGCTCTGGATGATTAAATGTAGTTACACGATAAGTTGAATCCTCCTGAATAACTCTATCTAACTCATTCTGAAAATGGTTCCCATAGAACATCCCTCTGTTCAGACCCTCTTCATCCTGCTTTCCTCATTCCATAAAATAATTTACACTATGATAGAAGGTCTCCTGTACCAAACCTGTAATTTAGATTTAAAACATTATACTAATATTATATTATAAATGTATCTCTTATGAATAATATATAGACACATATTCTTATTTAACTTTTATAGGTAATTTACTAACTCCCTTGAAAACTCCATTAATACATTCTATTATGTTGGTCGTCATATGTCCATATCGCCTCCCATCATCATATTCCAATGGCCATTTATGCTTTGTTATTTTCATCATGTAATCATACATTTCCAGATTTTCTAAGTGAATGTCTTCAAGATGATCCTCCATCCTTTATTGTTGAGGATCATATACTATTAAACAATAACTATTATGAACACATATGACATTAACTATGACAGTGATTTGTAAAATGAGAAAGTACATTCAAACCAATTTTTAAGATCTCTTTCTTCATCGACTCATTGTTGAACTTCTTTTGCAAATTGTTGGTGATGTGTCAAATACAGTATCGATGATGGGAATAGGGTGGTCTCTAGGAAAGACCCTCAGACTGTACTGCCTCCTTGATTGCGCAATGATGATCTGGAATAATAAAAATACCTTCTGTGTCCATAGAAAAATCTTGAAGACATGCCAGAAACTAGCTCCATGATGAGAAGTTCTCCTTCTCTACAATTGAAAATGCCAAAGGTAGAGGGGATTGAGTTCCATCTTATGTGGAAGAAATCAATAAAGTTCTTGTATACTTTCCATATAGAAATGTTCCATCAATCTTTATAAACTACATTCAATGTCTAAAAGTTGCCACACATGGTAAAAATTTCCAAAACCATCGACTGGTCAACTTGGTTGTGTTGGTTAACATATTTAGTAGTATGTAACCGATAAATCACTTGATTATTGTGGCATAAAAGCTCTATAAGTTGTGGTAAAACTAGATAAGATTCTTCCCAGTCACCATAAACTTTGACAATAGCCTTTTTCCATGCCTCCCATGCCTTCCAGTAAGAGATTTGATACCTAAAAATTTGTTTGATTCACTCTACAACCAAAATGACAGGAACGTCTTGACATGATCTAATCATTTCAACAATGATAGTTGAAACAAAATCAACATCTAATTAAGAGTGTTCTTGTGACAAGCTTGGGTTCACACATGTGTGTTGAGTAAATCTCGTGATGTGCCAACTATGAAAAGTGTTATCAATTATATCTCATAGAAGGATTTGAAAGTTCGAATCATATTTTTCAGAACTGATCAAATAATAAGAACACTTTGACTCTTCTACAACATAAGAGTAATGTCTTTCAATGTGATATTGTTTTATCACATTTTTTCATTGAATCTTTTCTCTCAAACTCTCTTCCAATATATAGAATACATTCATCTGACACTTGATTTTTTCCACCAATGATTCTTGGAAATTCTATACTAGGAGTAATAACTAAACAATCAAATTCTAGAAAGCGATTCATGCCTTCAGTCGACCATGAAGCCAATGGTGGAGGATGGTTCAATGGCCGGTTGAACCTCACATGAGTGGGAACATACATTTATTCTACATTCTCTTCTTCTTCATCTTTAACTTCCTCTTCATCTTCTTGTTCTAAAATGTCATCATCCTCAAATTCATCGACTAATGCATTTAAAGTATGTAGAGTACTATCCATTGAAACTTTGGCCAAATGCAATGATGGAACAACTTCCATTGCTGATGGAACTTCTTGACGTGTTATATCCGGACCATATGACATTGTCACATTAAGTTGTGATGAACCAGCTTCCAATATCGATAGAACATCCATTATAACTATAATAACATACAACTCCATCATTTGATTCATAGTTTGATACTTAACCAATGAAAGTACATATTCTCATTCTTTATCATCATTTACTGGATATGAAACATGCCAAAATCTATCAACATATTGAATATGTATGTATATGATTGATTCGACCACTTGATTACTCGATAGTTTTAACTTTTGATGAATTTTCCTTTGAAGAGATTCCAAAGTTGTATAGCCTCCAAGCATCATAACACCTTCAGTATTATGTTATAACTATATCCTTGTTATGTCTCAATTATTTGACTATTGTAATAAATATAGGAATCCATCTTTTTTTATCTAAAAAAAATTATTATTAGAATTCTAAAATATTTTAAAAATTCCAAAGTTAAGTACATACCTTTTGAAGATGTTATTAGTCTTTATGATTATAAAATTTTACAACACCTTTTTATACCCTAAACTATGATACTAATGTTTTTAGTACAATTTTTAACCTCCTAATTGTATTTTAGTAGTTTATAAATAAAATATGAATCATCTAAAGCATATCTCCCATGAGTGTCAAACTAGAAGTGCAGTAAGGCCCATTTTCATGTATCAGGATACCCCGGGTCAATCTCGAAACTCCTTGTTATATTTTTCACTCCTAGGTACATTTTTTCCAGAGCCACATCCACTTGTTTGTATCCAGATAGAGATTTGATTTCTTAGATAACCACATATCTTTATGCAACCAAAATTTTAGAACATTTTCTTATATCCTAAAATATGACTCTAATCATTACTTAACCATTAGCTAATCATTACTTAACCATTAGTTACTTATTACCTAATCATTAGTCACTCAGTACTTAACCACTAATCACTCACTACTTAACCATTAGTCACTCAATAATTAACCATTAGTTATTCACTACTTAACCATTAGTTACTCACTACTTAACCATTAGTTATTAATTAATCATTGCTTCTCTAATTAATATAACTGCTTCACTAATTAATATAACTGCTTCTCTAATTTATATAATTGCTTCGCTAATTTATATAACTGCTTCGCTAATTTATATATTTTCTTCCCTAATTTATATACCTGATTCACTAATTTATATAGCTGCTTTTCTAATTTATAAAGTTGCTTCGATAATTTGTATAGCTGCTTCGCTAATTTGTACAGGAGCTTCGCTAATTTATATAGCTTCTTCCCTAATTTATGCAACTACTTTACTAATTTATACAACTACTTCGCTAATTCATACAAATACTTCACTAATTAACTAACTACCTAGTTACAGTTAATTAATTGCCTAATTAACATTAATTAATTTCCTAATTAACATTAATTACTCACCTAATTATCATTAATTAATCACCTAATTACCATTAATTAATCACCTAAGTAAAATTAATTAATCACTTGAGTAAAATTAATTAATCACCTAAATGCAATTAATTAATCACCTAATAATTAATTAATTAATCACCTAATTATAATTAATTAATCACCTAATTAGAATTAATTACTCACCTAATTATAATTAATTAATTAAAAAATTACCTTCAATTAATCACCTAATTAGAATTAATTAATCAACTAATTATAATTAATTAATCACTTAATAATAATTAATTAATTACACTTAATTAAACACCTTATTGCAATTAATTAAACCCCTGATTTCAATTAATTAAACACCTAATTACAATTAATTAAACACCTAAATACAATTAATTAATTACCTAATTATAATTAATTAATTACCTAATTACAATTAATTAAACACCTAATTACAATTAATTAAACACCTAATTACAATTAATTAAACACCTAATTACAATTAATTAAACACCTAACTACAATTAATTAAAAATCTAATTACAATTAATTAACCACCTAATTATAATTAATTAATTACCTAATTACAATTAATTAATTACCTAATTACAATTAATTAAACATATAATTACAATTAATTAATTAACTAATTACAATTAATTAATTACCTAATTACAATTAATTAATTACCTTATTTTTAAAGACCCAGAATTTTTTTTCATGTAATTTTTTTGTTATATGGAAATTTTACGAGTCTGTGAAATTTGAAGGCACGTGATTCTGAGGCCCAGAGTGACATGAATGAATTTCCAAACTTTCTTAAAGTACGTCCAGTTAACTTGCGAGCGGGAATTTGTAACTTTTTAATCGGTGCTCAGAATAGAAATCCAAGGACACTGTTGAACTTACAGAGCCGATTTTCACTTAAGGAGACCTTCACCTCAACCGAAGTAGGTCAAGGGTGGAAGTTGAATTTCAGTTTTTGTAGAGGAATAAAAATAAAATAGTTGTTTTATTTTCCTCTCCACCACTTTTTGAATTTAGTGGTGGGGACCAACCAACCTTGAAACCTTTGTAACTCTTGGAAACCCTCCCCCAATTAATGGGACAACATTAATTGTTTAATTGATTAAATTAAACTTAAATGAGAGGGGCTCCTCACCTCTCATGGTTGGGGAAATTGTTGGCAAACCAGTTTGGTGGAGAAATCTTGCTGGAAGAATCCTCCCAACGAAGAAAGAACCTCCAGATCAAGAATGAGGAACCAACTCTTGAGCCCGGATCGGAAGCGTGTTGCAGGAGAAACGAATGCTGGCGTCTCCTTTAACATCTTCATCCTTTACCTCACGCCATCCCCAATGAATGGTCGAGGTTGGGAAACTATTCATATGGTCCTTCGTTATTTATCATTGTTTCTAATCTTTGAACTGCCTACTATCGATTTAACGTGGAGGGTGTGGGCAAAGTAAACATGGCCCGATCTCTCCTCTACTTCTTTATTGATGTGTTCTTTGCAGGCAGATCGATGGGTTACGAAGAACCTGACCATGTCGCCGGCGACTAACGCCAGTGGGATACAAGGTGGCGACCGACACACTGGCCGACCCCGATGGCGGTGGCGGTGCAACTGCGCCACCGAAGGAGGCAGCGGCCTGTCATCCGTGGTGGTGGAAGGTGGCGGTCGGCACGCCGGCCAACTGCATGCAACTGAGGTGGCGCGCGTCCGCACCGCCGGTAGCGAAGTAGGTCGCGGCCCGTCGACCGCGGTAGTGGAAGGTGGCGGCCGGCAACACGGCCAGCCGCGGAGGCAGTGGCGGCACACGCTGGCGCCGCTAGAGGGGGGAGCCGGCTGGAGCCTTGGTGGGATGCATCATGCCGACCAAGACCCGCTTTGGTGGGTCCCGCGTGCCATCAGGCGACGCCGCCAGGTTTCCCGAAGCCAAATGGTCCAACTCGACCATTCGGGAATCCGGGGGGTGCCTCCCCCAGGTGTCCGCTAGGGTGGGCCCCGCCACGGTGGGACACCCCAGCCGCGGGCCGCACTGCGGGCCACCCCGGCCACGAGCCGCATAGCGGGACACCCCGGCCGCGGGCCACACCGCGGGCCACCCAGTGGGCCGCGCAGAGCGGGCCACACCGCGGCCCATCAGGTTGGGCCTACCGCGGCCCAGCCCATCCGGGTCAGGTCGACCCAAACTGGGTCGGCCTAGCCGAGTCAGACTAGACCCAGGCCCATCTGGACCTAGATATGCTTTTTTGGCCATATCTTGAGAACCTGGTGTCCGTTTGATGAACCATCTGCGACGCTGAAATCCTTAGATAGAGATGGTCCTTTTGTCATGCTCCACTTGAGTTTTGGATAAAGTTGGAGTACAGTTGGGTTGGATCGAACCTGAATCCAACCGGGCCCTCAGAATAGAAATGCTAATGACTTACAGACCGGGTGTCCGATTGACGCGTCGTCTGTCATATTGGGTCCCTTATGATGTGACAGACCTTTGTGATACTTCTTCATGGGAATTCATGGAATTTGAAGTAATAATCAATGTCTTGAGGAGAAGATCCTCCTGGAATCAAGCGTGCTTAGTGCGGAAACTCTATGGTTGGATGTACTTGGAGAAATCTTCGGATCCTTTGTTGGTCATCTTCAGATCCTGTGTGTGTCATCTTCATATCCTTTATGGGTCATCTTCGGTCCTCTGTGGGTCAATAGAAGAGCTTCTCGATGAAGTAAGATGATCTAGCAATACAGTTATTCATCTATACTTCTGTACTTATGTTATACCTAGTGTGAGTTGAGACTTTAAATTTGTGCTACACTCTTGTGTGGTTATACCTTTGTGTTATTATTCTATGTGGTTTTACCCTTATGGTGCTTACCTTCATGGTATTCTTTCCTTCGTGGAATAGTTGTGCTTTTGGATAAATAGTTGGGCCTTGTGTTTCCTCATGAACGAAATAGGTTTACTTGACAACCTAGGTATATGTATGGGAATATACCTAAGTTGGGTTGACTATTTCTTCGTGCTTTTTTAATTGTGGTCTTGATTTGTGTTTTATACTTTGTGGGTTCTGGGAGACCTTCGGGGGTCTCGGGGTCCCTACAGAGTACCATTATACTCACCCCTGTATGGGATATGCCCGCACCTTGTTGTGTCTTATGCAGACGATGGACAACATTGATTGAGGCTGAGGGTGCCAGGACTAGAGGCTGCTTGGAGGTGGTCCATTAGAAAAGACATACTGTAAAGACAACCACTCGTGAGTTGTACCTACCCTTCAGGTAGGATCCTTGGAAGGCATTCACTAGAGCTATTTTCAGTTTTACTTGTACTTTCCAGTTGGGATTGAATTCCAACTCCTTTACTTACTGTACTCACTTTATTTACTATATAGTTTACTTTGTGCTTTTATCTTTTTGTGTTATTGGATTTTGTGAGTTTGAAGGTTAAAAAGGCAAGGCCTTCCTGGTTTTAGGGATATGCCTTTCTGGTGCTAGTCGCCAGCCCCTGGCCTATGGAAGGTAGGCTTGGGGTAGTCACAGCACGGGCCCTGGGGGACGGGTCGTGACAAATTGGTATCAGAGGATTCGGTTCTACCAAATAACTTAGACTCTGATCTTTTGATTTGGAAATAGTGTTAAGTGTAATGACTGTGGTTTTTAGATTGGGGAATCTAGTGTTGGTGCAGCAGCCGACATATCAATACACCAGGACCCTGACTTCTGATTTTCGACTCAGTGCACGAAAACACTGATTGCATGTGTGTTTCTAAAAAGTTTTCTTTGTGATCTATTTGATTCAGATCACCAGGTATAACTTATTGACTATGGCGCACATGTCCCTTTTTAGGATGCCTCCAGGTAGACAGTTAGCCAGGGTTCTAGGTAGAGTATGCGATGATAGCCCACCGAGTGACGAGGCTTCAGTGCAGGGCCCCCTTTTGGTAGTTGTACCATAGGGTGGTGTACCAGTAGCACCACTACTCATGGGGCAGCCGATGCCACCAGCCCTAGCAGTAAAGGGTGCACATCATTTGAGCACGTTACATGAGTTCAAGCTCCAGAGTCCACCTAGGTTCTAGGATGAGATAGATCCACAGGCAGCTGAGGACTGGCTAGAGGCCATGGGTAGAGTTTTTCGACTAGTAGGGACACCAGCTGATCTCATGGTGATCCTTTCTGCCATTCTTCTTCAGGCAGCATCAGGAAAATGGTGGATCTCGATGCTCTAGGTTCATGACAAGGTGACTCTCATCTAGGAAGACTTCGAGATCCTTTTTAGGGTAGAGTTTGTCCCAGCGACCATACGCTCTGTGCATATACAAGAGCTTCTACACTTGCAGCAGGGCAACATGACCGTGGCTCAGTATTCAGTGAGGTTTGCTGACCTCTCACGCTACTCCGCTGACATGGTGCGGGACCCTTTCTTCAGGGCCCAGAACATCGAGCAAGGGCTAAGACGGGAGATTATAGCTTCGATTATTTCTCTCATCATCCTGACGCAGGTGGGGGTGTTAGAGAGAGAACTCCTAGTGGAGAGCTTCCTTGTTGAGCAGTCACCAGCAGTGAGAACCACCACCAGACGTCACGTAGCAGAGTCATCTGCAGCTGGCAGCAGACAGATGATGCAGAAGTCCAAGATGACCAGATCTACAGGTGCGCTACTATAGGATACATGGTCAGTTGTTCGGGGCTCTAGAGACAGATCAGGACTAGCAAGGAGCAGGCAGTGTTACTCATATGGTGGGTAGGGTCACATGGCTCGTGACTACCCGAACCGCCATAAAGACGACTAGTATACAGTCAAAGTACCTCCAGGATAGAGGCAAAGATTCGATTGAGGAGTTCCGCAGGTAGAAGGTGGACCTGGCGGAAGAGTTGGCTGAGCAGCAGGTGGTGGGCGACAATTCAAGGTTTTACCGCCACCACCTCTAGGTGGTCCACCCAGACCACAGGGTGCAGGTGGACAGAGATGAGCTCAACTTCAGGTAGCTGAGGCCTATGACCATGGTGCTCTAGATAGGATTCAAGGTACGATCTGTGTCTACTCCACATTAATTGCAGTACTTATAGACACAGGTTCCAGTTACTCTTTTATTACCACGGCTCTCTTTCATAGTTCGTATATTTTGGTGGAGCCTTTGGCTCGATCCTTACGGCTAGAGACTCTTATAGGAGAGGATTCGATGATTACACACTCGTGCCAGTAGTGTGAGCTTACTCTAGGAGGTGAGAGATTCGGCTGGGATCTTCAAGTAGTGGCTTCGAGGCCTTACGACATCATCTTGGGTATGGATTGGTTATCTATAGTCCATGCTCAGATCGATTGTATTAGGCACAAAGTGCGGTGTGTTCTCAAAGATGGGACCAGGTTTTCCTTCACCGGTGAAAAGGGAACCTTTGCAACACAGGATGGACTTACCTGGAGGAGGGTGCAGCAGATCACGCATCAGTTGGCTAGCCTTACCCTCGGAGTGGTTGAAGTTGAGAGTCCAAGCTATCCTGTAGTGGTGGACCAATATGCTGATTTTTTCCCTAATTATGTTTATGTTTTACCTCCTTGTAGAGATGTGGAATTTTATATCGACTTGTACCTCAGGATGGCACCGATATCTACACCAACATATCATATGACACCAGCGGAGATTTGAGAGCTGGGAGTACAGCTAGAGTACTTGCAGAGGAAGGGGTTCATTAGGCCCAGTGTTTCCCCTTGGGTAGACCTGATTTTGTTTTCCAAGAAAGCGGATGGGAGTTTGATACTCTTTGTGGACTATCAGTTCCTGAACTAGGTGATCGTAAAGAACAAGTACCCACTCCCGAGGATTAACGATCTCTTTGATCAGCTTAAGGGAGAACAATGGTTTTCGAAGATAGACCTCAGTTTAGGCTATCACTAGCTCAGGGTATGAGATGAGGATGTGCAGAAGACGGCCTTCAGATGTCGGTATATCCATTATGAGTTCTTGGTTATGCCATTTGGTGTGACCAATGCCCCAACAGTGTTAATGGGACTCATAAATAGAATATTCTAGCTATACCTCGATTGCTTTGTGGTAGTATTCATTGATGACATCCTGATATACTCAGGCATGAAGGAGGAGCATGCCTATCATTTAAAAATAGTTCTGGACACACTCTGAGAGCAGCATATTTATGGTAATCTCTCAAAGTGCTAGTTCTAGATCCGAGAGGTTCACTTCTTAAGACACATCATCTTGGTGGCTAGAGTTGCAGTGGATCTAGTGAAGATTGAGGTTTTTCTTGCTTGGGATCCACCTAGGAGTGTGACAGAGGTGCAGAGTTTCCTGGGTTTGGCCAGTTACTATTGGAGGTTTGTGCATGAATTTTCTAGAGTTGTGGAACCCTTATCAGTGTTGACAAAGAAGGGACAACCCTTCGTGTGGTTGGAGAGATTCTAGCAGAGTTTTCAGGAGCTGAGGTAGAGATTGATGAGTGCCCCCATCTTGAGGCTACCGGAGGAGGGTGTTGGGTACGTAGTCTACTACGACGCATCAGGGATCAGGCTTGGATGTGTCATGATGAAGGTGCGAGTAGTGATCGCATATAGTTCTTTACAGCTGAGACAGCATGAGAAGAACAATGCTACCCATGACCTGGAGTTAATAGCAGTGTTCTTTGCCTTAAAGATGTGGCGACAATACTTGATGGGTGAATGTTTTACATTCTACTCTGATCACAAGAGTCTCAGGTATATCTTCTCTCAAAAGGACCTGAACCTGAGATAGCGGCGTTGTCTTGAGTTCCTCCGGGACTATGGGTTTGAGATATTCTATACTCCTGGGAAGGGGAACGTAGTAGTAGATGCTCTCATTAGAAGATCTAGTATATAGTTTCTTAGTGAGGAGACAGAACAGTTAGCCGCTTTTCGGATATCCTACATGGATCGAGATAGATCAGCTTATCTTTAGCCTCTGACAGTCACTCCCCAACTCCTTCAGCAAGTCAGAGAGGCGCAGCTTGGGGACACTGACTATGAGGATCGACGTGCCCAGATATCCACAGGACAAGCATCTTATGGATTTTTTTAAGGTGGTGAGCATGTCATCCTCTTCAGAGTATGTACTATGGTACCAGTGGTTCTATGGGAGGAAGTGTTGAGTGAGTTCCATATGTCACCTCTTGCGGTACATCCAGGAGTGATGAAGATGTACCAGGACCTTTGGCGTCAGCACTGGTGGCCAGGAATGAAGAAAGAAGTAGCAGAGTTTGTTTCATGGTGCCTCACTTTTTAGCAAGTGAAGGCAGATCACCAGGTTCTAGCAGGCTTAGTTCAGCCACTAGAGGTGCCAAAGTGGAACTGGGATGGAATTTACATGGACTTTGGGACAGGAATTCCATGCACATCCAAGGGACATGATTCTATATGGGTGATCATTGACCAACTCACCAAGTCGGCCCACTTCCTACCTATCAGAGAGCAGTTTTTAGTAAAGGGATTGGGATGACTCTACATGCAGAACATTGTATGGTTTCATGGAGTGCCTTCGTCGATTGTCTCTGATCGTGATGCACGTTTTACTTCCCAACTATGGAAGGGGTTGCAGGAGGCGTTCAGGACTCAGATTCGATTGAGCATCGCCTTTCATCCTTATATGGATGGTCATACAGAGCGGACCATTCAGACCCTTGAGGACATGTTGTGTTCTTGCGTCCTTGATTTTGTCCACAGTTAGTAGGATCACTTTCCCTTGGTGGATTTCACATACAACAACAATTATCACTTCACTATCAGTATGAAACAATTTGAGGCATTGTACAGTCGACCTTGCAGATCAACTTTGTGCTAGACTGACCTAGGGGAGTCAACACTCATGGAACCAGAGATGGTATGAGCTACCACAGAGAAGGTGAAGATCATCCAGGAGCGGATGAAGACTGCACAGAGTAAGAAAAAGTTTTATGATGACAGGAGACAGAGACCTCTGGAGTTTGAGGATGGTGACCATGTCTTCCTACAGGTCTCACCTTGATGAGGTTTTTAGAGATTTGGTCAGGGAGGCAAGTTATATCCAAGGTTCCTATGACCCTTTCAGCTCCTTAGCAGAGTTGGTGAGGTGGCATACCACCTAGCTCTTCCCCCTTAGTTGCACCAGGTACACAATTTTTTCCACGTATCCCAGATTAGGAGATACGTGCATGATCCTTCACACATCCATGACTAGGGCGAGTTGGACATCGACGATGGGGTGATGTTTTCGGAGGTACCAGTGAAGATTTAGGATAGACAGGAGAGAGTCCTTTGTGGGTGGTTGATACCTCTGGTGTGCGTTCGTTGGCTGCATAGGAACCTCCGGGAGAGCACATGGGAGTGGGAGGCTCAAATTCGTGCTCAGTACCCCCACTTGTTTCCCTATTTTGTGTTGTGGATTTCAGGGATGCAAATCCCCAATGTGGGAAGAATGTCAAGACCCGAAATTTTTTTTCCATGTAATTTTTTTTATTATATGGAAATTTTATGAGTCTGCGAAATTTGATGGCACATGATTCTGAGGTCCAGAGTGGCTGGAATGAATTTCTGAACTTCTTTTAAGTATGTTCAGTTAACTTACGAGCAGGAATTTGTACCTTTTGAATCAGTGCTTGGAATTGAAATCTGAGGACACCGTTGAACTCGCAACACTGATTTTCACTTAAGGATACCTTCACCTTGACCGTAGTAGTTCGAGGGTGGAAGTTGAATTTTGGGTTTTGTGGAGGAATAAAAAAACAATTATTTTATTTTCCTTTCCACCGCTTCTTGAATTTAGTGGGGGCGACCACCCAACCTTGAAACCTTTGTAACTCTGGGAAACCCTCCCCCAATTAATGAGCTAGCATTAATTGTTTAATTGATTAACTTAAACTTAAATGATAGGGGATCCTCACCTCTCGTGGTTGGGGAAACTTTTGGAAAACCAGTTTGGTGGAGAACTCTTGGTGGAAGCATCATCCCAACGAAAAACAAACCTCCGGATAAAAAATGAGTAACCAACACTCGAGCCCGAATCAGAAAGCATGTTGCGGGAGCAACGAACACCGACGTCTCCTTCAAAATCTTTATCCTCTACCTCATGCCATCCCCAACGAACGATCGAGGTAGGGAAACTTTTCATATATTCCCTCATTATTTATCATTGTTTCCAATCTATAAACCACCTACTATCGATTTGACGTGGAGGGTGCGGGCCAAGCGAACACGGCCCGATCCCTCCGCTACTTATTTGTTGACATGTTCTTTGTGGGTGGATCGATGGATTGAGGAGAACCCGACCACATCTCTAGTGACCGAATCCAGCGGGGTACAAGGCGGTGGCCGACACACCGGTCGGCCACGATGGAAGCGGTGGCACAAGCATGCCACCAAAGGAGGCCATGGCCCATCGACTGCGGCGGTGGAAGGCGGCAGCCGGCACGCCGGCCGACCACGTGAAATAGGGGCGATGTGTGTCTGCACCGCCGGTAGCAAAGGAGGTCGCGGCTCGTCGGCCGTGGCAGTGGAAGGTGGCGATCGACACCCTAGCCAGCCGTGTGGAACTGGGGAAGCGCACATCCACACCGCCGATAGAGGAGGAGGTCGCGGTTACTTATCTATGGCGGTGCACCAGGTGGGTGGTTGACACCCAGTTGGCCACAGAGGAAACAACGGTGCACGCCATTGCCACTGGAGGGGGGATCCATCCAGAGCCCCAGCAAGCTGTATTATGCCGAGAAGGACCCGCTTAGGTGGGTCCCGCATGCCAGCAGGCGGCACCACATGGCGCCTCCAGGTTGACCAAATCCTAAGAGTCCAACTAGACTGTTCGGGAATCCAGGGGTACCTCCCCCAGGTGTCGGATAGTGCGTACCCCTCCATGATGGGACACCCCGGCCGCGAGCTACGCTGAGAGGTCTGAACCGTAGCCCAGCCCATCCAGGTTGAACCTGGGCCGGGTCGGGTCAACCCGAACTGGGTCGGGTCGGGTCGACCCAAACTAAGTCAGGTCGGGTTGGGTCGGTCCGGCTGGGTCAGACTGGACCCGGGCCCATCTGGAACCAGATATACCTTCTTGGCCATATCTTGAGAACCAGACGTCCATTTGACGAACCGTCTACAGCACCAAAATTCTTGGATCGATATGGTCCTTTTGGTATGATCCACTTGAGTTTTGGATAATTTTAGAGTGTGGCCGGGCTTGATCCATCCCAAATCCAACTGGGCCCTCGGAATGAAAGCGCTAATAACTTAAAGACTGGGGGTACAATTGATGCATCATCTGTCAAATTGGGTCCCTTATGACATGACGGACCTTTGTGATACTTCATGGTAGTTGAATTAACAATATATTTCTTGAGGATTGGATCCTCCTGAAATCAAGTGTGCTTAGTGCGGAAACCCTATGGCTGGTTGTACTTGGAGAAATCTTCGGATCCTGTGTGGGTCAGCATCTACTGATCCTATGTGGGTCATCTTTAGATCCTGTGTGGGTCATCTTCAGATCCTGTGTGAGTCATCTTCAGATCCTGTGTGGGTCATCTTTGATCCTGTGTGGGTCAACAGCAGAGCTTCTTGACGAAGTAAGATGATATAGAAATATAGTTAATCATCTATACTTCTGTATTTAAGTTATACCTAGTGTGAGTTGAGCCTTTACATTTGTGGTACACTTATTTGTGGTGATACCTTTGTGTCATTCTTCTGTGTGGTGTTACCCTTGTGGTACTTACCTTTGTGGTATTCTTTCCTTCATGGAACAGTTGTGCTTTTGGCTAAAGATTTGGGCCTTGTGTTTCCTCATGAATGAGATGGGTTTACTTGACAACTTAGGTATATGTATGGGAATATACCTAAGTAGGGTTGACTATTTCTTTGTGCCTTTTAATTGTGTTTTTTCTCTTTGGTTTATTCTTTGTGGATTCTGGGAGACCTTCGGGGGTCTCGGGGTCCCTACTGAGTATCGTTATACTCACCCATGCACGGGCTACGCCCGCACCTTACTATGTATTGTGCAGATGGCGTACAACATTGATCGAGGATGAGGGTGCCAATACTAAAGGATTCTCGAAGGTGGACCATTAGACGAAAAGTACCGTAGATATGACAGTTCATGAGTTGTACCTACCCTTCAGGTAGGATCCTAGGTGTCATAGAAGCTGTTTTTAGTTTTACTTGTACTTTCTAGTTGGGCTTTTATTACGGCCCATTTACTTACTGTACTCACTCTATTTACTATATAGTTTACTTTGTGCTTGTATCTTTCTGTGTGCTTGGATTTTGTGAGTTTTCAGGTTAAATAGGCAACGCCTTCCCAGTTTTAGGTATATGCCTTTCTGGTGCTAGTCACTAGCCCCTGGTCTATGGAAGGTGGGCTTGGGGTAGTGGTAGCATGGGCCCCGGGGGACAGGTCGTTACATAATTACAATTAATTAAACACCTCCTTACAATTAAGTAAACACCTAATTACAATTAATTATTTATATAATTAAAATTAATTAAACACTTAATTATAATTAATTAAACACCTAATTACAATTACTTAAACACCTAATTACAATTAATTAAACAACTAATTATAATTAAGTAAACCCCTAATTACAATTAAGTAAAAACCTAATTACAATTAATTAACCACCTAATTACAATTAATTAAACACCTAATTAAAATTAATTAAATACCCAATTAAAATTAATTAAACACCTAATTATAATTAATTAAACACCTAATTACTTAAAATAAACTATTATTATTTCTAAATATATTAGATTAATTATGAACTAAACAAATAAATTAATTAATTAACATACTATACAAATTGAAAATTAGAATTACCTCAATTTTTTGGAAGGTGGTGATCTTCCGGAGCACAACGGCTACACGAACAAAGAGAGGCAGAGCACCGAGAGGAATTTAAGAGAGAAGATCATAGAGAAGTTAGAGAGAGAGAGGTGATATGGGAATGAGGTGTGGGAATGTGGTGGAGGGAGAGCCCCCTTATATAGGATTTTACGATCTAGGCACCACTTGAAGTGGTGCTGATATGGTTAATTTTAAACCATCAGCGCCACTTGAAGTGGTGCTGTTTGTTTTCGATTTAAATGGTTAACGCCACTTGAAGTGGCGCTGAATCATTTTGACACTTCAGTGCCACTTCAAGTGGCGCTAAAGTGGTGAAAACACACAACACCACTTGAAGTGGTGTTTTGGGGATTTTTACCCACAACACCACTTGAAGTGGATTTGTTTCAACCCAGTTTCCCAATTAAAAACAAAACAGACCCATAAAAAAACCCTGGTATACCAAGTTTCCCTATACTAAATAATAAATAAGTAGAAAATAATAAATAGATAAATAATAAATAGTTAAATAGACAATAAATAAAAATAATAATATATTAATAATAAATTAATAATAAAGAATAAATTGACAATAAAGAATAAATTAATAATAAATGATAAATTAATAATAAAAAATAAATAATAAATAAATAATAATAAATAATAAATATTATGGAATAATTTATAATAATTTGTAAATAAATATTAAATAATAATTTAAAAATAAATTAATAATAAATAATAAATCAATATATAATAAATAAGTAATAAATGAATAACTAATAACTGAATAAATAATAAATAATAAATGGAAAAAATAATAAATGAATAAGTAATAAATAAAAAATAAGAAATAATAACTTGAAATAAATATCTTTAAATAAATATATAGATAACTAAATTACATAAATTTATATAAATACACATTTATGTGATGTAAATATATATAAATATATATGCACACACACACACAATTGTTTAGCATGTTCTTATTTAAGAACGTGTGTATCGGTTCTTAGAATTTAAGATTATCATTCATGATTATCATGAGTCACGTACATCGATGTATTGACAAAAACTCTGACGACATATGCTCGTAGTGAAGTAGGATATATTGTGTGCGTCATGAGTGATATTACATTAGTGGATAATACGAGAAAGTATTTATCCATTCTGTCCCTTAACAAAGTTAATATCTCAAGCCCTTTGATGAGAATAGAAGTGCTTGGATAAATTCATGGTCATGGTGTTCTATAGATATGTTCATTTCTAAAAATTCAAAGAAAGAGACATCAAACACATAGGTTGATGACATCACTATGGAACTTGGTTGATTAGATATATCATGGTAAAGAGATTATATTACACAGCAAGAATTCATAGAAGGTTGTATGTTGTTGTGACATTAACCTCTCACTCTATGGGTGTCTTGACATGGTTCTAAACAGCAACCTTAGACTTTAGGCGGTTTTACCTAATGTCACTGAGAAAGCGGCCTAGAGGGTCACATACTAAGTTATCTGCAATCTCAGTTAAATTCAATATTGAATTTAACAAGTTTGAATAAATATTATTTCTACTTTTTGGTTTAATAATTATTTGGTTTTGGCTGATCACCAAGATTTAATCACAAATTATACTAAAGAATAAGTGAGTTAAATAATAATAATAAATATTTATTTTCAAGGTTTTATGAATATAATATTTGTTATATTTATTGATGCATAATACATTGATATTTATTTATTAAATAAATAGTCATTATTCAATGTTTGATAAATGTTGAGGAGGATAAGCGGACTGAATTGGATGGTCTGATTGAAAATGATATAAATGATATTTATTTATTCTTATGTGATGCACATGCCAAGTGAATAATTGTTATCTTGTTATTAAGACATGAGGTTCACTAAGAACTAAATAATTAGAATGGGGTTTGTGTGCAAGTAGCCAACCCTAAACCTACCATAATAAGTATCTAATTATAAAACTTTCTAAAACACACTTGTTGTGCACAAAAAGCAGAGAGAAGTTCTCTCAAGACTTGTAGAGAGTTTTATAGACCTATAGTGTGCTCTATCCTCCACTTATCTCAAGTATCAAGAAATCATCTAGAATTATTCAACCTCGTAGAGGAATTTTGTAGCGATCAACCATGAATGATGCAAGCGATCAAGATCATTTGTGCTAACTCCCAAAGATTATTCGATGATATTTAGAGATTTTAGTGCACATTTGGATCACCACTAGAGGAATTATTCACTTTGGTCCTATAGGAAAATGATCATGTGTTGAGATCGAGTCAACCAGATCATCAATGAAGAGATAATTAAAAGTTTAGATAATTATAGATCTACTTATAAATTAATTATAAATTACATGTGAAGATATCCTCTCTAGTTTCAGTGTTTATTCAGTTCATGTAATCTACGGATTTCCTTTTTCAGGATGTTATTCATCATGTACAACAACAATTATTCATACATTAAGACTAAAAAGATGAGTTGTCCATTCCATACCGGCACTTCCATTGTTCCTGTAACATCCCAAGTAAATAAAGAACATGACATTTTTTTCAAATTTTATTAATATTTGTGACCTAAATTCTACTTTAAAGGGGACGCTATGTTCGATGGCGTACCTGATACGCAACAATGGGTTTCTTTGAAATCTTATGTTGCGCACTAATAATATAATATTATTATTTTAAATGGTAGTTAACACCTAGCTATTATAATGGAGATAATGAACAGAACTAACTACAAAATGATTATATATGTTTGTTAAATGCTTTTACCTTTATCCAATAAAATTTAGAGGCTTAAAATGTGAATGAATCTAATTTTAAACATAATTTACTTTAAAAGGTTGATTTACTGCCTTTTAATGGAGAACCCTATTTAAATATAGTTTTTTTCACTTTTATATGTTCCATTTGACAAAATAAAATTCTTCTTTAGAAATAGGACAACAAAATTTACTTTGGGTTAATTTTTTGTATTTTTCTGATAAAATTCATTTTTTATGAATAGTGAAAAATACTGAATTTTAATTTAAAAGTGCCTTTTAATCTAATTTATTTATATGGTTATATCATCTTTTTAATTGGTTTTAAAGTGTAATTATATTATTTTTTTACCATTTAATCCAATTTTGGTCATTGGAATTAATTTAACTTTGAAATTTTACATAAACAAGTATCAATCTTTTTATAGTTATTGTTTCTTATAAACATGCTATTTGTTTTGATAACGAGAATTAATTTTAAATTAATTAATGAAACATCTATGTTTTAAATTTGGTAAAATAGACATAATTTTTGAATTCATAATATCAAATATATCTTAGGCTGAATTTTTGGTAGTTTTCTGAAAAACTTCAATTTTTGATGAATAGTGAAACCACTAAGTAGTAGCTAAAAAACTAACTTTTTCATTTAAATAAAATTTTACTACTTCTGTGAATTTGATTTTGAAAATCCAACATACATGGTTCTTATTATTAAGTAAAATTTGGTTCAAGAAGATGAAAATAATTTTTTGTGAATAGTAACTTTTCACTTTTATTTACCGCAGTTAAAGGTAAATAGGATAATTCAAGGTAAAAAAATATTATAATAATACAAAAATACTTTAACAATTGTCCTAAACATATTTTATGAGTCATTTACGACCATGGGAATATTTGTTTTGATTTTAGGACCCCATGGAGCCATTTGAGAGTGATAATTACACTTTAGATTAATTAATTTAGAGTAAAGACCAAAATGATACAAAAAAATATCTTTTAGTAAATTAATTTTTACATAGGGTTATATAAGTTATATTTTAGAATATAAAAATTCATTGGAAAGATAAAAATATTTAATACATCATGGTATTTTTTTATAATTTTTAGACATAAAATAAATAAAATTATTTATGACACAAAATGTTGCATTATTTACCTCATTAATAAATGGTTTAAATAAATAATATTATAAATGTTAAAATAACATACAAAACCTGTCTAGTTCTTATTGGAATATTTTATTTCGACCATTAGTAATCTTATCTTATACTTTAATTGGTTTTGGACCTTTAGAAACCAAATATCATTATATAATAAAATAATATTTCCACACTTTCCTAAAGAGCCCCTCCTCCCCCTTATAAAAAGCCCTCACTTCTAACTCATTCCTCGCACCTCTAAATCCCCTTGGCTCATCCAACCCCTAGGAAAATAATCTCTCAAGATCCCCCTATTCCTCCTAGAAGCCTTACCTTAGGAAGAAGGCACTTCAAGAGGTCCTTTTGGTTTAAACCAAAGGGAGTTACCCGAATTAAAGGTAACGGTCTCTCTTAAATTCTTTTCTTTTATTTTACTTCTCCAACCCCTAAACTCTTTTCATTCCTTTATTTTATAACAAAACCAGTATCCTAAATATACTAGGATTTTTTATTAGAATTATTCAAACTACACTTACACGCACCTCCATTTAATGGGTAAAGAACATATTGTTTCTGTGGATGGCAAACTAACGCCTCACGAAACGATGATTGTTCAATTATCTCCTACCGCCTCTCATGGTGTCCATTAAGATGAAACTGTATTTATATATGATATATATTATGTTTATTTATTCTTTATTCTTTTGTATTTTTTCTTTTATAGCATACCTTTATGGTTTCTGTTATGGGTAAACGCGATAATTTCATTTGAGGAAGTGCGGACTACTGCCCCCTCAAAGTGATATGACTCGTTAATGCCATATGTGGGATGTATAAAGGATGGATTTAATGATATTATATATGATATTATACTATAATTATAATATATCTGTTAGGACCAATAGGGGCTTATATACCCTGAGAGGGGGGGTGAATTAGGGTACGGATATTCTTTTTCAAAGTTCTTCCTGCCCCGCTGGATCTTGACCTCTTTGTTACAAGGGTCACTTTGTTTGCACTTTTGTGTATGTTATGATCACTTACTTTATCCTTTATCTGATGATTATGCTTTAAATGCAATGAAGGAAAATTATCAGGCATACGTAGAGATTTTTACTTGGTTCAACGCAAAGGGCTACGTCCAAGGAGCATACGCCGACAAGTTTTCGGTCATACCAATTCCACTAGACCTCACTAGCTGTGGATTACAATGTTCGGGCTAGATCACTTCTATGCCCAGGCTCACTGCCTATACAATGTTTAGGGTCAGCTCACTGCTTTTCTAAGGGTCACTCCCTGTTTCTCTCTCTCTAGCTCACTGCCGGTGGAGAGGATCACCTTATTCCTCTTCCTAAGCTCACTGCTCTTGGAAGGGATTCACTCACAGTTTATAGACCTGTAGGTCTCTTCATTTGCATGAATACATGCATCCTTAAGTGTTGATGGATGATCTGTTATAGTTCAACTTTCATCCACTGATGAATATCACTTTGCCTCTGAACACTGGGCAATTCCTTATGGAAACACCTTCGCAAAGCACCCTACTTCTCAAAGCTCCCAATTTCGCGAAGCTCGACAAGCCTTCACGAAGCTCCTGCCTTTTCACGAAGCTCACTCGCGAAGCACCCTCGCGAAGCACTCTCGCGATGCTCAAGACGTCGCAAATCAACGACCCTCGCGAATCTTAGTAAGCCAACGCGGAGCTCACAGGTTTCGCGGAGCTACAATAGCCACCGCGAAGCACCTCTTTCGCGAAGCACACTGGCTCCGCAAACCACCTTCGCAAAACGAGAGCAAATGATCTTCTCTGAAAAATCTCTCTACTTCGCTCGAAGGGGTCGGCCTCTATTTATAGTCGATTCCATCGACCCTCGTCCCTTCCACGCGAAGTCAACGCCACGTCATCTCAAATCACGAAGCTCCAAAGAATCTGCCGAAATTCTGTCCAAATCGCGAAGCTCCATGGAAATTTTCCGTTCGCGGAGCTTGACGTACTCACGAAGAATCACCGTCAACATACCTTCACGACTTCGCCGTGAAGATCCCTCGCGAATCCCAACATTCCTTCGAGCCTTCGCCGCGAAGCTCCCTCGCAATGCCCTTCAACGCCGCGATGCGCTTCAGCCTCTGCCGTTCGCGAAGCTTGACGTAATCGCGAATCATCACCGCCTCCATTCTTCTGGTCTTCGCGATTTCCAAACCATGCATCCTATCTTCGCGAAATTCATGCCTTTTCCATATTAAAATATGATCTTCATGGAAATCCACTTTTTGTGATGCTCACCAAACTCCAAATTTTGGACCCCAAAAATTTGGCAAACACTGGGAAACGGCACCACCTTGTACTTCTCTTTTGTACCGCCTCCATATCGTCCATTCCTTTTTCATCGTTCTTTGTCAACAAGTATTTTCAACAACTTCTTGGGAACTCGACAAATATCCATGAAAACCTTCTTTGTCAACAAACACAATCAACCCAAAAATATTTCAATGTTACCTTGATGGATTTTTGCCCAACCCATATGTGGGATGTATAAAGGATGGATTTAATGATATTATATATGATATTATACTAGAATTATAATATATCTATGTATAATTATGTTTTAATTCCATTAAAATAAGAAATAGAAATGAAAGTAGCGTTCATGCGTACGTACGGCTTACTGTCTCCATGATGGTGCATTTCATTTATTACCTCCAAATGTTATGTACTATCATAAATACATGTATATGATAAATATATATGATATATATGATATCTAAATCATTAATATAATTCTGGATATAATGAATGTTTGACTATGTGAACAACTTGTAATTATAAGAAGTCCATTTTTTACTCAAGTACCAAATATCAACAAAACGAATGTTATTAACTTAAATTATTACATAATGTTTAAAACATGGTAATAAGTGATATAAAAAGAATAATAAACTTGAAAAATGTTTTTAATAAATTATAAATTAACTTTATTTTATTATTTAGGAAGAACAATGAACAAACGATTCAAGTTGGACACGAGGTAAGGAATTTCTTATCTCACTTTCAATTTCGTGAGATTTCTGTTGTTCGCCACTAATTTATTTCATGTGGTGTATTGTGTACTTCCATTTGATATATATTATCATGATTATTTTTATATTCATGTTATTCTATGAATCATTTTGTGTTTATTAACTCTTTTTCATACAACTTGGTTGATTACAACATGGTAAGGGTTTCTTATCTCACTTTTAATTTCATGAGATTTCCATTGTTAGCCACTTATTTATTGCATGTGGCATATTCTGTACTTACATTTGATATATATTATCATTATTCTCTTTATATTCATGGTATTATGTGATTAATTTGATGGTTATTAACTTTTGGTCATGCGACTTGATTGATTAAAACGTGGTTAGGGGTTTTCATCTCACTTCTTATTCCTGTGAGATTCATGCTATATTTATCACTATTTTCTTTGTGTAGTGTATGGAATGACCATGATTGTACTATTTGTGTAATATAATATCTTTTATGGGTATTTAAATCTTCATCATATGATCCTTCTTTCATGTGTGTATTGTATGGCGTTTGCCATCGGTACCGGGCCCGTGCATTCTTGCATGGGACAGCTAGCCGAGCAGCGACAGGAAGGTGGACGCTGATCGTATTGTTTCTCTACTAGGTTTGGGATATTCCTTTATCTTGAATTGGAGTTTATTTTATCTTCATTATCCTATACCATATAGGAATGTTTATTTTTTATGTCTTTGATGTCGTTCTGGTTTCCCACTTTTTCCTCAAAAGTGCTTTTGAAATAAAAATATAATTTCCAGTCGGTCTTTTAATTTACATCTTCTTATGTTGGGATATGTTCTTATATATCCTTATTGATGTAAATTTTATGTCCATGTGTTGAGATACCCTTTTCTCTCTCATAAATTCATTTTCTGAATTTTAAAGTGATGCCATTAGGCTGTCAAATTTCTGTAATGTAACATCTTCACCCAATTTCCATTATTTGGGTTAAACTTCTACTTATTCATTATGTCATGCTATGAATATGTGTGAATAACCTCTGATTGTTTTACATTTAATATCCACTTATATTGGGTGCATTATTATTTGTTACACATAATTATTTCATCGATTTATCCTTAATCTAATGATATCATCCTTATAAGGGATTTCGTCTCAATTTATATTCCATTGAGACTTTAATGTTGTTATGCACCAATTCACTATTATATGGTGTATATAATTTCCTTATGCATATTATATCATTAATACCTTTATTATCATGATATTATAAAGTTATGATTAAATGTTATTCCTCAATTATTTGTATCCAAGCTTCTCTCATTTTGTTAAAAACTCCTTAACTAAAATATAGTTTTAAATTTTTTAAAGATTTATTCTTCTAAATATTTCTCATTAATTTCCATGTTTTCAAAATGATTTTAAGGATTTTATTTATATGGACATTAATTTTTTAAATGATAATTTATTTAAAAGTTTCAAATTGGTATGGGAACCTTTGATTCAAAAATCTCTTTATTAAATGTTTTAAATGGTTTTGAAAATGGTTTGATAATACATTGATTATGTATATATCTTGAAATGATATGTTGTGATTGCAATGTGGAAATGTTATATTTTTTTATTCTTGTTTTAATTGTTATGAATATGTTATGGTTCTTGGGCATTATTTTTGTATATGGGTGGTTATGTGATAAACCTAGGGTGGGTGATCCCCAGATAGCTCTCTAATGCATTGGGTAACATGATGGAGGTAAACATTAATGTTTCTCCTAAGATATTTAGGGAATATACTATGATGGGTATTCCAAATGTGAATCACTATGTAGTTGTGATAGATGAAATGTAAGTATGTTGTGAAATCCATAAGTTACTTTTATGGTTTATGATTTCTGCATGTTATTCATAAATCTTATGATTTCATGAGGTATGTTACAGTATGGTTTCATTGATTTCTATTTATTGATGGACTGATGTTTTTTTTCATTATTTTATAACCCTTAATGAGCTTTTCATGCACATCCCATGTTTTGGAATGTTTTTCACAGGACATAAATATGAATAGGGTCAAGGATGAGATCAAGGAAAAGTCATGTTGTCTAAAACATGGAACTAGACATGTTTCTTTTTAAGAGTTTTTATTTTATGAAAAAATAGATACTGGGTAGTAGTGTCTACATGTAATATTCAAGTTGTTATGTAAAGTTATGACCTATTTCTCTAAAACTCTAAACCTTAAAAGATCCTCAATGTAAATTATTCATTTAATTCGGGATTATGTAATGTTTAAGGTCGGGTCCTTATAGTGCATGGATCCAAAAAGTGGTATGAGAGTGGTCACATAGTTAATTTATAATTATTTATTTGTCATTGATTTTTTTCATGCATTTTAAATTTCTTTTACTTTAGATCTATTCATTCAGGAAATCTAAACATCATATTACCTTGTTTCATCTTTTCTCTCTCTATCATAACCAATAAACGGGTTAAGATAAAATGAAGAGACATTTGAAAACGCCATATAGAGAAGCCAAAGGTTCAGTTTGGGTAACACAAGCATTCACGACATGTACCCCAATCTACATGTCATGTAACCATGTATCTCTATTGTATCTCACTTTTTCATTGGATAAATATAATAAAATTGGACCAGTCCAATTAAATCGAATCATTGATCCGATAGTAGTGGATCAACACATAAATCTAAACAGGTAGGCACAAGGTTTGAAGAACCACATGCTGAGTAACATGCTTACATGGCATGTAGTCCCCATATCTTTGTTATGGGGAACATGAGGGTCCAAGCATGTTGTGTGTCTCCTACATGACATGGGGACTTACAAAATGTGCAATTTCAAGGCCACATGCCATGTAAAATTATCACACTCCATAAAACTTGTACACATACAGAATAATAAACACATGTATCCCCTAGGCATGTGTCATGGACACGGGCATAAGAGACCACACATTTCATAACAAAGTACACATCATGTAGTCTACTACAAACAATGTGCTTAGTTTTATGCAAAGAGAATATTTAATTATATAATTAAACATATAGACATGTGTTCTATGTGTCATTAATTTGCGGGTAGATACCATGACTTAGAATTTTTTAATATATATTAAATTAATTTCTATTTTAAATTCTAAAACTATAAGTTGTGTATGGTCTTTTCTCATAGTGTACTCTTCATGCATTAAGAACAACACATGAAATGTAATTCACACATGTCCCATGTTTTATTTGTTTGATAGTACACTCCATGTAATTACCTATTATGAAATGTGTGTTTTGTAACATACCAATATTTTATTTTAGGCATGTTATTTAATTTATAATTTTTTCTGGTTTTGATGCGTTGGGGACCTTCGTTGATCTTTAGAACCCTTTTAGTTTTGGTTTATAATGATTCTTAAAGGAAAAATATTTTTTAAAAGTTAATATTTACCCTTATGTAGGGCATGGGGTCTGCATAAGGGTAAGGGACCTCTACCCATATGTAGGAGGTATTTTATAAGGGTAACGTTGAATTTTCAAGGGTTACATAAGGGTAAAACGCTACTATGTAAAGGTAAGGGTGAATCTAACTTGCGTATAGGTAACCTTTAAATTCCAACTGTTATATAAGGGTAGTCTATGTACTATGTATGGAAGGATTTACTACATAATATTAATCCCAACTTTCATAAAGTTGATTAGGATAAACTCTTTGCTTGTGTAAGGGTAGATAATGCCTACATAAAGGTAGATTTGGACCTACGTAAGGGTATCTGTGAGTTTCTTAAGGGTAACCTGTGATGCGTAAAGGTAATATAACTCATGTGTAAGGGTAAACGTTTTCTATGTAAGGTTAATATAGTGTTTTAAAGGCTATGTAAGGGTGCATTAGAGTTTCATAAGGGTAACTCTCTTTTTCTAAAGAGTGCATAAGGGTACCTCAGGGATCGTGTAAGGGTAAACCACCACTGCGTAAGGGTAGGATGGAGTTTCCAAAGGATACATAAGGGTAAAACCCCCTTACCCTTATGTTGAGGCTATGATCTGTGTAAGGGTAAACCATGTTACCCTTAAGCAGTTCCCATTTAATGAAAATTCCATTTTCAACCTAATTTATACTCTTCTTGCTCCAAAACTTCTGTAAAGCCATTTTGAGGATTTAAAAAGATGGAAACCATGGGAATTGATTTATTTTGACTTATTATGGGTTTTAAATCCTATTTTAAAATGATTTTCAACTCTTTTAATTCAATATTCAGTTAAAATGTAAAATTAATTAGTGTTTTAATTTGGGTGTTTTCTTACTGTGAATTAGAGTGCCTGTTGAATTTTTAAAAATACTTGAACCTATTTTATTCAATATTTATTAACCTATTGAGTGTATTTTAGGGTGTATAAATTTTGGATGATAAAATTAAGGGTGCTTTGTTTTCTTACTTTGATTGTGGGTTTGAAACATTCTCCTATTTATTCCTATATATCCCTTATTAGAGATTACTGATATTTTATTTAAGGTATGTGGTTTTAGAAGAAATATCTATTATTTGAAACCATTGATGCCTATATGTATTAAATTGGTTTTCCAATCAATTTATAATTCTTTATTTGATATTTTTATAGATAGTTTTTAAATTTAATGTTGTATGCGATGAAAAATCTTGAAATTGGTTGTTAAAATTTATTGTTAATCTTCACAAAAATATCCTTGAATAGAAATGATGATTTATAAAAGTACTTTTATGAAATGAAGGATAAGATATATTTTATAAATGTAAATGATATGGTTTGATAAGTTTTGATAAATAAAACCATTTGATGTTTGGGTTTTAAATAAAGGGGATGTTTTTTTGATAAAAACTATTTGACATTGGTTTTTTTAAATAAATACATGAGTTTTCAATAAAAAACATTTGATGTTGGTTTTTGAAAGGAAAGGAATTTTTTGAAACCTATACTTGGGTATAATTTGAAATTATTATTTGAATGACTTGTGAAGGATTGAAATGAAAATAAATACCCAAGAATTTTTATGATTACTATGATGCACATGAGATCCTTTTTAGTTAGGAAGGGTTTATGCACACTTCACACAATTTGGTGATGACCGAAACATTAAACTACCTGAGGGTATAGATTCATTCTTTGGTTATGTATTCATATTCCCCCTAAGCTTGAGTTTGGGGATGTATTCATATATAGAGTTGTAACTCATCGATATTGTGAGAACCTCGTAACTTGAATCTACTAACTAATCCTATAGGATTATATTCATGGTGAAATGTTTTATAATGATCTTACAGGACAATGTTATGAAATTTTTTACTCATGTAAATTTTGATAGAAACAATTGTTCATTCCTCTTTTGATAAAATGTTATATTCATGCCTATTTTGATGGAAATGTTCTTATATTCCTACTTTTCACTAGTATTTGAAATGTTTTTGAAAACATGCTTTGTTATGAATTGTGAAAATGTTTCAATGACATGTCTTATTTAAAATTAAGCATAATTTGTTTATTTGATATGAACTTATTATGAAATGATACATAAAATCCTACTGGTATTTGTAGCACACACCCTACCTTTTCCTTTAGGCGTTGGTAGATGTTCTTATTCTAGGTCCTGGGAAAGGGAAGGAACCACTCAAAGGTGGTGGGTGTACCTAACTTACGGGACCTTTGGTAGTTGGAACCACTTTATTGAGTTTTATATCCACATATTTTGATATGTTAGACTAGTTTTTTTAGATTTTTGTAGCTCCTCGACCCAAATTGTCACTCGAATAGTGCAACAGGTCGAGTGCCACTAGGACTTAAGTGTGCCTCCCCAAAATCCAAAGGCTTTTGACTAGAAATGAGGGTGTAAAGAGGTGATATTGGGGATACTATACCCTCTGGAGATGATATACTAATGGTATATATAAATATAAAGCAGCAGAAATAAAGACCATAACGATAGACTCAAACTAGTAACCCACCCATGGCGGAAGTAATTACAAAAATAGACAATATAAGAAGCATAACTAAACAACAACAAAAGAATAAATAAACAATTCACCATGCCATTTTTAGCTACTAAAAAAGAATTCATCCAATATAGGTAATACACTACAATAACAGAAAAGGGTCTCCCAAGTCTGGCCATCAATATATACATATAAGTAGCATATTGATACAAAAAGGAAACAAAATAGAAGATCCAACTGAGGAGAGAACCAATGGTCCCTTGAATTCCATCCCATTCCAAACAGCCACTAAGATTCAGCTCCTAAACCTGGGCATTTACCTAAATGTAAAAGCATAAAGTCTATATGTGTCCTGAAGGGCCCATGTATGGTGTGAGAATGAGTCTCAATAGGGTACCAACCATGTGTTCATACCTTATATTTGTGATCTAGAAGGTGTTTAATATAATAAATAAAGTAGTTTCACATTCATATAATAAACACAATATTTTTTGGTGCTCAATAACCACCCAAAAGCTATCACCTTCTTCGTACAATGTCAGATGGCTGAAGCAGAGAGGATCCTTAACCCATGGCCTAAGGCATCCCCTAATGTCAAATAGCCACAGGTTAATCCTCAGGTTCCACCTCCAAATTTCACTTGACACCTCATTCCATTAACCAAGTAACCAATTTCCCTAAGGTATGCCTAATCAAGAATACATTCCCTCAGACCCCTACTCGAAATCACCAGTCGGCTCAAAGCTCAATGTTTGGAGGTATAATGATATATGTACTCAAACAATAACTACCATCAGATATACATCCAAATTTTTTAGTCACATCGATGCCCATCCTCTTAAATGATTCATGGACCACTGGACTCAGCCATGAAGAGCCTCAACCCCCAACTGACAGCCTCAACGCTATCATTTGATAGATCCTCACCATCCTCATGGATTTCTATAGTAAGCACCCCCAACCTCTTACCTAATCCACAACTATTGAGGGAATCTACCCAAATGAGTGGTCAAAACCACATCATCACTGAGTCAACCTACACATGCATGAATCCAAATGGAACTTTGGCCAACATGGGTGAGTGGCATCACTAATTTAGAACCCAAGCCACATCAAGTCAGGCACCTCATGCCCCTGTGACCACATCGCTCAATATGATGTCCATGACATCCCATATCACACAATCCTTTCTCATAACTTGATGACTTAACACGTCATCTCATGATTGATCCTCCCAACCAATGGTCAACACCACCCAAATGCCTCGGGCCAAGTCCATCCTAACGATCACATCACCTCAAATAGATAGCCATCGTCATCTCAATCCTCAGGCCATACCCGTCATGATCCCATATATCTGAGAAGAAATTCATATATATATATATTCACTTTAATAAACAATTAAATACAATACAATAAAATCAATTGAATTTAATTGAGCAACTCAATTTAAAGAAAACTAATCAATTCCATAAACAAAAAATGCCCCAGCCCAAATGACCAAGGTCATATCCCCTCACATAGATAAACCCTTTTTAGTATCATGCAAGCATGCCCATTAGAATATCACAAGGTTCAATTTAATTTATTAAAAGTGATGATTAAATTAATTTTGTCTCACTCGGTCAACATAATGGAATTCTCAAAATAGAACCCCCTGTAACACTCATGAAATCACAAAGAAAAGAATGCACCACCTACCTCATACTCATAGACATGGGCGCTTCTGATATTATCCTCTAACTCTGACTGATTTGGAAGAAATAAAAAATTTAGATGAACAACCTAAAAATATGGAAAAATGAATCAAATATATTTAGTGGTCCATGAGGTGAGAGCAAAGAAGAAATGGTGCAAGAGAGAGGAGAGGCTTATCGAGATGAATCCAACGCTAAAAACAGATTGAAGAACGGAACTCAGATGAGGGAGAGGGATCAAAATCCAAGGAGATGAGGAAAAGGTGAAACCCTCCTACTATATGTATGAAAAGGAGAAGAAACAAAGGAGGAATAAGGATAAAAGGGGTAAGGGTAAAAAGCTAAATTCACACCTTTAATGATCCACACAGTTAGCTCACACAGTTTTCCAAACTGTATGTGGATCCTACTACTTAGGATCCAAGATCTGCATGGTTAACCCATATAGTTAGTCCTAACCATGTGTAAACTGAGCATGCTATAGTGTGAGGCTACTTCCCAAATGACACTAACTATGTGGATTGGGAACATTTTTCCCTAACCATGTAAAAGCCCTGTGAATTCCCCCTGTAAAAACTGCATAGGTTCATGCACAAACGTGTTCCTCATCTCACAAGGTTTAACAAACCATTCTTAGTAAAAAATGAGGGTGTGCAGTTTTCACTAAGAGGTTGCACGGTTAAATCTAATAATGTGTCTCATCCTACACTTCTCTAAAGATGGGTATTTGCGCCTTTGACGCACCCAAAACCCCTTTGAACACCTGTAAAAATGGTCAATCCTTAAACCATGACTAAAAAAATTATTTGGGTCAATGAAAAACTCATAATTAAGTTCTGAAGATTGAAAAATAAAAAGTTCTACCCACCAAACTCGAAAATTCAAAACGGGTGAGGATTTTGACCCGCTTCAAATACCATGGATGTTAAACTATCCCCACCTTAATATAGCTTATCCTAGATCTCTAAAACAAAACTCAAATATGGTACCGAATATACACACCCTATCAAAATAAACCCAAACTACCCCGACCAAAAAGGGAATAGGTCAACCACACAAAGGGGGGCTCCCCACATTAGGAGTTACCCACCGTGATCGCATCCCAAACCAAAAAACAAATCAAAATGATGGTCTATCGACTATCCCAGGACTTAAGTCCTACCATGATGCGTCATCACTCCTACACCTCATTAGTTGCTCCCGTGTCATAATCAACACCTATCATAATTCCACACTACATCAGTTCATGCCTTATGCCCATGCCATACATGGAACCTATGAGGTCCCTCATATCAACAGATAATCAAAAGTCCTAGTTCCTCACACCTTATTCAAGTCCTACATCACAATGATTCCCAAATGCCAATGCACCTAAATTAACTCACATCACCTTGATTCATTTATGCCAACACACCTCAATAATCATGCATCCAATGATGCTCACATATAAAACCTAGTTCCAAGCACCTCACACACACACACACACACACATATATATAATTCATCTGGCCCAATTACAACCTACTAACCAACATCTGTTTAGTCTATGCATATAACCTATGCACCTCGTGAACCTAAAACTGACATGTCTAAAAAGGTCATGTCAAAGAAAAACAAAAAAGGGAAATCGAGTCATTCCCATGGCATACCTCCAACCGTTACTAGATCATGATCCTTCTTTGACCCTGGTAGCTCCATGACATGCACCTGGCTTGAAGACCAACTGCCTGAATCCTAAGCTCCCTATGGTACTTCCCCAACCACCAGCCACTAGCCCCACTACTGGGCCCCACTATCTCTTCCATGACCTCTGCATGTAGTTGAAACTCTTCCACCATCACCTAGTACCATTTTAGGTCCAATATCATATCCCCAATTCTGCCCTAATCCTTGAATGTCGGCTATTAAGAGGGATTCCTACAGAACCTCTCGAGATGCCCGATTTTCCACATGCCTGACACTCCTTTGAAGGAAGCTCACACTAAGTCTAAACATGTCTTGTATTCTCACACTTAAAGCACACTATAGACAACCAATTATGTGGTCGTCAGGATGAGTCCTTGACCTGAATGACCTATTGGAATTCATCCTAGCCTCACTTCCTACTATCTGAAGTGTCACCACTAAAATCACCTAAATCCATCACCTCTCTTAAGTACGACTAATCCATCAAGTTTCCCTCAACTATGAGCACCTAATTCACCACCTTTGAGAATTATTCCAACATAAATATATTCACCTAAACCTGAATGGAATGATGTAAACCATCCTCAAAATGCCTCACCCTTGAGGTGTCGTCGCTCACCATGTTGGGTGAAAAGTGAGACAATTTAATGAACATTGTTGCGTAGTCCATGACAGACATGTCACCCTACTGAAGGCTTAATAAATATCATGATCTCTTTTACCTCATTATCTCTGGGAAGAAGTTCTCAATGAACCTAGCCTCTAAGTCCTTCCAAGACAGTCCCTCATGTCTACCCGCCTGAACCTACATGTCCCACGAACACTTTGCTGGACCTCTAAGTATATTGGTCGCCAGCTTCACCCTCTTCCCTAGATGCATATCTAGCTACTCAAAGATCATATGCATGTACTTGATCCAATTATCAGCCACATGTGGACCACCCTCACCTTGAAAAAGTGGTAGGTTCTTTGAGTGGAACTCTCGAGTCAGATACACCATCGAAAGATCTGATCCATGAGATCCCATGCCAATTCCCTGGATGACATGAACTAGGCTTGCACTGAGCTTATCATCAATCCATGACCCAAAGGATGTTAATTTTAGTGGCTTCCCTACCTAAAATGGATCCTGAGGTAGATCATGTACTTGCATCTCATGATTTTTCTAACCCTCATGGGTCTCTACCTGCTCATGCTCCTAAAACACCATATTATCACCCACCTGACGCTCCATCTGAGTCATCTAGGTGGAAAACCTTTTGAATAATATTACATGTCCAGATAGCCTAAATAACACTCACATATATATTTCACAGATAGGGAAAGTAGTAACAGGAAGCACAACCTCACTACCCTTACCCTTCCCCATTGCATCCATGTCCCATGAAATCCTGACCCCATGGCCTCCTTAACAATCTATACCAAATCCAAGTATCACATATACATCGGGCCACACCCATCCTGAAAAACCATGTTACCTTAATCTGATGACCACATCACCCAAACCAGTGATCAATATCACCCCATACCATCATACTTTCATGATCCTATATTATCCAAGACCATACATAGATATATCACATTTCACAAGGCATTTTATATCACTTTTTTTTATCGTGACATGTGAATATATGTATTTAAATCATCCTATGTTCCTAATCATAAGCATAAACATGCATAATAACACCCCTTTCTATACCGGGACAAGGGTCCAAATCTCCTTCCTTTCCATACCAGTCTAAGGATCACATGTCATAATAGGTAATAATTCAAATTACAAGTTCACCACTCGAGATGGAAATAAAATAAACTATCAAATGATAAAAATAGAATAGAAATTCCTATCCCTAGAAACTTTCTCCTTCCCTCATGTGTGGGGATACAATAACCTAAACATGAGCTTTAAACCTAGTTCTAACAACTTCCTAATCTCCAGTATACTATAACCAAAATAGTAAGACCAAGAAATAGGTAAAAGAAAATCCTATGATACCATTTGAAGAATCCTGATCTGAATTTCCACTCGAATAGAGAAATGGGACAAGTGACACTAGGCCTTAAGCACACCTCCCCGAACAATAAAAGCTGCCAACTAACAGTGAGGGTGTAAAAAGGTGATAGTTCTAGTGATGATATAATAATGGTCTATGTAAATATAAATCAATGGAAAGAAATACCACAATGTTATACTTGAACGAGTAACCCACCCTTGGTAGAAGAAACAAAAAAATAGACAGTAGTTTAATCATAACTAAACAAAAGTAGAAGAATAAATAAACAATTCAACATACCATTTGTAGCTACTAAAAAAACATCCATCCAATATAGGCCATACACTACAATAACAGAAAAAGGGTCACCCATGGACGACCATTAGTATATACATATAATTAGAATGATGATACAAAAAAGAACAAAACAGAAGCTCTAGATGAGGAAAGAACCATTGGTCCCTTTCCTTCTATCCCATTCCAAATAAACATTAAGATCCAAGTCCTGAACTCAAGCCTTTACCAAAATAAAAAAGAATAAAGTTTACACACATCTGGAAGGGCCCATCTAGGGTGTGAGAATGATTCTTAGTAGGGTACCACCCATGTATGCATACCTTAAATTTGTGATCTCGTAGGTGTGTACTAAAATAAAAAAAATTATTAGTATGTTCATATAATAAACACAAGCTTACCTAGTGATCAACATCCACCAAGAAGCTATTAACTGCTTCAGCCAATGATAGAAGGCTGAAGATGAGAGGATCCTTATCCCATGGACCAATCCATCCCTTGATTTGAAAAATACCTAGGTTAACCCTCGGGTTCCACCTCCAAATGTCACCTAGAACCTCATGAAATCAACTAAGTAACCGATGTCCCAAGGGCATGCCCAATCAAGAATCTGGTCCCACTAACCCCTACTCGAAAGCACCTTTCGACTCGAAGCCCGATGTCCATAGGTACAATGATATCTTTCCTCAAAAAATAATCAACATATTATCTATAACTAATGTCCCAACTCATGATGATTCGCATCCTTCGAAATGAGTCCTGGCCTATTGGCCTTAGTCACGGTGAGTCTCAACCCCCAACTGACAGCCTCAATGCTATCATCTGATGGCTCCTCACCATCCATGTGGATTTCTATGGAAAGAACCCACAACCTATTACTTAAGACACAAATACTAGGTGACTCTACCCACATGAGTTTCCAAAACCACCTCATCACCGAGTCAACTTGTGTGCACACAACTCCAAATGGCACTTTGGCCAACATGGGTGAGCGATATCACCAATTTAGAACCTAAGCCACACCAAGCCTGATGCCTATTACCCCTATGACCACATCGATCAATCTGATTCCCATTCCATCCCATATAAAAAAATCCTCTCTTGTAACTTAATGGAATATTCAGCTCATTTGATGACTGATTCTCCCAATCGATTTTCAACACCACCCAAATGCCTCGAGCCAAGCCTGACATGATGATCACATCGCCTCAAATAGATATCCATCTCCATTTCAATTCCTGGGCCATGTCCGTCATGATCCTTTAGATTTCAGAAGAAATTCATATATATATAAAGTAATTCAATTTAATAAACAATTCAATTCAACACAATCAACTCAATTTAATTGAATTGAGAAACTCATTTTAAATAAAACCAATCAATTCAAAAAACAAACAATTCCCCAACCTAAACGACCAAGGTATGATCCCCTCACATGACTCAAACTTTTGTAGTATTGTGCAAGAATTCCCATTGGAATCTCACAAGGTTCAATTTAATTTATTAAAATAAATGATTAAATTAATCAGGTATCAATTGGTCAACACAATGGTATGCTCAAAGCGTTACCCCCGTAACACTCACAAAATCACAAATAAAAAAATACATCACCTACCTCATATTCATAGATATAGGAATGTCCAATATTACCCTCTAACTCTAACCGATTTGGAATAAATTGGTGTTTTAGAAAAACAAATTAAAAATAGGTCAAAATGTCTCAAATATATTTAGTCATCTGTAAGGCTAGAGAAAATAAGAAATGAAGCAAAAGAGAGAAGATCCTTGTCGAGAAACCTCCAATGCCGAAAACAATATGAAGAGTGGATCTCAGATGAGGGAGAGATATCAAAATCCAAGGAGAAGAGGAAAAGGATAAACCCTCCTACTGTACATATGTGGAGGAGAATAAATAAGGGAGTAATAAGGATAAAAGGGGGCAAGGGTAATAAGGTAAATCCACACCTTTAATGATATGCATGGTTAGCTCACATGGTTTTCCAAATTGTGTAGCAATCATGTGGTTCCTTATACTTAGGATCCAAGTCCCTCATGGTTAGTCCTAGCCATGTGAAAACCATTCATGCTACAGTGTGAGGTTACTTCCCAAATGTCACTAACTATGTGGTTTGCGCATGATTTTTCCTAACTATGTGAAAGCCATGCGAATTTCCTTTAAAAAAACTATAGAGGTTCACACACTGGCATATGCCTCATCTCCCATAGTTTACCAAATCGTTCTCATTGAAAAATGTGGGTGCACGGTTTGTAGTAAGAGGCCATATGGTTAAATCTAACTATGTGCCTCAGCTTTCACTTCTTTAAAACTAGGCCTTCAGACCTCCGATGCACCCAAAACACTTCCAAACACCCATGAAACTTGTCAATCCTTAAACCATGACTAAAAAAATGTTTTTGGTTAATGAAAAACTTGTAATTAAGTTCAAATATTGAAAAATAAAAAGGTCTACCCACCAAACTCAAAAATTCAAAACAGGTGAGGATTTTGACCCACTCTAAATACTTGGGATGTTAGAACATTTTTCAATATTTTTATGGATCCTTTACTTTCATGGAGTGTTTTTAATACTGATTATTTTATTGATTCTTATCAAATGTACTACATTTTCTTATAACTATTATGTTGAAGTCATTCCCTCCTTTTTGTATTAATGTTATCATGCTTTTCGCCTACCCGTAGGGATTCAGAACTCCCTTCAAGTCATGCTAGGGTCGTCTTGGGTACTAGTTAGGTAGGTTATCTGGGTTGGTTCATAAAAAATTTATATCAAAGTTAGATGAGACTCTTCTTTGATGTTTGTATTTAGTTTGGGATTGGATTATCAGGACTTAAGGGGTACTCTAAGAGTGATCTCCTGGATAGATCTCATTAGAACGAGCCTTAAGTTTCTATTGTTTTTTTGGAAAATTTTATTCGATTTAATTTGATGATATGATTCTATAAATTTCTTGGTATTTGATCTATCTTAATTATATCCTTGTTGAAATTCTCTTGAGAAAGTTAATGATATTGTGTCTCTTTACATATGTTTTCCTTGTTACCTATTGATATTGTGTAGTACCATGCCTCCAAGAAGACTTTTGAATAGACTCTAGGAGGTAGATATCAGTGAACCACATCAAGAAAACCCCCTAGTTTATCAGAAAATTGTTGAGGTTGTCATGTGTGCAGTCCATGATTTAGGTTAAGAAGCTTCACAAATTCCTACTCAGATTGAAGAGGTTGTCCCTCGAAGGAATGATAGTGGAGATCATTTCCAAGAGTTTCTTCATCACAAACCCCCCATCATTCCAGGTTACCAAAAATACTCAAAAGTCATAGGATTGGTTGAATAAAGTTAATAATATCTTTGATTTCTTAGTGATTATCGAATCATTTATGGTAAAATTTGATGCTTTTAATCTTTAATGGACTATAAGAATATGGTGAGACTCAATAGTTGAGATTGGGAAGAATGTGTGCTTGGAGTGGAAATACTTTAGGTATATTTTCACATAGAAAATATATCTAGAGTAAATGGTTTTGGCTAAATCTATGAAGTTCCTTAAACATGAGTAAGGTAATAAAACTATGGTGTGGTATTCTAATCTATTTTTTGATCTTGTTCACTCCTTACCTGTAGTGGTATTGAATGAGATGCTGAAATCCAGGATATTTGAGTTGGGTATTTGAGTAAATATTTTATTTTAGGATTTATTAGTGAATATCACCTCATACGGTGATGTTTTGGATAGATCATTGATGGAGGAACTTGACTTGGCTGGGAAGTTAGGGCTAGAGGGAGTTCCTTATATTCTTAGTAGTAGTTTTGGTGGTCCCTTTAAATAGAAAATGAAGTGAGATTTGTCTCATTGTAGAAACCATGGTGGTGGATCTCAAAAACATACCTCCACTAAATCATCTATAATGTTGAGAAAAATCCCACCTACTTTCTTTTAGTGTGGAATATTTGGGCCCTTGAAGCATGCTTGCTCAGAGGAACCAAATAACTATAGATCTCATAGATGCTTAGAAAATTTCAAAAGTTTTTTCTATGTTTTTACTACATGTAGTGGTGCGGGATCATCAATATTGAGAGGATCTATGGTGTAGTTATATTCTTCAATAAAAAATGGGTTCCATCCTTAAGAACTAGGAATGAATCTTTTTCACATAGTGGGTGAGTCTATATTGGAAATTATTGCAAGTCCTGTGACTATAAAGGGTTCCATTACTATTATTTAATATTTAGTGAATGATTTATTTGATAATGGTTCCTCTCATTTCTTTATATCTATCTGTATCATGGAATTGTTAAACTTTCCTATGAAGATCATGCTTTATGTTATGGAGCTTTTTATACCTCTTGAGATGAAGTGATAGTAGGGTATCTAATGACCTTCTTGTACTTTCTCTTTGTTAGAAGTCAAGCTTTCTTGGGGATTTTTGGTTCTAGATATGAAACCTCTAGATTTCATTCTTGGGATTGATTGGATGGCCACTCATAGAGCTCATATCAACCATTATATTTAATGGTTTCCCTTTTCTATCCCCAATGTAGTGAGTTATTTCTTTCATGTAGAATGATACCCAAGGTCAAGTTGAACCAGACCTCCTCTTTTGGAGTTAGTAAAGATGATATCTACGTTTTCCTTTGAACTGAAGCATGAAACTTTAGATGGTAAACTTCATCCACTAGTCATTGAGTTTCCAGATTTTTTTTCATATGAATTTTTCAGTTTCCCACCAGTGAGGGAGGTATATTTTTTCATAGACATGGTACGAGGTACCTAACTTATTTCTATCCACTCTTACCATACGGCACTAGCTAAAGTGATAGATTTGAAAACTCGGTTGGATGATCTATTGTACAAAGGCTTCATTCAACCCAATGTGTCACATTGGGTATCACCCACACTTTTTTCCAAGAAATCTAATGGGACCCTTTGCCTTTGAATTTACAATCGAAATCTCAATTGGTTCATAGTTAATAATATGTATCTATTGACTTGGATTGGTGATTTGTTTGACCAATTGAAAGGGGTGAAATGATTCTAAAAGGTTAATCTTTGATCTTGTTATCACTATCTTAGGATCAAGTAGGATAACATTACTAAGATTACCTTTAGGAGTAGGTATGACCATTAGTAGTACCTTTTTATACCTTTTTCTCTAACCAATGCTCTTGTAATGTTCATGGAATTGATGAACAATATTTTACAGGAATACCTCGGTTCCATTATGGTAGTATTTGTGAAAGAAATATTGATTTACACTAAGACCAATGAGGACTATATATGTCATCTAAAATTAGTACTGGATATATTGAGAAATCAAAAAATTTATGCCAATATTTATAAATACAACTTCTAGACACATAAAGTAAAATTTATGGGACACATGGTTTCCAAACATGGTGTTTTAGTTGATCCTAAGAAGGTGAAAGATGTTATGAACTAGGAGGATCTATGAAATGTATTTTAGATTCATAGTTTATTGGGATTGGAAGATTATTATTTCCATTTTGTGAAGGATTTATCTAAGCTGGATTCTCCAATGGATGCTCTTACTCGGAAGGGAGTAAAGTTTGTTTGGAAATTCAAAATTTCATGCTTCATTTGATGATTTGAAGTGTTGGATGACTTCAAAAAATATTTTGAATATTCTATAATTAGGTCAGAGATATCTGTTTCTATGTAATGCATTGGGATTATGTTTGGTTTGCGTTCTTATATAGGGTGATCATGTGATGGCATATGATTTTTGTTAGCTTCGGTCGCATGAAAATAATTATCCCACACATGATCTTGAACTCACAATTATGATGCATGTTATGAATAGTTGGTGAAATTAACTTATTGGTGAAAGTTTTACCATTGAATCCAATCATAAAATATGGATTTATATCTTATATAAAAAATATTTGAACCTTTGATAGAAATGGTGGGTGGAGTACCGACAATCTGTTAATTTATACATTACCTACACTCATGGTAAGGTAAATGTAATTGATTATGATTTGAGAAGGAAACTTCCATACTAGGCTATGAAATAATCTTCTAATGATTAGAATTTAATGGCCTTCTATTCTCATATGCATTTGGGATTTCGGTAGGATGAGACCGGGATTACTTTGTAAAGTGTTCAGTTCATATCCTCACTCCTTGAAATGATTCTTTGGGAACAACATCTCGCTGAAGAGTTATGGGATATTGGAGAATATTTATATAGTGGTAATACCATTAGTGAGTGGCCTCTATATTGTGAGGGTATCCTATGCTTTTGGAGATGGTTTTTCATTCTTATACCTTTATAAAAGTTCATGATGGGGGATTTATATAATTCACAATGGGTAGTACACCTTGTCACCAAAAAGATGTTTTATGATATAGTGTAACATTTCTAGTGGCCAGGTATGAAATGAGAAATTTCTGATTTTGTTTCCTATTTATATACCCATAGATAGGTTAAGTTCAGGCATCAGAATCCTTTAGGTTTGTTTTATCCCCTTCTAGTGTCGAATTAGAAGTGGGATGAGATTTCAATGGAATTTTTGGTTGAGTTTCTACATACACCTTAAGGAAAGAATGTGATATGGTTGGTGATTGAATGATTGACCAAATTGGGTCACTTTATTATGATTCATGATTCCACTAAATTTGAGGACTTGGTAAATTTGTATGTCCATGATATCATCAGATTTCATAGATTTTTGTTTACTATCAGTTCTGATTGGGATCCTTAGTTTACTTCTTTTTTTTTTGTGAGGCCTCCAAGAGGCGATGAGATCCTATGTAAAGTTGATCATGACATGCCTTCCAAAAATAAATGGTTATATGGAATATACAATTTTAATTCTTGAGGATATTATATATGATTTCATCCTTTACTTTGGTGGAGGTTAGGATAACCACTTCGGACTAGTTAAAGTTTCCTATAATAACAACTATCAATATTCCATCAAGATCGAACCCTTTGATGCTTTGTATGATCGACCATGAAAATCTATTCTTTATTATTAAGGGATTTAGGTGTATTCCCTAGTGGGATCTAGTTTAGTCCATGAGATGACAATAAAGATCCATTTAATTCATCATAGAGTGGTAATAGAACAAAGTCATTAAAAAACCTATGATGATCATAACTTACGCCCTTTGGAGTTTAGAGTTGGTGACCTGGTGTTTCTGAAAATTTCACCATGTCTGGGTCACTGATGGATTAGAATATAGGTAAATTTAACACCAATATACATGGAATTATTTGAGGTTGTGGATCAAATTGATAATTTGGATTATCATTTTTCTTTTCCACCATAGATGACATCAATCCACAATGTGTTTCATGTGTCATAGCTCAGAAAGTATCTCTATGATCCATATCATGTGTTGAGTTGGGAAGATATGGATGTGGAACCTGATTTACCTATGACTAAGAATCTGGTTCAGATAATTGATTCTTATATAAAGGTTCTTCATGGTAAATCCATACCCTTGGTTTGGGTGTTATAAAAACACGGTTCCGATTCACATGATACTTGGGAGTGTGAGGTGCTGATGAGAAAATATTGGTCACATCTCTTTGATATGGAGTCTTCTTGACAGGCTTTTTGGGGGTAGAAAGAATTTATAGTGGGGAGAATTGTAACATATTGATCTTTTCTCTCAGGTTCATTCTTTGATTAATGATTTTTTCTTTAATTTTAAATGTGTTGGGTACTTTCCTTGATCTTTGGAACCCTTTTGGTTTTGGTTTATAATTGTTTAAAGGTTTTTTTTTAATTTAATATTTACCCTTACACAGGGTATGGGTTCTACGTATGGGTAAGGTATAACTACCCATATGTTGGAGGTGTTTCATAAGGGTAACCTTGTATTTTCAAGGATTATGTAAGGGTAAAAACTACTGTGTAAAGGTAATGGTGAAATCCAATACACTGCATCAGGGTGAATCTGACTTGTGTCAAGGTTACCCTTCAATTCCAAGGGTTACGTAAGGGTAGTCTATGCACTATGTAAGGGTGGAATTGGCTTCGTAAGGGTAAAATTTTCTTTCATAAAGGTAATAAAGAGAAACCCTAGTGGTACAAGCTCCTGCTTGGCATCCAAAAGACACGAGATCAAATCTGGGCAGGGGTAAATTTCCGGGGGGGGCTGTAGCAGGGCACTGTAGCAGACTGTAGCAGGGGGCACTGTACACTACGAGAAAACCGCCGTTTAGCGGCGGTTTTTTCACGGCTTTTTTTTAAAACCGCCGCGAAATGCGTTTCGGGCCGGCATTTCACGGCGGTTTTTAAAACCGCCGCGAAATAGCGGCGGTTTCGGTAAAACCTCCGCGAAATGAAATGAAAAAAAATAAAAAAACGTGAGAAACCCCGAAATCACTAAAACGACCATAACTTTTGATCCGGGCGTCCGTTGAAGCACCACGACCAGTCAAATCGAAGCTCATGAAGAGATCTAGAGGCACATATAATCAAAATCGTGAGACGGTCTAAGGTGTGGAAAATATTAGAGTTATAAAAAAGTTGAAAAAAGTTCTCCAACTTCAAACGGACATAACTTTTGCTCTGGGTGTCCGTTTGGGCTCTACCACATATCAAATCGAATCCAGCGAAGAGAGCTACGCACCAATTGAACACAAGCAAGATTCTGTGATGTTTTTCGACCCCAAAAACCCCTCCGAAGGCCTCCAAAACCCCGTTTTCGTCACCGGTGTCCCGTCGAACTTGTCTTCAAACGGACCTAACTTTCGATCCGCGTGTCAGTTCAGCCTAATCCACCTGCCAGATCATAGCTCGTTCCATGAGCTTCAGTTTGACTGGTCGCGGCACCCACATGCACTCCTAGATCATATGTCATGGCCTTTTTAGTGGGTATCGGGTTTGTTATGTTTTTCAATGCCTCGTTTCTAGCACCTGTTCCCCGTCAGCTTTTTTTTAAATGGTCGTAACTTCCGATCCGCCTGTCCATTCGGACTCTTTCATCTTTCAGGTTGAAGATCGTTTCAGGATCTTTGATTTGACAGGTCGCGGATCTAAAACGGACTCTCGGATCTTATGTTATCTTCGTTAATGTGAGCCCAATGTTTTTGTCTCTTTATGACCGTTTTGACGGGTTTTAACGGTAGCTCTATTTATTACTGTTTATTTGGGTTTCCATGACTTGTTATCTTTATCAATGGTTTTTTGTGGGTTATTATGATGATTATGTTGAATTATTAAGGCGTTTTCCAAAGTTGTCACGAGTTTTCATGTGTTCTCATTCTTTCTAATACCTCATTCTTCATATGCTTCTCCATCCTTTTTCATGCATTTTCATGATTTTTCATCACTTATCACGTCTTTTCATACTTTTTCATGTGTTTCCTTTATTATTTATTATTTATTATTTATAATATACTTTTATTTATTTATTATATATTATTTGTAACTGGTTATTTATTATTTATTATTTATTATTTATTATTTATTATTTATATTTATTAATTATTTATGTTTATTTATTATTTATTATTTATTATTTATTATTTATTATTTATTATTTATTAGTTATTTTTTATTTTTTATTTTTTATTTTTTATTATTTATTATTTTTATTTATATTTATTTATTATTTATTATTTATTATTTATTATTTAGTGCTTATTATTTATATTTATTTATCATTTATATTTATTTATTATTTATTATTTATCATTTATTATTTATATTTATTTATTATTTATTATTTATATTTATTTATTATTTATTATTTATATTTATTATTTATTATTTATTATTTATCTTTATTTATTATTTATTATTTGTTATTTATTATTTATTATTTATATTTATATTTATTTATTATTTAATATTTATTATTTATATTTATATTTATTTATTATTTATTATTTATTATTTATTATTTATTATTGATTATTTATTTTTTATTATTTATTATTTATTATTTATCTTTATTTATTATTTATTATTTATTATTTAATATTTATTATTTATATTTATGTTTATTTATTATTTATTATTTATTATTTATTATTTATTATTTATTATTTATTATTTATTATTTATTATTTATTATTTATTATTTGTTATTTATTATTTATTATTTATTATTTGTTATTTATTATTTATTATGTATTATTTATTATTTATTATTTATTATATATTATTTATCTTTATTTATTATTTATTATTTATTATTTATTATTTATTATTTTGTATTTTGTATTTTTTATTTATTATTTACAATTTATTATTTATTATTTATTATTAATTATTTATTATTTATTATTTATCTTTATTTATTATTTATTATTTATTATTTATTATTTATTATTTATTATTTATATTTATATTTATTTATTATTTATTATTTATTATTTATTATTTATTATTTATTATTTATCTTTATTTATTATTTATTATTTATTATTTATTATTTATTATTTATATTTATATTTATTTATTATTTATTATTTATTATTTATTATTTATCTTTATTTATTATTTATTATTTATTATTTATTATTTATCTTTATTTATTATTTATTATTTATTATTTATTATTTATTATTTATTATTTATTATTTATCTTTATTTATTATTTATTATTTGTTATTTCTTATTTATTATTTATATTTATATTTATTTATTATTTATTTATTATTTATTATTTATTATTTATATTTATATTTATTTATTATTTATTATTTATTATTTATTATTTATTATTTATTATTTATTATTTATTATTTATTATTTATTATTTATCTTTATTTATTATTTATTATTTATTATTTATTATTTATTATTTATTATTTATTATTTATTATTTATATTTATATTTATTTATTATTTATTATTTATTATTTATTATTTATTATTTATCTTTATTTATTATTTATTATTTATTATTTATTATTTATCTTTATTTATTATTTATTATTTATTATTTATTATTTATTATTTATTATTTATATTTATATTTATTTATTATTTATTATTTATTATTTATTATTTATTATTTATTATTTATTATTCATTATTTATTATTTATTATTTATTATTTATTATTTATCTTTATTTATTATTTATTATTTGTTATTTATTATTTATTATTTATATTTACATTTATTTATTATTTATTATTTATTATTTATTATTTATTATTTATTATTTATTATTTATCTTTATTTATTATTTATTATTTATTATTTATTATTTATTATTTATTATTACTATTTATTTATTATTTATTATTTATTATTTTTATTTATTATTTATTATTTATATTTATTTATTATTTATATTTATTTATTATTTATTATTTATTATTTATTATTTATATTTATTTATTATTTATTATTTATTATTTATTATTTATATTTATATTTATTTATTATTTATTATCTATTATCTATTATTTATTATTTATTATTTATTATTTATTATTTATTATTTATTATTTATCTTTATTTATTATTTATTATTTATTATTTATTATTTATTATTTAGTATTTATTATTTATTATTTATTATTTATTATTTATGATTTATTATTTATTATTTATTATTTATTATTTATTATTTATTATTTATTATTTATTATTTATTATTTATTATTTATTATTTATTATTTATCTTTTTTTATTATTTATTATTTATTATTTATTATTTATTATTTATTATTTAGTATTTATTATTTATTATTTATTATTTATTATTTATGATTTATTATTTATTATTTATTATTTATTATTTATTATTTATTATTTATTATTTATTATTTATCTTTATTCTTTATTTTTTATTTTTTATTTTTTATTTTTTATTTTTTATTTATTATTTATATTTATTTATTATTTATTATTTATTATTTATTATTTACTATTTATTATTTATATTTATTTATTATTTATTATTTATTATTTATTATTTATTATTTATTATTTATTATTTATTATTTATTATTTATTATTTATTATTTATTATTTATGTTTATTTATTATTTATTATTTATTATTTATTATTTATTATTTATATTTATTTATTATTTAGATTTATTTATTATTTTTTATTTATATTTTTTATTTATTATTTATGATTTATTATTTATTATTTATTATTTATTATTTATTATTTATATTTATATTTATTTATTATTTATTATTTATTATTTATTATTTATTATTTATTATTTATTATTTATCTTTATTTATTATTTATTATTTATTATTTATTATTTAGTATTTATTATTTATTGTTTATGATTTATTATTTATTATTTATTATTTATTATTTATTATTTATTATTTATTATTTATTATATATTATTTATTATTTATTAATTATTATTTATCTTTATTTATTATTTATTATTTATTATTTATTATTTATTATTTATTATTTATTATTTATTATTTATTATTTATTATTTTTTATTTATCTTTATTTTTTATTTTTTATTTTTTATTTTTTATTTATTATTTATTATTTATATTTATTTATTATTTATTATTTATTATTTATTATTTACTATTTATTATTTATATTTATTTATTATTTATTATTTATTATTTATTATTTATTATTTATTATTTATTATTTATTATTTATTATTTATTATTTATTATTTATCTTTATTTATTATTTATTATTTATTATTTATATTTATTTATTATTTAGATTTATTTATTATTTATTATTTATATTTATTATTTATTTATTTATTATTTATTTATTATTTATTTATTATTTATTATATTTATTTATTATTTATATTTATTTATTATTTATTATTTATATTTATTATTTATTATTTATTATTTATTATTTATTATTTATTATTTATTATTTATTATTTATTATTTATTATTTATTATTCGTTATTCGTTATTTATTATTTATTATTTATTATTTATTATTTATTATTTATTATTTATTATTTATTATTTATTATTATCGAGTTTATATCTATTATTTATGTATTATTTGGTTTTTCAATTAAAATATATAATTATATTAATTTCTGTTTATTAACCACATGGCGAGTTTGCTGGAGTGGTAAAGTCTTTGGAAAATATGCAAGAGGTTAGGGGTTCAAATCTCACGAGACGCAGAATTTATTTATATTGCATGGGCATGCATGTGCATGTGCATGGATAAATAAAGTAAATAAAATAATATGATTTAAATAAATAAATAAATAAATAAATACGAAATAAAATAAATAATAAATAAATACGAAATAAAAAAAATAAATAATAAATACGAAATAAAATAAATAAAATAAATAAAATAAATACGAAATAAAATAAATAAAATAAAGATATACGAAAAATAAATAAATAAATATATATATATATAATTAAAAAAATTAAAATAAAAAAATAAACCGCCGCTGAATCATTTAGCGGCGGTTTAAACCGCCGCTAAAAACTGCCGCGAAACGTTCTGCGACGGTTTTGAAAACCGCCGCGTATAGTTTCCCGACGCACGATTTAGCGGCGGTTTTTGAAAACCGCCGCCAATCAATTTAGCGGCGGTTTAAACCGCCGCGAAACGAAAAAAACCGCCGCTAAATGCCTTTTTTGGCGTAGTGGTAGTAGTACTGTAGCAGGGTACTGTAGCAGTGCTGTAGCAGCTGTGGACTGTAGCAATGGTGACACTGTAGCGGCGGAGGGACTGTAGCAGGTACTGTAGCGGCGACAATTACTGTAGCAGGTACTGTAGCAGCGCGGATACTATAGCAGTACTGTTCACCGAGGGGTCCTTTGGACTAAAAAATGGGCTTTCAAGCCTTGTATTCAGGCCACTTGGCCTTGGGCCTTCAGGATATATAATGGGTCACCCTCTACCCAGTCTAAAGAGGTCTTTGCTTTAAATAATAAATTGAGGCTTCGGCCCCAACCTTTTAAAAAAAACCTATTCTCACATAATGGTAAATCTTACCTACATAAAGGTAGCTCTAGGACTATGTAGGGGTATCCATGAGTTAGGTAAGGCTAACCAGTGATGTGAAAATGTAATCTAACCTATGCATAAGGGTAAATTTACTTTATGGAAGGTTAATACAATTTTTTAAAGGCTATGTAGGGGTATATTAGAGTTTTGTAAGGGTAACTCCATTTTTTCTAAAGGGTGTATAATGGTACCTCATGGGTCATGTAAGGGTAAGTCGCTACTATGTAAGGGTAGGATGAAGTTTCCAAAGGATTAATAAGGTTAAAAAACTCTTACCCTTACACGGAGGCTGTAAGATGTGTAAGGGTAAACCATGTTACCCTCACATAGTTCCCATTTTATGAAAAAACATTTTTTATCCAATTTCTATTCTTATTTATTATGAACGCCTTTAATGCCATTTTGAGGATTTAAAAAGCTAGGAAAAATGGGAATTGATTTCTTTTGACCTGTTAAGGTTTTTATCTCCTATTTAAATTATTTTAAACCTTCAACATTCAATATTTGGTTGAAAATGAAAAAATAATTAGTGTTTTAATTTTAGGGTTTTCTTGTTGTGAACCAGAGTGCCTGTGGTATTTTTAAAAATAACAAAACTTGTGTTCTTATATTTTTTTACCCTCTTGAGTAGGTTTTAGGGTGTCCAACTACTTGGTGATTGACTAAAGGGTGTTTCTATGCCTTCCTTTGATTGTGGGGTGTGTACCTTCTTCTTGTTTCTTCCTACAAAACCTATGTTAGGTTTTTTTTATATTTTATTTAAGGTAGATGGTTTTGGAAGCAATAAATATTAATTAAACCCTTTAATTATTACATGTATTAAATTTCTTTTCTAATAAATTTATAAATATTTATTTGATATTTCGATAGATGGCTTTTGAAATTTCATGGTGTTTATGATGAAAACCCTTGACAGTGGCTATTAAAATTTCTTATTAATTTTCATAAAAATGTAATTGAATAGAAATGATGATTTATAGAATAAATTTTATGAAATTAATGGTATGATATATTTTATAAATTAAAATGAGACGATTTAGTGATTTTTGATAAATAAATCCATTTGATTTTTAGTTTTTAAATAATGGTCTAGAGTTTTTATAAGAATAATTTGACATTGGTTTTTAAATAAAGACATGAGTTTTCAATAAAAAAAATTTGATGTTGGTTTTTGAAGCATGTTTTGGAACCTGTACTTGGGGAAAAATTGAAATGATTATTTGAAAAAATTATGAATGATTGAAATGAAAATATATCCCTAAGAATTTTTATGATTACTCTGACCCACATGAGATGCTTATTGCGATTTTATGATGAATATAGAATTAAACTATTAGAGGGAAGGGTTTCATTATTTGGGGATGTATTCCTATTCCTCTTAGGCTTGAGTCTAGGGATGTGTGCACACCTAGAGCCATAACTCTTTGAGACTCTAAGAACCTTGTAACTTGAATCTACTAACTAATACCTTTGGCTTATATACATGGTACAATATTTGAAAATGATATTATATGCTAATGATATGATATTTTTTTCTCATGTCGGTTTTGATAGAAAAAATTGTTTATGACTCTTTTGATAAAATGTTATATTCATGCATGCTTTTATAAAAATGCTCTTCTATACTGACTTTATACCAATATTTGAATTTTTTTAAAGCATGTTTTGTTTTGAATTTTGAAAATGTTTTCATTAAATTTATTATTTAAAATTTAGAATAATTGGTTTATTTGATATGGATTTATTATGAAATTATTGGTGCAATTCTACCGGGCTTTATAGCTCACACCCTAACTTTTCCTTCAGGAATTTTCATATTTTATTATACCAGGTCCAGGGAAATGGAATAAACCACTCAAACGTGGTCGGTGTACCTAACTTGAGGGACCTTTGGGAGCTGGAATCACTTGATGGAGTTTGTGATCCACCTATTTTGAAATGTTAGAATAACTATTTTTTATACTTTTTTCAAGATGTTTGTGGAACCTTTACTCATGTCGAGTGTTTTTTATACTGACTATTTTATGGATTCTTATCTATTGCATTAATTTTTCTTGTAACTCTTATGGTTAAATCATTCCCTCCTTCATATATTGATGTCATGGAACTTTTATCCATCCCATAGGGATTTGGAACTCCCTTTGGGTCATTTCAGGGTTGGCTTGTGTACCGTATAGGCTGGTTATCCAAGTTGGTTTATGAAATGTTTTATACTAAGGGAATGCACAAGAATAAGGATCATGCCAGGTAGTTTGTACAAACACATGTTTTTTACTCTAACTACACTTGTGTACTTTATATTAATTTTAAATAAAATTAATTAATTTAATTTGTTTAAAATTATGGACGATATTAATTCAAGTATTCATAGATGGTATTAAGATAAATTGAATTAATTAGATTAATTCAGGGAATTTTATCTTAATTAAAAGAATGAATCAAAGTAATTTATAACTATATTTAAAATTTATGGTCATTGAATGTTGTGTATATGATCATGATATTAGACTAGACCTGTGTATGTGAATGTTTTTCTTTTGATTTATTATTATTAAATTTAAATGATGGCATTTGTGTCATCCCCTATCCTTATCATGTAAGGGTCTACATGCCCATGGTTTCTTTTATGAAATACAACTTTATCCAATCCATTAGATACCATCACCTATGTGTTAGTAAAATATTATTTAAGGATGAAGCTTCCTAGAGAAAGGAGACACTAAGATTCTTAGACCTGTGGTGAAACCAATCAAGCTGATACATAAGATCTGAGGAGGAATGATGAAACATAAACCAAGCTAGGGTTCAAGGTTTTTCCCCTAGGGATGAGGGTTAGTTTATCTTCCTTTAAATAAACTAACCATTAGAGAATATCATGATCATGCCAATTATATTTATTTACATTACTTTTATGGTTTATTATTTATGTTTGTAGATAATACACAATAACTTCATAAATGAATTAACAAGAATTCAAGATGGAATAAAATAAAACTGTGTTATGCATAAATGTTATCAAACATGGTTCATTACTTAAGTAAAATCCACTTAATATTAACAGGGCATGTGATAAGATAAAATGGGATTTTATGCATAAGGATAAAAATCAATCAACTAAAATATTAAGTCAATATAGCCATCCTATACTTAAGTTAGAATCAAACCCATAGTTTAAAGTGTTTTACTGACCTAGGTTGGGGTTCTTTCAATTATCATGTAACTTTTGGCTTGAAGTTTTAGGTTGAATTAACTTGGTCCACCTCAAGGTTTGATTTACCAAGCATGACTTGGTGTAACTGAGAGTCAAGGGTTGAGTAAATATTTATCCAAGATTTCAGAATCGGGGTGGGAGTCCATTCAATAGATCAAGAAACTGTGAGTTATGCCTACCTAAAACCCTTCAATTAACATTTCATACCCATGCCTGGATTATGAGAAGAGAATACAGATCATTGCAACTAGAATATCTATGCAACTGGATATTCCAAAACTAATGGTGAGGGATATTAGGTTTTGATAAAATAGTAGGATATTAATATAATTTAAGAAAATTTATTAATCTAATTTGGTAATTAAGGAAATTATTAATTATCTTCTCTTAATTTATGTAGAAATGGAAACCCACATGAATTCAAAAATATCACTATGATCCATACTATATATGGTTAACCTTCTCGCTAGCATGAATTTAAAATAATGTTATATGTGATTATGTGTTATACTATTCCATGAATGGGAATTATACATGATATAAACCCCACTTCTTGAGTCAATTGTAAAAGAGGCTTGTGAGGAAGATGTATCACTCTACCTAAAACATGTTCATAATGCAATAGATTACCAATGTTTCATGTTATCCTCCCTACCTAGTGATATTATAAAGAACTATGGGGATATGGATTCATATAACATCATTTATCACCTTCATTATCTCTATCAAAAGGAGAGACAAGAGAGGTATGAGATCTCAAATTAACTGTTCACATGTAAGATTGGAGATTCAGTGCCAATTGTGCCTCTTTTAGTCAAGATTATTAGCAACAAATAATAGTAATACATCTTTAGGTTTATGATCCATGATGATTTGCACATATATATCATTCTTTCCACACTACCAAAAACCTTATCCAGATTCATTATAAATTATAATATGAGAAATTATGAGAATACTATTTTAGATCTTCTTAATCTCATTCACCAAGTTGATAAATACATGGGGTGTGACAAACCCATGGTCCTTATAGTGATTAATAAAAGGAAAGACAAGGAAAAATTTACAAATACTAATTCTAATTTTAATGATCCAAAGTATCGTCCTTCCAAGAAGAAGAATATACAACAACAGGCAAAGGAATAAAATGTATTGTTTTTTTCATGTGGCAAGAAAGTCCATTGGAATCAGAATTTCACCCAGTCAAAGAAGAAAGGGTAAAATTCAGGTACATTATTTATTGATATTAATCTTTCTATATCTACAAGTTGGGTGTTTGATACTACATTTTGTGCTCACATTTGTATCCAAATACATAAATCATGTAGATTTTGGAAGGTTTCCAGGGGTGAGGTGGATCTACGGACTGCCAATAGAGTGAGGCTAGCTAATCTACCCATTGGATACTAACACCTCATGTTTTCAACATGATTTATTTTAGTGTTAATGAATTGTCATTATGTTCCTAGTGTTACCAAGAACATCATTTCCATTTATTATTTCTATATGGATGGATTTATTTTTAGTTTTAGAAATATGAGGTGTTACTTTTATAAATTTAACATATGTTATGGTATGAAACAACTGAATAATAGTATTTATGTATTAAATTAGAAAAACCAAATATTTTAAATTAATAATTAATCAAATTAACATGACTCATTTCACACCCAATTGTGGAATCACCACCTTGGTCACGTAAATAAGAAGAATTTGAAATTTTTTATATCAAGATGGTTATTTTGATTCTTTTGATATTAAACCAATTGAAATATGTGGTTCTCATTTACAAGGTAATATAACCAAACCTCAATTTTGTGGTCAAGGTGAAAGGGCCACAAATCTTCTAGAATTTGTATATACTGATATGTACGGACCTTTTCAAGTAGAATCTATAGGTGGATTCTCATACTTTATTACTTTTATTGGAGACTTGGGTAGGTACAACTACATCTAATCAATGAGGTATAAGTCTAAATCATTTAATAATTTTATTGAATTTAAGAATGAATTTGAGAATCATCTTGGTAAGAATATAAATAATCTTCGATTAGATCGAGATGGTGAATATATTTTACAAGAGTTTATCAATTTTCTATCAGAGTATATGATTTTATCTCAACTCACTCCACCTTATACACCACAGTGGAATGGTATTATTGAATTGTGTAACAATACTTTAATGGGAATGGTAAGGTAAAATATGAGCCTTGATGTTGCCTATGTTTTGAGCATGGTATAAAAATTTCAAGAAGATCCAGGGTAACAACATTGGACTGTTGTTAATACTTTACTTAAGTATTTGAGGAAAAATAAGGATATGTTCTTAGAGTATGGAGGAGATGAAGAGATAATAATTAGGGCTTATACATATTCTAGATTTTAGATAGATCAGAATGATTTGAATTCATAGTCAGGATATGTATTTTGTCTCAATGGAGGATCCATGAGATTGAAGAGTTCAAAGAAGCTATCTGTTTCCAATTCTATAGTGGAGTCTGAGTATATTTTGGATTCTGATATAGCCAAGGAAGAATTTTGGATTTGTAACTTTTTTCAAAAGATTTATGTTGTTTCTAGAAGTCAATACCCTTATATTTTACTGTTATAATACTGTAACGATGGATTTTTTCAAAGAGCTAAGGTCACATTAAAGGAAAAAAATATACTTCATAAGTTTTATCTCTTGATGATTTTTTCTCAATGAGGTGAACTTATAGTTAGTATAGAAACCATAGAGGAAAACATGGTGGGACCCTTGATTAAGGCTCTATCTCATTATATTCATGAGTATCACGTGAGAGTTAGTGAGATTAAGGGTGTTAACAGTTGGATCTAGTGCAAGTGGAAGTATGTTGGAGTTAGTTCCCTATAAAAAAATTATATGTATGTGATGATTTATTATATTCATATTATTTTTCTTATCACATAATTATTGTTATTATTCATTATGTAGTATGTGATAATGTCCTAAGAATATACGCCGTACTGAAAGGTCATAACATTTCTCCACTATGATGAGAACTTGGAGGTGTTATGGCAGTATTCATTTATAATTATACTATCACCAAATGATATTTTATGATGGAACATGGATGATATATACTATCAAGGGAAGGATGGTGTTCACCCTTGGTAATCTAAAAAATATGAGGTTATGATAATGGACTCATCAATAGAAAATTCACATTCTACGTGTCATTGAATGTTCCTATCTACGAACATGTGTATTGGTCCTTAAACTTCAAGATTATCATTAATGAATATCATGAGTCACATAATTTGGTGTATTAACGAAAACCATGATGATATATGCTCACAAAAAAGTAGGATAAATTGGGTGTGTCTTGATTGATATTCCATTAATGGATAATGAGACAAAGGATTTACCCCTCTTGTCCCTTGATAAAATTTGATATCTCAGGCCCTTTGATGATAATAGAACTTCCTGGATAAATCCATGGACATGGTAATCTATGGGTATGTTCATTTTTTTGAAATTCAAATAAAAGAGGAATAGATCACATAGGTTGATAAAACAATTATGCAACCTACTTGATTAGATATATCACGGTAAAGAGATTATATTACATAATAAGCATTTGTAGGAGGTTGTTTGTCATTATGACATGAAGTTATTTCTTTAAGGGTGCCTTGGTGAATTGATTGAAACTAACCTTTCACTTTAGGTGATTCTTACTAATTCCACTGAGAAAGATTCCTAGTGGGTCAAACACTAAGTGTATTTGTAATCTTAGTTAAATTCAACAAGTTAGAATAAATATTATTCTTACCTTATGGTTTAATAATTTTTTGGGTTTAGTTGATCACCATGATTCAATCACAAGTTATTTGAAATAATAATATATTTAAATGATAATAATAAAAAAATCAAGGTTTGGTGAATATAATATTTATTATATTTATCTATGAATAATACTATGATATTTATTTTTTAAATAAATAGTCATTATTCAAGGTTCGATAAATGTTGAGGAGAATAAGTAGATTGAGTTTGATGGTCTGATTGGAAATGATATAAATGATATTTATTTATTCTTAGTTGATTCACATTTAAAGTGAATAATAACTATATTATTATTAATACAAGTCGTTTACTAATAATTAAGTAATTGTAAAGGGTCTTTTGTGCAAGTTTCCAACCCTAAACCTGTCATAATAAGTATCTAACTATATCACTTTTCAAAACACACTTATTATGCACAAAAAATAGAGATAAGATCTATATGGACCCATATAGATTTATATATATCTAAAGTTTTATCTCTCTTCTTCTTCTCTCAAGCTATCAATTGATCATCAAGAATTCTTCATCCATGTAGAAGAGTTTTACTGCAATCAACCACAAATGATGCAAGCAATCAAGATCATCCTTGCTAGCACCTGACGATTCTATGACGATGTTCAGATATTATGGTGCATGTTTGGATAACTAGTAGATTGATTATACACATAGAGCCTACAAAACATTGATGGTTTTATGAGATCGAGTTAACCAGATCATCAACGAAGAGAGAATTAAAAGTTCAGGTAATTCTAGATGTTCTTATAAATTAATTATAAATTACATGTGAAGATCCTTATCTTATGGTTCCTGTGTTTATTCAAGTAAATTAATCTAAAATTTTTTTATAATGAAGTTATTCACCATGTATAATAATGATTATTCATAAATTTAGACTAAAAGGTGAGTTGGTCATCCAAACAGGTGCTTCTACTATGCCCAAAACCTATATGATTAGAGTCATCACTATAGAATCCTATTTATTCAGTGATAGCCATTATCTGTGCTAAAAAAATAATTGATAATGGTGATTATTTTATCAGCACTAGCTAAAAATGCTGATAAAATACCACCTTTATCAATTTTTTTCTTTAGCACTGATAAAGGTTGTAACGACCCAAAGTTTCATTAATGGAAAATCCCTCTTGATCCAGTTAAATGTTTCTTTATGAAAAATGTTTTTATAAGATGTCAACTTCTTTAAGTTTTACGTTAAGATTTGTGACCGTTACTTTTATAGCCGTTGAACAGTGATCATCTGGGTAGTTTAAATATAAGGCTTTAACGAACCAATTTTCTACTCAGACAAAGGAAGCGATGGCCTCATCCAGTAGAATTGCCCCTTACGAAGCCCATTTGTCGGAGCTCGGAAAGGAGGTGGCGTCTTTGGGATCTTCCCTTGACCAAGCCCAAGCTGAGCTTCATCAAGTCAAGCTCGAACGTGATCGTCTACGGGAAAAATGGAAGTTGATAGAGATTACCACTCGAGCAATGTTATCCGAGCAACCCCAAGAGTCTGTCACCATCGCACACCTTACCCTTAGGTCTTATGCGGCTATTTTAAGGGGTTATGTAACAAATAAATAGCACCATGTTCATGTACATTATTTTTGTATATAATAATGAATATAATTTCTAGTCATTTTTGATACTTTGTAATTAGTTTTTAAAGTACAAACGGTGTTTTTAGTTATTATTTAATTAAGAATTATATTTTATTAAATTAAAGGATTTTTGAATTAAATAATATTTTAATAAAATATTATTATTAATATTAAATTAGTTTTTATTAAATATAAATGATCTTATAATTTTATGAATGCAATTAAAATTTTTATTAAGGTTTGAAAGCCATTTCTGTCAAAACCCGTGAATTTTTTTATAAATGTCGGTTTTTATTTTAAAAGTGAAAATTCACATATTTAGAAAATTAGTTAGATAAAATAAATATTATTTTTGGAATCAGAACGTCGAAATTATCCAACGGTGAATTTTTCATAATTTTCTGAGACAGTCAAATTTTTGGGTAAAAATTAAATACCATTTAAATATATAATGTGTTTTATGACATCATAATGACCCAATGGTGATGTAATAAAATACCATAATCCTTATGTTCGGCCAATATATGTTTTATCATTAAAATAATGAGGTTTTGGGTTTGTTTGACTCACTTTTCAAAGCATTAATGGAGCCCTCAAGACTTATTCAACACTTTGCCTTTTAAAATTAATTTCCATGGGAGTGTGACTCACCTCCACATAAGCAACCCTAATTTTTTAATAAGTTCGGACCTTGGACTTGTAAAATATTGTTTTCATCTTTCCTTTTCCAGAAACCATGGGCAAATACCATGGGATGGTTTGTGGTTTGGATTATTTTAATATAAGGGGTCCCAAACCTAAATAATAAAGAATTCTCTCACCTTTCCTATATAAACCCACCCAAGCTCCCACTTCCTCCTCACTCAAAGCCATTTAAGTTCGTCCAACCTCTTCCCTACTCTCTCTAGAATCCTCTCAAGGTGCCCCAAGCTCCCAAGAAGCCTCTCACAAGCCTCTCTCTAGCCTTTGGAAGCACACTTCCAAGTAAGGGGTTTTCTTCCTTTCTCATTTTTGTCAATTTTCTTTAAGTTGTATTGCCCTTTTTATTTAAATTATGAATGTTGGGGTATGGTTTCTCACCTCCCCCATACTGCCCTCTTATTGTTTGAATGATGGGAGAACCCTTTCTCTCTCATTAAATTCCTCCCATGTACACCCGTTACTATGCCGAAATTCCGAAAGGAACTTCTCTCTCTTATTTTACATTCAAGCAATACTTTTGTATCATGAATCTAAATTCCATTTCTATTATTGGGACATGTATATATATGATCTCCTTACTGTCCATTACATGTAAGTATGATGAGGAACCCCTTTCTCTCTCATCAACCTTTTTTATGAATTCTTATGTCACGCCGTTACGCTGCCGAAATCGCACCGATTTTCTAAGCCAATGTCTTTGTGTAGTGAATACCATGCTCATTTATCCATCAAGGGTATTCACCTTTATGCACATTTACATATTGATTATAAAGTTTCATGTATGAATTCCACTTTCCTTTATCGTGGAAGAAATGATTATGTTTTATGAATCCATGTTTTATGATCCATGTGGCACACTTATGCATGAAATGAAATGTTTAAGAAGGGTGCGCCCTTTATAGTGCTCCAATGCATTGGGTAAAGTATAGTATCATGATACGTCATGTGCAATGAGTGTTTACTCATGCTAATTCAAGTGCAACGAGGGTTTACTCGTGCTTCAAGTGCAATGAGGGTTTACTCATGCTCCATGTGCAATGAGCCTTGGCTCATGCTAATTCAATGTTAAGTGTTGTTGCCACATTTCCATGTTATGATTATCATGATTTATCATGACTTTATGTTCATGTATCTCTTATGATCTATTGATATGCCTATTGCCTAACATGTATTTTACTCCTCATGTTATTCATTGTGTACTCCCTTACTGGGCTTTATAGCTCCCCCTTTTCTTATGCATGTCCTCAGGTTATCCCATGCAATGCTAAGTACGAAGGAATGTAGTGGTCATGTAAAGGAAGTTTTCAATAAGGATGTTGTATTTCAAGTTTAAAGTTTTTATTTAATGATCCTAAGCCCCAAAGACACTAAACCTCTCGATCTTCTTTGTTGTATCAAGTGAAGTTTTATGTAATAAAGCATGTTTAAGTTGTAATAAAAAGCAGGGTTGTCATAGTTGGTATCAGAGGATAGGTTTAGTTATTTTTGGGATTAGGAAACCCTAGTAAAGCCTTAGATACAAGACTAATCATAATAAAAACATCCCTAAATTTTGGTAAATACTAAGTAAGTGGTTTATCAAACAAATACATCCCTGTCTGGATACGAGCAGGTAGAGGCGGCTCTGGCACAGATGTATCCTAGGGGTAAAACCTGAAAACACCGCTTTGAGCTAGACTCGAACGGGAACTGGTGCACGACAACGGGCCTTGCTTCACTCTTGGTTACGACACTCCCGGGGGATATGTTTTGATAAATTCACAATCTTAGTATGAACCCTTATTAAGGGAAAAATGCCCCTAAGAATATATTTTAGAAGAATGATCATGAAAATCCTGGATTGAATCCTATAGACTCATGAGTTAAAGAGATTAAAGTTTATTTATAAGTCATCAACTTTTGTCTTTGGATTAACCTTTATGTGTTACCCCTAACTTTCTTTTATTCCAGCCAATGGCCGGTAATAGGAGAACTCGGGCTAACAACCGTTGTGAAGATCAGTGTGATGATTGTACTAATGAGATGCCCAATCCGATGGGAGCGGGAATCGCGAACTTTGTCACGCTTCTCTCTCAGCTAACTCAAGTTTTGAATAGAAACACTGGTCAAGAGGAACGTTCAACCCCCCCTAAGAAAGAACAAGTCGCTATTGAAAGCTTCATGAGACAAAGGCCTCCTACTTTTAGTGGATCATCCGATCCCACGATTGCTGAACAATGGATCAACTCCATTGAAAAGATATTCTCCATCCTCCAATGCTCTGAAAAAGAGAAGGTTCTCCTGGCGGCTTATCGTATGGAGGGTGAACCTGATCAATGGTGGACGTTGATCAAAAATACGAAGCCTGAGGAGGAGATCGAGGCTTTGGAATGGAAGGTATTCCGGAAGATGTTTTTCGATAAATATTTTCCACGCACCCTTCGTCTTAAGATGGAAAGGGACTTCCTTTCCCTCAAGCAGAAAGATGAGGAATCTGTGGGAGCGTACGAGGCAAAATTCACAAGGCTTGCACGATACGCTTCCGGCTTTGTCGTTACCCCCGAATGCAAGGTTGACCGCTTCTTTGGTGGGCTGAAGCCTAGCTTGCGGAAAGCATTAGCGATCCGCGACTTCGACAACTATGAGGAAATTGTCCGATGTGCCCTCAAGGTTGAAATGGAGATCGGAGAATCACAGGGGTATCATGGGGACAAGAAGCGGAAGGTGGACTTCAATGCTGGTGGTCCGATGGATAAATCCAACGGCTCTAAGAAATTCCAGCACCCCACTTGCCAAAAGTGTGGAAAGAAGCACCCTGGAAATTGCCTTAGGGGGACAAGAAAATGCTTCAAGTGTGGAAGATAAGGGCACCTAGCTGTTAACTGTCAGCAAGAAGGACCCGCAGCTGCGACTGAGGGGAGGAACGCTCCGTTCGAACCTCAACGCATTGTTCAATGCTTCAAATGCAAAGAACCGGTCATTTTGCGAATCAGTGCCCTAATCCAAGGGTTATCGGAGGCAATCAACAACCTCCAAGACAGTAAGGAAGAGCTTTTGCCATCACTTCTGCCGAAGTGAACCCTGACAACGAAGTAGTGACAGGTACGCTAGTTATTCATTCAAGAATAGCGAACGTACTTTTTGATTCAGGTTCTACGCATTCTTTTATATCTCAAAAGTTTAGTAGAACAATCCCTGCACCACCACAAATCCTGGAAGTAAAGATGTCGGTGAGTACGGCAAATGGGGAAATCATTGCATCCCATGAGTATAAGTCCTCCCCTGTTATAATCTGTGGATTGAATTTCCCGGATAACCTCGTCATACTCCCTTTGGTGGAATTTGATGCAATTCTTGGCATGGATTGGCTTTCCTTATATAGAGCCAACATAAATTGTCGGGAGAGGGAAATCATACTCCATATGGAGAATCGACCCCCGATTCTTTACAAGTGTCAGGAGGAAGATGAATCTCCTTTAGCTCCATCATCTCAAGCATGGATATTACTGCCTTATGAGCACGCATATCTGGCTCAGATGATTGAGTCCAAGGAAGAAACCACCCTTGAAGAAATGCCTATTGTGAGGGAATTCGCTGAAGTATTTCCCGAGGAACTTCCTGGTCTTCCTCCAAGAAGAGATGTTGAGTTCTCAATTGAACTTATACCTGGGGAGCTACCAATATCCAAGACTCCATATAGAATGGCTGTTTTTGAGCTTGAAGAACTGAAGAAACAACTACAGGAGAATCTGGATAAAGGGTTTATACGCCCAAGTGCATCACCATGGGGTGCACCAGTCCTCTTCGTCAAGAAGAAGGATGGGTCAATGCGGCTTTGCATCGATTATCGTGAACTTAACAAAATCACGATAAAGAACAAGTATCCTCTCCCAAGAATCGATGACTTGTTTGATCAGCTGCGTGGAGCTCAATACTTCTCCAAGGTCGACTTGCGGTCGGGATATTATCAAGTAAGGGTGAAGAAGGAAGATATCCCCAAGACTGCTTTTCGTACAAGGTACGGGCACTATGAATTCATAGTAATGCCTTTCGGACTCACCAATGCTCTAGCAATATTCATGGACTTGATGAATAGAGTCTTTAGAGATTACCTAGACAAATTTGTGGTAGTCTTTATAGATGATATTCTAATATACTCCAAAACCAAGGAGGACCATGAGGAGCATTTAAGAACTGTACTGGATACTTTGCGCAAGGAGAAGCTCTATGCCAAGTACAGCAAGTGTGAGTTATGGTTGAAGGAGGTCTCATTCTTGGGCCATATCATCACAAGCAATGGGATATCTGTGGACCCCTCCAAAACAGATGCAATTGAGGGATGGTCGAGGCCAACATCGGTAACTGATATCCGTAGCTTCTTGGGGTTAGCTGGATATTATCGACGATTTGTGAGAAACTTCTCATGATTGTCCAACCCTCTTACCAAGCTAACTCGAAAGGGAGTAAAGTTTTCTTGGAGTGATGAATGTGAAGAACGCTTCAAGGAGTTGAAAAGGAGGCTTATCACTGCACCCGTGCTCACTTTACCCACAAGTGGGGAGCTTTTTGTGGTATTCAGTGATGCTTCGAAGAAGGGCTTAGGATGTGTACTGATGCAGAATGATAAAGTGATATCCTATGCCTCAAGGCAGTTGAAAATCCATGAGCGAAACTATCCAACGCATGATCTGGAGTTGGCGGCGGTGATCTTTGCCTTGAAAATCTGGCGGCATTATCTCTATGGAGAGAAATGTGAGATATATACTGACCACAAGAGTCTTAAATATATATTCACACAGAAAGAGCTTAATATGCGCTAGAGAAGATGGATAGAGCTCATAAAGGATTATGACTGTTCAATACATTACCACCCTGGGAAGGCGAACAAGGTGGCGGATGCCCTAAGTAGAAAGGATCCAGCAATTCTATCAGTGATGAGAATTGAGAAGGATCCAATCTTCTTAGACTTGATGAAGATGGACGTGGGAATCATAAATAAGGGAACATCATCAATCCTTTCACAAATGATTGCTCAACCATCTCTTTTGGAAAGGTTAAAGGATGCTCAAAAGGATGATGCGAGAATCCAAGAAAAAGTGGAAGCTATCAAAAAGGGAAAATCCTCAGAGTTTAATGTTAATGAAGAAGGAATTGTGCGGTTTGGGAAAAGACTATGTGTCCAATCAAGTTCGGAGCTGAAGAAGGAACTTTTGGATGATGCACATAGTTCAAATTTCTCTATTCATCGAGGGAGCACAAAGATGTATCGAGATCTCCGAGAAAACTTTTGGTGGGATAATATGAAGAAGGAGATCGCCGAATATACATCAAAGTGCCTAGTGTGTCAGCAAGTGAAGGCAGAGAGGCAGAAGTCTAAGGGGATGATGCAACCATTGCCCATACCAGAATGGAAATGGGAGAATATCACCATGGACTTCGTCACTGGACTTCCAAGGACATCCAAAAGCAACAATGCAATCTGGGTTATTGTGGATCGTCTTACAAAGACTGCACACTTCATTGCTATTCGAGAGGATTTCTCTTTGGATCAACTGGCACGGATATATATCAGAGAAGTGGTACGGTTGCATGGAGTACCACTATCTATTATGTCTGACCGAGATCCAAGATTTACCTCTAAGTTTTGGAAGAGTCTTCAACATGCTCTGAATACTGAACTGAACTTCAGTACGGCCTATCATCCTCAAACTGATGGCCAATTCGAGCGGACTATCCAAACACTTGAGGATATGTTGAGAGCGTGCTCAATGGACTTTAAAGGAGGATGGGATCAACATCTTCCTCTAGTTGAGTTCTCTTATAATAATAGTTTCCACTCGAGCATCCAAATGGCACCATATGAAGCCCTCTATGGGAAAAGGTGTAGAACACCGGCATGTTGGGATGAGGTCGGTGAACGTAAGCTGCTTGGACCAGAAATGGTCGAAGAAATGGTGGAGAAGGTGAAAACCATTCAGCAGCATATCAAGGCAGCCCAAAGTCGACAGAAGAGTTATACAGATAATCGTCGACGAGACCTTGAGTTTAAAGTCGGAGACATGGTGTTTTTACGCATATCTCCGTGGAATAAGGTCATGAGGTTTGGAAAGAAAGGGAAGTTAAGTCCAAGGTACATCGGCCCCTTCGAGATTCTTGATCGTGTTGGGGCTGTGGCCTATCGACTAGCACTTCCACCTACTATGGCCAAGGTGCATGATGTCTTCCATGTATCCCTCTTAAGGAAGTACATACCAGACCCTTCACATGTACTCTCTTCTGAGGTGGTACAATTAGAAGACGATCTTTCTTATGAGGAGCAACCAGTGAAGATCTTGGATCGTAGAGAAAAAGTTCTACGAAATAAGACAATGGCCCTCGTCAAGGTGTTGTGGAGAAACCATAAGTTTGAAGAAGCAACTTGGGAGTCGGAGGATATGATGAAGCTAAGTTACCCACATTTTTTTTAGTGTGGGAAAAGGAAAATTTCGAGGGCGAAATTTCTTAAGGGGGGAATGTTGTAACGACCCAAAGTTTCATTAATGGAAAATCTCTCTTGATCCAGTTAAATGTTTCTTTATGAAAAATGTTTTTATAAGATGTCAACTTCTTTAAGTTTTACGTTAAGATTTGTGACCGTTACTTTTATAGCTGTTGAATAGTGATCATCTGGGTAGTTTAAATATAAGGCTTTAACGAACCAATTTTCTACTCAGACAAAGGAAGTGATGGCCTCATCCAGTAGAATTGCCCCTTACGAAGCCCATTTGTCGGAGCTCAGAAAGGAGATGGCGTCTTTGGGCTTTTCCCTTGACCAAGCCCAAGCTGAGCTTCATCATGTCAAGCTCGAACGTGATCGTCTACGGGAAAAATGGAAGTTGATAGAGATTACCACTCGAGCAATGTTATCCGAGCAACCCCAAGAGTCTGTCACCATCGCACACCTTACCCTTAGGTCTTATGCAGCTATTTTAAGGGGTTATGTAACAAATAAGTAGCACCATGTTCATGTACATTATTTTTGTATATAATAATGAATATAATTTCTAGTCATTTTTGATACTTTGTAATTAGTTTTTAAAGTACAAACGGTGTTTTTAGTTATTATTTAATTAAGAATTATATTTTATTAAATTAAAGGATTTTTGAATTAAATAATATTTTAATAAAATATTATTATTAATATTAAATTAATTTTTATTAAATATAAATGATCTTATAATTTTATGAATGCAATTAAAATTTTTATTAAGGTTTGAAAGCCATTTCTGTCAAAACCCGTGAATTTTTTTATAAATGTCGGTTTTTATTTTAAAAGTGAAAATTCACATATTTAGAAAATTAGTTAGATAAAATAAATATTATTTTTGGAATCAGGACGTCGAAATTATCCAACGGTGAATTTTTCATAATTTTCTGAGACAGTCAAATTTTTGGGTAAAAATTAAATACCATTTAAATATATAATGTGTTTTATGACATCATAATGACCCAATGGTGATGTAATAAAATACCATAATCCTTATGTTCGGCCAATATATGTTTTATCATTAAAATAATGAGGTTTTGGGTTTGTTTGACTCACTTTTCAAAGCATTAATGGAGCCCTCAAGACTTATTCAACACTTTGCCTTTTTAAATTAATTTCCATGGGAGTGTGACTCACCTCCACATAAGCAACCCTAATCTTTTAATAAGTTCGGACCTTGGACTTGTAAAATATTGTTTTCCTCTTTCCTTTTCCAGAAAGCATGGGCAAATACCATGAGATGGTTTGTGGTTTGGATTATTTTAATATAAGGGGTCCCAAACCTAAATAATAAAGAATTCTCTCACCTTTCCTATATAAACCCACCCAAGCTCCCACTTCCTCCTCACTCAAAGCCATTGAAGTTTGTCCAACCTCTGCCCTACTCTCTCTAGAATCCTCTAAAGGTTCCCCAAGCTCCCAAGAATCCTCTCACAAGCCTCTCTCTAGCCTTTGGAAGCACACTTCCAAGTAAGGGGTTTTCTTCCTTTCTCATTTTTGTCAATTTTCTTTAAGTTGTATTGCCCTTTTTATTTCAATTATGAATGTTGGGGTATGGTTTCGCACCTCCCCCATACTTCCCTCTTATCATTTGAATGATGGGAGAACCCTTTTCTCTCTCATTAAATTCCTCCCATGTACACCCGTTACTATGCCGAAATTCCGAAAGGAACTTCTCTCTCTTCTTTTACATTCAAGCAATACTTTTGTATCATGAATCTAAATTCCATTTCTATTATTGGGACATGTATATATATGATCTCCTTACTGTCCATTACATGTAAATATGATGAGGAACCCCTTTCTCTCTCATCAACCTTTTTTATGAATTCTTATGTCACGCCGTTACGCTGCCGAAATCGCACCGATTTTCTAAGCCAATGTCTTTGTGTAGTGAATACCATGCCCATTTCTCCATCAAGGGTATTCACCTTTATGCACATTTACATATTGATTATAAAGTTTCATGTATGAATTCCACTTTCCTTTATCGTGGAAGAAATGATTATGTTTTAGGAATCCATGTTTTATGATCCATGTGGCACACTTATGCATGAAATGAAATGTTTAAGAAGGGTGCGCCCTTTATAGCGCTCCAATGCATTGGGTAAAGTATAGTATCATGATACGTCATGTGCAATGAGTGTTTACTCATTCTAATTAAAGTGCAACGAGGGTTTACTCGTGCTTCAAGTGCAATGAGGGTTTACTCATGCTCCATGTGCAATGAGCCTTGGCTCATGCTAATTCAATGTTAAGTGTTGTTGCCACATTTCCATGTTATGATTATCATGCTTTATCATGACTTTATGTTCATGTATCTCTTATGCTCTATTGATATGCCTATTGCCTAACATGTATTGTACTCCTCATGTTATTCATTGTGTACTCCCTTACTGGGCTTTATAGCTCCCCCTTTTCTTATGCATGTCCTCAGGTTATCCCATGCAATGCTAAGTACGAAGGAATGTAGTGGTCATGTAAAGGAAGTTTTCAATAAGGATATTGTATTTCAAGTTTAAAGTTTTTATTTAATGATCCTAAGCCCCAAAGACACTAAACCTCTCGATCTTCTTTGTTGTATCAAGTGAAGTTTTATGTAATAAAGCATGTTTAAGTTGTAATAAAAAGCAGGGTTGTCATAAAGGTCGCCATTTATTCATGATTTTTTAGCACCGATAAATACCACCTTTATCATCCCTTTTATTAGTGATGATAAAATGTGACCTTCATACAAAATTATATATTATAAAAAAAATATTTTAATAAAAAAAATATTTATATATATATAAAATATTTTCTAAAATATGATTTATATGATACTAAATATGTATTTACACTTAATATATAATATATTAAGTGAAAAGTGGTTTATAAAATAATTGAAAATTGATTTTAATCAATAATTTACTAAATAGTATCAAGTAATAGACATTTAACAACAATTTCATGATAAAAAAATAACAAACCAAATAATCTCTTAAGGTAAGTTAAAAATATGACTTGAACCTCTAGCAACGATAAATTTTGATCAGGGTGTCCTTTTAGGCTCCCTGAGATGTCAAATTGAACCCTTTAAAGAGATATATGTCATTTCAATTGAGAAAAACCTAGATCCTTATTTTTTTCTTAGTAAGAAAAGTTCTATAATACCTCCAAAACTGAGCTTTTAGTTGGGATATCCAATTTTTTTAATATTCAATGAAATTTTAGTGTTGTTTAAGTTAGAATTCTTGTATTTTTCAGGTGGTGACTAAATTTATTCATAAGTATTCACTAAAAAAATTGGTATTAGTGGAAGTTTTTTTACAATAGTTGGTTGTTTAAACCATTTTTATATTGTTTAAAGGTGATTATTTAAATTAGTGTGTATTTCACAGTCGAAAATCATTTAGTAGTGGTTGTTATAGTTTAGTGGTAGTTTTTTATGTATTGTTTTTAAGGTAATTATCAGTAGTTCTATATTCATTTGGTGGTGTTGTTTAGAGAAAAAATGGGGGAAATTGACATTATCACTGCTAAATAATTTATCAGCAATTTACCTTCCTAGAGGGAAAATATAATTGAAACCACCATAACCGACTCTAAAAGAATCAACTGTAGTCATGTTTAGCGGTAGTTACTAGAAACTACCACTAACCTTATTCAATTTTTTAAACTATTTCATAAAATATAATATACATATAAAAACTCATTCATACAATAAACTTAACCATAAATATATAATAAACATATCATACATCAATACATCAATATATCCATACATTCACAGTCATAAATACAAACCCATAAGTCAAACATAAGATCAGTAATCGTATATATATAGATAAAATACATCCAACATCCACCAACCCATGACCAAAACATCCATCCCATTACCTCCACTACATCCAACTACCTCTATATCTAGATTCATTATATGTGAAACTGACCACAACATGTCATCAACTAAAAAAAGATAGAAATTATAACTAAACATAATAAATAAGAATTGCAGTGGAATTACTGATAATATGTAACCATACCGAAAAAACTATAATCCATTACACTTTTCTTATAAAGAGATTCATGGATCAGAACAGTCAACCTCCTATATACTTCTCACATCCATCACCTACAATACGAAAAAGAACATTTAAGAAAAGAAATAAAAAACATAATATGCACTAAATATATTCATAATTTTACAATTAAAATTTATTATTTTGTTAATAAAATAGATGAAATTAATTTTAACATAAAAAATAATATATCATGAAGAACACTTTGAAAACATAAACTTACCTATTTAAGATATTATTCAACACTTGGAACTCAAAAGAGAAAAATATATAACAATCTAATCAATTTTTAAACTGACGTGCGATGTTATTTAAATTAATCAATAAAAAATTTAAAAAAATTTGATATGGAATAATTTATTATATTTCAAAAATAATTCAACAATGTTTGTATCATGATTTCACATCAATATGTGGTCATTTTTATGGCTTTGACTGTTACGTGCACATTTTAGTGTTTTAAAACACTGAAAAAAAATTTATGGGATCCCAGAAATACCATAACTAGAATTTATGTGACATCAGTTACTATATTTCAAAAATCAATCTAAGGTCATTTTCCTAGGATTTATTATCCATCCAACATCATTTTCTTGATTTGACCCCCCGACACACATTTTTAAAGACTTTGGTATCTTTTAAAACTGCGTATTGAGTCATTCCAAGCACACCGCACATCAGATGGATGTGTTATCTAATTATACATGTCATAAATAATTAAAAAATGGGAATATCATGATTTCATTTCAATTTGTGGTTGTTTGATATGGTTTTGAGCATTACACATATGTTTTTGTGTTTTAAAACACTAAACATGTGTTTACGATCATCCTAGAAAAACTATAACTTAGATTTACTTAGTGTGACTTTCTATATTTAAAAAATAAATATATGGTCATTTAATATGATTTCTTGTCCATATGATGGTGTTTTTTTGGTTTTTACCCCCATATTCATGTTTTTAAAGACTTTGGTGTCTTTTAAAACTGACTATTGAGTTATTATGATCACACCACATGTTATATGAATGTTTTTTCAGTTCTTACACATAAAAAATAATTCAACGGTGGTTTTCCCATGATTTTACTCTAATATGAGGTCTTTTCTATGGTTTTGACCATTACACACACATTTTAGTGTTTTAAAACACTAAGAACACATTTACAGGGATTCTAGACAAACTGTAACTCATATTGACATGGATCCAGTTCCAAAATTTTAAAAATAAATATAATTTTGTTTTCCTATTATTTCATATCCATACAATTCCATTTTCTTGATTTTCACTCCATGATGCATGTTTTTAAAGATTAGTATTTTTAAAATTTCTTATAGACTCCTTTTGAGTACAGTATACATCATATAGACATGTTTTCTACTTATAATCATCAAAAATAATTCAATGGTGGTTTTCTCATGATTTCACACCAATAAAAGATCATTTTCTATGGTTTTGACCATTACACACATGTTTTAGTGGTTTAAAACACTAAAAATGCATTAACAGGCATCCTAGGAAAATTATAACTTATATTGACATAGATTCAGTTCCAATATGTCAAAAATCAATCTATCATTGTTTTCATCTAATTTAATATCCATATAACACTATTTTCATGGGTTTGACCATCCGGTGGACATTTTTAAAGACTCTAGTGTCTTTTAAAATTTCTTATTGATTAATTCAGAGCACACCGTGCATCAGATAGATGTTTTGTTTACTCTTACATGTTACAAATAATTAAACAGTAGTTTTCCCATGAATCCACATCAATATGAGGTTGTTTTCTATGGTTTTTACCGTTACACACATGTTTTAGTGTTGTAAAACACTAAAAACGAGTTTACAAGAATACCAAACAAACTATAACTCGAATTGATGTGTATTTAGTTAATAAATTTGAAAATTTAATCGATGGTTATTTTTCTATGATTTCACGGTCATCTGATGCCATTTTCTTGGTTTTGACCCCATGATGCACATTTTTAAAGAATTTTTTTCTTTTAAAGCTACTTATTGAGTCAATATGAGCACAACACATGTAAAATGGACATTTTTTCTACTTACACATGTCACAAATAATTCAATGGTTGTTTTCCCATGATTTCATGCCAATATGAGGTCGTTTCCAATGGTTTTAACCATTACATGAATGTTTTAGTGTTTTAAAACACTAAAAAGTGTTTACGAGAATCTCAAAAAAACTATAACTTGAATTGATATATAATTGGTTCATACATTTCAAAAATAAATATACAACTATTTTTCTCTAATTTAACGGCCATCCAACACTATTTTCTTGGTTTTTACCCCATGACACATGTTTTTAAATACTTTGATATCTTTTAAAACTACGTATTGATTCATTATGAGAACATTGCATGTTGGATGGATGTTATATCTACCCATATATATTAAAATTAATTCAATAGTGGTTTTCTCATGATTACACACCAATTTGAGGTCGTTTTCAATGGTTTTTACCATTACATGCGTGTTTTAGTATTTTAAAACACTAAAAATGTATTTATGCTCATTCTGGGAAAACCGTAACTTAGATTGACATGGAATCAGTTATTTCATTTCAAAAATCAATATATAGTTATTGAATTATTATTTCATGTACATTTGATGTTTTTTCTTGGTTTTGACCCCATGATTCACATGTATAAAAACTTTGATAACTTTTAAAATTATTTATTGAATCATGGATTGAGTTTAGAATTTACCTCTTCATGATGAGATATAAGCCTAGAAATTTCTTCAAGGATCATTCCCATCATCCTTTAAAATAAATAAACTAATAAATTTTCCATTTTTGACCACCACTGATCCCATGTTTTCCTATAAGAGTCGTGTTCTTGCACTTTTTCTTTCAACCTTAAAATTTCTCTTTGTGCTTCCTGATCAACGAAACTATTTGAAACCCACTAGGTGTTATATTAAAAGATGATAATTACCTAACAAATAAAACTGATGGAGTATCCCCAAAACTCATCCCCCATATATTCTTGGGATGATCATTTCCTAAAATTATTGCAACTGCATTGTTTTGAGAAATCAATGATGATTGTGAAGGGTTAACACCCCAAACTTCATTAATTTCAACCTGTTAATACAAAAAATATTAGCAATGATTTTTTAAAATATATTAACTTCATAATATTATCTAATTAATAAATTTCTCATTACGATTTAATGTTATTTCATTAATATAAAAACATAATAATGAAAAATAAATTAAAACAACAAATAAGCTTTAAATCGAATTAATTAGGGCTGACTAAATGGATCAAATGATTCCAATAGAGATAATTAGCATTTTTTGATCCATATAGCCAATACCATTTAATTCGGTTCAAGGATTTCTTTTTTTTTTTGTAATTTATTTTTGATTATTATGTTTGTATAGTAATGAAATAACATTAAATAGTAATAAAAAGTACTGACTCCAACATCTTTGGTAGGTTCATTCACAAAACTGCCATTAGGTTTCCTATGAACTTTAAGCCATATCTCTTTCTACCAACCAAGTGACCTAATTCATTAGACTTTATAAAAAATGCATAAAAGGTATAAAAACCCCTTAGTTATAATAAAATAATTTAAATAATAATGGATATAATGCAACCAATATTTTTCTTTTTCTAGAAAAATGTTGTGACCCAGCGATATGAGGAATGACTTGTTTTTCATGATTCACTATATTTTTTTAGATAATTCTATAAAAAAATAAAAAAAATTAATAAAAATTATAATTTTATTATGTTTATGTTATTAATATATTGTAAAATATGCAATTACCTCATGAGATTCATCTCTATTAATATCATAAAACATCTTCCACTTCTCACGAGATAAGCATTTAAACACTACTAATACATTTATCTAGAGTTTAGAGATGTGTCATTAAACTCGATCCATAACTTCTATTTAAAGTCTCTTCATTTCTTGCCCAAAATTTTCAGGGTCCATGGGCATAAAATAGAGTTAAGGACATCAAAATGAAAAAACATCTAGAAATAAAAAACACAACACTTTACAACTATATCAATAATTTTACTCATGCCTTTTAAATTTGTTAACAATGAATATTAAATAAATATAACATTTAATTGGTTATCAAAAACCTCATTTTTTAATTTGTGGGAATATGCCTCCAATATTTATCATTAACGGGAAATCTCACTGTCTCACATGATAAATACCCAAGAATTTTTCAATAGATTATGGTAGCATCACTGGTAGACACCCCAAACTCATCCAATGGAGTGATAATTTTGAAGTCTTTCGGGTCCCATATATTTATTGTGTTTATATTAATATATCTTCTATTTTTATCATTATATTTTTGACAAATGCATTAAAAAATTAATAAAATATATAGTTTTTATAAAATTTCATACATACCAGTAATGGTAACTCTCTAATACCCCCTAGATGGATGGGTGACCAACTTCTCTATCGCCAGAGGTGGATCAGATGGTGGGGTACCAACATCATTTGGGGAAGCTCCTAGCTTGATAGAAGTCACTGGTATAACAGAATCATTCGCACATTCATTACTAATTTATACATTCAATTTATACATTCAATTATCTTTATCTTCACTATCTTCATTATTATTAACCTCCATTACGTTGAGTTCTTCATTTTGACCCTCTCTTGCAAGTTCTATTGTTTCAATATTTTCAAGGAAAAACTGTTGAATGTTTTTTGGTTGATGAGGTTCACTGTCACAAAATACCAATTGACCTTCATAACCCATATCATAAAAGCCTATATTTTTTAAGTGTACAACAACACTCCAACCCTTATGTATTTCATCATCCACATAATAAACCATCTATTCTTGTGGAGTAAAGATAACCATATCATGCTCTATACACTCATCAAAATTGATCAATCGAGAGAGGTTGGAAAAATTAAAATATAACGAATCTTTCATTATACCCCTATCAATATTTATCCACTTTCATTTGAATATTATAAACGAAAATTGAACATGTTAGTTTAATTCGATTATATCAATCAGATTTCCATAGTATCAAATCCTTGTAAATTTAAATACACCACTATTTTTAGTTTTTAAGTCTTATTCGTGATAAATTTTATAAAACTTGGAGCCCTAAATATTGAAATCATTAAATCTCTTAGTCCACTTTAGAGGACCTCTAGGGAAAAAATTCAAATCATTTGATATTTCGGCTTGATTATCAACATTAATTATCTAGAAAGGAAGATATAAGATGTTATTTTTAACATAGACAAAATAACTACACGTCAATAATATGAATATGAGTATATACTTACACGGCGAGCAAACCATCCACAATATCCTTATTAGAAGCTTTGGTTAATTCCATCTCATTTTGAGCTTGACCCGTTAGTTGTATCTTTGTTTAAAATCTCAATTCTTCAATAAACGAATCTACAATAATACTACTGAGTAGCATAATATATATTCATTTTTAGTAACTCCAATTCATTCAGTGTAAAATTTGACACTTTTTGGCCGGTCATCTAATAGTTAGAAATACCGATGACTGGTTTTTAGAATGAGAATCCATAGAGATGTCATCAATATGTCCAACACGACTGAATCTAGTCTCAATCCCATCCAAATACCTAGAACATAAGGTCAAGTACTCTTTGGTTATGTAACCTTAAACAATAGAGCCTTCTAGTTGAGCTTTATTCCTCATATATGATTTCAAATGACTTAAGTACCTGATGAAAAAAAAGTAACATATTAAAAAATTTACACAATGATTTGATAAAATTGAATTCATCAATGAAAATAAAAATAATATTAACGCTCCTCTCAATTGGATACACCATCGATAGTGTACCTATCCACCAAGTTTTTCTTTTTCAACTAAATGAACAATCAAATGAATCATGACCGTGAAAATTAAAGGGTAAAATAACATCTCCAAATGAAAGAGTGTCAAAAAAAATATTTCTTGAAGTTTATCAAGCTTATTTGGATTTAGAATTTTTCCACAACAACTCAACTCGAATTGCAGTTACTTTTTCAGGTAATGTATTATACAATTCCAATGGAAACAACTGATCTATCAGAATATGGGATCACTGCTATAGATAGTTCTTTTAAAAGCACTAGAAACTGCTTTTAATAGTGATATAAAAGCATTGTTAATCTCAGAAAATATAAGGGGGGTCCCTTTTATCATCGCTCAAAAAATAGCTGATAAAGGCCTCTTTTATCAGAGCTAAAAAAAGCCTTGATAAAAGGGTTATTTATCAGCATTGATAAAAGTCAATTTTTTAAAAAAAATATTTAAATTGGATCCCCCTTTTAACAGTAATTGACCCCCCCCCCCCCCCACACACACTTTAACAGCGCTAGCCCCCACCTTCACCCGCCTGCACCCCCACCACACCCCTTTAACAATGCTAGCCCCCCACCCTGCACTCGCTCCTGCGCTGGCCCCCCCTGCATCCACCTGCGTGCCTCTACCTCCCCCATGATTTGAACTCGAGACATCTCCCCTACGTGCTTGGACCCTTTACCACTCCCTCATGTTGCTTTGTTCTCCATTTAATGATATATTTATTTTTATATATATATATAGTTATATTTATTCATATATTAATATATATTTATATCTATTTATTTATATATATATTTAGTTATATTTTTTTATCTGTATATTTATTCGTATATTAATATATATTTATAAGATTAGTGAAATACATTTATAAAATATTTTTTGTGTGTGTGTTTATAAATAAATACATACATACATATATACAACATACATACAACATACATACAATATACATACACTTGTATATTATATATATATGTGTGTGTGTGTGTATCTGTAAGTATAATTATACATATTTATATATATATACATATATTATATATTCATATGTATATTCATATGTATATTTACATGTATATTCACATGTATATTCATATGTATATTCATATGTTAGAATATATAGATAATATATATCAGTTTGTTAATACAGACCTACACTAATACATCCAATGGCCCAAAAGCCTTCATTTTTTTATTAATTTTGATTATCCACCTTTCAAGGGGTGAGGTGGAACCCTTAAAATTCCCATAGGCATAAGTATTACATGGCCTATAGGCCTTAGAGAAATTCATTTCCTATAGGCTTCAAACATTACATACAACCCAGACTAACTACTTGGAACTACTCCTCCCCAGCATCTTCATCGTGAAATCAGCTCTCCACCTCGCATGGCTGTTCGGTTAGGCTATCCCATGCATGCACAAGTTTGTCCCGATGGTAGGTGTCATACCCTCTCATTCTTGCAATCCATGTAGCTTCTACTATGGTGAAAGCTCCTTGATCATCCTCTAATTGAGCTTGTTCCTTGTAGGTTGCCTGGTTTGCATCTGCGCTTAAGGTGGCCCGAAGGCCTTGAGGTGTCTCAAAAGCCTTACTGACCCAAAGGCTTGAGTGGCCCGAAGGCCTTAAAGGACTTGGGGACCAAATCAGTGGCCCGAAGGCCCAAATGGAGGAAAATTCCCAACTGCTACAGTGTCAAACAGTGCCTGCTACAGCTACCGCTTTGTTCCTCCACCTGGATTTGATCCCGGGTCTCCTGGATGTACTTAAGAGTCCTTACCAACCGGGTTGAGTCTCATGTGCAATCCACACTAATACACACACACACACACATTATATAGGTATATAAATATACATATATTTTTATTTTAAATAAAATGGATATTAAAAGGCTTATATATTGAGAAATATACTTTATATGTAAATATGTTTAATTATTTATTTATAAAATTAAATTTTTATGTGTGAATATATAAAAAATATGTATATATTATTATATATTTGATTATAAATAACATTACATTATGAAAAATGATAAAATTTTAAAGCTATAATATCAATATGAATATAATCCCTTAGAATAAATTCAGTCGCCACTAAAAAAGGGCAAAAAGACCCCCTGAAACGTGGCTAAAATTCCATCGAATGTTAAAAAAATTGGGTATCCTGACTAAAAACTCAGTTTTAGAGGCCTTATAATTCTTTTTTGGCCTTGAAAAATGCAATATAAGGTTCTCTTATGTTGTCAGTATGTAGAGCTCGCCGCAGACTTTAATTTGATATGTGGTAGAGCTCAAACGGACACCCGGATCAAAAGTTATAGTCGTTTGAAGTTTGAGTTACATTTTCAACTTATTTTGGATCTTTTATTAATTTTTGGATTTTTTATGTCTTCAAATTTTTATTAAATGCTTATTAGTCAATGATAATTAGTAAATTATTAATTAATAATATTATTTAAAATATTTTAAATCCATTTTCACTAAATTTCTTATATATTAAATATAAATGTCTATTTATACTTATCTAAAACATATTTAAAATATATATATTATATTTATATCAATATAAATATATTTATATATTTATATATTATTTTTAATGATTTTTTTGAAATATACTCTTTAATAGCGCTAGTAAGAAAAGCGCAGATAAGGAACCTCCTTTATCAGTGCTAATAAAAAAACCGCTGATAAAGGAGACCCCTTTAACAGCACTGATAAAGGGGGGACCTTTATCAGTGCTAAAAAAGTACTGATAAAGGGGTATTTTTAACAGCACTATTAAAAGTACACTTTATTAGTGTTTGTTTAGCAGTGATAAAGTGTACTTTTAACAGCGTTGTTAAAAGTACACTTTATCACTGCTTTTTTATCACTGATAAAGGTGTCCCCTTTATCAGTGATTTTTTTAGTGCTGTTAAAGGGTGGCATTGCGAAAACCTATTTTTATGATAATAGAGATATGAATTTTCAATCCATGTAACTTTCGATGGTTTAAGTCAACACACCATAAAATGTTACTTGAATATCCATGTGGCACTTTTACATTCTTTAAGGTTTGAAGGAATATGTCTTTCTCGTTATTTTTTATTTTAAAAATAGCCAAAGGATACCTTCCATTCTCATTTTCCCACAAACTACACTTTATATTCATTGATTCCAAATCTTTACAATAATTAAGGTGATCCATCGATTTACCATGCTCATTAAGAATTGTAAAAATTACATTATCATAGTCATTCTCCTCAATATGAATTATGTCAAGATTATAATGTATCATATTATACTCCCAATAAAGAAGTTTAAAAAATATACTTATTTTCTTCCATTGTTGTGTTCGAGCTTCTTTGGACATTGTACCTTGTGCCTTTCCCCCTGTTCTTTAAACTGATTATATTTTCCAAATTCTATAGTGACATTCATTAATTGTCTCGTGATTTCTGAACTAGATAACACCTTCGACGAATTTATCAATACAATATCTCCATTGAATTTTCTCTTGTTAAACCTGAATTTATGAGATGCATCAAGAAATCAATGATGACAAATAAAACTCCCTTTTCTACTATGAGGTAATCATTGAGGTTCAAAATTAATATTACAAACTGGACAATCCAAACCAGTATGTTCCAACCGGATAAGTTTCCTATTATAGGAAAGTCACTAATTGTCCACATTGAAGCAACATGCATTTTCAATAGTTTTCTCAATGAAGAATCATATGTTTCTAGGACATCATCCCATAATTCTGTCAATTCTTTGATTGGAGGTTGAAGGTATACATCAATGTTATTTCCAGAAATTCTTTCTCTGAATAATCATCAAAATAATGAAAGATGTTTTCTTCATACACCCTTCATACAGTTTTTGTTGTCTGTCTTCTACTAATTCAAAAAACTCATTTTTTGGCCATTGAAGTTCTGATCAAGATTAACCCACTTAGGATTGATTGAATGTTCAATTGATCTATTAAAATCTTGGATATTGTATCCTGCAAAGCCAAATGCGTCAATTATCAAGTTTTGAATTAAATTCTCCTATGGCGGGTCATTTTGTGTTTCTTTGACAAGATAATAATTGTTTAGACTTTCCATAACATTCAATTCATGATGCCAAATCCAACATACATATCGAGTAGGAAACTGTTTCAGTATCAAGTGCTCATATACTTCGTTTCTATTCAACCATCACTTGAATTTATAATGACACATAAATTTTATTTTACCATCCATTGATTGGTTTGCAAATGTATAATCTAAATATTATTCCAAATACTTGGCATATCGAGGTGTGTTTTAAGGTAAATTAATCCAACTTTTATCCATAGGTATCAGATTGCCACTCTTTTCCGTATACATTCAAATATAAATATATAAATGTTTAATCAAACAAGTACAATCAATTTTTAACGTACGCAACTTTGTGATCGACCAGAGCCGAATCTTGATTTGACATAACACAAATTCAACATGAAAATGATTCAATTTGACCTGAAAAACATAAAAAACATAAATGAATAAATATTACCTCCCGCAATAACAGGGTCAGATGTCGTGGAAGGTCACTTGGATGAGGAGAGAGCAACAGACAACGTGAAGGTCGGGGATATGAGCCCAACAATGTCTGACTCGTGCATGAACATGATTAGGAGAAATTTGGGAGGTAGGGAGGAGGATAAGTTGTGAGGAAGGGGTTAGGGCCCTACTACCGTCGGGGGTGGTGGTTGCTGAGAATGGGGAAGAGTGTTTGTCGTTGAGGGAAGAAGAGCTGCGAGGGGGTGTTGACGTGGCCAGCATCAACAGAGGGGGGTTTGAGGTGGGTGCTCAGCATCGAGGAGGGGGGGGGGGGGCTGCGACGCTGGCGTGGGGTGGGGAGGGGGTGTGCGAGCACTGATAAAGGTGGTGTGGCGCTGATAAACCATAGTATGATCAGCGCTAAAAAAAGGATGATAAAGACTCTTTATGAGCGTTTTTTCAGCGCTGATTAACGGTGTTTTTATCAGCGTTGATAAAAGTTACTGACTTTTAAAGACGCTTACAATGTTAGCGCTTTTTTAGAGGTGATAAAAGCATTTTTTTGCGCACTGATAAATGTGTGATTTGTAGTATTGAGTTTAAAATGCATAATGAACTAATGATTATTATTTTGCCTGACATTTTTATTTGTGATTGGAGTTTAAACTTTACTTATTTATATGGATTATAGATTTGATATATTTTTATGAATTGTTACAGTTAATTTTAGCTCTAATCGGAACCACCATCTAAATCATCTCAATTTCTCATTGGGTTATATAGGGAACAATATGTTGGGTTTTGAAGTTGATTTAAAATGTTTTTCACCCTCCTCCAATGATTTGCATGAGTCAGGAAAGTTGGGGGCGAACCCCTTTATTAAAAAGAAAAGAAAACACAAACCCTTTTAAGGGAAAAGGGGAACCCCAAATCTCATAGCAAACCCGTAGGTTTGGCATAAGGACTACAAATACAGTGGCTCAAGAGCCCAGTGGGACAAACCAATTACACAACCAAATGAAAATCTGATCCAAATCCAAATCATATGCAAAAAAAGTCAAGAAAACATAACAGTCCAAATTCAATGTCACCCCCAGCGACCACCAAAGGCCCTCATCCAACACCGTGGCATGATCATTGATCCGCCGCCACCGCATCACCTCGCCGCACTGAAGCGACCCCACATCAAGATCTGCTGTATGTTTAAATGACTCATCACTTTGTAAAAAAAGTGTAATCACCCAACCTCGGTGGTGATGAGGGGACAAGGAATTTATCACACAATAACACTCTCAACGTGTGGACTCAAAAAACCCTAAATAAAGGTGGGAAAAAAGGTCAAACAAGGGGGGCCTGCAGGGTGTTGGCCCACCCCTTGGAAAAACATGAAACCCTTTGAATTCCACATCCACACCATTAAATCCGAACATCCATCCCCCCTTGTTTTTCTCTTTCTCAGGCCAGTTCTTTTTGTTGAGGGTATCCACAGGTTGAAGCAAAAGAGAGCATGATGAAGAGGAAGGAAGAAAAGGTTCTTTACCATAAGATCTGCACCAGAAGGAAGCTGCTGTTTTGTTTCATGCTCACTTTGTTTCTAATGGATTTGTTGGGTTGAAAGTTAGAAGATGTCTAGCTGCGGCGTACAAGGGAAAGGCCAGGCAATGCTCTCACTCTCCCTCCCGGGCACCTCTCAATCTCTTTGTTTCTTTTCAAAATCTGTACTGTCTTTTATTTTCTGGGGTATTGTACCCTATGTCGTACCTGGGTTACAGGGATGGTGCTTAATGTTTACGAATATATATGTATATATATATATATATATATAACTTGAAACTTTAAGAAAAAAAGCAGCAGATTAATATACAAAGATTTACGCATTTATACCAAACTTGTTCTTGTATCCTGGTTTTCTTTTCTTTTCTTTTTCATGGGTACCCTGATGAAATTTTAATTTCATGATAGAATCTTTTGGGGCGAATGCTTTATAGATATTCTTATTTGGCACGTAAAGGTAACAAATAATTGGGATTTCAAGACACCATGCGTTCACATCTTCAACCTGGCATTATATAATAATATTTAAAATAAACAGCTAAGTCAATGTTTCGAGATTCGTCCGACGTTGCATCGTAAGGCTGCACCAATATTCATGACAATATTAATGCTTCCACATCCAATTAATATCTGCACTTTTTTCCATGCATTAGGTTTGGTTTGAGGGTTTTGTGATCTTCTCCTTATATGTATGTAGCACTGTATTATAATATGAATACTCCCCGCAGGCTTGTCAACTCAGTAGGGCGCCTTAATTTTAAAACTGGGTTAAATTTTTTTATTCAATTAAATGGCTTAGGGTTTTTTAAACCCAGATCAGAGCATCAATTCATCAACCCTATTTTTTAAAAATTTATTTTTAATTTATATTTGGTTTTTAAAAAATTTAATTTTAATTGTTTTGTTATATATATATATAAACAAAAGTTTAAATAGTATTTTAAATATTTTTTTAATTACATATTATTATTATTATTATTATTATTTTTTACTTATAATTACTAATATTATTAATCATAATGATAATATTTTAAATTATTAATTATTAATTACTGATTATTAATCATATAATTAATTGTTAATTGCATTGTTACTTATTATTATATATATTATTAATTATTAATTATTATTCATCGTATCAATAGTTAATTTTAGTTTTAGTTATTTGTTATTAATAATTAATTATTAATCATATGATAAATTAGTAGTCATATTATTACATATTATTATTATTAATTAATAATTAATAATTATATGATTCATTATTATTATTTATATTATTTATTTTTAATTATATAAATAATTATATTATTAATTGTTATTTTGTAAATTATATTATTCATTATTCATTATTATCTATCATATTAATTATACTAATAACATTATTAATTAATAACTGTACTATTAATTTCTAATAATATTACTAATAAAAAATTGTTTTATTAATTATATTAATTATATTATTACTTTTTATTATTTATTATAATGGTATTTTATTTTAATTAATAACATTTTTAATTATATGTTATTATTTGTATGTTATTATTATTAATATATTATTATTGTATTGTGGCTCAAGTGAAACTGAACCCCACAAAGAAAATCCACAAGGGATGTCAAGGTCCCTTCCCTATAAAAGGGAGTCTCTGGTACAGTCTTTAGTTACATTTTTTGATTACCTTAATGCCGATAACTTCGAATAAAAAAGCATTATTTTAAATACTGTTTACAATTTTGTTATATACATAAAACAAAATAAAAAAGCACTTTTTTTAAAAAAAAATATTTTAAATACTGTTTAAAATTTTGTCATATATATATATTTATATATATATATAACAAAACCAAAAATAAAATTATTTTTTAAAAAAAGGATCGAGAGCTTCAAATGAATTGACGCTCTTGGCTGAGATTGCCAAGCGTCAATTCATTTGATGCTCGACAAACCCATTTTCCAAAATTTAAAAAACCCAAACCCATTTAATTAAATAAACAAATTAACCTAGTTTTAAAATATTGCCAACTAAGACCTCAACATGAAAAATCATCAGTTGAGTTCTCTCCCGAGTAGAAGTCACCTCCTTTGTCATCATCATCTCTCAAATATCGCATGATAAGTGGTGACACTGCTGGAAATTGGGCTTATAGCCACGGATCTATAGCCATGGACAATAATATTTGTGGCTATAACTCACTTATACCCACGGTTGATTTTTTTCTCCGTGGCAGCAGCCCACCGTGCTACACCTTGTCCCCCCGCCCTCGTGAATTTCCTCTTTCCCCATAACCCTCACGATCCTCCTCCTCCCCCTTACCCTCACGATCCTCCTCCTCCCCCTTACCCTCATGATCCTCCTCCCCTACCATTGCTTCTTCAACGCTGCCACCCCACCTCCATGTGGACGCTACTCCGACGACACCCTAGTGCGGTATCCCCACCTCCTCGTCTGACGCGCCTCTGATGCGACCAACCTTCCTCCTCGTGATACTCCTTCTTCGATGCAGCTCCGACGCGACTCCAACGCGGCTCCAGCACGGTTCCGACGCCGCTCTGATGTCGCTCCAACGCGGCTCCGACGTTGCTCTGACACGGCTCCGTCCTGACCACCCCACCTCCCTGGACCCTCCTCCTTTAACTTGGCCACCCCTGAACGTTCTCCTCCCGGTGACCCCACCTCCCAAATTTCTTATTCAAACCAAGCCCTACCCTCACTATCCTCCCCCTCCTCTCGCGATTTATCACTAACCCCATTCGGTCAACAACAAAACCCTCCTTTCAGTCAACAGAAAAACCCTCCCTTTCATGATTTCTATGGCCAAATATTTGTCTGCTGCTCTTCTATTGAATTGCATCAGCATAACTGGTTAGGATTTCCCCAATTTCTCCTATAAACTGATTTTTATTATTCTATAATATGTGTTTAGTTAGACATTGAACCATATTTATTTGATGAACATACAATTTATTTCATGAACATGAATTTTTTTTTTGGTTTAAACTAGCTTAGACTGTGTCAAATGTACGAATTGGTTATATTTCACATTCTTCCATGTTTATATTTGTTTATATTTATGGAAGTTTATAGTGGTGACTAAAAATCATTTTATGCATTCCCTTTTATTGAATTGTTCCAGCTTATATGATAATATTTTTTAAAAATTCTAGACCATAAAGCCCATCTAATTTATGTTTTTTGGGATTTTTATGAGGTATGTTTTAAGTTTATTAGAATGTAGTGAATTCTGGATCTGTGCGGTCTCTTTTGATTTATGTTTCATTATGTTTAGGTGTGGGTGTACATTTGTAAACTGGTTTTTTCAAGTTTGATTTCATGATGGTTTGAATATGAAATACCATTGGTCCAATGATTCACTAACTAGGACCAATACGGACTTAGAGAAGTTATGAACTTATTAGTGATCATTTTTGTTTGTTGGTTCACTATGGGGTTATGTTCAGGGTAGGAGGTCCCAGTTTACCAGTTGGGTGTAGTGACAAAACATTTAAAGCCTATATTTTTTTGTACTGAGCCTTGTGTTATTCTGTTTATTCTATTTCTTTTAGTGAATCATTATGATGGTTCTCATATCATGAATATGGTGTTCTTTTGAATTGTGTTCTCTTTGTGGTGTTTTAGATTGGTTTCTTGGATGACTATGTTGGGTATCGGGACTGCGCAGCGGAAGCCGGTGGGATGAGATTTTAAATTTTTTTTCTTCACCGGAGTGACATATCCCTGTCTACTCCGGTGATCTTGTCCCGGCTTGGTCTGAGGATCTCGCAAGGTTTATAAAGATCACGAAAAATTTAACTGAACATTTACCTTATTCAGAATTGTCGTGTGCAAGTCTGCTGTAGGACGCCGACGATCGTCGCTCGAAGACTCCGACGTCGAAGCCCTCTAGATCATCCACACACATCTCGTGAATCTACACGCGCGTCGTTCGTCAAGATCCGGGTGCTAGCGCGGATCCTCAATGCTCACTTCAACGCAGCGACGATCACCGCAAAGGAAGGAGCTTTGATCCGAGATGGATGATCTTGAAGATCCTTCTTTTCTTGAGAGACGCTCCCTCTAGATTCTAGGAGTAGAGAGTAGCTCTCAATCTTGAAACATGAATAGTCATCATGGGAGAGCCTCTCTCACTTATATAGGGAGTGTTTAAAACATGCAGTATAGGTTCCCAACCCCCATGTAATAGACGTCCACTTTATAAGTGATATAAATAATTATTTATGACAAATAAAATTATGCCATAAATAATATTTACAATCTATGACTTACTTGTAATATAAATATATATTACGTGATAAATTTGAGTCTTTAGCTCGACTCATTCCTCCTGCTAATATTAAATGAACCTAGGATATTTAAATTCATTCGAATAATATTAATACTTGTATTTACTATATAACTTGTAAATACATGTTATAAATAAATTCAACGAATTATTCTAAACACAAATAATTAATGAATATATTTATTCTTTGGTGATCCATAGAACTTGGATAGTGCTCGGACCCTTTGGTAGGGCCCACCAAGTTCTAAATTCCTTTTCCCAGAATAGGGTAGATTCTCAAGGCGCTATTGTGTGTGACCCTCTAGGCCCTTATCTTAATATCAGTGAATAATACCAGCGACCTAGAGCGGGGTCTAGCAACCCATCGATGCCCCTATAGAGATAAGGCAAAGTCGAATCAACGATTGCCTTCCTACGAACACGGTCTGTGTAATCTAATCTCTTCGTCATTGATATCTCAATAAAGCAGAATTCATACTAGTGTCATCATTCTTTATTTGCTTTATTTTTTTTGTTGAATTGTCCGGACGGTCTTACCTTCGACTACCATGGCCATGGATTTATTGAAGGTGCAACCATCCTAATCAACCAGGCCCGAGATATCTCTTCCTGAACTCGGAAGTGACAAATCTTTTCTTGATCATTCAATCAATGTCATGCCATTAATGATGTACCCGATACAAACTACCTCACCATGACTTTTTCACCATGGTTTTTGCCTTAGATCAAATGTACGTAATTAAATGAAATTCATTGATAATGATCTCAAGTCAGGAGACCATTACACATGTCCATAGATAGGAATGACCAATGACACCAGAAACATGTCGTGTTCCTATTAAGAGGGTATGTCCTCATGATCTCAATAGCTAAATATTATCAAGTGCGAACTTCATGAGAAGAAGTCTCAATGCTTATGATCCCCCCAACACCTGATGGTCACACATCATCTGTGTCCTTTCAGAATGATGTAATTGGACCATAGGACGTTACTTTGAAATTACTGTTATGACATCTTAGGGTTCTCATTATAGCCTGGGACCTGCTATAACCATTTGATGCGACAGGTAATCTAAGGACATTTTCATAAACAAAGTGGATGTAGAAGTATCTACACTATCATGGCAAGATAAACACATGTATAAAAACAAACTAAATACGTGTAACAGTAATCAAAGTACAATACAAGTTGGGTCTAAGGCACCCACTTTCAACACTCCCACTTGCACTAGAGCCAACGACTAACAGGTTTCAATCTGCTAGCTCTCACATGTGAATCATGCTTCTGCTAAGAAATGGCTTTAGTCAGGGGGTCTTCCACGTTGTCCTCTATGGCTACTCTGCTAACAGTCACTTCACCTCTTTGAGTAAAATCCCTCAAGAGATTAAACTTCCGAAGAATATGATTTGTCCTATGGTGAGACCTTGTCTCCTTGGCAAGTACCAATGTAGCAGTATTATCACAATATACTGGAACAGGGTCTGCACTACTAGGTACAACACCAATTTCTGAGATAAAGCTACGTATCCAGACTGCTTCCTTTACTTCATCGGAAGCTGCAATATATTCAGACTCTGCTGTAGAATCAGCTACCACAACTTGCTTTGAGCTTCTCCATCTCACTGCACCACCATTCAGGCAAAAGATGTAGCCTAAATGCGATTTCATATCATCATGATCTATCTGGAAACTAGCATTAGTGTATCCCCTCACAACTAGTTCCTCATCTCCTCCATACACTAGGAACATATCCTTAGTACGCCTTAAGTACTTTAGGATAGTTTTAACAGCTGTCCAATGCATCTCTCCTGGATTGGCTTGATATCTACCCACCATGCTTAAAGAAAAGGCATCATCAAACCTAGTACATAGCATGACATACATGATAGAACCCACTACCTAAGCATAAGAGACTCTACTCATTCTTTCAATCTCCTCTTGTGTTTGTGGAAACATTTTCTTGGAGAGATTTACACCATGTGACATAGGTAACAATCCTCTCTTGGATTGTTCCATATTATACCTTTTGAGTACCTTGTCAATATATTCACTTTGACTTAGGCCAAGCAGCCTTTGAGATCTATCTCGATATATCTTGATCCCTAGAATGTAGGCTCCTTCACCTATGTCTTTCATGGAGAAGCATTCATTTAACCAAGTCTTAACTGACTGTAAGACTTGCACCTCGTTTCCCAGGATTAATATGTCGTCAACATATAAAACTAGGAAAACAATAGCATTCCCTTAAACCTTTTTATAGACACAAGGCTCGATTTCATTTTTGACAAAACCAAAATCTCTTATGTCCTCGTCAAAGTGAACATTCCATGATCTTGATGCCTGCTTCAATCCATAAATGGATCTTTGCAACTTGCATACTTTATTGGAATTCTTTGACTTAACAAACCCTTCGGGTTGAGTCATATAGATGTCTTCAACCAACTTCCCATTTAGAAAATCAGTTTTTACATCCATTTTCCAAATTTCATAATCATGAAAGGCTGCTATTACAAGCAATATTCTGATGGATTTAAGCATTGCCACTAGTGAGAAGGTTTCATCATAGTCAATGCCTTGATTTTGTCAAAAACCCTTTACAACCAGTCTTACTTTAAAGGTATTAACCTTACCATCCATGTCCAGCTTCTTCTTGAATACCCATTTGCATCCAATGTGTTTTACATCAGCTGCAGGGTCTACCAAAATCCAAACTTGATTTTGGTACATGGACTCCATCTCAGAATTCATGGATTCTTGCCATGTAGTAGCTTCTTTGTCTTATACTACTTCCTTGTAGGTTAGAGGTTCATCATCCTCAAGGATTATTGTGTCACCTGACTTGGTGACAAGAAGACCATAACGCTCTGGTTCTCTAACCTCTCGCGTAGACCTACGCAGTATCTGTGTCCCAGGAATAATTTCTTCTTCCGCTTGCTCTTGTGGAGATTGTTCCTCTACCAACTCTTGTGCATCTGGAGCATTAACTTCATCGAAGTCAATCTTTCTCCCACTATTTCCAGTAGAAATGTGATCCCTTTCTAGAAATGTGGCATATCTTGCCACAATGACTTTTCTATATAAAGGGTTATATAGGTAATATCCTCTAGTTTCCTTAGGATAACCTATAAAGATGCACTTAGTGCTTCTGGATGCTAATTTGTCACTTGGTAAAGTCTTGAAAAATGCCTTGCACCCCCACACACACATGTGTGTCAGATTGGGTTTCTTTCCATACCATAACTGATATGGAATCCCATCTGAAGCTTTAGTTGGTACTCAATTAAGGGTATATGCTGCTGTCTGCAAGGCGTATCCCCAAAAGGATAATGGAAGAGTTGTATGAATCATCATTGATCTGACCATGTCAAGCAAGGTCTTATTCCTCCTTTCACTAACACCATTACATTGTGGTGTATAAGGAGGAGTGAGTTGGGATACTATCCCACACTCCTTCAAGTGATCAATGAAAGCTTGGTTAAGATACTCTCCACCTCGGTCTAAGCGAAGTGATTTTATCTTCTTACCTAGTTGGTTTTCTACTTTATTTTGGTATTCCTTAAAGAAACGAAAGGAATCTAACTTATACCGCATTAAGTAGATATAGCCATACCTACTATAATCATTGGTAAAAGTAATGAAGTATAGAAAACCACCCCTTTCCTCTACTAGAAATGGACCACATACATCGATATGTATTAATTTCAACACTGCATTGGCTCTTTCTCCCTTTCCTGAGAAAGATGCTTTGGTCATCTTTCCTTGTAAAAAAGCTTGACATACATCTAAGGGTTCTAACTGTACCGAGTCTAGATACCCTTCTTGATGTAATCTTCGTAATCGCTTCTCGTTTACATGACCAAGCCTGAAGTGCCATAGGCGGGTATTATTTGAGTCATGTTGGTTGTTTTTGTCATTGATTTCCATTATTGAGTTTTCTAGTTCTAGCATATATAAACCATTGTTAATATGTGCCATACTATAACATATGTTATCCCTATAAAAGAGACAAATTTTATTTCCAAACTTGAAATAAAAACCCATAGTGTCTAAACTTGACATAGAGATAATGTTCCTGGTAACAAACGGTACATAATAGAAATTGTTTAAAACAAGAACCAAACCAGTTGGTAAAGTCAAGTGATAGTCTCCCACTTCCAAGGCCGCCAGACTTGCACCATTTGCAGCTCGGAGATCCACTTGACCTTTTGCAATATTCTTGAACCTACTTGGTTCCTGTATATGAATACAAATGTGTGAACCACATGCCGTATCCAATACCCAACTTGTAGATAAAGATAGATTGCATTCAATGACAAAAAAACCTGAAGTAGAAGCATCAGCTTGCTTCTTCTTCCCAGCTCTGCAATTCTTCTTCCATTGGCCTTTCTTGCCACATCCAAAGCAGACAGCTTCCTGCTCATTACTTTGCCTCTAAATCTTTGGCTTCTTTGTAGGATGATTCATTGGGGTCTTTGGCCTTGACTTGGCCTTAGACCCCTTTTCCTTGCCCTTGTTTTTCTTGTTCACCATAAGAACAGTTGAATTGGTGTTTTTCATGTCCTTATCATCTTGGTGAACTAAATCCAAAAGATCCAGGAGCGACTTTGTCAAATCATTCATATTATAATTGACAATGAAAGTCGAGAATCTTGATGGTAAAAAGTTAAGAATGAGATCCACTGCTAGTTCTTCGTTCAGTTTGAACCCAAGGGCTTCAAGCCTCTCAATACACCCAATCATCTTGAGTACGTGAGGACCGGATTGGTTCCCTTCTGCTAGTCTGCACTTATAAAGCGCACTTGAGATCTCATACCTTTCTTTCCTAGACCTCTTCTCATATAGTTCTTGGAGATGTGAAAGCATCTTGTAGGCGTCCTCTCCCTCATTCATTTTTTGTAATTGGCTGGACATGGATGACAACATGATGCATTGTACATCAAGTGCATCGTCTAAATGCTTTCTCCATTTATCTTTTTCCATCTTGCATGCTCCCTGAGGAGGCTCAGCAGGAATTGGGGTTTCCAGCACATATAAATTCCTTTCTTGGCGTAGTACTATGCGCAAGTGCATGTACCACTCCTGGAAGTTATTGCCGGTCATGATATTTTCTTTATCCAAGATCGATCACAGTGATAAATTACTTGTGGTGTTGGTGATTTCCATTTTGATTCTACATCAGATAAACATTTAGCAGTTAGTACTTTGTCTTGATTACCTTTTTACATTTTATGATTAATAAATTATTATATCATTTAATGTCTCCCACTATTTTAACGAACCTTAATAGCCCTCACTATTAGATTCAGAATACTCTATCGCTTGAGCATTCTAGTGGCAAGGATCCTCAAAACCTCCCTTGTAGTCTACAAGCTAGGGCAACGACACTACTTGGAGGGTTTCAAGGTAGGCTCTATGATGTCCAACCACTTGTTCTTGTGGTTCCTTGTGTTGTTGAGTAAAGTCCCAACTTTGGGAATCTAAACTTGATTCCCTCAACCTCTTGCCTCTAAAGTGATAGCAAGTTAGCTAAGGCTAATCCTTGACTACTCACTTTAGTTAAGTCAACCCATTTCTCTCATGGAAATGCCCCGGTAGTAAGAGGCACTCTCAACTGAGGCTGACAAGCACCCAAACAACCATTTTTGTTTAGATGTGAGAAACAGAATGCATTTAGACTTAATATATCTTTGAGGGATTTTTAATATTAATTGACTAATATGAACCTTTTCTATTTATTATGTTCAAACTGGGTTGTCGCGCTCACAACTGAACATTCAATAGAATATTATTCATCACAACTTTATGCATTTTATCTTGTTTACTATCATATGTGATCATGCAATAATCAGGCAGACGCATAAAATAATAAACTATGCATAAATTAAATCATGCATTCTGAGAGGTCTTGAGCATTCTATAATGATCAATTGATAACTGATCAATCATCACCTAGGGGCAGCCATACCTGAGTCGATACATGACTCGTGTCACTGCTTGACCCAGTCCAAAGCGCCCAACTCCTGTCTGGACTACCGCCTCAACATGGTGGGGTCTGCCTCTCGGATCATCACCGTATAAATACAAATACACTCGCACACAGGCGAGGGGGTCTGGGGTACAAAATACAACGAGTGCAATGGACGCGCAGACCCTTATACATATTTGAATTAAAATACGATTCACAGACCGTCATTTATTTAATTAAATATTACAATCATCGCACGCATTGAATAAATAATTAAATAAATAAATAAATGCCAGACATACACAGGTCGGTTACTTGCTCAAGACCAGTCAGGGTAAAAGCGCAATAAAATTAAATTGCAATAAATTTAAATTATGTGAGGGTGTTCTAATAAATTAAATGAATTTGATTAAATTCAAATAATTTTTTTTATCGGTTTCATTTATTTAATTTAATTTTAATTCTAAAAATTAAATTAAACCATCAATTTAATTCTAAACTTAAATTAAATTAATATTTCGGATTAAAATAATTTAAACCCCTAAATTAATTCCAATTAATTTAATTTAAAAAACTAAATTAATTAAAATTAATTTACTGCAGGATTACCTCTAGCCAGAGAGGAGTCTGAAATGACTGCGTATCGCCGCGGGATGTCCTCCTGGAACCGCGACTTGACCGCGGGGTGACTGCGGCGTGACCGCGGCGTGACCGCGGTGTGACCACAGCGTGACCGCGGCGTGACCGCGACATCCAATGACTCTCGCGACAGCTGCATCTCCCGACGTGGTCTGAGGGGAGCAGGAGGAGGCCGGAAAAGAAGTCGGCCAGCCACATGGCCGGCAGCCCGCTGCTCCGGTGAGTCGGCGAGGCGGCTGTCCGGTCCTGGATGGACCAGAAGGTGCTATGCGGCCCGTCCGGTGAGCTCGGGGCGGCTGGCTGGAGGCGGTCCGGTGCAGGGTTCCGGCGCGGGCTCGGTGCGGCCGGCTGGAGCCGGTCTGGCGTGGAAGGGAGGCCGGCGCGGGCTCGGGCGGCCGAACATAGGGGGTCCAGTGCGGAGCAGGTGGTCGTCGCGGGCTCGGGGTCCGGCGCGAGGCAGGAGGACGATGCGAGCTCGGGGTCCAGCGCGAGGCAGGAGGCTGGTGCGAGGAGGGAGGCCTGCGCAAGGCGGCTTCCGACAGAGAGGGAGGTCGTCCGACGGAGAGGAGGAGGCCAGCGCGGGGAGGGGATGGCTCGCCGTAGGGGCTCTACATGGAGGAGATCCTGCGCGGGGTGCGGGATGGCCCGATAGAGGCGGCCGACGTGGACTCGGGGTGGCCGGACGGAGGTGGTCCGACGAAGGGAGAGGGAGGCGCTAGGGTTTGCCTCTCTCATGTGCGCCGCGTGAGAGAAGACCCCTTTGGGGTCTTCCTCCTTTTTTTATTTTTCATTTAGACAAATAAGCCCACCCCCCTTTTTTTAATTTTTTTTAAATAAAAGGAGAAGACCCCATTTTGGGGTCTTTTTTTCCCATTTTTTTTATAAATAAAAATAAAACTAGACTTGACTTGACTCAAGTCTTTAAAATAATATTTTATAATAAAATATTACATTATATTTTATAATAATAAAATATAACATCTAATTTTATCTCTATAAAATTGAGATTAACATCAAATGAACAAAAAAACTTGCGACGTCGATCCGTTTAAAAATTTCAAATGATCGTAACTTGATCATTCGAAAATGAAACGACGGGCAGTCGAATCTGAATGAACCGTTTTAACACCCCACAATTAACTTTAATGCATTTTAATCTTGTTGACTCAGAAAAACCTTGCGATCGCTCTGATACCACTGTTGGGTACCGATACTATGTAGCGGAAGCCGGTGGGCTGGGATTTTAAATTTTTTTGCTTCACCAGAGTGACATATCCCTGTCTACTCCGGTGATCTTGTCCCAGCTTGGTTCAAGGATATTTAAAGGTTTATAAAGAGCATGAAAATTTAAACTAAACATTTACCTTGTTCAGAATTGTCGTGTACAAGTCTACCACAGGACGTCGACGATCGCTGCTCGAAGACTCCAACGTCGAAGCCCTCCAGATCATCCACACATGTCTCATGAATCTGCACGCGCGCCGTTCTTCAAGATCCGGGTGCTAGTGCGGATCTTCGACGCTTACTTTAGTGCAATGACGATCACCCAAAAGGAAGGAGCTTCGATCCGAGATGGATGATCTTGAAGATCCTTCTTTGCTTGAGAGACTCCCTCTCTAGATTCTAGTAGGAGAGAGAAGCTCTCAATCTTGACACATGAATAGTCATTGTGGGAGAGCCTCTCTCTCACTTATATAGGGAGTGTTTAAAACACGCGGTATAGGTTCCCGGCCCCCGTGTAATAGACGTCTGCTATATAAGTGATATAAATAATTATTTATGAAAAATAAAATTATTCCATAAATAATATTTACAATTTATCACATACTTGTAATATAAAAATATATTATGTGATAAATTTGAGTCTTAAACTCGACTCATTCCTCATACTAATATTAAACGAACCTAGGATATTTAAATCCATTCGAATAATATTAATACTTGTATTTACTATATAACTTGTAAATACATGTTATAAATAAATTTAACGAATTATTCTAAACTCAAATAATTAATGAATTTATTTATTCTTTGGTGATCCATTGAACTTGGATAGTGTAACGACCCGAAGTTTTTCAATGGAAAATCCCCTTCTTATATCTATGTCATAAAAACACAAAATAATGAACTACTAAGTGATAAGTGACCTTTAAACATAATTTTTTCACCCCTATGTTTGGAATTTTAAAAATCCGACATACACGGTTGTGTTCAATATAGTTTTTGGAGTCTAATGAAACAAAAACAATTTTTGGTGAATAGTAACCTACCCTTATGAATAGTAACCTACCCTTATGAATAGTAATATGACCCTTATTAATAGTAAATAAGAGTAACATAACCTATGAATAATAAAATAGAATTTAGACATCTTAGAAAGTGACAATTTGACCTTAGTAAACGTTTTTGGTATTTTATAAGTCATAAATAATTAATTATAATTAATTACTTAATTTAAAAGAATATTTATTTTCATGTAATGTATTCATAAATTATTGAATCAATGTATAATAGTTTTTAGATAATTTTATAAGACCCTACGTAATTTTTGAAAGAACTATAAATTCAGTTTTAATCTTAAAAACTATTTTTTTAAGTAAATTATGATTTTTATTAATTATTAAATTAATAATATTTAGAAAATTATTTTTGAAAAATGGAATTCATTTTTGGATTCTACACGTCAAAAAATGGTTGGGGTAAATTTTTGGGAATTTTCTGAGATACTTGAGTTTTTGATGAATAGTGGAATCCGATAATTCACAATAAAAGCTAAATAATGTATTAATTGAGTCATCGATGATGTTATGCTGATGTAAGCCCACTTGGCTCGGGATTACATTATAAAATTACTATTCTTGGTCATTCAAGACTCACTATTCCTTGTCTTTGGTGAAATTAATAAACTAATCAATTTTATATTAAGGAAACCCCTCTCCCCTCCACTATAAAAGCCACCCTTCACTCCCTCTTTTCCTCACACCTCTCAAGCTCCAAGCCTTCTCTAAACTCTGCCCAAACATCTTCCCTAGCAACTCCCCCACATCTAAAAGCTTCTGGTCTCATCAAAAGACCAATCCTATCTTCCTTAAGGAGGATCTCAAGAGAAAGATTCTAGAGGTAATTTCTCTCTCTTCTCCTTTAATTTCCTTTCAAGTTCAAGTTCCTTTCTTGATCTCTCCCTACCTATATTCATTCAAACTGTTTTGTAACTCCAGTATTATACATATAATGTAATCTTATAATTCTAATTTTATATTATATCACCCCACACCCTTCCCTCTTCCTTTTTATTTTATTAAAGAGAACGTTGTTCATGTGGTGATAATTTATCACCTTCAAAAACTACATGTTCTATTCTTCCATTTCTACCTTCAATCTGGTCATTAAACCATTTTTATGGTTGAGACAGAATATTTTATATGTATTATGTTCTATTTTAACTTCTGGAAATAACCTATGGCCATATTACTAAGTGAAAAGTTAAAATGGGTTCGTTGTGATCCAAAAACCGCTCAAATTAACCCAAATAATCTTCATTTAATTATTATCTAATGATTCGTCCACATGGATCTAATATAACTCATTATAAAATCATTCAAGATTCTGTAATATCATTAATTACATGTAATATCAGTTTTGGATGTTTACCCATGATCTACCCAAACATCAATTTAAGAATACAAGTGAACCACTCAAGAAAACCATAAAAATGAACATCCCCAAACAATGTTTTTAAACTCTATAAGTCATCCAAAGGAACATAATATGAAATAATGAAACCAGAATGAAACCTATTAATGTATAAAAGGTTCAGTAATTTCTAATTAATGAATATAATGTAATTATACAAGACATTAAAGAGAAGGAGGCATTCGAGTACAAGGTAAGGGGAAATCTCGAACCCAATTTTTCTTCCTTCGGGTTCTCCCTCTTTCACTCCATTTTTGATATGGTTACTCCTCAAAGATCATTTTTTCATCATTTCCTTTACTTTTCTGGGACATACATGTTTGTCACTGGTTTTTATGTCCATCAAAATGTTTTCTAAAAGAATTCTTCTTTCAAGATCTCACCTTTTACCTCTCATTCAAGGTTGATGGTTCTTGTATCAAGTATGTTGTTCCCTCTTTCTTTTGGGAACCCAAAGCTTATGAATGTGTTATTATGAGATGAAACCCATTCCTTTTCATGGGTTATTTATGTAAATGTTTGATATGTGTTCTATGTGGCAACCATGATAATGATAATGTTATGATGTGACGGGTGCGCCTGGAATTATATAGCGCAATATGAATGTTTAAATGTGACGGGTGCGCCTGAAATTATATAGCGCTCCAATGCATTGGGTAAAGTAATGAATCTCATGAGTAAATGTGAAATGATGTGTGAACATGATTCTAGATTTGTTCACAAGTATGTGTGGTAGTTAACCACTAAGACATGATGTTTCATTTTTATGCATTGCCACATTTCAAGTCTTTTACTTATGCTCCTCTCATGTTCATGATCTTTTGCCTATGTTATGGTTATGCTCACCCCATGATGTATTGTTCTTATCTATCCTCTTACTGGGCTTTTAGCTCACCCCTTTTGATGTATATCCTCAGGTGGATACATGTACTAAGGAGAGGACAAGTGCTACTAAGAAGCTATAGAAGAAGAAATTAAATGTTTATGGTTGATGTTGTATTTGTTATGTATGGTCCTAGTTTTCCCAAGACACTAAACCTCTGGATCCTCCATGTGTAATACTATTATGTTGTTTATCTTTGAAATGATGTAATAGTAATGCAAGAAAAGTCCGGGTCGTTATAGTTGGTATCAGAGGAAAGGTTTAGTTAATTTGGGAATTAGGATTAATAAACCCTAAAGAAAACCTCTAGCATAAGAATAAGTACAAACACATACACAAGAATATTTACCTAGGGATCCCGTATGTTATGTTTTTGGCATAATTGTTTAAATGAATAAGTTATTCATGACTTGTTTACTTATGTTTTGTTCTAACCTTTTCTATCTTAGAAAATGGAGGGAACCAGGAGAAATCAGGCCAACAACTCTTGCGAAGGCCAATGCAATGATTGCCCGAACGACATCCCCAATGATTTTGGAGGTGGAGTTCAAAACATCATGGTGATTCTTACCCAATTATCTCTGGTTATGAATAATAACCATAATAATGGGGAACGTCCTCCTTCACCAAAGAGGGAGCAACTAGCTATCGAATGTTTTATGCGGCAAAGACCACTGAAGTTTTGTGGACCTTCCGATCCACTAGTTGCGGAATAGTGGGTCAACTCCATGGAGAAGATCTTTTCTGTTCGTCACTGTTCCGAGACGGAGAAGGTGACTCTAGCCGTTTATCATCTAGATGGAGAAGCTGATCAATGGTGGGCTTTGATTAAGAACACCAAGCCAAGGGATGAAATTGAAGAGATGGAATGGGAAGAATTTAAGATAATGTTTCTTAATAAGTACTTCCCACGAACTCTTTGCACGAAGATGGAGAGAGAATTCATAGAGCTCAAGCATAAAGAAGGAGAATCTGTCACAACCTATGAAGCAAATTTCACAAGGCTCGCAAGGTATGATTCGGGTTTTGTTATCAACAATGATAACAAAATTGATAGATTCTTTAGTGGATTAAAACCACATCTTCGAAAGGCTCTTGAAATTTGAGACTTTAGGAGTTATGAAGAAGTTTTTCGGTGTGCTCTCAAAGTGGAGATGGAGTTTGGAGAATGGTCCCATGGATATGGTGATAAGAAAAGAAAGATGGAGTTTCAAGCTGGTGGATCTAGTGATAAAGATGGGAAGAAAACACATCGACCCACATGCCAAAAATGTGGGAAGTTGCACCATGGGAACTGCCTCAAAGGTACGGCGAAATGATTTAAGTGTGGGAATGAAGGACACCAAGATCACGAGTGTCGAAAAGACATGAAAAGTAAGGATAATGTAGCCGATGAAAGCAGAGAATCACTCGTGGTTCAATGCTACAACTGTAGGGAGCTAGGTAACTATTCAAACCAGTGCACTAAACCTCGAGCTCTCGAGGGTAATCAGCGCCAACAACCACCAAAACCAAAGTAACAAGGGAAGGCTTATTCCATCACTACTGCGAAGGTGGAACATGATAATGAAGTCGTACAAGGTACACTTCCTATTCACTCAAGAATGGAAATAGTCTTATTTGATTCTGGTTCTACGCATTCCTTTATATCTTTCAAGTTTTCTAGAACTATAGAATCAAAGCCCTGAAACCTTGAAGTAGAGATATCTATAAAAACACCAAGTGGTGCAATCATAGCAACCCAAGTGTTTGATTCTTCTCCTGTTGACGTATGTGGGAAGATTCTTCCGGCAAATCTCGTAATACTTCCCTTGGTGGAATTCGACGCTATAATGGGAATGGATTGGCTCTCATTATATATAGCACATATCAACTATCGGGAAAAGGAAATATATTTTCATATTTCGATCCATCCCATGCTCCTCTACAAATGCAAGTAAGATCATGAATATCATTTGAAAAATACTTCAATGGTGTGGGTGTTGATTCCCTATGAAGAAGCATACCTCGCCCAAATGGTTGAGTTGAAGGAAAGTGCCAACCTTGAGGAAATGCCCATCGTGAGGGAATACAGTGATGTATTTCCCGAAGAGTTACCCAGAATTCCCTCGGGTTGTGAGGTAGAGTTCTCAATTGAACTCATACCCGGAGCTACTCCTATCTCGAAGTGCCCCTATAGGATGGCTCCTATCGAACTGGAGGAGTTAAAGAAGCAGCTACAAGAGCATCTGGACAAAGGGTTCATACGCCCTACTGCATCACCTTGGGGTGCACCAGTGCTCTTTGTAAAGAAGAAGGATGGTACCATGTGGCTGTGTATCAATTATCGGGAACTCAACAAGATCACCATAAAGAACAAGTATCATCTCCCAAGGATTGATGACTTGTTCGATCAATTAAGAGGAGCTCAATACTTCTCAAAGGTGGATCTTCGTTCTGTATATCATCAAGTAAAGGTGAAGTAGGAAGATATTCATAAGACTGCCTTCCATACAAGGTATGCGCACTATGAGTTTTTGGTGATGCCCTTCAGACTTACTAATGCCCTGCAATCTTCATGGATTTGATGAATAGAGTCTTTAGACAATACCTCGACAAATTTGTGGTAGTGTTTATCGATGATATTCTCATCTACTCCAAGAGCAAGGAGGAACATGAAGAACATCTAAGACTTGTGTTGGCGACATTGATAAAGGAGAAGTTGTATTCCAAGTTCAGCAAGTGTGACTTTTGGATGAATCAAGTCATGTTCTTGGGACATGTGATCACAAGCAAGGGAATTTCTGTGGACCCTTCAAAGACAAAGGCGATTGAAGAATGGCCCAGGCCCTCTAGTGTCACAGAAATCCGTAGTTTTCTTGGATTAGCTGGGTACTATCGACATTTTGTGAGAAACTTCTCACGATTTTCAATCCCGCTAACTAAGTTAACAAGGAAAGGGGTAAAGTATGTATAGACGAAAGAATGTGAGGGAAGCTTCAAGGAGCTAAAGAGAAGGCTGATCACTACACCTGTACTCACACTACCGAAAAGTGGAGAAAGTTTTGTGATATACAGTGATGCTTCAAAGAAAGGCTTGGGTTGTGTACTCATGAAAAATGATAAGATGATAGCCTATGCCTCACGACAGTTGAAGATCCATGAGCAGAACTTCCCGATGCATGATCTAGAGCTGGCAGCCGTGATTTTTGCCTTGAAAATCTGGTGGCACTACCTTTATGGCGAGAAGTGCGACATATACACCGACCACAAGAGCCTAAAGTATATATTCACACAAAAGGAGCTCAACATGCATCAAAGGAGATGGTTAGAGCTAATCAAGGATTACGATTGCTCTATTCACTATCATCCTGGGAAGGCGAACAAGGTAGCTGATGCTCTAAGTAGAAAATAACCTGCTACTCTATCCATGTTGAGGATTGAGAAAGACCCTATCTTCTTGGATATGCAAAGGATGGATTTGGGAATCATAAGGGTAGGGGATACATCCTACCTTTCCCAAATGATTGTGCAACCATCAATCCAACAGAAGATTAAGGAAGCACAAAGGTATGATGTGGAGATACAAAAGAGGGTGAATGCAGTAAAGGAAGGGAAGCTGCAAGAGTTCCATATCGATGATGATGGTGTGATTCGGTTTGGAACACGGATTTGTGTTCCTTCATCACCCGGGATAAAGAAGGAGATATTGGATAATGCACATAGCTCAACTTTATCTATTCATACTGGAAGTACCAAGATGTATCGTGATCTCCGAGAACACTTCTGGTGGGATAACATGAAGAAGGAGATTGCGGAATATATATCAAGGTGCTTGGTATGTCAGCAAGTTAAAGCTGAGCGGAAAGAGTACAAAGGTATGATGCAGCCATTGCCAATACCCATGTGGAAATGGGAAAATGTTACTATGGACTTTGTCACGGGTCTCCCAAAGACATCAAAGGGAAATAATGCGATATGGGTTATGGTTGATCGAATCACCAAGACTGCCCATTTTATCGTTATTCGGGAAGACCTCTCACTTGAATAGCTTGAAAGGATATATGTGAAGGAAGTAGTGAGATTGCATGGTGTTCCACTCTCGATTGTCTCTGACCGTGATCCAAGGTTCACATCTAAATTCTGGAGGAGCCTTCAACATGCTTTGAGTACTGAATTAAATTTCAGCACGGCTTATCACCCCCAAACCGATGGTCAGTCTGAAAGGACTATTCAGACGCTCGAAGATATGCTAAGAGAATGCTCTCTTGAATTCAAAGGTGGATGGGATCATCACCCTCCATTGGTTGAGTTCTCATACAACAATAGCTTCCACTCGAGTATTCAGATGGCTCCGTATGAATCTCTTTATGGGAAGCGATGTAGAACTCCAACCTGTTGGGATGAAGTTGGAGAAAGAAAACTACTTGGACCCGATCTTGTGCAGGAGATGACAGAGAAGGTTCAAGTCATCCAGAAACACATCAAAGCTGCTCAAAGTCGGCAAAAGAGCTATGCTGACAACCGTTGAAGGGACTTGGAGTTTGACGTTGGAGATAAAGTCTTCCTTTGAATATCTCCATGGAAGAGAGTCATGAGATTCGGGAAGAAAGGGAAGATAATCCCAAGGTACATTGGCCCCTTTGAGATCCTTGACTGTATAGGAGCCGTGGCCTATCGTTTGGCACTTCCACCGAATATGGCTCAAGTTCATGATGTGTTTCATGTATCACTACTGAGGAAGTACATACCAGACCCCTCACATGTACTAAAATCAGAGGTGGTACAGTTGGATGATGATCTCTCCTATGAGGAGCAGCTGGTAAAAATTTTGGACCGAAGTGATAAGGTTCTATGCAACAAGACAACCCGCCTTGTCAAAGTGTTGTGGAGGAACCAAATGTTTGAAGAAGAAACTTGGGAACCGGAAGAGGCAATGAAGGAGAAGTACCCTCACCTGTTTGTGTAAAGTGAAATTTCGGGGGCGAAATTTCTTAAGGGGGAAAGAATGTAACGACCCAAAGTTTTTCAATGGAAAATTCCCTTCTTATATCTATGTCATAAAAACACAAAATAATGAACTACTAAGTGATAAGTGACCTTTAAACATAATTTTGTCACCCCTATGTTTGGAATTTTAAAAATCTAACATACACGGTTGTGTTCAAGATAGTTTTTGGAGTCTAATGAAACAATTTTTTTTTGGTGAATAGTAACCTACCCATATGAATAGTAACCTACCCTTATGAATAGTAATATGACCCTTATGAATAGTAAATGAGAGTAACATTACCTATGAAAAATAAAATATAATTTAGAAATCTTAGAAAGTGACAATTTGACCTTAGTAAACGTTTTTGGTATTTTATAAGTCATAAATAATTAATTATAATTAATTAATTAATTTAAAAGAATATTTATTTTCATGTAATGTATTCATAAATTATTGAATCAATGTCTAATAGTTTTTAGATAATTGTATAAGACCCTATGTAATTTTTGAAAGAACTATAAATTCAGTTTTAATCTTAAAAACTGTTTTTTTAAGTAAATTATGATTTTTATTAATTATTAAATGAATAATATTTAGAAAATTATTTTTGAAAAATGGACTTCATTTTTGGATTCTACATGTCGAAAAATGGTTGGGGTAAATTTTTGGGAATTTTCTGAGATACTTGAGTTTTTGATGAATAGTGGAATCCGATAATTCACAATAAAAGCTAAATAATGTATTAATTGCATCATTGATGATGTTCTGCTGATGTAAGCCCACTTGGCTCGGGATTACATTATAAAATTACTATTCTTGGTCGTTCAAGACTCACTATTCCTTGTCTTTGGTGAAATTAACAAACTAATCAATTTTATATTAAGGAAACCTCTCTCCCCTCCACTATAAAAGCCACCCTTCACTCCCTCTTTTCCTCACACCTCTCAAGCTCCAATCCTTCTCTAAACTCTGCCCAAACAACTTACCTATAACCTCCCACACGTCCAAAAGCTTCTGGTCTCATCAAAAGACCAATCCTATCTTCCTTAAGGAGGATCTCAAGAGGAAGATTCTAGTGGTAATTTCTCTCTCTTCTCCTTTAATTTCCTTTCAAGTTCAAGTTCATTTCTTGATATCTCCCTACCTATCTTTATTAAAAATACTGTGTAGCTCCAGTATTATACATATACTGTAATCTTATGATTCTAATGGTATATTATATCACCCCATACCCTTACCTCTTCCTTTTATTTTATTAAAGAGAACGTTGTTCATGTGGTGATAATTTATCACCTTCAAAAACGACATGTTCTCTTCTTCCATTTCTACCTTAAATCTGGTCATGAAACCATTTTTATGGTTGAACCAGAATATTTTATATGTATTATGTTCTATTTTAAGTTCTGGAAATAACCTATGGCCATATTACTAATTGAAAAGTTAAAATGGGTTCGTTGTGATCCAAAAACCGCTCAAATTAACCCAAATAATCTTCATTTAATTCTTATCTAATGATTCGTCCACATGGATCTAATATAAATCATTATAAAATCATTCAAGCTTCTGTAATATTATTAATTACATGTAATATCAGTTCTTTATGTTTATCCATGATCTACCCAAACATCAATTTAAGAATACAAGTGAACCACTCAAGAAAACCCTAAAAATGAACATCCCCAAAAAATGTTTTTAAACTCTATAAGTCATCCAAAGGAACATAATATGAAATAATGAAACCAGAATGAACCCTATTAATGTATAAAAGGTTTTGTAATTTCTAATTAATTAATATAATGTCATTATACAGGACATTAAAGAGAAGGAGGCATTCGAGTACAAGGTAAGGGGAAATCTCAAACCCAATTTTTCTTCCTTCGGGTTCTCCCTCTTTCACTCCATTTTTGATATGGTTACTCCTCAAAAATCATTTGTTCATCATTTCCTTTACTTTTCTGGGATATACATGTTTGTCACTGGTTTTTATGTCCATCAAAATGGTTTCCAAAAGAACTCTTCTTTCAAGATCTCACCTTTTACCTCTCATTCAAGGTTGATGGTTCTTGTATCAAGTATGTTATTACCTCTTTCTTTTGGGAACCCAAAGCTTATGAATGTGTTATTATGAGATGAAACCAATTCCTTTCCATGGGTTATTTATGTACATGTTTTATATGTTTTCTATTTTTCAATCATGATAATGATAATGTTATGATGTGACGGGTGCGCCCAGAATTATATAGTGCAATATAAATGTTTAAATGTGACGGGTGCACCCGGAATTATATAGCGCTCCAATGCATTGGGTAAAGTGATTAATCTCATGAGTAAATGTGAAATGATGTGTGAACATGTTGCTATCTTTGTTCACAAGTATGTGTGGTAGTTAACCACTAAGACATGATGTTTCATTTTTATGCATTGGCACATTTCAAGTCTTTTACTTATGCTCCTCTCATGTTCATGATCTTTTGCCTATGTTATGATTATGATCACCCCATGATGTATTGTTCTTATCTATCCTCTTACTGGGATTTTAGCTCACCCCGTTTGATGTATATTCTTAGGTGGCTACATGTACTAAGGAGAGGACAAGTGCTACTAAGAAGCTATAGAAGAAGAAATTAAATGTTTATGGTTGATGTTGTATTTGTTATGTATGGTCCTAGTTTTCCCAAGACACTAAACCTCTGGATCCTCCATGTGTAATACTATTATTTTGTTTATCTTTGAAATGATGTAATAGTAATTCAAGAAAAGGCCGGGTTGCTATAGATAGTGCTCAAACCCTTTGGCGGGGCCCACCAAGTTCTAAATTACTATTCCCAAAATAGGGTGGATTCTCAAGGCGCTATTGTGTGTGAACCTCTAGGCCCTTATCTCAATAGCAGTGAATAATACCACCGACCTAGAGTGGGGTCTAGCAACCCATCGAGGCCCCTATAGAGATAAGGTAAAGTCATAGCAACGATATCCTTCCTATGAACACGGTCCGTGTAATCTAATCTCTTCATCATCAATATCTCAATAAATCAGAATGCATAGTAGTGTCATCATTATTTATTTTCTTTATTTTGTTTGTTGATTTTTCCGGATAGTCTTACCTTCGACTATCATGGTCATGGATTTATTGAAGGTGAAACCATCCTAATCAACCAGGCCTAAGATATCTCTTCCTGAACTCGGAAGCAACAAATCCTTTCTCTATCATTCAATCAATGCCATGCCATTAATGGCGTACCCGATACAAACTACCTCACCACGACTTTTTTGCCATGGTTTTCGCCTTATATCAAATGTATGTAATTAAATGACATTCATTGATAATGATATCAAGTCAGGAGACCATTACACATGTTCGTAGATAGGAACGACCAATGACACTAGAAACATGTGGTGTTCCTATTAAGCGGGTCTGTCCTCATGATCTCAATAGATATAGATCATCAAGTGCAAACTTCATGAGAAGAAGTCTCAATGCTTATGAGCCCCCAGCACCAGATGGTCACAAATCATCTGTGTCCCTTCAGAATGATGTAACTGGACCATAGGATGTTACTTTAAGATTACTGTCATGGCATCTCAGGGTTCTCATTATTGCTTGGGACCTACTATAACCATTTGATGTGATAGGTAATCTAATGACATTGCCATAAACAAAGTGGATGCAGAAGTATCTACACTATCATGGTAAGATAAACACATGTATAAAAACAAACTGAATACATGTAACAGTAATCAAAGTACAATAAAAGTTGGGTCTAGGGCACCCACTTTCAATAGACTATGGGTTTTCAAGGTTTTTGGTGGATGTTGTGTTTCTTGAAGATTTATTTCTTTGAGGTGCGTGTCTCATATTTTATGCCATTTTATAATAATTACAATTGTTTAGGAGAACTATGCCAAATCTATATCTCCTTAGGTTTATCCCTTCATAATTGTTACTGAATTGTTCTTGGGGATTTCAAATGATCTTGTGTATTTAACTAATAAATTTGGAGAGTTTGGTTATATGTTATGAGTTTATTATTTAATACCATATCTTTTCTATTCGACACCAAACCAACCTCTTTTGTAGGGCATTATTGAGGCATTTCTTTTTGTAATTCCACTTCCACTAGATACTTTCCTGGGGAAGGGGGTGCACGTGGGGGGGGGGTGCAGGGTGGGTGGGGGGGAGTGAAGGTTGGGGGTGCTAGGGGAAGTAGGGGTGAAGGGTGGGGTGGGGGGGGGGGTGGGGTAGTGGGGGTGTAAGTGGGGGGGGGGGGTGTAGGGGTGCAGGGGTAGTGGGTGTGCTGGTGGGGGGGGGGGGTGGCGTAGGGGGGGGGGTGTTCCTCCCACTTCAATTTCTAGGTCCAATTAATGATGATTCATCAGATCACTGGCATTTTTTTGATGTCTCTCAGGACCCGTTCCTGTGTGTTGCGGCAACCATCGCCGAAGGCGAAGCGGTTCTGGCTGATTTGGTTTGACTCCAACAGTTTAAGGTGATTTTTTCATTCATTATTCAATGACACTTAGTTTATAATTAGGGGTTTTGTAATTTTAGATCCCTTGGTAATTTTATTATAGCGTGTTGAACTTCTTGGAATTGCATTAAAGTTAATCTTTCTTATATTTATTTTCCTAGGTTGACTCACCATTCTTTATTGGATTTTGTGATCTTTTATCATTATTTTATTTTGATATGTACTTAGATAAACATGAATCACACATGTGACCACTAAAATTACACATACAATAAAGATCTTAAATTTTTTAAAACCTGTTTATTGTATATATGTTATTCCCTTTCACCTCTAGTTAGTGCCTTATCTTAGGATTACTCCCTCTCATTGATGGATTTCTCTGAACTTCAGCTAGAGGTATATTATGCCAACAATTTAATGCATTGTGCCTAAACCTATTATAATACCAGTAATGACATTCAAAACTTGTTTTTCTTTTATGAACTCTATATTATTGATATTTTTTTTGATCTTAAAGTATACCAATTTTGGGAATTCTTTTCAACTGTTTGGGATCAATATAAGGAAAATAAATTCATACACATACTTTCAGAAACCTTGGATAAAGTGGTCTATTTTGTCACGACCCGACCCAATGGGGCTTGAGCCACGACTCCCCAAGCCCACCTCAAATAGGCCAGGGGATGGCGACTAGCGCTGAGTAGGGTATCACACACATGGGAGGCATTAGCCTAAGGTACCTATACACACACACACCCACACACACCTCCATGAAACAGTGTAGAGATATCTAAAAACTAAAAAGGGAAAGCATGCATACATCTATCCCAAACTAGAGTGCTATAGAAGTACAAAGGGCAAAACAGGGCCAACCAAAGGAAAACTACAGAAGTTTCCAACCTTCTCAGAAGGAGGAAGAACACCGCCAAAATCACCTGCTGGTAAGCTCCTCAACACAGCTCCAGTAAACCCCCTGGTTTGTCACACACACTAAGCTCCGCCTGCTCTGGGTCCTCCTGGAACTCCGTCAAAAGGCCTGTGGTCTGCACAAGACACAAACATGTGCAAGAAAAACCCATGCAGGGGTGAGTATATAAAATACCTAGTAGGAACCCCAAAAACCCCAAAAATAAAAGGGATAAACTGAATGGCAACAGTCAGTTCACTAGTGATAGGGAACCCAAACGGGAGAGAAACTCCACCTCGAGACCATCCTCAGCTAAACATGACTAGTCAGCACAACTCAGGTGTATGCCCATACATACACCATGAACATCCACTCAGGTATATGCCCATACATATACCATGAGTAATCCAGATATACTCAAACACGCACCAAGCCTCATGAGGTTCCGAGCTCATAACCTACGAAGGGTACATAACTAGGAGAACACACTCCATGAGCTCTGTCATCCCAGATGACACTCGTCTGAGAGATAAACGCTCATCGAAAATCGTCACCGAGAACCTCACGCTGAAACAACGGAAATACCAAACTCCTCAGATAGGGGATCACAGCTAGGGTCCGCTAGGGGATACAAAAACCCACTCCGGTAACTCATAGATCTCGCAGATAGGGGATCAATCCCAGGATCCACTGGGGGATACCACAACCCGATCTGGTGCTCCACAGATCATGTCACTCAGATAGAGGATCGTCGCTTGTGTAAAGATGGTCATGATGATACCGAAACCCTATCTGGTATAACTCGTGATGTAGGGGATCGGACCGACGATGCACCAACCCTACTGAAACTATAATCTAAGTAGGGGATCGTATAACCAAAATGCTGCAATCCTACTATAAACCACATGCTGAGTAGGGGATCGTATAACCAATGATGCCACAACCCTACTATGCAGGACCCACAACATAGGGTATCATATTCCAGATGATACCTCAAACTGTACGAGGTTAACCTTCTAGATAGAGGATCGACACCCGTGGATAAGCTGTCATAGAGATACCAAGAATCCGATCTAGGGAAGCGAAGCTAGAGGATCCCGCTCCAATCCCACCAGAGGGATGCCACAAATCTAACAGAAATTCATCCTATCGAGGGAATCAAAAACCTATACTGAGGTGGTAATGCCACACGAACCCTCATAGGAACGAACCAAGGGAGTACACTCAACCACTGCTGGTCCAAACATCACTAACCCGAGCAACTGGCATAGTCACCACATTGCGCACCTCCTAGGCCTATACCGTGACCACCATCGCAATCTACGTGGAAAAATACGCAAGGTAGGCTATTCATTTTTCCCAAACAGACTTACGAAGAATAAGTCGTAAAATCACAGCATATGCCTGGTATCCACCTCGTGGGGCCTACGCCTCGACCCCAAATTTAGGCAGCTAGATTGCACCATTGCAATCCGCTCGAAAAAAGAACACAAAAATGAGTGTTCAAACACTCCAAACAGATGTCGGGTGAAAAAGAAACATTTCATCATAAAACATGAAAACCGGCCCCTGTGGGTCCCGCACCCTGTATTAAATCCAAAAACTCCAAGGAGCATCTCAAAAAGTCTGAACAAGAATTAGGATCATGTTGTCACTGACGGCGCGTCAATCGGACGTCCGACTTGCGAGGCACGTCCGTCGCAAGCTTTAATAATAATTTCTTATTATTAAATTAAAGCATTTTGGGTCACACGCCTTCGGGTGAAGAACCCAAAAACCCAAAAACCCATTTCAAAAAGTCCTTCTCGAAGAGACGAACCCATATCCGTAGATGGTGCATCAAACGGACGCGCCGTTTAAGAGTTGTGTCCCTTAGAACACAAGGCCCCCAACAGGGCCGGTCCACCCCGGCCGGCCTGGTCCAGACCGCCGACCCACGGTCCTGCTGCGGGTCCAGTCTGGGTCACCGCGGCCCGCTAGCCGCGGCTCGTACGAACACCACCAGACCCCTCGGGTCTGGTTCCTCCAAACAGATTGGCCAAGTGGCCGGTCTTTATTCGCGCGCCACACCAGCAGGACCCGCAACACGCGGGTCCTTGTCTGCAGAACCACCTGAGGCGATGACCTCAGGGTTTCCCCCTGACCACGATGGGTCGACGCCTTCATCCCCCTCTTGTTGAGTGCACCGCCGTGACACCTTCGGCCACGCCGCCTCTCCGCATCAGTCGCTGGCCAGCCCAGCTCCTCCGGTCCCCTGCTACGCCACGCCGCAGCCGCCTCTGCCCGGCCGCACCCAAGATTGCTATACCAGCCAAACCCGAGACCGCCTCTCCACCTGAACCCCTCCAGCCTCCGTTTGTCTGCCAGATTCCGCACATCGGCCCTCTGAGCTCCACCATGGCCTAACGCACCGTGACGAACGCCTCCAGTTGACGCCGTTGTGCCCCCCCGATCACTGGCCACCGCCCTTTCCAGAGTCGGGGCTTCTGTCAGCCACCAAAACCACTCCGACAGACTGATTTCAAAACCAAAGGAGGATTTGGGATCCTCGGGACGAGGCCTTCTAAGCGCCTACCCCTGATCGACGATCCAAAGGAGTTTTGGCGCATCTGAAAATTCGGTCGAAGAACGACGAAGAACACGTCAAACACGGGATTTAGAACAGGACTTGGACAGTGGTCATGTTTGTTTGTCCATCATCCTAATTCTAAAATTATAGAATTTAAACAACGGACTTGACAAAAACTCAAGAAATCGACGAAGGAGTGGAAAAAACAATAGAAATCCTACCTCAATTTGGTCGTTCATCGTTGGCGACGCACCTACTGCGATACCACTTCGATCTGCCAGAGTTCGCTCCTCAATCCGATGAAGAACAGTGAAGAACACCAAATAATGTTAGAGAGAGAGAGAGAGAGAATGGAAAATGGGTTCTACCCTTAATTTCAACACTTAAGTGGAATTTATAAACTCTCTGAAACTCTACCGATGGGCACAAATTCCGAAACCTCCATGCCCGCCTAGGAAAAACACCCCATTTCAAACTGAACAGAAGTCTCAGATTTCCATTTCGAGACTTCGTTTGAATGTTATTAGAAAATAATGCTAGTGATAAAAATCACTAAGTCGTTATTTCAAAATGACGATTTTTTCCCTGGGTGACATCTCTCACAGCAGGCCCGCGCCCGCAACTTTTACACCCCTCCTAAGTTAAACGACATGATCCGGATGCAACCGTGCCCTCGGATTTCTGATCCGAGCTACCTTTTAAGAGATAACTCATTCTCTCCTCGCTTATAGTATAAAAAAGACTTAATATTTTTATAAAAATTATTCCGAGCACTCCAGGCCTCAGATCGCACGCCGTCTTCATGCCTAGCTCTGAATTATTCATAGGAATATTCCAAAGTCTAACAGTGCCAAAACCCGAGTCGCTACATCCTCCCCACCTTAGAACTTTTCGTCCCCGAAAATCCATAAGCACAAGGACATAAACTGGACTCTCAACTGGGTATCTCATGCTAGTGAGTTATCCAACAAACACCCCTGCCTGAACACATAAGTCAGAGGGACTCATCCACCACACCTCAACACTATCCGCTTTGGGCGGCACTGACTCGCCCACACGGTTTTGATCGAGTCTAAAAAACACGTCTCGGTGGGGGAAGGATCCCTCTTTCTCACGCATTCGAAGCACGCCGAACAACACCCACACAGGGTCTTACCAACGCCCTGAACAAAACACAAGCGAGAAACATAAAGGGAAGAGTACCGCTAAAAAATGTCTATCAAAACTACTATAGAAAGTAGAAAGGACGCAAGGTGTACCTCTATCCATCCATGGAGCCTTTGGGTCAATAACCTCTAGGGAATGTAGATGTCCTCTCCCTTTCCCTCCAACTCCTTGAGCTCAGCGTGGATCACCTGGGGGTGGTGGTGGTGGTATCTGATACCGCCTACCACCTCCCACTACTTCACCAGCTCCATCGCCACGTCTTCCACCCTGAAGACCTCCAAACTCGAGACGTTGCTGCTGCCAAGTAGGCCTATCGACCGACTCCCTCTTAGCAGTACGACGGGTCACAAAATATGTAGAAAGATGCCCCCGTCCGTTACAAGCGTAACACCACCTCTCCAACAGCTGACCAAAATGACCTACGAGCCCAGTGATCCCTAAGCCTCAGATCCTCCATCTTAGGGTCGCCTTCTGAAATGTTAGCCACGTCCAGACCCTTGCATTTGCGGCTACTAGTTGCCGACATCTCAACTGCCACATGCCCAACACTGACGGGCTGAATCTGCTCAGCCAGAAATCTCTCCACCACCAAGGCTCGCTCTAGCACTCCAGTATAGGTGGGCAGACACAAGGAAACCACACATGCCCAAATGTCTCTGCGTAGGCCCTGATCGAAGGTTTGAGCCCTAAAGAATGGGTCTCGAACCATATCCAAGGAGTAGCGCGATAGGTCTGTAAAACTCGCTGAGTACTCTGACACAGTCATGCCCTCCTATCGAAGCTATAGAATCTCCTGGATCCGCACTGACCTAAGCGTCACTGGATAGAACTCTTCCCTGAAGAGTCGCTTAAACTATGCCCACGTGAGAGTCTCCTCATCGTGGGACTGCATCACCAAACTACACCATCGTCCGGACGAACCATGCAGAAGGGTCGCCGCTAGGACCACCATCTGATATGGGGGTGTCCTCACCAGGCAGAAAACTCGGGTGATTTATTCGAGCCAGTCATCAGCTGCTTGAGGGTCTGGATCACCCCGGAACCTTAGAGGTCGTAGCCTCTGAAACTTGTGCAGCGCACTCAGCCTGCGCACAACCCCATCTTGCACTACCAGCACAACCAGCTGCTCGACAGGTGGTGGCTAAATTGGTGGACCACCTGGAGGTGCAGCCTCAGAACCTGCGCCCAATTCTATAGCATCTACACGGGGCGGATCGCCACCATAATCCCACTGCGTAACCCTCGTTGGTTTTTGTCATGGAGGCATCCTGAAATACAATCAAGACACTCCATAGTCAAAGAGTATATTTGGAGAGCTGATTCAAGAAGAACAAGGGAAACCCAAAAACCCAATCATATATGATGAATGTACCGTTATGTCCCTGCAACTAGTGTCTAATTGTCCCGAGTCAAAAGGCAGTTTATCAGAGTCCTAGTGAAAGGATATGTCGGCCACCGCACCAACACTAGAGTCCCAGGCCTGAAATCCGAACTCGAAACATCTTGACAAGGCCACTATGCAACCCAAACCAAACTCACAGCTAGACCAGCTACATTCTGAGGTCCCAAAGGTGGAACCTCCTCTGATACCACTCTATCACGACCCAACCCAACGGGGCTTGATCCACGACTCCCAAAGCTCACCTCCAATATTCCAGGGGCTGGCGACTAGCGTCGAGTAGTCTATCACACACATGGGAGACATTAGGCTAAGGTACATGTACACACACACCCACATACACCTCCATGAAACGGTTCATAGATATATAAAAACTAAAAAGGGAAAGCATGCATACATCTATCCCAAACCAGAGTGCTCCAGAAGTACAAAGGGAAAAACAGGTCCCACCAAAGGAAAAATGCAGAAGCGTCCAACCTGCTGAGAAGGAGGAAGAACGTTTCCAAAAGCACCTGCTGGTAATCTCCTCTACACAACTCTAGTAAACCCCACTAGTTGGTCGCACACACTAAGCTCCGCCTACTCCGGGTCCTCCTGGAACTCCGTCGAAATGCATGTGGCCTGCACAAGACACAAACATGTGAGGGAAAATCCCGTGAAGGGGTGGGTATATAAAATACCCAGTAGGCACCCAAAAAACCCCAATATAAAAGGGAGCAACTAAAAGGCAACAATCAGCTCATCCCAGCTAGAGGGAACCCAAATGAGAGAGAAACTCCACCTCGAGACCATCCTCGGCTAAACATGACTAGTTAACACGACTCAGGTGTATGCCCATACATACACCATGAACATCCGCTCAGGTAGATGCCCATACATATACCATGAGCAATATAGATATACTCAAACACGCACCAATCCTCATGAGGTTATGACCTCATAACCTGTGATAGGTATATAACTAGGAGAACACACTCCACGAGCTCTGTCATCCCAGATGACACTCGTCTGAGAGATAAACGCTCATCGAAAATCGTCACTGAGAACCTCATGCTGAAATAGAGAAAATACCAAACTCCCAAGATAGGGGATCACACCTAGGGTTAGCTAGGGGATACAAAAACCCACTCCGATAACTCATAGATCTCAAAAATTGGGGATCACTCCCAAGATCCGCTGAGGGATACCACAACCTGATCTGGTGCTCCATAGATCACATCACTCAGATAGAGGATCGTCACCTGTGTAAAGGTGGTCATGATGATACCAGAACCCTATATGGTATAAATCACGATGTAGGGGATCAAACCGATGATGCACCAACCCTACCGAAACCATAAGCTAAGTAGGGGATCGTATAACCAATGATGTCACAACCCTACTATAAACCACATGATGAGTTGGGGATCGTATAACCAACGATGCCACAACCCTACTATGCATGACCCACAACATAGGGGATTCTATTCTCGATGGTTCCTCAAACCCTACGGGATTAACTTGCTGTATAGGGGATCGCCACCCGTGGATAAGCGGTCACAACGATACCAAGAACCCGATCTAGGGAAGAAAAGATAGAGGATCCCGCTCCAAACCTGCCAGAGGGTTGCCAAAAATCTAACAGAAATTCATCCTATTGAGGGAATCAAAAGCCTATACTGAGGTGGTAATGCCACATGAACCCTCATATGAACGAACCAAGGGAGTACACTCAACCACTACTGGTCCAAACGTTGCTAACCCGAGCGACCGACATCGTCACCACATTGTGCACCTCCTGGTCCTATACTATGGCCACCATCACGATCTACGCGAAAAAACATGCAAGGTAGGCTATTCATTTTCCCTGAACTGAATTGCTAAGCATAAGTCATAAAAACACAGCATATTCCTGATAGCCGCCTCGTGGGGCCCACGCCTCAACCCCAAATTTAGGCGGACAGATTGCACCATTGTAATCCCCTAGAAAAAAACACACAAAAACAAGTGTTCAAACACTCCAAACGGATGTCGGGTGAAAAAGAAACATTTCATCGTAAAACGTGCAAACCGGGCCCTGTGGGGCCCGCATCCCATCTTAAACCTGAACACTCAAAGGATCATCTCAAAAAGTTCGCACAAGAACTAGGATTATGCTGCCGCTGATGGCGCGTCAATCGGACGTCCGACTCGCGAGGCACGTCCGTTGCAAGATTTAATAATAATTTCTTATTATTAAATTAAAGTGTTTCGGGTCACCCCCTTCGGGCACAGAACCCAAAAACCCTGAAACCCATTTCAAAAAGTCCATCTTGAATAGATGAACCCATATTCGGAGACAACATGTCAAATGGATGCATCATTTAGGAGTTGCGTCCTTTAGAACACAGGGGCCCCAATCGGGCCGGTCCACCCCGACCGGCCCGGTCCAGACCACCGGCCCGTGGTCCAGCCGCGGGTCCAGTCTAGCTCACGGCAGCCCACTGGTCGTGGCCCGTCTGAACACCATCGGACCCCTCAGGTCCGGTTCCTCTAAACAGACCAGCCAAGTGGCCGATCTGTGTCCGCGCGCCGCACCCACAGGACCCACAACACGCGGGTCCTTGTCCGCAACACCCCCCGAGGCACTGACCTCAGGGTTTCTCCATGACCACAATGGGCCAACGCCATCATCCCCCTCTTGCTGAGCACACCGCGATGACACCTATGGCCGCGCCGCCTCTTTGCCTTAGCCGTTGGCCAGCCCGGCTCCTCCGGTCCCCTGCTACACCATGCCGCAGCTGCCTCCGCTCGGTCGCACCCAAGCTCGCTGCTCCGACCACACATGACACCGCCTCTCCTCCTCTTTTCCCGAACCCCTCCAGCCTTCTCTCTTCCACCGGCCACCGCACATCGGCACTCCGAGCTCCGCCATGGCCTACCGCACCGCGACGAACGCCTCCAGTCGACGCCGATGTGCCACCCCGATCTCCGGCCACCGCCCTTGCCGGAGCTGGAGCTTCCATCGGCCGCCAAACCACTCTGGCAGACCGATTTCAAAACTGAAGGAGGATTTGGGAGCCTCGAGATGAGGCCTTCTCAGCACCTTCCCCCGATCTATGATCCAAAGCAGTTTTGGCGCATCCGAAAATTTGGTCCAAGAACGATGAAGAACGCATTAAACACGGGATTTAGAATGGGACTCGGACGATGGTCATGTTCATTTGGCCATCTTCCTAATTCTAAAATGATAGAATTTAAACAACCGACTTGACGAAAACTCAAGAAATTGACAAAGGAGCGGAAAAAAATAGAAAGCCTACCTTGATCTGGTCGTTCGTCGTTGGCGACGCACCTGCTGCGATCCCACTTCGATCCGCCGGAGTTCGCTCCTCAATACAGCGAAGAACAGTGAAGAACGCCGAAGAACGCCGAAGAATGTTCAAGAGAGAGAGAGAGAGAGAAGGAAAAATGGGTTCTCCCATTAATTCCAACACTTAAGTGGAATTTATAAACTCTCTGAAACTCTACCAATGAGCACAGATTTCGAAACCTCCGTGCCTGCCTATTTTATATCATGCCTAGGTAAAACACCCCATTTTGAACCCAATATAAGTCTTGGATTTCCATTTTGAAACTTCATTCGAAAGTTATTTTAAAAGAACTCCAGTGATAAAAATCACTAAGTTATTGTTTCAAAATGACGATTTTCCCCCTGGGTGACATCTCTCACAGCAGGCCCACGCCCGCAACATTTACACCCCACCTAAGATAAATGGCACGCTCCAGACAAAACTGTGCCCTTGGATTTTTGATCCAAGCTACCATTTAAGTGATAAATTATTCTCTCCTTGTGAATAGTATAAAAAAAGTCTTAATATTTTTATAAAAATTATTCCGGGCTCACCGGGCCTCGGAATCGCATGCCGTCTTCTCACCTATCTCTGGAATTATTCATAGGAATATTCCAAAGTCTGACAGGGAAAGAACCCAAGTCACTACAGATTTATCTTATTTTCTCTTTATCCAATTTGGTATAGGTTTTTAGTTTATTCATACATTATGTACAAAAATAGATTTATTAGCAATACAATTTTCAGATGTGGTTAGTATCTTTCTTTTTATAGTTGTTGAATATTGATCATTAGATGATCTCAAGATGTTTTTGGAACTAGTTGTAGAGCTTTTTTTTCCTATGAGTCTCCCTATGAACAATGTGTGAAACAAAAATTATTCCAATGTCCAATAAAGTACAAGGTTGAGTTACTTCTAGATTTTTATATTTAACTTCAAGCTATAAGAATTTCATATTGAATATCTTTCTCTCATCACCAATTGTTTTTATCTTTTCTTCATGGGGATTCTTCATTTTATCAACTTCATCATCAAGAATTTTGTTCTTTTCCTATAATAGATGGTCAAACTATTTAATCTTATTTTATTTGACCTCCAGTTCACTATTCATGAAAACAACTACTTCTTAATATGTATGGTTCCATACTTACATCCTTTTCAAGGACTTTCCTTTCTCTTGGATTTCATTCAGAAAATCCATCTCAAATCTAGAGTACTTTCCTTTAAGATTAAAACTCCTTTTTTGTGGCCTCTATTTGATTAGTAATATTTACACATTCAAGCTCATTTTGGATAAGGACTTCACCTTCATCTTTGATTCCTTTTCAAGACAATTGACTTATTCCTAAAATTATTTAAGGGAATAAAAATAAAAGCAATAACATATTTGGGGAATATTTATTAGATTTACCCAAAGCAAGCACAAGAGTCTACATATTCTTTATTAAATAGATCTTTGAAAATATGACCCTCATGACTTGTTATTGATTCATAAGAGGAACTATCATGATAAGAATTTACAATTACATCATCTTCATGGAAAAAATATGATTCACTAGAAGTATAAGTTGTATCCGTCTTCTTACCATTGTAATTCTCAGCCAATTCTTTAATATTCATGATTTGTTAGGTATCATCATGATATTAGCATGATGAAGTTGGATTTTCTTCCTTTATTCCCAAGAGGTAAATCTTCTTTATCATTATTATCTCCTTATTACTTTTTTTCTTTTAGTGTGAGCTTTCTTTAACTTTAGTTATTTCCTCAGTTGGTCCTTCTTTCACCTCAACTTGAATCATGGAACATACCTCATGATTTTGGAATTTGAATGTGCAACATAAGCATTAGTATATTTATTTATATGAATGGATGGATCATATGCTCTAGCCAATGAATCTAATGTTACCTTCAAGGACACATAAATAGTGCCAGGCTAATAACTCGAATGAACACACATACGTAATATTTTTCTTTTTTCATGGAATGAGGATCTATGTGAGTCTCCTACTTCTCGGTTGGGGGTAGTGTACAGAGAGGGGGACAGTGGGTGGGGCAGGGGGGTGCAGGTGGGGGTGGGGGTGGGTGAAGGTTGGGGTGGGGGGCGGTGGGGTTTCAAATGAGTTGGGGGTGAAGGGGGAGGGAGTGGGGGTGCATGTGTAGGGGGGCTGTCCAGGGGGGGGGCTATAGCCATTGTTTCACAACCTTTATCAGCATGAGCAATATGCACCTGTTTTATTACTTGTTTGCAGTTAACAATCATGTTATCACAATATTATTTTAGGTATCAATAAACCTAATGTTTTCTTTGCGATTCACCGTTCCATGCCAAAGTATATTTAAGGCTATCATCAGGTTAGTTTTCCAAATTTATATTGATGTTTTGTTTTTAATGCTATTTACATAAGGTTGGAGTTCAAAATTGTTTGTTACATCTAATCCAAAACCTATAATTATCTTCACATTCTCCAGGATTGTTTTCATCCTAGTAGAGATGGTAAATATTCATCTCGTGTCCTGTTTTATAATTATATTGATCATGTAAGTTAACCTATCCAATTTTTTATTTATGTTTAAGAATATTTTTGGGCTTTAATGATTAATATGGTTAAGTTTTCAACATGCAGGGGGTGTTTAAGGGGGTTGCCTAGGGGGGTGAAAGGGGGGGTGTCTAGGGGAGGGGGTGTCCAGGTGGGAGGGGGGTGTCTAGGAGGGGGGGGGGGGGGGGTCAGGGGCTTTACAGGGGGGGGGGGTGCAAGGAGCCTATCCAGGGGGTTGGGATACTATAGGGGGTGCAGGGGGTTTTCAAGGGGGCGCAAGGGGGATATCCGGGGGGTGCAAAGTGGGGTGTCCAAGAGGGGGGGGGGGGTCGGGGCATGGGTGTGAAGGGGGGTGGTGGTGTTCAAGGGGTCTGTCTAGGGGGTGTCCAGAAGGGGGGGGGGGTGCAAGGGGGCATGGTGTGTAGGGGGGTGTTCAAGGGGGCTATCCAGGGGGTGTCCAGGAGGGGGGTGTCCGGGAGGGGGAGGGGTGTCCGGGGGGGTGTTTAGGTGGGTGGGGGGGTGAAAGGGTGCTGTCCAGGGGGTGCAAGGGGGCTGTCTGGGGGGGGGGGGTGCATGGGGGGTGTTCAAGGGGGTGCAAGGGGGCTATCCAGGGGGTGAAGGGGGGGGGGTCGGGAGGGGGGGGGGGTGGAAGGGGGCATGGGTGTGCAGGGGGGTGCAAGGGGGTGTTCAAGGGGGATATCTATGGGGGTTCAAGGGGGGTGTCCAAGAGGGGGGTTCAAGGGGCATGGGCGTGTAGGGGGTGTTCAGGGGGGATGTACAGGGGGTTAAAGGGGGTGTCAAAGAGGGGGGTGTCCGGGAGGGGGGGGGGGCTGTCCAGGGGGTGTCCAAGAGGGTGGGGTGTCTGGGGGTGGGGGGCTGTCCAGGAGGGAGGGGGTGTGTAGGTGAGAGGGGGTGTCTAGGAGGGGGGTCGGGGGCTATCCAGGGAGGCTTTGCAGGGGGTGGGCTACTGCAGGGTTGGGGTGGGGTGGGGGTAAGGGGGTGCAAGGGGGATGTTCAGGGGTGGTGGGATACTATAGGGGGTTCAAGTGGGTGTTCAAGGGGGTGAAATGGGATGTCTAGGGGGTGGGCTACTGTAGGGGGTGTTCAAGGGGGAAATGAGGCTGTCCAGGGGAGTTTGGGGGGGGGGGGTTGTCCAGGAGGGGGTGAAGGGGGGAATGGGTGTGCAGGGGGTGTCTAGGAGGGAGGGGGTGTCTGGGTGGGAGGGGGTGTCCATGAGGGGGGGGGGGGTCGGGGGCTGTCCTGGGGGGCTTTTAGGGGGTGGGCTACTATAGGGGTGGGGAGGGGGGGGTGCATGGGGGCTATCTAGGGGGTGGTCTACTACAGGTGGGGTACACGGGTGTGTTCAAGGGGGTGTCCAGGGGGTGGGCTACTACAGGGGGTGCTAGGTGGTGTTCGGGGGGGGGGGGGGGTGTCTACAATACCAAATGTAGGATCGAATATATAAACATGAGATACTTAAATACAAGAGGGGGTGAATTTTATACTTTAAAAATCCCTAAGGAAATTTTGCGTAACCAAAATTGACAACACCTTTAAGATCTATTATGTTTCTTGATTCCAGAAAAGTGATTCTGGAAATAAAACTTAACAAAATTTTACACCAACTAAGATTCTACCTTAAAGAATTTAGAATCTAACTAAATCAGAGTACAAGTTTAAGGAAGTATAATAAATTTATACTTTCCTCAAAAACTAAAAAACACAGTGGAAAACAAAATATTACAAGTAACAAGTAATAACACTTTTAACCCAAAGAGGAGGGTATCCAACAACCCTGGATAAAATGTCCCTTGATTTATACTTTCAAGAAATATTGTCTTACCCAAACCCAGGTAAGCCCTCAATCCGAAGATCGGTATCTCTCTTGCTATCCCCGCAAGCCCTCGATTTGTAAGGAAATCGGTACCTCTGACCTCAAAACCCAAAGTCTCTGATTTCAAGGAAATCAAACCTCTACACTAAGCAAATCCGCACAAAGCAAAGTTTGAACAAGTAGTTCAAAACTTTCTGCACGAAGCCTGAGAGTTTATAAGAGCCTCTCTCTCTAGAAATCACTTCACCAGCACTTTGTCAAAAGTCTTGAAAATTCCCGAGCACATTCAAATGAGCTCCTATTTATAGGCACAACTCCAACAGTCGGCTCCCTCCTCCAAAGGTCATATTTTTCCTTGAATTTCAGAGGGACCTGTACACGTGTCACTCAAACAATGGTTAGTTTATAACTAAAAGCACGACATCGTTTTATAATAAAATGAGTGTAAGCATGACTAGAATCTGATATTCAGAATGTAAGGAAATGAAAATTCGGATTGAGACCAAAACCTTAGAATCATATAATACTTAGATATGAAGCATTCTATTTAAGACTCCAAATTCTGGATACAAACTCTCATAAAGTTCAACTCCAAATTATGGGTTCAGGGCCTTATCATACCGAGGAAAGGTGACAAGGACACCCTGAAGAAAAGTGATACGTACATCTTGTATTTTTTGGTAAATCTAAGGAAGGTCAATATCATGAGGAAAATTATCATTATGATAGAGAATATCAAGAATGGGAATCCGAGAGCTCAGATTATCATGTATCCGGCCTTACTTTCCAAGATGATAGTTTGGTGTCTCGAATCCTTCAATATCCCCTGCAATTCCAAGGCAAGAAATTGCAAAGTTATGCGGATCAGTGACGATACCCTCAAGAGTATGAAGGTTGGTTTCTACAAGGAGTCAGGTGAATTTTATAATCTACTCGAGGAAGAGGCAGAAGGTGTTCCAGAAAATGTTGAAAAAGTTGAACCATCAAAGAAAGCCGGAAAGAAAAGAAATTTAAAGGAAGTGGAAGTAGAAGACAAAACCCCTAAGTCTAAGGAAGCCAAATCCGCACCTCCTAAACCAAAGAAACAAAAATCCTACCCAGATGAAGTTGTAGAAAAATGGAGGGAGGATAAGAAGAATAGAAAAGCAGGGGATCCACAGTTCGGTTTGGATCTTGCCGAGGCTAAGGCCTTGAAAGAATCAACTGCTGAAGAGCTGGAAAAGCAAGCCAAGGAAAAGAAGCTGAAGAAGAAGATGTCTGAGGCAGAGATTGTCCAATCTCTTTTGAAGGCCACTGAAGTTGCATCCAAACAAATTCTCGTACTGGAAACATTCCTAGTAGAACAATTAACTAAGACTCAGGGTAAGAGGTTTATGACTCTGGAAAATCCACAAGAGAAGATTGTAAAAGAGAAGAAAGCTGCAGAAGAAGTACAAGGAGCTGAGAATAGTGGTATTATTGGAACCATGGTCATTCTATGCATAAATTGGAGTATGGTTTGTGTTTTTGTCAATATTCAGTGGAAGTTCAGAATGTTAAGTGATCATACAGAACAAACAAATAATAGTTTTGAAGGTGGCATCATTTTCGAGTGTTTTCCAAATTTCTGGGCCTGAAAATCGACAAATGAAGAAAAGTGGTTTTTGGAAAAGGGACTTGCGCACCGTATACTTAAAAGAGAGGAAAATTTCATGCCTACTTTTTTTCAAGATCAGAACATCAAAATATAGAAAAGGGAGAAGGGCGCCCAAGTTTTATGTTTGGTCGCACAAGTGACTAGGGCGGCAGAGACTTGCACGCCGTGACTTGCGCGCCGAGCGAAGACTTGCGTGCTGTCACGTAGGATATCCAAATGCCTATAAATACAGGTCGACCCCTCCTTATTCGGTATGAAGTTCAAGACTTAGAGAAATTCAGTGCTCCTGTCGCACATGTATAGTGGTCGTGCATGTGGTTGTGGGTCGCGCAAGTATAAGTTGCACAATAGTCATTTGCTGCTCATCCAAGGTGGTTTGGGAGAGAAAGGGTGTTGGTCACCCAAGTTTGGATTTGGGTAAGGAAGTGTCGTGCAGGTGGTTTGGTGACACTTGTGCGCCAGTTTTGAAGAAGCGCGACAATTGTCCTTTGAGCACCAAAATCAGTTTGGGTGAAAAGGAATGTGAGTCGCGTAGGTTTGAAGTTGAAGAAGTGAGTGTCGTGCAAGTGGTTGAGGTGGACTTGTGCGCCAATTATAACTTGTGCGATGTCTTTGAAACTTGCACGCCGGCTTGGAGAAGCATTCCAGTTATTGTTGAAGTACGCTGATCTTTTTGGAGCTGCATGAAAGCTCAAAGATTGCCCGATACGTTCAGTGAAAAGTGATATTTTTCTACTAGTGAGAGTTGGACTTCAACAGAGAATCTACATACAATAGTGGATGCATTCTTTTGCAATTATGAAGAGACCTTCACATCTATAAACTGAGTGGGACTTCACCAAAGGCAGTGAGTCAGGGGGAGTCGATGGGAGTGACCTGAGGGACGCAGTGAGCTATCCCTGAACTTTTGTAAAGGTAGTGAGCCTGGGACATAGTGACTATGCCTGAACCTTTGTAATCCTCTGCCAGTGAAGCTTAGTGGAATTTGGAATGACCGACAACCTGTCGGTGTATGCTCCTTGTACGTAGCCCTTAGTGGTGAACCAAGTAAAAAGTGTTGTGTCATCTCTCTGCATGTGAATGTTTTCTTTCTGATCATATTCATCATACAGGTTTAACAATTTCCTACCAACGTGGGAACAAGATCAATCACATTAAAAGAAAAAAATTTCGCCCTGATTCACCCCTCCCTTCTCAGGGTGTCCCGGGGTCCTATAGGAGGGGTGTCCAGAAGGGGGTGTCTAGGTGGGAGGGAGGTGTCCAAGAGGGGGGGGGGTCGGGGGAATGGGGGTGCAGGTGGTGTTCAAGGGGGTTTAAGGGGGCTGTCTAGGGGGGTGCAAGGGGCTGCCTGGGGGGGGGGAATGGGGGTGTAGGGGGGGGGGGTGGGGGGGTTCAAGGGTTCTATCTAGGAATTTCTAGGGGTGCAATGGGGCTATCTAGGGGGGAATGGGGGGTGAAGGGGGTATTCAAGGGGTGCAAGGGGGATGTAAAGGGGTGCAAGGGGGCTATCTAGGTGCAAGGGGGATGTCCAGGGGAGAATAGAGGTGTAGGGGGTGTTCAAGGGGGTGAAAGGGGGAAGTGCAGGGGGTGCAAGGGGGTTGTCCAGGGGGTATGTGGGTGCATGGGGGTACAAGGGGGGGTGCAAGGGGCTGTCCAGGGGGGATGGGGGTGATGGGGGGTGTTAAAGGGGGGGATGTGGGGGTGTTTTTTTTATGGAATGAGAAGGCCTATAGCCAAAGTTTTAAACCGTGACTGTAGGCCTATTTCCACAATCTTAAACTATGGATAAAGACATATAGCCATGTTTTTCAACCGTGGTAATTGGCCCCATGTGGCTTAATGTTCTACGGAGGTTTCAAACTATGGCTATAGGTCTTGCCCTATAGCCACACCAATACTAGCCACAATCCATTGAACCATGACTATAACATATAACAACCGTTTTTGGGCTTATAGCCATGGTTTCAAACCGTGGCTATAGCCTAAATTTCCAGTAGTGTGAACACAAGATTTTAATTCTTCCACATCTTTATCAACCACCATTCAATACATTTCTTAGGCCTAATATCCCCTAGATAAATAATATGTATCAAACACATATGAGTAGGCCTATTCATCCTTTCTCCATGCACACTTCCCAAAGCCTATTGTATGTTGATGTTTAAATAAACACGGTTAAACATCATTTCATCCACATCCACATGGTCTCACATGGAGTCACCTAAAAAGGATTCAATGTGCCTTTGTCCTCCTTTCATGTGATTTCAAATTTTTGTAATTTTCATAAACTCCCACATGCCAAAACATATCCCTTTAAGCAGGCTTGGCCCAGGTGTAAAACCAACAAGTCCCTAAGTCAGGGCTATTGAGGATATTGGTAGAAAATGGTCTGGACTTTGATTGGGTTGTAGTATATAGAGCCTACCATGAAATGTTATGATGTTACCATCTTTATGAGTAGAATCACCCCCACCAAATCGGTAGTATAAGGGGTTGCAAATGAATCTTAAATAGGATTTTTGGCACCGATATTCATGCATGTCCCACTTTGGAACTGATATATGGAGGAGGTCATTCATGATGACCCAAGGTTTAAAGAAACATATCTTGGACCCGAAACTACTAAGAATTTCATTCTATTCTTAAGTTAAAGGTCTTAATTTTGATACTATCCCAAGACAAAAAATATGGCTAGCCCACCAGCTAGTTAGGCCAATTCAACCAAGGCCCATGTGGGACAAGGTCAACCACGCCCAAGGGAGTCAGCCTAGGCTGACCAGTGGATCAGTGGGGGAGCATAGCTCCCACAAGGAATAGGTCGGGCCCGGGTATAGGTCCTGATATGCGTAATCCTGTAGGCACCCGCATTCATGGGTGAAGCAAGGCCCACTGGGTGGAGAATGATGCAGGTGGTACGGGTGTCGACACCAATACCGATATTCATGCATGTCCCACTTTGGAACTGATATATGGAGGAGGTCATTCATGAAGACCTAAGGTTTAAAGAAACATATCTTGAACCGACACTACTAAGAATTTCATTCTATTCTTAAGTTAAAGGTCTTCATTTTTGATACTATCCCTAGACAAAAAATATGGCTAGTTGATCGTACCACGATTCACTGTTTCATTTTCACCCTTACACCGCTATGCTAAACATATTTTTGTATTAAAAATTATAAAAATATTATCAAATTGTGCTTCATGTTTGATTCAATAATTTTGTGTTTATCACTTTTAAATAGGTCAATGATACTTGTTTTGAAAATTACAATGTAGGTGGAGGTGATTTGGAGGGCCCTTGATGAAGTGAAAGAAAAATGGGCCAAAATTGCATGGATCCATGGACATATATCCACTATTTTGAATATTACACGAAATCCGTGCATCCAAATGGGATGAAAGTTTGTGGACCTGTCGAAAATTCAATAGGCTACATTTCATATTCAGGAACCCAATCTGGATTCGGCTTTTATGGGGCCCATCCGAACTGATCTATCCAAGCCACCGAATTTGGACCAAGTCAAATACGGTTTTCTGTATTTTATCAATATCTTGAGCTGTAGTTGTCCAAACGGTGCCAAACTTTCGGTGGAGACAGTCCAGAGGTAGGGATACAACTTTACTATTTTTTCCAAAGAGATATAAGACTTTCTGAAGGCCGAAACGCATCGTGAAAGTGGATTGATGAAATCTATGGGTCCAAAACCACCTCCCACATTTCCTATAAAAGGGCACCTTGGGCTCCTCATTTGGAAGTTCGGCCAAGGAGTGAAGTGCTGACAATTTGGAGTCCTAGAGGAGTCTTCTAATCACCTTGGAGGTTCTGGAGGCCCCTATCCTCATAGGGGGATCAACAATGAAGAAGGAGTTCAACCCGAGCTTCCTCCTCCTCCCGATGTCGAGCTAAAAGTTGGGTGTTCGTTGTGAGGGAGCTACACACATGTCAAGGGAGTTCCGATGCAAACATTATCTACTGGTTTGGAGTAATTTGGGTGTTTAAACATTTCATTCCATGTATCTTATTTTATTTCAGATTTGAATGCTTGATTTGATGCATGTAAGTGTTATGCTCTTAATTTCTAACCGATCGGTGTGAGGTTTTGAGTGCGTGACTTGTGTTGTTCCAATTGGACATCACAAGAATCCTTTTCATACCCACATTATTGAGATTTCAATATGATTTGGAAGCTCTTATTCCATGAATAAGTACTGGAACTTGACAATACGATTGTTACGTCAAGGTTGGGTCCTTAAATCATTGAAATAAAAGCTTAGGAATTAATCGGGATTCCAATTAACTCCAAACAAAGAATTGCTCTAAACCTGAGATGAATCTCTATGAACAATGAAATTGATATGTGTGTAGTGAAATCACATCGACCCTTTTATCTAATATTTTTTAAAATCCACTAGGTCACTCAATTTTTAAGCTATTTCAACTAAGTCATTGTTTTAAACTGTTTTCAAAACCACCCCTCCCTTAGTCATTTTTATTTAAAATACACACTCTAAACCTACCAACGATCCTTGAGAGATGACCTAGGGTATTCCCTAGACTATAAATAAACCTTAAAAATATAATCAATTTGACATGTCACGACAACGCGGTCAAATTTTGGCGCCGTTTCCGGGGAGCGCTTTGGTTTTTTGTGCGTGTTTTTGATAATTTTTTTGTAATTTTTGTGAATATTTGTTTGTTTTATCTTCTACCTTTGAATTTGTTTTTGTGTTCTAATTTATTTATTGTGTAGGTTATTTGTATGACACGTTCTACTCCGGGAGACCTACAAAATTTCGAACCCGAACCGGAGAGGATCCTACATCAACGAAACTGAGACATACAAGACCACACTTTGAAGGAGGAGACATTAAATCTTAAAATTCTTCTTGATCATTCTTCTTCTTCTGAAACCAAAGTTAAAACTGAACATAACTTGTATATCATGGCTGAAAATAATAGAACACTAAAAGAACTAACCTCACCTGATGTTGATATCCAACCCACTTACATTCAATTACAAGGCGAGGCACCCAATTTTGAACTAAAATCTGGTTTAATTCATTTATTACCAAGATTTCATGGACTGCCTGGAGAAGATCCACATAAGAATTTAAAATAATTTCATACTGTGTGTTCAACATTAAAACCTGCTAATGTGGATGAAGAACAAGTAAAACTTAAGGCATTTTCCATTTTCATTAGAAGACACGGCTAAAGATTGGTTGTATTTTGTTAATTCACCAATTAGGGGCTGGGCGGACATGAAACAGCTTTTTCTTGAAAAATACTTCCCAGCATCTCGAACTGCAACAATAAGGAAAGAAATATGTGAGATAAGACAATCTCAAGGAGAAACCCTTCTTGAATATTGGGAACGATTTAAAAGATTGTGTTCAAGTTGTCCACATCACCAAATAAGTGATCAACTTTTAATTCAATATTTTTATGAAGGTTTGATTCCTATTGATCGAAATATGATTGATGCTGCTGCAGGTGGTGCATTAGTAGATAAGACCCCAATTGCTGCAAGAACCCTCATTGAGAACATGGCACAGAACACTCAACAATTCGGTACGTTGTCCAGTGTTCCCATTCGAGGTGTCCAGGAGGTGCAAAGTACTGAGTTTGAGAAGAAGGTGGACACGGAGTTCAAAGAGGTAAGTACCCTTCTACGACAGCTTGCTCTCTCCCAAGGGAAATATCAATCTCCTCCTCCCATACATTGTGGAATCTTCTCTTCTGACACCCACTATTCTGACCAATGTCCTCAATTGAGAGAAACTTCTGAGAGTTGTGAGACAATATTTCCAGGACGCCCCTTTAACCAACCCTTTAGGCAAGAACCATACTATCCATCCAACCAAGGGTGGAAGGAAAACCAAGCCTATAGGAAAGGGGGGTATTCAAACCAACCTCAACAGCAATGGAACCAACAGGGTTAGAGTAGTCATCCACCACCACCCAGAAATCCTCAACCACCCCAAAGACCATTCCAACCACCCCCTCCAAAAACCGAGCCTATCCTAGAAGATATGATGAAGAAAATGGCTGCCAATAATATCCAATTCCAACAAACCACCCAAGCAGCTATACAAGACCTAAAGACCTAACTAGGCCAGCTTGCCAACTCGGTAGGGGAAATCCAAAGTCATGGGTCGGGTAAACTACCATCTCAACCAGTAGTAAACCCTAGGGATAATGGAAATGTTAGTTCCATCACCCTTAGGAGTGGGACACAACTCAAAAGCCAAATTTCCCCTACATTAGAGTCTTCCCATCCAAAGGAAACCACCATCACAACTGCTGAAAATGGTCCAAGAGAAGAAAACCCTTTTCCTGAGAGAAACCCTTCCAAAGGAAAGACTGTGGTTGTTGATGAGCCACCTATCCCAACCATTCCTCTTCCATTTCCTTAAAGGGCTGCCCAACCTAGGAAACAAAAAGAGACCGAACTTGATAAAGAAATCTTGGAGACTTTCAAAAAAGTGCAGGTTAACATTCCATTGATTGATGTCATAAAACAAATTCCGAGATATGCAAAGTTTTTTAAGGAGAGGTGTACCCACCGAAGGCGACTTAGAGGTGATGAGAAGGTGAGCTTGGGGAGGAACATCTTAGCATTGATACAACAATCACTTCCCACCAAGTGCAACGATCCTAGAACATTCTCGATTCCGTGCACCATAGGGGAGTATTATTTATCCAATGCTATGCTTGATTTGGGTGCTTCTATTAAAGTGATGCCTCACTCCATATACTCTTCTTTGCAGGTCGGTGAACTAAAGCCCACATGAATAGTTGTTCAGCTAGCAAATCGGAGTACGACACACCCTTCCGGTGTGTTAGAGGATGTTCTTGTGAGGGTGCAAAATTTAATTTTTCCTGCTGATTTTTACGTGCTTAAAATGGAAGATGATAGGATGAATGGACATGACCCAATTATATTGGGGAGACCTTTCTTGAAAACTGCCAAAACCATAATTAATGTCCATAATGGTACATTATCTATGGAGTTTGGTGGTAATACTGTCCACTTCAATATCCTTGATGCCATGAAGCACCCCTCAGAAGAACACTCCTCTCTCTCTCTATCAATTCAATTGATGTTCTCCCTTCCCCTGAAACAACTTATTTTCATTCACCTGATCCCCTTTCTGAGTTTTCTTCATTGATTGAAATGTTAGGTAATGAATCATGCATTTATTGTTGTAGCGGTCTAGAGAAATGTCATACATGTTTGTTAATTGATGATTTCTTGAACACAAAGGATCACATGACCATCGATGATACTGCTAAGCTTGTAAAAGCTCATTCCTCATATGAGGATGTTACCATTAAGCAGTTAGATGAGATCAGTGACTTCTCACTTTCACACACACTTCCTTCAATCCAAAATCTCCTAGAATTGGAACTGAAAAAACTGACTCAAGATTTAAAATACTCATATCTTGATAATGGAAACATGTTTCTCGTCATCATTGCTAGTTCACTCCCTCCTGAGCATGAATTGTGACTGCTTGATCTTTTGAGGAAGTATAAACAAGCTTTGGGGTGGACACTTGCTGACATTCCTAGCATTAGCCCATCAATTTGTACACATCATATTTTATTAAATGATGAGGCTAAACTAGTGAGGCAGTTACAATGTCGACTGAACCCAAACCTACTTGATGTTGTTAAAAAAGAAGTAACAAAATTGTTGGCTGCTGGAATCATTTACCCTATCTATGACAGCCAATGGGTCTGTCCTGTTCAAGTAGTTCCTAAAAAAACTGGCCTTACTGTAGTTAAAAATGAAAACAATGAATTGGTTCCAACTCATGTGCAGAATAGTTGGCGTGTCTGTATAGATTATCGCCGACTAAACCAACACACTAGGAAGGACCATTTCCCCTTGCCATTCATTGACCATATGCTAGAAAGGCTAGTAGGGAAGTCCCATTACTGTTTCCTTGATGGGTATTCTGGATACTTTCAGATCCATATTGCCCTCAAGGATCAGGAAAAGACAACCTTTACTTGCCCCTTTGGTACATTTGCTTATAGAAGGATGCCATTTGGTCTGTGCAATGCTCTAGTTACTTTCCAACGATGTATGGTTAGTATTTTTTCGGATTACCTGGATAATTGCATGGTGGTTTTTATGGATGATTTTACTGTTTATGGATCCTCTTTTGATGAATGTTTGAGTAGTTTTGCTTTTGTCCTACGTCGCTGTATTGAAAATAATCTCGTATTAAATTATGAGAAATTACATTTCATGGTGCGACAAGGCATAGTTTTGGGACATGTCATTTCTGGGGAAGGTATCCAAGTGGACAAATCAAAAGTAGATATCATTTCCTCCCTACCATTCCCTAAAAATGTTCGGGATGTGCGGTCTTTCCTGGGTCATGCTGGATTTTATCGTCATTTCATTCGTGACTTTAGTAAAATTGCACTCCCCCTCTTCCGATTACTCCAAAAAGAAAAAGAATTTGATTTTGATAAAAAATGTGAGGAATCTTTCAATAAGTTAAAATGGAGTCTCATGTCACCCCCGATAATCCAACCACCTCGGTGGGATTTACCATTTGAGCTCATGTGTGACGCCTCTAACTATGCAGTTGGGGCAGTCTTGTCACAAAGGGTCGATCAAGCTCCACATGTCATTGCCTATGCCTCACGTACTTTGGACCTTTCCCAAGAAAACTACAGCACAACTGAAAAAGAATTTCTTTCCATTGTGTTTTCCTTGGATAAATTCAGGTCATACTTCTAGGGTCCAAAGTCGTTGTGTTCTCAGACCATGCAGCCCTCCGATATCACCTAAAGAAACCAAAAGCCAAACCACGTCTCATTCGCTGGATGCTCCTCCTTCAGGAATTTGATCTAGAAATTAGGGATAAAAAAGGAGCAGTGTAACGACCCAAAGTTTCATTAATAGAAAATCCCTCTTGATCCAGTTAAATGTTTCTTTATGAAAAATGTTTTTATAAGATGTCAACTTCTTTAGTTTTACGTTAAGATTTGTGACCGTTACTTTTATAGCTGTTGAACAGTGATCATTTGAGTAGTATAAATATAAGGCTTTAACAAACCCATTTCTACTCAGACAAAGGAAGCGATGGCCTCATCCAGTAGAATTTCCCCTTACGAAGCCCATTTGTCAGAGCTCGGAAAAGAGGTGGCGTCTTTGGGCTTTTCCTTTGACCAAGCCCAAGCTGAGCTTCATCAAGTCAAGCTCAAACGTGATCGTCTACAGGAAAAGTGGAAGTTGATTGAAATTACAACTCGAGCGATGTTATCCGAGCCACCCCAAGAGTCTGTCACCATCGCACACCTTATCCTTAGGTCTTATGTAGCTATTTTAAGGGGTTATGTAACAAATAAGTAGCACCATGTTCATGTACATTATTTTTGTATATAATAATGAATATAATTTCTAGTCATTTATTTATACATTGTAATTAGTTTTTAAAGTACAAATGGTGTTTTTAGTTATTATTTAATTAAGAATTACATTTTATTAAATTAAAGGATTTTTTAATTAAATAATATTTTAATAAAATATTATTATTAATATTAAATTAATTTTTATTAAATATAAATGATCTTATAATTTTATGAATGAAATTAAAATTTATATTAAGATTTGAAAGCCATTTCTGTCAAAACCCGTGAATTTTTTATAAATGTCGTTTTTTATTTTAAAAGTGAAAATTCACATATTTAGAAAATTATTTAGATAAAATAAATATTATTTTTGGAATCAGGACGTCGAAATTATCCAACAGTGAATTTTTCATAATTTTCTGAGACAGTCAAATTTTTGGGTAAAAATTTAATACCATTTAAATATATAATGTGTTTTATGACATCATAATGACCCAATGGTGATGTAATAAAATACCATAATCCTTATGTTCGGCCAATATGTGTTTTATAATTAAAATAATGAGGTTTTGGGTTTTTTTGACTTACTTTTCAGAGCATTAATGGAGCCCTCAAGACTTATTCAACACTTTGCCTTTTTAAATTAATTTCCATGGGAGTGTGACTCACCTCCACATAAGCAACCCTAATTTTTTAATAAGTTCGGACCTTGTCCTTGTAAAATATTGTTTTCCTCTTTCCTTTTTCCAGAAACCATGGGAAAATACCATGGGATGGTTTGTGGTTTGGATTATTTTAATATAAGGGGTCCCAACCCTAAATAATAAAGAATTCTCTCAGCTTTCCTATATAAACCCACCCAAGCACCCACTTACTCCTCACTAAAATCCCTTGGAGTTCATCCAACCTCTACCCTACTCTCTCTAGAATCCTCCCAAGGTGCCCCAAGCTCCCAATAAGCCTCTCACAAGCCTCTCTCTAGCCTTTGGAAGCACACTTCCAAGTAAGGGTTTTTTCTTCCTTTCTCATTTTTGTCAATTTTATTTAAGTTGTATTGCCCTTTTAATTTAAATTATAAATGTTAAGGTATGGTTTCAAACCTCTCTAATACTGCCCTCTTATTGTTTGAACGATGGGAGACCCCTTTCTCTCTCATTAAATGCCTCCCATGTACACCCGTTACTATGCCGAAATTCCAAAAGGAACTTTTTTCTCCTCTTTTATATTCAAGCAATACTTTTGTATCATGAATCTAAATTCCTTTTCAATTGTTGGTACATGTATCTATATGACCTCCTTACTGTACATTATATGTAAATATGATGAGGAACCCCTTTCTCTCTCATCAACCGTTTTTATGAATTCTTATGTCACACCATTACGCTGTCGAAATCACACCGACTTTCTAAGCCAATATCATTGTGTAGTAAATACCATGCCCATTTCTCCATCAAGGGTATTCACCTTTATGCACATTTACTTATTGATTATAAAGTTTCATGTATGAATTCCACATTCCTTTATCATGGAATAAATGATTATGTTTTATGAATCCATGTTTTATGATCCATGTGGCACACTTATGCATGAAATGAAATGTTTAAAAAGGGTGCGCCCTTTATAGCGCTCCAATGCATTGGGTAAAGTATAGTATCATGATACGTCATGTGCAATGAGTGTTCACTCATGATAATTAAAGTGCAACGAGGGTTTACTCGTGCTTCAAGTGCAATGAGGGTTTACTCATGCTTCATGTGCAATGAGCCTTGGCTCATGCTAATTTAATGTTAAGTGTTGTTGCCACATTTCCATGTTATGATTATCATGCTTTATCATGCCTTTATGTTCATGTTTATATTATGCTCTATTGATATTCCTATTTCCTAACATGTATTTTACTCCTCATGTTATTAATTGTGTACTCCCTTACTGGGATTTATAGCTCACCCTTTTCTTATGCATGTCCTCAGGTTATCCCATGCAATGATAAGTACAAAGGAATATAGTGGCCATGTTAAGGAAGTTTTCAATAAAGATGTTGTATTTCAAGTTTAAAGTTTTTATGTAATGATCCTAAGCCCCAAATACACTAAACCTCTCGATCTTCTTTGTTTTATCAAGTGAAGTTATATGTAATAAAGCATGTTTAAGTTGAAATAGAAAGCAGTGTTGTCATAGTTGGTATCAGAGGATAGGTTTAGTTATTTTTGGGATTAGGAAACCCTAGTAAAGCCTTAGATACAAGAATAAGTATAATAAAAACATCCCTAAGTTTTGGTAAATACTAAGTAAGTGGTTTATCAAACAAATACATCCCTGTTTGGATACGAGCAGGTAGAGGCAGCTCTGGCACAGATGTATCCTAGGGGTAAAACCCGAAAACACCACTTTGATCTAGACTCGAATGGGAACTGGTGCACGACAACGGGCCTTGCTGCACTCTTGGTTACGACACTCCTGGGGGATATGTTTTGATAAATTCACAATCTTAGTATGAACCCTTATTAAGGGAAAAATGCCCCTAAGAATATATGTTAAAAGGAAGATCATGAAAATCCTGGATTGAATCCTATAGACTCATGAGTTAAAGATATTAAAGTTTATTTATAAGTCATCAACTTTTGTCTTTGGATTACCCTTTATGTGTTACCCCTAACTTTCCTTTTATTCCATCCAATGGCCGGTAATAGGAGAACTCGGGCTAACAACCGTTGCGAAGATCAGTGTGATGATTGTACTAATGAGATGCCCAATCCAATGGGAGCAGGAATCGCGAACTTTGTCACGCTTATCTCTCAGCTAACTCAATTTTTGAATAGAAACATGGGTCAAGAGGAACGTTCCACCCCCCCTAAGAAAGAACAAGTTGCTATTGAAAGCTTCATGAGACAAAGGCCTCCTACTTTTAGTGGATCATCTGATCCCACGATCGCTGAACAATGGATCAACTCCATTGAAAAGATATTCTCTATCCTTCAATGTTCTGAACAAGAGAAGGTTATCCTGGAGGCTTATCGTATGGAGGGTGAAGCTGATCAATGGTGGATGTTGATAAAAAATACAAAGCCTAAGGAGGAGATCGAGGCTTTGGAATGGAAGGAATTCTGGAAGATGTTTTTCGATAAATATTTTCCGCGCACCCTTCGTCTTAAGATGGAAAGGGACTTCCTTTCCCTCAAGCAGAAAGATGAAGAATCTATGGGAGCGTACGAGGCAAACTTCACAAGGCTTGCATGATACGCTTCCGGCTTTGTCGTTACCTCCGAATGCAAGGTTGACCGCTTCTTTGGTGGGCTGAAGCCTAGCTTGCGGAAAGCATTAGCGATCTGTGACTTCGACAGCTATGAGGAAATTGTCCGATGTGCCCTCAAGGTTGAAATGGAGATCGGAGAATCACAGGGGTATCATGGGGACAAGAAGCGTAAGGTGGACTTCAATGCTGGTGGTCCGATGGATAAATCCAACGGCACTAAAAAGTTCCAGCACCCCACTTGCTAAAATTGTGGAAAGAAGAACCCTGGAAATTGCCTTAGGGGGACAAGAAAATGCTTTAGGTGTGGAAGAGAAGGGCACCTAGCTATTAACTGTCAGCAAGAAGGACCTGCGGCTACGACAGAGGAGAGAAACGATCTGTTCGAACCTCAACGCATTGTTCAATGCTTCAAATGCAAATAACCGGGTCATTTTGCAAATCAGTGCCCTAATCCATGGGTTATCAGAGGCAACCAGCAACCTCCAAGATATCAAGGAAGAACTTTTTCCATCACTTCTGCCGAAGTGAACCCCGACAAAGAAGTGGTGACAGGTACGCTAGTTATTCATTCAAGAATAGCGAAAGTACTTTTTGATTCAGGTTCTACACATTCTTTTATATCTCAAAAGTTTAGTAGAACAATCCCTGCACCACCACAAATCATGGAAGTAAAGATATCGGCGAGTACGAAAAATGGGGCAATCATTGCATCCCATGAGTATAAGTCCTCCCCTGTTATAATCTGTGGATTGAATTTCCCGGAAAACCTCATCATACTCCCTTTGGTGGAATTTGATGCAATTCTTGGCATGGATTGGCTTTCCTTATATAGAGCCAACATAAATTGTCGGTAGAGGGAAATCACACTCCATATAGAGAATCGACCCCCGATTCTTTACAAGTGTCAGGAGGAAGATGAATCTCCTTTAGCTCCATCATCTCAAGCATGGATATTACTGCCTTATGAGCACACATATCTGGCTCAAATTATTGAGTCCAAGGAAGAAACCACCCTTGAAGAAATGCCTATTGTGAGGGAATTCGCTGAAGTATTTCCCGAGGAACTTCCTGGTCTTCCTCCAAGAAGAGATGTTGAGTTCTCAATTGAACTTATACCTGGGGCGCTACCAATATCCAAGACTCCATATAGAATGGCTATTGTTGAGCTTGAAGAGCTAAAGAAACAACTATAGGAGAATCTGGATAAAGGGTTTATATGCCCAAGTGCATCACCATGGGGTGCACTAGTCCTCTTCGTCAAGAAGAAGGATGGGTCAATGAGGCTTTGCATCGATTATCGTGAACTTAAAAAAATCATGATAAATAACAAGTATCCTCTCCCAAGAATCGATGAATTGTTTGATCAGCTGCGTGGAGCACAATACTTCTCCAAGGTGGACTTGCGGTCGGGATATTATCAAGTAAGGGTAAAGAAGGAAGATATCCCCAAGACTGCTTTTCGTACAAGGTACGGGCACTATGAATTCATAGTAATGCCTTTCGGACTCACCAATGCTCCAGCAATATTCATGGACTTGATGAATAGAGTCTTTAGAGATTACCTAGACAAATTTGTGGTAGTCTTTATAGATGATATTCTAATATACTCCAAAACCAAGGAGGACCATGAGGAGCATTTAAGAACTGTACTGGAGACTTTGCGCAAGGAGAAGCTCTATGAAAAGTATAGAAAGTGTGAGTTCTGGTTGAAGGAGGTCTCATTCTTGGGCCATATCATCACAAGCAATGGGATATCTGTGGACCCCTCCAAAACAGATGCAATTGAGGGATGGCCGAGGCCAACATCGGTAACTGATATCCGTAGCTTCTTGGGGTTAGCTGGATATTATCGACGATTTGTGAGAAATTTCTCACGATTGTCCAACCCTCTTACCATGATAAATCGAAAGGGAGTAAAGTTTTCTTGGAGTGATGAATGTGAAGAAAGCTTCAAGGAGTTGAAAAGGAGGCTTATCACTGCACCCGTGCTCACTTTACCCACAAGTGGGGAAATTTTTGTGGTATTCAGTGATGCCTCAAAGAAGGGCTTAGGATGTGTGCTAATGAAGAATGATAAAGTGATATCCTATGCCTCAAGGTAGTTGAAAATCAATGAGCGAAACTATCCAACAAATGATCTGGAGTTGGCGGCGGTGATCTTTGCCTTGAAAATCTGGAGGCATTATCTCTATGGAGAGAAATGTGAGATATATACTGACCACAAGAGTCTTAAATATATATTCACAAAGAAAGAGCTTAATATGAGCCAGAGAAGGTGGATAGAGATCATCAAGGATTATGCCTGTTCAATACATTACCACCCTGGGAAAGCGAACAAGGTGGCAGATTCCCTAAGTAGAAAGGATCCAGCGATTCTATCAATGATGAGAATTGAGAAGGATCCAATCTTCTTAGACTTAATGAAGATGGATGTGGGAATCATAAAGAAGGGTACATCATCAATCCTTTCACAAATTATTTCTCAACCATCTCTTTTGGAAAGGTTAAAGGATGCTCAAAAGGATGATGCGGGAATCCAAGAAAAAGTGGAAGCTATCAAAAAGGGAAAATCCTCAGAGTTTAATGTTAATGAAGAAGGAATTGTGCGGTTTGGGAAAAGACTATGTGTTCCATCAAGTTCAGAGTTGAAGAAGGAACTTTTGGATGATGCACATAGTTAAAATTTCTCTATTCACCCAGGGAGCACAAAGATGTATCGAGATCTCCGAGAAAAATTTTGGTGGGATAATATGAAGAAGGAGATCGCTGAATATACATCAAAGTGCCTGGTGTGTCAGCAAGTGAAGGAAGAGAGGCAGATGTCTAAGGGGATGATGCAACCATTGCCCATACCAGAATGGAAATGGGAGAACATCACCATGGAATTTGTCACTGGACTTCCAAGGACATCCAAAGGCAACAATGCAATCTGGGTTGTTGTGGATCGTCTTACAAATACTGCACACTTCATTGCTATTCGAGAGGATTTATCTTTGGATCAACTGGCACAGATATATATCAGGGATGTGGTATGGTTGCATGGATTACCACTATCTATTGTTTCTGACCGAGATCCAAGATTCACCTCTAAGTTTTGGAAGAGTCTTCAACAAGATCTGAATACTGAACTGAACTTCAGTACAGCCTATCATCCTCAAACTGATGGCCAATTCGAGCGGACTATCCAAACACTTGAGGATATGTTGAGAGCGTGCTCAATGGACTTTAAAGGAGGATGGTATCAACATCTTCCTCTGGTTGAGTTCTCTTATAATAATAGTTTCCACTCAAGCATCCAAATGGCACCATATGAAGCCCTGTATGGGAAAAGGTGTAGAACAACGGCATGTTGGGATGAGGTTGGTGAACGTAAGCTGCTTGGACCAGAAATGGTCGAAGAAATGGTGGAGAAGGTGAAAACCATTCAGCATCATATCAAGGCAGCCCAAAGTCGACAAAAGAGTTATGCAGATAATCGTCGATGAGACCTTGAGTTTAAAGTCTGAGACATGGTGTTTTTACGCATATCTCCATGGAAGAAGGTCATGAGGTTTGGAAAGAAAGGGAAGTTAAGTCCAAGGTACATCGGCCCCTTCGAGATTCTTGATCGTGTTGGGGCTATGGCCTATCGACTAGCACTTCCACCTACTATGGCCAAGGTGCATGATGTCTTTCATGTATCCCTCTTAAGTAAGTACATACCGGACCCTTCACATGTACTCTCTTCTGAGGTGGTACAATTGGAAGATGATCTTTCTTATGAGGAGCAACCAGTGAAGATCTTAGATCGTAGAAAAAAAGTTCTACGAAAAAAGACAATGCCCCTCGTCAAGGTGTTGTGGAGAAACCAAAAATTTGAAGAAGCAACTTGGGAGTCGGAGGATATGATGAAGCTGAGTTACCCACATTTGTTTTAGTGTGGGAAAAGGAAAATTTTGAGGGCGAAATTTCTTAAGGGGGGAATATTGTAACGATCCAAAGTTTCATTAATGGAAAATCCCTCTTGATCCAGTTAAATGTTTCTTTATGAAAAATGTTTTTATAAGATGTCAACTTCTTTAGTTTTATGTTAAGATTTGTGACCGTTACTTTTATAGTCGTTGAACAGTGATCATCTGAGTAGTATAAATATAAGGCTTTAACGAACCCATTTCTACTCAAACAAAGGAAGCGATGGCCTCATCCAGTAGAATTGCCCCTTATGAAGCCCATTTGTCAGAGCTCGGAAAAGAGGTGGCGTCTTTGGGCTTTTCCCTTGACCAAGCCCAAGTTGAGCTTTATCAATTCAAGCTCGAACGTGATCGTCTACGGGAAAAGTGGAAGTTGATTGAAATTACAACTCGAGCGATGTTATCCGAGCCACCCCAAGAGTCTGTCACCATCGCACACCTTACCCTTATGTCTTATGCGGCTATTTTAAGGGGTTATGTAACAAATAATTAGCACCATGTTCATGTACATTATTTTTGTATATAATAATGAATATAATTTCTAGTCATTTTTGATACATTGTAATTAGTTTTTAAAGTACAAATGGTGTTTTTAGTTATTATTTAATTAAGAATTATATTTTATTAAATTAAAGGATTTTTGAATTAAATAATATTTTAATAAAATATTATTATTAATATTAAATTAATTTTTATTAAATATAAATGATCTTATAATTTTATGAATGCAATTAAATTTTTTATTAAGATTTGAAAGCCATTTCTGTCAAAACCCGTGAATTTTTAATAAATGTCGGTTTTTATTTTAAAAGTGAAAATTCACATATTTAGAAAATTATTTAGATAAAATAAATATTATTTTTGGAATCAGGACATTGAAATTATCCAACAGTGAATTTTTCATAATTTTCTGAGACAGTCAAATTTTTGGGTAAAAATTAAATACCATTTAAATATATAATGTGTTTTATGACATCATAATGACCCAATGGTGATGTAATAAAATACCATAATCCTTATGTTCGGCCAATATGTGTTTTATCAATAAAATAATGAGGTTTTGGGTTTTTTTGACTTACTTTTCAAAGCATTAATGGAGCCCTCAAGACTTATTCAACACTTTGCCTTTTTAAATTAATTTCCATGGGAGTGTGACTCACCTCCACATAAGCAACCCTAATTTTTTAATAAGTTCGGACCTTGGCCTTGTAAAATATTTTTTTCCTCTTTCCTTTTTCCAGAAACCATGGGCAAATACCATGGGATGGTTTGTGGTTTGGATTATTTTAATATAAGGGGTCCCAAACCTAAATAATAAAGAATTCTCTCACCTTTCCTATATAAACCCACCCAAGCTCCCACTTCCTCCTCACTAAAATCCCTTGGAGTTCGTCCAACCTCTGCCCTACTCTCTCTAGAATCCTCCCAAGGTGACCCAAGCTCCCAAGAAGCCTCTCACAAGCCTCTCTCTAGCCTTTGGAAGCACACTTCCAAGTAAGGGTTTTTTCTTCCTTTCTCATTTTTGTCAATTTTCTTTAAGTTGTATTGCCCTTTTAATTTCAATTATGAATGTTGGGGTATGGTTTCGCACCTCTCTCATACTGCCCTCTTATTGTTTGAATGATGGTATACCCCTTTCTCTCTCATTAAATGCCTCCCATGTACACCCATTACTATGCCGAAATTCCGAAATGAACTTTTTTCTCCTCTTTTATATTCAAGCAATACTTTTGTATCATGAATCTAAATTCCTTTTCAATTTTTGGGACATGTATCTATATGAACTTCTTACTATCCATTACATGTAAATATTATGAGGAACCCCTTTCTCTCTCATCAACCATTTTTATGAATTCTTATGTCACGCCGTTACGCTGCTGAAATCACGCCGACTTTCTAAGCCAATATCATTGTGTAGTGAATACCATGCCCATTTCTCCATCAAGGGTATTCACCTTTATGCACATTTACTTATTTATTATAAAGTTTCATGTATGAATTCCACATTCCTTTATTGTGGAATAAATGATTATGTTTTATGAATCCATGTTTTATGATCCATGTGGCACACTTATGCATGAAATGAAATGTTTAAGAAGGGTGCGCCCTTTATAGCGCTCCAATGCATTGGGTAAAGTATAGTATCATGATACGTCATGTGCAATGAGTGTTGACTCATGCTAATTCAAGTGCAACGAGGGTTTACTCGGGCTTCAAGTGCAATGAGGGTTTAATCAAGCTCCATGTGCAATGAGCCTTGGCTCATGCTAATTCAATGTTAAGTGTTGTTGCCACATTTCCATGTTATGATTATCATGCTTTATCATGCCTTTATGTTCATGTTTCTCTTATGCTCTATTGATATGCCTGTTGCCTAACATGTATTTTACTCCTCATGTTATTCATTGTGTACTCCCTTATTGGGCTTTATAGCTCACCCTTTTCTTATGCATGTCCTCAGGTTATCCCATGCAATGCTAAGTACGAAGGAATGTAGTGGTCATGTAAAGGAAGTTTTCAAAAAAGATGTTGTATTTCAAGTTTAATGTTTTTATGTAATGATCCTAAGCCCCAAAGACACTAAACCTCTCGATCTTCTTTTTTGTATCAAGTGAAGTTATATGTAATAAAGCATGTTTAAGTTGTAATAGAAAGCAGGGTTGTCATAAGCAGAGAATGTGGTTGCTGACCATATCAGTAGGATTCTCCCATCCTCAGACATTGACTCATCCCCCTGTATTCCCATAAATGAATTTTTTCCTGATGAGCAATTGTACTGAGTGCAAGATGCTATTCCTTGGTATGCTGAAATTGTAAATTATTTGGTAGCGTCTTGCATTCCTGCTGATTTCACCAAAAACAAGGCCGACCGTCTAAAACATGAGTCTCATTGGTATATTTGGGATGACCCCTACCTATGGCGCACATGTAGTGATCAAGTTATTAGGCGTTGTGTTCCCGATAGTGAGTTTCAGTCTTTCCTTATGTTCTGCCACACACTTGCTTGTGGGGGCCACTTTGGTCCCCAACGGACTGCTTGCAAGGTCTTAGATTCTGGTCTCTTTTGGCCCACATTGTTTCGGGATGCCCACGAATATTGTAAATCATGTCCTCGCTGTCAAAGAATAGGGAATGTCTCTAAAATAAATGAGATTCCCCAACAACCCTTACTCTTCCATGACATTTTTGATGTTTGGGGCATTGACTTTATGGGACCATTCCCCAATTCATTTGTGAACCTTTACATTCTTCTGGCAGTGGATTATGTTTCAAAGTGGGTAGAGGCACGAGCCACGGGGACAGATGATTCCAAGACAATTGTGGAATTTTTGAGAACCCAAATATTCTGTAGGTTTGGATTACCTAGGTTTATCATCAGTGATCAGGGTTCTCATTTCTGCAACCGCACAATGCAATCTCTTTTTTGCAGGTATGGGGTTGGTCATAGAGTGTATACTGCTTATCACCCACAAACAAATGGTCAAGCCGAAGTATCAAATAGAGAGGTAAAACAGATTCTTGAGAAAACGGTTCAGCCAAACAGAAAAGATTGGAGTCTTAGACTCGATGATTCATTATGGGATTACCGTACTGCATTCAAAACTCCAATTGTCATGTCACCATATGGGCTAGTTTTTGGGAAGAGTTGTCACCTCCCTATTGAGGTAGAGCACTGGGCCTATTGGGATATTAAACAATGCAATTCTAATATTTCTGGTGCAGGTATTCAAAGGAAGTTGCAGATTCAGGAGTTGGAGGAAATGAGAAGAGATTCATATGAAAATTCTAGGATTTATAAGGAGAGAACCAAGGCTATCCATGACCGTCTTATCCTTCATCGTCAGTTCCATATTGGGAAGAAGGTCCTCCTTTACAATGCAAGGCTGAAGTTGCACCCTGGTAAGCTTCGTTCCCATTGGTTTGGACCTTACATTGTTACTAATATCTCTCCATTTGGTGTTGTCCAGGTTCAAAATAAAGACACCAAGCAAACCTTCACTGTCAATGGGCAGCGGCTGAAGCACTTTCATGAACCTGTTCTGGAGTCCCCGATGGAGGAACTCCAAATTCAAGAAGCACACTATGAATGACATCCACCAGGTTTTATCCTTCCTTCCCACATTCTCTTTTACTACAGTGAGGGCAATGCATACTCTAGGTGTGGGGGGGGGGGTGGATACATTCCTGGTATAGTTAGGAATTTTCATTGTTTTCTCCTTTTTTTTCTCTTTTTGGCCTTCTTTATGGTATTTTCATTTTTCCCCATCGACAATTTCGAAGTTCCATGATTTGGAGACCATAAGTGGGGAAAGTAAAAATACCATAACGAAGGTTAAAAAGAATATTTGTATGAATTTAACATCAGGGAGTGATTTTTAGTGAATTGGTTTTCTGTCAATGATATAAATGGTCGTATCTATGTGAAACCTTTGAGATGATTGATGCCCATTGTGTGAGTAGTTTTTGGGAAAACTGTGTCACTAATATCTCCAAAAAAATTTGCACCAAACCACAAAGTTTGATTATTTCTTACTTAATATAAGGTAAATATATGTTGGGTTAATATTTTTCAGCTTTAAATGATATTTCCATATGTTCGTTCCTTATCCGATCTGTTTCATTACTGTACCAGATTGACCTATGCGTGTGTACCTAATGTCCGACTGTTGTATGCCCTCAAAAAAAATTGTTGTGTCTTGGTCAGGTCAAAAACCACTCCTCCTCAACCTTTTATCTTGTTATAACTATTGCAATTAGTGTCGTGAGGAGATCAAACAAGGGTTGAGAGATGAGTATGAGATTTGTTCCAATTGCAACTTCAAAAAAAATAATAAATGAGGGGAGTGATGAAATGTGCAACATATGGGGATATCTAGGTCGGGAGCTTATGGTTTGAATTCTGGGAATGCTTAAATGAGTGGGTCTTGAAATATTATTGCAAAGGATGTAGGACAGGTCCAGTGACAAAATCATTTAAGCTAAAAAATGTTAAAATAACATATATTTATTGGATAGAAAGTGGAAAGAATAGCATAGAATGGTTTTCACACACACACATGGAGAGTTATTGTCATGCTTTACTTCTGAATTCCCTTCTCAATTGGGTATCATGAACCTTTTTGAATTTCTCTATGATATGATTTATGAGACATCTTTTTCTATTTTCACTAGGAAGAACTCCTTGGTGTGATTCGTGAATTGATCAATTTACTTTAAATAAAATTCCCTCAAATGCTAAATCTTCAGGATGTTGTAAATATATATATATATATGAATCATTGTATTTGGATATCTGACCTTTCCCAAGAGTGCAAATGTTTAGGTGTGGGGGTGTGATCGTACCACGATTCACTGTTTCATTTTCACCCTTACACCGCTGTGCTAAACATATTTTTGTATTAAAAATTATAAAAATATTATAAAATTTTGCTTCAGGTTTGATTCAATAATTTTGTGTTTATCACTGTTAAATAGGTCAATGATACTTGTTTTGAAAATTACAATGTAGGTCGAGGTGATTTGGAGGGCCCTTGATAAAGTGAAAGAAAAATGGGCCAAAATTCCATGGATCCATGGACATCTGTCCACTGTTTTGAATATTATACGAAATACGTGCTTCCAAATGGGATGAAATTTTGTGGGCCTGTCCAAAATTCAATAGGATACATTTAATATTGGGGAACCCAATCCTGATTCGGCTTTTATGGGGCCCATCCGAACTGATCTGTCCAAGCCACCAAATTTGGACCAAGTCAAACGCGGTGTTCTGTATTTTATCAATATCTTGAGCTGTAGTTGTCCAAATGGTGCCAAACTTTCGGTGGATCCATTCCAGAGGTAGAGATACAACTTTCCTATTTTCTCCAAAGCGAGATAAGACTTTATAAAGGCCGAAACGCATCGTTAAAGTGGATTGATGAAATCTGTGTGCCCAAAACCACCTCCCACATTTCATATAAAAGGGAACCTTGGGCTCCTCATTTGGAAGTTCGGCCAATGAGTGAAGTGCTGCAAATTTGGAGTCCTAGAGGAGTCTTTTAATCACCTTGGAGGTTCTGGAGGCCCCTATCCTCATAGGGGGATCAATAATGAAGAATGAGTTCAACCCGAGCTTCCTCCTCCTCCCGATGTCGAGCTAAAAGTTGGGTGTTCGTTGTGAGGGAGCTACACACATGTCAAGGGAGTTCCGATGCATACATTACCTACTGGTTTGGAGTAATTTGGGTGTTTAAACATTTAATTCCATGTATCTTATTTTATTTCAGATTTGAATGCTTGATTTGATGCATGTGAGTGTTATGCTCTTAATTTCTAACCGATCAGTGTGAGGTTTTGAGTGCGTGACTTGTGTTGTTCCAATTGGACATCACAAGAATCCTTTTCATACCCACCTTATTGAGATTTAAATATGCTTTGGAAGATCTTATTCCATGCATAAGTACTAGACCTTGACAATACGATTGTTACGTCAAGGTTGGGTCCTTAATGCATTGAAATAAAAGCTTAGGAATTAATTGAGATTCCAATTAACTCCAACCAAAGAATTACTCTAAACCTGAGATGAATCTCTATGAACAATGAACTTGATATGTGTTTAGTGAAATCACATCGACCCTTTTATCTCATATTTTTCAAAATCCACTAGGTCACTCAATTTTTAAGCTATTTCAACTAAGTCATTGTTTTAAACTGTTTTCAAAACCACCCCCTCCCTTAGTCATTTTTATTAAAAATACACACTCTAAACCTACCAACGCTCCTTGAGAGACGAACTAGGGTCTGCCCTAGACTATAAATAAACCTTAAAAATATAATCAATTTGACGTGTCACGACAACACAGTCACTAGCCCACCAGCCAGTTAGGCCAATTCAACCAAGGCCCATGTGAGACTAGGTCAACCACGCCCAAGGGAGTTAGCCTAGGCTGACCAGTGGATCAGTGGGGGAGCATAGCTCCCGCAAGGAATAGGTCGGGCCCGTGTATAGGGCCCGAGATGTGTAAGCCTGTTGGCACCTGCATGCATGGGTGAAGCAAGGCCCGCTGGGTGGAGAATGATGCAGATGGTACGGGTGTTGACACCATTACCGATATTCACGTATGTCCCACTTTGGAACTGATATACGGAGGAGGTCATTCATGAAGAACTAAGGTTTAGAGAAACATATCTTGGACCCGACACTACTTAGAATTTCATTCTAGGCTGACCAGTGGATTAGTGGGGGAGCATAGCTTCCGCAAGGAATAGGTCGGGCCCGTGTATAGGGCCCGAGATGCGTAAGCCTGTAGGCACCCGCATGTATGGGTGAAGCAAGGCCCGCTGGGTGGAGAATGATGCAGATGGTATGGGTTTTGACACCATTACCGATATTCATTCATGTCCCACTTTGGAACTGATATATGGAGGAGGTCATTCATGAAGACCTAAGGTTTAAAGAAACATATCTTGGACCCGACACTACTTAGAATTTCATTCTATTCTTAAGCTAAAGGTCTTCATTTTGATACTATGCATAGACAAAAAATATAGCTAGCCCACTAACCAGTTAGGCCAATTCAACCAAGGCCCATGTGGGACTAGGTCAACCATGACCAAGGGAGTCAGCCTGGGCAGTGGATCAGCGGGGGAGCTGCTCCCGCAAGGAATACGTCGGGCCCGTGTATAGGACTCGAGATGCATAAGCCTCTAGGCACCCGCATGCATGGGTGAAACAAGGCCAGCTGGGTGAAGAATGATGCAGATGATAGGGGTGTTGACACCATTGCCAACTGAAACAAACAACGGCCATCGAATGCCTTATATATATATTTTTTACGTTTTTTAAAAAAAAATTCCAGAAAACGCTTAGGGCAATTTTTTTTTAAAAATGCACCTCAAAGGCAGCATCCCAGATGCCGCCTTTGCATTTCGGGGGTAAGGCGGCATCCGTGATGCCACCTTTCTCCTAAAAAAAACTTGTTTTTTTGAAATTTTTTATTTTTATTGTTTTGTTTTGTTTATATATATATATATAAACAAAACAAAAAATTTCAGCAGAATTTCTCTGCTATTAAAGATCCAGCGCTACAGTCATTACAGTAGTCTGGATTCTGACAGAAACTCTTACCAAAGCCTCCCTTTTATAAGAGGGCATGCCCTGAAAATCATTCTGCATTTTCGATGTGGGATTCAGGTTCTACCTTTACTGCGCAGTACATTCTGCATTTCCGATGTGAGATTCTGTTTCAAGTACGTGACTTTGAAATGCAATAAAATATAAACTATAAGGGAAATATAAATTTAATTTTAAACATTGATTAAACATATAATAAATAGTTGAAAAAAAAGAATTTCCTAAAAAATGTTGATGAAAAATAATCTATAACCATTCAAAACCGCCTACTTGAAACTTAAAAATGTTTCAAGTACGTGAATTTGAAAGACTGTAAAATATAAACTATAAAACGAATATAATTGAAACTTTAAACATTGATTAAACATATAATAAATAGTTGAAAACAAAAGAAATTTCCAAAAAAATGTTGATGAAAAGTAATTTATAAGCTTTCAAAACCACCTACTTGAAACTTAAAATTTTTCAAGTGTGTGAATTGGAAAGACCATAAAACATAAAATAGAAGACCAATATAAATGAAACGTTAAACATTGATTAAACATATAAGAAATAGTTGAAAACAAAAGCAATTTCCAAAAAAATGTTAATGAAAAATAATTTATAAGTTTTCAAAACCGCCTATTTAAAACTTAAAAATGTTTCAAGTACGTGACTTTGAAATATTATAATTATATTACTAATTAACTAATTAATTATTATATAATTAATAGTTATATGAATAATTAAGTAATTAATTTTTATATAAGTAATAATTAATGGGTAATAATTAATAATTAATAATTTAATGAATAGTTATAATTAATATTTATATTACTAATTAACTAATTAATAATTACTAATTACTTATTAATAATTATTAATTACTAATTACTAATTATAATGAATAATTATAATAAATATTTATATTACTAATTAACTAATTAATAATTAATAATTAATAATTACTAATTAATTAGTTATAATTATTAATTGTATTTCTAATTAACTAAATATTTATTATATATGTAATAATTATATTACTAATTAATTATTATATAATTAATGATAATATTACTAATTAACTAATTAATTATGACATATTTAATTATTAATAATTACTAATTAAAAATTATAATAATTATATTTAATAATAATATTACTAATTAACTAATTAAATATTATATAATTAATAATTATATTACTAATTAACTAATTAAGTATTATATAATTAATAGTTATATTAATAATTAACTAAATAATTACTTTATAAGTAATAATTAATAAGTAATAATTAATAATTAATAAGTAATATTTATAATTAATATATATATTACTAATTAATAATTAATAATTACTAATTACTAATTAATAATTAATAATTAAAAATTAGAATGAGTAAATGTAATTAAACATTATATTACTAATTTACTAATTAATTGTTATATAATTAATAATTATATAACTAATGAACTAACTAATTATTATATAATTAATAATTAATAATTAATAATTAATAATTATAATGACTAATTATAATTAATATTTATATTACTAATTAACTAATTAATAATTACTAAATACTAATTACTAATTACTAATTACTAATTAATAATTAATAATTATAATGAATAAATGTAATTAAAAATTATATTACTATTTTAGTAATTTATTATTATATAATTAATAATAATATTACAAATTAACTAACTAATTTTTATATAATTAATTATTATTAATTACTAATGAATAATTATAATGAATAATTATAGTTAAAAATCATATTACAAATTTACCAATTAATTATTATAATGAATAATTATAATTAAAAATCATATTACAAATTTACTAAATAAATATTATATAATTAATAATAATATTACTAATTAACTAATTAATTTTTACATAATTATTTATTAATAATTACTAATTAATAATTATAATTACTTATTATAATTTATTATCATATTTATAATTAACTAATTAATTATTATATAATTAATAATGATGTTAATAATTAAATAATTATTTATTATATAGTTAATAATTATATAATTAATCATTATATTACTAATTAAGTATTATATAAATAATAATTAATAATTAATAGTTATAATGAATAATTATAATGAATAATTATATTAATAATTAACTACTTATTTATTATATAATAATTTTTAATAATTACTAATGAATAATTATATTACTAATTAACTATTATATAATTAATTATTAATAATATTAATTTAATAATTAAATAAATTATTATATGTTTAATCCATGTTTTAACATTAAATTATATCGGTCTTATAGTTTATATTTTAGTCTTTCAAAACCGCATACTTTAATCATTTTAAGTTTCAAGTAGGTGGTTTTGAAAGCTTATAAATTATTTTTCATGAACATTTTTTACGAAATTATTTTTATTTTAGACTATTTGTTATATGTTTAATCTGTGTTTTATGTTTCATTTATATCAGACTTATAGTTTATATTTTATAGGCTTTCAAAGTCACATGCTTGAAACATTTTTAAGTTTCATGTTGGTCGTTTTGAAAGCTTATAAATTATATTTCATCAATATTTTTTACGAAATTATTTTTATTTTCAAATATTTGTTTTATGTTTAATTAATGTATTAAGTTTCATTTATATTGCTCATATAATTTATATTTTATAAGCTTTCAAAATCACGTACTTGAAACTTCTTATGTTTCAAGTAAGTGGTTTTGAAAGCTTATAAATTATTTTTTATCATCATTTTTATGATTATTTTTTTGTTTTCAACTATTTTTTATATTTTTAATCCATGTTTTAAGTTTCATTTATATTGGCCTTATAGTTTATATTTTATAGTCTTTCAAAGTCACGTACTTGAAACAGAATCCCACATCAAAAATGCAGAATGTTCTGTGCAGGAAATGGAGAACCAGAATCCCACATCAGTAATGCAGAATGATTTCCAGGGTAAGCTCTCTTATAAAAAGCAGCCCTGGGTGAGAGCTTCTGACAGAATCTAGATTGCTGTAATGGCAGTACTGTTGGATTTTAAATAGCGGATAAATTCTGCTGAAAATCTTATTTTTGTTTTTATTTTTTTGTTTTGTTTATATATATATAAACAAAACAAAAAAAAAACAATTCTAGAATTTCTTTTTCTGATTTAGGGGAAAGGCGGCATCTAGGATGCCGCCTTTGGGGCGTATTTTCGAATTTTTTTTAACCTACCCTATTTTTAAAAAATATTTTATAAAAAAAAATTATTTTTAAAAAAAACTCCCCTATATACCAGAGGCAAGAAGCTGCGGGAATTCCATGCAGGGCATGGATTTTTTTATGTTATCAAATCAAGGACGTCCGATCATACTACCCAGCGATATGCGCCATCCGATCGCATCCACTGCTAATCCTAGCCGTCCACTCAATCCGTCAGATCATCGAGAGTCGAGTTTTTTTTACATTTTTTCAAAAAAAAATTTAAAAATACAAATAGGTTTAAAATATTTTTTTTACATCCCAAAGGCGGCACACCATGTGCCGCCTTTCGGGCATTTCAGCGCTGAAGAAAGGCGGCACCTAGTGTGCTGCCTTTTCCCATAATTAAAGAACAAAGGCGACACACCAGGTGCCGCCTTTAGACAAAAAAAAATTAATAAAATTTTTATTTTTAACTTAGTCCTTCTAACTTTGTCGTAGCATTCAGATGCATTCCAACAATGAAAACCTCAACCAGCTTATGTGCTTTACACACAATAGAAACATCTTTGCAATTTTGTCATCCCCTGAGTATAAATCAACCTCAAAAGCTCTAAATAATTTTTCTTGGTAAGGTGATATGAGAAGGGAGGTATTATACCATCAGGAAGAGAGATTCTAGAAATGTGCAATGCTATGACAAACCTTTAGATGAAATGTGTCAGTTCCCCACTAGATGTGCATGTTCCTTCAAAATTTTCAGGCTGGAGATAATCCACCTTAAGTTCCACATAGCCTTATGCCTTCCATGGATTAATGTCAAACACTTCATCCCATTTGTTTACTTTATGGGGAAGTAAAACCTCATTCCTTTGAATATGCACATTACCATGAACATATAAAATCAGCATTTTTCAAGAAAAACTACTAATCTCATGTTCACTGAAATACCCCTTAACGTAAGAATGATACAAATAGTGTAAGTAACCAATAGCAAGCTTCCAATCCATTTTTACTGGGCTATGTGGAATCATTAGTGTTTTGATCTGATTAATAATTTAAAAGGTTTCAAAACCACCTTTCTGAAACTCAAAAATGTTTCAAGTAAGTGACTTTGAATGCCTATAAAATAGAAACCATAAGATCTATTGAAATGAAACTTAAAATATGGATTAAACATATAATAATTAATTGAAAATAAAAACCATTTCCTAAAAATTGTTGATGAAATACAATTATAAGCTTTCAATAACACTTCTTACAACTCAAAAATATTTCAGATATGAGACTTTGAAAGCCTATAAAATATAAACTTAAAGACTCATATAAATGAAACTTAGAACATAGATTAAACATATAAGAAGTAGTAGAAAAGTAATTAGTTAATTCTGGTGAGGGGGAAAATTGTTAGACCCTAGAATTGAAGGATAATGAGGATGAAAAGGAAACATCAACCCCCACGCCCACCCCTTCTACCCATTCAACCAACTTCGGTAACTGCTATAGAAGTAGCTTTTCAAAAAAAATGAAATGTCACACCACCACAACTTCCTACATCCATATTAACCCCCCAATTCAGTTTCATTAAATGTGGATAGCCCCCATTTTTACCAAAGTCAATGATGCACTATTAAACCACCACTTTCAACCCCCGCCTCAAAAATACAAAATGCTTTGATGGATGATAAATGATTCGACGCATTTCAATGTTCTAAAATGCGCCAAATCATTTCTCATCCCTCAAATCATTTTGTATTATTGAGGCGGGGGTTGAAAAGTGATGGTTTAATAGTGCATCATTTACTTTGGTAAAAATGGGGGCTGTCTACATTTAATGAAACTGAATTGGGGGGTTAATATGGATGTAAGAAGTTGTGGTGGTGTGACATTTCATTTTTTTTGAAAAGCTACTTCTATAGGAGTTACCGAAGTTGGTTGAATGGGTGGAAGGAGTGGGCGTGGGGGTTGATGTTTCCTTTTCATCCTCATTATCCTTCAATTCCAGGGTCTAACAGTTTGCCCCCTCACCAAAATTAACTAATTACTTTTCTACTAATTCTTATGTGTTTAATCTATGTTCTAAGTTTCATTTATATGAGTCTTTACGTTTATATTTTATAGGCTTTCAAATTCTCATATCTGAAATATTTTTGAGTTGCAAGAAGTGTTTTTCAAAGCTTATAATTGTATTTCATCAACAATTTTTAAGAAATGGTTTTTATTTTCAATTACTTATTATATGTTTAATCCATATTTTAAGTTTCATTTCAATAGATCTTATGGTTTATATTTTATAGGCTTTCAAAGTCACTTACTTGAAACATTTTTGAGTTTCAGAAAGGTGGTTTTTAAACCTTTTAAATTATTAATCAGATGAAAACACTAATGATTCCACATAGCCCAGTCAAAATTGATTGGAATCTTGCTATTGGGTACTTACACTATTTGTATCATTCTTACGTTAAGGGGTATTTCAGTGAACATGAGATTAGTAGTTTTTCTTGCAAAATGATGATTTTATATGTACATGGTAATGTGCATATTCAAAGGAATGAGTTTTACTTCCCCATAAAGTAAACAAATGGAATGAAGTGTTTGACATTAATCCATGGAAGGCATAAGGCTATGTGGAACATAAGGTGGATTACCTCCAGCCTGAAAATTTTGGAGGAACATGCACATCTAGTGGGGAACTGACACATTTCATCTAAAGGTTTGTCATAGCATTTCACATTCAAAATCACTTACTTGAAACATTTTTGAGTTTCAGGAAGGTTGTTTTGAAACCTTTTAAATAATTTATCATCAAAATTTCTTAAGAAATTCATTTTGTTTTCAACTATCTCCTATATGGTTAATTCATATTTTAATTTTCATTCATATCGGTCTTATATTTTATATTTTATAAGCTTTCAAAGTCACGTACTTGAACCATTATGAAGTTTCACATAGGTGTTTTTGAAATCTTGTAAATTATGTGTCATCGATAATTTTTAAGAAATTATTTTAGAGTAAAAGTAATGCACTCTTTTTAATAAATAGAAAACATTTACATGAAGAAGTAATGTCAGTGTCTATGGTGAGGCTCTGTACCACAAGGTGGTGTGCGAATGGTACGTCCATATCGAGAGCGACGTGTTCCATGCTGGGATGGAGTATGGTGACCTGGAGAAGGATGATCTTCAGGCACTGGAACATCAATCACGGGATCCTCTGTCATAGTCTGCATGGAAGGAGGTGTCGGAGGGATGTCATCGTGTGCATGAGATCCTTCTCCCACTATGTAAGTAGAAGGGGCTGTCATCATACCCTCGGGAAACCATATAGGCTGTGAAGGATCCGGTATGAAAGATGGCGGCATGGGAGATGACCCCTGATAAATCCCTGTAAAATAAATATCTGGAGAATACTGTGGATATCCGGTCAAAAAAGATGGATCCCATGCTGCATCCTACTGCACAAACCCAGACGGGTCAAGCTGGACTGATAGAGCACCGACCTGTGCCTCTGGAACAGGTGAGGGCTCACGTGCAGCAGGACGCGGTCTCCGTCGCCGTTGTCGTCGTTGGGGAATAGCACCAGCTGCTGCTGTAGGTTTCTGAGTAGGACCCTCATCTCCTGGGATAGGAGCATCATGTTCCTGAGTAGGAACATCATGTCTCGGGGGTCTAGGATGGATGATACTATCATGAATAGATCGAAAAATCGGCATCATCTCCTCCAAAGCAGCATGGATCACAGATAAACTAGAAACCTCCTCCTCCTCTGGATCAATCATGGGACATAGTCGTCGTAGTCTGGTATGTTGTACAGAGATTCAAAATGAATTATAAAATAGCGTAATAAATATATTATGTGAAATTTATTGACTTACCAGATCCTGAATCCCTCTCCCGTGCTGAGTCAGATACAATATAGACTTCATTCTATACCATGGCTCATACTCTACCTGATCTGATAGGTAGAATCGCATTGTACGTACACCAGTGATACGATGCTCTTCTCGATTGTCCCAGATGGCGACATATTGGGCATGTCGTCGTCGCTAATCGACATGCTGTCTCCCCGTGAGCTTTAAGCCATGAAGCGCTGGTAACTATCATGGTGCAGGTGGAATCAGCTGAACATAGAAAAACTGACGCATAACTCTATCGGGCTGGTGCCACTCAATAATATGAAAGTGAATGAGTGGCACTACAACCATAACCTCATGAAATCCAGCAGTATAGTATGTAGGTAAGTCTTGAACCAGACACCAGTATGGCATCCAATGAATCTGTAATGACATGTGACATTTCATCAGAGAAATTTGTTAACAAAAAAAATAATGATATATACTTACGCTGTCAGGTAGTAAATTGTCCAACATGAGAAGATATACAGCCAAATTGTGGGTCGGAGCATCGAAGAAACGATGTGCCTGACTCCACCTATCAAATACAACATTGAAAGTGATAAATAATCAGAAATTAAATATAATAAATCATAATACAATCAGAAACAAATAAATATGACGGATCATACCATCGTCCACATGGAGCGTCCTATAGCACATCTATAGGAAGCCTCTGACCAACAGTAATAGGGGCGAGGACAGGGATGCGCTCCCATGCCCACAACTGTATAAGGACGACACATCCTCCGAGATCTGTGTGATCTGAGCGGCATGTCATACATAATGCTCTATAAGTGTAGGCCAAACATGCCGATCCCCAACTGTATCTCCCGATCCAATCAAAGTCCTCCAGTAAACTAAGATACATCATGTGGACATGCACACCCGAGTGATCTGAACACAATGTACCTCCAATAAGTCGTAAGATATATGCCCGAGCATAACACATGATGGTCTGCTCATCAGCATCAGCAGGTAAATGTGCAAACTGCAAAGCAAGCCAAGGCATAGATATGGACCCACCATCTGTAGCAGTATGATCAGCCAAAATATCGACACCTAATAATCTCTGTGCCAGCTCAGCCCAATCCCCACTGGTGGGTCCAATAACTGCGTCTCCCTGAATAGGAAGACCGAGTAGCACTGCCACATCCTCTAAGGTGATAATCATCTCTCTCTATGGCAAGTGGAATGTGTGAGTCTCTGGTCTCCATCTCTCGACTAAGGCAGCAAGAAGGGGATAATTAGTGTAAGTGAAATCAGAAACGACAATGTCGTAGAAGCCAACATGACGTAAGTATGGTATAATAGCAGCTGGAGGCTCCATGTGTCAAAAATGGTGTGCTCGCCGCACCCTAATCCGTCGAACATCCCGACCCTCTATCACATCACGAGAAATATGCCTATGCTGCTCAGTGAGGAGTGGAATATCATCCATCTGGAAGCCAGAAAAGGAAATTAGTCTTCACTATAAAATATAAATATAATGTTAAATTTAATAGAATGTTATGATTGGTATAATGAACTCTATGTGATGTTTTTTTTAGAAAAAGTTAAGGAAATGTCATCATATTTTGGAGAACATTTATCTATCATGTCTTTATATATGTTTTTACCATGAAAATTATGTTTTTTAAGATATGGTGTCATACATTTATATATATAAACATTTTATCCTGGTTATGTATGATTTATGAAGATCCTTTATGATAAATGTTTTAATAATTTTTTGTCTTTGATGACAAATAACCTTTTTTTAATAATGTTTTTGTTCTCTAAGATTACGTTCAGATTAATGGATTTAAAAGTATTGAATATAGAGGTTCGTTATTGGAAGGAGAGAAGTTGCTTATTGGAAATGTGAAACAATTATTAAAAAGTTCATCTCTGATATTAACAACATATAAATGACTACATGAAAAGATCATGTTGGATACAACACATCATTGTGGCTGAGTGTGTGAACTCGATCCAGTAATGTTAGAACATCATTTCCGGTTATGCCCTTCTTGATGACAGAGACGACATATCAACCTTTTCCCTTGTTCTTGAGGCCAATCCATCTCATTTCGTATCCTGTTGGTCTTCAGTCTTCCCCATGGTTGTAATCTACTGATGTCAGGAATCAGTATGGGTTGGTCTTCAGGCATTGGGAAATATCGAAACTCCCCAACAGGCGTCCATGGCGCAACATAACAGTTAGCAATGGCCTCCAATCGGTATACTGGATCAACATAAGATTCCCATGATACGTTCACAGACGCACATGCTGCGATGGAATGTGCACATGGAAACCTTAATGCCTGAAACTTTCCACGCTGACATTGTTTTTCTTCTAGAAGTACCACAAATTTTTCACCGCTGTTACCTGTAATGGGGTTACAATACTCTTGAACTTCAAATGCCGAGTCTTCCCGATGGAATAGACACACTCGATAACTGGAATCTTCTTCAATGTTCTTGTCAATATCTCGTTGAATGTTTTTTCTAAATCTTAGCCCCTGTTGAATCCCATCTGAGGCCAGTTTTTGTCTATCAACGAAGTACTTGACACAATGATAAAATATCTCATTAACTCAAGCAGTAAATGGTATCTTGCGAAGCCCCTTGAAGATTCCATTTATACACTCCACAATGTTTGTGGTCATGTGTCTGTACCTCTTCCCCCCGTCACAGGCCAGTGTCCATTTCTCTTTTGGAATCTTCATCATATAATCATACACTTCTTGGTTAGCCTTGCGGATTTCTTCGTAACATGCCTCAAACCTTCGTTTATCTGGATCATATGCTACATAAATATGATCACAGGTCATAGAAATTATATTTTTATTTACATTAAAATAGTAAACATCATTGACAACATTGCTTAACAATCCTCATGATTGCATTCTTCATAGCCTCATTATAGAAGGTTTTACGCACATTACTAGCAATGTGTCTGATGCAGTATTGATGATGTGAATTTGGGGGCCTCCATGAATCAGGATCCACATTGATTGCCTCATTGATTTCCCTATGTCAATCAGATATCAAACAGACACCTCTAATGCGTGTGAAATAGTTGCTGATGCATGCCAAAAACCAGCTCCATGATTCATAGTTTTACTTCTCCACTATTACAAATGCAAGTGGAAGTGGTGAACGGTTCCCATCTTGGGTTGCCGCAATCAACAATACGCCCTTATACTTTCTAGATAGAAATGTTCCATCAATTTGTATGAACTATTTACTAAAACGAAATGCAGAAATACATGGGAGGAATGCCCAGAATAACCGATGAAATTGAACACGAGATTGATCCAATCGATTATCTTCAAACACATGTTCCTTCATATTTATATGGTAGACAACTTGGTTGTTGTGGCTCATCATGGCTAATAATTGCGGCAACACCCGATACGAGTCATCCCAATCACCGTAGACCTTCACAATTGCCTTCTGTTTCTCTATCCATGCCTTGTTATAAGAAATATTATAACCGAAAGTTTGAAGTATCCTCTCTTGCACAAGGGCTATAGAAACATCTTGACAGGTCCTAATCATCTCGACGATAACATTTGACACAAATTCGGCATCCAAAGCAGTGTGATCTTGTGTCAAGTTTGGCTGAACACAAGAATGAGCTGCCTCAATCTTTGAAATTCTCCATCCACCAAATGCAATGTCTGGAATCGCCCTCAATCGAAATCTACAGTCTTCATCAAATTTATCACACTGTATGACGTATTTTTTTCGACATGATGCCTCAACTACATATCTACAATGCCTCTCAATATGAAATCATTTTAAGAATCTCTTCAACGCATCCTTACGTGGAAAATCCCTTCCATTATATAATGTTTTGTCCAACTCACTAAACCTGTCCACTATAACTCCAAGAAACTCTGTTGCAGGTGTCAGAACATTTTTGTCGAATTTAGGTACACGTTCCATTGCTTCAAACCAAGATTCAAAGGGTGGTGGATGATTTAATGTTGGTCGAGAATGTTCTTGAACTACTCTATTTCGAGAAACTACTACCTTATCTTCTCCAGCTCCCTCCCCATCTCCAGCTCCCTCCCCATCATCATTGTCTTATCCGTCTGTTCCATCATTATTAAATTCCTCATCTGTAGAATGATTTATATGTAAATCTGGCAGATCATCTAAGTTTTCCTCCTCCACAACAGGGCGAACATCCTCAATTTCTTGGGACAAAGATTCTTCAACAACTATTTGTGCATGTCTACGACTTCAAACATTTTGATGTTGTTGTACATTAGAAACTTCAACATATAACTCCATCATTGCACCATCAGACCATTGGGAAAATAAAGTTCCCGCTTGGACCCAGTGCTCATCAGCAGCCAATGGACAAGCAAGATGCCATAACGTGGCAGGGAATTGCAAATGTCTATAACTAATAGACTTTATCTCTTGATGAGGGCCGAGATTTATTCAACCATGAATTCTATCTTGAAGATCAGTTATGGTAACACAATCAGATGTGTTAACCATAGATGTTGGCTGTATACTATAAAAAGCTCCTTGCTCAGTTTGAATAAACTTTCCATAGCAGTAAACACAAGCAAACATGTCTCTCTACATGAAAAATGTTTACTGATCACTGAATATTTCAATAATGTTTTGTTACATGTTAAATGACATTTTTTATCTTCTTAAAGGTATTTTAGTACTTCATGAAGTAAATATCAATCATCTAAAGCATATCCCCCGGGAGTGTCAAACCAGGAGTGCAGCAAGGCCCGTTGTTGTGTACCAGGATACCCCGGGTCAGGCCCGAAACTCCTTGTCGGGGCTTTCACCCCTAGGTACAGCTGCGCCAGAGCCACATCCACTTGTAGTATCCAGACAGGGATTTAATTTCTTAGATAACAACATAAAATTTCATGACACCAAAATTTTAAAACCTTCCTAAATTAAGACACTAATGTTTTGTAGAACAATTTTTAACTTTCCTAAAGATATGTTCAATTATCTCTAAAAAATAAGATTCATTACAGTGCTGGTTAATCACTACTTAAGTGTCGGTCACTACTTAAGTGCTGGTTAATCACTACTTAAGTGTTGGTTAATCACTACTTAAGTGCTGGTTAATCAGTTAGGAGTTGGTCATTCACCACTTAATCATCCCTTAATCTTTACTTAATGACCCCTTAATCATCCCTTAATCGTTAGTTAATGACCCCTTAATCATTAGTTAATGAACCCTTAATCATCCCCTAATCATCCCTAGTTAATCACCCCTTAATCACCCATTATTCGTTAGTTAATCACCCCTCAATCACCCATTAATCGTTAGTTAATCACCCCTTAAACATTCCTTAATTACCCCTTAATCATCCCCTAATCATTCCTTAATTGTTAGTTAATCACCCCTTAAACATTCCTTAATTACCCCTTAATCATCACGTAAACATTCCTTAATTATCCCTTAACTATCCCCTAATCATTCCTTAATCATTAGTTAATGACCCCTTAATCACCCCTTAATCGTTAGTTAATCACCCCTTAATCGTTCGTTAATCACCCCTTAAACATTCCTTAATTACCCCTTAATCATCACTTAATCATTCCATAATTACCCCTTAATCATCCCCTTAACCCCTTAATCACTCCTTAATTACCCCTTAATCACCCCCTTAATCGTTAGTTAATCACCCCTTAAACATTCCTTAATTACCCCTTAATCACCCCTTAAACATTCCTTAATTACCCCTTAATCATCACTTAATCATTCCTTAATTACCCCTTAATCATCCCCTTAACCCCTTAATCACTCCTTAATTACCCCTTCATTCCTTAATTACCCCTTAATTAGTTAATGACCCCTTAATCACCCCCTTAATCATTAGTTAATCACCCCTTAAACATTCCTTAATTACCCCTTAATCACCCCTTAAACATTCCTTAATTACCCCTTAACCACCCCCTAATCATTCCTTAATCATTAGTTAATGACAACTTAATCACCCCATAATCGTTAGTTAATCACCCCTTAATCGTTACTTAATCGCCCCTAAAAAATTCCTTAATCACCCCTTAATCACCCCTTAATCACTTCTTAATTACCCCTTAATCATAAATTAATCATTCCTTAATTACCTTAATAACCCCTTAATCATCCCTTAATCATCACTTAATCACCCCTTAAACATTCCTTAATTAATCATCCATGGTTAATTACCCCTTTAATCATGACTTAATTATTCCTTAATCATCATTTAATTAGTCCATGATTATCTCTAAAATATTAATAAATTATTATTATCCCTAATTATCATTCATTAATAATATTATATTATACATACTTTAATCTAACATTAAATAATTTATCCCTCATCATCATTCATTAATAATATTAAATTACATATACCTTAATCTAACATTAAATATTAACTAATTAAAACATTAATAATATAACTATATATTAATTTTCTTTAAATAACTACTACTACATACTTAAATATTTAAAATTAACTAATTACAAATAAATAAATAAATAACTTTAAAATAAAAAAATACCTCTAAATGAAGCTTGACACAAAAATCTTGTACTCCTTGCGTCTCCGGAAGCACCACGAAGGAAAACTCAACTTAGAGAGAGGAGCTCTCAAAATTTTAGAGAGAAAAGAGATTTGTGAGTGAGGAAGGATGGGTGGGGATGCTCCCTTTTATAGGGATATTTTTGGCGAAGGCGGCATCTGGGAAGCCGCCTTCGGCTATTTAAAACACGAAAGGTGGCTCTTCCAAAGACGCCTTTCGCAGAAAAAAATCGAAAGGCGGGCACTGGTGTGCCGCCTTTCATTTCCCCAATGGCGCAAGGCGGTTTCTGGAGAACCGCCTTTGGCCCGGCGGAAACTGAACTGAAGGCGGCACATGGTGTGCCGCCTTTGGGATGTAAAAAAAATATTTTAAACGTGGTCGTATTTTTAATTTTTTTTTTGAAAAAATGTTAAAAAAATAATAACTCTCGAGAGTCTGAAGCAATCATCCAAATCCACTGCAAGCCCCATTGGTCTCTCACAAGACTCCCTGATAGCGTTCGAAGTTGTCGTAGGATCATGCGACCGAGCCGAGGAAGATCGGGAGAAGCCATCACAAGCCCTTCCAGCCTTCCGTGAGCACCTCCAGATGAACTCAAAGTTGTCACATGATCACCCTTTATGATGCGACTGAGATAAAGACAACCCACGTGTTGTCGCGAGCCATTTTATGACCACGAACCCCTTCTGCCTCCACATGTTTTTCATCTGATTTATTTCAGATTTTTGTAGGATAACGCGACACCTTCGCAAGTAAAGGACATGAGAATCAATGCAAACGCATCCCTTATCCCATAAAAAGCGACATAAGGTTTGGCCTCATGCGGCCTATATAAGGATTTTTTTAAATACGTTTTTCTAAAAAAATATTTCTGAAAAACTACCTAGGTCAGTTTTTTTAAAAAATACGCTATAAAGGCAGCATCACAGATTCCGCCTTTGTTTAAGCGCAAAAAGGCGGCATCTGCGATGCTGCCTTTGCTCCCCCGCGCTGCCTTTGGCCCAGATCGATGACATGGCAAAGGCGACCGGGGGGAGGCCGCCTTTCGCCTCAGGGTAAGGCGAAAGGCGGCTTCCGTGATGCCGCCTTCGCCTGAACTCCCTATAAAAGGGCGGCCACCCCCCTCCCCTCTCCTCACTTGCTCATTTCCTTCCTCTCTCCCTCCTCACTTCATCTCTCCGAATTTCTCTCTCTCTCTAAAAAATTCCTTTTCTGTGCGAGTTTTTACGAAGCTTCATTTAGAGGTATGTTTCTTTATTTAATTTAATGTTTTTATTTAATTAATTTAATTTTGTTTAGTTTTAAATCTTTCATTTGTTAAGTAGTTTAGGTAGTTCTTAATATTTGGTTGTTTAGTTTTTGTAATTAGTTATATATAGTTTTAAATAATTACTATTAGTTAGTATAGATTAAGTATAGATTAACTTAAGATTAAGTATTTAGAAATTTTGGTAGCTTAAAGATTATGTGGTTATCTATGCAATTAAATTCATGTCTGGATACAAACAAGTGGATGTGGCTCTGGCACAGATGTACATAGGGGTAAAACCCAAAACCACCGCTTCTAGCTAGACTCGAACGAGAACTGGTGCACGATAACGGGCCTTGCTGCATCCTCGTTTAACACTCCTGGGGAATATGCTTAAGATGATTCATATTTTCTTTATAAACTACTAAAATTTCTAAGAGAAGAAAAAGCAAATCAGTATATTTATCAATGATAAATGATAAATATAATGTTATAGAATCAAATAAGGACATAAGAATTAACGAATTAAAGTTATTATTAGTTAATTATAAAATAATAGAATAATTAACGATTAGTTATTATTAGTTAATTTTAGAATAATAAATAAATAACATAGGATTAAAACATGGATTCATATAATTATTAGCTAACGATACTAATGATCAGTATATTTATCAATGATAAATGATAAATATAATGTTATAGAATCAAATAAGGACATAAGAATTAACAAATTAAAGTTATTATTAGTTAATTATAGAATAATAGAATAATTAACGATTAGTTATTATTAGTTAATTTTAGAATAATTAATAAATAACATAGGATTAAAACATGAATTCATATAATGATTAGCTAACGATACTAATGAACATATAAAGTGAAATGAATAAGAACAAACAAACTAAATAAAAAGGCGATCTAAAATTACATTCTAATAAATATCATATGGTCAAACATCAGTATCTTAGTTTATGGTATAGAAAGGCGCAATAAAATTACATTATAATAAACATCATATCATCAAACATAATTGTTAATATTTTGTTACACTATCATAATTTTGATGAAAGAAACATTTTTGATGTAGAGAGCCATGTTTTCCTGTGTGTATTGTTATGGGGAGATTATTCAAACTGAGCAAGGAGCTTCTTACAGTACACAACCAATTACGGTGGTTAGTAAAATTGATTGTGTTACCATAAGTGACCTTCAAGAGAGAATTTGTGTTTCCTTAAATCTGGGACCCGATCAAGAGATAATGTCTATGAGCTAGAGACATTTTCAATTTCCAACAACACTGTGGCATATAGCTTGTCCATTGGTTGCTGATGCACAGTGGGTCCAAGAAATTAATTTATTTTCTCAACGGTTAGATGGTACCATGATGGAGTTATACGTTGTTGTTGCTACTGTACAACAACAACGTCCACTTGTACAAAGAAGTAGAAATACAAGAGTGGTTGAAGACAGTCTACCCCATGACATTGAGCCTATTCCAAATGATGCAGCAGAAGAGGACAACCTAGATGATCTCCCGGATAAACAAGTCAATCCGACTTCTGATGAAGAGTTTCGTAATGATGGATCAGATGGCGACAACAATGCTGATGAGGAGGGACCAACAGAAGATAGAGTGGAGGTTTTGAGAAATGCAATTGCTGTACATCAACCTCGGTCAATAAATCATCCACCACTATTTTCATCTTGGTCAGAAGCAATGACACGCGTGCCTGAATTTGATAATACTGTTCTCACACCGACAACTGAGTTCCCTGGAGTTGTACTAGATAGGTTTAGTGAGGTGGACAAAACCTTATATATTGGAAGGAATTTTCCCAGTAAAGATGCCTTAAAAAGAACGTTAAAGAGATTTCATATTGAGAGAAACTTCAACTATGTAGTTCACGAATCATGCCATAGTAAATATGTTATACGGTGCGTGAAGTATGGGGATGATTGTAGATTTCGCTTAAGGGCTATTCCAAACATTACATTTGGAGGTTGGAGAATCTCAAGGATTGAGGCGGCTCATACTTGCGTTCAGCCAAGTCTCACACAAGATCATACTTCATTGGATGCAGAATTTGTGTCATCTATTGTTGTTGAGATGATTAGGACATGCCAACATGTTCCAATATCCCTTGTGAAAGAGAGGATTCTACAGACATTTGGTTATAATATTTCCTATAATAAGGCATGGATGGTGAAACAGAAGGCAATTGTGAAGGTATATGGTGATTGAGATGACTCATATCGAGTATTGCCACAATTTCTAGCCATACTGAGGCATCATAACCAAGTTGTCTTCCATCTGGATACAAACGAACATGTGTCTCCTGATAATCGACTTGATCCATCTCGTTTTCAATTTCATCGGTTGTTCTGGGCATTCCTTCCTTGTATCTCCGCATTTCGTTTTTGCAAACAATTTATTCAAATTGATGGAACATTTCTGTATGGAAAATACAAGGGCGTATTGTTGATTGCGGAAACCCAAGATGGAAACCGTTCACCTCTTCCGCTTGCCTTTGCCATTGTAGAGAAATAAAACTATGAATCATGGAGTTGGTTTCTGGCATGTATCAGCAACCATTTCACCAACATTCAGGGAGTTTGTTTGATATATGATCGCCATCGAGCAATTAATGAGGCAATCAATGTAGATCCTGATACATGGAGATACCCAAATGCACATCATCGGTTCTTCATTAGACACATTTCTAGCAATGTGCATAAGAAATTCCACAACGAACCGATGAAGAAGGCAATCATGAGGCTTGGTACGTATTTTATTCGTTCTGTTTTACTGTTTCAATATAAATATAAAATGAATTTATGTGAAATATCATCTACATTTTGTAGCATATGAGTCAGACCAACGACAATTTGAAGAATGTTTTGAACAAATTCTTCAGGCTAATCAAGAAGTTTATGAATATATGATGCGGATTCCAAAAGAGAAATGGACATTGGCATACGACGGGGGAAAGAGGTTCGGACACATGACGACAAACATTGTGGAGTGCATCAATGGTATCTTCAAAGGACTTCGCAAGCTACCTATAACCGCCTTAGTTCAGGAGACATTATATCGATCCGTGAAGTACTTTGTGGATAGACAAAAACTAACATCAGACAGAATACATCAAGGGCTAAGATATGAAAGACACTTTCAACTAGAGATTGAAAAAAATATTGAAGAAGCTTCTGGTTATCACGTCTGTCTCTTTTGAAGAGAAGACTCCTGATTTGAAGTTCAAGAGCGTTTAGACCCCATCACAAATCGCGTCGGTGAAAAAATGGTGGTATTACTAGAAACAAGGCAATGCCAATGTGGAAAATTTCAGGCCTTACGGTTTCCATGTACACACGCCATCGCAACATGTGCCTCTGTGAACATCTCATGGGAAGCATATGTTGATCCAGTGTACCGGATGGATATCATTTCCAACTGTTATGCTGCACCATGGACACCTATTGGGGAGTATCATTATTTCCCAATGCCTGAAGGCCAACTGATAGTGATACCTGACATGAATCGGTTACGTCCTCGTGGGAGACCAAAGGCGAGTAGGATGCATAATGAGATGGAATGGCCTCAAGAACAAGGACAGAGTTTGCGATGCACAATATTTCATAAAGAAGGTCATAACCGGAAGCGATGCCCTAACGTTGTTGGGTCGACTTCACAGTCTTATTCATAATGATGTATTGTCTTCATTGTGACATTTCCATATTGTAAACTAAATATTGTTATCTCTTCTTTATTCCTCGGTTTTCTAAACCCCAAAAATCTGAGATAAGTTTTCATATTAATATTCATGCTTTCAAGAAATAACTATAAATATGAGATAATAGAATTTATTTCATGACTCCGAAAGTGGAACACTTAACCCATATTGAAAAGTGTATATCAGTTAACCCATTAACATGTTTCCTGGACGTTAATATTAAAATTTTTAACCCTAAACCCCCAACCTAAACCCCAATCTAAACATGTAGGATATTTTAGCAAACTGTTCTATAACAAATTTATAGTATCATAATAATTGGCATAAGATATTGAATACATACAATTAGATAAATTCTAAAAACATAATTACTAATTGACATGGTTTATCATAATCCAATCCATAAGTAGTTAATCATAAAGCTCCCCCAAAATATGTGTAACCAAATTCAAGACTCAATATTTTAGATAACATAACTTATTTCATATTAATATTCATGATTTCAAGAAATAACTTTAAATATGAGATAATAGAATTTATTTCAAAACTCTGAAAGTGGAACACTTAACCCATATTGAAAAGTGTATGTCAGTTAACCCATTAACATGTTTCCTGGACGTTAATATTAAAAATTTTAACCCTAAACCCTCCAACCTAAACCCCAATCTAAACATGCAGGATATTTTGGCAAACTGTTCTATAAAATATTTATAGTATCATAATAATTAGCATAATATATTGAATACATACAATTAGATAAATTCTAAAAACATCATTACTATTTGACATGGTTTATCATAATCCAATCCATAAGTAGTTAATCATAAAGCTCCCCCAAAATATGTGTAACCAAATTCAAGACTCAATATTTTAGATAACATAACTTATTTCATATTAATATTCATTCTTTCAAGAAATAACTTTAAATATGAGATAATAGAATTTATTTCAAAACTCCGAAAGAGGAACACTTAACCCATATTGAAAAGTGTATGTCAGTTAACCCATTAACATGTTTCCTAGACGTTAATATTAAAAATTTTAACCCTAAACCCTCCAACCTAAACCCCAATCTAAACATGCAGGATATTTTAGCAAATTGTTCTATAACAAATTTATAGTATCATAATAATTAGCATAAGATATTGAATACATACAATTAGATAAATTCTAAAAACATCATAATGTTATATTTACATTTTACACTTACGACTCATTTTCTTTGTTTATATGAAGATGGATGATACCATACTACTCACTCAGCAGCCTACCCATATTTCGCAGGCCATGTTAGAGGGTCATCTAGATCGATTTGTGAAGGTGCGTCGAGCGCACTATTTTCATCACATGGAGCCTCCACATGGCATTAGACCTTACTTGCACCGTGCTGGCTTCTATGGCCTTGTCGTATCAGATTTCACATTTGTAGATCATTACCTACTTGCTGCCCTCATTGAGAGATGGATACCAGAGACACACACATTCCACTTTCCTGAGGGAGAGATGACCATCACCCTTGAGGATGTCGCAGTGCTTCTCGGCCTGCCTATCCAGGGGAGACCCGTTATTGGACCCACTCGTGCAGCTTGGCCAGACCTTGCTCAATGCTTCTTAGGCGTTGATATTTTGTCCGACCGTAGGGCTACAGATGGATTGTCCATATCTATGTGTTGGTTGGAGTCACAGATTCCACATTTATAGGATGATGATGATGAGCATACCGTCATGCGTTACGCCCGTGCATATATCTTACGACTCATTGGTGGGACCATGTGTACTGATCACTTGGGGATGCACGTGCATATAATGTATCTACCCTTACTAGAGGACTTTGATCGGGCTGTGACGTACAGTTGGGGATCAGCCTGCTTGGCATACACGTACAGATCATTATGCAGACTATCCCATAGGGACTGTACAGGTCTTGGAGGATGCATCATCCTTATTTAGATGTGGGCATGGGAGCGCATCCCAGCATTCCGCCCTGACCTTGCTGGTCCACCGGTCGAGATGGAGATGCTGCATGACGCTCCGCGTGGACGCTGGTACGATAAGTCATTTCTATTGGTTTTTGATTCTAATATGAGTTATTGACTATAATTTCTCATTATTTGTCATTATCGTTGTATTTTATAGGTGGTGTCAGCGACACAATTTTGACGTGGTTCCGAGACAACATTTGGGCGTATATTGGCTACAGTTGGACTGTCTCTTACCTGATCAGGTATGTATATACAATCTATCACTGTCTAACATTTTTAATAATAACATCAATTTTGGTTTTTAGTTGGGTGTTTTTTTTTTGACAAAATCACTTGTCATTTCAGATTTCATGGCTTCCATACTGGAGTATTATGGACCAGTTGCCAACATACTGTACTGTTGGGCTTGAGGATGCTATGGCTGTAGTTCCCCTCATTCACTTTCATATTATTGAGTTGCAACAGCCTGACAGGGTCATGCACCAATTTTTTCATACTCAGCCGATTCCATTACCATCTAGACAGACAGACAAGCTTCATGGGATGAAGCTGACAGGGAGGCAGGATGATGACTGGTCCCAAGTACATGCGAGTTTTATCGACTGCTGGCACAGACGTGCAGAGTTACATATTCAGGGTGTTCCTACAAATCGATTCTCTCTTTTAGAGCAGGTTGACTATGCGCCATGGTATAGACTGAAGCCTATACTGTATCTTACCCAAGCTGGAATAGAGATGCAGAGGATGATAAGTTAATAAATTTCTATTAGTTTGTTTATTGAATTATTTTCTAATTCCATTTGAATCTACTTACAGGGAAGTCACACAGAGCAGCTTGTTCGCATGAGTGATGAAGAGGAGGAGGGGGTCTTTAGCCAGGCAGTCATCCATGCTACAACGCTGGAGGCGAGGGCATCTTTTCATGCGCTTTCCGGGAGCATCTTCACGCGTCTGGCTCGGAGACAGGAGGTTCCTGCCCCAGAGGAACATCCTGTAGTTGCTGCTGGTGCTGAAGAGCCACGACCACGGCGAAGTAGACAGCGTTGTGCTGCACGTGAGGCCTCGCCTGTTCCATAGGCAGAGGTCGGTCCTCTAGTAGTCCAGGATCAGCCTATTCAGGACGTGCCTCGGGTGGCATGGGATCCGTCTTTCCTGACAGGATATCCGCAGTTCTCTCCATCTTGGGTTCCAGATCCTTCACAACCTTGGATTCTAGAGTCGTCGTCGTCTTGGGGTATAGCTCCATCACAGGCTTCGTTCCCCTCTGCGATGGAGGCAGGTCCTTCTACCACCCTAGTGGGAGAAGGATCCGAATGGCAGTACGAGATGCAGTTGACAGCTCCTCCCACTGACACACAGATGGAGGATGTGACAGTCGACGTTTCAGTGCCCGAGGATCAGCCTTCTCCAGGTCATCAGACTCCACTGCGCACTCGACGCGGACGTCCTATTCACAGACCACCATGTGGGACGGAATATCCTCGCCACAGACATATGCATTGATTGTACATTATTGTTTACATGTTTTATGTGTACTGAAATCAAAATACTATTTTTACTTGTTGTTCAGAGTGGAATCTCAGGAGGGGGTAAATTAGGTTTTATTTATATATATTTATATAACCATACGAACATAATAATAAAACATTAATAATTAATAATTACCTAATTACAAATTATATAATTAATAATTCTATTACTAATTAACTATTTAATTAGTATATAATTAATATTTATATTACGAAATAACTAATTAATTAGTATATAAATTGTAATTTGGTAATTAGTGTTTATTAATCATTAATTATATAATAACTAATTAGTTAATTAGTAATAAAATTATCAATTATATAATACTTAATTATTACATATATAATAAATATTTAGTTAATTAGAAATATAATTAATAATTATAACTAATTAATTAGTAATTGGTAATTATTAATTAGTTAATCAGTAATATAAATATTTATTATAATTATTCATTATAATTAGTAATTAGTAATTAATAATTATTAATAATTAATTAGTAATTATTAATTTGTTAATTAGTAATATAAATATTAATTATAACTATTCATTAAATTATTAATTATTAATTATTACTCATTAATTATTACTTATATAATAATTAATTAGTAAATTATTAATCTAACTATTAATTATATAATAATTAATCAGTTAATTAGTAATAATTTTATAATCTTTCAATGTCACATACTTGAAACATTTTTAAGTTTCAAGTAGGCTGTTTTGAAATCTTATAAATTATTTTTCATTAACATTTTTTACGAAATTATATTTATTTTCTACTATTTGTTATATGTTTAATCCTTGTTTTATGTTTCATTTATATCGGTCTTATAGTTTATATTTTACAGGCTTTCAAAGTCACGTGCTTGAAACATTTTTAAGTTTCATGTTGGTCATTTTGAAAGCTTATCAATTATATTTCATCAATATTTTTTAAAAAATTCTTTTTATTTTCAAATATTTGTTTTATTTTTAATCCATGTTTTAAGTTTCATTTATATTGGCATTATAGTTTATATTTTATAGTCTTTCAAAGTCACGTACTTGAAACATTTTTAAGTTTCAAGTAGTCGGTTTTGAGAGGTTATAGATTATTTTTCATCAACATCTTTGAGGAAATTCTTTTTGTTTTCAACTATTTGTTTTATGTTTTATCCATGTTTTAAGTTTCATTTATATTGGCCTTATAGTTTATATTTTATAGTCTTTCAAAGTCACGTACTTGAAACAGAATCCCACATCAAAAATGCAGAATGTTCTGTGCGGGAAATGAAGAATCAGAATCCCACATCAGAAATGCAGAATGATTTCTAGGGTAACCTTTCTTATAAAAGGGAGGTCTGGGTGAGAGCTTCTGTCAGAATCCAGATTGCTGTAATGGCTGTACCGTTGGATCTTTAATATCAAAGATTCTGCTAAATGTTTTTGTTTTTATATATATATATATATGTGTATGTATATATGTATATATACATATATATATAAACAAAACAAAACAAAAAATAAAAATAAAAATTTTCAAAAAAAATTTTTTTAGGAGAAATGCGGCATCGCGGATGCCGCCTTTCACCCGCAGCGCAAAGGCGGCATCCCAGATGCCACCTTTGATGCATATTTTTAAAAATATTTCTTCCTAAGCGTTTTCTGGAAAATATTATTTTTGAAAAATGTAAAAAAAAATCCCCTATATAAACCCCCTCACCTCCCGAAAAGTGCAAGCAAGGGGGAGAGGGGAGAGAACTCCGAAATACAAGGGGAAGTGGAGTGGAAAATGCTGAAGGAATAGATCCACTGACCGCCGCTGTTAGGAATCGGCTCCAGGTAATGAAGAGAGGTCCCTCCAGCAGGAATCTGCCATAGGATGTCTTTGGAATAACCTATCACGTGATCATCATATGATTACACAATGGCATTATGGACCCTTGTGAATGCTCGCGAGACCTCCTACAAGGCCTCACCCAGATCACGCGATCGCATGAGCTATGGAACCTCATGTGGCGTGAATCCTAGAATGTACGAGGCACCCATACTGGTAGGACATAGCCTGTGTAGGTGTTCGCAAAGTCCATTGTGTGATCCTTTTGAGATCATGCGATCATGCCGTGCATGCCCATGCACATGAAAATCCTGATGTGCAACCCCTGGCGCGAGACCATAGGGCCTATCGCAAGACCCCATCCATGGTCATGTGAGAAGACCCTTTGCCTCCCGACGTCTGCATGCAACCTTAGAAGTGGCCGCCCCAACACACAGGATCCCTGTGGATGCCCCTAGTATGAGAGGAAAACAACGAGGATATGCAGCCCACGATCCATGCACTCCTAGTCACACAACCATCGTCACCCATGCATGGGTGTGGGGCTCATCAGAAGACTACATGAGGGCCATGCCTGCATCATGTGACAACATGGGAAAACCCTTGCCCATGCGCACCAAGGACCCCCTTCCATGTTCGGGACATTATTAGGAAACCCCTATACATAAGCATGGAGCCCATCGCGAGACCTCTTTGAGGTCATGCGGTCCACGGATTCTCATGAGGGGTGTCATGTGAATGTCCCCTTAGTGCATGCAGGAGCCCATGGAGAGGATCTACCCTTTCCGCACAAACCCTACAGTGTACACCTTCAACATGAGCACTCGGGAACATATGCCTCCCATGCAACTTAAGGCATAATCCCTTTAGATATGCACTCGTGACACTTGGACGAGCACAAGACCCCAAGAACACTCACGATACCCTAAGCCTTCATAAAATAAAGGTAAAGAGATAAAAATGAGGGAGGCGAGTGGTGTTCGCGGTTGCTGAAAGACACGCGGCGTGTCCACAGTGCTGTTCCACAAGACCTACTGAAATGAACTTCTGAAAAGTTATCTAGGCATGCTCGTTATGGTCATACAAAGCATCTTTTGATCATGTGAGACACCTAAGATATGTTCACCTTGATCAGGCGAAGAGACCTGAGGCAATCCATCTAATCATACAAATCATCTTTGACATGTCCACCTGGATATGCGAAGCACTCCTAACATGTCCACCTGGACATGCAAAGCACTCCTAATATGTCCACCTGAACATGTGAAGCACCCCTAATGTGTCCATCTGGTCATGTGAAGCACCCCCGACATGTCCGCCTAGTCATGTGGAGCACCTTTGACATGACTGCTTCACTCCGGAGAAGACACCAGAGGCAAATCAGTTGATCATGTGGAAGACCCCGGACATGCCCACTTCAGTCATGTGAAGCATCTTAGACATATTTTCTTTGACCATGCAAAGACATACAGAACATTACAATTGATTAGGAATCACTTCTTGGATATGTCCACTATGTCATATAGGTTCCCCAACATATCGGGCAGACCCAGTAGATGGACACGACATGTCAGGCCAAGTCCTCTAGGACATGTCCACTTTGTATGACAGGCCCACTTGGACTCATACCATGTGGACCTTGGATAAGAATCCTCATCCACATAACCCTTATATGAAGGAAGTTTCCTTGAGGATCTTGGATCATGCATTCATGCAGCCCTACTAATTTCATGCTCTTGGACAGACCATCCTGGTCATCACCACCTCTCTTTAACCCACCAGAGGATAAATAATGAGTTCACCAATCATGAGAAACCTCAGGGTGTAAGCCCTGACCAATGGAATGATGTAAATATACCAATCAGGCAACCCTAGAGTGTAATCCCCGGCTAGCAGCATGAAAAAAGTGAGCCAATCATGGGTAGTCTTAGAGTGTAAGCCCTGACCAATGACATGATGTAAGTATACCAATCCGAAAACCCTAGAGTGTAAGCCCCGACCAATAGCATGACACGAGTGAACCAATCACAGAAAATCTCATAGTGTAATCCCTGACCAATGACATATTGTAAGTATACCAATCGTGCAACCCCATAGTGTAAGCCCTGACCGACAACATGGCATGAGTTAACTAATAACGGGCAACCTCAGAGTGTAATCCCTGACCAGTGATATGATATGAGTTCACCAATCATAGGACACCCTAGAGTGTAATCCCCGGTCATCAAAATAATATAATATGTCCCTACCAATAGGGCATCCATTTTAGTATATGTCCTAAACATTCCAAAAATCTCAGGGATGTCCATAATGTCTCCAAGCATGATCACTTATGTTATCCTATCAGCGGGTTAAGGTACATATAGACCACAAGAACTTTGATTCCTACTATAACTAGGATACGTAGGAAGCCTTCTTAGGGCCTGAGATCCAATGGGTATCCACTTCAGTGTAAGTACCTTTACATTCTGTTTTTTCTTAGCTTACAAGATTAAATCCCCCATAAGTCTACCATCCTTGTTCGTCCATCAGTGGGTGAAAATATGAATCGTGCATGGGCAGCATTCTACGCATAATCCCCAATCTTGATCCCAAGTACCTCAAATCCATCAGTGGGTTTTAGATGAACTAAAATATGGAGACTCTGATTCCCTCTATATCCAGGATACGTAGGAAGACTTAATAAGTCTTGAGCTCCATACCATATCCTTTATAAGGGCAACCTTAATGTGTAAACCCTATATTGGCATGCTCTCATGTAATATGTACAACCTCATGCTATCTCTTATTTCTCACACCAAGTATGGATCACATGATCTTAGAGGATATCAGTGCTTGTACTAATAACATGATGAGAATTCCCCCAATGAGGAATAACCATCGGGGTGTAAGTTTGATTACATCCCATCACTGTTCATAGGTCTATATTACCATAGGATCAATCCAGGGCTGTCTCATATGCATAAGTCCCATATAGGGAATCTATTGTCTTATCTCTCATGACACATATTCCTGTTATAAGAACTATGTAGACTCTGATTCCTGTATTAGATAGGATACATAGGACACCTCATCGAGGTCCGAGCCCAATACTCACATCCTTATCATACGATGTTAAACTGCATGGATGAGTCCATTCATACGACCTTAAATCATGTCAAATTAACTATGTGGGTTTTGATTCCTATTCCCTCAGGATACGTAGGATGCCTCATAGAGATTTAATCCCATCTTCAAAGACACCAACCATCCCCCTGGACAATAATAAACTCCAGAGTACTCGAGCATGAACATAGTCCAAGCATCATAATTAAATAAGAGAGCGATAAAGAACCTGTGATATATACATGATAATCCATATTGATACATGTTCGTAATCAATTCATTGGCATAGGGGTAACCAGTCCCGTATTGAGGTCTGAGAAGGATTTCACGAACATATCTTAAATATATAAGAGAGTCCTAGAGTAGGAAACAATTCCTCCCCAAAAGTGTGCGATGAGACTGACCTACCATCATCTTGACCAATGTAAGTCCCCAAGAGTCACTGGGCCTAAAAACCCAAATGACCACTGACCTTTGGAAAGCATACACGTACCTAGATATAGATGGGGGAACCATTGGTATTTTTAGGGAAAAGTGACAATGGTAACACAATGAGTGGAACCCATTCCGTGCCACAAATCCTGAAAAAACAAAAATGGCAAACCTGATGTGAATTCCTTTAACTATTTCATCCATTTCTTGGGTTAAAAAGGATAGATTGCCTCAGTACATGTCATGATAGTTTATGTTTTTCTCATTGCACAATAAAACAGTGGACCCAACATGTTTCTTTTAACCGCACTAAACTTTGTGTGAAAAGATGGGACTTCCTCTTTACCTTTTCATTATGAAAGTTATTGATCGAACATGTACTCTTATATATGATGTTGCACTGATAGGGTGTCATGTTTTACTACCAGGACTTCTCAAGATTCCTTACAATCGCCATGATGTCATTGAATGTTCCAACATATCCTGAGATCATTGGACATACTACCTTGATCATGAGGCCCCAAAGTACATTTTCACCAACACAACGCCTTCATCATCAGTTGGTGAACGTCTTGGGACGGGAATACCACATCAACAACTCCATCACGACTTTGAAATCAGCTCAATAAATATGTTGGAGGATGGATTCTTGCCCACCTTCTTTCCTACAAAAGTCCACTATAGAGGAAGTGACCCTTGTCGCCACATTCAACGACTTTGGGAACCTATCACTAGAATGCAACGACATACACCTTAACTATGCCAGGGAGGTAGATGAGGATGGTAACATGACAAATCAATCACCTAGGAGCTATTTGGGAGGAATCTCATCCATTCTGATCATCATCATCGATGTGTGCCCATGATCCCACAAGGATCTATAGAGGAGGTTATGCCTACACCAACTATCCAGGACAGGGCATGCGATAGGAGATCCCACATGGGGTATCCAGAAAATGCAACTCCTGAGTAGTCTCATATCTCTGATACTTCTAATCCAACTAAGGTCCATTAGTGTGTCTCAACGGTGGCCCAGGACCAATCTCGGATCACTGCTAGTTAGGAGCCTCCGACTTCACCTCAACTAGCCACAGTGATTGTAGAGTCCCAGGGAATATCCCATCCCATAGAGATGGAGAAAGTTTTACCATATTTTACCCTAGTATCATATTCATAATTGGAACTAACTCCTAAAATGGCATCAAGGGCACCAACCCCTAAAATGGTATATCAGGCATCGACCCTTCATATAAGATACTCCATTGATGGGGAGAACCAACATTCTTATCTTTTGGTCAATACGATATCGGTCAGATCCAGAGACTCCCCATGAGATCCATGCGAGCATTCTCTTGAAGGGTATAATCATGCCCTCCTACATTCATCTAGGTCATAATATTCTTTCCTACCTCTTGCCACCGAAATAAGAGAAGAAAGGTTCAGTGGTATCTACCTAGAATCTACAGAAGGTGTTACCAACCCTACTGGTATCCCAAAGGGCCAGGACAATGGATCGTATGGATAGTTGAAGTAGTGGATTCAGTATCCAAGATCCACATCAAAACCCCCATCATCATTCATGCACTATGCCATCGATAGAGGAAGGGGTATTTTTATGGCTCCCGTCATCCAGTCCCTTAAGGATGATAAATCTATTTCTGCAGAAGAACAAATCGCTCAACTCCAACACGAGAATAAGGATCTTTGGGAGATAATTGTGGGAAGACTCCTGAGATATCCACTCAGGGATTATGAGCCTGTGTCTGCTTATAGAAGGCCTCCTTGAAGTGAAGTGCCCCAGCCCACAGGGCTGGGGGAATTTTCATATTTTTCATTACCTCATCAGGTGGAACCCGAACATTTTTCCACCTCACCCCATCCCACAGGGCTGGGGACATTTCCATATTTCCCACCTCCACATCGGGGATGTTTGGGAAACTATCCAACCTCAGGTGTCTCTATAAAACCTCCAGGAGAGTCAAGGTCTTTTAATCAAGGGGAAGCATCTGCATCATCTAAGACCACCAAAGCTCGAGCACCTGCACCCAGATCAATAGAGACCTGAAATCTATATCTCGGATGCTATATTTAGCCATACACCTGCACCAGTGGTGGCATAGGTAGTATATCAGAGGGGTGGTCTGGTCAACCCTCTCTTGAAGATAGGAAATGAAAAGTATATTCCTTCCAAGGAAAAAATGATCCCAGGTATTTTAACTATGCCATTGAGAATGGTTTGATAGAGCTTCCGATGGTGAAAATGTAGAATGAGGAAGGGCTGGTAGGCCATGACAACTATTGTCCCTACTATCAGAACCTCAGAAATACCATATAATGTTTCTTCTCATTCAAAGACTGGCTTCATGATAATATGGACATGGGGATATTAGAACCACCAACACCTGAATCCTCACTCCAGTCACCTAATCACTTTGAACATGATGCACTATTTGTGCAATGGAGCATGAGACGCCTGCCTCCAAAGGATAAGAGACCATCTTTCAAATCAAGATTAAACAGACCCCATTCTTTTCAAATGAAGAATGTCTCCAAATATTTTGACTATGCCATGGAAAAATATTAGATGGAACTCCCAATGATGAGAAAACCGCATGAGGCAGGGTTGGTAGGCAATGACAACTATTTCCCTTACCACTGACATCTTGGGAACACAATCGAAAAATGATTTGTCTTAAAATATTAGTTGGAGGAACATGTATCTGCAGGGTTGATAGAGTTGAAAGATCCAGAAACTCATGCAATATGCATTAGAGTTGTACGAGCTCCTTCAGATGAGCTACTCTTCTGATAGGTTGCATAGATCACGTCCTTACTGTAAGACGTTAAACTATATGACCATCATCCTAAACACATGATGTTAAACTGCATAGACCCCACATCCTTACCACAAGATGTTAAACTGCATAGACAATATCCTTACCGCAAGACGTTAAACCGCATGACCATCATTTTGACAACATGACTTTAAACTGTACGGACCTCACGTCCTTACCGCAAGATGATAAACTTCATGGCCAATTTCCTTAACACAATACATTAAATTGCATGACCATCATCCTGACAACATGATGTTAAACTATATGGATGTCACATCCTTACCACAAGATGTTAAACTTCATGACCAACATCCTTATTGTAAGACGTTAAACTGCATGACCATCATCCTGACCACATGACGTTAAACTGTACGGACCCCACGTCCTTACCACAAGATGTTAAACTACATGGCCATCTTCCTTACTGTAATATATTAAAATGCATTGTAAAAAATACTTACCGCAAGATGTTAAACTACATAGATCAAATCCTTACCATAAGACGTTAAACTGCATGACTATCATCCTGGGCAAATGACATTAAATTGTACAGACCCCACGTCCTCACCACAAGATGTTAAATTGCAAGACCAACATCCTTACCACAAGATATTAAACTGCATGACCATCGTCCTGACCACATGATGTTAAAATGTATGGACCCCATGTCTTTACCGCAAGATGTTAAACTACATTGCCATCATCCTTACTATAAGATGTTAAACTGCATGGCCATAATCTTTATCGTAAGATGTTAAATTGCATGGATCACATCCTTACTGCAAGACGTTAAACTGCCAACCACCATCCCGACCAAATGACATTAAACTGTACGTACCCCACCTCCTTACTGTAAGACATTAAACTACATGGCCATCATCCTTACCCCAAGATGTTAAACTGCATGGATCATGTCCTTACCTCAAGATGTTAAACTACATGGCCATCTTCCTAACCACATGATATTAAAATGTACAAAGCCACCATCCCTACCACATGATGTTAAACTGCACGGGATTTTAAGAACTATATGTAGCTTGATTCCTAACCATAAAAGATACGTAGTGATGCCTGGATCTCCAATCATAGGCCCAACTGCAACTATAAATAGGAGATAATGACCACCTCTACGTATGGTCCATACTTGTTTAGAATATCTCCTTTTATAGAGCTACATGTGGTTTGATTATCATCCTCATGAGATACATAGTGATTCCCAAGCATTTTATCTTCGGGTCTAGCCGCAGGAATAACCATTTTTTTCCCTTTGGCCTGAGTTTTATTGGAAAGGTGTGTGGTGTAGTCGATACCTATTTTTTCCTCATTCACATCGGGTTGCTTCATGAAACCACACTATGTATATCCACCTTAGGAGCTCCATCTAACCATTCAATCCACATGACCCTAAACTGTTTTCATATGTCCGCACAACATGACGTTAAACTATGCTGCAACATCCTTACTGCAAGATGTTAAACTACATGTCCATCCTCTTTTCCACATGATTTTAAACTACATGTAATTTCTTGCACATGACGATAAACTATGTAAGCACATCCTCACTACATTATGTTAAACTTCACACCCCTCCAGAACTATGTTTGGCTTGATTATCATTTCCAATGAGATATATAGGCATTCCTTAATCATGCATCTTGGACCAGACACCCCATAACATAAAATACTCCTATCCTATACTCCATTTACTCTAAATAGTGAAAAGGACCATTTTTGTTCCTTGTTTCTCCCACCGAGCATAGCTCACACAGGCTTAGGAATTCCGATAAGGTTTTCCCTATGAAAAACAGGGCATGAAGGATTGGGATGATCTCGAGTCCTCTCCACATGATGTTAAACTATATGGTCAATGTTCCCTACATGATATGAAACTGTAATCCCATGTGGACCTCACCTGAGAGGGACACCATCACTGATGTCGGTCTCCTACCACACCAGCACTTCCAGAACTACATACGAATTGACTCTCATCCTTATGTGATACGTAGTGACACCTAGAAACTTTGTATTTGGGCCCATCCACAGGCCTTCCCAAGGAATGTATGGCACAACATGGGCCTTCATGGCCTTCATTCGTGTCGGGTTATAGCAGGTTGTGTCATACATACCCCTATAGAGGTGACCCCCCCTCACGTCTTTACCGTAGGGCGTTAAACTGTACGTTCCTTCAAGAACTATGTATGGATTGATTCCTGTTAGCACATGATATGTAGTGAAACACAAACCCCTACTTCTGGTCCCAACTATAGTATTTTCTTCCTTTCACATCAGGAGATCCAATTTCCTTACCGCATGACACAAAACTGCATAGAACCATGACATCCATATCCACTCACGTCAGGTGACCCTCGTCCTTACTACATAACGTCAAACTACATAGAAATTCATCCTTTACCCATGACGTTAAACTACAAGGTACTTATAGAACTACGTGTGGATTTATTACCACCATTATGGGATATGTAGGAACGCCCGGGCATTTAATCTTTGAGTCCAATCCCATGTATTGTAAATCCTGCCATCTTTTCAGCCTCTTGGCCTGAACCCATTTTAGGGATGTATGGAGTGGTGTAGATCTCTTTGATCCTCATTCATGTTAGGTTTTCTTTGTCATGCCATGCACATCCCCTTTGGGACCTTTTTCTCCCACCTTCATCCTTACCACATGACGTTAAACTGCATGGAAGTAAGTTCTTACCGCATGATGTTAAACTACATGGTCCTTTAAGAACTATGTGTGATTTGATTCCTGTTAGCACTGGATAGTAGTGACACCTGAACTTCCACTCGTGATCCCAACCACAATATCCCCATTAATTCATGTCATTCAGCCTTCTTCCTTACCGCGCGATGTTAAACTGCATAGAAATATGTCCTGAACACATGACATTAAACTACATGGAACTCTCAGATCTATGTATGGCTTGATTCTCATCCTCATGATATACGTAGGGATACCCACACATTTTTTTATTTAGGCCCAACCATAGTTATAACCTCCTTTGGCCCCATTGGCTTAAGTTCTCTAAAAAAGATTCATGGTGTGGCTGAGACCTCTTTTGTCTTCATTCACATCAGGTCGCTTCATGGTACCACATTGTGAATATCCATCAGGGAATCCATCTTATGGTCCGAATCACATGACACTAAACTTTCCACATATGTCCCTACAACATGACATTAAACTATGCCACATCATCCTTACCGCATGACGTTAAACTTCATAGAAGTAATTTCTTTCCACACGATGTTAAACTGAACAGTCCTTCAAGAACTACATGTGGCTTGATTCTCATTCCCATGAGATACGTAGTGATGCCCAATTTCTCATACTTGGGACCAACTGTAGCATTACTTCCTTTCACTTTGGTCCTCACATCCTTACCTCATGATGTTAAACTTCACGGAGATGAATGTCCCCATCAATTCATGACTGGTCACCTTCATCCTTACCGTATGATGTTAAACTTCGTTGAATCTTCCAAGAATTATGAGAGGATTTATTATCATTCCTATGGGATACTTAGTTATGCCTACGTCCTCATCCTAAGGCCCAACCACAATATTACCACCTTTCACGTCGGTTCTCACGTCCTTATCGCATGACGTTAAACTGCATGAAAGAGTCCTCACTGTAAGATGTTAAACTGCATGGAAGTTATTCCTTAATGCATGAAATTAAAATTCATGAAATTACATCCCCACTATATGAAGATAAACTGTGTAGGTCATAATCCATCACCCCTCCTTATCAAAGGACCACAAGAGCCTTACCTTGTCCTACTAGGGAACAAACCACTTCCATTATTTTTTTAAGAACCTCAATCCATGTTCCATACTTTATGTCTCAAGTGTATTGGGTTGTCATAAACCTTTCACTTCCATGGAAGAATAAAAGAGGTCTCTCTACTTTTCCATGCTATTGATGTGAGGGCTCAGACCCACCAGCCAGAGACATCTTGGCCTGGTGTAAAGGTCTTTTTGATTCTTATAAGCTTGAAGTCACCAAGGTGGAACCCAAAACCACATTTAGTTATAGTTTATCCCTAGAATGATTGTCCCATATCATCACTTATAACCTAAGAACCTTGATCCATGATTTATGACACCTCCAACACTTTCTCAGAGGGATGTTAGAGTACACTTGACCCTAGGTATCCTAATGAGCCTCTAGTGTAACATACCCATACTAGGTCCAAGTTGCATGACCTTAAATTAATCACACCTTGGTCAAAGCTGTAAGACCTTAAACTCTAGAACATAATTGTATAAATTGAAAGACCTTAAACTGCTAATGAAACAGACACAAAAATTGTCAGGTAGAAAACCTACAAAGGGAGTCCTATGAAAAAGTTAAGTCTCCACTCGCTAAAATATTAACCTTCAGAGTTTAGGAAAAAATTAGGGCATAAGTAAATAAGAAATAAAGATTATAGGTTCTATTCTATAGCCCTAGTAAAATATAATCTATTCTCATTGGACCCCCTCGTCTAAGAAAAAATGAGAGCAGTGATTCTTCACACCTCTTCATCATGAGAATTTGTTCGATAGGTGATGGAACAACTTTTAGGGTGCTTGAACCCATCTTGGATCTTACATTTTCCATATATCCCACTTCATGATCTGAAGCATCACAAGTTGTTGTAAATATTTCATTTCCCCTGAAGTGGAAAATAGATCTCTCTACTTGGCCATTCTATTGATGCGAGGGCTTAGACCCACCTACTGGAGGCATCTTAGCCCAGTGTAAAGGGATTTTTGATTCTTATGAGCCTCACATCATCACGACGAAACCCAACACCCCATTGTGTTATAGGTTCCCTCTGGGGTGACTATCCCATACCTTCCTCATGACCATAGTGCTTTGGACTATGATTTATAGTCTCCATATCAGACTATCCAAGTAGATTTGATATCCTGTATGTTGCATCTCCATGTATTGTACCCATTCTCAAAGCTAGAATTCAACCCTCCATTCGTGAACCTTTTGATAGATCATGTAGAGACCCGAAGCTTGACGTACATGGACATTACATTACTTTTGCGGAATACTTATTATATAACAAAAACAGACACACAAGGACCGTAATAGTTTAGTGTCTTTGTAAACTCGGAATATAATCTTCTAATCGTGGTGAAAGATCTTCAACATCTCCAATAAAGATCTTCCCCTTTTTTTCTTACCTAAAACCTTTCTTTATATATTGGGGAAAAGAAAACATAAAAGGGGTGAGCTCAAATTCCCAGTAAGGGTAAACATAGAGAACATAAAATAATCCATAAACATTTGAATGCAAAAACTTGAACATAAAATCTAAACATCAAAATCTTGAGCAAAGACATGAATCTTGGAAGTACGTAAGGCATATATCATAAGAGAACATAAATCATGATAAAATATCATGGGAATAAAACATGTAATTGTGGCAACCATTAAGCACATGTTATGATTTCCATAGTAGCCAAGGCATTGCTTCCAAGACCATCTTAGTGGACAAAGTCCCTTTCTGAATCGAGTTCACTCCTCGTTTCAGTCCTGTAACACTGAATCGGATTAACTTACCGTTCTATCCATGTATATCTCATGAGATATAAATCTTTACCCAATTCATTGTAGGGAGATATAGGTCCCACCCATCTGATAGTGAAATCATTCTTACTTGTTCCACAAAATAAACATACATCATTCATAATAACCCAATAAACAAAATGGGTTTCATAAACATCATCCCATCATCACATAATCCATATAAAAGAAATGGATATCATTTCATCATAAGAAAAGTGAAACCATGTAAATCATAGAGACATTATACTTGAAACATACACATATGAAATAATTTCATCTTAGATGAAAAAATGGTTTTGATAAAACACTTGAAATGAATTCTTAAGGAAAATATCATTTCTTCTTCGAAATCAATTTCTTTTAAAAAAACGTCATGCAATTTAAAAGAAAGAGATTTTTTTGAAAATAGTCATGAAATATTTTGGAATAAGCTTCATGAAAATACATCTTTATAAAACCATAAAAATCCTTTCATGCCGTATAAGTTAAAAAAACATTCTCCTTGTACTTTTTTCGGAAAAGTCAAAAAGTACCTCGTAAAAGAAAGATTCCATACATACCATGTAGTAAAAGTCAAAAATGGGTAAAAAGGACTTTAAAAATACATGAAAACACTTTTATAAAAAAGGACATGGATGATAGAAATAACCCCAGTAAATACTTACGAATAAGCAATCTCGGATAAAAATGAGATTTGCAAAATTATCCCTTACCTTAGGTCCGATATGCTTCGTACGTATCCAAACCTCCTGCATAATGATTTAAATAATGTCATTGAATTATTACATAATCATATTCATTGTTATGATATCATATATGTTTCACTTATGACTTTATATTACCCGTTCTTTTGTAAATTCCATGTTAAAGCAGCGTTTTGGGTAAAATCATTTCATTTATCATATGTGTTTCGACTTGTCGTTCTTGATATTAATACTTATATCCTGATTTACATAATTATATAATGTAAAACATGATTTATATATAATATATATTCATCATATACATATATATATTATAGATCGATAAAAGGAATGAAATACACCGTTCATGGAGATGGTAGGCCGTACGTACGCATGAATGCTGTTTTCGTTTCCTTGTTGAATTGAATGAAACTAAATAGATGACATACATATATATATACATAAATCCAGTAGCATTATTATTTCATATATTTCATTATTACTTATTATATATACTTTATAATCATTTATGAATGGTTAATCATTGAGAATGAATCTCATCGCGTCGTGGAGACGGTATTCTATACGTACGCACAAGCGATGATATCGTTCCCATGATTATTGAATAGAATTTTAGTGGATGGTATAATATATCAGAATCAGTATGATGTTATAATGACCATATATAGTTATTATTTACACCATTATAACCATCCATTTAAGGTGTTGGTGGAAAAACAGATTTCACCACGGCGTGGAGACGGTTGTCCGTACGTACGCATGCGTGGTGATTTCGTTTTCTATAGGATGGATAGATGGTGAAATAGGGTTGTTTCATACTTATAATAACATATCAGTATATGAGTGATACTGATGTTATTACTTAATAATGAAACAACTAAAGAAGAAGAAGTGGAAGAAGAAATAAAGTTGAAAGAATCGGTAACGGACATTACCTCTTCTTTGAAGCGCCTCTTTGAGACCTCCTCTTAGGGAACTAAAACTGGTCTTTGAAGAAGACCATGACCTCTAGGATGTTTATAGGGAAGTGGAGAATAGAATTTTGCAGGGTTTATCCGAGCTTTAAGGCTCAATGTGGTGTGAGGAAGAGAGGGAGGAGGTGCCCTTTTATAAGGGAGGAGAGGGGCACCTTTGGAATAACTAAAAATATTATTTTATTATAAAGTCATATTCTGTTTTTAATTGCTCAAAATTCAGTTATTTAGAAGATAAGGTGGGGATGGGTCGAAATCCTCTCATACAATAGAATTTGGACAAGTTTATTTTACTATTTTAACCTTATCATTTAGATTTAACTTTATGTTAGATAATTTTACTTTTACCGTGTCTTTTTGTGTTCTTACACTATAAGGTTAATTAACTTACTATAACAAGACAAAAGAACCCCAAGTTGTTTATTATTAATATATATAACCTTATATAAGTCATTTGGACGAAAATTATATTTTTAGGAATAAAATAACAATTAATAATATAATATTTTTTTAAAAACTATTTTATGTCAATTTTGACACTATTTGGTAATTGATTTTTGTGAAAATCATAAAATAATGATTAGTTCGAAAAAAGTTAATTAAATAAATAATAACATGTCATATTAACCTAGAAAATTAGTTTAATTCATAAAAATTTTCAAATTATATTTATTTGGGTATTTATAATATCAATTATTATAATTTTACACTCTTATGGTAATTACTGCATCATCATTGGGTCATAAATAAATTAAATTATCTAATGTCTAAAAATTATAAATAAAATACTATTATGTAGGAAATATTTTTATCTTTCTAATTAATATTTATAGTCTAATTTATCTTATGTATAACCCTATATTAAAAATGGATTAGTTATTAAACATTGATTTTAACTATTTTAACCCTTCTTTAAATAAATTAATATTAAATGTCCTAATCTAATCCAAGTGGGCCTAAATGGTCATATGTTACTCCTAAGGTTGTTTTTGGTCGAATTAAACTTATCCAATAAAATTATGACATGTGTTAGGCTAATAATAATATCATTTTTACTCTTAATTACCCTATTTACTTTTAACCGTGGTAAATAAAAGTAAAAAGTTACTATTCACCAAAAATTATTTTCATCTCATTGAACCACATTTTACTTACTGACATCAACCTTGTCTCTCGGATTTTTGAAATTCCACTCACAGAAGCGGTAAAATTAAGTTTTATGTAAATTTGCAAATTCTCCATGAGGTGGGTAAAAGACGGTGAAAAGTTCAATAAAATTTTTATATATCTAAAATTATTATAAAATTACTCCAATGAATTACATTGAACTTATATAGGTATTATGTACCAATTTTGACCTAAAATAAATAATTATTTAAATAAAAAGTCATTTTTTAAATAGTAACCCAGTGTTTTCACTATTCATCAAAAATTGAAAGTTTTCAGAAAAATACCAAAATTTCACCCTAGGCTAATTTCGATATTCCGAATCCAAAAATGAAGTACATTTTGAAAGATAAAATTTACAATATTTCAAAAAGTGGTTATTACTATTCATAACGGCTAGTTTTAATAATATTTTAATAGCATATCGTTGTTTAGTGAAACTCGGTATTGCGTACAACACACGCTATCAAGGAAGGTCGTGATTGCGTGTAATGCAGCCAGGTTAGGGTTGCGTGTTGTACAAGACTCCTTTGTTGTAGCGTACAACACAAGACATCAATAAAATTAAAAATAATATTTTTCATAAAATCTCAGGGTGTTACATTCTACCCCCCCTTAAAATGAATTTCGCCCTCAAAATTCGTCAGGGTTATAAATGGTTTACTACTCGAAAGTTTCTTTAATAGAAACCCACATCGTAAAAAGGAATACCAAAACCAATCTTTAAAAACAAAAGTATGAAACGTAACATTTACCCAAATTAACTAATCACTAGGTTTCCATATAGGAGAACATAGGTGAAAATATGGATATGGAAGAGAAATCTAACCATCATGTTCTGATGGAGAGTGGTTGAGAACATGAATATGGAAAAGCCAGAAGTCACACATCCATAGATTTGTGATGATCTAAGGTACCATATGATTCATCAGATATAAGGGCACTAGGACAACATTTTTGGTTTTCAAGATCATTTCCCTAAAGTTGATGAATTAAAAGAAATACTTACATGATTTTGGTACAATTTCACTATTGTTCGTGAATTGAACAATTTCCACTTCATCCCTTAAAGAAATTAAGTTGAATTTGTTATTCATGATGTGTTAGCAGATTATGTGATAGAATGATGGGTCATTCCATCTATTTCAAACAAAAGGTTAGAAAAAGTTATCAAATATACATAAGTCCATCTATGGTGAGGTTAATCGTATACTATAGAGACCCGAAGCCCAACTTACATGGACTTTACATTACTTTTGCGGAATACTTAGTACATAAAAAAAACACACACACAAGGATCGTAATAGTTTAGTGTCTTTGGAAACTCGGAATAAAATCTTCTAATCGTGGTGAAAGATCTTCAACATCTCCCTTAAAGATCTTCCTTTTTTTACCTAAAACCTTTCTTTATATCCTGGGGAAAAGAAAACATAAAAGGGTGAGCTCAAATGCTCAGTAAGGGTAAACGAAAGAAATATAAATCACATCGTATTCATAAGAACATAACATTTTGGAAATCATAACCTGCAAAAGAGAGTATAATTTCATAACATGGGATAAATCATGGTAGTGAAATGTAATCACAATAATCATAACTTAAAACATGAAACTTTTTGGCATTCACACATAATCATAGAGAATCATTTCTTGTTAGTCAAGACTCATTGCCAAGACTATCTTAGTGGACAAAGTCCCTTTCTGAATCGAGTAACCCTCGTTTCAGTCCTATTTCACTGAACCAGTATAATCTACCATTCCAGCCATGTCTATCTCATGAGATATAAAACCTTTACCCAATGCATTGGAGGGAGATATAGGTCCCACCCATCTCATAATGATACCATTCTTATGTGTGCCACAAAATCATAAATCACACATCATTTCATAACCCATGTAATAAAAATGGGATTCTTAAACAACATGACATCATAAAACAATTCATATAAGATAAAGTAATTCAGAAAAATATTTCCATCACAACATAATCAAATCCATGTAATAATAGGGATAGAAACAGAACCCTTTATTATCTTAGATGGAAAATAATTTTGATAAAACACTTGAAATCCATTCTTGAGGAAAATATCCTTTCTACTTCAAAAATAATTTTCCTTTCTTAACATGTCATACCGTTTTAAACTAAAAGAAGTTGATTAAAAATAAACATGAAAACTTGTAAAGGAAGATTCTTGGAAATATTGTTTTAAAAATCCATTCATGCCGTATAAGTAAAAAAAACATTCTTCGTACTTTTGTCGGAAAAGTCAAAAAGTACCTCGTACGAAAAACGACAAAAGATTCCTTTCATATCTTTTACTAAAAACTCATCGAAAGATAAAATTGGATTTAACAATTGTAGGTGGATGGAAATAATATTACATATTGAGGAAACATGGAGGTGGATGATAAAATACACCCCAGTAAATACCAAAGTATAAACAATCTCAGATAAAAATGAGATCGTGATATTTCCCTTACCTTAGGTCCGATTTGCTTCGTATGTGTCCGAACCTCCTGTATAATGATTTAAATAATGTCATTGACTTATTAAAGAATCATATTCACTGTTATGATATCATATATGGTTAACTTATGACTTTATATTACCCGTTCTTTTGTAAATTCCATGTTAAAGAAGCGTTTTGGGTAAAATCGTTTCATTTATCGTAGGTGTTTTGACTTGTTGTTCTTGACATTATTATTACTTATATCATGATTTACTTACTTCCAGAATATAGAATATGATTTATATATCATATATATTCAGTATATATATATATATAATAGATAGATAAATGAAATGAAAAACACCGTTCATGGAGACGGTAGTCCGTACGTACGCATGAACGCTGTTTTCCTTTCCTTATTATCTTGAATGGAAGTAAGTAGATGACATACATATATACATAAATCCAGTAGCTTTATAATGTAATATATTTCATTATTATTTCTTATATATACTTTTTAATCATTCTTAAATGGTTAACATGGAGAATGAATCTCATCGCGTCGTGGAGACGGTAGTCCGTACGTACGCACGAGCGATGATATCGTTCCCATGGTCGTGGAATTGTGTTGAAGTGTATGTATAATATTTCAGTATCAATATAAATTTATAATAATCATATATAGTTACTCATTACAACATTATACCAATCCAATTAAGGTGGTGACGGAAAATATATTACACCACGGCGTGGAGACGGTATTCCGTACGTACGCACGCGCGGTGATTTCATTTTTCCATAGGATGGATAGAAGGTGAATTAGAGTTGTTTCATATTTATAATAACATATTAGTATATAAGAAATACTGATGTTATTACTTTATCATGAAACAACTAAATAAGAAGAAGTTGAAGAAGAAAGAAATTGAAAAGATCGGTAATGGATATTACCTCTTCTTTGAAACGCCTCTTTGAATCCTCCACTTAGGGAACTAAGATTGGTCTTTGAAGAAGACCAGGACCTCTAGGATTATTCTAGGGAAGTGTAGAAGGTATTTTGGCAGGGGTTGTCCGAGCTTGAGTGCTCAAATTGGTGTGAGGAGGAGGGGGAGGAGGTACCCTTTTATAAGGGAGGAGAGGGGCACCTTAGGAATATCTCAAAATATTATTTTATATTAAAGTCAAAATCGGTTTATAATGGTTCCAAAGGGTCTTATTTCGAAGCTAAAGTGGGGATGGGTCTAAATACTATCATCCAATAGGATTTAGACAAGTTTAGGGTATTATTTTAACCTTATCAATTAGATTTAACTCTAAGTTAAATAATTTAAATTTTACCGTGTCTTTTTGTTTTCTTTCACTTTATGGTTAATACACTTACTATAACATGCCAAACGAACCCCAAATTGTTTATTATTAATATATATATCCTTATCTATGTAAGTTTACTGAACCTTAGATTTTTAGGAATAAAATAACAATTAATAATATAATATTTGATTTAAAAACTATTTTGTGTCAATTTTGACACTATTTGATATATGATTTTTGTGAAAGTCATAACAGAATTATATGTTCGAACCAAGTTGATTAAATAAACACTAATATATCATAGTAACCTAGAAAATTAGTGTAATTCATAAAATGTCTCAAATTACATTCATTTGAGCATTTATAACATCAATTATGTTAATATTTCCTTAAAAGGGTAATTACCGCATCATCGTTGTGTCATAAATAAATTAATTAATTTAAAGTCTAAAAATTATAAATAAAATATCATTATGTAGGAAATCTTTTTAGATTTTTAATGAATATTTATAGTCGAATTTACCTTATGTATAACCCCATATTAAAAATGTTTTAGTTATTAAACTTTGATTTTAACTATTTTAACTATTCATTAAATAAAATAATATTAAATGTCATAATCTAATCCAAGTGGACCTAAATGGTCATATTATATTTATAAGGTTGTTTTTGGTCGAATTACACTTATCCAATAGAATTAGGACATGTGTTAGGGTAATAGTAATATCATATTTACCCTTAGTTACCCTATTTACTATTAACCGTGGTAAAAAAAAAAGTAAAAAGTTACTATTCACCAAAAATTATTTTCATCTCATTGAACCACATTTTAGTCCTTGATATTAACCGTGTCTGTCGGATTTTCGAAATTCCATTCACAGAAGTGGTAAAATTAATTTTTATGCAAAATTCAGTTTTTAACCTACCACTTAGTAGTTTCACTATTCATTAAAAATTGAAAATTTTCAGAAAAATGCCAAATTTTCATCCTAAGCTATATTTCATATTCCAAATTCAAAAATGAAGTCTATTTTACCAAATTCATAACATAGAAATTTCATTAATTAATTTTATAAATAAATCCCGCTGTTAAAACAAATAGCGTGTTTTTAAGAAACAATATCTATCAAAAGATTGACACTTGATTATGTCTGGTTTAAATGTGAAATTACATCCAATGACCAAAATTGTATTAAATTGTAAAAATATATTCTAAATATACTTTAAAACCACTCAAATTAATGATTTATCACTATTAATTATTTCGATTAAAAAAGTTGTTTTTAATTATAATTTAGTAATTTTCACTATTCATCAGAATATGAAAGTTATCCGAAAAGTACCAAAATTTCACCTTAGGCTAGATTCGATACTCCGAATCCAAAAATGAAGTCCATTTTGAGAGCTAAAATTTCTAAAATTTAAAAAGTGGTTATTACTATTTATAACGGCTAGTTTTAATAATATTTTAATAGCATATCGTTGTTTCGTGAAACTCAGTATTGCGTACTACACACGCTATCGAGGAAGGTTGCGATTGCGTGTAATGCAAGGCAAGTCAAGGATGCGTGTTGTGCAAGCTCCTTTTTGTGTTGCGTACAACACAAGACATTAGTGAAATTAAAAAGAATATTTTTCATAAAATCTTGGGCTGTTACATTCTACCCCCCTTAAAATGAATTTCGCCCTCGAAATTCGTCGGGGTTATAAATGGTTTACTATTCGAAAGTTTCTTTAATAGAAACCCACATCGTAAAAAGGAATACCAAAACCAATATTTTAAAACAAAAGTATGAAACTTAACGGTTACCCAAATAAACTAATCACTAGGTTTCCACATAGGTGAAAATATGGATATGGAAGAAAAATCTAACCATCATGTTCGGATGGAGAGTGGTAGAGAACATGGATATGGAAAAGCCAACAATCACAAATCCATAAATTTGTGACGATCTAAGGTACCATCCGATTCATCAGGTATAAGATCACTAGGACAACATTTTTGGTTTTCAAGATCATTTCCCTAAAGTTGAAAATTTGAATTAGAATAAATACTTTCTTTATTTTGGTAGAATCTCACTGTTGTTCATGCCTTGAAGAATTTTCACTTCATCTCTTAAATAAATGAAGTTGAATTTGTTATTCGTGAAGTGTTAGCAGATCATGTGATAGAATGATGGGTCATTCCATCTGTCTCAAACAAAATGTTAGCAAAAATTATATACATAAGTCGATCTATAGTGAGATTAATCACATATGGTTCCTAAAATGGACTTATACTTCATATATCATACTGCTTAATATAATAAAACTAGTTTCTACTAAACAGGGACTTCCTGTAGGCCAGTGGTAGGCGATAAAGGCCAGTCGCACTTCGGTTGTGGGTTCGATTCCCACAGCCTTGTCCGAAGCGATGGGCTGTCGCCCGTCCTGTAGGTTGTCCTTTTTCTAAAACTACATTACTATAACATCAAAAAAAAGTTCTATACTTAAACAATACTAAATTATGGTTAACATAATCCATTACAATATTTAGGCTTATCTAAAATACTTCAGTCCAAGCTCATAGTATAAAGAAAATGATTACTTGAAATGTCGTCAACCAAGCATGTGAATACCATCATTTATCCCCCATATATCTTGTTGGTCACATTCCAATCATGTGAATATCTTAATGATGTATTCTCTTGAAAAAAAAATGAATACCCATTAAACCTTAGTGAAAACATGAATGCTGTCAAAAGTTAACTCTTTCCACATACCAAAATCCAAAAATTCTATATACTCAAACCATGATATAACCTTCTCCTTATATCAGTCATGAGCTCATGAATACTATCAAACATTTAATTTTCTCCTTATCCCTTCATTATGTGCATATCATCTACATTCCAAAAATATCTGAATAACCTTTCATGGATACTGGTAACATTAATCAGACAACAGTGTAACAATCCTTACATGTCTCTTTAATCCATAGTACCATGAGATTACTTATACAACATTACACATTATAAACATGTAATCATTCCACTACATTCTTAAACCATTGACCGAGCTTCAACAATTCTTTCATCTCACATATCATTTGTAGTCTCTTCATCATCATCCACATAAATACTTCCCATACGACCATACTGATTATCTTCATGAGACTTTCCCTTAGGGCATTGGTTTGCATAATGCCCGCACATTCCACATTTAAAACATTTAACCATTGTTTATGTCGTAGCAATACCATTATCCTCATCCATGTTGTTAACTGAACCTTTTCCTTTGCATTTACTTGCTTTGTGTCCTTCTTTTCCACACCCAAAGCATCTTCCAGTTCCTTTGAAACATTCTCCTTGATGCCTCTTCCCACATGATTTACATAGGGGAAATTGAACTTTCTTTCCTCTATGATCATCATGAAACTCCATCTTTCTCTTATTAGCTGAGTCAGGAAACTTACCAAATTTTACTTTATTGATCATATTATGAGATTGCTGATTCGGCATAATAATGATGTTTGGACTTCCAAATCCCATTTCATTTGGTTGCTCATGAAGAATATCATTCCATTGTCCATCAAATCCTCTATTATCGTGAATCATCTTGTTTCCAGCCATTTTCTAAAACCCAAAAAGAATAGTGTGAGAGGCAAAAATCATAATAAAGGGGGAGTAACTTCAATATCTAACATCTTTGGTTTAATCTAATATCGTTAACATAGTTCTAGGACTATATACTATACGTATACTTATCCTTAGGGACATCCCTAGACATACCTTAGAAATATCTCTAGGGATCTCACTAACGTTTTCGCATCCTAGTTTCCAAAGGTTGACTAAACTTTTCCTCTGATACCAACTGTAGAGACCCGAAGCCTGACTTACATGGACTTTACATTACTTTTGCGGAATACTTAGTACATAACAAAAACACACACACAAGGATCGTAATAGTTTAGTGTCTTTGGAAACTCGGAATAAAATCTTCTAATCGTGGTGAAAGATCTTCAACATCTCCCTTAAAGATCTTCCTTTTTTTACCTAAAAACTTTCTTTATATCCTAGGGAAAAGAAAACATAAAAGGGTGAGCTCAAATGCTCAGTAAGGGTAAACGAAAGAAATATCAATCACATCGTATTCATAAGAACATAACATTTTGGAAATCATAACCTGCAAAAGAGAGTATAATTTCATAACATGGGATAAATCATGGTAGTGAAATGTAATCACAATAATCATAACTTAAAACATGAAACTTTGTGGCATTCACACATAATCATAGAGAATCATTTCTTGTTAGTCAAGACTCATTGCCAAGACTATCTTAGTGGACAAAGTCCCTTTCTGAATCGAGTAACCCTCGTTTCAGTCCTGTTTCACTAAACCGGTATAATCTACCATTCCATCCATGTCTATCTCATGAGATATAAAATCTTTACCCAATTCATTGGAGGGAGATATAGGTCCCACCCATCTCATAATGATACCATTCTTATGTGTGCCACAAAATCATAAATCATACATCATTGCATAACCCATGTAATAAAAATGGGATTCTTAAACAACATGACATCATAAAACAATTCATATAAGATAAAGGAATTCATAAAAATATTTCCATCACAACATAATCAAATCCATGTAATAATAGGGATAGAAACAGAACCCTTTATTATCTTAGATTGAAAATAATTTTGATAAAACACTTGAAATCCATTCTTGAGGAAAATATCCTTTCTACTTCAAAAATACTTTTCCTTTCTTAACATGTCATACCGTTTTAAACTAAAAGAAGTTGATTAAAAATAAACATGAAAACTTGTAAAGGAAGATTCTTGGAAATATTATTTTAAAAATCCATTCATGCCGTATAAGTTAAAAAAAACATTCTTCGTACTTTTGTCGGAAAAGTCAAAAAGTACCTCGTACGAAAAACGACAAAAGATTCCTTTCATATCTTTTACTAAAAAATCATCGAAAGATAAAATTGGATTTAACAATTGTAGGTGGATGGAAATAATATTACATATTTAGGAAACATGGAGGTGGATGATAAAATACACCCCAGTAAATACCAAAGTATAAACAATCTCGGATAAAAATGAGATCGTGATATTTCCCTTACCTTAGGTCCGATTTGCTTCGTATGTGTCCGAACCTCCTGTATAATGATTTAAATAATGTCATTGACTTATTACAGAATCATATTCACTGTTATTATATCATATATGGTTCACTTATGACTTTATATTACCCGTTCTTTTGTAAATTCCATGTTAAAGAAGCGTTTTGGGTAAAATCGTTTCATTTATCGTAGGTGTTTTGACTTGTTGTTCTTGACATTATTATTACTTATATCGTGATTTAATTACTTCCAGAATATAAAATATGATTTATATATCATATATATTCAGTATATATATATATAATAGATAGATAAATGAAATGAAAAACACCGTTCATGGAGACGGTAGTCCGTACGTACGCATGAACGTAGTTTTCCTTTCCTTATTGTCTTGAATGGAAGTAAGTAGATGACATACATATATACATAAATCCAGTAGATTTATAATGTCATATATTTCATTATTATTTCTTATATATACTTTTTAATCATTCTTAAATGGTTAACATGGATAATGAATCTCATCACGTCGTGGAGACGGTAGTCCGTACGTACGCACGAGCGATGATATCGTTCCCATGGTCGTGGAATTGTGTTGAAGTGTATGTATACTATTTCAGTATCAATATAACTTTATAATAATCATATATAGTTACTTATTACACCATTATACCAATCCAATTAAGGTGGTGACGGAAAATATATTACACCACGGCGTGGAGACGGTATTCCGTACGTACGCACGCGCGGTGATTTCATTTTTCCGTAGGATGGATAGAAGGTGAATTAGAGTTGTTTCATATTTATAATAACATATCAGTATATAAGAAATACTGATGTTATTACTTTATCATGAAACAACTAAATAAGAAGAAGTTGAAGAAGAAAGAAATTGAAAAGATCGGTAATGGATATTACCTCTTCTTTGAAACGCCTCTTTGAATCCTCCACTTAGGGAACTAAGATTGGTCTTTGAAGAATACCAGGACCTCTAGGATTATTCTAGGGAAGTGGAGAAGGTATTTTGGCAGGGTTTGTCCGAGCTTGAGTGCTCAAATTGGTGTGAGGAGGAGGGGGAGGAGGTACCCTTTTATAAGGGAGTAGAGGGGCACCTTAGGAATATCTCAAAATATTATTTTATATTAAAGTCAAAATCGGTTTATAATGGTTCCAAAGGGTCTTATTTCGAATCTAAATTGGGGATGGGTCGAAATCCTATCATCCAATAGGATTTAGACAAGTTTAGGGTATTATTTTAACCTTATCAATTAGATTTAACTCTAAGTTAAATAATTTAACTTTTACCGTGGCTTTTTGTTTTCTTACACTGTATGGTTAATACACTTACTATAACATGCCAAACGAACCCCAAATTGTTTATTATTAATATATATATCCTTATATATGTCATTTGGCCGAACCTTAGATTTTTAGGAATAAAATAACAATTAATAATATAATATTTGATTTAACAACTATTTTGTGTCAATTTTGACACTATTTGATATATGATTTTTGTTAAAGTCATAAAAGAATTATATGTTCGAACCAAGTTGATTAAATAAACACTAATATATCCTAGTAACCTATAAAATTAGTGTAATTCATAAAAAGTCTCAAATTACATTCATTTGAGCATTTATAACATCAATTATGTTAATATTTCCTTAAAAGGGTAATTACTGCATCATCGTTGTGTCATAAATAAATTAATTTATTTAAAGTCTAAAAATTATAAATAAAATATAATTATGTAGGAAATCTTTTTATCTTTCAAATGAATATTTATAGTCGAATTTATCTTATGTATAACCCCATATTAAAAATGTTTTAGTTATTAAACTTTGATTTTAACTATTTTAACTATTCATTAAATAAAATAATATTAAATGTCATAATCTAATCCAAGTGGACCTAAATGGTCATATTATATTTATAAGGTTGTTTTTGGTCGAATTACACTTATCCAATAGAATTAGGACATGTGTTAGGGTAATAGTAATATCATATTTACCCTTAGTTACCCTATTTACTATTAACTGTGGTAAAAAAAAAGTAAAAAGTTACTATTCACCAGAAATTATTTTAATCTCATTGAACCACATTTTAGTCCTTGATATTAACTGTGTCTGTCGGATTTTCTAAATTCCATTCACAGAAGCGGTAAAATTAAGTTTTATGCAAAATTCAGTTTTTAACCTACCACTTAGTGGTTTCACTATTCATTAAAAATTGAAAGTTTTCAGAAAAATGCCAAAATTTCATCCTAAGCTATATTTCATATTCCAAATTCAAAAATGAAGTCTATTTTACCAAATTCATAACATAGAAATTGCATTAATTAATTTTATAATTAAATCCCGCTGTTAAAACAAATAGCGTGTTTTTAAGAAACAATATCTATCAAAAGATTGACACTTGATTATGTCTGGTTTAAATGTGAAATTACATCCAATGACCAAAATTGTATTAAATTGTAAAAATATATTCTAAATATACTTTAAAACCACTCAAATTAATGATTTATCACTATTAATTATTTCGATTAAAAAATTTGTTTTTAATTATAATTTAGTAATTTTCACTATTCATCAGAATATGAAAGTTATCCGAAAAGTACCAAAATTTCACCTTAGGCTAGATTCGATACTCCGAATCCAAAAATGAAGTCCATTTTGAGAGCTAAAATTTCTAAAATTTAAAAAGTGGTTATTACTATTCATAACGGCTAGTTTTAATAATATTTTAATAGCATATCGTTGTTTCGTGAAACTCAGTATTTCGTACTACACACGCTATCGAGGAAGGTTGCGATTGCGTGTAATGCAAGGCAAGTCAAGGATGCATGTTGTGCAAGCTCCTTTTTGTGTTGTGTACAACACAAGACATTAGTGAAATTAAAAAGAATATTTTTCATAAAATCTTGGGCTGTTACATATACAATTCCAAAAATGAACTTATACTTCATCTATCATGCCGCTTAATAAAATAAAACTAGTTTCTACTAACCAGGGACTTCCTGTAGGCCATTGGTATGCGATAAAGGCCAGTCACACTTCGGTTGTGGGTTCGATTCCCACAACCTTGTCCGACGCGATGGGATGTCGCCCATCCTGCAGGTTGTCCTTTTTTTAAAACTACATTACTATAACATCCCATCAATAATATCGAAAAAAGTTCTATCCTTAAACAATACTTACTTATGTCCAACATAATCTATTCCAATCTTTAGGCTTATCTAAAATACTTCGGTCCAAGCTCATAGTATAAAGAAAACAATTACTAGAAAGGTTATCTATCAAGAATGCGAATACAAGCATTTATCACACATATATCATAAGATATATCTTATTGGTTTTATTCCAAACACATGAATACCTTAGTCATATATTCTCTTGAAACATAAATTACCATAGAACCTTAGTGAAACATGAATACTGTCAAAAGGTAACTCTTTCCACATACCAAAATCCCAAAAAAATCTATATAATCAAACCATGATATCACTTTGTCCTTATTTTAGTCATGAGCTCATGATTACTATCATATTATTTTCTCCTTATCCCTTCATTATGCGCATTTCATCTTATTTCCAAAAAATACAATCACTTTCCTTGGTTACTGGTACCATAAAATTATTGAAAACCACAATAGATCAATACATAAATATTCCAATATTCCACGATACTATATACAACATTATTTTGGAATCCCATTACATGAACACTTAATCATTCCACCACATCATTGTCATATTCAACATCGCCAATAGTGATCACATGTGACTTACCTTTGTCCTTTTCCTTAAGTGGTTGCTCATGTCGATCATCACTAACCCTTGGATTAGGGCATTTATTAGCATAATGCCCCATTTCCTTACACTTGAAGCATTGAAGTGTTGGTGGAGAGTTCTCTATAGTCTTTTCTCTATTCACATCATTAGCAACCTTTTTCCCATTACTTCGACAATCAACTGCTTGATGACCTTATTTTCCACACTTAAAACATTTTCTAATACCTTTTAGGCAATCTCCACCATGCTTCTTTCCACACTTTGAGCATAAATAAACATTCATCTTCTTTTCACAATTGTTCCGAGATTTCTCCTTGAACTCCATCTATCGTTTCTTGTCAAAACCATGAGATGGATATGTTACACCAAATTCCAGTTCTACCTTGATAGAACAACTCACAATTTCTTTATAGCTACTGAAGCCTCTTATAGCTAATGCCCTTCGAAGATTTGGGTTTAAGCCACTGAAGAATCGATCAACTTTACTTTCAGGTTGGATGATAAAGCCAGATACATACCTTGCAAGCCTTGTAAAATTCGCTTCGTATATACCAACGGATTCATCATCCTTTTGCTTTAGTTCAAGAAAATCCTTCTCCATCTTTGTTTGAATAATACGAGGGAAGCACTTATTGAAAAATAAGTTCTTGAACTCGTCCCATTCCATGGACTCAATTTCATCTCTTGGACTCGTATTCTTGATAAGATTCCACCATTGATCAGCTTCACCTTCCAAACGATATACTGCTAAGATGACTTTATCATGTTCAGAACATTGAAGAACTGAAAATATCTTTTCAGTGGTACTGATCCATTGTTCAGCAACAAGTTGATCGGAAGACCCACTGAAAGAAGGTAGACGTTGCCTCATGAAGGACTCAATAGAATATTGTTCCCTTCTCTGTACATTTAGAAGTCCAGAATGATTCATAGCTTGTGTAAGTATAGAAATAAGATTTTTCACTCCATCTCCCATAACATTGGTTTGTTTAGGAGGACAATCATTGCATTTTCCATTACATTGATCAACACGGTTCCTTCAGGTTCCAACCATCATCTAAAACCCAAAAAAGAATAGTGCGAGAGACAAAAATCATGCTAGGGAAAACAACATAACAAAGGGTTAGTACCATCAATATCTAACATATTAGGTTAAATTCTAAGATTGTTACTGTAGTTCTAGGACTATATCCTATACGTATAATTATCCTTAGGGATATCCCTAGACATACCTTAGAAATATCTCTAGGGATCTCACTAAAATTTTCGCATCCTAGTTTCCAAAGGTTGACTAAACCTTTACTCTGATACCAACTGTAGAGACCCGAAGCTTGACGTACATGGACATTACATTACTTTTGTGGAATACTTAGTACATAACAAAATCAGACACACAAGGACCGTAATAGTTTAGTGTCTTTGGAAACTCAGAATATAATCTTCTAATCGTGGTGAAAGATCTTCAACATCTCCCATAAAGATCTTCCCCTTTTTTTCTGACCTAAAACCTTTATTTATATCCTGGGGAAAAGAAAACATAAAAGGGGTGAGCTCAAATTCCCAGTAAGGGTAAACATAGAGAACATAAAATAATCCATAAACATTTGAATGCAAAAACTTGAACATAAAATCTAAACATCAAAATCTTGAGCAAAGACATGAATCTTGGAAGTACGTAAGGCATATATCATAGGGGAACAACAATCATGATAAAATAGCATGGGAATAAAACATGTAATTTTAGAAACCATTAAGCACATGTTATGATTTCCATAGTAGCCAAGGCATTGCTGCTAAGACCATGTTAGTGGACAAAGTCCCTTTTTGAATCGAGTTCACTCCTAGTTTCAGTCCTGTAACACTAAACCGGATTAACTTACCGTTCCAGCCATGTATATCTCATGAGATATAAATCCTTACCCAATGCATTATAGGGAGATATAGGTCCCACCCATATCATAGTTAAATCATTCTTACTTGTGCCACAAAATAAACATACATCATTCATAATAACCCAATAAATAAAATGGGTTTCATAAACATCATCCCATCATCACATAATCCATATAAATGAAATGGATATCATTTTATCATAAGAAAAGTGAAGCCATGTAAATCATAGAGACATTATACATGAAACATACACATATGAAATAATGTCATCTTAGATGAAAAAATGGTTCTGATAAAACACTTGAAATGAATTCTTGAGGAAAATATCCTTTCTTCTTCAAAATCAATTTATTTTAACAAAACGTCAAGAAATTTAAAATAAAAAGATTTTTTTGAAAATAGTCATGAAATATTATGGAATAATCTTCATGAAAATACGTCTTTATAAAACCATAAAAATCCTTTCATGCCGTATAAGTTAAAAAAAACATTCTCCTCGTACTTTTGTCGGAAAAGTCAAAAAGTACCTCGTAAAAGAAAGATTCCATACATACCATGTAGTAAAAGTCAAAAATGTTTAAAAAGGACTTTAAAAAGACATGAAAACACGTTTATAAAACTTGGACATGGATGATAGAAATAACCCCAGTAAATACTTACGAATAATCAATCTCGGATAAAAATGAGATTTGAAAAATTATCCCTTACCTTAGGTCCGATATGCTTCGTACGTATCCAAAAATCCTGTATAATGATTTAAATAATGCCATTGACTTATTAAATAATCATATTCATTGTTATGATATCATATATGTTTCACTTATGACTTTATATTACCCGTTCTTTTGTAAATTCCATGTTAAAGCAGCGTTTTGGGTAAAATCATTTCATTTATCGTATGTGTTTTGATTTGTCGTTCTAGATATTAATACTTATATCCTGATTTAAATAATTCTAGAATGTAAAACATGATTTATATATAATATATATTCATCATATACATATATATAGTATAGATCGATAAAAGGAATGAAATACACCGTTCATGGAGACGGTAGGCCGTACGTACGAATGAACGCTGTTTTTGTTTCTTTGTTGAATTGAATGAAAATAAATAGATTACATACATATATATATATACATAAATCCAGTAGAATTATTATTTCATATATTTCATGATTATATATTATATATACTTTATAATCATTTATGATTGGTTAATCATTGAGAATGAATCTCATCACGTTGTGGAGACGATATTCCATACGTACGCACGAGCGATGATATCGTTCCCATGATTATTGAATAAAATTGTAGTGGATGGTATAATATATCATAATCAGTATGATTTTATAATAACCATATATAGTTTTTATTTACACCATTATACCCATCCATGTAAGGTGTTGGTGGAAAAACAGATTTCACCACGGCGTGGAGACGGTATTCCGTACGTATACACACGTGGTGATTTCATTTTACGTAGGATGGATAGATGGTGAAATAGGTTTGTTTCATACTTATAATAAAATATCAGTATATGAGTGATACTTATGTTATTACTTCATAATGAAATAACTAAAACAGAAGAAGTGGAAGAAGAAATAAAGTTGAAAGAATTGGTAACGGACATTACCTCTTCTTTGAAGCGCCTCTTTGAGACCTCCTCTTAGGGAACTAAAATTGGTATTTGAAGAAGAAAATGACCTCTAGGATGTTTCTATGGAAGTGGAGAAGAGAATTTGGCAGGTTTTTCTGAGCTTGAAGGCTCAAAGTGGTGTGAGGAAGAGAGGGAGGAGGTGCCCTTTTATAAGAGAGGAGAGGGGTACCTTTGGAATAACGAAAAATATTATTTTATTATAAAGTCATATTCGGTTTTTAATAGCTCCAAATTGAGTTATTTATAATATAAGGTGGGGATGGGTCGAAATAATTTCATACAATAGAATTTGGAAAAGTTTAGTTTACTATTTTAACCTTATCATTTAGATTTAACTTTAAGTTAGATAATTTTACTTTTACCGTGTCCTTTTGTGTTCTTACACTATAAGGTTAATAAACTTACTATAAAAAGAAAAACGAACCCCAAGTTGTTTATTATTAATATATATAACCTTATCTAAGTCATTTGTCCGAAAATTAGATTTTTAGGAATAAAATAACAATTAATAATATAATATTTGTTTTAAAAACTATTTTATGTCAATTTTGACACTATTTGGTAATTGATTTTTGTGAAACTAATAAGAGAATTATTAGTTCGAAAAAAGTTAATTAAATCAATAATAACATGTCATAGTAACCTATAAAATTAGTGTAATTCATAAAAAGTCTCAAATTATATTTATTTGGGTATTTATAATATCCATTATTTTAATTTTCTACTCTTATGGTAATTACTGCATCATCATTGGGTTATAGATAAATTAAATTATTTAATGTCTAAAAATTATAAATAAAATACTATTATGTAGGAAATCTTTTTATCTTTATAATGAATATTTATAGTCGAATTTATCTTATGTATAACCCTATATTAAAAATGGTTTAGTTATTAAACTTTGATTTTAACTATTTTAACCCTTCTTTAAATAAATTAATATTAATTGTCGTAATCTAATCGAAGTGGGCCTAAATGGTCATATTTTATTCCTAAGGTTGTTTTTGGTCGAATTAAACTTATCCAATAGAATTAGGACATGTTTTATGGTAATAATAATATCATTTTTACTCTTAATTACCCTATTTACTTTTAACCGTGGTAAATAAAAGTAAAAAGTTACTATTCACAAAAAATTATTTTCATCTCATTGAACCACATTTTACTTACTGACATCAACCGTGTCTCTAGGATTTTTGAAATTCCACTCACAGAAGTGGTAAAATTAAGTTTTATGTAAATTTGCAAATTCTCATAGGAGGTGGGTAAAAGACGGTGAAAAATTCAATAAAATTTTTATATATCTAAAATTATTATAAAATTACTCCAATGAATTAAATTGAACTTATATAGGTATTATGTATAAATTTTGACCTAAAATAAATAATTATTTAAATAAAAATTCGGTTTTTAAATAGTAACCCAATGTTTTCACTATTCATCAAAAATTTAAAGTTTTCAGAAAAATACCAAAATTTCACCCAAGGATAATTTCGATATTCCAAATCCAAAAATTAAGTCCATTTTGAAAGATGAAATTTACAAAATTTTAAAAAGTGGTTATTACTATTCATAACGGCTAGTTTTAATAATATTTTAATAGAATATCGTTGTTTAGTGAAACTCGGTATTGCGTACAACACATGCTATCGAGGAAGGTCGCGATTGCGTGTAATGTAGCCAAGTTAGGGTTGCGTGTTGTGCAAGACTCCTTTGTTGTAGCGTACAACACAAGACATCAATAAAATTAAGAAGAATATTTTTCATAAAATCTCAGGGTGTTACAGATCACACCTTGTGATTTGAAACCACAAGGCGTAGGGATCAAGCTATCCAATTATGAGCTAAGTTTACCTAGGGTGCCAATTCCCTTACTAGATAGCCCTACTTCTATACCCAGCTTCATCATCTTGATGTTTTAGCCTTCAAAAATATTTCATATCCCATGGATAGGAAAAGAGATCTCTCCGCTTGGTCATGCTATTGATAAAAGGGCTCAGACCCACCGACCAAAAACATCTTGGCCTGGTATAAAGGGCCTCCTAATCCTTGTGAGCCTCAATGACAATGTGGCGGAACTTGACACCCCATAGTGTCAAGAGACATTCCCGACATGTCTACCTCATTCCATATCTCTCGGCTCAAACTTCTAGGTTGTGATTTACATCCGCACATCCCAACTATCTTGGTAGGACTAACTTCCCTAGAATTTCACCCCAAACCATATTCAAACCATGAATCTTCCATAGCCCTTGGAAAAGAGTGGATATCTGATTTTCTTGGCCATTATATCAATGCATAAGGGATTTAACCCACCAAATGATGACATATCCTCCTTTTAAGAAATGAAATCCAATCCTCATGAGCCCCAACAACACCACAATAAAACTCATCACCCCATAGTGTTTTGATTCACCCATGGTTTTCCATCCCTGTAATCCATATAAGTATTTTCTGTAAGACTTTAAACTATATGGAACACCAAATTCCTAGTGTTAAGACTTTAAACTATGTCTTGGAAGTAATACTTTAAACTATGTGGCACACCAAAGTCCTAGCGGTAATACTTTAAACTACACGGAACACCAAATTCCTAGATGTAAGAATTTAAACTACATGTAATCCCAAAGGTTTGAGCTAGAAGAACCTAAACTACTGCACAATGATGGTATAACTTGTAGGACCTTAGAACAGTAGCAGACATAATTCTCTCAATCGTGGAAAAAATTTGAGTTCTCACTCGCTGGATATATACCCTATGTAATCCAGGTAATATTGAGCATCTATAAAATGGAATAGGCATAAAAAATTGTTAGGTTGAAAACCTGTAAGAAGTCATCCTGAGGACAAGCCAAGTCCATGCCTGCTAAGTCTTCCCCCATATGAATTTTAAGCAAAAGTTAGGGAAAAGAAAAATGGAAAAGATACAAAGATTGTGGGGGCCCACCATATGGACTAAACAAAAATCAATATATTCTCGCTAAGTCCCTTGAATCAGGAAAAATTTAGAGCATTTGAATTTTGGGAAGGATACTATATTCGAATTGTCTTTGTAAACCAGATGATCACAAGACTACTCACTATAGGAAAATCACCACATTATGGCTGTTTCAAATATCTCCTGCTAAATTGTGTGTTGGCATACAATACATGAAAATTTCTTCAATTTAGTGGTGGTTTATGATAACCATCGTAGTGAACGCATTTCATGGTTGTTTTTTGTGGTTTTAGCGGTGGTTTTTCTAAAGGAAAATGATTTTTTTTCATGGCAGTTTACACCGTAGATAAATTTTTTTTTCATTTTCTCCCAAACAACCTCCGCTAAAACCAATATAAACACCGAAAAATGATAATGGAAGATGAAAAATGTGTAGTGGTGGTTTTAAACACTATTAAATATGATCCATTTACTTATTAGTGGTTTAAACCATCGCTAAAGCTATATTTACAAAAAAACACAGGTGATTCGGCAGCCCCAGTACTAGTGCCATGAAAAAAAACATTCCAATTTCATAAGAACATACATCATACATCCAAAAGAATAAAGGGAAACCAATATTTTCATAAGAAAAATCACTTTCAAATCCACACACACTTGTTTGAGTATCACTCATTGCATGGTGTAATAATCTTTCCACCGAGCCCATCCATGTGTTCCCCCTTGGGAACTAGTGTCACTCATATGAAGCTATGTAAACTGAACAGTGTGATCATCCATGATATAACATCTATCACCCCTAATGTACAAAGTATCAAAAACCTATGATCCCATCCTTATATTCCATAAAGAGTAAAACAAGTGTCTTTTAAGGTGTAACTAATATATTTATTTTCTTTAAGTTTTAAATACTAATTATACCATGTGTAGAGCCATACCATCTTATAAATCAAGTGGATTTAATGAGGTTAACACCTATAATCCATTTTAATTATAAAGTCATAAGGGACATGTATTAATCAAGCCATAAATCATACCATTTCATTTAATTAATTAGGTAGTCCATTCCATAATTACAGTTTTATGAGAATTGAATAAAAGTAATAGTTCCATGTGGACTACCCATGGTAGTTAACACTGTACATAAAAAGGTATGTAGTAGGCAATGATAACATGAATTCCATATAAGAACATCTAATTACCCAAATAAGACTTAGTCCCTAACCACCTAAAAGTGGGTTTGGTCACTAAGGCATACATAGGGGGTTGCCACATCCTCCCACAATTCATTTGAACTTTACATTGATAGTTTAGAAAATAATACACTTAAAAGGGGGTTTTATTAGAGAAAAACTAATTAGATTTAGTCATTCAAGGATTACACCGTTATGTGCAGTTCAAAATTGAGGTTCATGGTCCTTAACATTGATAATTTAATAAACAATGAATACTAATCCTAATGAACTATGTTCAACAAATTAAACAACAAATTCACAAGTCGCCGCATGGAAGTCCTGCCAGAAATCATAGTGACACAATTTATAAAACATCACGACTCTAAGGGAAATGATATATACCACCTACTAAATACCATGGATGACTGACATGACTAATTTCAAGGCACGTTTCTTTCCATATCGATAGAAATTTTGGAAAAAGATGAATTCCCTGATAATATGGTGAATTTAGTTTCACCAAAATAATTCATCTAGAGAGGAGATAAATGTAGAAATAAGGAAGGAATATTCCTAGACTCACTGAGTGATATATAAATCACTTGACAGAGGTTGAATTTGACATCAAATAATGGGGATCAATTAAACCCTTTGAGAGGAGAGGATATAAGGAGCATGGGCGGGAGCCCCCTTGAGCACATGAAGGAAAAATAAAGACACAGTGAAAAGAAATAAGGATGTAGGGGAATTTTTGTAATTTATAGCCTATTTAATGAGGCACACAACTATTCTACATGGTTATCCATACTGTGTGCCAACCATTCTCATGCCACTAATTATGGAGGGTGTTCACACAATTCATGAACAAAAATTGGGAAACCGTGCAGAAACTATTCATTCTACCTCTTTTCAATACCTGCATCATGTTGTACTAGTGAATAGATCTTTTTTTTGTCTTCTCTACAATTATACAACTATTAGGATGACAATGTGATGATCCAGTGGGATGATGTCGAGTGTGGTATGCACCATATATGGCTACATGTATAAAATTTTCCCTATTGTATTCATAGCATGACACTGGTGGATCATATAATATTGGTGAAATTTTAATACATTATTATATGATTTATAAATATAAATATCCTTTAATACAACATAAGGATAGTAAATTCCTAGTGTCTTTGGAAGACTGGGTTCATAATACATAAAAGGAAACATGAGAAATCAAGAAAATGTTAGGTAATGAAAATGTTTGGTGGCAACTCTATGCCACACATGAGGCATATACAAACCGACTGTTACTATATTTGTCCAACATATCAACAATACAACTAATCATTATCCGATTATGAACATAGCTCGTCACCCTCTCCACCTCCATCTCTACTTCCTACTACCACCTGTAAGAACATTATATTGAAAATTAAATACTAATGTATATTTATATTTAAACTTAAAACCAATAAATGTATGAAAAATAAACGATTTTTAATTTTTGTGATTTACCTGCTCACCACTAGTCGATGCAATACCACTAGGGGTAGATACATTCATCTTCTGATATAAATCAATCAATTCATTCTACAAAGTGGATATCTTCCTCCAATCATCATACAAAATTGGAAGGTAAACCAGCTTCATGGACAGATGGCCTATAATTTGGCCAAGTAATCTTGTGGAATCATTCGTAGGGACCCTATATGAATCAAATGGGACAACTATCTTCTCTCAGGTCAGATTCCATACAGTATAACGCTTCCTCTTTGGCATTACAATCATTTAATCAAATAAAATTAATCTCAGAACATATATTTCAAAAAAATTATGCAAAAAAAAAAATTAAAAATGATAACAGATGCACAATACTGACAATAAAAATATACATAACAATGATAATGAATTACTACAAAAAATGAAATAAGTGGTTGCTAAATGAATGCGTAACTATACATACAATCATTTCCCCCTTCAATCATTTTGGTTTCTTGCTCCATTACTTCATCCACTTCATCCATCCATGATAGACTAATAATTTGAATATCATGATGGACAAATAAGTATGCTTCTTGATGTTGATGAGATTCAATGTCAGATGTTATATCTTCCACTTCATAACCCATATCATATAAATCTCATTATTTTATGTGATCAACTACACTCCACCCACTACTGGAATTTGACGTATTTGCGATGAGATCCCATCGCAAATGAGCTGCTGCGATGGGGTCCCATCGAAAATGACCCATTGCAGAAAATGACAACGCAAATAGTTATCCATTTATATAGATTATATATACAAAAAACTGTTGCGACGGGCTAGCCACAAATAAGTATTTACAACGGGCCAGTTTTTCCATCGCAAATACTTATTTAAAAAATATATAAGCAATTTGCGATGGGGTCTCATTGAAAATACTTAATAAAATAAAAAAATATATTCAATAAAATAATGATAAATTAATATTAGAAAATAATAATAATATTAATACTATTAATATAAATAATATAAATAATATAATATTATATAATAATAATAATAATATTATTATTATTATAAAAAAATTATATTATTATAATATTAATAATAAAATAATACTAATAATAAAATAATAATAATATTATTATTAATATTTATGAAAAAATAATATTAATATTATTAAAAAAATAAAAAAATAAAAAAATAAAAAAATATTAAAATTCTTGATATTCACAAAAAATATAAAAAAATAAAAAATTATTATTATTATTAGTAAAATAAACAAACATTAAAAAATATAATAATAATAATAAATAATAAAATAATAAAATATTAAAAATAAAAAAAATAAAAAAAATAAATTATGCAATATTCGCACCAATATAATAGACAGAAACTGTAAATAGTTAATATTACAACAAACTTTGAATTCAAATGTTTTTATGTCATGACCCATCCTCGGGGCCCATGTCGTGACTACCCCAAGCCCACCTTCCATAGGCAAGGAGCTGGCGACTAGCACCAAAGGCATAATTCCTGATAACTGGGAAGGCATTGCCTTTATAAAAGTAAACAAACACCATAGAATACAAGCGGAAGTAATACACTAAGTACAAAGGAAGTGCTGAAAACTAAATGGGCCAGAATACAAACCCAATCAGAAGTACAACTACAACTGAACAAAAGTACAACAGAAAAAGACAATAGCTGGAAGAAAGGAAGCAACTCCTGGGTCATCCTCCTCGGATCCTACCTGAAGGGTAGGTAGAGATAGCGCAGCTCCTGGATCGTCCACCACGGATCCTACCTGAAGGGCAGGTACAGATAGCGCAACTCCTGGATCGTCCACCACAGATCCTACCTGAAGTGTAGGTACAGATAGCCTCCACAACGCTCTTGCCCGTAAACCTCCTCCGAGTATCGTCTCATCGTGAAGTCCACCTCCGGATACTGACTCGTCGTGAGGTCCACCTCCGGGTACCGTCCAGTCTTCGAACACTCGGCCTCCGTCCGCACTGCCCGTCGTCTGCAACCAACACAACAAGGTGCGGGCATAGCCCGTGCAGGGGTGAGTATAATGATACTCAGTAGGGACCCCGAGACCCTCAAGGTCTCTCTAAATCCAACAAGGATAACCACAAAGTAGAATCACAACAGATAACCCTTCTTAGGTATAAGCCCATACTTATACCAAAGTTATCATGTAACCCATCTCAATCATGAGGAAACACAAAGATTATGAAATCAACGGATAACCACTACCCAGGTATATGCCCATACATATACCTAAGTTATCAAGTGACCCATCTCAATCATGAGGTAAACACAAAGGTCATAGACTCAGCTCAAACCAGGATTTTCATTATCGAAATCGTAACTGCTGAAGAGCACCGTCTCTGGAGTGTATAATGATCCTGTCACGACTCCGAGGTACTACTCACTAAACTATGACTGCTGAGGTACTCCTCCTGTCGAGTACCGCGGGTCAGCCACCCAAACACAGTAGTGCTTCCCACCGGGGTATGCCACCCAAACACAGTAGTACATCCCCCCTAATAGCCTGCAGAGGTACTCTCCGAACGAGTACCGCGAGTCTGCACCCAAACACTGTAGTGCTCCATCCGCCATGGGTCTGCACCCAAACAAAGTAGTGCTCCATCCACTGGGCTAGTTGACTCACTCCAAGTCGAGTCGGTCAAGCAGTCGTCAGGTCTTAGCTGGCTACACGGTCTTTGTACTCCGTATGCTCGTCTCCGGGAGGGTCCGCTCCACAAGCTATAGATCTATACTCTATGTATCTCAAAGTTCCATGAAGAAGTATCTCAAAGGACCGCCTCGTCATATGGGTCTCAACGCAACAGATGATGCGTCAATCGGACGCTCAGTCTGTGAGATATTAGTCTTTTTGGCATAGGGGCCCGGTTGGTTTCATGTGCGAACCAACCCGACCGTATCTCAACTGTACCCCTAACTCTCATAGGGTATACTCATAGGGACCGTTTCTCAATGTGATCACCAACGCCGCTGATGGTTCGTCAAATGGACGTCTGGTCTGAAAGTTATCAGCTTTTCCGTTCTAGGGGCCCAGTTTGATTTCGGGTACAATCCAACCCGGCCATACTCCAACTGCGTCCAAATCTGAGGCAAAGTATGCCAAAAGTTCCATCTCATCAAGAGGAATCCAACAAAGTTGACGACACGTCAATCGAACGTCTGGAGCTCAATATATAAGCGTTTCCGCTTCGAGGGCCCGGTTGGTTTCGTGTTCGAACCAACCTGGCCGAACCCAAAGTACTCCGAAACCTTTAGTTTAATATACCGAAATGACCGTCTTGATCCAAGGATCACATCGCAGCTGACGGTGCATCGATCAGAAGTCTGTAGCCCAAGATATGATCAAAAGATCATAAGAGGTCCGCGAATAGGGGGTTCGGGCCCGGTCCGACCTGGCCTGATACCCCCTGGGTCGGCCGGAATAGGGTCGACCCGACCCGGGTCTGGGTCGACCCGACCTGGGTCCGGGTCCAGCCTGCTTGGGCACGGTCCGGCCCGGCGCGGCCTGGGCGCGACCTGGCCCGACCTGGGCGGCCCGGCCCGGCGCGCTGGCTCCGCTGTCCAGAGGGCTCGACCGAAACGACTGAGCGGTTTGGTGGGGGGGGGGGAGGCACTGCCCCCCCTGTTTCATAATCGCGGCCCCCATGCGGGGGGCCGCTGCTATCTGGCCAACCAGGGGTTACGAACCCCCGGTTCCTCCTCTGACTGGCTGGCCCAGCTGCTGCACCACGGGACCGGCGCGGGCCGGTCCCCCTGCTCCGACGCTGGCAGCCAGAAGTTGGCCGCTGGTCCCTGCTCCACCGCGGCATAAAGCTGCGACCTTGGTCCGTCCGGCGTGGCGCGACGGCGCAGCGCCCCTCTACCGCGGCCCCGCTCCGGCCGCGGTGTTTTCGTGATTCTCTGGTGCGGCGCGGCGGTGCCGCGACCTTGTTCGAATTGAACGGCACGACACGAAGGTGCCGCGCATCCTTGCCGCATGCTCCCGCGCGGTGCAACGACACCACGCCATCTCCGTTCCAAACCACAACAAGGTTAATCAACAGAATCAAGGGAGGAGGTTCGGCTGTGTTTGTGCGGTCCGGCCCCCTCCTGTTAATTGATAGCAAGCGGTCCAATTGAAATGAGGAACAACGACAGAAGAATTCACGAATAAAAAACAATAAATCCCCTACCTCATCGAATTCGTTGAGCGAAGGTTCGTCGCGGAATTTATCGTTCCGAAAGAAGGCGTCGTAGAAGGAGAGGGTCGTTGGCGTCACGGTACACGACATCGCATAGTCGATCTCCAAGGATTCAGCGTTCTTCGTCTGAGATCAGTGCGTTCTTCACGTTCTTCACGTTCTTCGATGAAGAAGAAGAACTTCAAGACTCCCCCTTTTCTCCCAATCCCCTCTCAACACAACAAGCTCCAACCAAAAATAAAATAAGTGCTTCACTTATTTTATTACTCATGACTTAAGTTTGAAATTCAAAAATTGAATTAAACCACTTAATTAATTAAGTGAGTTGGCATGATTTAAGAAGTGAGAGAGGAGGTGAGTGGTCTCACATTAAAGGGGGGTTAAGGAGTTAAGGAATATGAGAGGTCACCCACTTAATGGGGGAGTTAGAGTAGGTTTAAGGAATGTGAAGGGGTGGGGTTCATGTGGGCCCCACCTCACATTTAACCTCACTTAGGTAGTTAGGTTCACCCAACCTCCATCCTTAGGTTTTAACCACTTTTAAGAAATAAAATTAGTTGCACAAATTTATTTCTCGGAAGTCTTTATCCACAAAACTAAACAACTCTTCCCGTGAAAACGCAACTCTGGAAAAGGTCTTTTTAAGCAATTACCAGCGCTTTGGTTTCATCGGTGCCCTCGGATTTCAATTCTGAGCACCGGATCAAAATTTAGAAAAACCCGCTCGTTCATTCACTGAACGTACCTGAGCTAAACTTCGGAAAATTATTCCAAGCTCACCGGGCCTCGGAATCAGATTCCATCAGAAACTGCATTCTTGTAAAATCCCGAAGAAAATTAAGAAATAATTTCCCTTGAATTTTATGGGTCTTTACATTTTAACATTAAAAAAAATCATTAGGGGGGGTAGTCATCTTGAGGAGGTGGAGGAGATGGAAGAGATGGTGGAGGAAACTACATCCCTAAACTACAAGTCAGACGACACATGTACTCAATCTGCCCTTGATGTTGCTGCTGTCATCGACGCATCTTCTCCTCATACTACTTCTGCTGCTGCTGCTAGTGCATCTCTTCATACTGCTTATGACAACTATTTATAAGCTCACTCTGAGCTTGTAGCTGCTCCTGATACTGTGATCCATAAGATGATGCCTCTCCTTGAGCTCCCCTCGAGCTGGATGCCAATATCGTAACCGTACCATAATAAGACACAGGAGTCAAATGAGAGCTGATACCAACTACTCGGCCCTTCTCGAAGCCATATTAGGTCACATGCATCCACACTGCCTCATCGAAATGGTGGGCACTAGTCTGATCAGCCATTTCAGCCTGACTCTCACCCTGGGTCTAAGAGGTCATGGCCTCATATGACTCCTTCAGTTCTAATTTGAAATTAAAATTGTGAAAATATTATATACAATTAATTTTCAAACTAAAAAATAAATAATACTGACCATAATCTGATACTAGTGACCACCTCTAATCTTTCTAGTGGCTAGATCACTGTACATCCTCCGATAAACATCGTACTCTGTAATATCAGGCTGATCGACTGCTTATATGAATATAAAATAAACAGTTTATATTTAAAGTTATATAAAATATTTGAAAAAAGTACTTACCAGATGCTCTTTATGAGTATTGAATGTACGACTACCGGCTCGATGCATCACCTCCTATCTCCCTTGGTTTTGTCAGCCCAATGAAGATCTCATTTAAAATCCAACACCCAACCAATGTGAACATAATCCATCCCAAACGTGAGATGAAATATACTCTGGTCGGTGGGCTCTACACGACTCATCAAATATGGCCACTCCTGCTTTCTTCATGGCCATCCTTCTCAAATTGTGTAAAAATTGACAGAAACAGTCACACATAGATACCTCACATGCCGTGTGGATTGCATCAAACATGCTATTATCGATGAGATACCATAAACCTTAAAAATAATTTATAATATCAAGTTATTAATGAAATAAATTTCAAAATAAATATTATTTATTTACGTACTAGGCAATTATTGAACATGCCAAGCTACACATCAATGAGAATCTCTTCCCACATTATCCATGGCTGAGAAAAATAATTGCACAAGATAGCGCTCCACTATCCAACAACTATATGCGCAAAACTGTGAAAAAAGAAAAAATAATCAAAAAATTATTATATAAATGAATTAATGAAAGATAACTAAAATACACATGTTATCATACCTCCACATACGTGGATCAAAGACAAGATGTGGAAATCACTCGGAGATAAGGTCAGGAATCATCAGTCGTGCAAGACCACATCCCCTCTACGTACCCCCTAAACCACCAATTGGATGAAGGTCAGATGATCTAAAATCCTCCTCATCCAAAGGTAGCTCAGCCTCCTACAACTCATGAAATAGATCATCGTCCATCTGAAACACAAAATGATTATTATTAACAAATAGTTGAAATTAACTATTATATATAGATATATATTAGTTATGATTATAACCAACATTTAACTGTGTCAATGTTCACCTTCATAATCATATTCATATCTAATGATGTCAATGTCTTTATATTTCTCCTCAGCATTATCAATATCCATATGAGTTTTAGTTTCATCATCTCTTACCATTTGAAATTCATTTGTAACATCATTAACATCATCATCACCATCAACCCTTAATTGTGGGGTGTTATCATCGATATTCACGTCTTTTTGTGAAAAAGATGGATTTTGAGTAGTCTCTTGAAAAATTTAAATTCATTTCACTTTAGCGGAACAACGTTCAGTTTGAGTAAACTGATTTTCCCGAGATTTCATTTTTATTATGCTCCACCAATCACTCAGGTCTCTTAAAGTAGCATAGTACTTTGTGTAATAAATTTGATGTGCCTGTTAAGCCTGTAAAAATGGTTCATTTACTGCAAGAAGACTTTTATATTTAATATCAACGATTCCATGAGTCGGATGAACACGCAAGCCTCTCTCAGTATCCAACCACCGACATTTAAACATTGTTATGTAATTTTTTCCTAGATAACACAATTCAATAATTTCATCCAGCATGCCATACAAATCAAATTCAGTTTCTCTATGATACGATCCTCCCAAGAAAACTCCACTTTTCATTGTTTTTTTTGATTCCCCATATGCACATGTATGAAATCGAAAACCATTCACCACATATGCATTATAATATCTAACCATTTTGGATGGTGGGTTACTCAATATATATAGTCTCTTATCAATTTTATCAGCATGTTGAGACACCTGATTTTTTTTAAAAAAAATTATCAATATAATAAATAATAAACTTAATTAATATGTTAAACCCTCAATAATTTATGTTACCAGTTTTTGAAACCATTGAGATTTTTTTCAGAATTCTTCAAGAGCAGCTGCTGTAATTTGTGGAAGCTGCTTCTTGATATGATTATCATATAACCTAAAAATAAAATAAGTTTACTTACTATAAAATAAATTATAGAATAAGTGATAGAGGCACTCACAGTGAAAATGATGTCATTTCTTCACAGTTGAGCAGAACATATGTACAAGCCCTGTAATGTTCATCATCTTAAAGACATCATTCATAAACTCCATCAAAGCCAAGCTCTGGCTAATTAAAAACTGATAATTGATTGTCCATTTCATCATTAACATTCCCCTTGTTCTTTCCCATGTGGTTTTATTTTTATGGATATTCATATTCAAAATAATGAGAGCAGAAAAAAGAAATTTCTTCTTGAAAATAAGCTTAATCAATTGAGCCTTCAACTGATGCTTTGTTACATACTTTTTTCTTCAATTTCTGTATGCATCTCTCAAATGGATACATCCATCAAAACTGTACCAGACCTCCACATTTTTCTTCATGTGGAAAATGTAATATTAAATGTTCCATTGAGTCAAAGAAATCCGGTGAAAATATTTTTTCCAATTTATATATAATTACAAAACATCTTCTTCTAGTTTTCTTAGTGCATCATAGTCTGTTGTTTCCGCACAAATGTCTTTGAAAAAATATGATATGTCTATTATCGAATCCCAAATCCTAGAATTCAACAAACCTTGAATCCAATTGACATGAGTCATTCCATTATAACATGACAATCATGACTTTTTAATCCGGTAATATGACTATTATTAACACATCTTCCCAAATTATAAGCATAACCATCTGGAAGTCTCAAATCAACAATACACTAACAAAATAATATTTGAATCTCTTTGGAAAGTGTATAAAATGCTTTTGGATTCATTAAAATTTGTGATCTGACATTTTCAAACAGTTCAAGTTCTGATCACATGTAAATTTGGGTCATATCTAATCGTACCTTTACATTATATTTGGTTTTACCTAGTGTATCCAAAACTATATGAAATAAATTATCAAAACATTTCTTCTAAATATGAATGACAACCAACATATGGTGGACCAACAAATCAGACCAATATAGAAGATCCCAAAAAATTCTCTGTTTTATCCAATTGTGTTCTTTCCCAAAGTCATGAATTTTCTATTGGTTTATTATTAGTCCAAATGTGATGGGAGGTAATGAAAATACAACTAATTTTAACTATATACCTGAGATCATTTTTGGATGTCCATACCTTTCAATTGAACCTTTTTTAAAATGAGATTTGTTCCTCCGAAAAGGATGATCGGTTGGAAGAAATCTGCGATGACAGTCAAAATAGGGAGGTTTTTTCCATTGATGATTATAAATGTTTTTTTGTCTTTCATACAGTAAGGACATGATTTCAAACCACGTGTACTCCAGCCAGATAACATGCCATATGACAGGAAGTCAGTAACTGTCCACATTAATGCAGCTTTTAGTAGGAAATCTTGTTTCAAAACAACATTATATGTATTAACACCATTACTCCATAATGAATTTAATTCATTAATCAATGGTTTCATATAAACATCAATATTATTTTTTAGATGTCCTGGTATTAATAAGGTCAAAAAGATATAGGGCTCCTTCATCGACATCCATGGAGTTAAATTGTAAAGAGTTATAAAGACATGCCAACATGAATACGGACTATCATAAGAACCAAATGGATAGAAACTGTCAGTATAAAGACCCAATCACACGTTCCGAGCTTCTAAATTAAAAGATAGATGCACTTAGTAAAAATGTTTCCATGAATCACCATCAGATGGATGATTTAAACTTTTACCAGTTGAAATCTTGGGTTTTTTCTATGACATCATTGATGCTGTGTTCTGAGACATAAATAAACGCTGCAACCTGGGTGTAAGTGGGAAATACCTCAACTATTTTATAGGAATCAATCTAGACTTCCTCTGTTGAGATTCTTTATACCTTGATTTTCCACATGTGGGACAACTATCCAATGACTCATTTTCACCAGAATATAAGATGCACTCATTTGGACATGCAAGAATCTTATGATAACTAAGGCCCAGATTACGAACTAGCATCTTGCTCTCATAGTAATTTACAGGAAACACAATTTCTTCAACTAACAGTATTTTAACTAAAGAAAATATCTAATCAAAAAAGTTGTTTGAAATTCCATTATCTAATTTAATAGCCATAAAATTTTCAACCGCTTCTAATTTTCTTATCTTTCAACCACGATATAATTCATTCTCAGCAGACCTCAACAACTCATAAAATTCAAATGGTGCCAAATCAAGAGTTAAATCAATATCATCTTGAGTTTTATTTTATTGAATAGATGGACCTACAACATCATGTACTAAATTTTGAAACTGTGATAGATCTGGAATAAAATTATTAATATCTTATCTAGAACTACGTTCACCGTGTTGATACTAAAAAACTTAATCTGGTTGAAAACCCAAATGCAAGATATGTCCCCCAATGTTGTCAAATGTGTCAAATGTTCTCAGAGCACATTTTTTTACTAGGACACTTAATTGTGCCTTCTAAAAAAAATTATGGTTTTGATGATGTAAATGATAATAAAGCTTCAATACCCTCAATATATATAGGATTTAAACCAGAACTGTTTGGATTTATACACTAATTTATCCAAGCGTGATCATCTAATAATGATTTTTATTGACTTCCTTGTTCCATATTTTTCTACAAAATATAAATTTAATACTATTTTTGAATAATTTGAAATAAGAAAAATACTATCCAAAAAAATAAGATTAATAATTATAGCTACTTCTAACTAATTACCATTAATTATGGGCGACACAATTTCCAGTGGATTGGTGGCTACTCTTTTGTATGAGGACTCATTTACTTGCAACATTCTCACAGTGAAATCACAATGAAGAATCTTCTTAAAGGTACACATATCCATTCTCGTGTATACGAGAATGTATAAGTATACCTCTATAAAGATTCTTCATTTTGATTTGAGTGTGGGAAAGATGTAAGTAAATGAGGCGTGGGACAAAAGATCCCCCTTTTCGTCAATGAATCATCTTCTTGCAACTATCACCGCCTGAAAACATTATGAAAAAATGTGGTCCTACGAATGCATATCCAAACTCGTGCATATGAGATTGGATATCCATACATATAATCATATTTTTGATAATTTTTTGAGTCGGTGACAATTGAAAGGAGAAGAGTCATCGAGAAAAAGGAGTGCCACCAAACCACAAGAAATTGTTCCAAGTTCTTCCAATTTATTACAATTTTTTATAATTATTCCTAATTATTCCTAATTATTCCTAATTATTCCAAACTATTCCTAATTATTTCTAATTATCGCTAATTATTGCTAATTATTTCTAATTATTTCTAATCATTGCTAATTATTGCTAATTATTTCTAATTATTGCTAATCATTGCTAATTATTCCTAATTATTCCTAATTATTCCTAATTATTCCCAATTATTGCAAATTATTCATAATTATTGCTATTTATTCTGATTTATTCAGATTTATTCTTATTTATTCCTATTTATTCCTATTTATTACTATTTATTCCTATTTATTCCAATTTATTATTATTTATTCCTATTTATTACTAATTATTACTAATTATTACTATTTATTACTATTTATTATTATTTATTACTATTTATTACTAATTATTACTAATTATTACTAATTATTACTAATCATTGCTAATTATTACTTATTATTACTTATTATTACTAATTATTAATAATTATTAATAATTATTACTAATTGTTACTATTTATTACTATTCATTACTATTCATTACTATTTATTACTATTTATTACTATTTATTACGAATCATTACTAATTATTACTAATTATTACTAATTATTACTAATTATTACAAAATATTACAAAATATTACAAAATATTACAAAATATTACAAATTATTACAAATTATTACAAATTATTACCATTTATTACAATTTATTAATATTTATTACTATTCATTACTATTAATTACTATTCATTACTATTTATTAGTCAATGTTACTATTTATTACTATTTGTTACTCTTTATTACTTATTATTACTATTTATTACTATTTTGTACTAATTATTACTAATTATTACTAATTATTACTAATTATTACTAATTATTACTAATTATCACTAATTATTACTAATTATTACTAATTATTACTATTTAATATTATTTATTACTATTTATTACTATTTATTACTAATTATTACTAATTATTACAAATTATTCCTAATTCTTCCTAATTATTTCTTAATTATTACTAATTATTCTAATTATTACTAATTATTACTAATTATTACTAAATATTACTAATTATTACTAATCATTACTATTTATTACTAATTATTACTATTTATTACTAATTATTACTAATTATTACTAATTATTAATAATTATTACTAATTATAACCAATTTATTACTAATTTATTACCAATTTATTACTATTTATAAATAATTTATTACTAATTTATTAATAATTATTAGTATTTACTACTAATTATTAGTATTTATTTGTATTTATTACTAATTATTACTAATTATTATTAATTACTACTAATTATTAGTATTTATTACCAACTGTAAATATTTATTACTAATTATTAGTATTTATTTATATTTTTTACTAATTATTACTATTTTTTCCAAATTATTACTAACTACCGTTAATTATTACTAATTAGCGTTAATTACTATTAATTACTGTAAATTACAGCTACTAATTACTAATTACCGCTAATTATTTATATATATTACTGGTAATCTTTAATAATTATTAATCACAACTAATTAGAAATAATTAGTACTACTAATTTCAATTTATTATGACAAATAAATATTAAAGACAATACAATCTAAATCTAATTTAATTAAAACTAATTAACAATAATTAAAATTGATATAAAAAATGAAATAAATACTAAATTAAATAAAGCATAAATACCTTTAAACTTGATCTCTTATAAGTGTAGACTACTTCAAAACTTGTTCGTAATTTTTTTTACTCAGATAAATTTTAACTCTAAAATTAGAGTTTAGAGAGAGAGAAAGTAGAAATTGGGAGGAAGAATGAAAAAAATGGATGGAGGGTATATATAGGTTATATTATTTGCCACAATACTATTTGCGACGGGCATCCCATCGCAAATACCTTCGATCACATTATTTACTGTCGGCGATTAAAAGATTATTTTCGATGAGTCCCGTCGCAAATAGTGACTTGCCGACACACTATTTGCAACGGGGGCATATCCCTATCACAAATAGTATTTTCTGCCGCTGGGTATTTGTGATGGGGAGGCACCACCCATCGAAAATACACTTCCCGCGGTTTGGCGTGAAAACCGCGCCAAACCTTTTGCGACAGGACCCCTTATCCCATCGCAAATAATGAGTTATTTTGTGACGGGATAAGTTCCCTATTGCAAATAATCCGTCGCAAAAGGTCATTTTTCCTATAGTGGCCCTTCATCCACAACATCATTCAAATAATATACCATTTTCGCTTGCCATGATAAGATATACAGATCATGCAGTTCACAATCACCAACATCCATTAAGCGAGAGAAGTTCACAGAAGTAAATTGTAAGGAATCTCTTTTAACACCTTTGATAATATCGACCCAATTGCATTTGAATAAAACAACTGAAAAATGCCCATGGTAGTTTAATTCAATAATATCAGTAGGCTTTCCATAGTAGCCCACTTCAGCAAATGTAAATACACCACTATTCTGTGGTTTCAAACCCCCTTCTTGATCGACTGTACGAAATCTAAATCCATTCACATTGCAAGCGTCGAACTTTCTAACTTGTTTTAGAGGACCTCGATCAAAAAACTTCAAATATTCTAACAACTGTGCTCGAGTATCTGTATTCACGATCTAAGAAAAATACACATTATTAGATTTACAAAATATATGTATCAACCTAATATCCATATTTATTGCAATATTTATGAACTTACATGTCATGCAAACGATTCTACAAGCTCTTTATTAACAGCTTTCGTTATATCTTTCTCATTTCATGTTCGACCTCTCATTCGTCTCTATGTTTGTATCCTCAACTCTTCAATAAATAGATCTTCAATTTCACTGTTTAGCATCACATATCTATGTGCCTGTAATAATTCCATTTCTTTCAGTGTAACATTTGAGGTCCTCCCAACTGATCAACCAATAACAGGAAATATTTTTGATTTCCCATGTATTTGAGATTGAGTCGATGTGTCGTCAACATGTCCAACTCGATTAAATCTTGTCTCAATATCATCCAAGTATCTAGAACAAAAGGTAAGACACTCCTCTGCCAAATAGACTTCAGCAATAGAGCCTTCTGGTTGAGCTTTATTTCTCACGTATGATTTCAAATGCCCATGATATTTATGAAATAAAATAAACAAAAATAATTATGAATTTAATTAAGTGCCATGAATTTTTTACTTAACTGAAATGTAAGAACCCTGGTTTTTTTGAACGGGTCAAAATCCCGACCCTGTTTGAATTTTTGACTTGTTTCCGAGGAAACTGGATTAAATGGGCAGTTTCTGGAAATTTCCAGACTACACACCATGTACTTTAAGTACACGCCGTGTATGTCTAGGCGAGTGGCCGACCGTGTGCTCGCCGAGTACATGCCGTGTGGTGACCGTGTAGTAGTTTCTTACTACACGGCGTGTAGTTTTGAACACGCCGTGTAGACCCCCGACCGTGTGAAGCCATACATGGCGTGCAGGCTCTTGTCCGGGTAAGAACCAGGGACATGCCGTGTTCCCTTTGGACACGCCGTGTAGTCTAGCTGTGTATGAGGGATATACATGGCGTGTGGGTATGTCGGCGAGGAAGAGAAGAGGAACCCAGTACATGCCGTGTACCCAGAGTTACACGCCGTGTACCCAGAGGTACATGCCGTGTACTCATGTTGGCATGTTCGGAAAGTAAGTCAGCAGAATCAGCCATCTTTTAAACAGTTAAATGAAATATACACGACCTGTAGTCCTAAAGTACACGCCGTGTACTTTCTTTTTTTCTCTTAATTCGGGCAGTAGCCTCATTTTTGAGGCAGAACACCCTCCTCTTCCCGGATACGCGAACCAGGACGGCTGAACCCCATTTCTCCTCCCAATCGTCCATTCGAGACCCATTTTGATCGCCGATTAGTGCGTTGGAACCCCCTCGGTAAGGCCTCGATTCCTCTTTGGCCATTTTGTCTGATTTTCATTCTAGAACGAGTTATAGCCCTTTGAGAGTTTTTGAATCTTTTGTAGATTTACCGCGTTTTAGACCGAATTGGCGGGTGTTACCGGAGGAGTAGCATCGTGCGAGTCTCAGGTAGGTGGTGCATACCTCATTTTGTGTTTTCGTGGTTGTTTGGGTGATGCGGCTTCGACGCGTTTTCAGGTATTTTTGAGCGGGACCCGTTTTATCTTCTTTTCATACTGTATTGTTTATGGGATCTCTGGGATGCCTTTGGGTATGCCCAGTTACCAGTTTGCGTGAGCGGGGCCGGGTGAGGGGCTGTGGCTCATCGGGGCATTTTGGCCGGGGAATGCCAAAATGGTTTTAATTGCAATATTTTTATGTTAAACTGTTAGTTTAAATTATTTAAGCCTGTTATAATTATTGGAGGCATTTATGACCTCAGTGCTGGTATGGGACATCACCTGGTATAGAGAAATTCAACTATTTAGTTGTTTTGCTGGTTTATGTTTTTTCTGTTTAAACATGTTATATATGCAATTGCTGGATTGCATCTGCTGGACCACTTTGGGTTGTGTTGGGCTTGGCCCGGTTACGTTTGAGTGATGCTGATCACAGGTTGGGGCTTTGCCCGGGTTACTTAGGGTGGTTTTGACCACGGGATTGGGCGTCATGGACATCGGTTTGAGGCAGTACGACTGTCAGGTTGGGCATGGCCCAGAATACTAGGGTGGCGATGCCATCGGACTTGAGTGACATGGTCGCAGGGACACGAGGTGTCAGATGTTTTGGTGGCTTAAGAATATTTTGGTGATTACCGCTCACCGGGACGTTGAGTAGTGTGCACACAGAGATACTCCGTGATGAGGTGGTTTTGACCACTCGTGTGGGTAGAGGCCCCCATAGTTGCAGTTAAGTATTTTTGGTTGGGGGTGCTTGCCGTAGAAAGCCACGTGGGAGGTGAGGAGCCTTCAGGAAATGGGTGTGCCTTCGAGACGTTGGTACTTGAGACACGAGGTGTCAGGAGGCACTTGGTGCCAGGTTACTATTTGAGGTGTGCCTTCGGGATGTCGGTACTTGAGACACGAGGTGTCAGGAGGCACATGGTACCGGGTTTCTATTTGTGGGCGTGCCTTCGGGATGTCGGTACTTGAGACACGAGGTGTCAAGAGGCACTTGGTGCTTGGTTACTATTTGGGGCGTGCCTTCGGGACGTCGGTACTTGAGACACGAAGTGTCAGGTGGCACACGGTGCCGGGTTACACGACAGAGATTCCGGCGTTGGCCGAAGCAGGTGACACTCCATGGTGGCTGTTGAGCACCAGTGGAGTTTGTATTTATTTTTGCATTGTACTGATTACTGCTTTCCTAGTAAATGCATGACTGCTTAAACACATATATTTGGTATGCACCGTTGGGTGGTATCCTACTGAGATTTGTTTCACACCCTGCACGGGCCCTTCGGGACGTGTGCATACTTCATGGATTTATGTGCAGGAAATGGGCCAACTTGAGGAGCTGAGTTACATTAGTTGTTGTAAGTAGATGGTACATACCTTGAGGTCATGCCTAGCTGGGGTTTACTTGTTGTGTTTACTTTTCTATATCAGCATGCTTACTTGTTGTAACTACTGTTGGTTAGTCATTGGAGCCCTTTTGTCTATTGACCTACTTTGGATGTATGTTTTACTGTTCAGTAGTAGTTACATGTTATAAGCAAGCTGTTGTGTTTATTTCCGCTTCTGTTGTTATAATTATTGCTTCCGCTGTTTGTTGATATTGGATATGTTTCCGCTATGCGGGTCTGGTTCGAGTCTGCTGAGTCTTTCCTTCCGCTACATCTTTACTGTTATACTTGGACCAGTACCATTACTATGATCCTCCGAGAGGGTATAGCCTCCCCACTATACCTATCAGACCCTCGCTGCTAGTCGGAAGCCTTTGGCGTTTAGGGGAGGTGTGCCTAAGGTAGTGACACCCGACCCACTCGGCACTGTTCGGGTGGCTGGCCGGGTCTGGGACGTTACAAAGTGGTATCAGAGGAGTTCTTGAAAAGGATTTAGTAGCAGTGTTTTTCTGGATACTAATGAGATTGAGACTTTTCTTTTTATTTATGCTGGTTTTACTATTTGGGATATGGTAGACTGGAGATAATTTGTGGTTACTGGGACTGGGGTTTTTAGCTTGTGCTTGGGTGCCTGCAGCCCCAGGTATGAGGGATGGACCTAGTTGCCATGGGTGGGAATTGCTGTTTTTTTGCTCAGATTACAGTTTATACGATTTCCACCTCGGTGGCTCACTTGGTGTGTGATGTTCTGCATTGTAATATGTGACCCTTGAACTGGTGTGGTAAGGGATAATTGGACCGTGGCCCGGTATGGAAAGGATTGTTGCTTGGATTTTTATAGGCACATTTATAGGGTATTTCAATTTCATAATTGCACGTATGCTTTGTGAAGTGATAATACCATGTGAATAAAATAAAACAATTGTCATGCTTTACCTGCTTTGAAATGTGAATTGGTGAAATTCCTGATAGAATTTTTAGTTGTGCAAATGTATATGCCATGCTTTATATTTTGTAGAATTGCATGCTGTAGGATTTTGGGTCTGAATCTTATGAGAGCAGGCATATACTATGACGGAGGCAGTGTAACTGTTAGGATTGGACGACTCGGTCGTCGGTTTGAGGCAATGTGAGTTGTCGGGATGGGCATGGCCTGAGGTACTTTTGATACTTGGCTCTGTTGAGTGAGTAAGGAGGCCATGGGGCCAGGATGCCGTGGGGCATGGGTTGCGGGAGGGGGAGTAAGGGTAGTTGTTATGCACTGCCTTTTAATGCTTTCCTTATCTGCGTAGAATATATTGTTATATATATATATATATATGGGATGTCAGACCATTTATGGTATTAAGAGGGTTACTCCTTCATGGATCGATGGAGCCTTAGGAAGGAGATGGTACAGTGCCGCAGGATCAGGGTCAGAATTCGGTACAAGCAGAGCACGATCCGTAGGTACAGGCTCAAGGACAGGATCAAGTTCAGGATCCAGTGCAGGTAGGACAGCAGTCGGGTTTGGCATCGTTCGGGCCGTGGCTCGACGAGCAGCTCCGGGCGAGCCTGGTACGCATCTTGCAGGGGATTGGCAGTGGAGTTCAGGGTGCAGAGACTTCTATGGCGTATCTGATGCGGGAGTTCCAGTCGCAACACCCACCACTTTTTCAAGGAGAGGGTGTTCCGCAGGCGGCTGAGAACTGGATAAAGAGTATGCAGATGATATTCGAATAGCTCGAGACGCCTCCAGGGAAGAGGGTCAAGCTGGAAACGTACATGCTGAGAATACCGGTGAAGCATTGGTGGGACGTACAGGTTCAGGCTCGTAGACATGAGGGATTGGCATGGAAGGACTTCGAGGGCAGGTTCTTTGAGCACTTCTACCCGGAGACACTGAGGGCAGAGAGATGTCGAAAGTTCTTGAGTCTTCAGAAGGGGACATGTCCATCATGGACTACGCAGCTACTTTCACAGAGTTCTCTCGCTTTTCACCTGATATGGTGAGCGATGATGCAGATAGGGTGAGACGCTTCGAGGATGGCTTGCGACACGCCATTCGGGTCCAGGTGAACATTTTCCGATTGGGTTCTTTCTCCGAGGCAGTGAATCAGGCGCTTATAGCTGAGGGCAACGAGAGGAAGAAATGTCGCTTGGGCAGGACGACGACTTCAGCTGACGGTTCAGACAGCAGGAAGTGAGGATGAGATGAGTTTCAGTAGGGCAGTCAGACCAGGGATTCAGCTAGACCACGTCGTGGGAGTTCTTCTGTGATTTTCTTCTAGTGTGGACAGCTGAGACATGTTCGGGCACAGTGCGATAGGCCTTCGAAGGAGTGCCGGGCATGTGGATAGGATGAGCATCTGGAGAGGTTTTGTAGTAAGCCATCTCAGATAGCCGGCAGGCAGGGACCAGGACAGACTTCAGCGTCTGGAGTTGGTTCAGGTTCGGTACCCGGAGAGGGTAGTCGAGGTTCAACTGTGCATGGAGGCCATGACAGAGACAGTGGGACCCAACTCAGGGGTCAGTGGCCGGTGACTGGAGCAGCACCGCAGGGAGGTCAGGCATCAGGCAGCCGTGTTTCAGGACAGGTGCACGCCGTGGAGCTGCCAGAGGCTGAGCAGGCCAGTGAGTCGATGATAGTTAGAGGTACACCGCGGTGTGACTGTGATCTCCATGTTTCCTTTTTGGCATGACCTGTCGAATTATGTCTGTTTTGAGTGCACGAGGTGCATAGCATCTTTGTGGACTGACTAGATGCTAGTCAGTGGGTTGACACCATCTCGGGTGCATGATATATATATATATATATATATATATATATATGTATGAGGTGTCGTGGGCATTGGGGCATCGTGGATGCGGGTTATATGAGGTTTCGTGGGCATCGGGGCATCGTGGATGCAGGTTACTTGAGGTTCTAGGCACCAGGACCTCATACAGGCGGACACTGATGCGGTGCGTGATACTTTGGGTGTCGGAAGCGACACAGGAGCATCAATGAGGTCCAGGGGTGATGATGCATCACGAGAGGATTTTGCTTCCGGAAAACAGGTTAGTAAACCCTGTTTGTTTTACATTTTGTTGGGTTGAGACCGGGTAAGGAAATTCCTAAGGTGGGGAGCCCCCTTGAGGAATTTGGCCAGAACCTTTGAGATCGGGGTAGTCCAGGTAGTTTAACTGGGATGGGCGTGTTCGGTGCCATCTCCTGGTTTCGTTTGGTAGCTCGGGGACGAGCTACGTTAAGGTGGGGAGTTTGTAAGAACCCAGGTTTTTTAGAACGGGTCAAAATCCAGACCTTGTTTGAATTTTTGACTTGTTTCCAAGGAAACTGGATTAAATGGGCAGTTTCTGGAAATTTCCAGACTACACGCCCTGTACTTTAAGTACACGCCGTGTATGTCTAGGCGAGTGGCCATCCGTGTTCTCACCGAGTACTTGCTGTGTGGAGACCATGCAGTAGTTTCTTACTACACGACGTGTAGTTTTGAACACGCTGTGTAGACCCCCGACTGTGTGAAGCCATACATGGCGTGTAGGCTCTTGGCTGGGTAAGAACCAGGGACATTCCATGTTCCATTTGGACACGCCGTGTAGTCTAGCCGTGTATGAGGGATATACATGGCGTGTGGGTATGTCAGCAAGGAAGAGAAGAGGAACCCAGTACACGTCGTGTACCTAGAGGTACAAGCCGTGTACTCATGTCTGCAGGTTCGGAAAGTAAGTCGGCAGAATCAGCCGTCTTTTGAACAGTTAAATGAAATATACACGGCGTGTAGTCCTAAAGTACACGCCGTGTACTTTATTTTTTTCGCTTAATTTGGGCAGTAGCCTCGTTTTTGAGGCAGAACACCCCTCCTCCACCCGAATATGTGAACCAGGCCGACCGAACCCCATTTCTCCTCCCGATCGTCCGTCCGAGACCCGTTTTGATCGCCGATTAGTGCGTTGGAACCCCCTCGGTAAGGCCTCGATTCCACTTTGGCCGTTTTGTCTGATTTTCTTTCTAGAATGAGTTATAACCCTTTGAGCAGTTTTGAATCGTTTGTAGATTTACCGCGTTTTAGACCGAATTAGCGGGTGTTACTGGAGGAGTACATCGTGCGAGTCTCTGGTAGGTGGTGCATACCTCATTTTGTGTTTTCGTGGTTGTTTGGGTGACGCGGCTTCGGCGCGTTTTCAGTTATTTTTGAGCGGGACCCGTTTTATCTGCTTTTCATACTGTATTGTTTATGGGACCTCTAGGACGACTTTGGGTATGCCCGGTTACTATTTTGCGTGAGCGGGTCCGAGTGAGGGGTCATGGCTAATCGGGTCATTTTGGCCAGGGAATGCCAAAATGGTTTTTATTGCAATATTATTATGTTAAACTGTTAGTTTAAATTATTTAATCCTGTTATAATTATTGGAGGCATTTAAGACCTCAGTGCTAGTATGGGACAACACCTGGTATAGTGAAATTCAACTGTTTAGTTGTTTTGTTGGTTTATGTTTTTTCTGTTTAAACATGTTATATATGAAATTGCGGGATTGCATCTGCTGGACCCCTTTGGGTTGTGTTGGGCTTGGCTCGGTTACGTTTGAGTGATGATGATCACAGGTTGGGGCTTCGCCCGGGTTACTTTGGGTAGTTTTGACCACGGGATTGGGCGTTATGGACATCGGTTTGAGGCAGTACGAATGTCAGGTTGGGCATGGCCCGATATACTAGGGTGGCGATGCCATCAGACTTGAGCGACATGGTCGCAGGGACACGGGGTGTCATATGTTTTGGTGGCTTAGGACTATTTTTGTGATTACCGCTCACCGGGACTTTGAGTAGTGTGCACACAAAGATACTCCATGATGAGGTGGTTTTGACCACTCGTGTTGGTAGAGGCCCCCATAGTTGCAGTTAGGTATTTTTCTTTGGGGGTGCTTGCCGTAGAAAGATCCGTGGGAGGTGAGGAGCCTTCAGGAAATGGGCGTGCCTTCGGGACGTCGGTACTTGAGACACGAGGTGTCAGGAGGCACTTGGTGTCGGGTTACTATTTGGGGTGTGCCTTCGAGACGTCGGTACTTGAGACACGAGCTGTCAGGAGGCACATGGTGCCGAGTTACTATTAGTGGGCGTGCCTTCGATATGTCGGTACTTGAGACACGAGGTGTTAGGATGCACTTGGTACCGGGTTACTATTTGGGGCGTGCCTTCGGGACGTCGGTACTTGAGAGACGAAGTGTCAGGTGGCACATAGTGCCGGGTTACACGACAGAGATTCCAGTGCTGGCCGAAGTAGGTGACACTCCATGGTGGCTGTTGAGCACCAGTGGAGTTTGTATTTATTTTTTCATTGTATTGATTACTGCTTTCCTGGTAAATGCATGACTGCTTAAACACATATATTTGGTACGCACCGTTGGGTGGTATCCTACTAAGATTTGTTTCACACCCTGCACGGGCCCTTCGGGACGTGTGCATACTTCATGGATTTACGTGCAGTAAAGGGGCCAGCTTCAGGAGCTGGGTTACGTTAGTTGTTGCATGGAGATGGTACAGACCTTGAGTTCATGCCCAGCTGGGGTTTACTTGTTGTGTTTACTTTTCTATATCAGCATGCTTACTTGTTGTAGCTACTTTTGGTTAGCCATTGGTGCCCTTTTGTCTATTAACCTTCTTTGGATGCATGTTTTACTGTTCAGTTGTAGTTACATGTTATCAGCATGCTGTTGTGTTTATTTCCACTACTGTTGTTATAATTATTGCTTCCACTGTTTGTTGGTATTGGATATGTTTCCGCTATACGGGTCTGGTTCGAGTCTGCTGAGTCTTTCCTTCCACTGCATATTTACTGTTATACTTGGACTAGTACCCTTAATATGATCCTCCGAGAGGGTATAGACTCCCCACTATACCTATCATACCTTCGCTGCTAGTCGGCAGCCTTTGGCGTTCAGGGGAGGTACGCCTAAGGTAGTGACACCCGACCCGCTCAGCACTGTTCGTGTGGCTGGCCGGGTCTGGGACGTTACATGAAAAACATATAAATAAAGTACCTCTCAATTGGATACATCCATCGATAATGTACGGGGCCTCCTAATTTAGATTCCTCAACCAAATGCACAGTTTAATGCATCATGATAGTAAAAAACAACGGATGAAAGATCATCTCCATTACACAACGTGTCAATACAAACCTCTCCCGAAGGTCGTCAAGATCAAATGGATGTAGATATTTCTCACATAGTTGTCTAAAAATTGTGCAGAATTAGAGTACAACAACAGTAACTTTTTCAGGTAATAATGTACGCAATTCCAATGGTAGTAACTACTGTAAAAAAATATGTGAATCACGACTTTTCAATCCATGTAACCTACGATTATTTAAGTCAACACACCTAGATATGTTCTTTGAATACCCATCAGATACTTTCACATGCTTTAAAATTCGAAGGAATGTATCTTTATCCCTATTTTTCATTGAAAAAATTGTCGGAGCATACATTTAATTCTCATCTGGCCAGAGATCACATTTTATGTTCATTACTTGTATGTCTCTACGATCATTGAAACGATCCTTCAAATTTCCATGATCATTAAGCAATGTGAAGATCAAATTTTCACAACCATTCTTCTCAATATTAATCATATCAAGATTATGCCACAACAAATTAAATTCCCAATACATAAGTTTGAAGAATATACTTTTTTTCTTCCATTGCTGCGCTCCGATTTCACTTGACGACGCACTTCGAACTCGTTTCCTACTTTCATTCAAATTATGAACCTTCCCAAAGTTTGTTTCAACATTTCCAAGTTGTAACAATATTTCATAACTAGTTAACAACTTTAGAGGTGGTCTACGATCAATGAAACCATTAAATTTTGATCTGTTTAGCTGAAATCTATGAGATGTATTGAGAAATCTTCGATGGAACAAAAATAACCATTTTCTACTGTGAGGTAGCTGTGTGGGCTCAAAATAAAAGTTACAAACATGAAAATACAAACCTGTGTAAGTGTTCCAACCATATAAATTCCCAAGTCTAGGGAAGTCACTAATGGTCCACTTTAAAGAAGAATGCATTTTGAACATTGTTTTAGAAGAAGCATCATATGTCTCAACACTGTTGCTCTATAACTTCTATAATTCTTCAATTAAAGGATAAAAGTATACATAAATATCATTTTTAGGCATTTGGTTTCTAGTAATAATCATAGAAAATATAAAAGACATTTGTTGCATACATATCCATGGAGGCAGATTATAAGGGTTCAAAACAACTGGCCAAATGCTATAACTAGTACTCAAAGTCCCAAATGGGTTGAATCCATCGACAACTAATCCAAATAGAATATTCCTAGGATCAGCTGAGAAATCTGGATATAATGAATCAAATTTCTTCCATGATTGTGAATCTCATGGATGTCGCATTAACCCATTATTGTTATTATCTACAGAATTCCACTTCATGTGTTCGATAGTTTTCGATGACATGAATAATCTTTGCAATCGAGGCTTTAAAGAAAAGTAATGCAAAACCTTTGAAGGTGTGTTCCTTTTCTTCTTATTCATGGTAGTATGTTGATCCAGACTTACAACATTACCCATTTACTGCCATCTAGAAGAAGAACATTTTTTTTCAATCCTGTCTACTTGAATCCTCTCACCAATAAAGCATACAATCATTGGGGAACACATGTATTTGTATAATTCAGACCAATCGTGTTAATAATTTTTTTATATCATACAAAGAATCTAGGATGTTTGCTTTAAGAAATACATCACACAACAATTACAATATCATAGACATTTATTTATTTGTAATTCCACATAGACATTTGATATGGTACAACTTCAATAGAAAAGAAAGTTTTGAATATTTCAAACATCCACTATACAACTCTTGATTTCCATCATCAACTAAACCATGAAACATATTTTCCTCAGTGAATTTTTCTCTTACATTATTCACCACAGAATCAAGATAAGGATCCAATGATATGTTATAATCTTGATTTGGTTGTCCTATACTCTCAAAAACATCACTTGTCAAGTTGCAATTTGTATCACCCTCATCTAGTTGTTCTGATATGTTTTGATATTGATGGTGGGGTATTGCAATTCCGAATTCACCATTTATAAGGTTTTTCATTTCATTTTTTATTTTAGTTGAAGTTGGGAGCTCATTCTGTGGATTGACATCAGCGCTCAACCTTTCTGCAACGTTTGATTCTCCATGCCAAACCCAACACAAATATTGAGCAGGGAATTGATTCAATATTAAATGTTCATAAACTTCATCTATCTTCAACCATCTTCTAAATTTACATTTAGGACATGGACACCTTATTCTCCCTTCAATGGATCGAATATAAATTGAAAAATCTAAAAACTCCTCCAAACCCTTAGCATACTGAGGTGTATTCCTTAGTAATGTGATCCAGCTTTTATCCATTTATATCACAATGTGTCTATACAATATAAAAAAAAATTAAAACACATAACTATTACTAAATAGGGGAAGAGATTCATATATACTAGTTGAAAAAATATATAAATATGTTAAATAAGGTTTTCCTTTATAAATATATATGGTAAATAATGAACCCACCCACTAGAAAAACAAAGCATACAAATTAAAAAAGATCTATAAAAGAATAAATAGATAATAAAAAACAAACCATACTATAAGAAATGAACTATATACTACATGTCGGGAAATGAATACATCAGTAGTAGATCATATATATCAGAAACCAAAATTCCAAAAGACAAAAATAAGAAAAACCTTGAAGATGGTCCCAAGTCCAATCCTATTCCCAAACTCCCATGATTTTTCCTAGTAATCCAATCATCAAGCATTGAGCCTTGCCCAAACCCAAGCCTACAATCAAGTAGCATCAACTTGGGTACTAAGTTCCATGTTATCCCGAGAAAGGTGTGACTATAATTAAATAGTCCACCACCAATGATATCTCTAAATGTAACTAGACTAGTAATATACATGTAGAAGTGGTACAAATAAAAAAATTAATAATTTAATTAAAAGGAAGTAAATAACCACTAATTCTTGGGCTCTGTGATGACACCTGAGAAGCTAATGAAAAAAATATCTCCTATGAAAGAAAATGTAATGAATATATGGATGAAATACATTTCACTGATGATAATAATATTGCATGCATTATCGATCACACTAATGATAAAAAATACATAGAATAAACCAATGACATTGCTGAAACCAAGAGTATATATGATGAAAATGTCACTAAAAACATTGATGCATTAGATGACATCAAAGAAATAGATAGCACCAATTAAATGGATTACATGAATTACATGGTTATGAAAAACAACACTAACAATGTTGATGATTCCAAGAACAACAATAATTACAATGATTGTGGTGATGTAGTAAAAACCTTTGATGATGAAGACTGCAATTAACTAAAGAACCTAGGAAAAAATGATGTTAATGAAAAAACTAATAACCACAATGACACTAAATACATAGATCATACCAATAAAATTGATGAAATGGACCATACCAATGAAAATTATAACATAAATATTTTCAATGATGCCAATGAAATTGAATACATCTATGAGATAAACAATATCAATGACACCTATGAGATGAACCATACTGTATAAAATCTTGAAACAAATAAAACATAGGAAACCAATGACTCTAAAGAAATTGAGAACAAATATCACATTGATGACACTTATTACCATGAGTACATCAACACAACCAAATATGATAATGAATGTGAAAACACTGATGAAATCAATTATGTTGGTGACTATAATGAAACCATAAATTCTAGAAAAACTAATGAACCCAATGAGACTAGAGACACTGATGATATTGATGAGATAGAAGAGTCCAATTACATTTCCATCAGTTATGAACCCAATAACAATGATGACATGGGTGACATTCAGGACACTGATTACATTGATGATATAACGATAGTAACCAAGATAAAAATATAGTTTTACCTAATGAAACATAAATCATAAATGACATGGGTGACACTAACAACCCTAACAAATCTTATAACATTATTGAAACTGATGATGTTGATGACATAAATTACACTAACAATAATTATAAAACTAATGATATGGATGACCCAAACTGATGATATATTTTTACCATGTCGAGGGCTTCAGGGGGTCGCTGGGGTCGCGGGGGTTGCTGGGGTTGCGGGCTCCTAGGGCTTCGGGGGGTTGTGGGGTCACGATTGGCGGTGAGGCGTGGTGAGGGGTGGCGGGGTGCAGTGAGGGATTTGGGGGGTCACCAGGGTCATGGGGGTTTCCGGGGTCGTGGGCTCCTAGGGATTGGGGGGGGGGGGGGTTGCGGGGGTCGTGATGGGCGGTGAGGGGCGGAGAGGCACAGTGAGGGGGTCAGGGGTTGCCGGGGTCATGCGATTCGTTAGGGTCCTTGGGTTTTGGAGGGTCGTGGGGGTCGGGGTGGGGGGGGGGGGGGTCGGGGTGGGGGGGGGGGGGTCGGGGGTGTCAGGGGAGTCCGGGGAGTTAGGGGGATAAGTTTCTTTGTTGTAAAAAAATCATGTTTCGCGGAAGTTTATTAAAAACTTCCACTAATTTATTTAAAAAAAATTCAGCAGCGGTTTATAAAACCACCTATAAAAAACCGCTGCAAAAGGCTAATAATGTTGTAGTGACTGGAGAAGGAGAATCAATAAAGGATTTCATGTCAATGGGAATTCATGAACTTTCCTCAAATATCAACCTATTGGAAGTCAAGAACTCAAATCCAAACAATTGGATCTATTTGGTTTTACACATAAAGGACAAACATAGTGGATGATCTGATCAACATATCCATTGAGACATGGCTCCTTATTTGACATTTCATCACAAAATAGTGATTCCCCCTCCTACATATGAGCTAGATCTACATATGGAAATTATTCATAGGGTTCTTTATCCATGAACCTATGCTCCTTATACATGAGATCTATCTTCATAATAGTATATTTTAGAACTACATGTGGATTGATTCCCATCCTCATGGGATAATTAGAGTCATCCAAGTATTTTACTTTTGATCCATCCACAAGTTTCTCTCCACCCAAACCCTATTTCATTTTGGAATTCACATACATTCCAATGTTAAGGTATCTATGCCCCATGCTGAAGCTACTTCCCATATTTGATTCATCCGAGAAGCTGTGGTTAGATATATCATCTGAATAATCACTTGAGAGCTCCTCGATCATACTGGGATATGGCCTCTCAAGGAGTTCAGGGAAATGATCATCAGATATTCAGATATGATGAAAATTAATTTACTTTTACCTTGGAATAAGATTCTTTTGTTCCAAAGAATCTCATTCTGGGGGGTGTCATTTTGTTGGAACTGATATTCGTGCATGTCCCACTTCGCCGACCAAGCCCAAAGGAGTCTGCCCAGGCCGACGAGTGGATTACTGGGGGAGCATAGATCCCGCAAGGAATAGGTCGGGTAGTGTATAGGTCCTGATATATGAAATCTTGCAGGCACACATGCGCATGGGTGGGCTGAGGCCCAATGGGTGGAGAATGATGAAGATGGTATGGGTGTCGACCTCATTGCCCGCACGAAGAAGTAGCTGCCATCAAATAACTTTTATAAAAGAAGGTGCCAGAATTCAATACAGGACACATATTTTTTCATGGGATCAAATCAGGGTTGTCCAATCATGGTGCCCAACGATCCGCACTGTCCGATTGTATCCACTGCTGATCCTATCCATCCGCTCAATCCCATGGATCGTAAGTTGGAATCCAGGCGAACTCGCACACCGTGTGACCTTCATCTTCAACCTTTGGACACCCTAGTTCGATGCACACCCGACACTCACCCCTTGTTGCTGACACCTCTCTGGCATGAAGCAATCATCTGAAGCCACTGAAATCCCCACTGGTATCCCGCAAGACCCCCCGATATCATTAGAATCTGTTGCATGGTCGTTCCAGGATCATGCGACCAAGCCGAGGACGATAGGGAGAATCCACTGTAAGACCTTCCAGCGGCTAATTTAGGCCGGAGGGTTTTTTTTTTTTTTTTTTTTTTGTTTAATGGGTTAGGGTTTTTTTTATTTTGGTAAATGGGTTTGTTCAGCGCCACTTCAAGTGGCGCTGAACAAAATTGGATCAAAGCGCCACTTGAAGTGGCGCTTTGACCCCACACCACCCCCAACCCCCATTTATATATATATATATATATATATATATATATATATATATATAAAATTATATATTTATAAATATAAGAAATTTATTTATTTATAATAAATACATGAATAAATAAATTATAATAAATTATATTTTTTATAATAAATTTATTTATTTATATTTATTATAAATATAACACATATATTAATTATAATATATTAATTATAATTATATATTTATTCTATTTATAACTATACATTTATTATAATTCTATATTTATTATATTTATAATTATGTAATTATTATAATTAAAATTATGGAATTATAATAAATTTATAATGATAAAAATAATAACTATAATAAATATATAATTATGATAAATATATAATAGTACTAAATAAATAAATATAATAAATATACAATTATAATAATTAGAGAAATATAAATATAATAAATACAAAAATATAATAATTATATAATTATAGTAAATATTAATTATAATAAATATTTAATTATAATAAATGTATAATAAAATAAATATAATAAATATAATAAATATATAATAATATTTATTATTAATTATACATTTATTTAATAAATGTATACATTATTAAATGTATTGTATTTATTAAATAAATGTATATTTATTAAATGTATACATTATATTTAATAAATGTATTGTATTTATAATAAATTTATATTATATTTATCAAAAACATTTATTTAAATATAATGTATTTGTAATAAATGTATATTTAATAAATGTATATTTATATTTAATAAATGTATTGTATTTATAATAAATTTATATTATATTTATCAAATACATTTATTTAAATATATTGTATTTGTAATAAATGTATATTTAATAAATGTATTATATTTATTAAATACACTTATTATAATAAATGTATTATAATAAATGTATATTTATTATATGTATTGTATTTATAACAAAAGTATATTTATTAAATGTATTATATTGTATTTATAATAAATGTATATTTATTAAATGTATTATATTTATTAAATACAATTATTAAATGTATTGTATTTATAATAAATGTATATTTATTAAATATATTTATAAATATAGTTCATTTATTAAATAAATGTATTTAGTAAGTGTATTTTATAAATGCATTATAATAAATGTATTTAATAAATTTATTTTTTATAATAAATGTATATTTATTAAATGTATTTCAATACATTTATTATTATATTTATAAATGTAATACAATTATTATAAATATACATTTATTAAATATATTTATAAATACAATACATTTTATAAATATATATTTATTAATTTATATTTATAATAAATGTATTATATTCATGAATATTTATTTATAAATAAATTTAAATTATATTCATATAATTATATTTATTTATAATTATAATTATAAATATATTCATTAATATAAATATATATTAATGAATAATGAATATATTTATAAATAAATATAATTATATGATTATATATATATATAAACATTATGAAATATTAAATAATTATTATAATTGCATAATTATTATAATCATATATTTATTATATTTATAATTATATATTTATTATATTTTTAATCATATATTTATTATAATCTTATATTTACAATAATTACATATGTATTATAATTATATATTAAATATATATTTGTAATAAATATATTATAATTATGCATTTATTATATTTATTATTATGTATTTATTATATTTTTAATCATGTATTTATTATAATCTTATATTTACAATAATTACATATGTATTATAATTATATATTAAATATATATTTGTAATAAATATATTATAATTATGCATTTATTATATTTATTATTATGTATTTATTACAATTATATATTTATTTCAATTATATATTTATTGTGATTATATAATTATTATATTTTTAATTATATATTTATTATATTTATATATTTATTATGATTAGATATTTATTATAATTAGATATTTATTATAATTATATATTAATTATAATTATGGATTTGTTATATTTATAATTATTATATTTATATATTTATTTTATTATACTTTTATTATAAATAAATACATATTTATTAATTTGATAAATAAATTTATTAAATATATTGATATATTTATATATAACTATATAAATATATATTTATAATTGTATAATTATATTTATATTTATATGTATAATTATAAATAATCTCACATTTTTAAATTTACATTTATAAAAATATTTTTAAAATTGTAATTATTTATTATTAAATGTAATTATATATATATATATATATATAATTATAATATATTATAATAAATATAATAAATATAAATAATTTTAATAATGTTTATTTATATATATATATATATATATAAATTTATAAATAAATTTAATATGGTTTATTTATGTATTTAAATAATTATATATAAATTTATAAATTTATAAATAATTATATATAAATAAACCTTATATTTAAAATTTATAAATTTATATTTAAATAAACATTATTAAAATTATTTATCTTTATATAAATAAACTTTATTAAATATTATATAATTATTATAATTACATATTTATTATAATTATGTAATTACTCTAATCATATATTCATTATATTTATAACTATATATTTATTATATTTTAATTATATATTAATTATTATAATCATATCTTTATATATATAAACCTTATTAATTATATATATATATATAATAGGAATATATTTACAATAATTATATATTTACAATAATTATATAATTACAATAATTATATAACTACAATAATTATATATTTATAATAATTATGTAATTACACTAATTATATATTTATTATAATTATAACAATTATATAATTTTTAATAATTATAACAATTATATATTTATATATTTATTATATTTATAATTATATATTTATTAAAATTATTTAATAATTATAAGTGTATATTTATTATATTTATAATTATAGAATTATTGTAATTATAATTGTATATTTATTATAATTATATAATTATTATATTTACAATTATAAATATACAATTATTATATTTATAGTTATTTAATTATTGTAATTATAGAATTATTATAATTTTATATTTATTATAATTATATATTTATTATAATTATATATTTATTATAATTATATAATTGTTATAATTATAATAAACATTATTATAAATTTATTGTATTTATTTTAGTTATTATATTTATTATAAATATATTTATTATAATTATAATTATAATAAATAATATATATATATATATATATATATATATATATAAGGGTTGGGGAGGGGTTGCCTGGGTTTTGGAAACCAAAACCCAAGAGCGCCAATTCATTTGGCGCTCTAGGGTAAAAGTGGTCTAGCGCCAATTCATTTGGCGCTAGACACACCCATTTATCAAAATAAAAAAAAACAGACCCATTAAATTAAAAAAAAAAAACCCCCTAGCGTAAATTTGCCCCTTCCAGCCTTCTGAGATCATCTCTGAATGAACTATAAGCCATCTCATGATCAAATTTGATCATGAAATTGAGACGAAGACAACCCACGGGTTGTCGCGAGTCGTTTTACGACCGCATACCCCTTCCTCCTCCATGTGTTTTTCATCTGATTTATTTCGGATTTCTACAGGATCATGCGATGCCTTCTCAAGTAAAGGAAATGCGATGCAATGAAAATACGTCCCTAATCCCATAAAAAAGAGCATAAGGGTCGGCCTCACGCAGCCTAAATACACCCCTCACCTCCTAAAAAGTGAAGGCTAGGGGGAGAGGGGAGAGAGCTCCAAAATACAAGGGGCAGTGGAGAGGAAAACACTGAAGGAATAAAGCCACTGGCTGTGGCCGTCAGGGATCACCTCCAAGTAATGAAGATAGGTCCCTCGTGAGGGAATCTATGATATTTTCTTTAAATTCATTTTTAATTTTTTTTTTGAAAAACCTCATATGTCATTTAAAAAAAAGGTTACAAAGGCGGCATCACCGATGCCGCCTATGTGTTGGTTCTCAAAGCCGCCTTTGCTACCCCACGCCGCCTTTGAAATGAATCGATGACATGGAAAAGACGGTCGGGGGAGGATGCCTTGGCCTGAACTCCATATAAAAGGGCGGCCCCCCTCTATTCACTTGATCCTTGCCTTCATCTCTCTTAAATTCTCCCTCTCTCTAAAAAATTCATTTTATGTGCGGGTTTTTATGAAGCTTCATTTAGAGGTATGTTTCTTTATTTAATTTAATTTTTTTTATTTAATTTATTTTTTTTAGTTTTAAATATTTCATTTTTAAGTAGTTTAGGTAGTTCTTAATACTTGGTTATTTAGTTTCTGTAATTAGTTATATATAGTTTGAAATAATTATTGTTAGTAGTATAGATTAAGTATAGATTAACTTAGGATTAAGTATTTTGAAATTCTGGTAGCTTAAAGATTATGTGGTTATCTAAGCAATTAAATTCCTATCTGGATACAAATAAGTGGATGCGGCTCTGACACAGATGTGCCTAGGGGTAAAACCTGAAAACACCACTTTGAGCTAGACTCGAACGAGAACAGATGCACGATAACGAGCCTTGCTGCACTTCTGGTTTGACACTCCCAGGGGATATGCTTGAGATGATTCATATTTTCTTTATAAACTACTAATATATCTAAGAAAATAAATATCAAATTAGTATATTTATCAATGATAAAATGATAAATATGATGTTATAAAATGAAATAAAGACAAAAGTATTAACGAATTAAAGTTATTATTAGTTAATTATAATTAACTAATGAATATAATATGATTAATGATTAAAGAATAAATAATTAAAGAATAACTTAATAATGATTAAATAGTGATTAAATAATGATTGATTAGTTAAACAATTTATTAAGAAAATCAGTTTAAAATGACAATAATAATTATTTAAAATGAAATGGAGAAGAAAATGTTTTAAAATGTAAAGATTTAATAGTTTAGAAATAATAGTTATTATTAGACATAATTAATTATAGAATAATTAATAAATAACATAGGATTAAAACATGGATCCATATAATGATTAGCTAACGATACTGATGATCATATAAAGTGAAATGAAGAAGAACAAAAACATTAAATAAAAAGATGCCCTAAAATTACATTCTAATAAATATCATATGGTCAAACATCAGTAGCATATTTTAGGGTATAGAAAGGCTCCCTAAAATTACATTCTAATAAATATCATATGGTCAAACATCATTATTAATATTTGTTACACTATCATAATTTTGATGAAAGAAACATTTTTGACGTAGAGAGTCATGTTTGCCTATGTGTACAGCTATGGGGAGGTTATTCAAACTGAGCAAGGAGCTTCTTATAGTACACAACCAATTACAGTGGTTAGTACAGATGATTGTGTAACCATAAGTGTACTTCAAGAGAGAATTTATGGTTACTTAAATCTAAGACCTGATTAAGAGAGCATGTCTATGAGCTATAGACATTTTCAATTCCCAACAACACTGTGGAATCTAGTTTGTCCATTGGTTGCTGATGCACAGTGGGTCCAAGCAATTAATTTATTTTCTCAACGGTCAGAAGGTATCATGATGGATTTATACATTGATTTTTCTACTGTACAACAACAACGTCCAGTTGTACGGAGACATAGAATTACAAGAGTGGTTGAAGATAGTCCACCCCACGAAATTGAGCAAATTCCAAATGATGTAGCAGAAGAGGACAACCTAGATCATCTCCCAGATATACATGTCAATCTGACTTCCGATGAGGAGTTTCGTAATGATAGACCAGATGGTGACAACAGTGCTGATGAGGAGGGACCGATAGAAGATAGGGGGGGGGGTTTGAGAAATGAATTATTTATACATCAACCTCGACCTATAATAAATCATCCACCACTCTTTTCATCTTGTTCAGAAGCAATGACACGCATGCCTAAATTCGACATTACTATTCTCACACTAGAAAATGAGTTCCCTGGAGTTGTACCAGATAGGTTTAGTGAGGTGGACAAAACCTTATATATTGGAAGGGATTTTCCTAGTAAAGATGCCTTAAAAATCATGCTAAAGAGATTTCATATTGATTGACACTTCAACTATGTAGTTCATGAATCATTCCATAGTAAATATGTTATACGGTGTGAGAAGTATGAGGATGATTGTAGATTTTTCTTGAGGGTGATTCTGGACATTACATTTGGAGGTTGAAGAATATCGAGGATTGAGGCGGCTCATACTTGCATTCAGCCAAGCCTCACACATGATCATACCTCATTGGATGCATAATTTGTGTCATCTATTGTTGTTGAGATGATTAGGACATGTCAAGATGTTCCAATATCCCTTGTGCAAGAGAGGATTCAACAAGCATTTGGTTCTAAGATTTCCTATAATAAGGTTTGGATAACGAAACAGAAGTCAATTGTGAAGGTCTATGGTGATTGGGATGACTCATATCGGGTGTTTCCGCAATTTCTAGCCATACTAAAGCATCATAAAAAAGTTGTCTTCCATTTGGATACAAAAGAACTTGTGTCTTGTGATAACCAACTTGATCCATCTTGTGTTCAATTTCATCGGTTGTTCTAGGCATTCCTTCCATGTATCTCCGCATTTCATTTTTGTAAAAAGTTTATTCAGATTGATGGAACATTTATGTATGGAAAATACAAGGGCGTATTGTTGATTGCGGAAAACCAAGTTGGAAACCGTTCACCTCTTCCGCTTTACTTTTACATTGTATAGAAATAAAACTATGAATCCTGGAGTTGGTTTCTAGCATGTATCAGCAACCATTTCACCAACACTTGGGGTGGTTGTTTGATATCTGATCTCCATTGAGCAATTAATGAGGCAATAAATGCGGATCCTGATACATGGAGATACCAAAATGCACATCATTGGTTCTGCATTAGACACATTGCTAGCAATGTGCATAAAAAATTCCACAACGAACCAATGAAGAAGGAAATCACGAGGCTTGGTACACATTCTATTCATTCTATTTTACTATTTCAACATAAAGATAAAATCAATTTATATGAAATATCATCTATGATTTGTAGCATATGAGTCGGACCAATGACAGTTTGAAGAACATTTTGAAAAAATCCGTCAGGCTAATCAAGAAGTTTATGATTATGTGGCGCGGATTCAAAAAGAGAAATGGACATTGGCATATGACGGGGGAAGAGTTACATACACATGATGACAAACATTGTGGAGTGCATCAATGGTATCTTCAAAGGGCTTCACAAGATACCTATAACTGCCTTAGTTCAGGAGACATTATATCGATGAGTGAAGTACTTTGTGGATAGACAAAAACTAGCATCAAACAGAATACAACAGGGGATAAGATACAGAAGAAACTTTCAATGTGAGATTGAAAAGAATTTTGAACAAGCTTCTGGTTATCACGTCTATCTCTTTCGAAGAGAAGACTCCTGATTTGAAGTTCAAGAGCATTCGGACCCCATCACAAATTGCATCAGTGAAAAAATAGTGGTATTACTAGAAACAAGGAAATGTCAATGTGGAAACTTTCAGGCCTTACGGTTTCCATGTACACATTCCATCGCAACATGTGCCTCTGTGAACATATCATGGGAAGCATATGTTGATCTAGTGTACCAGATGGATACCATTGCTAACTGTTATGCTGCACCATGGACACCTATTAGGGAGTATCGTTATTTCCCAATGCCTAAAGGCTAACCGATAGTGATACCTGACATGAATCGATTACATCCTCATGGGAGACTAAAGGTGAGTAGGATCCGTAATGAGATGGAATGGCCTAAAGAACAAGGATAGAGTTTTCGATGCACAATTTTTCATAAATAAGGTCATAACTAGAAATGATGCCCTAACGTTGTTGGGCTGAGTTCACAGTCTCATCCATAATGATGTATTGTCTTCATTGTGACATTCCCATATTGTAAACAAAATGTTGTTATCTCTTCTTTTTTCCTCGGTTTTATAAACCCCAAAAACATCTTCCATTTTCCATGGTTTTTGGTTAAATTATTTTTGATATTTTAGTAAGCTATTCTATAACGAAATTATAGTATCATAATGATTAACATAAGTTATATATAATTAGATAAATTCCAAAAACATCACTACTAATTGACATGGTTTATCTTAATCCAATCCATAAGTATTTAATCATAAAGCTCCTCCAAAATATGTCAAATCAAATTCAAGACCCAATATTTTAGATAATAGAACTTATTTCATAATAGTATTCCTACTTTCAAGAAATAACTTTCTCCTTATTCCTTAAATAAAATCTGAGATAATAGAATTTATTTCATAAATCCAAAAGCAGATCACTCAACCCATATTGTAAAGTGAATGTTATTAACCCAGAAACATGTTTCCTAAACCTTAATATTAAAATTTGAAACCCTAAACCCTCAAACCTAAACCCCAACCCAAAAACATCTTCCATTTTCCATGGTTTTTGGTTAAATTATGTGTGATATTTTAGTAAACTATTCTATAACGAAATTATAGAATCATAATGATTAGCATAAGTTATATATAATTAGATAAATTCCTAAAATATCATTACTAATTGACATGGTTTATCTTAATCCAATCCATAAGTAGTTACTCATAAAGCTCCTCCAAAATAGGTCTAACCAAATTCAAGACCCAATATTTTAGATAATAGAACTTATTTCATAATAATATTCTTTCTTTCAAGAAATAACTTTCTCCTTATTCCTTAAATAAAATCTAAGATAATAGAATTTATTTCATAAATCCAAAAGCAGAATACTTAACCCATATTGTAAAGTAAATGTTATTAACCCAGAAACATGTTTTCTAAACCTTAATAATAAAATTTGAAACCCTAAAACCTCAAACCAAAACCCCAACCCAAAAATATTTTCTCTTTTCCATGGTTATTGTTTAAATTATGTATGATATTTTAGTAAACTATTCTATAATGAAATTATAGTATCATAATGATTAACATAAGTTATTCAATACATATAATTAGATAAATTCAAAAAACATCATTACTAATTGACATGGTTTATCTTAATCCAATCCATAAGTAGTTAATCATAAAACTCCTCCAGAATATGTCTAACCAAATTCAAGACCCAATATTTTAGATAATGAACTTATTTCATAATAATATTCTTTCTTTCAAGAAATAAATTTCTCCTTATTCCTTAAATATAATCTAAGATAATAGAATTTATTTCATAAATCTAAAAGAAAAATACTTAACCCATATTGTAAAGTAAATGTTATTAACCCAGAAACATGTTTCCTAATCCTTCACATTAAAATTTGAAACCCTAAACCCTCAAACCTAAACCCCAACCCAAAAACAACTTCCATTTTCCATGGTTTTTGGTTAAATTATGTATGATATTTTAGTAAACTATTCTCTAATGAAATTATAGTATCATAATGATTAGAATAAGTTATTAAATACATATAATTAGATAAATTCCAAAAACATCATTACTAATTGACATGGTTTATCTTAATCCAATCCATAAGTAGTTAATCATAAATCTCCAAAATATTTCTAACCAAATTCAAGACCCAATATTTTAGATAATAGAACTTATTTCATAGTAATATTATTGCTTTCAAGAAATAATGTTCTCCTTATTCCTAAAATAAAATCTAAGATAATAGAATTTATTTCATAAATCCAAAAGTAGAACACTTAACCCATATTGTAAAGTAAATGTTATTAACCTAGAAACATGTTTCATAAACCTTAATATTAAAATTTGAAACCCTAAACCCTCAAACCTAAACCCCAACCCTAAATCCTGAAACCCTAAACCCTAAAACCCTAAACCCTCAAACCAAAAACCCTCATTTGTTTATATGCAAATGGATGATACCATACTACTCACTCAACAGCCTTCCCATATTTCGCAGACTGTGTTAGAGGGTCATCCAGATCAATTGGTCAAGGTGCGTCGAGCGCACCATTTTCACCACAGGGAGCCTCCACATGACATTAGACCTTACTTGCACCGTGATGGCTTCTATGACCTTTCCGTATCTGATTTCACATTTTTAGATCATTACATACTTGCTTCCCTCATTGGGAGATGGAGACTAGAGACACCAAATTCCACCTGACTGAGGGAGAGATGACCATCACCTTCAAGGACGTGGTAGTGCTTCTCGGTCTGCCTATCTAGGGGAGACCCGTTATTGGACTCACTTGTGCAGCTTGGCCAGACCTTTCTCAATGCTTGTTAGGTGTTGATATTTTGTTTGGCCATAGGGATATAGATGGATCATACATATCTATGCCTTGGTAGGAGTCACATATTCCACATTTACAAGTTGATGACGATGAGTAGAAAGTCATGCGTTACACCCATACATATATCCTATGGCTCATTGGCGGGACCATGTGTACTGATCACTTGGAGATGCACATGCATATGATGTATCTACCCCTAAAAGAGGACTTTGATCAGGATGGAACGTACAAATGGGGATCAACCTATTTGACATACACATACAGATAATTATGATGGCTATCCCACAGGGACCGTACAAGTCTTGGAGGATGCGTCATCCTTATTCAGATGTGGGCATGAGAGCGCATACCATCATTCCACCCCGACCTTTATGGTCTGTCGGTCGAGATGGAGGTGCCGCATGACGCTCTGCATGGATGCTGATATGATAAGTCATTTCTATTAATTTATGATTATACTATGAGTTATTGACTATAATTTCTCATTATTTGTCTTTATTGTTGATGTATTTTACAGGTGGTGTCAACGACATAATTTTTGACGTGGTTTCTAGACAACATTTGGGCGTATATCGGGAATTTTTGGACTGTATCTTACCTGATCAGGTATGTATATACAATCTATCACTGTATAACATATTTAATAATAACATCAATTTTGGTTTTTAGTTATGTGTTTTTTTGACAAAATAACTTTCCATTTCAGATTTCATGGCTTCCATAATGGAGTATTACGGACCAGTTCCCAGCATACTGCATTGTTGGGCTTGAGAATGCTATGAATGTAGTTCCCCTCATTCAATTTCATATTATTGAGTGGCAGCAGCTTGACAGAGTTATGCACCAATTTTTACGTACTCACCCGATTCCATTACCATCGAGATAGATAGACCGGATTCATGGGATGAAGCTGACAGGGAGGCAGGATGATGACTGGTGCCAAGTACATGCCAATTTTATCGACTGTTGGCATAGACATGCAAAGTTTTGTATTTAGGGTGTTCTTAAGAATCGATTATCTCTTTCAGAGTAGGTTGACTATGCGCCATGGTATAGAATGAAGTCTATACTGTATCTTACCCAACCCGACATAGATATGCAGAGGATGGTAAGTCAATAAATTTACATTAGTTTGTTTATTAAATTATTTTATAATTAAATTTGAATCTATTTACAGGGAAGTCACACAGAGTGGCTTGTTCACATGAGTGATGAAGAGGAGGAGGGGGTCTTTAGTCGGGAAGCCGTCCATTCTAGAACGCTGGAGGCGAGGGCATCTTTTAGTTTTCTTTCCTGAAGCATATTTGCGCGTCCGGTTCAAAGAGAGGAGGTTCCTGCCTCAAAGGATCATTCTGCAGCTGCTGCTGGTGCTGAGGAGCCATGACCATGATAACATAGACAGTGTCATGCTGCATGAGAGTCCTCACCTATTCTACAGGAAGAGGTTGGCCTTCTAGGAGTCTAGGGTCAGCCGATTCAGGATGTGCCTCAGGTGGCATGAGATCCATCTTTCCTGACTGGATATCTGCAGTTCTCTCCATCTTGGGTTCTAGATCCTTCACAGCCTTTGATTCCAGATCCATCGCCATCTTGGGGTATATCTCCATCATAGGCTTGGTTCCCCACTGTGATGGAGGCAAGTCCTTCTACCAACCTAGTGGGAGAAGGATCCAGATGGCAGTATGAGATGTAGTTGACAGCTCCTCCCACTGACACAGATGTAGGATGCACCAATCGATGTTCCAATTCCCGAGGATCAGCCTTCTCCAGGTCATCAGACTCCACTGCGCACTCGACACAGACATCCTATTTGCAGACCATCATGTGGGATGAAATCTCCTCACCACAAACATATGCATTGATTGTACATTATTATTTACATGATTTATGTCTACTGAAATCAAAATACTATTATTACATGTTGATCGGAGTGGAATTTCAAGAGGGGGTGAATTGAGTTCCAATTTAATAAATGTTTAAAATGTTATTCATATCGGTCTTAAAATTTATATTATATCGCCAATCAAAGTCATGTACTTGAAACATTTTTAAGTTTCAAGTAGGTGTATTTGAAAGGTTATAAATAATTTTTCACCAAGATTTTTTAAGAAGTTATTTTTATTTTGAACTACTAGTTATATGTTTAAGAAATGTTTAAAATTTCATTCATATCAATCTTATAGTTTATATTATATAGGCCAGCAAAGTCACATACTTGAAACATTTTTACGTTTCAAGTAGGTGGATTTAAAATGTTATAAATAATTTTTCACCAATATGTTTTAAGAAACTATTTTATTTTGGACTACTAGTTATATGTTTAAGAAAATTTTAAAATTTCATTCATATTAGTCTTATAGTTTATATTATATAGGTTAGCAAAGTCACATACTTGAAACATTTTTAAGTTTCAAGTAGGTGGATTTTATAGGTTATAAATAAATTTTCACCAATATTTTTTAAGAAATTATTTTTATTTTGAACTAATTATTATATTTTTAAGAAATGTTTAAAATTTCATTCATATTGGTCTTATAGTTTACACTTTATAGGCTAGCAAAGTCACGTACTTGAAACTTTTTTAAGTTTCATGTAGGTGGATTTGATAGGTTATAAATAAATTTTCACCAAAATTTTTTAAGAATTTTTTTTTTATTTTGGGATACTTGTCATATGTTTAGGAAATGTTTAAAATTTCATTCATATCTGTCTTATAGTTTACATTATATAGACCAGCAAAGTCACATACTTGAAACATTTTTAAGTTTCAAATAGGTGGATTTGATATGTTATAAATAAAATTTCACCAAGATTTTTTAAGATTTTTTTTATTATTTTAGACTAATTGTTATATATTTTAGACTAATTGTTATATATTTAAGAAATGTTTAAAATTTCATTCATATTTGTCTTATAATTTATATTATATAGGCTAGAAAAGTCACGTACTTGAAACATTTTTATGTTTCAAGTAGATGGATATGATAGGTTATAAATAATTTTTCACCAAGATTTTTTAAGAAATTATTTTTATTTTGGACTACTTGTTATATGTTAAGAAATGTTTAAAATTTCATTCATATTTTTCTTATAATTTATATTATATAGTCTAGAAAAGTCATGTACTTGAATAAAAGATAAATTATGTTGAAACATTAAGTTTTATATATATATATATATATATAACCATACAAAAATAATAATAAAACATTAAAATTTTATATATATATATAAAATATAAATAAAAAAATACTATTTTAAGGAAAAGGCGGCATCACTGATACTGCCTTTGTGCACCAACACAAAGGCGACATTGGCATTTCTGCCTTTGTGCACTAACACAAAGGTGGCATCGGCGTTGCCGCCTTTGTAGAGTATTTTTTTTAAAAAAAATTAACATATTCCATTTTCAGATTTTTTTTAAAAACGCATTTATAAAACAACTTGGGAATCTACCATAGGATTTCTTCAAAAGAACCTATCGTGCGATATTCATATGATCACGCTATCACATGATGGACCCCTGCAAATACTAAAGGGACCTAATATAAATCCTCCCCTTAGATCAAATGATCGCATGAGCTATGGAACCTCATGTGATGTGAATCTTGTAATTTACGAGGCACCCATACTTGTGCTCGTAGATATACACCAGTGAATATGTAAAACCCAATATCATGAATAATGTGAGTTTAATTTTCTTGTGGTGATCATATTCATCCTTGAACATGATTATCTCAGCAGGAGAACACCTCCCACAAGCCCTTGACATGATTAAGAAACTATCACGGGACCCTCTATTGAAGACATGCGAACTGCATGAACAAGAGGGATTCAATATTTTACAAACCCATGATCACGTGGAATGAAATATATGGATTTCGATGGCTGAGATAGATGATCCCCGATATGGGTTCCCAACACCAGTAACACCCTCATACACCTTTGGACATGTGACCATGCCAGCCTCCTTCGGTCCTGCGTATACATCTCCCCCAGTATATGCAAACACAACAAGTAAACCCATACACAGTTAGGGTGTCCATCACAAGACCCCTTCCAGGTCATGCGAGTGGCATGAATTCCATGGGGAATAGTCAAGTGAAACCTTGGGGGGATTAGAATGAAGAAAACCCCTAGCTATGCAGACTAGGACATAACATATGTAGGTGTTCGCAAAGTCCATCATGTGATCCTTTTGGGATCATGCACCTACATGATTGATCATGTGATCATGTTGTGCATGCCCATGAAAATGAAAATCCTAATGTGCAGCCCTTGATGTAAGACCATAGGGCCTATCACAAGACCCCATCCATGGTCATGTAAAAATACCCTTTGCCTCCCAACATATGCATGAAACCATAGAAGTGGCTTCCCTAACACAGAGGAACCCAACGGATGCCCTTGGCATGAGAGGCAAACATCTAGGATATGTAGACCATGAGCTATGAACTCTTATAAATGAAACCATAATCACCCATGCACACCTTAACACGTTGGTGGGCCTCATCACAAGACTATATGAGGGTCATGCAGGCATCATGTGACAACATGGGAAAACCCTCTCCCATATGCACCGTGGAACCCCCTTTTATGTTCACGACATTATTAGGAAGCCCCTGTGCATAATCATGGAGCCCGTCATAAGACCTCTTTGAGGTCATGTGGTCCGTGGACTCTCATGAGGGTTGTCATGTGAACGTTCCCTTAGTGAACACACGAGCCCATGGATAAGATCTACCCTTTACATGCAAACCATACTGTGTATGCCTTCAACATGACCACTTAGGCACATATGCCTCCCATGCAACATAAGGCATATTCCCTTTGGACATGCACTCACAGAACTTGGATTAGCGCAAGACACCGATCACAATTGTGAGACCCTTCTATGGTCTCACGACCTCCTTAGAAAAAATGCCATGTTAACCACAAGGTAATCCTTGAAAAATTCAGTAAGGTCTCGCAATAACCCTTAGACATGTCACCATTGTCATGTGATGATCCAAGCATGAGACGTACTGGTCATGCAAAGCACCCCAGAGTTTCCCACCCTGATCTTACAATGAAGTCCTAAACACCACAATTCAATCATGTGAATGAGTCATTGATGTGTCAGAATGATAACACAAATGAATATAGACATGTCCATATTGACATGCAATGGCCCAATGACAGGACCCCATACATTTTGGTCTCACCACATAGAAGTCCCCATGTATTCCCAAAAGACCATGAGGCACCCTAAGAGCAAGAAGACGACATTTCCATGATATTTTTGGAAACTTTCTACATGAACCATATTGGTCATGCAAATAATCATTGAAAAATCAAATAAAAATCATATACATTACTCATACGAAGTCATGTGAACCTAGAAATTTGTAACATAAAGCGAAGGAGATACAAAGGAGGGAGGGGATTAGTGTTCACAGTTGATAAAAGAAATATGACACATCCATATCATAGCTCTACAAGACCTCCTGAAAAGTTAGACAAGCATGCTTGTTATGGTCATAAGAAGCATCTTTTGATCACACATGACACCTCAGATATGTTCTCCTTAATCATGCGAAGAGATCTATGACAAGCCTGTTGATCATGCAAGGAAACTCTAACATGTCCAACTGGACATGTGAATCACTCCTAACGTGACCAACTAGACATGCGAAGAACTCCTGACATGTCCACCGGGACATGTGAAGCACTCGTGATATGTCCACCTGAACATGAAAAGAACCCCTGACATGTTTACTTGGTCATGAGAAGCACCCACAACATGTCCACTTGGCCATGTGAAGAACCCCAAAAATGTCCTCCTGGTCATGTGAATCACCTTTGACATGACTGCTTCACTTAGGAGAAGACACTGGAGGCAAGTCAGTCGATCATGTGCAAGAACCCAGACATGCCCACTTTGATCATACAAAGCATCTTAGGAATGTTTTCTTCACCCATGTGAAGACATACAGAACATGAAAATTGATTAGGAATCCATCCTTGGATATGAACACTATGTTATATAGGTTCCCCAACATATTGGGAATACAATAAAGACATTCCCAATAGATGGACATACATGTCATTCCAAGTCCTATAGGACATGTCCACTTTGTACAGAAAGCCTACTTGGACTCATGCCACATTTCCCTTATGTGAAGGAAGTTTCCTTGAGGATCTGGGATCATGCATTCATGAAACCCTACTAATTTCATGCTCTCAGACAGACCATAATGGTCATTACCACCTCCCTTTAACCCACCAGATGATAAAGACTGAGTTCACAAATCACGGGAAGCCTCAGAGTGTAAGCCCCGACCAATGACATGATGTAAGAATACCAATCGGGAAACCCCAGAGTGTAAGCCTCAACTAGAAGCATGGCATGAGTGAATGAATCATAGTCAGTCTCAGAGTGTAATACCCAACCACTTGCATGATGTAAGTATACAAATCGGGAAACCCAAAAGTGTAATCCCCAACCAGTAGCATGGAATGAGTGAACCAATCACAAGTAATCTTAGAGTGTAAGCCCCGACCAATGACATGATGTAAGTATACCAATCAGGAAACCCCAGAGTGTAATCCCTAACCAATAACAAGTCATGAATGGGCCGATCATGAGCATCCTCAGAGTGTAATCCCCAACCAGTGACATGATATGAGTTCACCAATCATGATCCACCCTAGAGTGTAAGCCCCAGCATTGACATAATATAATATCTCCCCACCGACAGGGAATCCATTTCAGTATAAGTCCCTAACATTCCCAAAATCCCAGGGATGTCCATAATGTCTCCAAGCATGGTCTCATACCTTAGCCTATAAATGGGTTAAGGTGCATATGAACTATGAGAAATATTATTCCCTCCATAAATTGGGTACATAGGAAGCCTTATTAGGGTCCATGATCCAATGGGTATTCACTTCAGTGTAAGTCCGTTTTTTCTGATTGTTCTTAGATTACAAGATCAAATCCCCCTATAAGTCTACCATCCTTGTTCGTCCATCAGCAGGCGAGAAGAGGAATCATGCACAGGCATCATTCTATTTATAATCCCCGATCATGCTCCCAAGTACCTCAAATCCATTAGTGGGTTTGAGATGAACTGAACTATGAAGACTCTGATTCCCTTTATATATGAGATATGTAGGAAGCCTTCCTTAGGCCCGATCTCTATACCATATCCTCCACAAGGGTGACATTAATGTGTAAAACCTATATTGGTATGATCTCATGTAACATGTCCAACATCCTTATATCTCTTGTTTCTCACATTGATCATGGCTCACGCGATCTTAGAGGATAGCGATGGTTGTAATAATAGCATATTGAGAATTACCCTAATGTGGAATTACCATCGGTGTTTAAGTCTGATTACATCACATCACTACTCATAGGGATATATTCCCAAAGGAGAAATCCAGGGTAGTCTCATATGCATAAGTCCCACCTAGGTCCTCTATTGTTTTATCTCTTACAACATAGATGCCTGTTATAATAACTACATAGAATTTGATTCCTGTATTAAATAGGATATGTAGGACACCTCATCGAGGTCCGAGACCGATACTCATGTCCTTACTGTATGATGTTAAACTGTATGGATGGGTCCAATAACATGACCTTAAAATATGTGAAATGAACTATGTAGGTTTTGATTCTTGTTCCCATAGGATATGTAGTATACCTCATAGAGGTTAAATCCCATCTTCAAAGACACCAGCCACCCCCCTAGACAAAAATAAACTCTAGAGTGCTCAAGCATGGCCATAGTCTAAAGAATCATAATTAAATAAGAGTGTTATAGAGATCCTGCGATATATACAAAATAATCCATATCTATACATGTTTGTAATCAATTCATTGACACAGGGGTAACCGGTATTATATCGAGTTCTGGGAAGGATTTTATGAACATATCTTAAATATATAAGAGAGTCTTAGAGTAGGACACAATTCCCCCCCCCAATGGGTGAGATGAGCCCGAACTCACATCTTCTCAACCAACACAATTACCTAAGAGTTATTGGGCCTGAAAACCCAGATGACTGCCGGCCTTTGGAAAGCAGGCTGATACCCAACTATGGATGTGGGAACCATTAGGAGTTTCAGGGAAAAGTGTCAATGGTAATAAAATGAGTGGAAACCATTCCACACTGTGAATCTTGACAAAATAAGGATACAATGATCGATCGTTACTCTACACTTGTAATTAGTAGAGAGTAACCCTTGAAGAGGATTTGGAATCAATAGAGTAATGAAAGGTCTTTATTGGTTTTCACTAACAAAGAGCCCTTGAAGATTATTAATGATTTTTCAATCCCTAATATGGATCAAAATAATTGGGAATTGATGGAATTGAATTAATTTTACATTCCATGGATACTATTTTTATAGTAATTGGTGTATCCATTCAGATAAGATATCCTGACCCTTGGAAGTGGGCAGACATCTATTCTCGAATGAAAAATCTTATATAGACTAATCCTATTCTTAAAATTTCAGACAATAATGATTGGATGTGACCATTATATTGTGCCTGATATAATAAATGGTCTAGATCATATCTGTTCTATAACGAACCTATGTTTTATAAATGAAATTCTCTTTTCAAATGAATAAATGCCTTATTAAGTAATGAAGTTATAGAAAACACATCCAATACTTTAGTTATTTTAGACCATTATAAGATATATCCTTTCATATTTAAAGGACTGTTAAGAATCATAACCATTTATATTATAGACATTGTATAGTAACCATTATGATTATTATATATTAATATATATGATAAAATTAAATTGATACAGACATAAGAAGTGATAACCTTGACCAGTAGGATCATACCCTATAAAGACTGTTTATCGAAGCTTCTAAGGGAGATAAAATCTATAGATTTTCCCTTGACCAAGCCCAAGCTAAGATCCAACAACTAAAACAAAAGTGAAAACATTTATGAGAGAAATTTAAACTTACTGAGATCATAATCCATACCATGTTCCATGAACCACCCTAAGAAAGTGTCACCATCTCACACCTTACCCTTAGGGTATACACTGGTGTAATAAAAGTTTATGTATATAGACCATAGTAATATGATTTTTTATATTTTTTTAGTAATAAAATAATGATTATATTTATCTCTTTTTCATTATTACTTCATACATATATGATTAAATAATGAGTTAAAAAAATAGATTTTGATATGAAGAAACTCAAAATGTATTTTTTGGAAATATATTATTTTAATTAGGAATTTGTTTTGATAAATTAAAGTATTTTTGAAAGAAATAATATTTTAATAAAATATTCTTAATAGATAATGATTATTTATATACAAATTCAAAAATATTTAATGAAGTCCAATTAATTTTTTATAAAGGTTAAAAATAATTTAATACCATAAATACTAGTATTTTACAGTAAATAATGTTTTTATTTAAAATTGAAATTTGCTATATTTATAAAATTATTCTGATAAAATAAATATTATTTTTTAAACCATAAAATAAAATTTATTTAATGGTTAATTTTTCATAATTTTCTAAGACAGTCGAATTTTTGGGTAAAAATTAAATACGATATAAATATACGATCAATATTATGAAATCCTAATGACCCAAAAGTGATGTAATAAATTATATAAAAGGAATCAATAACCAAATATATATTTAAACTTTAAATTAATGTGTTTTTAAGTTATTTTATTAATTTTATAAACCCTTAATGAGTCCCCCAAAACCTAAATTATATTTAAATGTTTTAATTTTTTTTGTATAAAAATGACTCACTTCCACATCACCAAGGGTATTATTTTAAGAATTTTGGTTCTTAGACTTATAAAATATTAAAAAAAATCATCTTTTCAATATATCTTTTTCCAAAACCATGTCAAGGTTTGTGGTTTTGATTATTTTATCATAGATTACAAAACATAAGTTTAGAAATTAATAAAGAATTCCCCTTTCTTTTGCTATAAATACCAACCCATACTACCACTCCTATTCACTAAACAAACCAATGAGTATGAATTTAATATCCCTATACATCTATAAATTCATTCCAATGTGTTCCCAAACTCTTAATAATCTCCTCCAAAATTTTTAGAAGTGCCCACTCAAGGTAAGGGATCCTCTTCTCACCCTTTTTATATCGAGTACTCTCCTTGTACATAGAATTTTGGTTTCCAATTTTTCATATTTTAATGTGATTTTACATATCCATTTTACCATCCTATGATTCCCATGTAATGAGAGAAAATATTTCACTATCATTAATCTATTCCATAAACCCTTATGCAAACATTTTATGCCGCTAAAATTATCACGTGATTTTCCATGACAAAATTTTGTATTGTGAATACCCATCCAAAATTTCAATCAAGGGTTTTCAACTAGATGGACCTATAATTAATTTATTAGATAAATCCATGTATTTAACCCACATTTCTTAATCATGGGATTAAAAGTGATGAAATACATTCTTATGTTTTATGATCTATGGGTCACATAAATTCATGTACATGATATAAATGTGACTGGTGGGATTAAAATTATATATCCCTCCACTACACCAGATAATGTTTTTTTTATCTCATGAGATGCCATGTATAGTGCATGGGAGGTTATCCTAAGCATGTTATGATATGATTTATTAATGGTTATCCTTGACTTATTCTTATGATTTCATGTTTTATTTTGTTTCCCTATTCTTATGTTGCCTTGATGTTATCATCTTATATCATGCATTGAAGTTCATGTATATGATTCTCACCCCTTTTATTCCACCTTTATATGCCTCTTGGATAAAATGTATTACTATTTTCATATTATGCTTTTATTATTAACTTATTGGTCTTTATAGCTCAACCCTTTCTTATGTATATCCTTAGGTTATCCCATGTAGTTTTAGATGAGAAATGGATATTAAGGGAATGTTGTGGAGTTTTTAAATAATTTCATTGTATATCTATTTCATGTTATTATAATATGAATATAAATTCACAAATATAATATTCCTATTAATATTTCAGGATTGTACTATGTGTTTCCTTCTGTAATAAATCATGAATTAAGGTGTATTAAAGATATGGGTGGTCATAGTTGGAATTAGAGGGAATTCTAGTTATTTTTAGGAATTATGATTATAAAAACTTTTTGAAATCTTTAGGGATAAGAATAAATATAGGAAAACTTCCCTAAATGTTGGTAAAGTATAGATTAATTGGTTTCTATGAAACCAAATCCCCGTCTGGATACTACAAGTGTATGCTATTTTGGAATAGTTGTACCTAGGGTTAATAACCCCTAAAATGGAACATTAGGATTAGAATAAATTGTTAACTAGTGCAAGAAAAAAATTATTTAATGCAGACCTGGTTTGACACCCCTAGGGTATATTCTTTGGTAAATTCACAGGATCCATATAAACCATTATGAAGAGAACATAAACTTAGCATAATATTTCATGTTAGGAAATAGATCTTTGATAACTTATATTGAAACCTATAAATTCATCAGTTAAGAAATATGTGTCATTTATGAGTTATCTCTTTAATGTTCATAGTTTCCCTTTTATGTGTTTAATAGTTTTAAAATTCCCATCCCCAGTTTTCCCTTTATTTTAGTAAATATTTGGGAATTAGAGGAAAATATCTATTAAAATGTGATGATAAATGTAATGGATTCCCAAATAATATTCCCAACCTAATGGGAGAAGGATTTGAGAACTTCATGACCAAAATTTCTCAATTAACTCATGTTATGAACAAAAACTTGAATCGGGGGAAAACCCACATCCCCCTAAGAAAGAGAAAGTGGAAATTGCGACCTTTACGAGATAAAGGACTAAAAATTTCACTGGATCCTCCTATCCATTAATCATGGAATAATGGATTAACTTTATTGAAAAGATATTCTCTATCCTTCAATTATTTTAGTGAGAGAAGGCTGTTCTTGAAATTTATCATATGAATGGAGAATATGATCAATGGTGGACATTTATGAAAAATATGAAGCATGAGGAAGATATTGAAGAGATATAGTGAAATGAATTTTGAAAAATGTTTTTTGATAAATATTTAACTCACACTCTCTGACTTAAAATGGATAGTGATTTCCTTAGCCTCAAGTAAAAGGATGATAAATCCATCGGGGCATACCAGGTGAACATCACAATACTTGCACAATATGTTGAGTCAAAAGGCTACTTTCTACCCTTTCTATCATTAGTTTTAAAAATCAAAAAACACTCTTAAAAATATCTTTTACTAACTTTATATATTCCTAAGTTTTTAGAATGTTTTTTAGAAAATAAATCATTCTACCAACTGTATAAATACTTATTAACTAAAAAAAATAAAATTTACATATAAATCCAATTCATCAGACTAACAGAAGTTTAGTCCATCAGACTAATAGAAATCCAGTCCATTGGATTGACATAAGTCTAGTCTATCATATTGAAAATTTTATCATCTATCATACTGACAGAAGTCCAATCCATCAGATTGAAATAAGTTTAGTTCAATGATATGTCAAAATATAGTCTATCAGTATGAATGAATCTTGTTTATACATATGACTAGATCTATTTAATCGATTTGACTAAATCTAGTCTATAGATGTGACTGAATATAATATATCGATGTAACAAAATTTAGTCTACCAGTATGACTGAATATAGTCTATCAATGTGATAGGTTTTCTTCCATTAGACTGACATGTTTTATTCCATTAGAATACTAAGTTTATAATTAGAGATAGAATTATTACCACTAGTCAAAGTACATTGTAGTAACATTGTAATGGTGTTATCAGAATGACTTCAGGTGAAGTTATAATTTGTTGAGATGTCAAGTGAAGAACATCTAAGGCCACTGTTACTAGCTCCGAGAATCATGGAAATATGATCATTGGAGGGATGCCTATAAATATGAGTGCATTCAAGGAGTTGGGTGCTAATGATTTTGTGAACTCTACCCATTTAAAGAATTATTTTCTATAACTTCTCATTACAATTCAATTTGTAATTTTTATATAGTTATATGTTCTAAGGACCCCATGTGACGAATTGTAAAATCCTTAGAAAATATTTTGTAATTTCATTTTGTGTTTAATCGAGGTTTCAATCAAGGGTTTCTGGGGATATGAATACTATTGAATCCTTTCAAGATGGATGAGGGATTCTAAGGATAGAAAGATAGAACTGATTCTAATCCTAGTGACTGAGGAATTTTTACAGAATATATACAAACCTGATAGTTTATTTCAAACTGTAGATACCTAAATTTAGGGTTTATTGACTTCCTTAACTCTTAAGGTTAAATAGTAGAAAACCTTTTATAATAATTTATTAATTTATACTTAATTTTACTTTAATATTTAATTTTACTTGTTTATACAAGTTAAATTTTCCATTGTGATTTTTTAGAAAATTTATTTTAGTAAAAATTTAAACTTCATTTTACTAGACACATTCCATTTCTAATACAAATTACTCTAATCATCAGACACAAACCCACCTTGATAAATGTATAAGAGATTTGGGTTTCATTAGTTTAAAGTTTTTTGAACTACAATTCATCCCCCTCTTATAGCCATCGTATACACTTATGATCCAATAATTAGTATCAGAGTAGGTTTTACTACTATACTTGATTTTTTTTACATTTCTCATCTACCATAAGTTTCTGATGTTTTATAAATTGTTTGTTTATAAACTATTATTACAACAACATGTAAAATGTGTAAAGAGTTTTGTTTTCATTAGATGACATGTTTAAACATTGGTACTCTCGATAATATGAATCCTAGAAGACCATAAATCTTTTATGGTGCTGATTGTGAGTATTGAAGAGGCATAATGAAGATGTTTTTTATTTGTATTGGTGTTGAATTTTTTTTATGTTGACTGGTAATTACAATATTCTTGATAATTAAGTATCTACTTTTAAAAACCATGAGAAGTTGGGATAATAGTTGAATTATAGAATAAATAATACTCTATTATGTTCTATGACTAGAAATATTTATATTCAGATTTATTCTTATGAAGGAATGAATAATATTTGAAAGAAATTATAGTTAACAAATTTTGGACTTCAAAATATATTGAAATTAGAAGAGAAATTCTTTGAGATTATTATCAAGCACTTTATTTCCTACCTAGTGAAATAGTTTCCATGATTCACCAAAGATTCACGACTATTGGAAATTGTTTCAAATCCCTTAGAGAGAAAGATATTACAGATGAGATATTATTTGAGAAGATTATAGAAATCATGCCCAGTGAATGGGATTCCAAAATAGATGCTTTGGATGGTACAAGAAGGATTACATATCAAACTTTGGATTATTTGATTGGCACCCTTATGAAATATGAGGGAATATTGAAAAGTGATGCTGAAAAGATGAAGAAGAAGAAGAGAGGAGTTGGTTTTACTACAACATATAATGTTTTTATTAATATTAATTCATATAAAAAAGTTTCAATGTTTTCTAAGAAGAAGAAAGTTATAGTTGAATTAGATAACAGTTCATCAGAACAATAAAAAAATGAATTAGCTAATATTGCAAAGAGGATGAACAAGATAATTGGGAGAATGATTTACAATATAGATATAAAAATAATCACAAAGAAATAAGTAATAAAAAGGATTCTTTAGAAGTTATGTTTTATGAGTGCAATAAAGATAGTCATATTTGACCTAACTATCCAAAGTTGAAAAGAAAATAAGGACAAAAATTATAAAAGAATTTATAAGAAGTATTATAAGCTCAAAAATAAGAAGAGTCTAAAAAAATTAGATACATGGAGTATTAGTGGTAGATAAAGTTAATCATAGAGTTCCTTAGATAGTGGAAGTTAATAGAAAAAGAATATCAGATTCTATAATGAAATTACAAAGATAAACAATTGTTTCGTGGAAAAGCTAATTTATAAATCTCTAACAAATCTTACCTTAAATGATAACTATCCTTATAATGAAAATAATAATTCTAAATATTCTGATGAAGAATATACCTCATATTAATAAAACTATTCTTTACTTAGATTTTAATAGGTTTCAATATTATCAAAATTATTATAAATTCAAAATTGTAATATTTTTAAAAGAATTGATGTTTCTCAAGAAAAACCTATTAATGAAAATTAAAGAATTTATAATCTTACTATTGAGATATTAGTTCTTTTAAAAGAGTTAAAAAAATATAATTTTGATAAAAATAATCTTTCAAAGGAATTAGAAAAGTATAATTTCTAAAAAACTTATTTTTATAATGAATTAAGAAAACTTAATTCATGTACAAAATTATTTGAGGATAAGAATCTAGTTGTCAAACTAAATTTAGAAATATCTATTTTGAAAAAGATTTTGTAAAAGTTTACTACTGGTAAGGAAAAATTCAATAAAATGTATAATCAAATTATACCTCATAAATATATATCCAAAATGAATTATTCTAATAGAATCCCCCTTTTTTCAAAATAATAAATTTCTTTTGAAAAGTGCTCCATTTTTCACAAAATCACAAAGTGGTGGTCATTGGAATAATAAATGTTACTTAAATAAATAAAAATACTTAGGTTTTAATAAGGATTATTTTTCAAAAGAATTAACATTTTCTCAACATATTAAAGTGTGTAAAATGTGGATTCTGAAAATGTTACTTTCTAATAATACCAGACCCAAGCAGATGTGGGTTCCAAAATACTAATTTATTTGTTTTTAAGATTATAAGAAATGTACCAAAAAAACATATATTACATGGATAGTGTTCTTCTAGACATATTAATGGAAACAAATATTCATTCAAAAATATTATAAAAATTAAAGTTGGAAAAGTTACCTTTGGTGACAATGGTCAAGGAGAAATCACCATAATAGGTAACATTTTTCCTTCTTGGAAAATATATAATTTCAAATGTTTTATTTGTTATAGGTCTTAATCACAACCTTATTAACATAATTCAATTATGCTATGAGGGATATCTTGTGAAATTTCGGAATGATAAATGTACAATTCATAGTTCAAAAGATAAATTTATTATTTCTTCCAATCAACATGAGAATGTTTACTCACTAAACATAGAAGAACTTATGAGCCAAGATATACCTTTCCTTAGTGTAATGTAAAATCAATATTGTTTATGTAATAGAATATTAGGACACTGAAATTTTATAACATTAGATAAAATATCTATGAAAAGACTAGTTAAAGATATTCTGGAACTTAAGTTTTATTATTCAAAAGTATGTGATAATTTCCAATTCAGGAGGAAACATAAGTCAAGTTTTAAATCTATTAGTAAAGTCTCAACTTCTAATGATTTAGAGTTAGTGTACACATAATTGTTTGGTTCTAAATAAACTAGAATTATTAGTTTAAAATACCATGAATATTTTTTAGTTTATGATTACACTAGATATACATGGGTCTATTTTCTATTAAAGAAGTTCGAAGCCTTTTTTGTTTTAAAAATTTTGTCTCCCAAGTTAAAAATGAGAAAAATACATCCTTGATAATAATTCATAGTGATCATGATGGAGGATTTTTAAATTTCAACTTTTAGAACTTTTTTTAGTAAAAAAGGTATAATACATAAATTTACAACACCTAAAACTCCAAAGAAAAATAGTGTAGTTGAAAGAAAAAATAGAATTTTTCAGGATATTCCTAGAACCATGCTGAGTGAATACACAATTGATTTTTTTTGGGATGAAGTAGTTAGTACTAACTATTATATTATAAATAGAGTATTAATAATAATTTTTATTAATAAAACTTCTTATGAGTTATGGACTTGAAGGAAACCAAAGCTTTCTTACTTCAAAGTTTTTGGAAGCAAAGTATAAATATTGAATAATAAAGATAACTTACATAAGTCTTCTCTAAAATATGGTGAAATAATATTTTTTGGTTATTATATATCTAGTAATTCTTATATATTCTTTTATAAAACACAAGTATTATTGATGAAATAGTACATGTTAAATTTGATGAAACCGAACCCTTTTGCAAGGACTCTAGTTTTTGAGTCAGGTCAAAAATCACTCCCTTTTTGAAATTTTCAATTAGTGGATATTCCATTTTCTAATATTATGATAATAAATCAATTCCAAACATTCCATAAGCTTTATATCATGTTTTTAGGTTGGTCTAGAGACTTGAAGAGTGCCTCAGGTGTTACAGTTGGTTTTCAGGAGTGTCAGAGGCCAAATAGCCTATTTTGGGTTGTAGGCTGAAGGCATACTATTTAGGATAAACGGTGCGACCCCTTCTAGATAACCATACGACATGTTTTTAAACTACCACATGGTTTGTGTAAACTACGTGAGGGAGGTGAACAACTGTGTGAGGGGCTCTGCAATAATTATAGAGGCTTCCACATGGTTTGTGCACAGTTAGAGAAAACTGTGCAGAATGTCGCATGGGTACTGCCACTTAGGCAGTACCTATGCACTATAGCTCACACAATTTGTGAATAATTTAGAAAACTATGAAAGTAAACCATGCATCCTATAAAATGGTTTTTTATGTTTTTATTTTTATTTTTCCTTTTCCTTATTTCTTTATTTTCTCCCTTCTTTCTCCTTGGTCGCTCGCACAATAGGGGGAGAGCTCCTCCATTCCCTCTAACTCCTATTTTTATCCCACTCCTTCATATTTGAAAATTTAATCAATCAGTTGGTAGCATTGGAAGTGCATTGGTAAGGATAACCACACCCTGTCTTCTTATTCATTTTGCTTTGGCCTCATGGAGCACAGAATCCATTTGATCTGTTTTGCCCCATTTTTAGGTCTTTTGATAGAAACTCAGATCAATGCCAATTTTATTTGAATTGAAGCTCAATATCAACCATGACTATGTGTATGAGTCCATTTTAGGTGGTGCATACCTTGATTTGTGTTTTTTCAGTCATTTTGGGGATGTGACTTGAAGCACACATTTTGGGTATTTTGACCGAGACCCTGATATACCTCATGCTTCATATAAAAATGACCATGTGACTCTAATGTATTCCATTGGGTATGAAAAAATATATTTCAGATGAGTAAGGCCAGGTTAGAGGTTGTTTCTCCTCTGGGTGATTTGGTCGGGGTGGTAAAATGACATAAATTGAAATTTCTTGTTCTTAAATGATTTTTTAATGGTTTTGATTTATTTAATGGCATTTTAGGCAATCAAGAACTCTATACATAATTGATATAATTGTTGGATTGTTCAATTAAATATTGTTAAATTTAATTTCTTTCTTAAAGTGTTTTAAATTGATTTATATATGTGTAATACTTGAGATTAAATATTACAAGACCCATGGGGGTTATGACAGCCTCTACCTGGGGTTGGGATGGCATGACCATAGAGATAGAGTGACGTTGATCACTGGTTGGGCTTATCCCCGATTTTATTGAGTGGTATTAACCACAGGATTGGGGGTGATGGATCACATTTTGATGTGGTGAGGCCATCAAGTTGGGCATGGCTATGATGCTGGGATGGAAAGGCCATCAGATGTGAGCTAAATGGTAGTAGGGGCATGAGTTTCTAGTGATGGTGTGGCTTAGGGATTATATTTGGTGATTTTTGCTCACCCATGATGGCCAAAGTTCAAAATTAAGTCATGTGCACACATGGTGACTCCATTGATGAGGTGGTTTTTACCACTCAAGTTGGTATAGCCCCCCGACAGTGCAACATAAGAAATGGTTTCGGGTGTTTACCATATAAATCCACATGGAAGGTGAGGAGCCTTGATATGTTTGTGTTGAGAATGACAGTTGGGGGTTGAGGCTCAATGGGATTGAGGCTATGGGTCTGGATATTTATTTGAGGATAGATATCACTCTGAATCAGGTTTTCAAGCCTTGGGTTGATGTGTTCTTTTGAGTAGGGGTCCTTGGTATGAAGTTACTATTTTCATGGGTGTACCTACAGTACATTGGTACTTACTAATACATGAGGTGTTAGGAGGTACACAGTGCTGGTTTACTTGTTTGAGGTGGAACCTTAGGGTTCAACTGGGTTGTGACATCAGAGCTACCTTGGGCCCTAGGCCATGCACCTTATTTTATTTTGAGATTTTAGTGTTGACTAAGGTAGGTGATGGTTTCTTGGTGGTTGTAGATCACTGGGGAAACCATGTTTGTTTATTGTATTGTAATACTTACTTTTCATTATTATGCATGCCTACTTAGATTCATATTCTTGGTATGAACCATTGGGTGGTATCCTACTAATACTTATTCTCACACCCTACACGAGCCCTTCAGAACATGTGTAGACTTTATGAATTTATGTTTAGGTAAAGGATCAACCTTAGGAGATGGATCTTAGTCATTATTTTCATGGAGATTGGCACAAGACCTTGAGGTTATTCATAGTTGGAGCTTCTGTTTAGTTTCCTTTCTGTATCGGCATGTTATATATGTATGAATTTTAATGGTAGGCTATTGGAAACCCTATTTTGTGTATTAACTTTTATGACCTATTCGATATGCATGTTTATCATGTTTAGTTACTATTAGTGGTGCTAGCATGATGATCTATTTATTTATCTCCTGCTGTAGTTGTTTATTTATTGTTTTTATTTTTTTACTTATTGTTGATTATGCTTCCACTTTGTGTGTCTGGTTCGAGTCTACTGATTCTTATTTATTCCACTATGTTTTATATATTATTACTTGGACCAGTATTATATCTTTCCCCAGAGGGTATACCCTCCCCACTATACCTTTTTAGACCCTCACTGCTAGTTGGTAGCCATTGGTATTCTGGGATGTGCACTTAAGGCTACTGGACCATTGGCCTAGAAGAACTGTTTGGGTGGATATTCAGGTTGGGATGCTATGATTTTCATTATAGAAATTATTAACTAAGATTTAGTAGCATATATTGAAAGGCTACTAATGAGATCAAGAATGACTTTCAATTTTCTTATGGTTTATTATTTAGGTTATGGTAAATGAGAGATTTGGTTGTGCTCATAACTGGGTTTAGAGCTTGTTCTTGGGTTCCTATAGCCATAGGTATAAGGGACAGACCAAGTTTCCTTGGGTGGGAACTATTGTTCTATTTTTCTCATTATACAATTGGTTTGATTTTCACCTCAGTGGCTCTTTTGAAATGTTATGTTATTGATTATGATATGAGACATGGAACATTGACCTAGTATGGAAATATATGAGTTGGACCCTGAACCAATAGTGAAAGGTAAAATTTCATTCCTGTTTGGATTTTATAGGAACATTTTAGGGTATTTTAAATTTATAAATGCACATAGGATTTATAAAGTGTCCATACCATGTGATAAATATCAAAGCCCTTGATAAATGCGAATTGATTTGGGTATATGCAATGTGAAATGACATGATTTAGTTAGTTATTCAATAATTTATATATATGTGTGAAATTGAATGTGCTTTAGAAAATGGGCCTGAATCTTATATGAGTAGGTAGATATCATCAAATGGGGTAATTTTGATCACCAAGTTTGGCGAATCAGTTGTCGTTTTGAGGCAATGATGGTTGTCAGGACGGGCAGGGCTTGAGGATTATATTGAAACATGGATCTATTGAGGGTGGGTAAGAAGGCCATGGGTTCGATATGCCAAGGGGAATGATTACGGTAGGGGAGAGTAAGGGTAGTGAGTTTATACTGCCTTTTTACTGCTTTCCCTATTTATGTTATATATATATATATGATATGGGATGTCTGAACATTTTATAGTATTCAACATGTTGCTACCTTGATGGATCAGATGGAGCATTAGACCAGTGAGGAAAGGGTTCCATTAGAGTGTGAGTAGGTTCAGACCCCTAAGTTCTAGACAGAGCATGATCCATAGGTACAAGCTTAGGGATAGGTACTGGATCCAGTGAATGCATGGTAGCTGCCAAACTTGATAGAGTTTGGATCATGGCTTAATGAGAATCTCTGATTTATCCTGATACATGTATTGAAGGGGATCGATAGAGGTTCACAGGGAGCAGAGCCATCCATGTATTATCTGAAATAGGATTTTTAGTCACATCAACCTCCACTTTTTCAGGGTGAGGATAGACCTCATGATACTAAAAATTGGACAGAGATTATGTAGATGATATTTGAGTAGCTCAAGATTCCTCTAGGGAATAGAGTCAAGTTGGCGATGTACATTATCATAGGGAGATCTAAGAGTTAGTGGGATGTTTAGGTTCATGGGAAGATGAAATATTCTAAGGCCAGTTCAAGATTGGTACCGGGTGAGGGTATTTGAGGTTCATCTATATACGGAGATCGTGGTAGGAGCAGTGAGACCTGCCAGTGGGGTCAATGGCCGGTGTCTGGTACAATACTGTAGGTAAGTTAGGCATTAAGTAGCCAAAATTTAGTCTAGGTTCACATCATGGAGCTTCCGGGGGCTGAGCAGGCTGGTGAGATGATGACTGTAAGAGGTACGCCATGGGCATGGCTGCAATTCATTTTTGTTTTTTTTGGAATGGCCTATTGATTCATGTTCGTATGGGTGCATGAGTTTTACGAGTTGTAAATGTACTGACCATGCACTGGTTAGTATGTTGGAATCATATCAGATATGTTTTATATATGTATATGAGGTGTGAGGTACTAGGTGTTTTACTTGGGAACCACATGTGCAGGATTTTGAGATGCGAGGCATCAGGAGCATCGATGGATGCGAGTTTCTGAGGTGATTTGGCATTGGGTCATCAAAAATGAGGGTTACATGAAGTGTAAGGAATATGGGATCTAGGATGGTGAAATAACTAATAGAGGTGTGAGTCACTGAGATTTATTTGATCATCTATGGGGATGTGGGACCTCAATGTTTCCATGGGATCGAGGCGGGCACCGAGATTGATTTGAGCATCCATGGAGATGCGGGACCTCGAGGTTTCCACGGGCTCAAGGTGGGCTCCATTGATGTGTAGGAATTAAATGGGTAATTATATGGAATGTGAGCACTTGGTAAGGTAAATGAGTGATGACGCATTATGGGAGAACCATGGTTCTGGTAAATTGACCAATAGACCTTTTTTTCTTTGAGATTTTGGTTAGGATCTGACCATTTTAGGAAATTCCTAAGGTGGGGAGCCACCTTGAGGTAAGTTGACCTATACCCTTTATACCGGGGTAGTCTAGGTTGTCTTTATATGAGTGGGTGTGTTCAGTACCATCTCCAGGTTTTTTTTGATAACTCAGGGATAATCTATGTTACGGTTGGGAGATTGTAAAGTCTCAAGTTTTTGAGTCGGGTTGAAAATCGATCCCTTTTTGAACTATTCAATTAGTGGATATTCTATTTTCTAATACAAAGATCAGAACTCATTTCCGAGAGTTCCATAGGCCTTATATCATGTTTTTGGGTTGGTCTAGGGGCTTGGAGAGTGTCTTGGGTGTTTCAGTTGGGTTTTAGAAGCATCAGAGTCCAAATGGCCTGTTTTGGATTGTAGATTGAAGGTGCACAGTTTAGGATAAACTATGCAGCCCCTTCCAGGTAACTACATGACACATTTTTAAACTAATTCATGGTTTGTGTAAACTATGCGAGGGAGGTGAATTTCCATGTCAGGGAATTTTTATTAATAGAAGAGGCTTCCACATAGTTAGATCAAGCCATGTGGAATGCTGCAAGGGTACTGCCACTTAGGTAGTACCTGTGCACTATATAATGCATAGTTTGCGCATAGTTTAGAAAACCGTGCAAGTAAACTATGCGGCCTGCAAAGTGGAGGTTTTTTAAATTTTTATTTTATTTTATTTTTTTCTTTTTCCTTTCTTTCTCCCTTATTTCCCCTAGTTTGATCATACAATATGGGAGAGCTCCTCCATTTCCTCATCCCTCTTCTTTTGATCCCACTCCTTCATCTTTGATCTTTTCTTTGATCAGTTTGTGGCATTGGAAGTGCATTGGTAAGGATAACCTCTCCCTATCCTCTTCTTCGTTTTGTTTTTGCCTCACGTAGAGTAGAATATATTTGATCCGTTTTACCCCATTTTCAAAGCTTTTGACAGAAACTCAGATGTATGAAAATATTATTCTAATTGGAGCTTGATATTAGACGTGCCTATATCTATGGGTCTAAGCTTAGTGGTGAATACCTTGATTTGTGTTTTTCAGTCATTTTGGGGGTGTAGAATAAATCATGCATTTTGGGTATTTTGATCGGGACCCTGATATACCTCATGCTTCATATCAAAATGTTCGTGTGACCCTAAGGGATGTCGTTGGGCATGCACGAACCTATTTTGGATGACAAAGGCTGGGTGAGAGTCCATTTCTCCTCAGGGTGATTTGGTCGGGGTGCCAAATAAAATTAAATTTAACTATATAGTTATTAAATAATTTTTAATGGTTTTGATTTAGTTAATGGAATTTGAGGAATTCAAGACATCTACAATGAATTGATGTAATGGTTAGATTGTGCAATTCAATCTATTTAAATTAAATTTCTTACTTAAAGTATTTTGAATTTATTTATATATGTGTAATGCTTGATATTTCATATGATGAGACCCATGGGGGGTTTGACAGGCTCAAATTGAGTTTGAGATATCATTTCTATCAATATTAATGATGTTGTTCACTGGTTGGGCTTGACATGAATTTTCTTGAGTGGTATTGACCAAAACATTTAGTGTTATAGACGTTAGTTTGAGGTGGTGAGACTGTTAGGTTGGGCATGACCCATGATATTGGGATGGAAAATCCATCATATGTGAGTGACATGGTTATAGGGGCTTGAGGTTTTAGTGATGGTGTGGATTAAGGATTATATTTGGTGATTGCCACTCACCCATGATGGATAAAGCACCGAATTGAGTCATGTGCACACTGAATGACTCATTTGATGAGGTTGTTTTGACCACTCAAGTGGGTATTTCCTCCCAATAGTGAGACTAAAAAAATGGTTTGGGAGTTCTTACTATAAAAATCCATGTGAAAGGTGAGGATGATTTCTATGTTAGTATTGATGATGACGGTTGGGGTCTAAGGCTCACCTGGATTGAGTTTGTGGGCTTGAAAATTTATTTTAGGATAGATCTAACTGTGACTACTATTGTTAAGACTTGGAATGATGTGTGATTTTGAGAAGGATTCCATGGGATCAGGTTACTATTTTCTTGGGCGTGCCTTTGGGGCATCAGTACTTATTGACACTTGAGGTGTCAGGAGGAACTTGGTGCCAGGTTATATGTTTGAGGTGGAACCTAAGGGTTCACCTAGGTTGTGACATCAAAGGTAACTTGGGACATGGGCCAAAGACCTTCTACTATTATGGGATTATTTCATTGGATGAGGCAGGTGATGGTTTCCTGGTGGCTATAGAGAACCAGGTAATCCTTTTTTGATTATTGTATCATAGTTCCTACTTTTCATTGTTATTCATTCCTGTTTAAACACATATGCTAGGAACACACCCCTACATGGGATTTTTAGGACACATGTATACTTTATAAATTTACATTCAGGTAATGAATCTTCCTCAGGAGAAAGATCTTAGTAGCTGTTTAAATGAATATTGAAATGGGATCTTGAGGCTGGAATTATATCATGTTAATGGAAAATACAACATGAAACTCCTTACTCTCTCTCTCTCTCATCCTAAAAATGAAATCATTGCCTGTGAAGTGTGAATTTACCAACATTTTGGGTGATGAACTTTCATTTTCCAAAAATGCCATCAAGTATGTTAATAAAACCATTAAATTGTTGAATTTTTTTTAAAGTTTATGCTCTAACCCCTTTTATGTTATGTAACTAACTTCTACACATAATACTAAATGATAAAACAAAACAAGTTCGTTGTGATAAAAAACATCCAAAAAACCCCTAAAATGATCATCATTAACTTTTATCTAATTAATCATCCTCATGTTATATAAAAAATCCTTCATAAGATCATTTAAAATTTTGGAATATCATTAAAAATGTTTAATAACAATTCTATATGTTTATCCTCATATTATACGAACTTCTATTCATGTATAAAAGTCATCCGATCATGAAAACTAAGAACATTAACCCTCATGAACAATGAATTTAAACTCTATAACTCATACAAAGGCCTATAAAAAAACATAATAAAACCATAATGAATCATATTCATGTAAAAAAATTTCTTTAGTTGTTAATTAATGAATCTATTGTGATTACACAGGACATTAATGTGAAGGAATCTTTCAGAAAAAAGGTAAGGGGATTTCTCGAACCCCACTCCCTTTCTTTGGGGTTTCCCTCTTTTACCCCATTTTCAGTATGATTATTCCTTAAAAATAATTTCTTCATCATTATCTTATATTTTCTTGGATATATATTTTTTCTACTGGAGTTTATGACAAACGTAAGTTTTTCCAAAATAACTCTTTTTAACACACCTTTTACTTCTTACTCAAGGTTGATGATTCTTATATCAAGTATGTTATTTCCCCTTTCATTTAGGAACCCAAAGTTTATGAATGTATAATTATGAGATGAAACCCATTTCTTTTCATGAGCTATTTATGTTAATTAATGATATATATTCAATGTGGAATGCATGATAATATAAATGTTATGACGTGATGAGTGCACCCAGAATTATATAGAGAAATGAAAATGTTATGATGTGATGGGTGCACCCAGAATTTTATAGTGCTCCAATGAATTGGGAAATGTGAATAACCTCATGAGTAAAGTGAAATATGCATGAACATGATGATATCTTTGTTCACAACTATTTCTGGTAGTTGACCACTAAGACATGATGTTTCATTTTTATGCATTTCCACATTCCAAGTATTTTATTAATGCTTTATATCATGATTATGATCATATGCCTTCATTATGGTGATAATGATTATTCCCACACCATGTTATATTATTTCATGTACTTATATATCCTCTTACTGGGATTTTAGCTCATCCCTTTTTTATGTATACCCTCAAGATACTACATGTACTAAGGAGAACACCAGGGACAATCATAATCTAGAGAAGAAGGAATTAAATAAATGTTTATGTTTTATGTTGTAAAAGTTATGTAAGGTCCTAGTTTTCCCAAGACAATAAACCTTTGGATCCTCATTGTGTAATTTTTTTATGTTGTTTATCATTGAAATGATGTAATAGTTATGTAACAAAAATTAGGGTTGCTAGAGACCTATTTGATATGCATGTTTGTTCTATTTAGTGACTAAAAGTGGTGCTGGAATTATGATATGTTTATTTATCTTTTATTTCAGTTGTTTATTTATTGATCCCACTATTTGTTTTCTTATTATTGACTGTGCTTACAATTTGCAAGTCTGATTCGAGTCTATTGAGTCTTATTTATTCCACGGTGTGTTATATATTATTACTCGGACCAGTATTATATATTTCCCATGAGGGTATATCCTCCCCACTATACCTATTTACACCCTCAATTATAGTCAAAAGCCTTTGGTGTTCGGGGAGGTGCGCATAAGGCCAATGGCCCACCAGCCTAGAAGCACTATTCTGGTCGGGACGCTACACCTTTGTTTTCAAACAACCCCAATCCACATCTTCAAATGTTATTTAAAAACCAATTTTCAACCAATGTTGAAAATTTATTCACACTAGATAAAAACTAATTAATATATTTATTAAGATCTAAATAAATAATAATTTCAATACGTTTATGAAGAATAAAGTTTTGTAAACCCAAGAAATCATTTTTTAGGAATCATCATAATGATAACATCATTGGTGATATAGATCAACCAGTTAGAAATGATATTTCTTTAAAAAATAAAATTGAACATTTTTCATTTTTATCACAATTCAAACCTAAAAATTATGATGAAGCTTCAAGTGATGAAGATTGGATAAAACCTATGCAAGATGAACTCAATGAATTTGAAAGGAATCAAGTTTGAACTTTTATTGAATGACCTAAAGTTACTTTTGTAGTTGGAGTAAAATATATTTTATAGAATAAATATAATGAAAATGGAATTATGGTTAGAAATAAATATATAATTGTTAGTAAAGGATATAATAAAAAAGAGGGAATATATTAAAAAGAAACTTATGCTCTGGCAGCAAGAGTTGAAGCTATTCATATTCTTCTATCATATGCAAAATTTCTAAATTTGAAACTATTTCAAATGGATATAAAGTGTAAATTTCTTAATGAAAATGTTCAGGAGGAATTTTATATAGAACACCCAATGACTTTGAAAATAAAAAAGATCCAAAACATGTTTTTAAACATAGTAATGCACTTTACAGACTTAAACAAGCCCATAGGGCCCGATATGATAGGTTTTCTTGATTTTTTTACAAAGAAACTTTGTCAAGGGAGATTCTAATCCAATTTTTTTTTATAAAATAAGTTTATGAAAACATAATTACGATTAAAATTTATGTCTATGAAATTATATTTGATTTGACTCAAAAAAATTTAATAGATTAATTTTTGGATCTTATGAAGCTTGAGTTTGAAATGAGCATGATGAGAGAACTTACATTTTTTTAGGATTTCAGATTTCACAAAAACCAAAAGGAAAATATTTACCTCAACATTATTATATAAAATATACTCTTTATAAATTTGGATATGAAAATACTAAAAGTAAAAGTACTTCTATAAGAATCTTAAATACTTTAGATATTGATGAGTATGGAAAACTAGTTGATCAAAATATCTTCAGAGGAATGATTGTAAGTATACTTTACTCCACAACTAGTGATACATGTTTATTGTTTTGTATTCTTGTATGAAAGATATCAAGCTAACACAAAAGTGGCCAATATTAAACCTGTTAAACAATATTTTCATTATTTAAAGGAAACTACAGATTTAGGTTTTTTACTCTTCTAGAAATGTTTTTTTTCCATATGTTTAATTTTGTGAATGTAAAATGGATATAAAAAGTACTTATAGAAATTATAATTTATTAGAAAATGCCTTAATTTCTGGATCTTTTAATAAATAACAATTAGTGTCACTTTCTACTGTTATAGCCGAACATTTGGAAACTGGAAGTCATTATGCTCAAGTGTTGTGGAAGAAACAAACACTCACTAAATATGGAATGAGTTTTAGTAAAACTCAAATTTTGTATGATAACAAAAGTGCCATTATTTTAACTAAAAACATAGAACATCCCTCATGAGAAAAAAAAATATATAAGACACAATTTCATTCGAGATCACACACAAAAATGTGACATAATTTTATAAATCATATGAATGCAAGAACAACTTGCTGATATTTTTACCAAACCCTTTAGTTCTGATAGATTTGAATATATTAAATAGAATCTATGAATATTCAATATCAAATTATCATTCATATATACTTCTTTTTTACTAATATCCTTACATTAATTAACTCCCTTTCATAGGGGGAGTATGTTATGTTTTTTTATAAAAAATTTTGTTCACTAAAAAATATTATTTTTAAAATTTTGAATATCCCTTTAAATTTTTAGTATTTAGAAATAATTTAGATTCACTAAATATTTAGTATTCTAAAATTATTTCAATTCAATAAATATTTATAATTATTAAATTATTTTAATTTAATAAAACGTTATTTTTCTAAAATTTTTTAGATTGAATAAAATTTTAGTTTTTAAAAAATTTTCAAACTTACTAAAAAAATTAGTTACTTAAATTTTTTTTTCTATAAATTTTTATTTTCCTTAAAACATAGGTCTTATTAAATTTATAGTTTTCCTAAAAACCATGATGAAGAGTTTACCCAAGTGATTTTCATTCATAAATTCATATGTTCACTCTGAAAGGTAATATATAATCTTCAATATTTACTATCTATTATATTTAGTAGATTATATGTTGTTTATATTTTAAATAGTGGTTTATATTATATTTTTTTTTTTGAAATTTTAAACAAATCTTAAAGTTTTAACTTTCAAATAAATATTTATTTTGATATAAGTCTCTTAAAAATCATATTAAGAGTTTATAAATATATTTAAATCTTTATGGATAAATTCTTGATCATCAGATCATTTTTTTGGAATTGAATCTAATTTGCTAAATATGAGGAAGCTAAACCATAACCCGGAGGATATAAATAGGAAAATGGATTTCCATGATTGAAATAAGTTTTTAGAATGTTTTACGGCCCTGAACTCTCAAATTTATGGCTATTCTAATTGTTTGGAATCCATCCGATTCATTTTTTCTCCAACTAATTCAGAACTCCTCAGTCCGACCAGTGTTGAAAGATGTCGACTCTAGAAGACATTAAAAAAAATAGATTTTTTAAGGAAATACTAATCGAGAAGAAGTGGTATGGAAAAAATTATTCCCTTATAAAATATATAATTCATTTTCAGGTTTGGGAAAATGTATGTGTAGAAAAGGAAGATTTCAGTCTTCACTACCCAACTATTGTAAATGACTTTCATTCTTCTATTTAATTTATTATGGAATAAAATTTTGAAGTAATAAACTTTAATATTTTTGGTTAGAAGTGTAAATTAAACATCCAATAAGTATCTAATCTAGTTTAAGTTCCATTATATGGAGAAGCATATCTTGGTACTCACAAGGTACAATAAATATTTTGATGTTTTGAAAAAGAAAAGGTTAAAGCTTTTGTAATTCCATTATTTTAGAAAGTAATAAAGGTGTATCATCTTAAACCTTAAGCAAGGTTATTTTCATTATGGATGTAAGGATATTTAATATGAAGGAAGGGTGACTGATACACCCTGAAAGTTATTGATATCTTTGTGTTATATTATCTAATGAACATGAGCAAAATAAATTTGGTAAAATATGTTTTACTATCATTTTAGGTGATCAAGAAAATTCATATGAAGTTAAGGAATATTCAGATTCCTTATTTTATAGATTATATGTTATAAAATTCACATCAATAATTTAGATTAAAAATAAAGATGTATAAATGAGGGAAAATGTCTCATTGATTATTGAGGAAATGATTTCAAGAATGAAACTAGTTTTTTTCTTTCGAACTCAAAAGGTCTATAGATTAATCGGATAAAGGTGTATCTGAAGCTAAAGTAAAACAGTTGAGGGAAAAGGTAAAAGAAAATATAGAATCTATTTCATCTCCTTCTAGGACACAACATATAATCAAAACTATGACCACCGATTCTTATAATGAATTTATAAAAATGAATGTTGAGAAGTAGGCAGTAGATCAAGAATTAGGTTTAAACAAGGCTGAGACTTTAACACTTAAATAAATAACGAAATAATAGTTAAAAGAAGATGAGAAAAATAGAATATAGAGGACAAAAATTTTGAAAGATAAAGTTGTTGAAATCCGAGTAAAAGGTGTCAAGAGGGAGCATGATAATTTACATACAAAAACTGGTAAGGAAATATAAAGGGTACTTTATATTTATCCTCTATTAGTTGTTCAACCTATTCTCCCAATAGATGATGTTCTTGTTCTGTCTATTCTAGAAAAATAAGTGGTTGGTACTTATCAAGTTACTATTGTTGTGGAGAAAGGGTAAGTAAAAAAAGTTTTATTAGAAGATATTGAGATTAAAAAATATGATAAGAAGCACAATAAATATTATTTGAGAGGTCATGAAAAATTGGAAAGAAATTTGGGGAGGAAATGGAATAATTTTATAAAAAAACATCATTAGAAGAAATAAAATTAGAATAAGAGAAAGAAGAAAAAAATTATAAATAAAAATATTTATTTTCTACTCAATTAGAAAAGGATATTGATATTTTTGTTTCTAAGAAATAGGAATATTCTAAAAAAGTGATTAAGAAACAAAAATATCATACAAGAATATCCGAAAAATCTATGACTGATAAAAATGTTGATAAAGAGGAAGTTTTAAATTTTTTAAAATATAAATAGAAGAAGGAAGTGGTTACTAGAGCATCAAGAAGACTTGTTTTTGATGTATCATATAATTCAATGGATTCACAATTCACTTGTCCTGATTATAGAATGGAATCTAGATTTAATTATTTCTGTGAGTCTTTGAATAAGTTTTTGTATTCCATTTAATTTATTCTCAATATTGAATCATGTTGCAAACATATTCAGAATAGGTTACATGCCTTAGAAAAATAAGAATCCCTAATTCAGTTGGATGATACTATTGTTAAAAATGAAGTAGGGTTTAAGGATTTGAAATTTGATTCAAAATATGAACAAAGAAGTTTTAAATAGATCATAAAATGGTTGAAAGATTCATAGAGATATATGACTATTCATGGTAAAAAAATTGATAAGGTTAATAAGTCTTCAATTCAAATTGCTGTATCATTTTGGAATTTTTCTTCTGAATAAAATTTGAATTTTGAAAAATTCAAGTGTTTTTCTGAGTTAGAAGATGAAGTGATTAAAAAATTGATGAAAAATAAATTGTTACTAGAATAATAAATTCATAAGATTAATGATGATAATGTTAAACAAAAATATTTGAAATAAGAATTAAAAATTTTAAAGAAGAGAATATAGAGAACAAATTCCTAAAATAAAAGATTTAAAGATTGAAGCAAGAATTTTGAAAACTTAAAGTTATGGAAGAAAGGTTTGTAAAGCTGGAGCCAAAAGAGTCAAATCAGGAGAAGAATAAAGAATAGTTTCAGAAGATGAAATTTATCATCAAAAAGCTACATAAGAATGAATATTTTTTATTTCTATAAATTCTTAATCATGTTGGAATATTAAAAATATTTAAAGAATGAATGAAAGATCAAATATTCTTTTATTTATACGATTGATTGAAAGTTTTCCAATTTTGATCACATGAATGTTCTTTCTATATTGACTCTTAGATGATTGTTTATATTTCATAATATTTTTCATATAACTTTTATTTCTAACATTTTAGGTAATTTCTACCTCCATTATTTCTTTTTAAAAATCACAAAGAGGGAGAAGTTTTGGGAGAGGTAATTAGGGGAGAAACTATTTGAATAGATATGTTATTTTAGGAGAATATATTATTTAATGGGAATTTATTTAAAGAAATTATCTTATCTTATTTATTTGGATAAAGTATGTTAAATAAAAGAATTTATAAAGAAAGTGGGAGATAATAAAGGTAAAAGGGATATGTGTTTTCAAATGATTTAAATTGACTGTATGTTTTTAAAAGATATTAGTATTAATATTTAAGTTTTGTTTTGTGATTTTCAAAAAGGAGGCTATTTTTGAGTAGAAATTTTAATTTCTTCCCTTTATATCCTTAGTTTTGAAAATAACAACACACCCTTAAATTTTTTTACTAACTTTATATATTCTCAAGTTTTTAGAATGTTTTTGTAGAAAACAACTTATTCTACCGAATGAAGAAATACTTCTAAACTAAAGGTATATAAACTTTCCACACAAATATAATCCATAAAACTAGTAAAAAGTATTATCCATCAGATTAATAAAAGTCTAGTCCATCAGATTGATAGAAGTTTAGTCCATCAGTTTGATATAAGTCTAGTACATCAAATTTACATAAGTTAAATTCATTGGTAAGAAAAAAATTTGTTCTATTGGTGTGATTGGATCTATTCTATCAGAATGACTAAATCTAGTCTATCATTGTGACTAAATCTAGTACATCTGTGTGACTCAATATAGTCTATCAGTGTGACAAAATTTTGTCTATCAGTATGACTGAATATAGTCGATTGGTGTAATAAGTTATAGTCCATCATACTGACATGTTTTATTCTATTGGAATAATATGTTTATAATTAACATTATAATTATTACAATTGTTTGGAATAAATTATAATAGAATTTTAATGGGGCTACGAGAACGATGTTAGATGAAGTTATAATTTAATGGGATGTTAAGTGAAGAACAACCGATTCTATTGCAAAAAACTCTTAGAATCACTGAAATTTGAACATTAGAGGGATTCTTATAAATAGGAGTTTATTATAGGATATGGGAGCTAGTGTTTTTTCATACTCTACCTGTCTGAATATTTCTCTACCATAACCGCTCGTTATAATTATCTTTATATTTTTTAAATAGTTTTTTTTGTTTTAAGGATTACATGCGAGGAATTATAAAATCATTAGAACATACCTTTGTAATTTAATTCTAGTTATGATTGGGGTTTTGATCAAGGTATTCTGAGGATATGAAGACTGCTTGATCCAATTAGGATGATTGAGGAATTTTGGGGATAAGAAGACATAACTGATTTCAATACTAGTGATCGAGGGATTTCTACTAAAGAAAGACATAATATACAATTTGGTTTAAACTGTGGATACCTAAAGCCATGGTTTATTTACTTCCTTAACTCTTAAGGTTAAATAGTAGAAACCCTTTTTTAAATCTTTATTAAATCATTCTTACTTTTACTTTAAGCATTACTTTTACTTGTTTATGAAAGTTATATTTTATATTATAAAAATTGTTTAGAAATTTTATTGAACCCATTGTGAGTCTGATATAAATTAATTTGATCATTATATGCACACTCATTATGAGAAACATAATAATATGTTTTTTTAATTAGTTTAAAGTTTTTAAACTATAATTTACCCCCTATTATTGACATCATGTATACTCTTATGATCCAACACGATACGCCTCTAACTATTTCAACTCACTCAAAATTAAATTTTAACGCTTCTTTGGTGGGATAAAGATGATTTTATGAAAATATTTGGTGATTCATGACTTTGATATCTATGGGGAAATTGTATGATATGTCCTCAAATTGAAAATAAAGATTTGTGAATCTCAAGGTTCCCATGGATATAGAGATAGGAAGTGGATAATATATTTTAATTATGTTGGTGTGATTAATAAATATTATGGGGGAAAGAAAGTACAACATCCCACTTGTTAAAAGTTTGGGAAGAATCATCCCAAAAACTACATGAAGGTGACAAGGAAATGATTTAGGTGTGGATTGGATGGGCACCTAGACAAAAAATTCTTATAGGAGAAACCTACCAATGTGATGGAATAAATAAATTCTTCAGTCAACCCTTAGTTTACTATCCAATATTTCAACTACTAGGAACAAAGACACTATGAGAATTAATGAACTTAATGAAGGGTTTTCAAAGATAAATGATGCCAAAAACCTCCAAGGCCTAGATATAATGGGTGTGATTATTCTATTACAACTACTAAGGTGGATCCCAAAAATAATTTGGTTATAGGTATATTGGTTATTTATCCAAGAATAATAAATGTACTATTTGATTATACTTCTACGTATTAGTTCATATCATGAACGTTTAGTAGAACTATTAAAACACCATCTCAAAACATGTCATTAGATCTATCTATGAAAATTAAAAATTGAGAAATTATCACATCCCATGTATATAACTCCCCTCGATCTATATTTGCTGGCCAAACTTCATAGTGAACCTTATGATACACCCTTTGGATGAATTCAATGCAATTTTGGGTATGGATTGAATTTTGTAATATATATATTACATAAATCACCGAGTCGAGTAAATCACCCTCTATATCACTAATCACCCTCAAATTATATAAATATGAAAGAAGGAGGATGAATCTTCATTGGTATCATCATCTCAAGCATGAATATTATTACATTATGAAAATCGTATCTAGATCAAATGATTCAGACTAAGGAAAATACCATCCTTGATGACATGACCATTATAATGGAATATGATGATGTATTTCCCAAAGAATTGATTGGTCTTCCTCCATGTTGTGAGGTTGAGTTATCAATTGAGGTTATACTCAGATATTTTCCAATATCCAAGACTCCATAGAGAATGGCCTCTGTTGAACCTAAAGATATGATGAAGAAACTATAAAATAATATGGATAAATGTTTTATGTTCTCAAATGCTTCACCATGGGGTACAATCACCCACTTCATTAAGAAGAATGATGGGTCAATGCACCTATGTGTTGATTATCACGTGGTCAATAAGATAACGATGAAGAATAAGTATCATATTCCATGGATTGATATCTTTTTTGATTAGCTATGTCGAGCGTTATACTTCTCTAAAGTGGATATTTGTTCGAGATATTATCAGGTAAAGGTGAATAATGTTGATAACCCCAAGACAAATTTTTTTACAAGTTATGGGAAATATGATTTCATTGTGATTATATTTGTACTCATTTATTCTCTAACCATATTTATAAACTTAATGAATAAAGTCTTTAGGGATTACCATGAAAAATTTATGATAATCTTTATAGATGATATTATTATCTACTCCAAAATCAAGAAAGATCAAGACGATCATTTGAATTCTATACTGAATACCTTGAAAAAGAAAAATTTGTATGTGAAGTACAATAAATGTGAGTTTTGGATGTTGAAAGTAACATTACTAGGGAATTTTGTCACCAGTAAATGGATATTTGTGGATCCTTAAAAAATAGAAGAAATTTAAGGATGGATTAGACCAATATCTATGATGGAGATCCATAGTTTACTTGGATTAGCTACATAATATCATCAATTTTTGAGAAAATTCTCAAAATTCTTAAGCCCAATAACCAAGCTAACTTAGAAGGGGGTGAAGTTTGTTTGGAATAATGAATGTGAGGAAATATTTGTGGAGTTAAAGAATATTCCAATCACTACACCAATTCTCACATTACCCACAAGTGGGGAAGGATCTGTGATCTATAGTGATGTGTTTAAAAAGGGCTTGGGTTGTGTAATCATGAAAGATGATAATGTGATAGACTATGACCTCTTCCAATTAAATTTGTATGAGAATAACTATTGAATTCATTAATTGGAATTGGTTATAGTGATATTAGAAATGAATATTTGGAGATATTTTATCTATTTAGAGATATGTGACATATATATGGATCCAAAAATCCTCATGTATATATTAACACAAAATGATCTCAATATGAACCAATGAAGGTGGTTAGATATGATTAAAGAATATGATTATTCAATCTCTTACCATCCTATGAAGGTGAAGAAAGTGACAGATGATCTGATTAGAAAGGATCTTGAAACTCTATCCATGGTGAGGATTTAATGGGATCCAATATTCTTGGACAAGAAAGGCATGGACATGGGAATAATAAAATGATATTCATCCTTCCTTTCTCAAATAACTACTCAACCATCCATTCAGTGGATCAAGGAGGCACAAAAAGATGATGTGGAGATACAAACCAAGAAAGTGAATATTCCAGAGTTTAACCTTTTTAAAGATGGATTTATAAGGGTTGGAACCTGGATTTGGATCCCATAAAAAAAAGAATTGAAGAGGGAACTTCTAAATGATGTGAAGAACTCATCCTTCTATATTAATATAGTGATCACTAAGATTTATAATAATCTAAAGAAAACATTAGTTGGGATAACATAAATAGGGATATTGTAGAATTTATATCTCAAGGCTTGGTATTCCAACTAGTCAAGGCTGAATGAAAAAAAGTCAAAGGGGATGATTCAACCAATTCCTATACAAATATAGAAATGAAAAAACATAACCATTAATTTCATCATAAGACTCCACAAGACATCTAAAGTCAATAATACCATCTAGGTGGTAGTCAATCACATTACAAAGTCATCATATTTTATTACTATCAAGGAATATTTCTCTGTCATCCAACTCACCAAGTTATACAAGGGAAGTGGTAAGTATTTATGGAGTTCCACTCTCCATTATATCTGATTGAGATATGAGGTTTACTTTGAGGTTCTAGAGAGGAATTCAAAAAACATTGAATGTAGAGATGAGTTTTAGTACTGCTTATCACCCTCATAAGGATGGTTAGTTTGAGAGAACCATTAAAACTATAGAGGATATTTTGAGATCATGGTCAATGGATTTCCAAGGATGTTGGGATCACCACCTTCCCATATTGGAGTTCTCATATGATAATAGTTTACATTCTATCATTCAAATAGAACCTTATGAGGCTTTGTATGGGAAGAGGCGTCTGACTCCAATATATTGAGATGATTGAGAGATCAAAAGATTATAGGACCTGATTTATATCTAATATATGAAAGATAAGTTTCAAACCATTCAATTCCATTTAAAATCTATGGAAAATAGAAATAAAATATATCCCTACAATCATTGATGGGACCTAGAGTTTTAGGTTAGATATAAGGTGTTCCTTCATATATCATCATGGAAGAAATTCATGAGGTTTGAGAAGAAGGTAAAGATTAGTACAAGATACCACATCCCCTTTGAGATACTTTATCATATTTAATTTTTGGCCTATTTAATTTCAATCCCACATAACATATCTCAAGTACATGATGTGTTCCATGTATCCCTCAGGAAGAAGTAAAACCAGTCCCCACATATGCACTGAATCCAGAGGAGGTAGCCTTGGAGAATAATATTTTACAAATGGAAAATATGATGAAGATCTTAGATCATAGATACAAAGTTATATTAAATAATAAAACTCACTTGGTCAAAGTGCTATGGCAGAACCACAAGTTTGAGGAAGAAACTTGAGAATAGAAAGAGGTAATGAAAAGTAAGTACCCTTATCTATTTTATTGTATTAAATGAAATTTCTAGGGGGAAATTTCTAAAGGAGGGGAATAATGTAATTAACTGAAGTTTTATAAATTAAATTCCATTTCTAAATGAATAATTTCCTTAATAAGTAAGAAATTTATAGAAAAAACACGCACTACTTTGGTTATTTTAGAATGTTATAAGTTATATCAGGTTGGACTTAAAATAATGTTGAGCATAATAACCATTAATAATTTAGCCATTGTAAATTTAACTTTTATATTAGTATATATAGAGGGTTATGATAAAATAAAATTGACTCAAATGGAAGAATTAGTGGCCTTGACCAGTAGAATCATACCCAAGGATGCCCATTTATTAGAGCTTCTGAGGGATATGGAATCACTGAGATTTTCCATTGACCAATCCCGAGTTTATATCCATAAACTAAAGCATAATTAAAACCATTTAGGGGAGAAATTAAAGCCTATCAAGATCATGGTCCAAACCATGTTTGCTGAACCACTCCAAGAAAGTTTCACCATCACACACCATACCCTTAGGGCATATGGTAGTGTAATAAGGTGTTATGTATCTAGAACCTGGTAATAAGAATTTTTATATTTTCGTATTAGGAAAATAATTATTATATTATCCATTTTTCATTGTTAATTTATATATATGATTAAATAATGAGTTTGATAAAAATTAGGTTTTGATATGAAGATACTCGAAATGTATTTTAGGGAAATATATTGTTTTGATTAGGACACTCTTTTGATAAATTAAAGAATTTTTTCAATAAATAATATTTTAATAAAATATTCTAATTAGATAATATGTAACGCCCCGACCCTAGTTACCCAGAGTCAGTGCATTATTTTAATAAATTGGAATGATTACAAGGAATGAAGTCCCAAAGGACTGATTAGTTTACCAGTCTTGGAAAATAGATTACATACATGAATGTTACATTTCACTTCATAACATACAAAACAACATAAATAATCCTTTATGAATGCCATTATTCCCTTGTATTAACCCTTCTTATCAATCATAATATACTTCTTGGAATCCTAGGAAAAAATAAAACATAGAAAGAGGTGAGCTCAAATGCTCCGTAAGGGTAAGTAATACAGCGGAAACTTTCATAAATAAGCATAAACATTTAAGACAATGTATAACTAATACAAAAGCCTTTTAAACTTAAACTTCAACATAGTATGGAAAAAATAAAATGAAATAATGCCATTTACTTATTTACATGGGTATTTTACTAATCGAATAATCACATGCAATATCAATAACCACTTTCATAATGATGGAATGCATAATGCCAGACTATCATAACCACATAGCCAAGGCCTCGTGACAAGACTGCAAATAAGATTTTGTCAAGGCCTTGTGCCAAGACACTAGTTTGTCTCATGAGACCTATCGATGCATCGAGGAGCTATAGATGGCTCCACCCGTCACATATTAAGTCCAATGTGTTCCCATATGAAAAGGTTTAAACATAACATAAAAATTCGTATTAAAACTAGAATAAAAAATGTAAATACTTCATCCATAAACCACGAAGGGTATAAGAATAATACATCCACAATCATACACATCACAAAAATTTCAAAACAATATGGAAGTTTTGTATCATAATAAATCAACTTCAAATAAACTTAAAATCCATCAAAGGATGTTGACATATATGAAATAAAAACTATTTGAGAGAAATATCTCTTTTTTTGAAATCATTTAAAAGTCACACATTTATTAAGGAAGTAATTTAAAAGAGATTTTTGGAATCAAAGTGTCCCATACCACCTTGAAACTTTTGAAAAGAAATATCATTTCAAAACATTTATGTCCATATAAATAAATCCTTAAAATCATTTTGAAAACATGTACATTAATTAAAAATATTTAGAAAGACAAATCTTTAAAACATTTACAATTCTTTTTTTTGATAAATAGTACCTTTCAGAAATTTTTAAAATATTCATTTTGAAATCATTTAAAAGTAAAATAATTATAAAATAAAACATTTAATTTGAAAAAATTCTTATAAGCTTGTAAGTGAAGCTTCAATTATTTTATAACGGTGGAGAATAGTCGCACCCGCCGTATAAGTTAAAAAAAACATTCTTACCTTAATTTTGTCGAAAAGGTTAAAAGCACCTTGTTTGGAAAATGACGGAAAGATTCCTTTATAAACCTCTTATAAAAAGTCAAAAAAGGGTATAAATGACTTTAACCCATATTCTTTGTAAATAGTAAAAATGTTTTGAAATACATTTTGAAGAAACATGGATGTGGATGATAAAGAAATCCCAGTAGATTATTACGTATAAACATCCTCGGATAATGAAGAGATTGCGAAATAAACCCTTACCTTGTAATTTTACTTGGTTGGGGGTAGGTTAACCTCCTGTATAATGGTTAAATAATTGTTATTAAATTATACAAGAATAATATAAATTCATATGATATCATATATGATCTTTTAACATTGCTTTGTTAATAATATCTTAGAATTATCGTTGTTTCAGGTGTTAACTTACTCATTTTCTTTTATATGTTTTGTTACGTAAGCCGTGGTTGTCATGGATAGGTTGTATCTTATTCATATCCAGAATTATATCAAGTACTTAAACATTATTTTTAAATCATCAAATGATAATTATACTTGAATGGATACGATAGAGAATGAATCTCATCGCGTTCGTGGAGACGGTAGTCCGTACGTACACACGAGCGACAATATCATTCTTTTGATATTAAAATAATATATAATTGGATGTTATATAATATATACAGAGTAATTATCATGTTATATTTATTATTTAAATTAATTACACATCATTATTATACCCATCCAAATAATAATTTATTGAATAACAATTACACAATGACGTGGAGACGGTAAGCCGTACATACGCACGTATGGTGACATTTTATTCAAAGGATGGATTGAATACTGAAATATGGTTGTAAAATGTTTATAATAACATCAAAGTATATATAATATACTGGAGTTATTATTTTATAATGGTAATAACAAAGAAAGAAGAAGTGGAAGAAGAAAGGAACTCGAAAAAGGGTGGTGAAATCATTACCTCTTCTTCAGGTTGTTCCTTTTTATTTGATCAAAAGGGCTCCTTAAGTTGGATTTATGACTAAAGGAAGGCCTCTAGGATGTAGTGAGGGAAGTTTAGAGAGTATTTGGGCAGAGTATGGCCGAACCAAAAGGCTTTGAAGGTGTGAATTAATGAGAAGGATGAGTTCCCTTTTATAAGAGGGGTGAGGGGCATCTTTGGAAAAGCTAGAAATATTATTTTATAATAAATTCATATTCGGTTTATAATAGCTCCAAAGTGGATTATTTAAATGTTAAGGTGGGGATGGGTAGAAAAACACTCAAAAAATATAATTTAGACAGGTTCAGGTTACTATATTAACCTTATCTTTAAGTATTAACTCTTAGTTAATTAGTTTCACTTTTACAATGTCTCTTTGTATTTTAATATTATATGGTTAATAAACTTACTATATACATACAAGAGACCCCCCAAGTGGTCCATTAATGATAAAAATATCATTATATAAGTATCTTGGCCTAACCTTAGATTTTTAGGAATTTAATATCAATTAATAATATAATATTTGTTTTGAAAACTCTTTTATGTCAATTTTGACACTATTCAATAATTGAGTTTTTTGAAACTCATAACAGAATGATTACTTCAAAAAAATACAATTAAATAAATCATAATATGTCCTATTAACATATAAAATTAGTTTAATTCAATAAAAGTCTCCAATTATATTTATTTGGATATTTATAATATCAATTGTTTTAATTTTTCACTATTATGGTAATTACTGTATCATCATTGTGTCATAAATAAATTACATTATTTAATATTTAAAAATTATAAATAAAATATCATTATGTAGGAAATCTTTTTATCTTTATAATTAATATTTATAGTCTAAAATAAAACATATATAACCCTATTTAAAAATTGTTTTTCTAAAAGATATATGCTTGTGTCATTTTTGTATTCATTTTAACTTAATTAATATAAAGTGTCATTATCACTTACAAATGGCTCCATGGGGTCCAAAATCGACCCAAAGATGACCATGGTCGGACATGTATCAACCAATAAGGTTAGGACATGTTTTAGGGTAATTTTTTATTATTATAATATTATTTTTTAACCCTTATTTACCGGATTTACCCTTTAACCATGGTAAATAAAATATTTACCGAAGTAATTATTCAAAATGTCTAAAAATAAAAGTTACCTATTTACAAAATTTGAAAAACCTGATTCCAAATATGGAATGCATTTTACAAATTCAAAACACAGAAGTGGCAGAAATTAATTTAAAATTAATTCCTATTGTTAAAACAAAAAGCTTGTTTTTAAGAGATAATAACTATCAAAAGATTGACACTTGTTTATGTCTGGTTTAATTGTGAAATTATGTCAAATGACAAAAATTGAATTAAATGGTAAAAATATATTCTAAATATACTTTAAAAACACTCAAACTCATAATTTATCAACATTAATTATTTCAATTAAAAAGTAGTTTTTAATTAAAATTTATTAATTTTCACTATTCATCAAAATATAAAAGTTATCTAAAAAGTACCAAAATTTCACCCTAGGATAATTTCGATATTAAGAATCCAAAAATGAAGTCCATTTTTAGAGATAGAATTTATAAAATTTCAAAAAGTAGGTATTATTATTCATAACGGCTAGTTTGATTTGTTGTGGTGTGTTAGAACTCGATGTTGCATACAACACACGCTATAGCATTATTCCAAGAGAAGCGTACCGTAGAAGCTTGGGGTGTTACATTGTAACTTTTTTTATGTCCCCATTCTAAAGAATAAATTTATTTAGTCAAATTGAATATATAAAATTTTAAAATATTGGATTTAAAAATGAATCACTTTTAAAGTTGGTAAAAGTGCATTTTTGAAAAATACTTCTTTTATCTGAAAAAAAGGAATTTGTTATTACATTATGTCTAAGAAACTCATAATATGGATTCTAAAATTATAAGTATTATATAAAGTTTAAAATTTAGTTAATACTATTCATAACCTCTTTTGAACGGCTTGTTTGGTAAGTCATGATGCGCTTTGACTCGGTGTTGCGTGTTGTGCAAGTTATTGAATTATTTTGAAGAAATAACACACTATGAAATATTGGGGTGTTACATTCTCCCATACTTCAATAAATTGCATCCTCTCAATTTGAAATTGTTCTTCGAAAATAAAAGGTTGAAAATAGAAAATATCTTTGTGGGAAAACCCACATCGGAAATTGGGTTACTAAACTTTAGTCTTAATATGAGGAAAAGAGAAATGAAAGGGTCACCACCAAATTATGATCTCAATTAGGAGAACATTGGTGTCAATTAGAGACATATAATTGGAGGAAAAACGTAAATATTTATAGGTAGTTATTGAGGTCATCAATCACAAACAAGTGTAAAATTGAGATCCTTAAATTCATCAATCCATGATGATTTGAAATACCATCAGTTTAACAAAACATAGGGTATTAGGATAACACATTTTTGGTTTTAGGATTCCTTAAATAAAGTATAAGAATTAATTTCTTCATAGAATAAGAGAAGAAGAAAAATATATTCTTGACAAGTAGAGTTCCATCCTTTAACTAATTTCTACCACAAACTCATCTTTCACTCTAAAAGATAATTGAACGTAAAAAAACTATTCTATTTATCCTATTCGTATAGGGTAAAAAAAAACAAATTTATAATTCATCTACCAGATCTTTTAAAAAAAACTACATTATTTAATCCCGGACATTACGTGGGCCAGTGCTAGGTGATACACCCTTGTCGCCCTTCAGTTGTGGGTTCAAGTCTCGTGGCCTTGCCGGACGCGACGGGTTGCCACCCAACCTCCGGGTTGTCTTTTTATGGAAATCCAAAAATAATACAAACTAGAACTATCCAAAATGCTTTAGTCCAAAAAATGAAGATCCTTTTTGCTGCGTAATAACATGTGAACACCTTCATCATGTATTATTTTATAACACTGCAACATCCTGAATTATCATAAAACCTTATTGATTACATTCATGATCCCTTATTCCTTAAATAATAATGGATATACTCCTTCAATCCAAAAATGTTGTAAACCCCAACAATGATGGAATATACAAATCATTAATCAGTTTCAAGGTAGTCAAGAATATCCAATATAATTTATCCAAATCAATGATGTATTATTTTAAAATCACTACCTCAGTATCAGAACTATATTATGGTTTATCATTCTCTCAACCATATATTTTCCAAAAATTTATCCTGCTATTGAGTCACTTTTCTTTGTTCCACACAGTCTCAAGTCCTTAATGAAATAGTACTACAGTACAATCCTTATATACTCCATAATTATTATAACAAGTACATTGTTGATACAACACTCAAATGACATAATCAACATAAGAACTCTAATCATTCCTCTTCATCTATGGTAGTATCATAACTTGATTATTATCCAATAGCATCATTTACGACATAGTCTGATAACTGGGAAATAGGTTCACGTAGTGTCCAAACTCCTTACAAATGAAGCATTGTACATTTGAAACCATTTTCTTACCCTTTCAGTCACGTACTTTGTGCCCTTTTTCTCCACACTTATAACAAACTCCCATTCCTTTAAGGAAAGTTCCAGGGTGTTTCTTCCCACAGTTATCACATATGTGGAAATTATTCTTTTCCTTCTTCCCTTTATCCATCTTTCTCTCTTCCATCCTTTTCTTCTCTTGCTTCCCTTCAAAGCCATAGGACTCAGTAAACTCTTTAGTTATCTTATCTACACATGATACTATTTCTTAATATGATGATAATACATCGGAGACTATTTCCCTTCTAAATTATGTCTTAATACCATAAAAGATACGATCCTTCTTACTCTTTGGATCATACGTATTACTAGAGTTCACATTCCTTCTACTGGGAGCCATTTTTATACAATAGCATAAACTAGGTCAGTTTATGAATTGCAATAAATAATTCCTAATGAAAATTGAACAGTTTATGGATATAATCCATAATCATAAAAAATGTTTTCTTTGAGTAAGTATATACTCATGAGCCCTTCATAATGGTTTATAAATAAAATGAGAATTATCCTAAGCATATCCCCCGGGAGTGTCGTAACCATGAGTGCAGCAAGGCCCGTTGTCGTGCACCAGTTCCCGTTCGAGTCTAGCTCAAAGTAGTGTTTTTGGGTTTTAACCCTAGGTACATCTGTGCCAGAGCCGCCTCTACCTGCTCGTATCCAGACAGGGATGTATTGCTCGGAAAACTCACAAAATCTTTACAATACCAAAATTCTAGGAAGTTCTTCTATACTAATCCTCAAAGTCTATTTTAGGGCTATGTGCTCTAATCAGAGTTTATCTAAATCTAGTTTCCAAGGTTATTGCTAAACTTCCTCTGATACCAACTGTAACACCCCAACCCCAGTTACCCAGAGTTGGTGCATTATTTTAATACATTGGCATGATTACAAGGAATCAAGTCCCAAAGGACCGATTAGTTTAGCAGTCTTGTAAAATAGATTACATACATGAATGTTACATTACACTTCATAACATACAAAACAACATAAATAATCCTTTATGAATTCCATTATTCCCTTGTCTTAACCCTTCTTATCAATCACAATATACTTCTTGGAATCCTGGGAAAAAATAAAACATAGAAAGGGGTGAGCTCAAACGCTCTGTAAGGGTAAGCAATACAGCGGAAACTTTCATAAATAAGCATAAACATTTAAGGAAATGTATAACTAAAACAAAAGCCTTTTAAACTTAAAATTCAACATAGTATGGAAAAAATAAAATGAAATAACGCCATTTACTTATTCACATGGGTATTCTACTAATCGAATAATCACATGAAATATCAATAACCACTTTGATAATGATGGAATGCATAATTCCAGACTATCATAACCACATAGCCAAGGCCTCGTGCCAAGACTACAAATAAGATTTTTTCAAGGCCTTGTGCCAAGACACTAGTTTGTCTCATGAGACCTACCGATGCATCTAGGAGCTACAGCGGGCTCCACCCATCATATATTAAGTCCAATGCATTCCCATATGAAATGGTTTAAATATAACATAAACATTCGTATTAAAACTAGAATATGAAATGTAAATACTTCATCCATAAACCACGAATGGTATAAGAATATTACATCCACAGTCAAACACATCACAAAAACTTCAAAACAATATGGAAGTTTTGTATCATAATAAATCAACTTCAAATAAACTTAAAATCCATCAAAGGATGTTGACATAGATGAAATCAAAACTATTTGAGAGAAATATCTCTTTTTTTGAAATCATTTAAAAGTCACACATTTATTAAGGAAGTAATTTAAAAGATATTTTTTGGAATCAAAGTGTACCATACCACTTCGAAACTTTTGAAAATAAAAATCATTTCAAAACATTCATGTCCATATAAATAAATCCTTAAAATTATTTTGAAAACATGGACATTAATTAAAAATATTTAGAAAGATAAATCTTTAAAACATTTAAAATTTTTTTTTGATAAAGAGTACCTTTCAGAAATTCTTAAAATATTCATTTTGAAATAATTTAAAAGTAACATAATTAGAAAATAAAACATTTACTTTGAAAATATTATTATAAGCTTGTGAGGGAAGCTTTAACGATTTTATAACAGCAGAGAATAGCCGCACCCTCCGTATAAGTTAAAAAAACATTCTTACCTTAATTTTGTCGAAAAGGTTAAAAACACCTTGTTTGGAAAATGACGGAAAGATTCCATTATAAACCTCTTTTAAAAAGTCAAAAAAGGGTATAAATGACTTTAACCCATATTCTTTGTAAATAGTAAAAATGTTTTGAAATAAATTTCGAAGAAACATGGATGTGGATGATAAAGATATCCTAGTAGATTATTACGTATAAACAACCTCGGATAATGAAGAGATTGCAAAATAAACCCTTACCTTATACTTTTCCTTGGTTGGGGGTAGGTTAACCTCCTGTATAATGGTGAAATAATTGTTATTAAATTATAAAAGAATCATATACATTCATATGATATCATATATGATCTTTTAACACTGCTTTGTTAATAATATCTTAGAATTATCATTGTTTCGGGTGTTAACTTACTCGTTTTCTTTTATATGTTTTGTTACGTAAGACATGGTTGTAATGGATAGGTTGTATATTATTCATATCCATAATTATATAAAGTCCTTAAACATTATTTTTAAATCATAAAATGATAATTATACTTGAATGGATATGATAGAGAATGAATCTCATCGCGTTCGTGGAGACGGTAGTCCGTACGTACGCACGATCGACAATATCATTCTTTTGATATTAAAATAATATATAATTGGACGGTATATAATATATACAGAATAATTATCATGTTATATTTTTTATTTACATGAATTACATATCATTATTATACCCATCCAAATAATAATTTATTGAATAACAATTACACCACGACATGGAGACGGTAAGCCGTACGTACGCACGTATGGTGACATGTTATTCAATGTATGAATAGAATACTGAAATATGGTTATAAAATGTTTATAATAACATCAATGTATATATAATATACGGGAGTTATTATTTTATAATTGTAATAACAAAGAAAGAAGAAGTGGAAGAAGAAAGGAACTTGAAAAAGGGTGGTGAAATCATTACCTCTTCTTCGGGTTCTTCCTTTTGATTTGATCAAAAGGGCTCCTTAAATTGGCTTTCTGACTAAAGGATGGAATCTAGGATGTAGTTAGGGAAGTTGAGAGATTATTTGGGCAGAGGTTTGCCGAACCAAAAGGCTTTGAAGGTGTGAATTAATGAGAAGGAGGAGTTCCCTTTTATAAGAGGGGTGAGGGGAACCTTTGGAAAAACTAGAAATATTATTTTATAATAATTTCATATTCGGTTTATAATGACTCCAAAGTGTATTATTTAAAGGTTAAGTTGGGTATGGGTCGAAAAACACTCAAATAGTAGAATTTAGATAGGTTCGGGTTACTATATTAACCTTATCTTTAAGTATCAACTCTTAGTTAATTAGTTTCACTTTTACAATGTCTCTTTTTATTTTTTTATTATATGGTTAATAAACTTACTATATACATCCAAGAGACCCCCAAGTGGTCCATTAATAATAAAACTATAATTATATAAGTCTCTTGGCCGAAATTTAGATTTTTAGGAATTTAATATCAATTAATAATATAATATTTTTTTTTAAAAACTCTTTTATGTCAATTTTGACACTATTCAATAATTGATTTTTGTGAAACTCATAAAAGAATTAGTAACTAAAAAAATCCAATTAAATCAACCCTAATATGTCATATTAACATATAAAATTATTTTAATTCAATAAAAGTCTCCAATTATATTTATTTGGGTATTATAATATCAATTATTTTAATTTTTCACTATTATGGTAATCACTGCATCATCATTGTGTCATAAATAAGTAAAACAATTTAATGTCTAAAAATTATAAATAAAATAAAATTATTTAGGAAATCTTTTGATATTTCTAATGAATATTTATAGTTGAAAATAAAACATATATAACCCTATGTAAGTATTGTTTTTCTAAAAGATATATGCTTGTGTCAATTTTTGTATTCATTTTAACTTAATTAATATAAAGTGTCATTATCACTTACAAGTGGCACCATGGGGTCCAAAAATCAACCCAAATATGACCATGGTCGGACATGTATCAACCAATAAAGTTAGAACACGTTTTAGGGTAATTGTTTTATTATTATAACATTATTTGTTTAACCCTTATTTACTGGATTTACCCTTTAACCATGGTAAATAAAATATTTACCGAAGTAATTATTCAAAATGTCTAAAAATAAAATTTAACTATTTACACAATTTGAATAACCTGATTCCAAATATGGAATCCATTTTTCCAAATTCAAAACACATAAGTGGCAGAAATTAATTTAAAATTAATTTCCGTTGTTAAAACAAAAAGCATGTTTTTAAGAGATAATAACAATCAAAAGATTGGCACTTGTTTATGTCTTGTTTAATTGTGAAATTATATAAAATGACAAAAATTGAATTAAATGGTAAAAATATATTCTAAATATACTTTAAAAACACTCAAATTCATAATTTATCAATATTAATCATTTCAATTAAAAAGTAGTTTTTAATTAAAATTTAGTAATTTTCACTATTCATCAAAATATGAAAGTTATCCGAAAAGTACCAAAATTTCACCCTAGGATAATTTAGATATTCCTAACCCAAAAATGAAGTCCATTTTTAGAGATATAATTTATAAAATTTCAAAAAGTAGGTATTACTATTCGCAACGACTAGTTTGATTGGCTGTGATGTGTTAGAACTCGATGTTGCATACAACACACCCTATCGCATTATTCAAAGAGAAGCGTACCGTAGAAGCTTGGGGTGTTACATTGTAATTTTTTTATGTCCCCATTCTAAAGAATAAATTTATTTATTCAAATTCAATATATAAAAGTTTAAAATATTGGATTTAAAAAGGAATCACTATTAAAGTTGGTAAAAGTGCATTTTTGAAAAATACTTCTTTTATCTGTAAAAAGGAATTTGTTCTTACATTATGTCTAAGAAACTCATAATATGGCTTCTAAAATTATAAGGATTATATAGAGTTTAAAATTTAGTTAATACTATTCATAACCTCTTTTGAATGGCTTGTTTGGTAAGTCATGGTGCGCTTTAACTCGGTGTTGCGTGTAGTGCAAGTTATTGAATTATTTTTAAGAAATAACACACTATGAAATATTGGGGTGTTACATAATAATTATTTAAATATAAATTATATAATAATTTAATGAAGTCTAATGTAATTTTTATAAATACAATAAATTAGTTAGTATCGCAAAACTAGTATTTTTTAGCAAATAAGGATTTTATTTTAAAGATAAAATTATCATAAGTAGAAAATTATTTTGATAAAGTAAATATTATTTTTTAAATCAAAATTTTGAATTTATCAAATTTTAAATGTTTCATAATTTTTAGGGGCAATTGATTTTTTGGGTAAAAATTGAATATGGTATAAATATATGGTATGTATTATAACATCATAGTGGACCAAAAGATATGAAATAGATTCCATAAAAGTAATAAAATACCAAATATATATTTATCTTTTAAAATAATTTGTTTTTGAATTTATTTTATTAATTTTATAAACACATAATGAATCCTATAAAACCTATATTATATTTTAAGTTTTAAAAATAAATTATTTAGAAACACAACCCACTTTCAGATTACAAAGGGAATTATTTTATTGAGTTACATTCTTTAACTTATATAATATATAAAAAACACTCCCCTTTGGTAAAAAATATTGTAAAAAACCATGTTAAAGTTTTTGGTTTTGATTATTTTATTATATAGAGTCTGAAACGTAAGTTTAGAAATTAATAATGAATCCTGTGCTCATTTTCTATAATTAAATCCCATCCTACCACTAATTTAAACTAAAAAACCATTGATCATGAATTTAATCTCCCCATACCTCTCTAAATACCTCCCTTTATGTTACCAAGAACTTAAGATGCTCCTCACATGTTTTTAGAATCACCCTCTAAAGGTAAATATTCTTCTCTTCTTAGTTTTTATTTTGAGTGTTCTACATGTACTAATACTTTTTTATTTCCAATTTTTCATGTTGTAATATGTTTGTAATCATACATTTTATTATATTTATTATTACCATGTAATTATATAACATATTTATCTCTCATTAATCCCTTATATGAACCTTTATGTACACGCGTTATGCTGTAGAAATAATCCCATGATTTTTCATGCCAAAATTTTGTATTGTGAATACCCATATGAATTTCCACTCAAGGGTATTCACCTATATGGAACTATAATTAATTTATTTTGGATCTCCATGTATGAAACCCATACTCCATAATAATTAGATTAAAAGTTATGAAATACATTCTTATGTTGTAAAATCTATATGCACACAAATACATGTACATGATATGAATGTGATGGGCATACCCCAAATTATATAGCACTCTAATGCATAATATAATATTTTTATATCATGAGATTACATATATGGTGCGTGATAGGTTATCTTAATAACACTATGTTATGATGTCTCGACTGTTTACCTTGAATCATGCTTATGATGTCATGTTTTATGTTGTTTCCACATTACTAGATTTCTTTGATGTTATAATTTTATATCATGAATTAATGTTAATGTTTTTGATTATAAACCCTTTTATATCACCTTGATATGACTCTTGACTAGAATGTATTACTTTTTTCATATTATCCTTTGATTATTACCTTACTAGGATTTATAACTCACCCATTTATTTTGAGCTCCCCCATGTTATCAAGTTAAGTTTTAGAAGATAAATGGATATTAAGGTCATGCTATGGAGTTTTTAAATTAATTAATTGTATCCCTTTGTCAAATTATTATGTTATATATATAATTAACTACAGACACTGGTCCTAAAGATATTTTGGGATTATATTATGTGTGTCCTCCTGTAATAAATCATTAATTAAGGGGTATTTAAGATAGAGTTTTCATATGTTCGGTGAATTGGGTAGACCCACCTAACAAGAACATTCAGGAATAGGATCAAGCTACTACAACCTACTGATCTTTCAAGGAAAATAAAAGCTATTCTAATCACCTTGAACTAACACAACATGCAAAGTATAAAGTGTACCAACAAAGAACCACATTACATAATCATGCATGCATAAATGGTATGGTCCACCATTCCCACATGAGTTTCCTTCCAACATAATCATTTGAAATAATGATAAAATTATTCCCCCTTATAAAGGAGAATAAACTCCAACCCTCTTTATAATGGGGTATTCCAATGATCTTACCCTTTAAATAAGAAAATTCAATTATTTTAAATATTTTTTAAAAAACCCTTATAATCCAACAATCCCCAACCATTTTAAAATATTTAAAAACACCTCTTGAAAACCAAGAATCATAACATGCATAAATAAAAGTATCTATCAATTTGAACTTTATATAATAGAGATAAATTAATGCTGAAAAAAAACATATAGAAACTTCCTTAAACATATACCCCTTGTTATTAACTAAATTCAAACTACCCAAGTCTGTTCAAATTCAGTAGTTATTCATCTAATCCTAGACACCATTATGACCATGAATCACTTATAATTTCAGGAATTTTTTTGAGATAAATTCATAATTTGATTAGTATTAAATAGATTATATCTAAAAATAATTATGTTATGGATAATTTTGATAAGATTTTAGGGTAGTTGAAATCTAATAATATATCTTCCAAAATAGGTCTTCCTTATAGAAAATAAAATTTTCAATCCTACTATGTCATTATTAAAAGTGACATTTCTATACTAAATTTCAAGGAGGAAGTTACTAGAGAAAATTTTATTATTTGAACAAAGTTTAATAATTTATAACTCATAGAGATTATATTTCAAAAGAGCTCATAATTGTAAAACATCATAGGATAGGAAAAATATCAGTTCTTAATGTTTGGTTTGTTAACATTAATGGACCCAAAATAGTTTGGGTACTAAACAATTTTACATGATTATTTTAGGCACGAAGGTTAATCACTAGTATCTAAAATAGATGTTACATAAATAGAAAATTTTCTCTACACATGATAGGATAAAATTAAAACTTTCAGAACTTACAAAAAGTGAAGGGTTGTCGCACCACATTTGGAGACAACGTGCTTGAAAAAATTACCAGTATTGGAGATGTTTTATTTAACTGAAATTATCTATTTTATAATTAAATATATGTTTTTTAACATAAAATATAACACTAAAATATTCTAATTTATTTTTAACTTTACATAATTCAATGTGATCGATGACTTTCTCCACACGCAACACCAAACTTAAACCTAACCGCAATATATTTAGATAAAATATAAATATTTAAGTATGATCTTTAATATATATATATATATATTTAAAAGTAATGAATAGGAGTTAAAACTTTATGAAATATTTATAGAAATAAAATAATGGATACTTTGAATATTAAGGAAATTCAATTGATATATCTAGAAAAACTAATAAGATCATTTTATGCTTAGAAATGTACTTTATTTAAAATTACCCTATTATGAAACATCCATTTAATTTTAAACAAAATTAATATTAATTAATGGTAATATATACTAATATGAATAATTTGATAATAGTAATTTAATAATTATATTATAGGAACTATGAATAAGAATGATTAATATTCTAAAAAATCTATTTTCCTTTAGAAAATAGTTTTCATTATATTTTGAGATATCATTTAAATGTTAAACTCATAAATTTTATAATTTGAATTTGAAAAAATTAAATTCATTTTTATAATTATCATTTAATACCATATTAAGATAAGTTCATTGTATTTTTTGAAAATATTGATTTTAAGGTGAATAGTATAATACGCTGTTTGTATAAATATCACAATTTAAGGACATTATAAGTAAGTAAGTTTTTCATAGAAATTTGTGAAACTTTTTTCTATAGAGAATATTTATTTTTAAGTGGAATTATAAACATAAAAATATTTATTATATATTACAAACCTATATCTGATATTTTAATTTTTATGTAATATTTTTTCAAAAAATTGTTTTAAATTAATTTAATATTTATTATTTCAAAACAAATTTTTATCAGTTTTATAAATTGAATAATAATAAAATGTATTTAAAATTTTTAATAAGTATCCCAAAATTATTAAATAATGAATTTTTTTTATGAATAAAGGATAAATTACTTAGAAAAAATCTAGTTACCACGGTAAGATTAAATGAGAGTTAAAAATGGTTTAACCAACATATAAAAACCACAAACATGTTTAAAAAATGTGTAGGAATGGGTGTTTGAGTAATTTTTTTACCTTATATCTTCCCCTATCCATTATTTCCCAATATTTGAGATAACTTTCTTGAGAGTTCCATCCCATTATTGAAAATATCTGGGTATTTAAAAAAATTTCATCCCTTTTCACTTATAAAAGGGGCACTCATATCCTTACTTCCCCTCACAACACAACCCACATAGTTCAAACCAAAATCAGACCAAAACTCTCATAAAAATTTCTAGAAAACTTATAGTTTTTTGGTTTTCTCAAAAGACCATCCCGAAATGGATTAACCCCCATTGAAAGGGAGATAATCCAGAAAGAGAGGTTTAAATTTCTAACTACTCCTTTCTCATTTCTATTTCTTCATATGAACATATTCATCCTAAAATTACATTTTAATATATTAAAATGAAAAAAATAAGTATAATTAATATATTGGTATGTTATTAAAATGATGGTATAATAATTAACCACATTTTATATTTTTTATTAAGAAAAACCAAACTGTTATTCACACGATGTGCGGTCTACCACCCCCACAATGCAGCGTGTTTCGTCGTCCTTCACAACCTTAAAAGTTTTGTCCTAATAATTAATTTTATATCTAAATATGATATTTGTGACATATATTATATTTTTTAAAAGATAAACCATATTACCCATTTTCTCTCATTCTATGTAAAAGAAATCATCACCCATGCATACAAGCAGACTACCGCCTCCATGGAAGAATACATTCCACTTTTCATTACCACATTTATTGTATGGTCCTAATAATGATATTAATTAATAAATATAATATTTATGATATAATTAAAGTTTTAATATACATAATTTTAGAACCTATTAATTATATATTAATATAATGATCATTGTTAATTCAATCATTTGAAACAGGCATACTAAGAAGAAAATATTTTTATTCATATTACAAAATATTATAATATCCTTTACTTATTATCATACTTCTTTAAGTTTATGATATATAAAAATAATAAAAATTAAATAATAAAATTATACTTATTTTGTAATTATATTACAACTAAACCACCACATAATCATCTATTAATCTTGATAAGTTCATGTTTGGGTCGGTTGAACCGCCTAGTTGAAAAAAGTTATGAATTCATATCATTGAGGACTATGAAAAATTAATTAATGGTATAAAATGTTATAAATATTTAAAAAATAATTAATTTTTGTTTTTTAATGGTAATATTATTATTAAGTACACTAATTAAGAAATCACATTTCTTTCATTAAGAATCACCGAAATATGATCATCATCGATTTAATCTTCATGGAATGTAACAAAAAATACCATTGAATGAAATTATAACTTTATAGAAATCATGAAACATATATTATATTACTTTTAATTGTCTTGTGATGATGAATTTTTTAACTATAATGAATTCTAACACCATTTTTATGAAACTAGTTCAAAATGATCAAGATTACTTACACCCGATATTGATAGTAGGTAATAACTAACTAGAATTAAAATAAAAAATGATTATAAAGGAATATTATAAATGAGAAATATATGATTAAGGTTCATAAATAAATTATTAAGTTAGATATGTTATTTATACAGGATTTTAGAGTGAGTTTGTTGAGATTACATCTTTTTATAGGAACATTTATTACATTATACAAACGCATGACTTATTAATGTATATTTATAGTGCCTTTGCACACATGGAATCATAAAAAACCGATTCATATGTGAACTCCATCATATCCCTCTAAGTTCTTCATAAATGTCAACCTTATTAGACATATCATACACAATAAATTTATTCATAACCTAGGGAATGGAAACACAATAAAGGGTGATATCATATGCTAAATAAGGGTAAAAAAAGGGAGTTATGTAATCATAACATGAGAATAAGGGCATGAGAACATGAGCATAATATATGAAAACCGTGATTTATATATCAAAGATCAAAATATTTAGTTATGGCATAAATATTGTTTTTTCACAGGACATAAATCATAAAAAAGTAAAAAAAAGCCATGAGATCATAACATTGGCATAAGACATAGAATTATGGTGTAAAAATAAGCATAGAAAATCATTTCCATAGTAGTCAAGTCTCACTGCCAAGGTTGTCATAGTGGGATGGGTTCACACCCCAAACCATACTAGTAGTTTAGGTTCACTTCGAAGACCATTATAGCAGACAAATTTTCTTACTGATCTGGGTTCACTCTATATTATAGTCCTTTCTATATCATGAGATATAAATATTTAACCAATGCATTAGAGGGAGATATAGGTCCCACTCATCACATAATGAAAATCATACATATGTGTTCTGAAATATTATAAAAAATTCACCATATCATAACCCATTAAATGAAATGGGTTTAGAAAATATTTAATCATATTTTAAGCTATATAAAAGAGACTTGTTTTATAATAAATTTGTCATTTCATCAGAGCATAACCCATGAAAAGAAGTAGGTTTGATAATTATTTCCTTATGGTACAACCCTTAGAATAGAAACAGGTTTTATAAACATCATGCCATCATAAACATAAACCATTCAGGTAATGAATAAGAATGTTATTATTAGATCATATCCATATTAAGGTATATATAACATCAATATATTTCATCCTATAAGTAAAATGATTTTAAATGATCATTTAAGATATTTCATAAGAAAAATATCCTTTCCAATTCGAAATTGCTCTTTTTAAAAAATAAAAAATTTTAAAATTTATTTTATATGGAAATAACCATGGAATATTATAAAGTAAGCTTAAAAAAATGATTGTTCATGATGGAGGAGAATTCCATTCATGTTGTACATGTTAAATTGAAGATTCCTTTCATAGTTTTGGTAAAATACAAAGGGGAATTTTTTAGAAAATAAAATGAATATTCCTTTAAATTTTTCTATAGAAAAGTCAAACACGGGTAAAAATTTATTTAATAAATCATATTTATAATTTGAAAAATATTTTTAAACCATTTTTAGAAAACATTGTTTTGGATGAAAAATAGGTTTTTGACCAAAGATTGAAATAAAGATGATTTTTATTAAAAACATTATTTTAAACTCTCGAGTACATAAATAGAGGAAAATGAAGGAGAAAAATGTATTATAATGAAATAAATATAGTTGGATAAAATTTTTGTGTTTTTTGAGAGATGTATTAAATTATTTTTTCATCAGAAAGATAATCATAAAAAATCTCAATAAATGATGAGATTGGAACATAACAACTATAACACTTTGGTAAAATTGTAAGACCCATGAAGGAATAAAATGAAATGAAACTTAAAATATCAAAAGAATGAATAAATTCATGATATTAAATGTCAAAGGGTCAGTATATACACATCATAAAAGAAGATAAGTGTATAACAAAACACATGTCTCAAGGGAGGAAAATTGAGGCAAAAATCCTTTACCACTTTGGTAACTTTCAAATCCTAAAACCCATGAAAGTGAGATACTAAAATGAATATGTAAATAAATATAATTTTAAATATAAAAATCATAAAATACATTCATGGGTAGTATATACACCACATAAAATAAATAGGTGGTGAATGTGGTGTGTGTCTCATAGAAATAAAAAGTGAGACAAAAATACCTTACCTGAAATCTCAACTTCCATTGTACATGTTCAAACCTAATGTATAATAAAAATATTTTTATTATAAATATAATACAAAGAAAAAAACACACATATATGTAATACCACATATTATTTTCTTATAAAATTTTATGACTCTTTTATTAACAATTTCATGTTTGAGTCACATTTTTATAAATAACTGCTTTGTTTTTCATGTTTTTTTTGATTTTTTATTTTTGGTCCTATTAATTTGATCATGGTTCCATAATATAATATTTTAAAAAAGATATAAATATCATATATATTCAATTTATATGTTTTTATAGCAATCCATAATATTTAGAGATATAGAATAAAATATACCTTTCACGGAGAATGTAGGCCATACGTATACATGAATGTTGTTTCCATTTTCTTAAATGATTGAAATAAATAAAGGTAAATAATATATTACCAATATAGAATATTTTTTATTTCATATATATCTTATATTTTCATTAAAACCATCCTTATTAGCTTATTTTAAAGCGTTAATGAATCACATCGCTTCGTAAGGCAGTTATACACTGTAAACACGAGCAACATTATCATATTTTCACAGAACAGAAATTATGAAGGTATAATAATTACAGAAGTATAATAATATACGAAATATAATATATAAAAATTTAATTAGTCATTATATACATCTGTGAGATGTGGTGATGGAAAATGAATAACATCGGTTCGCGAGGCGGTTATTCGCTGTACTAATAATGATTTCGTATCCCATTTGATGGAAGAGGAGATAGTTGTTGGTAATTATCTTAACAGAAAAATATTATTATATAGAAATAACATGGTTATTATATCTTTTTGGTTTAATAATAATTGAATGATGTGGAGTAAGAAATAAAATAAAATTCTCGGTTAGGGGTGTTACCTCTTATTCAAATAACATTTTTTTATTTTCACTAAAAGGATTCTTAGGTTGGATTTATGTTCAAACTAAGGATTCTAGGATAGGAGGATGGAAGTAAGAAAGTGATGTGGGTAGGTATTCACCATAAAAATTGTTTTTTCACGTGTTAATAGGAAAATAGAATAGGCCACCTTTTATAAGTGAGGTGAGTGGCACACTTGTAATTTTTTGATAAGAAAAAGGTGTACCCATGTTTTTTACATACCACAAGGCTCCAAAAAAGAGAATTCTCGATCCTAGAATAGATAAGGTAGAAATAATTCAATCAAATGGGTGATTTAAAAGTTTTGGGTAATTTTTAATGTCACGAACCCCTCTCACCAATTATTCCACAATGAAGGGAGAGAGATAATGACCCCCTAGTCCCACCTCCAATAGTCCCTAGGTTGATGACTAGCACTGATGGTATAAAAATATCATGAAATGGTATTAATTAACCTTTATAATAATATAAGATTGTGAGATAAGATGAATCATCCACATAAAAATCCATACCATAATATAAAAGAAAACAAAACTGTCTCACAATGCACACTTGAATAAAACTAATACAGATAAAATTCTCCAAAAGTAAATTAAAAAAAAGATTAAGAAGCGAAAAAACAACTATCCAAAAATGTATGAGCTACTAATATCCAAATTATCCACATAGTCCTCTTAGAAACATGAAAATAAGTTTATATATATTGGGTGAGAATACAAGTATACTCAGTGGGAACTCAAAGTATCTCGCAAACATGTGAAAGAAGCATACTAATGAACCCATGAGAAAACAAAAAAACCAACAAAACCTATAAAGGTCCACTATCCATCCCAAACTCACCAAGTCATTCTCACCAAATAATTCAAGCCATATATAATAATATAGTATAAATTTTATCTATATAGAGTAATCCACACTACTTTACCAATAATTTTATACTCTATCACCCCAACATCATACATCCCAAAACTCCCATCACTTTCAAATAATATATACCACCACCCCATAGAATGATGACATCACATCATTCCTGTTAGGTCCACTAGGATGAATACCCTGAGAGGGGGGGTGAATCAGGGTATGACTAATTAAAAATTAATGCCCGTTCTGATCTTGTTTCACTGTTAAGCAAAACACTCTTCTCTCTCTTTCCTGCTACACAATATAAACAGAAAGTAAAGCAAGCACAGGACACAACAATTTTACTTAGTTCACCGCTAAGGGCTACGTCCAAGGAGCATACGCCGACAGGTTGCCAGTCGTACCAAATTCCACTAATCTTCACTAGCTATGGATTACAAGGTTCGGGCTAGATCACTTCTATGCCCAGGCTCACTGCCTTTACAAATTTAGGGTCAGCTAACTGCTTTCCCAAGGGTCACTCCCTGTCTCTCTCTCTGGCTCACTGTAGGTGGAGAGGATCACCTTCTTCCTCTTCCTAAGCTCACTGCTCTTGGAAGGAATCCACTCACAGTTTATAGACCTGTAGGTCTCTTCATTTGCATGAATGAATGCATCTTTCTCTGTGTGTAGATGCTCTGTTGAAGTACAAATTTCACCCGAAGATGAATATCTCTTTGCACCGAAGGTATCGGGAAAACTTCCAGCTTCCATGCAGTCCGAAAAACACTGCTGGAACAAACCTTACTTGGCGCGCAAGTCTACCTCGGCGCGCAAGTATCGGCGCGCAAGTCACAACAGGCGCACAAGTCCTCCGTAGACACTTGCACGACTCAAGCTTCCTCAACTCCAAACTTGCGCGACTCTCTTCCTTTTACGCCCAAACCAATATTGGCGCCCAACTACCAACCGGCGCACAACTTCTAACACCGGCGCACCACTTCAACTACTGGCGCGCAAATTCACCTGCGCGACCCACACTCACCACTTGCGCGACCACCACAGCTGCGCGACGGGAGATCTGATTTCTCAAAGTGTTGAACTCCGTTGAAAATGAGGAGGGGTGGTCCAGTATTTATAGGCAATCTGACCACCCTGCGCGATGGCGCGCAAGTCACCTGCGTGACCCGGTTTCGGCACGCAAGTCCCCTGTTATTTGAGACACTTGCGCGACCAACTCCCAAACATGCGCGAACCTCATTACTTTGCCATATTTTGATCTTCTGATCTTGAAAAACATATGGCGCGCAAGTTTCCTATACTCCAAGTCCTCGGCACGCAAGTCCTTTTTCCAAAAACACTTTTCTTCATTTACCGATTTTCAGGCCCTAAAATTTGGCAAACACTGGAAAATGGCGCCACCTTGTATCTGTTCTTTTGTACCGCCTCCAGATCATCCATTCCTTTTATCGACGTTCTTGAATCAAACATGGATCGTTGACCTCATCTCTTGAACTCGACATTCCATCATGAAATCCTCTTTGTCAAAAAATTTGTATGTCATTGTTTTACTTTGTCAACAATAACTACTCAGATGTCCACTTTGTCAACAAACACAATCACCACAAAAAGCTTCAATGATACCTTGAGGGATTTTTGCCCAACAATCTCCCCCTTTGGGTTTGTTGACAACTCTTCCAAAACAAAGATACGTCGTTGATTCTTCAGCCTCCATTCGCCTCATTGTGATTCTGATAGTGATCAAGGATTTACTCAACACATACTCTAAGCCCACATGAGCAATGATCGGTGTGAGAAACAAGAGTAAATGAAAAGTTCATCAATGAATCACATTGTCTCTGACATCCACTGTTGACACCAAACTGATACCAATTTGTACTAAACTGATACCAATTGTTGATGGATTTGTTGGAAGACCAATGTTTGGTTTGGAAATAGTCTTAACACTTTCCAACACCACTCTTCTGCTTTTATCACGATCCTCAGCTATCGTGATATCTATTCTTTGATCGATCACTTCTAGCATCGTCAGATTTAATACACTCCCCCTTTCTCATTGCTCCCCCTTTCTGGCTGCTCCACCTGTCAGCTTCTCCCCGTATCAATTATGATTTATCAAATCTCTGCATTGTCTCCCCCTAGAACAATCACTGTCTTCTCCCCCTTTGTCAATGAACCCAAAGGACACTCCTTTGTAGTCTGTAACATAGTAGAGAACACATATCAGCATATTAGGGAAAAACACATCATACCTCGGGGAGAGAGGGGGAGGGGGGGGGGGGGTCCCACATCCACACTATTTCAAGTGTGGGGAATCGACTGAACTCCCAGAGCCAGTCGATGCCTCTCAAAAGCTTTCTTGGGTAAGGCCTTTGTCAGAATGTCTGCAACCTGTAGCTCTATAGGCACGTACTCCAACTTCACGATTCCCTGCTCAACCTTCTCCTTGATAAAATGATACTTAATCTCAATGTTCTTTGTCCTTGAGTGATGGACGAGATTTTTGCTGAGATTTATAGCACTTGAGTTATCACACTGGATTCCAATCGGAGACTTCACTTCAACTCCCATGTCTTCAAGCTGCTGCTTCATCCACAATAACTGTGTGCATGCTTGAGTGGCCGCAATATACTAAGCTTCTGCGGTGCTCAATGAAATGCAATCTTGTTTCTTGCTTAGCCAAGAAATACACAATCCAGCAAGATAGAATGCACCACCTGACGTTGATTTTCTATCATCTGCTGAACTGGCCCAGTCTGCATCAGTATTTCCCAATAACTCTGTCTGAGATTTGTCGTTGTATGTCAAGCCGAAGTCCACCGTTCCCTTGATATACCTAAGTATTCTTTTCACTGTAAGAATGTGAATTTCCTTGGGATTACTCTGATATCTCGCTGCTTGGCATGTGGCGAAAACAATATCAGGCCTTGTTGCGGTTAAGTACCACAGACTTCCAATGATTTTCCTGTATTCTGTGATATTAACTGCCTTACCATCCCCATCTTTTGATAATTTCATCCGGGTAGCAACCAGAGTCTTCATTTCCTTGGAATTATCTATTCCAAACCTTCTTAGAACCTCCTTGGCATATTTGGATTGAGAAATGAAAGTTCCATTCCTTCCTTGTGTCACCTGTAGACCAAGGAAAAACGTTAGATCTCCAATCATTGACATTTCAAACTCATTTTTCATGAATTCGGAAAATTGTCTGCACTGAGCTTCATCTGATTCACCAAAAATTATGTCATCGACATACACTAGCACCATCATCCTTTGATTTCTGTCATTGTTGAAATAGAGGTTGTAGTCAAATCCTCCACACTGGAAACTAAGCTTTTTCAAGTACTGATCAAGCCTTGAGTACCATGCCCTTGGTGCTTGTTTCATCCCATACAACTCCTTCTTCAGCCTGAAAACTTTGTTCTCATCCTCATTAATGAGAAAACCATATGGCTGCTCAATATAGACCTCTTCTTCTAGAACCCCATTCAAGAATGCGGATTTGACATCCATCTGGAACACTTTGAACTTTCTTTGCACTACTATGGCCAAAAATAATCTGACTGTCTCCAGCCTTGCAACTGGTGCAAATGTTTCATCAATATCTATTCCCTCTATCTGGGAGTATCCCTTGCACACTAGTCATGATTTGTTCTGAATAAATGTGCCATCTTCATTCATCTTGTTGCGATAGACCCATTTAGTCCCGATGACATTCTTGTCTGCTGGCCTCGAAACAATCTCGCATGTCTGGTTCTTCTCAATCTGATCAAGCACTTCGTTCATGGCCTGAACCCAGTTTTCATCTTCAGCTGCATCAGAAAAACATTTCGGCTCCACTTGAGACATAAACGATGCTTGTTGTGATGATTTCATTCATCGAGTCTGAACTGGAGCTGTTTGATCACCAATGATATTCTGCCTATCAATTTCAGCTCGACTCTTTGGCTTCCTCACAGACACCGACTTGACATTTTCCTCTTCATCATCAGTATCTTCTTCTGAGTCAGCTTCTGCCACTTCTGCTCCCCATAGGTTGCTTACCTCATCATCACTTTCATCCAGGAACTGTTCACTAGATCGTTGAGTATTTTGCTCATTTTCAACTATAGTGACATCATTGCTTTCGATGATTTTCCCAGCCTTTTGTTGAAACATTTATACGCTTTGCTTTTCCTGGAATAGCCAAGGAATATCCCTTCATCTCCTCATGCCTCAAACTTCCTATGATGTTCTTTGTTGAGAATGAAACACTTACTTCCAAATATTCGAAAGTACTTCAACGTTGTCTTCTTTCCGTACCACAGTTCATATGGAGTCTTCCCTTGCTTCGGACATAACAGGGACCTGTTTGAAACATAGACCGATGTCAAAACTGCTTCCTTCCAAAATTTCTCTGGTAGGTCCTTATCAATAAGCATTGTTCTGGCCATGTTGTTGATGATCCGATTTCTCCTTTCAACTACTCCATTCTGTTGGGGAGTTCTTACAGATGAAACTTGATGCCTTATCCCATGTTTCTCAAGATAGTTTTCCACCTGACTGTTTGTAAATTCCGTACCGTTATCAGTACGAAACTTCAGAATTTTCTGCCCAAGCATCTTTTCTGATTCCCTCCTGTACTGCTTTATGCAACTGAACACCTCTGTCTTATGGGTTATGATGAATACCTAGGCCATTCTACTATAGTCATCAATGAAAAGAACATAGTACCTTTTCCCATTTATAGCTCGTGGTGAGATAGGTCCACATACATCAACATGCACCAATTCGAGCACTCTAGTTGATTTCTGTTCCTTTGGCCTGTATGTCTTTCTGATGATTTTCCCTTGTTGACAAGCATCACACGTATGAGTGCGATCACGTGATAGTTTGGGAAGGTCTCTAGCAGCATCACATTTAACGAGATTCTCCATAGATGGATGGCATAGATGACCAAGTCGCTTATGCCACATCTGGTTTTCTTCCTCTCTGGATAAAAGACAAGTATCTTCTTCCCCACCTACAAGATAGAGATTTCCCTTTGACCTTTTTCCCTGCAGAACAAATTCTCCATCTTTTCCTTTCACAACAAACACCTTTTTGCTAAATTGGATAGAGTGCCCAGAGTCACATAATTGACTAACACTGAGTAGGTTATGACCGAGATCCTCTACTACCAAGACATCAGCACGTCTCATCTCTTTTCCCCCAAACTTGGCTTTCCCTGATCCAACAATCTTCAGGCCTTCATCATTTCCAAATTTGACAACTCCTTCTTTGTCATATTTGATGCCTGTAACAAGATCCTTATTACCCGTCATGTGGGATGTGCAACCACTATCAAGGATCCAAACACCAGATCGATATGATGCTTTAAGGGCAATCTCTGCCACCACTGACTTCTCATTTTTCTTCTTCTTGGTCCATACTTTTTGTTTCACACTCGGCATGGATTGAGACTTCTGTTCTTTCTCAGAGTATGATGGACCACCCTCATCTTGCAGAGCTGCAAATATATTCTGAACTTTTAACTCACTTGTTGGTTTATTGATCTGCTGCTTGCGAACATTTTGATTCTGCTTTGACACATTTCTCTGAATGGTTGAAGTGCAATACCTAGCCATGTGTCCAAATCCTCCGCACCAAAAACAGTGTCCTTCAAAATGTGTTCTAGAAAACCGTTCTCTGTTTGGCTGCCATCTCTGTTCATGTTCCCTTCTGTATCTCTTGGCTATGGAACACACATACTGTGAATGTCCCATTTTCCCACAACAATAACACCTGATATAGGATGCATTCCCTCATGATATTTCAGCACTATGATTTTCCCTTTGAGATCTCTGAATATTCCGATTATGTTTTGTGCCCAAATCAACCTTCACTTTCGGGATGAGTGCTTGCGGTCTGACTGCAATTGTCGAAATTTTTTGTTCTTGACTAAGCCCAGAAACGACCTTAACATTTGAGCTCAATTGCTGCTTCTTCCCTACTGAACTGCTAGGCTCAGCTTTCATCTTCTCTGTATTCTGAATGGCCTACTTTTCAGATATCACATTGGGGGTCAAGAGTTTATCTTGATCCTTAAGTTTTTGTCGCAGACTGACCACTTCTTCTTCAAGCTCTTTGATACGTCTAACCTGCTCCTTTCCAGTGTTATTCAAACAATCAATTCCCTTCTTTTGTTCCTCAATTTTAAGCTTATACTCAACAATATTTTCTGAGCTCTCTGGGGTTGAGGATTTTAGTCTTTCAATTTCTTCTAACAGCTCAGACTTTTCTTCATCCTGTTGTTGCATATAGAGTTTGGAATCACAAACCACTTTATTGGATTTCTTTGTTTTGGCTCTCCAAACATCTATCTCCTCAAGAGATGCTTCCAATTCAGCTTCCATATCAATTCTCCCTTCAATTTCTTCTTCTTCTTTAGCATCAGCTTCTTCTCCCTTTTGAGAACTACCAACAATTGCCACAAAGGCATTTACCCCACGATATCTGCAATTTTCTATTTCCTCAACTTCTTCATCCTCAGACTCATCTAAACTTTCAAATTCTTGTGAAAGAAGATTCTTTTTCTTGAAGAAATTTCTCTTGAATTGTTTCTTCCCTTTCACAAAAGCTGAAGTCTTCTTTTTGGGAATTTCAACGTCATTTCATCATCATCATCTTGAAACTTCTTGGGGCATCTTGCCGCAAGATGACCAAGCTTTCCACATCTAAAGCATGCTAGTGGAAGTTTACCTTTAAACTTTCCTCTTCCTCTTTGTATATTTGAAGAAAGGAATGAAATCACCCAATCCGTCTTTTCTTCTTCATTAGAATCTTCAATAGTGAGCTTCTTCATGGCCTTAAATGCCACCTCTTTAGACTTCCCCTTTTCCACAGCCTCATTATCATCATTCCTCATTTCATATGCAACCAAGGTACTGTGTAAATTGTCCAATGTCAGCTCTTTTGGATCTTTATCTTCTAGTACTGAAACTTTCGGATTGAACCGAGGTGGAAGTTTCCTAAAGATGCGCTTTACAATCTTTATGTCTTCAATGACTTCTCCAAGACCTCGCATATCTTCCACAACAATGTTTACCCTGCCAAAGAATGTGTTAACAGACTCATTCAGGTTCATTTTCAGATCTTCATATTTGTTCCACAACACCTGCAGCTTTGCCTCTCTGACTTTTGTGTCCCCTTCATATATATTCAAAAGCTTTTCCCACATGGCATGTGACGTTTTGCATGACATCACCTTCATGTAGATGGGATAGGAAAGGGCTCCCCCTAAGGCATTGATTGCTTTGGAATCAGCATCCAACTCTCTATGCTCAGCTTCTGATAAAGAACCACTATTAATATCAGCTGTGATACCATGCATAGCTGCTGAAAACACATCCATTCCCAAGGATCAGAAATAGTGTTGCATCCGATTCTTCCATATCTGAAAATTATATCCATCGAAGATCGGAATCCCTTTATGATTGGTTACCTCCATTGAGAGAATAACAAATTTCAACCTTTCTCTCTGATACCACTTATTAGGTCCACTAGGCTGAATACCCTGAGAGGGGGGGGGGTGAATCAGGGTATGACTAATTAAAAATTAATTCCTGTTCTGATCTTGTTTCACTGTTAAGCAAAACACTCTTCTCTCTCTTTCTTGCTACACAATATAAACAGAAAGTAAAGCAAGCACATGACACAACAATTTTACTTGGTTCACCGCTAAGGGCTACGTCCAAGGATCATACGCCGACAGGTTGCTGGTCGTACCAAATTCCACTAATCTTCACTAGCTATGGATTACAAGGTTCGGGCTAGATCACTTCTATGCCCAAGATCACTACCTTTACAAATTTAGGGTCAGCTCACTGCTTTCCCAAGGGTCACTCCCTGTCTCTCTCTCTCTGGCTCACTTCCGGTGGAGAGGATCACCTTCTTCCTCTTCCTAAGCTCACTTCTCTTGGAAGGAATCCACTCACAATTTATAGACCTATAGGTCTCTTCATTTGCATGAATGAATGCATCTTTCTCTATGTGTAGATGCTCTGTTGAAGTACAACTTTCACCTGAAGATGAATATCTCTTTGCACCGAAGGTATCGGGCAAACTTCCAGCTTCCACGCAGTCCGAAAAACACTGCTGGAACAAACCTTACTTGGCGCGCAAGTCTACCTCGGCGCGCAAGTATCGCCACGCAAGTCACAACGGGCACGCAAGTCCTCCTCAGACAATTGCGCGACTCAAGCTTCCTCAACTCCAAACTTGCGCGACTCTCTTCCTTTTATGCCCAAACCAATATTGGCGCGCAACTGCCTATCGGCGCGCAACTTCTAACACCGGCACACAACTTCAACTACTGGCGCGCAAATTCACCTGCACGACCCACACTCACCACTTGCGCGACCACCACACCTGCGCGACGGGAGCTCTGATTTCTCAAAGTGTTGAACTCCGTTGAAAATGAGGAGGGGGGGTCCAGTATTTATAGGCAATCTGACCACCCTGCACGACGGTGCACAAGTCACCTGCGCGACCCAGTTTCGGCGCGCAAGTCCCCTGTTATTTTAGACACTTGCGCGACCAACTCCCAAACTTGCGGGAACCTCTTTACTTTGCCATATTTTGATCTTATAATCTTGAAAAACATATGGCGTGAAAGTTTCCTATACTCCAAGTCCTCGGCGCGCAAGTCCTTTTTCCAAAAACACTTTTCTTCATTTGCCGATTTTCAGGACCTAAAATTTGGCAAACACTGGAAAACGGCACCACCTTGTATCTGTTCTTATGTACTGCCTCCAGACCATCCATTCCTTTTATCGACGTTCTTGAATCAAACATGGATCTTTGACCTCATCTCTTGAACTCGACATTCCTTCATGAAATCCTCTTTGTCAACAAATTTGTATGTCATTGTTTTGCTTTGTCAACAATCACTACTCAGATGTCCACTTTGTCAATAAACACAATCACCACAAAAAGCTTCAATGATACCTTGAGGGATTTTTGCCCAACAATTCCTATAAAAACCTAGGCCACCACTCCATAACGCATTCACATCTGATCTTTCCTAAAGACACTTGGTCTATTAAATCAAAACCATAACCATAGTAGCAGGGTATCATGAACATGAAGGAAATCGACCTTATTATATCCTCCTACCATGCATGACCACCACAATAAGACACCCCACAACACATTCATATCACATGTCACTCGAAGACACCTATTCCACCTCCCTGCAACATGGTCATATCACATCTCACTTTATGATACTTGGGCCATCACATCACAACCATTCGATATCATTTCATAGATTCATAAAGGGGTATTATCGCATTACACTAATTTAATTTAGGGTAATTATCATAGGATCCATAATCCCAGGGGAAATATTTCATTTACCAAATATAAGTGGTTAAAAAATTTCTATTATTGGGTGATATCACAATAATCACACCATAAGGGATCCATAACACATATCAAACCATCACAAAAAAGCTCATAATGGAAACATTTTCAGTGGTTAATTCATCTCGTATAATCATAATATCACAATAATGTGAAAGTTGTAAAATCATGTGAATCATTACCCTTTACCCTTATATTTAAATTAACTGATTAATTTATCTAGATTGGGCTAGTATAAACCATCCCCTATAGATAAAAGAGAAAACCCCTCCTGAATGATACACAAATGTGGGGAATGAGGGATTCCCTACATAAAAGAACCTTTCTAATGTCACTACACACTGTAGGGTGAAGAAAAAATTCCCACAAACCATAGCCGAACAAAAATCCCTTGGATCAACCTACACCACATCAAGGGTTATAAAAAACACGCAACAAATAACAACCTAAACTAGAACTACACCACTACAGCGGGTCTCTGGGAGAATAACAGAAGAATAAAACCAAGGAGAAGAGAAGGGATTACCAATGACCACCAATAGGCATCCCCTAGAACCAAAATATCAAGGTGGGAGGATGGGAGAAAAATATCCTCTAAGAGCTGCTTAATATTCACCCAAAAAAAGAGAGGGAAGATGTATGAAAAAATGGGGGGGGGGTGGGGTTAGTTGAAAGACCTATTTAAAACCTATAAATTTTCACTTTCATGTCATGTAACCCATTCACAATGTGAATTTATTATGTTTTTCCCAAAAACCAACTTATACCGAAATTCACAATGCCTCAAATCGATTTAACTATATATTAGGAATTACATTCATAATATGAATCCATTTCATAGAATATTTCATCACCACACATAGTCCATGAAACCATCCAGCTACACAATCCACATATCACTAATTCACATTGTGCAATCCATTCATGATGTGAATATCTTAAAGTAGCTATGAAACACCTCTAACCACTATAAAAACTAATCAAAAACACCAACAACACCCAAAACTAGAAATGTAATGGACCGGGAAGGCATGATACATTATATAAGATACCTCTCAAATGATTATATCCCTAGAGAATTCAAACCATTCCCATAAGAAAAGGGGTTCCGAACAACCATCCCCTAAGATACTTGGAAAAGATCTTGTTACTTCTCAATTCTTCCACCAACCAAACATGCTAACAAAAAAACCCACAAAACACACTTTACATAAAAAAACCACCTCCTTTCACACAATAAATCCACTAAAAAAACATATCAACCTCTACACAACCTAATCCAAAAACCACTACATCCAAAAAAAGAACACCACCCTAAACACATGAATAAGATAATTATATCATCCATGTTAAGATACTATTCGATTTGGGAGGCACTGACTCAACCACATGAGTTTAATCGAATCGTTGTATAATTATTCTTGATTAGGAATGTTGTCCTCTACTTTTCATATGTTAGAAAATTTTTACACATCATAATTCAAGAGAATAGAAAATATTATAATACAATAAGATCCAAACATCACATCATAAAAAAATAGCGTAAGGAAAATTTCAAAACTACTTTGGGTACTGGGTATGAATCTATATCTCTCTCTCCAAATTAGTATCCTCTAGGAAAAAATGCCTCCACAAAATGCACACCAATGGAATGGTCCATCCATACAACACATTCTATTGGTGATCCTAGATCTCTACCAACTTCTCCACTAATGTCACATCGTCCTTGATATCCAACTCTCTACAATCAATGGCATAAGGGTCTTCATGAGGATACCTATGAAGTCGAGAGACATGGAGTACATTGTGAATCCTCTATAACAATATTGAAAACACCAACTGATAAGTCACATAAACAACTCACAAAAGCACCAAAAAATTCACAAAAAACCAAAGAGAAATCTTACCTGCTTCCATACATTCAATTCCCACATCGAGGGGAAACCTTCAAGAACATGTGGTCCCCAACATCGAACTCCAAGGAACTCATTTTATGTTCATCATAATAATTCTTCCAGTCCTGCACTACTTTCATCCACCAATGAAGAAGATGAACCTTATCTATTGTTATCTCCACCACATCAAGACCAAGGGATATTTCCTCCCCATCCTCTTTCCAGTATAATAGAGAATGAAATGGTCTCCCTTAAAAATTCTCAAATGGGGCCATAAAAATGGATGGGTGATAACTACCTATATAATCAAACTCAACCAAGATATTTTCCCATGATCCACTGAAGTACAAGATTAATTCCCACAATATATCCTATAGTGTCTGGATATCCTTCTCTATCTTCCCATCCATTCGAGGGTGGAAAATAGTGATGAGATGTAATTGAGTGATGAAATTATGATGTAATACTCTCCAAACTCAAAAGGTAAAACATGCATCCCAATATAATGTAGTGGACCTTATAACTCCATGAAGGCACAACACATCATCTACATACCTCTTAGCCAAAAAATCCACTACATCCGATTCCTTGATCACAAAGAAGTGGGAAAATTTTTTCAAACAATACACAATCACCCATATATCATCAAAACCTCCTTGATCTCAGGATAACACTATAATAAAATCAATTGAAATGTTATCCCATTTCCACTTAGGAAAATAAAAAGGATGAAAAAAACTACCGAAAACGTGATTCTCATACTTTACCTGTTGGAAAACCAAAAACCTTTACACGAACACCGCCACCTCCTATTTCATCTCAGGACAATAAAAATGGATCCTAAATCCATGATACACCTTGGATACTCCTGGTTGTACCGCAAAAGGTGACCTATGAAAATCACAAAGTAATACCTTTTACATTTCTACTAGAACAAAAAACCTCCCATGAAACAAAATCCGGTTATGAACATCCTTCAATCATCCCTCTAGAGCATAACCATGGGCATCACGATCGCGCATCACCTATGCCTCTGAGTCTCCCACCTAAGACTCTTATACCTGCCACATGATTGAATATTTCACTATCATATGAAAAAAATAAGCTTTACCATAAACTACCATTGCATCTATGTGTAAGGGTGAAAACTCCTCTATTACTCTCAAAATATCCTCGAACTCCTGAACCAAATCCTTAAATGAGTTTCTTCTTAAAGCATCAGACACAACATTTCCATTTCCTAAGGTATAAGAGATCTAAAAATCACAATCTTGAAGAAAATGTATTGAACTTAATTTATGAAAATTCAGATCACATAGTGAATGTATATACATCAAACTCTTGTGATTTGTGAAGACTACAAAGTTCTCCCCAATGAGGTAAGGCCATAACAGATCTAGTAAAAAACCATTATTAACTCTATATCATGGGTGATACAGTTATGATAATTAGAACATAACTACCTAGAAATATAAAATATCACTGAACTCTTCTACATTAACATGCATCCAAGGACCATTCAAAAATAATCATAATGCCCCTCAAATATCACACCCTCCTCTAGAAACTGAAGCACCAAAGAACTGAAAAACTTCCCTTTTAGGTAACCAAATACTTCCTGGTATAGATTAGTCCACAAAAAACCTATTTATTCATATTAAACACTATTAATTGGAAAAAAATATAGATAAATTAGGCTCAAACCTCTAACAATACCCTGTGATACCAAGGCAGCTATGGACCATACCACATTCTTAGGTACTCCCACGAAGAAACTGCTTCAACCATCAATGAGTCCACTACCACACCCTTCTCCTTAAGGAAACCTTTTAAGTCAACTCTTTCTGTAAACCTACTCATTAGTATATTTACCCAATCAAATATCCCTTCTTCTAAACCTCTAGATACATAAACAACATAAAAATGGAAACTGTATACTGGATAGAAAGATTGAGCACCTCCTAAGATGTCTCGCACGAGACTCCTCAACTAGAAAAAGATCCCGGTATAAACACTAAAGGTCATTGAATTTGATTTATAACTCCTGTACTAACATAATACCCTACTGAAGAGAAAGTATCTACCACCTCTTTAATTCCTTCATGGGCGATGAAAGGAATTCTTCCTAGAACTCTTTATAAAAGTCAACCTATGAAACATTTTCCTCCTTATGCCCACCCAGATGTAGCATCCACCAATGATGCATAGCTACCTACATATAATTAAATTTAAAAGGGACCCAATATCCCATCTAGACCCAAATCAAACTAAGAGAGATCTCAATCACCTCTAAATATCTCTATGTCTCCACATCTGAAACATTACCCTCGTACTTCCCCAAATCCTTATGCTGAAAATCATGGAATTACCTATACCATGATGAATCCTCCTCTACCAGATCAACACTATGATGATTAACCAGATCAGCCTACTGAACCTCAATTGCCTGAGCCACATGAAGATGACGTCCATGGGCCATAGCAAAAAAGAAAATAAGAATTTCCTAAGCCTGATAGTATGCAATTTTATTTCGATTCATTTTAATTCACTTTATTTATTTTAACCTTCCCAAAACAACCCAAATAAAATAGGGACACAAGTCATTGTGATGTATGTACCTCTCCTAGATCTATACCTTTAATATAGGTTCAACTAACATAGTCATTAAATAAGCTCAGAGTCCATGCATTAGATCAGGGGGGACCTAAAATCCCTTGTCCTAACCGATCTCCCTATCCCATTTCATACACCAAGGTTAACATACACATTTTCCATTACAAATTATCCAATCCTCACTATGCCTAAATCCAAACTATACCCCATATCTCAACCATAATTTCTAATACCACTCTTTTATAACACCCTCCCACTAATGATTCCACAATGAAGGGAGAGAGATAATGACCCCCCAAGTCCCACCCCCGGTAGGCCCCTAATAGGAAATTAGCACTGAGGGCATACAAATATCTTGAAATGAGAAGAATTACCCTCTATAATAATATAGGAACCAAATATGAGATGAATCATCCACAAGAAACTCCATGAAATAATATAAAAGAAAGCAAAACTATCCCATAATGCATTCATAAATAAAACTAATATAGAAAAAAGTCTCCAAAAGTAAACACCAAAAAGAAAAGATAAATAAGTGACATAAAAAATATTCAAAAAGGTCCAAATTAATACTATAAATCATTATCCATGTAATACTCCAAAAAAAATTAGATTATATAAATAAGGTTATCATATAAATATACTCATTTGGAAAACCAGAGTCTCTTACACACGTATGAAAGAATCATACTAATGCACTTGTGAGAAAAAATCAGAACCAATAACACCTAAATAGTTCAACTATCCATCCCAATCTCACCAAGTCATACTCAGAAAATAATGCAATCCAAGTATAAGAACATAGTATAGAGAATTTAAATATAGGGAACCCCACACCACTTTTCTACCGATTTTCTACTTTTACACCCCAACATTGTTTGTCCTAATGATACCATCTATTTCTAAAATCATATACCACCACCCCACATCACAATCACATTAAATTATTCCCACAGACACTTAGGCCATAGTCCCACAACATGATCACATCTCATCTCACCCAAAGACACCTAGGCCATCACATCATAACCATAACTAGAGTAGTTGAATATTGTGAACATGAAGGACATAAACATCATTTCCTCCTCCTACCATGCATGAACCCCACCATAAACCGTCTCACAATATGGTCATATGACATCTCACTTGAATACACCTGGTCCACCACCCCAAAACAAGGTCATATAACATCTCACCTAAAGACATATATTTCATCAATTCACAACCATCCAAGATCATTTTATAGATTTATAAAGTTCCTTTTATCATATTCCACTTATTTATTTTAATGAAATTACCACACGAGCAATAATCCTAAGGAAACTATTTCATTATCTAAATAGATGTGGTCAACCAATTTACATTTTAGGGTGATATCAAACAACCACAATATAACATCCCTTAGATTTCATACATTAACATTGCATAATTTTTTAGAATACTTAATACATTACACAATAGAGACCCAGAGACCGTATTAGTATAGTGCCTTTGGGAATAAAAAAAAGAAACATTGGTACATAAGTGAGCTACATTATCTCCCACTAGGTTCTTAATGACTATGAAACTTCTTAGATAAATCATAAATAATACATATCATCATAACCAGTGAAAAAAACATAAAAGGGGTGATCTCAGATTCTTAGTAAGAGTAAAAAAAGGAGATATATAAGCATAAACATGAGCATAGAGGTATGAGAAGGTGATAATGACATTAAAAGATCATAAACTACATAAGAAAGATCAAAAATGAATCATGGAATAAATGTTATTCGTTCATAAGACATGAATCATAAGGGAATAAAAATAATAATCCCTAAAAGCATAACATAGGAATGGGAAATGGAATTGTGGCAGACACATAAGTATATATAATGATTTCCATAGTAGTGAAAGAATTGATTCCAAGGCCATATTAATAGTATGAGTTTAATCCTCATACAATATTAGTATTCATGATTCACTCCCATTACCATCTTAGTAGTTAACATTCACTCATAAGACCATCTTAGTGGAAAAAGTACATTATTGAATTGAGTTGACTTCCCATTCCATCCATATCTATATCATGAGATATAAATCTTTACCTAATGAACATGAAGGATATATAGATCCCAATTATCTCATAATGAAATCATAAATACATGTTCCACAAGATCCTAAACAATCATATAATAACCCATGAAATGAAACAGGTATCATAAACATGTAATCATATCATAACTTGTGAAAAAAGAGATAGGTTTCATAATAATTTTATTAAATCATAACCTGTGAAAGGAAGTAGGTTTCATAAGCATATAACCCATGAAAGGAAAAAAGGTTTCATAAACATATAACCCATGAAATAGAGATAGGGTTCATAAACATAATGCTGTAAAAACATATACCATCCCAAGAAAGAATATTAATGGAACAATTAGATCATTTTCCTAGAAATGCATGAATAACACCAACAGATGAAATATTCGATGGAAAATAATTTTGAAAGATCCTCTAAAAAAAATTTATTTATAAAAATATCCTTTATTCTTCGATTTTTTTTAAAACATAAAACCTTTATAAAGACTTTTTTTTTGAAAACATATTATGGAAGATTAAAAAAATGTTAAACACATTTTTATTTGAGAATAGATTTAAAAACTTATAGAGGAATTTTTGAAAACCATAAAACATTTTTTAAATCATTTTTAATTTAAAATTATATTTAAATATTAATTTAATTTTTTTTTGAAAAACATTTTTGAAAACATGGATTTTTGAAATAAAAAAATTTCTAACTGAAAAGAGAAATGAGATCTGATTTACTTAAAAGTATTTTCTTAATTATGATAAGTAAAAAAGAGTGGAAAAGTGGTACCAATACTTGAATATATCATTAATTAATATAGTATAAGAAAAATAATAAGAGTTCTTGAGATATTAATCATAATATTTCATCAATGTAATCATAACCATAATCAATACTAATAAATGATGAGATTGTTTCAATAGACTCTTACTACTTAGTAAATTTGAATCATACTCCCCATGTAAGAAAATGAAATTAAATGAAGCATAAAATATAATTAAAATAAATAGATTCATGATATAGAATTTAAAATGGTAGTATATACACCTCATAAAATAATATAGGTGTATAACAAAACATGTGTCTCAAAGAAGGAAAATTGAGACAAAATAATCTTATTGATTTGGTAACTTTGGAATGGTAAAACCCCATGAAATAGAGATTATCAAATGGATATGTAAATAACCATAAACTTAGGGATAATAATCATATAATAAATTCATGGGTAGTATATTCACCACACAAAGGAATGAATGGAGAATAAATCATAAGTCTCGTGGAAAGAAAAGTTAGACTAGAAATCCCGTTACCTTATTTCTTGACTCTCTTAGTACTCATAAAAACCTAATGTATAATAAATATAAGTTTACTAAAAATATAATACAGAAAAATATTATTATATCTAATACCACATATGATTTTTATGACATTATATTACCTATTTATTAACAATTCCATGTTAATGTTATGCTTTAGGTAATATCTGCTTTGTTTTTTGTATATGTTTTGATTTATTATTCTTGATCCTATTAATTAGATCATGATTTACATATATAAATAATGTAAAACATGATATAAAATATCATATATATTAATTATATAAATATTTATAATAATTTATAAAATATAGAAATATGGAATGGAATACATAGTTCTTAAAGATGATAGGCCGTACGTACGCATGAGCATTATTTCCATTTTTTTATCTTATTGAAAGAATAAAATTAAATGATATATATATATAATATAATTAAATTAGAATTAATATATCATATATATCATATAAATTTACTAAACCCATCCTTAATGCATTCCACATAAAGTGTCAACTAATCACATCGCTTTGAGGAGATGGTAGTCCACACATCCCCAAACGAAGTTATCATGTTTACACAAAGTGGAAAACATGATGGTATATTTTCTATAATAATTTAAAAAGAAAAAACAAATCATAAATATTATATATATCATATAAAAACATAGTTTTTATCATAATTCCCCCCCATGAGAGGTGGTAAAGGAGAAAATGAAAAACATATTTCGTGAGATAGTAGTTCACCATACACAAGAATGATAAATTCATTACCCATTAGATGGAGGTGTGTGTAAATGTTTCTGAAACCCTTATAAAAAAATGCATCAATATATTTAGGATACTGAAGTTATTATATAATCACGTAATAAGAATAGTTGAGGTGGTGGATAATAAAAATAAAACAAAAGAGCTTGAGGAATGATGTTACCTCTTCTTTGGGAAACTCCTCTTTGTTTTCACAAAAGGGATTACTTGGTTGGATTTATGGAAAAATAATGGATTATAGTATGAAAATAGGGATTTTGGGAGATTATTTTAGAAAATTTTGGGCAAGACAAAGGGATTTATATGTGTGAATAAGTAGGAGGGTTGAGTTCCATTTTATAGATAAGGAGGAGTGACATTATTGTAAATAGAAAAAGGTAAACACTATTGAGAGGTATCACTTACATCAAATGCCTACAATAATTGATAAAATTAGATAAATTATGGCAATTATTCTAAATATATCTACAAATTGTCTTTTGGAAACGTGTCTAGGCCATTTTACCACTTAAGATTAATCTTTAACCATTAAGTAATCAAGTTTATTTTAATTAATTTCACCAATATTTTGGGTCAAAAAATAAGTTATAATTATTATAGATTATAAATTATTCTAATTATAAATATTGAATACATTTTCCTAAATTATAAAAATAGATGTAGTATAAATTAGTTTAAAATTAATCCCACAGATGGGATGACAAAGCAGGTTTTTAAGAGAAATTTTTAAAAAGTTTGAAATGTTTTTATATCCAATTTCGCTGTCAAATTGATTCTAATGACACAAATTGTATTAATTTATGAAAAAATTATATAAATAAACTTTAAAACCATATAAAAATATAATTATATATATAAATTAATTAAACAAAAAATCAGATTTGAATTAAAATTCCATATTTTTCACTATTAATCCAAAACTGATGTTTTTCAAAAAAATTCAAAAAATTCACACTAAACTAATTTTGAAAGTATGAATTCAAAAAATTAATTTAATTTTATAAAATTGAATTTCTAAAAGTTTCTGAAATTAATTTTATTTTTATTCATGGAAAATCTTAAAATAAGTTCATTTTAGAAAATATTATTTTCAAACATATAAAGACTTTACCGAAATTTGTTTTTTTTATTATCAACATGTTTAATTTATATAAAACCATTATAAATAATATTTAAAAATTAGTTATTAATATTCATATTAATAAGTTTAATGGATAGGTTATAACTATCTCATTTAAATAATTATAATAAATCGATGTTTCATTGAAACTCATTGTTGCTTGTAACGCAAGCCAAGTCAGTGTTTCATGTTGCACAAAATTATCTTGGTATAGAATTTAATGAATGTTTTATTTAGTATAGAGTGAAACTTAATACATAAAATAAAATTAATTTATTCAAAAAAAGGTTCATAAAAACATGGAGTGTTACATTCTAACCCCTTAAAATGAATTTCACTCTCAAAATTCATCATTCTAATACAAAAAATGAGGATAAATATACCTTATCATATCCTAAAGTTCCCACATAGCTTCATCTAACTGGTGGATCCTCCGCAAAACTTTTACCAAGCGAGTGGTCTTGTTTCGTATAACTTTCTCTATATGATTAGAATTTGAACTGGTCCTTTCTTTTTAGAAAGATCCTTCTCTAGTAGAATAAACACAGAGTTCAGTACGTGAGAATGGTCAGTTATATACTTACTTAGGAGAGATACATGGAACGCATCATGTAATTTAGATATATTTGGAGGAAGTTCCAAGAGACAGGCTATCGTCCTCATACAATCAAGAATTTTAGAGGGACTGATTTACCAAGGGCTTAGTTTCCCTTTATATTTAAATTCCATAACCTTCTTCTAGGGAGATATTTATAGAAAAAAATTCTCAAAAAGTTTGAATTTCAGATCACATCAATGATTATTAGCATAACATTTCTGCCGACTTTGAGCTACCTTGATATGTTACAGAATGTCTCTAACCTTCACTTCAATTTCTTCAGCTATCTTAGGTCCCAATAGCTTTCTTTCTCCAAATTAATCCCTACATGTTGAATCTATAAATTTATTAACATATAGGGATTTATAAGAAACCATATGAATGATTGAGTGAAATATATTTTTGTAAGGTTACTCAAATAGAGGAATGTGTTGATCCCAACCACCTTTAAAATCATGAGAACATGATCTAAACATATCCTATGGGGTTTGAATTGTTCTTTTAGACTGACAATCCATATGAGGATGATAAGTAGTGCTGAAACTCAATTATGTATCAAGTTCTTACTGAAGACTTCACAATAAAATTGGGTAAAACCTTGGATCCTGATCAGATATAATAGAATGTGGTACTCCATACACCCTTACCACTTACTTAATGTTTATCCTGGAACGGTGATCTAGAGAGAAGTATTTTATGATATCAATTAAGTGTACTGACTTAGTAAGGCGATAAAATACCACCAATATAGTATTAAACCCTTTAGAGGTTTTTGGGAGTACAATGGAAAAAAACCCATAGAGTTGTTCTACCATTTCCATTCTGGTATGGGTATTGGATGTAATATCACCTTATAATTTTGTCTTTCAGCCTTAACATTCCGACATACTAAGCATAAAGATACAAAATTTTTGATATCACTCTTTATTCCATCCTACCAGAAGTATTATTTTATGTGTCTATACATCTTCATACTTTAATATGAATAGAAAATGAATAACTATGAGTTTCCTCTAATATATGTTGTACCTCTCGAACCCCTCGAGGTTTAATTTTCATGATCACAATCACTCAATTATTTGTATAACCTTGTTTTTAAGTGTTGTGGATGATAGGAAAAAGATTTCCAAAGGATTGGCCCAAGAAAGCTGGCAAAAATGGACTGAATTGCAGTCCACCGGCCAACCGGTGTGATAACACCGGCCAGCCGGTGGACCTGGCAGAGGCATTGCCCACTGCCAGGTTCCACTGGTCAGCCGGTGGCTCTGTCACCGGCCAGCCGGTGGCAACCTGATGAAACAGTGGTAGCTACTGTCTGCCCACCGGCCAGCCGGTGGCTCTGGCACCGGTCAGCCGGTGCTGCCTGGGAAGAAGGCCTTCTCAACATCCAAGGCACCGGCCAGCCGGTGGAGCTGTACCGGCCAGCCGGTAGCCCAGTCAAACTAGCCGTTGGCTTTGACCAGTCAACTCCCATTTGGCCTCCAACGGCTCCGAGGCCCTTTACAACGGCTCCGAAGACTCCCCAAGGGTTCCATGCCTATAAATAAAGGCCAAGGAAGCCCCGGACACCTACCAGATCATATACCAAGCCAACAGACACATTTTCCATCATTTGGCGTACCTCCGGCGGACTACCTTCAAGGAACCCCAAGTGCTCCATCCAATTCCACATCCAAGAGCACCACCAAAGAAGCTTGGAAGCGGCCTTCAAACTCTCCTATCAATCAAAGGCGCCCAAGGCTTCTCCAATTACGGGTTTTATTGTATTTATCATTTTGAGCTTCATTTTGGGTTTGTGTCTACACACCCCATCTCTTTCTTCATTCCTCTTTCTTTTGGGTTTCACATCACCATTAAGGTGTGAAAAGGTTGTCATGCTTTCCTTTAAATAGCTTGAGACATAGGTGAGCTATCCTTCACCTGTAAGAAGGATAGTGGGTTCTTGCTAAACCATTAAAAGCAAGTGGGTTCTTGCTTAACCACCAAAAGCAAGCTGTAATAGGTCCTAGTGCTACCTCAAAGCCTAGTGGGTTTCTTGATAAAACCATTGAAAAGCAAGCGGTAGGAATCTCTCAACGGTTGAGTTGGGAGCGGAGACGTAGGCCGGGTTTTTGGCCGAACTCCGTTATCAATTCTTGTGTGATTGCCTCCTTATTTCCGCTGCACCTTTAACTTTGATTTTAATTTGTTAATCTTTCTTTAAAAGGCAATTCACCCCCCCTCTTGCCATCCTTCCCGTTTTTCTCCGCCCAACAATTGGTATCAAAGGGATATTTTGAATAATTCCTTAACCGGTTTCAAATTAAAGATCCTATTTTTTGATGGCTTCTACCGCTTCTTCCTCTCAATCCCCCGAAGTACATTCTTTGGATCGTGCTCCATTCTTTGATGGAGCCGATTATACTTTTTGGAAAACCCGCATGTCAAATTTTCTTAAAAGCATTAGCTATCCTATTTTTAGAATTGTTATGCATGGTTTTACGCTCTCTTCTCCCGATGAGTCTAAATGGACCCCCAATGACATTGCTTTTTTTGAGCTTGATGGCAAAGCCATGAACGCTCTTCTTTGTGGTCTTGACCGTAATATATTTAATTGTATTTCTACTTGCTCTACCTCTTATGATATTTGGAAATATTTAGAGCTAACCCATGAAGGTACTAGCATGGCTCAAAAGCAAGAACCCGCTCAAAAGCAAGAACCCGATGCAAAATCCGTACCCGCTTGCCCACTTCACAAGAAAAGGGCCAAGAAGAAGAAAAAGAAGAAGGCTTCAAAGGAATCTTGGAGTGATAGCTCCTCCTTCTCCTCAAGCGACCAAGGTAAAAAATGCCTAATGGAAAAACATGAGGTATCATCTTTTGACTCTTCTTCCTCATCATCCTCTAGTTCTTCTAATTCTTTCAATCATTTGTTATACGAAGAACTCCAACATGTGCGAGACCAATTAGAAAATGGTTTTCACGAACTCTCGTCAAAATTCGTTGCTTTGAAAAAGAATTTCAAAAAGATTTCCTCCGAAAAAGACCAACTTCTCAAAGAGAAGGAGGAACTCTCCCTAAAAATCCAAAATTTCCCCAATGTTGATTCTTTGGAATCAACCATTAAGGACCTTAGAGAATCCCTAGCCAAGTTTACCCAAGGTGAACAAAATTTGTCCAAACTCTTAGGTTCTCAACGAGTATCTAGAACCACCAATGGACTTGGCTACACCAATATAGCTTCCTCATCCCATGCTCCCACTGTTTTTGTAAGGGGGAGCTCTAGTTTTAAATTTTGTAATTATTGTAAGAAACCCGGGCACCTCATTTATGAGTGTGATTGCAAAAATGCCCGGTACGGTCAACCCAAATCTATTTTTTATTCGGACGAGTTTTATAGGAGAAGACCCGCCATGAAACAAATTTGGATTGAAAAATCCCTTTTGGCGAGTCTCTCTGGGCCTAAAATTGTCTCTTTTCAAAATCCCTCTCCCCGGTGATTCATTGTTTTTATTTAGGGGGAGAATTTTCAAAACCTTGTCTTAGATTCAAAACTTTCAATTCAATTTTTGGTTCAAAATTTTCATTTCAATTTTGATTCAAAACATTCAATTCAAACTGTTATTCAATCTTTCAATTTCCAAAATTTCAATTGATTTTCAAATCTCAAATCTTGTTTTTCAAATCTCGTTTCCCTCAATCAAGTTTTATGCCCCGAGCTATTTTGATAATCACAAAGGGGGAGAAATTCTTGGTTGATTGGGGGAGAAAAATCTTTTAAAGCATGCTTTTCATTTCATTTTCTACATTGTTTGTTTTGGTGATTGTGATCATCAAAATAGGGGGAGATTGTTGTACCTCTCGAACCCCTCGAGGTTTAATTTTCATGATCACAATCACTCAATTATTTGTCAAACCTTGTTTTTAAGTGTTGTGGATGATAGGCAAAAGATTGCCAAAGGATTTGCCCAAGAAAGCTGGCAAAAATGGACTGAATTGCAGTCCACCGGCCAACCGGTGTGATAACACCGGCCAGCCGGTGGACCTGGCAGAGGCATTGCCCACTGCCAGGTTCCACCGGTCAGCCGGTGGCTCTGTCACCGGCCAGCCGGTGGCAACCTGATGAAACAGTGGTAGCTACTGTCTGCCCACCGGCCAGCCGGTGGCTCTGGCACCGGTCAGCCGGTGCTGCCTGGGCAGAAGGCCTTCTCAACATCCAAGGCACCGGCCAGCCGGTGGAGCTGTACCGGCCAGCCGGTAGCCCAGTCAAACTAGCCGTTGGCTTTGACCAGTAAACTCCCATTTGGCCTCCAACGGCTCCGAGGCCCTTTACAACGACTCCGAAGACTCCCCAAGGGTTCCATGCCTATAAATAAAGGCCAAGGAAGCCCCGGACACCTACCGGATCATATACCAAGCCAACGGACACATTTTCCATCATTTGGCGTACCTCCGGCGGACTTCCTTCAAGGAACCCCAAGTGCTCCATCCAATTCCACATCCAAGAGCACCACCAAAGAAGCTTGGAAGCGGCCTTCAAACTCTCCTATCAATCAAAGGAGCCCAAGGCTTCTCCAATTACGGGTTTTATTGTATTTATCATTTTGAGCTTCATTTTGGGTTTGTGTCTACAAACCCCATCTCTTTCTTCATTCCTCTTTCTTTTGGGTTTCACATCACCATTAAGGTGTGAAAAGGTTGTCAAGCTTTCCTTTAAATAGCTTGAGACATAGGTGAGCTATCCTTCACCTGTAAGAAGGATAGTGGGTTCTTGCTAAACCATTAAAAGCAAGTGGGTTCTTGCTTAACCACCAAAAGCAAGCTGTAATAGGTCCTAGTGCTACCTCAAATCCTAGTGGGTTTCTTGCTAAAACCATTGAAAAGCAAGCGGTAGGAATCTCTCAACGGTTGAGTTGGGAGCGGAGACGTAGGCCGGGTTTTTGGCCGAACTCCGTTATCAATTCTTGTGTGATTGCCTCTTTATTTCCGCTACACCTTTAACTTTTATTTTAATTTGTTAATCTTTCTTTAAAAGGCAATTCACCCCCCCTCTTGCCATCCTTCCCGTTTTTCTCCGCCCAACAATATATCCTTCTTTAAATTTGATATGCATGAAACACATACACAAATTCTAAACCCTATCATTCCATCCTGATCAAGGTTAAACTCTAGAACATATTTGACCTTATTTTGTAGAACTACATCTAAATTCTATGTCTCTTCAATCTTCACTTGGATAAAGGGTTAAAAATTCAACTGAGAAATATAATATTTTTCAATTTCATTCTATAGTTCTAAATCCATCATTTGTAAATCCAGAAATATTCGATCTTTTTTATCCTCATAATGGATAAAATATCATGATTTTTTTGACTCAAAGAATCTGTGACCTATTTCACATTCACAGGGTGGTAATGTATTGAGTTTTCATATCCTTTATCAAATTTATTCATCTTATCTAGTGCATGTTTAACTCCTTTTATGTGAATATATATTTCAAACTTTTATGATCGGTCTATAAATCAAACTTTTCTCCATAAAGAAAAAAAATTCATATATTTAATGAAAAAACTTCCACTGCTAACTCCAAATCATGAGTTGGATAATTTTTCTCATGAATATTAAATTGTTATAAGGCATAGGATATAACCATGTTATTCTACATAAGAACACATCCTAATCCCTTCTTGGATGAATGACTATAGATTAAAAACCCTTATCCACTATAGTGTAATTTAAGAATAGGTGCATTGACTAACCTTCCCTTTATTTCCTTGAAATTATCCTCACATTCATCTATCCAGTGGAACTTGGAATCCATCCAAGTTAACTTGGTTAGGGGATTAGATAGTTGTGATAAATTCTTCACAAACCATTGATAATATATAGATAAACCATGAATACTATGGATATCATTCACCATTTCTGTTCTACCCCAATATTAAGTAGCCTCTGTCTTTGATGGATCTACTAAAATACCCTTTATTCAGATTATGGGACCAAAAAATGAAACCTTTTACAGAAAAGATTCACACTTTGTAAATTTTTCATACAGTTTCTCATTCATTAGGGTATTGAGTAAAATTCTCTAGTGGGCTTCATTCTCTTCCTTAATCTTTAAATAGATAAGAATATAATCTATAAAGACTACCAAAAAATGATCAAGGTAATATATGAAGACTATATTCATTAAATACATAAAGATAGAAGTAGAATTAGTAAGACTAAAAGGCATCACTATATATTCATAGTGTCCATACCTTGTATGAAATTCCATCATGGATATATCATACTTCTTTAACCTCAATTGATGATATCCAGAATGAAGGTTAATATTGGAAAAGTATTGAGATCTACATAGTTGATCAAACAAGCCAACAATATAGGGAAGATGATACTGGGTCTTGATAGCGATCTTGTTCAAATCATGATAATCAATATAGAACCGCATTGATCCATATTTATTTTTCATAAAAAGAATATGTTCACCCAAAGGTGTTACACTTGGCTAAGTGAATCCTTTGTCAAGGTTTTCATAGAGTTTCTTTTGCAATTACTATAACTCAATTGGAACCATTATATAGGGGAAATTTAAAATTGGTGTAGAACCTGGTATGATCTATATCATGAAATCAACTTCACATTTTTATTGATAGTTAGTACACTCTTTCAGAAAGACATCCACAAAGTCCTAGACAATATATATATCATTTATGTTTATTTTATCCCCAAAAATTTTAGATAAACAACCCTTATGAATGATAATTAAGACCCATACATTAGATTTAATATGAAAAATAGTTTTATACTTATCATCACATTGATAGACGATCATAGGTTGTTTTGAATTATCAACCATAAATTCCCTTCATCAACAATTGATGTGGTATTTTTGAAGGGAAATCGAATCCATTCCTAATATGACATAAAATTCAACCAAAAGAAGAATGAAAAGATTTGTTGGAAACACATTCCCATAAACTTCAACTATAAAGGAATAATATAATTGAGATAAAATCGTCAAACCATTTGGGGGTTTCACTAATAATTCTACATAAAATCATTTGGATGGAATCCTCATACCAAAATAAATTATTTATACTTGAAAGAGTGGGTATATCCAGAATCAAATAAGACCTTATCAATTTTGGAGTGGATGGTAAGTGTACATTTCACTATGTAAATTTCACAAACCTAATCAGAAACAGTGATTACATGATATTTACCCTTTTCCCATGTATTAAGAGGATACAGATGTAGATCATAATCATTAACCTTCTTGTTCAGACATTGGTTAGTATAATTCTCATTCTACATACACTTGTAACACTGAAGTGTGGGTGGTTCATTCTGTTCATTTTTCTCTCCATTCAAATTATTAGCTGACTTATTCCCATCACATTAATAATCAAATGCCTGATGACCTTCATTTCCACACTTAAAATATCTATTAAACCCCTCAATATAATTTTCTCCATACTTCTTTAGAAAATTATATCCTAAAGGAAAGATCATATTCTTATTTTTATGGTTTTTATATTTTACTTTGAACTCCATCATCATTTTTTATCAAAACCATTAGATTGATATGTAACTCCAACCTCTATTTAAAAGATGATTACACTACTCATAATCTCTTTGTATCTACTAAAGTCTCTTATGGACAACAACCTTACGAGACTTGGTTTTAATCCACTAAAGAACCTATCAACTTTACTTTCGAGTTGGATGATAATACCTAAAGTATACATTGTAAGTCTTATGAAATTAGACTTATAGGTACCTATAGATTCATTATCCTTTTTTCTTTAACTCAAGGAACTATTTTTCCATATTTGTATGAAGAATCCAAGGAAAGTACTTATTAAAAAATAATTTATTGAAATCATCCAAATACATGGATTATATTTCATCTTTCTTAATCATATTCTTAGTTAGTATCTACTTTTGGTCTTCTTAGACTTCTAACTGGATAAATAACCAGAATGAATTTCTGCTATTTTGAACACTAGATAATAGATAATATATTTTCAGTGGTACTGATCCATTATTCAACAAAAAGTGGATCAAAAGAACCACTTAATGAAGGTGGATGTTTCATCTTTAATGGATGTTATGTCCACTAGGCTAGATACCCTGAGTGGGGGGTGAATCAAGGCATGAAATATTAAAATAGTTACCTCTTTTGATCTTGTTTTGTTGTTAGAAAAAACCCTCTTCTCTCTCTCATTCCTGTTATAGATGAATGGATTTTAAAGCAAGCACAAGACACAACAATTTTACTTGGTTCACCATCACTGGGCTATGTCCAAGGAGTATAGACCGACGATGTGCCGATGTACCAAATCCACTATAAGTGCACTGCTGTTTACAAGTTTGAAGTGGACTCACTGTCCATCCTGGTTTACAACCATTCATAATTTGAGAAGTCACTGCTCTCTCAATTGAAGTGAGCTCACTGCTTCTTCAGAAGACCCACTCATAGTTTATAGACATGTAGGTATCTTCATTATCACTAATGAATGCATTCTCCACTGTATTTAGATTCTCTATTGATGTCCAAATTTCATCCACTGATGAATACCCCTTTTCCACTAAACATTGAGCAACAACCTTTGGAAAATAACTTTGCAAAGCACCCTACTTCGCGAAGCTCCCAATTTTGCGAAGCTCAAACAAGCCTTCGAGAAGTCCCTAACTTTTTGCGAATAACACACCTTCGCAAAGCTTATAACTTCACCCATATTAGGCCATTGTAGAGATCATGTTTTCATAGAGTGGCTTCCTTCACAAATCACACTGAGCCAATGTGGAACATGCCTGTTTCACGAAGCTAAATTAGCCACCAGGAATCTCCTTCCTTTCGTGAAGCACACTGCCTTCGCAAACCACCTTCACGATTCGAGAGAAAAATATTTTCTTCAAAAACTCTCTGGTTCTCTTGAGCGGATCAAGGTCTATTTATAGGCGATTCCACCGACCCTCAAACCTTCAACGCGAAGTCAGGGCCACATAATATCAAATTGTGACGCTCTGAAATTTCAACCGAAATTCTCTCTATATCGCGAAGTTCCCCGGAAATTTTCAGATTGTATAACTCATCGTAATCGCAGAGCATTTCATAATTTCTTCATGCCTTTATTTTGAAGCTCCACTCGCAATGACCTTCACCACCACAATGCTCTTTAATGCTTATGTTCACAAATCTCATCATAATCCTGAAGAACACCATCAACTTTCTTCAAGTCTTCAAGAAATCCACATCAAGAATCTCATCTTCACAAAACTATCGACTTTGCCATATTTTGATGAGATATTCAAGGAAATTGAAATTTTTCGATTCTCACCAAAATCCAAATTTTGGATTCTGAAAATTTGGAAAACACTGGAAAATGGAACCACATTGTATCTGTTCTTTTATACCGCCTCCAGATCGTCCATTCCCTTGTCATGTTTGTTTTTCAACATGGACTATCAAAAAAATATCTAGACCTTGACAATTCACCAAAGAAACCTACTTTTTCAACAAACACAGTCCACCCAAAAATGCTGCAATGTTACCTTGAGGGATTTTTCCCAACAAGGACTCAACGTAATTTTCCTCCCTCCTTTTCTCATTTGGAAGTCCAGCGTGATTCATAGGTTGAGAAAGTTGAGTGAGCATAACAATGAGTTTTTTCATTCCATCTCCCATAGTATTTGTATTTTCAGGATAAAAATCATTTCATTGTCCACCACACTTAGGATTGATGTGGTTCCTTTGGGTTCTAGCCATAAACTAAATCCATAAAGCATATATTAAGAAATAATAATCATAGTAGGAAACCACATAATCATAAAAAACCACTGATAATATGTCTAAATTAGGATAAATTATTTAATATATGACACCTTAGGTTTTTTCTAGGTTATTCATAGATAATTTATATTTAAATCCTTTATGATAGTTCATGATGATTTTTTGAATTTCAAAAGTATATCCCCTGGGAGTGTCAAAATAGGTGTGAAACAAGGACCATTATTGTGCACCAGTTCACGATCTAGTATATCTAAATATGGTGTTTTTAGGGTTGTTACCCCTATATAAATTTGTGCCTAAGACACATACACTTGTAGTATCCAGATATGGTTGTATTTCTAGGAAACCACTCACTCTATCCTATACCAAAACACTAGAACATTTTCTTATACTTTTCCTTAACCTTAGGCTTATCCATAGACATGTCCTTAGGGTTATTACTAATGTTTTATCATCATATTTTCTAAAGGTTAACTAAAACTGGATATGATACCAACTATAGTGACTCTCACTCTTCATACATTAACATTAAATCATTTTTCGGAATACTTAATATATTACACAATAGATTCCAAAAGATAGTATTAGTCCAGTGACTTTGGAAATAAGAAAACATAAACATTGGTACATAAGTGAGCTAAATTATATCCTAATATGTTAATCATGACTATCACCCTTTTTAGAAACATCATACACAATACATATCATCATAACCTGGGGAAAGGAAACATAAAAAGGGGTGGGATGAGATGATTAGTAAGGGTAAAAATAGGATATATGTAAGCACAAACATGTTCATAAGGGTATGATAATATGATCATGACATTATAAGATCATATCATACACAAAAATATCATAAACATGAATCATTTCATAAATATTGGTACTTCATAAGACATGAATCATGAGGTAATCAAGAGTATAAGCCATACAAGAATAACATATGAATAAAACATGAAATTATGAAAGACACATAAGAATATAAAATTAGTTCCATTATATTCAAAGAATCACTACCAAGTACATATTAGTAGTATGAATTTACTACCTATACTCTCTTGGTAGTAATGGTTCACTCCCATGACCATCTTAGAAGTCAAAGTTCACTCTAAAGACCATATTAGTGAAAAAATTCATTTAATGAACCTAGTTCACTCTCCATTACATCTACTTCTATCTCATGAGATATAAATATTTACCTAATTAATTTGAGGGAGATTTTGGTCCCACCCATCTCATAATGGAATCTTACATACATGTGCTGCAAGATCATAAACAATCATATCATAACCCATGAAACCTGTGAAAAAAATATAGGTTTAATAATAATTTCATCAAAGCATAAAACATTAAAGGAAGTAGGTTTCATAAGAATATTCCATGTGAAATGGAAATGGGTTTCATAAACACATAACCCATTAAATAGATATGGGTTTCATAAACTTCATGACATCAAAACATAGACCATCCATAAAATGAATATGAATGGAACCTTTGGATTATTTTTATAGAAATAAATGAGTAACACCAAATAATTTCTTCTTATATTGAAAATAATTTGGAATTATCCTTTAAAATCATTTATTGAGGAAAATATCTATTCTTATTTGAAAAATTATTTTCAAAACATAAAACCTTTTGAAAGTATTTTTCTTTGAAAACATATTAAGGAATCTTGAAAACATATTGAAAACATTTTTCATTGAAAATAGATTTAAAAAATTATAAAGGAAGATTTGAAAACCATAAAACATTTTTCAAATCCTTTTTCTTTTAAAATGAGATTTAAAGATCATTTTAAAACATTTTTGAAAAGAATTTTTGAAAACATGGCTTTTTGAAATAAACAGATTTCTGACCGAACAGGGAAATGAGATCAGATTTATCTAATTTTTTTATTAATTATCTTAAATAAAATGAGTGAAAAAATGGTAACAATAAATGAATATATCATTAATGAACATAGGATAATAAAATTTAGGAGAGTTCTTGATATATGTATCATAATATTTTATCAATGGTAGCATAATCATAAATAATCCTAATAAATGATGAGATTGTTTCAATAGACTCTTACCACTTGGTAATATTGAATAATACTCCTACTGTAAGAAAATGAAATTAAATGAAGCTTAAAATATCATTAAAATAAGTATATTCACGATTTAAAATGTAAAATGGTAGTATATACACCTCATAAAAGAATATAGGCGTATAAAAACTTGTGTCTCAAAGAAGGAAAATTGAGACAAAACTCTCTTACTAATTTGGTAAAATTTGAATAGTAAAACACCATGAAAGATATATAATCAAATAGATAGGTAAATAAACAAAAATTTAAGGATAATAATAATATAATACATTCCTAATAAGTATATACACTATACAAAGTAATTAATGCTGAATAAAGCATAAGTCTCATGGAAATAAAATTGAGATTAAAAATCCCCTTACCTAATGTCTTGAATCTCATCATACTCGTAAAAACCTCATATATAATAAATATAAGTTTATTATAAATATACTAAAAAACTATATTATTGTATTTATTACCATATATTATTTTATTATTACTTTATATTACCCATTTATTGACAATTATATGTTAATGTTATGCTTCAGGTAATATCTTCTTTGTTTTTGATACATATTTTGATTTATTATCCTTGATCCTATTTCTTAGATCATAATTTAATTATTTTAATAATTTAAAACATTATATAAATATCATATATATTCATTATATAAATTTTTATAATAATATTTAAAATATATAAATATGAAATGGAATACACCGTTCATGGAGAGGGAAGACCTTACGTACACATGAACTTTGTTTCTGTTTTATTGTCATATTGAAATAAAGTAATTAAACGAAATATATAAATATATATAATATAATTCAAGTAGAATTATTTTTTCATATATATATCATATAAATTTACTAAACCCATCCTTAATACATTCCCTGTAAAGTGTGAATGAATCACATTACATTGAGGAGGCAGTAGTCCACACGTCCACAAATGAAGTTATCATATTTACAAAAAGCAGAAAAATGAAGGTATGTTTTATATAATATTTAAATATGAATAAATACATCATAAATATCATATATATAATATAAAAACTTATTTTTCATCATAATTTCCAACGATGAGATGTATTAAAGGAAAAACGAACAACATTGTTTTGTGAGGTGGTTGATCATCATACACAAGAACAGTAAGTTAGTTATCCATTAGATAGAGGTGTGTGGAAGGTTAGGTCAGAAAATAAGAGTAAAAATATCTTAGTATATTTATTATACTTGTTTTTTTATATATTCATCGAATAATAAGAGTTGATGTGGTGGATAATGAAAATAAAACGAAGGAGTTTGAGGAAGGATGTTACCTCTTCTTTGGGTCACTCCACTTAGTTTACACCAAAGGGAATTTCTTGGTTGCCTTTATTCAAAAGGGAGGATTCTATGATGAAGTTAGGAATTTTGGGAACTTATGTGATCTGATTTTGGGTTAACTAAATGGATTTATAGATGTGAATATTTGGGAGGGTTGAGTTCTATTTCATAGTGGAGGAGGAGTGACATTCTTGTAAATATAAAAGGTAAACACTATTGAGATGTATCCCTTACATCATGTGCCTAAAAAAATTGTTAAAATTATATAAAATAGGGTAATTGGAAGAAAAATGTCCATATTATGTATTTTTCACACGTTTATATGTCATTTGTATTTATAATATTAACATTTAACCATTAAGCAATCTCGGTTTTACCTTAATCATTGTAATTAATTTTTATTACTTTCACAAATATTTTTGGTAAAAAACTAATTACATATTATTATAAATTATAAATTATTGTGATACCAAATATTTAATACATTTTTACAAATTCTAAACACATAAGTTTCATAAATTAATTTAAAATTAATCATATAAATGAGACGACCAAGTGGGTTTTTAAGAAAAAATGTCTAAATGTTTGAAATGTTTTTATATCCAATTTCAATGTGAAATTGATTCCAATGACCAAAATTGGATAAATTTATTTAAAATTTTTTTAATGATACTTTGATACAAAATTAAAATATAATTTAACCATATAATATAATTACATGAAAAATCCGTTTTGAATTAATATTCCATATTTTTCAGAATTCATCCAAAAAATAAGTATTTTCAGAAAACTACCAAAAATTCAACCTAAGATAATTTTGAAATTATGAATTAAAAAATGAAGATTATTTTTTGAAATTAAATTTCTAAGAGTGTATAAAATTAATTTTTTTATTGTTTACAAAAGAGTATAAAATCTAGTTCATTTGAGAAAATAATATTTTCAAACATATGGAGACTTTACTAGAATTTATAAGTTTTATTATAAATATGTTTTATTTATATAAAACCTTTCTAAATAATATTTTAAAAGTATTAATTAATATTTATATTACCAAGTTTAATGGATAGGTCATAACTATCTCATTTAAATAATTATAATAAAATGATGTTTAATAGAAACTCTGTGTTGCATATAACGCAAGCCAAGTCAGTGTTGCGAGTAGAGAAAGCTTATATTACTATAAAATATAATGAAAGTTTGAATTAGTGTAGTGTGTAATGCAAGAAATAAAAGAAACTTAATTTATCCTAAAAAGGTTCATAAAATATTGGATGTGTTACACACATAATAAGGGATCTACAAAACATATCAAACCAATACAAAAATCCCCCAATGGATACAATTTTCTCTGTGGAATTCAGCCTATAAAATCATAATATCAAAATAATTTAAAAGCTGTAAAAGAGTGATAATTATTCCAATTTCCCCTTTAGTGTCAATATATTGATTAATTTATCATGATTAGGCTAGTGCAAACCATCCCCAATAGATAGACAAGAGCAAACCCCTCCCACCCAATACATAAAAGTGAGAAGCATGGGATTGCCTATCTCAAAGAATCTTTTCAATATCACTGCACAAAGCAGGATGAATAAGAAGCACCCAAAAAACAAAACCACATGAAAAAATACGGATCAACATACACCATGTCAAGTTCTATAAAAACGTAGCTCAACTCACTACCTAAACAAAAATCACACCACCTTATCATGTCCCTAGGATAAGAATAGAAGAAAACAACCAAGAAGAAGAGAATGGATTACCACTGACCACCAATAAGAATCCTCTAGAACCAATGGATAAAGGTGGGAGTATGGTGGATTTCATCCTCTAATAGAGAGCTATGATTCTCCCAAAATGATAGAGGGAAGAGGTTTGACCGAACTGTTGAGTCAAAAGTCTTTTTGGCATCCCTAATCCTTTTGTTTTGGAAGTCACAATCTATTTATTAAATACCTAATCACCTATTAATATATATCCTAAGTATTTTTAGAATGGAATAATATATCATTTTTTCATACATTCTTTTAAATCATTTAATTCATATTTTTTCATTATAATTTCTTTCATATGCGTATGATAATTATCATACTGATGATTTTTTTTCAGAAACAATTCATTCCATGATTACCATAATGAGGCTAGACATGTTTTTTATTGTACCCATCAAATATGATTTTTATTTTACACAATGGAAATGATTTACATCGTACACACTATCCAGTATCATACTGAAATTTAACTCATACTCACCATTATAATGAGAATCATCGGACTTTTTCAAAATCATTATATAGTTACTAGAAAACTGAATCATATCAATTAAAAAAATTGTAATAAAAAAGACATCATGTAATCTATTTCAATATGATTTATAATTTTTTTTTCAGTTATATGATGACCATTAGAGTGTCAGGTGTCCAGGTCCCTCTACATTTTCAAGAGAAAATACGACCATTGGAATCCAACATGACCGTTGAGACATTGGCCTATAAATAATTGGTCATTTTATCAAGTTCAAAACTTCTAATGAATTCGAGACATTGTTTGAGAGATATATCAAACTAATTCTTTGTGAAAAAGGATTTGAAGAGTTCAAGTTGTGAAATTATTTTTCTACATACTTGTTACTTCCAAGAGTTTTTCTTTTCTTAGTTTGACTCCAATCCTTTTAGATTACGATAGAGGGATTTTGTGGATAGGAGGAAAACTATGCCGATCATTTGCAGATCAAGGGATTCTGAGGCTAGGAAGACAGAGGCACCGATCACCTTCTTGATCAATGGATTTAAAGGATAGAAACACATAAGACGATAGTTATATCAAGGGATTACCCTAGTGTGGGTAAGATATACTTTCTTAAAAGTATAAGTCAAGGGACCTCTATCCAGGGTTATTGGATACCCTTATATTTAAGTTAAAATAATTTCATTCTTTCAATTTTTTATATTTTTTTCTGAATTTTAATATAAAGTGAATCATTTTATATATTTATCTTTATATTCTCTATTTAGTTATTACGATCTTTTTAATTTCAATTTTATTAATTATGATCAGTTAATTTACCCAATATGTTTCTATACATTTTATGATATAATCATTAATTGTTTCACTCTATTTATCGCAAACTTTGTGATTAAAATCTATATCGCTTACCCTGATTAAATTTTTTCCTTATTGGGAATACAATCAATTTTAAATATAACCTATGGAATACTTTTTGTAACCAATTGATTATGATACTTTGTCCATAGGACCCAAAACCCTGTCTGATTATTTTTTAAATAAAAAAGAGGTTTTTGAACATTATTAGTTTAATTATATTAAACTAAATCTCCTTTATATATAGAAAAGAATTATTTTAAACTTACAATTCACCCCCTCTTGTATTTTTTCATCTGCATATACAGTACGACCCAACAATTGGAATCAGAGCAGGTTTCCACTGGTTGTATATTTTCTTACATTTCTTTTTCAAGTTAGTTATATTTATTTTATAAAATTTTTGTTTTTAAATATTCGTTATACTAAAGTTTATTGTTGAAAAATAACTTTTGTACTATTTTAAAGATGGAAAGACTAAATGTCAGATCAATTGACAATATCAATCCTACAAGACCATTAATTTTTGATGGAAATGATTATGAATATTAGAGATATAGAATCAATACCTTTGTGATCAACACCGGAGCTGATAAATTTTTTATATAGACTGGAGAGTATAAAATTTCTAACAAGGAAGTTAGAATCTTTACCAATCAAGATAATAAGGAATATCAATTGAATTATAGGGTTAAAAATACATTAATTTTTTATATGAATAGAAATATATAGCTAGATTTTTTCTTGTGAAGAAAAAAATAGTATTTGGAATCAGGTAGAAATTACTCATTTTAGTACATTTATAGTTTTTGAAATAAGAAGGGCCATGATAAGAGCAGATCATCAGCCTTTTGAATTTCCTTATGAAGAACCCGTAGTTAAGATTCAATAGATATTCATGGAAATTCTGATTAGTCTACAAGATATGGGAGATAAAGTATTATATGATGAGATCCTTGTAAAAAGATCATAGATATCAAGAAAAATGAATGAGAATAAAAAATAACAACTTTTGATGAGGAAAGGAAAGTTACAAATATAAATTTTGATGAGTTGTTTGGTACTCTCTTAAAAAAGGAGAATAGATTGAAAAGAGATGCTAAAAAATCCAAAAAGAATAATGGAGGAATTTCTTTTACTACTAATTCAAATCAAATGAAATCTTATAATCCTAAAAATATAGTTAAGTCATCAAAGAAAAATAAAGTGGTTTTTCAATCATACTCAAGTGATTCAGAACATTTAGAAAACGAGTTGTCCAATCATGCTCGAAGGATGAAAAATATTGTTGGAAAGAAAGATTTTTAGTATCGATATAGGAAAAATAATAAGGATAAGAAGGATAATGAAGTTACCTATTATGAATGAAAAAATTATGGAAATATAAGACTTGATATTCCAAATCTCAAAAGAAAAGATAAAAAGGAAATACATTCTGATAGAAATTAGAAAAAGTATTACAAGCCAAAAGGAAATGAATCCTTGAAAACCAATGACTCATGGAGTGCTAATAGATGAGATTTTTTTGATGATTCTTCAGAAAATGAGAATTTTGGAAAGAAGGATATTGGTCTTTATGTGTAAATTCTTTTCTAAATTCAATGTTTTATAGAAAAGGTACACACATTTGATTATTTAACAAATGTTTCTTTAAATAAAAAATATAATGATGAGAATAGTTATATTTATTCAGATGAATTGAATTCCTCAGTAAAAGATAATTCTTTACTTTCATATAAAGAAGTTTCTAGATTTTCTAAATTTCTTAAGAATGATAATTACAAAGTTAGTAAGAAACTTGATAAAGAAAATTCTCGAATAGAAATTTTTATAAAAGAAGTATTATATCTTTCTAAATAAATTTATAAAAAATGATTTAAAATTGATTGTATTTATAAAAAACTTGAGGAAGCTAATTATAATAAGGATAGACTTTCAAAATATTTTGAAAAATTCATTTTAGAGAAAAATGTTTTAGAAACAAAACTTACTTTTAAAACTAAGACTAATGTGAATAAGAATTTAGTTTTAAAACTAAAGTCTTAAATTCTATCTTTAATTTTTTTTAAAACATTACCACTAGGGAAGACGGTTTTGAAAAGTGTATAAACAACTTTATCTACAAGGTAATAGTTCAATAATGGGATATACTCATTCAAAACCATTTTTAGTAACAATTATTTTATTCCTGAAAATGTACCCTTTTGCACAAAATGACAATGTGAAGGTGATTGGAATAAAAAATGTTCTTGAAATAAAATTCAATATTTTGGATTACACGAAGTCTATTTTTCAAAACAAATGTGGATTCTTAAATCTTTTATTTCTAAAATTTTTAGATCCAAGAAATTTTGGATTCCAAAAGTCTAATTGATTTTTGGAAAGAAAAGGAAGTACCAACAATAAAAACATATGGTACGTGGATAGTGGATGTTCCTGACATATGATTGGTGACAAGACTTATTTAAAAAGATTATTGAAATGAAATGTGGAAGAGTTACCTTTGGAGACAATACTCAAGGAAAGTTTGTTGGTATAAGTAATATTGTTCTTCTCAGAAAATATTTGATTTCAAATGTTTTATTTGTTAAGGGTCTTAAGAACAAACTTATAAGAATAATTAAATTATGTGATGAAGGTTAACTTATGAGTTTTAACAATGATAAATGTGTAGTACACAATTCCATGGATGAATTCATTCCTTCTTCCCATAAGCATTATAATATTTACACACTAAAATTAGTAGGCCTCATGTGAAAAGACTTAAATTTACTTACTAAAATGGAAGATCAATATTGGTTATGTTATATAAGATTAGGACACTATATCCTTAGGAACTTATTTAAATTTTCTAAGAAAATACTTGTTAAGGATATAAAAGAACATAGATTTTATTCTTCAAAAGTATGTGACCCTTGTTAATATGTAAAGAAACATAATTCAATATTTAAATAAATTAATGAAGTTTCAAATTCTAATTCTTTATAATTAATGCACACGAATATTTTCAGTCCTACACAAGTTAAAAGTATTGGAGGAAACTATTATGTATTTTTTTTAGTTGATGACGACACAAGATATATATGGGTCTATTTTATAGAAAATAAATTTCAAGCCTTTTATTATTTTAAAACTTTTTTAGAAAATGTTAAAAATGAAAAAAATATTACATTGATAACTATTCATAGTGATCGTGGTGAAATTTTTTTAATTTCTTATTTTTGAAACTTTTTTTAGTAAGAAAGGAATTACACATAACTTTTTAGCTCTGAAAACATTTAAAAAATGGTGGTTTTAAAGAATAAATCATATTTTTCAAGAGACAACACGAACCATGTTGAGGGAACATTCTATTGAAAAATATTTTTGGGATGAAGCTGTGAGTACTTCTTGCTATTATATAAATCTAGTTTTAATTAGACCATTTCTTAATAAAACACCTTTTGAGTTATGGACATGCTGGAAACCAAAATTTTCATACTTAAAAATATTTGGATACAAAGTATTAATTTTGAATAAAAAAGATAATTTACATCAATTCATACCCTAATCTGATGAAGGTATATTCTTAGTCTATTCCACTTCTTCTAGGGATTATAGAGTTTTTAATTAAAATTCTTGTACTATTGAAGAAACAGTACATGGTAAATTTGATGAAACATATCCTTTGGTTTTTAAACAATCCCAACCTACATCTTATGTTGTGTTTTCCAAAATTGATTATAAACCATTTAAATAATACTCTTTTAATAAGAAAAATATTCATGAATTTTTTTTTGAAGTATTCACTGGAGAAGAATTTCTATCTTATGTTGATGAACAGGTTTTAAAAAACCCAAATTAGTTGATTATTAAGAATAATACCTGTGATAGTATCATTGGTGATGTAAATAAACCTATAAGGACTATAAGTTAATTGATAAATGAACTAGAAAATCTTGAATTTCATTCACAATTCGAACCTAAATGTCCTGATGAGGATTTAGGTGATGAAGATTAGATTAAAGTAATCCAAGATGAACTAAATGAATTAAAAAGAAATGAAGTCTGGAACTTGGTTGAAATACCTAAATAAACCTCTATAATTAGAGTAAAATTGGTCTTTAAAAAAATGTTATGAAAATGGAATAATCATTAGAAATAAATAAACACTAGTTTCTAAAGGTTATAATCAACAAGATGGAATAGATTATGAAGAAACCTATGCCCTGATAGCTGGACAAGAATCTATTCATATTTTATTATCCTTTTCAGAATTCTTTAATTTGAAACATTTTCAAATGGATGTGAAGTGTTCTTTTCATAATAGATATGTTCAAGAGGAAGTTTTTGTTGAAAAAACTTCTAGTTTTGAAGATACAAAACATCCTGAATATGTTTTCAAACTTACCTATGCTTTATATGGAGTTAAACAATCCCCTAGAGCCTGGTATGACAAATTAAAATGATTTTTGTTATAAAAAATTTTTTTTAAGGGAATTTTTGATCCAAATATTTTCATAAATAAATAAGAAACTTTTGATCATTTAAATTTATGTTGATGACATTATATTCAGATCAACTCAACAATATTTAACAAGTACTTTTAAAAATATTATGAAATATGTGTTTGAAATGAGTATGATAGGTGAGTTAACATTCTTTCTTGATTTTAAAATTTCTCAAAAAATAGAATGGACTTATATATCCTAATATAAGTATATTAAATATCTTATTAAAAATATTGTATATGACAATAGTAAAAGTATTATTACTTTAATCAATACCTCAAATACTGATGAACTTGATGAAGTTAAAAAACCAGTAAATGAAATAAATTTTAGAGGGCTAATAGGAAGCTTAATATACTTAATATATAGTCATCCAGAATTAATATTTCCAGTATGCTTATGTGAAAAGTATCACAAAAATTCAAAGTAATCCCATTTAAAATCTATAAGAATAATTTTTTGTTATTTAAAGCGAACCACAGATTTGTGACTATTCTATTCTTCTGGAAATGAGTTTTAATTAAAAATTTTTTGGATACTGCATTTGGTGGTTGTAAAATGGATAGAAAAATTATATTTGGAACGTTTCATTTTTAAGTGATTCTTTAGTATCTTGGTCTTGTAAGGAAAAAAATTAGCAGCACTTTCCACTACTAAAGCTGAATATGTGGTAGTTGAAAGTTGTTGTGCTCAAGTGTTGTGGATGAAACACACACTCATTGATTATGGAATGAGTTTTTCTAAAACTCAAATACTATGAGATAACACTAGTGTCATAGCCAGAATAAAAACCCTTCACATCATACACATGAAAAACACATAGATATTAGGCATCACTTTCTTAGGGATGACACACTTAAAAGAGATATCATTTTATAATTTATCGGAACTGAAGAATTACTTGATGATATTTTTACAAAATAATTACCTTTTGATAGATTTGAATACATTAAATAGAATTTAGGAATGATTACTATAAAGTAATAATACATACTTACTTCTTGTTTAAATCATCTCTTTATATTAATTTACTCTTTTTCAAATGGGTAATACATATTATTGAAAATTTTTCTCTATTATTTTCTTCTCAAACAATTTCATACTCATAATTTTTCATACTCAGAATTTTTATACTAAAAAATTTTCAAACTCAAAATTTTTCTTACTCAATAATTTTCATACTCAAAAGTTTTAATACTAAAAAATTTTCATACTTAAAAAAATTCATACTCACAATTTTTTTGTACTCAAAATTTTTCATACTCAAAAATTTTCGTACTCATAATTTTTCATACTTAGAAATGTTCTTACTTAATTATTTTCATACTCATATTCACTATTCACTTTAAATTCTTTTCATACACATAAAATTATTTTTTTACTCATCTTTTTTCATACTAAAAAATATTCGTACTAATTTTTTTCTTTTTTCAAAGTTGTATTTATTTTTGAAGAATAATCTATCAAAACCAAAAAATCCTTCTTGAGATTCTGAATGGTATAATTTCAATTACATTTCACTTTGATTACAATTATTTGTTTGTTAGTATTTCATTTCTTTTAAAACATTTATCAGATTCCTCTTGAATAAAATATATATTTTTTACTTAGAACCTCAAGAGTTTATTTATCTCAACCTTCGGAGAAACTCAATCAAATATGACCTGTAGGATCTCAACGATCATATTTTATTAACTTATATTAAGGGACCCCTTATCCTATCCTATATCAGTTGTCTCTACTCTGAATCAAAGCTCTACTACTCCACAAATAGCCGAGTTTGAAAGTTTATGTACTCATAGTACTTTATTCGTACTCATTTCAAAATCATCTGCAACTTATCCCATTGTAATACCTCCTAAATATTTGAATTACATGAATTTATTCAGGTAAAGGTTAGTTAGTAAATATTTTTATGATAATTATGATTATTTACTGAAAATAATTATTCAATTCGAAGGATGATGACTAGTTTATGTAGAGAAACCCAGAACTTATAATGATCCGATTATTGTTGATAAAGTGAGGTAGTTTTAAAATTCAATAAATATTAATGAATATTTGAAATTAAACTTTTCTATTTATGATAGAAATATTAGCTTTTTAGAAAAACAAGTGTAAAACTTCTTAGGTGTACCATCTAAGAGTGATGATTTTTTCCCTTCCCAAAGCCACCTAAAGAAAAAGGAACCTTCAAAAAGGATAGGTCTGAGAAATATCTTTTTGAGATTCATGAGGATACGATAAAAGTTACCAATTTTTAATCGGACAATAGACTTATAAAACTTTAGATGAAAGGTTTTTTAATCCCTATAAGTGGTGATATATAAACCTTAAAAGTTTCATATGTATTTATTATGGATTACTTTGTTAATTTTAGGAATATTAATTTGATGGGTTATATTTTCGTAACCATCAACAATTTGAATATAGGTGCTATTAAATCTCATCCATTTATGTTTCCTACAATTTTGAGTATGTTCATTTTAGAAAGATTGGAGTTTTGTAATATTCCACTCAAGTTAATACCAAGAAATATTAGAGTTCCTTTGATTATTGAGGATACAAAAAAGGGATTAAATTTTCATTTTGATACAGAATCAATTTAATTTTATTAAAGATACTCAATATGAAGTTCCAAAATTAATAGTTGGAGTAATCCAGGGAATCCCAAAACAACTAGTTCTAATTGTTTCAAAGAAAAAAAAAAGAAATCCAAGTCCAATTATATTTTGAAACAAAATAAGAAAAGTGTTTAGAGTGCTGAAATAGTTGTGAAGTGGAAAAAGGAGTAAGATGAAAGAAAATATGGTGACCCACAGTTTGGTATGAACCCTGTATAAGCTCTTTTTGAAAGGATCCAAACTCAGAAAACCCTTAAAGAAGATGAGAAGAAAAAAAAGTTAAAAAGAATAAATGATAATATTATTGATATTTATAACTATTTGAAAGGAGTTGAAAAGGAAAGTGCTTCAATAAATATCATAGAATCCATTACTGAAGAAACATTTACTCCTATCCCAGCAAAAGGAGAAGGTAAACAACTAGTTGGTGAATCAGTATAAACAAAAGAAACTCAAGAAAAGTCTTCAAAAGAAAATAAAGATTATGAAATGGGAGAGATATATCAGTATGTCAGTAATGAATAATATGAAGTAAATTAAGAATAATATTAAATAAATGAATAATAAGAAAATATAGATGAAGAAAAAGAAAAGGAGGAAGGTGAAAATGAAGTTTTTCAGGATCATAAGTTACAGTGTGATATAATACGTATATGGTCTTCAAAATATTCGTCATAAAAATACCATCTCGCTAAGTACAATAATTAAATCATGATACTCAAAAATTACCATTTGAAAAATTAATTCACATCTCAGACAAATAAGAACACCCCAAGACAAATAAAGAATGGGAACCGAATTTGAAAGATGATGCTGCTATATCTCTTTCTGCAGAGATTCTTTCTTATGATGAAGATAATGATTCATAGAATACTATATCTTTATGAATAGATCAATATATTGTTCAATACCTTATAATAAATGAAAAGACAAATCTTTATTTTCCAATAATTTAATGAAAGATTGATTTTATTGTAGATAATCAAAACAAAAGATCATACTCTTTCAAAATTCCTAGGAAAAGACTAGTTAGGCTCAGGGTAGATTTCGAAGTATGTGAAGAAAGTACTAAGAAACATAGAAAGGCCTGAAATAAGGTTGTGAAGTGGCAATATAAGTCTAAGGAAGGTGTAAAAATGAATTAATATTCAATTGAAGATATTATAAGACTTGTAAATGAATTGATAACTGCATTCAACACATTGGTGAGTGATACTGATCTAAAGATGAAAAATCTGAAAATACCTACTGATAGCCAATCTGATGATTTCAAAGTGATTTAAAATAAGTTAAATGCTATTCAATCTCAAATTTCAAAAATTATGCTTTAATAAGACGAGGTAATTGAGTTGAAAAATCCAAATTTTTTGAGGACTCATAGAATTGTAGTTCAGGATCAGATGATCATATCTCAAAGTGAAAAAAATTCATACTCTGGAATAGAATCTAAAATATCAGGAAGATTTGAATTGTAACCATGATCATTTTTTCTCAAAACAATATGATAATCTTAGGTCTTAACATAAAACTCTTGAAAATATGATAGATGATAGTAATAAATTTAAGAAAATGAATACAACTATGTTAGACCTCTTGAATAAGGAAAAGGAAAAGGAAAAGGAGAAGAAATGAATTTATGGAACTATTATTATTATTATTTTGGAACATTAATGAAATTATTTTACATATATATATATATTGATTGAATAATTTACATTTTTTGGATGAATGTTCTTTCACTTATTCTAGATAGTCAAATTATTCATTACTTTGATTTGTTTGTTTCTCTAACTCTTCTTTCAGGTAAGAGAATACCTTCCCTATTCCTTTTTTAAAACCACAAAGGGGGATAATTGATTATAAAACAGTGAGAATGAATTATATAGGGGAGAAAATTTATAAAAAGGGAAAATTTACTAGAAATGGGGATAAACTCTTAAAAAATAACATAATATGATCCTTAGGGGAATCTTAACCTAAAGAATAGTTAATTGTATTTAATACCTTTTTTAGAATATTTTTTTTAAAACACAAGGAGATAAGTATAATTATTTAATTATAAATATGAAAGTTTTATAAAATTTTATTTTGGACTTAATTTTTACACAGCAATTCATTACTTAAGACTTGTGTTTTATGCTTTCCAAGAAGGGGGAGATTTTTGAGTCGAAATTATTTTTGAATTATGTATTACCTTTTTTTGGAGATCACAAAATCTTTATTAAATACATAATAAATTATTATTTATGTCTTAAATATTTTCAGAATGGAATCATATATCATTTTATCATACTTTATTTAATATATTTTAATTCATATTTTATCATTACGATTTATTTCATATGCATATGATAATTATCATACTCATGTGTGGTTTTTAGAAAAAATTCATTCCATAATTATCATAATGAGGTTGGATACAATTTTTATCATACCCATAAAATATGATTTTTATTATACACAGTAGAAATGTTTTAAAACATACACACTATCCAGTTTCGTACCAAAATTTAAATCATACACACAATCATAAGGAGAGTCATCAGACTCATTCAAAATCATTTTATCATTACAAGAAAACTATATCGTATCAATTGAAAACCTTTTCATCAATTTTTTTTTGTGTATTATGTTTTTATATTCTTTATAAAATGATGTTGTTGTTTCAGTTATAAGATAAATATTAGAGTGCCAGGTGTCCAAGTCCTTTTACATTTTCATGGTAAAATCTAACCATTATAATCCAAGATGATCATTTAGATGTTGGACTATAAATACCAGGTCATTTGAACAAGCTCAAAAACATATGGCAAATTTGAGACACTATTCAAGAGCACTATCAAATTTATACATTGTTCAAAAGACTCAAAAGAGTTTAAGTTGTGAACTTCTAATTCTATATACTTGTTACTTATAAGAGTATTTATTTTCTTAGTGTGACTCCAATCATTAGTGATTATGGTTGAGGGATTCGGTGGATAGAAAGACAACTATGTTGATCATTTTTTGATCGAGGGATTTCAAGGCTAGGAAGATAGAGTCACCGATAACCTTCTTGATCGAGGGCTTATAAGGATAATAAGACAAAAGATGATCATCACATCGAGGGATTGCCCTGGTGTGGGTAAGACATACTTGCTTGAATGTATAAATCAAGGGACCTCAATATAAGGTTATTCTATCCATTCTATTTGGTTTAAAATAATTATATTATTTTAATTGTTTAAATTTACACTACATTTTAATATAAAGTGAATCTTTTATATATTCATCTTTATATTCTCTATTTACTGATTATGATATTTGTAATTAATATTTTAGTGATTATGATCAATTCATTTACCCAACATGATTCTATATGCTTTGTGATAGAATAATTAATTGTTTTACTCTATTTATCGTATCCATTATGATTACGATCTATATCCCTTACTATGATTAAATCGTTTTCTTATTGTGAATAAGATCAATTTCAAATATGACCTACAGAATAATTATTATAACTGTTTTGTTATGATACTTTTTCCATTAGATACAGGGCCCTATCTGATTATTGTTTAAATAAAAAAATATTTAGTGAATATGATTAGTTTAATATTATTAAACTAAGTATCCTTTAAGTATAAGAATGAATGTTTTTAAACATACAATTTACCCCTCTCTTGTATTTTGTAATCTGCATATACATTACGATCCAATATTAATAAGGATGGTTTTGGATGAAATACCTATTTAAAATCTATAACTAGAAACTTTGACATTGTGTAACACATTCACAATGTGAATTTCATGGGTTTCTTCGAAAATAGACTTCCTCTAAAATTTTGGTCAACTTGGCCTGATTTAACTACACTTCATGAATTAATTTCATGATGTGAATCTGTTTCATGAATTATTTCTTCACAGCATATAGTCAATGAAAGCATCACTAGTATAAAAATGGTCTTGAATGTGAGTTTTTAACTCATGTTAAATACACTGAAATAAAAAATAGGACTTTTAAAATCAGTTTTTATAAACTCATACCAAAATTATTTACATTTTTTTGGCATCAGTTTTTTATAAAACTGATGCAAAAAATACCCATTAGTATCATTTTTGGAATCAGTTTTTAAATAAAATGACTCCAAAAAGTTAAAATAAATAAATTTCAGCATTATTTTTTAAAGAACCCAATGCACATAATTTAAATAAAATCCTTACTATGTTTTAGATCATTTTCCAGGATTCGATTTGACTGGTCGTGGGGCTAAAATGGAGTTACGAATCAAACGTTATTTCCGTTGTAAGTTAAAATTCAAAAATTTTTGATAGATACTACCCATTTCAAAGAAAAAAATGATAAAAATGAATGAAAGTTACATACAATGAAAGAAAAAATTAACTTAAGGATTCAAAAACATTTCATTTTTTGGTGTTTTAGTCAAAATGATTTGTTTTTAATCAAGATTTCTCTTTGTTTTAGGGTAGAACTCATCCATCAATGAAAATGGTGATCGATAATAAATTTTGCAAATCGATTAGTATATATAATATGAATGTTTTATATTCATAACTAGATCATAATAATAAATCAACATTATAAGGAAGATTATTGAGATGTTTAGAAATGAACAAAAAAATAATAATAAAGAAATTTATTGATTAGAATAGATACGATGTTAAAATGGTGTATTGAAGCCGTGTTAAAAATTTTACTTAATATAAGAGATAATAAATGATAAATGAAAGATAAAATGAATTTTTATATAGTAAAAACAATATTTTTAGTGGTGTTGTATTAAAATTTTGGTGGTATCATAGAAAGTGAAATACATGTTGTGAAGAAAATTGAAATACCAATGATGTGTATTTGGGGACAATTTTTTGCATTACTTTTGCTTAAAATAATTCCCAAAAAGATTTAAATTTGTTTTTGGGAGTTATTTTTTTACAAAAATGATGCCAAAAATCCCCATCAATATCATTTTTGGCATCAATTTTTAATGAAACCAACGCCAAAAAGTATATAAAAATTATTTTTGGAATCACTATTTAAAAAAACAGATGACATTTGTTTAAAAATTATTTCTATGTATTAGATCATTTCCTAAGCTTAGATTTAAATATTCTTGGAGCTAAAATAGAGTTACATATTAAAAGTTATGGGCTTTGAAAGTGGGACTTATTTAAGACTTCTCTTAGGGAAGTTCAACTTTCGACATCCATAACTTTTAACCCATAACTCCGTTTTAGCTCCATGACCAATAAAATTGAAGCTTAAAAAATGATCTAAAACATAATTAGATTATTTTTAATTATTGTAATTTTTTTAAAACTTTAAAGAAAAATTATGTATTTTTTTAACTTTTTATCGTCAGTTTCTTTAAAAACCAACACTAAAAATGATATGGATTGGTATTTTTGGAAATAATTTTATAAAAAATACAACGCCAAAAAACCAATGTAAATCTTATTTTTCATTGGTTTAAAAAAAATCAAAAGAAAAAAGTCTCCAGAAACATATTTTTCATCGGTTTATAAGAAATTGGTGTAATATTTTCGATGTTAAAGACCCTTTTTCAACTAGTGCATCTGGCTACAAAAGCCATGAATCACTAATTCACGTCATCTAAACCATTCATGTTGTGAATATTCTATAGTACTTTTATTTTACCTACAACAACCAAGAAAAATACTCAATACCCCTCTGAAACTCTTACAACACCAAAAATAGGAAACGTTACAGACCGAGAAGGAATATACCTTTACATGTAACCTTTTTCCTTTTAGTTTAACCCAGATAAACCAATTTTTACCTTAACCAAGATTTATAATTTTTACAATTTTTTCTATCAATTATGGTAAAAATTATGTTTACCATATTAGATAATAAATATTATTCTAATTCAAAATATAGAATCAAAATTTCCAAATTCTATTCAAATAAGTGGAAAAATTTAATTTAAAATAAAACTCCCAAATACAATGAAAAATATGTTTTCTAAAGAGAAAATATTCAAAAGTTTAAAAAGTTTTATATGAAAATTCAATATTAAATTTTTTTAAATGTAATAAATAAGATGAATTAATATGTAATTAATGTTATTTGAATTTTAAACCCATTTTAAAATAAAATTTAACGTTATAAATTCTTTAAATGAAAAATAAATTTTCAATAAAACCAGTATTTGCCACTATTCGCTAAAAAATAAATCATTTCAAAAAAACCAAAAAATTCACCCTTAACTATTTTTTACAAAAATATTTCAAAAATGATGTTTATTTCTTAAAATTAATTTTATAAATTTTAAAAATTTATTTTCTTATTGTTCAAAAAATGAAATAAAAAACATTTTTTAAGAAAATCCTATTTTCAATACATATAATGAGTTTTCTAAAAATTAAGTACTTTTTTAGAAATATGTTTTCTTTATATAAAAAAATTATAATTAATTTGTTAAATGTATTTATTATTATAAATATCATTAATTTTAATGATTATATTATAATGGTCCAATTTAAATAATAATATTAATAATATATCTTTGTTTGTTAACACTTGATGTTGTGTATAACACAAGATAAACTCAATGTTCCATGTAATGCAAGTTATCAAAGAAATTTAAATTTATTGAAAAAAATTATGATCTACTTCCCATAAAATGAATTTTCCCCGGAAATCCAATACTTTGATACAAAAAAATGAGAAAAATTTTGCCTCATTATTTCATCAGGTTCCCACATAGTTTATTCAAACTGGTGGTTTCACCAAAAAACCTTAACCAGGGTTGTCATTTTGTTTCTAATCACTTTATCTCTATAATATAGAATCTCCACTGGTTATTCCTCATAAGAAAAATTACTCTCTACAAATATGACCTCTGAGTCTAGTAAATGTGAAAGACTAGGTATATACTTCCCCAAAAGGGATACACCGAATAGATCATGAACTTAAGAGAGGTTTGGTGGAAGTGCCAAAAAATAGTCTACCATTATGTTACGTTCAAGAATTTCAAAGGAACAGATATAGCCCAGGATTAGTTTCCCATTATTCTCAAATATCATTACCTTATTCCATTGAGAAATTCCTAGAAACACCATTTAACTAACTTAAAATTATAGATCACATTGGTGATTAATTTCAAAAAAATTCTATCGACTCTAAGATTCATTGATGTTTTTAAGAATGGTTCTAGCCAAATTTTCCATTTCTTCATCTATCTCAGGTCCCAATATCTTTATTTATCTAACTTCATTCTAGCATGTTGGAGCTGTACAATTCTTTCCATAGAGGGATTTATAAGGAGAAATATGAATGCTCTAGTGAAATATATTTTTGTATGAAAGATCAACTAGAGGATGTGTTAGATCATAAGAGTAGCTAATTATGGATATAATTATAGTGGGTGAATTTAAAATTAATAACTTTAGAATAAACCAAACACAATATCACTTAAAGTAAAAATATTAAACTTAAACATCATATAATGATTAGAGTATAATAATCAGAGTCATAGATTATCAAATTGTATTAGAGTATGTTTTAATCATTAACAGATACACTAATAACAAAAATGATAATTAATATTTTTAAAACAAAACTTCTATCAAAATATACACATCGAAAGAAATACTTATAAAAACAAGAAATACAATAGTAGTAAAAGTAATAATGAATTACAAGATATATTAAAATAATTCACTCTATTAACTTTAAGAGTGAAGGTATTCAGCAACCCTGATTAAAGGTATCCACAATTTTATACTTACTATAATGTATAACTTTCCTTACTAGGAAATCCCCCAATACAATGACTGAAATAAGTTCTGTCTTTCTATCCTCAGAAGCCCTCGATATGAAAATCAATGTCTATCTTACTATCCCTAAAAAACCTTGATCTGATGGATAAGATTCACCATATTACTATCTAAAAAATCCCTTGATCATTACAATTATTAGACGTATAATAAAAAAAATCAAAAATTCTTAGTAAAACAAAACTAACAATGATTAATTAGAAAAAAAATTTCTAAAGTATTATGATGACAAAGAATAAGGAGTTCATGCTAAGAAATATTTAGATGACTTGAGTTGTGAAATGTATCAGTTCCAAACTCTTCAAATGAATTTCTATTTATAGGATAATATACAATAATCATATTTCTAATTTTGTTGCAATGTGCTCAAATAGCTTTCACTTCAAATCTCTACTATAACAGAATTCCTAAAATAATTTTTATTTAGAACTATTACAATTCTATATTGAATAACTTATAGTGGAAACAAAAAATATATATTAAAAATATAAAATTAGGATAGTTAAATGGAATTCCTTATCATTTTTAAATATGAGAAAACTTATAAGGGCTAGTTTGATGTATCAGTACTAGTATCGATCCGATAGCCATGGATTTTTTCAGTACGATAAACATGAATTTTTTTTAACCAATAGTAAAAATAAAGGTCAGTCTGATGAACCAGAATCATTCTTGATATGAGGGATCATATTAAAGAATGAGAAGTTTTTATTTGTAATACATTATAATTATTTGTAGGATAGGTAAAAGGTTATTTTTTTCTACAAAAACATAAAAAAAACTTGATGCATAAAAATTTAGTAAACATAGTTTTAATAGAGTGTTTGTGATTTGAAAAACTAAAGAAAAGGAAAAGGTAAGAAGTAAAACTTCTAACTCAACAATATCCCCATTTTTTTGAATGTAATGAAAAATTAATAAGGAAATATTCTTACTAAAAAATCTCCCCCTTTTTGGAATGTACAAAACCAAATGCTTAAATGAAAATAAAAACTTGGAATAATGAAAATCCTTTTACCACTAAATACCTTTAATGATATACTTTATAACTCTCCTTTAGTTTATAACTACATCAATATATTATAGACAGTATTATAACATCTCACCCTTGAAGAATACAACTTCTTCCTAGGATAGTATATCACATTTTATAAAACTCCTTCAAATATCTCCCCCATTGTTATTTTCAAAAAGAATCGTAAGGTAACCATAGTTTTATTTTGGAGTAGAAAGTTTCATCAATCTTTGTAACCTATTCTATAATAATGATTTATACTTGATCATTAACTTTGAAATTTACTTTTCCACATTTCATCTTGATAATATTTTTAAAGAAATATTTTTTTCAAATCATGTCTCTAGAAGAACCACGATTGATATACCAAATTTTTTTGGGTACTATATTTATTTTCTTGAAAATAAAAATATATGTTTTTGAAAACCCAAACCTTATTGAGTATGGTATTATTAGGAAATAATATTTTGGGTAACCAAATTTTTTTAACTTTATTATTTTGATAAAATGTTATTTCATTATAAAAATAGTACTTATGAAAACCAAGATATTGAACACTATTAAAATTATTTTTTTTCTTCCAATGTATAACACTTTGGAATATTTTATTAAATGGTTCACTTTTAGGAACAAAATATTTATTAATGAATACTGGTTTTTTATTTTTAAAACCCATTATGGTATTATTACCATACAGTCTAATTTTTTTTTATATTTTTTCAAAGTTTTCCTTACTAGTGGTATAATTGGATAAAAGTTTCTTCAAACTATAAATTTATAATTTTAGTTTTACAAATAAATTTTTATCCTCATTAGTATTAGTTTTAGAACTATTTTTTAATTGTAAATCATTTTCTCAGAAATATATTTATCATGTTCTTTAGAAAAATATTAATTTTTAGAAATAGACTTATCAATATATTTAGAAATATATGACATTTTAGTAGTTAAAATATTAATTCTGGAATCTTCCTTAGAATGTTTTTCTTTAGCATTATCATATTTTTGAAAACTTTACAATTTTCATTTTTGAGTAATTTTGCAAATCTAAATACCTCTTCATAACTAGGTAAAGTATTATACTCTTCAGTTGAGGAATATTTTTCATAAAATGAAGTAAATTTTTTCTCATGTGGATAGTTTTCATTTATAGAAATATAATAAGGGACTCAATAGTGTTTACTTGAGTCATTAGACATTTATTCAGCATAGGTACTTAAGAAAAAAGGCCAAGTTTCCCCTCTATAGAACTTTCATTATCAGGATAACTTTTAGAAGAATATCAACTACTATAATTCCAAGTGTCTGATGTTTTAAGATTTTTCATTCTTTTTGACTTATAATACTTTTTTTAATTTCTATTTGAATTTTTCCTTACTATATTTACTTTTGATTTTAGGACAATCAAGTCAGATATGTATTTCCTTCTTGAATTTATAACAAGTAATTTCAAAATATTTTTTTATCATTTTTATCCTTATGACCCTTTTTATATATTCATTGAAAATCCTTTTTGCTAGTATCTTGTTCATAATTTTGGAAAGATTATCCAAGTCATTATAAGAATGTGGTGATGAAATTGAATCATATTTTACAACTAATTTATTTTTCTTTAAAGACTTCATTATTTTCTTCACTCACTAAAATTTAGTAGTTACAATAGATGTTGTAGAAAAAGGAACTCCACCATTTTTATTTTTTTCCTTTTCAACATCTCTCTAAAATCTTCCTTTATATTGCACGAGGGTGCTAATAATATCATTAAGAGATAAATTCTTAATCTTAATTGTGTCATCCATAATAGTTCTTTTAGATTCACACTCATTGGAAATTGTATCAATAATATTTTAAATCAAAATATTATCATCAAGACCTTTTTCTCCCAGATACTATAAACTATTAATAATAGTCATAAATCTTTAGTGAATTTTAGGAACTATCTCATTAGGTAGAAAATCAAAATCTCAATAATCAATATAAAGAATAAATCTTATATTTTCAATGATTTTGGAAGTAACAAAATATGTTATTTCAAATTTACTTCAAATACTATTAGCAACTTAATTAGATGACATCTGACTATATAAATTCCTTTTGAAATCAAATGGTAAAGTATTTCTAACTTTTCTGTTCAATTTATATTCTAACATCCATTAATCTTGTACTTTCTAGTTATCATTAAGAAGTTATGAAGTCTAATGTTGATCACAAAATTTTTCATTCTATCTCTCCTATACTCATAGTTATTCCCATCAAAAATTGGCGGTCGACTATAATTTAGATTATCAAGAGAACCAATATTTATACCTTCCATATTAAAAACAATATAAACTCTTTTTATACTATTATATGTTAGTGTAAAAACAATTTTATAAACAATAAGTTTATAAAAAAACATAATAAACATATAGTTGATAGTAAAAGTAAAATATCAGAAAGTATATGTAGTATAACCTCTACTAATACCAATTGTTGGATCATAAGAGTAGCTAATAATGGATATACTTACAAGAGGGGGGGGGGGTGAATTGTAATTTAAAAACATTAAACTAAAAAAACAAAATACCTATTAAAGTAAAAAATATTAGGCTAATAATTCATATGATGATCATAATATAAGAATCAGAGTCACAAATTATCCTATTATATCCGAGTATGTTTTAATTGTTATCATATATTTATTGATAAAACAAATGATTATAAATATTTATATAAAAAACTTTCTATCATAATATGTAGAGTGGAAGAAAGATTTTTAAATATGAGAAATACAATAGCTAGTACAAGTAAGAATGAATTAAAAGCTATATTAAAATAATTCACTCTTTTAAACTTAAGTTTAAAGGTAGTCAGTAACCCTAACTAAAGCTATCTATAGTTTTATACTTACTGTAAAGTATGACTTTCATTACATAGAAATACCTCAATATGATGATCTGAATAAGCTCCATATTCCTATCCTCATAATCCCTTGATACAATTATTGACATAGATCTTACTAGTCTGAAAAATTCCTCAATCTGGTGGATCAGATCCACTATCTTCCTATACCTAGAAGCCCTCAATCGTTATAATTATTAGATGTAGAATAAAAAAGAAAATTATCTTAAGGAAACAACCAAAAAAGTGATTCCTTAGAAAGAAAACTCTATAAATTATTACAAAGACTAAGAAAAAGTGGCTCAGAATAAGAAATATTTAGAATAATTCAGTTGTGAAATATATCAGCTCTAAATTATTTAAAAAACCTTTTGTTTATAGGCTAAGTTACAATGGTTATATTTTTGATTTTTTTGCAACAAACTCAGAAAGATTTCACTTTATACCTCAGCCATAACAGAATGACCGACATCATTTTTTAGTAGTATTATAATGAAAAATTGTATTTCTTATGATAGGAACAAAATCTATATATTCCAATTATAAACTTAAGATAGACCTATAGACTTCCTTTTTAACACCCAAAAATTCTAAAGTAAGAACCTTATATTCAATAAAGTGCATGACACACAACACCAAGAACATAAGGGAATAAAATCCCATGTCACTTTAAAATATATTTACTATTTTAAATATATTTGATATATTTTTTATATTGTAATGCATGATACACCAAGTTAGAATGAATTACATGCAATTTAAACCTTCTTCGATGGCTTGCATTAAACACAATACCGAGTTTTAACGAACAATAATATATTATTAAAATATCATTATTTAATATTATAAGATATAAACTAGCCATTATTAATAGAATTAAATGAAATATGAAAATATATGGTTTAAAAAAATATTAAATTAATTCATTGGTTATAAATTAATTAGAAATGGATATGAAACCGATTGAATATAAAAGAAATTATTATTTTTTTTTCTCACAAAGCCATTTTACCCTAATAAATTAAATTAATTACTATTAGTTAGTGACATTAATGAGATACATACATATAAATATAAATATAAATATAAATAAATATATATATATATATATTATATTCAACCAAATATTTTTTATATTCTTCCAATAGATTTGATAAGAATAATATAAGAACAAACCCAATTTTACACATAAAATACTATATTTTTATTAAGGCATTTTTACTACCTTTTAATAGTAAACACATTTTAAATAAAATTTTGACTCTTTTATAAATTTAATATGTCAAAATAAACTTCATATTTGAAAAAAAACAAAAAAATTAGTTTAATTTAAATTTTTGGTATTTTTCTGTGATGTTTCATCATTTAATGAATAGTGAAAAATACTGAATTTTAGTTCAAAACTACTATTTAATATAATATATTTATAAGTTAATATTTGATTTTAAACTTGTTTTGAATCTTAATTAGGTAATTTTTTTATCAATTATTCCAATTTTGGTCTTTGGAATCAATTTCACTATGAAATTGACCATAAAAACATAGCAGACTTTTGTACTTTTGTACTTTAAAAATACGCATTGTCATCTCATCTGTGGGTTTAAATTTAAATTAAAATTTCTCACATATGTGATTGGAATTTAGAAAAATGGATTCCATATTTTTAATAAGACTAATTTATAATTTATAATAAGTTAAACATTTTTTTGACCAAAAATATTAGTGAAAGTAATTAAACTTACAACGATTACTGTAAAATTGATCTTAATAAGGGACTAAACCTTAATTTTAAGGGCCCAAATTACCTGTACACTTGTCCAAGAGACATTTTATATCCATATTTAGACCCTATAATCTCTTGGATCAAATTAGGTCCATTATTGGAGCCACTTTTAATGTGAAAAATATGTATGGAATTTATTTTTCAAAATATTACGAGAGTGCCACTCCTCTTCCACTATAGAAAGGCATCATCTCCTCCCATTTCCTAAAACCTATGAATACACTTTGTATTGACCAATATTTTCTAGAATAGCTCATAAAATTCCCTACCCTCATCCTAGAACCCTCCACTCACTCATAAATCCATCCAAGTAAGACTTTTGGTACAAACCAAAAGAAATTACCCAATTAAGAGGTAACATCTTCCTTCAAGATATTTAGTTTCATTTCCATTCCCCACCCCCTCAAATATACTTATTCTATACTTATATAAAAAAACTAGTATCATAAATATACTAATATGTTTTTATTATAAGTGTTATACCAAAAATTACACACACTTCCATCTAATTAGTAAAGAATATACTGTTTATGTGTACGATGAACTACCTCCTCACGAAACGATGATTGTTCATTTTTCCATTACCACCTACCATGATGGAAATTATGATTAAAAAAATGTTTATATATTATATATATGATATATATTATTTATTTATTATTATTTAATTATTTTATAAACATATACCTTTATACTTTTGATTTTTTATAAATAAGAAAACATTGTTTATGGAAGTGTGGACAAAAACCTCCTTAAAGCGATGTGATTTGTTCACACTATACATGGAACATATTAAGGATAATTTTAATAAAAATATATAAAATATATGAAAAATATATGATATTTTATTATAATATACATATTTATCATTTATTTTTAATTATTTTAATACGATAAAGAAATGAAAGCAGCGTTCATGCGTATGTACGACCTACCATCTCTATAAATGGTGAATTTCATTTATTATCCCCAAACATTATAGATTATTATAAATACACATGTAATGAATATATATGATAATTAAATCATGGTTTAAATTATCTATATTATGAAATCATGATCTATATAATAGGAACAATAAATAACAAGTCAAAACAGACTTGAGAAAACTAGGTAATTAACACCCAAAATAGTGAAAATAGTGAAATATCGTTAACAAAATGGTAATAAGATATTATAATAAGTTGATGTATGACATTATAAACATTATTATGGATATAATATAAGTTATTGAAATATTTTAAACCACTATATAGGAGGGTAAATTTCAAATAACAAAAAGGAAGGTTAAGGTAAGAGAATTTCATCTCAATTTACATTCCATTGAGACTTATTTGTTTTTATGCACCAATTCAATTTTATTTGGTGTATATACTACCTTTGGACATTTTATGTCATGAATATAATTAATATAATGATATTATAAGTTTAAATTAATTTAATTCCTTCATGTTGATTATGATTTAAATGTTTCAAAGTGGTATGGGACACTTTGGAAAGTTTAAAGATTATTCTCATAAAGAATGTTCTTAATTATTATCTTTACAGTATCACTTCCTTTTGTGATTATTAAAATTATCTTTAATTAATCACTTTATTTTAATATTTTTTCATTGAAAATTTACTTGAATATCTATATTCTCATACAATAGATATTATTATTTCCTAAACCATATATCATTTTTACAAACAGTGTTCAAATTAACATTTATTTGATTGACTAGGGAGTTATTGATAAATAAGTATTATTTATTAAATATGGATATTTTATGAGGAATATTATTTATTTTAATTAATTTATATGAGGAATTATTTTTATTAGTAAAGAAGGGTGGGGCATGAACTTTTTATATCCCCTCAATGCATCGATAAGTTCTCATGAGATGAATATATTGGAAAAATTAAACATGTTTCTATTCATAGTTTTAACCATATCATGAAAGGTCTTGAAGGTATAGGTTTTCATGTTCCTTAGAAATTAATTCCGATAATAAATAATTTCCTTTATATATATTTTTGTTATTATTAATCTATACAATTTTACATCAACATATCAATAGATAAATTTCATTCTCAGTTCATTGATTAAATGGAACGTGTTTCAGTTTCTTACCTTTCCATATTTAATTTTCTGTATCTAGTTAATTTTCCAATCTATAATTTTTTTTGAATTTTAAAAAGATGAATTTAAATTCTATGTGTTAACCCTAAAAATTCCATCCAATTAAAATCATAAAATAAGTCATCCCCTATTAAGACTACTTGGAACTACCCATCTCCAATGACTGCATCGATATGTCAAGACTCCAACTTTGCATGACTGCTCGGATAGTTGTCCTATGTAGGGTTTTATGATCCTGGCACCGATGGAAAATCATTACCATATCTTCCTTATAAATCTGAATGGAAATGATATGGTGAATGATTCCTACTCTATATCCTCATCTGGTGATGATCCTTGTAGTGTTCTGGTTAATTCCATAGTCAAAATTTAAAATTTAACCAAATTTCAATATAAAGCCTCAAATCCCACATATTTCAATTTTCAAAAACTACCCATGAAAATTTTCAAATTTCAAATAAAAAAAGTCACAAAAAACCATCAAAATTACATTGATCTTCATGCTATGATCTATTTGAGACCCCAACCATCAAGGACCACTCACTTCACCACCATCCTCACATCACCGGCCAATCACTGTCACTGTAAACACGTTAACATGTCACCATGTTTTTAATCCTCCATACCTCATCACTGCTGAACTCTTCTCTGACATCCACTTACTTAACCAAAATCCAAATCCTCCTGAACCAAAAACCTTTATCACTAAAACAAGCTGACATCACCATTGATCTCCCTAAACCGGCCAGTCAAACTCATGTCCCAAAGGACCATTAAGACCACCATACTGCTCTTCCTTAGATAGAATAATGAAATCCAGGAACCAGAGTTGAGAACCAAGCTAATAGAGGCAGGATTAATTTATAGTGATAACTTGGCTCGAAACTATCACATCACCTTCAACATAATCACAAAATCTTTAAAATAACCATATTAGAGTCTTCATCATTACCCACTACACCATTTATCACCACCTACATCAACTACATCACTGAATCCAATCCACCAACACCACCATCATCACTTTTCAAACATCCCACTAGAACATTGAAGCCCATTAATATAATCCACAATAATGACTTATCACCATAATATTTCAACACTATAAAAATAGAAAACAGATGAAAATAAAAACTCCATCGAGAAAGAAGACCAAAAAGGGAAACATAAAACTGGGGAAAAACCCTGATGAAGGCTAGGAATGAAACCCCGAAGAAGGTAAGTGATAAAACCCAAAAAGTATCTAGTTATTTTAATGGCATGTGTTATTAGTTATTTACCTTTCTATGTTGATGTATTCTCACTGTTTAATTATTGGTTCCACTTTACTTACGCTTACTGAGCATTTGAGCTTACCCTTATTATGTTTACTTTCCCTAGGTTATGAAGATGAATCCATTGAATAATATTTCAAGGATGAAATTTATTTATTTTTATTATATATCATGTATTTATTTTCTATTTCTAATGTATTATGGATATCATGAGTCTAATATAGATTTCCAACATTGAAAAACTAATCAGTCCTTTAGGATTTGATTCTTTTTAATCATGAAATGTAATAAAATAATATGTCGATTCTAGGATTCTGGGGTCAGGGTGTTATATTCGGTATTAAAGGAAGTTTAATTGAAACCATGGAAACTAGATTTAGAAAAAAATAGGGAGCATAAAACTAAGATTGAAATTGAGGATAAGTATAGAAGAACATCCTATAATTTTGTTAAGGTAGAGATTATGTGGGTATTCCTAGTAACAAATCTCATTATGTATACTATAAGTGGACGTATTTATAGAACATATGTACCTAGGAGTAAAATCTCTGAAAATGTGTGTCAGGCCTGACTTGGTGTAACCTGGTACATTAAAATGGACCTTATTCTGCACCTAGTTCGACACTCCTAGAGGATAAAATTGGGATAATTAACCTTTTATTTACCTACCATTATTTAATAGTAAATATTTTCCGAAAGTAACTAAATTTTATGATTCTAGGATTCAAGATGCATAAAATTATGTTATATACTATACCATATTTAAAATTATACATTATTTTATGATTTAATCCAGTATAATCCATTGTTTTGAAATTTAACCTAGAAGATGTAATGATAACTCCACCAATGCATGTGATTCAAAGAGTAGGAAGGAACATATCTATTATAGTCTTAATCCAAAATTTATATGGTAAGTAGTGTCCCAAGTATTCTCATAATATGAAGAAATAGTGTCATGTGCTAATGATATAGGTAAATAATAATCCATGTTATATTTATTTGAAGGGAAACAAGAGGAGAAGAGGATGGCAGAGAAAAAGATGGATGAATAGAAGAAGGGAAAGTAGCACTTTTCCACTTGTGATAATTTTAGAAAGAAACACCCTGGTAATTTCTTAAAAGGAATGGTAGTTTGATATAGGTATGGAAATAAAGGCCACCATGCTTGTGATTTCAAGGGTAAGACACGTTTCAAATATACAATACTTCAACTAAAATGGGATGGGACACTATAAAAATCAATATATCAAGAAACAATGAAATATGTCATAAATTATTCTATTGGATAATGGTTAAGTTATTATACTACCACCTATAAAGATAAATGATTAATATGACAATTAATGAATTATTTTATTTGAATATTTTATCAGTGGTGTACTGGTTATTATTATTATTGAATATGTAAGTATTTTACAACAATACTCTTTCATTATGTTTTTGAGACATAATAATGAATGGTACCAAAAAAAGTTATTCATTAGAAAGTTAAACATTTCAAAAAAAATATTATTTTGGGAAATACTAACCTTTATATGTTCTTAATGTTGAGATAATGATGAAGAAATGATTAATTTAGACAAGTTATGAATACCTTAGAATTGATTAATGGCTTTTTGAAATGTTTTCTATGATAATATTGATGGATTTTACAAGACTTTTGGATTGAAGGAATATATATCTAATAACATGTTTCTTACATAAGGAATAAGGAATAATGCATGATTTCAATAAGGTTTTATGGTGATTCATGTTATTACCATATTTCAAGAGGATACATGATGAAGTTATTCACATGTTTAGAATGTGAAATTTATAGTTGCTTCATGTTAATTAAAGTATATTGATATGTTCATCTTGGAAATTTAGTTACCTTCTTTCTAAAGTGTTTGATAACAATCTTTTAGAAAGGTTAACCATTTATGAAATGGTTTAAGTTTTAATTTGGATGTGGTTTTAGAGATTGATATATTAAATTACTATATGAAGTATCTTGTTCTAAGAGATGAAGTAGAAATAGTTCAAGGCACAATCAAAGGAAAAATATTATATAATAGAAAATTATATTTTCTTATAGAGTTAAAAAACTCATTAACTATAGAAAAAAGGGTTATTTTTTTTACTATATTCATAATTTTTTAGGATATCAATGAACTTTACTCACACCTGTGGTTTCAGGTTTTGTGGTCACCAATATTAATTTGAACATGTTCTTTTGCACTCTCTATAAAAACTTAATTTTTAGATTTTTTTTCTATATCCATGTTTTCATTTCCCACCTATTTTTCCCTACGGGAGAACCTAGTTACATGATCATTGTACTTTCCTTCCTCTCTTATTAATACGATGTGATATTAATCTTTTTATGATGTGGGTATTTCAAAAAAAGATTATTTTAAATTCATTTATTACTTGGAGGAATTTTAAATCTTCAGTATTCAATTTACATAAAGTGGTGAGAATGTAAAACCCCTAAATTCTAAAGTAATAACCTTATATTCGACAGTATGCATGAAATGTGACACCAAGTGTGTAAGGGAATACAATACCCCAATAGGTTAAAATATATTTACTATTTTAAATAGATTAGATATAATATATTTATTTCAATGCATTACACACTGAGTTAGTGTGAATTACACGTAAGAGAAACCTTCTTCGATGGCTTGTGTTACACACAAGATTGAGTTTTACCAAACAATAATATATTATTAAAATATTATTATTTAATATAATAATATATGAACTAGGCGTTACGAACACTATTAACTAAAATATTAAAATCTATGGTTTACACAAATATAAAATTAATTCATTGGTTACAAATTAATTATAAAGGAATATGAAAACCAATTGAATATAAAGGAAAATATTATTATTTGTATGCTAAAAAAGATGTTTTACTATAAAAAATTAAATTAATTACAATTAATGAGTTATATTAACGTGAAATATATATTATATATTTAATAAAATATTTTATATTCATCCAATATCCTTGATAATCATAATATAATAACAAAAATAATTTTACATATAAAATACTATATTTTTATTAAGGCATTTTTACCACCTTTTAATGGGGAACCCATTTTAAATCCAATATTTGATCCTTTTATAAATTTAATATGTAAAAATAAAAATCATATTTTAAATATAAACATAAAAATTAGTTTAGGGTAGATATTTGGTATTTTTATGTTAAATTTCAATTTTTAATGAATAGGAAAAAATACTAAATTTTATTTCAAAACTGTTATTTTTTATAATTTATTTATACGATTAAATTAAATGTTAAATTGGTTTTTATGTTTAATTATATATATATTTTTTTAAAATTAATCCAATTTAGGTAATTGGAATCAATTTCACTTTGAAATTTACTATAAAAACTTAGCAATATTTCAGACATTTTTACTTTAAAAACCCACATTGTCGTCCCATATGTGGGATTAAATTTAAATTAATTTCTACCACATATGTTATAGGAATTTGAAAAGGTGGATTTAATATTTGGAATTAGAATATTTTATAATTACTAATAAGTTTAACTTAGTTTTTTATCCAAAATATTAATGAATTTAATTAAAATTAATTACAAAGATTAAGGTAAATTTAAGCTTAGTAAGTGACTAAACCATAATATTAAGGGCCCAAATGACCTAAAACCTCATCCAAGGACCATTTTATAGAAATATTTAAACCCTATAATACCTTGTATATAATTGGGTCCATTATTGTGGCCACTTTAAATGTGAAAAACGTGTATGGAATTCCTTTTTCTAAATATTACAAGAGTGCCCCTCCTCATCTACTATAAAAAGGCCTCCTCTCCCCCAACTTCCTCACACCTCTCAAGCCACTTTTAATCAAAAAATATCTTCCCAAATAGATCCTAATAATACCTAACCTTATCCTATAATCCACTCATTTTTCATAAATCCTTCTATGGAATCTTTTTGGTACAAACCAAAAGAAGTTACCCAATTAAGAGGTAATATATTTCCTCAAGATCATTAGTTTCATATCCTTAATCCAATCCTAAAGTCCTATTATAATATTATTATATAAAAAATAGTACCATAAATATAATATGATATTTTTATGCTAAAGTTTATATCTACACTTTTAAAAACTTCTATATAATATGTAAAGAACATACTGTTTATGTGTACGACAAACTAACTCCTCACGAAATGATGATTGTTACTTTTTTCCGTTACCACCTCTTATAGAGGGAATTATGATGGAAAATATGTTTATATATGATATATATGATATATATTATATCTATATTATTCTTAAATTATTTTATAAACACATACCTTTATACTTCCTATTTTGTGTAAATACGATAACATCGTTTGTGGAAGTGTGAACTACCACCTCCTCAAAACGATGGGATTTGTTCATGCTATACATGGAATGTATTAAGGACAATTTCAATAAACCTAAAAAAATATTATATATATATATATGATAATGGAATTATAATATACATATGTATCATTTACTCTTCATTCTTTTAATATAACAAAGAAATGAAAGTAGCGTTCATGCCTACGTATGACCTACCGTCTCCATGAACGATGCATTTAATTTATTGTCTCAAAATTTTATAGATTAATATAAATAAATATGCAATGAATATATAAGATAATTAAATCATTGTTAATATAACACCCCAAATATTTTATGGTATGGTGCTATTAAATACTTTCTATTCATTAGATAACCTATATTGCATGAAGCCTTGAGTCTTTTATGAAACAAACATTATAGGATAAAGGTATATACTATCCATTAAACATAAATTTTCCACTTCTATGTTTTGAATTTTAAAAAATAGTCATCTAGAGCTGTGACCAGTAAGTCGTTTGGAGTCTGATAGAACCAACTTGATTTTTTTGATGAATAGTAACGTAACCTTATGAATAGTAATATGAATAGTAATATGACCCTTATAAATATTAAATAATGATAATATTTTATTTTCTTAAGGTAATAAGATAATGAGAAGTTATTTAATTTTTCAATGTAATACAAAACTAATTATACCTTTAAATTGTTATTTTTCCAATTAAACTTGATTTTATTTAAAAATTAAAATAAAAATACTTAGAAAATTATTTTCAAAAAATGGAGTTCATCTTTTAATTCTACACGTTAAAAAACTATTAGGGTGAATTTTTGGGATTTTTCTAAAATACTTGAATTTTTCATGAATAGTAAAAATACATATGTGAGTTTTCTGTAGTTTAATGACATCAAAATGATGTAATTATTAATATAAAGGGATTTTAGACTTGTGTACAGTATATAATGACATGAGGTGTCCCAAGTGGTTTAAACCATGTGAAAATATCATGGTAAAGCCCATGGTTTCTCAAAAACCACTAATGAGGTGTCCCTTCAAAATTATTAAAAAACTACCTCTCTTCTAATATAAATTTCCACTCACCCCCTTAATTTTATTTCATTCAAAACTCAATATCCTCTAATATATAGTGGTATTACCTCCCTAGGAGTCATACCAAGGTGTCCTTAAGACCCAAGGTCCCATCTTTCAAGATCTAGGAGTTACTCTACAAGGTAAGGGAATCCTTCATTCTCTTCTTTTAGTCGACACTTCCTTTATGTTATCTATTTGATTTTCTATTATAATATGTTGGGGTTTGATTTTATTTTTTCTTATTAGTGTAATTTTGATTTCAATATGATTAGATACCCTTTTTCTCTCATCATTTCATTTTATGAAATTTTAAGCGACACCGTTAGGCTGCCGAATTTTCATAAGGGATCTCTCACTGTTTCTTTTATTTTCCAGTTCATATATTTTCTTTTTTCTCTCTGCTAAACTCCTTGGTCCAAATGACCCTGATAAACTCCATTATCATCTATATACTGGAATTATATCATTTTAATGTAAGAACCATCATCTATATTCTTACTCCCTCCCTTTTATTTTTAAAAACGAAATCAACATCAATGAGGTTCCAATCTATAACCGTTGTGGCCGACAGAGTTTTGTTCTTTACTTTATCCTTAATTAATGGTCATAAAAACATTTTAATGGTTTAAATAGATAAAAATATATTTATTTAATCTCATTAATGTTCTGTAATCCTTATACACTCATAATAAAGAATAATAATACAAAACAAGTTCATTATGAACAACACGGCCAAGTTAATCTGAATATTTGCAATAAACTATTAACTAATGAATCATCATCATGGTATATAACACGAAATCATTATAAGTTCATTTATATATCCTTAATTCCATTAATAAGATTTATTAACAATTCTGGATGTTTAATCACATTTCAAACGAACTTCCATTCCTGAAAGCAAGTAAACGAATCATGGAAACCAATGAAGAAAATGCTTCCCAACCAATAAAATTGAACCTATTAAACCCATTAAAAGGGACATGAATAAACCTAATAAGGTTATAATAAATAAACTACATGTATAAGAGGTTATTTAATTATTAATTAATGAATCTAAATTTGATTATTCAGGTCATTAAAACAAATGAAGAACACACTCGAGAAAAAGGTAAGGGGTTTCTCATCTCACTTTCATTTCTGTGTGATTTCCATTGTTCGCTAATTGTTTCTTGTATGTGGTATATGTGTACATACATTTTATATATAATCACATTATTATATTTATATTCATGGTATTAAATGATTCATTTTAGGGTTATTAAGTTCTTTTCATATGATTTAACCGATTATATTGTGGTAATAGACTTTGTCTCAACTACTATTTTGTTGTGACTAACTTTTTATTATAAACCTAATAATACTTATGTGGTGTACCAACTACCAATTTGAGATCACTTTTCATTTGAAATTATATTTATATTAAATATCCGTAATCTCATATCATGGATATGTTTGTTGTCTAAACCGTATACCATTTTACATACTGTGTTTATTTGGAATGTTATTTTAAATATTGAAATATTGATGAATCTGTATACTATACTCTATAAAAATATTGAAAAGGAATATTTATCTTATATTGAATCAATGTCTAAATAATTATTTGAACATGAAGTGGTTGGTAGGGCCTGATATAGCCCCTTGATGCATCAGTAGGTCTCATGAGACAAATCGGTTTGGCGACAAACCCTTCGAGTTTGTTTCAAAAAATCAGATGGTTTTCTACCCACATAACTAAACCATTTTAATGGTATATGGTTTCATGTTATAGATACATGAATTCCAATTTATAAGAATTCTCTTTTTTTGATTATCAGTTATTACAATCCATGAGGTTTTCACTATGAAAAAATCTATTGATGCAGTTTCATTCTCAGTTTATTAATGGCGTTAGTTTTTCATTTATTCACCATGCCATATTGATTATGTCAAATTGTTTACAATTAATTTATTATTGATTCATTCTTCCACCATTTTTATCCCTTACTGAGCGTTTGATCTCACCCCTTGCATTGTCTACCTTCAACATTTGATGAAGGGGAGATCATTTATTGTTTTCCTGTGGACGCAATTTTTAGTTTTTGTTATGTATTGTATTATTGTAACCTTCTTCAATGTAATTTGAGTTACGTTTATGTATCTTGTTTCTTCAAGACTACTAAATTGATCATTATTTTGGTATTTTCAATCCATCTAACCATGCCAATATAATAACTAATGCACCGGATCTGGTCTAGAGGGATTGGGGTGTTACAGTTGGTATTAGAGGAAGTTTAGTTGAAATCTTGGAAACTTGAGTAGGAAATATATAGTAGGGAACAAACCCTAAGGATGTATTTGGGGATAAAAATACAATAATGTATTGGTATTTTTTTAAGGAATATATTATGTGGATCTTTCAAGCAATACACCCTTTCTGGATACGAGGAGGTAGAGGCGGCTCTGTCATAGATGTATCTAGGGGTAAACCCCAAAAACACCGCTTTGAGCTAGACTCGAACAGGAACTAGTGCACGACAACAAGCCTTGATACACTCTTGGTTACGACACTACCGGTGGATATTCTTAAGATGATTCACATTTTCCTTACAATACATTATGAATGAGATTAATGTAAATTTTTCCTTAGAGAACTAGTAGAAAAATGGTCTTTAAAGTCTTTTTTTTATTTTTTACGTCGGTTTTTAGCCGACGTCGAAGTCACCAATGTAAAAAAAATTAATTTTTACATCTTTTTTTGTAAACTGATGCCAAAAATTAATTAAATTTATTTTTTTGGCATCGGTTTTGTAAAAAAACGATGCCAAAATAACTAATTCGTATCATTTTTGGCATCGATTTTCATAAAAACTGACACAAAAAATTAAAAAAAATAGTTTTGGCATCGGTTATTTAAAAAACCAGTGCCAAAAAGTATATATTTTTTCTATGTTTTAGATCATTTCCTAAGCTTTTATTTGACTAGTTGTGGACCTAAAATGGAGTTATGGATCAAAAGTTATCTCTGTCAGAAGTTGAACCTATCAATGTTTCGATTGATACAACTCGTTTCAAAGAAAACATGATAAACATAAATTAAAATCATATACACCAAATGAAATCAAATAAGAATAATACTTCAAATTAATGAAAACAAATGAATAGAATATGTACCATGTTCAAATTAATGATTGAAGTCACATTGAAAACTTGATTGAATTGAAGATGTTGAAAATGATGAACGGAGGAGAAACTGGATATATATATAGTAAACAAAAATATTTTCAATTGCATTGTATGAAAATGTGGGTAGGATTTTAAAAAGATAAATGTGCGTTGTAAAAAAATTGAAATTATGATCCTGCGTTACTCTTTGGCATCGATTTTGTTTGAAACCGACGCAAAAGAATATTTACATTGGTTTTTTGGCGTCTATTTTTTAGAAAACCGACACCAAAAATGCCAATTGATATCCTTTTTGGCATCAGTTTTTAAATAAGATGACACCAAAAAGTTAAAAAATAATATTTTTGGCATTAGTTTTTTAAAAAACTGACAGGAAAAATAAAAAAAACTTTTTGCATCTTTTTTTAAAAAACCGACGCCAAAAACAAAAACTAATTTTTTTGGTGTCATTTTAAAAAAAACTGACGTGAAAAACTAAAAAATAATTTTGGCGTCGGTTTTATGAAAACTGATGCCAAAAAAAAATACAGTGTTTTAGATAATTCCTTAATCTTTGATTTGACTAGTCGTGGAGCTAAAACGGAGTTACGGATTAAAAGTTATGGCCTTTTAAAGTTGGACTTCTTTAAGACTTCTCTTAGAGAAGATCAACTTACAACATCCATAAATTTTAATCCGTAACTCTAGTTTTGCTCCACGACCAGTCAAATCAAATATTACTAAATTATCTAAAACATTGTAATTTTTTTTAAAATTTTATGGCATCAGTTTCCATAAAAACCAACGCCAATATATATTTTTTTAGTTTTTTGTGTCGGTTTTTTAAGAACTGATGCCAAAACAATTTTTTTTATTTTTGGTGTCGGTTTTTAAAAAAACCCACGCCAAAAAATCACCTTAAAAATTATTTACATCGGTTTATATGAAACTAATGTCAAACTGGCGATGTTAAAAAACATTTTTCTACTAGTGGAGGGAACATGTTTATAAGATTAGCTATGCATAGAATTTCAATCAATGCTAAGTGATTTTCTATTTGAGATTTATAAACTAATATAGTGTATCCCATTATTTAGAAATGGTGTCTAAATGTAGAATAAGAATCAATACTCATGGGCAAGGTAGGTATCTCCCTACTAAGAAATTCAACACTGTCAACGTTGAAGCAGACCAGATCATGACCATATTGGGACAACTTATTCAAGTTGTAACGAATAACCATTCCACACTTGTGTTGGATCATTTCATGCGGTAGAAGCCCCCATCTTTCAGTGGGACTACTAATCCAGTGGTTGATAAGAAATGGATCAAGTCCCTTTAAAAGATATTCAGGGCGTTAAGATGCAATGAAAATGAAAAGGTATTACTGGTAGTATATTGTCTCAAGGGTGACGCTGATCAATGGTGGTTCTTGATTCAAAATACCATGGAGGAAGAAGAAATAAAAGATATGTAATGGATGAATTTTAAGGAAATATTCTTCAAAAAATATTTCCCTCGTGAGGAATGAACTGAAATGATGAAGAAATTCCTTTTCTTAAAACAAAGGTAAGAAGACAATGTTTCAGAGTATGAGGCTACCTTCACAAGGCTAGCCAGGTATGCCACAGATTACATACATGACTCGGTAGACAAGATTGATCATTTCTTTTAATGTATTAATCCAAGTCTTCGAAGGGCACCGACTTCTCAATCATTTTCATAATATGATGAAATTTTATTAAGTTCCATAAAAATAGAGAGTGAATTTTCTAGGTCAAATATTTTCATAGGAAACCAAGATTATAAGCGGTACTCAGATAACAAAGGAAAATGAGAAGCACCAAAGAAGAGAAAGGGAACAAAGCTATTCCCATTATGTGATAACTGTGAAAAGAATCATCTCGGGAAATGCTTGAAAGGCATGTGTGTCTGCTATAAATATGAAGAAATGGTTCATCGATCTGATGAATGCAAGGGGAAGAAACAAATCAATGATATTAAATTCTAAAATTGTAGAGAGATGGGACACTATGAAAATGAGTGTCCTAAGCATCAGGAAACTTGACTCAGAAAAGGCCAAGAGACCAAGGGAGAGCCTATGCAATTACAATAGTGGAGGTTGAAGTTCCTAATGATGTGGTGGCAGGTACTTTAATTGTTTCCTAAAACATAGTCGACACTTTATTTGATTATGGATCATCGAATTCATTTATTTATTCTCAGTTTTACAAGAAAATTAGATATGTTAAATTTGATTTAATAAATGAGTTGTTAGTCAAAAATCCCAGGGGTTATATCATTGCAACAAAGGAATGTTGACTAGTCCCCCTCCAGACACCAAAATGTTCTTTAGTTTCTAACCTTATCATCATACCAATGATTGAATTTTATATAATTCTTGGTATGGATTGGCTATCAAATTATGATGTGAAGATTTATTACAAGAAAAAGGATGTTATAATTTTTGAAAATGGTGTAGAATCTATTATCTTTAGAGCAGAGACATCGCCATATGATTCTTATCTATACCCACCCCATGTAGCTCTATTGAAGTAAATTCTTGTAGAAGAAGAGAACCCAATATCTATGGGTGAGGAAATAATTATTCAAATTAAAGATGTGCATATAGTGAAAGAATAAGTTGATGTGTTTCCAGAGGATTTACCTGGACATCCTCCAGAGCGTGAAATTGTGTTTTCCATTGAATTAATTCTTTGTTCAAGACCTATATCAAAGAACCCCTATAGAATGGACACTATGGAGTTAGTGGAGCTAAAGGAACAACTAGAAGAGTTGAGTGACAAAGGATTTATTCGAACGAGTGTTTCTCCATGGGGAGCCCCGGTCTTGTTTGTTAAGAAGAAAGATGGATCAATGAGGCTATGCATTGATTACAGGGAAATAAATTCTATTAAAATATAGAATAAGAATCCTCTAACCCAAATTGATGATTTATTTGATCAACTTCACAGAGGTCATTACTTTTCAAAGATTCACCTTTTGATCCGGATATCATCAATTGAGTGTGAGGAGGGAAGATATTCCAAAGACATCATTTCAAACCAGGTATGGGCATTACGAGTTTATAGTGATGCCTTTTGGACTGAGGAATGCACCATCTATTTTCATAGATTTAATGAATAGAGTTTTTAAGGAATATATTGATAACTTTGTTGGGGTATTCGTCGATGATATCCTTGTATAATCAAAAGGATATGAAGACCATGATAATAACTTGTGAATTATTCTGAGAACTCTTAAAAGAAACAAATTATATGGGAAGTTTAGCAAGTGAGAATTCTAGCTTCAATCAGTTTCTTTTCTAGGCCATATTGTCTCTAAGGATGGAATCCTAGTTGATCCTGAAAAGAAAAAGGAAATCCAAGAATGGCCCACACCAACAAACATAACTGAGGTACGCAGTTTTATTGGTTTAACAGGTTATTATCGACATTTCGTTCAGAATTTTTCCCGACTGACTAACCTGCTAACCAAGCTCACACGTAAAGGAGTTAATTTTGTGTGGACAAAAGAGTGTACATAATTATTTGATGAATTGAAAATAATATTGGTCAATGATCTAATTTTGACTCTTGCATCTGGAAGTGATGGATTTGTGATATTCAGTGATGCATCAAAGAATGGGATGGGTTGCGTCTTTATTAAAAATGATAAAGTTATTTCTTATGGATCAAGACAGTTGAAGACCCATGAGAATAATTATCTAACTCATGATCTTGAGTTAGCAGAAGTAATATTTGCTCTAAAAATATAGAGAAATTTTCTCTACAAAGAAAGATGTGAGATTTATACAGAACACAAGAGATTGAAATACATTTTCACACAAAAAGAACTCAATATTAGGCAAAGGAGATGGCTGAAGTTACTCAAAGATTACGACTATTCAATACACTACAACCTAGGAAAGGCGAATAAGGTGGCAGATGCATTAAGTAGGAAAGATCATGGACTTCTGAAAAAAATGAGGATTGATAGAGGTCCTATATTTTTAGATCTACTAAATATGGATATGGGAATTGTTACGGAAGGGGAAACATATTTTCTATTTCAAATGATTGTTAAACCATCTTTATTAGAGAAGATAAAAAGCTCTCAATCTGTTGATGAAAATCTATACAAGAAAATTATTGCAGTTAAGGATGGGAGATTGGAAAACTTCATGTATGAGGATGTTCTGAAGTTCGGGAAGAGGTTATGTGTTCTATCAGTACCTAAGCTAAAAGGGGACTATTAGAAGATCCTCATAGCTCAAATTTCCCTATACACCCGGGTAGCACCAAGATATATAGAGACCTGAAGGAATATTTTTGGTGGGATAATATAAAGCGGGAATTTTCTGACCATGTGTTAAGATTTCTAGTTTTTCAACAAGTGAAGGGGGAGAGAAAACATCCCAAAGGTGCGATGCAACCTCTACCTATTCCTATGTGTAATTTAGATAACATTACGATGGATTTTTTCACCAGACTACCAAGGATATCTTGAAGGAACGATGCAATATGGGTAATTCTCGATCGTCTCACAAAATCAGCACATTTCCTTCCTGTAAGAGAGGATTTACCACTTGAGCACCTTGTTAGACTTAATATTAATGAAGTTGTAAGACTTCATGGTGAAACTCTATTGATTGTGTCTGATCGAGATCCCCGGTTAACATCAAAATTATGGAAAAGTCTCCAGAAGGTTTTGAATACTAAGCTTCGTATGAGTACTGCTTATCACCCTCAAACTGATGGATAGTTTGAAAGGACTCTTCAAACTCTAGAAGATATGTTGAGTTTATGATCTCTTTACTTTCAAGGTATTTTGGATCAATACTTGCCTTTGGTGGAATTTCCATAAAACAATAGTTTCCACTCTAGTATTCAAATGGATCCATAAGAAGCATTATATGGAAAGAGATGGAGAACTCTAACTTGTTGGGATAAAGTTGGTGAGAGGAAACTTATAGGCCTAGAACATATTGAAGAGACCACAACAAAGGTGAAGAAAATCCAAGCCCATATTAAATAAGCCCATACTAGGTAGAAGAGTTATGCTAACAACCAGAGGAAAGATTTGGAATTCCAAGTGGGAGATCATGTCATTCTAAAATTATCTCCATGGAAGGGTGTCCTACGATTCGGTAATAAAGGGAAACTGAGCCCCAAGTATATCAGACCATTTGAAGTTCTAGAAAGAATCAGAGTTGTAGCTTACCATTTAGCGATACCTCCAAATATTTCTAGAGTTCATGATGTGTTCCACGTGACATTGTTAAAGGAATACATTCCAAACCCAATGCATGTACTCACATATGAATAAATAGAACTGGAACCTGATTTTTCATACTGTAAAAAGCCTATCGGGATTCTTGACACAAGGGAGGAGGTATTGAGAAGTCAGAAAACTCATCTAGTGAAGGTTATTTGGAGAAACCAAAATATCTAGGAAGAAACCTGGGAACCAGAGGATTTCATGAAGAAGAACCACCACATCTTTTTGGTGGGCTTTAAACATAAAATTTTGAGAATGAAATTTCTGAAGGAGGGAATAATATAACACCCCAAACATTTTATGGTATGTTTCACTTAAATACTTTCAATTCATTAGATAAACTATATTTCATGAATCCTTAAGTCTTTTGTGAAATAAACATTATAGGATAAAGTTATATTATATCCATTAAACATAAATTTTCCACTTCTATGTTTTGAATTTTAAAAAATAGTCATCTAGAGTTGTAACCAGTAAGTTATTTGGAGTCTGATAGAACAAACTTGATTTTTTGATGAATAGTAATATACCCTTATGAATAGTAATATGAATAGGTATATGACCCTTATAAATAGTAAATAATGATAATATTTTATTTTCTTAAGGTAATAAGATAATGGGAAGTTAATTAATTTTTCAATCTAATAAAAAACTAATTATACCTCTAAATTGTTATTTTTCGAATTAAATTTTATTTTATTTAAAAATTAAGTTAAAAATACATAGAAAATTATTTTTAAAAAATGGAGTTCATTTTTTAATTTTACACGTCAAAAAATGGTTAGGGTGAATTTTTGGGATTTTTTCTAAAATATATGAATTTTTTGTGAATAGTAAAAATACAGATTTGAGTTTTCGGTAGTTTAATGACATCATAATGATATAATTATTAATATAAAGGTATGGTCGACTTTTTTACATAATATAATGACATGAGGTGTCCCAAGTGGCTTAAAACATGGGGAAATACCAAGGGAAAGACCATGGTTTGGCAAAAACCACTAATGAGGTGTCCCTTTGAAATTATTAAAAAACTACCTCTCTTTTACTATAAATAAGCACTCACCCCCTTTGTTTTATTTCATTACAAAATAAATATCATAGAATCTTTGGTGGTATAAACTCCCTAGGAGTCATCTCAATGTTTCCTTAATCCCCAAGGTCCTATCCTTCAAGATCTAGGATTTACTCTATATAGTAAGGGAATCCTTCATTCTCTTCTTTTAGTCGATACTTCCTTTATGTTATCTATTTGATTTTCTATTATCATATATTGGGGTTTGATTTTATGTGTTCTTATTAATGTCCTTTTTATTTGAATATGATTAGATACAATTTTTCTCTCATCATTTAATTTTATGAAATTTTAAGCAATGTCGTTAGGTTGCTGAATTTTCATAAGGGATCTCTCACCGTTTCTTTTATTTTCAAGTTCATCTATTTTATTTTTCTCTCCTCACCACCTCTATCAAAATTACCATGATTAACTCTAGTATAATCTATATACTATAATTATATCATTTTAATTTAAGAACCATCATATATATTCTTACTCCCTTTTTTTATTTTTATAAACCAAATCAACATCAATGAGGTTCCAATTTATAACCTTTGTGGACGACAAAGTTTTGTTCTTCAATTTCTCTTTTTTTACTAGTCATGAAAAAATTTTAATGGTTGAACTAGATAAAAATATATGTATTTCATATCATTAATGTTCTGTAATCCTTAGACACTTATAATATGAAATAATAATACAAAACAAGTTCATTATGAACAAAACGGCCAAGTTAATTCGAATATTTGTAATAAACTTTTAACTAATGAATCATCATCATGGTATATAACCCAAAATCATTATTAGTTCATTTATATCTCATTAATTTAATTAATAATATATATTAAAATTTATGTATGTTTAACCACATTTCAAAGACTTCCATTCATGAAAGCAAGTAAATGAATCATGGAAACAAAGGAAGAAAATGCTTCCCAACCAATACAATTGAACCTCTTAAAACCATTAAATGGGACATGAATGAACCTAATAAGGTGATAATAAATCAATTACATGTATATAAGGTTTTGGAATTATTAATTAATTAATCTAAATTTGATAATTAAGTTCATTAAAACAAACTAAGAACACACTCGAGCACAAGGTTAGGGGTTTCTCATCTCACTTTCATTTCCGCGAGATTTCCATTATTCGCCAATTATTTCTTGTATGTGGTATATGTATACATACATTTGATATATAATCACATTATTATATTTATATACATTATATTCAATGACTCATTTGAGGGTTATTAAGTTCTTTTCATATGATTTGACCGATTACATTGTGGTAAGAGACTTTGTCTCAACTACTATTTTGTTTGTGACTGACTTTGTATTATGCACCAAATAATCCTTATGTCGTGTACCTACTACCCATTTGAGATCAATTTTAATTTTAAATTATATTTATATTAAATATCCATAATCACATATCATGGATAAGTTGTTTGTCTAAACCGTATACCATTTTACATTCGGTGTTTATTTGGAAAGTTATTTTAATTATGAAAATATTGATGAATTAGTATACTCTACTCTATTAGAATATTTAAAAGGCATATTTCTATTATATTGAATCATTTTATAAATAATTATTTGGATATGAAGTGGTGGGTGGGGCCCACTATAGCCCCTCGATTCATCTGTAGGTCTCATGAGACAAATCAGTTTGGTGACAAACCCTTCGAGTTCATTTCCAAAAATCAGATGAGTTTCTACCCATAAAAATAAACTGTTTTAACAGTATATGGTTTCATGTGCCAGATACATGACGTCAAATTTATAAGCATTCTCTTTATTCATTATCAGTTATTACTATACATGAGGTTTTCACTATGAAAAAAAATCTATGGATACAGTTTCATTCACAATTTATTAATGTCGTGAGTTTTTCATTTATTCACCATGCCATATTGATTATGTCAAATTGTTTACAATTCAGTTATTATTAAATCATTCTTACACCATTTTTATCTCTTACTGAGCATTTGAGCTCACCCCTTCCATTCCCTACCTTCAATAGTTGATGGAGAGGAGATCAGTTATTGAGTTCCTGTGGATGCAGTTTTTAGTTTTTGTTATGTATTGTATTATTGTATCCTTCTCCAATGTAATTTGAGTTACGTTTATGTATCTAGTTTCTTCAAGACTACTAAACGGATTGTTCCTTCAGGATTTTCATTCCTTCTAACCATGCCAATATAAAAATTAATGCACCAGATCCAGTCTAGAGGGGTTGGGGTGTTACAGTTAAAATTATGGATATAATGAAATCATTATCTATTTAAAAGGAACAACACAAAAAGTCAAAACATACTTGATAAAACTAGGTAATTAACACCTGAAATAGTGAAAATAACAAAACAGTGTTAATAAATAGGTAATAAGATATTATAATAAAATTATGTATGATATTATAAACACGATTATGGTTATGGTATAAGTTAACAACATATTTTAAAGCACTATACATGAAGATAACAACCAGACAACAAAATGAAAAGTTAGGGTAAGGGAATTTCATCTCAATATACATTCCATTGAAAATTATTTGTTTTTATGAACCAATTACCTTTTATTTGGTGTATATAATACCTTTTTACATTTTATATAATTAATCACCTTAGTATAAATATATTATATGTTTTAATTAATATTATTCATTCATGATGATTATGATTTAAAAGATTTAAAGTGGTATCAGACACTTTAGAATGTTTAAAGATTATTCTCCTAAAAAATGTTCTTAATGATTATCCTTTAAATAGCAATTACTTTTTTGGTTTTTAAGTTTTTATTGGAATAATAAATTTATTTTAACCATTTTCATTAGCAATTTTCTTAAATGTCCATATTATCATACAATGGATATTGGTATTTCCTAAACCGTATATAATTTTTACATAAAATGACCACTTTAACAATTATTTAATTGACTGGGTAATTATTGATAAATCCATATTATTTATTCGATATGGATATTTGATAATTCATATTATTTGTTTTTATTAATTGATATGCGTAATTATTTGGACAGCTAATGTCTTGTGGGTCCTGGACATTATATATAACCTCGATGCATCAATATGTTCTCATGAGATAAATAAGTTTGTCAAATTAAATAGGTCTCTATCAGTAGTTTTAACCGTATTGTGAAAGGTATTGATGGTATATGTTTTCATATTAATTATATATTATTTCCTATAATTAAGAATTTCCTTCATATATATTTTAGTTATTATTCATCTGTGAGATTTTTCATCGACATATCTCTAGATTCATTTCATTTTCATTTCATTGATTAAATGGAACGTGTTTCAGTTTCTTACCATGAAATATTAAATTTTATTTATCTAGTTATTTTAATGGTATGTGTTATCATTTTTTTAACATTCCACATTGAGTTAGTCTTATTAATTCATTATTTCTTCTACTTTACTTACCCTTACTAAGCATTTGAGATCACTCTTATTAAGTTTCCTTTCCCTAGGTTATGAAGAGGAATACATTGAATAAGATTTTAAGGATGATGTTTATTTATTTTTATTATGTATCATGTTTCTATTTCATATTTCCTAATGTATTATGGGTATCATGTATGTAATATGGATTTTCAAGACTACTAAACTGATCATTTCTTCAGGATTTAATTTCTTGCAATCATGCTAATGTAATAAAATAATGCACCGACTCTGGGCTTCTGGGGTTGGGAAATTACATCTTTACCATTTATCAATATGATAAACCTTATAATGGTTATTGAAATGTATTTATACCATTATCAGTCTAATAGTCATGGATTTCTTTTGTATAATATACAATACAAAAGTCTAAAAACTATTCTAAATAAAGGATAATATGAGGAATTAGAATCATCCTTTTTCCGATGGATCATATTGAAGAATGATAAGTCTATATTTGTAATACATTATAATTATTTCTATATTTGGTAAAAATTAATGTTTTCTAAAAAAACATATTAAAACACTTGATACATAAAAAGTTACTAAACATATTTTTAAAAGAGTGTTTGTTATTTACAATACTAAAGAAATAGAAAATGTATGAAGTAATTTTTTTGACTCAACATGAAGGTGTTGATCCCAACCACCTTTGAAATCCATAAAAAAATATCTCAGCATATCCTATAGGGTTTTAATTGACCTATAAGACTGACCATCTGTCTGAGGATGATATGAATTACTGAAACTCACATCTGTATCAAGATCACATCAAAGACTTTTCTAGAATTTTGAGGTAAACCTCAAATCCCAATCAGTTACAATTTAATATGGTTATCTATTAAAACTTACCACTTACTTAGTGTAGATTTTGGGAGTATTATCAAGAGAGAAGTCTTATCTAATAGTGATGAAGTGTGCTGACTTTGTAATGTGATCGACTACAATCCATATATCATTATTACCTTTAGGTTTTTTGGGGAGCCCATTGAAAAAATTCATGGTAGTGTTTTCCAATTTACATTCTATTATAAGTAATTGATGTAACATCCACTTAGACTTTTTTTCTCTCAACATTAACTTGATGACATAAAAATATGATATATAAACACCATGATATCTCTCTTCATTACATCCCACCAAAATAACTTTTTCAAATATCTATACATATTCATACATATAGGATGGATAAATAATTAAGAACTATGTGTTTCCTCTAACAACTTCTTCAAATATCGTATTGAAAGAACACATACACAACTTCTAAACCTCATCATTGCATCATGATCAAGGTTAAAATTATAAACATTCATAACCTTCTTTTTCTTCTCAACATCTTCCTTCTACACCTATTTAATATTTACTTGGATATATGGTTGAATATTCAATTGAGTAAGTAAATATTTACCCCTTTAGGTTTTTTATATCCATCCTTAAAAAATCTAAAAATATTTTATATTTTTTGATCCTCATCATGGATAATCTAGGAATATCCTTTCAAATCAAGGCATCATCCACCTTGTTCTATTTCCCAGGGTGGTAATCTTCAATAAAATATAACTATCTTCTCTAGCATAAATTCAAATCCTTCTACGTGAATATATAATTTATACTTTTTAATTAGTATATATATCAGAATTTTCTCAATGAGTATAATTCCTCCATATATTTAATAAAAAAATTATCACATCTAACTCCCAATCATGAGTTGGGTGATTTTTTTCATGAAAATTCAATTTTCTTGAGGCATATGCTATAACCATTGGATTATGCATTATATCACATCACAATTCATTATTGGATTCATAAATATAGATTTAAAACCCTTATTCACTGTAGGGTAATGCAAGAATAGGTGCACTAAATAATCTTCTATTCATTTCCTTGAAAATTTCCTCACATTCATCTATCTAGAGGAACTTGGATCCCTTCTAAGTTAACTTAGTGAGTGAATTAGATAGTCATGAGAAGTTATCCACAAACCGTTTAGAATTTTCAGATAAACCAATAAAACTATGGATCTAAGTCACCATGGTTATTATGGGACAATAATCAATAGACTCTATCTTTGATGGATCTACTACTATACCCTCTCTTGAGATTATATGACCCTAAAATGAAACCTTTTGTAGCCAAAATTCAATCTTTTTAAATTATTCATACAGTTTCTCCTTACTTTTGGTCTTTATTATAATTCTCAATTGATATTTCTACTCTTCCTTTCTATTTTAATGGATAATAATACCATCCATAAAGACTACCACAAAATAATCAAGGTAATCTCTAAAGACTAAATTCATTAAATATATGAAGATAACATAGGAATTAGTAAGAATAAATAACATAACTATATATTCATAGTGTCCATACCTTGTATGAAATTATATATTTGGTATATATTCCTTATTTTCCCACTATAAATGATATATAGAACAAAGGTCAATCTTGGAAAAGTATTAAGATCCACATAGTTTATTAAATAGGTTATCAATGCGGGGTAATAGATACTTGTTCTTGGTCGTGATCTTGTTAAAATACTGATAATAAAAATAGAGACTCATCAATCCATATTTCTTAAAAAAAACAAGTACACCCCAATATGATACACTTGGATGAATGAATACCTTGTCAAGGTTCTCCTGGAGTTTCATTTTCAATTCCTACAGCTTAGTTGAGGCCATTCTATAGGGAGTCTTTGAAATTGGTGTGGCACCAAGAATGATTTCTATTTAGAAATAAACTTCATGCTTTGATGGAAGGATAAGGAAATGTTATGGAAAGACATAAAAAAATCATACAAAATAGGCATGTCATTAGTGTTGAGTTTCTTCCCAACAATTTGAGATAAACACCCCTATTGAATAGTTATCAAAACCCATAAAATGAATGTGATTCCCATAATAAGTTTATATTTATAATAACATTGATATATGATCATTGGTTAGTTTTAAATATCAAATGATACTTACATTCCATGGAAATTGATGTGGGATTTATGTAGAGAAAGCCAATCCATGCCTAAGATAACTTCAAATTCAACGAGAGGGAGAATGAAAACATTTTTAGGAAGGACATTCTCAAAAACTTCAACCAGAGAATAATCATAAAATCGATATGTGATCATCATATTATTAACAGTTTTCAATAGTAATTATATATCTAATAATTTTGGAGGAATATTGATACCCTTATAAAATTCTTCAGATATGAAGGAACGAGTAGATCTAGAGTCAAATAAGACATTAGTAGTTCTAGAGTGAATGTTTAGTGTTCCTTTCACCATGTTTTTATCTTACCCCTTATTATAAATAGTGATCACCTGATATTTTACTTAATCACTCAACTTAAGAGGTTATAAACATTGATAATCACTATTAACCTTCAAATTTTGGCACTAGTTAACATAATTCCCATACTCATTACATTTTAAACAATGACGTGTGGGTGGTGCATTATGTAGAGATTTATATGCATTTTAATTATTAGCTAACTTATTCCCATAACTTTGGAATTTAATTTACAGATGAACTTCCATTATACACATAAATTATTTACTATTCCCCTTAAGATAATTTCCTCCATGTTTCATTATACACTTTCAGTATAAAGGAAAGATCATGTTTTTCTCTCCATGGTTTTTATATTTTCCTTTGAATTTTGATTTTATCTTCTTATAAAAACCCTGAGATTGATACATAACTCCAACCTCCATTTCCACCTTTATAGAACATCAAAAAATATCTTCAAAACTACTGAATTATCTCATGGATAATTCCCATTAAAAACATGGTTTTAATCCAATGAAGAGTCGATTAACCTTACTTTCAGGTTTTATGGGAATAATAGAAAATTACCTTGCAAGTACTAATTTTTTTTGTATAGTTATCAAGTAATTAATAATAACTTGTATTTAGCTCAAGTAACTCCCTCTCAATCTTCATCTGAAGAATACAAGAAATGTAATTATTAAAAAAAATTCTTGAAATCATCACTTTCCATGGAGTCAATTTCATCATGTTTTGTTACATTCTTGATGATAGTTCACTATTGATCCACTTATCATTCCAAATGATAGATAACCAAAATGATTTTTTTTCATGTTATGAACACAAGAGAATAGAAAATATATTTTGAATGGTACTAATCCATTGCTCAGTAACTATTAGATCAATAGATCCACTGAAAGAAGGTGGATGTTTCCTTAAGAAGTACTTAAGAGAATTTTGTTCCCTATTTTTCTTGTTGGGAAGTTCAGAATGGTTCATCACTTAAGAAAGTTTTTTTGTATAATAACAAGATCATTATAGCTCCCATAATGTTTGGATATTAAGGAGGAAAATCATTTCATTATCTGTCACACTTAGAATTAATATGGTTTCTTCATGTTCTATCCATTGACTACAACCAAAAATCATAGTGTAAGTAACAATAGTAATAATGGGGAACCACATAATCATAAAAAATAACTTATTGGATGTCTAAATTATGACACCTTTTTTTAATCTAATACACCTTATGTTTATCCTAGGAAATTCATAGTCATCATCTATTTAATATAGCACCCCGACCCTAGAAGCCTGGATTTGGTGCATTATTTTATTACATTGGAATGATTACAAGGAATCAAATCCCAAAGGAATGATTAGTTTAGTAGTTTTGGAAGACCATATTACATACATGATACCTAAAGTATATTTTTTAAAATATAAAACACAAACATGATACATAATAAAATGAAATAAACAACATCCTTGAAAGACTATTCAAAGTCTTCTTCTTCATAAACTGGGGAAAAGAAACAAAATAAGGGTGATATCACATGCTCAGTAAGGGTTATATAAAAAAATAATAAGTTATGTAAATTCAACAAGGAAAATATATTATGGTAAGGTAAATAATATGAAAAGCACATTCCATAAATACACTGAGAATAAAAATGTATCTATAGATTTTTTCATGGTAAAAATATCATGGAAAGTAATAACCAAAAAGAGAATAAAAAAATGATTATTTAATAGATATAATGTATCTAGAACATGAACCATTATACCATCAATAAGGTTTAAGTTTGTGGGTAGAAACCCGTCTGATTCTTTTTGGAAACAAACACGAAGGTATTTTCGCCAACTGTTTTGTGCCATAAGACATGTCGATGAATCAAGGGGATATAACAGGCCCCACCCATCACTAAAATCACAAATAATTATTCATAAATATATTTAATTCAATGAAAATAGGTCTCATAATTTCCATATTGAGTATAGGATGAAAATTCATCAATATTTCCCCATTTAAAACAACATTCAAAATAAATACAACATATAAAATGGTATACAACTAAGACAATAATCATATCCATGACACACGAATATGGATATTTAATAGAAATATAATTCAAAATGAAAAATTATCTAAAATGGGGAATTAAATACACTATAAAATAATGATTAGGTGCACAGTACAGAGTAAGTCTCAATGAAATTAAAATTGAGGCAAAATCCCTTACCTTAATTCCTGCTTAATTTGGTCACGTTTACGCCTCCCGAACAAAAAAAATTGTATTTTTATAATAATTATACAATAGTGAATTATAGTAATTTATATAAATATTTATAAATTATATTAATTATAATATATTTCTTAATTTACATTGATGAAAATTGAAGTGTTTGATATCATGTTTTACTTGCAATTTCTAGTTTTGCAATACTTTTGCTATTTTATCTAAATGTAAATTATAAATCAATATAATTAATTATATAAGGTTATATGAATATAATTATATGATTATATATTATATCTATTTTATAACATCCACCTTTGAGGATGGTTTTATGTGTTTACATGGAAATGTGTCTATAGGTGGTTGATCGACCTTTGATAGGACATTAATGAGAGGGTGAGAAGAAGATGTTTTAAAATTTTATATATGGTAGTATGAACCCTACAGTAGGTTAAAATAACTAATATATAGTCAAATTAATACCCAATTAAATAATTTAATTATTGTTTGTGAAATGGTTGGTGGAAAAAATAAAGAGGAAGCGTAACCTGAAGGAAAAATGGGGGCTCAGGAGCGTTCACTTCATCGATTTTAATGACCGGTTCACTTATTTATGAGTAAAGAAGTTCATGTAACATGGGTATAATTATCCAAATTTTAATTATATGTTATTAATTTACACAAATAAGTGTAAATGTTTATATATATCATTTGGTTATATGTTATGGGTATGAATTATTAGATAAAATTTTAGTGATAATTGCTTGGATTATTTTAGCATTTCTTTGATCATCACACACTAGTTTTGTTTAATTAATTAATAATATGAATATATAATGGATACATAACATTATATAAAAAGTAATAAATATATTATCGTCTATTAAAACCATAAAAATATATTCATTACTATCCTTGAATGAGAAATTTAAGAACGAAAATCCATCATCCATGAAGGTTGTAAATCAGCACCTCACATACGATGATTTTGATTTTTAAAATAAAAGAGAGAGAAAGGGAGATGTGTTTGATGAAGTATAATGCATTAACATGATATAATTATATTATATAGATTATACTAGAGTTATCACACTCATTTTTATAGAGGAGGTGAGGAGAGGATAAGAAATGAAAAAGGAAGTTGAAAGGAAATTAAAAGAAAAAGAAAAATGATTTACCTTTTGAATTTTCCTCTTTGAGTACCTACTTAAGGGACCTTGGTTTGGTATTTTGTTGAGACAAATATATAATGGATGTGGGGTAGGGACTTGGAAAGATAATTTTTTAAGAATTTGAAAATTATTCCAGGTTTATAGGTGTGAGGAGAAGTGGTGGTATTTATAGTGGAAGAGAGGTGTGTCTTTTTGAATATTTTATTAATTTGTTTATTATTTTGGATCAAGACTATAAATAGTTTGAGTATTATCGCCAAATATATTAAATTAATGATTATATTTTGATATTATGGGATTACATCATCCATACATCACATATGACTTAATAATTCATGTGTATAACATTTATTGTAAATTATCATATTGTACTATTCATAAAATTCAATTATTTAAGAAAAATACAAAAAATTCACCCAATTTTTTTTTCAACATGTAGAAAAAAATGAACTCAATTTTTTGAAAATAATTTTCTAAATATTATAAATTTAATTTTTAATTAAAATCATCATTACTCAAAAAAAAACTGATTTTAAATTTATAACCCATTTTATAACACTATGAAAAATTAACAAAGGTATTATGAAATTATCCTAAAATTATAAGAAAAATAAATTAATTTATAAATGCATTTTATTAAAATAAATTTTCTTATAAACAATTTTTTAATTATAAAATTATAATCAAATATTTATTAATTATAAAAATACCAACACTTAAACAATAATTTTAAAAATATTTATTTACTTATACTATGATATAATTATATAATAATTTAATTTATAAAATAATTAAATTTTATTTATACTTTCTTGTATGTGGTTTCTATTCATTTGGCTAGTTTACTATTCATAATTGTTATATTACTATTCTTAAGTTCAAGTTACTATTTCATTGGTATAGGTTCCTTGACTTCAAAAAATACCCCTCTATTAATTCATTCTTCATTTATAAAGTTTTTTCTATTATCAATGTGATTTTATATGATTTATACTATATGAAATTATTTTCTATGAAATGTAAGCTATCTAATGGGTTGAAATTATTTAAAGGATACATACCATAAAATCTTTGTGCGTTATATTCTTCCCTCTTACATTAATTTTGTCCCTGAAATTTTTATGAACATTTCCTTATAAACAGATAAGGGTGGTTCTTCTTCATAACATCCTCTGGTTTTTAATTTTCCTTCTCTATTTTATGATTTCTCCAAAGAACCATTACCAGTCTATTTTTCTGATTTCTCAATACTTTCTCTATTGTGTCAAGAATCTCGATAAGCTATTCATAATAAGATAAGTTAGGTTTCAATTATATTTCTTCATATGTGAGTACATGCATTGGTTATGGCATGTAATTCCTTAATAAAGACACGTGGAACATATCATGAACTTTGGGGAGACTTGGTAGAATTAAAAAATAGTAATCTACAACTCAAATTGTTTCCATAATTTCAAATTTTCCGATGTACATAAGGATCAATTTCCCTTTATTTTTGAACCATTAGACACCCTTCCATAGAGGTACTTCCCAAGAGACATGATCTTCCACTAGAAATTCCAAATCCTCTCTCAGTTGTAAACATAACTCTTTTTTCCTACATTGGGCTACTTTAATATGGGCTTGAATTGTATTTACCTTGGTCGTTGTCTCTTCAATAAGTTTTGGGCCTATAATTTTCCTCTCACCAACTTCATCCCAAAAAGCTGGAGTTTTAAATCTTTTTCCATATAATGCTTCATATAGTGCCATTTGAATACTTGATTGGAAATTATTATTGTAGGAAAATTCCAGCAAAGGTAAACTCTGATCCCAAATCCCGTGAAAGTCATGTGAGCATGATCTCAATAAGTCTTCCAATTTTTTAATTGTCCTTTTAGTCTATCCTTTGGTTTGAGAGTGATAATAAATACTCATATGAAGCTTGGTATCCAAAGCCTAATGAAGTATTTCCCAAAAATTTTATGTAAATAGGGGATGTCGATCAGACACAATCGATATAGGTGCACTCTAATGTCTTATACCATTAATATAGAGTCTTTCTAGGCTCTCCAGTGGTTAATCTTTTCTTACTGCAATGAAATATGCCAATTTTGTAAGACGATCAGTAATTACCCATATTTCATCATTTCTTATAGGTTCCCTTAGTAGTCCTACGATAAAGTCCATCACAATTTCATCCCACTTCCACATAGAAATAGGTGTAGATTTCATGAATCCTATATGATGTTTTCTCTTGACCATCACTTGTTGAAAAACTAGACACCTTTACCCATAATAAAATATTTACCGCTTCATGTTATCCCACCAAAAATGTTTCTTTTGATCTATATACATCATGGAACTGCTAGGGAGTATAGAGAAATTTGATCTATGAGAATCCTATAATAGATCCATTTTTAGCAAATTTATTTATGGGACACATAAACTCTTTCTAAATTTCAAAAATCCATCCACATATATGAAGTCTGCCAATCTTCCATTCTTAATGGATTTAATTTTTTTTAGATCCTCATCATCAGATTGATAGATTTTTATCTTCTCTAGTAGAGATAGTTTAATAATAAATTGAAAATGGAATTATATTTCCCCATTATTAACAATTCCCATATCCAAATTTATTAGATTTGTGAACATATGATCTCTCTCAATCCTCATTTGGGTCAGGAGTCCACAAGCTTTCTTGATTAATGCATATTCTACCTTATTTTCCTTTCCAAGATGGTTTTGTATTGAAAAATCAAAATATTTGAGTAACCCGAGCCATCTTCTTTGCCTCATGTTGAGTTATTTCTATGTAAAAAAAGTATTTTAATATCTTTTGATCCGTATATATCTCATATATTTTACCATAGACATAGTGTCTCTATATTTTTAGGGAAACAATTATGGATGCTATCTCAAGATCATGAGTTGGATAATCTTGTTCATGTGTCTTCAACTACCTAAATGGATAAGAAATAACTTTATCATTTCTAATAAGGACACAACTGATTCAATTCTTTGGTGCATCATAGTATATCAAAAACCCATCGTTTCCATAGGGAAGATTCAAAATTGGGAAATTGTCCAATATTTTATTCAATTCATCAATATATTATGTACATTATTTTCTCTATACAAACTTAACTCCATTACATGTGAGTTTGGTTAATAGGTTAGACAATCAAGACAATTTTGAAAAAAACTTAGATTGTAACATTTTAATTCTATAAAAATATGTACCTCAGTTATGTTTGTTGGTATAGAAAATTATTGTATTTACTTTGTCTTCATAGGATCAACTGAGATTCCATCCTTAGAGGCAGCATGTCTAAGAAAAGAAATTGTTTGGAGCCAGAATTCACACTTACAAAACCTACCATATAACACTTTTCTTCTAAGAGTCTCTAAAACAACCCACAAGTGGTTCTCATGGTACTCATATCTTTTGGAATATATCAAGATGTCATTAATAAATACCACAAAAAAATCACTAAGATATTCGTTGAAAACACTGTTCATTATATCCATGAAAATAGAGGGCGAATTAGTCAATAAAAATAACATTACTATAAACTAACAATCTCTATACATAGTTTAAAATTCTTTCTTTGGAATATCTTCCTTACTCACATGCAACTGATGATATACAGATCGAAGATCAATCTTTGAAAAATACTGATCACTGTAAAGTTAATCAAATAAATCATAAATGTGAGGAAGGGAATAATTTTTTTATTTTAATATAATTGATTTATATATAATTAATGCAGAGACTCATGGAACCATATTTATTATTTACAATGAGAATTGGTTCTCCCCATAGTTAAAAACTGATGTGAATAAATACCTTATCACTCAATTCCTCTTGACGTTTCTTCAGCTCCACTAAATCTACACTGGTCATTCTATAGGGAGTTTTTGATATAGGTCTTGAATTAGGAATTAAATCAATAGATCACTCAACTTCATTCTCTAGAGGATGTCTAGGTAAATCCCCCAGAAATACAACAATGTATTCTTTCACAGTAGGTACAAATTCAATTTGAAGACCCATAGATGATGTTTTCTCTTGCTCCCCAAGAATTTCATTTAGAAGAGTTACTAAAGGTGGATCTGGATAAGAACCATAATATGATGTTTCTACTTTCAATATAATGGATTCTACATTATTCTCCAAAATTTTAACTTTCTTATTCGTGAAATATATTTTTTCATTATAATTTGAAAGCCAATACATACCAAGAATTATGTCAAAGTCAATCATATGTAAAATGATATGGTCAGAAAGTAAATTATGTTTTTGTGTCATAATAGGGACTAACTGACACATCTTTATTGCAATGATAATTCCCTTAGGAGTTTTAACCGAAAACTACTTTATTAAGTCAAAATGTAAATGTCTAATTTTTTAGGGAAATAGGGAAGATATAAAAGAATAAAATGATATAGAATCAAATAAATAATTGGATAAGTTTTAGGAAATGATTAAAGTACTTTCCACCACATTATTAGAAACTTCAACCTCAGCAGTTATAATCGTATAAGCTTTACCTAGCCCTCTTAGCCTTTTTTGAGGAAGTTTTCCTTGATGCTTAGGGGAATAATTTTAATAGTGTCCCATATCCATACAATTATAACACTGAACATAATTTATTTATATATTACCCTTACATTATTTAGCTCAATGACCCTTTTATCCACAATTATAATAAACTCCCATGCCTTTCAAGCATCTTCCAGGATGATTCATTCCATAATTTTCATATAATAGGAATTGTTTCATTACCTTCTTCTTATTTGGAACTTCACATTTTACCTGACTATCAGAATAACTCTTCTTTATTGTTTTACCTTGAAAAAATTGGATCTAGATAATTATTTCTCTGTTTTGAAGACACCTAAGACTATTTCATCATATGATGAAAATGTTCAAGAAGCTAGTGCCCCTAAGATACATTATTTAACACCATCAATGAAATGATCAATATTATCTTCCAAATCATGTATATAATATATATCATACCTTTATAGTCCTTTTAAGATATCCCCATACTCCATAACACTCTCTTATCCCCATTTCTTTAAGATAAGGAATTTCCTCTTTATTTTAGTCTGTTGATCATGAGGGAAGTATTTATCAAATAATATTTATTTAAAGGTTTTCCAATACATATATTCCAGTTTATCTTCCTCATTAGTATTTTGGATCAATTACCACAATTGATCGACATCTCCCTTGAGACAATAGACTGCTAGTACTACCTTTTTATTTTCATTGCATCACAATGCTAGAAATATATTTTCAAGGGACTTGATCCACTGATCAGCTTCCATAGGATTATTAGTCCAACTAAAATATAAAGGACTATTCTATATGAAATGATTTAACAAAGGTTTAGAATGGTTATTCATTATAACTTGAGTAATTTTTCCTAATATGGTCATGATCTGGTCAACACCAACACTAACATTCTTGACTTACTTAGTGGGGAAATACCTAAATTGTTCGCAGGCATTTATTTCCTTTCTTCCATTATGTTCCATCACTAAGTAATGGAATAAAATAAATCAGGTTATGAATCATAATATATAATTTCAAACTATTAAACAGTTATCATAAAATGAAAATTTATGCCTAACTAATCTCATAATCATAAACATGATTTCTTTGAAGGCATATTAACTTTTAAATCCTTCATAATGCTTTGTAAATAAAATATGAATTATCCTAATTATATCCTCTGGGAGTGTCAAACAAGCTTCCCAGTAAGTTCCATTGTGGTTTACTAGGTTACCCTAAGTTAGGCCTGGAACACCTTGTCGGATTCGTTACTCCTAAGTACATATGTTCCAGAACCACGTCTACTTGTAGTATCCAAATAAGGATTTATTTCTAGAAATACCAACATAACATCCACCTTACCAAAATTCTATGACATTTTCTATACATATCCTCAAATTTTATCTTAGGCTGATGTTCCCAAATTTATGTTTTCTAAATCTAGTTTCTATGGTAGCTGCTAAACTTCCTTTGATACCAACTATAACTCCCACCCCATAGAAGCCTGATGTTGGTGCATTATTTTATTATATTGGCATGAATATAAGGATTCAAATATCAAAGGACTTATTTTTTAGTAGTTTTAGAAGACTTAATTATATATATAATACCCACAATACATTAGGAATGATAGAAAATACAATCATGATACATAATAAAATGAAATAAACAACATCCTTGAAAGCCTATTCAAAGTTTTCGTCTTCCTAACATTGGGAAAGGAAACATAATTAGGGTGAGATCAAACAAAAAGTAAAGGTTATATGAAACATTATTAATAAAAGTAAATTCAATAAGGCATGGACATTATGGTAAGGTAAATAATCTAAAAAACACTTTCCATCAATACACTAAGAATAAAATAGCATCCATAAATTTTGTCATAGTGAAAATATCATAGAATGTTATAACAAAAAACTAAATGAAGAAAATGATTATTCATTCGATTTAATGTATCTAGAACATGAACCATTAAACCATTAAAATGATTTAGTTCTATGGGTAGAAACCCCTTTGATTCTGTTTGGAAACAAACATAAATGGTTTATCACAAACTATTTTGTCTCATGAGACCTATCAATACATAGAAGGGATATAACAGGACCCATCCGTCACTGAAAGTCCAAATAATTATTCATAAATAGATTTAATTCAAGAATTATATGTCTCATAAATATCTTTATTGAGTAGAGGATTCAAATTCATCAATATTTCCCCAGTTAAAACATCATTCAAAATAAATGCCATATGTAAAATGGTATACACCTAAGATAATAATCATATCCAGGAAACAAGAATATGAATATTTAATAGGAATGTAATATCAAATGAAAAATTATCTCAAATGGTTACTAGATACACCACATAAAAATGATTAGGTGCACAATAACATGTAAGTCTCAATGGAATAGAAATTGAGACGAAATCCCTACCTTAATTCCTGCTTAATTTTGTCACGTTTTCACATCCTGAAAAACAAAATAATATTTTTTAAAATACTAATCCATAAGTTAATTATATTAATTTATATAAATATTTATCAATTATAATAATTGGATTATATTTCTTAATTTTTGTTGATGAAAATTGATGCGTTTGATATCATGTTTTACATAAAATTTCCAGTTTTGCAACACTTTTTCAATTTTATCTAAAAGTAAATTATACATCAATATAAAAAATTAATGAATTATATAATTCCTATAACTATATGATTATATATTATATATAGTTTATAACATCTACCCTTGAGGATGTTTTTTTCTGTTTACATGGTAATGTCTCTATAAGCGGTTGATTGACCTTTGACTGGACATTGACGGGAGAGTGAGAAGAAGATGTTTTAAAATTTTATATATGGTAGTATGAAACATAAAATTCGTTAAAATCATTAATATATAGTTAAAATATTAAATAATTAATTTCCTTAATGATTGGTTTTGGAATGGTTGGTGGAAAAATAAAGGGGAAGCGTAACCTGAAGGAAAACTGGGGGTTTAAGAGCATTTGTTTCCTTGGTTTTAATGATTAGTTCACTTATTTATTAGTAAAGAAGTTCAAGTAAAATAGGTAAAATTCTCAAAAATTGGAATTATATGTTATTAATTAATATGTATACATGTAAATTGTTATATATATCATTTGGTTATATGGTATGAGGATTAATCATTAGATAAAAGTTTAGTGATACTTTTTTGGATTATTTTGGCATTTTTTGGATCATCATACTCTAGTTTTGTTTAATTAATTATTTAATAATATGTATATATAATGGTTACATAACATTAAATTGGATTTAGTAGGTATATTATAATCTGGTTCAACCATAAAAATAGTTTCATGAGTATCCTTGAAGGATAAATTGAAGAATGAAAATCTGTTTCCCATGAAGGTTGTAAATCGGTACCTCATGGACAATGATTTCGTTTTTTTAAATAAAAATGAGAGATAGGGAAACGATTATTTCGAATTATATTACAATAACATGATATAACTATAGTATATATATTATAATGGAGTTATCATACTCATTTTGAGAGAGGAGGTGAGGAGATGATAATAAATGAAAATGGAAATTGAAAGGAAATTAAAAGCAAAAAAGAGGATTCACATCTTGAATTCTCCTCTTTGATTACCTCCTTAAGGGACCTTGGTTTGGTATTTTGTTGAGATAAATAGACCCTAGACGTGGAGGAGGTACTTTAATGGAGGATTTGGGGAGAATTTGGATTGTCTTTAAGGATTAAAGGTGTGAGTAGAATTGGTGGTATTTATAGTGGAAGAGAGGGGTGTTTTTTTGAATATTTTACTAAGTTGTTTATTATTTTGGCTTAAAACTATGATTAGTTTGAGACTTATCTCAAAATATATTAAAATAATGAAGGAGAGTATGATATTATAAGATTACATTATCCATAAATCACCTATGAATTAATAATTCAATTATTTAACATTTATCATAAATTATCGTATTTTACTTTTCACCAAAAGTTCAAGTATTTTAGAAAAATCCAAAAAATTAATACCAACCATTTTCAGATGTGTAGAATCTAAAAAATAAATATATTTTCTAAAAATAATTTTCTAAATATAAGAATTTTTTTTAATTAAAATCATCATTTACTCAAAAAAATAAAGATTTTAAATTTATAACCCATTTTATAACACTATGAAACAATTCACTAAAGTCTTTTAAAATTATTCTAAAATAATTAGAAAAAAAATATATTAATTTATCAATATATTTTATGAAAATAATTTTTTGAAATGATTCTATTAATTATAAAATTGTAAATAAATATTTATGACTTATAAAAATACCAACACTCAAATAATAATTTTTAAAATATTTATTTACTTAAGCGATGATATAATTATATCATAATTCCATTTATAATAAGAATAAATTTTATTTATAATTTCATGGATGTGGTCACTATTCATTTTGCTGGTTTACTATTCATAAGGGTCATATTAGTATTCCTAAGGCCAGGTTACAATTTCATTAGTATAAGTTCCTTAACTTCTAGAAACACCCCTTCCATTATTCATTATTCATTTATAATGTTTGTTTTATTTTCTCTATATGATTTTATATGTTTTATACTATATGAAATAATTTAATGTTTAATGTAACCTATAAAATGGATTGAAATTATTTAAAATGATACATACCATAAAATCTTGGGGTGTTATATTTAAATCCAAAAGGATGGTTTGTAAAGAGTTTTTGAATTTCTAAAGAATATCACTTATGAGTTTCAAAATAGGATTACAATAAGGCTCATTCTCATGCACCTAGTGAAGATCAAGTCTATCTCAATGCACCATTTTTGGATTTATTACCCCTAGGTACTTTTGTTCTAGATCCATATCCACTTTTAGTACCCAGACATGTTTTAATTACTTGGAAACCACTCATTCTATTATTTACCAAAATTCTAGGACATTTTGTTATACTTTAACTTATCCTTAGACGTTCTTTATGGAACTCACTAAGGTTTTATCAAATTTGTTTTTAAAGTTTAACTAAACCTATCCTATGATACCAACTATAGTGACCCAAGATTTTTATACATAGATAATTCTTCTTTTTAGATGAAAATAAATTAAATTATACAAACACACACCTAGGATCATAAATTTATAATGCCTTTGGAAACATGGAAACTTAAACAACTGTTTCATATGCGAACTTCATCATATGCCACTAAGTTCTTTATAACTATAACAATTCTTAGACAAATAATACATAATAAAATTATTCATAACCTATAGAAAGGAAGCATAAAAAAGGGTGAGCTTAGATTATCAACAAGGGTAAATAAGAGATATACATAAGCATAAAATGATCATAAGGGTATAAGAATATGAGAATAACATATGAAAGCCACACCTTTAACATCAATGATCAAAATATTTAGCCATGGAATAAATATTGGTAGTTCATAAGACATGAATAAAAAGGAAGTAAAAAAGAAAATGAAGCATGATAGAAAAACAACGACATCAGATATAGAATTGTGGCATACAAAAAAACCCAGAAAATAATTTCCATAGTAGTTAATTATTACTTCCAAGGCTATCATAGTGGAATGATTTCACTCTATAAAGCATCATAGCAGTCAAAGTTCACATCTAAGATTATCATTGCTAACAAATTTCCTTACTGAACCAGGTTCACTCCCCATTCCAGTTCCATCCATCTCATGAGATATAAATCTTTACCCAATCCATTAGGGGGAGATATAGGTCCCACCCATCAAATAATGAAAATAATATGTATGTGTTCTATGAGATCATAAAATAGTCATCACATAATAACCCATGAAATGTAATGGGTTTCATAAATATTTCATCATATTATAACTTGTGGAAAAGATACAAGCTTCATAAAAATTTCATCATTTCATCATATCATAACCCATGAAAAGAAACAGTTTTCATAAGCATTTCCTCACGGTATAAAATGTGGAAGAGAAAAATGTTTCATAAAAATCATTCCATCATAAAAACAAACCATTATTAGAAAGAATAATAATGATAGCCTTGGATCATATCCCCAATAAGTAATAATTAACATCAATAGATGTCATCTTAGATGGAAAATAATTTTTTACAGTCATTTAAAACATTTCATTAGAAAAATATCCTTTCCACTTTTAAAATAAAATTTTTAAAACATAAAAAATATTGAAAATCCTTTTATTTGAAAATAAAATTATAAAATTATAAGGTAATCTAAAAAAAATGATTGGTCATGAATGAATATAATTACATTAATATTTTACATGTTAAAACAAATATTCATTTCACATTTTCTAAAAAATCCAAAAATGAATTATTTGGAAAATGATATTAAGATTTATCTATTTTTTTGTAAAAAGTAATTTTAAAAAAACTTTATTTAATAAATAATTGGTTAATGTTAAAAGTTTTTTTATGAAGAATTTAAAAAATATGGTTGTGGAAGAAAAATTATTTTTCAACCAAAGAGAGAAATAAATATGATTTTTCATAAAAAAATATTTTAAATTATTGAGTATATAAAGGGAGGAAAATGAAGGGAAAATATTTATTCTCCTAAAATAACTAGTGGAGAATTAAATTAATGACTTTATTTAAATACATATGATCATATTTTTCTATCAAAACAATAATCGTGAATAATCTTGATAAACAATGAGATTTCTAAATAAATTATTTCCCACTTTTGTATGTTTGTAAGAACCTTAAAGGAATGAAATTAAATTAAACACAGAATACAATAAGAATAAATAAATTCATTATATTACATTTAAAAGGGGATTTATATATTTATTATATAATAATATAGTTACATAACATAATATATTTCTCAAGGGAGACGAATTGATAAAAAATCCACTACCGCTTTGCTACCTTTTGAACGATAAATCCCTTGAAATTGAGATAATAAAATGTAAATTTAAATACTAATAATTTTCATAATAATAATTATAAAATAAATTCATGGGAATTATATACACCACATAAAATAAATAATTGGTGAATATGTCATGTGTCTCACAAAAGTAAAAAGTGAGATGTAATCCCTTACCTTAAGTCTTGAATTATACCATACACATTAAAACCAAATGTATAATAAATATAATATTATTATACATATATTAAAGAACTATAATTATATATATCATATCATATATGATTTTCTTATGACCTTTTATTAAATTTTTATTAACAATTCCTTGTTAATGTCACATTTCAGGCAATAACTGGTTTGTTTTTCATGTACGCTTTGATTTTTTATTTTTGGTCCTCTTAATTTGATCATGGTTACATAATATAAATTTTTTTAACTGTGATATAAATTTCATATATATTAAATATATATATTTTTAGATTAATCCATAAGATTTATAGATATAAAATGAAATATGTCATTCATGGAGATGGTAGGCCGTACGTACTCATGAAAAATATTTCCATTTTATAGATGTATTTAAATAAAGAAAGGTAAATAATATATTAACACTAAAGAAAAATTATTATTTCATACATATCACATATATTAATTAAACCCATCCTTATTATCTACTATGTAAATTTTGAACGAATCACATCGCTTTGCGAGGATGTAGTTCACCTTATACATGAGAGAAATTATTGTATTCCAACAAAATGGAAATTATGAAGGAATAATAATAATTTAAGTGTAATAATATCATAAATATGACATATAAAAATTTAATCTATAACTATTTCTAGTCATGATAGGAGGATATAGAAAATGAATAACATCGATTTGTGAGGCGGTAGTCAACTATTCAAATGGTCGATGATTTCAAATCCAATTTGATAGAAGAGGAACTTATTTTACATAATTATATTAACATAAAAATATTTTTATATGTAATATATTTAGGATATTATATATTAAATTTTTAATAACAATTTTAAGTTTCAGAGGAGTAAATAAAATAAAATGATCATTTATGGGTGTTACCTCTTCTTCGAAGAACAACTTTTTCTTTACACCAAAGGCTTCTTAGGTTGGGTTTCTAAAAAAATAAGGCTTCTAGGATAGGATGAGGGAATAAAGGAAGTTTTTTGAGTAGGTATTCTCCAAACCAAAGGTTTTTGGAAGTGTTATTAGGAAAGGAGAATGGGTGGCCTTTTATAAGTGAGGTGAGTGGCACACATGTAATTTTTTGAAAAGAAATAGTATTCCCAAATTTTACACATGAAAAAAGGCTCCAAAATATACAATTCTCGAGAATAAAATAGATAAGGTAAAAATATGGTCATAAAATGGGGTTTGGATATGTTTGAGTCATTTTCAACCCTTATCATTTTATTTTAACCACCAGTAAACCAATTTTTACCTTAACCGTGGTAAATAATTTTTGCTATTTTCACTTTTAATTATGGTAAAAAAATAAGTTCACCTTATTAGATAATATAAATTAATATGATTTAAAATATATAATCTATTATTAAAAATTAAATCCATATAATTTTAAAAAATTAATTCAAAATTAAACCCACCGACGAGATGAGAAAGAGATTTTCCAGAGAGAAAATGATCAAAAGTTTTAAAAGTTTTTATTTCAAAATTCAAAATGAATATTCTTAAAATGTAATAAATTGAATTAATATATATATAATTGAGGTAATTTTACTTCAAAATTCATTTAAAAAAAATAACCTTATAAAGTCCTTAAAATAAAATGTAGTTTTCAATAAAAACAAGTATTTTTTACTATTCATTAAAAAAATTAATATGTTCATAAAAATGCCAAAAGTTTACCCTATGATAATTTTGACATGATTATTATAGGAAATAAATTTTATTTTATAAAAATAATTTTATAAAAGTGTAAAAAATTAATTTTATTATTGTTCTCAAAAATAAATAATAAATATTTTTTGAGAAAATTGTATTTTTGAAACATATAAAGACTTTTATAAATATTAAGTAATTTCTTTATAAATTATTTATCTTTATATAAAACCATTATAATTATTATTTAAAAATAACTTATTATAATTAATATTGATATGTTTAACTACTAGGTTATAACAACAACATTTATATATTAATATTAATAATATATTGTGGTTTGTTAAAACTAGGTGTTGTGTGTATTATAAGATAAAATCAATGATTCATGTAACAAAAGCTATAAAATAAACCTAATTTATTAAAAAAATAATTTATAAAAACCAATTGTGTGAAATTATCATTACAAATCAACATCTTTTATAGACATGATTTTTCTTCCACAACCTTTACTTTGGGAATATTTCATATTTTCTTCTTTTGATTAATAGGTATTCACCTAGATTCCATATGTCGATTGAGTAAGGAAATTATTGGCTTAAAAATATAAACTTTACTTTATAATATTTTAGTTTAATGGATTATTACATATAAATCTATTTCATCTACTGACTGAGGAACTATTTAAAACCATTATATTTGTTATTCTGGTATAGATGTTTATTGATTTCTAAGGCAAGTTTATGATATATTATTTTAACATCCACCTTCTTTATCCAAGTGTGTTATTATCAGGTTATCCCTTTTACTGACATAGGGAAAAGTTTTGGTGTTCATTATAATATTATTCTAATATATATTATTATTGGAAAAGTTTATTATTTAATATTTACTCATTATCTCATATGATGAATACATTGGACATAAACAAGAAATGAGTGGGGAATAGAATTATATATCCTCATGATGCATCAATAGATATCATGAGACAAATATTTTTGGGAATTTTCTTCATACCTTCCCAATTCAGCAAGATGTCTTGAATTCTATCTTGATGACAATAATGATGTCTTGGCTACAACATCAACTGAAATAATGATGCATTCAATGAGGCCTTGATGATAACATAAAGATTTCTAAATCATGCATTCCATAACCAATAATTTAGTTATTTTTATCTATTTGATATATTTATTTTCATTTATATATATTGATATATAATTCTCTAAATTTTAGTTGATTATGAAATTATAATGATTAATTATTCCTTCTATAATATTAATTCATTGTTTACACCATGATTGCCTCTGTTTTATGCTTTCCCATACTGATTTTTTGATCTCACCCATTATTATATCTTGATTTACACATGATATTTCTAACAAGATAACTTTTTTGAGAACCTTTGGGATATATTGATGAATTATTATCGATTACATAGTTTCTTATTCGATTAATTGAGAAAGTTTAGAGCTTTGTTAGTTTATGATTTTTTACAATTATTTAATGATCAAATGTTAAAAGTATTGGGAATATAGGTAATGAAATATTTTATTTTAGTCATATAATTATGGGATAGTTATGAGGCCCTAACCTTAAACATTACTTAATCATGAATTAAACGAATAATTCACATAGAGGATCTTTTTAGGTTTAGAGTTTTAGAGAATTATAACATAACTATTACATCTCAAAAGATTACATATTAGACACTTCTACTAATTTTCCATAAAATAAAAAAAAACACTTAAAAAGAAACATGTCTAGTTCCATGTTTTAGATATAATGTCTTTACTTGATCCCACCCTTTACCCTATTGATCTTTAAGTCCTGTGGAAAACATTTCAAAAACTTGGGATGAGCATAAAAAGCCCAGTAAAGGATACACAAATAAGGAAAATTGTTAGTTTTTTAAAACAACAAGTAAACCATGAATACTTTACCAAAGTAATACTTTTCACCTTTATGAAGTAGTAAAAACCCTTCACTGAATAAAAGACCATTACTTACCCTTTTGTAACCAAAATATTACCATAAACCCATATAAAGAACACATAACATATAAAGGTAAATTGGAAAATAAACATACTTAAATGGAATAACCATACGGTCGACTTCCACACATACTTAATGGAATAGCCATACGGTTGACTTCCATACCCAATGCATTGGAGGTTATAACGTAACCACCCGTCCTGGTATTCATGGTACCACCCATCATATGGTTTATCACGTAACCACCAGTAAAATGTCCAAGTACCATCATTACACATAAAATATTGAAAATATAAACATTTCAATAACAACATTTCATTTGCAATCACAATAAGTAATTCGAAGATATTGAATTAAGCAATCCATTTTAAAAAACCATTTAAAAGAGATTTTTGAATCAAAGTGTCCCATACCACTTTGAAGCTTTTAATGGTATTATAATTTTAAAACATTAATGTACATATAAATAAATACTGAAAACCATTTTGAAAATATGGACATTAAAGATAAAGATGTAGAATAATGAATCTTTAAAACATTTAAAACGATATTTTTCTTAGAGTTTTTAACAAAATGAGAGACTCTTGAATAAAAATAATTGCGGAATAACATGTAATCCAAGCTTTATAATATCAGGAGAATAAAGGGATTCATGATATAATATGTAAAAGGACAGTATAAAAACCATATAAGAGTGAATTGGTGCATAACAACAATGAAGTCTCAATGGAAATGTAAATTGAGATGAAATCCATTATAAAGATGGTATCCTTAAATTAAGGATAAATCTAACACATAATTATGTGTGAGAAATATAAATACACCCAATATAAGTGGATATCAAGTGTGAAACAATAAGAGGTCATTCAAACATAGTCTTGGAAAAACAAAACCAATGACATAGATATTTAACTCAATGAAATGAGATTGAGTTATGATTTCCCATACAAGTTCGTAAGAATTTATCAATGAGATGATTATGTGTAGAAATAATATATCCACAAAATTTTTTGTGAAAATTACAACATATATATTCCACACATAATCTTGGAATAATAAAATCAAGAATTAGAGGTTTAACCCAAAGAATTGAAAGTGGTTTAAGAAGTTCCCTTACAGAAATATGACAGCCTAACGACGTCATTTTAAAATTCAGAAAATGAGTTGATGAGAGAGAAAATGGTATCTCATCACTTTGAAATAAAATTTACATAAATAAGGATATATAATAACATATCCCAACATAATATTATGTGAATTAAAAGACATAACAAAAGAAGTCTTTTAAAAAGAGGAGGGTGAAAGATCCCCTTACCGAGTTGGGTAACTTTCGAAATGTACACCCCATGGAAGAAGGGTCATAAAATGAAGATGTAAATACCAATAAATGAAATTATACTACAAAAAGTGTATAATAATGGGAAGTACATACACCACTCAAATGAAATAGTGACAAACATAGAATAAATGTCACGAGAATAAAAGTGAGATGAAAAATCCCCTACGAAAACTCGGCCGCCTAACGACGCCACTTAAAACTTCAAAAATTGATTGATGAGATAAAATAGGGTATCTCATCATATTAACATAATATTTACAGTAAGAGTAATATAAAATAACATCCCAATCATAAGAAAGATGAGATTAAAAGAAATGACATAAAAGAGTGTACTTAAAAAGAAAGAGAGGGGTAGGATCCCTTACCTCGGGTCCGACTTGACTCGATCGTTCTTTAACGTCCTGAATAATAAACTTGAGTTAATTTATAATTTCTTAAGAACCTTTTTCAAGTTCATTATTCCATTTATATCACTTATTTCCATGTTATAAACATTATGTAATCATTTAAGTTAATAATGTTTGTTTTGTCGATATTTGGTTCTTAAGTCGAAAGTGGACTTCTTACAGTTACATGTTGTTCGTGTGGTCAAAGGTTCATTATATCCATAATGATATTAATGATCTGAATATCATATATATCATATATATACATAATATATATGTATTTATAATATTACATAATCATTTAGAGGTAAGAAATGAAATGCACCGTTCATGGAGACGGTAGGCCGTACGTACGCATGAACGCTACTTTCATTTCTTTGTCATATTAATGGAATTAAAAATGATTGAGATATATATATATTATAATTCCAGTATAATATATATGTTATATAGGTCACATATTTTTATTAATTTCATTCTTTATACATTTCATGTATTGCATGCATGAGTCACATCACTTGAGGGGGCGGTAGTCCACACTTCCTCGTATAAAATTATCGCATTTTCACAACATGAAAAGCATAAAGTCATGATTTAAATATAAAATTCAGAAGCATATAGAAAACATAAATACCATATAAATCATATATAAAATATAGTGACATCATAATGGCCACCATGAAAGGTGTTAAGAGAAGATTGAACAATCATCGTTTCGTGAGGCAGAAATTCGCCATCCACAGAAACAGTATGTTCTTTAACCATTAGACGAAGGTGTGTGTAATTATATCTCTAATATTTCACATAAAAACATCCTAGTATACTTAATATACTGGTTTTGTTACAAAATAAAGGAATAAAAAGAGTTTAGGGGTTTGGAGAAGCAAAATAATACAAAAGAACACAAGGAAAGACATTACCATTAAATCAGGTAACTCTTTTTTATTTGAGATCAAAGGCTTCCTTGGAAAGGATTATGACCAAAGTTGAGGCTTCAATGATGAAGAGAGGTATGTGTAGAGATGAAATGGGAAGGGGTTGGCCGAGCCAAAGGCTTGATAGGTGTGGGTAAGGTGGTAGAGGTGGGGGCCTTTTATAAGAGGAGAGGAGAGGCACTCTTGGAAAGTTATAAAATATTACTTTATTATATAATGCTTTTCGGATTTTAAAGGTCCCAAAAGGATATATTTCGAGTATAATGTGATATGGTTTCTAAATCCACCCATCCAATAGGTTTTGGACATGTTTAGGTCTTAGATTTTAATTTATCTTTTCATTTTATTTAAATCGTTAAATAATGAGGAAATCGCTGTATCATCATGGTGTCATAAATAATTTAATTTATTTAGTGTCTAAAAATTATAAAAAAAATATCATGATGTAGGAAATCTTTTTATATTTATAATGAATATTTATAGTAAAAAATATGTCTTGTATAACCCCATGTAAAAATTGTTTTAGTAAAACAACCCATGTTTGTGACATTTTAACTTTAAATTTAAATAAAAAGGTATTAATGTCATTTTCCTACCAAAGTGGCTACATTATAGAGATCCGAAGCCTGAAGTACGTGGACATTACATTAATTTTGCGGAATACTTAGTACATAACAAAAACACACACACAAGGACTGTAATAGTTTAGTGTCTTTGGAAACTCGGAATATAATCTTCTAATTGTGGTGAAAGATCTTCAACATCTCCCATAAAGATCTTCTTTTTTTTACCTAAAACCTTTCTTTATATCCTGGGGAAAAGAAAACATAAAAGGGTGAGCTCAAATGCTCAATAAGGGTAAACAAAATAAATATCAATCACATCATATATATGAGAACATAACTTTTGGAAATCTTAACCTGCAAAAGAGATCATAATTACATAAGATGGTATAAATCCTAGCAGTGAAATGTAATCCCAATAATCATAACTTAAAACATGAAACTTTGTGGCATACACACATAATCATTGAGAATCATTTCTTATTAGTCAAGACTCATTTCCAAGACTATCTTAGTGGACAAAGTCCATTTCTGAACCGAGTTTTCTCCCCATTTTAGTCCTGTTTCACTGAACCGGTATAACCTACCGTTCCAGCCATGTCTATCTCATGAGATATAAAATCTTTACCCAATGCATTGGAGGGAGATATTGGTCCCACCCATCTCATAATGACACCATTCTTATGTGTGTCACAAAATCAAAAATCATACATCATTGCATAACCCATGTAATAAAAATGGGATTCTTAAACAACATGACATCATAAAACAATTCATATAAGATAAAGGAATTTATAAAAATAATTCCATCAAAACATAATCAAATTAATGTAATAATAGGGATAGAAATAGAACCCTATATTATCTTATATGGAAAATAATTTTGATAAAACACTTGAACTCCATTCTTGAGGAAAATATCCTTTCTACTTCAAAAACACTTTTCCTTTCTTAACATGTCATTCAATTCTAAACTAAAAGAAGTTTATTAAAAATAAACTTGAAAACTTGTAAGGGAAGATTCTTTGAAATAATGTTTTAAAAATCCATTCATACCGTATAAGTTAAAAGAAAACATTCTTTTTGTACTTTTGTCAAAAAATTCAAAAAGTACCTCGTACGAAAAATGACAAAAGATTCTTTTCATATCTTTTACTAAAAACTCACCGAAGCGTAAAATTGGATATAAACTATTGTAGAAGGATATAAATATTATATATTGAGGAAACATGGATGTGGATGATAAAATACACCCCAGTAAATTCCAAAGTATAAACAATCTCGGATAAAAATGAGATTGTGATATTTCCCTTACCTTAGGTCCGATTTGCTTCATAAGTGTCCGAACCTCCTGTATAATGATTTAAATAATGTCATTGACTTATTCCAGAATCATAATCATTGTTATGATATCATATATGGTTCACTTATGACTTTATATTACCCATTCTTTTGTAAATTCCATGGTAAAGAGTGTTTTGGGTAAAATTGTTTCATTTGTCGTCCGTGTTTTGACTTGTAATTATTCATATGATTACATAGATCATAATTACTTAATTCCAGAATATAAAAAATGATTTATATTTAATATATATTCAGAATATATATATATATATAATAAATCATTAAATGGAATGGAATACACTGTTCATGGAGACGGTAGGCCATACGTACGCATGAACGCTATTTTCATTTCCTTATTTAGTTGAATGGTATTAAGTAGATGACATACATATATATATACACATAAATACAGTATCATTATTATGTCATATATTTCATTATTACTTATTATATATACTTTAAATCATTCATGAATGGTTAACGTGGAGAATGAATCTCATCGCGTCGTGGAGACGGTAGTCCGTACGTACGCACGAGCGATGATATCGTTCTCATGATCGTGGAAGTGTATTGGAGTGTATGTATACTATTTCAGAACTTTAAAATAATCATATATAGTTATTATTTACACCATTATACCCATCCAAGTAAGGTGGTGGTGGAAAATAGATTTCACCACGGCGTGGAGACGGTATTCCGTACGTACGCACGCGCAGTGATTTCATTTTCCATAGGATGGATAGATGGTGAAATAGGGTTGTTTCATACTTATAATAAGATATCAGTATATGATTGATACTTATGTTATTACTTAATAGTGAAACAACCTAAGAAGAAGAAGTGGAAGAAGAAATAAAGGTGAAAGAATCGGTAACGGAAATTACCTCTTCTTTGAAGAGCCTCTTTGAGACCTCCTCTTAGGGCACTAAAATTGGTCTTTGAGGAAGACCAGAACCTCTAGGATGTTTCTAGGGAAGTGGAGAAGAGAATTTGACAGAGGTTGGACGAGATTGAAGGCTCAATGTGGTGTGAGGAAGAGAGGGAGGGGGCGCCTTTTTATAAGGGAGGAGAGGGGCACCTTTGGAATAACTAAAAATATTATTTTATTATAAAGCCAAATTCGGTTTTAAATAGCTCCAAGTTTATTTATTTCGAATCTAAGGTGGGGATGGGTCGAAATAATCTCATCCAATAGAATTTATACAAGTTTAGGTTCCTATTTTAACCTCATCATTTATATTTAACTTTAAGTTAGATAATTTTACTTTTACCGTGTCTTCTTGTTTTCTTACACTATAAGGTTAAGAAACTTACTATATCAAGACAAAAGAACCCCAAGTTGTTTATTATTAATATATATATCCGTATCTAAGTCATTTGGCCTACCCTTAGATTTTTAGGAATAAAATAACAATTAATAATATAATATTTGTTTTAAAAACTATTTTATGTCAATTTTGACACTATTTAGTAATTGATTTTTGTGAAAATCATAACAGAATGATTAGTTCGAAAAAAGTTAATTATATCAATAATAAAATGTCATATTAACCTAGAAAAGTATTGTAATTCATAAAAAATCTCAAATTACATTTATTTGGGTATTTATAACATCAATTATGTCAATATTTCATTAATAAGATAATTACTGCATCATCATTGTGTCATAAATAAATTAAATTATTTAAAATCTAAAAATTAAAAATAAAATACCATTATGTAGGAAATATTTTTAGGTTTCTAATGAGTATTTATAGTCGAATTTATCTTATGTATAACCCTATATTAAAAATTATTTACTTATTAAACTTTGATTTTAACTATTTTAACCCTTCTTTAAATAAATTAATAATAAATGTCCAAATCTAATCCAAGCGGGCCTAAATGATAATATTTTATTCCTAAGGTTGTTTTTGGTCGAATTACACTTTTCCAATAGAATTAGGACATGTGTTAGGGTAATAATAATATCATTTTTACCCTTAATTACCCTATTTACTTTTAACCGTGGTAAAAAAAAGTGAAAAGTTACTATTCACAAAAAATTATTTTCATCTCATTGAACCACATTTTACTTACTGACATCAACTGTGTCTCTCGAATTTTTTAAATTCCACTCATAGAAGCGGTAAAATTAAGTTTTATGAAAAATTCATTTTTTACTACCACTTCGTGGTTTCACTATTTATCAAAAAATGAAAGTTTCCAGAAAAATACCAAAAATTAGGCCTAAGCTATATTTGATATTATGAACTCAAAAATGATGTCTATTTTACCAAATTGAAAACATATCAGTTTCATTAATTAATTTAAAAATTAATTCCCGCCGTCAAAACAAATAGCGTGTTCTTAAGAGATAATAACTATCAAAAGATTGACAGTTGTTTATAACTAGTTTAAATGTGAAATTACATCCAATGAACAAAATTGTATTAAATTGTAAAAATATATTCTAAATATAATTTAAAACCACTCAAATTAATAATTTATCACGATTAATTATTTTGATTAAAAAAGTTTTTAATTAAAATTTAGTAATTTTCACTATTCATCAGAAAATGAAAGTTTTCCGAAAAGTACCAAAATTTTACCCTAAGCTAATTTCGATATTCCAAATCCAAAAAATGAAGTCCATTTTGAAAAATAAAATTTACAAAATTTCAAAAAGTGGTTATTACTATTCATAACGGCTAGTTTTAATAATATTTTAATAGCATATCGTTGTTTAGTGAAACTCGGTATTGCGTACTACAAATGCTATCGAGGAAAGTCGTGATTGCGTGTAATGCAAGGCAAGTCAAGGATGCGTGTTGTTAAAGCTCCTTTTGGTGTAGCATACAACACACGACATTAATGAAATTAAAAAGAATATTTTTCATAAAATCTTGGGGTGTTACATTCTACCCCCCTTAAAATGAATTTCGCCCTCGAAATTCATCGGGGGTTATAAATGGTTTACTACTCGAAAGTTTCTTTAATAGAAACCCACATAGTAAAAAGGAATACCAAAACAAATCGTTAAAAACAAAAGTATAAAATGTAACGGTTACCCAAATAAACTAATCACTAGGTTTCCACAAAGGTGAAAATATGGATATGGAAGAGAAATCTAACCATCATGTTCTGATGGAGAGTGGTAGAGAACATGGCTATGAAAAATCTAGCAATCACAAAGCCATAAATTTGTGACGATCTAAGGTACCATCTGATTCATCAGATATAAGAGCACTAGGACAAATTTTTTGGTTTTCAAGGTCATTTCCCTAAAGTTGATGAAATTGGAATTAGAAGAAATACTTTCGTGATTTCGGTATAGTCTCACCGTTGGTCATTCTTTGGACAATTTCCACTTCATCTCTTAAATAAATGAAGTTGAATTTGTCATTCGTGACGTGTTAGCAGATCATGTGATAGAATGATGGGTCATTCCATCTGTCTCAAACAAAATGTTAGAAAAGTTAAAAAATACATAAGTCCATCTATAGTGAGATTGATAATATATGGTTCCTAAAATGAACTTATACTTCATATATCATACTGATTAATATAATAAAACTAGTTTTAACTAAATAGGGACTTCCTGTAGGCCAGTGTTAGGCGATAAAGGCCAGTCACACTTCGATTGTGGGTTTGATTCCCACAACCTTGTCCGATGCGATGGGCTGTCGCCCATCCTGCAGGTTGTCCTTTTTCTAAATCTACATTACTATAACATCTAATCAATAATATCGAAAAAAAGTTCTATTCTTAAACAATACTAACTTATTTCCAACATAATCCATTCCAATCTTTAGGCTTATCTAAAATACCTCGGTCCAAGCTCATAGTATAAAGAAAATTATTTCTTGAAATGTCACATAACAATCACGTGAATGCCATCATTTATCCCCCATATATCATAAGATATATCTTGTTGGTCAAATTACAAACATGTGAATACCTTAATCATGTATTCTCTTGAAGAATGAATACCCATTGAACCTTAGTGAAAACATGAATATAGTTAAAAGTTAACACTTTCCACATACCAAAATCCTCAAAATTCTTTATACTCAAACCAGGATATCACTTAGTCCTTATATCAATCATGAGCTCATGAATACTGTCAAACATTTCATTTTCTCGTTTTCCCTTCATTATGCACATATCAACTTTTTTTTCCAAAAATATCTCAATCAATTTCCATGGTTACCAGTACCATAAAATTATTGAAAACCACAATAGACCAATACATAAATATTCCAATATTCCACGATACTATATACAACATTATTTTGGAATCTCATTACATAAACACTTAATCATTCCACCACATCGTTATCATATTCAACATTGCCAATGATGATCGCATGTGAATTCCCTTTGTCCTTTTCCTTAAGTTGTTGCTCATGTCGATCATCACTAACCCTTGGATTAGGGCATTTATTAGCATAATGCCCCATTTCCTTGCACTTGAAGCATTGAAGTGTAGGAGGTTCATTCTATGTATCCCTTACTTTGTTTGCATCATTAGACATCTTCCTCCCATAATTGCGGAATTCAAATGCCCAGTGACCTTCCTTTCCACATTTGAAACATTTACTTGTCCCATTAAGACAATCTCCACCATGCTTCTTTCCACACTTTGAGCATAAGGAAACATTCATATTCTTTTAACCATTATTCTGAGATTTCTCCTTGAACTCCATATTTAGTTTCTTGTCAAAACTATGAGATGGATAAGTAACACCAACTTCCATTTCTACCGTGATAGCACAACGCATAATTTATTCATAGCTACTGAAGTCTCTTATAGCTAATACCCTTAGAAGAATTTGTATTAAGCCACTGAAGAATCGATCAACTTTACTTTCAGGTTGGATGATAAATCCAGATGCATACCTTGCAAGCCTTGTAAAATTCGCTTCGTATATACCAATAGATTCATCATCCTTTTTCTTTAGTTCAAGAAAATCATTCTCCATCTTTGTTCGAAGAATACGAGGGAATTATTTATTGAAAAATAAGTTCTTGAACTCGTCCCATTCCATGGAATCAATTTCATCTCTTTGCCTCGTATTCTTAATAAGATTCCACTATTGATAAGCTTCACCTTCCAAACGATATACTGCTAAGATGACTTTATCATGTTCAGAACATTGAAGAACTGAAAATATCTTTTCAGTGGTACTGATCCATTGTTCAGCAACAAGTGTATCAGAAGACCCACTGAAAGAAGGTGGACGTTTCCTCATGAAGGACTCAATAGAATATTGTTCCCTTCTCTGCTCATTTGGAAGTCCAGAATGATTCATAGCTTGTGTAAGTATAGCAATAATATTTTCCACTCCATCTCCCATAACATTTGTTTGTTCTAGAGGAAAATCATTGCATTGTCCATTACATTGAGGAACACAGTTCCATCGGGTTCCAGCCATCGTCTAAAACCCAAAAAGAATAGTGTGAGAGGTAAAAATCACACTAGGGAAAACAATATAATAAAGGGGGAGTATCTTCAATATCTAACATATTAGGTTAAATTCTAAGATCGTTACCATAGTTCTAGGACTATATCCAATACGTATACTTATCCTTAGAGACATCCCTAGATATACCTTAGAAATATCTCTAGGGATCTCACTAACGTTTTCGTATCCTAGTCTCCAAAGGTTGACTAAACCTTTCCTCTGATACCAACTGTAGAGACCCGAAGCCTGACGTACATGGACATTACATTACTTTTGTGGAATACTTAGTACATAACAAAAACACACACATAAGGACCGTAATAGTTTAGTGTCTTTGGAAACTCGGAATATAATCTTCTAATCGTGGGGAAAGATCTTCAACATCTCCCATAAATATCTTCTTTTTTTTACCTAAAAACTTTCTTTATATCCCGGGGAAAAGAAAACATAAAAGGGTGATCTCAAATGCTTAATAAAGGTAAACAAAAGAAATATCAATCACATCATATACATGAGAACATAACTTTTGGAAATCTTAACCTGCAAAAGAGATCATAATTACATAACATGGGATAAATCATAGCAGTGAAATGTAATCCCAATAATCATAACATAAAACATGAAACTTTGTGGCATACACACATAATCATAGAGAATCATTTCTTATTAGTGAAGACTCATTTCCAAGACTATCTTAGTGGACAAAGTCCATTTCTGAACCGAGTTCGCTCCCCGTTTCAGTACTGTTTCACTGAACCGGTATAACCTACCATTCCAGCCATGTCTTTCTCATGAGATATAGAATCTTTACCCAATGCATTGGAGGGAGATATAGGTCCCACCCATCTCATAATGATACCATTCTTATGTGTTCCGCAAAATAAAAAATCATACATCATTGCATAACCCATGTAATAAAAATGGGATTCTTAAACAACATGACATCATAAAACAATTCATATAAGATAACGGAATTCATAAAAATAATTCCATCACAACATAATCAAATAAATGTAATAATAGGTATAGAAACAGAACCCCATATTATCTTAGATGGAAAATAATTTTGATAAAACACTTGAACTCCATTCTTGAGGAAAATATCCTTTCTACTTCAAAAACAATTTTCCTTTCTTAACATGTCATTCAATTCTAAACTAAAACAAGTTGATTAAAAATAAACTTGAAAACTTTTAAGGGAATCTTCTTTGAAATAATGTTTTAAAAATCCATTCATGTCGTATAAGTTAAAAGAAAATATTCTTTTCGTTCTTTTGTCAGAAAAGTCAAAAAGTGCCTCGTACGAAAAATGACAAAGGATTCCTTTCATATCATTTAATAAAAACTCACCGAAGGGTAAAATTGGATATAAACTATTTTAGAAGGATATAAATATTATATATTGAGGAAACATGGATGTGGATGATAAAATACACCCCAGTAAATTCCAAAGTATAAATAATCTCGGATAAAAATGAGATTGTGATATTTCCCTTACCTTAGGTCCAATTTGCTTCGTAAGTGTTCGAACCTCCTGTATAATGATTTAAATAATGTCATTGAATTATTTCAGAATCATACTCATTGTTATGATATCATATATGGTTCACTTATGACTTTATATTACCCGTTATTTTGTACATTCCATGGTAAAGAGTGTTTTGGGTAAAATTGTTTCATTTGTCGTCCGTGTTTTGACTTTTAATTATTCATATGATTACTTAGATCATAATTACTTAATTCCAGAATATAAAACATGATTTATATATAATATATATTCAGAATATACATATATATAATAAATCAGTAAATGGAAAGAAATACACCGTTCATGGAGACAGTAGGCCATACGTACGCATGAACGCTGTTTTCGTTTCCTTATTGAGTTGAATGGAATTAAGTAGATGACATACATATATATATATACACATAAATACATTATAATTATTATGTCATATATTTCATGATTACTTATTATATATACTTTATAATCATTCATGAATGGTTAACGTGGAGAATGAATCTCATCACGTCGTAGAGACGGTAGTCCGTACGTACGCACGAGTGATGATATCGTTATCATGATCGTGGAACTATATTGGAGTGTATGTATACTATTTCAGAACTTTAAAATAATCATATATAGTTATTATTTACACCATTATACCCATCCAAGTAAGGTGGTGGTGGAAAATAGATTTCACCACGGCGTGGAGACGGTATTCCGTACGTACGCACGCGCGGTGATTTCATTTTCCATAAGATGGATAGATGGTGAAATAGGGTTTTTTCATAATTATAATAACATATCAGAATATGATTGATACTGATGTTATTACTTCATAATGAAAAAACCTAAGAAGAAGAAGTGGAAGAAGAAATAAAGGTGAAAGAATCGGTAACGGAAATTACCTCTTCTTTGAAGCGCCTCTTTGAGACCACCTCTTAGGGCACTAAAATTGGTCTTTGAGGAAGACCAGAACCTCTAGGATGTTTCTAGGGAAGTGTAGAAGAGAATTTGACAGAGGTTGGCCGAGCTTGAAGGCTAAAAGTGTTGTGAGGAAGAGAGGGAGGGGGTGCCTTTTTATAAAGGAGGAGAGGGGCACCTTTGGAATAACTAAAAATATTATTTTATTATAAAGCCAAATTCGGTTATAAATAGCTCAAAAATAATTTATTTCGAAGCTAATGTGGGGATGGGTCGAAAGAATCTCATCCAATAGAATTTATACAAGTTTAGGTTCCTATTTTAACCTTATCATTTATATTTAACTTTAAGATAGATAATTTTACTTTTACCATGTATTCTTGTTTTCTTACACTATAAGGTTAATAAACATACTATATCAAGCCAAAAAAACCCCAATTTGTTTATTATTAATATATATATCCTTATCTAAGTCATTTGGCCGAACCTTAGATTTTTAGGAATAAAATAACAATTAATAATATAATATTTGTTTTAAAAACTATTTTATGTCAATTTTGACACTATTTAGTAATTGATTTTTGTGAAAATCATAACAGAATTATTAGTTCTAAATAAGTCAATTATATCAATACTAACATGTCATATTAACCTATAAAATTAGTGTAATTCATAAAAATTCTCAAATTACATTTATTTGGGTATTTATGACATCAATTATGTCAATATTTCATTAATAAGATAATTACTGCATCATCTTTGTGTCATAAATAAATTAAATTATTTAATGTCTAAAAATTACAAATAAAATACCATTATGTAGAAAATATTTGTATCTTTATAATTAGTATTTATAGTCGAATTTATCTTATATATAACCTCATATTAAAAATGATTTACTTATTAAACTTTGATTTTAACTATTTTAACCCTTCTTTAAATAAATTAATAATAAATGTTCTAATCTAATCCAAGTGGGCCTAAATGATAATATTTTATTCCTAAGGTTGTTTTTGGTCGAATTAAACTTATCCAATAGAATTAGGACATGTGTTAGGGTAATAATAATATCATTTTTACCCTTAATTACCCTATTTGCTTTTAACCGTGGTAAAAAAAGTAAAAAGTTACTATTCACCAAAAATTATTTTATCTCATTGAACCACATTTTACTTACTGACATCAACCGTGTCTCTAGGATTTTTTAAATTCCACTCATTGAAGCGGTAAAATTATGTTTTATGAAAAATTCATTTTTTTACTACCACTTAGTGGTTTCACTATTCATCAAAAAATGAAAGTTTCCAGAAAAATACCAAAAATTAGGCCTAAGATATATTCGATATTATGAACTCAAAAATGATGTCTATTTTACCAAATTCAAAACATATCAGTTTCATTTATTAATTTAAAAATTAATTCCCATCGTCAAAACAAATAGCGTGTTTTTAAGAGATAATAACTATCAAAAGATTGTCACTTGTTTATAACTGGTTTAAATGTGAAATTACATCCAATGACCAACATTGTATTAAATTGTAAAAATATATTATAAATATACTTTAAAATCACTCAAATTAATAATTTATCACTATTAATTATTTCGATTAAAAAAGTTTTTTTTAATTAAAATTTAGTAATTTTCACTATTCATCAGAAAATGAAAGTTATCCGAAAAGTACCAAAATTTCACCCTAAGATAATTTCGATATTACGAATCCAAAAATGAAGTCAATTTTGAAAAATAAAATTTACAAAATTTCAAAAAGTGGTTATTACTATTCATAACGACTAGTTTTAATAATATTTTAATAACATATCGTTGTTTAGTGAAACTCGGTATTGCGTACTACACACGCTATAGAGGAAGGTCGCGATTGCGTGTAATGCAAGGCAAGTCAAGGATTCATGTTGTGTAAGCTCATTTTGGTGTAGCGTACAACACAAGACATTAATGAAATTAAAAAGAATATTTTTCATAAAATCTTGGGGTGTTACATTCTACCCCCCTTAAAATGAATTTCGCCCTCAAAATTCATCGGGGTTATAAATGGTTTACTACTCAAAAGTTTCTTTAATAGAAATACAAATTGTAAAAAAGAATACCAAAACCAATCTTTAAAAACAAAAGTATTAAACGTAACGGTTACCCAAATAAACTAATCACTGGGTTTCCACAAAGGATAAAATATGGATATGGAAGAGAAATCTAACCATCATGTTATGATGGCGAGTGGTAGAGAACATGGCTATGGAAAATCCAGAAATCACAAAGCCATAAATTTGTGACGATCTAAGGTACCATCTGATTCATTAGATATAAGATCACTAGGACAACATTTTTGGTTTTCAAGGTCGTTTCCCTAAAGTTGATGAAATTGGAATTAGAAGAAATACTTTCGTGATTTCGGTATAGTCTCACCGTTGGTCGTTCTTTAGACAATTTCCACTTCATCTCTTAAAAAAATAAAGTTGAATTTTTCATTCGTGACGTGTTAACAGATCATGTGATAGAATGATGGGTCATTCCATCTGTCTCAAACAAAAGGTTAGAAAAGTTAAAAAATACATTAGTCCATCTATAGTGAGATTGATAATATATGGTTCCTAAAATGGACTTATACATCATATATCACACTGATTAATATAATAAAACTAGTTTCTACTAAACAGGGACTTCCTGTAGGCCAGTGGTAGGCGATAAAGGCCAGTCGCACTTCGATTTTGGGTTCGATTCCCACAGCCTTGTCCGATGCGATGGGTTGTCACCCGTCCTGCAGGTTGTCCTTTTTCTAAATCTATATTACTATAACATCCCATCAATAATATCGAAAAAAATTTCTAATCTTAAACAATACTAACTTATTTCCAACATAATCCATTCCAATCTTTAGGCTTATCTAAAATACCTCGGTCCAAGATCATAGTATAAAGAAAATGATTACTTGAAATGTCACATAACAATCACGTGAATACCATAATTTATCCCGCATATATCATAAGATATATCTTGTTGGTCAAATTACAAACATGTGAATACCTTAATCATGTATTCTCTTGAAGAATGAATACCCATTGAACCTTAGTGAAAACATGAATGCAGTTAAAAGTTAACACTTTCCACATACCAAAATCCTCAAAATTATTTACACTCAAACCATGATATCACTTAGTCCTTATATCAATCATGAGCTCATGAATACTGTCAAACCTTTCATTTTCTTATTTTCCCTTCATTATGTGCATATCATCTTTTTTTTCCAAAAATATCTCAATCACTTTCCATGGTTACCGGTACCATAAAATTATTGAAAACCATAATACACCAATACATAAATATTCTAATATTCCACGATACTATATAAAAAATTATTTTGGAATCCCATTACATAAACACTTAATCATTCCACCGCATCGTTATCAAATTCAACATCGCCAATGATGATCGCATGTGAATTCCCTTTGTCCTTTGCCTTAAGTGGTTTCTCATGTCGATCATCACTAACCCTTGGATTAGGGCATCTATTAGCATAATTCCCCATTTCCTTGCACTTGAAGCATTGAAGTGTAGTAGGTTCATTCTGTGTATCCCTTCCTTTTTTTGCATCATTAGACATCTTCCTCCCATCATTGTGGCATTCAAATGCCCGATGACCTTCCTTTCCACATTTGAAACATTTACTTGTCCCTTTAAGACAATCTCCACCATGCTTCTTTCCACACTTTGAGCATAAGGAAACATTCATCTTCTTTTCACCATTATTCTCATATTTCTCCTTTAACTCCATCTTTTGTTTCTTGTCAAAACTATGAGATGGATAAGTAAAACCAACTTCCATTTCTACCTTGATAGCACAACGAAAAATTTCTTCATAGCTACTGAAGTCTCTTATAGATAATGCCCATCGAAGATTTGGTTTTAAGCCACTGAAGAATCGATCAACTTTTCTTTCAGGTTGGATGATAAATCCAGATGCAAACCTTGCAAGCCTTATAAGATTATCTTCGTATATACCAACAGATTCATCATCATTTTTCTTTAGTTCAAGAAACTCCTTCTCCATCTTTGTTCGAAGAATATGAGGGAAGTACTTAGTGAAAAATCAGTTCTTGAACTCGTCCCATTCCATGGAATCAATTTCATCTCTTTGCCTCGTATTCTTGATAAGATTCCACCATTGATCAGCTTCACCTTCCAAACGATATACTACTAAGATGACTTTATCATGTTCAGAACATTGATGAACTGAAAATATCTTTTCAGTGGCACTGATCCATTGTTCAGTAACAAGTGGATCAGAAGACCCACTGAAAGAATGTGGACGTTGCCTCATGAAGGACTCAATAGAATATTGTTCCCTTCTCTGCTCATTTGGAAGTCCAGAATGATTCATATCTTGTGTAAGTATAGCAATAAGATTTTTCACTCCATCTCCCATAACATTTGTTTGTTCTGGAGGACAATCATTGCATTGTCCATTACATTGATCAACACGGTTCCTTCGGGTTCCAGCCATTGTCTAAAACCCAAAAATAATAGTGTGAGAGGTAAAAAACACGCTAGGGAAAACAATATAATAAAGTGGGAGTACCTTCAATATCTAAAATCTTAGGTTAAATTCTAAGATCTTTACCGTAGTTCTAGGACTATAACCTATACGTATACTTATCCTTAGGGACATCCCTAGACATACCTTAGAAATATCTCTAGGGATCTCACTAACGTTTTCGCATCCTAGTCTCAAAAGGTTGACTAAACCTTTCCTCTGATACCAACTGTAGAGACCCGAAGCCTGATGTACATGGACATTACATTAATTTTGCGGAATACTTAGTACATAACAAAAACACAAACACAAGGACCGTAATAGTTTAGTGTCTTTGGAAACTCGGAATATAATCTTCTAATCGTGGTGAAAGATCTTCAACATCTCCCATAAAGATCTTATTTTTTTTACCTAAAACCTTTCTTTATATCCCAGGGAAAAGAAAACATAAAAGGGTGAGCTCAAATGCTCAGTAAGGGTAAACAAAAGAAATATCAATCACATCATATACATGAGAACATAAATTTTGGAAATATTAACTTGAAAAAGAGATCATAATTACATAACATGGGATAAATCATAACAATGAAATGTAATCCCAATAATCATAACATAAAACATGAAACTTTGTGAAATACCCACATAATCATAGAGAATCATTTCTTATTAGTCAAGACTCATTGCCGAGACTATCTTAGTAGACAAAGTCCATTTCTGAACCGATTTTTCTCCCCGTTTCAGTCTTATTTCACTGAACCGGTATAACCTTCCATTCCAGCCATGTCTATCTCATGAGATATAAAATCTTTACCCAATGAATTTGAGGGAGATATAGGTTCCACCCATCTCATAATGATACCATTCTTATGTGTGCCACAAAATCAAAAATCATACATCATTGCATAACCCATGTAATAAAAATGGCATTCTTAAACAACATGACATCATAAAACAATTCATATAAGATAAAGGAATTCATAAAAATAATTCCATCACAACATAATCAAATAAATTTAATAATAGGGATAGAAACAGAACCCTATATTATCTTAGATGGAAAATAATTTTGATAAAACACTTGAACTCCATTCTTGAGGAAAATATCCTTTCTACTTCAAAAACAATTTTCCTTTCTTAACATGTCATTCAATTCTAAACTAAAAGTAGTTGATTAAAAATAAACTTGAAAACTTGTAAGGGAAGATTCTTTGAAATAATTTTTTAAAAATCCATTCATGTCGTATAAGTTAAAAGAAAACATTCTTTTCGTACTTTTGTCGAAAAAGTCAAAAAGTAGCTCGTAAGAAAAATGACAAAAGATTCCTTTCATTTCTTTTACTAAAAACTCACCGAAGGGTAAAATTGGACATAAAATATTGTAGAAGGATATAAATATTATATATTGAGGAAACATGGATGTGGATGATAAAATACACCCCAGTAAATTTCAATGTATAAACAATCTCGGATAAAAATGAGATTGTCATATTTCCCTTACCTTAGGTCCGATTTGCTTTATAAGTGTCCGAACCTCCTGTATAATGATTTAAATAATGTCATTGATTTATTCCATAATCATACTCATTGTTATGATATCATATATGGTTCACTTATGACTTTATATTACCCTTTCTTTTGTAAATTCCATGGTAAAGATTGTTTTGGGTAAAATTGTTTCATTTGTCGTGTGTGTTTTGACATGTAATTATTTATATGATTACTTAGATCATAATTAATTAATTCCAGAATATAAAACATGATTTATATAAAATATATATTCAGAATATACATATATATATAATAAATCAGTAAATCGAAAGAAATACACTGTTCATGGAGACGGTAGGCCGTACGTACGCATGAACAATGTTTTCGTTTCCTTATTGAGTTGAATGGAATTAAGTAGATGAAATACATATATATTTACAAATAAATAAAGTATCATTATTATTTCATATATTTCATGATTACTTATTATATATACTTTATAATCATTCATGAATGGTTAACGTGGAGAATGAATCTCATCGCGTCGTGGAGATGGTAGTCCGTACGTACGCACGCGCGATGATATCATTCTCATGATCGTGGAACTGTATTGGAGTGTATGTAAACTATTTTATAATCATATATAGTTATTATTTACACCATTATACCCATCCAAGGAAGGTGGTGGTGGAAAATAGATTTCACCACGGCGTGGAGACGATATTCCGTACATACGCACGCGCGGTGATTTCGTTTTCCATAGGATGGATAGATGGTGAAATAGGGTTGTTTCATACTTATAATAACATATCAGTATATGATTGATACTGATGTTATTACTTCATAATGAAACAACCTAAGAAGAAGAAGTTGAAGAAGAAATAAAGGTGAAAGAATCGGTAACAGAAATTACCTCTTCTTTGAAGAGCCTATTTGAGACCTCCTCTTAGGGCACTAAAATTGGTGTTTGAGGAAGACCAGAAACTCTAGGATGTTTCAAGGGAAGTGTAGAAGATAATTTTACAGAGGTTGGACGAGCTTGAAGGCTCAATGTGGTGTGAGGAAGAGAGGGAGGGGGTGCCTTTTTATAAGGGAGGAGAGGGGCACCTTTGGAATAACAAAAAATATTATTTTATTATAAAGCCAAATTCGGTTTTAAATATCTCCAAATTGATTTATTTCAAAGATAAGGTGGGTATTGGTCGAAATATTCCCATACAATAGAATTTAGACAAGTTTAGGTTCCTATTTTAACCTTATCATTTATATTTAACTTTAAGTTAGATAATTTTACTTTTACCGTGTCTTCTTGTTTTCTTACACTATAAGGTTAATAAACTTACTATATCAAGCCAAACTAACCCCAAGTTGTTTATTATTAATATATATATATTTATCTAAGTCATTTGGCCGATAAGTATATTTTTAGGAATAAAATAACAATTAATAATATAATATTTGTTTTAAAAACTATTTTATGCCAATTTTGACACTATTTAGTAATTGATTTTTGTGAAAATCATAATAGAATTATTAGTTCTAAAAAAGTTAATTATATCAATACTAACATGTCATATTAACCTAGAAAATTAGTGGAATTCATAAAAAGTCTCAAATTACATTTATTTGGGTATTTATAACATCAATTATGTCAATATTTCATTAATAAGATAATTACTGCATCATCTTTGTGTCATAATAAATTAAATTATTTAATGTCTAAAAATTACAAATAAAATACCGTTATGTGGGAAATATTTTTAGATTTCTAATGAGTATTTATAGTCGAATTTATCTTATGTATAACCCTATATTAAAAATGATTTACTTATTAAACTTTGATTTTAACTATTTTAACCCTTTTTTAAATAAATTAATAATCAATGTTCTAATCTAATCCAAGTGGGCCTAAATGATCATATTTTATTTCCTAAGATTGTTTTTGGTCGAATTACACTTATCCAATAGAATTATGACATGTGTTAGGGTAATAATAATATCATTTTTACCCTTAATTACCCTATTTACTTTTAACCGTGGTAAACAAAAGTAAAAAGTTACTATTCACCAAAAATTATTTTCATCTCATTGAACCACATTTTACTTACTGACATCAACCGTGTCGCTCGGATTTTTGAAATTCCACTCACTGAAGCGGTAAAATTAAGTTTTATGAAAAATTCATTTTTTTACTACCACTTAGTGGTCTCACTATTCATCAAAAAATGAAAGTTTCCAGAAAAATACCAAAAATGAGGTCTAAGCTATATTTGATATTATGAACTAAAAAATGATGTATATTTTACCAAATTCAAAACATATCATTTTCATTTATTAATTTAAAAATTAATTCCCGTCGTCAAAACAAATAGCGTGTTCTTAAGAGATAATAACTATCAAAAGATTGACACTTGTTTATAACTGGTTTAAATGTGAAATTACATCCAATGACCAACATTGTATTAAATTGTAAAAATATATTCTAAATATACATTAAAACCACTCAAATTAATAATTTATCACTATTAATTATTTCGATTAAAAAAGTTGTTTTTAATTAAAATTTAGTAATTTTCACTATTCATCAGAAAATGAAAGTTATCCGAAAAGTACCAAAATTTCACCCTAAGCTAATTTCGATATTAAGAATCCAAAAATGAAGTCCATTTTGAAAAATAAATTTTACAAAATTTCAAAAAGTGGTTATTACTATTCATAACGGCTAGTTTTAATAATATTTTAATAGCATATCGTTGTTTAGTGAAACTCGGTATTGCGTACTACACACGCTATCGAGGAAGGTCACAATTGCATGTAATGCAAGGCAAGTCAATGATGCGTGTTGTGCAAGCTCCTTTTGGTGTAGCATACAACACAAGACAATAATGAAATTAAAAAGAATATTTTTCATAAAATCTTGGGGTGTTACATACATGGGGTTCCCATGTTGACCCATGGATTGTCTTGGTCAGACATGACACATACAATGAGGGTAGAACATGTTTCTAGGTCATTTCATATTATTAAAACATTATTTTTACCTTAAATTACACTAATTACCTCTAATCACGATTAATAAACTTACAAGTTACTATTCACCAAAAAATTATTTTAATCCCATTGAACCACATTTTACTTATTAATTACAACCATGTATGTTGGATTTTTGAAATTCAAATCACATAAGTGGTAAAGTTTCATTTAAACGAAAAATCAGTTTCTTTAACTACCACTTAGTGGTTTCACTATACATCAAAAATTGAAGTTTTTCAGAAAATTACCAAAAATTAACCCTTGGCTATATTTGATATTCCAAAATCAAAAATGATGTATATTTTACAAAATTCAAAACATATAAGTTACATTAATTAATTTAATAATTAATTCCCGCTGTCAGAGCAAATAACGTGTTTTTATGAAACAATAAGTATCAAAAGATTGACACTAGTTTAAGTCCAATTTCAAGATGAAATTAATTCCAACAACCACTATTTGATTAAATGGTAAAAATATATTCTAATTTCACTTTGAAACCAATTCAAAATATAATCTAATCATATAAATAAATTAGATTAAAAAAAGGTTTTGAATAAAAATACAACATTTTTCACTATTCATTAAAAAAATGAACATTATCGGAAAAATACCAAAAAATTTCACAAAGTAAATTTTGATGTCCCGATTCTAAAAAGGAATTTTATTTTGTCAAATATAACACATAAAATTGTCAAAAAGTGGATTTAAAGGAGGTTCATCATCAAAAGGTGGTTAATCGACCTTTTAAAGAATATTAGAATGTTTACGCTTAAAATTGGATTCATTCGCATTTTTAATCCTCTAACATTTATTGTAAAAATTAAAAATATTTGACAAAAATATATAATCATTTTTTAGTTAGTTCTGTTCATTCCCGCCATTACAACGGCTAGGCATTAACTACAACTTAAAATAATTTTATTTTATTATTAGAGTGCAATGTAAGATTTCCAAGAAACTCGTTGTTGCATATTGGGTACGCCATCGAGCATAGCGTCCCCTTTAAAGTTATATTAATATATAATTCAAAAATATGGATAAATGTAAAAATTTCATATTCTTTATTTACCTGGGGTGTTACATCCTTCCCCCCTTTTGGGAATTGCGTCCTCGCAATTTTAAAATTGGGCTTGGAAACTTCCTTGGAAATCCCACATCGGAACAAGAGTCAGTAAAACTATTACTTTAAAATAAAGAAAAAGAAATACAAAGGTCACCCGAGATAACCCATACTAGGATTCCGAGTATGAAAATATGGATATGGAGGAGAAATCAAAGGTTTATTTCCTGATGGAGAGTGATAGTAAACATATTTAGGAGAAAGTTAACCACAAGAAAATCACAGACTTGTTGTGGGTTAAACGGTATTCGATTCCCCAGTAGGAAAAGTTAACAAACAACATTTTTGTTTTAAGTTACACTTCATTGAAGAATTTATTTTTGAGATTAACTAAATCATAATTAAACATACTTACTTGTCATGTAGACTTTCAACTTTTACTAGATTCCTTAATCAAATTCATATTTTCTCCAAAAGACGAGTTTTTAGGAAGACATGTTCGCATTAAGAGTACGATAATCAACTTCTTGAGAATCACCTAATCCAAAAAGGGAACAATATATTTCCCATGTCTTTAGACAAAATCCAAAATCAAAATTGTTAGTATGAGATCAGATAATCCACAAAAGTATAATCCATTATAAAAAGAAAATATATTCTTAATCTCCAAAATTTGTCCAAAAAAAACCCAAAGTTCAACGAAGACCATTCGATAAACAATTGTTCCATAATATTCTTCAATGTAAAACAAACTAATATTGAAACCCAAATATTTGAAGGATTTAATCACATAGTCTTCCAAGGTACAAATTAACTTTTATCTCCAAATAACATCAGTTGCTCTTAAATTCTCATATTGAAAAGTAATTAACCTAATCACATATCCTCGATGATAGGTTAATAATTTCCATAGATAACCCAAAATATACTTACTCTTGATTCCTAAAATCATCTAACTAAAAATAATTAGTCAAACTAACCAGGGACTTCACGTAGTCCAGTGGTAGGCGATAAATACCAGTCACACATTGGTTGTGGGTTCGATTCCCGCAGCTTTTTCCGACGCGATGGGTTGTCAGATGGTCTGTGTGTTGTCCTTTTTCCAAAACTATATAATTCTTAAAACATTCCCCAAAACGAGATAAAATATCCAAAAATAATCATAACATAATTTAACCTCAATTTTTTTCTCATTCCTTTCACTTTCCATCATAACATATAGTAACCCATAATTACCTCAAAAGTAAGGATCATATAAACCCAAATGGTTCTTTATAACTATGTACACACAAGAATAGATAACTATTCCTTGAATAAAATGTTCATATATCAAACATCAGGGTTACACATACTATAAAAAAGTCTTCTAATGTAACCCTATCATCAAAAGAGACTTAATACTCTTAAGAATTTCACCATAACTCTTGAAGCCCTTATATGTTTACTTATTACTCATTCAACATTCTTCATGATCCATTAACCATTCCTCTCCAACTTATTCTAAAATACTTCTTTCCTACAAACAAAATCATGAATCATATCCCAAGATTCCAAAATATGAAAACAAAAGTTAAGAAATAATCCATACCTTTGACTGGTCATTTTTAGTTTCTTCATCCTCAATCGGAATGGAATTAGGTATTGGTAAACGTATATTTTTATGATCTTGGTGATCCCATTCCCAAGACTACTTCATAGGACACGTGTTTTCATAATGACCATGTACACCACATTTAAAACATTCAATTGATCCCTCAGAAATAACTTCTTTCCCTTTCCTCGAGTCAACTGGATGCTTCCTTTTTTCATGGTAGGTTCTTGCTTTATGACCTTCATTTCAACATCTATATTATATTTCCGTCCCTTTGAAACATTTTCCTAGGTGTTTCTTTCCACATCTTTGACACATAGGTTTTTGAACAGACTTACCTTTAGGATTATTACCTGTAGTTCCGTAGGGATTTATTTCTCGCATATATGATGCCTTATAGAAATAACCAATGTTTAGGTGGTCAATCATGACTCTAGATAGTTGGTTGAGGATAAACACAAGAGTTCTCATTGAAGCTCCCATATCATTCAGTTGCTCACTCAGAAAACTGTCACAGTTTCCTTCACATCCAATGTTACTTTGGTGCCTGCTAGATCCAGCCATTTACTAAAATCAAAAAGGTCAGTGTGAGTATATCAACAAAACCATCATGTACTAATGAGGAAGACAAACAATAAGATATACTTAATCATTCACTTTATCTAAAACTAGGACTCTTTCTGAAATCCTAACCATTATGGTAATGTCACTTATGCTTAGAGAATACCCTAACCTCTAAAGTTATCTAAACCAACCTCTGATACCAACTATAAGGCCCTGACCTTAAACATTACTTAATCATGAATTAAACGAATAATTCACATAGAGGATCTTTTCAGGTTTAGAGTTTTAGAGAATTAGGACATAACTATTACATCTCAAAAGATTACATAGTAGAAACTTCTACTAAGTTTCCATAAAATAAAAAAAAAACTTAAAAAGAAACATGTCTAGTTCAATGTTTTAGATAGAATGTCTTTCCTTGGTCCCATCCTTGACCATATTGATCTTTAAGTCCTATGGAAAACATTTCAAGAACTTGGTATGAGCATAAAAAGCCCAGTAAAGGATACACAAAGAAGGAAAACTGTTAGTTTTTCAAAACAACAAGTAAACCATGAATACTTTACCAAAGTAATACTTTTCACCTTTATAAAGTAGTAAAAACCCTTCACTGAATAAAAGACCATTACTTACCCTTTTGTAACCAAAAGATGTACATAAAACCCATATAAAGAACACATAACATATAAAGGTAACTTGGAACATAAACATACTTAAATGGAATAACCATACGGTCGACTTCCACAAATACTTAATGGAATAGCCATACGACCGACTTCCCTACCCAATGCATTGGAGGTTATAACATAACCACCCGTCCTAGTATTCACGACACCACCCGTCATATGGTTTATCACGTAACCACCATTAAAATGTCCAAGTACCATCATTACACATAAAATATTGAAAATATAAACATTTCAATAACAACATTTCATTTGCAATCACAATAAGTAATTCCAAGCTATTGAATTAAGCAATCCATTTTCAAAAACCATTTAAAAGAGATTTTTGAATCAAAGTGTCCCATACCACTTTGAAGCTTTTAATGGTATTATAATTTTAAAACATTAATGTCCATATAAATAAATACTGAAAACCATTTTGAAAACATGGACATTAAAGATAAAGATGTAGAATAATGAATCTTTAAAACATTTAAAATGATATTTTTGTTAAAGAGTTTTTAAAAAAATTAGAGACTCTTGAATACAAATAATTACGGAATAACGTGTAATCCGAGATTTATAATATCATGAGAATAAAGGGATTCATGATATAATATGTCAAAGGGCAATATACAGACAATATAAGAGTGAATTGGTGCATAACAACAATGAAGTCTCAATGGAAATGTAAATTGAGATGAAATCCATTATAAAGATGGTATCCTTAAATTAAGTATAAATCTATCACATAATTATGTGTGAGAAATATAAATACACCCAATATAAGTGTATATCAAGTGTGAAAAAATCAGAGGTCATTCACACATAATCTTGGAAAAACAAAACTAATGACATAGATATTTAACTCAATGAAATGAGATTGAGTTATGATTTCCCACACAAGTTTGTAAGAATTTATCAATGAGATGATTATGTGTAGAAATAATATATCCAAAAAAAGGTTTTTGGAACTTACAACATAGATATTCCACACATAATCTTGGAATAATAAAATCAAGAAGTAGTGGTTTAACCCAAAAAATTGAAAGTGGGTTAAGAAGTTCCCTTACAGAAATCCGACAGCCTAACGACGTCACTATAAAATTCAGAAAATGAGTTGATGAGAGAGAAAATGGTATCTCATTACTTGGACATAAAATTTACATAAATAAGGATATATAAGAACATATCCCAACATAATATTATGTGAATTAAAAGACATAACAAAATAAGTCTTTTAAAAAGAGGAGGGTGAAAGATCCCCTTAACGAGTTGGGTAACTTTCGAAATGTACACCCCATGGAAGAAGGGTCATACAATGAAGATGTAAATAACCATAAATGAAATTATAGTACACAAAGTTTATAACAATGGGAAGTACATACACCAATCAAATGAAATAGTGGCAAATGTAGCATTAATGTCACGGGAATAATAGTGAGATGAAAAATCCCCTACGAAAACTCGGCCGCCTAACAGCGCCACTTAAAACATCAAAAATGGATTGATGAGATAAAATAGGGTATCTCATCATATTAACATAATATTTATAGTAAGAGTAATATAAAATAACATCCCAATCATAATAAATATGAGCTTAAAATAAATGACATAAAAGAGTGCACTTAAAAAGAAAGAGAGGGGTATGATCCCTTACCTTGGGTCCGACTTGACTCGATCGTTCTTTAACGTCCTGAATAATAAACTTGAGTTAATTTCTAATTTCTTAATAACCTTTTTCAAGTTCATTATTCCTTTTATATCACTTATTTCCATGTTATAAACATTATGTAATCGTTTAAGTTAATAATGGTTGTTTTGTCGATATTTGGTTCTTAAGCCGAAAGTGGACTTCTTACAATTACATGTTGTTCGTGTGGTCAAAGGTTCATTATATCCAAAATGATATCCATGATGTTGATATCATATATATCATACATATACATAATATACATGTATTTATAATATTACATAATCATTTAGAGGTAATAAATGAAATGCACCATTCATGGAGACGGTAGGCCGTACGTACGCATGAACGCTACTTTCATTTCTTTGTCATATTAATGAAATTAAAAATGATTGAGAGAGAGAGAGAGATATATATATATTATAATTCCAGTATAATATATATGTTATATAGGTCACATATTTTAATTAATTTAATTCTTTATACATTCCATGTATTGCATGAACTAGTCACATCACTTGAGGGGGGCGGTAGTCCACACTTCCTCATATGAAATTATCGTATTTGCACAACATGAAAAGCATAAAGGCATGATTTAAATATAAAATTCAGAAGCATATAGAAAACATAAATACCATATAAATCATATATAAAATATAGTGAAATCATAATGGCCACCATGAAAGGTGTTAAGAGGAGATTGAACAATCATCGTTTCGTGAGGCAGAAATTCTCCATCCACAGAAACAGTATGTTCTTTAACCATTAGACGAATGTGTGTGTAAGTATAGCTCGAATCCTTCACATAACAACATCATAGTATATTTAAGATACTGGTGTTGATACAAAATAAAGGAATAAAAAGATATTAGGGGTTTGGAGAAGCAAAATAAAACAGAAGAACACAAGGGAAGACATTACCTTTAAATCAGGTAACTATTTTTTATTTGAGCTCAAAGGCTTCCTTAGAAAGGATTATGCCCAAAGGTGAGGCTTCAATGATGAATAGAGGTATGTGGAGAGATGAAATGGGTAGGGGTTGGCCAAGAAAAAGGCTTTAGAGGTGTGGGTAAGGTGGTAGAGGTGGGGGCCTTTTATAAGAGGAGAGGAGGGGCACTCTTGGGAAGTTATAAAATATTACTTTATTATATAATTATTTTCTGATTTTAAAGGTCCCAAAAGGATATATTTAGATGATAAGGTGATAAGGTTTAGAAATCCACCCATACAATAGGGTTTTGACAAGTGTAGGGCTTATATTGTACATTATATTTTCATTTTATTTAAATCGTTAAATAATGAGGTAATCACTGCATCATCATGGTGTCATAAATAATTTAATTTATTTAGTGTCTAAAAATTATAAAAAAAAATTAAATAATGTAGGAAATATTTTTAGATTTATAATGAATATTTATAGTCAAAAATATGTCTTGTATAACCCCATGAAAAAATTGTTTTAGTAAAAAAACACATGTTTGTGACATTTTAACTTTAAATTTAAATAAAAAGGTATTAATGTCATTTTCCTACCAAAGTGGCTCCGTGGGGTCCCCAAGTTGACCCATGGATTGTCTTGGTCGGCCATGACACATCCAATGAGGGTAGGACATGTGTCTAGGTCATTTCATATTATTAAAACATTATTTTTACCTTAAATTACACTAATTACCCCTAATCGCGATTAATAAACATAGAAGTTACTATTCACCAAAAAATTATTTTAATCCCATTGAACCAAAATTTACTTCTTAATGACAAACATGTATGTCGGATTTTTTAAATTCAAATCACAGAACTGGTAAAGTTTCATTTAAACGAAAAACCAGTTTCTTTAACTACCACTTAGTGGTTTCACTATACATCAAAAATTGAAGTTTTTAAGAAAATTACCAAAAATTCACCCTAGGCTATATTTGATATTCCGAATTCAAAAATGATGTCTATTTTAAAAAATTAAAAACATATAAGTTACATTAATTAATTTAATAATTAATTCCCGCTGTCAGAGCAAATAGCGTGTTTTATGAAACTATAAGTATCAAAAGATTGACACTAGTTTAAGTCCAATTTCAAGTTGAAATTAATTCCAACGACCACTATTGGATTAAATGGTAAAAATATATTCTAATTTCACATTGAAACTAAATCAAAAGATAATCTAATAATATAAATAAATTAGATTAAAAATAGGTTTTGAATTAAAATACAACATTTTTCACTATTCATTAAAAAAATGAACATTATCGGAAAAATACCAAAAATTTACACAAAGTAAATTTTGATGTCCCGATTTTAAAGAAGAATTTTATTTTGTCAAATATAACACATAAAATTGTCAAAAAGTGTATTTAAAGGAGGTTCGTCATCAAAAGGTGGTTAATCGACCTTTTAAAGAATATTAGAATGTTTACGCTTAAAATTGGATTAATTCGCATTTTTAATCCTGTAACATTTATTGTAAAAAGTAAAAATATTTGAAAAACATATATAATCATTTTGTAGTTAGTTCTGTTCATTCATGCCATTACAACGGCTAGGCGTTAACTACAATTTAAAATAATATTATTTTATTATTAGAGTGCAACGTAAGATTCCCAAGAAACTCATTGTTGCGTATTGGGTACGCCATCGAGCATAGCGCCCCCTTTAAAGTTATATTAATATTTTATTCACAAATATGGATAAATGTGAAAATTTCATATTATTTATTTACTTGGCGTGTTACAATAGTTATGATTGAGAATCTTTAGTTGGTATCAATGCCAATATATAAAGTATGTGTTTATGGAACCCGACTTGGGAGTATGGGTCCAGGGCACCAAAATTGGTATCAAATTAGTGTTTAGATAAATTTGGTTATTAGGATGTTTTTTAAGGATAATTTAAGTGATCATATATTAATATTGATCACAATTTAAAAGGAATAGAAAACCATTTGGGATAGAATAAGATTTTATTTTAAGGAAATAATGAACATTATATTTGGGGATTAGGATAAGATAACTTTAGTGATAATCGTCAGAATAATTCTAAGTATAAGATGACATCATGAAGTTTTAGTGAAGTCTTTAGTATGTTGTTTTCCTATAAATTACATCCTTTTATGGATACTAAAAAGTAAAATCGGCCATAAAAAAATGAATCTTGGGGTAATCACCTTGAAAAATACGGAGTGATCATTAAATCAATCTTCACTCTGGTTCATGTTGAATCGATGTAAGACTATACACCTGGATTAAAACTCTTAGGCGATATTATTTGGTTTATCATGTGATCTTTATGAACCACTATGAATGATTTATTTACTAGTTAACTTAATGTATTTGGTTTAGAAGTACGAGAAAACCCAAACAAAGAGTAACTTTTGCTAAACATAGAAACACATAGGTTGAACTATTGGTGATATTGGTTATAATAAAATAACTATAGGATAACATTATAGTGTGATAAAGTTGGATATATTGTTGTTAATTTTTTTATAATTATCTTATTATGTCAATTATTAACCACTTATATTAACCCCTTTTGGTTTTAACAATGGATAGAGCTAGCATGAACCAAGTTAACAATGGTTATGAGGGAAATGCAGTGACTGTATCAAACATATAACCGTAAAAATGTGAGATTGATTGAGATATATAGTGATTATTCCAAACCAAATATCATTAAATATCATTAAATATATGAACATATTTGAAATCTTGAACACAAAAAATAAGATATGGAATGAGTCTTAAGGAAGTTCAGGGGATGAAGATGAAGAAGGAAACAAGATTAAATTTCCTTAATGTCAAATATATGTAAAGAAAATTGAGGGGAATTTCATTAATTAGATATGTAGATTCTATTATTGTATAGTTTAAGTCTACTAAACTCACAGATTTCAGGTAAAGATAGAAGGTACAAAAATATATTGGTTGGATTACAAGGGTGTTGGGAATTACGCAAATCAATTTCCAAATCCAAGGGAAAATGAGGGAAATAGTCCCCAACAAGAACGATAATAAGGAAAAATATATTCATCTAATACTAATTTAGTAGATATTTACTTTTATCTATAGATGTTTTATGTATTATTTCATGAAAGGTCTCACTAACTATTGTATATTAATTCAAAGATAAAAATACTGGATGGTATGATTATTATCAAATCATTTAAAGGTTTTATGAAGTTATTTATTATAGACCTAGATCTTATTCACATAGTGTAATTATATGGGAGATTAATAATGGAATATATTCCTTTATAAAGGGATTATAACTATTTTTTATATAGATAAACCTCAATACACATAGTAAATAAACCCATGATCATATAGTTGTGTATGTTTAATTATGTTTTCTCTAAATAAATTACTCCAATGTTACAAGTCAAATTGTGAGGATGCAATTTATTTTATGGGGGAAAATTTAACATCTCAAGATTTTAATATATGATTAACATTAAATAGGTCAGCGTGTTCTAAAAATTTCTCCACATGAAACAACCAACTTACAAGAAATCGTTATACATTTAGATAAAATTTAAATATTTAATTATGACCACCCAAACCTAGCCATTAAATTAGATGGAATGAAGGATTAACCAATTTTTTAAATATTTATATAATGAAAATAAAGGATACTTTTAATAAAAATGAAACTTAATTGATATAGCTAAAATAATGTATAATATCACATTAGTCTTAAAAATTTATTTTTCTAAAAATTTCCCTTTTATGTAATATGAATTTCAATTTCAAGAATAATATGACCAATTTATGGTAAAATAAATTGATATAAATAATATATTAGTACTAATTAAATTGGTAAATAATAGGAAATATGAATGAGAATGGTTAATATTATAAAAAACTTATTTTTTATATAAAATAGTTTTTCACTGTATTTTGGGATATTATTTAAATTTCAAATAAAAAAATTCTGAATTTTAATTTTATAAATTATAATTCATTTTTGAAAATATAATTTCAATATATTATGAAGATTATTTTTTCGTAATTTTATAAAATGATTTATTTTAAAGTGAAAAGTGAAATATACTACTATTATAAAAACCATAATTTAATGACATTATTTTTTTTGTAAGTATATCAAAGAAATTTTTGAAAACATTTTATTCACAGAATATATATTCTCTAAGTGAAATTATAAATATAAAAATTTTGATTTTATTTTAAAAACCCATATCTTATTTTTTAGAAATTAAGTAATGTTTTTCGCAAGAAATTGTTTATAATACGTTATATAGTTATTAGTTTAAAATTAATTTTTATCACTTTTAGAAAAAAAATAAAGTAAATAGACTTAAAATTTGGAATAATTAGGTAAAAAATATGTAATAATGATAATTTTATTTTTATACATAAAGGATAAATTAGTTAAGTAAAAACTAGTTACCATAGTAAGAGTAAACTATGGTTAAAAAGGGTTTAACTAAGAGGGAAATACCAAAAAAATGTTTAAATAATTTGTGGGAATGGGTGGTTGAGGCATAGATCGACCTTATATCCCTCCATTATTTCCCAATTTTTGATATACTTTACTTTAGAGTGACTTCTCATTATTAATTTTTTTTGATATTTTCAAAAAATGTGACACCTTTTCACTTATAAAAGGGTCACTCCTCTTGCCACTTTCCCTCACAACAAAACCTATTTACCTAACCCCAAACTCTACCCAAAACTCCCCTAAAAATTCCTGTCCTCATTCAAGTGGGTTTTTAATCTAAAAATACCATACCTTAAAGGCTAAATCCTTTTTTCAAAGAAGATAATCCAAGTTGTGAGGTATAAATTATAAATATCTCTTTTCTCATTTCTTTTTATTTATGTGAACTTATTCTGCCTCAAATTAGATTACAAAAAGTTAAATTATAACATAAATATCATTATTATAATATTTTGTTATTATAATTATCTTATAAACATTAACCACCTTTCCATTTTCTATTCATAAAAATGACATTGTCATTTGTGTGTTTTTCAGATTACCGCCTTTATAACACAACATGTTTCATTTTACCTCAACTCCTTTCAGGTGTGGTTTTAATAGGGAATTTAATATATAAATATGATATTTATACCCAATTTTATATTATTTAATGATAATTCATATCACTCCCTTTTTCTCCCATTTTATGAAACAAAATCACCCCCATGTGTAAGTGTAAACTACCACCACCATGAAACGGTGAATTCCACTTTTCATGACTACCTTTCATAGATGGTCCTAATAATGGTTTTAATGGATAAATATAATTTTTAAGGCATCATTACGGTTTTTATAATTATCAATTAAATAACCTAGGGTGACCCAATATTTTCATATATAAATATTTCATCTTTTTAGATAGATATTCAATACATCTAATAACATTACATGCCTTAGAACCGTAATGGTTTAGTGTTCATGGAGGCCAGATATATAAACATATTATTTAGATACAATATTTATCATTTATCATAATATTATTCTCATATTATACCCTTCGTGATATAACCTACTTAAAACCTTTCTTTATAACCTTGGTAAAGGAAATATAATAAAGTGTGAGATGAGATGCTCAGTAAGGGTAAAAAATATATATTTTGATCAATGATCATATAAAATCATAAGATAAGAAAAAGGGTATGTGATAATGATCATAAATTAGAAAATTAAAACCCAATTTATCATGAATCATAATCATTAATCATGAAATAACTCTTTTACATTTGAAATACATGAATAATAATAGTGAGAAATCATCACTAATCATCCATGAACCACAAGTTCAAATCATAATCATAGAAATTGTCATAAAATTGTGTCATTATAATTGGAACAGAAACCTTTTCATATATCATGGTTAAAAATTTATACTGTGAAATCATAGTAAATCAGGCCTTAATACCTATTTACCATATAAAAAAAATCCGGCATCACTTCATTTTCCCCATAACTGATCAAATATCCCTACGTATTTTCTATAGTGGATCAAGAAAATCAACTAGTTATCCATAATTATATCATGATATATAAGGATTTACCCAATTTTTTAGAGGGATATATAATTATGGAACTACTCATCACATAATTAAAACCATACATATGTGTTCCACATGATCATAAAGCATCTATCACATCATTATATTATAACCCATGGAAAGGAAACGTTTTTCATAAACTTATAATCATTTAATTATATAATAAACTCTATAAAATAAATGAGTTTCATTAAAATATCATAATAACAATCATAAAACATATAAAGAAAGGATAAGTATGTAATCATTGGATAATATCCCTCATAAATAATAATTAAAATCAAAGGATGTTATCAAAGATGAAAGTTCATTTAAAAGATCACTTGAATATTTCATTAGGAAAATTATATTTCCATTTTGAAATCATTTATTTAAAACAAAATACTTATAAAATATTATGTCAATAAATTTATTATAAAATAATCATGGAAAATTGTAATGTAATCTTTAAATCATTGATCAGTCATTATGGAATTGTTTTGTTCATTCTGTGTATGTTAAAGAAATTATTCCATTCACATTTTTGGTAAATAGTCAAAAGTACCTCATCTGAAAAAACATAGGAATATTCCTTTGATTTTTTTATAAAAATACAATCATGGGTAAAAATAACTTTATACAATCATAGGATAATAATAAGATATTAATTAATTTATTTTAAAGAAAACATGGATATAACCAATGTGAAAATAAGTTTTATTGTTATTTAAAAACATTTTCTTGATCTTTTTATGTACCACATAAAGAAAAATAGTACCATTACATGAAAATTCCATGAATAAATAAAAAATAATTAAATTAAAGGGATTTATTAGATAAGGCAAATAAAATTTCCATAATGGAAATTCAATCATAAAAAATCCTGATTAAAAATTGATTGAAACATTAATCCCTTACTGCATTGGTAACTTTTGAATCATAACCCCATGAAATAATAAATTAAAAAGAAACTTTAAAGATCCTGAACATAAGGAGATTAATGATATAAATGTCAATGAGACTATATATAAACCTCCTAAAATAAGAATGTTTCATAACATAACATATGTACCAATGAATTCAATTTGAGACTATAAACCCTTACAATATTGGTAATATCTAAATCAAAATCTCATAAAGGAGAGAACCATAGATTAATTTTTAAATCACAATAATTTCATGAGAATAATAATAAAATACATTAATGGTAATAATGTACCAAAAAATAAATAAACATATTGTGAATTAGGTATGTGTCTCACAGAAATAAAAGTGATATGAGAATCTCTTACCTCAAGTCTCATCTCTCTTTGTACACATTTATACCTCCTTTTTGCTGAGATTACTTCTTTTTACTACACCTTAATCATTAAAATAATGTTATTTTGAAAATAAAAAAACATCTTGGACATCGTTAAGGAATATAGTAAGGTATTATTGTTGGGATTGGTAGAGCTATATTTCTCAAAAGGTTTGAGGAATATAGGTGAATAAGTTCCCTTTTACAAGTGAGGAGTAAGGCACTCTTGGAATTACTAAAATCACTAAATTATTATAAATTAATTTTCATGAAAAAGTGGGAAAAAATTAATATATTTATAATATAGGATGTATATTAGTTTAAATCCTGTTATATAATAAATTTTTCACCATTTTAGGTAATTATTTCACTCTTATCTCTTTGTTTTAACTCTTTATTAACACGTTTTACAATTACCAAAATATCAAGGTTTTTTTATCTTCAAGGGTCATGAATGTTACCATAATAATATAATTGATAAATAAATGAATCATGGTCAATATTTTAACCATATTACTTTTACTTAGATGAATACTGGATTTATATGATTTTAAATCATTTAATAAAATATTTATTATAAATATCATTAATGTTTTTTTGGAACTATTCATTTAGTTTGAATTAAAATCTATTAATATAATCACCAAATTAGATTATAAACCACTAAAAAATTATAAATATGGTATATTTATCTTAAAAACGTAAACTAATAATCCATCAAAATTTTATTACTTTTAATATTTTTAAAATCATTTATTTTATTTTTTAATTTCTTAAACAAATACCGTGTCAGTGTTGTGGAAGAATATAAGGTAATTATTCAATCACAAAAAATCTAAAAATAAAATAATATTATAAAAATTTTATTTTATATTTCAAATAAAAATTTATAACCAAACAAAAACTATTTTTATCCTTATGAAAAAATATTATAGATATTAAAGTTAAGAGAGTGAAATTTTATATTTATCTTTTCTTAATAATATAAAGGTCATAATCAATGAAAAAGTGAACCATGTAGCTATATTTTTCAAAATTAGATGATAATTATCAAACATGAATAATCTAATAGGATAAAGTCTAGTTTTTGAGAAATTTTAAAGCCTTATCCCATATTTTAACCATATTTTCCTATTTTACCCTTACCGAGGTGACAAATATTTAACTTGGTTACTATTCATAATGAAAAAAATAAAAGGAACCTATTTTAAAAATTTGAACCTCATGATTCTAAATAAAGTTTCATTTTTTAAGATTCAACTCCAAGAAGTTTTGGAATTCAATTTTAATATAAATGGGTAAAACGTAATGAAAAATTGTTTTTAGAAAAGTATGCTTTTTAAAACAAAAAAATGAACTTATACCACAATCATGTATAAGGATGATTCAAATGAAATTAATTAAATTATATATATAGATAAATTAGTTTTATTTTACTTTGAGAAAAAATTAAAATAATAATGGAACTTTTTAAATGAAAATTAAAGATATTTTTATAAAAATCAATATTTTCATTATTCACTAAAAAAGAAATACTTTCAGAAAAATATCAAAAATTCACCCAAAGATAAATTTTAAATTATTATTAAATAATGATAACCATTTTATCAAATAATTTTTTTTAATATTGGTAAAAATTAATTTTACAATTTGTGTGTATAAAATATTTTTTGCTAGAAAAACAACTATTTTTTCCTTCAAATGATTTTATTTTCATTTATAAATAATTGATAACCAATGATTTTATTATTTATATGTAAATAATATTTTCTAATAATTTATATAGACCTACTAATACCATCCAATCCAATGGGTAGGTGATAATATTCATATTAAATATTAATATTTCAAAAGTATAACATAGTTCGTTTAAACTCGATATGATATGTAAAATAAGCTATCAAAGAAGTTAAATTTATTTATAAGAAAATATATCATAAAATCATAGGGTGTTACATTCTAACCCAATATAATAATTTCACCTTCAATATTTCATCACTATGATATAAAAAACAAATAATAGTTCTTCCCTATCACGTCATTGGGTTCCCAAATAGCCTCTTTTAATTTATGATTTCGATACAAAACTTTGACTAGGTTAGTGGTCTTGTTTCATAGTACATTATCTCTATGATTTAGAATCTCCACTAGTTTTTCCTCATAGGAGAGATATTTAACCAGTAGTATGACCACTATGTTTAGTAAATGTGAAGGATCAAGTATGTACTTCCTCTGGAGAGATACATGGAACATATATTTAACTTGAGATAGATTCAATGGAAGTTCCAAATAATAATCTTCCATACCGATAAAAATCAATTATTTCAAAGTGTATAAGATATATAGGGATCAAATTGATGTTTTTTTCTAAATATCATAACTTTTTTCTAAGGAGATATTCATTAGAATACCTTGTCACCAACTTCAAACTCTAGATCACACCGATGATTTTCAGTATAATTTTTCCATCGACATTGAGATTCCATTATGTTCTACTGATTATCCCAAACCATATATTACATATCCCCATCATTATTATGTCTCCAGACCTTTATTTCTCTAAATTAACCACATAAAATTGGAGTTCTTAACTTCCTATATAGAGAGATTCATAAAGATCCTTATGAATGCTTTGGTGAAATATATTGTTGTAAGAAAACTAAAACATTGAAATGCTTTGATACTAACCAAATTTAAAATAAATAGAACTAAATATCAACATAAATTTTATGGTTTAAATGGTATTTTCATACCGAACATCATTATATGGATGATATGTAGTGCTAAACCTAAAATCTATATCCAAATTAAAATGAAGACATGTCGAGAACATATAGGTAAACCTCATATCCCAATCTGATAAAAATTGAGAGTGGTACTCCATACAATCTCACCACTTTATTACTATATATCCCAACAATATGATCAATGTAAAAATATTATCTGATGTTAATTAACTGCATTGAATTTGCAAGGGGGTCGGTTAAAACCCAAATAACATTATAACATTTATATTTTTGGAGAAGTTTTATGTTGAAATCCATGTTTTTGTTTTCCCATTTCTTTTATGGTATGGGTAATAGTAATAAAATCCCCTTACAATTTTGTCTCTTAGACTTAACTTTATGAAACACTAGACAATGAGATATAAACTCTACAATATCCCTTCTCATTTTATCCAACTAGAAATATTGTTTAATATTTATATAAATCTTATTACTTCCAAGATGAATTAAGAATAATGAACATTGGGATTCATCTAATTGTTAATTATTAAATTTTTATGTTAACAGGATACATAATATATATGGGAATATTTTAATTCCATAAAAATCATTGTTGAACTAAGGAATTTTGTTGAGCTTATTCTACAGTTCCACATTTTCCTTATACACATCTTTAACCCTAAAATGGATAGATGGTTGAACATTAATCTGAGAAAGATATGATTTGTATCCATTCCTTATTATTTTAAGTTATATATTATTTAATTCCATAATTATTGGGTATATTTTTATCCTCATCATAGACAAAATAGAATGGTCATTCTGACCTAGAGCATTAAGAACCTTGATTTCCTTCACTAGGTGGAAATGTATTGAGCAGTCAAAATATTTAATCAATTCCAAACATATTCTCATTTTCATATTCAATTATTTTCATGTGAATATAAACTTCATGATTTTATGATATGTATATATGTCACACCTTTCACTATAAATGTAATTTATTGATATATTTATTTCAAAAATTACTACTACCACTCCAAATTATGAGTTGTGTAATTTTTCTCTTGTATTTTCAATTATCATGTGACATATTATATCACTATATCATTCTTCCTTAGTAAAAATCCTAGCCCCTTATTTAACACATCACTATAGAACACAAAACCTTCTCCACCACATGGTTGTGTGAGAATATGTTCACTGGCCACACTTCTCTATAACTAATTTAAAATTTATTTACATTCATCTATCTATAAGAATATAACCCTATTAAGAGTTAACATAGTTAGTGGATTATAAAGATGTGAGAAATCAATCCCAAAATGTTGGTAGTATCTAGATAACCCAAAAAAACTATGGATTTCAGTTACCATGGTAGGTATTTTCAATTTCCTAATAGAATCTTCCTTTGAAGGATCCATCGATATACCCTCAATTGAGAATGTATGACCTAAGAATGAAACTTTCTGAATCCCAAATTCAAACTCGGTAAATTTATTATATAAAATTTCTTCCCTTAGGGTCTTCAGAATAATTCTCAAATTATCTTCACAATCTTAATTTTCTTTGAATATATAATAATATCATCTATAAGGACTATAAAAAACTGATCAAGGTAATCTCTAAAGAATATATTCATTAAATTCATGAAGATATCTAGGACATCAGTAAGCTAAATTGGCATTACGAAAAGTTCATAATTCCTATACCTTGTATGGTAATCTTTCTTGGGTATATCCTCCTTATTAAACCTTAACTTATGAAATCCAAAATGAATTTAAATCTTTTAAAATTATTGAGATTCTTATAATTTATCAAATAAATCAGCAATATATGGTTCTTGATTTTGATCTTGTTAAGTTCTAGATAATCAATGCAAAGACATATTTACCCATATTTATTATTAAAAAAATAATAGGTGAATCACTTGGTGACACACTAGGGTGTTGTATGAATCCCTTATCAAGTTTATTTTGGAGTTGTTTCTTCAACTATCGCAACTCAATTGTGTCTATTTTATAAGAAATATCTAAAATAGGTGTAGCACCAGGGATGAGTTCTATTCAAAACTCAACTTCACAATTTGGTGGATGACTAGGAATCTCTTATACAAATTCATAAAAAACTCAAATATAATAGGAATATTCTCAATATTTAGTTTTAGATAAACAATCTAAGATAATTACCCATCATGGATAATAATTTGGTTCCACAAGATATAAGTAACATCCTTTGGAATTTCATGTTCATAATTTCAGTAATATACAATGATAATAACATCATTATTGAGATATAATAAATTATGAAACATAATTTTCAATCTATGATGCATTTTTTTTAATCTATGTTATATATTTTTACAAATATTCAATTTTTTTATAACGTTTCATAAGGGAACTGTGGTTATCTAAAGAACGAACTTCAAGAGTGTCTAGCCAGCCATGTAGTATGTCCCACTAATCATGCATTAGTGATGATTGAGTTAATACTCACTCCACCCATTCATAGTTTTTACCACTAGGTTAATCTGTTCCACAAATGCATCCTCTTTCCAGTATTTATAGAGGGATTTATTTTCTAGGAAAACAACACAATAACTAATTTACCAACACTTTAGGATGTGATATTATACTAAGACCTATCTCCAGGGATTTCACTAAAGTTATGTGATCATATTATCCAACAACTAACTAAAACCTTATTTAATACCAACAAAGGTGATCCAATATTTTCATATATAAATATTAAATATTTTTAGATTAATATTCAATACATCTAATAACATTACACATCATATAATGGTAAAGGTTTAGTGTCCTTGGAGAATAGATACTTAAATATCTTATTTATTTATAATCTTCTTTATTTTTCATAAAATTATTCTCACATTGTACCCTTCTTGGAATAACCTACTAAAAACCTTTCTTCATAAAATAGGGAAAGGAAATATAAGAAAGGGTGATATCAGATGGTCAGTAAGAGAAAAAAGGTATATATTTATCAATGATCATATAAAATCATAATATATGTATAAGGGTATGAGATTATGACCACAAGTTACAAAATTCATACCAAAATTATAATAGAAATTAATCATGAATCATGTTTTACATATTCATAATTTTAGAGACTTGAATCATTAAAGTGATAAATCATCACTAATAAATTATAAACCCGGAGTTTATGACATACAATTAAAAAAATTTAATAAAGGCTAGGAACCATCACAGGCATAAAAACCACTTCATATATCAAGGTTAACCACTGAGACCACCAAGTCATTTTGGATTAGGAATCAAAAACTATTTCCCATATCATAATGGACCATGCATCACCACCTTCTTTCTATAGTGGATCATGAATCTCTACCTATTTCTCATAGTGGATCGAGCACATCAACTCATTTATCATAATTAATTCAAGGGATATAAATATTTACCCAATTAATTAGAGGGAAATATAATTATAGTATCACCCATAAAATAATCAAATGCACATATATATATATATATGTGTGTGTGTGTGTGTGTCACAAGATCATGAAGCATTCAACATTTCGTCATATCATAACCAATGGGAAGGAAACATGTTTCTCAAATATTTAATCATTTAATCATATCATAACCCATGAAAATAGATGGGTTTCATACAAATCTCATCAACATAATAATAAAAAATCCGTGGAAATAATAAGGCTCATATTATTGGATCCTATCTCTAGTAAATAATAATTATCATCAAAGGATTTTATCATATATTTAAATTCCTTAAAAAGATCATTGGAATATTTATTGAGTGAAATACACTTTTCATCTTAAAATAATTTATTTCAAATAAAAATATTTTAAAAATGTAGATGGAATTTTTTTCTTTAAAAATAACAGTGTAAAATTATAAGTTAAGACTCAAAACAAAGAACAATCATGATGGTGGTAAATTCCGTTCATACCATTTATGTTAAAATAAACATTCTATTCATATTTTTAGTAAATAGTCAAAGCACCTAAATCAGAATATGATCAGATGATTCCTTTGATTTTTTTTATAAAAATTAAAACATGGGTAAAAATGGAATCAAGATATAATAGGATAACATTAAAAAATTCTTGAAAACATTTTAAATAAAATAAGGATATGGAAGAAAAATATTTCTATCTAAAGATTACATACAATCTGTTTTACTTTAAAAACATTTTTCCTAATATTTTTAAGTATCACAGAGAGGGAAAATGGTACTATTAATTGAAAATTATATGAATAACCATAGAAGAATAAAATTTAAGGGATTTATGATATAAGTATTATAAAATTTCTTCAATATAAATTTAATCATAAAAAATCCATATTAAAATGGTATTGAAACATAAATCCCTTACCACTTTGGTAACTTTTGAATTGTAATTCGAATGGAAGAATAACATCGAAAAAATAACATATAATAAAAATAAGAATATTCATTAGAAAATGAGTCAAAGGGTCTTTATATACACCTAAAAAAATAATATATGTGCATAACATAACATATTTCCCAAAGAAGAGAATTTGTATTGATAAACCCTTAAAACTTTGGTAATCTCTAAATCAAGATCTCTTAAAAGAAAAAACCATACATGGATTTTTAAATACCCATAATTTATTTTGAATAATTATAAAATAAATTCATGGGTATAATATATACAACTAAATTTAAAATTGTGGTGAATATAGAATGTATCTCACAAAAATAACATTTAGAAAACAATCTCTTACCTCAATTATAGTCTTTATTTGTAATAATTTGAGACTTATTTTCATTGATAAACCTTATCCATCTTACAACTTAAGCCTTGAAAGGGAAATCTTTTGGAAAAATGAAAATCTCTAGGATATCGAGAAGGAATTTAGGAAGGTATTATGGTAGGGATTATCCAAGATAGAGTTCTCAAAAGGTGTGAGGATAAGATGAATATAGGTTCCCTTTTATAAGTGAGGGGAGGTGTAATCTTGGAATTACTCAAAGCATTAAATTAATATAAATTAATTTTCAAGTAAAATTGTAACCAAATTAAATTATTTAAAATATATGATGAGGATGATTCAAAATACTCACATCTAATATAATTTGGAAAAGGATAGGTGATGTTTTCACTTGTCTATTTGTTTTAACCCACATTAACCATTTTTATAATTACAACAATATCAAAACAATTTACTCTTTAATGGTCATGAATGTTACCAAAAAATGAAAATTGACCTAGAAATGTACCATGGTTGATATTCTCAACCATATCCCAATAAATTGGCTGAATATAGTATTTTTATTAATGTTGAATCATTTAATAAATTGTCATTTATTATAAAATATAATTAATGTCATTTTTGAACTATTAATTTACTTTGACATTAAATTAATCTCGATATTTATGGAATTCGAGTGATAAACATTCAAAAATCTCTAATATATTTTATTTCTCTACAAAATTACTTGAAGAAAATAATTAATCCAAATTGCATTAATTTTAATATTTCTAAAATCATTTATTTTATTTTTCTAGTACTTGAACAAATATTGTATCAGTATTACCTAGGAATTTAAGGTATAATTTTATTCAATAAAGATTAAAAATAAATTAATATGATAAAAAATTAATTTATATTTCAAATAAGAATCTATATCCCAATATAATCTCTTTTTTTATCATTATTAAAAAATATCTGATATATTAAAGTCAAGAGAGTGGTCATAATCAAGAAAAACAGATTAAAGTGGACATAATTTTAAAACATGGATGATTATGGTTGAAAAAAACCCATTCAATTGGATAAATTGAAGTGTTAAAGAAATTTTAATGCCTTATCCCAAAATTTTAACCCTGTTTTACCTGTTTTACCCTTAACGAGGTGACAAATATTTATTATGGTTACTATTAATAATAAAAAATAAAAGGTAACTATTTACCAAAATTTAAACACATGATACCAAATATGATATCCATTTTTCAATATTCAACACCCAAAAATGGTGGAAATTAATTTTAATATAAATGTGTAAATTGCAATGAAAAAGAATTTTTATAAAATTGTATTTTTTAACCCAAAAAAACTTATAAAAAAATTTGTTTTAAGGACGATTCAAATTTAATTATTTAAATTATATATAATTAAATATGTATTATATTACTTTGATATAAAATTTAAATCATAATTTAATTGTTAAATTAAAAGATAAGAAATTTTAAAAAACATCAGTATTTTTCACTACTCAATAAAAAACAATATTTTGAGAGAAATCCCAAATTCAATAGAATATTTTTTTGGTATGATTATTTAAAAAATTATAAAAATTTCATCAAATAAAAATTGTATAAGTTTCCTAAATTCAGTTTACAATAAGTGTAAATAAAAATTATTTTTGAGAAAAAAAACTCTATTTACCAAAAAATGATTTTGTTTCCACTTCTAACCAATTGATATCCAATGAATTTATTTGATACATTTTTAAAAAATTATTTTTTTTATAATTTATTTATCTCTATTAGTACCCACCAATCTAGTGATAAGGTGATAACTGTCGCATTAAATAATAAATTTTCAACAGTATAACATGGTCCATTTAAACTTTGTGTTGCGTAAAAAGAAGACTATCAAAGAAACATAATTTATTTATAGGGAACTATATCATAAAATATCATGGTGTTACGAAACCTATTAATTATTTGATCAAAAAATGATCAATGTTAATTTAATCATTTAAAACAAGCATAATAAGAGGAGAATATTTTTATTCATATTATATAATATTTTAACATCCTTTAATTAACCTTATAATTCCTTAAACTTATTATATATCACACTAATAAAAACTAAATGAGGTAACTGTGTATCTAGTATAAAGATATTATAACTAAACCACCATATAATCATCCATTAATCATGGTATGTTCATGTTTGGGATGGATTAACCACCTATTAAAACAATGAAATGAACTTATATTATAGATTACTATGGGAAATTAATTACCAGTATAATATGATATAAATATGTAAATAATTATTATTTTTGTTTTGTAATGGTAATTTATTTATTAAACTCACTATATAATAAAACACTTTTCATTCATTAAGAATGACTAAAATAAGATCACCACAGATCTCATCTTCATGGATTATAATAAAAAATACCATGGAATGGAATTATACCATTATAAATGTAAAAAAAATCATATTCTATTAATTTTAATGATCTTAAAATGATGAAATTTTCAACATTAATGAAAAATAACACCATTTTTAGGAAGCTATTTCAAAACGACCAAGATTACTTACACAGTATATTTAAAATAGACAATAACTAACAAGAAATCATATATAGATTTTCTTTTAAATGACGAATATAAATAGAAAAAGTATGATTATGGTTCGGAAATAAATTGTTAATATATATATGTTTTTATAAAGGAGTTTATAGAACATTCATGTAATCTTGAATGAAAGGTAAGGGTTTTCTTGGACTAAATTATGATTCATTGAGACATAATACCTTTTTGGCACCATGTTTTTCTTATTTGTTATATTTAATACCAACAAAATGTATTTTTTATGATATTTATATATATTTTATGGGATATACCAAGACAAATCATATCACAACCTTCAAATTTCAATCGATTCAATTGTTAACCCAGTAGTAATGTTTTTTGGTAACTCAAATTTTGTTCATTGAGTTATTATCATTTAGATGAAGTTATTTCATATAAGTTGTATATGTTATACCATTTATTATATTATATGGTATTATATCATTGGTTCTATGTATTTAATTTCCTACCACATAAATCCTATTCTAATATTTCTTACCTTAGAAATTATGTTTCTTGTTAGGGATGTTGATAACTCAAATCTTCTTTCTTTGATATAATTTTTTTATTAATCCTTTTCATTTCACACTTGGGTTCTCCCAACCTAATATTTTATTATATTTTTATTTATAATTTTTTTTGGAAAATAATTTTTAGTTAAAATAATGTTTCATTATTATTTTCACAATATAGGTTTTCAATAATGTTAATTTCAATATACTAAAAAGGTTCCTTTCATAATAAAATGTTTTATCTTTGGAACCACATTTCTTATTGAAACAATATGTCATCTTAATGATCCTTTAATGGATTTTATTTTAAAATTAAATTATTTAAAAATATTTCCCTTAAAATTTTTAAAATTTACTTTTGAAAGTGACAGGAAATTTTTTATTTTACGTCAATGTTAAAAATTTCTTCAAATAGACTTTTTATGTTTTCACTTATATTTTATTTTTAATATTGAATAATTTTTATACTCATGGGGTTTATGATCTATAATTTATTCTCTAAGACATATATAATATAAAGTATTTCACTCATGATATCAAACAATTTTATTCTTGGTACCTCATTGTGTGATACCGTTCCAAACATTATTTTGTAAGGTTTATTTTCATCTATGTCAACATCATAATGAGTTTTATTTGTTACCCTAATAATTTTCTCTTTTACAACCACCCACATTATTTCTATAGATTCTATATTTGATATTATTTTTTAATAAAGTAATTAACCCTCATTTCCTTTGTATTTTGAAATCAATCCCTTTTATTGACATGATTTTACTTCCAATGCATTTCCTATATGAACACTTTATATTTCCTTACTTTTATTGATGAGTGTTCTCCTTTATTCCACATTTTTATTGATTAGGGAATTTTTTTACTTACCTGTATACCCCTTTCTCAATATGATGTTAATTTATGGGATGGTTACATAGAAATATATTAAATCTATTGATTGGAGAACTATTAAAAATTAATATATTTGTTATTTTGATGTAGATGTTTATTGATTAGTTAGGAAATCTGATTATGTATTATTAAACCATACAACTTCTTTCTCTAGATGGGTTGTGATAATTTTTACCTTTTATTAAAATAAGGAAAATTATTGGTGTTCCGTATGATGTTATTCTAATATAGATAATTATTAGAAATATTTATTGTGTGTTGTTTACTCATTATATCATATAATGAATGTATTAGACTTAAACAAGTAATCGGTGGGGCCTGAAATTATATAGCCCTTTTATTATTTGTTAGGTCACATAAAAACATGTTTGGGTATTTGGTGTATGCCGTTGTAATTCATCAATATGTACTAAATACGATCTTAATGATAAGAATGGTCCATTTTCTGTGACCTTAAAGATAAGAATTATGTATTATTTGAGGTCTTGATAGTGATATCAAGACGTCTAACATGATTCATTCCATCCCAAAGAATTATGTTATTTTTATCCATTAGATATATTTATTTTCATTTCTATCCATGGATATATTATGGTATTAGTTTTTTTTGTTAAGGAATTATGATGATTTATTATTCCTTCCATAATAGTTCTTTAATTTTAATTCCATGAGTTCCTTGGTTTTTTGTTTTCCCTTACTAATTATTTGGTCTCACCCCTTCTTATGTTTCTATTTCACCGTGTTATAATAAAAAGTATTACAGATGGTGTGTTTAAAATGATATATTTTTTTTGAGAATTTATTAGGGATTTTGGTGAATTATTATGGATTAAATAGTTTTTTATATATTGTAAATAAATTTCATTTAGTTAATAAATACATTGGCATTACTAGTTTACGATTTTTCTTAATTATTGAACTCCCTAAAGTTAAAAATTCTTAGTAATTCATGTAAATAAATATTTTCTATAATTAATGTAATTGTGGAAAAGTTATGTTAAGGAATCTATATTTTATATCAAGGAAAGTATATAAAATATGTTTTTATATTATTGATCTTGAGATTGTGGATATTGGGCACCAAAGTTGGTATTAGATCATGGTTTAGATAACTTGGGATATTATAATGTTTTTTAGGAGAATTTAATGGTTGATATGTTAATTTTGATTATAATTTCAATGGTATAGATAAATCTTTAGGATAATAAATGATTTATGATAAGGTAACAATGACCATTTTATTTGTGGATTTTTATAATATAAACTTAGTAAAAATACTATAAATAAGTATAAGTATCGAATGGAATCCTAATGTTTTTAATAGTTATTGTGTATGTGGTTTTTCTTTCAATTAAATCCTTTTTGGGATAATAGAAAGAGGATGTGCTAATGGTATAGATGAATCTAGGGGTAATCACCCCCAAAAATGATGTTTGAGAATTGACTCAATATTAACATTGGTATATGGTGAATGAGATTTATACTACACACCTAGATAGACACTCCCTGTGGATATTCATTGGTTAATCATATTCTCTTTAGAAACTACTATAACGGGTTGATTTCCTAGTTTCTTTTTGGGATTGAGTAAAGGATTATGATAAATACCAAATAAAGGGTAACATAAGTTGAACATAAAATGATATAGTTTGGGCTATTGATGATATAGGCTGAAATAATAGTGATATAGGTTTGGATAAAAGAATATTGGATAAGAAGATAATGTGATAAATTAGGACATCTTTAGGTTAAAATTTTATAATTCCATTATGATGTTATTTGTTCTCTACTTATGTTATGAAATACCCCAAATTCCATGATTTTTTTGAAATTTAAATGGGATTATTTTGAGACCAGGTGTTGATATGGCGTGCGATTATGAGGCCCAGAGTGCCCAGAATGATACGCCAAAAAATTTGAAGTTTTAAATAATGTGTGTGAGTGGTTTTCCTAGAAAAGTGGAATAACTCTTAAACAGGTTCTCGGATCAGAAATCTAAGGGTTCTGTTGCATTCAGAATGGAGGGTTTACCCTAGGTTATACTTAAGTTTAGTCGGCATGTGACTCTAGTGAGAAAGAAAAAAATAGAATAACCGTAAATAAAATAATTAAGTAAAATAATTTAATTTTTAATATTCTTGTAACTCATGAACAGTTACTCAGATTGAAAATCTGAGACCACTGCTGATCCCATGAGGGTATAATTTTCTTAGGTAAATACTAACATTGGCCAGCTCCCCTCAACAGTGGAAAGTAGTTTTTGACCGTAAATAAAATAATTGAATAAATTTATTTTATTTTAAAATCCTTATCACTCATAAAGGGTAACTAAGATTGAAAATCTTAGAGTACCGTTGAGTTCATGATGGTATTATTCACTTAGGTGGAGCCTAACATCGGTCGACATGGGATGGCTATAAAGGTTGGTTTTTGGGAAGTAACTGTAAATGAAATAATTTAAATAAAAGTTAATTTATTTTCAAATCCTCATATCCCACAAAAGGTAACTCGAATTAAAAATTTGAGACCACCATTGAGTTTGTAATGATATATTATCTTTAAGAACAACTTAACCTCAACTTATTCCGATCAAGGGAAAATGTTATTATTCAGATGTTTTTAAGAAAAATAAAAGTAAAAATAAAAAGTTTATTTTATTAGAAATTGTATCGCTGCAATGTAGTGATGATCCAAATGTTTCAGTCCATAAATGGAAACACACAATGAAACTACAATGCAAAGTAACAGAGATTCTATTTTAATATATTTATTAGTGTAACAGTGGAGACTCAACATAATAGAAACTATATGATATATTTTCCCCATTTAATGGGATAATAGGAATTAGAGATCAGATTTTGATATTTCAAATCCCTTTGAGTCTCTGAAGAATAAACTCTCCAATGATGAACGCTGGTTAATCAGGAATTGGCGATGACACCCTTAGAGATAAAATCTGAAACAGAGATCAACGAATGATGATGAACGATCATCCTCAAGAAATCTCCTTTCCCAGGTAGGGGTTTGATTATTTTAATTGTGAATTTTGTTTCCCCATTCTTTCTTTTAAATGATTAACACAGGTTTACCCATGAACAAGTTAAACTATAGATCGATCATTTATTGCGGGATGGTTAATGATGCAGGATAAATGGTATATTTATCTTAGTGATTATTCACCCCTTTTTGGTTCTTCGTGATCCTACTAGTAAGAACGTATTTGGGTCTATATGAAGAAAGACATGGATCATTCCTTGGGTGTTCTTAAGTGCGGCTCTTTTTGATATCCTCTCCTTGAATTTTTCCTGTACTTCATGGGGAAATAGTTGGCGGTGCATCAGCCCATGGATATAGGTGATAGGGGCCATGACTAGGAGGGATGTGACATTAGTGAGAGGCTGCGGGATAAGGCCGCGATGGTATGAGGCCATGACAGCGACAGTAGACTGCGACACCTAGAAGCAACGACAGTACAATACCGCGACACCTAGCTGCGACTACAACACAAAGTCGTAGCACCCAGGTTGCAGCAACAACAGGAGCTATTAGCATCGAGGCCGATGGCATGAAAGAGGCGGCGTGTCAAAGTGGTGGAAGATGCGGCCAGCTCGGGCCACAACGGTAGAGATGCACTATGCTAGTGGGGAGCCCCGTCTGACTAGTGAACCCATGGACTTGTCCGCATGGGATGTGGCTTGTAGTCCACATATAGGGTGCATGAGGTGGCCGGTTTCAACTAGCTGTGTGACATGGAGCCAGACATGGATATCTTGTGTCTGGGTAGGGCTGAAATGGCCCAACAATAAGCCGGGTTGAGGATAGGTCAGTGCTTCTTAGTGGATCGATTGGGGAAAGTCAACCCACCAAAACAAGATATGCCTACGGAATAAACCAGGATGCTGGGTGGCCCGGGCTGGAGGAAAACTATCTCTCCATTGGAGGTTGGGTTGGATGAAAAACCGGGCCGTTGGGTGACATGATGGGGCAATACCGGTCTGACCAACTCAAACCAAGCCAAAGAATAAAGACTGGGTCACTGGGGGACGTGGCAGGCTAGACCCATGATTAAGCCAGGCCAGGTCTAGCAAATCCCAATGGGCCTAGACAATGGGCCTGGCCGGAACCGTTTAGCCCAGACCCAACCGAGTCGGGTTGGGTCAGATGAAATGGATTGGGTCATGTGAGACCCTCCAGTCTGGGTTGGTTGGGTCAGTTTGACCATGTAAGACCAGGTCGAAACACAACCGACCCATATTTACTAAAACACTGATATATTTCAGATCGAGAATTATATTGACACGAAATATATGGTGTTAGAACTGTTGCAATAATATGGTCCTTTGGAATAATCTAAGTTAGATTATGTGAATGTTGAGATACAATTTATGGCTTGATGAGTATATTATCTTAGAATCAAGCGCACTGGAGAGCGGGAATCCTATGGATGACTGTGACACAAAGGATATGATGAGCGAACCTCAATGGACCAATAGACGAGCGCACGTCAGTGGTGTAGTAGACAAGAACACCTCAGTGGTACAATAGAGGAGTGGACCTCATCAGTCTAGCAGAGGAGCATACCTCATTGGTTCAACAGATGAGCATACCTTTGTGGTTCAGCAGATGATCACACCTTAGTGGTGTAGCAGACAATCGTACCTCAGTGGTTAAATAGAGGAACACAACTCAGTGGTGTAAAAGATGAGAATTCCTCATTAGTTCAGCAGAAAAGTAGACCTCATTGGTCAAGCAGACGAGTGTACCTCAGCGGTTCAGCAGAAGAGTGCTCCATTGTGGTTCAGAATACGAGAACACCTCAATGGTGCAATAAATGAGTAGACCTCAGTTGTCCAAGAGATGAGTGAACCTCAATGGTTTAGAAGACGAGAAGACCCCAGTGGTTCAAAAGATAATAACACCTCAGTGGTGTATAAAATGAGCATACATCATTGGTTTAATAGATGAGTAGACCTTAGTGGTCCAACAGACAAGTTCACCTCTTTGGTGTAGTAGAGGAGCACACCTTAGTGGTTCAACAAATGGGTGTACCTTAGTGGTTTAATAGATGAGAGGAGCTCATTGGTCTAGTATCTAAGAATACCTCAGAGGATCATCAGGGATGGGTCCCTCAGTAGTACAAGATGAATCATCTATACGACTGATAATCTTACTTTATATAATTAATGTTATACCTGGTGTGATCTATCTTGGATATGTGATTTTAATGTCTGATTTTGCAGTGTGATCTTTCTAAGTGGTGCTCCTTTATGGTATTTCCTTTGTGGTATTTACTTTGTGGTTTGGGGTCTCTACTGAGTGTTGTGTTACTAACCCCTGCACGAGCTTCACCCACATGTGTCAAGTTTCATGTAGGTGATCGATGCTTTGATGTAGACCTTGGTGGTATGGGACCATGTGGTGATCAGTGAGAGTAAAAACATGATGTACCTATATGGATATAGATAGCTACCATCCACCTACACTTTAGGTAGGGTTTGAGCAGATGGACCTTGGTAGCTGTACATTACCTTGTGGTTTTGGGCTTGTATTCTGGCTTCATTTTACTTTTCAGTTTGTACTGTACTTTCTGTAGTTGTCTCAGTGATATTTTTATTTTACTTAGTTTTTACCTTTCCACAAATGTGTATAGGTTTAAAGGAAAATTCTTTCCCTTTTTGAGATATGCCTATTCGATGCTAGTCACCACCCCCTGGCCTATGTAATGATGGATTACGGTAGACATGACATGGACCTTGAGGGATAGATCATGAAAAAGTAGTATTAAAGGAGGTTAGTTATACAATAAGAACTAAGTGTCTAAATGTTTTTATGGGGCATAAATTTTAATTGTCTCATGTTAGACTTTCAGGCCAGGGAGTCTAGTATTGGTGCGACGACTAACATATCCATACACCAGGACCATAAATTCCACTTTCTGACTCAGTACATGAAAAAACTGGTTGCATGCGTCTTTGAGTATTTTTTATCATGATATTTTTGATTCAATGTCATCTCATCGGGTATAATCTATTAATCATGGTTCATCTTGATACCATTCAAGATTCCTCCATATAGACATCCATTAAGAATTTCAGTGTGTGACCATGAGGATGGTCCACAAAGAGATGATGCTTCGGTACATAGACCATTTCCTAAGATGCTACCTTTGGGTGGTGTCTCGATGATACCACCACCCGTAATTCAACAATTACCACCGGAGCTATCGGTATAGGATGCACGTAGGCTCAATGACTTACATGAGTTTCAGAGACAGAGACCTCCCAGGTTCAGGGGAGTGATAGATCCTTAGGTCACTAAGGATTGGTTGGAGGTGTTGATGCTTGTCTCTTAATTAGTGAAGACGCCACTTGACCATATGGTGGTTCTAGCCACAAGGCTTCTATCGGGTTCGGTGGGGAGATGGTGGAGTTTTACCATCTAGATACATAAGGAGGTGGACTTATGAATTGATTTGTACCACAGGATGACACTAATATCTACACCTGCATATCAGATGGATTCCATAGAGCTCCATGAGTAGAGGGTACAGTTGGAGGACTTGCAGAGGAAGGGGTTCGTAGGGCCCAACATTTCACCATGGGCATCCCCAGTATTATTTTCCAAGATGGAAGACCGAATCTTGTGGTTATGTGTGGACTTACAGTGCCTTAAAAACTATCATTGATGAAAAAGTATCATATACCAAGTATTGATGATCTCTTTGATCAACTAAAGGGAGTGATATGGTTATCAAAGATATATCTGAGATCAATCTATAACTAGCTTCGAGTACGAGATGAGGACATCTCGAAGGTGGATTTTAGATGTTTCTACAACCACTATAAGTACTCAGTGATTCTATTTGGCATGATTAATGCCCCAATAGTGTTCTTGGGACTCATGAAAAGGATCTTCTAGCTGTACATAGACTGGTTTTAGTGTTCTTCATTGATGACACCTTAGTGTATTCAACATTTGGGGAGGAGAACGTGATACACCTGAGGGTGGTTCTAGACACACTCAGAGAGCAATAACTATACGAAAAGATCTCGAAGCGTGAGATCTGGTTACGAAAGATCCACTTCCTGGGACATGTCATCTCAGATGCTGGAGTTGTAGTGGATCTAGAAAAGATCGAGGCAGTTCTTTCTTGAGAGCCACCCACGAGCATTACTGAGGTGCGGAGATTCCCTGGGATGTATGGGTACTATCAGAGGTTTGTACCTGACTTATCTAGAGTGGAAACACCCATGAAGATGTTTAATAAGATGGGGAAAATCCTTTATGTGGATATATTTATACTAGGAGATATTTCAACAGCTAAGGTAGAGCTTGATAAGTGATTCTATCTTGAGGTTTTTAGAGGAGGGTGCCAACTATGTGGTGTACTGTGACACATTAGGAACTGGTCTTGGTTGTGTACTGCTGTAGGGGTAAGAAATTATTACTTATAGATCATGACATTTGAGATCCCATGAGTAGAACTATGTGAATCATGACCTTGAGTTGGCAGTGGTAGTCTTCGCACTGAAGATGTGGCGACACTACCTTATGGGAAAATGATTCACCATATACTCTGACCATAAGAGTATTAAGTATATCATTTCTCAAAAGGATCTGAATCTGAGACAGCGACGTTGGATAGATTTCCTTCAGGAATATGACTTTGAAATATTCTATACTTCTGGGAATGGGAACTTGGTGGAAGATTCTCTCAACAGAAGATTGAGTTTATAGCCACTGAATGAGGCCGCTGAGAAGTTGGCCTCACTTCAGATAAACTTTTTGGATAGAGATGAGGCATATTATCTCCAATTGATGGTATTTTTACATCCACTATTACAGTGAGTTAGGGAGGCACAACTCGGGGATGATAGATGTGAGACCACACATTCCTAGATGTCCAAAAGTCATTCCCCTGATGGATATTTTAATGGCAGAGAGCATGTAATCCTTTTCAAAGGATGCACCATTATACCAATGGAATTATGGGAGGATGTGTTGAGAGAGTTCCATAAATCCCCTTTGGCGGTATATCCAGATGTGGTGAAGATGTACCAGGACCTCTAAAATCAGTACTAGTGGTCGAGGATGAAGAAGGTTACAATATAATTTTTCAGGTGATGCCTCACTTATTAGAAAGTGAAGGCTGAGCTTCAGGTTCCAACAGGTTTAATACAACCCCTTGTGGTATGAGAGTGGAAGTGGGATGGGATATCAATGGAATTAATGAAGGGATTACCACATATTTCCATGGGTAACAATACCATTTGGGTGAATGTAGACTGACTCACTGAGTTGGCCCACTTCATACCCATTCTAGAACAGGGTTTAGTAGAGAGCATGTGATACCTCTACACGAATGAGATAGTTATATTCCATGGATTTTCATCTACGATATACTTTGATCATGATAAATGATTTAAATCCAGGTTATGTAAGTGATTGTAGGAGGTTTTTGGGACACAAATACATTTGAGCACAATCTTTCACCCACATACGTATGGTCAGATAGAGTGGACAATACAGACCTTGGAGGATATACTTCATGTTCGCATTCTTGATTTTGGTCATAGTTGGGAGGACCACATACCACTAGTGGAGTTTTCATAAAACAATAGTTACCACTGCACTATTAGTATGGAACCATTCGAGGAACTATAGGGATGACTGTGCCGGTCACTATTTTGTTAGAAAGACCCAAAAGAGTCAGCACTCATGGGTCCCGAGATGGTACAAGCTAAAACTGAGAAGGTGTAGGTCATATAAGAGAGGATAAAGGCTGCACAATGTCAACAAAATTCCCATGTTGATAGGCAAATAATACCCTTGTAGTTCAAAGATTGGGACCACATATTCCTACGAGTATCTCCCCGATGAGGAATATATATATTTGGATGGGGTGGCAAGTTATCTCTGAGGATCATCAGACCTTTTCTGATACTCCATGGAGTGGGTGAGGGGGAATAATTCTTGGACCTACCACCACAGTAAGAGAGGGTAAATGACGTCTTCCACGTATCCCAGTTGAGTAGATACATGCAAAAACCTTCTCACATCCTAGACCATGGTGATATGGAGATTGACGATAGGGCGACATTTGCGGAGTACCATGTGAAGATAGAGGATCGACAGGATATGATCCTTCATAAAATGTGAAATCTTCTAGTGCACGTTCATTGGAAGCACATAAAACTCAAGGAGAGCACATGGGAGTAGGAGGCTAAGATTTTTTCTCAGTACTCCCATTTGTTTGATTAGCCCTCATTTTGGCTTATGAGGATGTACAACCCTCAAGGAGGGGGTAATGTAATACCTTAGAATTCCGTGATTTTTATTGAAATTAAATGGGATTATTTTGAGATCAGGTGTTGAGAAGTCGTGAGACTTCGAGGCAAGGAGTGCCTGAAATGATACACTAAAAAATGTAAATTTTTAAATAGAACGCATGAGAAGTGTTCTTGAAAAAGAGGAATAACTAGTAAACAGGTTCGCAGATCAGAAATTAGAGGGCACCGTTGGGTTCACGATGGAGGGTTTACCCTAGGAGAGAATAATGTTTAGTTGGTGTGGGCCTCTAGTGTGAAAACATGAAATGAAATAACCATAAATAAAATAATTAAATAAAATTATTTTATTTTTCAAATACTTATAACTCATTAATGGTGACTCAGATTGAAAATAAGAGACCACCATTGATCTTGTGAGGGTATACATTTTTAAAAAAGACCTAACATAGGCCAGTGCTGGTCAACAATGTAATGTGGTTTTTTACTGTAAATAAAATAATTGAATAAAGTTATTCTATTTTAAAATAATTTTCTCCTATAAAGGGTAACTTAGATTAGAAATATGAGAGTACCATTGAGTTCATCATTGTATTATTACCTTCGATGGAGCATAACATCAGCCGATGCTGGTAGGTTTTGAAAGTTGGTTTTTGGGAGGTAACCATAAATAAAATAATTTAATTAAAAGTTATTTTATTTTAGAATCCTCATAACTCCCAAATGGTAACTCAGATAGAAAATTTTAGACCACCATTGATTTTGTAATGAGATTTTATCCTTAAAAGGACTTAACTTGATCGGTGCAGGTTGAGGGAAAAAATTATTTTTTAGACATTTTCAGAAAAATTAAATAAACTTAAAAAGTTTATTTTATTTGAAATTGTTTCACTAAAATGAAATTATGAGAAGATATTTTCATTCCATAAATGGAACCATGTAACGACTATGTAACATAGAGAAACATAGAAGTTTTTTAATAAATGAAACATCATAATGAAGATGAATCAACGTAATGGAAACACTGCGACACATTTTCCCCATTTAATGGGATAACAATAAGTGGAGATCAGATTTGGATATTGAAAATACCTCTGGGTCCTTTAAGGTAAAACTCTTCAATTAAGAACATTATAAAATCAGAAAGTAGAGATGATACCCCTAGAGAGAGAATCGGAATCTTAGATCGATGGATGACAACAAACGATCATTCTGGAGCAATATACTTTCCCGAGTTGGGTTTTGATGCTTTTCTATGAGAATTTTATTTCTGTGTTCTTTCTTTTAAATAAAGATCATGGGTTAACTCGTGAACAAGATAAACATCATATCAATCATTTGTTTCCAAATCGTTAATGGTATGAGATAAAGGGTATATTTATCATAGTGACTATTTCTCCCTTTTTTTATTTGTGATCCTGCTAAAAAATTTATATGGGTCAATACGAACAAAGAACTAGGTTTTTATTTGGGTGTTCTTATGTGCGATCACTTCCGCTCTCCTTTGCTCTTATTCTTCCCATTCTTCGTGGCACAATGGTTGGTGGTGCATCAGCCCACGACACCTAGTAAAAAGGGTTGCAGACAGGAAGGCCGGGACATGTGCGAGAGGCCGCATCGGTGACACAAGGTCGTGCCCCCAGCCTTTGAAGTGGCATAAGGATATGAAACCTAGCCGTGATAGTGGTACAAGGCTACAAAACCCTAGCCACAATGGCAGTAGGAGCCGCCAACAATGAGGTTGATGGCATGTTATGCATAGAGGTGGTGGAAGCTGCAGCCATCTCGAGCCACGACATTGGAGATGTGCGGTGCCATGTCTGACCAGTAAACTCATGGACCAATCTTCATGTGACATGGAATGAGGTCCACTGACCATGTGTGGGAGGAGACCAGATTCAGCAGGCCACATGACATGGAGTCAGACGTGGCTACGTCACGTTTGTGTGGAGTGGAACTGGCCCAACAATGATCTGGACCAAGGATAGGTCTAGGCTTCTAAGCGGCCCGGTTGGGAAAAGCTGACCTTTCGAAACAAGCTAGACTGACATAATAAACCAAGCCACTTGGTGGATCGGGTTGGCCTAAATAGGAAACTGGGTCGTTTGGTGACCTGGTTGGGTAGTACCAGTTCGAACAACTTCGACTAGGCTGGAGAATGTGGATCAGGTTGATGGGAAACCCGACAGGCTGGACCCATGATCGAACCAGTCTGGGTCCAGCAAAGCCCAATGGGCCAGGCTGGACCAGTTCAGTCCAGACCTAACTAGGTCAGGCTGGGTCGGCTGAATGGGGTCGGGCCATGCAGGACCCCCTAGCTGGGTTGGTTGGGTCGGTCTGACCAAGTCAAACTGTATCTGGATACAACCATCCCCATTTTACTAAAACACCAAAATCTTTCAGACGGGGTTTCTGATTGACATGTCATCTATTGGACCACTCATGTCCACTTGTCTACTGAACCACTAAGGTACTCGTGTTTGCTGCACCAATGAGGTGCACTCGTTTGCTGAAACATTGAGAAATGGGATATTCAATGAGAAATTATGACATACTAACTATCACAAAATATTATTAACCACATGAACATAGTTAAACTCCAAAACACACCAAAAAATATAATGAATGAGTCTCAAGGAAGTTCAGAAGATAAAGATGATAACAAAAAGATGATTCAATTTTTATCAGGTCAAATATATAGAAATAATCATGATGTAAATTTCCTTAAAGGGATAGATAAATGATATAAGTTTGGAGACTAATATATGTATGTGAAATAGAGAAACAATAAAAATATGTTTCTTTAATTTTAAGGGTGTTGAGAATTATACAACTCTATTTCATAATCTAAGGGATAATGAGGTAAATAGTCAATAATAACCTTGAGAACATTAAAAATATAATGAAACTACTACTAATTTAGTGGATAAAGATTTTTCAGTAAATATTTTTTGATGTCTAATGTCATTAAAGTTTTCACCAACAAATTTTCATTGAGTTAAAATTAAAAACGCATGGTGGTATGATTATCATTAAATCATTTTCAAGATTTATAAGAATTTATTCCTTATAGAACTGTCTCTTATTTGAATTTTAGAATTATATGTTAAATTAGGAATGAGTTATATTCATTTAAAAATGGATTATATAATTTTTTATATAAATAAATCTCACTATACATCATATATAAACCCATAATCATCTTGATGTGTATGGTAAATTATGAGTTCACGATAGAAATAACACTGATATTATGAGTCAAATTTTAAGGCCACAATTTATTTAACTATTTGTGTGAGGGGGGAGGGGGATATAACACCCCCAAATTTTAATATATAATTACCTTTAAAAAAATCAGTATGTTGGATATCTTGGTCTGCATGAAACACCCAACTTAAAACACTGTGATATATTTTGATAAAATAAAAATATCCAAGTATGATTGTTAAAACATAACCTTTTAATTAGTGTAAAATCATATAAGTAATTGAATTATAAAATATTTAAATAAATGAAAAAATGCCACTTTTAATATCAATTAAATTCAATTGATATTTCCAAAACAATTAATAATACTATTTAATGCATAAATATGTATTTTTCTAAAAATTACCATTTTATGTAATATGAATTTTAATTTTAAGAAACCTAATATTAATTGAAGGTAAACTATATTGACATAAATAATTGGTTAATATTAATTTAATTAGTAAATTATATGAAATATTAATGAGAATGGTTAATATTCAAAAAATTATTTTCCTAGTAGTTTTCTAGTATATTTTATGATATTATTTAAATGAAAAATACTAATATTTTATAATTTGAATTTGATAAAATTAGTTTTTTTAAATTTTCATGAAAATTTTAGTTTAAGATAAATTTTTGGTATTTTTCCAAAAATATGGATTTTAAGTGAATAATACAATATACTATTTTTAAAAATATCATGATTTTATTATCACTATTAGTAAGTAAGTATGTCCAATAAATTTTGGATTCCTTTATCTTAAAACATTTATGCTTGATAAGTGATATTATGAATATAAAAATAATGATTCTAGTTTATTGAAATATATTTGATATTTTAGAACTTAAATAATATTTTTCACAAGAAATTATTTTTAACACTCAATACATTTATTATTTGAAAATTAATTTATATCACTTATATAAATTAAATCAAATAAAATATATTTCATATTTTGAATTGGTAGGTTCAAAATAAGTAATAAAGGCCATTTTATATTTATGAATAAAGGATAAATAACTTACTTAAAAACTAGTTACCATAGTAAAAGTAAATTAGGGTTAAAAAGGGTTTAACTAAGAAGGAATGTCCATAAAAATGTTTAAAAATTGTGTAGGAATTAGTGGTTGAGGGCTTGATTGATCTTATCTCTTCCCCTCTTCATTATTTCAAATTTTTTAGCTACTTTCCTTATGTGTGAATTCCCATTATTAAAACGTTTTTGGGAATTTATAAAAATTTAATATATTTTCACTTGTAAAAGGTGAACTTCTACCCTCAATTACCCTCATAAAGACCCCACTTAGTTCATCCCAAAATCTTTCCAAACCTCTCATTAACATTTCTATCCACCTTTAAGAAGTTCATATCTTCTCAAAATACTATGTCTCAAATTCTTAACCCCTTTTCAAAGGTGATAATCCAAGATGCAATGTATAGATTTGTAACAAATCCTTTCTCATTTCTATTTCTTTACATGTACCAATTTTTACATAGATTCCATTACACCATCTTAAAATGAAGTCATTTATATCATTAGTCTACTGGTATGTTATTATAATTATGGTAAAACCATTAATAACCTTTCCTTTTTTTATTAAGAAATATAAAATCACCATTCATGAATTATTGTAGTTTGGGTGATAGATGAGTGGTTAACACACCCCATAATCTAATATAAAACATGAGATCAAATAAATTTGGAGGAGTATTGAAAAAGTTACTGTATAATCAGTTTACCAATACTATAGTTGTAGAACTATTCACTAAAATGGGCTTTCAAGCATAAGAATTGTGATTTTGAGTGAATGAGCCTTTGATCCATCAACACAAGGATAATATATCACCAAAGTAGGGACTATAGGAATTATCTTGGGCCTCTGTTCCCAAGACAATGGGGGACTAGAACTTTGTACTGGAAGAGTTTCGGATTAGTGGATAAGTAAAAGAGAAAAGGCGAGACCTGATGATCAGTTAGACTTGTCGGCTACATCATAAAGTAGCTATCATTAATTGGTTTAAGACACCATAAAATGGATGAATTTATTACTAAACATGGATGTGAATTTGAGACTACAAGCTATACTCATTGATGTATAAGTTAAGAGAAAGGAATTACTTCTGTGTGGGGGTGTTTGGATTGTGCCTTTAGGTTATGAAATTTCCTTGTGAAGTTAGGACTATGAGCTATGTATTAGAATTTTTTAATAATTATTTTAGGCCATGTAAGGTTTCACTATCAACCTAGTTAAAATAAAATTTTCCAAAAAAATAAAGTAAAAATCTAAGGCCTCCAGGACATTAACAGCATCGTTCGTGTATTGTGTGGACTACCACCTCCATAACACAATGTGTTTTTTTCCTTTACCTCCTTACATGGATGGAAATGATAGGGAATTTAATATATAAGTATGATATTAATTACATATTTTATATTAAATAATGATAAACCGTATTACTCATTTCCTCTCGTTCTATGAAAATGAAATCCTTACACATTTGTATGGGAAAACCTCCACCTCCATAGAATGACACATTACAATTTTCATCAATTCCTTTTATGTATGGTCCTATGAATGGGTTTAATGGATAAATATGTTTTTTATTATATCATTAAGGCAATTATATGAAAATTTTTAGAACCTATTAATGATGTGATCAATAAATAATAATCATTAGTTCAATCATTTAGAACAAGCATAGTAAGAGAATAATATTTTATTCATAATATTTAATATTTTCATGTTTAATTAAATTTTGTTATTAGTTCTTAAAATTTTAATATATCACAATAAAAAAAACTAAATAAGATCAATATGTTTTTTAAAATGATATTACAACTAAAACACTATATAATCATCCATTAATCATGTTATGTTCTTGTTTGGGTTGATTTAAGCACCTGCTTGACAAATACTATGAATTTATATGATGGATGACTATGGAAACTTTATTACTGGTATAATATGAGATAAATATGTAAATAATGATTTTTTTCTGGTTCTGTAATTCTAACATTATTATTTAACAGAATAATTAATAAAACACCTTTTGTTCATTAAGAATCACCGAAACATGATCATCATCGATTTAATTTTCAATGATTATAACAAAAAATAAAATGGAATGATATTATAACTTTATAAATATAATGAAACATATATTAAATTACTTATAATGATTCCAAGATGTTAAAATTTGTAACAGGAATGAATAATAGCACCATTTTATGAAATTAGTTTAAAACGATCAAGATTACTTACACATGATATTGAGAATTAGTAATAACTAACCTGAATTCATATAGAGAATGATTATAAATGTTGAGTATAAATTGAAAATATATGAAAAGGGTTATAAACTAAATTATTAATATATATATTTTTATATAGGATGTTATATTGAATTTGTGGATGCTATGATGAAATGTAAGGGCTTTATTTATCTCAATTTTGATTCATTGTGGCATAATAGTTTTCATGCACCTTGTTTTCCTTGTATGGTGTATTTACTACCCATGGAGTCATTTTTTGGATATGTTTCTTTTATTTCATTAGATATTATAATCCAAATAATATTCTATTATTTGAGTGTCTATTTATTCAATTGTCACCTTGATAGTTAGAATTTTTTGTAAATCAACTTTCATTCATTAATTTATGATTATTCTATTTAAAATATTTAATAAAATTTGGGTAAATTTTCTGTTTTATTATTTTAATGGGTATTATATCATTATTTTACATGGATTTAATTTCTTACCACATAAATACTTTTATAATATTTCCTTCCTTATGGAGTATATTTCTCATAGAGGATACTGATAGCTCAAATATCCTTTATTTGAGTTATAAATTTTTTTCGGGAACATTGTTATGTAAGGATTGGGTTATCCCACCATAATATTTTTTTTATATGGTATGATATAATCTTCTTTGGAAAATTAATTTTTAATAAAATTAAGGTTTTATTACTCTTTTTACAAGGTGGGTTTTCGATAGAGGTAATTTTATGTTACTAAAAAGGTTCCTTTCATAATCAAATGTTTTTTATGTTGATCCACATATCCTAAAGAAAATATTATGTCATTTTCAAGGATTAATTATTAGCGATTAATTTAAAAGTATGAGTTTTTAAAATCTTTCTCTTTCTCTTTTTAAAATTTACTTTTGATTATGTCATGTAATTTTGTATTTTACATCAATATTAAAAACATTTCCTAAAATAAATTTTTAATTTTTAACTATATTTTCCTTTTCATATTAAGAATGATTTATAGTCATGGGATTTATGTTATGTTATTTATCATCTAATTAATATATATATATATATATAATTTGGGGGGATTGAATTCGCGTTATCAAACAATACGATTCTTGATTCATTCTTGGGTTCACCATTCAAAAAATTCTTTAACAATTATTTTTTTGATATTTATTAAAATCCTTATGAGTTTAATTTATTACACTAGGGATATGTTCTTTTTTAACCACCCACCCTATTTCAATCGATGGATTATATAATGTTCTTTTCTATCCAATAAATTATTTTCCACTACCTTCTTCTTTCAAATCATCCCCTTTATAAGCCCAATTTTCCATTCAATTTCTTTCTTCTAAAAACACTCAATACTTCCTTCCTTTGATTGAAAATTGTTCATATATATTCCATATGTCAATTTATTGGGGAATTTTTTTACTTAATCATATACCCCTTTATCTATACAGTGTTAGTTCTAGGGATGCTTACATAAAAATCTATTCCAATATATTAATGGGGTAACTCTTGAAAATCCATATATTTTTTTATATGGGTGTTTATTGATTACTAAAAAAATTTAACTATGTATTGTTTAACCATCCATATTATTTTTATATAATGTTTATGACCAGGTTGTACCTTTTATTGAAATGTAGAACTGTATTAGTGTTTCATATGTTTTTTTCAATATAGATGATTATTAAAAATTTTTATTATATATTGTTTACTAATTATGTTATATAATGAATTTATTTGAATTAAAAAAGTTACGAGTGTAACCTGAAATTGTAAATCCACTTGATTCATCAGTATGTATCATGTGAAAAACATGTTTGGGTATTTGGTGTACGCCCAACCAATTCATTAAGATGTAAAGACTATAGTATTAATGAAAAAATGGTATATTTTTTATTTGGTAAGAAGAATGATGAATTTGCAAAGGCCCTGATGGTAAGATCAAGATAACTGAGATTATACATTATATCACCAAGATTTAATTTATTGTTATCCATGTGATCTATGTATTTGAATTTTTATCATTTTGTATATATTATTCTCTTAGTTTGAGTTGATTATAACATTATGATGGTTACTTATTCTTGCCATAATATTTATTCTATGTTTATATAATGATTTCCTCAGTGTCTTGTTTTCTCGTACTAATCATTTGATCTCACACCTTCTTATGTTTCTATTTCACTAGGTTATGAAGAAAATTATTACAAATGATATGTCTAACATGATAGATTGTGCAGTGTATTTTTGGGAGATGTTTAAGATTTTTTATAGATTGAGTAGTTTTTTATATAGTGGAAAATTTTCCATTAGTTGAGAAATACATGGGATTTATTAGAATATGATTTTTCTAATTATTTGAAACCCTAAACCTAAGAGGTATTGGAAATTTATGTCTTGAAATATTTTATATATGTCACAAAATTATGGGATAGTTATGTCTTGGTTTTTATAGTTGGTATAAAAGGTAGTATGTAAAGTATGTGTTTATGGTACCAAGCTCATGGGTGTGTGTACTTGGAGCTATATAATCACAAATTTGTTAGCATAAGTCAATTTTGTGATGAGGGTTACCCCATGAACATTGATAATCATAAATATACCACTACATCTTTAAGGAGTTAATTTGTTATCTATCAATAAGCATGATAATATATATAGTTAGACCTAGAGGACCTTAGTTGCTGAAGCTTAATGCGACCTATTGTATTTGATGATAAGTATTGGATTTTTTATAGGAGGTTATAATAATACATTGATTAGAACTTAATTAATATTTCTAGGAATGGACTAGTGAGGGATCTAATAGAACATAGGTTAAGTTCTTCCAAATTATTTGATCCAATACAATTAGCATCAGAAGTTATGTTTTAAATATGTTGGATAAATCTCAATCTCTAAACCTTTATAGTTAGTGTGAATGGATTTTTTTGGTCCCAAAAAACTAGATGTATTAGAGGCATGACTGTGTAGATGTATTAGTCAATTATTACAACATATACACTTTGGTTTATTTTCATGATATTAAATTAAAAGAACTATAATCTTTTAAAACTTTTTTTATAAATGATAAATATTTAATAATTTTCAGTATTTAGAGTGATCATGGTTGAGTGTTTTTCAATTCTAATTTTCAAAATTTTTATAGTGACCATGAAATTACTCATAACTTCTTATCACAAAGAACTCTAAAGCAGAATGGTGTAGATAATATATAAAATAAAACCCTTTAGAAGATTACATGTACTTTCTTATGTGAATATTTCCTCACTATGATTTTTTTTGAAAAATTCATTTGTACTTATTGATATAATATAAATTGAGTCTTACTTAATTTGGATTTTGATAAAAAACCTTATTAAATGTGAACTGATAGGAAGACTAAACTTAGTAACATCAATGTTTTTTCGGATGTAATGTTTTCATCTTCAATAAATAATATAATTTTGATAAATTTATGAAAAATATGATAAATGTATGTTTATTGGTTAATACACCCCGGGAAATTCAAATCATGTTTAAAAAAAATATAAAGGTACCATTGAAGAAATGATAGAAGTCAAGTTTAGTGGTAATGATCCATTTGTTAATTTAGAACACTTAGATTAAGAATATAACAAGGACTGTTTTTTTGAAAACCATCTTGTTTTACTACCAAAAGATGAATCCTATAAAAAAAATATAATAGAATATAGAATATGAAATATAGATTACCAAAAGTTATCATAATGGAAGTTAACCATTTGATAGATGAGGAATAAAATTATTTATTACCTAGAGATTATTTTATCTTAAGGAATCATCCAAGCGATAATATCATTTGTGATGTAAATCAACCATTTATAATTAAAAGTTCCTTAATAAATTAATATTAGAATATTTAATTCTTTAATTAATTTAAACCTAAAATAGTAGATGATTCGTTTGGTATAAGAGTAGTATTGTTTCTATTGAAGAATATCTTAATCAATTATAATGGAATAATGTTTGAATCTTGGTTGAGAGCCTTAAATATTTTCCAATTATAGGATTTAAGTGGTTTTTTGAAATAAGTGGAATGAAAATATATATATTTTATATAATAAGGAGATATAAGTTGTTAATTATCATAAACAGGAATAAGTAATTAATTATAGAGAAAATTATGCTCTACTAGTTTCGTGTGAGACCATCTGAATTATACTAGCTTTCATATCTCACATTGGCTTTACACTATTTCAAATGGTCATAAAGAGTACATTCCTTAACATATGTATTTAGGATCGAGTTTATGTATAATAACCACCTATTTTTTAAGATAAAAAATTTTATGGAACTTTTATTTAGAATTATTAAAGAACTTTTTATACATAATAAATCCCTAAGAGCCTAATATGATCATTTTTATAGTTTTTTACTGAAAAATAATTCCATTAAAAGAATTTTATACCCAGCTCTTTTTATCAAGGTATATTTTAATGAAATTATCATTGTATAAATAAATTTTGATTAATTTTGTTTTGTTTCAGCACATAAAACTTTCAATTTTTTTGGAAATTATTTAATGTCAATTTGAGATGAGTATGACGAGTGATTATAATTACCTTATTAGTTTCCAAATAAATAATAAAATAGAAGGAATAATATCAACTCAACTTAATTATATAATAGATTCACATAAACATTTTGTTTTTGAAAATTATTTAAGTATCAACACTATGGTAGGTACCTCCTATCAATATGACCTTAATAAATATAGAAAACCAATTAACCAAAAATTGTTTACTGACACAATCAGAAGCTTATGTTGCTTAAAGACTAGATGACCTAATAATATTTACTCTATATGATTTTTCTATAGGTTCCATGAAAACCTATAATAATATAATTTCAAGGTAGTTAAATGGATATTCTATTATCTTAAAGTGACATTAGAATTTAAAGTATTTTATTCCTGAAAAACTAATTTTATTCTTAAGAGTTATTATGATTTATGATTAGGTGGGCGTAAAATGGATTGGAAGTTCACTTCTATAAAATTTCATTTTCATTGTGCTTACAAAGTCCCATGGTATAAGAATAAGCATCATCTAGTTAAATTTCCTACTTTTAAAGATGAATATGTGGTAGTTGGTTGTTTTGACACTCAATTATTTTGGATACAAAACACAGTCATGGATTTTAGTTTTATTTTCACTCAAACTATGATTTTTTATGATAAAAAGAACTATTTAATTTTTTATAAACCCAAAATATCATTAAAAATATAAAAACATAAATATAAGACACAATATCCTTCATAACCACACACTATAAAGAGATATTTTTATCATGTTTATCAAAAAGGAAAACCATATTGTTGAATTTTTTTCTAAACCATTAAATTACAAAATATTTTATTATATTAAATATAATTTAGGTATGATCAATGAAAAATGATAAAAAAATTGTCTTCTTGCTTCATTATCTATTGAAATTGAAATATTCCCCAAGGAAAGGGGAGGATAATATTTATCTAGTAAAGTGGTAAATTTTCATGTAAGAGTCCTAAATTACCCATATGTTAATTGAATGAAACTTACCATATGAACTTTGGACATATTTTGGAACTATGCCTAACAAATTTCAAAATTTATTTTTTAATTTAATGGAAAATATTTTATGCGAGTTATAATTTACTTCATGTATTATTTTTATGTGAAGCCCCCTAATTTTATTTCTAGTACTTTTTTTACATATGATTTTTAATTTCATATGAATATATTATGTATTGAAATTTTATACATAAATATATTACGTATTCTATATTATCTAATTCTCTAGTAATTACGTTTACTCATTCTAATTGTTAATCATATGATTTTTAAAGATACACTTATAATTTTTAAAGTCACTCTTATCATTTCTAAATTTACTATTATGATTCTTAGAGTTAATATTATGATTTTAAAAGTTACCATTAGGATTTTTAAAGTTTCTCTTATGATATTTAAAGTTATTAATATATTTTAATACTGTTATATAATATTCACACATTTTTTATAATTTTTACTTAGTGAAAATTTGATACATATCTAATTAAACCTTGAGAAAGAGATATTTATTTTATATTTCATTGAACATGAGTTGATTTATAATTTTATAGAAGATAATAGAATTGATTTGGAACATTCTTTAAAACCACCTTAACAAGAATAATATCATTTGTAGGCATCATAAGATAACATAATTATTGCTCACTCCATTTATTCTTATCATAAATTGATTTTTATCACTTAATCTCTACTTACTTTTACTAATCCTAAAGGGAGAGAATTGTTTTAATATTTAATTATAATGTTTCATTAAGGGAGTGATATTTACTTCAAAGAAATAAAATAGAAATTTTCTAGATAAGTGAAGATTATTCTCATATATTCATTATATATCTCAAAAGAAGTAAAATTTATAGAAATTATAGACGTTCCTTTCAATTGTTTATGTTAAATTTCATATCATTTGTTATTTATTAACTTTTAATGACTATTATTTGTGTTATTATTCTTGAAAACAATAAAAGGGGAGAAACTAGAGAAAGTTTTGGTAATTATTTCTTTCTTTTATCAAAGGGGACACATTAGTTTTGTGCAATTAGTTTTTCTTTAGATTTCTTTTATTTATGAAAAGGGAAAGAGCTTTGGATAACAATGTTATTTGTTTCTAATAACCCTATGTGGGTTTTTTAAATTTGAAATTTTAGTCTCAAAAATGTTATATCTAATGTGATATTTTTAGATGATATAGGGAGATTTGTTTTTAAATTCCAATAAAACACACCTTTTTATTTGAGCCTTATGGTTATCAAAAAGGGGAAAATTATTGATTCAATTGAGTTTACTTATCATTTTTTTAAAAATCATAATAAAATTTTCATTATTTTTCATATAACATGAATAATTGGTTTATGTTTTGTTTTTAGACTTAATTTATGTTTATATAATCTATGAAATTGAGATAAACCATATACATAGAGAAACATGATTAATCATATTAATGGGTTACAAATGGGTCATTATAAGATAATTCCACACTCATCAAAAGATAATTTACCTTCAAAATATATTTCAGCTGAACACAATGATCTTAGAATATAACCATTGAAGTTTTTAACACTATTGTTAATAAATGGGACCATAATTAAAATGAATATAATAAATAAAAACATAATTAGAACTCTTTTAATCAAGATTAATCTTACAACATCTCATTTCTTTGATCACTTATGATTTTCTTATAATTTAATTTATAAATATCTACAATTGTGTGGTTTTCATTATAATGATATAATTTATTTTATAAAAATTCATCTTATTATCTTTGTGATTGATGATTTTCCCATGTGATTATTTTGTTTTTGATCATTTTGATTGATAAGGATATGAGGTTAGGAGTATTTTATTTATGAATAGTTTTTTTAAAATGTCCTGGGTACACATACTATATTTTAATCATGGATTGATCATATAGGTTGTTGAGGATAGAGATTTCAGTTTATGGACTCTTTTCAAAGATGTTATTTGTATGGAACTTGTGACTATCATTTTTTATCCAAATAAGTTATGAAATTTAGGCATTTATAATACCTTATATTTAGTTTATGAATCTAACTACAGTTCGGTTTAAAATAAAAGTCTACCCATGATTGTAAGTGTTTGTTAAAATAGTATTGATTATATTATTTTTTGGATGGGTTTTCAATACTCTAAGTTTCAATTATCATTAAATTATTAATTTCATTTTATTTTACTTATTTTATATTTTATATTATGTTTTTAACTTCCAAATGTTTTTCTTTCCATTATGAATGTATTTATTATATAAATTTTTTTACTTTATATAATCTGATTGATTGGAATTTATATCTTTTTATCATTTGAATATTTCAGTTGGATGAAAATTATTAGTTTGGTTTGTGACTAAAATTTACCTACCCTTATAGATTTCATATCATTTATCTATAGGGAAAACGATAAAACCATCGTGAAATACACTTTTATTTAAGCTAGGTTTCTCTATTCTGACTTTGATACCTAAAAAAGAAAACCTATATTAATCAAAAGTTAAAATCTCATGATTAAATAACCATGTTAAAATTTACTAAATCTTTTTATTCCATATCCATAAATATATAATATTTTGAATATTCAAAATATCCATGAAATATTATATCAATTCCCTTTTTACCAATATTTTCCCCATTATATTTAGGTACTCTAACAATTACATGACAACCCCAAACCTTTAAATAATTGAGATTTGGTTTCCTATGCTTCCAAAATTCACAGAGTGATAGTTCGTTTTTTTGAAAAACTGTTTAGGATGAGAAATACATTTAACAATTTCTCACTCCAAAATACTCTTGAGAGACCTAAGATAATCATCAAAGAATCTACCATTTTCATCAATGTTCTATTATTTCACTCAACTAAACCATTCAATTGAGATGTATAGGGACCTATAAATTCATGTATGATCGGTAGGGATTTAGACAATGAAGGATTATAAGATTCATATACCTTTTTTTCACCTAAGGAATTTTATTATAATCCTACATTGGTTTTCAACTTCATTTCTTAGAAAATTATTTTTTTCTATAACCTCATATTTATCATGTAAAATATAGACATGGAAAAATCTTGAACAGTCACCACTGAAAATAACAAATTATTTTTTATTATATATGGTAGGTTTAGTATTAAATCACATAAATCACTATATTTTAATTTTAATAAACTAACTTTATTTTAAATATTTGGAAATAGTTTCCTAATTACTTTTTTTACCTTTAACTCACCCATTTATTTTTATTTGTATTCAAGCTAGTTAATAATTTTATTTTTGAAATGTAATGAATCTTCTAATAATTTATTTCACCTAAATGATTATTTTATAAATAAAAATATTATAGAGTTAATTTAAATAAATATATATATTGAATTTAAATAATATATCATATAAGAAACCCTTTCCAACAAATATCCTACCCTTGGATTAAATAATGTTATCTACCTCAAACAGAAGCTTAAACCCATGATTTTTTAACAAGGACATTAAAACTAAGTTCCTATGATAATAAAACACAAAAAATATATCATTTATATTTAGGATATTTGAGAAGGTAAAATTAAGATAAAAAAACCATTCCTATATATGTTAATTCATATAGAGTTCCCATGTAGAGAAGTATACCATTATTACTTGATTCTATTATATTGAAGAGAAATATATTATTTCACATGTGTTTTGTAGAACTGAAATTTATCTGCTAATTATATATATCCTTTAGAAAATTATCTTTAAATATTATGGATAAAAAGATCTCATTTGAAGGGTTATTACCATTATCCTTATCATGGAGATGACTATACTATTTTAAGTGTCCCTGATTACCATAGATGTAGGATATTCCTTTTTATTTTATTAAATTATACCTTTCCTTTGGAAGGATTGTTTGGATGTTTTTTAACATTTGAGGATAGAAATAAACCTAATAACTCTTTCTTAAGGACCATTTATTTATCATCCTTAGGTTCATTTTCCTCTTCATGCCTTTTATATTCCTAATAAATTTCTATATAAATGATTAACTCATTGCGATAAATAAATTCCTTATTAGTATTTATAAAATTTTTAATATTATTTCATGAATGGGTATGTTTATCTTTAATGGATGTGATAATGATGGAATAATCCCTGTTTATTTGTTTTCATTTTGATTTGGTAATATATATTGTATTTTATAGAACTACTCTATTATAGTTATAACATATACCAATTTTTATGAAATTAAATTTATTACAATGAATTTCCTTATCACTACATCCTATGTGATGTATTTTTCTTCCAAATTATCCCAGATATCCTTTTATATTAGTAGGTGTTGATATGCATCGAATATAAAATCTGTTAAGATGTTGAGTATGTATCCTTGACACATTAGATCTTCATTTTCCCATTCATTCCTTATATAATAAACTGGGAGTGTCTCATATTTGGATGTGTATGGATTTGGAGTTGATAGAACAAAAACCACATTGAGAGTTGTAAGAAGTAATTTCATCCTATTTTTCCAAATCTTGATTTTTTTTCTATAAAATTACCCATCCTTAACTAAATTGTTGAGCATCACTATTCCCATATAGATGAGAATATAACCTTAATATTATTATGGATATTGTTTGATAATGGTATAGAATTTTTACGAATGGTAGTAGATGGTCCTTATTGAAGAATGTTACAATTTAACTTACCTTAAGAGTAGATTATCCCCTACAAATGGGTAGAATATTGGAATACAAGTATATAATCTTTAGGATGAAATGGTGGCTTATGACTATGCCCTTTTACTTATTGGATAGTAACTATTGAAGAGGATTTGGAATCAAGAGATTAATGAAAGGAATTTTTAATTGTTCACAAAAAGTTCCTTTTAATCTTGTTGAAGACAAAAGAGGAATATAAATCTTTGAGAGGCATTGGAGTTCTTGGGAATTGAAGAAATATAATGAATTTTCAAGGATATGAATCCTCCTTTTATAATATTTGGATTTTCCCTTCAGATAATATATTTTACCTATTATAATTTGGTTGAAAACTGATCTGTAATATTACATCTTATCTAGATTAACCCTCTCTATTTGATCACACAAAATTGAATAAGTGTCCCGGACCACACCTGCTAGCGAATGGGTGTGACCGTTAGATCATGACTAGTCTCATGTTTGGTGAACTAGGTTAACCCACCTAATTTACCAATTTGGTCCTGGTATTGAACTGATACGACCTACAGATCCTTTAGAAAAAATAATGGAACCTCTAAGAATGGACATAGTGTGAAAACTGAAAAGTGAACTAACAAAGTGCAACATTAAGTGATTATGTGAATGCATGGATGGTGAAATACACCATTCCAATAATATTTACCCCACTCATAATCATTTTAAATAATTATAAACGTGTTATCTATTACATATGATACCTTACTCCAATACTCCTTCTAATAATTGATTATAAAAAACTCCCTATTTAAAATTCAAAATATTTTTTAAATATTTTTAAAAAAACTCTATATTCTAAAATATGAAACAATTTGGTAGGTATAAAAATATATAACCTCTCTAATAACTTTTATTTCCCACCATTCTCTCTTACATCACAACCCTAGACACACAAAAAATGACAACATACTATGACTCACTTATAGTATTTCCTTTACTCCTTGCATAACCATCACATCAAGTCTCCTCACTAGCCTCCCCACGAAGAATCTTTGTCTATAATTCCCCATCTCTATGGCACCTTCTTATTTATGGTGTATCCTATCCTTCCCACCTCAACTACCTACTACAAAAGACATCATTGGCCCCCCATTACCATCAACTTCTCCTTGCCTCACCTCCTCATCAATAATTACTCCATACCGCATATACCTACCTAATTTCTATAGAGTTCATTGTCGATTGTCCCTCACTACCGATTCTTCCATTCCCCATATACGTAATATTTTATTGTTTTTTAGTTTCTATTTATAACATGTTTAAATTCAATTATGTGTTCTCTTATCTGGATTTTTATGGGGATTTTACCGATATAGATGGTTTTTGGACCACAAAAAAGTCTTAGGAGAATTGAGTTTATTAATGTTTTTTTTATTTTTCTCATTTTAATTGATTATACCCAAAAATATAAATAAAACCATAGAGAAAAAAATCAATATACACATCCCATGTGAAAGAAAAACTCATAAAAACTAGGACAATAAAAGTATTTACATGATTCATCCAATGTTAGAATTAAGTGAACACTAAGAACACCAAAACCTAATATCCATTATTATGAAATGGAAAAACAAACATGAATGAATTATAAAGAAAATTAATGGTTTAGAAACCATAGAAACTATTTGAGGTACATTCCTTGCTAAACCACGTGATAAAGGGGAAATGTGATAAAAAGTGTTATCTTATCACATTCATCCTAGATAGACTCACACAACACATATAGTGGGGTTAATATACATCTGATATATAATAAAAAATTTAATAAAAATACATTAACTTGCTTACAAATCCAAAACCACACCAATAACATAGTTATACATTAAATATAGTTGATTATTATTTCTAACATCAAAGGATATCCCCTATCATATATTTCATCCACATTTGAACTCATAATATGTAAAAAGGTTTCTATATAAATAGGTGTTTAGGGGCCTTCATGCACCATAAACCTAAAACAAAATCCACCTAGTCCTTTTAACTATGCTCTATCATTTTCCCTCTTATGTTGAAATAAAAATATAAAGTTAAATGGTGATATAAATATCACTATGTGTACCTTAGTAAATATATAATCATGCTGTAATGAACCACATCATCAAATATTTTTAAAAACTAGGGGAATTATGAATTTTGGTCCCCAAATATTGTATGTTTTCATAAATGGTAATTAGATAAGTTTTTATGACTAAAAATTCTATGAAAGTTGTTTTTAGGTATGATCAGAGGCCAAAAGGTATCTTATTTGGTTAGGTGAGTGTTAGAGATGGGTTGGGGTGTCCTTTATATAAATACTTTCATTACATTCTAGGTCACATCAGAAATAGTTTTTATAAGAGTGTTGTGTATTTTATTTAAGATTTAATGTTTTCAAGTATTTTGTGTGTGATATGGAATGGTCATCATGTGTGAATTTCCCCATGGCCAAATAAATGGTTAAGTCCTGATGTATATAGGTCCTCTTGTGTAAGGGTCCCAATGTTTAGAAATTGGATAAGTCATTAAACATAAGGGTCACCTTGTGATGTGTAAAAGATATGATACATACAGGTTATGATACATAGGGGTTTCATATGGTAATGGAAATATTTAAGGGTTTCCTATGACAAAGTTAATATTTAAGGGTACTCAGAAGAATATATAAGGTTTTTTACAGTGTATTGAGATCTAGAAAAGTCTTATATCCTACTTGTGATATATAAGGGTTTCTATGAATGGTATGTAAGGGTTGATATAATTTTCTAAATGATACATAAAGGTAAGAGATGAAATTGGGCCAGAAAAATGGTAAATTATGACATTTTTAATGGTAAACCTTGGATACATAAGGTATAATCTGATATGTATGGGTATTTAAAATTGATAAAGTCTATGATATGTAAGGTTTAACTCTATTGATATGGAAGAGTTAATATTGGTGATAAAAAGGGGTTCCCAACTTTGTAAATATTGATTTGGATGATACATAGGAGTTATTCTAGATGATTCGTAAGTGTTTCATAATTTTAAAAATTGAGTATGATGGGTTGGATACCTTGATGATAAGGGTTATGTCATGCGGATTTATCAAGGGTGTAGCCTCCCACAACATTATATGGGATATTCCATGGAGTGTTCTTGAGAGGCTGTAGCATTAGGCTGATTTAGGTAATTGGTTTCACTATAGAGCTAAGGGTCACACCGTGATGGTGTTATTTTATAATTTATTTTAAAAAAAGTAGTATGGTATTTTATTTATTTTAAATTGGAACACCCCTAAACAATTTTTATTTTTAGGATATCTAAATATGGGGATGCGGATCTCATCTTTCATCCCTCTTCTCCAATTTTTCCTACTTTATCTATGGTGATTGAAGGTAATTTTTTAATTTAATGTATTATTTTCTTCTTCTTCCATTTATCTTATTTCATTTTTATAGTAACAGATTATAGTGTAATGAAGTTCGATTTTGACGCTAATTCCACCATTACATAGTGCAATAAGTTCTATAAGACAGGGCATGGGAGTTTGTTGGATAAGAGAGATCTTAAGAGGATTAATTCACTATGTGTTTTTTATATTCAAGTAGGTACGACAATATTTTGAGTTATTTATATATTTACACTAATTTGGATGAATATCATAATTCTCATTGATTATATAGGTTCTCAAGGACTCATAGGATGTCGATAAAATCTTGGGATGAATTTATGAATCCCCAATTGGGGTACATGGATTTTATAATTTGAAGTCTCTTTCTCATTTAGTGATTTTATTATTTTTATTAGCATTAATTTAATTCTTCATAGAAAGTGGCATGATATTGTGTGATATCAATTATAAGGATGGGATAGTTATATGTTATCCTAATAGTAAAAAATGGACACATATTTTCAACATGGTATATTGGTGCCGCCTTGGTCGAACGAGTTCTAGTGAAAGTCCATCTAGATTATTAATGGTGTGAGTTGTATTCTCAAGTAAAATGGGGTTTTTATTTTTAATTTGGATTTAAAAAATAGGGATTCATAAAAAATATGTTTAAAGGGGAAAAATTTTAAGATGGGGTTTCAAGGTGAAAAGGGTAATTTCAAGTGATGATTTTAAAATGGAATCTTAAAACAAAGTGGGGTTTTTGAAGAATGTTTCCATTAGGATTTTGGAAAAGGTCCTCGAATGAGTAAAGATGACATGTGATTCCTTTACTAAATGGTTTATAGATAGTTATTGGTCTATTTTACCTCATGTGGATAATGCCTCTATTTTTCTAAGGCGAGTATGATTTATTTTTATTCCCAATTACGATCTCCTTTTATGTTATTCATATTTCATGATGATTCATGATTGTATAGAAATCCCATACGATGTTATGACATATTTAAGTGGTTTTATAGACTATTGTTGTTACACCATCCTATTAATTGGTATATATTTTATCTTATCTCTTTATTTATTTACTCATCGAGTTACCAATAGTTTGAAGTTGAAATCCATCGTTTTTAGGGGAAAAGGCCCCATAACATGGTCAAAACACAATTATTATTAACAAGGAATATGACCTTGTGAGAGGTATGTTTTGGAGGTAGTGTGTTTTTTCACAACTTCCACATAGTATTTATAACTGTAATGTGATCTCAAGGAACTAAGCAACTTCATGTTGGTGTGGTAGTGACTACTGCATGGTTAGCACATGATTTGTCTAATCATGTGGCCAAACCATGTAGGCTATCTGGATTATTAAAATTTTGTGGTTTTACCTATATTCAATTGTCAGATTTAAGCTTAATTCACCCCTTCCTCCCAATTTGTATAAAATCCTCATCTTTGGCTTGGAGATTCCCCTTTGTATTTTTGGTGTATCTCTCTTGATATTTGGGGATTTAGCTTGAGGTAATCTTGATTTCGCTTTGTTTTTCCCTCCTCTACCCTTCTTCTTCCTTTTTTATTAAATTTTCATTGAATTTTGAAACCCTAGATTTTTATATTTCTGATCCTAGTAATTTTTATAGTTTATATATGTTGTTTCCTTATAGTTTAGGCATGTTATGACTCTTCACACTTTATTATTTTGGTATTCATAAAAGGTGATGAGTTTGATTTGGTTTTGAGGTAGGTGTCTCTAGTTAAGTGTGATTTTACATAGATTACCTTTGATACTTGATTTACTTTTCTTTTTGTTATCAAATAGCCTTTAAATTGGGTCATTATTGATGTTTTATCCATCTATAGTAGATTATTTATATATATTGGAAATTTTATGGATTAATAGAGACATTTAAATGGTATTGGATTTGATTTAGGTAATTTGTTTTCTAAAATTGATCAAGGTGGTTTTGTTCATTAAAATTAGTCTTTAAAAATAATTTATAGAGTTTTTTAATTATGTTTAATGCTTGAATTATTATGGTCTAGTGTGGTTTTTGAAATGGGTGTTTGTAATAATTTTTGGGATTGGAAGTCTACAGAGCATGGTAGAACATGAGTGTGGGAGGATAACATTGGAAATTGAACATCTTACTTTATCATGGGCCATCCATGTGATTTTAACCAAGGGAATAAGAGATCCCATGGAAGGTTTTTTCTCATTTGGATCAAGAGACCCTCTGAAAATTATGTTTCCCATGTATATCAAGTGTTCAAATGAAAATTATATAGGGACCAAGGAAGACTAAGATAACTTCCATACATATTTTTCCTTCTTAGAAGGCTAGTGAACCATGTCTTAGACTATATTATGCTAAAACCCAGTAGTTAAATCCCCATGTTTTTATTCTTGTGACTTTCCTTTTCGAGACATGTTATCCTTTATTCCATTTCCCCTTATATGGACATATGGTTTTTTTATGATTATGATTATTCCATGTTTAAGTGAGTGAGTATTTTTAATCAAAGTGTCATTATATCCTATTTATTGGATCCTTTTTTAACCATTATTTGAAAATATTGGATGTTTTGAGAATAACTAAAGGAATTTCTAAAGCAATATTTTCAATGAAAACATGTTTTGAATACTATTTTCCAACTAGAGTTATTGGTTTAAATATAGAAATATATTGTATATATTCATGGTGGTATCCTACTTGGATTTTCCTCACACCATTATAATTGCTTGGGAAGTATGAAAACTTGTTTTTACATTATGCTGGTAAAGGAAACAACACCATGCTATTTGGTGGATCTTATTGATTACCATAATCCATGGTTGGTTGTGATGGTGGATATGTTAGTATAGTGGGGTTTAGTTCATGTGGATAAATTTTGGATCTTGGTCTTTTTGGTTGATATATATTTTCCTCTTTTTTCTTGATCTATATTTTGGAATTTTGAATATGCTGACGCCTAGATATCATGTATATATCTTGTTTTGAAATTATAAAGTGATGATGTTTATACATTTTAATTTAATAATTGATTCATATACTGTATTTAGATGTTTATATTTATTGATGATTTTAATTTGTTGGCATGGATGTACAATTCAGTGATGGGTTATGCTATATTTCAAAGGGTGAAACAATTCCCAGAATTTTTTTAAGGTACCCTAGTTCTTGTTTCTAGACCATGTCAAATGGGAAAAACCTCGAGATATGTGTTGAGATAGGTTGGGTGACGTGTCAAGTCGACCTAGGATGGTTTGTGAAAAAAATGATATCAGGTTATTTGGGGGTCAGTGGTAGATAGAAAATAGGGCTATCAAGGCTTGAGAGGTATGTATGGAGGAGTTCCTGGACAACTCTCAAAATTTATAAACCCTAATTTCCTTTAGTGATCATGAGTTATGTTTTATATTTAAATGTATTTTTAGGTTTCTTGTTGGGATTTGATGTCTTTCATAATTTAGTATTGGTTTTTGGATAAACCATGAGTGGATTCGAGGAATTTATTATTTTAGGGTGAAATATGGAGGAAATGTAGAGTTTCAAAGTTAATAGAAACTATACAGATCCCTTGAAACTAGTTATAAAATTATTATTATGTTGTTTCACATGGTTGGAACATAGTTTTTGAAACCATACATCCAAACCATACATAATGGTGAAATGTTCAATTTTTTTTATGTTTTTACCACTTATTCATTTGAGATTGTTTTTATGCTAATACTGATATTTAAAACTTATTTTAAGGGTTTATGTGGTTTAATTAATATTTATTATGTTGTGAAACATGTCCCTCAAGGTATCATTGAAGTATGTTTAAGGTTATTGTGTTTGGTGAAAAAGCAGGTCTCGATGTTCAAATTATTGACAAAGGGGGTTTAAATGGTGAGTTGCTGAGTTCAGGAGATGTTGTTGAAAATCCATGATTTATAGAAGAACCTAGACAAAGGAATGGATAATCTGGGGTTGGTACAAAAATATAAGATACAAGGTGGTGCCATTTTCCAATGTTGGCTATTTTTTGGGCCTCAAAATCAACAAATGGAGAAAACTGTTTTAGGCAAAGGGACTTGCGTTCTAGTTTCTTGGAGCCTTGGAAAGATTTACACCAATATTTTTTCAAGATCAGAACATCAAATTATGGAAATATAAATAGAGGTGCCCAGGTTTTCGATTGGGTGTGCAAGGTGACTAGGGAGAGAGATGCTAAGGCTAATTGGCTTGAGAGTTGGGTGAAAACTTGCATGTGGCTCTTAGTGTGCCCAAAATTCTTATAAATAGAGAGATAAACCTCCTCATTATGTAAGATGATAAAAAATTAGAGAAAATTCGAGCTCTAGTCCTGAAAGTGGTTTGCGTGAGCAAGTGGTGGTTTGGACGCAGAAGTATAAATATATTCAAAAGTTGCACTCCAATTGATAGGTGTGCATCAATATTTGTTTGCGAATTAAAGGGTGTGAGTTGCCCAAGTTCTGAATTAGAAAAGGGAGTGTCACGCAAGTGGTTAGGTGAAACTTTAGTGCTAGGAATGGAGAAGTATTCTAGTCTTAGATAATTGAACTAGTCTTTCTAGGGATGCATGAAAGTTGGAATATTTCCTGGTACATCCGGTGAAAAGTGAGATTCATAAGAAGGTTAAAGTTGGAACTTAAGTAGAGAATATACATACAGAGGAATATGCATTCACTTGTGATAATGAAGGGACCTATATGTCTTCAAATAGTGAGTAGATCTTTTCCATAGAAGTATGCAAAGGAAGAGGAAGAAGGTGATCCTATCTATCGACAGTGAGCTAGAGAGAGAGAAATAGCGAGTAACACTTGGGAAAGAAATGAGCTAACCCTAAAAATTATAAAGGTCGTGTTCCTGGGCATATATGCGATCTAGACTGAACATTTTAAATTAGATGTGAGCTTTAGTGGATTTGGTACATTAGCACATCATCTTTGTATACTCCTTGGGCGTATCCCAGTAAGGGTGAACTAAGTAAAAATCTCTTTATCTGCCTGTTTTCTTCTTTTCATTCCTTTCGAATCATAATCACCAGATAAAGAAGGAAAGAATATTGTCTGCATAAACACATAAGTTCAAACAAAGTGACCCTTAAAACAAAGAGGCAAATATTGATTGGGGTAGGAAGAATAAGTTATAAAAGAATATCCATACCCTAATTCACCTCCATCTCTGGGTATCTAGGCCCCTTTTGGACCTAACAAATTATGATAAAATTGTCGATTGAATGGGATTCTACCTTATGTTTTGTAGATAATACAACATAGAAAGGGTTCTTCTATGAAAAGGGATGGAGATGCAGAGCACATTCTATAGTAAAAACCTTTAGTTTATCCTATTTTATTATAATCAATGATATAAAATTTTAAATTTTTAGGAAAATAAGGTAAAAGAGGCAAGGAATAGATGGTCTACCACACTCAGGTTTTCACCAACCAAAATCCACCAATCATCTGTGGTAATAAAGGAACCGAAGAGCCTAAGGAATAGATCAAAAGGATCAAGTTTATCTTTCTTTTCTTAAATATCTATAATACCTTTATAGTTTTATTTTCCACATACATGTTTGATGGATTAGGTATGAAGTGGTGATAATCCATAGTGAGAGTGAAGTTTCACGAGGACCTCCCATGAAATACATTCTAGAAGGATTTTAAATAATCATTTTACCTTGAGATACTAGGGATATCTAACACCCATAAATTTGTGAATAATGATCAAGGAAACCATTTAGTGATAGAGTATAAGACTTAGTTTTCCTAGTTCGTTAATTTGTATCTTGATATTATTATGAATTATTACCTTAATACTTGATGAGGTGAATCATGCATTTCATAGATAATCATTACATCATTTTAGATGAGTTTTAATTATATATAATTATGATATATGATATAATAATAAATATTTAGTGCCTTTGGAAACTTAGATATATAAACAAATGGCTCATAAAAGTCATACATCATCTCAATTTAAGTTACTCAGAACTAGTACCAATATTAGACATACGAAACTTAAAACATTTCTTCATATCCGAGGGAAAATGAAACATAATAAAGGGTGGGATCAAATGCTCAGTAAGGGTAAAAATGGAGATATCAATCAATGTTCATATATAAACATATCATGGACCATAAGTGAATAACAATAAGAGAATATAATTTTAAATTAATTCCTTATAATGCATAGATCATAATCATGAGTCATGGAACGAATATGGGTAGTTAATAAGGCATGAATAAAAACTTAACCAAAAAACATGTGATAATATTGCATAACATTGGAATAAGATCATATTATAAAATAGTGGGATAAATTGTGTCATAATCATAACCATGGAAGTATTATGTTTATTTCACCCTCCCAGAAATTCATTAGATGTTATGCTTGGGATAAACACCCATGTGCCTTCTTTTTTCTTGGGATAACCTCTTGTATACCCTTGTTGGGATTGGTATAACCTCTAATGTAAGCAATTTTGGGCTTGGGATAACCTCCCACGCACCGTTTGAGCTCATAAAACATTAATATGCGTCAGAGGGATATAACATACCTACCCATAAAATAATCAAAATCCATTCATATTTATGCCACATGATCATGAAAACATGTTTCATTATATCAAAGCTTAACCCATGGAAAAGAAAATGGGATTCATTAATATTTCATCATCATAATTATAAAATTCATTTATAAATAATAAACATGGTAGAATTGGATCACAATCCTAGAAAATTATAAGTAACACCAAATTATTTTGTTATATATGAAAATACATTTGAAAGATCACTAAAACATTTCTTGAGGAAAATAAAATTCTCATTTAGAAATAAACTATTTAAAATATAAAAAATTCCAAAATAGTAAGGAAAATATTTTCTTTAAAAAATCATTGAAAATTTTATTAGAAAATTAAAATAAATGAGAAGTCATGATTGTGGAAAAATTCATTCTTGTAGTGTACATTAAAACAAAATTTAATTTCACATTTTTTATAAAAATACAAAAATATCTTTTTCAGAAAATAATAAAAAGATTCCATTTTATTTTTTATAAAAACTCAAACACGATTAAAAAATAAAAAAAAATTATTTTATATTATTAAAAAAATTATTGAAAATAATTTCAATAAAATATTGATATTGAAGAAAAATATGTGCAAATGAAAAGAGAAATAGATTCTGTTTTCATTAAAAACATTATTCTATAATTTTTAGTACTTAAAGAGAGGAAAATTAAATGAAAATTTATAATTTTTATATAAGACTAGAGGATAATTAAATAAACAATATTTTAGAGATATAGACAACATAAATTCATCATTGTAATCTTAAGCATAAAAAATTCTAGTTAAAATGAGATTGTAATGTTAAAGCCTTATCACTTTGGTAACTTTTGATTTGTAACCTAGATGTAAGAAATAACTTCAAATAGAAAATTAAATACCTTGAAAATACAGATATTAATGATAAAACATATCATATGGGAAAATGATACACCTTATAAAAAAATATATTTGTATAACATAACATATTTCCCAAACAAAAAAATTTGAGATGATAAACCCTTGACACTTTGAACAATTTAGAATAAAAACCCTTTTGATGAAACATTTTGAATATTAACATAAAGTTCCTTAAACTCATTGGTATACAGAATATAAAATGTTAAATTAATAATATATACACATTATAAAAATAAATAGGTGAATAAAATCAAACATGTATCAATGAAATAATATTGAGACGAAGAGCCCTTACCACATTTGTAACATTTGAGTAAAAATCCCATGAGAAAATAAAATTGGAAGAAAGAATTAGAAACTATGAAATATAAACGATTCATGATAAAACATTATAGTGGGGTTTTATTTTAACCATGGAAAATAATTCATGGTGTATAATATAAATATATCCCAAGGAATTAAAATTTGGGACAAAAAAGCCTATACCTCAAGTCCATATTTCTTTTTAATAATTATAAACTCTTGTATAATAAATTTAAATTTATTATAATTATATAAAATAACCAAATTCTTACCTATAATACCATATATTATCCACCTATAAAATCTCAACACCCATTTATTAATAATTATTTATTAAAATTTTCATTTTTATGTGTTAAATGTTTCATTTTGTAGGTAAGATTTGGTATGAAAGTTCTAACCCTTATAATTTGATCATAGTTAAATCATATACATATTACTAATAATTTTATAAGCATCATATTATATATAGTTTTATAAACAATTATATAAAGTTGTGGTAAAAAACTAATTACATTAATTCATAGAGATGATAGTCTGTACGTACAAATGAGTGATGTTTTCCACTTTTCGTAGGAAAAAACAAAATAATGTTAAATAATAATTAAGATTTACAGAATATTTATTATATAAAAAATATTACTTGTATTCATTAAATACATCATAATAACCATTTGTGTAATATGGTTATGGAAAATGAATCATAATCCTATGTGCTGGTAGTAGTCCACATTTATGCAGGAGCGATACTTTCATTTACCATTTGATAGAGAATATTTGTAAAATTTTCACATCTATGTTTTTTTGAGGTACTAATTTGTTTTTTTTTTCTGAATTTAATTTATCCCATTGTTTCCCATTGATTTGTTTCCGAAAAAATGATGATTTTGGGTTCTATAGTAGGTGGCACACAGTTGGAACATGGTTTGGAAGACTATGTGCCCTCACCTAGGAAACCATGCGGCAAATGTTCATTTTGGATAGTGGTGAATAAAGGGCTGGTGAACAGTTTGGAAAACTATGAGGGCTTAACCTGAAGTATATCACTATTAGATAGTGAGGATTGCATGGTTACTGCATGGTTTGAAAAATTGTGTGACATGTCCAGGTCATTATGAAGTGGAAAATTACCTTTGTTCCATTCTTTTATTTAACCATAATTCAACTTTCATCCACCCCATTTGGGATTTATAGCCATGAGATCCTCCTAAAATCATTCTTTTACCTCTTAAACTCCAATCCTTGGGTTGTTTTGTTGTGGGAACTTCAAGGAAACATCAATTAAGCCACTTTCCTCATGATTTCTCCCTTCTTCAAGGGTTTCTCCTCACTCATTATTAAGTTCTTATATTATTTTGGGTTGTTTGACTTATATAGGGTTTTATATTGTTTTATTGGGATAAATATTGATGTTTATTGTTTGATATTTCCTTCGTAGGGTCTTGGGGTGGTGCATTTGTGGTTTGTCACCAATTTTTGGATGTTTTCAAATGTGAGGTAGGTGGTTGCATGATTTAATTTTATTAGATGATTTTGATATGGTTTCTTGGTTTATTAAATGTTCTACATGAATTATTGGTTTGGTTATAAATATGTTTTTCAAGAGGTTTTATAAGAATTTGTGATGGAAGTTGGGTTTTGAAAAGAAATTGGTTGTATTTCTTACGTTCTTCATTGCAGGGTTTCTTGAAAATGTTTTATTCCATGTACGAAAGGTGTGGAATATGTTTTCAAAGAAATTTAAAAGTGATAATGTCTTTAATGTGTATTTTTATGATAAATGGTTTCTTTCAAGTTGTATTCATTATTGTGCACCTTAAATATGTCTTTGAATTGTGAATTGTGTTATAAAATATTTATTGATGTGAGTATGAATTTGAAAGGGGATTTTCTTAAGAAAATGTTTTGATTCCAAATGTGATCTTCTTTTTGTGTTTTAAAATGGTTTTCATAAATTGTTAAAGTGGTTTAAGATATATTTCCAAATTGTTTTGATGTGCGTGTGAAATGGAAAGTGGATTTGTTATGGAAAATGGTGGTTTCCATGTAGATTTTGGTCATTGGATCAATACAGAAGTGGTGACTTCTTTATGATCTTATAATGATTGGTAAGTGTACAAAAAATTGATTATTTATTTTATGTGTGTAATTTAATTTGAGAAAAAATTGAATCATGGGTATTCTAGGTGGGATAATTAGAACTAGTACTTCAGTTAATTCAGAAGTGGCTAAGGCTGGAATTTATCTAGAAGGATTGATGATTCAACACTAACTGAACATTTGATATGATTAGATACCACTAGACATTGGTATTAATTATTCACTAGTGGATCATTCTTGTGAATTCTCTTTGTATTGGATTATGATATGGAGACCATTATACCTTAGGATGGGATCCTCTATAAGGGATCATGCACGAGAATGATGTTGGTAGTTAAGTAAGAGGATTTTAATCAGTAAGGTTTGAGATTCATAGTGTTCCACTTATTTTAGCTACCTTTATGTATTTTCCCTTTGTTATATATTGTGACACGATTCTTATGTGATGTGCTGATATATATTGGTATACATTAAACCTTGTGTACATTTTTATTTCAAGAAAACTTTTTTGTAAAAAGGGGTTTTCTTAAAATGTATTTTTATATAATGTTTTCCTTAATTTTTTGGAAATGTTTCAATTATTCTTATGAAAATAAACATGTTTATTTCTCTTCTAATGTTATATAATGAAATATTTTCTTTTTTGTGGAATCCTAATGGGACTTAGCTTACACTATGCATACACTTTTGGGTGTATGTGAATTTTTTATGTATGACCTAGGTAAAGGAAATATTTGTCATGGTGGTGATGGTTGATCTAGTGCTAGTGCTCCACTTATTGTAGGTGTTGGTATTTTTGGCTTGAGGTTGATGTCCCTAATGTTTTATGGAGGTTTTTGGGATAGTTTTGTGTTCCTATTCCATTATATTACCTTTGGTTTTGATTAAATTTGTAAACTTTGAATCTGACAATTATTTTACCCTATTTGGTTGTGACTATCAGTTATCCTGATAATTATTATTTCTAGTTGTTTATGGCTATTTAAATGTGTGATATTATTCCCAAATCATATTGTTGATACCCATGATTTAGTTTCCAACCTATGGGTATTAGGAACACCCTTTGGACTATGACGTCGATCAGGTCGGGTGCCCAATTGGATGGAACTCCGAATTGGTTCATTAAAAAATGGTGTCAAATGATCTTAGGATCTATTTTGGTAAATATTTTTGCGGATGAGTCTAGAAAAACATGATTTAGGATTATTAGAGCCTGAGGTTATGGTTTCGAGTAGGCTATCAAACCAACACACCTCGTTAAAGGACTCAAGTCTCCATGGGATTTTATGATTTGGTTTGAATTCTCCTCCAGCTGAGATGTATAAGATGTAGACTGTATATGTGATCTGGGTGGGGGTGGATTGGTTTGGGTTGACTTATTATTGTGTTGTATTTGGTTATGTTTTGATTTATGGTGGTTTTGGTGTTTGTTGTTATTACTAAAAACTTTCATAATGGTTGTATTAATTGTTTCCCTATGGTTGTTTCTTGTTGTAATAAGACTCTCCCAGAGACTTTATGTGAAACCAAAGTAAGATTCAAAAGATATTTTTACCACCCCAATCGATCAAATATCAGTGGAAGTAGTTTTTTGGTCTGTCCAATCTTTGGGACAATGAGTGGGCACTAGTCCTGCTTTGGTTGGAAAAGCTGAACCAATTCCTCGAATGGAAAAATCTCATGAGTTCCTGAAGAACAAGACAAATTCTTTCTTATGTACCATAAAACCTTAGGAAAAAGATGAGTTAATTGTGAAGATAGAAAGGATGTTAGAATTTCTTGATACACCAAATATAGTTATGGTGAAATGTGATTTTGTTTATGTTGGAAGGTCCCAGTCAAAATTGGTGGTACTCAGTGGTGTAAGTTGGAAATCATGAGCATATGAGTTGGAAATATTTTAAGGCCATATTCAATAAATAATATTTTCCTAAGGTTTTGGATTTTTCCATGTCCTAAGAGTTTTTTGAGCCTATCCAAGGGAACCAAGCTATTATGGTGTATGCCAATTGATTTATAGGTCTAGTTCATTATGTACCTGAGCTCTTTTATAATGAGAAGATGAAGGTTAAGAAGTTCAATATGGGGTTATGGGTAGAAATATTATATCAGGTTTTCTTGTTCAATATGAAAGATTATGATGAGTTGGTCGATCTTTCTATGATGATAAAATCAATCATGGAGGGAATTCTAGTTTATCTGCAGTAGTATAAGTAGTGGGTAGTGGCAGTTCGTCAAAAAAGAGAGGAAGCATGATGAGTAAGGGAAAAAGGGAGGTGGCAGTTTAGGCCATACTTCCCAACTATCATCATGCATGGATTCTGATGCTGGGTTAGTTGTGTTAAATTAGTGTGGGAAATAGGGGAACATGTGATCAGTGTGTTCATCTCAAACAAGACCTTTTCATCAGTGCAGAGCTATAAAGCACTTATAGAAATTGTGTAAGGTGTCACACCCATATAAGAGTGGTGCAAGATTTTTATCTTTCAAAGGGATTTAATCCCAGTCAGAACCATCTATAATAATGGGTTCTCAATTTAGGGGATGTGACAGTTGGGCTAGATCATCTTCTAGTCAGATTTGTAGGCTACTGGTATTTCTCAGGATTAGGTTAAGATGAGGAAACTTCCTGAAGTAGATTGAGCACAAGTGGAATCAGATGCAGGACCTATAACAATTCAAGGTACCATTCTTATTACATAATCTTTATCTTTAATTATATTTGATATTTGTGGTTTACTTACTTTTATTTCTTCCCATATTTTTGATATCATAATGTTTTAAACCATGCTTATGTTGTATGCGATGGATTTGGTAACACATCTTTGTAAGAAGCAAGATTAGGGAATCCAGTTTCTATCTTATGACATCACTTTATCAGGGGTTGATTGGGAATGGGATTTTCTAGTTTTATAGATGTAACTCTTTAACGTGGTCCTTAGTATGGACTTGAGGTGCGTTTTTAGGTGCACATCTATTTCTATTGGTGGTGAGTGAGTTTTGTTTCACCTGATGGATGTAACCAGGTTTTTTAGGGTGAACAGGATCCTCAGCTGGGATATGATTTACCTTCACTTTTGGAATTAGGTAATCTTTTTTATCAGGTCTTTTTGGTTGCATTTTAGGATGATGATAGTGCTCTTGAGAGTGGATTACCTCTTGTTGTGGATGCATTCCCAGAGGTTTTTCAAAAGTATTTATTAGTATGTCCCCTGGAACCAGATTTGGAGTTTGCTATCAATTTGGCCTCAGGAACACAACCAAAATCTCTTCCCATGTACTGTGTGGCCCCCAAAAAGTTGAAGAAATTAAAGGTAAAAATGGATTATTTGGAATCCTAAGGATTCATTCGCCTGAGCGACTCCCCTTGAGATACCCTAGCTCTATTTGTGAATAAGGATGATGGATATCTTTGGTTATGCATTTATTAGGGGAATTAGAACAATGTAACAATCAATGATAAGTATCCTTTTCCCCCGTATTAATGAAAATTTTGATCAACATTAGGGGGAAATGTGGTTTTATAGGTTTGATTTTCATTCTGTGTATTATCAAGTCAGAGTTAAAGAGGTGGATGTTCCAAAAATATCCTTCTGAAGTAGGTATGACCATTTTGAGTATTTAGTCATGCCTTTCAGTTTAAAAAATGATCTAATAGTATTTATGGTGTTTATGAATAGGGTGTTCCATCAGTATCTTTATTCCTTGGTCGTGGTATTTTTGGATGACATCTTGGTCTATTTCTGAATTGAGGAGGAGAATAAGAGACATCTGTGGATTGAGTTTGGCACACTTCGGGATTATATCCTCTATGAAATTTTTTCTAAGTGAAAATTCTAGATAAGGGAGGTGAAGTTTCTTGGCCATGTGATATTTGACCACAGGGTTTTGATGGACCCTATGAATATTAACGAAGTTATGTCATGGGAAAAACTGAATTTTTTTTTTTGAAATTAGAAGAATTTTGGGTCTGACATGGTATTACACGTGGTTTGTTTGAGATTTCTCTCAGTTGGCTTCATCCATGGTGACACTCGCCTGGAATTGGGTGAAGTTTAAATGGAACATAGAGTGTTAGAAATCCTTTGCGGATATTAAAATATGGAAAACACATCCACTATTTTGATCTTACTAGAACATGGAAAGGGATATGCGGTCTGTTATGATGCCTCAAGTATGGGTCTTGGGTGTGTGAAGATGTAGGATGACCATGTGGTGACATATGGTTCTCTCCAACTCCGAACACATGAAAAGAATGAATGAAACCATGAACTAAAATTAGAAGTAGTGATTTATGCTTTATGACATAGTACCATTATATTTATTTTGGATAGGTTTATGTTTTTTTTTCAGATCATAAGAGTTTAGCCTACATTTTCTCTCAGAAAGAATTGAATTTGAGGAAATTTTGTTGGGTTGAGTACCTTTTGGGGTTTGATTTTGATAAAGTATATACCATAGGTAAAGGAAATGTGGTTGAAGATTCTTTGAGTGGGAATGTTATGATGAAATATTTGAAAGAGTCTATTGATTTGTAGACCTTGATGTGTCTTTTCACCCAGATGCATCTCGAGACAAAAGAACACAATGGAGGCATGTTGTTGGCTAGTGTTTAGCTAACACCTTCCCTTCTAGAATTGATTTATCAAGATTATCTTGGTGATGAGTTATGAAAATAGTCTATATAGTCCTCAAATGTTGGGGAGGTTCTTTGTGAATGGTCATTGTATCACGAGGGAGTTTTTTTTCTTCCATGGTCACTTCATAGTGCCGTTGTCATCGAGGAAGGTGGTGATTTAGGATAGTAACCAATATTAGTTTTCCATTCATCCTGGTACTACCAAGATTTACAATAACGCGTGATAATAGTTATAGTGGCTAGGTGTAATGTAGATATAGATGAATTTGTATCGTGATGTTATACATATTAGAAAGTTAAAGAAGAGTACCATAGCCCCCCCAGTTTTCTTCAACCACTACCTATTATTACCTAAAAGTGGGATGATATTTCCATGTATTTAATTGTTCTCTTATCTTTTAAACCCTAGGGGAGGAATTACATTTTTGTAGTGATTAATCTTTAGACCAAATCATCTCATTTTATTCTAATATGAGATTCATCCAAGGAGGATGAGTTGGGTCGGTTGTATGTTGGAGGGGTTATGAGGCCTCATGGTGTTTCGTTGGAAATTGTTTCGGATAGGGACCCCCTTTTTAACTTGCGGTTTTGGGAATACCTTTACAAGGTTATGGGGTATTAGGTTAAGTTGAGTATGACATACCATCATCAAATGGATGGTTAGATGGACCGAGAAAATCAGATCATGGTATAAATTCTCTGGGAATGTGTGTAAGATTTATGAGGTCCGTTGGATAAATATTCAGGGTTGTTTGAGTTTGGGTAATACAATAGTTACCAATACATAATTCGAATGGTGATTTTTTAGATGATTTATAGTCGATCATTTTAGTCTCCATTATGTTGAGATGATGATGGAGAGACCTCATTGTTGGGACCGATCCTTATGCAAGAAAATTATAATAGATTTAAGTTGATTAGGAAGCATTTGATAATGGCTCAGTCACTATAATTACAATAGTGATTAGAGGAGGCAATTTCAAGAGTTTTATGTGTGTGACCTGGTTTTTCTAAAAGTGTCACCTTGGTTGGGTCACTATCATTTGGGTATGAAAGAGAATCTAATGCGTTGGTATGTTAGGAATTTTTAGATTACAGAGTTGATTTATAAGGTGGAATACATGTTATCATCTACTTCTCAGTTGATGTCAATTAAGTATGTGTTATATTTATCTTAGTTGAAATGTAATATTTGAATATGTCCCATTTATTAAATTGGGTGGAGTTGGATTTGGATCCTGACTTGTTAGTATTCGAGTGGCCAGTGTGGATTCTGTGTTCTTAGGAGAAGGTGATTCATAGAAATTCCATTTCATTGGTCTAATTTATTTGGAAACATGAAAATTATGTGCATGAGACTTGGGAGAGGAAATATTGGTTTGAGGAGGAGTATCTATTTTTGTTCTGTGATCAATCTTGGACTTTACTTTCTAGGGGAGAAAACTTTTCATGGTGGGGAGAATTTTCACATCCATGTTATTTTGGGGCACTCCTTTTATTTTTATTATTTTATTTATCCCATAGTTTCCCATTGATTTTTTAGTGAAAAATATATATTTTTGGACTGATAGAAGGTAGAGCACGATTTTCAAAACCTTGTGGGATAACTATGCGGCATGTCCCTCTTAGACAATTAAGTGTTCACAGTTGCCATAGGGTTTTGAAAACCATGCGGTAATATCATGAGACTTGTCCAGGTCATTAAAAATGTGAAAACTACGTTTGTTCCCTATTCTATTTGAATCCTAATTCACCTCCCATATTACCCATTGGGGATTTGCGGCCATTTGATCCTCCTCAAAGTATTATTAGTCCTATTTAACTCTAATACTTTAGTGGATTTGGTGTCATAACTTCAAGGAGACATCAATAAACCTTTTTTCTCAAGATTAATGAGTTATTCTAGGGTTTCTCCTCCCCTTTTTTATTTCTTATTTTACATCAGATTGTTTAACCTAAATAGGTTTTAATATTGTGTTTTTGGGAGAAATCATGATGTTTATTGTTTAAACATTCCTTTATAAGGTCTTATGGTTGTGCAGTTGTGGTTTCACAGTAGTTTTTGGATGTTTCCAAGTTTGAGGTAGGTGGCTACATGATTTTGAATTATTAGATGATTTTAATATGATTATTGGTTTCTTAAATCAGATATATGGATAATTAGTTTTGTGAAAAATATATTTTGTAGTTTCATTACATGAATATTTGATGGAATTTGGTTTTTGAAAAAATTGTTATAATTCTTATGTGCTATATTTTTTTTATTTCTTGAAAATGTTTTATGCCTTGTGTGGAAAGTGAGAAATGTGTTTTCAAAGATATTTAGATATGTAAATGTGTTGAAAGTGTATTTTCCAAGATAAATGGGGTTTATTTCATGTTGGATTATTTTTTGTGCTCTTTTAATGTGTCTTTGAATTGTTAAGCACGTTATAAAGTTGGTTTTTATGTGAGTATGAATTTGAATGGTGATTTTCCCATGGAAATTTTTGGATTGCATATGATTTATTCTTTTTGTGTTTCCAAATGCTTTTTATAAATTTTTAAAGTGGTGATAAATGTATTTCCAAATGGCATTGGGGTGTGTGTGAATCGAAAAGTGCATTTTCTAGGGAAAATGGTGGTTTTGATGGGGATTTTGATCATTGGATCAATGTGGAAGTGGTGATGTCCTTATGTGATTATGATTCTTGGTATGTATATGTGAATGTGATGGTTTATGTGATATGTGGAATGGAATTTGGTCTCAAAGGGAATTTCGAGTATTCTAGGTGGGAGAACTAGAACTATTATTCCAGCTGATTCAGAAGTTGCTAAGGCCCGAATTCATGTAGTAGGATTGAAGCTAAATTACAAACTAATCATGTGATATGACCGGGACCACTAGACCATGCGATTTATTCCCCTATAGTGGCCCATTCACAAGAACACTGTTGTTATTGGATTATGACATGGATACCATTCGACCCTGGGATGATATCCCCTCTAATCGATCATACATGAGAACACTATTGGTAGTTGAGTTGGAGTATTTCGATCATCGAGGTACAAGGTTCATAGTATTCCACTTGTTCTAGTTACCTTTAATGATTTTCCCATGGTTCACTTTATGAAATGATGCTTATGTAATGTGGTTCTATCTATTGTTATATGGTAAACCTTGTGTACAATTTTATTTCAAAAAAAAATTATTTTAAAACAGGGGTTTTTCTTAAAAAGTATTTCCTTATAAATTTTTCCTTAAATTATTTTCTTAGAAATGTTTAAATTATTCTTATGGAAATGTGCATGTGGTTTTTTATTCTAATGGTATATCATGGAAACTTTTATTTTGTATGGAATTATAATGGGACTTGGATCACACTCTATATACACCTTTGGGTGTATTCATAGTTTGTTATGTATGACCTAGGTAAATGAAAGATGCATCATGGTGGAGATGGTGGATCCAGTTACCAGTGTTTCAGTTATTGAATGTGTTGGTGGTGGTGTCTTTAGGGTGATGTCCCTCATGTTCCATGGATGTTTTTGGGATATTGTTTTATTCCTCTTCCATTATAGTACCTTTTTTTGGTTAAAGATGTAAACATTGAATCTAAAAATTAGTGTACCTCATTTAGTTGTGGTTATAATTTATCATGATTCTTATTATTGTTGGTTTATTATGATTATGTAAATGGGTGAAATTATTCTTAAATAATGTTTTTGATACCCATACACTACTTTCCATTCCTGGGGACTGAGAATACCCTTCATGTTATGCCACAAATCGGGTGGGGTGTCAGGTTTGATGGAATTATGACTCAGTTCATGAAAAAAGTTTTTGAATCATAATCATAAAAATCAACTCAATATATTTAAAATAATAGAATAACTATTTTTTATTAATAAATAAGTTTATAAAATGTGTAATTATAAATTAAATTGATATATCTTGATTAAGTTTTTTACCTCTTCTTCGAGAGACATCTTTTGTCTTACACCTTAAGATTTAAAGAATTTATCTTAGGAGAAGTCCAGGGTATCATGTAAGAATGAGATTAATATTGAAATGTTTTTTTGTATATATTTAATGATACATAAGGCTCAAATTTTAATAATAATTAAGGATAAGAGGATCACTTTTATATGTGAGTCGAATGACACATGGAATTACTTAAACAACTTTAATAATATAATGTCACTTCCAAGATAAATTAGAAACAATGGAAAATAATTAAAATTTAAGATGATATAAGGTAGAAATATCTATAAAAAATTATAATCATAAAAGTTTATGTGAAATTATTACCCTTATTTTTTAGTTTCACCTTAGAAAAACACATTTTAACCTTAACTGTGGTAACACAATTCTACTATTTATACTGTTCATTTTGACAAAGAATTAAGTTGAATATATTAAATTATATTAATTATGAATATTATAAATATGTTAAAATTTTTAATAGGTTAAATTTATAACATTTTAAGAATTTAATTTTAGATAAATGCATAAAATTCTAAAAAAACCAATTTTTAGAAAAATGCATTTTTACGCAAAAAATGAATTTACATTCGCTCATTGCCTTGTAAAAACCATAAAATGAATGTTAAAATATTTTATTCAATATATAATCTATAAATTTAATTATAAACACTAATAAATATGTATTAATTTAATTTATAATGATAAAACACATTATGATCATAAAAATTGTATCTAGAAAAATGTGTTTTTAAGCTTAAAAATGAAATTATTCCAAAATTAAGTATAACGATGATTAATATGTAATTAAATATATTATTTATAATTAATTTAGTATTATGTTAATTTAATATCAGTTTTAAAAATTTTAATTTTAAAATACCTGATTTAGTGGAAGTAAATGTCAGTTTTACAGAAATTAGTATTTTTCACTATTCTTTGAAAAATGATTTTTTTAGAAAAATCCAAAAAAATCAACCAAAGATAATATATACATGAATTTTAAAACAAAATGGTATTTATTTACAAAAATAAAATTTCTATAAAATTTTATATAAAAATTATAATATCTATACATAAAATTAAATAAATATCATTTTTGAAGAAATCATATTTTTGAAGCATAATTAACTTTACTAAAAACTGAGTACTTATTTATTATAAATCATTAAATAAATATTAATCATTTAAAACCTATATACATATTTTTCATGATGTGGTCATTCTATGTAATATATCCAATTTAATGGTTAGATTATAATAGTCACATTTAAAAAATATTTTTATTGTATATCACAATTTTCTTAAAGCTCATTGTTGTGTTTTAAGAATGCCATCAAGTATAATATTAATTTAATGTAAATTTTTGAGGTGTTACCCATTATTTTTTGAAATCACACTAAATTTATAGATTGGATATATGTGTATTCTCCTTTTTGTACTAACTTATGATTAGGTGGTGGATAAACTATCCAAGGAAAAGGAAGACATAGTAGGGAAGATATGTATCATTGGGATTTCTTCAATAGTGTGTTGTAGCTAGATATATTTCTCTATATAGTAAAGTAAGTGGGATAAAATATGTTGGATTAGAGTTATAGTTGTTGAATAGTCATTGGTTTTGGTTCTAATATCTTCTCTAGGGTAGATGTTTATGGATTGTTATGAGTGTTGGAAGTTAGGATATAATACACCAGACTACAGAAAGGCTTTAAGGATGTACTTCTGATGTGGGAATCCATGTCATATCTAGCACTTCTTCATGACCCCCCATAAGATATTATAGGTAGTTCTTCATTTTTTAATAGTTGATAGGTGATATATGATTCTGCCAGTGGAATGGGATATCAGCCTTAGTCTAAAGGTGAATCCCATTATGATAATAATGCTGAAGGTTGTCTTGAGTTATGATGTGTTTTCGTAATTAAGATTCCACATAAGGACTGTAAATCTAGGATTCCAATCTAAAGAGGTATGATGATTATTAATTCTTCATTATCTTTGGATTTATTTGATACATGTTCTCCCCATTATTTTATCTCATTAAATTTTATTGATTATTTGGGTATGTGAGTAGAGTTAATTCCATATATAATAGGACCTTATAACCCATTTTTAAGAAATAAGGAGAAATGTTTTATGTTTCCAAAGTGTCGTGTCTTAGTTGTTGATGTGGAGGTCATGTGGGACTTAATTTTTTTTGGAATTGAATATTTTTGATTTCATCATCATCATATATAGGATGTTCATTTCTAAATCTAAAATTGTCTACTATCACCACATGGTCCGATTTCTACCTCTTAATGGAAACACTCACATTTTATAAGGTGAGTGGGACATATGGTTTGGGAGGGATATACTTATTATCCTAGATATAGTATCTATTTCATGTTAGTTATCCTGGTTCTTCTTTGATGTTGTAGAGAAGATATCATTTGGTCATCTTCCAATAGTAGTGGACCAGTACCCTGGGGTTTCTCCAGACGACCATTCTAGGTTTCTACCCTACCTAGAGGATGAGTACACAATTTACTTAATTCATAGGATGATACCCACATAATTACCACCATACTTAGTGATAAATTTTGATTTTATATTTAAAATATCAGTCTTATCACCTTGAATGAAATGAATTTATTCATCCTATCATGTCACTATGGGTATTAATATTTAATTTTTTATAAATAAGGTATATGCGATTATTGGACTTTTCATAGATTATAATATTATTAATTTGGTGAACATTAAAATTAAATAACATTTTCCTAAAATTTGTGATATTTTTTATAAACTCAGGGGAACTTGGTGGTACTAAAAAATAGATCATTGGTTGGGGTATCACCGGTTGAGTGGATAGGAATGGTATGTTTTGAAGACTTCTTTAAGAAGATTAAATGGGAAGTTTAATATTTGGTTATTCCATTTAGACTTACCCATTATCTTGTAGTCTTTATATCTTTTATGAACCAAACATTTTACCCCTTTTTAGAATCCTTAATACTTATTTTCATTGATTTTAGCTTTGTGTATTCAATGATGGAGGAAGAACATAGAAACCATTTGAGTGTGGTTTTGGTAAATTTGAAAGAGAATCACTTGTATGCAAAACTATATAAATACCAATTATATATCCCAGGAGTAAATTTTGGGTCACATGATTTTTTATAAAGTTATTTTAGTGGATACATAAAAGACCCAAGAAGTCACATCAAGGGAGCATCCTAAGATCATGTTTGATATAAGGATCTTTTTTGGGCTTATCTAGATAATAATAGTGCTTTGTTCAGGTATTATATATTATATCGTCTCACTTGATTATGTTTACTTTGAAAGAGGTAATGTTTGAGTGGAATGATAAGTTCATGGGATATTTTTTGGTTTTGTATGTTTTTTTGACATCAACTGTGATTTTAATTATTCTTATAACTGGGAAGGGATATATAGTGTATTGCTATTCCTCTAGAGTGGGGTTGGGATATCTGTTGATTCATGATGATCATGTTATAGTATATGAATCTCCAAGGCTATAACCATGTGAAAGGAATCACTCCACCTACAACATGGAAATGGAATCCCTGATGAATGTGTTAAATACATGGTTCCATTACCACTTTAGGGAGTATTTGAAAACTTATTCAGATCATAAGAGAATGAATTACATCTTTACCCAAAGGGACTTAATCCTTAATTAGAGGAAATATGTTGAGTATCTTCGTACATTTGATTTATAAATCACCCACAACCTTAGGAAGTTGAATGTGTTCATCCAAACTTTTTGTTAAAATTTACCAATTAAGGTAGTTAAGGAATCCATAAATGAGTGGAGTCGATTGAGTTTTTTATCTATATTTAGAGGTGTAATAGGTTGGATAGGGGGTTTTCTTTACTATTTTTAAGAAACAACCCCTTTTATTGTTCAAGTTCAATGTGATAAGGAATAAAACCCCAAAATTACAATAGATTATAGAAGCTTTAAATGGTGTGGATACCTTGAGTGATTGGTCTTAGTCTTCAGATGAAACCTTCTTCTCGAAGAAGTAGATGTTATATTATTTTACCCTGAGGTAGGAGGTTATGAACAAGGGGAATTATTATACTTGGTCCATTCACCCATGTTCTAAAAAACATTATACCTCAAAGAGTTGGTATTGGTAGACTGGTATGACATGGTAGAACTAGGGTGAATAGACCAAGTAGAATAATGTACATTTTTCATCAACACCTACCTCAGGGTAAAAGAATCTCCCAACTGCTTCATGGAGAATAAGGTTAAATCTGGAGACTAATTCCAATCAATCAAGGTCTCCAAACCAATTGAAGCTTCTATAGAAAGGTTTGACATAGTCAGTTTCTAATTTTTGTATTTCAATGTTATACATTCTAGATGATCTAAACATAAGAGACTTTCCATTTTTCTTTAGTCTCTTCTCATTTTTGTGTGGATGTGTGATGAGATATATATGGATTTAATTATTGTTAAACCTTGTAATACTAGTGTAAAAGATTATGTTTGGTTGATAATAGGTTTATTGAATAATTTAACCCATTTCCTTCTTATTAGAGAGTTGAAAAAGGTAGAGGATCTTGTGAACCTGTATGTCTGAGATGTCATTAAGATTAAATGGGTGACCTCATCTGTAATTCTTGAATAAGATAACCTTTATAATATTTATTTTGTTAATGCTCTGTTAGAATATTTGGGAACCATGTAAAAGTTAATCTTGGTGCATCACTGACAGAAAGATAGTCAGATTGACCAGGACAACCCAATTTTGGAGGATATTCTTGGTGTTTATATTCACGACATAAAAGGTTCAATCAAAAGGAATTTTTTATTGGTTGAGTTTTTATAACTTTTTTTACCAGGCATCAATCAAGATTTATCATTTTGATGCATTTTATATGAAACCATGTTGGTCACCGTCATGTCCGGATGAGTTGGGTGAACACTCTTTTTTATGACCAAGTCTTATCTTAGAGATGATAAAGGTAGTGGTTTTATTCATAAAGGGTTAGAAATAGATCATAATTATCATAAATAATATAATAATTATATTTCTCACTCATTAGAGTCTGATTCTAGAGATCATGTGTTTATTTGGATATCTGTTTGACTGTGTCATCATCACTTTGGAAAACATTATATTTTGTCACCACATTTTTTCGGCCCATTTCATATTATAGAGAACCTTGGGAATGTATCCTATTAGTTGGACTTTTCAACTTGGATGAGCTCGATTCATAGTGTTTTCTATATAAACTAGTAAAATATGTACTATTTATACCCATCATGTGATAGATTTGGAGGACTTGTAACTGGATCAGAAAACCACCATTATGGAGTAACCTATTTATATTAAGAATTATTAGAATAAGGTTCTATATTGAAAATAGATACGTCTATTATACATTATTTTGGAGTATGGTGGAGATATATATGAGACATGGGAGTATATATATGTAGTGATGGATAAGTATCCTCAAAATATTTCTTCTATCAAGCCTTGAAGAATTTATGTGGGCATAAAGTGTCATGATGGGAAGATTTTTGACACCTATCAGTTCACTAGAATATTTGTTATGATTTTTATCAATTTATTTAACTTTTTATGGTTTTTCTAAGATTAGGATATTGATTTTTTTTTGTTTTTTAGGAAACCATGCCTAGGCACATGATTTGAGCATAATTTGTAGCAACTATACAGCTAATTTTGCAAGAGGTATGTTTTGCGGATAATATAGTTATTATCTATTTTCACATGGGTTTTCTAAACAAAATGTGATCTCTAATAAAAAAATGTCTTCGGTTTGGGATCCAATTTCTACATCATGTTTGGTGCATGGTTTTCCTAACCATGAAGGCTATCTAACTTAAAAAAAATATGGTGAATTTACCTAAATTTCCATATTGTATTAACTCATATTCTCCCATATTCCACACCGTTCACACACATAACCTCCTCCTTTTCATTGAGATTATCCCCCTTGTATTTTTGGTGTTTTAACTGTGATATTTGGTGTGTCATATTGAGGAAAGAACTATTTCTATTCATTTATTCCTCCCCAACACTTTTTCTTCCTTTGTTAATCCAATTTCATGGAATTATGAAATTGTAGCTTGATATATGGTCTGTCCTAGGGTTTTGTATGGGATATTTATATTATATCCTTATGGTTTATGTTTTAAGGACTCTTAATACACAATTATCGTTGTTTTTATCAAATGATACATGTTTTTTTTTCATTGAAGGTTTATCTATTTAAGGTTTATTTTCCAGGGATTTCCTTTAATCCTTGATTTTATTTGTTTTTTGGTTATTAAATTTATTTTGTATTGTGTTTTATGAAATATTTATCTATGTGTACTTTATTCTTTCCATGAGATGGAAATTTTATGGTTTAAAATTTATTTTTAATGGGTGTTGGATTTCATTCATGCATTTTTTTTAAAATAGATCAAAGAGGTTTTATGATGTCAAATTAGTTTTTGAAGAGGGTTTTAAATACGGTCTTCATTATATTTAATGGATGACTTATTATGGGTGTGACTAGTTTTTGAATTTGGTGTTCATAATGCTTTATGTGATTAGAAATGTGTGGAACATGGTATTCCTTGGGTGTGTGTGGATGACACAGACAATTGAAGCCTTAGCCTATGTCATAGACTAACAAGGTGATGTTAACTAATGTGTTGAGAGATTATATATAATTGTATTTCTCATGTGATATGAGAGTTCCCATGAAAAGTATGTTTCTCAAGTGGACTGATTGTGCCCATGGAAATCATATAGGAAATCAGGAATATTGAGAAATCTTAAAAACTTGCTGTACCCTCTTGTCCCGCTAGTAAACCATGTATTAGACTAATTCATGATGAACCCCATTAGTTAGATCCCCATGTTACATTATTAATGTTCCTTACTTGTTTGAACCATGTTATAATTTGTTCCAATTTCCTTATTTGGATATATGATGTTATTTATTCTTATAATCATTCCATGTTTGGGTGGGTGAGTATTTTTTTTGGGTGGCATCATTTCCTTATTATTTGAATCATGTTTACCCATATTTGAAAAGAAGGGATGGTTTTAGAAAAACCAAATGGATATCTAAATTAATGTTTCATAGTGAAATTGTTTTTAATATTGTTTTTAAATTATAGTTACAAGTTTTCATAAAGAAATAACTTATAAATATTCATGGTGGTAAACTATTGGTTTTTTGCATTACACCCTACATATGTCTTGGGGAGTATGAAGAATTTGTTTTGCAATACACATTTAAAGTGAAGGGAACCTTACTATTTGATAGATCTTCTTGATTAACATCACCGAAAATAAGTTGGGATAATGGATATGTTGGTCTCATGAAGTTTAGATCATGTAGAACATTTGTGATCTTGGTATATTGGGATGTTATGTATTTTGTTATTTTTTCTTGATCCCAATTTTGAGATTTTGACTATGTTGTCTACTAGATATCATGTATTTTTCTTAGTTATAAATTATTATGTGATGATTTTTATGATATTTTGTTTTTTTCACTATTGTGTATACTCTATTTGGATGTGTATATCTATTGATCCTTCTTATTTGTTATCATGTGTATTTAATTCATGGATGGGTATTGATATATTTTCAAGGGTGAAACCATTCAAGAAAATGTTTTCTATGATTCCATGGTGCTTTTCTCTAGACTGTGGTGATCAATAATACACCTTGGTCCATTTGGAGGGCTGGGTTGGGTGATGTGTCAGTTTGAATAGGAATAGTCTCTTACAGTTGTGCATAGAGATGCATAATTTGGAACAATAATGTTTTGAATTTAGTTTCAAATTATTAGGTTAGTATTAATTGTTATAGTTGACCTGTTAAAGGGTATATATGGGAAAAATAGATTGGATTTGATGAAACACACCCATTTATAAAGTGTGTGGTTGGGATTTCATTTATGTATATTGGGACTATAATGACTTGTTCATGTAGGGTTAAGGATTGGGCGACTTAGTGGTTTGGTATATGGGTTTGGGTAATTAATCCTTCATTTGAGGAGGTGTTAGGTGAATGAAAATGAAGAGTGTGGTAATGTAGAGGGTTTGTTTTGGGATAAGCCTATGAGACATACTTTTGGTGTTTCTTGGGAAGTTTTATTTGGCCGATGGATGAACATTTTTCTATGATTGATAATTCAAAGTTATAGAGACTTATTTATCAATGTGTTGACGTTGATATCAATGAATATATCATAAGTCAAAGGATATAGGGTAATTATTTGATGTTAGACCCACCATGAGTAGGAGGGGATTAGTCTGTGTGATGTGGCATGAGACTGGGTGAATAGACTCACCCTGAGTAAGAGTGAGCTTGTATGGTCCACCCTGAGTGAGAGGGTATTATTATAAGATGTGATGTGGTATGATAACTCTCCCTAATTGATATGGTTGATGATTATCAATTGGTATATAATGTTGTATGATACATCACCCTATGTGAGAGGTAGGTGATAGGTTTCTATGTATGTAGTGTGTTATGATACCTCTCCCGGATTGAGAGGATAGAGGTATGTGACTAGAAGTATATTGTGGCCCGATAGATCATCCTGAGTGCGAGGTTTGAGGTATGTGATGAGTTTTTTATGTTTCATTAGAGACCACTCTAAATGAAGGGGTGGGGGTAAGTGATATGGAATGATATTTTTGATACCATAAGTAAGAGAGTGGGACCTTATATATTGTTGTTCTACCTTCTCTGAGTAATAGGGGATAATCATAGAATTTGATATGTGATAACCCTAAGTGTGTGGATATGTTCAGGGACATGATGAGGAACTAATATGTGTGGCCTCTCCTGAGTGATAGGGAGTGATCCTAAATATGATACGAGACCTCAAGCTAAGTGAGGGGGTGAAAGTTCAATAGTTTTCATGAGAAAATAATTTTTTATTCCAACCTACTCAAAGTGAGAGTGGAGTGGTAGAGACTCAATTATAGGTCAATTCCTGAGGGATGGGGTGTGGTTTGTGGTGTGTTATGATATGACTCCCTTTCATTAAATATTGACAAAAGAAGGTGGGGTCAATTTTCATGGTGGTATTGTTTATTATGATGGCCAAACACATTTTATATCATGGGCATATAATATAATATATATAAGTGGCTGTTTCTCATGATAATGACTTGTAGTATTTTATATTCTTCATGCACAACCTCTTGATCACATAAAAACTAAGTATGTTTATTTGAGTGAAGTAATCATAATGTGTCATTGGAATAACCCCTACCTACATAGATGTCATGGGTTTTAATATACATGGTCTTGAAACCTTGTTTTTAATTCATACAAAAGTATATATTATAGATGAAAAATTAGTTTGGTTCTAGTAGGTCATGGATGTTGAGTATTCTGTAGGGAGGGTCATTTGAGTTGGTCCATAGGCCATTATTATTTAATTTTTTGTTTTATTTTACTTATATACCAGCCAATATAAAACCTATTTAATTAATTTGAAAATAATTTCCATGTGTATATATTGCTACTGGTATATTATGTTGTGATGATTCATATATACTATTTACTTCTTTTCTATTTTATACCACAGGGACCCTATTGAATCACTACTTTATTCTTTAGGTTTAATGGATTTGAATTATATTAACGGGTCATAAAAAAATTTATATAAACCTATCCAGGACCCTAGTGTTTTAATTTTGAGGGAATAGTCTATCCTCGACTATTTTAGTCCTCCACCACTAGCCTCTACCCTATGGTGATTTAGGTGGAATTCCAAATTTAATATGGTGTCTCCCACTCAGGCAATTCAATATGGGGAATTATAAAATGGTATGAATATGTGTACTTGTTTTGAATAATTTTAGTTAGAGGTGTATTTAGTTTTTTGGGACATTGAAGGTAGACACGTATCATGCTTGTACAACATGGAATTGGTTTAAACCAAAGAAATTTGGAGATTTATAGTTTAAGGACTTGATTCACTAGGATGAGTAAGGTGGTGGAATGATAATCCTAATATAGGATGCATGAGACTCAATATGGGTCATAGGGCTTATCCAAGATCTATAGAACTTAATCATTTATCATGAAAATATAATTATTAGGTCATTATACTCATGTGTATGTGCTATTTTTTTTGACATATTTCCTTATATGGACCAACTATTAATTGAATAAACATATAATATATTTAATATTTTCTCGAATGTATTATAATTTGTGATTATATTTTCATGTATTTTAGAGTATTTTTGATTTATTTTTTATTATTATTGTTCAAATGCTATAGAGAAATGATTTTATATATTTTTTGATTACGAGAAAAATCTTTAAAAAAAGAAAACTAATTTTGTGGTATAATTCATATGTAAAATGGCTTTATAAATCAATTTTACTCGAAATGGTTGACCCAAATTTTGATTTTTGAAATGGTTTGGGACTTTATGTTTTTGAGAAAATATAAGGAAAATGTTTTTTAAAATAGGGTTACGAAACAATATTGGACTTCAAGGACAATTATTAGTAAGTTTAAAGACTTTATGTTTTTTATTGGTTTAAAACCTTAGATTCTTAGTGGTTTTTGAAAAAATGGGTGAGTTCTGGTGTTTATAAAATGTTTTGAGCTAGTTTAGATAAGGAATTGGTACATGTGTAAACTACGAATATTGTATTTTAGTGTTTTTTCCAAATATAACCCATATTTTTGTATATTTTTTTTATTAGTGTGATATATGATTTTTAATGTTGCTATGTGAGATGAGAGCCTATAGACCAGGTTAAACTATTTTTTGGAAAAATTAACCAACACCTATGTAGAACAGGATTGCATAGTTTTTTGTGGTTGACTAGGAATGACCAATTTTTTTTTCATGGTGTATATGGAGGGTGTACCATGAAATTTTGGGGAATATTTCTTCTGGGAGAATCGATTGAGGTATGTTGATACTTGTCTTTAGTGGATATATATGGGATTCAGTTGTTTTAGGGATTGTAATAATTGAAATTATATTTTGGTAGGTAAATCCTATGGTGGGGTTCCCCATACCTAAAATAATCATTTATTAGTAGAGTTTTATGGTTTAATGAATCATAAGAATTTTTATTAATTGAGATTTCATTCTTTAATGTGTTGGGGTCAATGGGTGAGGTTGATCATAATCTCAGTGTTTAGTGATGGTGATGACCGAGGTTCTCATAAATTTGGTTTTGGGATGCAATATAATTTATTGTTTTTTAAAGGTAAAAAGATACTAGTGAGTTGATTAAAATCATATTTTTATTAGTTCAAGACTTAAGGATTTATTAAGGATGCCTTCAGTGAATAGTATGTGTTGGTGGTTGGAGTTGTTTATTTGAAGTGTTTTTAACATTTGAGCATAGAATGTGGCACATTATTAGTGAATTGAAGATAGATTTGGGTTGGGATATATTATTTAAGGACCATGATAGCATCTAAAGGATTATAAAAATTATACCTGGTAGTTTTTAACGGCCCTCATCATTATGGGTTAGTGAAAATTAGAGGGGATTAATTTTTTTTTTCTGTATTGGGGATGTTTTGAGAACTAGGATTTAGATTTTTATTTTGAGGGTTAAAATAAATTTGGAAGGTGTTTTTATATGTGATCATAAGTATGAGATGTGTATCAGGTAATTGGTGAGTGTTGGAGTAGGGTTAAGTTGTCTTATCTATAAATACTTACTGTATGTGGTAGGTCTGACTATAACTAGTGGTGTTGTAGTGTAATTTATTTTCTATGATATTTAAAGTGTTGGATTTTGCGGTCTGTGATACATAATCTTCCTCATGTGTATGGATATTTATATTTATAAAAATGATTTCGTCTTTATTTATAAGGTTATTCATGCATTTGGGTGCTGATGTTTGGAAAAATGGTTATGTTCTAATGCATGATGGTCTTGATGTTCAAAAAGTGGCAAGTCATAAAAAATAACAGTCAAACTATGATGCATAATGGTTTTTATGTGAAAGGGTTATGATACGTATGTGTTTACTATAGAAAATTCCATACTTAAGCATTACTTATGAAAAATAAATTATGTAAGGGTACTTAGAAGGATATGTATGTTTTCTCAAAGGGAAATGGGATTTGAAAATTTACCAAAGTCACCACATGATACATAAGGGTTGATCTGGATGATGCTTAAGTGTTGATATGATTTTCCAGATGATACATAAAGGTAAGTGATGAAGTAGGGTCAAAAATTATAATGTATAAGATGAGTAAGGGACACCGTAGGGTATATAATACTTACTATGATATATAAGGTTGTTTAAAATTAGAAAATTACTATATATGTAGGTATTAACTCTAGTGATATGTAAGAGTTAATATGAGTGATAAATAAGGATTTGAGGGTTCTCCAATATTTATTTGGATGATAGGTTTTGGCTGGTGTAAATGATGCGTAATGGTTTTAAACTTTTTAAAATTGAGTATCATGGGATGGATTACATGAGTATAATGGATACTTCTTAAGGGTTTCTTGATAGTGGTGGATCACACAAAAAATAATGGGATTTGTAGTGGAGGATTATTAAGAGGTAGTAACATCGATCTTTTCTAGATTATTGGTTACACTATTGATCTAGGGTTCATGTCACAATGAGTCCTTTTCTAGTCTATTTTTAAATAAGGGATGTTTGGTATTTTGGGGATCTTAAATTTAAAACCCCATTAAGAATTCTTCATTTATTGGATTTTAGAATAGGGGGATTGATCTCATCTCCCCTTACTCTTATCCATTTTCACTTCCTAGATTCTTGGAGATAGAAAGTGTTTAGTTTAATTATTTAATATTTTATTTATTTCTTCATCCTTTGCTCTTATAGATTTTTTTGGACACGTTTTAGGTGTATTGGGGAGAGCATTTGATAGTGAGTGCACCATAGTAAGAAAAATCAGCTTGATATGTCATGTATTGGATATGTGTTAAATAATAGAGGTCTTGGGTAAATGAATTCACTAAGTATTATACATATTTAAGGTGGAATGTCACTACATTTATTTATTCATATATTTTCCTTATTTTTGATGAATCTCATAGTGTTTATTGATGATATATGTTCTAGTAGAATTTGATGATATCTTTATGATCTTGGGATTCATTTACAAATCACCCATTAAGGCTGGTAGCATTTACATTACTATACTTCTTAATTATTTAGTAATTTTATGTTGTGTGTTAGAATTATTACTATTCTACTTGGTATGTAGAATTATATTGTGTGATATCACCTATATGTATGGGGGCATAATCATGTTGTCTTAATAGTTAAAAAGGGACACATAGCTTGGTGAAATCTTTATTGGTGACACCTTGATTGAATGAGTGCTGGTGGCCCTCCTGATAGAGTTTTTATGGGATGAGTTTTATTCTCAGGGAAATTGGGGTTCCTATTCAAATGAGGATTTAAAAATAATTTTTTAATGAAAAATGGTTTTCTAGAGTAAATGGTTTAATATTGGATTTCATGGTGAAAATGGTGATTTCATGTGATGAGTTTATAATAAAATATGAATATGGGTCTAATATGAGTAAATATATAATGTAATTTTTTTTATAAATGGTTTATTGAGAGGATACTAACTTTATTTTTAAGTTAATTTTGAAAGGTGTTAGTTTGAGATAATTTTGGTCCGATTAACCTTTTGTGAAAAAAAACACTTTTCAAAATAATATATTACTTACTGTGCTTCCTGATTATGAATTCCAAGTATATTGTTCCTATTTCATGATGATGCAGGATCTTATAGTAATCCATTACCATGTTAGTTCATTAATATGTAGTTTGAGGGACTTTTATCCTGATGGGTGAAATAGTTATCCTGATGATGTTATAATATTGGTATCAAGGGCCTAGGATTATCTGAATAGATGTAGTTGACCCCTTAGAGGGTAGATATGGTTAAAATAGATTTTGTTAGATGGAAATATGCCTAGTTACAAGAATTTAGGAAAATCTAATATCTTGGGTAGATTGTACCATGAGTGATATGGTCAATCATAGTGAAGTCTTGGGTAACCTAGTGGTTTGAAATATGGGCTTAAGTGATGAATACTACATTTATAGAGGTTTCTGGTTTACTAACATGAATAATATGGGTAATATAGAGGGGTTTCATTGGATAATCCTATTGAATATACTTGTGGTGTTTTGTTCTTGGGATGTTTTCTTTGGATAGTGGTTCAACCTATGTATTATACTAATAATCTAAAGATCTGGATACTAATTTATCAATGTGTTAACATTGATTGTTGTGACCACATCTAGTGTGATAGGATGATGGTTTGTGATGTGATATGAGAGCCACACTGAGTGAGATGGGGGCAGTTAATGTGATGTGGCATTGGGATGGGTGCACATCCCCACCCCGCAAATAGAGTATGATAGAATTGGATGCCTTAAGGGAGAGTGTATTGGTTTGAGATTTGATGTGGTATGAGATATCACATTAAGTGAGAGAGTGTAGGTACTTTATTAGATATGTAATTTTCTATAACATTTCACCATGAGTGAAAGGGTGGAGGTATGCAATGAGGTATTTAATGTGGTATGACAACTCACCATTATTGAGATGGTGGAGGTATGTGAAGAGGTGTGTAATGTTGCACGATAGATCACCCTAAATGAGAGGGCGGAGGTATATGATGAGGTGTGTAATGTGGAATGACATATATCCTTAATAAATAGGTTATAGGTAAGTGATGTGGCTTACAAATGTCGATATTTGGTTCACCCTGAAGGATGTGGTTGGATTTGAAATGTTGTTGTGTATACTCCCATGAGTAAGAGGGAATGGTTTGAGTTGTTTTTGTGTGACCAACCCTATGTGAGAGGATGTGTTTGGAGACATGATATAGAACCAATATCTATGGAGTCCCCTGAGCATGAAGGAGTGGTCCAAGATATGAAATGATACCTCACCCAAAATGAGAGGGTGGATGGATGATACATGACCTAAGATAAGAATTTAGTAAGAGACGCTACCCTAAGTGAGAGGGGTTTGTTAATTCCACAGTTGTAGGCCCTTTCCCTAAGCTATGTGGTGTGGGCTAGGTTGTATTATAAGATGAATATATGCCTTCAATAATTGTATGAAATAAGAGGGGTCAGGTACCCTTATGGCTTAGTTATCACACAATAACCTCACAAATTATATTATAGGTACATCTTGTGTTATGTTTCTAGGTGTTTTATTTAAACAATAATTACTTCCACTTGTTTATTATTTTCATGCATATAAACATAATCAAAACAACACTTAGTGTATTGTGGTGGGTTAGGGGACCCAACATGGTCATTATAATAACCTTTCTCATGTACATGACATGAGTCTCGATGTAAGTGGGTAGAAAATAATGTTTTATTTTATATAAAAGTATATATTAGATCAAGACATGTGGTTTGGGCCTAGAAGGTTGTAGAGATCAAGTTTTCAACAGGGAGGATCTTGTGATTTCGTCTAAGGGACCTTGTTTTTTTAACTTTTCAGCATCATTTTTCTTATGTATCGACCAGTGTCCCCCTATTTATTTATTTTTATGATACTTTCAATGTGTAAAAACTTATAATTCTTTTTTTATTATGATAAATTATATTTAATATTTATATAGTTTCTATTATTGACTCTAATAGCCTTCTAGGATCAATATTTATGTCTTCTTTTTTGGGATGTCTGTTATAAAAAATTTTGATACTGAATATTTTGTATATTTGGGCCTTATACTAGGTCTTTACTGTTGAGGTAACAATATCCCCATTATTAATTTAGTCCCACTATACTATTATTCAGCTTCAAGAGTCTGGGAATTCATTCTTCTGGTTATGTTTTAACATCTGCTCAGGTGCTGTTCGGGTGATATGGTATAAGGTGTTACACATACAACGATTTCAGCTTAAATTAATGTTACATGTCATGATGGAATGTTATGAGAGTAAAAAATTAAGAGATTTTATGTACATGGATATAGAGATACATAAATGGAATACTTGATAATCCAAGATCAATATGAAATCATTAATGACTAAAGGGACATTTTCTAATAGAGGATATGATAGGTTGTCAAGGAAATGGATTCCGGGTAAAACCATAAGAGAAAAAATATAACAAACAAAAACCCATAGCTATAATTACATCCTCTATATAATGTTAATAAATGGTTGAAATATATATCAAGAATTTTAGATGTATTTCATGAATGTACAATCAGGTGTATTGTACTAACTACGTTGTCCATGTTAGAAATTATCGGAAATAGATAATATTAGGCTCAAATATAGAACCACACCAAGAGATAGAGAGGAAAAATAAACATCCCATTTGTAATATAGGCACATAGAGAAATAATAATACCAACCAATAGGTACAAATAAAAATGCATAATTGAAAATAATACAACATTTTTTGTAAGAAAAAGCATGATGAATTAACAAAGACATTATATAAAATATAAAACCAACTTTATTTGAATATAAAAACAAAAAATACCTATTAACACCTTTATAAATAACATTATAAAACAAGTATTGTGTTATTACTACTTAACATATCAATTGGTTTGAGAAAAGTTTACAAATCCTAAACAATAAACACTAAGTCCAACATTAACCAACTCTAATCGAACTTTTAATTAAATAAGTCCTTGGTATGTATAAAATAAATAAATACGTTCCTATACCAATTACATATTATTATAATTATTAAGATTATCAGAAAAGTTCATCATATTCTGAGGAAATTGAAATCTATAGCTTACTCTACAATATACTAGAGTTTAGATAGAGATAATTATATCAATATCCCATAAAACCATACCAATTCTTAGAACTCAATAGTAAATTGAGAACTACCTACCTTTAATAATATACCAAAAAATATAAAAAAATTATCATATATGATTTTATAAAATGGATCATGTATAAGTTAAATAAATGTAGAATAAACTATAATTAAATTGAAATAGTATCCATGAAAACATTTTATAGAGAGAAAAAATATATCTTACCTTGAATGAAGGCTCTACATCACTAGACACACTACTATATAGAAACTATAGGGAACTCATCTGTTTAACTAGAACCACTATAAAACACATTATATAACTAGACCTATGTGCATATATTGAACAGGACCCATAGATGCACCCTAACTCTACTATGAAAGGAACCTAAAAGGCAAATTGGATATCAACACCATAAAATACAATCAATAGAACATTATAATAGACTACCCCATCCTTTGATCTATTCATATCAGTACAATCCTACTTAATGTTACCCAATTTCCAAAAATGACATTATTTTATAGTCAAATATGAGTCCCAAAATTTTTATAGATAAATATTTTTTGTTAAACCCATGCATTCATTAACTCCCAATAATATTTTAACCACCAATCCATTACCTTCAAAACATTCTGAGTTTAAGGATCCTTAAATAGTAACATAAACTTAACCACCACCAGGCTTAGTGACTCTCTTATATAAATGTTAAAATCTCATAAATAATTATATGAATGATATGAATATATTGGAAATATAATATCTTGATATTTATCTAATAATTAAACACTAATATTTTATAGATATAATAATACTTTTTTAAATTCATATATGTGTTCTTAGACTATAGTTTTGTGCTTTATCTTAAAGTGGTACAATCTCATTTTGTTATAAAATTTACCAACTATAAATTTTATCATAAAATGATTTAATTTTTTTAACTATACTAGTGTAGTAGTATAATCATAATCTCTTTCATATAAAACCATATATTCAAGGGCTAGTAAAAAACATTGTATTTAATATGAATAGAAAGAGAAATTTCAATATAGGATATTGTGATTTTTCCATTGGTAGAAAGAGTGGTAACCTATTTCTTTACACTAAAGAGGGAATGACCAAGTCTATATTGGACTATTATATGAAAAGTTTTTATTTTCCCTATATTAAAATCATTTCCAAATTTATATTTTATATTTTTAACAAATAATATGATCTTAGTAACCTCATAAGAGGATTTGGTACCAATTATTTTGGGGAAATTCTCAATACTAATGATATTTTCACCAAAAAAAGGAATATGATATATAAGTTTATTAATGGTTTATTTATTTTATCTTATGAATATATAATATATTAAAATAAAATGAAAATACCAAATAAAAAATTAATATGTGTGTCACATGTGAAAGAAAATTATGAAAAAAATAAAAGAGTCCATAAATATTTTGGTGCATAAGCCCATGTTGGACCTACATGCATTGAAAGAACACCACCACAAAAAGCCTTTATTATAAAAAATAATAATATGTAATAATTAGAATATAAGTGAAATATTCAAAAACCAAATAAGTTTTTTGAAGAATATACCTTGCTAAACCAAGTGTTAGTAGTCCACTATACAAGGAGGAGTTATAATTTGATATGATCTTGGAAAAACTCATACAATCCACATAGAGAAAGACTATGAATTGGGTATACAAGAATAAATTAAAGAAAAAACCAGTATTATAGAGCTATTCCTACAAGAAGAACATATTAATTACTTATTAATGTTTTATCATAACTTTTAACACAAAAAGATCTTATCTATTATCATCACCATCCACCTTGAAGATTATAATGTGTAAAGCTGTCTCCACTAGAATAGATCATCAGTGGCCTGTTTACACCATGAATCCAAGATCAAACTCACCTACTTCAACTTCCTTAGATTTATATTTTTCTCTATTTTATGAAAGTTAAACATGGAATAAAATTTGAAAAGTAAATATGCATAGGGTTTTCTTGGTAAAGGTGTAGGGATAAAATGATTACACCCCAAAGCAGAGATATGGTATGATGGCGTGTCAAGAGGTACTTCAAATCTAGAGGTTCACTAGAAAATTGGATTTTTCGGTACACTAAGAAAAATTTTAAATTATTTTTGGATAAAAATAGTAAGAAACATAAGGGACATATGACACAAAAAATATATGGCTGTGGGGCCATGAAAGAAATCTAATGAAAAATTATAGGTGAATATAAACATAAAAAAAACACATATAGAAACTTCAAATAAGTTAGATAAAGTTAATATATTTCTAAAATCAAGCACTATAATTTTAGATAGTTTGAGAAAATAAAAATCCATGAGAATCAAGATGATGATAAGCATTGCATTAAATGGGGTAGAAAACAGATAAGATATGGTTAAAACATAGGTTCACACTGTGAAATAAATAGAGGGATACAATAGCCCAACCGAATCACAAGTGAACCTATGAACATAAATCCTAGCCACTAGATAAAAATATAATCACATAATATAAAATAATAAAACATCCTTTCATAGTAAATACATATATAATTAACATGGAAATTATATCTGAAATAAAATGAATCATATTTGAGAAATGTAATACTATAATTTATAGTGTGAGTAGCATTTTTTGAATTTTTTTATTTCTTATGGTATTAAATTGTTTCTCACACCATTAACATGAGGGTTTTATAACCCTACCTTCCAATTAATGATCCCATTTATGTCAAATTGTGACCCTATTGAAATTTATAAAAAACAATGTTTAGTATTTCTTATAATAATTTCATAAAATACAGATATTTTTTTTGGAATTAATTTTTATAATAATATTATATTATTATTATTTTGTTGTCATAAATATTAATTTTTATATATATTTATGTTGTTAAGGTAAAACACTATATACTAGTTATTGGAGATGACAATGATGGGGAAGAACTACCTATAAGCATAAAACACCTAAAAAAGAACACATGTTTATACCAAACATCACAAGGAGTCAAAATGTGTCAACAACACACCACCACTCATACCTACATGTCTTTGTATTCTAAAGGCTTCATCACCATAAACATTATTTCCAATACTCAATAACTATGAAAAATTCATGATATAATCTACATCTCATTTGACCTATAATTTAAGGATTTTTCACCCTCCTTCATGATTAGATGACTAAGATATGACCAAATATTCCCCAATCATGTAAATACATCATTAGGATGAACAAAAATAATGGAATTTAATATTTAACACAAGTTTAGGGTCACCCTCTCTATACAATGTTATTGTTTTGGTGTGAATCAATGAGAGAAATGTTTTCCCAAATATAATTGATGGCCAAATGATATTTTGGGTGTTGGGTGAAATGAATTTAAATGATTCATTTATATAAATCAAATAAATATTGAGATATTACACATATAACTAATTGTAACATATTTAGTTTCTAAAATGTAATTACTATTTTAGACAACATACAAAGTATGCCACATCATGCTTAAATGCATAATTAAATATTTTAGTTAAATATTATCATTATTAACTATCTGTTATAATGGATGGTATAAATATTATTAACTAAATTATAAAAATATTTTTTATAAATGTTTATATGATTAATTATTTGGTGACCAATTAATTATAAATTAAAAAAACATCTTTAAAATAAAAGGAACTATTTTTTTTCTAAAAAGTATTTAAATGTTCACAAGTCTGATTTATAACAATAAATAATCAAATCACTCTTCTTGGATTATATTTATAAAATATATAAATATTATTTATTTAATATAATTATTAAATTTTATCTTATGTGTAATATAGATATTATATAAGAACAAATCAAATTTTATGCACAAAAGAAGTATTTTTCTAAAAAGGTATTTTTTCTACCTTTTGATGACACACTTGTTTTAAATATATTTTTGGACACTTTTATAAATTATAATTGAAAAAATAAACTTCTTATTTGAAAATTTATATCAAAATCTATTTTTTTTTAATTTTTTGTATCTTTATGATAGGTTTCATGTTTTGATGTATCATAAAAAACACTGAATTTTAATTGAGAATGAAATTTTCATCTATGTAATTTATAATGTTAAATTAAATTTTAGATTGGATTTAAAGTATAAATTGTTAAATTTTACATCATTTAATACAATTTAGGTCCTTTTAATAAATTTTACATTTAGTTTTTATATAAATTTTTTTCGATCTTTAGAACATTCTAACTTTAATAACTCATTTTCTCATTCCCTCGATAAAATTAATCTTAATTTTTTTTCCAATTATGTGTATTGAATTTAAAAAATTCATTTTATATTTTTACTCAGATGCTCCAAATTTAGTAAACATGTTCTTTTTATTTCTAGACAATTTGAATAATAACTTTAGTAATTTTTATTACCACAATTTATGGTAAATCATGTAAATAAGGGTAAAAATAATTTTTTAAATATTATAAAATTACCCTAACACTTATCCTAATTTTATTAGATGATTTATTTTTGACCCTGATCATCCTTGGTATGATTTCATGATCTCTTTGAGTCACATGGATGAATTTATTCCCTTTATATTATTTTATTTTAAAGAAAAGTCAAAGATGTCATACTTATGTTTTAATAAATATAATATTTTTAATATAAGGTTGTTTAGAAGATATATTCATCTAAAAATAGTTATTTTAAATCTAAAATATTTTTCTAAATCATGTAAAATTATTTATAATTTTTAAGTGAAAAAAATAATTAACTTAAATGAAAACACAATGACGATGTAGTAATTGTTTAACTAATTAAAATATCAAATAAATGATATTAAAAACATTAAAATAAATATAATTTTAAATAATTAATGTCATCCAAGAGTTTTATATATTACTCGGACATGATATTAAGGTTTTATAATAATTGGTTCGAATTTATCTTATTATTATGATATTTTTAAAAAGGAAAGTAATGAAGAGTTTCAAAATTACGATTAATGATATTTTAAAATAAATAATATTTTATTAAATTATATAAATTTTCTAAAAATTTAAAATTTGGAAAAATTATTTGGGTAAGGTTGAAAATTTCATCAATAATACATTTATGGTTCTTTTAGAATTTTATATTAATAATATTAACATTCCTGTATGACGACGTGCTTTAGTGTTTTTCAATGGATATGATGGATTCCAGTCTGTGATTCATGATGATGAGTTGGTGTTGATAAAGGGTTTAGTCTCGTCGAAGTTTAGTTTCCACTGGTGAAGTCTCTATAAATGTGATTTTGATGGCCATGGTGGTGAGATATGTTTTTACTAATTCATGGAATATTATTCTGATGGTGATATACTTTTTCGGTGTGTTGGATGCCAAATGAAATTAACTCTAGCCAAAAACCAGTGGTGATGGTGGATGATGCTTGGATTTTAGGAAGACAGTCATGCAGAAAATGTTATGGGACAATGAAATCTGGGAAGCAATGTTGGAACTATCTATGTGGACATGTTTTGAGACAACATGTTATATATTTAGTGATACTTGAATCGAGGAATCATGGTGCGGTTCTCAGAACACAGTTTGGGTTAAATTTTAATTTTGAACATTTGATCTATATGTTGAAGACATGGTGGATGAAAATTGGTTACAATGTTTTTGAATTTCAAATATATTTTTGAAAATTTTGATGGTTTTTGGTTTTTGGTATTTTCAGTTTAAATTTTTTATTACTTGTAATTTTTTTAAGGTTCAAACTTAAAATTTAAAGTTATTAAAAAAAATGAAAAAATATGGATTTGGAGGTAATAATTCCAAGAGTGCCCCTCCTCTCTTTTATAATAGTGTGCCTTTTATTATACTTTATTTACACTTAAATAACTATTTGGTTCATAAAATATCTACATAAATACAGTCCTATAATACCTCCACACATTCTAAAGCTCTTATTTTAGGCATAACACCACCCTTAGTTATCTTATGGTTTTAAGAAAAGAATATTGTATAAAAAAGGTATCATTTTTAATAAGTGTTTTTGTTTTAATTATTCTTACACTTATTTCAAATATTCTCCAACCATGATGAAATAATTACTATAATATTCTCAAAATAGTGATATTTCATTATGTTGACATCATCATTTAAATCCATCTTTAATTCCCTCAAATGGGAAAATAATTAATTGTTTATGTGTACGATGGACTGCCGTCTCAGAAACTGATGAAATTAATTTTCGATAACTATCTCTAAAGACTGGTTAAAATTATTGAATTAATGTTTATATTTTCTATCCATGATATATATATCATTATTAAAGAATAATATATCATTTAAGTTCTTAACTTTCAATGCACATAAAATTTATATCATCATTCATGTGTATATGTAAACTATCACCTCTATATAGCGATGTGATTTTTTTCATCACCACATCACATGAATGAATTATATAAGTATATTTAAATTCTTAATTTGATATTATTGATATTATTATCATTATTTAAAGATAAAATAATACGTACATTATTTCCATAATGATCATTTAAAACTGGAAACATTATCTATGGGTACATACAACTTACCATATCTCTGATTGTAACATAGTTCCTTTTTTATGTCCATATATAATGGATGTATTTAAAAGTATAATTTAGGAATAAAAGTGATTATAATTTCATTAATATTATTTTTTATGATGTAATAATGACCAATTTGACAATACACATCATACCAAAGTCATTTTAGACTCAAGTAACAAATATCATATTAACTACATACCTGAAGGTAAATAATTAAATAATTAACATATGTTTATTATTAATGAATATAAATATTTAATATGATGAGTTAGACTCAAAGTAAGGGACTTTTTAACTAAATAAACATTTTTTAAATGATTTAAAGATTTATTTTTTAAATATTAAGCTTTCATGTCAATTTTTTTAAAATGATTTTTATGAATTTATTCATATGTACATTAATGTTTTAAAATAGGAATTATCAAATTTTTGTCAATTTTTTTCAAAAAGGAATATTTTTAAGGTTTCATGTAGAGGATTTTATTTTAAAAATCTATTTTAAAGATAACCTCTCACCTATTTTTAAAAAATATTAAAGGAATGTTTTTTAACATATACAGTATGAATATAATTTCCCACATTCATGATGCTTTAATTATTTAATTTTTCTTTTATAAATTTTCATCGTTCTTTTAAGAAATAAGTTGTTTATTTCCTGAGTATGCAGTTCTAAGATTTCAAAATTGATTTTTACATGAAAATTGTAATTTAATATCTGAAACTATTTTAAGCATGGGTTTAAAATTGTTTTCAAGGTTTTTATCAATGACCTGGTAATTTTACATTATATACAAAGAGTTTATCCCCATTATAGATTACTGATGAGACCAATATATCTTATATTAAGGGTTGATCCCCAATATAGCTCCTGAAAAATGGGTGAGCCTGATATAACTTATATGAAGTGTGAGCCCCATTATATACCTCTAGAACATTTTGGTACTCTAGAGATGGAAGTCAACCATAAGTTTTTTTCATTTTTAAGGGTGAACGTAAGTGTGATATTTTAAAGATGTCCCAAGGAACTTTCAGAATTTTACTATTCATGCTTATGAGTTTTTAATAGAAGAGTTTTAATGGGGTTTCATGTTTTACCTAGACTAATGATTTACTTTATTTATGCCCTTTATTGATATTTTTGTGCTTATCCCATGTTTTAATTTTTTATTGTATTTAACGGGGAATGGAGATACAGATGAGATAAAAGGGGTAATAGTGAAGATTTTTCATAAAGAGAAATTCTATTTTATTTTAAATGGTCTATTTTGGGAAAAAAATGGATATCGAGTATAAGTGTACACTTATAATGTATGGGAATACTTTTTAATATTTTTTTCCAAATTTTATAAAACTATAAACTAAAAAAATCATAAAATGTTAATTCTACTTGAAAAACACTAAAATATGTAATGTTTAAGCTGGGTCATTATAGTTGGTATCAAATGACGGTTTAAAAAACATTTTTGAATAGAATTTCTTCATAAATAAATATATTTGAATAATATAAATTATATTTAAAAGATATATATCATAAAATTTAATCATCATAAAATTTAATCATAAATAATCTCAGTAAAAATGATATTGTGACATAAAAGCCTAACCTCGAGTCCATCTTTCTTCATAAGTTATAAAATATCCTATATAATAAATAAATATATATTAAAAATATATTATAGAAAAATATTTATATTTATAAAATCCTATATGGTTTACTTGTAAGATTTTTTACCCATCCATTACCAATATTACATTATCATTAACATTTTAAGAGTTAACAACTTCATTTTTTATGTATGTTTTAGCTCAACAGTTATGGTCCTTCCAATTTGATCATGTTTATTTCATCTAAAAAATTTAAATCATGATATAAATAAAATATATACATGTTATATAAATATTTATAAAAATTCATATAAATTAGTGATGAAAAAGTGATATATTACTATGTAGAGATGATAGTTTGTACATATGCATGAGTGATGCTTTAATTTTTTAATGGATGGAAAGGAATAATGGTAAAAAAATAATGAATTATTATAAAAAATTTAGTATATCATATATATAGAATATTTACATTAAATCTATTATAACAATGCACCAAAAAATATTGGTTTGTAAAATGAATCATATCGCCAAATATTAATGGTTATCCACACATACACAAAAGCTATACTTTCATCTCCTATTTGATGGGGAAGAGGTGGAAACTGATTCCTCCATCAATATAATGACATATAAGTGTATTTATAATACAATATTCATCATTTTATAATTGATAACACATTTGTAGATGAATTATAGGAATAAATATAATTGAAATATCTTGGTTACGATTTATAACTCTTCTTTAAGAGACCTCCTTTATAATACACATTAAGCCTTGAAATATTTGTCTTAAGGGAATAAAAAAAGATCTAGGATGAAGGTAAGGAATCTAGGAAGGTTTTAAAGTAGGTATTGACAAATATATAAGGATCTATTTTTGTGAATATGGGAGGATAATATTTTACCTTTTATAAGTGAGGGGAGGGACACACCTGAAATTTCATAAAATAATTCAATGATATAAGATCACATTTATGTGTGTATGAAATTCTACCACCATATGAACCATTTCACTTAGATTTACCTCAATAACTATCATGTCTGTATATAATGATTTATTTAATATATATATATATATATATATTATATTTATTACATAATTATATTTATCTATTTATAATATCACATATACCTTCTTATTTTCTCTTCTATGAGAATACGATAATATCACTTGTGTGTACGACAAATAACTTCATCATGAAGAAATATGATTCATTATTCACATAAACTTTACATGGTAGGTAATAATGATATTTATAAATTAAAAATGTGAAACATATCTCATAAAAACTTATTTTTAAAGGTAATATGTTATTTACCATTCTTTTGTTTCATCCTTCTAGAAAATTAAAAAAACATTCATGACTACATAAGGTCCTATGTCTCTATGAATTGTGTAATTAATTTTATATATATAACATTTTTGGATTACTATATATATATATATAATGAATATATATGATATTTATATCATTTATAATATTCTAGAGATGATTTAACCATGATCAAAGTAAAAGGGAAAAAAATACCAAACCAAAATATAGTGAAAAACTTAGCACTTATTACTTGAAATGAAATTTTAACAAGGAATTGTTAATAAATGGGTAAAAAAGATTCATAAGTAAATCATGTATTGAATGATAAATGTGAGTATTATACCTTAATATATGTATAATAAAATTATATTTATTATATTGGAGATTTTAACAAATATAAAGGATGTTGAGACTCTAGGTAAGAGATTTATAGTCCCTATTTAATTTCTGGGAGACATATGTCATATTCACCACTTGTCTATTTTGTAAATTGTTAATAATTACCCATTGATATGTCATACCACGAGTTTATTTATTCTAATGATATTTAAAGTTTCATTTAGTTTTATTCTTCCACAGGGCTTATGATTCAAATGTTACTAAAGCGGTACGTGATTTTCATCTTAGTTTTATCTCTATGAGCAACATTCCATATTAACGCCTAGTTTCTTTTGTGTGGTGTAAATAGTTCCTATGAATTTATTTAGGATGTTTATTATGAATTTTATGTGGAATTACATATCCATATAATTTTATTTCTTTAATTGGAATTATGATTAATAAGTTACCAATGTGGAAAAGGTTATTATTTTACAATCCCATTGTTTATTAGTATTTTTAATGATTATTCTTTTGATAATAAAATATTATACTCTACCTCTCAATAAACTCATTAATTTAATTCTACTATGGTTATTTATATAAAATAAATGTTCTCCTTTCATTTTAATCCCTTAAATGATTAAAGATACCCAAATAATGTTTTTAAGAATTTTTTTATTTCTCTATTCAGTCAAAAAAACTTTTTCCTCAATATCCCTACTTTCTATAATTTTTTTAATTATTGTTATTAATATTATCCAAATATTATTTAATGAATTTTTATAGATGATTTAATTTTTAATAAATGGTTTAAAAATAATCTTCTTGTCGTTTTCTAGACTAATCCCTTTTGGATTTTAGAAAAATGGGAAAGGAATATTTGTTTTTACACGTTTGACATGTACAAAATTTTCCTCCACCATGCCCATTCAATGATTTATAGATTTATTTATAATTTTAGCAGGTTTTTTTCATATAAAATTATTCTTAAATTTTTTATAGAAATTTTAGTTTTAAAAATTTATTTTTGATTTGGAAAATATATTTTTATCAAGAAATGTTTGGAGTGATATTTCAAAATAATTTTCCATATATGAGGAAATATTTTGAAATTTCAAATTATTTAATAGGTATATGATCCCATTTTACCATAATTATTATTTTTATATATTTTTTATTACTATGATACATATTGTTTTTAAGAAACCCATTCCTTTTCCATGGTTTATACTATGATGCATTAATGTGATGATTATGAGACCCATTACCTTTATTTGGGTTATGCTATGATGGAATGTTTATGATACCATTTTCTTTTCTTGGGTCATGATATGATAAAGGTTTCATGATATTATGGAACAATTATATATGGTTTTCATTATGTGATGGTGGATAAGTTATATCCTCGGATAATGGTAACATTATAATATCGGATGATGGTTACGTTATGACCACAGATTGTGGTCACATTATTACCAAGGATGGGTGTGACCTATATCTCCCTCCTATGAATTGGATATGTATTTAAATATAACGATATTAATATGTGAAACTATTTAATGGGATTGATCCACAATTGGAAATTGGACAATAGGCTTGATCTATAATATGAAATAGGTGATAAAGCATGATCCACTATGTTTGATGGTATTAGTTGTTATCCTAGAAAAATAAAATGGCTTCTATAACTATTTGGGAGCCAAATGTTTTTTACATGAGATTATGGTTCATGAATTATGATAAATTCTCACTCCTATGAATCATTTCTCATGAAATGATAATGATTTATATTAAGGCTATTGTTTATGAAGTATGATAGGTTGTGTATAGAGTTTATAATTAATGTTCATAAATTCACACCATTATTCTTATCATATGATTTAATAAGATCATAGAGTGATATATCCCATTCTTACACTTACTAAGAATCTATTCTCACCCTCTCTTATGTCTCCATTACCTAAGTTATGATGAATAGATTTATGGAGGTTTTTTTTATAAATATTACAAAAGGGGAAGATATTTGTGGAAGATATTGAAGATATTTTATTAAATAATTATATTACGTATCTAGTCTCTAAAGACACTAAACCATTATGATCCCCAAATGGGTTTTTATGAAATGTATTTAATATTCATATAAAAATATGTGATATTTAGGTATGAAATTCCTTGTTTTTTATAGTTGGTATCAAAGCAAAGTTTTAGTTAACCATTGGAAACTAGGGTGAGAAAACATTCATGAGATACCTAAGGAAAAGTTTAACGATTTTTATATGTCTATGTTTAAGGATAATAATAAGGATATTTGTATTTTTTGGAAAATGTTTTAGAATTTTGGTAAAGGATATAATAAGTGATTTCCAAGAAATTGTATATTTTTTGGGATACTACATGTGAATATGTCTTTATTACAGTTACACCTTGGGGTAATAACTATGAAAAGGGTGCATTATACTAGAATAAATCATCACCTAATGCATAAAAATTAGCAATGCTATACACTTAGTTTGACACTCCCATGGGATATGATTCAGAAATTCAAAAAATATTTATAAACCATCATAAATGACTTGAATATATGTTAATCATGAATGGTCTTGGTTAAACATAATGTTTCTTAGATTGGAAATAATGTTTCATGATTAAGACATATTATAAAGTATATTTCATGAATATTAGGTTTCCCAATATGAATATTATTTCTCACACTATGTTTTTAGTTTTATTTATTGGAAGGAACTATAAAAAACTGGTTAAACATTAAATGTTATAGAAAATGAATTAACGAGCAACCAAATGAGGTTCTAACCAGAGTGAAAGATACTCTGATTATTCCTAATTATTTTTCAGGATATATGATTAATCATTATAATCTTAACCAACTACTTGACCTATAAATTAATAGAGGGATAGTGATTTTTGAGATCTCAAGTGGTGGAGACTATGAAGGAAAGAATATCCAATTTCCTACATATTGGGAATGTGGGAAGAAGGACTCCGGGGAATATTTCAATGGAATGAGAAGATGTTTTATGTGTAAATTAGAAGGGAAAAAAGTAAGTAATTTACAAGTGAAATTAAATTATTAGTTAATACAATGGATAAGAATAATGATTTCCCTATGGAATCATCAATGACTAAAATTTTTAAACGTGGAAAGTGTGGGAATTATGAAAATTGATTTCATGGTGGAAAATCTCAATAAGGGGATCCAAAATGTTGAAAACTAATTTTTTTCCATAAATGATAATGTTAATACAAATAAAATATGAATGAAAATAGGTATTAATGGATAATATTATGAATCATAGTTAGTGGTTTAAGAATAATGTGGAATTAGTGACGTGTTACTGTACTGGAATTTATGAATTATGTTATATGCATACAAAAATATATAAGGATTTATTTATAGAATTTTTGAAGTATTTTCTAGAATATTTTGAATGGTATTGATGAACTAAAAAGGTGATTTTTAAAGGTTGTATTATATGGAAAACACATTATTAAGGAGATAAAACCCTTAACATATTATTGATATTGAGAAAATGGTTCTTAGTGAATGAAAAGATGATGGATATGTATAATGTAAATTGGATTGTATTCATGACCTTACACCACATTAATGCTTTTTTTTGAAAAAAGTGGTTTATATTACCATTAATGACGTTTAAAACATTTTTGGATTCAAGGAATATATTCAATAATATGTGGTTTTATTTAAGGAATGAGGAATAATTTAGTTTTTATTGAAATTCTGGTTATTACGATGATTTAAAAGAATATATGATTGGGGAATTCACATATTTGGTATATCAGAATGTTTAGTACAAGAGAAAAAAGTCTAAAGGTATGTTAAAACCATTAACCATACCACAATGGAATTGGGAAAACAACATCAAGGATTTCTTTATTGGACTACCCAAAACATCTAAATTAAACTATTCTATATGGGTAAGAGTTGATCAAAATATTAAGGTAGAAAAATTAATCACTATTAGATAATATTTCTCTCTAGATTAGCTTTCGAGGAATACGTTATGGAATTGGTAAGGTTTCATGGAGTACCAAATTCCATTGTATCTGATCAGGATCCACGGATTAACTTAATGTTTTGGATAAGTATTCAAAAGTATTTGGATATGTTGTTATGTTTTAGAACAACATATTATCCTAATAAATTTGATTAGTTAGAGAGATCAACTAAAACCTTATAGGATATGAAAATACCATTCCTTATGGATTTAAAAGGTGGTTGGGATCAACACCTTACCCTATCCGAGTTTTGTTACAATAATATCAATCAATCAATCATTCAATTGACTACTTATAAATCCATATATGTAAATAAGTGTAGAAGTCCAACATAATGGGATGATGTTAGAGATGAAAATCTATTGGGACCTGATCTAGATGTGGAAATGGGAAATAAAGTCATATATATTCAACAACACATTATGATAGCTTAGAGTCGACCAAAAATTTATACTGATAATCGTCAGTGTGATTTGGAGTTTGAAGTTGGTGAGAATATTTTTATATGAATTTATCATTAGAATAATGTAATGAGATACATGAATAAATGAAATCTAAATCTTATGTATGTTATCCCTTTCAAGATTCTTGATCGAGTAGGGAAGGTTTATTATCACATGGTGTTTCTACTAAACCTCTCTCAAGTTCACAATGTGTTCCATGTATCTCTCTTTAAAAAGTATATTCCCAACCCTTCACATGTACTGAAACCATATGTTATACAAATAGAGAAATATATTTTTTATGAAGAAAAAAATGGAGATCCAGTATAATAGAGAGAATGTTTTTACGAAATAAGACCACTCACTTGACCATAGTTTTTTATAGAAACCACCAATTTGAAGAAGCTACATGGGAACTAGATGTTATATTGAGGATTAAGTATCCTAATTTTTTACATAAAAGTGATGAACGTTTTGTGATACATTCAGTATAATATGGGAAAAGTATAACACACTAATGTTTTTGAATGAATTAATTTTTTTGATAGATTTCATTTCGGGTAACACTGGGTTTTATCAAAACACAATAAAATATTAATATTAAAATTTAAATATGGACATTATAACCTATTCATTAATTTTTTGGATATGAATATGATGTTTTTTAAAATTAATTATAAAGGTTTTAGGTTAAGAAAATATATTTATAAATAAGAACTTATTATTTAGTAAATTCTTTATATTCTTTGAAAATACTCTTTTTGTAAAATATTATTCGTATTTATTTATGTGAAAAAACATTAAAATTAATTTTAAAAAATTTTAAATTTTTTTGATGAAAATAACTTCATTTTATTGTATCAACATATAAAAATTAACTTATGATGAAAATTTTAATGATTAATGTTTCTGTGAAGTGTGAAAAATACTGATTTAAAAAAAATGTATTTTCTTTTAAATCATTTACAAAGTTCCATATTGTTTAAAAAATTATAAAAGTAATTTTTTCAATTATTTTATTATTAATCCATTTTATTCTATTGGAATCAAATTCATGTTGTTTTTTTTGAAATGAAATCAATCCATACTTATGATAATTTTCTCTTGGGAAAGCCGTTTTTTATCATGTACATGTTTAATTTATATCTAATTCTTCTAATTCTATGAAATTAATTTGAAAAAGTGTATTCTATATTTGGAATCATAATAATTAATATTATTTAGTATGTTAAAAATAATTTGTTTGGTAAAAAGTGAATAGTAATATAGTAGAATTTAATTACTACAGTTAAGTTTAAAACATGTTTACTTGGGGTTAAACTAAAATGATAAGGGTTAAATAAGCTAAAAACTTGTTCAAATAAATTTTTTACGATATTTAGACCTTATAACCTATACTATTCTTTAATTACCCATTTTGGATACTTTTTTCATGTTTAAAACATTGGAACACTTTTCGTTTTTAAAAAATTCCAAGTGCGTCCTCTCTCATAATTATAGAAGAGAACCTCCTCTCTTCTCTTATTTAAAATTCCATAACCCTTTTGATCATGTGCACAACATGATGTCGTATCATGAATCGATGTAATTGGATTTCCACAACCACTAGTCAATATCTATATAATTATTTATTTAAATTCTTTATATGATATTAATTAAATAATTACATTTATATAATTATAATATCATATATACCGTATTAATTTCCATTTTATGGGAATACTATGATATTTCTTGTGTGTACGATAGACTGCCTCCTCATGAAGCGATGTGATCCATTTTTCACTTTAGATTTACAAGGAATATAATATGGATTGGTTTAATAATTTTATGTGATATATATGAAATAAAATAATTCTATAGATATAATATATTATTTACCTTTATTTTGTTTCATCCATAAAGAAGATGAAAACAACATTCCTGCGTGTGTATGACCTACCATCTCCACGAATGGCATAATTCATTTTCTATCTATATCTTTATTGGATTAATATATATGTAATTAATATATAAGAAATTTATATCATTTTTAATTTTTTTAGATGAACGAACCATGATCAAAGTGAAAGGAATAAAAATACCGAACCAAAATATATATAAAAACAAGGCTATTATTAACCAAAATGTGATTTTAACAAGGAATTGAATATAAATGATTAATAAAATGTCACAAGTAAATAATTTATAAAATTATATATATTATTATGCATATATAATATATTTAAAATAAAATTATATATATTATATGGGATATTCGAAGATGTATGATGAAAGTTGACACTTAAGGTAAGGGATTTCCAATTTCTCTCTTATTTCTAAGAGATAAAAACTGTATTCACCACTTGTTTATTTTGTGAGTTTTATATACTACAAAATTAACATATTATACCATGAATTTTTTTATTTTAATTATATTTAATGTAATATTTATACTTATTATGTTATGTGGCTTATGATTTAAATGTTACCAAAGCGTTAATGGATTTTCGGCTAATATTTATCTCTGTGAGGTACATGACATATTCACTAATTTTTTCTTCTTTGTGGGGTATATATACTAACCATGAATGTATTTTATAATTATTATTATGAATATTATGGGTATTAACATATCACTATATTTTTATTTATTTCATGGGGACTATGATTAAAATCATTCTAATGTGGTAAAGGTTTTTATCTTACAATCCAATTGCTTATCAGGAATGTTTATGCTTATTCTTATGATGATGAAATATTATGATCTAACTATCTTGAAACTCAAGATTTTTTATCTACTGGTTATTCTATGAAATATATTTTTTACTTTCATTTTACTATCTTATGGGATTAAATATACCAAAATATTTTTTTAAGAAAAATCATATTTATTTCACTCTTATATCAAAATTATATTTTTATCCATATCCCAATTTTCTAGTTTTTTTTGAATAAAGATGTTAATATTATATAATAATTATTTGAATAATTTTTATCCATGTTTATATAAAAAAAGGTTTAAGAGGAATCTTTCGGTTGTTTTCTAAACAATGACCTTTGGATTTTACAGTCATGTGAAAGGAATATTTGTTTTAACATTTTTAACATGAAAATAATTTTCCATTATCAAGAAAAATCAACGATATATATATAAATTTATAATTTCTAAAGGATATTTAAAAAAATATTTTGAGAATTTTCTATAAAATTTTAGTTTTAAAAATTTATTTTCAAATTGAAACGGATTTTTTCTCATGAAATGTTCAAAGTGATCTTTAAAATTCATTTTCCATCTAATTTTAAGTCCTTTGATTTTATGTATACTTTAAAGAGGATATGATAAAATTGTACCATTATTATTATTTTTGTACATGGTTTATGATTATGATGAAGAGATGTTTATATAACTTATTCATTTTTCCATGGGTTATGCTATGAGGAATTAATGAGATGATTTTTATACCCATTAAATTTCTATGGCTTATTCTATGATATGATGTTTGTGGGACACAATTATTTTCACAGGTCATGATATGATTAATGTTTTATGATATTGTGGCATGCTTATGTATGGTTTTCACTATGTGATGATAGTTTTTTTATAACCAAGGATGGTGATAACATTGTAACCAAGGAGTATGGTTATGTTATGAAAAATTATTGTGGTTATGTTATAACCATGTATATATGAGACCTATATATCTTTCAAATTAATTGGATAAGGATTTATATATTTTGTGGTGAAAATGTGAAACAATTCAGTGAGCTTGATCTATAATGGGAAATAGGATGATGGGATTGATCCACAATAAGAAATAGGTTAATGATGTTGATACATAATGGGAAACATGTGATAAGTCCTGATCCACTATGTTTAATGGTCTTAGTAGTTATCCTTGACAAATAAAATGGTCTATATACCAATGTTGGTTCAAAAAGTTTATGAAATGAGCTAATAATTCCTGAATTATTATGATTTCTCACTCATATGATTCATGTATTTTGGAATGATAATGCTTTATTATATGACTCAAATTTATGATCTGTGAGATGTTTGGAATGAAATTTCTAAATTATGTTCATGATCTCATACCTTATTTTTTATGTTATGATTTTATATGATCATATAATGATATCTCACTTGAATACATTTTCTGAGCATATGATCTCATCGTTTCTTATATTTCCTTTCCCCATGTTTCGAAGAATGGTTTTAGAAAAATTATATTAATAAATTCTAAAGAAGGAGGATATACTTATGAATATAGAAATGATATTTCATTAAACCAGAATATTGTTTACCTAGTCTCCAAAGAAACTAAACCATTATGGTCCTTAGGAATCAAATTGGAAAATTTATTGAATATTAATCTAAAAATATGAGATATTTATATATTAAAATCCTAGATTGATATACTGGCATGACCGCATGAACATATCTTATCTCCACTAGTAGACATCAAAATTGGCCTGATAAAGAAATCTCAATAGTTGACCTCCCACACATGCTGAACCAACATCCTCTTTATAGGTGTAGTTCTATGGATAGTCCCATACATTTTAGACAACATCAGAAGTGGTATGAGGATAAAAGCACAATTAAAGACCTCCCACATGATCTAAATCTATAAAACATGAGGCACACCCCCCTTAAAATATCATATATATATATAACTCTAGAAAAATAAGGTATTCAGTGAGGGAATCCTAGATACAAACTCTCACATAAGTCAAACCATACTCTCCTTAAGGTTGAAACCATGATTAATCATATATCCAAAAATCAAAAAAGCAATATGAGGAGGGAATCATGATGGGTGACCTCTTATAAAATACAAACCATAAAATCATAATCGTGGGTATAATGGATAAAAATACCTTGGGAACATGGGAAATAACATTTATGAGAAGGTAATCTTGATAGATTTCTTCTCAAGCAGGCCAAACCATACCCTATTGGTAAGGCCCCATAGACACAAGTCTTACCTACACCCTCTCATTTAGGGTGTGGTCTTATACCACATCACATACATCACCATGTACATTGTTATAACTCACCGTCATCTGACTCAAGATGTGATGAAAACTATTAGTCTCAATATAAAACATAATCTGTAGTAGGAATAAATATTAAAGTAGTGTAAATATGATAACAATACCCCAAGATATCATTTGACATATAAGAGTGCCACAAGGATATCCAACAAGCTCATCTCACCCTAAACCCTCTATTTTATCACATAAACCATGTTTATAAAACTGAAAACTCAATTAATTTAAGATTCATCATCCCAAACCATATACCAAAGAACTAGGTATCAGAAGACATGAATCTACAAAAAATACTATAATACTATTTTAATGAAGTGGAGTACCCCACCCCATGTCATGAAACTAGGTTATATTCATCAAGGATCAGGAAAATTTACCCATCTATAACCTTTAAGGAGTCATTTTCAACAATTTAGACTAACTAAATTACCTTTATACCAAAATCCTGACATTATCTGTCCAAATCATGTTCCATAAAGCACGATGGTCCATAAAACCGCATATAAATACTCTAACATAGTATGTAAATCCTATAAAATCTTGAATCACGATGAAGTAGAAACATCATACTATGCTATTATAATCAAGAATGATAATAAGCATACACACTCTAGTAAATGGGGTGTCTCTCACACAAGTTCAACCATACTAAAACAATATTAAACAATGCCCTTCAAATTCCCCTAAAATCTAAGTTGAATTCTCTTCAAAAACCATTTAGAAATGTCATTATGTATTTTCTTACCCACAATAGGACCTTTAAAAATCTCAATAAAATATTTTTTTTAGAAAAACACATATTTTTGAAATACCCTTTCAAAACCATTACTTGAAATCACATTTTTCTTCTTTAAATCCCATCTTAATCTATTTCCTGTAGGAATAAATTTTCATCAAAATCCTTTAAAACCCAATTTGAAATGGATATCCTAATTTTTATTAGAATCCAACTAATGTTACAAAAAAAACCCTAAAGAGGGGATACAACATTTATTCGACCAAGCCACCACCTATAAACCATTTATCAAGATATGTGGTCCTTGTTGACTATTAAGCCAACATGAGCCTATTAAAATTTACATGTTAATGTCACACAATAAATGAAGCATGCTAAGAATGAACATAATGATAAAACATGAATATAAAGTCCCAAAATAAAAATGAAACTCTATAATGTAATGTCCACCCATGTCATTTTGTTTTAGAAGTATTTTACTCATGGATAAACTATATTCAATCAATATTTTATCATAATAAATCATAAAATCTATTATAAGTCAATAATTTTGGGAAAAATCAACAAAAAGAAAGTAAATTACGAGATTAACTAAAAAAATAAACTCAAGGGCGGATAACCTTATCCATGAACATTACTCATAAAAAATAACATAAAGAATAGAAAAAAATTGACAAATATATTACACAAGGGAAAAAAGATATGAAAGGGAAGTGAATATAGATGTACTCCATATATTTTTATCTAAATATAAGACCCCGTTTTATGTTTAATTTTACAATGTAAAAATAATTTTGATAAAATTAGACATGGAATATCATAATGCGACCATTCATTCATTGTGTGATTACTCTAGCAGATACCCCCAATATTTCATGTCATGAACCTTGTATTATGATGTGTATTTATCCCTACAGAGTGTCACACTCTATTTTTCAAAAATACTAGAACCATTATATATCATTCAAACCATATATATCATGGAAGAAATATTTGTTACCCATAGATACCATAATATACCATTTTTAAAATACTTATTCAAAGGAGACGTTACATATGTATTTGGGTAGGCCTTATGTGTTATTATGAAAACCCTTACGTATTACCATATTTAATATATTTAGTTTATATACTATATAAATTCCAAATATGTAATTCAACATATAATTTTTTTCATTGATTAAATTTGTTACCTAATATATTCATATAATATGCAAGACTATTGTCTTTCCCCAAAAATTGATAAATAATATATTTATTATACATAATATATTTCCCATATGAAAGGTTTTTCCATTATTTAAAAACCAAATTTGTAATATATTTTTGATATGGAATATATTTTTTATATGATTGGTTTTTTCCTTAGTTGGAAATCCCAATAAAAATTATATTTTACAAAATAAATATACTTATCTCAAAATAAATATTCCTCCATTTTCAAAATTACAATATGTAAGATATTGAAAATAGGCCAAAATAATACATATGATATTGAAAACAAAACATAGAAATCAGTATTTAGAAAATAATTTACTAGAAACATAATAAATATGCCTTAAACCTCTTCATTACATGGTTACCCTAGATATGAAGTTAGCAACAAAAAACATAGAATTTAATTTCCTCTTGTATCCCCCTTTTCCACATAGTGTCCCATTATGTCTCAATATTGTTTTTTTATAATATAATTTTATCCCCATGCTTAGACCAACATTAGAGTGCCTAAAACACTTCTTAGGTTGTCAATCACAACTATAATACCTTTCATTGATATTAAAATCTTCATAATTATGATCTAAAACACATTTCTTAAAACATACACTACTCTAGGTCCAAAAAATTAAGTGTCTCCTGATCTTACAAACTCATTAAAAGGTGGGTCAATACATATATTAAGTACACAAATGGTAAATAAAGTACCTTTTTTGTTATATAATTTAAAATATTCCATTTAAATTGATGGTGAACCCTTTTTAGTCTCTCATATGAATTTATATTTATTTTTTTGAACAACTTAACTAGTTTTGAAAAACCTAATGTACATTTAGATTTTCAATTTTTTAGAAAATTTTGAGTTTTTATTTAGAGGATTTTCCATATTTTTTAATAGAATCAAAATTAAAATCCTAAGGGTTGGAACCCCTAAAAAGATACATTTTCGATATATAATGAAGTTATTAATGGAGTTTGTGGGGTCTTAAGTGTGTTCTATATTCTTATAGGTGTCCATGGCATAAAGACATGTGGATAAAGTACGTCTAGATAGCCAGATAGAGGCCATTGACAATGTGATGGTCTTCCAAAAGGGTTGGAGGTCCAGATGGGTTCACTGGTTGGATGGTAAGACCACCATTAACCAGTTTATGGTCTACTAACAAGATGGTAAGATATGTTAAGCCACTTGTGGGTTTTGGATACCATTAATAAAAAGAAAGAAATTGCTATTTCATAACATAACACCGTTTCTTCTTAACCTGATTATTGGGTTGTCTTTGACCATTTCTAGCAATGGAGGAGGCCCTATCTTCCTCCCCTTGTTCTATATTGTCCTCATCCTTTTCTTGGTTGTTTGGGTTAACATTGGATGTGTTGGAGAGCTTGAGGTAAGGGTTCTCATCCACTCCCTTAAAATATTTTCTCCTCTCATTTTTATGTATTTTCTGATCATTTATGTGGGTCATACCCTATCTTTAAGTGGTTTTTATGGTTCTGAAATTTCTATAATGTTTTCTTGAACTGGAGACCTAAATATATGAAGTGGGTCTCCCAGAGGTTAATGTAAAAGGTCTAAATAATATTACCTTAAATTATTTTCATCATATTGTGTTTGGGGATATACAGTGGAATTGGATTACTAGATGTTTCACCTAGTAATTGAATTAATTTTTTAGTTTCCCTTGTATGTATTGAAATCCTCTTGGAATTATATTGGAATATGTATAAATTTTTTGGAATATTTAAAGTTTTGGGTTAAGAAAATGAATTGAAATTATATAAATCAAATTGCAGTAGTCTAGGGAATACCTTGTTAATGTATTAAATTAATTTTGAATGTCCGTTTCCCTAGATGACTCATAGGTATTGATAGAGATTATGGAATTATAAATCATAAATGGAAATGTGAATTGAATTATGTTTCAATCTAGGATTAAGTGATAAAATTGATAATATGTGAAATAAAATATAGTGGTGAATCTTGGAATGAGATATTGAATTGTTTTAAGTCAATTTTGGAATAATGAATTCTTTAGAAATATTGGATCGACTATGTGCATTGAAATTCTTTAAGACATATTCCTTGGATTCTATATGATTTATATTGGTTTGGAATTCCATGGATGTGCCTTGGATTCCACTAGGGGAATCATGTTAATTATTGGAGTGAATATATCCTTTAATTCAATAATTTCAAATGATATGAAATTTATTATGAAAGATGATTAATTATATATATATTCATTATCGTAAATACCCTGGGGTGGACCCCCCTTGGATTCAGGAAATTTATACATTTGTTGAATGCTGTATATTGATTTCATGGATTCTAGATGGGTTCAATTTTTAAAATCAATGGGATGATATCACTGGATTTAGATTTATTATTTTCACTGTGTAATTCTTATAGCATGTTCCAAATATTCTAATATATCCATAATTCTGAATGTCAAGGGTGGCCCCTTGAGTTCAAACCATACAAGTGATTCCTATCAAAGAACTTGTTTATGGATTCATTTTTGATGCACCATGGAACCAAATTTCAATGCTATGTTTCCTCCATGATTAGAGTAACTAGTGTTTTCAAAATTAAATTGTTTCGACTTGTGTTTTCCCTTTGATACCCATGGTATGAGAATGTTCTATTTTTTATATCAAAAAATCATTATCTAAAATTTTATTACATATAGAACAAACATATGAATTAATCTCAAAAATTAAATTTCTGTTAGACACCATTAGTGGTGGAATACTATGATTTATGCACACCCTGGCCAACCGTCCATCAAAATTGGGTTCCCAAGGAGATTCTACTTGGTTATAAGTAATAGTTACAACAAAATTTTTGATGTGATGTTGGATTTTATGACTAGGATATATTTTAGAGATGGGATACTAGATTGAGATTAATACATATAGGGGGTTTTCTACATTAGGGTATTTTAATTTTATTTACTTTTGGGCTATTAATATTAACATGAATTATATGTATTTGTGCCAGTGTGGATGTAGTATCATTATGAAAATTGTTAGGATGCAATTTTTTTATTTTATCTTCTTCCATTTTATTTCAATTTAATTGATGATTTTCTAAGATGTTTTATCTTTTTTATTTATTTACCTTTTTTACATGAACTCTAGTATTGGGGGAATGATCTACCCATGATAACCTCATAGGCCCTCATATTTTAATGTCCCGATTCTGGGAGTTGCCCAGAGATGCCCAGTACCCGGTTGGTCACATGGCCTCAAGGGTATTTCCCCAAATTCCAGAGGATTCCGACTAGTAGTGAGGGCATTGGGTGTGATATTGGGGAAAATATGACCTCATTGGCAGAGTAACACATCGTATGTAAAACAGATATTCAATAGAGGAAGCAGTAATATACAAACAATAGTTAACATCGGAATACTGAAGAAATAAACAGCTAGAGCACATATATAAATTAATTATGCATGATACATACTTCTAGGAAAGAATCCAAACAAGTCACAATGCATGAATAAAAAACATTACTAAGCCAAAGTACAAAAGAAAATAGATAAACAACTCTTCAGCATCGCAAGCCTCAGCTTGGTCCCATGCTCTCCAACTCTACAACAAATCCAGTACCTGAAGTGGAAGGGTGGTTACCCTTATCAATACCTACAGAAATATAATCTGTTTGGGCCCTAAATCATGGCCCAAATAGGGTGTGAGAGTAAATCCCAGTAGGCAACCACCAAAAGATCTATTCCTAACAGTTAGTGAATATATGGAAGGTAATGAATAAAAGGAAGTAGTGAAGAAGAACGTACTAAGCAATAAACAATCCATAGTTTCAATGCATTAAATTTAATATATCAAGCAACAGCTAACCAGAGTAGGTAAACACAAATAGGTAACCCTCTGGGAAGTACTCACATCCCATCCCCTCTGGTCCTACCCAGGAACACAAGAAAGAAGCTAAACAAAAAAGGTAACCCTTTGGGAATTACTCACAGCCTATCCCCTCAGGTCCTATCTAGCAACACAAGCAACCCTCTGGGAAGTACACTCAGTATAATCCCTCTAGTTCAGCTTAATCATAGAATCTTTGAGGAAGCACTCACCATAAATTCCTCCTATAGTCTCGTATTAGTAACAAAGGTCACTCTAGGGAAGCCCTTACGTCACATTTCCCCTTTGGCTTGTGTCGAGGAACTACAAACACTATGAGGAAGCACTTACGTCAATTCCCCTTGTGGTCTCGCATCGTAATGAAAATAAAAAACACTAGAGAAGCCCTTACATCCATTATCCCTATGGTATAATACACCAGGTTCTCACGGCCCTATGTAATTAAATCAAGAATAGCAGTGCATATCGGCCAAAGTAAACATCAAGAGCTACTTTTCTAAACAGTCTAAAACATAACAACATATCAAAACAACAGTCACACCATCCTACAATACTAGGCATGGGAAAAACAAGGTAGCCTAACAGGCTAAACATTAGAAAAAGTTCATAACCAAAAAATGCATGGGAAAACACCTCCAAAGCATAGAAATTTACCCCATTCAAATTCAATTAACCTCTACTCAAGAACAAAAGCATGGAAGGAAATTAATAGGGCTAAAACAACAAACACGCATTACCCTATTCAAGGTTATTGGACAAATTTTCACATATAACTCAAAAAATTTCATCTGAAAGGCACAAACCACCTACCTAGGTGTTGTGAGATTGCTATACGTGAACCTCAAGCCTTAAATCTCCCAAAAAAATCATATATCTACAAAATGTTCAAAAAGTTCAACTGGAGATAACTTAAGAAACAAGAGGAATCATGAAATGAAGCTCTAGAAGAAGGAAGAGCTTACTGAGGTGATTCCAACGCAATAGACAACGGTAGAATCAGATATCGGTTTCTCAGTCAGGGGCTTGAAGGAAGATTATGGTGGTATGCGAGCTCTCGGACGAACCAGACCTAGAAGAATCCCTTTTTCTCTTTCATAAACGACCTCAATGTGTTTAATGAAAAAAAGAAAATACACGGCGTGTACTTTTGAAGTTCACGGTGTGTACTTTCTATTTTCGTACCCCGCATTACGCAGCCTCCAGGTCACCCCCACATGCCCACGTGTGCGGCCGTTACACGACCAACACATAGCTTCATGTAGAAATCAAGTACACAAAGATTACTCATAAAGTACATGGCATGTATTTCAATTTTTTTAGAAATTCTTCTTTTTCTAAAAAACTACCGAAAAAAGAAAACATACATGAAAAGATGATATGGGTTCTTACAAAATTCTCCCCTTAAAGAAATTCTTCCCCAAATTTCCCTAGAAAGGTGGCGTAGAAGACGAAACTCCAAACAACTCAGGCCACTGTGATCGTACATCTACCTCCCTCTCCCATGTCTTATCCGCTACTCACCCATGATGCCAAAACACTCATACTAGAGAAATAGATCGACCACAAAGAACCCTTGTACATCGATAACCAATCTAGACAGGATACTCCTCAAATGAGGCATCCAACTCTAAATCAACCTCCTCAGGTTGAAAATCATGATATGGGTCTGAGAAGTAATGTCGGAGCTGAGAAACATGGAAGATGTCGGGCATAGACCGATACCTATGAGGTAACTGCAACAGATATGAAATCTTCCCAACTCCCTCCAAAACCTAAAATGACCTGACATACCTTGGCGAAAGATATCCCTGTATCCTAATACTTCTGTGTCCCAACCTCATTATGACACGAAGGAAAACCCAATCTCTGACCTCGAACTCCAAATGTCATCTCTGCTGATCAGCGTAAGACTTCTATAAAGACTGTGTAGTATCCATCCTCTTCTAAAATAACTCTATCTTCTCTATGGTCTCCCGAATAAGATGAGGTCCCAACATAGCTACCTCTCCTGCGTCTAGCCAACATAAAGGTGATCGGCATATCCTACCTTAAAAATCCTCATAAGGTGCCATCTTAATAGTTTCTTGAAAACATTTATTATAGGAAAACTCCACAAGAGGTATATGCTTCTCCCATGAACCTCCAAAATCTGGGATGCATGCATGAAGCATGTCCTCAAGAACTTGAATCGTATGCTCGTACTGGACATATGTCTGGGGATGGTAAACTGTAATCAAAATTACCTGTGTACCAAAAGCTTTCTGAAGACCCCGCTAGACCCGAGAAGTAAAACAAGCATCCCTTTATGAAATGATGGAGTGTGGAACCCCATGTTGTTGTACAATCTCCAACATGTACAATCGTCCCTACTCATCAACCCTGAAGGTCTCCTAGATCATCAAGATGTGAGAAACCTTCATGAGTCTATCAATGACAACCCTAAATTCATCATTCCCTCAAGTCTACCTCAGTAAAACTATCACGAAATCCATCATGACATCATTCCACTTCCACTTGGGAATGGGTAACTACTGCAAAATCCCTGCTGGTCATTGATGCTCCTCCTTCACCTGCTGATAGGTGGAAAACATCATGAAAAAACCATCAACATCCCTCTTCACACTTGGCCACCAATACTGGCAGTGTAGATCACGATACATCTTGGTGAAACTAGGATAAACTACACAAACTGTGGAATGAAAGTCCCACATCAACTCCTCGCATATGTCTGCTAGCACCCATACGTGCCCATGGAAACACAAGATCTTATCCCCTCCGATGGTCTATCCAAGAATAGGGTCCTCTCTTGATACACTTTCTTGTAGGACTAGGCCTTCAAAATATGATAGTTTCCTCATTCACACTCAATCAAGAAGAGTAGAGGTAATAACCACAAAAGAAAGAAAAGTTTTCCCCTGTCTATCGTGCACCACCAAATGCATCTCATAGAACAGATCCATAAGTTTCCACTCACTGTTGGTCTCCTGAACTACCCATATCTGAGTCCTCCTGGTCAATGCATTATCCATAATGTTTCCATTCCTAGGATAATAGGAAATCTTGAAGTCAAAAGACAGAAGGTACTCAACCCACCTTCGTTGTGTCAAATTCAGGTCACGCTGAATGAAGATGTATTGAGGCTTTTATGGTTGGTGAAAACTACAAAATTATCTCCCAGAAGATAATGTCTCCAGCAACATAAGGCATGAATAACTGCCACCAACTTGATATTGTGCGTCGGGTAACTCCTCTCATGTGGTCTCAACTGCCGAGACCCATACATGAGGACTCCTTATCGCTACATAAGTACAACTCCTAACCCTATACCTAAAGCATCACAATAAACAGTATAAATATTTCCTGGATCTGGAAAAACTAGTATCGGTTCTAAATTCAATATCCTTTTCAACTCCTAAAAGGATGGCTCAAAAGAGTATGACCATAAGAAAATTTCACCCTTCATAGTCAAACCTGTAAGTGGTGATACTAAGTGTGAAAAGCCTTGTATGAATCATCTGTAGTATCCAGCCTGGCCTAGAAAACTCTATACCTCAAAGACATTCTTCGGATGCTCCTAGGACACTACTGGTCTCAGTTTCTCTGGGTCTACTGATACTATTGTCTCTGAGATAACATGACCCATGAAATGAATCTAGTCTATCCAAAAGTGGCATTTTTAGAGCTTAGCATATAATTGATGCTCTCTCAGTGTACTCAAAACAATCTCAAGATGGGTAGCATGGTCGTGTCGAGTGTGAGAGTACACCAAGATATCATCCACAAATACTACCATGAAATAATCAATTTTTGGATGGAACACTCAGTTCATCAGTGCCATGAAGACAATAGGCATGTTCGTGAGACCGAACGACATAACCATATACTTGTATAGACCACACCTGCTCCGGAAGGCTGGAAGAGGTATATCAGATGGTCTAACACACAAATGATGATAAATGAATCCCCAGTAAATCTTTGAGAACACCTGGGATCCTCGAAGATGATCAAAGAGATCATCAATCCTAGACAAGGGATATCGGTTTTCTGACCGTCAACTAGTTCATCTTCCAATAATCCACACAAAGATTGAGGGTATGGTCTGCCTTCTTCACAAATAGGATAGGTGAACCCCAAAGAGAATTACTGGGTCAGATGAAGCCCTTTTCATGCACCTCCTCCAACTAATTCATGAGCTCTTGTATCTCTGGTGTATCCATCCTATATAGAGGAATGGACATCAGTGCTACTCCTAGAACGAACTCCATAGAAAAGTCCACCTCTCTCTCCTGAGGAAAACATGAAAAGTCCTCTAGAAATACATCCCTGAAATGATCCACTGCTAGAGGAACGTTTGATTGTGGAGTCCCCTGGTCATACATATATATACTAGAAATTTGGGCTGTAACTCCTCCCAACCTATGATTCTCGGGTCCTCCTCTGCTCACCTAGACATCCCACTTTCCCTTATGAAGAAACTATCTTCCTTCTAGTGATGTAAAACTCACCCTACAATGGTAGAAATCAATGACTGTCTGGAAGGGAACCAACCAGTCTATTCTGAGAATGACATCATATCCTGTCATCTCTAGGACATAGAGGTCCCAAAATAAGTGAAACCCACCAAACAATATAGGCACTCCTTAAACTGATGCACACTAGCTGTTATAGTCTCTAACTGAGTGTCCAGTGTCAAGATATCAGTAGAAGAAAATATACATATCCCAAGGCTCTCCACAACATCAACAAATAAAAATATATGAGAATATCCTGTATCGAAAAGAGAAAAAGATAAAACTGAGTTAACTAAGATTTTACCTCAAACTGTAGAATATATAGGATCCTACTCCTACTGGGTCAACTCCACTGAAAAATTATGGCCTGTACCATGACCTTGTGACCCTACCTAACCACTATGAGCTGATCCTCTCTGATGTTGCTAAAAACCGAGTGACTAGATACCACATACATGACCTCCACCACGCCATGAACATCCGTAATAACCCCAGTTCCTAGACTGGTGAGAAACTGGTGGTGCTTCCCCAGAACAAGGAGTCATAGAAGAACCCCTATCACCAGATGTTGGTGAGAAGATCTGACAGAAGAGCTAATGATGACCTGTCATGCTGCAGGATCAGCACTCTACTGGGACTCTTGGGAAAAGTGGCCTCGTAAGCCTTCTCTTACCACACTGGTATCACACCACCTAGATACTAGAAGAAATCTCTCACCTCCCAGGATATTCATGCGTAGAATCCCTATGGCACTTCCAGCTGTCAATAGGAGGGATACTAACTCGGGATGTTGATCAAACCAAGCTCACAACTCCAGAATATCTCATATTTCACTCTGTGATCAGCACCTGGTTGACAATATATGTGATTGATATCAACCGGAAGATATTCAACTATGATCAGATGTAGTTCCTCAGACCATCCTTTAACTTCCTTTCTTGGAATAACTCATCACCTCCTGGAATAGGTGTGAAGTGATGAAGCTCAGTAAAGCGAGAGCAATATTCCATAAAAGAAAGAGTACCCTACTCCAAACTCATAAACTCTCAGTCTCGATCAGCCCTCAAGGTCTCTGGGTAGAAGTAGTCATAGAAGGCATGCTGAAACTCATCCCAAGCCACTAACTACTGGCATCCAGCCCATGAGATCACATAACCCCATATCTTAGAAGAATCTTGTAGTATATAGGTAGTGAGCTTTAACCTCCTCTCTAGAGGCATCTCCAGATGATCTAAGACAGAAAGCATGTCTTCTATCCATGACTTTGCAGTCTGGAGTCCTTATTACCCGGTGAAAGTGGGATGTGCTACTGAAAGACCCACGTCAACTCTACCATAGACGAGACAAGACGCGATACCCCATAGAACGTCTTTGTGAACCTCGAAAAGCCTTCCCTAAACATTGCATCAGCACCTGCGTTAGGTATAATGGTCGGTGCCAAGACTGGCACAACTAGAGGATTTGCAGTTAGTCCCCAATCAGCCATGTCTGGTGTCTGATCACTGCCTGGAAACTGGAATATGACCGGAAGGTGTCTTAGTGGCATGACTATGCGAGGTCAAATGGACACCTTAGAAAAAAATTATCATGGAGTAAAAAATGGATGCGTAAGAAGGGAAAAAGAGAAATAAAACAATTTTGTTTTACAAAACATGACTATATGGTGATTATAATTACTACACGGTCTGTTCCCTTAATACTTTCACATGGGCGTGTACTTCTGCCAGAACTAGTCATGTAACACCCCAAACATATGGCGTGTGGTCCTTACACATGGTGTGTACTTAAATTATCTTCCCCTGCACGAGTCCTTCTACATGTCTAAGACACACTGTTTTCCTTGGAACAATATTACATGACATGTTTGTGCCGGAAACGGCGTGTACTAGACGGGATTCACTGACTCATGTTGTTCGTGACACGAACAGATACTCAGATGACATTACACAACATGTTCTAGACGGAAACTATGTGTACTATAAAGGATAACACAGACCTGTGTTGATAGTTACACAACTGGATTCCAAGATTACACTACACGGTGTGTTTATAACTGACATGGCATGTATAACCTAATATTTTTCAATCCATGTTGTTAGTCACAGGGGCGAACACAGGGTCAACACGACACAGCATGTACAACCAGTACACGATGTGTTCCCACAAACATTTCCTTATCCTGTGTCTCTGCCTGCACAACTTATGACACGGTTAGATACTACACGATATGTACATAAGGTACATGGTGTGTTCTTAAGAAAATTAGTTTCTTCCTAAATAGAAGAACACATGGTGTGTTGTCAAAACTACACGGGGTGTATTCTGGGGTTTTCCAGATAGTAAGCCTCAAAAACTACTATGGAGCCCATAAAAATACTAAAACTAACACCAAAGTGCCAAATTCTGATCCGTGAGGGCCCATACTCCCTGTTAATCATAGCTTGGCATCTTATACATGTTATCAAAAGCAAAAACAAGGAAATGATCCCCTAAATTCCAGTCCATGAGGGCCCATAACACCTCCAAAACCAATGTTTGGTGTTCATTCAAGAAAAATATCTTTAAATAAATACCCTATCAAACAATAAGTATTCTATCAAGGAATATATCACAACAACATTCACATCTAGAAAAAAATATTTCACAACAACATGAAATCACTAATTCTCCCTAAATGGAATGGAATGTATGCATGGAATGTTATTTCTAGAAAGTGCCTATATGATGCATGAGATGGAATACCCTCATATCATCATGTTTCAATAGAAATATAACCTCAAAAACATCGATAATAAAAACACAATACATTTGAGTCACCCAATGGTGAAAATCAAATTAACTGTAAAATTGAAAAACCAGAAAAATTTCAATACAAGGTAAATTATCTTTTCCCTATATACATGTTATATACTCTTGGGCATAAATTATTAGCAAGTACCTATTCAATCCTATCCATGACTATAGGCTTTAAACAATAAGTCAGAGAAAAGAAACCACTCTGATACCATTTTGTAACATCCTGATTCTGGGAGCCTCCAGAGACACCCCGTACCCGGTTGGTCACATGGCCTCAAGCCCATTTCCCCAAACGCCTGAGGCTGCCGACTAGCAGTGAGGGCCTTGGGTCTAATAGTGGAGAAACTATATCCTCTTTGGCAGAGTAACACAGCAGAAGTGAAACAAATATACAATAGCAGAAACAGTAATATACCAACAATAGTAAACAATGGAAGACTGAAGAAATAAACAGCGAGAGTACATATATAAATAAATTATCCATGATACATTAGTCTAGGAAAGAAGAAAAAAAGTCACAATGCTGGAATACAAAATAGTAATAAGTGAAATCACAAAAGAAAACAGCTAAACAGCTCCTCAGCATCGCAAGCCTCAGCTTAGTCCCATGCTCTCCAACTCCATAGTAAATCCAGTACCCCAAGTTGAAGGGTGATTACCCTTATCAATACCTGCAGCAATATAATCTATATGGTCTCAAAAGCATGGCCCAAATAAGGTGTGAGACTAAAACCCAGTAGGAAACCACCACAAGATCTGTGCCTAATAGTCATTGAATATATGGCATGTAATGTGTAAAAGGAAGCAGTGAACAAGAAAGTACTTAGCAGTTAAGAATCCAAAATTTCAATGCATTCAATTTAATATATCAAGCAACAACTAACCAAAGTAGGTAAACACAAATAGGTAACTCTCTAGGAATTACTCATAACCCATCCCCTCTGGTCTTACTTAGCAACACAATCAAGCAGCTAAACACAAAAGGTAACCCTAATCTATCCCTTATGTTCCTACCCAACAACACAAGAAACCCTATGGGCAGTAAAATCAGTCTAACCCCTATGGTTCAGCTTAAGCATAGACTCTTTGATGATGCAATCCACTTCAATTCCTCCTATAGTCTCATATCATTAACTAAAGGTGATTTGGAGAAGCACTTTTGTCACATTCCCCCTGTAGCCAGCATTAAGGAACTACAATCCCTCTGAGGAAGCACATACATCAATTCACCCTTTGGTCTTGCATCGTATGCAAAAACAGACACTCTAGAGAAGCTCTTCCGTCCATTATCCCTATGGTATACTACATCAGGTTCTCATGGCCCTTCATAAGACAAGAAAGTATAGCAGTGCATATCGGCCAAAGTAAACCTCAAGAACTACTTGGTTAAATAGTCTACAACATAACAACATGTAACAACAATTGTCACACCATACTACAATATTAGGAATGGGAAAAATAGGACAGGCTAACAAGATAAATAGTACCAAAAGGTCATAACCAAAACATGCATGGGAAAAAACCTCCAAAGCATAGAAATTTACCCTATTCACAATCAATTAACCTCTACTTAAGCACAAAAGCATGGAATGAAATTAAAAGGGCTAAAAAAGTAAACACACAATACCCCGTTCAAGGGCATTGGAAATATTTGCACATATAACACAAATAATTTCATCAGAAAGGCACAAAACACCTACTTCGGTGTTTTGAGATCACTATAAGTGAACCTAAATCCTTGAATCGCCCAATAACACCATAGATCTACAAAATTCTCAAAACATTCAACCGAAGATAACTTTAGAAAAAGGAGGAATCATTTAACAAAGCTCTTGAAGAAAGAAGAGATTACTGAGGCGATTCCAATGCAATTGATGATGGTCAAATCAGAGATTGGATGCTCGGTCGGGGTCTCGGAAGAAGATCGCGACTGTACAAGAGTTCTCAGATGAACCAGAGCTAGAAAAAGACCTTTCCATCCATTAGACGCGACCCCAGTGTGTTTAATGGAAAAAACAAAAATACACGGCATGTACTTTGGATGTAAACGATGTGTACTTTCCATTTACATACCCCTCATTAGGTGGCCTCTAGGTCACCCCCACATGGCCATGTCTGTGTCCATTAAATGGCCATCACATTGCTTCATGCAGCAACCAAGTATACATCATGTACTTCAAAAATTTCTAGAAATTCCTATTTTTCTCAAAAACGACCAGAAAAGGAAAAGATACATGAAAAGAAGATCCAGGGTCTTATACATATCTGGTTAGAAACATATGGAATATGATAAGGCATGCTTGAGGCTATGTGTCACACCGACTTGGGGAACCAGTTTAGTGGAATCTTGTACAGGGAATTACAAATTGATATCAATGTTTTTTTATTTTTCTTACTACTTGGGAATGATATATGTGATACTAGGATGTTTTAGAGTCTTGTTAATGGGCTTTTTCTTAGGTTTTATTGACCCAGATACAAAGTAAAATCAAAGTTCTCAGGAATGAAAATTGTTATTCCGAACTTTTTCTTTGTATAGTTGTTTGATTTCAACCATGAGTTGTCCACTTGGTTGTGATGTTATTGATGCATAGGATGTTTACTATTAGAATGTATGAAATGAGAGTGTGTTCAATCATGCATCATTCTAGGCATAGAGTATTTACATGTCATCTATACGTTTCATGATATTTATAGTTGTTTGGTATTCACCTTGGTTTGTGATTTGTTTATTGTCTATGGATTATATATATTAATGAGATATATCTTTTTTGTGGATTGAAATAGTTGAGAGGGGTTGGTTATATAAAGTATACATGGACATTTATATGTTATTTCACACATAAAGTGTAAGGTTGAATTATACTTTTCCAACTCCTAGAGTGACAACCTTTAAATTTTAGCTAGATATAAATGAGCTATTAAAGAAAGGGTTTTGGATACATAAGGTTCCAGTAAGAAAATTATAAAGACTTTTCCCCTATAAATTGTGATTGGAAACATGTCTAACCTAAATAGTTGATTTGATATATAAATAAATGATAAAAGGTTATAATATACAATATTGATGAAAATGAAAAGGCTCAAAATGTGAATCATTTGGAATAATGGTATATGGATTTGGTTTTTGAACAGATCTTGGTAGAGTGCTTGAGTTATAAGAACTGAGGGTGGTTATTAAAATAAGCTACACTAAAATTATTTCTTCATAGTTTTGAAATATAAATTTGCATCAATTTAATGGGGTTATAATAAAAAATTAAACTATTTTATCCATTATATCATTAAAAGAAACTATAGTGATAGAATTTTATTCTTTAAGAAAAATGAGTTTCAATAACTTCAAATATATATAAATATATAATTCCTGTATGGATTAACTAATGTTCATGGTCAAATAAAATTATATCTAGAAACATATCTGGTGTATTCCATTTTAACTTGTTAATGGAATCTTATTTATGATAAATAATAATTTAAAATGTAAAAAAAATGAAGTGATAAGATCCTTAAATGAATAAAAAAATGTGAATCCGATTTGAGTAGTGTTTTTTGGCCTTGAGTGGTAATCAAGTCTTGAGTAACAACACATGTGGTTGACATGCATGAAAATAAGTTGACATTGTTTATGAGAATTTTAGTCATGAGAGTGAGTGTATATTGTGATACCTAATGGTGTGAATTTTTCTATGTGTGGGATTCGTATCAGTGGTTGTTATTTTTAGTGAGACAAGTTCGATGTAATATCTAGGAGTGTATGAGGACATCCCTTGAAAACTATGGATTGAAGTTTTTTTGGTGTTTGGGTTGGGTTTATGGACCTATTGAACCTTACACATGATCCCAATTCTTAATGTGTTGATTATTATTAATCCATGGGGGTGAACCGTGAGTGGGGTTAGTATATTCTTGGGTTTGGTTAGATGTGATAATAATAGGTGGATTCTTAATATTATAGAATATAAGGATGGATGGTGCTATCATGTATATTGTTTAGGAACATTAAATACCCATGGTTTTATAATGAAAAGTGAGTAGTGTTCTAGGGCACTTTTCTTAGACACCATTTTTGGGAAGACAAGATCATTTTGATGAATAAGTGGTTATTTAATGGAGTAATATTTCAATGATATAGGTAGAGATGAACATTGATAAAAAATTATAGGTTTAGTAAACACAGTGAAATTATCTAGGATGAGGCAAAGGCAAGGAAAGTTCATGGATGCATGAATATTTGGAATAGATATAACATGAGAATCCATGGATTAAGAAATGTAATTTTTGTGAGGTGTTTTGGTTTGGGATTACGGTGTATTTAGAGTGTAAACACCATTGAAATGGATTGAAAAAGGATTATGGGTTACATTATCCTTAGGGTTTATGTGACCTTCAATTATAGTGCATGTGGTGTTTTAGCTAGATCATGAGGGAAGGATCAATTTAATTCCCATACCAAAAGTATTTTTACTTGCATTATGTTATGTGGTAAGGGATGTTATATGTTCTGTTCTAGAATTAATACCATATAACAGGTGTCCATGGGGTGAGTTATGGCTTGTTCAGATTCTTGACTCGACATTTGAGTGGGACTCAACATTGTATAACTTAATGGATTATGATTTTTGGGTTGTAAATTGTTACAAAGGTTCCCTAAACCCCTGCGTTTTAGTAAAATATAAGTGTAAATCATATATTTGTGGGTAATGGTGACTCTTAGGTGATGAGACTAGATGACTCATGTGTAAGTACCCATTTTTTTCTTTATGGTTGAGGTGGTATGTGTCAGGTACACTCAGGGTATGCTTAATTTCTAGTAGAGAAGTAGGTTTCATAAAGATTAGTGTTAAATCATATGGGTATTGGAGGATTTAAAGTGATGTAATGAAGATAGTGTCATGATAGGTGTGATTACATGATGGAATGATGTGGTCTTCCACAACCATAGTGGTATTGATCAACAAATTACTCCCAAATCAAGGTTACTAAGGATTTATTGATGCTTTCCAAATTGATGTACAAGTATTAATGTGGGTTATCTTGGATTATAAGAACTATCATGCATGTTTTATGCTTACACATTCTGATTTTACTTTTGAGGGTGGTTTAAATATTACTTTTTGATGGGGAGTAAAACATAGGCAATTCAGGGTTGTGACTCTCATTCTGAACGAGGTTTCCATGGATTTCGTTGATGGTGTTATTATATCTAAAGATTAGAATTCACTGACGTATCATGTTTGGTTCTTGGATTTAATCTGTGTGGTCACATTCAATTATTATGTTAATTGGATAATGGGACATGGGATGTAGATATTCAGATTTTTTGGGTGATAATAAGGACACACCTTGGGTTGGGATCATCAAATCAGTTGCAGAAGGTTTGACCCTCATGATAAGGAGTCATCTATGTGGTAACACTATCCATTGAGTTGTTGAATGTGAAATATCTTGATTAGTGGGAGGATTAAATGAATGAATTAAGGTGTGGTTTTGGAATAATTTTTCTCATTTACATTATATCAATACATTTTAGAGATGATTTGAGGGTCAATTTGATGGATGGGGCATCAATTATTGTGGTAGAGCATGATGATGAAATTAGTTTTTTAGTGGTTCAATGGTTTCATTTCCCTAGAGGATGGGGTTTTAAATTAAAAGGGTTATTTTAGATGGACATGGAATGAAATTGGGGTAAAGGGAACCACTATCAGGTGCTTTGGTGATGCCCTTATGAGTAAAGCTAGGCATTCAAAATAATCATCCAATAAAGGTCTAGTTATTATTTTCTTGTGTAAATGGACATGAATGGTTTGGGATATCTTAAGGTACATATTATTCAATATTATTTTCATAATTTCATTTCAAATATATCTTCCAATAAAAAGTAAGGTGTTGAACACCATGAATGTTAGGTGGTGTAACTCATTAGGTTTGTTCTGGGATTTAGAATAGGGACTTGTACTAGAATTGGAAAAGTTTTCTATTTGAGAGTTGGGTGCTGCATGTTGGAACCATAGAAACCATGTCTTAGAGATGATGGTGCTATGTTTCTATAGGTGATTATAGAAGGTTAAATCATTGTAGATAATAAATTAAAGTTGTGGTATAATTTCTAAGGAAAGGAGAACAATAGGAATGGAAGTAAAATAATTAGTGGAGCTAATGTATTTTGGATATAGAAGGTGTTGTGAGTGATAAATATTATGTGAAATGATAATGGGTCTTGGAAAATAAAATTATGGAATGATGTGTGTGTTTCCTGAAGTAGGGGATAGGTTCATAATCTTATTGTATAACTATTAGGATTGAGTATCTATAGTGGTTTTCATGGATCAGAAATAATGAAGTATGATTATTGGGAGAACACCATGGGAGGGTGAAGCATAATGTTCTCATTTTAAGTAGTTTTTACGAATTATATAAAAAAATATATAAAAACCCACAGATTGAAGGTTAGTTTCAAGGAAAACACCCATGCGAGGTTGTAAGATATTTTGTTTTGGTTGGAATCAGATAGTTCAAAGTCGTTGACTGGTAACTATAGGATGATATTAAGGTGTTCAAACTGGATTTAAGTATCTAGAGGTGATGTAGTAAGGTGAAAGAGTCTCTAAGAATATTATACTTTGTGGTGACATATTTATCTAAGTGTTGAAATAAGGCCTCTTTAGAGAGATTGTATTGGAATGGAGACTACATTTTAGATGTAGTTTTGGGTAATAGTGGTCTACTATCAGCAGGTTTCATCAACCATGATGTGTGTTATTTTAGAATAAAGAGGTTGTGGATTCTATTATTATTTGAGCAATGTGTTTGATTTTATTTCTTCATCAACCCCATGGTATACCATCTGATGGAGTTATTAAACAGAGGATACGGTAAATGCAGTTTTTTATAACCATTATCATTGAGAAATGTGGTTATCTTTGATTAGAGGCATGGGGATGCTTATGAGTAAAGCTTATGGACAATTTGTTGTATGATGGATATATTTTAAAACCATATATCCATATGAGATTATGGGTTTTGATTAAAGTTTCAATTTTTATTTTATGGAGTAATAAAATTTTTAACTCGCATTTAGATTCAAATTTTTAGGTTTGGAATACCTAAAAAGAGCCATTTTGGAAATGGAATTGTAGCAACCTGAGATTTGACTATAAACTATATTTAAATATATTTTTTTGTGTTTCACCCACAAAACAAAATGAAGAGAAAACCTAGATATATTTTTATTATTAGATATCAATTTTAAAACTTATATATTAAGTCAGCCATTATAAATTGATATAATGATACTATAAAACAAATAAAGGAAGTATGAAAAAAATGTAATCCAAGTGCATAATTCTTTGTTATGAAGTCCATTTATCTAAAATTGGAAGGGAGGTAGCTTCTATAGGGTTTATTGTTAACTGGGCCTAAGAATAACTTGAGAAATTATGATTTGCGAAAAAAATATATGTGAGAAGTTCAAGCTTTTGGAGACTTCCAAAATGTCCATATTAGTGGAAGGACGATTTGAAATTGTAACCAGAACTAATTCGAGGCTTCAGTTTTAGCAGAAATCATAAGAATTTATATATGTATAAATTAGAATTATATCAAAATATAATAAAATATTTATATGTTTAGATATATAAAAAATTTATATAAAATTTTAAATTCATTTTTTATAAATTCACATTATGATTAAAAAATATATTTTTTAATTTTATTTTAAGATACAATGTTTACATTGTTTGAGTATTAACAATAAATAATAAAACTATATTAATTAATAATTTATAAAAATATATTTAATATAACAAAATTCATTTTTTATAAGTTTTATGTTGTGATTACGAAAATATTAACATCATTTTTATATTTATGATTCATATTAAATTAATAAAAAATTTATATTTTTCTAAACCAATTATTTTTTAGGTGAATAGTAAAAACATAGATTTTATTAATTCCATCACTTTTATGAAATTATTTTATTATATGAATACTTCGAATTCTTTTGAAACTCTTTCCTATTAAATTATATATTATTAAGTATAATATATAATTTTAAAACATTATATCTAATTTATGAATTCATGCCCAACATTTTGAAAAATAATATAATGTTTTAATGAAAATTGATTGTCAAATATTTTTTAATTAATTATTACATGATGAAATAAATATTTTTATTTCTATTATTTTTAGATAAATAATATATCAATGAGACTAATTATTTCAAGTTAATAATATTAAATTTAATTTATAATTTTATCCAAATTATAAATCATTTTTTTTAAAATAAAATTTTTCAATAAACAAGTTTTTACGTGTTACATGTATTGACATTAAGATTAATTTTCCTACACAATGAAAGTTAATTTGATAAAATATTTATAATATTTTTGATAATAATGATCATTTAATTTAATATGACCTATTTAATTTTTAGGTATCAACTTTCAATTAATAGTGTTAATGCTAATAACCATTCTAATAATGAAATAATTATTTTATAATAATTGTTTTATTAACGTCATTGGAATTTTATTGAATCAATTAATTAGAAAAAATAAAATAATTTTTAAATATATAAATAAATATAATAACAATGATTTAATTGGTAATAAATAATAAATAAGATTAAGAACCCACAATGGTCAAATTGTAATTTTTCTACAATTTTTTTATACGTGATCTATTTTAATTTAAAAATTAATTTGATATTATTAAAAAGTAAAATTAGATTAAATAAAGCAAAAAAAATAGTTCTATAAATCCTACATTTGGTTATATGGGTTATGTTATATGTTTAATGAAATATAAAATACCATAATTACAAAATAGTTACCTAATTTAAAATTAAAAAATTAAAATGTAAAACTATAATGGTAAACACTCTATGACATGTTTAATAAATGAGTGGAAACAAATTTTTGTTCAATTATTGACCCAAATTTAACTAACACTTAATAATTTTAAAGCTTTTGAGCCACTGACCTTGGAATTCAGTCATGGAATTATTAAATTATATCAGATCTTTCTAAAACTTCCCTCTTCCTATTTTATAAAAGGGTATTGGTTACACCCATCCAGAAAACACACCTATTCCTATACATAAAAATTCAAACCTTGGACTTTAACTCTTTATAAGATCCTCTCCCATAAACATAATTCCCTATTCACTCATATTTATCCCAATCCATTCAATTTCAAGGGGACTTCCATGGAAAAAATCAAGTCTCTGATGTAAGTATTATCTTTTTCATAAAATTTTCATCTTAATATAAATCTTAAAAAATATTATCTTACTAAAAATAATACTAGTTCAGTATAATTAGTATACTGGTATTTTTTTTATAATATTTTTAAAACCCATAATATTTATTTTCATCCACATTGAAAAAAAATAATATCATTTGTGTGTTGGTCGGACTATCACATCTATGATGCAACATTATTTATTTTTTTCTACTACCTTTATTGGGTGGACAAAATATTATAAATTATTAATAAATATGATTTATCTCAATTAATTATGTTTTTTAAATTACATTTTAATATCCACCTTCACCCCTCTCAATAATTGAGAAACTTAAATGCTAAACTTGCATATGTGAGGACTCCCACCTCCATAAAGAAACATTTATCATTTTTCAAATAAATTTTAATAAATTATGTGAAAATATTGTAATTTGGTTTACAATTATAAATACATAAAAATAATATCATTATATTTTTTATATAATTGTATTATGTCAAAAAAAACATTTACTTTACCATACTCAGCCATTAATATAAGGAGCGTTCATGTTTTGGATGGTTTGACCATGAATAATAATGATACTTTAAAATATGATCATGGATGACAATAGGGAAAAAGCACTAGTATTATTTATTTGTTACTTAGATATTAATAATAATTATAAGTTAATTTAATAGTTATATACTTTAGATTACTTGTTCTTAATATATCATCTTTGATCATTAAGAAACCATATAAATAAGCCTTTACTAATTCAGTTTTCATACTATGCATTAAAAACACTTTTGGAATGATATAAGTGATTTATAAATCAATATGAGAGATATATATTAAAGTATATTAAATTATATATTAATTATTAAGTTGATATCAAATTATAGGAAACACTATTATTATTATCAAACATGCACATAGTATTTAAAATTAATAACACCCTATATTTAAAATACTCTATAACTAATTAGTTTACACATGATAAATAATTATGAATAAGGGTTATAAAATTATAATATTTATGATTATGTTTCTGAAATAGGTTACTAATTTATCAATGTTTTTTTATTTTAGGTTATATTTTTGCTAACTAATCAGGGAATAAAATTTAGTTTTTTTCATCTACTCTTTATTGAGACATGTTTTAATTTTATCAGCCAATTTTTATTAAAATAGTGTAAATAATTCCCACGAATTTATTTTGAAATAATAAAAAATCTAATTCATGTTATTTATAGAACTATATGTTTGTCAAATTTTTAATGGCTTTTCATTTAAGAATTACTATAATTGGATGTCATTTTCCTGACTCAAATATCTTCTTCTGGCCATAATCACTCATATTTGCCTATTTTATTTTGCGATTAATATATTATAACACCAAAAATGTTATGTTGTATTCCCACCATATTTTTTAAGGTAAATAGATTATCACACCAAATTTTAATTTCTTGATTATTCTTTTATTCATTACAAATCATATTGCTAAGAATAATTCTCATTGCATTTATTGGATTTTTCATCCATTTCCCAGTTTATTGATTACCACCAATGTTCTCCTTTTAATATTTTCAAATCAATTTTTAAACTAAAATTATCCTTTTTATCTCCAATTTTCTTTTTAAAACAATGATATTTCATCTTTTTAAGGATGTGGGTTTTCAATATGGATTTTTAAAAATATTAAAAATGTTTTTAGTCCTATTAAAATAAAAGGTTTTTATAATACACACCATATTTTATTTTTATAACCATTATTTTTTTTCAAGGTCTCATTTTTAATGTTTATTTTATAAAGTATATGTTTCCAATGTATATTTTCTTCCCCTATTTTTTATAAATGTATATCATTCACCAATAACTATTATTAAAGATTCATTTAGGAATAAATTGTTTCATTGTATTTTCACTTATACATTTTAATAAACATTATATATTTTAAAGGGTCATTAATTAGGAATTATTCATAATATGTTTCTTAAAAATAAATTATTCTCTTTCTAATCTCAAAAATATTTTTGGAAACAATTTACACCTCCTTTTTCAAGACATTTTTTAAAAGGTTTTATGAAAATAGTTTTATTTCCCTTCTATTTACCATGAAATGTTTATAAATTAAGAAGTGTTGTTTTGACCATCCTTTATATGTTATCATTATTTGAGTTCATTTGTAAAGTTAGAGTATTGAGGTTGTATGATTTATTAAGCACATGTTATATGATGTTTTCGAATGTTTTAAAACCCTTCTTTTTATATAGGTTCTTTATGAGATAATGAATGTTTGATTTTCATGTGGCACACAAATATAAGGATTATGAGACGATTGGTATGTATATATACCTATAATTCATTTTTGAAAAAATTATATATCTTCATAAAGAAATTTTATGTGAACGAGTTACCAAGTATTTAAGTTCACAAATTTTGAGTGTGATGGAGTTTTGATCGACTCACAATTTTATAAGTGAATGGTTTGGATGGTAGCCTAGTTCCTAATGATAATAAAAGAAATGCTTATTATTATCCCAGTTTCTTTACAATAGTTCCTAGATCATGTTATATGATTCAAATTTTATTTTCTCATTCCATGGTAAAAATTTTATCATTTGAGATGTTATAACTATCTTTTATACTTACGGTTAACATTTTTTGAAATATGTTCTTTTAAATAAGTAATTTTTTCTATTTCATAATTTTAATATGTTTATGATCTAACCATTATGACCATCATTATGTCATTCGTTACCAAGAGTTTGAGCTAAACCATTCATATGTTTTCCATTCCCAATGATTTGAAGAGGATTAATTCTCATAAAATGTCTAAAAGTAGATTAATATTAAAGAGAAATGATAACATCATTTGAAATTAGTGTTTTATGTTTCAATTCTCCAAGACACTAAACCTTTATATCCTTATGTTATATAAATATTTATGTATATAATAGTTAAATCATGTTATCAGTGTATTATTTATATATTATTAGCCTATGTCTCTTCAGTTGGTATCAAACTAGGATTTATCTATTTTTGTGATGAGTTTATTTATTTTTAGAGACTTGTTGAATTATTTTGGGGATTAAATTAGATAACATTTGTAAAAAACCTAGTGTTAGGATGATATCATAAAATATTGGTAAAGTCTTGAGTAGATGGGTTTTACTTGAAATATATCCCTTTATATATACTATATGTGGATATAGGCTCTAGAATATATGTACCTAAGGGTAATAAACATGAAAGGGAATGTTGAGTATTAACTTAATCACCACTTAGTGAACAAAAAATAGGTCTAACTAAATAGACGGTTTGAAACTCCAGAGGGATATTCTAGGGTTTATTATATTATCTTCTGAACCACAATGAGAGATTTAATTCCACTTTATTTAAAGGTATTTGGTTGAGAATCATAATATTACCAACCATAATATAACCTATGTCAAACTAAGATTGATATAGGTTGAAAAAAAGAACTATATGACAACATGATAATATAAAATTGTAAGAAATTAGATGGTTTAATTCCTTTTATGATACTAATAATTCAAACATATTATTAATGTTTCATCACACATGTTAACCCTTTTTGGTTTTAGTTATGGATGAAACTAGGAGGATCCATGGATGTGAGCAACAATGCGAAGATTACCTTAATGAACAACCCATCAGAATATGAGTTGGAATTTGAAACATTGTGATTATTCCAAAACAGCTATCAAGGAACATGATTAAAAATATATAAGTCAATGTACCAAACACACCAATTGAGAGAAATATTGAGTCTCATAAAATAACTATTTATAAAGACGATGAAAGGAAAAATGTTTAATTTCATATTTGTCAAAAATATCTAAAGAAACACTAGGGGAATTGAATCAAGTGGACATGAAGAAGGTTTATAGGTTGTAAAATAGACCATGGATCATCAAACAATTTATAAGAAAATAAAAAGTTCGATCAGTATGAAGGGAGTGAGAAATAAGAGTCTAAAGGAACAACTAAATATTTAATGCCAAAATTGAATAAATCTTGGACATTACCCTTGTTAGTGTTATAAATCTAAGGAGTATAAGAATTATTGTCCTAAAAAACCACCACAACCAAGGGAACAAGGTTGTGATTTTTCAATGAATTTTTCTATGGTGGATTGTAATAACTAAGGAATCCACTTAATAATTGTGGATATGGGATATTTACTCTATCAAATCAACATTTCATAGAAATTTCCTTAGGTTTACCACCATGTTGTTTGTATATTAACTAAAAATTATAGTTGTATAATGATTTATTTTCAAATTTTTTGGTTTATATAAATCCTAGTATGGGTAATTTAAGAAAATATAGTGTAATGGATTAAATATTTCAACATAGACTCTATATTCACTGATCATGGTTAGATTACCCACCACAACATCAATATTAAAAACATATGTTGATAGGAATAGATAATATTAGTCTGTATATATAGATATTAACATCACTATAATATTACATGACACTAATGAATCATATTCATTATCATACATCAATGCACTATCACAACATGTGGTCCTTGATGTATCTGGATAAGTTAAAAGCACTATACCAATGGTGGATCTTGAATAAAATATCCATAGAAGGCCACTTGTTCTAGATGACATGGTGGTCATGTGAAAAAGGATGGAACCTAGATTTCTCAAGTATGTGAGTATTTTTAGAATCAGTTATGATTCACTTGGGAATTTTAGCCCATGTGACATGTGTGAGAAATTTATTAGGTATTAGAAGGCCCTTTTTAGACACATGAAATATCTCACGGAGTAGACTTGGCATGGAAGCCACCCCCTGTTGAACTTTAGATGTTAGGATTTTATTGACTAGGGAATTCAAGGACTAGAAAAATATGAGGGTGAAGATATTGGTGGTCATATTCCAAAGATATCATCATAGGTGAGAGATACTATGGAGAGGGAGTTTGATGTTTCATTAGATACAACAACTATATAAAGGGAAAATAGAGGTTTGAACAATGATCTTATTGAGCCTTATAATGTAGAGGAGTATTGTGCCTTGAATTCATCATTAGACTACAAAATTATTCATAAATCATCATATTGGGGAACCATGCGAGATGAGAGATAGGTGTGTGTGGTATAACTATTATAAAAAATAGAGAATCACATTTCAATCTTTACACAAATTTATGAAAATTTGACACTATAGAAAAATAAAAAGGTCATTACAGCAAACCATGAAAGGATATTAAATCAAATAGTTACGAATAAAAACAAATTGGGTATTATGATTATTATAAATAAATAGACATGATCGATACCTCATTATAATATTATATCTCAAGTCATCTTAGAAATACAATTAGAAATCTTGGTTATTAAGTAATAGTTAATGTTGATAGGATGTAATTTATTTAAAGGGGGTGAATGTAACAAACCGATATTTCACTATATATTATCTTTAAATAAATAATTTTTTAATAGTTTATTTCATAGGAAAAACCAAAATAATGAAAAAAACATGATATATTTTGGATATTAGGTAAGATAGTTAAAACTTAGATGTTAAATGAGCTAGTATAAATTTAAGTAACCATATCACAATAATAATAAACAAAGAAATAGGAAAGGGCATATAGAAGTATAATACTTCCAAATGAATCCCATTTATCTATACTCTAAAGGAAGTTAGCTTCACTAGGGTTTTACATTAATCACACCCAAGGTAAACTTGAGATATTATGGTTTGAGAAAAACCTTATAGAAGGGAAGTTAATTCTCATAGAGATTTCCAGAAGATACATGATAGCTTAACCACCACCCAAAACTACAAGAATATCATAACAAATGCTTATGTCTTACATAGAGATCAAAAGGGGATATGTAAGCTGAAATTATAATTATATTAAAATGTAATAAAATATTTATATATACAGATGTGTCATTAGTTTAAATAAATTTGGTAAAATAGTTTTTCTAAATTCAATTTTTACTTATTTTTTATAATTTTATTTTAATAAACTATGTTTACATTGATTGAATAATAATAGGAAATATTAATACAACATAAATTATTAATTTATAAAAATATATATTTAATATACCAAAATGTATTTTTGTATATTTTTTTTCTAAACATTAAGTTTTCAATTAAAAATAAAATTTATAAATTTCATGGTGTGAATTTGAAAAAAATAAAAAAAATTTGGATTTATCACAGTAACATTAACATAATACTTTTTTTGATAAATTTCTAAAATAATTAATTTTTATGTGAATAGTGAAAACACCATTTTTATTAATTCCATAAATTTTATGAAATTGTTTTATTATATGAATACACTAAATGTTTTTGAAACCATTTACGATAAAATTATATATTATTAAGTATAATAATTTATTTTAGAATACTTTGTTTAATTTATAAATCCATTCTCAATATTTTGAATATTTATTTAGTGATTTAATAATTTTTTTTTTCTGTTTTGCTTAATTAGTTATAACATGATGTAATGAATTATTTATTTATTTTTTTAATAAATAAATAATATTTTAATAAAAATAATTATTTTAAATTCATTTAAGTCATTGAAAATTATATCCTAAATATAAATCTTGTTTTCAATTTTTTTTTTAAAATTGGTTTTTATGCGTTACATGCACTAGATATAAGTTAAATTCACATAAACTAAAAATGATAATTTTGTAAAATTATTTTTATAAATTAGAAAATAAATTTAATAACATTTATTGTGAACAATTTTTTTTGTATAAAATTATATTATTAAGATTAATGGTTATCACCATGATAATGGAGAAACAATTATTTTAAAATTATTATTTTGTTATTATCAAATAAATTTATCAGAATAAATTAAATAGAAATAATTTAAATAATAGATATTATATATTTTATAAAGACATAAACAAATATATTAACCCTAATTTAATTGGTAATAAATACTTAATATGATTAAGAATAAATAATGGTTAAAATTTCCTTTTTCAACTAAAATAGTTTTTCTAGAGATTATCTATTTTAATTTAAAAGTTTATTTTATAATCATAAAAAATGGAATTGGATTAGATAGAAGATAAATATAGTTTCAGGAAAAAAAAATTTGTTATATGGATTATTTTATATGTTTAATAAAACATAATATCACATTGTTAAATATATATTACATAGTTAAAAACTAAAAAATTAAGATGTATATCCATATTGTTAAAAACAATATAACGTTTTTTTCAAAAATAATGGTTATTCCTTTACCAAACCAAATACATCCCTCAATAATTTTATTTAACATTGGATCCATTGAACTTGAAATAGTATTATGGAATTATTAAATAATAAATGGTGTTTCCATAAAGGGCCCCTTTCATCTCTTATAAAAGGAAATCACTTACCCGTTTTCAAACACACACATAAAAATAAAATCATTCCTTGAAACTATACCATTTTATTATCCCGTTATCCATATACTACAAACATATTACCTATTAGACTCATTGGTATCCCAAGAATTTTAATTTCAAGGGGCTTCCAAAGAAAAAATCATGTCTTTGATGAAAGTGTCATGTAACGCCCGAGATTTTATGAAAACTATTCTTTTTAATTTTATTAATGTCTTGTGTTGTACGCTACACCAAAAGGAGCTTGCACAACACGCATCCTTGAATTGCCTTGCATTACACGTAATCACAACCTTCCTCGATAGCGTGTGTAGTACGCAATACTGAGTTTCACGAAACAACGATATGCTATTAAAATATTATTAAAACTAGCCGTTATTAATGGTAATAACCACTTTTTAAATATTAGAAAATTTACCTCTCAAAACGGACTTCATTTTTGGATTCGGAGTATCAAATTTAGCCTAAGGTGAAATTTTGGTACTTTTCGGATAACTTTCATATTCTGATGAATAGTGAAAATTACTAAATTATAAATAAAAATAACTTTTTCAATCAAAATAATTAATAGTAATAAATTATTAATTTGAGTGGTTTTAAAGTATATTTAGAATATATTTTTACAATTTAATACAATTTTGGTCATTGGTTGTAATTTCACATTTAAACCAGACATAATCAAGTGCCAATCTTTTGATAGATATTGTTTCTTAAAAACACGCTATTTGTTTTAACAGCGGGATTTAATTATAAAATTAATTAATTCAACTTCTATGTTATGAATTTGGTAAAATATACTTCATTTTTGAATTCGGAATATGAAATATAGCTTAGGATGAAATTTTGGCATTGTTCTGAAAAACATCAATTTTTGATGAATAGTGAAACTACTAAGTGGTAGTTAAAAAAACTGAATTTTGCATAAAACTTAATTTTACCGCTTCTGTGAATGGAATTTTGAAAATCCGACAGACACGGTTGATATCAGTATTTAAAATGTGGTTCAATGAGATAAAAATAATTTTTGGTGAATAGTAACTTTTTACTTTTTTTACCGCGGTTAATAGTAAATAGGGTAACTAAGGGTAAATATGATATTACTATTACCATAACACATGTCCTAATTCTATTGGATAAGTTTAATTTGACCAAAAACAAACTTAGGAATAAAATATGACCATTTAGACCCACTTGGGTTAGATTAGGACATTTATTATTAATTTATTTAAAGAAGGGTTAAAATAGTTAAAATCAAGGTTTAATAAGTAAATCATTTTGAATATGGGGTTATACATAAGATAAATTAGACTATAAATATTAATTAGAAAGATAAAAAGATTTACTACATAATGGTATTTTATTTATAATTTTTAGACTTTAAATAAATTAATTTATTTATGACACAACGATGATGCAGTAATTACCCTTTTAAGGAAATATTAACATAATTGATGTTATAAATGCTCAAATGAATGTAATTTGAGACTTTTTATGAATTCCACTAATTTTGTAGGTTACTATTATATATTAGTGTTGATTTGATAAACTTGGTTCGAACATATAATTCTATTATGACTTTCACAAAAATCATATATCAAATAGTGTCAAAATTGACACAAAATAGTTTTTAAATCAAATATTATATTTTATTAGTAAAAATCTAAGGTTCGGCCAAATGACATAGATACGGATATATATATTAATAATAAACAATTTGGGGTTCGTTTGACATGTTATAGTAAGTGTATTAACCATATAGTGAAAGAAAACAAAAAGACACGGTAAAAGTTAAATTATTTAACATAGAGTTAAATCTAATTGATAAGGTTAAAATAATACCATAAACTTGTCTGAATCCTATTGGATGATAGGATTTCGACCCATCCACACTTTAGCTTCGAAATAAGACCCTTTGGAACCATTATAAACCGATTTTACTTTAATATAAAATAATATTTTGAGATATTCCTAAGGTGCCCCTCTCCTCCCTTATAAAAGGGCACCTCCTCCCCCTCCTCCTCACACCAAATTGTGCACTCAAGCTCGGCCAACCCCTGCCCAAATCCCTTATCCACTTCCCTAGAATAATCCTAGAGGTCCTGGTCTTCTTCAAAGACCAATCTTAGTTCCCTAAGTGGAGGATTCAAAGAGGCGTTCCAAAGAAGAGGTAATATCCATTACCGATCTTTTCAATTTCTCTCTTCTTCAACTTCTTCTTCTTTAGTTGTTTCATGATAAAGTAATAACATCAGTATTAATTACATACTTATATGTTATTATAAATATTAAACAACTCTAATTAACCTTCTATCCATCCTACGGAAAAAGGAAATCACCGCGCGTGCGTACGTACAGAATACCATCTCCACGCCGTGGTGTAATCTATTTTCCGCCACCACCTTAATTGGATGGGTATAATGGTTTAATGAGTAACTATATATGATTATTATAAAGTTATATTAATACTGAAATAGTATACATACACTTCAACACAATTCCACGACCATGGGAACGATATCATCGCTCGTGCGTACGTACGGACTACCGTCTCCACGACGCGATGAGATTCATTATCAATGATTAACCATTAATGAATGATTATAAAGTATATATAATAAGTAATAATGAAATATATGACATAATAATGATACTGTAATTATTTATATTTATATGTATGTAATCTACTTAATTCCATTCAATTCAATAAGGAAACGAAAACAGCGTTCATGCGTACGTACGGACTACCGTCTCCATGAACGGTGTATTTCTTTCCATTTACTGATTTATTATATATGTGTATTATTAATATATATATATATAAATCACGTTTTATATTCTGGAATTATTTAATCATGATCTAAGTAATCATATGAATAATTACAAGTTAAAAACACGAACGACAAATGAGACGATTTTACCCAAAACGCTACTTTAACATGAATTTACAAATGAACGGGTAATATAAAGTCATAAGTGGACCATATATGATATAATAACAATTAATATGATTCTGGAATAAGTAAATAACATGATTTAAATCATTATACAGGAGGTTCGGACACTTACAAATCAAGTCGGACCTAAGGTAAGGGAAATATCACAATCTCATTTTTATCCGAGATTGTTTATTCGTAAGTATTTATTGGGGTGTATTTTATCATCCACATCCATGTTCCCTCAATATGTAATATTGTTTCCATCCACTTACACTAGTTTAAATCCAATTTTACCCTTCGGTGATTTTTAGTAAAGAATATGAAAGGAATCATTTGTCATTTTTTTGTACGAGGTACTTTTTGACTTTTCCGACAAAAGTACGAAGAATGTTTTTTTAACTTATACAGCATGAATGGATTTTTAAAAAATTATTTCCAAGAAGCTTCCTTTACAATTTTTCAAGTTTATTTTTAATCAACTTCTTTTAGTTTAAAGTTGTATGACATGTTAAGAAAGGAAAAATGTTTTTGAAGAAGAAAGGATATTTTCCTCAAGAATGGAGTTCAAGTGTTTTATCAAAATTATTTTCCATCTAAGATAATAAAGGGCTCTATTTTTATTCCTTTAATTACATTGATTTGATCATGTTGTGATGGAATTATTTTTATGAATTCCTTTATCTTATATGAATTGATTTATGATGTCATGATGTTTCAAGAATCCCATTTTTGTTACATGTGTTATGCGATGATGTATGTTTTATGATTATGTGGCACACATAAGAAAGGATTCATTATAATATGGGTGGGACCTATATCTCCCTCCAATTCATTGGGTAAAGATTTTATATCTCATGAGATAGACATGGCTGGAATGGTAGGTTATACCGGTTCAGTGAAACAGGACTGAAACGAGGGTTACTCGATTCAGAAAGGGACTTTGTCCACTAAGATAGTCTTGACAATGAGTCTTGACTAACAAGAAATGATTCTCTATGATTATGTGTGTATTCCACAAAGTTTCATGTTTTATGTTATGATTACTGGGATTTCATTTCACTACTATGATTTATCCCATGTTATGAAATTATGCTCTCTTTTACAGGTTAAGATTTCCAAAAGTTATGTTCTTATGAAAATGATGTGATTGATTTTTCGTTTGTATACCCTTACTGAGCATTTGAGCTCACCCTTTTATGTTTTCTTTTCCTCAGGATATAAAGAAAGGTTTTAGGTAGAAAAAAAAGGGAAGATCTTTATGGGAGATATTGAAGATCTTTCACCACGATTAGAAGATTACGTTCCGAGTTTCCAAAGACACTAAACTACTACGATCCTTTTGTGTGTGTGTTTTTGTTATGTACTAAGTATTCTGCAAAAGTAATGTAAAGTCTATGTACGTCAGGATTCGGGTCTCTACAGTTGGTATCAGAGGAAAGGTTTAGTCAACCTTTGGAAACTAGGATGCGAAAACGTTAGTGAGATCCCTAGAGATATTTCTAAGGTATGTCTAGGGATGTCCCTAAGGATAAGTATACGTATAGGATATAGTCCTAGAACTATGGTAACAATATTAGATTAGACCAAAGATGTTAGATATTGAAGTTACTCCCCCTTTATTATGATTTTTGCCTCTCACACTATTCTTTTTGGGTTTTAGATGATGGCTGGAACCCGAAGGAACTGTGTTGATCAATGCAATGGTCAATGCAATGATTGTCCTCCTGAACAAACAAATGTTATGGGAGATGGAGTGCAAAATCTTATTGCTATACTTACACAAGCTATGAATCTTTCTGGACTTCCAAATGAGCAGAGAAGGGAACAATATTCTATTGAGTCCTTCATGAGGCAACATCCACCTTCGTTCAGTGGGTCTTCTGATCCACTTGTTGCTGAAAAATGGATCAGTACCACTGAAAAGATATTTTCAGTTCTTCAATGTTGTCAACATGATAAAGTCATCTTAGTAGTATATCGTTTGGAAGGTGAAGCTGATCAATGGTGGAATCTTATCAAGAATACAAGGCAAAGAGATGAAATTGAGTCCATTGAATGGGACGAGTTCAAGAACTTATTTTTCAATAAGTACTTCCCTCGTATTCTTCGAACAAAGATGGAGAAGGAGTTTCTTGAAATAAAGCAAAAGGATGATGAATCTGTTGGTATATACGAAGCGAATTTTACAATACTTGCAAGGTATGCATCTGGCATTATCATCCAACCTGAAAGTAAAGTTGATCGATTTTTCAGTGGCTTAAAACCAAGTCTTCCAAGGGCATTAGCTATAAGAGACTTCAGTAGCTATGAAGAAATTGTGCGTTGTGCTATCAAGGTAGAAATGGAAGTTCGTGTTACATATCCATCTCATGGTTTTGACAAGAAACGAAAGATGGAGTCCAAGGAGAAATCTCAGAATAATGGTGAAAAGAAGATAAATGTTTCCTTATGCACAAAGTGTGGAAAGAAGCATGGTGGAGATTTTCTTAAAGGGACTAGAAAATGTTTTAAGTGTGGAAAAGAAGGTCATCGAGCAGCTGAGTGTCGAAGTAATGGAAAAAGGGTTTCTAATGATGTGAATAAAGCAAACACTGCAGAGAACGCACCACCAACACTTCAATGCTTCAAGTGCAAGGAAATGGGGCATTATGCTAATAAATTCCCTAATCCAAGGGTTAGTGATGATCAACATGAGAAACCACTGAAGGCAAAGGACAAAGGGAAGTCACATGCGATCACTATTAGCAATGTTGAATATGACACTAATGTGGTGGAATGATTAAGTGTTTATGTAATGGGATTCCAAAATAATGTTGTATCATTGAGTATTGCAATATTTATTAATGTGGTATTCAAAGTGATTGAGATATTTTTTTTTGGAAATAAGATGATATGCGCATAATGAAGGGAAAACGAGAAAATGAAATTTTTAATAGTATTCATGAGCTCATGATTTATATAAGGACTATGTGATATCATGGTTTGAGTATATAGAATTTTGAGGATTTTGGTATGTGGAAAGTGTTAACTTTAAACTGCATTCATGTTTTCACTAAGGTATTCAATAGAATACATGATTAAGGACTTTGAATGTTTGGAATGTGACCAACAAAACATATCTTATGATATATGGGGATCAATGATGGTATTAAATCTCTGGTAATCGTTTTCACTATGTTATGAGAGTAGACTGTAGTATTATGGATAAGCCTAAAGATTGAAATGGATTATGTTGGACATATGTGAGTATTGTTTAAGGATAAAAGTTTTTTTTCGATATTATTGATGGGATGTTATAGTAATGTAGTTTTAGAAAAAGGACAACCTTCAGGACGGGCGACAACCCATCGCTTCGGACAAGGCTGTGGGAATCGAACCCACAACCGAAGTGCGACTGGCCTTTATCGCCTACCACTGGCCTACAGGAAGTCCCTGTTTAGTAGAAACTAGTTTTATTATATTAATCAGTGTGATATATGAAGTATAAGTCCATTTTAGGAACCATATGTGATTAATCTCACTATAGATCGACTTATGTATATAATTTTTGCTAACCTTTTGTTTGAGACAGATGGAATGACCCGTCATTCTATCACATGATCTGATAACACTTCACGAATAACAAATTCAACTTCATTTATTTAAGAGATGAAGTGGAAATTGTTCAAGGCATGAACAACAGTGAGATTGTACCAAAATAAAGAAAGTATTTATTCTAATTCAAATTTTCAACTTTAGGGAAATGATCTTGAAAACCAAAAATGTTGTCCTAGTGATCTTATACCTGATGAATCAGATGGTACCTTATATCATCACAAATCTATGGATTTGTGATTACTGGCTTTTCCATAGCCATTTTCTCTACCACTCACCATCAGAACATGATGGTTAGATTTCTCTTCCATATCCATATTTTCACCTATGTGGAAACCCAGTGATTAGTTTATTTGGGTAATCGTTACATTTCTTACTTTAGTTTTTTAAAGACAAGTTTTGGTATTCCTTTTTACGATGTGGGTTTCTATTAAAAAAACTTTCGAATAGTAAACTATTTATAACCCCGACGAATTTCGAGGACGAAATTCATTTTAAGGGGGGTAGAATGTAACGCCCGAGATTTTATGAAAACTATTCTTTTTAATTTTATTAATGTCTTGTGTTGTACGCTACACCAAAAGGAGCTTGCACAACACGCATCCTTGACTTGCCTTGCATTACACGCAATCGCAACCTTCCTCGATAGGGTGTGTAGTACGCAATACTGAGTTTCACGAAACAACGATATGCTATTAAAATATTATTAAAACTAGCCGTTATGAATGGTAATAACCACTTTTTAAATTTTAGAAAATTTAGCTCTCAAAATGGACTTCATTTTTGGATTCGGAGTATCAAATTTAGCCTAAGGTGAAATTTTGGTACTTTTCGGATAACTTTCATATTCTGATGAATAGTGAAAATTACTAAATTATAATTAAAAACAACTTTTTCAATCAAAATAATTAATAGTAATAAATTATTAATTTGAGTGGTTTTAAAGTATATTTATAATATATTTTTTCAATTTAATACAATGTTGGTCATTGGTTGTAATTTCACATTTAAACCAGACATAATCAAGTGCCAATCTTTTGATAGATATTGTTTCTTAAAAACACGCTATTTGTTTTAACAGCGGGATTTAATTATAAAATTAATTAATTCAACTTCTATGTTATGAATTTGGTAAAATATACTTCATTTTTGAATTCGGAATATGAAATATAGCTTAGGATGAAATTTTGGCATTGTTCTGAAAAACATCAATTTTTGATGAATAGTGAAACTACTAAGTGGTAGTTAAAAAAACTGAATTTTGCATAAAACTTAATTTTACCGCTTCTGTGAATGGAATTTCGAAAATCCGACAGACACGGTTGATATCAGTATTTAAAATGTGGTTCAATGAGATAAAAATAATTTTTGGTGAATAGTAACTTTTTACTTTTTTTACCGCGGTTAATAGTAAATAGGGTAACTAAGGGTAAATATGATATTACTATTACCATAACACATGTCCTAATTCTATTGGATAAGTTTAATTTGACCAAAAACAAACTTAGGAATAAAATATGACCATTTAGACCCACTTGGGTTAGATTAGGACATTTATTATTAATTTATTTAAAGAAGGGTTAAAATAGTTAAAATCAAGGTTTAATAAGTAAATCATTTTGAATATGGGGTTATACATAAGATAAATTAGACTATAAATATTAATTAGAAAGATAAAAAGATTTACTACATAATGGTATTTTATTTATAATTTTTAGACTTTAAATAAATTAATTTATTTATGACACAACGATGATGCAGTAATTACCCTTTTAAGGAAATATTAACATAATTGATGTTATAAATGCTCAAATGAATGTAATTTGAGACTTTTTATGAATTCCACTAATTTTGTAGGTTACTATTATATATTAGTGTTGATTTGATAAACTTGGTTCGAACATATAATTCTGTTATGACTTTCACAAAAATCATATATCAAATAGTGTCAAAATTGACACAAAATAGTTTTTAAATCAAATATTATATTTTATTAGTAAAAATCTAAGGTTCGGCCAAATGACATAGATACGGATATATATATTAATAATAAACAATTTGGGGTTCGTTTGACATGTTATAGTAAGTGTATTAACCATATAGTGAAAGAAAACAAAAAGACACGGTAAAAGTTAAATTATTTAACATAGAGTTAAATCTAATTGATAAGGTTAAAATAATACCATAAACTTGTCGAAATCCTATTGGATGATAGGATTTCGACCCATCCCCACTTTAGCTTCAAAATAAGTCCCTTTGGAACCGTTATAAACCGATTTTGACTTTAATATAAAATAATATTTTGAGATATTCCTAAGGTGCCCCTCTCCCCCCTTATAAAAGGGAACCTCCTCCTCCTCCTCCTCACACCAAATTGAGCACTCAAGCTCGGCCAACACCTGCCAAAATCCCTTCTCCACTTCCCTAGAATAATCCTAGAGGTCCTGGTCTTCTTCAAAGACCAATCTTAGTTCCCTATGTGGAGGATTCAAAGAGGCGTTCCAAAGAAGAGGTAATATCCATTACCGATCTTTTCAATTTCTCTCTTCTTCAACTTCTTCTTCTTTAGTTGTTTCATGATAAAGTAATAACATAAGTATTACTTACATACTGATATGTTATTATAAATTTGAAACAAATCTAATTAACCTTCTATCCATCCTACGAAAAAAGGAAATCACCGCGCGTGCGTACGTACGGAATACCGTCTCCACGCCGTGGTGTAATCTATTTTCCGCCACCACCTTAATTGGATGGGTATAATGGTTTAATGAGTAACTATATATGATTATTATAAAGTGATATTAATACTGAAATAGTATACATACACTTAAACACAATTCCACGACCATGGGAACGATATCATCGCTCGTGCGTACGTACGGACTACCGTCTCCACGACGCGATGAGATTCATTCTCAATGATTAACCATTAATGAATGATTATAAAGTATATATAATAAGTACTAATGAAATATATGACATAATAATGATACTGTAATTATTTATATTTATATGTATGTAATCTACTTAATTCCATTCAATTCAATAAGGAAACGAAAACAGCGTTCATGCGTACGTACGGACTACCGTCTCCATGAACGGTGTATTTCTTTCCATTTACTGATTTATTATATATGTGTATTATGAATATATATATATAAATCATGTTTTATATTCTGGAATTAAGTAATCATGATCTAATTAATCATATGAATAATTACAAGTTAAAAACACGAACGACAAATGAGACGATTTTACCCAAAACGCTACTTTAACATGAATTTACAAAAGAACGGGTAATATAAAGTCATAAGTGGACCATATATGATATAATAACAATTAATATGATTCTGGAATAAGTAAATAACATGATTTAAATCATTATACAGGAGGTTCGGACACTTAAAAATCAAGTCGGACCTAAGGTAAGGGAAATATCACAATCTCATTTTTATCCGAGATTGTTTATTCGTAAGTATTTATTGGGGTGTATTTTATCATCCACATCCATGTTCCCTCAATATGTAATATTGTTTCCATCCACTTACACTAGTTTAAATCCAATTTTACCCTTCGGTGATTTTTAGTAATGAATATGAAAGGAATCATTTGTCGTTTTTTTTGTACGAGGTACTTTTTGACTTTTCCGACAAAAGTACGAAGAATGTTTTTTTTAACTTATACGGCATGAATGGATTTTTAAAACATTATTTCCAAGAAGCTTCCTTTACAATTTTTCAAGTTTATTTTTAATCAACTTCTTTTAGTTTAAAGTTGTATGACATGTTAAGAAAGGAAAAATGTTTTTGAAGAAGAAAGGATATTTTCCTCAAGAATGGAGTTCAAGTGTTTTATCAAAATTATTTTCCATCTAAGATAATAAAGGGCACTGTTTTTATTCCTTTAATTACATTGATTTGATCATGTTGTGATGGAATTATTTTTATGAATTCCTTTATCTTATATGAATTTATTTATGATGTCATGATGTTTCAAGAATCCCATTTTTGTTACATGTGTTATGCGATGATGTATGTTTTATGATTATGTGGCACACATAAGAAAGGATTCATTATAAGATGGGTGGGACCTATATCTCCCTCCAATGCATTGGGTAAAGATTTTATATCTCATGAGATAGACATGGCTGGAATGGTAGGTTATACCGGTTCAGTGAAACAGGACTGAAACGAGGGTTACTCGATTCAGAAAGGGACTTTGTCCACTAAGATAGTCTTGGCAATGAGTCTTGACTAACAAAAATGATTCTCTATTATTATGTGTGTATGCCACAAAGTTTCATGTTTTAACTTATGATTATTGGGATTTCATTTCACTACTATGATTTATCCCATGTTATGAAATTATGCTCTCTTTTGCAGGTTAAGATTTCCAAAAGTTATGTTCTTATGAATATGATGTGATTGATTTTTCGTTTGTATACCCTTACTAAGCATTTGAGCTCACCCTTTTATGTTTTCTTTTCACCATGATATAAAGAAAGGTTTTAGGTAGAAAAAAAGGGAAGATCTTTATGGTAGATATTGAAGATCTTTCACCACGATTAGAATATTACGTTCTGAGTTTCCAAAGACACTAAACTATTACGATCCTTGTGTGTGTGTGTTTTTGTTATGTACTAAGTATTCCACAAAAGTAATGTAATGTCTATGTACGTCAGGCTTCGGGTCTCTACATGTCATCTCTTTATTAGTATTTTATTCTTAATCAAAATATTCCAAATATCTTATGATAATAATAATATTATATTTATATATTGTTATTTTCTCAATAAAACCCTTATTTATTCATTTTAATCATATTTGAAAAACAAAAGAATATTATTAGGGTGTGGTATGGACTACTGCCTCCATGAAGTGACATCATTTGTTTTTCATCACCTCCTTTCATGGATGGTATTAATGGTGTTAATTATGAATAAATATGATATATCTGATATAATTATGGCTATTTGATATTAATTTTACATCCACCTTCAACCACCTTTCTAGCATTGAGCAATGAGAATGCTAAACGTGCATACATGTGGACTGCTACCTCCATGATGAACCACTTTTCATTTTTCATCTATATTTTTATAAATTTTATAAAAATAATTAAAAATGGTTCCCCGTGATAAATTATAAAAAAAATATTTATAATTATTATATATTAAAAATATATCAAATGAAACATTTACATTCACAAAATCACCCATTGAGAAAAAGCAAGGTCATGTCTTGGGTGGTTTAATGACATACATGAACTATTGTTTAAAATACTAAAATGGATGAAAATGGGAAACAAAATAATGATATTATTATATGTTATTATTATTATTATTATTATTATTATTATATTCTTATATTAATTTCATATAGTTTATAAAAATTACATTTTATATATTTTATTTTTTTTATTAAAAATCTACCAAAATAAGCCTTTAAAAATTTGGTTTACACACTATATATCCAAAAAACTATTTGAATGATATAAGAGATTTATAAATAAATATAGGATATATGTTAAAATATGTTAAATTTTATATTAATTATGAATTTTATATTTAATTATGGGAAACAGTATCAACATTATCAAACAAACATAAAGTAGTTAATGTATTTAACCCCCGATAGTCAAAATATTCTATAACTAATTAATGCACTCATGATAAATAATTATGAATAATTTTTATAAAAGGGTAATATTTATTATTAAGTTTTTTAAATATGTTATTAAGTTAGATTTTTTTTTCTAGAGGTATGAGTGTCATCAACTAATAAATGAAATAAGGTAAGTGGTTGTCATCTGAACTGCTCTATAACAAAACACATTTTAATTTTATGAACCAATTTATTATTTAAATAGTGCATAAACAATAATATAATATTTTTTTTATATAATAGATGATTAAATGAAATGGAATTATATAAAATTATGATTCTAAATCTTCAAATGAATTACCATTTAAAATTTACTATAGTTGTAAGTCGTTTTCATGAATCAAATCTCTTCATTGGGTCGAAATCACTCTTCTTGGCTTATTTTATTAAAATATTGATATTCTATAACCTAAAATGAAGTATTGTTATATTTAATCATATTTCTGACAAATCATGTCTCACACAAATTTCTACTTCCTTGATGATACTATTTAAAAAAAAGTTATTGAATCTTTAATATTAATTTTATTGGATTTTTCATCCATATCCATGTTTATTACTTACCCCCATTTTTATCCTTTATATAGTGGGAAATATTATTTTATCTATAAAGAAAGTTTTTATCCTCTCTATTCATACTAAAATAATGTTTTTTTATATTTTTATGGATTTATTTTTTCAATAAAGATATCTCAAAAGTTTAGAATGGTTTTTAATTATTTAAACACAATAAGGTTTTTTTGTCCAGTCTAAAGTTTCTATTGATTTTTTTTTGAAATTTTGAATGTCCCAATATTAATTATTATTTTTAAAAATTAAAATTTTTGAAATCATTTTGGAATCCCCTTTTTTGAAAACATTCTTTCTTTTTTCAAGTGACCATTAATAGTTAATTTTTTTAGAGTATAAGCTTTTCAAAGTAATTTAACTTATCATTTTGGATTACCATTTTGTCTCTTCAAGGATCATAAATATGGTACTATTTATTATAAGGTTGTAAAAAAATATTTTTACCTTATTAATAATGTGTTTTTAAGAGAAATTTTCACATTGTTTTTATGATGAAGTTTACATGCTTTTTGTGTAAGACTTTTTATTTCACTTATTATTACCCTTGAAGGTTTATCTTTCAAAAAGTGATGTTTTTTTCACCATTATATATTTTATTATGATATGATTTCAATTTTAAAATGTGAATTATAATGTTCTATGATTTCATAGGTGCATGTAATGTGATGTTTTTGAATGTTTTAGAACCATTATTTTTTTCATGGGTTTATTATGAAATGATTAATGTTTGATCTTCAAGTGGAATATAAATATATGGATTAGGAGATGGGTGAGACATATGTCACCCTCAAATAAGTTGATTATATGATTAAATATCATTATATAGAAATTTTATGTGAACAAGTTATCAAGTCGCTATGCTCAAAAAGGGTGAGTGTGATGGAATTTATCCCTACTCACAATCTTACGAGTAAAGTGGTTAGCCGGAATCTAGATTCATAAAGCTAAAAAAATTTATTTTTATGATTGTGAAACATTATTTACTATAGTTCCTGGATAATTTTATGTTATTAATGTATTATTTTATCATTCTATGTTAAAATATTTATCGTTTGATGTGTTAAGCCTCTCTATATTACTTATGGTTAAAAGTTATTGTTTTTTGTTCTTTTAATTCATATGTTTTCCTTATTCAATATTTTACACATGTTTGTGATCAAACCTTTTATCCTTTATTATGTTATCCCTTATAGAGAATTTTATATCACCTCTTCTTATGTTTCCATTCCCTTGGATTTGAAAAGGATTATGCCTCATGTAATGTTTAAGTTCAGATTTAGATTATGGAGAATTGAGCACACCATTTGAAATAAGTTTTTTTTGTGTTTATAGACTCAAAGACACTAAAAATTTAGGTTATTGGTTTATGAAAATATATGTGGATGTCATAGTTAAAAAATATTATATGTATATTATTTATATATGTTTAGCTTTGGTAGCTTCTAGAATGAAGTTATCTATGATGTTTGAGTGTCTGAGGTCTGCTTGGGATGTTTGGTAGCTGATTTGGGAAAGCATCCAAGGTGATGTAGTGCCACCTGCTAGCCAACAAGAGACCATCAGTGATTCAGTGGCCTTATAGTAGGGATTAAAGTTTTATTTAGTTTTACTATCCTATAGGTGGTCCAGTAGTAGGATAATAGGACCCATTAATTGGCTGGTGTTTTTAGATTCCTTTTTAAAAAGAAAAAATGTGTCATTTTACCCATTTCCCCCTTTTTTATTAACCTAATTTTAGATTTTATTTGTCCATTTATAGTAGTTTAGGATCCCATATCTTTTTTTCCCTTATTCTTCATTGATCTCCACATTTTCTTGGGAATATCTTTTCCTTCAAATGCATTGGGGATGTTGAGTTAAGGACACTTTTCCTCTCCCTTATAATTTTCTCATATCTCATTGGTATGTCGTGTTTTTTTATATACGTGGGTTATGCTCTATTTTTACAGTGTTTTTATATTTATTTAATTTTACTAATCTTGGCCTAATGTGTAAGAAAAAATCACATGAGTGGGTCCCTATAAGGTTACGGTAGGTGGTATAAACTCAATTCATTTATCTTCATTCCATTTTATGGAATTTTGGGTTGTCTAGTAATGCTAGTTTACCAAATGCTTGAATTAGTAATTGAATTAATTTTTATTTTTTCCATGGATGGTTTAAAATCCCATTTGACATAGAATAAAATTTTTGAGTGGTTAGAAAATTGCTCTAATCTTTAATGTATAGGGTTAGGTTGGTGGCACGAAATGAGATGAATTAAATTTAGGTGGTCTAGGGATTCCATTGGTAATTTAAGGACTCAATTTGGAATGTTGTATTTCTAGGATGAACCTTTGGAACTAGTAGAGACTATCATCATGTAAATCATAAATGTAATTGTGAATTCAATTTCATGTAAATCAAGGAAATGCGTTAACATTTTTAATATGTTAAATAGACTAGAATAGTGAATCTTGGGTTGAGATGATTTTTATGTTAATTTTGGAATAATGACTTCTTTTGAAATATTAGAATGATTGTGAACATTGGATTACCTTATAGAGATTATTTGGATTTCTTATTATTCATTTTGGTATTTAATTCCATGGACGAGCCTTGGATCCTACTAGGGGACCAATGTGAATTCCAAGAGTAAAGACATCCTTGGATTCAATGAGGTAACATACAATGTAACAAATCAAGTGAGATAATTCATTCTATATATATTAATTACCATGAAATACATAGGGTTCATCCCCCTTATATTCAGGTAATTTCAATTTTTTTTGAATGCCATAGATTAATGTTGTGGATTCATAATGTAATCCCTTATTGAATGCATTAGGATAAGCAACCCAGAGTCAACTCAATTATTATTTGTATTGAGTTCCTTAGGTGTAAACCATGGATTAAATCGAGACATTATTCTAAAATTTAGGGAGGTATATTGACATCAAACCAAATAGATGATTTTTCATGGGTTTTACTATGAGGTAATGACTATATGATCCACATGGAATCCTCATTGTATACATTATTATAGTTTCCTTAGTTGTGCACCCTGGAACCAAATTGAGACATGATGCTTCCATCACAATCAAAGTTACTGATGCTGGCCAAAGAAGGTAGTTTTGGAATAATTTTTATCCTTGATACTAGAGACTCAAAAATGTTCTATGTATTTATATATCATATATTTGTCAATACATTTCTTACAAAACATCTTTATTCATTTTAACCACATAATTATTTTTTATTAGACACCATTGTTGGTGGAATATTATGTTTTACTCACAACATTCTAGGTCTATCATGAAACTTTGGTACCTAAGAAAATGATAATTGGTTATAGGTTAAACATTCAAGGAGTATACCGATGAAATACGTGATGTTACATCAAGGATGGAGTTTGGAGTTGGGAGTTGGGATAAAGATATATATATCTAGGAGTTGTTTTATGTTACTGTCTATTCCTTTTATTTTATTTTGTATTGTTTCTCTTCACTAAAATTATATGAATGTCTACCTGTATGGATATAGAATCATTAAGAGGTCTTATGGGATGGAATTATTTTTTTATTCTAGATCATTAATTTTATTTTAATGGATGGTATTCTTTCAATGAATTTGTATCTAATTTATTTTTTTTCCTTCCTACTGTATACTCTGATAATGAGGGAATTGCCTCCCCAAGGTAACCTCACAGGACCTCACCTCTATTTAGTATCCTATGGCATACAAGAAGGTACGATTTAGGATTTGTGATAAATCAGCCTAAGAACCAATTTAGTGGAATCCATGTCATTGAATTACAAGTTTGTTACTCAAGAATACGTTTCCCTAACACACATAAATCTCCTACTTGTTTAAGGATTATTTTTATGTTTTTTTAGTTTAGGAATTTGATAAAATTAATAATATACTTTTACAAGACTGATATAAAATTCATTATCTATAAAATGATTATATTTGATCTATAAAAATACCTTTATTAGTTGATTATCAGATTTTAAATTCATTTATTAAATATTTTTTTAAAATATACACCCAGTAAAATGATTTCTCCTTTGGATTTATTCATATAAATAAGTGGTAAACGATCCATATTTCACTATGTAATGAGTCAACATAGTCATTACTTTCACTAAAAACTATTTAGGTATTCCATCATTCCAATAAATTAAAATCTCATTATCAGACACAGGAGTGGTAAACACTTTCCTAAGAATTATATGGATTTTCCAAACACTATTCCTCAAGTATTTAGACATGATTACATGAATGGTGAAAAACATTGGGGGGGGGGGTGAATTAGTGTCTAAAAATGTTTCCAAAACTCAAATACCCTCCCAATTTTTAAAGACGATCCACTCAAAAACAAACCATGTTGAAAAAATGTAAGAAATAAACACAAAATGTTTGTTAATAAGGTTCACCTCTTAAAAAATGAGAATGTCCCTAGTGTGCGGTGGGATTTATCCAATGCATATAGAATTATTATTTTATTATATTGAAAAATAATGGGAAATGGTATGAACTTGAACATTTATAATTTATTTATTTCACTAGTTATATCTTCTCATCAATATAAAATAATTATTCTCTATTAAGAATAATTTCCAAAGAAATATTGATCCATTGAGTAGGCTAATAAGGTTTTGATATAATTCCTCTTCCACTTCCTTTGATACTATATTTATTTAACTCTTACACCCATTATTAATGTTATAATCCCTAATATTTAAAGACTTTAATTTTTTAAATTTATCCCTTCTTTATATTTTTTTTAATTTCAAGTGGAATGTATTTCCAAATGATTTCCACATTCCACCATTATTGATATTCAACTTGAATTTGAATATGATCTTGATAATTTATCTTGAAGTATCCATCATTAATTCTTTAGTATAATTAGTATTTTCATGGTCTTCATTATCCTTTAAATATTTTAAAGAATTAAAATTTATCCTCAAATATTGTTCAAAAATAAATCAATATTTTAACACTTTAAACATCCTTAAAATTACACATACTTTAATCATGTTAATCACCTCAAATGTAATCATGACCTCATATAGTGTTGCAATGAAAAAAACATCTTCTCATAGTATGAAGTATTGATAAACCATCAAGACCGACATTAATTGGTTCAACAATCCTATCTTGAATCAAAACCATTTAGATTAATTATGATTTTCATTTAATGAATATCAACACACCAAAATCTTATGATTTAATTTCTACTGCTATAATATTTAATCCTAAAAATTTTTATAAATCTTTTAATTTATAACTACTTTTTATGGTGGAATGATCCGTATGAAGCCTCATTGAAATTATTAATGATTGTTAAAGTTTTTCATTTTTTATATTTCAATCAAATTTAATTTCATGAGGATAAATGATATTTATTGTATTATAGGTAATATTTATGAAAAACCAAATTATTACAATTTGAATGAATGGGGCCCACCTAGCCGCTGGAAGGATGATCCAGAACAACCCCAAGGATACCTCTATAGGCCATGGGTTTGAGACAAGCATCAAAAAGGCATATCTAAAATGGGTGACCTTATCAAAATATATTTGTATAAACACACACATCTCCAAGATGATGCAGTGCTGAAATGTAAAACAATTGATAATAACGCGTGAATAAATATCTAATCTAATAATTAGAGTATGAGATAAAGTACTAGAATGAATAAAAAAGTTACATTTTAAAGAACACAGAAAAATAGAAAATAAACTACAACCTAATTAGAAGGAAAGGAATGTTATCAATTAATCACTTGTATACAGCTTGGTCTGTCTAGAACAAATTTATCTCCACCTACTCCTAGTTATCCAAGAACATCTTAAAAATGATCTTCATTTGTATAAGATAAGAAATGTGTGGGAAGAGCCTGTGAATGGATGATTATAATAATAGCTAGTAGGAATCCTTGAAGAAACCAAACAGAAATCAATAAGAGTAGTCATATCATCAAATACGAGTATGTTAATCAATAAATAAGACATAATGATAACAAAGGATATCCCAAATATACTCATAAATGACTATGTGTCAAAAAATGTCTCCACCACTTCCAACTATAAATATGTTTAAGGTTTCAAGGTAATTCTTTTGTATTAGGAACCACTCCCTTAGTTGTACTGTAATTAATGAAACTCATACCAGATTCGACGATCATTAGGTATACCCATGTAGAATCATATAGAAAACTAATATGGTTCATATGAGATACACACTCCATTAGAATAATACCCTATCAGAAAGATGATATCTCAATTAGAAGATAGGGGTCAACACCCAAGGAATAATATGGGGACACCTGAACGTACTATAATTATCCTCCAAGATATGAGATCAATTGTTGTGTAAGTGTTGGTAATTCAAATTCACAAAACCCTACCTAGGATAAACATGAATGAAATGAAGACCACTCTAACCCTCTTCTAGGGATCTATTCTCTAAGATATTGAGGTGTCTGAGGTCCAATGCTTAGGTCCATATATCATACTATACCCCATAAAAGTGGAATAAGATGAATCACTCCAGAATAAGGGAACTCACCCACACTTAACTGATCAATATGAAGTTACAGAGAGATTATACTCTATAATGAGAACAAGATGAATCACCATCAACTCATAGGTATGGACCAAGGGAATACCCTCAATCAATACTATTCCAATGAATATCGCACAAGATCACAATGAAGCTGAACTAAGAAGAAGGAGGGATCCAACCTATCAACGAATTACATGATGTGTCCCTATAGGTACATGGAATATCTCAAAAATCACGACACTTCCTTTGTCTCATGCTCACACGATATGAACTTTTCCATAATACAATGCATGTACCAAGGGTAGACAACATGTAGACATTTCCATATCACTAGGTGCTTCGTCGTCCCATTCCAGTGTACACTAGTCCTTACATATCTGCTATTATGAATTAGAGTACTTGAACAAAACCATGTTTATGTACATAGCTCTACCCTTGTACTTCACATGTACTCAGTGTGTGGGGACACATGGCCACCTAGATATGTACTCCCTATACAATATGATATATCTTCCATGTAATACATGATGTTTGACTTGGAACACATGACATGTAACACTACATGGCCTCCTGGTAATATACCCCCTATACATGAGGAGCTGGTCAGCTAAGGGACACACATTGTGTGATACTTATAACTATGTAGAAACCCCAGAACTACATAGTGCGGAATACACTATGTGTGTTCATATGAAAAAAATGATGTGTAGTCTGTAATTTCATATAAATACTAAGAAACTATTGCAACTTCACCCAAACTATATGTATCCACTGATTTCATCGAAAATCATGTCGTACATCATAGATCTATGGTTGAACGAACCCTCTCACCATCATTGGATGGATTATGGCTATATCCATTGATTGGGAAATGACCAACATCGCTCCTCTACACCATTTAATGATAAAACCATGAACATAAATACAAGATCTATCCATGGAAATACTTTAATTATTTTACACAACTACCATAACATTAGGTCAACATCCAAAACTTATAGTAGTGATCTGTTGTGCCAAATACCAAATGCGTAATTACCGTCCACCAGGTAATTTTTGAATCGAATCCTAAAAGAGAATTCCAATTATGAACATACATAGAAAAAGGAGTAAAAATAAACAAATCAAAAATTTTAGTAATGGGCCTCAACTAATGTTCATGTTGGAGTTAATTCATTTTCATAGGGTGAATAATAGAGAAAAATAAATAAATCAAAAACATATCAACTCCTATACCACATGAAGATAAAATAATTACCCGAATTAAAAAATAGATAAATGGATTATTTTTTTAGATGATCAATTTATGTTATTTATGGGTAAATTATATTGGGATAAATATAAAAAGAAAATAAAATCCCTAACTCAATTTGGATAAATCAATGACAAAGAACGATCACATGTTAGTGTCATTCATGAGATCCACAATGTGCATTGTCATTAGAAATCTTTATTATAATATGATCATCAATCCATGATCCTAATGGCCACCAATTTTTCTACATGCTCTTCTCCTAATTCTATAGGTTATGAGATAACCCTGAGAGTTTGTTATAACAACACATTTATAGGTTCTGGGCACAGAAGAAGCATGCGATGGGTAGTGCCCAACATTTTTTATTCATGATCGATAATTAATACTAGATCTAAAAGATGATAAAAATTGATATATACTAAATTGAATCAAATACAACAGACAAGGGGAGTTATTCTAGAACAATAGGGAGTATCATCAAATATAATTTATAATTATTTTAATGAAATAAATATTTAACTTTGAGGAATTAATTATTTGTTGATGAATTCAGTGATAGATCTTCTCTCCACCATCATTGAATTGTAGGAACCAAGTGTATATTTCCTCTAGAAATGATCAAAATAAGTTAAAAGAAACTCCAAACATCACAGAAGGAATATCCAAGTGATTTCACAATAGAATCTTGTGCATGTATTGTCTACCATTGATCACTTAGAGAACCGCTTATAAAAAATTCTCATTGATCCGGTGGAGGAGTATTGCTCTCCATTCTTGGGATCATTCATAGAGAAGGTAGTTATCTAGGATTGAGAGTTTTCTATAAATATATTATGCACAACCAAGAAAAATTAATTAGCTTAATGATAAAATAACATAAATCATTTTATATAATACTAGTTTTAAAATAAAACAATTATACAAGATCCCTTAATTGTTTATTTAATCCTAGAAAACCCCCATGTCAAATAATAATAATAATATCATTATTTCTCAATATGTGGTTAACATGCGAATTATAATTAAATATGATCTAATAAAATAATATTAAACTTTTATTATTTCTCCCCAGAACAAAAAACTCGATCCGCCATTCCTCTGTAATATTTATTTGATCTTGAATAATCACAATTTTTTTAAAAGTAAATATCACTGCATTATTCTCCAATAAATAAATAAATATTATATTTAATAAATACAAAATAAGTATTTATATATGATCATGTATATATATATATTTTTAAATCACATATTGGAATAATATTTATTCTACATGTTAAATAATAAATAATAATATATATAATTTAACTATGTTTCTGGATAAAATTAGTGTGTGACCCTCTAGCCCACTTTCTCAATGGCATTTGGTAAAGAATACTAATGTCTATGGTTTGAATCTACCACCATGCCAAAAAACCCATTGATAATGAAGTTAATACAAAAATGAAATTTTACCTCCTATAGATGCTTACTATATAATATAATCCATTTATCTAGATATCTATAATCAATCAGGTTTCATGCTAGTGTCATCATCCTATTTGCTCAATGTTTCATTCATTGAATTCTTGGAAAATGAACTTGCCTTTAGAACACCATGTACATGGATATATTTAGGATATATAATTCTAGCATGGGGCCTAAGATATCAAATTTTTACAATAAACGGAAGGGAAAAATACCTTCTCACATTATTCAATAATGCAATATTACTCGTGCCACAACCAAAAAATCCTTCATCCTTGAGAAAATTAATCGTTACAGGTTTCATCAACACATTTATGTGTGAAAATCATAAAAATAATTAATAATTGTATTAATTTATAGGACCATTAAAAAAATTCGTATATAGGAACATCCAATGACACATATAAATGTGCATTTCCAACTAGTGGGTCTTGGTATCATAATATCCTACTGGATATTACAGAGGGCGTATACTATGTAAAAGGTTCCTCAAATTCCTATGAGTCTCCAAACCTTATATAATATATAAATTTTGTCCTTAAAATGGTATCATCTTTCCATGGAACATTTATTTAAGAATAGTGTCGTGGAACATTCGGGTTCTCACCATAGCGGTGAAATGAAATTACCTTTTAGTGTGGCAGCTACTCTAAGGACATTATCACATACTATGTCACACAGAAGAACAATCATGATGTGATAATTTATTTATTAATATTCAAAACAATGAATATAGGTTTATCATAAAGTACACAGAAGTTGGTTCTAGGTTACCAACTCCAACAAACTCCCACATTCACTAGATCCAAATACTAACAAACTTTGTCCCACTAGCTCTCACATGATACTCAAGATTCTTATAAGATAAGACTTTATTAAATGGTTTCTCCAGGTTATCTTCTATGGGTACTATTTTTACTGCAAATTTTCCCCTATTTTAGAAATCACTCAAGAGGTGGTACTTCTGGGGTATATGCTTTGTCTGTTGGTGTGACCTTGACTCTTTTGAAAGATCCACCATTGAAATATTATCACAAAAAAATATGATATGGTATTTATTTATATGTATCATATCAAGCTTCTGAAAAAAGTTATGAATCCAAAATTCATTCATTGTCTATATCAAAATCTTTTATATACTTAGAATCTGTTGTAGAATTACCAACAACTGGTTTCTTTGAACTCTTCTAGCCCACAAATCCTCTGTTTAGATAGAAAACATATCCTAGTTGAAGCATTAGATCATCATGATCTATCTAAAAACTAAAATTTGTATAAACATTGATGAAAATCTCCCCATCCCCTCCATTTACAAAGAACATATCCTTAGTTTTTCTCAGATACTTAAGGATAGCCTTAACATCAGTCTAATGACGTTATCCTAGATCTTATTGATATCATGCTACCATGATCAATGCATAGGAAACATCAATTATAGTACATAACATGGAATACAAGATTTATCATATCATAAAATCATATGGGATCTTACTAATTATTTCATTACCTTTTTGTGTTAGAGAAAAAATTTTCTTAGAAAGATGTAAATCATGTGACACTAGAACCAATCCCCTCATATATTGTTCCATACTATATCTCTTTAGTATCTTGTCAATATATATACTTTGACATAGTGTAATAGCTTCTTGAATCTTTCACAAATGATCTTGATCCAAATAATTTAGGATACTTTACCTAATAATTTCATGGAGAAATACTTGTTTAACTAGTCCTTAACTGACTGTAAGATTGGTATGTCTTTTCCAACAAGTAATATGTAATCATAATATACTACTAGGATATTGAAACCCTATCCACTAAACATCTTCTAAACACACAGATCCCATTCATCCTTAATGAAAAAAAATTCTTTTATGGCTTCATCAAATCAAATGTTCCATGACCTGGATTCTTGCTTCAATCCATAAATGTATCTATGAAACTTGAAAATAATTTTGGAATCACTTTGATTCACAAACCCTTTGGGTTGTGTCATATAGAAATCTTCTTAAAGGTTCCAATTAAGCAATATAGTTTTGAAATCTATCTGCAAAATCTCATAGTCATGGTAAGGTGCTACAACAAGTATAATTATAATGGACTTAAACATGGAAACTTGTAAAAAGGTTTCATTATAGTCAATTCCTTAATTCTGTTTAAATCCTTTATCCACTAACCTTACATTATAGGTATTTACTTTACCTTTATTTTCTAATTTACTCTTAAATAATCATTTTCATCCAATAATATATACATCAACTATAAAATCGTCTAGAACCCAAACTTGGTTCTGAATCACAGAATCCATTTCAGAATTCATAGATTCCATGCCATCTTGCAGCTTTTGAGCTATCTACTACCTCCTTGTATGATAGTGGTCCATAATTTTCAACTAATAATGAGTCACCATCCTGGGAGACTATAAAACCATATCTTTATGGTTCTATTACCTCTCTCATGCTTCTACGTAGTACTTTTGTTTTAGGAAATACTTCTTCCATGGGGACCTATGAAAACTTTTCCTATTCCAACTATTGTGTAACTAGACCATCAACTTATTTGAAGTAAATCTTTCTCCCACTATCATTTTTGAGGATTTGATCCCTATCATGAAAGATGGCTTGTATGGAGACATTCAATTTCATTCCTAAGGGGTTTTATAGGTAGTGTCCCATAATTTCCTTAGGATACCCTATAAAGATACACTTTGTGCCTCATGATTATAGTTTGTTTCCCAATAAGGCCTTAACAAATTCCTCGTTACCCAATACACATGTATGCGAAAACATGGTTTTCTTTTCACTCCATAGCTTAAACTGTATTCCATTTTCTGCTTTTATTGGAACTCAATTTAATTTTTATTCCATAGTTTAAAATGCATATACCAAAAGGATAATGTAATATATGCATGACTCATCATCTACCTTACCATTTCTAATAGGGTTTGATTCATCTATTCACTAACACCATCCCATTGTGGTGTATAAGGTGGAGAGAGTTGAGATATAATCCCTAACACTCATTAAAATTCAATGAACTATTAGTTAAGAAATTCTACACCTTGATCCAATTTAATCTTATTTATATTCATACCATGTTCATTATCTATTACATTCTTTAATTCCTTGAATTTATCAAAGGACTCGAGCTTATACATCATCATATTTATATATCCGTATCTACTCAATTCATCACTAAAAGTTCTGAAGTAAGAATATCCACCTCTATATTCTACTATAATTAGTCCACACACAGCAGTGTGTACAGATCCTAAATGCTCTATAAACCTTTACCTTGTCAACCAAATGGTGGTTAGTTCATTTTTCTTTATAAACAAGTTCACAATCATTAAAGTGGTTTTAGATTAGAAGATTCTAAATAGCTATCCAGATAGAGCTTTGTTAAATGATTGTTATTTACATGACCAATATGGTGATACCAATGCTTTGTATTGTATGATCCATGTGAACATGATTCATTATTAATTGGAAACACTTGGTTTTCATAATTTAATACACAAATAACATTTTTAAATTCACCATACCATAACATATGTTTTCCTTAAAAAATTAAATAAAAATTTATTTTCAAAATTTGAAAGTAAACCCATATGTATTTATGAATGACACAGAAATTATGTTTGGTTAACTATAGGTACATAATAACAATCATTCAAATCCAAAATCATTCCCATTGGAAATGATAAGTGATAGTCACCAATAGCTAGAGCATCCAACCTCACACCCTTAGAAGCTCTTAGATCCACCTCTCCTCTAATAATATTTTAGAGTCTAATTAGTTTCTATATTTGGATATAGATGTGAGAACCATAAGTTGTATCTAATAAAAAATGTATAGATATTGAAATATTACTCTCAATAATGAATGCACCGTTAGATACCCCTTACTTAAAGTCATAGTTCCTCTTCTTGTGGACTGACTTCCCACACACAAAACATAATGCATCCTTTTCCTTACACTGCATATGGATCTTATTCTTCTTGGAGGGATGGTTCTCGGGAGCTTTAGACTATTTATTATTTTTGGTCTCCTTTACCTTGATCTTATTTTTCTTATTCGACGTAAGTACTGTGGGTTTTTCACACCAAACATCCTTATTAACATGGTGAATCAAAGTATAATGTTCTGAAAGTAACTTCTCATTGTTTCTCATATAATAATTAATAATAAAGATGTATAAGGTCTGGGGTAGTGGTGAAAGTATGTGATCTATTTGAAAATAAACTGGGAATTTGATCCATAAGATAACCAGGTGTTCAATGTAGCCAATAAGCTTAGCGACATGAGTCCTATATGGTTCAGACTCTCTATTCTTAATTATAAAAAAAGTATTGAAGGTATCATACCTCTCTTGTATTGAATTATCTAGATATAGACCATAAAGGTGATACATCATGCTATATAAATATATATCCTCATGTTTCTTTAAAATATCATTGGATACAGATGACAACATGAAACACTAAACATCAAGAGAATCAATTAGATGTTAATCATAGAGAGTAGGCTCAACTGGAAAAGTTTTTCCCAACCCAAAGAGTTTCCTTTCATGGAGAAGGATGACACATAAGTTCCTTTTCTAATAATGGAAATTAGTTCCAATGAGAAGGTTATTCTTCTCATGCATGGATTAAAATGATATGTTTGATGTCATTTCATTACCGTTTAAAAAAAAATAATTTAATTTTTTTTGTACTTTATCTAATGAAATTTAGATAAATAAATAAATATAATTTTTATTTGTTTCTCACTATTTTATCAAAAACCAATATCCCTCACCATTGGATTCATAATATACTATTACTTGGACATTCTAGTGGAAATGGTGTACATTCCCATTCTAATAACCCCAAACTAGGTTGGTCAAGAAACATGAATGGTTTTAGAGAGTAATTATAAATTCCAACCACATTAACTCACAATTCCTTGATATACTTTGTGGAATCCCCAATACTAAAATCCTAAATTGGATTTTCTCAACCTTTTCCTCTTAGTTACAACATGTTTTAATTGGGAAGTCATCCATTGATGTGAACTAATATTAGTAAACCCAAAAATTCATGTTAAAATTCCTTTATAATTGATAGCACCCAAACATGGGTTGGTCAAGCACTTTCAACTATGGTTTGATTTTAACTGAAGTAATAGAAGGCTATACCAGATTAATATATTTAATTTAATGATTTTATCCATTTATGAATAAATTTATAATTATTTTCTTTATCACATGCTTATTAATATTAAGTGCATTACATAAGTAATTAACTATCTCTTAGATAATATTTATGCATAAGCCTGCTTATTTTAATTCTATTTTACATGCTTTTTAATTCACTAATTATGTGATAGTGACAGAACATCTATAATGAAAGGACCATAAAACATAAATAAATCAAATAATGAAGTGGTATGATCATGATATCTTACTAGTGGTCAGTTTATCTTGCGGTCGATAAACTAACTATTGACCTAGGGGAAAAATACCTTGAACAAATTAAGGTCTATGTTGCATCTTTCCACCTATCAACCAATGTGTCTCATCAGATTGGTTTCACCTCGTCATTGAAATGGAATAAACTCTACTAGTTTGGGAGTTACATCCATTACATATTCATTTTACTCACATGAAGGGTAGGGGAAATTGGGTTTACCTTAAAAGAAACCATGGGCACACAAGCTCTACAAAATGAAAGGAGAGAAGGCATGTAGGAAAAAAATTTAATTTAATAATAAATTAAATGAACCCAATCACATACAAAATGTTTTTTCTGGATCATGATCGTCCATATATATGCCAAAAATTATGCTTTTAATAAAACCAAAATTTAATTCTTAATCACTCTTATTTAAGATAAATTTAAATCGAATCAATTGATTATTTTCTTAAAGTAATCAATCGTTTTATATTAATTCTCATCCAAATTTCCTTGAGATCATTATCTATTATAATTTCTAAAAAAACTAATTAAATTCATTAAAAATTAACTTTGAGCACAAATTTACCTTAGAGGAAACATGGTGAATACCCATACAATTCTTCCCAACATTTATTTTACTTGTATATATATTAATCTCAGCACATGTGGAATACGAAACTTATCACTTACATTCAAAACATGTACTTCATGTATGATTACACATATTACATGATTTTTCGGTCCCGTGTTATGCTTAAATACACAAAGAGAAACAACTTGTAATATAACTCGTACATGATATGCAGATCTGAACGTTTTGTAGATGTTAATTAAACATTTAAATATTTAGGTATATTAAAACCAATCATATGTCTTGTCCTATATTTAGGACCACACAAATGTATATGTCTTAAGTTTTACATAGTAAAATATATTAATTTTAAATATATGTGACTTGGTATAAGTACAGGGTGAGTACACCTCTCACAATCTATCCAAGAAACACTCTTAGATACATAGGATGTAATCCAAGGATTTGAAAATTTGGAGTACAAGGTTATTCAAATTGTCCACACACTATGTGAACTCCAAGTTACATGATCACCATTCAGGTAGGTCGTGTATGGAATTCAAGACCCATCTATGACTCAAAGGGACTAAACACTACATACGTGGGATACATGATGTGTAGTTTGCCTCATCATGATCCACTAAATTATGGTCAACACATATTTAATTAAGTGTGAAATTAATGAAATAATCAATTCAGAATCTTTAATTGATTTCCAAATCAATTCAAAAGAATTTCACATGACTACACGGTGTGTAACTCTGGTTACAAGGCATGTGGTTTGGTGTTGTATAGAAAGAAATCTTGGAACCTTCAGATGAGTTCCTTGATTTTATTTTAATTATAAAATTAATCAACTTGATTAGATCTATAAGAAATGAAGGAGGAAGAATAAGATATCATGATTTGGATTAAAATAATGATCAAGATTTATTTGAAAACCTAAAATAAAATGTTCAAATCACCCAAAATCTACAAAAAATTGTAAATAATTATGTGACCATTCTAATACCACTTGTAGGTTCTAGGTGTAGTGGAAACATACAATGGATGATGCCAAAAATTTCTTTTTTCATGATCAATGATCAATATGAGATCAAAACGATGATAAATACTGAGACATATGGAATTTAATCAAAGATAATAGACAAGTAAAATCACATTGGAACAAGAGAGAGGATCATAACATATTATTAATAATTAATTTAATTAAAAAATAATTACCTTTATGGAATTATTTCTTCGTTGATGAATCTAGTGACAGATCTGCAGTCCACTATTGTTGTGTTGTATAGTCCAAGTGTATATTTCCTCTAATGGTGATCCACACATATTCCATGAATTTCCAGATGTTGTCGAAGGAATCTCTGGGTGCTATCGTGATAGATCCTTATTATTTCCTTACTTCCCTATGATTTATTCAAGTAATGATTCCAAAGTGTTTTCCTTGATCCGATGGAGGAGGATTTCTCTCCATTCTTAGGAGCGTTCTTAGAGAAGGGATCTTTCTAGGCTTGAGAGGTTTCTCCAAATCCATTTTACACAACCAAGACAATTGAATTGTATTAATGAGAAAATAACATAGTTGGGTTTCTATATCACTTGTGTTAAAATAAAATACTTGAACAAGTGCCCTTAATAATTTATTTAATCATAAATAAACCCCATGAAAAAAATAATAATAATAACATTATTTCTCTCCATGCGCTTAACTTATAAATTATAATTAAATATTATTTAATCAAATAATGTTCATTATTTATTATTTTCATTGGACCTAAAAACCGGGTCCTCCATTTCTCCATAATAGTTATCAGACCTTAAATAATGACTATTTATTTATTAAATAAATATCATTGCATTATTGGATAATAAATAAACAAATATTATATTTATTAAAAAGAAAATATATACTTATATGTGATCAAGTATACATGAATAATTAATAAACCACATATGTGTATAATATTTAATAAACCTTTTAAATAATAAATAATAATATATATTATTTAACTGATATTATACATACACTTAGTGTGTGAACCTCTAGGCTTCTTTCTCGGTGGCATTTAGAAAACCATTTTAAAGTCCAAGGTTAGCATCTAGAAACATTCCAAGGAACCCATTGAAAAATAAGTTAAAGTTTCAATGATATGTCAACTCATATAGATACTTAATGGGTAATATAATCCCTTTATCTGAACATATCTAATCAAGCAGGTTTCATACTGGTGCCATCAACCTATGTTCTTTATGTTTCTTTCTTTGACCCCCATAAAATTGAACATTCCTTTAGAAAACCATGGCCATGGATTTATTTAGGCCATATCATTTATATGAAAGGGACTAAGATATAAAATTCTATTAATAAATATAAGGGACAAATATTTTCTTGCTTAATCCATTAATGAAATATTACTTGTGACACAGCCAAAATATCCTACTTCTCTGTGAACATATGTCATCATAGTTTTCATCAATACATATAAGTTCATGACTCATAATACTCATTAATAATAATGTCAATGCATAAAAACAACACACACATCAACATATAGGAACATTGAAACATTTTTATTGTTGGGTGTGTAGAAATCAATTATTTACTATGTTAAAATATATTTTAGTAGTTATCCTAAGTTTTCCCAAAATAGGAGAGCTCAACAATCTTGTTTTTCACTTTAAAATTAGATACTGAAGTGGTGGTTGTTTTTAAAATGATTGATTTTTAAAAAATACTAAAGAAATAAATTACATAAAATATTGAAATCAAATAGAAAAATAATGTGATTGAAAATAGTTACATGAATTGGGTGATCAAATAGAGTTTTATTTTCCAATTGAAATGTTATCATAGGTTTTATTAATTCAATCCTCTTCACCAATGATGATTATTATGAGATTCCACAATTTCTTCCTCTCATTTATTTGGTCAATGGTGTTTGTGAGAGTAAACATTAATAAGATATTATTTTGGTCTACTATCCTTACTTTTGTAAATGAGTTAAAGAAAATAACCTTAATTAATTTAAACAATTCTCGATCGAGTCTTGTTTATCCCGATCAATATTGAATATACACTATAACTCTCACACGTACTGACTATCATAGAGTACTTCACAATTATGCTCTGATCTATTCCATCATATATAGACCAGAACCTTGGTGAGGGATATAATTTTCATGAAACAATGAAATAATAACAACTGAATATAATGTAAAATAAAATCGAAAATGATAATATAAAATTTTATTACAAATTGAAACCAACTTTGTAGAATAGAGGAAAAAATTTATAACATTAAGGGCATGAAATACAACATTACAAAATGGAATGCCTATCCATCCCCAATCACTCATAAGATCTAATACACCATGGTAAGGGTAATTATTAAGGATGGGGAAGAAGAATAAATTATAAAACTAAATTAAATAAAAGTGGTAAAAAGAATAACAAAAAGAATATCCTCCAGAATCTGTCTGCTAGAAGTTTAGCTTTGGTTCTCAAACCATGTTGTAAAATTAGGCTAAGGTAACTTATTATAATATGTGAGTAATAGGTTTGGAAATATTATAACCAAATTTAAGAGAAATTGGTGTCTCGACCCATCCCTCGGGGTCCGTGATGTGATTACACTTCGCCCGCCTTCCATTAGCTAGGGGATGACGACTAGCACCAAAAGGAAAATCCTAAAAAAAGAAATGAATTTCCTTTAAAACTACACACACACACAACCCATACCATGGAAAGTAAATATGAAACTGGGATACCAACAACATGTATGACACATGAGAAAACAACCACATAAGTAAAGGTGCTGACTGAAAGGAAAAAGAAGGCCAGAATACAAGATGAACTGAAAAGGAAAGTATAGTTAAAGGAAGTACAAGATCCTAAGGTAATTTGACAATGATCATACCTGAAGGGTAGGTGTAGTTTCACTGCCAGATTTCATTGAAGCATAGTACATCTATAGATCAATCTTTGATGACCCTTTGGAACTAGCTCTCTATGATCTCAATCAATGTTTTCTGTCATCTTCACAAGACACAACAGGTATGGGCGAAGCCCTTGTAGGCATGAGCATAAAAATACTCAATAGGTACCATAAAACCAACCCAATTATCACATAAATCCACTAGGAAAATAACATAAGAATAAAAAATATTAGTGTCACTAGAGACAACTCGACACAAGTATAACTTAAAGTGTTGATAGAAAAACCAACAGTTGCAAACACTGAACATCAATCACTACAAAGGAACTCAACATCGAAGAGTCCTTTTGGCCAAATATGTTTCCTAGAACTTTTAATTAGATGAGTCACAAAGCCTCATTGGTTATCTGATTATTGGATACTTGCTGATAGATGATTCACAAAGCCACACTAGGTAGCTAAGTCACAAAGTCTCACTGATAGTCGAGTCACGAAGTCATGCTGGGTAGCTAAGTCACAAAGTCTCGTTGATAGCTGAGTCACATAATATCTCTGGGTAGATGAGTCATAATTTCTTGATGGGTAGCTATGCCATGAAGTCTCACTAATAGTTGAGTCATGGAGTCTCACTGGGAAGCTGAGTCACGAAGTCTCAATGATAGATGAGTTACAGAGTCTCAATGGGTAGCTGAGTGACGAATACTTTCTAGGACATCTTCCATGAAATCTTACATAAAGAAATTCATAATTATTGGATTGTCATGTGGGTCCTAATTCCACAGATAGAGCGTCAATTGGATGCACGGTCTGGGAGATATATCCGTTTTTGAAAACAGGAGACGGTTGCATCTGGGCCCAGACTGACTGGTTCGGACCAACCCAACCAACCTGACCTGGGTTCCCACATGAACCAATCTTGATCGTATTTATCATTAGTCCACATTGGACCCAGACCAGGTTGACCATGGGTATAGTCCTCTTGGTCACATAGTGACACTAATTTATCTGACCTAACCCGCATTGGTAGGTCGGTCTCGTTTCCTAGTCCGGGTTACCCCACAGTCCAACTTTATCCCATTAGCCCAGACTGGCTCAACTAGTTTGATTTAGCATAGAACGACTAGGATGATCTATTTGGGGTGTGCACAATTTTTCAACCAGCCACCCCCCAAGTTAGCATGTGACCCACATGAAGCGGGCCGCTCATCTTACGCGGTGCCACGTTTTTGCCATGTCCGACCAGCAACCCTCCTCCACCGCAGCACATACCGAGCACTCCACCTCTACCATCGTGGTCAGTGAGGTCTGAACACTTATTTCCACATATAGCACATGATGGAATCTCTACGCCAGTTTTTCCATGATGGAAACACATTTCTCAAGCCACTAGGTCTGCTCTGGTGGTCAGATCTCAAATCCGACTATTCCTGCAGGCCTCTCAGGTCGCTGCCATTTCTACCAAGGCCTCAAATCCAACATGGTTCAATTTCACGGATTTGTCCATGAATAATGCACAATAAAAGGGCCTCAGGTCTTGTATGTGTCAACCCACACCCTCTGTGCTAGAAGTTTAAAAATAGGGGAGGCTTGGGATCATAATTCTATCAGATAATCATCAATCCTAGTTCAAAAAAACCAAGGTAAACACCCTCCCATAAAAACACATGATCCACAGATCAACCTGTTATTGGGTGATCTATGTTCATTGTTTTATAATAAGAATATGTAAAACATAAAACAAAACAAACCCTTAGCTCAATTGACATTTTCCACTGGATATTTCAATTCGTGGGGATTTAAGAGGTCAAATGTTATGTATCATAATTTTTGTGTAATTTTTTTAAATTATATGGAATTATTTTGAGACTACATGATTTGAAAACACATTATTCTATGTCCTGGGGAGATCATAATGGAATTTTGATATTTACTAGTTCAATTTTGTAAACGTGCGAGCAGATTTCTCTAAATTCTTAACCGGTGCTCGAATCGAATATAAAAGTGCACCATTTAACTTAGAACTCTATGATTTTACTAGAAAGGAATAAACATCAACCGACAAGGGCCAAATGGAAAAGTTAAATTTTGAAACTTTTAGAAAATAATAAAATAAATTTAAAAAGATATTTTATTTCATTTTCTCAACCAAAAAGTAGCAACACTCAGATTATGGAATGCAAAGACAAGGAGCATTAATGGAACTCATTAATGTATCAAAAAACCACAATGTAATGTTGCATTAAATTATGTGTTATAGTTATGCTACTAATAAATAAAGCTATATAATGACACGACGTCACAACATAAATAAAATGATGCGATGTGTTTTCTTTTATTTGTTAAATGCATTGGAGAGTTGACAATTTATCAGAAAATGGTTCTTTGATGAAACACATGCATATTTCATCTCCAGAAAATAATGAATAATTCCATTGACAAATGTCAATGAAAACCATCGACGAACAATAATGAAATCTAACAGATCAAGTACTGATGATGACTCAGAGCTTCGACACTCGTTAGTGAAAAATCCTCAATTCAGGCAGGGGTTATGTTTATGTTTAATTTTCCCCATTCTTTAATTCAATGATAAACTCGAATCGACCCATGAGTAGGTTGATACACAGGTCATGCATTATTGAAGGAGGGTGGCCTTTTGGGATTTATTTATCTAGGTTTAAACTATCATTTGTTTGATTTAACTAAAATCCTAGGACCTTCCGTTTCTTTAAATATCTAACATGAAGGGCGCGAGTTGACAAGAACAAGGCCCGAGAACCTATGCATTGTGCATTATTTGTGTTTGAATCCTCAAATCAGTGGAAAGATGAATCCACATCCATGGCAGGGATGAAGGAGACCCAAGAGGCCTGAAGTCACAGACAAATCAGATATCGGACCACTAGAGCAGCAGCAGTGGCAGCCAGCCCTCAATCACCGTGTAGAGGATGCGACACCACCATGGGTGCCACGTGATGGACAAGGCAACTAGCCCTCGCCATCTGCGCTGGAGGAGGTGGCGTGATCATGCATGCCTTGGTGGGGGAGGCCGCAACCCCTCGATCGTGTTAGAGGTGGCTACAACCTAGCATAGCTTGGAGGTAGTGGCCCACATTTGGGCCGCAATGATGAGCCACAGTCACTCGACTGCGGAAGACGGAGGCCCCACAGGAAAAACACAGGGTAGGGAGGGGGCACAACAGCCACTGCCACGTCCTGGGTGCACACCACCGGTCCACCCCTACCGGACCAGGCCTTAGCTAGAGGGATGTTCCCAACAGGATGGATTCACACTAGCAGGCCGGACCTATTCCCTTCAGACTAGGACGGATGAGACTGGGTTGCCGGGCGACCCGACGGGTTGGAACCTTAGCCAAACTGTGCCGGGTTCAGCGAGACCCATTGCCCAGGCCATACCAGACTGACCCAGACACAAAATGAGCCAGGTCGAGTCAGTTGAATTAAACCAGGGTATGTGGGACCCCCAGGTCGGGATGGTCGGGTAGTCTGATTCGGTCAGACTAGGCCCAGACTCATCTAACATCTGTTTACTAAAACACTAATAACTTGCAAACTAGGCGTCTGATTGACGAGCCATTTATGCCGTTGGGACCCTATCGATGTGGCAGATCTTTGGGTATTCCATTAAGAGGAATTCATGTAAGTTGAGATGTGATTAATGGAATGAGATTCCATTCTCCCATGCACACTATGTACAGAACCCCGTGGTTGGCTGAGACCTGAAGACTGCTGAAAAGAGTCTTTGTGTGACTCGGTTAAGGACCAATGGGAAGAACCTCTATGTGACTTAGCATACCCATGGTGGGAGAGATATTGTGTGACTCTTCACACCCACATTAAGTGATGGGGAGAAATACCTCAGTTAGCCAAGGTGGGAAGCACCTCTGTGTGACTTGGAGGCCCACGGTGGGAGCAAGATTTTCTGACTTAGCTTTCCCATAGTACGTGATGATGAGGTGTACTTCAGCAATCTACGGTTGGTGGGAAGCGACTTCTGAGTGACCCTACATGACCAATTTACTCATAGTGTTGGTGTTATTTAGAAACCAAGGTGTTCAATGATGTGACTGATGATTATTCTATCACCACCCTAGTATATACCTAGAGTGAGATGGCTTGTGATTTGTGCTTGTGCTTCATTATTGTGATTTGTGCTTGTGCTTTGTGCTTGTGCTTCATGCTATTTCTTCATTCTTATGCTTCATTATTTGCTTTGAGGATTACTTTTTGGTCATTACTTTGTGTTTCAGGGTCCCCTTCTGATTATTTTATTAGTCAACCTTGCATGGGCTTCACACACACGTGTTGGGTGTGGTGAAGACAATTAATGCTTCGACAGAGGACTTGGTAGACTTGGACCAGGGAGGGCCTAGTAGGATTAGGCAGACATGAAGTACTAATTCATATTCCAATAGCTGCACTACTCTTATAATCAGGTGGGGTTTTCCATGGATGGACATTCAGAGTCCCTTTTGTATTTGTCTATTTTCAGTGCTTTTTTTGGGTTTATATTTTAGCTTACTTTCTTTTAGTTGTACCTATACTCAAAACTTATTTTAGTATACTTTTCCCCTTTCATTTTTTGGTATGTGGTTGGGGGTGTGTGTGTATATCGGTACTCAATAAAACTCCTCCCACTTTACAAGTTGATTCCTTTCGTGCTAGTCAACAGCCCGTAGCCTTTGGGAGGCAGGCATGGGGTAGTCAAAACACAAGCCCTGGGGGATGGGTTGTGAAAAAGTGGTATGAGAGGGAAGTTGGTTCTACCTCAGATACTAGAAGTATGTTGTTTTTTTGGGGATACAGTGTTAAATGTTCTAAGTTTGACTTTTAGATTTGGGGAGTCCAGTGTTGCTGTAGCAGCTAACATATCCAAACAACAAGACCCTGAATTCTTCTTTTTATCTCTATACCTGAAAAAATGGTTCCATAGGTGTATCCTTATGTTAATTTTAAATAAGAGTCGACTAACTAGGTATAAACTTATGATAATGGTATATCTTGATCTATCTTAGAATGCCTTTACATAGACTACTAAGCAGGGTCCTGATACATGATCATGTGGACAACCTGCCTAGCGATGAGGCATTGGTTCCGGGACTAGTGCTCGAGACGGCCCTGCCAGGTGGTGAACCAGTGTTTCTACCACCCGTTTATCAGCATTTAATACTGGTGGAACTAGTATAGAATGCACTTAGGAACAATGACTTGCATGAATTCCTGAGATAGAGACATCATAGGTTTAGGGGAGAGACAGATCCCTAGGTAGCTGAATACTGGCTGGAGGAAGTGACATAGGTCTTCCACATAGTGAGGACATTGCTTGACTATATAGACATCTTAGTTGTGATCCTTATTCAAGGATTTAACGGGATATGGTGGAGTCTTATTATTTAGACTCATGATGAGGCAACCCTAACCTAGATAGATTTCGAGCAGATTTTCTGGGAAGAGTTTTTCCTTGATACCTTGTACTCTATGTGCATATAAGATCTGATTCACCTTCAGCAGTACATCATGATGGTGGCTGAGTACTCAGTGAGGCTCACAAAACTTTTGTGCTACTCTAAAAACATGATTTCAGACCCCTTATTCATGGCTCGAGCCTTTGAGTAGGGACTCAGGAGGGAGATCTAGGAATCGATGCTATCTCTCAGAATCCCTATGCAAGACGAGTTATTGGAGTGATCCCTTATTGTGTAAAGATTCTTGGAGGAGCAGGAGTGGAAAACCAAAGCTACCAGTAGACCCCAGGCAACGGAGTCTATAGCAAGCATTAAAAAACTGAAACGAGGGCCAAGGAAGGCCGAGTCTTTCAGGGGATGACCCCAGGACTTAGGGTTGACATTACGAGGTTCTTATACGAGAGAGGGTCCGTTAGGAGCTAATATTTTCTTTGCGTGTGGTGGGCAGGGACACATGGAATGTGACTTCGTGGCCCGCCATGTATATGATCAACTGATGGTCGAGGGACCGCCGAGATAGAGGAAGGGGATCAAGAGAGTAAGTCCGCATGGTGACATATGTGGCAGGGGAGTAGTCAGAGCCGTAGGTGGTGGGTGATTATTTGAGGCACTACCGCCACCTCCCCCAGGTGTCCACCCTGGCGTTAGGGAACATGCCTACATGGGCGATCTCAACTTCAGGCATCAGAGGTTTATAACCATGAAACTCCAGAGATGATCTGAGGTACAATCTATGTCTTCTTCAACCTAGTTGTAGTTCTTATAGATACAGGTTCTAGTCACTCTTTTCTTTCCATGGATCTCATTCAGAGATGAGAGATTCCAGTGAAGCCATTGTCTTTATCCTTATGGTTAGAGACTCCTACGAGAGGGGATTTGATTATTACATACTCGTACTAGCAGTGTGAGAATACTCTTGGAGGGAATAGCTTTGAATGAGATGTCCTATTAGAGGTGTTGGGGCCTCCTGATGCCATCTTTTTTATGGACTGGTTATCAACAGTCCATGCCCATATAGACTATTTTAGGTGTGTAGTGAAGTATGTTCACGAAGATGGGACTAGGTTTTCCTTCATCAGCAAGATAAAAACCCTTACAGAATAGGACATAATTTCTCGGAGGCGGGTGCAGCCAATAAATCACCATTTTTATAGCCTCATCCTTGGTGTTGTGGATGAGAGGAGTCCAAGTTTTCTTATAGTGGTGGATGAATATGAGGATGTTTTTAATAAGGATGTTCTGGGACTAACTCTTCAAAGAGAGGAAGACTTTTGCATTGACCTGTACCTCAGGATGGAATCAATATCCACACTAGCATACTGGATGGTTCCCATGGAGAATCATGAGATGAGGGTAGAGTAGGAGGACTTACGGGATAAGGGGTTCGTAAGACCCAACGTTTCAACATGGGCATCCCTAGTTATTTTTTACATGAAGTAATATGGGAGTTTGAGGTTATGCGTGGAATTATGATGGCTGAACTAGGTGATTGTAAAGAACACTTATCCACTGTTGAGAATTGATGACCTCTTCGATCAGCTGATGTGAGTGAGGTGGTTCTACAAGATAAACCTCAGATCAGGCTATCACCAGCTTCAGGTACGAGGCGAGGACATACTGAAGACAACCTTCCGGTTCAGGTATGGACACTATGAGTTCTTGGTGATGCCTTTCAGCATGAGAAATTCCCTAGTAGTGTTCATAGGACTCATGAAAAGGATTTTATAGCCTTACATTGACAGGTTTGTCATGGAATTCATTGAAGACATATTGGTGTACTCGATGTCATAGGAGGATCATGATACACACCTGTAGATTGTCTTGGATACACTCTAAGAGAACCATATTTATGGTATGCTCTTGAAGTGCCAGTTCATGACACAAGAGGTCTACATTCGACAACACGTCATCTTAGAGGATGGAGTTGCGGTGGATATAGTGGAGATATAGGAAATTATCGCTTGGGAGCCACCCGGGAGTATGACTGAGTGGCATAAATTATTGGGGTTGGCTGGTTACTATTGAAGATTAATGGACAACTTCTCCAGAGTGGCAGAACCCTTACCGGATTTGACACAGAAGGGACATTACTTCGTGTGGGTAGTGAAATGTCTGTAGATTTTCCAGGATCTAAGGAGGATACTGAGTAGTGCCCCCATCCTGAGACTACCAGAGGAGGGTGTTGAGTACGTAGCCTTCTACGATATATTAGGGACTAGTAATGATATTTTACATGAATATGTGGTATCATTACTTGATGGGTGAGAAATTTATAGTTTAGTCCGACCACAAGAGTCTCATGTATATCTTATCTTAGAATTACCTGAACCTGAGACAACGATGGTGGCTAGAGTTCCTCCAAGACTATGACTTTGAGATACTCAGGAGAAGGGGAACATAGCAGTAGATGCGCTAAATAGGAGGACCCGTTTTCCACTACTGAGTGAGGCGGCATAGCAGGTACCGCAATGCAGATATACTTCGTGGATGGTAATGGAGCATCTTTCCTTTAGTTGATGACTGTTACTCTCCCACTATTATAGTGAGTTGGGGAGACATAACTGGTGGATGTGGACTGTGAGGCCTGATGTGCTCAGTTATCCCCAAGGCATGCTCCTAATGGATTTTCAATGGGTGGGGAGCTTGTCATATTTTTTTAAGGTCACACCATAGTACCCGTGGGGTTGCAGAAGGAGGTATTATGGGTGTTCCATATATCACCTTTGGGGGTACATCCTGGAGTGAGGAAGATGTACCTAGACCTCCGGTGTTAGTACTGGTGTCCAATAATGATGAAATAAATGACCGAGTTCATCTTCGGATGCCTCACTTATTAGAAAGTGAAGACCAAGAATTAGGATATAGTAGTCTTGGCTCATCCACTTGACATACCAGAGTGGAAATTGGACAAGATCTCGATTGAATTAGTGATAGAGTTACCACATAAATCTAGAGGCCATGATTCTATCTGGGTGATCATTGAACTACTCACCATGTTTGATCACATATTACCCATCCAAGAGTAGGAACCGATAAAGTGTTTGGGAAGACTCTATGTCTCGGAGATAGTTCAGCTTCACAGGGTGACTTTGAAATTCGTCTCAGACCGCGATGCACACTTTACATCCCGATTTCTAAAGGTATTATAGGAGGCGTTCATGACTCAACGGTGCTTAAGAAAATCATTTCATCCCTAGAATGATGGTCAGACAGAGGGGACCATATATACACTGAAGGAAATGATTCGTGCTTGTGTCCTTGATTTTGGTCATAGTTGGGAGGTGGACTTTCCACTGGTAGAGTTTTCATGCAACAAAAGCTATCACGCCACTATTGGCATGGAACTATATGAGGCCTTATATGGGATGCCTTATAGAGCACTCCTATTCTTGAAACACCCAGGGAAGTCGGCGCTCATGGTTCCAAAATTGGTAAGGTCTACCAATGAGAAGGTGCAGATAAACCAGGAGTGGATGAGGACTGCGCATAATAGGCAAGAAGTATTATGCTGACTATAGATGGAGACCCTAGAAGTTTGATGATGGAGCCTACATGTTCCTCTGAGTATCACCCTGATGAGGATTGTTGAGATTTAGTCAGGGCGACCTGCTATCTCTGAGGATCATCAGACCTTTTGAGATTATGAGCAGAGTTTGTTTGGTGGTATATTTCCTAGCCCTTCCCCCATAGACGCACTAGGTGCGTGATGCTTTCCACGTGTCATAGTAGAAGAGATACATGCTTGATCCTTCACATGTTATTTACTAGGTCGAGAAGGAAATTGATTATGGGGTGACATTTGTGGAGTTCCCAATAGAGATAGAGGATCAAAAAGAGTAGGTCCTGCATGGGCGGTCGATTCCTCAGGTGCACATTTGGTGGTAGCACGAGAATCTCTAGGAGAGAACATGGGATCAAGTGGCTCATATTCGTGCTTTGTAACCCGATTTGTTTGATTAGACTTTTCTTTGGCTTTTGGGGATGTAAATACCTATGGTGGGGAGAATTTAATGTCAAAACGTTTATGTGTATTTTTTTAAAATTTTATGGAATTATTTCAAGGCTACACACTTTGATGACACATGATTCGAAGGCCCGGTGAGCCCAGAATGGAATTTTGAACATTTTTTAGTTCACATTAGTAAATGTGTAATAAGGTTTTTCTAACTGTTGAACTGGAGCTTGGATAAAAAATCTGACGGCACCGTTGAACTTAGAATGATGAGATTCTCATAGAAATGACATATCTTTGGCTGTAAAGGGTTGAACAAAAAAGTTAAATTTTGGACCTTTCGGGAAAAATAAAATAATTTTAACAAGATATTTTTTTCTTTTCCTCAAATGACAAGTAACAACAAGGTGATGTTGTAATATGATGACGAGGCACATTATTGGAACTCATTAATTTCTCAAAAAACTGATGCATAATGATGCATTAAATGACTCATAATAGCTAAACTATTTCATAAATGAATCAGTGTATTGATGCAGCGTCACAATGTAACTAAAACACTATGACAAGTCTTCTTTTATTTGTTGACACTTTAGAGAGATGTTAATTAATTGGAAAACGATTATTTGATGAACCACCAATGATTTTACTCTCTAATGATGAAGGAATAACACCATTGATGAACAACTATGAATGCCATTGTCAAACGATGAAAAATGACATCGACGAATATAGATGACCACTAACGATTCAAGGATCGACGATGAATTGGATCATCGCCCCTCGTTAGCAACATATCCTAAATCTTGGAAGGTGTTGTGTTTATCTTTGATATTACCTATTCTTAAATTCAACAACAAATGTGGATCAACCGAAGAATGGGTTGATTCACAGATCGTGCATTCTTGAAGGTGGGTGGGTTTTTTGGATTTATTTGTCTAGGTTGAAACTATCACTTATTTGATTGAACTGAATTCCTTAAAAATTCCCCTGCTTTAAACCTATAATTTGGAGGGTGTGGGATGACACGAATAAGTTCCAAGAACCTCCACCTTGTGTGTTCTTTGTGGCGGCATACTGAAATTGGAGGAAAGATGAATCTGGGTCCACGGAAGGGATGGTGGAAACCTGAGATGCCTAAAGGCATAGACAGATCAAATATCAGACCACTCGAGTAGACCCGGTGGCCCATGGAGAGTGCCACCGGTATGGAACCTTGGGTGAAGTGGAAATAGAGACCTACGGCGGTGTCCGACCCTCACCATCCACAAAGAGGAGGGGTTACCACCCTGTGTTCCATGTTCTGGATTAGGCGACACCACCCCAAGCACCACGTGCTAGACGAGGCGGTGCTACCCTGGGTGCCATGTTCTAGATGAGTCGACACCACCTCATGCACAACGCACTGGATGAGGTGGCCGACTCTCTCCAGCCATGCTGGAGGAGGAGGCACACCCATGCGTTCCATAGTGTAGGAGGCCATAACCCGTCGACTGTGGTAGAGGTGGTGCTAGCTTGGCACCACGTTGAGGCAGTAACTTGTGTGTGGGCCTCCCAGATGAGTCGAGGTCACTCGACCGCAGTATACGAAGGCCCCTCCGATAAACTGAGGGGCAGGGAGGGGCGACGATGGCTACCGCATTTGGAGAACACACCACTGGTCCAAAACTAGAAGATCGTGACTCAGCTAGTGGGTCGTGCCTCCATCCAATTGGCTAGTTCAGACCTGCGCCCTTCGAGCCAGGATGGGTGACTTGGTGGGCTGGACCCTCAACCAAAATGGGATGGGTCTAGTGAGGCCCATTGGTCATGCTGGACCAGACCGATTGAGACCCGAACCAGGTCATGTCGAGGGAGTCAAATTAAATTGGGGTATATGGGACCCCCCGTGCTGGGTTGGTTGGGTTGGTTCAACAGGGTCGGTCTGTGCCCAGAGTCAACCTTCCCCTATTTACTAAAACTCGAATAACATGAAAATAAGTCTTTTGATTGAAAATATGTTTGCAGATTTCTGAGCCTCTTGATGAGGAAGATCTTTTGGAATTCCCTGGGAGGATTTCATTGAAGTTTAGATGTGATGAATGGCATGATGAGCGGTTATCTCAAGCGTGATAGGTACAAAACCCTACAGTTGGATGAGATCTTATGACTGGTGAAAATAGAATCTATGAGACTCGACTATGGTCCAATGGGAAGCACCTATTTATGAATTTCCAATCCCATGGTTGGAGTGAGACTGTGTGACTTGGCAGACCCGCAATACGTGATGGGGAAGAGTACCTCAGTTGAACAAGGCGAGAAGAACCTCTATGTGATTTTGTAGGCCCACGGTGGGAGGGAGACTGTGTGACTCGGTAGACCCCTGGTATGCAATGGGGAGGTGTACCTCAGTAGTCTAAGGTTAGTGGGAAGCAACTTCCATGTGACCCAACATGACCACTATACTCATAGTGGAGGAGTTCTCTAACAACCTAGGTGTTCAATGATTTGACTGAAATCACCACCCTAGAATATACCTGGAGTGATCTGTCTTGTGATTCGTGCCTATGCTTTGTTCTCTTTCTTCATGCTTATTCTTAGTTCTTTGGTTTGAGGATTATTTTTTGGTATTTCCCTTATGTTTTGGGGTCCTATACTGAGTATTTTATTACAAACCCCTACACGAGCTTCACCCACACATGTTGTGTCTAGTGAAGATGATCAATGATTCGATGGGTGAATTGGTGGAACAAGACTTCGTGGGCCCCCATAGTATCAGGTGGACAAGTCTTACTACTTAGTCTTAAAATAGATACACTACTCTTACAATCAGGTGGAGTTTTCTGCAGATGGATATCTGAAGTCCCATTGTTACTTTTCTATTTTCCGTTCTTCTGTTAGGTTTGTATTCTGGCCCACTTGATTTCAGTTGTACTGGTACTTAGAACTTATTTTAGTATAATTGTTTTCCCCTTTCAGTTTGTGGGATGTGGTATCCATTTGGGTGCATACATGTACTCAGCCAAATTCCTCCCACTTGTTGGTTGACACCTTTGACGCTAGTCGCTAGCCCCCGAACTTTGGATGACAGTCTTGGGGTAGTCACAGAACATACCCTAGGGTACAAGTCATGAAATTAAAGGCATTTTTCACACACCATTCTCATTATTCAAGATTTTTTGAAGTCATTAATTATCCTCCAAAATTTTATGTTCTTTGACAGAGAGAGTTCTCACCATTAGTTATTCAGAAAAAATCCACCACTTTGATTCCAAACACTCTAATGCATTAACCCATTGAAAGAAAACATGTCACAACATTTTAGTTACACCGCAACATCGCATATTTATGCTTCAAAAAAATGATCCATTAATGATATTTATTTAATGCGCCTCATCACCACACTACAAATCCACCATCCACCATTCAAATATTTCCAAAAACAAAACAAAATATCTTTTTATGTTATTTTATTTTTTTACGAAATGTCTAAAAAAATTACATTTGTATCTAACCTTTTCCTGTCAATGTTTTTTCCTTTCAAGGAGAATATTGAAATTTTGAGTTCAATGGATCCCTCATATTTTTGATCTGATCACCTGTTTAAAAGTTAGGAAAATCGGCTTGCATGTTTACTTAAACAAACTTAAAAAATGTTCAATATTCCATTCCAGGCTCACCGGGGCTTAAAATCACGTTCCTTAAAAAAATGTTGTCATAAAATAATTTCATATAATTTAAAAACAAGAAACTTTAATCTAAAATTCTAGGTCATTACAATTAGATACATTTCAAAGAAGTTATGGCCACCTAAATTGAGTTGACTTATTTTGGCTGCAAAACACTACTCCACCAACCCCACTTTGACTAGTTCAATTGAAAACATAATTTAATCATATCTCTATTAAATTTAATGTTAAAATTACTCATATAGTTGGATTTATAACCCATATTGACTCATTCCATTTTATGGTCAGTATCTTGAGATATGACTCTTTCAATGAGGTAAGGTCCATTCTGCCTGCTAGAATAAGGGTTCACATTGACATAATTTTTTGGGCCTGTAAGAGTTTGAATTGGATCTTTTACTAGAATAAGAATTTGTATCCAAAAAAATATAAATATTAAAAAATAGAATCACATGAATTGGATAAAAATTGTTGGAGTTAAACTTTATATACAGAGGAAACATGAAACTAAAAAATGTCTAGAATTAACAAATTTTAACACTTAAGCCCAAAAATCACCAAAGGTCATAAAATGATGAAAATAAGCACAAATTGATTAATGGATAGGATTAAATCATTTAGAAAAATATTAATAATTATAAAAATATTAAATCTATCAATTCCTAGCCACTTATTACTTGAACTCCTAGACAAGTCAACATCAAAATCAAATCGATGCATATTCAAAAACACATACCACTAATATCAAATAACTTGAAAACAAGAAACCAAATATATCATGAATAATAAAAAAAATATTCCAAGTTATTAATTTAACATATTTCAATATATTTCCTCTTTATTTATCCTCCCATACACACAAAACAGTTACCTAACTTTCATTATCTCTCATCACAAAAATTCCAATATTTTTAACAATTCCTTTCTCATCCAAACTCATACAAGGGTCACCATAGGTTTGATAAATTCTGACATATTCACCAGATGCGAGTCAGGGTCATATGTTTATCATGAGGACTTTTAAAGTTTTTTATGTGGCTTTAGGTTGGAAGGATTTTGATTTAAAAATTATGAGGCTGAATAAGGAGGGATTTGGCTCTTTTTGAAGCAAACTATAAATATTCTAATTTTCACTCAAGTGTGGTCTCCTCCTCACAACCTATAGTAGAATATCTGATCCATAATCATGAAAGATCAAGGAATTTTCCCACCATTAATCACTTCAGTAGAAAATTTTTCAATCATCACATACATAATTTTCTTGAAAGCACAAAAATAGGTATAACTTTTTTCTCAATTGGAAGCTCCCAAAAGGCACAACATATTTATCATGAAATTTCCAGAAAGGTACAACTTTTTAAAGAATGAATTACTTTAGAAGCTTATTAGAATATTAAATATTTTATTTTCACCCAAATTGTCACCAAATGTGGTATCAAAACACCAAAAATCTTCCACACACTTAAGATCGACTAGATTTTTCAATTTCAATTCAAGAGCAGGTTGGATATGGAAAATTGGCTTGTATTGTGGTTAACCTAATTGGATGTTCATGTATTATAAAGGATTACAGGACTAAATGTTCATGGTAGGATATTAATGAAAAGGATTCAATGAAATAGGGTCTTTTATTCCAAATAAATCCCTCAATAATTTAAAACTCATGCATCTCAATCCCAAAAGTTTTGATAGAAATAAATCAAATTCTGGTTAAATCAACCACGGTTTGGTTCTGTTAAGAAGTGAGGTAAATTAAGAGAATATGAAATTTAGGTTTAGAAGCCACATAGTAATAAGATTTCCATGATAAAGTTAGTGATTTGTGCCATGATATTTAAAAAACGGACTACATTTAATGAAATTCCCTACGATTTTCTCTTAAAACAATGTCATTTTCAACATTTATCTAAGTTCAGTTTAATTGTCTAAATTGTTTCAAAAATTGAAATGTTTTTTAAAAGTTTAAATGATAATAATTATAGATCAAATGTTTTATAAACACAAAGAAATATAAAAAACATACTATTTTTTTTTGAAAAATAGAAAAAATGGAAATTAATAAACTACAAAGGTTCCCTCCCGCACACTTAAATGATGTAATGTCTGTAATAAATTCAGTTGGATTTAACAAATAATTATATTTTAAATTAAGTCATTGCAATAATTAAAGTTTTAATGTGTAGAGACCCAAATCTTGACGTACATGGACATTACATTACTTTTGTGGAATACTTAATACATAACAAGAACCAACACTCAAGGACTATAATAGTTTAGTGTCTTTGGAAACTCGGAACATGATATTCTAATCATGGTGAAAAATCTTCAACATCTCCCATAAAGATATTCCCCTTTTTGTTTTCTTACCTAAAACCTTTCTTTAAATCCTGGGAAAAATAAAATATATAAAAGGGTGAGATCAAATTCTGAGTAAGGTTAAGCATGGAGGAAATAAAACAAATCATATACATTTGAACTTAAAAACGTGAACATAATGTTTAAAAATCAAGATCTTGAGAAATGACATAAAACATGTCAGTAAATAAGGCATAGGTCATAATGGGACATCAATCATGAAAAAATATCATGTGAATAAAACATGTAATTTTGGAAACCATTAAGCACATGATATGATTTCCATAGTAGCCAAGGCATTGCTGCCAAGACCATTTTAGTGGACAAATTCCCTTTCTAAATCGAGTTCACTCCTCGTTCCAGTCCTGTAACACTGAACCAGATTAACTTACCATTCCAGCCATGTCTATCTCATAAGATATAAATCGTTACCCAATGAATTGGAGGGAGATATAGGTCCCACCCATCTCATAATTAAATCATTCTTACTTGTGCCACAAAATAAACATAAATCATTCATCATATCCCAAAGTGTAAAATGGGTTTCATAAACATCGTCCCATCATAAGATAATCCATATAAAACAAATGGATATCATTTCATCATAAGAAAATTGAAACCATTTAAATCTTAGAGAACATATACTTGAAACATAACAACGTTAAAAAATGTCATCATAGATGGAAAATAGTTTTAATAAAACACTTGGAATGAATTCTTGAGGAAAATATCCTTTCTTCTTTAAAATCATTTTATTTTCCCAAATGCCATGAAATTTTAAAAGAAATGGATTTTTTTGAAAATATTCAGGAAATATTGTATAGTAAGCTTCTTGAAAATAAGTACTTATGAAACCATAAAAATCCGTTCATTCCGTATAAGTTAAAAAAAATATTTTTCTCGTACTTTTGCCTGAAAAGTAAAAAAAGTACCTCGTATGGTAAACAAAAGAAAGATTCTTTAAATACCATGTAGTAAAAGTAAAAAATGGGTAAAAAGGAATTTAATCATACATGAAACCAATTTTATAAAATAGGGACATGAATGATAAATATAACCCCAGTAAATACTTACGAATAAACAATCTCAGATAAAAACGAGATTGGAAAATTTATCCCTTACCATAGGTCCGATATGCTTCGTACGTATTCAAACCTCCTGTATAATGATTTAAATAATGTCATTGACTTATTACAGAATCATATTCATTGTTATTATATCATATATGGTTTACTTATGACTTTATATTACCCGTTCTTTTGTAAATTCCATGTTAATGCAGCATTTTGGGTAAAATCGTTTTATTTATCATATGTGTTTGGACTTATTGTTCTTGATATTATTATTACTTATATCAAGAATTACTTACTTCTAGAATGTAAATAATTATTTATATATCATATATATTCAGTATATATATATAATAGATATATGAATGTAATGAAATACACCATTCATGGAGACGGTAGGTCGTACGTACGCATGAACTCTGTTTTCCTTTCCTTATTGACTTGAATGGAATTAAGTAGATGACATACATACATATATACATAAATACAGTAGAATTATTATGTCATATATTTAATTATTACTTATTATATATACTTTATAATTATTTTTGAATTGTTAACATGGAAAATGAATCTCATCATGTCGTGGAGACGGTAATCCGTATATACGCACGAGTGATGATATCGTTCCCATATTTATTGAATGTAATTGGATTGGTTGATATAATATATTAGAATCAGTATGATGTTATAATAATTATATATAGTTATTCTTTACACCATTATACTCATCCACGTAAGGTGGTGGTGGAAAAACTGATTACACCACGGCGTGGAGACGGTATTCCGTACGTACGCACGCGCGGTGATTTCATTTTCCGTAGGATGGATAGAAGGTGAAATAGGGTTGTTTCATATTTATAATAACATATAAGTATATACGTAATACTGATGTTATTACTTTATAATGAAACAACTAATGAAGAGTAAGTAGAAGAAGAAAGAAACATGAAAGAATCGGTAGAAGAGATTACCTCTTCTTCGACGCACCTCCTTTAAAATTATTCTTAGGGCACTAGAGTTGGTATTTAGAGAATACAAGAACCTATATGATGTAAATAGAGAGGATGAAAAGAGGAATTGGTAGTGGTTTTCTGAGCTTCAAGGCTCAAAAGGGTGTGAAGAGAAGAGGTAAGGGGTTCCCTTTCTATAAGGGAGGAGAGGTGCACCTTTGGAAAACTTAAAATATTATTTATATTAAAGTCATATTCGGTTTATAATAGCTCCAAATTGATTTATTTAAACTTTAAAGATGGGATAGATCTAAATCACCTCAACAAATAGGTTTTAGACAAGTTTACGTTCCTATTTTAACCTTATCATTTAGATTTAACTCTAAGTTAAATAAATTAACTTTTACCGTGTCTTCTTGTTTTCTTACACTATATGGTTAATAAACTTACTATAACAAGCCAAAAGAACCCCAATTGGTTCATTATTAATATATATATCCTTATCTAATTCATTTTTCCAAACCTTATATTTTTAGGAATAAAATAATAATTAATAATATAATATTTGTTTTAAAAACTATTTTATGTCAATTTTGACACTATTTGGTAGTTGATTTTTGTGAAAATAATAACATCATGATTAGTAAGAAAAAAGTTACTTAAATAAATAATAAAATGCCATATTAACCTAAAAAATTAATGGAATTCATAAAAAGTATCAAATTCCATTTATTTGGATATTTATAACATCAATTATGTTAATATTTCATTAATAAGGTAATTACTGCATCATCATTGTGTCATAAATAAAATAAATTATTTAAGGTCTAAATATTATAAATAAAATTCCATTATTTAGGAAATATTTTTATCTTTATAATTAATATTTATAGTCTAATTTATCTTATGTATAACCCTATATTAAATATATTTTAGTTATTAAACTTTGATTTTAACTATTTTAACTCTTCTTTAAATAAAATAATAATAAATGTCTTAATCTAATCCAAGTGGACCTAAATGGAAATATTGTATTCCTAAGTTTGTTTTTGGTCGAATTAAACTTATCCAATAGAATTAGGATATGCGTTAGGGTAATAATAATACCATTTTTACCCTTAATTACCCTATTTACTTTTAACCGTGGTAAATAAAAGTAAAAAGTTACTATTCACCAAACAATATTTTTATCTTATTGAACCACATTTTACTCCTTGATATCAACTGTGTCTCTCGGATTTTCTAAATTCTAATCATAGAAGTGGTAAAATTATGTTTAATGTATATTTTCAAATTCTCCTAGGAGGTGGGTAAAAGACGGTGAAAAGTTCTATAAAATTTTTATATATCTAAAATTATTATAAAATGACTCAAATGAATTACATTGAACATACATAGGTATTATGTATCAATTTTTACCTAAAATAAATTTAAATAAAATAAATAATTATTTAAATTAAATGGTGGTTTTTAAATAGTAACCCAGTGTTTTCACTATTCATTAAAATTTGAAAGTTTTCAGAAAAATACCAAAAATTCACCCTAGGCTAATTTTGATATTCCAAATCCAAAAATGAAGACCATTTTGAAAGATAAAATTTATTAAATTTCAAAAGGTGGGTATTACTATTCATAACAGCTAGTTTATATAATATTTTAATAACATATCGTTGTTTAGTGAAACTCGGTATTGCGTACAACACACGCTATCAAGGAAGGTCGCGATTGCGTGTAATGAAAGCCAAGTTAGTGTTGCGTGTAGTGCAAGATTCATTTGTTGTTGCATATAATATAATCCAACCATATTTCATTTATATATTGAATATATATATACACTCAATGTTGCGTAAAATAACTTCTATCAAACGAACATGAAATTGTATGTAACACGATCCAAGATTAGTGTTGTGTATACTGCAAGCTAATACGGTATTGTGTATAGCGCAAGATAATCTTGGTGTAGCGTACAACGGAAGATATTAAAGAAATTAAAAAGAATATATCTTATAAAATCTCGAGGTGTTACATAAAGAGTAGTACAACCTAACATATTTGTAGTTCAATGTAATGTTAAGCTCCTAAGTGCTACACACTATAAACCTAGAACCAAAAGTAGGGAAAAACATTATAAATATATTAAATGAAAAGAAAATTGAGTGACAGTAATAAAATAAGGATAGTTCTTGGTTTAATCCCTCATGTGGGCCCTAAGTTTTGAATGCCTCAAGATGGACAATTCATGTTGGTTATCCCCAATATTATGGTGGGTGGTGTTTCTTGCTCATGATACACAAATAAATATTCCTTCCAGATTGACCTTATTTCTTTTTTTGATGAATCCATGAATATATTATTCCAAATCCACCCCATTAAAATAATATTCCTCTTATATAGAGTGGTTAGGATAAATAATGAGTCGCCCTCTTTCTTGGTGTCCACTTTCACAACCTCTTATTCATCCTCCAGTGGTTTCTCAAGGTATGCTACATGAAATGAATAATCAAAGGGAAAATCAAAGTGTAATTCTATTTGAATAAAATTAAAACATGATGTATCAATATAAAATTATTCCCTTTAAAATTAAGCATCATGTGTATCTTTTTCCTAAAGAAAGTCCACTTTGTTATTCTCTTGATCTTCCTCTAACAAGTGTTTAACAAATTTGGGGATCTTCAGAAGTTCGTCATCAGGTGTACCTTCATTTTTTTCCTCAGCCACCAAGGAAATAAATTTGTTGGATGAATATTAAAATTTTAAACAAGGGTAGGTAATAATAAATTATTTTTTAAAAAAATAAAAGATTATAAGTTTATGAAAATATCAACTCCATGAGTTTGTTCAACTTCAATAGCATCTTTAGTGCAAATTTCCTCTTGTAGGTGAGTAGTAAGAGATTGAGGCAGATATTCAGGCTCCTCCAATTCTTGGATCTCCTTATAAATACAAGGTATAACTAAGGGGGAATCTTCTTGGACCTTGTAAAAATTATAAACGTCCTGAAAGTAGTTGGATAACACAGTTAGCTCTCAAGCCATCACCTCAAAAAAAATTTGGTTCATGTCCTCCCTGAAGCTAGCAATGAATTATTTGAATTCATGCTCCCCATTATTTGATTTTCAAAATAACCTCACAAATATAAAAATAAAAAAAAAATCCTCTATAGAAAATGGTGAAATATTAATTGGTACTTGAACATGTGGGTAATTATTCCTTGAATTAACGAAATGATCATTTTAAAATATCATGGTAAAAGATTTTTTTTAAATTTTTAAAAAATGTTTAATATGAATAATTAGATTGCGGCACTGCCTCCTTGGAAACAACACTATGTTTTTACATATTACCTTCATTGGGTTTAAAAAAAATATTTAATATGTTAAAATATATTATAGTGGTTAACCTAGGTTGTCTCCAGACAAGAGATCTGAACAATAAAGATGGTCACTTTAAAATTAGATAATGAATTGGTTGTTCTTGAAATGTATGATTTTCAAAATAATGTAAAGGAATAAATTACATTAAATATTTAAATAAAATTAAAAAATAATGTGATTGAAAATAGTTATATGAATTGCGTGATCATGTAGAGGTCGATTTTCCACTTGAAATGTTATCATTGTTTGGATTAATTCAATCCCCTTCTGCTAAGTCGATTAAAGTGAGATTTCACAATTGGTTTCTCTGACTTATTTGGTTAATGGTGCTGGTGAGATAAATCCTTAAAAAGATATTATTTTAGTATACTATCCTTAATTTTGTGAAATTGTTTCATTAATTGCCCTCAATTTATTTTTTATATTCCTGATCGGTTCTAGTTTATCCCATACAATCTTGAATATGCACTACAACTCTCACACATAATGATGATCACTAAGTACTTCACCACTAAAATGTGATATATTCCATAATATATAGACCATAACCTACTGAGGGAGATAATTTTCATTAAAAAATTAAATAATAACAACAAAATATAAAATCTAATACAATTTCATAAGATAATATAAATTGTTTTTAAAAATTAAAACCAACTTCTTAAAAAAGAGGAAACATTTTATAACTTTAAGTGCATGAACTCAAACATTAAAAAATGGAAAACCTAAACTTCCCTAATCAATCATAATATTTAACCCACTATGTTAATGGTAATTAAGAATGACTAGGAATAATAATACATTTCAAACATAAAAGAAAAAAAGAGGAGAAAATAATACCAGAAAAAACATCCTCTAGAATGTGTTCGCAAGAAGATTAGCTTCAATTGTCCCACCATATAGTCTAATGAGACCTATTTATCTTATTATAATATGTGATTGTTGATGCTGAAAAAAAGACCGTAACTCTCGGAGGATGTTTTGAAATGACGAAGCGAAGTCATATTCAGAATCGGAGGCCTGATCCGGAGGCCCAGGATGTGGTGCGTGAAATAAAGGAGGATCCACGCGAAAAATTGTTCTGCACGCGTAGAATCACCGGGTTTCACGAAATTGAGCCGATGAGGTGCACAATCTTTGCGCGCCCCGGTTCTGCACGGCGATTTTTTGCGCGCCGGCTACGCTCGGTGCAAAGAATTTCACGCACTGCCCAGATTCCGCACCGGAGGTCGCCTATAAATAGAAGGTGACCCCGAATGGTTTGGGGGTTGAGGAATCCGAAGCAACTCCTGTGCGTGCAATTCGGCTCCCCCCGCGCGGAAGATGACTTCTAGGTAAACCCTCATTTCACGCAACCTTTCCCGGAGTTCGCCTTTGCGCGCAACTCCACCGGATTCAGTGAATTTGCCCCCTCCCCAAGGTTCCAGCCTTGCGCGCAATCCGTGTCTCGTGCGCGTAATAACCTGCCATGCGCGCAAAACCCTGCGTGTAGTTTCCTTTCTACGCACAATTCCCTTGCTCCAATTGCGCGTCGTCCTGGTGTTTTGCGCGCCAGCCTTCTCTTTTGCGCGCAAAGCCTAGGACCCCTCACCTTGACGCCCCTTGGCTGCCCCCTGCACCGGCACCTGATGTCTCCTCTGCCGGGCATGCGCGCCATGCATTGTTTTTCCGTACGGCCTTCCAGGATCGTGCGAAGTAACCTCATGGTCCCTTGGTCCGTGTTCCCATTGCGTTGTTTTTCCTTATGCTTCTCCGCATAGGCACGCTAACGTCTATTGCTTCTTTTCATAGCCACGCTAACGTGGACCCCCGATGGTTTGCCCTGCGGCCCCCTTCACTATGGCCTTGTCGATGCCTTACCTTCCACAAGGGGTAGAGGGCGTTGGGCATGTAAGAGCTAGGGGTGTGGAGCGAACCCACCACGTCCAACCTGTAGGACGTTAAACTACTAAGCACCTCATCCTTAATACAAGAGGTTAAACTGTGGTCCGACCTCGTGCTTCGCACGCAGGGTCCCCCCAGCTCGGACATTTTTTACCCCCACTCGTCTCCACAGGAATGGACTCTTCCTCACATGGAATTAGATCCTCCTTGTCGGAGTGGAATTTGTCCGCGGGGGAAGGGCCGCCTCAGAGTGTAATCCCCTAGCCTCTCTTGCGGATGACTGCACCCATGCATCTCCGTACTTCCCCCTTCCAAGGCCAGTGGAGTCCATTTTCCCACTGCGCTTTGTCGCACCACGACCCTACACCCTAGAGTAAGCCCTCGCAACAAGGGCCGCTAACCATGCGTAAGCCCCTGTTTCCTCTTTGGGCCCCTCAACGCGTAAGCCCCATTCCACTTCTCACGGACGCACCCTTCGCGCCGTGATCGTCTGGTCCCTACTGCCTCTTGTTTCTCACACCGAGCATGAATCACGTGGGATTAGAGTGTGCATCGACCATGACATACTCCTATGGGCAGCCCCAGAGTGTAAGCCTCCATGAGGTTCAAGCCCACCACCCAGTCGTCCCGACCTCTCCAGGTCGGTTCCCTGACCTCCTTGGGCCGCCTCAGAGTGTAAGCCCCAAACATCCCATCCCACATGACGTTAAACTGTATCCCATCCCGCATGAAGTTAAACTATATCCCGTCTCTTAGGCCGTCTCAGAACATAAGCCCCATGTATCACTCCACCATCCATCTTGATCCTTACCCAGGCCGCCACATCCCGATGAGATCATGCCACCCCATCCCACTCCATGACATCTGGGAATCCGCCCACGTGTTGGACCCAATATCGATGTTCCCCCCTAGGGGTCCTTCAACTCGATCCGTCTCCGCAAGACGTTAAACTCGCGACATACCCCGTGTTAAACATGGGAAGCTGAGGAAAACCTCAGACGGTACACATTCCCCGCGTTCGATGTGGGATGCCTCGGGCTTCCGTATCCTCCAGAAGCCCTGCGATGAGGGACCAAAGACAGACATGCCGACGACGCCCCAACATGACCATTCTCCTCACCGAAGGTTGCTACCCCGACAAGACCCCTTGGAGCATCTCGACGGAAGAAGCGAAATTAACTGGCATCCATGTAGATATGGCACCAGGAATGGGCTTCACGAACCCGTGCTAAATCTATGAGGGAGACTCGGACTAGGTGATGAGATCCGAGGAGGAATCCACGGAAGGAAGAACTGACATCCCATCATCCCTGTTTCGATCAAGGAGCAGACGTCCCTGAACAAGGAACGGATGCCGCCCGCCTTTGGAAAGCGGTAATGTGGGGTAACAAGCAGCGCGTCCTCCCCACAGATGAATGTGAGCGCCCCGGCGAAAGCATCAGAGCAACAAAAATGGTGAACCCGACGTGAAGCTCTTCTCTTAAATACGGGGGATGGTAGCCGTCGGGGTGTCAGAAGAATATCATGTCCCCAGGTCCGGGTAACCCTTACCGGGACGTGAACCCGCCAGGGGTCGAGGCCATCAGGACGTTGACTACTCCGTTCTGCGACGTCGTCAGCTTGGATCCCTCTCGCCGACCATGGAAGACGGAATGAAGATGGGCCTTGGTTGTTGATCTCTTTTCCTGTTGATACTAATGGGTTCATATCCCTGTTTCCAGGAATCAGATCACTGAATTCAGAGCTTGATCGCCACCTGCCCACCGGCCCAAGGGCAGGGGTAGTACCGACGCGGCTACCTCGCGTGGTCCCACCTATTCCATGGTCACTCCGACTTCGACCGCTGTAGCAGCCGGGTGCTTGCACCCCCTCTCCCTATCAGAAATCATCCAGCGGAGGGTGATCAACGACCTAGTTCGTAGGTATGACGAGGAAGGGGTCATCCCCACCAGGGGCATGGACCGCTTGGATCTAGAGGTGGCTGCACCTCACCACCATCACCGCCCTCGAGGGCTGCGTAGGGAGTCGCCTCTCCCCACGCCGACGTTCAACCACTTTGTGAGCCTATCCCCGGAGCACTTTGACACATCCCTCCCCTACTCCAATGAGTTGAGGGAGGTCCGGGTCCACCCGATCGGCGATCCATCCCAGGGGTCAATGGAAAGAACCCTCGCCAGGCTGCATCGACGCCGCCGCCCGACTCCACGAGCTGAGGAGCAGGCAATCTTCATGCCCACACCACCGGTTCTGGCCCATCTGACTTGACGCCAGTGTCAGGCACGAGCGGGAGAGAATGCCTGTCCTGGGGAACCAACATCAGCAACCACTGTGGCCCGAGCCACTGCTGACTCCTATTACCAGATCCCTGCACACGTTGAGCAGGGGAAACCACGTGTCCGACTGGGATCGAAACCCCGACCGCCATGTAGGAAAGTTGGTTCGAATCTCCCAGTCGTGGACACTGGCAATGGCCACTGTGGACCAATCCGCGGTAGTGCCGCTCACCATGAGGGCTCATTCCGTGCCACCGATCTGGGAAGCTGAAAGCTTCTTCGCAATGGCTATGCTCCAGGTATGACTCCTTCTAGCGCCCACAACATGGGGTATGAGGTCACTCCCCCTACTGCCGGCCACAAGCATGGAGACGTTGTGTATCCAGTCGCTCACTCACATGGAGGTCCTCCCCATGTCCCTTTCGATATCTGTCCCGGTGCTTCTCGCACCCTGGCCTTCAGTCCCCTCTTCCCCAGCTCTATTATGGCTGGGGGACCCCATGACGGAAATCTTCCTTACCCTAAGGAGCTACCCAGGGGCAGGAAGGCCGGGCACCATCGCCGTAGGAGGAATTTTAGGGGAGTCCGGATGGAAATTAGACCAGCCCGTTTATCAGATTCTGAGGCAAAATACGACTCGACGATGGAACCTCCCCACCAACCCTTCGAGTTGAGGGTAGGGATGGGGACGCGGCGCGTCAGTCTTGTACTCCTCGAATGCGAGATCTATATGATTACCTCCTCCCTTCGAAGGTATATCCAGGAGGACGAGGACTTGGTGTACTGCCAGGGATCAAGCCCACAGTTGCCTTTGGCCTCCTCGGAAGCACCTCCCGCCCCTATTAGGGAGGGTGAGGAACTTTTCTGGGGACCGACGGAAGAATCGCGAGGCGATACACCCTCAACGAGCACCGACGCTGTTATAGGAGGCCCATTCACCAGCCCATCCTATCTTGACATGGCAGCCAGGGCACTGCAACCCTTGGAGGGTGACCTAGGGATCGGCGGCCAATCGGCCTGTTCGCCGTATTCCCCGCTGGCTAGCCCACCACCCCGCCGGCCCGCCTCGATTTCATTTCCAATTCCCTGACTTTACTTGGTGGACGAGCAGGGGCGGAAAGTTACAGACCTCGAACCAGAGCCGTGGGGCTTCTGGACCGTTCTTGCAGCGGGCCACTTCCATGAGAAGTTTTGGACAGTCGCAGAATTGGACTTCGATGTGCTAGAGTCACCCACCCCGGGAGAGTTTGAATGCTTCCGCCAGATTCGTCGGGTGACTCACTCCCGCCTTTGCCGTCAGCCAGCACCTTATCCCGAGAGCCAAGCGCATCTCGAGGAGATCGGTGAGAAGTGCCGCCGGGTCGACCTAGAAACACTCCCCGTGGTCCGGCACCACGAGTCGCTGGGCCACCATGAGGCCCTTCAGCAACAATGCGTCCATAGTTTTCAAGTACTCCACAGAGTTATTGAGGATGCCACCCCCCATGCGAATGTCCATGGATGGGGGCAGTACACTGCTCTCCTCTTTTGTGTGATCCGCAGACAGCCCGATCCACTGGGCGGCTCGGAGGGAACGTCGCCAAGGGCAGTCGCAGTCAACATGGATGACCTTTCAGATGAGGGAAACATTGTGGAGCCCCTCGATGGGGACTCACCCCCCGAGGACAGGCCGCTACTGGACCCATCTGGGAGGATTAATCGCCAACAGAGGAGCCTCCTAGGCCTTCCTGTACCACGGAGGCACTGGCGCTGGGCCGAAACATCGGCAAGGGTAAAGAGCCCATCGGGTCTTTCAAACTCGCTGACCTGTCTGCCTCAGTGCAGAAGGTAGAGGAAGATCCCGAGAAGGTTGCGCTGCGCCAAAAGTTAGCTGAGAAAAAGAGGCTGGTTGATGATCTCTTGGCTGAACGCATTGCAGAGCGGCGACCTGACTACGGTGACCCTAGACCAGGACAGCAGGGGCATGATCATCTACCCCTTGCTGAGATCCCCCCAGGAAACCGTGACCGTGTCGTGTTCGCCGACAGGGGAGACACTGGAACCCATGGAAAGAGGGTGCGATATGTTTCACTGAACCCTCCCGAGCGGTGTGACAACCTAGGGGACCCTGCTCGGTTTCCTCCCGCCGCTCCGAGAGTCGCTCCGCCAGCTGCCCCACGAGCCGTTGAGTGCGACTATCATATCGAAGAGCCTGGAAACGCGCTTGTGGTTAGAGATCCCCGTCAGAACAGGAATCCACATCTGGATGATCTGATGGAAGTACTCATTGCCCGTTTGGAGGCCCTAGAAACTCGGTAGGTGGCAATCCCACCGGATGGAAAGCCGTACCCCGCATGGGTGGATGACATGTCAGCCCCGCCAGGATTTGAGAACCCCACCTTTCCCCCTTTAATGGGACCAGATACCCGCCACAACACTTGGGCCACTTCAACTCGAGGTGCGGGCCTATGTTAGGGACTCCGGCGCAGCAGGAGGCTGCCAAGCTCCGGTGCTTCATTCAGACACTGGAAGGACCAGCATTTGTTTGGTACAGCCATATCCCTGTTGGATCGGTGACTAGCTGGGAGAGTGTTCACTGGAAATTCCTCTACCAGTCCAGTTCCACAACCTGTAAGATGAACATTGCAGACCTCTTCAGATGCAAGCAAAGGCTCGACGAGCGAGTCGCGGACTTCGTCGCCCGGTGGAAGGGGCTCACGTACTCCCTAGACATGCCGCTGACTCAGGAGCAATTACTGAAGATGTGTTTAGGGAACGTCAAGGTGGAGTTGGTTCCTTCTATGATCATGCATAATTAGCCTGGAGGGTTCTGGGACTTCTCGGACAAGGCTCAACGCCTCGAAGAATCCCTGCAACAGGCTAGTCAGGCGTTCCCGCTGCCTCCTGTAATCTCTGCAAGGAGAGCCGCCAGAGCCGAGCCCGCTGATGTGGCCCAGATAGAGGCCCCCAGACAGCTAGAGTTGCTGCTAGTGAGGCCAGATCAGCAGGCTCATAGGAGTCTACCCCCACAGCCTCCGGCCTAGTAGCGACCGCCTCAAAATCGGCATGCGCCTCTGCGTAACTCACCGCCTCCACCTAGGCGAGGTAATCCGGCTCCGCCTCCTCAGCCTGATCCTCCGCCCCCTGTCCGTGGTCAGCCCCCAAGAGTACCCTTTCCAGACAAAAGGAATCGGGCTTACTTGTTTGGCGAGGCCCAAGTCCCCGGTAATTTCCGTAGTGCCTTGGAGTAGAGGATCGTGCGACTGCCTGAGTGCTGGAAGCCAGAATAGGCGTGTCTCACAGATCACCCTAACTACTGCCCTTATCACCGAATCCTGGGACACACCATCCAACAATGCTATGTGTTCGGGGACTGGCTCCAAGACCAGATTAACAACAACATTGTCAGGTTGGGCCCAACCTCGGCACAGGTGGCAGCTGTCTTCGTGGGATCAGATGGCCGTAGTGACAACAGGGATGGGTGGGAACAGGTTTCCGACTGTGGGTCCCGAAAGTATAGTGACTGGATGGCCCGTAGGATGGTCCCCCATGCCCATGGCATCATCCGTGCCCGCCTGAATCATCCAGAGCCCTCAGAGTCTGCGAGCGCCACTTTGTCTTCATCGTCCCAGCCTACTTCTTCCCAGAGGAGTAGGCGGCGACACAAGAAGAAATAACATGCCCTGCCATTACCATCATCTTCTCTCACGCTTGGAGATTTCATGCCCCCGGAAATGGGGATCCCTCCGAGACCCCGTCCGGTAGTGGATGACTCCTCGAGTGAAAGCCCATGGTATGCTTCGGTTAACACTGTAGAGTTGGTAAATCACTTTGTGGCTCCCGACGATGAGGAGCGCCAGCTGGACCTCCCTGAGAGCCCGGGGTATGCTTCGGTTAACACCGTAGAGTTGGTAAATCCCTTTGTGGCTCCCGAAGATGAGGAGCGCCAGGTGGACCTCCCTGAGAGCCCGGGGTATGCTTCGGTTAACACCGTAGAGTTGGTAAATCCCTTTGTGGCTCCTGACGATGAGGAGCACCAGGTGGACCTCCCCGAGAGCCCGGGGTACGCTTTAGTTAACACCGTGGAGTTGGTAAATCCCTTTGTGGCTCCCGACGATGAGGAGCGCCAGGTGGACCTCCCCAAGAGCCTGAGGTACGCTTCGGTTAACACCGTAGAGTTGGTAAATCCCTTTGTGGCTCCCGAATATGAGGAGCGCCAGGTGGACCTCCCCAACGTCCCCAGCCGTCGCCAACGTCGACGGAGCTGTGGCTGTGTGAATCGACGGGGCACGACAGTTGTCACCTCCAGTCAGGCCGTGCATGCCATCGAGACCAGGAAACATGCCCGGTACAGAGAGCAGCACTCGCGGCTCCCTCACCCGGTGACAACAGGTTTGCTTCCACCACTAATTGTGTTGCTGGATTGGGCGGAAACGCCTTGCCCGCGTCGCAAGAAGCCCAGCCCTGCCACTGGCCGACTATGGCCTTCCAGTCCTAGCATGACAGCCACCTCCTGAGCTTCAGCTAGTGAACAACGGGATGTGCCTAGTACCAGCCAGTCACCATTCCCGCCAGCAGGGCCCGTCATGCCCCCAATCGCAGAGCGACCTCCTGTAAGCAGAAGCTCGTGTTTGGTGCGAAAGTATGATGTCCTGAAGCATCTGGCCGGCATTCCGGCAAGACTTTCTATCCTTGAGGCCCTTCTCCTGTCGTCCGAAATGCATGAGGCGCTCTCCGAGGATCTAAGGAGCCCCCTCCAGTTTGAAACATAGGTCGCGGCCGCAGAAGCCTTCCACACCGAGGTGATTGAGGACGCCGAATGTCAGGCAGTTATCTCGTTTTCCGGTGAAGATGACGACATTCCCATACAGGGGCACATCCGCCCGCTGTACATCACCGGCCAGTTCAATGGCGTGGAAGTCCGTCGCTGTCTTGTCGACACGGGTTCTCAGATTAACTTGATCCCAACTCGGACTGTAACACCCGAGACTTTTATGTTATATAAATCATCAAAGGAATCTTTTTCTACACAACACTTTCTTGGCTTTCTTTACACGAAATCGTGACCTTCCTCGATAGCTTGCGTCGTACACAATACCAAGTTTCACTAAACAACGATATGCTATTAAAATAAAGCTAGCCGTTATGAATAGTAAAAACCACTTTTTAAAATTTTATAAATTTTATTTTTCAAAATGGACTTCATTTTTGGATTCGGAGTATCGAATTTAGCCTAAGGTGAAATTTTGGTACTTTTTGGATAACTTTCATATTCTGATGAATAGTGAAAATTACTAAATTATAATTAAAAACAACTTTTTTAATAGAAATAATTAATAGTGATAAATCATTAATTTGAGTGGTTTTAAAGTATATTTAGAATATATTTTTACAATTTAATACAATGTTGGTCATTGGATGTAATTTCACATTTAAACCAGACATAATCAAGTGTCAATCTTTTGATAGATATTGTTTCTTAAAAACACGGTATTTGTTTTAACAGCGGGATTTAATTATAAAATTAATTAATGAAATTTATATGTTATTAATTTGGTAAAATAGACTTCATTTTTGAATTTGGAATATGAAATATAGCTTAGGATGAAATTTTGACATTTTTCTGAAAACTTTCAATTTTTGATGAATAGTGAAACCACTAAGTGGTAGGTTAAAAACTGAATTTTGCATAAAACTTAATTTTACCGCTTCTGTGAATGGAATTTCGAAAATCCGACAGACACGGTTAATATCAAGGACTAAAATGTGGTTCAATGAGATGAAAATAATTTTTGGTGAATAGTAACTTTTTACTTTTTTTTACCACGGTTAATAGTAAATAGAGTAACTAAGGGTAAATATGATATTACTATTACCCTAACACATGTCCTAATTCTATTGGATAAGTGTAATTCGACCAAAAACAACCTTATAAATATAATATGACCATTTAGGTCCACTTGGATTAGATTATGACATTTAATACTATTTTATTTAATGAATAGTTAAAATAGTTAAAATCAAAGTTTAATAACTAAAACATTTTTAATATGGGGTTATACATAAGATAAATTCGACTATAAATATTCCTCAGAAAGATAAAAAGATTTCCTACATAATTATATTTTATTTATAATTTTTATACTTTAAATAAATTAATTTATTTATGACACAACGATGATGCAGTAATTACCCTTTTAAGGCAATATTAACATAATTAATGTTATAAATGCTCAAATGAATGTAATTTGAGACTTTTTATGAATTCCACTAATTTTATAGGTTACTATGATATATTAGCGTTTATTTTATCAACTTGGTTCGAACATATAATTCTATTATGACTTTCACAAAAATCATATATCAAATAGTGTCAAAATTGACACAAAATAGTTTTTAAATCAAATATTATATTATTAATTGTTAGTTTATTCCTAAAAATCTAAGGTTATGCCAAATGACATAGATAAGGATATATATATTAATAATAAACAATTTGGGGTTCGTTTGGCATGTTATTGTATGTTTATTAACCATATAGTGAAAGAAAACAAAAAGACACGGTTAAAGTTAAATTATTTCACTTAGAGTTAAATCTAATTGATAAGGTTAAAATAAAACCCTAAACTTGTCTAAATCTTATTGGCTGATAGGATTTAGACCCATCCCCACTTTACCTTCGAAATAAGACCCTTTGGAACCATTATAAACCGATTTTGACTTTAATATAAAATAATATTTTGAGGTATTCCTAAGGTGCCCCTCTCCTCCCTTATAAAAGGGCACCTCCTCCCCCTCCTCCTCACACCAATTTGAGCACTCAATCTCGGCCAACCCCTGACATTTTCTCCTCTACACTTCCCTAGAATAATCCTAGAGGTCCTGGTCTTCTTCAAAGACCAATCTTAGTTTCCTAAGTGGAGGATTCAAAGAAGCGTTCCAAAGAAGAGGTAATATCCATTACCGATCTTTTCAATTTCTTTCTTCTTCAACTTCTTCTTCTTTAGTTGTTTCATAATAAAGTAATAACATAAGTATTACTTACATACTGATATGTTATTATAAATATGAAACAACCCTAATTCACCTTCTATCCATCCTACGGAAAAATGAAATCACCGCGCGTGAGTACGTACGGAATACCGTCTCCACGCCGTGGTGTAATCTATTTTCCACCACCACCTTACAAGGATGGGTATAAGGGTGTAATGAGTAACTATTTATGATTATTATAAAGTAATATTGATACTGAAATAATATATATATACTCCAATACAATTCCACAATCATAGAAACGATATCATCACTCGTGCGTACGCACGGAATACCGTCTCCACGATGTGATGCGACTCGTTCTACATGATCATCATTACATAGTAATTATATAAATGAATTGAATGAATAAATCTGATATATGTTACACTAATACCATTCTGAATATAAGGTATCTATAACCTTAAAATAAGAATAAGTATTTATTCGGCAAAACACGCATAAGAACAAAAGGCAATAAAGACCCGAGTAACAAGTAACAATGAAATATTACTAACAAGAAGCTAAGAATATGACCATATATGATATCATATCAATATGTATTATTCTGGAATAAGTCAATAACATTATTTAAACCATTATACAGGAGCTTCGGACACGTACAAAGCAAATCGGACCTAAGGTAAGGGAAATATCACAATCTCATTTTTATCCAAGATTGTTTATTCGTAAGTATTTACTGGGGCGTATTTTATCATCCACATCCATGTTTCCTCAATATGTAATATTATTTTCATACACGTACAATTGTATAAATCCAATTTTACCCTTCGGTGAGTTTTTAGTAAAAGATATGAAAGGAATCTTTTGTCGTTTTTTGTACGAGGTACTTTTTGACTTTTCCGACAAAAGTACAAAGAATGTTTTTTAACTTATACGGCATGAATGGATTCTTGAAACATTATTTCCAATAAGATTCCTTTACAAGTATTCAAGTTTATTTTTAATCAACTTCTTTTAGTTTAAAATTTTATGACATGTTAAGAAAGGAAAAATTTTTTTGAAGTAGAAAGGATATTTTCCTCAAGAATGGAGTTCAAGTATTTTATCAAAATTATTTTCCATATAAGATAATAAAAGGGTTCTATTTTTGTCCCTATTATTACATGGATTTGATTATGTTGTGATGGAAATATTTTTATGAATTCCTTTATCTTGTATGAATTGTTTTATGATGTCATGTTGTTTAAGAATCCCATTTTTATTACATGGGTTACGCTATGATTTATGATTTATGATTATGTGGCACACATTAGAAAGGATTCATTATAAGATGGGTGGGACCTATATCTCCCTCCAATGCATTGGGTAAAGATTTTTTATCTCATGAGACAGACATGGCTGGAACGTTAGGTTATACCGATTCAGTGAAACAGGACTGGAACGAGGGTGACTCGGTTCAAAAAGGGACTCTGTCCACTAAGATAGTCTTGGAAATGAGTCATGACTAACAAGAAATGATTTTCCATGATTATGTGTGCATGCCACAAAGTTTCAAGTTTCATGTTATGATTATGGGGATCTCATTTTCACTTCTATGATTTGTTCCATGTTAAGATATTATGATCTCTTTTGCAGGTTATGATTTTCAAAAAGATATGATATGATTTTTATTTCCTTTATTTGCCCTTGCTGAGCATTTGAGCTCACCCTTTTATGTTTTCTTTTCCCCAGGTCAGGAAGATTGATATTAAGTAGAATATGCTAAAAGGGACCCTAGATATGATGAAATAAATGGGAGACACTATAGAATATTTATGAACCAGTTGTTTATGTTTCCCAGTTTCTAAAGACACTATACCTATACGGTCCTTTGTGGTTTTGTCATATGCTGTAATAAGTGTGCTTCAATTTTGAAGTATTAACAATGTATGTAAAGTATGGGTCGTTATAGTTGGTATCAGAGGAAAGGTATAGTCAACCTTTGGAAACTAGGATGTGAAAGCCTTAGTAAGAACTCAAAGGATAAGTCTAAGCATAGAACACAATCTTAGTGTTTTAGAAATGGCCATGAATACCCTAGGATGAGACCTTAAGTGTGAAATTTTATTCTTGATTATGTAGTTTTCCTATTATAATTAGTGTTTCTCACACTATTCTTCTTGGTTTTAGTCAATGGATGGAACCCGAAGGAACCGTGTTAATGCGGAATGCGATGGGAAATGCAATGATTGTCCCCCTGATCAACCAAATGATATGGGAGCTGGAATGAAAAATCTTGTAGCCATGCTCACACAACTTTCTCAAGCTATGAATCATGCAAGACTTCCAAACGAGCAAAGGAAGGAGCAACATTCTGTTGAATCCTTCATGAGGCAGCGTCCACCTTCTTTCAGTGGGTCTACTGATCCATTAGTTGCTGAACAATGGATTAGTACTACTGAAAAGATATTTTTAGTTCTTCAATGTTCTGAACATGATAAAGTCATCCTAGCAGTGTATCGTTTGGAAGGAGATGCTGATCAATGGTGGAATCTTATTAAGAATACGAGGCAAAGGGATGAAATTGAGTCTATGGAATGGGATGAGTTCAAGAACTTATTTTTCAATAATTACTTCCCTCGTATTCTCCGAACAAAGTTGGAGAAAGAGTTTTTTGAACTGAAGCAAAGGGATGATGAATCTATTGGTACTTATGAAACAAATTTTACAAGACTTGCAAGGTACGCTTCTGGTATTATTATCCAACCTGAGAGTAAGATCGATCGATTCTTTAGTGGCTTAAAACCAAGTCTTCGAAGGGCGTTAGCCATAAGGGACTTCAATAGCTATGAGGAAATCATTCGATGTGCTCTCAAAGTTGTGATGGAGATTGGAGTAACCCATCAGTCACATGGGTTTGATAAGAAGAGGAAGATGGAATTCAAAGGAAAATCTAAAGAGAACACTGAAAAGAAGATGAGATTTCCCTTATGCTCAAAGTGTGGAAAGAAACATGGAGGGAGTTGTCTTAAAGGGACAAGTAAATGTTTCAAATGTGGAAAGGAAGGTCATCGGGCATTTGAATGCCGCGATAATGGGAAGAAGATTTCTAATGATGCAAACAAAGGAAGGGATACACAGAATGAACCTACTACACTTCAATGTTTCAAGTGAAAGGAGATGGGGAATTATGCCAATCAATGCCCAAATCCAAGGGTAGATGATGATGGTCAACATCAACAAAATATTAAGGCTAAAGACAAAGGAAAGTCACATGCAATTTCTATCAGAAATGTGGAGTACGATAACGAAGTGGTGAAAGGTACACTTACCATCCACTCTAAAGTAGAAAATGTTTTATTTGATTCTGGATCCACCCACTCATTTATTTCTGAAAAATTTTCTAAGGGTATCACCGTACTACCTCAACAATTAGATGTTGAGTTAGCTGTGACAACACCTAATGGCACAGCAGTCGCATCAAAAGTTTATAATTCTTCTCTGATCGAAGTTTGTGGGAAAGTGCTTCCTGCAAATCTTGTGATCCTTCCTTTAGTGGAATTTGATGTGATTCTTGGCATGGATTGGATTTCTCTACATGGAGCTCATATCAATTTCCAAATAAGGGAAGTCACATTTCATATTCCAGATCAATCTACGATCGTCTACCGATGCAAGGATGAATATAACCTTCCAGTGGAAATTTCTTCCATCTTATGGGTATTGATTCCACTAAATGAAGGTTATTTATCTCAAATGATTGGTGAGAAACTCACGATTACGAATATTCCCATTTTAGGGGAGTTTGATGATGTATTTCCGGAGGAATTACCAGGTCTTCCACCAAATCGTGAAGTTGAGTTTTCAATAGAACTCGTACCGGGTGCTTTGCCTATTTCAAAGACACCTTATAGAATGGCCCCAATTGAGTTTCAGGAATTGAAGAAGCAACTCCAAGAGAATCTTGATAAGGGATTCATACGCCCTAGTGCGTCACCTTTGGGAGAACCTGTTCTATTTGTTAAGAAGAAAGATGGATCAATGAGACTCTGCATTGATTATCGAGAACTTAACAAGATCACTATCAAGAAAAAATATCCTCTCCCACGCATTGATGACTTATTTGACCAACTACGCGGAGCTCAATACTTTTCCAAGATTGATCTTTGTTCAGGGTATCATCAATTATGGGTCAAAAGGGAGGATATACCAAAGACGGCTTTACGTACAAGGTATGGACACTATGAATTTATAGTGATGCCATTTGGTCTTACTAATGCCCCTGCTATCTTCATGGATCTAATGAATAGAGTCTTTAGAGACTATCTTGATCAATTTGTGGTAGTCTTTATAGACGATATTCTTGTCTATTCAAAGAGCAAGGAAGAGCATGAAGATCACTTGATAATTATATTGAAGACCCCGAGAAAGGAGAAGCTTTATGCCAAATTTACCAAGTGTGAATTTTGGCTTCAAAAAGTTGCATTTTTGGGTCACATAATCTCAAAATAGGGGATATCTGTGGATCTAGCAAAAATAGAGGTTATCGAAAGATGGTCGAGACCAACAACATTAACTGAGATCCGAAGTTTTCTTGGTTTGGATGGATATTATAGACGTTTTGTAAAAGATTTTTCACGATTATCTTATCCACTCACCAAGTTGACCCAGAAAGGAGTTAAGTTTTTCTGGACGAAAGAATGAGAAGAGAATTTCAAGGAGTTGAAAAGAAGGTTATCCAGTGCACTTGTGCTCACACTGCCTTGTAGTGGAGAAAGGTTTGTGATCTACAATGATGCATCCAAGAAGGGATTGGGGTGTGTTCTTATGCAAAATTATATGGTGATAGCTTATGCCTCAAGACAGTTGAAAATCCATGAGCAAAATTACCCAACTCATGATTTGGAGTTGGCTGCGGTAATCTTTGCATTAAAGATTTGGAGGCATTACCTTTATGGTGAAAGGTGTGATATTTATACTGATCATAAAAGTTTAACGTATATTTTTTACACAAAAGGAGTTGAATATGCGTCAAAGAAGATGGTTGGAGCTGATTAAGGATTACGACTGCTCAATCCATTACCACCCTGGGAAAGCAAAAAAGGTGGCAGATACATTAAGTCGACAAGACCATGCTAGTTTATCCATGATGAGGATCACAAAGGATCCAATATTTATGCATTTACAAAGGATGGATCTTGGAATTATAATGGACGGGGAAAAATCTTATCTTTCTCAAATGAATGTTCAACCATCTATACATGTGAAGATTAAAGAGGCACAGAAAGAAGATGTCGAGTTACAAAAGAAGGTGAGAAATGTTCCTGAATTCAACCTTGATTGTGATGGGATAATAAAGTTCAGGAATCGGGTTTGTGTTCCTCCCATCCCCGAATTAAAGAAGGAGCTGCTGGATGAGGCTCATAGTTCATCATTCTCTATTCATCCTGGAAGAACGAAGATGTATAGGGACCTGAAAGAGTACTTCTGGTGGGATGGCATGAAAAGAGATGTTGCTGAATATGTCTCTCGATGCTTGGTTTGTCAACAAGTTAAAGCTAAGAGACAAACGTCTAAGGGGATGTTACAACCATTACCCATACCCAAATGGAAATGGGAAAACATCACTATGGACTTTGTCACAGGACTTCCTAAAACATCCAAAGGCAATAATGCTATTTGGGTCATAGTTGATTGTCTTACAAAGTTTGCACACTTCATTGCTATTAGAGAGGATTTCTCTCTAGATCAGCTTGACAGGATATATGTAAAGGAAGTGGTAAGATTGCATGGAGTACCACTTTCTATTATATCTGATCGGGATCCGAGATTTACCTCGAAGTTATGGCGAAGTCTTCAGCATACTCTGGATACAGAGTTGAGTTTCAGCACTGCTTATCATCCCCAGACAGACGGTCAGTCTGAGAGAACAATTCAAACCCTACAAGATATGTTGAGAGCTTGCTCTATGGATTTCAAAGGAGGTTGGGATCAACACCTACCTTTGGTGGAATTTTCTTATAATAATAGCTTTCACTCCAGTATTCAAATGGCTCCTTATGATGCTCTCTATGGAAAGAAGTGCAGGACTCCAACTTGCTGGGATGAAGTTGGGGAAAGAAAGCTATTAGGACCTGATCTCGTTGATGAAATGACAGAAAAGGTCAGATCTATTCAACAACACATAAGAGCAGCTCAGAGTCGACAGAAAAGTTATGCCGACAATCGAAGAAAAGACCTAGAGTTTGAAGTGGGTGATAAAGTGTTCTTACGAATGCCTCCCTGGAAGAGGGTTATGAGATTTGGAAAGAAGGAGAAGTTGAGCCCTAGATATATCGGTCCTTTCAAAATACTGGATCGTGTTGGAAAGGTATCTTACCAATTGGCGCTTCCACCGAATCTCTCTCAAGTTCACGATGTGTTCCATGTATCTCTCCTGAGAAAGTACATACCTGATCCTTCACATGTACTCAGCTCAGAAGTTGTACCGCTGGAGCAAGATCTTTCTTATGAAGAACAGCCGATAGAGATTCTGGATCGTAGCGAAAAAGTCCTACGAAACAAGACCACTCGCTTGGTGAAAGTTTTATGGAGGAACCACCAATTAGAAGAAGCTACATGGGAGCTTGAGGATATGATGAGGGAGAAGTATCCTCATCTGTTTGTTACAAAGTGACAAATTTCGAGGGTGAAATTCATTTTAAGGGGGGTAGAATGTAACACCCGAGACTTTTATGTTATATAAATCATCAAAGGAATCTTTTTCTACACAACACTTGCTTGGCTTGCTTTTCACGAAATCGTGACCTTCCTCGATAGCTTGCGTCGTACGCAATACCGAGTTTCACTAAACAACGATATGCTATTAAAATAAAACTAGCCGTTATGAATAGTAAAAACCACTTTTTAAAATTTTATAAATTTTATTTTTCAAAATGGACTTCATTTTTGGATTCGGAGTATCGAATTTAGCCTAAGGTGAAATTTTGGTACTTTTCGGATAACTTTCATATTCTGATGAATAGTGAAAATTACTAAATTATAATTAAAAACAACTTTTTTAATCGAAATAATTAATAGTGATAAATCATTAATTTGAGTGGTTTTAATGTATATTTAGTATATATTTTTACAATTTAATACAATTTTGGTCATTGGATGTAATTTCACATTTAAACCAGACATAATCAAGTGTCAATCTTTTGATAGATATTGTTTCTTAAAAACACGCTATTTGTTTTAACAGCGGGATTTAATTATAAAATTAATTAATGCAATTTATATGTTATGAATTTGGTAAAATAGACTTCATTTTGGAATTTGGAATATGAAATATAGCTTAGGATGAATTTTTTTTCATTTTTCTGAAAACTTTCAATTTTTGATGAATAGTGAAACCACTAAGTGGTAGGTTAAAAACTGAATTTTGCATAAAACTTAATTTTACCGCTTTTTTGAATGTAATTTCGAAAATCCGACAGACACGGTTAATATCAAGGACAAAAATGTGGTTCAATGAGATGAAAATAATTTTTGGTGAATAGTAACTTTTTACTTTTTTTTACCACGGTTAATAGTAAATAGGGTAACTAAGGGTAAATATGATATTACTATTACCCTAACACATGTCCTAATTCAATTAGATAAGTGTAATTCGACCAAAAACAACCTTATAAATATAATATGACCATTTAGGTCCACTTGGATTAGATTATGACATTTAATATTATTTTATTTAATGAATAGTTAAAATAGTTAAAATCAAAGGTTAATAACTAAAACATTTTTAATATGGGGTTATACATAAGATAAATTAGACTATAAATATTCATTAGAAAGATAAAAATATTTCCTACATAATGATATTTTATTTATAATTTTTAGACTTTATATAAATCAATTTATTTATGACACAACGATGATGCAGTAATTACCCTTTTAAGGAAATATTAACATAATTAATGTTATAAATGCTCAAATGAATGTAATTTGAGACTTTTTATGAATTCCACTAATTTTCTAGGTTACTATGATATATTAGTGTTGATTTAATCAACTTGGTTCGAACATATAATTCTGTTATGACTTTCACAAAAATCATATATCAAATAGTGTCAAAATTGACACAAAATAGTTTTTAAATCAAATATTATATTATTAATTGTTATTTTATTCCTAAAAATCTAAGGTTCGGCCAAATGACATAGATAAGGATATATATATTAATAATAAACAATTTGGGGTTCGTTTGGCATGTTATAGTAAGTGTATTAACCATATAGTGAAAGAAAACAAAAAGACATGGTAAAAGTTAAATTATTTAACTTAGAGTTAAATCTAATTGATAAGGTTAAAATAATACCCTAAACTTGTCTAAATATTATTGGTTGATAGGATTTAGACCCATCCCCTCTTTACCTTCGAAATAAGACCCTTTGGAACCATTATAAACCGATTTTGACTTTAATATAAATAATATTTTGAGGTATTCCTAAGGTGCCCCTCTCCTCCCTTATAAAAGGGCACCTCCTCTCCCTCCTCCTCACACCAATTTGAGCCCTCAAGCTCGGCCAAACCCTGCCATTTTCTCCTCTCCACTTCCCTAGAATAATCCTAGAGGTCCTGGTCTTCTTCAAAGGCCAATCTTAGTTCCCTAAGTGGAGGATTCAAAGAAGCGTTCCAAAGAAGAGGTAGTATCCATTACCGATCTTTTCAATTTCTTTCTTCTTCAACTTCTTCTTCTTTAATTGTTTCATAATAAAGTAATAACATCATTATTACTTACATACTGATATGTTATTATAAATATGAAACAACCCTAATTCACCTTCTATCCATCCTACGGAAAAATGAAATCACCGTGCGTGCGTACGTACGGAATACCGTCTCCACGCCGTGGTGTAATCTATTTTCCACCACCACCTTACAAGGATGGGTATAATGGTGTAATGAGTATCTATTTGTGATTATTATAAATTAATATTGATACTGAAATAATATATATATATATACTCCAATACAATTCCACTATCATAGGAACGATATCATCACTCGTGCGTACGTACGGAATACCGTCTCCACGATGTGATGCGACTCGTTCTACATGATCATCATTACATAGTAATTATATAAATGAATTGAATGAATAAATATGATATATGTTACAGTAATACCATTCTGGATATAAGTTATCTATAACATTAAAGGAAGAATAAGAATTTATTCGGCAAAACACGCATAAGAACAAAAGGCAATAAAGACCCGAGTAACAAGTAACAATGAAATATTACTAACAAGAAGCTAATAATATGACCATATATGATATCATATCAATATGTATGATTCTGGAATAAGTCAATAACATTATTTAAACCATTATACAGGAGCTTCAGACACGTACAATGCAAATCAGAACTAAGGTAAGGGAAATATCACAATCTCATTTTTATCCGAGATTGTTTATTCGTAAGTATTTACTGGGGCGTATTTTATTATCCACATCCATGTTTCATCAATATGTAATATTATTTCCATCCACGTACATTTGTTTAAATCCAATTTTACCCTTCGGTGAGTTTTTAGTAAAAGATATGAAAGGAATCTTTTGTCGTTTTTCGTACGAGGTACTTTTTTACTTTTCTGACAAAAGTACAAAGAATGTTTTTTTAAACTTATACGGAATGAATGGATTCTTAAAACATTATTTCCAATAATATTCCTTTACAAGTATTCAAGTTTATTTTTAATCAACTTCTTTTAGTTTAAAATTGTATGACATGTTAAGAAAGGAAAAATGTTTTTGAAGTAAAAAAGATATTTTCCTCAAGAATGGAGTTCAAGTATTTTATCAAAATTATTTTCCATCTAAGATAATAAAAGGGTTCTATTTTTATCCCTACTATTACATGGATTTGATTATGTTGTGATGGAAATATTTTTATGAATTCCTTTATCTTATATGAATTGTTTTATGATGTCATGTTGTTTAAGAATCCCATTTTTATTACATGGGTTACACTATGATTTATGATTAATGATTATGTGGCACACATAAGAAAGGATTCATTATAAGATGGGTGGGACCTATATCTCCCTCCAATGCATTGGGTAAAGATTTTATATCTCATGAGATAGACATGGATGGAACGGTAGGTTATACCGGTTCAGTGAAACAGGACTGGAACGAGGGTGACTCGGTTCAAAAAGGGACTCTGTCCACTAAGATAGTCTTGGAAATGAGTCATGACTAACAAGAAATGATTTTCCATGATTATGTGTGCATGCCACAAAGTTTCAAGTTTCATGTTATGATTATGGGGATCTCATTTTCACTTCTATGATTTGTTCCATGTTAAGATATTATGATCTCTTTTGCAGGTTATGATTTTCAAAAAGATATGATATGATTTTTATTTCCTTTATTTGCCCTTGCTGAGCATTTGAGCTCACCCTTTTATGTTTTCTTTTCCCCAGGTCAGGAAGATGGATATTAAGTAGAATATGCTAAAAGGGACCCTAGATATGATGAAATAAATGGGAGACACTGTAGAAGATTTATGAACCAGTTGTTTATGTTTCCCAGTTTCTAAAGACACTATATCTATACGGTCCTTTGTGGTTTTGTCATATGTTGTAATAAGTGTGCTTCAATTTTGAAGTATTAACAATGTATGTAAAGTATGGGTCGTTATACGGACACTGCGAAAATTGGGGTTGTCCGAGGATGATTTATCTCCCTCCGACCTCAGAATCCAGGGGTATGACAGGACCGAGCAAACTCCACTCGGTAATATTCGTCTAAAGACCCAGTTCGGCAGCTTAATTACCAATACTGAATTCATGGTTGTCTCTCAGGACACTGCCTACAACGCATTGATGGGCAGGCCGTGGCTCTATCTTCATGCAGTGGTTACCTCATCATAACATTAGTGCCTCAAATAATCACTTAAGGGTCGAGTGGGTGTGCTCCAAGGAGATGCGTCTCCGTTTTCATCTTGTGAAGCTCGTTACCTGGACGCTGACTATTTCAAGAGAAAGGAAAAGCAAATCCTGGCAGGTGAGGTTGAGCCCGCCGCTTTCACGAGTGATCCCTTGGCAGGTTTGGATGATTCATATGTCTTCCCAATCCATCGGTTGGAGGCCACGACTCTCGATATGGGAGAGTGCTTTGTTGTCTCGGGTACTAGAGGAAGCCATATTTCTGGGTCTATGTGATGGCGGGAAATCACCTCGTACTCTTACACCAACTAGGCTCAGGTGATCCCCGAGCCTCCTACCCCTGTACGATATCGGGACGTTGGGCTAATGGCAACGGCAGTACGTCATACGTGTCTGTTTCTCCAGGACGGAATCGAACAGCTCAAGCCAATGCGGCACCAATGCTTTGATGTCATAAAGCGTGGCCCCTTGGGCCGAAGGCCAGATGGGATTGGATCAACCGCCTTCGTCTCCATGGTCTCCGCGGTGCAAGAGTCTCCCGTCGTGATGACCTCTGCCGCCCAAGCTGGTGCTAGCTCCCCATCAGGGTCGAGAAGCCTCGAAACGACTCCCCCCGTGGACGATCTTTCCACAAGCAGAGAAGAAGACATAGAAGATGCTCCTCCTGCCTTTGAGGAGAGCGTCTCCACCACGGTCGACGAGCTAGTACAGGTGAACCTCGGTAGTGAGGCGGACCCAAGACCCACCTTGGTCAGTGCTGCTATGCCTCCAGAGGAACAACAACAGTACATAGACTTCCTCAGACAGCACCTTGATGTGTTTTCCTGGAGTTATGATGAGATGTCGGGACTAGATCCCCAAGTAGCCGTCCACCGCATTGGCCTCCCAGCAAACCATCGCGGGTTCAAGCAGCCTCCTAGAAAAATGCACCCCTTCCATGGTTCCATGGTTGAGGCCAAAGTTGATAAACTCATTAAGGACAACTTCGTCAAGTAAGTCCAGTACCCTAGGTGGCCAGCCAACATTTTTCCCTTCAGGAAGAATAATGTGTAGATCAGGGTCTGCATCGACTTCCACGGTCTTAATCGCCACTATCCGAAGGATGACTTTCCCCTTCCCGTGAAAGAGCTGTTGATCGATACAACGACCGAGTTCTAAGCCCTCTCCTTCATGGATGGGTACTCCGGGTACAACCAGATCGGAATGGACCCTGAGGATGAAGATTTCATTGCCTTCAAGGCCCCCCAGGGCACTTTAGGCTACCAGGTTATTTCCTTCGGCCTAAAGAACGCGGGTGCCACCTATCAACGCGCTATGCACTGCATATTCAAGCCGATCCTCGGGAAACTGGTGGAGTGCTTCATAGATGACATGGTGGTTAAATCTCGTCAGCGTCGGGACCATCTCAAAGACCTTGAGAAAGTGTTCGGTTTCCTCCGCTCTCGCCACTTAAAGATAAACCCGTTGAAGTGTGCCTTCGGGGTCACCTCTGGAAATTTTCTCAGCTTCATTGTTAGGTATCGAGGTATTGAGATCGACCCGAGGAAGATCAAGGCCATCAGTCAGATGCCTCCCCCGAGTAATCTTCAAGAGCTTCGAGGCCTCCAAGGACACTTAGCCTATATACGCCGATTCATTGCGAATCTGGCCGGCATGTGTAAGCCCTTTTCTCGACTCATGAAGAAAGGCACCGCCTATGGGTGGGACGAAGAATTTCAGACCACTTTTGAGGAAATCAAGCAGTGTCTGTTTCAACCTCCGGTCCTAATTCCACCCATTCCCGGAAAGGTGCTGGTCCTTTACGTGACTGCCCTGGAGCGATCCCTCGGCGCCCTTCTCGCCTAGAAAAAAAACGAGGGAACATAGAATAGCCTCTACTACCTCAGTCGCATGCTCCTCGATGCGGAAATTATATATTCTCCCATCGAGAAGAGATGCCTGGCGCTCGTATTCACCGTACAGAAATTGCGGCACTACTTGCAGCACCACGAGGTACAGCTGGTCTCTCGGGTAGACCCATTGAAATACATCCTGAGCCGGCCTATGTTGACCGGCCAATTGGCACGCTGGGTAGTGATCCTCCAGCAGTTCGACATTAGGTTCGTACCTCAGAAGGCCGTCAAAGGAAAGGCGTTGGCAGACTTCTTAGCTGCCCACCCAACCTCTGCGGACCAGCCACCAGATTTTGGATTTCCTGATAAGGAAATCCTCTCAGTCGATCACGCCACCCCATGCTAGCAGATGCACATTGAAGGAGCCTCTAGAAGCCCTACCGGTAGAAGGCTCAACGATCCTAGGCCTAACAGAGTGGGCCTGGGTATCGTCTTAATCACCTCGGAGCAAGCTGTTCTGCCATATTATTTCTTGTTGTCAGAAGGCTGCACCAACAATGAGACAGAATATCATGACCTCATTACTGGCCTCGAGTTGGCTCTGGAGGTTAACGTACCCCACCTGTATGTAAAAGGGGACTCTGATCTAGTCATCAAGTAGGTTAACAGTGACTATGCTGTCAGGAAGCCAGAACTCATGCCGTTGCTGGAGTGCACCCTCCATCTAATGGCTAAGTTCCCCTCCCGACCAGATGTCGTTCACATTCCCTGGTCGCAGAATAGTCGAGCAGATGCTTTGGCCTGCCTGGCCATATCACTCGTGGAGCCCAAAAATGATGACCTAATCATCCACGTGGCACACCGGAGAGTCATTGCTCCTGTTATCCCAGAGGGCGATCGTGGCCCGCGAGTGAACAATCTCACCGCTGGTGCCCCTGCGTCAGGACCCCCCGGGGCTTCAGGTGTGGTGACCGAGACAGTCCCTGACTGGAGGACACCCTTGGTTGAATATCTCCGGCACGAAAATCTTCCGATGGACCGAGCAGAGCGGGAACGAATCCGACGCCGCGCGCCGCAGTTCACCCTTCAAAGCGGTCGCAGCCGTGAGTAGCTCCTTTACAGGTGTGGGTTTGACGGTGTTCTCCTCCGTTGTCTTCAAGGAGTTGAGATCCCATAGGTCATGCATGAAGTGCACGCTGGTTCCTGTGGCGCCCACCAGCCCGGGTTGAAGTTGTCCCACCAGATTCGGAGGCTGGGATAATTTTGGCCCTCCATGATCCACGACTGAATCGAGTATGCCAAGAGGTGTCATGCGTGCCAAGTTCATGCTAACTTTGTGCATCGGCCACCGGAGCCTCTCCATACTACTAAGTATTATTGTCCCTTTTCAGTCTGGGGGTTGGATGTCATAGGTCCTTACCCGCTGGTGACGGCCCTCCAGTGCCGGTTCATCTTAACCACCACAGATTTCTTTTCAAAGTGGGCAGAGGCAGCCCCGCTCAGGGAATTCAAGGCTGGTTCTATCGCAAACTTCATCAGCTCCAATATTATTCAACGGTTTTTAATACCTCACGCAATCCTCACGGATAACGGAACCAACTTCCGAGCGGCCGAGCTGAAGAGATTGTACACCAGGTACAAAATTTGCTCTAACCACACCTCCCACTATCATGCACAGGCGAATGGATAGATTGAGGCGTTTAACAAAACCCTCTCTAACATTATTCAAAAAATGGTTGGTCAGAACAAGAAAAGATGGCCGGACAAGCTCCCCAACTCCCTCTGGGATTATAGGACAATGACTCGCAATTCCACCCAGGTGACTCCATATTCTCTAGTATACGGAGCTGAGGCCATCCTTCCCATCGAGGTCCAGCTGCCCTCATTTCGCATGGCGGTCTACGACCAGCAAGCACCGGATAGAGTTGTCGAGATCCGTCTAGCTGAATTGGAAGCACTGGACGGATGTAGGCTTCGTGCTTTACATAACTTAGAATGGAATTAGAGCAGGATGGCTCGAGCTTTCGATAAGAAGGTTCGCCTCCGCTCCTTCCTGCAAGGTGACTTGGTGCTGGCTCTTAGAGCGCGGATGATTCCCGGAAGGAAACCACCCAAGATGGAGCCCAAGTGGGAGGGGCCTTTTATTGTCCACAAGGTCTATCCCAATGGCGCGTATTCCCTAGTTACTATGGATGGTGAACGTATCACTCCTCCCACCAACGCCAGGCTCCTCAAGAAGTACTTTGCCAAACCAGCATGGTCCTCCACGACCTTAAACTGCATGGTCCAACATGACCTTAAACGACACTCTACCCTACATCTGGGATCCATGGTCCGAGATCTAATACCTAAAACAAAGATCCTCTTTTGGTTCTACCCTATTGGTCCGATTTCTAAGACCTAAAACTAAGATCCTCTTGGTCCGATCTCTAAGACCTAAAACTAAGATCCATATTTCGTCCAACATGACGTTAAACTGTATTTCAAGAACTACGTATGGCTTGATTCTCATCCTAATGAGATACGTAGGAACGCCCGAACATTTCGTCTTAGTTCCATCCCCAGGAGTAACCAAACTCTTCCCTTTACTTTTGGTCCAAGTTCTAAGACCTGAAAACAAGATCCTCCTGGTCCGATCTCTAAGACCTAAAACAAAGATCCATATTTTGTCCAACATGACGTTAAAATGTATTTCAAGAACTACGTGTGGCTTGATTCCCATCCTTATGGGATACGTAGGACCACCTGAACACCTAGATATCAGGTCCAGCCCCATCTTTTAGGAGATCCCACGATCTCCCGGTTCCCAGGGTGTTTGGCATTACGCCCCCTCTTTTGCCCGGGGATCCGCCATCTTTTGGCCGCTCTCGGACTGAGCCCTCTGACCCTTTCCAATGGTCTGCTGATGTGATCAGGGTACTCTGGTCTAGGACTTGGAGTGCCAGATTCTACATAGGCAAGTTCCATCCACTTGTCATGCTTCGTGTTCCCCTTCATTCGGGCCCCCATCATCCTTCACTCCCAGAGGGACCCCCAAGAACGGTCTGGATACAACGCCCAAGGGATCTCCTACCATGATGGGCCAATTACTCGAGGGTTTTAGACAAAAAATTGATATGAATCCCACATTGCGAACATGGTCAGTGGTTGATGCTCATTTGTTTGTCCCCATGGCTAACACGACAGGATGCTGTGTTGCGAACATGGTCAGTAGTAATCCTCAGTCGTCGCACCGGTTTCCCCGGGCCCTGAATGTTGGTGGCATGGTTCATGTCATGTTCCACCCCACTGTGTCAAGGTGGAATCTCGACACTCCTTGTACTAACCCTCAGTACACCCCCGCACATCATACAGACCGAGCTGCGTCACAGTGTCTCTCGGGGCTCCCATGATCTGAGTGCTAGAGTATGTGCTTGGGTCTCTTATTTACGGGTTGCATGCATCTTGACCCTCATCCCCATGGGGAACGAGGAGTTGCCCAGACATTGCGTTTTGGGCCCAACATAGCTGGGAGCTAGCATCTCCTGCCCCCTGATTGTTGAACCCTCGTAGGCCCCTTTGGCCCGAGGCTCCTCTCTCGAATGGTCCAAACCATATGACCTTAAACTGTGTTGTTGGTCCAAACCATATGACCTTAAACTGTGTTGTTGGTCCAAACCATATGACCTTAAACTGTGTTGTCGGTCCAAACCACATGACCTTAAACTGTGTTGTTGGTCCAAACCACATGACCTTAAACTCTGTTGTTGGTCCAAACCATATGACCTTAAACTGTGTTGTTGGTCCAAACCATATGACCTTAAACTGTGTTGTTGGTCCAAACCATATGAACTTAAATAGTGTTGTTGGTCCAAACCGTACGACCTTAAACTGTGTAGTTGGTCCAAACCGTATGACCTTAAACTGTGTTGTTGGTCCAAATCCTACAACCTTAAACTGTGTTGTCGGTCCAAACCATAGGACCTTAAACTGTGTTGTCGGTCCAAACCATACGACCTTAAACTATGTTGTTGGTTCAAACCATGCGACCTTAAACTGTGTTGCTGGTCCTATCACATGACCATAAACTGTGACATTATCGTCCTTGCCGCAAGATGAAAAACAGCACCGCATTGTGATGACCTCGTTGAAGAGGACATCACGTTGGGTATTGGTCATGTGCCATGCCATTTGTCAACGCCTACCAAGGCTTGATCCTTATGGAGACACCACAGCCTACTACTCTATGTTTGTCGCTTCACAAAAAAAACCCCACTCACCTTAAAGGACAAACAAGATTTATCAAATTCCGCTTCTTTTAGTGAAAGGGCCATGCCCGCACTCCCCTTTTCCCCTGGCACTGGTATCTTACCATGTCACCTTTCAGAACTACGTATGGATTGATTCTCATCCTTATGAGATACGTAGGAGCGCCTGGGGAACTTCCCCGCGAGTTATCCTACCTTCGTGTTCGGTCCCTCGACTCGAGCATTTCCCCGGAGAGCATATTGTAAGTAGGGCTTAGATCCTCATTCACGTAGGGATTTGTAACTGCCTTTCCATGTGTCTGTTTCTCCCCTTTCCCACTCATGGTCCGAGCTCTAAGACCTAAAACTAAGATCCTCTCGGTCTGAGATCTAAGACCTAAAACTAAGATCCTCGCGGTCCGAGCTCTATGACCTAAAACTAAGATCCTCTCGGTCCGAGATCTAAGACCTAAAACTAAGATCCTCACGGTCCGAGCTCTAAGACCTAAAACTAAGATCCTCTCGGTCCGAGCTCTAAGACCTAAAACTAAGATCCTCATGGTCCGAGCTCTAAGACCTAAAATTGGGATCCATATCTCGTCCCGCATGATGTTAAACTGTATTTCATCCTGCATGACGTTAAACTGTATTTAGTCCAACATGACGTTAAACTGTATTCCGTCCCGGATGACGTTAAACTATATTCCGTCCCGCATGACGTTAAACTGTATTTCGTCCAACATGACATTAAACTATACATCAAGAACTCCGTGTTGCTTGATTCTCATCCTAAAGAGATACGTAGGACCGCCCAGACATTTCATCTTGGGTCCAGCCCCTGGGATTACTAAACCCCATCCTTCTTGTCGGCCCCTCGGCCCGACTTCATGGGAAGTGGTGTAATCAGGACATCTACCCCGAGCAGGTTCAAGATGGCCCATGGTAATAATGGGAAGCGGCAGTTCTCTTTCCAAAGAGGTCCTGCCTGGAAATTGGGACAACCCGTGATCAGGTCGGTATGTCGGCCTAATGCGCCTTCGCCATGGTGGAGAAAATTAGGGAGTTTTACACTCTGTTAGAACAAACCACCACTCCACCTTCCACGCTTTGTGTCCTCCCTCATTCAGATCCTCATTTCCTTTCATGTTTGATGGGACCCCCTAACAGTATGGATGCTCGACCTAGGGTCTGCCTACTATCCTAGGCTAACGTTCCGAAGGACTGGTCATGTTTGACGGGACCCCCTAACAGTATGGATGCTCGACCTATGGTCCGCCTACTGTCCTAGGCCAACGTTCTGGAGGACTGGTCATGTTTTATGGGACCCCCTAACAGTATGGATGACAGACCTATGGTCCGCCTATTGTCCTGGGCCAACATTCCAGAAAACTGACCGATGATATTTGAGTTAGGCCCCGTGTTGCGAACATGGTCAGCGGTCAGCCCTCATTTATTGCCCCCCATTCTAGGCCAACATGATGTGGATGCTGTGTTTCCGCCACGATTGACAGTTATCCTCCATGGTTGCACCCCATTGGGTTCCGAATTTGGGTAGCGTGATTCACCCTTCCTCTCCATCCCCCTGTGTTTGGATGGATTTCAATTCATTTGGCATCACCCCGCTTGTGTGTTAGAGAACATTGAGAAGTCGACACATCAATTGGCCCGAGGTCTCCTCAGAAGTCCAGACCCAATTTCGGACACCTGAAGCTTGGCCAATGCCCCACAGTTGAACGAAATGATGGTACGAACATCTTCTACTTCCTGCGTTGGGCACGACTCACAGGAGCCTAGGGATGAGTTGTTATTCGTTTTGAAACTATGGTTGAGAGAATTAAACCAAGGGTACAAATGAGTGTATTTGGCCACATATTGGATTGAGACGATGAGTAGTATAAGAAGAGAGTTCATGAGATGGCAAAAACAAAGCCCTTAAGGATCAGCGTGCTGAAGCGATCTTTCCAGCGCTGATACCCTTTGGCTGGTAGCCTCCAGGACCGCGTATCGCTCTTTGAAGACCCTCTCCTCATCAGCCACCATAGAGCGCAGCTCGCCAGCCCTATCTTGTGCCTACGCCCGCTCTGTTTGATGTACGGTCTTCTGGTGACTCCCCTCCACCAGTTGTTCCTGCCCATCAGCCAGCTGGGCCGTCAGTTGCTCCAGGAGCTCAGAGCATGTCGCGATGAAAGCCTCCTTATCTGCCGCCTTCCCTTCGAGGTGCCGGAATTCCTGCTCCTCCCTAAGCAGTGCTTGAGTGCTCGCCGATCCTTCCTGGCACTGGGAAATGTCGGTGCGCCGGCTGCTCTCGCGTATCTTCTCGGCCATGTAATCACGGACCGTCAGATGAAGACGCTGAGTGTCATCCCCTCTGGTGCACATGAAGCGCAGCAAGGTCTGAAGTGATCCCATCCGCCTCAAACAATCTGACTGGGGCTTCCTGAGGAAGTGCTGGATACACTTCCACCCTTTTCTTCGTGTCATCCATCTCTCCTCGGCTGCCTCTGAGTCTGAGTCATCAATCTCCTCAGGGTCAGCGGGTCGGTATATGGGGAAGGCCACCAGTAGATCCACAACAGGATCCGCCACAAGGATGTCTTCGTGAGGAATAGAATCCTCGACGTCCGGGCGACCTTCTTCTCTCGCCCCAGCAGCAATTATGCCTCATACCAGCTTCCGACCTTGTCTCAGGAACAACGCCATTGATATCCGCCACCCCCTGTTCATCAATTGTCGGGGCCGACTCAGTGTAAAGAGCATGTTCCGAACGAGGTGGTATGTCCGTCGCTGGTCCACTCGCGGTTGGCCCGGGCTCCGTAGCCTGACGTGTCTCCAGTGTTGAGATCACTGCGCAAGGAATACGCTGGTCAGACGGGAGCTTTTTCCACCAAGATCCAGTAGTGAAGCATGAGACTTACAGGAATCCAGAGCGTCGGTCCCCAGTGTTTCGGCTGCTACAGGAGTCGCCGTAAGGGGAGACCCCTATGTGCTTGTTAATTCAATGATGGGTGTCAGATCCCTATCATGTCCCACTGGTTCCTCTCCTCCCTCCTCTTGTGGGGACGCCCATCTAATGCTCAACTGCTCCTGAGTAGGATGGGGAAGTGAGTTAGAAGTTGGAAATGAGAATGGATGAATGAGGGAAATTAATGAAGACAGAGACAAACCTCGAGAATCTCAGTTATGTCGAGATCAGAGTCAGCAATATCGCCGCTCTCTCGGAGACTCCCTTGGTAGGTCGCCACTTGTGACCCCTCACCTTCGTGCTCCTCTTCTTCAGCTTCTCCATCGCCTTCGTCCTCTCCGGTTTCCTCCTCCCCTCCGGCTCCTCGTCACTGTCGCCTTCTCCTGGCGGCATCGCTTCCGGATCATGCTCTTGGCCGAGCATCACTTTCACTAGGAAAGTTGGCTCTGCACGCCATCCCCGTTGGCGTGCGTATGCATCCATGACCATCAGATAAGCATGTTGCCGATGGAATTTTACTCTTTCAGTAATTAGAACAAGCCCGACCTCTGGAAGTTGGATCTCGTTTTGCATTATCTTCTTCCAGATGGCTTAGATGCTCAGCGATTGCCATAGGGTCATCCAGGCCGACCACAGTGCCGGGAGAATTGCGTCTTGGGAAGGTTCGAGCAGATATCTTATCTGCTTCCCGGGTAGTTCCCTGGCCGCCTCATGTGACCCCCCTGCGGGTAACAAGGACGTGGCAGCACCATGTGATGTTCCCACTACCAAAGTCCCGGCCTGCGCAGGCCTCGCTGCCTGACGCGTCCTTGGTTCCCCCCTTCCGATGACACCGTTCTTTCTTTCCCGTCGCCCGGTTTCCGTGCGAGTAACCTCGAGTTGCCGGATGCGATTGCGCAATAGCCCCTCAGGGTACGCAATGGTCCAGTGTTCAGCGTATTTGGTTGCTAGGCCGACATCGACCCCGGTGGGAGGAAGAGTAACGACGTCGCTAGAATCGAAAGTGGTAAACATCAACCACATCTAGCGCAGGACGCATGGATTCTTCTCCTGCCAGACTGCCGTGAATACCTTCTTCGACATTCATTGGAGGCACCCGAACTGCCTGGCGAATTGGGATGGCACGTAAGGCTTGCAGATCATCTTTCTGTCGATCTGAGCCACGAGCACCCCGCCCCGAATGCTCTGGAAGTATTCCTGTTATTCCATAGAGCCTCGCCCGTTTTCCACCAGCTGGCCGACTGGGGTGGGGAATGGGATGAAGTTAAAGTTGGCATGGTTGCCGATGCGGATCCTTACGCCCTCTTCATTGAGCATCACCGGCGCCACCCCTGCGATGTATAGCAAGGACGGTCGCAGACCGTTGCCCGGAGGACAGACGACGTTTGGGAAAGTATACCCGCCGAGATGAGCCGCCACCCAGCCATGAAGATCTGGAAGGGGCCACATACTCTCCGAGGCGACCCCCCTCGTGAGATGTGCCCCAGGATGGTATACAGCTTGGCCAGTACGGGGACGCCCAAGTTGAACCGTTTGTTGGCGGCCATGGAGCTCGTCATCACCAAAGTTGCTGGACGGACGCCCATCCTCGCGTCCCGCACCGGAAGGAGCCACCCGCTCAGGAAGGCGATAAGGAACCTGGCATACCGAACGTTCGGGTCTCGGGCCTCGATGACGCGATAACCCCATGATTGGTATTGCCCTACCTCCAGGGTCCTCCAGTATGACCCATCCTTGCTCCTCTGAGCCACGGTTGGGCACCGTTTTCCCCGTCCCGACATCTTAACGGCCGGATCCTTCTCAAGGAACAGGCTGAACCAGCCCTTGTAGGCGATGTCCTTCAAGATTTCCTTGACCCCCAGCCTCTCTTTGGCCAGCTGCAGCAGGTGCCACGTCAGCATAGGCGTCCGCGACCTGTCTCCCCAGGTGTTCTCTGGAGGAAAGAACTCGTCGTATTGGTAACCCTCCAGTGGGATGCCTCCGATGCAGTGAACATCCCAGAGACTGATGCCGACTTCCCCATGATGAAGGTAGAACGTGTTGGTGTCAGGAGACCACCGGGTGAATAGCTCCGGTCCGATTTCAGGCTGGTGTTGGAAGTGGAACTGCGATGTCCATACCGCCTCGAACAGGCCGATATACCGTAGTTCGTCCCCGAATTGGTCACAGGTATGGCGAACCCAGAATGCCCAGGCCCATTTGCTGGTGAAGTTTCCCCCGGACTGCAGGTCCCAATCCTTTAGCCAGCCCTTCGTGTCATCCGTGATGCTCTAACAGAACGTGCTCGCGTAGAGGGCCGAAGAATCCTCTGCCACCGGCTCTTCCCCGGTAATGGTCCTAGTCCTCGGGTTCAAGACATATACGTCCATATGTCTAGTTTCCCTAGCAGGATGAGCGTTGTTGGTGTTGTTGTAGAGAGGAAGTTCGTCCTCCCGATCCACCCAAGACCGTGACGTGTCCACTTCGAAGCCCGACAGTGGAACCTTCTCCAGGATGCCAAAATTCCAGAGTGGGAGGTTGTCTGACAAGGGATATGTCTTCTAGGCCGGAGTCAGCAGATTGAACAAGGTCAGATTGTTGGAGACAATCACCTTGGCGCCATAAACCTCCCTGTTTGACTCCGTTTCTGTCCTACGGGCAGCGGATTCCCCCTCATCAACTCGGTTTGCAGCCATCTCGAATCTTTCGGTAGTTGGGAAAAATCATGATGTTGGGCGCGGAATCGGTGAGTTATGTGCGAAATCTGAATGAGTTGTGCGAAATCTTGGAGATGAGCACGCAATCGGCACGCGAAACGTGGAAAAGCCCGAACATGCATGAAATGACGACCGAATTTCGGATGGAATTCCGCGCTGCGAGAGCGTTACTACGCGCAGCCGTGGAAGCGATTACGTGCACGAGAGAGATGAGCTAATCACGTGGAAAAAAGTGGAAGTACGGATTTGGGACCCAGCGCCCCTTTTTATAGGCGAGGCCAGGGTTCCACGCCACGCAGAAAGAGGATTCCGCGCGTGTTTGTATGTTTTGCGCGCCCCATCGGGATTTTGCGAGCAACTTGACCAGGGGACTTAGTATATCGGCGTTTCCCTTGGAATCCGATCGTTGAGACATCTCGCCGATCAAATTCCAAGGGGGGGGGGGGAATTTGTTTACGCCAAAAAAAAGACTGTAACTCTCGGAGGAAGTTTCGAAATGACGCAGTGAAGTCATATTCGGAATTAGAGGCCCGATCCGGAGGCCTGGGATGTGGTGTGCAAAATAAAGGAGGATCCACGCGAAAAATTGTTCTTCGCGCGTAGTATCACCGAGTTTAGCAAAATTGAGTCGATGAGGCGCGCAATATTTGCGCGCCCCGATTCTGCGCGGCGATTTTTTGCGCGCCGGCTGCGCTCGGCATGAAGAATTTCGTGCGTCGCCCGGATTCCGCGCCGGAGGTTTCCTATAAATTGAAGGTGACCCCGAATGGTTCGAGTGTTGAGGAATCCGAAGCGACTCCCGTGCGCGCAATTCGGCTCCCCCCGCACGCAAGATGACTTCCAGGTAACCCCTCATTTCACGCAACCTTGCCCCGAAGTTCACCTTTGCGCGCAACTCCACCGGCTTCAGTGAATTTTCCCCCTCCCTAGGGTTCCAGCCTTGCGCGCAATCCGTGTCTCATGCGCGCAATACCCTACAGTGCGCACAAAACCCTGCGCGTAGTTCCCTCTCCGTGCGCAATTCCCTTGCTCCAATTGCGCGCCGTCTCGGTGTTTTGCGCGCTAGCATTCCCTTTTGCGCACAAAGCCCAGGACCCCTCACCTTGACGCCCCTTGGCTGCCCCCTGCACCGGCACCTGATGTCTCCTCTGCCGGGCATACGCGCCATGCGTTGTTTTCCCGTACGGCCTTCCAGGCTCGTGCGAAGTAACCTCAAGGTCCCTTGGGTCGTGTTTCCCGTTGGGTTACTTTTCCTTATTCTTCTCCGCATAGGCACGCTAACGGCTGTTGCTTCTTTTCATAGCCACGCTAATGTGGACCCCCGGTGGTTTTCCATGCGGCCCCCTTCACTATGGCCTTGCTGATGCCTTCCCTCCCACAAGGGGTAGAGGGCTGTAACACCCCAAGATTTTATGAAAAATATTCTTTTTTAATTTCATTAATGTCTTGTGTTGTACGCTACACCAAAAGGATCTTGCACAACACACATCCTTGACTTGCCTTGCATTACACGCAATCGTGACCTTCCTTGATAGCGTGTGTAGTACGCAATACCGAGTTTCACTAAACAACGATATGCTATTAAAATATTATTAAAACTAGCCGTTATGAATAGTAATAACCACTTTTTGAAATTTTGTAAATTTTATTTTTCAAAATGGAATTCATTTTTGGATTAATAATATCGAAATTAGCTTAGGGTGAAATTTTGGTACTTTTCGGATAAATTTCATTTTCTGATGAATAGTGAAAATTACTAAATTTTAATTAAAAACAACTTTTTTAATCGAAATAATTAATAGTGATAAATTATTAATTTGAGTGGTTTTAAAGTATATTTAGAATATATTTTTACAATTTAATACCATGTTGATCATTGGATGTAATTTCACATTTAAACCAGTTATAAACAAGTGTCAATCTTTTGATAGTTATTATCTCTTAAGAACACGCTATTTGTTTTGACGAAGGGAATTAATTTTTAAATTAATTAATGCAACTGATATGTTTTGAATTTGGTAAAATAGAAATCATTTTTGATTTCATAATATCAAATATAGCTTAGGCCTAATTTTTGGTATTTTTATGGAAACTTTCATTTTTTGATGAATAGTGAAACCACTAAGTGGTAGTAAAAAAAATGAATTTTTCATAAAACTTAATTTTACCGCTTCTGTGTGTGGAATTTCAAAAATCCGAGAGGCACGGTTGATGTCAGTATGTAAAATGTGGTTCAATGAGATGAAAATAATTTTTGGTGAATAGTAACTTTTTACTTTTGTTTACCACGGTTAAAAATAAATAGTGTAATTAAGGGTAAAAATGATATTATTATTACCCTAAAACATGTCCTAATTCTATTGGATAAGTGTAATTCGACCAAAAACAACCTTAGGAATAAAATATGATCATTTAGGCCCACTTGGATTAGATTAGGACATTTATTATTAATTTATTTAAAAAAGGGTTAAAATAGTTAAAATCATAGTTTAATAAGTAAATCAATTTTAATATAGGGTTATACATAAGATAAATTCGACTATAAATACTAATTAGAAATATAAAAAGCTTTCCTACATAATGGCATTTTATTTGTAATTTTTAGACATTAAATAATTTAATTTATTTATGACACAAAGATGATACAGTAATTATCTTATTAATTAAATATTGACATAATTGATGTTATAAATACTCAAATAAATGTAATTTGAGACTTTTTATTAATTACACTAATTTTATAGGTTAATATGACATGTTAGTATTGATATAATTAACGTTTTTCTAACTAATCATTCTGTTATGATTTTCACAAAAATCAATTACTAAATAGTTTCAAAATTGACATAAAATAGTTTTTAAAACAAATATTATATTATTAATTGTTATTTTATTCCAAAAAATCTAAGGTTCGGCCAAATGACTTAAATAAGGATATATATATTAATAATAAACAACTTGGGGTTCGTTTGGCTTGGTATAGTATGTTTATTAACCATATAGTGTAAGAAAACAAGAAGACACGGTAAAAGTAAAATTATCTAACTTAAAGTTAAATATAAATGATAAGGTTAAAATAGGAACCTAAACTTATCTAAATTCTATTGGATGAGATTATTTCGACCCATACCCACCTTAGTTTTGAAATAAATCAATTTGGAGCTATTTAAAACCGATTTTGGCTTTATAATAAAATAATATTTTTTGTTATTCCAAAGGTGCCCCTCTCCTCCCTTATAAAAAGGCACCCCCTCCCTCTCTTCCTCACACCACTTTGAGCCTTGAAGCTCGTCCAAACTCTGTAAAATTCTCTTATCCACTTCCCTAGAAACATCCTAGAGGTTCTGGTCTTCCTCAAAGACCAATTTTAGTGACCTAAGAGGAGGTCTCAAAGAGGCGCTTCAAAGAAGAGGTAATTTCCGTTACCGATTCTTTCACCTTTATTTCTTCTTCCACCTCTTCTTCCTAGGTTGTTTCATTATGAAGTAATAACATCAGTATCAATAATATACTGATATGTTATTATAAGTATGAAACAACCCTATTTCACCATCTATCCATCCTACGGAAAACGAAATCACCGCGCGTGCGTACGTACGGAATACCATCTCCACGCCGTGGTGCAATCTATTTTCCACCACCACCTTACTTGGATGGGTATAATGGTGTAAATAATAACTATATATGATTATTTTAAAGTTATGAAATAGTATACATACACTCCAATAATGTTCCACGATCATGAGAATGATATCATCGCTCGTGCGTACGTACGGACTACCGTCTCCACGACGCGATGAGATTCATTCTCCACGTTAACCATTCATTAATGATTATGAATTATATATAATAAGTAATCATGAAATATATGACATAATAATGATACTGGATTTATGTGTATATATATATGTATGTCATCTACTTAATTCCATTCAACTCAATAAGGAAACGAAAACAGCATTCATGCGTACGTACGGCCTACTGTCTCCATGGATGGTGTATTTCTTTCCATTTACTGATTTATTATATATATGTATATTATGAATATATATTATATATAAATCATGTTTTATATTCTGGAATTATGTAATTATGATCTAAGTAATCATATGAATAATTACAAGTCAAAACACGGACGACAAATGAAACAATTTTACCCAAAACACTCTTTACCATGGAATTTACAAAAGAACGGGTAATATAAAGTCAAAAGTGAACCATATATGATATCATAACAATGAGTATTATTCTGGAATAAGTCAATGAAATTATTTAAATCATTATACAGGAGGTTCGGACACTTACGAAGCAAATCGGACCTAAGGTAAGGGAAATATCACAATCTCATTTTCATCCGAGATTGTTTATACTTTGGAATTTACTAGGGTGTATTTTATCATCCACATCCATGTTTCCTCAATATATAATATTTATATCCTTATACAATAGTTTATATCCAATTTTACCCTTCGGTGAGTTTTTAGTAAAAGATATGAAAGGAATCTTTTGTCATTTTTCGTACGAGGTACTTTTTGACTTTTCCGACAAAAGTACGAAAAGAATTATTTCTTTTAACTTATACGGAATGAATGTATTTTTAAAACATTATTTCAAAGAAGCTTCCTCCACAAGTTTTCAAGTTTATTTTTAATCACCTTCTTTTAGTTTATAATTGAATGACATGTTAAGAAAGGAAAAGTGTTTTTGAAGTAGAAAGGATATTTTCCTCAAGAATGGAGTTCAAATGTTTTATCAAAATTACTTTTCATCTATGATAATATATTGTTCTGTTTCTATCCCTATTATTACATTGATTTTATTATTTTGTGATGGAATTATTTTTATGAATTCCTTTATCTTATATGAATTGTTTTATGATGTCATGTTGTTTAAGAATCCCATTATTATTACATGGGTTATGCAATGATGTATGATTTTTGATTTTGTGGAACACATAAGAATGGTATCATTATGAGATGGGTGGGACCTATATCTCCCTCCAATGCATTAGGTCAATATTTTATATCTCATGAGATAGACATGGCTGGAACGGTAGGTTATACCGGTTCAGTGAAACAGGACTGAAACGGGGAGCGAACTCGGTTCAGAAATGGACTTTGTCCACTAAGATAGTCTTGGAAATGAGTTTTGATTAATAAGAAATGATTCTATATGATTATGTGTGTATTCCACAAAGTTTCATGTTTTATGTTATGATTATTGGGATTACATTTCACTGCTATGATTTATCCCATGTTATGTAATTATGATCTCTTTTGCAGGTTAAGATTTCCAAAAGTTATGTTCTCATGTATATGATGTGATTGATATTTCTTTTCTTTACACTTACTGAGCATTTGAGCTCACCCTTTTATGTTTTCTTTTCCCCATGATATAAAGAAAGGTTTTAGGTAAAAAAAATAATATCTTTAAGGGAGATGTTGAAGATCTTTCACCACGATTAGAATATTATATTCCGAGTTTCCAAAGACACTAAACTATTACGGTCCTTGTGTGTGTGTTTTTGTTATGTACTAAGTATTCCGCAAAAGTAATGTAATGTCCATGTACGTCAGGCTTTGGGTCTCTACAGTTGGTATCAGAGGAAAGGTTTAGTATCCTTTGGAGACTAGGATGCGAAAACTTTAGTGAGATCCCTAGAGATATTTCTTAGGTATGTCTAGGGATGTCCCTAAGGATAAGTATACGTATAAGATATAGTCCTAGAACTACGGTAACGATCTTATAATTTAATCTAATATGTTAGATATTGAAGTTACTCCCCCTTTATTATATTGTTTTCCCTAGAGTTATTTTTACCTCTCACACTATTCTTTTTGGGTTTTAGATGATGGCTGGAACCCGAAGGAGCTGTGTTGATCAATGTAATGGACAATGAAATGATTGTCCTCCAGAACAAACAAATGTTATGGGAGATGGAGTGCAAAATCTTATTGCTATACTTACACAAGATATGAATCATTCTGGACATCCAAATGACCAGAGAAGAGAACAATATTCTATTGAGTCCTTCATGAGGCAACATCCACCTTCTTTCAGTGGGTCTTCTGATCCACTTGTTGCTGAACAATGGATCAGTACCACTGAAAAGATATTTTTAGTTCATCAATGTTCTGAACATGATAAATTCATCTTAGAAGTATATCGTTTGGAAGGTGAAGCTGATCAATGGTGGAATCTTATCAAGAATAAGAGGCAAAGAGATGAAATTGATTCCATAGAATGGGACGAGTTCAAGAACTTATTTTTCAATAAGTACTTCCCTCATATTCTTAGAACAATGATGGAGAAGGAGTTTCTTGAACTAAAGAAAAAGGATGATGAATCTGTTGGTATATATGAAGCGAATTTTACAAGGCTTGCAAGGTATGCATCTGGATTTATCATCTAACCTGAAAGTAAAGTTGATCGATTCTTTAGTGGCTTAAAACCAAATCTTCGAAGGGAATTAGCTATAAGAGACTTCAGTAGCTATGAAGAAATTGTGCATTGTGCTATCAAGGTAGAAATGGAAGTTAGTGTTACTTATCCATCTCATAGTTTTCAAAAGAAACGAAAGATGGAGTTCAAGGAGAAATCTCAGAATAATGGTGAAAAGAACATGAATGTTTCATTATGCTCAAAGTGTGGAAGGAAGCATGGTGGAGATTGTCTTAAAGGGACAAGTAAATGTTTCAAATGTGGAAAGGAAAGTCATCATTCATTTTAATGCTGCAATGATGAGAGGAAGATGTATAATGATGCAAACAAAGGAATGGATACACAGAATGAACCTACTACACTTCAATGCTTCGAGTGCAAGGAAATGGGGCATTATGCTAATAAATGCCATAATCCAAGGGTTAGTGATGATCGACATGAACAACCACTTAAGGCAAAGGACAAAGGGAAGTCACATGCGATCATCATTGGCGATGTTGAATATGATAACGATGTGGTGGAATGATTAAGTGTTTATGTAATGGGATTCCAAAATAATGTTGTATATAGTATCGTGGAATATTGGAATATTTATTTATTGGTCTATTGTGGTTTTCAATAATTTTATGGTACCGGTATCCATGGAAAGTGATTGAGATATTTTTGAAAAAAAAAAGATAATATGCGCATAATGAAGGGAAAACGAGAAAATGAAATGTTTGACAGTATTCATGAGCTCATGATTCATATAATGACTAAGTGATATCATGGTTTGAGTATAAAGAATTTTGAGGATTTTGGTATGTGGAAAGTGTTAACTTTTAACTGCATTCATGTTTTCACTAAGGTGCAATGGGTATTTATTCTTCAAGAGAATACATGATTATGGTATTCACATGTTTGTAATTTTACCAACAAGATATATCTTATGATATATGGGGGATAAATGACGTCATTCACATGATTGTTATGTTACATTTCAAGTAATCATTTTCTTTATACTATGAGCTTGGACCGAGGTATTCTAGATAAACCTAATGATTGGAATGGATTATGTTGGAAATAAGTTAGTATTATTTAAGAATAGAAATTTTTTTCGATATTATTGATGGGATGTTATAGTAATATAGATTTAGAAAAAGGACAACCTGCAGGACGAGCGACAACCCATCACATCGGACAAGGCTGTGGGAATCGAACCCACAATCGAAGTCCGACTGGCCTTTATCGCCTACCACTGGCCTACAGGAAGTCCCTGTTTAGTAGAAACTAGTTTTATTATATTAATCAGTATGATATATGAAGTATAATTCCATTTTAGGAACCACATATTATCAATCTCACTATAGATGGACTTATGTATTTTTTAACTTTTCTAACCTTTTTTTTGAGACAGATGGAATGACCCATCATTATATCACATGATCTGTTAACACATCACGAATGAAAAATTCAACTTCATTTCTTTAAGAGATGAAGTGGAAGTTGTCTAAAGATAGACCAACAGTGAGACTATACCGAAATCAAGAAAGTATTTCTTCTAATTCCAATTTCATCAACTTTAGGGAAACGACCTTGATAACCAAAAATGTTGTCCTAGTGCTCTTATATCTGATGAATCGAATGGTACCTTATATCATCACAAATTTATGGATTTGTGATTTCTGGATTTTCCATAGCCATGTTCTCTACCACTCTCCATCAGAACATGATGGTTAGATTTCTCTTCCATATCCATATTTTCACCTATGTGGAAACCCAATGATTAGTTTATTTGGGTAACCGTTACGTTTTATACTTTTGTTTTTAAAGATTGGTTTTGGTATTCCTTTTTACGATGTGGGTTTCTATTAAAGAAACTTTTGAGTTGTAAACCATTTATAACCCCGACGAATTTTGAGGGTGAAATTCATTTTAAGGGGGTAGAATGTAGCACCCCACGATTTTATGAAAAATATTCTTTTTAATTTCATTAATGTCTTGTGTTGTACGCTACACCAAAAAGAGCTTTCACAACACGCATTCTTGACTTGCCTTGTATTACACGCAATCACGACCTTCCCCGATAGCGTGTGTAGTACGCAATACCGAGTTTCACTAAACAACAATATGCTATTAAAATATTATTAAAACTAGCCGTTATGAATAGTAATAACCACTTTTTAAAATTTTGTAAATTTTATTTTTCAAAATGGACTTCATTTTTAGATTTGGAATATCGAAATTAGCTTAGGGTGAAATTTTTTTACTTTTTGGATAAATTTCATTTTCTGATGAATAGTGAAAATTACTAAATTTTTATTAAAAACAACTTTTTAAATTGAAATAATTAATAGTGATAAATTATTAATTTGAGTGGTTTTAAAGTATATTTATAATATATTTTTATAATTTAATACAATGTTGGTCATTGGAAGTAATTTCACATTTAAACCAGTTATAAACAAGTTGCAATCATTTGATAGTTATTATCTCTTAAAAACACGCTATTTGTTTTGACGACGGGAATTAATTTTTAAATTAATTAATGCAACTGATATGTTTTGAATTTGGTAAAATAGTCATCATTTTTGAGTTCATAATATCAAATATAGCTTAGGCCTAATTTTAGGTATTTTTCTGGAAACTTTCATTTTTTGATGAATAGTGAAACCACTAAGTGGTAGTAAAAAAATGATTTTTTCATAAAACTTAATTTTACCGCTTCTGTGAGTGGAATTTCAAAAATCTGAGAGACATGGTTGATTTCAGTAAGTAAAATGTGGTTCAATGAGATGAAAATATTTTTTGGTGAATAATAACTTTTAACTTTTTTTACCACGGTTAAAAGTAAATAGGGTAAGTAAGGGTAAAAATGATATTATTATTACCCTAACACATGTCCTAATTCTATTGGATAAGTGTAATTCGACCAAAAACAACCTTAGGAATAAAATATGATCATTTAGGCCCACTTGGATTAGATTAGGACATTTATTATTAATTTATTTAAAGTAGGGTTAAAATAGTTAAAATCAATGTTTAATAAGTAAATCATTTTTAATATAGGGTTATACATAAGATTAATTCGACTATAAATACTAATTAGAAATCTAAAAGGATTTCCTACATAATGGTTGTTTATTTGTAATTTTTAGACATTTAATAATTTAATTTATTTATGACACCAAGATGATGAAGTAATTATCTTATTAATGAAATAATGACATAATTGATGTTATAAATACCCAAATAAATGTAATTTGAGACTTTTTATGAATTAAACTAATTTTATAGGTTAATATGACATGTTAGTATTGATATAATTAACTTTTTTCGAACTAATCATTCTGTTATGATTTTCTAAAAAATCAATTACTTAATAGTGTCAAAATTGACATAAAATAGTTTTTAAAACAAATATTATATTATTAATTGTCATTTTATTCCTAAAAATATAAGGTTCGGACCAATGACTTAGATAAGGATATATATATTAATAATAAACAACTTGGGGTTCTTTTGGCCTGATATAGTAAGTTCATTAACCTTATAGTGTAAGAAAATAAGAAGACACAGTAAAAGTAAAATTATCTAACTTAAAGTTAAATATAAATGATAAGGTTAAAATAGGAACCTATAGTTGTCTAAATTCTATTAGATGAGAGGATATCTACCCATCCCCACCTTAGCTTCGAAATAAATCAATTTTGAGCTATTTAAAACCGAATTTGGCTTTATAATAAAATAATATTTTTAGTTATTCCAAAGGTGCCCCTCTCCTCCGTTATAAAAATGCACCCCCTCCCTCTCTTCCTCACACAACTTTGAGCCTTAAATCTCGGCCAACCTCTATCAAATTCTCTTCTCCACTTCCCTAGAAACATCCTAGAGGTTCTGGTCATCCTCAAAGACCAATTTTAGTGCCCTAAGAGGAGGTCTCAAAGAGGAGCTTCGAAGCAGAGGTAATTTCCGTTACCGATTCTTTCACCTTTATTTCTTCTTCCACTTATTCTTCTTAGGTTGTTTCAATATTAAGTAGTAACATAAGTATCAATCACATACTGATATGTTATTATAAGTACGAAACAACCCTATTTAACCATCTATCCATCCTACGGAAAACAAAATCACCGTGCGTGCGTACGTACAGAATACCGTCTCCACGCCGTGGTGCAATCTATTTTCCACCACCACCTTACTTGGATGGGTATAATGGTGTAAATAATAACTATATATGATTATTTTAAAGTTCTTAAATAGTATACAGACACTCCAATACAGTTCCATGATCATGAGAACAATATCATCGCTCGTGCGTACGTACAGACTACAGTCTCCACGACGCGATGAGATTCATTCTCCACGTTAACCATTCATGAATGATTTTAAAGTATATATAATTAGTAATCATGAAATATATGACATAATAATGATACTGGATTTATGTGTATATATATATTTATTTCATCTACTTAATTCCATTCAACTCAATGTGGAAACGAAAACAACATTCATGCATACGTACGGCCTACCGTCTCCATGAACGGTGTATTTATTTCCATTTACTGATTTATTATATATATGTATATTATGAATATATATTATATATAAATCATGTTTTATATTTTGGAATTAAGTAATTACGATCTATGTAATCATATGAATAATTATAAGTCAAAACACGGACGACAAATGAAACTATTTTACCCAAAACACTCTTTACCATGGAATTTACAAAAGAACGGGTAATATAAAGTCATAAGTGAATCATATATGATATCATAACAATGAGTATGATTCTGGAATAAGTCAATGACATTATTTAAATCATTATACAGGAGGTTTGGACACTTACGAAGCAAATCAGACCTAAGGTAAGGGAAATATCACAATCTCATTTTTATCCGAGATTGTTTATACTTTGGAATTTACTGGGGTGTATTTTATCATCCACATCAATGTTTCCTCAATATATAATATTTTTATCCTTATAAAATATTATATATCCAATTTTACCCTTCGGTGAGTTTTTAGTAAAATATATGAAAGGAATATTTTGTCATTTTTCGTACGAGGTACTTTTTGACTTTTCTGACAAAAGTACGAAAAGAATGTTTTCTTTTAACTTATACGGCATGAATGGATTTTTAAAACATTATTTTAAAGAAGCTTCCCTTAAAAGTTTTCAAGTTTATTTTTAATCAACTTCTTTTAGTTTAGAATTGAATGACATGTTATGAAAGGAAAAGTGTTTTTGAAGTAGAAAGGATATTTTCCTCAAGAATGGAGTTCAAGTGTTTTATCAAAATTATTTTCCATCTAAGATAATATAGGGTTATGTTTCTATCCCTATTATTACATTGATTTGATTATGTTGTGATGAAATTATTTTTATGAATTTCTTTATCTTATATTAATTGTTTTATGATGTCATGTTGTTTAATAATCCCATTTTTATTACATGGGTTATGCAATGATGTATGATTTTTGATTTTGTGGAACACATAAGAATGGTATCATTATGAGATGGGTGGGACCTATATCTCTCTCCAATGCATTGGGTAAATATTTTATATCTCATGAGATAGACATGGCTAGAATGGTAGGTTATACCGGTTCAGTGAAGCAGGACTGAAACGGGGAGCGCACTCGGTTCAGAAATGGACTTTGTCCACTAAGATAGTCTTGGAAATGAGTCTTGACTAATAAGAAATGATTCTCTATGATTATGTGTGTATGCCACAAAGTTTCATGTTTTAAGTTATGATTATTGGGATTACATTTCACTGCTATGATTTATCCCATGTTGTGTAATTATGATCTCTTTTGCAGGTTAAGATTTCCAAAAGTTGTGTTCTCATGTATATGATGTGATTGATATTTCTTTTGTTTAACCTTATTGAGCATTTGAGCTCACCCTTTTATGTTTTCTTTTCCCCAGGATATAAAGAATGGTTTTAGGTAAAAAAAGAAGATCTTTATGGGGGATCTTGAAGATCTTTCACCACGATTAGAATATTATATTATGAGTTTCCAAAGACACTAAACTATTACGGTCCTTATGTGTGTGTTTTTGTTATGTACTAAGTATTCCGCAAAAGTAATGTAATGTCCATGTACGTCCCGCTTCGGGTCTCTACAGTTGGTATCAGAGGAAAGTTTTAGTCATCCTTTGGAGACTAGGATGCGAAAACGTTAGTGAGATCCCTAGAGATATTTCTAAGGTATGTCTAGGGATGTCCCTAAGGATAAGTATACGTATAGGATATAGTCCTAGAACTATGGTAACGATCTTAGAATTTAACCTAAGATGTTAGATATTGAAGGTACTGCCCCTTTATTATATTATTTTCCCTAGCATGATTTTTACCTCTCACACTATTCTTTTTGGGTTTTAGACGATGGCTGGAACCCGAAGGAACCGTGTTGATCAATGTAATGGACAATGCAATGATTGTCCTCTAGAACAAACAAATGTTATGGGAGATGGAGTGAAAAATATTATTTCTATACTTACACAAGATATGAATCATTCTGGACTTCCAAATGAGCAGAGAAGGGAACAATATTCTATTAAGTCCTTCATGAGGCAACGCCTACCTTCTTTTAGTGGGTCTTCTGATCCACTTTTTGCTGAACAATGGATCAGTACCACTGAAAAGATATTTTCAGTTCTTCAATGTTCTGAACATGATAAAGTCATATTAGAAGTATATCATTTGGAAGGTGAAGCTAATCAATGGTGGAATCTTATAAAGAATACGAGGCAAAGAGATGAAATTGATTCCATGGAATGGGACGAGTTCAAGAACTTATTTTTCAATAAGTACTTCCCTCGTATTCTTTGAACAAATATGGAGAAGGAGTTTATTGAACTAAAGAAAAAGGATGATGAATCTGTTGGTATATATGAAGCGAATTTTACAAGGCTTGCAAGGTATGCATCTAGATTTATCATCCAACCTGAATGTAAAGTTGATCGATTCTTTAGTAGCTTAAAACCAAATCTTCGAAGGGCATTAGCTATAAAAGACTTCATTAGCTATGAAGAAATTGTGCGTTGTGCTATCAAGGTAGAAATGGAAGTTGGTGTTACTTATCCATCTCATAGTTTTGAAAAGAAACGAAAGATGGAGTTCAAGGAGAAATCTTAGAATAATGGTGAAAAAAAGATGAATGTTTCCTTATGCTCAAAGTGTGGAAAGAAGCATGGTGGAGATTGTCTTAAAGGGACAAGTAAATGTTTCAAATGTGGAAAGGAAGGTCATCGGGCATTTGAATGCCGCAATGATGGGAGGAAGATGTCTAATGATGCAAACAAAGGAAGAGATACACAGAATGAACCTACTACACTTCAATGCTTCGAGTGCAAGGAAATGGGGAATTATGCTAATAAATGCCCTAATCCAAGGGTTAGTAATGATGGACATGAGAAACCACTTAAGGCAAAGGACAAAGGGAAGTCACATGCGATCATCATTGGCGATGTTGAATATAATAACGATGTGGTGGAATGATTAAGTGTTTATGTAATGGGATTCCAAAATAATGTTGTATATAGTATCGTGGAATATTGGAATATTTATGTATTGGTCTATTGTGGTTTTCAATAATTTTATGGTACCGGTAACCATGGAAAGTGATTGAGATATCTTTGGAAAAAAAGATGATATGCATATAATGAAGGGAAAACGAGAAAATGAAATGTTTCACAGTATTCATGAGCTCATGATTGATATAAGGACTAAGTGATATCATGGTTTGAGTATAATGAATTTTGAGGATTTTGGTATGTGGAAAGTGTTAACTTTTAACTACATTCATGTTTTCACTAAGGTTCAATGGGTATTCATTCTTCAAGAGAATACATGATTAAGGTATTCACATGGTTGTAATTTGACCAACAAGATATATCTTATGATATATGGGAGATAAATTATGGCATTCACGTGATTGTTATGTGACATTTCAAGTAATCATTTTCTTTGTACTATGAGCTTGGACCGAGGTATTCTAGATAAGCCTAAAGATTGGAATGGATTATGTTGGAAATAAGTTAGTATTGTTTAAGAATAGAACTTTTTTTCGATATTATTGATGGGATGTTATAGTAATATATATTTAGAAAAAGGACAACATGTAGGACGGGAAACAACCCATCACATCGGACAAGGCTGTGGGAATCGAACCCACAATCGAAGTGCGACTGGCCTTTATTGCCTACCACTGGCCTACAGAAAGTCCCTGTTTAGTAGAAACTAGTTTTATTATATTAATCAGTATGATATATGATGTATAAGTCCATTTTAGGAACCATATATTATCAAGATCACTATAGATAGACTTATGTATTTTTTTAACTTTTCTAACCTTTTGTTTGAGACAGATGGAATGACCCATCATTCTATCACATGATCTGCTAACACGTCACGAATGAAAAATTCAACTTCATTTCTTTAAGAGATGAAGTGGAAATTGTCCAGAGAATGAACAACAGTGAGACTATACTGAAATCACAAAAGTATTTATTCTAATTCCAATTTCATCAACTTTAGGGAAACGACCTTGATAACCAAAAATGTTGTCCTAGTGCTCTTATATCTGATGAATCAGATGGTACCTTAGATCGTCACAAATTTATGGCTTTGTGATTCCTGGATTTTCCATAGCCATGTTCTCTACCACTCTCCATCAGAACATGATGGTTAGATTTCTCTTCTATATCCATATTTTCACCTATGTGGAAACCCAGTGATTAGTTTATTTGGGTAACCGTTACGTTTTATACTTTTGTTTTTAAAGATTGTTTTTGGTATTCCTTTTTACGATGTGGGTTTCTATTAAAGAAACTTTTGAGTAGTAAACCATTTATAACCCCGACGAATTTCGAGGGAGAAATTCATTTTAAGGGGGGGGGGGTAGAATGTAACACCCCAAGATTTTATGAAAAATATTCTTTTTAATTTAATTAATGTATTGTGTTGTACGCTACACCAAAAGGAGATTTCAAAACACACATCCTTGACTTGCCTTGCATTACACGCAATCACGACCTTCCTCGATATCATGTGTAGTATGAAATACCGAGTTTCACTAAACAACGATATGCTATTAAAATATTATTAAAACTAGCTGTTATGAATAGTAATAACCACTTTTTAAAATTTTGTAAATTTTATTTTTCAAAATGGATTTCATTTTTGGATTCGGAATATCGAAATTAGATTAGGGTGAAATTTTGGTACTTTTCGGATAACTTTCATTTTCTGATGAATAGTGAAAATTACTAAATTTTAATTAAAAACAACTTTTTAAATAGAAATAATTAATAGTGATAAATTATTAATTTGAGTGGTTTTAAAGTATATTTAGAATATATTTTTACAATTTAATACAATGTTGGTCATTGGATGTAATTTCACATTTAAACCAGTTATAAACAAGTGTCAATCTTTTGATAGTTATTATCTCTTAAGAACACACTATTTGTTTTGACGACGGGAATTAATTTTTAAATTAATTAATGCAACTGATATGTTTTGAATTGGTAAAATAGACATCATTTTTGAGTTCATAATATCAAATATAGCCTAGGCCTAATTTTTGGTATTTTTCTGGAAATATTCATTTTTTGATGAATAGTGAAACCACTAAGTGGTAGTAAAAAAAAATAATTTTTCCTAAAACTTAATTTTACCGCTTCTGTGAATGGAATTTCAAAACTCCGAGAGACGCGGTTGATGTCAGTAATTAAAATGTGGTTCAATGAGATAAAAATAATTTTTGGTGAATAGTAACTTTTTACTTTTTTTAACTACGATTAAAATTAATTAGGGTAATTAAGGGTAAAAATGATATTATTATTACCCTAACACATGTCATAATTCTATTGGATAAGTGAAATTCGACCAAAAACAACCTTTGGAATAAAATATGATCATTTAGGCCCACTTGGATCAGATTAGGACATTTATTATTAATTTATTTAAAGAAGGGTTAAAATAGTTAAAATCAATGTTTAATAAGTAAATAATTTTTAATATAGGGTTATACATAAGATAAATTCGACTATAAATACTCATTATAAAGAGAAAAATATTACCTACATAATGGTATTTTATTTGTAATTTTTAGACATTAAATAATTTAATTTATTTATGACACAAAGATGATGCAGTAATTATCTTATTAATGAAATATTGACATAATTGATGTTATAAATACCCAAAAATTGCAATTTGAGACTTTTTATGAATTAAACTAATTTTATAGGTCAATATGACATGTTAGTATTGATATAATTAACTTTTTTAGAACTAATAATTTTGTTATGATTTTCACAAAAATAAATTACTAAATAGTGTCAAAATTGACATAAAATAGTTTTTAAAACAAATATTATATTATTAATTGTTATTTTATTCCTAAAAATATAATGTTCGGCCAAACGACTTAGATAAGGATATATATATTAATAATAAAAAACTTGGGGTTAGTTTGCCTTGATATTGTAGGTTTATTAACCCTATAGTGTAAGAAAAAAAGAAGACACGGTAAAAGTAAAATTATCTAACTTAATGTAAAATATAAATTATAAGGCTAAAATAGGAACCTAAACTAGTATAAATTCTATTGGATGAGAGGATTTAGACCCATACCCACCTTAGCTTCGAAATAAATCAATTTGGAGCTATTTAAAACCGAATTTGGCTTTATAATAAAATAATATTTTTAGTTATTCCAAATGTGCCCCTCTCCTCCCTTACAAAAAGGCTCCCCCTCCCTCTCTTCCTCACACCACTTTGAGCCTTCAAGATCGGCCAAACTCTGTCAAATTCTCTTATCCACTTCCCTAGAAACATCCTAGAGGTTCTGGTCTTCCTCAAAGACCAATTTTAGTGCCCTAAGAGGAGGTCTCAAAGAGGCGCTTCAAAGAAGAGGTAATTTCCGTTACCGATTCTTTCACCTTTATTTCTTCTTCCACTTCCTATTCTTAGGTTGTTTCATTATGAAGTAATAAAATCATTATCAATAATATACTGATATGTTATTATAAGTATGAAACAAGCCTATTTCACCATCTATCCATCCTACGGAAAATGAAATCACCGCACGTGCGTACGTACAGAATACCGTCTCCACGCCATGGTGAAATCTATTTTCCACCACCACCTTACTTGGATGGGTATAGTGGTGTAAATAATAACTATATATTATTATTTTAAAGTTATGAAATAGTATACATACTCTCCAATACAGTTCCCCGATCATGAGAATGATATTATCGCTCGTGCGTACGTACGGACTACCGTCTCCACGACGCGATGAGATTCATTCTCCACGTTTACCATTCATGAATGATTATAAAGTATATATAATAAGTAATCATCAAATATATGACATAATAATGATAATGGATTTATGTGTATATATATATGTATGTCATCTACTTAATTCCACTCAACTCAATAAGGAAACGAAAACAGCGTTCATGCGTACGTACGGCCTACCGTCTCCATGAACGGTGTATTTCTTTCCATTTACGGATTTATTATATATGTGTATATTATGAATATATATTATATATAAATAATTTTTTATATTCTTGAATTAATTAATTATGATCTAAGTAATCATATGAATAATTACAAGTCAAAACACGGACAACAAATGAAACAATTTTACCCAAAACACTCTTTACCATGGAATTTACAAAAGAACGGTTAATATAATGTCATAAGTGAACCATATATGATATCATAACAATGAGTATGATTCTGGAATAAGTCAATGACATTATTTAAATAATTATATAGGAGGTTCGGACACTTACGAATCAAATCAGACCTAAGGTAAAGGAAATATCACAATCTCTTTTTTATCCGAGATTGTTTATACTTTGGAATTTACTGGGGTGTATTTTATCATCCACATCCATGTTTCCTCAATATATAATATTTATATCCTTATACAATAGTTTATATCCAATTTTACCTTTCGTTGAGTTTTTAGTAAAAGATATGAAAGGAATCTTTTGTCATTTTTCATACGAGGTACTTTTTGACTTTTCCGACAAAAGTACGAAAAGAATGTTTTCTTTTAACTTATACGGTATGAATGGATTTTTAAAACATTATTTCAAGGAATATTCACTTACAAGTTTTCATGTTTATTTTTAATCAACTTCTTTTAGTTTATAATTGAATGACATGTTAAGAAAGGAAAAGTGTTTTTAAAGTAGAAAGGATATTTTCCTCAAGAATGGATTTCAAGTGTTTTATCAAAATTATTTTTCATCTAAGATAATATAGGGTTCTGTTTCTATACCTATTATTACATTGATTTGATTATTTTGTGATGGAATTATTTTTATTAATTCCTTTATCTTATATGAATTGTTTTATGATGTCATGTTGTTTAAGAATCCCATTTTTATTACATGGGTTATGAAATGATGTTTGATTTTTGATTTTGTGGCACACATAAGAATGGTATCATTATGAGATGGGTGGGACCTATATATCCCCCCCCAATTCATTGGGAAAATATTTTATATCTCATGAGATAGACATGGCTGGAACGGTAGGATATACCGGTTCAGTGAAACAGGACTGAAACAGGGAGCGAACTCGGTTCAGAAATGGACATTGTCCACTAAGATAGTCTTGGCAATGAGTCTTGACTAATAAGAAATGATTCTCTATGATTATGAGTGTATACCACAATGTTTCATGTTTTAAGTAATCATTATTGGGATTAAATTTCACTACTATGATTTATCCCATGTAATGTAATTATGATCTCTTTTGCTGGTTAAGATTTCCAAAAGTTATCTTCTCATGTATATGATGTGATTGATATTTCATTTGTTTACCCTTACTGAGCATTTGAGCTCACCTTTTTATGTTTCCTTTCCCCAGGATATAAAGAAAGGTTTTAGGTGTAAAGAAAAAGAAGATCTTTATGGGAGATGTTGAAGATCTTTCACCACGATTAGAAGATTATATTCCGAGTTTCCAAAGACACTAAACTATTACGGTCCTTGTGTGTGTATTTTTGTTATGTACTAAGTATTCCGCAAAAGTACTGTAATGTCCATGTACGTTAGGCTTCGGGTCTCTACAAGGGCGATGGGATTCTAAGCCCTAGGGGTGTGGAGCGAACCCACCTCGTCCAAGATGCAGGACGTTAAACTGCTAAGCACCTCGTCCTTAACACAAGACGTTAAACTGTGGTCCGACCCCGTGCTTCGCACGCAAGGTCACCCCAACTCGGACATTTTTTATGTCCACTCGTCTCTATCAGAATGGACTCTTAATCACATAGAATTAGATCCTCATTGTCAGAGCGGCGTTTGTCCGCGGGGGAAGGGCCGCCTCAGTGCGTAAGCCCCTATCCTCTCTTGTGGATGACTGCACACATGCATCTCTGTACTTCCCCTTGCCAAGGCCAGTGGAGTCCTTTTCCCACTGAGCTTTGTCGCACCATGGGCCTCCACCCTGGAGTAAGCCCCGAAACCAAGGGATGCTAACCACGCGTAAGCCCATGTTTCCTCTTTGGGCCGCTCAACGCGTAAGCCCCATTCAGCTTCCCACAGACGCACCCTTCGCGACATGATCATCTGGTCCCTGCTGCCTCTTGTTTCTCACACCGACTATGACTCACGTGGGCTTAGAGTGCGCATCGACCATGAAATCCTCCTATGGGCCACCCCAGAGCGTAAGCCCCATCCCAGCGAACTATGTGGACTTTGATCCGTGCTAACACACGGTACGTAGGAAGCCTCCACGAGGTTCAAGACCACCACCCAGTCATCATGACCTCTCCATGTCGGTTCCCTGACCACCTTGGGCCGCCTTAGAGCGTAAGCACCAAACATCCCATCCCGCATGACATTAAACTGTATCTCATCCCGCATGACGTAAAACTGTATCCCGTCTCTTGGGCCGTCTCAGAACATAAGCTCCATGTCTCACTCCACCATCCATCCTGATCCTTACCTGGGCCGCCACATCCCGGTGAGATCATGCCACCCCATCCCACTCCATGACATCTGGGAAGCCGCCCACGTGCTGGCCCCATTATCGGTGTTCCCCCTAGGGGTCCTTCAACCCGATCCATCTCCGCAAGACGTTAAACTCGCGACATACCCCGTGTTAATCATGGGAAGCTGAGGAAAACCTCAGACGATACACATTCCCCGCGTTCGATGTGGGATACCTCGGGATTCCGCGCCCTCGAGAAGCCCTGTAATGAGGGACCAGAGACAGACATGTCGACGACGCCCCAACATGACCATTCTCCTCACCGAAGGTTGCTGCCCCGACAAGACCCCTTGGATCATCTCGATGGAAGCAGCGCAATTAACTGGCATCCATGTAGATATGGCACCGGGAATGGGCTTCACGAACCCGTCTTAAATCTATGAGGGAGACCCGGACTAGGTGATGAGATCCGAGGAGGAATCCACGGAAGGAAGAACCAACATCCCATCATCTCGGTTTCGATCAAGGAGCAGACGTCCTTGAACAAGGAACGGATGCCGCCCTCCTTTGGAAAGCAGTAATGCGGGGTAAGAAGCAGTGCGTCCTCCCCACAGACGAATGTGCGCGCCCCGGCGAAAGCATCAGAGGAACAGTGATTAATGGTTTTAGACATATACCCTCACAATCTTAGAGAAATTTGATCTATTTCAATGAAGCTATGGTCACGTAGATTGAGATGACTTATTTTATCTTCCAAACACTATTCCACCAACCCCACTTTAACCGGTTCAATGGAAGCCTTATGTCATGTGTAAGAAAATCACTACATTATGAACTCAACGATGGTGTCATATTTTTTATCTATGAATATATTTGGGAGTTATTCCAATTTTTCATGAAAACTGTGTATAGGTGATGTTAATGTATTTCACATATTTAAAACATCAATTCCAAGGTCAATGGGCCTTGTAATCATGCACCGTATTAGAAGTTGGATCCAAAAATATTCTTTGAAATATGCCAAACTCATATATATAAAAAACTAAGAACACAAATAATACTTTTGGGTTTTTATTCATCACATTTATGATAAAATTATTTTCATTAGGATAAAAGACCCTTATAAATTAGGTATTAATATAAAAAATTTGGTAATCTATCCTGATGAAGTCATCATCCATCCTTAAAATGTATTATCCATCCTTAAAAAGTAGAATGTTTATACTTAAAAACATTCTATGAAATTGCAAAAAACTCATGCCGATTCATAGATTGGATCTTATGAAAAAACTGACCACTTTCCCATAATTTTAATGCCTTCTCTATTTATTCCATCATGAGTTGAAATTATTCTGATGAAAATTAACCTAATTAATTTTCTTTATTATTATTCATCTTAGACATGTCCTTAAAAACCCATAGGATCATCCTTATAAAGTCTATTAGAGTTAAATAGTTTTCTAAATTTACGGAAACAATATCATCTGAAGTCTCTAATATACTAGTAATAAAAAACAAAAAACTCAATGGTCCTTAGAAGGTTTCACATACTCCTAAACAACACTTTACTCATGTCATCAACTCATCAAACTATCTTAAAAAAATTTAACCTTTTATAAAAAATACTCCTAACTAAAATAGTAATTTGTATTTCACATTAAAATCATCTCATCAATTGACATACTAAAAAAATATTGTAAAAAATACATCATAATCTTTATATTGGTTTAATAATCACCACTTATATATATTTTTAATAATATCAACCTCTCGTCCCCCATATTAAAAATAAAACCAATCTGTATAACTAAATATATATATATAAATATCCTCAAAGAAAATATCCCATAACCAATAAATATAAGATTACTTGATCTTTTTTTGTGTTTAAAACTATAGTGATGAACTTAGAAAAAATGATATCCTTTATACATTCATTTTATAATTTTTAATTTGGCAGAATAAGTTAAAAAATCATAAAAATTAGATATCACGATGACTATTTTGCATTCATTCAGCAAACAAGTTAAAATATCTCATAAAAAATGATAATATTTCTCTCCCATTATAGGTTACATATTCAATTTATACAAATATTTCAACATAATAAAAGAGTGTTGGGAAATCTAAATATAACGCACCTCAGTGATGAGTAGTTTTCTTCACTCCCATTTAAAAACTTATTTTTAAATGACTCAACTTTTAGTGTCTTGATGAGAATATAAGATCTCCATTATATATATGGTATAAATTAAAACTTTAGTATTCTATTATCAACATAATGATATTTAATATTAATATTTTGGATTTAAAAGGTTTTACTATATTCTTGGATAGGTTTTTGGATCTTTGATTATCATATCCACTAACTAGAGGATATTTATTTTCAGTGTTCATATCCTTATATTGTGTCTTCATCTATATCATTCTAGTAGCTACTTGTGATGCATAAACATATTAATAATCTATAAAAATCAAGGTAACCAATTATATATTTGTTGAATTTAATTTAATATATCCTCTAATATTGAATAATACTCAATTTAATTTTCACGTCCTGTCATCTAATGAACCTTCACCAGAAGAATATATGAACCCATTCAGATCCAAATCACCCACATTATTATATATTAATAAATATTTAAATTTATTTGAAAAGTTTCTTATGGTTTTATTTTCTATGAAAATATATGCTTCATTAGGTTTATATTTGTATCTTGAAAAAAGAAAAAATATCACGATGAGATGGTGTCAAGAACATGAGTCTACCCATAAATATTTTTAATTCACTCTCATGAATATTTTTTATTCATAATTTTTGTTCTGTTTTATGCTTATATAAATCCGTGTGGACACTCTTCTATATTCCTACATAAAAAACATCCTCAAAATATCCTTAACATACTATTCTCGAGAGATAAAAATGTATCTAACATCTTGGGTAATATGTAAACCAAATAAGTGTTGGTCCCATTTATATATAAATTACTATCCAACTACCATTTAATGAATTATTTACTATTCATATATTCACCCAACATTAAATAAAAATCTTTTGGATATTCAATTAATCAATATAAATCTTTTTTCAGTTAACACACCATACTACCATATTAGTCCAATAATAACCCCTCCACTAGTTCCACATACTATTCAGAATCTAGATCTTACTATATAACTAATGATTCGAAATTTAACTGGAAAAAATTAATGCATCTCTAAGATTCAAATGTAAGGAGATTTCCAATGGCCTTAATCCATATAGCTTGACAGAAGGTTTCATTAAAGAAAATCCCTTCCATTTATGAGTTCCACTTTTAATGTACCCTAACATTATTTATTTACTCTTAACTCTTTTCATCCAATGTATTCATGAATCCCCATTTTACTATAATCAAATTATATTCTCTGGGTCTAGGAACATGCTCAATCATTTAATTAATTTCAATGTAGTCCAATTCTTAATTCATATCCTAAATCCACTCATTATTATCGGGTGATTATTCAACTAGTTTAGGTTCTTTTTTTACAAAATAGTATGACTAGTATCTATGATCTTACTTTTTTGTATGAACACAATTATTCTAGTATAAAATAGTATTCTAAACATTTAATTTTTCCCTTATTCTAGTATATTCTCCCATTGAATCATTATCATTACTATAGTTAGCTAAATAAAAATTCTTATTCTAAATCTTAATATTATATATTTTTCATTTAATATGTTTTAAATATAAAAAATAAACCAAATAATTTACTATTATAGTATTTTTGAATCTTCATTATTTTCAGCCAATATAACATTACCATTATAGATAATCATCCCTAACTTCTTATTGAAACATATGTATGTACTTCTACATGGTGTGTATCCAAATATTATTCTATATTTTTCCATTTAATCTAATTTCCACAACCTTTAAATTTATTCATGATCATTAATATAATCCTAAACACACTAAGGTTTTTGATAGTGTGATTTTAACTGAATGGTATCTCATTGGGAGTCATATCGGAGTTTAGTCTCAAAAGTAATCAGTTATAAATAATTCTATTTTTACTGAAATCCTGCATGATTTAATTTATATTAACATAATTATAGAAATAATTGGTGGCATAATAAATTATATCATCAAATACCATTTTTTTAAGAATAGTTTTTTCAAATTTTTATTTAATCTTATAAGCGTTTGAATTTTTCTGAATCTTCTAAGTTGTGTGGTAAAAATATGATACATGTAATAATTATTATATATTAAATAAAAATAATAATGTATTTTAATCCACCTATAAACTTTTTCTCATATACTTAGAATAATTATAATGGTCTATTTCTAAAATATTTTATGTTTTAATTCGAGCTTCTTTGTAGATTTTTATGATGTACATTTCAAATATTTCTTATAAATAATAACAATATCATCTTTTAGGATAAGGATATTCCTCACTGCTACTTCAACGATTATTTTTTTCATGTTTCCCTGGATAATATGGAAAGTATTTCTATACCACATATTATGCTTTTTTACTTCTATATCATGTAAAATATCCTTACATATTTTACTTGAAATAAACTACCCAGTGTCTCATCTAATTTGTTATAAATAATAAATTTTTTTTTCTCTTGAAAAAAAAAATTATTTTTTAAGATAACTTCATTAATATATTCAAACAACTATGATACACTTAGTAGATTATGCTTCAACCCATTAATAATATAGCGACCCAAAACCTTATAAATTGAATTTCCCTTCTTATAATTGTGTCATATTTAGTAATATAATGTTATATAAATCACACACACTAAATTATAATCCAAAAATATTTTATTATATTAATCTGGGCATTAAATTTCAGGAAAATGATCATAAGAATTGAGAATATTATAATTGGATAAAAAATGAAAATATGATAATTAAAATATAGAAACTTGTATATGATCAATGTATTAGAATAATTGCACTCACAAGCAACACTATAGAAATGAGTTAAAATATTAATAATGTAAAATTAATAATAATAATGAAAATATATATTACCTCAAGATGAAATTGAGTTGAATTAATAATTAGTAAAATATGATGTATTTATAGAAGGTAGGAAACCTATATGGAAATTTTAATTATTATCATTGGAATAGTAATAGAACTATTACTTATAGTAACATAATATATAAAATAGTATCTTAACCTAGGTAAGTATAAAATAATATTTAGTTATATTATAAAATGAAAATATGATATTTTTATATCAAAATAGTAGTAAATAAATGATTTAAAAATGATAAAATAAGTGTTTTTATTTTTATAGAGCATAAATATTTTAATTAAAATTTTATAATTAATATAACTATTTAATGAAATTTAATTTTTTTAAATGGATTTTTAGATAAATATTATTTTGTGTGATAATTATAATATAATTTTATGAGACCATAATAATTTTTAAATGTGTCTGAATATTGACCATAACATTTAAATCAAATTTTTTTAAATAAATAATGATTTTGGTTAAAAATTGAAATACCCTTATTTATGATTTTTTTTAAAAAAATAGATTTTCTTTTTTATTATACTTTTTAAAATGTATTTAGGGTGAGTTTTTGTTAATTTTCTCAAATAGTTTATTTTTTGGTGAATAATGAAATACTATAAAATATGACTTTTAACATTATAAGCTAAATAATTGAAATTCTGATTCATTAATGATGTAAAACCCCATTATTTTGAAGTCACATGAATAATTTACTATATAAAGTCATAAGAATTAATAATATTGATATTCGTGAGGCAAAATAATAAAAAAATGAATATAATATCAAAAAAACTCCTCTCTTACCCTTTAAAATACCACCCATCACAACCCCTAATCGTCACTCATTTTAAGCCTTGTATTATGAATTTTGTTCCTAGTAACATTCCTAATACTATAAATAATTCATATTGATTATGGTGCCATCTGAAGACCAATCTATGGTACCTTAAGTGGGAGCTCAAGAGGAGACATCTTGAGAAGATTTTAATACCATCAACCGGGTATTTTATTTTTCTCTTCCCACCATCCTCTAAAAAATATCATTAAACCTAGAATAATAACTATTGTATAATTTATATGTTGTAATGTTGTGGTGTAAATATAATATCAAGAATTAATCATCTTCCCCTTCCCTCTTATTATAAAAATGAAACAACATTCGTGTTATGTCAGTTCACCACCCCCAAGGATGATGAGTTCTTATATTCCATTATAGAATTCATGGAAGGTTTAAATACACATATAATTGTTTAAAACTACCTAAATATGAATATTATGTTTATTTAAAATTCTTGAATAAATATATGTGCATAATGTTAAATAAAATGAATATTTTTTGCATTGGTTGGTAAAACTACAAAAATAAAGCAACCACATAACATTAATTTTCTTTTAGATGAATCATCTATATATCAGAAAACATATAGATATATAAGACTATTTCAATTTTTTAAAGTAGTTAATACAATTTCATTTAACTTCTAGTGTTTTAGTCCATTTTGATAGGAACTATAATAATTATCCAAAATTTATTCGACCTTGGAACCATGAAACAAAGGCCATCAAAACAGTAAAATCATACCTTATATCTCATATAAATTATTATAAATTAATATAATAAAATTTTATTAAATCAAATAAATATTTAAAAGTTTCTTAATTATTTAATTAATGAATATAATTTTATTATCCATGATGTTATGTGTAAGTGCAGAATGATTATGGAATATATTGTAAGGGATCTCTCTAAACCATTATTTTTTCATCGGGTTTTGACTTTTCAACCTATAAATCACTTTATTTTTCTCTTTGATGTAATGGAAATTTCATAAATTATATATATATATTTTTATCTTAAAAATAATCTTTACTTATTATTTTATGCTTTTATGGGGTAATACCTACCTTATGTTCATGTATAAAATGCCTTTCTTCAATATCAAACATGATTAAGGGGAAATTTTACATCTCTTAATCATTTTATATAATTCAAATTTAAATCCTACATTCCAAAATGAAATCCATATTTTGAGACCTATTATTATGTACTATGATATAAATGCACATAATATTTAACTCATTATCTTTGGAATATTTGTGAAATTTCCTTGATTTTGATATGATCTAAGATTATTCCACCTATTTATTTCAAAGGGTAATTCATGTGATTATTTATTGTGACAAAGTTCCATTATGGCACACATAAGAAAGTATATGTTTTTATGAGTACTCCCAGATAGAAGTCTAATGTATTGTGTGTTGATTTTTTCTCATGAGACACTATTTTAGGGATTATGGAGTAAATCTAATCCAACATAGGACTATAAACACAATGTGATGTCGCACTGGTGGTTAGCCTTGATATATTCTTATGTCATGTTTTATGTTTCTTCCAAATTACAATATTTTCTAGATCTTAGCATACATGCAGTTATTATTATTCTCCCATGTGATTATTCATGAAAATTATATTTCTTGATAACACGTTATGCTGTTTAACAAATATGTTATGATTATTTATCATGATTATTCCCTTACTAGGATTTTTAACACACCCATTTTGTATATGTATTCTCTATGTTATCTTATTTGGTTTTAAGAGATAAATGGTATTTAGGATATCATTATGGATATTAAAATAAATTTGTATTATTTTATCTTCATGATGAGGTTTTATGTACCTATTATTCTAAAGAAAATATGACTCCCAATCCATTCGAAGTATATATTGAAAATTTATTTTAAAAATACGGTAAATATATGAATAAAAGGTTTGGGTCACTATAAATAATTAATTTTTTAGTTTAATCTATTTTTATTCCAATAATATCTTATTTAACTCTATTAATCATATGAGAGGTATCATTATCAAAATTAAAAACTACCCTTGCAGATTTTTCATTATTATTTTTGGTTTTTAAGTATCTTTTCATGTGAGACGAACAACCACTATCCATAATCCAAGACTTCTCAAACATTAAAGGCTTTAATACAACCTCAAAAATTTTCTTAATTCATTGATTGATTTCCATTTTGAGTATTAATTAATTTTTGACAAAGATCATATTGAGATAGTATAAATATGACACATTCCATTGAAGTTTGTCATTATTTACTAAATATCTCATAGAATTCTTGAAAATTCTAAAAGTTTTTCTTTACATCAATCATTTTTTTGGATTTTGTTATTTTGGATAAGAAACCATCCATTATTGTTTTTTCCTCCCCTAATTTTTATGCTATATTTTAAGACCTAGAAAAGACTTATTATTTCAGAAATTATTTTCCTTATGTGAAAACAAATCACAAGACCAATATTATCTTCAAAACCTACTTCATTGGATGATATTCCATTAATGATTATAATGATGTACAACTTTTTTTTTCAAATCTCTATTAAATTAGTTTCATCTTGTCCTTTTTGAAAAACTCACCTGGACTATTAAGACAGACATGGAGTAATATCATAACTCTTTATCCTTCCATATCTGAGTAGATTTTAAAAATTCATTAGATTTAACAAATAATTAAATTGTTGTCTTATTCTAAATTCTTCAGAAATCATGTTTGTTATTTGATACATGACTCCAACCATCTTTTCTAAAATATTTCCAATAATGTGAACAACATTAGTTCTTGAAACTTATTGTTTCTAATAGTCAAGACTTTATTAAATATCCTTATTTAGTAACATTAGAATTTATATTTTTCTTCTCAATATTAGTTATATTTTTCCTTATATTATAAACTTCCCTATCCCCCAGGTTAATTATAGAATTAATTTGTTAAAATATTATCCCTTTATCAATAAACTAAAGCTTTATATTTTTTGATCTCTTGAACATGCTTTTCATTCTAGATGTGTAATTGATTTTGTAAATCAAATCCCAATTTTACAAGAGAGTTATCATATCTGAACTTCCCAATATCCTTTAATCCAACTATAATTTTTATTCTTATAGTGTAACCTTTAGTAGTTTCTCCATCTTCGAAACCACACTCACTATTGATTTGTAGGTCATATTTTGATTAGTTTGTTTATTATTTTATTATTCTTTGAAGAAAATTTCAGAATATTATTTGGGATATTACGCATCGTGAAAACTTTATTTACATTATAAAAAACTTTATTAGACTGATTGAATATTACTCTAGAATAATATGGGAGAAATTTTATTTTTTTCCCTTGGTCAGTTTTTTTCCTAAGAACCTCTTTTATTGGTAGTATTTCTTGCTACTCATTCATTGTCACTTTAACCTTTGATTTCCGTAGGATAGTTAGATGATAAGTAGATATATTTCACATTTTCAATGTATTGGAATGGAATATTTCCTTTATAATTAAATATTTCTCATTTTATGTTTCTTATCAGAAATGAGTGTCTCAACATAGTATCACATATTATCTTCTTAAACTAAGAAAATTAAATTATTTTTCATTTTGAAAACTTTTAATGAATTGAAATATTTTTTATTGTTATTTTTATATTATTTGAAATAATATACTCTTATTGTATAATAATTTATGAGAGTTTTATGAAGTTTATCAGGGGCATAATAATAAAGATATTTAACTTTAGAATCTGAGATCTTCGAATATAAATTTTCTATAATATTATTAATAGATTCTTCACAATATTATAATCCATAAGTGTTTCTCTAAACCTTATTATAGAAAAAAAACTATGTTTACCCTTGTTAAGAATTCATAAACTTTTTCATATTATTATGTTATAATGTCTTTTAAATTCTATTTAATGATCTGATCTTTTCCTTAACTATTTTTTTACCCTCGTTGATGCTCTAAAGGCTCCTAAAAATAATTTTTTTTTACTATATCAAATAAATTTTATAATAAATTTTTTTAATAAGGAGATAAATAATACATTACTTATAATTACAATACTTTAAATGTTATTTTTATCAATATGAAACTATTCTAATGTCTCTCTAGGAACCGTGAACATATATTGGCTAGAATCAAGAATATCCATCCTTAGTGAGAGGAGGGAGGGTACCATTATATTTTTTAATATAAAATATATTTTTTAATTAAATAGTGGAATGATTTTTCAATTTATAGATTAATGTGAATCCATGATATTATTTCAGGATATCAAACAAACAGTGAACCTCTCTCTGATACCAATTGTTAGGATCAAACCCAAGGTGATAAACATTGTGGGGGGGGGGTAATTTAGTGTTTATTATTTTTGAAACACCAAAATTAATGATTTTAATTAAACATAATCCTATCAAAAACTCAAAATAATGTGGAACATTATAAATAGAAACAAAATATTTATTAATGATGCTCAACTATTGAAAATATGACTATATCTTTAGTGTTTTATGGTTTTTATTCCCTACTCACTATTATTCTTTTTTATCATTGAAGAAATAATGTTGGGTTATGGAATTGAACCTATAAAATAGATTTATTTAACCATTTATAGATTCACATTAACCAAAAAAAATTATTATCCTTAAATATTTATCACTAATGAAATCTCAAGCCCTTGAGAAAAATAAATATATTAGACCTAATTCCTCTTCCAATTACTTCAATAATATATTTCTTCAAATCTTTCCCCACAATATTGTGTTTATAATAATAAATATTGAAAAACTTATAATTTATTCATTTTTTTTCTTTTTTATATTCTTCTAATTGCATGGGGAAAGTATTTCCAAGAGATTCATGCCTTCCTCCTTTCTATGAATTCAATTTGAATTCCAATAATCCATCTATAATTGATGTTTAAGACTCACCATTTAATTATGGATGATAATTATATTTATCATGGAATTATTTATTATTTAAATCACTTGAATATTCAGTATTCATCTTCACAAAATATTTTGAAACATCACAATCTTTTACTTTTTTAAACTTCTACAAAATCTACTATCCTTTTATTCTATTAATCCCCTTTCATGTAAAAATGGACTCATGAATTGTTACACTATTGTGATTATTCTCACTATGTGGAAAAGTTTTCAACCTATAGATTCTTATTCAAGTAGTTATACAATACTATCTTGAATCATAAACCTTCAAATTCACTATAAAGTTTTATCAATGAAAATATGCACAAAAACATCATCCAATTTTATTTATTCCTTAGTAATACATAATTATGAAAATATATATAATTTTATAATAGTGAAACCACTTCTTATAGTTTAGTGGTTTTTAAAAATTAACATCATAAGGAAAAACGATCCTCATGGTTTAATGATATTCATATTTTAGGGAAAAATCATTTTAAGTATATATGATTCTTAAAAAACTTATAAATAATCCTTATAAAAACTGAAATAATATTTAATGTTTTTACTTCATCATATTTTTTGCAACATTAATTTTGTAAGGATATTTGATCCTTATTAAGTTCATAGTCATCTTTACAAATCCCTTAGACACCCCTAAAAAGTCCTTATCCACTCTTAAGAACTACCAATCCATTCTTATGATGCTTTAAATTAATCCTTATGAACATATAATAAACTTTAAAAAATCTCATACTTATTCATAAAATTAATCTTATAATTATATAATGGTCATGTATTTTATATTTCTTCCATCCTAATTAGAGATAACTCTTGTGATAATTCAGTTATAAAATTTTCTTTACAATTCTATGGTCATATCTTTCCTTACAAAACCACTTGGCATTCCTTATGATGTTCATTAGAGTTTGTGAAATTTCAAAACTCACAAAAACAACATCATCAATTATATCTAATATATAGAATACTCTAGTATTCATGATCAATATTATTAAAATGGTTTCTCTGAATATTGACATGTAATTTTCTCCTATCATTAGATCTTAAAAATATTTTCAATAGTGGATCCTTTTTTAGACAGTACTTCCCAAAGGAATCAACTATTTTCATTAACATTATGATCATATCATCAATTTTTATACTAAAAAATTATTGATAATGAGAACAACATCATCCTCTAGTGGGTTCAATATATCATATTTTAATTAGTGTTTACTAGCTAAGTGTGATCCAAATCATATTCTGGAAATGGGAAAATAATCAAATCAGGGTTTCCCATAACCATCATGTTTCATGAAATATAATACTTGGGAAACATACTTTGGAATAACCTACCTATTTGGAAGATCACAATATACAAAATTATTCACTATGGATTGAATATAAAACTTATTATTTTTAAATTAGTTTTATTAAATAACCATATTTTCGTGTGTATTCCATTTATATGTATTTAGCCATATAATTATTTAGTTTTTAATCCCCATTCCATCAACAAAATAAAAATTTTTAAAATAAATTTATGTGTAATACTTTACATAACACTTAATTTTTTTTATAATATCAATATTAAATTCAACAATATTTGAACATATCTGAATACATCACATGAATCAGCTATATGAAACCCATTCATGTAATGTATTATAATTATATGAATCCAAAATCCCCTCAAGAGTTAGAATGTGGTTATAGATACCCAACACCCACTTTTCATAAAAAAAATCCTAAGATTGAAGGCTAGTGATTAGTCTGAACCAATGAACCATTATCCATGGGTTAGAAATCTAAATTACTCTTAGTTCTACCACATTATATGAATAAAATATAATTAACCTTTAAATTTAATCTTAACATTATTAAACAAGATAAACCTGAATTAAAAAGAAATAATCAATTATTGTTGCTTGTATGTTACATTTTAAATGAATGTACAATATTTTAAAGTAATATATTAAACACATATAAGCTAAAGAAATAATCACAATTACAAATATAAAAAAATTATATCAATAAATAAATAATTTAATAAATCTAAATAAATTAACATTTTATAAATATAGAAAAAAGAAAAACATTTTTTAATAATTAATTAATAAGAAGTTAAAAATAATTTATAATTTAACCATGCATTATGTAAATTTTATAACTATTTTTTGGCACTTTATATTTATTTCTAATATTAACTCCTTAATATAATCATTTTATATGACATTTATAAAATATATGATATTTAAATGAAGTATAAACATTTTATATTTTATACATAAAAATAAATATATTATATAAACCTTTTACCTAATCCAAATATTAAATTTTTAATATTATTTTAATATTTATCATATAAATTATAAAAATCTTTTTGATACGAATCTAATAATTTCTAAAATTAAGCATGAAATTTATGATTTTCAAGTCAATAATTATTAAAAATTCATAATTCATTATAAACTATTTTATATTTTCCCTTGTTATTTACTTTTTAAAACCTTCATAAATTATTGAAACTTTTCAATATAACAACTTTATATGAAAATATAATTCATTCTATATAGTTTAATGTTATTTAATATTAATAATTTACCATATAGATATTTATTTATTAAAAGTTTCATATATATTTAATGCTTAATTACAAACACTTTTAAATTTAATTAATTTATAGACACTTTTATAAATTAAATATATACCCAAAATACATTTTCATATATATAATAAAAAACATATAAATTACATAATTCAATTTTTTATTGAAAAATAAAACATTCACATTTTTCCGTGATATTGAATTCTATAATATACACTATATCATAATCAATGATTGAGTTAAAAACCTATAATGTGAGTTATAATTAGCACACCATGTCCCATGATAAAATATCCATTCACCATTTATCAAATTTTAAAGTACCACCTATTTTGTAAAGTCAATGTGATGCACTATTTTATATTTTTAAACGAGTGAAAATAATCATTATCAACTCTCATGATTCTCTTAATCATATGAAATGATATATAAAAAATATATATCACAGCTTTTGATTACACATATAGTACAATATAATATTTTTAAGTCTTTCTATTTATATAATTCAATAAGTTATACCATCTTATATTATATGCTGTGATACCATTTTAATATATGATAACCCATATTGTATAATGTGATATAGTTTAAAAATATATAATAATTTAAAATATGGAGTTTGATATCCATTATTATTCATTTTACCATGATTTCATGAATCAATTCAAATAAGACAATTCTCTTATAACATTATAAGTATTTTTAGGATTTAATACCACTTATTCAAGCAGTGTTTGATAAAGAAAACAATTACATGATCATCAATTATTTTGAAACAAAAAAAATAAATAAACTAAATTAAAAATATTATTATTCATCCAATAAGGTTGTGCCTTTTATCTTTAATCACATTCTTTAAGAAGATCATTGAGAAGAGTAAAACTTGATTAATATCCTAATGGCCGGTCAAGAACATCCCTTTTACCATACTACACATCTTATTGGTATGTAAAGGAAGATGGATAAGAAGCACACACATGGTCACACACAATTATCATAGATTTGGAATCTTTATATATATATATATATATTTATTTATTATAAACATTTCTTGAGCCTTAAATTATTTGATTTTAATATTTGGAAATGTTCAAGTAATACTGTAAGGTAATGAATCCCAATAGCTCTTTCCCTTGTGTTTTTTAGATCTGAGAGGTTCTGAGAGGAGGACCGGGGAAGATCAAGGGAGTTAAGATGAAATATCATATTCATAGATTATTCTATAGTGTGGATCCTTGGTACATTACCTAAGGGTTAGTTTCTATGATATGGGTATCTCGTTTAATGTGTAGGGTCTCAAGAGGAAAGAATCCAGAGTTGCTTCCATTTTTGGAATGGATGCACCTTGGAGGTTGGCTATGGTGTAGTCCATTTGAGTGCTATGGTGTGGAGAGTATTGATATATAATATGGATATAATGGGTGAAGTTTCATGGTTATTCTAATTTTAGAGTAGCACATCCTTATGTTTAGGATACAACATAGCTTAAATTTTTGCGAACATGCCCTATAACATAGTAGTTTACCCACTATCATTGATCACTCACTAGTTCTATAGGATATACATTAGTATCTATATTGTGATTTGCTGATGTGGGTCTTCTATGTAGGCTACTTCAAAGTCACTTCTATGACCTATTGTATTTCATCCAATTCTAGGGATTACTGTGTAGTTCTATGATATGGTGTTTTTCTTTATAAAATGTCTATAAATACCCAATTCCCATTCAAATACCATTTTGTATCCAATTTTCCTTTCAAATCCTAGTTAATTGAGAGACATTTCTTACGGAATTTAAATCCCTTTTCAATTAGATTCAATCCCCGAATTCCCATGTTTGACCTGTGGTGAACCATGGTGAGTTCTTCCTCTTATCTTTATGGTTATTCCAATTTTGTCTCATTTCATCCCGATCATCCTTTCCATGTTATAGAATTTGATCTCAATCATTCTAATGGTGTTTCTTAAGATGTTTTATCGTGGTTGTGGAATGTGATCCGTGGAGGGATTTAGTTTCCTCACGAGATAGGTTATTGAAGATCCAAATTTTGGATTTTTTCTATTTTAATGAGTGTTTACATCATGAGGTAGGGTATTAATTTATTCTACTTTTAATTTTATGTGAAATAATAAATGGACTATAATTTTTATTCTTTGTGTTGAGGTAGAATTAGCCCTAATCAAGGTTAAACCAAATTAATGAAATAGTGGTTTATGGTTAGTGATAACATGTTTTTACTACCGTGATGATGATTTGACTCTTTACTTACTAGATAAGATGATATCTATGTCATTATTTTCTTAGTATATTTTTAATTCTTGAGTTATAATTTTAATTTGATGAGATTTTTAAATAACAAGAATCCAATAATTATTGGTTGGTTAATTAAATGTAATGTGGCATGTTTAATGAAACCATTATTTCTAATAATTTCATGGTAATTAAATTTTTTATAAATACATGTTTAATCGTTTTTTATTCCATATGTTAATATAAATGGTTAAAGAACCCAAATCTTTAATAATTATTGCTGTTAAAAAATGCATATTAAATGGGAATTATTCTTTTCAGAGTTTTTCTAAAATTTTAACGGATGATAGAGAGTGTGTTTAAATAGATTTATAGATTTTAATACATAATACCTTATATTACCCATTCTCATAATCTATATTAAATTAATCGTGTAATTTGAGATGGAATACAAAATTTTTTTTATAAAGAAAAATGTTTTTGGCCAACTGAGCTTTTTTGGTTGTGAAGGATGAATGCCTTGTGTTTGGGGATGAGTGAGAATGGACTCTTGTGAAGGTTTAATGCATTGAGTTTAGGGTTAAGTGAGATGATTTTCATGTAAAGGCTTAATGAATTGTTTTTAGGTCCAAGATTTTGTTATTGATTTTTTTTAGTTGTCTTCCATCTCCTATATTTCTTTGGAAAAGAGCCTTGGCATGCAATGCAATGTGAGCCTATTATGGATGTTGGATGATGAGATATGGATGGGGAGGTATCGGTTTGGCATAGTAGTTGATTTTTGTGATAGAGAGAATCATGGTGACATGCATAATGGTGTCAGGGATGGCATCAGGTTGATGGAATGGGTTTGAACTGATCTTTCATGTTGATGTTATGAAAACTAAGATTCTTGTTTGTTAATTAAAATATTTAACGGATGAATGGATAGGTTTCTTGTATCTATGCATTCATTTCTCCTCAAATTGAGGTAGATGTATGTTATTGGTTATAAAACTCTTTATCGTTTCTTAGTTTGTTTCATACAGTTCTTGTAATTATATAACAATAAAAAAATTTAATTAATGTTTTAACACATTAGGTTGGTGCTTGTTGTAATGAAAATAATGTTAACCTTGAGAAACCATGGACTCCGTTGGATTATTCCTAGAGGTTATGGTATTCACTCTTGTTGTTAATATAATGTAATTTGGATTAAGGTAATTAAATTGGTAATGAATTAATTAAAATAAATGAGTACTCAAAAAGAAATGAATTAATTAATTGAATCTCCATAAATGCTTGTGCGTAATTAGAATATATATCTCCTAGCGGTGGAAACTAGGTGTTTAGGAGATAACAGATGCAGTTGATCATGATACTAGTTTAATTCCCATAGTTTGGTTTTGATCTATATTATATCATGTATGTTTTTCGATTCCATATGATACCACACCAATGTAAATTGGAAAACGACACCCATTGTATTTTGGGAGGGTGTTTTCCCCAACATCCATGATAGAAAGGAAAGGATAGATAACTACTTCCCCTAGTCTTCATCTCATCTATTGGTAGTATTATGTGTTGGTATGCATGGTGGTTAGTTTTCCACTATATTGTTTTAAAGGGATTTAATTTCTAAAAATTATTTCACACACATGTAACTCCCGATATAGTACCCTAATGATTATTAAAGGTACGGCCTATATGTGTTGTGGTGGCTTTGGGTACATTACTCGGTGCATGGGATGTAATGTGTTTAGGTATAGTACTCTATGTATGATACATGACATACACGGAATGGTGAATCTTAGAAACTATTTTGGTTTCTATATGGAGATGTGGCATGAGATGACGAGATGATATAATGCATGAGAATCATGATAGGGTACATAACCCAGGTGTCTTTGGGATAGCTTCTTTAAAAGAGTTATGGCTCTGAAATTTTTCATTTGGGCAGTGTAGAAATGTAGTGGGAAAGAGGTAGTGGGGAACAATTTTTTTATTAATATATTATTATCTCTTTTATGCATTACATGGTTAGAGATAACCATGGTGAGGTTGGAAAATAGGTATACGTACTTATGTGATCAGTTAGTTTTATTTTTTGTCCATGTAAGTTTAGTGATCGTTCTTTATCTTTTTCATGAGAGTCTCTAGGGGTGATCTTATTGAGTGTATTTTTTATGCTATCCCTATATGTATATAAACTATTTGTAGATCAGAAAGAGTGGGTTATAGATCGAGATGGATATTAATAGCTTATTGTTGTTTAGGAGTTATTTGGACTTTGTGGTTGATATAGAGTTTATCTTTGGGTACTTGTAGTTTCCTTTAATTGGTGTTAATTTTTATGAAACTACCTGCATGAGAATGGAATTTTTCTTTTTTTATTTCTGGGTAAGAGATGATTGGTTTGATTTTATTATCTCTTGATCCTCATTTTTCTTTTTATATGTCAATACCTCAAATTTTTATGTACATTATTCCACCATTTCTTATTTCTCAATTATTTCCAATCAGTGGTGGGATTTAAGTGGTTACTATATCCATTCTTTCATTTATAGCCTAGGTGTCATACCGTAGGGGTGATAGGGTCCTGATAGAGTGGTATCATTGGTTCATGTTTTGGGATTGGATGAGGTTGGGGTTAGGTACAGGTATTGAATAAATGGGTTGGTAAGAAAACACTTTCATATTATTGTAGTAAGTGACATAGACAAGGGATACCAGCTGAGACATGAGTATTCTAGATACCTATGATCTTATGTATTGAACTTTATGTTTACCAAGACTAGTAAGTGACATGATACTAGTTGTAGGGTAAAGACCTAGGAAATAATCATGCATCATTCTTCTTTGTTTTTATGTTTAAACTGGGTAAAACTTTAGAAATATAAACCCTAAATAAAAATAATAAAAAAATTAATTCATCATTAATATTATATTTCACAGATTTAGGGTCTGTAATAATTGTTTATTTTTCAAGTATGAATCAAGGATGACTCCCCCAACATGTTCATATAGAGGATATTCAGTAGGATGTCCCAGAAGATCACCCTAGAGTAGTTTTCGTTGACCTTGACACTTGTGGAGGACACTATGACCGTTTTAGCACAATATACTACAAAAGTATAAGGGATATGTTTCTGACTCAGTGAAAGAATAATGGTTGGATGAGGTTGAGATAACTTTATGTTCGATCTATTCTTATAAGTATCACTAGGTTTTATTGGCTTTGATGAAGCATCATATTTCTACCAGGTGGTGGTGGATCTTGTTCCTCCAAGATCACAAGGATTATGATGTCTAATGGGAGAAGTTCCTAGACCATCTCTTTGTTGATTATCTTTCATCAACCATGATGGAGGAAAGTTACATAGAGTTTTTTATTATTCGATTAGGGAGTTCCAATATGTGATAATTTGGAATCCATTTCTAAACACTTCTTTGATATTACTTTATTACTATTTCTATATGAGGAGGACAAGGTGGGGAATTTAGGGGTGTCATTTAATTCAGATATCTAGCACTAGATAACCTTGTTTATACAAAATAAGTGTATCACTCTGATGGAAAGATATAAGGTTCTTGATAGGATTATAGAAATAACTGGTTTTTCATCAGTGGGGATTCATCAGGATTCCTCACGAACTAGATATTTGGTATGAGGATCCTAGTTAACTAGAATAATGGCATTCAAATATCCGAGGGTAAGTCCCATCCATCATCATATCATTTCTCTAGGGGTGGAATCTCTAATACCCTTTACAAAGGATCATATGTGTGTTTTTTTTGTAGAGGATGATGTCATCAGTTGTGGGAGTCCCTAACCATTCTAAGTAGGAAAAATGCACCATGTATACAAATTTAGGTTCCTCCATTGATCCAATTTCATCCCAGGTAGAAATAATATGATTCTACAGCTTGAAATTATTAGAGAGGAGATAGGGTAAGTAAAATAAAGCTGTAAGACGTTCCTTATCTTCGTAGAGAAGAGAATGGATGTGAAGGTGGACATCATTAGGGTGAGAGATGTCATGGATAAGGTTGTGGATAGTTTTATGGTTTATGGTTTCTATAACTGACCACGACGGATGTTGTTCGATGAATCCATTTCTTTTTTTTTCTACTTGAGTTTAGGCTAATATGGATCTTGGAGTTACAAAATCCTTCATATCCCTTACCCTAGAATTTTCTCTAGGACTTGATGTGGAAAGACTCCATGTTTTCTTAGTCTTGAATATACTAGTTATAGGTAAATATTATCTATTTAAATTATATAGATACTATGAGATAGTGCTAGGGAAAGAATTTTCTTTTAGTTACATTATATTTTTTCAGATATAGAATTTATATATTTTCAAATAAATCCCAATGATATATCCTAGGAATAGACTAGATATATTTGATGCAGGCTATTACAGATTGCGTGGTGAGGTAGGTTCGGTTATATGATTCTTAATAAGAGAATTTCATGTTCGTTTGCAAGATAGAAACCAATATGGGTTGTAGGTGTGTTTCATCCTTGTCTTCAATGATTATTGATATAATGTTGATTCTTTAATAGGATTATCCATTAGTGTTTTCCAAGGTTGTGGAAAATTAAGATGATGTTTTTTTGAAGAGGTTGTATAATTACACCCTCGAAGAGATATCTAGTTTTGTATAGAGTTACAACCCGGAACTTCTCTGATCATGATGTATCTGTATCATAAGAAGACTACTAGGTTATGAGTGCTATGGGTATAGTCAGATGATTTATTTCAACAGGGTTTATTTATTTGGGTGTTTTAATTTGGGGTACACCAGTTTTGATCATAAATAAGGATGATGGTAGTCTATGCATTTTTATCCATGGTCATATCTTGAACTAGGTGATAGTGAAACAATACTATCATTTTTTATGGATTAATTATTTATTCGATAAGATTAAAGGAGATAGTCAGTTCTAGAGTATTTATCTACAGTCAGGGTATCATCAAATGTGGTAAAAGGTTGAGGATATTCTAAATTCGACTTTGTAATGTCTTCAATGGAATTATGTGTTTATTGTTATGTCTTTTGATTTATTGAATGCTATAACCAGGTCCATGGGTTTGATGAACGAATTTTATACAGAGTTTAATGAATAGTTCATGTTGTTTTTGATCAAAGACATAATCATGTACTCCATGCTTTAGGAGGAACATTTAGAGAATATACAATCCATTTTGGTAGTTCTTACTCATTATTAGATATTCATGAAGATGTCAATGTTTTAGTTCTAGGATTATGAAGTTTATATCTTATGAAATGTCATATCCCAATAGGGATTACCTATATATCCTTTAAATATAGAAGTATTCATTTATTGGGAAGTACCCAAGGTTGCCACAAAGGTGTGGAGTTTCTTTAGTCTTATAGGATTTTGTAAGAGGTTTCTTTCCAATTTCTCTTGGGTCGTGATTCCACTGATAACCATGAATAGATTTTATCAGGTGTTATTTTTTACTAACCTATGTCATGAAACTTTTGAGAACATATAAGATAAGTTGTTCAGACCCCCAATCCATTTTCCCAATAAGAGAGAGTTTAATTAAAGGTTTTTTTAATTCTTGACATCTTTTTTGGACTGTGTTATGATGTATTGGAGTTCATTTAATTTTTATGGGTCTTAGAAGTTACATACCCATGAGAGTAACTATGTCACCCATGATCTTTAGATAACAGTAGTTGTGTTTACTTTTATTTTTTTATGATATTACCTCATCAGTTATATTTGTTTTAGTTTTTACCAATCATAAGATCCCCAGGTCTGTCTTCTCCTAGCATTACTTGAACGTGTAATAACAGAGGTGGATATAATTATTATTGGATTACTAATTTATGATTTCATATAAACTAATAAGTGGAAACATTGTGCCTGATTCATTGATCTTGAAGCTATATAGTTATACTATAATTGAATACAGATATTTCTAGAGGATAATGGAAGATCTGTACGTGATTATTCTTGATATGGGAGAGGTTAGAGGAAGATTTTTCATTTTCTAGATGATAGTGTAGTCTTCTTTGGTGCAGTAGGTGGAGGAGTCCCAACTGGGGGATTTCGAGGGGGGGGGGTATGGAAAGACTAAGTTTATAGAGACCCAAACTAACTCTGTATAAATATTATATCTTAATAAATTAACATTGAATATATAACCTAATGATCTATTCCAGAATCATATATGTCAACTACCTTTGGAAACATGGATACATAAGTGAAAGCTATATTTTCCCACCAAGTTCTTTATAACTAGCACCCATCTTAGACATATCAGACATAATATCATTTTTCATAACCATAGGAAAGTGAACATAAGTAATGGTGAGATCAGATGCTATGTAAGTGTAAAAAAATCATATACAAACAAAAAATGATCATAAGGGTATGAGAACATGATAAAAACATTTTTAAGCTATACCCTAAATATCATAGATCATAAAATTGATTTCCACAGTAAATATTGGATGTTTATAAGACATGAATAACAATAAAAATAAATAACATAATGCATGGAAGCATAATGTTGGCACAATACATTGAATTGTCACATACACATAAGCGTATAAAATCCTTCCCTTAGTAGTTAAGGCACATTTTAAAAACTATTGCAGTGGAATGGGTTTACTCCCCAAACCATCTTATTAGTTAGGTATCACTCCCTAGACTATCATAGTGGATAGATTCACTTAATAAACTGGGATAACTCCCCATTCTATTTCTACTTATCTAAAAAGATATAAATCATTACAAAATTAATTGGAGGAAGATATACTCTATGCACACCATATAATTTAAATCACATATATGTGTACCACAATATTATAAAAAATCCATTAAATTAGAACCCCTGGAAGGAAATGGGTTTCATAATAATTTTCACATGGCATAAACCATGGAAATGAAACAAGTTTCATAAAAATTTCATTTATTCATCATAACATAATTCGTGAAAAAGGAGAATGTTTTATAAAAATATTATCATCATAAACATAAATCATACAAAGAAGCAACAAGAATAATATATTTAAATAATATCCCCATTATATCTAAAGTAACATCAATGGATGTAATCTTAGATTAAAAATGTTTTTTAATGATCAAATGTAACATTTCTTATGGAAAATAACATTCTTAATTTGAAAATAAATTTTAAAATACAAAAACATCCAAAATATTATAGATATAATTTTCATTTAAAATGAAATTTGGAAATTTTAAAATAATACTAAAAAAATTTAATGGGCATGATGGCGTAAAATTTAGTACATATTGTATACATTAAAATAAATATTTCATTAACATTTTCATTAAAAATTACAATAAACTTTATTTGGAAAATAACGAGAATATTATTTTTAATTTTTTATAAAATTAAAACATAGGAAAAATAACATTACAAAATAATATTATATTCAGAAGAACATATTATAAAAATATATTTATGTTATCATGTGGTCTTAAAGAGAAGAAAGTGGAAGAAAAAGATATATTCTCAATAAATATCAAAAATAGAATAAACATCATGAGTTTATTAGTAGGTAGATTATAATATTTCAATATTGTAAACATAATCCTAAAAAATCCAAATAAATGATGATATTGTCACATAAAACTCTTAACAGTCTGGTAACTCTTGATCATAATATGCACAAAAAAAACATAAAATGAAATTTATATGTCATAAAAATAAGTATACTCATGATATAAAATTTTAAAGGGGAATCATATACACTACAAAAGAAATGAGTGGTGAATATAGCTTAAGTCCCCCAGAAATAAATGTTTGATTTAAAATTCGTTAACTTAAGCCTAGAATTCCTTGATACTTATTTAAACCACATGTATAATGAATAATGTTTTTTTGAATCTATTAAAAAACTATAACCATATATATCATACCATATATGGTTATCTTATAAACTCTTATTACCCATTTATTAATAATTCTATGTTCAAATCACAATTTGGGTAATAATTGCTTTGTGTTTGAGTGTAACTGGATTGGTATTTTCCATTATTTTATTTTAATAATGGTTCCAAAATCTCTAGAATTTTAGAAATTATATAAATTTCATATATATTCACTTTATATTTATTTATAGTAATCCATAAAAGTTATATATAGAAAATGAGTTACACCGTTCTAGAGACGGTACGCCATACAAACACATGAACATTATTTATATTTTCAAGAAAGACAGAAAAAATGGAATATTAAAAATATATATCCTTAAAAATAAATTATAATTTAATTTATATCACATATATTCATTATATTTATCCTTATTACCCTCTATTTAATTATTATGTAAAATATGAATAACATATCTTTGTGAGGTGGTAGTCCACGGTACACAAGAGAAATGTTAGTGTGTTCCCAAAGAATGGGAAGTTAGAAGGTATATGAGATATTATAATTCTATAAGTATTAATATGTCAAAAATATTATATATAATCATTGAATATATCATTATATCCATCTTTGAGACATTTTTATTGAGAATTAATTACAACAGTTCGTGAGGTGGTAGTCTGCTATACACACGATCAACTGTTTTGTTTCCTATTTGATAAAAGATGAGATGTATATAGGTTATTACATTAACATAATAAAATATAATTATATGATAGATAATTTTATTATTGTATCATCTTTTTTGGATACAATTTTATAATGGTAGAAGAAGAAATAAAAAAAACGCATGGAAAATAATTTTACCAATTCTTTGGAGAACCTATTTAGGATTATAACTAAAGCCTTATTAGAAGGGTTTTGTAACAAAAATAATGCCTATATTAAGTGGGTAGTTTATTGATTAATATATTTTATAGTTATTGGAATAAATAATGGGTTTTGGAAGTGTATATAGTAGAAGAAAGGGGGTGCCTTTTTATTTGTGGGGGAGAGGAAACAAACAATTGTTTTTGAAAATAATGAATTATACCCTAGTTTTTCACATTAAAAATGTTTCCAAATTTATCATTATCAACATTTATATGATAAAATGTCTAAATATTTCTATATAATTGGATTTTTAAAATTTTATATGTCATTTTATTACATATATTTTTAGTTTAAACTCTGGAAAACCTATTTTAACCATAACAACAATAATTAAAATCTATATATTTTAATATTAATTTTGAAAATGAAGTAGGTTAAAATTATTAAATAATTTTAGTCATGATTATTAAAAATATTTATTCTGTTTATCCCAACTCAATTTGAAAAATTAAAAAAAAATTAATTTAGAATTAAACCAGAGACATGTCGAAAAAGCCGTTTTCCATAGGGAAAATTTTCAAAAGTATAGAAAGTTTAAACATCAAAATTATATATAAAATTGATCAATATAAAATTAATAAGATTATTAAATATATACTTGAAATAATTTTACTTTTTAAACAACTTTTAAATAAAAAAATTGTTGTAAATTCTATAATCTAAAATACAGTTTTTAATAAAAATCAATATTTTTTACTATTTATCGAAAAATAAATATTTGTAGAAAATTATCGAAAGTTCACTCAAAGATAATTTTTACTAGAAGTTTATCTTTTAAAAAAAATTTATTCTACTTGAAAAAAATTACACTTTTTTATTCATTCACAAAAAGAAATAAAATCATTTTCAGGGAAATAGTATTTTCAAAACATATAGACATTAATAAATATTAATTACTTTATTATCAATAAGATTTATTTATATAAAACCATTATAATTAATTTTTAATGTTTAGTTATTCCAATTTAAGATAGAAATTTTAATTTATTGGTTATAAATTTCATGTTCAAATAATAATATTAATAGTATGTAGCTGTTTGTTAGAACTTAGTGTCGTGTGTAATGCATGCTTTGGAAGAAATTGATTTTATTTGAAAAAATATATTTTATAAAAACATTGTGAGTTAAATTCTACCCCTTTAAAGTGAATTTCACCCTTGAAATTGTTCACTCTACTATAAAAAAATGTGGATAATATTTCCAGATCGTATCCTTAAGTTCCCATGTCGCTTATTTTAATTGGAGGTTTCATAATATAACTTTGACCAGGTGAGTGATTTTGTTTCATATAACTTTTTATCAATGATTTATAATCTCCACCAATTTTTCATCATATGAATGATATTTCTTATATAGTATGACCTATAATTTCATCACAAGTTCATTATATTAGGGGTAATGGTTGTAACATAACCTTAAATTTTTGTCTACCAGGATTAAATTTCTAATATATGTGGCACCATTAAAAAAAACTCTCCAATATTACTCTTCAGGAAATCCCATCAGAAATACTCTTTCAAATCTATATATATATTTGTACTTTCTAGATGAATATAGAATGAATAACGACGAGCTTACTATAATTAAACATTCTTTGAATATAGTATTGATGTAATTAATACTTATTTTCTAAATCTTATCATTCCATTATAATCATGAAAAAACATAAGAAAATTTCTCACCTTCTTATACAGCTCTACATCTTCTTTATGCACCTCTTTCATCTTAAGTTTTATAGATAGTTAAGTATTCATTTGATAAAGATAATATTTCTTCCGTTTCATTATGATTTCCTGATCTATAATTTACAAATATATAAATATTTAATCTTTTGTGATACATATCATGTATAAGATAGAACTATTCTTTCATATTAAATAATTACCCAGCTATTTCTATTTCCAAGGGTGGTAAGGTATTAACCAATCATAATAATTAGTCATATCTTTCCACATTCTCTATAAAATGTTCAACTAATTCTATATGATTATATAATTTTCAATTTTTTTGATCAGTATATATATCACACTTTAATACATATATATAATGACTCCATATCATTAATGTAAAAATTACCAAATATAACTCCAAATCATGATTTGGGAATTTTTTTCCATGAACCTTCAATTTCTATTTGGCATATTCTATCAGAAAATTATTTTTCCTGAGAACACATCCCAACCCATTATTTTAAAAATCAAGATAGATTAAAACCCTTCTAAAAACAATTTAAGGTAATAATAGGTACACTAACAATCCTTCTCTTTAGTTCCTCAAAATTTTATCCCCACAAAAAAATTTCCAAAGGAACTTTGATCCCTTTTAATATAACTTAGTGACTGGATTGTAAAATAATAATAAATTTTCTCGAAAGTATAGAAAATAAATGAAAAAAATAAAAATATGAATCTTAGTCATCATGGTTGGTCTGGGCCAAAATTTAATAGCCCATTTCTTTTATGGATCCTCCATTATAACATTTCTTGAGACTATATGAACTAGAAAAGAAACTTTTTGAGGTAGAAATTCAAAACTGGTAAATTTTTCATTTATATTTTCTTTCCTTATGGTATTTAGTTCAATCTTGAGTGATATTCATGATATTCATTTCCATTTTAATAGATAATAATATTGTCTATATATACTACCATAAACTAATCAAGGGGATATCTAAAGACAATATTCATTATATCAATAAATATAGAGGGGGGGGGGGGGTTATTAAGACCAAATGGAATCACTATATATTTATAGTGTCCACTCCTTATACATAATTCTACCTTTGGAATATCCTTATTCTTACCCCTTAATTGATGATATACATAAAAAACTTTAATCTTGGAAAAGTATTGAGCTCTGTGAAGTTGATCAAACAAGTCGTGAATACAGGTTATATGATACATGTTCTTCATTTTTATCTTGTTTAGTTCTCGATAATCAATGCACAATCATGTCGATCCATATTTAATCTTAACAAAAATAATTGGTGCACCCCTAGGTGAATAAATTGGGTGAATAAATCCATTTTCATGAATCTATGTGTGTTTCATCATCAATTATTTCAACTCAATCAAATAAATTCTTCTGGAAGTCTTTAAAATAACTGTAGCACTAGATATGAGTTCTATTGAGAAATAACAATCATAATTCGGTGGAAGAATATGAAACTCTCCTAAAAATACATCAACATGCTTCTCAATAATAGTAATATTATCGAAGTAGAGTTTCCCTATAAACATATGAGATAAAAAACCCTTTTGAAATGTAATTAGGACCCAGAAAATGGATATGATTTCCACAATAAATTTATATATATGGATATATTAAAATATTATCATAGGTTGGTTTGGAATATAAAATATGAAATCCATTTCATATTAATTGATGTGGTATTTATGTAAATAAATCCATTCCCTTTCTAGGATAACATTAAGTTAAACTAGAGGAATAATAATGAGGTTTACAGGAAGCAAATTACAAATAAATTCAACTAGAAAATAATCATAGACTTGAGATGTGATCCTCGTTCCACTATGGGTTTTCAGTAATAATTCATCATATAATCATTGAGGATAACAATGAACTCCCATAGATACTTTTTATGATATACATGAGCTCATATAACTAAGAACAAATTGATTACTTTAATATTTAAGCATACCTGTTAAAATATCAACTTCATTTTACTATCTTCAATTTGATAGTAAAATCTAAATGGATTGCATGACCATATGGCATCTTTTACTAGAGGGATCAATAATTTATGGGATTTATAGACCATAAAACATTCTTTTTAATCTATTAAAGCTTCTGTTTAAACTAGGTCCTTCATGGTCTTTATTCAAATCCTTCATAATGATTCCTAAAGTGTTTGTGAATTTATAAAGTACATCCCCCATGTGTGTCAAACTAGGTGAGCAGTAAGGACCATTTTTATAGACTAGGTGATGTATGAGGGAAGATAAAAGAACCCTTTTTATAGGTATTAAACATAAGTACAACTATTCCAAAGCCACATCCAGTTTTAGTATCTAGATAGAGTTGTACATTCTTGGAAACCACTCACTCTACCCTTCACTAAAATTCTAAGAAATTTTTATATACTTTAACATGTCCATAAACATATCCTTGGAAATATACTTATTCATCACACATATTTTTTCTCATTATATTTTCCAAATTTAAAAAAAAATTACTCTAATACCAACTGTAGAGATCTAAACTACTAATACATAAATATTACATCTTAATTGATGAACAATCATTACATAACCTAATGATACATGCATGAATCATATAGGTATTGGGCCTTTGGAAACATGGAAAGAAAAACAAGTGGTTCATAAGTGAACAAAACTATCTCCCACTATGTCATTCATATATAACGCTCTAATTAGAAAAATCATACATAATACATTTCTTCATAACATTTTAAAAGGAAATATTAGAAAGGGTGATATTTTATGTTCAATAAGGGTAAAAGATGGAGATATAAACATGAAATGAGCATAAGGGTTTTATAACATTAGAATAATATTTTTAAGACATACCCTACATATCATATATCAAAAAAATTGAGTCTTGTAATAAATCATGGACGTTCTTAAGATAGAAATCATAAAGTAATCAAATATATTAATTTATGGATGTATAACATTGACATAAAAAATGTAATTATGTAATAAACATAAGGATATAATATAATTTCCTTTTTATTATATAATCATTAAAAAATATCAATGTGGAATGAGTATACCCTCCAAACCATCATAGTAGTCAAGTTACCCTTCCAATACTATCATAATGGAGAGATTCCGTTACAGGACAAGGTTTACACTAATTATAGACATTTTTATCTCACGATATATCAATAATTATCTAACACAATATAAGAAGATATAGGTCAGATAAATTGTTAAGTCATATTATTCCCTTCTTACTTTTATATTCCTTTATATTTTTAGATCACAAAAAAATTCTTAAAAAACTTTTAATATTTTTTATATACCAATGGTTTTAGTCTATATTTTTTGAAAAAAATATCTTTTACCATAAATAGAAAAAGTTAGGATGTGTTGTTAATATTGAACTTAAATTCTATATTTTGATAATAAGATTTATTGTGTGTCTAATTAATTAGAATTACCGTTAATCAGACCCATGGGATAAACTTTTTTCTTTTCTATCATTATAAAAAAACTCATAACCATCGAATTGATTCTGTTTGAAAAAAATCGAACTGACTCTCATAAGGGTTATCATATTAAAAATAGACAAGGATGAACTTTCGAATAAACTATTTTTATAATCATAGTACACATACTTGTTTCTACTGCATTGAATACTTTTTACACTATATTGGTTTTATTTAGTATGATATTAGACATTTTGTTATGCCAGAGCATTTTGTGCTATCAAGTGATAACTGTATGAGGCTATTGAAAAAAAAATCATAAATATGTACATTGGGATATTTCTTATAAATATAGAGTCATTTGAAGAGTTTTTAATTAGAAAATTTTATTCACAACTCAATTCACCAGAGGAGTGTAGATTTTTAACTACTCCTTCTTAGAATTTTTAATTATTTTGAGTGTTGGTAGTTATAGGGAATCCTTGTCAGGGTTGTTTCTGTATGAAATGTTGTTTTTATAATAACATAATATCATTTTAAAAATCATGGTTTTCAATATATAATAAAATAGTGAATCTGATCCATTAGATCAAGGGCTTCAGGGGATAGAAATATAGACACCAATCATCGTATCGAGGGCTTCTGAGGATGAGAAGACAGAGCTATTCTAATCGTCATATAAAGGGATTTTCGGGTAAGTAAAGAAAATATTTATAGTATGTATATATAATGATATATTCTTGATGAACATATACATTACACCACTTTTGTGGAATACTTAAAACATGACAAAAATAGATTCCCAAATACCGTATTAGTTTAGTTCCTTTAGAAACATGAAAACATAAAAACTTTTTTTAATAGACCTATATTATCTCCCACTAGTATTTTTATGACTATAAAAATTCTTAAAAAACTGATAATTAATACATATATTCATGAGTTAAGGAATGAAACATAAAAAAGTGCATGCTCAGATGCTCAGTATGGGTAAACAAGGGATACATGTCAGCTAAACATGAGCATAGGGGTATGAGAACATGATCACAATATTGGGTGATCATATCCCACATATCAAATATCATATACAAGAATCATGGCATAAATCATGGTAGTTCATAAGACATAAATCATAACTAAATAAATAACATAATCAAGAAAATCATAAAATTGGAATAAGACATGAAATTGTGGCCGACACATAAGCATATATAATGATTTCTATAGTAGTTAAGGAATCACTTCCCATGCCATCTTTGTAGTATGAGTTCACTCCACATAACATATTTGTAGTCATCGTTTAATCCCATGTCCATATTAGTAGTATGAATTCACTCACCATACTATGATGATAGTCATGTTCACTCCCATTAAAATCTTAGAAGTCAAAGTTCACTACCAAGACCATCTTAGTCTATCTAATGAGATATAAATATTTTACTAATGCATTGGATGGAGATATAGGTTCCACCAATCTCATAATGAAATCATACATACAAGCGTCAAAAAATTATAAACTATCATATCCTAATCCCTGAAATTAAATGGTTATAATAAACATGTAATCATATTAGAAATTGTGAAAATAGATACAGGTTCCATAATCATTTCATCATAATCAAAACAACATAAAAGAAGTGGGTTTTAAAATCATATAATCCATGAAAAAGAACCATGTTTTATAAACACAATTCCATCAAAACATAATCCATTTAGAGAAATAATGTGAATGGAAACATTGAATCATTTCCTCATAAAGTAATCAGTAAATCAAATGAATGCCATATTAGGTGGGAAATAATTTTTAAGGATCATCTAAAACCATTTATTGAGTGAAATATTCTTGATTCTTCATAATTTTATTTTAAAAATCCTTTTTAAAACCATTTTCTTGGAAATAAACATGAAAAACTATAAATAAATCCTAAAAAAAATTTGAAAACTTTTTTCCATGAGAACTTGTAAAAGAATAATGAAAATTTTTGAAAGACATTTTCCTTGAAAACTTATAAAATAATCTTGAAAACATTTTGAAATCCATTTTCCTTGAAAAATTATAATAGAATATTGAAAACATTTTGAACACTAATATTATGGAAAAACTATAAAAGAATCATAGAAGCATTTTGAAAACCATTTTACTTTAAAACATATAAAATAATAATGAAAACATTTTGAAACCCATTCTTTTTTAAATTAATTTGAAAATTATAAAATAATATTTAAAATAATTTAAATCCATTTCTTTGAAAACAACCTTATGAAAAGTTATAAATGAAAATTTAAAAATAATTTAAAACAATTATAAACATAAATTTTTTGGAAAATAAATTTCAATTAAATTATCATTAAAAAAATTCTAGAATATTAGGAACACATTTTCATTGTAATATTGTAATGGAAGGTTCAAGGGAATGATGATGGGTGAATTTTACATGCCAAACATTTATTATTCACCATAAAATGATTATAAGTGTTCCTTGATTGGAAAATGAAAAAGAAGATTCATTCCAAAAAAATGAATTTTGTATACAGATAAAAAAATTTAAAAAAATTATTTGAATTTTAATTAGAGAATATATGAATATTTTTGGATAATTTGTACTTGGTTTTGAAGGAACGCAGATTTCTGACCGAAGAGTGAGGTAAATCTGTGCTTTCTTAAAAAACATTTCTTAGCTATATTATATACCAATATGTAAAAAATTGTAGCAATACATGAATATATATCGAATAAATATAGGTGAGGAAAAATTATGAGTGTTATTGAGTGATGTATGGTAAGATTTTATCAATAGAGGCATATTTATAAACAATCTCAAAAAATGATGAGATTGTTTCAATAAACTCTTACCACATGGTAACTTGGAATCATACTATACATGTAAGAAAATAAAATTTCATTAAGAATAAAATATCCATAAAATAAGTATATTCATGATATCAAATTTCAAATGTAGTATATACACCTCATGAAAAAATATAAGCCCATACCCTAGTATTTATCCGAAAGAAAGAAAATTGAGACAAAATTACTTTACAGGTTTGTTAACTTTTAAAGAATATAACCCATGAAATAAATATCCTCAAATGGAAATTTAAATACAAAAAAATTTAATTATAGGAGACACATAATACATTAATGAGATATATATACACCATAAAAAATATTTGAGTGGTGAATAATACGTGTATCTCATGGAAATAAAAATTAGGATGAAATTCCCTTACATTATGTCTTGACTCTCATCATACTCATACAAAATTCCTATATAATAAATATATGTTTATTATTAATCTATAAAATAACCATATTATTATATCTAATACCATATGTTCCTTTTTTTATGACTTTATATTACCATTTTTTAATAATTCTATGTTGAGGCTTCACATCGGGTAATATCTGATTTATTCTTCGCATGTGTGTTAATTTTTTATATATTTGGTACTTATATATATATAATGATTTATAGAAGATAAAATACATTATAAATATAATTTTTATTCTTTATATTTTTATTATAACAATCAATATAATTTCAATTATTAAATGGAATACACTTTTCATATAGACGGTAGGACATACCTACGCATGAACACTATTTTCATTTTATTGTCATATTGAAAGAAATAAAGAAAATAATATATATATATATATATATATGTATATAATGTCATTTAAGTGGAATTATTATGTCATATATATCATATAATTTTACTAAATACATCCTTAATACATTCAATGTGGTGATTTAATGAATCACATCGCTTTGAAGGGGAGGTAGTCCATGCTTTCACAAATGAAGTTATCATACATACACAAAATAGAAAGTATAAAGATATGTGTTGTAAAAAATTAATAAAGACTAAAGAAATAATATTTATAATATATATCATATATAAACAACATGTGCATCATAATTCCCAACAATTAAATGTGGTAAAGGAAAAAATGAACAATCATCATTTCATGAGGCGGTAGTTTACCATACACATAAACAGTAGGTGAGTTACCCATTATAAGGAAGTGTGTGTACATGTAGGTTGAATAATTATAATAAAACATAATTGTATATAAATGATACTGTTTTTGTTTTATAATAATGAAATAATGGGGGTTGAGTGGCAGGGGGGGGGGTAATGGAAATAAAACTAATGATCTTGAGGAATGCTGACACTCCTTTTTGGGTAACTTATTTTGGTTATCTCGGAAGGGCTTCCATGTTTTTCTTTATACACAAAATGAGAATTAAAGGAGAACTTTGAAGTTGTTTTTATGTTTATCAGGAAAATATGGGATAAACCTATGTTGTCTGAGAGGTGTGAAGAAGTGGGAGATATGGTGGCCTTTTATAGGGAAGGGAAAGGACTCACTACCTATTTTTGGAAAGAAGTTATGATAACCCACGTTTTTACCTAAATAATGTTATAAAAAACCATAAAAACTAAATAATTTAAGGTTAACGGATTAATTATGGACATCCAATGGATTTTCGACTAGTGGATAGGTTGTTTGGGCCCTTAAGTTTAAGGATTCTTCCCTTGTTAAGTTTAATCCACTTTAGTAGTGGTAATTCATTTTAATTACATTCACTAATAATTTCGGTCAAAAACCAAGTTTAACATATTTTAAATTATAAATTATTCTGATTCTAAAAATAGAGTCCAATTTTCCAAATTATTATTTAATAATTTGAAGAAATAAATTTAAAATTTATCCCGCATACGAGATGACAATGTGTGTTTTTAAAGTAAATCATTCAAACATTTGCTCCGTTTTTATTTCCAATTTTAAATTGAAATTAGTTAAAATGACATAAATATGATTAATTTATATATATTTGATCTAAATATATTTTAAATTCAAATTAATATATAATTGAAATATATAAATAAATTAGATAAAAAATAATTCATTAATTAATATTTAGCATTTTTCACTAATCATTCAAAAGTAAAGTTCCTTAGAAAATATAAACAATTCACAATAATCTAATTTTAACATTATAAATTAAAAAAAATATTTTATTCTATCTTATTAAATTTATAAATGTGTTTAAAAGTAATTTTTTTTACATAATGATATGAAGAGTTGTTCATTTGGGAAAATTATATTTTTAAACAAAAAAAGGAATAAAAAATTATATTTTTATCAACTATTTGTTTTATTTATATAAAAAATCTATAAAAAATATTTGAATTTTTTAATTATATTCGTATTATTAAAATTAATGAATCAGTTATAAATGGATCATTTAAATAATTTTATTAATAAAATTATGTTTCATAGAATCTCTGGATTACATGTAACTTACCCCATGTCAGTGTTCCATGTAGTGAATGATTTAGTTGGTGTTTCTTATAACAAAATAAAAATAAATAATTTTAATATACAAATCAAAATATTTTCATAAATGAAAAATATCAAAATAATGAATTAATATGAAAAAAAATATTTCACTAAATCTCGAGGTGTTACATTCGACCCCGCCTAAAATGAATTTCTCCACCAAAATTCATATGGTTTATCAAAGGATTAATACATGAAATTTCCTTTCATAGAAGCCCACATCATAAAATGAATAATAATGCTTCCTTTTGAAAAATAAATTTGGTACCATAATGGATTCCCAAAGTAACATATAACTAGGTTTACACATAGGAGAACATAAGTGGAAAGTGAAAACATGGAATTAGAGGAAAAGTATAAATATTCATAGGGAGAGATTGAGTTAATAAACAATAAATAAGTGAAAAAATATTTAAATGTTTAGTTCCTAAAATTTATAAAACTATGATGATATAAAATTCCATTGGTTCCCAAATAATTAAGGTATTAAAACTACATTTTTATCATTTTTCGAAGGTTGAGTAATTCTTTTATTAACAATCAATATATGGAAGTATAGTTACCTGATATATTTCCCAAAAAAATTACATCCTTTTATTGTACATTTATCAATTTCTAATTCATCCATTACATTGATAAATAGATGTATAAAACTTAAGTTTTATGCCTGATGTTCTAAAATGCACTTTTAGAAGATCTTAATGAACACAAAATAATGAAAATTATAACTATTTTTCACTAAATATTCTTCAAAATCAATATGGTTAATACTTTAACATCCATGAATAATAAGTAACACTATTGGTTCATTATTAATATTTATTCTTTCAAAATAATTACTCATTAATAAGGACATCACGTAGACTAGGGGTATCTGGGAAATCTTTACCGTCCATTAGTTATGGGGTTTAGGCCTGCAGCCTTGCCAGAATTGATTTATTGTCACCTGAAATTCAAGAAATCCATCTCTAAAACCACACTAATAAATTTCAAAAATAAATATGATGAATATCCTTAAAACAAGGTTAATAACTAAATATCCTTTATCTAAGGTTTTAAATACAAAGTCAACAAATAAATACTTTATTTAATGTTTCACTTAAAATTTTAATCAATGTTAAACCTTGTAAACCTTCTAAAATATGAAAAAAATACTTTATAAAGTGATAAAATCATCTTAACATTGATTTCAAAAATCTCACAAAGGAACTTTTGGTTTTCACCTTCAAAACATGTGAATACCTTCATCAATTACTCTCTTGAAACATGGTACTGAACTGAATTACCATAATTAATTTTGTAATAAATTCATTTTTTCTTATTCCAAACTATATTGGATACAATCCGCAATTCCCAAAATACTGTAACCCACATTAGTGATAAAATAAACACATGTCAATATGTCCTTAATTAGTTCCAATGTATTCACTTACATCCAATTTACTTATTCATACCCAACATATCATTTTCAAAACAATATTAACTTAACATAATAACCATATAAGGGTTATCTTCCCTTATTCAAAATTCCAACCTTCAATTAAATCACATTCCAAATCTATCAGAAACATCCAATATAATCATTTATATCCTTAGAGAAAAACTTAAAATTAAAAATCCATTTATATTTCACTATAATTTATGAATCCAAATAAATAAAAACTTTTATTATTACACTTAATTCATAATCCATAAAATGCTACATCATTCTATTACTTAACACCTATTTCCTTTCACATTTCATATGTCTTATCTCAATCATTATCAATATGACCATTACTCCTACCACCTTGATAATTACATTTGGGAGATTTCCACTTAGGACATTGATTTTCATAATTTCCATTCATTCCATACATAAAGCATTTTAATTTTTATTATTTTTTAGGGAGGCCAATATTTCCATATGTTTCATTAATGGAAGCCTTCATTTTTCCATTTCAGTTACTTGATTTGTGTCCTTATTTTCTATAGTCAAAAAATATTCTTATTCCTCTAATACTTTCACTTGGGTGATTATTTCCACATTCTTGGCATAAAGAGAACTGAATATTCTTTCCTCTATGGTGTCTATTACCTGAAATATTATAAAACCTCTTCATTATCATCCTTATCAAGTCATAGAGTTAGTTAAGGTACACATTTTTAATCATGTTTTGTGAAATCTGACTGGGAATGATCACAACATCCTTCACTCCAGTGACCATCCCACTTGACTGCTCATTATCAAATTTTTCATTACATTAAATGTTAACAAAATTATTTCAAGGTCCTTAAACTGACAAAATCTATAAATCATAGTGTTATAAACACTTATCAAATTAGAAAACCACATAATCACGAAAAATAAATAATTATAGGATTTCTAAATTATGATACCTTCCTTAATCTATAACACCTTAGTTTTATCCTATGTTATTTAATGGAAACATTTTTTTTAAACTTGTATGATGGTTTATGAAGATTTTGTGAATTTCCAAATCATATCATCATGGAGTGTCAAACAAGGTTCATTGTAAATCCCATTTTCATGTACCAGGATGCACTGAGTAAGGCCCAACACACTTTATTAGAGTTATTACTCCTAGGTATATGTTTTCCATAACCATATACGCTTTTATTATCTAGACATGAATGTATTTATTTGAAACCACTCACTGTATCCTTTACAAAAATTCCAATGTATCTTCGTAAATGTTAAACTAAACTTATAAAAATATTTAGAGACATCCCCATACCTATCCTTATAAATATTCATATGGATCACACTAAACATTTCTCATCCTAGTTTATAAAGGTTAACTAAAACTTTTCTTTAATAACAACTACAATGACCCAACCTTGACGTACATAGACATTAAATCAATTTTTTGGAATACTTACACCATTACACAAAAAGACACCCAAACACCATGTTAGTTTAGTGCCTTTGAAAACATTGGAACATAAACAAGGGTACATAAGCAAGCTACATTATCACCCACTCGAATCTTCCTGACTATTACCCTTATTAGTTTCCTCATACTTAATACATATCTTCTTGGACACAAATGAGATAAGATACTCAGTAAGGAAAAATAGGGGAGACATATAATAATAAACAAGAGCATAGGGGTAAGAGAACATGATCATAATGTTATAAGATTATACCCTCCATATCAAAGATCATAAACATGAATCATGTAATAAATATTTGATGTTCATAATTAATGAATAATAAGGCGTTAAAGAACATAATCCAAGAAATCATAACATTTGAATATGACATGGAATTGTGGAAGACACATAAACATATAAATTGTTTTCCATGGTAATCAAGGAATCACTACCAATACCATATTAAAGTTATGAGTTCACTACCCATACTATATTTTTAGTCATGGTTCTCTCCCATATCGATATTAATAGTATGATTTCACTCACTATACCATCTTTGTAGTCATGGTTCACTCCGATAATCATTTTAGTTGTCAAGGTTTACTCCCAAGATCATTTTATTCTATCTCATGTGATATAAATATTTACCAAATGTATTAGAGGTAGATATATATCCCACCCATATCATAATGAAATCATAAATACATGTGCCAAAAAATCATAAATAACCATATCATAACCCAAGAAATGGAATGTTTATCATAAACATGTAATCATGTCGTAACCTATGAAAAAAGTTATAGGTTTCAAAATACTTTTATCACACATATAATCCATAAAAAGAAGTAGGTTTAAAAATAAAATAACATATGAGAGAGAAAATATTTTCATAAATATCATTCCATGAAAACAAAATATATTCAGAGAAATGATATGAATGGAAATGCTGAATAATTCCCCCAAAAATTCATGATTAACACCAACAATTTCATTATAGATGGAAAGTAATTTTTAAAAATCTTTGAAAAAAATTTATTGAGGAAAACACCCTTTCATTTTTGGAATATTAATTTTAAAATATAAAAACTTTTGAAAACAACATTATTTAAATTAAACATGAAAAATTATAAAGGATGTTTGAAAATATATTTAAAACCATTTTCCTTGAAAAATTATAAAATAATCTTGAAAACATTTTAAAAAATATTTTCCTTGAAAACATATAAAAGAAGCTTGAAAAAATTTTGAAAAAATTTTCCCTTGAAAACTTATAAAATATACTTGAATTTTTTTGAAAACCATTATACATGAAAATATATAAAAAACAAATAAAAGAATATTTAAATACATTTAAATATTTTTATTTGAAAATAACCTTTTGAAAACTTGTAGATGAAACTTTTAAAATCATTTAAAATTATTTTTAAAAATATTTTTTTTGAAAAATGTTTTGACTATATAACGCTTGAAAAAAAATTTCTAGAAAATTTGGAAAAATTTTGTTTAAGAAAAAAACCTTTTAATATTTTAAAGGATGTTTCAAGGTAATAAAGGCTGGTAAATTCTTACATGATGAAAATTATTTTTGGACCATAAAAAGATTATAAAAGTTCCTGGACTAGAAAATGATAAGAAGATTCAATTTTTTTTTATTTTTTTAAAAAATGAAAAATATGGGTAAAATTTTATTTTAATGATAATTAGAGAAATGTAGAATATTTTTTTGGAATTTTTTTATAAAACATGGTTTTAAAGGAACACAAATTTCTGACCGAAGAGAGGGGTAAGGTCAGGTTTCTAAAAAAAATATTAACTATATTATGTACCATGGATCAAAAAAATGGTACCAATACATTGAGATATCTTGAATAAATGGAAGATTATAAAACTCATGAGTGTTCTTCAGAGATGGATTATAATATTTCACCAATGGAATCATAATCATAAACAATCCTAAAAAACGATGAGAATGTTTCAATAAACTCTTATCACATAGAAATATGGGATCATAAAATCCATGTATGAAAATAAAATTACATGAAGATTAAAATATCATAAAAAGAAGAATATTAATGATTTATTACATTAAAATAATTAAATACTCAATAAAAAAGTATACGTTCATAACATGGAAAATTTCCCAATGAACGAAAATTGAGACAATATTATTTTGCTGATTTGGTGACTTTTAAAACATAAACCCCATGAAAAATTATAACTAAATAGATATATAAATATCCATAAATATAATTAAAATATAAATATAATAAATTCATTGTTAATATATATACATCCCAAAAGAAGAGATTGGTGTATAAGGCATGTATCTCATGAAAATAGAAAATAAGATGAAATCCACTTACCTTGTTTCTTGACACTAATTGTACTCAATCAAAATTATTCTATAACAAATATATGTTCATTATAAATATATCCCAAAATACTATTATTATATACAATACCATATATTATTTTATTATGACATTATATTACCCTCTTTTTAATAATTTTACATTAATTTTTCACTTGGGCTATTTTCTGCATTGTTCTTTGCATGTGTCTTAATTAGTTATATCTTTGGTACTTATACATATATCATGATTTAATGAAGTTAAAACATGATATAAACATACTTTATATTAAGTATGTGTGTATTATACTAATCTATATAATATATTATTATGAAATGAAATACACCATTCATGGAGAAGGTAGGCCATACGTACGTATGAACACTATTTCTGTTTTATTATCACAAAGAAAGAAAGAAATAAAATGAAATATATGTATATATGTATATACTATCATTTATTTAGAATTAGTATTCATATGTATACTATAATTTCACTAAAAACATCCTTAATACATTCCATATAGTGTGCGAGCGAATCACATCACTATGAGGGGGCGTTAGTCCACACATCCTCAAACAAAATTATCATATTTACACAAAATGGCAGGTATAAAGATATGTGTTGTAAAATTATTAATGATATTTAAATAAATATTAATTATAATATATATTATATATAATTACTTCATATATTATAATTTCCAACCATGAACAATCACAATGTAAAAACAAATAATCACTGTTTCGTAAGCCAGTAGTTCGTTGTACACATAAGTAGTATGTTTCATACCCATTAGATGGAAGTGTGTGTAAGTGTAAGTTGAAACTATGGAAAAAATACCAATATTTTTAGGATTATTTTTTTTATATAATAATTAAATAAGTTCTGTTAAGGGGGAGGTGAATGAAAATATGACTAATGTGCTTGAGGAAAGATGTTACCTCTTTTCTGGGTAACTTCTTTTGGTTCTCACAAAATGGATTAATTGGATTTGTTTCATCCCCAAAGGAAGTATTAAATGAAAAAATTATTGATGTTTGGACATGTATTGGGAATAACTTGTCCAAACTTATGTGGTTTTATAGGTGTGAAGAAGGGGGATAAGTGGTGTCTTTTTATAGGGGAGGGAAAGGACTAAATTGGTATTTTTGGAAACAAGTTTTTTGTATCCATGTTTTTTTGGTATAGAAGTATTACAAAACAAAAAAATCAATAATGTATGTTTAATTGATGAATTATTTACATAAAATTGGTTATAGACAATTTTTAGGTCATTTGGTCCCTTAAGTTTATGGATTATTCCCTTATTAATCTTAATTTCACTTCAATCATTAAAATTATATTTTATTAATTTCACTCATATTTTTGGTAAAAAATTATGTTAAACTTATTAAAAATTATAAATTATATTGATTGAAAATATAAAATCCACTTTTCCATATTCTAATCATATAATTAGTAGAAATTATTTTAAAATTAATCTTATAGATAGGACAACACTACGAGTTTTTAATGTAAAATGTTTGAAAGTTAACTATGTTTTTATATCCGATTTTAATGTGAAATTAATTCCAAGACCTAAATTGGATTAATTGTTACATATTTTTCATAATTTTACTTTAAAACTAAATTAAAATATAATTTAACTATATAAAAAAATAGATGAAAATGAGGTTTTGAATTAAAATATATTAATTTTCACTATTTATAAAATAATGAAGTTTCTCATAATAATATAAACAATTATACCTAATATAATTTCAATATTATATATTCAAAAATTATTTTTATTTTATAAAAATAAATTTATAAATTTGTATGAGATGATTTTTTTTTCACGGAAGGACATAAAAAATAATTCATATGAGAAAATAATATTTTTAAATAAATAATGAATTTAACAACAATTATATTTTTTATTATAAAAGTGTTTTATTTATATAAAAAAATTATAAAGAATATTTGAAATTTATTTATTACAATTCATATTACAAAGTTTAATGGGAAGGTTATCACTATATCCTTTAAACAATTCTAACAATTAAATGATGTTTCACAGAAACTCTATGTACCATGTACCGTACAAGTCAATGTTGCATATAGTGAATGATTAAATTATTATTTCATATAACATTTGAAAAACTTATAATTTTAATATAAAAGGAAAACTATTTTCAAAATTGAAAAATATTAAATTATTTAATTTATTTGAGAAAAATATTTCCCAAAATCTCGAGGTATTAAATTATAAAACGGGTGATACCTTTCATCAAGGTTATTGAGTAGATTAATATTTATGATAAAAGATGTAAATATTTTAATATATCTTGTAGTTCATTCCTACAATTAATATTTATTTTATGTTTTTACAATTTTCTATTCTACTATGCATGTTCTAGAATGTTCTTATTTATACTATTCTTTTTATACAATTTTTTTTATCTATGTTACTGTGAATATAATAAAAATGATAATTTGATATTAATATGATCCACTATTATTCTAATATTTTACTATGATATAATCATATTTTTTCTAGATCAGATATTTTTACTCTGATAATAAGAGTATGTCTGAGTCTGATAATTTCCCTTTAAGGTGTTTGTGTTTTTTGTTTAATTTTTTTAAACTATTTTCTAAAATAAAATTAAACCCTCATCATGTATGTATATCTATATAACTAAGATCTTACAATCCAAATTTTTTTATAAGAGATAGTTATACTATTTATTCTTGAATTGTTTTTTAAATTCTTCTATCAACTGCATATTTTATTAATTTTTATTATAAAGTTATAGTTTTGAAATTATTTTACACTAACTTATTTGTAGAAAATAGTATCTTTTCTTTTTAAGATAGAAGGTTTTAATAAAGTGTATATTTAAAATATAAACCCCATTAGACAACCTATATTTGAGAGGGTTGATCTTTAGTACAAGATATATAGGATGAGAATTTTTGTTATTAACACTAGAGTTGATAATTTTTTCATCCTTACTAGAGACTACAATATTATTGATAAGAAAGTAACTATATTTACAAAAAAAGAGTAGTATTAGCTAAGTTAAAGTGTAAGGAATAAGCTATTGTGTTCCACTGTAATAATTAATGAAATTCAGATATTTTTATGTGAAGCTGAAAATAGTATCTGGGAAAAGCTTTAAGTCACACATTTTGGAACTTCTAATTTTATTGAGACTAGAAGAGGTGTTTATAGAGTATAATATCAGGCCTTTTATTTCTTACCTGGAGAATATGTTGAAAATGTTCACCAATGTTTTGTGCCTATCATATTTAATTTACAATCTATTTGTGAAAAAGATTTAGATGATTAAATTATTGCTTAAAATATATTGGATTTCATTACCTTTGAGTGTAAATAAAAACTAAATACTATGGATCAGAGAAGAAACTTCATAATATTACATTGTTTGATATTGTTGGAACTCTTATGTAACACAATGGTAGACTTAAAATAGATTATGAAAAAGATAAAAAGCAAATTGGTGGTGTTTCTTTTACTAAAACACCTACTATACCTTCTAAAGTTAGGAAAACTAAGAAAGCTGTAAAACCATTAAGGAATAAGAAATTCATTGTCAAATTAGGTCCTTTCACATCTAAACATTCCGATAATGATTTAAATAATCTATCCATATGGATGAAAAAGTTAGTTAGGAACAAATATTTTCAATAACTATATAAAAAACTAATAAGGATAAAGGTGGTAAGTAAGATTATAAAGTCACTTTCATTGAATATATGAAATCAGGACATATTCGACCTAATTATAAAATGTTCAAAATGAAAGATAGGAAGGAAAAATAATTCTTAAAAGAATTCTAAGAATAACTAAAATTTTAAACGTAATAAAGACTTGAGCGCATATAAAACTTGGAGTTCTAGTAGTGTTGATTCTTTCGAATGTTGTTTAGATAATGAAAGCTTCCAACTGAGGAATGTAAGTATTTTTTTAAAATATATCCATTATAAATTAATGCCTAATTGAAAAGGTACATACCTCTGAATCACTTAACAATATGTATTTAAATTATAATTATCTTGATAAGAAACTTTCTATATCTTATAATGAAAAATACTACTCAGGAGAAGATAAAACTTTACCTACTTAGGGTGAGGTTTCCAGTTTTTCAAAATTACTTGAAAATGAAAAGCATAATATTTTCGAAAAACAGGATAATGAGAAACATGAAATTGCTACATTAAATTCAAGGATAACTATTTTGAAAAATAAAATATAATATCTTTATAAATATCTTTATGAAACTATTTCTGAAAAAGATACTATTTTAAGTATTTTCTAAAAAAACAGTTTACAAAATAATTTAGAAAACTTAAATCCAAAAATATTACTATTGAGGATATGAATTTAATTGTAAAAATAAATTTTGAAATTTCTTATTTGAAGAATATTTTATAAAAGTTTACTATCATTAAGTGAAATTTTGATAAAATTTATAATAGAATTCCTCCTTAGAGTGATAATACCAGAAAGGGTTATATTTATAAAAAACCTATTTTTATTAGAAATTAATTTATTCATAAAGGTGGACCTTTTTTTCACTATGTGCTAAAGTGGGTGGAAATGGAAAAAGAATATTTCCTTTAATAAAATACAATATTTAGGTTTTCATAAATCTTATTATTCAAAGGAAATGACATTTTTTCAAAATAATGTAAGACCAATGTGTTTACTTAAAATTTTGTTTTCTAATAATACCAGACCCAAGAAGGTTTGGGTGTGAAAAAATAGTCATTTTGTTTTCATGAGAGTAAATATAGTAATATATATATATATATATATATATATATGGTACATGTATAATGGATGTTCCAGGAACATGATTGTAAAATATATATTTCTTCATGAACATAATCAACATGAATGGTAGGAAATTAACTTTTGGTGATAATTCTCAAGGATATATGATCAGAATGAGTAAAATTGTTATTCCTAAAAAAGATATTTGTCAGGTCTACTAGGTTAGATACCTTGATGGGGGGGTTAATCAATGTATTAAATATTAAAACAACTGCCCCGTTTGATCTTGTTTTTCTATTAGACAAAATGCTCATCTCTCTCCATCCCATTGCAGAGTATGAATAAAACCTAAAGCATGCACATGACACAAAATTTTTTACTTGGTTCACCCTCACTGGGATACATCCAAGGAGAATACACCGGAGGTGTACCGACATACCAATTCTAACATAAACGCACTATTTTTTACAAGTTCGGAGCAGAATCACTGTCCCTCCTGGTTTAAAACTACTCAAAATATGAAATCTCACTACTATCTCAACTAAAGTGTGCTCAATGATTCTTTAGAAGATCCAATCACAGTTTATATACCTGTAGGTATCTTCATTATCTCTAATGAAATATTCATCCTTAATTGTTGATAGATGCTCTATTGACATTCAACTATCACCCATAAATGAATCTCTCTTTACACGGGGTGTACTGGGAAACCTCAAATCTTTCAGTAAACCTTTACTGCGTCTTGCGTGAAACTTTAATGCCTTGCACGCAAGATTCCACTTTTTTCATCAAACACCCTTTTCACTCAACTTCAATCTTTTGTGCAACTAAAATCTTTCGTGCAATGAAAATATTTTGCGCCACTCAAATGTTTTGCAAAACTTCAATCATTTGCACAACTTCCAAATCTTTCATGCAACTCCATTTGTTGGAAATTCGTACATGATCCGGTGCTCGATTTTCCTATAAGTATCGAGCTCACTCTATGTGAGGGCGTCACCTCTTATTTATAGACATCCTTGACCCCTGTGCACTAAAACCCCGACGCGTCACGCAAGATCCTTACGTGTCGTGAAAACCCCCATTTTACATTGCCTTTGGTGTGTAAGTCTCTTTGTCATGAACCTCTTCTTTCATTCCCATCTTGAATCTTTCGTGCACTTACATCATTTTCAATTTTTTGATGTTTGGACCACAAATCACGCCAAGCGCGCAAAAACCCATTTTACGTCACCTTTGGATCATAATTATCTTTCGCAGCAACATCTTCTTTCGTGCCAATGTTCCAATATTTTGCGCATCCTCCTATTTCACAGCAATGATTAAATCTTTTGTGCAACCTCCTCTTTCATGCTAATTCTCCAATCTTTCTCACCCCTCATACATTTGGCATTTTTCGACCTTTTTCTCCAGAAACCTACTTTTCACCCACGATTCTAAACCAATATATATTTTGTTCACAACTTCCTTTACCAAAAATATTTTTCCCCATTTTCCAATTTTGAGGCACAACAATTTGGCAAACATGGGAAAACAGAACCACCTTAGATCTATTCCTTTTTTACTGCCTCCAGATCATCCATTCCTTTGTCATCATTCTTTGTCAACATAGGGTTTCATCAATATCTTTGGAGTTTGAAAAATCCACAAGTAAACCCCCTTTGTCAACAAAATTAACATTGTGGTCTGCTCTGTCAACACATATGTCCGCTTTGTCAACAAACACAATTACCTCCAAAATGATTCAATGATACCTTGAGGGATTTTTTTCCAACAATATACCCCTTTGGGTTTGTTGACAAATATTCTACTAACAATTATCTTCACTTTGATACCTCATTAATACTCTTTCCATCCACTACCACCATTTTCATCTTGTGATTTTGATAACATTCAAGGATTCACTTAACATGTACTCTAAACTCACATGAGAAATTTTCACTATGATAAACAAGAGTAAATTAAAAGATCATCAACGAATCACTTCATTTCTAACACCAATTTTTTATTCCAATTGCTTAACGGATGAAAATTAGTGAACGCTAGAAACCTTCTTATACCATTATAAAATCACTCTTCTACTTTTTTCACGATCCTCATCTATCATGATATCTACTCTTTGATCGATCACTTCTAGCACATTAGATTTTACTCCCCCTTTCGTATTTCTCTCCCCCTATCTCACTGCTCCACCTGTCAGCTTCTACCCATGTCTCCCTTCATTAACCAAAGTTTCTCCCACTTAAGGATCACTATTTCTCCCCTTTTTTCAATGAACCCAAAGGGTACACCTTGGTGGTCTGCAACATTCAAAAGAAAACATATTGGCACAGTAGAGAAAAACATAAGGTCCCTAAAGGAGTGGGGGGGGGGGGGGTCACACATCCACACTTTTTCAAGTGTAGGGAGTTGACTGGACTCCCAGATCTAGTCAATGTCTTTCAAAAGATTCCCTGGGTAAGGCCTTTGTCAGAATGTCTGCAACTTGTAGTTCTGTAGGCACATAATCCAACTTCACGATTTCCTTATCAACCTTCTCCTTGATAAAATGATAATTTCTCTCATTTTTTTGTCCTAGAGTGATGGATGGGATTTTTTCTGAGATTTATAGCACTTGAGTTATTGTAATGAATTCTGATCGGAGACTTCACTTCAAATCCCATATCAACAAGCTGCTGCTTCATCCATAATATCTGTGTGCCATCTTGAATGGCCACAATATACCCATCTTCGGTTTTTATTAATGAAATGATATTTTTATTCTTTCTTAGCCAAAAATACACATACCACCAAGATATAAATCCCCTCGTGACATTGATTTCTTGTCAACTGCTGAATTGGCCCAATTTTCATCAGTATATCCCAGTAACTCTGATTGAGATTTTTCACTATATGTCAAACCAAAATCCACCATTCCCTTGATATACTGAGGTATTATTTTCACTGCAATAATGTGACTTTCCTTGGGATTACTCTAATATCTTGATTCTTGGAATGTGGCTAATACAATGTTAGGCCTTGTCATTGTCAAGTACAACAAACTTCTAATGATCTTCCTGTATTCTGTAATATTAATTACCTTTCCATCCTCATATTTGGACAATTTCATCTGGGTTGAAACCAGAGTTTTCATCTCATTGGAATTTTTGATTCCAAATCTTCTTAAAACCTGATTAGAATATTTGGATTGAGAAATTGAGGTTCCATTCCTTCCTTGTGTCACCTGTAGACCAAGTAAAAAACGTTATCTCTCTAATTATTGACATTTCAAACTCACTTTTCATGAATTCAGAAAACTGTATACACCGAGCTTCATCCAATCCACCAAATATTATGTCATCAATATAAACTAGGACTATTATCCTCTGATTACTATTGTTGTTGAAATAGAGATTGTAATATTCTCCCCCACACTGTAAACCATGTTTCTTTAAATATTAATCAAGCCTTTAGTACCATGATCTTGGTGCTTATTTCAGCCCATATAACACCTTCTTCAACCTAAATACCTTTTTCTCATCCTCATGAATGATAAAAACAACTGGATGCTCGATATACACTTCTTCCTCTAGAATCCCATTCAATAATAAAGATTTGACATCCATTAGTAACACTTTGAACTTCTGTTGCACTACAATGTCTAGGAATAATCTGATTGTCTCAAGCCATGCAACTGGTGAAAATGTCCCATCGACATAAATTCACTCCGTATGGGAGTATCCTTTGAACACTAGTCATTATTTATTTAGAATCACTATTCTATATTCATTCATCTTGTCGAGAAAGACCCATTTAGTCCCGATGAAATTTTTATCCGCTGGCGTCAAAACAATCTCCCACGTATGATTCTTCTCAATCTGATCTAGATCTTAATTCATAGTGTGAACCTAATTTCCATCTTCAAATGCATAAGCGAAGCATTTAGGCACTACTTGTGATAAGAAATATGTATGCGGCAGTGACTTCATTCTTCTTGTTTGAACTGGAGGTGAATGATCGCCAATGATATTTTTCCTGTCAATTTCAGCTCGCCTCCTTGGATTCTGTGAAGATACAGATTTTTCTTCTTCATTATCATTATCAGTATCTTCTTCTGAATCTGCATCGACCACTTCTACTCCTCTAACATTAATTTACTTTTTATCACATTCATCTGGAAATTGTTCACTATGCTTTTTAATACTCTCTTCATTCTCTACTATAGTGACAACATTTCTCTTAACTACAATTCTCAGCCTTTTGTTAAATATTTGTATGCTTTTCATTCTCCCGAGTAGCCAAAGAATATCCCCTCATCTCCACATGACCCAAATTTTCTATGTTTCTCCTTACTGAGGATAAAGAACATACATCCAAATATTCGAAAGTATTTGACTATTGTCTTCTTTCTATACCACATCTCATACAAAGTCTTTCTTTCCTTCAGATACATCAGAGCCCTGTTAGAAATGTAGATCGATGACAATACTGCCTCCTTCCATATTTCTCTGTTAGGCCTTTTTCTATAAAACTCATTCTGGACATGTTTTTGATGATCTGATTTATCCTTTCAACCACTCCATTCGGTTGGGCAGTTCTCACTGAGGAAACTTGATGCCTTATCCCGTGTTTCTTGAGATAGTCTTCCACTTGACTGTTTGTGAATTTCGTACCATTATTAGTTCGAAACTTCATAATTTTTTTTTCCAACAATCATTTCGTACTATCTCTGGTACTGTTTTAAGTAGCTGAACACATCAGAATTATGGGGAATAACAAATACCCATGCCATTCTGCTATAGTCAACAATAAAAAGAACATATTACCTCCTTCATTCATTTTCTTGTGGTGTGATGGGCCCACAAACATTAGCATCTACCAATTCAAGCACTCTTATTGACTTATTTTCCTTTTCCTTATATGATTTTCTGACGATCTTCCCTTGTTGGCATGCATCGCATGTGCGAGTACAATCAGGTAATTTCTTTGGGAGGTCTCTTGTTGCATCACACGTTACCAAATCTTCGAGGGATGGTTGAAATAGTTGACCAAGTCATTTATGCCAGAACATGTTTTATTCTTCTCTAGATAGAAAGCACTTATCTTCTTCTACACTTACTAGGTAGAGATTTCCCTTTGTCCTTTATCCTTGTAGAACCACTACCCCATATATTCCTTTGACGATACACATCCTCTTAGTAAACCTTATAGAATGTCTTGAGTCACATAGTTGACTCACACTGAGAAAATTGTGATGGAGGCATTCTACTACTAAGACATGAACACGTCTCATCTCTTTGCCCCCAAACTTGGCCTTTCCTGAGACAATAATCTTTAGGCCTTCATAATTTCCAAACTTGACAACTCCTTTTTCATATTTTATTCCTGTAATAAGATCCTTATTACCTATCATGTGATATGTGCAACCGCTGTCAAGGATCCACACACCAAAGCGATCTGATGCTTTATGTGCAATTTCTACCTCCACAATCTTCTCATCCTTTTTCTTCATGGTCTATATTTTTGTCTTCAAATTCTTCATGGATTAAGACTTCTTATATTTCTCAAAAAATGATGAACCGACTTCATATTTCAACATTGAAAATCTATTTTTCATTTTCAACTCACCTGTTGGTTTATTTATCTACTAATTTCGAACATTCTGACTTTGTTTTGGCACATTCTTATGTATGGTTTAAATATAGTACCTATCCATGTTCCCAAATCATCCAAACCGAAAATCGTGTCATTCAATGTATGTTCTAGGTAAGTGTTCTCTATTTGGATGCCACCTCTTTTCTTGTGCCCTTTGAAATATCTTTTATATGGAACACACAAACTGTGAATGTCATATCTTTCCACTACAAGAACAACTGATATAAGGTGCATTACTTTGTTTCATTTATACATTGCTAGTTTCCCCCTGGGTTCTCTGAATATTCTGATTCTTCTTTGTGCCCAAATATACCTTCTATCATGGAATGGATGATTAGGGTTTGAATTCAGTTTTTATAGATTTTTGTTTTTGATGAAGCCCCCCATTGGTCTTAGAATCTGAACATAATTGATGCTTCCTTTCTGATTAACCGCTACTCTCTACTTTCAACTTCTCTGTACTCGAAGTGATCTTCTTTCCTGATGTCGCAGTAGGAGTCAAAATTTTTTCTTTATTCTCAACCTTTTTCTACAAACCAAAAAACTCTCCTTAAAGTTCTTCAATACACTTGGTTGGATCTTTACTTATGTTATTTAAGCCATCAATCTCCTTTTTTTATTCAATATTTATTTAATATTCACTAACCAATTCTGATTTCTCTAGTGTTGATGACATGAGTTTATCAATTTCATCCATCAATTTAGACATCTCTTCTTTCTAATTCTGCATATAGAGTTTGGAATCACAAACTACTTTATTGGATTTCCTTGTTTTGGATCTCCAAACATCATTCTACTCAAGAGCATCCTTTAACTTAGCTTGCATATAAACTATTCCCTCAACATAAACTTCTTCTTCATCATCTTAATTTTCATTCATCTTTTGAGAACTACCGACAACTTCCGCCATAACATGTTCTCCACTATCTCTACAATTCTCAATCTCTTCAAACTCCTCAACCTCAAACTCATCTAAACTTTCATATTATTTTGAAAGAAGGTTCTTTTTCTTAAATAAATTTATATTGAACTGTTTCATTCTTTTCCCATAGGCAGAAGACTTCTTCTGGGGAATCTCAATTTCATCGACATCATCAACCTCTTGGATGTTTTTGGGGAATCTTGCGGCAAGATATCTAACCTTTACACATCGAAAACAAGCATGTGGAAGTTTCCCTTTAAACTTTCCTTTTCCTATTTTAAGGTTTGAGTGGAGGAATGACATCACCTCGTCTGTCTTTTATTCTTCTTGAGAATCTTCAATGGAGAGTTTCTTCCAGGCCTTAAGTGCCACATCTTTGGATATCCCCTTTTCTACAGCATTGTTATCATCGTTTCTCATTCCATACGCAACAAGGGTGCTGTGAATGTTATTCAATGTCACCTCTTTCAGGTCATTATTTTCCAAAACTAAAGCTTTCAAATTGAAATGAGGTGGAAGTTTCCTAAATATGCGCTTCACAATATTTTTGTCTTCAATAACTTTTCTAAGACCCCGCATGTATTCTACTACAATATTTACCCTGTCGAAGAATGCATCATCAGACTCATTCAGGTTCATTCTCAGATCTTCATACTTGTTCCACAACACTTGCAGCTTTCCCTCTGTAACGTTTGTATCTCCTTCATATATATTCAATATCTTTTCCCACATGTCATGTGATGTTTATCAAGACATCACCTTCGTATAGATAACATTGGATAGGGATCCCCATAAATCATTAACTCTCTTGGCATCAACATCCAATTATCTACGTTCATCTTCTGATAGTGCACCACTATTAATATCAGCCGTTATGCCATGAATTTCTGATGTGAACACATCCATTCCTAATGATCTAAAGTAGTGTTGCATCTGATTTTTCCATAGCTATAAATTTTTTCCATCAAAGATCGTAATCCCTTTGTGATTGGTGACCTCTATTTGAGAGAGAAACACTGATATCAACCTTTCCCTATGATACCAATTGTTAGGTCCACTAGGCTAGATACCTAGAGAGGGGGGGGGGTGAATCAGGGTGAGAAAAATTAAAACAACTTCCCCTAATGATCATGTTCTTCTATTAGACAAAACCCTCTTCTCTCTCCTTCCCATTGTACTGTAGGAATAAGCCTTAAAGCATGCATAAGACACATCCATTTGTACTTGGTTGACCCTCACTGGGCTACGTCCAAGGAGCATATTCCAGCAGAGTGCCGATGTACAAATTCCACTATAAGCGCACTACTATTTACATGTTTGGAGAAGACTCACTATCCCTCTTGTTTTTCAACCACTCAAAATATGAAAGCTCATTCCCCTCTCAACTGAATTGTGCTCACTGCTTTTCAGAAGATCCAGTCACAGTTTATAGACCTGTTGGTTTCTTAATTATCTCTAATGAAATCTACATCCTAAACTATTGATAGATGAAATGTTGACATTTAACATTCACCAGTAGATGAATCTCTCTTTGCATTGGGTGTACTGGGAAACCTCAAATATTTCGAGAAACCCTTACTACATCTTTTGAACAACCTTAATTCCTTGCGCGCAAGATTACAATTTTTTTTCAAAACACCCTTTGCGCAAAACATCAATCTTTCACGCAACTCAAATCTTTTGCACAAGGAAAATCATTCATGCCACTCAAATCTTTCACGCAACTACAATAATTCGTACAACTTCAAAATCTTTCATACAACTCCATTTGCGTGAAATTATTACAAGATCCAGTGCTTGGATTTTATCTATGTATCGAGCTCACTCTGTGTGAGGGGGTCACCTCTTATTTATAGATCTCATTGACCCCTACGCACAAAAAGATGACGCATCATGAACGATCCTGACGTGTCCTGTAAAAATTTATTTTACATCGCATTTGGCGCATAAGTCTCTTTCTCACCCTTCCTGAATATTTCGCGCGCTTCCATACTTTTCCACTTTTTGATGTTCAAACGGAATATCATGCCTGGCGCGCAAAACCCCATTTTACGTCAGCATTGGCATGTAAGTCTCTTTCGTGCCAACATACTCCTTCACGCCAATGTTCAAATATTTGTCTCATCATCCTCTTTCACGCCAATGATTAAATCTTTCGTCCAACCTCCTCTTTCGCTCTAATTCTCCAAATACATTGTGATAATACAAGTTCAATCACTTTAAGTAAAAACCCATCACATCACTAACAAGGTAAACCAATATATATAAAACACCATATTATTTAGGAGCACACACTCAATGGAGATATAATTTTACAATTCATTAGAATAAAATAAAAAATTTCTAAGACTTTTTATAAAAAATATTAGTTCTAATAGATTTGAATACATTAAATAGAATATATGGATGATCAATATAAAGTGATAATTGATATCTACTTCGTGTGGACCCATATACTTATATTATGATTCTTTTTTTCAAAGGGTGAGTACATTAGTTTTTTTTAAAAAAATTTAATGTTATAAAATTTTGATTTTTTATAAATTTTTTATCATAATGAGATTTCTAGAATAACCCTTTTTATAAATGTTTTAGAGTCATAATTATCAAATAAGTTTCCAAACTATAAAATTATTAAAATATTTCCACACTCAAAATTTCTTAAAAACATTTTTTTATTTAAATTTTTTGTTGTCACATTTTTGTAAAAAAAATCATATTTAGTTGTATTAAAAAACTATCATAACCAAATTTATTTTGAAACTATCCTAATTATTATTTATTTCTAAACTATCACACTGTATTTACTAAAACAATAATAATAGGCTAATCACACTGATGAGCATTTCCAATTCAAAAGGTAATATTATATTCTTTTATTTTTACACCATTTCATTACTTTAGCTTGTAATTATTTTTTATAATTTTATATTTATAAATGTTTTCATTATTTTTTCAATGTTTGAAAACTTTTCATAATCAAAATAATACAGAATTCAATAAAAGTATTAAAAATTTTGAGTGTTCAGAAATTCATTTAAAACATTCTTCAGTTCAATATAGACTACCAGATCAGGTTGGGTTTCCATCTCAAACATTAGTTATCATATGGAAGTTGAATAATCACCCACAATACCTATATAATAGTGGGTCACCCTATGTACCAAATTATTTTTCCATATATTTTTTACCGAAAATGTTTCACTATTAAAGGGTCACAGTCTGATGGTCTTTCTTTTCACCTGATCTTTAGTTTCAGATCTTGTACTGATGGTAACCAAGGAATACATTGCTACGGTGTTCATTTTCTAGGAAATGAAGATTAAATGGTTGTGGTATTATAAATATGATACATCTTTGAAGAATATTATCTCATTTAAAGGTTAGTATTTGGTATGAGTTGAGAAGTCAGATAATGATTTTTATATTTATTATCCATATGTTGTTTTTGAGATTATGAATCAATACAGTTTGTTAAATAATATGTGAAAGATAAAATATATTCTAAAATGTTTGAAAATAGTTTTATTTTTTTTATAAAATGATTCCTAATTTAGTTGGATTTCCTTCATGAAAAGAGTACTTTATATCTCACAAGCTTCCTAATAATCTCAGAATTATTAACAAGAAAAAAGCCATAGATTCCTTGTTTTCAGATTATGAAATGTTTAGAAAAGTATTAAACTTGAATTAGGATAACTAAGTAATATCCATTCGGGAGTAAGGATACATGATTACAAGAAAGGGGTATCAAGATACATTAAATTTATCAAATGTGTTTTTTTGGATTATCTAGTGAATATGAGGAAGATTGTCCCTTTCACGTTCATATTTATCACAATGGATAATATCAAAAAATATTTCACAAAGTTAAAAAATATAATGTTTCTAGAATTTATATGTAATTTGGTTGTAATTTTCATGGATATATTCAATGTTGAGAACAAATCATATATAGTCAGGGAGATATGTTCTTTTATCTGTTAGGATATGATGTCCAACATGAGATTGGTCTTTGATACAAGTCAAAGAAGATTGTAGAAAAGGATTATGGTAATATATTACAGGAAAAAACATCAAGGAAAGATGAATAATATAATAAAAATAAAAAATAAAAATTCTAATATCTCAACAATATTCAAGAAAAAAAGCAAAAGAAAATACCATATAATTTTTTCAAGGAGATAATAGATAAGAATCTCCTGAAAAATGACAGGGATTTGAAATTTTGAATCAAACCCGAAGAAACTAGATATTTAAAATTTGTTGATTCATATATGTTAGAGTATTAAAGATATATAATGAAGAAAAAGAAATGGTTTCGAGAAGCATATATTTCTGAAAATATTTTTTAAGGGATTTGAGAGTTCTTCTAAGAAGAGATGATTTCCCACATCCCGCACATATAATATTATTACGAAAGTGAGGTCAGTATTAAAATAAATTTATGTTTTTCTAGTTGATATCACTTTGGTGGAAGATAATGGAAAAATAAGGGTTTGTGAGGAATAATTATATCCAAATATTTCTCCAAAAGAATCAGAACCTAGACTAGCGAGAAAAGGGTCTCTTACAACAACAAGGTAGCCAAAAGAAAATCATAATAAGGATGTTGATGAATAATTTGATGGAAAATAAAATGAAGAAAATGAATTAGGAGAAAAATAAGAATAAGAAGAATAATATTTTGAATAATAATAGATATAAAAATAAGTTTACATTAAAGAATAAGAGGAAGAACATGATGATAAGGAAGAAGAAGATGAGGAGGAAACTCACTTTGATAAGGAATCATCAGAATCATCCTTTTACTCATAATGTTTACCCATAAAAGCTAATAATTATGAGAATATATAAAGTTATCAATAAGATAAACCTTTATCAGAATAGAAAATAGAATTTTTATCAAATAAAAAAAAGAAGATCCAAAATTTAAAAAGTGTTAATGAAAAAGATTGAACAAATAAGGATTTAGGAATCGTTAAACTCTCTAATAAAAAGAAATATTCTCAGAAAGGTTAAAAGGATTTTTAAAAGAACTATAAAATAGTGAAAAATTTTGTTGTTGGGACCATCAAAATAAAACCTCCGGAGGTTGAACCCGAAAAATCAGACTCAGAGGCAATGATATCTCAAAAATTGTTTGATTATATTTATCATGTCATGAAGAGATTATAATAAATAGTTCCTAACATTCCAAACCATGAATCAATATTTACACTCATTAAGAATAGTATTGATGAGAAATCATAATCAATAAATGTTTTAACATAATTAGTGATTAAATTGAACTAAACATTAATAATTTTCATAAAATTTCTCCTACTCACAAAAAGTAATGAAATCAAAGGGTAAAGTGATCCAACAAGGTAGATTCTGATATTCATATGCATGTTGATTAGTTTGATGAAGTAGATAAATTTATGTTAGAATTATATCACTCTTTCAATTTATAATCATTATATATGGTTGATAGGGTAAATTTGTTGAATATTTTAGAGACTCCACTAATAAACGGATTGAATATGTAAATGTACTGGAAAAAATATTTGAGATATGCATTTAGAGTTAAAAAGACTCCTATATTATGAGGATTCCCTGATTATAATGAGGGATTAAAATATAAAACTATATATGGATGTAAAAAAGGTGAAGACTAAAAACCAAACTCAAGATTAAATAATTTTAAATCTTGAGAAATATTGACACGAGTTCATGAATATGAATGAATTTTCAAAAAACATGATGAAGAAATATTTATTTTGTTTTCCATTGAAATCTTGGTTGTGTTTTGTATAAAGTTTAAATGTTTTCTCACAAAGTAATTACCTTCCATCCAAATCCAATTTTTTGAATGTTTTCCAATTCCAATTGGGTACAAATTCATTTATATTTATATGGATGATTAGTTAATTTAGTATTTTTTCTTGTTCTATATTTTCATAAATGTCTAGAATCATCATATCCATTACATTCATTTTTAAAAATAAAAAGGGGAAGAATGTTTTATTTATTTAAAATGGAAGAATGTTTTATCAAATAGGGTATATACTATCCTTAGGGTCATAAATTTTTATAATGGGGAGAGATTTTCATTAATGAGAAACTATTTTAATACTCAACAGCATACTTAACATGGTATTCAAAAGGGTTACAAAATCATGGGGAGTAACATTTTAAATAATAAATTCATAGTTCTTAAAAGGAAAATGAAATATATTTTTTCAAGTTATTTTACCATTTATGTTTTGTGTTTTATTATTTACAAAAGGCGGAGATAGTTGAGTCAGTAGTTTTACTTCTTAATTTTCTATTTTTTAGTTTTAGAAATCCCAAACACTTTTATAAAACATTTGTAATAATTTTTTATGTCCAAAGTATTTTAATATTTTTTTTCGAAAACATTTTGTTTTACCATACATAGAAAAATTTCTAATGTATTATTAATATAAACATTAAATTATATATTATAATCATCATATTGAGTATGTGTACAATTTACCAGACTTACATTTAATTAAGCAAGGATTAAGACTTTTTTCTTGTCTATCATTCTAAAAGAACTATTATCCCTAATAATATTTCTATTACTAAAACAATAAAACCTACTCTAATAAGGATTTTCATATTGATAATTGATATGTCCTTCAAAATAATCTATATTAATAATTGGAATACACTGATTGTTTCTATCATAAGGAATAACTTTTACACTGTAATGATTTTAATCAATATGACATCAAAAATTTTATTTCTATAGATCATTATGACTTATCATACTCTAGATACCTGAGGCCGATGAAAAAAAATCATAAATATAACCTATTGGGGATTAAATATAAATTACGAATCATTTAAAGATATAGGAGTGAGTAGATTTCATTCATAACTCAAGTCTTATATTCATTTCAGTGCATGAAATTCTCTTTCTTATTTTTTGTAATCCTTTAGAGAGTTTATAGTTCTAATGAATTATTTTCAAGGTCATTTATTTTCAAAATTTTATTTTGGTAATTGTGTCTGATCATTGTTATGATCGAGGGCTTCTGAGAGTAAGAATATGGTGAATTTGATCCATCATATTGAGGGCTTCAGGGGATAGGAAGACATACATTGATCATTATATACATTGACTCTATAGATATGAAGATAGAGCTATTCTCATCATCAAATCAAGGGATTTCCTAGTACATAAAGGTATTCTTTACAATAATTATAAAACTATGAATACCTTTATTCAAGGTTATTTACTACCTTAATCTTGATTATAAATTAAGTAAATATTTTAATATAGATAATAATTGATTCTCACTATTACAAGATATTTCTTATTTTAATATTTTTTATTCCGTTTTTCATGTCATAGAAAGTTAGTCTTCACACTATTGTTTCTATACAATTGGTTTTCTTGGTGTTATTGTGAATAAAATAAAAACAACTTATTCATATTAATTGGATCCATTGTTATTTTTATCTTTTACTTTGATATAATCTGACTATTTTTGGTTTTCATTTTGTTACTATAATAATTTTACTAACTCTGAGTTCGATAATTTTACTTTAAGAGGACTTTATTTTGTTTTGTTTTATATTTTTAAACTACATTTTAAATCTTCAATTCACCCTATCTTTTATGTATAACAATCTATACTAGATCTAATGACCCTACACCCATCAGACAATGAAAATCTTACATATGTGTGCCATGAGATTATAGAACATATTTATATCAAAACACATGGAATGAAATGGGGTTTATTAACATTTTTCATTGGAGAACCTATGGAAAAGAAATTGGTTTCATAAAAAATTTCATCATTTCATCATAGCATAACCCATGGAAAAGGAATTGGATTCAACAAAATATTTAAATCATAAACACAACCTATCCTAATAAAGAATAAGGATGGTATCATTAAATAATATCTCTATTAGATATTATTTAACATTGATTAATATCATCATATATGTAAAATGATATTTATAAATCACATGGAACATTATTTTGAGGAAAATAATCTTTCTATGTTGAAAAATAATTTTGACATAAAAATATTTCCAAAATATTATTTATAAAAGATTATTTGAAAATAAAATTTTAAATTGTAAAATATTCTTCAAAACATTGTATGGACATCATAGAATAAAATTAAATTCATGTAGTATATGTTAATGAAATATTCCATTCATATTTTCAGCAAAAATTCAGAATTAATTCATTTAGAAAATGAAAATTTGATTCATATTTTAATTGTTTTGTTTAAAAGTATAAAATGAGTTAAAATTACTTTAAATAATAATTTTATATTTGTGAACATATATTTAATAAAGTTTTATAAAACCTAGAAAATGAAGAAAAATAATTTTTGACTAAAGAGAGAAATAAAGTATATTTTTCCTTAAAAACATATTTTTGATATCTTGAGTACTAAAAGAGAGGAAAATGAAAGTAAAAGATATATTATCAAAAAAAATCTAGAGGATAATAACCATTATTATTTTCTTGAGAGGTATATCATAATATTTTAGCATTAGAAACATAAAAATAATTTTTTTTAATATACAATGAGATTTTAATATAAAACTACTTCTGCATTGATAACTCTTAGATTATAAGACCCTAAAATAATAAAATAAAATGAAACAATTTAAATCAATAAAAATAATTATATTCTTTATATAAAATTTCTAGGGGTAATTTATACACTACAATAGAAATGAGTGGTGATTATAGCATAAGTCTCATAGAAAATAAAAGTGAGTCTAGAAATCCCTTACATTAAGTCTGGACTTCCTTCACACTCATTCAAATATCTTGTATAATAAATATATGATTATTATAAATATATTATATAACCATAATTATATATATCATACCATATATTATTATCTTATGACTATTTATTACCTGTTTATTAACAATTCCTTGTTAAAATCATGCTTTTGTTAATAAATGGTTTATGTTTTATAAATATTTTGGTATGATATTTTCAATCCTTTTACTTTGATCATGATTAAATCATATATAGAATTATAAACATGATGTAAATGTCAAATCGATTCATAATATTTTTATTTGGAGTAATCCATAAATGTTGATATATAAAATGAATTACATCATTCATAGAGATGACAAACCGTACATATGCATGAACCATGTTTCCATTTTCTTGTTTAATGGAATGAATGGAAGGTAAATAATATATAACTATAATGGAGTCACTATTATTTCATATATATATCTAATATATTAACTATATTTAACCTTTTTTACTTTCCATGTAAATCATAAGGGTTCAAATCACATAGCTTTGTGAGGCCATAGGCCGCTGTACATATGAGGTACATTACTATATTCCCACATAACGGAAAGTAAGAAAGTATTTCTGATATTATAATTATATAATTATAAATATTTCATAAATATCATATATAATCATTAAATACATCATTTTATATAGCCGTGAAAGGTGGTTATGGTAAATGAATTTCAATGGTTCATGAGGTAGTAGTCCTTTGTACACACGTTCAACTCGTTTGTTTCCCATATGATGGGAGAGGATATAAATTTAAGAGATTCTATAAAAATCATAATTTTTTTATAAATTCTATATAATTTTGTTTTTATATCATTATTATTTATGAATATTTTAAGGTTGTGGAATAGAAAATAAAATAAAAATTCAAGGTTAATAATATTACATCATATTTAGAGAACCTATTTTGGATTACACGTAAATACATACTAAGAAGCTTCTAAAATAAAATTATGTAACATACCATTATTTTTTTTTCTAGTAATCAAAGGCCCTTGTTTTTATCATTATTTGGCTAGGTTTTATCTTAGGATTTTTTTGGATTGAAATTTGGAGAAATATGGATGTTTTCTTGGCTGTCATTAATTTTCCCAAACTCTGCCCCCGTCTAGTGAAAACTATGAAGCCATGGACAATGAGGGTTTTTTATAGTTGAAACATTATTTTATGAACTATATTACCACCTAATAGAAACATTTCATATTGTATGTTGATTCTAGAGTGGGAAAATGGTTAGGGCACACAGTTTGTATAACCATGTGGCCAACTCTAGGAAACTGTTCATGTGAGATTAATTAATTCCAATTTTTTATTTTAAAATACACCCCCCATTTTAACCCCTATTGAACACCCTTCAACCTAAATAAAATTCACTGTCATAATTGGATCAAAATAATTTTTTTGACCACTCTAATCTATTTCCTTGGTAGACCAATGTGTGGTTGATCTCATTTGATCTATGCTGGGTAAGTGAATATTCTCTTAGGTGTTTTCTTCCAGTGTATCATTATATCCTCCTTATAGGGTGTTATATTATCATATTTTTGATTGATCTAAACGCAATTTTATATTTTTTATTATAAGTCTATTTTCTTGATCTCCAATTACTTCATTCATCATTGGAGGATTCTGTTTTCAGTGTAGATTATTTGATTCCATAATCAATGGTTGGTGGTTCCATTTGAGATTTTACAAATAATTAAAACCTTGATTTTTTTTAGTTTTTGTGAAATTGATTTTAAATGATTTTTTAAAACACAAATTTATATGATTTGGTATTCTAACTTGAAATGGAACTGACATTAGAAAAAAACACAATTTTAATGGAATTGTAATTTGGGTTGGACAACCCCATATTTACCCGACGCTCCCAATGCTCTTGGAGTATCTCATTTCTCCCAATCCTCCTATGATTTTCTGTTATAGTTTGATGGTTATAGTGATCATAACTCCACTCGGCCTTTCCTTCTCTTATCTATCATGTTTTCTTCTTCCTACAAGAATTTCCCTTTTATTCTGTAGGGATTTCCCTTCTTTCCTTGCACGATTCCTTTTCTCATTTGGGTATTATTTTCCCCATCCCATTCTTGACTGAGGATGCTTGCTGTTATTCTCCCTTAGAATCATGCTCTTCTTTTCCCTTTAATTTTTTTCTATATCCTTTACGGGGTTTCTTCTATGAGAAGTTATTGGTTTTTTCATTCTTTATTTAAGGTTTTATTATGGATGATCATGATGTAAATCTTTATTTGGTGTTAGTCGATGTTCTATCGGGACTATCATTCAGGGTGGAAGTTTTTTTTTTGGGTTTTTGGTTTTCTTTTTTTTGGTAGATGGTGTCTATGATGGAAGGGATGAATATTGATTAAAGGCACTGTCTTTCTCTGATTCCTTTGTCCGCCAACTCTGCTCAGACATCCTGGACTTATTCTCCCTTCCTAGTTGGCCTGGTGGGGAAATATCCATAGTGGTTTTGAGAGGTTCTGTTCAAGTGGCCATTTGTTTTTTGAAGGTGCATTTTTATTCTTTTTTTTCTCAGCCTTTTATTATGGTTGAAATTTCTTCCTGATTATTTTTGTATGATGATATTCTATTTAGATCATCTTGGTGTGTTTTGGATCAACTATTTTTTTAGGTGAAGAGTGTTGTTTTGCGAAGGGAATGAGTTTTGGTGAAGTTTTTTATAATGTTAGGTGATGGTGATGAGATTGATGTTTGTATTGAACAATGAAAAATTGTTAGAGAAGATGGAGATTTGATGATAGTGGAGACATAATGGTTGAAGGGGTGGTCTCGTAGTTAAAACTATCGATGCTGGGTTCACAGCTCGAGGATGCAGGATAATGGCATTTATAATGGTCTATTTCTTGAAAATTTAAATAGGGTGTGTGATGATGGTTTTAGGCATAGTGATGTTTGTTCAATCTAAATATTTTGAATTTTGAAATCTGTAATGTGAACATTGGTTTTAGAGTATCTTGTAAGATATTTTAGTGAATTTTTTTATGGTTCCAACCTTACCTAAAAGAGTATTTTTAATAATATATAAAAAATGAATTGGTAGTAATTGGAATTTGGGGTGTATATTTAAAAATTATTGAATTGATGAAACTATATGAGAATTGATTTGAGAAGAATGGATTAAATTAAAATGATGAAACCTTTGATTAGATTTGTATTGAAAGGCATGAATTAATGAAAACCTTATGTTTTGGTTTTGAATTTGAATTATAATAATGAATCTAAAAATTTGGAAAATGAATTTTAAATAATGAGAATATTTGAAATTATATTATTTTCCAATTTTCTATTGATTTATTGACAACATGATTGTATGGGTAGTTATTCGTTCATTTAGGATAACCATGCTAGGATGATGATTCCCTATGAATGGATTGATGATGGAAACTATAAAAAACATAGTTAGACATATCATATTCTTGATGGAATCTTGTTGAGTCATGTTAGGTCAGATCTTGAGTGATGTGTGTACAAATATAAGTTGTAATCACTGATATGATAAGAGTGAGGATCATTTGACTAGAATGTTATGTACTGTTGGGAAGATGACCATAACACTTTTTGTGATTGTTTTGATTAAATTTTCCACCGATTATAAAACTATTTTACTCATTCAAAATAATTTATATAAATTATTTTATTAAAAAAAGTTTATTAAATCCATTTTTGAAATATTCTTTATTCTTTGAAAAGAGGCATTTTTTCTTTTAAATATGAAAATGAAGTATTATTTCATGAAATATTTTATTTAAATTGAAAGGATTTTTTTTATTAAGACATATGTTATAGAGATCTCTGTGAGACCCTATTGGGATTTATATCTCACGACCTACATTTTAAATTGATTGTTTTTATATTCTCTTATGATATGTTCGAGAAAAGGGAGTGTGTGAAATGGAGGTGGTAGATGTTCTTGACCCTTTAGACCATGGGTTTTTGATGTTTTCTTGGGATTTTTCTATTTGTTCTTAGTAATTTGATGATTGCATTGATATGAGTTTGCTTATACCAATTTGGTTTTTGGTACTTTCTCTCTTTGCAGTGTTGGTAACACTGACTTTTAATCTTTTATATACTACTATTTCTTGTAAAATTAAATTTATTTAATCCATTTTCCATGTTTTCTCTATCCTTTGAAAATAATAATGTTTATTTTTAAATATTAAAATGAGATAATATTTGATTCCTTGTTATATCTAAATTTAAAGAACAATATTTTTTATTGTTATGAAATCTGTTTTTGAGCACATGGTGAAACTCTATTGGCATTTATATCTTACAACCTACCTTTTTTGGGTGTTTTTTTCATTTTCTAATGATAGGTCTGAGAAAAGGGAAATAACTACATAGAGGTGGTGGATTTTTTTACCATTTAGACTATGGGTTATTGTTGATTTCTTAGGGTTTTTGAATTTTTACTTATTTCATAGATGATGTTCTACTTTGGGTTTGGCTATAACTATTCGATTTTTCGTACTTTGTCCTTTATTATTATTGATAATAATAACTTGTAATATTTTATCTCCCACTTTTTTTTGGAAAATTCATTCCTTATTTTTTCTTCTATACAATTAGGTGCTAGTCAGCAACCCTTGGGGATCCAGAACTCCCTTAAAGGTATGTCAGATCCTAATCTGTTATCAAGTTACCAAGGTATTCGGGCTTTATAAAGTGGTACTATAGGTGGAGGTTGAGAATATTTCCAAGATCTGAGTATTCTGTTTAAGATGTTTAGTCCAGACTTAAGAGGTAGTTATGAGTTATTTCTCCACTACATCACATTGAAATGAACCTTAGTCCATCATAGGTAGGTTAGGAAATGTTTCTTGGGGAATAATTTGATATTATTACAATTTTTTCCTTACTTTTGAAATTTATAGTTTTAAATCAAAATATTGATATCTTATCTAATGATACTACTTTTATTATTTTTCTGGTTTAATTTGTTGATCTGAATAATCTTTTGATACCTTTAATGTTGTTCTCTGATGTTGTGTAACATCATGCCTATAAGAAGACATGTGAATACTTTCCATGCATATGATACTGGTAAACCACAATGAGTACATCCTCTAGTGGACTAGAACCTTATTGATATTATTGAATGTTTTATCCATGCTATGGGATATACACCATCCTCTGTTCCCATTCAGGCTCCAGTTATGGATTACCTAAAGGAATGAATCACTGAATCTTTCTCAGGAGTTCCTTCTCCATAATCCACTAGTGTTACAAGGATATAATGATCCTAAATAGGCTATGTATTGGTGGATATAGATAGAGTTTCTATTTTATTTATTACAAATTCATCATTTATTTAAGGTGAAATGTGCCACCTTCAAGGTGAAAAAACCTAATAGGAGATGGTTGGACTTGATTGTGAGGGTGATTAATCATGAGTGTTTAGAGCATATGGACATTAGAATTCTTTCCACTGATATGTTCTATCAAGATTCTATGGTGCTGGCTAAGGTTATAGAGTTTATATTACTCGAACAAGATGAAGGACCATGATAGATTATGGAATCCACTTTGCCGATCTTATGTATTTTTTACACGAGATTGTATATAATGAGAAGATTATGAATCAATAGATTGAGATAGGGCTTTGGAAGATATATTAATTATTAGGTTCTATTTATGAATTTTACTTCTTATACTGATGTTATGTATATGGATTAGATGACTGATCTTGACCTGTATAGTATGTTAGGGACATTAAGAGATCATTTTTATCCTAGTGGAAGCATTATGAGTTTATTTAATGGAAAGAGGAAGCATGGTGTATATCCTGGTGGATCTAAATATTAAGGTTCTTCAAAATATTAAATAGTGTCTAGATGAGCCCCCTTGACTTGCTTTCATTTTAGAAAGTAAGGGAATTTGAAATAGGTTTTAACCGAAGCACACAATATTTGTAGTTTTTACAGATGCTTCCAAAACTTATAGAAATTTTGTTACATGTTTTTTTACCCACATAGTGGAATGGGTTCATCAACTCCTAAAATTATTATGGTTCAATAATATGATAAATTAAAATATTGGGTCAAGAAATATGCATCTGTAATGAAGCTTCATAATATAGTGAAAGTGTATTGAGATGAAGATGAAATAGGTCATGTGACTGTGAGGAACACCATAGCTCTAGCTTCATCTTTATTGATTTCTTCATTTGATACCAGTGTATCTTAATCATTTATATTGACTTATATTGTAATCCTACTAAATATCCATATAGAGATTTTGTCTTATATGATGGATATTACTACACCACTAACAATGAAGAGAGTTTAGTTTCTCAGTTTTTCTGTTTGTATTATATCTTTATCAGAAAGGGAAAATGTATCAGATTTTTTAGTTCTCAATATGAGACCTCTTGATGTAATTTTTGAAAGAGACTGGATCATCACTAATAATTCCATAATTGATTGTTATATTTATTGTGTCTCCTTTACTATTCCTTATGGGGTGTTTTGTATCTTTTAGGGAGAATGGGACCCATGCTAAATTAGATCTAGACATTATTAACCCAATTTTGGGAAAGTAATATCAGTGTTTTATTTTGATATCAATTGAAAATATTTGAGGGATGATCTCACTCATAATGTAATCGAGTATCTCAGCATGTTAATTTCTTATTTATCTGATTTTACACTAGTAAGATAGGTAGATTTACCTATTATTTTAGTTTCTATAACTTACCCATTATCTATGAGTTGTTAACATATGGTACAAGATGAAATGAAAGAGTTGAAGAGTTAGTTGGATTATATGTTATAGAAATGATTTGTATTCCCGAGTGGGTCACATTGGGTGACACATATTCTATTTAATAAAAAAGATAATGGAGCACCCTTCCTATGCGTTTATTACCAGAAAACCAATTGAGTTATGGAGAAGAACAAGTATCTGTTTATTGAGATAGATGATTTGTTTGACATGTTAAAAGGTGAGATTCAATTCTGAAAAATTGAACTTCAGTTTGGTATCACTAGTTGAGAAGAAAAGAATATTCCATTCATAAAACTGAAATATGGAGGAGGTATAACCATTATGAGAATCTTTTTAGAAATTTTTTTCTAACTAATTATCTTATTTTATTTATAGATTTTATGAATATGATATTCCACGAGTATCATGATATGTTTTTGGATATCTTTATAGATGAAATCGTAGTTTACGATATGTCTGAGGAGGATCAATACCAACATCTTGGAGAAGGTCTAGAATGGTTGATAAACCACATAATTTATTACAATATATATAAAAGTGATTTCTGGATTCGAGAGGTGATGTTCATGGGACATACAGTCTTAGAACATTGAATATTAGTTTACAGTGAGATTGAAAAAGTATTTATAAAATGGTAAAACACATGTAATATTTTAGAAATCTAATTATTCTTCTGTTTAGTGGGGAATAATCACCTATTTGCGATGGATTTCTCAATGTTGGATTCTCTGATGACTATTCTCACTCAAAATGGATTGTTATTTTCATGGGATGAAAAATGTTAGAGTCATTTTGTTGGGTTGAAATTAATTTTAACCTTAGAACCAGTGTTGACTCTTCTAGTGGATCGATAGGGATATGTAGTATTTTATGATGCATTAGTCTAGGGTTTGGGATGTGTTTATATGAAAGGTTATCACGTGGTTACCTATGTATCTTATAATCATAGGATATACAAGAAACATTTTCCAACGCATGACCTTGAACTCGAATATTTGATGCATATGATTAAGAGATGGAGACATTAAATTTTTAAAGAAATATTTACCATGCATTTCAACCATTATATCTTGAGTTATATATTATCTAAAAAATATATTAATATCAAATAGTGGAATTGGGTGGAGTAACTATAGTATTTTTATTTGAATATTTCAAATACCTCGGGGAAAGGGAATGTAATTTCAAATGCTTTGATTTAAAAAATTCTTACCGAGGATGTGAAATAATCTTCTCTAGAGTTGAATATGATAGATCTTTTTTCATGGTTTCATTTAGAAGTCTAGGATAAGGAGGATGAGCATATCATGGAAAGGGTATTGTTTAACTATACTCTTCTCAAAATGATTCTTCATGAATTTCTTTTTGATGTTGAATTCATTAGCATTAGAAAATCTCTTTATTATGGGGGGACCATTTTTAGATTTCTTTCTCCAAAGAGGGTATCCTATGTTTCAAAAACTAGTACATTGTACCTTATTCAATAAAGGAATATGTCAATGAGAATTTCCATAATTTTCAGTGGGCTATGCACCTGGGAACCAAAAAAATATTTTATGACATGATAAAATAATTCTAGTGGCCAGCCTTAAGACTGGGAATTATGTACATTTTTTGCACTATTATACATTCCAATCAGTTAATTATAAGCACCATAGACCTTTAGATTTACATCATTCACATTGAGATGTATCTTGGAAGTGGGATAAAAATTTTATGGACTTTGTTTTTGGGTTTCTAAATTCCCCTAGAATAAAAATTTGATATATTTTGGGATCAATAGACTTACCAAATTGGTTCACTTTATATCCAATTAATTATACCATCAATATTTTGGAGTTATAAAATCTATATGTTAAATAGATTTTTTATTTTCCTAGAGATACATCTGATATAGTATCTGATAGTGATCCCCATTTTACTTCTTGCTTATAGTGATGCCTTCTATAAGTGGTGGGATATCAAGTTCATTTGAGTATGACATACCACCCACAACCAGATGACTAGAGAGATATGGCTATAAAAATTATGAAGAATATGATATGTGACTATCTTTTAGATTTTGATGGATCTTGGGATTACCAATTATGGATGGTTGTGATTCCTAATAATAATATTTACTAGTACATGATCGGAATGGCTTCTTTTGAGGCCGTGTATTGAAGGTTGTGTAGATATCTATTGTGTTTGTCAGATATTGGAAAAACATCCTTGGTAGGACTGAGTTTAGTCTAAAAGACAATGAAAATGATTTGGTTGATTCATTATAGAATTTTTATGACACATAGTTCATATAAATCATATTTTTAATGTCTCCATACACTTTTAGAGTTATTTTTTTGTCTATAGATTTTGTTAGAAGTGCCACCCTGGTTTATTTTCCAATGGATCATAAGGTAAGGGAAGAATTTTCCTCATTTTGGGACCTTTTTTAGGTCTCTTAGTAGGTGGGGAAAGTGTCCTAACTTTTATCAATTCCAACACAGTTGATGTTGATACATAATGTGTTCCATGTATCATATCATTAAAGGTATATTTCTGACCCATCTCATTTCTTGAGTTGGGTGAATCTATATGTTGAGCCTAATTTATCCATTACTGAGAAGCCATTCAGGATTATTGATTATAAGAAAAATTTACTTCATGGGAGGAATATTACTTTTGGAAAATGTGCTATGGAATCATGGTTCCATTTTATATGAGAATTGGGAGAGGAAGGCACTGATGGGAGAGCGGTTTCCTCATATCTTTGATATGGAAAAATCTTGATTGGATTTATGGGGAATTTTTTTTTCTATGGTGGGGATGTGGTAACATCATGTTACTTTTTTTCTGCTACTCATTGACCCTTATTTTGATAATTTTTTGGTTGGGGTTTTCCTCAGGTTTTTTAGGGGTAAATTTGGATAATGTGTTTTGGGTTCCTAGGCTATTTAGGGTTTGCGCAAAGATTTTCCAAACTATGTAAATACATAGAAAACTATATACAACTCTAGATAGTGTGGGTTTTCATGGATGTAAAATTATTTAGAAAACCATGAGACCACATAGGAGAATACATGAACCTTGTTTAGTGAGTATATATGGGGAGAATATTTAGGGTGCATTGTTTTTTTAAATGTATGTCCGTCCCCTGAAACAGTGCACAAAAGATTAATCTGTTATTAATATTATTCTATAATCCCAAACCCCCTAATATAATCCCCTATCAACCCCCACTCAATCTAAATCATAAAACATAGATAATAAGGATCACTAGATGTTTTTTTCACATAAAAATACTTTACTTGGAAGATCAAAGATTGGTTGATCTCATTAGATCTCCTCTGGGAAAGTGAATCTTCACTCATGAGTTTTATATTGTTCTATCATTTTCTTCTAATTATAGTGTATTATTCCATTATCTTTTTTATAGAACTAATGTGATTATGATGAGATATTGTTTATAGGTTTTATTTCTTAAACTTGAAAGCCTTCGTTATTTGTTAGAAGACCTTGTTGTGGGTGTTCATCATTTTATACCATGATTAAAGGTTGGGGGTTCTGTTTGAGATTTTACATATAATTAAAAACCCTATTTTTTTGAAATAGATATATACTGATTTATGAAAACCCAATTTGATATGATTTATTATTGTAATTTGAAATAATATGGATTTTTTGGAAAACCCCCAATTCCAATTGAACAAGAATTGGTGTGTATTTGGGAAAATGATGGAATAATTTAAACGATTAGATACTTTATTTGAGAAAAATGGTTTAAATTGAAATGATGAAAACCTATGATTGGGTTTTCATTTAAATGGAACAATTTGATGAAAAATCCATTCCTTGGTTTTGAAGATGAATTCACATAATTAAACTAAAAATTGGTCAATTGAATTGTAAATGATGTATTGATTTGAAATGAGTTTTTTTAACTTTTTTATTGATTTATTGAGAAGATGTTATCCTAGGTAGTTATTAGGTTGTATGGGACAAGCACTATAGGGTGATTATTCCATATAAATTTATTGATAATGAAAACTATATGAAAAAATCTTGTTCAACATAGCATATCCTCGATGAGATACTGATGTGTCATATTTGGCCAGATCCTATGGAATGTGTATATATAAACCTGTGATCACATATATGAGAAGTGTGAGGATCCTATAAAAAAACTAACATACTATAGGATAGATGACTATGGTTCTTGTTTTTATTGTTTTGATAATAAGTGTTATAGACTATGTAAGTCTTTTACTCATTCCAAATGATTTATAAGAATGGTTTTATTTAAACTTTTTATTTATGTCATGTTTTAAATTATCTCTATCCTTCAAAAGGAATCATTTTTTTTAAATATGAAAATGAGATATTATTCCCTGACCAATTTTATTTAAATTGAATGAATGAATTAGTTTATTATTATGACATCTATTATGGAACACTTGGGGAGACCCTAGTGGGATTTATATCTCACACCCAACCTTTTTCATTAAGTATTTTTAGATTTTTTGATTCTAGGTAAGAGAAAAAGGAAAAAACCACTTAAGGTGGTATATTTTCATGACCATTTGGACCATATGTTGTTTCAATTTTAGTTGGATGTTTTCAGTTATTCTTAATTATTTGATGATTTACTTCTTTGGGTTTGGTTATACCTTTTTGGTTTCTAGTAATTTATATCTTTGGTGTGTTTAGAATATTGACTAGGAATATTTTATATTATATTGTTTTGGGGAAAATTTATTCCCTCTTTTATCTTGTACTATTTCTTGTGAAAGATTCCAACCCATGGGGATCGGGAATTCCAATTAGTCTATGTTAGATATGGCTCAGTTATTAGGGTCTAGGGTACCCAAGCTGGTTCATGAAAAAATTGTTCAAATGGAATGTGGGTAGGAATGTAATAAAGTTATTTGGTTAGGGATTATATGAGACCAATGGTATTTGGAGAGTGTTTAGGGGAGGATATGGGGCTCCCATTTATAATTGAGGGAGAAGACACACATGGAATTATTGAAACAAAAATAGTGTATCCACATTCTTTACATTCCAAAAGGAAAAAAATTTGCTCATTATAAAAAATTAGATGTAATAACGTTGAAATATGTCCATAAATTAGAATTTTTAATTGTTTATAGTTCATTTTACTACTTATATTTTAGTTTAACACCCTTGGTAAACCTGTTTTAACATTAACCACGATAATTAACATTTAGTTTTTTACAATTTATTTTGAACAAAAAATAAGTTGACCTAAAAATAAAAAATTAATTTTTTCTATTCCAGATATGTAATAAATTTTTCTAAATAGAAATCACAAAAGTGGAAAAATTTTATTTAAAATTAAACCCAAAGATATAATGAAAATCTGGGTTTCTAAAGAGAAAAGTTTTGTAAGTTTAAAAGGTTTTAACATCAAAATAAAATTTAAAATTGATTCCAATGACCTAAATTGGATTAATTAATATATAATTTTACTTATTTTACTTTTAAAAACATATTAAAATAAAATGGATCTTGTAAATTTTTTTAAAAAATGATAGTCTTTAATACAAATCTGCATTTTCTTATTATTCATCAAAAAATCAACCTTCGAAAAAAATTATGAAAAATTAAATCAATGGTAATTTTGAAACATATATTTAAAACATAATGTTTATTTTGTAAAATAAATTTTATAAAAGTGTGAAACAATAATTTTTTTTAATTTTCACAAGTAGAAATAAAAACATTTTTTGGGAAAATGGTATTTTCAAAATAAATAAATAACTTACTAAAAATTTATTACTTTTTCAATACAGGTTTTCTATATAAAATCATTATACATATCTTTTAAAATGTGGAAAATACCGTTAATTCCACTAAATTTGATTCCTAGGTTATAATAATAATTTTCAAATAATTATATTAATAATATAAAATAGTTCATTAAAACATTATGTGTCATGTAAAACAAGCAATTGAATAAATATTTTTTGAAAATAATATTTCATTAAAACTTGTGGTGTTATAGATTTGTCTTTGAGGATGCCCCTTATTTTTTTTAATATTAACAACACAAGGTGTTGTTCTAGGGGAATGTTTTCCCCCTAGGTGATGTGTGAGATTGTTCTACATGAGTTCTATATCTCACCCATAGCAGTATATCATTGCATGAAAAATATGTATCAGGATCTAAGAGGGTAATTTCAATAGTATAGGTTGAAGTGTTCAGTTCTAGATTTTGTGTTTCGATATTGGTCTAGATGATGGTGAGGGCTGATCAATGTATTCCCATTATCATTCCACAATAGATAGAAGTTCCTTAGTGGAAGTGGGTATAAATCTCAATGGAATTTATTACCAATTTACCAAAATACTAGGGAGGCATTGATGCTATATGGATGATAACGTATTTTTTAGTGAGATTAATTCACTTTATATCAGTTAAAGAGTTTAATTCATTGGGGGTTTTTTCTTGGAAGAATCTGGAGGAGGGGGTGAGACTCCATGGAGTCGTAAGGATGAACATATATTAACATGATCATTGTTTAACTATAGGGTATATAGAGGTATCAATTTCTATTTTGGGTCTCTCTTATATGTTAAAAATATTTTCTATTAACCAATGTACATTCAAACAAAGTGACTATCCATACTCTTAAGGATTAATTGTGTTCTTGTGTTATATATTTTAGAGGTTCATAGATTTGTTTCATAACCATGGTTGAGTTTACGTACAAAAATAGGTTTCACTCTACCATTGGTGTGACACCATTTGATGATTTGTATAACTGAATATTTTGTTCTTCATTGTGCTAGATTGGGGTCATAGAGTTAGCTATTCTCAGACCAAAACTAGTGTAGAGCATGAAAGTGATGGTTCAAGTGAGTCATGGAAGAATTAATATGGTAAAGTATCATAAGAAGTTATATTATTATTATAATAGGAAATATATGGACATAAACTCTAGAGATCTTGTGTTCTTTTAGGTGAAACCTCTGTATGAGAAGTGAATCATTAGTTATGGGAGTATGATTTCTTCTAGGTTTTTTGGTCCTTTAGAGGTGATGGTATGGGTTAGAGACATGGTGTATTAGATCACACTTCCTTTGAAGATAAGCCATATGAATGATGTATTCCATGTTTTTTTATCTCCTCTATTATCTTTATAACTATTCCAATATCATTTATTGGTGTGAGATCAATTTTGAAGGTAATTTGACATATGAGGAGTGGCCTGTAGAGATCCAAAACATCCTAGATAAGGTGTTACTGGGGTATGATATTCTATTGGTTCATGTCTTTTGTGATAAGAGGGCATGGAGGATACCACCTAAGAATTCAAGTCAATGATACATGCTCAATACATAAATATATATGTTGTTTTTTCCTTATCATGTAAAATTTCTTGTTTTTTTGATGTTGACCTATTCAGGTTTATAATATAGTTTACTATTAGTGTTTTATTGGAAAACATCCTTTCATTTGAGAGGTTTCTCTCCAAAAATAGTGTTAAGGATATGTTTATTTATATTGTGTTTTTTCACTTTGTTCCTCTATGTAAGGTGGTTGAGCCCCTGAGATGGCTTCATTCTGGGAGATATCCCTTGAGGCAGTCGTTCTAACACCTATTTCCACTTATTTTCTCTATTTGTTTTCATTTATACTATTAAGGATGATAATATTTTGAGATATATCTGATGTGTGGTCCTAGATCCTAGTTTAGATTTCCCTTATGTGTTTTATATGATGGAGGTTCCAAGAGTAGGCTTACAGTGGAATAAGAGAGTTTACCCAAAATATATGATTAATATAGTGTAGAGACATGGGATGCATCATAATGGTTGGTAAATAAATTATGGAGATCCCAACTATATAGTAGGGTCTCTAAAAGAATGAATATAGACAAACTTCTATTTTTTAAATTTCTCCACAGTTGAGGTAGGAAAAAACATAGGTCTATAGAGTTTTTCGGTATGGAGAGGCCAAATGGGGCATGTCGGTTAGAGGTGGGAATTTTTGTGTTTCTTAAAATTTTGTTGTTTCCATGTCATGGGGTTAGGCCAAATTATAACCTCAATTTTGGGAAAAAGTTATGTGGAATAGTGGTGTACCATTCATATTGGTTCTCTCTTGGAGTTTATAGGATTTGTGGCATGGTCTATGACATGGTTTTTAGATATGGTTAGACCAGGAAGGCTATGATGTGGACCCTTCCATTGTGCCATATTTTTTCCTATTTCCTCAAATTATATAGTATGGTCTGCACTACTGTTCAATGTTATTGTTCTTTAAAAAAATCCTGTGGATACCCAACCCCCTCAGAACTTATTCCTCCCTCAACTTTTTATCTTGAACACTAGGAAACCAAGAGATATTTTTCAAAAGATTTTGAAGAACCTTTTGATCATTTTTTATTTTTGGCTTTCAGTGTTTGTTCTATGATGATCCAAGATGATGTTATAATATTTTTAATGTTACTTATCTTTATGGTATCATTTCTTCTTATTCTTCTTTTACCTGTCATGTTGTTTGATCTCCATCATTCAAATGGTGTTTATTTTGATATTCTTGTTGTGATCGTGGGGATGTGTCTTTGGAGGGATGAATTACCCACATAGTAGAGGTATCCATAGATTCACGTTGTGGTTGTGTTCGTTTTTGAATAATGTTGACTTCTAGAGTTAGGGTATTTGTTGCTTCTTATTTTTTATATTATGTGAAATCATAAATGATCCATGCTTTAGCATCTTTGGGAGGATATTTAATTAAACTAAATAAAGTAAAAACTTGGTTAATGAAGTAATGGTTTATAGATACAAATCAAATGTGTTTTCAATGATGATAATGAGTTGCCTATTATTTACATAAAAGTGTTCTATCCATGTTATTCTTTTTTTGGCATGTTTTTTATGATTGGGTTACATGTTAATTTGATGAAATTATTTAAGAGAATAAATCTCGTATTTTTTGGTCAGAAAATTAAATGTAAATATTCATGTTTGATGAAAATATTTTTCTTATAATTTTATGGAAATAAAACTGAATCTGAATGCATGTTTAATTATTTTTTTCATCCATATGTTAATAGAAATGGATAAATATCCTGCAGGTATAAATATTATTTCAAATAATAAAAAATAAAATTTCAAATGATAATTATTTTTCCTCATAGTTTGTGTAATATGTAATGTATTCTAGATGAAATTTATAAATAGTTTTTTATCCTAATAGCTGAGTCCTCATGTTACCCATATTAGTAACCAGTAATAAACTAATTAGTTAATTCAAGATAGAAGAAAACATTTTTTAATAAAGAAAATTTTTTGGGGCTGAGTGATCCTATTTTATTATAAAGGATGAATTCATTGTATTGGGGGATTGGTGATCCTATTTTCCTGTAAAGTAAGAATGCCTTTTGTTTAGGTATGAGTGAGACTATTTTCATGTAAAGGCTTAATTTCATGTTATAAGGATTATTTTAACCCACTGAATTTGATTGTTTTTTGATGCCATTTATGTTTCTCTAGATATGATATAAACTATGTGATGTGATATGATCTTGGGGTGGAATTTGGCTAATGAGATATGGGTGGGGAGGCTTGAGTATGTGGAAGAAACAGAGTTATGTTATGAGGAGATGCATATTGATATATATAATGTTGTCTAGGATGGAACAAGGTTGGTTGTATGTGTTGAAGATGAATTTAATTTTTTTTAAATAAATATAGGATGCTTTCTTGTTAATAAATTTGTGTAAGGAACAAATATCTAGGTTTCCTGTTTATCTGCATTCGTTTCCCCACTACACAAGGAAGATGGATGTGACTGGTTGTGCAAACCATGATGGTAGATTAAAATTATTCCTTGATACATGGAATTTTAGAATACTAATAATTATTAATTAAAGTTATAACCCATGGGGTTGGTGCTTGTTCGAAAGAAAATAATGTTCATCTTTAGAATCCATGAACTCAGTTAGATTATGCCCGGATGGCATGAAATTAACTTTAATGATTAATGTAATGTAATTTGGAGTAATTTTAATCAATGGATAATTAATTAATTAATTAATGTAAATTGGGTTATCAAGAAGGAAATAATTTATTTAATTAATCTCCTTGAATGATTGTGCACTTACCAGATATCTAGCTCTTAGTGGTGGTAGAGGAGTGTCCAAGAGGTGATAACACCATTTGAGCCTAAGATTTGGTTAATTCCAATTGTCTTGTTGTGATACATATTATATCATATTTGTTTTATGATTATAAATTCTAACCATACCATTTTGGTAGGAATAATAACACCAAGTGGACTCTAGGATAGTGTTTTTCTCAACATCGTGGTTGGTGAGGAAAAGATGGACGTATACCACCTATGGCCCCTCTCTCTTATCCTAGCAGTATTATATGATGGTATACATAGTAGTTAGTTTATCTATATAAATGTGTATAGGTATGTAATGGATAGTGTTTATTTAACAACATGAATCTCCATATATAGTATCCTAAGGACTATTATAGTTATGAAGTGTATAGGTTGTGATCGTGTGAGGTATATTACTTGGTGTATGATTAGTGAAGGATTGAGGAACAATACCTGATATATGAAATACATGTTTAGTGGCTCTTGAAAACTACACAGTTAATATATGAATACGTGGTATAGGATGATGATATGATATGTTTCATGAGATACATGTTGTGACATTTATCCTAGGTGTCTTAAGGATGGATTGTTTTAGAGAGGGATGTATTTGTATGTAACACCCTGACCCCAAATGCCCGGATCCACTGCATTATTTTAATACATTAGAATGATTACAAGGCATCAAATCAAGAAGGACAAATCAGTTTAGTTGTATTTTCAAATAGATTAAATACATGATCCTTACATTACAATTCAAAAATTAAAATACAATATAAATAATGCTCTGTGAATGCCATTATTCTCTAACATTATCCCATCATATCGAAAATAATTTACATCTTTCCATCCTAGGAAAAGAAAACATAAGAAAAGGGTGATCTCAATTGCTTAGTAAGGTTAAACAGTAAAAAATTCTTTCATAAGTTAATATACACATTTAAGGAAAGTATAAAACTGAAACACAAGCCTTTCAAACATAAACATGAACATAAAATGACATGAATAAATAAAATTATGAAATTTAAACATTCACATGGATATTATACTAGTTTAATAATCACATGTAATATTAATAACTAAACTCATAATGATGGAATTCATAATGTCAGACATTTGAAATATATTATTGAATCCTCATCCAATATATCTAAAAAGAAATGGTTAAGGCCTCATACATATCAATATCAAAAAATAAAATGGCAATGCCTCATCCAATTCCATATCTAATTTGACTCTTGAGACATACTAATGCATCAAGGGGATATAGAAAGACCCACCCATCACTTACTAAGTCTAACACATTCCTCCTATGAAAATGGGGAAACACAAACAACAAAATCATTCATATTAAAAAATAGTATATGAAATATAAATACTTTAACTATAAACTAAGAATAGTATCTAATTAGCACATCCACAATCAAACTAATTATCAACCATTCCATAAAATATGGTAAATGATATCAAAGGAGATCAAACTCAATTAAGAATATGATCTAATAAATACTGATGCTAGAGATGAAAATACACTAATAAAATCATTAAAAATATCTTGAGATAAATACCCCCTTTTTGTTGAAATCAATTATTCAAAATCCACACACTTATAAAATAAGACATTTAAAAAGATATTTTTGAATCAATATTTCTAATACCACTTTGAAATTTTTGAAAGTAATTAACATTTTAAGACATTCATGTCCATATAAATAAATCCACAATACGATTTTCAAAAAAATGACATTAATGGGAAATATTTTTACAAATAAATCATTAAAATAATAAAATGATACTTTAGTTTAATGTGTCCCATAAATAAAACCTTACAAATATTTATTTTGAAAAAGTTTTAATGAAATTAAAAATAGTCATAATTTTTTTTTATAATCTATTATATACATATAAATAAATGTGACTGATAATATCATGAATATTAAAAAGTAGAAATGATTAATTCTTTAAACATTCAAAGCATCCCATACCACTTTGAGCCTTTAAATAATAATTCCAATAGCTTCTAATAAATATTTAAAAACCATGAAGCCAAATTCATTCATGATATCAAATATAATAGGGGTAGTACATACATCACACAAAAGAAATATGTGGTTAACATGGATTATATCTCAATAAAATTAAAAGTGAGAAGAAATTTTATTCGCTATAAGTTTGATACTCTCCATACATGTTTAAAAATCCTGTAAAATGGTTTTAAAGATATTATTAACTTATATTAGAATAATAATAATATTAACAATATACTATATGATTTATTTACAAATTTATATTACTATTTTATTAATAATTTCCATGTTAAAGAAACATTATGGGTAATCATGTCATTAATTATCGTACATGTTTTGGCTTGTTATTCTTGATCATATTACTTAGATTATGATTTACTTACATTTAGAATGTAAAGAATGATTTTTATATAAAACATATTCTGAATATAAAAATATATAATATATTTATATATAAATTAGGATACACTTTTCATGGAGATGGTAGGTCATTCGTACGCATAAACGTTGTTTAAGTTTTTTATCTTATTGAATGGAAGAAGGTAAATAGAATATATGTATATATATAAATATATATTATTTGAGTAGAATTTTTATGTCACATATTTCATAATAAATTATAATATATATTTTTATAATCATTAATTAATGGTTAATTTAGAGGATGAATCTCATCGCGTCATGGATACAGTAGGTCGTACATACGCACAAGTGACGATATCATTTTCATAATGGTTAACTGGTTTTTAATTAGAAGGAATATGGATTGTAAAGAAACAATATAATTTTATAATTATTATTTATATCGTTTATATTCAATGTTATACATTTCTAAATAAAGTATCGATGAAAAATAATTTACAGCACAGTGTGGAGACGGTAAGCTGTACCTACGCACATATGGTGATATTATTTTTCATGGAATTGGTAAAAGGAGGAATATGGTTCTCCCATAATAATAATAACATCTCAGAATATATAGAAAATTAGAGATATTACATTAGTTTGGAAACAACATAAAAATTGAAAGTATAATAATAAATAAAGTTTAAAAGAGTTAATAAAAGAATTACATTTTCTTTGAGAGCCTCCATTTGATTTCCACAAAAGGATTACTTAGGAAGGATTTATACCCAAAGTATAGCCTCTAAGATATTATGAGGCAAGTTGAGAGATGAAATGGGATGGTTTTTTTGGGGAAAATTCCTTTATAGGTGATAAATAAAGATAAGGATAAGTTCCCTTTTATAAAAGAGTGGATGGAAACTTTAAGAAACTCTTAAATATTAATTTAATTTAAACTAATTTTCATTTTCAAATTGAAAAAATTGATTGATTTTGAGGATAATATGAGTATAGTGATAAATCCACCTACAAATTAATTTTAGATATGTTTAGGACATAAAATTAACATTATTATTTGGATTTAAACCATAGTTAAACAATTTAACTCTTACCATGTCATCATGTAATTTTACACTATAGGGTTTATATAGTTACTATAAAATTTCAAAAGAACCCCAAGTTGATCATTTATTAAATATTTGACATTATAAAAGTTATTTGGAAAAACCGTTAATTTTCATGACTTTTATATCATTTAATAAAATATTATTTATTTTAAAGTACTATTTTTGTCAATTTCAATACTATTCAAAATTTGAATTTTTAAAAATATCAAAACAATAAGATAACTTCCTAATAATACTTAAAATATGTCACTAACATGTCTATGATTTCAATAAAATTTGTGGATGTAATTAATTAAGTCAAAGTATATTTATTTTAATATTTTTAATATCATTTATTCAATATATATATTGATTAAGCAATTACTACATCATCATTATGTCATAATTTAATTTAATTATTTATTATATAAAAATTATAAATAAATAATAATGATGTTCATAAATTTATTATATTTATAAATAAAATTTATAATCGACCATATCAATTATATAACCTCCTATTAAAAATAAAATAATTATTAAAATTTGAATATTGAATATTTTACTCTTCTTTAAATAAAATATAATAAATGTCCTCATATAACAAAAGGGGATTAAAAAGTATCATATTTATAACCTAAGGTTTATTTTGGTCAAAAAATAGGTATCCAATGGAATTAGGAAAAGTGTTATGGTAATTTTTTATTATTATAATATTATTTTAACTTTTAATTACCTTATTTACCTCTAACCGTGGTAAATAAAATAAAAATGTTACAATTCTCCGAAAATTGTGTTGATCCTATTAGACCACATTTTTCAAACTGATTTAAACCATGTATGTTTATTTTTTAAAATTAAATTCATAGATGTGGTAAAATTACATTTAATTCTAATATACATGTGTCTAGATGGTGAGTAAAAAGATATAAACAAAGTTCTATGAATTTTTATATCTTATATGATTATAAAAACAATTATAATGACCTAAATTGGGTTAATATATGTATTATTTATCAATTTTAATGTTAAAATCACTTTAAAATAAAATAATTATTTAAATGAAAAAGCCGATTTTTAACAATAATATAGTGTTATTCACTATTCATAAAAAATTGAAAGTTTTCAAAAAATATTAAAAATTCAACCTATGATAATATTGATATTACAAATTAAAAAATGAATTATAATTTACTAAAATAAATTTATCATACCTTTGAAGAATAATTTTATTATTGTTCACAAAAGGACACAAAAAGTAGTTCTTTATGTAATTAGTATTTCTAAACATATAACTATATTAAAGAAACATATACATTTCATTATAAATATTTTTTATTAATGTGGAAGATTTATGAATAACATTTAAAATTTATTTATTCCTTTTTATATTACTATTTTTATTGGATATGTTTTAAATATATCATTTAAATAATTTTAACACTAACATGTTGTTTCGTAGAAACTCAATATTGTGTGCTACGCATGCCAAGTTGGTGTTGTGTGCAACACAAGATATTAAAGATAATGTACCATGAAATATTAAGGTGTTATATTCCCCCCTCCTTTATTAAATTTCATCATGACAATTTAAAATCAGAATCAAAGACAATGGTTTGGCATTTTCAAAATATCTTTGTTGAGACCCCACAATGGAAAATGGTTTAATGAGACCCCCATTTCATAATAAATAAAGGGAAGGTTGAAGGTCACCAGAGACAACTCATATTAGGGTTGCATGTAAGAAAATATGGACATGAATGAAAATGTAACCGTCAAGTTATGATGGTAAGTGACAGAGAACATGATTAGGAAAAATTGAACAACCCCAAATCTATAAATCTATGATGATCCAGGGGGACATTTGATTAATCACAAAAGAAAGTACTAGGAAAACATTTTTGTTTTTAAGATCCTTTCCCTGATGTTTAATAATTAATTTATATCATATCATAACCAAAAAAGGAAGCATACTTACATGATATGTAGAGTTCAATCCTTTAACTAATTTATACCACAAACTCATCTTTCTCTCAAAAAGACAATAAAATTAAAAAATATTATATTTATCTTAATTTTATTGGGTCGCAAAAAATAACTTATACTTTATCTTTAAGACCATTAAAAAAACAAAAAAAAAACTTCATTATACAAACCAGTACGTCACGTATGCCACTGGTAGGTGATGCACACTTGTCGTGCTTTGGTTGTGGGTTCATGTTTCGCAGCCTTGCTGTATGCGACAAGTTATCTCCAAACCCGCGGGTTGTTCTTTTCCTAAGAACATATTATTATAAAATTACAAAAATATCCTTAAGAAATGATTTAACTTTAAACAATAATATCCAATTTTCATCTTAATTCATTCCAATCATAAGACACCTCTAGAATAATTTTGTCCAAATTAACATTCTAAAAAGGTCTCTAAATTTCCAAAATCAATCATAACATCAGATTCCCCAAACAATGTAATATATATCTTATTGGAAAAAACATTTATAACTTTAAAATACATAATGAAATAATTTATGCTTCTAAATAGTTAAAGAAGAATTACTACAGTATAATCCTTATATATCATATTATTCTTATAACTAAAATATAATAACATAATTCTTGAATCTAAAAACATAGATACATTAATTATTCCACTTCGACTGTAGTAACAACAGAATATTGAACTTGATCCAATATCTTCTTCTGATCTATATTTGTTTGATTTTTTAGAGAAAAATTTCATATTGTCTAATCACTCAAAAATTATAGCATTGAACTTCAACATCATATTTAATTCCATTAAAATCATAAGCTTGATGACCTTTCTCACCACACAAAAAGCAAACTCATTTTCCTTTAATGCTGGAACCAGGGTGTTTCCTTCTAAAATTTTCACATGTGGGAAAATCCTTCATTCCCTTATTCCCATTATTAGTCTCTTACTCCAAAATTCTATTCATCTCTCACTTTCTATTTATGTTATAAGAATTAGAAAATTCTTTCTCTATCTTTATTGAACATGAGGTTGTATCTTCATATGATGAGAATGTTTTGGGAACTAGTGCTCATCTGAGGAATGGTTTTAACCCATCAATGAATTGATCAATCTTACTTCTTCAATTTCTTATGTAGTCTCTAGTATGCCTTACTAACCTTGTGAAGTTAGATTTAAACATTGCAACATTTTAATCCTTTTTCTACCTCATACTTCAAAATTTCCTCTCCATTTATTCTCATGGATCAAGAAGAATTTATATTGGGGACTAGTGCTTGTCTGAGGAATGGTTTTAACCCATAAATGAATTAATCAATCTTACTTATTCAATTTCTTATGTAGTCTATAGCATGCCTTACTAACCTTGTGAGTCTTTTTTGTGGGAAGTTGTTGGGTGCTGGAAGGTGTTCTGCTGGACTCTGGTTACTGCTTAGCTGGGAGGTGTGGAAGCGATGTGGTTCTGTGATTATGGTGGTGGATATGATTGGTAAAGATGATTTGGCTGATGAAAACTATGTTGCTGGGTGCAGTTTGGCTGGTGAAGATGTTGGTGGTTCTGTGATGCTGGTGGGGAATCTTCTTGACAAAGAGGCGATGGATGACAATGATGGTGATTCTGAAGCTGCTACTGTGTTTGGTTTTGCGTGTTTTTTTTGTCTTTTTTTGTCTTTCTTTTTTTTGGGTCTTTTGTGTCTTGGGATGTAAAGGGTTTTGGGTGTGGGTTGACTGACCCCACCCCTCCCTTTTCTGCAGTGTCTTCGTGTCTTTTTCTAATAATTTTTGGGGGGAGTCAGGAATAGCCTGGACCTGAGCCTTCCTTGCCCCATTCCATGTTTTCTATTTTCTCATCTTCCTTCATGTTTTGAATCAATGAACACCATTGATCTGCATCTCCTGAGAGACGATGAAATTCCATGATAACTTGTTCCCTTTCGTTACTAACCAAAGAAAGAATTATCCACTACGGGGAAAATAGTCTTTTCCAACGAGGTATTTCTGATGGGATTAGATCCGGTCGCAAATAGTCCATCCCACGGGATATATGCAACGATATTTGGGGTCCCGTTGCAAAAAGGTAATGCGCGCTTTGTGGCGTGATGCGCGCCAAAGCGTGGGAAGGTTATTTGCGATGGGGGATACCCCCGTTACAAATAGTGTGTCAGTCGGAGGGTATTTGCGATTGGTCCCATTGCAAATACTGGCGGCGGTAAATGAGTTTTTGCGACGGGATGTTATCCCATTGCAAAAGGCGTGTCAACAGGTCACCTTTTCCAACGGGGCCCGTCACAAATACCCTTTTAACCACCGACAATAATTAATGCGGGAAAAGTTATTTGTGACGGGCCCATCATAAAAAGTACCTTTTGCGACATGCTTACCATCGCAACAAGTCCTATCGCAACTAATCTTACCTATATATACCCCCTCAGTTTTTCTTTCACTTCCTCTCATTTCTCACTTCCTTTCTCTCTCTAAACTCGAATTTTAGAGTGAAAATTTCTCTCAGATAATTTTTTTACGGAGAAGTTGTGAAGGCGCTTACATCAATCAGAGATCAAGTTTAAAGGTATATATATTTTATTTATTTTAGTATTTATTTAATTTTTTTATGTTAATTTTAATTATTGTTGATTAGTTGTAATTAAAATAGGATTAAATTGTTTTGTTTTCAGTATTTTAGTAATGAATAGTAATGAATAGTAATAATTAGTAGTTAATAGTAAATAAATAGTAATAATTAGGAATAAATTGTAATAAGTAGTTATAATTGTGAATAAATAGTAATAATTAGTAATAATTAGTAATAATTAGTAATAATTAGTAATAATTAGTAATAATTATTAATAAATAGGAATAAATAAAAATAATTAGTAGTAATTAGCAATAAATAGTAATAAATAGCAATAGTTAGGGATAAATAGGAATAAATAGGAATAAATAGTAATAAACAGTAATAATTAGCAATAAATTGGAATAAAGAGCAATAAATATGAATAAACATGAATAATTAGACATAAATAGCAATAAATAGAAATAAATAGTAATAAATATGAATAAATAGTAATAAATAGTAATAATTAGTAATAGTTACTAATCAATAGTAATAATTAGTAATCCATAGTAATAATTAGTAGTCAATAGTAATAATTAGAAATAATTAGTAATAATTAGTAATAATTATTAATAATTATTAATAAAAAGTAATTAATAGAGATAAATAGAAATAAATAGAAATAATTAGTAATAATTAGTAATCATTAGTAATAAATAGTAATAATTAGTAATAATTAGTAATAAATAGCAATAAATAGTAATAATTTGTAATAATTAGTAATAAATAGTAATAAATAGTAATAAATAGTAATAAATAGTAATAAATAGTAATAATTAGTAATAAATAGTAATAATTAGTAATAAATAGAAATAAATAGTAATAAATAGTAATAAATAGTAATAAATAGTAATAATTGGTAACAGTTAGTTATAATTAGTAATAATTAGTAATAATAAGTAATAATAAGTAATAATTAGTAATAATTAGTAATAATTAGTAACAATTAATAATAATTGGTAATAATTAGGAATAATTAGGAATAAATTGGAATAAATTGGAATAAATAGGAATAAATAGGAATAAATAAGAATAATTAGGAATGAATAGGAATAAATAGGAATAAATATTAATAAATAGGAATAAATAGGAATAAATAGGAATAAAGTGGAATATAGAAGAATAAATAGAAATAATTAGGAAAAATTAGTTATAATTAGTATTAATCAGTAATAATTAGTAATAATTAGTAATAATTAGTAAAAATTTGTAATAATTTGTAGTAATTAGGAATAAATACGAATAAATTGGAATAAATAGGAATAAATAGGAATAATTAGTAATAAATAGGAATAAATTGGAATAAATTGGAATAAATTGGAATAAATATGAATAAATAGGAATGAATAAGAATAAATTGGAATAAATTGGAATATATATGAATAAATAATAATAAATAGGAATAAATAGGAATAAATAGGATTAAATTGAAATAAATATGAATAATTATTAATAAATAAGAATAAATAGGAATAATTAGGAATAATTAGGAATAAATATGAATAAATATGAATAAATAGGAATAATTAGGAATAAATAGGAATAATTAGAAACTAATAGAAATAATTAAGAATAATCAGGAATAATTAGAAATAAATAGGAATAAATATGAATAAATAGGAATAAATAGGAATAAATAGAAATAAATAGGAATAAATAGGAATAAATAGGAATAAATAGGACCAAATAGGAACAAATAAGAAGAATTAGTAACAAATAGTAACAAATAGTAGGAATTATTAATAATTAGTAATAATTAGTAACAAATAGTAACAAAAATTAACAATTTTTAACAAATGGTAACAAATAGTAACAAATAGTATGAATTAGTAACAAACAGTAATAAATAGAAAAAAATAGTGAAAAATAGTAATAAATATTTACAATTAGAAATGATTAAAAAGAAAATAAATTGTAATAAATTTTAATTACTTGTAATAACTTGGAAATTTTTTCAATTGATTGATGACACTCCGTTTACTCGATGACTCTTCTCCCTTCAACTTTCACCAACTAAAAACATATAAAAGGTATGCTTCTACCTATGCATATCCAATCTCGTATGCACGAGTTTGAATATGCATTCGTTGGACCACATTTTTTATAATGTGTTCAGGCGGTGACAGCTGCAGGAAGATGATTCATCGACGAAATGGGGGCTCATTTATCTGATGACTCATTTACTTACAACTTTCTCATAGAGAAATAAGTATGAAGAATCTGATCAGAGGTATGCATATTCATTTTTAATGCATACGAGAATGAATATGCGTACCTCTGATGAAATTATTCATTGTGATTTCTGTGTGAGAATGTTGCAAGTAAATGAGCCATCAGACAAAAGAGTTGTCACGACCCATCCTCGGGACCCGTGCCGTGACTACCCCAAGCCCGCCTTCCATAGGCCAGGGGCTGGCGACTAGCACCAAAGGCGTAATTCCTGATATAAGGGAAGACATTTCCTTTATAAAAGAAAACAAACACCACAGAGTTAGCAAGAAGAAGTAAACACTAGGTAAACTGAGTACAATTGTAAGTGTGGAAAAGTAAGTGGGCCAGAATACAAACCCAAACTGAAAGTAAAGTACAACTAAAAGGGAGTACAACAGCAGGAAAGTAAAGAAGTGAGTCCGAGCCATCCTCTGGAAATCCCACCTGAAGGGTGGGTACAGATAGTCTCCTCTGCTCTTTGGCTCCAGCCGTTCGCTCCGAGCACGTCTCATCTAGTGGTCCACCTCCAGGTACTGTCCAGCTCCACGAGATCCTACCTCGATCAGCGTTGTCCATCGTCTGCATCCCACACAATGAAGTACGGGCAAAGACCATGCAGGGTTGAGTATACGCTACTCGGTAGGGACCCCGAGACCCCTGATGGTCTCTTAGAATCCACAAAGGATAAACTACAAAGGAAAGATACAATCATGAAGTATCAATCAAATCCACTTAGGTATATGCCCATACATATACCTAAGTTATCAATTAAGTTCTGCTCCAACCCACAAGCTCAAGTACAACCCAGTCCACACAGGAAATGACAACGTATTCCACACAAGATATCAAGTCAATCACATCGAAGATAATGATTGACAGTCAAGACTCATCTCACATAGGTAAACTTCTTCGTAAGAAGATACAGATGATCAGATGTGACCACTGACTCATCTAAGCTGTCGGACCCACGTAGGATAGAAGACCAGCCAAGATGTCGGACCCACAAAGGATACAAGACCAGCTACTATGCCGGACCCACGTAGGATACAAGCACAGAGTCAAATACTGTCGGAGCCACGTAGGATACAAGAATTGTAGTAATGTCGGACCCACATAGGATACAAGAATAGTAGTCATCGTCGTTGAACCCACGGAGGATTTCAGTACAGTCGTCGTTGCTGTCAAACCCACGGAGGATCCCAGTACAATCGTCATCGTCGTCGCTGTCGCAGCCAGCTCTAGGGTTCCCGCACACAACATGCTCGATTCTGGGAGGGTCCGCTCCACGAGGTAAGGGGGTCGATACATCAACTGACACATAGTCCGGAGTTGATGTATCCCAACGTTCCGTCTCAAAAAATGGAACTCAACGCGATAGACTGCGCGTCAATCAGACACCCGGTCTGAAAGTTATTGGCATTTTCGTCCCAGGGGCCCGGTTGGTTTTTAAGTCAAAACCAACCCGACCATACCCCAACTATGTCCAAAACTTGAGTGGAGTAATCCAAAAGAACTGTCTCACTATTTGGAAACCAACAAAGTCGACGGCACGTCAATCGGACGTCCAGAGCTCATGTTATAAGCGTTTCCGCTCCGAGGGCCCAGTTGGTTTCGTGTTCGAACCAACTCGACCGTACCCAAGGTTCACCGAAACCTTGAGTGTAATATACCGAAACGACCGTCTCGATCCAAGGATCGCGTCTAAACTGACGGTGCGTCAATCGAAGTTTTGTACCCCATGTTATGGGCGTTTGAACATATCTGTCCGAAATCAGGGGGTTTGGGCACGGTCTGACCTGGCCCAATACCCCCTGGGTCGGCCCGAAACGGTTCGGCCCGACCCAGGTCCGGGTCCGGAACAGTTGGGAATGACCCGACCCGGTCCGGCGCGGGCGGCCCGGTCCGGCGCGGGCGTCCCGACCCAGCCGGGGGCCTGCGCGCTGAGCGGACACGGGGGGTGGGGGGGGGGGGGTGATCAGATCCCCCTTGCTTCGAAGAGGCGGACCCGAGGGTGCGCCATGTGCTAACTGGGGGTTCAATCCCCCGGTTTTCTCGGATCCGACCGGCCGTAACGGCCGACCAGTTGTGCCGCGCGGAATCGGTTGGTCCCACCTCCTAAGCGCCGGCGGCCGGCGGTTCCGGCCGCCCTCCCCTGCTGCGCCGTAGCCCCACTCCGACCGCGGCCTCTTTTGGCCTCAATGGTGTGGCGTGACGGTGTCGCGCTCCTTCTCTATGGTGATATTCCTCATTCCCGCGAGGTGTCGTTGCACCACACTGCCTTCGTTCGAGCCGCAACAAGTACAATAACAAAGGGGGAGGAGAGTCGGCCGTGTTCGTGCGGTCCGACCTCCTCCCGTTAATTCGATAGCAAGCGGCTAAAGAATTTAACGTTGGATGGAAAAATAATATTCACAAACACAAAACCAAACCCCTACCTCAAGAAGTTTTCGTACAAAGATCATCGCAGAAAAACAGCGCCGTGAGGGTGGTTCGAAGACAGCGTTGGCGAGCATCCAAGAAGAGGATGTCGTCCCACACCGGCTATAGAGAAGGGAGAGATCAGCACGTTGTCTCTCCTTGGTGCTCTAGCGTTCTTCACGTTCTTCAACGTGGAAGAAGATGTCCTTCAAGCCCGCAAGAGTCCTCTCCTATATTCCACACAATGAAACCACCAACAATAAAATAAGACCTTGTCTTTTTTTATTCACACACACACATGCCAACATTAATTTGTAATTCAAAAGATCTCATTCAATTAATTAACATAATTGAAGAGCATTTAACAATCCAAATAATTGCGAGAGTTGACATGTCATTAAATTAGGGAAGTGGGTGAGTTACAAAAATTAATTGCAAGAGGGAGGTTTAATGGAATTGAAGGGGTGGGGATCGTGTGGGCCCCACTTCACTAATATCCTACCAAGTGGAGTTAGGATGTAGTGTGTCCCACTCCAAATTCCATGAATAGGTTATAACTACATAGAATAGAAATAAAAATTGTAGCACAAATTTTTTTTCACTCTTCAATTATCCCATTTAATTAATAACCTCACCCGAGAAAACGCAACTCTAGAAAAGGTGTTCGTAAGAAATTACCGGCGCTACAGTTTTATCGGTGCCCTCGGATTTCGATTCCAAGTACCGGTTCAAAAGTTAGGAAAACCCGCTCATTCGTTCACTGAAGGTACACGAGATAAACTTCAGAAAATTATTCCAGGCACACTTGGCCTCAGAATCAGGTGCCGTCAGAAACTGCGTACTTGTAAAATCTCACAGAAAATTAAGAAAAAAAAAATTTCGTTGAAATTTACGGGTCTTTACATTACTCCCACCTTAGGTATTTACGTCCCCATAAAGATTCATCAAAAACTAGGGGAACAAATTAGGGTACTGATCATGCATCTGAGCCTCCCTCTCCCAAGTGCTATCCTGGAGGTTCCCATGCTGCCATCTGATGTGCACTAGAGGAATCGAATGCCCACATAGGACGCGCTCCTGTCGATCCTCGATCTCCACCGGGACCTCCACAAAAGATTCCCCATCGTCAATGTCCAGCTCCCTATGGTCGATGATATGCGTCGGGTCATGCATTTATCTTATCAGCTGAGATACGTGGAAGACGTCATGCACCCGGTGCAACTGAGGTGGTAGAGTTAGGCGATAAGCCACCTCGCCTATCCTACTGAGAACCTGGAATGGCCCGATGAAGCGAAGAGATAACTTGCCGCCCCAGCCAAATCTCTGTAATCCACTTCGAGCTGAGACCCGCCAGAAAATGTGGTCACCATCCTCGAACTCTGGTGGTCTCCGCCTCCTGTCATCATAAGACTTCTGTCAACTCTGAGCTATCCTCATCTTCTCCTGGATGACCTGGACCTTCTCTGTCGTGGCCTGGACTATCTCCAGTCCTACAAGTGCTGACTCCCTAGGGTCTATCAAGCAAAGAGGTGATCGACATGTTCGTTTGTACAATGCCTCGTATGGTTCCATCCCGATGGTGGAGTGGTAGCTGTGGTTGTACGCAAAGTCCACCAAGGGTAGGTGATCCTCCTAGGTGTGACCAAAGTCAAGTACACATGCACAAAGCATGTCCTTGAGAGTCTGAATGGTCCTCTCCATCTGACCATCCATCTGAGGGTGAAAGGTGGTGCTCATGCATAGCTGCGTCCCGAATGTCTCCTGCAACCCCTTCCAAAGCTGGGAAGAAAAGAGAGCATCTCGATCGAAGATGATAGATGATGGCACACCATGAACCCGCACAATCTCCTGAACATAGAGGATTCCCAATCTCTCCACTGATTCCTACTCTCTAATGGGTAAGAAGTAGGACGACTTGGTGAGTTGATCAACAATCACCCAAATGGATTCGTGACCTCTGGAAGTACGTGGTAGTCCAGTCCCGAAATCCATAGATATCCCATCCCACTTCCACTATGGGACCTCCGAGGGTTGTACCAAGCCCGCTTATACCTGGTGCTCCACCTTCACCTGCTGGATGGTGAGGCATCGAGAAACGAACTCCGCCACAACCTTCTTCATACCCGGCCACCAGTGCTGTCGTCTGAGATCCCGGTACATCTTCGCTACCCCTGGATGTACCGCTAAAGGGGAAGTGTGGAACTCTCTCAGCACCTCCTTCTTTAAAGATTCTGGTACCATGGTACATCTTCTGAAAAGGACGTCGTGATCTCCTCCTGCAGAGAATCCATTAGGTGCCTGTCCTGATGATATCTGTGCATGCTGTGTCTCACAGTCAACGTCCCCACGCTGTGCCTCTCTGACCCACTGTAGTAGTGGAGGAGTGACAGTGAGTGACTGTAGAAAGGCTGCTCCATCTCTATCCACGAAGGATATCTGCAAAGCAGCTAGCTGATCTGTCTCCTACCCAAGTAGTTGAATTCCCGTCCTCCTACTGAGAGCATCGACTACTACGTTCCCCTTTCCAAGAGTATAGAATATCTCAAAGTCATAGTCCTGGAGGAACTCGATCCATCGCCGCTATCTCAAGTTCAGGTCATTCTACGAGAAGATGTATCTGAGATTATGGTGGTCGGAATAGAATGTAAATCACTCGCCCATCAGATAGTGCCACCACATCTTCAGAGCGAAGAACACTGCTGCTAACTCCAGGTCATGGGTAGCATAATTCTACTCGTGCTGCCTCAACTGTCGTGATCCATAGGTGATCACTGACCACTCCTACATCAGGACACACCCGAGTCCGGTCCCTGTTGCATCACAGTAGACTACGTCCCCTAATCCCTCCTCCGGTAGCCTCAAGATAGGTGCGCTATCCAATCTCTGTCTCAGCTCCTAGAAGCTCTGCTAACATCTATCTGACCACACGAAGGGTTTCCCCTTCTTCGTCAAAGCTGAAAGTGGTGCCGCAACTCTGGAGAAGTCTGGAAAAAATCTCTGATAGTACCCATCTAGACCCAAGAAACTCCGCACCTCTATCACGCTCCTGGGTGGCTCCCAAGCTAACACTGCCTCGATCTTCGTAGGATCCACCGCAACTCCTGCCTCAGAGATGATGTGTCCCAAGAAGTGGACCTCACGTATCCAGAACTGACACTTCGAGAGCTTACCATAAAGCTGGTTCTCTATGAGTGTGTCCAGTACAACCCGCAAGTGGTAGGCGTGCTCCTCCTCAGTGGTCAAGTATATCAATATTTCATTGATGAAGACTATGACAAATCGATCGAGGTAAGGCTGAAAGATCATGTTCATGAGACTCATGAATATTTCTGGAGCATCGGTTACACCGAAAGGCATAACTAAGAACTCATAGTGGCCATACTGACATCCGAAGGCCGTCTTTTGCACATCCTCGTCTCGAACTCTAAGTTGATGATAGCCTAACCTGAGGTCTATATTCGAGAACCACCATGCTCCCTTGAGCTGATTGAAGAGGTCGTCAATTCTTGGTAGTAGATACTTGTTCCTTACGGTCACCTGGTTCAGGTGATGGTAATCGACACACAGTAGCAAGATCCCATCCGCCTTCTTGGCGAACAATATCGGGGAAGCCCAGGGTGAAACACTGGGTCGAATGAATCCCTTGTCCTGCAAGTCCTCCAGTTTTACCCATAGCTATTGAAGCTTAGAGGGAGCCATCCGATATGCTGGAGTAGATATCGGAGCTGTCCCTGGGTATAGGTCAATATAAAAGTCTACCTCTCTATGAGGAGGTAGTCTTGGAACATCGTTAGGAAAAACGTCCGCATACTGATCCACCACTACAGGAAAATTAGGACTCCGCACGTCAACTGCTCCTTGTATGAGGATAGCCAACTGATGAGTGATCGGCTGTCCTCTCCTCTGCGTGAGTCCATCCTGCGCTGCAAAGGCTCCCTTCTCGCCGATGAAGGTGAACTTGCTCCCATCGGTGTGAACACATCGCACCTTGCGCCTAATACAGTCGATCAGAGCATGGCCTGTAGATAACCAATCCATGCCCAAGATGATGTCGTAAGGCCTCGACACCTCTACAAGAAGATCCCAGCCAAATATCTCTCCTCCTAGAGTAAGCTCACACTGTCGGCACTAGTGCGTAATCATTGATTCTGCCCCTGTAGGAGTCTCTAGCTGTAAGGATTGAGCCAACGGCTCCGTCGGAATCTCCGATCTCTGTACAAGGGCAACTACAATGAAACAATGACTCGCTCCTATGTCTATAAGAACTTCTCCAATGGTGTATTATACACATATAGTACCTTGAATCATATCTGGAACGTTGTGGTCATAGGCCTCTGCTGCCTGAAGCTAAGCCTGCCTCTATCCGCCAGCTCCCTGTGGTCGGGGTGGACCTCCTGGTGGTGGTGGTTTTATAGCCTCAAAGTGTTTCCCACCACCAGCTGCTCGGCCATCTCCTCTGCCTCGTCCTCTTGCTCCCTGCTGACCAACACAGTCGACCCTCAGCCTCTTCCTGGGTGGTCCCTCAACCATCTGCTGCTCCTCTGCATGACGGGTCAGGCAGTCACGAGCCATGTGGCCCTGCCCGCCACATGCGTAGCACTGTCTGCTCCTCATAAGACTGGCTCTGCGCCGTGTACCCCGCACCTCTGAGCCAGTGTCCTGAGGTCGTCCGCCTGATGGTCTGGTCTGGCTGGACCCCTGTGACATCCTTCGAATACCTTCTATAGAAGACTATGGTACGTGCCGCCATGCGGTAGGTCTCGCTGCTGGTGTAGGCTCAGCAAGAAAGCTCTCTACGAGAAGGGCTCACTCCAGTACTCCTGCCTACATTAGAATGTTGAGGGAGATCATCGATGCCCTGATCTCATGTCTCAGTCCCTGCTCAAAGGTCCAGGCCCAGAAGAATGGGTCCCGTACCATGTCCATGGAGTAGCGCGAGAGATCAGTAAATCTCGCTGAGTACTGGGCTACCGTCATACTGCCCTACCGCAGCTGTAGCGGATCCTGGATGCACACGACACAGAGGGTGGCTCGAACGAACTCCGAGCGAAATAGGCTCTTGAAGTCTGACCAAAGGAGATATTCATCGTCGTGCACATGGAGTATCAGGCTCTACCATCTACCTGCTGCTTCATGCAGGAGACTCGCTACAAGGATCACCATGAGGTCAACTGGTGTCCCCACTAACCTAAAAACTCATATAACAGCCTCCAGCCAATCCTAGGCTCCCTGAGGGTCCATCTCCCCGCGGAACCTGGGTGGTCTCTAATGCTGAAACTCATGCAATGCACTAATGCGACGTGCACTCTCAACGGCTGGGTCTGGTGGCATCGGTGGCTCGGTGGGTAGAGGTACTGCCGGTGCCTCCGCTGTAAAAGGGCCCTGCACCGAGTCCTCGTCGCTCGGTGGACTGTCGTCTCACACAAAGCTCGAAACCCTAGCTGGCTGCCATCGTGTGTCCATCCTGAAAATAAACAGGTGTGCCACAGTCAATACAGTATACCTGGTGAGCTGACACAAACTAATCAAAAAGAAAACTTTTGAAACACACATGCAATCAATGTTTTCATGCACTGAGTCGGAAATCAGAAGTCAGGGTCCGGGTGTATGGATACGTCGGCCACCACACCAACACTGGACTCCATGGACTGATAACCATACTCAATGCCCTTAACACTATTGCTTAACATAGAATAAAGATCAGAGTCCTGAGTTATACGGTAGAACCGAACCTCTCTATGATACCAATTTGTCACGAACCATCCTCGGGACTCGTACCATGACTACCCCAAGCCCGCCTTCCATAGCCCAGGGGATGGAGACTAGCACCAAAGGTGTGATTCCAGATATAAGGGAAGGAATTGTCTTTATAGAAGAAAATAAATACCATAGAGTAAGCAATAAGAAGTAAACACTATGTAAACTGAGTACAATAGTAAGTGCAGAAAAGTAAGTGGGCTAGAATAAAAATCCAAACTAAAAGTAAAGTACAACTGAAAGGGAGTACAACAGCAAGAAATTAATGTAGCGAGTCTGAGAAATCCTCTAGAAATCCCACCTGAAGGGTGGGTATATATATAGTCTCCTATGCTCTTCGGCTCCAGCTGTCCTCTCCGAGCACGTCTCGTCCAGTGGTCCACCTCCAGGTACCATCTAGCTCCACGAGCTCCTACCTCGATCAACGCTGTCTGTCGTCTGCATCCGACACAACGAAGTGCAGGCAAAGCCCATGCAGGGTTGAGTATACACTACTCAGTAGGGACCCCGAGACCCCCGATGGTCTCCCAGAATCCAAAAAGGAAAAACTACAAAGGAAAGATACAATCACGAATTATCAACAAACTCCACTTAGGTATATGACCATACATATACCTAAGTCATCAATTCAGTTATGCCCCAACCCACGAGCTCAAGTAAAACCTAGTCCACACAGGAAAGCACAACTTATTCCACACAAGATATCAAGTCAATCACATCGAATATAACGATTGAAAGTCAAGACTCAGCTCACACAGGTATACTTCTTTGTAAGACGATAGAGACGATCATATGTAACCACTTATTCATCTAAGCTGTCGGACCCACGTAGGATACAAGAACAGCCAAGCTGTCGGACCCACAAAGGATACAAGACCAGCTACTCTGCCAGACCCACGTAGGATACAAGCACATAGTCAAATACTGCCGGACCCACGTAGGATACAAGAATAGTAGTACTGTCAGACGCACATAGGATATAAGAATAGTAGTCTTCATCATCGAACCCATGGAGGATTTCAGTAAGGTCGTTGTCACTCCTGAACCCACGGAGGATCTCAGTACAGTCGTCATCGTCGTCGTAGTCGCAGCCAGCTCTAGGGTTCCCGGACACAACATGATCGATTCAGGGAGGGTCCGATCCACGAGCCTAGGGGATCGATACATCAACTAACACGTAGTCCAGATTTGATGTATCCCAAAGTTCCATATAAACAAAAGGTACTCAACGCGACAGACGGCGCGTCAATCTGACGCCCGGTCTGAAAGTTATTGGCTTTTTCGCCCGAGGGGCCCGGTTGGTTTTTATGTAAAAACCAACCCGACCATACTCCAAATGCGTCCAAACCATGAGCTGAGTAATCCAAAATAACCGTCTCACTAATAGGAAACCAACAAAGTCGACGTCACGTCAATCGGTTGTCTGAAGCTCATGTTATAAGCGTTTCCGCTCCGAGGGCTCGGTTGGTTTCATGTTCGAACCAACCCGGCCATACCCAAACTTCTAAGAAACTTTGAGTGTAATATACCAAAACAACCGTCTCGATCCAAGGATCGCATCTCAACTGATGGTGAATTAATCGGAGGTATGTAGCCCATGTTATGGGCGTTTGAACGGATCTGTCCGAAATCAGGGGGTTTGGGCCCGGTCCGACCCGGCCCAATACCCCCTGGGTCGGCCCGAACCGGGTTGACCCTACCCAGGTCTGGGTCCGGCCCAGTTGGGTACGGCCCGACCCAGCACGGGCGGCCCGACCTGGGTGCCCGCATGCTGAGCGGACGCGTGGGGGTGCGCTGCTCCCCCTTGCTTCGAAACGGCGGACCTAAAGGTCCGCCCTATGCTAACCTGTGGTTCAATCCCCCAGTTTTCTCAGATCCGACTGGCCGTAACGGCCGGCTGGTAGCACCGCGCGGGACCGGTTGGTCCCGCCTCCTGAGCGCTAGCGACCGGCTGTTCCTGTCGCCCCCCCATGCTCTGCCGCGACCCCGCTCCAGTCGCGGCCTCTTTTGGCCTCAACGGCGCGGCATGACGGCGCCATGCTCTTTCGCCACGGTGATATTCCTCGTTCCTGCGCGGTGCCGTTGCACCGCACCCCCTTCGTTCGAGCCGCAACGAGTACAATAACAAAGGGGGAGGAGAGTCGGCCGTGTTCGTGCTGTCCGGCCTCCTCCCGTTAATTCAATAACAAGCAGCTAAAGAATTTAACGTTAGACGACAAACGAATATTCACGAACACAAAACCAAACCCTTACCTCAAGAAGTTGTCGTACAAAGATCATTGCAGAAAAATGGCATCGCGAGGGTGGTTCGAAGAAAGCGTTAGCGAGCGTCCAAGAAGAGGATGTCGTCCCACACCGTATATAGAGAAGGGAGAGATCTGCACGTCATCTCTCCTTGATGCTCCGGCGTTCTTCGCATTCTTCAATGAGGAAGAAGATGTCCTTCAAGACCGCAATAGTTCTCTTCTATATTCAACACAACGAAACCACCAACTATAAAATAAGACCTTGTCTTATCTTATTCACACACACACATGCCAACATTAATTTGAAATAAAAAATATCTCATTAAATTAATTAACTTAATTGAAAAGCATTTAACAATCCAATTAATTGGGAGAGTTGATATGTCATTAAATTGTAGAAGTGGGTGAGTTAAAAAAATAAATTGAAAGATGAAGGTTTAATGGAATTGAAGGGGTGGGGATAGTGTGGGCCCACTTCACTAATATCCTACCAAGTGAAGTTAGGATGTAGTGGGTCCCACTCCAACTTCCACGAATAGGTTATAACTAATTAGAATAGAAATAAAAATTGTAGCAAAAATTTTTATTTCACTCTTCAGTTAACCCATTTAATTAATAACCTCACCCAAGAAAACACAATTTTAGAAAAAGTGTTTCTAGGAAATCACAGGCTCTGCAGTTTTATCAGTGACCTCAGATTTCAATTTCGAGCACCGGTTCAAAAGTTAGGAAAACCCACACGTTTGTTCACTGAACGTACCCGATCTAAACTTCGGAAAATGATTCCGGGCACACCGGGCCTCAGAATCAGGTGCCTTCAGAAACTGCGTACTCGTAAAATTCCAAAGAAAATTAAGAAAAAAAATTCCCTTGAAATTTACGGGTCTTTAAATTACTCCCAACTCTGGTCTTTACGTCCACGTAAAGATACATCACAAACTAAGGGAACAAATGAGGGTACTGAGCACGCAGCTGAGCGTCCCGCTCCCATGTGCTCTCCTGGAGGTTCCGGTGCTGCCATCTGATGCACACTAGAGAAATCGACTACTAACATAGGACCCACTCCTGTCGATCCTCGATCTCCACTGGGACCTCCGCAAAAGTTTCCCCATCATCAATGTCCAGCTCCCCATGGTCGATGATATGCACCGGGTTGTGAATTTATCTCCTCAGCTGTGATACGTGGAAGACGTCATGCACCTGGTGCAACTGAGGTGGTAGATCCAGGCATGTCACGACCCGTCCTCGGGGCCTGTGCCGTGACTTCCCCAAGCCCGCCTTCCATAGGCCAGGGGCTGGCGACTAGCACCAAAGCGTAATTCCCGATAAAAAGGGAAGGAATTGCCTATGTAAAGTGAACAAACACTCAGAGTATGCATGCAGAAGTAAACACTAAGTAAAACTGGGTACAATATTAAGTGCGGGAAAAGTTAGTGGTCCAGAATACAAACCCAAACTGAAAGTAAAGTACAACTGGAAATGAATTACAACAACTGAAAAGTAAAGCCGCAACGTCGTGACCTCCACAGCAAGTCCCACCTTATGGGTGGGTACAGATGGCCTCCTCAGCTCCACAGGTCCATCCGTCTGCTCCGTGTACGTCCCGCCTAGTGGTCCTCCTCCAGGTACCGACTTGCTCCACAAGCATCCACCATGATTAGCGCTGTCCGTCGTCTACATCCAAAACCACATAGTGCATGCATAGCCCGTGTAGGGGTGAGTACAAGCTACTCAGTAGGGACCCCGAGACCCCTGAAGGTCTCCCAGAATCCACTAAGGATAATCCACAAAGGAAAGTTACAATCATGAAGTAACATCCAACACTACTTAGGTATATTCCCATACATATACATAAGTTATCAATTCCAGTTCGGCTCCAGCATCCGATCCCAAGTACAACCCAGTCCACACAGAAAAACACAACTCAAATCCACACAGGAGAGCATTTAGTAATCCACACAGGATATCAAGCTAATCTTACCGAAGATAAAGATTGAAAGTCAAGACTCAGCTCACACAGGTATACTTCTTCGTAAGACGATAGAGATGATCAGATGTAGCCACTAATTCATATACGCCGTCAGACCCACACAGGATCGATAGGTACTAACCCCCGTAATGACCCACAAAGGATCGATAGGTACTGACCCCCGCAATGACCCACAAAGGATCGATAGGTACTATCCCCCGCAATGACCCACATAGGATCTGAGCCACACAGGATCGGTATGCGTTGGCCCACACAAGACCGCTGAGCACTGACCCACACAGGATCAGTAGCACTGACCCACGTATGATCACCGAGTGTTGTAGTTGTCGTCGTCGAATCCACGGAGGATTTCTGTACAATCGTCATCGTCGTCGCAGTCGCAGCCAGCTCTAGGGTTCCTGCACACAACAAGATCGTTTCGGAAGGGTCCACTCCATGAGCCGAGGGGCTGATACATCAACTGACACGAATTCCGGAGTTGATGTATCCAAAAGTTCTGTATCGTCAACAGAAACTCAACGTCACAGACGGCGCATTGACACGTGCCTGTCGTGGGGTGTGACAAAAACAAATAAAACCTAAGTTAAAATGTAGCAAAGTGGGTAACCTAAGTTGTCTCCAGAGAGGAGTGCACAACAATTATGTTTGTCACTTAAATTAAAGAAAGAAGAAGAGGTTCTTTTTGAAAGTTGTTTGAGTTGAAAAATAAACAAGCAATTGAAAAGAAAGGTTGAACACTAATGGATGAAGAGAGTGATGGGGTCAGGATAGGATCACCTTTTGTAATGTCATCATAGTCACAAATATCATCTCACCTCTCTTCCTTTTGAATGACAAATGAAAGACTCCTCGATCGAGTCATCTATCACCCTTGATTAAAGAAGAAAATAGAACTCACTCCTATGTGCATGGAAGTTCATAAACAATTCCTAAACAACTAAGGCAAGTCCCGATCGGGAATTTTTGCTCCTTAGAACTCTATAAAAAGTCTACTAGTTCCACACACGTGCCAACGATCGTTAGGCACTCACCACCTAACACAATCTGCTCGATCGAGACAAATTGCACTAGGCAGAGGGAGATAAAAAGTCGTTAACCAAAGCTATTAAAAATGAATACACCAAACTCAAAACACGATCGCATTAAGAGAATTGGGAAACACTGATAATAGATGTCATTCATAAGAAAGATAAGGTTTTACATTTAAGCACAAAACTCCGACATTACAAAAGAGAAACTCCCCCTTCCCCGATCACTCAAAGGTTTTACCCCTCCATGTGAAGGGTATTAGAGTTGAAAGGGGAAGAAGAGAGCATAATAAAACTAAGTAAAAAGAAAATAGAAAATAAAAAGAACATAAAGAAATCAATCCTCCAGCACATCCCTTCTTGCACCTTCTTCCACCCCCTTGAATGGAAGTGAATACTCTTATTTATAGGATTGGGGAGTAGAAAATTTCCCTCCAAAATTACTCCCCCGAAAGTTTGAGTCCGGTTGGCATATTAAATGACCGATTTTGAGAATTGTTCCTTCTTGAAAGTTGTTCCCCTACATCTCCTCTGTCGACCCACAAAATTTGAGCTTAATCGGTCCACGTATGAAGGGGATATGGCCACATTACTCCGGATATTTAATTCTGTCCATGTGACTCTTCGTCTTCCACAACTCCAACTTCCCATGACATTAAGGCCTTGAAAACAGCCGATTCAGACGTGGCCTCCTCAATGAAAGATGTTAATTACTTCCTCTTACAGCTCCTTGTCGAATATCAGCTCCATTGGATCGGTCAGCTTCGAGATACAAGCTCATAATTAAAACATTCCAAATCTGTACACAGTTTTAGAGGCCTGGTTTGTGAGCTGAAGTTGAGCTTCCAAATGATGGATTGAGCTTTGGGTCCAGAAGGATAAAATGAAGCCCACGATGATAGAAACCCTACAAAAAAGGAACCATACAATTTGGATAAAAAATATAAAATATATGCCCGAAATACAGAAGCTCCGCAAAACTGTTAAATTTCCAGAATTAACCAATTTCCACAATTAAGCCCATAATTCACCAAAAATACTAAAATGATGCAAATCAGATCAAATTGATTAATTGGAAGGGGTTAAATCATTTAAATACCTATTAAAAATTATGAAAATATTATCTCTATCACGCATCAATCGGACGCCCTGTCTGAGAGTTATTGACTTTTTCGTCCAAGGGGCCCGGTTGGTTTTTAAGTCAAAACCAATCCGACTGTACTCGAACTATATCCAAACCTCGAGCAGAGTAAGCCAAAAGGTCTGTCTCACTAAGAGGAATCCAACAAAGTCGACGACACGTCTATCAGACGTCCAGAGCTCAAGTTATAAGCGTTTCTGTTCCGAGGGCCCGGTTGGTTTCGTGTTCGAACCAACCTGGATGAACCCCAAGTTCTCCGTAACCTAGAGCGTAATATACCGAAACGACCGTCTCGATCCAAGGATCGCATCGCAGCTGACGGTATGTCTATCGTAGGTCTGTGGCCCAAGTTATGGACAAAAGACTGAAAAAGGTCCAAAAATGGGGTTTTTGGGCCCGAGACCAACCCGACCCGAGACTCCCTGGGTCAGCCCAAACCAAGTCCGGGTCCGGCCCTGCCTGGGCGGCCTGGCCCGGCACGCTGGCGCGGTCCGCTGGCCAGCTCAGTGTAACCGAGCTGGGCGGACAAGGGGGGGGGGGTGCCCCCCTGTTCAAATAAACGCGGCCCCCCACGTGGGGGCCGCTCCACCTTCCAGCCGGGGGTTTCAAACCCCTGGTTTTTTCCCCTAACTGGCCAGCCCACTTCGGCCGGCCGGCTGCTACACCACGGGACCAGCGCGGTCCCTTCCCCCTACTCCGACGTCGGTGGCTGGAAATCGGTCGTCGCTCCCTGCTCCGCTACGGCCTTGGTCCGATCGGGGCGGCACGATGGCGTCGTGCCCCTCCGCCGTAACCCTGCTCCAGCCGCGGTATTTTCGTGATTCTCCGGCACGGCGCAACGGCACCGCGACCATGTTCGTCTTCATCGGCGTAGCGCGATGGTGCCGCGCATCCTTGCCGCATGATCCTGCATGGTGCAACGGCACCGCGCTATCTCTGTTCCAAACCACAACAAGTTCAACAACAGAATAAGGGAGGAGGGTCGACCGTGTTTGTGCAGTCCGGCCCCCTCCCATTAATCGATAGCAAGCGGCTAAGATTAACAAAGAATGTTCGAATATTCATGAACAAAACAATAAAACCCCTACCTCGTCGAATTCATTGAGCGAAGGTTAGTCGCAGAATTTATCATCGCAAAAGAAGGCGTTGCGGAAGGAGAGGGTCATTGGCATCGCGGTACACGACGTCGTGTCGTCGATTTCTGAGGAAGGCATCTCTCACCATCGTCCGTCGTCGGAGGTCGGTGTTCTTCGTTGGCGGCGGTGTGTTCTTCGTGTTATTCGATGAAGGAGAAGAACTTCGAGACATAGAGTTTCTTCCCCCCAATCCTCTCTCAACAAGCTCAAAACCATAATAAAATAAGTGTTTCACTTATTTTATTACTCAAGACTTATGTTTGAAATTCAAAAATTGAATTAAACCCACTTAATTAATTAACTCAAGATGTCATTTAAAAGGAGGGTTATGGGAGTTTAGGGAATATGAAGGGGTGTGGTTCATGTGGGCCCCACCGCCCTCATAACCTCTCATGGGAAGTTGGGTGGTTCTGGGCCCCACCAACAACTTCCCATCAGAGAAAAAAAACTACCTAAGATAAAATAAATTGCAAATTATTTATTTTACCTAACATTTCATTCCCAAAATTTTAACAACTCCTCTCGAGCAAACACAACTCTAGAAAAGGTGTTCCTAAGAAATTACCAGCGCTGTGATTCCATTAGTGCCCTCTGAATTCGATTCCGAGCACCGTTCCAAACGTTAGGAAAACCCGCTCGTTCGTTCACTGAACGTACCCGAGCTAAACTTCAGATAAAAATTCCTGGCTCACCGTGCCTCAGAATCAGGTTCCTTCAAAACTACGTTCTTGTGAAATCCTGATGAAAATTAAGAAAAAAAATTCCCTTGAATTTTATGGGTCTTTACATTACTCCCACCTCAGGCCATTACGACCCCATAAAGATACATCAAAAACTAGGGAAACAAATGTGGGTACTGCGCATGCATCTGAGCCTCCTGCTCCCAAGTGATCTCCTGGAGGTTCTCGTGCTGCCATCTGATGCGCACTAGAGGAATCAACCATCCACATAGGACCCTCTCCTGTTGATCCTCGATCTCCACCGGGACCTCCACAAACGTCGCCCCATCATCAATGTCCATCTCCCCATGGTCAATGATATGCGTCGGGTCATGCATGTATCTCCTCAGCTGGGATACGTGGAAGACATCGTGCACCCGGTGCAACTGAGGTGGTAGAGCCAAGCGATAAGCCACCTCACTTATCCTTCTTGAGGACCTGGAATGGTCCGATGAAGCACGGAGACAACTTTCCACCTCGGCCAAATCTTTGTAATCCACGTCGAGGTGAGACCCGCAAGAAGACGTGGTCGCCTTCCTCAAACTCCAGTGGCCTCCGCCTCCTTCCAGCATAAGACTTTTGCCGGCTCTGAGCTGTCCTCATCCACTCCTAGATGACCTCGACATTCTCTGTTGTGGCTTGGACCATCTCTGGTCCCACAAGTGCTGACTCCCCAGGGTCTGTTCAGCACAGCGGTGATCTTCAAGGTCGGTCGTACAACGCCGTGTATGGCGCCATCCCGATGGTGGAGTGGTAGTTGTTGTTGTATGCGAACTCCACCATGGGTAGGTGGTCCTCCCAGCTACGACCAATGTCGAGTACACATGCGCGGAGCACGTCCTCGAGAGTCTGAATGGTCCTATCCGTCTGACCATCTGTCTGAGGGTGAAAGGTGGTGCTCAGACGTAGTTGCGTCCCGAATGCCTCCTGCAACCCCTTCCAAAGCCAGTAAGTAAAGAGAGAATCTCGATCGGAGATGATAAATGATGGCACACCATGAATCCATACAATCTCTTGAACGTAGAGACGTCCCAAGCTCTCCACTGAGCCCTGCTCTCTGATGGGTAAGAAGTGGGACGACTTGGTGAGTTGGTCGACAATCACCCAAATGGAGTCGTGACCTCTGGAAGTGCATGGAATTCTAGTCACAAATTCCATTGATATTCTGTCCCACTTCCACTCTGGGTCCTCCAAGGGCTGTACTAGGCCTGCTGGTACCTGGTGCTCTACCTTCATGTGCTGGCAGGTGAGGAATCGAGAAACAAACTCTGCCACAACCTTTTTCATACCCGGCCACCAGTGCTGTTAGAGCTGTCAAAAAATCCGCAAATCCGCGGGCCGATCCGTTAGCCCGTGGATTTATGTGGGTTAGGGCCTTGAAAATTTAGGCCTGCAAACATTCGGACCGCATTTGATCCAACCCGCAAAACCCGCAGCCCGCGCGGACTAGCCCGCTGGGTGCCCGCGGGTCCCGTTTGACCAGCAATTATATGTATTACAAAAAATTATTCTTGAAAAATAAAACAGAACAATATAATATAATAAATTAACATGAGTGTGAAAAAAATAGTTCATGTTTTATTAAACCATATAAATCATGAAAAAAATTGACTCATTTAGATTTTAAACCTGACGATAAGATTGGTCGTGGGATAGATGACACTAATGTGGTTATTTGTAACATAATAGAATTAATGTATTAAAAATTGATACAATAATTATGAAAACGGATATACAAGACTACCATTTTGTTTATAATGCAACGCTCTACTAATATTTTGATTTATGTATTTTAATTTTATAATTATAATTATATATATATATATATATATTTATATTACTATGAGTTTTTAAAAGTAACTTATAAAAAATTAATAAATAAGAAACAATAATAATAAATGTATAATAGTATTATGTATTGAAATATTTGAATTGAAAATCCAAACATGTATTTATTTAAAAATTTTGATAATCAAGTCTCTAATACAAATTTTCAGTGTAAAATTTCATTGCAAATTTTGAGTACTGATTTGAACTCATAAGAAGAAAATTTCAATACATAAAAAATATAATTTGATGATTTAAATTAGGAATTTAAATGGAAATTTTAACTATAATATTCTAATGGAAATTTACATTCATAGTTTCCGATGTAAATTTTCAGTGTAAATTTATAATGAAATTTTATAGTTTTTATTTATGTATCATTATATTTTTATTGTAGTTTTAAGTGGACGTTTCTAGTGGAAGTTTACTGTAAAAGTTTCTAATGAAAAATTTAAATGTAATATTCCAATGAAAATTTACATTTTTTATTTATGTTTTAATGTGTCTACATTGTAATTTTAATGGAAAAATCGAACTGTAAAAAACCTGTGAAAATTTGCACTAAGAATTTTCAGTGGCAGTTTGCACTGGAAAATTCAATAATAAAATTTGGGCATGCATTTATTTTAGAACTTTGTTAATCAAATTTTCAGTATAATTATAAAAAAAGTCAAATGGAAATTTGTATCAGAAATTTAAGTGGAAATTTGAACAAAACTTTTCTATTGAAAATCTTTACTGAAAGTTTTTTGTGCAAATTTCCAATGAAAATTTTCAGTTAAAATTTACATTTTTAATATATATATTAATATAATTTTATTTATTTTTAATTTTTTGAAAAATTAATTTTTTTATTTATATTTTAATACATCTACATTGTAATTTTATGTGAAAAATTAAAATGCCAATTTCTAGTGAAAATTCGCGTCACAAATTTCCAATAGAAGTTTGCACTGAAAATTTTCATAGAAAATTTGAGGTTCAAATTTTTAATGTGAAATTAAATTATCTATTTATGAGTTAAAATATTTAAATTAAAAATTTAATCATGCATTTATCTTAGAATTTTGTTAATAAAATTTTCATTATAATTATAATAAATTATAGTTTGAATTTAACACTAGAAATTTAAGTGGAGATTCCTATTAAATTTTCAATGGAAGTTTGTAGTAATCATTTTTTGTAAAAAAATTGCAATTAAAATTTATAGTGAAAATTTAAATTTTTTATTTATATATTAATATATTTTCATTATAATTTTATGTAAAGATTTGAAGTGTAGATTTGAAGTGGAAATTTACACATGAAATTTCCAATATAAATTTGCACAAAAATATTCAATAGAAATTTTCCTATGTACATATAATAAATAATATATATTACATGTATATGTAATAAATATATTATATGTATTAAATAAATTTATATAAAAATAATAAATATTATATATATATATATATGTAGTAGATATTATATACATGAGTTCTAGTGTTAACGAGAGGCGCAAGAGTATTGTTGTCCAAAAACTGGTTTGGACGGTCAAGTTAAATGACCCACTTGAGATGATATTATCCCATAAATCATCAAAGATATAATATTTTAATGGTTGTTGTTGTTGTCAGATATATTGTTAATTAAAAACTAAATATTTTCACTAAATCTCAAACATTTCTATTTTTCCGTTCCACTTCATCATGGTTCATGAAGCTAATTTTTTTTTATATATTATTTTTTTAAGCCCGCGGGCCGGTCCGTTAGTCCGCGGGTCCCACATAGTAGGGTCGGGCTTTTATTTTTTAAGCCCGCATTATTTGTGGACCAGGCCGGACCGCACAATAAAATCCGCAGCCCGCATGATCCACACCACGGGCTGACCCGCCCCGCCCCGTTAACACCTCTAAGTGCTGTCGTCTGAGATTCGGGTACATATTCGCCACTCCAGGATGTACTACTAAAGGGGAAGTGTGAAACTCCCTCATCACCTCCTCCTATAAAGCAGCTGGTACTATGGTACGTCCTCTGAAAAGGACGACGTGCTCTCCTCCCACAGAGAATCCATAAGGTGCATGTCTTGAGGATATCTGTGCATGCCGCGTCTCACAGTCAACATCCCCACGTTGTTCCTCTCTGACCCGCTATAGTAGTGGAGGAGTGATTGTGAGTGACTGCAGAAAGGTTGCTCCATCACTATCCACGAAAGATATTTGCAAAGCGGTTTGCTGCTCTATCGCCTCACCAAGTAGCTGGATGCCCGTCCTCCTGTGGAGGGCATCAACTACTATGTTCCCCTTTCCAGGAGTATAGACTATCTCAAATTCATAGTCCTGGAGGAACTCAAGCCATTGCCGCTGTCTCAGATTCAGGTCCTTCTGCCAGAAGATGTAACTAAGACTCTGGTGGTCAGAGTAGATTGTAAAGCGCTCGCCCATCAGATAGTGTCCCCACATCTTCAGAGCGAAGACCACTGCTGCTAACTCCAGGTTATGGGTAGCATATTTCTGCTCATGCTACCTCAACTGATGTGATCCATAGGCAATCACAACGCGTTCTTGCATCAGGACACATCTGAGTCTGGTCCTTGATTCATCGCAGTAAACTACGTACCCTACTCCCTCCTCTGGTAGCCTCAAGATAGGTGTGCTGGTCAATCTCTGTCTCAGCTCTTGGTAGCCCTGCTGACATCTATCTGACCACACAAAGGGTTTCCCCTTCATCGTCAAAGCTGAAAGTGGTGCCGCAACTCTGGAGAAGTCTGGAAAAAATCTCCGGTAGTACCCAACTAAACCCAAAAAACTCCGCACCTCCGTCATGGCCCTGGGTGGCTCCCAAGCTAGCACTGCATCGATCTACACAGGATCCACCACAACTCCCATCTCAGAGATGATGTGTCCCAAGAAGTGGACCTTGCATATCCAGAACTGAAACTCCGAGAGCTTACCATAAAGCTAGTGCTCTCTAAGTATGTCCAGTACAAACCGCAAGTGGTAGGCATGCTCTTCCTCAGTCGTCGAGTAAATCAAAATGTCGTTGATGAAGACCATGACAAATCAAGCGAGGTAAGGCTGAAATATCTTGTTCATGAGGCCCATGAACACTGCTGGAGAATTGGTTACGCCGAATGGCATAACCAAGAACTCATAGTGGCCATACCGACACCTAAAGGTCGTCTTCTGCACGTCCTCGTCCCGAACTCTGAGCTGATGATAGCCTGACCTGAGGTCTATCTTCGAGAACCACCGTGCTCCATTGAGCATATAGAAGAGGTCATCAATCCTCGGTAGCGGATACTTGTTCCTCACAGTCACCTGGTTCTGGCGATGGTAATCGACACACAGTCGCAAGCTCCTGTCCGCCTTTTTGGCGAACAAAATCGGTGATGTCCAGGGTGAAACACTGGGTCGGATAAATCCCTTTCCCTGCAAGTCCTCTAACTATACACGTAGATCTTGAAGGTCGGTGGGAGCCATCTGATATGCTGGGGTGGATATCGAGGCTGTCTCGGGGTATAGGTCAATATAAAAGTATACCTCTCTGTGAGGAGGTAGTCCTAGAACGTCGTCGGGAAAAACGTCTGCATACTGATCCACCACTGCAGGTAAGCTCAGATTCTGCACGTCAACTGCTCCAAGGATGAGGCTAGACAACTGATGAGTGACGGGCTATCCTCTCCTCTAAGTGAGTCCATCCTGTGCTGCAAAGTCTCCCTTCTCGCCGGTGAAGGTGAACCTGCTCCCATCAGTGCGAACAGAACACACCTTGCGCCTAATGCAGTATATCTGAGCATGAACTATATATTAACAATCAATGCCCAAGATGACGTCGTAAGGCCTCGACGCCGCTATAAGAATATCCCAGCCGAAGATCTCGCCTCCTAGAGTAAGATCACACTACCGGAACCAGTGTGTAATCGTCGAGTCTCCTCTCGTAGGAGTCTCTAGCCATAAGGATCGAGCCAACGGCTCTGTCGGAATCTCCTATCTCTGAACAAGGGCAACAACTATGAAAGAATGACTCGCTCCTGTATCTATAAGAACAACATCATGGGTGGAACAGACACAGATAGTATCTCGAATCATCTCGGGTGCGCCGTGGTCATAGGCCTCCACTGCCTGAAGCTGTGCCTGTCTCTTCCCACCATCGCCCTGTGGTCGGGGTGGACCTCCTGGTGGTAGTGGTGGTAGAGCCTCAAAGCGTCGCCCACCACCTGCTACTCGGCCAGCTCCTCTGCCTCGTCTGCCTGCGCCCGGCGGACCTCCACGGTCGACCCTCTGCCTCTACCAGGGTGGTCCCCCAACCGTCTACTGCTCCTCCACACGGCGGGTCGGGCAGTCACGAGCCATGTGGCACTGCCCGCCGTATGCGTAGCACGGTCTGCCTCTCAAAAGACTGGCTCTGCGCTGTGTGCCCCGCACCTCTATGCCAGTGTCCCGAGGTCATCTGCCGAAGGGTCTGGTCTGCCTGGACCCATGTGTCATCCGTCGACTGCCTGCTGCAGAAGACTCTGCTATGTGCCGCCCTGCAGTAGGTCTCACTGCAGACGTAGGCTCAGTAAGGAAGATCTCGACGAAAAGGGCTCTCTCCAGTACCCCTTCCTGTGTCGGAATGCTGAGGGAGATTAGCGATGCCCTGATATCATGCCTCAGTCCCTTATTGAAGGTCTGGGCCCATAAGAATGGGTCCTGTACCATGTCCGTCGAATAGCGTGAGAGATCGGTAAATCTCGCCGAGTACTGGGTGACCGTCAAGCTGCCCTACCGTAGCTGTAGAAGCTTCTGGATGCGCACTGCATGGAGGGTGGCTGGGACAAACTCAGAGTAGAAGAGGCTCTCAAAGTCCGTCCAGAGGAGTGATTCCTCGTCGTGCACCTGGAGCATTAAGCCCCACCATCTGTATGCTGCCGTGTGCAGGATACTCGCTGCAAGGATCACCATGAGGTCTGCTAGTGTCCCTACCAAACGGAAAACTCATACAACTGCCTCTAGCCAATCCTCATCTACCTGAGGGTACGTCTCCCCATGAAACCTGGGTGGTCCCTGATGATGAAACTCGTGTAGTGCACTACGGTGACGTGCAACATCAGCGGCTGGGGATGGTATCATCGGTGGCTCGGTGGGTAGAGGTACCTACGGTGCCTCTACTGTCAAAGGGCCCTGCACCAAGGCCTTGTTGCTCGGTGGGCTGTCGTCACGCACAACACTCGGAACGCTAGCTGGCTGCCATCATGTGGCCATCCTGAATACAAAAAGGTGCGCCACGGTCAAATAGTGTACCTGGTGAGCTGACACAAGTAATCACAACAAAAACTTCTAAAACACACATGTAATCAATGTTTTCATGTATTGAGTCAGAGATTAGAAGTCAAGGTCCTGGTGTACGGATACGTCGGCCGCTGCACCAACACTGGACTCCCTGTATTGATTAACCACACTCAATACCCTTAACACTATTGGTTCATATAGAAGAAAGATCAGAGTCTAGAGTTCTTCGGTAGAACCGAACTCCTCTGATACCAATTTGTCACAACCCATCCTCGGGGCCCGTGGCGTGACTACCCCAAGCCCCCCTTCCATAGGCCAGGTGCTGGCGACTAGAAACAAGGAGTAATTCCCGATAAAAAGGGAAGGCATTGCCTATGTAAAGTAAACAAACACTTAGTGTAGGCAAGCATAAGTAAACACTAAGTAAAACTGGGTACAATAGTAAGTGCGGAAAAGTATGTGGGCCAGAATACAAACCCAAACTGAAAGTAAAGTACAACGGGAAAGGAAGTACATCAACCTAAAATTAAAGCCGCAATGTCGTCCCGTCCATAAGAAGTCCCACCTGAAGGGTGGGTACAGATGGCCTCCTCAGCTCCACGGGTCCAGCCGTCCGCTCCGTGTACGTCCCGCCCAGTGGTCCTTCTCCAGGCACCGACTTGCTCCACAAGCCTCCATCACGATCAGCGCTATCCGTCGTCTGCATCCAACACAACATAGTGCGGGCATAGCCCGTGTAGGGGTTTGAATAAGCTACTCAGTAGGGACCCCGAGACCCCCGAAGGTCTCCCAGAATCCACTAAGGATAATCTACAAAGGAAAGTTACAATCACGAAGTAACATCCAACACTACTTAGGTATATGCCCATTCATATACCTAAGTCATCAATTCCAGTTCGGCTCCAGCATCCGAGCCCAAGTACAACCCAGTCCACACAGGAAAACACAACTCAAATCCACACAGGAAAGCTTATAGTAATCCACACAGGATATCATGCCAATCTTATCGAAGATAAAGATTGAATGTCAAGACTCATCTCACACATGTATACTTCTTTGTAAGATGATAGAGATGATCAGATGAAGCCACTGATTCATCTAAGCCATCGGACCCACACATGATCGATATGTACTAACCCTCGCAATGACCCACAAAGGATCGATTGGTACTAACCCCCGCAATGACCCACAAAGGATCGATAGGTACTAACCCCCGCAATGACGCACACAGGATCTGACCCACATAGGATTGGTATGCGCTGGCCCACACAGGACCGTTGAGCGCTGACCCACATAGGATCTGACCCACAAAGGATCGGTAGCACTGACCTACGTAGAATCGCTGAGTGTTGTAGTCATCGCCGTCGAATCCACGGAGGATTTCTGTACAGTCGTCATCGTCATCGTAGTCGTAGCCAGCTCTAGGGTTCCTGCACACAACAAGCTCGTTTCGAAAGGGTCCACTCCATGAGCTGAGGGGCTGATACATCAACTGACACGAAGTCCGGAGTTGAAGTATCCAAAAGTTCCATATCGTCAACAGGAACTCATCGTCACAGATGGCGCGTCAATCAGACGCCCGGTCTGAGAGTTATTGGACTTTTTGTCCCAGGGGCCCGATTGGTTTTTAAGTCAAAACCAATCCAAACGTACTCCAACTGTGTCCAAACCTCGATCGGAGTAATCCAAAAGGTCCATCTCACTAAGGGGAATCCAACAAAGTCGACGGAATGTCAATCGGACGTCCGGAGCTCAAGTTATAAGTGTTTCTGTTCCGAGGTCCAGGTTGGTTTCGTGTTCGAACCAACCCGGCCGAACCGCATGTTCTCTATAACCTTGAGTGTAATATACCGAAACGACCGTCTCAATCCAAGGATCGCATCGCAGCTGGCGTTGCGTCGATCGGAGGTCTGCAACCCATGTTATGGACAAAAAACCAAAAGAGGTCCGAAAATGGGGGTTTTGGGCCTGGAACGACCCGACCCGAGACCCCCTGGGTCGGCCCGAACCTGGTCGACCCGAACTAGGTCCGGGTCCATCCCGCATGGGCATGGCCCGGCCCGGCTGGCGCGGCCCGGCCCGGCTCGCTGGCGCGGTCCGCCGGCCAGCTCGGTGTAACCGAGGTGGGCAGACAAGGGGGGGGGGATGCCCCCTGTTCAAATAAACTCGGCCCTCCACGTTGGGGCCGCTCCACCTTCCAGCCGGGGGTTTCAGACCCCTAGTTTTTCCCCCTGATCGGCAGGCCCACTCCGGCCGGCCGGCTGCTGCACCACGGGACCGGCGCGGTCCCGTCCCCTTGCTCTGATGCCAGAGGCCGGAAATCGGACGCCGCTTCCGGCTCCGCCACGGCGCGACGGCGCCGCGCCCCACCGCCATTGACTCGCTCCGGCCACGGTGTTTTCGTGATACTCCGGTGCGACACGACGACACTGCGACCATGTTCGTGTTCATCGACGCGACACGATGGCGCCACACATCCTTGCCGCATGATCCCACGTGGTGCAAAGGCACCGCGCCATCTCCGTTCCAAACCACAACAAGGTCAACAACAGAATAAGGGAGGAGGGTCGGCTGTGTTTGTGCGGTCCGGCCCCCTCCCGTTAATCGATAGCAAGTGGCTAAGATTAATGAAGAACGTTCGAATATTCACGATCAAAACAATAAAACCCCCACCTCGTCGAATTCATTGAGAGAAGGTTCGTCGCGGAATTTATCATTGTGAAAGAAGGCGTTGCGGAAGGAGAGGGTCGTTGGTGTCGCGGTACATGGCATCGCGTCGTCGATTTCCGAGGAAGGCGTCTCTCACCGTCGTCGGAGGTCAGCGTTCTTCGTCGGCAGCAGTGCATTCTTCGCGTTCTTCGACGAAGGAGAAGAACTTCGAGACTTAGAGTTTCTTCCCCCCAATCCTCTCTCAACAAGCTCACAACCATAATAAAATAAGTGTTTCACTTATTTTATTTCTCAGGACTTAGGTTTGAAATTCAAAAATTGAATTAAACCCACTTAATTAATTAACTCAAGATGTCATTTAAAAGGAGGGTTATGGGAGTTTAGGGAATATGAAGGGGTGGGGTTGGTGTGGGACCCACCGCCCTCATAACCTCTCATGGGAAGTTGGGTGGTTGTGGGCCCCACCAACAACTTCCCATTAGAGAAAAAAATACTACCTACGATAAAATAAATTGCACATTATTTATTTTTCCTAACATTTCATTCCCAAAATTTTAACTACTCCTCTCGAGCAAACAAAACTCCAGAAAAGGTATTCTTAAGCAATTACCGACGCTGTGATTCCATCGGTGCCCTAGGAATTTGATTCCGAGCACTGGTCCAAAATTTATGAAAACCCGCTCGTTCGTTCACTGAACGTACCCGAGCTAAAATCTAGATAACAATTCCGGGATCACCGGGCCTCGGAATCATGTGCCGTCAGAAACTGCGTTCTTGTAAAATCCCAAAGAAAATTAAGAAAAAAATTTCCCTAGAATTTTATGGGTCTTTACAAGGTTATAATCCACCTCGCCTATCATTCTGAGAACCTGGAATGACCCAATGATGCACGGAGATAACATTCCGCCCCGACCAAATCTCCGTAATCCACATCGAGGTGAGACCTACAAGAAAATGTGGCTACCATCCTCGAACTCTAGTGGTCTCCGCCTCCTGTCAGCATAATACTTTTGTCTACTCTGAGATATCCTCATCCACTCCTGGATGACCTGGACCTTCTTTGTCATGTCCTGGACCATCTTCGGTCCCATAAGTGCTGACTCCCCAGGGTCTGTCCATCACAGAGGTGATCTGCAAGGTCGGCCGTACAATTCCTCGTATGGTGCCATCCCGATGGTGGAGTGGTAACTGTTGTTGTACAGAAACTCCACTAAGGGTAGGTGATCCTCCCAGCTGCGACCAAAGTCGAGGACACATGCACGGAGCATGTCCTCGAGAGTCTAAATGGTCCTCTTCGTCTGACCATCCGTTTGAGGGTGAAAGGCGGTGCTTAGGCGTAGCTGAGTCCCAAATGCCTCATGCAACCCCTTCCAAAGCCGGGAAGTAAAGCGAGCATCTCAATCGGATATGATAGATGACGGAACACCATAAATCCATACAGTCTCCTGAATGTAGAGGCGTCTCATGCTCTCTACTGAGCCCTACTCTCTGATGGGTAAGAAGTGGGCCGACTTGGTGAGTCGATCGACAATCACCCAAATGGAGTCGTGACCTCTGGAATTATGTGGTAGTCCAGTCATGAAATCCATAGATATCCCAACCCACTTCCTCTATGGGACCTCCAAGGGTTATACCAAGCCCGCTGATACCTGGTGCTCCGCCTTCACCTGCTGGCAGATGAGGCATCGAGAAACGAACTCCGCCACAACCTTCTTCATACCTGACCACCAGTGCTGTCGTCTGAGATCCCGGTACATCTTCTCTACCCCTGGATGTACTGCTAAAGGGGAAGTGTGGAACTCTCTCAGCACCTCCTCCTGTAAAGAAGCTGGTACCATGGTACGCCATCTGAAAAGGACCACGTGATCTCCTCCTACAGAGAATACATCAGGTGCCTGTCCTGAGGATATCTGTGCACGCCACATCTCACAGTCAGTGTCCCCACGCTGTGCCTCTCTGACCTGCTGTAGTAGTGGAGGAGTGATGGTGAGTGACCGTAGAAAAGATGCTCCATCTCTATCCATGAAGGATATCTACAAAGCGGCTAGCTGCTCTGTCGCCTCCCCAAGTAGTTGAATGCATGTCCTCTTGCTGAGAGCGTCGACTACTACGTTCCCCTTTCCAGGAGTATAGACTATCTCAAATTCATAGTCCTGGAGGAACTCAAGCCATCGCCACTGTCTCAAGTTAAGGTCATTCTGCGAGAAGATGTACCTAATACTCTAGTGGTAAGAATAGACTGTAAAGCACTCGGCCATCAGATAGTGCCGCCACATCTTCAGAGCGAAGACCACTGCTGCTAATTCCAGGACATGGGTAGGATATTTCTGCTCATGCTGCGTCAATTGTCATGATCCATAGGTGATCACTGACCGCTCCTACATCAGGACGCACCTGAGTCTGGTCCCTGATGCATCGCAGTAGACTACGTACCCTAATCCCTCCTCTGGTATCCTCAAGATAGGTGCACTGGTCAATCTCTGTCTCAGCTCCTGGAAGCTCTGATGACATCTATCTGACCACATGAAGGGTTTCCCCTTCTTTTTCAATGCTGAAAGTGGTGCCGCAACTCTGGAAAAATTTGGAACAAATCTCCGATAGTACCCAGCTAGACCCAAGAAACTCCGCACCTCTATCATGCTCTTGGGTGGCTACCAAGCTAACACTACCTCAATCTTTGCAAGATCCACTGCAACTCCCACCTCAGAGATGATGTTTCCCAAGAAGTGGACCTCACGTATCCAGAACTGACACTTCGAGAGCTTACCATAAAGATGGTGCTCTCGGAGTGTGTCTAGTACAACCCGCAAGTGGTAGGCCTACTCCTCCTCAGTGGTCGAGTATATCAATATGTCATCGATGAAGACTATAAAAAATAGATCAAGGTAAGTCTGAAAGATCCTGTTCATGAGACTCATGAATACTGCTGGAGCGTTGGTTACACCAAAAGGCATAACAAAGAACTCATAGTGGCCATAACGACTTCTGAAGGCCGTCTTCTTCACATCCTCGTCTCGAACTCTGAGTTGATGATAGCCTGACCTGAGGTCTATATTCGAGAACCACCACACTCTCTTGAGCTGATCGAAGAGGTCGTCAATTCATGGTAGTAGATACTTGTTCCTTACGGTCACCTAGTTCAGGCGATGGTAATCGACACACAGTGGCAAGCTCCTGTCCGCCTTTTTGGCGAATAATATCGGGGAAGCCCAGGGTAAAACACTGGGTCGAATGAATCCATTTTCCTGCAAGTCCTCCAGCTGTACCCGTAGCTCTCGAAGCTCAGCGAGAGCCATCCGATATGCTGGAGTAGATATCAGGGCTGTCCCGGGGTATAGGTGAATATAAAAGTCTACCTCTCTGCGAGGAGGTAGTCCTAGAACATCGTCTGGAAAAACGTCCGCATACTGATCAACCACCATAGGAAAATTCAGACTCTGCACGTCAACTGCTCCTAGGATGAGGCTAGACAACTGATGAGTGATCGGCTATCCTCTCCTTTGCGTGAGTCCATCCTACGCTGCAAAGGCTCCCTTCTCACCGGTGATGGTGAACTTTTCCCATCGGTGTGAACACATCGCACCTTGCGCCTAATACAGTCAATCTAAGCATGGACTATAGATAACCAATCCATGACCAAGATGATGTCGTAAGGCATCAACGCCAATACAAGAAGATCCCAGCCGAAGCTCTCGCCTCCAAGAGTAAGCTCACACTGCCGGCACCAGTGCGTAATCATCGAGTCTGGCCCCGTAGGAGTCTCTAGCCATAAGGATCGAGCCAATGGCTCTGTCGGAATCTCCGAGCTCTGAACAAGGGCAAAGAAAATGAAATAATGACTCTCTCCTGTGTCTATAAGAACATTAGCAAGGATTGAGTAGACACATATAGTACCTTGAATCATCTCTGGAATGCCGTGGTCGTAGGCCTCCGCTGCCTGAAGCTGAGCCTGCCTCTATCCGCCAGCTCCCTATGGTTGGGGTGGACCTCCTGGTGGTGGTGGTGGTATAACCTCAAAGCGTTTCCCACCAACTGCATCTCGTTCATCTCATATGCCTCGTCCACCTACTCCCTACGGACCACCACGGTTGACCCTCAGCCTCTTCCTGGGTGGTCCCTCAACCATCTTCTTCTCCTCTGCACAGTGGGTTGGGCAGTCACGATCCATGTGGCCCTACCCGCCGCATGCGTAGCACTGTCAGCTCCTCGTAAGACTGGCTCCGCGCCGTGTTCCCCGCATCTCTGAGCCAGTTTCCTGAGGTCGTCCGCCTTATGGTCTGGTCTCCTGGACCCCTGTGACATCCGTTGACTGCCAGTTATAGAAGACTCTGCTACATGCCGGACTGTAGTAGGACATTCTGCTGGTGTAGGCTCAGCAAGAAATCTCTCTACGAGAAGGGCTCGCTCTAGTACTCCTGCCTGCGTCAGAATGCTGAGGGAGATCATCGATGCCCTGATCTCATGTCTCAGTCCCTGCTCAAAGGTCTGGTCCCAGAAGAATGGGTCCCATACCATGTCCGTGAAATAATGCCAGATATCGGTAAATATCATCGAGTACTGGGCTACCGTCACACTGCTCTGCCGCAGCTGTAGCAACTCCTGGATGCGCACCGCACTGAGGGTGGATGGGATGAACTCCAAGGAAAAGATGATATCGAAGTCCGACCAAAGGAGATATTCTTCGTCGTGCACCAGGAGCATCAGGCTCCACCATCTGCTTTCTTCCGCGTGCAAGAGACTCGCTACAAGGATCACCATGAGGTCAGCTTGTGTCCCCACTAACCTGAAAACTCATATAACAGCCTGCAGCTAATCCTAGACTACCTGAGGGTCCTTCTCCCAGTGGAACTTGGGCGGTCTCTGACGTTGAAACTCGTGCAGTGCACTAAGGCGACGTTCACTCTCATCGGCTAGGGTTGGTGGAATAGGTTGCTCGACGGGTAGAGGTACCGCCGATGCCTCCATTGTAAAATGGCCCTGCATAGAGGCCTTGTCGCTCAGTGGGCTTTCATCTCACACAAAGCTCGAAACCCTAGCTGGCTGCCATCGTGGGGCCATCCTGAAAAGAAATAGGTGCACCACGGTCAATACAGTATACCTGGTGAGCTGACACAAAGTAATCACAATGAAAACTTTTGAAACACACTTGCAATCAATGTTTTCGTGCACTGATTCGGAAATTAGAAGTTAGGGTCCTGGTGTATGGATACGTCATCCACCGCACCAACACTGCACTCCCTGTACTGATAACCACACTCAACGCCCTTAACACTGTTGCTTCACATAGAAGAAAGATCAGAGTCCTGAGTTCTGCGGTAGATCCGAACCTCTATCTGATACCAATTTGTCACGACCCGTCCTCGGGATCCGTGTCGTGACTACCCCAAGCCCTCCTTCCATAGGCCAAGGGCTGGCGACTAGCACCAAAGGCGTAATTATCAATATAAGGGAAGGAATTTCCTTCATAAAACAAAACTAACACCACAAAGTAAGAAAGGAGAAATAAACACTATGTAAACTGAGTACAATAGTAAGTGCGGAAAAGTAAGTGGGCCAAAATACAAACCCAAACTGAAAGTAACGTACCACTAAAAGGGAGTAAAACAACAGGAAAGTAATGAAACGAGTCCGAGCCATCCTCTAGAAATACCACCTGAACGGTGGGTATATATAGTCTCCTCTACTCTTCAGCTCCAGTCGTCCTCTCCGAGCACATCTCATCCCGTGGTCCACCTCCATGTACCGTCCAGCTCCACGAGCTCCTACCTTGATCACCGCTGTCTGTCGTCTACATCCAACACAAAGAAGTGCGGGAAAATCCCGTGCAGGGGTGAGTATACGCTACTCAGTAGGGACCCTGAGACCCCCGATGGTCTCCTAGAATCCATAAAGGATAAAATACAAAGGAAAGATACAATCAAGAATCATCAACCAAATCCATTTAGGTATATTCTCATACATATACCTAAGTCATCAATTTAGTTCTGCTCCAACCCACGAGCTCAAGTAGAACCCAGTCCACACAGGAAAGCACAACGTAATCCACACAGGATATCAAGTCAATCACATCGAAGATAATGATTGAAAGTCAAGACACTGCTCACACATGTATACTTCTTTTTAAGACGATAGAGATGATCAGATGTAACCACTGATTCATCTAAGTAGTCGAACCCACATAGGATACAAGACCAGCCAAGCTTTCGGACCCACAAAGGATAGAAGACCAGCTACTCTGCCGGACCCACGTAGGATACAAGCACAGAGTCAAATACTGCCTAACCCACATAGGATACAAGAACAGTAGTACTGCCAGAGCCACATAGGATACAAGAACAGTTGTCATCACCGTCGAACCCACATAGGATTTCAGTACAGTCGTCATCACTGCCGAACACACAGAGGATCCCGGTACTGTCATCATCGTCGTCACAGTCGCAGCCAGCTCTAGGGTTCCCGCACACAACATGCTCGATTCCAGGATGGTCCACACCACGAGCCAAGGGGGTCGATACATCAACTGACATGTAGTCTAGAGTTGATGTATCCCAATGTTCTGTCTCGACAAAAGGAACTCAACGCAACAAACGACGCGTCAATCAGACGCCCGGTCTGAAAGCTATTGACTTTTTCGTCCTAGGGGCCCAGTTGGTTTTTAAGTCAAAGCCAACCTGAACGTACCCCAACTACATCCAAACCTCAAGAAGATTAATCCAAAAGAACTGTCTCACTAAGAGGAAACCAACAAAGTCGACGGCATGTCAATCAGACATCCGGAGCTCAAGTTATAAGTGTTTCTGTTTCGAGGCCCCGGTTGGTTTCATGTTCGAACCAACCCGGCATTACCCAAAGTACTCTGAAAGCTTGGGTGCAATATACCTAAACGACTATCTCGATCTAAGGATCGCGTCGCAACTGACGGTGTGTCAATCGGAGGTCCATAGCCCATGTTATGGGCGTTTGAACGGATCTGTCCAAAATCAGGGGGTTTGGGCCCAGTCCGACCCGGCCCCATACCCCTGGGGTCAGCCCGAATCGGGTCGACCCGACTTGGGTCCGGGTCCAGCCCAGTTGGGCATAGCCCGGCGTGGCTAGCGTGGGTCGCGCGACCTGGCCCGGCAGGGTGCGCTGCCCCCTTGCTTTGAAATGGCGGACCCGAGGGTCCGCCCTGTGATGACCGGGGGTTCAATCCCCTGGTTTTCTGAAATCCGGCCGGCCGTAACAGCCAGCCAGTTGCGCCGTGGGCGACCGGTTGGTCCCGCATCCTAAGCGCCAGCGGCCAGCGGTTCTGGCCACCCTCCCTTGCTCCGTCGCGACCAAAGGTTGTGGCCTTGGTCTGACCGGCGCGGCGCGACGTCGCTATGCCCCTCCATCGCGGCCCGCCCCGGCCGCGACCCTACGTGGTTCTCCGGCACGGCGCGACAGCGCCGTGCCCCTCCACCACAACCCCGCTCTAGCTGTGGCCTCTTTCATCTTCAACGGTGCGGCATGACAGCACCTTGCTCCTTCGCCACGGTGATATTCCTCATTCCCGCGTGATGCCGTTGCACGGCGCCACCTTTGTTTGAGCCGCAACGAGTACAATAACAATGGGGGAGGAGAGTCAGCCATGTTGGTGCGGTCTGGCCTCCTCCTGTTAATTCGATAACTATCGGTTAATGAATTTAACGTTGGACGGAAAAAGAATATTCATGAACAAAAAACCAAACCCCTACCTTAAGAAGTTGACGTACAAAGATCATCGCGGAAAAATGGTGTCGGGAGGGTGGTTCGAAGATGGTGTTGGTGAGATTCCAAGAAGAGGATGTCATCCCACACCGGCTCTAGATATGGGAGAGATCGACACGTCGTATCTCCTTGGTGCTCCGGCGTTCTTCGCATTCTTCAACGAGGAAGAAGATTTCCTTCAAGACCGTAAGTGTTCTCTCTTCTATTCCACACAATGAAACCACCAAAAATAAAATAAGACCATGTCTTATTTTATTCACACACACACATGCCAACATTAATTTGAAATTCAAAAGATCTCATTCAATTAATTAACGTAATTGAAGAGCATTTAACAATGCAATTAATTGCGAGAGTTGACATGTCATTAAATTGGGGAAGTGGGTTAGTTACAAAAATAAATTGCAAGAGGGAGGTTTAATGGAATTGAAGGGGTGGGGCTCGAGTGGGTCCCACTTCACTAATATCCTACCAAGTGGAGTTAGGATGTAGTGGGTCCCACTCCAACATACATGCATATGTTATAACTACTTAGAATAGAAATAAAAACTGTAGCACAAATTTTTATTTCACTCTTAAGTTAACCCATTTAATTAATAACCTCACCCAAGCAAATGCAACTCCAGAAAAGGTTTCCCTACGCAATTAACGGCGCTACAGTTTTATCGGTGCCCTTGGATTTCAATTCTGAGCACCGGTTCAAATGTTAGGAAAACCCGCTCATTCGTTCACTGAACGTACCCGAGCTAAACTTCGGAAAATGATTTCGGGCACACCAGGCCTCAGAATCAGGTGCCATCAGAAACTGTGTACTTGTAAAATCCCAAAGAATATTAAGAAAAAAAATTTCCCTTGAAATTTATGGGTGTTTACAAGAGTACCCGTCAATCCACTAGAAATTATGTCGCCCGTAAGTAATGGTAATTATTAAGAAGTAGTTGTAATTATTTATAATTTTTTTCAGATAGTGTTTTTATAATTTCAAATTCTTCAAAAATAGTAATGATTTTATATTTTGTAGAAAAATATGGAACAAGGAATTCAAGAAAAATCATAATTAGATTATCGCACTTGGATAAATTAGCGAAGAAATCGAAATGGTTATAGTTTAAATCCTATATATATTGAGGGTGTTGAAGCTTTCTTATCATTTGCATAATCAAAACCAGAATATATTTTAGAAGGCACAATAAAGTATCCTTGTAAAAAATGTGTTCTGAGAAATTTTGACACATTTGACAAGGTGGGGGGACATCTCTTATGGTTTGGTTTTCAACCAGATTATGTTTTTTGGTATCAACACAGAGAATGCAGTTCCAGAGAAGGTACTAATAACTTGATTCGGGATCCATCATAGCTTCAAAATTTAGTACATGATGTTGCAAGTTCATCTGTTCAGCAAACTGAAACTCAAGATGATATTGATTTAACTCCTGAGTTGGAACCATATGAATTTTATGAGTTGTTGAGGTCTGTTGAGGATGTATTATATCTAGGTTACAAGATAAGAAAATTAAAAGCGAAAGCAAAATTTATGGCTATTTAATCAGATAATGTAATTTCAAACAACTGTTTTGATAAGATATTTTCTTAGGTTAAAACATTGTTACCTGAAGGAAATATATTGCCTGTAAATTAATATGAGAGAAAGAGGCTTTTTCGTAATCTGAGCCATAGTTATTGGAAGATTCATGAATTTCCAAATGATTGCATCTTATATTCTAGTGAAAATGATTTTTTGGATAGTTGACCCACATGTGGACAATCTAGGTATAAAGAAGCTCAACCATAGAGGTCTGGATCAATTCCAGTAAAATAATTGAGATATTTCCCCCTTACACCTAGGTTGCAGCGTTTATTTATGTCTCAGAACACAACTTCAATGATGTCATGGCACAAAACCAAGATTTCAACTGATAAAATATTGAATCATCCATCTGATGGTGATTCATGGAAACATTATTACCATCTACATCCTTCTTTTTCATTAGATGCCCAAAACATGTGACTGGGTATTTTTACTGGTGGTTTCTATCTGTTTGGTTCTTATGGTAGTCAGTATTCATGTTGGCATGTCTTTATAACTCCGTACAATTTACCTCCATGGATATTGAGGAAGGATCCCTATATCATTTTGACCTTATTAATCCCAGGACATCTAAAAAGAATATTTATTTTTATTTGAAACCATTGATTGATGATTTAAATTCATTTTAGAGTGATGGTGTTATTAAATATGATGTTGCTGCGAAACAAAATTTTATATTAAAAGTAGCATTGATGTGGAAAATTAGTGACTTTCCGGCATATGGAATGTTATCTGGATGGAGTAAACATGGTCCAAAATCATGTCCTTATTGTATGAAAGACAACAAATCCTTTATGCTAATCAATGGAAAAAAGACATTTCTATTTTGACCGTCACCACAGATTTCTTCCAACCAATCATCCTTTTCAGAGGAACAAATCTCATTTCAGAAAAGGTACAATTGAAATGGATGAACCTCCACAAATGATCTCATGTATAGAGTTAAAATCTGTTGTATTTTCATTACCTCCCATCACATTTGGGACAATAGTAAACCAACAAAAAATTCATGGATTTGGGAAAGAACATAATTGGATAAAACGAAGCATTTTTGGGATCTTCCATGTTGGTATGATTTGTTGGTCTGCCACATGTTGGATGTCATGCATATTGAGAAGAACTATTTTTATAATTTATTTCATACAGTTTTGGATACACCAGGTACGACCAAAGATACTGTAAAGGCATGATTAGATCTTACGGAAATTTGCAGGTGACAAGAACAACAACTTTTTGAAAATTTCAGATCACAGAGGTTAAAAAAATCCAAAAGCTTCTTATACATTGTCCAAAGAGATTATCATACTATTTTGTCAGTGGATTGCAGATTTGAGACTTCCATATGGCTATGCTTCCAATTTGGGTAGATGTGTTAAGAATGGGTATATTTCCAGATTAAAAAGTCATGATTGTCATGTTATAATGGAAAGAATTATACCGATTGGATTCAATGGTTTGTTGAATTCTTTGATTTGGGATTCGATAACAGACATATCATATTTTATTTGAGACATTTGTGCAGTGACAATAGACTATGATGCAATAAGAAAACTAGAAGAAGATGTTGCTATAATTATATGTAAACTAGAAAAAACCATTCCACCAGCTTTATTTGACTCAATGGAACATCTGATATTACATTTTCCACATGAAACTAAATTTGGAGGTCTAGTAATGTTTCTATGGATGTACCCATTCAAGAGATGCATGAAGAAATTAAAGAAAAAAGTATGTAACAAAGCATCAGTTGAAGGATCAATTACAGAAACATATTTTCAAGAAGAAATTGCTTTTTTCTCCTCTCATTATTTTGAATCTCAATATCCCTCAAAAAAAATTGCATGGGATGAGATGAGGGGATTGTTAAGTACGAAATGGAAAATCAATTAGTAGTTTTTAATCAGTTAAATCTTGGTTTCGGTGGAGTTCATGAATGATTTCTTTCATATGATGAACATCACAGAGCTCAAAAATATGTTCTACTCAACTATGAAGAAATGACATCATTTTTACTGTGATTTCATATATCACTTATTCTATAATTTATGTTACAGTATGTAAACGTATTTTATTTATAGGTTATATGATAATCATATCAAGAAACAACTTCCAAAAATTACAGCACCTGCTCTTGAAGAACACATAGAAAAAAATTCTCAATGGTTTCAAAAACCGGTAACATAAATTATTGATGGTTTAATATCAATTCTGTTAATTATTTATCATATTAATAAATGTTTTCCAAATTATTAGGTGTCTAAACATGGTGAAAAAATTGATAAGTGACCGTGTATATTGAGTAACCCACCAACCAAAATGGATAAATCATATAATGGATATGTGGTGAATGGTTTTAGATTTCACACACATGCACATGGGAAATATAAAAAACAATGAACAGTGGAGTTTTCTTGAGAGGATCGCATCATAGAGAAACTGAAGTTGAATTTTATATCATTTTGGATGAAATTATTAAGATGTGTTTTCTAGGACATAATTACAAAATGATGTTTAAATGCCGATGGTTGGATGCTGAGATAAGCTTGCATGTTCACCAAACTCATGGAATCGTAGATATTAAATTTAAAATTATTTTTGCAGTAAATGAACCATTTTTTACTGGATCAACAAGAACATCAAATTTATTACACAAAGTATTGTTCTACATCAGGATACATGAGTGATTGGGGGAGCATAATAAAAATGCAATCTCTAGAAAATAAATTGACATAAACTGAATACGGTTCTGCTGAAGTGTAAGGAATCGAAATTTTACAAGAGACTACTCAAAATCAATTTTTTTCACAAAGAGACATGAATATCAATGATGACACTCCACAATCAAGGATCGATGATAATGAATATGTGAATGACGTTACAAATGAATTTGAAATGACAAGAGATGCTGAAACTGAAACTCATATGAATATTAATGATGTGGGGGAGGAAGATGAATACATTGACATGGAAAACTATGGATATGATGATGAAGATGGACATTGACACAATTAAGTGCTGGTTATAGTAATAACTACTATATATCTATATATAATAGTTTTTTTCTACTATGTGCTAACAAGAACTATTTTTTGTTTCAGATTGATCCTGATCTATTTCTCGAGTTGCAGGAATATGATCTACCATTGAATGAGGGGGATTGTGGACCATCTCAACCTTATCCTACTAATGGTTCAGGGGGTACATAAAGGGGGCATGGTCTTGTGCGATTGATGATTCCTGACCCTATCCTCGGGTGACGTCCACATCTTGGCATCGATTCACGCACTTAGAGGTATGGAAACCTATATATTTTAGTTAGCTTTCATTAATTTGTTTATAAAAATAATAATTGTTTGATTAATTATTATTTTTTCACAGTTTTGTGCATGTATCTATTGGACAGGGGAGCGCTATCTTGCAAAATTATTTTTCTCAGCCATGGATCACATAGGATCAGATTCCTGTTGATGTGTGGCATGATATATTCGATCATTGGCTGGTATGAAAATAAAGAATATTTATTTTGGAAATTATTTTTTTAATAACTTGATATTATAAATTATTTTTATGGTTTATGGTATCGCATTGATTATAGCATGAGTGATGCTATCCACACAACATGGCAGGTGTCTATGTGTGACAGTTTCCGTCAGTTGTTTTTACAATTTGAGAAGAACAACCATTAAGAAAGTAGGAGTGACAGAATTTGAGGAGTCATGTAGAGCCCACCGAACATGGTACATTTCATCTCATGTTTGGGATGGATTATATTTACACTGGTTGGGTGGAGGATTTCAGAGGAGATCTTCAGTGGGATGACAGAATCGGGGGAGACAGGACGCGACCTATCGAGCTGGTAGTCGTATATTTAGTACACATAGAGAGCATCTGGTAAGTATAATTTTTAAATATTTTAAATAACATTAAATATAAACAATTTATTTTATATTTCAATAGGTAGTCAAACATCCAGATATTACGGAGTTCGATATTTATCAAAGAATGTACAATGATCCAGCCACTGGAGAGATTAGAGATGATCGCCAGAATCAGATTGTGGTTAGTATTATATTTTTTCAGTTTCAAAATTAACTGCATATAATATTTTAACCATTTTAATTTCAAATTTGATTTCAAGGAGTCATATGAGGTTGCGACCTCTTAGAACAGGATGAGAGTCAGGATGAGATGACTGAGCAGAACAATTCCCACCATTTCGATGAGGTGACATGGATGAAGGTGACACAGTTTTAGTTTGAGAAGGGCTGAGTAGTTAGTATCAGCTCTCATTTGAATCCCAGTACTTATTATGGTACTCCTGTGATGTCGGCATCCAACTTGAGAAGAGATCATTGAGAGGAATCATATTCTACCGCACAGTATCATGATTAGTTACAAACTCGGTCTGAGCTTATAAAGAGCTTGCAGAAGCAGCATGAAGATATGTGTCGGCGATAGTAGCAGTAGCAGCAGTATGAGGAGGAGATGCGTCGATGGTAGCAGCAACATCATGAGCAGATGAAGTACTTGCATTGTATGACTCATAGTTTAGGGATGGAGTTTCCTCCACCATCTCCTACAGCTCCTCACCTCCTCCAGAAGGCGACCCCCCCAGTAACTGGGTTTTTATGTAAAAAACATTTGAATTTAAGATTTATTATTATATGAACTATTTACAGTTTTTTTCTTTTATATTGGTACAAATATTTCATAATTTAATTTTTTTTATTTTTAATATTTTATTATTTATTATTAGTATTATATTTTTTAATATTTTTTTATTTTATTAATAATAATACCATTTTATGAATTTTTTATATTTTTTTTGTAAATATTGATAATTGTAATAATTTTTTATTTTTTTATTATTTGGATAAAATTATTATTATTTTTTTATTAATCATAATTTTATAAAATATATTTTGTTATTATTATATTTTTTAATTTCTGTTTATTCTACTAATAATAATATTTTTTTTATTTTAAAAATATTAATATAATTTTTTGATTAATCATAATTTTATTCATTTTTTTTCTTATATTTTGTATTTGCAACGGGACCTTTTGCGACGGGCACCTCTCGCAAAAAAACTAAATATAATTTTTTATTAATAGTATTTTCGATGGGATGATGGGACCTTCGAAAATACTATTTGTGATGGGGCCATAACAAAAGTTATTATATATATAATGAATATAATCGAAGGATTATTTGCGACGAGGAACTGCCCATCACAAATAGAATTTGTGATGGTCTGTCAAGAAAGGTTTATTTATATATATATATAATGTATATAATCGGAGGATTATTTTCATCAAGGACCTTTCCCATCGCAAATACTATTTTTTGTGATGGGCCCATCACAAAAAATTGTAATTGTGACGCTGTTTTCTGCAAGGAGATATTTATGATGGGGCCCCGTCATTAAAGACTTTTTGCGACGAGAACCCATCACAAATATCCCGTTTTCTAGTAGTGATCTACTCAAAGGAACTTATTCATTGATCATCATCAAGTGGATTTATAATCGGACTGAATGTTGGAGGTTTTAGTTTCATTAATCATTCTAAAATTTATCCTCCACATTGTGGATTAGAGTGATTTACATAGGCAAGGTTATTGTTTATATCTTGAGTCATATGTCCTAGTATAGTTATATGATTCTCATTATTAGTTTTATCTCACAATCAATCACCATTATCTTGAATTGGAGTGAAATAATTACATGGATTACATGCATTGATACGATTTCCATTTCTTCCACTAGCCACTATTTCTAAAACACGACATACACTAGATTAAGTTATAAATCCAAATGCAAAATTTAAAACTAGTTAAACCCCTAAAATAAATTGAATCTTTTATGAATATCAAATATCATAATCATAAGTATGGTTTATTTAGGGACATATTTACTCACAAATCCTTCATAATAGTTTTTAAATAAAATGTGAATTATTTTAAGAATATCCCCAGGGTGTTTCAATCCAAGTGCGCAGTAAGTCCCATTGTTGTGTACCAGGTTACCCCAAGTCAAGCTTGAAACACCTTGTCGGAGTTATTACACTTAGGTACATCTATTCCAGAACCACATACACTTGTACTATCCATACATGGATGTATATTCAAGTAATACTATCATAATATCTACCATACCTAAATTCATGAATGTTATTCTATGTTTATCCTGAATTATTATCTTAAGGTTATGATCCTTAGTATATGTTTTCTAAATCTTTTTCCATGTTTATTTCTAAACATTATTTGATACCATCTATAACACACCGACTCCATATGCCCAAATCCGATGCACTATTTTTATAAATTGGCATGATTTTAAAGAATCAAATCCTAAAGGATATATCAGTTTAATAGTCTTGGAAAATAGATTACATACATTATCCCTACAATCAAATTAAAAACATAAAATAAACAATAGATAATTATTTTAGAATTCCATTATTCTCCAAGATTAATCAAGCATATCAAACATAATTTAAATATTGGAATCTTAGGAAAATAAAACATAAGAAAGGGGTCATCCCATATGATCAGTAAGGTTAAATAGTAAAAAAAATATTTGATAAATAATTATAAAAATTTAAGACAAGTATAAAACTGAAACCAAAGACTTTTAAACATAAAATTGAACATTATATGGAATGAATAAATCAAATAATGAAATTACAATATTCACACGAATATTTTACTAGTTGAATAATCACATGAAACATCAAAAAGTAATCTCAAAATGAGGGAATACATAATACTGGACATCTAAAACACACCATGGATTCCCCTTCCAAGACATCTAAAAAAATGGTTAAGGGATCGACCAAATCTATATCCAAAAATTAATGTGAATGGAAACGGAGAAGCGTATATCTAGTTTGTCTCATGAGACCTACTAATGCACCAAGTGCCATAATGGGCCCCACCCCTCACTTACTGTGTCCTGAACATTCCTCATATGAAAAAAATTAATCATAAACAACATAACCATTCTTATAAGAAACTATTATAAGAAATAAGAATACTTTAACCGTAAAACATGAATGGAATTTAGTTAGCACATCCAAAATCAAACTAATCATAACCCTTCCAACAAAATATAGTAAATGATATCATAAGAAAAAAACCTCAATTAAGAATTATGTCCTTCAAAATATGTTGAAATAACTGAAAATACTCCATTAATATCATTAAAAATATCTTGAGATAACTACCCCCTTTTACTTTTAAATTTTTTATTCCAAATCTGTGCACTTATAGAAGAAGAAATAAAAAAGATATTTTTGAATCAAAGTGTCCCATATAAATTTGTAACTTTTTAATAGAATTATAATTTTAAAAAATTCTTATCCATATAAATAAATCTTTAAAAATATTTCGAAATAATAGACATTAATGAGAAATATTTATAAGAAGAAATTTTAAAAAAATTTAAAATGATTATTTAGTTTAAAGAGTCCCTTATATAAAACATTAAAAATATTAATTTTGAAAACATTTGAATGAAATTAAAAATAGACATAAAATGTATTTTATAATCCTTTATATATATAAATAAATATGTATGATAATATTAATAATATTTGAATGGTGAGAGGATTAAATCTTTAAATATTTAAAGCATCCCATATCACTTTGAACATTTAAATAACAATCCCATCATATTCAAATGAGTCTTTAAATACCATGATGAAAAATTAGATCATGATATAAAATATAATAATGGCCATACATACAACACACTAAATAAATATGTGGTGAACATGGATTTTGACTCACTAAAACTAAAAGCTAGACAAAATTTCCCTTACTTTAGGTTCGATACTCACCGCACAAGTCCGAAATTCTTATATAATGGGTTTGAACATATAAACAAATTCTACCAGAATCTTAATAATATTTTTGAAATCATATATTATTATATTATGAATTTATATTAGTAATTTATTAATAATTTCCATGTTAAAGAAACATTTTGTTAAATAATCTCTTTGTTTTTCATACGTGTTTTGACTTTTTATTGTTGATCATATTATATAGACCATGATTTATCTAATTCCAGAATATAAAACATGATTTTTATTTCATAAATAGTCTAAATATAAATATATATAATATATAGATATATAATCTTTAATACATCATTTATAGAGATGGTAGGCTATAAGTAAACATAAAAGATGTTTCAGTTTTTTATCATATTGAATGGGACCATGTAAATGAAATATATGTATACATATAAATATATATTATTTAGTATAATTTTTATGAAATATATTTTATACTTATTCATAATATATAAATTTCTAATCATTCCTTAATGGTTAATGTGGAGGATAAATCTCATCCCCTCATGGATACAATAATTCATACATATGCAATAGTGACAATATTATTTCTATAATGGTTAAATGGTATAAAATTAGATAGAATATAAATTTTAAAGAGAAAATATAATGTTATTTTTATTTTTAAATCCTTTATATTCATCATTATACCCGTCAAAATAATTTATAGATGTAAAACAGTTTACACCACGATGTAGAGACAGTAAGCACTATATATGCACGCATGGTGATATTGTTTTTCATGGAATGGGAAAAAGGAAGAACATGGTTATTCCATAATCATAATAATATATCATAATGTATATGATACTGGAGTTTTTAAATTTTTATGGAAACAACATAGGATTTGAGATTAGAAGAAGAAAAGAAATTAGAATGAGTTAATAAAATGGTTACCTCTTCTTTGAGTGTCTCCTATTGATTTACACAAAAGGACTCCATAAGATAGATTTATGCCAAATGTATAGACTCAAATATGTATTGAGGGAATTTGGGAGAGGAAATGTGAATTTATTGAAAGATCTAATGGGCTTTATATGTGTGAATTAAAGATAAGTAGAAGTTCCCCTTTATAAAACAGTAGAGGGGTACTTTAGGAATCTCAAGAAATATTAATTTATTATATGTTGATATTAGGTTTTAAATAGCTTTGAATTAATTTATTTTAAGTATAAGATGAGGATGGTTAAAAATCCGCTCAAACAATGAATTTTAGACATTCTTAGGTAACAAAAGAAACCTTATATTTTGGATTTGACCCTATGTTAAATGGTTTATCTCTTACCATGCCTTTTGATATTTTTACACTATGGGTTTAATATAGTTACTATAAAATGCCAAAAAAAACCCCAGTGGATAATTTATGAAATATTTAACAGTTTCCAAGACACTTGGATGATGTTTAGATTTTTATTATTTTTATGTCATTTAATAAAATATTATATATTTTAGAATATCATTTATGTAAATTTCTAATACAACACAATATTTGAATTCGAAAAATAAAAAAAAACATGATAAATTTAAACCAATACTTCCAATATTTCAGTAACATATATAATTTATTAATAAATTTTTATGATATCATTAATTTATTGAAGTTATATTTATTTTAATATTTTTAAAATATTTTAATTTATATCTCAATTAATTAAACAATTACCGAATCATCATTTTATCACCATTTAATTTAATTATATAATGTCTAAAAATTATAAACGAATTATCATGTTGTTGATAAATAAATTATATTTAAAAATAATTTTTATAGTTTATCATATCACTTACATAACATCAGATTAAAAAATTAGTTTTTAAAATTTAAATGTTATTTTTTTAAAACTTCTTTAAATAAAAGAAAATACATTTCTTAATTGAATACAAGTGGTTTGAAAAAGATAATATTTCTAACCTAAGGTTTATTGGTGTTGAGAAATAATTATCCAATTAAATTAGGATAGTTTTTAGGGCAATTTTATAATATTATAATTTTTTTGTACATTAAATTACTTTATTTATCTTTAACAGTGGAAAATTAAATTCAAAAGTTTCTATTTAACAACAATTATTTTGATTATATAAGAAAAAAAATTTCACATTGATTACAACGGTGTAACTTTGTTTTTGAAATTCAATTCACAAAAGTGGTAAAATTATTTTTAAAGATAATATTCAAATGTAGCCAGAAGGCGTGTAAAAAGACCTTAAAAATGTTCAATAAATTTTTACATCTAATTATATTATTAAAATGCTTCCAATTAACTAAATTGGGTTAATATATGTATTATTTATCTAGTCTGACCTTTAAATAAATTTAAATTAAAACAATTATTTAAATAAATAATTCAGGTTTTTAATTATAATTTATTGTTTTCACTATCCATAAAAAATTTGAATGTTTTCAAAAAAATACAAAAAATTCACCCTAAGATGATTTTGATATTAAAAATTAAAAATCGAACTCTATTTTACTAAGTTAAATTTATAAAAGTGTATAAATTAATTTTATTTTTGTTTACAAAAGGACATTAAAAGTTGTTCTTTTAAGAAAATAGTATTTTAAAACATTTAACTATTTTACATAAACTCACAAATTTCATTATAAATTACTTTTATTTATATGAAAATATTATAAATAACATTGAAAAATAATTTATTTCTATTTGTATTACTATATTTAATGGAGAAGTTATAAATATTTTATATAAATAATTTTAACACTAAAGTGTTGTTTCACAGATACTCAAACTTTCATGTTACACAAGCCAAGTCAGTTCTCTATGTAACACAAGCTATTGAAGAAAACATAATGTGAAATATTGGTGTGTTTCACAGTACATATAGTAATGACCCAAAGTTTTTCAAAGGAAATTACCTTCTTTTAATTATCTCATAAAATCACATGAAAACACAACATAATGAAATAATAAGTGCTAAGTGACCTTTAAACATAAGTTTTTCACTTCTGTGTTTGGATTCTTTTGAAAATATGACATAGAAGGTTGGGTTCAAATGATTTTTTGAGTCTAATAAAACAAAAATAATTTTTGGTGAATAGTAACCTAACCTTATGAATAGTAACATACCCTTATGAATAGTGATATACCCTAATGAATAGTAAACTTTACTATGATAGTATAAAATTAATATTCAAGTGAATGCATGATGTACCGATATTTTAGAATAAGTAAATGAATATTTTTAAACTGTTTTTAGTAATAAATCATTATTTTAATTAAATATTAAATTAATCATATTTGGAAAACTATTTTTGAAAAATGGAATTAATTTTTTGATTCTACATGTTGAAAAATGGTTGGGGTAATATTTTGGGATTTTTCTGAGATACATGAATTTTTTATGAATACTGAAATACCATAATTTACAAAATAAGCTAAATAAGTTAATTATAGAGTCATGTGTGATGTTCTGCTGATTTAAGCCCACTTTCTTCTGGATCACATTATAAAATTACTATTCTTGGTCATTCAATCTTCACTATTCCTTTTCTTCGGAGAAATTAATCAACTAATGAATTTTATTTTAAGGAAACCCCTCTCCCCTCCACTACAAATACCACCCTTCACACCCTCATTTCCTCACACCTCTCAATCTTGAATCCCTCTCTAAAATCTGCCAAACAATCTTCCCTAGCCCCTCCCCCATATCTAAGAGCTGCTGGTATCATCAAAAAACTAGGCTTAGGACTATAAGGAGGATCTCAAGAGGAGGATTCAAGAGGTAATTTCCCTCCCTCTTCTCCTTTAACTCCCTTTCAATTTCAAGTTCTATTCTTATTATCTACCCATCTATCTTAGCCCAAATGGCATGGTAACTACAGTATCACTAATATACTAGAATTTTATGAAACTGATGAGATATTATATCATCCAACCCATTTACCTTTTCTTTTTATTTTTATTAAAGAGAACGTTGTTCGTGATGTGTTAATTTATCACCTTCAAGAAAGACAAGTTTTCTTTTTTTCATTTCTACCTTCTGATCTGGTCATAAAACCATTTTTATGGTTGAAACAGAATATGGTATATGTATTATTTCCTATTTAATGTTCTGTAACTTACTTATGTACATATTACTAAGTGACAAATTAAAACAAGTTCATTTTTATCGAAAAACCACCCAAATTAACCCAAACAATCATCATTTAATTTTTAGCTAATGATTCATCCACATATAATATAATTCATTATAAAATCATTTTAAATTTTGTAATGTCATTAATAGATTGTAATATTACTTCTGGATGTTTACACATGTTCTACCCGAACTTCAATTTATGAATACAATTGAACTACCCAAGGAAAACCATGAAAACAAACATCCATGAACAATATTTTTAAACACTATAAGTCATCCAAAGGAACATAAAATGAAATAATGAAACCATAATGAACTCTATTCATGTTTTTAAGGTTTTGTAATTTAAAATTAATGAATATAATGTCATTATACAGGATATTAAAGAGAAGGAAACATTCAGATATAAGGTAAGGGGAAAATCTCGAACCCAATTTTCTTTCTTCGGGTTCTCCCTCTTTCACTCCAATTTGGTATGGTCACATCTTAAAATAATTTGTTCATAATTATATTACCTTTTCTGGGATATACATGTTATATACTAGTGTTTATGTCAAACAAAATGTTTTCCAAAATAACTCTTCTTTTAAGAACTCAACTTTGACCTCTCATTCATGGTTGATGGTTCTTGTATCAAGTATGTTGTTCCCTCTTTATTTTGGGAACCCAATGTTTATGAATGTATTATTATGAGATGAAACCCATTAATTAACATGGGTTAGTTATGTTCATTATTGATATATGTTCTATGTGGCATTCATGATAATGATATTATTATGAGGTCACGGGTGTGCTTGGAATTATATAGCGCAATATGAATATTTGAATGTGAAGGGTGTACCCTAAATTATACAGAGCTCCAAAGCATTGGTTAAAGTGATGAATCTCATTAGTAAATGTGAAATGATGTGGAAAAGATTATATCTTTTTTCACAATTATTTGTGGTAGATAACCACTAAGACATGATGTTTCTTTTTTATGCATTACCGTATTTCAAGTCTTATATTTATGCTACCTCTCATGTTCATGATATTTTTCTTATGTTATAAAGATGCTCACCCCATGATATATTGTTATTATATATCCTCTTATTGGGCCTCTTTGTCACCCATTTTTATGTATATCCTTTGGTGGCTACATGTTCTAAGGATATGTCAAGTGCTAATAAGAAGCTAGAGATGATGAAATGAACAAAAAAGTTTATACCTGATGTGGTAATTGTTATGTATGGTCCTAGATTTCCCAAGACACTAAACCATCAGATCCTCTATGTGTAATACTATTATTTTTTTTATCTTTAAAATAATTTAATTTTAATGTAAGAAAAGGTTGGGTCGCTATAGTTGGTATCAGAGAAAAGGTTTAGTTAATTTGTGAATTAGGATTAGTGAACCCTAGAGAAAACCTCTAGCATGAGACTAAGTAATAATATGCACACCAAAATATTTATATAGGGATTCCATATGTTATGTTTTTGGTATAAATTTTTTAAATGAATAATTTATTCATGACTTGTTTACATATGTTTTTTTCTAAACATTTCTATTTTATAAAATGGTGGGAACTGTGAGAAATCAGTCCAACAACTCGTACGAGAGCCAATTCAATTATTGCACAAACGACATCCCCAATGATTTTGCAGGTGGAGTTCAAAACATTTTGGAAATGTTTACCCAATTATCTCAGGTTATTAACAATATCCATTATAATGGGGAATATCCTCCTTCACCAAATATGGAGCAACTGACTATCGAATGTTGTACGCGGAAAAGACCACTGATGTTTAATGGATCTTCTAATCCACTGACTGTAGAATAGTGGGTCAAATACATGGAGAAGTTCTTTTCTATTCTTCACTGTTCTAATATGGAGAAGGTGACCCTATCCATTTATCGTCTAGATGGAGAAGTCGTTCAATGGTGGGATTTGATTAAGAACACCCAGCCAAGGGAGGAAATTGAAGAGATGGAATGGGAAGACAATAAGATAATGTTTCTTAATAAGTATTTCCCACAACCTCTTCACGCAAATATGGAGAGAGAATTAATAGAGCTCAAGAAAAAAGAAGGAGAATTTTTCACAACCTAGGAAGAGAATTTTAAAAGGATTTCAAGGCATTCTTCAGTTTTGTTTTGTAAACAAGGATATCAAAATTGATAGATTCTTTAGTGGGTTTAAACCACACCTTCTAAAGGCTCTTTCAATTAGAGACTTTGGGAGTTATGAAGAAGTTGTTTTGTTTGCTCTCAATGTGGATATGGATTTTGGAGAATCATCCCATGGATATGGTGACATGAAACTAAAGATGGAGTTTCAAGCCGGTGGATCTAATGATAAAGGTGAGAGGAAAACTCAACGACCCACATGCCAAAAATGTGTGAAGTTGCACCATGGGAACCGCCTCAAATGGATGGGGAAATTTTTCAAGTGTGGGAAAGAAGGACATCATGCTCAATAGTGTCAAAAAGACAAGAAAATGAAGAATAATGTTGTTGATGAATGGAGAGAACCACTCATGGTTCAATGCTACAACTGTAGGGAGATATGGCACTATGCAAGACAATGTAGTAATCCTCATGTTCTCAAGGGTAATCAGAATCAATAGCCACCAAAGACAAAGTAAGAAGGGAAGGCTTATGCCATCACTACTCTGGAAGTGGAGAAAGATAATAAAGTTGTACAAGGTAAAATTTCCATTCACTCAATAATAGGAAAAGTCTTATTTGATTCTGGTTTTATGCATTCCTTTATATCTTTCAAGTTTGCTAGAACTATAAAATCGAAGCCCTAAAACCTTGAAGTAGAGATATCTGTAAAAAAACCAAGTGGTGCAATCATTGCAACCCAAGTGTTGGACTCCTCTCTTGTCGGCCTTTGTGGGATGATTCTTCCGACGAATCTCGCAATACTTCCCTTAGTGGAATTCAATTCTATAATGGGAATGGATTGGATTTCATTATATAGGGCACATATCAACTATTGGGAAAAGTAAATATCTTTTAATATTCTGAACCATCCCATGCTCCTCTTAAAATGCAACGAAGATTATAAATCTTGTGGATGTTGATTCCCTACGAATAAGCATAATGCTCTCAAATGGTTGGGTTGAAGGATAGTTCCAACCTTACGGAAAATACCATTGTAAGGGAATAAGAAGATGTATTTCCCGAAGAGTTACTCAGAATTACCCCATATCATGAGGTAGAGTTCTCAATTGAACTCATACCCAGAGCTACTACTATCTCAAAGTGTACCTATAGGATATCTCTTATTGAACTGGAGGAGTTAAAGAAGTAGTTTCAAGAGAATCTAGACAAAGGGTTCATATTCCCTAGTGCATCACCTTGGGGTGCACTAGTGCTCTTTGTGACGAAGAAGTATGAAACAATGTGGCTGTGTATCTATTATCACAAACTCAACAAGATCAACATAAAGAACAAGTATCCTCTCCCAAGAATTGACAACTTGTTCGATCAGTTAAGAGAATCTTAATACTTCTCAAATGTGGATCTTTATTCTGGATATCATCGGGTAAAGGTGAAGAAGGAAGATATTCAGAAGACTGCCTTCCGAACAAGGTATGGGCACTATGAGTTTCTGGTGATGCCCTTTGGACTTACTAATTCCCCTGAAATCTTCATGGATTTGATGAGTAGAGTCTTTAGACATTACCTCAACCAATTTTTGGTAGTGTTTATTGATGATATTCTCATCTACCCCAAGATCAAGGAGGAACATTAATAATATCTAAGACTTGTGTTGGAGACATTGAGAAAGAATAATTTGTACTCCATGTTCAGGAAGTTCGACTTTTGGATGAATAAATTCACGTTCTTGGGATATGTGATCACAAGAGAGGGAATTTTTGTGGATCCTTCAAAGACAAAAGTGATTGAGGAATCGCCCAATCCATCTAGTGTCATAAAAATCTGTAGTTGTCTTGGATTAACTGGGTACTACTGACATTTTGTGGGAAACTTCTCATGATTGTCTAGCCCACTAACTAAGTTAACAGTGAAAGGGGTAAAGTATTTCTAGATATAATAATGTGAGGAAAGAATCAAGGAGCAAAATAGAAGGCCGATCACTTCACCTGTAGTCAGACTAAAGAAAAGTGGAGAATGTTTTGTGATATACAGTGATGCTTCAAAGAAAGGCTTGGGTTGCGTACTCATGCAAAATGATAACGTTATAGCCTATGCCTCATGACAGCTGAAGATCCATGAGCAGAACTTCCCGATGCATGATCTAGAGTAGGAAACCATGATTTTTTCATTAAAAGTCTCGCATAACAACCTTTATGGTGAGAATTGTGACATATACACCGACCTCAAGATCCTAAAGTATATATTCACACAAATGGACATCAACATGATTCAAAGTATATTGTTATAGCTAGTCAAGAAATACGATTGCTCTATTCACTACCCTCCTGGAAAGGTGAACAAGGTAGCTGATGATCTATGTAGAAAAGAACCCGCTACTATATCCATGTTATGGTTTGAGATAGACCATATATTCTTATATATACAAAGGATGGATTTGGAAATCATATGGGTAGGGGATACATCCTACCTTTCCCAAATGATTGCGCAACCATCCATCCCAGAGATAAATAAGGAAACACAAAGGGATGATGTAGATATTCAAAAGAGGGTGAATGCAGTAAACGATGGGAAGATGCATGAGTTCTATATCGGAAATGATGGTGTGATTCGGTTTGGAATGTGGCTTTGTATGCATTCATCACCTGGGAAAAAGAAGGAGATATTAGAAAAGGCACATATATCAACTTTCTTTATCCATCCGGAGAGTACCAAGATGTACTGTGATCTCTGAGAACACTTATGGTGAGATAACATGAAGAAGGAGATTGTGGAATATATATCAAGGTGCTTGGTATGTCAGAAAGTTAAAGCAGAGTTACAAAAGTCCAATGGGATGATGCATCCATTTCATATACTCATGTGGAAATGGGAAAATGTTACTATGGAATTTTTCATGGGTCTCCTGAAGACGTCGAAGGGAAATAATGTGATATGGGTTGTGGTTGACCGAATCACCAATACTTCCCATTTTATCTCTATTCAGGAATATATCTTTCTTGAACAACATGCAAAGATATATGTGACGGAATTGGTGAGACTCCAAAGTCTTACAATCTGAATTTTCTTTAACCATGATCGAAGGTTCACATCTAAATTCTGGTGGGACCTTAAACATGCTTTGAGTACTGAATTAAATTTCATCACGACCTATCAGCCCCAAAATGATGGCCAGTCTGAAAGGAAAAATTAGATGCTTGAAGATATGCTAAGATAATGGTCTCTAAAATTCAAAGGTTGATGGGATAAAATTCTCCCAATCGTTTAGTTCACTTACAACAATAGCTTCCACTCGAGTATTCATATGGATCCATATGAATCTCTATACGGAAAGCGATGTAGAACTTCAACCTGTTGGGATGATGTTGGATAAAGAAAGATACTTGGACCTGATCTTGTTCAAGAGATGACAGAGAAGGTTCAAGTCATCCAGAAACACATCAAAGCAACTCAGATTCAGAAAAAGAGCTATGCTAACAACTGTCAAAGGGACTTGGAGTTCGATGTTGGAGGCAAAGTCTTCCTTCGAATATCTCCATGGAAGATAGTCATGCGATATGGGAATAAGGGGAAGCTAAACCCAAGGTACAATGGCCCCTTTGAGATCCTTGAACACATAGGATCCATGTCCTATCGACTTGCACTTCCACCGAATATGGCTCAAGTTCATGATGTGTTTCACGTATCATCCCTAATGAAGTTCATACCGGACCCCTCACATATACTAAACATAGAGGTGGTACAACTGGAAGATGATCTCTCTTATGAGGAACAACCAGTAGAGATTCTGGATCAGAGAGATATGGTTCTACACAACAAGAAAAATCATCTCGTTAAAGTGTTGTGGAGGAACCATACATTTGAGGAAGCAAATTGGGAACTGGAAGAGGCAATGAAGAAGAATTACCTTCACCTGTCTGTGTAATGTGAAATTTCAGGGGCGAAATTTCTTATGGGGGGAAGAATGTAACGACCCAAAAATTTTCAATGGAATTTACCTTCTTATTGTTATTTAATAAAACCACATGAAAACACAGCATAATGAACTACTAAGTGCTAAGTGACTTTTAAACATTTGTTTGTCACTTATGTGTTTGGAATTTTGAAAATCCGACATACACGGTTGTGTGCAACATTATTTTTGATGTCTAATAAAAGAAAACTAATTTTTGGAAAATAGTAACCTACCCTTATGAATAATAACATAACCTTATGAATAGTTATATACCCTAATGAATAGTAACATTACCTATGATAGTATGAAAATAATATTCAATTGAATGTATGATGTACCTATATTTTAGAATAAGTAACTGAATGTTTTAAAATTATTTTTAGAAATAAACAAAGATTTTAAATAAATTTTAAATTAATAATATTTGGAAAATTATTTTTTACAAATGGACTTCATTTTTTGATTCTACGCATCAAAAAATGGTGGGGTTGAATTTTCGGGGTTTTTTTTAGATTCTTAAATTTTTGATTAATAGTGAAATACCATAATTTACAAAATAAGCTAAATAAGCTAATTATAGAGTCATGTGTGATGTTCTGCTGATGTAAGACTAGTTGGTTCAAGATCAAATTATAAAATTACTATTCTTGGTCATGAAAGCCTCACTAGTCCTTGTCTTAATAGAAATTAATAAACTAGTGAATTTTATTTTAAGGAAACCCCTCTCCCCTCCACTATAAATACCACCCTTCACAGCCTCATTTCCTCACACATCTCAAGCTTGAAGCCTTGACTAAAATCTGCCAAAAAAATCTTCCCTATCCCCACCCCCACATCCAGGAGCTGCTGGTCTCATAAAAAAACCAGGATTAGGCCCATAAGGAGGATCTCAAGAGGAGGATTCAAGAGGTAATTTCTCTCCCTCTTCTCCTTTAATTCCCTTTCAATTTCAAGTTTTTTTCTTATTATATCCACACATATCATTTCCCAAATGGTATGGTAACTCAAATATCATGAATATACTAGAATGTTATGATACTAATCAGATATTATATCATTCAACCCATTTCCCTCTTCCTTTTATTTTTATTAAAAAGAATGTTGTTTGTGTGGTGTTAATTTATCACCTTCATGAACGACTTGTTTTATTTTTTTCATTTAAAACTTCAGATCTGGTCAAGAAACCCTTTTTATGGTTGAAAAAGAATATTTTTTATGTATTATTTCATATTTAATTTTTGGGAATGTACTTGTGTACATATTACAAAGTGATAAATTAAACCAAGTTCGTTGTGATCCAAAAACCGCCCAAATTAACCCAAACAATCATCATTTAATTTTTATCTAATGATTCGTACACATATAATATAACTCATTATAAGATAATTTTAAATTATCAAATTTCATTAATAACATGTAATATTAGTTCTGTATGTTTACCCATGTTCTACCTTAACTTCAATTTATGAATACAGGTGAACCACCTAAGAAAAACCCTAAAAACGAACATCCCCAAACAATGTTTTTAAACTGTATAAGTCATAAAAAGGAACATAAAATGACATAATGAAACCAGAATTAATTATATTTATTTATATAAGGTTCTGGAATTTATAATTAATTAATATAATGTAATTATACAAGACATTAAAGAGAAGGAAGCGTTCAGATACAAGGTAAGGGGAAAATCTCGAACCCAATTTTCTTTCTTCGGGTTCTCCCTCTTTCACTACAATTTGGTATGGTCACTTCATAAAAATAATTTATTCATAATTATCTTACCTTTTCTAGGATATACATGATTTTTACTGATGTTTATGTAAAAAAAGGTATTCCAAAACAACACTTCTTTTAAGAACTCAACTTCTTCCTCTCATTCATGGTCGATGGTTCTTGTATCAAGTATGTTGTTCACTCTTTCTTTTGGGAACCCAATGTTTATGAATGTATTCTTATGATATGAAAACCATTCCTTACCATGGGTTAGTTAGGTTCATTATTGATATATGTTCTATGTGGCATGCTTGATAATGATAGTATTATGAGTTCATGGGTGCGCCCAGAATTATATAGCGCAATATGAATGTTTGAATGCGACGAGTGTGCCCAGAATTATACATTGCTCCAATGCATTTGGTAAAGTAATGAATAACATGATTAAATGTTAAATGATGTGGAAACGATTCTAGCTTTGTTCACAATTATGTGTTTTAGTTAACCACTAAGACATGATGTATCATTTTTACGCATTGCCACATTTCAAGTCTTATATTTATGCTTCCTCTCATATTCATGATATTTTTCCTATGTTACGAATATTATCATCCAACGCTATATTGTTATTATCTATACTCATACTGGGATTCTATCTCACCCCTTTTGATGTATATCATCAGGTGTCTACATGTACTAAGGAGAGGTCAAGTGACAATAAGAAGCTAGAGAAGACGAAATGAACAAAAATGATTATTCTTGATGTTGTAATTGTTATGTATGGTCCTAGTTTCCCAAGACACTAAACCATCAATTGTTTGTATTTAAAATAATGTAATAGTAATGTAAGAAAAGGTTCGGTCACTATACGTATGATGTTGGGAAAGACTAGGAGACTGGTGGACAATCTATAGTGGGGCACCCATATTTTATTTCTATATTTTGATTTATAGTATGCATTACTTGGTGGGAGATATACATGGTGGGTCTGAGAATTTACTATACCTATTTAGATGATGGTTTAGTTTTTATTGTTGTATATTGATAATTTAAATGATATCTTTATATTTTTCATGGGAGGATCCAAGTAGGATACTATCAAGTATATCTGTTATGCTCAGCCAACATATATATAAACTTTTTTCTTGTCATTGGAAGCATATTGGAGATCGGTATGGATATTACTAAATTGTGAAAATTTAGGATTTGTTTGGCCTTTGTGTTCTCTTATGAGTTTATCTTTTGGTACTTGTAGTTTCATTTCAGTTGTATCAGTTTTGAATTACATTACATGCATATAATTGGGATATTTATTTTATATTTATAAGTAGGAGTTGACTAGTTTAGTTTCCTTATATATTAATCATCAGTTTTCTTATTACAAGATAATTAATCACATTTTATGTATGTTTTTCCCTAAATGGTTGTGACCAAACTATGGGCTATTAAAGGCAGACTTGGGGGGGTCACCCTCTCCCTTCTATTATTTCTGGCATTTGAGGGGTATCATTTGGGTGAGGTGGTCATAAAAAATGAATTTTATTACAAATTATTTTTAACATTTATTAATACATGTATTTATCAATAAAATAAAATTTTGATTAACTCAAATGTTTTTTCCTATTAAATGTTATTAAATGTGATTTATTTATTTATAAGAGTTTCCTATGTTAACAATTAACATTTGATTTCCATTATCAATTATATCATTTGTTTGATATATAAAACACTTGCGATATTCACATATCATATAATATGGTTTAAAAAATATAGTAGTGTGATATGCTCATAAAGCACCTTATGATTTTCCATACCAAATAATAATATTTTATTTTGTTTCATGCATTCCATAAACTAAAACATCTTTATGTCATATCAAATGAAATATATCAAATAAATCATATGTATAAGACCCTTTAGGGAATATCTATATCAATGTTTTTCAATAAAAACATGAAAAATAACCATTAATGATATCTTTATTTTTATAAATAATTAAAATGATATTAGAAAACCTAAATCAATTTCAGAAGGTAAAGCAATCAAATTTTATAGATTATAAATTTCATTATTGTAATTTTATAATTTTCACATAATTTTGATTGTACTGAACACTATTTTATGACTTACATACTAAGAGTGAAACACCAAATATATTCTTGATTCCAGTTTTAATAATTCAAATCAAAAAATATTTACAATATTATTTATCACAACAATTTAGGGGTTAATTAATCAAAAATAATTAATTTTAGGGTTAATCGCACAATTTTTTAATATAATAATTGTGGCAATCGAATTTTTGTACTTTTTATATGAATAAACTGATGTGACTGCTAATTAATTTTATAAAAATCATCATGTATCAGGTTAGTTAATATAATAACTTACATTAAATCCAATTTATCAAAATAATAAATTTAATAATAAATATGGTAAATGATATTTCATGTCTGATATTTAAATAATTGATGTTATTATTTTCTGTTTTTTTTAAATTTTGTGAGAGTACATAAAATCATAATTTTTTGGACAAACACAAAATAACAACAAAAAAACAAAAAATAATGTTTTTCCAAAACTATAGTATTTTAAAAAGAAGAAAATGAATTGAAATAAATTTATTATTTATAAAAATTATTTATGAAAATATTAAAAAAAATGTTCAACAATAATGTCTCTAAATATAATTAAACAAAAATTAGTAATATTTAGTTAAATAGTGAAAATAATATTATCAGGCTCTTATAAAGTGTTTCATACTATTTATTGTGAATGGGGATGCATCAAATTAAGTACACATTTATATAATTAAATTAAAATATTTAATATTTTGATATTATATAAAAGAAAATATATTTTATAAATTCAACCCTGTGGCATGATATAATTGTTCCTGTTTTGATTAATTTAATCCAAAAATCTTAGAATAATATAACTACACTATGCATTCCCTTCTAGGAAACAACAGATTAATTTAAAAACAAAATCCAAATATATAGAATTAATATTTTTAAAATGGTATTATTTTGATGCAAGGATTAATGATAAATAATTCACATTTGAGGATATATATATATGCAATTTATTTTCAAACTAGTTTCTGTAAAATTCTAACTATTTCTTATTTAATTATGAAGATAGAAATAATAAATCTATTAAATTTTTTTAAAATTATATTTTATTATATAATAATAACTCACAATAATCTAATAAATTATTAAAATGTTCATGGTTGAGACCTACTAAGAAGCATAAAACATAAAAAATATTTTATTATGGAATGAAAACACACAACATATAGCTCATATTAAAAAAAATAATTCTACGTGAAATTAATTATATTAGATAGTGTTTTTTTTAAAATTTATTTCAATAGATTTTACGATATGAAAAAAGTTTATATTTTCTAAAAAATTATTTAGATCCATATTTAATCATTTTAGAAGGAGTTGAATTTAGAATTTTTAGTTGAGTAAAATCTAAATTCATAAATCCATAAACTAAAATCATATTACCTTCAATACATATAGTATTAGGAATCCTAATTAAGTAATAAGGTGATTAAATTTTAAATTAAATTATATAAATAAATCACTTAAAATATTAGATAAGGCTTAAATAAAAATCCTTTAACACTAAAATTCCTATAACATAAAAAAATATGTTTAAATACATCCTTTAGCATTATATTCATTGTAAAATGTCTTCCCACAATGGTGGTTGTCACAAGACAACACTTGTGGAAAATATATTGAACACCTTAATTGGAGCATGATAGGGTCCAAGGGGCATTTAAATTTTCATTGGGATGGGGAAAACATGAAGGTGTTATAAAATAATAACTTTAATTAATTTCAATCATAAAATAAATTAATCTAATAGTGTAAAAACTACTATTAACTATGTTTATATATAAGGTCTATGAAACACATGCAATGAAATAATATAATTGATTTCACCATGATTCATTATTCATTTCAACCCTTATACCACTATGATAAACTGACTTTGTATCATAAATTCTAAATTTAATTAAAAATTTAACTTCATGTATGATTCAATTATTTTTTGTTTTTCACTGTTAAAAATTAATATTCCACCTCTTTTGATGATTTCATTGAAAGAATAGGTTATTTGGAAATCCCACAATGATGCAGAAGGAAAATGGGCCAAATTTCATGGAATCCCATGAATATATGTACAATTTTTCGCTTGTTTCAAGAAATGAATAAATATAAATGGGATGATATTTTATGGTAGGATCCGGAAAAATATAGGGCTACCACTCCTCTGAAGTAACCAAATCCCAATTTGTTAATTCAATAGCCATGCCGAACTGATCATTTTGGGGAATGAAATCTGTAACAAGTAAAAATTGGTTCTATATTTTGGATATATCAAGATATGTGGGCCTCAAAATGATTCCAAAGTTTCTCTATAGATATTAAAGTGATGTGGAAAAAAGTTTTTAGTATTTTTATGGTGAGATAATTACTTCAAGTAGGAAAATACCAAGACACAATTAGTTTTATGAAATATGGGTGCTCAAAACCACCTTCCACATTGCCTATAAAATTTTACCTTGGGTACCCCATTTAGAAGATCGATCAGGAGGTAAGGAGAATACATTTTGGTGACTCAAAGGAGTCCAATCATCATTATTATATATTCTAGAAGACATGGTAAGTTCTAACTCATCATATTTTTCATTCTCTCTTCCTATGGAGTTATGAATGCCTTGTGATTACTGGGGGGTTACTAAAATCCCATGCTTTATTTTTTATATATTTGAATGGTATTTTTATTTATAGGTTTTATATTATTTTCCCTCACCCTTTATTATTATTTAATAGTGTTTTGTGCTGGTATGACATTCTCAACTCATATGTTCATGTTTTGGGGTGCAATTTCATGTGATATTTCAAACAACATTCACCATTTCTTCTTCCTATTTTAATTATGATGTTTGTGTGGTTTCTACTGGTCAATTGAACTCTCATAAACCCTATCAAGTCTAGGTAAATTTATTCTATGGTATCAAAAATAAATAAAATTAAAACATGTACAGTGCATAAAGTTATTTGTATATTTCCTGGGTGAGTTCTGTTTACGAAGCCATACACAAATCCCCCAATCATCGACATTATCCGATGAATCATTCGGTGTTTATGAATAAACCTTAAGAGTTATCCTTGTATAATATCAATAAAATTATAGATCGAGGTTTTAAAACATGAGACTAAAATATCTAAACCCTATCTATTGAAGAGATAAAGGATGAGAATCATGATATTTTCTCGGGTTGATCACGCTTAATTACGTTTATTTTTTTATTTTCCTTTTTATTTATTACACTTTTAAATACCCCATTCCTTTTTTTGTATTTGTTTTTTTGGTTTGTCTTTGTGTTAGATTCTCCACCTCTTTCTCTACATCTCTCTATTCTTATTCCCTCAATTTAAATATAATTCTATAGTATAAAATTATCTTTTATTTTATACATTAATTATTATTAATAAATTTTATTTTATCCCTCGTAAAACACAAAAAAACAATATTGAAAACTTATTTTCATGAACCGATCAGTAAAATAAAAAAACGATTTAATTTAAAGTAGAAATTGAAAAGACACTTCACTTATAAATTTGGTCATCTAGAGTAAGAAAATAAAGAAAAATCACGAAACCCATTGATTAACCTCATGTGATACCAAACCAATAAAAAATTGAACCAAATCAAATACCAAAAAACATGAATGCAAATAGTTAGACCTTAAAAGAACTGACCAACTTAGATGTTGATTTTCAACATGTGAACATAAAATATCCTATGGCATCTGCCTACTTTGAGTTGAGATCAGGCATTATCCACCAACTCCCAAAAATGCATGGTCTTCTTTGTAACGCCCCGACCCCAGCTACCCAGAGTCGGTGCATTACTTCGTAACATTGGCATGATCACAAGAAAGATTAAATCCCGAAAGACCGATTGGTTTAGTAGCCTTGGAAACACTAGATATATTCATAAGTTTTACATTACATTTCAAAGTGAAAAACTAATACAACAACATAATGTTTCCACAATCCACACTATTAACCCCTCATAATATCCCTGCAAGTCATTCATAAATTACTTCTTCACTACCTGGGAAAAATAAAACATAGAAAAGGGGTGAGCTCAAATGCCCAGTAAGGATAACAATATAGCGGAACATTCAAAATAAGCATAAACATTTAAGGCAATGAATTACTAAAACAAAAGCCTTTTAAAATTGAACTTCAACATAGTATGGCAAAAGTAAAATGAAATAATGCCATTTACTTGTTCACATGGATATTCTACTAATCGAATAATCACATGCAATATCAAAAACCACTTTCATAATGTTGGAATGCATAATGCCAGACTATCATAACCACATAGCCAAGGCCTCGTGCCAAGACTAAAAATAAGATTTTGTCAAGGCCTTGTGCCAAGACACTAGTTTGTCTCATGAGACCTACCGATGCATCGAGGAGCTATAGCGGGCTCCACCCGTCACTTATTAAGTCCAATGCATTCCCATATGAAAAGGTTTAAACATAACATAAACATTCGTATTAAAACTAGCATACGAAATGTCAATACTTTCACAATAAACTATGAATGGTATAAAAATAGCACATCCACAGTCAAACATATCACAAAACCTTCAATACAATATAGAAGTTTTGTATCATAATAAATCAACTTCAAATAATCTTAAAATCCATCAAAGGATGTTGACATAGATGAAATCAAAATTCTTTTTAAAGAAATATCTCCTTTTATTTTGAAATCATTTAAGATCCATATAAAATAAAACATTTTCTTTGAAAATATTCTTATAAGCTTGTAAGGAAAGCTTTGAAGATTTTATAACGGCGTAAAATAACCGCACCCGCCGTATAAGTTAAAAAAACATTCTTACCTCAATTATGTCGAAAAGGTTAAAAAGGACCTTGTTTTGAAAACGACGGAATGATTCCTTTATAAAACTCTTATAAAAAGTCAAACAAGGGTATAAATGACTTTAACCCATATTCTTGTAAATAGTAAAAATGTTTTGAAATACATTTCGAAGAAACATGGATGTGGATGATAAAGAGATCCCAGTAGATTATTACGTATAATACAACCTCGGATAATGAAGAGATTGTGAAATAACCCTTACCTTGTACTTTTCCTTGGTTGGGGTAGGTTAACCTCCTGTATAATGGTGAAATAGTTGTTATTAAATTATACAAGAATCATATATATTAATATGATATCATATATGATCTTTTAACATTGATTTGTTAATAATATCTTAGAATTATCGTCGTTTCGGGAGTTAACTTACTCATTTTCTTTTATATGTTTTGTTAAATAAGCCATGGTTGTTGTATCTTATTCATATCCAGAATGATATACAGTCCTTAAACATCATTTTTAAATCATCAAATGATAATTATACTTGAATGGATACGATGGAGAATGAATCTCATCGCGTTCGTGGAGACGGTAGTCCGTATGTACGCACGAGCGACAATATCATTCTTTTGATATTAAAATAATATATAAATGGATGGTATATCATATATACAAAATCATTAACATGTTATATTTATTATTTACATGAGTTACACATCATTATTATACCCATCCAAATAATATTATATTGAATAACAATTACACCACGACGTGGAGACGGTAAGCCGTACGTACGCACGTATGGTGACATGTTATTCAAAGGGTGGATAGAATACTGAATATGATTGTACCATATTTATAATAACATCACAGTATATGTGAGATACTGGAGTTATTATTTCAGAATGGTAAGAACAAAGGAAGAAGAAGTGGAAGAAGAAATGAACTTAGAAAAGGGTGGTGAAATCATTACCTCTTCTTCGGATTCTTCCTTTTGATTTGATCAAAAGGGCTCCTTAGGTTGGCTTTCTGATCAAACTAAGGCCTCTAGGTTGTATTGAGGGATGTTGGGAGAGTATTTGGGCAGAGTTTGGCCGAACCAAAAGGCTTTGAAGGTGTGAAGAAATGAGAAGGAGGAGTGCCCTTTTATAAGAGGGGTGAGGGGCACCTTTGGAAAAGCTAGAAATATTAATTTATAATGAATTCATATTCGGTTTCTAAAGGCTCCAAAGTTGACTATTCAAAGGATGAGGTGGGGATAGGTCTAAAACAACTCATCCAATAGAATTTATACAGGTTTGGGTACTTATATTAACCTTATCTTTAAGTATTAACTCTAAGTTAATTAGTTTCACTTTTACAATGTCTCTTTATATTTTATATATTATGGTTAATAAACTTACTATATACATCCAAGAGACCCCCAAGTGGTCCATTAATGATTACCCTATCATGATATAAGTCTCTTGTCCGAACCTTAGATTTTTAGGAATTTAATATCAATTAATAATATAATATTTGTTTTAAGAATTCTTTTATGTCAATTTTGACACTATTCATTAGTTGATTTTTTTGAAACTCATAACAGATTTATTACTTCGAACAAAGTCAATTAAATCAATCCTAATATATCATATTATCCTAGAAAATTAGTTTAATTCATTAAAAGTTTCATATTATATTTATTTGGGTATTTATAATATCACTTATTTTAATTTTTCACTATTATAGTAATTACTGCATCATCATTGTGTCATAAATAAAATAAATTATTTAATGTCTAAAAATTATAAGTAAAATATCATTATGTAGGAAATCGTTTTAGCTTTCTAATGAATATTTATAATCGAAAATCCAACATGTATAACCCTATGTAAAAATTGTTCTTCTAAAAGATGTAAGCTTATGCCATTTTTATTTTTATTTTAACTTTATTAATATAAAGTGTCCCTACCACATACAAGTGGCTCCAAGGGGTCCCCAAATTGACCCAAGGATGCCCATGGTCGGGTATGTGTCCACCAATAAGGTTAGGACACGTTTTAGGGTAATTTTGTATTATTATAATATTATTTTTTAACCCTTATTTACCTGATTTACCCTTTAACCATGGTAAATAAAATATTTACCACAGTAACTATTCAAAATGTCTAAAAATAAAAGTTACCTATTTACACAATTTGAACATCCTGATTCCAAATATGGAATCCATTTTCCTAAATTCAAAACACAGAAGTGGCAGAAATTAATTTAAAATTAATTCCCGCTGTTAAAACAAAAAGCGTGTTTTTAAGAGATAATAACTATCAAAAGATTGACACTTGTTTATGTTCGGTTTAATTGTAAAATTATGTCCAATGACCAAAATTATATTAAATGGTAAAAATATATTCTAAATATACTTTAAAACCACTCAAATTCATAATTTATCACTAGTAATTAATTTGATTAAAAAAGTTGTTTTTAATTAAAATTTAGTAATTTTCACTATTCATCAAAATATGAAAGTTATCCGAAATGTACCAAAATTTCACCCTAGGCTAAATTCGATATTCCGAATCCAAAAATGAAGTCCATTTTCAAATATAAAATATATATAATTTCAAAAAGTAGGTATTACTATTCATAACGGCTAGTTTGATTAGTTATGGTGTGTTAGAACTCGGTGTTGCGTACAACACACGCTATCACATTATTCGAAGGGAAACGTACCGTAGAAGCTTGGGGTGTTACATTCTCCCCTCCTTCAAATAATTGCGTCCTCGCAATTTTAGGGTATTACTGCATAAAAAGACTCGGGTGGTTCTTCATCATAAGTTCCTCGGGTTCCCACGTTGCCTCTTCCATCTTATGATTTCTCCACAAAACTTTTACCAGACGCGTCGTCCGGTTTCTCAGTACTTGTTCTCTTGTATCAAGAATCCTGACGGGCTCTTCACAATAAGACAGATCCGGTTCCAGTTCTAATTCCTCATAGGTGAGTACATGCGTTGGGTCAGGCATGTATTTTCTCAACAAGGATACGTGGAACACATCGTGAACTTTGGAGAGACTTGGCGGCATTGCCAATCGGTAAGCTACAGCCCCAATTCGTTCTAGAATTTCGAAAGGTCCGATGTACCTGGGACTCAATTTACCTTTCTTACCAAAACGTATGACTCCCTTCCACGGAGATACCTTCAGGAAAACATGATCACCGACTTGAAATTCCAAATCCTTCCTTCGATTATCGGCATAGCTCTTCTGCCTACTTTGAGCTGCTTTAATGTGATTTTGGATTACCTTCACCTTTTCCACCGTTTCCTCCACCAGTTCTGGGCCTACAAGTTTTCTTTCACCAACGTCATCCCAACAGGTTGGTGTACGACATCTCTTTCCGTATAACGCTTCATATGGTGCCATCTGAATACTCGAATGGAAGCTATTGTTATAGGAAAATTCTACTAGTGGTAAATATTGATCCCACATACCCTGAAAATCAAGTGAGCAAGATCTCAACATGTCTTCTAAGGTCTGAATAGTCCGTTCTGATTGTCCGTCTGTCTGAGGGTGGTAAGCAGTGCTCAAATGAAGTTCAGTATCCAGGGATTTCTGAAGACTTTTCCAAAATCTTGATGTAAAACGGGGATCACGATCAGAAACAATCGATAGGGGTACTCCATGAAGTCTCACAACTTCATTAATGTATAGTCTTGCTAGACGTTCCAGGGGTAGATCTTCTCTTATAGCAAGAAAATGTGCTGACTTGGTAAGACGATCAACAATAACCCATATTGCATCGTTCCTTCTAGGAGTCTTTGGTAGCCCCATGACAAAGTCCATTGTAATATTGTCCCATTTCCACTCCGGTATGGGAAGCGGTTGCATGACTCCTCCAGGCTGTTGCCTTCCAGCTTTCACTTGTTGACAAACCATACATCTTGACACAAAATCAGCAATCTCCCTCTTCATGTTGTCCCACCAAAAATGTTCCTTCAAATCTCTATACATTTTGGTGCTCCCAGGGTGTATAGAGAAATTGGAACTATGAGCATCATCCAGCAATTCCCTTTTTAGATCAGGTATATTGGGAACACAAAGTCTCTTCCCGAATTTCAAAAGTCCATCTTCATACACAAAGTCTCTCAATCTCCCATCATTCACAGCTTTAATCTTCTTTTGGAATTCGTCATCATCGGTCTGAGAACTCTTAATCCTTTCTAGTAAAGATGGTTTGGCAACCATTTGAAAAAGCATTGATGTTTCACCTTCCCTGGTTATTCCCATGTCCATCTTTACTAGATCCATGAAAATTGGATCCCTTTCAATTCTCATATTGTTCAAAACTCCATGGTCTTTTCTACTCAAAGCATCTTCCACCTTGTTTGCCTTCCCTGGGTGGTAGTGTATCGTACAATCATAATCCTTGAGTAATTCAAGCCATCTCCTTTGCCTCATGTTGAGTTCTTTTTGTGAGAAAATATACTTCAAACTCTTGTGATCAGTATAAATCTCACATTTTTCACCATAGAGGTAGTGCCTCCATATCTTCAAAGCAAAGATCACAGCTGCTAACTCAAGATCATGAGTAGGATAGTTTTGTTCATGAATTTTCAACTGTCGTGATGCATAGGCAATAACTCTATCATTCTGCATAAGGACACAGCCAAGTCCTTTCTTCGATGCATCACTATAAATAACGAACCCATCATTCCCCGATGGTAGAGTCAATATAGGAGCATTGACTAATCTTCTCTCCAGTTCTTCGAAACATTCTTCACACTCTTTTGTCCAAACAAATTTAACCCCATTACGTGTGAGCTTCGTTAATGGGTTAGCCAATCGGGCAAAATTCTGGACGAAACGTCGATAATAACCTGCCAAGCCAATAAAACTACGTACCTCAGTTATACTCGTAGGTGCTGGCCATTCTTGGATTGCCTTGGTCTTAGAAGGATCAACAGAGATTCCATCTTTAGAGACAATATGGCCAAGAAAAGAAATCTCCTGAAGCCAGAATTCACACTTGCTAAACTTTCCATATAATTCATGCCTCCTCAGAGTCTTCAAGATAATGCGCAAGTGATTTTCATGATCTTCGTAGGTTTTGGAGTATACCAAGATATCATCAATAAATACCACCACAAATTCATCGAGATACTCCTTGAAAACTCTATTCATCAGATCCATGAATACAGAGGGTGCATTGGTCAATCCAAACGGCATTACAGTAAACTCGTAATGCCCGTACCAGGTTCGAAATGCTGTTTTCGGAATGTCTTCCTTCTTCACACACAACTGATGGTATCCAGATCGAAGGTCAATCTTTGAAAAGTATTGAGCTCCATGCAGTTGGTCAAATAAATCATCAATACGAGGTAGGGGATACTTGTTCTTTATCGTTATAGCATTGATCTCCCTGTAGTCAATACATAACCTCATAGATCCATCTTTCTTTTTAACAAAAAGAACAGGGGCTCCCCATGGAGAAACACTAGGGCGAATAAATCCCTTATTACTCAATTCCTCTAGTTGTTTCTTTAGTTCGACTAACTCTACAGTGGCCATTCTATAAGGGGTCTTCGATATAGGCCTTGATCCAGGAATCAAATCAATGGAAAACTCAACTTCTCGTTCTGGAGGATGTCCAGGTAAATCTTCCGGAAATACATCTACAAATTCTTTCACAACAGGTACACCCTCTATTTGAACATTCCTTTCCTCACCGATAGTTACTTCATTCTCTTCCACCCCAATAATTGAATTAAGTTGAGCTACTGGGGGTGGGTCTAAATAAGAATTAGGTGGTGACGATTCTGCTCTAAAAATAAGGTGTTCCTTATCATTATCATCGAGAATCGTAACCTCTTTCTTCTTACAATAAATCTTCGCATCATAGTCCGAAAGCCAGTCCATACCGAGGATTATATCGAACTCAATCATAGGTATGACGATGAAATCAGCAGATAAAGAAAATTTATGTGCTCTAATGGGGACTGATTCACAAAACTTTGTTGCAACGATACTTCCCTTAGGAGTTTTAACTGACAACTCCCTTATTAAATCAAATTGGAAATATCTAATTTTCTTAGCAAACTGGGAAGATATGAAACAATGCGATGATCCAGAATCAAATAATGCATTTGCTAAACTTGAGGAAACCATTAAATTACCTGCCACCACGTCTTTCGGAGTTTCTACCTCAGCAGTAGTGATAGCATAAGCCTGGCCTTGATCCCTTGGCCTTTTCTGAGGTAAGTTCTCCTGACGCTTAGGACATGCATTTGCATAATGCCCCATCTCCCTGCAATTGTAGCACTGAACATTGGTAGCTTCCTTCTTCCCCTTGCAATCATGAGCTTGGTGGCCTTTTTCACCACACTTGTAACAGACTCCCATTCCCTTCAAGCAAGCACCGGGGTGTTTCTTCCCGCACTTACCACAAGATGGATATTCAACCTTTCCCTTCTTCCCCTTATTTCCATTCCCAGATTGATCAGCAGGTCTCTTCTTCTCTTGCTTTGCTTTAAAGTCATAAGACTTAGAGAATTCCTTTTTGGTCTTGATAGCACATGAGACAATGTCTTCGTACGATGAAAAGGATTGTGAGACTAATGCTCGACGGAGAAATGGTTTTAACCCATCAAAGAAACGATCAATCTTACTTCTTGGGTTGCGAATATAATCACCAGCGTACCTCGCTAACCTTGTAAAGTTAGCCTCATACTTTGTGACATTATCATCCTCCTTTTGTCTCAGACTCAGAAATTGCCTTTCCATATCTGCTCGATGGTCGCGAGGAAAGTATTTTTCTAAAAACAGATCTTTGAACTCCCTCCATTCCATGTTTGATACTTCATCATCTTCCTTCATGTTTTGAATCAATGACCACCATTGATCAGCATCTCCAGTGAGGTGGTAAACTGCCATGGTAACTTTTTCCCTTTCACTACTCCCCAAAGCCTGAAATATTTTCTCTAGGGAAAATATCCATTGCTCAGCTACTAAAGGATTTGTACTTCCATTTAACGTTGGTGGTTGTTGTCTCATGAATCGATCTAACATTGATCCTCCACGCTGCGGATCAGGGTGCTCCATACGGGTAAGGTTATTATTCATAACCTGAGTAAGTTGTCCCAGTACGGTGATTAGCTGATCAGCACTAGTTGCATCACCAGCCCCACTATAATTATCTTGAGTAGGAGGGCAATCCCTACATGGAGTGCGTGCATTGATACGGTTTCCATTTCTTCCACTAGGCGCCATTTCTAAACAATGGCATAAACTAGATCAGTTTATGAATCAAAATACATAATCCCATACTTATAAAACACTTAACATAAATTGAACTATCTATGGATATAATCCATAATCATAAATATGTTTTCTTTGAGGAAGTATATACTCATAAACCCTTCATAATGATTTGTAAAGAAAGTGAGAGTTATCCTAAGCATATCCCCCGGGAGTGTCGTAACCAAGAGTGCAGCAAGGCCCGTTGTCGTGCACCAGTTCCCGTTCGAGTCTAGCTCAAAGCGGTGTTTTCGGGTTTTACCCCTAGGTACATCTGTGCCAGAGCCGCCTCTACCTGCTCGTATCCAGACAGGGATGTATTGCTCGGAAAACTCACAAAGTCTCTACAATACCAAAATTCTAGGAAGTTCTTCTATACTAATCCTCAAAGTTCATCTTAGGTCTATGTGCTCTAATCAGAGTTTATCTAAATCTAGCTTCCAAGGTTTGTACTAAACTTCCTCTGATACCAACTGTAACGCCCCGACCCCAGCTACCCAGAGTCGGTGCATTACTTCGTAACATTGGCATGATCACAAGAAAGATCAAATCCCGAAAGACCGATTGGTTTAGTAGCCTTGGAAACACTAGATATATTCATAAGTTTTACATTACATTTCAAAGTGAAAAACTAATACAACAACATAATGTTTCCACAATCCACACTATTAACCCCTCATAATATCCCTGCAAGTCATTCATAAATTACTTCTTCACTACCTGGGAAAAATAAAACATAGAAAAGGGGTGAGCTCAAATGCCCAGTAAGGATAACAATATAGCGGAACATTCAAAATAAGCATAAACATTTAAGGCAATGAATTACTAAAACAAAAGCCTTTTAAAATTGAACTTCAACATAGTATGGCAAAAGTAAAATGAAATAATGCCATTTACTTGTTCACATGGATATTCTACTAATCGAATAATCACATGCAATATCAAAAACCACTTTCATAATGTTGGAATGCATAATGCCAGACTATCATAACCACATAGCCAAGGCCTCGTGCCAAGACTAAAAATAAGATTTTGTCAAGGCCTTGTGCCAAGACACTAGTTTGTCTCATGAGACCTACCGATGCATCGAGGAGCTATAGCGGGCTCCACCCGTCACTTATTAAGTCCAATGCATTCCCATATGAAAAGGTTTAAACATAACATAAACATTCGTATTAAAACTAGCATACGAAATGTCAATACTTTCACAATAAACTATGAATGGTATAAAAATAGCACATCCACAGTCAAACATATCACAAAACCTTCAATACAATATAGAAGTTTTGTATCATAATAAATCAACTTCAAATAATCTTAAAATCCATCAAAGGATGTTGACATAGATGAAATCAAAATTCTTTTTAAAGAAATATCTCCTTTTATTTTGAAATCATTTAAGATCCATATAAAATAAAACATTTTCTTTGAAAATATTCTTATAAGCTTGTAAGGAAAGCTTTGAAGATTTTATAACGGCGTAAAATAACCGCACCCGCCGTATAAGTTAAAAAAACATTCTTACCTCAATTATGTCGAAAAGGTTAAAAAGGACCTTGTTTTGAAAACGACGGAATGATTCCTTTATAAACCTCTTATAAAAAGTCAAACAAGGGTATAAATGACTTTAACCCATATTCTTGTAAATAGTAAAAATGTTTTGAAATACATTTCGAAGAAACATGGATGTGGATGATAAAGAGATCCCAGTAGATTATTACGTATAATACAACCTCGGATAATGAAGAGATTGTGAAATAACCCTTACCTTGTACTTTTACTTGGTTGGGGTAGGTTAACCTCCTGTATAATGGTGAAATAGTTGTTATTAAATTATACAAGAATCATATATATTAATATGATATCATATATGATCTTTTAACATTGATTTGTTAATAATATCTTAGAATTATCGTCGTTTCGGGAGTTAACTTACTCATTTTCTTTTATATGTTTTGTTAAATAAGCCATGGTTGTTGTATCTTATTCATATCCAGAATGATATACAGTCCTTAAACATCATTTTTAAATCATCAAATGATAATTATACTTGAATGGATACGATGGAGAATGAATCTCATCGCGTTCGTGGAGACGGTAGTCCGTATGTACGCACGAGCGACAATATCATTCTTTTGATATTAAAATAATATATAAATGGATGGTATATCATATATACAGAATCATTAACATGTTATATTTATTATTTACATGAGTTACACATCATTATTATACCCATCCAAATAATATTATATTGAATAACAATTACACCACGACGTGGAGACGGTAAGCCGTACGTACGCACGTATGGTGACATGTTATTCAAAGGGTGGATAGAATACTGAATATGATTGTACCATATTTATAATAACATCACAGTATATGTGAGATACTGGAGTTATTATTTCAGAATGGTAAGAACAAAGGAAGAAGAAGTGGAAGAAGAAATGAACTTAGAAAAGGGTGGTGAAATCATTACCTCTTCTTCGGATTCTTCCTTTTGATTTGATCAAAAGGGCTCCTTAGGTTGGCTTTCTGATCAAACTAAGGCCTCTAGGTTGTATTGAGGGATGTTGGGAGAGTATTTGGGCAGAGTTTGGCCGAACCAAAAGGCTTTGAAGGTGTGAAGAAATGAGAAGGAGGAGTGCCCTTTTATAAGAGGGGTGAGGGGCACCTTTGGAAAAGCTAGAAATATTAATTTATAATAAATTCATATTCGGTTTCTAAAGGCTCCAAAGTTGACTATTCAAAGGATGAGGTGGGGATAGGTCTAAAACAACTCATCCAGTAGAATTTATACAGGTTTGGGTACTTATATTAACCTTATCTTTAAGTATTAACTCTAAGTTAATTAGTTTCACTTTTACAATGTCTCTTTATATTTTATATATTATGGTTAATAAACATACTATATACATCCAAGAGACCCCCAAGTGGTCCATTAATGATTAACCTATCATGATATAAGTCTCTTGGCCGAACCTTAGATTTTTAGGAATTTAATATCAATTAATAATATAATATTTGTTTTAAGAATTCTTTTATGTCAATTTTGACACTATTCATTAGTTGATTTTTTTGAAACTCATAACAGATTTATTACTTCGAAAAAAGTCAATTAAATCAATCCTAATATATCATATTATCCTAGAAAATTAGTTTAATTCATTAAAAGTTTCATATTATATTTATTTGGGTATTTATAATATCACTTATTTTAATTTTTCACTATTATAGTAATTACTGCATCATCATTGTGTCATAAATAAAATAAATTATTTAATGTCTAAAAATTATAAGTAAATTATCATTATGTAGGAAATCCTTGTAGCTTTCTAATGAATATTTATAATCGAAAATCCAACATGTATAACCCTATGTAAAAATTGTTCTTCTAAAAGATGTAAGCTTATGCCATTTTTATTTTTATTTTAACTTTATTAATATAAAGTGTCCCTACCACATACAAGTGGCTCCAAGGGGTCCCCAAATTGACCCAAGGATGCCCATGGTCGGTTATGTGTCCACCAATAAGGTTAGGACACGTTTTAGGGTAATTTTGTATTATTATAATATTATTTTTTAACCCTTATTTACCGGATTTACCCTTTAACCATGGTAAATAAAATATTTACCACAGTAACTATTCAAAATGTCTAAAAATAAAAGTTACCTATTTACACAATTTGAACATCCTGATTCCAAATATGGAATCCATTTTCCTAAATTCAAAACACAGAAGTGGCAGAAATTAATTTAAAATTAATTCCCGCTGTTAAAACAAAAAGCGTGTTTTTAAGAGATAATAACTATCAAAAGATTGACACTTGTTTATGTTCGGTTTAATTGTAAAATTATGTCCAATGACCAAAATTATATTAAATGGTAAAAATATATTCTAAATATACTTTAAAACCACTCAAATTCATAATTTATCACTAGTAATTAATTTGATTAAAAAAGTTGTTTTTAATTAAAATTTAGTAATTTTCACTATTCATCAAAATATGAAAGTTATCCGAAATGTACCAAAATTTCACCCTAGGCTAAATTCGATATTCCGAATCCAAAAATGAATTCCATTTTCAAATATAAAATATATATAATTTCAAAAAGTAGGTATTACTATTCATAACGGCTAGTTTGATTAGTTATGGTGTGTTAGAACTCGGTGTTGCGTACAACACACGCTATCACATTATTCGAAGGGAAACGTACTGTAGAAGCTTGGGGTGTTACATTCTTAGAGAGTACCCTCACAAATAGCTCAAGGAGTTTTAGATAGTGTACTCCACCATGAAACCCTATAATGTATTTGAGTATCTCACTATGTTTAGGGACTTACCTTTCTCCCTTGATGGTGTAGCCAAAGAATAGATATACTGTCTTCCTTCCATTATTATGGGCCATAATGACCTAATTTTTTTATAGAGATGTTATTATCTGCCTCTCCAACTGCATCAATTATAAAACAAATCTGTGGCATTGGGCAATCACAAGGAGAGACACTTCATGAATATTAGGAAAGATTACAAAGAATCTGTTCACATTTAACCCACCACCAAATTAGTTAATAGTTAATAATTATATAAATCAATGAAATACATGTCTGTATGGTTTTTGTAATGATATATACTACTGCTAGTGGTTCTTTAGTTGATAAATCTCCTTCCACGAGTTGTTAATTAATAGCCATCATGGCTCAAAATTCACTACAATTTGGTACACAATCAATTACACCAAACCAAGGAGTTCATGAGTTATTTAATTCTTCCATAGAACAATAGTTCAACAATAAAATTTATGAAATGAATACACTTATAAGGAAATAGCTCAAGCACATGTTAACTCACACTTTTCTTATTTTCCATGACATTGTGGTATTTGTTCTGATAAAGATTATTTTTTATCAGTTCCCACATCATTAGGATTCATATAGGTATTGTGATGAAATATTCCATGGTCGTCCATTACTATAAAACCCCACCTTCATTCAAGAAACATTTAGGTATCAACAAGGAAATGGTATTCAACATTGTTATCTATCATCATCTCAAAAAACATCCCCCTCACAAATATGAACCAAGCATTGAGGAAATGGTAACGAAAATGGAAACCCAAAACCTCCATTTCCAATAGACCACACAATCAGATATTCAAGACCTATGAAATCAAGTGGGACAATTGGAAGACACCATTAGTGAGATAAAGAGACAAGGTTCTGGAAAACTACCATCCCAACCTGGTGCTACTCCAAATGAAAAAGGCAATGTTTGGGAAACCACACATCATAGTGAAAAAGAGGTTTCTTTTTCCTATGATTTTACCCAACATGTATGTCCTCCTCCTGAAAAATCTATTTCTCTATCGAAAAAAGATTCAAGGGAAGACAAAAAAAGTAAAAAGTGTAAACAAATTATCATTTTGGATACGAAAAAAATCTATTCCTCTTCCTTTCCCATAAAGACTATTTAGACCTAAGAATTTTTTTGATAATGAGATTTTCAATTAAATAATGGATACGTTAAATAATTTAAAATCTATTATTCCTTTATAAAATAAAATTAGATATATCTCTCTTTAAAAAGAATTTCTTAAAGATATTATCACCCATAGACATAAACTAAAGGGGAATGAGAGAGTCAACCTTGTAAGGAATGTACCATCTTTCATAAAATTACTAATGAATACAAAATTCAAGGATCCGAGACCTTAATGATAACTTTCACCATAGGGGAGACCTTATTTTTTATGTAATTATAGATTTGGGTTCTTTGATTAATTTGATGCCTTACTATTTGTACACTTTATTGCAGGTTAGAAGGGATTCAATGAACATGAATTGTCATGCAACATTCCAACTGGGGCACAACACACCCATTTGGAGTGGGAGAGTACATCATCATAAATTTAAAGAATCTCATATTCCCCAATTAATTCTATATTATTAATATATTGGATAACTGAACCCAAGGAAATTACCCTTTCAAATTAGGAATAACATTATTTAAAATGGTAAAGATGATCATCAATGTTCACAATGGTATGATATCCATAGGTTTGGGTGGATAAAAGGAATGTTTTAACATCCTTGAGTTTGTGAAACATCATATTGAAGAGGAATCCACACTTCTTATCTATTTAATTTACATTCCCTAAAATGACACACACACACACACACAATTCCCTTTTTAACCCATATTATGACTCATTTTCTTCTTCTTAAACTTTAGATGATTTGATTTTTGATTCATACTCTCAGTGTTTTCTGGGTTCAAGAAAGTGTAATTTTTTCTTTAACTCTGGAGTGTGTTCATTCTGAGGTACCCATGACCGTTGATATTTTTTGAAAAACTCATTTTTATTGATTCACTATCCTTATAGAATAAAAATGAGCAAATAGATAGTTTCATTGACCACATTTCCCATAAATCCCTCCCTAAATGCCAAAACAACCGGTGTTAGAACTAAAACAACATCCATTTAGTTTAAAATATGCCAATCATGAGGGTATTTACCTATTGCCCATGATTATTTCCAATAAAATATCTCCTACGTAAGAATAAAAATTGATCAACCATTTGAGAGAGTGTAAACTATTAATGGGATGGACATTGGATGATATTACCAAAATTAGAATATCTATTTTTATGCGACATATAATTTTAAATGATAAGACTAAGACTGTAAGGCATGTTCAACTCTGTTTGAATCCTACTCTCCTTGAATTGTTAATATTGGAAGTCAGTAAATTATTTACTGTTGGGATCAGTTTTCTTATATTTAATAGTAAATGGGTTATCCCAATTCAAATTTTTCCTAAAATAAGTAGAAAAACAATAATGTCAAATTGATGGAATGAATTGGTTCCAAAACATGTGCAAATAGATGGAGAGTCTCTCTTAACTATAGTTAGCTGAATCAATCCACGTGAAAGGACTACTTTCTTCTACCTTTCATTGACCAAATTCTAGAAATACACACTGGTAAGTGTCATTATTTTTTCCTTGATGGATATTCTAGTTATTTTCAAATATCTCTAGCCCTTTAGGATCAATAAAATTAGGGATTACCTATTCATTAAGAAAACTTTTAAACACAGGGATTCCTTTTGGTCTTTGTAATTCTCATGGTACATTTTAGTGATGTTTATTGAGCACCTTGATAATTTTATGTATGTTTATAAGAATGATTTCACAGTTTATGGAACCTCCATTGATAACTGTTTATCTCACCTAGGTTTTCCCCTATATCTTTTCACTAAAAAAGATCTCATATTAAATTATGAGAAATTCCATTTCATGGTTGGGCAAAGGATATTTATTAGGAATTTTATTTCAAAAGAGGTATTTAAAGTGGATAAATCTAAAATTGAAATAATTTCATCACTTCTATATCCAAAAATTGTTTCTGTAAGATGAAATATTTCTTAATTCAAGTAGGTTATTACCATAAATTCATTAAAGACTTTAGTAAGATCACACTTCCCTTGTTTCAATTATTGCAAAAGGATTCTGATATTTCTTTGACCAAAATGATGAGGATTCATTCAATTCACTAAAAATGAGTCACACACAACCTACCTTTATCCAACTACCAATATGGAATCTCCCTTTTTATGTTATGTGTGACGCATCTAACTTAGTAGTTTGGGTAGTTTTATCACAAAGGGTTGAGAAGTCTCCTCATTTCGTTGCATATACCTCATATACCCTTGAAACCTAATAAGAAAAATACACAACCACTATAAAATAACTCCTTTATATTGTGTTTTCCATGAAAGAATCTCTTTCTTATCTTATCAGGTCCAAAATCATTATTTTTTCAGATCATGTTACCCTCCGATTTCTCCTAAAGAAAACTAAAGCTATTCCCCACCTCATTATTTGGATGATCCTCCTCCAGGAGTTTGACATTGAGATTCATTATAAGAGAGGAGTGTAATGTTTAGTAGCTAACCACCTTATTTGGATTTCCTGACCATTGAACAACTATGTGGACTCATCCCTCATCATTGATGAATTCTTCCCTCATGAGAACCTTTGTGATGTTGTTGACCTTACCCCTTAGTATGCAGACATTGTGAATTTTATAGAAACATATAGTCCCCCATATATTTTATCTCTTCAATGTCCTTAATACAGAAGAATGATTTATGATGGAACATTTTGGAGAACCCATAATTTTTGAGAAATTTTAGTAACTATATTGTGCATAGGCGTGTCTCTGACAATGAGTTCACCTCATTTTTATCTTTCTACAACATTTTGTCTTGTGGGGTCCACTTTGTATCTCAATATATATTTCTAAAGGTACTCAAATCAGGAAATTATTGGCCAAAATTTTATAGAGATACACATCAAATTTTCAGGTGATGTAATCAATTTCAATTCAAAGGGAATATCTTCAAGAGGAATGAAATGCACCAAAAAACCTAGGTTATTTTTTGAAATCTCCGACACAGATTGAATTAAATTCATTGGGCCTTTTCCATATATACTTGCTTTTTGTACATATTATTGGCTTTGGAATATATATCTATATGGGTGGATTCAATGGGCACCAGGACCAATGACTCTCAAGTGGTTGTTGATTTTGTGTGGTCCTAGTTTTTAAACAGGTTTGGTTAGCCAAGATTCATCATTAGATATTAGGGTTCACATATTTTCAACTGCAATATGAAAACATTTCTTCATAAGTATGGGTTATTCATAAATTCTCCATTGTATATCACCCCCAAACTAATGGGAAAGTACAAATATCAAATCAGAAAATTATCGAATCATGGAAAAAATAGTACAACCAAACAAGAAAGATTGGTGATTACACATGGATGATTCAATTTGGGCATACCATACAAATTATAAAACCCTAATCAGAATTCCATCATATAAGGCTATGTTTGGAAAGTCTTATAAACTCCCAATATAGGTCATGAACCTTGAATATTGGAATGTTAAATAATATAATATGAATCTCCTAGATGAAACTGAGCATATGAATATACATCTTCAAGATGTTGGAAGGAATTAATTTTAATGGATTTGGAAACACATGAATCTATAATGAGAAGACAAAGGATATCAAGGACATGATTATTCGTTAACTGATGTTTTATTTTGTTAATAAAGACCTTATGTACTATTCTATGATAAATATTCACCCATGTAAGATTCATTCCTGATGGTTCGATCCTTATAATATTTACCCTTTTGGTGCAATATAGGTTTTTTAAGAGCATAGTGGCTGAAGTATTATATTCAATGGGATGATACTTAAAAACTTTTATGAGGATTTTTAAAGCATTTAGTGGAGGAAATCCACCTTCAAGAAGAAATATACTAGTGAAGCCCACTGAGTTTTATCCTTCCTTACAACATTATCCTTTATTATAGTGAGGACAATGCACACTCTCGGTGTGGGGAGATAGATACATTTTTGGGTTAGTTTTGAAATTTCATCACCTTATTCTTATTATTTTTTTGGAATGCATGATAATATTTTTACCCTCCCCATTCAAACATTACTTTTGTGCTGGAATTTTAATTTTTGACACCCACTTTACCATGTAAAATTATAACCACTTAATCATGGAAGTCATTGAAAATGGATGAGGAATATACCTATTTCATATTGTTTTAATATTTCAATTTTTTTCAATGATGAAATGTGTATTTTATTATCCATTTAACATTGAGGTGTGAATTTATTTTAAATTTACTGTTTATCGATGATAGAAATGGTTGTATCACTTTAAAACCCTTGATAAGAATAGTACCGTATGTGTGAGTTTTTTCTGATAAAATTATGAGACATTATATATCGACACATATTGTTACCCAACCAAGAAGTGTGAATTTTTCTCACTGAATTAAATGTAAATATATGTTATTTTAATATTTATTAGCTTAATAAAGGATTTTCCCATATGTCTGTTCCTTATCTGATCATTTTTATTACTGTACTTGATTAAACTATGCGTGAGTAACTGTAATTTGACTATTGTACAACCTTAAAAAGAATAAAACAAAAATGAAAGAATTTATATATAAATAAATACACAAAAACATGGGTTGGGTCTTGGGATGTTCAAAAGATACTCTTCCTTGACCTTCTATATTATTATAACTATTAGAATTATTGTTATAAGGAGATTAAACAAGGGTTAAGAGGTGGGTGTGATTTTTTTTACAAGTGAATCTAAAAAAACAAATAAAAAATAATAATATTAAATTATGGGAATGGTGAAATGTAAAAAATATGAGGATATCTAGGTTTGGAGCTTATGGTTTGAATTTTGGGAATTGTAAAGTAAGTACGTCTTGAAATATGATTGCAAAGGATGTATGTCAGTTTCAGTGGATAAAATAATGTAAGAAGAAAATATTTAAAATAACCTATATTTATTGGAATAGAAGTGGAAATAATAGAATGAAATTTTTTTCACATAAACACATGGAGAATTAGTGACATGGTTAAATTCAAAATTATTTTCTCAGATTGGAAACATACATCTCTTAGAATTTTGTTATAATACATCTTTTCTCATGATAATTGAGAATAATTTCTTGGTTTGATTTTTGATTTGATAAAATTACCATCCAATATTGAATAATAAATTAAAACAAAATATTCATTATGTGAGGAATATATCATGAATATTTTTTGGAAATGTGACTTTTCCCATGAGTGACAATGTTTAGGTGTGGGGGTGTGATCACACTACAATTCACAAATCACATTGACCATTAACACTGTGCTAAAATATCTTTGTATCATAAATTAAAATTTTTATAAAAAATTTAAATTCATGTTTGATACAATTATTTATTGTTTTTTACTATTAAAAAGGGAAATTTTACTTTTTTATGATTTCATTGTAGGCGGAGCTGATTTGGAGTGCCCATGATGACGCAGAAAGAAAATGGGAAAAACTTCATTGTATACCACAAACAAATGTCCAATAATTTTTATTCTTTCTGAAATAGATGAATACAAATTGGATAATATTTTTTCTAAGAATCCTAATTTTTTTTGGCTACAACACTTTTAAAGGATCTCAATACCAATTTTTCCATTCAATTATCCTTAAAACCAATAAATCTAGGGAATCAAATCTATAGAAAATGAGGCGTTCAATATTTTAGATATATCTTGAGTTATTACACTCCAAATTATTCAATAAATTCATTAAATATATTAACGAGGTTTGGAAACTTGTATTTCAGTTATTTTAAAAGTGATATAATACATTCTAGTGGCTGAAAACCATGTACCAAGTGGTTTTATGAAATCTTGGGGCTCAAAACCACCTTATACATTTCCTATAAAATGATACATTGGGAACCCCATTTAGAATCTAAAAAAATAGTAAAAAAAAGATTCCATTTGGGATAATCAATGGATTCCTTCCATTATCACTAGAAGTTCTAGAGGCTATAGTAATTTCATCTTAAAAAACATTTTCTATCTCTCCTCTCGAGGAGTTCTAAAATCCTTGTAATCACTAGGGGAAATGTGATGAAAATAATATGATTTTTTAAATACATGAATGGTATTTTTAATTCCAGATTGTTATGTTTTTTAATCCTAATATCATATTATTTAATATATTTATTTAATGGTATGTCATTGTAAACTCATATGATCATGTTTGGGGGTAACCTTTCATGTGATTTTCTCCCACTATTCAACATTTCATCTTAAATAATTTAATTATAGTGTTTATGTGGTTCATATTGGTCAATTGAACTCTTATAAACACTATCAATGCCATAAAAATTTATTTCATGGTGTAAATAATAAATAACATTCAAACTTGGACAATGTATATAGTTCTACATGTGTTTTCTTAGTGATTTCCGATTATAAAGTGGAACACAAATCACCCAATCATTAGTGGTATCTAATGAATAAGTCTATGTTTATGATTAAAACCTTGGAGGTATCCTATTTTAATTTTAGTAATAATATAGTTCTAGGTGTTAAAAACCAAGTATTAAAATATCTAAACCCTATATATTAAATCGATGAATGATTAGAATCATGAGATTTTCCCATGTTTATAACACATAATTAATTCTATTTATTTCTATATTATTTAATCACTCTCCATTTTTTTCAACTTCTTAAATCTTGAAACCCCCATGTTTTACATTACCACATTCAACTTTTATTATATGAAAAAACGTATTTTGGTATCAATGATACAAGGATCATTCAAGAGAAAACCTTGGGTTCCTATTATACTATAAAAAATCTTATAATATTAAACATCTAATTTAACACGGTCGACAATGCGAGCAATAATATAAAAGAAATGATATCTATTTAAAAATATATAATAAAATTTGTCACATAAAACTCCATCTCACATAGTATCCCTTTTAATTCAACATGCATAATTCCACATATATAGTGCACTACTAAATAAAGAAATAAAAAAACAATGGAGGCCGATTTGGCTGAAATCACTAAAAAACTAAAATAAGCATACCAAAACACATGATAAAGCTATCCCATGTGACACATGGCCACTCTCCATAGGAACACTCATGAAGTTACTCTAAAAGTGTTTTGGATCACTATTCCCTAAAATTTTACACTTTATAATCAAAATTAAACCTATAAGAACCACTTGATCTACAGTGACCGAGTTGTGCTTGTAGGGTGTGGGATAAAAATCCTATTAGGGTTTATATGTGGGTCCATGTATTCTAATTTTAAAAGTAGTATTGAAATTATAGTTTGAAATCTATTATTTAAAATATGTTTTATGTAAATAATACTAAAATTAATCCATGGGTTTCCATTAAAACACATTTTTCCTAAAAACAATATATTGAACAGATATACTTGAATAACCATTTTAAATTTTTTTGAAATTTTGAAAAAGTGGTAAAAAACACCTAAAACGGAAATAAATCATCATGTTAAAAATTATCAATATGTATTGAAACAAAATTATATTGTAGCTAACAATACAAAACAAAAGATATTATAAGGAATGATATTTTAATAGTAAAAATGCCAAGTTAAAATGGACTATATAGTCAAGTGAAAATAAAGTAATGTAAGAGTAAAAGATGAACTTGAAATCATTAATTTAAAATAGGCTTAATGGGATAAAAACCCAAGGGCCATAAAGGATAGGGGACCTTGAAATTTTTTTTCCACTAACTAGGGTTATATCTTTAATTTTCGAAAAGGGTATAACGTCACTAGATACTATGGGCCCAAACATTACATTAGTTATATAAGTAATAGTGGAGGAACCTTATCCTGATATATGTTCCCTTACCCATATACCTGAGGTTCCCGTGAGGATTGAAAACATAAAAAACCATTAGTAAAATGTGTTTCATAAAATAGTTAATTAACAGGTTCTTTTATAATAACATAATTCAATACGTATCCACCATTCTTTTTAAAAGGATTCCTCACCATCACATTTCTTTGTCATCATGACACGAATAACACAACAAATTTTTAATGAAACTCTAATAAAAATATTTTCCTTTAAAAAAATACAAAGGGTCCATAAAATTATACATTAGAAATCAATAATAAAATGAAAATTTGAAATTCTTATTGATGTTTCAATCATTTATAAGAGTTATTTTTAAAATTTACCATTTAGAAATCCATTTTTTTAAACATTTTCAAAAACAAAGATAAAATTTAAAACCCAAAAATAATTAATGAAATTATATGAAATCTAATATATATGGGCACAAAAAAATAATATTATACCTTACTATACATATATATGTATATATACATATGAAAAAACACACCAAAAATATATATATACATATATATCAATATTTATAGGAAGTTCAAATAGTACCAATAAAAAAAATTCAATACATTCACCAACATCAAGTGTTTAATAAGATAAACCCACTAAACACCCATAAAAAATAGTAAACCAAGTAAAACAACACCTATATATATCATCACAATCACATATAAGAATCAAGAATCCAAAACACTAATTAAATAATAATAATAAACATGAAGACCCATTTAGGTATTTTATAAAACACAAAGCATATGCCCATTTTTCATAAAACTATAACTAATTAAAGACATTATATAATTTATAGATTTATTTATAAATGAATTAATATATAAAAGAAATAATAAATTTCTTGAAAATATGTTTGGACTTTTCATTATTGTGATATTTATTAAATAAAAGTGAAGGCATTGAGGTGCCTACTATGGACAATTGTTGATGATTTGAAATCTATAATACTAATAAAAAGGAGTCCCAATATTAAATCACACACCACAAAAATTAAATACACAGTGGTTTAGAACCCACAAACCCACCAAGGGTTTTGAAAAAGCACAACACATTAAGGATAAGGATAGAAAAGAAAGAGGAATAGGTGGAAGGAGAAATAGGAGAAGAAGGATACCTAAGGGAACACACATAACAAGAATCACACGAAAAAATGTGGGAATACATTATGGCGACTGATTATATACCTATTATTATGTATTATCTAGGGAATAAATAAATTATCATATTAACATAAACATAAAGAAATTAAAATAAAATCATAAAATAAAACATACCTAAAAAGAAAACTAACTGTGAACACTAATTAGAAGTAACATAGATCATACCAAATAAAAAACCCTTCACACTCTTAATTGATAAATTTTATAATTTTTAATAAGATAATCCCAATTTTATTTATTCAAAATTAATATTTGATAGTTTCCAAACCACTTTCATTTACATAAAATTATGTCCATCAAAACAAATTACCCATAATAATTAATTGATAAATAAATTACCGGTTACCAAATCCCCAAAATAAATTCAAAACTAATTTTCATCATTGAAAAGTATTTTAGAGAATGTATTCACATTTTAGAATCTTAAAAACTTACTAGAAAACCATTTCAGAATTCCCCATGAACCTTTTAAAAGATCTTTTTTACATGGAAATTTTACATCATAAATTTATATTAGAAAACCTCTTAAAAAAATTGAATGTCTCTATTTAAAATAAATTTATCTACATAAATTTCCCTTTTCTAATTTTTATAACAAGAGTTTTCTTTTTAAAAGAAAATTTCCATCATTAGATCCCAATATTAGTTATCAAAACTCCAATCATTATACTTTTTAATCCATCCTTTATATTGTGAAATGTGAACTGAAACCTAATAAATAACATTACACACCACCAAATAAAATTTAAAGGTAGATAGTGGATATGAATGTATTGGATAAATTTTTTAGAGGAATATGTTTCAATATTGAAATATACACTAGAAGTCAAGTCAAACTAGGAACATGAAATCCCCATGGTTTTATAGTTTATGTGAGATCACTGTATGACAAATGGAAAACTACTTTTATTATCCCCTCAAACTCATAAACTCTTTGAAAATATTAAATACCTTAAATGAGAGCCAAAATCTAATACAAAAATGAAAATAAAACCTAAAATAAAAAACCAAATCCTAACATCCCATGGTAACATTGGGTTCATCATGAGTGGTCGAGATCAATAACCAACCCATGAACTACCACATGAGGGATGATGTTCCCATATTCATTCTGTTAGTCTTCTCAACTATAAAGGTAACTTCAAGAACCATTTATATATTTAGAACCTAGTATTTGATTCCATTTTTTCATGAACCATATTGAGATGATCATCCATCGGATCACCCTTGGGCCCTATAATGGGCTAGGTCGGGCATCTGATGGTTAGAACGATCAGGTTGTTTCATGACATTGAAAGCTAATAATAATATCTCAATATAAAAAAACATTATTCTATTATTTAGATAGACCTTTTAATTAATTATGAGAATAATTTTACAGCCAATAAAACAAAAGGTGTTGACTAAAACATTATAAACCATTTTTATTTTTTGATAGACCAAGTAAAATTTATGTTTAGGAAATTAATTCAAAATAAAACTAAAACAATGATTAATAAACAAATAAAAAATTTCTATGATACCCATGAAATATGTATAAGAATAATTGGATTTCGAATAAGTGATATTCCATTTTTTTAACAATGGGATCCATCCTAGTAAAGATTGAAACTTTAGTTGATAATATCACAATTTCATGTACCACTACCCTCAAATAATTTAAACTGATTTTTAGTGGAATTTGTTATCACTAATACAATGTAATATAATATTTTATACAATAAAATCATGGATATCATTCATTTATATCTCATAGTACCTAGTCAAAATAGAAATATGAGTTAGAGGAGAATGATTCCCTTCTTGATATGACATATTCACGTTTCAAACTATTGAAAATATAATAGAAAAATACAAAAACAAGATAAATTGGTCAATATTTTTCTCTAATTAAAATTATTAATTATATACTTTTATAATTACCTTATTAAATCACTTATAGATACCAAAAATATTTCTTAAAACTTAAATGCATTTGAAATATTTTTTGTGGAATTTATATTCCTATTATATGAAGTTCACTATATGGTTTTATTACATAATATTATTTAAAAAGGATCATTAAGTTTATTTTTCTTTAATTTAATACCATAATAAAATAAAAATATTAATAAAATTAAATTAAATTAAGTTAAACATTGATGATAAAACAACTGATTTCCTAAAATCCTCTTTTCTTCCTCCCTTTATTAATATGTTAGAAATTCCCCAGTTTCATCATTTTTTCCTCTTTCATATTTCATAGAGAGGAGTGAATGTAACACCCAAATATTTTAAGGAATATATATTGTTTAAATTAATGTAAATTCTTCGATATCTTGCATTACATACAACACTGAGTCTTAGTGAAATGTGATATACTATTGAAATACTATTATTTTATATAAAAGTTGTCTCATATCCATTTCAATGGTGGGTATGGATGAGCATTAAAAAAACTATGAAAATATATTTTTTAAAAATATATATAAAAATAATAATTTGGTAACAAATTAATTATACATAAAAATAAAAACTAACTGAAAATAAAGTAATTTTTTGATTCTCATAAACTATTTCTTAGGTATACAAATAGAATTTATCATAATAAATTAAATAACTCAATTATGGTGATTTTTTTAATTAATGTTGTATATTATATAATCAATAAAATGTTTTAACATCCATAATATATTTTTTATAAGCATGAGATAATAATAAATCCAATTTTACACATAAAAACTTTTTTTTTCTAAAAATAGAGTTTTTTTAGATTTTGCGCACTTATTTAAAATTATTAATATATTTTCAAATTTTAGAAAATGTATTTGAAAAAATAATTGAAAATTTTAAATCATAATCTAAAAATTATCTAAGATTTTAATTTTTGGAATTTTTTATAATGATTAATTTTTGGAAGATTTGTGAAAAAATACTAGTTTTATTAAGAATTTTCTTTTCATTTAAACCATTTTAAAACTAAAATAATTTTGATATTATTTTAAAAGTAAATTTAGTAAATTTATATTATTATTAAACCAATTTAGTCCATTTTAATCAATCTCATGATGAATTTTGATAAAGATTTTTTTTTAAATTTAAGTGGTCTTTATCTTTGGAAAAACTTTTGTTGCCACCTCTATGGGAATAATTTAAAATTAAATTATAAAAATTATGTGGGATTAATTTGATAAAATTTATTCCATATTTTGAATAATTATAATTAATAATAGAAAATAATTTGAACAAAAGTTTTCACATTAATTAATTGTAATCATAATAAAAATTAATTAACATAGTTAAGGTAAAAACGTGTTCACCTATAGGTTAAACTAAAATAATTAGTGTATAAAATGAACCAATACATGAATAATTAAGGTTCTATAGAAATATTATGATTTTAAGTATTCTAATGTTCAATAATTTTCTATTTTGGTTTCTCGTGGAAAGTGAACAATTTTGGTGTAATTCATTATTTTCTGAAATTATAAGTGTGTCCACTCCCCCACTTATAAAAGGACACCCTTCTCCACTTCTATAAACACTTATATAGAAGTTTGATTCCTAAAATAGTAGAATAAATACGTTTCTTACTTCCTAAAACATGAAATAGGTCCCCTATATTTATCAAAAATATATCCTAAGAATGATTTTATTACTAACCTAAGGAGGTTGAAAAACGAAGAGGTATCATTCTTAATAGAATATTATTTATTTACTTTTTCTTCTAAATCCTTAAAATATTATCAAAGTAGAATTTTATAATAACATAAATATATAAAATACACTTATATGTTTTTATTTTAATTTTATGAGCTACATATACCTCTTATTCCATAAAGTGGGAAATAAATCTCTCAATTGTGTATATAATGGACTACCATCTCGTGAATTGATGTAATTAATTTTCTAACCAATCCTATAATGATAATTTATAATAATAAATTTAATATATATATATATGATATTCATAGAATAAATATACCCCTAAAATTGTAATATTACAACTACTTTCTTGCCTCCCAACCCATTAGAAAACAATAATGTCGCTCGTGGGTACGTCATGCTCCCACCTTGGAAACCGACGTGATAAGTTTTTATTTTAAAATTAAATAGATATTAATAAGGATATATTATATCTTATATGTGGAATAATTATTATTATTTAATTATAATATCACATATACCTTTTTTTACTTTCTATTTTTTTGGGAATATGAGAACATTCCTTGTGTGTACGATGAACTATTTCCTCACAAAGAAATGTGATTCGTTATTCACATATCATTTATATAGAAGTTAATTTGAATATTTTTAATGAAATTATGAGATATATATGACCAAAATAATTTTCTAGAAATGTAATATCTTATTTACATATGTTTCATTTCATACATCAAGAAATTGGAAGCAACGTTCATGCGTACATAAGAACTACCGTCACCAGGAATGATGTAATTCATTTTCTATATAAAACATTATTTTATTTACATAAATACATATTTAATGAATATATAATATATTTATATCATGGTAAAAACTATCCTGATTATTTAACCCTAATCAATCTAAAAGGTAAAAAATACCAAATCAAAAATATACATGAAAAACAATGAATTTATTACCTGGAATGTGATTTTAATAACGAATTGTTAATAAAATGGCAATAAAATGTTGTAAGTATATAATTTATTTCATGATAAATATGATTATGAATCTTTAATATATTTAAAATAAACTCATATTTATTATATAAAATATTATAACATGTACCAAATATGTTAAGACTTAAGGTAATGAATTTTTAATTAACTTTTATTTCTATGGGTCACATACATTATACACAAATATTTCTTTTGGAAGGTGTATATACTAAAAATTAATGTATTTTATGATCATGATAAATATAATTATGGGTTATAAAAATCCATATAATTATATTTCATTCATGGTTATTATTATTCAAATGATATCATAGTGGCAGTGGTTTAATGTTACAATCTCAATGTTTAATGAGATTACTTATGATAAGATTTTAAAGATGATATATTAATATATACACATAAAATAAGTTCATTTATTTTATTCTACACTAGTTATTTCATTAAAATACATGTTTCCTTTAATTTTATTGTCTTAAAAGATTATAGATACTAAAATAAAATTTTTTGGATAATTTTCTTTATTTCTCTCATCATTCAAAACCCCGTTTTATTCCATATTTAAAAAATTGTTATAAAGAATGTTTTGAATATTATAAAATTATTTTTAATTAACTTTTACATATTTTTCAATTTTTACAAAATGGTCCTAAAAGAACCATAATGTCGTTATGTAAACAAGGCCATTTTATCATTTTCTATAATGTGAAATGAAAATTTCTTTAACATGTATGACATGAATAAAATTTTATGGCTACATGACCAGAAAATAATTTAAATATTATTTTACATATTTCCAATTTTAATTTTATGGAAAATATTTTTGAGTATGTTTTGTAAAATTTTAGTTTTAAAAAGTGATTTTCAAAGTGGAAAGGATATTTACCAACAGAAATGCTTGGAGTGATCTTTAAGAATTATTTTCCACATAATATGAAAAAAATTTATGTTTCTTATGATTTAATAGGGATATGATCCAATTGTACCATCCTAATTTTTTATTAACAGTTTATGAGTATTATATAGAAATTTTTATGAAACTCATATATTTTCCATCAGTTATGATATTATGAATTGAAGAGATGAGTATGATACCAAATTAATTTCTATGGGTTATTCTATCATTTAATGTTTACGAGACCATTTTATTTTCATGGTTTTAATATTATTACATTTTTATTATATTGTGGAATACCTTTATGTGGTTTTAATTTTGTGATGGCTGTTATATTATAATGAAGGGTGTTGGTAATACTATAACCATGTATGATGGTATCATTTTAACCAAGGATGGATGACACAAATAAATTTATAAAATTAAATATAAAAAACATTTTATCTCATGAGATAACATTGAGAAATAATTCATTGAGCTTGATACACAATTTGAAGTATGCCAATGAGCTTGATCCATAATGGGAAACACGCCGATTTGCTTAATTCAAAATAGGAAATAGGTGATGTGGCATGATCCACTATGTTTTATGGTCTTGGTTGTTCACCTTAAAAAATAAAATAGTTTTTATACCTATGTTGTTGCCACAATTTTCTGACACGATCTTATGGTTCATGAATTATGGTGATTAAAAAACATATGAATCATTTATTTTATAATGATAAAACATTTTCCCATGAATCATGTTTATGATCTATAATAGGCTAGGTATGAACTTTGTAATTTATGTTCATGATATTATACAATATAGGTATCTTATTCTTTAATATAACCATAGAATTTTATATACCATGTTTACTCTTACCTAGCATCTAATCTCACCTTTTTTTATGTTTCCCATCCATAGGTTATGTTGAATAGTTTTAATTATGGTATGTTTATGAAGAGAAAAACTGGGAATACATTTATGATATATGTTGAAGATATTTAATTAAATAAGAATATTATGCATATAGGATGTAAAGAAACCTAACCATTGTGTTCCTTTAGTGTGTATTTTTTAAATGTCATGAATACTAATTTTAAATGATTTTATATTTATATATCAAAACCCTAGGTCACTATTATTTGTGTCATGTAAAAGGATTATTTAACCATTATAAACTAGGATGAAAAATCTTTAGTGTGAATCCAAGTGACAAGAATTTGTATATGACAATATCCTAATGTTTTGGTAAGGAATATATTATGTGGTTTTCCTAGAAATACATCACCTTATAAATCATTCAACTAGATATAATTTTGGAAAAGATTCATCTAGGGTAAATAACACTAAAAATATTTTTTTTTAGTATATCTTGGACACCATTATAGTGTTTGGTGAGTATGCCCTTGTGACACACATAGTTTGATAATCTAAGATATATGATTTTGTTAAATAAAATTTTCATAAAAACCAATTTTTAAGGATATTAATTTATGATAATAATTGATTACCTAGGACAAAACTAAGGTTTTATAGATTTAAATGAATGTGTCAGTATTTTGACAATATATAAATGATTTTTCCGGAATAGGGGTTTTCCCATTATGCTTATAGTTTCTCAATCTATTATTTTTTATTCAATGGATAGAACATGAAGGAGTCATGTGAATACTAAATTAAATGGATAATTAATTAACTAGCCTCCTGATAAACCAAAAATATGGGATATAGAATATAAAATATATATTCTATTCTCACATAAGTTTGTAAAACTATGAATCACATTGAACTGTCAGAAAATAAAAGAATGGAAGAAAATTTTGTTGAATCCTTAATGATAAAACATCCACCTTCTTTTTTTGGGTGTGCTGATCTATTAGTCATTGAGAAATGGATCGGTATTGGTGAAAATATATTTTATGTTCTCTAGTTTTCAGATCTTGAAAAAGTAATTTTGTCAATATAATGTTTTTAAGACCATTAAAATCAATTGTGTAACCATATTAAAAACACATGTGAAGATAAAGAAATTAAATATGTTGAATTGGATGAGAAGACTCTATTTAATGAAATTAATGAAGAGAGGGAGGGCTAAAAAATATATCAACACACAGACCAATGAATAAAATTAAAATAGTGATGTCATAATAAAAATTTATGTACTAATCTAATGGATAATGGGGATTATGAGACACTATAACCTATAAATAATATGGGAAAATAGAAAGATTATAAAATCACAACAGTTTATGTAAATCCATGAAAATGGGAACTCTATTATGGGGAATTTCATGTTGTATTTTTTATAAAGTAGCTCTATGAAAATAAGGATATATATATATTTTTTGGAATTTTATGTGATTATGAGCATTGAGTATGTACCTATATATAGATTTTGGAAAAATAAAATCAGATTTGATTTTTAGAATCATTATATGACCATCTATCGTTGTAGGGACGAACCCAGACTTCCAATTGACGTGTTTAATATAATATAGGATATTTTATAAGGAATAAAATTTGATGTATATTTTGGAAGAATATATGGTTCTATTGTAATTTTATTGGATGTGGTTTGAATTTATAAATTTTTGTAATAGAAGTTATTATTTTATAGTTGATAATTGAAGGGAATGAGATCAATTCCTTCAAAAATTTGGGATTCAATTTTGTTCATAAATATTTTAGAGGATCCATAATGATAACTATTTATATAATGGATTAATTAATTTTTTTTGTTATTATATAAATTTTGACAAATATTTTGGGTTTGATTATTATTTATAGGTAGAATGAATAAGTTATGGATATTATTATTTTTTTAGTGCTTTTGGAATTAAAATAATCACCATGAATATTCATTTCATGTTGTAAGTGATGATGTTGAAATTTATTGAAGAAAAAATAATGGATGAAATATTTTTATGATATAATGAAATTTTGAGCCCTATATATTTGGGTTCCTTTTAAATTATCAATTGTTTTGTGGAAGTACCTTATCATTTAAAGTTTTAAATAAATATCTCTCCAGTTTATGACATGTTCTATGTATCTCTCTTGAGGACATACATACTAGATCCTTCACGTGTAATGAACATAGAGGTTATACAATTTAAGATTGATCATTCTCATGCAGAAAAATCTATAGATATTCATTATTTTAGAGATAAAGTGCTTGAAACCAAGACAACTCACCTGGTTAATCTTTAGTTTTGAAGTCATAAAATTGAATAAACTTTGTGGGAACCTGAGGGTGTGATGAGGAAAAAGTATCCTCAAATTTTTATAGCATATTAATGGAATTTATAGGGATAAATTTATTTTATGGTGGGTAGAACAAAACCCATATATATTAGAGGGTTTGTTTCAAATAAATTTAATTTCATTGATAGAGTTTTTTTATAGGAAACCATAATTTCTAAATGAAACAGAACATTCTATTAAAATATATTTATTTTATAATATAGTTATTTCCTAACTGTTATATTCAAAGGTATGAATATTATTAACTAAATTATAAAAATATATGATTTACACAAGTATATAAAATGAATTATTTGGATACTAATTAATTATAAATTAATATAAAAATAACTCAAAAATAAATGAATTTGTTTTTGAAAAACAATTTTTCATTCGCACAAACATGTTCTATATAAATAATTTAAATAAATAAATTTTTGTGTGTGATTTAATATAAATTATTTATTAAATAATTTTTATAAAATTTATATTTTATGTTTTTTAGGAATGAGATAATAATATATCCAATTTTATTCTTAAAAAACTAATTTTTTCGAAAATACATTTATGTTAAATTTTTCACAGTTATTTAAAATTAATTTTTTTCTAAATTTATAAATTATATTTGAAAAAATTACCTTCATTTTTAAAATCATATTGTAAAAATTATCTTTTATTGAATTAATTGTGATTTTTTAAAATGTTTAATTTTTAGATGAATAGTTAAAATATTGGTTTTTATTAACGATTTTCTTATCGTTAAAATCATTTAAAGACATAAAATTGTTTTTAGAGGGTTTTAAAAAATATATTAGTTAAATTATATTATTATTAATATAATATATGATATTTAAATCAATATCGTGTTTAATTTTGATATAATATTTTTTATACTTATGAGAACATTTTATTTAGAAAACTATTTTTTAACCTCATATATGAGTTTAATATTAAATTAAATTTAGCAACTTATGTGTGTTAAAATTTTTAAAATAGATTCCATATTTTAAATTATAAATATTAATATTTTCAAATGAGGTTAACTTATTTTTTTCCCATAATTAATAAAAAAATAAAAAATTAATTATTGTGGTTAATATGAAAATTGGTTTACTGAGGGGTTTAACTATAATGATATGGGTAGAAAATGAAATAATACATTTATAATTACTATTTTGTTGAAATATTTATACATTATATTTCATAAGGTTCTGTAATTACCCACATTGGTGGATCATTTCATGTGAAAAACGTGGGTGTAATTCATTCTTTTCAAAAATCTCTAGTGTATTGTCTTCCCCACATAGAAAATCCAACCCCAAATCCACTCATATAATAACATAAAAATCCCATTGGTTCATCCAATAAATACCAAAATACCATACTTACCTCCCTACCCTTGACCTGGATCCCATTTTTTTCATAAATGCATCATAAGAAGGATTTTAGTGCTAAACTAAGGAGGTTTTCAGAAGAAGATGTAATGTTCTTAGACAAGAGTTTCTATTTTATTTTTTACACATTATTATAATATTTGTAAATAATTATGAAATAGTAATATAAATATATACCATAAAATTATATATTAATATGTTAATGTAAAGAATTTCATTAATCTCCTTTTCCATAATGTGGGAAATGAAACTCTCAATCATGTGTGCGATAAACTATCGCCTTGAGAACTTAGGTCATCACGTTTCCTTAAGAACATATCATAGATTGATATAATGATGAATTTAAATTATATATAAATGTTATTTATGACACAAATATAACTCGGTAATTATAATATCCAATCTACCTTCTTACCTCCCAACCCATTGGAAAACAGTAACATTGCTCGTGCGTTTGGAAGAATACAACTTCACAAACAGATGTGATATGTTTCTAATTTATTTTTTACTTTTATGGTAATAATGAAATATTAAATTAATTTTTATGTTATTCAGAACATAAATATACTTTTTAAATTATAATACCACATTTAACCTTTTTACTTTACATTCCTTGGGAATATAGTAACATCGCTCGTGTGTAAGGAGGACTACTACCTCACGAAGCGATGTGATTTTCTATACACATATTTTTTACATGAAAGGTAATAAGGATTTTTTAATGAAGAATAATATATATATATAACATAAAAATTATTATGTAAATGTAATATATTATTTACATTTTATTCATTTCATAAATTGAGAAAATGGAAATAGTGTCCATGCGTACATACGATATACCATCTTCATGTATAGTGTAATTCATTTTCAAGGCCTAACATCCATGAAAATATATAATATTAATATCATGTTTGAAATTATATGTATAATATAACCATGATCAGAGTAAAAAAAATATCAAACCAAAACATACATTAAAAACAAAGCAATTATTAACAAAAAAGTGATTTTAACAAGGAATTGTAAATAAACGGGTAATAAAATGTAATATGTAAATAATATATGACATGATAAATATTATTATGGTCATAATTATATGATTTATTAGGGAATTTGAGTCATATAAAAAGGGATTTTGTCTCAATTTTATTTTTATGGGACACATGGATTATACACCACTTGTTTCTTTTTGGTGTATATACTAACAATGAATGTATTTTAAAATCATTATATTGATAATTATTTTATATTAATATATATAATGATATTTATTTAAAGTATAATTTTATTTGAAATATAATAATGTGTTATTTTTTTGATGTTAATTATCATTATTTAAAGATATTGTTTGTGATATGCTTACAACGAGGAGACCTTATGATCTACCTCTCAATAAACTCAAATATTTTGTAGTCATTTGGATATTTTTATAAAATAAATGTTTTCATTTAATTTTACACTATTAAATAATTAAATATACCAAAATGATGTTTTAATAAAATTTCCTTCCATTTCTCTATTCAGTTGAAAACCCTTTTTCTTAGATATCCATGTTTTCTAAATATGATTTTGATAAAGTTATTAATATTATCCAAGGATTATTTAAATAATTTATTCCCCATTTATGTTTTTTAAAACTCTTTAAATGGAATATTCAAATCATTTTTCAAACTAGGACCCTTTGTATTTTTTTAATATGTGAATGTAATATTCATTTCAACATGTATGACATGAATAGACTTTTCCACCATCATGATTGATCATTGATTTGAAGATTAATTTAAAACATTCAATGTTAAATTTTAAAGAGAAGTATATAGAATTTTTTTGTTGTTGTTTTATTTTAAAAACGTTATTTTCAAAATTAATAGGCTTATTTTCATCATGAAAAGTTCTAGGATATATTTCAAAATCATTTTCTATATAGGATGACATCCTATGATGTTACATATCCTTTACTTGGGATATAATCCAATTTTACCTTCCTTATTTTTTACATGATGATTTAATATTATGATTAAGATATGTTTTTGAAACCCATTGTTTTTCGACAAGTTATTATATGATTAATTGATGAGAATTTTACGAGACCCATTTCCATTAAATGGGTCTTACAATGATGCAATGTTTATGAGACCCTTTTATATTTATAGGTTATGATATGATGTGTATCTTTTGATATTGTGACACAATTATGAATTGTTTAATTATGTTTTTTTGGTTTCATTATAACCAAATATTGTGGTAACATTATAACCAAGGATGGTGGTCACATTATTACCAATGATGGGTGGTACTTATATCTTCTTCAAATGAATTGTGTAATTCTTTATAGCTCATTATACAAAAATGAGAAAAATTCGATGGGATTGATCCGTAATAAGTAAGAGGATGACGAGATTCATCCACAATAGGAAAGATGTCGACGAGGTTGATCAATTTTGAGAAACATTTGATAAGGCCTGGTCCACAATGTTTGATGGACTTGGTTGTTATCCTTGACAAATGAAATGGTTTATACACTAATATTGGTGCCAGATATTTATGAAATGTAATTATGGTTAATGAATTATGATTATTGCACACTCTTATAGATCACGTCTTTTATAACGATAATTCTTTATTATATGACCCATGTCCATGATCTATGAAATGTTGGGTATGAAATTTATAATTTATATTCATAATATTATAACCTTATACTCATATTATGCTTTCATATGATCATATAATTATATCTCCCTTGTTTACCATTACTGTGCATATGAGATCCTCCATTCTTATGTTTCCTTTCTTCAGTTTATAAAGAATGGTTTTATATCTAATATGTTTATGAAGGGTAAAAATGGGGAAGATATTTAGTGTTGATGTAATGTCCTGGACCTCTCTGGTCCATTCCTTTGTGAAAATGTGGGGCTAGAGGTGTTTCGAGAAATCAAGGTGACTTGGAGGCACGTTTGGGTGGTTTTTTAAGAAAACTGGAAGTCATGTAGCTTTTGAACGGTTGGCGCATGGTTTCTTAAACTGTGCGGCCAAGCCATGCGTAACTAGACTTGATGGCAGTAGAGACCGCACGGGAGGTTCATGGTTTGTCTAAACCATGCCGACAAACCGTGCGAGCTGAGTGGCTAAGGCAATGGTGACCTCACAGTTAGTGCACGGTTTGTCTAACCGTGGGACTAAGTCGTACGTGCACTTAAAGTTAGATCCTAAATTTTAGGATCTTGACCGTTTATCCATTATCTTGATCGTTTAATCCCCTAATCGGCCACAACTCAGGATTGACCTACCTTAGAGGAAGAAGAACCTCTCCCAAGCGTTTTATAGGAAATCTGGAGGCTTCTCTTCGCAAATCAAAGCCGGTTCCTCAAGGTATGTGATCGGTCTTGTTGGGTTCTTAGATCTTCTCAGATCTGCTCCTTCTCTTCCCTCGGTATCTTATATCTATGCCCATTTTGGTTAGATCTAAGTGTGTGGATGTCATTTTTTATGATTCTTGGTCTTGATCTTTCTAGGAGGAGAGATCTAAGGAGGGGTTTCAGAGAATCGACTCGGGTTTCTTTAGCGTTCTTTGACCATTGTGGTTTCCATCAAAAACCATTGATGTAGGGATTTTACCTTCATCTCTCTAATTTGTGCATCATGTGGGATGGGTGTCCTCTTGATTTTATGAGACATAGTGGAACTATTTTAACGAAGATAATAACTGGCTTCAAGAACGGGGATGGGGAAAGTTGTTATATTTATCATTGTTATCCTCTTGTTATGTTGTGAATTGAATAGGCTTATGCCTACTGAAAATCATGGTCGTTGGGGGCATTTTCTTGCACAATTAAATGTTTCCCTATCTTTCTAGACTGTTTTTTGGATGAAAACTTTGTGGAATACGAGAATTGGTTAATCATGTAAAGTTGGCTAATTAAATGAATATATGGGACCCTTGTGTGATCACCCTGGTTGAACCGAATGGAATAATAAAAATGTGGGTGTTGGTTTGGATATGTGGTGTGTGGAAAAAGGGGATGAATCCTGGGTTATTATTAATAGGATGGGCAGCGGGGCTGTGATAAATGACATTAAAGGGGCAACGATGTGGCACGAGCCTTGTTTTGTGATACAGATGTGTAGATGTAGTTATAGTGGCAGCATGGATGCAGTAATGAGTTGTGAGGTTAAAAGAAAGTGGGAAGTTGATAAATGTATTGTGGGGAATGATGATGAATTAAAAACGGGAACAATCAATGGGGATTGATTGATGATAAAAATGTTGTTTTTCTGTTGCTGGTGTTCTATTTAACATGATTTATGTTTGAAAGGGTTTTATTCTACGAAACACTTGATTTGGTTTGATAATTTCTTAGTAGTTAAGGAACTAATAAAATAATACTGTTGAAAGTTGAAAACCTAAATGGGGATGGGTTTGTTTGTTGTATGCATGCTTCGTAGTAGCAGTGTCAGGGCACGTGCTCAGTTTTTCTATTTCGAAGCCATAGGTTGGGCTATGTGTTTGGTATAAATATATGTATTTGTATCTTTGGGTTTTGTCTCACCCCACCCATGTTGAGAACCTAGTGTTGAACACTCCCATTTTATGGGAGAGGTTGTTTTTCCCCTTAGTTAATAGCTCCTTCCTACTCCTTCTTCCATAGGCTATGATGGCTTGAGGTGACCTTACACGCAAGAATCTTTGGGTAGGTTTCGATAGGTTGTGATGGCTTGAGAAAACCTTACACCCAAGACTCTTCGGGTAGGTTTTTATTGGTGTAATTCTTAGCCCATGAATCTTCGGGATGAAGCCTAGGTGTGTGCGGGTAGGATTTGTGGTTTGTGAGGCCCAAATGTGTGCGGGCGGGATATGTGGTTTGTGAGGACCAGGTGTGTGCGGGCGGGATATGTGGTTTGTGAGGCCCAGGTGTGTGCGGGAAGGAAGAGTGTGGTAGCGTCAGGATGTTCGCCGTTAGGAAGAGTAGCTAACTAGTGGGGGAAAATGATACGGGGTACCCACTACTCTTATTCTTATATACTACTACCTATTTTTTGTGTTTTGGTGAGTGTGGATGATGAGGTTGGGTGGATATAATTCCTTGCTAGATTATGGTTCTTTTGTTGTTCTCACGAATCATTAGGATGTCTCCCCACCTGTACACGTGAACTTTAGGTTTCCTTACAGATTATACTTGTATGCTCACCCTATGTTTTCTTTCAGGTTTCCAGGAGGAATACCAGGTCCATATGGGACCCTACTTTTTGAGACAGTTGGAGTTGTTGCAATTTGTTGTACTCTTGTTTCTTTTGGTATTGTACTTTTGAGTTTTCTTGTACTTGTACTTGTTTCAGAATTTATTTAAACATGAATGTGGCATTGGTTTGGGTTTATTTTCATTTACCTGTTCCTTTTTCTTTTGGTGCTTGACTCTTCATATTTTCTGATTCTAAATAATAAAAAGGGTAATGCCTCCCATATTTTTGAAAACCCATACCCTTGGTGCCAGTCGCCACTCTAGGGCCTACTAGAGGCGGGAGTCGGGGGTCATTATCTCCCTTTCACCATTGCCCGCTCAGGAGGGGCATCTTTGGTGGGAGGGGGTCATGACAGAATGGTATCAGAGGTGATGGTTGAGAGATAGGATGGAGTATGGAGTTAGTCACAATGAGGATTGCATGGGATGGTAGGGAAACAATGTTAGGTGATCTTGGTGCGTGACATAGGCCAGGGAATACTGGCTAGGACACATGATTTTAGGGCCCCCCGTGATCCGATGCAAGGACTCTGAGCCTACCGAATGACCAAGTGAGACTACATTGAATGCAGGGTAGAGACCCTAGGGAAGGTACATGCATCATCATGTTTGTGTTTTACATGATTTGGGGTGTTCTGGTAACGAAATTGAAATAATGTGATAAAATGAAACCTTGAGAAATTTCCTTACTACTTGGTCTTAGGCGATCTTTGTTTACCGTACAACTATGGCACCTGAACATCGTCCCTGGGTGACTCAGACAGTCGAGGGCCAGCAGATTCAGGCGGTCGATCAGTTGAGTATTGACAGAGAGGAGGAAGATGATCAGTTGAATAAGACTCTCCGTTCTTTCCAGCGACAAACCCTCAAGAAGTAAGAGGGTAGTACTTCAGATATGGAGATGGAGGGGTGGCTTGAGGAGCAAGGGATTGCTTTTACTTTGATCCGTGCTCCGAGGGTGTACTTTGTTTCTCTAGATGTCAGTCAGCTGAGAGGTACGGTGCGTCAGTGGTGGACGCTCTACCTCGAGGAGAGGTCAGAGGAAGAGGTTCAGTGGGATGAATTTGAGAAGGAGTTCTCAGAGTAATTCCTTTCTTCCATGATCAAGGCAGAGAAGCAGCAGGAGTTACACTCCCTCCAGAAGGGGAGTATGACAGTACGAGAATTGGGGATCAAGTTCAAGGATCTCCTATGCTTTGCTCCAGATCTATTTCTGGATGAGGAGTCTCGGGCGAGACATTTGGAGGAGCCTCTTCTTCCTTCTCTCCAGTATGTTGTTACCCCATGCACACTTACGACGTAATTGGCAGTACAGAAGAAGTCAGAGGTTGTATAGAGGATGTACTCATAGGGAGGTTCACCACGAGAGGGGATCCAGCTGGGTTCGTTGAAGGGGAAGATAGTCAGCAGCAGGTCTCCTGTGACATGACCTTCCAGATTCAGGCTAGTAGGGAGCAGGCCCCATCCATTTTTGTTCAGACATTCGGGTCCTTGTCCCTTTTACACGAGCCCAGGGCCGAAGTGTTTCTCTTGTGGAGGTTTCAGGCACATTCAGATTCGGTGCCCGACTCGAGCTCAGTACGGTGGAGGTGGGAAAGTTCAGCGCCCGCCTCAGCAGCACCAGTTGCCGGCGAGGCCCTTCCAGCAGCAGCAAGACCTTTCTCCTCTGAGGGCAGTATTTGCAAGAGGAGGCTGACCTCAGGGCGCTCCTCAGGGACCTCGACCAGGGCGTGGTCGGGGAGGTGGTCGATATCAGATAGGTAGAGGAGTTGGGTGTGGGCAGTTGCACGCAACAGAGTTGGCAGCTCCAGCAGGACCAGAGGTGTGGTGAGGAATGATTTGTTTTTTCAGAACTCTCGTTTCTGCTTTGTTCGATTCGGGAGCTTCACACTCATTTTTTTCACCCAGTCTAGCCCATGCTTTGTGTCTTGATGTAGAGAGACTTTATGTACCCCTGGTACTGAGTACACCAATTGGAGGTTAGTCCAACGTATCTTCTGTTTTCCGGTGATGTTTGATGTTGTTGGGACCACATCGATCTAGTGGGAATCTTCTTTTTCTATATATGCAGCCATACGATGCCTTCCTAGGCATCGACTGGTTGTTTTCTATTAGTTCCATTATCTACTGCTTCTGAAGAAGAGTCGTGTTCTCTGACGTGGATGGGAAGCGTGTAGTTTTTTTTTGGCGAGAGGAGCTATCAGGTGGGAAGACGACATGTGAAGCCTCTCCTTTCCTTGTTTGGAGGGTTATCAGTGGTTTCAGATGATACAGATATGATGGACGTCCCAGAGGTTGTTGGGGATTTCCTCGATGTTTTTCCCAAGGAGTTTGTGATTCTACCCCCCAATGTGACATTGATTTCGGGATAGACTTATAGCCTGGTGCCCGTCTGATTTTGATGGCCCCTTATCGGATGTCACCTTCAGAGTTGCGGGTGTTTCAAATTCATATTGACGATCTGATGGAGAAGGGTTTTGTTCGACCCAGCGTGTCACCATGGGGTGCTTTAGTTTTACTCTTGAAGAAGGTAGATGGTGGTCTCAGGCTATGCATAGACTACCAAAGACTGAATAAGGTAACAGTCAAGAACCGTTACCCCCTTTCAAGGATATATGATCTCTTCGACCAGCCGAGGGGAGAGGATTGGTTTTCTAAGATTGATCTACGATTTGGATATAATCAGCTCAGGGTAAAGGACAGTGACATCTCGAAGATGGATTTCAGGTGCAGGTATGGGCACTTCGAGTATATAGTGATTCCGTTTGGAGTTACGAATGCACCAGCTGTGTTCATGGGACTTATGAACTTTTTCTTCTGAGAGTGTCTAGACCGGTTCGTCGTTGTGTTTATCAATGAGATCCTGATCTACTCAAGATCAGAGGAGGAGAACTTTGAGCATCTCAGGTCAGTCTTGGGAGTCCTTTGACACCACCAGATTTATGGGACATTGTCAAAGTGTAAGTTCATGACGCAATAAGTATACTTCCTTGGGCATGTGGTGTCTCATCATGGAGTTTCAGTGGACCCATCGAAGGTGGAGATAGTTTTTTCTTAGGCAGCACCCAAGAGAGTGGCAGAAGTTCATAGTTTCATGGGGTTGGCATTTTAATATCAAAGATTTGTTTCAAACTTCTCTCAAGTTGCTGCTCTATTAACAGCTTTAACTGGGAAGAAACATGTCTTCCTATAGAGAGAGAAGTGCTAGAAAAATTTCTACTACCTGAAGGAGAAGTTGGTCAGCGCTCTAGTACTCAGGTTTCTAGAGGAAGGGTTGTTGTATGAGGTGTTTTGTGATGCTTTTGGCCATGGTTTGGGGTGCATGCTGATGCAGAAGAAGGGTGTGATCTTTTATGGGTCTAGGCAGTTGCACCCTCATGAGCGTAACTATGCCACCCATGACCTAGAGCTTACAACAGTACTATACGCACTAAAGTTGTGGAGACATTACCTCTTTGCGGAGCGCTTTCTGGTCTACTCAGATCACAATACATTGCGTTATATCTTCTCCCAGCGTGACTAGAACTTACGGCAGTGGATATGGGTCGAGTTTCTCCAAGACTATTAGTTCGAGATCTATTACACTGAAGCTAACAACAATGTTGTGGCTTATGCCCTAAGCAGGAAGTCGCATAAGGAAGCGGTTCGGGAATCAGCTAATTCATGGAAGGTGATGGTAGAGTTGGCTGCTTTGCACTTGGATGCAAGAGTAGAGGGTGTTATAGGCTGTTTGTTTCAGATGGCGGTTCAGTCCACCTTGTTGCAGTAGGTGGAAGAGTCTCAGTGGAGAGACTCCAAGGTGGAAGTAATGTGGGATCGTGTCGATCAGGGGAATGCCCCGGAAGGATGGTCAGAGGACAATCAACATCCGATGATTTTCCATGGAAGGTTGTTTGTTCCGGAGGCGATGCGTGAGGGAGTTCTCTGTGAGTTCCATACCTCAGCCTTGGTGGTGCATTTGGGAGTTTCAAAAATGTACCGAGGCTTGAGGGAACAGTTTTGGTGGCCCGAAGTGAAACGGGAAGTGGCGGAGTTTGTGGCTAAGTGCCTAGTGTGTTAGCAAGTAAAGTATGCACACTGTGTTCCCAATGGTTTTTTGCATCCTTTAGATTTCCCCGAGTGTAAATGGGATGACATCTCAATTGAATCTGTCACAGGACTGCCCAAAGCTCAGGGTGGTTAGGATGCTATTTGGGTAGTGGTGGATCTGCTGATGAAATCAGCTCACTTCTTATCAATTAAGGAGTCGGGCCCAGTGAGTACCTTAACACAGAGGTATGTAGATGAGGTGGTGCGTTTGCATGGAGTTTCGAAGACTATCATCTTAGATCGGGATAATCGGTTTTCCTCATGAGTCTGGAGGGGGTTACAACATGCTTTTGGCACCCAGCTATTCCTTAACACTTCTTTCCTCCCCCAGACCGATGGGCAGACAGAGCAGACTATCCAGAAGTTGGAGGACATGCTACGAGCATGCGTTCTGGATTTCAGAGGATCATGGGTCTGACACATGCCTTTAGTAGAGTTTTCCTATAAAAACAAATTCCACTCTACTATTGGCATGGCACCGTTTGAGGCTTTGTATGGAAGACCATGTCGTTCACCCATTTTCTGCGCATAGGTTGATGAGACAGGTTCTCTTGGACCGGAGGTAGTACAGAGCCCCACAGAGAAAGTTCAGCTTATGCGTGAAAGGATGAAAGCCGCTCAGGACCAACAGAAGACTTATGAGGATCGTTGGGGGAGGCCCTTAGAGTTCGAGGTGGGAGATCATGTGTTCTTGAAGGTTTCCCCTCGATAGAGGAAACATATGTTTTGGGAGGGGAGTAATCTCTCCCCTAGGTTTATCGAACCTTTCGAGGTGATGAGGTGAGTCGGAGAGGTGGCATATCAGCTGCCCCTGCCACCTTAGTTGGAGAAGGTTCCTGACGTCTTCCACGTCTCCAAGCTTCATCGGTACATACACGACGACACTCACGTTATCGACTGTGGAGAGCTAGATATGGGAGACAACGTGACCTTCGAGGAACGACCAGTAATAATTGAGTATCGTGAAGATAAGGTGTTCCGTGGACAAACCATCTCCTTGGTTCATGTGTTGTGGAGGCATGTCGGCCTTGAGAAGAGCACTTGGGAGTGGGAGGTTCAGATGCATGCCCAGTACCCAGAGTTGTTTTGACTTGTGTTTTGCTTTGTTCATCTGAGCTTTGTTTTGATGTTATACTCTGTACCCTTGATTTATGGAATACATGGCTTGTCGGTTAGAAGACATTTTGTTTCCTTGCTCTCTGGAAGTGTGTAACATGTCCGGATATATGGGGAGGAGGAAAACATGCTCCTTAATCGAGATGCATTAATGAAGATGCGATTGAACCCATGCGGGTGAGACAGTGCCACCTAAAGCGGATAATATCTCGACATGGGAGAGGGAATTCCCCAAGCCATGTGTTCGGGAAGTGTGTTGGTTTTACGGTGTTGGGGGCAGTGTAAGTTGGAAGAATCCTAATATATGGAAGTGGGAAGACCCAATTCTTAATCGCGACGCATTAATGCAGATATGATTAAACCCATGAAGGTGAGTCAATTCTGCCTAAGGAGGATAATTTCTCGACATAGGAGAAGGAATTCCTTACAAATATGATTATGGTTGTTAGTTGGATTCCTTATATAATGAGATCCCTAAGAGGTATCTTGTTGGGTTTCTCTGGGTTGGGTTTTGAATTCTCTGTGTAACATCCCAAGTAAGTAATGAATAATAGATATTTTTATCTATTTCTAATAATTAATTAGATAGTGTTTTAGAGGCTTAAAATGAGAATAAATCCAATCTTAAGCATGGAATACACTAATATTTTTAAAAGATTGTTTTACTGCCTTTTGATGGAAAACCATTTTTAAATCAAACTTTTGACAATTTTATAAGCTATATTTGTCAAAATAAACTTATTATTTATGATTGGGGCATTGACATTTACATTGGACAATTTTTTGATATTTTTCTGACAATGTTCATTTTTAATGAATAGTGAAAAATACTGCATTTTACATCAAAATTGATTTTTCATCTAATTTAATTATATGGTTAGATTATCTTTTGAATTAGCTTTAAAGTTAAATTAGAATATATTTTTACCATTTAATCCAATAGTGGTTTTTGGAATTAATTTCACTTTGAAATTGGACTTAAACTAGTGTCAATCTTTTGATACTTATTGTTTCATAAAAACACGCTATTTTCTCAGATAGCGGGAATTAATTATTAATTTAATTAATGTAAATTATATCTTTTTAATTTTGTAAAATAGACATTATTTTCTAATTCGGAATATAAAATATAGCTTAGGGTGAAGTTTTGGTATTTTTCTGAAAAACTTCAATTTTTGATGAATAGTGAAACCACTAAGTGGTACTTAAAAAACTGATTTTTTGTTTAAATGAAAATTTACCATTTCTGTGTTTTGAATTTCAAAAATCCGACATACATGGTTGTCATTAAGAAGTAAAATGTTGTTCAATGCGATAAAAATAATTTTTTGGTGAATAGTAACTTTTAAGTTTTTAATCGCGATTAGAGGTAATTAGTGTAATTGAAGGTAAAAATAATGTATTAATAAAATGGAATGATCTAGAAACATGTCCTACCCTTATTGGATGTGTCATGGACGACCTGGAAAACCCATGGGTCGATTTTTGGGACCCCATGGAGCCACTTGGGTAAGATAAAGACATTAATGCTTTTTATTTAATGTAAAAGTAAAAATTACACAAACATGAGTTGTTTTACTAAAACAATTTTTACATGGGGTTATATAAGTCAGAGTATTGAGTATAAATATTCCTTAGAAAGCTAAAATGATTTCCTACATCATTATATATTTTTTATAATTTTTAGACACTATATAAATTAAATTATTTATGACACCATGATGACGCAGCGATTACCTCATTATTTAACGATTTAAATAAAATGAAAATATAATGTAAAATATAAGACCTACACTTTACAAAAACCTATTGTATGGGTTTATTTAGAACCCTTATAACCTTATCCTAGAAATATATAATTTTGGGACCTTTAAAGTCCGAAAATCATATTATAATAAAGTATCCTTTTATAACGTTCCAAGAGTGCCCCTCCTCTCCTCTTATAAAAGGCCCCCACCTCTACCACCTTACCCACACTTACAAAGGCTTTGGATCGGAAAAAAACTGCCCATTTTGTCTCTACACATCCCTCTATAACTCTTAGAATCCTCACTTTGGGCATAAGTCTTCCCAAGGAAGCCTTTGAGCTCAAATCAAAAAGAGTTACCCGATTTAAAGGTCGTGTCTTCTCTTGTGTTCTTATGTATTATTTTGCTTCTCCAACACCCTAAACTCTTTTTATTCATTTATTTCCTAACAAATACATTATATTCAATATACTAGGGTTTTTTTAATAAGAATCATTCGAGCTACAATTACACACACCTACATCTAATGGTTAAAGAACATACTGTTTCTGTGGATGGTGAATTTCTACCTCCCAAAACGATGATTGTTCAGTATTATACTAACACCTTCAAAGGTGGCCATTAAGATGTAAATATATTTATATATGATTTATAATATGTTTATGTTTTCTTTAAGATTCTGTATTTTTCATTTATGGCATACCTTTATGGATTCCATTATGGGTATACGCGATATCTTCATTTTTGGAAGTGCGGACTACCGCCCCCTCAAAGTGATTTGATTCGTTAATACCATATGTGGGATGTATAAAGGGTGGAATTAATGATATTATATATGATATTATAATGGAATTATAATATAACTTTATATCATTATGATTCCATTCCATAAAATACGAAATAGAAATGAAAGTAGCGTTCATGCGTACGTACGACTTACCGTCTCCATGAACGGTGCATTTCATTTCTTACCTATAAAAGTTATGTAATATTATAAATGCATGTATATACTGGATATATATGATATATATGATATATACATCATGAGTATAACTATTTAAATAATGGATACATGAACAACTTGTAATTATAAAGAGTTTATTTTTGACTCAAGTACCAAATATCGACAAAACGACCGTTATTAACCTAAATGATTACACAATGTTCATAAAATGGTAATAAGTGATACAAAAGGAATAGTGAACTTGAAAAAGGTTTTTAAGAAAGTAGAAATTAACTCAAGTTTATTATTCAAGAGATTAAATAATGTTCAAGTCAAGTCGGATACGAGGTATGGGACTTCGTCTCAATCTCCATTCATTGAGTCATATTTTGTTTTATACACATCTTTCTTTTATACGGTGTATAAATCCCTTTGAAATTTATGCTTATTCAAAAGGAATATTTTTTTATAGGAAAATTTTTACTAAACTACAAAAGAAATTTTTTTTTGTAGTACGTATGCGGCGACAATGACTTCTCCACCGCCGTGACCATTATTTGAGTTTTGGCTTTTTCTATAAGCCATACCTTTTTTTAAGATGAAAATTAAATACCGTGTTTTACTTTTCTTTTATTTTGGTATTGAAAATGGTTTTCATAATGTTTTTTATATCAATGTGTTGTATTGATATCTTGTGATTGAAATGTGGAAATGTTATGTTTCCTTTATGCATGTATTATGTGGTACGATTCTGTTATGGTTCTTAGGCATTGTTATGAAGACGGGTGGTTCCATGATAAACTAAGGGAGGGTGAGCTCAATATAGCTCTCCAATTCATTGGGTAACGCAAAGGAGTTAAACGTTAAGGTTTCTCTGAAGAGATTTAGGGAATATACTTTAATGGGTATTCCAAATGTAACCAAGTGGGTCACTCCCTACATAAGAATGTTATGGATGCCTCAAGTTACCTTTATGTCTTATGATTTCTATGATTTATTCATGATTTGATGAGGTATGTTAAAGTACTTATGTTTTATGAGTAGAGTATGATTTCATTGATTCTTATGTATACATGTACTCATGTTTCCTTTCCATATTTTTATATCCTTTACTGAGCTTTTTATGCCCATCACAAATTTTTGAAATGTTTTCACAGGTCAAGGGAACGGTGCATGATATGATGATAGTGTGAAGGAAGTGTTAAGAAATAATCCATGTTTAATTTTAAATATGTTTCCGTTGATGGGAAAAAATGAATATTATCTTTTATTGTAACCACTTTGTTTAAATGTTGTATGTAATGCATGTTTTATGATCTCATTCTCTAAAACTCTAAACCTGAAAAGATCCTCAATGTGTAATCTTCTAATAACTCAAGATTAAGTAAGGTTTAAGGGTGGGGCCTTATAGTTGCTATCAGATGTTGGTTTAGATAATTTTAGGAGTTACAATTCTATTAAATGATTATCCAAAAATATTGTTTTTATGGTCAAATTGAAATGATATAGCATTTGAAGATTATCATGTTGCTTCATCTGAGACATGTTTGTTCAGAATGGTTTTCTACAGAGGAAACAAGGAAGTAGTGGTAGGAAGGCATACAAAAGGAAATAACCTTCTGAATCAGCATCCTGAGATGGTCGGAATTGGAACTGAACAGTTTGTTGCAGTAATGGTGCAATTGACTCAAGCGATAAAAGGTGGTGGTATCCATGCACGAGATCAGCTAGATCAACCGTAGAGGAACATGTCAGTGTTGGAACATTTCATGAGGCAACATCCCCCATCATTCAGAGGATCATCTAACCATGTGCTAGCTGAAGGGTGGATTAAATAACTGGAGAATATTTTCGATGTCATGGGGTGTTCAGAAAATTAAAAGGTTAGTCTTGTTATTTACCGTTTGGAGGGTGAAAGAGATCAGTGGTGGTCGATGGTTAAAAATATCAGGGACGTTGATAAGATTGATGCTCTTGACTGGGATGAATTCAAAGGTATGTTTCTTGAGAAATATTTTCCTAAGGCTGTTCGACTTAGGATGGAAATACAATTCCTGGAATTGAGGCAAGAGGAAGACTCAGTGGCTGCCTATGAAGAAAGGTTCACTTGATTGGCAAGGTATGCTCCAAATTTTATCCGAGACCTTGATAGTAAAATCAATCGTTTTTACTCAGTATTAAAGCCAAAAAATTGAAGGGATTTATCTTCTCGTGAGTTTAAAAGTTATGAAAATCTTGTTCGATGTGCTGAGAAGGTGGAAATAGATTTGGCTGATGGTCAGGTGTTCTCTAACAACCAACAGAAGAAGAGACCGAGGTGGCAGGAGAGAAGAAAGAATTCTTCAAAAAGGTCTGACGGTAAGAAAACTAAGTTTCCAGTTTGTGATAAATGTGGTAAAAGGCATGCTAGGGAATGTCTTCTGAATTATGGAAAGTGCTACTGATGTGGTCAGATGGGACATAAGGATCATGATTTCACTGAAAAAGATCAAGGTGATGGTAAGTCCAAATTCTATTTACAGTTAGTGAAATGTTTTAATTGCTATGAGATGGGTCACTATGCAAACGAGTGTCCGAAAAAGAGCATGAGTGATGGGAAGCAGTTAGACTACAAGTAGAAACGGGTGTTGAAATCCTTTACAACTACTTCAACAGATGCCGGGCCATCAAATGAGGTTGTATCAGGTACTTTGTTTGTTTTTTCAGATTATTCCAGTGTGTTGTTTGATTCGGGGTCTACAAATTCTTTCATCTCTGAAACCTTTTCTAGTAAAATGGGAATACAATCTCAAGAAATGACTCCTGAACTTATGGTAAAACACCTGGGGGAAATTTTGAGGCAAGAAGAATTTATAAGAATCTTCCTATCCTTATCCGTGGAAAGAACCTACTTGCCAACCTTATTGTTTTACCTCTAGTAGAGTTTGATGTTATCCTGGGTATGGATTGTCTCTTTATTTACCATGCTAAGATTGATTGTAGAGCTAAAAAAGTTTCTTTTCAGAAATAATTTCAGTTTCTGTACAAGAATGAACCCTTATTGTTGATAACATATAAAGAGGACGAGAAACATGTAAAAGATGGAAATTAATGTTACCTTGCACACATCATTGAAAACAAAGGAAATGTTCAGATTAATGACGTGCCAGTGGTAAATGAGTATCCTGATGTTTTTCCTGATGAGTTTCCTGGAATAATACCAGATCGGGAAGTTGAATTTACTATTGACTTAGTTCCTGATGCTATGCCAATTTCAAAACCCCCTTATCGAATGGCTCAAACTGAACTTTTAGAGTTGAAGGAGAAATTTCAAGATTTATTAGAGAAAGGTTTCATTCGACCTAGCACATCACCATGGGGTGCTCCTGTTTTATTTGTTAAAAAGAAAGATAGTTCTATGAGACTTCTCATTGAATATAGATCATTGAATAACATCACTATTAAGAATAAATATCCTTTCCCTCATATCGATGATTTGTTTGATCAGCTCCAGGGAGCTCAGTATTTTTCAAAGATTGACCTGAGATCGGGGTACCATTAGTTGAAGGTAAAGGAAGAAGATATTCTGAAGACCACGTTCCGTACAAGATATGGCCATTATGAATTTTTAGTAATGCCTTTTGGGCTAATCAATGCACCTTCTTTATTCATGGAATTAATGAATAGAATTTTCCATGAGTTATTGGATATGTTTGTGGTTGTTTTCATTGATGATATTTTGGTGTTTTCTAAAAGTAAAGAGGAGCTTGAAAGACATTTAAGGGTTATATTGAAAGCCTTAAAAGAAAAGAAATTGTATGGGAAATTCAGAAAGTGTGAGTTTTGGTTGCAACAAATTTCTTTCCTTGGTTATATTGTTTCTAAAGAAGGGATAACTGTTGATCCTGCAAAAACAAAGGTTGTTGAAGAATGGACAAGACCCACAAATGTAACTGAGATTCATAGTTTCCTTGGTTTGGCAGGCTATTACTGATGGTTTGTTAGAAATTTTTCACGTTTATCTAGTCCAATGACTAAGCTAACTCGGAAGGGTGTTAAGTTTATCTGGAAAAAAGAATGTGATGATTGTTTTCAGGAACTGAAAAGAAGATTGGTGAATGCTCCAGTTTTGGCACTTCCTTCCAGGAATGGTGAGTTTGTTATCTATAGTGATGCTTCATTGAAAGGACTTGGTTATGTCCTAATGCAGAATGATCAGGTAATTGCTTATACTTCACGAAAGTTGAAAACTCATGAGGTAAATTACCCTACACGTGATTTGGAATTAGCTGTTGTAGTTTCCGCTTTAAAATTTTAGAGGCACCATTTGTATGGAGTAAAGTTTGAAATATATACCGATCACAAAAGTTTAAAGTATATATTCACTCAGAAAGAATTGAACATGAGACAGAGGAGATGGATAGAATTAATCAATGATTATGATTGTACAATTCATTACCATCCGGGAAAAGCAAATAAAGTGGCTGATGCTTTGTGTCGAAAAAGTAATGCTTCATTAACAATGTTTCATTTGAAACGCGATCCTTTGGTTAAGGATTTGATAAACATTGGTATAGAAGTTTTTGGTGCGGGATGTTCTTCTGTTTTCTTTCAGGTATCAGTGAAATATTCTCTATTAAACAGAATCAAGCAAGCACAGAAGCAAGACAGTGAGTTGCAGAAAAACGTAGAGATGGTTCAGAAGGGTAAGTTGCATGAATTCAACATTGATAATGATTGTGTTTTGAGATTTGGGAAGAGATTTTGTGTGACTTTTGATTCATAGTTTAAGAGAGTGTTGTTATGTGAAGCTCATAGTTCTCCGTTTTAAGTTCATCCAGGTAGTACTAAGATGTATAGAGATCTTCGGAAGTATTACTGGTGGGATGGAATGAAAAGGGATATTGCTGTTTTTACTGTGAAGTGTTTGACTTGTCAATAGGTAAAAGCAGAGTGGCAGTTACCGAAAGGGATGCTTCAGCATTTACCAGTGCCAGAGTGGAAATTGGAATATATATCCATGGACTTCGTTGTGGGATTGCCGAAGACACCTTGATGTAATAATGAAATCTGGGTTATTATTGATCAATTCACTAAATCTTCTCATTTCCTTCCTATTCGAGATACTTTGTCTCTAGATCAACATGCTCGGTTGTATCTTAAAGGGATAGTCAGGTTTCATGGAGTTACCCTCTCCATTGTATCTCATCGTGATCCCAGGTTTGCTTCTAACTTTTGGAAAAGCCTTCAGAAGTCGTTGGGTACTGAATTAAATTTTAGTGCAGCTTTCATCCTCAATCAGATGGGCAGTCAGAACGAACAATTCATACATTGGAGGATATTCTACATTCTTGTTCGATGGACTATCAGGGAAGTTGGGACCAACATCTTTCCTTGGTTGAATTTTCATATAATAACATTTTTCATTCCAGTATACAGATGACACCATTTGAGGCATTATATGGGAAGCGGTGTCGAACTCCAACTTTCTGGGATGAAGTGGGTGAAAGGAAGCTGATGAGACCAGAATTGGTAGAAGAGTTGGCAAAAAAAGTTCATCTGATACAGAAACACGTGAGAACAGCTCAGAGCAGGCAGACGAGTTATGCAGACAATAGGAGGAAAGATCTCTCTTTTGAGGTAGGTGATCATGTTTTTCTCAAAGTATCACCATGGAAAAGTGTGATGTGATTCAGTAAGAAAGGAAAGCTGAGTCCAAGGTTCATTGGACCATATCAAATTCTGTACAGAGTTGGATCATTTTTAATATCTAGTGGCTTTACCTACGAGTTTATCTCAGGTACACAATGTTTTTCATGTTTCAATGTTAAGAAAGTACATGCCATATCCATCTCATGTTTTGAGTCCAGAAGTAGTTCAGCTGGAAGAGAACCTATCTTATGAGAAAAAACCGGTCCAGATTCTTGACCACAAGGAGAAAGTGTTGCAAAATAAGGTAATTCACCAGGTAAAGGTTTTGTGTAAAAACCACATGGTTGAAGAAGCAACGTGGGAATCTGAAAATGCAATGAGGGCTAAATACCCCCACTTATTCGATAAGTAAATAAATTACGGGGATGCAATTTTCTAAAGGGGGAAGGATGTAACATCCCAAGTAAGTAATGAATAATATATATTTTTATCTATGTCTACTAATGAATTAGATAGTGTTTTAGAGGCTTAAAATGAGAATAAATCCAATCTTAATCCTAGAATACACTATTATTTTTACAAGATTGTTTTACTGCCTTTTGATGGAAAACCATTTTTAAATCAATCTTTTGACAATTTTATAAGCTCTATTTGTCAAAATAAACTTATTATTTATGATTGGGACATTGAAATTTACATTGGATAATTTTTTGGTATTTTTCTGACAATGTTCATTTTTTAATGATAGTGAAAAATACTGCATTTTACATCAAAACTGCTTTTTCATCTAATTCAATTATATGGTTAGATTATCTGTTTAATTATTTTTAAAGCTCAATTAGAATATATTTTTACCATTTAATCCAATTGTGGTCATTGGAATTAATTTCACTTTGAAATTGGACTTAAACTAGTGTCAATCTTTTGATACTTATTGTTTCATAAAAATACTCTATTTGCTCAGACAACAGAAATTAATTATAAAATTAATTAATGCAACTTATATGTTTGGAATTTTGTAAAATAGACATCATTTTCAAATTTTGAATATAAAATATAGATTAGGGTGAATTTTTGGTATTTTTCTAAAAAAACATCAATTTTTTATGAATAGTGAAACCACTAATTGGTACTTAAAAAACTGATTTTTCGTTTAAATGAAAATTTACCACCTCTGTGTTTTGAATTTTAAAAACCTGACATACATGGTTTTCATTAATAATTAAAATGTGGTTCAATGGGATTAAAATTAGTTTTTGTTGAATAGTAACATTTATGTTTTTAATCGCGATTAGAGGTAATTAGTGTAATTTAAGGTAAAAATAATGTTTTAATAAAATGAAATGACCTAGAAATATGTCCTACCCTTATTGGATGTGTCATGGCCGACCAAGACAACCCATGGGTCGATTTTTGGGACCCCATGGAGCCACTTTGGTAAGATAAAGACATTAATTCTTTTTATTTAATGTAAAAGTAAAAATGACACAAACATGAGTTGTTTTACTAAAACAATTTTTACATTAGCTTATACAAGTCATTTTTTTACTATAAATATTCAATATAAATATAAAACGATTCCCTGCATCATGATTAATTTTTTATAATTTTTATACATTAAATAAATTAAATTATTTATGACACCATGATGATGCAGCGATTACCTCATTATTTAACGATTTAAATAAAATGAAAATATAATGTAAACTCTAAGACCTACACTTTCCAAAAACCTACTTTATGGGTTGATTTAGAACACTTATAACCTTATACTTGAAATATATAATTTTGGGACCTTTAAAATCCGAAAATAATATTATAATAAATATCCTTTTATAACTTTCCAAGAGTGCCCCTCCTGTCCTCTTATAAAAGGCCCTCATCTCTACCACCTTACCCACACTTCAAAAGCCTTTGGCTCGGCCAACCCCTGCCCATTTTGTCTCTCCACATACCTCTCTAACTCCTAGAAGCATCACTTTGGGCAGAAGTCTTTCCAATGGGGCCTTTGAGCTCAAATCAAAAAGAGTTACCCGATTTAAAGGTAGTGTCTTCTCTTGTGTTCTTATATTTTATTTTGCTTCTCCAACCCCCTAAACTCTTTTTATTCATTTTTTGTAACAACTCCGGAATAATCAATATACTATGATGTTGTTATATGAATAATTCGAGCTACACTTACACACACCTACATCTAATGGTTAAAGAACATACTGTTTCTGTGGATGGCGAATTTCTGCCTCACGAAACTGTGATTGTTCAATATTCTTCTAATACCTTCAAAGGTGGCCATTATGATGTCACTATATTTATATATGATATATAATATGTTTATGTTTTCTTTAAGCTTCTGTATTTTTCATTTATGGCATACCTTTATGGCTTCCATTATAGGTATACGCGATATCTTCATTTTAGGAAGTGCGGACTACCGCCCCCTCAAAGTGATTTGATTCGTTAATACCATATGTAGAATGTATAAAGGATGGAATTAATGATATTATATATGATATTATACTGGAATTATAATATACCTTTATATCATTATGATTCCATTCCATAAAATACGAAATAGAAGTGAAAGTAGCTTTCATGCGTACGTACGGCTTATTGTCTCCATGAACAGTGCATTTCATTTCTTACCTCTAAACGTTATGTAATATTATAAATGTATGTATATACTGGATATATATGATATATATGATATCTACATCATGAGTATAACTCTGGATATAATGGATACATGAACAACTTGTAATTATAAAGAGTTTATTTTTGACTCAAGTACCAAATATCGACAAAATGACCGTTATTAACTTAAATGATTACATAATGTTCATAACATGGTAATAAGTGATATAAAAGGAATAGTGAACTTGAAAAAGGTTCTTAAGCAATTAGAAATTAACTCAAGTTTATTATTCAGGATATTAAAGAACGATCAAGTCAAGTCGGATATGAGGTATGGGACTTTGTCTCAATCTCCATTCACTGAGAAATATTTTGTTCTATACAAAACTTTATTTTACACAGTGTATAAACCCTTTTGACTTTTATGCTTATTCAAAAGGAATCTTTTTCTTATACGAAGCGTTTTACTAAATGACAAAAGGAATGTTTTTTTTTGTTTTTTTGTCGTACGTATGCGGCGACAACGAATTCTCCGCCGTCGTGACCATTATTTGAGTTTCGGCTTCCTCTACAAGACTTACCTTTTTTTTAAGATGAAAAATAAATACCATGTTTTACTATTATTTTATTTTGGTATTGAAAATGGTTTTCATAATGTTTTTTATATCAATGTGTTGTATTGATATCTTGTGATTGAAATATGTAAATGTTATGTTTCGTTTATGCATGTATTATGTGGTACGATTATGTTATGGTTCTTGGGAATTGTTATGATGACGGGTGGTTCCGTGATAAACTAAGGGCGGGTGAGCCCGATATAGCTCTCTAATGCATTGTGTAACGTAAAGGAGTTAAATGTTAAGGTTTCTCCGAAGAGATTTAGGGAATATACTGTGATGGGTATTCCAAACATAACCAAGAGGGTTACTCCCTACGTAAGAATGTTTTGAATGCATCCAGTTACCTTTATGTCTTATGATTTCTATGATTTATTAATGATTTGATGAGGTATGTTAATGTTCTTATGTTTTATGAGTATAGTATGATTTCATTGATTCTTATGTATACATGTACTCATGTTTCCTTTCCATATTTTTATATCCCTTACTGAGATTTTTATGATCATCCAAAGTTTTTGAAATGTTTTCACAGGTCAAGGGAAGGGTACAAGATATGATGATAGTGTCAATGAAGTGTTAAGAAAGAATCCATGTTTTATTTTAAATATGTTTCCATTTATGGGAAAAAATGAATATTATCTTTTATTGTGACCACTTTGTTTAAATGTGGGATGTAATGCATGTTTTATGATCTAATTATCTAAAACTCTAAACCTAAAAATATCCTCAATGTGTAATCTTGTAATAACTCAAGATTAAGTAAGGTTTAAGGCTAAGGACTTATAGTTGGTATCAGAGGTCGGTTTAGATAACTTTAGGAGTTAGAATTATATTAAATGATTATCCAAAAATATTGTTTTTATGGTAAAATTGAAATGATATAGCATTTGAAGATTACCATGTTGCTTCATCTGAGACATGTTTGTTCAGAATGGTTTTCCACAGAGGAAACAGGGAAACAGTGCTAGGAAGGCATATAGACGGAAATAACCTTCCAAATCAGCATCCTAAGATGGTCAGAATTGGAACTGAACATTTTGTTGTAGTAATGGTGCAGTTGACTCAAGCGATAAATGGTGGTGGTATCTATGCACGAGATGAGCCAGATCAACCGCAGAGGAACATGTCAGTGGTGGAACATTTCATGAGGCAACATCCCCCATCATTCAGAGGATCATCTGACACTGTGCTAGCTAAAGGGTGGATTAAATCACTGGAGAAGATTTTTGATGTCTTGGGGTGTTCAGACAATCAAAAGGTTAGTCTTTCTATTTACCATTTGGAGGTTGAAGCAGATCAGTGGTGGTCGATGGTTAAAAATATCAGGGACGCTGATGAGATTGATGCTCTTGACTGGGATAAATTCAAAGGTATGTTTCTTGAGATGTATTTTTCTAAGGTTTTTCGACTTAGGATGGAAAAAAATTCCTGGAATTGAGGCAAGAGGAAGACTCAGTGGCTGCCTATGAAGAAAGGTTCACTCGATTGGCAAGGTATGCTCCAAATTTTATCCGATACCTTGATAGTAAAATCAATCATTTTTACTCAGGATTAAAGCCAAAATATCGAAGGGCTTTATATTCTTGTGAGTTTAAAAGTTATGAAAAGATTTTTTTATGTGCTGAGAAGGTGGAAATGGAGTCGGACGATGATCAAGTGTTCTCTAACAACCAACAGAAGAAGAGACCGAGGTGGCAGGAGAAAGGAAGGAATTCTTCAAAAAGGTCTGACAGTAAGAAAACTAAGTTTCCAGTTTGTGATAAATGTGGTAAAAGGCATGATGGGGAATTTCTTCTGAATTCTGGAAAGTTATAACAATGTGGTAAGATGGGACATAAGGCTCGTGATTTCACTGAAAAAGATCAAGGTGATGGTAAGTCCAAATTCGATTTACAGTTAGTGAAATGTTTTAAGTGCAATGAGAGGGGTCACTATGAAAACGAGTGTCCGACAAAGATCTTGAGTGATGGGAAGTTGTTAGACTACAAGCAGAAAGGGGTGGTGAAATCCTTTGCAACTACTTCAACAGATGTCGGGCCATCAAATGAAGTTGTATCAGGTACTTTGTTTGTTTTTTCAGATTATGCCAGTGTGTTTTTTGATTCGGGGTCTACACATTCTTTCATCTCTAAAACCTTTTCTAGTAAAATTGGAAGACCATCTCAAGAAATGACTCCTGAACTTGTGGTAAAAACACCTGGGGGAAATGATGAGGCAAAAAGAATTTATAAGAATCTTTCTATCCTTATCTGTAGAAAGAACCTACTTGAAAACCTTATTGTTTTACCTCTAGTAGAGTTTGATGTTATTCTGGGTATGGATTGGATCTTTATTTACAATGATAATATTGACTGTAGAGCTAAAGAAGTTTATTTTCTGAAACACTTTCAATTTGTGTAAAAGAATGAACCCTTATTGTTGATAACTTATCAAGAGGCCGAGAAACTTGTAAAAGATGGAAATGAATGTTACCTTGCACACATCATTGAAAACAAAGGAACTGTTCAGATTAATGATGTGCCAGTGGTAAATGAGTGACCTGATGTTTTTTCTGATGAGTTGCCTGGAATAATACCAGATCAGGAAGTTGAATTTACTATTGACTTAGTTCATGATGCTATTCCAATTTCAAAACCCCCTTATCGAATGGCTCAAACTGAACTTTTTGAGTTGAAGGAGCAATTGGAAGATTTATTAGAGAAATGTTTCATTCGAACTAGCACATCACCATGGGGTGCTCCTATTTTATTTGTTAAAAAGAAAGATGGTTTTATGAGACTTTTCATTGATTATAGAGCCTTTAATAACATCACTATTAAGAAAAAATATCTTTTGCCTCATATCGATGACCTGTTTGATCAGCTCCAAAGAGCTCAGTATTTTTCAAAGATTGATCTGAGATCGGGGTACCATCAGTTGAAGGTAAAGGAAGAAGATATTACGAAGACCGCCTTTCGTACAAGATATGGACATTATGAATTTTTAGTAATGCCTTTTGGGCTAACCAATGAACCTGCTGTATTCATGGACTTAATGAATAGAATTTTCCATGAGTTCTTGGATAAGTTTGTGGTTGTTTTCATTGATGATATTTTGGTGTTTTCTAAAAGAAAAGAGGAGCATGAAAGACATTTAAGGGTTATCTTGCAAACCTTAAAATAAAAGAAATTGTATGGGAAATTCAGCAGGTGTGAGTTTTAGTTGCAACAAATTTCTTTCCTTGGTCGTATTGTTTTTAAAGATGGGAAAATTGTTGATCCTGCAAATACAATAGTTATTGAAGAATGGCCACGGCCCAAAAATGTAACTGAGATTTGTAGTTTCCTAGGTTTGGCAGGCTATTACCAAAGGTTTGTTATAAATTTTTCATGGTTATCTAGTCCAATGACTAAGTTAACTCGGAAGGGTGTTAAGTTTATCTGGAAAAAAGAATGTGATGATTGTTTTTAGGAACTGAAAAGAAGATTGTTGAATGATCCAGTTTTGGAACTTCCTTCCAAGAATGGAGAGTTTGTTATCTACAGTGATGCTTCATTGAAAGGACGTGTTTGTTTCCTAGTGCATAATGATCAGGTAATTGCTTATGGTTCATGACAGTTGAAAACTCATGAAGTAAATTACCCTACACATGATTTGGAATTAGCTGTTGTAGTTTTCGCTTTAAAAATTTGGAGGCATAATTTGTATGGAGTAAAGTGCGAAATATATACCTATCAAAAAAGTTTAAAGTATATAATCACTCAGAAATAATTGAACATGAGACAGAAGAGATGGATAGAATTAATCAATGATTACGATTGTACAATTCATTACCATCCGGGAAAATCAAATAAAGTGGCTGATTATTTGAGTCGAAAAAGTAATGCTTCATTAACAATGTTGCATTTGGAACGTGATCCGTTGGTTAAGGATTTGATGAACCTTGTCATAGTAGTTTTTGGTGCAGGATGTTCTTCTGTTTTGTTTCAGGTATTAGTGAAATCTTCTCTATCAGACATAATCAAGCAAACACAGAAGCAAGACAGTGAGTTGCAGAAAAAGGTAGAGCTGGTTCAGAAGGGTAAGTTACCTGAATTCAACATTGATAATGACTGTGTTTTGAGATTTGGGAAGAGATTGTGTGTGCCTTGTGATTCACAGTTGAAGAGAGGTTTGTTATGTGAAGCTCATAGTTCTCTGTTTTCAGTTCATCCAGGCAGTACTAAGATGTATAGAGATCTTCGGGAGTATTACTGGTGGGATGGAATGAAAAGGAATATTGCTGATTTTACTGTGAAGTGTTTGACTTGTCAACAGGTAAAAGCAGAGCGGCAGTTACCAAAAGGGATGCTTTAGCCTTTACCAGTGCCGGAGTGGAAATGGGAAAATATATCCATGGACTTCGTTGTGGGATTTCTGAAGACACCTTGAGGTAATAATGCAATCTGGGATATTGTTGGTTGATTGACTAAATCTGCTCATTTCCTTCCTATTCGAGATACATTTTCTCTAGATCAACTTGCTCGGTTGTATCTTAAAGAGATATTCAGGTTGCATGGAGTTCCCCTCTCCATTGTATCTGATCGTGATCCCAGGTTTACTTCTAACTTTTGGAAAGGGCTTAAGAAGTCGTTGGGTACTGAATTAAATTTTAGTACAGCTTTTCATCCTCAATCAAATGGGCAGTCAGAACGAATAATTCAGACATTGGAGGGTATGCTACGTGCTTGTTCGATGGATTATCAGGGAAGTTGGTACCAACATATTTCCTTTGTTGAATTTTCATATAATAACAGTTTTCATTCCAATATATAGATGGCACCATTTTAGGCGTTATATGGGAAGTGGTGTCGAATTCCAGCTTTCTAGGATGAAGTGGGTGAAAGGAAGCTGATGGGACCAAAATTGGTAGAAGAGTTGGCAGAAAAAGTTCAGCTGATACAGAAACACATGAGAACAGGTCAGTGCAGGCAGAAGATTTATGCAGACAATTGGAGGAAGGATATCTCTTTTGAGGTAGGTGATCATGTTTTTCTCAAAGTATCACCTTGGAAAAGTGTGATACATTTTGGTAAGAAAGGATAGCTGAGTCCAAGGTTCATTGAACCATATGAAATTCTGGAGAGAGTTGGATCGGTTGCATACCGAGTGGATTTACCTCCAAGTTTATCTCAGGAAAACAATGTTTTTCATGTTTCAATGTTAAGGAAGTACATGCCAGATCCATCTCATCTTTTGATTCCAGAGGTAGTTCTGCTGAAAGAGAACCTATATTATGAGGAACAACCGGTCTAGATTCTTGACCACATGGAGAAAGTGTTGCGAAATAAGGTAATTCACCAGGTAAAGGTTTTGTAAAAAACATATGGTTGAAGAGGCAACGTGGGTATCTGAAAATGCAATGAGGGCTAAATACCCCCACTTATTCGATAAGTAAATAAATTGCGGGGACACAATTTTCTAGAGGGGGGAAGGATGTAACATCCAAAGTAAGTAATGAATAATATATATTTTTATCTATTTCTACAAATGAATTTGATAGTGTTTTAGAGGCTTTAAATGAGAATAAATCCAATCTTAAGCATGGAATATACTATTATTTTTAAAAGATTGTCTTACTGCCTCTTGATGGAAAACCATTTTTAAATCAAAATTTTGACAATTTTATAAGCTCTATTTTTCAAAATAAAATTATTATTTATTATTGGGAGAATGAAATTTACATTGGATAATTTTTTGGTATTTTTCTGACAATGTTCATTTTTTAATGAAGAGTGAAAAATACTGCATTTTACATCAAAACTACTTTTTCATCTAATTTAACTATATAGTTAGATTATCTTTTGAATTGGTTTTAAAGTTTAATTGGAATATATTTTAAACATTTAATATAATAGTGGTCATTGGAATTATTTTCATTTTGAAATTGGACTTAAACTAGTGTCAATCTTTTGATACTTATTGTTTCATAAAAACACACTATTTGATCAGACAGCGGGAATTAATTATTAAATTAATTAATGTAACTTATATGTTTTTAATTTTTTTAAAGTAGACATAATTTTATAATTCGGAATATCAAATATATCTTAGGGTGAAGTTTTGATATTTTTCTGAAAAACTTCAATTTTTGATGAACAGTGAAACCACTAAGTGGTAATTAAAAAATGGATTTTTCGTTTAAATGAAATTTTACCACCTCTGTGTTTTGAATTTCAAAAATCCGACATACATGGTTGTAATTAAGAATTAAAATGTGGTTCAATGGGATTAAAATAATTTTTTGGTGAATTGTAACTTTTATGTTTTTAATCGCGATTAGAGGTAATTAGTGTATTTTAAGGTAAAAATAATGTTTTAATAAAATGAAATGACCTAGACACATGTCATAACCATATTGGATGTGTCATGGACGATCAAGACAACCCCTGGGTCGATTTTTGGGACCCCATGGAGCCACATGGGTATGATAAAGACATTAATGATTTTTATTTAATGTAAAAGTAAAAATAACACAAACATGAAATGTTTTACTAAAAAAAATTTACATGGGGCTATACAAGTAATAATTTTGAATATAAATATTCATTAGAAAGATAAAAATATTTCCTACATCATGATATATTTTTTTATTATAATTTTTAGACATTAAATAAAATAAATTATTTATGACACCATGATGATGCAACAATTACCTCATTATTTAACGACTTAAATAAAATGAAAATATAATGTAACATCTAAGACCTACACTTGAAAAAATCCTATTGGATGGGTGTATTTAGAACTATAATAACCTTATCCTCTAAATATATAACTTTGGGAGCTTTAAAATCTGAAAATCATATAATAATAAAGTATCCTTTTATAACTTTCCAAGAGTGCCCCACCTCTACTCTTATAAAAGGCCCCCACCTCTACCACCTTACCCACACTTCCAAAGCCTTTGGCTCGGCCAAACCCTAACTATTTTTTATCTCCACATCCCTATCTAACTCCTAGAAGCCTCACATTAGGCAGAAGTCTTCCCAAGGAATCCTTTGAGCTCAAATCAAAAAGAGTTACCCGATTTAAAGGTAGTGTCTTCTCTTGTGTTCTTATGTTTTATTTTGCTTCTCAAACCCCCTAAACTCTTTTTATTCATTTATTTTGTAACAACTCCAGTATCTTGAATATACTATGATTTGGTTATAGTAATAATTAGATCTACACTTACACACACCTACATCTAATGGTTAAAGAACATACTGTTTATGTCGATGGCGAATTTCTGCCTCACGAAACGATGATTGTTCAATATTCTTCTAACACCTTCAAAGGTGGCCATTAAGATGTCACTATATTTATATATGATTTATTATATGTTTATGTTTTCTTTAATCATATTTATTTTTTATTTATGGCATACCTTTATGGCTTCCATTATGGGTATACGCGATATCTTCGTTTTAGGATGTGCGGACTACCGCCCCCTCAAAGTGATTTGATTCGTTAATACCATATGTGGGATGTATAAAGGATGGAATTAATGATATTATATATGATATTATACTGGAATTATAATATACCTTTATATCATTATGATCTCATTCCATAAAATATGAAATAGAAATGAATGTAGCGTTCATGCCTACGTACGACTTACCGTCTCCATGAACGGTGCATTTCATTTCCTACCTCTAAACGTTATGTAATATTATAATTCCATGTATATACTGGATATATATGATATATATGATATCTACATCATGAGTATAACTCTGGATATAATGGCTACATGAACAACTTGTAATTATAAAGAGTTTATTTTTGACTCAAGTACCAAATATCGACAAAATGACCGTTATTAACTTAAATGATTATATAATGTTCATAACATGGTAATAAGTGATATAAAAGGAATAGTGAACTTGAAAAAGGTTATTAATCAAATTTAAATTAACTCATGTTTATAATTTAGGAGATTAAAGAATGATCAAGTCAAGTCGGATACGAGGTATGGGACTTCATCTCAATCTCCATTCATTGAGGCATATTTTGTTTTATACACAACTTTCTTTTATACGGTATATACACCCCTTTGAATTTTATGCTTATTCAAAAGGAATATTTTTTTATATTAATCGTTTTACTAAATGACAAAAGGAATGTTTTTTTTGTTTTTTTGTCGTACGTAAGCGGCGACAACAACTTCTCCTCCGCCATGACCATTATTTGAGTTTCGGCTTCCTCTACAAGTCGTACCTTTTTTTAAGATGAAAAACAAATACCATGTTTTAATTTTAATTTATTTTGGGATTGAAAATGGTTTTCATAATGTTTTTTATATCAATGTGTTGTATTGATATCTTGTGATTGAAATGTGGAAATGTTATGTTTCCTTTATGCACGTATTATGTGGTACAATTATGTTATGGTTCTTGGGCATTGTTATGAAGACGAGTGGTTCCGTGATATACTAAGGGCGGGTGAGCCCGATATAGCTCTACAATGCATTGGGTAACATGAAGGAGTTAAACGTTAAGGTTTCTCCGAAGAGATTTAGGGAATATACTGTGATGGGTATTCCAAACGTAACCAAGAGGGTCACACCCTATGTAAAAATGTTATGAATGCCTCAATTAACCATTATGTCTTATGATTTCTATGATTTATTCATGATTTGATGAGTTATGTTAAAGTGCTTATGTTTTATGAGTAGATTATGATTTCATTGATTCTTATGTATATGTGTACTCATGTTTCCTTTCCATATTTTTATATCCCTTACTGAGCTTTTTATGCTCATCCCATGTTTTTGAAATGTTTTCACAGGTCAAGGGAAGGTTACATGATATAATGATAGTGTCAAGGAAGTGTCAAGAAAGAATCCATGTTTAATTTTAAATATGTTTCTGTTGATGGGAAAAAATGAATATTATCTTTTATTGTAACCACTTTGTTTAAATGTGGGATGTAATGCATGTTTTATGATCTAATTATCTAAAACTCTAAACCTGAAAAGATCCTCAATGTGTAATCTTGTAATAACTCAAGATTAAGTAAGGTTTAAGGCTGGGGCCTTATACTCAGAGATAAGAATGTTTTAAGAGGTATTTGATGTAATGGATTGTACCTCTCTGGTCCATTCCTTTGTGAACATGTGGGGCTAGAGGTGTTTCGGGAAATCAAGGTGACTTGGAGGTGGATTTGGGTGGTTTTTTAAAGAAAATAGGAAGTCCTGTAGCTTTCGCATGGTTGGCACACGGTTTGTTAAACCGTGTGGCCAAGCCATGTGTAGATGACCTTGATGGTAGTAGAGACCGCACGGGAGGCGCACGGTTTGTCTAAACCATGCTGACAAACCGTGCGATCTGAGTGGCTACGACAGTGGTGACCACCCGGTTAGCACACGATTTGTCTAACCGTGCGACTAGGTCGTGCAAGCACTTAAAGTTAGATCCTAAATTTTAGGATCTTGACCATTTTCCCTTTATCTTTCTCGTTTAAGACCCTAATCGGCCATAACTCAGGATTACCCTTCCTTGGAGGTAGAAGAACCACTCCCAAGCATTTTAAAGGCAATATGGAGGCTTCTCTTCGCAAATAAAAGACGGTTCCTCAATGTATGTGATCGTTCTTATTGGGTTCTTAGATCTTCTCAGATCTACTCCTTCTCATCCCTTGGTATCTTAGATCTACGCCCGTTATGGGTAGATCTAAGTGTGTGGATGTCGTTTATGATGAGGCTTGGTCTTGATCTTACTAGGAGGAGAGATCTAAGGCGGGGTTGTGAAGCATCGACCCGGGTTTCTTGAGCGTTCTTCGACCGTTGTGGTTTCCGTAAAAAACCCTTGAGGTAGGGATTTTACCTTAGTCTCTCTTATTTGTGCATCATGTGGGATGGGTGTCCTCTTTCTTTCACAAGACATAGTTGAACCAGTTTAATGAAGATAATAACAGGATTAAAGAATGGGGATGGAGAAAGTTGTTATGTTTATCATTGTTATCATCTTGTTATGTTGTGAATTGAATTGGATTATGCCTACTGAAAATCACGGTCGTTGGGGGCCTTTGCATGTGCAATTAAATGTTGCCCTATCTTTGTAGATTGGTTTTTGGACAGAAAATTTGTAGAATACAAGAATTGGTTAATCACGTAAAGTTGGCTCATTAGATGAATATTCGAGACCCTTGTGTGATCACCCCAGTTGAACCGAATGGAATAATGAAAATGTGGCTGTTGTTTTGGTAACATGGTGTGTTGAAAAAAGGCGTGAATCCTGGGTTATTACGAATAGGATGGGCAGTGGGGCTGCGGTAAATGATATTAAAGGGGAAATGATGTGGCACGAGCCTTGTTTTTTGATAGGGATGTGGATATGTGGTTATAGTTGAAGCAGGGCTGGAGTAATGAGTTGTGAAGTTAAAAGAAAGTGGAAATTTGATAAATGTATTGTGCGGAACGATGATGAATTAAACATGGGAACAATCTATGGAGATTGATTGATGATAAAAAGGTTGGTTTTGTGTTGCGGGTGTTCTATCTAACTTGATTTGTGGTTGGAAGAGTTTTATTCTACGAAATTCTTGATTTGGATTGATAATTTCTCAGTAGTTAAGGAACTAATAAAATAATACTGTTGAAAAATGAAAACCTAAATGGGGTTGGGTTTTTTTGTTGTATGCATGCTTCGTATAAGCAGTGTCGGGGAACATGCTCAGTTTCTCTGTTTAGAAGCCATAGGTTCGGCTGTGTGTTTGGTATAAATATATGTATTTCTATCTTTGTGTTTTGTTGCACCCCACCCATGTTGAGCACCTAGTGTCGAACACTCCCATTTTATGGGAGAGGGTGTTTTTACGCTTAGTTACTAGATCATTCCTGCTCCTCCCACAGGCTATGATGGTTTGAGGCGACCTTACACCCAAGAATCTTCGGGTAGGTTTCGATAGGCTGTGATGGCTTGAGGCAACCTTACACCCAAGACTCTTCAGGTAGGTTTCGATTGGTGTGATTCTTATCCCAAGACTCTTCAGGCAGGTTTTTTTCCCAAGAATCTTCGGGATAAGGCCAAAGTGTGTGCGGGAGGGATATGTGGTTTTTGAGGCCCAGGTGTGTGCGGGCAGGATATGTGGTTTGTGAGGCCCAGGTGTGTGCGGGTGGGATATGTGGTTTGTGAGTCCCATGTGTGTGCGGGCGGGATATATGGTCTGTGAGGCCTAGGTGTGTGCGGGCCGAATATGTGGTTTGTGAGGCCCAGGTGTTTGTGGGCAGGAAGAGAGTGGCAGCGTCAGAAAATTCGTCGTAAGTAAGAGCAGCTAACTAGTGGGTGAAAATGGTGCGGGTTACCCAATACTCTTGTTCTTATATACTACTACCTATTGTTTGTGTTTTGGTGAGCATGGTTTTGAGGTTGGGTGGATAAAATTACTTTCTAGATTATGGTTCTTCTCTTATTCTCACGGGACATTAAGATGTATCCCCACCTGTTCATGGGAGCTTTAGGTTTCCTTATTGAGTATACTTGTATGCTCACCCTACATTTTCTTTCAGGCTTCCAGGAGGACTACCAGGGCCGTGCAGGGCCCTACTAGTTGGGAAAGTTGTAGTTGTTGCAGTTTTTTGTACTCTTGTTTGTTTTGGTATTGTACTTTTGAGTTTTCTTTTACTTGTACTTGTTTCCGAATTTATTTAAACATGCATGTGGGATTGGTTTGGGTTTTTTCTAATTTACTTGTTCCTTTTTCTTTTGGTGTTTGACTCATCAAATTTCCCGATTCTAAATAATAAAAAGGGTAATGCCTCCCATATTTGTGAAAACTCATACCCTTGGTGTTAGTCGCCACTCCGGGGCCTACTGGAGGCGGGAATCAGGTGTTATTATCTCCCTTTCACCATTGCCAGCTCAAGATGGGCATCTTTGGTGGGAGGGGGTCGTGATAATTGAGGTTCAAGATATTTATTAAATATATATATTATATGTCTATTATCTAAAGACAGTAAACTGTTTCAATCGTCGTGCATTTATTTATTAAATGCCTTGAATATTCATATAATAATTTTTCATAAATATCTATGAAAGGATTGAGTCTCTATAGTTTGGGGGGTGAGAAAGGCATAACCATCATAACATCGATTGGTGCAACTCCAAAACCCTCATATTTCTCACAAATTATATGTTTATACAAATATGAATAACTTTTCCTTGAAAAGGTATGAGATAATATCATCATATACTTTATGTAATAGTGAAAAATAATCAATCCTATTAATATAATTAATCCCCAAATCGGTAATGAAATAATTAATTTACAATTCGAGGATCTTTATATCACACATAGAACCTTTAGCTCTCTAAAAAGCATGTTGATTTCTACAATTTTTTAACTATATCCATGTGTTGGGATCTATAATTTTATAGAGATCACATTGACTTTTATAATTTGTAACCTTAAATAAAAACCCTAATTCAATATAGATTTAATGTATCTTCGTCTATTTTATTCATAAGTCAACCACCATTGCATCATCTCTCCAATATCATATGCATAAAATATCATATATAGGAGAATAAAAAATAATCTTTATCCTATAAAATATTTAGTAACTAATAAAAAGTTATTTGATATATTTTATGTTTTACTAATATAGTATCTTATAATTGGCCTCAGGTTTTCTTTCTGACAACCCCCTATTAAAAATGCATGATTTTAATCATTCCACACCAATTTAAAATCACAAAACTCATAAATATCATAGAATTATCACCAAAGAAATATTTATCTTAATGATAATAAACAAGTTCCATTGATTACTTTTTATATTTTAATGTAAAATGTGGTAATATTTAACACTATATTTTTGTATGAAAGATAAAATCATCAATATTTAACAAATACAATCATTAATATGGTTTAATATATTTTTAAAATTAAATTAATAGACTATTTAGTACATAATTTATAATATACAGGGGTAAATGGATTTAAATATAATTTTTTATAACACAAAAAATATAATAAAAATAGAAATAATAAGTAAAAGTGAATTGGAAAAGTACATATTAAAAAAAATTAATAATTTTTTTGAATTCCATTGTTTTATTTCACATGATTTTTTTTGAAAATATTTTAATATTAACATGGTTTAAATACATAATGTCTATGTTTACACTATTAGAGAAAAACATTAATATATAAATGTGACATATTTCATAAAAAAATAATGATAAAATTTTGATGGAATAAAAAATAAATAAAAAGGATCAAATGATTATGTAAAAATATAACAATGATATTATACTAAGTAAAAATCAAATGTTTTAAAAAATTCTACTATTCTTTGGATTTGGAAGTTTTATAAAAAAAGTAATTTTTTTCTCCATATTTTTGAATTTTTATATGTTTGTATGTTACTAATATTTTATTAAAATTTATATAAATTAATTATTGAATAATTTAATTCAAAAAGTATTTAAGAGTTAAAAATTATGTTAATAGTTGTGAAACTTTTCCTAAATTGATGTATCATTTTCAAATATCCTTTTTGTAACACCCCATGCATTTAGTACACATTTTGCTTTGAAATATTTTTAATGGGTTTGATATCTTGTGATGCACACAATACCTAACTAAATTTAACAATGAATTTACAAATTAGAAATGAAACAAATTACATGATATTTATAGAAAAATAAATTATAATAACAAATGATTCGTTTAGATTTAAATGTTTCTAATTCACTTAATAATTGAAATATATATGGATGATTTTTTTAATTGGTATTTTTTTTAAAATTTAATAATTTTAATATATTATTTCAATAAAATGTGTTGATAAAATCCATTTCATGTTCTTAAAAATAAATTAGTAACATATATACAATTATTAACTAACTATAAAGGACACTAATTTAAATATTTATGATTTAAAAAAAAATGTATTGGGTAAAAATATTATTTTTAAGTTAAAATTCTAAAAATTAGAGTCTTAAATTAATTTAAATTTATTATTTATAGGTATAAATAAATTAATAATCATTAATAAATGGATTATTATTTTTTTATAAATAAACATAAAATAATTTAATGTTAAAAACCGATATTTTTCATCAATAATTTTATGCATGAAATTTATTTTTATCATAATAAATTAAATTAATCACAAATTATACCTTATTTTAATAAAATATAAATACAATATATACTATAAAATAAAATAAAATTCATTTAATTATTATTATATTTTTATAAATAACTTTTAATTCATTTTAATTACTAATGATAAATTTTTCCAAATTTTAATTGTGTTTTTTGTTTACTAATATTAAAATTAAATTTAATCTAATATATAAATAGTACTTTATAAAATTATTTTCCTACTTATAATCAGAATATTACATATTTTTAGTGTGTTCAGTGTCATTTTTATTCATAAAATTAGGGTTTCTATTTAAAAGTTTGTTACCATAGTAAAGGATAAAATATGGAAAAATCGTGATAACTAAGTGATATGACCATAAAAATCATGAAAAAAAACTATAATTGATTGGGTATTTGGATTTTTAAGTACCTAACTTATCTTTAAAATTTGGCTAATTTGGCTCCATTTTCCTTTGAGGATGACATTTATTTTATTTAATGTTAAGAGTTTTTACAGAAGGTCTGTCTATCTCACCAATAAAATAACCCCTCAACATCCCTACACAAACATTTCCATTTCATGAAATTTATTTTAAATTACTACCCAAATTATATCCCTCATAATAAATTGGAAATATTTAGAAGCAATTCTCCAAAAGAGAAGACCTAAACCTCTAATTTACTAGATGTTCTCCACGATGGGATTCATTTTCTCAATGTAAGTTATATATTCTTATCAATTTTTCTTTTAATTAATATCCATATACCACTTCATATATCTTATTTATGACTTTAAAAAATTATTTTTATGTCATATTATTTCATTAAAATGGATATTATCATTACTAAATATCTTGTCTTTACTTTTTCTATCATTATAACACACATTTGTTTCGATCATTTTACTACTAACATGAACAATTTTATAATATTTATGCATTGAGTGATTAAGGAATGAAATATAAAGGTGTTATATTATAAAATTAACTGATTTAATATGTTTTAATAATTATATAATGGACATATATATATATATATATATATTAATTTATTAATAAAATAAATTCTTTTATGGAATCAAATTTTTTTAAAAATGGTATTTCTCATAAATCCATTTGAGTTTTCATGATAAATTTCATGAAATGACCGTGAGAATCCATAAAAATATAAAACAAATATACTATAAACATTCATTAATATTATATATATGACAAAACCAAGACCAGAAGTCAAAGACCAGAATGTCCGAATTATAACATTCATAGAAAACATAATAGCTAACAAAAAATATGGATTTTAGAAAAGAATTTTTACTAAATGGAAAATTATAAATTATTAGAGAATGGTATATATGAATATAAATATAAATATGTTTTTAATATAGATTTATAATAAAAATAAATTTATTATATTGTAGGTGAGAGCTTATCCGACCCAGAAAAATTATAATGTAAGGTTTTTTCCATATAAATTTCATTTCATTATCACATGTTTAAAATTATGCACATAATTCAATGTATATGATGTATATAATTACTATTTTGAATATCATATCAAGATTATAATTCTAATAATGATATTTTATGTTTCTTCTCATATATATATTTTTCAATGGGGTTTAGTTTTAAAAGGCATACAACATTTTATTTAAGATCATTTCTTTAAAAGTTTTGATGCCTCTTAGTTAAACCATTCTCTTATTTATCCATATTATTTATTATGTCAATATGTTTTTTATAAAAACATAAAATATTTTCCATGTTAAGGTTCTACCATCATTTATGTTTTATAATGTTATAAAAAAGTATCTTTTTAATGTTTTATATACAATTTATTTTTGGATTTCATTATAAATGTGTAAAAAAATACTTTTTCTTAACATTTAATACTTGATCAAACATTCCATATTTTATAGATTTTCCTCATTATCAGGAATAATTTCTATGATTTCATGTGTTTTCATTGAAAATTGTATCTCTATTTTTTTAATGAATTTTCCATTTTTTATAGTTACCAACATAAAATGTTATTTTCTTCTTTTTGAATGTATATTTAAAATTATTTTAAAAATTATTTTTCATATATGTTAACAGAATTTAAATATTTTTATGATTAATTGGGGATATTTTATAATGAAATTACACACTATAATTTTATTTAGTATATTTTATTATCTTCTACTGATGTTTTCAAGAAATCCATATATTTTCTCTGGGTTAATTAAGCCCAGGTGGAAATATAAATTTTTTTTATGTTCTTGCATCACAAATATAAATAATTTTAATTATTAGATGGTTGGGACTAGAATTATTTATCGCTGTGATGTGTTAGGTAAATATTAATATCTCAAGAGATAAAATTAATGGTGTTTGTTAGTGAACTCAATCCATAAAGGGACTCTTCACATCACAATCCAATTTGAATGAGGAGTGAACCCATTCCAATTTGGGGCTCTATCCACTATGTAATTAATGACATAGTCGAGATACTAAAAAAATAGAATTATTTTATATTCTTATGTATGTTCCACACTTTTATTCTATATTATAATGCCTACAATCTTCTCTAATAGATTAATATTATGGACCACATTCTTATTTTATTCCAAAGACGTATGCCATTAATCATGGTTTATGATGTATGAATTTTTGGGCATGTTTTTATATGTTATGATCATGTAATATGATTATTTTCTCATACTCTTAATCTTATCTTACTTCACTTATTATCTTATATTTAGATCATTTATTATTATCATTACTACGATTATCAGATTACTTGTTCATAAATTTTCATTACCCTAGGATGTGAAGAAGGGTGTTAAGTATGATATATCTAGAAGGGTAAATTATTGTTTACTATTTTGAAATATTTTAATTATATTTATATAAATTAATTAATTATGTATCTAATATTAAAAGATACAATACCATTTTCTTTTAAGGTGTGTATTATTTAGTGATGTGTTGACTACTCATATAAAATGATTTAGTTGTCTTGTTTCAGATTCTTGGGTCACCTTAGTGGGTTTTAGAGTAGGGTTTCATTATTTTGGGGGATGAAATTTTTAATAATAATAATATAGGACCTAAAAACCTATAACAAACTAAATGTTTAATAAAAATAATAAAAAATATCTTTGGTTGAAAGGGGGTGTAATAATTTATGACATATTAGGAATTATTTTTCTCATCATATGATTTATTAGTCTAATTATTAATGTTTGATACTAACATTAAATTTTTTTTTTAGTTAAATGTTATAACTAATAGTAATTGTGTTAAAAAAATCTATAATGACCAATTAAATGACTATCCTTGTAACACCATGACCCCAGTTACCCAGAGTCGGTGCATTATTTTAATACATTGGCATGATTACTAGGAATGAAGTCCCGAAGGAACGATCAGTTTAGCAGTCTTGGAAAAATAGATCACATACATGAATGTTACATTTGCACCTTAATACATACAAAACTACATAAATAATCTTTATGAACACCATTATTCCCTTGCATTAACCCTGCATATTAATCACATTACTCTTCTTGGAATCCTGGGAAAAATAAAACATAGAAAGGGGTGAGCTCAAATGGTCAGTAAGGGTAAGCAATACAGTGGAAACTTTCATAAATAATCATAAATTTTTTAAGGAATTACATAACTAAAACAGAATCCTTTTAAACTTGAACTCCAGCATAATATGGTAGAAATAAAATGAAATGATTCCACTTACTTATTCACATGGATATTCTAATAATCGAATAATCACATGCAACATCACTAACCACTTTCATAATGATGGAATGCATAATTCCAGACTATCATAACCACATATCCATGGCCTCGTGCCAAGTCTACAAATAAGATTTTGTCAAGGCCTTGTTCGAAGACACTAGTTTATCTCATGAGACCTACAGATGCATCACGGAGCTATAGCAGGCTCCACCAGTCACATATTAAGTCAAATTCATTCCCATATGAAATGGTTTAAACATAACATAAACATTTTTATTAAAACTAGCATACGAAATGTAAATACGTCATGCATAAACCATGAATAGTATAAAAATAACACATCCACAGTCAAACATATCACAAAACATTCAATACAATATAGAAGTGTTGTATCATAATAAATCAACTTCAAATAAGTGTAAAATCCATCAATGGATGTTGACATAGATGAAAACAAAACTCTTTTTATAGAAATATCTATTTCTATTTTGAAATCATTTAAGATTCATATATTTATAAAATAAAACATTTTATTTGAAAATATTCTTATAATCTTGTAAGGCAAGCATTGACGATTTTATAACGGCGGAAAATAGCCGCACCCGCCGTATAAGTTAAAAAAACATTCTTACCTTAATTCTGTCGAAAAGGTTAAAAAGAACCTTGTTTGGAAAATGACGGAAAGATTTCTTTATAAACCTCTTATAAAAAGTCAAACAAGGGTATAAATGACTTTAACCCATATTCATTAAAATAGTAATAATGCTTTGAATTTTTTTTATGAAACATGGATGTGGATGATAAAGAGATCCCAGTAGATTATTATGTATAAACAACCTCGGATAATGAAGAGATTGCGAAATAAACCCTTACCAATTTGGTAACTTACGAAACATACACCCCATGAAAGAGGTATCATACAATTAATATGTAAATACACATAAATTAAAGTGTATTACACAATGAATACAATTATGGGCAGTATATACACCACACAAAAGGTAATAGTGGTAATTTGGTATGAATTTCACGGGAATAAGGAGTGAGATGAAAACCCCCTACCTTGTAATTTTCCTTGGTTGGAGGTAGGTTAAACTCCTTTATAATGGTGAAATAATTGTTATTAAATTATACAAGAATCATATACATCAATATGATATCATATATGATCTTTTAACATTCATTTGTTAATAATAACTTAGTATTATCATTGTTTCGGGTGTTAATTTACTCATTTTCTTTTATATGTTCTGTTACTTAATACGTGTTTGTCATGGATAGTATGTATATTATTAATATAAATAATGATATCAAGTCCTTAGATACTATTATTAATCATAAAATGAGATTTAGACTTGAATGGATACGATGGAGAATGAATCTCATCGCGTTCGTGGAGACAGTAGTCTGTACGTACGCACGAGCGACAATATCATTCTTTTGATATTAAAATAATATATAATTGGGTGGTATATCATATATACAGAATCTTTATCATGTTATATTTATTATTTACAGGAATTACACATCATTATTATACCCATCCAAATAATAATATATTGAATAACAATTACACCACGACGTGGAGACGGTAAGCCGTACGTACGCACGTATGGTGACATGTCATTCAAAGGATGGATAGAATACTGAATATGGTTGTACCATATTTATAATAATATTACATTATATAGGAGATACTGGATTAATTATTTTATAATGGTAATAACAAAGAAAGAAGAAGTGGAAGAAGAAAGGAACTTGAAAAAGGGTGGTGAAATCATTACCTGTTCTTCGGGTTCTTCCTTTTGATTTGATCAAAATGGATCCCTAAGATGGATTTCTGACTAAAGGAAGGCCTCTAGAATTAATTTAGGGAAGTTTAGAGAGTATTTGGGAAGAGTTTGGCCGAACCAAAAGGCTTTTAAGGTGTGAGTTAATGAGAAGGGAGAGTTCCCTTTTATAAGCGGGGTGAGGGGCACCTTTGGAAAAGCTAGAAATATTATTTTATAATAAATTAATATTAGTTTCATAATGGCTCCAAAGTGCATTATTTAAATGTTAAGGTGGGGATGGGTCAAACACCAATCAACCAATATAATTTAGACAGGTTTGGGTTACTATATTAACATTATCATTAAGTATTAACTCTTAGTTAATTAGTTTCACTTTTACAATGTCTCTTTGTATTTTTATATTTTATGGTTAATAAACTTTCTATATACATCCAAGAGACCCCAAATTGGTCCATTAATGATAAAAATATCATGATATAAGTCTCTTGGACAAGACTAAGATTTTAAGAAATTTAAGATCAATTAATAATATAATATTTGTTTTAAAAACACTTTTATGTCAATTTTGACACTATTCAATAATTGATTTTTGTAAAAATAATAACAGAATGATTACTTCGAACAAAGTTAATTAAATCAATCATAATCTGTCATATTATACTAGAAAATTATTGGTATTTATAAATAGTCTCAAATTACATTTATTTGGGTATTTATAATATCAATAATTCCAATTTTTCATTAATTAGGTAATTACTGCATCATCATTTTGTTATAAATAAATTAAATTTTTTAAAGTCTAAAAATTATATATAAAATATCATTATGTATGAAATCTTTTTATCTTTATAATGAATATTTACATTCGAATTTATCCTATGTATAACCCTATATTAAATATGTTTTAGTAAATAAACATTGATTTTAACTCTTTTAACTCTTCTTTGAATTAAATAATAATAAATGTACTAATCTATTCCAAGTGGACCTAAATGATGATATTTTATTCCTAGGTTTGTTTCTGGTCGAGATACACATGTCCAATAGAATTAGGGAATGTGTTAGGGTAATATTAATATCATTTTTACCCTTAATTACCCTATTTACTTTTAACCGTGGTAAATAAAAGAAAAAAGTTACTATTCACCCAAAATTATTTTCATCTCATTGAACCACATTTTACTAATTGATATTAACCGTGTCTCTCGAATTTTCAAAATTCCATTCATAGAAGCGGTAAAATTAAGTTTTATGAAAAATTCAGTTTCTTAACTACCACTTCGTGGTTTCACTATTCATCAAAAATTGAAGTTTTTCAGAACAATGCCAAAATTTCACCCTAAGCTATAATTGATATTCTGAATTCAAAAATGATGTCTATTTTAAAAAATTCGAAACATATAAGTTTAATTAATTAATTTTATAATTACTTCCCACTGTTACAACAAAGAGCGTGTTTTTAAGAAACAATATAAATCAAAAGATTGACAATTTTTTATGTCCAATTTCAATGTGAAATTAATTCTAATGAACCCCATTGGATAAAATGTTAAAAATATATTCTAATTATACTTTAAAACTACTCAATAATATAATTTATCACTATAAATTATTTTGATTAAAAAAGTTGTTTTTAAGTATTTTTCACTTTTCATCAAAATATTAAAGTTATCCAAAAAGTACCAAAATTTCACCTTAGGCTAAATTCGATACTCCGAATCCAAAAATGAAGTCCATTTCGAGAGATAAAATTTCTAAAATTTTAAAATGTAGGTATTATTATTCATAACGGTTATTTTGATTGGTCGTGGTGTGTGTTAGAACACGAAGTTGCGTACAACACACGCTACTGTATTATTCAAAGAGAAGTGTACCGTGGAAGCTCAGGGTGTTACATTCTCCTCTCCTTCAATAAATTGCGTCCTCACAATTTGATATTGTTCTTTGAAAATAATTGTTGAAAATAGAAAATATCTTTGTGGAAAAACCCACATTAGAAATTTGGTTAATAAAATTTAGTGTTAACAAGATGAAAAGAGAAATGAAAGGGTCACCAAAAAATTATGATCTCGATTATGAGGACATTGGTGGAAATTATAGACTGATAATTGGAGGAAAAGCGTAAATATTTATACGTAGTGATTGAGTTAATAAATCACAAACATGTTTAAAATTGAGGTCCTTAATTTCATCAATCTATGATGATTTAAAATACCATCGGTTCAACAAAACATAAGGTATTAGGATAACACCTTTTTGACGTTTCAAAATATCTTAGTTGAAATCCCACATCGAAAAATGAATTAATGAGTCCTATATTTAAATTAAAGGGTGGAAAGTATGAATATTACCGAAAATAACACATATTAGGTTTCCATGTAGGAAAATATGGATATGGAAGAGAAATCTAACCATCAATTATCTGATGGAGAGTGGTAGAGAACATGGCTATGAAAAGGCCAACAATACTAAAGCCATAAATTAGCGAGGATCTAAGGTACCATCTAGGATAACATTTTTGTTCTAATTTCCATTTCTTAATGTTGATCAATTTATTTATGATATTGGATAAGATCATAAGGAGATATACTTTATAATTAGAGTTTTATCCATTAATAAATTTCTACCACAAAATCATATTTCACCCCAAAACATAATACAACAAAAAAATACTCTATTTATCCTAATCATATAGGGTTCCAAATATAATGAATTTATAATTCACATATCAAACCCTTTATGTAAAGAAACTACATTATACCATCTAGGAACTTTATATAGCACAATGGTAGATGAAAAATCTCAATTGCACTATGGTTGTGGGTTCGATTCCTGCAGCTTTGTCTGACACGACGGGTCGTCACACGGTCTGCGTGTTGTCCTTTTATAAAAATCCAAAAAAAATTAACCTTTCAAACTTAATCCATTCCGACCATTAGACTTATCCAAAATACTATTATCCAAACTCACAGTCCAAAATTTACCAGGAAGTTAAACATAATGAGGATCCTTTTTTCCAGGTAATAACATGTGAACGCCTTCCTCATATATTCTTTTACAACACCACCACATCCTGAATTACCAAAATCAACCATTTATTATTCCAAAATCACTACCTCAATATTAGAACCATATTAAGGTTTATCTTTCCTTCAACCATGTCATTTCCAAAATTTTTAACTTGCTTTAGAGTCACATTTCTTAGTACCATAAAATCTCAAATCCTCAATGAAATAGTACTACAGTACAATCCTTATATACTCCTTAATTATTATAACAAGTACATTGCTGATACAACACTAAAATGACATAATAAACATAAGAAATATAATCATTCATCTTCATCTGTGGTAGTATCATAACTTGATTGTTATCCAATAGAATCATTTGCGGCATAGTCTGATGATAGATTCGTGTAGTGTCCAAACTCCTTGCAAATGAAGCATTGTACATTTGAAACCTATTTTCGTACCCTTGTAGTCACGTACTTGGTGCCCTTTTCCTACACACTTATAACAAACTCCAATTTCTTTCAGGAAAGTTCCAGGGTGATTCTTCCCACTATTATCATATATGGGGAAATTATTCTCTTCCCTCTTCCCTTTATCCATATTTATCTCTTCCATCATTTTCTTCCCTTGCTTCCCTTCAAAGCCATAGGACTCCGTAAAATATTTATTTATCTTATCCACACATGATACTATTTCTTTACATGATGATGATACGTGGGAGACTATTTCCCTTATAAATGATAGATTAATACCATGAAAGATACGATCCTTTTTACTCTTTGGATCATACGTATTACTGGAGTTCACATTCCTTTACTGGGCACCATTTCAATACAACAGCATAAACTAGGTCAGTTTATGAATTTCAATGAATAATTCCAAACTTGTAAAATACCTAATGCAAATTGAACAGTTTATGGATATAATCCATAATCATAAAAATGTTTTCTTTGAGTAAGTATATACTAATGAGCCCTTCATAATGGTTTGTAAACAAACTGAGAATTATCCTAAGCATATCCCCCGAGAGTGTCGTAACCAAGAGTGCAGCAAGGCCCGTTGTCGTGCAACAGTTAACGTTCGAGTCTAGCTCAAAGCGGTGTTTTTGGGTTTTACCCCTACGTACATCTGTGTCAGAGTCGCCTCTACCTGCTCGTATCCAGACAGGGATGTATTGCTCAGGAAAACTCACAAAATCTCTCCAATAACAAAATTCTAAGAAGTTCTTCTATACTAATCCTCAAAGTCTATCTTAGGGCTATGTGCTCTAATCAGAGTATGTCAAAATGTAGTTTCCAATGTTATTTTTAAACTTCCTCTGATACCAACTGTAACGCCCCGACCCCAGTTACCCAGAGTTGGTGCATTATTTTAATACATTGGCATGATTATAAGGAATCATGTCCCGAAGGAATGATCAGTTTTGCAGTCTTGGAAAAATAGATTACATACATGAATGTTACATTTTCACCTTAAGAAGTAAAAAACAACATAAATAATCTTTATAAACGCCATTATTCACTTGGCTTATCCCTGCATATGAATCACATTACACTTCATGGAATCCTAGGACAAATAAAACAAAGAAAGCGGTGAGCTCAAATGCTCCGTAAGGGTAATTAATACAGTGGAAACTTTCATAAATAATTATAAACATTTTTAAGGCATTATATAACTAAAAAAATCCTTTTAAAATTGAACTTCAGCATAATATGGAAGAAATAAAATGAAATAATTCTATTTATTTATTCACATGGATATTCTACTAATAGAATAATCAAATGCAACATCACTAACCACTTTCATAATAATGGAATGCATAATGCCAGACTATCATAACCACATATCCAAGGCCTTGTGCCAAGACTACAAATAAGATTTTTTCAAGGCCTTATGCCAAGACACTAGTTTGTCTCATGAGACCTACCGATGCATCGAGGAGCTATAACGGGCTCCACCCGTCACATATTAAGTCCAATTCATTCCCATATGAAAAGGTTTAAAAATAACAAAAACATTCGTATTAAAACTAGCATACGAAATGTAAATATGTCATCCATAAACCATAAATGGTTTAAAAATAACACATCCACAGTCAAACATATCACAAAACCTTCAATACAATATAGAAGTTTTGTATCATAATAAATCAACTTCAAATAATCATAAAATCCATCAAATGATGTTGACATAGATGAAATCAAAACTCTTTTTAAAGAAATATCTCTTTCTATTTTGAAATCATTTAAGAGTCATATATTTATAAAATAAAACATTTTACTTGAAAATATTATTATAAGCTTGTAAGGGAAGCTTTGCCGATTTTATAATGGTGGAAAATAGTCGCACCCGCCGTATAAGTTAAAAAAACATTCTTACATTAATTCTGTCGAAAAGGTTAAAAAGAACCTTGTTTGGAAAACGACAGAAATATTCCTTTATAAACCTCTTATAAAAATTCAAACAAGGGTATAAATTAATTTAACCCCTATTTTTTAAAATAGTAATAATGTTTTCAAAAATGTTTTTATGAAACATGGATGTGGATGATAAAGAGATCCCAGTAGATTATTACGTATAAACAACCTCGGATAATGAAGAGATTGCGAAATAAACCTTTACAAAATTGGTAACTTACGAAACATACAACCCATGAAAGAGGTATCATAAAATGAATATGTAAATAAACATAAATCAAAGTGTATTACACAAAGAATACAATTATGGGAAGTACATACACCACACAAAAGGTAATAGTGGTAATATGGTTTGAATCTCACAGGAACAAGGAGTGAGATGAAAACCCCTAACCTTGTACTTTTCCTTGGTTGGGGGTAGGTTAACCTCATGTATAATGGTGAAATAATTGTTATTAAATTATACAAGAATCATATACATCAATGTGATATCATATATGATATTTTAACATTGATTTGTTAATAATATCTTAGCATTATCATTGTTCCGGGTGTTAACTTACTCATTTTCTTTTATATGTTTTGTTACGTAAGACGTGTTTGTCATGGATAAGTTGTATCTTATTCATATACAGAATTATATCAAGTTCTTAGATACTATTATGAATCATCAAATGATATTTAGACTTGAATAGATACGATGGAGAATGAATCTCATCGCGTTCGTGGAGACGGTTGTCCATACGTACGCACAAGCGACAATATCATTATTTTGATATTAAAATAATATATAATTGTATGGTATATAATATATAAAGAATCATCATCATGTTATATTTATTATTTACATGAATTACACATCATTATTATACCCATCCAAATAATAATATATTGAATAACAATTACACCACGACGTGGAGACGGTAAGCCGTACGTACGCACGTATGGTGACATGTCATTCAAAGGATGGATAGAATACTGAATATGGTTGTACCATATTTATAGTAATATTACATTATATAGTAGATACTGGATTCATTATTTAATAATGGTAATAACAAATAAAGAATAAGTGGAAGAAGAAAGGAACTTGAAAAAGGGTGGTGAAATCATTACCTCTTCTTCGGGTTCTTCCTTTTGATTTGATCAAATGGGCTCCCTTGGTTGGCTTTATGACTAAAGGAAGGCCTCTAGGATGAATTGAGGGAAGTTTAGAGAGTATTGGGGAAGAGGTTGGACGATCCAAAATGCTTTTAAGGTGTGATTTAATGAGAAGGGAGAGTGCCCTTTTATAAGAGGGGTGAGGGGCACCTTTGGAAAAGCTAGAAATATTATTTTATAATAAATTCATATTCGGCTTATAATGGATCAAAAGTGTATTATTTAAATGTTAAGGTGGGTATGGGTATAAAAACACTCAACCAATATAATTTATACTGGTTTGGATTACTATATTAACCTTATCTTTATGTATTAACTCTTAGTTAATTAGTTTCACTTTTACAATGTCTCTTTGTATTTTTATATTATATGGTTAATATAATTACTATATACAACCAAGATACCCCCAATTGGTCCATTAATGATACAGATATCATGATATAAGTCTCTTGGCTTAACCTTAGATTTTTAAGAATTTAATATCAATTAATAATATAATATTTGTTTTAAAAACACTTTTATGTCAATTTTGACACTATTCAATAATTGATTTTTGTAAAAATAAAAACAGAATGATAACTTCAAAATAAGTTAATTAAATAACTCATAATATGTCATATTATACTAGAAAATTAGTTTTATTTATAAAAAGTCTCAAATTACATTTATTTGGATATTTATATTATCAATTATTCCAATTTTCCATTAATTAGGTAATTACTGCATCATCATTTTTCCATTAATAAATTAAATTTTTTAATGTCTAAAAATAATAAATAAAATATAATTATGTAGGAAATCTTTTTATATTTCTAATGAATATTTACAATCGAATTTATCCTATGTATAACCCTATATTAAATATGTTTTAATAAATAAACTTTGATTTTAACTCTTTTAACTCTTCTTTGAATTAAATAATAATAAATGTCCTAATCTAATCCAAGTGGACCTAAATGATAATATTTTATTCCTAAGTTTGTTTTTGGTCGAGATACAGTTGTCTAATAGAATTAGGACATGTGTTAGGATAATATTAATATCTTTTTTACTCTTAATTACCCTATTTACTTTTAACCATGGTAAATAAAAGTAAAAAGTTTCTATTCACCAAAAATTATTTTCATCTCATTGAACCACATTTTGCTACTTGATATTAACCATGTCTCTCAGATTTTAAAAATTCCATTCACAGAAGTGGTAAAATTAAGTTTTATGAAAAATTCAGTTTTTTAACTACCACTTAGTGGTTTCACTATTCATCAAAAATTGAAGTTTTTCAGAACAATGCCAAAATTTCACCCTAAGATATAATTGATATTCCGAATTCAAAAATGATTTCTATTTTAAAAAATTCCAAACATATAAGTTTCATTAATTAATTTTATAATTAATTTCTACTGTTACAACGAATAGCGTGTTTTTAAGAAACAATATATATCAAAAGATTGACAAATTGTTTATGTCCAATTTCAAAGTGAAATTAATTCTAATGAACACCATTGGATAAAATGGTAAAAATATATTCTAATTTTACTTTAAAACTACTCAATAGTATAATTTATCACTATAAATTAATTTAATTAAAAAAGTTGTTTTTAAGTATTTTTCACTATTCATCAAAATATTAAAGTTATCCGAAAAGTACCAAAATTTCGCCTTAGGCTAAATTCAATACTCTGAATCCAAAAATGTAGTCAATTTTGAGAGATAAAATTTTTAAAAATTTAAAAAGTATGTATTACTATTCATAACGGCTATTTTGATTGGTCGGGGTGTGTGTTAGAACTCGAAGTTGCGTACAACACACGCTACTGTATTATTCAAAGAGAAGCGTACCGTGGAAGCTTGGGGTGTTAGAATCCTCCTGGGAATATAAATGGCTTGGGATATGGAATGAAAAATTTTATTTTTATGAAAAAAACCTCCCTCATGATGGGAATAATAAAATGAATCATGCTATGATTCCAAATATCCAATGGAAGTAACAAAACACAATTTATTATTTCATAAGGAAACTTCTACCTTAATTTAGCACGCCTTATTATATAATAATTACCAAAAAATTGATGAGTAAAGTAAAAAATATATTTCTTAATCTCTTGTTCTCAAATAATGAAATTTTTTTGTTTTATTAATTAATCATTTGGATAGTGATGTAGATAAATTGTGGAATCATATAAAAAACTAATTAAATAGGATGAAATTTAATCCTTTAATTGGAAGGTATTTAACAAATATTTTTTCAAAAAATATTTACCCATAAATCTTCCCTAAAAGATGGATATATAATTCATTGACTTAAAATGGAATGATTTTGATTCTACCAATAACTATGAAGTGAATTCTATAAATTTTCATGGTATGATTCTTATTTTATTATTGGTCAAAAAAGAAAAATTTATTGAGTCTTTAGTGTTATTAAAACTATCCATTATGAGGAACTAGTTATCAGTGACCTTGTTAGGTATGAAGAGATATTTCTATGTGCTATCTAGATAAAAATAGAGATAATAGAATCTCATTATTTTTATGGTTATAGGGAAAAGAAGATAAATATGGATTTCCAATGAAACAATAGAAATAAATCCCATAGAAGAAGGAAAATAAATCTTACTTCATGAAATAAATCGGAAACAACCATTGGGTATGTTTCTTTAAGGGGACTACTAAAAGATTCAAATTTAGAAAAGAAGTCCAATTAGAAAATGAATATTACAGTGATATGAAGAGGCCGACCAGTAAAACAAATAGAGAGACAACTTAACCAAATGTACCACCTACACTCAAATTATTCATTTGAAATGTGTATGTACATTATGAAAACTAGTGTATGATTCAATGTGTTAATGGTTACAATTGCATAAATAACCTCTTAATTTATGAGATAAATTGAAATACTATACAATTACAATAGTTGAATTTTGTGTTGATAATAATGTGGTGAAGGGTACACATTTCATCCACTCAAGAAAATATAATGCATTATTTGAATATATTACGACCATTTCTTTTATAATTAATAAATTTTATGAAGGTATCACATTTCCACCACAAAAAAATAGATATTGAATTACCAATGAAAATTACTTATGGTATAATGATTGTATCCCATGTTTATAAATCCTCTTTTATAGAAGTTTTATGGAATTATCTCATTGAATATTTTATCATTCATCCTATAGTAAAAAATTATGTAATATTTTTCATGGATTGAATAACTCTATTTAGAGTAAATTTAAATTATTGAGAAAGTAAAGTCACATTTCTTTTCTCTAATAACCCCACGATTTTATATTATTTTCGGTGGAATATGAAAATAAAATGGGATTTACTTCAATTATATAGGTCTTCATATTGATTCATTATGGGAATATTGCTCAAATAGTCAGAGAGATTCTAAAAATTGAATATTTAACTATTTTTAGGTAGTATATCAATTCATTTCTTAAAGTGTTTCGTAGTCTTATGATGAGATATGAATTTTATTTTTTAATAGAATTAATACTTTTTGATACACCTACTTCAAAAAATACTTATAAAATGGAACCCACTAAGTTGTAAAAATTGTTGAAGAAACTATAAGAGAATATAGACATGAGAATCAAGTACTCCATTGCATCACCAAAGGGTACACTTGTTCTTTTTATTAAGAATAAATATGGTTCAATGTGTATCTACATTTATTAGCATGAAATTAATAGGATCACAATCAAGAATAAGTATTCTCCCCCACATATTGTTAACTTGTTCGATCAACTTAGAGATTCTAATTTCTCTTAAATGGTAAAATATTAAATCCAGATATCATCATGTAAGGGTGAAAATCGGGCATATACCCAATAAAACATTACATATATTGTATGTAAACTATAAAAATATATTAAGGGCGTCCAAAATATTTAATATACCCAATATATTCATAGATACATGGGGTGGAGACTTCATATATTACCTTGATAAATTTATGGTAGTCTTTATAGATGATATATTTATATATTAAAGTAAAAATAAAGATAATTATTATTATTTTAGGAATATATTTAAGACCTTGTTGATAGATAAACTATATTCATAATTTAGAATATGTGAATTATTTTTACATAAGAACTCATTCTTAGGTAATATAATCACTTATGAGTTTATATCAGTAAATCCTTTAATAATATAAGTCATTTAACAAAGTCCCAAATGAACCACAATGATCTATATTTTTATTTTTCTTGGATTTTATGTATTATATTGATTCCTTTTGAGAAATGTCTCATGAATATCAAATCCATTAATCATGTTAACTCGAAAGAGAGAGATGTTCCTTCAGATAGGTTAATGTGAAAAAAATTTCAAGATGAATAAAATAAGGTTGATTATTGCACCAATAATCACTTAAATTTTAGCACAGAAGGGTTTCTAATATATAGAAATAAAATAAAGAAGTGATTTGGATATTTTCTCATGAAAAATTATATGGTGGTAGTATATACCTCTCTCTGATTGAAGGTTTATGAGAAAAATTTTACAACTGAATATTTGGAGTTAAGAGTGGTTATTTTCCCTTAAAAATATGGAGGCATTATTTCTATAGTGAAATTTGTGATATATATACTTACCATAAAACACTAAGGTATATATTCACATAAAAGGTGTTGAATGTGCTTTAATATAGACGATTATTATTGACCACAACTTTTGATTTCTCAGCAAAATACAACCATATGAAGAAAAATAAGGTGGATTATAGGTAGAATGTATTTTGATACATAATAAATTAATAGAATTAAAAATAATCCAATAATCATGAATTTTTATAGTATTTACTTCTAAATATTAATGAAATTGGAGAAATCCTATATTTCTCAAATGAATTCATAACCATCCATCCATGTAAAAATAAAAAATCCGAAGAAGGAGTGTATGTATCTGAAAAAAGGTAAATAAGTTATTTTAGTTTAATCTATACCATGATGTAATGATAAAGTTTATAACATAGATACATATTTTATCAATACTAGAATTGAAGGGCTAAATGGATGATGTACACTCTTATCCATTCTATATCCATTATGGAAGTACAAAGATGCCTAGATATCTCCAGAATGAATTTTGGTTGGAAAAAATGAAAAGAGATATTACATATTATGTATATCGATGGTTTTTATTCCATCGAGTTAAGGATTAAAATTATAATTTTAATTGGATAATTAATCAATTACCCATATCAATATGGGAATGTGAAAAATCAACATATATTTTATCATAGAACTCACCATGACATTTAAATTCTATTATTTCATTTTATTTTTTCTCCGTAACATTATGAATTTAGTGCATTGTATTTATATTAATGATGATTTTTCACAAGACCAACATTACAGGATAAACATTATAGAATTGGTAAGATTACTTGAAGTACCAATTTTGATTACATATAGGTAAGATAAAATGTTTGACTTAGTATTATAGAGAATCATTGAATACATTGTAAATATTTGATACTTTATATCATTATGGTACATATGATAATCATTAGAGGCCTATTAAAATTATCGAATATACAATGATATCTTATTAAATGGATTTAAAAGGTGATTGAGATAAACAACAGACCTTGATAGAGTACTCATATAAAAATAGTTTCCATTCCTGAATTCATAAGGAACATGAAAGGATCAATATGGGAAGTGGTTTAAAATACTAACATGTTAGGATAATGTCGGATCAAGTAAGGTTTTGAGACTATATCATACTCATGAGATTTCTTGGAAGATTGAAATATTTCATAACTAAATTAAAAAAAAAATTAAAATTAGATCATTTCTTAAAATAAAAAAAGTATAATTTCAATTTGAGGAAAATTTATTTACTAAAATATATCATTTGATTAAGTTTATGAAATTTTGAAAGAAGGGAAATCTAATTCCAAGGTTAATTGGACCTTTTGAAATCCTTAACTATGTTGGATGAATGAATTATCATCTATAACTTCCACCGAACCTCTTCCATGTTTATTTAGTGTTATAGACCTCAATTTGAGGAAGTACATACATGTTTAATCACAATTACTAAATTTAGAGGTTTTATAGAGGGGTCATATCATTAATATAAAAAGAAGCTTGTATAAATGTTGGACAACTAAGATAAATAACAAAAAACAGTAACTATCACTAGGTTATAGTTCTCTAGAGGTATAATTGGTTTAAGGAAGAATCATATGTAAGAACCAGGTTTTTTACTGTGAAAGACTTTGGAATATTCTTGATGATATTCCAGAGCAGGGCCTTCAGACAGCGTGCGATTCCGAGCCCCGAAGTCGCCGGAATTAAATTTTCAGTGCGTTCACACTGGAAACGCCAAATAATTGGGATAACACTTAAACGGAGTTTTGGATCAGAGATTCGAGTGTACGGATGGGTCCGGAATGGGGTGTTTACCCTAGGAACGACATAAAGCGTGTTGGCGCGGGACTTTTGGACCCCTCGACTGCTTCTGGAATGTTAAACGGATAAATAAATTAATTATTTAATTCGTTTAATGTTGAAACGCAAGTATCTCTTAAACGGTGGCACGGATTGGAAAACCGAGGGCGCTGTTGTGTTCATAGCGTGTCGTTTACCCTAGGAGGGGTGTCACTTTTGCGGGCACGAGCTATCTGTGAAAAATGGCCCCAAGGGCGTTTTCATAATTTAGCAGCCTCAGACGTTAAATTTAATAACTTTTGAACGGGGTCTCGGATTAAAATTTTGAGACCACCGTTGTGCTCTGGAGGTGGTGTTTACCCGAGGGGAGGCTTAACCTCGACCCTACTGAGGGTTTAGGTTCGGGCCGATGGGCGTGGTTAAGCGTTTTCTATTTAAACGCTGAACTCACCCCACCCACTTTTTCTTCTCCTTCTAACTCAAACCCTCCCCCTCTCCCCCAGCTCCAGTGAGGCACCTCCAGTGAGCCAATTCCTGTAAAGACCCGTAAATTTCAAGGAAATTCTTTTTCTTTATTTTCTTTGGAATTTTACAAAAACGTAGTTTCTGACGGCACCTGATTCTGAGGCCCGGTGTGCCCGGAATCATTTTCTGAAGTTTGGCTCAGGTACGTTCACTGAACGGACGAGCGGGTTTTTCTAACTTTTAAACCGGTGCTCAGAATCGATTTCTGAGGGCACAGATGGAATCGCAGCGCCGGTATTTTCTTAGGAACGCCTCTTCCGGAGTTGTGTTTTCTCGGGTGTGGCTTTTAAATTTTTGGGGTTAAGTTAAGAAATAAAATATAGTTTGTGACAACCTTATTTTTATTTCACTTATAGCCACTTGAAAGCCACTTAAAGCTGCTTAAGTTGAGTTGATGCGGATAGGGTGCTATCCAAAAATATCCTACAAAGTGGGTAGGATATTTGTGAGGTGGGGCCCGCATGAGCCCCACCGTTTCTTTTCCGCTAAGTAACGCCCCCGTGAAAACCCGTCATTATGAAAGTCAACTGAAGTGTTTTCTTAAATTCTTAACGCACCAATTAATTGGGCGGTTTTATTCGTTGAAATTAATTCTATGAATTAATGGGTCGTTACTTAGTGTGTTTTTCGTTTGTTGGCATATAATAAAATATGACCAACACTTTTCTTCTTATGTGTTGTTCGTTGAGAGGACTTGACAGAAACCTCAAGTTCTTCATCCTTTTTCAGGAAGAACGCGAAGAACGCGAAGAACGCGAAGAACGCGAAGAACGCGAAGAACGCGAAGAACGATGGCCTTCGACGAAAGGCGGCGAAGAACGCTGAGACCTCGGAGATCGACGACGCGACGCCAAGCACCGCGACACCGACGCTTCTTCTCCCGCGACGTTCTTCTGCGACGTTCCAACCCCGCGACAACCTTCGATTGACAACGACAAGGTAGGGGGTTGCGCTCCTTTTAAATCTCTTTTTGGGTTATAACAACATCATGGATTTAATTAATATAATTAAATCTACATGTTCTTGAACCTCGGAGTTCATCAACGCGACACCGTATTCCGCGACGACGCGGCACCCTTCCGCGACGACGCGCCGCCCTTCCACGATGCGACGATCACCTCCTTCCGTGACAATAACCTCCTTCCGCGACGATCAATTCCGCGAAGAACGCACGCTCGATGACTACGGCGAGGTAGGGGTTTGATTCTTTAAATCCTTGTGATTAAATCCCCGATCGTTTAAATATTGTTGGGTGAATATCTTTAAGACCGCTACCGTGGTGGGTGCGGACTAACGAACAAGTCTGAACCCACCGCACCTTCTCGTTCTTGGTGTGCGAAATGGCGGACGACGAAAAATGGGGCCGCAAGGGTGATTCGAGGGCCTGACAGTGAAGATCGAGTCCCAGGAGGACCACTGACGAAGACCGCACGCAAAACAGACCACCGGAGCGCGTCCGGCGCGCCACCGGCAAAACCCGCCACGGCTGAAGCCGCGGAGGCGAGCCGGTTCCGCGGCTGCGCGGAACAGGGAGGAGGGACGCGGCCCGGCCGCCGTGTCCGCTGGCGAGGCGGCCCCACCCAGGGCTGCGGCGTTTCTTCACACGGGGGCAGCAACCCCCCCGCGGCTTCCCCTCGCTCGGCCGAGCTGAGCCTGGCCGACTCGCCGGGCCGGGTCGCACCCAGGCCGGCCGGGCCGGGCGGACCCGCGTCGGGTCGACCCGGTTTGGGCCGACCTAGGGGGGTCGGGCGGGGTCGGTCCGGGCCCAGACCCCCCGTTTCCAAACCTTTTCAGTCCTTCAATCAAAACATGAGCTACGGGCCTCCGAACGATGCGCCGTCAGCGGATATGCGATCCTTGGATCGAGACGGTCGTTTCGGTATATCACACTCAAGGTTTAGGAATTGTTTGGGTTCGGACGGGTTGGTTCGTCCACGAAACCAACCGGGCCCTCGGAGCGGAAAACCTCATAGCTTGAGCTCCAGACGTTCGATTGACGTGTCGTCGACTTTGTTGAATTTCTCTAAGTGAGAAGGATATTTTGGCTTACTCCGCCCGAGGTTTGGATGCAGGTGGGGTATGGTCGGGTTGTTTTTGCCATAAAAACCAACCGGGCCCCTGGGACGAAAAATTCAATAACTCTTAGACCGGGCGTCCGATTGACGTGCCGTCTGCGACGTTGAGTTCTTGTTGACGATACAGAACTTTTTGATACATCAACTCTGGACTATGTGTCAGTTGATGTATCAGCCTCTCGCCTCGTGGAGCGGACCCTCCCGAACGAGATTGATGTGTGCGGGAACCCTAGAGCTGGCGGCGACTGCGACGATGATGAAAACAGTACGGGAATCCTCCGTGTTTTCAACAGTGACCACTACGATACATCTTGGGATGCATCAACTCCGGACTACATGTCAGTCGATGCATCGACCTCTTAGCTCGTGGAGTGGACCCTCTCGGAACAAGCATGCTATGTGAGGAAACCCTAGAGCCGGTTGAGACTTGACGACTGCTAATCGAACTACTCGGTGTGTTAGGGATAGCCCAGTGGGAAGCGCTTGGTTGTAGCAGCAGACCCACGGAGGATGACCGCTTGGTTGTAGCGGCAGACCCGTGGTACTCAACAAAAGGAGAACCTCTGGAGGCTATGAGGGGGATCGAATGGTTGTAGCGGCAGACCCACGACGGAGGAGCGCTTGGTTGTAGCAGCATGGGGGAGCGCTTGGTTGTAGCGGCAGACCCACGACGGAGGAGCACTTGGTTGTAGCAATATGGGGGAGCACTTGGTTGTAGCGGAAGACCCACGACGAAGGAGCGCTTGGGTGTAACGGCAGACCCGTGGTACTCAACAGAAGGAGTACCTCTAGAGGCTATGAGGGGGAGTGCTTGGTTGTAGCAGTAGACCCATGGTGGGAAGCGCTTGGTTGTAGCAGCAGACCCACAATACTCGATAGGTGGAGTACTTGTAACGCCCCAACCCCAGCTACCCAGAGTCGGTGCATTACTTTGTAACATTGGCATGATCACAAAAGATCAAGTCTCGAAAGACCGATTAGTTTAGTAGCCTTGGAAACACTAGATACATTCGTAAACGTTACATTACATCATAAAGTGAAAAACTACAATAACAAAGTCTCCATAGTCCACTCTCATATCTTCTTCTGACAATCCCTGCAGGTCATTCATAAAATACATCTTCACATCCTGGAAAATATTAAAACATTGAAAGGGGTGAGCTCAGATGCTCAGTAAGGATAACAATATTGCGGAAGCCTTCATAAATAAACATAAACATTTAAGGCAATGTATAACTAAAACAAAAGCCTTTTAAACTTGAGCATCAACATAATATGGCAAAAGTAAAATGAGATAATACCATTTACTTCTTCACATGGATATTCTACTGGTCGAATAATCACATGAAATATCATTAACCACTTTCATAATGATGGAATGCATAATGCCAGACTATCATAACCACGTAGCCAAGGCCTCGTGCCAAGAACACAAATAAGATTTTTTCAAGGCCTCATGCCAAGACACTAGTTTGTCTCATGAGACCTGCCGATGCATCGGAGAGCTATAGCGGGCTCCACCCGTCACTTATTAAGTCCAATGCATTCCTCATATGAATAGGTTTAAACATATCATAAACCATAACATAATCATATCACATGAAACATGCATAAATGAAACATAACATTTCCACATTTCAATCACAAGATTTCAATACAACACATTGATATAATAAAAACTCTTTCAAAACCATTTTCAATACCAAAATAAAAGAAAGTTAAAACATTGTATTTATTTTTCATTAAAAAAAGTGATGGCTTGTAGAGGAAGCCGAAACTCAAATAATGGTCACGGTGGTGGAGAAGTCATTGTCGCCACATATTTACGGAAAGAAAAACATTCCCTTTTTGTCATTTAGTAAAACGCTTTGTATAAAAAAGATTCCTTTTGAATAAATGTAAAAGTCAAAGGGGTTTATACACCGTATAAAAGAATGTAGTGTATAAAACCAAATATGCCTCAATGAAAGGAGATTGAGACGAAGTCCTTAAAAAGATCATTTCTAAAATAAAATAGATCTATTATGTGTATTCACTATAGGTACACATAAATAATACAAAATAAGACATAATAATATCATGACATAATTTGAAAGTAGGAGATTAACCCAAAGAATGGAAGTTGGGTTAAGAAATTCCCTTACCTCGTGTCTGACTTGACTCAACCGTTCTTTAACCTCCTGAATAATAAACTAGAGTTAATATATACCTTATTAAGAACCATTTTCCATTTCATTATCCTTATTATATCACTTATTACAATGATATGAACTTTATGTAATTATTTAAGTTAATAACGGTCGTTTTGTCGATCTTTGGTACTTGAGTCAACAATAAACTTCTTATAATTACAAGTTGTTTATGTGGTAGAATATCCATTATCTCTAGAATTATATTCATGATTTAGATGTCATATATATCTTATATATCCAGTATATACATTCATTTATAATATTACGTAACATTTAGAGGTATGAAATGAAATGCACCGTTCATGGAGACGGTAAGTCGTACGTACGCATGAACGCTACTTTCATTTCAATTTCATATTTAATGGAACGAAATCATAATGATATAAATTTATAATATAATTACAGTATAATATAGTGTATAATACCATTTAATCCATCCTTTATACATCCCACATATGGCATTACCGATTGAAATCACATTGAGGGGGCGGTAGTCCGCACTTCCTAAAATGAAATTATCGCATTTTACCCATAATGGAAATCATAAAGTATGCCATAAATGAGAAATACAGAAGCATAAGTAAAACATAAACATATTATATATCATATATAAATATAGTTACATCTTAATGGCCACCTTTGAAGGTGTTATATGAGTGTTAAACAATCATCGTTTCGTGAGGCAGAAATTCGCCATCCATAGAAACCATATGTTCTTTAACCATTAGATGTAGGTGTGTGTATGTGTAGCTCGAATCCTTCTTATAACAACATCCTAGTATATTTAGGATACTGGTGTTGTTACAAAATAAATTAATAAAAATATTTTAGGGGGTTGGAGAATAAAAATAAAACAAAACAACATTAGAGAAGACATTACCTCAAAATCGGGTAACTCTTTTTTATTTGAGCCAAAGGCTTCCTTGGGAAGAGTTCTGCCCAAAGTGAGGCTTCTAGGAGTAAGAGGTGGAAGTTGGGAGAGTATGTGGGCAGAGGTTGGCCGAGCCAAATGGCTTGAAAGTGTGAATGAGGTGGTAGAGGTGGGGGGCCTTTTATAAGAGGAGAGGAGGGGCTCTTTTGGAAAGATTGAAATGTTACATTATTATACAATGCTTTTCGGATTCTAAAGGTCCCACACTTATATAATTCACGGATAAGGTGATAAGGGTTCGAAATATACCCATCCAGTAGACTTTGGACAAGTGTAAGCCTTGGATTTTACATTATCTTTTCATTTTATTAAAATCGTTAAATAATGTGGTCATCGCTACATCATAATGATGTCATAAATAATTTAATTTATTTAATGTCTAAAAATTATAAAAAACTACTATGATATAGGAAATCTTTTTATCTTTCCAATGACTATTTATATTCAAAAATATGAATTGTATAACCCCATATAAATTTTTTTTTAGTAAAACATGTCATGTTTGTGTCATTTTTTACTTTAACATTAAATAAAAGGTATTTATGTAATTTTCCAACTAAAGTGGCTCCATGGGGTCCCCAAGTTGACCCATGGGTTGTATTGGTCAGACATGAATCATCCAATAGTAGTAGGACAAGTGTCAGGATCATCTCATATTATTAAAACATTATTTTGACCTTAAACTACACTAATTACCTCTAATCGCGATTAAGAACTTAAAAGTTACTATTCACCAAAAATTATTTTAATCTCATTGAACCACATTTTACTTCTTAATGACAACCATGTATGTCAGATTTTTGAAAATCAAATCACAGAAGTGGTAATATTTAATTTAAATGAAAAATCAGTTATTTAACTACCACTTAGTGGTTTCACTATTCATCAAAAATTGAAGTTTTTCAGAACAATGCCAAAATTTCACCCTAAGTTATAATTTATATTCCGAATTCAAAAATGATGACTATTTTAAAAAATTACAAACATATAATTTGCATTAATTAATTTCATAATTAATTCCCGCTGTCACAACAATAGCGTGTTTTTAAGAAACAATTTATATCAAAATATTGGCAATTGTTTATGTCCAATTTCAATGTTAAATTAATTCTAATGACCACCATTGGATAAAATGGTAAAAATATATTCTAATTATACTTTAAAACCAATAGATAGTATAATTTATCAGTATAAATTATTTTGATTAAAAAAGTTGTTTTTAAGTAATTTTCACTATTCATAAAAAATTGGAAGTTCTCAGAAAATTACAAAAAATTCAACATTGGATAATTTCGATATTACGAATACAAAAATGAAGTCCATTTTGAAATATAAAATTTCTATAATTTTAAAAAGTGGTTATTACTATTCATAACGGCTACTTTGATTAGTCGCGGTGTTTTAGAACTCGATGTTGCGTACAATGAAAGCTATTTCATTAATGAATGAGAAGCGTATCGTGGAAGCTCGGGGTGTTACATTATCCCCTCCTTCAATAAATTGCGTCCTCGCAATTTGAAAATTTTTTCATTGAAAATAAACGGTTGAAAAGAGAAAATACCTTTGTGGAAAACCCACATCGGAAATAAGATTAATAAAATTTAGCCTTAATAAGAGGGAAAGGGAAATGAAAAAGTCACCACCCAATTATGATCTCGATTAGGAGAACATTGGTGGCAATTAGAGACATATAATTAGAGAAAAAACGTAAATATTTATAGGGAGTTATTGAGGTCATCAATCACAATCAACTGTCAAATTGAGGGCCTCAAAGCCTTCAATCTATATTGATATAAAATATCATCAGTTCCACAAGACATAAGGTATTAGGATAACACATTTTTTTGTTTTAACATCCCTTTAATAAAGTTTAAGAATTAATTTATTCATTGAATAAGAGATAGGTATATATATATTTATGCTTGACAATTAGAGTTTCAACCTTCAACTCATTTTCCACTCAAAAAGATAATAGAACTCAAAAATATTATACTTATCCTAATTGTATAAGGTTCTAAATGTTAAAACATACCATTTAGATTAGAAAAACTATTTTTTAATAACCAGGGACTTCACGTAGTCCAGTGGTAGGCGATTAATCTCAATCGCACTATGGTTGTGGGTTCGATTCCCACAGCTTTGTCCGACGCAATGGGTTGTCACTCGGTCTGCGTGTTGTCCTTTTTAAAAATATCCAAAAATAACCTTACCAATAGTATCCAATGTAAAATATAATCCATTCCAACCTTTATAGTTATCCAAAATACTTCTGTCCAACTCACAGTCCAGATTTTATGAGGAAGGTAAACATAATGAAGATCTTTTTTTTCTGCGTAACAATATGTCAACACCTTCATCATGTATTCTTTTAAAACACTGCAACATACTGAATTACCATAAATCCTTATTGATTACATTCATGATCCCTTATTCCTTATAGAAAACTAGATATACTCCTTCTATCCAAAAATGTATACAAATCATTAATCAGTTTCAAGGATGTTAAGAATATCCAACATAATTTATCCGAATCAATCATGTCTTATTCCAAAATCACTATCTCGGTATCAGAACCATATTATGGTTTATCTTTCTCTCAAACATATATTTTCCAAAAATTTAACCTACTGTGGAGTCACTTTTCTTGGTTCCACACAATCTCAAGTCCTAGATGAAATAGTACTGCAGTACAATCCTTATATACTCCATAATTATTATAACCAGTACATCATTGATACAACACTCAAATTAAAAAATTCTTTAATAACAACATAAGAACTCTAATCATTCCTCCTCATCTGTGGTAGTATCATAACTTGATTATTATCCAATAACATCATTTAGGGCATACTCTGATGATTTGAACATTGGTTTGCGTAGTGTCCCCACTCCTTGCAGATGAAGCATTGTACATTTGAAACCTTTTTCTTACCCTTGCCGTCACGCACTTGGTGTCCTTTTTCTCCACACTTATAATAAACTCCCATTCCCTTCAGGCAAATTCCAAGGTGTTTCTTCCCACAGTTATCACATATTGGGAAATTCTTCTTTTCCCTTGTCCCTTTATCCATCATTCTCTCTTCCATCCTTTTCTTCTCTTTCATCCCTTCAAATCCATAAGACTCAGAGAATTCTCTACTTATCTTATTAACACATGATACTATTTCTTCATATGTTGATAACACATGGGAGAATATTTCCCTTATAAATGGTGGCTTAATACCATGAATGATATGATCCTTCTTACTCTTTGGATCATACGTATTGATGGAGTTCACATTCCTTCTACTGGGCGCCATTTCTATACAATTCCATAAACTAGGTTAGTTTATGAATCGAAATACATAATTCCATACTTATAAAATACTTAACATAAATTGAACTATTTATGGATATAATCCATAATCATAAAAAGAAATGTTTCCTTTGAGGAAGTATATACTCATAACCCTTCAAAGTGGTTTGTAAAGAAAATGAGAATTATCCTAAGCATATCCCCCGGGAGTGTCGTTACGAAGAGTGCAGCAAGGCCCGTTGTCGTGCGCTAGTTCCCGTTCGAGTCTAGCTCAAAGCGGTGTTTTCAGGTTTTACCCCTAGGTACATCTGTCCCAGAGCTGCCTCTACCTGCTCGTATCCAGACAGGGATGTATTTCTCGAAAAACTCACAAAATCTATATAATACCGAAATTCTAGGAAGTTCTTCTATACCAATCCTTAAAGTCTATCTTCGGGCTATGTGCTCTAATCAGATTTTATCTAAATTTAGCATCCATGGTTAGTACTAAACTGCCTCTGATACCAACTGTAACGCCCCAACCCCAGCTACCCAGAGTCGGTGCATTACTTCGTAACATTGGCATGATCACAAAAGATCAAGTCTCGAAAGACCAATTAGTTTAGTAGGCTTGGAAACACTAGATACATTCGTAAACGTTACATTACATCATAAAGTGAAAAACTACAATAACAAAGTCTCCATAGTCCACTCTCATATCCTCTTCTGACAATCCCTGCAGGTCATTCATAAAATGCTTCTTCATATCCTGGAAAATATTAAAACATTGAAAGGGGTGAGCTCAGATGCTCAGTAAGGATAACAATATTGCGGAAGCCTTCATAAATAATCATAAACATTTAAGGCAATGTATAACTAAAACAAAAGCCTTTTAAACTTGATCATCAACATAATATCGCAAAAGTAAAATGAGATAATACCAATTACTTCTTCACATGGATATTCTACTGGTCGAATAATCACATGAAATACCATTAACCACTTTCATAATGATGGAATGCATAATGCCAGACTATCATAACCACGTAGCCAAGGCCTCATAACAAGACCACAAATAAGATTTTGTCAAGGCCTCGTGCCAAGACACTAGTTTGTCTCATGAGACCTGCCAATGCATTGAAGAGCTATAGCGGGCTCCACCCGTCACTTATTAAGTCCAATGCATTCCTCATATGAATAGGTTTAAACATATCATAAACCATAACATAATCGTATCACATGAAACATGCATAAATGAAACATAACATTTCCACATTTCAATCACAAGATTTCAATACAACACATTGATATAATTAAAACGCTTTCAAAACCATTTTCAATACCAAAATAAAAGAAAGTTAAAACTTTGTATTTATTTTTTCATTAAAAAAAAGTGACGGCTTGTAGAGGAAGCCGAAACTCAAATAATGGTCACGGTGGTGGAGAAGTCATTGTCGCCGAATATGTACGGAAAGAAAAACATTCCCTTTTTGTTTTTTAGTAAAACACTTTGTATAAAAAAGATTACTTTTGAATAAATGTAAAAGTCAAAGGGGTTAATACACCGTATAAAAGAATGTTGTGTATAAAACCAAATATGCCTCAATGAAAGGAGATTGAGACGAAGTCCTTAAAAAGATCATTTCTAAAATTAAATAGATCTATTATGTGTATTCACTATAGGTACACATAAAGAATACAAAATAAGACATAATAATATCATGACATAATTTGAAAGTAGGAGATTAACCCAAAGAATGGAAGTTGGGTTAAGAAATTCCCTTACCTCGTGTCTGACTTGACTCAACCGTTATTTAACCTCCTGAATAATAAACTAGAGTTAATATATACATTATTAAGAACCATTTTCAATTTCATTATCCTTATTATATCACTTATTACAATGATATGAACATTATGTAATTATTTAAGTTAATAACGGTCGTTTTGTCGATCTTTGGTACTTGAGTCAACAATAAACTTCTTATAATTACAAGTTGTTTATGTGGTAGAATATCCATTATCTCCAGAATTATATTCATGATTTATATGTCCTATATATCTTATATATCCAGTATATACATTCATTTATAATATTACGTAACATTTAGAGGTAAGAAATGAAATGCACCGTTCATGGAGACGGTAAGCCGTACGTACGCATGAACGCTACATTCATTTCAATTTCATATTTAATGGAACGAAATCATAATGATATAAATTTATAATATAATTAAAGTATAATATAGTGTATAATACCATTTAATCCATCCTTTATACATCCCACATATGGCATTAACGATTCAAATCACTTTGAGGGGGCGGTAGTCCGCACTTCCAAAAATTAAATTATCGCATTTTACCCATAATGGAAATCATAAAGTATGCCATAAATGAGAAATACAGAAGTATAAGTAAAACATAAACATATTATATATCATATATAAATATAGTGACATCTTAATGGCCACCTTTGAAGGTGTTATATGAGTGTTGAACAATCATCGTTTCGTGAGGCAGAAATTCGCCATCAACAGAAACCGTATGTTCTTTAACCATTAGATGCAGGTGTGTGTAAGTGTAGCTCGAATAATTATTATAACAACATCCTAGTATATTTAGGATACTGGTGTTGTTACAAAATAAATGAATAAAAAGATTTTAGGGGGTTGGAGAAGAAAAATAAAACAAAACAACATTAGAGAAGACATTACCTCAAAATCGGGTAACTCTTTTTGATTTGAGCCAAAGGCTTCCTTGGGAAGAGTTCTGCCCAAAGTGAGGCTTCTAGGAGTAATAGGTGGAATTTGGGAGAGTATTTGGGCAGAGGTTGGCCGAGCCAAATGGCTTGAAAGTGTGAATGAGGTGGTAGAGGTGGGGGCCTTTTATAAGAGGAGAGGAGGGGCTCTTTTGGAAAGATTGAAATGTTACATTATTATACAATGCTTTTCGGATTCTAAAGGTCCCACACTTATATAATTCGTGGCTAAGGTGATAAGGGTTCGAAATATACCCATCCAGTAGTCTTTGGACAAATGTAAGCCTTGGATTTTACATTATCTTTTAATTTTATTAAAATCGTTAAATAATGAGGTCATCGCTACATCATAATGATGTCATAAATAATTTAATTTATTTAATGTCTAAAAATTATATAAAAAATTCTATGATGTAGGAAATATTTTTATATTTCCAATGACTATTTATAGTCAAAAATATGACTTGTATAACCCCATATAAAAATTGTTTTAGTAAAACATGTCATGTTTGTGTCATTTTTTACTTTAACATTAAATAAAAGGTATTTATATAATTTTCCAACTAAAGTGGCTCCATGGGGTCCCCAAGTTGACCCATGGGTTGTCTTGGTCGGACATGAATCATAAAATAGGAGTAGGACAAGTTTAAAGATCATCTCATATTATTAAAACATTATTTTTACCTTAAACTACACTAATTACCTCTAATCACGATTAAGAACTTAAAAGTTACTATTCACCAAAAATTATTTTAATCTTATTGAACCACATTTTACTTCTTAATGACAACCATGTATGTCAGATTTTTGAAAATAAAATCACAGAAGTGGTAATATTTAATTTAAATGAAAAATCAGTTATTTAACTACCACTTAGTGGTTTCACTATTCATCAAAAATTGAAGTTTTTCAGAACAATGCCAAAATTTCACCCTAAGTTATAATTGATATTCCGAATTCAAAAATGATGACTATTTTAAAAAATTACAAACATATAATTTGCATTAATTAATTTCATAATTAATTCCCACTGTCACAACAATAGCGTGTTTTTAAGAAACAATTTATATCAAAAGATTGACAATTATTTATGTCCAATTTCAATGTTAAAATAATTCTAATGACCACCATTGGATAAAATGGTAAAAATATATTCTAATTATACTTTAAAAACAATAGATAGTATAATTTATCACTATAAATTATTTTGATTAAAAAAGTTGTTTTTAAGTAATTTTCACTATTCATAAAAAATTGGAAGTTCTCAGAAAATTACAAAAAATTCAACTTTGGATAATTTCGATATTACGAATACAAAAATTAAGTCCATTTTGAAATATAAAATTTCTATAATTTTAAAAAGTGGTTATTACTATTCATAACGGCTACTTTGATTAGTCGCAGTGTTTTAGAACTCGAAGTTGCGTACAATGCAAGCTATTGCATTATTAAATGAGAAGCGTATCGTGGATGCTCGGGGTGTTACATTCTCCCCTCCTTCAATAAATTGTGTCCTCTCAATTTGAAATTTTTTTCATTGAAAATAAAAGGTTGAAAAGATAAAATACCTTTGTGGAAAACCCACATCAGAAATAAGATTAATAAAATTTAGCCTTAATAAGAGGGAAAGGGAAATGAAATAGTCACCACCCAATTATGATCTCGATTAGGAGAACATTGGTGGCAATTAGAGACATATAATTCGAGGGAAAATGTAAATATTTATAGGAAGTTATTGAGGTCATCAATCACAATCAACTGTCAAATTGAGGGCCTCAAAGCCTTCAATCTATGTTGATTTAAAATATCATCAGTTCCACAAGACATAAGGTATTAGGATAACACATTTTTTTGTTTTAACATCCCTTTAATAAAGTTTAAGAATTAATTTGTTCATTGAATAAGAGATAGTTATATATATATTTATGCTTGACAATTAGAGTTTCAACCTTCAACTCATCTTTCACTCAAAAAGATAATAGAACTCAAAAATATTATACTTATCCTAATTGTATAAGGTTCTAAATGTTAAAACATACCATTTAGATTAGAAAAACTATTTTGTAATAACCAGGGACTTCACGTAGTCCAGTGGTAGGCGATTAATCTCAATCGCACTATGGTTGTGGGTTCGATTCCCACAGCTTTGTCCGACGCGATGGGTTGTCACTCGGTCTGCGTGTTGTCCTTTTTAAAAATATCCAAAAATAACCTTAACAATAGTATCGAATGTAAAATATAATCCATTCCAACCTTTATAGTTATCCAAAATACTTCTATCCAACTCACAGTCCAGATTTTATGAGGATGGTAAACATAATGAAGCTCTTTTTTTTCTGCGTAACAACATGTGAACACCTTCATCATGTATTCTTTTAAAACACTGCAACATACTGAATTACCATAAATCCTTATTGATTACATTCATGATCCCTTATTCCTTATAGAAAACTAGATATACTCCTTCTATCCAAAAATGTATACAAATCATTAACCAGTTTCAAGGATGTTAAGAATATCCAACATAATTTATCCGAATCAATCATGTCTTATTCCAAAATCACTATCTCGGTATCAGAACCATATTATGGTTTATCTTTCTCTCAACCATATATTTTCCAAAAATTTAACCTACTGTGGAGTCACTTTTCTTGGTTCCACACAATCTCAAGTCCTAGATGAAATAGTACTGCAGTACAATCCTTATATACTCCATAATTATTATAACAAGTACATCATTGATACAACACTAAAATTACAAAATTCATTAATAACAACATAAGAACTCTAATCATTCCTCCTCATCTGTGGTAGTATCATAACTTGATTATTATCCAATAACATCATTTAGGGAATACTCTGATGATTTGAACATTGGTTTGCGTAGTTTCCCCACTCCTTGCAGATGAAGCATTGTACATTTGAAACCTTTTTCTTACCCTTGCAGTCACGCACTTGGTGTCCTTTTTCTCCACACTTATAACAAACTCCCATTCCCTTCAGGAAAATTCCAAGGTGTTTCTTCCCACAGTTATCACATATTTGGAAATTCTTCTTTTCCCTCGTCCCTTTATCCATCATTCTCTCTTCCATCCTTTTCTTCTCTTTCATCCCTTCAAATCCATAAGACTCAGATAATTATCTACATATCTTATTAACACATGATACTATTTCTTCATATGTTGATAACACATGGGAGAATATTTCCCTTCTAAATGTTGGCTTAATACCATGAAAGAAATGATCTTTCTTACTCTTTCGATCATACGTATTGATGGAGTTCACATTCCTTCTACTGGCCGCCATTTCTATACAATGCCATAAACTAGGTTAGTTTATGAATCGAAATACATAATTCCATACTTATAAAATACTTAACATAAATTGTACTATTTATGGATATAATCCATAATCATAAAAAGAAATGTTTCCTTTGAGGAAGTATATACTCATAACCCTTCAAAGTGGTTTGTAAAGAAAATGAGAATTATCCTAAGCATATCCCCCAGGAGTGTCGTAACCAAGAGTGCAGTAAGACCCGTTGTCATGCACCAGTTCCTGTTCGAGTCTAGCTCAAAGCGATGTTTTCAGGTTTTACCCCTAGGTACATCTGTGCCAGAGCTGCCTCTACCTTCTCGTATCCAGACAGGGATGTATTGCTCGAAAAACTCACAAAATCTATATAATACCAAAATTCTAGGAAGTTCTTCTATACTAATCCTTAAAGTCTATCTTCGGGCTATGTGCTCTAATCAGAGTTTATCTAAATCTAGCATCCAAGGTTAGTACTAAACTACCTCAGATACCAGCTGTAATGCCCCGACCCCAGCTACCCAGAGTCGGTGCATTACTTCGTAACATTGGCATGATCACAAAAGATCAAGTCTCGAAAGACCGATTAGTTTAGTAGCCTTGGAAACACTAGATACATTCGTAAACGTTACATTACATCATAAAGTGAAAAACTACAATAACAAAGTCTCCATAGTCCACTCTCATATCCTCTTCTGACAATCCCTGCAGGTCATTCATAAAATACTTCTTCATATCCTGGAAAATATTAAAACATTGAAAGGGGTGAGCTCAGATGCTGAGTAAGGATAACAATATTGCAGAAGCCTTCATAAATAAACATAAACATTTAAGGCAATGTATAACTAAAACAAAAGCCTTTTAAACTAGAGAATCAACATAATATGGCAAAAGTAAAATGAGATAATTCCAATTACTTCTTCACATGGATATTCTACTGGTCGAATAATCACATGAAATATCATTAACCACTTTCATAATGATGGAATGCATAATGCCAGACTATCATAACCACGTAGCCAAGGCCTCGTGCCAAGACCACAAATAAGATTTTGTCAAGGCCTCGTGCCAAGACACTAGTTTGTCTCATGAGACCTGCCGATGCATCGAAGAGCTATAGCGGGCTCCACCCGTCACTTATTAAGTCCAATGCATTCCTCATATGAATAGGTTTAAACATATCATAAACCATAACATAATCATATCACATGAAACATGCATAAATGAAACATAACATTTCCACATTTCAATCACAAGTTTTCAATACAACACATTGATATAATAAAAACGCTTTCAAAACCATTTTCAATACCAAAATAAAAGAAAGTTAAAACTTTGTATTTATTTTTCATTAAAAAAAGTGATGGCTTGTAGAGGAAGCCGAAACTCAAATAATGGTCACGGTGGTGGAGAATTCATTGTCGCCGCATGTGTACGGAAAGAAAAACATTCCCTTTTTTTCGTTTAGTAAAACGCTTTGTATAAAAAATATTTCTTTTGAATAAATGTAAAAGTCAAAGGGGTTTATACACCGTATAAAAGAATGTTGTGTATAAAACCAAATATGCCTCAATGAAAGGAAATTGAGACGAAGTCCTTAAAAATATCATTTCTAAAATAAAATAGATCTATTATGTGTATTCACTATAGGTACACATAAAGAATACAAAATAAGACATAATAATATCATGACATAATTTGAAAGTAGGAGATTAACCCAAAGAATGGAAGTTGGGTTAAGAAATTCCCTTACCTCGTGTTTGACTTGACTCAACCGTTCTATAACCTCCTGATTAATAAACTAGAGTTAATATATACCTTATTAAGAACCATTTTCAATTTCATTATCCTTATTATATCACTTATTACAATTATATGAACATTATGTAATTATTTAAGTTAATAACGGTCGTTTTGTCGATCTTTGTTACTTGAGTCAACAATAAACTTCTTATAATTACAAGTTGTTTATGTGGTAGAATATCCATTATCTCCAGAATTATATTCATGATTTAGATGTCATATATATCTTATATATCCAGTATATACAATCATTTATAATATTATGTTACATTTAGAGGTAAGAAATGAAATGCACCGTTCATGGAGATGGTAAGCCGTACGTACGCATGAACGCTACTTTCATTTCAATTTCATATTTAATGGAACGAAATCATAATGATATAAATTTATAATATAATTACAGTATAATATATTGTATAATACCATTTAATCCATCCTTTATACATCCCACATATGGCATTAACGATTCAAATCACTTTGAGGGGGCGGTAGTCCGCACATCCTAAAATGAAATTATCGCGTTTTACCCATAATTGAAATCATAAAGTATGCCATAAATGAGAAATACAGAAGCATAAGTAAAACATAAACATATTATATATCATATATAAATTTAGTGACATCTTAATGGCCACCTTTGAAGGTGTTATATGAGTGTTGAACAATCATCGTTTCGTGAGGCAGAAATTCGCCATCCACAGAAACCGTATGTTCTTTAACCATTAGATGTAGGTGTGTGTAAGTGTAGCTCGAATCCTTCTTATAACAACATCCTAGTATATTTAGGATACTGGTGTTGTTACAAAATAAATGAATAAAATGATTTTATGGGGTTGGAGAAGAAAAAGAAAACAAAACAACATTAGAGAAGACATTACCTCAAAATTGGGTAACCCTTTTTGATTTGAGCCAAAGGCTTCCTTGGGAAGAGTTCTGCCCAAAGTGAGGCTTCTAGGAGTAATACGGGGAAGTTGGGAGAGTATTTGGGCAGAGGTTGGCCGAGACAAATGGCTTGAAGGTGTGAATGAGGTGGTAGAGGTGGGGGCTTTTTATAAGAGGAGAGGAGGGGCTCTTTTGGAAAGATTGAAATGTTACATTATTATACAATGATTTTCGGATTCTAAAGGTCCCAAACTTATATAATTCGTGGATAAGGTGATAAGGGTTCGAAATATACCCATCCAGTAGTCTTTGGACAAGTGTAAGCCTTGGAGTTTATATTATCTTTTCATTTTATTAAAATTGTTAAATAATGAGGTCATCGCTACATCATAATGATGTCATAAATAATTTAATTTATTTAATGTCTAAAAATTATGAAAAAATACTATGATGTAGGAAATCTTTTTAGCTTTCCAATGACTATTTACAGTCAAAAATATGACTTGTATAACCCCATATAAAAAATGTTTTAGTAAAACATGTCATGTTTGTGTCATTTTTTACTTTAACATTAAATAAAAGGTATTTATGTCATTTTCCAACTAAAGTGGCTCCATGGGGTCCCCAAGTTGACCCATGGGTTGTCTTGGTCGGCCATGAATCATCCAATTGGAGTAGGACAAGTGTCAATCTCATCTCATATTATTAAAACATTATTTTTACCTTAAACTACACTAATTACCTCTAATCGCGATTAAGAACTTAAAAGTTACTATTCACCAAAAATTATTTTAATCTCATTGAACCAAATTTTACTTCTTAATGAAAACCATGTATGTCAGATTTTTGAAAATCAAATCCCAGAAGTGGTCATATTTAATTTAAATGAAAAATCAGTTATTTAACTACCACTTAGTGCTTTCACTATTCATCAAAAATTGAAGTTTTTCAGAACAATGCCAAAATTTCACCCTAAGTTATAATTGATATTCCGAATTCAAAAATGATGACTATTTTATAAAATTACAAACATATAATTTTCATTAATTAATTTCATAATTAATTCCCGCTGTCACAATAATAGCGTGTTTTTAAGAAACAATTTATATCAAAAGATTGAGAATTGTTTATGTCCAATTTCAATGTTAAATTAATTCTAATGACCACCATTGGATAAAATGGTAAAAATATATTCTAATTATACTTTAAAACCAATAGATAGTATAATTTATCACTATGAATTATTTTTATTAAAAAAGTTGTTTTTAAGTAATTTTCACTATTCATAAAAAATTGGATGTTCTCAGAAAATTACAAAAAATTCAACTTTGGATAATTTCGATATTACGAATACAAAAATGAAGTCCATTTTGAAATATAAAATTTCTATAATTTTAAAAAGTTGTTATTACTATTCATAACGGCAACTTTGATTAGTCGCGGTGTTTTAGAACTCGAAGTTGCGTACAATGCAAGCTATTGCATTATTGAATGAGAAGCATATCGTGGAAGCTCGGGGTGTTACAGTACTACAACAGTTCAAGGTTAGAAGGAAGCGCTTGGTTGTAGCGGCATAACCACTGTACTTGATGGAGAAGGAGTTTCCAAATAGCTATGGTTTCAACTTCATGATCGATCCTATGTGGGTCATTACGGGGGTTAGTACCTACCGATCCTTTATGGGTCCGACGACTAGATGAATCAGTGGCTACATCTGATCATCTTTATTGTCTTACGAAGATGTATATCCCGTGTGAGCTGAATCCTTTTTTCTATCCGATGTGGATTATTTTGTACTATCCTGTGTGGATTTAGGTTTTTATTTCCTATGTGGATTGTGTGGGGCTATCCTGTGTGGATTTACATTTTTCTTTCCTGTGTGGACTGGGTTGTACTTGAGCTCGGATGTTGGAGTCGAGCCAGAATTGATGACTTAGGTATATGAATGGGCATATACATAAGCCGTGTCGAATGTTACTTCGTGATTTTATCTTTCCTTTGTATTTTATCCTTTTTGGATTGTGGGAGACCTTCGGGGGTCTCAAGCTCCCTACTGAGTAGCTTATACTCACCCCTGCACGGTCTATGCCCGCACTACGTTGTGTTGGTTGCAGACGACGAACAACGCTGATCACGGTGGAGGCTTGCAGAGAAAGACTGTGCCTAGAGGTGGACCACTGGGGGGGTGTACTCGGAGCAGACGGCTGGGCCGAGGAGTTGTGGAGGCTATCTGTACTCACCCTTCAGGTGGGACTTCCAGAGGACGGATCGACGCTGCAACTTTACTTTTCAGTTGTTGTTTTCCCCCTTTCAGTTGTACTTTACAGTTGGGCTTGTATTTCCGGCCCCCTTTACTTTTCCGCACTTGCTATTGTACCAGTTTTCACTTAGTGTTTACTTCTTCTTGCTTACTCTGTGGTGTTTGTTGTTTACTTCACAAAGGCAATGCCTTGCATTTTTTCGGGATTTACGCCTTGGTGCTAGTCGCCAGCCCCTGGCCTATGGAAGGCGGGCTTGGGGTAGTCACGACACGGGCCCTGAGGACGGGTCGTGACAAATTGGTATCTGAGGAGTTCGGTTCTACCGTGGACTCTGATCTTTTCTATGTGAAGCAATAGTGTTAAGTGTATTGAGTGTGGTTATCAGTCCAAGGAGCCCAGTGTTGGTGCGGCGGCCGACGTATCCGTACACCAGGACCCTGACTTCTGATTTCCGACTTAATGCACGAAAACATTAATTGCATGTGTGTTTCAAGTTTTCTTTATGATTACTTGTATCAGCTCACCAGGTATACTGTTCTGACCGTGGCGCACCTGTTTGCTTTCAGGATGGCCCCATGACGGAAGCCAGCTAGTGTTCCGAGTGTTGTACGTGACGACGGCCCGCCGAGCGACGGGGCCTCGGTACATGGCCCTTTGACAGCAGAGGCACCGGCAGTACCTCTCCCCGCCGAGCCACCGATGCTACCAGCCCCGGCCATTGACGATGCACGTCGCCTTCGTGAACTGCATGAGTTCCAGCGCCATCGACCGCCCAGGTTCCATTGGAAGACAGACCCCCAGGTAGCCGAGGACTGGCTGGAGGTGGTTGTACGAGTTTTTCGGTTAGTGAGGACACCAGAAGACCTTATGGTGGTCCTTTCAGCAAGCCTCCTGCATGCGGCAGAAGGAAGATGGAAGAGCTTGATGCTCCAGGTGCACGAAGAGGCACCACTGCTTTAGACGGAATTTGAGAGCCTTTTTCGCTCAGAGTTCGTCCCAGGCACCCTCAGAACGGTGCGCATCCAGGAGCTACTACAGCTACGGCAGGGCAGCATGACAGTAGCTTAGTACGCGGGGAGGTTTACCGATCTCTCGCGCTATTCCACGGACATGGTACGGAACCCATTCTTCAGGGCCCGAACCTTCGATCCGGGGATCAGGTGATAGATCAGAGCTTCAGTTGTTTCTCACAGCATTCCGAAACAGACAAGAGTGTTGGAGCGAGCCCTCTTAGTGGAGAGTTTCCTTGCTGAGCAGTCACCAGCAGCAGGACCCACCACTAGACGACATGCGACAGAGTCTTCTGTAGCGGGCAGTAGACAGATGAAACAGGGGTCCAAGAGGACTAGACCTACCGGTGGTCAACCGTGTGACACATGGTCGATTGTGCGAGGCACCCAGGGTGGACAACGACTTACCATGAGCGGGCAGTGTTACTCCTGCGGCGGGGTTGGTCACATGGCTCGTGACTGTCCGACCCACCATACGGATAACCAGCAAATGAACGAAGGACCTCCCAGTCAGAGGCAGAGGTTTGATCGAGGTGAATCGCATGGATCAGGAGACCGTGGCAGAGGATCTGGCCGAGCAGCAGGTAGTGGATGACACTTCGAGGTGTTGCCACCACCACCACTAGGAGGTCCACCCCGACCACAGGGAGTTGGTGTACATGGGAGATCACAGCTTCAGGTAGCTGAGTCCTTCGATCATGGAGCTTTGGGAGCATATGGGCAGGAGCAGAACTAGTGGATACGTCTTTTGTACTTCTAGTTCGTTGTTGCTGTTGTGTAGTGTCTTTGTATTATGAGCTGCAATAATTAAAGACACATACCCTTGTGATGTTTTCATTCCTGTCCTTGTTGTGTTGTTACTAAGAGGTTCCAGTTTAGACTGTTGACTTGAACCTCACTTGTGAGACATCTACTGGAAGAGACCCAGTTACCACACACTAATGCCGACAGTGTGACTCAACCCTTGGAGGCGAGAGTAACGGTTGGATCTCTTGGTAGTAGCGTCGAGGCCTTACGACGTCATCCTTGGTATGGATTAGTATCATTCATGTCGGGATTGACTGTATTAGGTGAAGAACATGGTTCATATAGGGGATGAGAAGGGATTTCTCTTATCGGCAAAGAAGAAATCTCAGCAGCTCTTGTAGGACAAGAAGGGTCCAAGTCATCCATGAGCAGATGAGGACAACTCAGAGCCGGAAAAAGTCTTGTTCTAACAGAAGGTGGAGGCCACTAGAGTTCGAGGATGAAGACCATGTCTTCTGGTGTGTCTCACCTCGACGTGGATTATGGAGATTTGGCCGAGGCGGCAAGTCATATCCACGCTTCATCAGAGCATTCCAGGTCCTCAGCAGGATTGGCAAGGTGGCTTATCGCCTGGCTCTACCACCTCAGTTGCACCGGGTGCACGATGTCTTCCACGTATCTCAGCTGAGGAGATACATGCACGACCCGACACACGTCATTGACCATGGGGAGATGGACGTTGATGAAGGGGAAACTTTTACGGAGGTCCCGGTGGAGATCGAGGATCGACAGGAGCGTGTCCTACGTGGACGATCGATTCCTCTAGTGCACATCAGATGGCAGCACGGGAACCTACAGGAGAGAACTTGGGAGCGGGAGGCTCAGATGCGTGCTCAGTACCAGCCTTTGTATCCATAAGTTTGTGGTGAATATTTATGGGGATGTAAAGCCCTGTGGTGGGAGTAATGTAAAGACCCGTACATTTCAAGGAATTTTTTTTCCTAATTTTCTTTGGAATTTTACAAGAACACAGTTTCTGACGGCACCTAATTCTGAGGCCCGGTGTGCCTGGAATCATTTTCTGAAGATTGGCTCGGGTACGTTCAATGAACGGACGAGCGGGTTTTTTTAACTTTTAAACAGGTGCTCAGAATCTTATTCTGAGGGCACTGATGGAATCACAGCGCCGGTATTTTCTTAGGAACACCTCTTCCGGAGTTGCGTTTGCTCGGGTGTGGCTTTTAAATTTTTGGGGTTAAGTTAAGGAATAAAATAAAGTGTGCGACAACTTTATTTTTATTTCACATAAAGCCACTTGAAAGCCACTTAAAGCTGCTTAAGTTGAGTTGATGCGGATAGGGTGCTATACAAAAATATCCTACCAAGTGGGTAGGATATTTGTGAGGTGGGCCCGAACGAGCCCCACAGTTTCTTTTCCGCTAAGTAACGCCCGCGCGAAAACCCATCATTATGAAAGTCAACTGACGCGTTTTCTTAAATTCTTAACACAAAAATTAATTGGGCGGTCTTATTCGTTGAAATTAATTCTATGAATTAATGGGTCGTTACTTAGTGTGTTTTTCATTTGTTGGTATATAATAAAATAAGACCAACACTTTTCTTCTTAAGTGTTGTTCGTTGAGAGGATTTGACAGAAACCTCAAGTTCTTCATCCTCCTTCACGAAGAACATGAAGAACGCAAAGAACGTGAAGAACGTGAAGAACGATGGCCTACAACGAAAGGCGATGAAGAACACCGAGACCTCGGAGATCGACGACGCGACGCCAAGCACCACGACGCCGACGATTCTTCAACCGCGACTATCTTCTGCGACGTTCCAACCCCGCGACAACCTTCGATCGACAACGATAAGGTAGGGGGTTGTGCTCCTTTTAAATCTCTTTGTGGGTTATAACACCATCATGGATTTAATTAATATAATTAAATATACATGTTCTTGAACCTCGGAGTTCGTCGACGTGACACCGTATTCCGCGACGACGTGGCGCCCTTCCGCGATGACGCGACACCCTTCCGTGACGCGATGATCACCTCCTTCCGCGACGATCACCTCCTTCCACGATGATCAATTCCACGAAGAATGCACGCTCGACGACTACGACGAGGTAGGGGTTTGATTCTTTAAATCCTTGTGATTAAATCCCCAATCGTTTAAATATTGTTGGGCGAATATCTTTAAGACTGCTAACGCGGTTGGTGCGGACTAACGAACAAGTCCGAACCCACCACACCTTTTCGTTCTTGGTGCGCGAAATGGCGGATGACGACAAACGGGGCCACAAGGGCGATTCAAGTGCCTGGCAGTGAAGATCGAGTCCCGGGAGGACCATTGACGAAGACCGCACGCAAAACAGACCACCGAAGCGCGTCCGGCGCGCCGCCGGCAAAACCCATCGCGACTGAAGCCGCGGCGGCGAGCTGGTTCCACGGCCGCGCGGAACCGGGAGGAGGGACGTGGCCCAGCCACCGCGTACGCTGGCGAGGCGGCCCCACCCGGGTCCGCGGCGTTTCTTCACGCGGGGGTAGCAAGCCCCCCGCGGCTTCCCCTCGCCCGGCCGTTCGGCCGAGCTGAGCCGGGCCGACCCTCCGGGTCGGGTCGCGCCTAGGCCGGCCGGGCTGGGCGGACCCGGGTCTGGTCGACCTGGTTCGGGCCAACCTAGGGGGGGGGGGGGGGGTCGGGCCGGGTCGGTCCGTGCCCAGACCCCCTGTTTCCGAACCTTTTCGGTCTTTCTCTCATAACATGAGCTACGGGCCTCCAAACGACGTTCTGTCAGTGGAGATGCAAACCTTGGATCGAGACGGTCATTTTGGTATATCTCACTCAAGGTTTCGGAATAGTTTGGGTTCGACTGGGTTGGTTCGTCCACGAAACCAACCGGGCCCGCGAAGCGGAAACGCCTATAGCTTGAGCTCCGGACGTCTGATTGATGTGTCGTCGACTTTGTTGAATTTCTCTAAGTGAGAAGGATCTTTTGGCTTACTCCGCCTGAGGTTTGGACGCAGGGGGAGTACGGTCGAGTTGGTTTTGTCTTAAAAACCAACCGGGCCCCTGGGACGAAAAAGCCAATAACTCTCAGATCGGGCGTCCGATTGACACGCCGTCTGCAACATTGAGTTCTTGTTGACGATACGGAACTTTTGGATACATCAAATCTGGACTATTTGTTAGTTGATGTATCAACCTCTCGGCTCGTGGAGCGGACCCTCCCGAATGAGCTTGCTGTGTGCGGGAAACCTAGAGCTGGCGGCAATTGCGACGATGATGAAAACAATACGGGAATCATCTGTGTTTTCGGTAGTGACCACTACGTTACATCTTGGGATGCATCAACTCCGGACTACATGTCAGTTGATGCATCGACCTCTTAGCTCGTGGAGTGGACCCTCTTGGAACGAGCATGCTATGTGCGGAAACACTAGAGTCGGTTGAGACTTGACGACTGCTGATCGAACAACTCGGTGTGTTACGGATAACCCAGTGGGAAGCGCTTGGTCGTAGCAGTAGACCCACGTCGGATGAGCGCTTGGTTGTAGCGGCAGACCCGCGGTACTCAACAGAAGGAGTAACTCTGGAGGCTATGAGGGGGATCACTTGGTTGTAGCGACAGACCCACGACGGGGGAGCGCTTGGTTTTAGCAGCATGGGGGAGAGCTTGGTTGTAGCGGCAGACCCACGGTGGAGGAGTTCTTGGTTGTAGAAGCATGGGGGAGCGCTTGGTTGTAGCTGCAGACCCACGGCGGAGGAGCGCTTGGTTGTAGCGGCAGACCCGTGGTACTCAACAGAAGGAGTTCCTCTAGAGGCTATGAGGGAGAGCGCTTGGCTGTAGCAGCAGACCCATGGTGGGAAGCGCTTGGTTGTAGCAGCATGCCCACAATACTCGATAGGTGGAAAACTACAACAGTTCAAGGTTAGAAGGAAGCGCATGGTTGTAGCGGCAAAATAACTGTACTTGATGGAGAAGGAGTTTCCAAATAGCTATGGTTTCAACATCATGATCGATACTATGTGGGTTATTTCGGGGGTTAGTACCTACAGATCCTTTGTGGGTCCGACAGCTAGATGAATCAGGGGCTACATCTGATCATCTCTATTATATTATGAAGAAGTATATCCTGTGTGAGCTGAATCCTGTTTTCTATTCTATGTGGATTGTGTTGTACTATCCTGTGTGGATTTACGTTTTTCTTTCCTATGTGGATTGTGTTGTGCTATACTGTGTGGATTTAAGTTTTTCTTTCCTGTGTGGACTGGGTTGTACTTGAGCTCAGATGTTGGAGTCGAGCGAGAATTTATGACTTAGTTATATGTATGGGAATATACCAAAGCCGTGTCAGATGTTACTTCGTGATTGTATATTTCCTTTGTATATTATCATTTATGTATTCTGGGAGACCTTCGGGGGTCTCGGGGTCCCTACTGAGTAGCTTATACTCACCCCTGCACAGGCTATGACCGCACTACGTTGTGTTGGTTGCAGACGACGGACAGCGCTGATCGCGGTGGAGGCTTGCGGAGCAGGACTGTACCAGGAGGTGGACCACTGGGCGGGGTGTACTCGGAGCGGACGGCTGGACCGAGGAGCTGTGGGGGCTATCTGTACTCACCCTACAAGTGGGACTTCCAGAGGACGTCTCGACGCTGCGGCTTTACTTTTCAGTTGCTGTTTTTACCCTTTCAGTTGTAATTTACAGTTGGGCTTGTATTTCTGTCCCCCTTTACTTTTCCGCACTTGCTGTTGTACCAGTTTTCACTTAGTGTTTACTTCTGCCTTCTTACTCTGTGGTGTTTGTTGATTACTTTACAAAGGTAATGCCTTCCCTTTTTCCAGGATTTACGCCTTGGTGCTAGTTGCCAGCCCCAGGCCTATGGAAGGTGGGTTTGGGGTAGTCATGGCACGGGCCCCGAGGACGGGTCGTGACAATTCCGGCAAGTCAGCGGAGCGGCGGAGGACTCCCCGTGAAGCTCCGGGCATCGCCCAAGAGGTAGGATTCGGCGTTTTAATTTTCTTTCCCGCACCTATTTTTGTGCCGAAATATTTGTATCGAAAGTCTGTCTGATTATCGAGAAAACCCCATGGTTGCGTAGTAGAGGTTTTTATCTCTCCAACGAATTTTTTGGAATCAAAATCGGAGTTCGGAGGAATTAGCAATCGTTCGCAATGTTTGCGGGAATTTGGGGTTATCCCGGCGGTTTTCGGCCGGTTTGGATGCTCCGGCGGTCCGCGGTGCGGCGACAGGGGTATCGATGGCGGCAGGCGGCGACGACTCTTCAGCTCGGTGGTTCGGGACGACGGTAGCTTTCGGGGTCGGCCAGGGCGGGCGATGCCGGCCGGTTTTTTGGGCGCCGACGCGGGGCAGTGCTCACCAGAGCGCGACGGGGAACCGGGGTCCCGGCGCGCGACCCCGCTGAGGAGGCACGACCCGCGTCGTGCGGGTCGTTGTGCGGCGACCGGCCTTAGCTGGTCTGTCGGGCGGTGGACCAGGTCCACCGCCCGCCCACGCGGCCATGCCGCGGGCCGGTCCAGCCCCATGAGCCTTTCCCCCTCGGTGTTCGGACACCCGTATTTTCAGCTACGGGTGTCCGTTTTGAGTGCCATCTATGGAAGAGCCTTCCTGGCGTTGAGGCGATGTTTTTGAGATGGTTTGGGGAATTTTTAATTCTCGAAATGAGGGGCCTCGGTGGCACGACACGTACGTCGAGGGGTTAGTTGTTCCTTCGGAAGATCTTGTTTTGGATGGTGCGGATGCGTACAACGTCCATTTTGAGCGCCGTCAGTAGCGTCGGGACCCTGGAATCGAGGCGGAGCTTTCTAGGGTTGTTTCAGGCGTTGAGGCCGAAGTTGAGGCACAGGCCCCACGACCCGTCTTTCAAGCTGCGTGCAGTTTTTAGTGACTTTTTCCTCGGACGTCCGTTCGGGGCGTGCGAGCAGTCAATGTTGGGTGTTTTTCCGAGGGTCATTGCGTTGGCACAATCTGCCCGCTGAAATTCGGCACGATGGTACGGGGCCCATGAGGGCCGTTTGGGTGTCGATGGGGATTTTCCATCTTTATTACCGGGCGATCGTTTTGGACCAGTGAATTGTCCATCTTGTGTGCTTTTTCGAGAGGATCGTAACGGTGCGATCCGTTCGTTGAGTTCCGGGACCGGGATGCGGGTCCCACGTGTCACTGCTCGTGTGCGGTGCACCAGAATGCATCTTTTTCTCCGGATATCCGTTGCACTCAAGTTAGTAGTGCTTTTGACGTGTTTTCCAGAGGTGATCGTAATGGTGCGATGCGCCCGACTGTTTTTGGGGCTGAGGCTCGGGATCACGGGACGCCGTTCGGGCGTGAGGCGGTGTTGGTGACTTTTCCGTCGGATATCTGTTTGAGGAGAGTAAGTAGTCAATCTCGCGTGTTTTTCCATGAGGATTACAACGGTGCGGTCCATTTGGTTGTGCGGAGCCTCTTGCGCGATCTTATTAAATGTGGAAGCATGAAAGGTGCTCCGGTGGCGGTTCGTCCTACCATGTTCGTAGCGGACACTTGGCGTGTGATCGCGCATTCTTGAGAGAGTGTTGTAAATGATTCATAAGATGTGGCTGGATGTGCCGGGGCCTTTTAGGTAGAGATGTTATGTCACACCTTCGCGTTGATGTTGGGTGTCGTGTGCACGATATCCCTTGGGCTGGAGACGTGGTATACTCTGGGTGTATACGAGAGCGCTTGGAGGTATGTGTGGTTTGTACCTGAGACGTTCATGTGCTTTGTTGGGTTTGACTTGGGGACACACGTCGTGTGGGCCCCATGTGTGTGTCGTGTTCTGATTTGCGTACTTTGACCTCTCGCGACGTAGATGGTCCCTCTATGATCGTATGTTGACCAACGGGGTGGAGATTTTCCCCTGGCTCTGTGCTCGTTTGTTTGACCATCAGAGTTGAGTGGTCTCCCCCTGGTTTCGTTCTCGATGGATCGGTCATTAGCAGTGCTAGTGGCACCCCGTGATGGACAGGCGCTGAACCTCTTTTGGGAGATTTGATCTGGAGTTGGGTGGTTGTGTGATACCCACTCTGTGTTCGGTTGGCCAGTGGTGTACCTTCCAGTGGAGATGGCCAGAGCAGTTCTGAGTTTTACCCTCCAGGAGGGCTGGGCAGTGGGTTGCTCACTGACTTCTAGGGTTTACCCTCTAGCAGATATTGGGCAGTGGGTCACCCGATGCACTTTGGGTCCACCCTCCAGCAGAGACTGGGCAGTGGGTCACCCGACGCACTTAGGGTCCACCCTCTAGCAGAGACTGGGCAGTGGGTCACCCGAAGACCTCTTAGGGTATACCCTCTAGTAGAGACTGGGCAGTGGGTCCCCGAAGACCTCTTAGGGTCTACCCTCTAGCAGGGCTGGGCAGTGGGTCGCCTGTCGTCTAGTTCTAGGTCTACCCTCCAGCAAGGCTGGGCAGTGGGTCGCCTGTCGACTTATTCCAGGTCTACCCTTCAGCGGGGTTGGGAAGTGGGTCTCCTGATGATATATTAAGGTCTACCCTCCAGCGGGTCTGGGCAGTGGGTTTCCAGTTGTTGTATTATGGTTTACCCTTCAGCAGGGCCAGGCAATGGGTTGCTTGATGATGTATTAGGGTTTACCCTCCAGTAGGGCAGGGAAGTGGGTTACCCAATTTACTATTATGAATTACCCTCTATAAGGGAAGGGCAGTGGGACACCTGTTGGAATTCCAGACTCAGTCCTTTCGACTAGGCTAGTCTATGGCTTTCCTCCGTGATTACTGGAGCGGGACCCTTGGTTGCACGGGTCGGTGATGGAACGACTATGACTTTTCGGATACCTCTCCACTATAGGGCAGTGATGAGGTGTGGTCTGACTTTCCCTAGAATTCTCAAGTTTGAGGGGCACTTTCCCCACAGAGACTCATTCTAGTGACGCGATCTAAAACAGTACGGGCGAGTCAGTGCCGCCCAAAGAAGATACCGTCGAGGTGTGGTGATTGAGCCCCTTGGCTTGCAGTTCGGGGCAGACCAGTGGGATGCTGGGCGTCAATGGTGTTACTTCTGGGACTGTTGGCTACTCTTTCCTTGGGCGGAGCTACCGGACAGAGATCCCCTTACGAGTTTGTTCGGGCTTCTTGATAGAGCATACATATGTATATACCTCGTACGAGTATCCAATCCTTTGTTTTTGGCTACTCTCCTTCCAGGAGAGGCGAAGACACGCGAGGTATTCCACGTGCTTTCCGTGTCTAGCTTCTCGTGGTTGGACGAGTCGACTCTCCTGCTATAGGTAGCAAAGACTCGACGATATTTTCATTTTCTCACTGTTTCCAGCTCCTTGTTCCTGGACGAGTCTACCACCTTTCTCTTTTTGGGTTGAGCTGGACTCTTTACTGCACTTTCAGTTGTACTCCTCTACTTTTCCTATTCGCTCTACTGCTCACCCTTTGGTACCTCCTTTTGTTGCTCCCTCGAGCCTTCGGGGTATCCTAATGAGTATTTTTATACTCACCCCTTCTTGTGCTTTTCCCGCACTTGGTGTGCCCTTGCAGACAACGGACAGGTTGAGCACGACTTAATTGGAGAATAGGAGCTTGGGAGCTTGGACCGCGTGTGGTGGTCGTGGCCGGGTTTCAGGTGGGAGATCCGCCAGCTGTTTCTTTTTGTTTACCTGTTGCCGGGTGTTGGCACCTTTTCTAGTTGGGCGCGTGTTTTTCCCATTTTTCCTTTTCAGTTTACTTTCAGCTTGTACCTTGTACTGTTTAGAGGTCGATGCACTCTTGTGGTTATTTATAGCAGTTTCCCTTTCTTTACTTGTCTTTTCTTTTACTCTCCACTGTTGCATTTAGTGTGCTGCGTGTGTGTGTATAGGTACTTAGGGAAAGGCCTCCCCAAGTTATTGTGCCTTCGATGCTAGTCGCCGGCCCCTAGCCTATAGAGGCGGGCTTGGGGTAGTTTCGGATCAATCCCGGGTAGGGTCGGGTCGTGACAAAGTGGTATCAGAGGTGGTTCGTTCTTTGGGACGTTGTCCGGATGTCACTAAAAGAGGAATTGGTTGGGATTTAGGGAAACAATGTTAACATGTATCGAGAGCGGATCTCAGGCCAGGGAGACCAGTGATGGTGTGGCGGCTGATGTATCCACTCACCAGGACCTTGATAACCCGTTTGTCGACTCGGCATGCTGAGACACTTGTTGTAGGGAAAATTTGGTTTGTGCATCGCATAGGACTGAGTCTTGACTGTCCTTCTTGAGTCAGCTCCCCATATTTGATGTTTTTGGTATATACATATATGCTCATCTGACCGCGACACTCCTTGATGATATTCAGAATGTCTCCATGAGGACAGCCATCTAGGATATTAGCTTTGGTTCGTGATGATTACCCTGTGAGATATGAGGCCATAGTCCAGGACCCATTATGCGATCCCCTTTTCTCCAGGTGGGCCGGTAGCAGCACCCCCGCCTGTTGAGCAGCAGGTAGTTTTAGCAGAGCAGGCTGAGCTTGAGCACAGGTTGAGCACGCTCCATGAGTTCCAGCAGCAGAGACCGCTGAGGTTCAGTGGTGAGCCAGACCCTCATGCAGCAGAGGTTTGGCTAGAGGCGGTGGTTAGCCTTTTAGGGCTTGTGCAGACGCCGACAGATCAGATAGTGGCTTTGGCATCCACCCCTTTTTGTGGAGCTGCATGGAGTTTGTGGAGTCTGGTGACTCAGTTTCTTGATGAGTCGTCGCTTTCATAGGGTGACTTTCAGTTGTTGTTCCGTGGGGAGTTTTTCCCCTCCTGCTTGCACTCCTTTCGGATTCAGGAGCTCCTGAAGTTTCAATAGGGAGGGATGACGGTGGCCGAGTATGCGGCTAGTTTTGCGGACCGTGCATGCTTTTACCCAGACTTGGTCCATGACGACAACCTTCGAGCACAAAACTTTGAGCAGGGTCTCCGCTGAGAGATTCGTGCTGTCATAGTACCCTTGGGCATTTCCACCTATGCAGGGGTGCTAGAGCAGGCGCTGGTGATAGAGGGATTCCTGTCACATTCTAGCGTCGACAGTGGCAGCAGTCATGGAAGAACCGAAACGTCTGCCGCAGCTAGTAGGCGCTGGATGATAGAACCTCGATGCAGGTGGCCTTCCCACTGCGGGTTTTGGAGATGTGGTCGTATACCACTGTGGAAAAAAGGCGCAGGGGCTCAGCCGAGGATACCCTCCCATGAGTGGATCTCGGGTCGTGGTCAAACACCACAGTGACGCCGGAGGGCACCAAGGCAGCCCAAAGAGCGCTAGTGTTATGATTGTGACGGGCGAGGTCACTTGGCACGAGACTGCCCGACCCGAGTTGCTGAGAGCTTCAGGCAGGCAGCAGGCGTGCCACCACGGCAGATGCAGCGTCATGATCAGAGTAGCGCCTAGAGAGGTGGTGCTAGCAGAGGAGCAGAAGGAACTGGTAGTGGAGGATGACCTTATGAGGTCTTGTCATCACCACTAGGCAGTCCACGTCAGGCTCCGGGAGCTGACAGTTGGGACCGCAGACAGCCGCGAGCTTTGGATGTTTACGATCCTGCAGAGCAGGGGATGATGAGAGGTACCCCTTGCGACTCTTCTACTTCTTGCAGTAGAATTTTTAGGCTCTGCGTGTGAAATTCTTTTCTCCCTGGTTCTTGTTTGAGGTGTTACCAGGGTGACACAGGGAATCGGGTTTAACCTTGTGTTGGTAAGGTAAAAGGCGTGGGACCTTTTCCTTTAGTCGATGATGTTGACTTCTTCGCTTTCGAGCGTGTAAGAGAGTCTTGGTTACGAGACATCGACTATGAAATCTTGCATGACCAGATATACTTGGGTGTTTCACTATATGGATATTCTGAAGGAGGGAATCACTAGGCCTTGTTCCAATCCGAGCGGTGATTCCAATCACGGCGTGCAATATAGAGGTTCGTTCAGGGAGGTGAGCAACCCCCCGAGAGCCTTCAGGTCGTTTTAGACCGTGCAAAGGGATGTCGAGTTTCTCTACCAGCTTTCCCTAATCCCAAATTCTAGGGTGGGTACACGACATCGGCAAGGGCCGACCTCGCATGAAAGGATCAATCCTTTGGTCTGTGTGCGGTGACGCAGAGCTGTGTGTGGGTTCTTCTGGGTATGGAAAGCCAGGTGTGGGCTTAGTACCCCGTGATGCTCCCTAGTTTTGATTTTCGGGGATGAAAAGTTTGACAGAGGGAATGATATAAGAACACGGTTTTTTTACTATGAAAGACTTTGGAATATTCTTGATGATATTCTAGAGCAGCGCCTTCAGACAGCGTGCAATTCCGAGCCCCAGAGTGGCCGGAATTAAATTTCCAGTGCGTTCAAACTGGAAATGCCAAATAAATGGGATAACACTTAAATGGAGATCTGGATCAGATATTTGAGTGCACGGATGGGTCCGGAATGGGGTGTTTACCCTAGGAACGACATAAAGTGTGTCGGCGCAGGACGTTTGGACCCCTCGCCCACTTCTGGAATGTTAAACGGATAAATTAATTAATTAATTTATTTGTTTAATGTTGAAATGCAAGTATCTCTTAAACGGTTGCTCAGATTGGAAAACCGAGGGCGCCATTGAGTACGGAGCATGCCATTTACCCTAGGAGGGGTGTAACTTTTGCGGGCATGGGCTATCTGTGAAAAATAGCCCCAGGGGCGTTTTTTGTAATTTAGCAGCCTCGAACGTTAAATTTTATAACTTTTGAAAGAGGTCTCAGATTAAAATTTTGAGACCACCGTTGTGCTCGGGAGGTGGTGTTTACCCCACGAGAGGCTTAACCTTGACCCTGCGGAGGGTTTGGGTTTGGGCTGACGGGCGTGGTTAAGCGTTTTCTATTTAAACACTTAACTCACCCCACCCACTTCTTCTTCTCCTTCTAACTCAAACCCTCCCCCTCTCCTCCAGCTCTGGAGAGGCACCTCCGGCGAGAAAATTCCGACAAGGCAGCGGAGTGGCGGCGGACTCCCCGTGAAGCTCTGGGCATTGCCCAAGAGGTGGGATTCGTCGTTTTCATTTTCTTTCCCACACCTATATTTGAGCACAATTATTTGTATCAAAAAACTGTTAGATTATCGAGAAAACCCCATGGCTGCATTGTAGAGTTTTTTATCTCTCCAACACATTTTTTGGAATCAAAATCGGAGTTCGGAGGCGTTCGCAATCGTTCGGCGAAGTTTGTAGAAATTTTGGGTTGTCCCAGCAGTTTCTGGCCGGTTTGGATACTCCGGTGGTCCGAGGCACGGTGACAGGCGATTCGGCGGCAGCATGCGGCGGTGGATCTTCAGCTCGGTGGTCTGGGACGGTGGCGGCTTCTAGGGACAGCCAGGGTGTGCGACGCCGGCCAGTTTTCTAGGCATCGGCGCGGGCAGCGCTCACCGGAGCGCGACGGGGAACCAGGGTCGCGGCGCATGACCCCGCGGAGGAGGCACGACCCGCGTCGACCGGCCTTAGCCGGTCGGCCGGGCGGTGGACCGGGTCCACCGCCGGCCCATGCGGCCTAGCCGCGGGCCGGCCCAGGCCGGGCGGACCAGCCGGTCCAGGCCGGTCCAGCCCCAGGGGCCTTGCCCCCTGATTAGTCACTGAAAGTGGCTAATATTCATTGTTAAGATCTTAATATTAATGTGTTTAAAAGTTCATAAACATCAATTTTAGTCCAATTCAGAAATTGAACTTCATTTCCCATCATTGTGCAATTCATGCTTAAAATGTCAATTTGGGCCCACTCAATAATTTGCCTGTGGAAATTACAATATTCATCATTTTAATTTTAAATTTTGGGATATGATTGATCACTTTGTTTGGAACATTTTATCTTTTAGGTCCGATTGATGAATCCCAAAGGAAGATGGATAATTTTGTGCCTGAAGGCAGAAACATGCTTGGAAAAGCATAATGGGCCTAAGGCCCATCAAACAAATGTGGGGCCCAGAAACCAAGCCCAATGAAGCTCAACATTATACAGTAGAAAGATAAAAATATGAGGATCATTTTATTCAACTTTGGCTGGAGCTAATTCTGAAGTTATAATGATGATAAATGGATCTGAAGTTGAGATTTAAATGGTGGACATGACATTAATGCTCAAAAATCCTTCCCACCATTTCGACTATAACATCCAAACGGCTGAGCGAAATTTCCTGAAAGTTTTACATATCATATAGGACAGACGGATGAATATATTTCTCTTCTACAGCCCCTCCGGATTCTGCCTTCTTCAATTTCTAATTCACACGTCAATGTGGTGGATGAATCTGGACAGTTTTCCGGGTCAAATTCAAAACATCAATTTCCTTTTGATTTTTCACCCTCCATTTGAATCTATTAATTGTTGGGGGTGAATTAATTTTTGGGGGATGTACCTAAGGCTCCTAATATGCCTATATAAGTATCTAGTGGTGAAGGGAATGGGGGTGGAAAATTTTCTTATCATCTGGGATGCTTTGTTTCATTGTAATGTTTTGCTTCCAAATTTCCTTTGTAATGTTTTCCATTTCCATGTTAGTTTTTTTTGTATCTTTATGTTCTTAATCAACTTCTTCTCTTATATATTTTCCATTTCATTTATTAAAACTTTATAATCACAAAGCACATTGATATCTCTGTTTTGTTGTGAATTAGTTCACACATAGGTGTGAATTTCATTCACACACACGGAGGAGTGCTCGTTATTTCCGCGGTTTTAATTTCTTCAATCCAATTCTTGTTAGCCATCTTCCGCCCACCATTGAGAGTATACCATCAATGGAGGGCTAAAACCTTAATGGGTTGATCTTATGAGGATGCAAAGGCTGGATTGAATGTTATTTTATGAACGAATTGTTGTTAAATGGATAATTAATTTAAGACATCCATTCTTCAATTATTTCTACTCTTCATCTTTACTCTGTTTGAGAAAAATAAATTCAATTACTAAATGACCATATACCTCAGAGAGATCATGAATTTGGTTCTCTAAGTGTATAGGGGATTTGTAATTGTGTTTAGTAAGCACCAAACCAGAAAATGATGAAGATAGTGTTATTTTTGAAGAATGGATTCATCAAGAATTAATAAAACCAAAATTGTTTAAAGAAGTAAAATTCATTCAATCCACCCCGAGCATAATCCTAGATCAACCCATTTTCATTAAATTGAATTCACGTAGGTGTCTTAGTGTTATTTAAACCATCCAAAATTAAAACCAAAGTTGGCTACTTCATAGCCCATCCTTCACCAAATCATAGCGTCTCAAGGTTACTTCTTCGGTCCCTGTGGACTCGACCCCTACATGTACTACATCGATCGCTTTTACCTGTAGGGTAAATTTGGGCGCAACCAAATTTCGGCGCCATTTCCAGGGACCAAGTAAGTTCCTTAGACCAAAAACCTTCTTTTCTTACCCCCATTCTTCTATTCTCATCCCAATTCTCTTATCTTTTCCCTTTCTCGCTTTTTTTCTTTTGGCGCATGTCAGCCTACACCCGCGATAACTCAAACACATTAGTTAGGGTGGATACTCCTAGGGATGGGGAGTCAAGAACTAAAAGAGGTCTATTTCCTTTAGATCCAAATCTTCCTAATACTCCAAATTCAGACGTTGAGTTCGATACAATGGAGAACCTCCCACAAAACCAAATCATAAACCGAGGAGGGAACCAAAATAACGGGCAGGACCCTAACTTGGGAATTGTTGCAGACCCGACCATGAATGACTACCTCACACCAACCTGGACCAATGCACCCTCATGCATTAGGCATGATAACATAGGATATGCCCAATATGTTTTCAAACCCCATGTCCTGAACCACCTTCCAACCTTTCATGGGATGGAGTCTTAGATGCCTTACCTTCATGTTAAAGAATTTAATGAAATTTTCGAAACCATGTGCCCACCAAATCAAATTGAATCTGCTAAAATGAGACTTTTACCATTTTCCCTTAAGGATCGAGCAAATAATTGGTTAAACAATTTGAGACCGGCATCCATTCACTCTTGGGACCAACTTCAACGAGAATTTTATAAAAAATACTTCCCCCATCACAAAACAATTGCACTTAAAAAGAGCATACAAAACTTTTTTGAAAGAGAGGGAGAAACATTCTACGAAACATGGGAAAGGTTCAAGGACACATTAAACATGGTACCGCACCATGGTTTCTTAATCCCAGAACAAGTGAGAATTTTCTATGAAGGGTTGGGTCCCGGAAACAAACAATTCATTGATATGATGTGTAATGGAACCTTCAAAAACAAAGCCCCAAATGATGCTTACGAGTATCTAGAAAATCTTGCTGAACAAAACCAAACATGGGGAACATCACCATACTATGAGAAGCCACCCAAATCTGGTGGAATGTACAATCTTGGAGAAGAAGAAAACCATAGAGCAAAACTTGCTGCACTCACGAGGAAAGTTGAGGAGATTGATCTTAGGAAGGTCCAGAAAACCCAAACCGTTGAGCTTGTTTGTACAATTTGTGAAAAGAATGACCATAAGACTGATATTTGCCCAACCATTCCTTCCATCAAGGATGTTCTTTTAGGAGGACCACCAGAAGAAGTTAATGCAATGAACTTTCAAAAGACACAATTCACGAACACCTTCAATCCAAGGTATAACGACCATCCGGGCTTTCGTTGGAAGGACACTCAACAACCAACACAACAACAATGTATCAACCCATACCCTCAACAAAACTTTCAACCTCATAATCAGTTCCAACCACAACTGGTCCAATTCCAACATCCTCATGTCCAATATCAAAAACATATCCAACAACCCATTCAACAACCTATCCAACAACCAAAGTATCCTCCTGGAATAAACCCACAAGCTCAAGCACCAACCCAAAATGTTCCACAAAGCCTACTAGAACAACTATGCAAACAAATGGACAAAATGAACTCAGAATTATCATCTATTAAACAAGAACATCAAACCATAAAAACTGGAAAGGCACCCATGCCCACACAGGCCATTCCACAACAATCATCAAGGGGAGAGACAAGTTTCACTCAAACAACTCACGAACAACTAAAGGCTGTGACAGTTTTAAGAAGTGGGAAATCAATTGAAAAACCTGAACAGATAAGTCAGAAACCATGTGAAGCTTCAAACTCTAATGAAAATTCAAATGAACTACAAGATCAAACTGAAGAAACTGATAATAATGTGAATGAAACAACACTTCAACAAACAACTCCACAATCTGCACCATTTCCTCAACGCATGAGGGGGAAAACTAAGCCTGAATTGAGTGAAACATTGAGGGAAATCTTCTCACAAGTCAAGTTGAACATTCCCCTTCTCGATGCCATCCAAACCATACCTTCCTACTCAAAATAACTTAAGGACTTGTGCACTTTTAAAAGAAAATTTTCACATAAAAACCAAGTCCTTTTGGCTTCTAATGTGAGTACCACCATTCAAGGGACCATTCCTCCTAAGATGAAAGACCCAGGATGCCCATACATAAATGTTGAACTAGGAGAGAACAAAGTTTTCAAAGCCTTGTGTGATCTAGGTGCTAGTGTGAACCTCATTCCATATACCATGTACTGTAAGTTAGGGCTTGAAGAACTCTAACCCACATCTGTCACTCTTCAACTTGCTGATCGTAGTGTTCGAGTTCCAAAGGGGATCTTAAAAGATGTTTTGGTAAAAGTTGAAAATTTCATTTACCCAGCTGATTTCATTGTTCTGGGCAATCACCCACGCTTAGGTCCTTGGGAGCAAACCCCAATCATACTTGGTCGTCCCTTCCTTGCAACAATCAACTCTGTAATCCGAGTCCGAAATGGGAACATGACCATAACCTTTGGGAACATGATTCTAGACTTGAACATCTTCAATGAAAACTCTCAAATTGGGGATGATGAAGAGATCTATGAGGTTAATTGGATTGGTAGTGTTGATAATGAACTCAATGAACATCAAGGAGTTACCGAAGGATGGTTAAGTCAAGAAGAGATTGATTTTCTTTATTCACATGAGGGAAATTTGCCTCCTTAGATTGAATCCCTTTCAGACAGCTCTATTGATGAATTTCTAGAATCACCAATCAATGATACCATGGTTGAAATCAATAACATTGAGTCCATATCCATTCATGACACTACTCTGGAAAATTTAGTGGATGAAAATTCTGCTCACAAGGAACCAATTTTGTCAATAAATCTGAACAAAGAAACTAAGTTCAATACAAAGTCTCATCCATTCTTGGAAAGTCATGACCAATCTGATATTGAATTTAAAGTCTTACCTTCATCACTAAAGTATGCTTTCTTAGGGGAAAATCAATCCTTTCCTGTTGTCATTTCTTCCTCCCTTGAATCCGATCATGAGAGGATGCTTCTAGATGTTCTTAGGAGACACAAGAAAGCCATTGGATGGACCCCATCTGATATCCCTGGGATTAGCCCACTTATCGGGACTCATAGAATTATTCTTGAATCTGAGTCAAAGCCATGTCGTCAACCTCAGAGGCGACTCAACCCTAATCTCATGGAAGTAGTGAGAAAATAACTTTTGAAATTGTTAAAAGCTGATATCGTCTATCTTATAGCTGAGAGTGAGTGGGTTAGCCCAATCCATGTGGTTCCAAAGAAGGCTGGAATCACAATAATAACCAACAAGGATGGAGAGATGCTTCCAACAAGAGTCAGTAGTGGATGGAGAGTTTGTATTGACTATAGGAATTTCAACTCTTGTACCAAGAAAGACCATTTCCCCTTACCCTTTATTGATCAAGTCCTCGAGCGAGTGGCGGGTCATCAATTCTATTGCTTCCTAGATGGATTCTCAGGGTATAATCAAATCGAAGTCTCCTTAGAGGATCAAGGAAAAACAACCTTCACTTGTCCATTTGGCACTTTTTCCTTCAAACGCATGCCCTTTGGGTTATGTAATGCCCCTGGTACCTTCCAGCGGTGCATGATGGGAATATTCTCGGATATGGTGGGGGATTTTTTAGAGGACTTCATGGATGACTTCTCCATCTTTGGGGATACTTTTGAGGGATTCCTTATAAATGTTGAAAAGGTTTTGTCAAGGTGCGAGGATAAGAATCTCATACTAAATTGGGAAAAATGCCATTTCATGGTAAGGGAAGGACTTGTTCTAGGTCATCTGGTATCTGGTAGAGGGATTGAAGTTGATAAAGCTAATGTTGACATCATTCCTCACCTTCCCTCTCCTAAAACTGTTAAGGAATTGAGGTCCTTCTTAGGACATGCTGGTTTTTATAGAAGGTTCATTAGGAATTTCAGCTCTATTTCTTGACCACTTTGTGCTCTATTGGTAAAAGATGCTCCATTTTTATGGACAGAAAGCTGTGAGGAATCATTCTCTACACTCAAGTCAACTCTTATATCTCCACCTATCATGCAATCTCCAAATTGGAAACTTCCTTTTGAGCTCATGTGTGATGCAAGTGATTTCGCTGTAGGAGTAGTCTTAGGACAACGGTGTGAGAAAACTCCACATATCATTTCTTATGCAAGCAAATCATTAAATGATGCACAAATAAACTACACCACCACTGAGAAAGAGTTTCTTGCTGTTGTCTTTTCCTAAGATAAATTCAGGTCTTATCTCTTAGGATCACCCATCATTGTCTTCACTGATCATTCAGCCCTAAAATACCTTTTTCAAAATCAAGATTCCAAGGCTAGATTGATTAGGTGGGTCCTTCTTCTTCAAGAGTTCGATTTAACCATTAAGGATAAAAAGGGTGTTGAAAATATTGTAGCTGATCACCTCTCTAGGATGGAATTCAAAGACAACTCACACCACCTCTCTGTGTCTGATTCATTTCCCAATGAGCACCTCTATTCAGTGAGTGATTTCCCTTGGTATGCTGACATAGCAAACCATTTGGTGACGGGTGACATTCCAAAATTCATGGGGACCCATGCTAAGAGGAAATTCCTTTCTGATGTAAAACACTATGTTTTTGATGATCCATACCTCTTCAAGTTCTGTTCAGATCAAATCATCATGAGATGTATTCCTGAGTCTGAGCAAGAGTCCATTCTAAAATTTTGTCATGGAGAGGCATGTGGAGGCCACTTTTCAATAAAGAAAACCACTACAAAGGTCCTACAAAGTGGTTTCTACTGGCCGAACCTTACTAAGGATTCCTTCCAATTCTGTAAAAGTTGTCCTTAGTGTCAGAAATTAGGATCCATTACCAAAAGGAATCAAATGCCCCTCACTCCCATTCTAGTCATTGAAATCTTTGATTGTTGGGGAATTGATTTCATGGGGCCTTTTCCAAACTCTAAGGGATAACTCTACATCCTCTTAGCTATTGATTATGTCTCAAAATGGGTTGAATACATTCCCACCAAGTCCAATGACCACCATGTTGTGATCCGATTTCTAAAAGAGCATATATTTTCTCGATTTGGAATTCCTAGGGCTATAATTAGTGATCGTGGAACCCATTTCTGCAACCGCCCATTCTCTTCACTCATGTCTAAGTATGGTATTACTCATAAAGTTTCCACTGCACACCATCCTCAAACCAACGGTCAAGCTGAGTTGGCAAATAGAGAAATTAAACAAATTCTTGAAAAAACTGTCAATCCCTCTAGGAAATATTGGACCGAGAAACTCTTAGATGCCCTTTGGGCATATCGAACTGCTTTCAAAACTATCCTAGGCATGTCACCGTATAGATTGGTTTATGGAAAAGCATGTCATTTACCTGTTGAAATTGAGCATAAGGCCTTTTGGGCAATAAAAAAAATGAACTTTGACATTTCTTTGGCTGAAACAAAAAGGAAATTAGATCTTAATGAACTCGAGGAACTTAGGATAGAGGCTTATGAAAATTCAAGGATCAATAAATCTAAAGTTCAAGCCTACCAATCTTGGAATCTCAAAGTCAAACACTTTCAACTGGGAAAATTTGTGCTCTTGTATAGTTCAAAACATCATCTACACCCAGGAAAGCTAAAGTCCAGATGGTCTGGTCCATACCTATTGCATCATGTGTACCCTCATGGGGCAATAGAGATTCAGGATCCCACAAGTGGTCATGTCTTCAAAGTCAATGGTCATAGGTTAAAACCATTCATTGAATCACTCAATAAACAAGAAACCAAGGAGGAGTTAACTGAGCCAACATATGAACCAGAGAAAAATTGATAGATTTAGGGTACAAGTCGGGCTAATGACGTTAAACAAAAGCGCTGCACGGGAGGCAACCCGTGGTTTTCATGTTTCCAATCACTGGGAATCATCTTTCCTTCTGCTTAATTTTGTTACTTTTTTTTATATAGACTGTTGACCTTTTCTTATTTTATGAGTAAGGATGGGTATGAAAAGGGAGCACTGTATTCATCCGTGTCACGCGGTGTGATCCCTGAGTACTACCTTACCCAAAAATTTAAAGAAGACAATGTATCATTAGTTTATTTTATTTATGTTTTTGTTGGTTTTAAAAAAAATTATTAGACTCTTGACCTGTTCTTATTTTATGAGTATGGATGGGTATGAAAGGGGAGCACCGTATTCATCCGTGTCACGTGGTGTGATCCCTGAGTAATACCTTACCCATAAATTTAAAAGAAGACAATGTATCATTAGTTTGATTTAAAAAACATGAAAATGATGGTACTTGGAATTAAATAAATCATTGTGTTGTTTGTTTTGTCTGCTTTGTCCTTCTTTTTATGGTTCATGAACTATTTTGGGTGATACATGTTCAATCAAGGAGGTGCCTACATCCCCAAAGAGATCAAAGGAGTAATTTGGAGAATCATAAACCTCAACTTTAAAAACCAGGTGATTTTGTTCCATGTTTTTCATTCTCAATTTTATCATTGAACTCCTCTCCTACCCCCTTCTAACTTTTCTTTTCTTTAAACACTGAGGACAGTGTCATTCTAAGTTGGGGGGGGGGGGGATAAAAAATGTTTTTTTTAATAAAAACATGCATGAAAAGAAAAATTCCATTAACCATAAACATGATAAAGACACATTGCAAACTCTAAAATTGGATATCAAATAAATTTTGCATGCCTTGATTCTGATTTTAAAGCATTTTTAAGTTCATGAGCATAGTTTTTGGAAAGTGCGGTTGTTCGATGTGATTTTTCAAAGTTTACATTTTCATCCTCTTAATAAAAATGCCACAATGCACGTCTTTTGGATTCTGGGTGTAAATTTGAGTTCTTGGGTCCCTTTCATTATATAATAGGGTTCTGGGGTCACTTTTAGTTTAATTTGAGTATCCAAAAAAAAAAACTAAAAAAAAACAAAAAAAAAAAACAATTGAAAATAATAATAATGACCACATAGAGCAATGTTTTGTCCAAATACGTGGCGTCCGGCACTTGGGGATCGTGACTCTATAGTTGTCTTGCCCAGAGTTAGGCTTTATATCTCTATTGTAGAGCATGAAATTGACAAAATGTGTGGCGTCCGGCACTTGGGGATCGTGACTCCATTGTTGCCTTTCCCAGAGTTAGTCTTTTCATATCTATTGTGGTTAAAAAAAAGGATACTCATCTTGAGGTTTAATGTGATTCCCACCTAGCGCTTCCATTTTTCCCCTTGAACAATAAAATGGGCCCCATATCTTTTATGATGCACAACACTTTATCATGCTTAATTGGAATTGGATGAAATGTGACGATGAATTTGAACAAAGGAATGGGCTTGGGCTTGGGATATGCTTATGGACCTATATTGTTTTAAATTATTTTGATGGGTTTTCATAATTTTTTTTGGTATTAGATATTTGGGTGTGTAATGTGTATTTAAATGTTTTTGGAAAAGGGGATTTGGATTTCATATTTGTAATTTATTTTGCTCGGGACTAGCAAAACTCAAGTTGGGGGGTGTGATTAGTCACTGAAAGTGGCTAATATTCATTGTTAAGATCTTAATATTAATGTGTTTAAAAGTTCATAAACATCAATTTTAGTCCAATTCAGAAATTGAACTTCATTTCCCATCATTGTGCAATTCATGCTTAAAATGTCAATTTGGGCCCACTCAATAATTTGCTTGTGGAAATTACAATATTCATCATTTTAATTTGAAATTTTGGGATATGATTGATCACTTTGTTTGGAACATTTTATCTTTTAGGTCCGATGGATGAATCCCAAAGGAAGATGGAGAAGTTTGCGCCTGAAGACAGAAACATGCTGGAAAAAGTATAATGGGCCTAAGGCCCATCAAACAAATGTGGGGCCCAGACACCAATCCCAATGAAGCTAAAAATTATACATTAGAAAGATAAAAATATGAGGATCATTTTATTCAACTGTGTCTGGAGCTAATTCTGAAGTTATCATGATGATAAATGGATCTGATGTTGAGATTTAAATGGTGGACATGACATGAATTCTCAAAAATCCGTCCCACCATTTCGACTATAACGTCCAAACGGCTCAGCGAAATTTCCTGAAATTTTTATATCTCATATAGGACGGATGGATGAAGATATGTCTCTTCTACATCCCCTCCGGATTCGGCCTTCTTGAATTTCTAATTCACATGTCAATGTGGTGGACGAATCTGGACAGTTTTCCGGGTTAAATTCAAAACATCAATTTCCTTTTGATTATTCACCCTCCATTTGACTCTATTAATTGTTGGGGGTGAATTAATTGTTGGGGGATGTACCTAAGGCTCCTAATATGCCTATATAAGGAGCTAGTGGTGAAGGGAATGGGGGTGGAAAATTTTCTTATCATCTTGGATGCTTTGTTTCATTGTAATGTTTTGCTTCCAAATTTCCTTTGTAATGTTTTCCATTTCCATGTAAGTTTTTTTTGTATCTTTATGTTCTTAATCAACTTCTTCTCCTATATATTTTCCATTTCATTTATTAAAACTTTATAATCACAAAGCACAGTGATGTCTCTGTGTTGTTGTGAATTAGTTCACACATGGGTGTGAATTTCATTCACACACACGGAGGAGTGCTCGTTATTTCCGCGGTTTTAATTTCTTCAATCCAATTCTTGTTAGCCATCTTCCGCCCACCATTGAGAGTATACCATCAATGGAGGGCTAAACCCTTAATGGGTTGATCTTAGGAGGATGCAAAGGCTGGATTGAATGTTATTTTATGAACGAATTGTTGTTAAATTGATAATTAATTTAAGACATCCATTCTTCAATTATTTCTACTCTTCATCTTTACTGTGTTTGAGCAAAATAAATTCAATTACTAAATGACCATATACCTCGGAGAGATCATGAATTTGGTTCTCTAAGTGTATAGGGGATTATTAATTGTGTTTAGTAAGCACCAAACCGGAAAATGATGAAGGTAGTGTTATTTTTGAAGAATGGATTCATCAAGAATTAATAAAACCAAAATTGTTTAAAGAAGTAAAATTCATTCAATCCACCCCGAGCATAATCCTAGATCAACCCATTTTCATTAAATTGATTTCAAGTAGGTGTCTTAATGTTATTTAAACCATCCAAAATCAAAACCAATGTTGGCTACTTCATAGCCCATCCTTCACCAAATCATAGCGTCTCAAGGTTACTTCTTCGGTCCCTGTGGACTCGACCCCTACATGTACTACATCGATCGCTTTTACCCGTAGGGTAAATTTGGGCGCAACCACCCCCTCAGTGTTCGGACACCCATATTTTCTGCTACGGGTGTCCGTTTTGAGTGCCGTCTACGGAAGATCCATCCAAGAGTCGAGGCGGTGTTTTTGAGATGGTTTTGGGAATTTCTAATTCCCGAAACGAGGGGCCTCGGTGGCGCGACACGTACATCGAGGGGTTAGATCTTCTTTCAACGGATCTTGTTTTGGATGGCGCGGACGCGTCCGACATCCGTTTTGAGCACCGTCAGTGGCGTTTGGACCCTAGCATCGAGGCAGAGCTTTCCAGGTTGGTTTCAGGCTTTGAGACCGAAGTTGAGGTACGAGCCCCATGACCCGTCTTTCGAGCTGCTTGCAGCTTTTAGTGACTTTTTACTCGGACATCCGTTCGGGGCGTGCGAGCAGTCGATGTTGGGTGTTTTTTCGAGGGTCATCGCATTGACACAGTCTGCCCGCTGTAATTCGGCACAATGGTACGGGGCCCACGAGGGCCGTTTGGGCGTCGACGATGATTTTCCATCTTTATCACTGGGTGACCATTTTGGACAAGTGAATAGTCCATCTTGTGTGCTTTTTCGAGAGGATCGCAACGGTGTGATCTGTTCGTTGAGTTCCGGGACCGCGATGTGGGTCCCACGTGGCACCGCTCGTGTGCGGTGCACCAGAATTCATCTTTTTCTCCGAATATCCGTTGCACTCAGGTGAGTAGTTCTTTTGACGTGTTTTCCCGAGGGGATCACAATAGTGCGATGCGCCCGACTGTTTTCGGTGCTGAGGCTCGGGATCATGGGACGCCGTTCGAGCATGAGGCGGTGTTGGTGACTTTTCCGTCAGATATCCGTTTGAGGCGAGTAAGTAGTCGATCTCGCGTGTTTTTCCACGAGGATTAAAACAGTGTAGTTCATTTGGTTGTGCGGAGCCTCTTGTACGATCTTATTAAATGTGGAAGCAAGAAAGGTGCTCTGGTGGTGGTTCGTCCTACCATGTTTGTTGCGGACCCTTGGCGTGTGATCGCACATTCTTGGGAGAGTGTTGTAAATGATTAATAAGATGTGGCTGGCCGTGCCGGGGCCTTTGAGGTAGAGATGTTACGTCACGCCTTCGCGTTGACGTTGGGTGCCGTGTGCACGATAGCCCTTGGGCTGGAGACGTTGTATACTATGGGAGTATACGAGAGTGCTTGGAGGTACGTGTGGTTTGTACCTGAGACGTTCGTGCGCTTGGTTGGGGTTGACTTGGGGCCACACGTCGTGTGGGCCCCATGTGCATGCCGTGTTCTGATTTGCGTACTTTGACCTCTCGCGACGTAGAGGGTCCCTCTATGCTCGTTTGTTGACCAGCAAGGTGGAGCTTTTCCCCTAGCTCTGTGCTCGTTTGTTTGACTAGCAGGGTTGAGTGGTCTCCCCCTAGTTTATTTCTCGATGGATCGGTCAGTAGCGGTGCTAGTGGCACCCCGTGATGGAACAAGCATTGAACCTCTTTTGGGAGAGTTGTTCTGGAGTTGGGTGGTTGCGCGATACCCACTACGTGTTCGGTTGGCCAGTGGTGTACCCTCCAGTGGAGATGGCCAGAGCACTTCTAAGTTTTACCCTCCAGCCGGGCTAGGCAGTGGGTTACTCATCGACTTCATCGGGTTTACCCTCCAGGAGGGCTGGTCAGTGGGTTGCTCACTGACTTCTAGGGATTACCCACCAGTAGAGACTGGGCAGTGGGTGAACCGATGCACTTAGGGTCTACCCTCTAGCAGAGACTGGGTAGTGGGTCACCTGACGCACTTAGGGTCCACTCTCCAGCAGAGACTGGGCAGTGGGTCACCCAACGACCTCTTAGGGTCTACCATCCAGCAGAGACTGGGCAGTGGGTCACCCGACGACCTCTTAGGGTCTACCCTCCAGCAGGGCTGGGCAGTGGGTCGCCCGTCGTCTAGTTCCAGGTCTACCCTCCAGCAAGGCTGGGCAGTAGGTCACCTGTCGACTTATTCCAGGTCTACCCTCCAACAGGGCTGGGAAGTGGGTCACATGATAATGTATTAAGGTCTACCCTCCAGTAGGGCTGGGAAGTGGGTCTCCAGTAGTTTTATTATGGTTTACCCTCCAGCGGGGCTGGGTAGTGGGTTGCCTGATGATGTATAAGGGTTTACCCTCCAGCAGGGTTGGGCAGTGGGTCACCCAATATCCTATTATGAATTACCCTTTAGCAGGGCTGGGTAGTGGGACATCTTTTGGCATTCCAGACTCAGTCCTTTCGACTAGGCTAGTCTGTGGCTTTCCTCCGTGATTACCAAAGCGGGACCATTGGTTGTACGGGTCAGTGATGGAACGACTTTGAATTTGAGGAGATCTCTCAACTGCAGGGCAGTGATGAGGTGTGGTTTGAATTTCCCTAGAATTCTCAATTACGAGGGGAACTTTCCCCACCGAGATGCATTCTTGTGACGATATCTATAACTGTGAGGGCGAGTCAATACCGCACAAAGCCGATAGTGTCGAGGTGTGGTGACTGAGCCCCTTGTCTTGCGGTTCAGGGAAGACGTGTGGGATGCTGGGCATCGATGGTGTTACTTCTCGAACTGTTGGCTACTCTTTCCTTGGGCTGAGCTATGGGACAAAGATCCCCTTATGAGTTTATTCAGGCTTCTTGACAGAGCATACATATGTATATACCTCGTACGAGTACCCACTTCTTGGGTTTTGGATACTCTCCTTCCTGGAGAGGCGAAGACGCGTGGGGTATGCCACGTGCTTTCCGTGTCTAGATTCTCGTGGTTGGACGAGTCTACTCTCCTGCTATAGGTAGCGATGACTCTACGAGAAGTTCATCTTCTCACCGTTTCCTACTCCTTATGCCTGGAAGAGTCTAACGCCTTTCTCTTGTTGGGTTGAGCTGGACTCTTTACTGCACTTTCAGTGGTACTCCTATACTTTTCCTGTTCGCTCTACTCGTCACCCTTCGGTACCTCCTTTTGTTGCTCCCACGAGCCTTCGGTGTATCCTACTGCGTATTTTTATACTCACCCCTGCTTGGGCTTTACCCACACATGGTGTGCCCTTGCAGACGACAAACAAGTGGAGCGTGACTTCAGTGGAGCATAGGAGCTTGGGAGCTTGGACCGCGTGCGGTGGTCGTGGCCGGGTTTCTGGTGGGAGATCCGCCAACTATTTCTTTTTGTTTACCTATTTCCGGGTTGTGGCACCTTTTCTGGTTGGGCGCGTGTTTTTCCCCTTTTTCCTTTTCATTTTACTTTCAGCTTGTACCTTGTACTTTTTAGAGGTTGATGCACTCTTGTGGTTACTAATAGCAGTTACCCTTTCTTTACTTGTCTTTTCTTTTACTCTGCACTGTTGCATTGAGTGTGCTGCGTGTGTGTGTACAGGTACTTAGGCAAAGGCCTCCCCGGGTTTTTGTGCCTTCGGCGCTGGTCCCCAGCCCCTGGCCTATGGAGACGGGCTTGGGGTAGTTGCGGCTCGAGCCCGGGTAGGGTCGGGTCGTGACATCATGGGATCCTTATTATGTAATTAGGTCATGGTATACTCTTTCATATTCAAAATAATGAAATTTTGATAGAATGTTTTGTGGGTGGGGGGGGGGGGGGGTTGAACGTAAAACCCCCTGATTGCAGTATGTATTTCCTTTTCCAATAAATTCGACGTCTCCGATAGACTGTGATGTACATAACACAAAATTAAAGTGAATAAATATTTATATAATAAAAAAAATTACATGACACTTATACAAAACATAAGAAAAAAATAAATGATTTGTTAGAAATAAGAAATTCTAGTTCACATATGAAATTCAACAGATTTTAATGAAAATATTTTATTTGAATTATAAATTTTTATAAAATTTAATAATTTTTACAAATTATTTCAAAAAATTTTATTAATAAAACTCAAGTATTTTTTGAAAATAAATTTTAAACATCTATGAAATTATAAATTATCTACAATAAGTACTAATTTAAATATTAATGATTCAGCACAAATGATTTTTAAAAGAAATATTTAATCTAGATATTTATTATTTTGAGTATTAAACTTATTTAAATTTATTTTTTATAAATATTAGTTAATTAATAAAATTTTATAAATTAATTATCAAATTGTTAGAAATGAAGATAATATCATTTGACGGGGAGTAGAATTTTTTTAAGAATTTTTTTATGTCCATAATGTATTTCTTATTTTAATAAATTAAACTAGTCTATAATGATAGAGGTCTTTAATGACATTTATTGATAAAATATATGATAAATTAAATTATCATTCAATTAATTATTATTATATAGAAAATAATACGTGAAAATTCCATTTTAGGCCTAAATATACATTTTTCAAAAGAAATGGTTTTCAAGCATTATAGGGATAGATATTAAAGTTAAATTTGGTCAACAATAGAAATTTCCATTTATGAAATTTATTTAATTATTTTAATAGGAATATTAAATTTTTTTATAACTAAAATTTGAGTTTTAGTCATAAAAATAAGTTACCCTAGTAAAAGATAGTCAACAAGTTGAAGGTTAAATTAATCTAAGGTGAATAAAACTATGTGATAAGACCAAAAATATCAAAAAAAATACTTATTAATAATTTAATGTATGGGTTTATTTTGAAATTAAATATCATATCTTTTAAATATTGTAAATTTTTTTCAACCTTACTTTGAGAATGTAATTAATTTTCATTAAAGTTAAGAGTTGTTACAAAAGTGCAACCCCTCTCACCTATAAAAGGTCTCCTAATATCCCCATCTCAAACCACAATATTCCTTCACTTTTTTAACAAATAAAATAACATATTACCTCCCATGTACTCATATCTCATATTTTGGAAGAACTGGTGCCAGAAAGAATCTATAAAACTCTCAGATTCAAGATGTTATTCAAGTAAAGATTTGAGATATCAACATAACCGATATACTCCTCTTGATTTTTATATATTTTCATTATATACCTCTTCATAAATTTATTTATAAAAATAATAACATGTTTTTTAAATCATTAATACTTTTTAAAATTGATATTATCATTATGAAATAGCATTTTCTTACTCATTCAATTATTATGACCCACCATTGTTTGGGTTTGTTTTATTACATACCCAAACAATGTTAAAATTTTAATTACATGAAATATTAAGTAATGATGTATAATAGTAATTTTTTATTATATTATATTAATTATAATAATTTTAATGACTATGGAATTGTTATATACAAATTTTTATTCACCAATTTTTTTATTGAATCAAAATTTATAAAAAAACAAGATTTTAATTCATTACATGAATACCATCATCTTAAATTCCATTAAATGATCATATAATCCATTAATATATCATAAAAAAATATGAATATTTATGAACATTCTATAAATGTTGACCCCATGTCCAAATTGTAAGTCTTGAAATCACCGAATCAGAACATTTGTGGGAAAGTGATTTGTCAACCTATAAATATTTATTTTAATAAATGGGTATTAAAAAAATCTTAATAATAAAATAAAATTTAATTTTATAGATTAAGATAAATTTTAATATAGTACTCATATAGATTTATAATAAATAAAAATTTATTATACTAATAGTAAGATCATCTTCGACTAATCATAAATTAATGGAAATGGTTTTTCTGTACCAATTTCACTTTACTAAGATAAGTTTCAAGTTATACACATATTTATATTTATGTGGCATATATAATATCTATTTGAAAAAATATATCTAACATCTATTTATACTCACTATATTTTAATTCCCTACTCATGTTATTTCTTTCAATGTGGAATTTATTTTTAAAGCAATATGGTATATTATTTAGAATCATTAATTTAAAAGTTTTGAAGCCTTTTTCCCAACACTTTCCCTTCCATATTGATTATTATTTATATTTTTTAAAAAAATATATTTATCCATACATAAATAATTTTTATGGTCAATTTTAACTATCTTTTACTATTTAAAATGCTTTGAAAATTATTTATTTGATATTTTCCACACAGTTCAATTTTTTTACTTTTTTTATAATGGTGAAAAATTAATTTTCTTTAAAATTTTCCACTCGATTAAATTATCTCACCATTATATACAGTATTTTCTCTCAATATTAATTTCCATGTTTCAATTTATTAAATAAATATCATAATTATGGTTGGGTGACCTGGGCATAACACAAATTCATATTACACTATTTTATAACAATATATAATACATCTAACAATATTTCACACCCTAGAACCTAATGATTTAGTATCATTGGTTAATAGACACATAATAAATTTATTTCCCAACGTATCTTAATCATTTTCCATGAATAATATTCAGACATGGTACCATTATAAAAATATAATATATAACACAATTATTTATAACCTAGGTAAATTAAAACATAAGAAGTGGTGAACTAATATTTTCAGTAAGGGTATAGACAGTTTTTAAAAATGGAAGACCATAAGTTAGACAAATATGAGAATAATTGGATGATAATATAATTATGTTACATAATAATTAAAACAAAAAATTATACCCAACAAGTCATGGATCCTAAATAAAGATTTGTGGAATAATACATTGGAGTAACAAATGTAAATATCTATTAGAGTGCATAAACATGATCCATGAGTCAATAATATATATCCATGATAGAATAAAATGGTTATAATTATATAAAATAAATGTTTTGAATATAAATATTCCTAAAAAGTAATTTCCTTTTTCAATATTCAATTCAATTTCCATTAATACATATTGGAAAATGTTCTATTTCGAATTGGGTTCACTCTACATTCCCTTTACACATTGGTGAAAAAATACCTTAGTGGATTGGATTTATTTATTATTCCATTAGAAATTATCACATGAGATACCCAATAAATTGATGTCATATATAATTCTTGTCCCATATGTTTCACAGTTCAATCTATACAAATGTTTTCCAAAAGAACATTAGGGTAATAGTATATATATATAATGGTTTTATGTAAGATATGTTTAAAATGGTAACCTATTTGAAGAGTATTGATGGGAAATGTTTAGGAATGGTTGCGAAATAAACTGATTACATGTCTAATCATAAATGAATCAAATACTTTATGTTTTAGGGTCTGAAATATTGTTATATGTATAATAAATTGATATAAAATGATTTAATATGCAAGTGTGTTATGTTCGTATTTCCTCACCTTAATTAGGATCTTTTTTATAATACATGAACTGAACATACTTACTAATAAACATTATCATATTATATTAATGTTATATATGGATTAATGTAATAAAAATTCGTGAATCCATCAATTGTTTCATTACTTCGTTCATTTTTCTAATAAAATGAAAAAACGTATCATTTTATGGATATATATGTAACGCCCCGACCCTAGTTTCCTAGAGTCGGTGCATTATTACATAACATTGGCATGATCACAAGAAAGATCAAATCTCGAAAGACCGATTGGTTTAGTAGCCTTGGAAACACTAGATATATTCATAAGTTTTACATTACATCATAAAATCAAAAACTACTACAACAACATAATGTTTCCACAGTCCACACTACAATCCCCTCATAATATCCCTGCAGGTCATTCATAACTTACATCTTCACTTCCTGGGAAAAATAAAACATAGAAAAGGGGTGAGCTCAAATGCCCAGTAAGGATAACAATATAGCGGAAACTTTCATCAATAAGAATAAACATTCAAGGCAATGTATAACTAAAACAAAATCCTTTCAAACATGAACTTTCAACATGGTATGGCATAAATAAAATGAAATAATGCCATTTACTTATTCACATGGATATTCCACTAATCGAATAATCACATGCAAAAATAAATAACCACTTTCATAATGTTGGAATGCATAATGCCAGACTATCATAACCACATAGCCAAGGCCTCGTGCCAAGACTACAAATAAGATTTTGTCAAGGCCTTGTGCCAAGACACTAGTTTGTCTCATGAGACCTACCGATGCATCGAGGAGCTATAGCGGGCTCCACCCGTCACTTATTAAGTCCAATGCATTCCCATATGAAAAGGTTTAAACATAACATAAACATTCGTATTAAAACTAGCATACGAAATGTCAATACTTTCACAATAAACTATGAATGGTATAAAAATAGCACATCCACAGTCAAACATATCACAAAACCTTCAATACAATATATAAGTTTTGTATCATAATAAATCAACTTCAAATAATCTTAAAATCCATCAAAGGATGTTGACATAGATGAAATCAACATTCTTTTTAAAGAAGTATCTCCTTTTATTTTGAAATCATTTAAGATCCATATAAAATAAAACATTTTCTTTGAAAATTTTCTTATAAGCTTGTATGGAAAGCTTTGACTATTTTATAACGGCGGAAAATAACCGCACCCGCCGTATAAGTTAAAAAAAACATTCTTACCTCAATTCAGTCGAAAAGGTTAAAAAGGACCTTGTTTTGAAAACGACGGAAAGATTCCTTTATAAACCTCTTATAAAAAGTCAAACAAGGGTATAAATGACTTTAACCAATATTCTTGTAAATAGTAAAAATGTTTTGAAATACATTTCAAAGAAACATGGATGTGGATGATAAAGAGATCCCAGTAGATTATTACGTATAATACAACCTCGGATAATGAAGAGATTGTGAAATAACCCTTACCTTGTACTTTTCCTTGGTTGTGGTAGGTTAACCTCCTGTATAATGGTGAAATAATTGTTATTAAATTATACATGAATCATATACATTAATATGATATCATATATGATCTTTTAATATTGATTTGATAATAATATCTTAGTATTATCGTTGTTTCGGGTGTTAACTTACTTGTTTTCTTTCATATGTTTTGTTACGTAAGACATGTTTGTAAAGGATAGGTTGTATATTATTCATATCCAGAATTATATCAAGTCCTTAAACATCATTTTTAAATCATAAAATGATAATTATACTTGAATGGATACGATGGAGAATGAATCTCATCGCGTTCGTGGAGACGGTAGTCCGTACGTACGCACGAGCGACAATATCATTCTTTTGATATTAAAATAATATATAAATGGATGGTATATAATATATACAGAATCATTAACATGTTATATTTATTATTTACATGAGTTACACATCATTATTATACCCATCCAAATAATATTATATTGAATAACAATTACACCACGACGTGGAGACGGTAAGCCGTACGTACGCACGTATGGTGACATGTTATTCAAAGGGTGGATAGAATACTGAATATGATTGTACCATATTTATAATAACATCACAGTATATGTGAGATACTGGAGTTTTTATTTCAGAATGGTAAGAACAAAGGAAGAAGAAGTGGAAGAAGAAATGAACTTAGAAAAGGGTGGTGAAATCATTACCTCTTCTTCGGGTTCTTCCTTTTGATTTGATCAAAAGGGATCCTTAGGTTGGCTTTCTGATCAAACTAAGGCCTCTAGGTTGTAGTGAGGGATGTTGGGAGAGTATTTGGGCAGAGTTTGGCCGAACCAAAAGGCTTTGAAGGTGTGAAGAAATGAGAAGGAGGAGTGCCCTTTTATAAGAGGGGTGAGGGGCACCTTTGGAAAAGTTAGAAATATTAATTTATAATAAATTCATATTCGGTTTACAAAGGCTCCAAAGTTGACTATTCAAAGGATGAGGTGGGGATAGGTCGAAAACAACTCATCCAATAGAATTTAGACAGGTTTGGGTACTTATATTAACCTTATCTTTAAGTATTAACTCTAAGTTAATTAGTTTCACTTTTACAATGTCTCTTTGTATTTTTATATAATATGGTTAATAAACTTACTATATACATCCAAGCGACCCCCAAGTGGTCCATTAATGAGGAACCTATCATAATATAAGTCTCTTGGCCGAACCTTAGATTTTTAGGAATTTAATATCAATTAATAATATAATATTTGTTTTAAGAACTCTTTTATGTCAATTTTGACACTATTCAATAGTTGATTTTTGTGAAACTCCTAACAGATTGATTACTTCGCAAAAAGTCAATTAAAGCAATCCTAATATATCATATTATCATATAAAATTAGTTTAATTCATTAAAAGTTTCATATTATAATTATTTGGGTATTTATAAGATCAATTATTTTTATTTTGCACTATTTTAGTAATTACTGCATCATCATTGTGTCATAAATAAAATAAATTATATAATGTCTAAAAATTATAAATAAAATATCATTATGTAGGAAATCTTTTTAGCTTTCTAATGAATATTTATAATCGAAAATCCAACATGTATATCCCTATGTAAAAATTGTTCTTCTAAAAGATGTAAGCTTATGCCATTTTTATTTTTATTTTAACTTTATTAATATAATGTGTCATTATCACTTACAAGTGGATCCATAGGGTCCCAAAATAGACCCAAAGATGCCCATGGTCGACCATGTATCAACCAATAGGGTTAAGACACTTTTTAAGGTAATTTAGTATTATTATAATATTATTTTTTTTAACCCTTATTTACCGGATTTACCCTTAACCATGGTAAATAAAATATTTACCGCAGTAATTATTCAAAATGTCTAAAAATAAAAGTTACCTATTTACATAATTTGAACATCCTGATTCCAAATATGGAATCCATTTTTCTAAATTCAAAACACAGAAGTGGCAGAAATTAATTTAAAATTAATTCCCGCTGTTAAAACAAAAAGCGTGTTTTTAAGAGATAATAACTATCAAAAGATTGACACTTGTTTATGTTCGGTTTAATTGTAAAATTATGTCCAATGACCAAGATTATATTAAATGGTAAAAATATATTCTAAATATAAATTAAAACCACTCAAATTCACAATTTATCACTATTAATTATTTTGATTAAAAAAGTTGTTTTTAATTAAAATTTAGTAATTTTCACTATTCATCAAAATATGAAAGTTATCCGAAAAGTACCAAAATTTCACCTTAGGCTAAATTTGATATTCCGAATCCAAAAATGAAGTCCATTTTAAAATATAAAATATATATAACTTCAAAAAGTAGGTATTACTATTCATAACAACTAGTTTGATTGGTTACGGTGTGTTAGAACTCGAAGTTGCGTACAACACACGCTACTGTTTTATCCAAAGGAAAGCATACCGTGGACGCTTGGGATGTTTCATTTTAAATTTTTTTGATGTCTCCATTTATTCAAAAAGTTTAAAATATTGTATTTAAAAAGGTTTCACTATTAGAAGTTGATAAAAGTGAAATACTGAAAATGAATTTGTTCTTGCATTATGACTAAGAAACTCATAATAGGGATTCTAAAATTATAAGGATTATATAAAGTTCAAAATGTAGTTAATACTATTCATGACCTCTTTTAATGGTGTGATTGAACTCGGTGTTGCGTGTAGTGCAAGTTATTGAATTATTTTTAAGAAATAACACACTCTGAAATCTCGGGGTGTTACATTCTCCCCTCCTTCAATAAATTGCGTCCTCGCAATTTGAAATTGTTCTTCGAAGATAAAAGGATGAAAGTAGAAAATATATTTGTGGGAAAACCCACATTGGAAATTGGGGTACTAAAATTTAGTCTTAATATGAGGAAAAGAGAAATTAAAGGGTCACCACCAAATTATGATCTCGATTAGGAGAACATTGGTGGCAATTAGAGACATATAATCGGAGGAAAAACGTAAATATTTATAGGTAGTGATTGAGGTCATCAATCACAAACAAGTGTATAATTGAGGTCCTTAAACTCATCAATCTATGATGATTTAAAGTACCATCGGTTCAACAAAATATAGGGTATTGGGATAACACATTTTGACGTTTCAAAATATCTTAGTTGAAATCCCACATCGAAAAATGAATTAACGAGGCCTCTATTTAAAATAAAGAGTTGAAAGTATGAAGATTACCGAAAATAACACATACTAGGGTTACATGTAAGAAAATATGGATATGGAAGAAAAATATAGCCATCAATTATCTGATGGAGAGTGGTAGAGAACATGGCTATGAAAAGGCCAACAATCCCAAAGCCATAAATTTGTGATGATTTAAGGTACCATCTAGGACAACATTTTTGTTCTAAGTTTCTATTATTAATGTTGAGGAATTTATTTATGAGATTGGATAAGATAATAATGAGGTATACATACTTTATAATTAGAGTTTTATTCATTAATAAATTTCTACCACAAACTCGTCTTTCACTCTAAAACATAATAGAACGTAAAAAAATTCTATTTACACTATTCGTATAGGGTTCCAAAATAATCGAATTTATAATTCATCTACAAGATCTTTTAATAAAAACTAAATTATTTAATCCAGTACATCTCGTGGTCCAGTGGTAGGTGATACACCCTTGTCGCCCTTCGGTTGCAGGTTCAAGTCTCGCAGCTTTGCCGGACGCGACGGGTTGCCGCCCGACCTCCGGGTTGTCCTTTTATGGCAATCCAAAATAATCCAAACTAGAACTATCCAAAATACTTCTGTCCAAACTCACAGTCCAACATTCATAAGGAAGGTAAACATAATATAGATCCTTTTTACCCCGTAATAGCATATGAATACCTTCATCATGTATTACCATATTCCTTATTGATTACATTCATGCTCCCTTATTCCATATAGAATGCTGGATATACTTCATTAATCCAAAAATGTTTTAAACCCCAACAATGATGGAATATACAAATCATTAATCAGTTCCAAGGTAGTCAAGAATATCCAATATAATTTATCCAAAACAATCACATATTATTCCAAAATCACTACCTCAGTATCAGAACTATATTATCGTTTATCATTCTCTCAACCATATATTTTCCAAAAATCTATCCTGCTAATGAGTCACTTTTCCTTGTTCCACACAATCTCAAGTCCTTAATGAAATAGTACTGCAGTACAATCCTTATATACTCCATAATTATTATAACAAGTACATTGTTGATACAAAGCTCATAATCAACATAAGAACTCTAATCATTCCTCTTCATCTGTGGTAGTATCATAACTTGATTATTATCCAATAACATCAATTGCGGCATAGTCTGATGACTGGGACATAGGTTCGCGTAGTGTCCAAACTCCTTGCAAATGAAGCATTGTACATTTAAAACCATTTTCTTACCCTTGCAGTCACGTACTTTGTGCCCTTTTCCTCCACACTTATAACAAACTCCCATTCCTTTCAGGCAAGTTCCAGGGTGTTTCTTTCCACAGTTACCACATATGGGAAAATTCTTCTTTTCCCTCTTCCCTTTATCCATCTTTCTCTCTTCCATCCTTTTCTTCTCTTGCTTCCCTTCAAATCCATAGGACTCAGTAAACTCTTTACATATCTTATCAACACATGATATTATTTCTTCATATGATGATAATACATGGGAGACTATTTCTCTTCTAAATTCTAGCTTAAGACCATGAAAGATATGATCCTTCCTTCTCTTTGAATCATGTGTATTTCTGGAGTTCTCATTCCTTCTACTGGGCGCCATTTCTAAACAATGGCATAAACTAGATCAGTTTATGAATCAAAATACATAATCCCATACTTATAAAACACTTAACATAAATTGAACTATTTATGGATATAATCCATAATCATAAAAATGTTTTCTTTGAGGAAGTATATACTCATAATCCCTTCAAAATGATTTGTAAAGAAAATGAGAGTTATCCTAAGCATATCCCCCGGGAGTGTCGTAACCAAGAGTGCAGCAAGGCCCGTTGTCGTGCACCAGTTCCCGTTCGAGTCTAGCTCAAAGCGGTGTTTTCGGGTTTTACCCCTAGGTACATCTGTGCCAGAGCTGCCTCTACCTGCTCGTATCCAGACAGGGATGTATTGCTCGGAAAACTCACAAAATCTCTACAATACCAAAATTCTAGGAAGTTCTTCTATACTAATCCTCAAAGTTCATCTTAGGTCTACGTGCTCTAATCAGAGTTTATCTAAATCTAGCTTCCAAGGTTTGTACTAAACTTCCTCTGATACCAACTGTAACGCCCCGACCAAAGCTACCCAGAGTCGGTGCATTACTTCGTAACATTGGCATGATCACAAGAAAGATCAAATCTCGAAAGACCGATTGGTTTAGTAGCCTTGGAAACACTAGATATATTCATAAGTTTTACATTACATCATAAAATCAAAAACTACTACAACAACATAATGTTTCCACAGTCCACACTACAATCCCCTCATAATATCCCTGCAGGTCATTCATAACTTACATCTTCACTTCCTGGGAAAAATAAAACATAGAAAAGGGGTGAGCTCAAATGCCCAGTAAGGATAACAATATAGCGGAAACTTTCATCAATAAGAATAAACATTTAAGGCAATGTATAACTAAAACAAAAGCCTTTCAAACATGAACTTTCAACATGGTATGGCATAAATAAAATGAAATAATGCCATTTACTTATTCACATGGATATTCCACTAATCGAATAATCACATGCAAAAATAAATAACCACTTTCATAATGTTGGAATGCATAATGCCAGACTATCATAACCACATAGCCAAGGCCTCGTGCCAAGACTACAAATAAGATTTTGTCAAGGCCTTGTGCCAAGACACTAGTTTGTCTCATGAGACCTACCGATGCATCGAGGAGCTATAGCGGGCTCCACCCGTCACTTATTAAGTCCAATGCATTCCCATATGAAAAGGTTTAAACATAACATAAACATTCGTATTAAAACTAGCATACGAAATGTCAATACTTTCACAATAAACTATGAATGGTATAAAAATAGCACATCCACAGTCAAACATATCACAAAACCTTCAATACAATATAGAAGTTTTGTATCATAATAAATCAACTTCAAATAATCTTAAAATCCATCAAAGGATGTTGACATAGATGAAATCAACATTCTTTTTAAAGAAGTATCTCCTTTTATTTTGAAATCATTTAAGATCCATATAAAATAAAACATTTTCTTTGAAAATATTCTTATAAGCTTGTATGGAAAGCTTTGACGATTTTATAACGGCGGAAAATAACCGCACCCGCCGTATATGTTAAAAAAACATTCTTACCTCAATTCAGTCGAAAAGGTTAAAAAGGACCTTGTTTTGAAAACGACGGAAAGATTCCTTTATAAACCTCTTATAAAAAGTCAAACAAGGGTATAAATGACTTTAACCCATATTCTTGTAAATAGTAAAAATGTTTTGAAATACATTTCAAAGAAACATGGATGTGGATGATAAAGAGATCCCAGTAGATTATTACGTATAATACAGCCTCGGATAATGAAGAGATTGTGAAATAACCCTTACCTTGTACTTTTCCTTGGTTGTGGTAGGTTAACCTCCTGTATAATGGTGAAATAATTGTTATTAAATTATACATGAATCATATACATTAATATGATATCATATATGATCTTTTAATATTGATTTGATAATAATATCTTAGTATTATCGTTGTTTCGGGTGTTAACTTACTTGTTTTCTTTCATATGTTTTGTTACGTAAGACATGTTTGTAAAGGATAGGTTGTATATTATTCATATCCAGAATGATATCAAGTCCTTAAACATCATTTTTAAATCATAAAATGATAATTATACTTGAATGGATACGATGGAGAATGAATCTCATCGCGTTCGTGGAGACGGTAGTCCGTACGTACGCACGAGCGACAATATCATTCTTTTGATATTAAAATAATATATAAATGGATGGTATATAATATATACAGAATCATTAACATGTTATATTTATTATTTACATGAGTTACACATCATTATTATACCCATCCAAATAATATTATATTGAATAACAATTACACCACGACGTGGAGACGGTAAGCCGTACGTACGCACGTATGGTGACATGTTATTCAAAGGGTGGATAGAATACTGAATATGATTGTACCATATTTATAATAACATCACAGTATATGTGAGATACTGGAGTTTTTATTTCAGAATGGTAAGAACAAAGGTAGAAGAAGTGGAAGAAGAAATGAACTTAGAAAAGGGTGGTGAAATCATTACCTCTTCTTCGGGTTCTTCCTTTTGATTTGATCAAAAGGGCTCCTTAGGTTGGCTTTCTGATCAAACTAAGGCCTCTAGGTTGTAGTGAGGGATGTTGGGAGAGTATTTGGGCAGAGTTTGGCCGAACCAAAAGGCTTTGAAGGTGTGAAGAAATGAGAAGGAGGAGTGCCCTTTTATAAGAGGGGTGAGGGGCACCTTTGGAAAAGTTAGAAATATTAATTTATAATAAATTCATATTCGGTTTACAAAGGCTCCAAAGTTGACTATTCAAAGGATGAGGTGGGGATAGGTCGAAAACAACTCATCCAATAGAATTTAGACAGGTTTGGGTACTTATATTAACCTTATCTTTAAGTATTAACTCTAAGTTAATTAGTTTCACTTTTACAATGTCTCTTTGTATTTTTATATAATATGGTTAATAAACTTACTATATACATCCAAGCGACCCCCAAGTGGTCCATTAATGAGGAACCTATCATAATATAAGTCTCTTGGCCGAACCTTAGATTTTTAGGAATTTAATATCAATTAATAATATAATATTTGTTTTAAGAACTCTTTTATGTCAATTTTGACACTATTCAATAGTTGATTTTTGTGAAACTCCTAAAAGATTGATTACTTCGAAAAAAGTCAATTAAATCAATCCTAATATATCATATTATCATAGAAAATTAGTTTAATTCATTAAAAGTTTCATATTATAATTATTTGGGTATTTATAAGATCAATTATTTTTATTTTTCACTATTTTAGTAATTACTGCATCATCATTGTGTCATAAATAAAATAAATTATATAATGTCTAAAAATTATAAATAAAATATCATTATGTAGGAAATATTTTTAGCTTTCTAATGAATATTTATAATCGAAAATCCAACATGTATATCCCTATGTAAAAATTGTTCTTCTAAAAGATGTATGCTTATGCCATTTTTATTTTTATTTTAACTTTATTAATATAATGTGTCATTATCACTTACAAGTGGATCCATAGGGTCCCAAAATAGACCCAAAGATGCCCATGGTCGACCATGTATCAACCAATAGGGTTAAGACACGTTTTAAGGTAATTTAGTATTATTATAATATTATTTTTTTAACCCTTATTTACCGGATTTACCCTTAACCATGGTAAATAAAATATTTACCGCAGTAATTATTCAAAATGTCTAAAAATAAAAGTTACCTATTTACATAATTTGAACATCCTGATTCCAAATATGGAATCCATTTTTCTAAATTCAAAACACAGAAGTGGCAGAAATTAATTTAAAATTAATTCCCGCTGTTAAAACAAAAAGCGTGTTTTTAGGAGATAATAACTATCAAAAGATTGACACTTGTTTATGTTCGGTTTAATTGTAAAATTATGTCCAATGACCAAGATTATATTAAATGGTAAAAATATATTCTAAATATAAATTAAAACCACTAAAATTCACAATTTATCACTATTAATTATTTTGATTAAAAAAGTTGTTTTTAATTAAAATTTAGTAATTTTCACTATTCATCAAAATATGAAAGTTATCCGAAAAGTACCAAAATTTCACCTTAGGCTAAATTTGATATTCCGAATCCAAAAATGAAGTCCATTTTAAAATATAAAATATATATAACTTCAAAAAGTAGGTATTACTATTCATAACAACTAGTTTGATTGGTTACGGTGTGTTAGAACTCGAAGTTGCGTACAACACACGCTACTGTTTTATCCAAAGGAAAGCGTACCGTGGACGCTTGGGATGTTTCATTTTAAATTTTTTTGATGTCTCCATTTATTCAAAAAGTTTAAAATATTGTATTTAAAAAGGTTTCACTATTAGAAGTTGATAAAAGTGAAATACTGAAAATGAATTTGTTCTTGCATTATGACTAAGAAACTCATAATAGGGATTCTAAAATTATAAGGATTATATAAAGTTCAAAATGTAGTTAATACTATTCATGACCTCTTTTAATGGTGTGATTGAACTCGGTGTTGCGTGTAGTGCAAGTTATTGAATTATTTTTAAGAAATAACACACTCTGAAATCTCGGGGTGTTACAATATATCATAAAAAATAGTTTATTATATATTTATAGGATAAATAGTTTATAATTGAAACCAATTATTTTTTATTTTTTCTAATTTAAATCAATATACTTGTGGAATAATACCACTATTGTATTGTCCTAGGTATAATAGGCAATACCCCTCTGAGTTTTGGTGATTTTTTTTTAAAATTTGGTAATTTAAGTGGGGTAGTTAGGATTGAGAAATTAGGTGTATGATCTTATGGTTCTAATTATAGGAACATGATATTCATTAGGGTGACATAGTGAAGGATTCATGATCCCAAGAAATAAAAAATATAAAAATTAATTTTGGGTTTTTTAAGAAGGAAGGATTTAATTTTTAATTCATAATCATGGGGACCATGTAATTTTAACATACAATCAGGTCTCAGTTTCATGTTTTTTAGTTTAAACCCTAGTTAACATTATACAAACTGCATTAGAAAACTTTATCCAATTTTGGATGTCTCAAATAATTCTCTAGAGAAAAATTATGGATTCCCCATTGAAGAGATTTTTTTTCTATTATATTGATTCAATCAACATCATATTAGATTCTCTCTCTCAATTATATCATTTTTTCATTAATTTATCTATATTCTTTCACATCATTATTCCAAATATAAATTTATTCTATTATGTTTTATCTGTATACTTGGAATTGTGGATAACAATATTGAATGAGAAAATCATAATTTTTTTTTAGAATTTATATGTTTTTTAGGATCAAATTTTCACTACTGACATTAGAGCTAGGGTTTTAGAATAGTGAAAATGTCATCCTCAATAGAAGTATGTTTTGATTCAATATTTCATGTATTATAAGTCATAATGTTATAATATATGGTATTTTAGTTCATTTCCTTTCATTACATGATTATCAAATTATTATTTAGTGTTAACTTGATAACTCGTAATTGTTATATTTTATTAAAACCAAAAGTTTGGGTTTTTGAAATGACCCATTAGAAGTGGTTTAAAAAAATATATTTTTGTTGAAATATAATTCAAATATTATTATAATTTAATCTAACTAGGACTTATGGTTAGTGTTGATAGAACTATTATTATTAATTTAAATAGTTTAGGTAACTGAATAATTTGGGTATGAGCATTAAATTTTATGTTTAGGGTAATTATGATTTATTTAAAGTTCTATATTTATTTATAATGTATATAACGAGGGTCATAATATCGATGAAACACAAAAGTGAGTGATTATTCATAGTTGGTGTTTTTATGATAATATGCCTAAATTTATGCTAATTTCACAGAAATTGTTCTTTTATCCATGGTTTATTTTGGATATCAAATGTATATCTATTAGGGTGGAAGAAGGAAGAGTCACCTTTATTTTGATTGAGTAATAGTATTACCATTTTATTATACTTCCATAATTTCATTATAATTATTTTCATACTATTTTATTTTAAAAGGGTTATCCAATTTTTAATGGCATTGAAACATGATTAGGAATAGATATTTCTTGGGATAATAATTGTGTGAAAAGGGGAAACCCTATTGAGAATCTATATAATAAAACCAAAATTCACATATTTGTTTTCTTATAGAATTTTTCTTTCATAATATAGGAAAAAAAATCTATTATTTCCATTGGCGATGGACCTTTAGATGTTATTTCATAGTTAATGTGTTGGTTCTAATCCAAGTGTTTTGAATTATTTTATTAGAAAACATTCAACCACTATCCAATAAGTCTACCAGATGGTATAACTTATGACCAATAGAAGCAAACAACAATATTATAAAAACTACATAACATAGTTCCAGACACTATAATGGTATGAATATCCCCTCATGACCTCATCTTCTAGAACTGGGTTGACAAGGCACCTCGATCACCACCCTAAGTCACCCTCCTTATTTTCGTCTCCCACTCATGGTTCACACTCTAGATCCTACTCCTAGAGAATGGATAAGAAAATAAGAACAAAACATGGAAATAATAAGAAAATCACAATGGGAATGAGGGACTATGTGGATCAAATATTTGGCCCTCTATCAATTAGAGAATATATTCATTTCATAAATTCCAAGGAAACATTCAAGTATGTTATAGGGTAAAAAAATTATAATTTTCTTACTCTCACCCAATGTTTTGGAATAGGATGTGCCAAAACATCAGTCGATTACATAATATAATATTGATATGCATATTATTCTATTATATAGGCCTTAAAAATACCCCCTTTATCTCTTAGACCTCCAGAAATTGGATATTATGGATTAGTAATAAAAAATGTTTGGATTACACCACTATTGTCCCCTTTTTCTTTCATACTTCACATATTGACAAGTCCCACCTTTATAGTGTGTCATAACAGATCATTTTTGTTTCATCATATCCATAACTTCATAGAGAATACACTATTTGTTTTGGTGAACTCCAATTCACTATAGAATTTTTATCTTGGACCACAAAAAACTAGTGAATACTGAATGGTTCCATTATGATCCAAACAGAAGACTTCAAGAAAACATTTCTATTTATTTAATCTCAAGAAGATAGTATTCCCCACATCATTATCAATGAATTATTTTCCTTCCCATTACTTCTAAACATCATTTCAATTCTTGTATAATTCATTAGGTAATTTAAATATACCATTTCCACCCATATAAATAATTCATATGGATATTATTTTGGATATGGATACATGAATCCCTAAAATACACTTTCTACATATTTAACATGATCTATAGGGTTCTTGTACATCTTTTGATCTATCATTTACTTATACTTATTATAAAAATGTTTCATTTACCTAGATCCACTAATAGTATTTGAACACTGTTCATTAAAATTGCATTACTATGTTCAATAAAATATGTTTTCTATCCTGATTCCAAACTATATATAGTTTTGGTGTACCATATTTTTCTAGAATATACAAGAATAACTTTTAGAGACCAGACTTATCGAGAATGCAATTCTTGACCTGTAAAAAAGTTCCCACTCCAAAAAACAAAAATATAATACTTATTTCTTTAACATGTTTAGTTTAGAAATACACAACTCAAAGACTTTTCTCATGCTCACACCAAAATTTCAATGGAACAACTTTCATTCACCCTTGTATAATCTACATAGTTATCCTTTATTCCACTTTCTCTCATCCAGGTTACATTGAATAAATACATCCATAGTCATTTAGAAAAATATTTATCATCCTTTGTAATCTATACCATGATTTCATTTGAATAATTACAAAAAATTACTCAAATGAAATCATCCAAAAGAAATATTTGAAATGTGTTGAAATCTAATGAACTGACTTTTCCAGGAATAGGGTCCATGGACATTCTATTTCTAGTCTATGATTCTTGAATACCCTTTTACCTAGTTTCTGAGATATCCCTGAGTTTCCTAGTACATGAAGATGTATTGGTACCATAAGAAACAACTTCAATAAAAATATTTAACTTCTTAAATTTCTGATATCATCATATGATAAAATTACACTAAACAAATTCCATCAGTTTAAATAATCAATCCTTGAATATTTTATCCCACAGTATTCCACCCTCAATAATTATTCTTCTTGTAATGTTTAGTGCCTTCCATCCCATTAATTTGGTAAAATTTTATAGAAGAGGTATTTGAGGGAGTCTAAAGGTCTTTTGAGTAGAAGATAATGAGATGAAGCTGAAAAATAAAGTTAGCATGAGTCTTATGGGGTGGATCTATAGACTACATCAGAGGGGTGGATGCTACAGTGTTGAAGATCCTACAATAGGTTTTAGAGTTTGATGAGTTATTTTTTGTTCTACTTCAAAATATGACATGGTTTCAGAGTGGAAGATGAATTTTGTGTGGGTATGAGTAGCCTTCACGGGTGGATATGATGTGGAGATTTCGACTGCAGAATGGAGTTATAGATGTTTATTTTTAGTGGTTCTACCAATTTTAGGACCACTTTAGTGTGGAGAGGGGTTTGAATGTTGCCCCCTCTTTGATTTTCAATGGTATGTGGAATAGAGGATTTGGATACACTTTTGTCTCCTCTCTGTTTTATAAGATATGAATCTAGTAGATAATTACATTTATGGAGCCTATTGGAATGTCCAATATATAACACATTGGAGAGGGAAGTGATGTATTCCTTGTAACACCCCCCGATTTTGTGAAAATTTATCCTCAAATTAATTCAATATTTTCAATATTTTTCATTTCATACAATACAGAATATTGTTATTTATATAATAATGAACTATTTTTTGTCTTTAATACAATAAAAAGAACACTTAGGATAGCTTGTAGCACACATAACATTATTTTTGGACTATGTTACACACAATTCTGAGTTCCTTTGATAGCTTGCATAACATGAAAGGATGATTTGTTACCAAACTAAAATATAAAGTTTTTATAGATACAACCTGGATATTGGAATGGAAGTCATGATTAATATTAATTAAATTGCGAAAACAGGATTTAAACATGTATAGAAAATTATTACCCTAGTTATCTATTAGTATAAGTTAATATAATAACTATTTGAAAATAAAGAAATCACTTTTATAAGAAAACAAATTTTCTATTTACTAAAAGAATTTAACCACAACATATTAAAAAAACCACTTTTGATTATTTCTTTCAATAGAATCTATTTATTATATATTAAATTAATATTTTACAAACTCTTACAATATGTTTAATAGGTAGAATAGAAGAATAAATCCAATTTTATGAATAGAAAGATGCATTATTCAGAAAGGAAATTTTACCACCTTTTAATGGTGAACCCATATTAAATTTGATTTTTGAAACTTTTATAAATTTTATTTGAAAAAAATTTACATCATTTTTGAAATAGAACCATAAAAATTAGATTGTGGTGAATTTTTTTTCTGTGAAGAATCATTTTTTATGAAGAGTGAGTAATAAATAAGTTTATTTTAAATCTAATTTTTAATATAATTTATTTAGAAGGTTAAATTATGTTAAATATTGGTTTTAATGATTAATTATATTATATATATATATCAATAAATAAAACATAGTTCATTAGAAATAATTTCACTTTTAAATTGGATATAAAAACTTACCAATCATTTGAACATTTTTACTTTTAAACCTGCTTTTTGGTCCCATATGCTAGATTAAATTTTAATTAACTTATTCAACATATATAACTAGAATTTAAAATAATATATTCTATATTTAGAATCTATATAATATATATTTTATAATAATTTCAACATAGTTTATGACCAAAAATATTATTCAGAGCAATTAAAATTAATTGTAATGATCAAGGAAAAAATTAACTTAATAAAGGACTAAACATTAAAATTATGGACCAAAATGACTGAGACAATTGTCCAAAATCCATTTATGTCCATATTTATATACTTTTCTCCCTTTTATATAATTTAGTTTTTTTATGGATTCCAACTTTCAAAGGAAAAACTTGAGTGTAATTCTATTTTAAAAAATTTACAAGAATGCCACTCCACCTCCACTATAAAAAGAAACTCACCCCTTCCACTTATTCACAACTATAATGAAATGTAGCTTAGAAAAACACAAAATAAATATAATTCCAACATCTATCCAATCATCATATAAGAATAATGTTTTTATAAATTAATCTAAGGTTTCCCTTTGGTGTAAACCAAGAGGTGTTACGCAAAGAAGTGGTAACATCCTTCTTCATGATCCTTAATTTTATTTTCATTCTCCATTACCTAAGATATAATTATTCCAAAATTATATAATTAAATAACTATCCTTAATATAATGAGATGTTTCATTATGTTTTATTACCTAAACTAACTTACAGTTTCATATAATGGGTAACAAACTTATTATTTTTGTGTGAGATGAACTACTGACTCAGAAAACTATATTGTTTAGTTTTTACTTACCACCCCTCATAGTTGGAAATTTAAATGAAAATTATGTTTTTATATTATATATAGGATTTATTTATTATTTATATTTATTATATAAATCATACCTTCATGATTTACAATTTTTTTCAAATGAAATAACTTCGTTCATGGAAGTGTAGAGTTCCGCCTCCTACAAGCGAAGTGATCTGTTCACATTTTACATAGAATGTATTAAGGGTGGGTTTAGTAAAAATATAAGATATATTTTAAAAAATAATTCTATTGTAATTATATTATATATATACACATATATTTCAGTAATTTACTTTTCATTTAATATGATAATAAAACAGAAGTAGTGTTCATGAGTAAGTACGACCTATCTTCTCGATGAACATTGTATTTTTTTATTTCAAATATATATAGAGTACTATAAATATTTATATAATGAATATATATTATATATAAATAATGTTTAACATTCTGGAAATAAGTAAATCGTGATCTATGTAAGGAGCTCAAGAATAACAAGTCAGAACACGTAAGACAAACAAATTGGCTATTACCTGAAACATTACTTTAACCAGGAACCATAAATAAAATGGATATTTAAATTAATATGTGAATCATATATGGTATTAGATATAATTTTAAATTTATGTGGTGGACATATTTTAAAATTATATTTATTATAATAGAGGTTTAAACATATACAAATAAATTTAAGACTTTTTGTAAGGGAATTTCATCTCACTTTATATCAATGTGAGATAAAAATATTATTCCCCACAAATTTATCTTTTGTGGTGTGTATACATACCATGGATTTATTATATTATTCTTAAATTTATTTAAATATTTTTCGATTTACATATCCATTTCATGATATTTAATTTATGGGTTTTGTGTTTCAAAAGTTACCAAATCAGTAAATTAGTTTTGTCTTAATTTTCCCTCTTTGAGACATGCCATGTTATGAACCTGTATTATTTTTATAAGGTGTGTATACTAAATTTGAAATGTTATATCACAAAAATCTTTATTTTCATGATATTTAAATCTCATTTAATTTTATTCTTTCCATTTTATTATGATTCAATGTTACCCAAGTGTTAACAGCTTATTGCAACAATATTATCATTTATTATAATTATTTGTGATTATGTTTCTCTTGATGAAATATTATAATCCATACCAAATAAAATATCATGAATTTTTTTCACTATTTTTATTCATGTTATATCCAATTAATATTACCAATTTCAAAATATTTTGTGCTTAATATATCTAATATTATGTTTTTATGAAAATTCAACTTTATTTTTCCTTCAAGACGTAAATCTATGTTCTTTAAAAACCATGTTTCCTAAAAAGGTTATAAAAAATGTTTTACTATTATTATATACTATTTAAATAAAGTTTTTACCTCTTTATTTAATTTTTTAAAAATATTTTAAAATGAATCTTCTTGTCATTTTTCGATCAAGTCACTATTAGAAACTTTTACGATGAAAAAGGAATGTTCGGTATGTAAAAACATTACTACTACAATGAAAAAAATTTCATTGATACATAAATTATATGTTTAAAAATTCATTACTTTAAAATAAATTATTTTTCCTAATATTCTAGATTTTTTTTAAAACTGGTTTTAAAATAGAATGGGTTTTCAAAAATTGTTTTATGATTAAAATGTGTTTTATATTATTTTTATAGATTCCTATATATGTTTTCAAAATATTGTTTTTGAACAAAAGGATTTCAATAATTTCAAATATTATTTTACATTTTTCAATGTTTTTTTTACAGAAAAATAATTTCATGATTTTTTATAAGTTTTCAAAAATGTTTTTAATGAAATGTGTTTAATTTTTTTTCAAGATTTATTTATAAGTTTTCAATGAGTTTTAAAAAGAAATGGTTTCCAAAAAGTTTTCACGTTTTTATTATAATATTTCAATGTTATTTAAATAAAATGGTTTTCAAAATGTTTCATGTGTTAAAAATAATTTTCAAATAACAAGGGAAATGTTCCTCTAGAAATGTATTTAAAATATTTTTCCAAATTATTTTCAATCTAAGATGAAATATATTAGTGTTACTCGTGATTTTATAGGGAAATAATCGAAAGGATACATTCATATTATTTCACTGAATGGTTTAAATTTCGATGGAATTATGTTAATAATGAATGTGTCTTATTTCAAGGGTTATATGATAATGAAACCCACATCTTTTCATGAGTTATTATTTTGATGTAGTGATTATGAAACTTAGTTATTTTACACGAGTTAATATATGATGACATGTTCATTTCTTTGAATGGTTTATGTTTTGAAGGAATGATATTTATAAGACATGTCCCTTTTTTAATAGGTTATATGATATTGAATCCATCTTCCTTCCATGGGTTATTATTTTGATGAAATTATTGTGAAATCAATCCCTTTTCCATGACTTAAGATATGATTTTCTGTTTATATCACACATTTCATTTCATGGGTAATTATTTTACTACCTATGAGCTTGTGGAACATGTATGTATGATTAAATTATGAGATGGGTGGGTCCTAAAAATCCTTCTAATGAATTGGGTAATGATAAATGATATATGAGGTGAATGGTTACATATGGTGTAATCCCAATCCAAAACCAAGAATGTACATAGGTTGTTTCCTGAGACTGAGAATACATTGGTACCCGAGTTATAACATATTATTAAAATTATGAGGGTACACATGTTGTATCCCAATAGCAAAAATAATAGGGTAGATGGGTTGTTATCCCAATCCTATAATAGGTCCACTGATGATTATCCCAAGACTAAAATCTTATGAAGGCCTTGGTAGGTAGCCTTGACATAATATTTTATATGCTTATGTGTATACAACAAATTCAATGTCTTACTCATATATTACAATTTCATGGATTATTCTCTTGATCCCCTTATGATTTTTTAGGATCTGATAATATCAATTCCATGATTCATGTTTGCAATCTTTAATATGCAAGGTATGATCTTCTAATGTTATAATCACATTTTAATACCCATAGATTTTTGTTTTTTCATTGATATCTACATTTTTTTACCCTTACTAAGCACTTGATATTATAAATTTTTATGTTTCCTTCCCCATGTTATAAGGATATATATTTTGTGTAATTTTTCTAAGGAGGGTGGTAGTCTTGAAGAACCATATAGAGATAATGTACCTCACTTACATACCTATTTATACATTTCCATGTATACCATTAAAATAGACTAATATGATATTTGGATATGTGTATGTGTAAGGTATTAAGTATTCCTCAAAAGTGATATAATGTTTATGTGTCAAAATCGTGTGTTGCTATAGATGGTATCAGAGATATAATTTTGAAACTAGGATGGGAAAACCTTAGTGATAACACTAAATAAATTTCGAATGATAAGTCTAAGGATAAGAAAAAGTATAAGAAAATATATTTTAATTTTGGAAAAATAAAGAGTGAGTGGTTTCGTCAAACATACATCATCTTCTAGATACTACAAGTGGATATAGATCTGGAACATATGTACCTAGGGGTAAAACTCTGACAAGGTGCATCAGTTATGACTTGAGCATAACCTAGTACATAACAATAGGCCTTACTACACACGTGGTTTGAAACTCATGGGGGATATTATTTGAGAAATCAAAAACACTTCACAAAACACTGTGAATTAGTTAAAATAAGTTGGATATCAATAACCAAGGATAAACCATGGGGTTCAAATATTAAAGACGGTTTAATAATTTATACATAATATATGGGGATTTTTTTAGGATTATGGGGACTCTCATTGTGAAAATTGTTTATTATTCAATGATTTTGGGAATTAGTAAATGGATGGAACCTAATAAAACCACATTTATGGTGTTTGATATGAAAATAAAATTATTTTTCTCCTAAGAATTTGAGTAATATCAGACCTATAATACAAAAAATCATTGGAATGATCACATTGATTTCTTATGATATGAATAATATAGATATTGGAACTATTCAATGTAGTGAACATATTTCTATTTATTAATTCGTTAGGAAATTCCCACCTTCTATCAGTGGATCATCTAACCTAGTTGTTTCTTAACAATGGATTAGTATGAATGAAAATATATTATTCATTATCTAGTGTTAGTAAGATAAGAAATCCATTCTAACAAATTATCGGATAGAAGGTGAAGCAAACCAATGGTAGACTTAAGTAAAGAATACAAGGAAGTAAGATTAAATTTAATCCATTAAATGGGATAATTTCAACAAATAATTCTTAAATAATCACCTTACTAGAGTTCTTTATAATATGATGGAAAAGAGTTATTTTATTTGATTCAAGAGAAAGATTAATCCTTCGGTTCTAATGAGTCTAATTTCATAAGACTTTTATGGTATGCTTTCAGAATTATTATCCAATCAAATGGTGTAGCTGATATGTTTTTCCGTGTTTTAAACCATAGTCTCAAAAGGGAATTGGATATAAGTGAATTTAGTAGCTAAAAATATATTTTGCATTTTGAAATAAATGTTGAAATGGATTTTGGAGTTATCTATCATTTTTATGGTTTTAACAAGAAGATAAGGATGGAGTTCAAAGGAAAAACTAAAAAATACAAATATTAAAAGATAATCATTCCTTTATTCTTTAAGTGGGGAAAGGAGAATATAGGGAATTGTATTAATTAGAATATAAAATTAATTATATCTATAAAGGAAGTACATGTTGAGTTTGAATGCCTCAGTAATTTGAAAAATTAAAATAATTATGCGAATAATGAGAAAACTCTACAGAATAAACCTCTTATACTTTAGTGTTTCAATTTTAGTTAGTTATGTAATTTTTCCAAAAAAGTTCCCAAATTCAAGGGTTAAATTTTTTGATTAGTTCCAGCAACATTTTAAGAAAAATTAAAAAGGGAAATAATATGAAATTAAAAAGGATGATGTGAACCACGACAATTTGGGAACTCTATAGTGGGGATTTTCCCATGGGATTTTTGTAAAAATAAGACATATGAAAATATTGTAGTTACTCCTTTAGTGCAACTTGATATGAGATAAATAATTGATTATCTATCTATAAATGAATTTTTTATTAATAAAATAACATTTGTTTTATTGATTTACAAATATGAACTCATGATTTCAATAGAAATATTTTTTTAGGATAAGCGACAAATTAAGAAATAAAGGTTTAATTATCTTTTTATAGAATATATGATTTCTATTAGTATTTATGGTGATTAACGTCATTAACATGTTTCCAAAGAGTACTTGATGGCGTTATTAACATTTCGGGTATGTGATAGATAATATCTACTGCATGATATATGGGAATTGATGTTATGTTTATATTGAGTAATTTAGTGACCTTCTTTCTAGAGTTTTGGACATTCATCTTCTGTAAGGGTTATAAGGATAAAAATTTATGGAATTTTTAAGTTAAATTTCATATAAATTTTTAGATATTAAGGTATTATCTAAAAATTTGAGGATTTATGCATATTTTAAAACTTTTTCATACCATTGGTTGTGATAAAAATAGATATAATGTCCTGTCATTATATTTAAGAATATCATGATTTTTTAATGCTTCATGAATGAAAAAATTCACCAACATTTCTTAGAATGAGATATGAATCAGAATTTAGTCAATGAAAAACAATGGGTAAAGTTTTCATGAAATCATGTAAGTATATCTTTTCATTCTTCAACTATAGAAAATTATCTAGGAAAAAAATGTTTTCCTACTACCTTAATTTTTTTTTTAATTGATATATTTTTAACCATCACAAATTTATGATTTTGAAGCCCAAAAATTTCTATTTAGAATTAATTTATTTGTGATTTATTACCTCAATCCCTCCCTATAATTATTTATACATTAGCTCAATATTTTAACTTTCCACCTATATTATCCCATGTAGAAACCTAGTTATGTGTTACTTGGGGTAACTATCATGTTTCAAAAAATCCCTTTTTAAAGGAAGTTTTATTATTCATTTTTATGATGTGGGTTTATATGAAAGGAATCATAATTTACTAAATATTTGATAACCCAAATGAATTTAGAGGGAGAAATTAATTTTAAGAGGGGTATAATGTAACACCTCGAGATTTTGTGATGTTTTTTTCAAATTAATTTAACCTTTTTGATATTTTTCATTTTTTGAAACACTTAATATAGTTTTTATACACTAAAGAATTATGTTTGGATTTTATGTGCTACATGAAACACTTATAATATATTGCCCTCACACCACACTATGTATTGTGTTACACACAATTCTGAGTTCCATTTATAGCTTGCTTAACACACAACACTGTGTTTTTACCAAACTACAATATACTATTATTATATATACCATGTAGTCATTGGGATGGATGTTATGAAAAATATTAAATAAACTATGAAAATACTATTTACACATGTATGCAAATTTAATGCTTTGATTATCAGTTAGTAGAAGTAAATGTAAGAACTATTTGAAAATAAAGAAATTAATTTTTGAAAAAAACGTTTTTTCTATATAAAAAAATAATTTTATCTAAATAAATTAAACAAAACACTTTTTACCAATATTTTCCATAAAATTTATGTATTATAGATTCAATAAATATTTTTGGTACTCATATAGTATATTTTATAGGAATATGATAAGAATAAATCCAATTTTATGAATAAAAACTTGTATTCTTCTAAAAGGTAATTTTACCAAATATTAATAGAGAAACCATTTTAAATATGATTTTAGACACATTTATAATTTTTTGTTGTAAAAATAAACTCATTTTTTGATATTGGTACATAAATATTAGATTATGGGGATCTTTGTTTGTATTTTTATATGATGTTTTATTTTTTGATGATGAGTGAATGATACTGAATTTTAGTTCAAAACTAAATTTTTTAAAATTTATTTATAAGGTAATTTTATATTTTTGATTTGATAGAAATTCATATTAAATCCAACTTAAATAAATTATTCCAATTTATGTAATTTGAATTAAGTTAACTTTGAAATTGGACATAAAAAACTTACCAAACTTTTGAACATTTTTACTTTAAAACCCACTTTTCCAAATCATTCACATGATTAAATTTATATTAATTTATCCCAATTATGTGATTTTAATATTAAAAAATTTATTTTGTATTTGGAATAAGATTAATTTATAATTTAAAATAATGTCTACATAGTATTTCCCAAAAATATTAGAGAAGGTAATTAAAATTAATTACAGTGATTAAGGGGAAAATTACCATAGTAAAGCAGTAATCATTAAATTTATAACCCAAAACAACCCATAAACCAATCCAAAATTCATTTTATTGATCATATTTTTAACCTATAATCCATTTTTTATAATTGTGATTTTTATTGGATCCACTTGTTATAAGAAAAATGTGGGTGTAATTCCCTTTATAAAAATATTAAAGAATTCCACTTCTTCTACACTATAAAAATAAAAACACCACTCCCACTTATTCACACCTATAAATAATTTTTTATCAACAAGAATCATCCTAAATATACTCCAAAAATTTCTAAATTCATCCTATAATATTCCCTTTGGAATAAATTCATACAAGGTATCCTATTGCAACAAAACAAGAAGAGTTATCAAAGAAGAGGTAACATCCTTCTTCAAACTCCTTTGTTTTATTATCATTATCCATCACCTAAAAAATACTTATTAAAAAATTATATAATAAAATATCTATCATAAATATACTAATATGTTTTTATTCTAAGGGTTACACATTCACTAACACACAATTCCATATAATGGTTAATGAACTTATAGTTTTCATGTACGACAAACTACCCCCTCACAAAATGATGTTGTTCATTTTTCCGTTACCACCTATTATAGTTGTGAATTATGATGAATGGTTTATTTTTATTTTATATAAGTGATATTAATTAGTTATTTATACTTATTTGGTTTTTATATGAATCATACCTTTATGCTTTATATTCTGTAAATGTGATAACTTTGTTTGTGGAATTGTGGACTACCACATCATCAAAGTGATGTGATTTGTTCAAAAAATACATAGAATGTATTAAAAATAGGTTTAGTTAAAATATATTATACAAATTAAATAATAATTTTATTATCATAATATTCTATATATAAATATTTTTCATTTACATTAGTTCTTTCAATATGATATTAAAACAGAATTAGCGCTCATGCATACGTATAACCAACCGTCTCCATGAATAATGTATTTAATTTTATATTTATATTTTTTATAGAATAATATAAATATTTATATAGTGAATAAATATTATATATAAATAAATTTTTACATTTTTTAAATATGTAAATCATCATCTAGGTAAGAGGATAATGAATAAGTAGTTAAAACCTGTACAATAAACAACACGGTTATTAACTGAAACGTTAATTTAACATGGAATTGTTAATAAAAACGTAATATAAAATCATTTGTAAATCATAGGTGGTATGAGATACAAAAATATGGTTATATGTATGATTTATAATAAAATTATATTTCTTATATATTAGGTTTTAACATGTTTAAATAAATTTAAGACTTATGGTAAGTGAATTTCATCTGACTTTTTTATTTCCTTGAAATATATGTCTAATTTACCAATAATTTCTTTTGTGTGATACATATAATTATCATTGATGTATTCTATGATTATTATAATTTTATTTATGGGTATTTACATATCTATTTTTGGATATTTATTTCATGGGTTTTATGTTTAAAATGTTACCAAATCGGTAAAGTAATTTTGTCTAAATTTTTCTTCTTTGAGACACATGACATGTTAGAACCAATATATTTATAATAAGAGAATATACATTATTTGAAATTTCTATCAATAATTTACTTATTTTAATGATATTTCAATATTCATTTAATGTTATTTATTCCATTTTATGACGATTCAAATTTACCAAAGTTGTAATAGTTTACAGATAAAATCTAATCATTTATAGAGATTGTTTATGATTGTGAAACTATTGAAAAAATATTATGATACATCTGTCACTATATCTCATTAAATTTTATAAAATATGATTATTAAAGTTATATTCATTTAACACTGCCATATTCCACTATTTGTTACTTAAGATAATTTAGAAAATATTTTGATGAAAATATGAATTTTTTTCTTTTCTGTCAGGAATTTGTGTTATTTCCAAACCATATTTCATAAAAATGTTTTAAAAAATCTTTTAATATTATTCATTGAAGTTTTAAAAAAAATTTACCTCATATTTACTTTAAAATAATGGGTTTAAAAGGAATATTCTAGTCATTTTCTGAACAAGCAGTTTTTCTAAACTTGTAAGGTTAAAAAGGAATGCTTATCAGGTAAATAATCACCCACTATAGAGACCATTATTTAATTGATAAATCCTTTGTAATTTTAAATGGAAAAAGTATTCAAGAAATTTTTTCCCAAATATTCTTAATTTTTTTTATTTTAATATTGTTTCAATGAAAAAGGTTTTTCAAAAAATGTTTTATTTTTAAAAAGCATGTAAAATGGTTTTAAAAGCTTCATGTATATGGTTTAAAAGCTTTATTTATATGTTTTCAAAAGTATAAGTTCAAAGAAAAGGATATTAGTGATTTAAAATATTCATTTATGTGTTTTGAGGTATTTTCAACAAAAAATGTTTTCAAAACATTTTGATGTTTTATTTATGATTTTTCAATGTGTATCAAAAAAGTTATTGTTAAAAGGTTTTATATTTTTTATAAAATTTATCAAATAAAAAAAAAATTTCCTCATGAAAATTTTAAAAGATATTTCAAAAATATTTTCCATTTTTGATGACATTTGCTGGTGTTACTCATGCATTTCTAGGGAAGTGACTCGAAGGTTCCATTCTTAATCTTTCTATGAATGATTTATGTTTATTCGGAATGATTCTTATGAAACCTTTCTATTTTTCATGATTTGTATTATTATGAAACCTGATTATTTTTATGTGTTATGGTTTTTATGAAATGATTATGAAACCTAGCTATTTTACACAAGTTAATATAAGATTACATGTTTATGAAATCATTTCAATCCATGTGTTATGACATGACTGTTTGTGATTTTGTGGAACATATATGTATGATTACATTATGTGATGCGTGTGAGATATATCTGTCTAAAATTAATATGGTAATGATAAATATTTGATAAGGTCAAGGGTACACGATTTTTATCCCAAGACCAAAAACAAGATAGCACCTAGGTTGAATCCCATGCATGAAAATAAATAGGTACATGAATTTTAGCCCAAGCCATAAAGTAATAGGGTACATAGGTTGTATACCAAGATTGAAAATAATAGGGTGCATGGGTTTCTAGCATATGCCCACATCTAGTCTATAGGTGACTAGCCAAATATTGACATGTTAATAAGGTCTTGGTAGGTAACCTTGGCATAAAATTTTCTATGCTTATGTTTATTCCAGAAATTCCATGTCATACTCTCATTTTATTATTACATGTATTATACTATACAACCTCTTATGATTCATGTTTTATGATATAGTAATCCATATTCCATTATTCATGTTTATAATTAATGAAATGAAGGGTATAATATTCTAATGTCATGACCACATTATCAGACCACTATACTCATGATTAAGTTTACATATCTCCCTTTTTTAACATTACCGATTATCTACCTCAGTTATTTTTATGTTTCCTTAGACATGTTATGATGATATGTATTATATATGATATGTCTATGAAGGTTTCTAGTCTTGGAGAACCTAGTAGTAGATAATATTTCTCGCTTATGTACCAGTGTTTACATTTCCATGTTTCCTAAGGCACTAGACTAAAACTGTCATTAGGAATATGTTTTTGTAACGACTAACTATATCAAAAATGTCATGTAATGTTACTTTATTATAAGTTATAGTCACTATAGTCCTCCATATTTTAGGAAGGATTTGACATGGTTTGTGTGGTGGTATTGTGGTCCCATATTTTTCCAAATGGGTATAAATATTGAACCCCCCCCCCTTTTCCTAAACACGCTTCATTATTTATCTCTATTATTGATAGAAACAAGTGCCTTCCATGGAGAACATTCATCTCCATTTTAGTGTTTTTCAACCCAACTTTGTAAGACCAATAATTGGGGGATCATGTGGGTTACCCTCTGGGTTTCATTTAGGTTTTCATAATGTTTATTTTACCTAGGTGGGGGTTTTTTCTTGGGAATCATGGGGTTTTATGGTGTATGGATGAAGAGATTTTGAGGTTGATGTTTTTATAGTGATCAGTGTAATCTCATTCATTGGGATGTTTTGTGGTGTCCTTGCTCTTGTCTCAGCCTTTTTTAGTGGATCATAAATCTTCATTTTTCGTAAGGTATCATCTATATCCCATTTTATGTATCATACTAAATAATGTTATGCTATTTTTATCTTTTAGGAAGATGGTTACTATCATATTAACAAAGAAGAATTATTTATGTTAATTGAAATTAAATAGAAATGGGAATTAATCCAATGTTTTTAGATCTTGTATATTATATTGATGTTATAAATTGTACATGCCAAAGAACCACTAACAATTATAGCCATTTGGGGTCTTTTCTTGTATTGCAGTTGTGATTATGGAATCCATATTGTGTGATTGGTGTGACACCACCATGAATAGAAAGGTTAATAACATATACTCAAAAAATTATTTAGTTTCACCTAGATATATGGATTTCAGGATAAATCCTCTAAAATAATAAACTAGAATTTATAGAAAAACCCTTTTATAAATATTAAAGTTGATTATGAATGTGATTTACTCGTAATGTAATTGTGTGACCATGATATAGAGAGACGATGGGTTGATGTGTTACTGTATGACAATACTGTGGGGTGATAAGGGGATGAAGTGATATTGTAAGTCCATAATATTGGGTGGTGAGATGAAACTGTGTTAAGGTGTGTCCGTGATGTGAGGCAGTGGTGTGTGTTTTATTATTTGATTTTGAAATGGTTAGGTGGGAATGGTTTTCTTAACGTGGTTTATAATATATTAATGTTGTGTGGTGTCGTGATGTTATATTTTCCTGGGTAGTATTAGAATTGGTGAAAAATTATTAAAATATAATTAAATGAAATTCTTAATGAATTTTTAATAAAACGATGGTATGTGTGGTTCAATACTTTTTAAATGTTTTATGAATGAAAGAAATTTTCTAGAAATAATGGAATTAACTAGAGGTGATAATTGGTTTCGGTTTCTAATGTGGATTTCCACTTGTTTTGTGGCGTATTACATTTATTGGTGGTGTCATGTGGTTGGGTGGCGATATGTGTGGCTATATATACACACACAATATTTATATTACATGTGATTATTGATACATTCCACACCCATGTTGAGAACCATGGTCCAATACCCATTTATTGGTGGGAGGGGGTGTTTTACCCAATATCTTGGTGGTGGGGATGGATGGACTGTTTCCCTCTCTTTACTGCTCTCTCTTACATGGGAATTTGACATGCACTGGTTGTGATGGAAAAAATTCATAAGTGTACAATTAATATGTGATGTGAGGTGATGTCTTGGGAGTCTATCCGAAAGTTGTGATGAGATAGGACATGATGATATATTTTATTATTAGGGTTGGTTATTGTAAAATAAGGGAACAATGTTGATTTAATTCAATATATTGATACCCTACTACACAGGTTATGAATATGGGGTGATCGCCTAAGTGTCTTCTGGTAGGATATGACGTGATGAAACTAGTTTTTTCATGAATGGTGTGGTGTGATGGTCCCGCTATGTGGTAGGTATATGTGATGTTTTATAGATGGAATAATAGTTTTTGGACATACGAAGTAGGGGTGTGAGAGAAACATCCCAGTTGGAAACTGATACAGGATACTCCTTATTTACATGCTTCTTATTATTTTATTCAAATTGTATTTCATTATTTGGTAAGAGTTATTCAATGGAAGAGTGATTAGATAGTTGACCAGTTTAGTTTCTCATTTTTCTATTGTTATCTCATAGATAGAATATTATGCATCTTCCACAAGTGCAGGAGAGACTTTGGTTTCCCTACTAAGTATACTTATATTATCACTATATATATAACCAATTTTATGGTTTTTGAGAGTATTAAATTGACTATAATGGATATTACTAAATTATACCCCTGGACACTTGCTTTTTTTCTACATTAGTGATGATAGTTGATCTTAGTGTGTGACATTTTCCAAGAGACTGGATATGACATAGATTTTACCCCCTGCGATCTGGTTCATGGAATTTGAGTTTATTTAAGTACTAAATATGTTAGACCAATATATAGGGTATAGACCATGGATAGGTATATGAATGATTATGAGTAGAGTTGTTAATTTAATTGGATGTTTTTGGTTTTGGGAATGGTAAATTGAAATAATTATAAAAATAAACCTAAAAATAGTTACATAGTATAGATAATAGGAAATAAGTTTTCCCGTTCATCTATCTCTCCTGGACATCATACACAAGGGGTTTAGGTGGTGAGCATTAGCAGGCTGATACAATTGAACACTTGAGGGTTTAACTATTTGAGGTGGATGATTAGTTTCAGGGTACATTACATGATTTTTAGTAGCATGATTTTCTGATGTATAAGTGAGGAATTTATGATATTGATATAGAGATATGGTTATAGGAGCTCAAAATCACTTTTTGTTAATTCGATACCCAATATAGTACTAGGACCCAACAAAAGTTAGTTAGTTGTGAGGAACTGTGTGTTATTGTTGGAAACATCATCTTAGTGAGAGAAATGAGGTTGATGTTATATGGGAAAAATTATAGATTGAGTTTCCAAAAGGGATCCCTTCATCTACTAGGAATATAGTGATGAGGTAATAAAAATTCTTTTTAGTAATGGAGTATGTTAGTGTAGATGATAGGGTTTCAGTTAACGGAACTTTTTGTTTCACCCTTTATATTTTTCCTAACTTTCTGAATTGTGTAAGATGTTATGAGGAGGTTCCATATCCTTTAAGATGTTTTGAATTAATTCCATTTATTATTATAAAAAATAAGAGGTAATTGAGGATACACACTCATGAGGTTGTTTACCATAAGAGGAGAACCAGTAAAGTTCATTAAAAACATAGTTTTCAGTTGAACCATTGAGTTAGTTACAAAAGGGAGTAAACCTCCATAACACACATTCCCACCTTATGGTTCTAGTATTTTTCTTTGTTCCCCATGTATTTTTTCTAATATATATTTTCAATGAGGTTTTTGTTCATTACCAAAATTAGTGCCCAATAATTCATCAGTCCTAGTTTGGTGGATGTGCACTTGTTTAGTTCTATCCTTATCAACAGTTATAGGCGAGTCCATTTTAAAAGCAAGGTAAATATGATTATGATCCACAGGGATAAGATGTCGCAAGTAGGGGTAACATTAGGATGTTTCTCATGTCTAGGAACCATAACCTAAGAATGATTACAATAGTTTTTGTTAATAGGGATAAAAAGGATTCAAGCATGGTTAGTTTTGTTAAATGGAGGCAGTGGTTCCAAATGGGCCAAATATCATTAGATGCATGTTCAACCTGTCTCCCAACCCTTTTAATATATTGTTTAATTTTGGATATTCATCCTCATTTTCTACAATCTCTCTATTTTATTCTTTTGGAAAATATGTTGAGTTTATTCCCATGCCCATGGTGTTTAATATTATTATTGGAAGTCATACCAGCATGATTGATGTGTTATAGGGGTGTATGATAACAGTGCAAATACATATGCCCAATGGAGATCTTTTATTTCATTAGATGTAGTCATACGATGTCATCCTTAATATCAAATCATTGTATTCTTTGTCTTATTTAATTTAATTCTTCTGAAACATATTCTTTTTCATAAATGTGGTTGGCCAATGTGTGTTCTCCATTGGATGGTGGAGTTTTTAGTTGAGTAGTAGACATATGGAGAACCTTATTTCACTGATAATTGGGTATTCTATATAATTATCAAACACTGCGACATTGAAGGTTCCAAGGATTTTTAGGATGTTTAGGATGTTTTTTCTATGGAGGTTGTGATGATACCACTTTTATGTGATGTGGAGTCGAGGATATAGTTTTAACCTAATGTTTATTTAATTTCAATGGATACTTATCATATGTAACCTTTGAAGACATGGATGTTTATGATTGAGATTTTTAATATAATACAAGATGGTTTTAATTTTTTCAAGTCTGTCTTCACGTGGTGATCCAATGTTGTTCTCCATGAAGACATGTATTAGTATAAGGATATTTATATGATCCAAGATGAAGAATCAAGTAATGATCAAGAATCATTATCTCCTTCTATGGATTGATGATATTTTAATATATTTGGTAGGTGATAGATAGTTTTCTAGGATATATCTTTGGTTTGAGTATCACTAGTGGAGGATGAATGAGATTGATTTCCTAAAGACTACATTTAAAAGTTTTTATGGGTATTTTTATTTGGTTTTATTGTTTTTCGGAGTGATAAACACAGTAGTTGTGTTCATTGGGATGATTAAATCTCTTTTTTTGTGAATTTATATACGTTTTTATTCATTTTCATCAATCAAATACTGATCTACTCAATGTTATAGGAAGATCATGATATTTATCTCAGATCAGTCTTGTACGTTCTCAATGCCACCTAATCAATTGAAATTTTTCAAATTTTATGTTATTTATATTATAATTCCATTTCCATGGGCTTGTGGTGTCTCAATAGGATATAGTCATGGACCCATTTAATTTTGAGGTAGATTTTTATTAGAAAATTCCCAAAAATGTGGTAGAAGATTATAGGATCCTTGGTATACTATGATATTATCATAGATTTGTATTATATTTATCTTAGTTTTGAGAACCACTTAAATATTTGACCAAGAAAGGATAAGATTTAGTATATCCCAATCAAAGTTAGGTAGTGTTCAATTATCTGATTAGGAAATTGATTAGTGTTCATGTGCTCTAGTTTATAGAGGAAGGGGATATGTTTTACATGTTTTTATAATATTCTCGTTTGGTATTGTGATGTTTCATGATGCAGTAGAGGGAAGTTATCTCTTATGTATCTAAGATATTACATCCGTATGAGAAAAACTATTCCACCAATGGTCTGGAGTTGTCAGGGGGCTTGTTTATGTGGAAGCATTAGAGATATTCCATCATTGGGGAGTGCTTTTTGGTTTTCATACATCAATGATGTTTGATTTTTATATTTCATCCAAACAATATGAATCTATTGATGTGGAGGTGGATGGAGCTTATCTTGGATCCAGACATTGAAATCTCCTATACCTCATTAAAATATAATTTTTTGGAAGATTCTGTGTGTAGGAAATCATAGAAGGATGTGGTTTGAGTGTCAGGAGATATTTAGAGGGAGATGGAGGTTTTCAAATCTCTATAACTATATACAATTGTGGTTGAAAGGGGATGTTTCTTGTTTATGATAATAGTGTATCATTCTTTTATGCATCAGGTAGAGGAGTCTTAATGGGGGTGACTCATAGACAGAGGTACTGTGAAATCATGTTGTCTATAAGGATGCTTTATTGGGATGGATAATGGATGGATTGAACCCAATGTTGTTTGTTTTGGTATCAGTAGAGAGATAGTACTTTATTATTCACATATCTTAAAATTGGTATTACACCCAGGGTTATCCTAGATGTGTTGTGTCTTGATAATAAATTTTTTGTAGCTGAGGGTTAAATAAGTGTTGGTGAATTTTTTGGCTTGGAGTTTGGTTTTCCAACAGTTAAGGCTCTGAATTATGTTTCTAAAGGTTTTATATGTCCCTTAGATGTTCTAGAGTGAATATGGGATTAAATATTTATATATTTCATCATATGGTTACCCTTTGATATCAGTAGTTCTGATGCTATCTTGGTAATTATGGAACAGTTAAAGAAATGATCCTACTTATTATTGATCAAAGAGTTGAGCACTGTGTATATTTTATCACATAGATATGAGCATGAAGTAGTGTAGTTTCATTGAGTTTCAAGGTCCATTGCCTCAAATCATGATACATGTTTCTCCTAATGAGTCTACGGTGGATTTCTATATGGTTTTGGAACTCAGTTATAGCGCATCACTATTTTCTACCGAAATATGGATGGACAGATGGAGAATTCTATCTAGAAAATAGAGGATATGTTTCAAGTGTGAATATTATAATTCAGAGGATATTACGAACAACACGAACCCTTGGTGTAAAAGTAATCCATTTAAGGCACTGTAGAAGGAGACTTATTGTTCCCCATTTTATTGGATTGATGTTGTGGATTCATTAGTTCACGGTCTTGATGTGGTGTAGAGAATGACTAAGATAGTATATTTGGTTTGAGAGTGGATGAAAGTATTATAGTATTGATAGAAGTCATATTATGATTAAAAGAGGGGGATAATGGAACATAATGTCATAGACCATATTTTCTTGACGTTTTCCCTTGAACATGGGTACTAGAGGTTGAGGATGGAGCATAATCTCTCTCCTTATTTGTGGGACCTTTTGATGTGTCAAGGCTTTTTTCTGAGGTGTATAATCAATTATAGAACCCTACATGATTGGAATAGATTTATATCATCTTCCATATCTCTCAACTCTCTCCATATATTAATGATAACTCCCATGTCATTGAATGAGGAGAGTTGGATATCAAGGATGATGCAAGATTAATGGACCATCCAAATGAAATCCAAGATGCCACGACCCATCCCAGTGGGGCCATAGCCGCAACTCCCCAAGCTTGCCTCCAATAGGCCAGGGACTGGTGACTAGAACTGAGTAGGCATGCTGCTAACATGGGAGGCATTGCCTATAAACCTGTACACACACACGCGCGTCTCCAATCCCACAAAGCTAAAAAGTAAAAACTGCTAAAAGGTAAAGATGCATGCATACACAAAAACCCAACCACAGAGTATGATAGGAATGTAAAGTGCAAGAAAGTAAAACCCTAGGCCAAAATTACAAGCCCACTAAAAGAAAGTCTGTAACAAAGTCCAACCTGTATAAAAAGGTACTAGGACTGTAATCTGTAGCCGTAGGAACACACCTCGACCTGTCTGATCTCACTGAGTACCGTCCGGTCCTGGTCTACCTAGAATCCAGTCAAAGGCTCGCTCGTTTGCACAAGAAACGACACGTGCGGGCAAAGCCCGTGCATGGGTGAGTATAACAATCCCCAGTAGGACACCCCGAAACCATAAATGAAAATACAACAAGTGAAAATACCACAAATTAAAGATACCGTTAGCTCTATATTGTATATGTCTACCGAACATATAACAAGAATATCCAGATATACTCATGCACGATCGACTATCACGAATACCACCACTATGATCCAGCTCAAAGATTCCACTAATCATGTAACAAGGAGAACCCAATCCTAGGTCTGAGGAAAGATAGATACGAAGTTCTCATTTCGGGAGAACACACTCCACAAGCCCTTTGTGAACATGTTGCTCAGATGAGGATGACGACCAAGTCATGGGGTGATTCCATCAAATCAGTCTGAGCTAATCCAGTATGCAGACGATCGGCGTCTGGGAAACGTTTGTCACATTGATTCCAAGAACTCTACCTAGGGTTCCAGGAATGAATAGATGATCCGGCTCTAAGTCTCAGAGAGGGGATTCAAACAAATCTATTCAGGAAGTCCTGCTAAAGGGATCATACTCCTGTATAAAGGAAATGATACCAGAACCTTCAGGAAAACGACCAAGTGTAAGACATCTAAGGAAACTAGTCCAGGTCACAGAAGAAAAGTGGCTCAAGCCTTGAAGAATTTATTACACAGTGTGTAGCATTGTTACACGTCGTGTTCCTTGACCCCGGGTACTGGCCGTGCAAATAGCCCATGTCATCTGTTCAGGCTGTGTAAAACAAAACTACACGACATGTAGAAAAAGTACATGATGTGTTCCTTGACCCTGGGTACTGCCCATGTAAACGGACTGTGTCATTCGGATTGTTGCATAGAAAGCAACTACACTGCGTGTAGAAGAATCACACACAATGTTCAAGAATCTAGGGCTCACTCCGTGTACGCTGGCCATGTGCCCGTACACGGTCTCTGCCCGTGTCCGTGTCGCCTGACCGTGTACCACTACACGGGGTATCCTGTGTATCTGGCCGGGTCTGGTAGGGGAAGGGTATACATGCCGTGTCCTTTGCCGTGTACCCATCCCGTGTCTGTGTCGCCTGCCCTTGTACCAGTACACGGGGTATCCCGTGTATCTAGCCGGGTCTGGCCGGGGAAGGGTATACACGACGTGTCCTTGGCCATGTACCCTGCCCGTGTCTGTGTACTCCCAAATTACATGCTAGGTAAATCTTCCGAGGAACACATGCCGTGTATCCCATACTACACGACGTGTAGTCGGGAAATTTCAAGAAACACCATCTTCTTCCTCACGCTTCGTCCGATCTTCTGAAACGTGTTTATCCGGTTTGTTCGTCCTGATACTCCAGGGTTTGGTTCGGCTCGTCATACGAACACCACGACAGGTGTTTTAGGCCTTTAAAATGGATCATAAACCTCGAACGATCCTTCCGAAGAAAAACTCCCAAAAGCTAATAACTCTCGATCTGCTTCGAATCGTCCGCCGATATCGCCGTCACACCTCCATGACACCCCTCCGGTGTTGGATCCACAGTTTGGGATCGTTTCATCATAGAACGGATGAGCAAAAATCCATCGTTCATCGCCCCATGATGAACGCGAAGAACATGAAGAAATACAGGGGAGAAATCCAATGAAACGAATTTGAGGAATGAACCTCCTCCGTCGTTCATCACGACATTGATCCGCTCCCGTTAATGGGATTAAACAGAGTAGAAAAATAAACAACAATGGATTAATCATGGGTTAAAACTCCCAAAAATCCATGCAAAAGCCCATCTTTCAAGAAAAATCGATCCACGGACTAATCTGTTCGTGGATTAGACCACATTCGTCATAGATCTCAACAATAGGGAAGAAATCACAAACAAACATCCTACCTAGATTTTTCGACGTTCGTCGGCGATAATCCTGCCACTGCATCGTCATCGTCGCGTTGGGAGGTTTTCTCCAGAGCCTCTAGAGCCTCCAAGGGTTTCAGGGTTCTATGGTGTTTATCCCTAGACCCTTTCTCCATCCTTATAGTAAAAAGATAAGGGATATATGTTATAGTAGATTTAAAAGATTTTGCTGCAGAATAAAATATTTTAATTTAAACATTTTATTACTCTTACGTCCCAAAAACTGAATTCCAAGACCGACCTGTGCCGACCGATGTTAGGCCTCGCCTAAGGTAAAAATTTTATTTTGAACACAAATGTGCCCTTAGATTTTTGATCTGAGAACCCGTTTAGGAGTTATTCCACTTCTTCAGAAAAACCACAGGCACGCCCAATTTAATTATTAAATGAAATTCAAACATTTGTTCCGGGCTCACCGGGCCTTGGAACTGCACGCCGTCTCAGAGCCTGGATTCAAAATAACTCCCATATAATATTAAAATAATACATGGAAAATCAGGGACATTAAATCACACCCACCATAGGTCTTTTATGTCCCAGAAAAGCCAAAACAAAGGCTACTCAAAAAGATGTGGGTACTGCACGTGAATATGAGCCTCCCGCTCCCATATGCTCTCCTGGAGATTCTCGTACTGCCACCAGAAACTCACTAAAGGAATAGATCACCCATGAAGGATCTTCTCCTGCTTATCATCAATCTCTACTGGGTACTTATCAAAGGTTTCTCCATCATCGATGTCCAGCTCGCCGCAGTCGATAATGTGCAATGGATCATGCACGTACCTCCGCAGCTGCGACACATGGAAGACATTGTGTACCCAGTCCATCTGAGGAGGTAGAGCCAAGTGATACGCCACCTCGCCAACTCTACTTTGAATCTAAAAAGGTCCAATGAACCTCAGAGATAGCTTGCCACCTCGGCCAAATCTCCGCAATCCCCGTCGAGGTGAGACCCGAAGGAACACATTGTCTCCTACCTCGAACTCCAAGGGCCTCCTCCTCCTATCGACATAAGACTTTTTCCAACTCTGTGCAGTCTTCATCTGCTCCTGGATGACCCTCACCTTCTATGTAGTAGATCTCACCACCTATAGGCCCATAAGTGATGACTCTCTTGGGTCAGTACAACAAAACGGTGACCTGCAAGGTCGCCGGTACAGATCCTCAAATGGTGCCATACCAATAGTGGAATGATAACTATTGTTATAAGAAAATTCCACTAGTGGTAGGTGATCCTCCCAACTATGACTGAAGTCAAGAATGCAAGCTCGAAGCATATCCTCCAAGACCTGGATGGTCCACTCTGTCTGACCATCAGTCTGGGGATGAAACGCTGTGCTCAAGCGCAACTGAGTCAAAAAATATTCCTACAATCCATTCCACAACCAGGATGTGAAATGAGCATCATGATCTGAGACAATCATGGATGGAACTCCATGAAGTCGAACTATCTCCAACACGTAGGGGCGTCCCATGATCTCTACTGAACTCTGCTCCCGTATGTCTAGGAAGTGGGCCGACTTGGTGAGTCGATCAACGATCACCCAAATGGAATCGTGTCCCCTGGAAGTACGTGGTAAAAATGTCACAATGTCCTTGTATATTCCTTCACACTTCCACTCTGGAACCTCAAGGGGATAAGTCAAACCTTTTGGCACCCGGTGCTCAACCTTTACTTGCGGACAAGTAAGGCACCAAGAAACAAACTCTGCCACAAACTTTTTCATTCTTGGCCACCAGAACTGACGTCGAAGGTCCTGATATATTTTTGCCATGCCTGGACGTACCGCCAAAGGGGATGTATGGAACTCCCTCAGAAACTCCTCCCTCAATGTCACTGGTACTACTGTACGTCCTAGGAAAAGAACAATGTGCTCCTCACCTTCTGAATATCCATCAACAGCAACGCCTGTGGATACCTGAGCACGTAGAGTCTCACAGCTAGCATCCTTGAGCATTGATTCCCTGACTGACTGTAAGAGTAGCTGGGTAAAAACCATCAACTAAAGGTAAGCTCCCTCATCTCCATCCACGAAGGATAAATGTAAAGAGGCCAACTACCATGTCGCCTCATCCAGAAACTACGAACTGGATTTCCTACTGAGAGGATCTTCCACTACGTTCCCCTTCCCAGGAGTATCAACAATCTCAATGTCATAATCCTGGAGGAACTCAAGACATTGCCTCTGTCTCAAATTCAGATCCTTATAAGAAAAGATATATCTGAGACTCTTGTGATCAGAGTAGAAGGTAAACCACTCGCTCATCTGGTAGTGCCATCACATCATCAATGCAAAGAATACCTTTGCCAACTCAAGATCATGGGTCACGTAGTTATACTTGTGTGGCCTCAACTGACTTGAGACATAGCAAATCACCACTTGCCACTGCATCAGGCCACAACCAGGCCTGGTTTCTTGAAGCGTCGTAGAACACTACATACTCGACACCCTCCTCCGGTAATCTCAAGATCAGGGCGCTCGTCAAACTCTGTCTCAACTACTGGAAATTCTGCTGGCATCTCTCAGTCTGCACAAAAGGATGCCATTTTTGGGTCAAAGCTGTCATGGGTTCTACGATTCTGGAGAAATCAAGAATGAATCTCTGATAGTAGCCTGCCAACCCGAGGAAACTCTGCGCCTCTGTCACACTCTAGGGTGGCTCCCATGCTAGTACTGCCTCCACCTTGTCTGGGTCCACTACTACACCATCTACTAAGATAACGTGTCCCAGAAAGTGGACCTCCTGTATCCGGAACTGAAACTTAGAGAGTTTCCCATACAATTGGTGCTCTCAGAGTGTGTCCATAACCATCCTTAGGTGTCTCGCGTGCTCCTCCTAGGACGTAGAGTACACAAGGATATCTTCGATGAAGACCACTACAAACCGGTCTAGATATGGCTGAATGATCCAGTTCATAAGTACCATGAACACTTCTGGGGTGTTCGTCACACTGAAGGGCATCGCCAAGTACTCATAGTGACCATAGTGGCATCTGAAGTCCGTTATCGGTATATCCTCATATCGTACTCGTAACTGGTGATAGATTGATCATAGATCAATCTTCGAGAACCATCGTTCCCTTCTCAACTGGTCGAAGAGGTCATCAATCCTCGGTAGTCGGTACCAGTTCTTCACGGTCACCTGATTCAAGCGCCGGTAATCCACACATAGCCTCAATCTCCCATCGGCATTCTTGGAAAACAACACTAGGGCCTCCTAGGGTGAAATGATAGGTCTCACAAAGCCCGTCTTCTATAAGTCATCTAGCTGCACTCTCAGCTCAGGAAGCTCTATAGGAGCCATCCGATATGCTGATGCTGATATCCGTGTTGTCCCTGGTTGCAACTCAATGCAGAAATCTATCTCCCGATGTAGAGGTAGCCCGAGGACATCCTCTAGAAAGACGTCCTCATACTCAGCAACTATTGCTGGAAACTGGAAACTCCTAACATCTACTACACCAAGGGATAGGCTAGCTAACTGATGTGAAATTGGTTGTGCCCTCCTATGCAAGAGTCCATCCTACACTTCCTGGTTTTCTCTTTTACTGACAATAGAGAACCTCGTTCCATCACTGCGGACACACCGCACCCTTCTCCTAAAATAGTCGATATGGGCATGAACTGTGGATAGCCAATCCATACCAAGAATGACATAGTAAGGCCGCAACTCTACCACCAAGAGGTTCCAATCGAAACTCTCACCTCCAAGGGTCAGGTCACACTGTCTACAGAGGTTTGTGATCTATGAATCTTCTCAAGTCGGTGTTTCTAAGTGTAAGGGTCGAGTCAACGACTCAACTGGAATCTCAAGGTCTTGAACAAGATAAGTATCCAGAATGGAATGACTAGCACCTGGGTCTATTAGTACGGTATCCATAGTAGAAAAGACTTAGATAGTACCTCTAATCATTCCGGGAGTACCTGAGTCATAAGCCTCTGCTGCCTGCAGCTGTCCCTGCCTCTGTCCACCAGCTCCCTGAGCCTCGGGTGGACCTTCTGGGGGTGGTGGTGGTAAAGGGTCAAAACGCCAACCACCTCCAACTACTCTCCCAGCTCCACTACCGCGTCCACCGCCTCACAGATCTGTCTGATCCACACATTGCCTCTACCTCGGTGGTCCATCCACTGCTCCTATGTCAGTAGTACGGAAGGTCGGACAATCTCGAGCGAGATGTCCCCTGCCATCACATGAGTAGCATCACCTCTCTCGAGGCTGGCTAGATGCGCCCTGCGAACCCTGTAATGTAGATACCCTATCCTGGGATCTCCTCTGGAAATGTCTCCCATGCCTGGGTCCCTGATGTCGCCTCCCTGCTGTCGAGGTCTCTGCGCCAGCTCACCCAATACATACAACTGTCTGCTGTCTCTGCTCTACTAAGAAGCTCTCGGCCACCAAAGCCCACTTGAGCACTCCAGCAAAAGTGGAAATTCTCATAGGGATGATGCTAGCTCGGATATATCTACGCAAGCCCCGCTTGAAAGTCCGAGCTCTAAAGTACTGATCTCTAACCATATTCATCGAGTACCGCGAGAGGTCGGTAAACATCGCTGAATAGTCAGCCACCGACATGGCCCCTGCTAGAGATGAAGAAGCTCCTGTATGCATACTGCTCTCAGGGTAACTGGTGAAAACTCATCCCTGGAGAGACACTCAAACTCCGATCACACAAGTGTCGCATCGTTGTGGGTCTGGATAACCAATCTCCACCATCGCCCCGCCGAGCCCTACAGAAGGCTCACTGCCCGGATCACCATCTGGTCTGCCGGTGTCCTGACCAAACGAAAGACTCTGGCCACCACCTCAAGCCAGTCAACTGCTTCCTGAGGGTCAGGATCACCTCGAAACATGAGGGGTATCTGTCTCTAAAACCATTGGAGTGCACTCATCCTGTTCTCCTCCTCCACTGGTACAAAAGGAACTAAAAACTACTCCACAGGTGGCGGGATAACTGGCACAACACCTGATCGTAAAACTGGGGGATCCGGTCCCTAAATCGAAGCTTTATCACAGAGGGGGTCATCCTTGTGATCGAGCTACTGGATCATAGCGGGTACGCGTCGTGGAGGCATCCTATAAGGAAACAAGATGTATCTCAATCAGTGAGTATATCTGGAGAGCTGAATCAAGAAGGACATGGAAACCACAACCCATTTCTATATGATGCATGTACCATTATTTCCCCCTGCAACTAGTGTTCTCATGCTCTGGGTCAAAAAGAAAGTTATCAGATTCCTGGTGTATGTAAATGTCGGGTGCCCGCACCAACACTAGGAGCCCTGGCCTGAAAGCCGAACTCGAAATGTTTAACACTGTTTCCCCAAACCAACTCACAGACTCTCGGTCCTAATGTAGAACCGACCACCTCTGATACCACTCTGTCACGACCCGTCCCAGTGGGGCTCGAGCCACAACTCCCCATGCCCGCCTCCAATAGGATAGGGGCTGGTGACTATCACCGAGTAGGCATGCTGCTAACACAAGAGGCATTTCATATAAACCTGTACACAGACACACATATGCATATCCAAGCCCACAGAGATGAAAAGTAAAGACTACTAAAAGGTAAAGATGCATGCATACACTAAAACCCAACCACTGAGTACGGCAGGAATGTAAAGTGCAAGAAAGTAAAACCCTGGGACAAAAGTACAAGACCACAAAAATAAAGTCTATAACAAAGTCCAAACTATAAGGAATGGTACTGTGAATGCACTCTGTAGCCATAGGAACACACCTCGGCCTCTCTGATCACACTGAGTACCGTCTAGTCCTGGTCCGGATAGAATCCTGTCAAAGGCTCGCTCGTCTGCACAAGACACGACACGTGCAGGCAAAGCCCGTGAAGGGGTGAGTATAAAAATACTCAGTAGGACACCCAGATACCAAAAAGGAAAATACAACAAGGGAAAATACCAAAAATGAATGATACAGTCAGCTCTTCACAATATATGTCTACCGAACATATAAAAAGAATATACAAATATACTCATGCACGATAAACTACCATGAATGCCACCACTATGATCCAGCTCGAAGATTCCACTAAGAATGTAATAAGGAGAACACACTCCTAGGTCTGAGGAAAGAGAGATATGAAGTACTCGTTTCAGGAGAACACTCTCCACAAGCACTTTGTGTACATGTTGCTCAGATGATGATCATGACCAAGTCATGGGGTGATTCCGACAACTTAGTCTGAGCTAATCCACAAAGCAGAGGATCTGCGCCCGGGTAAAGATGGTCACGTCGATACTAAGAACTCTACCTAGGGTTCTAGGAATGAATAGAGGATCCGGATCTAAGTCTCACATAAGGGATTCCAAAAAATCTATTCAGTAATTCCTACTGAATTGATCATACTCCTATATAAAGGAAATGATACCAAAACCTTCAGGGAAAAGACAAAGGGTACGAACCCTATGGAAAATAGTTCATGTCACAGAAGACAAGTGGATAAAGCCTTGAAGAATTTATTACACAGTGTGTCGTATGGTTACAATCCATGTTCCTTGACGCTGGGTACTTCCCGTGTTAACGGCCCGTGTCATCCGTTCAGGCTGTGTAAAACCAAACTACACGAAGTGTATAAAAAGTACACGTTGTGTTCCTTGACCCCAGGGACTTCCCGTCTAAATGGCCGGTGTCATTCTTCTTGTCAGATAGAAAGAAACTACATGGAGTGTAGAAGAATCACACGCCGTGTAGAAGAATCACACGCCATGTCTGAGCATCTTGGGCTCGCTCCGTGTACGCTGTCCATGTGCCCGTACAAGGTCTCTACCCGTGTACGTGTCGCCTGCTCATGTACCAGTACACGGGGTATCCCGTGTATCTGGCCGGGTCTGGTCGGGGAAGGGTATACACGTCATTTCTTTGGCCGTGTACCCATCCCGTGTCCGTGTCGCCTGCCCGTGTACCTGTACACAGGGAATCCCATGTATCTGGCCGGGTCTGGCTGGGAAAGGGTATACACGGCATGTCCTTGGCCGTGTACCCAGCCCGTGTCTGTGTGCTCCCGATGTACATGCCAGGTAAATCCGCTGATGAACACATGCCGTGTATCCAATACCACACGGCATGTAGTCGGGATATTTCTAGAAACACCATCTTCTTCCTTGTGCTTCGGCTAATCTTATGAAACGTGTTTCTCTGGTCCGTTCGTCCCGATACTCCAGGGTTTGTTTCAACTCATCATACAAACACCACGATAGGTTTTTTCAGCCTTTAAAATGGATCATAAACCTCGAACGACCCTTCTGAAGAAAAAATCTCGAAAACTCATAACTCTCTATCTGCTCCGAATCGTCCGCCGATATCACCGTCGCACCTCCGTGACACCCCTCCGGGGTTGGATCCACAGTTTGGGATTGTTGCATCACAGAACGGATGCACAATGATCCGTCATTAATCGCCCCACGAATAATGTGAATAATGTGAAGAAATAAAGGGGATAAATCCAATGAAACGAATTTGAGGAATGAACCTCCACCTTCGTTAGTCACGGCGTTGATCCACTCCCGTTAATGAGATCAAACGGAGCAGAAAAATCAACAAAAATGGATTAATCACGGGTTCAATCTCCCAAAAATTACCGCAAAGGCCCATCCCGCAAGAGCGATCGATCCGCGGACTAATGTGTTCTTGGATTAGCCCACATTCGTCATAGAAATCAACAACGGGGAAGAAATCACAAACAAACATCCTACCTGGATTTCGCGGCATTCGTCGGCGATGATCCTTTCACTGTGTCGTTGTCACCGCATTGGGAGGTTTTCTCTAGAGCCTCTAGAGCCGCCAAGGGTTTTAGGGTTATGAGGTTTGTAACCCTGGACCCTTGTGCCAACATTTAACTAAAAAGGTAAGGGATATCTGTTGTAGAAAATTTAAAATATTTCACTGTAGAATAAAATATTTTTATTTAAATATTTTATTACTCTTACGCCCCAAAAACTAGATTCCACGACCGACCTACGCCGACTGATGTTAGGCCTCACCTAAGGTAAAAATGTTGTTCCGAATGCAACAATGCCCTCATATTTCTGATTTGACCACTTGTTTAGGAGTTATTCCACTTCTTCAGGAAAACCACACGCACGCGCAATTTAATTATTAAATTAAATTCAAACATATTTTCTTGGCTCGCCGGGCCTCGGAACTGCACGCTGTCTCAGAGCATGGTCTCGAAATAAAACCCATATAATGTTAAAATAATACATGGAAAAATCTGGGACATTACACAAGATCATCAATAGAGGGTGAATCATGCGACGAAAATTCGTTCAGTTATTGTGTTGTGGTGGTATTGTGTACTAGAGGACAGTACATGGGAATGTGATACATAGATGTATTCCTAGTACCTGATGCTATTTTGAGTTTTTCATTGATCTGTTTTTATTTGTGATGTCTTGGTGGGAAATTTTATTTTATTAAAATTTCTATTGTGATGTGTGATAATGAGTCTGAAATATAGAGAGGAGAATAAATGAATTTTAATTAGGACCCATTATATTTTTACATGAATGAAACCATGAAGGTGAGATAGTACTACCAAAAGTAGATAATATCTTAACATGGATGAAAGAATTCCTTTATTTATGAGCTCTATAAGCATAGTGTTGTGTTCTAGTTATGGAATTGGTTTGATAGGGTAATCCATATGTAGATACATTGATGTGAAAATGTGGTAGACTATTGTTAGTGAAGGATGTTTGGTGTTATTCCTGATGGGAGGTATTGGTGTGATGTAGTGCTTATGTGGTTTGTGTGAGAGGTTTCATGGGTGTTTCAGTTGTCTTGTTTGGTTGGAAAATATTTTTATATTTAAATAGATCCATGAGATGTATCTCATGGTGTTGTTGTTTAGAGTCCTTTATTCTCATCAATTTTGGTTTTGTTTCATATTGGGGAGAATGGTTTGAACAGTATTATATGTAACCACAGAGACCTTATGGCATGTTAAATTACAATAAACAAATTTATGGACGTTTCTGGGGGATTTCCAAGGTTTTTGGATCATAAGAGAAAGATATGGAACTAGAAAATCTAGTTGGTAGAATTCTGATAGCATAGAGTGTAATGTTTTCTTATTGGGGTGGACACTACGGCATAGAGGAGCCATTTGTTGTACAGAGAGCCTGAGGAGGTGTTTTTTATATCCACCACCAAATATGGAATGGTTGTGGAATGGTTTCCATCCATATCTTGGAGATGATTATCCAACCGTAGTGGTTATGATGTAGAGACTACAACTACTGAATGGAGTCACAAGGGACAATTTTCATTATTTCGACCAATTTTTGCACCGCTGAAGCATGGAGAGGGGTTGTAACGTGGACCCATATTTGAGTGTCAAGAGTCTATGATGTATTGGAATTTATTGTGTCATGGTATCATCTAACTTTTATAGGATTTTTATTATAGAGATATCCATGTATATCATATATAGATTTACTATCCAGGATGCCACATAGGGGGATAGATGCATTATTATCCTCCCCATTTTTATAAAGGTTGTGGCATGGTCTGTGTAGCTACACCATGGTCTAGTATTTTTCATACAAGGTAAAAATATTAAAACCCTATAAAAGTCATGATTTTATTGTTTCTATGATATCTTGATAGACCCAAGTTAATCCCATAGATCACTTTTAACCCCCTTTTAGTGTTTTTTGACCCCATCATCATAGGATTGATCCTCAGTGGTTATAGTGGTTTTCTCTATTGTTTTCCCTATATATTATTCCAGTTTCTCCCTATTTATTAATCTAATAGGGGATTCCATCGAATGAATCATGGGGTTTTAGGGTAATCTAATACAAATATGTCATGATTGTATTGTTTAAGGCTATCATGGTAATCTCCCTCATCGGGATGCATAGTGGTGTCTTTTATCTAGATTCCACTATTCATAGTAGATTAGTAGTATTTTTTTGAGGTAGAGGATCCATCATTTTTCATTTTATATGTCATAAAATATGGGGTTATTCATTTATTATATTTTTTTAAATATGGTTTCAACCCTCTTATCCATGTTAAATAAATTGGGTTAATTTAATTTGAATGGGAAGGGGAATGTATCACATGTTTTTATAGTTCTGATAATATATTGATGTCATGAATTGTACTGGATATTTTCCTCACTGAAAATAATTTCCATTGTAGTTTTTCGATGAAGTGTAGTTGTCATGTGGAATCAATATTATAAGATTTTTGTGACACAACCCTGAAAAAATTCTAAGTTGTTATACTTATCTAATTATCTAGTTACAAGTTAATATATGGATTTTGTGATAATTACCCATAAATAAATAAGTGGAATTGATAAACAAACCCCATTTAAAATAAAAATCTGGTTTATGAATGGGATATACATGATGTTTTTGTGTGACTATGCTATTGGGAAGTGAGGGGATAATGTGTTGATGTGTGACAATGTTGTAGGGGGTTAAGGGATGATTTGTTGTTCTATGATCGTACTATGGGGATCTTAAATGATACTGGCTTGAGGCATGACTATGATGTGAGGCGATGATGTGAGGTTGTGATGTTATTTTAAGATAGGGATGTGGGGATGTTTGGATTGGTGTGGTTGATCATTTGTTTGTGTGGTGTGGTTTTGTGTTGTGATGGTTTACAGGGTAATAATGAAATTGGTTAATAATGATTAAAATGGTATGGTATGAAATGGTTAATTACTTTTTAATCAAAGTGGGTGTGTGTGGTTTAAAATTTTGTTAATGGTTTATTAATTAAATAAATAGTCTTGAAATAATGGAATGAACTTATAGTAATAATTGGTTTTAGTTGTTAATGTGGCATGGTGCTTGTTGTGTGGTTTCATATATTCAATGGTTGTGTCATGAGGTTTGGCAGCGATGTAGTGATTTTTTTATTCTTGGTCTTAAACCAAAATGTTGGGCTTGCATGTGACGATATATATATATACACCATGTATTTTTTTTATTTTATATGTTCCCCACCTGTATCGAACACCATGTGATGACACCCATATAATGGGGGGGGGGGGTTACAAATATCTAAGTGGTGAGGATGGTTGGCTTTATTCCCATTCTATCTCACTCTCTCTTATAGGTGATGTTGACATGAATGGGTTGTGATGGCCATAAGAAAAAAAGTTAACTATTGATATGTAATGTGAGGTAATGGATTATGTGTCTTCAAGTGATTTGTGATGAGAAGAGACATGATGAGATGACTTATGGTGGGGTAGTATGTTGTAGGGGGAGGGTTTGAGGTTAATGTCCATCATGTTCTGGATACCATATTGTATCGGTTTTGACTTTGGGGTGATGACCCATGTGTCTTTTGGTGGGATGTGTTTTAATAGACTATGTGTGTTTAGGTGATATGTGGTGTGATGAATATTCTTTTAGGCGGCTAAATGCGATGTCATAGAGAAGAGGAGAATGCTTCAGGACATATGACATTGGGATCTGTGAGCGGTATCCTAGTGTTAAAGTTATTTTTTCATACCCTTTACCAATATGATTCTTATGACGTTATTATACTTGGATTATATTATTTGGTGATTGGTCCTTAGTGAGAATTGGATTGGATAGTTGACCGGTTTAGGTGTCGTTAGATGTGTTGTTTTTTCACAGGTGAATTAGTATACTTATTTCACATGTTCATGAGGGAATTTGGTTTCCCTACTCAATATACTAGTTTCTTCACCCAATGTAAATTATTTTTTTAGGTTTAGAAGAGGATTTAATGGACACAATTGGACATTACATCCTCATACATTTTGAGAGATCTTGTGTCACTGCCATAACATTTCCTTTAGGTATTTTATTTGGATATTTTTATCTATAACAATTATCATTATACATGAATTTTGGTATGATTATAGTTTCCTTTTATATTATTTCATGTAGTTTCCCATATTTTATTCATCCAATATCCTAATATTGTTTTAAAATAGAGGGAAACACCTCCAATTTTTAATATTTTTATACCCTCACTGTTAGTCACAAAGCTGGGTCCTACTAGAGGCCGAACGCTGGGGTCATTATCACTATTACATCATTGCAGTAATGATAGAGGGAGAGTGATGTGAAACTTCTAGGATCTATATTCTTTATATAAATCCATTTTATAACTTCTATGTTATTTTTTCAATCATCGCATAGAGTCAGATTGGACCAAAATATTCATCGCAACCTTTCTCAAGAGTACACACACTATAGAAGTGGGTTGTCCATATTTCTAATTTAGTGTTGTTGTGGTTTAATTCCTTCAAAGAATATATTTACGAGATAATAAAACATTCTATGTTATGATACATGGATTATTTTTGGGTGGTACTTCACCATTATTAATTGAACATCTATACCACACATATCCACCATTCACAAAAAACATAATGTACTATAATTTTTAGAACCCTCCACCTAAAACAATCACTATAACTACTCTTGAAGCAGTATATACACCTTTTATCCTTTATATTTAGTTGGATGAGTGAGCATCCATTATGTGATTCCCTTAGATTATTCCCTGATAGTATCCTCAAATTACTTTCTATCACCACTAGAATTTCCTCCAGAATAATCATTTCTCCATGAACATTCATCTACACGACCATCATATGATATACATACATTTTTCAATAGTTCTTTATGGTGATAGATATTATTATCTTAAAATTTATTATTTGATAAAAACATTCACACTATTATAAAATATCTTCAATGTATAAAGATTTTTCATAATTGACCTAAGAGAAACCCACCAAAACTGAAAATTCTATTATATACTTAGCTTAATCCTTTTAGAGCATGAACACTAGAAGATATGATTGAAGACTCATATCACCCAATGTTCATAATTTTAGTGACTAAATATTTTTACCCATACTTATCTCATTAGTGAAATCATGAAAACCACGTTTTGAACTTTATTTTTAAAAAGTATATTCTTATTAAATGTCTATTTTCCACACTTATTTATCACCATGAGACCCTAGAATGAATCACATTACCTTCCAATAAATCATCTTCGATTATACTAGATGACCATACTTTTATTATCTAGGACCATTGTAAACAAATCCTTATAATCCTTTCCAATATAAATCCATCACTTTTCCAATGATATGAAATACTTTATAGAATATATTTATTTTTCCCATTTGAAGATATTATGTGATGTGAAACCAAAATTCAATGTCCATTACTAAATAAGATTGGTTAACACTTAGTAACTCACATATCGACACTTCACCTAAAGTTATATTTGGAACCCCCAAAAGATTTACCATTAGAAAACTAACCTTCGAATAAAATAATATTATCCGTGACATGAACTTTAACATTTATCTTCCATCATCATTACTACTGATACCTCCTTCCAAAAACATGTTACATCTTAGACTAAATCATTTGGATATATCCATATGATTTTTTTTCATATCCCTATATATTACTAAAAAATTTATCATGAATTAATTACCCTGAAATAAAAAAATTAGAAAACCTAAATGATTAGTAATATTAGAAAAAACCATTACCATAAACCACAATAATTTAATCTTCAAACATGACCTACACATTTTAAAGTATTTCCTTTGGTCGGGGTAAGATTCGTATGAATATAGATACATATGGGATCATAAGCTTTCCATGGATGTCTCCAACAGTCACCATTGAACTTGGAATTACAATACGATAAATTAATAAAAACTTATGACAAAATAGTGAAGAATAATTTTGATTTCTTAACAACATCACTAGTACCACCCATATCTTCTGATAACCTATTTCTATAATTCTCAAGAAACATCACATAGAGAACTCACCAATATTCCAACAAATATCATATTTCATGTGTAGATAAAATAATAATTAGAAACATTATAACCATGTTTTGATAATAGGTTTTGGGAAAAAAGAAATTACCATATGACAATTTCATTAGTAGATATCACCTCTGACAACAAGAAACACAAAAATGGATTCTATAAACCTTAGAACATAACACGAGACACTTAAATGGAAGGAATATTACCCCATGACCTCAATGTCTAAAATTTATAAGACAATACACTTGAACCACCGCATCAAGTCACAATCCAATGGTTCTAACTCCCTCTCATTATTCCCACTAATGATACTCCTCTAGTGAATTAAATAAACCAAAAAGGATAAAAATCACAAAAAAACTTGAAAAAACAAAGGATATAGCGTATTATGTGTTTTAGTGTTTATAAGATATATATTTTAGTGTTATAGATCGATACTGACACATTTTTAGTTGTTACATAATTGTACCCTTTTAGGCTAATCAATTTATGTGTTAGTTTTCTTCAAATGTGCACTCATCCCACCATTATAGTGAGTCCTAGCTAGTTATACAAATCAAAAACTTTTTATCTTTATAGAGAACCCATCATATTGATTTAAAAACTCTATATCCCTATCGCATAAATTTCTTTGACATCATATAATATTTGAAATATTAGCTTAACCATTATAACAAAAAATGATGAATTCAATGAATCATTTCCTTTCCCCAATTCTATGAGTAAATTCTTACATGTGTCATCACCAATGAATTATCATAAATAGTGTATCTATTTTAGTTTCCAACACCACCTTAAAAATATTTTGATGAAATTGGAATCTTCATATTATATTAACATCAGTACCTCCATCTAACATAACTACTAGACAAAGTTAAAGAATCATGATAATTAACCATTTGAATATTATAATTTAGATATAATATGTGGTTAATTTTTTTTGAAATGTATTCTACTTAGGCATGTTCGTTGAACTATATCTATTCAATTGGATCCACTAGAATCCATTTAACATTTTATGGTTAGCTGCCTTTTCTACATTTGATGAACTACATTTACTGACCTGATTAATGATAACTAGTTGATTTGGTGTAATATCATCATTCAAGTTACCCAATAATAAAAACTAGAGACTTATTGTCCCAAAAATCCAATTCTTATATAAAAAAACAATCAACACAACAAAACATAATAGAGATAAACTATTTATATTTGGGGACTGTCGGTTGTAGTATTTAATATTCCATATCAAATTTTTGAATTATTTATTTCTTTTCATGAATTGGTTTATTTTTTAATTTAATGGTTATTTTAATATATAGTTTTAAAATTTAAAGGGAGTGATGTTATAAATTTATGTATAATATTATTTATTATTAATATGAGTATAAATAATTCCCTAATAATTATTTTCATACATAGACACTAGTTTACAACCACTGGAGGGATCATTCTCGAGGTTTAGAGGTGATCTAATCTAAGGTCCCAGGATTTTCAATCCGATATTGGGGTCATCAAATTTTTTTAAAAGTATTTGAAAGAATGGTATAAATCAATATATGGATTGTAACAACACAATAGGTACTCAAAAAAAGTAATGACTAACATATTTTTAGTGAAAATCGATTTAAATGATGTGTTTATAGAATACTAGATTTAAAATATCCATTGTGGGATGCTTGGTAGTTCTTCCTTGAAGGGGTATTAAACCATGATGGGTTCGAATTGAAGTTTGTTAAGGTTTCATGATAGAAATACATAGGGATGATCTACATGTTAATTTTATTTTCAAAATAATATTTCATTACATTAATGTTTATTTGAAATTTATTTCTAAAAGAGTTTTATTTATAAAATTATGTATTGAATTATCGGTTATTGTTCGTTTAAAATTTTACCTATAAATGAATTAATCACTAAAGGTTTAATATATATACATTGGATAAAAATTGGGATCTTATTTTTATGGAATTTTATTCTATGTATGTCTGTTTTTTGGATGATTTTTTTAATTAATTTATCTTATTTAATAAAGACATACATACTTGTAGTGAGCTTGTACATGAGTAAGAGAATATTAATATGGAATGTTACCAAATTAGTGAGGATTGAGAAAGGAAAGTGGTGTTTTTTTCTTGACCTCTAGAGCATATAGGACTATGTGATCTATGTATATGGGAATGGGATTAATCGTGGATGGGGTATGGTGGGCGATCATGTGTTTTGAGTTCACAAAGAAAAATACTTCTATATTTTTTGGAAGTATATGACCACTTGAAGATAAATATTTCCATGATTGATTAAAATATATTTTAATTCTACATTGTACTCTAGAGATGATGAATGATTATTTTAAGACTTAAATTCTTGAGGGAGCAAGAAAATGATGTAAAAGATGATTATAGAAGAGAAGATTATAGAGGATCATGAATGGATCAAGTTCAATTAGATTTCAAGCATAATGTTTTATCATGATATAGTAAAATATATTATATTAGGTATTGGGGACTACAATTACATTCAAATACACAAAAAACTCACTGCAATCACACAAAATGAAATGAAATTCATATCCTTCCTAAGGGAAAACCCAACCAACCAACCACTTTATTAAATGATATATTTCGGCCTGAAGGCCTAATGGGAATGAAGCCCATTACATAGACCACAGGTTCCCCATTAGATGGATCTAAAGACCTTCTTCCATTATTCCTATGTCACTACCTACACATAATTCCTGCATCACCTCCCCCATGATGGACTGAAGGCCCAATGGTCCAAAATCCCAATCAGGATGAATAATACTACTTTTATGGTACCTTTCTATAATACCCTCACTACTGCAGCATTACAATGTATGATATAGTTCTTCTATAGTACCTATGGAAATTCTATACCACCTATATTTGAACCTGGGTCTAATATAGGATTATGGAGAGCATTGAACACTCGGGTAAACCCCCTACTACTTAATATACTAAAGATAAGGAATTTTTGAGAGTTATAGGAGATAGTGTAGAGAAATGGTATTGTGATAGGGTATTTTGGTTATTTAAAAAAGTTTTTTCACTTTTCAACAATTTTTCTCACCAATGATATTATCAACCTATAAAGGTTCAATATACTCTTTTGAAATGATATTTTATAGGGATAGATTCTGAATGGGTTTTAACCAATACAAAGAGAGTAAGATATACTCTAATGGATGAGATGGATATGATGGACATAAAGGGTGTGAGTTATTTTCACCCTCGACCTAATGGTAGAAATAATTTTTTTGTAGGGGAGGAAGTAGGGAGAGTATTTGATGAGTGGTAGATAAAATTAATCCGTGAAATTGGGTTCTTCTGAAGTGATGAGATAGCCTAGGTGGTATAAGCATGTCAACAAGATACTTTGGAAACATGAATTTCCAAATAATCCTAAAACACATCATCAGTATGGTAATAATTTAAATCATTTTTAGAGATATTTGGGAATAATATTAAACATTTGAATCTATAAAAATATTAGTTTTTCTTGTAGGTGGTGAATTTATTCAGGAAGGCGACTTCTGAGAATAGTGTCTTAGTAGATGTAGATATAGTCAATGTGGTGATATATTGAGAGTTTTCCATGAATTATTTTTTTATATAGAGTCTTTTTGTATTGATAGGTTACTACTAGTTCATTATTGTTAACTTTATAAGGTATCATATCCAATGATGGGGCTCAATTGGAGGGGTGTTTGGTTTGAATGGAATAAGATGTGGTAAGGAGTACTGAATTAGTAGAAGAAGTGGATGACTTCTTAACTAGTGTTGATTTTACTTGAGTCTGATGAAATGTATTTATTTTACTATTATTCAATGAAAACAAGATTGAGATTTTTATTCATGTAATGGTATAATATTTTTATATTTGAATTAAGTGAGTTGCACATAAAGAGAGAATATGTACCCCATAAATGATATAGAGTATAAAATAGTTTTCCATGGTTTAAATATTTATATAAATAAGATGTTTCATGAAAGGTTCATGATGTATCTAGATAAAAAAAATTATGTACATTTTCTCCCAATTGGATATGAAATTAAGGTATTATAGAAGGATAATATATCTGAAAACTATCAATTATTAGCTATCTTATTTACTAGTTAAGGGGTTTTTTAGTATATTTCATATGTCGAAATACTCAAGACATGGGGGAATCATAGGTCTATAGAAGTTGAGGGGATTGATAGAATATTTTGACCTAAAATCCCATGACAAAATGGGTAGTTTGGAGTTACATTAGATCTATGTAACATCTATAGTTAGTGACTAATTAATGGCGGGAAAAATAACTAATTTGGAATGAAAGAGTATTGGTGATCCAATAAATGGTATAGAGATTATTAAATAAAGTTCACTGATGGATAACTCCACACACTATTACTTGGATATATTGTTCATTCCTTTGGGGTTGAAATTTTTTATTATGGGAGCATTTCATAACTTCCCATGGGAAGATAAAACTATATTTAAAAATATTTTCAATAGAATCAAATAGATTTTTTTGTGGTAGAGATAAAAATTGATGTTTCTGATTATGTATCTTAGTGATCAACATGTCGGTTGATTAAAGAAGAGTATAAAAAACACACAATAATTTTGTAAGAATTTCATAAAATGATATGGAATTCTGAATACATCAAGATAAGTTTTGTAATTAGTATAAATAGATCACAATACGAACATTATCTGATATGCATGATTACAGATCATTTCTGGATTTTGGTCCACTTATTGCCTATTCAAAATATACCATTTGTAGGGGATCTAGGTTAGTTAAATGTGTATGAGGCGGTTATGATTCATGATGACATTTAATATATAATGTCATATAGAGATCTTATATTTAAAATCCTTATTACAGAGAGGGTTTTATAAAGTAATGAGTACCTAGTCGAAGATGAGCATATCAAATCACCTTAAAGGAAATTTTCTAAGGAAAAAAACATACATAATTTTGTGGATATGATTTAATATTTCATTTTACATTTCAGAATATCATAGGAGGATCAAATTTATTTGGTAGTTTGTTTAAAAAAAGTGCTAGAAATTATTGATTAAGATGTCTTCATTTGGATTTTTTATAGAAGACAAATATAATCATCCTTGTATTGGACCAAATATGGAGATGGATTACTTAGTGACCTAGAATAGTATTCTAGATGGTGGATCAAGTTCATATTAAATAGAATTAATTAGTGATAGATTAGACTCAGTATATGACTTATACTATTTGTTATGAACAAAAACTAAAAAGTGCCTCTTAGAGGTGGTTTGTTAGTGAAGGTTCCAGTAAACACCAAGAAAGAAATTAGGTAAAAAAAATATATAGTGGTGTTTTTAACAAACAACTGAATATATTTATAATAATTAGTGATGGTTTAAATTTAAACACCACTTAATGATAAAAAACTATAATTCATCAACCTCCCCCGCTCCCTCTCTATGACCCATAAAACTTCTCCTCCCCAGAATGCCTCTTCTACCCTCTACTATGGAAACACCAACCCTAAGACCCCCCATTCACCCACCCCTATAACCTATCTCCAAAACTATCTATCAATACCCCAACCCCCATGACACCCCCTCTAATCCTGACAGTGGCGACCCCCCTCCATTCGTCCAACCTCTCACCGGCTCAGGGTTCGCTTTAGAACTAGTGACACATACATCCCCCCGTATACCTCAATCTTCCCAGATTAGTTCTCCTCATCAACAATGATCTAGACCCCCCCATATGACCACACTCTCCCTAATTGAGACCCCTCCTCATAGATAATGAAAACCCCCCTTAACAGTTTCCTCATCCCCACCCAAAATTTATTATTGAGTAGCATTAGATAGACAATAATGGTTTATAAAATTAGTATAGAATTTTTTTTATTCATTCAACAGTAATTTATTTATTTAGTTTTTGTTTATATTGTGATATTTGGATTTTTCATTTATTTTTTTTGGAGTTATAATAATCATTATGTTTTTCTATGTTGTATTAAATTAAAAAAATAAATTTATTTATGATATATGTTGGTTATGGAAATTAAATCATTCATAACATCTTGGTTTTTATTTTATATTAATGAATTCCATTATATATATATATATATGTTGATTCTTCCAATTTTTAATATATAATAAATTGATATATTTTTCCAATGTATGACCAATTGGTGGTAGGGTTTGGGGTCACACATGGTTTCATCACCAACTCTAGAATGATATTTAAGGATAAAGTCCTTGAAAAAGAGATATTAGACCCTTTTAAATATACCAAAATGTTTCAGGTTTTATGAATATGTGAGGAATCATTTAGTTTAATAAAATCTATCGAATAATGATAGATTATTTAGGGTTATCTTTTACATGAATGATAATCAGTTATTGTTTTTGGTAAAAGGAATAACCAATATAGTTTCTTTGATTTTATTTCAACTAACATCAATATTAAGAGTACTAATTACAGTGTGTATTTTTTTTAATCAAATGAGTAATGTTTTATAATTTTATTTGAAAATCACAATACCCATTATTAAAATTTATGTTAAAATGATGTTTTTAATGATTATCTCAAATTGAAGGGACATCTGATTCAATGTAACATGAAAGGAGTTGATTTATATAATTCATGGAACAACATAAAGTCTCACAAAACAATTAAATTAGAATATGGACATATATAGTTGAATATTTATGATTGGAATGATATATCATGATATCCAAATAGATTATAAATTGAATTAATATTTTTAATGGGGTGCTCTTGGTATTAGTTAGATAATGAGAAATGGTTTGGACATTGATCAATGTAGCTTATTTTTTATGAAATAAACCCTCCATATTTACAACATTAAGGTAGAATAAACCATAATATTTTCTTTAATAAAAATAATATCATCTACATATAAAATATCAAACAATTCATACATGTTTATCATATTTCATTTGGAGACTATTTTCCAAACATCCATCATTAAATAATAATTGTTTATATCATGTATCTAACATTAAATAAAAAGCTCTTGAGTCTCATCCTAACCCATATAGATAATTCTTTAACCTAGAAAAATAATTTTATCATTATCATGAAATACACATCATCTTCAAGCTATCAATTTTGAATGACATATTTGTTATCTTTTAGAATGTTCATGGGTTCCCTTTTTCTAAAGTGTGGTGGTCATCTAATTTATATCTTCATTCATCTATGTCTATGAGAAATACCAATTTAGTTTATTCATGTTTTTATATAAGATGATTAGTAAAAAAAATCATTATTTGATTCATCCCATTTTTTATAGCAATTATGTGAGAGTTAATGGTAAATTTGTGTGATATTTAATTGTTTACTATAAAATTTTGATTAAACAATTACATCATTATATATAAATGTATATGAAGAATACAATCCAGTACCAATATATAAAAGATAAATTAATTTACATCTAAATATACCTTGTTATTCCAAGGGGTTGGAAGAATTTGTATATTATGCAATTGAAAACTAATTAGTGGGTGGTTGAATAAAATTTCCATGTCCTTATTATAATTTCATGAAATAGTTAAATGGAAATGAATTGTACGATCATTTTATTTTGAAATAGTTTCTTTCTCGGTATGTTGTTGGATTTGGAATGTAAAATAAAATGTTATGGAAAGTCAATTAAATGAAAATACTGACAATGAAATATAAATTGATCTAGTAGTGGATAATTTAGTTTTAAAATTCATAATAGATTTATTTGGTTTGAAGAAATAAAATTTACATGATTTTAATAAAACAAAAGAAAAATCATTAGATCCTAATAATGGTAATCTTCCTCATAATTTCATTTACTAAAAACATATTTTTTATGAATTATTTATAGATGAAAAAAATATATGAAGGTTATTCCATGTATTGAAAGTTTCAATTTTAAACCTAATTTTTTTCATATCAAGGGTCTCTACAGAATTCTTGACATAATAATATCCCTGATTTTAGAGCTTCTTCAAGATACAATTAGTGAAGTTAAGATACATACCTTATTATAGGAGAAAAATAAAGTCATACAAAAATATGGATATGATTATACAAAGACACATGGATGTACTAATGATTAAATTATTTACTAGGGATAAGATTATGATAAACACCCCTTAAAAGGAAGATTATCAAAAATCAATAAAAAATGAAGGTCTTCAGGCCATTAGAGGATAAGATTATGATAAAGAATAAATCACAAGATTTCATACAGGAAGATGTGAGTCACTGAACAAAAATTAGAGTTTAAATCAATACCACCCCGAAACAAATAGAGGAATAAAACTCTTGATAAGGTACAATGATATTTTTCTATAAAAACACACTTACAAAGATTATTTAGGTTATCTATGTCTACTTACTACATGAAGTGGAATTACCAAGATAATAATGATGTCAAGGCGAGACATCCAAAATATTTAACATCATTGAAGATGTTTGACTCTGTGTATCCATATTTTTCCTTAGATCCCATAATTTCACGATTGAGATTAGATTCTAATGGTTTTAACCGTTTTTATTCTTTATTTAATTATTATAACATTTTCTTAGTTGTTTTGATCCCATATAATCTACCATCATGGATGTTTATAAAGAACGATTCATTCATTTTTCAACGATTATTCTAATAAAAAAAATATGTACTAGTGGAATTGATGTATACCTTTAACCTCTAATTAAAGAATTAAAAGAATTATTAGAAAATGGTATGGAAATATATGATGTATAAATAAGATAAATATCAAAAACTCATGCTTCTTTAATGAGGAAAATTACAGACTTTGTAGGAGTAGTAAATTTTCTATTAGGAACAGTCATACTTGTTTGTATTGTCCATTTATAATTTTGATTTTGAACCTCAATGATTAATTCATATAATAAAATTTTCTTTTATGTGACTTAAACACATTCTTGATGATTATCTCAAATTTTGGTTTACCAAGACCCAATTAAATAGAGATATTGAAATGAGAAAGTAATTGAAGGTGTTACCTAGAACAAAAATCTAGGAAAAATTATTCAATGTCACTAGATAATTTGGAAAATGTCATTAGGTTAAAGAAGTATAAAAGGGTACATGGTATAATATTTAAATAAGGTGAAACACAACAATAGAAGAAAGATAGTACATTTTCAAACTTTCTTATTGTTAATCAATTTGATCCATCATAATATTGATGTAATACATATTGAGAAGAACATCTTTGATAATTTAATATTTCTAGTGGTTAACGAGTAGGGTAAATCAAAGGATAACCATAATGTTCATATTTATTTGGAGTCAATGAATATATATAATTTTTAGTGGGAAAATGAGAATTTAAAGTATCCTTTAACTATTTTTACATTGAAAAATATTGAGAAAGACGTATTATTTCAAATATTAAAGAATTTAAAGGTGAAAAATGGATATTAATGTAACATATAAAGGTAAATTGACTTAAAACATAAAACTTTACATGGATTGAATATTCATAAATCCCATATTTTGAGGAAGAAATTTTGGATTTTGGATTTTTATAACAATTTAACATAAAAAATAACTACAGTTATTATTTAGTTTTTTACCCTTTCCCTAGTTTTTGGTGGAATGATTATAAATATAATTGATCCTGATAAACATTTAGATATAATTATTTAGAAAATTTCTTTTGAATATTTTATTTCCCTTTTTATTTTTCAGAGTCATGATTCATTTAACTATTCATTTGGTTGAAGAAGGTTAACTTGATAGACTGGTACACTATCGATGGGTGTATCCAACAGAGAGGTATGTTGATTTTTTAATTTTCATTTGTTAATTTGTTATATGAAATTATTTTGTAAACATTTTTGATAAATTTATTATTATTTGTCATCAAGTACTTAGGTCAATTAAAATCATATGTGTGGAATAAAATGAAACCAAAATGATCTATTTCTCCAGGTTACATAGCTAAAGAGTTATTAAACACCCATTCTAGGTATTTGAATGAGATTTAGGCTAGATTAAATCATCTCAGATGTGATGATGGCTACTCCACTAATTCTCAATCTGAAAACCAGTCATTGATATTTCCAAATATTGAGTGACTAATTTGAATGGGGTCAAACTGTACACTGACTAAATTAGAATTTCTACAATAAAATAGACATTTTCTAGTCAATACTAAAAAGGGAGATCCATTTAATTTAGAATTGTGACTACAAAAAAATAGGCGACTAAGGGGTATAGATCGAAATGAGATGGAATTGAGAAAATATGTTAATAAAGATCTTGTGAAATGGTTTACCCCTTATGTAAGAAAATACTCATATTTATATTATCTATGTGTAGTAAATTTTTCTAAGATAAATTTTATATCTTATATTTGTTTTTATAGTTAATTAATGTTGACAATCAAACTAAAATATCATATTATTTGTGATTTTTGGTTCAAGGTTCTCATCAACAAGAAACATTGAACATTTTTTTGGCAAAAAAAAAAACAAAATATTAGACCTTTCAAGAGAGGGTGAAAATGAAGGTCTCATTGTAAAGGAGTTTAATAAAAGTCAAGATAATGAAGATTAAGTTAATTGAATGTATAATTTGGTAATGAAAATATATCATAATTTATCATTGATAAGTATTTTGTACATATATGCATTATTCAAAATTTTCTTTTTATTTATGTAAAAATATTTTAATTTTCCATTTTTTATATATTTGATAAAACTTAACCATTTGAAATGATTGAATAAAAAAAAATTGTGATCATATATGATCAATATTATAATGAATTCCCCCACTATCATTATCTTTTGGGGATCTTAATTATTCCACTATACTCGAGAATGCCAGAGATCTAGCATATTCCCTATATGTTATTGGTATCCCACTCTTGATTCACCTTTGGTGATGAAGGAGTTGGTCACCCCTCCATCTAAGGTGTATTTGAATGTTACAATTACTAGTATGTATGTCATTTCCCAAAAAACAAAAAAAATTATTTTATTAATTATTTAGTGAATTTATCAAATTGATAAATACAAACATAGAAGAGAGACAAATATCAATATGAATGGTGTTGGGACTTAATATAATTCAATATTATTATTCAATTTGATGAGTTATAGGTTCTTAACAGTGACACTATGGAAATTTATGAGCATATTATTGGGAATATTTATTGTGAGAAGGTGAGATTTTACATTAATTATAATGATTAGAGGCATATTCCTTCAAACCGAAAAAATGAGGTTTTTGATACTCAAGAAAAGTTAATATTACTTGATAAATAAATTTAAAGACATAAGTAAAAGGTTGTAATATAATTATAATGTTATAGGTTTTTAATTTCTATATGTATTTCATTTTTATGTCTCAGACTCTGTTTCAAACCATGGAGTTTGAAAAATTTGGTCATGAAATAGATGGATTTTAAATTGTAATTTTTGAATGTGCTTAATTAAACACCTATGATCATACAAAAAATGTATGAGTGTGATTCTAAAGTAATTTATTGTGAGAAATAGAAGATCATTATGGATATCAAAAGACATATATCTCATGAAGTGATTTCATATTTTACTGTATCTTAATTTCATAAACAGAATAAAATTATTATATTTTTAATGATGCTTTTTTAAGAATTATATAAATAAAATACTGTTAATCATGAGAATAAAGACATTCATTACATCACTAAGTCTTAGAGTTTTTTAAGAAAAAGAAGAATTTTAGTTTGTATTTTATTCATTATTATTTATATCATTTTATTATAACTCAATGTTATTTGTAACTTGTTCATATTTTTTGTAAGGGAGAATGAATTATTTCACTTTGTTGGATAATCATAGATTTTGTTTAACATGAAAATGAAACCCAATGTATGTTCTATAAATAACTATACCAAAGACATTGGATTAGGTAATTTTCATTACTATTTAATATTATTTCATTACCATAAGAACATAATAATTAAAAATATATTTTAACAACTAAAAAGACTTAAATATAATTAAATGGGGCTAGCTTCATGGATCAAACGATTCCAATTTGGTGTTGTTCTATATATCTAGTTGGTCCCATTTAATTGGGTTTAGGTATAGGTCACTGTTATTATATAAATTTTATTGTGATTTTTTCCTTTTTTAAATAATATTAAACACTAATGAAAAATTTATTAATTAGTTAAAATTCTTGAGTTCAGATATTTTAAAAAATCAATGTTATTTTTTTAAATAACAGGTTTAAATTAAATATTTCTGCAATGAAAACCCTTCGTATTCATCACCAGTTTCTTAAAACAATTCATTTGGAAAAGTTTTATGGAAAGATAATCCCAAATGTGTATAGGGGATAATTTCTGGGCCTACTCTATTAGCTATCCTGGGTAAGGCAGTTTCATCTGTTATAGCTACACCATGTTGGGGTTCGAGAAGTGCCATTTTTTATAAATCCCAAATAGATATTACAATATTGAAATAAAAAGTGAAATAACCAGATCCTTATGGGAAAAAACAGGATCAATAACAGTCTTAAATGAAAAATTCTTTATTTTTTAAATTTTAGCGGATGACCAACATGGTCCTTTAGGAAATGTCGAACCATATAGTTCATCCTGCTAAGGTAAATTCTAAATTTCATAGATCATTTACACATTCTCAACGAACATATACAACATCCATAAATAAAACTAAAATTACACTATTATATAGAAAACATGCATTTTGAGTCTTTTTGACCACATCTTATGTCAGATTAATATGTGGTTCATTACAAAATGTCAAACATTAATTATAGATCATTATCTATAAGTTTGAAAACAATATAAGATTATTTTCAAGGTTTAGACTCAGTATACAGTTCGAGAAGGTAAAAAATCTTTTAAATTTTTTTTTGGATGGTCAAAACCAAGAAAAAAATGTTGGATATCCATAAAATCATGGGAAATTACTTTCAATTTAATTGTAACATATAGGAACTGGAAACATGTCATTTCAAATTAATGTTTTCCCATTATTATCGTAAAGGCCTTTTTACTATTTAAAAGCACTAACATGTGTATGCAACAATCTAAATCTTATAAAAATATCTAATATTGATGTGACATCATGGGACGACCACCGATTAATTTTTCTGACATGTACATAGAGAGAAAAAGAATTCTAATTTGTGGAGTGCTTGGAATTACATTTTTTACCCTTATGAAAGGTACAAAATCCATAAAAACAAGTATCAGGGGACCAATATGAGGAAAATGATGTCATATTTCTCTAAAATCATTAGAAAACAACCATATATTTAAATTTGAGATATCGTAACAGACAAATCATCATTATGAATTATAGTTTTCTCATTATGATCATAAATATATTTTTAGTGTTTTAACACACTAAAATGTTTGTTGACTTGTAAAAACCATATAAAAGGACCATAAATTGATGTGAAATCATGATACAACCAATTCTGAGTTTTTTTTGATTTATATGTGTATAAAATACATTAATCCAATGTGTGGTGTGGTCGGAACTACTCAGTATACACTTCTAAAAGTTACAAAATCCTTTAAAAACAATTATTAGGGGGTAAAAAATAAGAACACGACATCATATTTCCATAAGATCATGGGAAAATGAATTTATTTTTAATTGTTAAATATATGAACTCACCAAACATCATTTTTAACGAGGAGTTTTTCAATTATGGATATAAATGAATTTTTAGTGTTTTAAAACACTAAAACATGCATCGAATAATCAAACCATAGAAAAAACCTCATATTGACCATAAATCATGAGAGAACCAGAAAAAATTTGTTTTTATCATGTAAACCTAGAAAACACATCAATCTGACATGCAGTGTAGTAATAATTTCTTGGTATACAATTCAGAAAGGTTCAAATTCCTTTAAAAACTAGTGTTGGGTGGTCGGAACTAGTAAAACAATATCAGATTTCCCTAAAATCACTAGGAAATGGCCATAAATTTATTTCATAAATTTATTAACTAAATACACAACATTCCAAATAACTTTTTTTATGGTTGTAAAAATATTTTTAGTGTTTAAAACACTAAAATGTGCATAGAAGTGCCAAATCAATAGAAAACCACCCCACATTAATGTGAAATAATGGGAAAACCACCAATGAGTTTTTCTTGACATATATATGTAGAAAAAACATCAATTTGATGTGCAGTGTGGTCATAATTTCTCAAAATACACTTATAAATGTTAAAAAATCCTTTAAAAAGTATTGGGGGGGGGTAAACTAGGAAAATAATATTGTATTACCCTAATATCATGGGAAAACAATAGTATATTTAATTTTTAATGATAGAACTGAAGACATGTCATTCCAAATCACAATTTTCCCTTTATGTATGTAACTAATTTCAATTGTTTTAATGTACTAAAACATGTGTTAAATAGTAACAATCAAATAAAATGATGATTTATTTATCTGAAATATTCGAAAAACAACCTTTGAGTTGTTTTTAATGTATATGTATAGACAACATGTCAATATGACATTGGGTTTGGTCATAATTACATGGTATACTCTTTTAAAAGGTACACCACCCTTAAATAAAAGCGTCGAGGGATTAAAACCAGAAAAATGATGTCATATATCCACAAAATCATAGGAAAATGACCCTAGGTTTAATTGTGGAATATAGGAACTGATGACACATAAGTCTGAATTACAGTCTTCCTATTATGGTTGAAAATACATTTTTAGTGTTTTAAAATAGTAAAACATTCATAGAATGGTCAGAAAAATAACAAAATACGTCATATTGATGTGAAATCATGGGAAGACAATTTATGAGTAGTTTTTTAAATTTATGCATCGACAACACATCAATCCAACTTGCAGTGTTGTCAGAATTACTCGGTACACATTTCTCAAGAGTACAAAAGTCTACAAAAACATGTATTGATGGGTCAAAACATGGAAAATGATTTCAGATTACTCTAAAATCATGAGATAGAAACCATTTATTTAATATTAAATTGTCGGAATAGATGAAACATCATTCTGAATTATGGGTTTAATGTTATGGATATGAGCAAATTTTTAGTGTTTTAAAACACTAAAACTTGTGTGGAATGGTTAAAACCATTTCAAATGTCCTTATATTTATGTGAAAACCTGGGAAAACCACCTATGAGTTGTTTTAGAAATATAGGAAAAGTTATGATATCAAAATCATTAGAATTTGTTATCAGGGAAATTTTAATCACACTGCATGTCATTTCAAAAATATATTAGAATATTTTATTATCCATTTTTAGTTTCAAGTGTTAAATATTTTCTTAAATAGTTATGTTTATGTTTTCAAGGCGTTTTTAATTATGTATTATTTTTTGACATTATATTATTCTCTTTCTGATTACAAAAAAAATAAAAATTTAATGTACATCATTCTAAATATATAATGTTTATTTTTTCGTTCACATTTTTTTTCTTAAATGTTTTAGTTTTCATTTTTTGTGGCAGATTCCAGATATAGGTAGGTGGTTGAATGTTATATCCCATTATATTCAATATAAGGGTGTGGTGATGGTTGTTAGTTTTCAAGGTATGTTAAAATTTTATCAATTATTCTTTTGTAATTCTAATGTATTGTGTTTTGTTTTAATTATTGTTTTATTTTTTATTACAATTTGTTAGATGAAGTGGCCGGTTTCAGTTGCTGAGATTATTTGGAGGAAAAAAGTTGCAATTGAGGGCATGACATAGATTAATATTAGCCATGGTTGTTTAGAATATTTTATATGTATATATTCATCATTGGGGTATTGGTTGATAGATGTACGGGTTAGATGAGAATGATGTTATGATGAACCAATGTTTTTATATGATTGTAGATGTATGATATATGCGTGATGGGATTATAATATATTTAAGATTTAGTTTATTACATTTTAGTTCTTTTACATTTATAATTTATTATTAAAAATTAAAAAAATTAAATTGATTTATTGTGAATTTTTATGAATCCATTGCTAAATAAATTACATATAATATGTTTTGCAGTGATTATGATTAACTGATGATAAAATAAACCGCCACTAATAATTTCCAAGATGGATTCTTTTATTTAATTTATATTCCCCATTGATATATTTTTTATAAAATAATAGCGGCTAAATAAAAAATTAACCACAGCTAAATTCTTCAAAAATGAAACATATCAAATTCACCAAGAAATTAAAGAAACTACTATTAAAGGACTAGCGCTCATGAAATAAATAGATGTTTTAATAACCAAAATTGCACTAATAGGTGGTGGTTTAAAGTTCCACTAACCAACAAAAAAACCGTTTCTCCTACCCTTTATTATACTAAACCATTGTATATTGTGATTCCAAATCAAGACTTTTTACAAGATTCATAATGGATGGGAATAAATGAATAAAGTGTCAAAAAAATTGTTTCCTTGGAATTTTGGGTCTTTTAAGATTGTAGATTATGTTTATGGTGTGTCTTAACATCTATAGTTGATTGTAAAATATGTTACATTTCACAAAGTGGTTCATGTATATCTGTTGAGGAAGTAACAATCATATCCATATCACATTCAATACAATGATGCAGTTGATTTGGATCTTGATGTGATATTTGTGATATTACTAGTTCTAGTTTATTATAGGTAATAGAAGAACTTTTTTAACTAATTAAGATAATCACTTTAAATAATAAAATAATAGAAATATAGAAAAATTGTTATGAGATTGTTTGAAAATGAACTACACATCCTAGACCAAGATACCATCACATGTATTGAACAACTATTTACATGAAATAATTCTATAAAATATAAATAAATATCTAATAAAAACATTAGATCAACTATTACCTCTTAGAAAAACTAGACCATCATTCATAGATTCTGCTAAAAAAAATTTCTAAGGAACCCATATATCTAAGATAAAAAAATCCTATAGACTAAAATAAATTTATATGATGTGGTTAATTGTCTTAGAATACAAAATTGAAAAAAATTCATCAATATTTCAAATATAAAATTATAAAACTATCTCACAATCTCATTGTAAAAATATGAATATTGAAACAAAAAAGGGTTAAATAAAAATTATTAAACGAATTCCACTATGATAATCCTTCCAAACATGGCCACTAATGACAAATAATTATATAAGGAATTACATTGTAATAATCACTAAAAATCTAGTATAGGGAAATTTTTCACACATAAGCTTCCTAAAATTACTTACTGTAAAATAATATGACCATCAAATGCATCAGGAGGCACTTATAGGGTGTTACCATAATGGATCAAAATGTACCTACAAAATACCATAAACATCTATTTCCATATCAAGTTTATACATTTGACCGTGTAAAATGGTTGCATGTTGCAATAACCCTTATAAAATAAACATAATAAGATATTACTTAGTTATTAAATATAAGGAACCGACTATAAACATTACATAATATTGAATTATTTTAATAATTCACATTGAGGATCTTTTTAGGTTTATAGCTTTACAAAATAAGGCCATAAATATTACATCTCAAAAATTACAAAGTAGACACTTCTGCTCAGTTTCAATTTTTTTTCATAAAATAAAATCTCTTAAAAAATTAACTTGTCTAGTTCATTGTTTTAGACAACATGAATTTTTCCTTGATCCTATCCTTAACCCAATTCATCTTTATGTCATATGAAAAATATTTCAAAACATGGGATTAGTATAAAAATCTCAGAAAGGGTTATAAAATAAGTAAAGAAAACATTATCTCATTAATAAATACAAATCAATGAAATAATACACTCAATTATAACATTCCTTATGAAATCATAAGATATATGAATAACACATGGAAATTATAAATCATAAATTTAACATTTAGCATTAAAAAAATATATAAATTTTATGTTTCATAGCTACTTAGGGAGTTATGTTTGGAATATCCATCAATTTATATTCCCTAAATATTTTAGGAGAAACATTAATGTTTACCTTTTTCACATTACCCAATGCATTGGAGAGCTATCTCAGGCTCACCCGCCCTAGGATTAGCATGGAACCTCCCGTATATGTAAAAAATTCCCAATAACCATAACATATTCATAACATATAAATCAACAAAAAATGAATGATAACATTTCCATATAGTAATCAAAATATATCATTTCAAGATATTGATATAATCAATTCTTTATCAAACCATTTTCAAAACCATTTAAACAAATTAATAAATAAATTTTTGAATCAATGTGTCCCATACCAATTTGTATATTTTAAATGAGTTTAATTTTTTGAAATTAATATCTATAAAAATCCTCAAAACCATTTTGAAAACATGGTCATTAATGAGAAATATTTTGAAGAATAAAACTTTAAAACATTTTTTAGTTAAAGAGTTCTTAACCAAATGATATATGCATGAATACAAACAATTGAGTAATAAAATTTAATCAAAACATTATAATATCTTGAGAATAAAAATATTCAGGATTTAATATATCAAAAAGTATTATATACACCATATAAAAGTTAATTGGTGTAAAACAACAAAAAATCCTCAATGGAATGTAAATTGAGACATAGTCCCTTACAAAGATCGTTTCCTCAGATTAATGATAAATAAATTACATAATTAAGGGTGACAGATAAGAATACACACAATATAAGTGGATATTAACTTTATAAAACATTCATAGTTCATTGAAACATATTCACAGCATGAAATAATAATGAAGTTGAAGTTTAACCTAATGAATGGAAATTGGGGTAAGAAGTTCTCTTACAGAAATTCCAACTGCATAACAACATCTCTTTAAAATTCATTAAATGAGTTGATGAGACAAAAAATGGTCTATCATTACAGGGAGATAACCTTCATAGAAATAAGGATATATAAGAACATATCCCAATAAAATAAAATGAAAATTAAAAGATATGACATAAAATAATTCTTTGGCTAAAAGAGTACAGTGAAATGTTCCCTTACCGATTTGGTAAATTACGAAACATACTCCCCATGAAGGAAGGATCATACAATAAAAATTAAAATACCCATAAATTAATGTATATTACACAATTAATACAATCATGGTCAGTACATTCACCACACCAAAGGTAATTGTGGCAAATATAGCATGGATCTCATGGGAACAAAAAGTTAGATGAAAACCCCTTACCATGTTGTAATCAATCGAGTCGTATGAAAAAAAGTTAATAACCAAAAAATGAATCCCAAAATACCATTAATATAATTATAATCATGATAATATATGACAAATGGAAGTAAAAAATACACCACATGCATTAAATAAGTGGCGAATAATAGAAATCTCGCAGAATTAAAAGTGAGATAAGAAACCCCTTACCTCTTGTCTGACTTGACCTGTTTATTAATTAATCGCCTAAATACTAAAATAATGTTAATTTCTACATGATTAAGAACCTTATCTAATTTAATTATTCCTCTTATATCACTTATTACCAGGTTATAAAAATTATGCAATCATTTAAGTTAATAATGGTCATTTTTTCAATATTTGGTACTTGAGTAAAAATGAACTTCTAATAATTACATGTTTCTTATGCGGTCAAAATTAAATTATCCTAAAAATTATATTCATGATTTAGATATCATATATTTCATATATATCCAATATATGTATGTAACTACAATATTAAATAACATTTGGAGATAAGAAATGAAATGCCCTGTTTATGCAGACGGTAAGCCGTACGTACGCATGAACACTACTATCATTTCTCTTTCCTATTTAGAGAAATGAAAACTAAATGATAAATAAATATATTATAATTTAAGTATAATATCATATATAATTTCATTAACTACATCCTTTATAAGTTCAATATATGGCATGAATGAGTCATATCGCTTTGAGTTGCCAGTAGTCCGCGGTTCCTCAAATGAAATTAACCCGTGTACCAATTATGGAAACCACAAAGGTATACTATAAGTGAAAAATACATAAGTATATAGAAAATATATATATAATACATATAAAATATAAATATAGTTCCATCATAATGTCCACCATAAGAGGTTGTATGAGAAGATTGAACAATCATTGTTTCGTGAGGCAGTAGGTCACCGTCCGCAGAAACAGTATGTTATTTATCCATTAGATGGAGGTGTGTAAGTGTAGTTAAAATATTTAACATAAGAGAAGACATTACCTTTAAATCGGGTACCTCCGTTTGGGATGAATGAAAAGGATTTCATGATGTTCCTTATACCTAAGGTAAGGATTCTAGGTGGAAGAAAAGGATCTTTATGGTTTATTTGGGTAGATTTTGTATGATCCAAGGGGATTGAGAGGTGTGATAAATGGGTTATAGGCGAGGGATTTTTATAGGGAGAGGAAGGAATCTTTATGAATATTTGAAAATATTATTTTATTATATAATGATTTTCAGTTTCTAAACGTCAAAAATTATTAAATTAGAAGATAAAATGACTCTTTTTTGAAACAAATTCATCCAATAATAATTCTATATTCTTTGGATATTGTTTTAATTTTTATAATCTTATTTATTAAAATCGTTCATTAATGTGGTATACACTACATCATTATTGTGTCATAAATAAATTTAATTATTTGATCTTTAAAAATTATAAATAAAGTACCCTAATGTTTGAAATATTTTTATATTTTTAAATAATATTTGTAGTAAAATATAAAAATTATATATCCCCACATTAAAATTGTTTTACCAACACAATACAAGTTTATGATATATTTTTTACTTTAAATAAATAATTTTTAATGTAATTATCTTACCCAAATGGATTTCAATGGCCAAACGTCTTACCCAAGGATTGTATTTGTAGGCCATTACTCATAATATATGTTTAAGAAAAATGAAACGGTAATTTTATATAATTATAATATTATTTTTAACATGAATTACCTTATTTACCTTCAACCACGATAAATAAAAGTCAAATGTTACTATTCATCAAACTTTATTTGCATCTTATTGAAGAAATTTTTTTTTACTAATAAAAACCTTGTATGTTGGATTTTTAAAATTCAATTCACAGAAGTGGTAAATTTTCATTTAAATAAAAAAGTATGTTTTTTAAACTACTACTCAATGTTTTCACTATTCATAAAAAATTGAAGGTTTTCAGAAAAATATCAAACATTCAACCAAAGATATATTTGATATTAAAAATAGAAAAATTATATCTATTTTAACAAATTAAAAACATATATGTTTCATTAATTAATTTAAAATTAATTCTCATTGTCAAAACAAAAAATCGCCTTTTTAAGAAATAATAACTATCAAAAGATTAACACTTTTGAAGTTCAATTTCAATGTGAAATTACTTCCAACGAACAAAATTATATTAAATGGTAAAAATATAGTCTAATTTGTCACGACCCCCTCCCCACAAAGTGTACCCCTCCTGGGCCGGCAATGTGAGAAGGGAGATAATGACCCCCGAGTCCCGCCTGCAGTAGGCCCCGGGTTGGCGACTAGCACCGAGGGTATAATAAACATACAAATGGGAGGAATTACCCTCTAAGAGAACACATGCAAAAGAGAGAGATAGAATAGACTCCAACCAACTCCAACTCAGAACAGAAATATAAAAGAAACCCAAGTACATATATGAAATGTCATGCAAAAGTACTACAGCTGGAAGGGGAAACTAAAAGTACCCAAAAGAAAGTAAAAAGGCAGCAACCACAAGCCCAAACAGCTCCTCCTCCAACTGTAAGCTAGTAATAACCAGATTGATCTCAAACCTGCTTCAAGTGACCTGAAAAACAGTTTATATATACATAGGGTGAGTATAACAGTATACTCAGTAGGATCCTCCCCAAGCCTCTCATGCAAAAGTAAAGAAAGTATGCTAAAGCCCAGTGAACAACAAGTGAAACTAACTCGTCACCTAAACAGGTATACTATGTTCCCAACCTCACCATGGAAACTCTCACCAAGTAACGCATACAAGAATATAGCATATTGTAAAGAAGATCAAGGGTACCCCGCTACTACTTCCCCGCTGGTTTGCCGCTTTGACCCAACTAAATACGTCCTGTGCATCTCTCTCCAAAGGCGTTCCCGCAGACACCTGGGCGAAGCACCACACCATCCCCATAACGAAAAGTAACCAGGTATGTTCCGGGAGACACCACAACCTGCATAACGTGTATCGTACATCGGGTATTATACCTTAAGCCATTATAGCCCATACACCGAGTAGGGATCCTCAAGCCATCACAGCCTATACATGTTACACCTATAGTAGTCCATAGGATACTATATCCAGAATATATGTGTGTGAAATAACCACGAGCCATTACAACCCTCTACACACATATATGGGTAAGACTGACCACTGTGCCTAACAGCACCAAGATCTACCAAGAGAAGAGAGCGGGGCAAAAGGGGATAGTTATCCATTCAACCTCCCATCAGAATGTTGGGGAAAACACCCCCATGGCTCAGAATCCCTGGAGTGTCAGTTGCCCTCACCGACAGGGTGGAGTAGCATATAGAAACACAAAAGTATAGAATATATATATATAATTGACATCCACACTATGGGCATTACCTAGTCTTATAGATACAACTACAGCTAACGTCTCTCAGACTCCAGGCTGCTACTTCTAAGACTAGGTATCCTATAAGTACACAACATTTGAAGAAATTTATTAGATTACTCCATTCTCATTTTATCAATTCCATTGTACGTTAATTAATTCATTAAACATTAATTAACCATGAACAATTCCACATTAAACTAAAATGGCATCACATTCAAAATCAACTGCTCCTTTTTAGATTCACATCTCTTTTAAATTCCCGCACCTCCATCCCCGTGGATTATCACCATTTAATCAAACATTCATTATAGAGATACTTTCCCACATTCCCAGGAATTCTAGAAAAGCATCATATGTTACTAAACACAAAGGAGGCTCAACACGGTGAGTAGATATACTACCCGTCGAGTCTTTTCCGCCTATAGAAAGAGCACAAACCCATTATCCCTTGAGAGGCTAAACACGGAAAGCACGTGGCATACCCCACGCGTCTTTGACTCATTCAGAAGAAGGGAAAGCAAGACCAGCTGCCTTGAGGAGTGGGGACAAACAAAACAGATAAACATTCAAAGAACCCACAAGAGTCCAACAACCACATCCATCCCATTCCATCACCCTCGGTGTCCTCCCCGACACCCACATACATAAACTGATGCATCTCGCCACTCTAGGCGTCATCCGCTACCACAAACACAAGGCCTACCTGCCTCCACATATCACAAGACCCATCCAGGGTCACATCGCAGCACAAGCAGCAGAAAAACAATAATCACAACCATGGGCTCTTGACCCTTTAACAAAGAAGAGGGTAACTCAGAACCTTTTTAGAAATTCCCACATAATCTGTTCTTTAATCCATATTGAATTGGCAGATTTGTTATTCGTAGGTTCCAATCCCGGATACCTAATCAGTAAGCTATCACAATTAAACAACCATGCTTACTTCCCTAATTTGATCATCCTCAAATTAGAACAACTAAAACCACTGCAATAACCAGATTAATTTAAATTCTTCTTTATCTTTAGCCAATTAATTAACAATTAATTCCGACTTTACCTTCATTATCAATTTCTATCACGAACGAACAAAAAATAAAATAAAACATAGATATCACTATATCTAGGAAAACATGAGGCAAACCGTTATCATGGTATAAAGCAACAAAATGCGATCAACCAATTCTTTTAATCCGGTTCAAGTATTTACTTATGTCAATTTTATTGTGATCCAAAGGGATAAATCATGCTAATTCTACGATTTCACATATACAACTAGAGAAGCCATGAATCCCCTACCTCGAAGAGTTCTTGACATCATTTATCCACACAACGGGACACAATCCTTCTCTCGCGTCAACTTATATGGAAGAATGATCGACACAGCTTGGTTGCATCAAACAGAGCGGAATTGATCCGAGTAACGTCTGATTGTGAAACTCCTATGGGAATGATTGCATGGTTATAACGTCTCGTAGATGAGAACCAGGAGGAAGAAAAACGAAGAATGATATCTCGTTACTTTTAAAAAAATTTAGAGAGGCGACAGTTTAAGATCCGATTTATTCTCCATTAAAAACGGATCGCATTAACCCATGCGGTTTGACCAAGTAAAAGCATCCCGGCCTTAGAAATAATTAATATAGGATTTATGGCCTTTGAATCGGCCTTAAAGTCCTTAAAATAAGGTTTTAAAATGTATTTTACGTCAAAGAAAACGTCAAAGGGAGAAACTGTTGGAAGCTGGAAACACTATTCACATACTCAAAATTTGGCAAAGGAAAGAATCGGTAGCTCTTAGAATTCTGGAAACACTATTCAAATGTGATATTTGGCAAAGGAAGGAATCGATAGCTCTTAGGATTCTGGAAACACTATTCAAACGTGAAATTTGGCAAAAGAAGGAATCGATAGCTCTTAGGATTCTGGAAACAATGTTCAAATGTGAAATTTGGCAAAGGATGGAATCGGTAGCTCTTAAAATTCTGGAAACACTGTTCACTGAACTCATAAATTGGAAAAGGAAAGAAAAGGTCACCGATAGAACCTTACCCATAGAAACACAAGTCTACCGTTAGATCCTCACCGATAGAACATTATTAAAGTCTACCGATAGGAGGTCACCAATAGAAATACTGTTCACAGAACTAGAAATTTGGAAAAGTCTTAGCCGAGCTACTACTAGACTGCGGCTACCGGTAGACTGAGGTACCGGTAGGCGGCGGCTACCGGTAGACCGAGCTACCGGTAGGCAGCGGCTACCGGTAGACCGAGCTACCGGTAGGCAGCGGCTACCGGTAGACCGAGCTACCGGTAGGCAGCGGCTGGGGGATAAGTCAGCTTGACCTCCCGAAACACCTCCAACACCACATTTTCACAAAGTAGTGGACCGGAGAGGTCTGGGCCATTACATAATTAAAATTTAAAACCATTAAAAAAGATAATATAACCATATAAATAAATTATATTAAAATGCATTTTTGAATTTAAATGTAGTATTTTTAACTATTCATTAAAAATGAACATTATCAGAAAAATACCTAAAATTTATCAAAAGTAAATTTTGATGACACGATTCTAAAGAATAATTTTATTTGGTCAAATATAATATATAAAAGTGACCAAAATAAGATTTAAACATGGTTCTCCATATAAAGGTGGTAAATCGACCTTTTAAAGTATATTATAGTATTTATGCTAAAAAATATATTCATTCACATTTTAAGCCTCTATATTTTATTGGATAGATGTAAAACATTTAACATACATTTATAATCATATTTTAGTTATTTTTGTTAATTTTCACCATTACAATGACAATGTGTAATCTACCATTTAAAATAATAATATATTATTATTTTTCAGTATGACTCAACATTTTGGGCAGCATAAGACATCATAGAAACCCATTGTTGCATGTCAAGAATGAAATTGAATATATCATCCCCTTTAAAATAAAATTAATATTTAATTAAAAAATATTAATAAATTTTAAATTTTCATCTTCTTTATTTTCCTAGGATATTACATATTCCCCCCCCTTTGGAAATTGCATCCTCAAAATTATAAAATTGGGCTTGGAAACTTCATTGAACGTCCCACATCAGAAAAAGGAAAATAAAATTATTAATTTAATAAAAATAAAGATAAGTACAATGGTCACTCGAGATAACCTATACATAGATTCCATGAAAACATGGATATTGTGGAGAAACTAAGTGTCAAGTTCTAATGCAAAGTGATTGAAAACATGTTTAGGAGAATGCTTAAAACAAGAAAACCAAAAAATTTTGATGGGATAAAAGGTCATTGGTTTCCTAGTAGGGAAATTAAATAAAATTTTTTTTTATTAAGTTACTTTTTATAAATATGGTGTATTTATTTATGATATTGAATAAGAACATAATGAATCTTACATAGATGACATGTAGACTTTCATCATTTAAAAAATTTCTACCAAAAACTCATATTTTCTTTAAACAATGTGTATTCAAGAAGACATGATCACATAAAAAGTGATAGAATCAAATTATAGAGAATAACATGATCCACAAAATAGGAACTATACAATTCCCCTATCGTTATACATTAACCAAAACAAAAATTAGTTAGTAAGAGATCAAATAATCCCCAAAAGGATAATACTTTATAAAAATTAATAATACAATTAAGATATAAAATTCAATAAAAAGTACCAAAATATCACGAAATACCATACAATAAACAATTTTTCTGAAAATTATATAAAATAATACAAATTAATATTGAAACCCAAAACTCAGAAGGATTTAATCACATAGTCTTCCACAGTAAATCATAAAATTTATCTCCAAAAACATTGTCTACTCTTAAAGTCTCATACTAAAGTGTAATTAACATAATCACATATTTTCTAGGATAGGTTAATCATTTCAATAAATAACCCAAATAACCATATGTACACAATAAAAACATATATTATACTAAAATAATAGTTCAACCATTACTCCACATATTAAATCCCATAGTATTCTATTTTACTTAAGCATTTAGTGTTCCCAAAAGAGAGAATGTCTTCCAAAATAAAATTTACCACTTAATCACCTAAACATTTTCCAATACTAGGGATGTCTATTTGATAAAACATATGATCCCAAATAAACTTATTCTTGATCCAAAAAATCATTTAACTAAAAATAATTAGTCATAATAACCCTAGACATCATGTAGTCCAGTGTTAAGGGATAAATACCAATCACAAATTGGTTGCTGATTTGATTACTACAGGTTTGTCCAATGTTATAGTTTTTTACATGGTCTAAGTGTTTTCCTTAAAAAAAATTCATAACATTCCAAAAAAGAGATACAAATTCCTTAAAAATAACCATAACATATTTTATCCTTAATGGTTATATAATACCTTTCATTTTGCACCCCAAAATGTAATAACAATTTATCACCTCTAATATAACTAGGACTCTTTCTAATATGCTAACCATTATAGTTATGTCACTTATGCATAAATAACACCCTAACCTCAATAGTTATCTAAACTGACCATTGAAACCACCTATAAGGACCTAGCCTTAAAAATTACATAATCTTGAAGTAAACGAATAATTAACATTGTGGATATTTTTAGGTTTATAGATTTAGATAATTAAGCCATAACTATTAAATCATTAAAATAAAAATGTAGAAAATGCTGCACAGTTTCCATTTTTTCATAAAATAAAAACTCTTAAAAATAAACTTTTCAAGTTCCATGTTTCAGGCAACATGACATTTCCTTGATCCCTTCCTTGAAACTATTCATCTTTAATTCATGTGAAAAAAATTCAAAACATGGTATGAGAATAAAAAACTCAGAAATGGATATAAAATAAGGAAATAAAACATTATCCCATCAATAAATAAAACTCAATGAAACTATACTTTTCAATCATATCCTTTCTTTTGAAATCATAAGATTTATGAATAATCCACAGAATTCATAAATCATAAAGTTAACTTAAGGAATTCATAACATAATTACATTGTAGCTTTCAAATCTATATAGGTAGTTAGGTTTTGAATACCCATCATAGTATATTCCCTAATTTGTTTAAGCAAAACATTAATCTTTACCTCCGTCACGTTTCACATTGCATTGGTGAGCTATGTCAGGCTCAATAGACCAAGGTTTATCACGAAATCACCAGTATACATAAAAAATTACAAATAACAATAACATATTTATAACACATAAAATAATAATATTGGAAAGATAAAATTTCCATATTTCAATCATAGTATATCATTTCAAGATATTGGCATAATCAATGCTTTATCAAACCATTTTCAAAATAATTTAAAACATTTAGTAAATAGATTTTTTAATCAAAGCATCCCATACCACTTTGGAGATTTTAAATGCGTTTTTATTTTAAGACATTAATTTCCATAAAAATCCTTAAAACCAATTTGGAAAACAAAGTCAATAATGAGAAATATTTAGAAGAATAAATATTCAAACCATTTTTTAGTTAAGGAGTTCTTAACCAAATGGGTTATGCTTGAATAAACACAATTGAGGAATAAAATTTACTAAAAACATTTTAATATCATGGGAATAAAGAGATTATTGATATAATATGTCAAAGGGTAGTATATAAACCATATAAAAGTGAATTGGTGTATAACAAAAAATAAGTCTCAATGGAATGTAAATTAAGACAAAGTCCCTTACAAAGATCATACCCTTAGATTAAGGATAAATCAATGACATAATTATGTTTGAAAAATAAGAATACCACAAATAGAAGTGGATATTAAATGTAAAAAATAATAGTTCATTAAAACATATTCATATCATAATATAATCAAGAATATGTTTAACCCAAAAAATATAAACTGGGTTAAGAAGTTCCCTTATAGAAATTCGACAGCCTAATAGTGTCTCTTTAAATTTCTAAAAATGAATTGATGAGAGAGAAAATTGTCTCTGATCACATGGAAACAAAATTTAAAAAAATATGGATATATAATAACATAACCCAACATAAGAAAATGGAAATTAAATGACATGACATAAAAGAAGTCTTTGGCTAAAAGAGTACAGTGAATTGTTCCTACACCACTTTGGTAACTTACAAAACATACACCCCTTGAAGAAAGGATCATAAAATGAAGATGTAAATAGCCGTAAATTAAAATATAATACACAATTAATACAATCAAGGGATGTACATATAGAACAAGAAAAAAATAGTGGATAATATAGAATGAATCACACAGGAATAAAATGTGAGATGAAAACCCCTTACCACATTGTAATTAACCAAGTAGTATGAAGAAAAGTTAATAACCACTAAATGAATCATATAATACCATTAATATAAATATAATAATGATAATATATATCAAATTTAAGTAAAAAATACACCACATGAAATAAATAAGTGTCAAACAACGGAAATATCACGGAATTAAAAGCTAGAAAAGAAACCGCTTACCTCGTGTCCGACTTGACCCGTTCATTCTTTAATCTAATAAATAAAAACTAAAGTAAATTTTTACTTTCTTAAGAACCTTTTTAAAGTTTATTATTCTTTTTTATGTCAGTTATTACCATGTTATAATCATTAAGCAATCATTTAAGGTAATAATGGTAATTTTGTAGATATTTGGTACTTGAGTGAAAAATGAACTTCTTATAATTATAAGTTGTTCATGTGGTCAAAATTCCGTTATCACCAGAATTAAATTCATGATTTAGATATCATATATATACAGTATATTTCTGTATTTATAGTATTATATAACATTTGGTGATAAGAAGTGGAATGGACAGTTCTTGGAGACGGTAAGCCGTACGTACGCATGAACGCTAATTTCTTTTTTATTTCATATTTAATGGAATTAAAACATAATGATAAATAAGTATATTATAATTCCAGTATAATACCATACATAATTTCATTAGAATAATAGTTTATATATTCCATGTATGGAATGAATGACTCATATAACTTTGAGGGAGTGGTAGTACACACTTCCTCAAATGAAATTACCGCGTTTACCAATTATGAAAACCATAATGGTATGGTATAAATGATAAATATAGAAGTATATATAAAATAATAATATAATATATATCACATATAAATATATTTCCATCATAATGGCCACCAAGAGAGGTGGTAGGAGAAGATTGGACAATCATTATTTCGTGAGGCAGTAGGTCACCGTCCACAGAAACAATATCTTCTTTACCCTTTAGAAGGAGGTGTGTGTAAGTGTAGTTAGAATAATTATCATATAAAAAACATATTATATTTTTTATACTGGTTTATTATAATATAATGGAATAAAAATATTTTAGTGGGTTGGAGAAGTAAAATAAATGAAGAGAACTTAAGAAAAGACGTTACCTATAAATCAGGTAACTTCCTTTTAATTGAACCAAAAGGATTTATTGAAGTGCTTCGTGCCTAAGGTAAGGCATCTAGGTGGAAGAGAGGGATCTTGAGAGTTTATTTTGGAAGATTTTAGAAGAGGCAATAGGCTTTAGAGGTGTGAGTAATGGGTTTGAGGTGAGTGCTTTTAATAAGGGGGAGGAGGGGATCTTTAAGAAAGTTTGAAAATATTATTTTATTATTTAATGATTTTCAGTTTCTAAAGGTCACAAACATATTAAAGTCTAAGTTAAGAAGATTATTTTTTGATATGAAATCATCAATAAGAATTTTATAGGTTTTAGATATTTTTTTTATTTTTATAATCACATATATTTAAATCATTCATTAATGAGGTAAACACTGAATCATTATTGTGCCCTAAATAATTTAATTTATTTGATATATAAAAATAATAAATAAATTTCAATGATGTTGGAAAACTTTTTATATTTCCTAGGAATATTTATAGTCATATATATCAATTATATAACACAACATTAAAATCATTTTAGTAAAACAATACATGTTTATGATATTTATATTTTTAATTTAAATAAAAAGTTAATAATGTCATTATCTTACCCAAATGGATTTCAAAAGCCAAACATCATACCCAAATATTTTCTTGGTCAGAAATTACTCATTCAATAAGGTTATGACAAGTTTTAAGGTTATTTTATATTATTATATTATTATTATTTACCTTGAATTACCCTATTTACCTTTAACCGCGGTAAATAAAAGTCAAAAGTTACTATTCACAAAAATTATTTTCATCTTATTGAACCAAAATTTACTTATTGATAACAACCATATTTTTTTGGATTTTCAAAATTCAATTCAGGGAAGTGGTAAATTTCATTTAAATGAAAAAGTCGTTTTTTAACTAATACATACTGTTTTCACTATTCATCAAATTTTGAAGGTTTTCAAAATAATACAAAATGTTTAGCCAAAGATATATTTGATATTCTTAATTAAAAAATGATTTATATTTTACCGAAGTCAAAAAATAGACGTTTCATTATTAAATTTAAAATTAATTCCAGTTGTCAATACAAAAAGTGTGTTTTCAAGAAATAATAACTATCAAAAGATTGACCCTTGTTTATATCCAATTTCAAATTGAAATTAATTCTAATGAAAATAATTGGACTAAATAGTAAAAATATAATCTAATTACATTTTAAATCCATTTAAAAAGATAATCTAACCATATAAATAAATTAGATTAAAAGGCGGTTTTGAAATAAAAAGTTGTATTTTTAACTATTCATTAAAAAATGAACATTATCAGAACAAATACCAAAAATTTACCCAAAGTAAATTTTGATTTCCTGACTCTAAATAAGAATTTTATTTTGTCAAATAGAATATATAAAAGTGACCAAAACTATATTTAAATAGTGTTCGCCATCAAAGGGGGTAAGTCGACCTTTTAAAGAATATAAGAGTCTTTATGTATAAAATCAGATTCATTCACAGTTTCGGCCTCTATATTTTATTGGATAAATGTGAAAACATTTAAAAAAATTGTATAAGCATATATTAGTTTGTTATGTTCATTCCAACCATTACAATTTCTATATTTTAACTAAAATTTAAAATAAAAATATATAATTTTTATTCGTTAGAACTCAGTATTGTCTGTAATATAAGACTTCTAAGAAACAAATTGTTTCATGTTAGGTATTCCATTTAATAGAGCATCCCCATGGAAGTAAAATTAATATTTAATTCAAAAATATTAATAAATATGAAAATTTCATATTCTTCATTTTCCTGGGATGTTACATTAAATCATATGTAGTATTAACCATGATGACCGTAATCATTGTCAAATTCCATTGGGTTTTTGAGTGAACAAGGTCTAGAGATAATCCTATTATATACTATGGAAGATCCTCTAAAAACATTAAAGATATGTATTCATGTTTTATTGTACCATATTTTTCAATAAAAACCATTCTCTTTGGATAAAAGAATGGCCCCATATTGATAAATCACATAGCGCATGTATATTTTACATGTTTGAAAACATTTTTCATGCATATATTGTGTGAGTATGAATGATAAAATAGATGCCTCATATCACCTATTTTTATGATGTTGATTACTTGATATAGAGAATTTATTTTAATGTTTTGAAACCTATATAATATATCGATGCTAATGATGCAAACCACAAATAAAATTTTAATTCAAATATGAGAAACTTCATGTATATTTATATACAATATTAGAGAAAAATGTCATGAATACATCTCAAATAAGTAGTGTTTTAAAAGAAATAAATCCATCACAATATCCCTTATAGGTAACACTTATCCAAAACAAATAAAATTTTAATATGGAACAAGTTAGTGGAAAATATATAGTGGGATGATTCTATTTATCCACCTCAAACACGGGACATAAATCATTTCATGTTAAGTGAAAGCTTATTATGTACCCATAACAGTCTTATTAAAAATGTTGAGAATTTATCTCTTGCATCCATACAATCACATGTGATTTAATTCATTTAATTTATAAACAAAAATTATTATTTAATAACAAAAAAATAAATTTCCATAAATAACATAAATTAAAAAATACGATTACATAACCCACATAACCTAGGTAATTGGTTCTATCTGTAACTTCCTATTGTTCCATTAATTTCACACCTTATCATATAGCTCAACCGTAAACATATAATATAGTATATATTTATATACTATAAATTCAATATGTAATGTAACTGTTCAACACAAATATAAGTATACATTACAAAACATTCTTATATAATTCATAATTAATAAATAAAATAATTCACAGCAGTATTATATAATGTAGTAAACACCAACCATCTGAATTAATTTTAATAAGAAATCCCTTACTAATCCCTAATGGAAAACCACATTATTATGTGACTCAATAGTTTTTGCATCAATGTAATATTATTTCCCATTTCCGTTAGATGAAATAAATTTATTTATAACATTTTGATAAATATAGATGCTTAATCATATATTATTTATGAATAAATAACCCTATATGTTGAATGTGTGATTCCATATGAAGATAATTCGAAAGTTATTCCAACCTAGGTGAATTTTTTCCAATTATCTACACATATATGATTTATTTCATAAATTTAAAAGTTCCCAAAGTATTTATTAAAATATAATTTCTATTAAAATTTTAAGGATTTAAATATGGAATAATATCATTAGATAGTATTAAAAATAAATAGTCCACGTTGGGAACCAATATTGGTCCACCTAGACTAAATTTAATTGTTACATTTTGGGCAGACTAGATAACTTTTGGGATTCGTAAAGCCATAGTAAGTCATTTCCTACATAAAAACATTGAAAATATATAAAAAAATTAATTACGGTCATCTAAGAACAATGTCAAACAACTGATAATTGAAGTACTAGGACATGTGATGACTTTATATTATTAAAATGGTTTCACTAATATAGATGGATCAAAGATTAAACCATAAATTAGAGAGACAAATTTCAAAAAATTAGTAATAATATAATGGTAGAGGAAGAGAAGTTAGGGAAAAATAGTGGATGAGAAAAATGGTGGGAAGGGACTATTTTTATCCTTGTAGCATAATAACTAATCCTTTAAAAAGTTTTTTATCTAGATTTATTTGGTTCATTATATAACGAAGAAATAAATTTTTCATTAAAACAATGGTGAGACTAATGATATTCTTTTGTTTTTCTCATATTGTGTGAGAGGTTACTAAAACATTTATTTATTTTGTTGAAAACCATTCATAACCCCCTATTAAAAATTATATATATATATATATATATATTATAATATTAATCATAATATATCATCATAATGGTATGAGACGAACCCATTACTTGAAAAAACTCAAATCAAATAAAATGTTTTAGTTTAAAAAATTTCTCTAAATGAGATTACAAACTATCATGGGAGTATAAAATAAAGGAAACAATATTTTTTGGATTTATATATGATTTTTCATAAAGCATTAACATGAAAAATTTGATTTATATACACATGAAATACAACAAAATCAATTCTATATATATATTCAAGGCATTAAATTCATTAACTTGTAATTCCCCAAGAAAAGGTAAGAGCAATTTTTTTTTCATAATTATCATAGAATCTAACGGAAACCATAAATTCCACAATACTATTTAATTTAATAAATAAACCATAATAATGAAAAAATCCATATTGTAACACCCCAGGTAAATAAATAATATTTAATTTTTATATTTATCCATTTTTGTGAATAAAATGTTAATTTAAAGGGAACACTATGCTCGATGGCGTACCCAATACGCAACAATGAGTTTCTTGGAAATCAGATGTTGCACTCTAATAATAAAATAATATTATCTTAAATGGTAGTCAACACCTAGAAGTTGTAATGGTGGGAATGAATATAACTAACTACAAAATGATTATATATGTTTGTCAAATATTTTTAATTTTATCCAATAAATGTTAGAGGCTTAAAATGTGAATCAATCCAATTTTAAGCGTAAATATTCTAATATTATTTAAAACATCGATTAACCGCCTTTTGATGGAAAACCCTTTTTAAATCCACTTGTTTAAAATTTTATATGTTATATTGGACAAAATAAAATCCTTCTTTAGAATCGGGATATCAAAATTTACTTTGTGTAGGTTTTTGTTTTTTTTGATAAAGTCCATTTTTAATGAATAAGTGAAAAGTGTGGTATTTTAATTCAAAACCTCTTTTTAATATAATTTATTTATATGTTTAGATAATCTTTTGAATTGGTTTTAAAGATAAATTAGAATATATTTTTACCATTTAATCCAATGGTGGTCATTAGAATTATTTTTACTTTGAAATTGGAATTAAACTAGTGTCAATCTTTTAATAGGTATTGTTTCTTAAAAACACGCTATTTGTCTTAACAGTGGGAATTAATAATTAAATTAATTAATTCAACTTATATGTTTGTAATTTTGTAAAATATACATCATTTGGGAATTCGGAATATAAAATATTGCTTAGGGTGAATTTTTGGTATTTTTCTAAAAAACATCAATTTTTGATGAATAATGGAGCACTAAGTGGAAGTTAAAAAACTGATTTTTTGTTTAAATGAAACTTTACCACTTCTGTTATTTGAATTTAAAAAATACTACATACATGGTTTTCATTATTATATAAAATGTTGTTCAATGGGATTAAAATAATTTTTTGGTGAATAGTAACTTTTAAGTTTTATTAATCGGGATTAAAGGCAATTAGTGTAATTTTAGGTAAAATTAATGTTATAATGATATAAAATGTCCTTGACACATGTCCTACCCTTTTTGGATGAGTCATGGCCGACCAATAAAATCCATGGGTCAACTTGGGGACCCCATGGAGCCACTTTGGTAGGAAAATGACATTAATAACATTTTATTTAAAGTTAAAATAAAAATGTCACAAACATGTATTGTTTTACTAAAAGAATTTTTACATGTGGATATAAAAGTCATATTTCTTACTATTAATATTCATTAGAAATCTAAAAATATTTTATACATCATGATATTTTTTTAATAATTTTTAGACATTAAATAAATTAATTTATTTATGACACCATGATAATGTTGTGGTTACCTCATTAATGAATGATTTAAAAAAATGAAAAGATAATGTAAAATATGAGACTTACACTTGTAAAAAACTTATTTAATGGGTGGATTTCAAAACCTTAACACCTTATCCTATAAATATATAATTTTGGGTCCTTTTATTTCTGAAAATAATTTTATAATAAAGTTTGTTTTCAAGACTTTTCAAGAGTGCCCCTCCTCCCTCTTATAAAAGGCCCCCACATCTACCCTCCTTACCCACACATATAAAGCCATTGTCTCAGCCAAAATCTGATAATTGTATCTCTAAACATCCCTACCTTCATCATAGAAGCCTTCCCATAGGCAGAATGCTCTTTAAGAAACCCTTTTGGTTCAAACCAAGGGGAGTTACCCGATTTAAAGGTAAAGTCCTCTCTAATGTTGTTTTGTTTTATTTTGATTCTAGAACCCCTTAAAATATTTTTGTTACATTATTTTGTAACAACAAAAGAATCTAAAATATACCATGATATTATTATGAGAAGTATTCGAGCTACAATTACACACACCTCCGTCTAATGGTTAAAGAACATACTGTTTCTATGGATGGAGAATTACTGCCTCACGAAACGATGATTGTTCTATATTCTCCTACCACCTCTAATGGTGGCCATTATTATGGAAATATATTTATTTATGATATATATTATATTTATTTCCTCTATTTTCTTCTGTATTTTACATTTAAAACATACCTTTATGCTTTTCATGTTGTGAAAATGCGATAATTTCATTTGAGGAAGTGTGGACTACCGCCCCCTCAAGTGATGCGACTTGTTCAAGAAATACATGGAATGTATAAAGAATGAAATTAATGAACTTATGTGACCTATATAACATATATATTTTACTGTAATTATAATATATATATCTTATTTAATTTTAATCCCTTTAACGGGACAAAGAAATGAAAGTAGCGTTCATGCGTACCGTCTCCATGAATGGTGCATTTCATTTTTTATCTCCAAATGTTATGGAATAGTATGAAATGAATATATACTGGATATATATGATATTTAAATCATTAATACTATTCTGGAGATGGTGTAATTGTAACTACATGGACAATTCTTTTAAAACAAGTTCATTTTTGACTCATGTACCGAACATCGACGAAAAACGTATGATATGAACTCCCATTATTAACTAAGTATTATTAAATTATAGTATGTGATATTAATTGAATAATAAAAAATAAAAGATTTCCTTTAGAAATTATTAATTTACCAAATTTTATTATTCATGAATATAAAGAAATGAACAAGACAATTCGGACTTGAGGTAAGGGATCCAACCTTTCTCTTTCTTTTTAAGTACTCTCTTCTATGTCATTTCTTTTCAGATCATCTTTCTTTTGTTTGGGGATGTTATTTTATATTCCTTGTTCTATAATTTTTATGTTAATATTATGAGATACCCTATTTGATCTCATAAATCCATTTTTGGAAGTTTTAAGTGGCGCCGTTAGGCTTCCAATTTTTCGTAATAAATTTTTCATCTCACTTTTATTCCTGTGGGATTTATACTACATTTACCACCATTTCCTTTGAGTGGTGTATGAGATTCCCATTATTCTACAATTTTTGTAATAAAAATTCATTTATGAGTATTTAAATCCATGTTGTATAGTCCTTCTTTCATGGGGTGTACGTTTCGAAAGTTACCCAAGTCGGTAAGGGAACCTTTCACCCTTCTCTTTTTAAAAGACATCTTCTATTAGGTCTTTTAATTTTCATCTTATTATGCTGGGATATGTTCTTCTATATACTTATTGATTTAAAATTTATTTCCAAGTTATGAGATACCCTTTTTCCTCATCAACTCGTTTTCTAAATTTTAAAGTGACACAGTTAGGTTGTCAAATTTTTATAAGGGAACTTCTTAACCCAATTTCAATTTCTTTGGGTTCAACATGTAGTTTTTGAATATGTCATCCTATGAATATGTGTGAATGAACTATGGTGGTTTTACACTTAATATCCACTTATATTGGGTGTATTTATATTTTTTACACATAATTATGAGATTGATTTATCCTTAATTTAAGGATACCTTTTTATAAGGGATTTCAGCTCATTTTACATTTCTATTGATACTTCATTGTTGTTATGCATCAATTCACTTTTATATGGTTTATATACTATCCTTTGGAATATTATATCATGAATCCCTTTATTCTCACGATATTATAAAGCTCTGATTAAATGTTATTCCTCAATTATTTGTATTCAAGTGTCTCTAATTTTGTTAAAAATTCTTTAACTAAAATATCATTTTAAATAATTTAATGATTTATTCTTATAAATATTTCTCATTAATATCCATGTTTTTAAAATTGTTTTTATGGATTTATTTATATGGATATTAATGGTTTAAAATGTTAAAATCTTCAAAGTGGTATAGGACTTCGTTTCAATCTCCTTTCATTGAGGCATATTTCATTTTATACATAAATTTCTTTTATACGCCGTATGAACCCCTTTGACTTTGACTTTTATTTAAAAGGAATCTTTTCATACGAAGCATTTTACTAAATGAAAAAAGGGAATGTTTTTACGTATACGGTGACAACGACTTCTTTGCTGCCATGACCATTATTTGAGTTTCGGTTTCCTCTACAAGCCATACCCTTTTTTTAAACAAAAAATAAATGCCTTGTTTTACTTTTCTTTTATCTTGGTACTGAAAATAGTTTTGATAATGTTTTGATTATATCAATGTGTTTTGATATCTTGTGATTCAAATGTGGAAATGTTATGTTTTATTCTTTATGTGAAACGATTATGTTATGGTTCTTGGGCATTGTTTATGAAGGCGGGTGGTTCTGTGATAAACTAAGGGCGGTTGAGCCCGATATAGATCTCCAATGCACTGGGTAACGCAAAGGAGTTAAATGCTAAGGTTTCTCTGAAGATATTTAGGGAATATACTATGGTGGGTATTCCAAACGTAACCATGAGGGTTACTCCCTACGTAATAATGTTATGAATGCCTCAAGTTACCTTTACGTCTGATGATTTTTATGAGTTATTCACAAATCTTATGATGTCATGAGGTATATTAATGTTCTTATTTTTTAAGAGTAAATTATTATTTCATTGATTCTTATGTATACATGGACTAGTGTTTTCTTTCCATATTTTTATATCCCTTACTTAGCCTTTTATTCTCATCCCAAGTTTTTGAAATGTTTTCCACATGACTTAAAGGGAAATAGGGTCAAGGATGGGATCAAGGAAAGACATTATATCTAAAACACGGAACTAGAAATGTTTATTTTTAATATTTTTATTTCATTTTATGGAAACTGAGTATAAGTGTCTACTTTGTAATCTTGTGAGATTTAATAGTTATGTCCTAATTATCTAAAACTCTAAACCTGAAAAGATCCTAAATGTCAATTATTCATTTAATTCAAGATTATGTAATGTTTTAAGGTTGGTTCCTTATAATTGGTATCAATGGTCAGTTTAGATAACTTCAGAGGTTAGAGTGTTGTTTAAGCATAAGTGAAAAGTTGTGTATAACCACAATGGTCAGTATATTAGATGGATTCATTGTTATTTTCTAAAGTTGGAATGATTTTGAGATAACTTGGATAAGTATATATTAGTTTTTATCTTCCTCATTTGTACATGATGATTTTCTTAATATACTCACACTGACATTTTTGGTTTTATTAAATGGATGGATCTAGCAGGCTTGAAAGTGACAATGGGTTTGAAGGAAACTATGCCGGTTCGCTGATTAAGAGACTGTATGAAATGAGGGATTCAATGAGGAATCTCGTGTTTATTCTAAACAAACTATCAAGATGTCATGTTTAACCACTTGAACCTTGGTGAGTTCTCTGATGCATCATGTACTAGAGAACTAACTCGATGTTTATGTTCAGGTAATAATTATAATGGTAACCATTAGGGTTTATATGATCCTTAATTTTGAGGTAATTATGGGTTACTATATGATGGAAGATGAAAGGCATGAGGTATAATTGAGGTTAAATGATGTTATGGTTATTTTTGAAGATTTTATCTCTTTTTGGGGAATGTTTTATGAATTATATAGTTTTGGAAAAAGGGAAAACACGCAGACCATGTGACAACCCATCGCATCTGACCAAGATGCGGGAATCGAACCCACATCCAAAGTGCGACTGATATTTATCACCTACCACTGGACTACGTGAAGTCCCTGGTTAGTATGAAAAATTATTTTTAGTTTGATGATTTTTTGAATCAAGATTAAGTTGATTTTGGGTTATCTGTGGAAACGATTGACCTATCATGGAGGATATGTGATTAGGCTAATTACTTTTCAGAATGAGACTATAAGAGTAACTGATGTTCTTTAGAGATAAATGTTAAGATTTACCTTGAAAGACTATGCGATTAAATCATTTAGAGATTTGGTTTTCAATTTTAGGTTGGTTTTTTTTTGATGAATTTTAAGGGAAATTCTATATTGAATGGTCTTTTTTGAACTTTGGGTTGTTTGGAAAATTTTGGAGATTAAGAGTAGTTTTTATTCTTGTGAAAGATTATATTTTTTTGGGATTATCAGATCTTATACAAACAAATTTGGTTTTTGTTAAGGTCTAAAGACATGGGAAATATATAGTTTATCTTTTGTGAGTTTTTTGATTCTCTCTAAGTTTATTATAGTGATTTTAATGTGAACAAGTCATCCTGAATACTCATTGTTTGGAGAAAATATGAGTTTGTGTTGGAAATATAGTAAAAGATTAAGCCTACATGACCAGTAAGTTTGTTTCCTTAAGTTTCAGTTAAGCTCATAAATAAATTCCAAAATGAAAAGTAACTTCAAACAAAAATGTTGTCTGTTAATTTTTCCTACTGGGGAATCAAATACCATTTAACCCATCACAAGTTTCTGATTTTATAGTGGTTAACTTTCTCCTAAACATGTTTTCTATCACTCTCCATCAGAACATGACCTTTTTTTCTTCCATATCCATGATTTCATGGAATCCTATTATGGGATAACCCGTGTGACCTCTGTACTTCACTTTCTTTATTTTAAAGGTATAGTTTTACTGATTCTTGTTCTGATGTGGGACATTCAATGAAGTTTCCAAGCCCATTTTTAAAATTGCGAGAACGCAATTCCCAAAAGGCGGAAGGATGTAACACCGCAGGTAAATAAATAATATGAGTTTTTTATATGCATCCATATTTTTGAATAAAATGTTACTTTAAATGGAGTGTTATGCTCGATGGCGTACCCAATACGCAACAACGATTTTCTTGGAAATCTTACGTTGCACTCTAATAATAAAATAATATTATTTTAAATGGTAGTTAATGCCTAGATGTTGTAATGGAAGGAATGCACAGAACTAAATACAAAATTCTTATATATGTTTGTCAAATATTTTTACTTTTATCCAATAAATGTTAGAGACTTAAAATGCGAATGAATCCATTTTTAAGCGTAAATATTCTAATATTTTTTAAAAGGACGATTAACCACCTTTTGATGGCGAACCCTTTTTAAATTCATTTGATGACAATTTTATATGTTTTATTGTACCAAATAAAATACTTCTTTAGAATCTGGAAATCAGAATTTACTTTTTGTAGGTTTTTGTTATTTTTTTTGATACAGTCCATTTTTATTGAATAAATGAAAAATGTTGTATTTTAATTCAAAAACTCTTTTTAATCTAATTTATTTATATGATTAGATCATCTTTTGATTTGTTTTAAAGTGAAATTCGAAAATATTTTTACCATTTAATCCAATGGTGGTCATTGGAATTAATTTCACTTTTAAATTAGACTTAAACTAGTGTCAATCTTTTAATAGATATTGTTTCTTAAAAACACGCTATTTTTTTGACAGTACGAATTAATTATTAAATTAATTAATGCAACTTATATGTTTTGAATTTTCTAAAATAGTCATCATTTTTTGATTCAGAATATCAAATATAGATTAGGGTGAGTTTTTGGTATTTTTCTAAAAAACTTCAATTTTTGATGAATAGTGAAACCACTAAGTGATAGTTGAAAAACTGATTTTTCATTTAAATGAAACTTTACCATTTATTTGATTTGAATTTTAAAAATCCAACATAAATGGTTTTAATTAAGATGTAAAATGTGGTTCAATGGGATTAAACTAATTTTTTTTGAGTAGTAACTTTTATGTTTTATTAATCGCGATTAAAGGTAATTAGTGTAATTTAAGGTAAAGATAATGTTATAATAATATTAAATGACCTTGAAACAATTCCTACTATTATTGTATGAGTCATGTCCTAACAATACAATCCATGGGTCAACTTGGGGACTTTATGGAGCCACTTTGGTATGAAAATGACATTAATAACCTTTTATTTAATGTTAAAATAAAAATGTCACAAACATGTATTTTTTTACTAAAACAATTTTTAAATTGGGTTATACAAGTAATACTTTGACTATAAATATTAATTATTAAGATAAAAATATTTCCTACATCATGATATTTTTTTATAATTTTTAGACATTAAAAAAATTTATTTATTTATGACACCATGATGATGCAATGATTACCTCATTAATGAACGACTTAAATAAAAAGAAAAGATAATGTAAATCCTAAGTCATACACTTGTAATAATATATTTGATGTGTGGATTTAAAAAACTTATCACCTTATCCTCTAAATATATAATTGCGGGACCTTTGATATCCGAAAATCATTTTATAATAAAGTATCTTTTCAAGACTTTCCAAGAGTGCCCCTCCTCCCTCTTATAAAAGGCCCCCAACTCTACCTTCCTTACACACACCTCTCAAGCCATTGTCTTGGCCAAACTCTGAAAATTTTATCTCTCCAAAACCCTAAATTGATTATAGAAGCCTTCCCTTAGGCAGAAATCTCTTCAAGAAACCCTTTTGGTTCAAACCAAGGGGAGTTACCCGATTTAAAGGTAAAGTCCTCTCTAATGTTCTTTTGTTTTATTTTTCTTCTCCAACCCCATAAACTATTTTTATTACTTTCTTTTGTAACAACAACAGTATCTAAAATATAATAGGATGTTGTTATGATCGGTATTCGAGCTACACTTACACACACCTCAATCTAATGGTTAAAGAACATACTGTTTCTGTGGATGGAGAATTACTGTCTCACGAAACGATGATTGTTCTATCTTCTCCTACCACCTCTCATGGTGGCCATTATGATGGAACTATATTTATTTATGATATATATTATATTTATTTCCTCTCTTTTCTTCTGTATTTTACATTTATAACATACATATATTCTTTGAATGTTGTGAAAATGCGATAATTTCATTTGAGGAAGTGTGGACTACCACCCCCTCAAGTAATGCGACTCGTTCAAGCAATACATGGAATGTATAATGAATGACATTAATGAACTAATGTGACCTATATAACATATATATTATACTGGAATTATAATATATATATCTCATTTAATTTTAATCCCTTTAACGGGACAAAGAAATGAAAGTAGCGTTCATGCGTATCGTCTCCGTGAACGGTGCATTTCATTTTTTATCTCCAAATGTTATGGAATAGTATAAAATGAATATATACTGAATATATATGATATTTAAATCATTAATACTATTCTGTAGATTGTATAATTGTAACTACATGGACAATTCTTTTCAAACAAGTTCATTTTTGACTCATGTACCGAACATCGACAAAAAACGTCTGATATGAACTCCCATAATTAACTAATTATTATAACATTATAATATGTGATATGAATTGAATAATAATCATTAAAATATTTCCTTAAGAAATTATTAATTGACCAATGTTTATTATTGAGTAATATAAATAAATGAACAAGACAAGTCGGACATGAGGTAAGGGATCCAACCTTTCTCTTTCTTTTTAAGTACTCTCTTCTATGTCATTTGTTTTCAGATCATATTTATTTTGTTTGGGGATGTTATTTTATATTCCTTGTTCTTTAATTTTTATGTTAATATTATGAGATACCCTATTTGATCTCATAAATCCATTTTTGGATGTTTTAAGTGGCGCCCTTAGGCTGCCGATTTTTCATAAGCAATTTTTCATCTCACTTTTATTCCCGTGAGATTTATGCTACATTTTCCACCATTTCCTTTGAGTGGTGTATGAGATTCCCATTATTCTACACTTTGTGTAATATAATTTCATTTATGAGTATTTACATCTATGTTTTAGAGTCCTTCTTTCATGGGGTGTACGTTTCAGAAGTTACCCAAGTCGATAAGGGATCCTTTCACCCTTCTCTTTTTAAAAGACTTCTTTTGTTAGGTCTTTTAATTTTCATCTTATTATGTTGGGATATGATCTTATATATACTTATTGATTTAAAATTTGTTTCCAAGTGATGAGATACCCTTTTTTCCTCATCAACTCGTTTTCTAAATTTTAAAGTGACGTCGTTAGGTTGTAAAATTTTTACAAGGGAACTTCTTAACCCAATTTCAATTTCTTTGGGTTCAACTTGTAGTTATTGAATATGTCATCCTATTAATATGTGTTAATGACCTATGGTTGTTTTACACTTAATATACACTTATATTGGGTGTATTTATATTTGTCACATATAATTATGAGATTGATTTATCCTCAATTTAAGGATACCTTTTTATAAGGGATTTAATCTCATTTTACATTTCTATTGATACTTCATTGTTGTTATGCACCAATTCACTTTTATATGGTTTATATACTATACTTTGGAATATTATATCATGAATCCCTTTATTCTCATGATATTATAAAGTTCTGATTAAATGTTATTCCTCAATTATTTATATTCAAGTGTCTCTCATTTTGTTAAAAATTATTTAACTAAAATATCATTTTAAATGTTTTAATGATTTATTCTTATAAATATTTCTCATTAATATCCATGTTTTTAAAATGGTTTTTAAGGATTTATTTATATGGATATTAATGGTTTAAAATGTTAAAAGCTTCAAAGTGGTATAGGACTTCATCTCAATCTTCTTTCATTGAGGCATATTTCGTTTTATACACAAATCTCTTTTATACGGTGTATGAAACCCTTTGACTTTGACATTTATTTAAAAGTAATCTTTTTATAAAAAGAATTTACTAAACAAAAAAAGGGAATGTTTTTACGTATGCGGGGACAACGACTTCTCTGCTTCCATAACCATTATTTGAGTTTCGGCTTCCTCTACAAGCCATACCCTTTAAAAAAAATACCTTGTTTTACTTTTCTTTTCTCTTGGTATTGAAAATAGTTTTGATAATGTTTTGATTATATCAATGTGTTTTGTTATCTTGTGATTGAAATGTGGAAATGTTATGTTGCATTCTTTATGTGATACGATTATGTTATGGTTCTTGGGCATTGTTTATGAAGGCGGGTGGTTCCGTGATAAACTAAGCGTGTTTGAGCCCGATATAGCTCTCCAATGCACTTGGTAACGCGAAGGAGTTAAATGAAAAGGTTTCTCCGAAGAGATTTAGGGAATATACTATGGTGGGTATTCCAAACGTAACCATGAGGGTTACTCCCTACGTAAGAATGTTATGAATGCCTCAAGTTACCTTTACGTCTTATGATTTCTATGAGTTATTCATAAATCTTATGATTTCATGAGGTATATTAAAGTTCTTATGTTTTAAGTGTAAAGTATGATTTCATTGATTCTTATGTATACATGGACTAGTGTTTTCTTTCCATATTTTTATATCCCTTTCTGAGCCTTTTATGCTCATCCCAAGTTTTTGAAATGTTTTCCATAGGACGTAAAGGGAAATAGGGTTCAGGATGGGATCAATGAAATACATGATATCTAAAACACAGAACTAGAAATGTTTATTTTTAATATTTTCATTTTATTTTATGGAAACTGAGTACAAGTGTCTACTTTATAATCTTGTGAGATGTAATAGTTATGTCCTAATTCTCTAAAACTCTAAACCCGAAAAAGTTCCTAAATGTCAATTATTCATTTAATTCAAGATTATGTAATGTTTTAAGGTTGGGTCCTTATAATTGGTATCAAAGGTCGGTTTGGATAACTTCAGAGGTTAGAGTGTTGTTTAATCATAAGTTAAAAGTTGTGTATAACCACAATGGTTAGTATATTAGATGGATTCATTGTTATTTTTTAATGCTGGAATGATTTTGAGATAACTTGGATAAGTATATATTAGTTTTTATCTTCCTCATTAGTACATGATGATTTTCTTAATATACTCACACTGACATTTTTGGTTTTAGTAAATGGATGGATCTAGAAGGGTTCAATGTGACAATGGGTTTGAAGGAAACTATGACGATTCGCTGATTAAGAGACTGGATGAAATGGAGGATTCAATGAGGAATCTCATGGTTATTCTAAACCAAATATCAAGCTTTCATATTTAACCACTTGAACCTAGGTGAGTTCTCTGATGCATCATGTACTAGAGAACCAACTCGATGTTGAAGTTCAGGTAATAATTATAATGGTAACCATTAGGGTTTATATGATCCTACTTTTGAGGTAATTATGGGTTACTATATGATGGAAGATGAAAGGTATGAGGTAAAACTGAGGTTAAATGATGTTATGGTTATTTTTGAAGATTTTATCTCTTTTTGGGGAATGTTTTATGAATTATATAGTTTTGGAAAAAGGGAAAACACACAGACCATGTGACAACCCGTCGCATTGGACAAAGATGTGGGAATCAATCCCACATCCAATGTGCGACTGATATTTATCACCTACCACTGGACTATGTGAAGTCCCTGGTTAGTATGAAAAATTGTTTTTAGTTTGATGATTTTATGAATCAAGAATAAGCTGATTTTGGGTTATCAATGGAAACGATTGACCTATCATGGAGGATATGTGATTAGGCTAACTACTTTTCAGTATGAGACTTTAAGAGTAACTGATGTTCTTTAGAGATAAATGTTAAGATTTACCTTGAAAGACTATGTGATTAAATCCTTCAGAGATTTGGGTTTCAATCTTAGGTTGGTTTATTTTTGATGAATTTTAAAGGAAATTCTATATTGAATGGTCTTTGTTGAACTTTGGGTTGTTTGAAAAATTATGGAGTTTAAGAGTAGTTTTTATTCTTGTGAAAGATTACAATTTTTTGGATTATCTGATCTTATACAAAAAAATTTGGTTTTTTTAGGTCTAAAGTCATGGGAAATATATAGTTCATCTTTTGTGAGTTTTTTGATTCCCTCTAAGTTTATTATAGTTCTTTTAATGTGAACAAGTCTTCCTGAATACTCATTGTTTGGATAAAATATGAGTTTGTGTTGGAAATCTAGTAAAAGATTAAGCCTACATGACCAGTAAGTTTGTTTCCTTAAGTTTCAGTTAAGCTCATAAATAAATTCCTCAATGAAAAGTAACTTAAAACAAAAATGTTGTCTGTTAATTTTTACTACTAGGTACTCAAATACCATTTAACCCATCACACGTTTGTGATTTTATAGTGGTTAACACTCTCCAAAACATGTTTTCTATCACTCTCCATCAGAACATGACCCTTTTTTTCTTCCATATCCTTGTTTTCATGGAATCCTATTATGGGTTAACTCGTGTGACCTTTGTACTTCACTTTCATTATTTTATAGTTATAGTTTTAATGATTCTTGTTCTGATGTGGGACTTTCAATGAAGTTTCCAGGCCCAATTTTAAAATTGCGAGAACACAATTCTCAAAAGGGGGAAGGATGTGACACCCTAGGTAAATAAAGAATATGAAATTTTTATATGTATCCATATTTGTGAATAAAATGTTACTTTAAATGGAATGTTATGCTTGATGGTGTTCCCAATACGCAACAACGATTTTCTTGGAAATCTTACGTTGCACTCTAATAATAAAATAATCTTATTTTAAATTGTAGTTATTGCCTAGATGTTGTAATCGATGGAATGCACAGAACTAACTACAAAATGCTTATATATTTGTGTCAAATATTTTTACTTTTATCCAATAAATTTTAGAGGCTTAAAATGTTAATGAATCCAATTTTAAGCGTAAATATTCTAATATTCATTAAAAGGTCGATTAACCGCCTTTTTATGGCGAACCCTTTTTAAATCCACCTGATGAAAATTTTATATGTTATATTGTACCAAATAAAATCCTTCTTTAGAATCGAGAAATCAAAATTTACTTTTTGTAGGTTTTTTTTATTTTTTTTGATAAAGTCCATTTTTAATGAATAAATGAAAAATGTTGTATTTTAATTCAAAACCTATTTTTAATATAATTTATTTATATGATTAGATCATCTTTTGATTTGTTTTAAAGTTCAATTAGAAAATATTTTTACCATTTAATCCAATGGTGGTCATTGGAATTAATTTCACTTTTAAATTGGACTTAAACTAGTGTCAATCTGTTAATAGATATTGTTTCTTAAAAACACGACATTTTTTTGACAGCAAGAATTAATTATTAAAATAATTAATGCAACTTATATGTTTCTAATTTTCTAAAATAGTCATCAATTTAGAATTCGGAATATCAAATATATATTAGGGTGATTTTTTGGTATTTTTCTGAAAAACTTCAATTTTTGATGAATAGTGAAACCACTAAGTGGTAGTTAAAAAACTGATTTTTCTTTTAAATGAAAATTTACCACTTCTGTGATTTGAATTTTAAAAATCCAACATAAATGGTTTTCATTAAGATGTAAAATGTGGTTCAATGGGATTAAAATTATTTTTTGTGAGTAGTAACTTTTAAGTTTTATTAATCGTGATTAAAGTTAATTAATGTAATTTCAGGTAAAGAAAATGTTATAATAATATTAAATGACCTTGAAACATGTCCTACCCTTATTTTATGAGTCATGCCCAAACAAGACAATCCATGGGTCAACGCAATTATAAGATATAATTTCAGGGAATAATATTTTATAAACATAAGAATTTGAACAAATTTATACATATTAAATAAAAATAGACTCTGAATAATGATTATAAAATATGTGGTCCAAAACTCACTACCTAGTCATATCTCCAATCACAGATCCAATCCATCAAAGCATATAATAAAGAAAATGGAACCATTCAATTGTCTATACATGGATCCATGAAGTATTTCTAGGTACCAAATGGTGCTCCAATTGTGTGTGATTAAGACACAGTAGGATGAATGAAATGATGCATAAAAAATCCACACTGAATATATAGTGTATGAAATTTTATGATAAAAAAGGAATTAATTCAAAAAAGTATGCGAAACATAAAATAAACTAGCCAAACATCGTGATTCAGGTTGACACATGATGTTATCCATATATTATTTGGCATGATTTTGAATATATCTATCATATTTGGTATGCCACATAATTGTATTGATCTCCCATAAAATTAGCGGATTCTATTTCCAAGGGAAAATTTCATATATCATTTCTCAAGAAACTGAACATCGCACAGTTGAGCATCAACATTGAACACCTAGAGAATTCCCATGCTAGAGAAAATTACGCGTTCTTATTGAATAATACCATACAAATTGAAAAAGGAAACCTTGTCAAAGTGGGATATATTAAAAATATAATGCTATATCCACTTATATGTTCCCATTGTGAAATAAAATTTAAATTGTAGAGTTAACCACACCACATAATCCTATATATAAATTCACATTCTATAGCCAATTATGTGTTCCCAAGGCAGAAGACCATGACACGGGAAGAAATAATTACAAGAAAAGGTATGTTTCCCTACTATAGGGATTCATATGAGCATATTATACATTAGATAATATTCAAATTCCCAAGATAAGGCCAATTTTACTATTCAAAAACAAAGAATAAAATCCAATGCATCTAATTAATCCAACATTCAAAATATGTATAGATATGAAATATTGGTTAATTTATCCAAATTAACAATTATTAACCAATTAACTCAATATAAAATATTACCTATTGGTTCATATTACTATTACAAATTTACATTCCATTTATCAAATAAACCCATTTAAAATTTCTAGGTTAATATAACCATATTCCCACATGACATAATTACATTAAAAATTTAAGAAAAATAAACCATTTCAAGCCAATCGATTTTATATCATTTCAATCAACACAATTCACAAGTAATGACTATTCACAATATTATGTAAAAAAACTAATTACCAATCATGAGGGGCTCTAGGTTCATTATATTCAAGTTCTAGAGTAGAGTAAAGGGTTGTCACACCCATTGGGTAGTCACATGTCCCAATATCAATTCCAACAGACCTAACAAGTTATTAGGAAGGCATTTCAATATATTTTCCAAAAAATAGTGTAAAAATTAGGTTAGGTTATTCTCCTGATTTTTTTGTGAGATATCACTTATTTCACATAATTGAAAAAAGAAACAGATGATAGAGAGCTGTTCCAGACCACCCACGCCAAGATTAAAAAAACATATATAAATGCTTGAGTACTAGGTCAACATAAAACACAATAATTTACTATGGAAAAAATTGAAATGTTCCATCAAGGATGGAAAAAATATAGCCCATGATGGAAATAAGGGGGAAATTAATCAATGTACAAGAACTAACTAATTTCATGCTATTCGGATCAAAATAATGATCAAAGTATCAAGAATTTTCATTGGGGAATCCTCAAGAGATATTCAGAACCATTAAAAGTATCTGAAATTGTTTTACGGTAAAGATAGATGATAAATATGTGATAAAAAAGTTTGAGGGTGTAAAAAGACTTCAGATCACTTCATTTTTGCGGCCCATCCTGACACCTCTGTATAGCCAGTGGGTATCATCAATAGGCCCATGGTGTTTCTAGTAAGAATTAATGGATTTGAACCTCACTGGTTGGATGGTTTCTCCCACAATTCACATTATTGGTCTCCTATTGGAAACCATTGTTACCTATATTCACCAATAAATAAGGTAGTTTTGTAGTTTCTTCGAACATTTATACCAATTTTAGTCCCCATTATACCTTGAATGTATGGATTTTATGAGCCACAAAGAACCTCTAAAATAATGAAATAATCCATATATGACGATTTAAATATATTGGTTAACATAGATTAAAAAACACAATTTTTTTCAACTAAAACTCGATGAGGCATGTTCCTGAAAAAACATACGATCTAATAACAACCTCACTATATAAAAGAATGGAACTGAGCTGTACTCTTTTGAATCACTTTTTGGTATCAGTGAACTACCCATGACAAAGTTCTCACATATTATAAATGATATCCTATGTATCTTCTACAAATTTTTTTTTTACACTACAATCTTTAAACATTGATAATCATCCATCAATGATTTTTCTAACTATAGTCAATGAAACAGATTGGATTCTACTAAAAGGATGCATCATTATTTTGATCATGATCATCAATATATGTATTTCAAGAAGGCCCTAGGTCATATATTGATAGTTATGACATGTTAAATAAATAATAAATTGAACTATAGCACTATATATGGGCTAAATGGAACCCCATTGGGATAATCCAGTATATTATCTCAAATGGATCCACAAACCTGAATTCTAGCTTACTATGTTTCTAGCTATGACGTAACATCATCCTTAGAGACACTAGATGAAACAATTGATTAAAAACCACAAAATTTAGAGTTCATATTTGATGTTAAATGTATTTTGTTAGGTATTCATGGTCACCAACCACTTTATGATCAATTGGACTTGGTTAGATGTCTCTAGCATGAGATTTCATCCAATATGAACTAACTCACCCACCTCTATTGAGAAGAAAGTTAAATGGAATGAACTTCATTATAAAGAATCATAATGAGAAGCCTAGATCAATTCATTAAATATTATAATATGAAAATAGTACATGATGGACATATGCTAATACCATGATCTAAAAAAACCCAAACCACAACCCCATAAAATATCCTCCAAAATCCGAATCATCAATTTGGATTTGCCCACAGTTTGAGGACAATTGGCTATACTCATATGAACATATAATCCCAAATCCATCATATTTCCTTACTATAACCATGATAAGAAATATGGGTCTGAATATGAAATGATTCTCTATGAAACACTATTCAATCGAACAATCTCCCATATGTTGAGATTATTGTGATCATTGATAGTAAATGTCTCTTTAACAGGTAAGAATTGGGATACCTTCATCAGCCCATCCCTGATTATCTATATTTCATCATACATTTGGGGCTTCCTAGTTCATAATATGATGAAGCCTATGGTGTCATCACCCACTTCTATTCCAGAATGGAAAAAGGCTGTAGGAACCTTAAATGCCTCTGAATCTCAACAACCACTTATTAAATGTTAAAAAAAGCACACCATAAAGACTGATGACTAAGTTTTCATCCATTACCATAGGTAATTATGATATAGATAATTTTATATATATTCGAATCTAATATTTAACTCCCATTTATATGTAATGATTTCCCCTTTGATCTCATTGTGAATACCTATAACATCATATAAAATACTATATATAAGAACAAAACCACCACATCAAAAAGGCCATCCTGATGACGTATCACTTCTATATAAGATGTCCCTCAGTGGTAATCCCTTAGGATTAGATAACCACTCTCTATTGATAAGATCTATGAGCACATGAACCACATATGTCGATGTTAGAGACCCTCACACCTGAGACTCCTAAACATCGAGATGTATGTCGATAAAGATAACCATTTTCCACTACTAATCACAACACTCCCACACTTCCTTAGTTTGTGTAATTATATTAAAAAACTTGACAATGTAATTTAAAATTCATATATTTTATGAAAAATATTTTCCAAAAGACATAAGATACCAGAACTACCTTATCTTCCAAAGGTCCTTGTGTTGATGAGAAAAAATGTACTAGAGGCTCTTATGGTCTATATAATCCAAAAATACTTTTCCAAGAGATAGTTCTTCCAATAACAGTTGGAATGTACCACAATTTCTGTCATAATACCGTGAGTTGGAAATTCACTATTTCAAAATTTTATATTTTTTGATCCCCAAATAACCACTCTATCATCGTACATCAGAAATTCATTGAGTATACATCTATATGAATCGTAGTAAATATTATACTCATTAGCTAGACCAATTAATGTAAAGATCATTACTGAGGTCATCCTACTTTTCATCTCCAGAAAAGACTAATCAATATCATTTTACCAAATGAACATCTTACCTTTCTTGGTCAATCCATTTATCAGAGTTTCTGAATAATAGATGTCCAGGATGAAGAAATTGTTTTATTTTGATGGATAAAGAAATTTATAGATCACAAAAATTTTCTTGGGCCACTCTAATTATTTCATGAATAAACCCTTATCTAGGTTCACTGATGCACCATCCGATAAGAAAACATGATCCATGGATTAAAACATTTCAATACATGTTTTTCATTTACATTTCATTGAATGATATAGATACTCTCTTAGAATACTGAAGATGAAGTCAATATATTGGGAATGATAGTTTATAGACTTTTTTTAAACCAATATATCAAGAATTTAAACCATAAGAAATTAATCCTCAAATGGATTGATGATTTGAACCATCATGGACTTGAAAACTAATTGTGTATTAACAATATCAAAAGGATTAACCATGAACTCTATTAAATTCCTTCTCATAAAACTAGTCCTTGGGTATTTAATTAGGTCTCACCCTCAATTGATAGTACCATGACCTCATGTTTATCATAGTGAAAACCTAAGAACATCTCATCTTGTTTGAGATATTATCGAATCATGGATTGTGATACTAGTTAATGAATATCATTTGGTTTTGTATTAGACAATCCAAACATAAGAAATCATTCCTACAAAATTTCGAAGTGAAAAACATTGTAAAACCCAATAATGAAGTAATAGGATATATGAATCCCTTGTCCCCTAAATAAACAAATTCTACAATCAACTCAAAAAGATACACTGGTTCCATCATTTAAGTTGGGATACATATTGGATTTGATCCTCACAACATTTTAGATATCTGTTTAGAAAATAAGTACTTAAAATGATCCACTATGATTGGTCAATATTGAATTTAACCGAGGCCATGATCATTTGTACAATAATTTTCATTTTAATCTTGTTTTATTGGATTCTCCCCAAAATATGAGTATCCCTATTTTCCCCTCACAATGATATTATTTTTATAAATCTCTCTTGCGAAGTCCATTTCGGAATTAAATCATAACATACAATCATGAATTCCTACCCAATTGACAAGAAATCAATATCTGATACTCATGATTGTATACCTAGAATGTAGTTCACTACATTATGAAATAAATTTACAATGTATATATCAATATATTTTACCCTTGGTATTGGATAAAACCTCTAACCTAGATGAGTCTGATGCCCTTTTTTCTGATTCTAAAATAAACAACAACATTTCCACCAGATTAAAAACATGGTTTGAAAACAAATGATACCTTGATTTAATGTTGATGAAATATTTTCAAATATGAAAAATCCATACATATCAACCATTTGTCTTCTAATACTCATGATAATATATCAAAATGCATTGTCAAAATTCAATAATGAATCTAAATCGACTTTGTCATTGTCCTATCATAATTAGATTTTCTGGGGTAATCCATAGAAATAGAAAAATTCCAAAAATGTTATCTCACCACCATGCTTCCACTAGTTCAATGAACCTCACAAAACACTTTCATCATCTCTCATGCATCCAAGACTCATATAGAGGTTCAAAAAATCCACTCCATACGTCAAAATTTTAATTTCCCAATGATCCACAAATCATTAAGTCAAACCCCACTTTACCTTTAGTGTTGTATATACAACAAGGTTCCCAAACCCCCAACTTGACCATTAACCAATATAATCTTTAGTAAGTGAATCTATATTCTAACAAGACTAAAAATACACCACACAAATCATGTGTGCTAGTTTAGCCCATTTAGTTTCCATGCATTCTATATCCTTCTACATTCAATCACCCTATATCATTATTTATCATCCCCAGAGTTTTATGAAGTCCTACATTCATTTCATTTGGGGTGCATTGATTTCCAATATTTGGATACCCAACTCTAAGAAGACAGAGGAGATTCTGAAAAAAAAATTCAAAATGCTTTTCAACTTATACGATACAGAAAATATCAACATCAAAAATATTTAGATGATAACAAATAACAACTGGTACAAGGTTACTATAAAAAAGGATTTACAAGTGAATTGGTTGGTAAGAACCATTTCCATCATTTACCATTATTTGGTGTATCAATGAATTACTTTACAAAATTTTGAAATGTATATATATCACATGCAAAAAATATTTCCCTAACATAAGAAATACATGCCTACAAATTACCCTATGTCCGAACCATGATGGATTTATAGTCACTTTATACCGTACCACTCAATGATTGAAATATAAAATAAATAGTAAAACCACATATCATTTGGATCTCCTGAGATGAAACAACATAAAAAATATAAAAATAGAATATATTGTACAATAATCCCATACCTAAGAACTTGGGGTTTTCCATGAAAATGGGATAACTTCTCTCATTCATGAGCTAATTTCTAATCCAAGACACATAATAATATCATATATTACTTTTTATAAATAATAATTGATCTTTGAAACTACTTTGTAATGTACATAGCTCAATTCACCATCAGGTGATCGAGTCAGGACACTATAATAGATCATGGATTCATTACCATAATCGAGAGGGAGCTGACTAGTAGGGAGGGTACAAGGAATATTGGGGTGATGGGGGTAGACTGTATCCTCTAGAATAGAGTTTAAATATCAATGTAAATATTTTAAACTATCACGTTAAACTACTGATGTAGATGATAGAGAAAACAGAAAATCAAAATAATAATAATAAATCTTGTAATGTCATTTTTTCTAGAAAACTAAATTACATATTGAAATTATATAAAAAAATATATTCCATAAAGACCTTTCCCCAAAACCAATTCCTGGTCCTATATAAATGTTTCTATCCAATCAAGAAGTCACAAAATCTAGTAGAAGTAACCTTTCGATTGTGTATAATATCTTCCATGAATTCTTCTTTGGTACCAAATAGTTTCTAAATAGGGTGTTAGTAAAAACCCTTAAGATGACACCCACACCATCTAAAAACTACAGTTTGAATATATAGTGCATGAACTAGTATGATAAAAAAAGGGATTAGGTCATATATTAATGTATAAAATTATATAAATGTACCAATCCTCAATTTATGTGTTGAAACAATATGTCATACAAAAATTCTTATGTACAATATCAAATGTATTTATAAATATCATATATAATATATTAATTAACTTGAAATATCACTCTATAGAATCAATATTAGACTATATTTTAAATCCCATGCTAGGGTTTCTTATGTGTTATCATGGTCCAATATATGATCAAGGGAAAAGGTAACCATGTAATATTTGTATATATGTGACTTACCATTCAAGATCAACTTTTTTTTACCATGGAGTAATCCTAGACCAATGGATGTGGTAAATCTGTCATAATGGGATCTATGAAAATACCCATGCTAATAATGATTTTACTATTCAATATAAAATTCAATATGCAAATGCATCTAATTCATCAAATAGGGAGAATATGATAAAATATGTCATATTATTTAATTTGACCAATTTAAGAATTCTTTAAAAAAATTCTCTTTACGATATGTAACCAATTATCTCACATTATTATTAAAAAATTTCGTTCCATGTATATAATAAATCCATTTTTATTATAATGTAAATATATCCATTTTCTATCCTGTTATACTTCCCTATAAAAATTATGCCAAATATCCAATTCTAGCCATGTGATTATAATTATGTCAACCACCATAGATCAAAGATTGATCCAATTCAAAATTTTATTCTGATACATAATAAATTTATAATTATCATTGGTGTATAGGTTCATTCCATTCATATTCTACCACAGAGTGAAATGTTTTAACATCCATCCACTGGATGTAATCCTAATATCAATGCAAAAATATCTAATGGAGTCTGAGGGATGTTTACACATTTGATTTATTTATTTAACTGATTACCAATTATGTTAGGTCATGCACATGAAATTATAGTGAAATAAAACTTATTGCATATGATAGGAAAACAAACCAAACATTACATAATAGTTCCTAACCACCGCCTTAGGAAAGACAATTAAGAGAGAAAGTTTGATCTTTGGATCAACATACTACAAAATTATCTCAATAATATAATAAATAAAAAACTCTTTAATTGAAGGAAATATATCAACCAACTAGGAAATAAAGGGAAAATTTCTAAACTAATAGGATATCACTAATTTCAATATGATTGAATCAAAATAAGGATATAAGGATTGATTATTGATGTTGGAGAAGAATTTAGAAATTTGAGGAACCTTGAAGATCATCTAATCCCATAGTAGTTTCAAAATAGGTGATTAAGTAGTGGTAAAAATAGTTTTAGGTGATTAAAAATACATCACTAGACCCCACATACATGACCCATCCTGAGACCACCTTTCATCTAATGGGAACCATAGGATAGCTGATGGTGTCCCCTAGTAATCACTCATAGCATGTAACCTCACTAACTAGATTATGGGTTCCCATCGAGTGACCAGTGGGAGTCATATAGATATTAAATACTACCCAAATATTTCCAGATATATAGGGGTGACACTGGTTATACAATGTGGATCTTTTACCCTTTCAAGGATTTATGGAATCCCACCACCTAGCTAATGGACTAGACTAGCTAGACGATGTTTCATCAGTTTATCTGAAAATACAAATAATAAATAGTTGCTAATATCCTCCACCAAAATTGTTTTTTTGAGCCCCCAAATACAACTAAAATGAAATCTTGAGCCATAAGTTGGGCATAAAAACCATGTATTAATGCTGTTTAACAAAACAGAGAGAGGTTGAACTAAAAATAAAATAGGTATGTACATGAAAAATCATTCGACAAACAGAAAATATAGTATCGATGTTGTAATTTTTTGGTTATTCTCTCTACTATGAAAAGGGATAATTTTTCCATCTACTTCTCTACTCTATGAATTATGATATAAATTAATGGAATACAAAACATTATGGTCTCTCAAAATGAATGTTTTATGAACATTCAAGAAACCATGAAAACAAGGATGTTTATCTTATAATATTTATACTAAAACAAGTCTATATGAAAATTAATTATTCTTCTCTTCATATTATTCTTAAAAATATTTAAACAGAAAATAAATCCATTAATTTTTATGTTGTTTAATAAACTCTTCAATCACGCCATTTAATCCCTATATCTCATTTTTTTAAAATTTCACTTCCTAGATTACCATATCTCATCTCCTCATTGGCCTCTAACAAAATTTTCCATGGATGAGTAAATGCTCTAATATTGTTTCATATATTTTAAAATATTAAATATGAACCATGTATGAAAAATCATAAAATATTTAATAGTCCACGAAATTGGTTTATCCAATTTCATATATTTTCAAAAATTAATATTTGATTAGGAAACTGATCTCCTTTGAAATCCATATTTCCCAAATAATATGGTTTTTATATTATTTGAAATATTATATACTATGTACAATTTGCAATGGTATTTAGAAAAGAACATCATAATTTTATCCTCAATAAATATACTAGATTCTAGAAAAACAATCCATAAAAATACATAGATACCTGAATATTACCTCAAATAACATAATTTTTCAAGAAACTTTTATATTAAATGACTATATTAAATTGAAAACCATTTTTAAAAATAAACATGGACTGATATAGAATTTTCCATGATGGCCACCATAGGGTGGTATCTAAGAGATTGTTTTTATATTAAACAAGGATGAAAACCAAAATGTTTATAAACAACGCATTCCCTTGAAATATTTTATCAAAAAAATATTCTCCACCATGATTATGGATTCTGCACAGTTGTCTGGTTGGTATAACCATGATGTGTGAAACCTTTATAGTGTATTTATTACCTCTAGTTATTTACACATTATACAACTCCACAAACCATTATATAACATCTTAGTCACAATCGACCAAAATAGTATCAAAACAAGGACACTACATACCACATGAATAACTCTTCGTATATTAGTGTCTAATAAATAGTTTTGGGGTATGATAAATCCATAGGGAGAGATTATTCCATGAATACCATCACATTAATAATATGTTATTAACAGGAATGTAAAAATAGAGTATAACATTTCAGTATAGAATAAGTATTTAATATAGAAATAAAACTATAAATCAAACCATAAATCATTGTACTAAAAATGTAACTATTTCTAGTAATGTTGATATATATATCAATAACTATTTTCTAATTGGATATTCATATTAAATATTAAAATAATTAGTAAAAATAATGTAACATGGGGACCCAACTACATTTCTTAGCCTATCCCAAAACCTCTGTGCATAATCTAATAATGATCCACCAGCATGATCCTTTTTATCACGGTCATTTAAGAAACCATCATACCGCCTATAAGGTTATCATGGAAATTTAACTTCACATACATGGTGTGAGAATAAAACATAATAGGACAATTCCAATGGTGGTCATACTAAAATAATTTATATATATATAAATTCTTTTTCATAGTTAATTAAATGTGTCTTGAAAATATTACATGTATACACCTTCCAAACAAAGATGTACGAATGAAACTACCAAGATTATTTATTTAGACCAGATTCGGCTAGTTCTAGTGTAATGCTTGAACATGTCGCTCTTAATTTAAAGGATTATCATTCAATTTTATGGTATATAAAAAATTAAGAAACATATGTTTAGGTTAACAAAACTTTCAACATTTCCATTAAAATTATGCGGATGAATTTATTTTTCATTGTGTCAAAATTCCCATTAAAATTTCTTCCCATGAAATGGGTTAGAAAATCACACAAACCATTTCAAAAATTATATTTCAATAAGTATATAATCTCAACCGAAGAACATGTAAGTCAATGGATTGACAGAATTTCCCACTACAATATATTTTCTAAAGTGAACTGTAAAATCTTCTAAGCCTTACAAAAAATAAAGAGTGTATATGCATATAATCATATTCAATACCCATGATAAAGAATATATGGGAATAGTATCCCCCACATCAAGGTTTATTGTGATTGTAAGAACATTGAAACACATTTTCCTAGAAATGAATGAATGAGAATAATGTACCACCCCACACCAATGTAAGTGACATAGTGGAAAATAATCTAACTCCTTTTCCAGTATATATATATGAATTCACTTATTTTAAAAATAATATTCAATCACAGTCATAGTTGGAATTGTATTTGACCAATTATTAAGAGCCAATACATAATTATAATATTCCAACCCATATATACTATAGATTTACAACATATTAGTGAAATAATATTTCATAAGTCAAGCTTCCATCTAATAAAATCATCACCAATATAAATAATTCTAAAATTTTTATATACGAACATGCCTCATTCATGATATACCTATGTTTTTCATGTCTATTTATCTTATCCAAACTCTTTATTTACCCTAATTTTAGTGTTATTTATCTAGGAAACAGAATATTACTCATTCTATATACTAATCCAACATCAAAATAGTCCCCAATGGTTTAAATGATAATCCACCATTTGTCAAACTCATGTTACAATCCATTTAGAACTATAATGACATATATAATAACCCAGATCAACCCATTTTTTATCCCACATGGAAAACTCAATTCCAAAAAATTTATTTATAGAACCCTTTATATGGACCAACTGTATCACATTAAACTCAGTTATGGATCATTTTACCTCATAGAAGTGCATTATTTATAAAAACATTTATTACCCATGGATTTAAATCTAATTATGCGACATAAAATATATGTTACGTCATCTCATGGCACATATTTAAAAGCTTCCAGATTAAAGATAAAACCTGAAGGATAAACAAAACATCCCTAATAATCTATTCTAGTCTCTTATAATCTTATTACCCTCCCTTGATAAATGATTATATAAACACATACATATACCCCCACTCAAAAATCATTATATATGTGAATCAATTTATATTGGAGGCAATATCATGTACCACTTATCTCAAACATAGAGTTTCTATTTTTTAAAATAATAATCACATGACATTATCTCAACCCTATCAAGATAAATCATTAATACTCTTGCCCTAAGACCCCCTATCCCCATCAAATATTCTATATAATGAATAATTAAAAACAAATAATTAATTATAATCATTAATCCATAATTATTCTACATGTTACAATTAATTTAAAAAATATTGTGTGACCTTTATTGATCGAAACATTATATAATAAAGTGAGAAACGTCCTCAATATTAAAATAAAACTATAATGAGAAAAATACCCAATTTTTTATAACTAATTACATTATATTTTTACTTAAATATAATGAAACAAATATTTAAAAAATTATTAAACATAAGTCTCATGAAAATGTTTCCATCAATTTTCATTCAAACTCCCTTGGGTAGCTTTTTCATTTTCATGAAAAATTACTATTATAGTAAAAATATTTAACCATGATCGTTGAATGATGATGAAGTCCTTCCTTAAGTCCCTTTAAAAATTATATAATCCAATGATGACGAATTTATGTGGAATAAAAATGGATGTACTCAATCATAACAACCAAATAAATACTTATTGATGCACAAAATATCTTGGAAGTGGAATTAAAAATGTATAGAGGTCAAGGCGTGGAAACATCCCTCTATTCCCAATATGTTATCCCAAAAAACTGAAACGTATTTATTAAAATTATTCCCAAATAACTTAATATTCCCTATTATAAGAGGGGCTTAGGTCACATAAACACAATCATAATTCATTCCAATCAATATTTTAATAGGTTAATGGGATCTATATAGCTCATCAATAATAACCAAGTTATAAGTTCACTATAGAAGTCCCACTGCTTATCCCATATTACTCATTGTGGGTTTCCACACGATATTAATTAGGTTCATTCTATAATATACTAGTAAAAATTCTACAAAAAATAAATGAAATTTAACTCTTAGACTTGTATATATGAAACAACACATTAAAAACATTTATTTAATCATTTATAAATTTTCATATGTTTCAAATTCAACATTAAATAAACAAATTAAATATTTGCCATCTTCCATTATATATTAGTTAATACATTTTCTCAATTTCCAATTAAACACTAGGTTAATTTAGGAGTTTTGAATCCTTTAGAGGTTAAATTCAAGTGTATTTAGTGTTGAAGGTGGAATAACTATCCAATGTTTATTAATTTATAAGATATGATTATCTGAGAGGACAAAGTTAATTCCTTAAGAAGGTTTCATAATGATTATATAGGTATCTTATAGTTTTTAAAAATTCACATTCTCTTTAGAAACAAAATAGTTTTTCCTAGAGGATGAATTTCACAATAGTGTGGTAAAGCCAGTGTCGATGATGAATAATTTTTCAGGGATACGTTTTACAAATTTCAATACATTTAAGGAAATAATATATCATGAATAAGGTAGATGAATTATTTGTAATGTATAATGTCTCATTAAATATTGAGGTGAATGATGTACTATATTTTTTTGATTCAATGGAGCCACAAAATAGTGAATTATGGTGAGCAACACTTTCACAAGAGGGTGATTTCTAACAATAATATGCATATAATCATCATTTAAAGATAGATGTTTTTGAGGAAGAAAAATTTCTCGGAATTTACATAATACTACCAATAAATTATTTCTTATTTGAAAATTATCATTATTAAAACACATGATTCACAGAAATTCTTATTGATAACTATGTAGAGAATGGTGATTTTATTGAATGGAGTATCATGAATGTTATAGGGTATATGAAAATAGGATTCTTTACCTAAAATGATGTTTTAGGATGATACTTTTTTAACTATGATTCACCAAGAGAAAGTTTGTGGAATTAATTTAATTATCATATTAGAACCATAATGAATTAAAAACCATCCACATGTACCCAGATTTGAATGTGACCTTCAAGTTGATAAATCGAGTAAGACTTCACCCAAAGTGGTGAAAAAGGTGGAATTAATGGATTTGATTTTATGGACGTAGAGAAATTTCCCTAAAATTACTATCCAGGTTGTTATTTGGGAATAATGTCACTATGATTAAACAATTGTAATCCAAAAATATTGTGTAGTATAGTGGATTAAGGTATAATTGATACATTGTTGATGTGTTATCCTTAGAATTTCCATTAATTGTGAACAATGTGAAGTTATTCTGTTGTATTTCAATTTATAAAATGTGTGTTTAGTGATCACAAAATTTCATTGGACATGTTTAATGAGTTTCTTCAAATGTTAGTACAAGATCCTTTTAATGGAAAAAAGATGTTGAAACCTAAATTCACCCCTCCATTCTTTGTGGTATTAGAGTTTAACATATGGTATTAGAGAGATTAGTTTTTCGGTGATAAATATTATATACTCCCTCTTTGAGATGTTAAATTTAGTTAATGCATGGTGACCCCCCATTCGTTGGATGAAATGCCCGGATTTAGTATAATATAATGTGATATCATCTTATATCTCTTTGGATGGATGGTTTCATTGATATTGTTGAAGGGATAAAAATAAAAGATGTGACATGAATATATTTTAATGATTTAGATGTGAAAATTATTTATGTAGATTACATATCTCAATATGATGTTATAGTATCTAAATCAAATATAATATATTTGGAATTGATGAGTTTCCCCAAAATAAGTGTAAAATTAGAGAAAATATAAAATATTTTTGAAGGTGATAACAATGTGAAGGTTGAAAAAATTCCATGATCTACACAATATCATTAATGATATAAATATTTATGATTATAAAAGTTAAGATAATTTAATTAATTAGGTTAATTTTGATTTTTGAAAGATTTATATTATTTGTTAACAAATTAAAGATATTGACAATGAAAATATATTTTTAATATTTTTAAACCAATGTATAATATGAATGTTTTAGATTTTGAGGAAATGAATATGTCTATGATTTCTCTTTTATGATCATCCCAGTATTTTGGTGGCCTATATTGTTATATTTAAACTTGAAGATATACTAATTTCATAATGTAATGATATTTAATTAAAAGACATTTATAAACAGGACATTGCTTAAGGAGTTCATGAGAGAAAAGAGGTGGATGCATAATTTCATTCTCTTAATTTTAGAAATTCTAAATATAGAAATGGAAGATTCAAAGGAAATATATTTTTACATGTTTTTTATGTAGAAAAATATGAATCTTTTCAATAAGGTGCTCAAGAAAATTTTATGATGAACTACATGAATAAAAAATTATGTAGATTCCTCAATGGAGGAACAATAAAAAGATGAGTTCAAATTAGGAAATAAATTATAGAGGGAGATCTTCATTAGTAAAGAGGAAAATTATGCTATGGTATTTCATAAGAAGTAGAAACAATGTTTATATATCATGTTTGATATTATATAATGTATATAGTTTAAAAGGAAGAACCCATTAAAGTTGAAGATAATTAGCCATATGGAGTTTTCATTCTCAATGCTGAATGTCCTGGTGTCCTTTAGGATATAAAAATTTAAAGATAAAAATATAAATGTGATTTTAATAATGAATTATTATATTATGTGGATAATATAAAAATATATTTTGATTGAATATAAATCATTTGACTACACATGAAATCTCATAAGAACATGTAGAGTTTGAAATAATTATTGAAGATAAATAATACGTTATCAGGGACCTTAATTTGAGGATGGAGGATAAAGATAATATAGTCCCAGATCTTGATGAATCTGTTTTTACCTTAATTAGTAAGCCAGAAATAAGAAAAGTAATATGGGAACTAAATAAGAAACATCATTTAAAATGTTCTCAAATGATGATATTTTAAAAATAGTCATACGTGTCTTTGAAGGGTTTGAGAAATCGTTAAATAATAATAAATAAAAATTTATTTACTTAAGTGAAATTTGATACGATAACAAAACATAAAATATGGGAAATATGATTGGAAAAAATAAAAAGATGAAATTTGGTAATATATATAATATCATGAAGGGGCTGTTTTTCAAATTGATTTATCTTCAAACCAACCAAAGAAGAGAACTGAAAATAATCCAAAAGTATCAAGAGGTATTATAGAACCAAAAAACAATATAAAAGATGGGGACATGTCAAGGAATGAGTGTGAGAAGATATTTCATCTTACTAAGTGTAAGTTTGGTTTATTTTTGTGTCATACCATGTACTATTATGAAGAGAAAAAGATCATTCTAATTGTGGATGCACAAAGAAGTCAAAAAAATACAACCATATCCTTCCTCATATAGAATAAATAATATCAATGGGTTTTGTTTTCATTATTCTAACCTTGGGCCTTAATTCAGTTTTTATTGGAATAGGGGAAGTTGAAATTGAAACTATATAATGAAAAGAGAAGTGAATTTAGGTCATTAGATAAATTTAACCTGAGAAAATAAAAACGCTCCATTGGGAGAAGAATAATATTATGTTTCATCCATGTATGCTAGAGGAAATTGGGGAGGTTACCTTATGGCTATAATCAAATAGTTATATTATAGATGGGAAACAAGAATAATGAGAAATAAAACATAGTAGATACCACATAATTCGATATAAATAATAATGTCACCTTTTTTCTAGACATTGGATGCTCATCCCACTTCCCAATGAATGTGAATTTCCTAAAAAAAATATAATGGAAATAGATGGTGTAATAATGAAATCATACAATTATGGTTCCATAAAGATTTAAGGTAGTGGAAATACGCAATTGGATGGTGATGAGTTGAAGTAAATAAATTTTATATAATTGGATTGTCTATCTCACAATATCTTGAGTGTGAGATAACTCCATGATTTATGACTACCTGTTAAATTTAATATGTAAGGTTGAACTATAAAAAGAATGGTATTAAAATTAAATTATGAATATATTTATGATGAATTGTAATATTGACATTGTAGATAATACAAAAAACCTATTCTTCTAAATATTTGATGTGAAAAAAACTTGTAGCATGGGTGGTTAGGTAACATTAATCAATATATAATAAAAAAATTATCCATGATTAATGTTGTAGTATATATTCGTAGTCCGAAGCATGGTCTAGGAATATCATGTGATGCTTTCATGTCAGAAAAAGGTATCAGATTCTTAATATAAAATGTTTTAAAGGAAACATATTCTACTTGATTAGGTCCACAATGAGGTATGTGGTCAAATTACTATGGATAGAAGACATAGAAGGAGATACATATTTATTTATATTTTTTATTATAGTATAATGTCCTATTTGATATTTTTGTATAGTGAATGACAAATTATTGAAATCATGATGAGATATATCTAAAGGGTTATGAATGAAACTATCCATACAATAATGATACTACATTATGAAAAATGGAATAAAATACCTTTATATTTAATTTTAACATTACCTCCAAAAATATTGGATCAAGTATTAGGTGTCATCATTAAGAAGAACTAAAAATTGGGGCTTTGGAATGAGGAAATTGATAGGTGAATAATATGGACCAAACTATGGTGATTAATATAATTTTTTCATTCCACTACTAGAAGAAATATGTTCATGTTATGTTGTACTATCAAAACTAGTCATGTATGAGTCATGGTGAACAAATGAACACCAATAATATATGGCATCGAAGGAAGCCATGACTAATGTTTTTCTATGTTTTTGACAGTAAATTATTCATTCAAAACAAATATAGAAATATATGAAAGTATAGGGATTCCACCAATGATGGAATATTATTTAGATACTAACAGAATAGAAGAGCCTATAAATTCTATAATAAAATGATTAAAAGTTTTATGAAGAACATTAATTTCAAGATCATTGAGGAAGAAATTATAAAGAAATAGATGGGTTGATGTGTTTATGTGTTTTAAGATAAAGTAATAGTTGAAAATGAAACTCATTAAAATAAAAGAGTTTTGGAAGGCTTGCCTAATATTTATGATTCTCTAAATGATTATTATTTATAAGTGGAATCATAAGTGGAAACCAGAGCTGAAGAAGGCCACCCAAAAATACATAGTAAATGTACAAGATTAGATGGGGATTTATCCAATGTTATTGGGGATTTATTAGAACATATAAAGATAAGGATATTGAGGAATATTGATAATTATGGACTCTATTCATCAATGGGACCAACCTCATTTGAAGAATTTTAAACTATGACTCACGATTTAAGTTCATCAATGAAGAACTAGATCAGATTGATAATAGTTAAACATGAGATATCATTAAGATGCCGTAAAATGAAAATGTGAATAATGAAAAGTTTATCTTTAAGAATATAATTTATGTTTTTGTAAATTTGGCATAAAAATAAATTTTTTAATGGAAATGAAAATATTGAGGGTGTTTATTATCAAGAAATGTTTTCTCATTTAGCTCATCTAGAGTCTGTTTTGAACTTTGTATCCCTAGAAATTTAGAAAGGATAAATAATATATGTGATAAATGTCAAAATGTAATTATTAAAAGGAATTATTGATGAAAATGATTATATATATAATAAAATAGGATTTTGGTTATAAATTATATAACAATGATTCGTAGACTATATTAGAATATGTATTGTCTAATTGAAGCACCGTGAGAAAGGTACGATTGATTGAATTCTCATTTGAAGAAGTTATAACATAAAAGGGGACATTACCAGCATAATATATTTATAAAGACAAAAATTCACATAAATTTAAGGTACTTTTTTATGTGGATCATATTATATTTTGTACAAGAAGGTATGTATCAGTGGAATATTTTTCTAATCACATGACATCGACATTTTAAATGTCCATGGTTTGGGAGCTCCCATACATTTTGCGGTTGAAATTGATCAAAAAGAAGGAAAATAATTATTTTTATATAAAATTTTATACTATATTGAGAAAATTTAATATTAATGATTCCTAACCAAAATTGAATTTAATTCCCATTTGGGTAAAAATTAAGAAGCTTTTGGATGCGAAATTCATGGATCCTTCCTTGATATTTATTGACAACCAGAGTGAGATTAGTCTCCTTAAAAATAAATCTGAACACTCTTAGCCCAAACATATAAATATTCTATATCACTTCATAAAATAAAATTTGGAACAATGAGTGATTAAAATAGATATTGTTGAAACTACTGATCAAGTTGCAACCTTCATGGTTAGGCCATTGGATGCACCAATATTTGAGTAACGTTTTTTGATCTTAAATGTTCATCCACCTCCCATTTATTAATGTGGTTAATTATTTTTTCCACTGTTCATATATTTAAAACTATATATAACTATTTTTCAATGTTTTATAGGCTTTATAGTGAGATGCAATATACAGAGTGTTTTTCATGCTAAAAATTTATTTCATTTGGTTTAGTTACAATGCAGGATATTTTTCATTTAAATTTGTTTTCATAGGTCATGAAATTATATCATGAATTACATTGAAAATTGAGAATTAATCACATATAATAAGTTATTTTTATGAGTTATTTCCTTCCTATTAGGTTTTTATGTTTTTTTTACTATTTCAATTTCACAATTTTTTTTCAACAAACCCATAGAGGGTTATTTTTTGAACTATGTTTATTCAAAGTTGGAATTGGATTTTATGTTGTGTTTTTTTCAATACATTGTGAAATTCAAAAAAAAACATCCTTAAATAAAAACATAATTGAAGTGATATAAGTAAAATATTACTCAATGAATATGAAAAAAATTCTCAATGTAGAGAAAATCATTCCATAGAGAATAACAATCATTACTATCTATCTACACTGGTTGACAAAATATTAATAAATAAATGGTTGGTTGTATTTCAGATGATTCAATGTTCAAGGAGGAATAATTTCTTACTATTTTCCAATTTTTTGTCCTAAAATTCCAGATGAAAATTGTATGATTAATTAAGAAGGCAGTGCAATATTTCTATATCTATAGAACAGTTTCTTGAATAGAATTTTCTTAGAGGTTGTTAAATAGTTTTATAATAAATCTTGAAATTTGGTACTATTTGGTATAGGGGGTTTTTATGTTAGAGATTTGGAAAATTATATATTTTTGAACATCAATTTGTTTTGTAAAGTTTTGTTACACATATAAATAAAATGAAATATTGGTTAAGTGTAATCCATTATGAATGATTTTTTTCTTTGAGTATGTATACCTAGAATAATTTAATGTTATTTGAAAATATGATGCATTTCAAGGAACCATTTTATAAGAGGGTGAATTTTTCCTAAAAATAGGATGTTAATCATCATTTTAAGGATCAATGTTTTTGTGGAGGACCAATAAATGTAAATTTACATATGGAATACATGAAAATATTTAATAAGTGAAATAATAACATTAAAAGAAATCTTGTTTTGTAATAATCATGGTTGAGAACTAAATGGAGAAATGGATTTTTCTGAATGGAGTTCTGTTAGTGTTATATGGTACATAAAAACCAAAATTATCATGAAAAAAAATAATTTCATGAAAATAAATGTATGAATTGAGATGAAGATGAGATAATTTAGTGTAATTAATAAAAAAATCACATCATAATTTTCATCATGTTAAAAATCCTCAAAATGTACACCGATATTAATGCAACCTTCATGTTGATAAAATGAGAAATATGTCACCCCAAATATTGTGAAATGGGTTGTTAATGGTTGGGATATAAGAGAGGAAGTGAACTATCACTAAAATTCATGTAAATAAAGACATATTATGATGGAGGTTCTATGACTGAACAAATACAATTCAAAAAATTATTAAAAGCATTGTAGATTTCCGTTTTACTAACACAATATTAGTGTATGATCCTTATAATAGACCTTAGTATCGAAGCATGTACAATGTGTGATTTTTATATTTTAGTATATGTGTGTTGGGAGATTACCCAATTGCATCAGATAAAATTAACTAGTTCCTACCATCATGGTGACAAGATCTGTGTCATTCAAGGAAATGCTAACCCCTTAATTCACCCTTCCCTTATCAAGTTGTCCTAGGGTCTGAAACTATCCTTCATTCAAAACATTTCCCCAAATTTCCACATTAGATCTATATTTCATTATGCTTCGAAAGAAAAATATGTCACTTCCCAATAATTTCAAAGTTTATTTTTTATATAATAAAAATATCATGTTTGTTGACTATTTTGGTCTTTTGGGAGAGTCTAAGGATCCTCATGTCCTAGAATTGGAGAGACCAATATTGTTTGTGGCTAAAAATCCTACTCTAATAAGGACTTATAGTCATAGAAAAGGGAGATGTTTTGTGAAATTCTAGTTATAGAAAGGGTCAAAACAAATTCACGAGTTTTTCAAAATGAATCCTCCTTACCATGGACTATTGTAGTGTTTGGATGATGCTCTGAACATAATGATGACCTTAGTGGGTGACAATACCCTCTATTGCGTAGGGGGAGTTATTTCACTATGCTCTAGATTGAGACATAGAAATATAGACCAAAGGGGGACATATTATGTTGTTATGATCATGGAAATTCTATAACCAACCTCTTAGTATTTTTTTAAATTTTTTTTGAAACTAATTAAATGGGGTATGTTTGTAAGTCTCATTTACTCCTCCCAAGACTAGGCCTGGGCTAGCCCCCCATTTTTTTCCAACCCATGGTTTCTAAATATTTTTTTTATAATTTCCCCACCAATTAAATTTTCTTATGTTTAAATCACTCTCATCGATTACATGTATCATCAAGTGTAACCTATATCCGCATCTTCTAAATTTTCTCCACGATTGATTAAAAATTCATAATTTAGAGGCTATTATCCTTATTTTAGGGATTAAATGTATTTTTATCAATTTAGATGGTGTGTCATGATTAGTGAGCTCAATTAATCTTGAATTGGGAAGCCGTGATCATTTTGCAACATTTATATGTCATTTTATGGGTTGTTGTGCAGGAAAGTTAATGTGTTTGCATACCATTGCTCTGATATAGGCATTAAAGTTTCCATCTTATCCAAAAGTGATTTAATTTACCCCTTGTAGTGTAGATATGGGTGAAATGTCTTCGATAATATAAAATTATTATTTATTCCATTTCATGCTTAAGTATATATTCTGGGGTTTATTAGACATAGAGAAATATTGTTTAGGACTAGTTGGGGTTTGATGAGCTTATTGATTATTGAATTGGTATAAGGGATGGATTATTTCATGTTTAATGGTTTGGTGATATTATAAGGTTTATTTTAGATGTTATAATTGGTGTAATTAAGGGATGACCATAGGGACATTCCAACAAGCTTTGTGATTAGGGTTGGATTGTTTGAGTATATGTGACCGTAGATGGTTTGATATTGGTGTTGATGACGTGGGGTCAACAATGTGATATGAATTATGAGATATATCTATGATACATCTCCTATTATTGGGAGGTTTGTTTGAATTAAAAATGAGGATAGATATTAGGAGTCCTTCATTTGATCACATCCTTGATAGTTGGTATATGATGAATAACATTGGTACCAAATAGAGAGCGATTGTTTTCTCTTGTCTGGTATCTTTGATATTGAAATTACCTCCTTAAACCAATTCAATTATGATCATTAAAAATGATACTCATCCATGGTATCTTACCCAATGAGGAATGTTCTTTTACTAAAAGTGGTGGGATTTAATGATTCTATACCGAGACCACTTTTTAGAAACAAGACATAGGTTTTGGGTAAAGGATGAATAATTACTCCTAAAGTTCTCTATATCAGGTACAGTTGGGGTTTGTATTAGAATGGTTATAAAACAATTACTTGATAAGGGATCATGATTTATTGTATTTTATTTTTTACCTCTTAGTGAATCCTCCCACATAAATGATTTACCCTTATGTTAAGATGAATTGGTGGTTCCCTATAAGTATTTATTGATAACACAGAACACATGTATTTTATTTACCATATAGAATTTTCTTTATGTGATCTGACCTATGGGAAGGGACTAATGACACAGTTTTGAGAAGGTGGAGCTAGTTATGTATAGAGGAAATGTAAGTACTCTATAAGATCATTTTATAGGTTTGTCTGTTTATTATTTTATTCTTTTTATATATTTTATGTAATAATACATTGACTATTTCTATATGTATAAAATATAACCATTTTAATATAACATTTCATTTTTAGAATGGTCACATTTCCACTTTGGATGCTTAATATCATTTTATTTATCGTTAATACTACCTTTAGTTATGTTGTATTTGGTTACAAATTTCATGTGCATTGAGTACCCATTTTTTGAATTAAAACTTCATTTATAGTAAATAACCAATTATATATATGGAGGTTCATATATTTTCTTGTGGTACACCATCTTGGTTTTTATGAAGTGGGATTGGTATTTATAAAATGTTGTCATATACCTAATTTTCATTTTATTTGTTATTAAGTGTTGGTAGATTTGAATTGGATGGTTAGAACATGATAGGGAATCTATGACAATAACAATCGATCCTATGTGTAATACATCTCTGAGTTTCTAGGGTAGAGGGATTTTCATTTATTTTGTTTTCTATTATGGTTGAATATATTTCTATAATTGATATCAGGGAATTATTATTCATTGGTTTTCCCTCTTGTATAGGGTGGTAGGGGAATGTGAGTTTGTGAATATAGATTTACCATGAAGGTTTACAAGTTATGAATTTTCTTATGTGAATTTTTTATATGTGTGAATTGATTTAGTTAAAAATATTATGTTTTGTGTTTTATCAAATAAATTATTGATGATATCTAATTATGTTAACCAAATCATGTTAATGATTTATTTATAAATTATTGTGTGTAATGTGAAGGTTATAGTGGTATGAACATATGCCTTTATAAAGTAAAGTTATAGGAGATTTTGTGTTTTTTCTAGAAATTTATAATAGGTTTTCTATGTTTAGTGTGTTTTTTAATGGTAAATGATCAATTCTTTATGATGTAATCTATTAATTTGAATTTATGGTACATGGTTTTAAATGTTAATAAAAATAATTCATTGAAGACATAATTTTTTTCCACCAAATGACATTGTTTATTAATTTATTAAGTTTCAAAATTCTCCCAAAATACTTCATGATACCTAGGAGGATGTGTATGGGAATTTTGGTTTGGTTAACTAGTAGTTCATACAACATATCCACTCTATATTAGAGTGTTTTGTGTAGTAGCAGTTTGTGGTAGAGAGGTAAATCATGGTGAACTATCAATGATAAATTTTTCTAAAGATATATAGACAAATTTCCCTTCATATTTATAGAGTAATGTCTGTACTAAAGACTATGAGGGATACATTGATACCATAAAGGGTGTCTCTAAGATGGTAGAGATAACTGGTGGGTAGAATGTGATGTTGGAATCTAATATTTATTTGGAAACTTCATAGAATAGTGGAGAGTTATTGTTCCTACTAGGATGCATGGATTATTGACAATGGAAAACATTAACTAACTACACTTCAGGGAGTTCATCAATTAATCAATAAAACTAGACCCGAAAGATCAATTCATATAGATTCCATAGTGATAGATGCTGATTTTAGGATATATTAACAACTTTCTTGAGCTACAATGTTTCTCTTTCTTTTTAGAATGGAATTTGTTTGATAAGGCCTATATATTTGAGATTAGAATTTGATTGGATTTGATTAAATTTTTTTTTAATTTTCAAACATAAGTCATGTTATAAAATTATTCCCATTTATCTTAGAATTTAGATGGGACTGGTGGAATATAGTGTAGAGGTTTCCCTTCCATTATTCAGTATCCCTGGTTGTGGAATATAGAGTATAGTAAGAGGGGAATCTTCTAGTGGTAGGATGGGATGACCTGATGATATGTTCTTTTTTAGTGAGAGGATGAAATTACAGGATAGAGTTTTATCACTTACACACTTGAAAGGATATTCTCCCATGTGACTTTAATGTGGGAGTCTAGGTCCTTATTGTAGTTCTTATACAAGCCATCCTATAGTGTTTAATTATTTTATTTGAATTGGTTATATCAAGTGTTTAAATATGAGGATACCTAAATAGAATTCATGTAGAGGATAAAGACTGATGTAGGAAACCGTATATTGGTTATGATTCCCTCAAAATATATATAAAGAAACTTTTTTTAATGTTTAGGCCAAGGAGTTGGTTTAGGGTTTTAGGGGAGATATCATACACAATAACCTCAATTTTTAGTTACATTGGTGATTCAGTGATTATGTGGTCAATGCCACAAGTCCAATATAAGAAGGGTTAATGATTTAGAAAATTTTCTATTTTATATATAATAGGGAACTTATATTATGAAATTAATGGCTCTACTATATTCAATTATTTCAAATTCTTCATGTGAAACTCATTATTTTATCATTGGTCATGTGGTGTTTGGATTGGGGTTAGGCATGGTGTTCTGTCCATTGGATTTGGTTCTAGATAAAACTATAGTTAAAAGGGTGGACTATAATTAGAGGTGGATAACATGCTCCATATAATTTAAATTCTACAAACACATATATGAATTTCACATTTAATATCTGGTTAGTTTCAAATCAATCTTTGGAAGGGATTAGACGATGCATTTCCAAGAAGCATCCACTACTACCAATGGTGGGTGTATTTCAATTCCATAATAGAAATGTATTATCTTATCATTGGTTAATTTAATGTAGAGGAAAATATAACAATTAATCATCTTAGTCTTGTAGAAACAATTATAATATATTTGGATGGTATTGTACTTACATTTGATCATGCTACAGTTCCATTCATTTTTAATTTGTTGATGGGCTATTTTCAAGATGTAATTTCCAATTAAATATTAAGGTTTTATATTTAGAGGTATATTGAATTCATTAATGAACACATTCTTGGTATAGAACCTAAACCATTACAATATTATCATATGGCATTTACATAGTTGGGAATGGCTAAGGTAAAACTTAAGGATCTTGAGGATAAGGGTATTATATATCATAGTACCTATCATTGGGATGTTCATATTTTATTTAGCAATAATTTGGTTGATCTATTTAGATGGTTAATGGATTTTCGAGGTTGATCTATGTAATGATATAGATTATGTATATAACTATAAGGGTAAATGATTTATTGGACTAGGTGGGGGGGTCTTAATGGTTGTCTAATATTGACATATGATCACACTATCAATTGTTGAAGGTTAAAATATATGATATACTAAAAATTGTGTTTATGAGTAGATATAGAGAGTATGAGTACCTATTGAATTATATTATGTCAAAGGAATATAAAATAAATGTTAACAGATCTCATGAATCATATTATTACCTCTATCTAGACTCTATCATTGTGATATTAATTGATGATATTTTGGTGAATTTATTGTATTTGGATTTACATGATGAGAACCTATATATTTAATTATGTACACATTGAGAAAATATCCTTTATACTCATTATAAAAATTTTCACCTTAATATTTATGATTTTTAGATTCAAGGTAATGTGATATCAGTGGAACATTTTTTATTTTCTCTAATTGAAGTGGAGGTAGTGATGAGTTGGCTGTGACTTATGAATGTTTTCGAAATTAATATTTTTATTATCATGGATGTGAATTTTAAAATATTTATTTATGATTTATCTTAAATGGTAGCAATGGTGGTGGGTTTGACCAATAAGGGGTGAAATTGAAGTGGACCAACCGATATGAAGTGTCTTTTCAAGAGTTGAAATGAGATTGACCTCTAATTTGATTCTGATTCTATTGAAATTTGGATAGGGGTTTACCCTATACTACCTCCAAATTAATGTTTTTTTGATATTTGTCTTAATGAAAATATATGATATAGTCCATTATGGATTTTTTCTCTCTTACCCAAATCTCAGTACAATCTTAGACATGATTTGGAATGAGTTAACGTGGATTATACATTTATGTTTTTGTTTTATTATCTCTTTGGTAATTTATTTATTATCTATACAAATTCCAATAGATTGTAATATATTTTAACCCAATGAGAATTGAAATTATGATTTAATTCTTGGATCTAGTACCAATAGTTTTTGAACATAAATATTGATTTTGACCCAATAAAGTGCACAATAATGTCAAAACTCTTAGTAAAAAGACACAAGATCATAGAGTTTGAGTCTCTCGAAAATAGTTGAAGCTAATGAACTTTCTACGTGACTGGAATGTTTTTATTTCATATATATGTGATATTATTTATTCTTATCATATGTTCATTAAATAATCACTAGTGGGGTAGGTTAAAGCTAAATAAGAGATTGATTATGATTCTTTAGTGATACATAAATGAATCATGGGAGATAATCTTTCTCTCGGATGGGTATAAGAAGAGAAAGGGATGCATTATATCTATAATAGGGTGGTAAACTAAACATAACTAATATAAATGTTGATTATAGCTACTCATTACTCAGGTTTTTTTAATAAACCCAGGGTTGTGTTTGATGTACCATGATTTCAAGTGATATTTATGATGTCCCGCCATTTGAATTAAAATCAAAGGTCTTGTATTTTATTAAATTACTTGTCTAAGGATAATGGTTTAGAAGGATTGACCTAGATGGTTATTTAAAAATTCTTAAGTGCTAGTGTAGAAGTGGGATGAGGTTCCAATGTAATGTTTCACAATTATACCCTGGGGCATGATGTGTCGTGATATAGTGTTTCTATTAGTGGACTGAATGATGATGTTCAAACATTTAATTTATATACAGGTGACTTATTTATTAAATTATAAGTGAAGTATATATGTGTTTGAGAAAAGAGGAATATATGGGGTATGTTGTAGAATAGTATCATATTGAGATGCACATTGTGTAGTTAGATTGTTACAGAACCTATAGAAGTTCATGAGATCTCTTCTCATTTAGATTAAAACGTATCACCCAAAAATTGTTATTAAACATATGAATATTGTTAAAAATACCCTGAGGATATGATCAATGGCGCATAATTTATTTTTATGGAGCATTATCTGAACATATTACCTCAGAAGATTATATATATAAAATAATGCTTTAGGATTTGATGTAGGTGTCCACCTCTAAAGCCTTATATGGTTGATTGTACCATTGAATGATTTAATTCTTATATATGGGCATGTTAATGGTAATGAGGTTTATTATGGTGCATGATACTTATAAAATAATCTTATTTATTAGGTAACTATAACTTATCACTCAGATTAAGATGTTCACATATTCTAATTATTTCTCTTTCCCCTTATAATTTCCAATGGATTACTAGGTAGTCTTACATGTATCAACTTGGTTGGGGAATTGATATATGGGGAATAAAGGAAAGTTTCTGCTTTGTTTTATTAGTCAATTTGTTATTTTAAAGATGATTGGTGTTGTTGAATTTAGAAAATGCCTTCCTCTATAACAATAAGGTAAGAAGGATGTGTTATATATATATGATCCCATCCCTAGAGAAGTCTACCTCCATTACAAAAAATATTAAGTAAAAACAAACGTACTAATTAATTATAAAATGTAAATTTTATTATTCTATTTTGACTGAATGAATTTAATTACTGGAAGACAAACCAATTTTGTGATATGATTAAAATCATTCAGTTTTGAAATGGGTATTTATAAAATAATTATTTTTCAATTGTTTTCTATTTTAATATAAGTATTATTTTGAAATTAAATCAGTGAATAATATAACTAATTACAAGATAATTAAATTTTTGTTTATTTAAAACAATATTATGTTCACGTGATGTGTGAAAAGGTATGTTTTTAATAATTTTTTTTAAATAATTTTCCTTATAGTCATTTTCTATGAATATTTGATATTTAATTTGATGAAAATAACTTCTTTTTTCTTTTCATAATATAAAAATTATTCTTGGGTGATTGTTTTTGGAATTTTTAATATAATATATTTTTTGGGTGAGTAATGATAAATACCTATTTTAGAAATACTATAAATTTTATTAAATTATTATGATACAAGAATGACATAAAAATTTATCAAACATTTTTATTGACTATATATATATTTAATAATTTATATTAATAATTAAATGTTTTAATTTTGAACTTATTAATCAATGTTTAAATTTTTTTAACTCTATGTATTGTTTTTATTTAAATAAAAACTATTTTTGGTTATTAACTTTTAATAACATTTTTAAAGGATCATTTTTTTATATTTGATTAAAATAAAATCTTTCCCATTTTCCTAAACATAATAAAATTAATTTTTCATGAATCAACACAATAAATGATTTTGGAACAAGGTTATATTAATTCATTTAAATGTCAATTTTATAGAACAAGTTTATCATAGATTTTTGGATTCTTATATTTAAAATAATTGTTAACATTTATAAAAATTGAATATTATTAAATGTAGAAAATACTTTTGATATGAATTCTCTAATTTTTTAATGTTTTGAATCTTAATATTTATTCAAGATTAATAGTAACCATGGAAAAGGTTTGTGTCCAGGGTAATTGTTAATAGGTTTAATGATTTGGTTAAACTAGAAGAAAAATATTAAAATATCTCTTAAACATGTATAAATAATTTTGGTTTAGTTTATTTATAATTTAAAACTTCATACCTTCTGATTTAATTTTTTTTGAATTTTCATTTGGAATAATTTTTTTTATATTAATGTTCTTAATTTTCATAATGGTTTCACTCCCGTAACTTATTAAAGGCCTCCTCATATCATGAAATATATAAACACAATAAATGCTACATTATATCTATCCAAATCCACCCAAATGTATTCCCCAAACCCTTATCCATGACGCAGAGGTTTTTGTCTCTCATAAGGATCCATCCAAGAGGGTATAAGGTTCAATCCAAATGAAGGTATCCAATGAAGATGCATAAGTCTTAACCAAATTCATTCAAGTATATTTATTCTTATACCTTGTTCAAATATAGTATAAAAATCATAATATAGTTAAATCAATATATTTTATATTTATTTGGAAAACTATTTTCAACCTCTTTTTCATCTAATGGGATATAAAAAGCACCATTCAGGTGTACATACAGACTACCTACTCCATGAAGTAATGAATTATGTTTTTCATCACAAAACCATATGACTATTTATAAATATGTAATTAATTAATAAAGAATATATTTTTTCCATAACTATTATCCTGTAAATATAACATATTATTTACCATATTACCCATCACTCAACTAAAAAAATGAAAATGTCACACATCTTCACTTGAATAATACTACCTCAATAAAGTGATATAATTCAAATTTCATCATATATTCTTATATTTGATCATAAGTATGAAGCTAAAGGATAAATATGATATTTATTACAAGATAAATATTATCAAATGACAAAACATAAATACTTGATTTCATTTTAATCCATTTGGAAAATGAAAACATCACCCATGCATACATGTTGACTACAACCTCCATGAATGAAATATCAAATTTTTCATAGAATCCTTACATTTATGGTATAGAAATTTTATTTAATATATGAATAATAAATATATTACATGATTTCCATTATTAATGTGGCGAAAGCATGACCAAGGGGCAAGGACTAGAACCATAATATTAAAACATACATAAGAAATAGAACAGTTCATACCCATATAATTGGGTATAAAAACAATCATAAGTAAAGATAAAAAAAGATATCCATAAAGTATATATAATAACATCAATATAAAATTTCATTTTATATATACTAATAATAAATATAATTTTTTTAAATAAGAGGTTGGAACTCGTCTAACCAAGCGGGAATTCAAGGTAGGTCTTTCCCATAAAAAACATCCTTATTTGACATACATTTTATAATTAAGAACCTATTTTTAATATATTGTATACATGATTAATATGTGAATTGATATATAATTATATAATTATTGATCATGGTAATTAAATAGCTATTTCAATTTCTATCTTTAACGATTTACCGATTCAATTCATATGAAAACCATAAGGGTTCTGGTTCTAAATTTCAATTCATTGAGAAAGTTTTATATTTCACACTATTTTTAATTTTAAATCAAGTAATTAATTCCCCAGGAACACATATTTACAAAATATTTGATGAATTTTTTTATACTTACATTACCATATAATGATCTCAATTTTTATATCCTTTTAATCAAAATTAGTTTTTAGGGTCAATATCTCAATATTACAAATAATCGAGATTATTTGTGCTTGAATTTATCATGGGGGTATTAAATTATCTTTCTATACTGAATAAATATTTTTTAGACTTTAAATTTCAATGTTTTATAATTTTTTTTTAATTTTCCCCTATTTTTACCCAAACCCATTGATAATGTTTTTATTAGAAAGTCCAACCACATTTCTTCATTTTGGTTGACACCCATTCTCTTCCATACACATATATTTTTTCATGAATGTTTTATTCTATAAATAAATATATTTTAAATGTATAATCATATTAAATTTTAATTTGAATTCAAATTTTTAAAAGGAGTATCTTCATAATTCATAGAACCTAGTATTTTTAACTCTATTTAATATAGTAAGAAAATACTATTTTTAAACATGTACAAATTTACTATAATTTTTCAATATTAACTCCATTAATAATTTATTAGTATTAATTCAAAAAGTGTCTATGGTTTTTGAAAGAAAATATTAATAAAATTATCTTTTCACATTTCCCTTATTAAATGTCACAAAAGGGGTATTAATTTATAAAATTCATTTAAAAGAGAATTAGTTTTATTTTTTTATTTTTTATCATCCATTCTATATTGTATACAAAGTAATATTTTATTAGAATACAATTTTTTAAATTATTTCACTGTTTTTTAAGAATATATGATTCCTTTTGAATTGAGTTTTGGAAGTGTTTTATATCTTCTCTTTTATGCCATTGTTATAAATATTTATTTATTATTTATGTAACGCGCTGACCCCAGTTACCCAGAGTCCATGAATTATTACATAACATTGGCATGATCATAAAAGATCACTTCTCGAAAGACCAATTAGTTTAGTATCCTTGGAAACACTAGATACATTCATAAAGTTTACATTACATCATAAAAAGAAAACTACAACAACAAAGTCTCTATAGTCCATATTGATATCCCCTCATACAATCCCTAAAGGTCATTCCTAAAATACTTGTTAATATCCTGGGAAAAATAAATCATAGAAAGGGGTGAGCTCAGATGCCCAGTAAAGATAACAATATAGCAGAAACGTTCATAAATAAGCATAAACATTTAAGGAAATGTATAACTAAAACAAAAGCCTTTTAAAATTGAACTTCAGTATAATATGGAAAAGATAAAATGAAATAAGTCCATTTACTTATTCACATGGATATTATACTAGTCTAATAATCACATTCAATATCAATAACCACTTTCATAATGATGGAATGCATAATTACAAACTATCATAACCACATAGTCAAGGCCTTCTCCCAAGACTACAAATAAGATTTTTTAAGGCCTTGTGAAAGACACTAGTTTGCCTCATTAGACCTACCGATGCATCAAGGAGCTATAGAGGGCTCCACCCATCACTTATTAAGTCCAATGCACTCCTCATATGAATAGGTTTAAACATAACAAAAACATTCGTATTAAAATTAGAATACAAAATGTCAATAATTTATCTATAAACCATGAATGGTATAAAAATAACACAACTATAGTCAAACATATCAAAAAACCTTCAATAAAATATTGATGTTTTGTATCATAATAAATCAACTTCAAATAATCTTAAAATCCATCAATGGATGTTGACATAAATGAAATAAAAAATATTTGAGAGAAATATCTCTTTTTTTAAAATCATTTAAAAGTCACATAATTTTAAAATAAAACATTTACTTTGAAAATATCCTTGTAAGATTTTTAGGGATGCTTCGAAAATTTTATAATTTCAGAAAATAGCCGCACCTGCCGTATATGTTTAAAAAGACATTCTTACCTTAATTCTGTTGAAAAGGATAAAAAGGATCTTGTTTGGAAAACGATAGGTGGATTTCTTTATAAACATCTTATAAAAATTCAAACAAGGGTATAAATGACATTAACCCATAGTTTGTAAAATAGAAAGAAGGATTTGAAATACTTTTTAAAGAAACATGGATGTGGATGATAAAGAGGTCCCAATAGATAATTACGTATAAACAACCTCGGATAATGAAGAGATTATGAAATAAACCCTTACCTTGTACTTTTCCTTGGGTGAGGGTAGGTTAACCTCCTGTATAATGGTGAAATAATTGTTATTAAATTTTACAATAATCATATACATTAATATGATATCATATATGATCTTTTAAAATTTATTTCTTAATACAATCTTAGTATTACCATAATTACATGTGTTAATGGGTTCGTTTTCCTTTATATTTGTTGTTATGTGAGCCATATTTGTTATGTATGGGATTTATATTATTCATATCCAGAATTGTATCATGTATCTAAAAATTATTTTTAATCATGAAATGAAATTTATTCTTGAATGGATACGATGGGGAATGAATATCACCGCGTTCAGGGAGACAGTAATCTATACGTACACACAAGTGAAAATATCATTCTTTTGATATTAAAATAATATATAAATGGATGGTATATCATATATACAGAATAATTATCATTTTATTTTTTTTATTTACATGAAATATACATCATTATCATAACCATCCAAATAATAATGTTTTGAATGAAAATTACACCACGACATGGAGATGGTAAGCCTTACGTATGCACGTATGGTGACATGTCATTACAAGGATGGATAGAATATTGAATATGGTTGTACCACATTTATAATAACATCCCAGTATATAGAAGATACTAGAGTTATTATTTTAGAATGGAAATAACAAATAAAGAAGAAGTTGAATAAGAAAGGAACTTGAAAGAGGGTGGTGAAAACATTAACTCTTCTTCCGGTTCTTCCTTTTGATTTGATCAAAAGGGATCCATAGTTTGGCTTTGTGATCAAACTAAGGAATATAGGTTCTACTTAGGGAAGTTGATAGAATATTTGGGTAGGGTCTGGCCGAGTGAAAAGGCTTGAAGGTGTGAATTAGAGGGATGGAGGAGTGACCTTTTTTAATAGGGGTGATGGGCACCTTTGGAAAAGCTAGAAATATTATTTTATAATAAATTCATATTCAGTTTTTAAAGTGTCCAAAGTAGATTATTTAAATGTTAAGATGACTATGGGTTGATATCCTATCAACCAATAGATTTTAGATAGGTTTGGGTCACTATATTGACCTTATCATTTATATTTAACTCTTAGTTAAATAGTTTGACATTTACCATGTGTCTTTGTATTTTTATATTATATTGTTAATAAGCATACTATATACCTCCAAGGGACCCTGAAGTGGTCCATTAATGATAAAAATATCATTATATGAGTCCGCTGTCCATACCTTAGATTTTTAGGAATAAAATATCAATTAATAATATAATATTTGTTTTAGAAACTCTTTTATGTCAATTTTGACACTATTGGATATTTTATTTTTGATAATTTTATAAAAGCATTATTACTTAGAAAACAATTTATATAACAAATCCTAATATGTCATATTAACCTAGAAAATTATTTTAATTCATAAAAAGGCTAAAATTACATTTATTTTGATATTTATATTATAAATTATTTTAATATGTCGTTAATTAGGTAATTACTGCATCACTATTGTGTCATAAATAAATTAAATTATCTAATGTCTAAAAATTATAAATAAAATACATTTATTTAGGAAATCTTTTTTATCTTTCTAATTAATATTTATAATCGAATTTATCTTATGTATAACCCTATATTAAAAATCTTTTAGTTATTAAACTTTGATTTTAACTCTTTTAACTCTTATTTGAATTAAGTAATAATAAATGTCCTAATCTAATCCAAGTAGACTAAAATGATAATATTATTTTTATAAGGTTGTTTTTGGTTGATATAAACTTGTACAGTAGAATTAGGACATGTTTTAGGATAATATTATTATCATTTTTACCCTTAATTACCCTATTTACTTTTAACCGTGGTAAATAAAAGTAAAAAGTTACTATTCATCAGAAATTATTTTTATCTTATTAAACCACATTTTACTCCTTGATATTAAATGCGTCTCTCGGATTTTCAAAATTCCACTCACAAAATTGGTAAAATTATGTTTTATGTGAATTTTCAAATTCTCCTAGGAGGTGGGTAAAAGATGGTGAAAAGTCCAATAAAATTTTTATATAGCTAAAATTATTCCTAACTAACTCCAATGAATTACATTGAACATATATAGGTATTATTTATCCAGTTTGACCTTAATTAAATTTAAATAAAATAAATAATTATTTAAATAAAAATTCTGTTTTAAACTATAACTTAGTTTTTTTCAATATTCATGAAAAATGGAATTTTTTCAGAAAAATACCAAAAATTCATCCTAAGCTAATTTTGATATTAAAAAATCAAAAATGAAGTCCATTTTGAAAGATAAAATTTATAAAATTTGAAAAAGTGGGTATTACTATTCATAACACCTAGTTTGATTAGTTTTGGTGTGTGTTAGAACTCGAAGTTGCATACAACACACGCTATTGAATTATTCAAAGAGAAGCGTACTGTGGATGATTGGGGTGTTACATTCTCCCCACCTTCAAATAATTTCATCCTAGAAATTTTTAGAATAATAATTCATAAAAATACTCGGGTGATTCTTCATTATAAGTTTCTCGGGTTCCCACATTGCCTCTTCAATTTTATGGGTTATCCATAGAACTTTTACAGGACGAGCCATCCGGTTTCTCAGCAATTTTTCTCTTGTATCAAGAATCCTGGTGGGCACTTGCCAATAAGGCAGATTGGGTTCCAGTTCTGGTTCCTCTTACGTGAGTACATGAATTGGGTCAGGCATGTATTTTCTCAACAGTGATATGTTGAACACATCGTGAACTTTAGAGTGGCTTGGCGGCATTGCCAAATGGTACACTAAAACCCCAATTCGTTCTAGAATTTCAAAATGTCCGATGTACTTGAGACTCAATTTACCCTTCTTACCGAAACCTATAACTCCCTTCCACGGAGATACCTTCAAGAAAACATGATCTCCTACCTGAAATTCCAAATCCTTCCTTCGGTTATCGGTATAGCTCTTCTTCATACTTTTAGCTGCTTTGATGTGGTTTTGGATTAACTTTACATTTTCCATCGTTTCCTCCACCAGTTCTAAGCCTACAAGTATTCTTTCACCAACATCATCCCAAAAGGTCGTTGTGAGAAATCTCTTTCTGTATAATGCTTCATATTGTGCCATCTGAATACTGGAATGTAAGCTATTGTTATAGGAAAATTCTAACAGAGGTAAATATTGATCCCACATACCCTGAAAGTCATGTGAGAAAGATCTCAACATTTATTCTAAGGTTTTAATAGTCCGTTTTGATTGTACATCTGTTTGATGGTGGTTGGTAGTTCTCAAACGAAGATCAGTATCCAAGGCCTTCTGATGATCTTTCAGAATATTGAAGTAAAATGGGGATCACGATCAGAATCAATTGATAGGGGTACTCCATGAAGCCTCACAACTTCATTAATATATAGCCTTGCTAGACGTTCAAGTGGTAAATCTTCCCTTATAGAAAGAAAATGTGCTAACTTGGTTTGATGATCAATAATGACCCATATTGCATCATTACTTCAAGGAGTCATTGGTAGTCCCATGAAAAGGTCCATCGTGATATTATCTCATTTCCATTCTGGTATGGGAAGAGGTTTCATGACTCCTCCAGGCAGTTTCCTTCAAGATTTCACTTGTTGACAAACCAAACATCTTGAGACAAAATCAGCAATCTCCCTCTTCATGTTTTCCCACCAAAAATGTTCCTTCAAATCCCTATACATTTTGGTGCTCCCTGGGTGTATAGATAAACTGGAACTATGGGAATCATCCATCAATTCCCTATATAGATCAGGTATATTGGGAACACAAAGTCTCTTCCCAAATTTCAAAATTCAATATTCATACATAAAGTCACTCAATCTACCATCATTGACAGCTTTAATCCTATTTTTAAACTCTTCATCATTGTTCTGGGAACTCTTTATCCTTTCTAGTAAATATAGTTTAGCAACTATTTGGAAAAGCATTGATGTTTCCCCTTCCAGGGTTATTCCCATATCCAACTTTACTTGATCTATGAAAATAGGATCCCTCTCAACACTCATCTTGTTCAAATCTCCATTATCCTTTCTACTCAAAACATATTCCACCATATTTAACTTCCCCGGGTGGTAGTGTATCGTGCAATAGTAATCCTTGAGTAGTTCGAGCCATCACCTTTGCCTCATGTTGATTTATTTTTTGTGAGAAAATATACTTCAAAATCATTTGATCGATATATATATCACATTTTTTACCATAGAGATAACGTCTCCATATCTTCAAAGAAAACATCTCAGCTGCTAGCTCGAGATCACGAGTATAATAGTTTTTCTCATGAACTTTTAGCTGTCGTGATGCAAAGGCAGTAACTCTATCATTCTTCATAAGGACACAACCAAGTCAGTTCTTTGATGCATCACTATAAATAACGAACCCATCATTCCATGATGGTAGAGTCAATATAGGGGCATTGACTAATCTTCTATTCAGTTCTTCAAAACATTCTACACACTTTTTTTTCAAAACAAATTTAATCTCTTTATGTGTGAGCTTCATTAATGGGTTAGCCAATCGGGCAAAATTTTGGACGAAACGTTGATAATAACCTGTTAAACCAATAAAACTGCATACCTCAGTTATACTCATTGGTGTTGGCCATTCATGGATTTCCTTGGTCTAAGAAGGATCAAAATATATTAAATATTTGGAGAAAATATGGCCATGAAAAGAAATCTCTTGAAGATAGAATTTACACTTGCTAAACATCCCATATAATTCATGTCTTCTAAGAGTCTTCGATATAATGCGCAAGTGATTTTCATCATCTTTTTATCTTTTGGAATATAACAAGATATAATCAATAAATACCACCACAAAATCATCGAAATATTCCTTGAAAACTCTATTCATTAGATCCATGAATACAGATGGTGGATTAGTCAATCCAAAAGGCATTACTGTAAACTCGTAATGCTCGTACGTCGTTCGAAATGCTGTCTTCGGAATGTCTTCCATCTTCACAGACAACTGATGTTATCCAGATTGAAGTTCAATCTTCAAAAAGTATTGAGATCCATGCAGTTGGTCAAATAAAACATCAATACGAGGTAGGGGATACTTGTTCTTTATTGTTATAGAATTGATTTCCATGTAGTCGATACATAACCTCATAGATCCATCATTCTTATTAACAAAAAGGGAAAGGGCACCCCATCGAGTAAAACTAGGGAGAATAAATCCCTTTATTACTCAATTCCTCTAGTTGTTTCTTTAGTTTAACTAATTCCACAGTGGCCATTCTATAAGGGGTCTTTGATATAGATCTTGAACTAGGAATTAAATCAATGGAAAACTCAATTTCTCATTCTGAAGGATGTCTAGGTAAATCTTCCGGAAACACATCAACATATTCTTTTATAATAGGCACGTCCTCTATTTAAACATTCCATTCCTTACCCATAGTTATTTAATTCTATTCCTCCCCAATAATTGAATTTAGTTGAGCTACTGGGGGTGGATCTAGGTAAGAATCATGTGGTAACGATTCTGCTCTAAAGATAAGGTGTTCATTATCATCATCATCAAAAATCATAACCTCCTTATTCTTACAATAAATTTTCGCATCATGGTCCGAAAGCCTATCCATACTGAAGATTATATCAAATTCAATAATGGGTATGACGATGAGATCAACAGATAAAGATCATTTATATGCCCTAATGGTTACAGATCCACATAACTTTGTTACAATGATACTTCTATTAATATTTTTAAATGAAAACTCCCTTGGTAAATAAAATTGGAAATATCTAATTTTCTTAGAAAACTAAGATGATATGAAACAATGAGATGATCCAGAATAAAATAAATCATTGACTAAACTTTAAGAAACCATTAAATTACCTGCCACCACATCTTTTGGAGCTTCTACATCAGCAATAGTGATAATATAATCTTGGCCTTGATCCCTTGACCTTTTCTTAGGTAAGTTATCATGAATCTTAGGATATTCATTTGAATAATGTCCAATCTCCCTGTAGTTGTAGCATTGAACATTGGTAGCTTCTTTCTACCCCTTTCAATCATGAGCATGGTGGCCTTTTTCACCACACTTGTAACAGACTCCCATTCCTTTCAAGCAAGTACCAGGGTGTTTCTTCCCACATTTACTACAGGATGGATAATCAAATTTTCCCTTATTCCCTTTATTTCCATTTCCATAGTGATCAGTACATATATTCTTCTATTGCTTTGATTTAAAGTCGTAAGACTTAGAGAATTCTTTTTCTGTCTTGATAGCACATGAGACAATATCTTCGTACGACGATAAAGATTGTGACACTAATGCTCAATGAAGAAATGGTTTTAACCCATCAATGAAACTTTCAATATTAATTCATGGGTTATGTATATAATCTCCAACATACCTTTATATCCTTATAAAGATATCCACATACTTTGTGACATTCTCATCCTCCTTTTATCTCAGACTCAAAAATTTCCTTTCCATATCTGCTCGATGTTCACGAGGAAAGTATTTTTCTATGAAATCTCTTTGAACTCTCTATATTACATATTTGATAATCCATCATATTCCTTTGTGTTTTTTATAAATGACCACCATTGATCAGCATATTCAATGAGGTGATAAAATGCCATGATAAATTTTTCCCTTTCAGTACTCCCCAAAGACTAAAATATTTTTTCTAGGGAACTTATCCATTTCTCTGCTACAAATGGATTTGTACTCCCATAGAAAGTTGCTGGTTTTTGCCTCATGAAGCGATCTAACATTGATCCTTCATGCTGCAGATCAGGGTGCTCCATACGGGTAAGGTTATTATTCATAACCAGAGTGATTTGTCCCAATATGGTGATTAGCTAATCAGCATGAGTTGCATCACCAACTGCACTATAATTATCTTGATCATGGGGGAAATACCTACATGGAGTGTGTGAATTAATACGGTTTCCATTTCTTCCACTAGGAACCATTTCTAAACAATGGCATACACTAGATTAGTTTATGAATCGTAATACATAAATCCAAAATTGTAAAACAATTAACATAAATTGAACAGTTTATGAATATAATCCATAATCATAAAAAAAATTTCTTTGAGGAAGTATATACTCATAAACCCTTCATAATGGTTTTAAAAGAAAATTATAATTATCCTAAGAATATCCCCCAGGAGTGTCGTAATCTAGAGTGCACCAAGGCCTGTTTTCGTGCACCAGTTCCCGTTCGAGTCCAGCTCAAAGCGGTGTTTGGGGTTTTAACCCTAGGTACATCTGTACCAGAGCCACCTCTACTTGAACGTATCCAGACAGAGATGTACTGCTCCGAAAAATCACAAAATCACTAAAATACCAAAATTCTAGGATGTTCTTCTATACTAATCTTCAAATTCCATCTTAGGACTATATGCTTTAATCAGAGTTTATCAAAATTTTGTTTCCAAGGTTTGTACTAAACTTACTCTAATACCAACTGTAATGCCCCGACCATATTTACCCAGAGTCGGTGCATTATTACATAACATTGGAATGATCATAAAATATCAAGTCTCGAAATACTGATTAGTTTAGTGGCCTTGGAATTACTAGATACATTCATAAAGTTTAAATTACATAATAAAATGAAAACTACAACAACATAGTCTCCATAGTCCACACACATTTCCCCTCATACTATCCCTACAGGTCATTCATAAAATATTTCTTCACATCCTGGAAAAAATAAAACATAGAAAGGGGTGAGCTCAGATGCCCAGTAAGGAAAACAATATAGCGGAAACTTTCATAAATAAGCATAAACATTTAAGGCAATGAATAACTAAATCAAAAGCCTTTTAAACTTGAACTTCATCATAATATGGAAACGATAAAATGAAATAAATCCATTTACATATTCACATGCATATTCTACTAGTCTAATAATCATATGCAATACCAATAACCACTTTTATAATGATAGAATGCATAATTCCAGACTATCATAACCATATAGACAAGTCCTTATGCCGGGACTACAAATAAGATTTTTTCAAGGCCTTGTGCCAAGACACTAGTTTGTCTAATGAGACCTACTTATGCAACAAGGAGATATAGCGGGCTCCACCCGTTACTTATTAAGGCCAATGCATTCCTCATATGAACAGGTTTAAACATAACATAAATATTCATATTAAAAATAGCATACAAAATCTCAATACCTTTCCATAAACCATGAATGGTATAAAAATAACACATCCATAGCTAAACATATCAAAAAACCTTCAATACAATACGGATGTTTTGTATCATAATAAATCAACTTCAAATAAGCTTAAAATCCATCAATGGATGTTGACATAGATGAAATCAAAACTATCTGAGAGAAATATCTCTTTTTTAAATAATTTAAAAGTCACATAATTGTAAAATACAACATTTACTTTCAAAATATCTTCATAAGATTATAAAGTAATCTTTGAAGATTTTATAATGTTGGAAAATAGCTGCACCCGCTGTATATGTTAAAAACGACATTCTTACCTTAATTCTGTTGAAAAGGATAAAAAGAACCTTGTTTAGAAAACTATAGAAATATTCCTTTATAAACTTCTTATGAAAAGTCAAAAAAGGGTATAAATGACTTTAAAGCATAGTCTATAAAATAGTAATAATGATTTGAAATTCATTTTTAAGAAACATGGATGCGAATGATAATGAGGTCCGATTTGATAATTACGTATAAACAACATCAGATAATGAAGTGATTGTGAAATAAACCCTTACCTTCTACTTTTCCTTGGTTGAGGGTAGTTTGAACTCTTTTATAATGGGGAAATAATTGTTATTAAATTATACAAGAATCATATACATTAATATGATATCATATATGATCTTTTAAAATTTATTTGTTAATAATATCTTAGTATTATCATCATTTCATGTGTTAATGGATTCGTTTTCCTTTATATTATTTGTTATATGAGCCATATTTTTTATGGATGGGATATATATTATTTATATCTAGAATGATATCATGTCTCTAAAAATTATTTTTAATCATCAAATTAAATTTATTCTTGAATGGATACGATTTGGATTGAATCTCATCGCGTTTGTGGAGACCGTAATCCGTACGTACGGACGAGCGACAATATCATTCTTTTGATATTAAAATAATATATAATTGGATGGTATATCATATATACAGAATCATTATCATGTTATATTTATTATTTACATGAATTAAACATCATTATCATAGCCATCTATATAATAATGTTTTGAATAACAATTACACCACGACGTGGAGACGGTAGGCCGTACGTACACATGTATGATGACATGTCATTCAGAGGATGGAGAGAATACTGAATAAGGCTATACCATAATTATAATAACATCATATTATATATAATAAAATGGAGTTATAATTTTATAATTGAAATAACAAAGAAAGAAGATGTTGAAGAAGAATGGAACTTGAAAGATGGTGGTGATAACATTACATCTTCTTTGGGTTTTTCCTTTCAATTTCAACAAAAGGGATCCTTAGGATGACATTCTGATCAAACTAAGGCCTCTAGGTTGAATTTAGGGAAGTTGAGAGAATATTTTTTCTGGGGTTGGCTGAGCCAAAAGGCTTTGAATGTGTGAATTAGAGGAAAGGGGGAGTTCCCTTTTATAAGAGGGGTGAGGGGCACCTTTGGAAAAGCTAGAAATATTATTTTATAACAAATTCATATTCAGTTTATAATGGCTCAAAAGTGGATTATTTAAAGGTTAATGTGGGGAGGGGTCGAAATCCTTTTAGCCAATATATTTTAGAAAGGTTTGGTCTCTATATTAACCTTATCATTTATATTTAACTCTTCGTTAAATAGTTGACATTTACCATGTGTCTTTGTATTTTTATGTTATATAGTAAATAAACTTACTATATACCTCCAAACGACCTCAAAGTGGTCAATTAATGATACAAATATCATTATATGAGTCCTTTGGCGGATCCTTAGATTTTTAGGAATAAAATATCAATTAATAATAGAATATTTGTTTAAAAAACTCTTTTAGGTCAATTTTTACAGTATTTTCTATTTTGTTTTTGATAATTTTATAACAGAATTATTACTTCAAAAAAATTTATATAACCAATAAATATATGTCATATTAACTTATGAAATTATTTTAATTCATAAAAATTCTCAGATTACATTTATTTTGATATTTATAATATCAATTATTTTAATATTTCATTAATAAGGTAAATACTGTATCACCATTGTGTCACAAATAAATTAAATTATTTAACATCTAAAAATTATAAATAAAATACCATTATGTAGGAAATATTTTTATATGTCTAATGAATATTTATAATTGAATTTATCCTATGTATAACCCTATATTAAAAATGTTTTAGTTTTTAAACATTGATGTTAACTCTTTTAACTCTTATTTTAATTAAATAATAATAAATGTCCTAATCTAATCCATGTGGAACAAAATGATAATATTTTATTCGTAAGGTTGTTTTTGGTCGAGGTAAACTTGTCCAATATAAGTAGGACACGTGTTATGGTATGATTATTATCATATTTACCCTTAATTACGCTATTTACTTTTAACCGTGGTAAATAAAAATAAAAAGTTACTATTCTAAAAATATTATTTTTATCTTATTGTAAAAAATTTTACTCCTTTAAATTAACCATGTCTCTAGGATTTTCGAAATTCCACTCACAGAAGTGGTAAAATTATGTTTTTTGTGAATTCCCAAATTCTCATAGGAGATGGGTAAAAGGCGGTGAGAAGTTCAATAGAATTTTTATATATCTTAAATTATTCTAAACTAACTCCAATGAATTACATTGAAATTATATAGGTATTATGTATCTATTTTGACCTTAATTAAATTTAAATAAAATATATAAATTATTTAAATAAAAATTTTGTTTTAAGCTATAACTTATTGTTTTTTCACTATTCATAAAAAATGGAATGTTTTCAGAAAAATACCAAAAATTTACCCTAAGTTAATTTTGATATTCCGAATCCAAAAATGAAGTCCATTTTTAAAGATAAAATTTATAAAATTTCAATAATTGGGTACTACTATTCATTATGGCTAGATTGATTGGTTGTGGTCCGTGTTAGAACTCGAAGTTGCGTATAACACGCGCTTCTATATTATTCAAAGAGAAGTGTACCATGGAAGCTTGGGGTGTTACAATTTAGGCTTCACTTATATTTTACTCTATAATGTTAAAAAATTTATTACATAAAACAAAATATTTCTAATATATTTATGATTTTTTATAATTCATTTTTGATATATCATTGATACATCATTTTATTCAAAATGATTATTCATACTTAATATTTTTTATTTATTACTACACTTCCATTATTTTAAATTATTTTTTAATTATTCATGTACAGATTCTTTATTATGTTTTTTATGGATTTATACATCATTCATAAACTTATAAAAGGTAAATAACTTATTTTTCATAAAAAAATGCGGGGATGTTTTCCATGAATGGTAAATAATTTATTAACTTGGTAATTTTTTTTTCAACCCACATAATTATAAGTTTTATATTGTTGATTATTGTTAATGAAATATTTATGTTATAATATATTGTTCATTAAATACATGATGAATGAATTGGAAATATGCTAGAGAAATGTGGGGCCAATAATTATATAGACCCTTGATGCATCAATAATTCTAATGAGATAGTCATTTTGGCATGCCTTTTGAATTATTTGTGTATATTATATCTTAGAATCAAAATTATTGAAAGAGTCTTTCTTGTGTCCTTGTAAGATGAAATAATATGTTTTCAATTATGTTCCCATCATTAAGAAATCAGCTATTATTCCATGTGATTAATACATTGTTATCATCCATGGATAAATTTATCGATTAAATGGCATATGTATTGATAATTCAATATTCCCTACTATTTTTGTCATATGTATACATTATAGATTCCACCGTATAATTTCCCGTATTGATATTTTTAGGTCAATATTTTTAATGCTTCAATTATTTTGTTCAATAATATTAGTAACACATTAAATATATCTATAAGGGTATCATTTATGGAGGATTTTTCAAGAAATGTTTAAGGATCATTATAGAATATGAAATTATAGTTTTAATGTGAACACTATTAATTTAATGGGAAAGTCACGAGTCTACTTATGTGTATTTTTCCCATAATCATCTCAATCCTTAAACCATAATGGTTTAAAGGAATATAAGTGAATCAATAAGGTCTTTGACATTGTAATTATGGAATTTTAAAATTAGGATACCTGATTTGGTATCAACTCCAACATATTCAAATTATGATTTTAACACTATATATGAGAAAATAGGTTTGGGATATACCAATGGTAACCAAGTAAGTTATAAACAACATTAAAGATTATAAAGAAATCAATTATGGACTATTTAAAGTTATATGATTAAGGTTGAATAAATTTTAAATGATATGTAACCATTTTGAAGTCTTATGTGACTAGATTTTAAAGGGATTAAAGATATTTTGGAGGAAATTTATTAGAACACAATGTTAATGTAAATATAAACATTGGGTTTATTATTTTATTTAGTGTTTTGGTAATTAAGGGGGGTTTTTTGGAGACAATTTGATCATATAGAATAACATTTTTTTAAAAAGTGAATTTATGTCAATGTAATTATTCTTATTTGAGGAGATATTAGGTTATAATATTCTTGGAAATGTTTTGGTATCATTTAATAATAATGTATAATTTTATTATAATGACATTTAGTTGATATTTTCTGTAATTAATGATTAAAAAATATTTTTGATAGTATTTAAGTGGATGATATTATTAGAGGAATAAATATTGGGTGATATTTTTTTAAGCATATGTAATTTTTATGTTTTTTTATTTCTTCATGAGTCTGTTTATGTTGGGAAATGATTAGTATGTTTTTATAATATATTACTTAGGTATATACTTTTTTTGTATTAGACAACGTCTGATTATTTTGGTATAGAAAAATATTATGTTGATTTTGGGATATTTTATGATGACATATTTTTTATTTTTGGGTTTTAATTTTTTTGAGAATATTTTGAGAAGTTTTAACGTATTTATTTTATTGAATAAATTAATTTAATATTTGGGTGTAATTATTGATGTTTTTGTGATTAATTTATTAAAAACTCAAAATAATGACAAAAAATATTACATTATATGTTGACATGTGATAAACATTTAGATGTTGGTAAATGTGTAGAGGCGAGAGGAATAACATGTCAATTATTTTGTGGACATTGTGATATGTCAAAATTTAATCATAGTGATCAGACCAATAAAATTCATCCTAGTTATTTATATGATATTATGGAGAGGTAGAATATCACTAAATACACAGTAGAAGAAAAAAAATATTCTTATGTTATGTAAATAAAGCAAGTAAGTATATTTTATATTTTTATCAATCTTGATAATAAAATAATTTCCCCACTCTTTAATGAGGAATACCTATATACAGTCTGTTATGTGCAATGTATCACTCAACAATCAAATATTATTTTTTCAAAATCATTTAGAATTTGATCGTTATAATGATATATTCATAGTTTAAAAAATATTCAATTAAGAATAATAGTTTACATAGTTGTGACTTAGAATTTAATTCTCATGATAAAATATATATGATATTTTATTACCATGTAATGATGAATTTTTTTTTTGTGAGAAAAAAATTATAATTTCAACCCTATAATTTATTTAATAGGGGAGAATGTAACACCCTATGATTTAAATATTTAATTCTCAATTAAATAATACTATGTATGATAGCTTATGTAATAGATAACACTAAAAATGAAGTATTTTAATATTACAATATACATTTAGAAAATTAATATATATTAATAAATTATTAGTATAAAATTTTCTTATTTTGTTTGGATTAAATAAATTTAATAACTATATAATTAATAATCAATGTTATATGATCAAAAACCATCAATGTTAAAATAGGTTTATTTAAAATAATTATCTTCTATTTTTAGGGTATTTTAATATGTAGACCATTTTAATGTATTTTAATCTATCAAATAATAAATTTAAAAACAATTATTTATAAAATTATATGAAATATTATTTTGATTACTTGAGGTTTAAACATGTCATATTTAAAAAATTTATTTTTCTTTATAATTATAAATTAATTTTAAAATATAAATTTTAAATTTTGATAAATTATGTTTTGAGAAAATAAATAATTTTTTATGTTTTTAATTTAAAATAATTATGGTTCAATAATTTTAGATTTTTTTAATGATAATTGATTATTGGCTGAAGTGAAAAATATTAATTAAATAAATACCGTCACTTTAATGAATTTATCACAACACTAGAATAAATTTATTGTTTATGAAACAAATTTGGACCAAATATATACTTAATTTGTTATCTAATAAATTTAAAAAAATAATTTTGAGGTTAAAAATATATTTTGGAAATTTGAAAAAATTTATGTAAATTTTTTATTCAGATAAAAACCATTTTGGTTCTCCTTTTTAATAAAAATTTGACAATGTTCTTTTCTATTTAGGTTTGTTTTAAAATTAAAATATATTTAACTTGTATATGAATAATCCAATTAATTATATTCCAATAACATACTACATTATTTTGGATGAAAATATATTTTCTTCTTAAATTACAACTTTTTAATAACATATTTTCCTTGCAATTTAAAAATTATATAAACAGTTATTCTTACCACCTATAATAATTTAATCACTGAAAATACTTTGAATATTTTTGTTTATAATTTTTCATTTTTAATGAGTTCAATTTCATTATCATTAACAATTAACAGTTAAAATAGTAAAATATTGTCGTCACAGTAAAAATAAAAAGGGATAACAAAGGGGTTAAACTAAGAGATATGGATATAAGTTTCTCCAAAACTTATATAAATTTTATTTTTTATGAGTATATAGAAAAGAAATTATTAATATTTCAAATTTTATTAAATTGGATCCAATATCCCCCTGAAATAAATTTTTTATATTTTAATGTTCTTAATATTTAGAAAGGTTTCATACTTAACAATTGTAAATAGATGCCTTCTCTCATTAGTTATACACAAATTAAATGATACCTTATATGTTAAAACATCCCCCCAAAATTGATTTAGAGAACCTCAATAAATAGCCTAGAGGTTCTGGTCATCCAGAAAAACAAATACAAGAATACTTATTGTGCGATCCAATGGAAGAAATCTTTGGATAATGCATAAGATATAACCTAATACATTCAATTTTATTTATCCTTGTAACACTAGAAAATATATTTTAATGATAATAATATCATTGAATAATTATAATTACTGTATTAAAATTCATTAATGTTTACAGGAAAAAAAATTTCTTCCTCATTTCCATTTAATGGGAAATTCAAATATGAACTATGCATAGGTGCATACTACTATCTAGATGAAGCGATCTATTTCATTTTTCATCCCCACTTCAAATGTATATTTTTAATTATAGAGTTAATGAATAAAAATATATCATATTTAATAAATTATTATTATTTTTAATGATAATATTTTATCTTGTTTAATTTCCTCCCTTCCATTGGAAAATGGAAATACCGCTTTTGGGTAAGTGTGGAATATGACCTTCACAACGAAATGTAAGTCATTTTTAATCACTTCATTATATGGATTTTTTTAATATTGATTTAAATAATAAATATGACATTTATTCTATTATTATAGTTTTTAAGGATATTAAATTTTCTACTCGGTTTTATTTTTCAAGCATTTGAGAAATTCAAACGCGGCTCATGAGTATATATAGACTACCGACTCCAGGATTGAAATTTCTCATTTTTCATAAGTACCTTATGTGGATTTTTATAAAATGAATTTAATATATAAATATGATATATTTAATTTGGTTTAAATTATGTAGTACAAGAAATAGTGAACATGGTGAAAGGGATGGAACTTCTAGATCCAAACATGCATGAGAAAGACAAGGGTTAACACATAAATAATTGATTTTAACAAATAATTATTATGAAATAGGTAGAAATAATTGATTAATAAATGATATTATAAATTATAGATATTAATAATAATCTAATATACATTAATAATAAATAAAATTTTACTATATATAAAGGTGAAACATGTTTGAAAAATCAGGAATCCATGGTAAGTGTTTCTTGTCTCAAACTTCCATCTATGGGACATGTTTTTAATATCACACATATTTCCATTATAAGGATTAAATGATTAATATTACCAATATCAGACCATGAATAATTATTTTTTTAGGGTAGTTAAAGTTCCATTTCATTTTCTATACATTAAAATGGTTTGATTCCATTGATTATAAATCCATAAGGGTTCTTGGCCTCCGTTTGAATTACATTAGAGATGTTAAAAATTGTAAACCAAGATTTATTTTATATTGTGTACTTAAAAATATTGTAATAAATATTTTAATAATATATTTTTAATTATTTAAATGTAATAAAATAAATATATATATAATGTTAATACTTTTTATTTCTATTGATTTGAATGTTACCCCAACCATAAGGGTTTATTTTTAAATATCACTTTTTACAAGAGATTATTTATTCTTGAGTCTCGAATGGGATAATTAAATTACAATTATTTTCTAGAACTATATATTTCAATATCATATTGTTTTTCAAGGGGTTTAAACTTATTACATACATTTCCCCTTATTGGGTACTCAAATGCATCAAAATGTTGTTTATGAGAAAATAAAGCCTTACTAATCATTTTAGAGATGGAAAAATTCTCTTTCATGTCCATATTAATTATTAAAATTTATGAATATTGTTTTTAATATGTCAAAGTATTATTATGGTAAAATTATTTTAAATTTTAATTTTTAGTGAAATTGGTTTAATGAAATATGTTTATGATTTTCTACGAAAATTCATTTTTAACTATTTACAAAAGTGTGCAATGAATGTTTTTTTAATAATTTTTCATGTGGGTAATAGTTCTAAATATTATTCATTTAATATATCACATTAAATTTTGATATGTTTTTTCAACTAAAAGACCACTCCCTTTTTCCATTGAATTTTTCCATTTTTCAACATTATCGAAAAAATGAGATATTATTTTGTCAAAAGGTTCGAAGAAAATATTTCATTTTATTTATGTATATTGTTTTTGAAAAATCTAAATTTTATTAAATTTACATATTTAAATTTAAATAATAAATTTTTTAATTATTTTTGATATAATCTTTTTAAATTCTTTTTGAATCCTTTCAAGAATATTTTTGATGAGTTTTAAAAAATCATATTTAGTACAATGTTATTATATTTTTAGGGAAATTATTTTTCCAAATTTACATCCACATTCTTCTAAAACACATAAGATAATATTATTTCATAATATCCATCATTTATGATAAATATATATTGTTGTTTCCTCCATTATTAATTAATGTATTATACAATATTTTGTTTACAGGGGTTTGTTCTCACTTCATTGTGATTATGTTATTTTTCACATTAATTCACCCTTTTGAATTTATTTTTGTACTAAAAGTCTATATTCAATATCATTATAAATATATTTAATTTTCTATGAACCATTGTTTTGTATAGTGTAATAATTATTTTTTTCAGGAACCATAATATGCTTTTTACGAATAAAGATTGATCATTATCTAACAGTGGAAAATATTGACAATTATTGTACTTTTTAGTTTTATATGGATGATTATCTATAGAAAATTAAAGGTAAAAATATTTTGGGGAAATATTAACATTCAATATTACATTATTCAATAAAAAATTTTGTGATTCTTAAGTCACATTAACCAGATATTGTATTTATAATTCATTATATGAGGAATGTATTGGAAATATATTTTCAACAATTGCATCCCATAATTATATATCCCCTTGATGAATTAATATTTATTATGATAAAATCATTCTGGTATGACAATAGTATTATTTTTTAATTTATTAAATTGAAAACCAAATTATTGAAAGATTTTGGGTCAAGCCCTTAATAGTAGAATTTAAATTTCAATAATTATGCATTAAATCCTTGAGAAGTAATTTATTATTCCATATGATGATGACATTGATATCATCCTCGACTTTTTTAAAAGAAACAAAATATGTCTAAATTATTTACTCTATTAATTATTCATTCTTTTTTCATAATAGATTCCTATGCAAACTTTACCCAAATGATCATTTGAAGTCACAATTTCTTATGTTATTGTTTTCCCTAGTTAAAATGAAGTGCAATTCATATGATATATCACTAATAGAAACCAATGTGGAATTTTTTTTTGACAATTTTGATGGATTAATTTTTTATTTGAAATTGTATGTGTAATGAGAAAATTTTCCATTTAATTGGAATGAGATAAGTATTTTTAAGTTGATGTTTTTTAAATCCTAAAAATATATAAACTGAAAAAGGAAATTGGTATGTAAATGACTCAATATTATCATTGACATTATAATTATGAATGACCAAAATTGGGTTACATGAGTTTGTATTATACAAAAAATTTAAATACTATGTTTTTAACACTTGATCCAAGAGTGAAGGTCAAGTATAATACATTGGAAGGGTCACGGAATTATAATGAATGTTGTACCATGAAATAGAATTAGTGTGTATTGATTTTGTAAGAAGATAAATTTCATTGAATAATGGTGACCATGCTGGGTGCCAGGAGCATATTTTGTGAGGAGGGGTTTATTTCAGCATGATATAGAGGGACATGAAACAATATAGAACTTGTGGGGAAGTTTTGTATAATGAATATCCTAGTCACACCATAACTAACCTCTTATTCTATTTATTATATCATTTTTTTTAAAATTATTAAATTGGGTTAGTCATTTACTATAATTTATTCCTTCCCCAACTTCGCATGGGTTATCCTAACCCTTAGCATCTGAATCTCTTCTAAAATCATTTAATTATTTATTGCAGTATTATATATTTCAATATTTATCTTTTGGTAAGTCTTAAATATTTGATTCCCAAGACTCATATTTTTCTCATTAATTATATTCTATTAATTACTAATCCATAATTTAGAGGTTTATTATTTAATTACAGGGATTTATTGTATTTTCATCAACATAGGATGTATTTATTGATGAAGGATATACGTTTAGATTAAGGTAAAAATTCGTTACACGAATTCAAAATTTATTTCCAGTTTTATGGGTTTTGATTCATTCTTGTCAATTTATTTTCATAAATTTTTTCATTATTATTTATTATAGTGGATTAAGAGATCATAATTTGTGTAACATATATTTTGGAGTGTATATATGGGTAGATATTCTTGGTTATGATATAAGTATTAATTATACCATGGATTGAGGTATTATCATTCTTTACTTTGGTTGATCAGACATTGAATGTGATATTTTGGATTAGCTAATAATTTAGTGAGGTCATGGGTTAATTTATATATAATGGTTGTGGATTATTTCAAGTGTGAAGGTGTTGGTGAGTTTTAATTGTTAGTGTGGGAATTTATCATCCAAGGAATTTATTTCTGGTAGTGGGGATTTTTCCAAGAGCATGATTATGGGGGTGGCTAGTTCGAGTACTTGTATACATAGAGTATTAGGGGTCAGTCATTATAACTTGTGGTATGCTATGTTTGATGACATGATTAATGTACTTGGGGTTGATTTTGGTTTGGTATATGTGATATGTATTGTATTGTTATTCCTTCCATATACTACTTCTTTGATGGTCAATATGTATGGTGTAGCCCTATAACCGTATCCAATGTTCTAAATTTATATTTTTCATGTTATGGGGTATTGATATTATATTCTCATACTGAATTATCAATAATTAGAGAATATGTGACTATCTATTAGAAATTTTCATTGGAGTATGATTCGTATTTCATAAGTGGTAAACTATTTTGGTAACCTCCTTGAATTAATTTCCAGATACTGGATTTTAAATACCTAGTCTGACTCACATTCTCTGTTACCAAAATTAGTGAAACACTCCTAAATTATTCATACACAAATGATAAAGTATTCAAAATAAGATATTAGTTATATATATTGGATGTGGGGGGGGGGGTATAAAATCAAGCATAAATAACCGTAAAACATAGAGGTAGAAACATTAAAAATCATCATAATATAATAATATTTTAAGAATAGACATCACCACAAAATTAAAACCAGAAGGTAACATCATTATTTTTCCATAAGAAAGATAGTAAATGTAAATGTCACATAGGAAATAAAATCATATTCGATACCTCTTAGAGTAAAAACATGTATTTATTTTACTAAAAATAAACCAATTATAAATATACATAAAAATAGTCTTAATTCCCACCCAATACCATATCCCAACACCAACCTAGATCCATAATATCATACATCCAATGTTATTAGGTCCTTTTCATTACTTTGGCCAAGGAACATGATGTTTTCTTGGGTAAAAAATAATGTGAGAAGTGTATGAGTGGAAAAAAAACCAATGGTGTACATAAGAATTCTAGTTGATACGGGGGAATTCTAGATTTGGAATGATAATATAGAAATATAAAAAATAAACCAAAACCAATCACACAATGAAGTAATTGGTAATAAAAACACATGTGACTATACCTATTTTGGAATGTGTCAGAATGTGATTATATAAAAATTTCTTGAACACATAGTAAAGAAAATTATATGTAACTTCTGGAATCCTAATAAATTTTGAGCGATAAATAACATTAAATCACTACTAGATGAACAATGAATCGCCAATTCTGTCATCAATGGAGATCTCACAATCACATGGTGAATTAGTTTTCATAAAATATAGGTGTGTGATAATCTATGAAAACAAATATCTATTTAAATGATTCTATACCATGAAAACTCTTCCAGTTGAATTATCTACTACTTATCGGACTCTCTTTGTAAATGATTCAAATCAAATATAACAAATATAGGGGGAGTATATACTACTATAATTAACATCTTAGTAGATGATATACCCATTATAAAGGACTTAAAGAGGATAATGAACCTCCAATATAACTAAAACATGTGGATGTTATACCAATGATATATCAAGGGTGGATGATGAAACCCCATTCACTACTAGTAGGTCTATAATGTAAAACAAATACATATACCTCAAGATGGTAAATAGATCAACAAATCAATTTGGGTGAATGAGATACTACCAAGTAACCTAGGGAAGATGATATACCACTAATCCCTCTCTCAATGTGGGTGAGATACATTCAATATATCAATCATCATTTGGGTACAAACATGCTTTCATGAATGTGTAATTATTTATCATTTATAGCCAAAACATAAAATACATATTTTTTTAACACAAAAAAAATTCGTTTTTATGTGACATAATTTCTAAAAATATTGTAAATAGGATATAACACCCATATTCTATCAAATAAATAGGAAATAAATTAATAAGGATCACTCTATGAGACCACACAAGGCTACACAAGTAATTTATAAGGAATATTTCATCCAACACAAGCCTAAACTCATGGGTACCTAAAACATCCCATATATAAAAAGGACAATGATAACCATGGAATTGATACCCATCACGTATGAGACCCTTCATGAGATTGTGAGTTTCCATTTATATAATATTCATCAAAAAATTTAAACTTAAATTAACTATCCATTATTTTGAACATCCTGTAAACTTATGTTTTTCCAAAAACACATGACATGTATGTACATAATAATAGGAAATAATTGATGAACATACCATGTTCTATAAGGGCCTCTCTCATTGGATACAACAAAATGATTTGGAACCAATTGATAAAAATTATAAAACCTGAAAAAACACATATAAAAAGGAATAGATGAAGATAGATGTTGAACCATTAATGGAATAATAAAATAGACAGAAGAGGAAATATTGATGTAATTATAGAACTCCACAGTGATAGAAAACCCATAGATTAAGAAATAAAAATGAAGATCAAATCCTATATAGGTTAATACTGAAGAAAAATTTGGATGTAGGCATGTGTACTTATTTATAGGAATAAAATTAGAAAATTCACATTTTATGACTTTTAAATTCAAAATAAATTAAATAATTATCATTTTTATGAAAACTAATAAATTCCCCAACAGAACAATGGTGACCTACCTTGGTTCTTAAACACCCTAGAGAAGTCCCACTAGTAATGTACCCTCATGATATTTTTAGTAATATTAAATAAATGTAATATCCTAGATAATATATAGTACATGAAACCTATAGTGTTTAAAACATAAAGCATTATGTATGATATTATATAAGACACAAAACTATGATCCTAAATGACCCAAAAAATATATTATTTAAATATGGAAATTATAACATATCTATTAAATTGGAGGGTATGAATAAAATTAAAGGAACTGTAAAATATATACAATGTTCCTAATAAATAAACATTTTGATATAATATTAATGCAATTTTTATTAATGTTAATTTAATCTTCAAAAAACATGATTTTATCAAAAATAGTGTTACTTCACATTATAGGAATAAATTAAAACAAATTATTTTCCTTTTAATGAAAATTAATTTTATAAAATAATAATCATTTTGAAATCATCATATCAAAATTATTTTAGGGTGAAACCTGTACAACATTTTTAATAGGATTAAATAATAGTTAATAGTGAAAAATTTGATTATTTCATATACTATGATTTCCATTCTTTAAATTAAGAAAATTTAAAGTACCTCTATTCTTTGAATTTGAAAACAATGTAACATAAGTACTACATTTTTATATTAAATACAATTAATTTCATGTGAATCATATTTATAACTCATTTTTAAAATTTATTATCGAGGTTTAGGGTGTAATTTTCTAAAAACCGTTGTTAGATGAATAATGATTCACTATTTTAATTAATTAAAATTACCCACAATGAGGAAATATATAAATTAATTGTATATAAAATATATCTAACTGTATGAAATTAAATCTATCTATTTATAATCAATAGTCACATAGTTATTTTATATTATTCTTATGATCAAAAAATGTTTTTTATTGAAAACCTTATTTCAACATGATATTCAAAGTTTATTTTTAAATTTAAATTTTATTGTTATATAAATTAAATTTAATTTAATGTATTCTAAAAATGTATTCATAATAAGTAATATTATATAATATTGGATACATAAGCTTTATTAGTATTTTCTCACATTAAATGTGCTCATGTAAATTTTACATTTACAAACTCATGGATTTTTGTTGATAAATTTTATTTCATATATAGAATTATTTTGTAAAAATTTCCAAATAACGAATTTTTTTGAGTCTAATAGAATAAAATACTACTTTTAAAAGATTAATAACAATGGTGAAAAATAAAATGGTAAATATAAATAAACATAGTGGATATAAAATCACCTTCTAAAAACATGTTTTTTATGGATTTGGGGATGAAAAATTCCATAACTCCAATAATTTTTTTTAATATTTAAGGTTTTTGGTGTGAGAGTGACTTATAATTGTTGAATAGTTTTTGGTATTTAGAGAAGTTTTAGTCCTCCTCGATTATAAAAGGATACTCCCTACTATCACTTATTCACATTTACAAATCCATATTTCCCAACCAAACTGTGTAAAAATAACTCCCAAATATCCTTATCCACATTATTGAGGTGATGTTTTTCCAAAAATATCAACTCCATGGTCCATAATAAAATATTTAATGTATGTTATTCTAACAGAGGTTAACTGTCTTAAAAAATATCATTCTTTATAATTATAATTTTACCATATAAAATATGTATTATAACTTATAATATAATAACACAATTACTTAACATATAATGAAATATTTTGATATATAAGAAATAATATTTATTCATATCCTCCAACATCAATTAGGGAATAAATCCATTGCTCGTGTGTATGATAGACTACCGCCTCACGATGGATGTAATTTTTTATCATCCCCAACTCACATGGAATGTCATAACGATTGAAATAATGAATAGAAATAATAATTATGAAATGATATTAATTTTTTAAAAATTACATACTTTCCACTTTCTTACCCTTTCTCCCATTAAAATAATGATAATGTTGCTCATATAAATATACAACATACCATCTCTATGAAGAGATGTGATTCAATTTACATGAAAAAAATTCAATAATATAATTAATAATTAATAATATGAATAATTTTTTTTATATGTTTAACATCATTGTAGATATGATGTATATATAAACTATAAAATATAATTGGATCTTACAAGATAGAAAACATTTGAGAAAGAATGATAATTAACACTTGAAATAATGAAAATAATGAAATATCATTTACCAATAGTTGATAAGAGATTATAATAAAATAATTTATGATATTATAAATATATATATATTCATATATTACAAACTAATAACATGTTTAAAACCAGTACACAAGAGGTTAAATTATTACCAACTAGAGGAAAACATGAGGTAAGGTATTTTGTGCAAATTTCATTTCATTGAGTCATATTGTAATCTTATAACCCTAATTTATGAATACAGTGTATATATCTATTTTTTACATTTAATATATACATTAATTAATAATTATATTTATTTATATATTTCATTATAATTATTTCATCCATATGGTATTTTATTTGAAATTCCCAAGTGGTATAGAATTTCAAAACTCAATTTCATTTCATTTAGTTACTTTATATCTACATTGTATTTGATATTCAATGATTTTTTGTGTAATGAATATTATTATAATATATTGTATTTGAATTTTTTTTATTTGGATTTAAATTTGATACACATAATTGATCCATTTATTAAATCTTCCTTCAGTGTTATTATCACAGTAACTGACGGTCATCTCCAAATTTATTATTTTTGAAATATATATTGCCATACTCCTATAATTTTTGATAAGATTTATCAACTATAAATTGGTAAGTTATTCCATGAATATATTTATATCGATATTATTTAATGTTTCACATTATTTTATTCCTTTAATGAGGAATATAATATAAATGTTACTAACATTATAAGCGATTTATGTTTCAATGTCGTTTAAATCGGGACAGTTTGTGCATAAATTTAAATTGAATGAAATTATTTGAACATTTTTCAATAGAGAACATTAATTTAATTATCCTTTATTTATTCATGTGGATTTAAAATAATAGTACCACGTTTCTATCTTTTCATCATAAAATGAATGATATTTTTTTAATAAAATATGACATCGTTTCTCTCTTTGGTTGAAAATACATTTATTTCCAAATTTGTGTTTTAAAAAAAAACTCAATAACATTTAAGTGATATTTTTTAATTTCACTTTTACACATAATTTTATTTTTATTGTTTTTAAAAATTTAACTTATAGATTTTTATCTAAATAAATTTTTTTGAATTTTATTACATAAATGATTACGGAATTTAGTAAAGTACTCAGCATGAATAAAAAATTCTCAATGTTATTACCACTCATTTATTTGATGCCCAATTTAAATGATTAAATGGTTTCTTCATAAATTAAGTTTTTTGTATAATATTATGGATACTTATAGTTATTTTGACGTGATATTCAAAGTTAAATGAATATATTCCACAAAAATTTATTTAATTATCTTTTTATGGTATTATTATTATTCAACAACAAAAATCATTTTTACCTATAATAGATAGGGGGTGGGTTGTATTGAATCTATCCCAGTTATTTTTCTAGATAGATTATGATATTTTTTTATGTGGTATGTGTTGAGATTCACTTTCCATTTTTTTTGTCTTTTTGTTTCCATTGAAACATTGAATTTGTTTTATCATAATACATTTCATTTATATAAAATATCAATAATACCTATTTCATAGAAATTATTATTTATTAAACCCTGTATAATTTCAACATATGATGTTTTATTTAGATTTTTAAGCGATTAAATGGTGAAATATTATATTATATATTTTTTACTCAATAAATAAATTTATTGATAAGGCATATTGTTTATTAATTAAATAGATTACTTTATATATGAGGAATGAATTTTACTCACAATGACTGGTGGATTCAAGAATTATACAGCCCTTATATTCATTAGTAGCATCATGAGGAAAAGAATTAATCTCATATTAAATTTGGTTTTACCCATATTTTTTTAAAAATCTTCTGAATCTCCTTGATGATATATATAACATGATGTCTACGATCATGGTGTCCATTAATAATCAGTTCATTCATTAACAAGAAAGTAAATATTTTTCATGTTATTATTACATTGATATTAACTAGGGATTCATTTTGTCCTCTTGTTATTGATTAAATAGCATAGGTTTTTATTTATTTAAATTCCCATATTTTTTAGGCTTGGTCAAATCATGATTGTCATGTTATTGATTAAATGGGATTTTTTATCAGGTATTTAAATTTATTTATCAATTTCACCATATTATTATGCTTTATTAATTCATGATAGATTCCCATTTTTGTAACTCTTACCAAGCATTAGAGCTCTCCATTATTTTTCTTCCCATATATATGATATGAAAAATTAATTGTTGAATGAGATTAAAGATGTTCAAATTTTAATTCCTCTATATTTTTTCTCATGTTTTCAAATTTAATTTGAGATTCAAGTATATATCTATTTTACCCACAATACTTGTGAGATATGTCTTTTGGGATGTTATTCCTTTTATCTAGCACTAATTTATTAATGTAACCACCAACTCTATGATTCCCAGGTTAGGGTATTTACATGTAGTAATACATTCCATAATATTTTTATTGTAAATTAATTGGACTCATAATGTATATATTTTGGGAACTCTACAACTTATGATATTTCAATAGAAATCCCATTTACTCAAATCACATTCCTAAGTCTCTTATGTACCAGAAAAACTCATAAATGTTAAAAATAAATGACTGTTAATATAATTTCAATAAAATTAATAAAATATAATTAAGAATATTGTTATAACCTTTCAACCACAGAATGTGTTATCCTTGAGATTAACTTCTTAACACCAAATAGACATTTCATCAAAGTGATCTGGAAACTATAACACCTTATTAGAGTCATACTCCCAACATCCTATTGAAAATTCTTGTGAAATGAATGAACATGTACTAGAGAGAATTTATATTCACATCGATTATTATATATTTATACCTATATCATAATCAACCATTATTTAAATGATGCATCCAACATCATATTGACCTCATCGATATTGATCACATGAGATGGGTTTGGATGGTATATCTGATGCTGTGATATATGGAATGAATTATGAATTGGGCAATAAATTTAGAGAAAAAAATAGATACACCTTATTATTAATCCTCTCAACCATATCAAAAAAATTCATAAACTTGGGTGAGATCATTCCCAATCTATTAATAAATTATTGATGCCTATGAGATTACATAGGAAAAAATATATGGTCACCAACCTCAAACTCTATGTATTGAGTCACTAGTTATTGAAAGATCTATTTATACTCTGAGTGGTCACTAACCACTTTCGGATAAATAATATATTCTAAAATATCCCTTATAAAATATTTAACTTGATGACCATTAATTTCCTTGGCTATAACTAATACATCAGTGATTTTAATTATCAAACAGACAAAACCTTGAAAGGTTACCCCGAAATTGAATCATAGTATTATTTTTATAGGGAAAATGTAAAATTTCAATATGAATCTACAATAAAAAACGAAAATTTTGGATATATATCCAAAAATTTCCTCCAATAACTAGATCATCCTCCTAGACTACCAATTGGTCTAAATGTGGTAGAAATGTCTCATGTGAACATGAGTTTTAAGAACCTTTGAAATTCCCTTATAAAGCTATAATGTGTATTGTTTTTATTTAGAATACCATCCTCTTAAGAAACCCATTACAATGCACTTTTTAATGAATATACCCCTTACTATGATAATTGATCAAATAGGACTAATCCGATATTAAAAAATGAGCATCCTTTATATTTTGGACAATGATAAAATATTCTCCATGACTTCCACGCACCAACATTAAAAATTCCATATCAAATCCCTTCATCAAATCATTCCAGTTCCACTAAATAATGGATAATGTTTCAATAAGTCCAGGGTGTTGATGATGCTCATAATTTCCTTGTTTATAAGTGAATTATCATGAAATGAACCCCACTATTTTCTTCTTCATCTCATGAGACTCATGCTACTATTAGACACCATTATAATCACTTTAAACCCCATCTTAATTACCCATATTGAGCCAATTCAATCCTATATTAGATACTCGAATTTTCTAATGGATTCTACCTATGAACCGAATACATATAGGTCTTTATAAGTATTATTTTACCAACTAGGTAGTGTCTCCCACAACTATATATTGTCCCCTATCACTAGGAATTATTTGACATATAACGGAATCATTTTCACCTTATACATGATTCAAGAGTAAAAACTAAAGAACATATGAGTTTTTAATAAACTAATAATTTTATATATTGAGTTTGGTAATAATAAATAGGCTCATCATCTTCCACTTACCATTATACACCTACACCATCATCACCTTTGAATTCATACTCAACACATTAACCAAGAACTTCTATTTCCCAAGAATGTATGACACTTTGAAATCAAAATACTATTGGTAATCGACTCCCACCTCTATAAAATTCCTGTTTAATAATAATAGAATTCGTAATTTATGATTTTATATACAGTATATTGCATGACCCTATATCATAATAAACAATGATACCAATATCTCACTATGTATACAACAACTTCTAGATATCAATTTATTAATTATGTAGTTATTATCAATAGGCTTACATACAAAAAAATACACTACCATATGCTTATTACTTTTGAGAAGTCTTCCTAACCTGACTTATGATGCATCATAATATAATATATAATTTTTACCAATTTAGGTGATGTCTGTACTGGCACATACGTCAAATCCCTTTCAGCTCCTAGAAGGATCTCTCATAAGAATCTAATAATAAAAATTTTTCCCACTTATTATTTAAGTTCATTATTTGTTCTTTCAAACAAGGGTTTTCATAGATACACCTCATGTAGTAACATTACAACCCCAAGAAACAATTTATTTAAATGTTATTATTTTATTTCTCCATTGAAATCATGAACATAAAATATATAGTGAATACATATACTCAATATTCTGATTACGAATTCCCTAAAAAGGTTTCCTCATAGATCTAGAATCATAACATTTATAGATTAGAAAATAGTAGATACTTACATCATGTACCAATGATTATCTCTAGACTGAGAGTATGATCTTACAATGACTAAAAGTATTCTAGAATCTTATCAGTTATTGTTTATATAAATAAATCTATATATTGATGGATGACCTGATTAATCACTTCTATAAATACTAATGATACATTTTCTAACATGAAATTTAGAATAAGATTATCATATAGACTATAAATAATCAGGAAATTATTAAGTAGAATATATGAGGGTCTTAATTATAACTCATTGTAACTTGACATCAAGTTAATGATGGAGAACCAAACATCTCCACTAAATTGATATATAATGTAATTTACATAGAGATGTGGATTTTATTTCTTAACCGTCACTTGTTTTGGCCTTTAGTAATATACATACAATCAAAACGATCAATCCCAATTGTTGGAGAACACCACTAAAAACCCCTAGAGGGAAATTCTGGGGTGAATATAATCATTCACATATAAATCAAATTTCTATAAATTACTCTTTTTTTACTCTATAGAATCTATATAGAAGGCTTTATAAACATAAACTTCATAATAAGATTAATCTTGATTCTAATCCCAAACTCATACATTGGTGGAAATACCAACTAATCATCATGAAATACATCATATATATGGTCTATGATAGAAGGAATGCTCGTATATTACATTAATTCATGTATTAGAAAAATAATGTCTAACTGGGTCATGATACCACCATGTTGATGATGGACAAGACCTAGGTAGCTAGACAACAAGTCCTAGTCCTAGATGTGGGTATAAAATATCCATATACGTACTTAAATGATAAAAAATATTTGATAACCATCAATGTTAAGTGGATGATGAGTAATTCAATCTATGTCATTTATCACATTAAATCATACCATTTCTAACACAATGAAATTATGATGAATCTGAAACTAACTAATCTCAATGGATTATTAAAAACATATGTGTATACAAATGGGAATGCATATAAAGCCATATTAATAGACATCATATCAAACCAATAGTCCACATAAAACCATATATCACAATATAGAAGGGTTGATATGAATTGGTGGAACACCCCTATAACAAATAAAATAGATGAAATGGTTGATTATATAATACTAATACCTAAATTTTTTATATGTACCGAACTTGTGTGGATGGAGTGTAATCAAATAAAAATATATGTCCTGAACCCCAACCCTAACCTCCCAATGTCATACACCTATTAGGGACTTCACCCAAGTGGTGGTTCTTCCCCAGTCCCATGCTATAATATCTCCATTCATTTTCTAAGTGGATATATGATCCCTAATTATTCGACAACTGCTATGATCATATGCATACTATTGAGCCCTATGTTTGATTAGATTAGTTCTAACCGACCATACATGGTGCCATTCAACCTATCCTTTATGAGTTTATTATCTTTCATATGAATGGAAATCCTTCAGTTATGCATTGTAATAAATAAAAATTTTCCCTAATGATAGTAAACATGATACATGACTAGGGAACACCCTCTTACCAGAAGAAAATAACACATACCCTAACTACCCTTCAAGTATACACCATAGAAAGACTCATTAATTATGCACATCCATCTACGAGATGAAAAACTCCCAATTCTTGTAGAGTAAATATGATTCCCAAATTATCAAAACTCTATATGGTTTTATATTGAAATAATAGGCTTACTAAAATCCAAGAAGAAGGATATCATGAAAAATATATTATTATACTATTGAATAGAATGTCGTATTCCATCCTCAGAAGAAATGACTGTAACTCCCCGAGATTTTATGAAAAATATTCGTTTTATTTTCATTAATATCTTGTGTTGTACGCTACACCAAAAGGAGCTTGCACAACATGCTTCTTTGACTTGCCTTGCATTACACGCAATCACGACCTTCCTCGATAGCGGCTGTAGTACGCAATTCCGAGTTTCACTAAACAACGATATGCTATTAAAATATTATTAAAACTAGCCGTTATGAATAGTAATAACCACCTTTTAAAATTTTAGAAATTTTATCTCTCAAAATGGTTTTCATTTTTGGATTCGGAGTACCAAATTTAGCCTATGGTGAAATTTTGGTACATTTCGGAGAACTTTTATATTCTGATGAATAGTGAAAATTACTAAATTTTAATTAAAAACAAAATTTGTAATCAAAATAATAAATAGTGATAAATTATTAATTTGAGTGGTTTTGAAGTATATTTAGAATATATTTTTACAATTTAATAAAATGTTGGTCATTGGATGTAATTTCACATTTAAACCAGTTATAAACAAGTGTCAATCTTTTGATAGTTATAATCTCTTAAAAACACGCCATTTGTTTTGACGACGGGAATTAATTTTTAAATTAGTTAATGTAACTGATATGTTTTTAATTTGGTAAAATAGACATCATATTTGAGTTCATAATATCAAATATAGCTTAGGGCTAATTTTTGGTATTTTTCTGGGAACTTTCATTTTTTGATTAATAGTGAAACCACTAAGTGGTAGTAAAAAAATGAATTTTTTATAAAACTTAATTTTACCACTTCTGTGAGTGGAATTTCAAAAATCCGGGAGACACAGTTGATGTCAGTAAGTAAAATGTGGTTCAATGAGATGAAAATAATTTATGGTGAATAGTAACTTTTTTCATTTTTTTACCACGATTAAAAGTAAATACGGTAATTAAGGGTAAAAATTATATTATTATTACCTTAACACATGACCTAATTCTATTGGATAAGTGTAATTAGACCAAAAACAACCTTAGGAATAAAATATGACCATTTAGGCCCACTTGGATTAGATTAGTACAATTATTATTATTTAATTCAAAGAAGTGTTAAAAGAGTTAAAATCAAAGTTTATTTACTAAAACATTTTTAATATAGGGTTATACATAAGATAAATTAGATTGTAAATATTCATTAGAAAGATAATAATATTTCCTACATAATGATATTTTATTTATAATTTTTAGACATTAAATAATTTAATTTATTTATGACACAATGATGATGAAGTAATTACCATAATAGTGAAAAATTAGAATAATTGATATTATAAATACCCAAATAAATATAATTTGAGACTTTTTATGAATTCCAATAATTTTATAGGTTAATATGACATTTTAATATTGATTTAATTAACGTTTTTCGAACTAATCATTCTGTTATGATATTCACAAAAATCAATTACCCAATAGTGTCAAAATTGACATAAAATAGTTTTAAAACAAATTTTATATTATTAATTGTTATTTTATTCCTAAAAATATAATTTTCGGCCAAATGAATTAGATAAGGTTATATATATTAATAATATACAAATTGGGGTTCGTTTGGCTTGTTATAGTAAGTTTATTAACCTTATCGTGTAAGAACACAAGAAGACACGGTAAAAGTAAAAATTATTTAACTTAATGTTAAATCTAAATGATATGGTTAAAATAGGAACCTAAACTTGTATAAATTCTATTGGATGAGAGGCTTTCGACCCGTCCCCACCTTAGCTTCGAAATAAATCAATTTGGAGCAATTTAAAACCGAATTTGACTTTATAATAAAATAATAGTTTTTGTTTTTCCAAAGGTACCCCTCTCCTCCCTTATAAAAGGACACCCACTCCCTCTCTTTCTCACACTACTTTGAGCTTTCACGCTCGTCCAAACCCTGCCTAATTCTCTTCTCCACTTCCCTAGAAACATCTTAGAGGTTCTGGGCTTCCTCAAAGACCAATTTTAGTGCCCTAAAAGGAGATCTCAAAGAGGCGCTTCAAAGAAGAGGTAATGTCCGTTACCGATTCTTTCAACTTTATTTCTTCTTCCAATTTTTCTTATTAGGTTGTTTCATTATGAAGTAATAACATAAGCATCAATAATATACTGATATGTTATTATAAGTATGAAACAACCCAATTTTACCATCTATCCATCCTACGAAAAATGAAATCATCGCGCGTGCGTACGTACGGAATACCGTCTCCACGCCATGGTGAAATCTATTTTCCACCTCCACCTTACTTGGATGGGTATAATGGTGTAAATAATAACTATATATTATTATTTTAAAGTGATATTGATTCAGAAATAGTATAAATACACTCCAATACAGTCCCATGATCATCTGAATGACATCATCGCTCGTGCGTACGTACGGACTACCGTCTCTACGACACGATGAGATTCATTGTCCACTTTAACCATTCATGAATGATTATAAAGTACATATAATAAGTAATCATGAAATATATGACATAATAATTATACTGGATTTATGTGTATATAAATGTATGTCATCTACTTAATTCCATTCAACTCAATAATGAAACAAAAACAGCGTTCATGCGTACGTACGACCTACCGTCTCCATGAACGGTGTATTTCTTTCCATTTACTGATTTATTATATATATGTATATTCTGAATATAAATTATATATAAATCATGTTTTATATTCTGGAATTAAGTAATCATGATCTATGTAATCATATGAATAATTACAAGCTAAAACACGGATGACAAATGAAACAATTTTACCCAAAACTCTCCTTAACATGGAATTTACAATGGAAAAGGTAATATAAAGTCATAAGTGAATGATATATGATATCATAAAAATGAGTATGATTCTGGAATAAGTCAATATCATTATTTAAATCATTATATAGGAGGTTCAGACACTTATGAAGCAAATCAGACCTAAGGTAAGGGAAAATATCACAATCTCCTTATTATCCGAGATTGTCTATACTTTGGCATTTAAAGGGGTGTATTTTATCATCCACATCAATGTTTCCTCAATATGTAATATTTATATCCTTATACAATATTTTATATTCAATTTTCCCTTTAGGTGAGTTTTTAGTTAAAGATATGAAAGGAATCTTTTGTCGTTTTTCGTACGAGGTACTTTTTGACTTTTCCGAAAAAAGTACGAGAAGAATGTTTTTTTAACTTATACGACATGAATGGATTTTTAAAACATTATTTCCAAGAAGCTTAATTTACAAGTTTTCAAGTTTATTTTTAATCAACTTCTTTTAGTTTAAAATTTTATGACATATTAAGAAAGGAAAATGTTTTTGAATTTGAAATTATATTTTCCTCAAGAATGGAGTTCAAGTGTTTTATCAAAATTATTTTCCATCTATGATAATATAGGGTTATGTTTATACCCCTATTATTACATTGATTTGATTATGTTGTGATGGAATTATTTTTATGAATTCCTTTATCTTATATGAATTGTTTGATAATGTCACGATGTTTAAGATTCCCATTTTCATTACATGGGTTTTGCAATGATGTATGATTTTGTGGCACACATAAGAATGGTATCATTATGAGATGGGTGGGACCTATATCTCCCTCAAATTCATTGGGTAAATATTTTATATCTCATGTGATAGACATGGCTGGAACGGTAGGTTATACCGGTTCAGTGAAACATGACTGAAATGAGGAGTGAACTCGGTTCAGAAAGGGACTTTGTCCACTAAGAGAGTCTTGGAAATGAGTCTTGAATAATAAGAAATGATTCTCTACGATTATGTGTGTATGACAAATAGTTTTGTGTTTTAAGTTATGATTATTGGCATTACATTTCACTACTATGATTTATCCCATGTTATGAAATTATGATCTCTTTTGCAGGTAAAGATTTCCAAAAGATATTTTCTTATGAATATGATGTGATTGATATTTCTTTTGTTTACCCTTACTGAGCATTTGAGATCACCATTTTATGTTTTCTTTTCCCCTGGATATAAAGAAAGGATTTAGGTTTTAAAAAAAGAAGATCTTTATGGGAGATGTTGAAGATCTTTCACCACGATTAGAAGATTATAAACTGATTTTCCAAAGACACTAAACTATTACGATCATTGTGTGTGTGTTTTTGTTATGTACTAAGTATTCCTCAAAAGTAATGTAATGTCCATGTACGTCAGGATTCGGGTCTCTACAGTTGGTATCAGAGGAAAGGTTTAGTCAACCTTTAGAAACTAGGATGGGAAAACGTTAGTGAGATCCCTAGAGATATTTCTACGGTATGTCTAGGGATGTCCCTAAAGATAATTATACGTATAGGATATAGTCCTAGAACTATGGTAACGATATTAGATTAAACCAGAGATGTTAGATATTGAAGTTACTCCCCCTTTATTATGATTTTGCCTCTCACACTATTCTTTTTGGGTTTTAGAAAATGGCTGGAAACAAGATGATTCACGATAACGGAGGATATGATGGACAATGGAATGATCAGAAACCAAATGAAATGGGATTTGGAAGTCCAAACATCATTATTGTGCCGAATCAGAAATCTCATAATATGATCAATAAAGTAAAATTTGGTAAGTTTCCTGACTCGGCTAATAAGAGAAATATGGAGTTTCATGATGATCATAGAGGAAAGAAAGTTCAATTTCCCCTATGTACATCATGTGGGAAGAGGCATCAAGGAGAATGTTTCAAAGGAACTGGAAGATGCTTTGGGTGTGGAAAAGAAGGACACAAATCCAGTAAGTGCAATGGAAAAGGTTCAGTTAACACCAGGGATGAGGATAAATGTATTGCTATGACATCAACAATGGTTAAATGTTTTAAATGTGGAATGTACGGGAATTATGCAAACCAATGCCCTAAGGGAATGTCTCAGGAAGAGAATCAGTATGGTCGTATGGGTAGTAATTATGTTGATGATGATGAAGAGACAACAAATGATATGTGAGATGAAAGAATTTTTGAAGCTCAGTGAATGGTTTAAGAATATAGTGGAATGATTACATGTTTTTCATGTGTAATGTTGTATAAGTAATCTCATTTTACAATGGAATAAAGAGACATCTAAGGATTGTTACACTGTTGTCTTTCTTTGAGTTTTGAAAGTGTATGATTAATGGTACCAGTATCCATGAAAGGTTATTCAGATATTTTTGAAATATAGATGATATGCACATAATGATGGGATAAAGAGAATCTAATATGTTTGATAGTATTCACGAGCTCATGATTGATATAAGGACCAAGTGATATCATGGTTTGAGTATATAGAATTTTGAGGATTTTGGTATGTGGAAAGTGTAAACTTTTAATTTCATTAATGTTTTCACTAAGGTTCAATGGGTATTGAAGAGAATACATGATTAAAACCTTTGAATGTTTGTAATGTGACCAACAAGACATATCTTATGATATATGGGGACCAACGATGATATTAAATCTCTGGTAATCATTTTTACTATATTATGAGAATGGACTGTAGTATTATGGATAAGCCTAAAGATTAGAATGGATTATGTTGGACATAAGTTAGTATTGTTTAAGGATAGAAGCTTTTTTGATATTATTGATGGGATGTTATAGTAATATAGTTTTAGAAAAAGGACAACCTGCAGGACGGGTGACAACCCATCGCGTCGGACAAGGCCGTGGGAATCGAACCCACAACCGAAGTGAGACTGGCCTTTATCGCCTACCACTGGCCTACAGGAAGTCCCTGGTTAGTAAAAACTAGTTTTATCTTATTAAGAGGTATGATATATGAAGTATAAGTCCATTTTAGGAACTATATATGATTAATCTCACTATAGATGGACTTATGTATTTTTTGATAACTTTTCTAACCTTTTGTTTGAGACATATGGAATGACCCATCATTCTATCACATGATCTGCTAACACATCACAAATGACAAATTCAACTTCATTTCTTTAAGATATGAAGTGGAAATTGTCCAAAGAACGACCAAGGGTGAGACTATACAAAAATCATGAAAGTATTTCTTCTATTTCCAATTTCATCAACTTTAGGGAAATGATCTTGAAAACCAAAAATGTTGTCCTAGTGCTCTTATATCTGATGAATCAAATGGTAACTTAGATCGTCACAAATTTATGGCTTTGTGATTGCTGGATTTTCCATAGCCATGTTCTCTACCACTCTCCATTAGAACATGATGGTTAGATTTTCTTCCATATCCATATTTTCACCTATGTGGAAACCCAATGATTTGTTTATTTGGGTAACCATAACCTTTCATACATTTTTTTAATGATTGGTTTTGGTATTCCTATTTACGATGTGGGTTTCTATCAAAGAAACTTTCTAATAGTAAACCATTTATAACCCCGAGGAATTTCGAGGGCGAAATTCATTTTAAGGGGGGTAGAATGTAAAACCCCGAGATTTTATAAGAAATATTCTTTTTATTTTCATTGATGTATTGTGTTTTAAGCTACACCAAAAGGGGCTTTCACAACATGCATCCTTGACTTGATTTACATTACACGCAATCACGACCTTCCTCGATAGCGGGTGTAGTACGCAATATCGAGTTTCACTAAACAATGATATGCTATTAAAATATTTTTAAAACTAGCCATTATGAATAGCAATAACCACCTTCTAAAATTTTAGAAAATTTATCTCTCAAAATGGACTTCATTTTTGGATTCGGAGTATTGAATTTAGCATAAGGTGAAATTTTGGTACTTTTCGGATAACTTTCATATTCTGATGAATAGTGAAAATTACTAAATTTTAATTAAAAAAAACTTTTTTAATCAAAATAATTAATAGTGATAAATTATTAATTTGAGTGGTTTTAAAGTATATTTATAATATATTTTTACAATTTAATACAATGTTGTTCATTGGATGTAATTTCACATTTAAACCAGTTATAAACAAGTGTCAGTCTTTTGATAGTTATTATCTCTTAAAAACACACCATTTGTTTTGACGACGAGAATTAAATTTTAAATTAGTTAATGTAACTGATATGTTTTGAATTTGGTAAAATAGACATCATTTTTGAGTTCATAATATCAAATATATCTTAGGCCTAATTTTTGGTATTTTTCTGGAAACTTTCATTTTTTTGATGAATAGTGAAACCACTAAGTGGTAGTAAATAAAATGAATTTTTCATAAAACTTAATTTTACCGCTTCGGTGAGTGGAATTTCAAAAACCCGAGAGACATGGTTGATTCCAGTAAGTAAAATGTGGTTCAATGAAATGAAAATAATTTTTGGTGAATAGTAACTTTTTATTTTTTTACCACGATTAAAAGTAAATAGTGTAATTATGTTTAAAAATGATATTATTATTACCCTAACACATGTCCTAATTCTATTAGATAAGTGTAATTCGACCGCAAGCAACCTTAGGAATAAAATATGACCATTTAGGCCCACTTGGATTAGATTAGGGCATTTATTATTATATAATTCAAAGAAGAGATAAAAGAGTTAAAATCAATGTTTATTTACTAAAACATTTTTAATATATGGTTATACATAAGATAAATTCTATGGTAAATATTCATTAAAAATCTAATAATATTTCCTATATAATGATATTTTATTTATAATTTATAGACATTAAATAATTTAATTTATTTATGACACAATAATGATGCAGTAATTACTATAATAGTCAAAAATTAGAATAATTGATATTATAAATATCCAAATAAATTTAATTTGAGACTTTTTATGAGATAAACTAAATTTCTAGGTTAATATGACATGTTAATATTGATTTAATTAACTTTTTCCGAACTAATCATTCTGTTATGATTTTTACAAAAATCAATTACAAAATAGTGTCAAAATTGACATAAAATTGTTTTTAAAACAAATATTATATTCTTAATTGTTATTTTATTACTAAAAATATAAGGTTCGGAAAAATGACTTAGATAAGGTTTTATATATTAATAATAAACAACTTGGGGTTCGTTTGGCTTGTTATAGTTAGTTTATTAACCTTATAGTGTAAGAACACAAGAAGACACGGTAAAAGTAAAATTATTTAACTTAATGTTAAATCTAAATGATAAGGTTAAAATAGGAACCTAAACTTGTATAAAATCTATTGGATGAGAGGATTTAGACCCATCCCTACCATAGCTTCGATATAAATCAATTTGGATCTATTTAAAACCAAATTTGACTTTATAATAAAATAATAGTTTTAGTTATTCCAAAGGTACCCCTCTCCTCCCTTATAAAAGGACACCCCCTCCCTCTCTTCCTCACACCACTTTGAGCCTTAAAGCTCGGCCAACCCCTGCCAAATTCTCTTCTACACTTACCTAGAAAAATCCTAGTGGTTCTGGTCTTCCTCAAAGACCAAATTTAGTGCCCTAAAAGGAGATCTCAAAGAGGCGCTTCAAAGAAGAGGTAATGTCCGTTACCGATTTTTTAAACTTTATTTCTTCTTCCACATCTTCTTCTTAGGTTGTTTCATTATGAAGTAATAACATCAGCATCACTAATATAATTATATGTCATTATATGTATGAACCAACCCTATTTCACCATCTATCCATCCTACGGAAAACGAAATCACTGTGCGTGCGTACGTACTGAATACCGTCTCCACGCCGTGGTGAAATCTATTTTCCACCACCACCTTACTTCGATGGGTATAATGGTGTAAATAATAACTATATATGATTATTTTAAAGTGATATTTATTCTGAAATAGTGTAAATACACTCCAATACAGTCCCACGATCATGAGAATGATATCATCACTCGTGCGTACATACGGACTACCGTCTCCACGACGCGATGAGATTCATTCTCCACTTTAACCATTAATGAATGATTATAAAGTACATATAATAAGTAATAATGAAATATATGACATAATAATGATACTGTATTTATGTGTATATATATGTATGTCATCTACTTAATTCCATTCAACTCAATAAGGAAACGAAAACAGCGTTCATGCGTACATACGGCCTACCCTCTCCATGAACGGTGTATTTCTTTCCATTTACTGATTTATTATATATATGTATATTCTGAATATATATTATATATAAATCATGTTTTATATTCTGGAATTATGTAATCATGATCTAAGTAACCATATGAATAATTACAAGCCAAAACACGGATGACAAATGAAACAATTTTACCCAAAACTCTCTTTAACATGGAATTTACAAAAGAACGGGTAATATAAAGTCGTAATTGAACCATATATGATATCATAACAATGATTATGATTATGTAATAAGTCAATAACATTATTTAAATCATTATACAGGAAGTTCAGACACTTATGAATCAAATCGGACCTAAGGTAAGGGAAAATATCACAATCTCATTTTTATCCTAGATTGTTTATACTTTGGTATTTACTGGGGTGTATTTTATCATCCACATCAATGTTTCCTCAATATGTAATAATTATATCCTTATACAATAGTTTATATTCAATTTTACCCTTCGGTGAGTTTTTAGTAAATGATATGAAAGGAATCTTCTGTCTTTTTTCGTACAAGGTACTTTTTGACTTTTCTGACAAAAGTACGAGAAGAATGTTTTTTTAACTTATACGGCATGAATGGATTTTTAAAACATGATTTCCAAGAAGCATCCTTTACAAGTTTTAATGTTTATTTTTAATCAACTTCTTTTAGTTTAAAATTTAATGATATATTAAGAAAGGAAAATGTTTTTGAATTTGAAAGGATATTTTCCTCAAGAATGGAGTTCAAGTGTTTTATCAAAATTATTTTCCATATATGATAATATAGGGTTCTGTTTATACCCCTATTATTAAATTGATTTGATTATGTTGTGATGGAATTATTTTTATGAATCCCTTTATCTTATATGAATTGTTTGATGATGTCACGATGTTTAAGATTCCCATTTTTATTACATGGGTTATGCAATGATGTATGATTTTGTGGCACACATAATAATGGTATCATTGAGAGATGGGTGGGACCTATATATCCCTCCAATGCATTGGGTAAAGATTTTATATCTCATGAGATAGACATGGCTGGAACGGTAGGTTATACCGGTTCAGTGAAACAGGACTAAAACGAGGAGTGATCGCTGTTCAGAAAGGGACATTGTCCACTAAGATTATCTTGGAAATGAGTCTTGACTAATAAGAAATGATTCTCTATGATTATGTGTGTATTCCACAAAGTTTCATGTTTTATGTTATGATTATTGTGATTACATTTCACTGCTATGATTTATCCCATATTATAAAATTATGATCTCTTTTGCAGGTTAAGATTTCCAAAAGATATGTTCTTATGAATATGATGTGATTGATATTTATTTTGTTTACTCTTACTGAGCATTTTAGCTCACCCTTTTATGGTTTCTTTTCCCCAGGATATAAAGAAAGGATTTAGGTTTAAAAAAGGAAGATCTTTATGGGAGATGTTGAAGATCTTTCACCACGATTAGAAGATTATAATCCATGTTTCCAAAGACACCAAACTATTATGATCCTTGTGTGTGTGTTTTTGTTATGTACTATGTATTCCGAAAAAGTAACGTAATGTCTATGTACGTCAGGCTTAGGGTCTTTAAAATGACCTTGGATGTATAATCACTAGCCAACAAGGCAAAAACCCATAAAAATTAGTAAAATGGGTGGAATAATATTTCATTTAAATTACCTTTACAAAAGATGTTTTAAATCCATATATTGATCACTCCTCAGAGTCTCTATACTGATATGATAAAAAAATATTGTTGTTAAATCTTTATTTGATTGAACTATATAATATAATTCCAAGAATAAAATTTCTTACTATATATTCAATGGTCATTGAATTATATAATATGTAAGATTCTACTACCTCTTTGTGAGTATCTTAATATAATAACAGATGTTTATTAGACAGTCGTTTCAAAATGTGCTATCATTTTATCTGATGTCATCCACACAGAGTGGTATACACTATAGCTGAAAATATATTCTTATGTATGAAATTTTCATCCTGACCCTAACACCCCATAGCCAATAATCTGTAATAGTTGGAGAATATTATATTACTGCAACTAATTTATTAGAGCAATTGGAATAATATGTGGACTTGGCTAAGATACCATTAGTTTATGATCATCCCCTCATTTATGATATTGAATGATATTTCACGAGAGTAGCATATCTTTAAAATACCTATTTTACGATATACAAAAAAATTCTATAAATGGTATAGATAACATAGTTTATGGTAAACAATTACAGGAACATATAATTATTCCCTAAAAACAAACCCTACAATATATATTTTTGAAAAAATTATATTATATTTTAGTACAACTTTTGGACTATCAGGTTAGGTAAAATTTCATGTAGGATTCTATAATAATCATAATGAATAAAAATTAGTAACTTGTAATCATTGTTTTTTTGTAAATTTAATCTTAGATTTAATAAAGGACATCCTAATATATGTTGATGTAATTACATATATAAAAACTCTTTGTAGTGTAAATTTTATATTTTATGATAGGGTTATAAAATCAGTTTTAAAAAACATTTTTTATTATTGTTTTTATAGTTTTATTATTTTATAATTGAAGTAAGAAATATTTTCATTAATCATACACATTTGTTTTATAATAGGAGACATAGAAGATGTTTTTTTATATTTTTGTGGAAATTAACCAACATAAAAAATAATTTATAACATTGATTACAAAAAAAAATCTATTCAATTGATTAAAAAAATACAATATTATGTGTCACTCATTCATTTGAACCACTTAAAACACACATTTTATTCCCCCAAACTACTTTTTATCCTTTCTCTCATTCTTCCCTATTATACCAACCATTATCCAAGTCACTATTATCAAAATCTCCACAATTTTCTCCAAAGAATTCAATATTGCTTTCACCATCACCTTTACCTTCACATTTTCATTCATTGTTTCTTCTATTGTACATTCTCTCTGATATTAATTTATGTTTTTTATGTATTGTGTTGATTTTAGATTTCTATAACATATTTTTATTTTTATTAATACTATTTTGGAATGTTTTATACATTATGTTTATCTTCCACAACTTATAATTGAAATCTATTATTGGTTTTCAAATCTAGTTCTCATTATTCTTACATATAAGGTATTTTTAAATTGATTAATACATATTTTTGAGTGTAATTTTTGATTAAATAATAATTTTATAAAATATTGTTATAAATAATGCTAATATATAAATTTATGTGTGTCAAATGTATTTTTTTATGAAATTTTTTAATGAATTTTATGATGGTTTTGTGGATTATAGAATTTGAATATAGTGTTTTAATAATATACATTAAGATGATTGTATTGATTTCAAGATCATATTGTGATCTTACATACATTTTAACTTCGACAAAATCATGTCACTAATCTAAGATATATTTCATGATCATATTTACAATAAAGAGATTATTTTATTTTAAAACAATTTTTGTTGAACCCCATAACACAAAAGAGGTATTATCTCTGTTTAAACATTCTTTTTTTTATTATGTTGTTGGTGGCTATTTTAAATTTCATGAATATTAAAAAATTTACATATTGATTAATCTTATTAATATTCATAATTATATTACATGACATGATTCTAAATATATTAATAAATATAATAATATAAAATACCTATTATTGGATTGATATAAAAATATAACATGTATTGAATTTATTTTTGGTTAGTCTAATGAGTATGTCTTTATAGTCACCATTTCATGTCGATGTGTAGAAATCTTTTTATATTATTTATCATATTTTGAAATATCATTTTCATCTCACTCTATAATATTAGTCCATTTATATTATGTAATCTCTTTTTTCAATTTGAAAAAATATAATATTGAATTTGTATAATATTAATGGTAAAGAAATGTTCTATTATATTTAGGATAAATCTTTTAAAAAGAATTAAAATTTAATATAATACATTTTGTTGAATTATTTATGATTTAACGATAAATAAATAAGTTCCAATTAATATATCTTTACAAAATAAGTTTTATTTATTTTATATTAAAAATATTTTATATTTATTTAATTATATTTATTTATATTAGTAAATGTGATATTAAATTTAAAAATGTAATTAATATTTTTAATAGATGATATTTTTTATAGATAGTAATGATTTAATATTTGATTAATGTGATACACAAAATTGATGAATATAAAAAATAGATTGATGCCTGAATAGAATTTTCTAAAAGGATATTCAAAACAATAACCAATTTTCAATCCATTCAAAAATGTTTTTAATATGAAACATGTGAAAATAAAATAAGTCAAAGATCATTTAATTTCTCATTTTTTTGATTGTGTTATTGTCCTTGAATTTTTCATTATGAAAATGGGTGTAACTCAAGATCTATTGATATTGATAATATTGATGATGATATGTCTATTCATATTGAAGAAATGATTCATGGTATTGATGAAGTTCAAATAAGGAAATCAGAGATAATTGACCACATATATTGTGATATATGAAAACCATTACATCAATTTTTATGAAATTTATTTCTTATCAATGGTATTAATAATGATTATCTTGAAGGAGAAAAATTGAGGGATTGACAGGGGTTCTATAGAGTTTCTAAAATGGTGGAAATAAATACATAATAAAGAAAAATATCTTAAACTTTCATATATAATTTATAGAATATATTATTCCAATAAAAATCTAGATTTTAAGACATATTTTATATAATAAATTTTGGTTCTTTAACAGTGTTCTATACACAAACCACAATGTTTTAAAGAACCGTAATATATTAAAAATATTTGATTAGGTTGACCACTATAACACAATCATTAAAAAGTTAGGTATGAATATGAATAAAAATATTTTGAAAACTAATGTTAATAGTTTTTTATAAATAAAATATATTGATAAATAAACACTTAATTTTTTTAATGTTCAACATCTACATTGAAAAAACATTTCATATAAATAGTTATTTTAATTATTTGATCAAATAATTTTTTTCCACTTTTGGAATATTTATTAAAAAAAAGAACACAAATATTTGAATCGATGTGTCATAAATATTGTAGGGTTAATTTCAAAATATGTATTGAAAAAATTAATTTTTTGAAGAATAGTGAAAATAAAGATTATATTAAAAATATCTCCTTTGTTTAATTCATTTAAAAACAAGTTATCTCATTTAAATAATTTTAAAACATAAAATTGGTTGAATTTTGATTTCATTAACCCAATTTATATCATTGAAATCAATTTCTTATTTATATTTTTTATAAAAAAATTATACATACAAAAGACTTTTATTTTGATATCTATTTTTTCAACACATATATGTGTTTAATTTTAAATTAAATTATTCTCCTTAAATATATTAAAATATGAAAAATAAATATCATTATTGGAATCATAATATTTAATAGTATATTGTATTATCAATATATTTTTTGGTCATACAAAATTGTGAAAATAGTAAAAACTATTTACCATGATTATGGTAAAAACGAGTTTACTGTGGGTTTAAACAAAATCAACAAGGGATAAAATGACCTTAAAACATATAAAATTACTATAATTGATCCCTATATTTATGTTATCCAATATATTTTTTTATTGATCCATTTTATAGCGTATTTCAGGTTTAAAATATGGGTATATCTTTTTTTTCAAAATTTCCAAATGTGTGCTGCCACAATTTATAAAATAGACCCACCTATCATATTATCTTCAAACATAGAAATCATTTTGATTCGGCCAATACATACCAAAATAAATTCTTTACACTCCCCATCATGTCCTATAGGAAATATTTGTATTTGGAAACCCTCATACGATGGAATTTGGAAGAATCATAAAGATGTTGTCTGAAGAAGACAAATAATTCTTATATGTATGTTTTCTTATTTAGTCATAATATATCGTAAAAGCTTATAATTATATGATTATATAACCAGATAATTTTATCACATATATTGATATATTATTATTTTAATGTATTGTCATATATCTATCTCATTTTAAATCCATTGGGAAACCAAAACATTTATCCAATGAATGAAGGAATTCCACCATAGAAACCGATGTAATCTCTTTTCAGTCACCTCCTCTCACATGTCAACATAATGATGGATTTAAATTATATATATTTATATATATTATATTTATGAAATAATTATAAAATATAAATATTAGTATCACATCAAAAAATATAAATTTCAGTCCATTGGAAAATAATAACACCATTCATGAGTAAGTGTTGACTATAGACTCAACAAAGTGATGTGATATTTTTGCATTTCTTTTTGAAATAGATGGAAATGTATTTATATTTAGTTATTAAATTTTATATATATTACATAAATATTAATTTATAATTATTAATTGATACTTTTCTTTCATTCATTTCATCATTTGAAAAACGGAAACAATATTCATTCATACATATGACCAACCATCTCCATAAGTTGCGTGATTCATTTTACCTATCAATAATTTATTATTGACTCTATTTTAATATATAATTTTATATATTGATTAAAATTATTCCATTTGTGGAACCATATTCTATGTAAAATGTATACAAATGATGAACTAGAACATACTTGAAAAATAATGTTGTTGTCACGCAAAACCGTGATTTCAATAAATAATTTTTAATAAATTGGTAGTAATTTAAATAAGTAATTCCCATATGGTATTAAATATATTATTAGGGTTCTATAAAAAATTTATAATAAACATATTTTATTAAACATGAGGTCTGAACATGTATAAATAAACACAAGGCCTAATGTAAAATATATTTTCCTCACTTTTATTTCTATGAGACACATGCCATATAAGATACCTGTTTATTTTTTTGGTTTATATTATACCCATTAATGTATTTTATGATTATTAATATGAAATTTATTTGGATTTCTATATTCGTCAATGGTTATTTCATTCAGGGTGTATATGGTTGAAAATCAACAAAATAATTTTTTTAAACATAATCAATATTATATCTATCTTTGGTAAAAAATAACCTCTCTTCTATATGCATGATTTTTAATTTGTTTATATAATATATTTAGTTTTATTCCTTTTTTAACATGTACAACATGAACTATATTTTCCACCATCATGACCAATTATTTTTAACGATTAAAATATATGTTTTCATGTTCATTTTAAAAAAATTATTTTCTTTGATATTTGGGAATGATTTAGATTCTAAATAAGTCATTTCAAATTGGAATGAATACATTTTACGAGAAATATTTACTAATTGTTTTTTAAATTTATGTTCATCATCAGAAACAAAATTTAGTGTCACTCCTATTTCACTGAGGATATCATTTAGTGGTAGAATCCTCAGTATTCCGTAGATATTTCATTATTATAATGATGAAATGTTTATGAAACACATTTATCATAAAGGGTTATTCTACGATTACATGATGAAATATTTATGAAAATTGTTTTTTTCTTAGAGTTATGATTACAATGAAGTTTATGTGTCATTTATATTAAATGATTATGAATATTTTATATAGGTTTCCATAAAATTCCTTCAATTAAATAGGTAAATATTGATATATCATGTGTGAATTATGTTATGTGTGAATCTAATTTAATTTTCACAATGTTATGTGAGGAATTGGTTCAATGTCATTACTTGTTTATGTTGAAATATTTTTATGTCCATAAGGTTATGTTTTTAACTAGTTTCATGTACATAAATTTATGTTTGGACTTGATATCATGTCCATTATATTATGTGTGGATCAGGTTTCATGTCCATAAGTTTATGCAGGGGCCTCATTTCATGTCCTTAACATAATGAGTGATCCTATTTCTATTTATATAAATTAATATTATAATGACATTACCCTTCGGAAAAATTCATATATCTATGTTATAATCTAATTTGTTATGGTCATTTGTTCCATTTATGATTTATTTTATTACAAAGGTCTAAGAATTATTCCTTGACATAGAGTTATGATCAAATTTAATGAGGGTATGGGTTCAAAATTTAACGAACTTGATCTTTTTCTATTATATCCTTCTTATGATTATGTTATTAATGAAATCACTATTAAATTACCATATTTAGAATTTTATATCACCCATTATTATTATTCCTTTCCCTAGATCAAGATAAAATTTATTATATAAGGTATTATCTTGGTGGTATATTATAATGATCAATAATGAAACAATAATATTACATATATAGTATTTAAAGGAACTAAACCTTTATAGTCCCCGAGCATGTATTTGTAAAATCTATTTAATATTTATCTAAAAAGATATAATATTTATGTATGAAATTTTTGGGTCTTTCTTTTTTTCATCAGACATGTGTTTGGTCAATCTTTAGTTATTTGGGTCAGAAATATTTAGTGTAAACCCTATATATAAGTCAATATATTGGAAAATATACTATAATAGTAGGGATTATATATTGAGTGGATTCTATAAAATTCTATCCATGTATTGATATTATATGTGGAGGTTTCTTTCCGAAGTTTTTATATAGGTTAAATAACTGTGAAAAGGGTGCATTGGGATTTTCCTCGATAGTCACCAAGTGTATGATAATATCATACCTAGTTTTACACTCTTAGGTCAAATGTTTTTTAAATTCATAAATTCTTTATGAACCTCTTTATAGGATATGAATAGATGATGACCATGAATGACCTAGGTTTTTCTTATGGATTCCTTGAACAAAAAGGCATTTCGATGATTTAGACATCATATAAAATATCTTTCATAACTATGTGGTTTATATTTGTCATTATTATTTCTCAGACATTTCTATTGGTTTTAGAAAATGGATGGAACCAGAGCACATCATGGAACTGATGAATGTTTTAGAAAATTAAATTTCATTCCTCTATATAGAACTTTATTCTCAATAGATTAAATGGAAAATGTTTTTTCAATGATCACAAACCATTAGTATAATATTAATCATCCTGAGATTCCCAACTGTAAAAGGAGGGATCAATGTACTGTTGATTCTTTGATGAGGCAACATCCACCTTATTTTAGTAGGATTTATGATCCTCAAGTATCTAAGTTATTGAGCAACACTATTGAGAATAAATTTCATATTCATAAATTATTTGAACATGAAATGGTTTCCCTAGACATTTATCGTCAGGATGTAAAAGTAGATCAATTTTGGAACATTACTAAGAATATGAGAGTAGTTATATAAATAAAATCAATTAAATTGGAAGGAATTATGTTGATAATTTTCAGTATGCAAATTCAATATATTCAATATAAAAAGAAATAGAATTAATTTATTTTTCTTAAGTGAATAGGGGATAAATCCATTGGGACACTTGAGGAAAATTTTAGAATATGTGAAAGGTTTACATTTAGTTTAATCTATAACTAGTACTCCTCCCATGAATTCACACAAAAATTTAAAAAAATTCATATTATCTATAAAAGAATATCAGTTTTGAAAAATAATAATTCATATTAATATTGATAATGTTTAAAAAAAATGAGTGGTACAAATAATAGAATAGAAGGTACAAAATTTGTGGAAGTATGAATTCATTTAGTGATATTGAAATCTTAATGTATCAGACAACATGTGGCAACAAAAGGAAAAAAATTATTCTTCCAATGAATAGAAAGTAACCCATAACTGGATTTTCCATCAAGTTTATAGAAATACTAGCTGGATGGGAATATTTAAAAGCGCCTCTTCCTCCATCAAAACCATCAATCTCTTCATCAAATCAACCTTGAATGAATAATCATTTATTTTTATAGTTTAGTATTAGTTTCATAGTACACCCCCATCTCCCTCATCAGTGAAATAGTGATCACGCTAACCATTTCTGATCAAAGATCCATGTAGATACCATAGATGGGGACCTTATCTACTTGATTCATTGAAGTATTTCCTATGAACTGGCTTTGAGCACTCTATCTTCTTGGTATGAATCAAAAATACCGAGTGTAGTCTAGAATACAAACCCCACATAGAACACTAAAAAAAAATATTTTATAAAGTAGTTGACATCAGGTTCCTGCCAGTAAAACAGACATATTTAGACTCACCCAATCCTTCCATTATGATTATTGGAAGGAATTCAGAGAAATCACCACACCATGAATGAATCATGGCCACTCCCAACCCCATATAAAGGATATAATTAGTAACCGAATAGGGACACCATCTCCTATTTTCAGCTAGAACCCACTGATGTGCTTCTTGAATACACATCTATACCTTGGATACTGGACCGGGAATCTCCCATATACAATGGTTGGTCTAGGTCTAGGGCAGTCCTTGGCCCAATGTCTGATGATTTCCCGAAATCGTTCCTCATCCTATTTCATGTATTTCATGAAATACAACTCTATTCCAGAAATTCCTTTTATCTCTTCATGTGTAGGTTGAGTCACCTACCATATATAAATAAAAATAATAAATATTCATCTTAAAAAATGAAAATTCAATTATTTAAAATAAATTTTACACAATTTATAAGGATACCCATTGATTGATTACCAATAAATAATAAGTGTGTAAACTATATATATTTGAAATATGTTATTGAAGGTAGCTATGAAAAAAAGGTATATTGACTTTTAATCTAAACAAAGCTACCCAAATACATACATTGAACAAAAGTAAGTGTATTTTTGTTGAGTAGAGTGATACATTATAGTACTCCCATTTGATATTTAGCTCAATCTCACTACATAACTCAAAGTCAGTCAAATACTGGTATATAAAATTGAAATTTGATTTGATTTTTAAAATGAACAAATTAATCCCACCCATTTAAGAACTACTAAAGTATATGAAATTAATAAAAAAAACATATATAATGAAATTTATAAATATTTTAAAATAATAAATAAAAATTAACAACATAGATATTGTTAATCAATACAAGGACTCCAATGAACTTGTTGATAATTCCCATGTTGCACTTCTTGATAAATCCCAATAGGTTAAGGATGACTTTCTCAATGCTGCTACAGTAAAATGTAAGAGTCCAATTGTTGACTCATATCACTCCTCATCTGAAAAATATGTGAAAGCGTATTGATTTCTCTAAATTGAAATGAATTATTTTCACCGAATCCTCAAGAATACATCTAAAGGAAACTAATATACCTTCCCACTCTAAGGGAAAAAAGGATAAAAAAAGTAATTTCATCCCCTTGGAAGAATCTAAAAGCTTCAAAACACCTGTCCTGGTTAAATAGCAATCATCTACTGATTCCAGGAGTAATGATGATAAAGATGATGAAACTAAGGTGAGGAATGCATATCAGATTATAGATCACTTGTGGGAGGAACTAAACTATTGTCTTGGCATAAAATATTTAAATTTGTTCAAAAATAAAAGTATAGAGAACTCACTATTGTAGTTTATTTTCAAATCATATAACATATGTTCTCTAAGATGGAGGATGAATCTAAAAAATCATGATTTTAACTTTAGTGGAAATCCATAGAGAGGGTTTACTTCTTATCTATTCCCCTACATGAAGTTGGGTCCCTTAGAGTTGTTTGTTGATTGTTCATGGATGGTAAAACAGTTCTGGATTTTTATGATTTGGCTATGATGATATTTTTCAATGCAGTTTTTGAGTTTTTCATTGAGGCCGCTCGATGGTTCTTGTTATGATGAGTGAGGATGCTACATAAAGGCTAATTATTTCATGTGTTAAGGTACCTGGCCACATGGAAGCTTCGTACAGGTATATTAAATATCTCATAAAGGTTTGGGTACATGGAGGCCTCATAAAGGATCTATATAGAGGTGCATGTCAGACGGGTACATGATTTTTTGTAGTTATTGATGCTAACATTGTTTCCTACCTCTTCGTCTGAAACATAAAATCTTGACTATTAAGTATTATGGATGATTTTAAATCTGATTTCCATATCAGATGATAGCTAAATGACTACATAGTCTTTCTTCGACACACCTTGTCTTATATCCCATGGTCTAGAGCTGATGATATTGTTTAATGAATTAAAAGGCCCACTATGGAGATGACTTTGAAGACTATTTGTTTAGGGAATAAAGGATAGATTAGGTGGAAGCTTCAAATGATAGTGTGGATCAATTTTAGCTAGATTTGTGTGGAGGATCTCCCAATTATGATTTCATAACACCTATTGGATGACATCTTTCTAATAGATAATTTTGTTTTTGTGGATGGTGTTTATTTTTCAAGACAAAGGACTTGATGATGGGGTGGTTGGAATGAAGAAAATTTCTGTCAAGAATACAGTGAAGTCCATATAACACTTAATGGTTAGATTTTTGATTTTAAAATGAACAAGGCAAACCCACCTATAAACATGTAATAGGGAGTGACTTACATGTAAACAATCTAGAAACAATTATGATTGAACAACCTATAAGCATGTATGTTTTATGGAATCAGTAATAATATGTATTGTTGAATAAAATTGTATAGAAACGCATTATACTGGTGTGTATATAGATTATGATTATACATTTTTAGTGAAGGTAAAAAATAAAAATTAAAGAGGATGTTATTTCCATGATATTACGAGAACATACCTGATGTATTGATCTGGATCCAGAAAAAGATAGGTAAATAAATATTGTTTAAAATTTGAAATAGATTTTGTAATTGGTTAATGGGAAAAATAGATTTATTCTAATAGAATATGAAAATTTATTAAAAATATAGAAATACTAAAAATATTGCAGAGAAACCAAATTTAGAAGTTTTTCAACATATAAAATTGAATGCGGAGGAATTAATTTTTTACCAGAGGGAAAATCATAGAATGTGGTTGTATAATGTATCCAGAGATTAAGCTATATCTGTGATAAAGCTATCGCACACAGATTTGGGAACGAAATGTCATCTGTAAGAACACTGTGTATGAACAATTGTGAAACAATTCAATAAAAAATCCAAAAATATCTATGTATGAGTAATAGAGAGTGACTTACATCTAAAAAATCTAGAAATAGTTATGTTTGAACAACATGTAAGCAAGTTTGTTATATGGGATCAGAAAGAATATGTATTGTGGAAGAAAATAGTATAGAAACTAGTTATACCTAAATTCATATAGATTTATGAAGATGGGTGTGGGGATATAATCTGTCAAGAAATGAAATATTTTTCTAGCTCTATACAGCTTCCTCGTCTGGAGTCATTCTCTGCATCTCAGTGAAGGGAAATACTAATAATTAATGGGGATATTATTTCCATGATATTAGGAGAACATACCTATTGAATATATATTGATCTGCAGAATTTTAGGTGAATAAATATTGTTTGAAAAATTGAAATAGATGTTGTAATTGGTGAATTGGAAAAATAGAAGTATTCTAATGACATAAGAAAATTTATTAAACAAATATAATCACTAAAAACAGTAGAGAAACTAAATATAGATGTTTTTCAAAATATCATATCGAATGTAGAGGAATTAATGGGTTATTAGAGGGAAAACTAAGGACCGCGATGGTAGAATGCATCCCCAAACTAAGCTATATTGGCGATGAAGCTGTCGCACACGGATTTGGGAATGAAATGAAATGTATAAGAACAATGTGTATATACAATTGTAAAAAAATTAAATAAAAAACCCAGAAAAATATATGTATGATTAACAGGGTGTTACATACATGTAAACATTCTTGAAACAGTTATGTTTGAACAACCTAAAAGAATGTATTTTTTATGGAATCCGTAAGAATATGTATTGTCGAATAAAATAGTATAGAAACTCATTATACCAAAATAAATGCAGATTCTTGAAGAGGGGGGGGGGGATAGAATCATTCAAGGAGTTTTTCTAGCTCTACGCAGCTTCCTCTTCTTGAACCGATCTCTGCATGCCACTAACAATTTTCTGGAGACACATAGACAAAAACATTTAAACATGATATCCCTTTCCATGAACATGAATTTACCATAATGTTTACCAAGAATTTTTCACACAAAATATAATTTATCTTGTATGAATGTTTAGACTACTCTTTTATAGAGTGGTGAGAAGTTTCAATATCTTCTAATGAAGGGTTAAAACCCAACAGTTTATCAACTCAATAGATACTTACATGTATAGAAACTTGTCTTTGAGCATAACCCAACATGAACATCAAAAACTATGCCAGTTTCACGATCATGTCATAGTTTAATAATAGTCTTGAAGTCCCTGAAACATTTTTTCTTCAGTAAAAATAATAGCAGAAAATTTTGTTATTGAAAAATAACATAATTAAAGATTAAAATTAATCTTACCCAAGATCTCTTGAACAAATTAATCTAAGAACTGGTTTCACATTGTTATTTAGAGAAACTACCACACCCTACAATTGGTTTCCTTGGGTACCATAAGAAAATGATTTTATAATTAATAATAATTAAAATATTCATACAAAAAATAAAAATAATAAAAACAAATATCTGAATATCAATCTATAATAAAAAATGTCTACAAACCTTAAATTACATAGTTACTCAAGTCACTTAAAACTCTCTAAAATCCAATAAAATATTGCACAAACATGGAATGCTGACTCTTAATTCACCTTCATGATTTTGTTCTTGACTGATAGTGAAGACCATTCTCTTAATTGAGTATGGTTGTTTTAATCAGGAATATTATGCATTTAAAAAATGTTACAAAATGCTTGTACCCCAAAAGTTTCTTACAGTTATCTATGTAATAGAAAAATCCAATGAAATTAGTAGTTTTAAAGTATTTTTATATAAGTCCCAAAAATCTGGACCCAGCATATATACATACTAAAAAAAATTAATGTTGCACTACTTAAGACAACTTAGAGTAAAACAAATATATCAACCCCTACCCTTTCCCATACTAAACTCATCTGTATCTCATTTTTCATTCCATGAAAACTGCTCAATGTAACATCAACTTAGACACTCAAAAATATATAATACAAATCATTACCAATGAAAAAAAATAAATCATGATGTATTACCAGTTTTTCAATGAATTCTAAGAGGTTTATTCTAGGGATCAATATTATGGTATCTCTCTTTCATGCATTGTTAATAGCAGTGACCTAGAAACTTAAATAATGGAAACAGTTAAATTTATCCAAGTAAAGTGTTGCAGAAAAGTAATAGAAATTCCACAACCAAATCTCCCTTGATATTATCATTCCTTAAACAATCCCAGGTGCCGAGGAAAAGACCATTGGATTTGTTTTCAGATTGATAGGAAGTGTGATACTTAATTTGATGGAAGTGAAGAAACATGGTGAACATATATATTACAAAGTCTAATTAAAAAATAAATTTAAAAACAAATTGGTCCTTAATTAGGGTTTTCACAATGCGTATAGAAAGATTAGATGACATAGAAATGTTAATTGAACTCAAGAAAGCCTACCAGAGGACTGAAAGCAGGAGGACAACGAGTAGGTGGAGATGGAGGAGTTGGAGGCAGAGCAAGCTAAGGGAGACAGAGGTGGATCAGCAAATTTAGGCATCCTATAAGCTTCCAAAATCATTAAAGATAATTCTATAGGTAAGAACAACTACAATATCTCATTTGAATAGATACACAAATGTGCATTATTTCCTACAAAATCATATAATAATCATCAATGAATATATACATTGGATCCTTCCAAATACAGAAAAATTTCATACATACAGTAACCATGATAGGGTTATGCATATGCATAATCTTAGTCAAATCAGAAACCTCACTCTTTAAGGAATTGTTATAATCACACAATATAGGTTTTTATAAGAAGAGGATAAATATAAAACTATATACCTTATCATAATATTCAGAATGAAGTAAAACATGGTCAAAACTTTATTGTGGATTAATAAAGGGGAATTCTAAAGGAATTTTTATACCTAATCATTAGTAAGAAACAACTCATTTTGAAAAATCTGTATACTGTGAGCTTATCCTCTCCAACAACCTAATGAAATTGGTTCCCGATTAGTAAAATAGAATTGTAAACATCAAGACACGAAATAAAATACATGCTCTAGTAGAGTTTTTTGTGAAGCAATGAAATTGAAGGTAATTTGGGATTAACTGGGATTCGGTGTAGGACAAAATCATTAGATAAAAATATAACTACATATAAAGAGAACAACATAAATATAATACAAAATAGAAGCATCACAAGGGAGTGGATGAAAATGGAAAGGATAACATTGACATGAGGTAAAATAAAACTCCATTAATGTAAACTGGATACCTAAAAACAATATAACCTGTATTAATTTTCATATGTTAGTAATTTATAAAAAACAATAGACAGTGTAGTCAAAAGTGAAATCAAATTACCTACATTCATATGTTGAATGGAAGGGATGTTAACTCTTCGATTTTAAAATATAAAACCTGCATTCAATTTCAATTATTGTTGTTGTATTTACATTTTCTGAAAAAAAAACAATTACAAAACAGTAAAATAATCCTATAAATATTTAATCCTGAATTGGAGGGAATAAAATGTAACTATAAAAGTAACATCTAGCAGAGAAACCATTCATCAAACTAAAAGGAAGGTGTTTCTATTATGAGTCATCCATCCAATTAATATTTTAATGGTTTGACCGGAGAACATAATGCATTATTTTTTATAATATTCCATTTATGGAACCTTTTCATGAACAATAACTAAGTAGAAACATAGACTCCTCATGATAGAGCATTTCAAAATTACAGAATTAAGGAATTTGAAAAAATAAATATGTAATCCAGAAACTGCATATGCAACATCTAACTATGTCAACTCCTAATATTGATATAACTAACAGATCACTACCAATTAATAGAAGTGGAAAGTTATCCTTTCTGATATCAAAATTATTTTGAAGGAAAAACAGGCCACTCTTGTTTTTTCTTGAGCAAGTTCTTATCGGAGAACATATCTATATCAACATCCTGGTCACCTATATCTGCATGAAATGAATCTTGTAAATTTATAACTCATTTGGTTCATATGTTTTTTGTGCCTAAAAAACAATACACAATGTACACAATAGGGAAAATAGATTACCTACATTCATATGTTGCACGAAAGGGAGGTTAACTCCACGATTTGATGACAGAATACCTGCATTCATTTACAATCCATGAAGTTGTATTCTCCTCTACTAAGAAAACAACAACATGATAGTCAAACTAAACACTAAACATTTAATCTTGAATATAAGCGAAAAATATTTCATTAAATGAGTAACATCCAGCCTAAAAATTGTCCAAAAACATGGACGAAAAAATTACCCTAATTCCATATTCGAGAATGAAGATATTTTAATACAGTACAAAATTTTGTTTTCATATATTGAAAATAAGGCCTGAAATGAAGAGATTAATGTTTTAGAGATTATTGGAAGGGAAAATTACCCTATTAAATAGATGGATGAGACTATGGTTGATCTTCAGTGCTGCAATATGATAATTTTCCGTGGAGAGAGGTTTGGTTTGCTATAGGAATTTCATTTACCCACTGAGCTAGGGTTTCAAGGATAGAGATGATAGTCCAAATGATGGGGGATTCGAGGCAGGGATACGAGATTTATCTGGAGTGGATGGGTTCATGCGAGGAAATGATGACTCTGAGGAAATTTCATATTGCGGTGGAAGGAGGTGAAAACGTGAGCGGAATAGGTAGAACAGGAGTGACGGAGGGATAACGCGAGCGTCGGAAACCGTAGAATCTACAGAGGGTAAATGTGAGGGGAACATGGTGGAATGGATGACCAGGAATGTAAGAGAGGAAGGTATAGTGGCTAGTTGTGGAGGATCCAAAGGTGGTGGAGCCTAAAATAGAGAAGCTGAAGGCAGAGTAGCCGAAGACCGGGGAGATGAAGATAAAGGAACTGATGGAGGGGAAGGCGGATTCGGAGTACACGATGGAATAGGAGACAACTGGAGAAGAGATCCGGGAAGGGAGGGGGATAGGGAACTCAAGGAGGTGAGTAGAATAACTAGCAAATCAGAGGTAATTTATGATCGGGGGTAGGTCGCGTTGTGTGAAAACATAAGCAGGAGCGAAAACAAAATACCATAGAATGTATTGATATCTTGCGTGGAGGAGAGATGTGGATAGCTGGAGAAGCGAAACATAATAAAAAAATGATGTGGAAGAATAGGTGTGTGACACATGGATTTGGAGAAAATCTAATATTAGTATATTTAGTAGATGCTGTAAAAAAAATTAATTTATTCTATGGTAGATTAAATCAATGTACCCATGTAGAATTAGTTATTAAATTATTTAGTGACAATGAATAAATAATTCATTGTGAAAACAAGGTATAAATGAAAATTCATGATTTCCACCATTCCCTTTGTTTTGATAAGTAATGAAGACTTATTATTATGAGAAAAAGAAAAAATCAAATGGATGAAAGAAATTACAGCCACATATATGCACGAAATGTGTGAATAAATATTATTGGATTTGATTTAATGGAATTATGTGGGGAATAAATGTATAAATTTTTTCGTAATCCCATAAATGATTAATGATAATGATTGGGATGTTTAATATAATGTAAGAGAACAATATACCAACCAATTAATAAACCATGATCCAATGCATTAAATGAAAAGTGTATTGGAATTATGAAATCTCATGCATGAATCCAAAGGTTCATGATGAAGATATATCTAAAAAATCTATTAATAAAAAAGGAAAATTGAAACCTCGTGTAATTATGACAACCAATGTTGGTTACGAGAATGATGTTGTGAATGGTAAACATGATATCAAATCTTGAACTGTTAAAAACTAATTTTATTACGGATCTACATTCTCCTTAATATATTATTATTTTCAATATATAATTTAATTACCTACTCAATTATTAGATATTTATATTTTGGTGACAACTTCTTATGGTATGATGGGCGTATCTCTATTCTATAGTTGCTCACAGATTGATTTTTTAGAAATGTTCATCCCTAAAATCATTTTATTTTGTATTACTTTAAATTTGACATGATTTTATATGTTGACTTGGTTTCATTATATGGATAACTAATCAATTTCTTATGACGAAAAAGACACATTTAATATTCTAAATTCACCGATGAACATTTATAGTTGCATATATGAGTGAAACATTCTAGTGGAAATTACAAACATCTTTTGGTTTTTAAAAACAATCTATAATGTCTATATAACATAGTTGGTTAAGGGGGGAATCAAAATTGGGGACATGCATATTTTAATAAATTTTTACGACATCATTCTGGAATAATTTTTTAGTAGTCAAATATATTGTGAATTTCATTTTTTGAATGAAATCATCATAAGTTATACACTGATTTCAATGTCTTCCTATTGAATTCCCCCAATTGAGTTTTAGGAATTGAAAGAGAAAATCTAAGAGAATTTTCAAAGGGATTTATTATAAAAAATGTGTCACCAAGAGGATAAACCATTATTTAGTTAAGAAGAAATATGGATCTATGTGAATCTATTTTAATTACCCAAAGCTGAAAAAGATCACAATTAAGAAATATTGTTCCCTACCCAATACAAAAAACTGGTGCAGTCAACTGAACAAAGATAAATACTTTTGAAGAATGATTATGCATTATATATATCAGTAACTGATGTTTAAAATGGTTTATATACCAAAGGAAAAATTATGTATAAGCTACAGCCACTATGAATATATAGTTATGTCATTTGGTATTACTAATTTCTATGATATCTTCATAGATATAATTAGTAAAGTCTTTATTGATTACCATGATCAATTTTCTGAAGTAATTATAGACACATTATTTTATATTCATAGACGAAGGAAGAGTATGAATATCAATTAAGGATTTTACTAAATACCCTAAGATAAAATAAAATATATGCAAATTTTATAAAGATCTAATTTTTTCTAATAAATGATTCCTTTTTGGTTGAATATATTCATAATGGGTGGGGGTGGGTATATCAAGGGATCCATCAAAGGCTTAACATATTGAACATTGGAACAGAAAAACCATAGTGATCGAGATCCAATTAATTCTTTATTTCTATGGATATTATCTATGGTTTTTAGAAAAATTTTATGACTATCGAATCTTCTAATCATGTTATCCTAGAAGTGATATATGTCCAATTGGAAAAATGTATTTCAATAAAAATTTAAGGATCTTTAGAGATGGTTATTTAGTGCACCCATGGATACTTTAAATTATTTTGGAGAAGGGTTTTCAATATATAGTTATTCATCGAAGAAGGGATTGGGATTAATTAACATGTAGAAAGATATGGTAAAAGATCAATCCTCATGTAAAAATGATGGTTCACGAGAAAAATCACCCAAAAAAATATTTTAACTTTGTTATGGTAATTTTTTCCATAATGATATAATGGAATAATATTTATGGAGAAATATGTGATACATATAATGATCATAAATTTTAAATGTATATATTCACAATGAAAGTGCTGAATATGTGTTATAGAACATGGTCAAAGTTGATTAAATATTATGACTACCCAATACATTATAACCCTTGGAAGGGAAAAAGTTTGGATGATGTTTTGATTCAAATAGATATTTCTTTCATTTTCATGATGAGGATAACAAAAGATCTAATATTTATGGATTTTCTAGGGATGGAACTAAAAATATTATAGTAAAAAAGACATATCATCATTCATAAAAGAGAATTCAACCATCTATAGAGGGGATAATTAAATAGCACCTAAGGAATATTTATAGTTGTATTTAAAGGTGAGAAATGTTATTGATTTTAACCATGATTGATAAGGGATGATAACTTGTAGTAATCGCTTATGTGTTTTATCCATACAATATTTGAATATGAAGCTATTAACAGAAGATAATAGTTTATTTTTATGTATACATACTATAATTACAAAGATTTATATATATGTGAAAGTGTATTTCATGTGGGAAGGTATTAAAGTATATCTTGTAGTGTTTGTATCTCAATTATTATTATGTTCGCAAGTTAAGGCTGAGGGAATAATTTCTAATGTTATGTAGAAACAATTACAATTACAATAATGTAATTTGGAAAACATCACCCTAAAATTTGTCATCAGAATCTATATTGTTTTTAGTTGGTATCCTAATGAAGTCTTCATTCCATATATATATCACATATTATTTCAATATGTACTTGATTTCCTGGAAATACATTAATTAAGTGTCAATGAATCATGGAGTTCAACATTATATTTTAACTAATTAGGATCTAAGGATACCTTGATATTACTGTAAATTCTTTAAAAATCCCTTGATACAGTGTTTATTTTAATCACTATATATCATACTTATATATAATTCTTGTTAGATATTTCCATCCAAACCCTATATGATATACAAAGATCATATTCTATAGATTTCAAAGGTGGTAGGAATCATCACCTTCCTATGGATGAGTATTCTTACTACAATAGATTTCACTTGAGCATTTATATTTCTCATTATGTAGCCCTATTTTTTATTAAATATAAAAATCCAATTTTTTGGGAAGCTTAATGGGAAATGAATCCATTGAGACCTTATCTAGGTTACTAAATGATATAAAAAGTTATATTCATTCAATGGAACATCATGGCCATTTAAAGTTGACCGAAATTTTATGATGAAAATCGTCCACGTGATAAGTAATTTGATGTTGGAGAAAATGAATTCCGATAAATTTATAAATTTTAGTAGTTTATGAGATTTCATAAGAGATAAAATCTAATCCTTAGGTATATATTCTATTTAGATATTGTTGATAAATCACGGATTGAGATTATCGATAGGTTCTACAACTAAAAGTCTATTATGTTCATGATGTGTTCTATATATCAAAATTCATGAGGTGCATGCTTGACCCTTCACATGTATTGAACTATGAGGTTATACAAATATAGTATAATATTTCTTATGATTAACAACTACTTGAGATTATAGATCATAGAGATAATATTATATGAAATAAAAACACTCCCTTGGTAAAATTGTTGTTGTGAAACAGTAATTTCAAACAAGCAATATGGGAACCTAAGGATATGATTAGGCATAAGTATACTCATTTTATTATACTAGAGAAGAATATTTCATGAGTTAAATTAATGTTAAGTGGGTTAGAATATAAGACCACTATATTTTATGAAATATTCTTTTCCAATAAATTTAATTTTTTAATAAAATGGGTAAGATATAACACGATGTTTCCAACAACTGTAATATAATAGTAATGTTATAATTTAGACATGAAAATTATAAAAATGACATTAAGAAAGATGATATTATAAGAAATAACCCAAATTTTAAAATCAATTATAATGTTTTTCAAATAAATATATATTGATAATTAGGTACTTAATGTTTGATAATGTCAATATATACATCGACAATACATTTCTTTTAAAAAATTTATTTTCATTTATTTTTGAAAATAAATATTTTTTTATAATTTTTGAAATTTATTCCAAAAATTTTAATTCATTTTTATAATAAACGTGTAAATATTTTATTATGGTTAATTTATTTAATTTCCTAAAAATATTACTTTTTAATGAATAATGAAATTTATTAATTTTTATAAATACCAACCTTTATGTTTAAAATATTAAAAATGTTACATCTTGATTAAAAATGGTTTCATATTATTATTATTTAAATAATATTTTCATGAATCCAATTTAGTTTATTGGAAAAAAATTAGTTTTAATTATGATAAAAAACTATTTATACTTTCGGAATACATCTATTTGGAAAACCAATTTTTCTTCATGTAACAAGGGATATATTTTTCTTAAATTATTTCATTTATTTAAATTTTATATAGAAACATGGATTCTATATTTCTAGTCACAATAATAAAAATTATATAAAATTTTTAAATTAATTTTTTTCAATAATGAGTTGTAAGAACAATAATTATTAATTTCCACGGTTAACATTAAATCTATTTTAGCAGCCGGTGAAACTAAAAATATAAGCATTAAAATGACCTAATAACATTACCAATTACATATTTTTCAGAATAATTTAATATTATATCATCTATGATTATATAATTATCTATTATGGGTCTATTAATTATTTTTTAAAAAAGGGTTTATCATTTTATTTTAATAAATTTATTATGTGTCCTTTCCCCATTTTATAATACAGAACCACTCTCTTATCCTCATCACAGTTACAATTCCTTCTAGTCTAACCATGTCCTAGATAAAAATATTTAAAATCTGACTTCATATCCTTGAGTCCTTTAATTTACTAGGAACCCATCCTAATAATATCTTTATTATACTAAATGTAGTTTTTTTTTGAAGAATAGGTATCATTTTTAACATTGTATATTTGTTTTATTTTTTGTCCATATCCATAAAATTTTCATTGAATATGAGTATAAAATAAAACTACTATCAAAATTTAATTATATTTTATTATATAAATGTAATAAAATATATCCATATAATTTTCCATAAAATGGGAAAACAACTGTTTGTTTTCATATGATAGACCACAAAATCACTAACTGAAGAAATTTATCTTCCATCACTGCTTCTAATGGGTTGATATAATGATGTATTTAATGTATATATATAAATATTATTTGTGAAATATTTATTATTATATTTTCATAATATCACTCTTATCTTCATACCTTCCATTCTATTGAAAAACGATAATGTTACTTGCGCAACCATGTGGACTACCACCTCTACAATGTGATGTGATACATTTTTAATTTTATTTTTATATGAATCGTAATAAAGATATAATTAATCTATTTAAATAAAATATATTATATAAATATTATTTTATAAAGGTGAATTCATATTAAACTTCATTTTCATCCATCCTTCCAAAAGTGGACACAACATTTATACATATATATGACCTACCGACTCCATGAAATGAGTGATTAATTTATCCACAGATTTTTTTGAGTGACTATAAATATGAATATATGATATAATAATATTATTAAAATTATGGAAATTATGTTAAAATAATAAATGTTCAAGGACCAAAACTACTTAACCTGAACATAAATGAAAAATGAAGCAGTTATCACATGGAGGAGTGATTTCAATAATGAATTATTAATGTGTGGGAGGAGAATTTTTATAAGTAAAAAATATATGGTTTGATTTATATAAGTTATTCTAGGTAAAATATTTATCATAAATATATATTTATTTCATATTAGGTTAAATCATATAAGAATAAATTCGAGACATGTTATAATATATTTTGTTATCACTATTATTTTTCTGAGACCATGCCATATTCACCACTAGTTTCTTTTATGTGGTTTAAATAATTTCCCTGAAAATATTATAATAATATTAAAATGAACATTATTTTAATATTCATAAACATCTTATATTATTTATTTCATGTTTCTTATGATTGAAATTATAGTAATGAGCTAAAGGGGTTTATGTTACAATCACAATTTTTAACAGAATTGTTTATGATTATTCTTATAATATTGATATCCTTGGACCATCCTATCAAGAATCCCAAAAATAATATTTTGATTTGGTAATTTCTAAATAATGTTTGTTTTTATTTCATCTACCTATCATTATGAATTATTGAGAAAAAATAATGAATACGTAAAATAAACATTATCTCTCTCTTCAATCGAAAAGATATTCTCTTCCATGTTTATGTTTTCTAAAGAAATGTTTTAATGAATTTGTTTACTATTATCCAATGATTGATTAAATTAATATTTAAAAATGGTTTAATTTTAAATAAAAATATTAAAATAAATATTCTTTTTTTAAACAAATTATGTTTTAATATTTACCATAAATGAGAAAAAAATATACTTTAATTTGTATGACATGAAATATATTTTACCACTTCCTAATAAATTTTTTATAGATTCCGTTATAGGTTTGAAATGATATTTTCCAAAAAAAACGTTTTCTTTATTATTTGAGAATGTTTAATATTTTAATAAAGTTATTTCAAAATGGAAAGTATATTTCCTGAAGAATGATTTAAATATCTTTTTATGTAATTTATATTCATCAAATAGAAATCCATTTGGTGTTGTTTCTGTTTTACAATGGATATGATAGAATATTAAAATCCTTATTCATTATATAGAACATTTAATATTATGATTATGATATTTTTAGGAAACCAATATATCTTCCATGAGTTTTGCTATGATTACATGTTGAAATATTTATGAAAACCTTTAATTTTTCTATACGATATTATTATAATTAATGTTCTCTGGAATTTATATAAAAGTATAATAATTATTTATTTGTTGTGTACATTATATTTCATTAATGAATTGGGTAAATTTGGATAACTCATGTGTCAATTATGTTATGCAAGAACCATATTTCATGTTAATATGGTCACATTTAGACCTAGATCATGTGCAAAATGTTAAATGTGGACAAGGTTTCATGGCTATAAGATTATTTGTGGACCTAATTTCATGTCCACAAAGTTATGAAATAGTTTCATTTCTATAAGGATATTAATAAACATGTTTTCTTTTCTATTTGTTTATTCTCGGGCCAAGTTTGATGCTCTTAACATAATGAGTCATCCTATTACTATTTATACATGTTCCTAATGTTATAAGCATATATCTTCCACATTTCTATGTTTATTTTATGACATCATGTCTTATTTTCATTGAATCACTTTATGATTTATTTATTATGGCCTAAAAAGAATTATTTCATGTCTAAGGTTATGATATATGTTATGTAGTATATATTTATCAAATGTTATGATTATCTTCTCATACACTTATATTCAATTTATGTTTAATTTATTAATATCTATCACTTTGTTTCACTAATTGAGAATCTAAGATCAGTATTATTATGTTTCATTTCGAAAAATCATAATGAAATATTTCATGTTGGGTATGGGATTTATGGAAACATTGAATATGTTTCATTAAATAATAATATTGTGTATCTATTATTAGAATACATTAAAACATTTATAGACCTCAAGAGTGAACTCATGAAATGTATTTAATAATTATTTAAAAAATGTAATAATTATGTAAGAAAATCTAGGATCATTATTATTACTAATATATTTGGGTTACAATAAGATAAAATTAGGCTAGAATGACTCTGTATTATATAGAATGAAATATGGAGGTCTGTAAGAGTATTTTAATGTTAAAATCATTGTATATGTTGAAATAAAAAATGATTTTTTGATTTATTAGTTACAAATGATACTTCTAAGTAAAATTCTAACATTTATATAAATAATAATGGATAAAATATATTTGAAAATTAAAATTATGTAAAATTGTAAAAATGGAATGCTAATTAGGAGATATCCAATTTAAAAACACATCCAGATAATTCTCCCTAGTAGATGAAATTTTATCAAAATTTTATACAATCACAAATTAAATTATCAATGTAATAATTTTAATATAAAAACATAGAACTAATAATGATATAACCCTTGTTATGATATATAAATAATAACATATTAAATCAGTAATTTAAATATTATATCCTATTTTTTTAAGAGGAAATATATCATGTTGATTTTAATGATTTTTGGACAAAAAAAATCATTATATGGTATTATTTTTCTATAATAACCATTATTTGATTATTAAAAACATTAAAAAGAGGAAGTAATAAGACTGAATAATTAATATAAAATAGATCGCATTCAATTTCATGAAATAAATAGGTTTTCTATTATTGAATTATTCAATTTGAAAATATTTTTCGATCTAGTGTAATGGTTTAGAAACCTAGTGTAACACCCCAAGCTTCTACGGTACGTTTCCCTTCGAATAATGTGATAGCGTGTGTTGTACGCAACACCGAGTTCTAACACACCATAACTAATCAAACTAGCCGTTATGAATAGTAATACCTACTTTTTGAAATTATATATATTTTATATTTGAAAATGGACTTCATTTTTGGATTCGGAATATCGAATTTAGCCTAGGGTGAAATTTTGGTACATTTCAGATAACTTTCATATTTTGATGAATAGTGAAAATTACTAAATTTTAATTAAAAACAACTTTTTTAATCAAATTAATTACTAGTGATAAATTATGAATTTGAGTGGTTTTAAAGTATATTTAGAATATATTTTTACCATTTAATATAATTTTGGTCATTGGACATAATTTTACAATTAAACCGAACATAAACAAGTGTCAATCTTTTGATAGTTATTATCTCTTAAAAACACGCTTTTTGTTTTAACAGCGGGAATTAATTTTAAATTAATTTCTGCCACTTCTGTGTTTTGAATTTAGGAAAATGGATTCCATATTTGGAATCAGGATGTCCAAATTATGTAAATAGGTAACTTTTATTTTTAGACATTTTGAATAATTACTGCGGTAAATATTTTATTTACCATGGTTAAAGGGTAAATCCGGTAAATAAGGGTTAAAAAAAATAATATTATAATAATACAAAATTACCCTAAAACGTGTCCTAACCTTATTGGTGGACACATACCCGACCATGGGCATCCTTGGGTCAATTTGGGGACCCCTTGGAGCCACTTGTATGTGGTAGGGACACTTTATATTAATAAAGTTAAAATAAAAATAAAAATGGCATAAGCTTACATCTTTTAGAAGAACACTTTTTACATAGGGTTATACATGTTGGATTTTCGATTATAAATATTCATTAGAAATCTAAAAAGATTTCCTACATAATGATATTTTACTTATAATTTTTAGACATTAAATAATTTATTTTATTTATGACACAATGATGATGCAGTAATTACTATAATAGTGAAAAATTAAAATAAGTGATATTATAAATACCCAAATAAATATAATATGAAACTTTTAATGAATTAAACTAATTTTCTAGGATAATATGATATATTAGGATTGATTTAATTGACTTTGTTCGAAGTAATAAATCTGTTATGAGTTTCACAAAAATCAACTATTGAATAGTGTCAAAATTGACATAAAAGAGTTCTTAAAACAAATATTATATTATTAATTGATATTAAATTCCTAAAAATCTAAGGTTCGGCCAAGAGACTTATATTATCATAGGTTCCTCATTAATGGACCACTTGGGGGTCTCTTGGATGTATATAGTAAGGTTATTAACCATATTATATAAAAATATAAAGAGACATTGTAAAAGTGAAACTAATTAACTTAGAGTTAATACTTAAAGATAAGGTTAATATAAGTACCCAAACCTGTATAAATTCTATTGGATGAGTTGTTTTAGACCTATCCCCACCTCATCCTTTGAATAGTCAACTTTGGAGCCTTTAGAAACCGAATATGAATTTATTATAAATTAATATTTCTAGCTTTTCCAAAGGTGCCCCTCACCCCTCTTATAAAAGGGCACTCCTCCTTCTCATTTCTTCACACCTTCAAAGCCTTTTGGTTCGGCCAAACTCTGCCCAAATACTCTCCCAACATCCCTAAATACAACCTAGAGGCCTTAGTTTGATCAGAAAGCCAACCTAAGGAGCCCTTTTGATCAAATCAAAAGGAAGAACCCGAAGAAGAGGTAATGATCTCACCACCCTTTTCTAAGTTCATTTCTTCTTCCACTTCTTCTTCCTTTGTTCTTACCATTCTGAAATAATAACTCCAGTATCTCACATATACTGTGATGTTATTATAAATATGGTACAATCATATTCAGTATTCTATCCACCCTTTGAATAACATGTCACCATACGTGCGTACGTACGGCTTACCGTCTCCACGTCGTGGTGTAATTGTTATTCAATATAATATTATTTGGATGGGTATAATAATGATGTGTAACTCATGTAAATAATAAATATAACATGTTAATGATTCTGTATATATGATATACCATCCATTTATATATTATTTTAATATCAAAAGAATGATATTGTCGCTCGTGCGTACGTACGGACTACCGTCTCCACGAACGCGATGAGATTCATTCTCCATCTTAACCATTAAAGCGTAATTATCATTTTATGATTTAAAAATGACGTTTAAGGACTTGATATCATTCTGGATATGAATAATATACAACCTATCCTTTACAAACATGTCTTACGTAACAAAACATATGAAAGAAAACAAGTAAGTTAACACCCGAATCAACGATAATACTAAGATATTATTATCAAATCAATATTAAAAGATCATATATGATATCATATTAATGTATATGATTCTTGTATAATTTAATAACAATTATTTCACCATTATACAGGAGGTTAACCTACCCCAACCAAGGAAAAGTACAAGGTATGGGTTATGTCACAATCTCTTCATTATCCGAGGTTGTATTATACATAATAATCTACTGGGATCTCTTTATCATCCACATCCATGTTTTTTCGAAATGTATTTCAAAACATTTTTACTATTTACAAGAATATGGGTTAAAGTCATTTATACCCTTGTTTGACTTTTTATAAGAGGTTTATAAAGGAATCATTCCGTCGTTTTCAAAACAAGGTCCTTTTTAACCTTTTCGACATAATTGAGGTAAGAATGTTTTTTTAACTTATACGGCGGGTGCGGTTATTTTACGCCGTTATAAAATCTTCAAAGCTTTCCTTACAAGCTTATAAGAATATTTTCAAAGAAAATGTTTTATTTTATATGGATCTTAAATGATTTCAAAATAAAAGGAGATATTTCTTTAAAAAGAATTTTGATTTCATCTATGTCAACATCCTTTGATGGATTTTAAGATTATTTGAAGTTGATTTATTATGATACAAAACTTCTATATTGTATTGAAGGTTTTGTGATATGTTTGACTGTGGATGTGCTATTTTTATACCATTCATAGTTTATTGTGAAAGTATTGACATTTCGTATGCTAGTTTTAATACGAATGTTTATGTTATGTTTAAACCTTTTCATATGGGAATGCATTGGACTTAATAAGTGACGGGTGGAGCCCGCTATAGCTCCTCGATGCATCGGTAGGTCACATGAGACAAACTAGTGTCTTGGCACAAGGCCTTGACAAAATCTTATTTGTAGTCTTGGCACGAGGCCTTGGCTATGTGGTTATGATAGTCTGGCATTATGCATTCCAACATTATGAAAGTGGTTATTGATTTTTGCATGTGATTATTCGATTAGTAGAATATCCATGTGAATAAGTAAATGGCATTATTTCATTTTACTTTTGCCATACCATGTTGAAGTTCAATTTTAAAAGGCTTTTGTTTTAGTAATGCATTGCCTTAAATGTTTATTCTTATTTATGAAAGTTTCCGCTATATTGTTATCCTTACTGGGCATTTGAGCTCACCCCTTTTCTATGTTTTATTTTTTCCCCAGGATGTGATGAAGTAAATTATGAATGACCTGCAGGGATATTATGAGGGGATAGTAGTGTGGATTATGGAGACATTATGTTGTTGTAGTAGTTTTTCATTTTATGATGTAATGTAAAACTTATGAATATATCTAGTGTTTCCAAGGCTACTAAACCAATCGGTCTTTCGAGATTTGATCTTTCTTGTGATCATGCCAATGTTATGAAGTAATGCACCGACTCTGGGTAACTGGGGTCGGGGCGTTACAGTTGGTATCAGAGGAAGTTTAGTACAAACCTTGGAAGCTAGATTTAGATAAACTCTGATTAGAGCACATAGACCTAAGATGAACTTTGAGGATTAGTATAGAAGAACTTCCTAGAATTTTGGTATTGTAGAGACTTTGTGAGTTTTCCGAGCAATACATCCCTGTCTGGATACGAGCAGGTAGAGGCGGCTCTGGCACAGATGTACCTAGGGGTAAAACCCGAAAACACCGCTTTGAGCTAGACTCGAACGGGAACTGGTGCACGACAACGGGCCTTGCTGCACTCTTGGTTACGACACTCCCGGGGGATATGCTTAGGATAACTCTCACTTTCTTTACAAATCATTATGAAGGGTTTATGAGTATATACTTCCTCAAAGAAAACATATTTATGATTATGGATTATATCCATAGATAGTTCAATTTATGTTTAGTGTTTTATAAGTATGGGATTATGTATTTTGATTCATAAACTGATCTAGTTTATGACATTGTTTAGAAATGGCGCCTAGTTAAAGAAATGGAAACTGTATCAATGCACGCACTCCATATAGGGATTGCCCTCCTGCTCAAGATAATTATAGTGGGGCTGGTGATGCAACTGGTGCTGATCAGCTAATCACCGTACTGGGACAACTTACTCAGGTTATGAATAATAACCTTACCCGTATGGAGCACCCTGATCCGCAGCGTGGAGGATCAATGTTAGATCGATTCATGAGACAACAACCACCAAAGTTCAATGGAAGTACAAATCCCTTAGTAGCTGAGCAATGGATATTTTCCCTAGAGAAAATATTTCAGGCTTTGGGGAGTAGTGAAAGGGAAAAAGTTACCATGGCAGTTTACCGCCTCACTGGAGATGCTGATCAATGGTGGTAATTGATTAAAAACATGAAGGAAGATGATGAAGTATCCAACATGGAATGGAGGGAGTTCAAAGATCTGTTTTTAGAAAAATACTTTCCTCGCGACCATCGAGCAGATATGGAAAGGCAATTTCTGAGTCTGAGACAAAAGGAGGATGATAATGTCACAAAGTATGAGGCTAACTTTACAAGGTTAGCGAGGTACGCTGGTGATTATATTCGCAACCCAAGAAGTAAGATTGATCGTTTCTTTGATGGGTTAAAACCATTTCTCCGTCGAGCATTAGTCTCACAATCCTTTTCATCGTACGAAGACATTGTCTCATGTGCTATCAAGACCGAAAAGGAATTCTCTAAGTCTTATGACTTTAAAGCAAAGCAAGAGAAGAAGAGACCTGCTGATCAATCTGGGAATGGAAATAAGGGGAAGAAGGGAAAGGTTGAATATCCATCTTGTGGTAAGTGCGGGAAGAAACACCCCGGTGCTTGCCTGAAGGGAATGGGAGTCTGTTACAAGTGTGGTGAAAAAGGCCACCAAGCTCATGATTGCAAGGGGAAAAAGGAAGCTACCAATGTTCAGTGCTACAATTGCAGGGAGATGGGGCATTATGCAAATGCATGTCCTAAGCGTCAGGAGAACTTACCTCAGAAAAGGCCAAGGGATCAAGGCCAGGCTTATGCTATCACTACTGCTGAGGTAGAAACTCCGAAAGACGTGGTGGCAGGTAATTTAATGGTTTCCTCAAGTTTAGCAAATGCATTATTTGATTCTGGATCATCGCATTGTTTCATATCTTCCCAGTTTGCTAAGAAAATTAGATATTTCCAATTTGATTTAATAAGGGAGTTGTCAGTTAAAACTCCTAAGGGAAGTATCGTTGAAACAAAGTTTTCTGAATCAGTCCCCATTAGAGCACATAAATTTTCTTTATCTGCTGATTTCATCGTCATACCTATGATTGAGTTTGATATAATCCTCGGTATGGACTGGCTTTCGGACTATGATGCAAAGATTTATTGTAAGAAGAAAGAGGTTACGATTCTCGATGATAATGATAAGGAACACCTTATTTTTAGAGCAGAATCGTCACCACCTAATTCTTATTTAGACCCACCCCCAGTAGCTCAACTTAATTCAATTATTGGGGAGGAAGAGAATGAAGTAACTATCGGTGAGGAAAGGAATGTTCAAATAGAGGGTGTACCTGTTGTGAAAGAATTTGTAGATGTATTTCCGGAAGATTTACCTGGACATCCTCCAGAACGAGAAGTTGAGTTTTCCATTGATTTGATTCCTGGATCAAGGCCTATATCGAAGACCCCTTATAGAATGGCCACTGTAGAGTTAGTCGAACTAAAGAAACAACTAGAGGAATTGAGTAATAAGGGATTTATTCGCCCTAGTGTTTCTCCATGGGGAGCCCCTGTTCTTTTTGTTAAAAAGAAAGATGGATCTATGAGGTTATGTATCGACTACAGGGAGATCAATGCTATAACGATAAAGAACAAGTATCCCCTACCTCGTATTGATGATTTATTTGACCAACTGCATGGAGCTCAATACTTTTCAAAGATTGACCTTCGATCTGGATACCATCAGTTGTGTGTAAAGAAGGAAGACATTCCGAAGACAGCATTTCGAACCAGGTACGGGCATTACGAGTTTACTGTAATGCCGTTTGGATTGACTAATGCACCCTCTGTATTCATGGATCTGATGAATAGAGTTTTCAAGGAGTATCTCGATGAATTTGTGGTGGTATTTATTGATGATATCTTGGTATACTCCAAAACCTACGAAGATCATGAAAATCACTTGCGCATTATCTTGAAGACTCTGAGGAGGCATGAATTATATGGAAAGTTTAGCAAGTGTGAATTCTGGCTTCAGGAGATTTCTTTTCTTGGCCATATTGTCTCTAAAGATGGAATCTCTATTGATCCTTCTAAGACCAAGGCAATCCAAGAATGGCCAGCACCTACGAGTATAACTGAGGTACGTAGTTTTATTGGCTTGGCAGGTTATTATCGACGTTTCGTCCAGAATTTTGCCCGATTGGCTGACCCATTAACGAAGCTCACACGTAAAGGGGTTAAATTTGTTTGGACAAAAGAGTGTGAAGAATGTTTCGAAGAACTGAAGAGAAGATTAGTCAATGCTCCTATATTGACTCTACCATCGGGGAATGATGGGTTCGTTATTTATAGTGATGCATCAAAGAAAGGACTTGGCTGTGTCCTTATGCAGAATGATAGAGTTATTGCCTATGCATCACGACAGTTGAAAATTCATGAACAAAACTATCCTACTCATGATCATGAGTTAGCAGCTGTGATCTTTGCTTTGAAGATATGGAGGCACTACCTCTATGGTGAAAAATGTGAGATTTATACTGATCACAAGAGTTTAAAGTATATTTTCTCACAAAAAGAACTCAACATGAGGCAAAGGAGATGGCTTGAATTACTCAAGGATTATGATTGTACGATACACTACCACCCAGGGAAGGCAAACAAGGTGGCAGATGCTTTGAGTAGAAAAGACCATGGAGTTTTGAACAATATGAGAATTGAAAGGGATCCAATTTTCATGGAGCTAGTGAAGATGGACATGGGAATAACCAGGGAAGGTGAAACATCAATTCTTTTTCAAATGGTTGCCAAACCATCTTTACTAGAAAGGATTAAGAGTTCTCAGACCGATGATGAAGAATTTCAGAAGAAGATTAAAGCTGTGAATGATGGGAGATTGAGAGACTTTGCGTATGAAGGTGGAATTTTGAAATTCGGGAAGAGACTTTGTGTTCCCAATATACCTGATCTAAAAAGGGAATTGTTGGATGATGCTCATAGTTCCAATTTCTCTATACACCCTAGGAGCACCAAAATGTATAGAGATTTGAAGGAACATTTTTGGTGGGACAACATGAAGAGGGAGATTGCTGATTTTGTGTCAAGATGTATGGTTTGTCAACAAGTGAAAGCTGGAAGGCAACAGCCTGGAGGAGTCATGCAACCTCTTCCCATACCGGAGTTGAAATGGGACAATATTACGATGGACTTTGTCATGGGGCTACCAAAGACTCCTAGAAGGAACGATGCAATATGGGTTATTGTTGATCGTCTTACCAAGTCAGCACATTTTCTTGCTATAAGAGAAGATCTACCCCTGGAACGTCTAGCAAGACTATATATTAATGAAGTTGTGAGACTTCATGGAGTACCCCTATCGATTGTTTCTGATCGTGATCCCCGTTTTACTTCAAGATTTTGGAAAAGTCTTCAGAAATCCCTGGATACTGAACTTCATTTGAGCACTGCTTACCACCCTCAGACAGACGGACAATCAGAACGGACTATTCAGACCTTAGAAGACATGTTGAGATCTTGCTCACTTGATTTTCAGGGTATGTGGGATCAATATTTACCACTAGTAGAATTTTCCTATAACAATAGCTTCCATTCGAGTATACAGATGGCACCATATGAAGCGTTATACGGAAAGAGATGTCGTACACCAACCTGTTGGGATGACGTTGGTGAAAGAAAACTTGTAGGCCCAGAGCTGGTGGAGGAAACGGTGGAAAAGGTGAAAGTAATCCAAAATCACATTAAAGCAGCTCAAAGTAGGCAGAAGAGCTATGCCGATAATCGAAGGAAGGATTTGGAATTTCAAGTCGGTGATCATGTTTTCCTAAAGGTATCTCCGTGGAAGGGAGTCATACGTTTTGGTAAGAAAGGTAAATTGAGTCCCAGGTACATCGGACCTTTCGAAATTCTAGAACGAATTGGGGCTGTAGCTTACCGATTGGCAATGCCGCCAAGTCTCTCCAAAGTTCACGATGTGTTCCACGTATCTCTGTTGAGAAAATACATGCCTGACCCAACGCATGTACTCACCTATGAGGAATTAGAACTGGAACCGGATCTGTCTTATTGTGAAGAGCCCGTCAGGATTCTTGATACAAGAGAACAAGTACTGAGAAACCGGACGACGCGTCTGGTAAAAGTTTTGTGGAGAAATCATAAGATGGAAGAGGCAACGTGGGAACCCGAGGAACTTATGATGAAGAACCACCCGAGTCTTTTTATGCAGTAATACCCTAGAAATTGCGAGGACGCAATTATTTGAAGGAGGGGAGAATGTAACACCCCAAGCTTCTACGGTACGTTTCCCTTCGAATAATGTGATAGCGTGTGTTGTACGCAACACCGAGTTCTAACACACCATAACTAATCAAACTAGCCGTTATGAATAGTAATACCTACTTTTTGAAATTATATATATTTTATATTTGAAAATGGACTTCATTTTTGGATTCGGAATATCGAATTTAGCCTAGGGTGAAATTTTGGTACATTTCAGATAACTTTCATATTTTGATGAATAGTGAAAATTACTAAATTTTAATTAAAAACAACTTTTTTAATCAAATTAATTACTAGTGATAAATTATGAATTTGAGTGGTTTTAAAGTATATTTAGAATATATTTTTACCATTTAATATAATTTTGGTCATTGGACATAATTTTACAATTAAACCGAACATAAACAAGTGTCAATCTTTTGATAGTTATTATCTCTTAAAAACACGCTTTTTGTTTTAACAGCGGGAATTAATTTTAAATTAATTTCTGCCACTTCTGTGTTTTGAATTTAGGAAAATGGATTCCATATTTGGAATCAGGATGTCCAAATTATGTAAATAGGTAACTTTTATTTTTAGACATTTTGAATAATTACTGCGGTAAATATTTTATTTACCATGGTTAAAGGGTAAATCCGGTAAATAAGGGTTAAAAAAAATAATATTATAATAATACAAAATTACCCTAAAACGTGTCCTAACCTTATTGGTGGACACATACCCGACCATGGGCATCCTTGGGTCAATTTGGGGACCCCTTGGAGCCACTTGTATGTGGTAGGGACACTTTATATTAATAAAGTTAAAATAAAAATAAAAATGGCATAAGCTTACATCTTTTAGAAGAACAATTTTTACATAGGGTTATACATGTTGGATTTTCGATTATAAATATTCATTAGAAATCTAAAAAGATTTCCTACATAATGATATTTTACTTATAATTTTTAGACATAAAATAATTTATTTTATTTATGACACAATGATGATGCAGTAATTACTATAATAGTGAAAAATTAAAATAAGTGATATTATAAATACCCAAATAAATATAATATGAAACTTTTAATGAATTAAACTAATTTTCTAGGATAATATGATATATTAGGATTGATTTAATTGACTTTGTTCGAAGTAATAAATCTGTTATGAGTTTCACAAAAATCAACTATTGAATAGTGTCAAAATTGACATAAAAGAGTTCTTAAAACAAATATTATATTATTAATTGATATTAAATTCCTAAAAATCTAAGGTTCGGCCAAGATACTTATATTATGATAGGTTCCTCATTAATGGACCACTTGGGGGTCGCTTGGATGTATATAGTAAGTTTATTAACCATATTATATAAAAATATAAAGAGACATTGTAAAAGTGAAACTAATTAACTTAGAGTTAATACTTAAAGATAAGGTTAATATAAGTACCCAAACCTGTATAAATTCTATTGGATGAGTTGTTTTAGACCTATACCCACCTCATCCTTTGAATAGTCAACTTTGGAGCCTTTAGAAACCGAATATGAATTTATTATAAATTAATATTTCTAGCTTTTCCAAAGGTGCCCCTCACCCCTCTTATAAAAGGGCACTCCTCCTTCTCATTTCTTCACACCTTCAAAGCCTTTTGGTTCGGCCAAACTCTGCCCAAATACTCTCCCAACATCCCTCAATACAACCTAGAGGCATTAGTTTGATCAGAAAGCCAACCTAAGGAGCCCTTTTGATCAAATCAAAAGGAAGAACCCGAAGAAGAGGTAATGATCTCACCACCCTTTTCTAAGTTCATTTCTTCTTCCACTTCTTCTTCCTTTGTTCTTACCATTCTGAAATAATAACTCCAGTATCTCACATATACTGTGATGTTATTATAAATATGGTACAATCATATTCAGTATTCTATCCACCCTTTGAATAACATGTCACCATACGTGCGTACGTACGGCTTACCGTCTCCACGTCGTGGTGTAATTGTTATTCAATATAATATTATTTGGATGGGTATAATAATGATGTGTAACTCATGTAAATAATAAATATAACATGTTAATGATTCTGTATATATGATATACCATCCATTTATATATTATTTTAATATCAAAAGAATGATATTGTCGCTCGTGCGTACGTACGGACTACCGTCTCCACGAACGCGATGAGATTCATTCTCCATCGTAACCATTAAAGCGTAATTATCATTTTATGATTTAAAAATGACGTTTAAGGACTTGATATCATTCTGGATATGAATAATATACAACCTATCCTTTACAAACATGTCTTACGTAACAAAACATATGAAAGAAAACAAGTAAGTTAACACCCGAAACAACGATAATACTAAGATATTATTATCAAATCAATATTAAAAGATCATATATGATATCATATTAATGTATATGATTCTTGTATAATTTAATAACAATTATTTCACCATTATACAGGAGGTTAACCTACCCCAACCAAGGAAAAGTACAAGGTATGGGTTATGTCACAATCTCTTCATTATCCGAGGTTGTATTATACGTAATAATCTACTGGGATCTCTTTATCATCCACATCCATGTTTTTTCGAAATGTATTTCAAAACATTTTTACTATTTACAAGAATATGGGTTAAAGTCATTTATACCCTTGTTTGACTTTTTATAAGAGGTTTATAAAGGAATCATTCCGTCGTTTTCAAAACAAGGTCCTTTTTAACCTTTTCGACATAATTGAGGTAAGAATGTTTTTTTAACTTATACGGCGGGTGCGGTTATTTTACGCCGTTATAAAATCTTCAAAGCTTTCCTTACAAGCTTATAAGAATATTTTCAAAGAAAATGATTTATTTTATATGGATCTTAAATGATTTCAAAATAAAAGGAGATATTTCTTTAAAAAGAATTTTGATTTCATCTATGTCAACATCCTTTGATGGATTTTAAGATTATTTGAAGTTGATTTATTATGATACAAAACTTCTATATTGTATTGAAGGTTTTGTGATATGTTTGACTGTGGATGTGCTATTTTTATACCATTCATAGTTTATTGTGAAAGTATTGACATTTCATATGCTAGTTTTAATACGAATGTTTATGTTATGTTTAAACCTTTTCATATGGGAATGCATTGGACTTAATAAGTGACGGGTGGAGCCCGCTATAGCTCCTCGATGCATCGGTAGGTCTCATGAGACAAACTAGTGTCTTGGCACAAGGCCTTGACAAAATCTTATTTGTAGTCTTGGCACGAGGCCTTGGCTATGTGGTTATGATAGTCTGGCATTATGCATTCCAACATTATGAAAGTGGTTATTGATTTTTGCATGTGATTATTCGATTAGTAGAATATCCATGTGAATAAGTAAATGGCATTATTTCATTTTACTTTTGCCATACCATGTTGAAGTTCAATTTTAAAAGGCTTTTGTTTTAGTAATGCATTGCCTTAAATGTTTATTCTTATTTATGAAAGTTTCCGCTATATTGTTATCCTTACTGGGCATTTGAGCTCACCCCTTTTCTATGTTTTATTTTTTCCCCAGGATGTGATGAAGTAAATTATGAATGACCTGCAGGGATATTATGAGGGGATAGTAGTGTGGATTATGGAGACATTATGTTGTTGTAGTAGTTTTTCATTTTATGATGTAATGTAAAACTTATGAATATATCTAGTGTTTCCAAGGCTACTAAACCAATCGGTCTTTCGAGATTTGATCTTTCTTGTGATCATGCCAATGTTATGAAGTAATGCACCGACTCTGGGTAACTGGGGTCGGGGCGTTACAGTTGGTATCAGAGGAAGTTTAGTACAAACCTTGGAAGCTAGATTTAGATAAACTCTGATTAGAGCACATAGACCTAAGATGAACTTTGAGGATTAGTATAGAAGAACTTCCTAGAATTTTGGTATTGTAGAGACTTTGTGAGTTTTCCGAGCAATACATCCCTGTCTGGATACGAGCAGGTAGAGGCGGCTCTGGCACAGATGTACCTAGGGGTAAAACCCGAAAACACCGCTTTGAGCTAGACTCGAACGGGAACTGGTGCACGACAACGGGCCTTGCTGCACTCTTGGTTACGACACTCCCGGGGGATATGCTTAGGATAACTCTCACTTTCTTTACAAATCATTATGAAGGGTTTATGAGTATATACTTCCTCAAAGAAAACAAATTTATGATTATGGATTATATCCATAGATAGTTCAATTTATGTTTAGTGTTTTATAAGTATGGGATTATGTATTTTGATTCATAAACTGATCTAGTTTATGACATTGTTTAGAAATGGCGCCTAGTGGAAGAAATGGAAACCGTATCAATGCACGCACTCCATGTAGGGATTGCCCTCCTGCTCAAGATAATTATAGTGGGGCTGGTGATGCAACTGGTGCTGATCAGCTAATCACCGTACTGGGACAACTTACTCAGGTTATGAATAATAACCTTACCCGTATGGAGCACCCTGATCCGCAGCGTGGAGGATCAATGTTAGATCGATTCATGAGACAACAACCACCAAAGTTCAATGGAAGTACAAATCCCTTAGTAGCTGAGCAATGGATATTTTCCCTAGAGAAAATATTTCAGGCTTTGGGGAGTAGTGAAAGGGAAAAAGTTACCATGGCAGTTTACCGCCTCACTGGAGATGCTGATCAATGGTGGTAATTGATTAAAAACATGAAGGAAGATGATGAAGTATCCAACATGGAATGGAGGGAGTTCAAAGATCTGTTTTTAGAAAAATACTTTCCTCGCGACCATCGAGCAGATATGGAAAGGCAATTTCTGAGTCTGAGACAAAAGGAGGATGATAATGTCACAAAGTATGAGGCTAACTTTACAAGGTTAGCGAGGTACGCTGGTGATTATATTCGCAACCCAAGAAGTAAGATTGATCGTTTCTTTGATGGGTTAAAACCATTTCTCCGTCGAGCATTAGTCTCACAATCCTTTTCATCGTACGAAGACATTGTCTCATGTGCTATCAAGACCGAAAAGGAATTCTCTAAGTCTTATGACTTTAAAGCAAAGCAAGAGAAGAAGAGACCTGCTGATCAATCTGGGAATGGAAATAAGGGGAAGAAGGGAAAGGTTGAATATCCATCTTGTGGTAAGTGCGGGAAGAAACACCCCGGTGCTTGCCTGAAGGGAATGGGAGTCTGTTACAAGTGTGGTGAAAAAGGCCACCAAGCTCATGATTGCAAGGGGAAGAAGGAAGCTACCAATGTTCAGTGCTACAATTGCAGGGAGATGGGGCATTATGCAAATGCATGTCCTAAGCGTCAGGAGAACTTACCTCAGAAAAGGCCAAGGGATCAAGGCCAGGCTTATGCTATCACTACTGCTGAGGTAGAAACTCCGAAAGACGTGGTGGCAGGTAATTTAATGGTTTCCTCAAGTTTAGCAAATGCATTATTTGATTCTGGATCATCGCATTGTTTCATATCTTCCCAGTTTGCTAAGAAAATTAGATATTTCCAATTTGATTTAATAAGGGAGTTGTCAGTTAAAACTCCTAAGGGAAGTATCGTTGCAACAAAGTTTTCTGAATCAGTCCCCATTAGAGCACATAAATTTTCTTTATCTGCTGATTTCATCGTCATACCTATGATTGAGTTTGATATAATCCTCGGTATGGACTGGCTTTCGGACTATGATGCAAAGATTTATTGTAAGAAGAAAGAGGTTACGATTCTCGATGATAATGATAAGGAACACCTTATTTTTAGAGCAGAATCGTCACCACCTAATTCTTATTTAGACCCACCCCCAGTAGCTCAACTTAATTCAATTATTGGGGAGGAAGAGAATGAAGTAACTATCGGTGAGGAAAGGAATGTTCAAATAGAGGGTGTACCTGTTGTGAAAGAATTTGTAGATGTATTTCCGGAAGATTTACCTGGACATCCTCCAGAACGAGAAGTTGAGTTTTCCATTGATTTGATTCCTGGATCAAGGCCTATATCGAAGACCCCTTATAGAATGGCCACTGTAGAGTTAGTCGAACTAAAGAAACAACTAGAGGAATTGAGTAATAAGGGATTTATTCGCCCTAGTGTTTCTCCATGGGGAGCCCCTGTTCTTTTTGTTAAAAAGAAAGATGGATCTATGAGGTTATGTATCGACTACAGGGAGATCAATGCTATAACGATAAAGAACAAGTATCCCCTACCTCGTATTGATGATTTATTTGACCAACTGCATGGAGCTCAATACTTTTCAAAGATTGACCTTCGATCTGGATACCATCAGTTGTGTGTAAAGAAGGAAGACATTCCGAAGACAGCATTTCGAACCAGGTACGGGCATTACGAGTTTACTGTAATGCCGTTTGGATTGACTAATGCACCCTCTGTATTCATGGATCTGATGAATAGAGTTTTCAAGGAGTATCTCGATGAATTTGTGGTGGTATTTATTGATGATATCTTGGTATACTCCAAAACCTACGAAGATCATGAAAATCACTTGCGCATTATCTTGAAGACTCTGAGGAGGCATGAATTATATGGAAAGTTTAGCAAGTGTGAATTCTGGCTTCAGGAGATTTCTTTTCTTGGCCATATTGTCTCTAAAGATGGAATCGCTGTTGATCCTTCTAAGACCAAGGCAATCCAAGAATGGCCAGCACCTACGAGTATAACTGAGGTACGTAGTTTTATTGGCTTGGCAGGTTATTATCGACGTTTCGTCCAGAATTTTGCCCGATTGGCTGACCCATTAACGAAGCTCACACGTAAAGGGGTTAAATTTGTTTGGACAAAAGAGTGTGAAGAATGTTTCGAAGAACTGAAGAGAAGATTAGTCAATGCTCCTATATTGACTCTACCATCGGGGAATGATGGGTTTGTTATTTATAGTGATGCATCAAAGAAAGGACTTGGCTGTGTCCTTATGCAGAATGATAGAGTTATTGCCTATGCATCACGACAGTTGAAAATTCATGAACAAAACTATCCTACTCATGATCTTGAGTTAGCAGCTGTGATCTTTGCTTTGAAGAAGCCGAAGTACAGCAAAGAAGTTGTTGCAAAGTGGAGAAATGACAAGGAACAGAGAAAAGAGGGTGATCCGAAGTTTGGACTTGACCCTGCTGAGGCCTTTGCAGAAAGGATAAGGGTAGAAGAAACCCTTCAAGCTGAAAAGAAAAAGAAGTCTCTTTTGAAAAGGAAGTCTCAGGACTTTGATATTTCTAAAGTCTTGAAAGCAGTTGAAGATGCTAGTGCTCAACTAACCGTGGAAGTCCATCAAGAGCCTATCGTACAGAGTTTGCCTGAGAAAGAGAAAGGGAAACAAGTGATGGAAGAAGTGGAAGAAGAAGAGGATTTTCTTTTAGAATATCTTCAAAGTTCAAAGAAGAGTAAAGAGGAATCACTTCAAAAGCTGAGCGAAGGAGTTCAACAAACTCCTCACGCCGATCAGGAAAGGTCACCGGACAGGATGTCATCTAAAGAAAAGGAAGATACTCAATCTTCTCAGACTGATAAAATTGTTGTCATCAGTGATAGAGTAGAAGAAGAAAGAAAGCAGAAAGTAAAGGCAAAAGGGAAACAGCCTGTTGTTGAATCGAGCAGATCGTATCAACTAGCATCGTACGATGATGATACTGATTCAGAGAATACAATCTCTCTCAAGAAGAGTGATTACATTGTTCATGTTTTGAGGAGAATGGAGAAAACAATTCCTTATTTCCCGAGGCTGGAAGGAAAGATTGATTTTATCACTGAAAATCAGAGAAAGAAGTTTGGATCTGTGAAAGAGTTGAGGAATAAAGTTTTATCTGTTGAAGCCGATTTAAAAGTTCTTTCAGAAAGCTCAGCTGTTCATAAGAAGGCATGTAATAAGATGACTAAGTGGTCGTACAAAACAGAGAGCTCAATCAATGACCATGAGATTGCTATTGAAGACATAAGAAGGTTATCAAATGATCTTGCAATCACTTTCAACAAGCTTGATAAAGAAACAGTTGAAAGGCTGAATCTTTTATCCTCTCAAAGAGCCGATGTCCCTTCAGTGAAAGACTTGCAAGAAAGAATGAATGCTTTCCAATCTGATTTTTCGAAGGTTTCATCTTTCAAAGATGAAATGGTTTTACTGAAGAAACAAAATTCTGAGTTGGCCAAGGATAACAAGACTCTGCAAAGCAGAATTGATACTCTTGAAGAGGTAATCAGAGTCCAGGAGGAAACCATCAGAAATCAAGATCAGATTTTTGCGGATCAACAAGAGCTCCTCAAAACTCAAGGTGAATCAATTTCTGAAGACAAGAAGGAGATCAAGAAGATGAAAGCTGTGCTTCATGAGCTTATAAAGAAAGAGAAGGAAAGAGGAAAATGATTGTTGTATTTGTTTCTTTTGAAACTTGTTTGTGTTGTAATAACTCTTATAAACCTCTTTTATCCATTGTCTTGTATTACTTCACTAACTCTTTCAGACAATTCGAGGTTACTCCTTTCTTTTTGTAAATCACAAAGGGGGAGAATATTTACAAAGCAAAGATTGTTTTACAAAGGGGGAGAATGCAATACAATACTCTTAAGGAAAATCTATGAATACAATCCTTGGGAAAGTCAATACCTAAGGGGGAGTTAGTTGTATTCAATTTCTTATTCAGAAGAGTTTTCAATAACTCAGGGGGAGATAAGTATTTCTTGTTTCATTTACTTTGTGTGTTTGTGCTTTCCAAAAAGGGGGAGATTGTTAAGTCAAAAGTCTTCTTTTGGCTTTTACATCATGTTTTGGAAATCACAAATATATTCTGTCATGATTTGAAAATCTCAAATGTATTCTATCATATGTTTGTAAATAACAAGTTGTGTCTATCGTATCGTACGATGACTGATCGTACCGACCAAAACGTATCGTACTGACTCTGTCAAACGTATCGTACTGACTCTGTCAAACGTATCGTACTGACTCTGTCTAACGTATCGTACTGACTCTGTCAATCGTATCGTACTGACTGTTATTCAAATGATTATTTTTTGTTTTGGTACTTTGTTAAAAAAAACTCTCTCTGCATATGAATCGTACTCATGTTTTACATTTTCTATATCTCTTATCCTAACAAAACGATGTCGTTGAGTTAGTTATATACTAATCAAAACGATGTCGTGTTTTCTGTTTCAATATGACCGTTGGAGGCAATATGACCGTTGGAACCCGAGGCCTATAAATAGGAGGTCATTTGAAGCTGAGAAGACAACGATGAGCAAACTGATGAACGAAGAGATTCTGTGAACTACGAAGATTCTAGAGAGAGACGCTGTGACTTCTCTCATCAGCCTTGTGCGTCCGATCATCGTATCGAGGGCTTTCAAGTAATTGAAAGACAGAGGTGCCGATTACCTGCAAAATCGAGGGCTGCCGGGGATAGGCAGACAGACGAGCCGATCATCGTATCGAGGGCTGCCGGGGATAGGCAGACGGACGTGCCGATCATCGTATCGAGGGCTCACCAAGGTGTTGGTGAGACAGACCTTTTTATCCTAGGTGAAAGGATAACCCTTCTCTTTGGGTTAAAAGAATTGTATTACTTTTACATTTCCGCTGTTTGTATTAGAAAGGAATTGTATTGTTTCCTTTCTTCTTTTACATATTCAATTGTAATTGTTTCAATTACAATCATTCTTTTACATATTGTATCAATTGGTTCTATACGCTTTTAAAGGTAGAACCATTCATTTTTGTATTACTCTGATTATTGTGTTCACCTTGAATACAATTGTTTTACTTTACAATAGTATTACAATACATCATACCTTTTACATTCAATACAATTGTGGGTGTTTGTATTTGTATTAGTTTAAGATCTTTTAAACTAATCTCTTTGTTTCTAAAACTCAAAGGTTTTTAAACCTACAATTCACCCCCCCTCTTGTATTGTTCCATCTAATAGACTTTTATATCAACTATTCGATCCAACAGGAGGCACTACCTCTATGGTGAAAAATGTGAGATTTATACTGATCACAAGAGTTTAAAGTATATTTTCTCACAAAAAGAACTCAACATGAGGCAAAGGAGATGGCTTGAATTACTCAAGGATTATGATTGTACGATACACTACCACCCAGGGAAGGCAAACAAGGTGGCAGATGCTTTGAGTAGAAAAGACCATGGAGTTTTGAACAATATGAGAATTGAAAGGGATCCAATTTTCATGGAGCTAGTGAAGATGGACATGGGAATAACCAGGGAAGGTGAAACATCAATTCTTTTTCAAATGGTTGCCAAACCATCTTTACTAGAAAGGATTAAGAGTTCTCAGACCGAGGATGAAGAATTTCAGAAGAAGATTAAAGCTGTGAATGATGGGAGATTGAGAGACTTTGCGTATGAAGGTGGAATTTTGAAATTCGGGAAGAGACTTTGTGTTCCCAATATACCTGATCTAAAAAGGGAATTGTTGGATGATGCTCATAGTTCCAATTTCTCTATACACCCTGGGAGCACCAAAATGTATAGAGATTTGAAGGAACATTTTTGGTGGGACAACATGAAGAGGGAGATTGCTGATTTTGTGTCAAGATGTATGGTTTGTCAACAAGTGAAAGCTGGAAGGCAACAGCCTGGAGGAGTCATGCAACCTCTTCCCATACCGGAGTTGAAATGGGACAATATTACGATGGACTTTGTCATGGGGCTACCAAAGACTCCTAGAAGGAACGATGCAATATGGGTTATTGTTGATCGTCTTACCAAGTCAGCACATTTTCTTGCTATAAGAGAAGATCTACCCCTGGAACGTCTAGCAAGACTATATATTAATGAAGTTGTGAGACTTCATGGAGTACCCCTATCGATTGTTTCTGATCGTGATCCCCGTTTTACTTCAAGATTTTGGAAAAGTCTTCAGAAATCCCTGGATACTGAACATCATTTGAGCACTGCTTACCACCCTCAGACAGACGGACAATCAGAACGGACTATTCAGACCTTAGAAGACATGTTGAGATCTTGCTCACTTGATTTTCAGGGTATGTGGGATCAATATTTACCACTAGTAGAATTTTCCTATAACAATAGCTTCCATTCGAGTATACAGATGGCACCATATGAAGCGTTATACGGAAAGAGATGTCGTACACCAACCTGTTGGGATGACGTTGGTGAAAGAAAACTTGTAGGCCCAGAGCTGGTGGAGGAAACGGTGGAAAAGGTGAAAGTAATCCAAAATCACATTAAAGCAGCTCAAAGTAGGCAGAAGAGCTATGCCGATAATCGAAGGAAGGATTTGGAATTTCAAGTCGGTGATCATGTTTTCCTAAAGGTATCTCCGTGGAAGGGAGTCATACGTTTTGGTAAGAAAGGTAAATTGAGTCCCAGGTACATCGGACCTTTCGAAATTCTAGAGCGAATTGGGGCTGTAGCTTACCGATTGGCAATGCCGCCAAGTCTCTCCAAAGTTCACGATGTGTTCCACGTATCTCTGTTGAGAAAATACATGCCTGACCCAACGCATGTACTCACCTATGAGGAATTAGAACTGGAACCGGATCTGTCTTATTGTGAAGAGCCCGTCAGGATTCTTGATACAAGAGAACAAGTACTGAGAAACCGGACGACGTGTCTGGTAAAAGTTTTGTGGAGAAATCATAAGATGGAAGAGGCAACGTGGGAACCCGAGGAACTTATGATGAAGAACCACCCGAGTCTTTTTATGCAGTAATACCCTAGAAATTGCGAGGACGCAATTATTTGAAGGAGGGGAGAATGTAACACCCCAAGCTTCTATGGTACGTTTCCCTTCGAATAATGTGATAGCGTGTGTTGTACGCAACACCGAGTTCTAACACACCATAACTAATCAAACTAGCCGTTATGAATAGTAATACCTACTTTTTGAAATTATATATATTTTATATTTGAAAATGGACTTCATTTTTGGATTCGGAATATCGAATTTAGCCTAGGGTGAAATTTTGGTACATTTCAGATAACTTTCATATTTTGATGAATAGTGAAAATTACTAAATTTTAATTAAAAACAACTTTTTTAATCAAATTAATTACTAGTGATAAATTATGAATTTGAGTGGTTTTAAAGTATATTTAGAATATATTTTTACCATTTAATATAATTTTGGTCATTGGACATAATTTTACAATTAAACCGAACATAAACAAGTGTCAATCTTTTGATAGTTATTATCTCTTAAAAACACGCTTTTTGTTTTAACAGCGGGAATTAATTTTAAATTAATTTCTGCCACTTCTGTGTTTTGAATTTAGGAAAATGGATTCCATATTTGGAATCAGGATGTCCAAATTATGTAAATAGGTAACTTTTATTTTTAGACATTTTGAATAATTACTGCGGTAAATATTTTATTTACCATGGTTAAAGGGTAAATCCGGTAAATAAGGGTTAAAAAACATAATATTATAATAATACAAAATTACCCTAAAACGTGTCCTAACCTTATTGGTGGACACATACCCGACCATGGGCATCCTTGGGTCAATTTGGGGACCCCTTGGAGCCACTTGTATGTGGTAGGGACACTTTATATTAATAAAGTTAAAATAAAAATAAAAATGGCATAAGCTTACATCTTTTAGAAGAACAATTTTTACATAGGGTTATACATGTTGGATTTTCGATTATAAATATTAATTAGAAATCTAAAAAGATTTCCTACATAATGATATTTTACTTATAATTTTTAGACATAATATAATTTATTTTATTTATGACACAATGATGATGCAGTAATTACTATAATAGTGAAAAATTAAAATAAGTGATATTATAAATACCCAAATAAATATAATATGAAACTTTTAATGAATTAAACTAATTTTCTAGGATAATATGATATATTAGGATTGATTTAATTGACTTTGTTCGAAGTAATAAATCTGTTATGAGTTTCACAAAAATCAACTATTGAATAGTGTCAAAATTGACATAAAAGAGTTCTTAAAACAAATATTATATTATTAATTGATATTAAATTCCTAAAAATCTAAGGTTCGGCCAAGATACTTATATTATGATAGGTTCCTCATTAATGGACCACTTGGGGGTCGCTTGGATGTATATAGTAAGTTTATTAACCATATTATATAAAAATATAAAGAGACATTGTAAAAGTGAAACTAATTAACTTAGAGTTAATACTTAAAGATAAGGTTAATATAAGTACCCAAACCTGTATAAATTCTATTGGATGAGTTGTTTTAGACCTATCCCCACCTCATCCTTTGAATAGTCAACTTTGGAGCCTTTAGAAACCGAATATGAATTTATTATAAATTAATATTTCTAGCTTTTCCAAAGGTGCCCCTCACCCCTCTTATAAAAGGGCACTCCTCCTTCTCATTTCTTCACACCTTCAAAGCCTTTTGGTTCGGCCAAACTCTGCCCAAATACTCTCCCAACATCCCTCAATACAACCTAGAGGCATTAGTTTGATCAGAAAGCCAACCTAAGGAGCCCTTTTGATCAAATCAAAAGGAAGAACCCGAAGAAGAGGTAATGATCTCACCACCCTTTTCTAAGTTCATTTCTTCTTCCACTTCTTCTTCCTTTGTTCTTACCATTCTGAAATAATAACTCCAGTATCTCACATATACTGTGATGTTATTATAAATATGGTACAATCATATTCAGTATTCTATCCACCCTTTGAATAACATGTCACCATACGTGCGTACGTACGGCTTACCGTCTCCACGTCGTGGTGTAATTGTTATTCAATATAATATTATTTGGATGGGTATAATAATGATGTGTAACTCATGTAAATAATAAATATAACATGTTAATGATTCTGTATATATTATATACCATCCATTTATATATTATTTTAATATCAAAAGAATGATCTTGTCGCTCGTGCGTACGTACGGACTACCGTCTCCACGAACGCGATGAGATTCATTCTCCATCGTAACCATTAAAGCGTAATTATCATTTTATGATTTAAAAATGATGTTTAAGGACTTGATATCATTATGGATATGAATAATATACAACCTATCCTTTACAAACATGTCTTACGTAACAAAACATATGAAAGAAAACAAGTAAGTTAACACCTGAAACAACGATAATACTAAGATATTATTATCAAATCAATATTAAAAGAGCATATATGATATCATATTAATGTATATGATTCTTGTATAATTTAATAACAATTATTTCACCATTATACAGGAGGTTAACCTACCCCAACCAACGAAAAGTACAAGGTAGGGGTTATTTCACAATCTCTTCATTATCCGAGGTTGTATTATACGTAATAATCTACTGGGATCTCTTTATCATCCACATCCATGTTTCTTCGAAATGTATTTCAAAACATTTTTACTATTTACAAGAATATGGGTTAAAGTCATTTATACCCTTGTTTGACTTTTTATAAGAGGTTTATAAAGGAATCATTCCGTCGTTTTCAAAACAAGGTCCTTTTTAACCTTTTCGACATAATTGAGGTAAGAATGTTTTTTTAACTTATACGGCGGGTGCGGTTATTTTACGCCGTTATAAAATCTTCAAAGCTTTCCTTACAAGCTTATAAGAATATTTTCAAAGAAAATGTTTTATTTTATATGGATCTTAAATGATTTCAAAATAAAAGGAGATATTTCTTTAAAAAGAATTTTGATTTCATCTATGTCAACATCCTTTGATGGATTTTAAGATTATTTGAAGTTGATTTATTATGATACAAAACTTCTATATTGTATTGAAGGTTTTGTGATATGTTTGACTGTGGATGTGCTATTTTTATACCATTCATAGTTTATTGTGAAAGTATTGACATTTCGTATGCTAGTTTTAATACGAATGTTTATGTTATGTTTAAACCTTTTCATATGGGAATGCATTGGACTTAATAAGTGACGGGTGGAGCCCGCTATAGCTCCTCGATGCATCGGTAGGTCTCATGAGACAAACTAGTGTCTTGGCACAAGGCCTTGACAAAATCTTATTTGTAGTCTTGGCACGAGGCCTTGGCTATGTGGTTATGATAGTCTGGCATTATGCATTCCAACATTATGAAAGTGGTTATTGATTTTTGCATGTGATTATTCGATTAGTAGAATATCCATGTGAATAAGTAAATGGCATTATTTCATTTTACTTTTGCCATACCATGTTGAAGTTCAATTTTAAAAGGCTTTTGTTTTAGTAATGCATTGCCTTAAATGTTTATTCTTATTTATGAAAGTTTCCGCTATATTGTTATCCTTACTGGGCATTTGAGCTCACCCCTTTTCTATGTTTTATTTTTTCCCCAGGATGTGATGAAGTAAATTATGAATGACCTGCAGGGATATTATGAGGGGATAGTAGTGTGGATTATGGAGACATTATGTTGTTGTAGTAGTTTTTCATTTTATGATGTAATGTAAAACTTATGAATATATCTAGTGTTTCCAAGGCTACTAAACCAATCGGTCTTTCGAGATTTGATCTTTCTTGTGATCATGCCAATGTTACGAAGTAATGCACCGACTCTGGGTAACTGGGGTCGGGGCGTTACACCTAGTCCCATTTATGAATATGAAACATCATATAATCAACTATAAAATGATGAGAAAAAAATATACATGTGTCTTTAAAATTATTACCAAAATATCATTATAATAAATTATTAAAGAAGGAATTTAATGGGTCATAATTTCTTGGTATTTTTCAATAATCATTGACAATTGATTTTTATTTTAAAAGGATGATAAACATTGATATCAAATTCAGAAAGATAAAAAATACAGAAAATTATAGAAATATTTGGAATAAATGATAATGATTTTTTGAGCATTAATATAAGAGAAATCATTAAGTCAATCATAGTATTTATATAATCCATATATATTGGATTATCTTTGACATTTTTATTTGATGATTTTTAGATATTAAAGGAAATACTAAATATGTATCCAATGAATAATTATACTTACTATTAATGAGAATAATATTGGAGTTAGATCCTCCTCCTAATGTAATATGATTATACAAACCTCTATCTTGTCACACTTTATTCTATAGGGAGAAACTATTTCTCTTTATATTCCTCATTGGTATCGTAATATCGAAAGGATATTCTTCGACTGTAAATAATTGTTTTCACTAAAATATTTGATTTTTAAAGAAGTGAAATCTAATGATTTTCATGTCATGATGTAACAACTATTTTCAGTTTCATTGCATATAACATTACCTCATCCACATCACAAAGGCTATCAAGAATGTGTATTTTTAAATATAATTTTTAACAATGTAATTGATATGGATTCATTAAATAATATCGAGAATGATTATTTTTTTGAACTTTATCAAGAAGTTTAAAGTATTGTTTTATATTTTTGATAACATGATGCATTTAATGGTTCTTTTGGTGGGGGAAATAGTGTTTTTCAGAACAATATATCTATGGTGGGTGTATTCTTTTGAAATGAAAATAACTTTATTTAATGGAAACAATAATAACCTATATAGGCCAAAAGCCTCAATATTTAAAATTATATTTCTGTGAAGGTTATAGGGATTTTGTAAACACCTTGTCTATGGTGGAGCATAAGGGGTTTCCTACATCTTTTTATGAAATACTCAATTTTGGGAGGAAGGGTATCCATGGATTGAATTTAAAATCACTGATTGTTGAACAAATAAAGAATGTACATTTAAATATCATTAATAAAAATGATGATTTATTTCTATATATAAAATTTTATACTAATTTAATTAAACAAATGTTATCTAAATAATAAAAATTTGTGGATGTTTAATGAGAACAATTATTTTTTTTTCATTTTTTAATGAGCCCACAAATGGTAGATGAAATTATAATGAATCATCCATATAGTTATTATGAATAAAAGTTTAAAATTTTTATAACATGGTTAATGTATGATATGTTTGTTGAAACATAATATAATAATGATAAGGGAAACATAGGTGGTGATCAGAATAGTACGGTATCTGCGTTCATCGAAGAAATTCATTTTTCTGGCATAAAACAACAAATACCCATCTCTTAATTATGATCATATTACATTTTTATTGGTGAAATATGAGATATTAAGTAAATTCTATGGGATATTATAGCATTTAAAAAAATATTGAATATCAGTAACACAAGTTCTAGACATGATGAATTCTACAAGAGACTAGCCAATCAGAAAAGATTAGAATACACAGTTTATCCTTTTATCATTGAAACCAAGAAAGATAAATGTATTTATATACATGATATTAAAATCATGTATCATTCCTTAATGGAGAAAGAATATTTTAGATTTTCGAAACATGAATAGTATGCTAGTTTAGGATAGATCCATACTTCTATAAAGGGATTACAAGAGAATATTGATGACCACATTATATACATGGTTAGATCCATATTAACCAATCATGAGGAATGAATATGGGAAAAAAATCATTTAGTTATTTCCTAATATTACAAGTAATATATATTTATATCATGAATAATTTTTAACATTCATTAAATTGATTATATATTAGATTTAAATTTTTTTCTTAGAACACAATTTTTAGCAAATTTTATTACTTATTTTCTTGATTTATTTTATTTTTTTGTAAAATTTTGTAATTATTTAACATTAAATGTAATTATTTTATTTTTATAAATTGTTACTTAATATTTTATTTTTTAATTTTATATTACATTTCAAAAATATTTTCATTATTTTATTATAATAGTCAACAACTAATAAGTAAGATAAAAAATATTTTTATTATTATATTGAAATTTTATTTAACTACTCTATTAAATAAGATAAATAGTATTTTTGTTTTTTTGATATATTTTTTTATTTTAAAATTATTATCCAAATTATTAAGTTATAGTTCGATTCATATTATTTTTTACATAAATTTTTATTTTCCTTAAAAAAATCATATTTTAATATTGTGATTATAATTTTTGTTAACTTATATAAGATATTTGAATATAATTTATCACAACTTAGTTATAATTAGGTCAAATCATTTTTTATATTTTACTTAATTTTATATGTAATTGTATTTTTTTTATATTTCTACACTAAGTTTTTTGTTTATATTTTTCCTATATTGTTAGGTCAAATAGGAGAGCCCCCTTGAGCATCTTTCCAGGAACATAAATATACATATTCAATAGAACCTCCCAATCACTCTACATAGGATTCAACTTTTATTTGGAATGATAGTTATTCCAAGGTTGTTAAATGTTGTAAAAAATGTCAAACAAAACTATTAATTTCTTGTATCCGATTCTAGAGGATATATATTGGGTTTTATGGTTATGATAACCCAAAAGTATAAATTAATCCCGGGAGAAATAGGTTTTCTTAGTCTCCTAAGATAACATATAATAAAGCTTATACAAGAGAATTCAGTAAGAAATTTCTGTCTTGTAATACTTGGAGGTGGATGGATATTAAATCAACCCACACATCCATTTTCAATTTTATGGTAATAAAAATAAAAATTATTTGTGATAAATTTCTTTTTATATATGACTATACATGAAAAATAATTCTTGAAGGTGTATGAGTAGATTTATTTCTTGTAAGTTCAGTTTCACCTATTTAATGTTTTGGTTATTATTAATGATATTATTAAGGATTTTATTTATCTATAATTTAAGATAAGTTATGATATCTCATCAAGAGATCCAATCAAAAAATATATAGCCTAATATTTTATCTCATGGAGAGTATACATTATTGAAATAATAAATGGTTACTAAAAAATTTAAAAAACTGTGAGGTTGGTATTTGGGATCCATAGAGGTTGACCCTCCTTTCATTATATTGATATGAAAAATGGAAGAGGTGTAAAATGAGTATAATGTAGAATATATATTATAGATGAGTATAGGGATGGATTTTAGTGTATTATAGGGTGTTATTTATGATATTTTGGCTATTTTAACTATTTACTAATTTGGATTCACTAATTATTTTTCCAAATATTCAACATTAGAATCGCATTATGATTAGAAGACATAAGGTACATTAATACCTAAGGGGTGGTGATATATTATAACTACTTTATTGGGAATGACAAAACATTAATTCACTTATGAGGGTATGGGATGGTTATATCCATCCGAATTGTGCTAGGTCTCTCTAGAGATTCATTAAAGGAGGATGTATATAAACAGAAAATAGATGTTTTAGAATATATTTAACATGATATGTGTATGAAAATTTAGGATAGGATTAGATCATCATTATAATTTATGTTTGAAAATATGCAATAATAGTTTATAAAAGCATATCCAAGTCCTCCACATTTTGATTCATATCCCCCACCTCCACCTATAACTGCATATATAACTCCAACACATCTTCCTCTATAGATTATTATCTATTTAGAGTGATATTATCACAACCTGTCCACTGAGGCCCGTATCGTGACTACCCCAAGCCCTCCTTCTATAGGCCAGGGGTGGAGACTAGCACCAAAGGTGTAAATCCCTAAACTTTGAAGGCATTGCATTTGTAAACTAATACACACACAACATAGTACACAACTGGAAGAAAAAAACTACCTATAACTGTATACAAAAGAAGTGCTGGAATGTAATAGGGGTGGAAAATATGAACCCAAAAGGAAAGCCCAGGTGCAATTGAAATCTTGAACAACTGAAAAAATGTAAAGTAGCTACTAGTTAATCCTCCGGGGTTCCTACCTGAAGGGTAGGTACAGATGGCCTCCTCAGCACTCCACATCTGTCTGTCTGCTCTGTGTACCGTCTAACCGAGTGGTCCACCTCCAGGTACCATCCAGTCCTACTACTCTCTTCCTTATTCATCATTTTTCGTCATCTGCAACCAACACAACGAGAAGCGGGCATAGCCCATGTAGGGGTGAGTATAACGATACTCAGTATGGACCCCGAGACACTCAAGGTATAACAAAATCAAACAAGGATAAACCAAAAAGTATGAAGCCAACATATAACCATTACTTAGGTATATTCCCATACATATACCTTAGTTATCAGGTAACCCATCTCAAAAATGAGGAATACAGAAAGTAACTTACTCATCTCAAACCAAGATTTTATTATAGGGGGTAGTATTCATTAACAACCCCAATCACACTGTCGGATCCTCGGCTGATGGTGTACTGCTCCTCTAACATGTACAGCAGGCCTACTGCGTCACACAGAGGCGCTTTCCATTGTCCTTGGACTTCTGTGGTAGTCCTCCTATCGAGTACTATGGATCTACTTTGCTCACACAGAGGCGCTCTCCACTGTGGGTCTGTCGTGCTCACATAGAGGTGCTCCCAATCATTGCCTGCTGAGGTACTCCTCCTGTCAAGTACTGCTGGTCTTCCGATCTCACACAGAGGTGCCCCCCACCATGGGTATGTCACGCTCACATAGAGGCAATTACCAAAGGGGCAGTTGAGTCACTCAGAGTCAAAAGGTCAGCAGTTGTCAAGTGTCAGCCACAAACTAGGTCTCCATACTCCACTCTCCGTTTTCTGGGAGGATCCGCTCCACAAACTATAGGTAGATTCTCCAACTTTCACTAAGTTCCATGAAATAGTATCAAAATGGGCTGCATCGTCAATGGTATCTCAATTCAATAGATGATGCGTTAATCAGACGCCTGGTCTGTGAGTTATTGACATTTCCGTTCGAGGGACCTGATCTTTTTTAAGGTTCAAACCAACCCGACCATACCCCAACTATGTCCAAATCTCAAGTGGGGTATGCCAAGAGAATCGCCTCACTCTAATTTTTCCATCGCGGATGGTTGTTTGTCGATCAGAAACCAGTAGCCCAAGATATGGTCAAAAAAGTGTTTTAGTGTCAAATGGGTTCGGATTGGGGTCCGACCAGGTCCGCAGGTCCGTCCCGGTCTGCGGGTCAGACCCGACCTGAGGGTTCGAACAAAACCATGGGGGTGGCCCTGCCCAGTTGCAGCCCAGCCCGGTCTGATGGGGCGGCCCAACCTGATGGGGTGGTCGGCCCGCACTGGGTTTACCTTTGCGGTCGAGCGGCCCGGTGGCCCGGGGGCCCACGAGGGTCCGCCTCAGCCACATACAGGGGGACTGCGTGCCCCCTGGTTCCCAAACATCAAAGCCGTTCGAGTGTGAGCTGAAACCGGCGCTAGGTTGCACCAGTCCAGAACACGCAGGACCCACTATGACCTGCTCCTCCCGACTGGCCAAGCGGCCATACGCTCCAGCACCTCCGCTGTGGCCCACCCTATCCACAAATCCCTTACTCCTAGCAGCGCGATGAGGATGCGCTACTCCGTCCGACTACCATGGCTCGTGCTAGCTACGACCCGGTTTTTTCCGCGGCGTGATGACACCTCCCCCCTTCGGCGACTCGATGACATTTGCGCTGCCAGTTTCATTCGTGGATGGCCCATCACCAGCCGTCATTGCTCCGTTGTAGTCCTCTCTTCCAGTGGTGCAGTTATGCCGCCGCTGCCGTCAACATGCAAAGAAAAACAGAGGGTAGTCGGGCCGTGTTAGTTCTGCCTGCACCATCCATGTTAGGGTGGTAACAATCGACCTCAAAGAGCACCACAAATGACCAAAAATGTAAGGTAAAAGTCATGCATAAAACGACCACTAACTCGTTTGTTGATCATTGACGGTGGAATAAGATTTCAGGGAAGATGATTCCAAAGTCGACGTCGGCGTTCTTCGTGAGTGTCACTGAACTTTTTGCACTAGTTGATGTTCATTATTCCTTGGAATAAGAGGCATTCTTCATGGGAGACGATTCTTTATTGGAGAGGTCTTCTCCTACCCAAGATCCACCAAAATACTAACCCAAAAATAATAAAGGAATTTTCTATTATTTGTTGTCACAACAATACAAATAGTTGTGTTTAATTAAATGAGACAACTCATTTAATTAATGGGGTGGAATTGATTCAAAATAAATATTAAGGAAGGTAGAGAGTTTCGATTAAATGAATAGAGGTGTTCAAATATTTAGTGGGGAGTTAAAGGGGGGTTTAAAGACCACGTGGTCCCCACCTCTTTGATTGAAAAGAGGTGTTTAAACCTCGAGTGGGACCCACCACCATAACATCTCTAAGGAGGTTATGGTGTGGTGGGCCCCACCCCTAACCACCTCATGGAGGTTTTTATCATGACACAAATAAAATTAAGCTAACACTTATTTTTATTAAACTTTTTATATAAAAACTCAAAAAATATCCTTCATTCTCGACCGACTACCATCAAGGTGAATGTCCTCTTAAGATAATACTGGCACTATGAGTTCAACGGTGCCCTTGGATTACAGTTCCGAGCACTGATTCAAATGTTATAGAATCCCGCTCTTACATTTACTAATCATACCCGAACAAAACATTATAAATTGATTCCAGGAACACTGGGCCTCAGAATCAAGCGCTGACAGTTTTTACGGATTCGTAAAATCCCAATGAATTTATGAAAAGAAAATTTCCCATAGAAATTATGGGTCTTTACATTCTCCCCACCTCAGGGATTTGCTTCCCTGAATGCTATAACTCGAACTATGGGAACAAATGGGGGTACTGAGCACGCATCTGACCCTCTTGCTCCCATGTGCTTTCCTGGAGATTCTCGTGCTGCCAGCGAATGCACACTAGAGGTATCGACCATCCACATAGGACCTGCTCTTATCGATCCTCAATCTCCATAGGAACCTCTGTGAATGTTGACCCTTCATCGATGTCCATCTCCTGATAATCGATGATGTGGGATGGGTCATGCACGTATCTCCTCAGCTGAGATACATGGAAGACTTCTTGCACCTGGTGCAATTGAGGTGGAATATCTAAGTGGTAATGCACCTCACCTAATCTGGAGAGGACCTAGAAAGGTCCTATGAGTCGTGTAGATAACTTTACACCTCATCCAAACCTCTGTAGACCTCATTGAGGTGAGAACCGTAGAAAGGCGTTGTCGTCATCATCCAACTCTAGAGGTTTCTATATCCTATCATCATACAACTTCTATCTACTCTGTGCAGTCTACATCCACTCCTGGATGATATAGACCTTCTCTATGGTATCTTGTACCATATCTGGTCCCACTAGTGTTGACTCCCCTAGGTCTGTATAGCATAGTGGCGATGTGTAAGTCCGATCGTACATGGCCTCAAAATGTGTCATCCTGATGGTGGAGTGATAACTATTATTTTATGCAAACTATACCAATGGTATGTGATCCTCCCAGGTGCGACCAAGGTCGAGGAAACAAGCCCGAAGCATGTCCTCGAGGATCTGGATGGTCTGCTTAGTCTGGCGATCTATTTGGGGATGGAAGGCTGTGCTCAGATGTAGCTGTGTCTCGAATCCCTCCTGAAACCCCTCCCATATCCAGGATGTAAACTATGCATCATGGTTAGAGACTATAGAAGTAGGTACTCTATGAAAACACAAAATCACCTATACATAGAGGTGTCTCATGATCTCTACTGAGCCCTGCTCTCTAATCAGTAGGAAGTGGGGCTACATGGTGATTCGGTCGATGATCACCCAAATCGAATCGTGACTCTTGGATGTATGTGGAAGACCCATCACAAAGCCCATAGATATCCCATCCCACTTCCACTCTAGGACCTATAAGGGCAGAACAAAGCCTGATGGTACTTGGTGCTCTACCTTCACTTTCTAGCAAGCGAGACACCGTGAAACAAACTCTGCTACTTCCTAATTCATACCTGGCCACCAGTGCTATCATCGAAGGTCCCGATATATCTCCACCACTCCAAGATTTACCTCTAGAGGGGAAGTGTGGAATTCCCTCAACAACTCCTCTTGAAGTGAAACCGGTTCCATTGTACATCCTCTGAATAGGATGACATGCTCCTAACCTTACGAAAATCCATCAGGCACCTGCCCTGTGGATATCTAAGCATGTCATGTCTTATAGTCAGTGTCCCTATGTTGTGCCTCCCTGACTCGCTGAAGAAGTGGAGGGGTGACTGTAAGAGATTGTAGAAAGGCTGCTCCATCCCTATTCACAAAGGATATCTATAAGGAACTCGGTTTCTCTGTCGCCTCGCCAAGAAGCTGTATACCAGTCCTCCTACTGAGAGCATCTGCTACAACGTTCCCCTTACCAAGGGTATAGACTATCTCAATGTCATAGACCTAGAGGAACTCAATCCATCACCGCTGTCTTAGGTTTAGGTCCTTCTGAGATAAGATATACCTGAGACACTTGTTATTAGAGTACACTATAAACGTTCACCAAAAAGATAGTGTCGCCGCATCTTCAAGATGAAGACCAATGCTGCTAACTCTAGGTCATGGGTAGCATAGTTCAACTCGTGTTGTCTCAGCTACCGAGAACCATACACGGTCACAACTCGCTCCTACATCAGGACAAACCCGAGTCCGGTCTTTCATGTGTCGCAGTAGACTATGTACCCTACGCCTTCCTTTGGAAGTCTCAAAATAGGGGCACTAGTTATCCTTTTCCTTATATCCTGAAATTTCTCCTGGAATCTCTCCGACCACACGAAGGGTTTCCCCTTCTTCATCAAGGCTGATAGTGGTGCTACAATTTTGGAGATGTCTAGAAAAAATCTTCGGTAGTATCCAGCCAAAACCAGGAAACTTTTTACCCCGTCACACTCCTGGGTGGCTCCCAAGAAAGTAACACCTCAATCTTCACTGAATTTACAAGAACTCCAACCTCCAAGATGACATGTCCCACGAAATGAACCTCTCGAATCCAAAAATATCACTTTGATAGCTTACCATAATGTTGGTTCTCTCGGAGTGTGTCTAGTATAGCATGAAAATGGTAGGCATGTTCCTCTTATGTAGTCGAGTGTATCAGAATGTTTTCGATGAAGACTACGACAAAGCGATCGAGGAAAGGCCAGAAGATCCTGTTCATGAGACACATGAACACTACTGGAGCATTGGTTACACTAAATGGCATAAATAAGAACTCATAGTGGTCGTACTGACACCTGAAGTCCATCTTCCACACATCCTTGTCTCGAACCATGAGCTGGTGATAGCCTGATCTGAGGTCTATCTTTGAGAACAATCGTGATCTCTTGATCTGATAAAATAGGTCATAAATCCTTGGGAGTGGGTAGTTGTTCTTTATGGTCACCTGGTTCAGGAGACGATAGTCAGCACCGAGCCTCAAGATCCCATCCGACTTCTTGGAAAACAAAATTGGGGTTGCCCAGTGAGATACATTGGGCCGGATGAATCCATTTCTCTGCAAGTCCTCCAGCTCTACCCATATCTCATGAAGCCCAGCAGGAGCCATCCGATATGCTGGTGTAGATATCGGTGTCGTCCTGGGGTACATGTAAATGTATATGTCCACATCTCTGTGAGGAGGTATCCCTAGAACATCATCAGGGAAATCATCTGCGTAATGGTCCACCACTACAGGGTAAATTGGAATCTCCACATCAACTGCTCTAAGAGTGGGGCAAGCCAATGGGTGAGTGATCAGCTGCACCCTCCTCCGAGTAAGTCTGTCCTACACTGAAAAGCTTCCCTTATTGCTAGTGAAGGTGAACATGATCCCATCCGTGTGGACACACTGCAATTTGTTCCAAATATATTCAATCTGAGAATGGACTGTAGATAACCAGTCTGAATATGACATCATAAGGCCTCGACGCCACTATGAGGAGATCCTAGTCGAAGCTCTCACCTCCTAGAGTAATCTCACATTTTCGGCACCCATGCGTAATCGTCGATTTTACTCCCATGGGAGTCTCTGGCCGTAAGAATCATGTTAAAGGCTCCGTAGGAATCTCCAAGCTCTAAATAAGGGAAGTGGAAATGAAAGAGTGGCTAGAACCTGTGTCTATAAGAACTACAACTAAGGTGGAGTAGACACAGACAGTACCTCGAATCATCTCTGAAGCACCATGGTTGTATGCCTCAACTGCCTGAAGCTGAGCTCTCCCTTGTCCTCCATCTCTCTACGGCCAGGGTAGTCCTCCTGTTTGTAGTGGTGGCAGCACCTCGTAACGTTTTCCACCGCCAGATTCTCCACCAGTTCCTCTACCACATCTGCCTATGCCCTGCAGACCGCCTCGATCTAATCTTTGCCTCTTCTTGGGAGGTCCCTCAACTGTATGTTGATCATCTGAAGGGTGGGTTAGATAGTCATGAGCCATGTGACCCATCCCGCCGAATGCGTAACACTACATGCTCATGGAATGTAAGTCACTGCCTCAGGTGCCCCACACATCTATTCCTGAGTCATGCGGTCTTCTATTCGTGGGTCTGGTCCTCTTGGACCTCTACATCATCTGTCAGCTGCTAGCTGTAGAAGACACCGCTTCATGTCGACTAGCAGTGGTTCTGCTGCTGGTGACTTCTCATCCATGAAACTCTCTACTAGGGGGGCTATCTCTAACACCCCCTCCTATGTTGGGATGCTGAGGGAGATCATCGATGCCCTGATCTCTCACCTAAGCCCCTGCTCAAAGGTCTGGTCCCTGAAGAGTGGGTCCTATACCATATCTGTGGAGTATCATGAGAGGTCAACATACCTCGGTGAGTACTAAGCTATAGTCATGCTATTTTATTTTAGATGCAGTAGCTCCTGTATCTATACTGCTCGTAGTGTTGCTGGACTAAACTCCACCCGGAACATGCTCTCAAAGTCTTCCTAGAGTAATTTCACCTAGTCCTGGACCTAGAGAATCAGGCTCCAAAATCAACCTACTGCTTCATAAAGGTGGATGGTAGCAAGGATCACCATGAAGTCTACTGGTGTCCCTACTAGCCTGAAGACTCTCACCACAGCCTCCAGCCAATCCTTAGCCGCCTGTGGGTCCGTCTCTCCCTTGAACCTGGGTTTCCTCCGGTGCTATAACTCATACAACATACTAAAGTGGCATGCATCATCTACTGCTGGGGTTGGTGGCATCGGTGGCCCAACGGGAGGTGGTACCGCTGGTGCCTCCGCTAGTAAAGGGCCCTACACCGATGCATCATCACTTAGCGGGCTGTCAGAGAATACGACTCTTGAGGCTCTATAGGGAGGCATCCTGAATGAAACATATGTGACACGGTCAAATGATTACACCTAGTGAGATGGCCTGGTTGAGATGACTTAAAGTAAATATTTAAAGACACACACAGAATCAATGTTTTCGTGCACTATGTCAGAAATCAGTAGTAAGGGTTCTGGTGTATGGATATGTCGGCCACTCGCACCAACATTGGACTCCCTGAACTGAGAACCACACATAGTACCCTTAACACTATTGATTTATAGAAATGAAAGATCAGAGTCTGGAGTTCTCTAGTAGAACCGAGCCCTCTGATACTAATTTTTCATGACCCATCCCTCGGGGCCGGTATCGTGACTACCCCTAGCCCTCCTTCCATAGGCCAGGGGCTGGATACTAGCACCAAAGACTTAAATCCCTAAACTGGTAAGGCATTTCCATTATAAACTGAAACACACACAACAAAGTACACAACTAGAAGAAAAGACACTAAGTATAAATTTATACAAAAGAAGTGATAGAATGTAAAAGGGGCAGGAAATATAATCCCGAAAGGAGTGTGAAATTACAATTGAAAGAAAGTACAACTAAAGAAAAGTAAGCAGATACAAGGTCCTCCTCCGGGGTTCCTACCTGAAGTGTAGGTATAGATGGCCTCCTCAGCACTCCACGTCCGTCTGTCTGCTCCGTGTACCGTCACACTGAGTGGACCACCTCCAGGTACCGTCCAGTCCTAATACTCTCTGCCTCAGTCAGTGTTGTCCGTTTTCTGCGACCAACACAATGAGGTGTGGGCACAACACATGTAGGGCTGAGTATAATGATACTCAGTAGGTACCCTGAGACCCTCAAGGTCTCATAAAATCCAACAATGATAAACCAAAAATTATGAATCCAATGAATAACCATTACATAAGTATATTCCTATACATATACCTAGGTTATCTGGTAACCCATTTCAAGCATGATGAATACACAAAGTTACTGACTTAGCGCAAACCAGGATTTTATTCTAGGGGGTAGTATCAAGTTACAACCCCAATCACACTGTCAGAACCTCGGATGATGATGTACTCCTCCTCTAACAAGTACAGTGGGCCTGCTACATCACACAGAGGCGTTTCCCACTATCCTTGGACTGCTGTAGTACTCCTCCTATCTAGTAATGTGGATCTGCAGCTCCCACACAGAGGCACTCTCTACTTTGGGTCTTCTATGCTCACACAGAGGCGCTCCCCCTCATATACTGCCAAGGTACTTCTCCTGTCGAGTACCGTGGGTCTGCCATGCTTACACACGGGGTGCTTCTCAATAGGCCAGTTGAGTCACTCTGAGACGAAAGGTCAGAAGTTGTCAGGTCTCATCCACCTACTAGGTCTCCGTACTCCACTCACTCGTCTCCGGAAGGATCCGCTCCACGAACTACAGGTATATTCACCAACATTCATGAATTACCATGAAAAATTATCACAAAGTTCCATTTTATCATAGGGATCTCAATGCAACAGATGACGTGTCAATCAGACGCCCAGTCTATGATTTATTGGAATTTCCATTCTAGGGGCCAAGTTAGTTTTTAGGTTCAAACCAACCCGACCTTACCCCAACTGTGTCCAAACCTCAAGTGGGGTATGCAAAAAGAACCATATCTCTCTAATATTTCTGTCTCCGTAGACGGTTCGTCGATCGGACACTCGTAGCCCAAGATATGCGAAAAAAAGTGTTTTAGGGTCAAATGGATCGAGACTGGGGTCCGACCCGGACCGACGGTGTGTCCTGACCTGGGGATCCGACCTAGCCCATGGGGTCAGCATGACGTGAGGGTGGCCTGGACTGAGGGCGACTCATCCTACTGGCGGCCCGACTGCCCGACGGCCCACGGGGGGCCCGCCTTAGCTTCGTCCAGGGGGGAACCACGCGCCCCTGGTTCCCGAACGGAAAATACATTCGTGTTTGAGCTGAAACCGGCAATAGGTGGTGCCGGTCTAGAACATGCAGGGCCTGTTGGGTCTTGCTCCTCCCGGCTGGTCGAGCGGCCAGCTGCTCCAGCTCCTCCGCCGCAGACTGCCCTGGCCACGACTCCCTTGCTCAGTGCAGCATGATGGCGCCACACTACTCCGTCCAACTGTCATGACCCTCCAAGACACAGCCCTTCCACCCATGTGGAATGACGATGCCACACCCCTCTAATGGCCCAGCATGCCGCTTTTCTCTACCATGGCCCGCGCTGGCCGTGGCCTGGTTCTTCGTGCAGCGCGACGACTCCGAGCCCCTCCGGTGACCCAGGGGCCTTTGTGCAGCCATTTTCCTTCGCGGCTGGCCCATCAACAGCCCCGATTGTTCCACTGCGGTCCTCTCTTCTTGCGGCGTCATTGCGCCGCCACCATCGCCAAAAAGAGAATAAAAAAGAGGGTGGTCGGGCCGTGTATGTTTGGCCCACGCCCTCCATGTTAGTGTGGTAACGATCGGCCTCAAAGAGCACAACATATGACGAAGAACAGAGGGTAAAACTCATACATAACATGACCCCTAACTTGTTTTTGATCATTGATGGTGGAAGTATATTTCAAAGAAGATGAAGTCAAATATGATGTAGGCGTTCTTCATGGGCATCACTTCCCTTTCATGCCCTAGTTGAAGTTTATTCTTTATTGGGAGAAGATGCATTCTTCATGGGTGACTATTCTTTGTTGGAGAGTTCTTCTTCCCCCCATGATCCACCAAAATGCTAAGCCAAAAATAATAGAGGAATTGTTTATTATTTTTTGGTACAACAACACAAATAGTTGTGTTTAATTAAAGGAGACAACTCATTTAATTAATGGGATCAAATTGATTCAAATTCAAAATTAGGGAAGGAGAATAGTTTCAATTAAATGAAGAGAGGTGTTAAAATAATTAATGGGGAGTTAAAGGGGGGTTTAAAGCCAGTGTGGTCCCCACCACTTTGATTGAAAATAAGTGATTAAACCTCAGGTGGGACGCACCAACATAACCTGTCATGAAAGGTTATGGTGTGATGAGACCCACCCCCAATCACCTCTTGGAGGTTTTAACCATCGCAAAAATAAAAATAAAATAACACTTATTTTCATTTAACTTTTTTCCTTAAAAACTCGGAAACTAACTTTCATTCTCGACCGACTGTCGTCGAGGTGAATGTCCTCTTAAGCGAATATCAGTGCTGCGAGTTCAATAGTGGCATCAGATTTCTGTTCCAAGAACAAGTTAAAAAGTTATAAAATCCCACTCATACGTTTACTGAAAATATCCGAACAAAATTTTAGAAATTGATTCCAGGCACACCAGGCCTCGGAATTTAGTGCTGACAGTTTTCACAGACTAGTAAAATCCCCATGAATTTAAGAAAAAATATATTTTACAAGGAAATTCCTTGTCTTTACATATATATTGATGATCCCACGAATCATATTTCTTTATATATCATATTTTGAATATTCTTTATCACTAGAATATAGATGTGGGAAATCTGAGGATCATGTTGCATAATATAATAGTGAGATCAATAAGAATACTATTTCCAATAGATGTGGTAACTATTTCTAGAAAACAATTTTGGAAATGTTTTAAATTTTCCATATAGTCTATCCAATAAATTACCAATAGGGGATGTATTGATTATATAATTTAATTCATATTAGTGTTAAAATTGTTTTTATGACTTTTAGATTTATATATTTTGCTAAATTTTTTACAGGATTATATTATATATAAAGACAGACAACATACACAATAATAAGTACCTATAGTAATGACATTAAATACTACTTATTCTGGAGTCGATAGATTACCAAGATATTTATCTTTTTTGTTGGATTTTTATGATCATCCAATTTATTTTACAATTTATGGGTGTTAAAAGGGTATTTTGATTTTAAATAAATTTATCATGGATTTTTAATTGGATTTTTTTGGAATCAATGTGATTTAATCATTTCCACTTATATAAATAATTATAATTATTTATGTTATTTTAATTTAATAAAACTTATACATTTGTATTTTTGTATTATATATCTTTATATAAATTTTATTCAATATCATATGACATTAATAAATATATAATTTTATATACAATTTATTTCAATAATATTGATATGAATGAAGGATAGATAATGTATAATATATATTACTAATTTTTTAGTATACTATAATTCAATGTTGGAGTCTACCATATCTTAAATGGCATAAAATATATATTTTATGAAGTGTTATTCCAAATATATAAGTTACTAATCACATTATATATTATTTATATTATTGGGTATTAGATATAGTTTCAATTGTTTTATAAAATAATCGAAAATTACTTATTATGATCAATGTATGGTTATTTTTGAGAAAATTTACATAAGTTTTTGACATATACATATTATTATTTGAAAAATTATATATTATAATGACTGATAATTTTATTTCATACGACTAATTTTCAAATAGTTAAATGAATTAAATTAGTGTTACAAATAGGAAATAGGATAATAAAGATCAAATATCGTTGTGAAACAATGAATCCACATTTAAAACTACTATATTTTTATTTTAAGTAATTTAAATATTAATTTGTAATTATTTTTTAATTTAAATTTCATTAATAAAAAGGAGTAATGGAATGTTCATAATATGTTATTTTATTCTTATTTTAGAAAAATTCAATCCGGGGTGTTATAAAATTATACAAGGGTAAATTTGAGCAAAACATTTTCTTTAATTTATCTTATAATTACATTGATAATACATGTTAAATGATTTAGTTCTAATTTTTAACTTGTTGATGACTCTCAAACTTATTCTAAATGGGATCTAAATCATATAAAATGATCATGGTTTCATTATATATCTACTTTGGCTTGGTTTTAGTCAATTTATAATAAAAATTTTATGGTTTAAAATCCAAATTATAATGCTGAAATAATATGAATTTGCAATGGTTTTTTCTGGTTCCATTTGTGCTGCTACTTTTTTGATTTTATTATATTTTCATTTGCATAAAAAATTATATATGAATTTTAATTTTCAAAAGAAAAAAGTATTTACATTTGTGAATATTTTCATATGATATTAATTTATTTGGAAATCATAGAATGTAGAGTATACTAAATTTCATATGACACATTTTGTGTATATAAATACCAATATTAATGAAAGGGTCCAACTAACTGGCTTTAGCAGTTTTAGGCTCATTAGATACCACTGGCTGATTAAACCACAATTGGTAAAATTACAAAAAACTAATGAGACCCCAACAATAGGTATTATCCCACAATGAATGATGAATCAAAAAAATTAAAAAAATTGAATGAAAAATAATTCTACAATATATACTGATATATAACCAATTGATGAAAAACCAATCTTATATAAGTGAAGAATTAATAGAAAGAGATCCATAGGGATTTTATAGTACTGGTTGTAAAGAAAGTGGGAAATATATTATTTTCAAAAATATAATACGAAATGTAAATAAAGTGTTTAAAAATTTATAAAATTAATTTAGGCTCATAATAAACATTTACTGAAACTCATATAGAACTCTGATGGTCTACGAGGGTTCATGAGAACCCCTAGATATGTTTTATTAGTTGTGTAGTTCTAGACTACATCACAATTAAGAAAACCAATGGACAACCAATGGACATCTGGTGATAAATCCAATACGTCACAAATTTTTGTTTCTAGTATGTCTCATAAAAACATGAGTGTCCTCCTATTCAGACCCATCCAAATCCTATAATATATAAAAATACACGTGTTTTAGATGAATTTAGTAGGAATTTATACCCCATACATGTCTAGTGTGTTACATTAGAGGTGTATTATCAGTATAAGGAAACTTCATCATCCCGATGTCGATTATACATTATATGATCCCGTCTTGCAGAAGATTTGATAGTTAATATTGACCCAATATTTTTTTATACCTTTTTATTGTTCATCCACACACTTATATATAATGAATAAATTTTAATGATGTATTAGTGGTGTCTTAGTCGTTTTTATTACACCCACTGCAATGAAAAAATTGGTATAGATGTCAAATTTATTTTTTGGGATTCAGATAAGGGAAAGAGACCTATGTGATGAGAATAATTAATTGGATCTAGTTTTAAATAGTGTATATGAAAATATTCCACGAGATAATTTTTAAAATATTTTCTTTTGTCTAATGAATCATTTATATAATATATACTAATCCACTACCTATGGTGAACTTTTTAATTCTTTTTATATGACTTAAATTTGGTAATTGTTTTTATAATATGTGATGACATTTTAATGGTTTTATTACTATAAGGTATTTTTAATAATTTTTATTTATTTTAAATGATTATCCTATTAATCAATTTATTCGTTATAAATATTAAGGATATACTCTCCCACTGTGTGTTCTTTAACATCATTAATAGTTTACGACCTATTTTGTATGGGGTGGAATGCACAAACTCATATAGTGGATCAAATAATTACTTATAAATTGGATGGGGTGTTAGAAAATATTTCATCCTATTATGTTATTTATAATAATTACTTATAAGAATTCACATTTATCATTGATTATTAATCTGGTTTAGTTTAATTATCTTTTACTATATTAAAAAATCACGAATAACCAAGACTATATAATTCCCTGTACATGGGATTGTAGAAAATTTGTTATGAAATTCATGATTTATACAACAGTAAAACTAAATATCTATATAAAAACTCATATATCAGTATATATTTATTTGTGAAGTTCATTGTTTATAAAATAAGAGTTGGTTAGAAAATTTAATGTTTATATTGAACCACCCCCTCCTCTCAATAATTACTCATCCTTAAAATATAATATTACACTCCCTATCTCTTGCATTCAATGATTATATTTTATATGGATCTTATGTACGAAATCATATTTACTGAAAAGTACTCTAAATATTATATACTCCCCTATGAAATGAGAGTAATGATTTGATTTTACATTTCAAGAACCATCCCCACATTTCACGCTCAACACCATAAATATAAAAAAAATTAAATTATATCATTTCCACAAAAGGGTAATGTCCATGAATACATATAATATAACACCATGATATGTTATGATATATTTTTCATTGAAAAATTTTATGTTTTCAATATATTGTCTACATAGAACACCGAATCTAAAAGAATCAAGATATACATTTAAAATATTAATATTTAATGTTGTTGTTATGTCTAAGATTTATGATTAATGAGGATGAATAAATAAAAATAAATTGTGAGGAAATATTGTTCACACATGTTTAAAATAATATCATGTTTTATCAATTGGTTTGAAAAGAAAATAAAAACATTTGAAGGTTATATCAAATTTTTTCTTGAAAATCATTTCCTATGAAACCATTGTTTATTTATTATAGTAAATTTAATTAATAACTATTTTTTAAATATTATAATTATCTTTTTATAAAATATCTAAAATGAAATATATTTAAAATTATTTAAATTTTGATATTTGGATAAGAATGACAATAGTCGTATTATGCTTCAAAAATACATTTTCTAAAAACATAGTTTTATTTCATTTCTTTCACTATTATTAATAAATTTGTGTATTTTTATAATTTGTTCACGAAAAAATGAAAATTATATTTTAAATCATCACATCATAATAGGCATCAGTTGAATTTTAATTTTTTTAAAAGAGTTATTTTTTATTTAATAGTGAAAAATATCATTTTTTTCAAATATTGTCATGTCTATGAGACTAATATGAATAAATAATAGATAAGTAAATTTAAAATCCTTTTAAAATAGAAAATAAAAATTTATAAATTAAAGAAACTCTTTCAAAAAAATATACTGAATTTGTATAACCAATATTTACTTTTGTTAAAACATGTTAAATTTTATTCAAGTTGAAAAATATTTTTGGGTAATTTAATTTAAATTTATAGTTGGAAGGTTAAATATAGACCTGTCATGATAAATTAGAATATATAATTTTATTTTCTTATAATATAACCAAAAAATTTATTGAAACCAACTTTGTACACAGTATCACTGTAAAATGTTTTTTATAATTAAATCTGGTATTTTCAAAAAAAAATTACATGTTTTGTGTTATTATATAGATAGTAATTTATTCCAATAATAGAATTTTAATAGGATAAAATTTATTAAAATTTTGGAATCCTAATGTTGGAATTTTTTAAGAAGAACCCTTTTATTTTCCTATATAATTAATTGATCATGATAAAAATTTATGTTACCATGGTTAAGGTTAAATTGGGTTTAATGGGGTTTAACTACGAGATATAGATTAAAATATCTCCATCATATGCGTAAATTTTATTTGAGGATATTTTTTCACCTTTATAAAATCATATATTTTAATTTAATATTCTTGGTTCAACTATACATAATTTTTTGTTATATTATAAATTTTTTTAATTCCAACTATGCCATTTTCCGTACATAGAAAAGGGATTGTCCTCTTCTTTATTATTTAAAATGTCTGAGCACTATATATAATGTTAGAAAATCCTAAATATATTTCTATCTTGTTTACCTTCATTGTAGATCTTATTTTAATTTTTTATGATGATGTTATAGTGGATTAGCATGGAGTCCAATATAATTTTGTCAAAGGAAATGAAATTTAAATGTCTATGAAGAAAAATGTGAATTAATGTAAGGGACTGTTGTTTCAATGTCATTGAATTATATTTATTTATTATTGAAATTACATAGTGGGAATTTATATGCTATTATTTGATAAAAACCTCATTTTTTTCTTCTTTTATTTCTTTTATTTTGAAGCGTTAATATCATTTCCCCCTATTTCGTACTCAAAATGGACCATAAAATGTTTTTAATGAAAATTAAACATTATTTATCTTCTTTTAGTCAAAAATATTTCTCATATATATCCATGTTCTATAAAATGTTTTCAACATTTATTTTAATAAGAACTCATTATTATTTAATATAAAATTTACACATGTTTTACGTTCGAAAAAGATATTTAAATAGAATATTACATTCCTTCTATGAACTTAATTTTTTTACAAAATGTATAATTAAAATAATTATATTTAATTATTAATAATTGAACATAATTTCTCACATTAATTACTATTATGAAATTTTAATCACCATTTACATTTTTCGATGGTTATTTTAAATGAAAAATATTTCTAAAATATTTTTCAATATTTATTATTTTAAATAAGTAATTTCAAAATGAAATTGGTAATTCCATGAAGATGTTTGATAGTGATTAATTATATTAATTTTTATTATATGATAACATCATTTTATTCTATTTTTAATTTACTTTGGATGTGATTAAATGATTCCATATTTATTCTTTTAATGGGTTGTTTATTATTATAACAAGGAGATATTTAAAATATCATTTTATTTCAAACCAATTATGTTATGATGATATGATTAATATTTTATGATCTTTTTGAAAAAATTCATGTTTTTCATTATTTGATGTGTGGATACCTTTTAATTCACAAAAATCCTGATATCTTATAATACATGTATGGGTGGATACATTATAAACTATGGATGGGTGGTTCCATTATTAGTCAAGGACTGGTGGATACATAATAAACTAGATATATAAATTATTTTGTATCCCTACAATAAATTTTTAAATGGCGGAGGAGTGAATAAAATATATAGAGATAATGAATTTAATAAGATATGACATTGTCAACAAAAGATATTTTACTACTAAGATAATATTATAATTTAACAATTTTTATGATTCTATGTATAATGTATGATTCCCTATAAAATTATTACGATTGTATATACATATGATAATGCTAGAAAAATTTTACTAAGAAAACCCATGTTTATGATATTATATCATGGTTGATTATGTATTATTTAATATTCAATCATATTACAAGGTTTTTGTGTTGTTATGAAAAATACCCAAACTAAGAATCACGAAAAATGATATTTAATTGAATTAGAAAGATTTTATTATATTATAATCATGTTATCATACTTTTAAGATCACATATAATCATTGAATGATATCTCATTTGTTTTCCATTACTAAGTATATGATATACACAATTATTATTATTATTATTGTTGTTATTGTATTTTCATTAGTTTATGATGAATTTATTTATGTTGGTTATGTTTAAGAAGACTAATATAATAAAAATAATGTTCTTAGTGATTATGAAGATCCATTATGGAATAAGATGCCCATATTTAATGTAAGAAAATAATCTAAAACTTTATGGAACTAAGGAATGTATTTTTTTAATACATATTCAATATAAAACTAATATAATGTATTATTATTCTATTTTTTGGTCAGGTTTCCTCTATTTGTATCATAGAATTCTTTTGAAATTTATGGAAATTTGGATTAGAGAAATATATTTAAAAATATAGGGAAACTCATATATATATATATATTAAGACAAAAAATATTTGTTAAAGTAGAGATTATGTTGTATCATATAAATTTAATCTTTTTCAGGATATTGGAAATTTGACATTTTTAGGGGATAAATCCACTTATGGGTAAAAAAATTGAATGGGAATGATTGGGTATTTATACTATCACCAATGGTGTATGCTGAGTGGATGTTTGATAACACATAAATATTGAAACTCCCGAGGGATTTGATTTTTGTTCATTAATACTATTATTTTGAGCCATTATGATGAATGAGTGTATATAACCTATGAGAGATAATGGTAAACCTTATAAATTTGTGATGAAATTAAATTTTCATGGTCTGAATGAAGGTTTCATAATTTAGGACATTATAAAAATGATTTTCATAGTCATATGATTATTACAACTAATTATTGATGTTTTATACTCATTCCAAGACTCTCACATAGGAAAATTGGTATTTTCTCTGTTAAAATGATGTGATTTTTAGTCATGTTGAATATTATTTTTTGGTCATGAAGTGTATTTATTCATACAATGTGTTATCAAATTTCCATGGAATGAAAGCTACACTTAATATTATGAATCAATATATAATAATTATTTAGTGTGAGGATTAATATGAACATTAAATATTAATTTAATCTATTATATGAAACCTATTATCTATTTATAAGGAATATTTATAACAAATAATTTAGATGAATCTCAACATTGCATACATTCTTATTATTCATAAATACGTTGATGTTTTTAAAATTTATTTCCTACTCTTCATTAGAATAATGATGTTCGGTTATCAATAGAAATCATACCTCTTATTGCACCTTTTTTATTGAAGAATTATAAAATTGTCCCAAATATGTTTTAGGATTTTGAGAATGAACTATTGGAGAATCTCTATATGGGATTCATTTAGCCATGTGCTCTACCATGGGGTGCACCAATTATTTTTTTAGAAGGTACATTGGTCAATGAATATATTCATATATTATCAACAATTTGACAATATTAATATCACGAAAATGTATCATTTACCCCATATACATGAACTGATTGATCAGTTATATTTTAAAGCATAACAATTCTAGACTTGATATAATGGATTTCATAACAGAATTTATTTTCACGGGGTTACATTAAATTTTCATCATCTATATTACAACAAGATTATGTTCGTAATGACGTATTATAATTTTATGTTATATGTAAACTTGATTTATGTGTATTTAATTTAGTTATATATAATTAGTTTGTTTTTTAATTCTCATTTCAATTTTTCAGCAATTATTTTGGGATCTCATAACACAATTCTTTTCATTGAGTTATATTTCTTATTCAGTTTCATTGATATGCATAGAATATACATGTAATACTATATATTAATTTTATATTGTATTTACAAATGATTTATATAGATTTAAATTTTTTCACACAATCAATTCATTAATTATCTATCTTTTTGGTCTTACGATAATTTTAAGTGGTTTTATAACTCAATTTCCATTTCTAGAGTTATAGAGCTTGTTCATTGACCTTATATTCCATTATTATGTGTGAAATGAAATATGAATTGTATTATTCAATTTAATTATGTGGATTTAATATTTTTCATAAAATCAATTAATGGATTAATTATATCATAAAATGCTATGATATTTTCAAGGGTTTTCATTATCCTAATCTCATTTTATTGAGACATGTTTCATTCTATGGACCAAAAACCATTTTATGGTGTTATTAATACCATAAAAATTAATTTGGATTTATTTCCCAAATAATTCATGGGATTTATATATCCAAATAGATCTATTTCTTTTAATTATTTTTATTTAGATTTTACCAAATCGGTAAAGATTTTTGTAAAAATATCATATCTTTTCAGGTTTATTTATGATTAAATATACTTTATAGAAAATTGTATGATCATAATTTCATAAAAATCATATGTATTCTTATAATCTGTTTATTTTTGAGTTTATTATGTTTTCCATTCATTTTCGGGGTTAACCTATTTTTTTTACAAATTTATAAACTATGAAAAATGTTTATATCAACATTAAATTAAGATTGATTACAAAAATAAAATTAGTTTCTCACTTATGTGATGAGTGTATAACTCATATGATTACATAACGATCCTCAGATGAATATAAATATATAAATAATGAAAAAAATATAGAAAACTCTCATGAATGGGAAATAAAACAAAAAAATTCATAAATGTTGTACCCCACACTCTTTGATTTTCATGATCACAATCACTTTCATATTTGTCTAACATTGTTTTTAAGTGTTGTGGATGATAGGCAAGAGATTGCCAAAGGAATGGCCCAAGAAAGCATTTCAAGTGGACTGAAACACAGTCCACCGGCCAACCGGTGTGATAGCACCGGCCAGCCGGTGGACCTGGCAGAGGCATTGCCCACTGCCAGGCTCCACCGGTCAGCCGGTGGCTTGACCACCGGCCAGCCGGTGGCACCCAGATCAAATAGTGACAGCTACTGTCCTGCCACCGGCCAGCCGGTGGCTCCTCCACCGGTCGACCGGTAGAGCCTGGACCAAATCTCCTCTTCTCTGCCAAGGCACCGGCCAGCCGGTGGCCCTGCACCGGCCAGCCGGTAGCCCAGTCAAACTAGCCGTTGGGTTTGACCAGTCAACCTTCTTTTGTCCTCCAACGGCTCCGAAGACTTCTCCAACGGCTCCGAAGCCTCCCCAAGGGTTCCATGCCTATAAATAAAGGCTGAGGAAGCCCCGGACACCACCCGGATCATATACGAAGCCAACGGACATATTTTGGATCAATTGGCCAACCTCCGGCGACTTCCTTCAAAGGAACCTCAAGTGCTCCAACAAACTTCCAATCCAAGGAGCACCTCAAGAAGCTTGGGAGAGCACGCTACATCAGCTCCATCATCCAATTGGCTCCCAAGTCTTCCTCCAATACGGTTTTTATTTTATATTCATTTTGAGCTTTAAAATTGGGTTTGTACCTACAAACCCCAAACCCTTTTCTCATCCCCTCTTTCTTTTGGGTTTCACACCACCATTAAGGTGTGAAGAGGTTTCTTCAAGCCTTTCCTTTTAAAAGTCTTGTGTTTCGGTGAGCTAGCCTTCACCCGTTAAAAAGGCTAGTGGGTTCTTGCTAAACCATTGAAAGCAAGTGGGTTCTTGCTAAACCACAAAAAGCAAGCTGTAAAAGGTCCTAGTGCTACCTCAAAGCCTAGTGGGTTTCTTGCTAAAACCATTGAAAAGCAAGCGGTAGGAATCTCTCAACGGTTGAGTTGGGAGCGGAGACGTAGGCCGGGTTTTGGCCGAACTCCGTTAACAATTTCTTGTGTCTTGCCTCTTTACTTTCCGCTGCATTTCAACTTTGATTTTAAATTGTTAATCTTTTTTTTAAAAGGCAATTCACCCCCCCTCTTGCCATTTTTCCCCGTTTCTTCTGACCCAACAATTGGTATCAAAGGGGTATTTTGAATAATTCCTTAACCGGTTTCAAATTAAAAATCCTATTTTTTGATGGCATCTACCTCTTTCGCCCCCGAGGGATACTCATTGGGTCGGGCTCCATTTTTTTATGGGACCGACTATAATTATTGGAAAACCCGCATGACCACTTTTTTAAGAAGTATAGGATATCCAATTTACAAAATTGTCATGCATGGTTATTCTTTATCTTCTCCCGATGAATCCAAATGGACACCCGCCGATATTAAGAATTTTGAGCTTGATGGCAAAGCCATGAATGCTCTTCATTGCGGCCTTGACCGAAATGAGTTCAATCGAGTTTCCACATGCACCTCCGCACATGAAATCTGGAAACTTTTGGAGGTTACCCATGAGGGGACCAACAAAGTAAAGGATACTCGATTGGACATGTACCGTCAGGATTTTGAGTCTTTTTCCATGCACCCAAATGAATCAATTTCTGAAATGTTTACTCGATTTACTGATGTGTGCAATGGTAGAAAATCTCTTGGAGATGACATTTCTGCAGAAACTATGGTGAAAAAGATCCTATGGGTCCTTCCGAGCTCATGGGCACCTAAAGTGACGGCAATCCAAGAAGCTAAGGATGTCAAGAACATGCCGGTAGAGGAGCTCATCGGATCTCTAATGACGTACGAGATCACGATGAGGAGGCAAGCTCAAAAGGAGGGCACACCGATCAAAACTCCAAAGAACATTGCCCTCAAGGTACAAAAGCAAGTAAGCTCCTCCTCATCTTCTTCCTCATCTCCTTCCTCATCGTCCTCATCATCAAGCGGCGACTCGGAAATGGAGAATCTCGCCCGCCAAATGCACAAGTTTATGAAGAAGCACAAGAAGAAGAAGAAATCTCGCAACGCGCGAAAGCAAGAACCCACCGCAAGATCCGAGCCCAAGGTAAAATGCTACGGGTGCGGCGAAAAGGGCCATTACAAGCCCGATTTCCCACTCAACAAAAAACGAGCCACGCCAAAGGAAAAAGGAAAGAAAAAGGTCCTCAAGGCCACATGGAGTGACACCTCATCATCCTCCTCCTCCTCCTCCTCGAGCGACAGCGGTACGAAATGCCTAATGGCATGTCATGAGGTAACATCTTCCGATTCCTCTTCCTCATGTTCTTCAAATTCAAACTCTTTAAATAATTTATCTTATGAAGAACTCTCACACGCTAGAGACCAACTAGAAAATGGTTTTCATGAACTTTCTTCAAAATTTGTTGCTTTAAAAAAGTCTTTCAAAAAACTCTCCTCCGAAAAAGACCAACTTCTCAAAGAGAAGGAGGAACTCACCCTTAAAATCCAAAATTTTCCAAATGTTGATTCCATGGAATCAACCATCAAAGACCTAAGGGAGACCCTAGCTAAGTTCACCCAAGGGGAACAAAATTTGAATAATCTCCTAGGTTCCCAACGTATATCTAGAACCACCCAAGGGCTAGGATACACCAACCGAGCTTCCTCCTCCCATGCACCCACTGTTTTTCTAAGGGGGAGCTCTAGTTTTAAATTTTGTAATTATTGTAAGAAACCCGGGAACCTTATTTATGAATGCAATTGTAAAAATGCCCGGTATGGTCAACCCAAAAGCTTTTTCTTTTCGGACGAATTTTATAGGAGAAGACCCGCCATGAAACAAATTTGGATTGAAAAATCCCTTTTGGCGAGTCTCTCCGGGCCAAAAGTCGTTTCGTTTCCCCGATGATCTTTTGTTTAGGGGGAGAAATTTTCTTAAATTCAAAAATCTCTTTCGATTCTTTTTTCAATTTAAATTTTCAATTTTCGATTCAAACATTCAATTTCAACTCTTGGTTTCAAAATTTTCAATTCAAAATTTTCAAATTTCAATTGGTTTTTGATTCAAAACATTCAATTCAAACTGTTATTCAATTTTCATTTCAAAATTTTCAACAATTGGTATTATTTTCAATTGGTTTAAATTCTTGATTTTCAATTATTCCCTCAATCAAGTTTTATGCCCCATTCTATTTTGATAATCACAAAGGGGGAGAAATCTCTTGATTGATTGGGGGAGAATCTTTTCTCTCATGCTGAGTATTTATTTTCAATTTATCATTTAAAGCATGCCTTTCATTTAAGCTTTTACATTGCTTAGATAAGTGATTGTGATCATCAAAATAGGGGGAGATTGTTGTACCCCACACTCTTTGATTTTCATGATCACAATCACTTTCATATTTGTCTAACATTGTTTTTAAGTGTTGTGGATGATAGGCAAGAGATTGCCAAAGGAATGGCCCAAGAAAGCATTTCAAGTGGACTGAAACACAGTCCACCGGCCAACCGGTGTGATAGCACCGGCCAGCCGGTGGACCTGGCAGAGGCATTGCCCACTGCCAGGCTCCACCGGTCAGCCGGTGGCTTGACCACCGGATAGCCGGTGGCACCCAGATCAAATAGTGACAGCTACTATCCTGCCACCGGCCAGCCGGTGGCTCCTCCACCGGTCTACCGGTAGAGCCTGGACCAAATCTCCTCTTCTCTGCCAAGGCACCGGCCAGCCGGTGGCCCTGCACCGGCCAGCCGGTAGCCCAGTCAAACTAGCCGTTGGGTTTGACCAGTCAACCTTCTTTTGGCCTCCAACGGCTCCGAAGACTTCTCCAACGGCTCCGAAGCCTCCCCAAGGGTTCCATGCCTATAAATAAAGGCTGAGGAAGCCCCGGACACCACCCGGATCATATACGAAGCCAACGGACATATTTTGGATCAATTGGCCAACCTCCGGCGACTTCCTTCAAAGGAACCTCAAGTGCTCCAACAAACTTCCAATCCAAGGAGCACCTCAAGAAGCTTGGGAGAGCACGCTACATCAGCTCCATCATCCAATTGGCGCCCAAGTCTTCCTCCAATACGGTTTTTATTTTATATTCATTTTGAGCTTTAAAATTGGGTTTGTACCTACAAACCCCAAACCCTTTTCTCATCCCCTCTTTCTTTTGGGTTTCACACCACCATTAAGGTGTGAAGAGGTTTCTTCAAGCCTTTCCTTTTAAAAGGCTTGTGTTTCGGTGAGCTAGCCTTCACCCGTTAAAAAGGCTAGTGGGTTCTTGCTAAACCATTGAAAGCAAGTGGGTTCTTGCTAAACCACAAAAAGCAAGCTGTAATAGGTCCTAGTGCTACCTCAAAGCCTAGTGGGTTTCTTGCTAAAACCATTGAAAAGCAAGCGGTAGGAATCTCTCAACGGTTGAGTTGGGAGCAGAGACGTAGGCCGGGTTTTGGCCGAACTCCGTTAACAATTTCTTGTGTCTTGCCTCTTTACTTTCCGCTGCATTTCAACTTTGATTTTAAATTGTTAATCTTTTTTTTAAAAGGCAATTCACCCCCCCTCTTGCCATCTTTCCCCGTTTCTTCCGACCCAACAATAAAATCATATAGTAGTTCATCCTATCCAAAAAAATTGTTATAAGTGTGATTTTCTTCACTAGTTCTTCTAGAAGGTTACCTTGTTATTTATTTATTCATTATCCTTTGATATATATTGATTGATTTTATTCTCCTTTAGATATTTAGATTTCACTATAAAGATAAAATTGAGTAATTTAGAATCATCATTCTAATATAGAATGAAGCTTACCCAACATAACTTTATTATTTAAAGGTATAAAAAAAAAATTATCTTCTCAATGGAAGCCCCATTTTGGAATTTGTTTCTCATATGTCTATTTTCTCATTTCATTGTAAATATTGGTATCTTAATTAAATTTATTCAAATTTTTTGAATTTATTATATCTAAAATATACTATAGTTTATATCTTCTTATAAGTCAATTTTTATACTTTTTTTAGCTAAAATGTTTTATATTCCAAATCTACACATATCTAGAAGGTCATTCCAAACACGAACCTTAATTATACCATTCCTATTATGGGTTTGTAATTTAAAATATAATCCCATAATGTGTATTTAAAAATTTGAATCCAATATTTTTTATTTGGATGAATAATATTCTATAAATTTCACTTCACTTCAATATTTGAAACATAAATTAATACATTGGTTTGTGGGGGAAGGTTATGTATGTTTTCTTAGTTAAACTATACATTATCCTTAATTAATATATTCTTCAATTATTAATGTATGTTCAATGATAAATAATAATTTATTTTAGTATTTTATAGATTTTATAAGGAGCATGAAATAAGAAAAATAGACGAGTACATAGTTTCTAGTAAAATTCACTAATAATAATTTTATAATAGTGTAATGTACGTAAAAAAATATATGGGAATCCAAGGAAATAAGTGAGGGTCTTATAAAGATTATTCCCGAGACCTAAAATAATTCATAAAAATTTAGTGTTATTTTAATAATTTATTTTTATTGAGGGATTTGAAAATAAAACTATCATTTTTAAAAATTCTTAAAAATAGCATGTGAATATCCAAAATGTATTGGAACAGAAAATGAATAATGATTGGATAATGATTTTGTTTACCATTCATGCAATTATAATTTAATTTTTTTTATCAATATAAAGTTTCTATAAATTTGGATCATCCCAATAATAAAATTTATATCATCTTTTTAATCATTAATATTTTCTGTTATTAAAAAAATACAGTTCCTAAAATGTGTTTAAGAAACATACTAGGTCAATATACTATGTAATTTTTTAGAAATTATAAAATGATTTGTTTTAAAGAAATGTATCATAATGTATTAATTTATTTGGGGTTTTTAGTATATATTATGTGGTCATCATGTCATGTATTAGTCCACTAAATTCTAAGTTCTAGTTTTTCAATAAATATCCACATAGAGTTCACAAAATAACAATATCCATGTTATAATTAATTTTTTTAAATTAATTTTATTCATCATATATCATGATATTACAAGAGTGGAGAGGAAAAAAATTTATTTCTATAAAAATAAAATATTACATTCTATAATATAGAAAATATTTCCAAAAATTCCTTTTTATTTGATATATAACTTCTTCTTTTAGAAGAAAATTTATTTATATCATAATAATTCATATGAATCATTTTATCTACACACTTTAAAAGAATAACAAATGTTTTATTATCTTATAAATAACGTATTATTTCAATGGGAGTGTTCCAAAATGTAATTTGAATAAAATATATTGAGGTTAGCCTATACATTAACTTATAAAAAACCTTCCTTTAATAGACAACAAAAATTAATTCATAAACACTCTAAACTAAATTAGATTATGAAAAGGGAATGTTTCTGACATAATTTTTGAACCTCCAATACAACCCTTTATGTCCATAGAATGATCTTATATAATTAAAATAGGTAGTATAAGGAGGTGAGGTGATTGTATAGTTTAATATTTAGAAACCCCTAACCCATTTTTTTAAATTACAGGAGCTAACTCAATTACTCAATCATCCAAAAAGTTTTATTTATTAAAATTCAGAACAAGGCTTTCATCAATAGACATTTTTCACAACATATCCCAATTTCATAGACATAGATCATAAGAAGCTCAAAAAAGAAATAAATCATCTATGTCTCTGTATATTAATTAGTTAATCATATCGTGAAATATACTTATAGAGAACTATAAAAATGTACCAAGCACATTACAAAGTGGAAATGTTTTCATTTGACAATATAATGTTCTATAAATATAAAAAAAATTATATATATTTTGTTAATTAGTTTAAATAGAATCCTTATAGTATCCTAATATCATTATAAAATTTTCAGTGTAATTTTTAATAACATATTTTTAAGTCCCATGGATTAAAACATGGAATGTGGGGGTGGGTGGGTGTTGTATATGTGAATTAAATTTATTCCCCTTCAAATACATCAAAATATCATATTTTAATGAATTACCAGAAATTATTAATCCCAATCATATTTATATAATATCAATGTATATGAAATGTAAGGTTGATGGCCTATAAAGACTATTATTTCACCAAAATGGATATATGAACTAATTATACATGTACAACATAATGATGTACTATAGAAACAACAATATAACACCCCCACCATGTTCTACCTTATGAAACTAGGTAAGGTGACCTTGATCCTCGGGTGTACCTCCCCATTAAACATAGGTTTATGACTAGTACAAAGGGTGTAAATAATATATTTTGGATACTATATCCTCAAAAATGATGATTAAATATCAGTTAAAACAAGATAAAAAATCACATCAAACTACTAAGGAAGAGAGTTGATAAAAAACCATCCTAATGAAAAAATTTCATGGAATAGTATTTTCTAAACATAACGATTTAAAAAAATTAATACTTATAAAATAATAATAGTCTATAAATAATGATTATAAAAAAGTTCTCCTGAACTAAATACCTTGTCATGTCTTCATTCTCTAATCCCATCTGTGAAATCACAGAATCTGGAAAAGGAAACCATTCAGTTATCTAAACATTAATCCATGATATATTACGAGTTACTAAATGGTGATTGAATAGAGTGTGAGTAAAACATAGTAATATGAAAGACACTATGAATAAACAATCCACTATGAATATATAGTTTATAAAATTTTATAATAAATAAATTAATTAATTGAAAAAATAATGCAAAACATAAAATAATCCAGCCAAACCTCGTGCTCTGATTTGATACATGGTGTTAGCCATAAATTGTTTGGAATGATTATAAATGTCTCTATCTAGGGGGAATCCCACTACATAGTATTGACCACACATAAAATTATTGGATTCACTTTCCAAGGATGAATTTTCTATATCATTTCTCAAGAAACTAATCATCTCACCGTTGAGCATCAACCTTTAACTCCACAAGAATTTCCATACAAGATCCACATAAGTATTCTCATTGAATAATACCATATAAATTTAAAATGTAACCATGTTATGATGGGATATATTAAAAACATCATTCCATATCCAGTTATATGTTCCCATTCTGAAATACTATATAAATTAGGGAGTTAACCACACCACATAGGGCCCTAAAAAAATTCCCTTTCTATAACCAATTATGAGTTTCTAGTTCCCAAGATCATGATAAGGGAATAAATTATTAGAGGTATCTTTAGGTATTCCTATGATGTGGATACATATATGTGAATATAAAAAATTAGACCATATTCAAACTCCCATGATAAAGACAATTTTACTATTAAAAACAATAGATGAAATTCAATGCATCTAATTCATCAAACATTATAAATATTTAATGATATGACATATTGGTTAATATACCCAAATTACCAATTATTAAAAAATATATAAATATATAACATTACCAATAATCTTAATTTAATATAACAAATTTCCATTCTATTTATTAAATTATCAAATTTAAAATTCGAATTATAATATTATCATATTCCATCATTTTATAATTCCATAACAAATTTCATGCCAATTAACCATTTCAAGCAAATTGATTCTATAACATTTCAATAAACACAATTAGTAGGTAATGTATATTCACAATATTATTTCAAAACAAAACTACTTACCAATTATCCTGGGGATCTAGGTTCATTCCACTCAAATTTTAGAGTAGAGTAAAGGGTTCCCAAACCATGGGTGGTCGTGTGTCCTGGTGTAGATGTCAAAAAAATAAAATAGGGTATTATAAATAAATTTAATGTTTTTTTCTCCCAAAAAATAGAGTAAAAATTCGTTTAGGTCATTCTCATGGTGTTTCGGTGAGATCAAACTTTTTTCATATACTTGGAAAATGAAATAGACAATAGAGAGTTATTCTAGACCAACCACATAAAAATGAAAAAAATATATCCATTTTTAGGCACCAGGTCAACATAAAACAACATATTTTACATTGGATAAAATTGAAAAATTAAATCACGGATAGAAAAATATGACCCAACATAGAAATAAGAGGAATATTTTGGAACATAAAGGAATAAACTGATATTATGCTATCTAGATCAAACTGACAGCCAATGTATAAATAATTTGAATCAAAAAATACTCAATAGATCTTAATAGCCATTACAAGTTTCAAAAAAAATTTAGGGTAAATATAGCTAATAAATAGTTGATAAAATGGAGTTTTAGGATGTAAAAAGACTTCACCTCCCCTTATTTTTACAGCCCATCCTGACACCACGATATAGCCAGTGGGTATAATAAATATAATTTTGGTGTTGTCCAGTAAGTCTGAACATCTTGGAACCTCAATGGTTGGACGATTTCTCCTATAATGAAGATTATATTTCTCCTATTAGATACCATTTTGGCCCATATTCCACATGTAGTAAGTCTGTTTTGTAGTTTCTTCAAACATTCAAACCATTTCTAGTCCCCATTATACCGAGCATGTTTTGATTTTCCAAGCCACCAAACACCTATAACATAATGAAATAATCCATATATGCAGATTGAAATATATGTGTTAATTTTTTTCAAAAAGAAATAATGATTTTGAAATGAAACTCAATGAGGAATGTTCATATAAAAATAGAGGATCTAGCAACCACATCACCATATAAAATAAATTCACTGAGCAGTACTCCTATGCATCACTATAGGGTAACAATGAACTACCCATGCCACTATGACCACATATTAGAAATACTATCCTATGAATCCTCTACAACAAACACTAGTTTAAAATACAATCATAAAACATGAATGATAAACCATCAATAATTATTATAACTATGGCCAATGATACAGATTGGTATCTTCTAAAAGGATACATCATCATCAGGATCAATAACATAAATATATATCATGTAATAAGGTCCATGGTCATATATTGATGGTTAAGACATGTTAAATAAATCATTTAGGGAACTGTAGCACTATATATGGGCTAAATTGTACCCCACTTGTCTAACCCTGTATATTATCTAAGGTGGCTCAACGAACCTGGATTCTATCATACCATGTTTCCAGCTAAGAATTAACACCATCCATGGTGACACTATAGAAAAACCAGATGACTAACCCCAATCTATATAGTTCATATTTTAAATTCTATCTATTTTTTATTTATTAATGGTCACTAACCACTTTATGATCAGTTGGACTTGGTCAGATGTCTCTAGTATGACATTTCATCCAATATGAACTAACTCACCCACCCGAGAATAAAAATAAATGTCATGGAAATAATTATAAGGACTCATAAAGGGAAACATAGATCAATTCATAAGATATTATAATATAAAATTATTAAATTAATGACCAATTCTAATAACATGATCCCAAAAAAATCTAAAACAAAACCTCATAACATGTCCTTCAAAATCTGAATCATCTATTCAGAGTGGCCATCCGTTTGAGGATGATTGGATATAATCATATGAACAAATACTCCAAAGTATATTATATGTCCTTAATATAACCATTATAATAAATATAGGTATTGATCTAAAATGTTTCTTTATGAAACACTATCCAATCAAACCATCCACATATGTTGAGACAACCCATATCATGGATAGTAAAGGTCTATTTAATATGTAATAATTCAGATACCTTCATCAGTCCATCCCTGATTATCAAAATAGTATTATACGTGTGTGGATTCTTAGGTAATCCTATCATGAACCAAATGGTGACATCCCACCCACATATATTATAGAAGGGGAAATGGTTGTAGAAACCCAAAATGCCTCTGATGCCCCACCTCCACTTATTGAATGTTTAAAAATAACACCACAAAGACTAATACCTCATTTTTCATCCCTTACCACATGTAATTCCTATGTAGATCATGATATATATATATATTAAATAAATATGTAAAACCAATTTAGAGGCAAGTAATTCCCCGTTGATCTCCCTTTGAATACATATAGCATCATAGATAAGATCATATATAAGTAAAAAAACACCACATCAATAGACCATCCTGATGATGGATCCCCTCTATATAAAATGACTGTCAGTGCTAATTCCTTAGGATTAGACAAGAACACTCTTTTTATCATATATATGAGTATGGGAAACATAAATGGCGATGTTTTAGTCACTCACCCCTAAGACTCATAAAAACATAGATGCATGTCGATAAAGAGAACCCTCAACCACTACTCATCCCAAAAACCCGACACATCCCCAGTATGCGTCTTTCTCTTACAAACAATGAAAAATAATTTAACCTATTTTATATTTTATAAAACCTATAAGTAAAAAATACATTAAATATAATAACCACCTTATCTTCCAAAGGATCATCTATTGCTATGAAAACATGTACTAGAGTCTCTTATGGTCCATATAAACCAAAAAAGACTTTCCCATGTGATTGTTCTACAAGTAATTGATAGAATGTACCCCCACTCCTAACTCAGTACCATTCATAGAAAAATCACTGTTACATAGCATCATATTTTGGATCCATAAATAACAACTCGATCATCCTACCTTAGAAAAGCATCGAGTATATCTCTTTATTCATCATAGTAAATAGCGTAATAGTTATCCATATTAGTTAATGTAAAGATTAGTACTAATGTCATCCTAAATTTCATCTCCTGAAAAGATTCTTCATTATCATTTGACCAAATCAACATCTCTTATTTGTTTCTCAATCCATGTTTCCAAATTTCCAATCACGAGATGTCTTAGATGTAGAAATTGTTATATTTTGATAGAAAAAGATATCTCTATATCTCAAAAATTTTCTTGGGCCTATCTAAATATTTTGTGACAGCACCCTAATCTATGTTCACTGATGGTCCATCCTATATGATAACATTGAATAATGATTAAAATATTTCAATAGTAAGTATTCATTTACATTTCGCAGATTAAAGAAGATACTCTATTAGCATACATAAGATAACGTCGATATATTGGTAACAATCTTTTATAGACTTGGTGTAGACCAATATATCGACAAAAAACCATGAGAAACTAATCCTCAAATAATTCAAATATTTGAGTCATCATGTACTTGATGACTAATGGTGTATTAATTATATCAAAATTATTAATCCTGAAGATAAGGACATTCATTATCCTAAAACTAGTCCTTGGGTATGTATTTAGGTCTCACCCTATATTGATTTTACCATGACCTATAGATTATCTTAGTGAATTACTAGAATCATCTTAGTTGATCCAAGTGATCATATATGCATCGAATTGGATACTATTTTTTGAATATCATTATGTTTTATATTCGATAATACAAATATATAAAAAAATTCCTCTCGTCTTTCCTAGTAAAAGACATAGTAGAACCCAACAATGAATTACTAGGCTATAGTAATCCATTGGATTCGAAATCTACCAATTCTAAAATCAACTTATGATGAATTATTGGTTCCATCTTGTAAGGTGGGATATATATTGGGTTTGATCCTCAAATGATGTTAGAGAACTGTTTTGGAAATAAGTACTTAAAATGATACAATATGATTCGTCTATAGTAAATTTAATAGAGTCCATGACCATTTCCACAAGAAAGAAAATTTTAATCTTATTCAAGTCAATTCCCCCCACAAAAGAGTATCCATTATTTATCCTCATAATGAAATTATTATATTAATTCTCCCATGAGAAGTCCATTTATGAATTAAATCATAATTGTTGAACATGCATTCTTACATGATTGAAAAGAAATCAACAAGTGATACTCATGTACGGATACCTAGGATGTAGTTCAATACATTCTGAAATCCATTTTCAATATAAATATGATTATATTATATATTTGGTATTGGATACACCCTCTGACCCAGATGAGTCTTATCTCCCTTTTCAAGATTGTAAAATAAACAATAACATTTCCATCAGATGAAATTTTTTTTTTGACTACACACGATACCTAAATCTGAAGATGATGAAATATTTTTCCACTATGAATAATCTATAGATATCAAACATTAGACAATTAATCCCCATGATATTATATCCAAATGCATTATAAAAAATAAAATAATGAATCTGAACTGACTTCACATTGAACTACTATATTTATCTTTTTTGGGGTTATTCATAGAAGTAAAAACATTCTAAACCGTTACCTAACCACCATAATTCTATGAGTTAAATCATCCTCACAAAACAGTTTTGTCATCACTCATAAATCTTGGATTCATATGAAGGAATGAAATCAATAATCTATACTCCAAAATATTGATTTCCCCGTTAGCTACTAACCATTAATTCAAACCTCACATTCAATTTATAGTTGTCTACACAATGAGTTTCTACATCCTCTAACATGAGAACTCACAAATATAATCTTTAGCTTGTTAATATTCATGAAAACGTGATTAACAATGCACCATCAAAACCATGTGTTATATTTCAACCCATTGAGTTAACACCCATTCTCTATCCTTCCAAGATTTAACCGCCCTATGTCCTCACTTATCATCCATAGAGTCGAACAAAGTCCAATCTTCGTTTCATGAGTTGTTCATTGATTTCCAATATCTTGATGCCCAAAATAATGAAGAAACCTGTAAGTTTTATTCATAATTGTAAAAATAGTAAAAAATTAATATGATACCAAAAATATCAACCACATAATATTAAGAGGGCAACAGAGAACCACTGAAAAATGTTTTCCCTAAGAATTTATCTACATGTGAATTGGAATGTTGTAATAGTTTCATTCATTTACCATTATCAGGTGTATCAAGGAATTAATTTTCACAATTTTGATAAGTAGATATATTACATACAATAAATATTTCTCTGACACGATAAATAAATGTCAACAAATTCCCCTATGTTTGAACCATGATGCATTCGTACTCATTTCATACATTACCCCCCCCCCCACCCGTGATTGAAATAAAAATAAAATAGCAACACCACATATCCTTGGGATCACCCCAAATGATATAACATCACAAATATAGAAAAATAATATCATGAATAATAATACCATCCCTAGGAACCTTGGTTTTACCATTCACATGTGTTAACCTCTCAAATTCATGAGCTCATTTTTAATCCATGACACATCATAATATAATGTATTTCTTATTAGAAATAATAATGAAAAAATACATTATATCTCATACCACTTTTTAATGTCCTTAACTCGACTCTCCCTCACATGATTGAGTCATGACAATAAAATTGATCAGGAATTCATCCCCACAAGCAATAAACTACTGACTTGGAGTGGGGGTGCAAGGAATATCATGGGAGAGGGGGGATATAACCTCTAGAATAATGTTTATATATCAATGAAAATATGTTAAAAATGACATCAAACAACCAAATATGATGATAGAGATAAACGAAAAATCAAAATAAAAATAATAACTCATGTTATGTAATTATGTATAGAAAACTAAATAACATGTTAAAATTAATATAAGTAAAATAAAAATAGATTTCAAAACACCCATTCCCCAAACCCAATGCTTCTTCCCGTCTTCATGTTTCGATCCGATCATGAAGTCACACAATCAAGAAAAAGTACACTTTATATGGTCAATATCACCATCTTTGAAATCTTCATGGTTACCAAATGGTTTCCAAATAGAGTGTGATTAAAAATCATTAAGATGAACCCCATGCTATCTAATTTTTTTTTGAATATATTGTGCATGAACTAGTCTAATAAAAAATGGTGTTAACTCATAAATTAATGTATAAAACCAAATTAATGTACTAAAACACAAGATATGGGTTAAAAAAATATGTCATGAAAGAATTATTAAGCACAATACCAAATTTATATATGAATATCATATATCATGTATTAATTAACAGAGAATCTCGCCAAAGAAAATCAATATTGGACTCTATTTAAATTACCATGATAGGGTTTCTTATGTGTTCTCATAGTCCAATATATGAACAAGGGAAAATTTAACAGTTTAATTTTGGGATATATTTGAATTTACATTCTAGATCCACTTATTTTCCCTATGGAGGAATAATAGACCAAGGTAAATGGAAACTGTGTCATATAGGTATATATGAAAATACCCATGCTAATATTGATATTAATATTCAAAAACAAATTCAATTTGCTAATGCATCCAATTTAAAAAACATGGAGAACATGTTAAGATATATCCTACTGTTTAATTTAACAAATTTAAAACATCTTAAAAATAGGTCTCATTATGACATGTAACCAATTATATCAAATTATTATAAAAAATTCCCATTCCATGTATCAAATAAAACCACTTTTCATTCTCGTGTCAATATATGCATTTTAAAACATGTTATCTTTCCATATAAAACATAATTAAAAATATCCAATTCAATTCAATTGATTATATATGATGTCAATAACTATAGATCATAGATTGATCCAATTAAAAATATTATTCCAATACATAATAAATTTATAATTATCAATGGTGCCTAGGTTCATTCCATCAGTGCTCTACCCACATGTTAAATGATTTAACATCCATTAGCTGGATGGAATACAAATATAAATGAAAACATATCCAAGAGGGTATGGGGGATGTTTATACATATGGTTTAATTAAAAAACCTATTACCAATTATGTTTTGTCATACACCTTAAATTCTAGTGCTATAAAAGTTTTTACACATGATATGAAACCGAAATAGACATTACAAAGTTGTTCTTGAACACCATCTTAGAAACAATGATCAAGAGAAAATGTTTGATCTCATGATCTACATACCACATAATTATGTCCTTTTTATAAAAATTAAAAAAGACTTTTAATGTAGGAATTATATGACCTAAGGAGGCAGTAAGAGAAAAATTTCTAAACCAAGCTGATATCACTAATTTCAATATGTTTGAATCAATCCAATGATATAAGGATTTAGAATTGATGTCGGAGAAGAATTTAGAGATCTGAAGAACATTAAAAATCCTATACTCCCATATTAGGGTCAAAATAGGGGAATAATTAGTGGTAAAGAGGATTATAGTGGAAAAAAATACATCATTATACCCCAGATACATGACCATTCTTGAGACCACTTGGAATACAATGGAAACCAATGGATATATGATGATGTCCTTTAGTAATCCCGCACATCTAGGAACCTCACTGACCAGATAATGGGTTCCCCTCAGGTGACCATTGGGTGTCATGTATATCTGGTGTACTACCTAGATCAAGCCAACTAGATGGGGCTGTCACTGGCTTTCCAGGGGTTTTTTTTCCCATTCAAGGCTTTTTGGAATCCCACCATCTAGTAGATGGACAACAATGACAATACGATGTTTCATAAATTTTTCAAATCATACAGATAATCACTAGTTTCTAAAAAACCTACACCAGAATAGATATTTTGACCCCCAAACACCTCTAAAATGAAAAATATAGCCATGAATGGGTCCGAAAAACCAAATATAAATGCAGTTTAACTAAACACTATGTGGTTGAAATAAAAATCCAAGAAGGATTTACATGAAAAAAGATGTGATATACACAGAATATAGTATAGTTATTTTAATGATTTGGTTTTGATAACTACTATGAAATGGGTAACTTCCTCCTTCTACCTATATACTCTTCAAATTATGATATAAATTAATGGAGTACCAAAAACTCCAGTCACCTAAAATGAATATTATAAGAACATTCAAAATAACCTGAAATGATGTATGTTTCCCTTTAAATATATCTACTAAAACAAGTCTAAATGAAAATAAATTATTTTGATCTTCATAGTATTCATACAAATCAGTAACCATAAAAAAACTCTCTAAATTATTTTATTCTTCAATAAACACTTCAATCGACCCTTTTAATCATGTTAACTAACTTCTATTTAAATTTTACTTCCTAGATTTTCATATTTAAACTCTTCATTTGCCTCTAGAAACGTCCACTATGGCTGGGTAAAGGTTACTATATTGTGTCATATATTTTAAAGAATTCAATATGAACCACATATGAAAAATCATAAAAACAATAATAGTCCTTGAAATTGTCTTATAAAATATCATTTATTTTATTAAATAAATTCTTGATTAGGAAACCGATGGCCTTTGAAATCCATATTTCAGTAATTAAATGGTTGGTTTATTATTTTAAATATTATATTATATGTATAATTTTAAATGGGATTTAGAAAAACACATCATCATTTTAAACTAAACAACTATATTAGATTCTAGAAAAAAAAAATCCATAAAAACACATAGATCCCTGAAAATTACCATGAATAACATCATTTATTTTGTATTTTTTAAAATGACTACATTATCATGAAAACCCATTTTTAAAAAAAAATATATATACAAATATATAATTTTCCATGATGATCTCTATGGGGTGGTATCCTATAGATTATTTTTTAGACTAAACCATGATAAAAACAAAAATGTTGATATACATACTATTCCCTATAAACATTTTCTAAAAAAAATTCTCCACCATGATTAGGGTTTCTACACTTTTATCTCATTGGTATAACAATTATGTGTCGTCCCCTTATAGTGTATTATTTACCTCTTTCTCTTTACACATTATATTATACCACAAACCATTATATAACTTTTCTGTAACAACCACCCCAAATAGTAACAAAATAGGGCCACTACATTCCACATGCATAACTCTTTAATTTTAGAGTCAACTCAATAGTGGTGGGGTCTGATAAAGCCACATAAATAGACTATTCCATTAGTACTATCAAATTAATTATAAGTATTTAATATAAATGTACATATATAGAATAACATTAGTGTATAAGACCAGTATTTAATATGGAAATAAAACTATAAATATAATAATACACCATTGTATAAAAAATATAACTCTTTCGAGACATGTTGATATATATATAAAAATACATATTTTTTTAACTTTCTCATCATATAAAATATTGAAATCATAAGTAAAAATATTGTATCATAGGGAACTGACTACTTTTTTATCTTTTCCCAACACTTGTGAGCATAATATAATCAATATCCTCCAGAATTATCTATTTTATTACGGTCATTTAAGAAACCATCATACCAACCATAATGATATCAGGATAATTTATGTGCATATACATGGCATAAGAATAAAACATAATTGGCCACTACCAATGGCGGTCTTGTTAAAAACATACATACATACATATATATATATTATGTTTCATATTTAATTAAAATGATCATAAAAATATTACTTGAATACACCTTCCAAACCATGATTTACCAATGAAGCTACCTAGATGATTTATTTATTCCAGCTTCAGCTAGTGATAGTTTAAAGCATGAAAATGTCTCTCTTAATCTAAAGCATCATCAAAGAATCTTCTTATACTTACACAAAATCAAGAGGGGATAAGCCTATCATATTATCTAAAATCAATGAAAAAGAATTGATGGGAATAGTATACCACACTTTTAGGTTAATTGTTTGTGGAATAACATCAATCCACATTTCCATAGAATAGGATGAATTGGAATATTGTACCACCCCACACCGATGCATGTGACAATGTTAAAAATAATAAAACTCTTATTACATTAGTTATATATGAATTGATATAGTTTTAAATAATATTTAATCACAATAATGGTAAGAAAATGATCTGACCAATACTTAAGAGTCAATACAGATTTAAAAAAATTTCAACAAATATATCCAGTAGGTTCATAACATATCAGTCAAAAAAATATTTCACAAGTCGAGTTTCCATGTAATACAATCCTCACCAACTTATATAATTCTTACATTTTGAATTATAAACACCCCTCATTCTTGGTATACCTATGTTGGTCTAGTCTATTTATCATATCCAAACTCTTAATTTACCCTTATCTAAATGTGATTTATCTTGAAAACAATCTATGACTCATTTTATATACTACTCCTAAATATAAATAGTCCCCAATGGGTTACATGCTAATACACCATTTTTGAAACACCTTTTAAAAAACCATTTTGTCCTATAATGAAATTTATAGTAACCATGATCAACCCATGTTTTATCCCACATGGAAAACTCATTTCTGCAAAATTCATCTAATTAACTATTTAAATGGACTAACTATATCTTATTAAGCTCAATTATGGTTTCTTTAAGATCATACAATAAAATTATTTCTAAATAATTCTATTACCCTTGGATATAATTCTAATTAGGCGAATGAAAATATTTGTTACCCCATCTAATGGACCTCATTAGGAATCCTCATAATTGAATAGAACACATGAAAGATTAAAATAAAATCCCTAATAGATCCATTCTAATATCCCATAATCAAATTAAACTATATTGATTAATTGTTAGGTAAACCCATAAATTTACCCCCACTAATTAGTTAAACTATTAGTGCATCAAAGTATATGTGATGTAATATTATGTACCAACTATCTCGAACATGGAGTTTCAATTTTTCAAAATAATACACACATAACATTATCCCATATCTACAAGGCTAAATGAACCATACTCATGCCCCATGATCCACAATCCCCATCAAATATTCTAAAAATTGTATAATGAAAAAAATAATTCATTCAAAAAATTAATCCATAATTATTATACAAGTTACATTTATGGTAAAAAATATTAGGTTGCATTTCATGATCGAAACATCATATAATTAAGTGAGAAGTATAGTCAATATTAAAATAAACTTATGTTCTGAAAAATACAATATTCATTATAATGAATTACTTTATAGTTTTACATTAAAATTTTTGAAATAAATTTTTAAAAAATTAAAAAACATATGTCTCATGAAAATGTGTGCATCCATTTTCTTTCATACTCCCTTGGGTAACTTCATCATTTTAACAAACAAATATTGTTACAATAAAAACATTTTACCATGATCATTAGAATGATGATTTTTTTTTAATTCTATCCCATTAAAATTATATAATCCCATGAGGAGTAATTTATTTGGAATTAAAATTGAATGAATCAATCATAATAAACCAAAGTAATCATTATTGATGCACAAAACCTCGTGGAAGTGGAAGAAAAAATTATGCATGTCAAGGTGGGAAAACATCCCTCTATTCCCAACATGATAGTCCCAAAAAACAGATATATATTTATTAATATTTTTCCCAAATGAGAAAATATTATCCGTTATATATGGGGTTTTGGTGACATCAACACAATCACTGTGGATACCAATCAAAATTTTAATAGGTCAACAAGATCTAGATTGATCGTCAAAAAGAAATAGGGCATAAAGGGACTATAGAAGTCCCACTGCTTATCCAACAATACTAATTTATGGTTTCCAAAAAACATTTATTTGGAATAAGCTACAATATAATAGAAAAAATCCTACAACAAATAAATTAAATATCACTCTTATACTTTTATATATGAAACAAAATATCAAACAATATTAATTAATCATTTTCATTTTTTTCATATGTTTTTATTAAATATTAAATCCATAAATTCAATATAGATCATCTTACACTGTAAATTGGACAATAAAGTTTCTCAAACTTCATTCAAACACTATGTTTATCAAGGTGTTTTGAATCCATGAGAGGTTAAATTGAAGTGTATTTATTGTTGAATGTGTAACAATTATCCAATATTTATTAATTTATATGTTTTCATTATCTGAGAGGAAAGAGTAAATTACTCAAGGAGGTTTCACAATGACACTATAGTTAAGTAATAGTTTTTAGAAATTCACATTCTCATATAAAACAAAATAGTTTTTCCGTCAAGGAATAATTTCACAACAATGTGATAAATATTGTGTTGAGGATGAATAATTATTGATGTATACATTTCAAAAATTTCAATAAATTTCTTGAAATAATATAGAACTAAGAAGGTAGATGAATTATTTTTAAACTATACTCTCCAATTAAATATCTTCGATAATTATGTAGTATAATTTTTTAATTCAATGGTGACACAAAATAGTGAATTATAGTGATAAAAACTTTCAGAAGAGGGTGATTTCTACCAATAATATGTCCTTAATCATCACTTAAAGTATTGAAATTTTGGAGGAAGAAAAATTTCCCTGAATTAACATAAGACTCACAAGAACATATTTCTTATTTTAAATGGAACAATATAAAAATACATTTTTTATATATATTATAATTGAGAACTATGTAGAGCATTGTGATTTCAATGAACGATGTTTCATTAATGTTAGAGGGTATATGAAAATTGGATGGTTTTTCAAAAATGTTGGTCTAGGATGATACATTTGTTAACTATGATTCCCCTTGTAAAATTTTTCAGAATTAATTAATTTATAATATTCTTACCATCATGATAAAAACATCATCCAGCTATACTCAGTTTTGAATGTTACTTTCATGTTGATAAATCGGGGAAGACTTCACCCAATATAGTGAAAGATTCATAATTTATTGATATGATTTTAGGAAGGTAGATAAATTTTCATAAAATTATTTTGAAGGTAGTTATTCTTGAATAATGACAAAACAATTAAAAAATTTCAATCCAAAAACTATAGTGAAACACAGTGGATGTAGGTATAATCGATACATAGTTGATGTATTATCCTTAAAATATTTATTAATGGGGAATAATGGTGATTTATTGTGTTGTATACCAATTAATAATATGTATGTTTATTGATAACACAATTTCATTAGAATGGTTATGATGTCTTTCATCAAATGTTTGTACAAAATCTATTTAATTGAAAGAATATGTTGACACATAAATTCACCCCACCATTCATAGTGGTCTAAGGGTCTAACATATGGTTTTATAGTGAATTGGTTTTGGGTGCTAAATCTTATATCCACCAACTTTGTGATTTAAAATTTAGTTAATTCATAGTGATCCCCCATTTTATGGTTGAAACACCAAGTTTTATAATAATATATTATGATCTCTTATTTCATCTCTTTGGATAGATGTTTTCCTTTATGTTGTTCATGGAATATAGATATTTGAAGCGACATCAATATAATTGAATGAATGAAACATGAATTTTTTTTATGTAAATTACATATCTCAATATGCTCTTATAGTATCTCAACCAAATCGAATATATTTGGAGGAGGTGAGTTTCAACAAAATAAAAGTAAAATATGAGAAACTATAGAATATATTTGAAGGCGATAACAAAGTGAAGGATGGAAAATTCCATGATCTACCCAACATCATTAATGATATAAAAATTTATCTTGGTAATTTTGAAGATAATTACATTAATTAAAGTAATTATGTTTTTGGAGTGATTCATTTTCTTTATTAATAAATTACGGATATTGACATTGAAAATATATTATTAATAATTTTTAAACCTAGGTATACTCTGGGTGTTTAATATTTTTAGGATAAGAATATGTCTATGATTTTATTTTATGATCTTATAAGTAGTCTGGTGGCCTATAATGTTAGAGTTAAACTAGAATATATATTAATTTCATAATGTAAGGATATGAAAATCAATGAAATGTACAAAATTGATGTTGCTAAATGATGTCAGGATAGAGGAGGTGTGGATTCGGAATTTCATTCTCTTATTTCTAGAAAATTTATGATTTGAAAAGGGTTATTAAAAGGCAATATTTCATTAGCATGTTTCTGATTTGAAAAAATAGGGATCTTTTCAAGAAGGTGCTCAATAAAATTTTATGATGAATAACATGAATCTAATAATTTTTTATCCCTAAAAAGTGGAAACAGAATAGAAGAGTTCATATTAGGAATAAAATTATAGAGGAAGAACTTCATTTGTGACAAGGAACATGATTATATTGTATTTTATAGAAAGTAGGAATATTTTTTACATCAAATGTTGGAGATTATATAATGTTTATAGTTTAAAAGGAATAACCCATGAAAATGGAAGATAATTAGCCAGATGGAGTTGTAATTATCAATGTTGAATGTCATGGTATTCATGAGGATATATACATCTAAAGATAAAAAATTGGTGATTTTTACAAGAATTATCAAATTTTGTGGTTAATATTAAAATATATATTTAATGACTAAATTTTTTTTTAAAAATCTTAAAATATCAGATTATGTTTGGGAGTTTTAAATTATTATTGAAGATCAATAATACATTATCATGGACCTTACTTTGAGGTTATATGATAATGATAATATAGTTATTTATAATGAAGAAGACTTTGTAACCTTAAGAAGTATGTCATAAATTATAAAAGTAATAGGGGAAACAAAGAAGAAACATAATTTGAAAGGTTATAAAATGTAGATCTTTTAAAAAAAATTAGACGAGTCTCTGAATGTGTTGAGAAATCTTTAAACTCTAAAAACCCAAAATTTATTTACTGTAGTTGAATTGGCTATGACACTAAAATGTATATGGTAGTAACTATGAATATAAAAAATTAAAAAATGGTCATATAAATAATATCATGAAGGAACCTATTTTTATAATTGATATATCTTCGAACCAACCAAAAAAAGGTGAAAATAATCCCAAAACAACAAGAGGCATTCTCGAATCAAATAAAAATATGAGGGATGAGGAAATTTCAAGGAAGGACTTTGAGAGTTTAGGGACCCAAAGATTGTCGTACATGGACATTACATGAATTTTACAGAATACTTGGTACATAATGAAAATAGACACACAAGGACCGTAATAGTTTAGTGTCTTTGGAAACTCAGAAAATAATCTCTTAATCATGGTGAAAGATCTTCAAAATCTCCCATAAAGATCTTCCCCTTTTGTTTTCTTACCTAAAACTTTTCTTTAAATCATGGGGAAAAGAAAAAAAATAAAGGGTGAGCTCAAATGCTCAGTAAGGGTAAGCATAGAGAACATAAAACAATCCATAAACATTTGAATGCAAAAACATGAACATAAAATCTAAACATCAAAATCATGAACAATGACATAAATCCTAGAAGTACACAAGGAATAGATCATAAAGGAACATTAGTCATGATAAACTAGAATGGTAATAAAATATTTAATTTTGGTATCCATTAATCACATGTTATGAATTCCATAGTATCCAAGGCATTGCTGCCAAGACCATCTTAGTGGACAAAGTCCCTTTTGGAATCGAGTTCACTCCTCGTTCTAGTCCTCTAACACTGAACATGATTAACTTACCATTCCATCCATGTCTATCTCATGAGATATAAATCATTACCCAATGAATTAGAGGGAGATATAGGTCCCACCCATCTCATAATGAAATCATTATTAAGTGTGCCACAACATAATCATAAATCATTCATTATAACCCAAAGAATAAAATGGGTTTCATAAACATCATCCCATCATAACATAATTCATATAAAAGAAATGGATATCATTTCATCATAAGAAAATTGAACCATGTAAATCAGAGAGGCATTATACTTGAAATAAACAAATATTAAAATAACGTCTTCTTAGATGGAAAATGGTTTTGATAAAACACTTGAAATGAATTCTTGAGGAAAATATACATTCTTCTTCAAAATCATTTTATTTTCACAAAATTCCATGAACATTTAAAAGAAAAGTATTTTTTTGAAAATACTCATAAAATATTGTAGAGTAATCTTCATGAAAATGAGACATTATGAAACCATAAAAATCTGTTCACGCCGTATAAGTTAAAAATAACCTTCTTCTCGTACTTTTGTCGGAAATGTCAAAAAGTACCTCGTATGGTAAAAAAAGGATTCCTGACATACCATGTAGTAAAATTAAAAAATGGGTAAAAAGGACTTTAGACATACATGATTTTTTTTTTATAAAACTTGGACATGGATGATAAATATAACCCCAGTAAAAACTTACGTATAAGCAATCTCGGATAGAAAACAATTGAGATTGCAACTTTATCACTTACCTTATGCCTGATTTTATTTTTATGTATCTGAACCTCCTGTATAATGATTGAAATAATGTTATTGACTTATTACAAAATCATATTCATTTTTATGATATCATATATAGTTTACTTATGACTTTATATTACCCTTTATTTTGTAAATTCTATGTAAAAGCTGCGATTTGGGTAAAATCTTTTCATTTATTGTATGTGTTTCGAATTTTTGTTCTAGATATTATTATGTATATCATGATTTACTTAATTCCATAATGTAAAGCACGCTTTATATATAATATATATTCAGCAGATACATATATTTATATGATAGATCGTTAAATGGAATGAAATACACCGTTCATGGAGACGGTAGGCCGAACGTATGCATGAACGCTATTTTCGTTTTATTATTGAATTGAATGGAATTATGTAGATGAAATACATATATATATATACATAAATCCAGTATCATTATTATTTCATATATTTCATTATTATTCATTATACATACATTATAATCATTCATGAATGGTTATCATGGAGATTGAATCTCATCGCACTGTGGAGACGGTAGTCTGTACGTACGCACGAGCGATGATATGATTCCCATGAACGTGGAATTATATTTAAGCATATGTATAGTATTTCAGAATCAATATCAGTTTAAAATAATCATATATAGTTATTTATTTACACCATTATACCCATCCATGTAAGGTGGTGGTGGAAAATAGATTACACCACGGCATGGAGACGATATTCCATACGTACGCACACGCGGTGATTTCGTTTTCCATAGGATGGATAGATGGTGAAATAGGGTTGTTTCATAATTATAATAACATATCATTATATTAGTGATACTGATCTTATTACTTAATAATGAAACAACTAAAGAAGAAGAAGTAGAAGAAGAATAAATAAGGTTGAAAGAATCGGTAACGGACATTACCTCTTCTTTGAAGCGCCTATTTTTAAACTCCTCTTAGGGAACTAAAAATGGTCTTTGAAGAATAACAGGACCTCTAGGATGTTTCTAGGGAAGTGGAGAAGAGAAATTGGCAGAGTTTGGCTGAGTTTGAAGGCTAAAAGTGGTGTGAGTAAGAGAGGGAGGAGGTGCCCTTTTATAAGGGAGGAGAGGGGCACCTTAGGAAAAACTAAAAATATTATTTTATTATAAAGTCATATTCGGTTTTTAATAGCTCCAAATTGATTTATTTCGAATATAAGGTGGGTATGGGTTGAAATCATCTCATCAAATAGAATTTAGACAAGATTAGGTTTCTATTATAACCTTATCATTTAGATTTAACTTTAAGTTAAACAATTTTACTATTACCTTGTCTTCTTGTTTTCTTACACTATAAGGTTTATAAACTTACTATAAAAATCCAAAAGAACCCCACGTTTTTTATTATTAATATATATAACCTTATCTATGTCATTTGGTAGAACCAGAGATTTTTAGGAATAAAATAATAATTAATAATATAATATTTTCTTTAAAAACGATTTTATGTCAATTTTGACAATATTTGGTTATTGGTTTTTTTTAAAATCATAACACAATGATTAGTTCGAAAACAGTTAATTAAATTAATAATAACATGTCATATTATCCTAAAAAATTATTTTAATTCATAAAAAGTCTCAAATTACATTTATTTGGGTATTTATAACATCAATTATGTCAATATTTCATTAATAAGATAATTAATGCATCATCGTTGTGTCATAAATAAATTAAACTATTTAATGTCTAAAAATAATAAATAAAATACAATTATGTAGGAAATAGTTTTAAATTTATAATGAATATTTAGTGTCAAATTTATCTTATGTATAACACTATATTAAAAATGTTTTGGTTATTAAACATTGAATTTAACTATTTTAACAATTATATAAATAAAATAATATTAAATTTCCTAATCTAATCCAAGTGGGCCTAAATGGCCATATTTTATCTCTAAGGTTGTTTCTGGTGGAATTAAACTTCTCCAATAGAATTTGGACATGTGTTCGGGTAATAATAATATCATTTTTACCCTTAATTACCATATTTACTTTTAACCGTGGTAAAAAAAGTAAAAAGCTACTATTCACCAAAAAAAAAATTCTTCTCATTGAACCAAATTTTAGTCCTTGATATTAACCGTGCCTCTTGGATTTTTGAAATTCCACTCACAGATTTGGTAAAATTAAGTTTTATGTAAATTTTCAATTTCTCCTAGGAGGTGGGTAAAAGACGGTGAAACGTTCAATAAAATTTTAATATATCTAAAATTAATATAAAATTACTCTAATTAATTAAATTGAACTTATATAGGTGTTATGATTCAAATTTGACCTAAAATAATTTTAAATAAAATAATTAATTAATTAATTAAAAATTCGGTTTTTAAATAGTAACCTAGTGTTTTCACTATTCATAAAAAAATTGAAAATTTTCAGAAAAAATACCAAGATTTCACCGTAGGCTAATTTCGATATTCCGAATCCAAAAATTAAGTCCATTTCGAAAGATAAAATTTATAAAATTTTAAAAAATGGGTATTACTATTCATAACCGCTTGTTTATATAACATATCGTTGTTTAGTGAAACTCGGTTTTTCATACAACACATGCTATTGTGGAAGGTCGTGATTGCGTGTAATGCAAGCCATGTCAGGGTTGCGTGTAGTGTAAGCTCCTTTTGGTGTAGCGTACAACACAATACATCAATAAAAATAAAAAGAATATTTTTCATAAAATCTCATGGTGTTACAGAGAGGATATTTAATGTTTTGAAATTTTATTTGGGTGTATTTTTGGGACATACCATATATTATTATGAATATGAATAGATCATTCTATTTGTGGAGGCACAAGGAAGTCAAAAAAAAGAATGAGGTCATATCCTATTTATATAGAATACATAATTTACATGGATATTGTTATCATTATTGTATCATTGGGAATAAATTCAGTCATTATAGGAATAGAGGAAATTTTAATTGTAACTATATAAAAAAAATTGAAGTGAATATAGATCAACAGTTCTAAATAGATAATGAAAATAAGAACTCTCCATTGGAAGAAGATGAATATTATGATTATCCATGGCTGCTAATCAGACATTGGATATATCACGTTATGACTATAATCAACTAGGTATCTCATGGATGGAAAATAAGAATACTGAGAAACTAAAATAAGAATAAACATCACAATGTTACATAAATAAAAGAATCACCTTGTTTCTAGACATTGGATACTCATTCCATATCCCAATGAATGTGATTTTTCTAAAAAAGATTAATGAAATAGTTGGTGGAACACTAATATCCCACAATAATGGTTCAAATATGATCAAAGGTAGTTGAAATACCCAATTGTATTGTGACGAGTTAAAGTAAATATATATTATATATATGGATGGTCTATCTCACAATCTATTTAGTCTGATTTATCTCCATATTTTATGATTGGATGTGTCATTTAATAATAAAGTATGCACTATAAAGAGAAAGGTGTAAAAATTTTATGGTGAATGTATAATAGTTGAATTGAAATTTACAAAAATTTGATACTAAAAAAAACAAATTCATCTAAATATTTGAAGAAGAAAATAAATTTTTTAATAGGAGTTTGGGTAACACTACTCAATAGAGAATAATAATCTTATCCATGATTAATGTTGTAGTGTTAATTTCTAGTCGGAATCATGATCGAGAAATGTGAAGTGATGATTTCATTTGAGAAAAAGGTTTCAAATTATTAATGTATAATGTTCTAAAGGGAATATATTATACATAATTAGGTCCAAACATAGGTTTTTGATTGAATTATTATGGATGGAATAAATGGCATGAGATACATAATTTTTTTATGATTATTGTATAATGACCTATCTAGTGTTTTTTTACCATGAATGATAAATGATTGACATCATAAAGAAATATCTCTAAACGGTTAAGAATGAAATTATCCATAGAATCATGATACTACCTTATAAAAATGGAATAAAATACCTTTATATTGAATTTGAACATTACCTCCAACAATATTGGATCAATTATTACATGTCGTCATTGAGAACACCTAATAAATGGGGTTGTGGAATGAGGAAATTGATAGGTGGATTATATGAAAAAAAAAATATTTTAAGAGAAGTGTTTCTTTCTAATACATGATGGCGGATGTTCATGATATGTTGTACACGCAGAACTATTCCTTGGTAATTCCACGTGAATAAATGAATCCCAACAATATATGACATCGATGGAAGCCCTGACTAATGTGTTTCAAGGTTATTGAAATTAAATTATACATTCGAAAAAAATAAAAAAAACACAAGAATGTATAGGTATTCAACAGATGATGGAATATTTCATAAATAAAATCTAAATAGAAGAGCCTATGGATTCTAAAATAAAATGATTAAAATGTTTATAAAGAACAATAGTTTCAATATCAGTGAGGAAAATATTATAAATAACTATATGGTTTGATATGTTGATGTGTTTCAAGATAAAGTAATTTTTGAAAATGAGACTTTTTAAAATAATTTTTTTTAAAGTCTTGCGTTATATTAAGGGATCTCTAAATTATGATTATTTAAAAGAGGAATCATAAGTGGAGACAAGATCTGATAAAGCCCATGCAAAAATACATTGTAAATGTACAAGAGTATTTGTTGACCCATAAAACGTTATTAGGGATTGGTCAAAGAATACAAAGGTAAGAGCATGAGTAATATTGATAATTATGATCTCCAATCAATGGTGGGACCAACCTCATTTGAATATATATATACCATGAGTTATGATTTATGTTTAATAATTAGGATATCTATCATATTATCAAAAGTTAAATATTAGATATCATTAAGATGCTGTAAAATGAAACTGTGATTGAAGAAAAGTCGATGCTTAAGAAATTATTTTTTGTTTTATAAAATACGGTACAAATTATTTTTTAATGTATTTGAACATATTTAGTGTGTTTATTATAATGAAAAATTTTCAATTTTAGATTCTCTAGAGTAAATTATTGACATTGTAGGTTGAGAAATTTAAAAAAGATAAAACTTTTCTGTGATAGATGTCAAAATGCAATTCTCAAAAGGAATTATTTAAGAAAATTATTATACAGATCAAGAAATAGGATTTTAGGTTGTAAATAATACATCAAAGATGCATAGACTGTATAGAGATTTTTATGGTCAACATGAGGCACTATGAGTAAGGTATGATAGATTTGATGCTTATTTGAAAAAGGTATAATTTTTTCACAGAGGTTCCCACCCAAATCAGTTTTCAGAGGCACAAATTCACAATGAATTTATGGTTATTTTTTATGTGGATCATATTATATTTTGTATAATAATGTATTTATTAGTGGAATAATTTTCTAATCACATGATATATACAATTTTAATGTCCATGATTGGTGAACTCCTATTCATTTTGGGGATATAGGTGATACAAAATAAAGGAACATAGATATTTTTCTGTAATTTTTTATAATCTATTGAATATTTTTAATATTAATTATTCATAACCATCATTGACTTTAATTTCCATGGGGTAAAAAATAAAAAACCATGTCATGAGAAATTCATTGATTATTCTCTATATATTATGATAATTTAATGCTTTTTTGCATTGGTCTGAAACACAATTATATACTATCATCTCAAAATGGATAGTGTGTCAAAAAACTTTAATATGAAATAAGAGAAGTTAAAAATGATTAAATGTATTAATATGTAAATTCTAGGTAATGTCAATATTTTCTGGTACTTTGAAGAGGGAAATGAAGATTAATTAAGAGAATTTTCATATGGTGTTTGGGTTGGTAATGCGGTAGATCGAAACTCCAAAGTAGATGTGATTTATTCAAAAAAAAAATTATATATTTTACAAATAATTATTAAATAAAATTTGTTAGTATGAAAGAATGAAATTATGTATCCCTTCCTATGTTAACAGGTCAATTGTTTTCTATGAAGAAACAACTAGACAATATTATTAATTTTTTGAATGATCCAATGGTGATATTTATTAAAAACAAGTGTGAGATTAGTCTCTGAAAAAATTAATATGAACACTCTCATACCGAACATTTCAATATTGTATATCAATTCATATACAAAATTTTGTAACAATGAGTGATTAGAATCATGCATGTTGTAACTACTAATCAAGACGTTGCCATTATGGCCAGGCCATTTGATGCACCAATGTCTGAGTAATGTTGGTTTTATATAAATGTTCATCCACCTCCCATTTCATATGGTGGTTAATTTTTTTATCACTCTCTCTATATTTTTATCTATATATAACTATTTTTCAATGTGGTTTTGTATTTCTTGTAAGATACAATCTATAGAGTGTTTTTATTTCTAGAAAAATATTTCATTCGGTTTACTTAAAATGAAGGATATTTTTAATTTGATATTATTAACATAGTTCATCAAATTAAATTTTGAAAACATGTTTACATTGAGAATTAATCCCATATAATTATTGTGTTTTATGATTTATTTCATTCTTATTTGGTTTTATAGTTTTTTCTACTATAATTTCACATTGTATTTCCTACAGACCCATAGAAGGATATATTTGGAACTATGTTAATTCAAAGATGGAAATTTATTTTATGTGGTGTTTTTCCAATTCAATGTGAAATTAAAAAAATAAATATTCTATAAAAAAGACAAAATAGAAGTGATATTAGTCAATGATCAATTAATGAATATGAAAACAAACTCTCAATGATGAAAAAAGAGTTCCCGAGGGAATGACATTATTTACTATCAATCCAAAGTAGTAGATCAAATTTTTTAAACGAATTGGTTTGTTATTTTTAAGAGGATTAAATGTGCAATGAGATATAAATTTTTAGTGTTTTCAAATATTTTTAAACCTAAATTTATTGCAGGAAAAGGGTTGATTTCTTTGGAAGGAAATACAATGATTCTATATCTATAAAAGATTTTATAGAAAGGAATTTTCTCAGAGATAGTGAAACAGTTAAATAAAAGATCCAGAGGTCTGGGAATGTTTGGTTTACTGGGTTTTGATGTTAATGATTTATAAAATGATATTTTTCGGGAATGTTAATATTTTGGTAAAATATGGTTTTACATTGAATCCATATAAAATATTGGTAAAGACTATTTCATTACGATATATTATGTTCCTTGAGTAGGTATACCTAGAATAATTGAATGTTCTCTGAAAATGTGATGCATTTTAAGGAACAATATCACAAGAGGATGAATGATTCCTATAAAGTGGTTGTTAATCATCATTTTAAGGATCAATGTTTTACAGGAGGAAACAATTCTATGAATTTAGACATAGGATACCTCAAAATATTTCTTATGTGAAATGTAAACTTTACTAGAAAATAGGTTTTGTAAAAATCATGGTTGAGAACTAAATGGAAAAGGGGATTTTGGTGAATGGAGTATTTTAATGTAATGGGGGACATTAAAACTAAAAGTATCACCAAATGTTGAATTTCATTAAAAAATTTCAATGAACTGAGATGAACGTTACATAATTTTGTGGAATTAATTAAAAAATTCCTATACTAACTATCTTTATGTCATAGTTCCTTAAAATGCACTCAGATATTAATTCAACCATAATGTTGACAAAAAGATAAATACTTCAATATAATGAGTGTGGAATTGGAATTTAATGGTGGGTTTCCTAGATAGAAAGTTATATATCCCTAAAATTCATGTAAATATAGTCATATTACCATGAAGGGACCCCAAATGATAAAATAAAATCCTGAAAATATAAACAATAATAGTGTATTTTGGTATTACTAAAACACTATCACACTATTATATTTATAATACCCATCAATAGTGAAGCATGCACAATTTATGTGTTGTTTTTTCATTTCAGTATATGTGTGCTGGGTGATTACATAGTTTCCTCAGATATGATTTACATTGTCCTACTAACATTAGGGAAAATATCTGTGTGAATCAAGGAAATTTAAACCCCCTAATTCACCCTACCCCTATTAGGGTGTCCTAGGGTCTAGCTCTATCCTTCAATTAAATCGTGTCCCCAAATTACCACATTAGATCTATATTTCTACAAGCTTCACAAAAAATATGTAATTTTGCAATAATTTCAATGTCTTTTTTATATAATAATAAATATCACATATGTTGATTATTTATATCTTTTTGGAGTGTTAAAGGAGCCTCAGGTCCCAGAATTGGAGAGACCAATATAGTTTGGGGTTGAAAATCATACAACAATAAGGATTTCAAGACATAGTAAAGGATATTTGTTGTGAATGTATAACTCAAGAAAGGGTCAAACCAAATTCATGAGTGTTTTATAATCAATCATCCTTGGTGTAGACTATTGTATCATTTGGTTGATTTTCTTATCATAATGATGAACTCCGTGGTGCGAAGCCCCTCTTATATAGCCCCGAACTTATACTTTACATAATATTTAATTAAATGAATAATTCACATTGATGATCTATTCACGGATTAGAGTTTTAGAGAATTAGGACATTACTATTACTTCTTAAATGATTACAAAGTAGAAACTTCTACTAAGATTCCATAATATAAAAACTCTTAAAAGAAATCATGTCTAGTTCCATGTTTTAGATAGCATGACTTTCCCTTGATCCCATCCATGACCCTATTCCACATTATGTCCTGTGAAAAACATTTCAAAAAAACTTGGGGTGAGCATAAAATGCTCAGTAAGGGATACACAAAGAATGAAAAATGTTAGTTTTTCAAAACAACAAGTAAACCATGTATACTTTATCAAAGTAATACCTTTCACCTTTATGAAGTAGTAAAAAATATTTACTGAATAAAAGATCATTACATACACTTTTGTAACCAAAAGATTACCATAAAACCCATATAAAGAACACATAACATATAAAGGTAACTTGGGACATAAACATACTTAAATGGAATAACCATATGGTCGACTTCCACACATATCACTTAATGCAATAGCCATACAGCCGACTTACATACCCAATGAATTGGAGGTTATAACGTAACCAACCGTCCTGGTATTCACGACACCACCCGTCATATGTTTTATCACGTAACCACCCGTCAAATGTCCAAGTACAATTATAAAATCATAAAAGATAAAACAAATATAATAAAGAAATGATTTCCACACTTTGATCACAATATATCAGATAAATATATTGACATAACAAATACATTATAAAAACCATTTTCAATACCAAAATACATAAAAGATTATATGGTATTTACTTCATTTTAAAAACATTACGACTTGTTGAGGAAGCCAAAGACCAAATAATACTCGCAGCGACGGAAAAGGTCGTTGTCACCGCGTACGTTAAAAGAAACATTCCTTTTTTGTCGTTTAGTAAAACACTACATAGAAAAATATTACTTTTGTATAAAAGTAAATTTCAAAGGGGTTTATACACCGTATAAAAGAATGTTGTATATAAAACGAAATATGCCTCAATGAAAGGAGATTGAGACGAAGTCCCTTACTTTGGGTCCGAATTGACTCGATCGTTCTTTAACGTCCTGAATAATAAACTTGAGATAATTTCTACTTTCTTAAGAACCTTTTTAAATTTCATTATTCCTTTTATATCACTTATTTCCATGTCATAATCTTTATGTAATCATTTATGTGAATAATGATTTTTTTGTCAATATTTGGTTCTTAAGTCGAAAGTGGACTTCTTACAATTACATGTTGTTAGTGTGGTCAAATATTCATTATATACAGAATAATATTCATGATTTGGATATTTTATATATCATATATATCCAGAATATACATGTATTTATAATATTATATAATCATTTAGAGGTAAGAAATTAAATTCACCGTTCATGGAGACGGTAAGCCGTACGTACACATGAACGCTACTTTCATTTCCATGTCATATTAATGGAATTAAATCTAAATGAGAGGTATGTATATTTTAATTACAGAATTATATTCATCATTTATATGTAACATACATCATATATAATAACTTTAAATCCATCCTTTATAAATCCCACATATGGAATTAATGAATCAAATCACATTGAGGGGGCGGTAGTCCGCACTTCCTAAAATGAAGATATCACATATACCCATAATGGAAGCCATAAAGGTATACCTCAAATGAAAAATAAAGAAGCATAAGAAAAACATAAACATAATATATATCATATATAAATATAGTGCCATCTTAATGGCCACCTTTGAAGGTGTTATATGAGTGTTGAACAATCATCGTTTCGAGAGGCAGAAATTCTCCATCCACAGAAACAGTATGTTATTTAACCATTAGATGAAGGTGTGTGTAATTGTATCTAGAATACTTCTTATAAAAACATCCTAGTATATTGAGGATACTCGTGTTGTTACAAAAGAAATAAATAAAAAGAGTTTAGGTGGTTGGAGAAGCAAAATAAAACAAAAGAACACAAGAGAAAACACTACCTTTGAAACGGGTAACACTTTTTGATTTGAGCACAAAGGCTTCCTTGGGAAGACTTCTGACCAAAGTGAGGCTTCAAGGAGTAAAATAGGGATGTGGAGAGACAAAATGGGAAGGGTTTGGCCGAACCAAAGGATTTTGAAGTGTGGGTAAGGTGGTAGAGGTGGGGGCCTTTTATAAGAGGAGAGGAGGGGCACTCTTGGAATGTAAAGAAATGTTACGTTATTTTAAAATGCGTTTCGGATTTAAAAGGACCCACATTGATATAATTCTTGGATAAGGTGATAAGGGTTAGAAATATACCCATACAATAGGTTTTTGACAAGTGTAGGTCTTATATTTTACATTATATTTTCATTTTATTTAAATCGTTAAATAATGAGGTAATCGCTGCATCATCATGGTGTCATAAATAATTTATTTTATTTAATGTCTAAAAATTATAAAACAAATATCATGATGTGGGAAAACGTTTTATATTTATAATGAATATTTATATTCAAAAGTATGAATTGTATAACCCCATTTAAAAATTGTTTTAGTAAAACAACTCATGTTTGTGACATTTTAATTTTAACATTAAATAAAAAGTTTTTGATGTCATTTTCCTACCAAAGTGGCTTCATGGGGTCCCCAAGTTGACCCATGGATTTTCTTGGTCGGCCATGACACATAAAATAAGGGTAGGAAATGTGTCATGTTCATTTCATATTATTAAAACATTATTTTTACCTTAAACTACACTAATTACCTTTAATCGCGATTAATAAACATAAAAGTTACTAATCACCAAAAAATTATTTTAATCCCATTGAACCACATTTTACTTCTTAATGACAACCATTTATGTCAGATTTTTTAAATTCAAAACACAGAGGTGGTAAAATTTCATTTAAACGAAAAATCAGTTTTTTAAGTACCACTTAGTGGTTTCACTATTCATCAAAAATTGAAGTTTTTTAGAAAAATACCAAAACTTCACACTAAGATATTTTTGATATTCAGAATTCAAAAAAGAAGTCTATTTTACAAAATTCAAAACATATAAGTTGCATTAATTATTTTAATAATTAATTCCCGTTGTCATAGCAAATAGCATGTTTTTATGAAACAATAAGTATCAAAAGATTGACACTAGTTTAAGTCCGATTTCAAAGTAAAATTAATTCCAATGACCACTATTGGATTAAATGGTAAAAATATATTCTAATTTCACTTTAAAACCCATTCAAACGATAATATATCCATATAAATAAATTATATTAAAAAGAGGTTTTGAATTAAAATACAACATTTTTCACTATTCATTAAAAAATGAACTTTATCGGAAAAATACCAAAATTTTACACAAAGTAAATTTTGATGTCCCGATTATAAAGATGAATTTTATTTGGTCCAATAGAATGTATAAGAGTGACCAAAACTATATTTGAAGAAGGCTCTCCAGGAAAAGGCGATAAGTGGACCTTTAGTGAATATTAGAGTATCTATGACTAAAATTGAATTCCATTATTATCCTGAGAATTTATCCATTATTGGATAAATGTAAAAACATTTAACATATATAATAATATTTTAGTTATTTATATTTATTCCCGCCAATAAAACAACTACGTGTTAACTACCATTTAAAATAATATTTTTTTATTACTAGTGTGCAACGTAATATTTCAAAGAAACTCTTTGTTGCGTATCGGGTACACTATCGAATATAGCAACCCCATTAAATTAAAATTAATATTCAATTCTCAAATATTAATAAATATGAAAATGTATTATTCTATATTTACCTGGGATTTTACATCCTTCCCCCCTTCTGGGAATTGCGTCCTTGCAATTTTATTCTCTTATCAAAATAAGGGGGGGTATTTATCCCCCATAGGTTTTTTAGATTCCCATGTTGCCTCTTCAACCATATGGTTTTTCTACAAAACCTTTACCTGATGAATTACCTTATTTCGCAACACTTTCTCTCTTTGGTGAAGAATCTAGACTAGTTGTTCTTCATAAGAGAGATTCTCTTCCAATTGAACTACCTATGGGCTCAAAACATGAGATGGATCTGACATATACTTTCTCAACATCGAAACATGAAAAACATTGTGTACCTGAGATAAACTCGGAGGTAAAGCCACTCGGTAAGAAACTGATCCATCTTTATCTAGAATTTAATATGGTCCAATGAACCTTGGACTTAGATTTCCTTTCATACCAAATCGTATCACACTTTTCCATGGTGAAACTTTGAGAAAACATGATCACCTACCTCGACAGAGAGATCATTCCTCCTGTTGTCTGCCTAACTTTTTTTTCTGCTCTGGGCTGTTCTCATGTGTTTCTGAATCAACTGAACTTTTTCTGCCATCTCTTCTACCAATTCTGGTCCCATCATCTTCCTTTCACCTACTTCATCCCAAAAAGCTGGAGTTCGACACCGCTTCACATATAATGCCTCAAACGGTGCCATCTATATACTAGAATGAAAACTGTTTTTATATGAAAACTCAACCAAAGAATTATGTTGGTCCCAACTTCCATGACAATCCATAGAGCAAGCTCATAGCATATCCTCCAAGGTCTGAATTGTTTGTTCTGACTTCCCACCTGATTGCGGATGAAAAGCTGTACTAAAATTTAATTCAGTACCCAACGACTTCTGAAGGCCTTTCCAAAAGTTAGAAGTAAACCTGGGATCACGATCAGATACAATGGAGAGGGGAAATCCATGAAACCTAACTATCTATTTAAGATACAACCGAGCAAGGTTTTTCTAGAGACAAAGTATCTTGAATAGGAAGGAAATGAGCAGATTTATTCAATCGATCAACAATAACCCAGATTTCATTATTACCTCTAGATGTCTTCGGTAATCCCACAACAAAGTCCATGGATACATTTTCCCATTTCCACTCTGGCACAGGAAATGGCTGAAGCATCCCTTTCGGTAACTGCCGCTATGATTTAACCTACTAACAAGTCAAACACTTCACAAAAAAATCAGCAATATCTCTTTTCATTCCATCCCACCAGTAATACTCCCGCAGATCTATGTACATCTTAGTACTGCTAGAATGAACTGAAAACAGGGAACTATGAGCCTCACGTAACAAATCACCCTTCAACTGTGAATCAAAAGGCACAAATAACCTCTTCCCAAACCTCAAAACAAAATCATTATCAATGTTGAATTTAGGAAACTTACCCTTCTGAACCAGCTCTAACTGTTTCTGCAATTCACTATCTTCCTTCAATGCTTTCTTGATTTTGTCTGATATAGAAGATTTCACTGATACCTGAAACAAAAAAGAAGAACTTCCTGCACAAAAAAATTCCATTCCAAAGTTCATCAAATCAAAAACCAATGGATCTCTTTCCAAATGTAGCATTTTTAATGAAGCATTACTTTTTCGGCTCAAAGAATCAGCCACATTTTTTTCTTTTCCCGGGTGGTAATGAATAGTAAAATCATAATCCTTGATTAATTCCAGCCATCTCCTCTATATCATGTTGAATTCTTTCTAAGTGAATATATACTTTAAACTTTTATGATCAGTATATATTTCACACTTTACTATATACAAATGATGCCTCCAAATTTTTAGAGAAAAAACAACAACAGCTAATTCCAAATCATGTGTAGGGTAATTTACCTCATGAGTTTTCAATTGACGTGAAGCATATGCAATTACCTGATGATTATGCATAAGGAAACAACCAAGCCCTTTCAATGAAGTGTCACTGTAGATAACAAACTCACCATTACTGGATGGTATTTCCAAAACTATAGCATTTACCAATATTCTCTTCAGTTCCTAAAAACAATCATCACATTCTTTTGTCCGTATAATCTTAACACCCTTCCGAATTAGCTTAGTCATTTCACTAGATAACCGTGAAAAATTTTCAACAAACCTTCAGTAGTAACCTTCGAAACCATGAAAACTGCGGATCTAGGTTACATTTGTCGGTCTTGGAAATTCTTTAACAACCTTTGTTTATGCAGGATCAACAGTTATCCCATCTCTAGAAACAATGTGACAAAGGAAAGAAATTTGTTGCAACCAAAACTCACACTTGCTGAATTTCCCATACAATTTCTTTTCATTTATGGTATTCAAAACAACCCTTAAATTTATTTCATGCTCCTATTTACTTTTAGAAAATACAAATATATCATCAATAAAAACGACAAACATTTTTCACCTGATTCAACTGAGCCATCAATACAACAAACTATTTAGATCTGATTCTGACCATCTCAGGATACTATTTTGAAAGGTCATTTCCCTCTGTATACCTTCCTATAAAAGTTTCTCTATTTCCTCTATGAAAAACCATTCTTAACACAGAAATATCATAGGCGAAAAAACATGGTAATATTTAAATGCTATATCATTTCAGTCATACAATAAATTAATTTATAATTTTACACTTTTCTAACTCCTAAAGTTGTCTAAACCGACCTTTGATACCAACGATAAGGCCCCGACCTTAAACCTTACTCAATATTGAATTAAATGAATACATCACATTGAGGATCTTTTCACGGTTTATAGTTTTAGAGAATTAGGACATACCTATTACATCTCAAAAGATTATAAAGTAGAAAAACTTCTACTAAGTTTCCATAAAATAAAAACTCTTAAAAGGAAACATGTCTAGTTCCGTGTTTTAGATAGCATGAATTTCCCTTGATCCAATCCTTGACCCTATTACACATTAATTCCTATGAAAAAAAATTCAAAAAAACTTGGGGTGAGCATAAAAAGCTCAGTATGGGATACACAAAGAATGAAAACTGTTAGTTTTTCAAAACAATAAGTACACCATGTATACTTTATCAAAGTAATACCTTTCACATTTATAAAGTAGTAAAAAAATCTTCACTGAATTAAATATCATTATGTACCCTTTTGTAACCAAAATATTACCATAAAACCCATATAAAGAACACATAAGATATAAAGGTAACATGGGACATAAACAGACTTAAATGGAAAAACCATACTGTCGACTTCCACACATATCACTTAATGGAATAGCCATACGACCGACTTCCATACCTAATTAATTGGAGGTTATAACGTAACCACCCATCCTGGTATTCACGGCACCACCCTTCATATATTATCACGTAACCACCTTTCAATTGTCCAAATACCATTATAAAATCATAAAACATAAAACAAATATAATGGAAAGAAAACATTTTCACACTTTGATCACAATATATAACATAAATATATTGACATAAAAAATCCATTATAAAAACAATTTTCAATACCAAAATACATAAAAGATTATATGGTATTTATTTAATTTTAAAAACATTATGGCTTGCTGAGAAATCCAAAGACCAAATAATACTCGCGGCGGCGGAAAAGGTCGTTGTCACCAAATACGTTAAAAGAAACATTCTTTTTTGTCGTTTAGTAAAATGCTTCGTAGAAAAAGATTCCTTTTGTATAAAAGTAAAATTCAAAGGGGTTTATACACCATATAAAAGAATGTTGTGTATAAAACAACATATTCCTCAATGAAAGGAGATTGAGATGAAGTCCCTTACCTCGGGTCCGACTTGACTCGATCGTTCTTTAACGTCGTGAATAATAAAGTTGAGTTAATTTATACTTTATTAAGAACCTTTTTCAAGTTTATTATTCGTTTTATATCACTTATTTCCATGTTATAAACATTATGTAATCATTTATGTTAATAATGTTTGTTTTGTCGATATTTGGTTCTTAAGTTTAAAGTGGACTTCTTAAAATTACATGTTGTTTGTGTGGTCAAATATTCATTATATCCAAAATAATATTCATGATTTGGATATCATATATATCATATATATCCAGAATATACATGTATTTATAATATTACATAATCATTTAGAGGTAAGAAATAAAATGCACCATTCATGGAGATGGTAAGTCGTACGTACGCATGAACGCTACTTTAATTTCTATGTCATATTAATGGAATTAAAACTAAATGAGAGGTATGTATATTTTAATTCCAGAATTATATTCATCATTTATATGTAACATACATCATATATAATAACTTTAAATCCATCCTTTATACATCCCACATATGACATTAACGAATCAAATCACTTTGAGGGGGCGATAGTCCGCACTTCCTAAAATGAAGATATCGCGTATACCCATAATGGAAGCCATAAAGGTATACCTCAAATGAACAATAAAGAAGAATAAGAAAAACATAAACATAATATATATCATATATAAATATAGTGACATCTTAATGGCCTCCTTTGAAGGTTTTATATGAGTGTTGAACAATCATCATTTCGAGAGGCAGAAATTCGCCATCCACAGAAATAGTATGTTATTTAACCATTAGATGAAGGTGTGTGTAAGTGTAGCAAGAATACTTCTTATAAACACATCCTAATATATTGAGGATACTGGATATTTCTATAAAATAAATAAATAAAAAGAGTTTAGGGGGTTGTAGAAGCAAAATAAAACAAAAGAACACAAGAGAAAACACTACCTTTGAAACGAGTAACTCTTTTTGATTTGAGCTCAAAGGATTCCTTGAGAAGACTTATGCAAAACGTGAGGCTTCATGGAGTAAGAGAGGGATGTGGAGAGACAAACTGAGCTGGGGTTGGATGTACCAAAGGCTTTGGAAGTGTGGTTACGGTGGTAGAGGTGGGGGCCTTTTATAAGAGGAGAGGAGGGTCACTCTTGGAAAGTAAAGAAATGTTACTTTATATTAAAACACGTTTCAGATTTAAAAGGTCCCACATTGATATAATTCGAGGATAAGGTGATAAGGATTTTAAATATACCCATCCAATAGGTTTTTGAAAAGTGTAGTTCTTATATTTTACATTATATTTTCATTTTATTTAAATCGTTAAATAATGAGGTAATCGCTGCATCATCATGGTGTCATAAATAATTGCAATTATTTAATGTCTAAAAATTATAAGAAAAATATCATGATGTAGGAAAACTTTTTTTCTTACTAATTATTATTTATAGTGAAAATTATGACTTTTATAACAAAATTGAATTTTTTTAAGTAAAACAACTAATGTTTGTGACATTTTAATTTTAACATTAAATAAAAAGTTGTCAATGTAATTTTCCTACCAAAGTGGCTCCATGGGGTCCCCAAGTTGAACCATGGATTTTCTTGGTCGGCCATGAGACATCCAATAAGGGTAGGACATGTGTCATGTTCATTTCATATTATTAAAACATTATTTTTACCTTAAACTACACTAATTACCTCTTATCATGATTAATAATCTTAAAAGTTACTACTCCCCAAAAAATTATTTTAATCTCGTTGAACCACATGTAACATCTTAATGACCACCATGTACGTCGGATTTTTGAAATTTAAAATACAGAGGTGGTAAAATTTCATTTAAACGAAAAATCAGTTTTTTAAGTACCACTTAGTGGTTTCACTATTCATCAAAAATTGATGTTTTTCAAAAAAATACCAAAACATCACCCTAAGATGTATTTGATATTCTGATTTCAAAAATGAATTCTATTTTACAAAATTCAGAACATATAAGTTGCATTAATTAATTTAATAATTAATTCCCACTGTCAGAGTAAATAACGTGTTTTTATGAAACAATAAGTATCAAAAGATTGACACTAGTCTAAGTCTGATTTCAAAGTGAAATTAATTTCAATGACCACTATTGGATTAAATGGTGAAAATATATTCTAATTTCACTTTAAAACCCATTCAAACGATAATATAATCATATAAATAAATTAGATTAAAAAGTGGTTTTGAATTAAAATACAACATTTTTCAGTATTCATTAAAAAATGAACTTTATCGGAAAAATACCAAAAATTTACACAAAGTAAATTTTGTTTTCCCGATTATAATAAAGAATTTTATTTGGTCGAATAGAATGTATAAGAGTGACCAAAACTATATTTAATGAAGGTTCTCCAGGAAAAGGTGATTAGTGGACCTTTATTGAATATTAGAGTATCTATGCCTACAATTGAATTCTTTTCTTATTTTAAGCCTTTATCCATTATTGGATAAATATAAAAACATTTAACATATATAATCATATATTAGTTACTTCTATTCATTCCCGAAAATACAACGGGTACTTGTTAACTACCATTTAAAATAATATTGTTTTATTACTAATGTGCAACGTAAGATTTCAAAGAAACTCTTTGTTGCATATCGGGTACGCTATCAAACATAGAAAACCCTTTAAAGTAAAATTAATATTCAATTCTCAAATATGAATAAATATGAGAATGTATCATCATGAAAATCCTATATCCTCTTCTTTAATATTATTCATTATGATTGATTAAAAACTCAAAATTTAGAGGATATTATACATATTTTAGGGATTCAATTTATTTTTATCATTTTATATGGTGTGTCATGATTTGTGAGAACCCTTAATCTTTAATTGGGAAGTCCATATCATTTTACAACATTTATATGCAATTTTTTGGGATGTTGTGAGAGAATGCTAATTCATTTTCATACAATTGTTCTACTATGGGCATTAAAGTATCCTTCTATGTCAAAATTGATTTAATTTTCCCCATGTAGTGTAGATATTGGTGAAATGACTTGGATAACATAGAAGGATTCGTTATTTCATTTCTAGGATAAGGATATTTTATTGGGATTATTGGACATAGAGTGATATTTTTAAGCCTGATTGAGGTTTTATGAGCTAGTTGATTAATTAATGGGTATAGGTGGAATATTATTCCAAGAATAACAATTTTGGGGACATGATTTGTTCAGTGTAAGATGTTTTAATTTGAGGAATTACATGATTTCCATAGGGACATTCCTACGAGCATTGTGACAGGGGTTGGATTGTTTGAGAATATGTGATGGTAGATAGTATGAGATTGGTGTGGATGTCATGAGACCAACCATTTGATATGGATTATTAGATATATATATATAAGATATAAACTATTATGGGGAGGTTTCATTGAATTAAAAAGTAGGTTTGATATTATGAGTCCTTCATTTAATCATATCCTTGATAGTCGATACATGATGTATAACCATCAGACCAAAATCAAATGGAATGGACTCACATTTGTGGTAGGTTGGATATTGGAATTTTATTCTTAAACCTCTTATTTGACTATCAATAAAAATTAGACACATCCATGGGACAATACATAATGCGTAATGTAAATTTACTAAATGTTGTGTGATGTTATGACTATATCCCCAGACCACATTCTAGATACTAGACTTTGGTTAGTGGTAATGGATGAATGCATCATCCTAGAGTTGGATATATCAGGTATCATGGGAGTTTATTGTAGAATGGTTATAAAATAATTAATTGATATGGGAACATGATTTATTGTATTTTATTTATTTACATATATGTGAATCCACCAACATAAATCTATTACTCTTATGTTAATATGAATTATAGGTTTCCTATTATGTTTGATTGATAACACAGAATACAAGTATTTTATTTCTCATATAATTTTTTTTGTGATCTGGTGAAAGGAAAGGGACTAATTTCAAGGTTTTGAGCTAGTGGAGCTATTAATGTATAGAGGCAATGTAAGTACTCAGTAAGATCAGTTTATTGAGTTTTCTCTTTAATATATTATTAATACAATATATTATATGTAACGATCCATTGAATATATAGATCATTCTCATTACTTCTATAGTAATAATATATACACATTTTATTATAGAATGTAATTTTAAAATGGTTAGATTTCCACATTGGATGCTTACTATCATTTTAATTATCGTTACTACTTCTTTTATTTATCTTTTATTTAGTTACCTATTTCAATTGCATGGTGTACCCATTTTATGAATTATACCTTTGTTGACTATAAATAAATAATAATATATGTGGAGGTTCATATATATCATTATGATAACCCATATTGGTTTATTTGGATGTGGGATAGGGATTTATTAAATGGTTTCATATACATATTTTTCTTTTTATTAGTTATTAAGTGTTGGTAGATTTGAATTGGATGGTCAGAACATCTGAGGGAATCTATAACTATAACAATCGATCCTATGTGTAACACATCTCCATGTTTCTAGGATAGTGGTATTTTATTTTATTTGGATTCCTATTATGGATCTATGTATTTATATAAATGATATCATTGAATTATTAATCATTAGTTTCGATTCTGTATAGGGTGGCAGGGGAATGTGAGTTTATTTATCTAGATATAACATGTAGGATTACATGTCATGAAATTTATTATGTGTATTTAATATATTTTTACATTAATGTAATTAAAAATATTATATATTGTGTTTTATAAAATAAATTATATATTATATGTAATTAATTTAACCAAATAATTCTAATGATTTGTTTATAAATGACTGGGAGTTATATGAAGGTGAAATTGGTACGAGCTTAGGACTTTATAAAGTAATGTTCTATGAGATTTCGTGTTTTTTCAAGACACTTAGTTTAGTTTTATTATGGTTACTATGTTTTTTATGGTTAATTATCAATTGTTTATGATGTAATCCATTTAAGGAAATTTATGATATATGGTTTAAAAATTTCATAAAAATAAATACTTGTAGAAATAAATTTATTCCACCATGGGACATGGATGAGGTATTTTTGAAGTTTAAAAATCATCCTATTATAAATCAATATATATATGAGGTAGTGCATGAAAATATTTTTTGGTGTTACCTAGTAGTTTATACAACATAACAAATTTATTCTAGAATGTTTTTTATCATACCAATTTTGGGTGGAGAGGTACATTATTGTGAACCATCTATGGTAAAATTTTCTAAAGATATATAGATGAATAACCCTTTAGATTTATATTGTAATTTTGGTACTAATGATACTGTTGGTATATTGATATAATGAAGGGTGTATTCATGTTGGTAGAGATAATTGGTGACTAGTAAGTGATGTTGGAATCTAATCAGCATTTGGACATTCCATGGGATATTGGAGAGTTATGGATCCTATTAGGATGCATGAATTACTGACTAGGTAAAAAATCCAAAAACTCAAATTCATGGAGTTACATAATGAATCAACAAATCTAGACCAATAACATCAATTCATAGAGATTCAATAGAGAGAGAAGTACATTTTTGTCTACATTAACCACTTTCATGAGTTGAAATATATATATTGACTTTTAGAAAGGAATGTGTTTGAGAAGGACTATAGTGTTGAGAATATAATTTTATTATATGTGAATCAATTTGTTTATAATTATCAACCTTATTCCATGTTCTGATATGGTTCCCATGTCTCTTAGTATTGGGAAGGGACTGGTGATAGAGAGTGTAGAAGTTTTCCTTCCTGTATGCAGTATCTTCGGTGGTGGAATATATAGTATAGTAAGTGGGTCCTCTTCTAGTTGTAATAATTGGTTATATGATGATATGCTATTGGGTAGTGAGTGGAAGAAATTCCCAAATATAGTTTTATCTATTACACCCTAAAGAGGATATTCTCCCATGCGATTTCAATGTGGAAGTCTTGGTCATTATTATAGTTATAATACAAATAACTCTATATATTTCAATTTATTTAGTTGAATTGCGTATTTTCAGTATTTTTATATGAGGATACATTAATATAATCAATTTAGTTGATATTAAATGATATATAAAACCCTATCTTTGTCAAGGGGACCTCAACATATAGATAATCCAACTTTTTTGAATGGTTATCCCAAAAGATGGTTGAGGATTTTAGGGAAGATATCATACAAAATAACTTCAAAGATTAGTTACATAGGTGATTCAGTGATTATAATGTCAAGTCCACAAGTCCAATATAAGAAGGGTTAATAATTTAAAATATTTTCAATTTTATGGAGAATTGTGATCTTGAATTGTGAATTCCATGGCTCTAATAGATTCAATTATTTGAAATGATTCATGTGTATCTCATTAGTTCATCTTGTGTCAGGTATTGTCTAGTTTGGGATTAGGCTTGTAGTTCTTTCCTTGGTATTTGGTTCTTAATAAGACTATAGTTAAAAGGGTGTATAATAATTAAAGTTTCATAACATGTTCCATATAATTTCCTTGTCTACATACACTTATAATAATTTCAAATTTTAGATACGGCCAGTTTTCAATTTGTGTTTGTAATGGATTAGATGAGGCATTTCGAAGAAGCATACACTGCTACCAATGGTTGGTGTTTTTTCTTCAATAATTGGTTTGGATTGTGATATCATGGGTGAATTCATTTTAGAAGAAAATATAAAAATTAATCACCTTATTCTTGATGAAAAAAATATAATATATTTGGAAGGAATTGTTTTTGAATTTTATCATGATATAGTTCTATTCATTTTTACTCAGTTGATGGGATATTTTAATGATGTAATTCCCAATGATTTATTAGAGTTTTCTCGAGAAAGGGATATTGAATTCATTAATGAGATCATGTTGGGTATAGAACCTAAATAATTATAATCTTATCATATGGCATCGACTTAGTTGTGAACGTCTAAGGTAAAACTGAAGGATCTTGAGAAGAAGGGTTTTATATATCATAGTACATCTCCTTGGGATTCATATATTTTATTTACCTATAATGTAGATGATAATAATATATGGGGAATGGATTACCAGGGGTGAACCTAGTAATGATAGTGATTATGTATTTACTTATTTGGATAAATGATCTATTTAATTAGGTGGGGGGTTCCAAAAGGTTGTCTAATATTGACATGTGATCATGCTATCAACTATTGTAGGTTATGGTATATGATATAACAAATATTGGTTTTTGAGTATATATAATTCATATGAGTAACTTTTTAATTCTATTCGGTCTTATTAATATGAAATAGTGTTTATAGATATCATTAATCATATTTTATCGCTATCTAGACTCTATTAGAGTGATATTAATAGATGATATTTTGGTAAATTTAAGATCTAAGGGTTTACGTGGTGAAAAAATATATATTTAATTAGTTAAAAATTGATAAAATACCCTTTATAATAATTATATAATGTCTTAAATTTATATTTAAGAAGTTCACATTCAAGGTAATATGATATTAGTGGCAGAAATGTTAGTTGCTTCAATGGAAGTGGACGTAGTGATGACTTGGACTTGACTTATGAATGTTTTCAAAATTAATATATTTATTATATTCGATGGGTATTACATGAGATTTATATATTATTTATCTTACATTGTATCACTGCCGGTGCGGTTGACCAATAAGGGGTGAAATTCATGTGTAATAGCTAGTATGATGTTCAAGATTTAAAATGAGATTGATATCTGCTCTTATTATGATTCTAAAGAACCTAGGTTAAGGTTTTACCCTATACGATCACACATTTAATGTTTTTAGAGACTTTTTTTTAATTCCATGATATGAGATTGTCCATTATGGATTTCTAATCTATTACCATAATCTTAGTACAATCTTATACATTATTTGAAACTAGTTACCATGGTTTATACATTGTTGTTTTTGTTTTATTATCTTTTAGGTGAATTTTTTATTATCCATATAAATCCAATGATATTGTATTATATTTTAACAAAATGAAACATGAACTTATTATAATATTTTTGGATTTATTACTTATAGGTTTCTATCATAAATAAAGATTATTACCCAATAAAGGCGACTATAATTTGAAAACTCTTAGTAAAAAGGCAAAAGAGCATAGAGTTTGAGAGTCTTGAATATATTTTAAGATAATGAAATTAATATGTGAATAATATGTTTTTATTTAATATATATGTGATAATATTTCTTCTTCTCATATGGTCCATAAATACTCACTAGTTTGTAAGGTTAATGCTAAATAAGAGATTGATTATGATTGTTTAGTTATTTATGAATGAGTCATGGGAGATTATCTGGTTCTTGGAAGGTCCTAGGATGGGAATTGGATGCCTTATATCTATAGTAGGGTGTTAAATAAGACATACCTTATAGAAACTATGATTATAGACACTCAATACTCATGTTTTTTTGGTAAACCCAGGGATGACTATGATGTACCATGATTTCAAGTGCTATTTATGATGTCCTACTCTATGAATTAAAATCAATGGATTTTTACCTTATTTATTTACTTTTATAAGGATAAAGGTGTAACAATATTGAACTAGAGTGTCAATTCAACCTGCCAATGTGCTACTGTGGATGTGGGATTAGTTTTCCATTGATTTTTTTACAATTATACCCTAGGACGTAAGATGTCAAATGAAGTGTTCCTTTTAGTGGACTAAATGATGAAGTTAACACATTTATTTTATATATAAGAGATATTTTTTTAGATGATATGTGAGTTATATAACTATTAAAGATAAGAGGATTACCTGTTGTACCTTGGATAATTGTATCAGATTAAGATACACCTTGTTTGGTCATATTGTCACAAAACCTAGGGATGTTCATGGCATCTCTCCTCATTTAATGTAAAACGTATCACACTCAAATTGATATTAAATATATTCATATAATCCAAATACCTTTAGGATATGATCAATGATACCTAATTTATTTCAATGGTGAATTTTACGAACATATAACCTTAGAAGATTATATATAAAATGGAATGATTTATGATTTGATTTAGGTGTCCACATAGGAGGTCATATATAGAAAATTGTCCCAATAAAATTTGTACTTGTTTGTGGTGGGAATGTTTTTGGTAAGGAGGTTGAATATGGTGCATGATACCACTAAAATAATGTTTATTATTCGGAAACTATTTGTTATTACTTAGGGTAAGAAATTCAGAAATTCTAATTGTTGCTCATGACCCTTCAAATTTTCCATGGGTTACTAGGTATTTTTACATGTATCAACTTGTTTGGGGAATTTATATATTGAGAATAAAGGGATTTTTCCACTATGTTTTATTATTAAATTTTATATTTTATATATGATCAATATTGTAGAAATTAGGATATATCTTCCGTCATAAAAATAAAGGGAAAAATTATGTGTTATATATGTTTTAGATTTTGATATATGATCCAAAACAAACTCATGTGATCAATTTTTATTCTGTTTTCTTAGAAAAAAAATTTTAATTTTGGGAACACCAGATGTGTATAGTGGACTAGTGTAAGAAACCTTTATAAGGTAAAAATGCCTCTTGTTTTTGTTTCAAGGAAACATTTGAATATTGATATGGAGTTCTAGGAGTGGGATAATGATATATAGTCCCCCATTCCATAGTTATGTAGAGATGATTCCAAGAGATGCTACATGAGGAAGAGAAGACCATGGGGGAGGGAGATGGGATGTATGAATCACCTCATGAATATAATAGTGTGTTTTACATAAATTCATAAAAATATAATATTTGTTGATGAGTTCTTTTAATTGGGAGTGGATTATATGGTTTGTTTTCATGAATTAGGGAGTCATTAATGGTTATGGGATGAAAATACTAGACTTTGTAGGAAGACACAATGTGGTCAAGGGAACTAGGTCATTACAATCAATAGCTGGGTTATAATACCACTTGATTTCAGTATCAAATTCTGCTTTCAGTAATTTTATGTATGATAGCTTACATTACACAAAACATTAAACTAAATGGAATCAAAAAAATATTGCAATAAATATTTGTTAAAAAAATGTACTAATTAATTTTGAAACTTAATTTTTATAATTATATATTTATAGAATATATTTAATTACTCGAAGATAAATATTGTATGTGATATTATTAAAATCATTTATTTTTAAATCATGTATTTACAACAAAATTAATATTAAATTCTTTGTTAATAAAATATTTATTTTTAAATTAAGTCAATGTATAATATAATTAATTATAATTGAATTAAATCCAATGTTATTTAAAATAATATAATGTGAACTTGATGCGTGGAAAGGTATGATTTTATAAAAATTATTTTTCATTATAAATTTATTTATAATATATTTTTTATGAATATATGTAATTTAATTTGATGAAATTAACTTCTTTTTTCTTTTTATAAAATCAAAATTATCATTCAATGAATATTTTTTATTTTATTGTGTATTTTATTTTTGGGTGAATTGTTATAAATACCTATTTTAGAAATACTATCACTTCTATGATATTATTACGATAAAGAATGCCATAATAACTTATAAAACATTTTTATTGAGTAAATATAAATTTAATAATTTATATTATCAATTAATTTTTTTAATTTTGATCTTATTAATCAATGTTTTAAATTTCTGAAATCTATTTAATGTTTTTATTTAAATAAATGCTATTTTTGGTTAATGGACTTTTAATAACATTTTTCATGGATCCTTTATTTTTTTATATCGGATTCAAATAATATATTTCTAATTAAACTAAAAAAATCCAATTAGTTTTCTTGAATCAACACTATAAAAGATTTCAGACGAATATTATATTCATTTATAGAAATGTCAATTTTGTAAAACCAGTTTATCATAGTGTTTTGGATACATATATTTAAAATAATTTGTCCCACCTATAGAAATTGAATCTTATAAAATGAAGTAAATATTTTTGATTTGAATTGTATAAATTTTTAAGGAGTTCAATACTAATTTTTATTAAATATTAATAGTATCCATGGAAAAATTTTGTTACCATGGTAAATGTTCACTATTTTAACGAGGGGGTTAAACAAGAAAATAATAATAAAATATCTCTAAAACTGGATCAAATTGTATTGGTTGAGTTTATTTATAATTTAAAATTTCTATATTCTATGCGAGAAAAAATATATATTTTTAATTTCCTTGAGGAGGACTGATATTATATATTTAAGTTCATAATTTTCAAAATGGTTCTACTCCCAAAATATAAAAAATAACAACTCATATTCTCCATTATAATTAAGACCAATGCTATATAATATCTATAAAAATACACCCATGCCCTTATCTAGGACCAATAGGTTTTAGTCTCCTGGAAGGAACCTTCCATGAAGACGTAATGTTTTATCCAAAAGAAGATATCCAAGGAAGATGCATGTATCTAAACCATATTTATTCGAGTATGTTTATTCTTATACCTCCGTAAAATCTATTATAAAAATAATAATAGAGTTAAAAATATAGATTTAAAACTGTAGAATATTTTTTTTGGAATAACTATTTTCAACCTCATATCCATCTAATGGGATACGAAAAACATCATTCAATGGTACAGATGGACTACCGAATCAATAAAGATATATATCTTGTTTTCCATCAAAAACCCATAGGGATAATTATAAATATGTAATTAATTAATATGTAATATATTTTTAACATTGTTATCATTCTATATATATAACATATTATCTACCTTATAACCATTAAATCTATTGAAAAAATGGAATGGCGTACAACTTCACATGAAGAATACTGCCTCCTTAATGAGATGTAATTTGTAATTCATTTTAGATTCATATGTTTCCTAATAAGGATGGTGTTAAAGAATAAATATGATATTTATTACATGATAGTTATTATTTATGGATAAAACATAACTACTTTACTTCATTTAATTACATTAGGAAAACGAAAACATCAATCATGCTTACATGTCGACTACAACCTCCGTGAATAAAATATAATATTATTCATAAAATCCATACAAGGATGGTTTATAAATTTTATTTAAATTACAAATAAAAAACATATTACATTTTTTTCATTATTAAGGATTCTAAATCATGTCCAAGGGGCAAGGACTAGAACTATAGAGTCAAAAATTGAAAAAAAATCAGTACAATTCACACCTATAAAATAGGTTTTACAAACAATTATGAGTAAACATGTAAAAATAAGGTATGAATAAAGTATATAAAATACTATTGATATAAAATTTCATTTTATATATAAAAATAATTATAAATATTAATTTTTTATATAGGAGGTCAGAACTAGTATAACCAAGTGGGAATCCAATGTAAGTGTTCCTCATCTCAACCTTCCTTATTTGATATATATTTTTGAATTATGATTCTACATAAAATATATTGTATATATGATTAATATTTTAATATTATATCTTGATCCAATGGTTGATCATGGTTATTAAATTCTAAATTCAATTTCTATCTTATATAATTTCATGATTCAATTCTTGTGAAAACAATAAGGGTTCTTGGTCTAAATTTTATTTCCTTGAGACATGTTTCATATTGCAAACCATTTTTTATATGGTGTAATTAATTCCCCAGGAAAAAGTTTTAAAAAAAAATTTTGAAATTGTTTTACATACATAACCATATAATGATCTCCATTTTTATAGCCTTTTATTTAACAAATTGTGTTAGGGTCAGTGTTTCAATCATAGTTTTAATCGAGATTGATTTTGATTGAATATGCATTAGAAGAATTAATTTATCTTCAACCACTAAATCTATATATTTTGTTTAATCCCTTTATTTTTAGTATATATATATATATTTTAATTTTCTCCATATTTGTATCGAAATTAATTTAATATGCGTTTGTAAGAAAATCCGACCTCATTTATTCATTTTGGTTGAGACACTTTATGTTCCATATACATATTTTTTTTTCAAGATTGTTTTATTCTATATATAAAAATATTTTTAATGCATAATTATTTTAAATTTTAAATTGTATTAAAATTATTTAAAGGATTCTCTTCATTGTTCAATACTCTAGTTTTTTTAACTCTACTGAATATAGTTGGAATATAATGTCATTTAACATCTACCATTTGACTATAATTTCACAATATTATCAGAATTATACATTATCAGTATTAACTAAAAAATTTCTATCGTTTTTGTATTAAAATATTAATCACATTAAATTTTCCTGATTTCATTTTCAAAACTCATAAAAAAGAAAGGAGTAATAATTTTAAAAATCATTTAAAATATATTTATTTTTTATGAATTTTTTATCATCCATTATATATTGGATTATTTAGTGCTATTTTTCTTAAGAAGAACATTTTTTAAATTATTACACACTTTTTTATGAATTTATTATGCCTTTGGAAATGTCTTTTGGATATGGTTTATATCTTATATTTTATTTCATTGTTATAATTTTTTTTAATTTTTATTCATCACATATATTTTTCTATATAATGATAGTAATAATTTAATTACATTAAAAAATTATTTATAATAAATTTTTTTATTTATATAATTAATTTTTGATTTATTTTGTATAAATTTTTTATTCATAAAGATTATTCACACATAAGATTTTTTATTTAGCACTCCCCTCCCATAATTTGAATTTATTTTTTATTCTTCTTGTACATATTCTGTATTAAATTTTATATGTATATTAATCCTTTTTAAAAAACTTTATACAATTTAAAGACCTTATTTATAAAAAAAATAATTGGGGATGTTTTCCATGAATGATATCTCAGTTATATAATTGAAAAATATTTTTTTTAAAAAAATACTTATTAGTTTTATATGAATGATTATTATTAACGAACATTAATTTTGTATTGTAATGTTCATTAAATATATGATGAATAAATTGGAAATAGTCTAGAAAAGTGTGGGACCCATAATTATATAGACTCTTGATTCATTAAGAATTCTAATCAGATAGTCAGTTTGGCATTCCATTTGAATTATTTATGTATTTTGTATCTTAGTAACACAATTATTGAAAAAGTCTTGATTGAGGGCATGATTTCCGAATTAATATGTTTTTAATTATGTTCCCATGATAAATAAATCATTTATTATTCAATGTGAAAAATACATTTTTATCCACCATGGATATATATTTTTAATTAAATTGTATATGTATTGATTATTCACTCTTCCATATTGTTTTTCCCATATGTATTCATTATATATTACTTCATATAATTTCTATTATTGAGATTATATGGTCATACTTTTTATTGCCTCAATTCCATTATTCATTAATATGAGTTGCACAGTCAATAAATCTATAAGGTTATCATGTAGGGATAAATTTTCATGAAATGTTGAAGTAATAGTAGGTAATATGAAAATTTGGTTTTAAGGTGTTTATTTTTATTGAATGGGAAAGTCATGAGTCTTATAATGTTGATCTTTTTTCTCATTATTCTCTAAATAATTAATCCTAAATGGTTCTTGGGAATATAAGTGTTTCAATAATTTATTTGACATTGTAATTGTGGAATTTCAAAATTTGGATACTTGATTTGGTATCAAATACAATATGTACATATTATAATTTTAACAGTTAATATGAGAGTATGGGTTTGGGATAATACCAATGGTATATGAGAATATCATAGAATCATTTCAAGATTATAATATAATAAAAAAAAGATTATTAAAGAGTATTATGTTTATGGTTGAATATATGTTTAATGTTATATAACCATTTTGAAGACTTTTGCTTCTAGATTTTAAATGGAAATGAGATATTTTGGAGGAAATTTATGAGAACACACGGTTAATGTAAATATATACAATGGGAGTGGAATTTTATTTATTGTAGTGGTTATTTAGGAGGAGTTTTTTTGGATAAATTTTGATCATATAGAATAACATTGTGTTAATATGTGAATATGTGTCATGGTAATTATGCTTAATTTAGGAGAGGGAAGGTTACCAGGTTTTTGTAAATGTACTGATAATATTGAGGAATAATGTATAATTCAGTTACAATGACATTTAGGTAGATGTATACTGTAATTCAAGATTATATAATATGTTGTATATTGTTTAAGTGGGTGATATTATTAGATAAATAATTATTGTGTGATACTTTTTATGCATATAACATTTTTATGTCTCTTTTAGGTCATTGTGAGTCAGGATATTTTTGGAAATGATTAGTATACTTTGTAAAATATATTACATGTGTATATAAATATTTGGTGTATGACTACAAGTGATTACTGTGGTTTGAAGATAAATTTTAAGTTTCTTTTGTAATATTTCGTGATAAAATATTCTTGAATTTGTTTTTTTAATTTGGTTGAGAATATTTTTATAAGTTTTAAAGTAAAAATTTTATTCAATAAATTAATTAAAATACTTTGTGTTATTACTGTAGTTTTGGTGATTAATATATTACACATTTAAAATAAATATTAATAATATTTGATTATATGTTAACCTATGATAAACATTTTGGTGTTGGTAAATTTATCGAGACATGAAGAATAACATGTCATTTAATTTGTATACATTGTAATATGTTGTAATTTAATCATTGTGATCCTAGTAATAAAATTCATCATGGATATTTATATGATATTATAAAGAGGTCTAAATGATTTAAATACACAGCTAAAGAAAAAAAATATACTTATGTTATGGAAATAGATCATGTACGTATATTTTTTATTATTATGTATCTTTATAATATAATAATTTCACCAGTCATGAAAGAATAATGAAATTATTCAGTGTCTTATGTGAAATGTTTCACTCAACAATGAAAGAATATTTTTGGAATCTCATTTAGTGGTATGATCCTTTTAATGATATATTCATAGTTTCAAAAAGATTCTATTAAGAATACAATTTTTCCTAGTAGTGACATAGAAATGAATTATCGTGATAAAATATATATGATATTATATTACTATGTAATGATGAATTAATTGTTTGTGAGAAAAAACTAAAATTTCAACCATATAATTTATTTAATGAGTGAGAATGTGACACCCTATGGTTTAAATATGTAATTTTAAATTAAATAATACTATTTATGATATCTTATGTTATAGATTACACTAAAAAAAGGAGTCATGAAATACTGTAATATACATTTAGTAACTAATATATATTAATAAATTATTATTATAAAATTGTATTATTTTGTTTTGATTAAGGAAATTTAATGTGTATAAAATTTATAATCAATGTGACAGGATTAAACTTCTTCTATGTTAAAAAGTTGTATTTTTGAAATATTTATTTTTAAAATGTGGTGTATTTTAATAAGTAGATCAGATTTTAAGTATTTTAATGTGAAGTGCCCAGATCAGTTTGAATCACTGAGAGGGGGAGGGGGTGAATCAGTGATCCCTTAAAAGTTTTTACTAATTGATTCTTTATCAATTAAACCTCTATGGCTGATTAAAGCCTCAATCCACTCTTCTTGTATCTCTCAGCCTTTCCTCGAGTGATGCAGTAAATGTAAAGGCACAGGACACAAGGATTTACAAGGTTCAGCACCAAAGGCCTACGTCCTTGCCATGTTGGTTATACGCCCCAACATGGTTTCTCTATTATAACTTGTTAGAATTACAATGGTCGATACAGCATCCCACTGTATCTCTCCTGAGTCCCACAGGAGGGTCTTTATACTGCGTCCCACAGTGTTACCAGAGTCCCACTGGCCTGCTCCAGAATCCCACTGAAGACTTCTTCTCCTTGAGTCCCACAGGGTCTTCTCCTGGCTCCTCGAGTCACACGAGTAGCTCTTCTTCTCTTTAAGCTTCTTCAAGTATCTTCAGCAGTATGGGATAAAGACTACTGGCCTTGCTCTGTACCTCTGATCACTTGTGATGATCAGGTCTTCTCTTCTTGCTCAGGATTTATCTCCTTCTTCTAAGGATGACCTGGCCTCTCTCCAACTACTGAATACTCAGACAACTGATATCTTTAACTTCAGTCTGGTCCAGTCTCACTTCACTTCAACATCATGCACTGAGTGCATGGCAACTCTTCATCTTCATGCACTGATAGCATGGGTTCTCAAATCTCTTCAAGATCTTCAAGTCTTGGACTCCTCAGATGCACACCACTGATTTAGCACTGTTCACGTGTGCACGTGCATGCATGCATGCATGCACTCCCCTTCTTCTCTTCTTGGTGGAGTAAAACCCTCAGAGGGTGTAGTCAACTATAGCACACACCTCCTTCACAATCTTCACACTCTTAATTCTATTTGTTTACACACTTAAAAGTGTGTTGTACTTTGTGTGGGTCTTCTCCTATTCTTCTAAGTGAGCACACACTTCTTGTGCACACACATAGCCTTCGGCCACTTCTTTAATTTGCACACACAATTTGTTCTTTTAATTTGTTCTTCAAAGTGTGCACACACAAGGCACTAAAGGCCTCGGGTTCTCCCTCTTTGCACAAGCCACTGCCCGTAGGTGTTCTTGTCTTCTTGGCACACAAGCACAAAGGCTCGGCCTTCCTTCTCTTCTTGCACACACCCAAGGCTACTGCCTCTTCTTCAAATGCACACACAAGGTGTATTCTTCAATTTGGAACAACCATAAGGTATGGCCTCGGGTTCTCTTTTCCACTTGGCACACACACACTGCCTTCTTCTGTTTTTGCACACACAGCCTGAACTCCTTGGGTGCAAGGAAACTGTGCAAGTCTCAGGTGCAACCTGTGTAAGGCACGCAAGGCCTCGGGTGGCCACTGCCGCGCAAGTGCTTACCGCGCAGGGGGCCGCGGTGCACAGAGGGAGCGCGCAAGATCCCACTGCCCAACTTCTCTTTCCTGTCGCGCAAAGGGGTAGCGCGCAGGGGACTCCTCACCTCCTTCTTCTTGTCGCGCAAAGGAGTTGCACGCAAGGAACACCTTCAAAGCCTCGGGTGGCTTCCGGACAACAACCGCGCAAGTAATTTGTGCGGGGCTTCAAAATCTTTGCGAGGCAGAGCACTCACGGGACGTCGAGTTTTCAACAGATCAGCAAACATATTCATGCCTCGGGTGCTCCTTTTATAGGCAGAGAAACACTTCTAAACATCCGCGTGATAACAACTCAAGTTCCCGAAAGTTTCGGATCTTTAAAAATCTTTCAAATCTTTATTTTTATCCTCGGTTCACGCGGGCTCTTCTCTTTTTATTTTTCTCTACGTGCATGCGACTTAGAACGCATGCACAACCTCTTCTCTTCCAATCCATGCAAAGGTATAAACCTTCACGGCCTCGGCAGCGTTGCTTGCCTCAGCCAAACTTCGAAATCCTCATTTGTTGCATGCATGCTCATTTTATAGCATGGATCTGTTCAGTAGGTCCAGACGAGATCAATGGAGCCTTCGGCTTCGGAAATGGTGGCTGACAGCTCAAGAACGATGCTCGGAGAGCGTCTCGTTCGTCGGCAGCTCGCGGGAGACTTCGGACGAGCTCGGGGTTGAATACGGTCTCGCAGCCGTTGGATCGGCGATTCAATTGGTCTCGGACGGCCTGGATCAGATCATCTCGCCGCGGGATCAGATGTGTGGCTTAGATCGTCCACGCGATCAATCGTGCGGCTGGGATTCGCTCCGCGGAAAAATTCCGCATCCCACATCGAATCCTCGCCCGGTTTTCTTGCGGCTTATCAACCAAGCGCTGCCGAGAGCCGCTCAGTTGAACTTCTCCCCTCCCGGTGCCGCCCCGCACTGGGTTCTCTCTGCGGGCGTGCTCTTGTGCCCACTCTGCTCCCTGCGGGCGTGCTCCTAGCACCCACCATGCACTGCCTGACACCCGCGGGTGCGCTCATGCGCCCCTACCACGCTCCTCCGGGCGTGCCCCAGACGCCTATGCGCTGTCTTGGGTGTGTCCTGCCGCCCTGGGCTCGCCCCACGGGTTCCCCCATGTGTGTGGTGCCTAGCGCCCATGCCTTGGGGTTGAAACCTCAAGGTGTCCTTGGCTGGCCAATTTTTTGCTAGTGTAAAACACTAAGTAACTTTGTATAAAAACAAAGTACCAAGTGTAATATGCCAAATGCCACTTCTTCCTTCTTCATTTTTCTTCTTCATTAGAATTCCTCCATCCTCCTCACATATACTCAATACATAGAATGTGGAATTCCCAAAGGGTCTTCTTCATCAATCGAGCTCCTGAATCACAGAATCTTCAATGTTCTTCATTGATCCAATCAGAGATCAATTGGATCTTCTTCTAATTCTTATGCACTAAGTGTTAGTGCATGGACTTCATTAATCCACTTCATCCACTTAGAAGTTGTGGATGGATCCCATTCAACTCTTCATGCATTTTCAATACAATGCATGGTCTTCAAACATTGGTGTGACATTGTATCCAGTTGATACAAGTTCTTTGAACTTAAAGATCATCTCATCAATCGTCTGATTTACATAGAGAATGTTTCAACCATAATCTCCTATGTCACTTAGTGAATCTCCTAAGTGACATTCATCTTAGTACCATGGCCATTATCCATTCATCACCAACACCATCTGTAACACCCCAAGATTTCATAGTGTGTTAGTTCTTCAAAATAATTCAATAACTTTCACTACATGCAACACCAAGTTCAAGCACACCATGACTTACCAAACAAGCCATTCAAAAGAGGTTATGAATAGTATTAGATAAATTTTAATGTTTATATAATCCTTATAATTTTAGAATCCATATTATGAGTTTCTTAGATATAATGCAAGAACAAATTCATTTTCAGTATTATCAAATTTAATAGTGAACCCTCTTTAAATACAATATTTTAAACTTTTTGACTAAATGGGGACATCAAAAATTTAAAATGAAACATCCCAAGCTTCCACGGTACACTTTCTTTGAATAATATAGTAGCGTGTGTTGTACGCAACCTTGAGTTTTAACACACACCACAACCAATCAAACTAGCCGTTATGAATAGTAATACCTACTTTTTGAAATTATATATATTTTATATTTTAAAATGGGCTTCATTTTTGGTTTCGGAATATCGAATTTAGCCTAAGGTGAAATTTTGGTACATTTCGGATAACTTTCATATTTTGATGAATAGTGAAAATTACTAAATTTTAATTAAAAACAACTTTTTTAATCAAAATAATTAATAGTGATAAATTATGAATTTGAGTGGTTTTAAAGTATATTTAAAATATATTTTTACAATTTAATATAATGTTGGTCATTAGACAAAATTTTACAATTAAACGGAACATAAACAAGTGTCAATCTTTTGATAGTTATTATCTCTTAAAAACACGCTTTTTTGTTTTGACAGCGGGAATTAATTTTAAATTAATTTCTGCCACTTCTGTGTTTTGAATTTAGAAAAATGGATTCCATATTTGGAATCAGGATGTTCAAATTATGTAAATAGGTAACTTTTATTTTTAGACATTTTGAATAATTACTGCGGTAAATATTTTATTTACCATGGTTAAAGGGTAAATCCGGTAAATAAGGGTTAAAAAAAATAATATTATAATAATACAAAATTACCCTAAAACGTGTCTTAACCCTATTGGTTGATACATGGTCGACCATGGGCATCTTTGTGTCAATTTTGGGACCCCATGGATCCACTTGTAAGTGATAATGACACTTTATTTTAATTAAGTTAAAATGAATACAAAAATGACACAAGCATATATCTTTTAGAAGAACAATTTTTACATAGGGTTATACATGTTGTATTTTCGATTATAAATATTCATTAGAAAGATAAAACGATTTCCTACATAATGATATTTTATTTATAATTTTTAGACAATAAATAAGTTATTTTATTTATGACACAATGATGATGCAGTAATTACTATAATAGTGAAAAATTAAAATAATTGATATTATAAATACCCAAATAAATATAATATGAAACTTCTAATGAATTAAACTAATTTTCTAGGCTAATATGATATATTAGGATTGATTTAATGGACTTTGTTCGAAGTAATCAATCTGTTATGAGTTTCACAAAAATCAACTATTGAATAGTGTCAAAATTGACATAAAAGAGTTCTTAAAACAAATATTATATTATTAATTGATATTAAATTCCTAAAAATCTAAGGTTCGGCCAAGAGACTTATATTATGATAGGTTAATCATTAATGGACCACTTGGGGGTCGCTTGGATGTATATAGTAAGTTTATTAACCATATTATATAAAAATACAAAGAGACATTGTAAAAGTGAAACTAATTAACTTAGAGTTAATACTTAAAGATAAGGTTAATATAAGTACCCAAACCTTTCTAAATTCTATTGGATGAGTTGTTTTCGACCTATCCCCACCTCATCCTTTGAATAGTCAACTTTGGAGCCTTTAGAAACCGAATATGAATTTATTATAAATTAATATTTCTAGCTTTTCCAAAGGTGCCCCTCACCCCTCTTATAAAAGGGCACTCCTCCTTCTCATTTCTTCACACCTCTAAAGCCTTTTGGTTCGGCCAAACTCTGCCCAAATACTCTCCCAACATCCCTCAATACAACCTAGAGGCCTTAGTTTGATCAGAAAGCCAACCTAAGGAGCCCTTTTGATCAAATCAAAAGGAAGAACCCGAAGAAGAGGTAATGATCTCACCACCCTTTTCTAAGTTCATTTCTTCTTCCACTTCTTCTTCCTTTGTTCTTACCATTCTGAAATAATAACTCCAGTATCTCACATATACTGTGATGTTATTATAAATATGGTACAATCATATTCAGTATTCTATCCACCCTTTGAATAACATGTCACCATACGTGCGTACGTACGGCTTACCGTCTCCACGTCGTGGTGTAATTGTTATTCAATATAATATTATTTGGATGGGTATAATAATGATGTGTAACTCATGTAAATAATAAATATAACATGTTAATGATTCTGTATATATGATATACCATCCATTTATATATTATTTTAATATCAAAAGAATGATATTGTCGCTCGTGCGTACGTACGGACTACCGTCTCCACGAACGCGATGAGATTCATTCTCCATCGTAACCATTAAAGCGTAATTATCATTTTATGATTTAAAAATGATGTTTAAGGACTTGATATCATTCTGGATATGAATAATATACAACCTATCCTTTACAAACATGTCTTACGTAACAAAACATATGAAAGAAAACAAGTAAGTTAACACCCGAAACAACGATAATACTAAGATATTATTATCAAATCAATATTAAAAGATCATATATGATATCATATTAATGTATATGATTCTTGTATAATTTAATAACAATTATTTCACCATTATACAGGAGGTTAACCTACCACAACCAAGGAAAAGTACAAGGTAAGGGTTATTTCACAATCTCTTCATTATCCGAGGTTGTATTATATGTAATAATCTACTGGGATCTCTTTATCATCCACATCCATGTTTCTTAAAAATGTATTTCAAAACATTTTTACTATTTACAAGAGTATGGGTTAAAGTCATTTATACCCTTTTTGACTTTTTATAAGAGGTTTATAAAGGAATCTTTCCGTCGTTTTCAAAACAAGGTCCCTTTTAACCTTTTCGACAGAATTGAGGTAAGAATGTTTTTTTTAACTTATACGGCGGGTTGCGGTTATTTTCCGCCGTTATAAAATCGTTGAATCTTTCCATACAAGCTTATAAGAATATTTTCAAAGAAAATGTTTTATTTTATATGGATCTTAAATGATTTTAAAATAAAAGGAGATACTTCTTTAAAAAGAATTTTGATTTCATCTATGTCAACATCCTTTGATGGATTTTAAGATTATTTGAAGTTGATTTATTATGATACAAAACTTCTATATTGTATTGAAGGTTTTGTGATATGTTTGACTGTGGATGTGCTATTTTTATACCATTCATAGTTTATGGTGAAATTATTGACATTTCGTATGCTAGTTTTAATACGAATGTTTATGTTATGTTTAAACCTTTTCATATGGGAATGCATTGGACTTAATAAGTGACGGGTGGAGCCCGCTATAGCTCCTCGATGCATCGGTAGGTCTCATGAGACAAACTAGTGTCTTGGCACAAGGCCTTGACAAAATCTTATTTGTAGTCTTGGCACGAGGCCTTGGCTATGTGGTTATGATAGTCTGGCATTATGCATTCCAACATTATGAAAGTGGTTATTGATTTTTGCATGTGATTATTCATTTAGTATAATATCCATGTGAATAAGTAAATGGCATTATTTCATTTTATTTATGCCATACCATGTTGAAAGTTCGTATTTAAAAGGCTTTTGTTTTAGTTATACATTGCCTTAAATGTTTATTCTTATTTATGAAAGTTTCCACTTTATTGTTATCCTTACTGGGCATTTGAGCTCACCCCTTTTTTTTATGTTTTATTTTTCCCAGGATGTGAAGAAGTAAGTTATGAATGTCCTGCAGGGATTTTATGAGGGGTTAATAATGTGGATTGTGGAAATATTATGTTGTTGTATTAGTTTTTCATTTTATGATGTAATGTAAAACTTATGAATATATCTAGTGTTTCCAAGGCTACTAAACCAATCGGTCTTTCGAGATTTGATCTTTCTTGTGATCATGCCAATGTTACGAAGTAATGCACCGACTCTGGGTAGCTGGGGTCGGGGCGTTACAGTTGGTATCAGAGGAAGTTTAGTACAAACCTTGGAAGCTAGATTTAGATAAACTCTGATTAGAGCACGTAGACCTAAGATGAAATTTGAGGATTAGTATAGAAGAACTTCCTAGAATTTTGGTATTGTAGAGATTTTGTGAGTTTTCCGAGCAATACATCCCTGTCTGGATACGAGCAGGTAGAGGCGGCTCTGGCACAGATGTACCTAGGGGTAAAACCCGAAAACACCGCTTTGAGCTAGACTCGAACGGGAACTGGTGCACGACAACGGGCCTTGCTGCACTCTTGGTTACGACACTCCCGGGGGATATGCTTAAGATAACTCTCATTTTCTTTACAAATCATTATGAAGGGTTTATGTGTATATACATCCTCAAAGGAGACATTCTTATGATTATGGATTATATCCATAAATAGTTCAATTTATGTTAAGTGTTTTATAAGTATGGGATTATGTATTTTGATTCATAAACTGATCTAGTTTATGCCATTGTTTAGAAATGGCGCCCAGTAGAAGGAATGAGAACTCCAGAAATGCACATGATACAAAGAGAAGGAAGGATCATATCTTTCATGGTATTAAGCTAGAATTTATAAGAGAAATAGTATCCCATGTATTATCATCATATGAAGAAATAATATCATGTATTGATAAGATAAGTAAAGAGATTACTAAGTCCTATGGCTTTGAAGGGAAGCAAGAGAAGAAAAGGATAGAAGAGAGAAAGATGGATAAAGGGAAGAGGGAAAAGAAGAATTTTCCCATATGTGGTAACTGTGGAAAGAAACACCCTGGAACTTGCCTGAAAGGAATGGGAGTTTGTTATAAGTGTGGAGAAAAAGGGCACAAAGTACATGACTGCAAGGGTAAGAAAATGGTTTCAAATGTACAATGCTTCATTTGCAAGGAGTTTGGACACTACGCGAACCTATGTCCCAGTCATCAGACTATAACGCAAATGATGCTATTGGATAATAATCAAGTTATGATACTACCACAGATGAAGAGGAATGATTAGAGTTCTTATGTTGATTATGTCAATTGAGTGTTGTATCAACAATGTAATTGTTATAATAATTATGGAGTATATAAGGATTGTACTGCAGTACTATTTCATTAAGGACTTGAGATTGTGTGGAACAAAGAAAAGTGACTCATTAGCAGGATAGATTTTTGGAAAATATATGGTTGAGAGAATGATAAACCATAATATAGTTCTGATACCGAGGTAGTGATTTTCGAATAATACATGATTATTTTGGAAAAAAATATATTGGATATTCTTGACTACCTTAGAACTGATTAATGATTTGTATATTCCATCATTTTTGGGGTTTAAAACATTTTTGGATTGATGAAGTATATCCAGTATTCTATATGGAATAAGGGAGCATGAATGTAATCAATAAGGAATATGGTAATACATGATGAAGGTATTCATATGCTATTACGGGGTAAAAAGGATCTATATTATGTTTACCTTCCTTATAAATGTTAGACTGTGAGTTTGGACAGAAGTATTTTGGATAGTTCTAGTTTGGATTATTTTGGATTGCCATAAAAGGACAACCCGGAGGTCGGGCGGCAACCCGTCGCGTCCGGCAAGGCTGCGAGACTTGAACCCGCAACCGAAGGGAGACAAGGGTGTATCACCTACCACTGGACCATGAGATGTCCTGGATTAAATAATGTAGTTTTTATTAAAAGATCATGTAGATGAATTATAAATTCGTTTATTTTGGAACCCTATACGAATAGTGTAAATAGAATTTTTTTTACATTCTATTATCTTTTAGAGTGAAAGATGAGTTTGTGGTAGAAATTTATTAATGGATAAAACTCTAATTATAAAGTAAGTATATCTCCTTATGATCTTAGCCAATCTCATAAATAAATTCCTCAATATTAAGAAAAGCAACTTTGAACAAAAATGTTTTCCTAGATGGTACCTTAAATCATCACTAATTTATGGATTTGGGATTGTTGGCCTTTTTATAGCCATGTTCTCTACCACTCTCCATCAGATAATTGATGGTTATATTTTTCTTCCATATCCATATTTTCCTACATGGAACCCTAGTATGTGTTATTTTCGGTAATCTTCATACTTTCGACTCTTTATTTTAAATAGAGGCCTCATTAATTCATTTTTCGATGTGGGATTTCAACTAGGATATTTTGAAACGTCAAAAATGTATTATCCTAATACCCTATGTTTTGTTGAACCGATGGTATTTCAATTCATCATAGATTGATGAATTTAAGGAACTCAATTTTATACTTGTTTGTGATTGATGACCTCAATCACTCCCTATAAATATTTACGTTTTTCCTCCAATTATATGTCTCAAATTGCCACCAATGTTCTCCTAATCGAGATCATAATTTGGTGGTGACACTTTCATTTCTCTTTTCCTAATATTAAGACTAAATTTTAGTAACCCAATTTCCGATGTGGGGTTTCCCACAAATATATTATCTATTTTCAACCTTTTATTTTCGAAGAATAATTTCAAATTGCGAGGACGCAATTTATTGAAGGAGGGGAGAATGTAACACCCCAAGATTTCATAGTGTGTTAGTTCTTCAAAATAATTCAATAACTTTCACTACATGCAACACCAAGTTCAAGCACACCATGACTTACCAAACAAGCCATTCAAAAGAGGTTATGAATAGTATTAGATAAATTTTAATGTTTATATAATCCTTATTATTTTAGAATCCATATTATGAGTTTCTTAGATATAATGCAAGAACAAATTCATTTTCAGTATTATCAAATTTAATAGTGAACCCTCTTTAAATACAATATTTTAAACTTTTTGACTAAATGGGGACATCAAAAATTTAAAATGAAACATCCCAAGCTTCCACGGTACACTTTCTTTGAATAATATAGTAGCGTGTGTTGTACGCAACCTTGAGTTTTAACACACACCACAACCAATCAAACTAGCCGTTATGAATAGTAATACCTACTTTTTGAAATTATATATATTTTATATTTTAAAATGGACTTCATTTTTGGTTTCGGAATATCGAATTTAGCCTAAGGTGAAATTTTGGTACATTTCGGATAACTTTCATATTTTGATGAATAGTGAAAATTACTAAATTTTAATTAAAAACAACTTTTTTAATCAAAATAATTAATAGTGATAAATTATGAATTTGAGTGGTTTTAAAGTATATTTAGAATATATTTTTACAATTTAATATAATTTTGGTCATTAGACAAAATTTTACAATTAAACCGAACATAAACAAGTGTCAATCTTTTGATAGTTATTATCTCTTAAAAACACGCGTTTTGTTTTGACAGCGGGAATTAATTTTAAATTAATTTCTGCCACTTCTGTGTTTTGAATTTAGAAAAATGGATTCCATATTTGGAATCAGGATGTTCAAATTATGTAAATAGGTAACTTTTATTTTTAGACATTTTGAATAATTACTGCGGTAAATATTTTATTTACCATGGTTAAAGGGTAAATCCGGTAAATAAGGGTTAAAAAAAATAATATTATAATAATACAAAATTACCCTAAAACGTGTCTTAACCCTATTGGTTGATACATGGTCGACCATGGGCATCTTTGTGTCAATTTTGGGACCCCATGGATCCACTTGTAAGTGATAATGACACTTTATTTTAATTAAGTTAAAATGAATACAAAAATGACACAAGCATATATCTTTTAGAAGAACAATTTTTACATAGGGTTATACATGTTGGATTTTCGATTATAAATATTAATTAGAAAGATAAAAAGATTTCCTACATAATGATATTTTATTTATAATTTTTAGACAATAAATAAGTTATTTTATTTATGACACAATGATGATGTAGTAATTACTATAATAGTGAAAAATTAAAATAATTGATATTATAAATACCCAAATAAATATAATATGAAACTTTTAATGAATTAAACTAATTTTCTAGGCTAATATGATATATTAGTATTGATTTAATGGACTTTGTTCGAAGTAATCAATCTGTTATGAGTTTCACAAAAATCAACTATTGAATAGTGTCAAAATTGACATAAAAGAGTTCTTAAAACAAATATTATATTATTAATTGATATTAAATTCCTAAAAATCTAAGGTTCGGCCAAGAGACTTATATTATGATATGTTAATCATTAATGGACCACTTGGGGGTCGCTTGGATGTATATAGTAAGTTTATTAACCATATTATATAAAAATACAAAGAGACATTGTAAAAGTGAAACTAATTAACTTAGAGTTAATACTTAAAGATAAGGTTAATATAAGTACCCAAACCTGTCTAAATTCTATTGGATGAGTTGTTTTCGACCTATCCCCACCTCATCCTTTGAATATTCAACTTTGGAGCCTTTAGAAACCGAATATGAATTTATTATAAATTAATATTTCTAGCTTTTACAAAGGTGCCCCTCACCCCTCTTATAAAAGGGCACTCCTCCTTCTCATTTCTTCACACCTCTAAAGCCTTTTGGTTCGGCCAAACTCTGCCCAAATACTCTCCCAACATCCCTCAATACAACCTAGATGCCTTAGTTTGATCAGAAAGCCAACCTAAGGAGCCCTTTTGATCAAATCAAAAGGAAGAACCCGAAGAAGAGGTAATGATCTCACCACCCTTTTCTAAGTTCATTTCTTCTTCCACTTCTTCTTCCTTTGTTCTTACCATTCTGAAATAATAACTCCAGTATCTCACATATACTGTGATGTTATTATAAATATGGTACAATCATATTCAGTATTCTATCCACCCTTTGAATAACATGTCACCATACGTGCGTACGTACGGCTTACCGTCTCCACGTCGTGGTGTAATTGTTATTCAATATAATATTATTTGGATGGGTATAATAATGATGTGTAACTCATGTAAATAATAAATATAACATGTTAATGATTCTGTATATATGATATACCATCCATTTATATATTATTTTAATATCAAAAGAATGATATTGTCGCTCGTGCGTACGTACGGACTACCGTCTCCACGAACGCGATGAGATTCATTCTCCATCGTAACCATTAAAGCGTAATTATCATTTTATGATTTAAAAATGATGTTTAAGGACTTGATATCATTCTGGATATGAATAATATACAACCTATCCTTTAAAAACATGTCTTACGTAACAAAACATATGAAAGAAAACAAGTAAGTTAACACCCGAAACAACGATAATACTAAGATATTATTATCAAATCAATATTAAAAGATCATATATGATATCATATTAATGTATATGATTCTTGTATAATTTAATAACAATTATTTCACCATTATACAGGAGGTTAACCTACCACAACCAAGGAAAAGTACAAGGTAAGGGTTATTTCACAATCTCTTCATTATCCGAGGTTGTATTATATGTAATAATCTACTGGGATCTCTTTATCATCCACATCCATGTTTCTTAAAAATGTATTTCAAAACATTTTTACTATTTACAAGAGTATGGGTTAAAGTCATTTATACCCTTTTTGACTTTTTATAAGAGGTTTATAAAGGAATCTTTCCGTCGTTTTCAAAACAAGGTCCCTTTTAACCTTTTCGACAGAATTGAGGTAAGAATGTTTTTTTTAACTTATACGGCGGGTTGCGGTTATTTTCCGCCGTTATAAAATCGTTGAATCTTTCCATACAAGCTTATAAGAATATTTTCAAAGAAAATGTTTTATTTTATATGGATCTTAAATGATTTTAAAATAAAAGGAGATACTTCTTTAAAAAGAATTTTGATTTCATCTATGTCAACATCCTTTGATGGATTTTAAGATTATTTGAAGTTGATTTATTATGATACAAAACTTCTATATTGTATTGAAGGTTTTGTGATATGTTTGACTGTGGATGTGCTATTTTTATACCATTCATAGTTTATGGTGAAATTATTGACATTTCGTATGCTAGTTTTAATACGAATGTTTATGTTATGTTTAAACCTTTTCATATGGGAATGCATTGGACTTAATAAGTGACGGGTGGAGCCCGCTATAGCTCCTCGATGCATCGGTAGGTCTCATGAGACAAACTAGTGTCTTGGCACAAGGCCTTGACAAAATCTTATTTGTAGTCTTGGCACGAGGCCTTGGCTATGTGGTTATGATAGTCCGGCATTATGCATTCCAACATTATGAAAGTGGTTATTGATTTTTGCATGTGATTATTCATTTAGTATAATATCCATGTGAATAAGTAAATGGAATTATTTCATTTTATTTATGCCATACCATGTTGAAAGTTCGTATTTAAAAGGCTTTTGTTTTAGTTATACATTGCCTTAAATGTTTATTCTTATTTATGAAAGTTTCCACTTTATTGTTATCCTTACTGGGCATTTGAGCTCACCCCTTTTTTTTATGTTTTATTTTTCCCAGGATGTGAAGAAGTAAGTTATGAATGTCCTGCAGGGATTTTATGAGGGGTTAATAATGTGGACTGTGGAAATATTATGTTGTTGTATTAGTTTTTCATTTTATGATGTAATGTAAAACTTATGAATATATCTAGTGTTTCCAAGGCTACTAAACCAATCGGTCTTTCGAGATTTGATCTTTCTTGTGATCATGCCAATGTTACGAAGTAATGCACCGACTCTGGGTAGCTGGGGTCGGGGCGTTACACCATCACATCCTTTGTCATTCACATATTGAACTTCCTTGACATCCATCCATTCATTCCTTGACAACAACATACCTCATTGACCACAAATGCAACACAGTGCACTTCAATCTCCCCCTTTGTATTTGTTGGCAATACACTAGAGCACATATGAATGGGTCAATATGTGTGCAAATATTTCTCCCCCTTATTGGCAACCAAATGCAAAGGTGTGGTGTGGTTCTCTTTCAAAAATCTCTTCCTCCCTTTGAAAAGTATTTTCTTGAAAAACACTGAGAGAGGGATGATGTCACATGTTCTCATTAGCAAAGAACCTTTAGTAAATCAACTCTAAGTCTACATGGGCTAACCCGGCGTAGAAAACAAGAGTGATATAACCAAGGTACTCAATGTTGTCCAACATTCACTATACATGTGAGATCATGCTTCAAGGGGTTTGAAATTTATCAGATATAACAATGAATTTGCTAAATCCTGCACAACTTCACAAAACTCATTAAAAAGTTCAGGTGCAAAGATAAAGCTCCCCCTTTCATCCATTTGTCTTCAATCCATACTCCCCCTTAATTGACAAGATAAACTAAATTAAGAAACAAGGGATGAAAGTATGATTGGAATACCTTCACTTTTCTCAAGATGGTATTGAATCTTAGAATCCCATCTTCTTCCGATTGGCTCCCCCTCAAGGGGTGCACTCCAATCTGTCCAAACCACTCTCCAGATGAGAATGATCATCATCTTCAATTCCTTGCAATGTTAGCACATGTAAATACCAAAAGTATAAGGGAATAAGATGGAACCTCCTTGGTTCATCAATGTGAACAACAAGGTTGAGAAGATTCTCTCAACCGAGATGTCCCATTTTCACCATTCTTCACACTTGCACATTTGATCTTCAATGATGTTTGTGCTGGTGTGGATCTCAATACATCTTCATGTGAAATCTTCTTCTTCCCTTTTGCCTTAGCAATTGCCAGAACTTCATCTTCAGCTCTCTGCAGATCTTTGGCAAGTTGCAACTGATATAGCCATATGACAAGTAAGTCACTTGGAAGTGTGGCCTTAGTTATGGAAGTTCCACATGGTTGTTTTGATGCTGTTAAGCTACCTTTCTTAGGCAACTTATTTTCAACCAATCCCTTCTGCTTCTTCTGGATTGATTGTCTGTTTGAGTTCAGTCTGCCTCTATTGAATTTCATGGCTTCTTTACAAAGATCCATGATATGACCTTTCTTTCCACAGTAGAAGCATTTCTTCTTGGTGGTCCTTCTGGATGCATCACCCTTCTTGGATTTAGACTCCAAGGTCTTCTCTTCCTTTTTCAACATCTTCTTGGGAGCATTGTCACCTCTCTTCTGTTTGCTTCCCAAGGATTCTTTCTGAGCCATGTTCTGTGATGTTTTCTTCTTTTGAGCTCTGGATACAGTTGGAGATTGACATGTATCTATTTGACCACTTTTGCAATAATCCCAGATGTTGTCAAGTAATCCAAATCTATTTGCAGTAAACAGATGTCTCTGGACCTATGGATGCTGCTTCTTTTCTTCTGGCTTGCTCCCCCTAGGCATGGGCTTCCTCTGTTCTTTGGAATTCAGTGGATTGTACCAACAATCCTTTGCACAGTGCCCATACTTGTTACAACACCAACAATGACCCACAAATCTTGACCTCTTCAGTCCTTCTGATTGTTGGGTACTTGTCTTGAATTGTTGTGCTGCTTCAGGAGAGCTCTGCTTCTTCATTTTCTTCATCCATACTTGTTTGGAATTATTTTTCCATCCAGCACTTTTTGTGGAAACACAATTAGAAGCATCAGTACAAGATGGTATGGATGGTACCTTCTTTTTAGAATATGTTTCCCTTTAATTAGAGGATGTCTTTCTCTTAGAATCATCCTTCTCAAAGCTCACTTGAGTAGCAACATTTCTTCTTTCAGCTGACTGGGAGGCTTCAAGTTTGGGTGATTGCAGATTTTTCAATATCACCTCCAGTTCTAAGAATTTCATATTGAGGGAGTTCTTCTCATCCTCAACAGTTCTTAGCCTTCCTTCCCAATTTTCTTTCAGCTGTTCTAACTGGTCTTTATGCACCTTCTTCATTTCTTGTAATGAATTTTCAAGCTCCTTTACCCTGTTTACTTTGTCTTCATGTTGAGCATCTCTGACATTCATTGAAACTTTGTGCCTCTTTTCCAGTGCATGGAAAACTTCTTTGATCATTATCATAAATATTTCTTTCTCAGAAAGGCTTCTTTTCAATTCTTCAAAAGTATCTTCATATCTATCATTGCAAAGATAAACTGTTTCATCCTTAGCCTTCACCAGCTTTCTGAGAGTGTTGGTTATGCCAACCCTTTTATCCAATTGGATTTCCAGAGAATTGGCTTCATATTCTAGCTGTAATTTTTCTTCTTGAAGATCAAGGAGGCCTGTAGCTATACACATTGCCACTTCCTTGGGGAATTTCTTCTGAAGATATTTGATTGCATTTAGAAGATCATTGTTTCTTCCATCATCATTACAACTAGAGCAGGCTTCATCAGAAGAATGATAAAAGGAATTGTCATCTGATGTGACTTTCACATTTCTTTCCATGGAAGGAGTTTCTCTGATTGCAACAACCTTCTTCCTCATCTTCTTTGCCTGTTTCTTCATTCTGTTTTTTAGAGTCTTGGCAGATATCTCCATTTGAGGCTGTTCTTTCATTTCCTCAAATCTGCACTCCATATAGACTCTCTTGGATATTTTAAAGGTAACCTTCCCTCTGATACCAATTGAAGTGCCCAGATCAGTGTGAATCACTGAGAGGGGGAGGGGGTGAATCAGTGATCCCTTAAAACTTTTTACTAATTGATTCTTTATCAATTAAACCTCTATGGCTGGTTAAAGCCTCAATCCACTCTTCTTGTATCTCTCAGCCTTTCCTCGAGTGATGTAGTAAATGTAAAGGCACAGGACACAAGGATTTACAAGGTTCGGCACCAAAGGCCTACGTCCTTGCCATGTTGGTTATACGCCCCAACATGGTTTCTCCATTATAACTTGTTAGAATTACAATGGTCGATACAACATCCCACTGTATCTCTCCTGAGTCCCACAGGAGGGTCTTTATACTGCTTCCCACAGTGTTACCAGAGTCCCACTGGCCTGCTCCAGAATCCCACTGAAGACTTATTCTCCCTGAGTCCCACAGGGTCTTCTCCTGGCTCCTCGAGTCACACGAGTAGCTCTTCTTCTCTTTAAGCTTCTTCAAGTATCTTCAGCAGTCTGGGATAAAGACTGCTGTCCTTGCTCTATACCTCTGATCACTTGTGATGATCAGGTCTTCTCGTCTTGCTTAGGATTTATCTCCTTCTTCTAAGGATGACCTGGCCTCTCTCCAACTACTGAATACTCAGACAACTGATATCTTTAACTTCAGTCTGGTCCAGTCTCACTTCACTTCAACATCATGCACTGAGTGCATGGAAACTCTTCATCTTCATGCACTGATAGCATGGGTTCTCAAATCTCTTCAAGATCTTCATGTCATGGACTCCACATATGCACACCACTGATTTAGCACTGTTCACGTGTGCACGTGCATGCATGAATTCATGCACTCCCCTTCGTCTCTACTTGGTGCAGTAAAACCCTCAGAGGGTGTAGTCAACTATATCACACACCTCCTTCACAATCTTCACACTCTTAATTCTATTTTTTTACACACTTAAAAGTGTGTTGTACTTTGTGTGGGTCTTCTCCTCTTCTTCTAAGTGAGCACACACTTCTTGTGCAAACACATAGCCTTCGGCCACTTCTTTAATTTGCACACACAATTTGTTCTTTTAATTTTTTCTTCAAAGTGTGCACAAACATGGCACTAAAGGCCTTGGGTTCTCCCTCTTTGCACAAGCCACTGCCCGTAGGTGTTCTTGTCTTCTTGGCACACAAGCACAAAGGCTCGGCCTTCCTTCTCTTCTTTCACACACCCAAGGCTACTGCCTCTTCTTCAAATGCACACACAAGGTGTATTCTTCAATTTGGCACAGCCATAAGGTATGGCCTCGGGTTCTCTTTTCCACTTGGCACACACACACTGCCTTCTTCTGTTTTTGCACACACAGCCTGAACTCCTTGGGTGCAAGGAAGCCGTGCAAGTCTCAAGTGCAACCTGTGCAAGGCACGCAAGGCCTCGGGTGGCCACTGCCGCGCAAGTGCTTACGGCGCAGGGGGCCGCAGTGCACAGAGGGAGCGCGCAAGATCGTGCTTCCCAACTTCTCCATCCAGTCGCGCAAAGGGGTAGCGCGCAGGGGACTCCTCACCTCCTTCTTCTTGTCGCGCAAAGGAGTTGCACGCAAGGAACACCTTCAAAGCCTCGGGTGGCTTCGGGACAACAGCCGCACAATAATTTGCGCGGGGCTTCAAAATCTTCGCGAGGCAGAGCACTCACGGGACTTCGAGTTTTCAACAGATCAGCAAACATATTCATGCCTCAGGTGCTCCTTTTATAAGCAGAGAAACACTTCTAAACATCCGCGTGATAATAACTCAAGTTCCCGAAAGTTTCGGATCTTTAAAAATCTTTCAAATCTTTATTTTTATCCTCGGTTCATGCGGGATCTTCTCTTTTTATTTTTCTCTACATGCATGCGACTTAGAACGCATACACAGCCTCTTCTCTTCCAATCCATGCAAAGGTATAAACCTTCACGGCCTCGGCAGCGTTGCTTGCCTCGGCCGAACTTCGAAATCCTCATTTGTTGCATGCATGCTCATTTTATAGCATGGATCTGTTCAGTAGGTCCAGACGAGATCAATGGAGCCTTCGGCTTCAGAAATGGTGGCCGGCAGCTCAAGAACGATGCTCAGAGAGCGCCTGGTTCGTCGGCAGCTCGCGGGAGACTTCAGACGAGCTCGGGGTTGAAGACGGTCTCGCAGCCGTTGGATCGGCGATTCAATTGATCTCGGACGGCCTGGATCAGATCATCTCGCCGCGGGATCAGATGTGCGGCTTAGATCGTCTGCGTGATCAATCGTGCGGCAGGGATTCGCTCCACGGAAAAATTCCGCATCCCACATCGAATCCTCGCCCAGTTTTCTTGCGGCTTATCAACCAAACGCTGCTGAGAGCCGCTCAGTTGAACTTCTCCCCTCCCGGTGCCGCCCCGCACCGGGTTCTCTCTGCGGGCGCGCTCTTGCGCCCACTCTGCTCCCTGCGGGCGCGCTCCTAGCGCCCACCATGCACTGCCTGACACCCGCGGGTGCGCTCATGCGCCCCTACCGCGCTCCTCCGGGCGTGCCCCAGATGCATATGCGCTGTCTTGGGTGCGTCCTGCCGCCCTGGGTTCGCCCCACGGGTTCCCCCATGTGTGTGGTGCCTAGCGCCCATGCCTTGGGGTTGAACCCTCAAGGTGTCCTTGGCTAGCCAATTTTTTGCTAGTGTAAAACACTAAGTAACTTTGTATAAAAACAAAGTACCAAGTGTAATATGCCAAATTCCACTTCTTCCTTCTTCATTTTTCTTCTTCATTAGAATTCCTCCATCCTCCTCACATATACTCAATACATAGAATGTGGAATTCCCGAAGGGTCTTCTTCATCAACCGAGATCCTGAATCACAGAATCTTCAATGTTCTTCATTGATCCAATCAGAGATCAATTGGATCTTCTTCTAATTCTTATGCACTAAGTGTTAGTGCATGGACTTCATTAATCCACTTCATCCACTTAGAAGTTGTGGATGGATCCCATTCAACTCTTCATGAATTGTCAATACAATGCATGGTCTTCAAACATTGGTGTGACATTGTATCCAGTTGATACAAGTTCTTTGAACTTAAAGATCAGCTCATCAATTGTCTGATTTACATAGAGAATGTTTCAACCATAATCTCCTATGTCACTTAGTGAATCTCCTAAGTGACATGCATCTTAGTACCATGGCCATTCTCCATTCATCACCAACACCATCACATCCTTTGTCATTCACATATTGAACTTCCTTGACATCCATCCATTCATTCCTTGACAACAACATACCTCATTGACAACAAATGCAACACAGTGCACTTCATAATGCATAAAATAATAAATTAAAAGTCAATTATTTATAAAATTATATGAAATATGATTATGATCCCCGGAGGTTTACACGTGTCATATTTATATAAAAATAGTATTATTTATATTTTGTAATTTCATTCAAAAAATAAAATTATTAATTTGATAAATTATGTTTTGTGAAATTAAATATTTTTTTTAAGATTTAGAATTTCAAAATTAACTTGGGTCAATCATTTTAGATATTTTTAATGATAATTGATTTTTTACTGAAGTTAAAAATATAAATTTCACAATTACTATCACATTATGGAATTTATCACGACTCTAGAATAAATCGATGGCATATGAAAAAAATTTAAACCAAATATATATTTAATAAGTAACATAATAAATTTTAAAATGTAATTTTGATCATAAAAGTATTTTTCAACATTTTTAAAATCTAAGTTCTGTTTTTATTCAATTGAAAACATATTTATGGTTCACACTTTTTAATAACAATTTTAAAATGTTCCGTTCTATTTTGATTTTTTAAAAAGTAAAATATATTTACTTTTTTTATGAATAATCAAATTAATTATATTCCAATAAAATTATAAATTATTTTTGAAGAAAAACGTTTTTATTCACAAATAATGAATTTTTAATAACATCATTTCATTGCGATTTGAAAATTATATTAAAAGTTATTTTTACAACCTATAATAATTTAATAATCAAAAATAAATTATATATTTTTTTAATGATTTTTCGATTTTTAATGATTTAAATTTCATTTTTAGTAATCATTAATAGTTAAAATAGTAAATTATTCACTCCATGCTAAATGTAAAACAATTAACAAAGTAGTTAAAATAAGAGATATGGATGTAAGTATCTCCAAAACATGTATAAATTTGATTGGTTAAGTGTATATAGAATATAAATTATTCAATATTCTAAATTTAATTAAATTGTATCCAATCTCCCAAAGATATAGATTTATTATATTTAAATGTTATTAATATTTTGAATGGTTCCATACTTCTCACTAGTAAATGAACACCTCCTCCCCTCAATTGTACGGACACTCAATACTACATTATATTGACAAGTATCACCACAAATTGATTTAGAGAGGCTTTATAAATGACCTAGATCTTATTGTCATCCAAAAATACACATCCAAGAATTCTTATTTTGTAATCCAAAGGAATATATCATTCGAGCATGAATAACCTATAAAATAATACATTCAATATTATTTATTCTTGTAACTCTTGAAAATAATCTCTAATCATAGTTATATCTTTAAATAAATATAATAACTTTACAAAAATTATTTTATGTTTATGGAAGACCCATTTTCATCTTCATTTCTATCTAATGGGAAATGAAAATATCAATTATTCATATGTACGTAGTAATATCTAGATAAAGCAATGCATTTAATTTTTCATTACCACATCACATGGATATTTATAACTGTAGAGTTAATGAATATAAATATATTATATTTAATAAATTATTGTTATTTTTAATGATTATATATTATGTGGTTTCATTTCGTTCTATCAATTGGAAAACAGAAATATCACAATTTCGTAGGTGTGGAATACAGCCTTCACAAAGAAATGTATTTAATTTTTTAATCACAACATTACATGGATTGTTTTAATATTGATATGATGAATAATTATGACATTTATTATATTATTATAATCTTTTATGGATATACAATTTTCTACTCTGTTTCCTTTCCAGGCATTTGAAAAATTGAATTACCGCTCATGCACATGTGCAGACTGCCATGTCTCTGTAGGAAATTTCTAATTTTTATTGGTACTTTACATTGATTTTTATAAAAAGATATTTAATTTTTAAATGTGATATTAATTTCATGGTTTAAATTATATATTACATGAAATTGTGACTTAGGATTAAGTGATGGAACTCCTTAATCAAAGCATGCATGAGAAACAGAACAATTAACACCTAAATAATTGATTTTAACAAAAAATTATGATTAAATAGGTAGAAAGAAAAAATTAAAAAAATGATATTATTAATATTAGATAAAAAATAATATAATATATACTAATAACAAACATATTATTAATATACATAATGTCGAAACACGTCTGATAAAGAAGGAATCCAGGGGGAAGTGTTTCTTGTCTCAAACTTCCTTCTATGATACATGTCTTGAATTTCAAACATATATCAATAATATGGATTAAGTGATTCATAATTTAAATATTAAATCATGATCTAATTTTTTAATATGTTATTTAATGTTACATTTAATTTTTTATATTTTGAAATGGTTTGATTCCATTTTATAAAAATCTATAAGGGTTCTTGGCCTCAATTTCAATTATATGAGACATGTTTCAAATTGTTCCCCATGATTTCTTTTATATTGAATACATAAAACCCCATTAATATATTTTTTAATAATATTTTATGTAATTTGTATTATTTTATGAAATATATCATGTTCATACTTTTTATTTCTTTTGATTCAAATGTTAGTATAACCATAATGGTTTATGTTTCAATCTCGATTTTAATAAGATATTATTTATTATTAATTTTCCATTGTGGTAATTAAATGGTAATTATCTTCTAAAATCATATATTTCCAAATAATCTAATTCTTATATGGTTTGAAATTATTGTTTATATTTACACCAATTTGGTACGGGAATGCACCAAAATGTTTTTTATAAGAAAATATAGCATTATATATCATTTTAGAGCTAAAAACATTCTATTCCATATCCATATTCATTATTTCAATTTATGAATATTGTTTTTAAATTTTAAAATTATTTTTAATGTAAAATTATATAAAATTAGAATATTTATTGTAATTGTTTTAATGGATTATTTTTATCATATTCAAAAAAAGTAATATTTATCTATTTAAAAAAGTTTGAAAAGAATTATTTTTAATGTTTCACATATAGGTAATATTTCCCACGATTATTAATTAAAAATATCACCTTATATTTTATTTGATTTTTCAACTAAAATACCACTCCCATATTTCACTGATTTTTTTTATTTTTAAACATCATCGAAAAGAAAGAGATTTTATTTTTTCAAAAGGTTCAATGAAGGGATTTCATTTTATTTACGTATTTCTCATCCACTCTATATTTGATTACATTAGAATAATATAATTTAAAGATTATATGTTTTAAATAATATTTAAATAATTCATTATCATTATCTTTGAAACATTTTGAGAAATAATTTTGATGAGTTTTATAAAATCATTTATATGAAAATGTGATAATATTTTTATTAAAGTTATTTTTAAAACATCACTTCCAATTTCCTAAACAATACATTAGACAACATTGTTACATAAAAAAATCATTTCTGATAAATTTGGAGTATTTTTTTCACTATTATTAACTTATGGCTTATCCGTTATTTTATTCTCCATGGTATATTCCCCCTTCACAGTGATTATGTTATCTATCTCATTCCTTTTGCATTTTGAATATATTTTTATACATAAACTATATATCCATTATCATTATAGATTTATTTAATTATCTATGTAAACATTGTTGTATATTATGCAATCATTATATATATCATGAATTATATTAGGGTTTTTTACCATCAAAGATTAATCATTCATTGACTGGGGAAATATTGAAAAATCATATACTTATTAGTTTTATATAGACGAGTATCTATTGAAAAGGAAGGGTGATTATGTTTTGGAAAAATATTCTCATTCCTTATTAAATTATTGAACAAAAATATTTATTGATTTATAAGGCACATAAATCATATATTGTATCGAACTCTCTATATATAATGAATTTATTAGAAATATATTTACAATGGGTAGAGACAATAATTATATACCCCCTCGATGAATCAGTAGTTATAATGAGAAAATATTTTTTGCAGGACATTAGTATATGTTATTAATGGACTATATTGAAAACCAAATTATTGAATGACTATTGGTCAAGGCCTTCATGGTAGAATATAAATTTCAATAATTATGAATTACCTCCTTGAGAAATAAGTTACTATTATATATGATGATGACATTTATATCATCCATGAATTTTTAAATGAAACAAAATTTGTCGAAATTATTTACCATACTTTTTTAATTATATATTTTTTTAATGATTTCTTCCTATGTAAACATTACCCAAATAATCATTAAAGACCATATATTCTTATGTTATTATTTTCCAAATATCTGAAGACATTTAATGCATATAATATATATTTTTGTGTTTCAAATGTGGAAACTTTTCTTTAAAATTTTGATGGATTATTATGGAATTTGAAAATATATCTATAATGTTAAAATTTTCCATTTAATGTGAATGCGATTAGACTTGTTAAGATGATGTTTTTATAAATCCTAAAAATATGTAATCCTAAAATAGAACATTGTTTTTAAATGACACAATATTATAATTGGAATTATAATTATGAAAGGAAAAAATTGGGATAAAAGAGTTGGTATTATAGGAAATATTAAAATAATATGTTTTTAACTGATGATCTAAGAGTGAATGTCTAGGATAAAAAATGGGAAGGTGCACAAGATGCCAATGGATTTTTCACCACAAAATAGAATTTGTGTGTATTTTTTTAGTAAGAAGATGAAGTTAATTCAATAATGGTGACCAATTTGTGTGTCAATAGCATATGTTGGTGGAGGGGGTTGTTTCACCATGATATAGAGAGCCATGATAAAATATAAACCAGGTGGGGATGTACTGAACTATGAAAATCACAGTTAAAACCAAACTAAATTCTTTTACTATTTATGAATTGAATTTTGAAATTAAATAAATTGGGTTATTAATTTACACTTATTTACTCCGTCTAGAACTATGCATGGCTTATCCAGACCCTTGTCTTGATAATCACTTCTAACATCATATAACTATTAATAGTAGTATTATATATTTTGATATTTATCTCTTGGTATGTCCAATACTGTGGATTACCTAGACTCATCTTTTTACCATTATTTATATTAGATTAATTACTAATCCATAATTTAGATGTTTATTATCTAATTATAGGGATTTTTTGTATTTTCCACAACATAGGTTGTATGTAATGATGAGGGGTATTCCTTAAGATTATGTTAAAAATCCCATATACTGATTCAAAATATATTTTTAGTTTAATGGGGTTTGATTCATTCTTGTGATTTTATTTTAATAAGAATTTTCATTATAGGTTTTTAAAGTGGATTAGGATATCAAAATTGATGTTATTGAGCCTTTAGAGTGTATATATTTGGGAATTTTCATAGATCTTATGGAAGTATAACTTATACCATGAATTGGGGTATAGTTTTTTTACATGGGTTGATTTGACCATGAGTGAGATATTTTGGATCATTTGAGGATTTACCGAGGTTTTGGATTAATGTATATATATGGGTTGTGTATTATTTATAGTTTGAAGGCTTTAGCGAGTTTTCATTTTCAGTGTGGGAATATATCATCCAAGTAATTAATGGCGGGTTTTGGGGAGTTTTCCAAGTTCATGATGATGGGGGGTGGTGTCTAGTTCGAGTACTTACTGTCATAGAATATTAAAGATTCGTAATGATAACATGTGTTTAACTATGTTTGATGACATGTTTATTGAGTCCTTGTTATCTCACCTTGGGAAGGATGTAGAAGTGGTATATGTGATATGTATTATATTGTGATTCCATTCATAGAAAACTTCCTCGATGAAAATATTTAAGGTAAAGCCATGGAACCATACCTGATGTCAAAATTTTATATTTTTCATGTTGTGTGGAATTGATATTCTCTTCTAAAACTAAATTATTTATAATTAGAGAATATGTGACTATCCATTGAACTTTTAATTAGAGGATGAATAATAATTAATAAGAGGTAAGCTATTTTGGTATCCTCATTGAATATCTTTATACATACTAGATGTTAAATCCCTAATATAACTCACATTTTCTATTACCAAACCGAGTGAAACACACATAAATAATTAATCCCTATATGATAGAGGTTTCCAAATAGGAGATTTTGTTTGATATATTGGATATGGGGGGGTGTATGATACCATCAATCATAAATAACCATAAAACATAGTGGTAGAAACATGAAAAATCATCAAAATATAATAATATTAAAAAAATAAACATCACCAAAAACGAAAACAAAAAGGTAACATCATTATTTTCCTATAAGAAAGCAAATAAATTTACATGTCATTCATCACATAAAATAATATTCAATACCTCCTAGTGGAATAATGTGTATATATTGTACTAACCATAATCCAATTATAAATATGAAAAAAACTAGTATGGATTCCTACACGATCACATATCCCAACACCAACATAGCTCCACTATACCAACCCTATAAAGATGTCAGGTACTTTTACTTACTTGGGCCAAGGAACACGAATTCTTCGTGGGTATAATATCATATGATAATGGTATGTGTGGAAAAACACTAATAGTGTCCCTATCAGTTCTATTTGATACAAGGGAATTAAAGATATGGAATGATAATACAGAAATATAAAAGATTCTCAAAATCCAATTATACAATGAAGTAATTGGTAATAAAAACACTTGTGAAAATTCCTGTTTTAGATTTTTTCTAAATGAGATTATATACCACTGTTTTGGACACATAGTAAGGAAGAATGATATGTAAATCCTTAAGTCATAATGAATATGAGGGATCAATCGATTTCAAGCACCATCATCAATGGAGATCGTGTAATAATTAGGTGAATTTTTTATCATATAACATCAATGGGTGGTAAAATACAAAACAAGTCTCAATTTAAATTATTCTATATCAAGAAAATTCTTCCAAGTGTATTATCTACAACTTATAACACCCTCTTGGTAAATGATTCTCAAGAGATATAACTCATATAGGGGGAGTATATACCTCTAAAATCATCATATAGAAGGATTTTATACACCATATAAATGAATCTAAGTGGATAATGAACCAACAAGAAAACAACCATATCTGTATATGGTACTAGTGATATATCAAGGGTGGATGATGAAACCCCACTCACTTGATGTAGCTGTATAATGTAAAACCAATACATTAACCTAAAGATGGGAAATATATCACCCACTCAATTTGTGTGAATGAGATACTACCAAGTACCCTAGGGAGGATGATCTATAAATAATCTATATCTCACGGTTGATATGATACCATCAATATATAAATCATGGATAAGGTACAAATATGAATTCATAAATGGGAAATTGTTAAAAATTTATAGCCTATACAAATAAATATTCTAAACACATAAAGAATTTGTTATTTAAGTGACATAGTTTATAAAAATATTGTAAATAGGGTATACCACTTATAATATATGAAATTTGTATGAAATAAATTAATAAGGATCACTCTAGAAGGCCACATGAGGCTAGTCATGTAATTTTTTAAGACATTATCATCAAACATAGTTCAAATGTCATGGGTACCTATAACTCCTCATATAGATAAATTTTAATGATTACCATGGAATTGATCCCAATCAGTTACAGGACCCTTCATGAGATTGTGAGATTCTATTAATATAATATTCAAGAAAGAATTTAAATATAAATTATTTAACCTTTATTTATTACATCATGTAAACTAATGTTCTTATTAAAACACATTCCATATATGTATATAATAAAAGGAAATAAAGTATGAAACAAGAATTTTCTATAACAGAATGTCTCATTGGATACTAATAACTAATTTGGACCCAATTGAAAGAAATTATAAAACATAAAAAACACGCATAATAAGGATTATAAGATTATGGATGTTGTAACAATAATGAAATACTAAAACAGAGATAAGAGTAATTTTTGATGTAATTATAGAACTCCCCTGTGATAGAAAACACATTGTTTAAGAATGAAAAATGAAGAACAATGCCTAGGAAGGTCAATAATGAAGAAAAATATAGAAGGAACACATGTGTACTTATCCATAGTAATTAAATTATATATTTACATTTTATAACATTTCAATTCAAAATAAATTATTTAATCAATATTTTTACGAAAACCACAAAAGGCCCCTCTAGATCATTGGTGGACTACCTTGGTTCTGAAACAACCTAGAATTTTCCCACTAGTAATGTACCACAATTATATTTGAATGTATATTAAATAAATATATTATCCATGATAATATATAGTACATGAAACAAAGAGAGTTTAAAATAATAAATCTATGTATGATAGTCTATATGACACAAAATTCTGATCATAAATGATTTATGAAATATAATATATAAAAATGGAAATTATAACCTAGATATTAAATTTGGACGGTATGAATAGTATTAAATAAACTATGAAATACATATAATGTTCTAAATAAATAGAAAATTTTAAAAAATTGTCAATAAATTTTTATTAATGATAAAATATATTTTAAAAAATAACATTTTATCAAAAAAACTTTTACTGTGCTTTATGAGAAAACAATATAATAAATATTTTTCTTCTATAAGAAAATTAATTTGATAAAATAGATATTGATTTGAAATTTTCATATAAAAATAATTTTAGGGAGAAACTTGAATAACATTTTTAAAAGGATTATAATTTTGTTAATAGTGAAAATTTCCAATATTTCATGTACTGTTATATCATTTCATTAAATTAAATAAATTTAAAGTAACAGTATTCGTTGAAATTGATATCCATGTAACATAAGTACTACTTAGTTTTATTTAACACAATTATTTTCATTTGAATCGTCTTTATAACTGATTTTTTATAAATTTTTCTATATTTCAGACACATTTTTCTATAAATTGTTTTTAGGTGCATAATGATTTACTATTTTAATTAATTAAAATAACACATAATGAAGAAATATATAAATTAAATATATATATTATATATTTAACTGTATGAAATTACATCCATCAAATTATTATCAATATTTATATAGTTATTTTATGTTCTTATAATCGAATATTTTTTATTGAAATCCTTTTTTCAACATGATTTTGAATGTTTATTTTTAATTTTAATTTTTATATTTATATAGATTGAATTTTTTTTGTATTATATATATGTAATCAATATAAGTAATATTATATAAAACCGGAAACAGAATATTTAATGGTGTTCTTCACATTAAATGTGCTCATGAAAATATTACATTTTTAGAAACAAGCAATTTTTATTTGATAAATTTTATTTCATATATTGAATTATTATGTCAAAATTTTCTAATAAGGAAAATTTTATAAGGCCTAAAGAATAAATTAAAACGTTTAAAAAAATTATAATGTTGAAAAATAAAATGGTAAATATAAGTAAACATAGAGGATATAAAATCATATATTTAAAACAGATGTTTTTGTTGGATATGTTGTTGAAACATACCATCCCTCCAATATATTATTTATCAATTTTTAATGTAGTTGGGCTGAGAGTGACATACCATTTTTGAATAGTTTTGGATATTTATAGAAGTTTCAGTCCTCATTGATTATAAAAAGTTACTCCCTCCTATCACTTATTCACACCTATAATGAAATTTTCTCAACCAAACCATGCCAAAATATATCCCAAAACACCCATATCAACATTATTGAGGTGATAGTATTATGAAAATATCAACTACATGGTCTATTATAAGTTATTTAATGTAGATTATTCTAATAGAAGATTATTTTCTTCTCTAATATATTTCTTTTAAATTATTATTTTATCATAGAAAATAAGTATTAAAACATTCAGTATAATTACACAAGTACTTAAAATATAATTATATATACTTATATTAATGAAGTATTATTTATTCATATCCTCCACCATCAAATGGGGAAAAATCCATCATTCGTGTGTTTGACAGACTACCACCTCTCGAACTGATGTAATTTTTTTCTCTCACCATCTCATATGGATATTAATAATGATGAAAATAATAAGTAAAAATAATGATTATGAAATGATATTAATTTTTTAAAATTTACATACCATCCAATTTCTTACCCTTTCACCCATTAAAGGAATGATATTGTTTCTCATGTGAACATACAACATAGCACCTCAATGAAGTGATGTGATTCACTTTACATGAAAAGAATTCAACAATGTATTTTAAAATTCATAATATAAATAAATATGATATTTATATATTTAATATCATAGTAGACATGATCGATATATACACTGTATAAAATAATATGATCTTCCACGACAGAACACACATGAATAAACAAGAAAATCAACACATGAAATTGTGAAAATAATTAAATATTATTAACAAATAGTTGATAGGAGGATATAATAAAACAATATATGAAATTATAAATATAAAATTTTCATCTATTATAGAAATATAACATGTTTTAAACCACTACACATGATGTTAAATAATTCCTAAATAGAGGGAAACCTGAGGTAAGGGGTTTTGTGTCAATTTATTTTCATTAAGTCATATTGTAACCTTATACACCAAATTTATTAATACGGTGTATATATCTCATATTTTATATTTAATATTAATGTCACATAATAATACATGGTCATTACATTTTTAATTATAATTATTTCATCCATGCAGTTTTGTCTTTGAAATTTCCATGTGGAATAGAATTTTAAAGCTCAATATCTTTACATTTAGTTACATTACATATTATTTTTCTTTGATATTTTATGATTTTTTGTGTAATGATTTTCGATTATATTATGTTATTTTAGAATTAAATTATATGAATTTAAATTTTACAAACATATTTGATCCATATATTAAATATTCTTTCAGTGTTATGATCAATGTAAGGGACAATCATCTCAAAATGTCTTATTTGCGACATATGTAATGTTATACACATATAATTATTAATCAGATGTATTAACTATAACTTTGATTTGTTATTGAATGAATATAATTATATTCATAATATTTCTGTTCACATTTTATTTTATTCCTTTAATGGGGAATATAATTTAAATATTAATATCATTATAATTGATTTATGTTTTAGTCTAGTTTAAATAGGGATTATATGTTCTTCAATCTCCATTGAATGAAATTATTGGAACATTTATTAATAAACCAAATTAATTTTATTCTCTTATATTTACTCATGATGTTTTTAAATAATTGTACCACTTTTCACATTTTTATACATAAAATTAATGAGAAAATATTTTTAATAAAATATATCATTGTTTATCTATTTGGTTGAAAATCCATTTTTTTCCAAATTCATGTTTTCAATTTCAATTTTCAATAAATATTTGGTAATAATTTTTAATGGCATTTTTACAAAGAATTTCATTTTTATATATATTAAATTAATCTTATTTTTTTCTAAATAAATTTATATTGAATTTTATTACAAAAATGTAAATAGAATTTATTAATGTACTTGGAATGAATGAAACATTCTCACCATTATTACCAGTCAATTATTCGAAGCCTAATTGAATAGTTTAAAATTTTATTATTCTAAATTAAATTTTCTTATAATATTATAATAACGTATAAATTTTTTAGAAGTGATATTCATTATTAAAATCATATTTTCCATAGGAATGTATCCAATTATCTTTGAAGGGAATTATTATTCTTATAAAACCTCTTTTTACCTATAATCATTTGTGGATAAGTTTTATTGAATTTATCCTTTTTATTTCCCTAGATATTTTATGATACATTTTCTCATGGTATGTGTTAAGATTCACATTCAAAAAAAATTCATTATGTTTCCCACAAAATATTCAACTTTTTTATCGTAATACATTCTATTTATCTTAAATATCCAAAACCCTTTTATAATATATACGATTATTACATAAACCATATATCATTTCGATATATGTTGTCTAATTTTATATTTATGTAATTAAATGGGGAAATATTTATATTATATATTTTTTTTACCCAATACATTCATTTATTGATAAGGAAAATTGTTAATTAATTTAATAGGCCATTTTATATATGAGGAATTAATTGGAAATACAATTAAGGATGGATACTATAATTATATAGCCCTTAGATTCATTGACTGTATCTTGTGGTAAATCAGTAAGCTCATGTTAAATTATGTTCTGCCAATATTTTTGAAACAACATGTGAATACTCTTGATTATATAAATATCATGATGTCTACGATCATATTGTCCATTAATAACCATCTCATTCATTAACAATAATGAAATTATTTCCGATTTTATTATTGTATTGGTATTATCCAGGGATTCATTTTGTGCTCATGTTATTGATTATATAACATGTGTGTCTAGTTATTTACCTTACCATAATTTTAATGCATTCTCAAATCATGATATTCACGTTATTAATTAAATGGAATTAGTCATTAGATATTTAAATTTATATATCAATTACAAAATATTGATTATGCTTTATTAATTCGTTATTGATTCCCCTTTACCTAACTCTTAAAGAGCTTCTGAGTTCTCCATTATTTTTCTTCCCATCCCTAAGATATGAAAAGTGAATCGTTGAATGAGTTCAAGGATTTTGAAATTCTAATTTTTCTATATTGTTTCCCATGTTTTCATATGTAATGTGAGATTCAAGTATGTATCTATTTTACCAAGTATACGAGTGAAATATTTTTTTTTGGATGTGATCGCTAGTATCTAGCACAAATTTATTAAAGTAACCACAAAATCCAAGATATTTGGTATATGGTCTTTACATGAATTAATAAAATCGATTAAATCATTATTGTAAATTATGTGGACTCCTACTATACATCTTATGAGAACCCAACAACATTACATATTTCTACTGCCATCCCATTTACTCAATACAAGTTCCTAAGTCTCTTTTGTACCTTAAAAAATCATAAATGATAAAATAATTCAAGTTTAATTGAATTTAGGTAAAATTATTATCTTTTAATTATTAAGGTTGTTATAACCTACCAACTATATAATATTTCATCCTTGAGATGAGGTTTTTAACATCAAGAAGACATTTCAAGATTGAGATCTGGAAATTATATCCTCTTATTAGAATCAAACTCGCAATATCATTTTGAAAATTCATGTGAAACCAATGAATCTATATTGGAGGGAATTTATATCCACATAGATTCTTATATCTTATTACCTATATCAAAATCAGTTGTTCTTTATATGATGCATCTAAAATCATATTTATGTCCCTGATATTGATCACATCACAAGGGTTTCGATGGTTTTTCTAATGTTGAGTGAAATAGAATGAATTATGAATATACAATTAAATTCAAGGAAAAAAAAGTAGATGCACCTTATTATTAATCCTTTCAACCATCTCATACAATCCCATAGAATTGGGTGAGAACATTTCATACCTCTTAATTTGTTATTGATGCATATGAGATGATGAATGGATGAATACATGGTCACCCTCTTCAAACTCAATGTATTGAGTCACTAGTAATCAGATGATATATTAATACATTGATTGGTCACTAACCACTTTTGGATACATAATATATTATCAGATATATATTACACAAGATTAAACATTATGACAAATAGTTTTCCTTCCTCTAACCTATACATCCGTGATTATAATGACCAAATATACAAAACATTGAATGGTTCCCTCAAAATTGAATCCTAATTTTTTTTATTGTTGAAAATTTAAAATTAAATATGAAAAACCAATAAGAATCCAAAACTATAGGTATATAACCTAAAATTTACTCAAATACATGGATCATCTACATAGACTACCCATTAGTGTAAATGTGATAGAATACTCTCTTGTGAACATGAGTTTTAAGAACCTTGGAAATGACCATATAAAACTATAATGAAAAATGACTGAATATTGGAGAAAATTATCTTAGGAACCCTTTAAATATGCTATTTCTAACGAGTATACAATCGAATGAAGTTATTAATGAGATAGGACTCATCGGATCATAAAAAATATACACCCTTCAAAAATTGGAAGATGATAACAAATTATCCTTCAATTGAATGCACCGACATTAAAAATCCCATATAAAATCCAATCATAAAATCATCCTAGTTCCACTAAATAAGGGATAATTTGTTAAGAAGGCTGGGGGTTGATGATACTCATAAATCTGTTGTTTATAGGTGAATTAAGTTGGAATGAACACCACTATTTATATCTTCATTTCGGGAGACTGAATCTGATCTTGGACACCATTGTAAATTTTTGTAAACCTCATCTGAATGACTCATATCAAGGCATTAAAATTCAATATTATATGATCTAATTTTTTCAATTTTACTCCCAATGAACTGAATACATATAAAGGATAATTAGTCTTATGGTACCAACAATGTAGTGTCACCCTAAACAATATTTTCTCCATCATCAATAGGAATTCATTATCATATAATGGACACATAGTCACCTTATCAAGGATTAAAGTGTTAAAAATAAAGTAAAAAAGTTTGTTTGTCTACCCGAATACTTTTATACATCAATTCATGTATAAATAAAGAGTCTCATAATCATTGACTTAACAGTATCCACCTATACCATTGTCCCCATTGAATTAAAACTCAACACATTACCCATGAAGTTATATTTCCAAAGGGTGTATACCATTTTGAAATTAATATACTATTGTTAACAGGCTCACCAACTCTACAAAAGTTGTAAGGACCCAGTTAGATTAATGAAAAACTGAGAGGGGGGTGAATCAGTGGTACCCCCTTTTCTTCTTTTAAGTTCCCTTTAAAATGAGAACAACCTTTGTCTCCTATTAAAGATATACTTACCTGCTGAGAAACAAACAAGCACACATCCAAAAGAACACAACAATTTACATGGTTTGTTATTCAATAAGAGTAGCTACATCCTTGGTATGGTTCAAAACAATCTAGCACCATAAAATCCACTAAGAAAAAAATCCTTGGATTACAACGAGAAGGATATACCCTTACACTCGTGAAGTACTGTGAACAAATCACTCTAGTCTGTGTGCACCCTCAGAGCACAATAGGGAAATGTCTCCTTTCTTTTAACAACTTATGTAACCTTCACTTCCTTTCAAATACACAAGTGTAAGAATGTTCAGCACAAATCGCCACTTTTTTACCCAGATAAAAGGCAAGGACTCTTTGTAGTTGAGATAGATCAATTACAATCCGAACTTCCCATTCCAAATCTCCACTCCGAAATCTTCACTCCGAACTTTCTTCTTCACTATGATTCTTCAATCCGAGTCTTCCTCAGTCTGAGAAACTCAATATGGTGACAACCAATACTGATTCCCCATTCCGAATCTCCACTCTGAATTCTCCACTCTGAATTCTTCTCCACTTTTAATTTTCTTCATTCTGAGAAACTCAATACGGTGTCAACCTGTATCAAATTCTTTTTTCGATTGAAACCACAATGAAACACTGTCGGCCAAGCTCTTCTTCCTGTATCTAGATTTTCAGAGTTTCTCTATCTAATTTTTCATCACTTTTCACTTTGCACTCTGATCTCCTTTTATAGGTGCTCCAAAGTGTTCTTAGGCGGGAAACCAAAATATTTTCCGACTCACTTAAAATCACCCAAATATTAATTTCTCCTGAAATCGCGAAGTAATTTAGACATTGAAAATGCTTCTAGAATATTCTCGAATCTTCTTCCACTTCTCTTGATTTAGAACTTTTTCCTTTTTCATATCCTACACTGTTACACTTGGTTCTCGGTATCACTTTCTCGGATCCACTCTTCTGGCTTCTTGGCATCATATTCTCGGATTCACTATTCTGACTTCTTGTAAACACATATCTCGAATTCACTTCTTGATTCTTCGATATCACAATCTTCAACTTTTGGTATGACTATTCATCACTTTATTGGAATTACAAACCACTAATTCAGCATGAATCATCTTCGGCATATACAAAACTCCACTTCTCGGTATGGCTCTTCATCGACATGACTCCTCTTATCCTTCGATACCGAAGATTTTGAATTCTCAGAGTGACCTCTGGTTCTCGGTATGACTTCTTTGTTTCTCAGAACGACTCTCCTTGATTCACGGAACAACTTTTGGTTCTCGGTACGTCTCCTCCAATTTTTTACATGACTCCGCACTTCTGGCTACAAACTTCAGGTTCAGAAAGTCGACTCCGAACTTCTTGCTACAAACATAATTTTTTCAGCAAGTAGACTTCAAACATTTGACTTTGGAAGTTGACTCCGCACTTCTATTCAAGAAGTAGACTCCGCAAATTCTGTTCAGGATGTAGTCTCCGCAAATTCTGTTCCCCGTTGTGACTTCACCGGTTCTCGGAACAGCTCTTCCTGATTCTTGGAATGACTTCTCGTACCAACTTATTCATGCATTGTGAGTACAAAAATATACTCACAATTTAGAGTTAAAAAACAGCAAATCATCACCACAATTAATACCTTCACATCTCCTATCAGCTAGCTTTCGAGAATTTGCAATTTCCTGGTTCCGAACATCTCTATTTCCAGACTTCGAACTCCAGAATCTGAATTCATCGATCACCAGGTTCTGAATGTTCAATATACACGGTTCCGTATCTTCAAACTTCTAGCTTCTGAATTCTTAGAGATTCAATGTGTCTTTCCTTTATGAAAACTTCCTCAAGATCAACAAAAGACAATCCATGCAATCCATCTCTTCCTTCAGCATTTTCCTAACAGTTTACCGCTTTGGATATTGTTGTCAACCAAGATTTCATAAATCACCAAACCTAGAAACATCAAGAAATGGATTAATTTTCAATAATTCTAAGCCTAAGTGAGCTAACTCATTGTAGGAAACAAGAATCTTTTACAGAAAAACCATGTTGTCCAGAGGTAGTGAAAATGACATCTTCAACTTCATACATATTCAGCTTCATACATCCTGTAAACAACTTCAAGTTCTTTCCTACCACCACTCCAAAAAATGGTTAGAATAGTTCACATACACAAACAATGCTAAGTTCACAGCTTACCCACTACTCTCTCGTTGAACAATAGATTTATGATACAAACAACTTCTCCCCCCCTGAAAAAACAATCCAAAGGCAAGAAGATAGAGGGGACAAAACAACATACCTTAGCCTTGAATAGAAAGAGGGTGGACAATCATGTTCAACCTCAATCTTGAGAATGATTCATTCGGCAAGGGTTTCGTGAAAATATCAGCAACATGTTCAGAAGATGAAGCATATTCAAGATTCAGTTAATTATTTTCCACACACTCTTTGATGACATGATATTTGATGTCAATATGCTTCGATCGAGAATGTTGGACTGGGTTTTTGGTAAGATTAATTGTGCTTTGATTATCACAGCCCAAGAGCAAGGGCAACTTGAATTCAACTAACAAATCTTCAAACTGTGATTTCTTCTAGATAAGTTGAGTAGCAGCCATGGTGGCAGCAACATATTCAGCTTCAGCCGTAATAAGTGTCACAAAATTTTGCTTCTTCGAGTTCCAGCCATCAGAACTTTTTCCAATAAAGAACACTCCACCAGAGGTGGATCTTCTATCATCAACATTTCCTGCCCAATCGGCATCCGAATATCCAAACAAATCAATGTTATTTGACCAACTATACTTGATTACGAATTTTGTAGTGCCTTTTATGTATCTGATTATTCTTTTTCCAGCAATAAGATGTGATTCTTTAGGAGCTCTCTGGAATCTTTCACATAACGTAACATCAAACACAATATCTGGTCTTGACGTAGTCAGGTATAACAAACCTCCAATCAGCTTTGGATATTCTTTCTGATCAACTTATTTTCCTTCATCATCTTTGCTTAGCTTCATTCCCACTGAGATAGGAGTTGATACAAGTTTAGAGTTTTCCATGCCAAACTTCTTGAGAAGTTCCATAGCGTACTTTTCTTGGGAGAGAAAAATGAATTCTTCTTGTTTCAAAAATTGTAACCAAAGAAAGTATCTCATTTCACCCAACATGAAAATCTCAAAGATATTATTCATTTCTTCAACAAACCATTCATAGCTTCTTTCATCATTCCCAGCAAAGATAATGTCGTCAACATAGAAAATCACAATGAGAGAAAGATATTGTCTTTTCTTGATGTATATAATGCTGTCAACTCTTCCTTTCTTGAAGTTCATCTCCTTTAAGCAATTTTCCAGTTTGAAATACCATGCTCTTGGAGATTGATTTAGCCCATACAAGGCTTTCTTCAACTTGCACACATAACATTAATTATTCCCAACAACAATGCCACATGGTTGCTTAATATAAACTTCTTCTTTGAGATCACCATTAAGAAATTAGGATTTGTCATCCATTTGAAAGAATTTATAGCCTTGTAGTGTAGAAATAGAAAGAAATATTTGAATAGTTTCTAATCTGACTACCAGAGCAAAATTTTCTTCATTGTCAATTCCATCAATTTGAGAGTAGCCTTTGCAAACCAATCTTTCTTTATTTCTAATAACTTTACCTTCTTCATTCAAATTTTTTTGGAAGACCCATTTGGTGCCAATAATGTTCTTATTTTCAGGATTGGCTACGAGTTCCCATGTTTCATTTCTTTCAATCTGGTCCAATTCTTCATTCATGGCTTGAACACATTCCGGATGCTCAAAGGCTTCTTTAACATCATTTGGTTCCACCTTGGAATGAAAATAAGTATGTGATATAGAATTACTTTTTCTTCATGTTTGAACTATGTGACATTGATCACCAACAATATTCTGAGCTTGCACTTGTTTCATCAGCTTTGGATAAGTTTTTCATGTGCCTTCCTCATCACGTGATATGGCTGAATCTGATTCTTCATCTTGATTTGGATTACAAATCATTACATCCTTATCAGAATTGTTTGCTTCATCTTCCTCATCTTCCTTGTCTGTCTGGACATGCTTATCTTTCCCCAAATTTTCAATTACTATTACATCAACTACATCCACCATTCTTCATGATTCTTTGTTAATGCATCTATAACCTCTTCCTTTTGGAGCGTAACCAAGAAAAATTATGTCTTCTTCTTTCTGCTCAAATTTTCCACTACATCAACCTTTCTTATTTATGATACATGGGCTCCCAAAAACATTATCATGCTTTATACTTTGAGTAATTCCATAGAAAAGTTCATATGGATTCTAGTTTGATTGGGGCCTATAGAAACATTGATTTCGAATATAAACTGTTGTACTTGTAGCTTGCCTCTAAAAGTAATGTGTAAGGCCATGTTCAAGAAACATGGTTCTTCCCATTTCCACCAAGATTTTGTTCTTCCTTTCAGCAACCCCATTTTTTTGAGGTGTATATTGAGCACCATATTCATGCTAAATCCCATGATTCTAAAGATAGTCTTCAAATTCTTCACTTCTATACTCACCACTATTATCAGTTCTCAACTTCTTCACAGTGTACTCACATTCTTTCTCAGCTTTCCTTCTGAAGCTTTTAAACATTTTCTGGGTAGCTGACTTGTACTTCATAAACATAACACACGTAATGCAAGTAAAGTCACCAGTAAAGGTGATGAAGTACTTGTATTCATTTTTTGATTGTTTTCTCATCGGCTCACATATATCAGAATGTATTAGTTCAAGGGGTTGTTTTGAACAAATGTCAACCTTCTTATGCACAACACTTGTAATCTTTCATTTCTGATAGGTTGTGTAACACCAATCTCTTCTTCTTGGAAAATCTAGAATATCTCGAACACAATCCCTTTGAGATAACTTGCTCATATTTCTCTGACACATGTGTCAACGTCTTCTGTGCCACAACTTATTTTCTTCCACTAAGCTCATGTAACAAGTGTTTTGTGAATTTCCAACCTGAAATAGATTCCCTTTGGTTCGTTGGCCTCTTGCAACAATCTACCCATTTTCTTTCACTTTTCAAAATAGAACCATCTTTCTTGAAGATAAATTTGTTACCCTCATCACACAATTGTGATACACTTAAAAAGTTGTGCTTCAGCCCATCAACATACAGAGTTTTCTTAGACTTTAATTTTTCCTTCCCAATGATGCCTGATCCAACACCATTGATTTTTAATGATTCATCATTGCCAAATGTCACTGTGCCTTCTTTAAATTTCTTCATATTCTTTATAAAATTCATGTCTCCTATCATATGTGAAGAACATCCACTATCAAGTATCAATGGTCGTTCTTCCATTGTAACTTTTAGAGAAATTTCAACAACAATAGCCTTTTCTTCTTTCACTTATTTTTTCACGTTCGGCTTCTGAGAGTTAAGAAGTTTTTGTTGAGCGGGAAATAGCACAAGACATCCTTTTGAGAAGTGTCCGTGTTGTTCACACCTTTCACAAATAGTCTCCCGAGGTTGGAACCTATTTTCTGTGTTGACTTCATTCTTCTCAACATTCTTCAAGAAAACCACCTCACTCTTCATACTTTGAGGAGATTGACTCCCCCCCAATCTCTGCCTTTCATAACTTGTGGGGTGGTGGTAATAATGTTGATTGAACCAACAAATATTCACTATATGCCTGAATCCACCACAATACCAACAATACTAATAGAAGGAGTACCTTCCTCTAAAGCTTTTTCTCTGATACTTCTTTGTTTCTCTTTCTTCAGCCCCACCAACCATTATTTTGTTAGCATGATTGCTCTAATAGAATTCTTCCTTCTCTGATTTTTCTTTCTTTTCACTAGTGCTAGACATAGGTTTCCTTGAAACATCAAAGTTCCCAGAAATAATGGTCTTGACCACATAAGAAACTTTCTCAGCTTTCTTCTTTATAACAACTACATTATTCTTCTGTTGAATTTTCTAAAAATGTGCTTGTTGAGAGCTTTCACCAACATCACCAGTTGAGTATTGAAAACAAATGTTTTTTATTCAACTTATGAGAGCTTCTTTTGAACGAGTTGTAATTCTTACTCTTTTGCTTTCATCTTAACTCTCATGAGCTCATTGTGATTTTTCTCAACTTCAACAGATTTCTTCAAATTTTCAAGCTCTTTCTCATGTTATTATTTATAATTGGATTGATTGGATGCTGATAAATGTTCATCATCCAACCTTTTGTTAAGCTTCTCTAGCCTTCTAATGTTCCATAAACATTCCTTCAATTCTTCTTTCAGATGCATCTCAAGCTGAGTTACTTCTTCTTCTGAGCTACTGCTTCCGAAATCCTAATCATTCACTGTTGCAATGAAAGTGTTTTCCACACCATGCTCAACTGATTTTTCGGATTCAGAATAACTTTCTTCATCCTCATCATTTACGGAAAGAAAAAATTTTCTCTTGGATTTGAAGAACTTCTTTTCACTCCCTGACTTTCCTTTACCACCCTACTTCTTCCATAACATTCATGGATTTCTTTTTTCTTCATCACTGTCTTCTTCATTCTCCCTTAGAGGATAGTTAGCCGCAATGTGGAAAATGCCTCCACATTCAAAACACTTCAAGGGATGTTTTCCCTTGTATTTACCCATGCCTATTTAAACATTTTTTGAAAACACAGATAAAATATCGTTAAGATTTTTACATACCTCGCTTTCAGAGTCAGAGTCACCAACATCTTCTTCAATCAAGATCTTCGTAGACTTTTCCTTCTTCATGGATTTGAAAGATAATTCTCTGTCAATCTTTTCTTGGTATTCATAGCCTTTTCCCTTCTCATATCATAAGTAATGAGTGTACTATGAAAATCATCAAGAGATAGAGTCTCTGAGTCTCTGTCTTCTAATGAAGACACCATCGCATAAATTTTTTTAGGAAGAATCCACAAGATCATTTCCACCATATTAGAGTCTTTCGGCTCTTCACCAAGACATATGATGGTACTAACAATATCGTTTACCCTGGTGAAGAAATACCCTATATATTCATGTTCTCCCATCTTCAAGTCTTCATACTTCAATCTCCAGATTTGAATTTTTTCCTTCTTGAATTTTGTATTGCCTTTGTATATGTTTTTCAGTTTATCCCTTATAACTTTGTCTGTGACTACTCCTTTTACTCTCAAGAATTAAGTTTCAGAAAGTGAAGACAATATGGAATTCTTGTCTCTTCCATCATTCTCAGGAAACTTCTTGTCAACAGGTGTGAGTGGAACATTGTCTTCAATGGGGGGAAACCCAGCTGTTACAGCTTCAAGAACTTCATAACTAATAGACATGAGATATCGTAGAATTCTATACTTCTAGATGTGATATTTCTTCCCATCGAATACTGGAATAGCTTTATTGTTCACACAATTGAGATTCTCCATCAGAAAGGAAAACAAAGGCAACCTACCTCTGATACCACTTGTAAAGACCCAGTTGGATTAATGAACCACAGAGAGGGGGGGTGAATCAGGGGTACACTTTTTTCTTATTTTAATTTCCCTTAAAATGAGAACAACCTTTGTCTCCTGATATAGATATACTTCCCTGCTATGAAACAAACAAGAACACATCCAAAGGAACACAACATTTTACAAGGTTCACTATTCAATAAGAATAGCTATGTCCTTGGTATGGTTGGAAACAATACAACACCATACAATCCACTAAGAAAAAAAATCCTTGGATTACAATGAGTAGGATATACCCTTACAATCCTAAAGCACTTTGAAACAATCACTCCAGTGCATGTGCACCCTCTTTCCACAATAGGGAAATGTCTCTTTTCTTGTAACAATTTATGTTACCTGCACTTACTTTAAAATACACAAGTGTAAGCAAGTTCAGCACAACTCATCACTTCCTTACCCAGAGAAAAGACAAGGACTCCTTGGACTTTAGATATATCAATTACAGTCCGAACAACCCATTCCGAATCTCAACTCCGAAATCTTCACTTTGAAATATTCACTCTGAACATTCATCTTCACTCCAATTCTCCAATCCATGTCTTCCTCAGTCTGATAAACTCAATACGGTGACAGCCAGTACTGATTCACCATTCCTAATCTCCACTCCGAATTCTCCACTTCGAATTATCCACTCCTAATTCTTCTCCACTCCTAATTTTCTTCAATCCGAGAAACTCATTACGGTGTCACCCAGTATCAAATTATCGTTTCTATTGAAACCACAATGAAACTCAGTCGGCCAAGCTCTTCTTCCTCTCTCAAGATTATTAGAGCTTCTCTCTCTACATTTTCATCACTTTTCACTTTGCACTCTGATCTCCTTTTATAGGTGCTCCAATGTGTGCTTAGGCGGGAAACCAAAATATTTTCCCGCTCACTTAAATTCACCAAAATCTTAATTTCTTCTGAAATATCAGAGTTAATAAGACTTTGTCAATGCTTCTAGAATCTTCTAGAATTTTCTTCCACTTCTCTTGATTTAGAACTTTGGCCTTTTCCGAATCCAACTTTGTTACACTTGATTCTCGGTATCACTTTCTCGGATCCACTCTTCTGGCTTCTTGGCATCATATTCTCGGATTCAATATTCTTACTTCTAATAAAAACATTTCTAGGATTCACTTCATGATTATATGGTATCACAATCTTCAACTGTTGGTACGACTCTTCATCGGTTTCTCGGCATGACAAACCACTCCTTTGGCATGACTATTCTTTGACATAGACAAAACTCCACTTCTCTGTATGGCTCTTCTTCGGCATGACTCCTCCTCATCCATCAATTCCGAAGATTTTAGATTCTCAGATTGACCTCTGGTTCTCGGTATGACTACTTTGATTCTCGGAACAGATCTTCTTGATTCATGGAATGACTTTTGGTTCCCAGTATGTCTCCTCCAATTTTTGACATGAGTCCACACTTCTAGCTACGAACTTCAGGTTCGGCAAGTCAACTCTAATCTTCTCGCTACGAACATCAGGTTCAGGAAGTCAACTCCAAACTTCTCGCTACAAACTTTTTCTACATAAATCTGACTCTGAACATCTGACTCTGAAGGACAACTTCGCTCTTCTGTTCAGGAAGTAGACTCCCCAAATTCTGTTCAGGAAGTAGACTCCAAAAATTCTGTTCCTCATTGCGACTTCACCAGTTCTGAGAACAGCTCTTCCTGATGCTCAGAATGACTTCTCTTACCAAATTTTTCTTTAATCATGAGTACTTGAATATACTCAGAATTTAGAGTTACAAAACAGTAAAGCATCATCACAATTAATTCCTTCACATATCCTATTAGATAGCTTTGGATAATTTTCAATTTCCTGGTTCCGAACTTCTCAATTTCCAGACTCTGAACTCCAGACTCCGAATTCTTCGATCACCATGTTCTGAATGTTTATTATACTCTGTTATGAATCTTTATAATTCTAGCTTCGGAATTATTAGAGGTTCAATGTGTCTTTCCATTATGAAAACTTCTTTAGGATCAACAAAAGACAATCCATGCAAACCATCTCTTCCTTCATCATGGTCCTAAAAAAAGTCTTAGTTTATAATGATAGAATACATACATTATGATTTTATATTCAGTATATTCCATGACCCTATATCTTAATAAATAATGATACCGATATCTCAACATGTATTCCACCATTTCCAGATATAGATTAATTAATTATGCAGATATTCTCAATATGCTTATATACCAAAAGAAATACACAACCATATGCATATTAATTTCCATAATTCCTTCTAAAATGACTTATGATGCATCAAAATATAATATATACTCCTTCCAATTTTTTGGTATGGTATGTACTACCACATACCTCACTTCCCTTTTAGCTCCATGAAGGCTCTTTCGTAAGAATTCGACCTTATGAATGTTACCTACATCTTATTTAAGGTCACCATTAGTGATTTCAAACAAGATTTATCCTAGATATAATCTTTGTAATAACATTCAACCCCAATAAACAATGAATCTCAACGATGATATTTGATTTATCTAATGAAATCATGAACTCAAAATTTATATTGATTAAAAATACACAATATTTAGATCAGACATTTCGTATAAAGGTTACATAAAATATCTAAAATTAGAACTTTTATATATTAGAAAATATTTGATACTTAAATAGTGCACTGATTATTATCTCAAGAATGAGAGTATGATCCTACAGTGATTACAAGTATTCTAGAATGTTATCAACAAAGGTTACTATGAATAAATAAATACAAAGAGAGATGAGTTGATTAGTGATTTCCATAAATACAATTGATAAATTTTTTAATGTGACTATTATAGTAAGATACTCATGGAGACTATACTTAATCTTGAAAGTATTATGTGGAATATCATATGCTATTAATTATAACTCATGACAAAATGAGCCCATATTGATGATGGAGAACCACACATCTCCACTAAATAGATCTATAAAGTCATTTACACGTAGGTGAGGATAAAATTTCTTAACCATCACTTGTTTTATTCTGTAGTAATATACCAACAATAAAAATGATCAATCCAAGTTGTTGTAGAGAAAAACTGAGAATCCCATAGGGGACATTATTCAATGAATACACCCATTCCCATCAAAATTATCTTTCTATAAATTTATCTATTGTTTCTCGATTGTATCCACACTACAAGGTGGGATAAACCTAGACTTCACAACAAGATTAATCTTTATCTTAATCTCAAACTCATATATTGGTGGATGTAACACCCCAGGATTTTATTAAAAATATTATTTTTAATGTCTTGTGTTGTACGCTACACTAAAATTAGCTTGTGATATATGCAACACAGTATCTGCTTGTAGTATACGCAACACTATTCTTGGCTCGCGTTACACATAATTTCATGTTTGTTTTGTAGAAACTATTCTACGCAACATTATGTATAGATTTTTTTAATGTATAAATGAAATTAGTTTTGATTATACACAACACCAAACAGAGCTTTCACTACACACATCCCTGACTTGGCATGAATTACACACAATAAAGTCCTTCCTCGATAGTCTGTGTAGTACGCAATAAAGAGTTTCACTAAAAGAGATATTATTATAATATTATTATGAACTAGCCGTTATGAATAGTAATACCCAATTTTAGAAATTTTATAAAATTTATCTTGAAAAATGGACTTAATTTTTGTATTCGGAATATCGAAATTAGCTTAGGGTGAAATTTTGGTACTTTTCGGATAACTTTCATATTCTGATGAATAGTGAAAATTACTAAATTTTAATTAAAAACAACCTTTTTAATAGAAATAATTAATAGTGATTAATAATTAATTTGAGTGGTTTTAAAGTATAATTAGAATATATTTTTACCATTTAATATAATTTTGGTCATTTGATGTAATTTCACATTTAAACCAGACATAAACAAGTGTCAATCTATTGATAGTTATTATCTCCTAAAAACACGCTATTTGTTTTGACGACGGGAATTAATTTTTAAATTAATTAATGAAACTAATATGTTTTTAATTTGGTAAAATAGACATTATTTTTGAATTAATAATATCAAATATATCTTTAGGCCGAATTTTTTGTATTTTTCTGGAAACATTCATTTTTTTGATGAATAGTGAAACCACTAAGTGGTAGTTAAAAAACTGAATTTTTCATAATACATAATTTTACCGCTTTTGTGAGTGGAATTTATAAAATCCAAGAGACATGGTTAATATCAAGGACTAAAATGTGGTTCAATGATATGAAAATATTTTTTGGTGAATAGTAACTTTTTACTTTTATTTACCACGTTTAAAAGTAATAGGATAATTAAGGGTAAAAATGATATTATTATTAACCTAACACATGTCTTAATTCTATTGGATATGAGTAATTCGACCAAAAACAACCTCAGGAATAAAATATGACCATTTAGGCACACTTGGATTAGATTAGGACATTTAATAATAATTTATTTAAAGAAGGGTTAAAATAGTTAAAATCAAAGTTTAATAAGTAAATAATTTTTAATATAGGGTTATTCATAAGATGAATTAGACTATAAATATTCATTAGAAAGCTAAAATTATTTCCTACATAATAGTACTTTTTTTATAATTTTTAGACATTAAATACTTTAATTTCATTATGACACAAAGATGATGTAGTAATTATCGGTTTAATGAAATATTGACAGAATTGATGTTATAAATACCCAAATAATTGTAATTTGAGACTTTTTATGAATGAAACTAATTTTCTAGGTTAATATGACATGTTAGTATTGATTTAGTTAACTGTGTTAGAACTAATCATTCTGTTATGATTTTCAAAAAAATCACTTACCAAATACTGTCAAAATTGACATAAAATATTTTTTAAAACAAATATTATTTTATTAATTGTTATTTTATTCTTAAAAATCTAATGTTTTTCCAAATGACCTATATAAGGTTATATATATTAATAATAAACAACTTGGGGTTCGTTTGACTTGTTATAGTAAGTTTATTTACCTTATAGTGTAAGAAAACAAGAAGACAAGGTAAAAGTTAAATTATCTAACTTAAAGTTAAATCTAAATTAGAAGGTTAAAATAGAAACCTAAACATGTCTAAATTCTAATGGATTAGAGGATTTAGACCCATCCCCACCTTATCATCAAAATAACTCAATTTGGAGCTACTAAAAACCGAATATGACTTTATAATAAAATAATATTTTTAGTTATTCCAAAGGTGCCCCTCTCCTCCCTTATAAAAGGGCACCTCCTACCTCTCTTCCTCACACCACCTTGAGCCTTCACGCTCGGTCAACCCATGACAAATTATCTTCTACACTTCCCTAGAAACATCCTAGTGGTCCTTTTCTTCTTCAAAGACCAATTTTAGTGCCCTAATAGGAGGTATCAAAGCGGCGCTTCAAAGAAGAGGAGGTTTGGATACGTACGAAGCATATCAGACCTAAGGTAAGGGATAATGTTGCAATCTAAATTGTTTTCTATCCGAGATTGCTTATACATAAGTATTTACTAGAGTTATATTTATCATCCATGTCCATGTTTTATAAAAATGTTTTCATGTATGTTTAAAGTCCTTTTTACCCATTTTTGACTTTTACTACATGGTATGTATGGAATCATTATTTTATGAGGCACTTTTTCATTTTTGCGGCAAAAGTACGAGAAGAATGTTTTTTCAACATACACGGCATGAAAGTATTTTTACGATTTTATAAAGCCTTATTTTCATGAAGCTTCCTCCAAAATATTTCATGGCTATTTTCAACAAAATGTCTTTCTTTTAAAATTTCATGGCATTTTGTTAAACGAAAATGATTTTCAAGAAGAAAGGATATTTTTTCTGATGAATTAATTTTGAATATTTTATTAAACCATTTTCCATCTAAGATGACATTATCTCATATGTGTATGTTTCAAGATTAATGTCTCTATGATTTACAAGGTTTCACTTTTCTTTTTATGAAATGATATCCATTTCTTTTATATGGATTATGTGATGATGGGGTTATGTTTATGAAACCCATTTTATTCGTTGGGTTATTATGATTAATGTATGTTTATTTTTTGGAACAAGTAATAATGATTTCATTATGGGATGGGTGGGACCTATATCTCCCTCTAATGCATTGGGTAATGATTTATATCTCATGAGATAGACATGGCTGGAATGGTATGTTAATCCGGTTCAGTATTACAGGACTGGAACGAGAAGTGAACTCGATTCAGAAAGGGCCTTTTTCCACTAAGATGGTCTTGACAGCAATGACTTGGCTACTATGGAAATAATTACATGTTCTTAATAGATGCCACAATTATATGTTTTCTTCTCATTCTATTTTATCATGATTTATATTCCATTATGATATATGCATTATGTACTTTTATGTTTTATGTCGTTGCTCAAGATTTTGATGTTTAAACATTATGTTCTTGTTTTTAAGTTCAAATGTATATGGTATGTTTTATTTTATCCATGATTACCCTTACTGATCATTTGAGCTCACCCTTTTTATGTTTTATTTTCCCCCAGGATTAAAGGAAAGGTTTAGGGTAAGGAAACAAAAAGTGGAATATCTTTATGGGAGATGTTGAAGATCTTTTACGACGATTAGAAGATTACGTTCCAAGTTTCCAAAGACACTAAACTATTACGGTACTTGTGTGTCTGTTTTTGTTATGTATTAAGTATTCCACAAAACTAACGTAATTTTCATGTACGTCAAGCTTCGGGTCTCTACAGTTGGTGTCAGAGGAAAGGTTTAGTCACTCTTTGGAAACTAGGATGCGATAAATTTTGTGAGATCCCTAGAGATATTTCTATGGTATGTCTAGGGATGTCCCTAAGGTTAAGTGTAAGTATATGATATAGTCCTAGAATTATGGTAACGATCTTAGAATTAAACCTAAGCTGTTAGATATTGAAGGTAATCCCCCTTTATTATGTTGTTTTCCCAAGCATGATTTTTGCCTCTCACACTATTCCTTTTGGTTTTTAGACTATGGATAGAACCCGAAGGAACCGTGTTGATCAATGCAATGATTGTCCTCCTGAACATTCAAATGTTATGGGAGATGGAGTGAAAAATATTATTGCTATACTTACACAAGCTATGAATCATTATGGAATTCCAAATGAGCAGAGAAGAGAACAATATTCTATTGAGTCCTTCATGAGGCAACACCCACCTTCTTTCAGTGGGTCTTCTGATCCACATGTTGCTAAACAATGGATCAGTTCCACTGAAAAGATATTTTCAGTTCTTCAATGTTCTGCGCATGATAAAGTCATCTTAGCAGTATATCGTTTGGAAGGTGAAGCTGATCAAAGGTGGAATCTTATCAAGAATACGAGTCCAAGAGTGGAAATTGAGTCCATGGAATGGGACGAGTTCAAGAACTTATTTTCAATAAGTACTTCCCTAGTATTCTTCGAACAAATATGGAGAAGGATTTTCTTGAACTAAAAGGATTTCAAATCTATTGGTATATAGGAATCAAATTTTACCAGGCTTGCAAGGTATGTATCTGTCTTTATCATCCAACCTGTAAGTAAAGTTGATCGATTATTCAGTGGCTTAAAACCAAATCTTAGAAGGGCATTAGCTATAAAAGACTTCAGTAGCTATGAAGAAAATTTGTGTTGTGCTATCAAGGTAGAAATGGAAGTTGGTGTTACTTATCCATCTCATGGTTTTGACAAGAAATGAAAGATGGAGTTCAAGGTGAAATCTCAGAATAATGGTGAAAAGAAGATAAATGTTTCCTTATGCTCAAAGTGTGGAAAGAAGCATGGTGGAGATTGTCTTAAACGGACTAGAAAATGTTTTAAGTGTGGAAAAGAAGGTCATCAAGTATCTGAGTGTCGAAGTAATGTAAAAAGGGTTGCTAATGATGTGAGTAATGAAAATACTATAGAGAACGCACCACCAACACTTTAATGCTTCAAGTGAATGGAAATGGGGAATTATGCTAATAAATTCCCTAATCCAAGGGTTAGTGATGATCGACATGGGCAAAAAATTAAGGAAAAGGACAAAGGGAAGTCACATGCGATTATTATTGACGATGTTGAATATGACAACGATGTGGTGGAATTATTAAGTGTTTATGTAATGGGATTCCAAAAATAATGTTGTATATAGTATCTTAGAATATTGGAATATTTATGTATTGGTCTATTGTTGTTTTCAATAATTTTATGGTACCGGTAACAATAGAAAGTGATTGAGATATTTTTGGAAAAAGATGATATGTGCATAATGAAGGGGTAAAGAGAAAATGAAATGTTTGACAGTATTCATGAGCTCATGACTGATATAAGGAAATAGTTATATCATTGTTTGATTATATAGAATTTTGGGGTTTTGATATGTGGGAACAGTTAACTTTTGACAACACTCATGTTTTCACTAAGATTCAATGGGTATTCATTTTTCAAGAGAATACATGATTAAGGCCTTCGAATGTTTGGAGTGTGACCAACAAGACATATCTTATGATATGTGGGGATCAACGATGGTATTAACATGCTTGTTATATGAAATCTCTAGTAATCATTTTCACTATAATATTAGAGTGGACTGCAGTATTATGGATAAGCCTAAAGATTGGAATGGATTATATTGGACATAAGTTAGTATTGTTTAAGGATAGATGTTGTTTCGATATTATTGATGGGATGCTATAGTAATGTAGTTTTAGAAAAAGGACAACCTACAGGATGGGCGATAACCCATCGCGTCAGACAAGGCTATGGGAATCTAACCCACAACCGAAGTGCCACTAGCCATTATCGCCTACCACTAGCCTATAAGAAGTCCCAGTTTAGTAGAAACTAGTTTTATTATATTATGAAGTATGATATATGAAGTATAAGTCCATTTTAGGAACCATATATGATTAATATCACTATAGATAGACTTATGTATTTTTGATAACTTTTATAACCTTTTGTTTGAGATAGATGGAATGACCCATCATTCTATCACAAGATCTGCTAACACTTCACGAATGACAAATTCAAATTCATTTAATTATGAGATGAAGTGGAAATTGTCCAAAGAACATCCAACGGTGAGACTGTACCAAAATCACGAAAGTATTTCTTCTAATTCCAATTTCATCAAGTTTAGGGAAATGATTTTGAAAACAAAATTTTTTTTCCTAGTGCCCTTATATCTGATGAATTAGATGGTACCTTAGATCATCACAAATCTATGGCTTTGTGATTGATGGATTTTTCATAGCCATGTTCTCTACCATTCTCCATCAGAACATGATGGTCAGATTTCTCCTCCATATCCATATTTTCACCTATGTTCTCCTATGTGGAAACCCATTGATGAGTTATTTAGGAATCCATTATGTTTCTAAGATTCCTTTTATAAATGATGTTTTATTATTATTTTTTATGATGTGGGTTTCTATGAATAAAACTATTGTGTAATAAACCATTTATAACCCCGACGAATTTTGAGGGCGAAATTTATTTTAAGGCCGGGTAGAATGTAACACCCCGAGATTTATGAAAAATATTCTTTTTAATGTCTTCTGTTGTACGCTACAACAAAATTAGCTTGTGATATATGGAACACGGTATTTTCGTGCAGTATACGCAACACTATTCTTGGCTCGCGTTAAACACAATTTCAAGTTTGTTTTGTAGAAACTATTCTACTCAACATTATGTATAGATTTCATTTAATGTATAAATGAAATAACTATTGATTATATGCAACACCAAACAGAGTTTTCACTACACGCAGCCCTGACTTGGCTTGCATTACACACAATTAAAACCTTCCTCGATATCGTGTGTAGTACGCAATACCGAGTTTCACTAAACGAGATATTATTATAATATTATTATGAACTAACCATTATGAATAGTAATACCATCTTTTTGAAATTTAATAAATTTTATCTTTAAAAATGGACTTAATTTTTGGATTCATAATATCGAAATTAACTTATGGATAAATTTTGGTACTTTTTGGAAAACTTTTATATTCTGATGAATAGTGAAAATTACTAAATTTTAATTAAAAACAACCTTTTTAATCGAAATAATTAATAGTGATAAATAATAAATTTGAGTGGTTTTAAAGTATATTTAGAATAAATTTTTACCATTTAATACAATGTTGGTCATTGGATGCAATTTCACATTTAAACCAGACATAAACAAGTGTCAATCTTTTGATAGTTATTATCTCTTAAAAACACGCTATTTGTTTTGAAAACGAGAATTAATTTTTAAATTAATTAATGCAACTAATATGTTTTTAATTTGGTAAAATAGACATCATTTTTGAATTCATAATATCAAATATATATTAGGCCTAATTTTTTGTATTATTCTGGAAAATTTCATTTTTCTGATGAATAGTGAAACCACTAAGTGGAAGTTAAAAAACTGAATTTTTCATAAAACATAATTTTACCGCTTCTGAGAGTGGAATTTCAAAAATCTGAGAGACACCATTAATATCAAGGACTAAAATGTGGTTCAATGAGATGAAAATAATTTTTGGTGAATGGTGACTTTTTACTTTTATTTACCACGGTTAAAAGTAAATAGGATAATTAAGGCTAAAAATGATATTATTATTACCCTAACACATGTCCTAATTCTATTATATTAGAGTAATTCGACCCAAAACAACCATTGGAATACAATATGACCATTTAGGCCCACATGGATTAGATTAGGACATTTAATATTAATTTATTTAAAGAATGGTTAAAATAGTTAAAATCAAAGTTTAATAAGTAAATCTTGTTTAATATAGGGTTATACATAAGATAAATTCGACTATAAATATTCATTAAAAAGCTAAAAAACTTTACAACATAATGGTAATTTTTTTTTAATTTTTAGACAATAAATAATTTAATTTATTTATTACACAAAGATGATGCAGTAATTATCTTATTAATGAAATATTGACATAATTGATGTTATAAATACCCAAATAATGGTAATTTGAGACTTTTTATGAATTAAACTAATTTTTTTGGTTAATATGACATGTTATTATTGACATAGGTAACTTTTTTTAGAAATAATCATTCTGTTATGAATTTTACAAAAATCAATTACCAAATAGTGTCAAAATTGAGATAAAATAGTTTTTAAAATAAATATTATATTATTAATAGTTATTTTATTCCTAAAAATCTAAGGTTCGGACAAATGACTTAGAAAAGATTATATATATTAATAATAAATAGCTTGCGGTTTTTTTGGCTTGTTATAGTATGTTTATTAACCTTATAGTTTATGAAAACAAGAAGACACTGTAAAAGTTAAATTGTCTAACTTAAAGTAAAATCTAAATGATAAGGTTAAAATAGAATCCTAAACTTGTATAAATTCTATTGGATTAGAGTATTTCTACCCATCCCTACCTTAGATTAGAAATAACTCAATTTGGAGCTATTAAAAACCGATTATGACTTTATAATAAAATAATATTTTTAGTTATTCCAAAGGTACCCCTCTCCTCCCTTATAAAAGGGAACCTCCTCCCTCTCTTCCTCACACCACTTTAAGCCTTCGAGACCGGCCATCCCCTTCCAAATTCTCTTCACCACTTCCCTGGAAACATCTTAGAGGTCCTGGTCTTCTTCAAGGACCAATTTTAGTGCCCTAAGAGGAGGTCTCAAAGAGGTGCTTCAAAGAAGAGGAGGTTTGGATACATACGAAGCATATCAGACCTAAGGTAAGGGATAATGTTTCAATCTCAATTGTTTTCTATCCGAGATTTCTTATACATAAGTATTTACTAGGGTTATATTTATCATCCATATCCAAGTTTTATAAAAAAATCATGTATGTTTAAAGTCATTTTTTCCATTTTTTACATTTACTACATGGTATGTATGGAATCTTTCTTTTACGATGTACTTTTTCATTTTTCCGGAAAAAGTACAAGAAGAATGTTTTTTGAACTTTCAAGGCATGAAATTATTTTTACGGTTTTATAAAGCCTTATTTTTATGAAGCTTCCTCCAAAATATTTCATGACTATTTTCAACAAAATCACTTTCATTTAAAATTTCTTGGAATTTTGTGAAAAGAATATGATTTCCAAGAAGAAAGGATATTTTTCCTCAAGAATTCATTTCAAATATTTTATCAAAACCATTTTCCATCTAAGATGAAATTATCTCATATGTGTATGTTTCAAGTTTAATGTCTCTATTATTTACATGGTTTCACTTTTCTTATTATGAAATGATACCCATTTCTTTTATATGGATTATGTGATGATGGGATTATGTTTATGAAACCCAATTTATTTGTTTGGTTATTATGAATGATGTATGTTTATTTTGTGGCACAAGTAAGAATGATTTCATTATGAGATGGGTGGGACCTATATCTCCCTCCAATGCATTGGGTAAAGATTTATATCTCATGAGATAGACATGGCTGGAACGGTAAGTTAATCTGGTTCTGTATTACAAGACTGGAACGAGGAGTTAACTCAATTCAGAAAGGGACTTTGTCCACTAAGATGGTCTTGGAAACAATGCTTTGTCTACTATGGAAATAATTACATGTTCTTAATGGATGCCACAATTAAATGGTTTATTCCGATGCTATTTTATCATGATTTATTTTCCATTATGATCTATGCCTTATGTACTTCCATGTTTTATGTCATTGCTCAAGATTTTGATGTTCAAACATTATGTTCATGTTTTTAAGTTCAAATGTATATGGTATGTTTTATTTTATCCATGATTACCCTTACTGAGCATTTGACCTCACCCTTTTTATGTTTTATTTTCCCCATGATTAAAAGAAAGGTTTAGGGTAAGGAAACAAAAAGTGCAAGATCTTTATGGGAGATGTTAAAGATCTGTCACCATGATTAGAGGATTATGTTCCAAGTTTCCAAAGACACTAAACTATTACGGTCCTTGTGTGTTTGTTTTTGTTATGTATTAAGTATTCCACAAAAGTAATGTAATGTCCATGTGTGTCATGCTTCGGGTCTCTAAAGTGGAAATCCATAAAAATAATATTTAAAAACATCATAAACTAGTCTATGATAGGAATAAAGCTCACATAGTACATCAATTCATGTATAAGACAAATTATGTCTAACTGGATCATGATCCCACCATGTTTTTGGTGTATAAGACCTAGGTAGCTTGACCAAATGTCCTAGTTCGTGATGTGGGTAAAAAAATATCCAAAAATGTATATAAATTATTACTACTATTTTATTACCATCAATGTAAAATGAATGATGAGTAAATAAATCCATCCCAAATATAACATTAAATTTTACCATTCATAACAGAATGAAATAACATAGAATTAGAAACTAACTAATCCCGATGGATTGTTATAACCATATTTGGACACACCTAGGAATGTATATAAGGTCATATTAATGGACATCATCAAAAAATTAGTCCTCATAAAACACTTTATCAAAAACTAGAATGGTTGATATGGATGGGAAGAACATACCTATAACACATTGAATAGGTGAAATAGTATATTTTATAATAATCATAGCACATAATCTTTATTCGTACCCACCCTGAATGGATATAGTATACTCAATTTAATAGTGTTGTCCTGAAACCCGACCCAAAGCTGCCAATGTGATACTCCTCTTAGAAACATCACCCTAGTGGTGGTGTTGCACCCGTCCCTTGGAATAATATCCATATTTATATCCTAAGTGGCATGGGGATCCCCAATTATCCAACAATGACTATAATCATAGGCGTACTATTGAACACTATGTTTGTATATATTAGTTCTCACCATCAATACATGGTGCTATTCCAGTGATCCTCTACGATTTTTAATCTCCCATAGGATTGAAAATACTTCAGTTAGGCATCATAATAAAAAAAATATTCCCGAATGATAGTACACATTAAACATGAACATGGATCACCCTCTTGGAGGAATAAAAGAACCCATACCCTAATTACCCTTCTTGTATTCACCACGGAAATTCGCATTAATCATGCACATCCATCTACTCACTGAAAACGCCTAATTATTATACGGTAAATATGATGCAAGAATTATCTAACCTCTATATGGTTTTACTTTATTATAATAAACTTATTGAAAACATAGAAAAAGGATGTCATGTATACGATATTCATCTATGATGTAATGGAATTTATTATTATATCATCACAATGAATGAACTTGGATGTCTAATCTCTGACCAATATAAGAGAAATGCATAAATTGTTTTTTAAAATGGGTGGAATAATCTTTAATTGAAATTACCTATATAATTAATTTTTTAAATCCATGGATTGATCAGTCCTCAGAGTCTCTAAATTGAAATGATCAAAAAATAATGTTGATAAATTCTTATATGAGTGATCTATATACTGGTATTCCTAGAAAATATTTCCAAATCTAGATTCAATGTTCCTTAAATTATATAATATCTGTGATTTAACAAGCTATCATTAAGAATATAAATATAATTGAAGATGTTCCTTAGATACTTGAGTCGAAATGTGCTATCATGTTCTATAATTTCTTCCACACGGAGTGTTGGATAATATAGCCGAAAGGACCTTATCACGTAAGAAATGGTCATCCCAACCCTTGACACCCCATTGCCTATGGGATATAATAGTTAGAGAATATTCTACTGGTGCAAGTAATATATTAGAGTAATATTCATAATATGTGTACTTGGCTGTGATACCAATAGTTAATGATCACCCCTCCTTTATGATAATGAATGAGATATCACTATAGTAGAATATCTATACAATACCAATTTCCAAACATGGATACAAATTCTATAATAAGTCTATATGACATAGTATATGGTAAAAAATAATAGTAACATATAATTCTTTTATAATAACAAACCCCATAATATAAATTTCTGAAATATTTCTGCTCAATTATAGCACAACATGCAGACTATTAGGTTAGGTAAAATCTCTTGTAGGATTCTATAAGAATCATAATGAATCACAATTAATTACTTGTAATAATTTTCGGTATTTGAAAATATTATCTTGGATTTTATAAGGGATAACCTTCTATAAGTTAATGAAATTATATATTTAGTGATAGGTTTATGACATAATTTTTTTTTAAAAATATGTTATAATTATTTTTATAGTTTGATTATTTATTAACTGATTAAAAAAAATTTCATCTATCTTACCCAAATGTTTTCTTATATTTATAAGTAGATTTAATTTTATATTTGTATTAAAATAACTAACGTAATTTTTTAATAACATTGATGACAATAATATTATGTATTTTCTTTAAAAAACTACTATATTATATGTTTGTCATTCATTAGAACCACTCCAGAGCAACATTTTCTTCTCCCTTACTCTTTATTTTTATCTATTATATCATTATAACCCATTATACAAGCCCTTATCCATGAAACTATCATCATAATCACCATCACTATATCCATATCCTTCTTTATTACTTTCTCCATCACTATTACCTTCACAGTGTCATTCATTAGTATCTTAGGTTGTATATTCTCTATGATATTTATTTGTTGTTTGTATGTATTGTTCGGATTTTCCATTTCTCTAACGTATTTTTAATTTGATTAATATTGTTTTTGGTTTTTTTACATTAATGTTATTTTTATAAACTTATAATTGAAATATATTCTTGATTTTTAAATGTATCTATCATTAGTCTAATATCTAAGGTATTTTAATGTTGATTAATATATGTTTTCGGGTATAAGGGTTGATTAAATATTTATTACATTAATTGGTGTAATAAATAAAACTAATATATAAATTTAAGTATATCTTATGTATTTTATCTCAACAATTTGAATGAGTTTTTTGAATTCTTAGTGGACTATGGAATTTGAATATAGAGTTTCAATACTATATATTTAGATGATCATATTTATTCCAAGATCATATTATGATCTACTATGTATTATATCTTCTACAAAACCAAATCACAAATGTAAGAAATAATTCATTATAATATTGCCAATAAAGTGATTAATTTAGTTTAGAATATTTTTTTTAAAACCCATAATACTAAATAGGAATTATATCTGTTAAATCAATGAATTTATTTTAATATTTTATTTGAGGCTATTTGAAATTTCGTGAATACCACATAATATAAAAATTGAATCATCAAATTTTTTTTATTATTGTATTACATGACATGATTTTAAATATTTTAATTATTCTGATAAAATAAAATAAATATGATTGGATTGACATAAAAATATTACTTGCATTGAATATATTATTGGTTAGTCTAATGAGTATGTTTTTATAGTCACCCTACCTTGTAAATATTTGTTATATGTGTAATAATATTTTTAGATTCATAGTCATGTTTTGAAATATAATTTTTTCCTCACTATATCATATTTTCCATTTATATTATGTGATATCATTTTTCAATTCGAAAAAATATATAATAATAATAATAAGGAACTATTTTATTCTATTTATGATCGTCCTTAAAAAAACGAATTTTTTATCTGATAAATTTTTATGAATTTTTTCTGAATTAATGATAATTAAATATTTTCAAATTGATAATTTTTTATAAGATATGTTTTATTTATTTTATATTAAAAACTTTAAAATTTATTTTATTATTTATATGTATAATATTTAATTTTATATTAAATTAAAATAATTAATAACTTATTTTTAACTCATGATATAATTTAAAGATAGCAATAAATAAATGTTGGATTAATGCACTACGAAAAATTATTGAATATAAAGAACAAATTGATGCCTCACTGAAATTTTCTAAAAGGATTTTCAAAACAAGAACCCATTTTCTATCAATTCAAAAAAATTATAAATTTGAAACATTTGGAAATAAATGAAATCAAAGATCATATAATTTCTCATAGTTTTTCATTTATTTACAGTCCTTTGATTTTTCATTAGGAAATTTGGAGTAACTCAATATCTATTAATGATGATAATATTCAAGATGATATATCTAATAAAAATGAATAAATGAATAAAGGTATTGAATTTGTTCAAATTGAGAAATCATAGATAATTTATCCCATATATGGTGATATATGAAAACATTTAATCCATTTTTAGGAAATTAATGGCTCTATCAATGTTGTTAATAATGATTATCTTTAAGGATAAAGATGGTTGGAGTGATAGGGGTTCTATATAGTTTATACAAAAGTGGAAATAAATACTTCCGAAATAAAAATATCTTCCATATTCGCGTAATAAGGTGTATAAAATATTATTCTTATAAATAGATAGATTTTATGAAATCTTTTTTCCAATAAATTGAGGTTGTTTAACAGAATTCTATACACACACCACTATGTTTTAAATAACCGTAATATAACAAAAATTGTATCATTTTACCATGAACACTATATCCTAGCCATTAATAATGGTGGTACAAAAATGAATTTTTTTTCAAAACTTTTGTTATTATTTTTTGAAAAAGAAATATATTTATATATAAGAACATGGTTTTTATAAGGTTTTCATATACTTCGAAAAGACATTTCGTATAAAAAATGAGATTCATTTTTTGATCAAATAATTTTTTTTTCCGTTTTTGAAATATTTATTAAAAAATTGAAAACAAATTTATGAATTTACATGGAAAAATTTCAAAAGGGTTAATTTGAAAAAAATTATTGAAAAAAATAATTTTTTGAAGTATAGTGAAAATAACTATTTAAAAAAATCGTCTTTCAGTGGAATGAATTAAAAAAATTACATCATATTTAATAATTTATTAAACATATAATTGGTTGAATAATTTTAACATTGACCAAATTTATATCATTTGAATAAAATTCATGTTAATATTAGTTATAATTTTTTGTTTTCACTTTTGAAAGACTTTTCTTTGGATATCTATTTTTCATCATGTCTTGGTGTTTACTTTTAAATTTAATTATTACACATAAATGAATTAAATTTTGAAAAATAAATCCTATAATTGGAATATTATTAATTATTAATATATCGTATTATAAATATATATTTTTATCATACTGAATAGTAAAAATAGTAACAAATATTTATCATGGTTATGGTTAGAATGAGTTTAATGGGGGGTTTAAATTAGACAAATAAGGGTTTAAATAACCTAAAAACATAGAAAATTACTACTATTGATCCTTATATTGAAAAAATATAATTTAATTTTTGGTAGTGAGTTAATTTGGTGACTATTTAATTTGTAAAATATAGGTATATCTTTTATTAAAAAATTATAAATGTGTCCTCCCTTCGATTTATAATAGGAAACCACCTATCATATACACTTCAAACATAGAAATAGTTTTTTTCCATCCAATAAATACAAAAATAACGTCTTTAAATTCCACATAATGTCATATAGGACATATATTTATTTGTAAACCCTCATAAGAAGGACATTGGTTGAAGCATAAGAGGTACTCGGAAGAAAACATATAATTATTAAGTGTGTGTTTTTTTATTTAGTCTTCCACAATAATAAAATCTTATTAAACTATGATTATTTAAAAATATAAATATTTCCCATATATTTATATTCTATTATTCTAAAGTAATAACCATTATCCATCTAATTTTAATTCAATTGGGAAACCAAAATACTGAACCAGTGTACAATGAATTTCCCCACACAAACTGATGTAATTTGTTTTAAATCACATCTTATCATGAGTAAATATAATTATGGATTTATGTTATATATATATATATCATTTTAATATTTATGGAATAATTATAAATTATTAACAATATTTTCACATCTACCTTTCTACCTTTCTGCCCTTCATAAATTAATATAATCATTCATGAGTTTGTGTGGACTACTAACTCAACAATGTGAGGTGATAATATTTAAATTTCATTTTAAAATTATTGGAAACAAACATAGATTTTATTAGTATAATTTATATAAATCATTTAAATATTATTTTTTAATGGTGAATTTATATTTTTTCTTTCTTTGATTTCATCCATCGAAAAATGGAAATAATATTTAATTATTCATATGACCAACTGTCTCCATCAGTTATGTGATTCATTATTCCATTTCTATCATTTATGAATGACTATATATAAATACATAATTTTATATCTTGATTAAAATAATTCATTGGTTAAACAATAATCAATGTAAAATGTCCAAAACTAACATAATAAAAGTTACTTTAAAAAAAGTTATCAACATGAATAGTGATTTCAATAAATAATAGTTAATAAATGGGTGGAACATTGGTATAAGTAAATCCCATATGGGGTTATATATAATATTATGTTTCTAGAATAAATTTATAACACATATATATAATTATTCATAAGATTTTAATATTAAAAAATAATCTCAGGACTTGAAGAAAAATATTTTCTTCCCACAATTATTTTTTGAGGAACATGGTATTTCAAAAACTTGTTTATTTTTTTGGTCTATATTATACCCATTAATTTATATTATGATTATAAATATTAAATTAATTTTTATTTCTATATTCTTATAGGGTTATTTCCTTAAGGGGGCTTATAGTTGAAAAGCAACCAAAGAATGTTTTTAAGGGAAATCAACGTTATATCTGTCTTTGGGAAAAATAACCTCTATTTCACGTGATTATTTTTTAATTATTTTAAATAATGTATATAATATTATCCAATTTTTTTTTTGAATTATTTTTTACTAATTTTTAACCTTTTTAATTAAATTTTTAAATGTATTGTTTCATTTTTTGAAATGTGGTACCTTTGAAGCTGAAAATATAAATGATTTGTTATTTTAACATGTACAACATGATCTATATTTTCCACCATCATTAAATTTGAATTTTAAAGATTAAAATATAAGTTTAACTCTTCATTTTAAAAAGAATATATTTTATTTTATATTTGGGAATTATTTATAGTTTAAATAAGTTATTCCAAATTAGAAAGAATACATTTCACTAGAATAACTTAATGATATTTTTATGTAATTTATATTCGTCATCAAAAACAAATTCTAGTTCTACATATCTTTTAAAAGTGATATTATATAGTTGAATAATCCTTATTTTTTTCCTATATAGCTTATTATTAATATGTCATGATGTTTAGGGAACACATTTATATTTAGGGGTAATGTAATGAAGAAATATTGTAATATTTATAAAAATTGTTTTAACATAGATTTACGATTACAATGAATGTTTTTTGTCATTTATATTAATGTATTTTAATAATTTTAGGGTGTTTTCCATGAAATAACTTCAATTCATTGGGTAATTATGGATAAATCATGAGCTAAATAAGTTATGTTGGAATCTGATTTAATTTTCCAAATTATATGTGAGAAATTGGTTCCATGTCATTATGTGTATATGATGAAAAAAATTTATATCCATAAGGTAATTTTTTGACCTATTTTAATTTCCATAAGGTATTGTTTTGACTTGATCTCAGGTCAATTTTGTTATGTCTTTATCAGGTTTCATGTTCATTTGATAATATAGGGGTCTCATTTCATGTCCATAACACAATGGGTGAACTTATTTCTATTTATACATATTAACAATGTCATGAGATTACCTTTTGGAAAAATTCGTATAACTATTTTATAATCTAATTGATTATAGTAAATTTTTTCATTTATGATTCATGTCTTAGAAACACCGAAGAACTACATAATGACTTGGAGTTATGATCAATGTTATGCCTAGTATGGTTTCCAAAATTCATGACCACACTATTTTCATATAATATCCACGATATGTTAATGTTATTAATGATATCAATCCTACATTTCCTTATTGGTAATTCGAGCTCACCCTGTCTGGGGTTTCCTTTCTTAATATAATGAAGAAATTTATTATATACAGTGTTATCTTTTTGGGATATTTTAATAATTTTTGATGAAATAATAAAATTACATATATAGTATTCAAAGGAACTAATCATTTATAGTTCTCAAGAATGTATTTGTGATATTTATTGTATATTAATCTAAATATATGTAATATTCATGTATGAAAATTGTGGGTCATTATATTTTGCATCATAGTAGTGTTGGGTCAATTTTCAGATATTTGGGCAAGAAATATTTAGTGATAACCATATAGATAGGTCGTTATATAATAAAATATAAAAGAATTATCATTAGTTTATAATCAGTGGATTCTAATAAATTATATCCATGTATTTATATTACAAGTGGATGTGTCTTTGGTGTATTCTTACATAGGGTTAATAACATTGAAATGGGTGCATAGATAATTTCCTCGATTGTCACCAAGTGCACGATAATAGGCCTTGATTTATATCTAGTTTGACACTTTTAGGTGATATGTTTTGGAAATTTTGAATCTCATTATAAACCATCATGAATTATATGAATTGACGATGACCATGAATGACATAGGTTGTGCCTATGGATTACTAGAAAAAATTGCATTACCATAATTTAGACATCATATAAACTACTTTTCATGACTAAGTGGTTTCAATTTGTGATTATAATTTCTCACAATTTTCATTTGGTTTTAAAATAAAGGATGGAACTAGAATGCATCATGGTACTGTTGAATTTGTTATAAAATGAAATATAATCCCCTATAAAAAACATTATTTTCATTAGATGAAATGTAAATTGTTTTTTATGCTCAAACAGCTTTTTTAAGCTATGAATCATAATGAGAGTCCGACCAAAAAAGGTGTAAAATTGTACTTATGAGTCTTAAAAGATGAAAAATCAACATTATTTTAGAACTTTTTATATTTCATAAGTATCTAATTGATGGAGAAACCCCATTTAAATGATATTTCTTATCTTAAATTATTTTAACATGATACGGTGTCCCTAGTTATTTATCATAACAAAGTAAATGAAGATAAATGGAGGAACATTAATAAGAATATGAGACAGGTTGTGGAATTTTATTATATTGTATTGGATGAGTTAATGATGATATTTTTTAGTATGAAGATCCATTATATTCTACATACAAAGATAGAAAATGAATTTATTTTACTCTAGTTAATAAGGATAAACCCATTGGGACTTTTGAAGAAAATTTCAGAATATGTTAATGGTTTACATTTAGTTTAGTCAATAATGAAGAAAAAAAAAATTAATTGATTCTTTCATGTCTTAAAACAATGTCCCCAAATAGAATTATTTACTACTGTCTTTAGTAACAATTATGAAATCATTCAATGTGAAATCAATGTCATAAACAATTTTCAATTCCCACCATTCCATTTGTTTTGATATGTTACGAAGACCAATTATTATGAAAACATGAATAAATCACATGGAATCAAGAAATAACAGCCATATATATATTCCAGTAATTTTGGAATTAATATTAAGGTATTTTATTTAAGGGAATTATGAGGATATTAAATGTTTAAAAATGGGTCATAAACCCATAATTGTTGAATGTTAATAACATGAATGTATAATAAAATGGGAGAGAACAATATTCCAACCAATGAACCAACCATGATAAAACTCATTAAATGAAATGTATATGGGAATTATTAAATATATTTCCCGAATAAAAAGGTTCATTATGATAATATGTGCAAACATCCTATTAAGACCAAATGAAAATGGAAATCTCATGTAGTTAGGACTACCAATGTTTGTTAAGAGAATGATGTTATTAATGGTAGACATTCTATCAAATATAGAATAGTTAATGACATATTTGATTATAGATCTACCTAATATTTTTAAAAAAATTATTTTTAAACTGGTATTTTATTACCTACTAAATTATTATATATTTATATTTTGGTGAAATATTCTTTGGGTATGATGGTTGTATCTCAGGTCTATAGTTCCCCACTCATTAACTATTTTGGGAATGTTTTTCAATAAAATATTATTATTCAAAATTCTATTAAATTTATTAGTACTTTATGAATGTACTAGGTTTTATTATATGAAAATAATATCAATTCAGAGGGAAGGGAAGTCAAATATCATTTTCTATGTAATCCAATGTACGTTTATAGATGCATGGAAGGGTAAACAATTCTAGTGTAAATAACAACAATCTTGTGGTTATTAAAATCAACCTATGATGTCTACTTATCGTAGATGGCTGGGGAGAAAATAAACATCGATGATATGCCTATTGTTATGTATTTTTTTGAATTCAATCTTGAATATTTTCGTAGTAGTAAACCAAAATGTAAATTTTATTTTTTAAAATTAACTCATCCACAGTTCTACACCTATTTCAAAGTATTCCTAATGAATTTACCTAATTGAGTTTTAAGAATTGGAAAAAAAACTCTAAGAGAATTCTCAAAAGGGGTTTATTATTTTAAATGTTTTAGAAAGTGGAGAAACCATTTTTTTTAAGGATTAATATGGATCTATGTGAATCTATATTGATTACCCAATGATAAAAAAGATAACAATTAAGAAATATTATTCCCTACCCAATTTCAAACACTTGTGTAATCAACTAAACAAAGATAAATACTTTTGAAATATTATTCCCCATTATAGATATAAGTAATTGAGGTTTAAAAAGGTGTATATACCAAAGACAAAAATCTCTATACGGAATGGACATAATGAAAATATTGTTACTTCATTTGGTCTTACTAATTCCCATGACATCTTCCTATATTTTATTAATAGAGTATGTATAGATTACCACGATCAATTTATTGAAGTCATTATAGACCCATTCTTATATATTCATAGACCAAGGAAAAGTATAAATGTAAACTGAGGATTTTAATAAAGTTCCTCAGAACAGATAAAATATGTAAATTTTTTATAAATACATAATTTTATCTACAAAATGATTCCATTTTGGTTTAAATATTCTCAATGGTGGAGGGTTATATCAAGGGATCCATCAAAGACTGAAGATATTGATCATTGGACCAGAAAAACTATTGGGGCCGAGATCGAATTAATTCTTAATTTGGATTGATATTATCTATTAATTCCAGAGAATGTTTCATGAATGTCTAATCTAATCACCATGTAATACCAAAAGGGAGACATGTTCCTTTGGAATATTTGATTTGAATAATAATTAATGGAACTAAAGAGAAGGTATGTTATTGCACCCATGGTTAAATTACTTTATGATATAGAAAGGTTTTTAATGTATATTTATTCATCGATGATGTGATTATAGTTAATTGATATGTAGAATGATATGGTCACAGATCATTCATCTTGAAAAATGATAGTTCTCATGAAAAATCACCCGACACATTATTTTAATGCAGCTATCGTATTGTTTTCCTTAATTATATCATGGAATTATATTTATGGATAAATATGGGATACATATAATGATCACAAATGTTTAATGTATATATTTAGAAAGAATTATACGAATATGTTCTAGAGAAAATGATCAAAGCTGATTAAATAGTATGACTACTCAGTACCTTACAACCTTGGGAAGGAAAACAAGTTGGCTGATGATTTAATTAAAAATGACCACTCTTTCATTTTCGTGATGAGGATAACAAAAGATCAAATATTTATGCATTTTCCTGGGATGTATCTCAAAATATTATAGGAAAGGGAGAAATATCATCATTCATAAATGAGTGTTCAACCATCTATATGATGGAAGACTAAAGAAGAACCTATGGAATATTTCTAGATTTATATTTATGTGAGAAATATTATTGATTATAACCATGTTTGTTATGGGATGATAACTTTTAGTAACCATGTATGTGTTCTATCCATACAATATACGAATAATAAGCTATTAGAGGAAGATAAATTTTTATCATTCTGTATTTAGACAATAATTAAAAAGACACACACATATATATATATATATGTGTGTGTGAAAGTTTAATTATTGTGGGAAGGTTTGAAGAGGTCTTATGCAGATTTAGTATCTCAATTCATGGTATGTATGACAATTAAGGTTGAGAGAATAATGTGTAATGGCATGTTGAAACAATTACCTTTACAAAATTGTAAATGGGAAAACATCACCATGAATTTTTTCACCAGACTCTATAAAGAATCTAAATACCATAATTCTATATGGGTTTTATTCGATATACTAATGAAGTATATATTCCATATATTTATAAAATAAAATTTATATATGTACTTGTTTTCAAGGAAATACATTATGGATGTGGTAATGTTTCATGGAGTTAAATATTATATTTTAACTAATTAGGATCCATGGGTTACTTTGAGGTTGTTGTAAATTATTCAAAAATCCCTAGATATAGAGTTGAGTTTCATCACTAAATATCATACTTATATATATTCCAAGAATTATATGTGTATAAAACCCTACAATATATACCAAGATCATATTCTTCAGATTCTGAAGGTGGTTGGAATCTTCACCTACTATGCATAAATTTTCTAACAACAATTTATTTCACTATATCATTTACATATAACTTTATGAAGCCATAATTTATAATAATTATAGAAATTTTTTTTGGGAGATTGTTTGAGAGAGGAATATATTGGGACCTGATATGGGTGATGAAATGATTGAAGAAATTATATCTATTCAACGGATCATCAAAGCCACATTAAGGTGACTGAAATGTTATTATGAAAATCGTCTATGTGATCAATAAATTGAAGTTGGTGTGAATGTTTTCTTATGAATTTATACATCTTATAAAGTTATGAATTTTTATAAAAATGTTAATTTAATCCATAGTAATATTTTCCCTTTATAGAATTTTGATCATGTAAGGATTGAGCTTATTGATTGGTGCTTCAAATGAGTCCCTATATAGTTCATGATGTGTTCATTATATTAATATACAAGAGGTACAAACATGAACCTTCACATGTTTTGAACTAAGAGGTCATACCAATAGAGTATCATATTTCGTATGAGTTACAACTATTGGAGATTATTTATCATATAGAAAAAATTCTATGGTATAAGAACACTCACTTTCTCAAATCATTGTTATGGAACAGTCATTTCAGTGAAGCTATAATGGGAACCTAAGGATATGAAGAGGCCTAAGTATACTAATTAGATTATATAAGGGTTAAAGTCTTTATGCATTAAATTCAATTTAAGTGGGTTAGATTATAACCGCCCTATATTTAATTAAATATTTGTTTTCTCTAAATTTAAATTCTTTTCCAAAATGTGTAACACATAACACCATGTTTCAATGAACTATAATATACTATTAATGTTATAATTTAGGCATGAAAATTATAAACAATAAATTAAGCATGTTTTTATGATTAGGAGTAAACAAATTTTGAAAATTAATTATAATTGTTTTTAAGAAATGTTTTTCGTAATTATGTAATTAATTTTTGGTAATGTCTATATATACATCAAAAATAGATTTTCTCTAAACAAATATATTCATTTATTTTTTTGAAAAAATGAAATTAATTTTTATAAACAACATGACAATACTATCTAATGGTGAATGTTTATATTTTTCTGAAAATATTAATTTTTCAATGAATAATGAAAAATATTGATTTTTATAAAAACCCACCATTAAGATTAAAATATTAAAAATTTTATATATTGATAAAAAGTGGTTTCAAAATAAAATTATATCAATAATATTATCATTAACACAATTTTGGTAATTTGGAACAACATTAATTTTAATTATGATAAAAACTATTTATACATTTGAAATACTTTTCAATTGAAACTCAATTTTTATTCAAGTACCCGGGGTTAGATTTTTTTTAAATTCTACCATTTATATTAATTTTAAAAAGAAAAATGGATCATATATTTTTAACCATAATAATTAATATTTGATAATGTTTTTTAATTAATATTTTCTATAATGAGTGGTAAAAACAATAAGTATTAATTATAGTGGTTAATGTTAAAACTGGTTTAATGGGTGGTTAAACTAATAAGATAAGTGTTAAAATAATGAAAAAAATTCCAATTCTAATTTTTTACCATATTTTAATATTATATCATCATTTATTGGATAATATGTTATTATGAATCAATTTTTGATTTTTAAAATGTTGGCATATCATTTTATTATTAAAAGTTCAATGTGATTATTTTTGCCAATTTTAAAACGTAACAACTCTAATATCTTCAACACACAAACAATGCCTTCTGGTCTATCAATGTCCTGGATAAATCTATTTCTAAATCCCACCACAAATACTTGTGGCCTTTTATGTTGTAGTAAACCATCATAATAATGTCTTTTTTCTATTCCTAGTGTGGGTTTCTGAAGAATAATTATCATTTTTAAATGAGTAGTTTGTTTTATATTTTATCCATATACATAATATTTTCATTAAATATTAGTATATAATAAAATTAGTTCCTCCATTTAGATATATTTTATTATATAGATGTAATAAAATTTATCTACTTAATCTTCCATCAAATGGGAAACGAAACTATTGATTTTCATTTTGAAGAATACAAACTCACTAACCGATGTAATTGTTTACCCTAACTACCTCTAAAGAGTTCATATAATGATTTATTTTATTTATATTATTTATACTATATATGAAATATTTATCATTATATTTTCATAATACCAATTTTATATTCATACCATCTATTACATTGGAAAATGACATAGTAACATGCATTTACGTGTTCACTACCACCACTACAAAGCGATGTGATACATTTTTATTTATATTTTGATATGAATGGTAATAAATAAATAAATAATGAATTTACATAAGATATATATTATATAAATACGATTCTATAAAGGTTATTTGAAAATAAACTTCCTTTCCATCCATCCTTCAAAAAGTGGACACAACATTTATGCATATATACAACCTACCAACTCCTTCAGATGTGAAATTGATAATAAATATATAATTTTCTATGAAATATAAATATATATATATGTTACAATACTATTATTAAAATTATAGAAATCATGTAAAAATAATCAATGTATAAGGAGAAAAACTACCTAAACCGAACATAAATATAAAATGAAGCAATTATCCCATGGAGGAGTGATTCCAATAAGGAATTTTTAATGTATGGGAGGTGAAAGGTTATAAGTTAGAAATATAGGTTATGATATATATATGTATAGTATGATAATATATGTATCATAAATATATATTTATTTTTATATGAGGCTATAACATATAAGAATAAATTCGAGACTTGTTAGAATAGAATTTTGTCTCACTATTATTTTGGGGAGACCATGCCATATTCACCACGTGTTTTTCTGTGGTTAATATAATTCCCCTGATTTTATTTTATGATTATTATAATGAATGTTATTTTAACTTTTATACCCATATAAATATAATTATTTTGTGGTTCTTATGATTCAATTTATAGTATTGAGTTAAAGGGTTTTATGTTACAGTCTCATTTTTAACAGAATTGTATATAATTATTCCTCTAATATTAATATCATAGGACCTTCTCTCAATAAAAAAAATTCTTTATATTTGGTTATTTCTAAAGAATGTAGGTTTTAATTTAATTTCCTTCTATTTATGATCTATTGAGGAAAAAATAATTAATAAGTAAAATAAACAATATCTGTCTCCTCGATCGAAAATCCTACCCCTTCCATGACAATGATTTCTAAAAAAGGATTCAATGAATTTTATTCCTATTATCCTAATATTTCATAAATTAATATTAACACATGTGTTAATTTTTAATAAAAATAATAAAAATCATTATTATTGTTTTTGTATGAAATAAAAAAAGTTTCAATATTTACCAAAAAATGTGAAACAATTCTATAAATTAATCTTGTACATCAAGAAATATATTTTATTACATCATAATAATTGTTCAAAAGAATACCATAAATTTTTTAAGGGTTATTTTGAAATGAATTATTTTATTTTTATCAGTGAATGATTAATTTTTTATTAATGTGATTTCAAAATGGAAAGGATACTTCCTCAAGTGTTTTTTAATTATCTATTTATTGAATTTATATTCGTCAAAGGGAAAACCATTTGGTTTTGTTTATGTTTCACAGGGGATATAATCCAATGACTAAATCCTTATTAATTATTTAGATGGTTTTATATTATTATGATGATAAGTATATGAAACCTATTTATCTTAAACACATTAAACTATGATTACATGTTAATATATTTATGAAACTATATATTATTATTTTGGATATGATTATAATATCTTTCTAGAATTTATATGAATGGATTATGATTATATAATTGTTGGGCTCAATAAATCGCTCTAATAATGTTTTTTAAATTTGGATAAATCTTATGTTAATTATGTTATTCATGATCCATATTTCATTTTTTAAAGGTCACATTTAGACCTAGATCATGTGCATAAGGTTCTATGTGGACCTTTTTTAATGACCATAAGATTATGTGTGGACCTAGTTACTTTTCTATAAGGTTATGTGTGGAACTAATTTCATTTACATATGGTTATTGGTGGACTTGGTTTCTAGTCTAAAAGTTTATTCTAGGGTCTTATTTCCTTCCCATGACATAATGAGTGATCTTATTTCAATTTATACACGTGCACAATGTTATAAGGATACATTTTCCACAATTCAATTTCTATATAATGATATAATGTCTTATGTTCATTGATTCCTTTTATAATTATTTTATTATGACCTACAAAGAATTATTACATGACTAAGGATAAAATATATGTAATGAATTGAATTTTTATCAAATGTTAGGCTTCAAATATCATACCTTTATATTCCTATTATTTTTAATTTATTAATTTGTATCCCATTATTTCACTAATTGATAATCATAGATCATGATTATTTTATTTTAGTTCCCCACATAATGAATAATGATTTCAATATTCGTATGAAATTTATTGGAAACATTGAATGTCATTCAATAAATAAGATGATTGTGTATATTGTCTAAAAATACACTAAAACTTTAAAGTCCACAAGTGTTCACTTTTCAAATGTATTGAATATTTATTTAAAAATATGTAGTATTTTTTATGAAAATCAAGCATAATTTTTATTACAAATAGATTTGGTTTACAATAAGATTCAATATGTCTTGAGTAATTATATTGTGTATAGAATGAAATATAAAGGTTTATAAGAGTATACTAAATGACAATAATCATTTTATAAGTTGAAAGAAAAATGATTGGTTGATTTATAAGTTACGAAGGATAATTCTAAGGAAAAATATAATCATTATATATTTCCTAATTGAAAATATATATTTGGAAATTAAAATTAATTAAAATGGTAAAAATTGAATATAGATTAGATGATATCAAATTCCAAAATACATCATTCTCCTGATTCTCTATAGTAAATGTAAATTGATCAGTAGTTTTGTACAATCATAAATGAATTTATAGGTAACATAATGTTACTATATAAAGATAGAATTAATCATGATCTAACCCTTGGTATGATAAATAATTAATATCTTATTCAACTAGTAATTTAAAAATTATTTCCTAATTTCTCTGAGGAAAAAATATATCATGTAAATTTTATTTATTTCTATAAAAATTAATTCAGTAAACGGTATTGATGTTTTATACTAACCATTATATGATGATTTAAAATATTAATTAAAGGAAGGTATAATAGTTTGTGATTCAGATGTAATAGATCACTTTCAATTTCATGAAATAACGTTGTTTTATATTGTTGAATCCCAGTATTTAGAAATTTTTTTGGATTTGGTGTCATGGTTTCTAAATCATGTGAAATTTATGATTATTAAACTCTATATTATAAACTACAAAATGAGGGAAAAATATACATGTGTATAAAAAGTATTAAGTAATGAAAAATTATTATTGATGATTAAAGAATGAATTTAATGGGTCATAATTACTAAATAGTCATCTATAACAATTGACTATATAGATTAGTATTTTAAAATTGTGAAAAACATTGTTGTCAATTTCATAAAGATAAAAAAATAGGTAATTATTGAAATTGTTGGAAGAAATGATAATGATTCTTTGACCTTCCATACTATAGGAATCATGAAGTCAGTCATAATATTTATATAATGATTATATAGTAGAACATCTATGACATTTTGATGGGAATATTTTTAGATATTAATTTAAATGATAAATATATGTTGAATGAAAGATTAGACTTACTCTTAGTGAGAATAATATTGGAGTTAGATCCTACACCTACCGTAATATGAATATACATACCTCTATCTCATCACACATTATCCAAGAGGGAGAAAATTTTTCTTCTTCTAATTCTTTGTGGTATCACAATATTGAAAGAATATTATTTATCTATAAATTATATTTTTCACAAAAATATTTGATGTTTGTAGACATTAACTTTAGTTATTTTTATGTAATGATGTAGAAACTCTTATTAGTTTCATTTCATGGAATATGACCCCATCCAAATCAGAAAGGCTATTATAACAGAGTTTTTTTTAATTTAATTTTCAACAATGTGATTCATATGAATTTATTAAATTTTTTGGAGAATGATTCCTTTTTATAAATTATCAAGAAGGAAATTATATTCTTCATTTCTATTTTTGATAAAATGGTGCACTTAATGGTTCTTTTTGGGGTGGAAAATAGTGTTTTTTACAGACATATATCAACGTTGTAAGTATCACTTTTAAAGGAACATAATGTAATTTAAGAGATACATTATGAAACAATACAAACATGATGCCTCAATTTTTGAAAGTATATTTTTGGTATGAATGTAGTTATTTTTAGAAACAACTTATCTATGGGGGATCACAATGGTTTTCCAATATCATGCAATGAAAGGCAATTTTTTTTGGAGGAAGGATATCTTTGGAATGAATATAAAATCATAGGTAAGAGAAAAAAATAAAACACGTACATTTAGATATATTTAATAAAATTGATTTTGTATTACCATATATATCATTTCTTATGAATTTATTAAAACAATGTAATCAAAAGAATAAATATTGGTTGATGTTTAAAAATTATAATAAAGCCAGTTGACTATTTTTAAAGAGACTAAAAATGGTAAAAGAGATGCATTAGAAACATAGATATCGTTTGTAGGAATCCCATGATACAAATATGATAACTTGGTTAAGGTATGATATTAGTGTTGATAAACTTCATAACAAAGATTTGGGAAACATAAGTGAATATCAAAATTGTAGTTTGTTAGTGTTCATTGAAGAAATTAAATTTTTTGGATAAAAAAATCTTAGTCTCTTCATTATGTTTATATTACATTATTATTGAATAAATACAAGAGATTGATTAAATTGAATGGTATTTTATAGTGTTTAACTACAAGTTGAACATCAGTAACACAAGTTCTAGACATGATGAATTAGACTTGACCCCGGCCAATTAGAAAATATTTGAATACACAATTTAACCTTTTATCATAAAAAAAAATAAAAAATGATTAAATATTCACGATCCTTAAAACATGCATTGGCCTTTATAGTGGAAAATATTTTATATTTGGGAAACATGATTATTAATCTAGTATTGGTTAGATACCTACTTTTATAGTTGGATTAACACATTTTATTAATGACGACATTGTAGACAAGGTTTATCCCATGTTAACCTATCATGAGGAATGAATACGGGAAAAAAGTTGATTAGTAATTTCATAATTTACTAGTAATATATATTTATTTTGTTATTAATTTTTTTAATCTTTTATAAAGTTGAAGATAAAATTATTTTAATTTTTTTAACTTGAAACAAAATTTTAAGAAATATTATAATAATTTTTTTTCGATTACATCATTATTTTTTACATCATTTTTTAATTATTTATCTTTATATGTAAATATCATATTTTTATAATTTTTTAATTAAGATTTATGTTGTTTAATATTTTATTAAATTACAAAAATATATTCAGTTTTTATTAACATAGTCAAATACTACTAAGTAAGATAAGATTTTTTAGTATTCTTTTTGAAATTTTATTTAACAACTCTATTAAATAAGATAAATAGTAATTTGGTGTGTTCTTTTTTTGTTTTAATCGTTTTAAATTTATTAAAAAAATGGTAAAGATAAAGTTCGATTTTAATAATATCATACATATCTTTTTTCCATCAACAAAATTATCTCTCAAAAATGTTATTATAATTTTAGTTAATTGATATAATAAATTGGAATATAATTTAGTTTAACTTATTAAACTATATATTAGATCATTTTTTTTATTTTTTAATTAATTTTATATGTTATTGTAATTTTTTTATATTTATTCACTTTTATTATTGTTATTATTATTTTATATTTTCCTTTCAAATAGATGATTCCCTTTGAGCATTTGCGTTGGCACATACTTATACATCTAATATAGAACTCCCCATCCATATACATTGGATTCATCCTCTTCCATTGGGAATGAAAATTAATATAGGGAGGTTAAATGTGGGAAGATATGTCTAACAGAAATATTAATTTCTAGTATCAAATTCTTGAGGATATATGTTGATTTTTTTGTTATTTTAGCCCAAAAGTATAAATTAATACATGTAGATAGATGGTTTTATAGTCTCCTCAGATGAAAAATGATAAATCGTACACTAGATAATTGAGTGTAAAATTTTAATCTTTTAATACTTAAAGGATGATGGATATTAAATCCACTGACACATCCAATTTCAATTTAATGGTAAGAAAAATTAAAATTCCCTGGGATATATTGATATTTTTCAAATGAAGATACATGAAAACATCTTCTGAAAGGTATATGAATATATTCTTTTCTATTATGTGCAGTGTCACCAATTGTATGTTTTTATTATTATTAATGATTATACTAATGATTATATTTATCTTTAATTTAATATATGTTATGAAATCTCATCAACATATCCAATACAAAAATATATCACCATATATTTTTCCACATGGAGTGTATACATTGTTTAAATAATAAATGGTTACTGAAAATTTTGAAAAACATTAACGTTAGTATTTAGGATTCATTGAGGTTGACCCTCCTTCCCTATTATAGACATGAAAAATAGAAGAGGGGTCGAATGATTATAATGGGGAATATATATTAATGAAGAGTCTAGGGTTATAATTTAGAATATTTTAGAGTGATATTTATGATATTTAAGCTATTTTAACTCATTCTATATTTTCATTCACTTCTAAATTTTCAATTTTTTCTACCCAAAAATCCATTGATGATTGTAGAACATAAGGGACATACATACCTAATGGTTGTTAATATATTTTAGCTACGTTAGTGGGAAATCCTAAACATTAGGTGACTTATGATCGTAAGGGGTGGTTGTATCGGTAAAAAATGTGTAAGGTCATTCTATAGATTCATTAAAGGATGATTATATAAATAGAAGCATTCATATTTGATAATATAATGCTCATGATATGGGTAAGACAATGGAGGATAGTCTTAGATCTTCATTATAGTCGATGTTTGAAAGAACGATATGATATCCCCCACCTCCACCTATGCATGCATATTTAACATTGACACATCCTTATATATACATTATTATTTATTGAGGGTTATATGTTGATGATACCATGGATCATATTGTTTTATATGGTATTATATATCATATTTTTAATATTATTTATCATCAGAATATTCATAATGACTATCTTAGGATCATGGTGTGGAATATAATAGATAGATCAATATGATTACCATTTCTTATAGATGTGTTCACTATTGATTGAAAAAAGTTTAGGTAATTTATTAATTTTTTATCTAGAAAGTCCAATAAATAACCCATAGTGGATATATAGATTGTATAATTTTATTTATATTAGTGTTAAACTTTTTTTTATGATTTTAAAATTTATATATTTTGCTATATTTTTTATAGGAATACATTAAACATAATGGAATTCAATATATAAAATAATAAGTACATATAGATATAACATCAGATACAACCTATTCTAATGTTGATAAATTATCAAGATATATATATCATTGTTGTTGGAATTTTATGTCCTTCCAATTTATTTTATCATTTATAAGAGTGAAAATAGCTATTATGATTTTAAATAGATTTATCATTGATATTGTAAATGTATTTTTTTGGAATCTATATGATTCAATCATTTCAATTTAAGTAAATAATCATAATTATTTATGTTATTTTATTAAAAGGAAACTTTTACTTATGTATGTTTTTATTATATATATTAATATAAATTTTATTCCATATGATATGATATTTGTAAATATATTTCATTACCATCTATTAATATCTACAATAATGATAACCATGAAGGATTGATAATGAATAATATAAATTTATAAAATATTATAATGTACGAAAAATCATTTTTGGTATATTGCTTATCTTAAATAGAGTTAGTCTTATATTTCATAATTTTTAATTTCTCTTACGGAAATGAAAAATTACAATATTTATTATATATTATAGTGGCTATTTTATATTGTTTTATTTTTTTCAAAAGATATGAAAAATTAATGGTTATGATCTATGTATGGGGAATTTTGATAAACATTTCACAATTTTTTTGAAACATACATATGATTATTTGAAAACATGTATATTATTATGTGTGATAATTCTATTTTATACAATTAATATTCTAAAAAGGAAATGAAATAAATAAGTGATAAAATAGAAAATAGGAAAACAAAGATCAAAAGTTTGTTTGAAAAGGTGAATCCTCTTTTATAATTACTATATTTTTTAGTGTAATTAATAAAAATGTAAATTTGGAAGGATTTTTTTTAAAAGAAAATTTCATTATTAACAAGAATTAATGGAATGTTGTTAATATGTTATGATATTTTAATAATAAAAAAATTCAATCATGTGTGTTATAAAATTATATAGGGGGTAAATGTAGCATAACCTTTACATTAATATATTCTATAATTACATTTATAATACATGTCAAATGATTTAATTTTAATTTTTAACTTTTTGATGACTATCATACTTATTCTTAATATGATCTAATTTATTTAAAAGGATTATGGTGGCATTATTTATGTAGTTTAACTTGGTTTTTGTCAATATATAATAAATATGTTAATTTTTAAATTTCATATTATAGTGTTGAAATCATTTGAATTTCCGATGTATTTTTTTGGTTCCATTTGTACATATAATTTTTTGATTTGATTGTATTTTTATTAGGATAATAAATTCTATATGAGTTTTAATTTTCATAAAAAAATCACTATTTACATTAGTTTATTTATAAATAGAATGAATTATTGAATGAATTAGATAAACGATATCAGTTATACAATAACGAACATGAAAATATCGACGTATTCATGAGATTAATGCAGATTTCTATAATGATTTTTAAAAATAGCTATTAATTTAACATTTTATTATTGTTAAATAATAACATATGTGAAATTAATTTTTTAAAAGGCTCTTATAATAATGGTCCATGATAAAAAATGTAATAAAAATTCATGGAAAACTATATTTTTCAAGAGTGTTTTCATCATAAGTAGGATAACAATCATATGTACATATTAGAATTTTATGAGAGTCCTATGTATGAAAAATGATGAATGAATGTAATCTCTCTTTATATCCTAGGTAAATTTATAAATGATAAAACTTAAATAAAATGTAATAATTTAGAAAATAAAAACTGGGATACTTGAAATGAAATAACATCATATCCATCTCTCGTAACCTATCATTATATCATACAAGGGTGAGATGCACTAATGAATAATGTCTATAATTTTTTTTAAAATATATTATATCTTATATAAAATAACATAATTATTTATATAAATAATCATGTATATGAACCTAACTTATAACATCTCTTGTCAAGGTCACATCCACCATGAAAAAAAGAGATACATAACTAATGTGAACCTCTTTTTACACTAGAGGATACTAACTTGTGGTAAGGGTCACATATGGAGAGCGGTGAAACTAAATTTTCAATCATAGAAAACAATAAAACTATTGTATAAACATAAAAAAATTTAAAATATAGAAACAATATATGAAGATATATTACAACTAAATTTTAGGAAATAGTAAATATCAACATCATTTTTTAACATTATGTGCCATTTTACAATTCATAAAAGTCATACAAACATATTTAGCATCCTATATGGGATGATAATGTGAAATAAGGATAAAAAGATAATAACAAGTTGTAGATATATAGAACAAAACATCTGAGTCCAATCCTGGTCCCATCTTCCAACAGCTACGGATCTACACCAACCCCATTGTTTGAACCCCCCTTGAGGAATAATGATATATCACTCCATTTATGATAATCAAAGTGAATGTGATATCACTATAAGACACAACATGTTGAGAATTTCATGAAAAATACATTCCTCACTATTGAAAGATGAATGTATTGGAGAATGAGGATTCACCAACCCCAAGTGGATGATATAACACCAGTATTGGTTTTAAAATGGATGATACACCAATGATAAACATATCACCAGTGGAATATGTAGATCCAAAGAGCATCTATACTTTTATGTTTATCTATAAATACAACAACCATAAGTTTATCATATAACACTGTTATAAACTCCATTGTGTGTGAGGTAGAATCCATACAATCCATATATTGGAGGATGCACCATTGAGACAACTGACATGATTGGGTGACATTCCATTGACATTGTAAGTGTGAATGAAGCACCTCTGTTATAAATATATATGATTATAAAGTAGCACAAAATCTTCAAACTAAAGGTGAGATATAAATCACTGAATAATTTTTATTTGATGAGATACCCCAATGAATATCAGGGCAGATCATGTTTATCTATAACATGTCAAAAGGAAAACAAGAGAACATCTTTACAGAAAAGGTGGATTAGGTGCTGCCATTGAGTTATGAATTGAATGTATTATCAAATAAAATAAAAAAAAATTAATAAATTTTTAACCCATATAGTTAATTATTTTTTTCTTATAAAAATCACTATATCTTATAGCTAGTCCACAATACCAATATCCTAACACAATCTCAAGACATTCCCAATTAGGGATTAATCATGGATACTGCTTTAAGATCCCAAAACAATGTATCAATAATAAGTCACTAATAGATTTTATATAGTCCTGGTGATGTAACGAATTATACAATTATAATGTATAAAAGACTAATTTTCATCGATACCCATCAGTAAAGAGACCTCCGATGGATATCTGAGTTATGATAAATTCAGTTAGTAGTGAAGATTTTCTTATGTATTTAATAATATGAAAATCAAACAAGGTAGAATATAATTAATTTCATATGAAACAGTACATGTATATAAATAACAATATGAATGTAAAATTCAACCTAAATGGGTCTAGATGTTTTAGGCTCGTTAGATCCTATGGGCTAAATCATCGTCAATTAGTAAAATTCTTATAAATTAATGGGACCCCAACAATAGGGATTACCCAAAAATTAATGATTAAACAAAAAAAAGAACAACATTTATGATGAATAATTATAAAATATATGCTAATATATGACGAAATAATAAAGAACCATGTTTATAGAAGTGATGAATAATGTGGTTGAGATACATGCAGATTTTACAGCACTAGTTGTGATGAAAATATTAAAATTATAATTTTTAAAAAATAATACACAATATAATTAATTATTTTAAAAATTTATAAAATTCACATAGGTTCCTAATAAACCACTGATGAGACTCATATAAAACTATGATGGATTACCATGGATCTTTAGAACCCCTAGATAAGTTACATTAGTTGTGTATGTATCCAATAAATTACCCTTCAAGAACACCAATGGAACAGAACTTGACATCTCCTGAGAAATCCAGTACTTCAAAAAAATTTATTTCAGTTATGTTTCATTGATACATGATTGTCATCCTATTCAGTCCCCTACAAAATAGAAAATATCTTAAAATAAATTATGTTTGGATTAATTTAGATGGAATTCATAACTTATATAAATACAATGTGTTATAGTAGAGTTGTGTTGTCAGTATAAGGAAACTCCTTCAACCAGAAGTCAACTATAACTTCTATGATCATGCCTTATAAAGGATTTGAAAGTGAATAAGAACCCACTCAAGTTTTTTTCTTTGATTGAAATTTCATTCACTCACTTATATCTACTGAATAAATGGTAATGTTTTTAGTGGTTTCTTAGTTTATTTTATTACACACATGTGACAATTTTTTTTGGTGTAGATGTGAACTTTATTTTCAGGGATACCGAAAAGGGAAATAGACTTATGTGTTGATAATAATTCAGTTGATCTTGTTTGATATAGTAGATATGAAATGATTCTATGAGTTAATTTTTAAATTGTTTTCTTTATTCTAATATTTCATTTCTAAAATATGTACTGATCCACTACCTATGGGGAATCTTTTAACACATTATATTTGACAGAAATATTTTAATTTTTTAAAGTATTTAATAATATTTACATTTTTGTCTTACTATAATTTATATTTACTATTTTTTTATTTTATGTTATTATACAATTTATATATTTATTTGATATAGATATTAAGGAAATTGTCTCCCTACTATATGATCATGGACATCATTGACAGCCTACATCCTATTTTTTAAGGTGTGGCATGAATTAGATCTTATGGGGAATCAGATAAGTCCTTATGAATTGGATGGATCATTAGAAAATATTTTATTCTATTATTTAATTTCTTATAATCTATAATAAGAAATAACCTTAGTCCTACATTTATAATATAGTTCAGTTTAATAAACATTTACTCTATTAAACAATTATTGAATAACCAGGACTATAACATTATCTGTATACATGATTGTTCAAAATTATTTATGAAACTCGGGATTTATACATCATTAAGTCGAAATATTTATATAAAAACTCAAATATAAATATATATTTATTTTTGAAATTCATTTTGTATAAAATACGAGTTATTCTATGTAATTGTTGAACTGTCCCCTCTGCTCATTAAATATTCAGCCTTAGAATAAGGCATTAAACTATCTATCTCTTGAATTTATTGATTATATTTGATATGGATCTTATGTCCCACATCATATATTACTAAAAAATACTGCCAATGATTATATTACCCCCTTTGACATGACTGTAAGGATTTGTTTTTACATTTCAAGCACTATAACCACTTTTCACATCAAACACCATAAACATAAAAAAATATACTATTTTATCAATAAAACTATAGGGTATACATATAGTATAATACTGTGATATTTTATGACATATTGCTCATGGATAAATTTTATTTTTTCAATACCTTATCTACACAGAACACTGAGTCTACAAAAATCATGATATACTATTGAAATGTTCTAATTTAATGATATATCTATTTCTATGATGATGGATTGATGGAGGTAAATAGAGAAAAATAAACTGATAATTTTTTTTTACATATTGAAAATTAATTACTGTTTTATTGATTGGTTTGAAAAGAAAATAAAAACATTTGATGGATAAAATAATTGTTTTATTGAAAATCATTTCATATGAAACCATTGTTTCATTATATTAGTAAATTAAATTAACAATTATTTATTAATGATTATAATTAATTTTTTATATAATATATAAAATGAAATTTTTTTAAAATTATTTAAATTTGGATATTTGGAAAGGAATGATAATAGTCATCATAGACATCAAATAAAAATTTTCTACAAAAATTAGTTTTATTTCATTTCATTCACTATTATTAATAAATTCTTACATTTTTATAAATTTTTCATGAAAAATGGGAATTATATTTTAAATCATCACATCGTAATAGGCTTTTGTTTAATTGTAACAGATTTTCCTAAAAGAGTGAGTTTTGATTGAATAGTGATAAATATAATTTTTTCAAAATAGGTGATGTCTATGAAATTAATATGATTTAATATTGAATTATTAAATTTTAAAAAAATTTATAAGATAAAGGATAATTTTAATAATAATAAAGACTCTTTAAAAAAATTAAATCGAATTTATAAAACTGTGCATGACTTCTGTTAAAAGAGGTTATATTTTATTCTAATTGTAAAATATTTTTGGTTATTTTCTTTTAATGTTTGAGTTGGATGGTAGAATTATTTTTTTGATTCATAAAAAAGTATAATTTTTTTATTACTATATAACCAAATAAATAATTTTTTTTACATTGTATCCCAGTCAAATTATATTAACGCTTAAATTTGGTTTTTTCCTAAAAACAATTTCAAAAGTTTTTTGTTCCTATATTAATAATAATTTATGGAGGGAATCGAATTTTAAGAGGATAAAATTTATTCAAATCTTTTAATCATATTGTTGGAATTTTTTAAGAAGAAACCTCTTCTTTTTCCCATATATTAAATTCTATTGATAAAAATTTATGTTATCACTACTAAGGTTAAAATGGGTTTAAAGTTGTCTAACTATGAGATATAGAATAAAATATCTCAATAATATATAGTAATTGTATTTGATGATAATTTTTTAACCCTATAAAATCATATATTTGAATTAATTTTTCTTCGTTCAACTTGAAATGACTTTGAGTTTTGTTATTTGTATTTGTTTTGTAAATCCATATTTGTCATTTCACTTACTTCAGGGAATGTCTTCATCTGCATTATTTAAAATTATTGAGCACTATATATAATGTATGAAATTCCTATATATATTACTCTCTTATTTACCTTCATTATAGATCTTATAATATTCATTTATGATAGTCATATGGTGGATTAATGTCAAATCCAAAAAAGGTACGTCAAAGACAATGAAATTTAAATGCATATGAAGCAAGAAGAGAATTAAGATAACAGAATAAGGTTTCAATGTCATTTTAATCAGGGTTATTTATTATTGATATTACATAGAAATAATTTATATTTTACTTATTTAATAAAATAGTTAATTTATTTCTTATATAGTTATTTATAGATTTTGAAGCTTTAGTGTCTTTTTATTTTCTTTCGTACTCAAAATACTCCAAAAACTGTTTTTTAATGAAAATAAAAAATAATTTAACTACTTTTAGTTAATATTATTTTTCTCTAATATCTATGTTCTCTAGGATGTTTTCAACAACGATTTTAATTAGAAACCATTTATATATAACGAAAAATTTATTCATGTTTTAAGTTCTATAATTTTTAAAAAAATAATATTCAACTACTTCCTTGAACATGACATTTTTACAAAAGTTATAATGATAATATTTATTTTTAATGATTAAAAAATTATAATAATTTCTAACATTAATTACTATTAATTAATTATAATTGTCCATTAACAAATTTTATGGTTATTTTAAATGAAAATTATTTCATAATATTTTTGAAATTTTTATAATTTAAATAAGTTATATTAGAATACAATTGGAATTTCACTGAATATGTTTTACAGTGATCATTTAAATGAATTTTTCATCAATGATAACATCATTTGATGATAGTTATAATTTAATATGGATATGATTCAATGATTCCATATTTATTCTTTTAATGGATGGTTTATTATTATAACAATGAGATATTTACAATATCATTTTATTTCTCATTGATTATGTTGGGATGATGTGATAAATATTTAATGATCTTCTGGAAAACAAATGTATGTTTTTTATTCTATAATCAGTGGATAACTTTCAATCCACAAAAATTTTGAAATTTTATAATAATTTTATGGGTGGATATTTTATAAACTAATGATGGGTGTTTCCATTATTACCAAGGAAAGGTAGTTAAATAATAAACTAGAGACACTGAGTCTATTATATCTTTACAATGGTTTTTAAATGGTGGTGGAGGGAATAAAATACTTAGTGATAATGAAGTTAAAAATATATAAGATTTTTAAGTAAATTTATTTTACTATTATGAAAATATTGGAATTTCCAAATTTTGGTGATTATATGATTAATGTATGATTCCCCAAAAAAATATTTTGATTATATATACTAATGATTGTGTTAAAAAATTCCATCAATGAAAACCTATTTTTATGATATTAAATCAGGGTTCATGATTTATTATTTAATATTCAATAATCATATGGGGTTTTCCTTTGTAATGAAAAATAATGATGTAAAGAATATTGAATAATGACATTTAATTGATTTTGAAAAACTTGATTATAATATAATCAATTTATCATACTCTAATTATCTCTTATAATCATTTAATGATATCTCATTTGTTTTCTATTAATGATTATATAATCTAACCATTTAGTATTCTTATATTTTATTTAGTTTATGATGAATGGATTTAAGTAGGTTATGTATAAGAAGAGTAATACAATACAAATAACATTCGGGGAGATTCTAAAGATCCATTAGTGAATAAGATCCACATATTTCTAGTCTAAAAAGAAAATAAAAATTTATGGTCTTAAGGGATGTCTATTTTTCATAAAAATTCAATATTATTCTAATATAATGAAATATTTATGTATTTTATGATCAGGTTACATTTATTTTTATTATATAAGGGTTGTGATTTTTTAAAAAATAATTTTTTTTTAAAATACTAGGGACAATAATATATATATATATATATGATATCACCAAAATGTTTTTTTAAAGAAGAGAATGTTTTGTCTCATATAATTTAAATATTTTTCTAAATACTTGAAATTTGATGTTTCTATGGAATAAATTTATCCATAGTTAAAAAAATTGAATGGGGATTATTGGGTATCTACACTTTCATCACTAGTGCATTCTGAGAGGATGTATGGTAACACATCCAGCTAGACACTCATAAGAGATTTGATATTGGTAAAATAAAATTTTCATAATGAACAATTATTATGAATGATAGGATTTAAGCAATGAGAACTAATGATAAACCTTATAACTATGTGTTGAAATTAATGTGTCATGGGATGAATTAAGTTTTCATAATTTAGGAAATTATAAAATTTATTTACATACAAATATGATTATTAACACTAATTATTGATGTTTCACACTTATAATAAGACTCTGAAAGATGTTAATAATAAATTTATCTGTAAAAATAATGTGATTTTCCATAAATTTGAATATGTTTTGGTGGGCATGAACTGAGATTCTTCATATAAAGTGCAAAAAATTGCCAAGGAATGAATTTGAGACTTAACAATATGAATTTATATATAATAATTATTTAATGTGAGGATTAATATAATCATTCAATATTAATTTATTCTAATATATGGTACCTATTACATACTTACAAGGAACATTTATCACAAATTATTACATAGAAACTCAACATTGAAAGCATTCCTATTATTCATAAATATGTTGATGTTTTCTATATGTATTTCCTAGTCTTCTCTAAAATAATGATGATTGGTTCTCAAAAGAAATCATAACTCTTATTGCACCTATTTCAAATAAACCTTATAAAATTTTCTTAACTACGTTTTAGGACATGGATATGGAAATATTGGAAAATCTAGATAAGGGATTCATTCATCCATGTTCTTTTCCATGGGGTGAAAAAAATCATTTAGAAGGGAGATTGGTCAATGAGTATATACATAGATTATCAATAATTTAATAATATTATTATCATGAACAAGTATTCATTACCCCATATATATGAACTTTTTGATCAGTTATAAGGTTGTACATAACAATTATAGACTTGATATAATGTATTTCATAACACAATTTATTTTCATTGGATTACGTTACTTCTTCATCGTCTAAGGTATACCAAGATTATGTCTATAATGACATATAATTATATTATGTTATATTTATACTTGATTTATTTTTATTTTCCTTAGTTATAAATAATCAGATATTTGATTAATTCTCATTTCAATGTTATGACCACTTTTTGGGATATCATAACTCAATTTCTTTTCATTGGGTTATATTCCATATTCATTATCATTGATCTTCCAAGAGCATATGGGTAATAATATATAATTATTTTACATTGTATTTACACATGATTAATATAGATTTAAATTCTATTACATATAATCAATTCATTGGTTAACTCTCATTTTTGTCTTACAATCATTTTATGGGGTTTGATAACTCAATTTCATTTCCTTGTGTTATAATAATTTTTAATTGATAATTTATTACATGGTTGTGTGTGAAATGATATATAAATTCTTTTAATCACTTTATTTATATTAATTTAATATTTCTCATATAATCAATTAATTTAATATTTATATAACTAATTGTTATGTTTTTTTCAAGAGTTTTCATTGTCAGAATCGAATTTTATTAAGACATGTTTCATTCCATGCACAATTAAATATTTTATTTTTTAATTAATACAATTTAATTTAATTTTTTATTGTCTTGCGTATAATTCATTTTATTTATTGATCCAAATTGAATGTTTTATTTTAATTAATTTTTATTCATATTTTTCCAAATTGTTAATGTATTTTTTTAAAATCTTATAACATTATGGGTTTAATTATATTCAATGTTTCATTGGGAACGATTTGTGTGATTATAATTTCTTAAAAAAATATTTATCCCCATAATATTTTTTTTAGTTTTATATGCCATATATTCATTTTAGACTATTTATTACTCAAGAGTATTAAATAACATTTTTAGTGAAAATAGTAACCATATTTCACCATTATACTAGGAATCATTTCACTTCCATTTCCTTGTCCTTGTAAACATTTTTAATGTGATTTATTTTCTATAATTTAATTATTATTTAATTAACTGTTTAAAAATAATTTATTTTATTATCAAAAATAATAAATTATAATATTTTAAAAAAAATTCATGACATATTATTTATGACATTTTATAAAATGTGTGAATGAAATATTTATTTTAACATTTACAAATTAAATTTATTATCCATAAATCGTAAAAAATATTTCCTTGAAGATTATATTATATTATTATATTGTTATTCTTTATGAAATTTTTTTTACAAATGTTCTAGAAATTATTATAAAATATTTTATTGAGAGAAGGATATTTTTTCATTTATGAAGTAAATGTCTAAAATTTTATTTTAGAGGTATTTTCCAACTATGGAGGCATCCCTTATTTTTTCCATATAATACAATGGTTATATAGTCCCTTGATAACTTTATTATTATTTCATTTAATGTATTATGGATATTTGATGTTATATTCATGGAATAAGTTTTTTTCTCTTGATTAATCTAGAAAAGAAGGAATGATGATTGTTTTCAAGGGTGTTATGTTGAAAAGTGAATGATAATAAATTATTTATTATTATATGGTACTTGAAAATTTTTATGGATAAATATATTATTGTTACATTATAAAAAAATTATGGATACATCCACTAAATAACTCTAATGAATTGGGTAAATTGGAGGAGTTTTCTATTGTATGTTAATCCTAAGAGAGTATGGAAATAACTATTGTAAGATCATCCTATGAGAATAAAAATATTACTAGATATGAGTATCTCCTATGAGCATGCATTGTTAACTGTCTTTTTCTACTCATAATAGAATTTATAATTATTCTTTTTAGGTGATTACATTATTAATGTTATATCATCCATGTTTATTTTGTAGTTTTTGATGCTTCAAATAAGTTATATTGTTTCCTTCTATCAAGGATAATTGTCACAAGGATCGAGATTGTTGAATATTATATCTCCCCTATTTTCAAATGTTCTTTTTTAGACCTATCCTAATTTATTTTCCAATATTATATGAGCATGAATATAATATATTGTCTAGAAAAACATTGAATATTTCTATTACCATTATACATATCATGGGTTAATGAAAGTTATTAAATATTTAAAGCATATGTTTATGTTTACTAATAATTTGAGCTTACCATTTCTATGATTCATTTACCCATGTTTTAGTGAAATATGTTAAGTATGATTTGACAATATGGGATTCATAAAGGATATTGATGAAGACTACATGTGGAATAATAAACTATGGGAGTAATGTAAAATGTTCCAAATAGAAGACATGTGTACTATTATTCATGATTTTGTCCTTATTTTCAAAATTTGAAAATCTATAAGTTATATTTTATATTCTACTTTTTGTATGGATTAAATTAGGTTATATGTATGTGTATCAATATTAATGATGTTATTTTTTCAGTTATGTTATTTATTATAGATCTAGGAGTGTGGGTTTATAAATATAATAGGAAGTTTTAAATCCTTGAGTATAAGTAAAAAATATATAGAATGGGTATGTGCATGATTTCATTGAGAAGGAAGCAAACGATATATCTATAGTGGAACATAGGGATACTAGAAATGTAATACATTTCCCATAAATATTTTGAATTAAATGGTGAATAGAAATTGAAATTATTACCAGTCCACTACAAACACTTTTCATTGGGAATACTTTATGATATACAATAAACTATTTTTTTAGTTGTTTTTACAAGAGGAGGTTAGTGATAGATATTTCCTAAGAGAAAATATAATGGACCATATCTGTAGTGAGATCACTAGAATAAATTTTTGACCCAGAAAAATTATTTCTGTCATTTTTTAAAGGTCTATATTATATAAGAAATGTATATTTTACTATCCAATCCTTCCATGTGGGGTATGTGGATGAGAATTAAATATTTAAATATCTGGTTAGTTGGTTAATAAATTTACTAACATTATAGACAAATTTTTTTTCTATATCCCTAAAAATAAAGTAAAAATAGTTGGAAATATTTATATTTTGGATTCCAAAAATAGACCACACTATTAACATATTATGTTGGATCAGTAATCATTTAATGTCACATATTATAGAATGGGTAAGGTTGATAGCCCCACGAATGATATAGAGAATTATATTTTTATATATATACCCATTTTCATACAATCATAATTTATTATGGTGGGGTTAACTAAAAAAAACTACCACATATCATTTATATTATCCCAAATAGTCATAGGATCTTATGATGAGTATTAATATGTTACCAAGAAAATGAACAATAAATACCTATGGCTTTATGAAACTCTGCATATTTCATTTTGTACTATTCTTTTCAAAACTTAAATGTTAGAAATTCCACAACTATCTCAAAAGTACTCAATAAATATTATAGTAATTATATAAATGCCCACTCATTTACCCAAATTATTTTACCATTATCATAAAATGAAGAGCTTCCCTAGAATTGGTATCCATACAAATGTTTCAGAGTAATTTTAATTCAAAAATTTCTTTTATTAGTATGTGTTTCCCCTATAATTATTTCATAAAATGGAAATGGGTACTCTGTTTGATGTGGATGCATTGATTGTGATGGGCTTATGTACTTTGTTTGATTTGGGAAAGGATATGGGATTGTGATTGATGTTTATGTTAATAGGGATTAGTCTTTATGAATATAGATTGAATAGGTTTTGGATTTGGGGATGTCTTAGGGGAAGGGTTATTAATCTTCCTTTCATGGAAGTGGGTCATATGGCTATGGGTTTTCTCTTCTGAGAATTTATTTGTTCATTTTGTGAGGTGGAATTGTTTTTATAAGATTGAGGATGGATTGTTTTTTTGGAGAGACCATGGAGTTGGATTGTTTCGGTTAGAATATTTGGAGTGGATAGTGGTAGGTTAGAAGTATGTGTATGGGGGAATATAATGATTTTGATGTGGTAATTGGGGAATGCGGTAGATGGTTGAAAAATAAATTTGGGTGACAGTACAATGTTTTGGATTGGGAAAAAGTAGGAAACCACTAGTGGATAAAAAAATATTCAAAAATAAATAATAAGAGTTTTTTAAGTATATCCAAACCAATTCTGAAGTATCCAATGATTTTAACATCCATAGTTTTTATGAAATAAATTTTTTGAATATATCAAATTCAATCGATAACTGATGTTACCCACAACATCGAGGCCTAAAAAACCATGATATATTATTTTTTTGTTACGAATAAGATTAAACAAATAATAAAAATTAATTATAAATGTTTTAGATATATAAATTATATTTATAAAAAAGTACATAATTTTTGATAACTTCATTATATTATTCTTAAATAAATAATTTGAAATGATAATTTGTCATTATTTTAGTTAAAAAATAATAATCATATTTTTTATATAATTTTTCACTTTTTTTTGAAAAAATAATATTCATTTTTATAATAAACATATAAACATAATTTTTGGGTTTATAATTTAATTTAAAACATTACTTTTCTATAAATAGTGTAAAAATATTGATTTTTGGTAAATGCTGTCATTTAATTTAAAGAATATACAAATATCCATCTTGTATTAGAATGACTTAAAATTAAAATTATATAAATTATGATATGAGTTATAAAATTTATATTATTTTTATCAAATTAATATTAATTATTTTTGTTAAAACAATCTACACCTACGAAAACTTTCTCTTTAGAAAACCTTTTTTTCATTGCGTGTGACATTTTAAATTTAAATTTAAATTTACCATTATAAAATGAGAATTCGAAAAAATGAAGATAAATTTTTTAATTTGAATAATTAATTTAATATAATAATTGTAGCTTTAATTTTTTCCAAAATGAATAGTAAAACTATAAATAAATAATTACTATGATTAATGTTAATGTGGGATTATATGGTGATTAATATAACATGATATGGGTTAAAATGTCCTAAAACATGTTCGAATCCCATTATCTAGCATTATTTAGATCATATATCCACTAAGGATATAGAATTTTCAATTTTGAATCTTATGGTATGTTTAAAATGTTGGGGAATTTTTTTTTCAAAAAACATCCACATGTGTCCTCTTGGAAACTTAAAAAGGGAACAAGATATTCTATCCTCTAAAAACATTCTCCAGCCCATAGGTTCTGCCAATAACAACCTAAATTACTTCACTAATTAACTACCCAAATCCTACAGATTTTTTTTTGTTATCAATACCACCTATGAAGGCTTTTGTTATAAACTTAAATAAGTTCTTTAATGATGAAGAGATTCAAATGTATACTATGAAAGTAGATAATTAAACAAATTTATTTCAGTTTTATGTTTTATTTATGGGATACATTTTACATATTCACCACTAATTTATTTTTTCTAGTGTATATAGTACCGCATTTACATGTTATATTTTTTATTTAGTTATTCTCATTATATTTAACATTTAATTTAATGTTATTCATCAATAGGGTTTACGATCAAAATGGTGCCAAACTAGTAAGGGATTTTCGTTAAAAAAAAATTCATTGTGAGACACATTCCTTATTTGAAACAATTTTTTATTTATATACTTCCCTTGAATACAATTTATGATGATTATTAAAAAATATATAATAATTTTCATGTTCATGAAATGTTAAATCATTCATGGGGATAATGATTAAATTGAAACTAATGTGGGTATGGTTTTTATGTTACAATCCCAGTGATTATGAATATTGATTATGATTATGATTTCAAAGATGAAATCATATTATCTAACTAAAAAAATCATTGATTTTATGCTCTATTTGTAATTTAATGAAAATAAAATTTTTATTATCATTTTACTCTATCAATTGATTAAAGGGTCCAAAATATTTTTCTTATAAAAATCAACATTATTTCACTCTTTAGTAGAAGACATTTTTTTCTATATAAATGTTTTCTATTGACACCCTTTTGGATTTTTCATATGAAACTCTTTTGGATTTTACCAAACTATGAATGGAATATTTTTTTATTTCATTCAACATGAATGATATTTTCTGCGATTAAAACCATCTAATATTTTATATATTCCTTAATAATTTTCTATGTTATATTAAAATAAAATTATTTTTATTTTTATGAAATTTATGATTAATAGAAACAGAACATCAAAGTGTAAATACTATTTTTCTCAAGGAATGTTCCTAGTGGTCATTCCTAATCAATTTTCATAAAAGATGAAATTCTTTTATGATATATATTAATTATTAGGGATATGAAGTAATTTTAGAATAATAATTATTATTTTTGTATGGTAAATGATTAGGATAAAGAGATGTGTATGAAACCCATTCCTTTTCAAAGGTCTATTCTATGATTTATTAATGAGATAATTATAGACCATTTACCTTTCTATGGGTTATGCTATGATGAAATATTTTTAGACCCTCTTCTTTATATGGGGAATGATTTGATAAATCATTAATGATATTAGGGAACACTTATGTGTGGTTTTCATTATGTTTCAGTGGTTATGTTCTAACAAAAAATATGGTGACATTATATATAAGGATGATGGTTTCATTATTACAAAGTAAAATGGTCATGTTATAAATAAGGTTGGGTGGGACCTATATATATACCACCAAGGTATCAGGTAAGTCATTTTGTATCATGATATTATAGTGGGAAACAAGTCTAATGAATTGATCCACAATAGGAAAGAGGCCAATGAGCTTGATCCATAATGGTGGAGGAATGGACTAAAGGCCATCCTTATTTTTATTTTTGTTATTCCACGTTTAAAGAGGTGAGGTGGAACCCTTACTAGGTTCGATGTTTTAGAGAAAATTAAATGTCTCATACGTCATTGAAGGAATATCCAAGACAAGACAACATGGAATAGATCTTCCCTAGAATATTTCATGATATAAGCACTCCACCATGAAAACTCTAGTCATATATATGTCTTATGCAAGGCAACGCATGCCCGATACCGATGGAAGAGCCATACCCTTTGAGTATTCCAATTTTGGATAGCTATGCTCTTGTATATGTGTCTTCCCTAAATCGTCATCTAAAGCCATATCCATTGTATTCTGACCGGTACTTATGCATTCATGTGGCATGATGTCCATGTAATATCCCTCTGGCCTTCTGGTGCGCGAAGTCATTGAGAAACAACTAGGCTGAATGCCTTGGGTGGCCAAAAGCCTTGAAGGACATGAGGACCAAACCAGTGACCTAAATGCCCAAAAGGATGAATAATTCTATATTCTACATTACCAAACCATACCTAAAACAATTCCTTCTATAATACTACTATAGTGCCTTCTAATTAACTGCTACAAAACTGTTACAGAACCCCATAAATTCACCTCCACCCGGATTTTTTCTCAGGTCTCTTTGATGCACCTGCCGAGTCTCCCCATCCTGGATTAGGCACATGTGCACTTAATCCATAATGGGAAAAGGCGGATGGACCTGACACAGAAATAAAAATGAGTGATGAAGGATGATAAAATATGTTTTATGGTCTTTTTAGTTTACCATATAGAAGAAATTATTTTTATACAATTATTGGTGACACACATTTATGGCACAAGTATATGGTTCTTGAATTATGATGATTTCATCATCTTATGAATAATGTCTTATATAATGATAATGATTTACTCCTTGAATCAATTTTATTATATATTATAGTATGGATAAGAAATTTTTATCCTATTATGATGATCACATACACTTTTATTTTCATATGATAATAGAATTATATCTCCCTAAGTACACTTATAGAGCATTTGAGCTCACCCATTATTTTATTTCAACTGCACATATTAAGAATAATGTTATTAAGTTGGGTATGAATATGATGATAAAAAAATAATAATATGTTTATGGTACATATAGAATATATTTCATTATATACAAATGTTTTTTACGTAGTCTCAAAATTCACTAAACTGTTACATTCAATGGTCATGTATTTGTGAAATGTATTGATTATTCATCAAAATAGATGTGATTTTTATATAATAAAAACATGGTTCATTATTATTAGTATTATATTCTGGTTTAATTGGTCCATGGAAACTATGATATGAAAACATTCATAAAATCCCAAGGGATTTACATAAATACATTTCTAGTGATTTGTATAATCATAAGTCTGAGGGTAATTTTTTTGTATTGGAAAATATCTTCGTATTTTGTTAAAGGATAAAGATAGTGGTTTCCATGAAATTAAATTTATGTCTTCATAGTAATAGTATAAAGTGATATAGAATACTTATACACACTCTTAATAACTCCAAAAAATGGAATATTATGATAGACTATATTTTCACTTAGGGGATGACAAAAGACCTTGTTTCATAATTTGTTTGATACTTATGGGGGACATGTTTTATAAATTCACACACTAAACCTAATATCATGAAATATTTGAATAGATGATTGTAATGAATGGAATAGGTTAAAAATAATTTTTGATAGATTTAAAATAATGTTTAACTATTTATAAATTTTATAAAAAAATCATGATTTCGTGGATTCCAAATATAAATATTGTTGCACAAACAATGTTTTCTAGTCATAATCAATGGTTGGAACTAGAGGGAACTAGGTTAATGTTTTATGTGATATAAAATGTGTTAATGAGTAACCAAATAGTATTATGAATAGGGTAAAGGATATTTTTATTATGATTAAGTATTTATAAGGATATGTGATCAAAAATTTATACCTTAAATAAAAAATATACTCAAAAAAGAAGATAAGGATAAATATCACTATGATATATGGTTTTGGAGACAATGATGGAAGTTAGATTTAATTTCCTTTACTTCCTGAATGTTGTAAGAAACAATCATTGAATTTCATTAAAGTAATTACCTTATGTTTTATATGTGGATAAGGTATGTATAAAAAAGTGTAATTTCCAATGAAAATGATATTTTCAATTTATAAAATGGTTGAGAATAATTTTTTTTCACTAAGGCATCATAAAAGGCTGAATTTCATCCACGTCAAATGTATGTGAAATATGAAAATTGATTTCGTAGTGGTAAATCATAATATATTGATTAATAATGATTCATAAGTAAATGTTTTTCTATATACGATGACGATGCTATAAATACAATTTTAATAGAAGACGATGATAATGAACATGATGATGCATCCTAGTAAATGGTTTAATATTAATTTCTAAAGATTTAAGTGTTAATGAATTGAAATTTATTAATTAATTTATTTTAATGATAAAATATTTAATAATTTTTATGTAGATAATTTTATATATTTTTTCATGAATATATATAATGGTAGTGATGAAAATGAAATTTTACTAAATGGTAATATGTTATTTTTAGGAAAATAGATGTTTAAGGGAATATATCCATTTATACATTCATGATATTTATAAATTGTTGATTAGTAGATCAATATATGATTTATATAGATAATGTAAAATGGATTGTATTAATGACCATGGAACTAATTAATTTTTTTTGAAATTTTTTTTCATGTTACAATTTATGGATTTTAAATCAGATATTTATTCAAGAAATATATCCTAAAATATGTGGATTTATTTATGGAATAAGGACGAACTTATGTTTTTTTATATTTTGATACTATTATGCCAAAAGAACATATTTATAATGTATTAACATATTTTATATAAGAAATATAATGCCCAGAGAGAGAAAATTGTAAGTTGATGTTACAAGCATTACCCATACCAAAAAGGAAATGCAAAAACATGACCACATATTTTGTCATCATAATCACTAGTATTTCTAGAGGGAACTATTCTATAAGTGTAATAGTTAGTCGACAACACAATTTCTACACACTTAATCGCGGTAAGATAATATTTATCTTTAGATCATCCTGAAAGGATACACATTACACAAATGGTAAGGTTGCGTGGAGTAACACATTCTATTCAATCAAATTTGGATACGAGGATTACCCTAATTCCCTAGAGAATAATTGAAAAATATTTCTATACAGACTTAATTTTAAACACAATTTATAATTAAAATTAAAGTGGCCATTCTAAGAGAAAAAATCAAACCCATATAATATTATAATTCCTTCTTCTATGTATTTTAATGGTGTTAAGGACCATCAACTTCCCCTAGATTAGTTTTCATAAAATAATATCATTTTAGTGATAACTGATAGGACTCTATATGAATCTATATATGTAAATAAATATGGAACTCCAAAATTATATCAATAATTTTGGGAAATAAATATATTGAGACATGATAATGGTATGTTAATGTTCAGGAATTCCGAATACATTAAACAATACTTCATTTTAGATCAGAGTCATCAGAAACTATTAACAAAAATTATTCAGCAAAATCTTGTGTTTGATTTCATTGAGAAGGGTTTTCTTCAAATTTATCATCAGAATGAGGTTATGATATTCATGAATTAAAAAATCTATTTTCTTGGTGTATTATCATTTTTGATATTATTTATTGAGTAGGGATGGTTTCTTATCATTTTCTATTTCCACTAAACCTTTATCAAGTTCATGATGTGTTCTATTTATCTCTCGTAATGAATTAAATACAAATCCCTACACAATTATTCATTACATATTCTATCCAACTAGATATTTAAATTTATTTTCATGAACAATCAGAGGAGATTTGGGTTGACATTGAGAATTTTATATGAAATAAAAATACTCACCTAGTCAATGTTTTTTTTGTGGAGAACACCTATTGGATGAAGCTATAGGAGAATATAAAGAAATTACGATGCATAAGTTTCATAATTTTGTGTAATTATGTAATTAAATTTTAGTGTGAAATAAATTTTATCGGTCGTATAATGGAACAACCTACTTTTTTAGAATTATTTTTTTAATAAATTAAATTTCTTGATATCATGCACCACACACAAAAAAGAGAAATAATGAACATTGATTTTAAATTATTTGATGACATGAATCGGAATAATCACATTTTAAAATTTAATTTTATTTGTTTAATAAAAATAATATATAATAAAAATTATTGATTATTTTTTGAAATTATATTATTTTTTTGAAATTCTTTACTCTCAAAAAATGATTTTTCTTTTTTTTTGTGAAAAAAATATTCAAATTGTTTTTTACAGAATTGGGAGAATAATTTGAAAAAGTTAACTTAATTTTTTCAATTAATATGTCAAAAATATCATAGGACTATATTTTGAAACACTTATGAAACGATTAATTATTCATTGAATTGTAAAAAATAATTTTTGGTTTAAAAAAAATCCTTTTAATTTCAATCATTTAAAAAGATACATATTGATTGAAAATGTTCTGAAAGTAGAATTAGTTCATATATGTTTTTTTAACTGATTTATTTCATTTAAATAAAATTACTATTGATTATGGATATTATAAAATTATATACATATTGAATTATTCTATTTTGAAGATAGATTTTTCACCACATATAAATGATTAATTTTGAATTAAAATTTTTTAATAATGTGATTAGAATTTGAAAAAATAGATTAAATATTTTTATTCAGAAATATATATATTATATAATTATATAAATTATTTTTTTGATTAATATTATTAGTAAAAATATTAATAATTAATTATCATGATTATGGTTAAAATGCATATATCATGGACTAAAGTAAAAACATAAGGGGTTAAATGACATAATAAAATTTCCAAAAACTACTTCTAAGACAAATTTGGAACATATCCTCTATATGGTTAATGAAATAAACATTTTGTTTATTTATTCTATTTTTTGATGTGGTTACTCTTTTTCTTTTTAAAACGTTCCATTCATATTACCTCACCCACTTATAAAAGCGAAACCCTTCTTCATTATAGTTAACACATACAATAACCATTAGTTCTGCCAATCCCTACACAAATATAATAATTAATTTCTCTCCCACATCATATTAATATTATTTTTATTATAAAAATGTCTGAAGGTTTATTTTGGTATAAACCTAAAGTGGTTCAATGTTGAAGAAGATATTGGAACATGTATGAAGGAAATCAATACTAATGGTAAAGGATTTATAGTCATTATTTTATTTCATGGATATATATTCTGTAATCAGAACTATTTTCTTTGTGGGGTGTATACAATTTCACATTTATATGTTATTTCATGAATTTTTTATTCTTAGGATAATTAAATCTTTATTGAATGTTATTCATTATTAGACCTTATAATTAACGATTTATCAAAGCATTAAGGGATTTCCTTATAACATTTACATTATTGAGGAACATTCAATATTCACACATTATTTTTTGTGGTGTATATATTTCCCATTAATTTATTTTAAGATTATTATTATTAATTTTATTTTTATTTTCATATCCATCTATGGGTATTTGATTCATGGTTCTAATGACTTGGTAGTTACCAATGTCGAAAATGTTTTTTATTTGAATTAAATTGAAAATAATGGTTATTTATGTTTATGATTTTAATCAAGAAATATGATTAGAAAACTCTCTAAAAACTCATTAATTTTATTATAATACTTTTATTTATGGAAAATAATTTATTTTATTTTGTCATCCTTTATTAAAATATTAAAGGGACCCAAATAATGTATTTTCAAAAATCATATTTATTCTAATATTTTGTAAAATATACTTTTGGATCTATATTAATGATGAAAATTTTTAAATTAATTTTTAAAATATTATTCAATTAATGGATACATATATTTATACACATGATTGAATTTTTAAAAAATGGTTAAATTGAATATTAAAACGTTATTTCAATCATGTTTGTAGTGGATTTTTTATAAATGTTAAGAAATATTTTACTTAATGTGTACATAATGATTGGAACATTATTCAATCATGTTTGATCAATGATTTAATGGTTACATTCTTGGTTTATTGTTTTATTTTTAATGAAATGATCATTAAGAATGTTTAGTGAAAAATTAGTTTAGAAAAGTAATTTTAAAAGTTTAAAGGTCATTTTTCTCAAGAATTGACCCAAGTGATCTCTCAAAATAGTTTTCTTTCTAAGATAATGTCCGTTTAATTTTCTTTTTATGTACAGTGTATATGATCCCATTATATGATACATACTCTGGTTTTTGGTTGAAATATAATTATAATTAAGAGGAATCAATGAAACCCATTACTTTTATGTGGGTTATGATATGAAGGGTTAAAGAGATGACTATGAATTTCGTTACCTTTTTATGGGTTCTTCTGTGAGGGAATGTTTATGATGACATATTATTTTCATTTTTCAAGATATTATTAATTTTTTATGATATTGTGTAACACATATGCACCGTTTTCATTTTGTGATGGTGGTTAGGTTATAACGATGGACAATGGTGACATTATATCCAAATAAAATAGTTATCTTATTACCAAATATGGGGGTCATGTTATAAGAATGGATGTCTAGGACCCATATATACCACCAATGAATTGGGTAAGGCTTTATATCTCTTGATATAGACATGGGAAACAAGTCTATGGGATTAATATATAATGAGAAATAGGCTGATGGGCTTGTTCTATAATAGGAAACATGATGATTAGCTTGATCTAACATGGTAAAAAGATGATGAGGCACGATCCACCATGTTTTATTGTCTTGGTAGTTTTCGATGACAAATAAAATGGATTTTATGCCATTGGTTTCCACACATTTAGAACATGAGCATATTTTATATGAATTTTAATTATTTCACAATTTTAGGAATCATGTATTTGGGAATGATAATGATCTATTCCATGAAGGATGATTAACTTCTATTAAAGGATAGTTATAAACTAGAGAGACCCTTTTATTCTTATAATAAATTACAAAAAATTATGAAATATTTTCCTAGGAGGGAAATGAGATAGAGAATGATTCGAATACCCTAAGAGCTCATAATATTTTTTATCCAAATATTAAAAATATTATATATAATGCATAACTTTTTTCCTATAAATAATGAAAAATCTAAAAAAATGATGTCTCGAATCAGAAATCTTATAACATGCTTGTATCTTTTGTAAGGGGTTTACCATATGTGCGTCCATACAATGGTTGACATGGGATGCTCAGATGATGCACCAACAAAAAGTATTATTTATTGAATTAGTTAATTTAATTATTTAATTAATTTTTTAATTCCTATGACCTAATTTCTTCTATAAGAATTCCATAATGGCGAATCTATATGGTTCATCGAATGACCATAGGATATTTGAGAGGAGTATTCTATTGTTTTTTGTTGGACGATTGAGATCGATTAAGGGCTGATGATTTGATCAAGTTGGCATAACAGATAATAAATGAATGATATCTTTTCTTTCCATGGAAAAAGTGTTATTCACCAAAAAGAAATATATAACTCAATTTAGTGAATCTATATTGTTATATTTCCACCATCTTTTGAAATAATCAAGATCGAATTTATTTTCTTCTTTATTTCCTGAATTTTCTTACCATCCCATGGAACCAGTAATTGTTACTTCTTTATTTTATTCAATGAAACCCCTTTCTTTATTTTTATCCCCCCATTTACGTGATAGTTGGGATATAATTATTATACAATGAAGTATTCACTTCACTCTTGTGTCTTTACAACCATCTATTCATTTTTTTCATCACAATTGTCTTATTTGGTCATGATTTGACATATATGAAAGTGGGTATGATTGAGATTAACCCCATGTATTCATTGATATTTCATGAATGGCCTATAATTTTAATTATTATAAATGTATTGAGTCCGTATGTGGTAATTCCTATGATCCCACCATGGATAAAAGATCTGATGAGGAAAAAAGAGGCTCTGAAAACAACTTTATACAATTGGGCTTCATGTTGGTGAACCCGATTCTGATTTATGTCCAATAGATTTTCTAAATAAATGATTGCAGGTGTTTTAAATTGATTTCAAATGTAAATTTTTTAGATATAATTTCGTTAAATATAGATCTAGAAGTCATGTGATAATTTTTTGGATTTTGTGAAAACCCGACTACATAGTGCATAATTTGTATGGATACTCTTTGGGTAGACCCCATGCCAAAAATGTTATGTTTTTAGTAGATTTAAATCGTACAGGTAGTTTTTAGACCCCATCATGTTATGTGAGTTAGTTTACGAGACCTAGCATATACTCTAGCAGTACATTGACATCGAAATATCTAGGCACGTGCTGTGGACTGGAACATGTCCAGTGTACACATGAATGACCAAGAGTGCATGAAAACACTATTTAGTTCCATTAAACATCGTTTTATAAAACATGGTTAGTGTGTTGTATATTGGAGATTCAATTAAAAGGAAGAATTGTAGGCCACATGCCATTTGGACACCTTACACATGGTGTACTTCCCTATATAACTACTATCACTCTTCGTTTTGGATCTTTTTTTTCATTTAGGTATAAAATCCTAAGTTTTTTACATGTATGTCATAATGATAGACTTATCAATCATTTTATACAACATTTATAATGATTAAAAAATATTTATACTTCATTAGGTAGAGCTGGATGATGATAGTGGTCTGGAAGAATCATTATAGAGAGGTTTAGATTGGTAATTTTCCAATCAGACTAGGTCATAGGTCCCCCATACCCCACTATATATCTAATAAGTTGTACACCCTAAAGAACTAGAGAATGGGTCCTTTATATATCTACTGAGTGATTCCACTTGTACAGACTTGGGTTTGGGTCCTCTATCTTCATATTGAGTCCCCCCGATGGACAAGGGCATGGGTCATATACCTTATCAGTGGTACACTGAAGATAGATCAGGTTGTGTGTCCTCTATATAACTATTGAATGTAAACCCTAGATATACTAGGGTCTGGGTACTCTATCAATCTTATGAGTGATACAAACTGAAGAATTGTGGATTGGATCCCTTATCTGTAGACTAAGTGGTATCGCCCTAAAGGACTCTTTTGTGGGTCCTCAATCTATCTATTAAGTGGTACCACCATGATAGAATAGGGAATTGGTCATATTCCTATTGAGTATTATCCCTTGATGTACTTGTTCATGGGTCCTGTACTAGGATATTATGATCCCGTGAATATTTGGTACATTTCTGAAGTTTCAGTTATCTATAAGGATACATATTCATATAGTCTTAAGAGATGCAAGGCACAATTTATGCACCATGTGAAAAATTGGAAGACTCATGTCTGTGGTTGGGTTGTGGAATTTATATCCCCTTTCTCTATCATATGTGTTTCCATTATTTTCACCCCCCCCCCCACACACACACACATATATATATATATAGTTTTTGAGATTCCATTTCCCTCATTCAATAGGGTTGAGGTAAATAAGACTATCACGTCTTATATTCCCCCTTTTGCTTCCCTGGAATCTTACTAGGTTTTATTATAACCACAACTACATTTAATTTTACAACATGTGTCATTTCGTTTGTAGATAATGGATAGGTTGGTGGAGATTTCATAGGATCATATAGATATCAATGTGTGTTTGACCACTTATGGTGGTCATGTTTTATAGATTTAGAGGTTGGCCATCATAGAATTTATCCTTTAGATATTTTTTAGTTGGGACATCTATTATAGTTGCGAGTTTAATGATACCATTAACATTTCAGATTTTACTCCCTCACTTCTTTTTTTCCTAGAGGTTATTGTATATACATTGTATCCTATATATGTTCCTATCATTCATTATTGTTCCATAACATTTATGGATGAATATGGTTTGGTGCATGAATACATATACACTAGGAAAATGTCACTTATTTCAGTTATTCCTTTTGGTGTTGGTCGGTAGCCCCGGACCTATAGAATTTAGCTTGGAGAATTTATTGATCATTATTCTACCAGAACTGTGGGCCATAATGGGTTGGTATAAAATAAACTGATAGTCGTTCAACCTCAGCATATTGTTATGATTTTTTCACATAATATGGGTTGGTGGAGAATATTTGAAAATAGTGTCAAAGTGACTCATATATGGATTTCTGGCCATATAACCTTATGTTTGTGTATTGGTTGATGTATCCATTCAACACGACTCTGAGTAAATGATTTTTGACATAGTTACTAATACATTGGTTATAGGAATCTATTTTAATTGTATCATATAGCATTGAGTTCTATGATTTTCTTTCTAGAATCAGTTCCCCATATATATATGCTCATATGACTGTGGTATGTCTTGAATAAATTTTACACTTTCGTCAATGAAGAAAAACCATCAACGTTACTAATTATGGATCATGATGAAGATCATATGAGTGATGAGTCCTTAAGTCATGGGTTATCACATGATAGGTTTCTTTTAGGTGGGAAGGTAGTAGCACCCCTTCATACTGAATAATATATTTTAGAATCAGTACTGGATAAGAATGCATATATGCTTGGCAAACTCTGAATGTACAACACCCGAAGCCACTGAGGTTATGTGGTGATACAAATCCACACAAAACAATGAATTTTCTTTTGTTACTGATCATAGTGTTTATACATGTGCATATTCCTTCTAACCAAATGGTTGAAATAACATCATTCATTTACACAGATTTGCTGGGAACTGTTTGAGTTTAGTCACATTTATACATGATGTGTCTATACTCTAATAGTTAAATTTCCAATAGTTTTATAATGAATATTACTATCCATGTTTCTCGTGTTTTGATAAGATACAGGATCAATTAGAGTGGAAAAATAGACAAATGACATTTTCATTTTTTTTATTCGATGTCCACTGACCTTATGGGGTACTCCCCGGACTTTTTTTGGGACAGTTACATTCAAGAAAAAAATATTGATCATGGTTTATATATAGACATACAATATAGTGTGGTTCTGATTTTCATTCTAATAAATAATGGTGTATTAGAGATGATGATGGTGATTGAGAGCTTCCTTTATAAGGGTTTTCATGAGACTTCAGTTAGTAGGGGGAATCATAGGTCTGATTTATTTATAGTAGCTAGAATACAATAGATAGAATGTAATTATCACAGGATATTCCCATATAGACATATTTAGAAACAAATTCATGTGGTTCATTGACTGGATAAAAGCTCATGGAATCCTAGAGAGGGGTGGTCTAATGACTATGATGGGTGAGGTCACGTGGAACATGATTCACTAAACCTACATGCTTATGTGGGAAGAATGATTCAATGTGTACTACCTTAGTAGAGGAAAAACCATGATCATGAATCATAATGGAATAAATAGGGTTTTACCTAAAGAGATAGAGATGTCAGAGGAGATGGTGGCGCTCCTAGAAGAGGATCATCTGGTGGTTAAAAACATTATAATCTCTTTCCAACACCATCACATTGATGAATATAACATGATCCTTGATTTAGCACTCGGGGACTTGGGAAGATTTAAAATATAGATACTTGTGACTCAAAATCACATGATACGATTATAGGTATGGTATATGATTATTCTGCTCTAGCTTTCGCACTTGTATAGACATGTGTGATTTCTTCCATTATCTTTATACTAATGTTGAGAGGGATAAATCTCCTACTAGATAATTTTTCATAGAATCATTTCCATGGTGTTCATATAAGGAATGATTCTTCTAAATATCACATTCTCACAAAATGTGAGCTATCACATTGTGTAAAGTGTTTATCACTAGGCCTCTTGGTAATCATGATACAAATATATAATTTTATCTTGGGTATGGAATGGTTTTCCATATTCAAACCCTAGTATAAATATAACCACATATAAGATAGATTTCTTCAAAAATATTTGATGATGTTTTCTTTTTTGGGGGGGAGTGATATATAGATCCAATAGATGTGTGAGCTGTTCTTTTAAGAAAGTCGATATATCCCATTTCCAATCTACTAATTATTTAATCCCTTAGAGCAGTGGTAATTTCAGGTATCATAATTTTTTAAATAATTGAGGATTATATCAACAATATCCTTAAGTACATTCCATTATTACCTCTATGGAATTACATAGATTGTTTCAATGAATTTCTCCCAAAAAATCCTACATATTCAGGGGCATATCTGATGGACCATATAGATCCTTTGGAGTTCATGATGTATTTGGATTCCTTTTAGGGATGTGATTTATCACACCCATTATATACACCAAGACAAATCTCATTCTATTTTCTAAAAAGGTGGGTGGTAGATTTCTTCATTTTATTGACTATTATCTTTTTACTTATGTCATATTAATGAATAAGTACCCCATACTGTGGATTGATGACCACTTTGATTTGTTTTGTGGTCCGAGATGGTTCTCAATAATCTATCTCTTGATTGGCTACCACTAGTTGATTGTTCATGAGACTGATATTCTAATGTTATCATTTCAATGTCACTTTATAAAATATGAGTTTTGATGATATCTTTAAGTGTGACTAATCAACCCAATATATTCATGTATATAAGGAACCCACTATTATATACATACAAGTACCATTTTGATTTTGTCTTCAATGTTGAAATTATAATATAATATTCATCCCAGGAGGAGCATGAAAATCACTTGAGGGTGGTACAATAATTTCTTCATGATAACTATCTTTATTGTAAACCCTTGAAGTTCTAGTTAAGGATAAACGAGGTTCACATTATAGATCACGTCACTTATGATCAGAGATTAGAAGCAGACCCAAGAAAATATTGATGAAGTGATTTATAGGGAGCCACCTAATAGAACGTTAGATATGAAACGTTTTATTATCTTGGAGAGGTACTATATAAGTGTTCTTCTATAATTCAATTTGATTTTAGACCATTTGACTACCATGGACTGGAAAGGGTGTTGATTTAACAAGAACGAGTAGTTTTAGAGGTCCATTGAGGAGTTAAGGTTGTGGAAGAAGATTAATCCTATTTTCAAAATACAATAGGAGGCCATGTTGAACATTATTTATTTAAATTCCTCTAATGTTTTCGTCGAATGTTCATTGATGCATATTAAGGTTGTGATCAGATAGGGGGTGACATATTTGTGATTCCACAATTATAACTATGTGACTAGGGACCTATATTTTGTACCTTTAGTCTTCAATATAAGGATGTAGAGGCACTATTTTATGGGAAAACATATTGTTTTTTTAATCAGGCCATCATAATCTAAGGTATGTCTTCTAGCAAAGAGATATGAACTTTAGATAATTGATCTGGTTGGAGTTCCTATGAGACTATGACATTGATATTTTCTATACTCCTGGGAAGTGAAACATTATTTCGGAAACCTTAGTAGGAAGACCTATTTTCTTCTTGAGTATGTGATTCTGAATAGTTTTAGAACTGATTGAGTATAGGGGTGTATCATTTCATCATTCAGTGGTGTTGACACCTTCAGTTCTCCAGCATGTTCGGGAGGCTCAGTGGGAGACATCACCTAAGAGTCCCTACGTGATAATATATCCATTGGAGGTTCTCCATATGGATTTTATGAAGTACATAATCATGTTATCCTTTTATAGGGTTGGAAGGTAGTTTTGGTCATGATGTGATAGGATGTGACATGAGTGTTTCAAAAATCCTCATTGGCATTACATCCTAGTGTGGGGAAGATGTATTGAGAACTATGAACATAGTTTTTGTCGGTCGAAATGAGGGGGAGTGTGGCTATGTTTTTATTTTTGTGTCTCACATGTAAGTAGGAGAAGGATGAGAACCGACAATCAACATGTTTTTTACGACCTCTTAAAATTTTATAGTGGAAATGGGATGACATATCGACAAATTTTTGATAGGGATTCCACTAATAATGATAAACTATGTTTACTATTAGATGATAGTTGACCAACATACCATGTTATATGACTTCCTTTCTATCTGAGAGAATAGTTTAGTTGAGTGTGTGGGGAGGTGATACATGCTATAGATCTAAGGCCATCATGAAGTTCCCAAACTATTAAGTTCAAACATGATGTTACATTTACAAATCGAATGTGGAGATGTCTATATGACGCATTCAGGACCCAGATGAGGGTGAGTAAAAATTCCCCCCTAGATAGGTGGTTAGATTGAGAAAAATATCATAGTGGTGGATGATATAATGAGGGATTCCTTTTTAGAATTTAACTGAAACTGGGAGGATAACATACATTTGGTACAAATTTTTTATATTAATATCCATCAATCTACTGTATGGATGAAAAATTTCAAGGCCCTTTATGAGAAACCTTAAATTTCACCCGTATAATGGACTCAGATTCATGATACATCTTTTGTGAGGCCATATATGGTGCACAAAATGAAATAAAAGGTCTCCAGAATCTATGAGTGGATGGGTAAAACTAAGAGAAGGAATAAATATCAAACAGATCAACGCTTTAGAAACTAATGTTTACACAAAAACCTGCAATTCATCTTTTATTCAGTTATTACTCATTTCATATCCATGATAATAGGTGAGAAAATGCTACAACAAGGTAAATGTGCCCTTCCATCCATGAATTGATGGTTGTATGGAAAACATGAGTGGACGAAATCTTCCCAACTCCTCTTAATTCCTTTGAATTTTCAGGTAGATATACATTCATTGGAAAGATGAAGTATTACTCTAATGAATCCTTTATAGGAATTCCAATTCCTTCAAGCAACATGGACATCTTTAGAAATTATTATGAGGAATTAATAGGTTGTCTTTATGGATTATTTGGACTTATTTATGCATTATATGTAGTGATTATTTGATTAATTAGTTCTGTTGACATGGATTGAGAAAGGAAATGGATCAATATGTGGTTTCAATGATAGTCTCCCACAATTGTGCATGTGGTTTAAACTAGACAATCCCACCCCTCATTGAATGTGAAACTCATATTGATAAAATATTCGAATCACCTCTCATGCATTAACTACATTTTCACTGACACCTAGTGGGAATCCTATTAAATTATTGATGCTCTTTCCATCAATGGTATATATAGGGATTTTATAGATAGATTTAATGATTTACCAAATGATTTAACTTCTTTACATAGAAGGTATTTAAATAATGTTTTTTAAATCAGAGTTATGTCACATATTTTTCTATTAATAAATGATCCTTTCCCTCATGTGAGAGGCCTCATCACTATTATATAAATTCATTTAATACCCAAGTCATAATATCCAACAAAAATATTAAATATAAAAAATCATTAGGGGTAGAAATAAAACCCTTGGATCATTGAGAGGAGGATTGTACCATTAAACATTGTCAAAGAAAGATAAGATGATGAATAAAAACCATATCAATTTTCTTTAACAGAAAATAAACATAATGAATCTTCCCCATCTGTGGAAAATGTGTACATACAAACTAATCATTCCAATACTGAGTTCAATAATGTCTGTGGTTTTATTTCTACATTTTTTCCTCAATACAGAATTTATTTGTTAACTTATTTTATTTCTATCATTTTCAACCTTTTAATGAGACCTACAAACTTTTGGTTCTTTCTTATATTGAGATAAACCCCTTTAAATTTTTTTATCACACCCTTAATTTGATAATTTTTCTTGAACTATTGGCCAATAAATTATTCATCTTGTTCTTGATCATTTACTGTTTTTATTTCATTGTATTGCAAACAATTGTCCTCTGGGGTTTTGAATCGACGTTTTTGGAGTTTTTGAGAAAAATATAAAACAATAATTCTTTATAAAATAATAGGTGAAAAAATGATTGATATATTATGAATGGTCATGACATGATGCCTTAATGTGGGTTTTGGCCCATTGTATTGGGGAATTTACGACGAAGTGGGTGGTTTAACAAGTAATGTGTGGTGTGAGGGATTAGTGTTTGGGATCCAAATTCTTAACTATGGCCAATGGTGGGACCTATCCCATACCTAATGTTTTTTTTTCATAAATTGTGGGTGCTCAAATATTGGAAATTTGGGTGGTAAAGTCTTATCTAGAAACCAAATTACAATTACATGGGTTTCTATAAAAAACACATCTACATGACTTGTAGTCTAGAGGAAAAAACATCATGTAGACCCTAAGAAATGATGACTATGATTTCCATGATTGTTAATTATCACATGCTACATAGTACCCCCAAACACCATGTCACTTGGTGCTAGCAACATAAAGTGTACTTCGGATGTACATGGATATTTACTTTTCCTGGAACACAATGTGTACAAGCACATGGATAGTCTATACGTGAACATACAAGAGAGAACATGTAGTCCCTAGTTGGATGAGACGTAATGGGAATTAACCATACATGCCATGTAGCACAACATGACTAGGGATTCATATTCTAGAGATGACAAAACTAGGTAGAGAAGTGGGTCCCAATATTGTGTGGACAACTATCACACTATGTACTTCCCTATACAACTTCTACCTCTCATATCCCCTTTGTTTTTACTCAGATTTTATCCTATGAATTGGTTATCTTTAGTGTTTTCAATGTAGAATGTGATGGTGAACATCAGTGTGAATTTGAGATATGATGTGATATTTAATAGGCCTGATTCTTTTCTTAGAGGAGCTCGATGAGGGATGCGATCAGGTAGAACCATCAAAGAGGGTTCAAGGTTGGAAATCCGATTATTATGTTATGGAATGGTTCCCCAATACACCAATATATATCTATCGATTGGTATGCTGGGTTGGACATGGGAATGGTTATAATATAAATATAATAAGTCCCCCCCCCCCCCGAAAAACTAGAGAGTGGGTTATATATCTATTATTGATTGGAACCCACCAGATAGACAAGGGTGTGGGTCTTATACCTACTAAGTGGAAACAACCTATCATACTAGGGTGTGGTTCTTGTATCTACCAACTACATGGTAACACTTACCAAAATTACTAGGGTGTGGTTGATAAATATATATACTAATTTTTACCCCAAATGTTGCAGAACGGGTGGCTTTAAAACCTCATCAATAAGAGCAGAACCTGGGTAATGGAATCCGGACAAGAACATGCCTTGTGAGTACATGTTCTTTGGATGGCAGGAATTGGGAGGAACTGAAGGAGTCTCTAAACCCGAAGGGTGATGAGGTGTTTGAAAGACTTAGAAATGATCTTGGGATGCCCACTACATGAGGTTTGAGCTATGATGTGAGGCAGGCAGTCCAACCTGCTGGGGTGGGCAGTGGCCAAGTGCTGGTTTCAACAGGGGGTAAGGAAGTAGTGGTTAAACCTATTGTGTCTGTGTAGGCAGAGGCTTTTGCAGAGGAAACTGATGGTTGGGTGAGGGCCACTCCTGGGCTGAAGAATCCTCATGTGCATAAGGTGGATAGAATTGAAGTAAGCAATTTCTTTTTTGGTCTGGAGAATGAAGAACAGGAGGTGGGTCAGGGTCAAACTACACCTGATTTGGCTTTTAGCCAGTTGCCTGCTGAAGCTCTTGAGTCGCATGGCAGTGAGGATATGGTTCTGGGTATGACCTTTGCTCAGAATGGTAGCAATAATGGACAGGTGCAGTGGCAGGGACCCACTCTTTGTGCTAAAGATCTGGATCATAGGGAAATATTCCATGCTGGTGAGGATTCTTCAAGGACCGAAAATGGAAACATGTAGGTTTAGTTACACTCCCAAGATGCTGTTTCTAGTGAAGTTATCTTGCAGACCAGGGTGCTTTGAGATCTCGAGACTGTGGTATAACCACATTTCTTAGCACTGATGGACCCTAACAGTCATGTGGAGTAGGAGCAAGGTGTGAATAATGGTAATCAGATGGTGTGTTTACCTGGGAAATGGGGGGACTTTTCTGAAAGTGAGAAGAAAAATGATGGCAGAGACCGAACCTCATTTAGTGATGTTGTTCAGTATGGGAAGAAGGAGATGGAATGGTTTATGGGTACTATGACTGCCCCCCCAAAATAAGGCAGAGGAAAGACTACTCATCAATGCCAAGGCTGATGTCCACCAGATCATCATTTCACAAAGGTAATGGGATGAATTATTATGATGAGTTTTTGCAATTGGAGAAGTTATATCTCAGACGGACGTATGTGAAGATTATGAAGCAATACGAAAGTTCGGAATGGGACTCGGCAACCGCAGATGAGGCATTTGATCATGGAAATTGTGATGGGTACGATGACGGGTATGGTTTCTAACTTGTATTTTTATGCTATTGTTTTCAATGTTTTCCTACTGAACTTTTCATTTTCTTTTAATAAACAGCCAGGGACTTTGTCTCTAGCTGAGATTTTCTAGTAATTTCCAAAAAAAATTAGGTTAGTATATCTATTCTAGTTGGACATGTTTTTTTCCCTTTAGAATTTTGATTTCACTATCACACTATTTTATATTTCATATTTTTTGTTACATGTATGTATTAAAATTTAATTTTTTTTTCATCTATTATTATTACTTTTCACTTCTTAATGTAGATTATTGGATGTGTTCTTACTTGTTATTTAGGAAATGCCCTCCGATTTTAGTTAATCCTTTAAACAATGGTCTCCATCCCCTGTCCAAATGGGGAAATCACAGGGCAATTGTAGCATGGTTTTACACATTCTAGTTATCCCCCAATGATTCAGTTCATTATATAAACATTTTTATCTTTGTAAATTATCTTATACTCTAATTATTATCATATTATTTCATATGATCATAAAACTAAATCTTCTATTATTACTTTTTGATCATCTCTACTCACACTTTATTATTTTTTCATTCCTGAGGTTATGATGAAATGTTTTCATTAATGTAATTCTTTAAGAGTATAAAATGGGAATATATTTATGAGTTATATTGATGATACTTCATTAAATGGGAATAATGTGTACCTAGTCTTCAAATATACTAAACTATTATGGTCCTGAGGAATGTATTTATGAAATGTATTGTATATGTACTTAAGAGGGTGTGATATTTTTTAATGTAATCTTCATTTATTTTTTGGTTCATAGGACTATTTTCTGTTGAGATAATTAGGGAAGGGGATGTTATGGTTTGTTATATGAAATTTGTTTTTGTACCTTAAATCGATAGCAATGTACTTCATTATGGTCTGAACCTTATGAGATGTTGTGTGGATATTGCATTGCAATTTTAGAATTCCAACCATCTCTTAACCTATACTCTGAAGGAACATTCTATTATATGAACCTTATATTGCATTTTCTATTTAATGTCACACATTACAAAGTTACACATTTTTTTTTGGAGAGGTGTAAAAATATCAGGTTTTCCTTATTTTATGGACATTTTCTTCCTTCCAAAATCCTATTATATGTATTGAGGCCATGTACCATTAAAGAACCACAAGGATAAATTATCAGTGGTACAGATAATTAATACCAGTTTTATGTCATTTTTCACTATATATGGTTGAGTTTGGGTTTGGGGAGATTAAAAATATGAAGTGTTGGTGTATTTTTCTTTTATGTATAAATTTATAGTACTATTAGGGATTTATTCATGATGCGGAAAACGTATGGATATGTATCACTATAAAAGGAAAATACATGTATGATATTTCTCAATATATATCTGGAGATAATTTACACTCATATGAACATGTGGCTCTCTGTACATTTGAATACCCATATACCCATGCATGAGAAATTATGTAGCCCTAAATGAACCAAACTTGCATGACCGTAACTTCCATGTAAAAAAATACATGCATGAATCAAATAAGAGTACCTTATCATGTTATTGTAGTGACATCCTTCTTATGTTTTATCCATTAAATCATTTTTACTTTATTTTTATATAACAATGGTGGCCTAGAGATCTCTCCAAATTATTGGATTTTTATCTATCTCACAAAATATTTTCTTAATAGCTTTATTTGTCTATATTTTATATACTTCATTTCACAAAATGGTTAATCTAAATTCTCTACTAGAATGTATATTGGATTCTAATACAACAATCCGAATATAGACATATCCATTAATGACTTATATGCTATTCCATAAGCATATAGATTTTTTTTCATGTTTTTACATAAATATTTTTAATACAGTTTATTATTTTCACTAGATCAGTTTTGCAATTATCTTGGAAAAAAGTACATGGACCATGGTTTGGGGATTATTGGGGGTTTATTTTGTAGAAAAAAACACCATAATTATTTGGAAGTTATCTCAGCAAATTATTGTAAAATTTTGTTACCATATCATGGATTAGTAGCATTGATGCCAAAAATCATGTGAACATGCTCTTATTTAAAAATATGGTAACCACCTTTATAGTGTTGTAATTTGTAGAATTAGATTTGATACAGGTTCATACAATCAACAACCTCAATAAAATTGATGAACAACTTCGGGAAAGGGTCCTATAAAGTCAATCTTCTATAATCATAACATCATCTTCCACGATAAGGTGATAAGTTATTTCTTTTATTTTCCTAATGATCAATATTCAATGAAATCATTCTTGTCCTTACATAGTGTTTCATATATAATAATGTTTTTTTGGATATATTTGTCTACCCTTTGGAATATTGACCAGAAATATATTTATTTGGTTGTGTAGTCAAAAAATTCTAAAAAACATTTTTTTTCACTTAAATGAATTTATCCTTAGTACAACCTATCACAATTCAACTTCTATAGAAGTAGATCATCCAAAAATTATTAAATATAATCAAATAAAAATGATTCATCTACTGGTAAGAGACATATAGGTTGATAGTACTAGTTTTTATGTAGTATTTGATATTGAAAAATTTGATGTCGTTATGTGGTACATTGAAAAAAAATTCTATGAAATCACCCATTGTCTCCATATCCTCATCTACAAATATATTGGGAAAAATTATTATAAAAATATAGTGAAAAAAACATTATCTAACATCTTTTTATCAGGATCATACATATCATATTTTATGATAAAATAGTTCTCTAGATTAAGAAATTCATCACATCATTTTTTGTAAATATGAATTTAATATTTTCATAATCGATATGTATAATCAATTTTGAGAGAACAATGTATGGTATGGACATGTAGAATGAAAAAACAATACAAGAAAATCCTTATTTATACTACTATAATTCAGTTTTTCTTTTATGAAGGTTTTTGGTAACATCTTGAGATATTTTGAGAAATATATATACATATTTTATGTCTTATGTTATATGAAACACCAATGTAATCTTTCACTACACACAACACTGTCTTGGCTTGGGTTACACATGAGTGTAACCTTCCTCGATAGCTTGCATTGTATGCAAAGCTGGGATTCCCTAAACAATGATATCTTATAATAATATTATGAACAAACCATTATGAATAATATTAACTAAATTTTTTATTTTATAACATTGTAATTCATCTTACACATTTTCTAGAATGATATATGAAAACAAAATCAACTTTTTGGATGAAAGAAGTATTTTAAAAAAATATAGTTTTGCCACCTTTTGATGGGATACCCATTTTAAATATAATTTTTGAAAAGTTTATAAGTTAAATTTTACAAAATAAACTTCTTCTTTTGAATCAGTATATACAAATTTACATTGGATAGATTTTGGATACTTTTCTGATAACTTTTATATTTTGAAGAATCGTATAAATATGATAAATTTTTCTTAAAAACAACATTTTTCCTCAAATTAATTTTTGTGTTTAAAAGATAAAATTTCATGGTTTTAAAGTAGAAATAGAATATATATATACCATTTAATATAATTTATGTAATTACCATTAATTTTACATAGAATTAAAAGGTAAAAACATTTCAATCTTTGATAATGTTTTAACTTTTAAAACCCTTTTTCTTAACAACATGATTATTTTTAAATTATTTACTGCAAATTTTCGGTTTTTAATGTTTAAAAATGGATTTCATATTTGGATTTAGTCGGTCCAAATTATGTTAATAGGTTACTTTTATTTTTTTTATAATATGAAAAGTAACTACTGTAATTTTTATTTACTACAGTTAACGGTAAATCGAGTAATTAAGGGTAAAAATAAGATTATAAAATTACCCTAAGACCTTCCAAAATTCTATTGGATGAATAAAAATTGGCCCATTTTACTTAAGAGTAGGAATAGATTCATTTAATAAATTTTTGACCATGAAAATCATATAATTATTATTGAAACCAAAGAAAGTGACAAATGTCACTCTCTTATATCTTATAAGTGTAATAATTTTAATTTATTGATAAAACTCATAAAACATCAAATATAAATAGTCTCTAAAAATCTTATAAAATTATCTACATCATGTGAATTTATTTATAATTTTTAGTTATTAAATAATTGCCATTAATGATGACAAAATAGTGATGTGGAAATTATTTTATTGATTGAAATCTGAAATAAATGGTTTTGTAAATACTAAACAAAATATTATATGAACTAATTAATGTTCTCCACAAATTTTATATATGAATATGACATGTTATAAATCTATTAAAAATATTTTTTTATATATCTTATGTGTACATTTTATTGAAATTCAAATAAATGAATAGTTTCATAATTGACAATATTTTTATTTTATTAAAATAACATATTATAAAATTGTTTAAAAATCATAAAAATATATAAAAATTATAAATTAAAATTTACATGGTCTAAAATTTCATAAAGGTTACAATTATGGAAAATTCACAATACACAGGTTAATATTAGTAACAATTTCAAATTTAGAATATTATTACCACAAATAAAATTAAATATATTAAATAAGAATAAATCAAGTTGATAATGTTTAAAATAAATTCTCCACATGTCTGAATCTAATTTAATGATGATATTATAAACCTATAGCATCTAGTATTCGGATTGGAGTGATTTTTTTTGGTTTTTATGTGGGTTTTGAGTTTATTATAAATTAATATTTGTAGAGGTTTTGAAAAGTGCCCCACTCCTCTTTTATAAAATGTCACCTCCTCCATGTCCTCCTCAAAACATTTTAAGCCTTCAAACTCAGCCAAAACCTTTTTATTTATCTTCTCCACTTACCTAGAAACATTCTAGATTTCCTGGTATTCTTCAAATATCAAATTTAGTGCCCTAATATGAGGTTTAGAAGATGCGCATCGAAGAAGAGGTAATATCCTTTACCGATTCATTCAAATTTATTTCTTCTTATTCATCCTCTTCTTTATTTGTTGCATTATACTGTAATAACATCAGTATCACTCATATACTGATATGTTATTATAATTATTAAAAAAACCTATTTTACCTTGTATCCATCCAATGGAAAAGGAAATCACCGCGCGTGCGTACGTACAAAATACCATCTCCACGCCGTGGTGTAATCTATTTTCCACCACCACCTGCATGGATTGGTATAATGGTTTAAAGAATTTCTATATATGATTATAATAACATGATACTGATATTGATATATTCTATCATCTACTCTAATATCATTCAATAATTATGGGAACGATATCGTCGCTCGTGCGTACGTACGACTTACCGTCTCCACGGTTTGATGTGATTCTCTCTACATGATATTCATTAAACCATGTTTATATAAACCAATTGAATTAAAAAATCTGATATATATTATAGAAATACCACTATGTAAATGATGTAGATATAATCTAAAAATAGGAATAATAATTTATTCGACAAAACACGCATAAGAATATAAAGCAATGAACACCAGAATAACAAGTAGAAATGAAATATTGTTAATAATAAGATAAAAATATGACTATATATGATATCATAACAATTTATATGATTCTATAAAATTCCAATGAAATTATTTAAATCATTATAAAGGATTTTCAGATACGTACAGATCATGTTAGACCTAAGGTAACAGAAAATCTCACAATCTTATTTTTATTTGAGATTGTTTATACTTCAGAATTTACTGGGGGATATTTATCATCCCAATAGATGTTTCCTCAATATGTAATATTGTTTCTCTCCTCCTACAATTTTTTAAATAAAATTTTACCTATCGGTGAATTTTTACTAAAAGATATGAATGAAATCTTTTGTCGTTTTCGGTGTGAGATACTTTTTGACTTTTCCGACCAATGTACAAGAAGAATGTTTTTTTGACTTATACGACATGAATGGATTTTTATGATTTCATATAACAATATTTCCCTGAAGCATCCTTTACATGTTTTAAAGTTTATTTTCAATTAACATACTTTATTTTAAAATAGTATGACATATTAATAAATGAAAAAAAATTATGTTGAAAGGATATTTCCCTCAATAATGAAGTTCAAGTGTTTTATCAAAATTATTTTCCATCTAAGATAATATAGGGATTTGTTCCAATCCCTATTATTACATTAATTTGATTATATTATGATTTAATTATTTTTTTAATACCTTTTATCATATATGGATTACGTTATGATGGCATGATGATTAAGAATCCCATTTTTATTACATGAGTTATGATGTGATGTATAATTTATGATTTTGGGGAACACATAAGAATGGTTTCATTATGAGATGTGTGGGACCTATACCTCCATTCAATTCATTTGGTAAATATTTATATCTTAGGAGATAGACATGGCAGGAATGAAAAGTTAATCTAGTTCAGTGATACAAGACTAGAATGAGGAGTGATGTTGGTTTAGTAATGGACTTTGTTTGATATGATATTCTTGGAAATGAGTCTTGACTATTATGAAATGATTTTTTATAGTTATGTGTGTATGACACAATGTTTCATGTCTTCTTTTATGAATATCAGGATTACATTTCACTACTATGATTTATCCCATGTCATGATATTATGATCTATTTTACAGGACAATATTTTCAAAATGTTACGTTCTTATGAATATGATATGATTGATATTTCATTTTTTCCCTTACAGATCATTTGAGATCACCCTTTGTATGTTTTCATATCCCCATGTAAAAAAGAAGGGTATTAAGTAGTATATTCCAAAAGGGCCACTAGATATGATAAACGAGAGACAATGGAGATGATTTATGAAAAATATGTTTATGTTTCCCTGTTTTTAAATACATTTTACATATATGATCCTATCGTGGTTTGGTTATATGTTTAAATATGTAAGCCTAAATTATAATTTAATAACAATGTATATAAATTATGGTTCATTGTAGTTGGTATCAGTGGAATGGTATAGTCATCCATTGGAAACTAGGATGTGAAAGCCATAGTAATAACCCTATAGATATGTCCAAGCATAAAGCAGAATCATAATGTTTTAGAAATATCCATGAATAGACTATGATAAAACCTAATGTGTGACAGTTTATTCATAATTTTGGGGTTTTCCTGTTTTAATTAGTGTTTCTCACACTATGCTTCATGGTTATTTTCACTGGCTAGAAGCTGATGTAATCATGTTATTGCTGAATGCGATAAGCAATGAAATGATTTTCCCCCTAAGAAACCAAATGATATGGGAGCTGGAATTCAAAATCTTGTAGCCATTGTCAATATATGAATCATTCCGGACATTCAATCAAGCAAAAGAGGGAGCAAGATTCTATTGAATCCTTCATGAGGCAGCCTCCACCTTCATTCAGCGGTTCTTTGGATCCATTAGTGGCTTAACAATGGATCCGCACCACTGAGAAGATATTTTTAGTCAATCAATGTTCTAAACATGATACAATCATCTTAGCAGTATATCGTTTGCAAGTTGAAGCTGATCAATGGTGGAATCTTATCAAGAATACAAGGAAAAGGGATGTAGTTGAGTCCATGGAATGGGACGAGTTCAAGAACATATTGTTCAATAAGTACATCCCTCATATATTTCTAACAATGATAGAGAAGGAGTTTCTTGAACTGAATCAAAAGGATGATGCATCTGATGGTACCTATGAAGAACATTTTAGAAGGCTTGCAAGGTACACTTCTGGGATTATTATCCAACCTGAGTGTAAGATCGATCTATTCTTTAGTGGATTAAAACCATGTATCCGAAGGGAATTGTCTATAAGAGACTTCATTAGCTAAGAGGAAATTGTTTGATGTTCTCTCAAGGTTTAGATGAATATTGGAGTAACCCATCAGTCATATGGGTTTGATAAGAAGAGGAAAATGGAATTCAATGGAAATTCTCAATAACACACTAAAATGAAGATGAGTTTTACCTTATGATCAATGTGTGGAATGTAAAATGGAGGTAATTTTCTTAAAGGGACATTTAAATGATCTATGTATGAAAAAGATGGTCATCAGGAAACTAAATGCTGCAATGATGGGAAAAATATTTCTAGTGATGCGAAAAAAGAAAAGGCTACATAGAATGCACCTCCTACACTTTAATGTTACAAGTGCAAGGAAATGGGGAATTTTTGCAAAAAATTCCTTAATCCAAGGGATGTTGATGATGATCGACACCAAAAAACCCTTAAGGACAAAGTCAAAAGAAATTCACATGCAATTTCTATAGGTGATGTGGAGTATGATAACGAAGTGGTGAAATGTACACTTACCATCCACTCTAAAGAATCAAATGTTTTATTTTATTTTCGATGCGACCAATCTTTTATTTATGATGAATTTTCTATTGTTATCATTATACTACCGCAACAATTAACTATTGAGTTAGTTTTGACAACTCCTAATGCCACAACAATCACATTAAAAGTTTACAATTCTCCTCTAATTTAAGTTTTAGGGAAAGTGCTTCTTGAAAATCTTGTGATCCTTCATAGAGTGATATTTGATGTGATTCATGGTATGGAGTGGCTTTCTTTATTTGAATCTCATATCAATTTCCAAAGATGGAAAGTCACATTTCATATTCCTGATCAAACTATGATCATCTATCAATGCACGGATGAATATAACCTTATAGTGGAAATTTCATTCATTTTATGGGTCATGATTCCAATAAATGAAGGTTATTTATCTCAAATGGTTGGAGAAAAACTCACAATTAAGAATATTCTCATTGTATGGGTGTTTGATGATGTCTTTCGAGTGGAATTTCCAGGTCATCCACCAAATCGTGAAGTTGAGTTTTGAATAGAACTCATTCCAAGTGCTATGCCCATTTCAAAGACACCTTACAGAATTTCCCCAATAGAGTTGCAGAAATTGAACAAGAAACTCCAAGAGAATCTTGATAATGGATTCATACACCCTAGAGTATCATGTTGGGGGGAACCTATTCTATTTTTTACGAAGAATGATGGATCAATGAGACTCTTCATTGATTATCGAGAACATTACCAGATCACAATGAAGAACAAATATCCACTTCCACACATTGATGATTTATTTGACCAACTACACAAGGCTCAATACATTTCCAAGATTGATCTTTTTTTGGGGTATCATCAATTAAGGGTCAAAAATGGGGATATACGAAATACGGATTTCTTTAGAATGTATGGACACAATGAGTTTATAGTGATTCCATTTAGTCTTAGTAATGCCCCTTCTATCTTCATGGATCTAATGAATAGAGTCTTTAGAGACTATCTTGATCAGTTTGTGGTAGTTTTTAACGACGATATTCTTTTCTATTCAAAGGGAAAAGAGACAATCAAGATAACATGAGAATTGTATTGAAGACCCTAAGAAAGGAGATGCTTTATTCCAAATTTTCCAAGTGTGAATTTTGGTTTCAAAAAGTTTCATTTTTTGGTCACATAATCTCAAAAGATGGGATATCTGTAGATCAAGCAAAAACAGAGGTTTTTGAAAGATGATCAAGACCAATACGAGTAACTAAAATATGATGTTTTCTGGGTTTAGCTGGGTATTATCGATGTTTTGGGAAAGATTTTTCCAGATTATCTAACCCACTCACCAAATTGACTTGGAAAGGAATTAGGTTTTTATTGACGAAGGAAATTGATGAGAATTTCAATGAGCTCAAAAGAAGGTCAGCTAGTGCACCTGTGCTCACACTTCCTTGTAGTGGAGAATGGTTTTGTGATCTATAGTGATGCATCCGAGAAGGGGCTGGGGTTTGGTCACATGTAAAATGATATGGTGATAGCTTATGCCCCACGACATTTGAAAATCCATGAGAAAAATTACACAACTCATGATTTGGAGTTAGCTGTGGTAATCTTTGTATAACTGATTTGGAGGAATTATCTTTAAGGTTAAAGGTGTGACATTTATACTAAAAATAACAGTTTAAAGTATATTTTCACACAAAAGGAGATGAATATGTGCCAATAAAGATGGTTGGAGATGATTAAGGATTACGTCTTCTCAATTCCTTACCACCCTGGGAAAGAAAACAAGATGGCAGAAACATTAAGTCGACAAGACCATACTAGATTATCCATGAGGAGGATCACAAAGGGTCCAATAATTATTTGTTTACAAAATATGGATCTTGTAATTTTAATGAAAGGGGAGATATCTTATCTTTCTCAAATAAATTTTCATCCATCTATATAAGTGAACATTAAAGAGGCACAGAAGGATGATGTTGGGCTTCAAAAAAAGGTGTGAAATGTTCCTGTATTCAACCTTGATTGTGATGGGATAATATGGTTTAAGAACTGTTATTTTATTAATACTATAAAACAATTAAAGAAGGATCTCCTAGATAAGGCTTGTAGTTCTTCATTCCTTATTCATATTGAAAGTACAAAGATGTATAGGGACCTGAAAGAGTACTTTTGTTGGGATGGCATGAATAGATATATCGCCGAATATGTCTCTCGATAATGGGTTTGTCACCAAGATAAATCTCAGAGACAAAGTCTAATGGTATGTTACAACCATTACCCATACAATAATGGTAATAGTAAAACATCACTATGGACATTGTCATTGGATTTCCCAAAACACCCAAAGGCAATAATTTTATCTGTGTTATAGTTGACCGTCTTATGAATTAGACACACTTCATTGCTATTAGAATGGATTTCTCTCTTGATCAGCTTGCCAGGATATATGTAATAGAAGTGGTAAGATTTCATGGAGTACCACTTTACGATATATCTGATCAGTATCCGAGGGTAGCCTTGATGTTTTGGAGAAGTCTTCAGCATGGTGTAGATATAGAGTTGAGTTTTATGCACTGCCTATCATCCTCAGACAGACAGTCAGTCTGAGAGGAAAATTCAAACTTTAGAAGAAATTTTTAGAGCATGCTCTATGGATTTCAAAGGTGGTTGGGATAAACACCTACCATAGGTGGAATTTTCTTATAATAATAGCTTTCAATATAATATTTAGATGGCTCCTTATGAATCTCACTATGGAAATAATTGAAAACCTCCAACTTGCTTGGATGATGTTGGGGAAAGAAAGTTATTAGGACCTGATCATGTTGATGAGATGATGAAAAAAGTCTGATCTATTCAACAATACAAAAGATCAGCTCAGAGTCGATAATAATTTTATGCCGACAACCGATGAAATGACCTAGAGTTAGCAATGGGTGATAAAATGTTCTTACGAATATCTCCTTGGAAGAGAGTAATGAGATTTGGAAAGAAGGGAAAGCTGAGCCCTAGGTATATCGGTCCTTTTAAAATACTGGATCGTTTTGGGAAGGTTTCTTACCTATTGACACTTCCACCAAATATCTCTCATTTTTCATGATGTGTTACATGTATCTCTCCTAAGAAAGTACATACATGAGCATTCAAAATTACTAAGCTCAGAAGTTGTACCTCTAGAGTAAGATCTTTCTTATGAAGAACAACGAATAGATATTCTGGATCAGAGTGAAAAAGTTCTACGAAACAAGACCACTCGCTTGGTTAATGTTTTAAGGAGGAACCACCAATTAGAAGAAGCTACATGGGAATTTGAGGATATGATGAGGGATAGGTATCCTCATATGTTTGTCATGAAGTGACGAATTTCGGGGTATAAATTAATTTTTAGGGGGGTAGAATGTAACACACTGATATTTTATGAGAAATATATATATAATTTTTATGCCTTATGTTATACGGAACACTAAAGGAATCTTTCACTACACACAACACTAGCTTGGCTTGCGTTACACGCAAGAGAAACCTTCCTCGATAGCTTCTGTTGTACGCAATATCGAGTTTCACTAAACAATTATATATTATTATAATATATTGAACTTGCCATTATGAATAGTATTAACCTAATTTTGAATTTTACAACATTATAATTCATATAACACATTTTCTAGTATGATATATGAAAACAAAATCAATTATTCTGATAAAAGAAGTATTTTTCAAAAAAAATTGTTTTACCTCTTTTTGATGGGACAACCATTTTAAATAAAATTTCATGACAAGTTTATAAGTTGAATTTTACAAAACAAACTTCTCTTTTTGAATGAGGATATAAAAATTTTCATTGGATAAATTTTTTATACTTTTTTGATAACATTAATATTTTGATGAATAGTAAAAATACACTATATGTTTCTTAAAAACTAATTTGTTCATCAAGATAATTTATAATGATAAATGATAAAATTTAATTATTTTAAATTATATATAGAATATATTTTTAAAAGTTAATATAATTTAATTAATTTCCATTAATTTTACATTCAATTCATAGGTAAAAATATTTCAATCTTTGACAATGTTTTATCATTTAAAACCCATTTTCTGAACAACATGATTAATTTTAAATTAATCACTGACACATTTGTGATTTAAAATTTGTAAAATGTATTCTATATTTTGATTTAGTGGGTCTGAATTAATTTAATAGGTTACATTTTTTTTTGATATTATGAATAGTAACTATGGTAATTTTTATTTATTACAGTTAAATGTAAATTGGGTAATTAAGGGTAAAAATAAGATTGTAAAATTACCCTAAGACCTGAAAAAATTCTATTGGATGAATAAAATTCGACCCATATCCCATAAGGGTTGGAATAGATTAATTTCATGGACTTTTGATAATGAAAATGATATAATTATTATAATAACCAATGAAAGTGACAACATGTCACTCTCTTATATCTTATAATTGTAATAATTTTAATTTAGTGATAAACCTCATAAAACATAGAATATAAATAGTCTTCAGAAATATAATAAAATTATATTCATCAAGAGAATTTATTTATAATTTTTAGGTATAAAATAATTATCTTTAATGGGGACACAATAGTGATGTAGAAATTATTTTATTGATTGAAATATCAAATAAATGGTTCTAAAAATATTTAAATAAATATTATATGAACTAATTAATGTTCTACACAAATTTTCTAGATTCATATGACATGTTAGGAATCTAATAAATATTATTGTTCAGATATATCTTTTATGTGGGTTTTATTTAAATTCAAATAAATTTACAGTGTTAAAAATGACACAATTTTTTTTATAAAAATAACATATTATAAAATTGATAAAAAATCACAAAAATATTAAAAAATTATTAATTGAAATTTATATGGTCTAAAATTTAATAAAATATCAAATTATGGATAATTAACAACACATATGTTATTATTTATAACAATTTAAAATATAGAACATTATTACCACAAATAAAAATAAATATATTAAATAAAGATAAATCAAGTTGAAAAGGTATAAAATAAATTACCATCATGTATAAATATTATTTATTGATGCGATTAAAACCCTATGTCATATAATATTCAGATATGTGTCATTTTTTATGGGTTTTATATGGGGTTTGAGTTTATTATAAATTAATATTTTAGAGGTTTCCAAACGTCCCCCTCTCCTATATTATAAAAGGAAACATCCTCCCTCTCATTCTCACAACATATTGTGCCTTCATGCTTGGAAAAAAAAAGTTTGTTTCTCTTCTCCACTTCCATATAAACAAACTATAGGTCTTTTTCTTCTTCTATGATCAACTTTGGTGCCCTAAGAGGAGGTTTGGAAGAGGCGCGTCGAAGAAGAGGTAATATCCTTTACAGATTCTTTCAAATTTATTTCTTCCTAAACTTCTTCTTATTTATTTGTATAATTATAATGTAATAAAATAAGTATCAATAATATAATGATATTGTATTATAAATATTAAACAAACCTATTTCACCTTTTATCCATCCTATGGAAAATGAAATCACCGCGCGTGCGTACGTACGGAATACCGTCTCCATGTCGTGGTGTAATGTGTTTTCCGCCACCACCATACATGGATGGGTATCATGGTGTAAAGAATAAAAATATATGATTATTATAACATGATACTAATTCTGAGATATTTTATCATCCACTCCAATATCATTCACTAATTATGGGAACCATATAGTCGCTTGTGCATACGCACGGCTTACAGTTTCTACGGGGCGATGTGATTCATTTTACATGCTCTTCATAAAACCATGATTATATAAACGAATTGAATGAATAAATCAGATATATATTTTAATAATACTATTCTGTAAATGATTTAGCTATAACCTAAAAAGAGGAGTACAAATTTATTCGAGAAAACACGCATAAAAACATAAATCAATGAACACCCGAATAACAAATAGCAATGAAATATTACTAATAAGAAGATAATAATATGACCATATTTGATATCATAAAAATTTACGTGATTTTAGAATAAGTCAATGACATTATTTTAATCATTATATAGGAGGTTCGAATACGTATAGAGAATATCAGACCTAAGGTAAGGAAAAATCTCACAATCTCATTTTTATCCGAGATTGTTTATATTTCAGAATTTACTGTAGAATATTTAACATGCAATACCATATTTCCTCAATATGTACTATTATTTATATCATCCTAAAATTGTTTACATCAAAATTTAACTATTGGTGAATTTTTTGAAAATATAAGAAAGGAATCTTTTGTCCTTTTCAGTATGAGATACTTTTTGACTTTTCCAGCCAACGTACTAGAGGAATGTTTTTTTAACTTATACAACATGATATGATTTTTTTAATTTCATAGAACAATATTTCCATGAAGCTTACTTTACATGTTTTCAAGATTATTTTAAATTAAATTATTTCAGTATAAAATTGTATGACATATTGAGGGAAGAATTTTTTTAAGTCTAAAGGATATTTTCCTCAATAATGAAGTTCAAGTGTTTTATCAAAATTATTTTCCTTTGAAGATAATATAGGGTTCTATTTCTATACTTATTATTATATTTATTTGATTATGTTATGGTGGAATTATTTTTATGATTTCATTTTCTCTTATATGGATTATGTTATGACGGAATGATTTTAAGAATCACATTTTTATTAAATGGGTGATGCTATGTTGTATTATTTATGATTTTTTGGAACAAATAAGAATGGTTTAATTATGAGATGGGTGGGACCTATATCTCTCTCCAATGCATTGGGTATTGATTTATATCTAATGAGATATACATGGATGGAACAGAAAGTTAATCTGGTTCAATGATACATGACATGAATGAGGAGTGAACTCAGTTCAGTAATGGAATATGTCCTCTATGATAGTCTTGGAAATGAGTCTCGACTAATATGAAATGATTTTCTATGATTATGTGTGTATGCCACAATGTTTCTTGTCTTATGTTATGAATATTGGGATTACATTTCACTATTATGATTTATCCCCTGTCATGATATTATAATCTCTTTTGCAGGGTGTGATTTTCAAATTCTAATGTTCTTATTAATATGATATGATTGATATTTCCAATTTTTGCCCTTATTGAGAATTTGAGCTCACACTTTTTATGTTTTATTTTCCACAGGTCGGGAAGAAGTGTATTAATTAGTATATGCCAAAAGGGACTCTAGATATGATAAATAGGAGACAATGAAGATGATTTATGAACTAGTTTTTTATGTTTCCCACTTTCTAAAGACACTATAACCATACAGTCCTATCATGGATTTGTTATATGTTGTAATAAGTATGCTTCAATTCTGAAGTAATAACAATGTATGTAATGTACGGGTCATTATAGTTTACAAACGTAATATTATTATTATAAATTACCTTCCTCTATTATCTATGCACTAAACCAACCACATAATCTATATCATCATACATCAACTGAAATCATTACTCCGTATTTAGTGGTAGATTGATGGGAGTAATTATCAACCTTTAATTAACTTACCTAAATAGTTCCAAACACTTTTCACCAAATATATCAACATCAGTATCTAAGTGGTTATTTATTATTTGAGATATATGTGATAAATATTTAAAAAATAATTGATTTAAACTAACAATAATAATAAAATATTAGATCTCTGACATAGTCTTTTGAAATTTCACCTCATTTATTACAATGATTTTGGGTGGATCAATCACCATTCCCTTATTATATATATGGGGGCCAAGAATAATTCCATCTCTTATAATTAAGTTTCATTTGTCATTATTCAACAAAATTGATGTATCTTTATAAATCTTGATCAATAGGTACAAATTCATGAATAAAACATTGAATAAGTTATTATAGACCAAAGATTCCTCTCAGAAAATATCATGGAACACCTACAACATCCCATAAATGACATGTGTAATTCCACATAGAAAGGTAGTGGGTGAATTGTACATTAAAAATAAATATTCAAATAGAAAATGGCTCTATAAATTCAAGATAATATATTCTTCACATTGTCTTTAGTTTCCATTGGAATAAATTTATACCTTAAATAACCATCCAGACAATAGTAATGTTCTTGTGTGACATTTTCATTTAATATTTTATTAGTAAAATGATTGGGGAAATTATATTTCACACATTATTATTTAGATTTCCATTGAAAAAATATATTAAACAAATTTTCACTCATTATATGGATATAAAGTCATAATATTTCATTACCATAATCATTCCTCCCTTTTTGGGTTCTCCTTGAATGGGACCACCAATTCTCTATGAATAATAGAATTTTTTTTTTCTTAAATCAATTAACTTTAGTACCTATTTTATAATAACCTCCATTATATAATGTGTCAAATTCCATTAGGACTAACAATTTGAATCCCCTTTCCCTAACATTATTTTATAGTTGAAAATAAGGGGCATAATGAATTTGATAAAAAAAATTGCATATGGGATCCACTTCTTCCTTTTCTTTTACACATAAAACATCTATTTCAATTTATAGGGATACATTAATAGCCAATTGAATTCTTGGAATCCTTAGAATAATATTCATATGATAATTTATATGGTGTTTCATCTAATTCAGATTTGGCCCCTCATAATTTATGGAGTTTATTTTTTAAAAACCTTTCTCAAAAAAATTATACACCAAAAAAATTCCTATTAATTTTTAGGACATTATCTATTGATACCACTTCGGGGTCAGCATTGAAAAGAATTAGTAACCCCATTATTCCTACCTTCATTTGGTACTGTTTTAGTGTCTAAAAATTAGCGAATGAAAACAATGGAAGGGATTACCCTCAATAATTCTGGGAACATAATATAAAAACAACAAACTAATCATCATGAAATAAATAAAAAAACTACCATGATCGCAAATTATATTTTAAGTGGTACAAATAAAATATTTAAAATAAAAAATTTAGTTAAAGCGTATGAAGGTGGAAACAACATGGTTCCTCAAACCTATAAACAAGTTGTGTCTAACTCATTCTCAATTTTTTTTTGGAAAATTGTAAATTATTATATATATATAGGGTGATAATAACAAGTAAAATTAGTATAATAAATCATATGGTCTCTCATGTAAATCTGGACATTGAATACAAATTCTCCAATGAATGAACAATAGAACTAACATTTACCTAAACATGTCATGTAATCTTCACCACCATTGACATGGATTTATAGAATAACAACACATATGTATAGTGAGAAAATATCAGTGGACCATAATTCAAGGAACCCTGCAACCTTTTCCACACAAGTTTTTAACTCTCATTCCCCAATGTTTTCCATCTTGTCCTTCAATCATTTATATATCCAATTACTATATATTATATGTAGAAGAGTATAATGAACATAGAGAACATCAACTAATCATCGTCATCGTACAATGAGTGAAACCTACTACCTATCACATAAAACATTACCACCAACTTCCAATCAATTATCAGTAGTAATTTCAATTATTTATTTCATCACCAATTAGAATCATCGATAACTCATCTATTATAATAAATAATTTCCAATAATGAATATATCATGAAAATGTATCATCTTCAACTTTACCATCCTCTCTATCCATCACCAACATCTATGTCGTTATCACTATTACCACATATTTAAGAAGTATATATGGATAGTTATAAATATTCTCTTACTAATTTTAATATTGTTGAAAACACCTTAAACCCATGACAGTTGGGCATTGAAAAGAATATAATGTATTGTGGGGTGCATTTATAAATTCAGATGAAAATTAATTAATATGAATTCCAAAAAAATACCATGTGTAGGGTATATTTAAAATAAAAAACTTATTTCCACATTTATACCATAATACCCCATGATATCTAGAACCAACCACCACATCCTATAAATGAAATAAACTAAAAAAATAACCACTCATAACAATAAATAACCTTCTTTTTTAACAGGTTCATCAATTTTAAAATTAACTAGATACCAAATAAATTATATTTATTTAATATCATAATATAATATTTAATAAAAATATTATCTATAACACCCTATTGTAATTTTCAACCTACATAAATTTTATTCTAAACAATTTATCAACATCCAATTCATTAATTCAGTTTTCACACATTAATCCCCATCCTAAACTGGTTAATTTATTTTCTATTCAAATCCAATTCTATTATTAATAGACTAATTCAATAACTACATGGACACTATAACAATTCGATCAAAAAACCTTATATTACACAACAAGAACATCCATCAACCATCCACTACCACACATCCCTATAAATAACCCATACTACGCCAATTGTCACTTATATACCTTAACACACTCAACAAAATTAATGATCACCACCTTAAATTAAAAAAAATTATTCCCACCAACACATATAGATTTATATTTATCTCTCTATAATTACCACAATTATATATTAAAGAGGGTCTTCACAACATTTCCTTATTTATATTATTGGGTCTTTCATAGAATGTTTAGGTTTATATGTAAATTTTTTTATAACCATATTTATGTTTTTAACGAATTATGAATGGTTAATATTGTTAGAATCAATATCATGTTTCCATGATTTACAACCCCCACAAATCACATGTTAAAATATTTTTTCATGGTCATGTAAATTAGATATAATGAAATTTTAAAAAATGGAAAAACATTCAAGAACTCAACCATTACATTTTATTTCACTTGATTCAGTTCATGAAATTTATTATTTAGTTTCTACTATATAATATAAAAAATTAATTAAAATTTCAATGATACACTGAAAATGGAGAGAGTTCAAACACAATATGTCATTAAAGGATTTTTGAATAATATTTGATGATATAATAAATCAAAAGATGATCATAATGATTAGATTTTACAAAAAACCATAATGAACAAAAAACATAATATACCACATCAATTTTGTGAGAAAACATATATCAAACTATCAATTTCCACAAATACTTTCTTGTATGTAAAATAAATGAGTAGAAAAGAGAATTTAAATTGAAGACAACTCGCTATATATTTCTATTCATAAATATTTTAAATATATGAATAAAATATAACAACTGGGGTTAAAATACCCTAATGGTTTCACTTATTTATCATAATATTCGAGTGGAAATTTGGGAGATGAATGAGTTTTTAATGTGTTCATTATTTTATGCCTATATGTTTTTAAAGGAACCATAATGGATCCCCAAAATCCATGACATAGTGAATATTTTTAAAAAAAAATATCATAACCCAATTAATTAGTGAAAACTCATATTTTTTATAGAATATTATATAATCCACATAATAGTTATTCTCTAGATTATATAATCATGTGGTAAATCTTTGATTAATCTCATGAAATAAGCTATATTTTGACCAAAAACAACATAGAAATAAAAACCACTAATCCTAATCAATCATACCAAAATCAAAGGGAATACAACATAAGATTAATTATCCTTTATGTGAAAAAATACCCTTATAGAAGACCCTCACATAAACTTCAGTGCACAATTAATTTAATATCCAAATATTAATTCCAAAAAAAATCGACATTATATTTAATAATTAAAATTGAAAATTTTCAGTCGCATTCCATGCATAATTAATTCCATCCCATGAAATTCATTTACATTGTTATAAATCTTATTCCATATATACGAGGAGATGAATATAATGTTGAAATATAATATATTAAATACATTAAAAGAACATCCATCAAGCAATTAATTTCTCTCATCACTCAATATATCTTTTTTCAAACCAATCAAATCCCCACCACCTCAACACATTCAACATATTAATTGGCCATCACTACCACAAAAAAAACACATAATAATAAAATATCAATCCCTCCTACTCTTGTATATTGATTTTAATATATATAACTACAAAATAATAGTATTAAATTGGTCCCTCAAAATATCTACTCATATCTTGAATGGGTGCTGTTGAGGAATTTTTTGATTTATAGTTAATATGTTAATATCTTTATTTATGTTCTTAACAATTTTTAAATGGTAAATTTAAACATCATTTATAGGAAGGGTTCCTAGTTAATATAAGTTATAGTCTCAAAATCAATCTAGATTATCAATATCATGGCACATAACCATTTTGAACATTATATAAAAATGAAAAAGGCATGATAATTCACCCCTCTCCTTCTATTTTATTTGATCCAATTTATTTTCTTTTTTTTTTATTTTATATCATCCACAAAAATATAGGAAAAAGTATACTAATTTCATTAATTCAATGAAATAATGTAATATATCTTATGACCAACCTTAATATTAGATTTTCAAAATTTCTCACAGTATAATATAAAAAATATGATGATCAAAATATTGATATCACAAAAATAAATCATTATAAACATTAAAAAAGTTACCAATATCAATCAATGCATAAAATATCTCTGGAACATTTCATCCCACAATAACAATCTTCTAGGAATAAAGAACAATGGGAAATTGGTTTGAAAAAAAGTATCTAAACACCCAATTAATGTTAATAATAAATAAATTTCATTTCACATTTATATTCATGATTATATTTTGTGGTTTCACATCAATTACAATAATTTTATGACTTTCAAATCGAAAAAAAATTGTTTTATTATAACTAAATTGTCATCCAAGTATTTCATGGTTTTTATTAAAATATAAAAATATAATTTATTGTATTGAGTTTAATGATATGGAATTTATTTTTGATATAATCCTATCATATTTATCTTATGGCAATTTTTTAACTTTATTTAAAAAGATTTTCTTGAATGAATAATAAAAAATATCAAATTTTATGAAAAAAAATCATGTATTTTATTTTTTTAAAATTTAAAATTATATTTTGGATTGGTTTTAATGTAAATTTTCTTCCCTTTAACTAGTTATAATTCAAAAATGTCCATAAAAATATAATTATACTCTATTTTGATATAAATTATTATTTTGGCTTAAAGACACATTCTCATAAGAAATAGTATTTTTCATTTTGTTTTCGATACAAATATTTAAATTCATTTATACCAATAATAAATATTAAATATTGATATATGTATTGAATAATTTTATTCATGAGATTCAAATTATGCACTAATTTCCATTTCATTTTTAGTTATTACGAATACTAATATTATTGAAAATGTTTCCACAATGGTATAGGGGGAAACATAATAACTAAAGATAATCATAAAGGATAATGTGAAAAATATTATCCTTAATTTTTTTTGAATGATATGATTTCAAAAAATATCAAATTTTCCTTATAAGTATAAGGTTTTTGTTCCATATTACATTGATAAATATATTCAAAATATTTAATTTTTTTAAATAATTATAGGAGTTCCACTACTCTCAATGATAAAAGGGAACCTCCTCTCGTCTCTTAATCAAAAAAAATTATCAAATTTTCAGGTCCAATACATATGAAAATAACGTACTGAAATCCATAAATTGATTCTATAGGTCAATTTCTCACCATAAGGTTACTCTAGATGGAAAAGGGTGTAAGATAAATGTAGTTTATCATAAAAGGTGTATCACTATTAAACATGATCTTCCATGTTTATTTATTCTTCTACCTCTTTAATACCTATGAAAACCAAGTAAATAAAATAAAATCAGTATCTATATTATACATAAAAATATTCCTTCTATAGAAAAATCATTTTTATTTCATTTTTAATACCATGTGAATTGAAAACCGTTCTCATGCTTATATATGCACTACCAACTCCATAAAGCAATGTGTTTTTTAATCATTGCCTCTCATGTGGTGTTATATTGATTGGTTAAATAAATATATATTATATTACTTATATAATTTTGAATCATAAATGAAAATATATTATTTACCTTATTACTCTTACATTTATTGGAAAATGATAACATCATTAATGCGTAAAGGTGGACTATGATCTCCATGAAGATATTTGATTTAATTTTTATATCCTACATTATTAGTTGGTTAAAAAATAGTATTTTTTTTAAAATTATGATTATTATGTCTTGATTAATATTTTTTATATGAGGAAATAATTACCCAATTTACCATGGTAAACCATCAAAATCTATTGTGGGATTTTGAATTGAATATCCTAAAAACCTTCGACATGAATTGAACTGGTGTAGTAGATATGTAAAAAATGGTAATAGACAATAAAAGTGATAACAACAAGTCAGTAATCCAAAAAAAGTTTCTTATGTAAATAACTAATTAATATATGTTTATTATAAAATAGTTAAATTATATATGTCGTGATTCAGACTCGAGGTAAGATATTTTTTTGTTGTGTACCATATTTTAAAATCTTTAATGTTGTTTTTCTATATTTCCTCTATAAACATGTTATTTAAAATTTACTAGGTATTTTATTAACATAATAAAATGTATATTAAAATTAATTTTAAACAATTATTTAAAATATTTATGATATTGTTAAAACAATTTTTCTTATAGTTTTTAAATAAGATATTATATATTTTTTTATAAAAGTATAAAATGAATATTTTTAAATGTATATGATATTAGAATAAAATATGGTCGTTAATAATATTAGTATTCATAAAACATAATGTTAAAATTTACATTGTTATTATAAGTGTAACAACTTTCATATAATTCTAGGAATTTTTTGATTAATAATTCATCAAAGGATATGTGGATTATTATCCATATTTTTAAATGAAGCCTGAAATTCCTTCCGAATTTTAGTGAATGAAATAATTTATAATAATTTATTATGTCAATGTAGAATTATATGTTTTTTAAATATTTTATGGTCCTTATAAATTAGTGACACTTATGTATGATCCTAATATGTCTTCACAATGAATTGATAAATTATTTGTTCATTGGGAAATATATCTAGGAATTTACTTAGTAGGTTATTCCATTTGTAAGAGAGATTGAAAGGGATATTGTATGAGTAAAATCATAATGATTATCCAATGAAGTAATATGAATTTTCAATTATTAAACATGTGTATTAATTGAAATACATTCAGTACATAAGTTTAAAAAATTATCTAATGTTTTAAGGAATGTGTAATACCTTATATGGGTGAAAAGATTGTTTTCAAAAAATTGTTTTTATCAGTACAAATATTATTGAAAAAATGATCGGGACATCAAATCATTCCTGTAAGATTACTTATGAGATATTTTATGAAATTATTTTGGAAGTAATTTTTATTTAATTAAAATTTAATTGATTATTTTTTCCCAAATATAGTTATATAAATGAAAATTTATTAATTGGATTCATGATTTTAAAAATGGATTGTTGGGCAACTTTCTTTTTTCCATCATTTAGTATGATTTTTATTGTAGGAAAAAATTTTAAATTTATTTAATTGAGATTATGAATAAGTAGAACACTATAATAGGGAATATATTACTAATATAAGGATTCATCTCAAAATAATTGAATCATTTCTGTGTTAAATAAGATTTTATATTTAGTATTTTTTTGGAAAAAATTTAGATTGTTTTTAAATTTAATACAACATAATGATATTTTAGAATATATTTATCTTTAATATATAAAATTTTTTGATATATTAAGAATAATAATTCCCGGATATTTTATGATTATTTATTATATATTATTAAATGAATACAATTTTATTGTATTTAAATGAAATATAATTATTTTTAAAAAATTCTAATTCAGTCATTATGTATAATTAATCCTAAACATCAATCATGAAATTTTTTATGATCATTATTTTTTTAATATATATTTAATATTAAAATTATATTTAAATATTAAAATTATTTTAAATTATTTTTTAAACATGTATAATATGAATTTATTAGTTATCAATTTTTTAGACATGAATATAAATGTATTTGATGTTACAAAGAGTTGTTTTTATGAAAAAAGTTCATTTAAAAGCACAATGTGTTATTATATTAACATATTAATTTATTAAATATTTATTAAATAATTTAATTATATTTTTAGATAATATATTTAATTAAATTTATTGAAATTCGTTTAATGTTTTTTACCTAGAATTTAAGGATTATAAATTCCATTTTATGCTAAAAAATCATTATTCTAGAAACAAACATTTTTCAGTTATGCATTATTAATTATTAATTATTTTCTACAACTTCAGGAAATTTAATTTCATGAAATTAATTCAATAATTGGATTAATCGTGTAAAAATTATTTAATAATTCCCCTTCCATTTTTTTCATAATGAATAATATCTGTGATAAAAATTGTTTCCCTCCAATAATGTTAAGAAGGGGTGACAACAGGTTAATCATTAATAAAAGTTTTACAATATCACCATAATTGTTATATATTTGATCAATTTGAAATATTTAAACACTAAAATATATTATATTTTATCCATTTGACACTTGGTTACACTTTATCATGAATATTACTTTATTATATTTTTATGTTTTATGTATTTACCAATGTGCCACACACAAAAAATATAAAACAGAACCAATTATAATTTATTTTTTATAAACATAGTGTAATGTTTTTATTCCAATTACAACCAAAATACCTTAATAAATTATATAAAAATGTCATAGTTCATATTTTATTCCAAAAATAGTATTCTTTTAATGGTTAAGGTGAATGCTAATTGTGGTTTTCCAAAGAGGTTGTAATTGTCTTATCTAATATATTTCGAGTTTATTTATTATATTACTCATATATATATATATATTATATATAACCATAATAATAATAATCATCATTATAATTTATATATATAAATACTATTACGTTAATTTTATAACAATTTTCTTATTCATTTCTATACAATTTGGAATAATAATGTCTTTCGTGTTTATGGCTGTACTACCACCTCCATGACGTGATGAGAATTTTTTGACATCCTACATAAATCGATCATTATATAAATTAATGTAAGGAATAGAAATTATATGTAGGATATTATTATAATTCTATTATCATAATTTATTATTTACCTATATTAGATTCCATTCTCAATAAAATGAAAACATTACTGATGTGTATGTATGAATTAATGTCCTCACAAAGTGATTTGTGACATTTTTCATCACCAACATATACAAATTGATATAAAAGTGTATAAAATGAATAAATATGAAACTCATAACGTGATAAAGATTATAAGTATTATTAAACCATCAATAAAATACAAGGTCTTGAACTATCAAACAAGAAACTAATTTGGATGGAGAATAGTAAACAACCAAATATTGATTTTATATGAGATTTATTAATAAATGGATAATATAAAAATATAATGGAGTTGAATATTTTAAAATAAAAATTAATATGATATTAATAATATGTATAATAACTGAAAACATTTTTATAGATGATCATAAGGATGAGTATCAAAAATGTTAGGATCGTAGATGGTTTATGTTATAAACTCGCTTATTTTATGCACAACATATGTGAAAGGTAGATCAATTAAAATTATATAATCCTCATATTTTAAAATTCAAATTTTTTATTCTTATATTGAATTTTTTTCATATTTTATTATTTCCATCAATTCCCACCTCATTGGAAATTAAATTTTTTGCAAAATACTTTTATGAGAAGTTGACTTTATTTCATCTTCAATCGATGAACTTTTTCTACCATGTACATGTTCTTTAAAAGGTTTTGAATATTGAAATTTCCTATGATGGTATTTTTATTTAAATTCAATTTCAACAATATATTAATTTTTATTCAATGTAATATAATTATTTCATAAAATGTTTCATTAATTGTTTATTTATGAGATTGTTTTAAAACGTGTGAAAGAAACATTTAATTTATCATTTAGCGCATGAATATATTTTTTTGATGTAATAACAATTATTAATATTGAATATTTCATTAAATTTATGAATTATTATTTTCGAACAAAAATTATTTTAACAACATTATTGAATTTTTTTATTACTAATGACCCAAAATGATAATGATATTTTCCTAATTTTTAGAGAAGTGGAAAAATGATGATGTAACATCCCAAGTAAGTAATGAATAATATATAATTTTCTCTATGTCTATTAATGAATTAGATAGTATTTTAGAGGCTTAAAATGAAAATAAATTCAATCTTAAGCATGGAATACACTAATATTTTTAAAAGATTGTTTTACTACCTTTTGATGGAAAACCATTTTTAAATCTATCTTTTGACAATTTTATAAGCTATGTTTTTCAAAATAAACATATTCTTTATGATTGGGACATAAAAATTTACTTTGTGTGAATTTTTGGTATTTTTCTGATAATGTTCATTTTTTAATGAACAGTGAAAAATACTGCATTTTACATCAAAACTGCTTCTTAATATAATTTATTTATATGATTTAATTATCTTTTGAATTGGTCTTAATGTGTAATATGAATATATTTTTACCATTTAATCCAATGGTGGTAATTGGAATCAATTTCACTTTGAAATTAGACTTAAACTGGTGTCAATCTTTTGATACTTATTATTTCATAAAAACATGCTATTTGTAATGACAACGGGAATTAATTATTAAATTAATTAATGTGACTTATATGTTTTTAATTTTGTAAAATATACTTCATTTTTTAATTCGGAATATCAAATATTGCTTAGGGTGAATTTTTGGTAATTTTCTGAAAAACTTCAATTTTTGATCAATAGTGAAACCACTAAGTGGTAGTTATAAAAACTGATTTTCATTTAAATGAAATTTTTCCATCATTGTGTTTTAAATTTCAAAAATCCGAAAAACATGGTTTTCATTAAGAAGTAAAATATGGTTCAATGAGATTAAAATAATTTTTTGCTGAATAGTAACTTATTAATTTTTTAATCGCGATTAGTGGTAATTAGTGTAGTTTAAGGTAAAAATAATGTTTTCATAAAATGAGATAAGCTTGACACATGTCCTACCCTCATTTTTTGTGTCATGGCCGACCAAGAAAAGCCATGGGTCAACTCGGGGACCCCATTGAGCCACTTTGGTTGGGAAATGACATAAATAACTTTTTATTTAATGTAAAAGTAAAAATGACACAAATATAATATGTTTTACGAATACAATTATTACATGGGGTAATAAAGATCATATTTTTTATTATAAATAGTCATTGGAACGATAAAAATATTTCCTACATCATAGTATTTTTATTATAATTTTTATACATTAAATAATGTAAATTTTATATGACATCCTAATGATGCAGCGATGACTTCATTATTTAACGATTTAAATAAAATGGAAAGATAATGTAATATCTAAGACCTACACATGTCCAAAACCTATTGAATGAGTGGATTTCGAACCCTTATCACCTTATCCTAGAAATACATCAATGTGGGACCTCTTAAATCCGAATACCATTTTAAAATAAAGTGACTTTTCTTTACTTTCCAAGAGTGCCCCTCCACTCCTCTTATAAAAGGCCCCCACCTCTACCTCATTTCACACACTCCTAAAACCTTTGGATCAGCCATCCCCTGCCCATTTACTCTCTCCAAATCCCTCTCTTACTCATTGAAGCCTCACTTTGGGCAGATGTATTCTCAAGGAAGCCTTTTATCTCAAACCAAAGGGAGTTACCCGGTTTTAAGGTAATGTCTTCTTTTGAGTCCTTTTGTTTTATTTTGCTTCTCCAACCCCATAAACTCATTTTATTCTTTTCATTTGTAACAAATACAGTATCCTTAATATACTAGGATGTTTTTATAATATGGATTCGAGATACACTTACACACACCTACATCTAATGGTTAACGAATATATTGTTTCTGTGGATGGTGAATTTATGCCTTCCAAAACAATGATTGTTCAACATTATTTTAACACCTTCAAAGGTGGACATTAAGATGTAACTTTATTTATATATGATATATAATATGTTTATGTTTTCCTTAAGCTTCTGTATTTTTCTTTTTGGCCATACCTTTATGGTTTCCATTATGGGTAAACGCGATATCTTCATTTAAGGAAGTGCGGACTACCGCCCCCTCAAAGTGATTTGATTCGTTAAATACCATATGTGGGATGTATAAAGGATGGAACTATGATATTATATATGATATTATACTGGAATTATAATATACCTTTATATCATTATGATTCCATTCTATAAAATACGAAATAGAAATGAAAGTAGCGTTCATGTGTACATACGGCTTACTGTCTCCATGAACGGTGCATTTATTTCCTTACCTCTAAATGATTATGTAATATTATAAATGAATGTATATACTGGATATATATGATATATACATAATGATTATAATTCTGGATATAATGGATACATGAACAACATGTAATTATAAAGGGCTTATTTTTGACTCAAGTACCAATGATCGTTAAAACGACCATTATTAGCTTAAATAATTACATAGTGTTCATGACATGGCAATAAGTGATATAAAAGGAATAATGAACTTGAAAAAGGTTCTTAAAGAAGTAGAAATTTACTCAAGTTTATTATTCAGGACATTAAATAACGATCGAGTCAAGTCGGACCCGAGGTATGGGACTTCGTCTCAATCTCTTTTCATTGAGGCATATTTTATTTTATACACAACCTTCTTTTATACGGTGTATAAACCCATTTGACTTTTAAGTTTATCCAAAAGGAATCTTTTTTATACGAAGCGTTTTACTAAATGACAAAAAGGAATGTTTTTTTCGTACGTATGTGGTGACAGCGACTTCTCCGCCGCCGTGACCATTATTGGAGTTTCGTCTTCCTCTACAAGCCATACCCTTTTTTTAAACGAAAAATAAATACCATGTTTTACTTTGGTATTGAAAATGGTTTTCATAATGTTTTTAATATAACAATGTGTTGTATTGATATCTATTGATTCAAATGTGGAAATGTTATGTTTCCTTTATGCATGTTTTATGTGATTTGATTATTTTATGGTTCTTGGGAATTATTATGAAGACGGGTGGTTCCGTGATAAAGTAAGGGTGGGTGAGCCCGTTATAGCTCTCCAATGCATTGGGTAACCCGAAGGAGTGAAACGTTAAGGTTTCTCCGAAGATATTTAGGGAATATACTATGATGGGTATTCCAAACATAACCAAGAGGGTTACTCCCTACGTAAAAATGTTATGAATGCCTCAAGTTACCTTTATGTCTTATGATTTCTATGATTTATTCATGATTTGATGAGGTATGTTAAAGTCCATATGTTTTATGGGTAAAGTATGATTTCATTCTTATGTATATATATACCCATGTTTCCATTACATATTTTTATATCTTTTACTGAGCTTTTTATGCTCATCCCATGTTTTTTTGAAATGTTTTTCACAGGTCAAGGGAAAGGTACATGATATGATGATAGTGTCAAGGAAGTGTCAATAAATAATCCATGATTTATTTTAAATGTGTTTCCATTGATGGGAATGAAGAATACTATCTTTATGTAAACACTTTGTTTATATGTGGAATGTAATGCTAGTTTTATGATCTAATTCTCTAAAACTCTAAACCCGAAAAGATCCTCAATGTGTAATCTTGTAATAACTCAAGATTAAGTAAGGTTTAAGGCTGGGGCCTTATAGTTGGTATTAAAGGTCGGTTTAGATAACTTTAGGAGATAGAATTCTATTATATGATTATCGGAAAATATTCTTTTTGAAATGTTATAGCATTTGAAGATTATCATGTTGGTTTATCTAAGGCATGTTTGTTCAGAATGGTTTTCCGCAGATGAAATAGGGAAGCAGTGCTAGGAAGGCATACAGAAGGAAATAACCTTCCGAACCAGCATCCTGAGATGGTCGGAATTGGAACTGAACAGTTTTTTGCAGTAATGGCATAGTTGAATCAAGTGATAAATGGTGGTGGTATCCATGCACGAGATCAGCCAGATCAACCACAAAGGAACATTTCTGCGGTGGAACATTTCATGAGGCAACATCCCCCATCATTCAGAGGATCATATGACCATGTGTTAGCTAAAGGGTAGATTAAAGCACTAGAGAATATTTTCGATGTCATGGGGTGTTCAGACAATCAAAAGGTTAGTCTTGCTATTTACCGTTTGGAGGGTGAAGCAGATCAGTGATGGTCGATGGTTAAAAACATCAGGGACGCTGATGAGATTGATGCTCTCGACTGGGATGAATTCAAAGGTATTTTTCTTGAGAAGTATTTTCCTAAGGCTGTTCGACTTAGGATGGAAAAACAATTCCTGGAATTGAGGCAAGAGGAAGACTGAGTGGCTGCCTATGAAGAAAGGTTCACTCGATTGGCAAGGTATGCTCCAAATTTTTTCTGATACCTTGATAGTAAAATCAATCGTTTTTATTCGGGATTAATGCCAAAATATCGAAGGTATTTAGCTTCTAGTGAGTTCAAATGTTATGAAAAGATTGTTCAATGTGTTGAGAAGGTATAAATGGAGTTTGCCGATGATCAAGTGTTCTACAAAAACCATCAAAAGAAGAGACCGAGGTGGCAGGAGAAAGGAAAGATTCTTCAAAAAGTCTGATGGTAAGAAAACTAAGTTTTCAGTTTGTGATAATTGTGGTAAAAGGCATGCTGGGGAATGTCTTCTGAATTCTGGAAAGTGCTACCGATGTGGTAAGATGGGACATAAGGCTCGTGATTGCACTGGAAAAGATCAGGGTGATGGTAAGACCAAATTTGATTTACAGTTAGTGAAATGTTTTAAGTGCAATGAGATGGGTAACTATGAAAATGAGTGTCCAACATACAGCTTGAGTGATAGGAAGCAGTTAGACTACAAGCAGAAAGGCATGGTGAAATCCTTCGCAACTACTTCAGCAGATGTCGGGCCATCAAATGAAGTTGTATCAGGTACTCTGTTTTTTTTCAGATTATGCCAGTGTGTTATTTGATTCGGGGTCTACACATTCTTTCATCTCTGAAAACTTTTCTAGTAAAATGGGAATACCATCTCAAGAAATGACTCCTAAACTTGTGGTAAAAACACCTGGGGGAAATGTTGAAGCAAAAAGGATTTATAAGAATCTTCCTATCCTTATATGTGGAAAGAACCTACTTGCAAACCTTATTGTTTTACCTCTAGTAGAGTTTGATATTATCCTGGGTATGGATTGGCTCCCTATTTACCATGATAAGATTGACTGTAGTGCTAAAGAAGTTTCTTTTGAGAAAGACTTTCAGTTTGTTTACAAGAATGAACCCTTACTGTTGATAACTTATCAAGAGGCCAAGAAACTTGTAAAAGATGGAAATGAGTGTTTCCTTGCACACATCATTGAAAATAAAGGAACTGTTCAGATTAATGATTTGACAGTGGTAAATGAGTATCCTAATGTTTTTCCTGATGATTTTCCTTGAATAATACTAGATCGGGAAGTTGAATTTACTGTTGACTTAGTTCCTGATTCTAAGCCAATTTCAAAACCCCCTTATCTAATGGCTCAAATTGAACTTTTAGAGTTGAAGAAGCAATTGAAAGATTTATTAGAGAAAGGTTTCATTCGACCTAGCACATCACCATGGGGTGCTCTTGTCTTGTTTTTTAAAAAGAAAGATGGTTCTATGAGACTTTGCATTGATTATAGTGCCTTGAATAACATCACTGTTAAGAACAAATATCCTTTGCCTCATATTGATGATTTGTTTGATCAGCTCTAGGGAGCTCAGTTTTTTTCAAAGATTGACCTGAGATCGGGGTACCATCAGCTAAAGGTAAAGGAGGCAGATATTCCGAAGACCGCGTTCTGTAAGAGATATGGCCATTATGAATTTGTAGTAATGCCTTTTGAGCTAACCAATGCACCATCTGAATTCATGGACATAATGAAAAGAATTTTCCATGAGTTCTTGTATAAGATTGTGGTGGTTTTCATTGATGATATTTTGGTGTTTTCTAAAAGTAAAGAGGAGAATGAAAGACATTTAAGGGTTATCTTGCAAACCTTAAAAGAAAAGAAATTGTATGTAAAATTCAGAAAATGTGAGTTTTGGTTGCGAAATTTTTTTTTCCTTGGTCACATTGCTTCTAAAGATGGAATAACTCTTGATCCTGCAAAAACAAAAGTTGTGGAATAATGGCCAAGACCCACAAATGTAACCGATATTCGTAGCTTCCATGGTTTGGCAGGCTATTACCGAAGGTTTGTTAGAAAGTTTTCATGGTTATCGAGTCCAATAACTAAGCTAACTCGGAAGGGTGTTAAGTTTATCTGGACAAAAGAATGTGATGATTGTTTTTAGGAACTGAAAAAAAGATTGGTGAATGCTCCAGTTTTGGCACTACCATCCAGCAATGGTGAGTTTGTCACCTACAATGATTCTTCATTGAAAGGACTTGGTTGCGTCCTAATGCAGAATGATCAGGTAATTGCTTATGCTTCACGAAAGTTGAAAACTCATGAGGTAAATTCCCTACACATGATTTGGAATTAGCTGCTGTTGTTTTTGCATTAAAAATTTGGAGACATCATTTGTATGGAGTAAAGTGTGAAATATATACTGATCACCAAAGTTTAAAGTATATATTCACTCAGAAAGAATTGAACATGAGACAAAGAAGATGGATAGAATTAATCAAATATTATGATTATACAATTCATTACCATCCGGGAAATGAAAATAAAGTGGATGATGCTTTGAGTCGAAAAAGTAATGCTTCATTAGCAATGTTGCGTTTGGAACTTGATCCTTTGGTTAAGGATTTGATGAAATTTGGCATAGAAGTTGTTGGTGCAGGAAGTTCTTCTGTTTTGTTTCATGTATCAGTGAAATCTTCTCTATCAGACAGAATCAAGCATGCACAGAAGCAAGACAGTGAGTTGCAGAAAAAGGTAGAGCTAGTTCAGAAAGGTAAGTTGCCTGAATTCAACACTGATAATGATTGTGTTTTGAGGATTGGGAAGAGATTATGTGTTCCTTGTGATTCACAGTTGAAGAATGAGTTGTTATGTGATGCTCATAGTTCTCCATTTTCAGTTCATCCTGACAGTACTAAGATGTATAGAGATCTGCAGAAGTATTACTGGTGGGATGGAATGAAAAAAGATATTGCTGATTTTACTGTGAAGTGTTTGACTTGTCAGCAGGTTAAAGTAGAGCGGCAGTTACCGAAAGGGATGCTTCAGACTTTACCAGTGCCAGAGTGGAAATGGGAGAATATATCCATAGACATTGTTGTGGGATTACCGAAGACATCTCGAGGTAATAATGCAATCTGGGTTATTGTTGATCGCTTGACTAAATCTGCTCATTTCCTATCCATACGAGATACTTTTTCCCTGGATCAGCTTTCCCGTTTGTATCTTAAAGAGGCAGTCAGGTTACATGGAGTTCCTCTCTCCATTGTATCTGACCGTGATCCCAGGTTCACTTCTAACTTTTGCAAAGGCCTTCAGAAGTCGTTGGGTACTGAATTAAATTTTAGTACAGCTTTTAATCCTCAATCAGATGGGCAGCCAGAACCAATAATTCAGACCTTGGATGATATTCTATGTTCTTGCTCTATGGATTATTAGGGAATTTGGGACCAACATCTTTCTTTGGTTGAATTTTCATATAATAACAGTTTTCATTCCAGTATACAGATGGCACCATTTCAGGCATTATATGGGAAGCGGTGTTGAACTCTAGCTTTCTGGGATGAAGTGGGTGAAAGGAAGTTGATGGGACCAGAATTGGTAGAAGAGATGGCAGAAAAAGTTCAGCTGATTCAGAAGCACATGAGAACAGCTCGGAGTAAGCAAAAGAGTTATGCAGACAACAGGAGGAAGGATCTATCTTTTGAGGTAGGTGATCATGTTTTTCTCAAAGTATCACCATGGAAAAGTGTGATGTGATTTGGTAAGAAAAGAAATCTGAGTCCAAGGTTCATTGGACCATATGAAATTCTGGAAAGAGTTGGATCAGTTGCTTACTGAGTGGCTTTACCTCCGAGATTATCTCAGGTACACAATGTTTTTCACGTTTCGATGCGGAGAAAGTATATGCCAGATCCATCTCATGTTTTGAGACCAGAGGTAGTTCAGCTGGAAGAGAACCTATCCTATGAGGAACAACCGGTCCAGATTCTTGACCACAGGTAGAAAGTGTTACTGAATAAGGTGATTAACTAGGTAAAGGTATTTTGGAAAAACCACATGATGGAAGAGGCAACATGGGAATCTGAAAATGTAACGAGGGATAAGTACCCCCATTTATTCGATAAGTAAATAAATTGTGGGGATGCAATTTTCAAAAGAGGGGAAGGATGTAACATCCCATGTAAGGAATGAATAATAGATATTTTTATCTATGTCTATTCATGAATTAGATAGTGTTTTAGAGGCTTAAAATGAAAATAAATCCAATCTTAAGCATAAAATACACTAATATTTTTAAAAGATTGTTTTACTGCCTTTTGATGGAAAACCATTTTTAAATCTATATTTTGATAATTTTAAAATCTATGTTTGTCAAAATAAACATATTCTTTATGATTGGGACATCAAAATTTACTTTCTGTGAATTTTTGGTATTTTTCTGACAATGTTCATTTTTTAATGAATAGTGAAAAATACTGCATTTTACATCAAAACTGCTTCTTAATATAAATTATTTATATGATTAGATTATCTTTTGAATTGGTATTAATGTGTAATATGAATATACTTTTACCATTTAATCCAATGGTGGTCATTGGAATCAATTTCACTTTGAAATTAGACTTAAACTGGTGTCAATCTTTTGATACTTATTGTTTCATAAAAACACACTATTTGTAATGACAGTGGGAATTAATTATTAAAATAATTAATGTGACTAATATGTTTTGAATTTTGTAAAATAGACTCCATTTTTGAATTCGGAATATCAAATATAGCTTAGGGTGAATTTTTGGTAATTTTCTGAAAAACATCAATTTTTTATGAATAGTGAAACCACTAAGTGGTACTTATAAAAACTGATTTTCCGTTTAAATGATATTTTTCCACCATTGTGTTTTTAATTTCAAAAATCCGACATACTTGGTTTTCATTAAGAAGTAAAATGTGGTTCAATGAGATTAAAATAATTTTTTGGTGAATAGTAACTTATTAAGTTTTTAATCGCGATTAGTGGTAATTAGTGTAGTTTAAGGTAAAAATAATACTTTAATAAAATGAGATGAGCTTGAAACATGTCCTAACATCATTGGTTGTGTCATGGCCGACCAATACAAGCCATGGGTCATCTTGGGGACCACATGGAGCAACATTGGTTGGGAAATGACATAAATAACTTTTTATTTAATGTAAAAGTAAAAATGACACAAACATAATATGTTTTATGAAAAAAATTATTACATGGGGTTATAAACATCATATTTTTTATTATAAACTTTCATTGGAAAGATAAAAAGATTTTCTACATCATAGTAGTTTTTTTATAATTTTTAGACATTAAATAAAGTAAATTATTTATGACATCATGATGATGCAGCAATGACCTCATTATTTAACGATTTAAATAAAATTGAAAGATAATGTAATATCTAAGACCTACACATGTCCAAAACCTATTGGATGAGTGGATTTAGAACCCTTATCACCTTATACTAGAAATAAATCAATTTGGGACCTCTTAAATCCGAATACCATTTTAAAATAAAGTGACTTTTCTTTACTTTCCAAGAGTGCCCCTCCTCTACTCTTATAAAAGGCCCCCACCTCGACCTCATTTCACACACTCCTCAAAACTTTGGATCGGCCATCCCTGGACTATTTACTCTCTCCACATCCCTCTATTACTCCTTGAAGACTCACTTTGGGCAGAAGTCTTCCCAAGGAAGCCTTTTAGCTCAAACCAAAGGGAGTTACCCGATTTTAAGGTATTGTCTTCTTTTGAGTCCTTTTGTTTTATTTTACTTCTCCAACCCCCTAAACTATTTTTATTCATTTCTTTTGTAACAACTCCAGTATCCTAAATATACTAGGATGTTGTTATAATATGGATTCTAGCTACACTTACACTCACCTACATCTAATGGTTAACGAACATACTGTTTCCGTGGATGGTGAATTTAGGCCTCCCGAAACGATGATTGTTCAACATTCATTTAACACCTTCAAAGGTGGCCATTAAGATGTAACTATATTTATATATGATATATAATATGTTTATGTTTTCCCTAATCTTCTGTTTGTTTTCTTTTTGGTCATACCTTTATGGTTTCCATTATGGGTAAACGTGATATCTTCATTTAAGGAAGTGCAGACTACCGCCCCCTCAAAGTGATTTGATTTGTTAAATACCATATGTGGGACGTATAAAGGATGGAACTATGATATTATACATGATATTATACTGGAATTATAATATACCTATATATCATTATGATTCCATTCTATAAAATACGAAATAGAAATGAAAGTAGCGTTCATGCGTACGTACGGCTTACCGTCTCCATGAATGGTGCATTTCATTTCTTACCTCTAAATGATTATGTAATATTATAAATGAATGTATATACTGAATATATATGATATATACATAATGATTATAATTATAGATATAATGGATACATGAACAACATGTAATTATAAAGGGCTTATTTTTTACTCAAGTACCAATGATCGTTAAAACAACCGTTATTAACTAAAATAATTACATAGTGTTCATGACATGGCAATAATTGATATAAAAGGAATAATGAACTTGAAAATGGTTCTTAAAAAAGTAGAAATTAACTCAAGTTTATTATTCAGGACATTAAAGAATGATCGAGTCAAGTCAGACCCAAGGTATGGGACTTCGTCTCAATATCTTTTCATTGAGGCATATTTTATTTTATACACAACCTTCTTTTATACGATGTATAAACCCCTTTGAATTTTCCGTTTATCCAAAAGGAATATTTTCTATACGAAGCGTTTTACTAAATGACAAAAAGGAATGTTTTTGTCGTACGTATGCGGCGACAACGACTTCTCCTCCGCCGTGACCATTATTGGAGTTTCAGCTTCCTCTACAAGCCATACCCTTTTTTTAAACGAAAAATAAATACCATGTTTTACTATGGTATTGAAAATGGTTTTCATAATGTTTTTATTATATTAATGTGTTGTATTTATATCTCATGATTGAAATGTGGAAATGTTATGTTTCCTTTATGCATGTTTTATGTGATTTCATTATGTTATGGTTCTTGGGTATTATTATGAAGACGGGTGGTTCCATGATAAACTAAGGGCAGATGAGCCCGTTATAGCTCTCCAATTCATTGGGTAATGAGAAGGAGTGGAATGTTAAGGTTTCTCCGAAGAGATTTAGGGAATATACTGTGATGGGTATTCCAAACGTAACCAAGAGGGTTACTCCCTACGTAAGAATGTTATGAATGCCTCAAGTTACCTTTATGTCTTATGATTTCTATGATTTATTCATGATTTGATGAGGTATGTTAAAGTGCATATGTTTTATGGGTAAAGTATGATTTCATTCTTATGTATATATATACCCATGTTTCCTTTCTATAATTTTATATCCCTTACTGAGTTTTTTATGCTCATCCAATGTTTTTTTGAAATGTTTTTCACAGGTCAAGGGAAAGGTACATGATATGAAGATAGTGTCAAGGAAGTGTCAAGAAATAATCCATGTTTTATTTTAAATGTGCTTCCATTGATGGGAATGAATAATACTATCTTTATGTAACCACTTTGTTTATATGTGGAATGTAATGCAAGTTTTATGATCAAATTCTCTAAAACTATAGACCCGAAAAGATCCTCAATGTGTAATCTTGTAATAACTCAAGATTAAGTAAGGTTTATGGCTGGGGCGTTATAGATAATTTATGGGTATTTTTGAACTATTACAATATACATAAATGATTTATGCTTCACAAGTGATTTTTAACTTTAATACCATCCACATTTTTTCTTAGTGTTTCTTAAAATGTTAGTGTTTTAAAATTGTTTTCATGAAACCATTTTCTTTCATTTGGTGAAATAGAATTTCATGGAATAATAATTGTTTTTATGATACAATATATCTTATTTATCTGTCTGGATTATTATTTTGGGATGATGAAATGATTTTGGAACATTAGTATTTTTTATATATTGTGATATGATAAAATATTTAATGTATTTACTGTTTATGAGTCATACTTGTGTATAAAAATCAATATGTGATGGGAATTCCTAAAATTATATATTAATCTAATTAATTGGGTAAATATTGGTATCTCATGTGACAATATAGTCTAGAAACAGGAGTAAACACAATTTATTAAGGAAGATTATCAACTATGATTATTATGGTAGAGTGAATTAATGTAATAATTAATGGAATAGGGATTGTACACCACACACTGTGGGACTTTTTCCATCTTGGTATTCATTGAAGAAAAACTATGAAGAAATAAAGTATTTTGTTTTCTCATTTATATTCACAAACTTTATTTCTTATAGTTATGATATGCTCTTATGGATCATGAATGATTGTTGATGAGTCCATAATCATATTTAGTATGCCTTTTATTAAGAAAAATCCTTGTTACATGGACCATTATTTAAAATATTTTACTAATTAGGTATATTGTTCATAAATTATTATCATGTTATTATACCTTTATTCGAATATTTTGATTTCATATGAACGTCGATTGATATCCCTCATGATTACCCATAATTTATTTCTCAAGACAATATTTTTTATAATTCGATTTCACCTAGGATATGATGAAGTGTAATAAGTCATAAATTCTTATGAAGGGTATTATTAAATAATAACATCATCGGATATATTGATATATATAATAAAATAACATGAATTTTGTCTAGAAATCAATGAAACTAAAATTATATAGTCATGGGTGTGTATTATTGAGAAATGTACAATATATTAAACTAGAATGATATCATATTTATGTATGTAAAACATGTGTTACCTCTTTTTGTATCAGATCAAGGTTTAGTTTTTTCAGATTAGATTATAAATAATATGAGGATAACACTTATGACAAACTATGAGGATATGAATTATATAAATAGTGAACCTAAATTTGTCATAGGTTTATATGAATTCATCATAATTTACAAAATATAGATAAATATTTTTAGGATTATATGCCTTCTTTCTCTAATTATTGTATATTTACTATTGCAATGAGATTTTATGTTTTTTATGGATAAAACATAGAAAAATGTTTTTAACAATGAATGTGTAACAAAATTCAATGATTATCCACATGATGAACTAAATGATAAGATATTAAGAACATAAAATAGAATATTTAGTATAACACAACTATCTCAAACCATGAATTAAATATACTTCCAAATTAGAAATAAAGGCACTAACACCCCATTGATTCTTTCATATGGAAACATATAAATTATTAAAGTGGGTTATATAATCCACCAGTGTATTACAAATATATTGGTACCACTAAGATGATTTTTTTCATCATCCGGTTATCAGTGCATGTAAAAGGGGTCATTTAAATTTATCATTTGGAATGTAAATAATATCAATGGTGGAACATTATCAGGAATATGAGGAAAGAGTAATAAATAAAATCTATTTGATAGGATGACATAAAAATATTGTATTTCTTTGTTACTTTCCCAAAATATTCACATAAATGTGAAAATGGGATTCATTGAGCTTAAATTGAATAATAATGAATATATTCATACTGATTGGAATATGTTTACCAAACATGTGTGGTACACTTCTAGTTTTATCATCAACCCAGGAATAATTTTTTTCAGTTCATTAGACTGTTGAAAAATTATCTTAAAGTTTTTGGAAATAATGGATATGAATAGATATGCATAAATCAGTTGATTTAATCTAATTGTACAAAGACATATTATATATTTCCAACATTATAATGGTTTTTATAAGAAAATATTGATAGATTATTAAGGAAATTATAATATTAAAACCTATAGAAGAGTGAAAATGAATCATCATTTTGGATAAATGTTGTAGTAAATATCATGAGGAAATTATAATAAAGAACTAATAAAAGTTTTTGTGTTTGTGGAAAATAAGTGAATCGGCTAAGTGAATATTAAAGAGATGTAAAGAGTAAAACAAATGAAACTAATACGGAGAGTGTTTAATAAAATACAACTCCCACACTCAAATTCTATATCTATAAAAATGTGTATGTTATTCCAAAATAGGTAACAAATATAATGGATAATAATGAGAATAACCACCAATAACGACATTTTCTAAGAGATAAAGGGATATTTCATGTCATCAAAATGATAAATGTGGATTGAAATTAGGAATATTTGAATTCAATAGTTTAAATCAACTATATTGTTAAAATATTCTTAGTTGATTTTATTACTACCCACTATATTATATTTCAAGAATTATTTTAGTGTATAATATCATCCAATCGATAATTAGATGTGGAATTACTAGTGAAATATCATAATGGTGTGACGAATTCGTCTTACGTATTTATCTCGTGTTTGATATAATTTTTTGAGGATGTTTCCTGTGTAAAACATTTGATTCTACCTCTACTTGAATTTGATGTTATTTTAGCTATGTGTTTTATTTATTTATTTGAAATATTAATTACCAGGTACGGGATGTCACATTTGATATTATGGAAGAACAATTTATTTTATTTTAGTGAGTTGATGAATATGATCTTACCATTAAAATTACTATAATTATATGGTACATATTAACGATTCAGGTGTTGTATGTATATCAAATGTATAGGGAGAGACTCAACAATGATAATATATAGAGTGTTTAAGAATATTATAATTTATTTTTTATAGTGTTTTCTAGTATTACCCCAAATTGTGATGGTGAGTTTCAAATAGTACTTATAACTTTTATTAATCATATCTCAAAGACTCCTTATAAATTAACTCATACCATGTTACAGGAATTAAGGAAATAACTCCAAGAGAATCATGATAAGGGATTTATTCAACCATGTGAATCATTGTTTTGTGTGAATTATGATTTTTAGATTAATAATGATGTTTCAATAAATCATTGTAATATTTAGTAAGAAGATAAAAACATTATTATGTAGAGAATTTATCATCTACAACATATAAATTATTTTTTAGTTCAATTATGAGGATACATTTACTTTTCAAATATTGATCAGTAATCAAGATATCATCAGTTAAGGGTCAAAAAAGAGGACATAACCTTTTTATCTTAATGGATCTAATGAATCAAGACTATAGAAATTACCTTCATTTTTTAGGTTGTTTTTAAAGAATATATTATTTTATATTCTAATATCATGGAAGATCATGATGATAATTTATGGAATGTGTTGATATCTTTGTGAAAGGATAATATTATTTCCGAATTAGTAAATGTGAATACTATTTACATAATGTATCATTCATGGGTCCTGTAATTAAAGTAATGTGCATATCTGTGGATCCCTAAAAGGGAAAAGTTAAGGGAAAATGGCCTAGATAAATTATATATAATGATATGTATATATTTATTTGATTAAATAGATACATCTGACGCTTTATAGGAAATTTCACTTTTCTCTCAAATACACAAAACAAGTTGATTTATAAGGGAGAAAAGCTTCATTAGATAGATGAATTTGAATAAAATTTAATGGAAATGAAGAATAGGTTGGTTAGTGACCCTTTTATCAAACTAACCTATATTCTAGAGGGGTTTTGAACTACACCGATGTAATAATGAATGGTATGAGATGTGTTATTTAGTAGAATAAAATTTTAATATCTTCTACCACAATGTAATATAATTTTCATGATAATACATAAACAAAACAGGATTTTTAATTGGAAAAGATATTTTTTCTCTAATGATATGAATGCATTATCTTTATGGTTAAAATAGTTAAAATATAAAAAGAATAAAAACCAGAATTATATATTAACATGAAAAGTGTTAAATGTTTACAAAAAAGATGGCTAGAACTGATTAATGTTTACAAAAACTCAACACATTTCCACCCTAAGAAGTAAAAAAGGTGGATAATTCCATTAGTTAGAATGAAAATTCTAGTTTTTCAATGATTATGATTGAAACAGATCAAATTTTAATGGAAATGTAATGGATGGTTCTTGAATTTATAAGTTTAATGATCTTATTGTTATCAAATTCATTGGTAAACATCAATTAATGTAAATATTTAATAAAATCCTAAGAAAAATTTTGATCTACAATATAATTTAGTTAATTTTATTGAGTTCATCCAAGATAGGGATGGAATGAATTTTTTTTGGAATATAGTCTGTGTCCCATCAATACCATAATTATAGAAGGGGATGTTATATGAAGCCCATTTTTAATCATTTTCTATAAATCCAAGATTTTTGAAGATATATAGATATCATAAAGATAATTTATGGTTGAAAAAATAAACTGGAGGTGTTAAAATGGTGTTATTTTATTTCATATTTTGTTTCTATGTTATGGTAGGGATATAAATGCCAACGGGTATGCCACAACCCTTACCATTATAATAAAAAATAATCAAATGACACATAATGGATTTAATTTTGGGACTCCCCATGAAATCTAAATGAAAAACAGAAACTACCCAGGTAATGTTAATTATTTTTTTCATTCCCAACTTATAATTTTTCATTAGGGTTTATAGAGTAATAATCAATATAACAACATTAATTAAATTTTCATATGAAAAAGAAAATATATTTATTCCTACTAAATATATTCTAAAATATTAATATTTTTATTTTCCATTATTTATTTAGATATTTTATTATTACAATATGAAATAAATAATTTTTTTAAATAGACATAATAAATATTTATTTGGATGAAAATTTGAGAATTTTGTAAGGAGATTTATTCTTCAATTAATTGTGATAAATAATTATTTTTATTGAGAACTATATTTTCTATTAAAATATTAATTATGTATTATTATAGTTAGTATTAGTTTGAAAATTAAATTAGATAAACAAATAGGAAGATTTTATTTGTATTTTATATAGATCCTAGTTATATAAAATTTTCTTAACACGATAATGTGAAACTGGGTAAATTATTGTAAAAAAGAATTCGATAAGGACTAAAATTTAACCTAAAAAAATTTATTATTTTTATTGGTTAGGGAAATTTCATCCATATTCAAGAAAATTTTAATATATGAGATTTATCTACATTTTGGCCATGAATTTAAATATTATAATATTTTTGTAAAGAACATAAAAAACTATCATTCAATTTGATATATTATTATTAAATTATATAAATGGGGATAAAAAATGAAGATATGATCCCTTTTAAATGTTTATCTAAAATATAAGTGATTTCTGATTTTCGTTTTAATTTATTTCTTATATTTAGTGATGAAATGATAACCTTAAATTCTTGCGCAACACAAACACAACATTTTTTGAATTGATAGAAAAATAAAACAGATGATTTTAAAAATCAAAATCATAATATTAAATGAATAAATTAATTTTGTTAATGATTTTTTTTTGGAATTATAACATATTTGTGATGTATTAAAGTTATTTATTATAATTACATCATTTTCTTGTTTTTATTAAATTATAAATAATTTAATTGTTTAAAACGTAACTTTAATGACATTTTCAAAGAAATAATATTGTATTTAATGATTTAAAAATCCTAAAAACTCTATCATTACCCATGATATTTTAAAATGATTTAAAATTACTTCCATGGTTCACTTAGGTCCAAAATTGTCAATTAATAAACCTATCCTTGCCCTAAAATAGAAAAAAACCATGTATCTCAATGATTTTCAAAAATGGTTAATCAGAGGTTAAAATGCAAAGATGTTTGTAGTAACATAGTCTAAAATTTTAGAAATTTATTCTATGATATTATTTCAACCCATACATGTCCTATATTTTAATAAATCATTTTTTGATCCATGATTCCTTATATGTAAATATATATTAATTTATTAATTTATCAAATCCAAGAGTACCTCTCCCCTCACCTATAAAAGGGAACCAAATCTCCAATTTTATTCACACATAAAAATATTTTTTTAGACATTACCAACAGAAATTTCTTCCTTACATTTCATCCCAAAGATTAAATGGCAGTTTTATCAAAAAAAATTCCCTAATTAATTCTGTGTAATCATTAATAGGATGTTTGAAGAAGAGGTATAGTTTTAACAAAGAATATACTTTTTCTTCTTCTTCCACCTCTATTAAATATTCATAAAAAATAAAATATAAAAAAATATCTACGCTATACATAGTAACATTTATGTTAATTTAATAACATATATGCATCTACTTCTTCCATCAATCGGGTAAAGAAACAATTGTTCCAACATATAACATTAAACCACCTGGTGAGTAAATGTTAATCTATTTTCATAACTACCTCTGAAGGGATAATTTAATGTGGGATTTAATTTGTTCATATATGATATTAATGAAATATTTATCATTATTTATATACTAAAAATAATATATTTTATCCCCATTCTATTCAGTGATATATGATAATGTCGTTTGTGAGTATGTGTGTACCTCCACCTCGATTATTTGATATGATTCAATTTCCTCACCTAATCATATGAATTAAATATATAATTTTAAATTAATTTATAATATGATATTTAGGATATAATCAAAATTATATCAGTATAAAAAAATTCTTATATTCATTCTATGATGACTGTTTAAAAATTGAATAATTACTCATGCATACTGATGACATACCATCTCCCGAATTATAATGTAGATAATTAATTCGTAATCATCGTTCATGGATGGTTTTAAAATTGTAATTTATGTGTAAATATGATAAATATTAAATAATAATAATTATTCTAGTGATGATTCCAAAAAATCATTTTGACCATAGTCATCCTATGAAAATCATTTTGGACATGTGAATTGAATATCATAAAAATGTATAATATGAACTTAATTGATTTTTTAAAATTTATTATAACATGATCAAATGAATAATTAACCTCAATTAGTTTCTTAATCGGGTAAATATTTATCTTAAATTTGTTATTAATAAATATAATGAATGTGTGTAAAGATTAAAACATGTGGTAAGGGATACATTATATGAGAATCATTGTTTCGTATATTTAGATGAATTATTTTAAAAATATTTACATTATATGTAGAGATTATATAAAATTACATCAATATATATTTTTTTGAAAACAATAATTATAATGAAAATTTATGTCTCTTTATTAAATTAACATTAAAAAAATATATATAATGTTTTTATTTTTTTACAGATTACCAATGAAGATTATTTTTTTAATGTATACTACAACAATGAATTATCCACCAACTAAAACCATGATTTGATATTTGGTTTCATATACATGATTTTACATTTTCATCTATAAAAAATCGGTTTCCATATGTTTTTAGTTTTTCTTTTGAAAATGGGTTTTAAAAAGAAATGAATATTTTGATAAGTAGATGTGTTTTGGATAAGTATTTATAAGAGTTTAAAGGGATTTATTAAGAAATAGTGATTTATTAAAATTTTCTATTCTCGACATATCCAATGAAAATTAATAATAATAATAAGTGAGCTTGATATAAATCATTATGATGGGTTACCCTGATTTATCCCATGATGATGGGTGAGACAGATGTAGCTTTTGAAAATTTATGCGGCCAATATATCTCTGTGATGAATTTTGTAATGTTTCTTATCAGCAATGAAAAGATGGATTGTGTTAACAAGTATGGTTTATCTTATGGATTTAACAGGGATCCAATTGTTTATAACATGGGTTTAACATGGGTTATAAAAATAATGATAAATTTTCCATTTTTTTATTTTATTTATATATGTATTAAATGGTTCCTTTCATAGAGACTAATATTACATTGTTATGTATGTTTTTATTTTTCTAGCTATTGAAATCAGTGAATTTTTTCTCCATGTCTCATGTTTTGTGATCTAGGTTTTTATTGGAAGGAGTTATTTAATGTTATTCTAAATAAATTTTATTATTTCATCCATCCAACAAACTCATATTATTGTCACTTTGTAAATTAAAACATTAATTTTTATGTCTACACTTATCAAGGAATTGATCCCACTATTTTATATTTTTCCTTTATAATTGGTTATAAATATTGATAATTAAAAGAGTTATTTATAGAAGGTTTTAATTTGGATGATGATGATGACATAATGTTGAATAAGAAAATATGCGTTTAATGGGATAGATCGGGATAATTTAAAAGGATGGAATAATGAATTTAAATAGCATTAAAATAATATAACTGATTGTTATTATAATATTGAATTTAAGGTTCAACATTTTTCTATGTATAAAATATGTATTAAATCATTTTATTTCAAAATGAATGATAATATTATTTAATTTTGAAACAACAATTATTCCATATTATGGTTAAAATTTATGTTAGTTATTTATTAATATTTTTCTAATGTTGTATTTGACATTCAATGTTCAAATTAATTCATTTCTGTGAAAATTGAATGTAAAATTGGAATACCACAACTTGAAAAGGATTTAAAATTGTTGTTCATATTTCATGGAAGAAATATTAATGAAACACCAATTTATAAGATTATTCATAATTTTATTAGTGGGTAGATATTCCCTTATATTCTTATTAAACTACCCAGAATGGTGTTTAATATTATTTTCGGTATAGATTGTATTTCAGAATATCATTCTATGATATATTAAATAGTGAATTCTATTTTATTCATTGATTTCATAACATTGATGGCCTAAAAATAATTGGTAACTAATATTTGAGGTAGATGTTAATGTAACATGTCCCATTTTTATGAATCGAATGAAAGTATTCATATTAGTGTTTTTCCAGTTGTGAATGAATTTGTGTATTTATTTTATATGAATTTCTACATTTCATTCATGACTGTGAGGTAGAGTTTAATATTTCCCTAGTGTCTGATTGTAAACTTATTTAAAATTCTTCTTATCAAAACGATAATGTAGAATATTTGGAATTGACAAATGTTGTCATAAGAGATTTAATATAAAAGAATCATTTGTAATAACACTTCACAATAAGGTACCACTAGTTAATTTTTTTATAAATAATGATGGTTTAATGAGAATTTTCATTAATTATAAATCAATTAATAAGATCACTATTAACAACATGTATTCTTTTCCTCCAACCAATGGTTTGTTTGAAAAACATTATGGAGAAAAATAATTTTGAAACATAAATCTATTTTCAGGGTACCTTCAGTTGAAGGAAAAAATAAGATGATATTAAAAATGTATTATTTTATGGTATATTTGGGAATCATGAGTTTATAGTTATCCATTTTGGGTTTTTTAATCCACTAGCAGTATTTCAAGAACTTATAGATAGATTATTCCATGAGTTTGTAGATAATTTTTTTCATTATGCTTGATGATATATTGATATCTTATAAAAGTAATTAAGATCATGACACATAAAAAAGGATTATTTTGCGAACCTTAAAATATAAGAAACTATATAAAAAATTTAGTAACCATGAAATTGAGATTCATAATTTTTTTTTTCATCAATATATTATTTCAAAATATGGCATAATTGTAAACATCTCAAAGAATATTCTCAATATGAATTGATAATTCCTATAAACGGGACTATGATTTAAAGTTTTCTTATATTAGGGAGTCACAATCAACATTTTTTAAAAAAAGTAAATATTTTTTCTAGCCATATAACTAAAAAATGAGTTAAATTCATCTAAAAATGATTGTGATGATGGTTTTTAGGGAATAAAAATTCATTTAGTTAATGATATAATTTTGGACCTTCCCTCTTGATGTAGTTAATGTGTCATATATATCAATGATTAATTGGATGGAATTAGGTTTTTGTGATAAAAAATTATCTCATAATTTTTTATGGTTAATGTTAACTGAACACTCATGAGTTAAAGTATCATAATAATGATATTGAATTATATGGTATTTTATTATATAAAAATATGGAGGAATTATTTATATGTAGTAACTTGTAAAATCTATACTAGTTACCAAAAATTGAATTTATATTCAATATAAATGGGATAGTCATGAGGTAGGGAACAAGATAGAACTGATTAATGATTGTGAAATTATTATTCAGTTCCATCATGGAAAAATAAATTACATACGTATTTCTTTAAGATGGAATTATAATGCTACATTAACCATGTTACTCATTGAAAATAATCATTTGGATAATGAATTGATCAATTTTGGCCATGAAATTGTTCATGCAAGAACTTCCTTTATTTTTTAGTTTTAAGTATAATCATATCAGTCATGAATAATTAATCGAGTTCAAAATAAAGGTTATATTTTATAGTATAAATAATAAAATATTTTGAATTTTATGTTTCTAGCGTTTAATATTACAGAATGAGGTGCTATCAGATATAAAAAATTATTATTTTTGCCTTGTGATTCAATGTTTACAAGACAATTATTGACTTAATATCATAGTTCTCCCTTTTGTATTCATCTAAGATATACTAAGATGTAAATACTGTATAAATATTATTATATATTTATTGAATTGAAATGATATATTTATATATTTACCATGAAATTTATGAATTTTGAATTGGATAATGTATAATGAAAATTAACAATGTTTATGATTCATCTTTTTCTAGTGTTAGAATGAAAATGAGAGAATATATCAATGGATTTCATTATAGGATCACCAAATCACAAAAAAAGTAATAATGTGATTTGGGTAATTATTTGTATATTAACTAAATATTTTTATTTAATTCTCATTTAAGAAAATATTTCATCAGATAAACATTCTTAACATTTTGTTATAGAGATAATTAAATTATATGTAATGCCCTAAACCTAGTTTCCCAGAGTCTGTGAATTATTACATTACATTGGAATGATCACAATAGATCATGTCTTGAAATAACTATTAGTTTAGTATCCTGAAATTAGTTTATTCATACAAATGATTTAAATTACAACATGAAATAGAAAAACAACAACATTGTGTCCCCTTTGAACACACTCATATATGTTATCCTATTCCTGCAGGTTAATTTTAATATACTTATTCACATCCTGGGAAAAATAAAACATAGAAAGTGGTGAGATCATATGCTCAGTATGGATAACAATATAGTGAAAACTATACTAAATAACCATAAACATTTAAAGAAATATATAAGATTAAAACACAATCATTTTAATCAAAAACTTCAATATATTATGGGAACGATACATAAAATAATTTCCTTTACATATTCATATGGATTGTATACGTGTAGAATAATCACATGTAATATCAATATCTAATTTCATAATGATGGAATGCATAACGTCGGACATCATAACCACATATTTAAGGCCTCGTTCTAAGACTACAAATAAAATTTTATCCAGTCCTTGTGCCAAGACAATAGTTTGTCTCATGAGACCTATCTATGCATCAACGAGCTATAGTAGGATCCACCCGTCACATAAAATTTTCAATGAATTCCTCATATGAAATGGATGAAACATAATCTAAACATTGTATTAAAACTAGCTTATGAAATGTCATTACCTTAACTACAATCAATGAATGGACTAAAAATAACATATACATATTCAAAAATAACACATTCAATACAATCTGGATAATTATATTATAATAAATAAACCTAAAAAAATAAAATATAATGAAGGATATTGAAATGGATGTAAATATTCAGTAAAAATAATTCAGAGAAATATCCCCTTTTTCTTGAAAACATTTAAAAGTTTAAATATTAATCAAAGAATTAATTTAAAATAGATTTTTGCATCAATGTGTCCTATACCACATTGAAGAATTTGAAAGAATATTAATTTTAAAACATTATTTGCCATATAATTAAATAAATAAAACCATTTTTAAAACAAGGACATTAATGAGAAATATTTAGAAGAATAAATCATTAAAAAATTTAAAACGATATTTCAGTTAGAGTTCCTAAAAAAAGATAGATTCTTGAATATAAATAATTTAGGCATTAAAACATTTTAATATCATGAGAATAATTTTAATCATTATATACTATGTCAAAGTACAGTATATACACCATATAAATATGAATTGGCACAAAACAACAATGATGTCTCGGGGGAATGTAAATTGAGATAAAATCCATTATAAAGACCGTTTCCTTTAGTTAAGGATAAAAAAATGACATAATTATGTGTTAAAAATATAAATACACTCAATATAATTAGATAATCAATTTAAATCAATCATAGGATAATCACACATCTTCTTGTAAAAACCACAACAATGACATAGATGTTTAACTCAATGAATTAAAATTGAGTTAAGATTACTCTTATCAAGTTCATATTTATGAGTAGAGAATTTATAAATGTAGATATTATATGTATCAAAAGTATATCAACACAAACGAGAGTGTAAATTTCTATATAAAAAATAAATAGTTATTTCACACAAAATCTTGGAGTAAAATAATCAATGAATTTTTCATAAAACCCTATGAGTGAAAATCGAAATCAGATGTTCCCTTACCGATTTTGTAACATAATAATCATAAATCACGTGAAAGAAGGATCATAAAATTAAGATTTAAATTCCCATAAATTAACTTATATTACACAAATAATAAAATCTTGGGTAGTAAATACACCCAAAAAAGGATATAGTGACAATATTTTAAAAATATCACGGGAATAAAAAAGTGAGAAGAAAACCCCTTACCTTGTAATATTCCTTAGAAAAGGGTAGTTTAACCTCCTGTATAATGGTTAAATCAATGTTATTAAATTTTAAAATATCCACATAAATAAATATTTTATGATATATTATCTTATAATATTACATTGTTAATGATATTTTAATAGTATCATTGTTTTGGGGGTAAACTGATTCTTTTTCCTTTATATATTTTGTAACATAAGTCATGTTTTTTATATCCTGGATTTATTTGATTCAAATCCAGAATGATATTAAGTTCTCAGAAATTCTTTTTATTCTAAAAATAAAAATTACTCTTTAATGGTTACGATAGGGAATAAATCTCATCGCGTTCGTGGAGACCGTAATTCGTACGTACGCAAGAGAAACAATATAATTTTATTTATGGTGAAATCGTATGTAATTGGTTAGTATATCATGTATTCAATATAATTGACATGAAATATTTATTATTTAAATAAATTATCCTAATTAATATACCCATCCAAATAATGAAGTGTTGGATAACAAACTACACCACGTCATGGAGAGGGTAAGTCGTACGTACACACTTTTGGAGACGTTGTCATTAAAATAATGGATAGAGTAATGAATATGGTTGTACCACATTTATAATAAAATAATCGTTTGCAGATGTTATAGGAGATATAATTCTGGTATAGCAATAACAAATAATGTGGATGTGGAAGAAGAAATTAACATTGAAAGAGGTGATGAAATTATTACTTCTTCTTCGTGTGATTCCTTTTCATTTGATGAAAATGTCTCATTAAGATTTCTTTCTTATGAATTTAAGGCCTCTATGTTGAATTGAGGGTATTTGGGAGGATATTGGATAAAATTTTGGCCGATCCAAATAGCTTTGGAGGAGTGATTTTGAGAGAGTGGGAAGTAACATTTAATAAGATATTTGAGTGTCACTTTACGAAAAGCTTAAAATATTGTTTTATTATGAAACCATTTTCAGGTTCTAATGGCTCAAAAAAGATTTATGTAGAAGATAATGTTGGTTTGGGTTTCCAAAATATCAACAAATAGGTTTTAGATAGTTTTAGTTTACCATATTAACCTTATTATATAGATTTAACTCTTAGTTAAATAGTTTAATTTTTTACATGTATTCTTTTATTATTATAATTAATGGTTAATAAAAAAACTATAAAAATCCAATATTACACCAAGTTGTTCATTATTGATATATATAACCTTATCTATGTTCTTTCACTAAAACATATATTTTTAAGAATATTATATCAATTAGTAGTATAGTATTTGTTTTAAAAACCCATTTATGTCAATTCTCATACTATTTAGTATTAGGTTTTTTTTAAAAGCCATAAAAATTTTATTACATAGAAAAAAATTTATTTAATCCACTATATCATGTCATATTAACCTAGAAATTTATTAGAATACATCAAAAGTTTATATTTATATTTATATTAATATTTATAATATAAATTACTTTAATGAATCAATATTAAGGTAATTACTAAATCATCATTGTTTCATAGATAAATTTAAATATATAATGTCTAAAAATAATAAACAAAACACCATTATGTAGGAAATATTTTTATATTTCATATGAATTTTTTATAGTCTAACTTATCTTATGTATACCCCAAAATTAAAAATGGTTTAGTTATTAAACATTGAATTTAACACATTTAACTTTTATTTAAATAAAATAATAATAAATGTCCTAATATAATCCAAGGGGACCAAAAGGATTATATTTTAATCCTAAGGTATATTTTGGTCAAAATAAAATTGTCCAATATAATTAGGACTTGTGTTATGGTAATTATAATATCATTTTTACCTTCAATTTTTATATTTTCTTTTAACTGTGTTGAATAAAATTGAAATGTTCCAATTCACCAAAAATTATTTCCATCATGTTGAACAAAAATATTACATATAGATTTCAACCATGTCTCTCGGATTTTTGAAATTCAATTAACATAAGGGGTAAAATTACATTTTACGTAAATTTTCAAATGTGTCTTGAAGGTGAGTAAAAGAAGGTAAAAAGTTCCATAAAATTTTATATATCTAATCTATTTATAAAATGAAATCAATGAATTATATTGTTCTCATATAGTTATTATGTATCTATTTAAAAATTAAAATCAATATAAATTGAAAATATTAATTTAAATAGAAATTATGCTTTAAACAACAACATAATGTTTTTCATTATTCATCAATTAATTGAATGTTTTTATAAAAATACAAAAAAATTCACCCAAAGATAATTTTGATGTTCCAAATTCAAAAATGAAGTTTATTTTACCAAATTAAAAACATAGAATTTGTATTAATTAATTAGAAAATATTTTCATTATTAAAATAAGAAAGCTGGGTTATGAGAAGTAAAAACAATCAAAAGATTGATATGTGATTATGTTAAATTTAAATGTAAAATTACATACAATGACCAATATTTTATTAAATAATAAAAATATAATATAATTATACATTAAAACCATTCAAATTCATTATTTAACACTATAAATTATTTTGACTAAAAAACATGTTAAATTAAAATTTAGTATTTTTCTCTATTCATTAAAACTTGAATGTTAATAGAAAAGCACTGAAAATTTATACAAACAAATTTTTTATATACCGATATTAAAGAAGTAGTTTATTTTGTCTGATTTTATATGTAAAAGTGTAAAATATTGGATTTAATTAGGGTTCTCCATTAAAAAGATGTATAATTTCATCATTTTAAAAATACTTTTTTTTATCTATAAAATTTAATTTGATCATATATTTTGACTAATAAACAAATAATATTGATGTCAAAATTATATGGAGTATATAAAATTCAAAATTTAGTTAATACTATCCATAACGGTTTTTTGAAACGGCTAGTTTGGTTAGTCGTGGTGCACTTGAACTCAGTGTTGGGTGTATCAACAACTATTTAATGACTATATAGAAAATATCTTACTATGAAATCTTGGGGTGTCACTTTCTTCCCAATTTTGGAAATTTCATCCATGAAATTTTAAAATTGGGTATGGTAACTTCATTAAAATTCCCATATCGGAAATAGTTTCAATAAAATTATCACATTAAAATAATGAATTTAAGGTAAAAAGGTCACCCGAGATAACCCAAAGTAGGATTCCATGTACGAAGACTTGGATATACAATATAAAAATTTTGTCATGTTATAATAGAGACTGATAGAATACATGACTAGGAGGAAGTAAAAAACATGAAAACCACAACCTTTTTATGGTTCAAACTGAAATTAGTTTCCCACTAAGAGTGGTAAGGAGATAACATTTTTTGTTTTAAGTTCAATTTCATCAATTTGAAGAATTTATTTATGAGATTTAATAAGAAAATTATGATATATACTTTCTTTTTAAGTAGAGTTTCACCCTTTAGTTAATTTATACCACAAACTCATCTTTTCTCCAAAAAATTTGTATTCAAGATGACTTGGCCACACTTGAAGAGATAGAATAAACTTCTATAGAATCACAAAATCTACAAAGGATTAACAATATATAATACTTGTATTTAGGTATTAACCAATACAAATTGTTAGTACAAGATCAGATGATCCTTGAAATGGTTAATCCTTTGTAGAAATAAATACTAATCTTAATTACCAAAATAAACCAACAAACACACAACATTCAATAAAAACCAATCAATAAACAATTTTCCTTAATATCCATTAATACAATACAAACTAATATTGGAACCCAAAATTCAAAAGAATTTAATCACATATACTTTCATAATAAATCTTAACATTTATCTTCAAATAACATCAACTACTCTTAAAGTCTCAAATATAACTGTAATGATCCAAATCAAATTTTCTCTATTATATGTTAATAATTTCGAATAGTTAATTGAATCTATATAAAAAACACATATTATTACAAAATAAAAATAATCCACCATTACTCCTCAAATTGAATCCCATATTATTATATTTTAATTTTTCATATAGTGTTCCCAACATAGTAAAATGATTCCAAACATACATTTATCACTTAATCACTAAATCATTTTCATATACTAAGGATATTAATTTGATAAAACATATGATTCCAAATTATCTTATTATTGATTAACAAAATCATTTAACTAAATATAATGAGCCACACTAACAAGGGACATCACATAGTCCATTGGTAGGTGATAAATCACTTTTGCAATTTTGTGGTGGGTTCGATTCCTGCAGCATTGTCTGATGCGATGGGATGCCACACTATCTGTATGTAGTCCTTTTTCAGAAACTATACATTATAACATTCCTAATATGAGATAAATTCCACAAAATAACATAATTTAACTACAAATTTTATCTCAATACTCACATTTTCATCCCAAAAAATAATAACTTGTAATTAACTCAAATTTCAGGATTATAAAATCCCAAATTTTTATTTATAACTATATAAAAAAAGAAAAGATAATTCTTCCTCAAATAGAATTTCATTTTAATAAACTGTAGGGTTACATATATAATAGAAAATTTATCCAATTTAATACCATAAAAAATGATTATAAATACTTTTAAACAATTATATATAAATTTATTTCCACATAGGTTCTTCCTTGACATAGTTTTTATCCTATAGAATGGGGAATTGACTCGAGTAATTCCTAGGTCCCCTACATTTATAGAAAGGTATTATAAATGGAATATTAGGATTATTTTTATTTACTTCCATAATACTCTTCATTTTCCCAAGTAAATTCTCACATTTATCTTCTTATTTACAATATATAATGAATTTATTTATTCTATTGAGACACATTTGTGGGTGTTTCTTGACACATTTTTTACATGTTAGAGATTGAGTTTTTTTTCTCTATAGTCTCAAATTCTGAAGCACTTATCATTCTCCTCATTTCTCTCCATTTTTGAGTTTTGGATTTGGTTAATGAATATATTATTGATTATATTATTGGGATCCTGATTAAGCATAAACACGATATCTTTTATGCCTAATAATATTCAATTTAGTTGATCATCTTCGCCATCAGGACAGCCTTGTACATCATGTTCATTGTAACTATGTCTTATGTGGAATTAGAATATTGACTAAAATTATAATGCATTGTGTGAGTAAAAATTGTCGTAAAATCATTTATATAAAAGCATGACACCTTATTCTCAATATACAACACCTTTATATTTACCATGTTTATTTATTCTCATATTATTCTAAAATCATGTAAATTAGTTTGAAAAGAAAATGTAAATTATCCTTTGCATATCCCCATGGAGTGTCGTAACCAAGTGTGCAGTAAGGCCCATTTTCATGCACTAGTTCAGATTCAATTCTTTCTTGAAGAGGTGCTTTGGGTATTACCCCAAGGTACATCTATGCCAGAGCCACCTCTACATACTTCTATACTAATAGGGATGTATGTCATTGAAAACCCACATAATATTTACATTACATTTTTTTGGATATTCTTCTAAACTAATCCTCAAAGTATATATTATGGTAGTGTTTTCTTACAAGAGTTTTTCTAAATCATGCTTCCATGTATTGTACTAATATTCCTCTAATACCAAATATAATGCCCTAAAATTAGTTACCTTGAGTCAGTGAACTATTAAATAACATTTTCATGATCACAAGAGATCAATTCTTTAATGACTGGTTATTATAGTTGCCTTTAATGTACATGATACATACAAAATTTTAAAATTATATCATGAAATAAAAAAATAACAACATTGGTTCTCCTTTGAACACACTCATATCGCTTAGACTATTCAGGTAGGATAATCATAATATACTTTTTCACATTCTAGGAATAATAATACATAGAAAAGGGTGATTACAGATGCTTAGTAAGGAAAACAATATAGAAGAGTCTATAATAAATTAGCATAAACATTTAAGGCAATGTCTTAGACTAAAACACAAGAATTTTAAACATAAACATCATCATAATATGGAAAAGATAAATCAAATAATTCCATTTACTAATTCACATTGATATTATACTACTCAAATAATCACCTGTAATATCCACATCAAAATTCATAATGATAGAATGCATAATGTCGAACATCGTAACAATATAGTCAAGGCCTCGTGCGAAGACTAAAAATAAAATTTAGTCAAGGCACTATCACAAGACACTATTTTGTCTACTGAGACCTTTTGATGCATCAAGGAGCTATATCACGGTCCACCCTTCACATTATAAGTCCAATTCATTACACATATTAAATGGGTGAAGCATAATCTAATCATTCGTTTTAAACCTAGAATACAAATTGTCAATACTTTAACTACAATCCATGAATGGCATAAAATTAGAACATCCATAGTTAAACATACTCATTCAATAAAATATGGAATATTTTATTACAATAAATCTACCTCTATAAAGAATAAAATACAATGAATAATTTTGATATATAATAAAATAGTCGCCAAAACTATTTGAGAGAAATATCCCCTTTTTCATGAAAACATTTAGAAGTATCACTATTTATCAAAGAAGTTATTTAAAAGATATTTTTAAATAAAAGTGTCCCATACCACTTTGAAACATTTAAATGGAATTATAATTTCCAAACAATCATGTCCATATAAATAAATACTTAAAAACATTTTTAAAACATGGATATTAATGACAAATATTTAGAAGAATAAATCTATAAATTATTTAAAATCATATTTTAGTTAGTATTCCTAACTGAATCAGAGATGCATGAATACAGATAATTGAGGTAATGATATACATTATAATATCATGAGAACACATGTATTCATTATATACTATGTCAATGTTAATCATATAAACCATATAAATGTGAATTGGCACATAACAACAAAACGTCTAAATAGAATGTAAATTCAAATGAAATCCTTTATAAAGATCATATTCTTAAGTAAGGATAATTCAATGAAATAATTATGTGTGAAAAATATAAATACACTCAATATTATTTTATATTATGTGTAAATCAATAAGAGTAAATTCAATCATATTCTGGGAAAAACACTTCACCAATAACTTGGACATTTAACTAAATGAATGAAAATTGAGATAAGATTACTCTTATCAAATTCATATCAATGACTTGAGATATTATCATTGTTGAGAATATGAATATCCAAATAATATCCTCACAAATTAGAGTTTAAATTTATACATAGATTAATAAATATTTATTTCTCACATCATCAGGGAGTAAAATAATTAATGAAGTTTGCATAAAACCTAATGAGTGGAAATCGAAATCAGAAATTCGCATACAGATTTGGTAATGTAAGAAACATACAACCCATGATAGAAGGATCATAAAATTAAGATTTAAATAACCATAAATTAAATTATATTACATAAATAATACAATCATGGGGTGTACATACTCCACATAAAATAAAATATTGGAAATGTAGCATGAATCTCACGGGAGTAAAAAATTGAGATAAAACCCCTTACCGTGTAATTTTTCTTAGTAGTGGGTAGGTTGAACTCATGTATAATGGTTAAATAATTGTTATTAAATTATACAAGAAACAAAAACATAAATAAGATATCATATTTGATCTTATAATATTTCATTGTTAATGATGATTTAGAAGAATCATTGTTTTGGGTGTAAAATGATTCGTTTTCCATTATATGTTTTGTAATGTAAGTCGTGTTTATTAGGGATAGGATGTATTTGATTCATACAAAAAACGATATTAAGTTTTTGAACATTAATTTTATTCAAAAAATGAAAATTATTCTTAAATGATTATAATGGACAATGAATCCCACCACGTTAGTGGAGACAATAATCTGAATGTAAGCTCGAGAGACAATATCATTCTATTTATGGTGAAATATTTATAATTGGATGATATTTCATATACAATTAATCATTAAAATGTTATTATTATTTTTTACATCAATTATTCTCATTATTAAACCCATCCAAATAATGAAGTGTTGGACTACAAACTACACCACGACGTGGAGACAGTAAGCTGTACGTGCACACATATAGTGATGTTGTCATTCATAAGATGGATATAATAATGAATATGGTTATACCAAATTTATAATAACATCATAGTATATAGATGGTTTGGGAATTACTATTCTGGTATGGAAATACAAAATAAAGAAGAAGTGGAAGAAGAAAAGAACTTTTGAAGAGGTGATGAAATAATTACCTCTTCTTCAGGTGATTCCTTTTGATTTGATCAAAAGGGCTCCGTAAGTTGGAATAATGTCTAATGTATGTCCTTTATGTTAATGTGAGGGTATTTCAGAGGATATTTGAGCTAGATTTAACTAATCAAATTGTCTTTGGTGGTGTGATTTTCAGTGAAGGGAAAGTAAGCTTTTTAAAGAGAGGTGAGGGTCATTTAAGGAAAAGCTTGAAATATTATTTTATTATACCATCATTTTCAATTTTTTATTTCTCCAAAAATATTTATTTCAAGGATATGATGGGGCTATGTCGAACAACTCTCAACCAATAGGTTTTATATAGTTTTAGGTTACCATATTAACCTTATTTGTTAGATTTATCACTTAGTTAAATAGTTTAATTCTTACAATGTATTCTTGTATTATTAAAATAACTGGTTAAAAACCATAATATAAAAACCCAATAGAACCCCAAGTGGATAGTTATGGATATATATATAAATATCTATGTCCTTTGGACAATCCATGGATATTTTTTAATATTATATCAATTAATAATATATTATTTGTTTTAAAAACTCATTTATGTCGGTTTTGTCATTATTAAGTATTTGGTTTTTGTGAAAGTCATAAAAAAATTATTACTGGGAAAAAATTTATTTAATCCACCCAGTCATGTCATATTATCCTATAAAATTCTTCGAATACATCATGTGTCTCAATATACAATTATATTAATATTTGTAATATCAATTATTTTAATCTTCCAACAATAAGTAAATCATTGCAGCATCGTTGTGTAATAAATAAATTTAATTATTTAAACAATAAAAATAATAAATAAAATAAAATTATGTATAACATATATTTATATTTCTACAAATATTTATAGTATAATTTTTCTTATGTATAACCTTATTTTAAAATTACATTAGTTATTAACTTTTGAATTTAACCCTTTCAACTCTTATTTAAATAAAATAATAATAATAATTCTAATCTAATCCAAGTGAACAAAAATGATTTTATATAATTCCTAAGGTTTATTTCTGTCGAAATACATGTATCCAATAGAATTAGGATATGTTTTAGGGTATTTATAATATCATTTTTAATTTTAACTACCCTATAAAATTAATCGATGGTAAATAAATTTCAAAAGATATTATTCACAAAAAAAATATTTTCATCATATTGAAAAAAAATTAACTTATTTATGTCAACTGTGTCTCTCAAATTTTTGAAATTCAATTTCCAGAAGCAGTAAAATTACATTTTACGTAAATTTACCAATGTGCCTAGAAGGTGTGGAAAAGATGGTAGAAAGTTCCCTAAAATTTAAATATCTAATCTTTTAATAAATTTAATTAAATGAAATAAATTGTGATGATATAGGTATTATGTATTTATTCTGACATTAAAATAAATTTAAATTAAAAATAATTATTTAAATAAAAAATCAGCTTTAAATAATAATGTAGTGTTTTTCATTACTCATGGAAAATTGAATATTTTTAGAAAAATACCAAAAAATCACCCAAAGATAATTTTGGTATTAAAAATTCAAAAATGAAGTCTATTTTAGAAAATAAAAATCATTGAAGTTCTATTAATTAATTTAAAAAAAATATTATCGTTGTCAAAACATGAATGCATGTTTTTTAGAAGTAAAAACTTTCAAAAGATTGATATGTTTTTATGGCCCAATTAATCATAAAATTATTTTTAATATCTAGAATTAGATTAAATGATAAAATTATAATAAAATAATACATCAAAACAATTCAAATTAATACTTTAACAAAATAAATAATTTTTATTAAAAAAATAAATTAAAATTTAGTATTTTCACTATACATTAAAATATGAATGTTATCAGAAAAGAACCAAAAAATTTTCCAAACTAAATTTTTATGTATTTCTTATAAATAAGAAGTTTATTTTTCCTAATTTAATATATAAATGTGTAAACAATTGAATTTAAAATAGTTTATACATTAAATGGATGTAAAATTTCATTTTTTGATAAATACTTATTATTTCTGAAAAATCGAATTTGTTCTTATATTATATCTATGAAACACATAAAATAGATGTTAATATAATTTGGAGTATATTAAATTCACAATTTAGTTAATAATACTCATAATTGTTTTTTGAACGACTAGTTTGGTAGGTCGTGGTGCGCTCGAACTCGATGTTCCGTGTAGAGCAAGCTACTAAATTACTTTAAAGAAAATTGCTTATTGTGAAATCATGGGGTGTAACATTACATGGTTTATAGTTTTCAATTTTACCTAATTTTACCTAATATTCTCTTCTATTTTTTATGAATAAATTTTATGGTCATTAGGTCCTAAATCAAATTTTAGAATAGACACTCATATTTATTTTGATAAAAAATACGAGAGAAAATCTATAATTTTTACAATATAATTCAAGTATAATTAGTTTTTAGAGGTTTGGGATGTAAATTTGAAATTTATTGGTTATTATAATAATAATTTTCATTCTTATGTATATATGATACCGTATGAGTCATTATATGAAAAAAAATTCAAAATCTATTTTTATGGTATTTTGTGTTTGAATGAATGTTGTTTGTGAAAGTGTTGGAAAAAGAAACGATGGAGAAGGTAAACATAATTAAATAACATATGAGGATAGCTCAAAGTAGTCATAAAATTTATAAGGATATTTATAGGATATATATTTTTTCATAGTAGGGGTTTGATTTATTATTAATGTATCTCCATGGAAAATAGTTTTATATTTTGGTATAAAAAGTGATTTTATGTCATCAGTTCATTAAACCATATGAAATCATAGATTATGTTGTGTCCAATTCTTACCAAGGAAGATTTATTAGGATTTTATCAAAGATATGTAATACATTTCATATTATAATTATCATAAATATGTGCTAGATTCATCAAATATTTTCAGTAGTAAAGTTATTCAGATGTAAGAGAACCATTATGATGAGGAAAAATATCTTCTTATTCATGACCATAGATATAACATTATTTTTAATAAGTAAATTAATCATGTTATTTTTTGGGAGAACCATAAGGTTGAGGAAGAATCATAAAAATATGAAAATCATACGAGGGAATGATATCCAGAATTTTTGGATAAATGTATAAAATGATGAGGCATAATTTAAAAAATTGTATATGTCTGTTCAATCTTAGGTAAAGGTAAAAATAAATATCATTCCATATTAATAAGAATTTATTAGTTTTTATAGAGATAAAACCATTATATAACATTAAGTAAATTTGATAGTCAAAAAGGAAATATTCATATTCATAATAAATGTAATCACATATATTATATGTTTTTATTTAATTTCATGACTTCCAATTTTATAAATTTGAAATAAAAATTAATAATTTCCAATTATAAAATACCCTATAAAATTTTTAGGTTTAATTTTTGAGAAATTTATGATGTTATTAAATTTTCAATAAAATTTAGAAAATAATGAGTTTTTTGAACACGGTATTTTATTTTAATGTTTTAAAAAGTAATATTATAATTTTATTAGTTTTAAAATTTCATTAGTTCCATTGGATTATTTAAATTTTATTTATAGTCCCTCGAATTAATTATATTACTAAATCTCATATGAATACATTTTCAGATATAGAAAGTCATATTTTTGAAATCTACTTCTCTTGGCATTTTTGGGTTTGATATTAGATTAAAAAATTTAAAATATATAGTTTCAATCATAAAAAAAGGATTTTATTTTTGGAATAAGAATTTAATTATTTTAAATTGTTCCCTTTTTTCCCTAGTCATTATGAGATTCAATTATAGTAATTTTTTTAGAATGGTATAGGTTAATTTGGATAATTGAGGTTGAAAATAGTGTGATAAGGACTAATATTTAACCCTAAAACTCACATTAATTTTATTAGGAGAGTATATTTTATCCATAATCAAACAAACATCTAATATATTACCATAATTTCCTTTTATTCATGAATTTGACCATTATAAGTTTTTATTTATTGAAACAAAAAATTAATTCCTTATATTATATTATATTTAAATTTTCTAGAATGGGATAAAAAGAAAATATGTTTTGTTCTAAAATTATTTTAGAATATAGTTGATTTTTTATCATTTTAATTAATTTATATATTTTATTAATGAAATAATTATCTTAAATTCTTAGGCAACACTGACACAATATTTATTAAATTTTTAGAATAATAAAAATCAATGATTTTAAAATTACTAAAAGTAATATAATTTGAATGAATGATAAAATTTTATTAATTTATAAACATTTATAAAATAATTGGGGTTTGTTAATGTTTTATATTCAAATTACATCATATTATTTATGTTTTTATTGTCAAATTAAATAAATAAGTCCAACAATGACAATAAAGTTATTTTCTAAAAAATAAAATATTATTTAATGGTTAAAATTCACTATAAATCCTATATTGGGATATTGGATTGTTAAATTATTTGAAATATCTTACATGGACCAATTTTGGTCCACTTCCCCTTTTATAGTGACTATATTGACCCCAAAATTTTAATAAACCATTGTTGTCACCGTACAAATTAAAAGGTTTGATGGGAGGTTAAAACAAAAAGATAAGTGTATTTTTTTTAAACCTATCCAAATATTATTCAATGCGATGATTTTCACACACCCATACCCCACCTTCAAAATATTTCATTTTGAGACATGTTTACTAGATAATTAATATATATTAATTTTATACTTTATGAAATTCCTTTAGTACCTATCCACCAACATATAAAAGGGGACCTCATATACTGTTTTATTAATAATTAAAACTTTTTATATTAATAATTAGACTAAAAAAATATATTAATTACATATTTTAACACATCCTATATCTATTGGATTGACACAAAACTATCCATGGAGAGAATTTTATGTAAAAATCAGTTGGTTTTCTGAAGAAGAGGTGTAGTTTTAACCATGCATTTTCTTTTTTATTTCTTCTTCATCATACATCAAATAATATTCAACCATACTGATATTAAAATATAAATATATATCATATAATTAGATATAATTTTGTTAATTTCTTAAAAACATCCATATCACTATTCCATAAATTGTGAAATGAAACGATCATGAGTGTGTATGATATACTACCCTTATACGCACCAATATAATTCTTTTTCCACCACCGCCTCTAACAAATGGATATAACGAATGATATAATTTAAATATATATATATATATATATGGTATTCATGAATTATTTAAAATTGTTATAAGATAATATATCATTTAACTTCTTACATTTAAATTCATTAGAAAATGATAATGTCGTTTGTGCTTATGTGTAGACTACCACCTTCCCGAGGCTATGTGATTAATATTTTATCACCAAATCAAATAAATGATAGATAAAATATTATTTAAAGAAACATTAGGATATTAATTTTATAATTATCACCATGTAAATATAGAATAAAATTTACCTTCATTCCATTTTGATTTATTATAAATCAAACCATGAATCATGTTTACATATGGCCTAACATCTCACTGATTACAACACAGTTCATTTTTCATTACCATAATTCATATTTTTTTAATAATTCAATTTATCTATAAATATTAATTTTTTCATTATCATTATTTTTCAGATTATGGAATAATTTCTTCTTTGAACAGAGTCAATATACAGAAGCTGTATTGAATGTATGAGCTGAATATAATCTAAAATTCTAATAAGAACATTATTTATTATGTAATTGTTTATAAAAATATAAAAGGAATAATTAAAATCAACATGTTTCATATGAAATTAAATAATAATACTAAATTTATTATTCAATAAGATAAATAATATAGATGATGAGACAGACTTGAGGTAATAGAGGCATTATATTAAAAACCTCATTTAAAATACATTAAGGAGATATTTTCTATAATCTTTCTCATCCATTTAAATAATATTAAAAATAAAATTTATACATATTTATATGGACAAATATTATTTTTTATGAAATTTTATATCTAATTTTTACAATGTATTTCGAAATTAATCTTTTAATGGATGTTTTGTGTTGCTTAGAAAAAAAGGAATTCATTATTTTTACACATTCAGTGTCAACGACGTTTTCCACAGATGAAAACATTATTTGATATCTATAATCTTCTACATTCTGTCTTGTTTCCTTCAAAAAAATACCATCATTCCCATAATTTGGGTTTTTTATCAAAATGGAAGGGTATATTGATATCCAATTGTGTTTTCAAATGGATTTAAGATACTTTTTTTCAATGGATTTATAAAGAAAACTCCCATTCATAAAAAGTTTTATTTATGCTCGGTTTCCTAGAATTTATTTCTTTTCAAATTTATCCTCAATATAGCTCATAACGATGAGTGACCTCAATATATCTCATGATGATGGGTTATCTCGATATAGCTAATGATGATGGGTGGGTATGATATTATAAAAAAACAAGATGGGATACCATCCAACCTAACATCTCATCCGATTAGAGACATAGATTGAAGGGCATTATAAATCATTATAAGATGGAAACTAGTTTTTGGAATCAATGAAATCAATATCGAAATGAATTTCCCCAATAAACTAGTATCAATGAATAAACATAACATGATAATAACTAATAATAACCAAGTAATTGTAAATATAAAAACAAATCCAAATATAAAAAATGCTGAAGAAACAAAATAGAAAACAAAACAGAGTATGGACCTCACTACAACAATATACACATGACCTCTTAGTCACCATCAACCCCAAGAACAACATAGTCTAAGAGTATGCAAACTAGACAGCTGGCCCTCCAAAATATATTGAGCCTACTAATTTCGAATAGTACAAGTATCGTGTGAGCTTAAAAAGCTCAGTAGGTATCTACTAAATATATAATACATAGATTTACTTTCCAAAAAATTCCACATACATTATTTTAATTTTTTTTATGAAAACTGACATTTAATCTATTTCTGACACATAAAAAGAAAAATACACCTTTTTGAAATATCCTTGTTTTTATATGACACCCACAACTCTTACTTTCAAAAATGAGTCCAATTTTTATTTCCCATTTTAAAGGAAAATCCAAATTAGATATACAAGAAAAATAACCAAAAAAAGACTGTGTGAATAGTAATGGAAACAAATCTAGTAATCAAACATAGAAAATATAAAATTCAACAAGCATCATAAAAAGGCCGAACATGTTTAAATCTAAATATAATAATTTTTCCAAACCATATTTGGGAAGACACTCGAAATAAAAAATATATATTAATAGATGATTCATTGACAAAAAATATACTAGAGGTCCAATGTATAATGAAGGTTCGAAATAAATCACATACACATTATATCACAAGAGATAACCACAAGAAATCCATGTGGTTAACTAGCACAAGCGATTCACTAAAAACACCATAACTTGATGGTGAATATACTCCAACTCCACTACTAACAACATCCTTGTGAATGTTACAATAGGAGGGATCATTCAAATGGGATAATGGTATCCAAATAATAAGAAAATACCAATACAATTACCATTAATGAGACATATTGAGGAATCCTATGAAGGGCCTATGGTATCTGATCATATCACATGATAATTTAGTGTTTATTTCGTTAATCCTGTATTTTGAATTCAAGAATTGTTACTTCTAAGTTCACTAGAATCAATCCACTTGAAGACACTGTTATCTCAAATTAAAAATCACTAGTGTACTAGTAATTGATTTCTGAACTATATACACATGATTCACTATGTGCTAAATTCTATATCACATTTCAAAAATATTATCATTTTGACACACTCATTCTAAGAATCACATGCACATGAAAAAAAACATCATATTATAAAAATTATAAAATACTAACCGAGTCTTTATGAAGACAAATATTTAAATATATTTTCCAAATAATTACAAAATTTTATTTGGGAAATCCCATCACATCACAACAAATCAATATTTCATTGACACCGCAAGATTCCAACCATACCTTTATAATTTATAATCAAAATGAATTTAGAAATACGCCTTTTAAAATAATATCTATGTGATAATAAAAACACCACCTTAATGTACATAATTCTAAATGGTACTAATTTTTTTAGATGTCATTATAACCGAAACATGATTTCTCAAAGAACCAGACCACTTAGAAAAACATTTCATCCCTTTATAATTCATAAAATCTATTTGGAAAACATGATAATGAAATCATAAATTAAACCCAATCAATTCCATGGGAATTTCCCCTTAAAAAATTTGGATTCAAAATAAAACCCATTTACAAATTAATTCACACAATATTCACAATTCATTGTATAATATATAAATTAAATCAAACAATATCACTTTTGAAAAAACCCTTTTCTTTTGGGAATCTAAAAATAAATACATTCACAACTAAAACTCTATTAAAAACATTTTTCATACAATTCACACAAACATTTGACACATTTAATTGCCCAATGAAGTGGAATACAAGTTACAAAATTGTTTCATTTAGATAACCTCATTCCAAAAATTTTTAACCTAAATTAATTTTGAGAAAATCATTCAATAGAATTATTCAATACTTTCAATATCCAATATAGAAAATCACACTTATGTTTCATTGCATAAATTTCTCAAATGTCAACATAAATCAATTAAATAGTAACTCAATCATGTTTGCAATGAATAACCATGGGAAAACATCACCCCAAATACCTAATTCTACTAAAAGATTGTAATTTGGCTATTTAAAAGAAACCATATGGGCATACAAAGACTAACATAATTAAATACTTCTTTTGAAAATTTTTAATCACCAATTTTCCATCATAAAAACAAAATATCAGTTCATGACAACACATAACAAGCATGATTATAAATGTTCGGAAGCATTTAAGGAAATATCAAGAGACAAACGATTGTGCCGGGAAGGAAATTGATGAAAAACCTACATAAAAAATGTGTGCATGAAACCAATAATTAAGATAAGAAGGATCTATGATTGACAGATCATCCACACAGCCTAACATCCCATAATTAAAACCACTGATCACCCTTCACACTAGGGTTTAGGCAAAAAAGAAACCCCATAAGTAGAATCCACAAACTCTAGAGGAGATGGGAGTGGAGATGTGTAAATCCATAATAAATGCCAATATATAACTATATGAACAATAAAATAGAATACAAGTTGGACGGGGTGCAAGGAATATGGTTTTGGAGATTCCTCTCATGCACCTAGGTCATTGATGTTGGGGGGGGGGAGTAAAAATAGGGTTTAAAGATCAGATTTACACTAATGTAATTCCAAATTTTTACAAATATGAGAAGCATGTGGGGTTTGGAAGAATGGTTATCATAAATGAGTGCCAACTATGAAAACCATACTGTAGAAAGGATGTAACCCGCATGGTTTGGAAATGTGGTATCCAAACCATTCACAAACCATATCTAACACCACTTCCCAAATCCATATCCAAACCACATAGTTGATGTAGAGTTTCCTAACCCACACACAACCTATTAGAATTACCCATATACCCTAGAAAGGTAGCATGGTTACGTGGGATAATCCATAGGATTTTCCTTATCTTTTCTCAACTTGTGCGCCACCTAGAGGCAAGACCAGAACATCAACTTTTCAAAAAAAAAACTCACCTGAAGGCCTCCAAAAACCAAATGTTAATTTTGGGACTCAACCATAACATCTACTAAAGGATCAGAAAACCATGGAATGAATAAAATGAATGAATTCCAAAGGGAGAGGTCATACAATACTCCAAACCAGAAACACATTCTACCAAAATAAATTCACCCCACTGAAATATAAAATACTCGATCTGAACATTGAAATAATTTTAATAAGACCTCTAACCATGGGGTGATATTTTACTTCACATGTCACAGTCAAACCATTATAATATGAATCAGTATATGGAGAAAAATGGGAGAACATGGCAGTGTGCTCCCCCCATAAGAACTCGACTAACATGGTTTACATAAGGATCTCCCACAAACACCACCACATGTAGACCAACATGAGAATTATTGGATCCCCAATAAAAACCAGGACCACACACACTCAGGGGAAACTCACAGAAAATATCCAAACTATATAACCAAAATATCCACCATTGATCAACATCCAAAATAAGTCAAAACCCTAACAAAAGAGGGAAACCCACAAAATGAACTAGGAACAAAAAATAATCCTGATCATAATCTATGATCATCACTTATTGTATACATAGATACCTGAAAACAACCAAAACTGACACTAAAACCGATTTTGGAATTTTTGACCGTATAATGTTCTTGGGAAGCATAATCAAATAGAAAAAATAAATTTTCTCTACTACACCCCAACATTCAAGCATAGACCCAAGGTTCCCCACACCCTAATAAATTCCCGACTACATGAACTGCATCACATCAGGGTATATGGTAGGAGCCTTGATTTTTGATGTACCTACTACCCTGTAGTTAACAGTTGACTTCATCTGATTAAAAAATAATCTTTAGAAAATTATTCTTAAAAATGATATACTAATGAACCAAATATCCACAATTGTTAGATGAATTCACATGAATAGGATCATATGAACCACTGAACAAAAATATAGAACCTATGTTTGATAATCATTTGTGATAATCTCTTCTGCGATAAAGCTCAATAGAGGGGAAAAAATTCAGAGAAATAATAGAAAATGGATCATGAGTCTCCATTGACTACAGATCGAGGACCAATTAAACTACAAAAGCCTCCTGCACCAAAATCCCAAACCAAAATTCATCGAGTGAGAGATCTCACTCCATGAAATTCTCATCCTGGGCCTCTCCAATCTTCTGGAATTGCTTATTACTTATAATATAATCCACTTATTTAATCCCCACCTCTGTACATATTAACATTTATATGAAAAGGGCCTTAAAAACGTTCCTCATCAACTCACCATACAATAATTATGGAATAATAATATTCCCATGATTCAATGCTTGATTGTTAGAAGAATCCGAAATAGCTTGGACTCTTAAATATTATGGAGTTCCCAAATATCTGATGACAGAATCAACTTATTCTACTCATTCCACTATCTCTAATTGACCCTGAAGAGCATGAATGTCAAGAAACCACTTAGAATAAATATAAATATTACAAAACCCACTATGATACTTAAAGACCATTCTGAGGGCCTATTCTAAAAAAGGGATCCAAATTTGATGTTCAACATCAACACAAAACACCATTTAAATGAACAACTAAAGATGAAACAATAGGATCATAAACCGAACACTAACAAGCACAACCAAAAATACCCTTTGAAGAAACAACAATTTTTAGATGAATTTTTAAAATGTCTCCCAAAAAGTTTATTCCCACTTCCAAAATAAATTTTTCAAATAAATAAAATTTTTAAAGAAAAAATATATTTTCAAATCATTTTCACATTCAAAATACATTTTGAAAAAACCAAGGTAAACCAAATATTTTAAAAACCCACCCACAAAATCCTATGATCCATCATATGTGTGTCCATCCCATCTCATCTTACAGCATCCATGAACACATTCTAAATGTCACTTTCCATACATACCAGCAGACATGTGGATATTTATAAGGGTAAAAAAGGCTCACACTCACAATCCCATCATCAAATGCATGAATTGATCAAATTTTTAATCCAATTTTCCTTCTACATTTCCATATATTTTCCCAAACAAACTCCTCTAAAATATCAAAATTTTAATTTGTAATAAATACCATACTAAATATATTTTAAATTTTGAAAACAATTTTTCTCAAAATTATATTCATCAAAAGAATCCACTCACAAAAACAATAATCCAAACCAAATTAGAAACTTACATCAAACACCTATGTAGATGAAACATTTTTTATGTAGTGCCTAGTTAAATTGTAAGTGGACCATGCCCCAGGAAAGCATGAACAAATAAGAAGATCGTTAACAATTTACTTAGAGTCCACATGGGTAACTAAACCATTTTAGATTAGTACATGATACTGCATCACATCTATTTTCATCTCTCAATCCAAACCTGTAATAAAAGAACAAATATCCTAGATTACCCATAACGACTTCAGTATCAGAATAAGAAAGGGTTCCTGATATCCTACCCATACCTACCTCATGAGAATTCAAATATAATAATCTCCATGATACCTGACATCAAAAATTACAAGTACCTCCTTTGATTCAATTTTTCCATGAACCATGTTGAGATGCCACCAATCCCAAAAACTGACCCGATCAAAGATATGGCCCGAAGGTTATTCCAGATACCCATGGGATAGAATCATATGGCAGGAATCCATGTAATGACTACGTGAAGTATTTTCCCTAATAAAATTTATTCAAAAAATAATGTGAACTCGAGAATATAAAATCATAACTAGATAAAAATTATATAAAAACATAAAAAAATACAACAAAATTATGAACAAACAAAACTAAAAAAACTAAGATTGAACTACACTACCACGCTCTTCACATAACCTCCTTTTTAACCCCGAGCATAAGACCAACCTGCTCTAGGAAAAAAATAACTAGAAACCAATCACTTCAAAATAGCCCAAGTCTACTAATGCTAAGTGGAAGAAGTTGGGTTTGAGATTTAAAAGATCAGTAGGTAACGAAAAAATATAGAATCCAAACATTTCCATTCCCAAAATAGTCTACAAACACTAGTTTGAATTAATTTATCAATATAGTGTTTTAAAATATATGCAATAAAAAAACTGAATAAACCTTTACACATGTTCCCATTTATTTAAAATGACACACACGTATCATCTTTTGAAAAATTGTTTCACTTTACACAACCGATTTTAAAACCAAATACCATGTACAAATCCAAGGAAAATTTCCAATAAAGAGTTGAATTAAAAATAATGGAACAAAATCATGTATTAAAAAATAGAGAATCTAATAACCAATATACTACAAAAATAAAATATATCATAACAAAATCCTGACATAACCACGTTTCCATACATTTTTATGATTACAGACCCAGGAAACAAATTCTATAAATGAACATTCAGTAATGGAAAAATACACATCAGTTCTACCATATACTGATTACTAGAACCACATCATATAATCATTATATCGTACGACATAACCATGGGAAATCCATATGACTAAGTAGCACATGTTAGTCACCATGAAATTTATATCTTGATGGTCAATATAATCCAACTCAACTTCCATCATTTTCCTCATACCAGAGTAACAAAGAGTGGTTATCCCATGGGCCTACAGATACCGTGATATTAATCCAATTACAATAGAATTCATATGCATGAGCCTCCAGGAAGAATCATCCCAAGGGCCTAGTGGTCTCAGATAATTTATTTAGTTTCTTTAGTTTTTAAATCATAAATCCGGCTACGTGAGTCTGAGATTTTCCACCGTTGAGTCCAATAGTGTCAATCCACTCGAGGAATCCATTATTTCCACTTCCGAATTGCTAACTTATTGGGTTTTTCCATCTCTTAGATACCCAAGGTTCCCTTTGTATTCAATTCCATTTCACATGTCCCAATGATCATCACTTTCACATACAGAATCTAAGCATCATAAGAACACAAAAAACGATACATTAGATACAATAAAAAATACCAACCAAGTCTAAAATTCAACAAATCATTAAATATATATTTAAAAACATTATAATTTTCTAATCAAGCATTCACATCACTCCACAAAAAATAAACATTTCATAGAAAATAGAAGATCCCAATCAGGCCTTTAGCATTTCCAAAATATATTAATTAAAAAATCTCTCTCTTAAACCAATTTCAATGTCAACATGAAAACAACAATTTTATGTGAATAATTCCAAATGGTACAATATTTTCAGAAGACAATATAACTCCATCAATATTTAGTCAGTGCCCCAAAATTTTTTAAAAACAATCCCAATCCACTTTACAAATCTTAAAACAAATTCAGAAAACATGAAATGGAAATCACACAAGAAACCCAATCATTTCAATGGTCATATCCTATTTAAAAATTTACATTCACATTAAACATAAATTATAAATTTTTTCACAAAACTTTAAAAAATCAAAGACACATTTATAAATCACAATAAAAATACTCATTTTTAACAAACCACATTTATTTTTGAAATCCCATTTAAATTTATTCTCACATGAAAGTTCTTCAAAAAAATATTTTTTCACCATTTACACAAACATTGGATGCATTTAATAATCCAATCAAAGCGGAGAACAAGTTACATTATCAATTTATTTTATAAGACTACATTCTAACACATGTGCACTAAAAATCATTTCAAAAACACATTTAAAAAGTAATGTCACATGCTTTTAATAACCAATATAGCCAACCAAAATAATGTGTCATACAAAAAAATTCATGAAATTATACATAAAACCCCAAAATTATAACTAAATCATGTTCGCAATGTATAAAAATGTACAAAATATCCTAAAATACCCAATTCATCATTAAAAGATCATTTTCCATTTTATCAAACAACTAATCTGCTTATAAACACAAACATAATTAAATAAGTCCTTTAAAAACAATTAAGAACCCATTTTACATAATTAAAACACCAAGTAAATAAATTATAACACATTAAAAGAAATATTAGAACACTTAGTAATGATAAATTTTCAATGGGATGCACAGGAAATGAAATGAAGAGAATGACCAAATACAATGATGTGAAAAAACAAAAAGACATACAGAGAAGTAATATCCATGCATGAATGATGGTATTCAAACCTTAATATCTATAAATTTTAATCACACATAAACCCTCACCCGTAGGGTTTAGTAAAAAGATAAACCCCTCATAGAGAAGATAAGAACTCAATATGGGAAGGAGAGGACAAGTGAAAATCCACAAATAATCAAAATATATATCCTAAGGAACCTTCATGGAGTATCCAAGTAGGTTTAGTAAAAAGTAATAGAGGTCATAGGGATGCCCATAGAAATACTAGGTTATAGGAGGTAATGAAAACTTAAATAGGGTTAAAATGTCATTTGGGAAAACATGTAATTTCAATTTTTTAGGAATATGGAAAAGCATCATAGTCTGGCCGCATGGTTTTCCAAACCATCCACCAACTATTGACACCATATTAAATAAGGGAAACACTTTTCATGGTTTGAAATCACAATTTAAAAACCATGTTAAAACTATGTTCAATTCCACTACCTAATTCCAAAACCAAACCACATGGTTACTGCAAGGATTCCCAAACCATTTAAAACTCGTGCGCCTATCCCCATGACCCCAATGAAGCCACATGATTACCAGGGATAAGTTTCATGATTTACCTTAACAATGTTCTAACCATTAATCACTTAATAGCAATCCCAAAAAAAAACAACATTCAACCGGTAACTCACCAATAATCCTCGAAACTCGAAAAAATTAAACCACGTCCGAACAAAAACATCATCCAAAGTATCCCAAAACAAGTAAATAATAAAATTAAATAATTATAATAGTCAGAGTGTATTAGATAGAGCTCTCCATTTTATTTTATAATGATTATTTTTCCTAAATAATTATATTGGAATTCTCCCATATGATTAATCTAATTGTATATGTTATTTTAAGGGTTATATGGAGATGATTTTCCATGGAACTAATATGAATTTCCAATTAATTTTTATAGATTTTCATTGAAATATCTGATTTAAATATGGATGATAAGGAAATTTTATTTTAATGTGATAATAATTCACCTTTAGAGTAAAATTTTATGTTTTATGAAATAATTTTCATAAGATCATAGTTTTTTTTAAAACATTATATTTATGATTTATTCATTTTTATTTCATATAAAATGTTTTATGGAAAATATATGGATATGGATGATGATTTGAAGTGTATGTAAATTTTTATTTTTAATCATAATGTTTATTAAAATTAAGGTATTTTTTTAAATGTTTGATAATTTTAAAATAGACTAAATGGTTTCTCTGAATCATTTCATATCCATTATTGTGAAATTTTTACCATCCCAATTTTTATCATATTTTTCATGTGTTTTAATGATGTTTTAGAACATAGAATAATTCATGTTTACATTCATGAAGATTATTCATGAAATGAAAACATGTTTCAATTTAAAACATTATATACTAAATAACTTGGATACAAAGTAGATATGGCTAATTTTTAATTTATTAGATTGTTCTGTGACGTTCATAACCTAATTCTAAAATAATCACATCCTAAATTATTTTCAAGAATTATAGAAATGGATTTCTTAGCCCATGAAAGAATATTGTGTAATATTAATTGATGGGTTTTTATCACAATTATATTTCAGTTTTAGGAAATCAACATACAAAATTATAAACTTTCATTACTTTTATAAGAAATTTATCTATCGAAAAAATAAATAGGTTATACATTAAGAAAGTGTAAATGTTCCATGGATATCATCTCGTAATTTCATGCGACGAGGATTTGAGTTTTACCACAATGTTCTAGAAAACAATTTAGTGATATATGAATATAATGATGATTGTCAACACTATATATCATCCTCAGAAAAATATTCAACATGACATGAAATATCCAACCATAAATGATACAATAATATATTATTCTGTGGATTTAAAATAGTGTTGGGATCAAAAAATTCCTGTTATAGTATTGTATTACAATAAAATATTCCACTTAATCATTCTGATTGATCCTTATGAAATCATATATGAAAAGAAGTGTATGACTCCAGCATGTTGGAATGAAGTTGTAGAATGACTGCTATTGATACCTGAGATCGATTATAAAATGAAAGTGAAGGATAAATCTATTTTGGAGCACCTTGAGGAATATATATTCCAAAATAAAAATTATTATAGTAATAATCAATTAGAAATAGAGTTTAATATTAGGGATAAATTGGTCCTAAAAATATATTATTTGATGAATTTTATGATATTTATAAATAAGATGATAATAAAAATCATATAAATTAGTCCCTATGATATTTTTGATTTGATGAGGAATACACCTTATCAAATAGAACTTATACTAATATTTTCTCATGTTCTAAATATTATATTTATATATAATTTGATAATGTACATACCAGAACCCTCCATTGTTCTAAACTTTTTGGTCATTCCAATATATCATGATCTTTATAATGTGGAGGAACCCATAAAAATATCAGATTGTGGAGATAAATTTATATAGAACAATAATACCCACATGGAAATGGATCCTTGGTGGAATAATAAATTTAATTACGAAACGTGAGAAATAGTAAATGTGATGTGGTAGAGGTATGTATAGATTTTGGTATAAGTGTGAAATAATTTTCAAGTGTAAATTCTTATATGTGGTAGATTTTAAATCCTTTATAATTTAGAATATATTTCTATTTAATAAATAATTATTTTTAGGACCTATATGGAAGTTTTCAAATAACTTGTGTTAACAATTATTTCACATTATTAAATTAATCACATTATATGGAATTCAAATAAATATTATTATCTAAAATAATATGTTATTAACTCATGATGTAATATTGATTCTAAAGCAATGTTTAGAAATATTTCATTAATGAGAATTTTTTATTTCATAAATGTATTCCATTAAAAATAACTTAGAGAATGATAATTATAAAATATAATTATTTACAAAAGTTCAAACTCATCACATTGGTTATCGAAAAGTTAGATATGGTAATTATATTATTTAATGGTACCAATAACATTTTTTCCTAAAAAAATATTATGCACCATATGTTTTTAAGAAATTTAAATTATCAATTGTTGATGAAATATTTCAATTAAATGTTTATATAATATGTTCCATCATTTTTTTACATTTATTTTAATGTATTTTTTTGAATAGTGTGACAATAAATTCATTAATAAACATAAAAATAGATTTTTCAAAAAAAAAATATTAGGTAAGTTTTAGATTTTATTTTAATATTAATATTAATAAATTTGAAAATTGAATTTTATAAAATTATTTAAATATTTGGAATCATATTTCCATATATTTTTAATGATTCCCTAGTAATTTTTCCATATAATAAGAAGAAAATATGATAAAAATTTGTTACATTAGTTTAGGTAAAAAAAATATAGCTATGATTATTAATTAAATAAAATGGTTTAAAATGTGACATAAACATGTATAAATATTATTAATTGATATATTTATAAATTTTATTTTAAATTTTTAAAAACATTATACTTTTTTAACCTTTTAGTATAGTATTACATTATTATATTTTAGATTTTAAAAATTTTAGATGAGTTCCCACCACATCTCTTATAAAATGGAACATACCATATTCACTTATTCATAAAAATTAATCCCTCTAGTTTATAAAACACAAAAATAAATCATCCAAAATTCTATTACTATGTACGAAATGTTATTACCTTTTGAGAACACTAATATTTGTTTGATTATGGTTGATGTATATGGATGTTTCCCAAAGATTTGATAATTTTCATTTCCTATTTATTTTGAGTTTCTTTCTACAAAAGCTCCTAAAAATATTGCATAATAAAATTAACATTAAAAAGTCCTTATTTTTTATTTTCATAAATGTTTTTTTGATAATTATAAAAAAATTATACCTCCAATACGTATTATAAAAAATGATAATGTTTTTCGTACGTACATGTGGACTTCAATATCCATGAGTCGATTTGATTCTGTTTTCATTCATCCATACATGGTTAGTTATATGGATTCATTTCATAAATATGATTGAAAATTATGAAATTTTTATTATTATATAATTATATATTATTACTTATGTATCTTTATATCTATTTATTATAAAATTAAAACATTATTCGTTCATACATAGGGACTATCCTCTATATAATGTGATGTAATATATTTTTCATCACTATAATATTTGAATAAATATAATTGTGTATAAAATGAATAAATGTGATAATATTTAAATTATTAATACTCAATACATAATGAATAAATGAATAAGGTTCAAGGACTAGAACCATTGATTCCAAAAATTCATGGGAAGTGGAAATGTTAACACCAAAAAATTTATTTTATGGAAAAATTGTCCACAATGGGAAAATTGAAATATAATGAAATGATATATTTTATGATAGGTATAATTATTTATATAGTTATGATTTAAATAAAATATATATTTTATAATTTGGATAAGAGTAACATATACAATGAAATCCAAGTTTTGAAGTAAGTGTTTGTGATATATTATAATTTATTTTTCATAATTACCACATTAAATTTATATTGAGGGGTATATTAAGAAAATTTTATTAAAATAAAATTATATTTCTTTCTCTAATAATTATTGTTTTGGGTTTTAATGTACTAAATTATTTCAATTCAATTTGGTATATAAATTGTGAAAGAAAATTTTTTTATGAAAAGAAGACTTCATTTCCTGTTTTGTTGATGAAACTTTTATTCCATGGACATGTTCATTAAGACGTTTTCATGAATATTAATTTACACTATAAAATGAATATTTAATGTAATGTTCCACAATATTTGAATTGTTCTCTAGGTATTATTTTTTTGCAATTTTTTATGAATAGTTTATTTATATTTTTTTCAAAAAAATGTGGAAGGAATCAATGTTTTAACATTTACCAGATTAGTGTATTTTCAGTCATCATGACATTAATTTTCATTCAAATTTTAATTGTATTATTCCAATTTTTTATCAATGAAAATAATGTTATTAATAATTTAAGATTTTTTAGATTTTGCATATACCATAATAGAAGCATCTTTTCCATATTTATACAGAATTGTTCAAACAATATATTTTATTATAGTTTTAATATATGGCAACAGAAATTAAGGATTTATATTATTTTTTAAGGACAGGTTCTTATGACATCATCAAATTCAAATATATGAATGGATTATGATAATGTTATTTTATGAATTTTATTATCAAACACATTCCTTACTGTGGGTGAATTTACATGGGAGGTTATAAGGTATATTATTATGATAACATACACTTTCATTCTCCAAATGGGTTACGATTAAGTGACGATGAAATATTTATTATTCCATTAATTTATTAAGGGCTATACTATGATTAAATGATGAATTTTCTTTTTATATTATTACACAACAATATATGGGTTCCATTATATGATGGGTGGTCCTAGAATTTAGTCAACCCCAATTCATTGTGTGAATATTAATATCTCATACAATTTTATTTACTATTATAGGGAGTGATCCAAATTAAATATGGGAATTTATCCCCAATGAAAATTTTGTAAGTGATACAGTTATACGAAATTGATTGAAAGGGGATTGAAATTAGAATCTATTTTTATCATAAAATCCCATTCAAGGAATGAGCTGGAACACAACATGAATTAAATGACTTAAAACATCACAATTTCCCCCATGGTTGAAAAAAATGATCAAATAAATAAATGAATTCCCTTGCCAAGCATCGAAAACCAAAAACTATGTTTCTCTCTTTCCAACGCTAGTCGACATGATGTATGGTGTAGTGATACGTGGGCCTAGACCTGATGGAAAATTTCATTACCTCTAAAACATCCAAATCTGAATTGCTTTGCTCTGGTGGGAAATATCAGCTATAAACCTCATATGGAACAATCCATTATAAAAAAAATGGAACATATACCATTTAATTGTAGAGCACATGCCACCCATCACTCCATTACAGATTCATAAACCATGAAAGAATCCCATAGGATCACATCATGAAGTATATTCACACCAATGATGTAGTCAAAGAAAAAAATCAATCACCCTATGTATATCCTCTCAAATTACATAAACGATTCTAGAGGAATCATTATCACAAACAAAACTGTTCCAAAAAAATCATGATTCCACCATTATGATCACTCATGGAGAACACAACTCCTCCAAAATAACTCATAGCTAAACTGATAAGCAACGACAACGTTAAACTGTGGAATATTTGAACTTGACCCTCTAAAATCACTGTGCTAAAAATAAGACATCCAAGTCCACCAAATAACATGAAAAAACAATGTAGCAGAAGTCATTTATGAACCCATGACACCTCCATAAAGAGGATCGTGAACCCTCCAAATGAGGTATCCCTCCCCCTAGATTCCATTGATGTATGGAACACAAAACTTTGACACCACCATAGTATGATATGTATGCCACCATCTCACCGAGAAAGCGATAAAGAGTGGATTATTTTCTAACCGGAGATGGAGAGGATTATAATGATATGGAAACACTAATCACAATAGGTCCCCTTATAAGCTCATTCGAAATGAAACTGAATGGGGTATGAAATCATTCAATTATATGGATCTATACACGATAACATTCTTGATAGTTAATCTATTAAAAAAGATATTATTTTATCTTCTTATGTGTTTTCTACAGCTTTTTGTATTATGATTCAGATATGTTATAAAATATCATGATTAATTAATAACAATCCAACACCCATTTGAATTATTTTTTATGTAATCTCCATATAATATGACTAAATATTTATGATTATTTTCTAGTTGGGTCTGATTTTCAGAAGTTATGATCATTTTCTCAAACCATTATTCTTATGTTATGCATTCATATGATAATCGATTGATGTCACACTTGCATAACTTTACTTAGAATCTGAGCTCACCCTTTTTTATGTCGTTGTTTTCTCATAGTTATTGAAAATAATATTGTGTATAAATGTTGTATGAAGATCTATATTAGAGATAATCTTTGTGGTAGATAATATAGATCATTTATGAAATAGCATAATTATATATTTGTACATCAAAGATAAAAATACATTATGGTTGTAACACCCCAAGATTTCATAGTGTGTTATTTCTTCAAAATAATTCAATAACTTGCACTACATGAAACACCGAGTTCAAGCGCACCATGACGTACTAAACAAGCCGTTGAAAAGAGATTATAAATAGTATTAACTCAATTTTAAACTTTATATAATACTTATAATTTTAGAATCCATATTATGAGTTTCTTAGACATAATGTAAAAACAAATTCATTTTCAGTATTTCACTTTTACAAAGTTTTAATAGTGAACCATTATTTAATACAATATTTTAAAATTTTATATATTCAATTTGACTAAATAAATTTACTTTTTCGAATGGGGACATCAGAAATTTACAATGAAACATCCCATGCTTCCACGGTACGTTTCCCTTTGAATAATGCAGTAGCATGTGTTGTACGCAACATCGAGTTCCAACACACCACAACCAATCAAACTAGCCATTATGAATAGTAATACCTACTTTTTTGAAATTATATATATTATATATTTCAAAATGAACTTCATTTTTGGATTCGGAATATCAAAATTATCCTAAGTTGAATTTTTGGTATTTTTCTGAGAAATTCTATTTTTTATGAATAGTGAAAAATACTTAAAAAGAACTTTTTTAATCAAAATAATTTATAGTGATAAATTATATTATTTAGTGGTTTTAATGTATAAATATAATATATTTTTACCATTTTATCCAATGGTGTTCATTAGAAATAATTTCTCTTTGAAATTGGATATAAACAATTGTCAATCTTTTGATATATATTGTTTCTTAAAAACACGCTATTTGTTGTAACAGCGGGAATTAATTATAAAATTAATTAATGAAACATATATGGATGGAATTTGGTAAAATAGAAATAATTTTTCAATTCGGAATATCAATTATAGATTAGGGTGAAATTTTGGCATTGTGGTGAAAAACTTCAATTTTTGATTAATAGTGAAACCACTTAGTGGTAGTTAAAAAACTGAATTTTTCATAAAACGTAATATTACCACCTCTTTGAATGGAATTTCAAAAATCTGAGAGACACGGTTAATATCAAGTAGTAAAATGTGGTTCAATGAGATTAAAATAATTTTTGTTGAATAGTAACTTTTTACTTTTATTTACCACGATTAAAAGTATATTGGGTAATTAATGGTAAAAATGATATTAATATTACCCTAACACATGTCCTAATTATATTGGACAAGTGTATCTAGACCAAAAACAACCTTAGGAATAAAATATTATCATTTAGGTCTACTTTGATTAGATTTGGACATTTATTATTATTTAATTCAAAGAAGAGTTAAAAGAGTTAAAATCAAAGTTTTTTTACTAAAACATTTTTAATATAGGGTTATACATAATATAAATTAGATTTTAAATATTAATTATAAATATAAAAATATTTCCTACATAATGATATTTTATTTATAATTTTTAGATATTAAATGATTTAATTTATTTTTGACACAATGATGATGCAGTAATTACCATATTAGTGAAAAATTAAAATAATTGATATTATAAATACTCAAATAAATATATTTTGAGACTTTTTATGAATTACACTAATTTTATTGGATAATATTACATGTTATTATTGATTTAATTAATTTTATTCTAAGTAATAATTCTGTTATGAGTTTTACACAGATCAATTATTGAATAGTGTCAAAATTGAAATAAAAGAGTTTTTAAAACAAATATTATATTATTAATTGATATTAAATTACTAAAAATATAAGGTTCGGCCAAGAGACTTATATCATGATATATGTATCATTAATGGACTACTTGGGGGTCTCTTGGATTTATATAGTATGTTTATTAACAATATAATATAAAATACAAAGAGACATTGTAAAAGTGAAACTAATTAACTACGAATTAAACCTTAAAGATAAGGTTAATATAATGACCCAAACCTATCTAAATTCTATTGGTTGAGTGGTTTTAGACCTATCCCCACCTTAACCTTTAAATAATCCACTTTGGAGCCATTAGAAACCGAATATAAATTTATTATAAAATAATATTTTCTAGCTTTTCCAAAGGTGCCCCTCACCCCTCTTATAAAAGGGCACTCCCCCTTCTCACTAATTCAAACATTCAAAGCCTTTTGGTTCGGAAAAAACCTGCCCAAATACTCTCTCAACTTCCCTCAATACAACCTAGAGGCCTTATTCTGATTATAAATACAGCCTATGGAGCCATTTTGATCAAATCAAAAGGAAGAACCCGAAGAAGAGGTAATGATTTCACCACCCTTTTTCAAGTTCCTTTCTTCTTCCACTTCTTATATCTTTGTTATTCCCATTATAAAATAATAACTCCAGTATATTATATATACTGTGATGTTATTATAAATATGGTACAACCATATTCAGTATTCTATACATCGTTTGAATTACATGTCACCATACGTGCGTACGTACGGCTTACTGTCTCCACGTCGTGGTGTAATTGTTATTCAATAAATTATTATTTGGATGGGTATAATAATTATGTTCAATTCATGTAAAAAATAAATCTAACATCATAATGATTCTGTATATATGATATAAAATCCAATTATATATTATTTTAATATCAAAAAAATTATATTGTCGCTCTACAGACTACCGTCTCCACGAACGCGATTAGATTCATTCTCCATCGTATCCATTCATGTATAATTCCCATTTGAGGATTAATAATAATGTTTAAGGACTTAATATCATTTTGGATATGAATAAGATACAACCTATCCATAACAAACATGGCCTACATAACAAAATATATAAAATAAAATGAGTAAGTTAACACCCGAAATGACGATAATTCTAAAATATTATTAACAAAGCAATGTTAAAAGATCATATATGATATCATATTAATATATATGATTCTTTTATAATTCAATAACAATTATTTTACTATTATACAGGAGTTTAACCTACCCCCAACCAAGGAAAAGTACAAGATAAGGGTTTATTTCACAATCTCTTCATTATCCGAGGTAGTTTATACGTAATAATCTACTGAGATCTCTTTATCATCCACATCCATGTTTCTTAAAAATGTATTTCAAAACATTTTTTCAATTTTTCAGAATATGGGTTAAAGTCATTTATACCCTTATTTGACTTTTTATAAGAAGTTTATAAAGGAACCCTTCATCCATTTTCAAAACAAGGTGCTTTTTAACCCTTTCGACAGAATTAAGGATTGAATGTTTTTTTAACTTATACGGAGGGTGCAGCTATTTTCCACCGTTATAAAATCGTCGAAGCTTCCCTTACAAGCTTATAATAATATTTTCAAAGAAAATGTTTTATTTTATAAATATATGACTCTTAAATTATTTCAAAATAGAATGATATATTTCTCTAAAAAAAGTTTTGATTTCATCCATGTCAACATCATTTGATGGATTTTAAGCTTATTTGAAGTTGATTTATTATGATAAAAAACTTCCATATTTTATTGATGGTTTTGTGATATGTTTGATTGTAGATGTTCTATTTTTATACCATTCATGGTTTATGGATGAAGTATTTACATTTCGTATGCTAGTTTTAATACGAATATTTGTGTCGTGTTTAAACCTTTTCATATGGGAATGCATTGGAATTATTATGTGACGGGTGGAGCCAGCTATAGCTCCTCGATGAATCGGTAGGTCTCATGGGACAAACTAGTTTCTTGGCACAAGGCCTTGAAAAAATATTATTTTTAGTCTTGACACGAGGCCTTGGCTATATGGTTATGATAGTCTGGCATTATGCATTCCATCATTATAAAAGTGGTTATTGATATTGCAGTGATTATTCGATTAGTAGAATATCCATGTGAATAAGTAAATGGACTTATTTCATTTCATTTTTTCTATACTATGTTGAATTTAATTTTTAAAATGATTTTGTTTTATTTATACAATGAGTTAAATGTTTATTGTTATTTATGAAATATTTCGCTATATTGTTATTCTTACTGGGCATTTGAGCTCACCCCTTTCAATGTTTTATTTTTCCTAGGTTGTGAAGTAGTAATTTATTAATGACCAGTAGGGATAGTGTGTGGGGATATGAGTGTGGAATATGAAGAAAATATGTTTTTGTAGTTTTCATTTTTATGATGTAATGTAAGACTTATGAATTTATCTAGTGTTTCCAAGGCTACTAAACCAATCGGTCATTCGAGATTTGATATTTCTTGTGATCATGCAAATGTTATGTAATAATGCACCAACTCTGGGTAACTGGGGTCGGGGCATTACAGTTGGAATTAGAGGAAGTTTAATACAAACCTTGGAAGCCAGATTTAGATAAACTCTGATTAGAGCATGTAGATTTAAGATGGACTTTGAGGATTAGTATAGAAGAACTTCCTAAAATTTTGGTATTGTAGAGATTTTGTGAGTTTTCCGAGCAATACATCCTTATCTGGATACGAGCATGTAGAGGCGGCTCTGGCACATATGTACCAAGGGTTAAAACCCAAAAACACCGCTTTGAGATAGGCTCGAACGGGAACTGGTGCACATCAACAGGCCTTGCTGCACTCTTGGTTACGACACTCCTGGGGGATATGGTTAGGATAATTCTCATTTTCTTTACAAACCACAATGAAGGGTTTATGAGTATATACTTCCTAAAAGGAGACATTTTTATGATTATGGATTATATCTATAAATTATTGAATTTAAGTTATGGGTTTTACAAGTTTGGGATTAGGTATTATTATTTATAAACTAATCTAGTGTCTGCCATTGTTTAGAAATGGAGCCCAGTAGAAGGAATGAAAACTCCAGCAATGCACATGATCCAAAGATAAAGAAGGATCATATCTTTCATGGTCTTAAGCCAGAATATATAAGAGAAATAGTCTTCCATGTATTATCATCATATGAAGAAATAATATCATCTGTTGATAAGATAAGTAAAGAGTTTACTAAGTCCAATGGCTTTGAAGGGAAGCAAAAGAAGAAAAAGATGTAAGAGGGAAAGATGGATATAGGGATGAGGTAAAAGAAGAATTTTCCCATATGTGATAACTGTGGGAAGAAACACCCTGGAACATGCCTAAATGGTATGGGAGTTTGTTATATGTGTGGAGGAAAAAGGAAAAAAAAGTATGTGACTGCAAGGGAAAGAAAATGGTTTCAAATATACAATGCTTCATTTGCAATAATTTTGGAAACTACGTGATCCTATGTCCCAGTCATCAGACTATGCCTCAAATGATGCTTTTGGATAATAATCAAGTTATTATACTACCACAGATAAAGTGGACTTATTAGGGTTCTTATGTTGATTATTTCATTTGAGTGTTGTATCAACAATGTACTTGTTATAAAAGTTATGGAGTATATAAGGATAGTACTATAGTACTATTTCAGTAAGGACATGAGACTGTGTGGAACAATGAAAAGTGACTCAATAGCAGGTTAAATATTTGTAAAATATATGGTTGAGAGAAAGATAAACCATAATATGGTTCTGATACCGAGGTAGTGATTTTAGAATAATAAATGATTGATTTGAATAAATTATATTGGATATTCTTGACTGCCTTGAAACTGATTAACGATTCGTATATTCCATCATTGTTGGGGTTTACAACTTTTTTGGATTGAAGGAGTATATCAATTATTCTTTAAGGAATAAGGAATCATTAATGTAATCAATATGATTTTATGGTAATTCGAGATGTTGCAGTGTTTTAAAATAATACATGATGAAGGTGTTCACATGTTATTACACGGATAAAAGGATCTTCATTCTGTTTACCTTCCTTATAAATTTTGGACTGAAGTATTTTGGGTAGTTATAGTTTGGATTATTTTAGATTTCCATAAAAGGATATCCCGGAGGTCGGGTGGAAACCCGTCGTGTCCGGCAAGGCCACGAGACTTGAACCGACAACCGAAGGGCGTCAAAGGTGTATCACCTACCACTGACCCATGTCATGTTCTAGATTGTATAATTTCATTATTTAATGGTTTTTCTAGATGAATTATAAATTCATTTTTTTAACCATATATGAATAGGATAAATAGAATATTATTTTTAAGTTCTATTATCTTTTAGAGTTAAAGATGACTTTTTGGTAGAACTTAGTTAAATGAAGAGACTCTACATGTCAAGTATATATTTTTGTTCTTCTCTTATTCAATGATGAAATTAATTCTTATACTGTAGTGAAGGGTTCTTAAAACAAAAAATGTGTTATCCTAATACCATATGTTTTACTGAACCGTTGGTATTTTAAATAATCATAGATTGATGAATTTAAGGCCCTCAATTATACACTTGTTTGTGATTGATGAACTCAATAACTACCTATAAATATTTACGTTTTTCCTCCAATTATATATCTCTAAATTCCACCGATGTTCTATGAATAGAGATCATAATTTGGCGGTGACTATTTCATTTCTCTTTTCATCTTATTAAGACTAAATGTTATTAACCCAATTTTTGATGTGGGTTTTCCCACCAAGATATTTTCTATATTCAACCTTTTATTTTCGAAGAACATTTTCAAATTGCGAGGATGCAATTTTTTGAAGGATGGGAGAATGTAACACCCCAAGATTTCATAGTGTGTTATTTTATCAAAATAATTCAATAACTTGCACTACATGCAACACCAAGTTCAAGCACACCATGACTTACTAAACAAGCCGTTTAAAAGAGATTATGAATAGTATTAACTAAATTTTAAAGTTTATATAATCCTTATAATTTTGGAATCTATATTATGAGTTTCTTAGACATAATGTAAGAACAAATTCATTTTTAGTATTGCACTTTTACAAACTTTTAATAGTGGACCCTTTTTAAATCCAATATTTTAAACTTTTATATATTAAATTTGACTAAATAAATTTACTTTTTAGAATGGGGACATCAAAAATTTACAATGAAACATACCAAGCTTCCACGGTATGTTTCCCTTTGAATAATGCAATAGCCTGTGTTGTACGCAACATCGAGTTCTAACACACCACAACCAATCCAACTAGTCATTATGAATAGTAATACCTACTTTTTTGAAATTATATATATTTTATATTTCAAAATGAACTTCATTTTTGGATTCGGAATATCGAAATTATCCAAAGTTGAATTTTTGGTATTTTTCTGAGAAATTCCAATTTTTATGAATATTGAAAAATACTTAAAAACAACTTTTTCAATCAAAATAAGTCATAGTGTTAAATTATATTATTTAGTGTTTTAAAAGTATAATTATAATATATTTTTACCATTTTATCTAATGGTGTTCATTATAATTAATTTCACTTTGAAATTGGACATAAACAATTGTCAATCTTTTGATATATATTGTTTCTTAAAAACATGCTATTTGTTGTTACAGCGGGAATTAATTATAAAATTAATTAATGAAACTTATATGTTTGGAATTTTTTAAAATATACATAATTTTTGCATTTGGAATATCAATTATAGCTTAGGGTGAAATTTTGGCATTGTTCTGAAAAACTTCAATTTTTGATGAGTAGTGAAACCACTAAGTGGTAGTTAAAAAACTGAATTTTTCATAAAACGGAATTTTACCGCCTCTATGAATGGAATTTAGAAAATATGAGAGACAAGGTTAATATCAAGTAGTAAAATTTTGTTCAATGAGATGAAAATAATTTTTGGTGAATAGTAACTTTTTACTTTTATTTACCTCCGTTAAAAGTAAATAGGGTAATTAGTGGTAAAAATGATATTAATATTACCCTAACACATGTCCTAATTATATTGGAGAAGTGTATCTCGACCAAAAACAACTTTAGGAATAAAATATTGTCATTTAGTTCTACTTGGATTAGATTAGTATATTTATTATTATTTAATTCAAAGAAGAGTTAAAAGAGTTAAAATCAATGTTTATTTACTAAACAAATTTTAATATAGAGTTATACATAAGATAAATTAGATTATAAATATTAATTAGAAATCTAAAAAGAGTTCCTACATAATGAAATTTTATTTATAATTTTTAGATATTAAATAATTTAATTTGTTTATGACACAATGATGATGCAGTAATTACCATAATAGTGAAACAATTAAAATAATTGATATTATAAATACCCAAATAAATATAATATGTGCCTTTTTATGAATTCAACTAATTTTATATGATAGTATGACATGTTATAATTTATTTAATTAACTTTTTCCGATGTAATCATTCTGTTATGATTTTTTAAAAAATCAATTATTGAATAGTGTCAAAATTGACATAAAAGAGTATTTAAAACAAATATTATATTATTAATTGATATTAAATTACTAAAAATATAAATCTCGGCCAAGAGACTTATATCATGGAAGGTGTATCATTAATGGACCACTTGGGAGGTCTCTTTGATGTATATAGTAAGAATATTAACCATATAATATAAAAATACAAAGAGACATTGTAAAAATGAAACTAATTAACTAAGAGTTAATACATAATGATAAGGTTAATATAATGACACAAACCTGTATAAATTATATTGTATGAGTGGTTTTAGACCTATCCACACCCCAAACCTTAAATAATACACTTTGGAGCCATTATAAACCGAATATGAATTTATTATAAAAAAATATTTCTAGCTTTACCAAAGGTTCACCTCACCCCTCTTACAAAAGGGCACTCCCCTTCTCAATAATTCAAACATTCTAAGCCTTTTGGTTCGGCAAAACCCTGCTCAAATAATCTCTCAACTTCCCTCACTACAACCTAGAGGCCTTATATTGATCATAAATCCTTCCTATGGAGCACTTTTGATCAAATCAAAAGGAAGAACCCGAAGAAGAGGTAATGATTTCACCACCCCTTTTCAAGCTCCTTTCTTCTTCCACTTATTCTAGAATTTTTATTCCCATTATAAAATAATAACTCTAGTATATTATATATAATGTGATGTTATTATAAATATGGTACAACCATTTTCAATATTCTATACATCCTTTTAATAACATGTCACCATACGTGCGTACGTACGGCTTACCTTCTCGACGTCTTGGTGTAATTGTTATTCAATAAATTATTATTTTGATGGGTATAACAATTATGTGTAATTCATGTAAATAATAAATATGATATGATAATTATTCATTATCTATGATATACAATTCAATTATATATTATTTTAATATCAAAATAATTATATTGTCGCTCGTGCGTACATACGGACTACCGTCTCCACGAACGCGATGAGATTCATTCTCCATCGTATCCATTCAAGTATAATTCTCATTTTAGGATTAATAATAATGTTTAAGGACTTAATATCATTCTTTATATGAATAAGATACAACCTATCCATAAAAAACATGGCTTACATAACAAAACATATAAAAGAAAATGAGTAAGTTATGACCTGAAACGACGATAATTCTAAAATATTATTAACAAAGAAATGTTAAAAGATCATATATGATATCATATTAATATATATTATTCTTTTATAATTTAATAACAATTATTTCACTATTATAAAGGAGGTTAACCTACCCCCAACCAAGGAAAATTACAAGGTAAGGGTTTATTTCGCAATCTCTTCATTATCCGGGGTTGTTTATACGTAATAATCTACGAGGATCTCATTATCATCCATATCAATGTTTCTTAAAAATGTATTTCAAAACATTTTTAAAATAATATAGAATATGGGTTAAAGTCATTTATACCTTTGTTTGACTTTTTAAAAAATATTTAGAAAGGAATCATTCCTCCATTTTCAAAACAAGGTGCTTTTTAACATTTTCGGCAGAATTAAGGTAAGAATATTTTTTTAACTTATATGGCGGGTGCAGCTATTTTCCGCCATTATAAAATCATTGAAGCTTCCCTTACAAGATTATAAGAATATTTTGAAAGAAAATGTTTTATTTTATAAATATATGACTCTTAAATGATTTCAAAATAGAAAGATATATTTCTCTAAAAAGTGTTTTGATTTCATCTATGTCAACATCCTTTGATGGATTTTCATCTTATTTGAAGTTGATTTATTATGATACAAAACATCCATATTTTATTGATGGTTTTGTGATATTTTTGACTGTGGATGTGCTATTTTTATACCATTAATGGTTTATTGATGATGTATTGACATTTCGTATGCTAGTTTTAATACGAATGTTTGTGTTATGTTTAAACCATTTCATATGGGAATGCATTGGACATAATATGTGACAGGTGGAGCCTGCTATAGCTCCTTTATGCATCGGTAGGTCTCATGAGACAAACTAGTGTCTTGGCACCAGGCCTTGAAAAAGTCCTATTTGTAGTCTTGGCACGAGGCCATGGTTATGTGGTTATGATAGTCTGGCATTATGCATTCCATCATTATGAAAGTGGTTATTGATATTGCATGTGATTATTCGATTAGTAGAATGTCTCTGTTAATAAGTAAATGGAATTATTTCATTTTATTTTTTCCATACTATGTTGAAGTTCAAGTTTAAAAGTATTTTGTTTTAGTTATACATTTCCTTAAATGTTTATTCTTATTTATAAAAGTTTCTGCTATATTGTTATCCTTACTAGGCATTTGAGCTCACCCATTTCAATGTTTTATTTTTCCCAGGATGTGAAGAAGTAATTTATGAATGACCTACAGGGATAGTATGCGGGGATATGAGTGTGGACTATGAATAAAATATGTTTTTTTAGTTTTCATTTTTATGATGTAATGTAAGACTTATGAATATATCTAGTGTTTCCAAGGCTACAAAACCAATCAGTCTTTCAAGATTTGATCATTCCTGTGATCATGCCAATGTTATGTAATAATGAACCGACTATGGGTAACTGGGGCTGGGGCGTTACAATTGTTTTAAGTTGGGTATTAGTAGGAAATAAATGCAATATTAATCTAATAAGATTAAATATTAATATCTAAAATAATTGGTTCTCTTACTGTGAATTTTTTTTGTATGGGATGGATATAAAAATATATTTTCACAATTCTATTAAACTATATTCCTAAAAGTTCATGGGAATGTATTTTATGTTAATTCCATTATATTATACCCATAATTTTCGGATGATTATGTAATGAGTTGTTGTAGTTGTTATTAGAGTATGATTTTGATAAAATATAATGTTAGTATTTTCTCATAAAATGGAATGTGAGGTATATTAATAACTGGACTATATTATAATTACAAAATTGGCTTTTATTCTTCTTGATCACATATATGTCTAATATATAATAATTTTTTATACAGGATACTATATTAATTTTTAAGAAAGTAATTTGTAGTATAATTTCCCTTAGAATAAACAACCTATATTTTTTTTATATTTATAATACATGTTATATGTTGTTTTTTACTCAATTAAAAAGGTTATTAATATTAGTACCCATAAAAGAGAGAGACTAAAATCCCCAAATATGAGTAAATCTATTATAGTGAAATTTATGATACAAGACACTATGAAATATTATGGAACCTCAAATATAGTATGTTATGAAGAGTTGATCAATGATCTGTTAAATTCATTCCATGTTTTGGTTATTATAAACATAAAAGGTTTTTATTTAGAATTATTATTTTATAGGTTAATAGGATTAGATTTCATTGGTTAATAATACCAATGAATATGTTGATGTTAATTCCATAGAGTGGATGATATTTGAGGATATCGTCTCAAGTAGTATTTTACTATGGTTGTTTGACATAGGATGTAAATGATATTTTTGGAACTTGTGAAAAAAAGAGAGTACTTTTTTACTACTAATAATGATAAATTTACTAGGATGGCTCGACATGTGTCAAATTTAATTCTGGGCCATGATATTAAAATTGGTAGTTTTTTTGACGATTAAAATATTATTTTTTAAGACAATTGGGACATCATAAATCTATAAGATATTTTTATGTTTTAAAAATTGACAATAATATTTTGAAGGATTTTTCTTTCTTTTTTAATAGCATTGATAAAATACAGTCCAGTTGGAATGTAATGGGAAAACATCTGTCTTATAAATGCAATGATAAATGTTCCAAATTTTACTATTGAGATAACTATAGAAAAGAAGAAACATGTGTAATGTATTTTGAAATAAATAAAGATTCTTTTATTTTTTACTCGGGGGTATTTGGATTATGATTTCAAATAATATAATCATGATAATTTCATGACTAAATATGACAAGACATTAATAACACGTTTAGAATGAAATAATTTGTCACATTGTATTGATTCAAGTTCATATAAAAGAATGTCTAATACGAATCATCCAAATTTTTAGAATATGGGTGTGGAAAAATAATTTAAAACTACCTTATGATATTAATGACCATTAGTTGAAGTGGTTATAGGTACATTACTATTTTAATAAGATTATTCAAAAGGGATGATGGATTCAATGTCTATGAATTAAATTACTTATTGTAAATTTAATTGTATGAAATGAATATAACATCAAGGAAAGTAGAAAAAACATGTAGTAAAAAGTACTAGTGGAATTAAATAGGGAGATAATAATACAAATAAATCATTATATGATTATATGTGGAATTTTTTAAAATCAAAATTTTATTTCTTTCCAATTTTTGAGATTAGAGTTAGGTATGGACCAACTTTCAAAATATCAGGCTTGGATAAATTTAAACCAAAAAATATTGAATTCAATTTTCAAAATGAGTTTGAATTTTTTTTAGAATTAGTTCATAAATGTTAAAATATCAAGAAGATTAGAAAATAATTAATTATTATAGTGAATCATATCTGGATTATATTCTTGAAAGTATAGAAGTTTTTCACATTAGTAATTTTCAAGTAGATAATTAATATATTACTGTATTTATTATTATTTTCATAGTGATATTCCTAAATATAAGGCTAAATTGACCTTATAAAAATTTCCAAAATCTACGATAACTTCAGATCCCCTTATCAAATTCTTCACTTCGAGTTATTGGAATTGAAAAAAGTAGTCAAAAAAGTTTAATAAAAAATGTTTTATTCAGCCTAGAACGTCAACATTGGGTGTTTTTGTATTTTATGTAAAAATTATATACTTTACTAGGAGGATTTCAGGGCCTATAATGTACTCAATAAAATAACTACTAAGAATCAGTATCTTTTGTGTCACATATATGACTTTTTTTATTAATATTTGAGGAAAAACAAATTTCAAATATTTTTAGTATGTCTGGATATCATCATTTGATATGATGTATATTTTTATCATAAATACAATTTTTATAATATTTATGGTCATTAAAATAATTTTGAAAATTTTTTTAGGATGACTAATTCACTAATTATATTCATTGATATGATGAATATATTTTTTCAGGATTATTTTTATTTTCTTATTGATAAAATTTTTGGTTTATTCGAAAACATATAAGGATATTTATAAAAATATAATTACTGATTTCATGTCATTAATTTAGAAGACTTTTTATGGAAAATTCATAAAATTGGATTTTTTTTATAAAATATTATCTTTTATGTGTATATTTTTTCTAATTATAGAATGACTATTAATATTTCTAAAAATAATATGGTGGAAGAGTGGAAAACATCAAGATATGGTACTAAAATATTATTTTCTTTGGGATTATGTAGTTTTAATGTAAAGTTTGTTGAATACATTTCTTAATTAATTATCATATTAAAAATTTTAACTCTAATAGAATTAACTTCATTTATAAAATTACATGATGATTATTTTAAGTAATTTAATATAAAATGTGTAAATTATACAATTTTATCATTTCTATATAGATATGGTGATTGTTTTTATTTATATTGGAATTGAATTGGAGGTAATTTTCTATAAATTCTTGTAAAATTATCATGTAATTTCATATGATTGAAGACGATTGAAGGCCAATGAATAATATTTTCTCTCTATGATATTAAACATCATGTAGGTTTTCATGATTTAAAAGTAATACAATATCATTTATATAGTGTAAAATGTGAAACATATACATAACATAAATATTTATTGTTTATATTCAGTTAAATAAAAAACAATTGGAATTGATGATTTTTATATCTAATAATGGTTTACGGTTCCATGATTCATGGTTATCTAATTAAATAAAACAAGGTTTCAGAATCCTTGAGGTGAAAAGGTCAAGCATCCTTAGTTATGATAAGATTTTTATATTAAAATTTTGTTAATGATTTAATAAATTTATAATTATAAATTTTTCATTAAGGTACTCCAAATATTTTTGTTCTATTTTTAGTTGTGGATTATAATGACCCTAGTGTTTTCAACAAATAATTTCAGGATTTTATGAATATTGGGAAATAATTATAAACCAAGGATAATAATTTCTATTTTCATTAGATGATTATATACATAATTAGAAATCATGAATCTAAAATAAAAACATCCATTATTTAATCTTCACAATGATCTCTTGAAACCCTTTGATAGCTTACAACTGCATAGGATAACCAGAGGTATACAAAAACAAAGGGATGATCTAAAAAGCACAGTAATGGAAAAACCATAAGAATAAAACCTATCCAATGGGATAGAAGGAATATAACGATTACATATAAATTAATGGATTATGAATAAACATATGGAAGCATAACATATTGAAAATGAGATCATGTATCATCAAATCATATTAATTCATAAGAAACATAAAATATTGCATATTCATGGGTGATGTATCAATTCACATGGAGAAGTATGAGTCATGGATTACCACAAAGAACATTTCACATGGATATTGTGTCAATTTTAACCCCAATGACTGCTATAGTATGTGAATATGTTAAGTCTAACAACCGAATTTGTTGCACAAGGAGAATTAGTGAAGGATACCCTCCAAGACCGTTACACATGTATTCTTACGGAACCATAAATTATCCATTGATTTAGAGTTATATCTGGGTGCACCCATCATAACATGTTAATGAATATGTGTTCCATATAAATAATCACATATATGATATCAAACATACAAACAATGGTTAATCATTTGAATAATTGGGTATCATAATCATGTCCAATGCACATCAAAATAGAATATCAAATGGTGTTTAAGAAATAATGGATTAAAATCATAATTGGAAATTAATATTAAAATAATTAATATATTATGATACGTTATGGTATTATAAACTAAAAACCTACAAAGAGGGTTTGTATGAAAAATTATAAATAAAACATAAAATTGAGGTTTAAAAAAATTTCAAGAATATTCCAAAAATAGAAGGAAAATTTGACTGTATAAAACCATAAATTAATCAAGATATTTTTTCCTACCAAAATGAGTGATTATAGAAAAATTATGATTTCTCAAAATTGATTAATTAATGAACTTTAGATTGGGTTTTAAATCAGGAAGTGCCCATTAATCGGGCTAGATTATAGGGATGAATTGAGAAGGGAACAATTTCAAAACATTTATGTTGAAAAAATGAAGGATGAAATGATATAGATACATGAATTTGGATCATATGAATTTAATTTAAAATATTTGCATAAAAATAATAATGAATTTATGTGGGATAAAGATAGAGAAAATTATCCTTATGGAAAAATGGAGTTTCTGAAAAAATCCATTTCTGTATGTCTGAAAGTATTATTAACATGATTTTAATGTCTTAGTTAATAATATTAAATTCATTATATAATTAATTCCTAAATATTTTTATATATATTATATATATTATAATTTATTTTTTTTCTTTTATGGCCATTTTAAAGTGTTAGATAATAAAATTTTATCATTTAGAGTGTCTGTTTCATTAGATTTCATGATCAGTTTACTTGTATGCATATATATAAAATCAAGTAAAATTAAAATAGTTTTCTATAATTGAAACAATATATTTATACTAAACATATATTATATTAAATTTTTTATAAAAAATTTGTTTTCACATGTGATGAATATTCATTAGAAAAAACATTTAGATTAATTGTTTATATTTCCTTGGCATTTTATCATCACAAACTAGTTTTGTTTAGTTAATTAGTATCATGTATAAATAGTAGTTGAAAATTTATACATTGGATATAATAAAATAATTATAATATTTTTTAACCATAAAAATGTTTATATAACCATCATTTAATGTGGTATTAGAAATTACAAAATCATAATCATTGAATGCAATAAATCAACACATAAAAGATGAGGTTTTCATTTTTAGATGATATTTAGAGAGGAAGTGAAATGTTTGTGGATTCATCCATTAACACAAAAAAACTTATTTATCTAAATTTATACTAGATCTATCAACACACTTTGATATGTCTATGAGTATAGTTTATAATAAAATAAAATAAATTGAAAATAAATAAAAATAAAAATAAAAGATGGTTTTCTTCTTGAATTATCTTCATGGAGAACCTCCTTTGGAGAATCGAATTTGGAATTTTTCTTGAACAAAGTCTTCTGAAAATATAGGTGATTCATGGGATATTATTTGGAAGAGTTTGGTTAATCATTAATGTTTTTTAGGTGCGAGGAGAAGAGGTGGCAGGGGGTGGTATTTATAGTGGGTGAGATTGGATTTTTCTCATAATTTTATTAATTAGTTAATTTTTCCATTCAATAATATGAATACATTGAGGATTGTAACAAAAAATATTTAAATAATAGATTATTGCTTGATATTATGGGATTTTATTATCTATACATTAACAATAACTTAAAAATTAATGTGTTTATATTTTATAACAAAATATTTAATTGTAATATGTAGTAAAAAACATAATTTTAAAAAAATACAAAAAAATTCCCCATAACCATTTCATGTTATGTAGAATTCAATAAATGAACACCATTTTATAAAATTCATTTTTTAAATATGTGATTTTATATTTTTCATGAAAATAATCAATTATTCCAAAATAATGCTTTTGAGATTATACCTAATTTTATAACAAGTTGTGAAATTAATTAAAGTCCTATAACATTTTTATAATCATAATACAACAAAATATTAATTTATGATTATACTTTAGTAATTTGTTTTCTTTTAAATAATTATATTAATTTCATAATATTTAATAAATATTTACAATTCACAAAAATAAAACTACTTAATTTATCATTTTCAAAACATTTATTTACTTCTAATATAATATTATTATGTCATATTTTCATTTATAAGATTCCTAAATATTATTTACAATTTTATTTGGGGATTTTACTATAATATTGGATAATTTACTATTAATAATGGCCATATAATGTTTCCAAGGGTTTTGTTACTATTCAATTTGTTTATGTTCCTTAATTTTTGGAAAATACTCTTATTTAAATAATTCTTCATATATAATGTATTTTTGTGTTAACTATGTTATTTTATGTGATTAATTATATATTTTAAAATAATAATAAGGTAATTTAAAATGGTGGAATTTTGGGATATTACACTGTTCATCCATAATGAATGTTCACCCCCAAAATATCATTTTACATAATATGGTTAAACAATTGAGGGTTATTCTTATGCATCACATCCTCTTATTCCCATGATGTCTCTTCATACTATTGGTTTCACTATAATACATTTCCCATGTGAGTATTCTTGTGGCATAAAACATTGTCTCTATGTTCTATGATCATCACCGGCTTCTCCTCATAACTGAGATCATTTTCCATCTGTACTACCTATGAATTAACTACAAGTCATTGATATAGTATGTAATTCCACAATGGGGATAAAAAAAATCATTTTGTACTTGATACATGGTAAGAAAGAGTTCTTGATGATATTCCAAAGCACCAACATAAACAAGAAACAAAAAATTTCTCGATGTAAATGGGACTTATCTTTCAATTCCTCAATAATCTCATGAGCCTCTTCTAAAGGATTGTGTAGAGAAATACAATGTATCTTGTTTTAAACTCAAAATTCCAATGATGATTGTCGAAATAGATCTTTTGTTGACATTGGGATTCCTTGATATGCTGTTGAGTGGGTTTTAAATTCCATAACATTTATTTGAACATTTTAGGTTCTAGTATATTTCATTCACAAAAATTCATCCCAGAATATAAGTTTTCTACATAATTTCTAAAAAGTGCTTCAAAAGGATCCATATAGATGCTCAAGTGGAAACTAGTGTTGTATGATATTTTAGATAGAGGTAGAAGTTGATCCCATAATCCATTAAGATATATATATATATATATAAATGTTTCAGCATCTCATATTGTTTTTGAATAGTCCATTCATATTGGAAATCATTTTGAGAATGAAAATCCGTAATAAGTTTAGCATAGTGTTTTGAGCATGATTGAGAGTTTTACAGAACATAGAGGTGAATCTACGATCTTGATCGGATCCAATTGGAAGTGGTTCTCCATGTATACTTACCACTGTTGGGATGTTTATCAATAAATGATTCTCATGTGAGAAGACCAATCAACTTGAGATAAATTGATATTTTTTGGTGAGACAATCCACAATGACCCATATAGTATTGTTCCCTCTAAGTTTCATTGGAAGTATGATGAATGTAATAATTGGGTTGTTTTCCATCTTCTATGTTATTATAGTTAATGGTAGAATCATATCCTTATAATTTTTTTTAGACATCAATTACACAAATATAAGGCACTTTAATGTATACCCCACGATCTATTCCTTCATATTGGCCAAAAAATAGTTTTCTCAGAGATCTGAATACATATTTTTCCTCTATGGGAGAATAAGGATGGTTGAAATACCTATGTCATTTAGAAGATATTTTTATCTCCATATTTAATGATTTACATTTTCTTGACCTAAATAAGTAGACTCTATCATCCTCAATTTTAATATTCAAGGAATTCCCCTTTTTATAGCTTCACCTTTTTATATGCTTTGACATCATTTAAATGAGAATAAAATATTTTTCTCATAAGGGATGGTTGAAAAACATTTTGAGAAAATATTGATGATTTAACTTCCTTATTTATTCACTTGTACATACTTTTATGGTCTAAGAAGATTGAATCCTTCTCAATTATCATAGTTGATAATGTTGTAGGATCCTTTCTACTTAGGGAATCTTCCACATTTTTATCCATACCAGGATAATAGTGGATTGATCATTCATAATCCTTGATAATATCTCACCATCTTAGCTAGATCAAATTAAGACCAATCTTTGTGAATATGTATTTGAGGCCTTTATGATCAATATATATTACAAATTTCTCCACAAAGAGATAATGACACCATATTTTCAACGTGATGATCATAGCTTCAAACTCCAGATCATGCATAACATTGTTTTTTTGATGAATATTCTTCTATATTGAGGTATAAGAAATAAATTTATCAATTGTTTCAATAAAATTCATATTATCTTCATTTATGTATCTATTTCCACCACAAATAGTTCCCCACATGTTGGTAGTGTGAGAACTAGTGTATTGATAAGCATCTTTAATGTATCTTTGAAGCATTCTTCACATTCACTAGTCTAGAAAAAACATCAATCCCTTCCGATTAAACATGATTTTTGTTTTTTAAAATAATGAAAATTTATTAAAAAATAATTGGTAATATAATGTTGGACCAAGGAAACTACACTAATCCATTATATATTTTGTCCTGGTATACACTTTCATTTACTTATTCATTGATGGGTATAATGATTTTACTATTCTGGTGATTAAACTCTCCAGAAATGATATATCCACCATGATTAATTCATACTTATTGTAATTTTCATAAAATCGCTCCCTTATCAAAGTCATTAAAATAGTATTTAAATGCTTCTCATGTTACTTATTGTTATTGTAGTAAATCATAACATGTTCAATAAGAATGAAAAAAATTAATGTAATACCTAGAGACAGTATTCAATAGATCCCTGAATATTTATGAAGAATTAGTTATTATGAAGATAATTAATATGAGATAATAGTATCCATGACATGTTGGAAATCATTCTTTGTAATATCTTCTTAATTTGCAATTAATTGGTGATATCCTGACCATTGGTACACCATTGATAAATACCTAGCCCCATATAGTTGATGAAAAAATATATCTATCCTTGGATGTGGATATATGTTCTTTTTATTGTTTTTTAGCTCTAGATAATCCAAATATTGGAACATTCATCCATCCTTCTTTTAATTATAAGGATTGGCACAATCCATGATGAAGAACTCAAGTATATAAAACCATTGACCGGATGCACCTATAACAGCTTTGTTAGTTATTCAAACTCCACTATTGAAATTCCATATGGCGTGTTTGATATAGGTAGAGGTCCTAGAATTTGTTAAATTTAGAACTCAACAGCTTGTTCAAGAGGGAGCCTAAAAAAATCTTTGGGGATCACATTAGTGTAGTCCCTCACAATGAGAATGTCCTTGAGCATGATCCTCTCTATTATCTCAATCAATTATGCTAGATAATATTTCTTATAAGGTAATAATATCTGAAATTGAGAAAATATGTATGTAGTAGATTTTTCCCCCTCCATACACATTATAAAATTAGATTATTCAATGTGATATAAAGAGTGATATCCCTTTATTAATAGTTGAGTTTGAATTTTAGTGACGACATATCAATCATTTCCCATCGTGCCAACAATATCTACCAAAGGAAGTAAAACTTGATTTTATTGAAGTTTTTATCCACAATAATTAACTGGGTATAAGTTATATAATTTAGATGAAATAATATCTCCATTTTCACTTCACACAGATTACCTAACCTCTATATTTTTAGATGGTGTATGAATAGTTCAACGAAACGTGAATGGTATGAAATAATGTGTATAACAGTATATGATAATCCTACATCTCACTATTTTATTCGATTTCTAATAATTTAATTCATCCCAAACATAATTTTTGATGAGAATCATTAAAATTTCGACCACATATTAGGGAAACTGATAAAATTATTGGGTTAATTTATAAGTCAAAAATGTATCCTAACATGTGATTCCCTAGGTTATAATCCTAATTATCCATGGTCATAGAATTATCACCATAGTTCTTTCTAATTTTATCTAGTTCTAATATCCAAAAATAACTAGAGAGTTATTTGATACCAGGTATAATGACCCTAGACTTTTACACATATTATTACATGATTTTTCATATAGTTAACCTTCAATTAAAAACCATGGATTTTATTGTCTGGTTTTTTTGGAAGATTATATATATAAATCTAAATAATGAAAAAAATTTAAAAAAATCATTTATTTAATCTTCATAATGAAATCCTAACACCCCTTGCGCCTTTGAAAGGGAATATGATAACATGGGGAATACATGAACAATTGGATGAGCTAAAATGTTCAAAAAGAGAATAGACACAATAATACATCACATCAGATGGGTTAAAAGGGATAACATGATGACATAAAAAGCATTGGATCATGACTAAAAATATGGAATCATAACATATAGAACATGAAGTCATTTACTCATTAAATCATAGTAACATAGAACCAACACAAAACATGACATATGAATGTGTTAGGGGTCATTGAACATGTATTCTTATGAGTAAAGTCTAACCAAAAGGCCATTTCATATAGATAGTGACTCAATTCTAAACACTAAGGTCGTTGCACATATAACCGAACTCAATGCTAACCACAAAGTCTTTTGCACATGATGTTTGATCAGACTAAACTTTACCCAACGTATTACAGTAAAATATGGTTCCATTGTAGAGACCCGAAGCTTTACATACATGGACATTACATTACTTTTGCAGAATACATAGTACATAACAAAAACACACACACAAGGATCGTAATAGTTTAGTGTCTTTGGAAACTCGGAACGTAATCTTCTAATCGTGGTGAAAAATCTTCAATATCTCCCATAAAGATCTTTCCTTTTTTGTTACCTAAAACCTTTTTTTATATCCTGGGGATAAGAAAACATAAAAGGGTGAGCTCAAATGCTCAGTAAGGGTAAACAAAAGACAAATCAATCACATCATATTCATAAGAACATAACTTTTGGAAATCTTAACCTGCAAAAGAGAGCATAATTTCATAACATGGGATAAATCATAGTAGTGAAATGAAATCCCAATAATCATAACATAACGCATGAAACTTTGTGGCATACACACATAATCATAGAGAATCATTTCTTGTTATTCAAGACTCATTGCCAAGACTATCTTAGTGGACAAAGTCCCTTTCTGAATCGAGTAACCCTCATTTCAGTCCTGTTTCACTGAACCGATATAACCTACCATTTCAGCCATGTCTATCTCATGAGATATTAAATATTTACCCAATTAATTGGAGGGAGATATAGGTCCCACCCATCTCATAATGATACCATTCTTATGTGTTCCACAAAATCATAAATCATACATCATTGCATAACCCATGTATTAAAAATTGGATTCTTAAACAACATGACATCATAAAAAAATTCATATAAGATAAAGGAATTCATAAAAATATTTCCATCACAACATAATCAAACCAATGTAATAATACGGATAAAAACAGAACCCTTTTATTATCTTATATGGAAAATAATTTTGATAAAATACTTGAACTCCATTCTTGAGGAAAATATCCTTTCTACTTCAAAAACATTTTCCTTTCTTAACATGTCTTACAATTTAAAACTAAAAGAAGTTGATTAAAAATAAACTTGAAAACTTGTAAAGGAATCTTCTTGGAAATAATGTTTTAAAAATCCATTCATGCCGTATAAGTTTAAAAAAACATTCTTCGTACTTTTGTCGGAAAAGTCAAAAAGTACCTCGTATGAAAAAAATGACAAAAGATTCCTTTCAAATTCTTTACTAAAAACTCACCGAAGGGTAAAATTGGATTTAAACTGTTGTAATTGGATGGAAACAATATTACATATTGAGGGAACATAGATGTGGATGATAAAATACACCCCAGTAAATACCAAAGTATAAACAATCTCGGATAAAAATGAGATTGTGATATTTCCCCTTACCTTAGGTCCGAATTGCTTTGTGAGTGTCTGAACCTCCTGTATATGATTTAAATCATGTTATTGACTTATTCCAGAATCATATTAATTGTTATTATATCATAAATGGTCCTCTTATGACTTTATATTACCCGTTCATTTGTAAATTCATGTTAAAGTAGCGTTTTGGGTAAAATCGTCTCATTTTTCGTCCGTGTTTTTAACTTGTAATTACTCATATGATACTTAGATCATGATTACTTAATTCCAGAATATAAAACATGATTTATATATATATATATTCATAATACACATATATAATAAATCAGTAAATGGAAAGAAATACACCGTTCATGGAGACAGTAGTTTGTACGTACGCATGAACGCTGTTTTCGTTTCCTTATTGAATTGAATGGAATTAAGTAGATGACATACATATAAATATAAATAATCCCATTATCATTATTAGGTCATATATTTCATTAGTAATTATTATATATACTTAATAATCATTCATGAATGGTTAATCATTGAGAATGAATCTCATCGCGTCGTGGAGACGGTAGTCCGTACGTACGCACGAGCGATGATATCGTTCCCATGGTCGTGGAATTGTGTTGAAGTGTATGTATACTATTTCAGTATCAATATTACTTTATAATAATCATATATAGTTACTCATTACACCTTTATACCCATCAAATTAAGGTGGTGGAAGAAAATAGATTACACCACGGCGTGGAGACGGTATTCCGTACGTACGCACGCGCAGTGATTTCCTTTTTCCGTAGGATGGATAGATGGTGAAATAGGGTTGTTTCATACTTATAATAACATATCAGTATATGAGTGATACATATGTTATTACTTCATAATGAAACAACCTATGAAGAATAAGTGGAAGAAGAAATAAAGTTGAAAGAATCGGTAACGGAAATTACCTCTTCTTTGAAGCGCCTCTTTGAGATCTCCTTTTAGGGAACTAAAATTGGTCTTTGAGGAAGACCAGAACCTCTAGTATGTTTCTAGGGAAGTGTAGAAGAGATTTTGGCAGGGGTTGGCCGAGCTTGAATGCTCAAATTGGTGTGAGGAGAAGAGGGAGGAGGTGCCCTTTTATAAGGGAGGAGAGGGGCACCTTAGGAATATCTCAAAATATTATTTTATATTAAAGTCAAAATCGGATTATAATGGTTCCAAAGGGTCTTAGTTTTAAGATAAAGTGGGGATGGGTCGAAATCCTATAATCCATTAGGATTTAGACAAGTTTAGGGTATTATTTTAACCTTATCAATTAAATTTAACTCTAAGTTAAATAATTTAACTTTTACCATGGCTTTTTGTTTTCTTACACTATATGGTTAATAAACTTAATATAACATGCCAAACGAACCCCAAATTGTTTATTATTAATATATATATCCTTATCTAAGTCATTTGACCGAACCTTAGATTTTTAGGAATAAAATAACAATTAATTATATAATATTTGATTTAAAAACTATTTTGTGTCAATTTTGACACTATTTGATATATGATTTTTGTGAAAGCCATAACAGAATTATATGTCAGAACCAAGTTTATTAAATCAACACTAATATATTATAGTAACCTAGAAAATTATTGTAATTCATAAAAAGTCTTAAATTACATTTATTTTGGTATTTATAATATCAATTATGTCAATATTTCATTAATAAGATAATTACTACATCATCCTTGTGTCATAAATAAATTAACTTATTTGATGTCTAAAAATTATAAATAAAATACGATTATGTAGGAACTCTTTTTATCTTTCTAATGAATATTTACAATCGAATTTATCTTATGTATAACCCTATATTAAAAATGTTTTAGTAAATAATCTTTGATTTTAACTCTTTTAACTTTTCTTTGAATTAAATAATAATAAATGTCTTAATCTAATCCAAGTGGGCCTAAAGGATAATATTTTACACTTAAGGTTGTTTTTGGTCTAGATACACTTGTCCAATAGGATTAGGAAATGTGTTAGGGTAATATTAATATCATTGTTACCCTTAATTACCCTATTTACTTTTAACCCTGGTAAATAAAAGTAAAAAAGTTACTATTCACCAAAAATTATTTTCATCTCATTGAACCACATTTTACTTACTGAAATCAACCGTGTCTCTCGGATTTTTGAAATTCCATTCACAGAAGCGGTAAAATTATGTTTTATGAAAAATTCAGTTTTTTAACTACCACTTAGTAGTTTCACTATTCATCAAAAATTGATGTTTTTCAGAACAATGCCAAAATTTCATCCTAAGCTATATTTCATATTCCAAATTCAAATATGAAGTCTATTTTACCAAATTCATAACATAGAAGTTGCATTAATTAATTTTATAATTAAATCCCGCTGTTAAAACAAATAGCATGTTTTTAATAAACAATATCTATCAAAAGATTGACACTTGTTTATGTCGGGTTTAAATGTGAAATTACATCCAATGAACAACATTGTATTAAATTGTAAAAATATATTCTAAATATACTTTAAAACCACTCAAATTAATAATTTATCACTATTAATTATTTTGATTAAAAAAGTTGTTTTTAATTATAATTTAGTAATTTTCACTATTCATCAGAATATGAAAGTTATCCAAAAAGTACCAAAATTTCACCTTAGGCTAAATTCGATACTCCGAATCCAAAAATGAAGTCCATTTTGAGAGATAAAATTTCTAAAATTTAAAAAGTGGTTATTACTATTCATAATGCCTAGTTTTAATAATATTTTAATAGCATATCGTTGTTTCGTGAAACTTAGTATTGCGTACTACACACACTATCGAGGAAGGTTGCGATTGCGTGTAATACAAGGCAAGTCAAAGATGTGTTTTGTGCAAGCTCATTTTGGTGTAGCGTACAACACAAGAAATTAATAAAATTATAAATAATATTTTTTTATTAAATCTCGGGCTGTTACATTCTACCCCTCTTAAAATGAATTTCGCCCTCGAAATTCGTCGGGGTTATAAATGGTTTACTAATCGAAAGTTTCTTTAATAGAAACCCACATCGTAAAAAGGAATATCAAAACCAATCTTTAAATACAAAAGTATGAAACGTAAAGGTTACCCAAATAAACTAATCACTGGGTTTCCACATAGGTGAAAATATGGATATGGAAGAGAAATCTAACCATCATGTTCTGATGGAGAGTGGTAGAGAACATGGCTATGGAAAAGCCAACAATCACAAAGCCATAAATTTGTGACGATCTAAGGTACCATCTGATTCATCAGATATAAGATCACTAGGACAACATTTTTGGTTTTCAAGATCGTTTCCCTAAAGTTAAAGAATTTGAATTAGAATAAATACTTTATTTTGGTACAATCTCACTGTTGTTCATGCCTTTAACAATTTCCACTTCATCTCTTAAATAAATGAAGTTGGATTTGTTATTCGTGAAGTGTTAGCAGATCATGTGATAGAATGACGGGTCATTCCATCTGTCTCGAACAAAAGGTTAGGAAAAATTATATACATAGGTCGATCTATAGTGAGATTAATCATATATGGTTCCTAAAATGGACTTATACTTTATATATCATACTTCTTAATATAATAAAACTAGTTTCTACTAAACAGGGACTTCCTGTAGCCCAGTGGTAGGCGATAAAGGCCAGTCGCACTTCGGTTGTGGGTTCGATTCCCACAGCCTTGTCCGAAGCGATGGGTTGTCGCCCGTCCTGCAGGTTGTCCTTTTTCTAAAACTACATTACTATAACATCCCATCAATAATATCGAGCAAACTTTTATCCTTAAACAATACTAACCTATGCCCAACATAATCCATTCCAATCTTTAGGCTTATCCATAATACTGCAATCCACTCTCACAACATAGTGAAAACGATTACCAGAGATTTAACACCATCGTCGATCCCCATATATCATAAGATATGTTTTGTTGGTCACATTCCAAACATTCAAAGTCCTTAATCATGTATTCTCTTGAAAACCATAGTGAAAACATGAATGTAGTTAAAATTTAACACTTTCCACATACGAAAATCCTCAAAATTCTATATACTCAAACAATGATATCACTTTGTCCTTATATCAATCATGAGATCATGAATACTGTTAAACATTTCATTTTCTCATTTTCCCTTTATTATGTGCATATCATATTATTTCCAAAAATATTTGAATCACTTTGAATACCACATTAGACCAATACATAAATATTCCAATATTCCATGATACAACATTATTTTGGAATCTCATTACATAAACACTAAATCATTCCACCACATTGTTATCATATTCAACATCGCCAATGGTGATCGCATGTGACTTCCCTTTGTCCTTTGCCTTAAGTGGTTGCTCATGTCGATCATAACTAACCCTTGGATTAGGGCATTTATTAGCCTAATGCCCCATTTCCTTGCACTTGAAGCATTGAAGTGTTGGTGGTGCGTTCTCTGCAGTTTTTGCTTTATTCACATCATTAGAATCCCTTTTTCCATTACATCGACACTCATCTACTGGATGACCTTCTTTTCTACACATAAAACATTTTCTAGTCCCTTTAATACAATCTCCACCATTCTTCTTTCCACACTTTGTGCATAAGGAAACATTCATCTTCTTTTCACCATTATTCTGAGATTTCTCCTTGAACTTCATCTTTGGTTTCTTTTCAAAACCATAAGATGGATATGTAACACCAACTTCCATTTCTACCTTGATAGCACAACGCACAATTTCTTCATAGCTACTGAAGTCTCTTATAGCTAATGCCCTTCGAAGACTTGGTTTTATGCCACTGAAAAATCGATTAACTTTACTTTCAGGTTGGATGGTAATGCCAGATGCATACCTTGCAAGTCTTGTAAAATTCTCTTCGTATATACCAACAGATTCATCATCCTTTTGCTTTAGTTCAAGAAACTCCTTCTCCATCTTTGTTCGAAGAATACGAGGGAAGTACTTACTGAAAAACAAGTTCTTGAACTCGTCCCATTCCATGGAATCAATTTCATCTCTTTTCCTCTTATTCTTGATAAGATTCCACCATTGATTAGCTTCACCTTCCAAACGATATACTGCTAAGATGACTTTATCATGCTCAGAACATTGATGAACTAAAGATATCTTTTCAGTGGTACTGATCCATTGTTTAACAACAAGTGGATCAGAAGACCCACTGAAAGAAGGTGGACGTTGCCTCATGAAGGACTCAATAGAATATTGTTCCCTTCTCTTCTCATTTGGATGTCCAAAATGATTCATAGCTTGTGTAAGGATATCAATACGATTTTGCACTCCATCACCCATAACATTTGTTTGTTCAGGAGGAAAATCATTGCATTGTCCATTGCATTGATCAACATGGTTCGTTCGGGTTCCAGCCATAGTCTAAAACCCAAAAAGAATAGTGTGAGAGGCAAAAATAATGCTAGGGAAAATAACATAATAAAGGGGGGTACCTTCAATATCTAACATCTTAGGTTTAATTCTATAATCGTTAGCGTAATTCTAGTACTATAACCTATACATATACTTATCCTTAGGGACATCCCTAGACATACCTTAGAAATATCTCTAGGGATCTCACTAACGTTTTCGCATCCTAGTTTCCAAAGTTTGACGAAACATTTCCTCTGATACCAACTGTAGAGACCCGAAGCTTGACGTACATGGACATTACATTACTTTTGCGGAATACTTAGTACATAACAAAAACACACACACAAGGATCGTAATAGTTTAGTGTCTTTGGAAACTCGGAACGTAATCTTCTAATCGTGGTGAAAGATCTTCAATATCTCCCATAAAGATCTTTCCTTTTTTGTTACCTAAAACCATTCTTTATATCCTAGGGATAAGAAAACATAAAAGGGTGAGCTCAAATTCTCAGTAAGGGTAAACAAAAGAGAAATCTATCACATCATATTCATAAGAACATAACTTTTGGAAATCTTAACCTGCAAAAGAGAGCATAATTTCATAACATGGGATAAATCATAGTAGTGAAATGAAATCACAATAATCATAAATTAAAGCATGAAACTTTGTGGAATACACAAATAATCATAGAGAATCATTTCTTGTTAGTCAAGACTCATTGCCAAGACTATCTTAGTGGACAAAGTCCCTTTCTGAATCGAGTAACCCGCGTTTCAGTCCTGTTTCACTGAACCGGTATAACCTACCATTTCAGCCATGTCTATCTCATGAGATATGAAATCTTTACCTGATGCATTGGATGGAGATATAGGTCCCACCCATATCATAATGATACCATTCTTATGTGTGCCACAAAATCATAAATCATACATCATTGCATAACCCATGTAATAAAAATGGGATTCTTAAACAACATGACATCATAAAACAATTCATATAAGATAAAGGAATTCATAAAAATATTTCCATCACAACATAATCAAACCAATGTAATAATTGGGATAAAAACAGAACACTTTTATTATCTTAGATGGAAAATAATTTTGATAAAATACTTGAACTCCATTCTTGAGGAAAATATCCTTTCTACTTCAAAAACATTTTCCTTTCTTAACATGTCTTACAATTTAAAACTAAAAAAAGATGATTAAAAATAAACTTGAAAACTTTCATAGGAAGCTTCTTGTAAATAATGTTTTAATAATCCATTCATGCCGTATAATTTAAAAAAAACATTCTTCGTACTTTTGTCGAAAAAGTCAAAAAGTACCTCGTACGAAAAAAACTGACAAAATATTCCTTTCATATTCTTTACTAAAAACTCACCGAAGGGTAAAATTGGATTTAAACTATTGTAATTGGATAGAAACAATATTACATATTGAGGGAACATGGATGTGGATGATAAAATACACCCCAGTAAATACCAAAGTATAAACAATCTCGGATAAAAATGAGATTGTGATATTTCCCCTTACCTTAGGTCCGACTTGCTTTGTGAGTGTCCGAACCTCCTGTATATGATTTAAATCATGTTATTGACTTATTCCAGAATCATATTCACTATTATTATATCATATATGGTCCACTTATGACTTTATATTACCCATTCTTTTGTAAATTCATGTTAAAGTAGCGTTTTGGGTAAAATCGTCTCATTTGTCGTTCGTGTTTTTAACTTGTAATTATTCATATGATACTTAGATCATGATTAATTAATTCCAGAATATAAAACATGATTTATATATATATATTCATAATACACATATATAATAAATCAGTAAATGGAAAGAAATACACCGTTCATGGAGACGGTAGTCCGTACGTACGCATGAACGCTGTTTTCGTTTCCTTATTGAATTGAATGGAATTAAGTAGATGACATACATATAAATATAAATAATTCCAGTATCATTATTAGGTCATATATTTCATTATTACTTATTATATATACTTTATAATCATTCATGAATGGTTAATCATTGAGAATGAATCTCATCGCGTCGTGGAGACGGTAGTCCGTACGTACGCACGAGCGATGATATCATTCCCATGGTCGTGGAATTGTGTTGAAGTGTATGTATACTATTTAAGTATCAATATAAATTTATAATAATCATATATAGTTACTCATTACACCTTTATACCCATCCAATTAAGGTGGTGGAGGAAAATAGATTACACCACGGCGTGGAGACGGTATTCCGTACGTACGCACACGCGGTGATTTCCTTTTTCCGTAGGATGGATAGATGGTGAAATAGGGTTGTTTCATACTTATAATAACATATCAGTATATTAGTGATACTTATGTTATTACATCATAATGAAACAACCTAAGAAGAATAAGTGGAAGAAGAAATAATGTTGAAAGAATCGGTAACGGAAATTACCTCTTCTTTGAAGCCCCTCTTTGAGATCTCCTTTTAGGGCACTAAAATTGGTCTTTGAGGAATACCAGAACCTCTAGGATGTTTCTAGGGAAGTGGAGAAGTGATTTTGGCAGGGGTTGGCCGAGCTTGAATGCTCAAATTGGTGTGAGGAGGAGAGGGAGGAGGTGCCCTTTTATAAGGGAGGAGAGGGGAACCTTAGGAATATCTCAAAATATTATTTTATATTAAAGTCAAAATCGGTTTATAATGGTTCCAAAGGGTCTTATTTCGAAGCTAAAGTGGGTATGGGTAAAAATCCTATCATCTAATAGGATTTAGACAAGTTTAGGGTATTATTTTAACCTTATCAATTAGATTTAACTCTATGTTAAATAATTTAACATTTACCGTGTCTTTTTGTTTTCTTACACTATATGGTTAATAAACTTACTATAAAATGCCAAAATAACCCCAAATTGTTTATTATTAATGTATATATCCTTATCTAAGTCATTTGGCCGAACCTTAGATTTTTAGGAATAAAATAACAATTAATTATATAATATTTTATTTAAAAACTATTTTGTGTCAATTTTGACACTATTTGATATATGATTTTTGTGAAAGTCATAACAGAATTATATGTTCGAACAAAGTTTATTAAATCAACACTAATATATTATAGTAACCTAGAAAATTAGTGTAATTCATAAAAAGTCTTAAATTACATTTATTTTGGTATTTATAATATCAATTATGTCAATATTTCATTAATAAGATAATTAGTACATCATCTTTGTGTCATAAATAAATTAACTTATGTGATGTCTAAAAATTACAAATAAAATACCATTATGTAGTAAAGCTTTTTAGCTTTCTAATTAATATTTACAATCGAATTTATCTTATGTATAACCCTATATTAAAAATGTTTTAGTAAATAAACTTTGATTTTAACTCTTTTAACTCTTCTTTGAATTAAATAATAATAAATGTCTTAATCTAATCCAAGTGGGCCTAAATGATAATATTTTACACTTAAGGTTGTTTTTGGTCGAGATACACTTGTAAAATAGTATTAGGACATGTGTTAGGATAATATTAATATCATTGTTACCCTTAATTACCGTATTTACTTTTAACCGTGGTAAATAAAAGTAAAAAGTTACTATTCACCAAAAATTATTTTCATCTCATTGAACCAGATTTTACTTACTGAAATCAACCATGTCTCTCGGATTTTTTAAATTCCATTCACAGAAGTGGTAGAATTATGTTTTATGAAAAATTCAGTTTTTTAACTACCACTTAGTAGTTTCACTATTCATCAAAAATTGATGTTTTTCAGAACAATGCCAAAATTTCATCCTAAGCTATATTTCATATTCCGAATTCAAAAATGAAGTCTATTTTACCAAATTCATAACATAGAAGTTGCATTAATTAATTTTATAATTAAATCCCGCTGTTAAAACAAATAGCGTGTTTTTAAGAAACAACATATATCAAAAGATTGACACTTGTTTATGTCGGGTTTAAATGTGAAATTACATCCAATGAACAACATTGTATAAAATTGTAAAAAAATATTATAAATATACTTTAAAACCACTCAAATTAATAATTTATCACTATTAATTATTTTGATTTAAAAAGTTGTTTTTAATTATAATTTAGTAATTTTCACTATTCATCAGAATATGAAAGTTATCCGAAAAGTACCAAAATTTCACCTTAGGCTAAATACGATACTCCGAATCCAAAAATGAAGTCCATTTTGAGAGATAAAATTTCTAAAATTTAAAAAGTGGTTATTACTATTCATAACGGCTAGTTTTAATAATATTTTAATAGCATATCGTTGTTTCGTGAAACTCAGTATTGCGTACTACACACGCTATCGAGGAAGGTTGCGATTGCGTGTAATACAAGGCAAGTCAATGATGCGTGTTGTGAAAGCTCCTTTTGGTGTAGTGTACAACACAAGACATTAATAAAATTATAAAGAATATTTTTTTATTAAATCTTGGGCTGTTACATGCATCCATCATAACATGTTCATGAATATTTATTCCACATATATAATCATACAAAATGAATTAAATATAAACATATGGGTTTCCGATGGAATGAAATGGGTATCATAATCATGATAAAGAAATATCATATGGGAGATTCATAATAGTGTCCAAAAAAGCATGGATTTAAATCATATGTGGACATCTATAAGGGAAATGAATCATATGTCATTTTAAGTGATTTAATAATGACGTAAAAAACTTTTAAAAACATTGTTTAAGAATATTAAAAACTAAAACATTTTAGTGTTCTTTAAGAGAAAATTTTCATATTTCATTAAAACAGTAAAGGAATAATAGTCTATATATTTCTATAACTGAACCATTTTAGTTTCACATTAATGAATGATTGAAAATAAAAAAATAACGGTGGATTAAAATAGATTTTCGAGTGTACTTGAAATTGGGTATGATATCTGAAAGTTTCCTTTGATCGGGATTGCTTGTTGGGAAAAATTAAAAATAGAATCATTCTAAGACATGTATATCAGCAAAAAATAATGATGAAATGATATAGGTAAATGATTTTGGATCGTATAAAAAATTGTAAAATGTAAAGAAATTAATATAATTAAAATTCATTAATGAGATAAAATGTGTATCATAATGGAAAATTTGGAGGTTTGGAAATAAATCATTAGCGTTTATTCGAAAGTGTTATGCACTTGATATTAATGTCCCTGAAAATCAATATAAAATCATTATTTAAAATATTAATAAAATTTTATATATTTATTTTAATTATTAAAATTTTATTATATTAATTTATTTGATTTATCATTAGTTATAAAATACAATTTTAACATTTAGGAGCATTCTTTTTCTATGTTTTCATAATCGGTTTACTCATAAATATATATGGAAAATCATGTAAAAAGAGAATATTTATCAAAACATGAAAATAAATGTTGTTAATTAACATAAAAAATATTAAATCCTCATATATATATATATTTATATATATAATTGTTTTCCCATATTTTAGGATGATTCATTAGATAAAAAGATAATGGTAATGATTTATATTATTTATTGTTTTTTGATCATCACGTACTACTTCTATTTTATTAATTAATATAATGAATATTTAATAGTTATATAGAATTTAATATAATTTAATAAACATATTATAATATTTTTTAGAAATAAAATTGTTTTATTACCAACCCTAAAGGAAGTAATAGAAATTAAAAATTCATTATCCTAGATTCTGATAAATTAACCCATCGAGGACGGTGTTTCCATTTTTAGTACAAAATGAGGGAGAAAGATAAATTTTGATGGTTTGTTTCATTTGAACAATAAAACACCAATATATAAATTATTATAATGTTATCATACATCTTGTTTGACGTAGGTGGGATCATAATAAACCAATGAAAAATGAAACAGAATTAAAAGAAAATTAAAAAGGTTTTTTTCTACTATAATTCTCCTCTATAAAAACCACCTTATGGTAGGGAACCTCTATAGGGGAATGTGTTTTGGTATTTTTTTGGTAAAAAAGGCTCATTAATGCAGTAGTAGGATATTGGGATTGGATTGTAAATAAATTATACATGAATAAGGGATTTAGAGGTGTGAGGATAAGAGGTGGTAAGAGGTGGTGTTTATAGTGGATAACATCGGTGTCTTCTAATTATTTTACTCATCAGTAAATTACTTTGGAAGAACATAATGAAAAATTTCATAATAATAACTAAATATAAAATAATTATGAATAATAGTTTGATATTATGGACTTACATCACCCATATATCATCTCTAAATAAAAATATCCTATATTTGGATTTTATTATAAATTGATGTATTTTATTATTCACAAAAAATTCTATATTTAAAAAAAATAAAAAAAACAACACTAAATTATATTTGATATGTATAATTTGAAATGTATCTACATTTATGAAAATAATTTTCAGAATATTAGAGATTTAATTTTTAATTAAACTCTTCATTTAGATGGAAAATGATGAATTGAATATTATAAATGATTTTATAACACATTGAAAAATTAATTAATGTATTATAAAATAATCTTAAATAATAAAACAACAAAATATTAATTTAGGATTTTATCTATTGAAAATAATATTTCTTTTAAATCAATTTATTAATTATAATATTGAAAATAAATCTTTTCAATTGAAATAAATACCAATACCAAATGTTTCATTTCAAAAAAATTATTTAAATATATTATGATATAATTTAATATTATTTTCATTAATATTATTCCAAAATTTTATATATACTTGAATTTTATGATTTCACTTTTGTATTCAATAGTGTACTCCTCACAACGGTTATGTTACTATTTTGAAGGGAAAAAATTCCATTGGAATGTATTCCTTAATTTCTAAAAAAATCCCCATTATTTCATTAATTATTGATTTATAAACGTTTTTTATTCACTATGGGATTTAATGTGATTACTACTCTTTGGATTAATTATATGATGGTAATTTCTATTGATAGAACTCATGGTTGTTACTGTTCCAATCGTTAAACAGAATTATGTAGCCTAATAATGAACAATAAGGATTAGAAGAATGTGTATTATTCGCTATAAAGGTTAACTTTCATTAAATACATTTTAAAAACTAATTGATATATAATTTTTAAATATATTATGTGTTCCATGTGATACTAAATTTTTTATGGTGTTTTTGGGTGAATTTAATATATCACCATTTTCTATTAATCTAGATAACACTAAGTTATATAAAACCCTTCATTAATATTATTGAATACAAGGAATGTAGAATAATATAATTTATTTTTCCATGAAATGTTTTAATTGTAAATTGATTAATGATTTACATAGAAACAAAAGGGAATTAGTCTTTCTTTTATAACACATAAATTGATCTTGACTAATATATCCAAGGATTTCATATTGTCATTAGAAATGAAATCATGTGGAAATAATAATAATTTTATTATAATTGATATATTGAATAAATCTATTTATTCTCATCCAATTAAATATAACATGAATTTGGACTAGTTTTCTAGAATATACAATAATGATATAGTCATATTACACTAATTCCCTCGATCTATTGAATCTGATCATGATCTGAGATTTGAATCTAATTTTCAGAATGGAATTTAAAAGGTAATGGGTACTGGACTAAATTTCTATATAATTTTTCATCCTCATTATGCTGGATAATCAAATTGGCCAATTCATAATTTGAAACATATAATTCATCATTTATCATTATATTATTAGAGATTTTTTTATCAATATCATTCATTAGTTGACTTTTCATACAAAAACAATTTTCATTCTTGTATATGGATAAAATCATTAATAATTATATATATATACTTTAGTACTATATTTTGATATAAGAATGTAATTTAATGGATGTTTTTGGGAAATTAAATATAATAAATAACAGTAGATAACATAATTGTGATTCAAGAAGATGTGAGCATATCTCATAACAGGTATAAGTGTTAAGAAAATTATAGTAGAGAATATCATTTATTTGAGGTTGGTGATTTTTCCATTCTTAAAATATGTCATTTGAATTGTGTTATTCATTTTTGAATGAAATTTATGTTATTATCACAATTTATTAGACCATTTAAAATTATATAAAACATGGTATGAGTTACATACATTATAATTTTTTTTTTGATTCTCTTAGGTACATTATTTGTTTTAAGTTCCACTATTAAGGAAAGATATAACTGATGCATTAAATTTTATGATCTGTTAAGTATTATAAATAGAATAATATAATTCTTATGATTAAAATCTAGTGAATATTCTGGATTATTCTGATCATGTTTTTTAGAATAAGGAAACTCGTATAGTTATAGTTTTATGGAATAAGGATATGATTGAGGAAAACACTTCGGAACATGGAATGACTATGAGGAAAATATTTCATTGTGGTTTAAGTAATGTAAAAATTATTTATGATGAAATTTTTTATGTGGGGATGAATTTAGAAAACCTGGTAATGTTAATAATAAACTAGTTTCACATATTTAAAATAATCATTAATAGATTTTATGGGTTCACAATAATTAAAATAATACTCTATGTGTGCTCAAATCGAAAAAGAAACATATTTATTCTAAATAAATTGTTTACCATGTATTATATGGTTTTATTTAAAATCAATGTTTTTAAATTTTGTTGATGAAATTTGATAAATATTAATTCATTTTTATATCAAAATATAAATTTTACCATTGGGGTGTTAGATATATTTTATAATTTTTTTTGTTGAATAGTGAAAATAAAGATCTTTATAAAAAAATAATCATTCAAAAATAATAATTTTAAAAGTACCATTAATTTTTTTATTTATATAAAAGGAGTAACATATTTCTAATCATAGTCCAATTAATTCCATATTAATTATTATTATACATGATTCTATTATAAATATGAATAATTCAAAAAAAAAAATTTCCTAAAAAACCATTTTCATATAATTTTGCATTCATATATCAAAATTAATATCTACCACTTATTATTATTAAATATTTTTAAATTTATTTTACATTATTAATCAATATGTACATATTTCTTTATTATTTCATTTATAAATATTTTAATTATAAAATGTATCCTTGTTAAAAATGTGGTAACCATAGTAACATGCTAAATGGGTTAATTATGATTAAAACTAACTAGATAGGTTATAAAATGTTATAATTACTCATATTAAATGATTTTATTTTAAACCAAATCACCATATTTTTTATCATTTATTGATTTATTGAATTTTTATGATTATTATGACATCTATTATATTTTAATGATTAGAATAAATACCAGAGTTACACATCCCTCACATATAAAAGGGACCCCCTCTTATCTTATTCAAAATCATAGATACATTTATATCAACAAATAACAACCAAAATACCTTCAAAACATACATACCAATATCCTATAACTATTCATATAAGTAAAATATACTATCGTAAATGGCATAAGGTGTAATCTAATTACGGTTTCCAATAAAGAGGTATAACTCTTAAACGACTTCATCTATATTTTTTCCAAACTCAATCAAACCTATCATAACAATTATTATTTATCAACATCATCTTATTCAATATAATTAAAATTTTTTATTTTTATGTTACATCCCAATTTCATCACATTTCCCATCTTAGGGGAATTAAAACATCACTCATGTATACTTGAGGATAGTCACATCCACAAAACAATATGTTTTATTTTTCATCTCCAAATTACATGTACAGTTATTAATATGGATTTAATTAATATATATGAAATTAATAAAATAGGAATTATTTAGTTAATATAATATATTTACAATATATTTATAATTCCATCAATTAGAAAATGACAATGTTTTACAAGTATACATGTCAATTTCTAACTCCACATTGTGATATGATTTGTTTTCATGACTTTACTTAATGTATGGTTCTAAAACATTGTTCACTATAGTAAAATATTAATTATTTATTGATTAATAATTTTAAATTTATGAGAATAACCATCTGATCAGGGTCAACCAACCAATTCTTATTTGGGATTTTGATCTGACCTACCTCAAAATAACTAGCCTGAAGTTAACTAAATATTAACTATATAATAAATGATAATAAATGAATTAATAATATTTATAATAATTTAATAAACTTAAATATATTTCATAATACTATATATAATTTGTATAATTTTATCATATATGAGTTATATTTTTCATGTAGGATGTCAGACGTTCGGTATGGAATTTGTCATCAAATACTTTTTGTTAAATGAGATGATATTCTTTTATTATTTTTCCTCCATATTCACATTATTTTAAAGTATTTATCTATATTATTACTATGGTGAAATTTATGTTTTAGTATATTTTAAATCATGTTTTATATTATTTATAATAGTTTTACTTTAATACTTCTTAACATTTTCCGAATACTATATTTTGACAATTTCACAAAAGTATGGAAGGAAACTTGTTTAAATATATATAGAATAAGAAACAATACCCACTATAATGATATTTATTTTTTTTAAGAATACTACACATGATTACCATATTTTTCAAATAATAACATATTTCATGTATTTCTCGTTATTTTTTATTTGATGAGTTTTCATAGGGAAAATTGTTTTTTTCATTATTTTATTTTGATTATCTAAAGTGGTTTTGTATATGTGTTGTGAATAATTTTTTTTGTATTTAGTTATTGAAGTGTTATATTATTTGAATTTTCATATATATTTTAGGGTCCTTGGAAATTATTTATGATTATTGGTGATCCTAGAAAAACTTACTAATGCATGAGGTAGGTCTTTTGTAAAACTAGGATTATATTTTAGAATTAACCATATAGGTAATTCCATTTATAATAGTTCTTGATAGTGGTATTATAAGATTTATATAAAGATTATTATCCAAGGTAACCATATAAAATTAATATTATATCAATTTTGTTGGTATTCATTTTTATTCCATAGTGTATGATGATAATGCAATATTATTTAGTAATTTTATTCCGCCTTGAAGGGGAAAATTTTTGTTAAAAAAAATTTCATGATTATTCTTGTCTTATAAGAAAACATAAAGATTTTTCATTTTATATTACAATTGATAATTTTTATAAATTTATTTTTGTAGTGAAATAGATTCTCTGAGTATGTAAGAGATTATTTTTGAGCACAATGTTATTTATATGAATTTTAAATTATCAATTGGTTTTATGATTTTCATAATGGGATAACCTGATTCTTTACATTTTCATTCCATATAGATATTCTTATACCCATAATTAATATCAAAATATTTATACCATAGCATAAAGATGTGTAGGAAACTATAGAAATATCATTATTTTAAAAATGAGGATTCATATTAAATGTGGAGAATGTGTTTTTAATGAAATAATTGTTTATACTAATGAATTATATTTTTGTGTGAAAATGGACATTGAATAGATTGTACAATTTGTATTTTAAAGGATTGATATGAAATAGGTTTTCCAATTCTAAATTACTCTAAATATAAGACATCATGTTAACGAATGAAAATTCAATTCATTATAATAAAACCATAATTTTGGTTTGAATAATATAAGATTTTTTTATTATGTGAAATCAACATATATTTTCCATAATGGATATATTTAAGACAGAAATCTAATCCACCCTAATGGTTTCGGAGACCTCCCAAGGATGAACATAAATCATCCAAGATTTTACAACAATTTTACGATATTGATGAGTATAGCATCCTCCCTCGGTCTACGACCACTTAGAAGTGGTTGGAGTCGAGGAATCGCTAGTGGGACATCAGATGTGTCTCTTATATAAGGTAATGTTTCAAGACAAGTAGTGGGGATCATTTTTAGTATCATTGGGAGAGTATAATACCATATAAAAGTGTGAAATTATAGGAAAATCATCCATAAATCATCCATAAGATAAACCAATGTATATAAGAATAATAAATATAACCATCAATAAATAGGGTCCTAATAAAAAATCACAATACCACATATAAAATGTTTCCCGTAGTGATAATCACATATAGTAATACAAAGAGAATAAAAATATATTGAGGTTATAAAAGGTTCTTAATAATCACCCCATACAAATATCCAATATTATTAGAGATATCTCCCTCTATCCAAGAATATAATTCCATTACACAAAAAAAATATGCAATAATTAATGTATTCTAAGTTACCGAAATGTTATGGACTTTCAATTAGGGAGTGAGTAAAACATAGTAGGGTGCCACCAATATTTCCCCATACATTTCCTTTATATACATGGTGTAACAAAATTTATAATCATTTTTAAATAAGTAAACAAAATTGTGGAAGAATTAATAAAAACCCATTTTTGATTCATAGGTTCTATAACACCCCTAACAGACACAGACAAGCATTAGATAGTTATGGGGAGTCTCTATACTTTTCATGTAATCATTACTACAAATAATATTCCCCATAATTGATTCTGAGTATAATTTGTATGTAATATATTAAAACATAAACAATATCTCCTTCCAAGGTGTATGTTATAAAAAATCCAAATAAATATCACATCATATTCCCAGGACAATTTCTATGTAATTTTCTTCTGATGGCACATCTAGATGCATGGTGATTTTACATGTCATCCAAAACTATAAAGCATATGTGTCCATTGATCATATCCAATGCATCTGAGTGTATAGAATTCCCAGATCTAAGGAACTCATGTAAGGCATCCCAACCTGATTGAACATCTAGATCCAAGGAGCATGTCTATGGTATCCCAACACAAATACCAGTCCAAATACAAGGACTATGTCTATGTCATTAGAAATAAATATCATTTCATAAAAAAATACAATTTCCATTACATTACAACTATTTAATTTGTAAAAATTGAAGGTTCACATCCCTTTCCCTGACATTGAGGTACACTTACATGGAAACAAATATCATCTAAAAACATATAGGGATCCCTATCTAGGATCCATCAACTACTAAAAAACACGCCATCAATAGTGTGGGCCTTTATCCATGATAGAGAAAAGTGAAAATAAATGTGACCTTTATCTGTACTAATACATGCACTGATAAATCAATCATTTTATCAGTGCCTTTTTAGCACTGATTAATGGAACCTTTTAACAACAATTTTCTGTGCTGATAAAATAAACCCCATATACTATATTTTTTATCACTGATAAAGGGTTCCCATTATTAGTGATTTATTTTTTTCCTATATAAAGGGTAAATTTTGTAGCACATAATTTTTTGTCACCCATAATTGGATCCATTATTGTTCCCTCTTCAGCACAAATAAATGTTTGGAAAAATGAAATAATGAATGAAATAAAAATAATTTTGAGTTTATTAAAAAAATAATGAAAATTTTAATAACAAAATAATAATTATAAAAATGAATAAAATAATTAAAAAATCTATAAATTATAAATACTAATAAATAGTATATATTAAATATAATGATATATGTATCCTAAAATTTAATCAAATAAAAATATTAAATATAAATTGAGAAAAATATTAAAAATTTCATTAATAAAATAAAAATTGTTAACGATCATAAATAACATATACTAAATATATGGTTATATATGATGTATAAAAATTTGATTTATATAATACTGAATATTTATTATTTTCATTACATTGTTAATATATTTAGTGAATAAAGATTTATAAATAAAAATTAATACGAATTAAAAATATTAACTAATTTCATCAACTAAAGAACATAATTTTATGTCATATTTTTTTCAGTTTAACATAGATAAAACATGTTTTATATTAGTGTTTCATTAATATACATAATTAAATAATTTATATATACAATGCAGACACACAAATATTTACACAATTAAAGAAATCTTATATAGAAAGATATATACCTAATATTTATTCAATTTATTCAAATATAATTATTCAATTTAGAATTTCATTATAATATGAAATACTTAATATATGGTCTTTTGAATTGGTTAATTTTATATTTTTATTTTAAATATTATTAATGTTTTTTTCTTATTTTGAAAAAGTATTGTGTTTTATTATATAAATTTTTGGGAATTTTATAAATTTATATTATATGTTTATATATGTTTATTTACTGTGATGTAATATTTTGAATATGTACAAATAATTGTTTTCAATATATATCTATTTTTATTTAATAAATAATATTTAATTAACAAAAGATATAAATTTTTTCATGTTGTTAATGTGTATTCATTTTTTTTCCAATTCCATTTTAATTTTAAAAATATATCACTTTATGGATGATTGGTAACCTTATAGTGACCAAATAAAAAACACAATGCTACATGCATAAAACTACTGCAAAAAAACCACATTTTGAAAATTCACATTCAATATTTAATAATAAATTTTAAAAATATGAGAACCTAATTTATATAATAATAGATAAATAAATTTAAATATTTATATAATTATAAAATTATAAAAAATTTATCTAAATAATAAATAAATTTACTATAATTATATATATATATATATTAAATATATATTGTATATATATATTATTATATTAATATATATTATGATATAAATATTAGCGTATAGAAAAGTGTTTATATAATTGTAAATTAATATTTATATAATAAATATTTATAAATTTCTAATAAAAATTTTTAGATAATCAATATATTTAATATATATATATAGTTCATAAATATTAATATAATTATATAAATATATTTTCAATTTTTTTATTTATAGTTATAATTATACGTCATTTAATAGTGGTTATGTAATATGTAGAGATAAAATGAATCGATGTGATCACTTTTTTGTCGTTGTTAATGATAGAGATTTATCAGTGCTAAAAAATTGCTCCAAAAGATTCCTTTTATAATCACATAATTAGTTAGTTTTTTTAAAAGGTATCTTTATCGTATGTTTTTTGGAAGTGCTAATAACAGTGTCATGGTTTAATTATGAACCAAAACAATCACGAACCAATTCACAATATTTGAAGCTCTACACAGAAGCCACAGACAACAGATACTCTTCATTGTCAAATACTAGCTCAAATCTATGATAAACCAAGGTTACAACATTTCCAAGGTTCTAATAAAATGCTTGAATGATTTAATATCCAATTAAAACATAGGATTTAATTATAATTAGGTTTTTCAATATCAATACTTTCACTAGTTATCCACAAAACCTTCCCATCCGACATCTGTTTATCCCAAGAACTCATGTTTCACAATCCTTTAATAAAAAAACCCAAAAATAACTATTATTTAAATATATTAAAGAATCCTCTTGCCTGATATAAAGTGGATCAATAGAGACAATATTTTTTTTGTGTGACTTGGAATATTTCATACGCAATTTGGGGTCATGTTGTTGTGTGGTATAATAGGTTTTCAATTTATATATATAAAGACAAATACATAATTTAAATCATCATCTTTTAAAACAAATAATCCATATATCAGTTAGTGTTGTCATTGATTTGGAATATTCCATTATAAATCATTTTGGAACCTTTTTCATTTTATACTTGATAAATTAATTGGATATGATATTCTGGATTCACATATAATCCAATGAATTGTTTTAACTCACCAATCACAGACATCTCAAAATCATACATCATATAATGAAAAAATATTCATTGTGATTTTTCCAATACTCAAATATTTTTCCAATGATTAGTATGAGTACCAACATCTTTTTATCATTATTCATCTTTATGTAGAGGTTTTGATCAATTCTAACTCACTAAAAATAAATTTTTCTTATGTTTTGATCCAACCATAAATACCAGGTCCTTAGTTATTTATTTATCATATACAAAGAATTATTTAACACAAACACCATTATCTCATTTTCATCCATAATAAACACGTCCAATTTTTCAATTTATACTCCCCCATTAAAAACAAATTTAGGATAATAGATTTGGAATCCATTAGTAATAATTTTAACTATATTTACACTAAAATAGCCAATAAAACTAAAATAATTTCCAACCATGATATGGGAGTAAATATATCATAAAATGATATTCCTTTGTTATAGAAATTCCACTTACATAGTGCCATTTTTTTATTTGGATATAATTTTCCACAGTCAATTAGTTTAATATAGAACATCCAATTGGTTATGATAACATTTATATCTTTCATCCTTGGAACAATTTTCTGTGTCCCATTTTTATTATCAAATCAATCTCGTCATGCTTATATTTGATCCAATTATCATCCTTTATAGCCTATCCAAATTAATTAGGATATAACTACCACAATATTGAGTTTGTTTGTAGAGTGTTACACCTTTTATTTTTCACTGAAATTATCTGATCACTAATGAAATTTTACACATTAATTTCATCAGTGATTTAATTTACTATAGTAAAACTTTCATCCTCTTTATCTTCATCTCCTGAATAGTTAGTATTGAAATTTCATGATTGATAATAATACCCCATATCTTCTATGATTATTATAATACACTATGAATTAATATTACCATGAATTACTTCTTGTTAGATTTTCTCAAGAATCATAGGATTATGTCCACAAGCAAAGGAGGATGTAGGTAAAATAAAAAATACAATGATAAATGTTCAGAACATGAGTTTTTGAGGTTGAATGATTTATATTACTATAATCTTTGAATGAATTCATATTTTAACACCTATAAAAAATATTTAGAAGATTGGCATATGAGGATGATAATTTTCTATAACTATCAGGTTTTGATCCATGATTTTATTTATATTGATTTACCTTACATTCTTCGGAAAAATGTCTAATTAAATTATAAACTACTTATGAAAAAAATGCATTCTCTCCATGAAGATGTTATAAAACCCTAAAAATTAAAATATAACAAAAGAATCACTTTGGGATGATCTAAATGTAATGTTACAATATAATTTCCCTATTTTTATAAAAATCAATAATATGAAATGTTGAATCAGAAATATTTTTTTATTTTTAAATCAATCACCTTGAAGCTCTGTTAGAACCTATAAAAAATCACCTTGTGGAGTTTGTGACAACCAAAACAATAAGTGCCTCAAGAAAAGAATCATGTACAAGGGGACCCACTATTGAAAAAATGTGAAAGAATAGACCCAAAACACCAGAGGTAGTGGATAACCAATAGAGAGGATCATCGATGCAACTCCCTATAAATAAATGATGATATAATTTTCACAGTTCCTTATAGGGTTCATATATTTTATAATATTTCAATTCTTAATTCATTCTTTTATGCACAACAGTATCAAAAATATTATTCTACCTAAAAAAAATTTCACCTCTATTGTGATGCATTTATCATATTATTTTTTGTTCCCTCCACTGCCTATGTAATAAGAGAAACAACACCACCTCAGAATGATCATAGTAGTAATAATGATGTTTTCATGGTAAAATCATTATCCATATATTTAATTTATTTTATCGACATTTTTTTAATTACTCAAATAATAATTTTTTTGATATATAATAGATTCATTTTGTTTGATTTGGGGTGGCCTTCCAATATTTCATTCACTATTGCATAAAAAATACAAAGACTTCTTATCCCTCAAAACTATATAACCCATACACTATTAAAATATATTTCTTTTCTTCAATTTCACTCCGCAATGAAATGATAATTTTAATCTTTAGTTTTCCTCTTCAAAATAATTTTTGATATAATAAATGTATTATTTTATGTTTATTTATAATTTAATTATTTTTTTATTACTCATATAATAATTGTTTTCTTATATAGGTGGATTATTTTATTTTATTTAAGCTGGTTTCGTCGAATAATAACATGCCCATGAGATATACAAATTTGAGCCTGTAATAGATACAACTACAATATGGAAATGAATCAATAATGGACACTACCAACATGAAAATTTGAATTTATACTACTTTTTAAATAAATTTTTCTATCATTTTAACTAATATTTGAAAGTTAATTTACATATAATTGTAATATAATACATATTAAATATTTAACCTAAACCAATTGGGATGTCATATTTTTCATTGAAATTACTACATCTATCAAAAAAGGTGGTAAATTATTCTTTTCTACCAATGTTAGTAGACTTTCCATTATCTTTCATCATTTACCAAAAGACGCTACATATTGAGTATATGTCTATTGTCAAAAAATACATCACATAGAATACAAAAACGGTATAGAAAGATCAGGTTCCCATTTCAGTGACTTATCGTGGTATAATGGGCACGTTATCTTCCTCTCGACTTATTGGTTTTAATAATGATAAAGGGTTATAAGTTAACAAAATCAAATCAATATGTAGGTTTGGAAGATTGAAAAATAATGTAAATAGAAATCATGTTAACATTGACAATTAGGATTATTTGGAGTCTTTGGGACATGTAAAAATCATTCAAACCTCAATCTAACAAACAGAGTGATAGTTATGAATCAAAGTACTTCTTTTTATTTAAAATTTACATTAATTTTATTAAAAAAATAAAACTGAAAAAATGTAAACTAAGGAAACATATTCATATTGTATTAATAATTTAGGAAAATAATTCACAATTAATTTGCATCATTTAGGAATAATCCACACATCATTCCAATGAATAATGTGTCTAGTAGGACTCAAAGTGTCCATTATCATTTTGTATTTAACCTCTTACTTCAAAATGTTTCACAGTCTGAAAACTATGAAAACAAGCTCATATTTGTTGAAAATTTAGGACATTGATTCAAAAATAATTTATGATGTGTAAGGATTTGTATCATAGAAAACTGATACATGATGGGATTATTATGAGTTAAAGATCATGTTTCATAATTAAAATATCATTTTAGTGAAAAAGAAATGTGATCCATTCAAAATGAGAAACCGAATTCATATCATTTTGATAATTTTGGACATTGATCCATATATCATTTGGGTAGCATATTAATCAACCAAAACTCAATAAGACCCACAGTATGATAGATGATACTCCAAGTGAATCTTTATTTAAAATGGGAATCAATTTTTGTATGAAGGACAACTTAACTAGACAAATCCACGAAAATGATTTCATATTTTTTTGATACTTTATGAAATTGATCCATATGTTATTTGAGATGTGTATGAAATCATCCAAACATCAATCTGACACATTTTGTGACCAATATGACTCTAAGAGATTATTTTTAATTAAAATTGACATCAATTTCAGTAAAAAAGGAAAAATAAACTACTCATAATGCAAAAAATTCATTTAGGTTGTTTAGATACTTTAGTTAATTGATATAAATGTAATATTTGACATGTATGAATTAACTGCACCACAGTCATATAAACAATGTAACCAGTATGACATAATGTTACCGTTATCAGTTTAAAATCATCATTTTAATTTAAAATGTGTCAGTCATTGAAAAATAAGAAACCATTCCTGGATTTTATTAATAATTTATGAAATAAATTCATTAATATATTTGGACATGTATGAATATATCTCACATAAGAGTGATACATGATGTGACCAACATGAGTCATAACACATATTTTGAATTTAAAAGGAATTTTTTTAAAAAAGGACAACAAACACATTCAAAACTAATAAAACACAATCTGATTGGTTTTATAATTTTGTAAAATGTTTCATAAGTCATTTTTGAAACGTATGAATAAACTTCAGCCCAATCTAACAAATTATGATATCGATATGACTCTATGTGTGCCTTTTTATTTAAAAATGACATCAATTTTATTAAAAAAGACAATTGATCTACTCCAAACCAGGAAAATACATTTGGATTATTTTTATACATTATGAAATTTATCAATAAGATACTTTTTTCAATTAAGAATCAGCCTCAAATCAATCATATACATAATGTTCCCGATATAATTCACAATGTCAATTAATTGTTTAGAATCGACATTTAAGTTAAAAAATTGTCACAAAATGAAATCAGAGAAAACACTCTAATATTTTCTTGTTAATTTAGGAAAAATATTCATATTTAAATTTTTGATATTTAGAAATATGTCTCACATCAGTCCAACACACAATCAGATTAATAATCATCAAAATGTGCCTTTCCAATTTCAATTGAAATTTTATTATAAAAGGATAAAAAGAATAATCAAAACAGATAAAATACATTAAAATTATTTTTATAATTGAGGAAAATGATTCATATGTCATTTGAGACATATAATAATCTTCCACTCCGCAATCTGACACATGGTGTGATAAGTGTCACCATAAGTGTATATTTTTATTTAAAATTGACATCATTTTTCATAAAATTAACTCTTTCTATTATTTTCTTTTTTTACATTACTTATAACATAATAATTGCTTTCTTATATAGGTGTGTTGTGGATCTCAAGCATGGGTGGTTTTTTAAAGAATAGTATGAGTCAAGGGAATTATCAAAATAAAATTAAAATTTATGTTTTGGAACATATGTAAAAATGTATGGTTATGTAACTGTTTAAAACAATTTTTAAAATGACTACAATATAGTTGTTTTTTCCTATATTTCTATTTTAAAAATAATTTGATTTAAATTATGTATTGTTAATTATTTTGATATCAGGTATTTTTTTGGTTCCATAGTGTGTTGTTACACCACATTTCACTAGTGCAGGAGTGTGTTGCTACAACACACTGCTTTATATCCATTTATAATGATTTTTTAGCACTGATAAAAGAACCCTTTATACATGATTTTCTAGCGATGATAACAGACTGAGTATTTTAATCTTTCTCTGGTATTAATCACTTTTATAGGGACTATAAAGTCCATTTATAGTGTTGTTAAAGGCGTATTTTATAGTAGTGTTCATGTAGAGAAAAGGGTGTATATCACCCGTTACGACCATAACATCATATTTAACTATGATTTTTTTTCATTTTATACCAACCAATAACATAAATATTCTTTGAAAATATAATTTAAAATAAAAAATAATTGTATTTACTTACATATAATGAAAATAATGTAGTATCAGACATGATTTTTGGATTCAAGGAGAACATCTAAGTCGTCCCATGTATCCTATAGTGATCATGGTGGATATTGATTCCCACCCTAACCAACTCATCTGGCATCATAGTCTTCTCTAAATTACATCATTGGTCCATGTTCTTAGGTGATACCTATGATCATTACTACTCATGTCCCTTATACAACATCTGTTGGATAAATATATCACTTGAGTACCTTAAATGGTCAACTATTTATCATAAATCGTTGAAACTCCTCAGGGGATCCACATTCAATTTAACATCTCTCATGTCATCACACATAACTCTAATTCAATGGAATCTATCAAAAACATTATCATCACATCATGGAATTGTTTTATTTCTAGGAAAACCTCATCAAAATTAAACTATAGAGATGAAGTAAGGACCATCCCACTCTATTGGCCCTCTTAGGTTAATCCTGGCACTCAACCTACCCATAAATCCTCTTTAGTGATACCAACCATGGTAATCATAATCTTTGAGGTGCAGTAACATCCACCCCATTCTAATATCAACCTTCCCAACGGGTTTAGGGCATGTCATATGTTTTATAAGGGACAACCCTAGGACATCAATCTCAATCCATTACTCACAACTAACAAGGGTCCATATAACTATGGATACTAAAATTACAAATATTAGTTTCATTACACCCTTTAATGTATAAGGTATTTTTCTATATATTTATATTTAAGAACTAAACCATTGATGGCTGACATAATCAATATTGTGCTCAAGGGTCTATCATGTACCTTGACAGTTTTCGCAGTTTATGTAGGCATTTTATTTCAAATAAATTCTCTTATAAAGTAATGTGGTTCCATATACTTTAGTATCTAGACTAGATATAACATTCAATGAAAAAGTATGTAAGCTAAATCACCATAAAACATGTATAATAGATTACATAATTTATTCAATAATATATTTCTTTTTTAAAGAACCATCCTGACGCTCCTTTTTATTCATATCCAAGCATTTCCAACGAGTACCCCTAGATATGATGATATTACTCCCATATCAAAAATTACATTAACTAATTATAATAAAATTATAATTAATAAAATTATTAAAATATATCATAAAAAATCATAGATAATCTCATAGTTTAATTTTATTTGACAAAATTTGCAAAATACTCACTGGGATCTCTCACCACACTAAAACCATAATCATTTATCCATGGATTTTCAATGTTGTACTTGTACCACTATCCCATGAAAAATACATTCCATTTCTCAAAAATTACATATCCTATGTAATATTATTTAATAAATATCATCATGAAAATTTCAATGGTACCATACATCCATTTAAATGGCTTCTGAAAATGTGTATATAACTTCTCAGGATAACCTCTCACTACACAAAAAAATACCCATATAAATAATCTAATTCCACCATGTTATAGTGAAATAATAACTAAGAAACAAAATTATAGTTTTTAAAAATAAAAAAATACGTTGGAGAGGGAGTAGATGGAGAATAGTAGGAATAATTTTTATCTTCCATTAAAATTTAGTAAGTAATCATTTAAATACAAGGGGAAATTGAGAGGAAAGGTGGAGTTCATATATCATGGATGTGTTCACGAGGTAGAGGTATAAAAGGGGGGATGTTATTTAATGAAACATTGGTGAAAATTTTTACTTCCATCTTTTTAATTGTATTTATAGTTTTTTACACAATTTTCTAAACACTAAACCTTATATGTGATAAAAATTAACCGAGAAGACCCATTTAACATAGTTTGAACACAAAATGATCAAAAATATAAAAAAACATATAAAATGACTCTAAATAATTCTGAGTTTTTTCCATGTTATGTTTCTAATTGTGAAATAATAGAGAAAGAAACCCTAATTCATAGATAAGGCTACAAATTTTTTTCTGAGACCTGTATGACTATCCTTTCCCCGAGAATTTAATATGACTTCCAAATGTTTTAAATATAAATTGAATTTAAGACCTCAATATTCTTACTTTGTTTGATGATTTCTCCATTACTATAAAATCTATATTGTTACTACATTTGGAACCATACAAAACAATTTGAATTTTAATGTAGGCTTATTAGACTCACATGAGCACCCATGGTTCATATAGAGAAATAAAATATATCCCCTAAGAACCACTCAATATTTTGAACTCATATATGCTCTATCTAAACCCTAGTTCTCAAGATGAAACATTCACAAAAATTAAAATAAAATTATACAAATCATAAAATTTCATTACATTATAATTAGATGAGTTTTACAAACACTCCAAATAAAAAATTATGATCCTCAAGAAGTCTCATTGACCATTGATAAATTAATGACATACTACATGAGTCATAAATTCATGATAATTTAATATCATTCTACCTCAGAATGATGACCTTGTTTCCACTATAAAAATCCAAACATGAACTCCACTATTCATTATGTGTCAATCCACTAACTCATTGTCATCTCCAAAACACTAAAATGATTATCACTCGAACTATACCATACCATGAAAGCACTACGATAATAATAAATACACTATATGTGTTACTGTTATCCCTAATATTATCCTCTAAAAACTGGATCCATTTCCAATTCAAAATACTACCCATCACCATAATTTACAATTAAATCAAATGTTTAATAGTTTGATTACATGCTCATGGTACTTTTCATCTAGGAGAAACCAAATATACTGTAAGAAATTATTATTAATATATACCACTACACAATTAAAATCACATGACACATATTTCATGTTTCCATCAACTATGTACAATAACTTTTTATGAATATAATCCCATAAAAATTCAAAATAAAATAAAAAATCTTTTTTTTCATTGAAAACATGAAAACCCCAATGTGGTTTCCAAAAATCCAATTATAATTACATGAAAAACTAATTTTATACATACATTGTAGAACCATTCCCGAAATGCAAAATCTTAGTTGTATATGAACCTCCCAAACACTCTATAATGACCCCTTTACTTCTGATCGAATCATGTTATAATCAAAATAGAAATAATAATTTATAAATATAGACTTATTTTATTTCCAGTATTTGATCATCAACCCACAAAAATCGTTATAACTATCTCAAATGATGACAAAGTCATCCCAAATCTGACTCACACTAGGATCCTCTCAACACCATCCCAAGAAGACTTCCAATTCACTCCAACCAATTCCCTATCCATCCCTATAATATGGTATTAAAAATATAAAAAATATAATAAGATTTATCTACACACCATAATCTATGAACTATCTTAACTATCTAATAATTTTGTAGTTTACAACCATGACCCCACTATAATTGGGTGATCCCATTATGTCCCAAGCTCTATCCAATAATGCATGTAATGAATTTATGTTAATATACCACTCATAACTTATCAATAATTTTAAATGTCCTCTGCTATGTATTCCACGATCATGAAAACTTTTCCCTCATTAGTCCATTGAATTTTCATTAATAAAAATGGTCAATCCCTTAAATTTTCAATGTTGTGATCCCCACTAGCTGACTCCCAAAATATAACCTAATGTGGAGTATCAAAACATTCTCCATAAAAAATGTGTATTTCTTTTCCTAAGAAGTTCCCTTCCACTATAGTACTAAAACTCCATGCCCCTTTGGTTTCATCAACTTGTCAAAGGATACACTCCAAATTATAACAAAATATTATATGAAATTCCCTCCCCAATAACTTCATCATATCTCTCGATCCTACGCTCGTAGATGGTTTCTCATATATCCATATCAATATAAATTTAATTTAAAAGATATATGGTCTCGTGTGACCCAATGGTGGTATTTTTCTTCTACTTCCACGAGTTTTATTTTATTTATCCATGGATCATATTCCAAAAATACCAATCAAGTTCATGGAATGTCATCTCATCTATCAAAAACAACCATGATTATCTTTAAAATTGACATTTTATATTAAACTAAGGAATACAAGAGACTATCCAACACTCCATGTATCATATTAGATTCCCTATTATTCAGCCACACATTATCATTCATTTTAAATATCACTCAAAACACACTGGATAAGATATATTAATGATCTCACCCTTGAAATTTCACTTCAACAAGAAAATTACCCCTATTCGTTCACATTTATTAGCATATAATGAATCACCATTTGTGTACCATATTACCTATAACACATCACATTCACTCATCTCATAACCTATGTCATCTACCCATGATTCCTTCCCCTATGGATTTTTTAATCAAATGATAACCCATCACTAAATTTTTCCATGATTACCAAAAGGGTTCTCATCCACACTACATGGATCACCAATATACTAATCCATATTTCAAATCCACTAGGATCACAATCAAATGAAATATATCATATCTCACATTTATCATAACTGTTGGGTAAAACTATTCTCTCGTATCAAATATCACATGATAATTCATATGTGAAACAACCCACATAGGGATATAACATATACATAGCATTAATCACAGTCTAATTAATCATCCTACATAGGAGTATTGAATGTCACAAGGCATCTTTATTTTTAACTACCACCTTGAGAATCACAATCTCAAGGTGGTACTTGCTAGGCTTCACTACATGAAATCTACCCTCTCAAGGAACACATTCACATCTCCTAGAACAAATATGTATAAAAAACTATTCATAGCATGATCCATGATTAATTTCCCATATTCAGATAATTGTGATAATTATAATGCGATAATGAAAATATATTTTAAAATACCGTATACATTATTTTTTAAACATTAAATTACTAAAACTATTTTTTTGGGTATAGTATAATTTAATCAAATTATAATACCAATGCACTATGTGTTACTATATATAACATATATTGTGGTAATGGATAACTATATTAATTAAGAATATCTCTATATATCCACATGACCCATCTTGAAAAAAAATTCTTATCATGGATAATATTAATCAAATACCGCCCCCATCTCATATTCAAAACCACTATATATGTTGTTGTAGACATTATAAACAACATAACCATCATTGTAAATGATATCAACCATACATAGGCATGAGTATGACTTGTAAATCCATTATGATATAATTGTTTCATGAAAAAAGACCTCTTACAAAATTTTTGAGAGAATAAAATCATAATATATCATAAGTCTAGAATTCCATTATCATTATTCTTTCAGAAATCGAGGAACTGTAACACTAGTTACAATAAACAAGAATATCATATCCTTTGGAATACATATTTAATACTAGAATATGTGTTTGTGATGAAAATGTCTTGTATCTATATCAAACACTAGCACATGCCTATGTCACCTATCTACCATCTTCATAAATTTTAAAAGGAAAAAACTATGATATTCTAAGTGATTTCAGTCACATAAAATCTCTAACATAACTTTTTAACATCTTCACATGATCCACTACCACTGAAGGATGCATTGAATAATGGATTTATTATTATCATGTCAGTCATGAATCCCTATATTCCATAGCATGATTACTAGCAGTTGGTATTAGGGGTAGTGTAATTGGGAATCTATATACCCATAAAAGAGTTTGAAATGATAGTGAATAATCCAAATATAATCCATAATGTAAAATAGAGTATGTGTAAGAAATAATCATATGAATCAATTAACAATAAACAAATTTAGATGCATAAAATAATAAAATAATGATCTCCCATAAGGTTAGTCACATATATAAAAATTAATGAATAAAGACAATATGGATCCATAAAATTTATGAGACTAACATTATCCCAATATCCAATCATATCTAATCTATAAAATTCAATAATCTAACACTAGGACCCAACCAAACCTATAATTGAAATCAGTGATATTTTCTGAACTATGTATGTGAGATGGTCTCCAAAACATGGTCTGTATACTACTCACTAGTGAACCACCAACACGCTAATATACATAAATAGTAATTAATGGGTGAAAAAGATGATATTGGTAGTTAAATAATTTAATATAACTACATAATCATAGATAAATAACTAGATTTGATCCTGTAGTTATGTGTAACACCCCAAATATACCCAAAACTACATTTAACTATGATTTTTTGTCTCTAATAAGGTCACTTAATCATATCTACCAATTTCATTCCTATTGAAATTACATGGATCATGTTATAATAAATTTAATAACATCATTACCGAAAGCTGATTCCTATGATCATGTCATAAGCTATCCATATAAATATCACATCCAAATCTAAGAAACACATTGAAAGAATTACAACAAGATAATGCATGTGGATCTAAAGAGTATATATAAGTCATATGAAAACAAACTAAACATTTATTTATGGTGAATACTCATAAAATATGAAATCACAACATATCTTGATCTATATAACTCATCCATGAAACCCCATCCATGTCTTATAATTGAATCCAAGGAGAATATCTGAGGCATCATGATAAGAATTTATTTTCAATTTTATGTAATGTCTTTAAAGAGTTATAAAGTAGAATAACATATGAATAAAAGGACCATTACATGGTAATTATAACCACTCATATATGAAAAATCGGAAGGGCCCTACCCAACCTTGACTCATAGGGATTCATCCATGGAAATCCATTCTCATTTAGAGACTCATTGGATTTATATATGGAGAATCCAAAACATTGAGGAAGGGGTGTGCTTATCCCTTTATGGTAATCATGTCATCCCAATCCATGGATCATGCCCGATGCATGCAATAAAAAAATACATTGATTCCATAAATCATGTGATAGGATATCCAATCACATTTTGAAATTAAAGGGTTTTATCTATTTTGAAAGAATGTCACGTAGTAACATGTATGATTTTTAAATACTTTTAGAACATACAATTAACATAATGTATCTAATATACACATTAGTGGATAGTTCATCATAAAAAAATTATCTCATCAGTCATTATTTCCTACTCAGTATCACCACATCAATCTGGGTTCTATGTTGAGACACATGATAATCACTACCCATTTCTAATACACACCTTAATTGGGTGAACATCTTTCTAAGGAACCCTCAAAGGTCTCCCTTTTCTATCCTAACCACAAATAAAAAATATATGAACCATTATCTTATTCAAATCTCTCATGATGATTCAAATCATTCAGATGATATAAAATCCCATAGTATCATCTCCTCTATGTCATGTTCAAATTTAAATGGTTGGAAATCTGCGTTGACATTGGTCATATGAGTTGGAACAGATTTCATAACATGTTCTATATTGGATTTTTTATTTCTATCAATAAACATTAACTTTAATCACCCTAAGTTATATCCAATATGGTAGTCACAATCATAATAGGGGAGGAACACTCACCCCATAGTAATATTAATAATCCAAAAGGCACAATGGAATCTCAAGATTCACACATGGCCAATATCCTTGTCTATCTACTCAATCGATCACCCAAATATACCAAGAGGAAACTTATAGAATCTATCCCTAACTATTAAACTATTTATAATTACATTTCCAATAAAACACACTATTATCCATTGTCATAGATAGATATATTTATAATTAAACTCTCGTCCATCATCAAATGAGGATACAATGAATGTTCACATGCTTCTATCATGGCCCTTGGAACATATATCAGTATATTCATGAATTAAAATATTTATAAACAATATTATAAAACTAAATCATTCCCATGTTGTGTGAGATAAAATCACATTCCATGAAAAAGATAATTATTTAAAATATCACTATTCATGTAATAGAGACCACATTCCTCATTCACAAACACAATATCATTTTTAATTCAACAAAAAACAGCTTGAACCTAATCCTATATATGTTTTTTCATCCATTGAGAATAAATATGAGTCCCTAACAAATATATCAACAAAAAAAGTAATTAATAATATTCAAATGATAAATAATTAATCATTTTACATTTATCTCAAAAAAATTTAAATTAATTCATCAATTTAATTAAAATAGGCATAATTTTCTAAATAATCTTCGGCCACTCTTGTTGCATCGATGATGTGACTAAACACCCAAGGAAGGTCCATCACACACTCCAAAAAATTAAAAATCCATATGTCTAAATAAAATGAAATATCAATTAAAATTAAATTAATAATGAACTATTAGAAAATTTAAATGAATATGTACCTCATCAAAATGACATGAGATTATTGGACAAGTATCAGGATATATTCTAAATGGGATATATGAAATCCAAAAAAATCATGATATCTAAAACTAATTTTAATAAATTATTACAATTACAATTAATTGAATTATTGATAAATTAATGAAAACCAGAATCTAGAAGGAATGGAGGAAGAAGAGGTGGACTATTATAAATAACTTATTTTTATTTGAGGTAAAAATAACTTAAATTTATGTTAAATTATTTATCATGGAAATTTTATGGTTTAAATTTTTTTTCATGAATGTTTTGGGGGTGTACAAGGCATTCTTAGAGCATAGAACCAAAGCTAGTGGAATATAGAATAAGGATCCAGGATTATAAAAAATCATATATCCCATCACAAATGGTTTCATCAAACCATGTGGTGAATTACAATCAGAATTACAAAGTGCTCGGTCTACCCTAAAAAAGTTCCCATGGATGAATTCTCCTGGAGATGGACAAAGATTGTTAGAAAATCAAAATAGCATGGTTGGAACATGGTTTCTCACACTATGTGGTATAACCTCAGGGGCTCCCGCTTTTGGTAGTGACATGAACATGATTTGGAAAAATGTGAGGATAAACCGTGAGACCTAGTAATTTCTTTCGTAAAAGGCTATTATCCATTAAAATAATAAAAACAAAATTCCATTTTTGTAACGACCCAAAGTATCATTAATGGAAAATCCCTCTTGATCCAGTTAAATGTCTCTTTATGAAAAATATATTTTTATAAGATGTCAACTTCTTTGGATTTCTATTAAGAATTGTGACTGTTGTTATTATAGCCGTTGAACAGTGATCACATGATTAGTATAAATATAGGACCTTAACAAATCCAATTTACTCATACAAAAGAAGCGATGGCCTAATACAGTAGAATTTCCCCATATGAAGCCCATTTGTCGGAGATCTAAAAATAGGTGGCATCCATGGGATTCTCCCTTGACCAAGACCAAGATGAGTTTCACCATGTCAAGCTCGAATGGGACCGTCTACGGGAAAAGTGAAAGTTGAAAGAGATTACCACTCGAGCGATGTTATTCGAGCCACCCCAAGAGTCTGTCACCATCACACACCTTACCCTTAGGTCTTATGCGGATGTTTTAAGGGGTTATGTAACAAATAAGTATTACTATGTTCATGTACATTATTTTTTTATATGATAATTAATATAATTTCTAGTCATTTTTGATACATTGTAAATAGTTTTTAAAGTACAAATGGTGTTTTTAGTTATTATTTAATTAAGAAATATATTAGATTAAATTAAGGGATTTTTTGAATTAAATAATATTTTAATAAAGTAATATCATTATTAATAAATTAAGTTTTCTTAAATATAAACGATCTTATAATTTTATGAATGCTATTAAAATTTTATATTAAGGTTTGAAAGCCATTTCTGTCAAAACCCGTGAATTTTTTATAAATGTTGGATTTTAATTTAAAAGATAACATTAACATATTTATAAATATTTTTTAGATAAAATAAAAGCCATTTCTGGAATTAGGACATCAAAATTATCCAATGGTGAATGTTTCATAATTTTCTGAGACAGTCAAATTTTTGGGTAAAAATTAAATATCGTTTAAATATATAACGTGTTTTATGAAATCATAATGACCCAATGGTGATGTAATAAAATACCATAATCTTTATGTTAGGCCAATATATGTTTTAACATTAAAATAATGTGATTTTGGGTTTGTTTGACTTACTTTTCAATGCATTAATGGACCTCTCAAGACAAATTCAACACTTTTCCTTTTTAAATTAATTTCCATGGGAGTGTGACTCACCTCCACGTAAGAAACCTAATTATTTTAAGAATTTCGGACATTGGCCTTATAAAATATTATCTTACTTTTCCCTTTTCCAAAAACCGTGGTAAAAAACAATGGGATGGTTTGCGGTTTGGATTAATTTAATGTAAGGGGACCCAAACCTAAATAATAAAGAATTTCTCACCTTTCCTATATAAACCCACCCGAGATCCCACTTCCTCCTCACTAAAATAACTTTTGAGTTCATCCAACCTTTGCCCAACTCTCTCTATAATCCTCCCAAGGCTACCCAAGTTCCCAAGTAGCCTCTCACAAGCCTCTCACTAGCCTTTGGAAGAACACTTCCATGTAAGGGTTTTTTTCTTCCTTTCTCATTTTTGTCAATTTTCATTAAGTTTTATTTCCCTTTTAATTTCAATTATGAATGTTGGGGTATGGTTTCGCACCTCCCCCATACTACCCTCTTATTTTTTGAATGATGGGAGACCCCTTTCTCTCTCATTAAATTCCTTCCACTACACCCATTACTATGCCGAAATTTCGAAAGGAACTTCTCTCTCTTCTTTTACATTCAAGAAATACTCTTGTATCATGAACCTAAATTTCATTACAATTGATGGGACATGTATCTATATGACCACCTTAATGTACATTACATGTAAATTTGATGAGGAACCCCTTTTTCTCTAATCAACCATTTTTTTATTTCTTACTTCACGCCATTACGCAGCCGAAATCGCACCGATTTTCTAAGCCAATGTCATTGTGTAGTGAATAACATGCCCATTTCTCCATCAAGGGTTTTCACCTTTATACACATTTACTTATTGATTGTAAAGTTTCATGTATGAATTCCACATTCTTTATCGTGGAATAAATGATTTTGTTTTATGAATCCTTGTTTTATGATCCATGTGGAATACTTATGCATTAAATGAAATGTTTAAGAAAGGTGTGCCCTTATAGCGCTCCAATGCATTGGGTAAAAGTATAGTATCATGATACGTCATGTGAAATGAGTGTTGAGTAATGCTAATTCAAGTGCAGTGAGGTTTTACTCGTGCTTTATGTTCAATGATGATTTACTCATGCTCCATGTTCAATGAGCATTGGCTCATGCTAATTCCATGTTAAGTGTTGTTGCCACATTTCCATGTTATGATTATCATGCTTTATCATGCCTTTATGTTCATGTTTTTTCTTATTCCCTGTTGATATGCCTATTTTCTAACATGTATTGTACTCCTCATGTTATTCCACGTGTACTCCCTTACTAGGCTTTATATCTCACCCTTTTCTTATGCATGTCCTCAGGTTATCCCATGCCATGCTAAGTATGAAGGAATGTAGTGGTCAAGTAATGGAATTTTTCAATAAAGATGTTGTATTTCATGTTTCATGTTTGTATGTAATAATCATAAGCCCCAAAGACAATAAACCTCTCGATCTTTCTTGTTGTATCAAGTGACGTTTTATGTAATAAATCATGTTTAAGTTGTAATAAAAAGAAGGGTTTTCATAGTTGGTATCAGAGGATCGGTTTAGTTATTTTTGAGATTAGGAAACCCTAGTAAAGCCTTAGATACAAGTCTAAGTACAATAAAAATGTCCCTAATTTTTGGTGAGTATTGAGTAAGTGGGTTATCAATCAAATACATCCATGTCTGGATACAAGTAGGTAGATGCGGATCTGGCACAAATGTATCGTAGGGGTAAAACACGAAAACAACGCTTTGAGCTAGACTCGAATGAGAACTGGTGCACGAAAATGGGCCGTGCTTCACTCTTGGTTACGACACTCCCAGGGGATATGTTTTCATAAATTCACAAGATTAGTATGAACCCTTATTAAGGGAATTAAAAACAATGCCCCTAAGACTATATGTTAGAAAGTAGATCATGAAAATCCTAGATTGAAGCCTGTAGACTCATGAGTTAAGGAAATGAAATTTTACTTATAAGTCATAAACTTTTGTCTTTGGATGACCCTTTATGTGTTACCCCTAACTTTCCTTTTATTCCATCCAATGGCCATTAATAGGAGGACTCGGGCTAACAACCGCTGTGAAGATCAGTGTGATGACTGTACTAATGAGATTCCAAATCCAATTGGAGCAGGAATCCCGAACATTTTCATGCTTCTCTCTCAGCTAACTCATGTTTTGAATAGAAACATGGGTCAAGAAGAATGTTCAACCCCCCCTAAGAATGAAAAAGTTGCTATCGAGATCTTTATGAGACAAAGGCCTCCTGCTTTTAGTAGATCATCTGATCCCATGATCGCTGAACAATGGATCAACTCCATTGATAAGATATTCTCCATCTCCAATGATCTGAACAAGAGAAGGTTCTCCTAGAGGCTTATCGTATGGATGGTGAAACTGATCAATAGTGGACGTTGATCAAAAATACGAAGCCTGGGGAGAATATCGAGGAATTGGAATGGAAGGATTTCTGGAAGATGTATTTTGACAAATATTTTCCATGCACCCTACGGCTTAAGATGGAAAAGGACTTCCTTTCCCTCAAGAAAAAAGATGAAGAATCTGTTGGAGCATACGAGGAAAACATCACAAGGCTTGCATGATACGCTTTCGGCTTTGTAGTTACCCCTGAATGCAAATTTAACCACTTCTTTGGTTGGCTGAAGCCTAGCTTGCGCAAAGGATTAGCGATCCATGACTTCGACAGCTATGAGGAAATTGGCCGATGTGCCCTCAAGGTCGAAATGGAGATCGGGGAATCACAGGGGTATCACGGGGAAAAGAAGCATAAGGTGGACTTCTATACTGGTGGTCCGATGGATAAATCCAATGGTGCTAAGATGATCCAGCACCCCACTTGCCAAAAGTGTAGGAAGAAGCACCCTGTAAATTGCCTTAAGGGGACGAAAAAATGCTTCAGGTGTGGAAGAGAAGGGCACCTATCTATTAACTGTCAGCAAGAAGGACCCACGACTGCGACAGAGGAGAGGAACGCTCTGTTAGAACCACACCGCATTGTTCAATGCTAAAAATGCAAAGAAACAGGTCATTTTTAAAATCAATGCCCAAATCCAAGGGTTATCGGAGGCAACAAACAACCTCCAAGATAGCAAGGAAGAGCTTTTTCCATCACTTCTGCTGAAGTGAACCCCGAAAACGAAGTGGTAGTAGGTACGCTAGTTATTCATTCAAGAATAGTGAACGTTCTTTTTGATTCAAGTTCTACACATTCTTTTATATCTCGAAAGATTAGTAGAACAATCCCAGCACCACCACAAATCATGGAAGTAAAGATGTCGGTGAGTACAGAAAAAGGGGCAATCATTGCATCCCATTAATATAAGTCCTCCCCTGTTATAATCTGTGGATTGAATTTCCCGACGAACCTCATCATACACCCTCTGGTGGAATTTGATGAAATTCTTGGTATGGATTGTCTTTCCTTATATAGAGCCAATATAAATTTTTGGGAGAGGTAAATCACACTCCATATGGAGAATCGACCCCTGATTCTTTACAAGTGTTAGGATGAAGATGACTCTCCTTTAGCTCCATCATCTCAAGCATGGATATTACTACCCTATGAGTAGGAATATCCGGATCCGATGATTGGGTCCAAAGAAGAAACCATCCTTGAAAAATGCATGTTGTGAGGGAATTTGCTAAAGTGTTTCCCGGGGAACTGCCTGGTCTTCCACTAAGAAGAGATTTCGAGTTCTCAATTGAAATTATACCATGGGCGCTACCAATATCCAACACTCCATATAGAATTATTGTTGTTGAGATTGAAGAGATGAAGAAACCACTATAGGATAATCTGGATAAAGGGTTTATATGCCCATGTGCTTCACCATGGGGTGCAGTAGTCCTCTTCATCAAGAAGAAGGATGGGTCAATACGACATTACATAGATTATCGTGAACTTAACAAAATCACAATAAAGAACAAGTATCCTCTCCCAAGAATCGATGACTTGTTTGATCAGCTGCGTGGAGCACAATACTTCTCCATGGTGGATTTGTGGTCGGGATATTTTCAAGTAAGGGTGAAGAAGGAAGATGTCCCCAAGACTGCTTTTCGTACAACATACGGGCACTATGAATTCATAGTAATGCCTTTAGGAGTCACAAATGCTACAAAAATATTCATGGAATTGATGAATAGAGTAATTAGAGATTACCTTGACAATTTTGTGGTAGTCTTTATAGATGATATTCAAATATACTCCAAAACCATGGAGTATCATAAGGAGCATTAAAAAACTATACTAGAGACTTTGCACAAGGAGAATCTCTATGAAAAGTACAGTAATTGTGAGTTCTGGTTGAAGGAGGTCTCATTCTTGGGCCATATCATCATAAGAAATGGAAGATCTTTGGACCCCTCCAAAACAGATTCAATTTAGGGATGGATGAGGCCAACATCGGTAATGGATATCCTAGCTTCTTGGGGTAAGCTAGATATTATCGACGATTTGTGAGAAATTTATCACGTTTATCCAACCCTCTTACCAAGATAAATAGAAAGGGAGTAAAGTTTCCTTGGAGTAATGAATGCGAAGAAAGCTTCAAGGTGTTGAAAAGGAGGCCTATCACTGCACCCATGCTCACTTTATCCACAAGTGGGGAACTTTTTGTGGTATTCAGTGATGCTTCGAAGAAGGGATTTGGTAGTGTGATGATGCAGAATATAAAGTGATATCCTATGCCTCAAGGCAGTTGAAAATCAAAGAGAGAAACTATCCAACACATGATCTAGAGTTGGCGACTGTGATCTTTGCCTTGAAAATCTGGCGGCATTATCTCTGTGGAGAGAAATGTGAGATATAAACTGACCACAAGAGTCTTAAATATATATTCACACAGAAAGAGAATAATATGTGCCAGAGAATATGGATAGATCTCATCAAGGATTATGACTATTCAATACATTACCACCCTGGGAAAGCGAACAAGGTGGTAGATGCCCTAAGTATAAAGGCCCCAGAAATTCTATCAATGATGATAATTGAGAAGGATCCAATCATCTTAGACTTGATAAAGATGGACGTCAGAATCATAAATAAGGGAAAATAATCAATCCTTTCACAATTGATTGCTCAACTATCTATTTTGGAATGGTTAAAGTATGTTCAAAAGGATGTTGTGGGAATTCAAGAAAAAATCGAAGCTATCAAAAAGGGGAAATCCTCATAGTTTAATGTTAATGAAGAAGGAATTTTGTGGTTTGGGAAAAGACTATGTGTTCCATCAAGTCTGGAGCTGAAGAAGGGACTTTTAGATGATGCACATAGTTCAAATTTCTCTATTCACCCAGGGACCACAAAGATGTATCGAGATCTCCGAAAAAAACTTTTGGTGGGATAATATGAAGAAGGAGATCACTGAATATACATCAAAGTGCCTGGTGTGTCAGCAAGTGAAGTCGGAGAGGCAGAAGTCTAAGGGGATGATGCAACCATTGCCCATACCAGAATGGAAATGGGAGAACATCACCATGAAATTTGTCACCGGACATCCAAGGAAATCCAACGGAAACAATGCAATCTGGTTTGTTGTGGATCGTCTTACAAAGACTGCACGCTTCATTGCTATTTAGGAGGATTTCTCATTGGATCAACTGGCACAAATATATATCAGGGAAGTGGTAAGGTTGCATGGTGTACCACTATCTGTTGTGTCTGATCGAGATCCAAGATTCACCTTTATGTTTTGGAAGAGTCTTCAACATGCTCTAAATACTGAACTAAACATCAGTACGGCCTATCATCCTCAAACTGATGGCCAATATGAGCAGACTATCCAAACACTTGATGATATGTTGATAGCATGCTCAATGGACGTTAAAGGAGGATGGGATCAACATCTTCCTCTGGTTGAGTTCTCTTATAACAATAGCTTCCACTCGAGCATCAAAATGGCAGCATATGAAGCCCAATATAGGAAAAGGTGTAAAACACCGACATGTTGGGATGAGGTCGGTGAACGTAGGCTTCTTGGATTATAAATGGTCGACGAAATGGTGGAGAAGGTGAAAACCATTCAGCAGCATATCAAGGAAGCCCAGAGTCGAAAGAAGAGTTTTGTAGATAATCGTCAATGAGACTTTGAGTTTAAATTTGGAGACATGGTGTTTCTATGCATATCTCCATATAAAAAGGTCATGAGGTTTGGAAAGAAAGGGAAGTTAAGTCCAAGGTACATCATCCCCTTAAAGGATCTTGATCGGGTTGGGTTTGTGGCCTATCGACTACCACTTCCACCTATTATGGACAAATTACATGATGTCTTTCATGTATCCCTTTTAAGGAAATATATACCAGACCCTTCACATGTAATCTCTTCAGAAGTGGTACAATTGGAAGATGATCTTTCTTATGAGGAGCAACCAGTGAAGATCTCAGATCGTAGAGAAAAATTTCTACGAAATAAGACAATTCCCCTCATCAAGGTGTTGTGGAGAAACCATAAGTTTCAAGAAGTGACTAGGGAATCAGAGGAAAAGATGAAGCTGAGTTACCCACATCTGTTTTAGAGTGGGAAAAGGAAAATTTTGAGGGCGAAATTTCTTAAGGGGGGAATATTGTAACGACCCAAAGTATCATTAATGGAAAATCCCTCGTGATCAAGTTAAATGTCTCTTTATGAAATTTTTTTTATAAGATGTCAACTTCATTGGCTTTATGTTAAGAATTGTGAAAATTGTTAATATAGCCGTTGAACAGTGATCACATGATTAGTATAAATATAGGACCTTAAAAAATCCAATTTACTTAGACAAAAGAAGCGATGGCCTCATCCAGTAGAATTTACCCACACGAAGCTCATTTTTCGGAGCTTAGAAAAGAGGTGGAATCCTTGGGCTTCGCCCTTGACAAAGCCCAAGCTAAGATTCACCATGTCAAGCTCGAACGGGACCGTCTACGGGAAAAGTGGAATTTGATAGAGATTACCAATCGAGCGATGTTATCCGAGCCACCCCAAGAGTTTGTCACCATCGCACACCTTACCCTTAGGTCTTAGGCCGCTTTTTTAAGGGGTTATGTAACAAATAAGTAGTACTATGCTCATTTACATTATTTTTGTATATAAAAATGAATATAATTTATAGTCATTTTTGATATATTGTAAATAGTTTTTAAAGAACAAATGGTGTTTTCAGTTATTATTTAATTAAGAAATCAATTTTATTAAATTAAGGGATTTATTGAATTAAATAATATTTTAATAAAATAATAATATTATTATTAAGTTAATTTTTATTAAATATAAATGATCTTATAATTTTATGAATGCAATTAAAATTTTATATTAAGGTTTGAAAGCCATTTCTGTCAAAACCCGTGAATTTTCGACAAATGTTGGTTTTTATTTTAAAAGTGAAAATTAACATATTTATAAAAAAATTAGATAAAATAAATGTCATTTCTAGAATCAGGATGTCTAAATTATCCAACGGTGAATTTTTCATAATTTTTTGAGACAGTCAAATTTTTTGGTAAAAATTAAATACCGTTTAAATATATAATGTGTTTTATGACATAATAATGCACCAATGGTGATGTAATAAAATACCATAATCATTATGTTCGGCCAATATATGTTTTAACATTAATATAATGTGATTTTGGGTTTGTTTCACTTAATTTTAAAAACATTAGTGGACCCCTCAAGACATATTCAGCACTTTGCCTTTTTAAATTAATTTCCATTGGAGTGTGACTTTCCTCCACATAATCAACCTTATTATTTTAAGAATTTCGGACTTGGGCCTTATAAAATATTGTTTTACTCTTCCCTTTTCCAAAAAACATGGTCAAAAACCATGGGTTGGTCTGTCGTTTGGATTAATTTATTGTAAGGGGACCCAAACCTAAATAATAAAGACTTCTCTCACCTTTCCTATATAAACCCACCAAAGCTCCCACATCCTCCTCACTAAAATCCCTTGGAGTTCGTCCAACCTCTTCCCTAATCTCTCTAGAATCCTCCCAAGGTTCTGAAAGCTCCCAAGAATCCTCTCAGAAGCCTCTATCTAGCCTTTGGAGGCACACTTCCATTTAAGGGTTTTTTTCTTCCATTCTCATTTTTGTCAATTTTCATTAAGTTGTATTGCCCTTTTAATTTCAATTATGAATGTTGGGGTATGGTTTCGAACCTCCCTCATACTTCCCTCTTATTTTTTGAATTATGGGAGACCACTTTCTCTCTCATTAAATGCCTCCCATGTACACCCGTTACTATGACGAAATTCCGAAAGGAACTTCTCTCTCTTATTTTAAATTCAAGTAATACTCTTGTATCATGAACCTAAATTCCATTACAATTGATGGGACATGTATCTATATGACCTCCTTACTGTCCATTACTTGTAAATATGATGAGGAACCCCTTTCCCTCTCATCAAACTTTTTTTAATTCTTACGTCACGTCGTTACGCTTCCGAAATCGCACTGATTTTCTATGCCAATGTCATTGTGTAGTGAATACCATGCCCATTTATCCATCATGGGTATTCACCTTTATGAAAATTTACTTATTTATTGTATTGTTTCATGTATTAATTCCATATTTCTTTATCGTGGAATAAATTATTTTTTTTTATGAATCCATGTTTTATGATCCACGTGTCATACTTATGCATGAAATGAAATGATTAAGAAGGGTGTTCCCTTATAGCACTCCAATGCATTGGGTAATGTATAGTATCATGATACGTCATGTGAAATTAGTGTTGAAAAATTCTAATTCAAGTGCAATGTGGGTTTACTCGTGCTTTATGTGCAATGAGGATTTAATCATTCTCTATGTGCAATGAGCTTTGGCTCATGCTAATTCCATGTTAAGTTTTGTTGCCACATTTCCATGTTATGATTATCATGCTTTATCATGACTTTATGTTCATGTTTTTTCTTATGCCCTATTGATATTCCTATTGTCTAACATGTATTTTACTCCTCATGTTATTCCATGTGTACTCCCTTACTGGGATCTATAGCTCACCCTTTTCTTATGCATGTCCTCAGGTTATCCCATGCAATGCTAATTACGAAGGAATGTAGTGGTCATGTAAAGGAAGTTTTCAATAAAGATATTGTATTTCATGTTTCCTGTTTTTATGTAATGATCCTAATCCCCAAATACACTAAACCTGTCGATCTTCTTTGTGTTATGAAGTGAAGTTTTATGTAATAAATCATGTTTATGTTGTAATAAAAAGAAGGTTCGTCATAATTTTTATTTATCTCATTGCAGGCGATAGGAGGCCCCCATTCCACATGGATGACCTTCCAAACATTATATTATATCTTTTGATCCTATTTCATTTTATGAGCTCAGATTTATGATTTGATTTTTTCATTGGATTATTCCCAGTAAGCAATTAATTACCTAAGATTTATTTATCATTCATCATGCCATCAATGCTGGTATTTTTTATATAGGATAATATACGCAATTTTTAGTGTGCAGATCAATTTTTCATTTTTCATGTGATTCAGAACAAACTATGGGGAATTACTAGGGATAGAGTGTGATATAAGATCAAGGTAGGTGGTATATGACTCGTCCATAAATTTATCGTAGTTTTAAAAATTGTAATCATTGACTGGAAGCTAGTTTAAGAAGGATTTTCTTGTTTAATTCATATTCTAGGCTTAGAGTCATTGAAATTGTTTTCTAGTTCCCTTGTTGTACATGTTCGTGGCATCATTGGTAGTTTCCACCTCAATTATAACCACCACATGTAGGTTGTTTTCTTTTTTATGACATTTTGAACCAAATAATGTCTATATACTATACAGTTCTGGTGTGCTTGGGATTCCATAATATAAATTAACTATTTTTAATTATTATTTTAATTATTAAATGTCATGTATACTAAAGATATCTCATGTCCATGACTTATATTAATTGAATTTATTTTATGATCAAATTTACCATGTTATTCTAAAGAAATTATAATTGAATACGCATAAAAAAATAATTTATATAGAGAAAAATGGTTTGATTTCAATATCCACCTTGTCATATCTTATGAATGTTGATAGAATGTACCTAATGAATGATAATGAAAATAATATAATAAATTGTTCGAAGCCCTTGATAAACATTATCATGTTAATGGAGGGTAAAAAAATTGAAAAACCCGGATTACTAAATGGTATAAGTATTACATGGCCAAAATTAAAGAATAATATATGTATTAGGTGATTGTGGAATATAGAAATTTTTTCCTATAGATGATTTGGGAGCCTTATGCTAGTGTTCAATTCCTGAGGGATTTCCTACAGCACTTAGAGGATACCATTCTGATTCAGGAGATAGTTTACGAGGGAGAATCACACATTGGCACATGGTCTTTGTCCATTAGAAAATTTCATACATGATTTAGTAGGATACCTTCAATATATTTTATATTTTTTATGTCGTGTATGCACTCCTTTGATCTATTTAGATGCCATTAGACATGTGATCCCTTGGATTCCTCAAATTTGGTCCAGTCATTCTATGATCGTTCATTACTTTGGATAAATCCTTAGACATTGCTGGATAATATGAAAGTTGAATTCACGGGAAATTTTCCCTTGGATCACACTTGGAACCCTATTATAGATAGACTTCATGAGATTCTATTTTGAGTTAGCTAACCCATAAGGCCATGGATGCCTTTCATTCACCTGAGATTCTCTTTAATTATTACTTTTTTGGTTTATATTGTTGTTGAATCCTTCACATGACATATTTATATAAACTAAACATAAAAGACTATATTAAATAATATGACATCTAGATGCATTACCATTTATGATTTATGTATGTATGGTTTATTATTATTTTTAATTTCATTAAATTTATATATATACATTCACACTATCTGTTTATATTCACAAACTGTATATGTATTGATGTTATTGATGGTTTCTGGTTGGAATTTATCTCACACTATATGTGGGATTATGATGGAACCCATATTAATTATATTTATATTCATTTTCATAAGTGGGAGCATCTCACATAAGAATCAGGTCTTTATTTCCTACTTATATTGGGTCATTGGTAGTATATGACCAAGCCAATGCTTAGAATATATGATTGTTTTAGGATTTTTTTTGTTTCTTTTGTATAACAAGTGTTTATTACTGCATGGTTTACATATTTTTGTGACTTTTAGAGACATGACATGTCATCATTATCTTTTACATTTTATAGTTTCAATCATTTGATTTTTAATATCTATTTCATGGAAGTTGTGGCTTTTTCAACCAAGTTATTCAATTATCATATGTTTCTTCTATTTATCATCTAGTTATTATCTAATGTGATCCAATATTACATGGTTGAATAGTATCCCCATTGACACTCTCTAGGACTTTTCTACTAGTCAACAACCTCTAGAATATAGGGAGGCGCGCATGAGGCCATTTGGCCACCAACTCGGGGCACCAATTAGTGGAACCTCAGTCGGGAAGTCACAAAGAGTTAGTAGAGGGGTTTTATTATCTTTTTCTTATATTTAGGGAATATAAATTGAAAATTGATAGAATTTTGGAACTTGGTCACAATCCATGCCATGGAGTAGCAAACCCATTTTTAGGGTAAATACCATGTTTCCTTGGATTGGGAGGATATTTTTTCTTCTATATTTCACTTGTTACTGTTGATATACATTCATAGTTGGTTGATTTACATGAATTATGTAATTTCCTATCGTTTTTCGATATTTTAGCATGTCCTAGTGTGTAAAATATCTTTCTTACTAGAATAATTATAAGGTCATAATATTTACATTCGTTGTATATTCCATGCCATATAGGTGAATGTTACTGAAAAAATTGCTTGTGTTTCCCCTGATTGTTGCATGAGACATGATTTGTAATAATTCATGTGTGGATAACATCTTGTGCTAGGTAAGGGAAATGGTTTTTTTATGTATCAAAATCAATCTAAATAGTTTTTTCCTAAATATGCATATGGTGTTATCTTAAATATCTAGTTTATACCATTCTCATATATATACCATTGGACATATGAGCTTGGAAATTTCTATTATTGAGTGACTACTAGTTTTAGTTATTGAGTTATATGGGTCCTTCTGGATTGTAAGGGGTAATTTACTAATTTTATCCATTGTATGTCACCAATTACATTCTATGACTGAAATCTTTGTGGAATAGTTAACATCAAATGGGTGTTTCATTCAATTATATAGTGTTTGGGCCTTTATTAGTTGGGAATTATGATCAATTTAAACTGTTACATGATATACTTATTTGGGAAAATACAAAAAATAAATTTAATTTTTGAAATTTTATGTAATTGGTTTCCAGTAAATGGAAAGGAAAAGTGAAATAGAAAATTCATTTAATGGACCCACTGTAAATTAAACATAAACACTTACTATATTTTTCCGTTGCAAAAGGGTAGTGGGGGTAGTATACCTTGGGATATAATCCCTTTTCTATATCATCTACATATTCCAATGACTCCACCTTCTTTCAATATATTCTGAGGTTTGTGTATGAAATATGAAGATCTCTTCCCCCATGACATCCTCTAGTCATGTTGAAAGATGGTGGTGATGATAATGATCCTGATGAAGTGGGACATGATCCCCAAATGATCCTTCCAGTAGTTTCACATGATAAACCACATATTGTTATGAATTTTGGAATTGATGCTCAGCATCATGGGAGTCTACAATGTTATATGCAGTCTATACAATGATCTCCACAACTTCATACTACTTTTCATAATCTGACAGAAGAGTTATATCAATATAATTCTATCTTCTTCTTGATGGATGTGAGTCCTCATGTTTTTTAGTCTTGGCTAGTGGTATCTCTGTCTATAATTGAGCATCTAGAGATGTATCACGAAAGGAGGGTCAATTTTTCCACCTACATACTCTATTATTATTCCATAAGCTATTGAAATATGATTACTAAAATTGATTTTCATCAAGAAAAGGTCATGGTGGACTTCATAAATTAATTATAAGATTAAAGTTTTCTTCGATGCTGAGAGATGACTGAGTTATAGATTTTATACACCTATAGTAGTGTAAGATCCTGTATTTTGTTCAGGTACATCCCTATATGATTTTTTTTAATTTTATCCTTTGTGGTTGTGTATTCATCAAAGAAGGAGATGGTTGGGGGGAGTTACATAATGTTCACATATAGATGCATGTTTGAATAAATACAATCATATAATGCTAGGAATCTTAAGAAAACTTTAGAGGATCCATAGGGGGAGATGTTCATTCTTTTTGTATTTTATAATGACATTCTTGTAAATGGGACAAGTGTTACCAAGGGTTCATAGAAATTTGAGTGGCCTTATGGGGTTTTGTTTGTTAGTATAGAAATAGGGATGAAAAACTATCCGGTAAAAAATAATATAACATGTAACAATATTATAAGATGTTTAATTGTTTCCAAAAACTGGTTGTGAATTATTACAAGTCATGAACTATTTCCTGATATGCAATAATTACATTTATTGTAATAATATTACACATCATTTATTATTTGATAATAATAAATTATAATCAATGAGATGAGTTTTTCAGAATATCCCTTAACAAAATTTCAGGATGTATAACTATATTAGAAGCTATGTTATTACCCAACATTCATTTTTAATGTTTTTTATGGGGTTGATTTTATTACCTTATATGCATCTTTTTCTTATCGACCTTCGATGAATGTCCATGTCATTTAATATAAGATACATTGATTAAATATGTATATGTTGTGCAATCAATAATCAATTATTATTTTTCAATGGTTCCCCCTTCTCTTCTACTAATCTCAAAATCGTTGTGATGTAATCTATGGAACATGTTAATTATTGGTTTTTATCTAGATGAATTTGGATTTTGGATGCTTCTTTCAATCCTATTCACCTTCTACCTCACAAAAAATTTATATTATAAGTGTTTAGTTCTTTTTTTATTAATGGTATGGGGTATAAACCTTAAACCTATGGATTGATATTTGTATTGTATGGGAAATATAAAAATTTCACCAATATAAAAATGGATTTATAAACCAAAATAATGAATTATATTATTCTTTCGAGTACCTTTATATTTATTTATCTTTCAAACAATCTTGTTGAAATTGTCCAAGTGATAGATCCATTTATTATTATGGATTTGTTTAATGGGTTAAAATAGTTTATGCATGAAATAGATTTCTAGTGATTTCATGATATATATCCAACATGTCTTGTATTGTTTTATGAGATTACTGCCATGTTATTGGTTAGGAACAATTGGAATATGAAATGTGTAATTTAATTATAAGTGTTATTTTTAATAAATAAACATCGATCTCAATGTTGCGATATTGTGGTATCATTTGAATTATGAAATTTGTTATGAAAAAAGATGAAATACTTATATAGTGGGATATACATAGTTAAACAAGATGAATTTCATATATAGTGGTCTATTCATAATGATAAATTATGAAAGGATTATATATAGAGATATGCCCTAAGACATGATGAAATGCTTATATGGAGGGTTTAACAAAGAGAAACATGCTAAAAATATTATATATCAGGTTGCATCTTGAAAAAAGATAAAATGTCTTTATACTAGTCTTAGACTTTATTTATTGCTTAAATTATTATATAATGGATTTTGACCATGATTTTTGTAATTTGTACATTATTATAATTTTATGGTTGGTATGGAATCAAGAAATGGTCAGAGAAATTCAAAAAATGGAATTGAGGATGGTTATGTTTTACATTAGTTATAATGTTACAATTTTCATGGTTGTGAGAAATTCAAAGAGACACTCTAGAATTGTTCCATTGTAGTTTTATGTTGTTTTAATTTAATTGTATAATTAATTAATACAAATTTATATTAAATTATTTGATATAATTATTATGAGACTATTTTTGATTAAAAATAGTGGATTCATGTAACTATGTTATACTCAAACCCAATTTAGGCCACCGTTTGGTACCCATGGAGATTATATTGAAACTGGTTTAGACAGTGGAATGGGATCCTACAATTGATTATCCTTATAGTACGGGCTGTAGAATGGTGATGAGACCAACATGGGGTTTAGGACTGGGGTATTTTTAGCCTTTTAGTATTTTATTTTTTATGGCTAACGTCATGAAATTTATTTTCATTCCCACAAGTAATTACATTATACAATTATTATATAGTGTATTATTTAGTTAGCTATAATATTATGTCTTCTATCATATTGTATTGTTGGCATTATTTTATAAATATTATATTTATTTAGTTTTATTGGTACTAGATTGTTCCACTCTATAGTAACTTGATAACATGGGGTATCATCTCCCAACTGTACCTACAACACCCCCACTACTAGTCTAAAGACTCTAATGTACAAGGAGACACACTTCTGGTCTTGTAACCAATATTTTTTTCCAAATAAGAGTGTTCCAGATCAGTGGGGATTATAATGTGGTATCATAGGAATGTTTATCTTCATATTCATTACTATTTGGAAAATGTTGATAGAAGACTAGGATGTGTCGATAAATGGAAATGATACTCTGTATGGGAGTAACTAACCTCCATGCAGGGCAAAATAATAGTTTGGAAGGGTGGATTACAATTTATACTATGTTCTTATTATAGTTGATGTTATTTCATCCCTGTTAATTCAATGTTTTGTCAGGTTATGGTTTTATGATGTTATTCATTATTCATATTTATAATCATGTCTAGGTATGGTGCTAGATGAATTTGCATGAATCATAATAGGAACATAGGGATTTATATTTACATTAATTCTTCATTATAGGTACATATTTATTGCATGTTATATATAAATTCTGGTTGAATTGTATTATGAGTTTTCTTTTATAAATGATAAATGGAATAAATGGAATAAATGAACTGTTATGCCATGCTAAAAAAATTTATTCCTTGTTTTGAGAGACTAGTATTTATTTGTTCACTATTATTCTCACCAATATATTTTGAAACTATTGTATAGCCCATTTTAAATGTGTATCATTTTACTGTAGAGAAAATTCCTCCTCCTTTTCTTCTACTTGAGCATTAAGAGTGTGAAAAATCAGCATGGTTGTAACTGATATGAACTAGAGCTTCCTATAATTATTAAGGATTAGATGGATCTTTATCTTCATAGAATCTTCCTAATGGTCATGAGATCCATGGATAGAGAAAATATTCACACCAAAAAATGATGTATTAGTTTATAAGAGACTTTTATATGTATAATATTCTTGCATTTAAAATAGAAGGAATCCCTTAAGAAGGTGATTTTAGGATCATGTTATTCTATAGTTTCATTAATCATCTTGAGACACCAACATATAAGAGGATGATGATTACTCTGTTTAGACATCCTGGACTAGCAATGCATTAGTGCAACATTATGAAATAATAATAATATCATGAGTTATCTTGTAAACGATTTAAGATAAACGTTCTCATACATTTATATCATGATACATTAATGGATGAATGGAGAATGAGTTAATGCATATTGTAGAAGAGGGAATGTTAGTGAAAGACTATTCTGAATGTTTCATCAATATGCAGTGCTTTGTGCCATTTTTTGTAGTTGATGAGATCTCCAGGGTGAGAAATTTTCAAGATGGTCTCCACTGCATGGTCTTTTCATAGGTTAACATTTATAACCTGAGAAGTTTTATAGACGTGATAAATCAAGAACTCACAATGGAAGGTAATCTAAGAGAGACCCTGAGTTGTGCCTTTAATGATACAGTTGAGAAAAATATAAATTCTTCTTCCTGAGGAAATAAATATGTCTATATATTTTTTTCCAGGGAAATAGTTGTCAGACCAGTTAGGGTCCTGGGCAGCCATCTCAAGGCCATGCTGGGTTGTATTTATATCTGTGAGGCACGATTAGAAACAAATGGCATCTGTGTTCATAACCCACTTTATAGTTTCATGTATCTATAATATTGGCCAACCTATAGAGAAATTGTAAGGGCATGTAGAACCCAAGTAATGGATAGGGAACATGATAGGTACATGATTCTTGGAAGGGTTCATGTACACCAAATTATATTGGTACCTAGATTTCCACAAGACCTTTTGGTCAAGGAAGGGTTGTGGTCCCCTAATGAAGGAACCAAAATAAAAAGCATAAGGTATATCTCAAGGAAGTCATCCAAGAGCCTGGGGTAGAGGGCATCGTCAACTACATATTATAAAAACTACTCTGGAAAGTATAGATCCATGACCATATACTGTTAGAGGTATGATTCTTAAATTATAAACTCATGTTTGTGTTTTTTTGATACTGTAGAATCACATTAAATTTGATATAATATTTTTTAAATGGTTTGGTATTGGATATGGAAATATGAGATATTGTTTTAATTATAGACAGACCATTTGGAGTACTGTTATTTAATATCAAATATCAAAAATTATTTTATCTTGAGATTGGTGGTTATTGTTTTTCATTATAGTCATTTATTTTGGATATGGTTGGATTCATTTTCATTCTGTTTATGGACTGGTTAGTTATATAATGGGGTCATATCAAATATTACCATAGGATAGTTACCTTTTTACCACTATAACAAGGAATCTATTCTCACCATGGTGAGTGGGATCTACAAAATGGTCATGTAGGACCAATTCATTGCATATTGGATTGTCTCATAGCTCAAATAGATGTCCTTTTTCTTGATGATAGTATGATGCTACATGGTTCATTACATCATTTATAGACTGTATTTAGGATTTATTTTCATATGATTTCAGTGGTTTACCACCAAGTGACTGGTTGAATTTATGATCGAGTTGGTGGTAGGAGGAGATCCAATTTCTATGATGGCTTATAGAATGGAGCAAAAGGTTATTTGGGCGTTGAAAGTCAATTTTGATTGTTTGGAATCTAAAGGTTTTATACAACTAAGTACATATCCATGGGGTTTTATAGTTCTATTCACTATAACATATAATGGGACCTTATGCCTAGAAGTGGATTATCATAGATTGATCAAGATAGCTATTAAGAACTAGTATACACTTCCATACATCAATAACCATTGTGATTAGATGGGAGGTTATATGATCTTATCTAAGATCTATTTGAGATCAAGATACAATCATTTAAAAGATATACAATTTGGCAAATCGTAGACAAAAAATATTAAGAGGTAATTCTTTTATCAGTTCAGTGTGATATCATTAGGTTTTAATAACACATCAAAAACATTTGTGGACATGATGAGTTGGATCTTTAAAATTTAATGGATATTTATTTTTGTGGTTTTTTTCAGTGACATATTAGTGTAATAAAAGACATCAGATGACCATGCCAGACATCTTGATATCTTTTTTGTACATTATGATAGAATCTGTGTCATTAAAAGCTAACCAATTGCAGCTTCTAGTTTAATAAAGTGCACTTCTTGGATCGTGTCATCATATAGTATAGAATGTCGGTGGAGCTCGAGTAATTCATAGAAATTATATCGTGGGAGTAGACAAATTATGTCTATGATTCAGATCATTTCAGGTTTATGAGGTTATTATTAGTGCATTTTCCAGGAATTTTTTCATTTAGAATTACTGATGTCTGGGATGACCAACAATTTTGTGAATTATGCTTTATCAGATTATTTTGAGAGTGTTTTTGTGGAGTTTAATGGAAGGATGACCTGAGTCACTATCCTTAGATTATAAGTTATAGGTATATAACATACGTTGTACACTGAAGCATCCTGGGTTAGACTCAGAGAATCTATAATTTAGGATGATCAAGTGGATTAAAATATATCTAGATAGTCTAGACAACATGAGATGAATTATCATACTCATTATTTTGTTCTATCAATCGCTGTACTTTCCTTCAGAGTATGGATGAATTTTCTCAAGGGTGATATATTTTTATTTACACGGACCACAAGATTTTCAAGTATATATTTGCCTTGAAGGATTTAAAAAATTAAGAGAGGAGGTGGGTTATGTATCTATAGTCATTCAATATTTAGGGGGAATATTAACCTTGAAGGGAAAACATCCTTACATATGAATTGAGACGAAAGATGCTGGTAGAGTCATCACATGATTCATTGGATGAGTGATGGGTAATGTCCATATTTAGAAACCTACATATAGAGGATCAAGTGACTCGTGGATAAGTAGATCTGACATTAGCATCTATTATTGTATATTATTTAGATGTGTTCACGACTGAGAAATTATCAGATCTAAAGGGCGTTGTTATAAGAGGTTGCTTATATGGGGGAGATAACATTAGGGTGATCTCTATGAAGTTGATTTTCCCTTACTTTATAGGGTAATGAATGGGTTCATATAGGTCTGTTTGAGGATTTAATGAGATAATTTCGTGCTTATTGATGGGTGGCTCATCATGGATTGGCAACAATGTATTATGTTCTATTTAGGTATTATTGGTGGTTAGAAATTAATAATTATTATTTAGGCATTGTGTAAAATATGTTTCACTTATCTGTAACTGAATGCTAATAATTAGAGGGATGCATGACTCATTTAATGATTACCCATTCTTCAGTAGAAATATGATGATTTCACTATAGATTTTTGGATAGTATTACCCAATAAAATTGATAAGAATGATTATTTATTAGTGGTTGTGGAACGACTGAAAAATATTTCCCAATTTTTAATTTTTAGGGTGACCTTATTAGTTGATGATCTGGGTAGTATTTATGTTTGTGACATAGTTGAAAAGAATGATGTTCTAAGGAGTATATTTTTAGATAGATATACTTAATTGACTTCATATTTTTATAAGGTTATTTATAAAGACCTTAAATCACAACATCTATTGATTATGAAGTATCATCCTTAGACTATCAGTAATTCTGAGGAGTCTATTAATGTTTTGAATGTTATTATAGGAGCATGTGTTTGGGATTTTAGTTTTTCATGGTAGTGACATATGGAACCTTTGGATTTTTCATATAATAATAACATACATGTTTCAATCTTGATTCAACTATTTAAGGATTTTTATGGATGACCATGTAGTTTTCCTATTTTCTAGTTCAAGGTAGTTGAGCTTGTTGTTCTTAGGCCTAGTCACACATAAGAGATGTCTAAGCAGGTTTAGTTTATCTAGTAGTGGTAGTTGACCTTGTAGATATGGTTGAAATCATATACTTACTTTTAAAGATGACATCTAGAATTAGAGTATCATCATCATTTTTTCCATTGGTTCTCCTAGGATTCGGTAATTCCATATCCGGAAATAGAGAAATATAGCACATAGGATTGTCAATATGTTTGAGATAATGAATAGGGTATATGAAGTGGCATACTGATTAGTCCTTCTATAGAAAACTAGTTCCATTTATGATGTTTTTCATGATTCATACATTCCTAGATTTTATTCAGATCATTCTATCATAAAAACGTAGAAAACATAATGTGTATTACTGATAATTTCTTTTTAGGAGAATATGATACTGATTTTGAACCCTAGTAATATGTTTCTATAGGGTATGATGATTCCTTAGTGGATAGATTGTAATAGTATCATAGGGGAGATGAAGAGGAGACCTTGGACATAGACTATAATATGAAAGAATAATGGCCAGACATGTTTTCCATGACCACATAGTGATGGTTCAAGTAGCTTTGGGATGATATGTCATATGGATATGAGGTTGCAGTATCTCTTGTTTTTTAAAGTACTTCCATATTTGATTTTATAATTTTATCATTGGTGTTTGCGTATTTCTATTGATACGGAGAGCCTTCATTTGGGAAAATGAAATAAAATTCACGCATATAAATTTTTTTGAATAACAACGACATGTATTGTGAAAAAACATGAGAAAATTGGAGAATATCAAATAATTGACTCATTTTGGATTTTGGAAGTATTTAATGTAGTCCATGTAAATGGTTCACGTGTTACCAATGGATCATGGTATGCATAGAAGCCATAAAGGGTTTGTTTTTTATAAGGAATAAAGGCTAAAAACGATCTGCAAAATAGTGACCTGATGTTTAATATTAATAAATTTAATTAATTATTTCCAGAAACATGTCATAAATGGTTATAGTTTGTGAAATGATTCATGACACAATGAAAGTACACACCATGTAATTATGTCACACATAATTTAATAATCAATTGGAATAAGTGATTCATTTTTCAGCATATCCCACAAAAAATAATTTCATGTAGTGTAACTATATTTCATGCCATCTAATTCACCGAATTACATTTTAAAATTGATTCATGTAGTTTATTTTTTATTTCTACTGCATGTATATTTCTCCCTTCATCTTAGGGAAACGTTCTAGGTAAATTTGGAGCAACTCCCTTGAGTATGCTTGTCCCATTTTTTTTATTATTTAAAAATAAGTTATTTTCATTGGTTCTCCCATCATTTTCGTCACTCTATGATCATTTAGTAGTAATATCTTGACCATGTACATTGTTGGTTTTGATATAGGATAATATTTTTGATCATTGACACCTTTTTCCTCATGTGAATTTTCTAATGGATGCATTGTGTTCTTCATATATTAATAGTAGGGCATCTAAAGCATAACCCCTGGGGTTGATATTTGTCATGTATGAGAAAACCAACATAAAATGTGCAGAATTAATTAAAATAATGAAATTTATTATTCTGTAGAGTCTATTAAAAATAATTTTTCATAGACATGGATGGTCGATACTGTTCAGTTGGGTGGATTCGCATTGGGTGTTAGCAGAGTGGTACCCGCTGGTTTTACCCCTTGCTCTCTTTGGGAACTGGCAGAGGCTCGAGTCCAACCAGACTCGGAAAATATGTGTTTTATGCACACGGTGATTAAAATCAACTACTTAGATGGGGAGTGTGGAGCGCACCTAAGCTTTTTCGCCCTCCCCCCCCTCTAGGAGTTGGTGTTAGCAAACCACATATTTCCCATGGGGTGTTTGCCGAGTGGTACCCGCTGGTTTTACCCCTCGCTCTCTGTGGAAACTAGCATAGGCTCGAGTCCTTCCAGACTCAGACACTATGCATATTATACATAGGGAAATTCAAATCCATTTCTTAGATGGGGAGTGTGAAACTCATCCGGGCTTGGTCCCCCCCCCCAATGGCTGGGAGTCGGTGTTAGAAACCAAATTTTTTCCCATGGGGTTTTATCTGAGTGGTACCCGCTAGTTATACCCCTCGCTCTCTATGGGAACTGGCACAGGCTGGAGTCCATCCAGACTCAGACACTGTGCATATTATGCACAAGGCAATTCAAATCCATTGCTTAGCTGGGGATTGTGGAGCGCACCTGGGCTTGGTCAGGCCCCCCCACTAGGAGTCGGTGTTAGCAACCCACATTTTTGGAGGATGGATCTATTCTCACCCAATTGGCTCACCACGAGCAGTTTCGTCATCCCCTAGAGTTTCTTCCTCTTGCGAGGGAGTGCCGCCTCTTGGCCCCAACTTCTTTCTCTGTCTTTTCCCTTTCTAATGTGTCATTTCTATCATTGGTTCCTCCTCAGACCCATTCTCTCGAGTGTATCTATCTCATTCAGCATCAGTGGATTCAGTCATGCTTCATCAATGGTGAGTTGTTGATAGAGCATTAGATCTTACTTGACTACCTATTTTTCACCCAAAACTATCAATTAGGTGCTCACTTCCTGATCGGACTGGGAGCGTCTGATTCAAGGAGTTTTTTCGTTTCACATTCTGGTGGTCATAGTTCTCCAAGAATCTACTTCTATTATTGTTCTGACCCCCTTTCTTCTTAAATATCTGTTTATTCCCATTTTCCCTAAGGTTTAATCCCCAATTCTGTTCTGTATTTGGTTCCATGATTCGATGTGGATTTCCGTATTTTTTGTATTTTTTGTGTTTTTGCAATGTGTTTGGTCCAATTTTATACTGTTTTGTTGAAAATGTGGGTCATCAGCTTGTTGGCTTTGGTTCATGTATCTCAGGTGGCTCACTGGTTCTGGATTTTGTTCTATGGTGGGGTGGGTTCTGATGGTGTCTCATATGGAACCAGTATTATTTGGTTTTGGATGATGTGAATGGAGAATCAGGTTGTGTCTTTTGTGGCTCCTGTTCAATGTCTTATGGTTGTTGAAAATAGTGGTGCATCATCTCCTCCAACACTGTTTTTGTTTCGAGGTTGACAGTGATGGTGGCGACAATGTTTGATTTATTCTATTTCCACGGTTCTAGGGCTTCTTGTTGGTCTTTTGGCCTTCAACCACCCATTTCATTCTCTTCTTTGGATCTAGAATTCCCTATATTTGTCCAAGGTGGAGCAGCATAGGGGAGTTCAATGATCTTTGGGATATGAGTTTGAGTGGGCGGCTTCAGGACGAAGATGGTGATGAAGGCTTGTTTCTCGACGGTGTGGATTTGTTCGGCTCTGGTGTTGATGATGGTTGTGGTAGGTACTGTGTGATTGATGGTGAAACTGGGATTCGGGATATCTCTTGGTTCAAGTATGGTGTAGTTTTTTTGGTCATAATATTATGTTATTGGAATTTTATGTCCTATGAAATTTAAATTTGCAGTGGGTGGATTTTTAGTGGTTGAAATTTTATCATTTGGAGTTGTTTTGGTTCACACTTATCCTATAAAATATTCTTTTTAAAATAAAAATATTGATTGTGTGTGTGTTCGGTTGAGTGGACCCTTGACTATAATATATTTTTTTATTAAATTATTGTGTGTTTATCTTGACTTGGTTTTTGGGTGATTTCATGATATAGAATCACCTTGGATTGACTTTATTACTAATAAAATTGTATTTTTATTAGTTATTGAAAATTGATATATGAAATAAGAACATTAATGATAAAGGATAATTTTCATAAATAACAATTTATAATGATTCTTAAATATTTTAATATCATTTTTTCTAGGATATGTGTTGTTGTAAATGATGAAATACTTATACAGAATGAAATTCCTTGTCAAACATGTAGAAATGCTTATATAGAGTGGTATTCCCATCAATATATGATAAACTTCTTTTATAATGGGATATTCCCTAAGCTATGATGATGTTATTATATAGTGGGATATTCCTAGAAACACATTCTAAAATTATTTTATACTAGGAATGACATATATAAAATAAAGAATTCGTATATACTAAGCTCAGACAAGATTGTTTTTTGAAATGATTATACAGTGGGTTTGGACACAGATTTGTGTAATTTATACCTTGGTAAGAAGGATATGGTTGGAATGGATATGAGACATGCTCAGAGACATTCTATCATGGAACCAGGTTAGGTTATAATGGTATGGATTCCATCTATGTGATACATTCTCAATCAATTCATACAATGGTTTCGAAACATGTTGATGTGGTATTATTTTAATTTTCATGTTAATTAATGCACTTATTTATTTCAATTTTTCATAAACTTATTATAATACTAGTTTTATTTAGACATGGTGGGGTCTCCCTACTAAGTTATAATCACACTCTATTTAAGACACTATTTGGTACCCATGTAGATTATTTGGATACATGTTTGGAAAATGGAAAGATATATTTTTGTTTATTGTCATAGATTGATTGTCTATAGTATTTGTTGAGTCAAAAAGGTTTTCCTTATGAATTTTCCATTCCTTATTGTTTTGAAAATCACAAACACCTTATACTTAAACAAAACTATATTCTACTTCTATAAGGTAAATTTCATTCCCAAATGAATTTACCCCTACCATATTTTCATTTCTCTTATCATTTTTTAAGTATAAAAATCAGATTCACACCTAAAACCTCATAATCATATAATAATTAGATATGAAGCATTCTGATTTAAGATCCGAATTCTGGATACGAACTCTAATGAAGTTCCACTCTGAATTATGGATACGAACTCTAATAAAGTTAAACTCCGAATTATGTATAGGAACTCTCATAAAGTTCAACTCCGAATTCTGGAATCCGAACTCTCACAAAGTTCACTCCAAATTTTGGAATCCTAACTTCTAGTAGTTCGACTCCAAACTCGTACTAGTTCGACTGCTAACTTCTATGATTTCATCTCGGAACTTCTACTAGTTCGACTTCGAACTTCTACTAGTTCGACTCCGACCTCTTACTACGCCGACTTTGAATTTCTATGAGTTTGACTCCGAACTTCTAAAAGTTCGACTTCAAAATTCAATGATTTTGACTCCAAAATTCTTCTATTTCGAATCCAAGCTCTGTAAGTTCAGATTCGGAATTCTTGTGAAACCAGACTCTTAATTTCCTTGAAATTCAGACTCCATATTTCTATAGAATTCAGGTTCTGAATTCCTAAAAAAAGATTCCAAATATCTCTTTATTATAAACTCCGAATTCCATTTTGGTTAGAATCAGATCTTTTATTTTCTTAGATTCCGAACATCAGTTTTACTTATTTTTACACTTGTTTTCATTACAAAATGATGTCATGGTTTCAGTTATTGACTAACCATTGGTTGAGTGACACGTTTATAGGTCCCTAAAAAATTCACGGAGAAATATGACCATTGGAGGATAGATCCGACCATTGGAGCTTCGCTTATAAATAAGAGATCAGTTGAAAAGAAGACATAACTTTGACACAACATGTTCTTACATGATATTGAAGTGATTTCTAGAAAGAGAGAGGCTCTAATCCACTCTCAAAGCTTCATGTAGAAAGTTTGAACAACTTGTTCAAACTTTTCCTTGTGCATACTTGCTTTGTGTGACTCCGATTATTACTGATTACAATCGAGGGCTTCTAGGGATAAAAAGACAGAGGTTCCAACATCTTGAAGTTGAGGGATTCCTTGATGAGGAAGACAAAGGTGTCGACTACCTGATAGTTGAGGTCTTGTGGGGATTTCAAGATAGACTCCAATCTTTGTATCGAGGGATTACCCTAGTGTCAGAGTGACAGACTTTCTTGAAAGTATAAATCAAGGTACCTTTATCCAATGTTTTTGAATACCCTTCTCTTTGGGATAAAAGAGTTATTGTTTGTTACTTGTAGTTTTACTACTAGTTTTTCCACTGCATTTTTTATTGATAAAGAAATTATAACATTCTTATACTTCCTTACTTGTACTCTGATTTAGTTAGATTCTATACTATTTAAGGTATAATCTTAATCATTGTATCTTTTGTTAAGTTTCATTTCCGAAATCAATTTTTCGGAATCTAGCATGTTTTTTTACTCATTATGGTCTTGTGAATTATCCTGTTTATCATTGTTAAACATAACCATCCTAAAAATTCCATTAAGGAATTTGAAAAGGTACAATTCACCCCCCCCCCCCTCTTGTATCTGAGAATCTCATTCTTATTTCAATCCTACATTTGGTATCACATAGTATATCACACTTAGAGTCCTACCATTCTAACAATTTGTACCAAAGCAGGTGAACTCATACCCTGTACCAATCTAACACTTGGTAATAGAGATTTGGTTCCATCTTAAATAATCTCATGATTAGATTCTGAAGTTTTATCTTCTCCCTTATATTTTTTGGAATTGAAAAATCAGATTCACTTTTTCTTAGAGTTACAATGTCTCTTGCTTAGAATATATTCTTCTATCTACAGACTTATACTACTAATAAGTTTTTGTGCCAAAGATATTATTAAGGATGATAGGATTAAATGTTGGTTCCATTGACAACTTAAATACTACTAGACCACCAATATTTGGTGCTAATGATTATTAATATTGGAGAGATCGTATGAATAATTTCATTATCAATACTGGGGTAGATAATTTTGTTATGCTTATCGAAGGATAATAAATTCCTGACACTGAATTTAGTGATTTTACTAATCAAGAAAAGCATGATAACTAACTAAAATATAAGGTACTCTATACTTTATTTTGTTCAGTGACTAGGAACATATATAGACAAAATTATTCTAGTGAAATAGATAACTGTATATGGAAGAAAATTTTAGTTACACATTTTGGTACATCCAAAGACATAGAGACAAGAAGAGCTATGTTCAGAGCTGAGTACCTTGGTTTTAATTTTCCTTAAGGATAACCAATTTGTAAGGTGAAATAGAGATTCATGACAATTGTGAATAGAATGCAATCAATGGGAGACAAGGTACTAGATGATGAAGCTCTTATTGACAAGAGCATAGATATTATGTCCAATTAGTAGCAATCAAAGAGAACTGTTATCGATGAAAATAGAAAGGTGACTCATATTTCTCTTGACGAGTTGTTTGGAACTCTTCTTCAATATGACACTTGAATGAAGAGAGATGTTTATAACATAAAGAAGACGATTGGGAATGGTAGTGTTTCATTTACTACAACTTCAAATCATATTAATGTTAATACTACTGAAAGAATTACTATATCCAAGTCTAAGAAGGTTTTTATCCAATCAGAATCTAGTGAGACTGTTGTCTCAAAAAATGAGTTAGCTAATCATGCTCGAAGGATGAACAAGATAGATGGACAGATGAAATTTCAATCCAAGTATAAGAAGCAGGAAAGGAAAGATAATAAATATTCAGAGGTCACATGATATGAATGTATGAGAGATAGACACATAAGACCTGATTTCCCTATGATCAAAAGAAAACAAAAAAAAGAACGAAATTCTAAAAGGAATAGAAAGAAGTATTACAAGCCCAATGCTAAGAATGTTCTGAAAGTCAATGACACATGGAGTGCCAGTGGTGGTGACTCTTCAGATGAATCTTCTAATTATGAATCTTCTGGAGAGAAGAATCTTGGTCTTATGGCCAGGTGACCTACTGATAATCATTTCTTGATGGAAAAGGTACACAATGCTGAATCATTGACCAATGTCTCTTTAAATGCTAATGATAGTAAATTTTATAACTCTTCTGATAAAGAATCATCTTCTGATGAATAAAATACTTTACCTACCTATGAATAAGTTTCTAGGTTTTCTAATCTTCTTGACACAGAGAACTCAAAACTCATGAAAAAGCTTGATAAGGAAAAGTATAAGAATATTATTTTTACTAATGAAATATCAGATCTTTCTAAAGATATTGATAAGAAAAATGATGATTTTGAAAATATTTCAAAAAATCATGATAAAGTATGTTCTAAGAGGAATAAACTTTCAAAAGATCTTGAAAATGTAATTTCTAAGAAATATGTTTTCGAGCCTAGCTCTAGTTGAAATGTTTTTGAAGACACAAACTTAGTTATTAAACTCAAATCAGAAATATTTTATTTGAAGAAGTGTTTGACAAAAATTACCCTATGTAAGGAAACTTTTGAATAAATGTATTCACAAAATCTACCACGAAGGAATACTTCTGGTTTTTTTTACACAAGTTCTAGACCAATTTTTGGGAACAACTACTTTGTTCCTCAATGTGACCAATTTTGCAAAAAAGTGTCAATGTGGTGGTCAGTGGGCAAATAATTGTTCATTAAAAAACCCAATACTTTGGATTTCAAAGGGTTTATTTTTCTAAGAAGATGTGGGTACAAAATTTTTTTCTTTCTGACATTTCCAGATCCAAACAAGTTTGGATTCCAAAAATCTAACATTATCTTCTTTTCTGGAAAATAGGGAAAGTACCATAAAAAATACTTGGTGCATGGATAGTGGATGTTCTCGGAATATGACTGGTAATAAAAGATATTTCGAAAATATTATCAAAATGAATGGAGGAAAAGTAACTTTCAGAGATAATGCTTAGAGAGAAATTATTGGTATAGGTAACAATGTTATTCTTGAAAAAACATTGATTTCAAATTTTTTGTTTATTAAAGGTATTAAGAAAATCTTCATCAGCATAAGTCAGTTATGTGATGAAGGATACCTTGTGAAATTTAGGAATGATAAGTGCTTACTACACAATTCCAAGGAAGAATATATTCTTTCTGCCCATAGGAAAGAGAATGTATACACACTAAACATAGAAGACCTTAGAAGTAAGATCTACCTTGCCTTAGTGCAATGGAAGATCATTCTTGGTTTTGCAAGAAGCAACATTCTATAGCACTCTCCCCTACTGAAGCTGAATATGTAGCAGCTGGAAGTTTTTGTGCTCAAGTGTTTTGGATGCAACACATACTCACATATTATGGCTTGAGTTTCACTAAGACTCAAATTATTTATGATAACACAATTTCCATTTCTTTTATTAAAAAACCTTCACATCACTCTCTTGAAAAGCACATAGACATTAGGAATCACTTTCTTAGGAATCACACACTAAAAGGAGATATCATTCTTCAGTTTATCGGAATGCAAGATCAACTTGCTAACATTTTCACAAAATACTTATCCTCTGATAGATTTGAATACAATAAACAGAAGTTAGAAATGATAACCATGAGATAATATTCCTTCATTAACATTTTGTTGTACCATTCTCCTTAAATTAATAAACTCCTTTTCATAGGGGGAGTACATCTATTATGAGTCTTTCAAAAAATATCATAATGAGTCTTTAAAATTTTTTATTAATGAGTCTTTAAAATTTTTTCTAATGAGTCTTTAAAATTTTTTCGTAATGAGCCTTTCGAAATTTTCATATTGGAAATTTTCGTAATGATGTTTTCGTACTGGAAAGTTTCTTAATGAAGTTTTGTATTGTAAATTTTTTTAATAAAGTTTTCATACTGGAATATTTTTGTAATGAGATTTTTCTTAATGAGAATTTTTGTAATGAGAATTTTCTTAATGGGAATTTTCTTACTCATACTTTTTATACTAGAGTTTTGGTAATCAAATCTTTTGAAAAAAACATTCATAGTGAGTTTTTCTTAGTGAGTTTTTTCGTTGTCATGTATTCTTCAAGAAGAATATTTCCTATTACGAATAAACTTCTTATCCAATCTGAAAGTTTATACTTCCTTAATTATGTTTTCGTAATCATTTTTTAGTTTCTGGTTGTTTGCTTTTAAATTTTCGGATTCATTTCTTCATAAATCCGAATCATTTTAAAACATCAAAAGATCGCATTCAAGTTTTCCTTGCGGGTATGGTTTAATCCTTCAGATCAGATCAGAGTGTTTTTCAACCGTTAGTTTGGTTTTGGAAGTTCAAAGGTCAGTTCCATAGCCTATATAAAGGGCATCCCAATTTGTGTCCCACATCATATTCAAGCTCTTGCATGCTGAAACTCTACATCTAATCATAATGCCCATTCTGAATCTTTGAATGCTCCTCCATTCCGAATGTCTGTAGAAGATGCTTCCCACGATATGTCTTTGATGAATCCAATCTCACAATGGTTTGTATACAGGGAAAGGTTAGTTCATCCAAAATTTTTCAGTGAGTATGATTCGTTAATATCAAATAATATCAATCTTAATAGATGGGAAGCTTTTTGCATATCCAAAATAGATGATCAGGATGTTGTTTATACAGATTTTATTATAGAATTCTATGAGTTTGTTTCCTTCTATGATGAGGATGGTAGAGAAAAATTTTCTTTTAAAAGCTATGGTAAGACTTAAAAGTTATCTAACACCATGGATGCAAACTTGGTGGGGCTCTCATACGATGGTGAAGCAGAATTTTGTTCAAATAAGTTACCAGATGGGCAAGAAGGTTTTATCTAGGTGAAGGAAATGAAATTCCTTGGACTTAAAGATGAAAAGATAGCAAATATTTCTCATCTCTCCACCAACAACCGGATTCTGCAGTTGTGGGTTCAAGGGTTTTTTGTTTCGAGAAGAGGAGATAAGGGTAATCTAATGAAATGTTATGTTTACATCTTGGATTTCTTTGTAAATCTATGAAAGATCAATCTGATGAAGCATGTTCGTATTACAGTTCAGAAAATCAAGAATGGAACTTTGAATGTATAAATTATTATGTATCCTTCTCTTATCTCCAAGCTTATTATTCGGTGCCTTGATTCATTGAAGGTTTCTTGCACTTCCATTCCAAGAATTTGTAAGATGATGATGATAAGTGATGATACATTAAATAGAATGAAAGCTAGATTTTCAAAAGAGTCGGCTGAGTTTTACAATCTACCAAAGGAGGAGACAGATGTCGTTCTGGAAAATGTAGATAAATCTGAGCCATCTAAGAAGGTAGGGAAGAAGAGGATACTGCAAGAAGTGGTGGCTAAAGACAAGACCCCTAAATATAAGGAAACACAATCCTCTCCTCCCAAGCCAAAGAAATAGAAAACATGTCCAGATGAGGTGGCTTCTATGTGGAGAGAAGATAAGGAGAAAAGGAAATAAGGGGATCGTCATTTCGGATTGGACCCTGCTGAGGCTATGGACTTAAGAGAAATAGATGCTAATGATATTGAGAGGAAAGTAAAGGAGAAGAAGATAAAGAAAAAAAATGTATGAAGCAGAATTTGTACAATATCTTTTGAAATCTACAGAAATTTCTTCTGATAAGTTTCTCATACCAAAATCTTTTTTGTTTAATCTTTATCGGAGACCCCTGGAAAAAATTACTTCACTCCGGAAAATCCTAAATGGAAACAGGTTGTTGAAGCAGTACAGAAACAAGTTGTTAAAGATATAGAATAAGAAGTGGTAGAAAGAGAAGAAGACGAGGCGGAAGAAGAAGAAGAAGAAGTTGAGTAAGGAAGCGGTGATCTTGATGACTTGATTAAACAAGTGGAAGAATATCATGAGAAGGAAAACCCATCATAAAAACTACAACTTTGAACATTTGCGGCCGAGTCCTCAAATTTAGTCACTTTGGGAATGGGAGTTGAGGAAGAAGGTAAGGAAGATGATGACAAGGAAGAAGAAAAAGATAATGAATCATCTGAGGAAGTAAGCTATGAGAAGCACTATCTGGAAGAAGAAGCAGAGAAGGATAAACTAGATGAAGATAATATTGTTCTAGTATCTGAAAGCGAGGAAGAATCTCTTAATGAGGGAGTTCCGAAAGTTGATAAGGGGAAGCAAGTGCTTATGGACACCACAACAAAAGATATCATTAGGAATAAAGAATATGGTGGTTATTCTAGATGAAAGCTGCAAGATATTGAAGAAGAACAATCCCCAAGCATGTTTTTTGATTCCGAATCATCAGCACTGGGTCATGATTTTGTTGTTGAGTATTTGAAGAAGTTGGTGGACACAATTATGATATTTCCCACCATAGACTCTAGATGTCATATGCATAAACATAGCCTAAATCAGAAATCAGAATGCATATCCATGGTGACAGACCAATGTGGGAATATTGAGGCTGATCACAGAAACTTCCTTATCAATTATGATGTTCACAGAAAATCATGCAGTAAAATCACTCTATGGTCAATGAAAGATGATGATGACTTAGCTGAGTTTGATCATTTTTATAATGATTTAAATGATGCTTTAAATACTGAGGATACCAGGATTAAGAATCATTAGGATAATATAACCCTTGAGAGAAATTCTCTGAATCAACAGGCGAGGGATCTGAATGCGAAGATCAACTCGGTTTCTCTAAACTGGAAAGGTGATAGAGATCTCCGGATTGAGATCGAAGAGATGCTTGTGATGAAGGATGAAATTTTTAAGGCATAGTCTGAGGCTCTGAAGGCTCAAGATGAAAGGAATAAAGTCTTAGAGAAAAAATCTAACGAGGAAAATACATACTTTAAGATTCTGAAAACCCTATTGAAGAAATTATTCCCCACGGAAAAGGAAGACAAATAGACCAAAATGAATTTCTGTTGTAATTTCATTGCATGTAAAAATTATTTCAAATCTAATTAAATATTTGGTTGGTTTTATCTTGTGTATTTATTTACTAATGTTTTAGGTAATTTATTTCTTTTCCATTCCCTTAAATTCTTTTTGAAAATAACAAATGGGGAGAAGGAAAAAGAACTACTCAATGGTGGAGATGGAAAAATCAATAAGGGAGAAGAAAAATTTCTATGTTAAGAACTATCCTTAAGTAAGTGGAGTTTATCATGATGATGTTTTCCATTCCCATGATAATTAATATTCAATTCCGGAAATCCAGAATACAATCCATAGTGTTCCAATGACTAAGGGGGATTTAGTTTTATTCACCATCATCTATGAACAAAGGGAGATATGTTTTAATTTCAATGTCTAATGAAATTTTTTTCTAAGTACTTATATTTCTTTTTGGAACGGTTTTTTGTGCTTTCCAAAAAGGGGTAGATTATTGAGTCAAGGTTTTCCTTATGACTTTTCCATTCTTTCTTATTTTGAAAACCACAAACACCTTATACTTAAAGAAAACTATAATTTACTTCAATAAGGAAAATTTCCTTCCAAAAGGAATATACCCCTACCATATTTTCATTTCTATTATCATTCTTTAAAGTATAAAAATTTTATTCATACCTAAAACCTCAGAATCATATAATACTTAGATATGAAGCATTCTGTTTTAGAATCTGAATTCCGGATACGAACTCTAATGAAGTTCCACTCCGAATTCTGGATACGAACTTAATGAAGTTCCACTTTGAATTATGGATACGAACTGTCGTAAAGTTACACTCTAAATTCTGGAATACGAACTCTCAAAAAGTTCACTCCAAATTCTAGAATCCAAACTTCTACTACTTTGTCTTCGAACTCTTACTAGTTCGACTTCGAACAGCTATGCATTTGACTCCGAACATCTACTAGTTCAACTCCTAAATTCTACTAGTTAGGCTCTGAACTCTTACTAGTTAGACTCTGAAATTCTAGGAGTTCGACTCCGAACTTCTACTAGATCAACTCCGAATATCTATGTGTGCGACTTCGAACTTCTACTAGTTTGACTCCAAACTCGGTATGTTCAGATTCTAAATTCTAGTGAAACCAGACTCCAAATTTCCTTGAAATTCAGACTCCATATTTCTGCAGAATTCAGGTTTAAAATTCCTACAAAACAGAATCTGAATATCTCTTTATTATAAACTCTGAATTCCATTTTGGTTAGACTCCGAACTTTTGATTTCTTACATTCCGAACATCAGTTTTAATTATGCTTACAAATTTTTTCATTACAAAACTATGTCATGATTTCAGTTATTGACTAACTGTTGGATGAGTGAAACCTGTACAGGTCCCTCCGAAATTCAAAGAGAAATATGACTGTTGGAGGAGGGAGTAGACCATTGGAGCTTCGCCTATAAATAGGATCTCATTTGAAAAGTAGACATACCATTGACACAACATGTGCTTACATGCTGTTGAAGTAATTTCTAGAGAGAGAGGATCTTATGAACTCTCAAAGCTTCATGCAGAATGTTTGAACAGCTTGTTCAATCTTTTCCTTGTGCAGACTTGCTTCCTGTGACATCGATTTTTGATGATTACAATCGAGGGCTTCCAGGGATAGGATGATAGAGGTTCCAACACCTTGAAGTTGAGGTCTTCCTTTCTGAGGAAGTCAGAGGTTTTGACTACCTGATAGTTGAGGGCTTGCGGGGATAGAAAGATAGACTTCAATCTTTGTATCGACGACTTACCCTAGTGTGGGTAAGACAGACTTTCCTGAAATTATAAATCAAGGGACCTTTATCCACGGTTTTTGGATACCCATCTCTTTGGGTTAAAAGATTTATTGTTTGTTACTTGTAGTTTTACTACTTGTTTTTCCGCTACATTTTGTATTGATAATGAAAGTATAACATTCTTATACTTCCATACATTTACTATGGGTTAGTTTGATTCTATACACTTTAAGGTTGAATCTTAATCTTTGTAACTTTTGTTATGTTTCATTTCAAGAATCACTTTTCCGTAATCTATCATGTTTTTCAGTACTCATAGAGGTCTTCAGAATTATCCTGTTAACCTTGTAAAACATAACCATCCTAAAAATTCCCTTTAGTAATTTTAAAAGGTAAAATTCACCCCCATTCTTGTATCTGATAATCTCATTATTATTTTGATCCTATGTTTGGTATCACAGAGTATATCATACTTAGAGTCATACCATCCTAACAGTTTTGGGATGGGATTCACTTGGGGTTCGGGACAGGAGAATATTGAGTATTTTGCTGAGTTTTATAAACTTTTTTTTATTTCACATCAAGAATGACATTCAATAACATTTAAACACATAATAAAATTATTCCTTTATTTATTATTTGATTATAAATTTGATTATGATTGATGGTATTCTTTTATATTGTATTCTTTACATTGATTTCAGACTATGATATTTAATTATTAATATCAGCATTAGATTGTTCTGTTATTTTATTAATATATAACTAATGGTTACAGTATCCCCACTATACTTATCACACTCAACTACAGGTTTACATCCTTTAGAATATAGAGAGGTTTGCATGAGGACTTGTAACCAACCCTTTCTTTCAAAGTGACAGTGTCCTTGATCGAGGTTTGTTGCAAGTAGGGCACTATGTCCATCATGGACTATATAGCAGGCTTTATTGTGTTAATTTTTTTTAACTACATCTAAAAAGTAATGAGCTATCATGAGTGAGACATTTTGAGGACAGTCTCTAGGTTGAAATTTTCCCACTAGAAAACATCCTATAGCTGAAAACATTTTTAGAGGTTATTAATTATGCTCTAATCACCAAGCAGTTCATGAGAGTATCCAATAGCATTGGGAACATAGATTCATGGTCAAGGTAGGGTAGTAGTTCTTCTAGTAGTAGGTATATAAGGATTTTGTATTCTTGTAAGAGTAGTGGTATCCCTACAATCCATGCTAGAATATCCATTATAAGTCAATAATGTGGACTATTGGAAAAATTGAAGCCTCTGTGTGATAGAGAGACACAGGAGTTATTCGATTACAGATGAATTGGAAATCATCAGGTATTTTTTAGACCATTCCACCTTCTTATAGTGAATGAGGATCCATTCCATTTCCACCATTAGCAGTAGGACCAGTTGCGCTGCATCGGGCATGTATTTGGGGTGGCACTGAAAGGATAGTCTATGGAGGAAGCTATGAACATGGTAGAAAATTATATGGTTATCAGTGAAAGAAGACTGAAACTACACAACATAGTATATATTTAGTACATGGAATAGTATCATTATAGTTTTAGGGTTTATATTTGATACCTGGGGATTATAGTTCAAGACTGTCGATAGTACACAATACTATTATAGTAGCTTATAATATTACATATTATTTTGTCGATAAATATTCTCATCACATTGTTATATCATTGTCACTACTGAAAAATGGGTCTATACCCACAGTTTTGTGAAAACTCGTGGGTATATGTCACCCATATACCCACTGTTTCCCAAAGCCGTGGGTATGGAGATAGTTTTGGGACCTATACACATGGTTTTGGATAACCTTGGGTATAGGTCCCATATACTAACGGTTCTTTGAAAAAACATTGGTATTGGGTTTTTTGAAAACATATACCCATTGTTTTGGAAAACCGTGGGTATAGGTCCCATATACGGACGGTTCTTGGAAAAATGTTGGTATTGGTTTTTTTTAAGACATATACCCATGGTTTTTCCAAAACCATGGGTATAGGTGTTGTTCTTCAGACCTATACCCACAGTTTTTGGAAACCGTGGTTATAGAAGGTATTTTTTTCAAAGACGTATACCCATGGTTTTGAAAAACCGTGGGTATAGGTTTCCCATGTTATATCGGGAACCAAAAAATCCGCGGGACATAAATTTTTTTTGGTGGGAAGATGATCTTGAATAATATTATCATAAGGATAGAAATATTCGATCGCATAAATTTGCTATGTTTCTTGGTTTAAATATTCATATTGCATGAGGAAGTGTAGAGATCGAATCCCGCTACATTATTTGTTTTCAAATATATGAGTAATATTAATATAAGTAAAGAGACATATATATATAAACGAATAAAATTCGTAAGTTATTTTGTCATTCTGTATACGAATTCCGCACAGGTCGTGTGTTCGAAACCCACGACACTGTTTTATGATAATCAGAGTTATATTAATATATTAAAATAAAATTATATTTATATAAAAATAAAGTCCTTGGCTCAGTTGGTCGGTCGTGTGAATATCTTGTGGGAGGTGTGAGTTCGAATCCTCACATGGCCGATTTTTTTATCATTTTTACGTATGGTTTGAAAACTGTAAAGAGAGCCTTGGGCCATGCTGGGCAACGCTATTCAGTTACTTTATCCAGGGTTTAGTAAATCGTGGGTATAAGTGAGGACCTCTATTGCAATGCCTCTCTATCCGACGGTTTCCAAAACCATGGGTGTAGCCTATACCCACGGTTGTGGGGGCTATACCCATGGTTTTGAACCGTGGGTATATGCCATTTTTCCAGTAGTTTATAGACCATCGGAATTGTTGATTTATAAATTCACTAATTCTATAGAGTAATGAAAATGGAATCACTCTCGGGAGTGTTGTCCATGGGCATATACCAAGGTAGAAACTATCCCACTGAGGTTGGTAGTCATCCATTCATATGAGACGTCTTAATACTTGAGATAAATGTTTTTGTTTTCATTATATGGTTGGATTGGTTTGTTACATATCGGGTCTATGTATACTAATCGTACAATAGAGTATGGTTTACATATCCATGTGAGTGAAATTTATCTCCAAAAGTGCGAATGGAGTGTTTTGGATGGTAGAGATGTATAAAATCAACCATCCTCTACGTGTAGTTACAGTAAGATTTCTAGTTTTTTATACAAGATAAGGAATTGTATCAAATATACTTTCCTTCAATAGTAGATCAATGTGGGGATGTATTTAAAATTTATTTCAATGAATTAAATCCTAAGAGTGTGGAAGAGTGTATGATATAGCACATTCATGGAGTATCTTTAGTGTTATTTCTCCTTACATGATGGAATAAACTGAGCTCCTGGAGCGTAAGATATATTTAGAAGGCCGAGAGTGTAAACATTTATCCAACCCAACACTTCTTTTTTCAGTTCACCCATGCAATTTAAATTAACGAAGATGGGAACCTTTGTTTATACATGGATTAATGATGGTTTAACCTTTAAAAGATTAAATACTCATATCCACTACATCGAATAGATGATATCTATGGGGAACATTGAGGATCTATGGTATTATTAAAGATCGACTTGAGATCAATATATAATCATGTATGAGTTAAAACATCATATATACTATTTATAGATTTAATGATATAGTGATGATTGTATGAGTGTATCTTTATGAGACTCAGTCTGACAAACATACAAACTAGTTTCATGTTGTTGAATAATATGGTTTTACACCATTATCTGGATTCCTTTACCATAGTTTTTAGGGAATACATATTTGTGTATTGTCATACGTTGGGAGAAAATTATAAAAACATTGAGATCATTGGGAATAAGTTGATTGATTTTCAAATTTATGTGATCCTTGCTAAAATCATATTTTTTGTTGATAATTTTTACTTATTGGTTAACATTATCTTGGAATCAAGAGTATCCGTTAACCCAAAGATAGAGAGTTCTAGGATTTCAATGGAGAATCCAAAAATTGGGTTTGATATAATGAGTTTCCTAGGTTTATCTAGATGTTTTGGATGTTTCATAGAAGGATTATCACATCATGGTTAACCTGTTACAATACTAAAATATAAAGGTGGGAATATCTTGTGGTCAAAAGCATACAAGGAATAATTTTTCGAACTAAAAGGAAAGAATACCTCAAAACTTATTTTGAATATTCCAATTCATGTTAGAGTCTATACATTTTTCTATTATGCACTGAGAATTGGGATGGGTGTTGTGTTAATACAGGTGGGTTGAGTCATTGTGTACACATATCGCCTATTGAGACCACTCGATTATAAATACCCAACACTTAACCTTGAGCTATGAGCTCTTATCCATTCCTTTTGTTATTAAAGACCCTACTAGAGGGGAGAGTGTTTGTTTTTTTTACATATGATAAGAGTGTCAAATATATCATTATATATCATGAATTGTGTATCAGAAAATAAATATTGTTCAAATAACTCCATAAATTTGGCATTAAACATTATTATATGCATGGAAAGGGAAATAGGGTTGATAATCCCCTTAGATGAAAAAATTAGGCACATTTTATAAAGGATGTCAGTGATGAATGGATATTAATGGACCTTTTTTCGAATTTTTATCTGTAGTATCATGAGATTTATGAGAAATATTTTAATATATAAATGATATTATTCTCTTCCTTTCTAGTTAGGATTATGAGAAGAAAATTTTTTATCATAAGGGGTTTGTTATCTAGGAGAGAATGTCATTGGAGGAAGTTCCTTTAGATTGGTCTATTGATGAAGATGTCATCATACAAATACATGGGTGTATCTAGGTTCCAAAAGATATGAGAGAGGAACTGATGTGGGATTCCTTTTCTTCTTATTAGGTAGTTCATTCATGAATCTCCAATTTGTTTGTTGATCTGTGCCGCAAATATTTATTACCTTGGATGAAATGTTATGTATCAAACATCATCAATAGAAGTTCCACCTTTTATAGGAGAAGGTAGAGAACCAATGACCTAATTTATTGGTACAGTCATTTCTGGTCCCAAAATAGAAATCACAAAATGTTTTAATTTTTTTTCTATTTAGCGAGGTTTCCTCGAGGTAGTGAGGTAGTTTATGTAATATTAGATCAATTGACTAACTTAGGAAACATCCTTCATATTAAAGAAATTTTCTCAATTTATTACCTATGTAAACAGTATGTTTGTGATATCATATAGATTCATTATTTCCCTCATACTATCATTTTAGTTAGGGAAAATCCTTTCCCCTAGAGTTTCGGACAGAGATTATAGAGTTTGATGAATAGAAATGTGCTTATGAGAACATCAATTCACCCACATAATAATATAAAATCATAGTAGATAATAAATTTGTTTTAAAAAATTCTCTACGTATGATTACAATATTTTAGTAGTTCATGGGAGAATTATATGCCTCCCATTGAATTCTCCTACAATAATAGATTTCATGAATTGATCACATGGATCCATTTAAGGCCGTGTATGGTAGGTTGTTCTTTCTACGCACTTGTGGGTTAGAGGTGGGTAAGGTAGAGAAACTGGGTCATCATATCATGCAGGAGACATTGGAATAGGTACTACTGATCATTAAGTGCATTCCTACTACTCAAACAATACATGAATCTTATTCCAATTTCTATCGATGACTTTGGTTGTTTAGTGTTGGGGATTGTTTTTTCTGGTTGGTATCACCCGTGCATGGGAATTGAAGGATATAGAGGAAAGAAAATCTATCTCTTCATTATGGTTTGACATTATAGAAATAGGATAGAGTCATGATGAAAGCCTTTTAGTTTTTACTAAGATATAAGTATTTTTACTTTCAAAACATCTTCCATGTTTCCTAGATTAACCATTATCATGCCAACCCAGATCAAAATTTTTATTCAAGGATACTCAATTTCATGATGATTCACCATTTTATGAGTATCTTATACACATAATGACCAGATCATAAGGAATATTTAATTTTGGTCTATCCCTTTAGTGTGGGTTCTATGTTAACACGTCTGTTTATATGATGATACTTGGGAGTGAGAATCCAACGTATAAGCCACGTGGTAGGATTCTATATTATATAATGTTATTTCTTCCCTTAGAAGTGGTAACATGGGGATGCGTTCCTTTATGTGGGAGGAATGTAAGAAACTGCTGTTTCTATGAGGAACATATATTTTGTATTTTATAATCATTATTTCTCATGAACCCATTAAGAATGAATAATGATGTCATGAAAGTTACATGGAGTGTTTTGAGATTTTTAGATATTGAAAACCCATCTGTTAAAAGAAATAAATCAGTGGCAGAATTAGTAAAAATAATGCCGCCCAACCTATATTGTTCCTCCTCACTGTTAAGAGTGTTTCAATGGAATAAATAGGGTTCCCGATTTTCCTTAACCATGGTCCTTGGGCCACATGACCATTTTGATGGTCTAAAAAATTTAGTAGATCCAAGAGGAATATTTTTTCATAATTTATCAAACCATGTGGCCTAACCATATGGGTCCCCACTTGAGGCAGTGAGTTTCTCACTGTTCGTGCAGGGTTTGGAAATCCTTTTGGAAAACCTGTGTGCCCCTTTATTTTTCTATTAAATCACCATATTCTATTAATATATTATAAAAAAATCCACCTTGATCTATTTATTATTCTATTAGAAAGGATTCCCCATTTCATTTGGATTATCTCCCATGTTTCCTTTTATATATTTTTAATTCATTTCATCTTTTGAGGTCATATTTGAAATCTATTTATCTCATAGAATTCCTCTCAGTATCATATTCATTCTATAGTATCATTTCATCATTATGCATTCCCTCAATTACATTTTTTATATAGGATAGTATGACACAATTTTATGGTGTTGACCCATTAATCAGTTTTATTATGATCCATGCCAAACAATTCAACGATACAAGACAATGAGTGTTCAATAGGATCGATGTAGTTTGTTTGTGACTTATAACTCAAAAATATCTATATTTTATAAATAGTCTAAATTTTGTGTGTTAAAAAATCAACACGTGTTTCTTATTTAATTCATATACCATGGTTATAATCATTGAACTCATATTATAGATCCTTTTTTATACATATTCATTATATAGTTTAAGGATGTGACCTCAATGATGAACACCCCATGTAGGGTATTTTCTTATTTATTTAATGGTGAAACATTCTTGTATTCTAGTAATATTTATCTAAAATTTGACTTGACCTTGATAAGGTATGTTTTATAAATAATAATGGATTATTAAATGGAATTTCTACTGAATATATCTCTTGGTCTTGAATTGTATAAACCAATTTTCTCTCATGTTTCAATTTACCTTTTAATTCATAATAAAATGAAATTGAATGAATTTAATAAATTATTATAATTAAATGATGTTGGTGGTATTTCTTTATCATCCTTATCATGTATACTAAAAGTTGTGTGATGAACCTAATGAATGAGTGTGTAATTAATGTAATAAATGGTTCCACGTCAATGATTAATATTATCTTGTTTTTTCTTTTAGATGAAATGAACCAAATAACATATTTAATGGAATCAGTATTACATTGGAAAAACTAATGAATGGTATCTGTGTAAGGTTCCTCTTTCATTTTGAAATTTTTATCATTAGAATAGTATTATGACTTTATTCAGGTTCTGGTAAATGAGAGAATTCCTTGAGCACTCATGGGATTCCATTCCAATTCAAGGATTCAATTTCCAAGGGTGATACACACCTTAGAACATGGTCATTTTCCTTTAATGGATGATAGAAATGATGCCACAAAATCCTTTCACTATCATCCAAATACTATGATTCCTTGGATACACTCCTTAGATCTCAATATATGACTTTAAAAACATGGAACCATAGATTCACCCCATTCGGTCTAGTCAGGCATATCCAGTGTTTACAATGGATGTGATATTTAGGCTCAGCTTGAATCTATTAATTTGGAATTTCTTGGAAAAGGACCCTTGGATTACTGTTGGACCTCCCTTATAACCATAATTACTTTGATACATAAATTATTTGTCTGAATTATGAGGACAAGGATGCTTCTGTTTCATTTTAGATCCACTTTTATTTTTAAATTGTTTTATTATTGTGTAGTTGACATGTTAAGATGTATTATTTATATATGATGAACCAAAAATAATGATTTAAATGAAATCATGTTCAAACATATTACCACTTGACTTTGAAGAGTGTACGGTTTATTTTTATTTGGAATTAATTTAAATTTAATATATACCTACAGACTATCAATTTATATTAACATAAAATATTTTTTTAGACATGGTTGGTGGTTCCATAATGAGATTAATCTCACACACTATCGAATATTTTGATTTAAATTATTATATTATATTTATACAGGTGGTGATAAGGGGAAGAGTCCCAAATTGGGCACAATACATTCATTTTTTCCTAGGATAGATCATTGTAATTGTTGACTGATCCAACAATTGTTGGGTCAACTAGTTTTTTTCTGATTATTTTTTATAGAAATTATTTCATTTGTTAATGTATTTATATTTTCTATTATTATAGAGACATGGAATGACATCCACACTTTTTATGTTATTAGGTTAATAGGTTTTAATTAATATTATATATTGTTTTATTTTTATGTATTTTTTTTGAGTTATAAATTTATCTAATTCTTCATATATTTATCTACTTTTGATTATATGATGTTATCTAATCAGATATGGGGGAATTTCCTCCCCACTAAGGCATATAAATCCTTTACTATTAGTCGACAACCTCTAGTGTATGGGGAGGCACGATTAATATCATGTGGCCACCGTCTAGAAGAACCTCTAAGTTGAAACCAGGTCAGTAAGTCACAAATATACTATATATGTTCTGAAAATACACCTAATAAAACATTCCAAAACTAGGGGTAATTGAAAGGGAAGAGGGAGGTGATATGGATGGATGAGATGTGTGTGTTAGGAAGTAAAAGATATTAGAAGAGGGTATTAAATGATTTTATGGTAAAAATAGTAATTGAAACATCTTTAATGAGATGTGTGGTATACCATACCATGCATAAACCATGTAAAATTATACTAAAACCATTTATAAAATATCAAAGGGGTTTTGGAGACATTAAACAAGTACATTCTATGACCCTAGTTAAAACCAAGACAACATAATTTCTACTAAACTCAAAATGGTTTTCCCAGAAAGATGCATTAATTGTTCAATCCAATTGTGAAATAATAAAATAATCTAAAAACCAGAATATGATAAAAGTATTTTATGGTTTCCCAAAACTATTTTACCCCAAATTATTAACAACACTAGAAACCCTAAAAAATAGTCAGTGTCACTAGAGATCAAACAGAATCACTTGGTCCTTAGACCATATCCAAAATTTTATAATCCAAACCCATAAAATCCAATATTCCCATTAAAAACCTATTTCTTAATTCCATCCACTCATATGAATTCAATAAAATTTAAAAACCCAGGGAAATTTATAACCCATAAAGTATTGGAGTTTTACTATACATTTTTAGGGGTTCAATATTATACACCTAACCATTTATTATAGGGACCATGGTATAAAACCATAGTCTAAATCAAGGTGAATACATTTTCACCATAAAAAACCGAAACATAAGGACCTACACTGAAATGATCTTCAAATTAACCTCCTCTTGAAACTACACTACAGTCATCATCCATCTATTATATTCACATGGCATGGCCAATTCATAACACATGCACAAAACCATATGTACCCTTGAAATTCCAAAGACAGAAAAACACTAAATCGATCATTTCATAATCCAAGGGATTACAATGATAGGTTGTTTCACATTTTTAAAATCCCAAAATCCATTTATGTAAATATCTTCTTGTTAAAACAATTTATACAATAATTATACTGACACACAATAATTCAAACCCCTTTATCTATTTTTAATTAATAATTCCATTTCCAATTATTAATTCTTATCCAAAAATTATTTCATTCTAAATCATTACAAATATATAACATTATTAATATTACAATTATATAGCCTCTAAGAATCAAAATAAATGATGTCATGTAGCAGCATAATTATATTACAAAAACTAACATCAACCTTCCATGAACACTGATATAACAATATTTATGATTCCAAAAGAACCAAAATGATGCTGCCTCACTATTTTCGAAATTGGAACCACTAACATACATCCCCAAAAATAATTAAAAAAACATATAACACAAAAATAAAAGTCACAAAAAAATTCAAATTTAAAATTCTCATCAAATCAATTTATAGAGGAAATTCACAAAATTTTATCTTTGTTTTTCATGAAGGATTTTATATAATTTCTTGATTTTAATAAAAAAAATTAATCTCAATATTTTTGTTCTTAATATTTTTTGAATCGTGAATTTAAATAAAAATCACAACAAAGTTCCAAAATTGATTGAGATAATTCACAAAAAGTCTACCTTGAATGTTTATCAAAAAACAAAAAAAAAGATTAATTTGCCACCAGATTTCCAATAATGTCATTTTTTATCTCACACACTTATTGATAAAATTATTCTACTATCATATATTTAGTCTCAATGAATATATACCTAACTTTAGTGGTTATCATGTTATAAAAAAAATCATTTTCATCTCCAGGTTTAGCAATATTAGTATCATTAAATTAATGATGTTCCAATCCAATAAGAAAATTTTGACTTCCTTGGAGGATGTAAATGGTATCCTTTCAGATGTACTGATAATTTATCAGGATAATTCTATGAAATTACCTCCCAAGTGTTTATCTGAAATATTAAAATTGTACTTTTACTCTATATCTTTATTACTATCCTATTTTTTATAACACTATTCATGAGAAAATCACTATATCTATACAAATTTAGACACTAGGAATCCACAAAAATATATAGTGATTTTTTGTGAAAAAACACCTAGTCCATATTCATGCTTAAAAATTTCTGTAAGATAAAATTAATCATTCTCACATACAACTCGAAAAATTGAAAATACATTCTTGATATAAATTATATATTTCTAAACTGTAAGGAAAGGATGAAACAAAATGATTAGGACCTCTCCTTTTTAATCCATCATTAAAATTTGTAAATTGAAAAAAAAATGAACATTATTTTTTCCCAAGACATTATCTAAAATTTTATTATGTTACACCACATAGGTATTCGTTGACAATATCAATACTCATTTTTAGTTTTATTACATTACCAGAAGTCAAGAATATGTTAAACGGATTCATGTTTTTTCTTTCCCAAAGTTCACAGAAATACTTACCAAACACACAAGGTTCAGTTAAAAAAGTAAATTAAAAACACACCAAATATATGAGGTTTTATGGTAGATTCCACAATACAAAATATTAATATTTACAACATATTGAAGTTTCACTAAATTCCAATGACTTTATTATTTTGAGAGTAGTTTCATGATGGAATTTGTATACACTAACATTTTTAGGTACCCTTAGTGATTATAATGATTCACTGGATCAACATGATGATGTAAAAGAACTTTTAATCCCTTCTTCCATATTTTTACAATTCATTCACTCTAAAATAGGAATAGTTTTTGAATACACATTCACATTGAATGTCCTTGGTAGTGTATTTATTCATATGCACTATTAATTTCAAATTATAGATGAATATTGAAACACTATAAGAATTATTACCAATTAATATTATTAATAATTCCCCAATGGGTTTGAAATTTAAAATTTGTAGGTATCATAAATATAAGGTTTATGATGAAATATATTTTTACCATAATATCTTAAAGGTTATATTCCATTAAAAAATGATCATGGGTCATAAAAGATGGCTAAAACAAATATAGTGTTAAAATATCACAATTAAAAATCATATGGAAGAATCAATTATGGAAGTGGTTTAAATATGTAAAAAAGATAACAAATCACTAGTCATTCTAAATTTATAATATGATTATCTATTTTATGATTTATATTTTTTTTCAAAAATGTTCTAATAGAAAACCCATTAATTTTTGGATATGGTAACTTTATAATCAATATTAGATGAAAAAATTACGAAGGACATAAAGTAAGATCATTGGTTTCTTATAAGGGTAGAGTTGTTAATTCTATATAAATTTCAGAATAATAAAATTAGTAAAGAAGGTTTAATTTTAATTAAAAATTAATTATGTGTTGTGATTATTTTTAGATGAAAATTGAACTATTGATTGAGGATCATAAATCTCAATTTTGTGTTCTTCCTGAAGCACATTGATTTCTAGAAATATTCTGGAATATTATTTTTGGCAAGGAATAATGAATGCTATTGTTTATTTACTATAAAATTATAATTGGTTTAACATGAGGATCAATTATCATAAGGGATTCATTAACTTTTTTTCTGAGTTTAAATGGAATAATATATCGATGGATTTCATTATGGTATAAGGAATCAAATATCTAGGTTATAATGATATTTTTTGTGATAAAAATTATTTTACTAATTCCAAAAAAAATTATTCTTATTTGAGATAATTTATATTTTGATCATCTTGATATATTTTATTATAAATATATGGTATGTTCACATGGAGTGACCCTATCTATTTTACCCGATAAATATTTAATATTTTAAAAATAAAAATAAAAAATACAACAAATGTAGTTGGGTATGAAGATACATTTTATTACAACATCTCAGTGATAATTTTAATTATATTTAGAGTGAACTATTAATATATTAGGGGATATTGTTCTGGATTTATATTTAAAATCGTAGGGATATAAAAATTAGAAATATTTACTAGTTTAATTTTATTAATATCATCGTTTACAATCCATTATTCAAATAGAACTATTTTAGTGATTAGATAGAGCATGATGCCAGAATCTAGCTTGTTTATATAAACACAATGAATTGATTTTATTGGATTTTGAACTATTATTAAAATTGTTTCATGAGTTAAATATGATTCATTACCATATGAGGGAATGTTCGAGTATGTGCATGTGATTTACAGATATTTAGTTGAAAGAGCCCTTGATTGAGGTAGAAGATCATGCATTTATTTTAGTATCTATGTGGACAAGAATTTTTCACTTAAAGAGGAAAGGAATGTCAAATCTAAATATTATTATACTGTATGAAATTCAACATATAATGGTATTATTTTATTAACATATTTATTTTCCACCTTTTTTTTCTTAGGTACTTTATGTTACCTATTTTTTTATAAAGGAATTTAAACATAATACATCTCATGTTTTCAACCTGTAATTAGTATAGTTGGAAGAAAATCATTCATACAAGGAATATCTAGTTTAGATTCAAGAAAACAAAAGAATTATTTATGGTCAGGTGACTCATCTATAAATGATTGAATTGATGTTCCAAATTATTGAAGAAGAAATTTTGGAATGGGAAAATGTAATTAGAGAAAATTTCTATCAACTGATTAAGCAATGAAACAAGTTGTAAATACCTTATTTTTTAAGAGTAAAATTATATAAAAAACATACTATTGAATATAATAAATCATTTTAATGTCTTACTAATAATTTTATTATATGTAATAGGATACATATTCCCAATGGTAACAGTATATAATTTTTTATTGAAAAAGAAATTGTTTTATTATAAATGACATTTTTTCAATGAATTATATATATTTAAAAGTAAAATATCATAGTTTTAGAATAATAATTTGATTATTTGGAATTCATTTTTTATATTATAAAATAAAAAATATATTATTGTGATTTTATTTATTTTCATGAAAATATTGATTTGATGGTGAACAGTGTAAAATAACCCTTTTAAAATGTACTATAATAAATTTTAAATATTTAAAATAACCCATTATAGTTCTTGTTTCCATTTATGTAAAAATTGAAAAAATTTAATATCAATAATAATAAAACAAATTATATATTTTATTATATTTTTTATAAATTAATTTTTTGTGCTTAAAAATGAATTTATTTAAAAATGGGTTTTCATAGTGTTTTTTTCTTGGTTTATAAAATATAATTTTCAAAACATCTAGAAATTGAATGTATGAAAACATATTCTATATTTTGGATCATAATTATCAATTTTTGAGGAGGTATAATACACTTTTATGCAAAATGAATATTTACAATGGTTGAACTTTCTCACCACCCTAAGGGTAATAATAATTAATGGGGGAGTTGATAAATAATTCCTCAAATATCATTTAAAAATATATAATATTGACATAATTAAAGTATATATACCTTAATGTATCCATTAATTTAAATTTTCTCCATGGTACCAAATTCCTTATAAATGACCCAGATTATGAAATAATGGTCAATAATTTTACCAGAGTCCCAATCCCCTAAAATTAAAAGGGGTCCTACTTTATCAATATCCACTAAACATAATACCTATAGAATAATTAATATATTATAAAATAAAGTCTCCCTCTCATTACTTCTATATTAATTTCTATAAAAAAATACCATATTTATAAGGCATATGGTTTATGAAAATGGAAGATAACCAAGGATAAGGTGTATGTCTAAACATAAAAATTTCTTGTTTATTTCTTATTCTACCTTATAAAAACTAAATTATCCATAGATAATAATTATTGTTTTATAATTACTATAATTAAATGTTATTACTATGATTTGGAAACTATTTCATACATCCTCTCCATCTTTTGGAAAATGAAAACATTCCTCATGAACGGTTGTTAATAACCACATCCACATCGTGATTTGTTTAATTTTTCATACAAAACACTCATAGATGATTATAAAAGTTGATTTTAGAAAATATATTATATCTATTTCATAGTAATTAATATATAATTTGAGTACATTATATACCCTCTCAACCTTCCATCCAGTGAAAAATTAATTTGTTGCTCCAGCGTACTTATTGACTACCACCACCACAGGTGATGTGATTAGTTTTTCATTAACAAATCACATGGGTTGTTATAAAAGTATATTATATATATATAATATAATCTTAAATCTAATTGATATAATAGAACTAAAACCCATTAACCAGGGTCAACACACCAATGTTATTTTGAGGTTATACACTAAAGGATACCAAAATATCAATTATAAACATAATGGATATTGAAAAAATTAAATAATACATGATTATAATAAAAAATAAAGGAATCATAAAAATGGAACAATAATAAATAAAATATAATTAAATTTTAAAATTAATAATTTATTATTTAATTAAATAATGTATGTTGAAATTTGGGATATGAGGTAAGTGTATTTTATTTAAAACATTATTTTAAATGATTAAAACTATTTCACCTCCATGTCCATGTTCTATAAATTTATTAATTAAATATCTAATTTATAGATAATTCTTTGATAATGTTCATTTTAAACTACCATATAATTTCCTAATTTGTTTTAAAAAGGAATATATTAATCATTTTCCAAATGGGACACTTTTGACACATTTTACCTATGTCTAATAGAATTTCATTAAATAATTACACTAAGAAAATATTTTCCTACCATCATATATTTTATTCATTATCAACACTCTGATGTGTGAATATTTTTTCAAAATGACTATAATTTTCCACTTTTTTTTGTAATTTTAATATATTTTAACGTTTTAAAGGAAAATTGTATTACTTTAAATTTTGGTAGGAAAATATAAAGTGGGTTTTCTTATGGTTAGTAAAAAAAATTTATATAGGTTTTATAACGGAAATGTAAGATTACAATTAATTTTACCGTGATAATGTTCTTGAAAATTTTATATGAATATATGTGAGGTTTTTATAGCTCTGATATTGATTCATCCTTATATAATTATCGAATGTGTTATATAAATTGATGGAGTAAATGAGATTTATGTTACTCCAAAAAGAATTATTGGAATTAATCATCACTATGTTTCTCTTACAAGAGTGATTATAATAGTGATTGTAAGTATAATTTCCCTACATATCTACGTGATTTGTTTTTTAATTCTGACAATGGGTTTTAATGGAAATATTTTTTTCTTTCATAAGGTAAGACAATGATTCAGGACTTAATGTATGTTAATAATATTTAAATAGGGAAAGGTTTGTTATTATGAGTTCTCTTGGTTTATAATATAACTATAATTGTTGATATTTTACATTTATTATTTATTAAAAAATTATTTATGAAAACAATGGTCTTTATAGTTTAATAAATTAGTATGTTAATAATTATTCTGACATCAATGGTTATTATATAAAAAATAAAATTTCCTTATGGGATTTCTGGAACATTTAAAATTACAGATGAGTTTCATTTCATTATATATCCCCTTCTTAGATTTATTTTTCTCACACTATATTGTTAATTTTTTATAGGAATTATTCAATTTTATGGATTATATAGGGGTCAATGGTGACATGTCATTAATGAGTAAAAAGTACAATGAAGGAAAAGGGAGTGTAAATATATGAAACATTTCTGTGAAAAAAATAACCACTACAAGAAAATGTACAAATTCATTGTAATGTTTTTCAAAATTCTATATAATAATAATATTAACATATATTGAAAATTTATGAATTTAATGACCTTTCCTAAATCATGTAGTCATGAATTATTTAAATTACATGATTTTTCAAATATTTATAGTATATTATTTAGTGTCTTTTCATATTATATATATAGTTTCTTACGCTGGGTTATATCCCTAGAGGTTTGGTTTCATCAAATGTAACTCATATCAATATAGTCGTATGTTCTTCTTTTTCTATCCTATAGGTTCTATAAATTAGGTGTCCATTTTTTAGGAGAGGCCTCATCATACTCTTCATGGTCATTTCAGCTATGCTCCTAATGATTTTTACTAATTCAGCCCACTTCATTAGTCATGTGTTTCATATTTTATTATATATACATTTTTTTATAACCCTATTTTTTTTGTCATAGATCCCATAGTTTCTTTTTATTTTTCAGATATATTCATAGTGTCATAGTTCTAACTCCATTAATGAGATCACATATCCTAATAAATCATCTGAATCAAACATTCAATAGAAAATAAACCTTCCTACAAATATGTTCCATGGTTTTCCAGACAATGATCTCGATAATATTGAAATTAATTATTTTTTCCTTTACCCTATGTTTCTATAGTCTATTTATATTTCATTCAATGATGATGTCACCTTTTTATATATTTTTCCTATGTAACCAGATTGTTTGTTTGGTCTCCCATACATTTTTGTAATCAAAGACATGTTAAAAACATTGTGTTTCCAATTAATTTTCCAGGATTTTAATTACCCCTCAAAATGGACAATTATAATATTTGAAAATGGATTTAGAGAGGTATGATGATGAGCCACATCATACCAGAATTAATTTTGTGAGTAAAATACCGTGAATAAAAAAATAATTCAACATTATATTATACATTAAATTTAAGACATTCTCTTAATAATTATATAGAATACTGACCTTCACTAAAATTGTGAAATAAATTTGTAAATAATTTTCTTCGAGCCCCAACTATCATTTGAACATTGAAATTCAAATTTATAGTTTTATTTCATCATGATTTAATGAAACCAAACTAATATACCATGATAAAATCCTTCCAAATCATATAAGTGGAAGATAATATAGGTAAAAAAATAATAGAATATAATGAAATTAATTTATTATAGAAATGGCCCTAAAATCATTCTATAATCATGACGAATTCAACATGGTTATTAGGGAAGTCATATATGGTTAATGTAGGTTAGATAGAATCAACCATCAGCTCTTAAGATATAATAGAAAGTTTATATGAATGAAAATATTGGTTTCCCTCTATTTTTTGAAATGAAATCCCTGGTAACACTAGTTACCTACTACCCACTATGAATTTAGTGGAATGGAAACAAAAATTTGGTGGCATAAATCTACTACTAGTCAAAGAAGATACACATTGGCTATATTTTATTACATGGGTGTATTTCTATCCACCCTCCAAAATAAATAATTCCATCTATATTGAATATTCCCCTCTTAGTTTCTCTATGGATTCTAATAATTTAGCACTATAAATTTTATCGTTTTAGATGTTTAAAATTAAAACATCCTAATTTTTTAAAAATATAAATATCTCTTGTATTCCAAAGATGTAAATATACAAAAAATGTCATTTTTTTTAGAAATTATAGAACATGTTTCATTAAAAAATAAAATTTTACTTTTATGAAAATATCTAAATATGGTCATATTAGAATAATTAATATTTATTTTCTAATAAATTAATAATTGATCAAATATATTAACCTTAGACGTTACTAAAATATTCCAATGAAAATATCCTAGCCACCATAACACTTCAAAGATATTAAATACCACAAAATATATATTTTATAAAAACACTCTAAAAAAACATAGTAACCAATAATATATTAATAAAAATAACTTTCATGAAGATAAATTCAATATTTAAAAGAGATATATATGAAATTAAATATCCCAGTATAAGACTTCCCTAAATACAAGAAAACTGGGATTTTAGGTTTTTGATATTCCATCGTAAAAAATTAAACCAAATACATAGAAATCATACCTTAAAAGGGTATAAGAATAATTGAAAGAAATATATTGGTTCAATGTTTAATATTAACATTAGATGTGTTGATAAAACAAGTCAAACGAATCATTAATTTATCAAATACCCCGTGTGTTCATTAAACTCAAGTGTGAAATATATTGTGGGAAAATAAATGTAATTATAGATTATAAATTTTTTTGAAAACCTAACAGAATAAATATAGATAGAATTAATAGTTGAAATAAAAAGAGATTAAAAACATTATAATTAATTTACACTTTATTATTTTAATTGATATATTACATTATGGTTCACTGGAAATAAAATTCAACAAAATTAAAAAATATAAATTCTTTTGACTCATATGTTTACTCAATACCTCATAACCTAAAAATTATCCAATATTGGTATTTCTAAGCCAAGTATACACTAGAAATATCAATTTTAAATTTCTTATTCAAATTATTATTTCCAAAAAAATGTTTCCCTCATTTATATCGCTCAGAATTAAACAATTTTATTTTCAAAAAAAAAGGCTTTTAAACAAAAAATTTTAATTCCACAAAAAGTTATATGAAATTTTTAATCAATATGGAATCATTTATTTGGTGATGTTTCCCTATGATTTAATGTGTCTAACAACAAGTTACAAGGGTTTATCTAAACTCCTTTTAGAAACATTACAATTATTTTCATTATTTTGATGATTAATATTTGTCTTGAATGAAAATAAATCCTTACTAGTCTTTTGATATAACATTTTAAAACATTAAAAAATTAAATGGGAAATTGTATAATGTTTCTTGAAATTCTAGTAAAAAAATTAAATATATATATATGTTAAAAATAAAAAAAAATTGACTAACATATGAATTTAAAATAATATATATACATTTCAATTGAGTAAAAATGTAAGAAAAAACATTCTCATGGATAAAAGAAATTGACTGCACATGCTGACTTCTCAATCATAATTATTTTTTCATACTTTTATGGAAATAATATTTATCCAATTATTATTCAAATAAACATAAAAATTTAAGTAATATATACCTATTAAATAGTATAAAATATGAAATATACGTGTGTATGGTATAGGTATGCCTATTCATTTATATTTTTTTGTTTCATAATGTCTTATGTCTGAGTGTAGTTGATATTGAAATATGTGAATTTGTCTCAGAAGTGATACTATTTCTTGTATACAATAATATAAGGATAACCATTAATAAATAATGAATAAAATTGCACTGATATAAAATAACTCTCTAATCTATTCTTAATCCCTAAAAAACTAAAACAATTTGTTCCATGGATGATGAAGTTGTATTTATTTTCCGCACATGTTAGGAATTTAAATATACTTAGATGGTTGTTTAATAGGTAATGGAGTGTTTATTATGTGTCGATATGGATTTATAATATGTTTTATAATACAATAATTCTTTTTTAGAACAACGGATGGTTTTATATGACAGTGAATTAACCATTGCTGTTTTAGAGTTTTCAGTTTTGTGATGATTTTGGATATGTCATGTTTGGGGGAGTATGTTGCCATTTTTCTGATTAATATTATCAATTTATTTCATTTGGAAATTAATTGTTTGTTCAATTCATTTCCTTTCAATTTTGTAGAATTATAAATTTTGGCAACCTTTCCTTAAGTGGGATATGAAATAGTCATCTCCATTAAAGAGAAATATGAAGTCTAATAAAAAATTACATAATGTATTTTTTATTGATAGATTAGTTGGGTAAGAAGAAAAGATTATGGACCATGGTACATGGAATTATATAAATGGAAAAAAATTGACATTCATAATGATATAGGTTTATTTAAGAATAAAATCAAATCAATTTCCATCATGGGTTGATGAAAATTCATTGAACTATTTGTTTCATGAAATTTAAATTTATAAATACATTTTTATATTCATGTATAAATTAAAACATATAGGGATGTATGAAATTCAATTTCATGGAAAATGTGTTTCACATAATGTTTTTTGAGTAAAATAAATTTCATATAAAAAATTACTGAATTTTTTTGGGGGAATTTAGTTTGGGAATACACTATGGTGTGTTATAGAGTGAACTTCTATGTGGTAATTCATATTACTCAAATGATGTTGAATATTTTACTAAATTAATTCTTACATATCATTTGTTATGAGAATCAAAATACACAGAAGTCATTGTTTTATATAACATCATGTTTTTTGATTCTGTTGTGCGTAAATATTTATATTCCTAATCAGTGGAAAAGGTCAAGGGAAGATGAATTTTAGATAGAGTTCCTGATATATTACTATATCATTTGAATATGTGACATCTATTTTTTTTATAAACCTGAATGAGAAATATCATATCGAGAAGATCATATTGAGTCAATTAGAATTAGAAATATCAGACTGAGTTTTTTATGTGGAGATTGGGATTTGAGGATTAACAAAGGGATGATTGTATTGAGTCATTCATACCAAATCAATCAAACTATTTTTATCAGATTTAATTTCATCACATTTTGAGTCCTTAAACATAGGAACATTTCTAAAAAAATTGATTAAGTATTTTTAATTTATTGGGATAAATTTTTTATCAAAAAACATTATAAATGAATGGGATCAAGTATAATCTATACTATAGTTACAAATAAAGTAAACAATGATATTAGGAACAATTTTATTCAATTCATCGTAATTTTGAATTTCTATAGACCCCCCAGAGTGGATATGTAAAAGATGTATGTTTTCATTCTAAGGTAAATCCTTGTAAATTCTAATTTACTTTATTTTATTCCCTATTTTTCATGAATTATTATTTATTAAAAATATTATAAGGATATGACCTTTAACAGGTATTAGATGTTATATTTTCAATATTATTGAAACATATAATATGTAAAAAATTGATTCAACACCCCATCTCAGTTATTATTCGATTCTTTTAAAAATTAATTGGTATTTCAGAAATAGTTTCATTACTGAATCTTTACCCTGGATAATATCAATTATTTCAATAGTAGAGGAATTCTATCATTTTCTAGAAAACATTTTTTATAAATCAGAAAATATGATTACTTTTATTGTCTTATCTCTTGGTTTGGAAGGTATTAATGCTAATATAAATGGTTTTCCCTTTGTTGATAAGTATTTATATAGTATTGTTGATGATAAAAAAACATATCAATGTTTATGTTAATTATTGAAATTATATCCCTACGTCCATTTCAAAAAAAAATTATGAAGGTGATGGGTCTCAAAACCTGAAATGGGATGTGGGATGAGGTGGTAATTATTTTACAAGGAAATACTAAAGTGAAGGAATTAAAACAATAAATATGGTTTATTAAGATTTAAGATATCAAAATGAGTGATGAAGAATGTATTGATGAATTATTCAGTATTGTAAATGAAATTTTTTGAAACATAAAATGATTTATAGAAATCTATGACTATTATAAATTTTTTTTAAAACATCTAAGGAACATTCCTTATATGGTTGATTCCAAAATTTCCTCTTAATATGTCAAGAATTATTTATCTATGGAGGAATTTCATTATATTCTTCTATCTTATAAAATAAGGAAATATCCAATGTTTAGAAAGAAGATAAATTATGAAATGGATTTTAAACCACGATAAAAATGAATATTTATGGTGTTGAATATGATTATCCATGTGAATCAAATGATATAGATGTTGATGAGTTGAATGAAGAAATCATGAATCTTATATCTAAGAACTATCGAATAGGAAGAGTAAAATTTTGAGGTATAATTCTTCTAAAATATATTATGGGTGGTGTAATTGGAAACGTTTCTATGAATTATCTGATGTATTAAGTTGTAGAATATCTATATAAGGTGATTTTTCACTCGAGTACTCTTTTTAATAATAATTTTTATTTTTTAAAATAATGTTTTTAAAGGTTTCTAAGTTTAATATTTTTACTTCATCATAAACAAAAATTTAAATATTTTTTTGAGGAAAAATAATTTTCAAAGAACATAGATACATTACTAAAAATATTGTATATATTAATAAATATATTTTCATAATCTAATTTATATATAAATAATTTCCTTAATGTTATTATTTTTATTCATACCCCCAAATTTTGTGGCTAGGTCATAATGATCTTGTTATTTTAATAATATTAATAATACATGAAGGTTTGTCAAAACACATAGTTTAGGGAAACATAAGATTTCCAAGAAATATAATTATATTGAAAAAATTATTTCATAGAAACTTATGGTGTTATATTATATCCCCTTAAAATTAATTTATCTCATCATATTTATAACATTGATATGAAAAAATTGGTTTACATATGCCTCCTTAGATTATTAGGTTCCCATATTTCTTAAGAAAATTCATTGTTTTTCCGAAATAATTTTACCATGTAAGTGGTCTTGTTTTATCTTACTTTCCCTATAAAATAAATATTTTCACTAGTTTTTTCATCCTAAGAAAGACCATACCCCTGTGGTATGTTTATTGAGGTTAGAAAATATGAAGGGTCTGGTATGTACATTATTTGTCTAGATACATGGAACACATCATAAAAATTTTAAGGGTTTAGTGGAAGTGTGTGTGATATGAAATCATCCCTTCTTGATCAAGAATATCAAAAAGGCCAGTATTCCTTGGAATAAGAAACCCATTCCACCTAAATATCATTACCTTCTTCCACTGAAAAATCCATAGAAAAAAACAACTCACAAACATCAAACTCTAGATAATATAAATAATTTTGAATATATCATTTCTATTGGCTCTAAGATGCATTAATGTGTTTTATAATGGTTCTAAATTTATTATACATTTTATTAGCTAGTATAAGGCACGATATAATTATCTCTATATATTTATCCTAACATGATGGATTTCAAAACCTCATTACATAGATAAATTCATAATGAGTATTAGAAAATAATGATTGAATTATATTGTTGTAGGAAAAATCAATTAGGGGAAGGTGTTAGTCCAATGGTCCTTTGAAATACATAAAGAAGATATTATTTTATCCATTATTGTCTAAGTAGTTCCCTTAAACTAAACATATGTATAGAGATGATAAGTTGTGCTTAAAGATAACATTGTATACAAATATTATTGACTAAATCTCTAGAACACTAAGGTAAACCTAGAATCTGGATCAGATACAATGGACTATGGTAGTCTATAATTCCTTACAACTTTCTTATTGTTCACTCTTAAAAATTGACCTAGATAAATTATTCTTTGATAGTGATGACATGTCATGATTTTATAAGCCAAAAAATTACTACCAATATTATGGTGTTCCATTATTAATTTTGGGTAGCCCTATTAAAAAATATTTGTTTATGTTTCCACATTCTAATTATTTCCTGGGTAATGGTTATAACATATTATTGGATTACTGTCTCTTAGAATTAACTAGATTGCATACCAATTATGTGTTTATAATGGTCATATATTTTTATAAAAATGTCATAATAAAAAAAATATAATAAAAGATAAATGATTCCTCATTCCATTAATAAAATGATGGATTGTTGACAATATTCTATTAATCCAAAAATGATGTAATCTCCATCACAGGGCACATAAACCCCCTTTTAAAAAAATCGTTAATCATTTCCAAGATTATCAACACTATTTTATCAATATTATCAATATCAATCATATCATTACCCACTAAACACAATTTTCCCTTTATTAGAATCCTATTTAGCGTTTACTTATTCTAATCGTGTGTTTTTCCTAAAATATAAGCGTTCTATTAAATTAGAATTTTTGGCCATATGAAAAAATCAACATTTTATTGAAAATAATTAACACAAATATTCATTAGAAAAATTCACATATATTTTGTGATTCAAATAAAATAATTCCAAAATTTCAATACAAGAAGCCCTCTATAATTCGACATCATTATTAAATCGTTGATTAGTCTAAGTCATTTTATTCCCTATTTACTCCTTCCATTAAAATGTAATTTGTAGTATCTTCATCTCCCGTGAAAAAACAACTACTTATTAATCCTCACTAAACCCCTTCCTCAGATCACCTGAAGAACATAAATTTGAAAAATAACTATTATTTCAACATTTAAAATATTCAGTTATCAATTATTCCATAGGGAAACCATTATTTTCTTCCATCATGTTAACAAAATTGATCATTTTTAATTGTAAACATCAAATATTATTATATTATTCTCCACACGTAAAGTATATTATATTTATTTTAACATATTCTAGGGTGATCATATTCCCACATTCTATTCATATGTGAAATTGGAACTTATTTTTTATATTGGTCTCCAACACTCATTCTCTCAAAAAACATTATCATTCTTTTTTTGGCGAGTAAAGGAGTTTTCTATTGTTAAATTTGTTATTCATATATCTGGATAACTGATTAGTTAAAATAATATTATCATTAACTATAGTCATCATCCAATTTGGTTTCCCATCAACACAATTTCTATCATATTAAATATTAACTGATTTCATTATTATTTTCCCTATTTACTAAATTTGAAAAGCATATTTTGAGAAAAAATATTCTTAGTGGGAAACAACATTGTCATCAAAAAAATTTATAATATGAAAAAATCATGGAACCATATTTTTAATATATGAATACATATATTTAACAATGATCATTCATGATTATAAACTATTCAAATTTATCAAATGGTTTTTAAATAGTTTGTTATATTCCAATGAATACCACAATGGGAGTGTCAACCTAGTTGTTTATCATAGACTATTTTAACGCACTATGCGATGATTTATTCATACTAAATGATTTATTTTTATTTATTTTAACCCTATATATATCTATTATAAAGAAATATCCACTTTTAAATTCCAAAAATTGATTTATATTCATGTAAATAATATCTTATATAATTCACTGAAATTTTAGTATATTATCCAATACATTGACTTATCTAGAGTTGTACCCTTATAAATATCCCTAGAAATTTACATATACATATCCCTTGAAATCTCATCAATGATATCTCATTATAGTTTCCAAATATAAACTAAATCATACATCTGATAACAACTATATTGACCCTGGATTTGAAAATATAAACATAAAGGTTTTTATATAAATATGAAACACATTACTAAAATAAAAACCTGAGTGTCATACATTGATTCTTGGGACACTATTTTATTATTTACATAAATATCTTCACCATTTCCCATAATTATCTTCCCCTTTCATATTGTACGTAAACATAACCAACATTAAATGTTTATTTATAACATGGAGAATAGACACATAAAAATGGTGATATTAAATGGTTAGTAAAGGGATTCATGGGGGATAACATTACATGATCATATAAAAGAATAATATATAAATAATTTTATGATATCATGAATATAACCTACAATTTCTAAACCATACCTTTTATAAAAAATAAATACGATTTAATGAATGAATAATTATCATTATAATAGGTATGCTTCATAAATGTGTGAAGTAATCATAACTAAGGAAACATAAGGTAATTTTATAATATCATTTCACCAATAAAGGTAAAATAAACCATTTAATTTTTCAAATTTAACAACCTATACCATAAAACGTAATCGATCTGGACACATCACATGTTTCCCATTTTGGATCAAACCCATCTGCTTATATCCCATTATAGATCATGCCCATTGTATTATTTCCCATTATGGATCAATACCACCATATTCAATATTAGTTTTATATAAAGATGTATAATGTCCTACCCCTTAATTTGATTGATATTTAGGTCCTATCCATACTTTTTTTATCCTGAATACATCCCATGGTTACAATGTGACTTACATCCTTGGTTATAACATTACCAAAATACATGGTTATAATGTAACCACCATCACATAATAAAAACCATACACATGTTTCACTCACGATCATAAAAAATTAATCATATGATTATACATAAAAATAAATTTTTATAATAAATATTCCATCATATAATATCCCATTGAGTGGAAATGAATCTTATAATCATCTATATAATTCATCATTACATAAACCATGTAAAAGGAATGATCATGAGAAATGTCTCTATAACATAATAATAAACCATATAGAAAAATAATTATAATGTTTCAATTGGATCATATATCTTATTAATCATAAATTTCATCAATTGATTCCATATTATATGGATAAGGACTTTGAAAGATCACAAGAGACATTATTGAGAAAAATATCATTTCCAACGTAAAAATAAGTTTTTAATACTAAAATAAGAAAAAAATAATCAAATTCAATTTAATTTAAAAAAATATAGATTCTTATAAATGATGAATTAAATAAATTTTCAGTTATGATGGAAAAATTTATTAAATTATTTATAAGTTAAAAAAATAATTCCATTATCATTTTTTGAAAATCATAGAAGGGTGTTCTTTATAAAAATAAATGAACCATACTTTCAATTTTGTAAATAAAATCTAAGTCATGGGAAAATAATTCCTTTAAAAGTATTTTTATAATATTAAATCTTTATTTACAAAATTTCTATAAAACATAGATATAGAAGAAAATGTGTTTTTGAACAAAGAGAGAAAGAAATATTATTTTTATTGAAAACATTATATCATTCTATTTAATAATATAAGAGAGGAAAGTAAAAGAGAAATATTATTGTATATAAATAATAATATTTAGTGAAATTTTATTTTTTTCTAGAGAGTTAAATCATAACTGGTCATCTTCAGAATCACAATCTTAAACAAGCTCAATAAATATTTTGAATACAACTTAAAAACCATTATGAAATTGGTAAAAAGTTGACCCATAATAACAATGAATGAAAAAAGATATAGATCTGTAAAAAACTATAAAATTCCAAAAAATAATCATACAATATGTTCATCTTTTGATTATACTCCTCAAACAAAATTAGTGATTAATGTGGAATGTTCCTTAAAGAGATAAATGTGTGATGAAAATCAGTGATTTTATTTGTAACTTTTGAATCGTAATACGAATGGGAGAAGAAAAATTTTCATTAAATATATTTATAGAAAATTAATTTATGATATAACAGGTTAGTTTCTTATTATATACACCTCCCAAAAAAATGAGTGGTGAATAGGATAGTTATCTCTCAAAAATGTTAGACTAGAAATGCATTACTTAAAGTTTCGACATCCAGTGTACACGTTCAAATATGATTTATATTAAATATAAGTCTATTAAATATATATTAATGAATATTATTAATTTTTATCATGTCATAAATTCTATTATTATGACATTTAATTATCTTTTTACAAAACCTCTTGGGTTAAAATCACAATTCGAGTAATAATTTAATTATTTTTCATGTATGTTTTTTTATTTTAAACCTTTTAAATTTATCATAATTTAATAATATAGAAAATATTGAATAATTTATAAATATCATATATATTATTTATATATTTATAAATTATTTATTATAATAAAATTAATATTGATTTAGAATATCAATAACACTGTTAATGGAGATGGTATGTTGTACAAATGAATGAATGCAATTTCTACATTCTTTAATGATGACACAAATGAAAATTAAATAAAATATTAAATTCATAGAATAATTTTTATGTCATATGTTTCACTTGTATCCATTAAAACAATACTTATATCATTCCATGCAATAAATATTTGGAGAACAAATCATATCACTTTGTGAGGTGTTAGTCCGCAATACACACGGGAGACGTTATTATATTATCATGAAAATGGAATGTAAGGAGTACTATATGAAATTATTAATATATAATTATAATTATTTCATAAATATAATATAAATATGACATTTACCTCATTATATAAATCTATAATATGTGGTTATAGAAAATAAATTGCAATGTCTTGTGAGGCTGTAGTCCATTATATTAATGATCAACAGATTCTTTTTCCAGCTTCTATAATTTGAGAAAGAAGTTGGTAATAAAAATAAAATAATAAAATATAATTATATATTTGAAATTGATTTTATAATTCAATAATTAATTATTACCAATTTAATGAGTTATAGTAATAGAAAATAACTAGTTTAATAATATTTCATCCTCTTAAAAGAACATCTTTTAGATTACACATAAATCCTTCATTGGAGGGATTCATTACCAGATTGAAACCAATATTTTGTAACGGTGAATTATTGAAGATATTTGGGTTGGTATTCAAGGTAATATATTGTTTCATTGTGAGAATAAGGGAGGAGGTAATTTTACTATTTTCATATAGGGTAGAGGACACATATTGATTTTTATGGAAATGATAAATTGTACCTACATTTTGGACAAGATAATAGGATATGATATGGCTAATAATCAACCCTATGAGATTCAAGATATATTAATTTCCATAAATTATATTTATAAAGTATTTATGTCATTTTATCACACATCATTTTAGGTTAATCCCATGTAAATGAGTTTTAACATTAGCTCCAATAAATAATATTAATCATTTTTAATATTCATTTTTATCAATAATTATATTCGAGTAATTATATAATAAAAATTAGTATTATTCAAATTAATCCCCCCAAATTGAGGTATTTATCATGTATTTATTACTTGTATGTGTTTAATGTGCATGTAATTTGTTGGGAAGAGGTTGGGAGAGTTTGGTATGGTTTTGAATAATTTTGGAGGCATTTGTAAGGGTGCCTAGTTTGAGAACAGCTAGGGAAAACTGTGCAGATTCTCCAAGTAACTATACAAGGGGAGAAAGTAGACTTCACATAGCCTACATATGTTTCTCTTAACTATTCTAGGGAACCGTATTGACCCCCCTCTATTGAGTAAGTGTATTTCACATTGTTATATCATTATTTTTTAAATCGTGTGGGCTAACCGTGTGACCCCTTAACAAATAAGATTTTTTAAATATCTTCTCTATTTGGGGTGCCACTTTTCACTCAAATTATTCTCCGACGTGATCCCCATTCATGATTTTGGGATTTCAAATTTTTAATGTTCTCTCCCACTCATTATGGAAGTGATTTGAAAAGGTTTTGAAGGGGTTTGAATGTGATTTTGTTGGGATAAGTCACCTCTTTTGGATTCATTGTAGTTTTATCTAGATCAACTATTACTCCATTCATGGTTTTCTATATAAACATATTTTTCATGTAGATATAGGTTTTTGGTTACCTATGGGGTTTATTTTATTGTTTTTGGATATTAGGGAAGTGGATCTCGAGCGGTATCGGTGGTGCGTTCGCCGGATTGGAGGTGTGATTGCTTGTGGGTCGATTCTGCTTGAACCTTAATGGTAGGTTGCTTCTCTCTCGACTCCACTTGGTTATAACTAGTTATTTCTTATATAATTAATTTTTATTTCTTAAATATTAATTGTGTTTTGGCTTGATAAATTTGATGGATGTTATTTGGTGATGTTTTGGGGATTTATGGGAAAAAGAAGTATTGTGGTGAAATGATATTGTTGTGGATTTTAAAATGGGTTGCTAGGATTGGTTTGTGGAGTGGTTGATGAAAATGGTTTCCCTTAGTGATATTGATTTATTGATATATTGTATTGTATGATAAATTATGTAAAAGGTGATTTCAATAAATGAGTAATTTATTAAACTGGATTGACAGGTGATGGAAGTGATTATTTTCATGTTGTATGGAATTGGTTGGTTATTTACTACTTTATGGATTATTGGAATGTTGTGTTGAATTGGGCGGGAAGTACCACTATAAAATGTGGATAGATAAGATATATAAGGAAAAACATCCAAAGATAAGTGGGCGGAATGTACCAATAGTAGGAAGGGGTGAGTGAGTTGGACAGAAGCTCCATAGTTATGGTTCCTTAGAGTGCATTTCTGTGCAAGAGGGAAATTATTGTGTTAATGTGTAAATGATGAAATGGATTATGGCATGTTTTCTTGGTTTTCCATTGGTTTATTGGTTTGGGAGAGGTGTAATGGTAAGCGTGTGTTTTTTATATATTAACTGTTGAACTTATGACTATTTTATATATAATTATTTATATAAATTTTCTAATGGATTTATCATAGTGGTGTGCATTAGAAAGTAATTTCGGGAAAACCTACTATGTATTAGTACTCACCACTACTTTATAACTTGGGTGCTTTTGTAGATATCATATTCTGGGACACATGTAATGGCAATGAATCTTCTTGCTAGTGGCACGTGGTGATGCATGGGAGAGGTTTTGGTACGTGGATTATGTAGGATGGTGTGGAGACGTGGAGTGTGTTTTGGTCTATTTTGGGGTCTCTTGTTTATTATTTCACATAGTACTCTAATTTTGGGTTGGGTTGTATTAGTTTTGGGCTGTATTGTGGAAATAATTGTTTGAATTTTTGTTATACATGATTTAATATTTTACTGACATGCATCATATAGTCTTTGTGCACGGATGGTTTAGTTGGTTTTTTCTTAAGGGAAAATTGTTCCCCAATTTTATCTCGATGTCCTTGTCATTTATTTCCAGACATTAGCCCCATGGTAATGTCACTTAATTTCAATTATCATTACACCACCATCTCAAGCCGATTGTATAGGGAAGGATGTTACAAGTGGTTTCTATTTGTTCAGACATATCTTTCATGTTAGTGAAGTTGTTCGACACACGGTGTTGATCGTTGTTCTCGGTGTTGACATTCGTTCTTGGCCTATTACTTGAGTCGGGATGGTAGAAAGAAATAGGATTGTCAGAACATGGAATGTATAGTATTAAATTATCTTGGAATCCCTTTTATGGTAAACTTCAAGTACCAGGGAGTTGGGTACAAATGTTTTTGGAGACACATATAGGCATTGGATAATCAATGTCTTTGGTGTAGATAATGAGATGGGTATGAAATTAATGGTTGAAATGACACCCTATTAGGATGCACATTTTATTGGGGTATAATTAATTTTAGTGTGATATTAATGTGTTTATTTTGAAAATTTATATTGGGTTTCAATGCAGATAAATTTGAAACGTGGAAACTGGTGGTAATTTGAAAATGGGCTAACTTTCATAACATGGAAGATTTTTCAATACAGTGAAATATGGGAAATGTGAAATTATGGAAAGCATAGTAGTGATAGTTATAGTTTAATTGAACTAGAATTTTTAATCACGTGTTTCTAAAATAGAACGACTTATTTTTCTTTTTGTATTGATAGAAATGGCACCTGGTTGGCGTTATTGATACCAACTGGAGGATGCTGCTAAAATGTGGTTTCCCCTGAGCCCCTACAGAACTAGCTGCTAGTGTAGAGTTTAGTGAAATCATTCCTAACAGTAGGAAGTGTGAATAAAGCTGATTAAATATGGAATGTGGGTCATGCAGTTCAGTTTAAAAAGTAGAATCCACCGATCATTAGGGGTGATTCAGAGAATTAGTGGGCAAAAACATGGTTGAATAGAAGGGACAAGATATTCGAAATCATGGTTACTCTTGTAGAGTTTAAAGAGATGCTGTCTATGTATATTATGTATTTTCATTCTACTTGGTGGTGGGATTTGGTGGTCAATGATGGAACAGTCCATGGTAAGACAGGGGGGATTTGAGGAACTATTTATTAAACAATTACTCCCTCATACATTCAATATTTAGCGCACATTGTATTTCTTCCATTTGAAATAATAGAACCTTCTAGTAATAGAGTATGAAGCTATGTTTATGATCTTTGTGATGTTTTCACCTTATGTGGCGGGTAGTGCATCAGTGAATGCCTGTATCTTCGATCTTGGTTTGAGGTAGGACATTAGGACTAAGACAGCATTGTTGTGTATAGATGATTATATGGAGATGGTGAATAGAGCCACAGTTTCTGAATTTGATGCCAAAATTTCGGATAAATAAGAACAAGAGGGAAGTCTCTATGGAATCCTCCCAAATTCCTATAGCAGAGCCCCATGGCCGCACACCCATCAAGTAGCATGGTGGGAGGACGCTCCATGAATGAATTTTATGTTTTCAATCCCACCACAGAGTAAGGAGGTGCGACGCTCCTCAAAAAAAAATTGATTTTCACGAGCCCTCCATGGAGCAAGGAGTTCGGATGCTCTATGAACTAATTTGACATTAATGAGCCCACCACAAAGCAAGGATGTGGGATTCCCCGCGAACCCGTTTGATGTTTGGGAACACGCCACAGAACAACCTCTGTCTTCACGTTGAGTGAGCTCGGCTTCGTGGCACATTTTGCATATAAATACGGGGCTCCCCTAGATCCCAAAGGATAGATCACCTAACTATTCTCCTTCTGAGCTCTAAAATCGTGAAGCACTTCTTACTCTGTGAACTATGAGTTTTTCAAGGTACTTTTGCATTGCCATGTGTTTCCCCCTTTGTTTTAATTCAACCCCTCTTCCAAGAGGGATGCCTTTCGCGAAACCCATAGTCCTTCAAGAAGAAAGGGGATCCCCCTGGGGACTTAGGTCATCACGAAGAGTTTAAGCTTCATGAAACACCATCCATACACACATTACCCACATGATAAGGTAGGGTCACAATTCATTGCGAAGAAAATTTTTTTCACAACACCTTACTTCGCGAGGAACCCTTTCTTTGTGAGGCATTGCTTTGTGAATGCCTTTTCACTTCACAAATCTGTTACCATATGTACATATGATATATGCCTAGCCTAGGATACATCACATCATGATGAACAACCCTTCATGAAGCCCATTTACTTCATAGAGCACCAGAAGATCACAAATCTCCTACCTATGAACCCATTTTCTCTATAAATCCTTTTTCAGTCTGGCCCTCCAGGTTTGGAAGAAGCAATTTCAAAGTCCCTCGGATTATACTTCCCATTTCGTTGCTTCACCTCATGCTCCTTCGAATAGGAATGCTAAAAACTACTGCTTCATTTCATAACCATGCTAACTTGGACCCCACAATGGTTCTCTCCATAACTCTCTCGAACTACGTCATTACCAATGCCTTCCTTCTCTAATGGGTGGGAAGTTATCGGTTATATATGTCCAAGGGGTGTGGAAGTGATCCCACCTCGTCCAAGCTATACGACGTTAAACATCCAAGCACCATCATCCTCAGTACATGATGTTAAACTGTTACCATGACCCATGTGTTTTACATAGGTTTCCCCCACCATGGAAATTCTACACGCCCTCTGGTCTCCACAGAAGTGAGATCGTTCCTCACATGGAATGTGATCCTCATTATTGGAGTGGTATCTGCCCGCAAGGAAAGGGAAACCACCAGAGTGTAAGCCCCTATCTTTTTTACATGAGGTAGCACCCCTGTAACATCCCAAGTAAGTAATTAATAATAGATATTCTTATCTATGTCTATTCATGGAATATATAGTGTTTTAGAGGCTTAAAATGAGAATAAATCCAATCTTAACCATGGAATACACTAATATTTTTCAAAGATTGTTTTACTGCCTTTTGATGGAAAAACATTTTTAAATAAAACTTTTCACACTTTTATAAGCTCAAATTTTCAAAATAATCATATTCTTTATGATTTGGACATTGAAATTTACATTGGATAATTTTTTGGTAATTTTTTGACAATGTTCATTTTTTAATGAATAGTGAAAAATACTGCATTTTACATCAAAACATCATTTTCGACTAATTTAATTTTATGGTTAGATGATCTGTTTAATTGATTTTAAAGTGTCAATAGAATATATTTTTACCATGTAATCCAATGGTGGACATTTTGATTAATTTTACTTTGAAATTGGGCATAAAAAAGTGCCAAACTTTTCATTCATATTATTTCTCAAAAACACGCTATTTGTTTTAACAACGTGAATTATTTTTAAATTAATTATTTCAATTTCTTTTTTTGGAATTTAGTAAAATGAATTACATATTTGGAATCAGAAGGTCCAAATTATGTAATCAAGAATCTTTTATTTTTGGACATTATGAATAGTAATGACGATAATTATCATTAATTATCTTGATTAATTAGTAATCGGGTAGTTAAGGATAATAAAATAATTTCATAATAATAAAAAATGACCATAACATATGTCCTAATGCTACTGTTTGTGTCATGTCCGACCATGGTATTCGTTTTGTGAACTTGGGGACCCCAAGGAATCACATTTGTGTGATAATGACTTTTTATCTTTTTATTTTTCAAGAAAGTTAAATAGAACAAAGAATGTATCACCTGTGTAAAATATTTTTAATTTTGTCTACATAAATGATATATTGGAATATAAATAGTAATTGGAAATATAAAAATATTTCCTAAATCATAGTAGTTTTTTTTATAATTTTTAGACGTTAAATAAATTAAATTATTTATGACATCATGACGATGCAGCAATTACCTCATTAATTAACGATTTAAATAAAATGAAAAGATAATGTAAATTCTAAGACTAACAGTTGTAAAAGACCTATTGGATGAGTATATTTCTAACCCTTATCACATTATCCTCGAAACATATCAATCTGGGACCATTAAAATCCAAAACTCATTTGAAAATAATGTAACATTTTATACCTTCCCAAGAGTGCCCCTCCTCTCCTCTTATAAAAGGCCCCCACCTCTATCTCCTTACCCACACCTCTAAAGCCTTTGGATTGGAAAATCTCTGCTCATTGTTTCTCTAAACATCCCTCTCCTCATCCTAGAATCCTTACCTTAGGTAGGAAGCTCTTCAAGAAACACTTTTGTTCAAGCCAAAGGGAGTTACCCGATTCAAAGGTAAAGTCTTCTCTAATGCTATTTTGTTTTATTTTGCTTCTCCAACCCACTAAACTCTTTTTATTCACTTATTTTGTAACACAAATAGTATCTTACATATACTAGGATATTGGTATAAAAAAGGATTCGATCTAAACTCACACACACCTACATCTAATGGTTAATGAGCATACTGTTTCCGTGGATGCCGAATTTCTGTCTCACGAAACGATGATTGTTCAATATTCTTCTAACACCTTAAAATGTGTCAATTAAGATGTCACTCTATTTATATATGATATATAATATGTTTATGTTTTCCTTAAGCTTATGTATTTTTCATTTATTTTATATCTTTATGGTTTCCATTATGGGTAAACGTGATATCTTCATTTTAGGAAGTGCAGACTACCACCGCCTCAAAGTGATTTGATTCGATAATGCCATTTGTGGGACATATAATGGATAGATTTAATGATATTATATATGATAGAATACTGGAATTATAATATATCCTTATCTCATTATGATTTCATTCAATTAAATACGTAATAGAAATGAAAGTAGCGTTCATGCGTACGTACGGCTTACCGTCTCCATGAACGGTGCATTTCATTTTTACCTCTAAATGTTATGTATTATTATAAATGCATGAATATACTTGATATATATTATATATATGATATCTACATGATGAATATAATTCTGGATATAATTGATATTTTACCACATGAACAACTTGTAATTATTAAGAGTTTATTTTTGACACAAGTACCAATGATCAAAAAACAATCATTATAAACTTAAATAATTACATAGTGATCATGACATGGTAATAAGTGATAAAAAATGAATAATTAACTTGAAAAAGTTCTCAAGAAAGTAGAAATTAACTCATGTTTATTATTCAGGAGGTTAAAGAACGATCAAGTCAAGTCGGACCCGAGGTAAGGGACTTCATCTCAATCTCCTTTCATTGAGGCATATTTTGTTTTATACACAACATTGTTTTATACAGTGTATAAACCACATTGACTTTTACGTTTATTCAAATGGAATATTTTTATATGAATCATTTACTAAATGAAAAAAGGGAATGTTTTTTTGTCGTACGTATGCGGCGATAATGACTTCTCCGCCACCATGACCATTATTTGAGTTTCGGCTTCCTCTATAAGCCATAAATTTTTTTGAATGACAAATAAATACCATGTTTTACTTTTCTATTATTTTTGTATTGAAAATGGTTTTCATAATTTTTTTATATCAATGTGTTTTATTTATATCTTGTGATTGAAAAGTGGAAATTTTATGTTTCCTTTATGCATGTTTTATGTGAAACCATTACGTTATGGTTCTTGGGAATTGTTATGAAGACGGGTGGTTTCATGATAAACTAAGGGCGGGTGAGCCAGATATAGCTCTCCAATGCATTGGGTAACTTGAAGGAGTTAATTGTTAAGATTTTTCCGAAGATATTTAGGGAATATAGTGTGATGGGTATTCCAAATGTAACCATGAGGGTTACTCCCTATGTAAGAATGTTATGAATGCCTCAAGTTACCTTTATGTCTTATGATTTCTATAATTTATTCATGATTTGATGAGTTATGTTAAAGTTATTCTGTTTTATGAGTAATGTATGATTCCATACATGGACTAATGTTTTCATTTCGTACTTTTAGATACCTTAGTGAGTTTTTTATGCTCATCCCATGTTTTTGAAATGTTTTTCACAGGTCAAGGAAAAGGTACATGATGCGATGATAGTGTCAATGATGTTTCAAGAAAGAATACATGTTTTATTTTAAATATGTTTCCATTGATGTAAAAAATGAGTACTATCTTTTATGTAACCACTTTGTTTAAATGTGGAATGTAATTCATGTTTTATGACCTAATTCTCTAAAACGCTAAACCTGAAAAGATCTTCAACGTGTATTCTTGAAGTAACTCAAGATTAAGTAATGTTTATGTCTGAGGGCCTTATAGTTGGTATCAGAGGCCGGCTTAGATAAATTTAGTAGTTAAAATTCTATTAAATGATTATCCAAAAATATTTTTTTCCCATAGAGGAAACAGGGAAGTAGTGCTAGGAAGGCATACAGAAGGAAATGACCTTCCGAATCAGCATCTTGAGATGGTCAGAATTGGAACTGAATAGTTTGTTGCAGTAATGGTGCAGTTGTAAGAACCCAGTTTTTGCTACGAAAGACTTTGGAATATTTTTGATGATATTCCAGAGCAGTGCCTTCAGACGGCGTGTGATTCTGAGCCCTAGAGTGGCAGGAATTAAATTTTCAGTTCGTTCACACTGGAAATGGAAAATAAATTAGATAACTCCTAAACGGAGCTTCAGATCAGAGATCCGAGTATACAGATGGGTGCGGAATGGGGTTTTTACCCTAGGAACGACATAAAACTTGTCGGCACGAGACGTTTGGACCCCTCGGCCGCTTCTGGAATGTTCAACGGATAAATTAATTAATTAAGTTATTCTTTTATTGGAGAAACGATAGTATCTATTAAACGATGGCTCGGATTGGAAAACCGAGAGAATCGTTGAGTTCGGAGGGTGCCGTTTACCCTAGGAGAGGTATAAGTTTCGCGGGCGCGGGCCGTTTGTGAAAAATGGTCCCAGGGGCGTTTTCGTAATTTGACGGCCTTGAGCGCTAAGTTTAGTAACTTTTGAACGGGGTCTCGTAATAAAATTCCGAGACCGCCGTTGCGCTCAGAGCGTGGTTTTTAGCCTAGGGGAGGATATATCCCGACCCCATTGGGAGTTCGGGATTGGGGCTATTGGGCGGGCGTCTAAGTGATTTGTACTTAAACACCCTCACCTCCCTTCTTCTTCTTCTTCCTCAAACCCTCCTCCCCCTCCTTCACCTCCGGCGAAGCGAGCTCCGGCGAGGCGAGCTCCAGTGAGGCGACTCCAGCAAGGTGCGGTGGTGTCGGCGGGTTGACGGTGAAGCGACGGGCATCGCCCAAGAGGTAGGCGGTGTTTGTTTGCGTTTTAAATTTCGAACCCCTATTTGAATTCAAATTTTAATGTCTAATTGCTTCCCGATATTCGAGCGAAGCCCGTAGTTGCGTAGGATTCGATCTGAGGTTTCCGTCCCACTTTTCAGATCAAAATTCCGAGACCTGAGGTGTTGGTAGGGATCCGACGAAGTTTTGGAGGCTTTTGGTGTTTTCCGGCGAGAACCAGCGGCGGCTTCCCAGTGGCGGTCCGGCGGTCTTCCAGGTGGCGGCGGGTTCATCTGGGCGTCGGCGCAGGTGGCCGAGCGAGGCGGCTGGCGGCCCGCGGTGTCACGGTGGAGCGGGGAGCCGGCGAGAGGGCGCCAGCTGGGGGCGCCGACCAAGGGACGTCCGTGGTCCGACTCGCGACCCCGCTGGGGAGATCGAGACCCGCCAAAGGCGGGTCTCCGCGTGGACTCGACCGGCCGTGTCGGCCAGTCGGTGGAGGCGCCCGCGCGGCGCGCGGGTGAGGCAAGCAGTGGTCCGCGGGGCGGCGGCCCGCGGGGTCGGCTGGGCCGGACCCAGGCGGCGGGGCTGCGGTCCCAGCGGGCCGGCCGAAGCGGGCCGGCCCGAGCAGGGCTGACCGGCCAGTCCGGCCCGAAGGGTTCTCCCCTAATACCTTCGGACGCCCGTATCATTAGCTACGAGCGTCCGTTTTGCACGGCATCAGCGGCATCGCGGACCTCGCATCGAGTGGAACGCTTTGAGATGGTTTTGGGAATTCTTAATTCCAAAAACGAGGGGCCACGGATGCACGACGCGTCTTTATGTGGTTTATCGTTTTCCGGGGGAACTTGTCTTGGATGGCGCGGGCGCGTCCGACGTCCGATTTAAGCACCGTCAGTAGCGTTGGAACCCTGGAGTCAAGGTGGAGGTTTCAAGGGTTGTTCCGGGCGTTGAAGCCAGAGTTGAGGCATGGGCCCCATGGCCCGTCTTTTGAGCTGCGTGCAGCTTTTAGTGACTTTTTCCTCGGACGTCCGTTCGGGGCGTGCGAGCAGTCGATGTTGGGTGTTTTTCCGAGGGCATCGCGTTGGCGCAGTCTGCCCGCTGTAATTCGGCATGATGGTGCGGGGCCCACGAGGGCTGTTTGGGCGTCGACGATGATTTTCCATCTTTATCACCGGGAGACCATTTTGGGCAAGTGATTAGTCCATCTTGTGTACTTTTTCGAGAGGATCACAACGGTGCGATCCGTTCATTGAGTTTCGGGACCGGGATGCGGGTCCCATGTGGCGCTGCTCATGTGCGGTGTGCCGGAAGTCATCTTTTTCTCTGGGTACCCGTTCCACGCAAGTAAGCAGTCGATTTGACGTGCTTTTCCGAGAGCTTTGCGATGGCGCAGTCCGCCCGACCTTTTTCGGGGACGAGGTGTGGGACCCACCCGACCTGGCTACGGTGAATAGTACCTTTTTCACCGGGGGATCATTTTGGGCGATTTATTACTCAATCCCGTGTGTTTTTTTGAGGGGATCGCAGTGGCCTGATCTGTTGGTTCATTTATGGGATCGTGGGGTGGGCCCTGCACGGGTATGGTCACTGTGAATAGTACCTTTTTCACCTGTTGATCGTTTCGGGCGAGTGAGTGGTCTAAATCGCGTGTTTTTGTGCAAGGATTACAACGGTGAGATCCGTTTGGTTGTGCGGAGCCTCTTGCGCGATCTTGTTAAATGTGGAAGCATGAAAGGTGCTCCAGTGGCGGTTCGTCCTACCATGGTTGCAGCAGACCCTTGGCATGTGATCGCGCACTCTTTGGAGAGTGATATAAATGGTTGAAGAGATGTGGTCAGTCGTGCCTGGGCCTTTGAGTTGGAGATGTTACGTTACGCCTTCGCGTTGACGTTGGGTTCCGTGTGCATGATAGCCTTTGGGCTGGAACGAGGTATACTCCAGGAGTAGACGGGAACACATGGAGGTACATGTTGTTTGTACTTGAGGATGTTGGTGCGCTCAGTTGGGGTTGACTTGGGGACACATGTCGTGTGGGCCCCATGTGCGTGCCATATTCGGGTTGATGTACTTTAATCTCTCGCGACATAGAGTTTCCCTATATGTGTTTGTTGACTAGTAGGGTGGAGTTTTTCCGCTGGCTTTGTGCTCCTTGGTTGCCCAGCAGGGATGAGTGGTCTCCCCCTCGTTTCGCTTTCGATGGATTGGCCGTTAGCGGCGCTAGTGGCACCCCGTGATGGAACAGGCACTGAAACTCTTTTGGGAGGGTTTTTCTGGAGTTGGGTGGTTGCGCGATACCCATTCCATGTCCGGTTGGCCACTGGTGTACCCTCCAGTAGAGATGGCCAGAGCAGTTATGAGTTTTACCCTCCAGCGAGGCTGGGCAGTGGGTTACTCATCGACTTCTTCGGTTTTACCCTCAAACGGGGCTGGGCAGTGGGTTACTCATCAGCTTCGTAGGGTCTACCCTCCAGTAGAGACTGGGCAGTGGGTCACCCGACGACCTCTTAGGGTCTACCCTCCAGCAAGGCTAGGCAGTGGGTTGCCTGTCGACTTATTCCTGGTCTACCCTCCAGCGGGGCTGGGCAGTGGGTCGCCTGATGATGTATTAAGGTATACCCTCCAGTGAGGCTGGGCAGTGGGTCGCCTGATGATGTATTAAGGTGTACCCTCCAGCGGGGCTGGGCAGTGGGTCGCCTGATGATGTATTAAGGTCTACCCTCCAGCAGGGCTGCGCTGTGGGTCGCATGATGATGTATTAAGGTCTACCCTCCAGCAGGGCTAGGCTGTGGGTCGCCGGATGATGTCTTGTGGTTTACCCTCCAGCGGGGATGGGCAGTGGGTCGCCTGATGATGTATTAAGGTCTACCCTCCAGCAGGGTTGGGCAGTGGGTCGCCGGATGATTTCTTATGATTTACCCTCCAGTAGGGCTGCGCAGTGGGTCACCTGATATTTGGTTATGAATTACCCTCAAGCGGGGCTGGACAGTGGGACACCTATTAGCATTCTAGACTCAGTCCTCTCGACTAGGCTAGTCAGTGGCTTACATCCGTGATTACCAGAGCGGGACCCTTGGTTGTACGAGTCAGTGATGGAACGACTTTGGCTTTGAGGAGACCTCTCGACTGCTGGGCAGTGACGAGGTGTGGTTTGACTTTCCCTCGGAATCTCAAGTACGAGGGGCACATTCCCCACCGAGACGTGTTCTTGCGATGCGATCTAAAACCGTGCGGGTGAGTCAATGCCACCCAAAGCGGATAGTATCAAGGTGCGGTGACTGAGCCCCTTGGCTTGTGGTTCAGGGCAGACGGGCGGGTTGCTGGGCGACGATGATGGGTTATGTCTGGGACTGTTGGATACTTTTTTTCTTGGTCTGAGCTACGGGACGGAGATCCACTTACGAGCTTGTTTGGGCTTCTTGGTAGAGCATATATATGTATATACCTCGTATGAGTACCCACTCCTTGGGTTTTGTCTTCTCTCCTTCCAGGAGAGGTGAAGACGCACGGGGTATGCCACGTGCTTTCCATGTCTAGCTTTTCATGGTTGGACGAGTCTACTATCCTGCTATAGGTAGCGAAGACTCGATGGGAAGTTCGTCTTCTCACCGTTTCTAGCTCCTTGTGTCTGGACGAGTCTATCTTCTTTCTCTTGTTGGGTTGATCTAGACTCTTTACTGCACTCCTTGTTGTACTCCTGTACTTTTCCCATTCTCTCTACCACTCACCCTTCGGTACCTCCTTTGGTTCCTCCCTCGAGCCTTTGGGGTATCCTACTGAGTATTTATATACTCACCCCTGCTTGGGCTTTGCCCACACTTGGTGTGCCCTTGCAGACGACAGACAGGTGGAGCGTGTCTTCAGTGGAGCGTAGGAGCATGGGAGCTTGGACCGCGTGCGGTGGTCGTGGCCGGGTTCCAGGTGGCAAACCCGTCAATTGTTTCTTTTCATTTACATGTTGTTGAGTTGTGGAACTTTTTGGTTGGGTGTGTGTTTTTCCCTTTTTTCCTTTCAGCTTTGTACTTTATACTTGTAGAGGTCGATGCACTTTGTGGTTTATATATAGCAGTTGTTCTTTTTACTCTGCTTGTTCTTTCTTTACTCTGCACTTTTTCATTAAGTTTGCTGCGTCTGTGTGTACAGGTGCTTAGGCAAAGGCCTCCCCGAGTTTTTGTGCCTTCGGCACTGGTCGCCAGCCCCTGGCCTATAGAGGCGGTCTTGGGATAGTTGCGGCTCGAGCCCGGGTAGGGTCGGGTCGTGACAGCAGTTGACTCAAGTGATAAATGGTGGTGGTATCCATGCATGAGATCAGCCAGATCATCTTCAGAGTAACATGTTAGTGGTGGAACATTTCATTATGCAACATTCCCTATCATTCAGAGGATCATCTGACCCTATTATAGCTGAAGTATGGATTAAAGCACTGGAGAGGATTTTCGATGTCATAGGGTGTTCAGACAATCAAAATGTTAGTCTTGTTATTTACTGTTTGGAGGGTGAGGCAAATTAGTGGTGGTCAATGGTTAAAAATATCAGGGACGCTGATGAGATTGATGCTCTCGACTAGGATGAATTCAAAGGTATGATTATTGAGAAGTATTTTCCTAAGGTTGTTTGACTTAGGATGGAAAAACAATTCCTGGAATTGAGGCAAGGGGAAGACTTAGTGGATGCCTATGAAGAAAGGATCACTCGATTGGCAAGGTATGCTCCAAATTTTATCTGAGACCTTGATAGTAAAATCAATCGTTTTTACTCAGGATTAAAGCCAAAATATCAAAGGGATGTAGCTTCTCATGAGTTCAATGGTTATGAAAAGCTTGTTTGATGTTCTTAGAAGGTGGAAATTGAGTTTTCCGATGATCAAGTGTTCTATAACAACCAACAGAAGAAGAGACCGAGGTGGCAGGAGAAAGGAAAGAATTCTTCAAAAAGGTCTGACGGTAAGAAATATATGTTTCCAGTTTGTGATAAATGTGGTAAAAGGCATGTTAGGGAATGTCTTCTGAATTTTATAATGTGCTACCAATGTGGTAAGATGGGACATAAGGCACGTGATTGCACTGAAAAAGATCAGGGTGATGGTAAGACCAAATTTGATTTACAATTAGTGAAATGTTTTATGTAAAATAAGATGGGTCACTATTAAAATGAGTGTCCGAAAAATAGCTCGAGTAATGGGAAGTAGAAAGAATACAATAAGAAAGGGGTGGTGAAATCCTTTGCAACTACTTTAGCAGATGTTTGGCCATCAAATGAAGTTGTATCAGGTACTTTTTTTGTTTTTTCAAATTATGCCAGTGTGTTGTTTGATTCAGGGTCTACACATTCTTTCATCTTTGAAAACATTTCTGGTAAAATGGGAATACCATCTCATGAAATGACTCCTGAACTTGTGGTAAAAACACCTAGGGGAAATGTTGAGGCAAAAAGAATTTATAAGAATCTTCATATCCTTATCCATGAAAAGAACCTACTTGCAAAACTTATTTTTTTACATCTAGTAGAGTTTGATGCTATACTGGGCATGGATTGGCCCTCTATTTACCATGATAAGATTGACTGTAGAGCTAAAGAAGTTTCTTTTTAGAAAGACTTTAAGTTTTGTGTACAATAATGAACCCTTATTGTTGATAACATATCAAGAGGCCAAGAAACTTGTAAAAGATGGAAATGAATGTTACCTTGAACATATCGTTGAAAACAAGGGAAATTTTCATATTAATGATGTGCCGGTTGTAAATGAGTATCATGATGTTTTTCTTAATGAGTTTCCAGGAATAATACTAGATCAAGAAGTTGAGTTTACTGTTGACTTAGTTCTTGATGCTCAGCCAATTTCAAAACCCCCTTATCAAATGGCTCAAACTGAACTTTTAGAGTTGAAGGAGCAATTGCATGATTTATTAGAGAAAGGTTTCATTTAACCAAGCACATCACCATGGGGTTCTCTTGTTTTATTTGTTAAAAAGAAATATGGTTCAATGAATATTTGCATTAATTATAGATCCTTGAATAACCTCACTGTTAAGAACAAATATCCTTTGCCTCATATCGATGATTTGTTTTATCAGCTCTTGGGAGCTCAGTTTTTTTCAAATATTGACCTGAGATCGGGGTACCATTAGTTGAAGGTAAAAGAAGCAGATATTCCTAAGACCGTATTTCGAACAAGATATGGCCATTATGAATTTTTAGTAATGCCTTTTGGGATAACCAATGCACATGTTGTATTCATGAACTTTATGAATAGAATTTTTCATGAGTTCTTGGATAAGTTTTTGGTTGTTTTCATTGATGATATTTCAGTGTTTTCTAAAATTAAAGAGGAGAATGAATGAAATTTAAGGGTTATTTTGAAAACCTTAAAATAAAATAAATTTTATGGGAAATTAAACATGTTTTAGTTTTGGTTGTAACAAATTTATTTCCATGGTCACATTATTTCTAAAGATGGGATAACTGTTGATCATGCAAAAACAAAAGTTGTTGAAGAATGACCAAGACCCAAAAATGTAACTGAGATTCGTAGCTTCCTTGGTTTTGCAGGCTATTACAGAAGGTTTATTAGAAATTTTTCACGGATATCTAGTCAAATGAATAAGATAACTCGGAAGGGTGTTAAATATATCTGGAAAAAAGAATGTGATGATTGTTTTCAGGAATTGAAAAGAATATTAGTGAATGCTCCAGTTTTGGCACTACCTTCCAGGAATGGTGAGTTTGTTATCTATAATGATGCTTTATTGAAAGGACATGGTTGCGTCGTAATGCATAATGATCAGGTAATTGCTTATGCTTCACGACAGTTGAAAACACATGAGGTAAATTACCCTACATATGATTTAGAATTAGCTGTTGTTGTTATCGCTTTAAAAATTTGGAGGCATCATTTGTATGGAGTAAAGTGTGAAATATATACCGATCACAAATGTTTAAAGTATATATTCACTCAGAAAGAATTGAACATGAGACTGAGGAGATGGGTAGAATTAATCAAGGATTATGATTGTACAATTCATTACCATCTGGGAAAATAAAATAAAGTGGATGATTCTTTGAGTCGAGAAATTATTTCTTTATTAACAATGTTGCGTTTGGAACGTGATACTTTGGTTATGGATTTGATAAACATTGGCATAGAAGTTGTTGTTATAGTATTTCCTTCTATTTTGTTTCAGGTATCAGTGAAATCTTCTCTATCATACAGAATTAAGCAAGCACAGAAGCAAGACAACGAGATGCAGAAAAATGTAGAGCTGGTTCAGAAGGGTAAGCTTCCTAAATTCAACATTGACAATGATTGTGTTTTGAGATTTGGTAAGAGATTGTGTGTGCCTTGTGATTCACAGTTTAAGAGAGAGTTGTTATGTGAATCTCATAGTTCTCTGTTTTCAGTTCATCCAGGCAGTACTATGATGTATAGAGATCTTCGGGAGTATTTCTGGTGGGACGGAATGAAAAGGGATATTGCTGATTTTACTGTGAAGTGTTTTACTTGTCAACAGGTTAAGGCAGAGTGGTAGTTACCGAAAGGGATGTTTCAGCCTTTACCAGTACCAGAGTGGAAATGGGAGAATATATCCATGGACTTCGTTGTGGGATTGTCGAAGACACCTCAAGGTAATAATGCAATCTGGGTTATTGTTGATCGGTTGACAAAATCTGCTCATTTACTTACTATACGAGATACTTTTTCCGTATATAAACATTCCAATTTGTATCTTAAAGAGATAGTCAGGTTACATGGAGTTCCTATCTCCATTTTATCTGATCGTGATCCTAGGATTACTTCTAACTTTTGGAAAGGCCTTTAGAAGTCGTTGGGTACTGAATTAAATTTTAGTACTGATTTTCATCCTCAATCAGATGGGCAGTCAGAACGAACAATTCAAACTTTGGGGGATATGATATGTGCTTGTTAGATGGATTATCATGGATTTTGGGACCAACATCTTTCTTTGGTTGAGTTTTCTTATAATAATAGTTTTCATTCCAGTATTTAGATGGAACCATTTGAGGCATTATATGGGAAGCGGTGTCAAACTCCTGATTTCTAGGATGAAGTGGGTGAAAGGAATTTGATGGGACTGGAATTGGTAGAAGAGTTGGTAGAAAAATTTCAGCTGATACAAAAACACATGAGAACAGCTCATAGCAGGAAAAAGAGTTATGCGGACAATAGGAGGAAGGATCTCTCTTTTGAGGTACGTGATCATGTTTTTCTCAAAGTTTCACCATGAAAAATTGTGATGTGATTTGGTTAGAAAGGAATGTTGGGTCTAAGGTTCATTGGACCATATGAAATTATGGAAAGATTTGGATCAGTTGCATTCCGAGTGGCTTTACCTCCGAGTTTATCTCAGGTAAACAATTTTTTTCATGTTTCAATGTTAAGGAAGTACATGCCAGATCCATCTCCGGTTTTGAGTCCAGAGGTAGTTCAGCTGGAAGAGAATCTATCTTATGAGGAACAACCAGTCCAGATTCATTACCATAGGGAGCAAGTGTTGTGGAATAAGGTGATTCATCAAGTAAATGTGGTGTGAAAAACCATATGAGTGAAGAGGCAACTTGTGAATCTAAAAAATCAATGAGGGATAAATTCCACCACTTATTCGATAAGTAAATAAATTGCGTGGAAAAAAATTTCTAAAGGGGGGAAGGATGTAACATCCCAAAAAAGTAATTAATAATATATATTCTTATCTATGTCTATTCATAAATTATATAGTGTTTTAGAGGCTTAAAATGCAAATATATCCAATCGTAAACATGGAATACACTAATATTTTTATAAGATTATTTTACTACCTTTTGATGGAAAACCATTTTTAATTCATACTTTTGACAATTTTATTATCTCTATTTGTCAAAATAAACTTATTCTTTATTATTGGAACATTGAAATATACATTGGATAATTTTTTTGTTAATTTTATGACAATGTTCATTTTTTAATAAATAGTGAAAAATACTGCATTTTACATCAAAACTGCATTTTCATCTAATTTAATTACATGTTTAGATTATATTTTTAATTTGTTTTAAAGTTTAAATATAATATATTTTTACCATGTAATCCCATGGTGGCCATTGTGATTAATTTCACTTTGGAATTGGGAATAAACAAGTGTCAAACTTTTCATTGATATTATTTCTAAAAAACCCGCTATTTGTTTTGACAACAGGAATTATTTTTAAAATAATTATTTCAATTTCTATGCTCGGAATTAGATAAAATGGATTACATATTTGGAATTATAAGGTCCAAATTATGTAATCAAGACTCTTTTGTTTTTTTGAAATTATGAATTGTAACGACGGTAATTATCTTTAATTATCATGATTGATTAGTAATGGGGTAGTTAAGGATAATAAAATAATATCAAAATAAAAAAAATGGCCACAACATGTGACCTAATGCTACAATTTGTGTCATGGCCTACCATGGTATGCCTTGTTCCAATCTTGGGCACCCCATGGAATCACATTTGTGTGATAATGACTTTTTATCTTTTTGTTTTTAAAGAAAGTTAAATATAACAAAGAATGTATCACCTGAGTAAAACATTTTTATCTTTGTCTACATATGTTATCAATTGGACTATAAATATTCATTGGAAATATAAAAATATTTCCTAAATCATAGTATTTATTATAATTTTTAGACATTAAATAAATTAAATTATTTATTACATCATGATGATGCATCGATTACCTCATTAATGAATGATTTAAATAAAATGAAAAGATAATTTAAAATATAAGACTTAAACATGTCAAAGACCTATTGGATGAGTATATTTCGAACCCTTATCCCCTTATCCTCGAAACACATCAACATGGGACCCTTAAAATCCTAAATGCATTTGAAAATAAAGTAACATTTTATACCTTTCCAAGAGTGCCCCTCCTCTCCTCTTATAAAAGGCCCCCACCTCTACCTACTTACCCAAACCTCTCAAGCATTTGGATTGGAAAATCTCTTCTCAATTTTTCTCTCCACATCACTCTCCTCATCCTATAAGTCTTACCTTAGGTAGGAATCTCTTTAAGAAACCCTTTTGGTTCAAACCAAAGGGAGTTACCCGATTCAAAGGTAAAGTCTTCTCTAATTCTCTTTTGTTTTATTTTGCTTCCCCAATCCCCTAATCTCTTTTTATTCATTTCTTTTGTAACAACACCAATATCTTCCATATACTTGGATGTTGTTATAAGAAGGATTCCAGCTACACTTACACACACCTACATCTAATGGTTAATTTGTAACATCCCAGGTAAATAAAGAATAAAGAATTTTCATATTTATTAATATTTACGAATTAAATATTAAGTTTTATTTTAAAGGGGTTTCTATGTTCGATAGCGTACCCGATACGCAACGATGAGTTTCTTTGAAACTTACGTAGCACACTAGTAATAAAATAATATTATTTTAAATGTTAGTTAACAAGTAGTCGTTGTACTGGCGGGAATGGATAGAACTAACTAAAATATGATTACATATGTTTTTAAATGTTTATACATTTACCCAATAAAAGATAAAGGCTTAAAATACGGAAAGAGTTCAATTTTAGGGCATATATACTCTAATTCTCACTAAAGGATCACTTATCACCTTTTAATGGTGAACCGTCATTAAATATAGTTTTGATCACTCTTATACTTTATTTTGGACCAAATATAACTCTTCTCTAGAATCGGGACATCAAAATTTACTTTGTGTAAATTTTTGGTACCTTTCTGATAAAGTTCATTTTTTTATGAATAGTGTAAAATGTTGTATTTTAATTCAAAACCTCTTTTTAATCTAATTTATTTATTTTATTAGATTATTATTTTAATTGGTTTTAAAGTGATATTAGAAAATATTTTTACCAGTTAATCCAATGGTGGTCATTGGAATCAATGTCAATTTTAAATTGGACTTAAACTGGTGTCAATCTTTTGATACTTATTGTTTCACAAAAACACGCTATTTGTCATGACAGCCGAAATTAATTATTAAATTAATTAATTTGACTTATATGTTTTGAATTTTGTAAAATGGACTTCATTTTTGAATTCGGAATATCAAATATAGCTTAGGGTGAATTTTTGGTAATTTTCTGAAAAACTTCAATTTTTGATGAATAGTGAAACCACTAAGTGGTAATCAAGCAAACTGATTTTTCAGTTAAATGAAAGTTTACCACTAATGTGTATTGAATTTTGAAAATCCGACATACATGGTTGTCATTAAGAAGTAAAATGTGGTTCAATGTGATTAAAATAATTTTTTGGTGAATAGTAACTTTTTTTCATTAATCGCGATTAGAGGTAATTAGTGTAATTTAAGGTAAAAATGATATTATAAGAATGTGAAAACACCATGACACTTGTCCAACACTTATTTTTTGTGTCATGGCCGACCAAGACAAGCCATGGGCCAACTTGGGGACCCCATGGATCCACTTTGGTTGGGAAATGACATAAATAACTTTTTATTTAATGTAAAAGTAAAAATGACACAAACATGAATTGTTTTACTAAAATAATTTTTAAGTAGGGTTACACAGGTCTAAATTTTGATTATAAATAGTAATTGGAAAGATATAAATTTTTCCTACATCATAGTATTTTTTTTATAATTTTTAGACATTAAATAAATTAAATTATTTATGACATAATAATGATGCAGCGATGACATAATTATTTGACGATTTAAATAAAATGGAATGATAATGAAAAATATAAAACCTACACATGTCCAAAACCAATTGGATGAGTGTATTTTGAACCCTTATCACCTTATCCATGGATTATATCAATGTGGGACCTTTTAAAACAGAAACACATTTTCAAATAATGTAATATTTCTTTACTTTCCAAAAGTGCCCCTCCTCTCCTCTTATAAAAGGCCCCCACCTCTACCCCATTTCACACACTTCTCAAGCCATTGGCTCGGCCAAAACATGCCCAATTACTCTCTCCACATCCCTCTCATCATCCTAGAGGATACCCTTTGGGAAGAACCCTTTCAAAGGAAGCCTTTAGGCTCAAATCAAAAAGGAGTTACACTTTTAAAGGTAATTCATTCTCTCATGTTCATTTGTTCTATTTTGCTTCTCCAACCCCCTAAACTCTTTTTATTTACTTCTTTTGTAACAACACCAGTATCTTAAATATACTAGGATGTTGTTATAATATTTATTTGAGCTACACTCTCACACAACTACATCAAATGGTTAAAGAACATACGGTTTCCGTGGATGGCGAAATTCTGCCTCCCGAAACGATGATTGTTCAATACTCATTTAACACCTTCAAGGGTGGCCATTATGATGTCACTATTTTTATATATGATATATAATATGTTTATGTTTTCTTTAATCTTCTGTATTTTTCATTTTTGGAATACCTTTATGGTTTCCATTGTGGGTAAACACGATATCTTCATTTAAGGAAGTGCGGACTACCGCCCCCTAAAAGTGATGTGATTCGTTAATGCCATATGTGGGACGTGTAAAGGATGGATTTAAAGTTATTATATATGATGTTATAATGGAATTATAATATACCTCTATATCATTATTATTTCTTTCCATTAAAGTATGAGATAGAAATGAAAGTAGCGTTCATGCGTACGTACGGCTTACCGTCTCCATGAACGGTGCATTTCATTTCTTATCCCCAAATGTAATGTACTATTAAAAGTACATGTATATAATGGATATATATAATTAATGATATATCTAAATTATGAATATAATTCTGGAATTAAAATATACATACCTCCCATTTAGTTTTAATTCCATTAATATGACAAAGAAATGAAAGTAGCGTTCATGCGTACGTACGGCTTACCATCTCCATGAACGGTGCATTCCATTTCTTACCTCTAAATGATTATGTAATATTATAACTACATGTATATGCTGTATATATATGATAAATATTATATCCAAATCGGGAATTTCATTCTGGATATAAAGAACATTTGACCACATGAACAACATTTAATTGTAAGAAGTCAACTTTCGACTTAAGAACCAAATATTGACAAAACAAACATTATTAACTTAAATGGTTACATAATTTTTATAACATGGAAATAAGTGATATAAAAGGAATAATTAACTTTAAAAAGGTTCTTAATCAAGTATAAATTAACTCAAGTTTATTATTCAGGCCGTTAAAGAATGACCGAGTCAAGTCGGACCCAAGGTAAGGGAACTTCTTAACCCAATTTCCATTCTTTGGGTTAATCTCCTACTTTAAAATTACGTCATGATATTATTATGTCCTATCTTTTATTTGTAATTTCATTATGTGTAATTATAGTGAATACAAATAATAGATCTATTTTATTTAAAAAAATGTTATTTGTAAGGGACTTCGTCTCAATCTCCTTTCATTGAGGCATATTTCGTTTTATACACAACTTTCTTTTATACGGTGTATAAACCCCTTTGACTTTTACTTTTATACAAAAGGAATATTTTTCTACGAAACGTTTTACTAAACGACAAAAAGGAATGTTTTTTTAACGTACGCGGTGACAATTACCTTTTCCGCCACCGCGAGTATTATTTGGTCTTTGGCTTCCTCAACAAGCCGTAATGTTTTTAAAATAAAATAAATACCATACACTCTTTTATGTATCTTGGTATTGAAAATGGTTTTGATAAAGGATTCTTTTATGTCAATATATTTATGATATATTGTTATTGAAATGTGGAAATTTTATCATTCCTTTATATTGGATTTATGTTTTATAATTTTATTGGTACTTGGACATTTTAACGGGTGGTTACGTTATAAACCATATGACGGGTGGTGCCGTGAATACCAGGACGGGTGGTTACGTTATAACCTCCAATGCATTGGGTATGGAAGTCGGCCGTATGGCTATTCCATTAAGTATGTATGGAAATTGGCCGTATGGCTATTCCATTAAGTGATATGTGTGGAAGTCAACAGTATGGCTATTCCACTTAAGTATGTTTAGGTCCCAAGTTACCTTTATATATTCTATCTGTTCTTTATATGGGTTTTATGGTAATCCTTTGGTTACAAAAAGGTAAGTAATGATACTTTATTCAGTGAAGATTTTTTTTACTACTTCATGAAGGTGAAGGTATTACTTTGATATAGTATTCATGGTTTACTTGATGTTTGAAAAACTAACAGTTTTCATTCTCTTTGTATCCCTTACTGAGCTTTTTATGCTCACCCCAAGTTTTTCGAAATGTTTTTCACAGGACTTAAAGTGGAATAAGTTCAAGGATGGGATCAAGGGAATTTCATGCTATCTAAAACATGGAATCTAGACATATTTCATTTTAAGAGTTTTTATTTTATGGAGAATTAGTAGAAGTGTCTACTTTGTAATCTTTTAAGATGTAATATTTATGTTCTAATTCTCTAAAACTCTAAACCTGAAAAGATCCTCAACGTGAATTATTCATTTAATTCAATATTAAGTAAGGTTTAAGGCTGGGGCCTTATAGTTGGTATCAAAGGTCGGTTTAGACAACTTTAGGAATTAGAAAAGTGTTAAATTATAATATGATTGAAATGATATAGCATTTACGGTTTACCATGTTGCCTCACCTAAGATATTTCTGTGTTCAGAATGGTTTTCCGCAGAGGAAACAAAGCAGCTATGTTGGGACGACATCAGGAGGAAGATAACCTTCCAAATCAGCAACCTGAGATGGTCAGAATCGGAACTGAACAGTTTGTCGCAGTGATGGAATAGTTGACTCAGGCTATAAATGGTGGTGGTATCCATGCACTAGATCAGCCAGATCAACCGCAGAGGAACATGTCAGTGGTGGAACATTTCATGAGGCAATATACCCCATCATTCAGAGGATCATCTGACCCTGTGCAAGCTGAAGGGTGGATGAAAGCACTGGAGAAGATTTTTGATGTCATGGGGTGTTCAGAACATCAAAAGGTTAGTCTTGCTGTTTACCGTTTTGAAGGTGAAGCTGATCAGTGGTGGTCGATGGTGAAAAATATAAGGGATAGTGATGAGATTGAGGATCTTCACTGGGACGAATTCAAAGGTATGTTTCTTGAGAAATATTTTCCTAAGGTGGTTCGTCTTAGGATGGAAAAACAGTTCCTAGAATTGAGGCAGGAGGATGATTCAGTGGCTACATATGAAGAAAAGTTCACTCGATTGGCAAGGTATGCTCCAAACTTCATACGAGATCTTGATAGTAAAATAAACCGTTTTTACTCAGGGTTAAAGCCAAAGTATCGAAGGGCTTTAGCTTCTCGTGAATTCAAAAGTTATGAAAAACTTGTTTGATGTGCGGAGAAGGTAGAAATGGAGTTTTCCGATGATCATGTGTTCTATGACAAACAACAGAATAAGAGGTCTAGTTGGCAGGAAAAGGGGAAGAATTCATCAAAGAAGAAAGGAGGTAAGAAAACCAAATATCCATCCCGTGAGAAGTGTGGTAAAATGCATCCTAGAGAATGTTTATCCAAGTCTGGAAAGTGCTTTCGGTGTGGTAAGTCTGGTCATATTTCTCGTAACTGTAAGGAAGATGATCAAGAAGGAAATGAAAAGCCAACGGTAAGATGTTTTAAGTGTAATGAAATGGGTCATTATGCAAACGAGTGTCCAACGAAGAACTCAACTGGGGGAATGCAGCTAGACTACAAGCAGAAAGGGGTGGTAAAATCATTGGCAAAAATTCAGTAGATTTTGGGCCATCGAATGAAGTGGTATCAGCTCCAGGGAGCTCAGTATTTTTAGAAGATTGACTTGAGGTCGGGGTACCATCAGTTGAAAGTAAAATAAGCAGACGTTCCGAAGACTCTGTTCCATATTAGATATGTCCATTATGAATTTGTAGTTATGCCTTTTCGGTTTACCAATGCACATGCTATATTCATGGACCTTATGAATAAAATATTCCATGAGTTCTTGGATAAGTTTGTGTTTGTGTTTTGAGGTTTGGGAAGAGGTTATGTGTGCCCTGTGATTCACAGTTGAAGAATGAGTTGTTATGTGAGGCTCATAGTTCCATGTTTTCAGTTTATCCTGGCAGTACTAAGATGTACAGAGATCTGCGGGAGTATTACTGGTGGGATGGAATGAAAAGAGACATTGCTGATTTTACTGTGAAGTGTTTGACATGTCAACAGGTTAAAGCAGAGCGGTAGGGATGCTTCAGCCTTTACCAGTGCCAGAGTGGAAATGGGAAAACATATCCATGGACATTGTTGTGGGATTACCGAGGACATCTCGAGGTAATAATGCAATCTGTGTTATTGTTGATCGCTTGACCAAATCTGCTCATTTCCTTTCTATACGAGATACTTTCTCTCTTGATCAACTTTCCTGTTTGTATCTTAAAGACATAGTCAGGTTACATGGAGTTCCTCTCTCCATTGTATCGGATTGTGATCCCAGGTTTACTTCTAACTTTTGGAAAGGCCTTCAGAAGTCGTTGGGTACTGGATTAAATTTTAGTACAGCTTTTCATCCTCAATCAGATGGGCAGTCAGAACAAACAATCCAGACATTGGAGGATATGCTACGAGCTTGTTCTATGGATTATCAGGGATGTTGGGACCAACATCATTCTTTTGTTGAGTTTTCTTATAATAACAGTTCTCATTCCAGTATACAGATGGCACTATTTGAGGCATTATATGGGAAGCGGTGTCGAACTCCAGCATTTTGGAATGAAGTGGGTGAAAGGAAGCTGATGAGACCAGAATTGGTAGAAGAGATGGCAGAAAAAGTTCAGATGATTCAGAAAACACATGAGAACAGCTCAGAGTAGGAAGAAGAGTTATGCGGATAACCAGAGGAAGGATCTATCTTTTGAGGTAGGTGATCATGTTTTTCTCAAGGTTTCTCCTTGGAAAAGTGTGATGAGATTTGGTAAGAAAGGAAATTTGAGTCCAAGGTTCATTGGACCATACGAAATTCTGGAAAGAGTTGGATCAGTTTCATACCGAGTGGCTTTACCTCCGAGTTTATCTCAGGTACACAACGTTTTTCATATTTCAATGTTGAGGAAGTATATGCCAGATCCTTCTCATGTTTTGAGTCCAGAGGTACTTCAGCTGGAAGAGAACTTATCTTATGAGGAACAACCGGTCCAGATTCTTGACCACAGGGAGCAGGTGTTACGGAATAGGGTGATTCATCAGGTAAAGGTTTTGTGGAAAATCCATTTGATTGAAGAGGCAACGTGGGAATCTGAAAATGCTATGAGGGATAAATACCCCCACTTATTTTGATAAGTGAATAAAATTGCGAGGACCCAATTCCCAAAAGGGGGGAAGGATGTAACATCCCAGGTAAATAAAGAATAAAGAACATTCATATTTATTAATATTTACGAATTAAATATTAATTTTTATTTTAAAGGGGTTTCTATGTTCGATAGCGTACCCGATACGCAGCGATGAGTTTCTTTGAAACTTACGTAGCACACTAGTAATAAAATAATATTATTGTAAATGTTAGTTAACAAGTAGCCGTTGTACTAGCGGGAATGGATAGAAATAACTAAAATATGATTAGATATGTTTTTAAATGTTTATACATTTACCCAATAAAAGATAAAGGCTTAAAATAAGGAAAGAGTTCAATTTTAGGGCATATATACTCTAATTTTCACTAAAGGTTCACTTATCACCTTTTAATGGTGAACCATCATTAAATATAGTTTTGATCACTCTTATACATTATTTTGGACCAAATATAACTCTTCTCTAGAATCGGGACATCAAAATTTACTTTGTGTAAATTTTTGGTACCTTTCTGATAAAGTTCATTTTTTTTATGAATAGTGTAAAATGTTGTATTTTAATTCAAAACCTCTTTTTAATCTAATTTGTTTATTTGATTAGATTATTATTTTAATTGCTTTTAAAGTTAAATTAGAAAATATTTTTACCAGTTAATCCAATGGTGGTCATTGGAATTAATTTCACTTTGAAATTGTACTTAAACTGATGTCTATCTTTTGATACTTATTGTTTCACAAAAACACGCTATTTGTCATGACAGCGGGAATTAATTATTAAATTAATTAATTTGACTTATATGTTTTGAATTTTGTAAAATGGACTTCATTTTTGAATTCAGAATATCAAATATAGCTTAGGGTGAATTTTTGGTAATTTTCTGAAAAACTTCAATTTTTGATGAATAGTGAAACCACTAAGTGGTAATCAAGCAAACTGATTTTTCAGTTAAATGAAAGTTTACCACTAATGTGTATTGAATTTTGAAAATCCGACATACATGGTTGTCATTAATAAGTAAAATGTGGTTCAATGAGATTAAAATAATTTTTTGGTGAATAGTAACTTTTTTTCATTAATCGCGATTAGAGGTAATTAGTGTAATTTAAGGTAAAAATGATATTATAAGAATGTGAAAACACCATGACACTTGTCCTAAACTTATTGGTTGTGTCATGGCCGACCATGAAAAGCCATGGGCCAACTTGGGGACCCCATGGATCCACTTTGGTTGGGAAATGACATAAATAACTTTTTATTTAATGTAAAAGTAAAAATGACACAAACATGAATTGTTTTACTAAAACAATTTTTAAGTAGGGTTACACAGGTCCAAATTTTGATTATAAATAGTAATTGGAAATATAAAAAGATTTCCTACATCATAGTATTTTTTTATAATTTTTAGACATTAAATAAATTAAATTATTTATGACATAATAATGATGCAGCGATGACATAATTATTTGACGATTTAAATAAAATAGAAAGATAATGAAATATATAAAACCTAAACATGTCCAAAACCAATTGGATGAGTGGATTTCGAACCCTTATCACCTTATCCACGAATTTTATCAATGTGGGACCTTTTAAAACCGATACACATTTTCAAATAAAGTAATATTTCTTTACATTCCAAAAGTGCCCCTCCTCTCCTCTTATAAAAGGCCCCCACCTCTACCCCATTTCACACACTTCTCAAGCCTCTGGCTCGGCCAACCCCTGCCCAATTACTCTCTCCACATCCCTATCCTCATCCTAGAGGATTCCCTTTGGGCAGAATCCTTTCAAAGGAAGCCTTTAGTCTCAAATCAAAAAGGAGTTACACTTTTAAAGGTAATTCATTCTCTCATGTTCATTTGTTCTATTTTGCTTCTCCAACCCCCTAAACTCTTTTTATTTACTTCTTTTTTAACAACAACAGTATCTTCAATATACTAGGATGTTGTTATAATATTTATTTGAGCTACACTCTCACACAACTACATCAAATGGTTAAAGAACATACAGTTTCCGTGGATGGCGAAATTCTGCCTCCCGAAACGATGATTGTTCAATACTCATTTAACACCTTCAAGGGTGGCCATTATGATGTCACTATTTTTATATATGATATATAATATGTTTATGTTTTCTTTAAGATTCTGTATTTTTCATTTTTGGCATACCTTTATGGTTTCCATTATGGATAACACGATATCTTCATTTAAGGAAGTGCGGACTACCGCCCCCTAAAACTGATGTGATTCATTAATGCCATATGTGGGACGTGTAAAGGATGGATTTAAATTTATTATATATGATGTTATACTGGAATTATAATATACCTCTATATCATTATTATTTCTTTCCATTAAAGTATGAGATAGAAATGAAAGTAGCGTTCATGCGTACGTACGGCTTACCGTCTCCATGAACGGTGCATTTCATTTCTTATCCCCAAATGTAATGTACTATTAAATGTACATGTATATAATGGATATATATAATTAATGATATATCTAAATGATGAATATAATTCTGGAATTAAAATATACATACCTCCCATTTAGTTTTAATTCCATTAATATGACAAAGAAATGAAAGTAGCGTTCATGCGTACGTACGACTTACCGTCTCCATGAACGATGCATTTCATTTCTTACCTCTAAATGATTATGTAATATTATAAATACATGTATATGCTGGATATATATGATACATATTATATCCAAATCGGGAATTTCATTCTGGATATAAAGAACTCTTGACCACATGAACAACATTTAATTGTAAGAAGTCAACTTTCGACTTAAGAACCAAATATTGACAAAACAAACATTATTAACTTAAATGGTTACATAATGTTTATAACATGGCAATAAGTGATATAAAAGGAATAATGAACTTTAAAAAGGTTATTAATCACGTATAAATTTACTCAAGTTTATTATTCAGGACATTAAAGAATGATCGAGTCAAGTCGGACCCAAGGTAAGGGAACTTCTTAACCCAATTTCCATTCTTTGGGTTAATCTCCTACTTTAAAATTACGTCATGATATTATTATGTCCTATCTTGTATTTGTAGTTTCATTATGTGTAATTATAGTGAATACAAATAATAGATCTATTTTATTTAAAAAAATTATCTTTGTAAGGGACATCGTCTCAATCTCCTTTCATTGAGGAATATTTCGTTTTATACACAACTTTCTTTTATACAGTGTATAAACCCCTTTGACTTTTACTTTTATACAAAAGGAATATTTTTCTACGAAGCGTTTTACTAAACGACAAAAAGGAATGTTTTTTTAACGTACGCGGTGACAATGAACTTTTCCGCCACCGCGAGTATTATTTGGTCTTTGGCTTCCTCAACAAGCCGTAATGTTTTTAAAATAAAATAAATACCATACACTCTTTTATGTATTTTGGTATTGAAAATGGTTTTGATAAAGGATTCTTTTATGTCAATATATTAATGATATATTGTGATTGAAATGTGGAAATTGTATCATTCCTTTATATTGGTTTTATGTTTTATAATTTTATTGGTACTTGGACATTTTAACGGGTGGTTACGTTATAAACCATATGACGGGTGGTGCCGTGAATACCAGGACGGGTGGTTACGTTATAACCTCCAATGCATTGGGTATGGAAGTCGGCCGTATGGCTATTCCATTATGTATGTATGGAAATTGGTCGTATGGCTATTCCATTAAGTGATATGTGTGGAAGTCAACCGTATGGTTATTCCACTTAAGTATGTTTATGTCCCAAGTTACCTTTATATATTCTATGTGTTCTTTATATGGGTTTTATGGTAATCCTTTGGTTACAAAAAGGTAAGTAATGATACTTTATTCAGTGAAGATTTTTTTTTACTACTTCATGAAGGTGAAGGTATTACTTTGATATAGTATTCATGGTTTACTTGATGTTTGAAAAACTAACAGTTTTCATTCTCTTTGTATCCCTTACTGAGCTTTTTATGCTCACCCCATGTTTTTCGAAATGTTTTTCACAAGAATTAAAGTGGAATAAGGTCAAGGATGGGATCAAGGGAATTTCATGCTATCTAAAACAAGGAATCTAGACATCTTTCGTTTTAAGAGTTTTTATTTTATGGAGACTTAGTAGAAGTGTCTACTTTGTAATCTTTAAAGATGTAATAGTTATGTTCTAATTCTCTAAAACTCTAAACCTGAAAAGATCGTCAACGTGAATTATTCATTTAATTCAATATTAAGTAAGGTTTAATGCTGGGGCCTTATATAATGAGCATACTGTTTCCGTGGATGGAGAATTTCTGCCTCACAAAACGATGATTGTTCAATTTTCTTCTAACACCTTCAAAGGTGGCCATTAAGATGTCACTGTATTTATATATGATATATAATATGTTTATTTTTTTCTTAATATTCGGTATTTTTCATTTATGTCATACCTTTATGGTTTCCATTATTGGTAAACGCGATATCTTCATTTTAGGAAGTGCGGACTACCGCCCCCTCAAAGTGATTTGATTCGTTAATGCCATATGTGGGACGTATAAAGGATAGAGTAAATGATATTATATATGTTATTATACTGGATTTATAATATATCTTTATGTAATTATTATTTCATTCCATTAAATACGATATAGAAATGAAAGTAGCGTTCATGCGTACGTACGGCTTACCGTCTCCATGAATGGTGCACTTCATTTCTTTCCTCTAAATGTTATGTAATATTATAAATGCATGAATATAATGTATATATATGATATATATGATATCTACATCATTAATATAATTATTTATATAATGGATATTTTACATCATGAATAACATGTAATTATAAAGAGTTTATTTTTGACTTAAGTACCAATGATAATCAAAACGACCATTACAAACTTAAATAATTACATAGTGTTAATGAAATGGTAATAAGTGATATAAAATGAATAATAAACTTGAAAAAGTTTCCCAAGCATGTAGAAATTAACTCAAGTTTATTATTCAGGAGGTTAAAGAATGATCGAGTCAAGTCAGACCTAAGGCAAGGCACATCGTCTCAATCTCCTTTCATTGAGGCATATTTTGTTTTATACACAACTTTCTTCTATACGGTGTATAAACCCCGTTGCATTTTTTGTTAATTCAAAAGGAATCTTTATATATGAATCATTTTCTAAATGACAAAAGGGGAGGTTTTTTTGTCGTACGTATGCGGAGACAACGACTTCTCCACCGCCATGATCATTATTTGAGTTTCGGCTTCCTCTACAATCCATTAATTTTTTTGAATGAAAAATAAATACCATGTTTTTCTTTTATTTTATTTTGTTATTGGAAATGGTTTTCATAATGTTTTTATATCAATGCGTTGTATTGATATATTGTGATTGAAAAGTAGAAACTTTATTTTTCCTTTATTAGTGTTTTTTGTGATATGATTATGTTATGGTTCTTGGGAATTGTTATGAAGACGGGTGGTTCCGTGATAAACTAATGGTGGGTGAACCCGATATAGCTCTCCAATGCATTGGGTAACGCGAAGGAGTTAAACGTTAATGTTTCTCCGAAAAGATTTAGGGAATATACGGTGATGGGTATTCCAAGCATAACCATGAGGGTTACTCCCTACGTAAGAATTTTATGAATGCCTCAAGTTACATTTATGTCTTATGATTTATATGATTTATTCATGATTCGATGAGGTATGTTAAAGTGATTATGTTTTATGAGTAAAGTATGAATTCATACATGGACTAATGTTTTCATTTCGTACTTTTATACCCCTTACTGAGCTTTTTATGCTCATCCCATGTTTTTGAAATGTTTTTCACAGGTCAAGGGAAAGGTACATGATGTGATGATAGTGTCAAGGAAGTGTCAGGAAAGAACCCATGTTTTATTTTAAATATGTTTCCATTTATGGGAAAAATGAGTACAATATTTTATGTAATCACTTTGTTTAAATGTGGAACGTAATGCATGTTTTATGATCTAATTCTCTAAAACTCTAAACATGAAAATATCCTCAACGTGTATTCTTGAAGTAACTCAAGATTAAGTAATGTTTAAGGCTGGGGCCTTATAACCCCTGCCCCTCCTCTCTTTCTAGGTTCCAATTCCCTCTCCCACTAGGCTTTTTCACCATTCAGGCCTCCATCCAGAAGTAATTCCCAACCTTCATCACCTCAGGAAGCTAACTAGGAGTATGCCCCTATTTCCACTTCGGGCCTCTAACCACGCATAAGCCCCCATTCCACTTCCCAAGGATGCAACTTCCATGACGAGATCGTCAGGGCTTTGTTTCCTCTTTTTTCTCACACCAAGCTTGACTCATGTGAGCTTAGAGAAAGCATTGTCTTTGCCATCCTCTCTAGGTAGCCTATATTGTAAGTCCCACACACACTACATGAACTACGAGGTCTTTCATTGTTTCCAAGATGAGGTGTGTAGGAAGCATCATAGTGGTTCACACCCACCACCCATTGGTCATTTCGACCATATTCCTGTCGTTTCAACAACCCCATCACGAACTACGTGGACTTTTATCCTTACAAAGGTGAGGTATGTAGGAAGAATCCATGAGGTTCAAACCTATAATCCAATGGTCCCCACCATCATCACGTCATTTTTCCAAATCCCAAAATAACTATGTGGTCTTTGATCCTTTCCATGGAAGGGTACGTAGGAAGCCCCCCTGAGGTTCAAACCCACCACTCATTTTTTTGGACCCCATTCACGTCGATTCCCACTCCCATTGAACTACACAGTATTTGATCCTTGTCTCTAGGATAGGGTACGTAGGAAGCTTCAATGAGGTTCAACCCCATCCATTGTAAAGCCATTGTGGAACCTTCTTGTGGTATGCTTTTGGGACCACATACAGTGACCATAATCAGCAGCAAGCCACTATTTCCCATCCGACGGTTGGCTATTGGACCCTATTCACCGGTAATACATTGCAATCCCATTTGCTGGTACCGACATCTTTGGTCCACCCTAGTGGCGTCAGACCAACCCGAGATGCTTACAATGTGTAAACCCCATACACATCATTAGGCTGTTGTCCTATGTGTACAATTCATTTCAATCCAATTTTTTGGTCTTTCCCTTGAACATAGGTGTTTCGGGAACATCAGCCTCTATCACAAAAGGTTTCACTTCTTACGGGTCACATCCACGAGTCCATTCCCACGATTCACCTCCTTAGGTGCCCTATCGTCCTGGAGAACTACACGAACATTGATTCCCTGCTATATGTATACATAGGTAGTCCCTTTGAGGCTCAATCCGAACATCACCATCGACCTAGAGTCGACTCAATCACATTCTCCGGCCAATTCCCTTAACCATCTATCAACCATTTTGGTTCCAACATGGGTCGCCACATCCCGGTGGGATCATGACACCCCATTCGACATTCACTTTAACAACAATCGAGTAGCTAACCACGCATTATCTTTTACCTTGTTGCTCTCTATAGGGGTTGCACTCACCTGATCCACTCTTGTCAGTGTTCTGATCAGTCTGATCCATCACCACTAGATGTTAAAACTACGAAACACCCTGTGTTAAACATAGGAAGCTGAGAAAATCATTAGACACATGCCTATGACATAAAATTACATGCATTTTCCGTGGGACACCCCGGGCTTCTACTCCCTCGAGAAACCATATGATAAGGGGAAGAAACCCAATCATTCCAGTGTTCCAGTGTCCAGACATCCCAGTATGTCAAACGTGACTACGTACCTGACCGAAGGATGCTGCCCTGACCGAACCAGTTGTAATATCCTAACAGAAGCACGGTAATTAGCTGGTGTCCATGAAGATTAGTCATGGGGATGAGTTTTATAAAAAATATCTTATGTCTTCAAGGGAGACCCAGATTAGGTGTCGAGTTTGGATGATGAATCCACAGAAGGAAGAACCGACATCCTATCATCCCATTTTGATCATGGAGAAAACAACCCTGAACAAGGAACTGATGCCACCCACCTTAGGAAACTAGGAATGTGGGGAAACAAATAGCGCCACCTTCCTAAAAAAGATGGACACACACCCCAACTAATGCATTAGAAATAGAAATGTTGAACCAAATGTAATACTCCTCAAATAAATATGGAGATTAGTAGCATTAGAGACATCAGTGTGTTAGGGTGTCAACAGAATCTATTATCTGGTATTGGGTCCTGCCAAGCATATAGTGGGCCTAGCAGGAAACCCACCAGATGATGGCGAAGTAGAATGTTTGACATCATGATTTGCGAATTTTTCAGTATGGATCCATTTTATAGATCATGGAAGATGGAATGTTGTTGGGGCACTGGTCATCGATTCCCTTTTCATTCAGCACTGATGAGTTAATCTCCCTACTTTCAAGAACCAATCAGCTTCACCCCAAACTTGATCACCACCTACCCACCGATGCAGAGGCAGGGGCAGAACTATCACGGTAGTCCCATGTGGCTCTGCCTCTTCCACGACGGTCTCAACGACATGACCGTAGGGCTCCCCAATCTATCTCCCCATCTGAGGTTGTTCAACAGAGGGTGATCAATTAACATTTGTTCCAGAACGAGGAGGAGGATATTTTCCTGAATCGGGATATGGCATGCCTGGATTTAGAGGCATCTGTGCATCGTCATCAACATCGGCCCTGAGGGCTGAGTAGGGAGCCACTGCTCCACACTCCAATATATAACCATTTCGTGAGCCTCTACCCGGAACATCTCGATGAATCCCTTCCCTACGTCGATGAGGTAGAAGGAAATCCAGGTCATCCCTTCTAGGATCCCATTCTAGGGGATCCACGAAAGGGCTCCCACCATGCCACGTCAACGTCGTCAAAAAGTCTTACTGGTCAAGGAGTAGGTAAGACATGTACCTACACCACCGACTCCTATCTGTACTAACAGACGCCAGCGTCGGGCACAGCCTAAAGAGGACGCCCGCCAAGGGGAGACAATGTCAGTGGATACTATGGCCTGATCCACCACCGACACTTATAAACAACTCCCTGTATACGCTGAACAAGGACATGCATACACCTGACCTGGATCGAGGACCCAACAACCCCATGGGTAGGCCTGGTCGACTCTCTTGGTTTCCAGCATAGGTAGCGGTCGTTGTGGACTAACACGTAGAGATTCCACCCAGTACAGAGGTCCACCATATACCTCAACCATGTAGAACACAATCCTTCCCCGCTTACTATCTTGGAATGGAGGTTCGACCCATGCCACCTTCAAACCAATTGAGGATCTTCCCTGCGTCGGTGATGCTCAGTACGAATGTCTCTCTCGTTCCCACTTCACCGGATATGGAGTCATTCATCTCACCACAGACTGTTGGTATGGGGACATTGCACCTCCAGTCACTCTTTCAACATAGGGACCTCCTTGTGTCCTTGTAGCAGCTAGCGAAGGTCCTCCCCGCCTCAGCAACCTTAGGGGTTAAGGCCATCCTCGCCTCACCAGCACCCAGCCCAGAGGTCCTACCCATGTTCAGCTGGACCAGTACAAGGAACCTCCTCATACTGATGTCACTAGGGGAATCAATCATGGTGGCCCCCCATGATTTTACCAATTCCAGGAAATGTCTTACCCACACCATCCCTCCCCATGGAAGTCCTCCCCATGTTCCCTTTGATATCTGTCTCGGTGCTCCTCACACTGAATCTTACTCAGGTGGAGACTTCTCATTCCCAGCAATAGTAGGGCCGAAGGAACTTTTCATTTCAAAAATCTTAACAATCTAGAAGATCCATCCAGGGGAAGGAAGTCGGGTCGTCACCTCCATAAAATGAATTTTGGGAAGTTCTTGATAGAGATCAAGCTAGTCCGCCTCTACGATTCCAAAGAAGAATAAGACTCTGTTCTGGAACTCTTCCCTCAATCCTCTAAGTCAAGGGGTGGGGTGGGAACAAGGCACATCGACCTTGTACTCGTCCAATGTGAGGACCATAGGATCCCTGCCTCCATTCGTATGTACATCTAAGAGGAAAAAACCCTTGAATTTTCCCAGGGACTGACCAAGCAGTCACCATCATCACCATAAGAACCCTCAACCTCGACTACAGACCATGGAGAGCTATTTTGGGGATCAATGGTGGAAGGGCCATAGTATAGTATACTAGAAACCAATGATGTTGAACCGGAAGCCTTGGTCCCCAGCCTGTATTACCGCAATGTTGTGGCCAGGTAACTACACACTTTAAAGGATAGCCAGATACTGGGCAGCATGTCAGCCCATTCACCGTACTCTCCACCACCCAACCTTCCATCCCTACAGTCTACCTAAGTACAATTACCAGTTCCTCAGCCACCCCCATTCGACAAATGTAGAAATCAAGGGCCAAACCCAGAATCAGAACCGAGGAGCTTATGGAATATCCTCATAGCCATCTACTTCCCTGAGATGTTCTGGTTGGTTGCAGTGACAAATTTTAGTGCACCGGAATCCCTTACCCAATAAGAGTTCAAGGGTTTTCATAAAACCCTCTTGGTGAAGAACATTCGAATTCTTCATCATTAAGTGGGTTTTCCCAGAAACCAAGCACATTTGGATGAAATTTTCACGAAATTCAATCTAGTCAACTTAGCTTCACTCAATGTGGCTGTGTACCATGAGTCACCAGTCCGCAGTAAGGCCCTCCAACATCAATGAGTTCAGTTTTTAATTTTTCTCAAAAGGATTATCAAGAAGGGTTCCCCCCACGTGAAAATCTGTAGTTGGGGGCAGTATGCCACCCTCCTCTTTAGTCCTATCAGATGACAGTCCGACTCGCTAAGAGATATTGAGGACATGCCCCCAAGAAGGGTCAATGTCAACAGGGATGAAATATTGTTCAAAGAGAAAGTGTTGGAGATTCTTGATGGGGTATTAATCCCTGAGGGTGTGACAGCACTACTGGATCCATCGAGAATAGTTACTCATAAGTATAGGATTCTACTAGGTCTCCCAACGCCCACTGAGGCGTTAGTTTTCATCGATAATTTTGGTATGGGTAAAGAGCACCTCAGAGCTACCTAATACTCCATCCATCCACCTTAGTGCGAAAGACGGAGGAGGACCCTGAGAATGCCACATTTCCTCAACAAATTTCCGAACAGAAAAACTTGGATGATGATTTCTTAGCTGAATGCGCTAGGGAACAATGTCTAGATTACGAGAATCTATGACCAGTGTAGCAAGGGAAGGAATAATGTAACGTCCCAGACCTGGGTTCCAAGCAACGGTTTCCCTGAGCCCGGTTTTCCACGTGACCTCAAGCGCATTTCCCCAAATGGTAGAGGCTGCCGACTACCAGCGAGGGCCCATGTCTGATAGTGGGGAAACTATGCCCTCATTTGTCAAAGTGTAGCATAGTGAAATACCAAAATAAACATACAACAACAGCAGAAGCAGTAAACATTCACAAATAAAATAACTACAGAAGTGTATATAACCAACAGTATATAAGTGATGATGCTACACGTTTCAAGTTCTATCAAAACAGCCAGAACATGTTATACATCAATATCGTACAGCAGAAAACAGAGTACAGCAAAGCAAGAAAAACAGCTAGCAGCGGCATCGCGAGCCTAGGCTCGGTCCCATGCCCTCCTACTCCCCAGCAATAGTCATGTACCTATATAAGTAATCTTTCCCCTATCTACACCTGCAGCAATGTAATCTTTTTGGGCCGAAAAATGTGACCCAAACAGTGTGTGAGAAATATATCTCAGTAGGCACCCACCAAAGGCTCGTGCTCAACTGTGTGTAAAACATGCACCAAGTGTGAAGTAGTAAAATGCAATAACTAAGCAGTACTAAAAAGTAACTAACTTAATAGTTAAATTTTCATTTTATTATTCATTTAATTCCTTTAATTTAGTAACATTTTTTTGCTCAACAGCACCAAGACCTCAGGCCAACTAGAACCGTTCCCTCAAGATAAAATAGTAAACCACGCCCTCAGGCTTTCCCTCATCCCATACAGAATCCAACCCACAGGTATTTCCCCCAGGCATAATAGAAATTCTCGCCCTCAGGCATATGAAGTGTCGCCCTCAGGCTCAGAAGTCAAGCCCTCAGGCACAAAAGGTTGCCCTCAGGCGAAATAATGACAGTCCTCGGTCTAAAACAGTTACACCCTTAGGCTAATGACAAAAACGCCCTCAGGATAACAGGTAACTAGGCAATTCCCAACATATCATAATGCAGTAAACAAGCAATTCCTCTCAAGGAAATTCTACAGTTACTACATTTAAGGCATACCCTCGGGTATCCTGGCCAAATGGATAAACATAGGAACACACCCCTCGGGATGGTCTTGGATCCATGCAACGATCCCAAACAGTATTTAATTATCACAATTTAATCACCTATGAAATTCTAGGCATTAAATATAGCAACGGCCTCGGCCACACGACACCCCAACATGAGTTCATGGCACGAAAACGCACGAAAACGCACGATAGTTGGAAAATTATCACAAAGCCACCAACCTTATACGCCAACGAACGTTATACCCGAACGCCAACTCCAGAAAAGCCCATGAACGGTGTAGATCTGACGAAGAAAAAAACTCATTCAAACGTAAATAACTTGTGTTGGGAGATGAATTGGCAAGAACGGTACCGGGAGGAGGAAGGGCTTACCCGTGCGGTTCCAAGGAGATCGTCCGAAGACGAAATGGATTCCAAACGAACGCCCGAAGGATCTTCAATGATCCGGCCTCCTACTTTGGCTCCCAAAATGGCTCAAGTGCCTCCTCTTCCAAATGAGGATGCTACTGCCTGTTTTAAGCCGAGAAAACAAAGTACACGGTGTGTACTCCCTTCATTTAACTATTCACCTGGCTGCACCGCCACACTGTTAATCAGTCGACATGTGTACACGACATGTACTCTCGAGTACATGGCGTCTATTGTCTCCCAGCTAGCAAAAATTCCACCGCCTTAATTTTTAATCCTACCAACTAACTACATGGTGTGTAGTCGGTTCCCACACCATTCGTCGCCGGCATGGCCACACACCCCACGTACTCATCCCAACATGGCCAAAAGTAAACGGCGTGTGGATAATGTACACGGCGTGTAGTTCCAAAATTTAGGATTTATACCCATTTTCCATATTTTCTCAAAATCACGTAAGGAAAAGGAAAAGAAGAAGCACGTACCTCTAAAACAAGAAGCCCATACCTCTAAAACAGGAACTGGGTTCTTACAAACTTCCCCCCTTATAGCAATTCGTCCCAGAATTTCCCTTTCAAGGGTGGCGAAGAGAAAGCTCAGAACAGCTCTGGACACTGAGCACTTACGTCAGCCTCCCTCTCTGAGGTGTCGTCCTGCACTCGGCCATGCTGTCATAGTACCCGTACGAGAGGAACTGACCGCCCTCGGAGAACCTTCGTGATCCTGTCAACGATACGATCGGATGCTTCTCAATGTATGTATCATGCTGAAGCTCAACCTCCTCTGGCTGAAAGGTGTGAGATGGGTCTAAAAGGTAGAAACTCAACTGAGACATGTGGAAGACTTCTTGCATGGCTCGGTACCGCTGCGGTAACTGCAACCGATAGGCAACTAGCCTGACCCTCTCCAGAATCTCAAATGGTCCCACATACCTCGATGAAATCTTACATTGTCTCCAGATCCGTTTATGTCCCAGCCTTGGAGAAACACGCAAGAAAACCTGATCCCCGACCACGAACTCCAATGGTCATCTACGGCGATCAGCATAAGACTTCTGACGAGACTGTGCGGTAGTCATCAGCTTCCGAATTAACTGGCCCTGCTCAGATGTATCCTGCACGAGCTGTGGTCCCATTAAAGATGCCTCACCTGCCTCTAACCAACACAAAGGTGATCTGCATGGCCTACCATATGAAGCATCATATGGTGTCATCTCAATAGTTTCCAGAAAACTATTGTTATAGGAAAACTTTACTAAGGGTATATGATTCTTCCAAGAGCCCCCAAAGTCTAGGACGCATGCGCACAACATGTCCTCTAGAACCTGTATCATCCGCTCTGACTGGCCATCTGTCTGAGGGTGTTATGCTGTGCTCAGAAGCACCTGTGTACCCAGCGCCCTCTGAAAACTCTTCCAGAAACGAGATATGAAGCGGGTGTCCCTATCTGAAACGATAGAACGAGGGACCCCATGAAGACGTATGATCTCTCGGATATACAACCTTCTGATCTCGTTCACACCAAAGGGATCCTTGATCGGCAAGAAGTGAGCTACCTTCGTAAGTTTTTCCACTACAACCCATACAATGTCATTTCCTTGAGGTGACCTTGGCAATCCTGTCACAAAATCCATTGTGACATCATCCCATTTCCAAGCCGGAATGGGAAACTGCTGTAACAGTCCAGCTGGTCTCTGATGATCTGCCTTCACTAGCTGACAGGTGGAACACCTCGTAACAAAACCAGCTATCTCTCCCTTCATACCTGGCCACCAGTACTGACGTCTCAAGTCTCGGTACATCTTGGTAACCCCGGGATGAACTGCCCAAGAAGAATCATGAAACTCCTGCATCATCTCCTCACGTATATCCCCTAGAACCCATACGCGTCCATGGAAATGAAAAACCTCATCATCACCTATCGTCCAACCAGGAGGAGGGTCCTCACATGCCACCGACTCCCGTAGAACTAGGCCTTTTGAAATCGATAGTTGCCTCATCCTCACTCTGTCTAGGAGGTTAGAAGTCATAGATAACAAGGAAAGATAAGCCTTCCCCTGACTGTCATGCGCCACTAGATGCATCTTAGAGAACAAGGCCATAAGCTACCACTCACCACTGGCCTCCTGCACTGCCTATATCTGAGTCTTCCTGCTCAGTGCATCAGCTACTACATTACCTTTACTAGGTGTATAGGCAAGCTCAAAATTTAAGGACTGTACGTACTCGAACCACCTTCTCTGCCGTAGATTCAGGTCACGCTGAGTAAAGATATACTTGAGGCTTTTGTGGTCAGTGAAAACCACAAAATGCTCTCCCAACAGATAATGTATCCAACAGTGCAACGCATGCAAAACTATAGCCAACTCGAGATCATGCGTCGGGTAATTCCTCTCATGTGGCCTTTACTGCTGAGACCCATACACCCCAACTCGGTCTCCCTGCATCAAAACAGCTCCCAGGCCAATCCCTAATGCATCACAGTAAATTGTATAGCTCTTCCCCTACTCTGGGAGTATCAAGATCGGTGCTGATGTCAGCCTTCCCTTCAGGTCCAGAAAATCTGTCTCACAAGCTTCTGACCAAACGAACATCACACCCTTCTTAGTCATACCTGTCAACGGTGCTGCTAAGCAGGAGAAGACCTCTATGAAGCGTCTGTAGTAACCTGCCAGCCCTAAGAAAATTCATATCTCAAACACGTTCTTGGAATTCTCCCAGTAAACTACTGCTCTCATCTTCTCTAGGTCCACTGAAACTCCTGCCTCTGAGATGATATGACCCAGGAAGTGAATCTGGTCCATCCAAAAGTGGCATTTCGAGAGCTTAGCATATAGGCGATGCTCTCTCAGTGTACTCAATATGATCTCACGATGGGCGGCATGGTCGTGTCGAGTGTGAGAGTACACCAGGTTGTCGTCCACGAATACTACCACAAATGAATCAAGATACTGATGGAACAAACGATTCATTAGAGCTATGAAAATAGCTGGCGCGTTCGTGAGTCCGAATGGCATAACCGAATACATATATAGACCATACCTTCTCCTAAAAGCTATGAGAGTTATACCAGATGGTCTAACGCGCAGCTGATGATATCTGGATCCCAAGTCAGTCTTCGAGAACACTCGTGCTCCATGAAGCCGATCAAACAGATCATCTATCCTCGGCAAGGGATATTAGTTCTTAACCGTCAACTGGTTCATCTTCCGATAATCCACACAAAGTTTAAGGGTACCATCCGCCTTGTTCGCAAAAAGGACCGTAGAACCCCAAGGAAAAGTACTGGGTCGGCTAAAACCCTTTGCCTATAGCTCCTCTAATAGCCTCTCAAGCTCCTTCAACTCAGGTGTGGCCATCCTATAAGGAGGAATGGACACCGATGTTGATCTTGGCACAAGATCAATAGTGATATCCACCTCACGCACAGGAGGAAGACCTGAAAAGTCGTCAAGGAAGACATCCCTGAAACGATCAACAACTGGAGGGAAATCCGTCTGACAAGTCCCCTGGTCATCCTGATATAAGCTCTCAATCTGGTCTGTGACTCCACCGCACCCATGATGCTCTTGTCCAGCTCGATTCGCCTGAACATACCACTCGCCCTTGTATAGAAACTCCCCGCCCTCTGGTGGTGTGAAACACACCTTGTGACGATAACAATCTACAATGTCTCGAAAGGGGACAACCCAGTTCATCCCGATAATGACGTCATAGCTCGTCATATCCATGTTATAGAGGTCCCAAAGGAAGTGACACCCACCATCCTCTATGGGTCACTCCTTGGACTGACGCACACCAACGGTCCTAGTCCCCAACGGAGTGTCTAGCATCAAGATGTCAGAAGTAGTAGAAACACTGAGCCCAAGGCTCTCTATAATGGGTACAGATATAAAACTATGTGTACCACTCGTATCAAAAAGTACTAAAGACAAGACATAAGCTACTAGAATAGTACGTCGGACTATCGACGGTCCGGGATCCTGCTCCTGCTGGGTCTATTGCACTGCATATGCCTGTCTAGTGTCGTGACCCTTCGACACAGCCTGGCTACCCTGAGCTGTCATTCCCTGTTGCCTCTGAGATCCTTTTGTCTGGCTACCACGGCCACGACCACCATCTCTGCCTGCACGCCCTGACGTATTCCAGTTCCCTGACTGGTAAGAAGCCATTGGTCCTATTCCCACATGTGAAGCCTGCACAGATCCCCTCTCACTAGCCACTGTTAGAAACACCCTGCAAAAGTGCTGCAGATAACCCATCTCGCCACATGCTCGGCACTCCACTGGGTCTCGTGGACATTGCGGACTCTTGTGCCCCTCTATGCCACACTGGTAGCACTTGATCAGGCCACCTGAAGAAACTGCATGGCTGGTACTGCCGCCCTGAGAGAATTCCTTCTGTCTCTTCCTCATGCCAGCAGAAATAGTACCAGAAACTGGTGCTGAACCACCCTGGCCCACACCACTCAGTTCTCGTAGGTTCCTCTCTGTAATCAACGCCTGGTTCACAATCGCGTGTACAGTAGGTAACCTGAAAACATTCACCAGCACTCAGATGTCATATCAAAGATCATCCTCAAAACCTCTAGCCCTCAGCGTCTCATCACCCACCATCACAGGTGCAAAGCGATGAAGATCTGTAAAACGGGCAGAATAGTCCATCACTGGCATAGTGCTCTGCTTCATATTCATGAACTCTCAAGCTCTATCTGACCTCAGCGTCTCGGGAAAGAAGAAGTCATAGAAGACTGCCTGAAAATCTTCCCACGCCATGTCCCTGTGATTCTCTGACTGGGTGGTAACATCCCACCACCTCTTGGCTGAATCACGCTGCATATAAGTTGTGAGCTTGACCCTCTGCCCTGGAGGCATCTCATGATGCTCAAAAATAGTCTTCATCGATCCTAGCCAAGACTCTACAGCCTGTGGTCCACCATCCCCTGAGAACGTCGGTGGATGCTGCTGGTGAAAGATACGCGTCAGCTCGACCATAGATGTGGTAGCCTGAGGTGCTCCCTTAAAGGTCTTCATGAACCGTAATAAGCCTTCACAGAACTGCGCCTCCACGCCCGTGTTCGGTATAACAGTCGGTTCCACATTTGGCTCTGCTGGTAGATCAACTGGTAGCCCATGGCCCACCATCTCTAGAGTATAATCGTTGTCGCTCTCTTGGCGAACAACTCACGGTCGTCTAGGTGGCATGAATCTACAGGGTCAAAAGCACGCCTCAGATTCGATATTATTAAGACTGAAAGTGAAGGAACCACAAAGGGAACAAGAGGAAGAAGGTATTCAATATTGGCAAAACAAGACTACACGGCGTGTACAATGACTACACGGCGTGTACAATGACTACACGGCGTGTACTTGACTTCCCTTCCCCTGCCTGGGTCCTTCCACACGGCTAAGCCACACGGCTTCCGTTCAACAAAACTACACGGCATGTATAATACCTACACGGCATGTTCGGTGTTATTTTCCAACTGCCTGTGCCATCTGTGACACGGCCGACTACTCGGATTCACTCTACACAGTGTGTTACACCCGAACACGGCATGTACACCAACCAGTTTCCCAGCCACACGGCTAACTCCACACGGTATGCCCTCAGACTAGACTACACGGCATGCCCCAAAGGTACACGGCGTGTTCTGGAAGAGGTGACACCGGCTCGTGTTGTTAGTTACACAGCCGAGTCCCCAGGTCACACTACACGGCGTGTCTATAACTGACACGACGTGTTCTGTCAAGGAGTTCGCCGACCCATGCTGTTAGTTACACGGCCGGACTCCGGGTCAACACTGCACGGCGTGTACAAAACTACACGGCGTGTTTTACCCAAGGTCTTCCTCACCCCGTGTCTCCGCCCACATAGTTTGTGACACGGGAAGAGACTACACGGCGTGTACTCAGGGTACACGGAGTGTACTCAAAAAGTTCATTTTTCTTCCCGAACAGAAGAACATACACGGGGTGTATAAAAATACTTCACGGCGTGTATAATGGGTTTCCAGACAGTATGCCTCAAAAAATTCTCCGGAACCCATTAAATACTGAAAAACAACACCTAAGTGTCAAATTCCGACCCGTGGGGGGCCATACACCCCACGAACCAAAGTTTGACATCTTATTTGTGTTATAAACTATAACCAGTCAATGATCCACCAAATTCTGGTCAATGGGGGCCCATACACCCCAAAAATCTAAGTTTGTCGTCCATTTTATAAACAATCTCAAACAAAAACATCATATCACAAGGCATGTATTTATCAAGCAGCTATCACAACAACATGATTTTCTATCACAACAACTATCACAACAACATGCGAATTTCTAATGAATCTACATGGCATGGAAACTATGCATGGCATGTGATATCTAGCATGTGCCTATATGATGAATGAGATGACATACCCTCATCTCATTGGGATGCAACTAAATAGAACCCATAGATAAAATATAAACAGCACAATCCAAGTGCGTCACCCAATGGTGAAAACATATCAACCGTAAAATTGAAAAATCAAAACAATGAAAAATACGAGGTAGACTGGATTTTCCCTGTACATGGGTTAGCTACGCCCGGGCTCAACTTATTACCAACTACCACTCTGCCCTATCCCTGACTATGACTCCAAATAGTAAGTCAAGAAAAGAACCCCCTCTGATACCAGTTTGTAACGTCCCGGACCCGGGTGCCCCGAGCCCGGTTCGCCACATGACCTCAAGTGCATTTCCCCAAATGCCAGAGGCTTCCGACTAGCTGCGAGGGCCCAGGACTGATAGTGGGGAATCTATGCCCTCATTTGTCAATGTGTAGCATAGCAGAATACCAAAACAAACCTACAACAACAGCAGAAGCAGTAAACATACACAACTAAAATAACTACAGTAGTGGATATAACCAATAGTATATAAGTGATGATGCTACATGTTTCATGTTCTAAGAAAGAATCCATAACATGTTATACATCAATACAGTATAGAAAATTAAGAAAAACATCTAGCAGTGCCATCGCGAGCCTAGGCTTGGTCCCATGCCCTCATACCCCTCAGAAAGAGTCATATACCTATATAGGGACTCTTGCCCCTATCTACACCTACAACAACATAGTCTGTTTGGGCCTAAAAGCGTGACACAAACAGGTTGTGAGAAATATAACTCAGTAGGCACCCGCCAAAGGCTCGTGCTCAACTGTGTGTAAAACATGCAATAAGTGTGCAGCAGTAAAATTCAATAATTAAGCAGTACTCAAAAGTAACTAACTTAACAGTTAAATTTCCATTTTATTATTCATTTAATTCCTTTAATTTAGTAACATTTTTGTGATCAATAGAACCAAGCCCTCAGGCCAATTAGAACCGTGCCCTCAGGATAAAATAGTAAACTATGCCCTCAGGCTTACCCTCAGGCCATAGAGAATCCAACCCACGGGTATTTCCCTCAGGCGTAACAGAAATTCTCGCCCACAGGCATACGAAGTGTTGCCCTCAGGCACAGAATTCAATCCCTCAGGTACGAAAGGTTTCCCTCAGGAGGAATGATGACAACCCTCGGGCTAAAACAGTCACACCCTCAGGCTAATCACAACAACGCCCTGAGGCTAACAGGTAACCGGGAAATTCCCAACATATCATAATGCAGTAAACAAGAAATTCTTCTCAAGGTAATTCTACAGTTACTACATTAAAGGCATACCCTCGGGTATCCTGGACAAACGGCTAAAAAGAGGAACACACCCCTCAGAATGGTCCTGGATCCAAGCAACGATCCCAAACAGCATTTTATTATCACAATTTAATCGCCTATGCAATTCTAGGCATTAAATATAGCAATGGCCTCAGCCACATGACACCCCAACATGGGTTCGTGGCACGAAATTGCACGAAAAAACATGACAGTTGGAAAATTATCACAAAGGCACCTACCTTATATGCCAATGAACGTTATACCCGAACAACGACTCTAGAAATTCCCACGAACGGCATAGATATGATGAAGAACAAAAATCATTTAAACTTAAATAACTTATGTTGGGAGAAGAATTGGAAAAAACGATACTAGGAGGAGGAAGCGATTACCCATGTGGGTCTAACGAGATCGTCTGAAGCTGAAAAGAATTCCAGAAGAACGCCCGGTGGATCTTCCAAGATCTGGCCTCCTCCTTTGGCTCCAAAAATGGCTCAAGTGCCTCCTCTGCCAAATGAGGAGGCTACTGCCTGTTTTAAGTCGAAAAAACAAAGTACATGGCGTGTACTCCCTTCATTTAAATGTTTAGTTGGCGGCACCGCCACACTATTCATCAGTCGACATGAGTACACGACATGTACTCTCAAGTACACGGCGTGTATTATCGCCCAGCTGGCAGTGATGCCACCGCCTTATTGTTTATGTCTTCCAACTAACTACACCGCGTTTAAGGTACCACTACACGGAATGTAGTCGGTTCCTACACCCTTCATCACCGGCATGGCCACACGTGCCATGTACTCATTCCAACACGGCCAAAAGTACACAACGTGTGGATAAAGTACATGGCGTGTAGTTCCAAAATTTACGATTTTTTCCCATTTTCTATATTTTCTCAAAATCTCTTAAGGAAAATGAAAAGAAGAAGCCCGTACTTATAAAACAAGAAGCACGTACCTCTAAAACAAGAACCGGGTTCTTACAAATAACTTCCCCATGGAGAGCTTCCCCTAGGTGACCAGAACCATCCCTCTCCTGCTGATAGGGTTGAAGCAATAAATTATGGCCAGAGGGCGCAATATGTCTCACCAAACCCTCCAGAATGGCATGACAATTCAAGGGACCCAGCTCAGGTTGCCCTAAGCTCCCTAATGGTTTTTCCACCAGCTGCTCCATGAGCCACTGGGCCTACTTATAATGTTGATGAACCCACCAATGATGTCGTGGTTAGGGATCCCCATCAAGAAATGGACTCCCACCCAGATGATCCTATGGAGGCACCCATTTCCCGCCTTGAGGAATTGGAAACCAGACAGGTGTCACACCCACCTGATGGAAATCCATATCCAGCAATGGTGGATGATAAGCAGGAACCTCCAGGTTTCAGGAATCAAACCATTTCCCCCTTTAATGAGATAGGGGACCCACCACAACATTTTTTCCACTTTACCTAAAGGTGTGGCCCAATGTTGGTAACTCTAGTAGAGTAAGAAGCCAGAAAGCTCTGATGTTTTGTATAAACATGGGAAGGGCCTACATTCTTCTAGTATAGCCAGATCCCCATCATATTGGTAACAAGCAGGGAGGACCTTCGTAGGAAGTTCCATTACTAGTTCAGTTCCACCACGCAGAAGATGAGTATCGCAGACCTATTCAAGCGAATGAAAAGGCCCAATGAGTGTGTCATGGAATTTATCACCCAGTGGAATGGACTCACATACTGCCTTGACCTTCCACTGACATAAAATAAATTATAGAATATGTGTGTAGGGAATGTTAAGATGAAACTGGTTCCCTCTCTGATCACCCTGAACTACCCTGGAGGATTATGAGAATTCTTTGATTAGGCCCAGTGCCTGGATGAAGCCCTACAACTGGCTAGACAGGCATGTCAGTTGCCTTATAAAATTCCTGCGATAAGGGATTTTAGAACCGAGCCTGCCACAATGGCCCAAATATAGGCCCCAAAATAGATGGAATTATTACTAGTGGAGCCACCTATGCAACCTCCTAGAGGCCCACCACCATAGGCACATCCTCGAACACAGTAGGGGCCGCCTCAATATCGGCAGCTGCACCTGCGTAATGCGCTTCCACGACCTAGGTGGGAGAATCATCACTGCCTCCTCGACATACTCCTACATCCCCTTTTCAGGGTCTTGCGCCATGGGCCCCTTTTCCGAACAGATAAAAACAAACTAACTCATTCAATTATAATAAGTTTCTTAGCTATTTTTTGGAGTTCCTTGGAATTGGGGATTGTACGTTTGCCTGAGTGTAGAAGGAAAGAAGAGGCCAACCTCACAGATCGCCCCAAAAAATTCCCCTATTATCAAATCCGAGGGCACACCCACAAGCATTGATATGTTTTAAAAGACTAGATCCTAGATCAGGTCGATAACAACATATTTGGGTTGGGCCCAGCACCGGCACAAGTGGTGTGCATGTTCGTAAGGCCAGATAGAAACAACGACTTTGAAGGTGAGTGGCAGCAAGTTTCTAACTAAAGGTCCCATAATTATGAAGACTGGATGGCTCACAAATCATATGTCCATGCCAATGTTATCATCTATGCATGCCTGAATTGGCCAGAGCCTTCAGAAACTTCAAATAGTACATCTACATCATCGTCTCAACAATCCCCTTCCTAGAAGAGCAAGCATCCGCGATGCAATGGAATGCAATGCACCACACCAATTCCATTGTCGTCCCATACTCTCGACAAATTCATGCCTCTAATGATGTGGATTACTCCTAGAATATGCATAGTAGTGTCACGACCCGTCCCCCGGGGCTCATATCGTCACTACCCCAAACCCGCCATCCATAGGCTAGGGGCAGGCGACTAGTACCAATGGCGTAAATCCCTAAACGGGGAAGGAATTTGTAACACCCCGAGCTTCCACAATACGCTTCTCATTCAATAATGCAATAGCGTGTGTTGTACGCAACCTCGAGCTCTAACACACACCACAACTAATTAAACTAGCCGTTGTGAATAGTAATACCTAATTTTTTAAATTTTATAAATTTTATTTATCAAAATGGGCTTCATTTTTGGATTCGGAATATCGAAATTAGCCTATGTTGAATTTTTGGTATTATTATGAGAACTTCTGATTTTTATGAATAGTGAAAAATACTTAAAAACAAATTTTAAATCAAAATAATTTATAGTGAAAAATTATACTATTTAGTGGTTTTAAAGTATAATTAGAATATATTTTTACCATTTTATCCATTGGTGGTCATTAGAATTATTTTAACATTGAAATCGGACATAAACAATTGCCAATCTTTTGATATAAATTGTTTCTTAGAAACACGCCATTTTTTGTAACAGTGGGAATTAATTATAAAATTAATTAATGCAACTTATATTTTTGGAATTTTGTAAAATTGAAATCATTTTTGAATTCAGAATATCAATTATAGCTTAGGGTGAAATTTTGGCTTTGTTCTGAAAAACTTCAATTTTTGATGAATAGTGAAACCACTAAGTGGTAGTTAAATAACTGAGATTTCATTTAAATGAAATATTACCACTTCTGTGATTTTATTTTCAAAAATCCGACATACATGGTTGTCATTATGATGTAAAATGTGGTTCAATGAGATTAAAATAAATTTTTGGTGAATAGTAACTTTTAAGTTCTTAATCGCGATTAGAGGTAATTAGTGTAGTTTAAGGTACAAATAATGTTTTAATAATATGAGATGAGCATGACACTTGTCCTACTCCTATTTGATGAGTCATGGCCGACCAAGACAACCCATGGGTCAACTTGGGGACCCCATGGAGCCACTTTAGTTGGAAAATGACATTAATATATATTTATTTAATGTTACAATTAAATTGACAAAAACATGAGTTGTTTTACTAAAACAATTTTTAAGTGGGGTTACACAAGTCCAAATTTTGATTATAAATATTCATTAGAAATATAAAAAGATTTCCTACATCATAGTATTTTTTTATAATTGTTAGACATTAAATAAATAAAATTATTTATGAAATCATTATGATAAAGCGATGACCTCATTATTTAACGATTTAAATAAAATGAGAAGATAATGAAAAATACAAGGCTTAAACTTGTCCAAAGCCTATTGGATGAGAAGATTTCGAACCCTTATCACCTTATCCACTAATTATATAAGTTTGGGACCTTTAGAATCCGAAAAGCATTGTGTAATAATGTAACATTTCAATCTTTCCAAAAAAGCCCCTCCTCTCTACTTATAAAAGGCCCCCACCACTCCCACCTTATTCACACCTTCAAGCCATTTGTCTCTGCCAAAATCTGCTCAAATACTCTCCCAACTTCCCCCTCTTACTCCGAGAAGCCTCACTTTGGGCAGAACTCTTCTCAAGGAAGCCTTTGGATCAAATCAAAATGAGTTACCCGATTTTGAGGTAATGTCTTCTCTAATGTTGTTTTGTTTTATTTTTCTTATCCAACCCCCTAAAATCTTTTTATTCATTACTTTTGTAACAACACCAGTATATTCAATATACTAGGAAGTTGTTATAAGAAGGATTCGAGCTACACTTACACACACCTACATCTAATGGTTAAAGAACATATGGTTTCTGTGGATGGCGAATTTCTGCCTCACGAAACGATGATTGTTCAACACTCATATAACACCTTCAAAGGGGGCCATTAAGATGTAACTATATTTATATATGATATATAATGTGTTTATGTTTTACTTATGCTTCTGTATTTCTCATTTATGGCATACTTTATGATTTCCATTATGGGTAAAACGTGATAATTTCATTTTAGGAAGTGCGGACTACCGCCCCTTCAAAGTGATTTGAATCGTTAATGCCACACGTGGGATGTATAAAAGATGGATTAAATGGTATTATACACTATATTATACTGTAATTATATTATAAATTTATATCATTATGATTTCATTCAATTAAATATGAAATAGAAATGAAAGTAGCGTTCATGCGTACGTACAGCTTACCGTCTCCATGAACGGTGCATTTCATTTCTTACCTCTAAATGTTACGTGACATTATGAATGAATGTATATACTGTATATATGATATATATGATATCTACATCATGAATATTATTCTGGATATAATGGATATTTCACCACATGAACAACTTGTAATTATAAGAAGTTTATTTTTGACTCAAGTACCAAAGATCGACAAAACGACTGTTATTAACTTTAATAATTAAATAATGTTCATAACATGGTAATAAGGGATATAAAAGTAATAATGAACATGAAAAAGGTTCTTATGTAAATAGAAATTAACTCTAGTTTATTATTCAGGAGGTTAAAGAATGGTCGAGTCAGGACAAGACGCAAGGTAAGGGAATTTCTTAACCCAACTTCCATTCTTTGGGTTAATCTCCTACTTTCAAATTATGTCATGATATTATTATGTCTTATTTTGTATTCTTTATGTGTACCTATAGTTAATACACATAATAGATCTATTTTATTATAGAAATGATCTTTTTAAGGACTTCGTCTCAATCTCCTTTCATTGAGGCATATTTGGTTTTATACAGAACATTTTTTATACGGTGTATAAACCCCTTTGACTTTTACATTTATTCAAAAGGAATCTTTTTTATACGAAGCGTTTTACTAAACGACAAAATGGGAATGTTTTTCTTTCCGTACATATGCGGCTACAATGACTTCTCCGCAGCCGTGACCATTATTTGAGTTTCGGCTTCCTCTACAAGCCATCACTTTTTTTAATGAAAAATAAATACAAAGTTTTAACGTTCTTTTATTTTGGTATTGAAAATGGTTTTGAAAGCATTTTTATTATATCAATGTGTTGTATTGAAATCTTGTGATTGAAATGTGGAAATTTGATGTTTCATTTATGCATGTTTCATGTGATACGATTATGTTATGGTTTATGATATGTTCAAACCTATTCATATGAGGAATGTATTGGACTTAATAAGTGACGGTTGGAGCCCGCTATAGCTGCTCGATGCATCGGCAAGTCTCATGAGACATACTAGTGTCTTGTCACGAGGCCTTGAAAAAATCTTATTTGTGGTCTTGGCACAAGGCCTTGACTACGTGGTTATGATAGTCTGGCATTATGCATTCCATCATTATGAAAGTGGTTATTGATATTTCACGTGATTATTCGACCAGTAGAATATCCATGTGAAGAAGTAAATTGCATTATCTCATTTTACTTTTGCCATATTATGTTGATGTTCAAGTTTAAAAGGCTTTTTTTAGTTATACATTGCCTTAAATGTTTATGTTTATTTATGAAGGCTTCTGCAATATTGTTATCCTTACTAAGCATCTGAGCTCACCCCTTTCAATGTTTTAATATTTTCCAGGATGTGAAGAAGTATTTTATGATTGACCTGCATGGATTGTCAGAAGAGGATATGAGAGTGGACTATGGAGACTTTGTTTTTGTAGTTTTTCACTTTATGATGTAATGTAACGTTTACGAATGTATCTAGTGTTTCCAAGGCTACTAAACTAATCAGTCTTTCGAGACTTGATCTTTTGTGATCATGCCAATGTTTCGAAGTAATGCACCGACTCTGGGTAGCTGGGGTCGGGGCGTTACAGTTGGTATCAGAGGCAGTTTAGTACTAACCTTGGAAGCAAGATTTATATGAACTCTGATTAGAGCACGTAGACCTAAGATGAACTTTGAGGATTAGTATAGAAGAACATCCTAGAATTTTGGTATTGTAGAGATTTTGTGAGTTTTCCGAGAAATATATCCCTGTCTGGATACGAGCAGGTAAAGGCGGCTCTAGCACAGATTTTCCTATGGATAAAACCCGAAAACACCACTTTGAGCTAGACTCGAACGAGAACTGGTGCACGACAACGGGCCTTGCTGCACTCTTGGTTACGACACTCCCGGGGGATATGCTTAAGATAACTCTCATTTTCTTTACAAATCATTATGAATGGTTTATTAGTATATACTTCCTCAAAGAAAACATTTTTATGATTATGGATTATATCCATAAATAGTTCAATTTATGTTAAGTGTTTTATAAGTATGGGATTATGTATTTTGATTCATAAACTGATCTAGTTTATGCCATTGTTTAGAAATGGCGCCTAGTGGAAGAAATGGAAACCGTATCAATGCACGCACTCCATGTAGGGATTTCCCTCCTGCTCAAGATAATTATAGTGGGGCTGGAGATGCAACTGGTGCCGATCAGCTAATCACCATACTGGGACAACTTACTCAGGTTATGAATAATAACCTTACCCTTATGGAGCACCCTGATCCACAGCGTGGAGGATCAATGTTAGATCAATTCATGAGGCAACAACCACCAACCTTCAATGGGAGTACAAATCCTATAGTAGCCGAGCAATGGATAAACTCCTTAGAGAAAATATTCCATCCCTTGGGGAGTAGCGAAAGGGAGAAGGTTGTCATGGAATTTTACCGCCTCACTGGAGATGCCGATCAGTGGTGGTCGCTGATTCAAAACACAAAGGAAGATGATGACATATCGAATATGGAATGGAGGGAGTTCAAAGAGCTTTTCTTAGAAAAATACTTTCCTCGTGACCATCAAGAAGATATGGAAAGGCAATTTCTGAGTCTGAGACAAAAGGAGGATGAGAATGTCACAATGTATGAGGTTAACTTTAAAAGGTTAGAAAGGTATGTTGGAGATTATATACGTAACCCAGGAAGTAAGATTGATCGCTTCTTTGATGGTTTAAAACCATTTCTTCATCGAGCATTAGTCTCACAATCCTTTTCATCGTATGAAGACATTGTCTCATGTGCTATCAAGACAGAAAAGGAATTCTCTAAGTCTTATGACAGCAAAGTAAAGCAAGAGAAGAAGAGAACGGTGGAACAAGAGACAGATAAAGTGAAAAAGGGAAAGAAGGATTTTCCATTATGCGATAATTGTGGGAAGAATCACCTTGGTACTTGCCTAAAGGGAATGGGAGTTTGTTACAAATGTGGAGAAAAAGGTCACCAGGCGCGTGATTGCAAGGGAAAGAAAGAGGCTATCAATGTTGAATGATACAATTGTAGGGAAATGGGGCATTATGCAAATGAATGTCCTAAGCGTTAGGAAAACTTACCTCAGATAAGGCCAAGGGATCAAGAACAATCTTATGCTGTTACTACAGTTGAAGCGGAATAATTAATGTATTGGGGCTTTTGGACTCATGGATTATATTCTGGTTATTAGAATAATGTGATATATATATAAGGATTGTACTGAAGTACTTGTTGTTTCAGTAAGGTTTTAATATGATGAAGGTAATCATATTTTTAGTATGTGACAATAAGAGAAACTTTACTTTGTTTGGGGAATCTGATAAATTGATTTTGGAATATAGAGACCTTTAAGAAAAAGTCAGGATGAAGGTATTTTGGATAACTATAAAGGTTGGAGTGGATTAAGTTGATCTTTGGATAGTATTGTTTAAGGTTAAAAAATTTATGATGATTATTTTTGAATATTATAATACTATAGTTTTAGGAAAAGGAAAACCTGCAGGGTGGGGCATAACCCGTCGCATAGGACAAAGCTGCAGGAATCGAACCCACAATCATAGTGCGACAGGCCTTTATTTCCTACCACTAGCCTACAGGAAGTCCCTGGTTTTTAAAAAATAATTTTACTAATCTAAATGGTATGTGTTAACATTTGGAACCATATACAATTAAGATAAGTATAATATTTTTGGGTTCTATTATCTTTTTGAGTGAATGATGAGTTGAAGGTTGAAACTCTAAATGTCAAGCATAAATATATATATAACTATCTCTTATTCAATGAATGAACTAATTATTAATCTTTTGTAAAGGGATATTAAAACAAAAAAATGTGTTATCCTAATACCTTATGTCTTGATGAACTGATGATATTTTAAATCAACATAGATTGAAGGCTTTGAGGCCCTCAATTTGACAGTTGATTGTGATTGATGACCTCAGTCACTCCCTACAAATATTTACGTTTTTCCTCCAATTATATGTCTCTAATTTCCACCAATGTTCTCCTAATCGAGATCATAATTGGGTGATGACTTTTTCATTTCCCTTTCCCTCTTATTAAGGCTAAATTTTATTAATATTATTTCCGATGTGGGTTTTCCACAAAGGTATTTTCTATTTTCATCCATTTATTTTCCAAGAAAAATTTCAAATTGCGAGGACACAATTTATTGAAGGAGGGGAGAATGTAACACCCCGAGCTTCCACAATACGCTTCTCATTCAATAATGAAATAGCGTGTGTTGTACGCAACCTCGAGCTCTAACACACACCACAACTAATTAAACTAGCCATTGTGAATAGTAATACCTAATTTATTAAAAATTATAAATTTTATTTATCAAAATGGACTTCATTTTTGGATTCGTAATATCGAAATTAGCCTATGTTGAATTTTTGGTATTTTTCTGAGAACTTCTAATTTTTATGAATAGTGAAAAATACTTAAAAACAAATTTTTAAATCAAAATAATTTATAGTGAAAAATTATACTATTTAGTGGTTTTAAAGTATAATTAGAATATATTTTTACCATTTTATCCAATGTTGGTCGTTAGAATTAATTTAACATTGAAATCGGACATAAACAATTGCCAATCTTTTGATATAAATTGTTTCTTAGAAACACGCCATTTTTTGTAACAGCGGGAATTAATTATAAAATTAAATAATGCAACATATATGTTTGGAATTTTTTAAAATAGAAATCATTTTTTAATTCGGAATATCAATTATAGCTTAGTGTGAAATTTTGGGTTTGTTCTGAAAAACTTCAATTTTTGATGAATAGTGAAACCACTAAGTGGTAGTTAAATAACTGATTTTTCATTTAAATGAAATATTACCACTTCTGTGATTTGATTTTCAAAAATCCGACATACATGGTTGTCATTAAGAAGTAAAATGTGGTTCAATGAGATTAAAATAAATTTTTGGTGAATAGTAACTTTTAAGTTCTTAATCGCGATTAGAGGTAATTAGTGTTGTTTAAGGTACAAATAATGTTTTAATATTATGAGATGAGCATGACACTTGTAATACTCCTATTTGATGAGTCATGGCCGACCAAGACAACCCATGGGAAAACTTGGGGACCCCATGGAGCCACTTTAGTTGGAAAATGACATTAATATATATTTATTTAATGTTAAAATTAAATTGACACAAACATGAGTTGTTTAACTAAAACAGTTTTTAAGTGGGGTTACACAAGTCCCAATTTTGATTATAAATATTCACTAGAAAGCTAAAAAGCTTTTCTACATCATAGTATTTTTTTTATAATTTTTAGACATTAAAAAAATTAAATTATTTATGACATCATTATGATGCAGCGATGACCTCATTATTTAATGATTTAAATAAAATGAGAAGATAATGAAATATCCAAGGCTTAAACTTGTCCAAAGCCTATTGGATGAGGAGATTTCGAACCCTTATCACCTTATCCACGAATTATATAAGTTTGTGACCTATAGAATCCGAAAAGCATTGTGTAATAATGTAACATTTCAATCTTTCCAAAAAAGCCCCTCCTCTCCACTTATAAAAGGCCCCCACCTCTCCCAACTTATTCACACCTTCAAGCCATTTGGCTCCGCCAAACTCTGCCCAAATACTCTCCCAACTTCCCCCTCTTACTCCTAGAAGCCTCACTTTGGGCAGAACTCTTCTCAAGGAAGCCATTGGCTCAAATCAAAAAGAGTTACCCGATTTTGAGGTAATGTCTTCTCTAATGTTGTTTTGTTTTATTTTTCTTCTCCAACCCCCTAAACACTTTTTATTCATTACTTTTGTAAAAACACCAGTATCCACAATATACTAGGATGTTGTTATAAGAAGGATTCGAGGAACACTTACACACACCTACATCTAATGGTTAAAGAACATAAGGTTTCTGTGGATGGTGAATTTCTGCCTCACGAAACGATGATTGTTCAACACTCATATAACACCTTAAAAGGTGGCCATTAAGATGTCACTATATTTATATATGATATATAATGTGTTTATGTTTTACTTATGCTTCTGTATTTCTCATTTATGGCATACTTTTTGATTTCCATTATGGGTAAAACACGATAATTTCATTTTAGGAAGTGCGGACTACCGCCCCCTCAAAGTGATTTGAATCGTTAATGCCACATGTGGGATGTATAAAGGATGGATTAAATGGTGTTATACACTATATTATACTGTAATTATATTAGAAATTTATATCATTATGATTTTATTCCATTAAATACTAAATATAAATGAAAGTAGCGTTCATGCGTACGTACGGCTTACCGTCTCCATGAACGGTGCATTTCATTTCTTACCTCTAAATGTTACGTGACATTATGAATGAATGTATATACTGTATATATGATATATATGATATCTAAATCATGAATATATATCTGGATATAATGGATATTTCACCACATGAACAACTTGTAATTATAAGAAGTTTATTTTTGACTCAAGTACCAAAGATCAACAAAACGATCGTTATTAACTTAAATAATTAAATAATGTTCATAACATGGTAATAAGGGATATAAAAGGAATAATGAACATGAAAAAGGTTCTTATGTAAATAGAAATTAACTCTAGTTTATTATTCAGGAGGTTAAAGAATGGTCGAGTCAGGACAAGACGCAAGGTAAGGGAATTTCTTAACCCAACTTCCATTCTTTGGGTTAACCTCCTACTTTCAAATTATGTCATGATATTATTATGTCTTATTTTGTATTCTTTATGTGTACCTATAGTGAATACACATAATAGACTTATTTTATTTTAGAAATGATCTTTTTAAGGATTTCATCTCAATCTCCTTTCATTGAGGCATATTTGGTTTTATACACAACATTATTTTATACGGTGTATAAACCCCTTTGACTTTTACATTTATTCAAAAGGAATCTTTTTTATACGATGCATTTTACTAAAAGACAAAAAGGGAATGTTTTTCTTTCCGTACATATGCGGCGACAATGACTTCTCCGCTGTCGTGACCATTATTTGAGTTTCGGCTTCCTCTACATGCCATCACTTTTTTTAAATGAAAAATAAATACAAAGTTTTAACTTTCTTTTATTTTGGTATTGAAAATGGTTTTGAAAGCGTTTTTATTATGTCAATGTGTTTTATTGAAATCTTGTGATTGAAATGTGGAAATGTGATGTTTCATTTATGCATGTTTCATGTGATACGATTATGTTATGGTTTATGATATGTTTAAACATATTCATATGAGGAATGCATTGGACTTAATAAGTGACGGGTGGAGCCCTCTATAGCTCCTCGATGCATCGGCAGGTCTCATGAGACAAACTAGTGTCTTGGCACGAGGCCTTGACAAAATCTTATTTGTGGTCTTGGAACGAGGCCTTGACTACGTGGTTATGATAGTCTGGCATTATGCATTCCATCATTATGAAAGTGGTTATTGATATTGCACGTGATTATTCGACCAGTAGAATATCCATCTGAAGAAGTAAATGACATTATCTCATTTTACTTTTTCCATATTATGTTGATGTTCAAGTTTAAAAGGATTTTTTTTAGTTATACATTGCCTTAAATGGTTATGTTTATTTATGAAGGCTTCCGCAATATTGTTATCCTTACTGAGCATCTGAGCTCACCCCTTTAAATGTTTTAATATTTTCAAGGATGTGAAGAAGTATTTTATGATTGACCTGCAAGGATTGTCAGAAGAGGATATGAGAGTGGACTATGAAGACGTTCTTTTTGTAGTTTTTCACTTTATGATGTAATGTAACGTTTAAGAATGTATCTAATGTTTCCAAGGCTACTAAACTAATCGGTCTTTCGAGACTTGATCTTTTGTGATCATGCCAATGTTTCGAAGTAATGCACCGACTCTGGGTAGCTGGGGTCGGGGCATTACAGAATTGCCTTTATAACAATAAAAAAACAACATAGTACACAACTAGAAGTAAAACACTAAAAGAAACTATATACAAAAGTGGGTGCTAAAAGTAAAGGGCCCAGAAATAAAAGCCCAACAGTAAATTACAAAACAAATAAAAAGCTTGTACAACTGCAATAAATTAAAACAACAACTACTGAGTCGTCCTTCGTAATTCACACCTGAAGGGTGTGTACATATGGCCTCCTCAGCACCACAATTCCATCCGTCCACTCCGTGTACGTCTCGTCAAGTGGTCCACCTTCGGGTACCAACCAGCTCTATAACTCTCTACCTCGATCAGCGATGTCCGTAGTCTGAAACAAACACAATGAGGTGCGGGCATAGCCCATGCAGGGGTGAGTATAACGATACACAGTATGGACCCCGAGAACCTCAAGGTCTCACAATATCTAACCAGGATATACCACAAAGAAAATGCAATCACGAAGTATCAACCCACCCTACATAGATATGTGTCCATACAGATACCTATGTTATAAATCACATTCCGGCTCCAACTCTCGAGCCCAAGCACAAACCATTTAACAAAGGAAGTAATTTCAATCACCATGATAATAATGGTTGAAAGACATAACTCAACTCACACAGGTATAAATCATTTCCAGAGTGATAGAGATGATCAGATGTAGTCACTGATTCATCTATTCTATCGAACCCACACAGGATACAAGACCAGCTAAGCTGTCAGACCCACACATTATACTAGAAAATCTATTCAGGAGTGGTAGGGATGATCAGATATAGTCACTGATTCATCTAAGCTGTCGGACCCACACAGGATATAAGACCAGCAAAGCTGTCGAACCCCCACAGGATACATGACCATCTATTTTGTCGGCCCCACAGAGGATACAGGTAAATAAGTCATAACTATCAGAACCATGGTGGATCCTTGTTTATTAGTCATCATTGTCGAACCCATGGAGGATTTAAGTACAGTAGTCATTACTGTCGAACCCACAGAGGATTCCGGTATAGTATTCATCTCTATCGAACCCATGGAGGATTCTGGTGCAGTAGTCATTGTTGTCGAACCCACAGAGGATTCTAGTACAGTAGTTATCATTGTTGAACCCATGGAGGATTCTGGTACATCTCATTCGCAACCAGCTCTGGGGTCCCCACACAAAGCACACTCGATTTCGAGAGGGTCCGCTCCTCGAGCCATGTTTCGATACATCAACTATCATGATGTCCCGAGTTAATGTATCTCATAGTTCCATCTAATAATAAATAACCCAACGCGACAAACGCGCGTCAATTGGACGCCTAGTCTGAGAGTTTTTGGCATTTCTGTTCCATGGGCCTAGTTCTTTTTAAGCTCAAACCAACCCGACCGTACTTCAACTATGTCCGAACCTCAAGTGGAGTATTCCAAAAGAATAATCTCGCTCCTAGAATTCCATCGCCATAGGTGGTTCATAGTTTGGACCCTCGTATCCCATGATATGGGCGGAAAGGTGGATATTTCCATTGCAGGTCCGGGTGCTGTCTGAAACAATCGGAGTGACCCAGCCTGACCCAGTATGAGGGTCTGAACTGCTCCGAGGAAATGGCCCAGCCCGAGGGGGCGGCCCAACCAGAGGGCGGCCCGGTTGTAAGCGGCCTGGCTCGAGGGCGGCCCAGGCCAAGGGAGGCCCGACAAGATGGCCGGTGTGGCCCCGCCAGCCGGCCGACGTTTCTTGACAGGCCACAAGTTGGAGGGGGTGTCGAGCACCCTGTTCCACTCTGAAGAAACTGGGGCTAGGCACCGGTTTTGTTGACCCGTGGGACCCGAAGGGTCCCGCCTGTTTTTCTGGCACCACGGTGGCTAGCCCGACTGCCCGCCTCCTCACCTCCTACGTGACATGACTATGCTGTGGGCCTACTTCCCTCTACGCGGCGTGATGACATCATGCCACCACCACCGTGGCTTGACCTAGATGTGTCATTCAGCTCCACCATGCGGCGCAATGGCACCACGCTTCTCTATCCTCTGCGGCCCTCCCGGGTACGGTTCCTCTCCAGCATGGTGCGATGGAATCACGCCCCTTTGTCACCGTCGTGGCCCACCTCACTGCGGCATGGTTCTTATGCGCTGTATAACGGTGTTGCACCCTTGCGGCGACCCGGTATCCTTACGCCGCTGGCTCCTTTTTGCGGCCCACCTTCGTCATCATCAAATAGAACAAAACAAAGGGGGGAGAGTTGGGCCGCGTTCATGTGGTCCGAACCCTCCTCATCATAAGATATCATTTGTCTTTCGAAACATGAAACTTGTACGATGAAGAATGGATTTTTATCTCATATTTGAAAATACTTCAAATCCACCTACCTTGTAGTCGATGTTTGCTCGGTGGAGTCATGGGAAGGCAGCGTCGTTTACTTGACGTTAGGAAATAATAAGCTGAGGATAGCATCGGCGCTATTCTTAGGTATCTCTTCCCTTTCCTCGCCTCAATTGAAGAAGGAAGAATATGGCGTCACCGTTCTTCGGTGGAGACATGCATTCTTTATGTTCTTCATTCAGAGGATGGAGTCCTCTAATTTCTTCCAAGGATCCTCTCACAAAGTTCTCCCAACAAAGGATTAAGCCAACCCCCAATAATAAAATATAATACCTTATTATAATAGTGGCATATATAATACAAGAAGAATCATAAATTTGAGATTAATTAAAGAAGATAACCCACTTAATTAATGAGGGTGGAGGCACAAAAATTAATGGGGAAAAATATGAAGAGTATCACCAAATTTAATTGGGGGTTCAAGGGGGTTAATTTGGTGTTAGAGAGGTATGGTGGGCCCCAACTAATAATCCTACCAAGGGAGGTTATGACAGTGTGGTCCCCACTGCCATAACGTCCTCCAAAGGGAGGCTAGGGTGTGGTGGCCTCCACCTCCAACCTCCCCTTGGAGGTTTCAACCTGCTCCATAAAATAATGTTAAATCTTTAACTTTATTCAACTTAATTAAAAAACCACAAAATCTAACTTCTAATAACGATAAAACACAGCTGCGGTGATGGTCTCACTATGAAATTACTGACGCAGCGAGTTCAACATTGCTCTCAGATTTCAATTCCAAGCACCGGTTCAAATGTTATAAAATTTCGCTCACACGTTTACTGAACATACCTGAAAAAATGTTCGGAAAAATATTATCATCCTCCCTCGACCAACGTTGTTCTAGGTTGGCCTCTGCCTAGGTGAAATATTCTCCAAAAAACCCAACGGTACCCTCATATTTCCAATCCGAGTAACCTTTTTGAAGTTATCAATTTTACAATAAAACAATTGTCAGATAATTATTTTATTTGCGTCCAAAAACTAATATTCTCTAGTGGACCTCACCTACCCAAGTTAGTATCTGCTTAAAAAAATCATACCCTTTCAAGTTCAGTGGTGGTCTCAGATTTATAATCCGATTTAACATTTGTGAGTTATAATAATTTGAAAAATAAAATAACATTATTTTATTATTTTATTTACGGTTATGCCATTTTCCTATTTTTTCACAAGAGGCCTGTGTCGACTAATCATAAGTCACACCTAGGGTAAACTCACCATCCTGAGCGCAACAGTGGCCTCATATTTCTGATCTGAGTAACCTTTTATGAGCTATTCAACTTTTTTAGTAGAACTACATACACGCGATAATTTAAGCTTAACAAAGCTTCGACGGATCATTCCAGGCACTCCGGGCCTTGAAATCGCGTGCTGTCAAAAACTGCAGACTCGTAAAATTCCTAAGTATTTAAGAAATAACATTCCATGGAAATATTGAGTCTTTACATTCTCCCCACCACAGGACTTTACATCCCCTTAAGCAACAACTAGATCTAAGGGAACAAATGGGGGTACTGAGCACACATCTGAGTCTCCCACTCCCATGTGCTCCTTTGAAGGTTCCTATCCTGCCAGCGAATGCACACTAGAGGTATCAACCATACACATAGGACCCACTCCTGTTGATCCTCAATCACCATGGGAAACTCCTTGAGTGTTTTCCCATCATCGATTTCCTGCGCCACATGGTCCATGATGTGAGAAGGGTCATGCACGTATCACCTCAGCTGAGATACGTGGAAGACGCCGTGCACCCAGTGCAATTGAGGTGAAAGATCCAAGTGGTAAGCCACCTCGCTTACCCTGATGAGGACTTGGAATGGTTCGATGACCCTCAGAAATAAATTTCCTCCTCGACCAAAACTCCGTAGACCTCGTCGAGGTGATACCCATAGAAAGAAGTGGTCGCCATCCTTGAAATACAGAGGTCTCCATGTCTTGGACGTACGTGGAAGACTAGTCACGAAGTCCATGGATATCTCATCCCTCTTCCACTTTGGGAAAACAAAAGGATGAACCAATCCTACCGGTACCTATTGTTCCTCCTTCACTTGCTGACAAGTGAGACATTGTGAGAGAAAATATGCCACTTCTTTCTTCATTCCCGACCGCCAGTGCTATCGTCGGAGTTCCGGGTACATCTTCGCCACTCATGGATGTAACAATAGAGGAGATGTGTGGAACTCCCTAAAAACATCCTCCTGAAGTGCAACATGTAACATGGTACATCCACCAAAGAGAATGATGTTCTTCGAACCTTCAAAAATTCCATTATATGCCTTCCCTGAGTATATCCGAGCATGTAAAATCTCACAGTCAACGTCCCCAAGTTGTGCCTCCCTGGCTCACTGAAGAAGTGGAGGTGTGATTGTGAGAGATTGTAGAATGGTTGATCCATCTCTATCCACAAAGGATATCTTCAACATGGACAGCTACTCCATCACCTCTCCTAGAAGCTAAATTCCTGATCTCCAACTGAGAGCATATGCTAAAACATTACCCTTACTAGGAGTATAGACTATCTCAAAGTCATATTCCTAGTGGAAATGGAGCCATTATTGTTGTCTTAGGTTCAGGTCCTTTTGCGAGAAGATGTACATGAGACTCTGGTCGTCAGAGTATACTATAAAATGCTCTCCCATCAGATAGTGTCTCCACATCTTCAAGGCGAAGACCACTCCTACTAAATCCATGTCCTGGGTAGCATTGTTCTGTTCATGTTGTCTCAACTACCAAGAACCATACGCGATCACTGCTCACTCCTGCATCATAACACACCCGAGTCCGGTCCCTAAGGCGTTGCGGTAAACTACGTACCCAACACCCTTCTCCAATATCCTCATGATTGGTGCACTATTCAACCTCTACCTCAACTTCTGAAAGCTCTGCTGGAATCTCTCCGACCACATGAAGGGTTTCTCTTTTTAATCAACGATGAAAGCGGTGCTGCAACATTGGAGAAGTCTGGAACAAAGGTATGTCTTGCCGACTCATGAGTAATCAACTGTACTCTCTTATGCATGAATTTAACATGTGATGCATGTGTTTCCTTTTTCTCCAACTAAGGAAAACATCATCCCAACTTTTTAGATAAACCACAAGCATTTTTCCTAATACAATCAATCTGTGTATGAACTGTGGTGGCCCAATCCATACCCAAACTAATGTCGTAAGGCCCCAATGCTACCACCAAGAGGGTCTAACCAAAACTCTCGCCTCAAGGGCCAGATCACACTGTTGGAATAGGTGCGATTATCGATTCTCCTCCCAAAGGAATCTCTAGACATGAGTGTAAAGTCATTGGCTTAACTAGAAACTATAGGTCTGGGATAAGATTTGTGGAATGAAGGAATGATTCGTATCTATGTCTATTGATACAGAATCTAGTAATAGACACAGGTCGTACCTCAAATCATTCCTACAGCCCTTGGGTCACAATCCTTGACCACATGCAGCTACTCTCTTTCCCCTCCCTTCAGCTCCCTAATCCTGACGAGAACTACATGGTGGGTGGTTGTAACATGTCGAAATGTTCACCACCTCATGCTGCACTCCTAGCTCGGCTTCCACGTCTGATACCATGGAAATTCATCTATCCTTAACACTTCCTCTTCTCGAAACATTTTACACGCTCAAGATTCTAAGAATGGCTCCAGTTTCATGATTTCCAACTGCTAACATTCACTAGATGTATCCGCTCAACCAATGAACATTCAACCCCAAGGGTTCTCTCTAGAACCCTAACATTAGTAGGAATACTTAGAGGAAAAATTTATGGCTCAGATATCCATAAACACACCTCTCTTAGATGTCCAAGATCTAAATCACGTATCGTATCATATTCATCGAGTACCATTAAAGACCGGTATGCCTCGATGAATACTTAACTATCGACACATCATCCTACCGAAGCTGTATGAGCTCTACAAAAATTCGCATCCACCTCCTCAAGCTAATCCTCATCCACCTGTGGTTCGGGCTCTCCTTGGAACATGAGGGATATTTGGTGCTGAAACACATGTAAGGCATTAAACAAACAAATTTCTTCTACTAGTACCGCCGGTAGTGTCTGCTGACCAACAAGCAGTGATATAGTTGGCACACTGCCTGAAGGTACCATCTCAGAAAATAGTCCAAGTACCGAAACCTCATCACTATGTAGACCATCCTCATGGTCACTCACTGAAAAAAGATTACTATCTATGATCAAAATCTCCTCTACTAGTGTCTCAACTAGGAGAAAAACTCCAGTAATCACCTCCATCCAGTCCTTTGCTACCTAGAAATCGGTCTTGCCTAGAATCCTCAGAGGCCTCTACTACTAGAACTCGTGAAACATGCTCAGTCGGCATGAACCATACTCCAATGCGGATGGTGCAATCTGTTGCCCAACTAGTGGTGGTGCTGCTGGTACACCACATGAAGGTGCCGAAATTAGTAAGAGGGTCCTAAAACGGAGCATCGTTGCTCAATGGGCCATCATTGTGTACTCTCTTGGAAACCATAGCTGGATGTCTACGTAGCGACATGCTGATTATGGACAGGTATTCCCCGGTCAATAATTATACCTGGTGAGATGACTTAAATAAAACTTTTGAAAACACACACGAAATCAGTGTTTTTGTGCACTGAGTCAGAAATCAGAAGTCAAGGACCTGGTGTATGTATATGTTTATCGCCACACCAACAATAGACTCCCTGAACTGAAAACCACACTCGATACCTTTAAAACTGTTACTTCCCAGTAAGACAGATCAAAGTCCTATGATCTACAGTAGAACCGACTCCTCTGATACAAATTTGTCATGACCCGTCCCCCGGGGCCTGTATCGTGACTACCCCAAGCCCACCTAGGGGATGGTGACTAGCACTAAAGGCTTAAATCCCTAAACTGGGAAGGCATTGCCTTTATAACAATAAAAAACAACAGAGTACAAAATATGATGTAAAACACTAAGTGAAACTATATACAAAAGAGGATTTTGAAAGTAAAGTGGCGAGAAATACAATCCCAACAGTAAAGTACAACACAACTTAAAAGATAGTACACCTGTATTAAAGTAAAACAACAACTACTGATTCATCTTCAGAAATTCCAACCTGAAGGATGGGTACCGATGGCCTCCTCAGCACCCCAAGTCTGTCCGTATGATCAGTGTACGTCTCGCCAAGTGGTCCATCTCCGGGTACCGTACATATTTATAACTATCTTCCTCGATCAGCATTGTACGTCGTCTGCAACCAACACAACGAGGTGCGGGCATAGCACGTGCCAGGGTTAGTATAAAAATACTCAGTAGGGACCTCAAGACCCTCAAGGTCTCATAATATCCAACCAGGAAAACCACAAAAAATGATACAATCATGAAGTATCAACCAACCCTACTTAGGTATATGTCTATACATATACCTATGTTATCAATCATAGTCCGACTCCAACTATCGATCCCAAGAACAAAACATTCCACAAAGGATGAAAATTCAATCAACACGATGATAATGGTTGAAATACATAACTCATATCACACAGGTATACATCGTTTGTAGAGTGATAGAGATGATCCGATGTAGTCATTGATTCATCTAAGCTGTCAGACCCACACATGATCCCAGAGTAGCTAAGTTTTCAGACCCACACAAGATAAAATACCATCTATTCTAGAGTGATAGATATGATCAAATGTAGTCACTGATTCATCTATGTTGTCGGACCCAAATAGGATACAAAACCAGCTAAGCTATCGGACCAACACATGATATATGACCAGATATTCTGTCAGACCCACACAGGATACAGGTACAGAAGTTAGAACAGTAGGACCCACAAAGGATCCATGTACATTAGTCATCACTGTCAAAACCACGGAGGATTCTGGTGCATTAGACATCACTGTCGAAACCATGGAGGATTCTGGTACAATAGTCATCACTGTCGAACCCACATAGGATTCTGGTATAGTAGTCATCGTTGTCGAACCCACGGAGCATTCTGGTACATCTTCGTCACAGCCATCTCTAGGGTTCCCGCACATAGCATACTTGATTCTGGGAGGGTCCGCACCACGAGCCAAGTTTCAATACATCAACTATCACGATGCCCTGAGTTGATATACCATGTAGTTATATCTTATAATAAATAACCCAATGCGACAGATGAAACATTGATCAGATACCCAGTCTGAGAGTTATTAGCATTTCCATTCCAGGGGGCCGGTTGGTTTTTAGGCTCAAATGAACCCAACCGTACTCCAATTGCATCTGAACCTCAAGTGGAGTATGCCAAAAGAATCACCTCACCCCAATAATTCCACCACCATAGGCGGTTCCTCGTTCATACACCCATAGTCCATGATATGGACAGAAAGGAGGAAATGGCCATTGCGGGTCTGGGTCCGGTCCGACCCAGTCGGAGCAACCCAGCCCGAACCCGTTTGAGGTTCTGACCCGGTCCGAGGAAATGGTCGGGGTCAAGGGGGAGGCCCCACCCAAGGACATCCCAGCCGTAAGCGGCCCGGTCCAAGGGTGGCCCGGCCGAAGGCGGCCCGCCCATGGGTGGCCTGGCTGAGGGAGGCCTGGTCGTGGGAAGCCCGGCTGGCTGGCCTGTGTGGCCCTGAAGGCCATGCATGGGATGGGGTGCAACGACCCCCCCTTCTACTCCAACGAAATTTGTTGACCCGCTGGACCTGAAGTGTCCCGCCTGTTTGTCCAGCTCCTCGGCGGCTGGCCCGGCCAGCCGCTTCCGCACCTACACCACGGTGCAACTGCATTGCGGGCTTGCAGAACTCCGTGCAGTGTGATGATGTCGTGCCACCACTACAATGAACTGACCTGGCTGTGGCCTTCGGCTATACCGCGCGGTGCGCCAGCACTACACTTCTCCATCTGTTGCGGCCCTCCCGGCCGTGGTTCCACTCTAGCGCGATGCGATGGCATCGTTCCCCTTCTGCTCCACCACGGCCCACCGGGCCGCGGATTGGTTCCTCTATGTGGCATAGCGGTGTTTCGCCCTTGTGGAAACCCGACAGCCTTGCGATGTTTGATGCTTTCTGTGGTCCACCTCCATCATCATCAAACGGAAACAAACAAAGGGGGTAGGGTCAGGCCGTGTTTGTGCGGTCTGAACTCTCTTCTCCATATGATATCATTTGGATTTCCAAACCAAAAACCTGTACAATGAAGAACGGAGGCTTAAACTCATATTTAAAAATAATTCAAATCCCCCTACCTTGTAATCGATGTTCGCTCGGAGGAGTCGCGGGAAGGCATTGTATTTTCATTGTTGTCGGGAAAGAAGAACCGAGGATGGTGTCAGCGTTATTCTTGGGAATCACTTCCCATTCATCACCTCAATTGAAGAAGGATGAAGAAGGCGTCATCATTCTTTGGTGGAGACGGGCATTCTTCGCAATCTTCATTGAGAGGATGGAGTCCTCTCAATTCTCAAAAATATCCTCTCACAATGTTCTCCCAACAATGAATTATGCCAACCCCTAATAATAAAATATAATACCTTATTATAATGGTGGAATAAATAATACAAAAAGATTCAAAAAGTTGAAATTAAATAAAGAATAAAACCAACTTAATTCATGAAGGTGGAGGGTCAATAATTAATGGGGAAAAAGATAAAGAGTTTCACCAAATTTAATTGGGGGTTCAAGGGGGTTAAAGGGAAGTTTGAGAGGTCTGGTGGGCCCCACATAATAATCCTACCAAGGGAGGTTATGTGATGGTGGGACGCACTACCATAACATCCTCCCAAGGGAGGTTCGGGTGTGGTGGCCCCACCTCCAACCTCCCCTTGGAGGTTTCTACCACCAACATAAAATAAAGTTAAATCTTTAACTTTATTTAAATTAATTAAAAAACCCCAACAACTAACATATTCTCATGATAAAACATAATTGTGGTGACAGTTTCAATAAGCAATTACCGATGATGTGAGTTCAATGGTTCCCTCATATTTCAATTATGAGCACCGATTCAACAGTTATAAAACGTCTCTCACACCTTTACAGAACGTACTCAAAAAAAGTTCAGAAAATTATTTTCAGCCACCCTTGACCCACTGTTGTCAAGGTTAGCCACTTCCTAGGTCAAATATACCCCAACGAACCCATGTTTACCCTTGTAATTCTAATCCGAGTTGCCGTTTAGATGTTATGAATTTTACAATAAAATAATTGTCACTTAATTATTTTATTTTCGGCCAAAAACTGACTTTCTCTAGTGGCCCTCGCCGACCCAAGTTAGTATCTTCATAAAGAAATCATATTCTCATGAGTTCAGTGGTGGTCTTGGTTTTTTAATCCGATTTACTGTTTTTGAGTTATAAAACTTGAAAATAAAATAACATTATTTTATTATTTTATTTACGGTTATGCCATTTTTGGGTTTTCTCAAAGGAGGCCCACACCGGCAAATCTTATGTCACACCTAGGGTAAACCCACCATAATAAGTACAATGGTGGCCTCAGATTGATTATCTGAGTAACTGTTTAAGTGTTATACCACTTTTTCATGAAAAATACATACACACGATAATTTAAGCTTAACAAAACTTTGACAGATCATCCAGGCACTTCGGGACATTGAATTGCTCGCCATCAGAAACTACGGACATGTCAAATTCCCAAGAATTTATGAAAAAATATTCAATCAAAATTATGGGTCTTTACAAGTAGTGGATGACACATTGAGTGACAGTCAATGGTATGCTTTGGTTATCACCATGGAACTGGTAAACCCCTACTAGACTCCCGACGATGGGGAGCAGCAGGATGATCTCCCCAACATACCCAGCCGACGCCAAGGTCGAATAAGCTGTGAATATATGGGTCATTGAGTCACATATGTTGAAACTTCTAGCCATGCTATGAATGCCACTAATACCTAACAACAAGCCAAGTGTAGAGCTTAGAATGCAGAACCTCCTCATCCTATTTCATCAGGACCGCCTCTACCGCTATTTGTGCTACTAGACCAAGAAGAGAAACCTATGACTTTCCATGATCAGCCATGCACCACCCAGGACCTATCCTAGTTAGGTAGCCAAAGTACGATAGGTACCCTGCATGCTTCGAATAGTGAGCAGCGGGACATTCCCAGCACCAGTCAACCGCCGATCAATCATGAAAAGGCCACCATACCTCCTGTCATAGGGAGACCTCCTGCAAGCCGAGGATCACACTTTCCATAAAATTTCAATGTTCTTAAGCATATTTCCAGCATTCTGTTAGGGATTTCCATCCATGAGGCACTCCTCCTATTGTCAGATTTGTGTGAGGCCCTCACTGATGCCTTAAGACGCCCCCACTACTTTGAGATGGATGTCGCAGCCACAGAAGCCTTTCAAGAGGATGCGATAGAGAATTATGAATGTTAGGCCCTCATTTCCTTCTCCATAGAAGAAAAAGGTTCTCTCGTATAGGGGCACATTCACCAACTACTCATCACTGGACAATTCAAGGGTGTGGAGATTCGCCGCTGTCTTATTGAAACAGGCTCCGGGATTAACCTTATCCCGATATAGATACTGCAGATGCTTATCAGAAGATGACTTGATGCCCTCTAACCTAAGAATACTGGGATACTACAGGATAGAGTAGACCCTAGTTGGAAAGTTCAATTTGAAGACCCATTTCAATGGCCTAGTTGCCATCACCGAGTTTATGATTGTCTCCCATGACACTGAGTATAATGCATTGATGGCAAGACTATGGAACCACCTACATGTGGTGGTTCCCAAATCATATCCCCAATGCCTCAAGTACTACCTCAATGGTTGAGTGGGCGTCCTCCAAGGTGACGCATCTTCTTTTGTCTCTTGTGAAGCTCTCTACCTAGATGCCGACTATTTTAAGAGAAAGTACTAGTAGATTCATACTAATGAGTTTTAGAATGCCGCAGTTGCAACTGACCTCTGGGTCAGTCTGGATGACTCCTACGTATTCCTGATACATCTATTAGAGGTCACGACCCCCAATATAGTTAAATGTTTTCTTGTCTCTGGTACAAGGGGGAATCATATTCTAAGTTCCAAGTGATTTCCAAAGATCACTTCATATTCTTATATGAATCTAGCTTTAGTGATCCATGAGCACCCTACTCCCATAAGGTATCGGGATGTCTGCCCCCTGACAACGAAAATATGTCATACATGCTTGTTTCATGGGGTTGGAATTATCTTTCTCAAGCCGACGTGCCACTATTGATTTAATATCATTAAGTGTGTCCCCTTGGACCAAAGACCAGATGGGATTGGTTCGATAGCCATCATTGTTTTGGTTACGGAAGTAGCAGAATCTACCGATGTAGTGACCACTCCCGCTCAGGCTGGTACCGACCTCTCCTCAGGGTCTGTCGACTCAGAGAAATATCCTCCCTTTGGGGATCCCTCCTCAAGAGAAGAAGATGGTTTGGAGGATTCTCCCCTACTTTTGAGGATGGTTTCTCCACAATGATTGATGAACTGGTACTGGTGAACCTCTGTAGCAAGGAAAACCAATGAACCATGTTTATTAGAGCCACCATTCCCCTCGGGGAGCTGCATCAATACGTGGAATTCTTGAAAAAACATCATCGTGTGTTTTCCTAGAGATGTGACGAGATGCTAGGACTAGATCCTCAGGTATCTGTAAACTACCTCTGTCTCATTGCAAATAATTTTGGGGTCAAACAGCCTCCTAGGATGATGCTCCCTTCTCACAACGCCATTGTAGAGGAGGAAGTTGATAAGATCATCAGGGCCAATTTCATCCATGAGGTCTAGTACCCCAAATTCCTCGCCATCATTGCTCTAGTCATGAAGAAGAATGGATAGGTCGGATTCTGCATCATCTTCCGGGATCTCAACCATCATTGTCAGAAGTAATATTTTACTCTTCTTATTATAGTGTTGTTGATTGATGCTATAGATGGATTCCAAGACTTATCCTTCATGGATGGGTACTCTAGTCACAATGATATTCTAAGAGACCCCGAGGATGAGGAGTTCACAACCTTCAGAGCACCTAAATGTTATTTCTATTACCATGTAATTCCCTTCGGTTTAAAGAATTACAGGTTCCACCTATCAGTGGTATATGCATCACATATTTAAGCCGATCCACTTAACATTGGTGGAATTCTACATGGATGATCTGGTGTTCAAATTCCATTGGTTTCAGTACCATCTCAATGACCTTGAAAAAGTGTTCGACTTTATCTGTTCTCACTACTTCCAGATGAACCCATTGAAATGTTCAATTAGGTTCACCTTAAGAAAATTTCTTGTCTTCGTTTTCTGATATAGGGGCATCGAAATAGTCCCAGAGAAGATCAAGGACATCAATCAAATTCCTTCACCGAGTAATATTCGGGAGCTTCGAGATTTTCAAGGCCACTTAGCCTACATACACCGATTCATTGAGAATCTAGTTGGAATGTTTAATCTATTTTATAGGCTCATGAAGATAGGCACCCTTAATGAGTGGGACAAAGAGTTCCAAACCATGTTCGAGGTAATCATGAAGTATCTACTCTATCCTCTGGTCTTAATGCCTCCCATATATAGAAATCCATCTGTGCTTTACGTGACTTCCCTGGAATGATATCTTGGTTCCCTTCTCGCACAGAAGAACATTGAGGGGATAGATAAATTCCCTTAATACATTCTTCGTATTCTCCTCAATACGGATACCAAATAATCCCCCACTGAAAAGAGAAACATTATGCTGGTATTCGCAGTACCGAAACTGCAACATTACTTACAGCACCACAGGTACAAATGGTTTCCCGAGTTTACCCACAGATGTATATCCTAAACCACCCCATGTTGACAGGACATCTAGCTCAGTGGGTAGTGATTCTCCAGCAGTTCGATATTATGTTTTTTCCTTAAAATTCTATTAAGGGGAAATCATTGGAAGGCTTCCTTCCTGCCCATCTTTCTCCTGGTGACCAGTCGTTGGATCTCGATTTCCTCGATGACGTGATCCTCTATATATAAATATCCATGCCGTGCTAGCATATGCACTTCTATGGTGCTTCTTGAATCCCCACTGGTAGGAGGGTCAGTGATCCCAGACTCAACAGAGAGGGCCTATGTATCATTGTTATTACCCTGGCAGAAGTCATTCTACCATATTCATTCTTGCTTTCAAATGGGTGCACCAACAATGAGCCAGATTATCCAGCTCTCATCTCTGGCCTTGATTTGTCTCTCAGGATTGATGTTCTTCATTTTCATATGAAAGGGGATTACGAACTAGTCATCAAGAAGATAAATGGTGACTATGTCGTTTGAAATCCATAGCTCGTACAAATGATGGGGAACACTCTCTAGCTAATGGCTCAGTTCCCATCTCATCTGAAATACACTCATTTACCTCGATCATAAAACCGTCGAGCTGACACCCTGTCCGGCTTGGTTCCATCACTTGCACAACCCGATTTGGATGATCTGATTATCCACGTGGAATGTTGGAGATTCATTTCTCCCATCAAACCAAATGAAGACGATAGACTGAAGGTGAGCCTTCTTATTGTTAGAGCATCCACGTCAGGTCCTCCAGATGTAGTGGTTGATGTGACTCCAGACTGGAGAGCCCCCCTTTTCGAGAGTCTCCAAAATGGGTACATCCCGGATGATCGGGCCGAGTGCGAGCGAAGATGAAGGTGTGCATTGTAGTTGAAACTATAGGATGGACCCAACCATGAGAAGATCCTCTAAAATCATGGACATGATGTAGTTCTCCTTCGTTGCATTCAAGGATTCGAAATGTCTCAGGTCATGCAAGAGGTTCACGCTGCTTCCTACAGGGCCCATCAGAATGGGCCAAAGCTATCTCACAAAATCCCGAGATTGGGGTACTATTGGCCCCCCATGATCCATTACTACTTCGAGTTCGACAAGAGATGGAATGCGTGCCAATTTCAGGATAATTTTATGCATCGGCTGCCCGAGCATCTTCACTCCACCAAGTACTCTTGGCCATTTGCGGTGTTGGGACTCGATGTTGTGGGACCATATCCACCGGCGATAGCTACCAAGTGCACGTTCAAACTGATGGCTATATATTTATTCTCCAAGTGGGAGGAGGTAGTTCCACTCAAGGAGGTAAAGGACCATTATATCTTTGAATTTGTGTATTCCAACGTCATCTATAGATTTGGAGCCCCTCATTCCACCCTTTCTGATAACGGCAAAAACTTCCGAGAAGCTGTGTTGAAGAAGTTGCATGCCATGTACAACATCTGTTCTAACCATACCTCCCACTATCATGTGCAATAAAATGGATTGATTGAGGTGTTTAATAATACCCTCAATAAATTTTTTCAGAAAATGGGTGGTTAGAACATGAAGAGTTATACCAAAAAGCTCCCCAACACCCATATAGGATTATTGGACGACGACTCATAATTCCACACAGGTTACCCCAAATTCCATGGTATATGGAATTGAAGTAGTCCAACATATCGATATTTAGTTTCCTTCATTACGCATAGCGGTCCACGACCAGAAGGCACCAGATAAGTCAGTTGAAATCTGCCTGGGAGAGCTAGAAGCGCTCGATGAGTATAGGCTTCATAAAAACCCACAACAATTTGTCAAGAGATTTAAACAAGAATGTTCATCTCTGCTCATTCTTTTAAGGAAACTGGGCACTCCCCCTCTGAACACAAATGATACATGGTAGGAAACCACCCATGTTAGTTTCCAAATGGGAAGGAACTTACATAATTCAATGGGTTTACCCCAATGGTGCATACTCACTGTTGACCATGGATGGTGAGAATATATCTCCTCCCACTAATGCCAAATTTTTGAAGCAATACATTGCCTGAGCCAGCTGGTCCTACATGACCCTAAACTGCAAGGTCCTACATGGACCTAAACTACTTTTTCATGCATGACGTTAAATTGTTCATCATACCACATGACGTAAAACAATTCAACGTCCTTCAAGACGTTAAACTGTATGTATCTTCTAGAACTACGTAAGGCTTGATTCTCATTCATATAGGATACATATGAACACTCAAATGCTCATCCCTAAGTCCAGTCCCCTGACACTTCTCATTGACTATCCCCCTGGGTATAGTTCTCTCGAATGTCCTTACGTGTTATAGTGTAGGTTTCTTTATCCCCACTCATTTCAGGATTACGATTGTCACACCACGTGAGCCCTCCCCATTCTTCTATCCTCCCAATTTCTCACCGAATGATGTTAAAATACATGGCCTTCAAAATATATGTATGGAATGATTCTCATCCTTATGGGATATGTATGAACTCCCAGAAATTTTGTCTATTAGTCCAGACCCAAACCCCAAAATCTCCCCTCAGATCATGAAATATGGTGTGGTGCAGGCTTTTTCCTCAATTCAAGTCGGGTTCCTCATATCCCCACCACATGTTCCACTCCCTGGAGAATTCTGCCTCTTTCACCATCCTACTAGATGTTGAAATGCATATGCACACTTATTCTTCTCTCAGACTCCTTGTTTGGGACTGCATCATCTTTAGTTTTCAAAAGGGCCCCTGAATGGCATGGATGCTCAGCCCAAGGGCCCTCATACCATTACAGGCCAACACCCTCAAGTATTTTTAACTAAAAATTGGCATGATCACCACATAGCTAATATGGTCAGTGGAAAATCTACGTTTATTGATCCCATTCTAGGTCACAAGATATGGAATATGTGTTTAAAAAAAGGTCAACCGCTATCTGTATTCATTATCTCCACTCCCATAGGACTTAAATATTGAGTGTAGTTTCTCGTTCTACCTTTCTATATCTTCATGTCGTGGTCTCCCTTCGATGATGCGAGCTATCTGACCCTTACGATAGGGGGATATCATAATCCTAATCCTTGTTTCCCACACTAATCTTTTCTCTTGTGGGATTAAGAGCTATGATGAGGAAATGCCCGCATGAGAGGCCATTTGGCTATAATTGGCCGGGGCACCCAGGCTCTGGTCCTTCGACCCCTTCGACCCACTAGCCCAAGTTCTCATTTAGGATTTTGTGGTAATTTATGGACTCACGTCCTCATTCACATCGATCTATTTCACCACACCACAAGTATATCCCGTTGAGTCTCACATCCCTTCATTTATTTTCATCATGTTAGCACAAGCCCAACCATGGTTCGTGAGACCCTTAATTTGGGATTTCATCACCCTCTATATGAAAATGGACCCACAGATGTCATGGATGCTAGGCTTAAGGGCTCTCATACCATTACGGGCTAACGTCCTCGAGGATAATGGGAAACTATTTGATGAAAGTCTCATGTTGTGAAAATGGTCAATGGTCGATGCTCAATTATTCATCCCCTTTATGGTCACCCAAGGGTGGATACTGTGTTGCGATCCTGGTCCATAGTAGTCCTATATCATCTTCGCAATTTTGTGGTCTTCCATAGGCATGATTATTCACCCTCTTTGTCCTATGCACATGGCATCAAATTAGTCCTATACGGTATGAGTTCTATGACACTAAATGAAGATCACCTTCATCCCCACTATAAGACGTTAAACTGTAAACTGAACGAGACTTTTTGTCCATGGTCCGGCCTCAGGCCCCTTGTCCTTTTTGGGCTCCTGGCCCAAATTCTCACTTAGGGTTGTACAGTGTGGTGCGGGATTATGTACCCATTTATGTTGGTTTTCTCTTTGTGTCGTACACCTCCCCAGATAAGGTTCCTTACCCCTACCTCCTTCCTCACTACAAGACATTAGACTATAAGTTGTACATGACATTCTATCCATGGTCTAGCCTCATGACAATCGGCCTTTTTGTCCCCCTAGCCCATGATCTCACTTAGGATGGTACATTGTGCTGTTGGATTATATACTCATTCACATCAGGTTACTCATCAGGATATACACATCCTTTTTTGAGATACCATTCCACAATCTTCATCCATACTACATGATGTTAAACTACACAAATTCCCCCAGAACTACATGTGGATTGATTTCTATCCTCATGGGAAACATAGGACCTCCCGAACATTTAAACTTTAGGTCCAGCCCCATCTCATAGAAATGTCCCTATCATGTTGGCCCCCCGTGTCCTGTGTTTATATAAAAGAGGGGTATACAGTGTGGTAGGGACTCACTCCCCCCTTCACATCAGGTTTATAATGACCACACCACGTGCATCTCCCTCTATTGAGTGGCTTTCTCTCCCCTTACGTAATTTCATCTCTTTAAGTTGGCTACCCTTAATTTATGTCAATATGACCTCTTCGTTGATTTACCAATAGTCCCATGAGTACTCTGGTCTAGAACCTTGAGTGCCAGAGTCTATGTTTAAATGATTTCACCCACTTTTTAGGATTCGTTTTCTTCTTCATTAGGGATTCCATTATCATTCATTACTGAAGGGTCCCCAAATGGCATGGATTCTAGTCCTAATGGCTCTCATACCATTGTGGGCCAACATCCATGAGGGATTAAGACAACAAATCGATACACATCCAGCGTTGTGAACATGGTCAATGGTCGATGCTCATTTGTTGTCCCCATTTTAGGCCACACAATGAAGATTCTATGTTTCAAACTCGGTCAAAAGTTATCCTCCATCATCACCCTAGCCCCATCAATTCCTAAAAGTTGGTTACATTATTCACAGTATTTTCCACCCCATCATGTTCAAATGGAATTTTGAAACTCCTTTCATTATCTCTTAGTTCACATCTGCACGTAAGGAGGACAAAGCCGAGGTACGGGAATCATTTAGGGCTCTAAAAAAAATTATCTTTGGCTTGTATTCTAGGTATATCAAAAACCTCTTCCACAATTGTTTCCCACAATGAGTTTGACTCTCGTGGTCTTAGGGATTGGGTTGAGGTCCGCACATACATGGAAGGATTATGCTTCTCCTTGGGTTGTGCTCTAAGAATTTGATCTAATATATCATTTATAACTACGTACGACTTGATTACCATCCTCATTGGATATAAATGAACATCCAAACAACTCTTCGTTTGGTCCAGATCATATTCTACCAATTTAATTCTTTTGTTATCTATTTTGGGCTCTGAATCTTATAGGACCATGTGGTGTGGTCCATGTGGTCTTGTGACCTTGTTCACGTTGGGTTTGCAATAGCTGCATGATGTGCACCTGCTTATAAGAGTTATCCCCTTTAATTATTATCCCACATGACATTAAACTCTATATTTTCCCACACAACATTCAAATTCACCTTCACGAACCACGTGTGGCTTGATTCCCATCTTCATGGGATACATAGGAACACCCAAACATCTCGTCTTCTGGTCCAGCTCAGTAGGGGGCTATCCTCTCCTATCCCATATCCATTAACCCTCTTAGCCCCCTTGTCCTAGGGTTTCCTCCTTGGAATAACACATGGTATAATGTGTACCTCATACTCATTCATATCAGGTAGGCTTTATCATGTTGTACTCATTCCATCTGGAACCTCATCTCTCCCATATAATTCTGAGTCATATGAATTTAAAATATGATGCCTAGTACCACATGGATTTAAAAGTTTATTTATGTACCACATGACGTTTAGATTAATGGTTGGTCCCCTCACATGACCCTAAACTGCGACATTATCGTCCTGGCCGCACAACGAAAAACAGCACTGCACCATGATAACCTCAATCGTCGGGGGCCTCATGTTTGGTATTATCATACGATGTACCATTTTTCAACACCTCATACTGCTTGATTACTATGGCGAGGCCTTTGCATTCTATCCTAGGTCCATCACATAAAAAAACAACACAGTGTCAACAAAAAGGAAAACCAAGATCTATCAAATGTTGCTTCTTTCGGTGCAAGGGCTAGACCCACACAACCTTATTATCTATGGAATTGATATCCAACCATACCACCCCCTAAAACTACATATGAAATGACTCTCATTCTTATGAGATACATATGAACACCTGGGAACTTCACCTCCAGCCCAGCCAAACTTTCGTCATGGTCCCTCGACCTATGCACCTCCCCAAGGAACACAAGGTAACATGGGACCGATGCCCTCATTCACCGCAATCCATACACTTATCTCACCATGTGTCTCATGAATTCTTTACCAATACATTGACCGTATTTGGCTCCGGCCCAGTCATCTGTGATGTTGCTGCCCTGGCGTAGGTCCCACTCCTCAGATCATCCGTTCCTCGATTTCCTCATGGCTGCCTTCAAAATTGTCTTTTATAGAGGGGGGAAATATCCAGCTGTAGTGCATTCCCATCCACATTGTTCGAGTTTTTATAAATTATATCATAATTTATAGGGATGACGTCTTCTTGGGCATGGATGCCAGCCTCCTTGTACCATTGGTGCTGAAAATGTGTAATCCTGAACGGGTATGTTGGCTCGTCCCTACTTACATCAGGAATGAAGACATCATCCCTCGGCCCAGAAGCTATAAAAGGAAGCCTCTTGAAAATGGATAGTTACTCTGGCTCTCTGATAGTTGTTCCAATAATAAACTATGGTTAGATTGGGTCTATATTAACTCCCTCAGGCCCAAGCTATTTTTCGTCTCCTCCCTTCGGGAAGCATCTGCAAGGACCCTCGGGTAGCCTCTCGCTGAGCCTTTCTGTTTCGAGTTTGGTTGTTATTTGGGTTTGGTTTTCAAGGATCGTTTGTGGAGAGAAATCAAGGAGCTAATTCACAAATACTATTCATGAATCCCTACCTCGGCCTACCAAACCCAAGACGCAAAGTGTTTCGATGCAAAGTCAAAGACTCACAATGCACTGCGAATCAGAAGACCCAATTCACAGAGAGCAATCATGGAGTACACGGGAGCTTCACGAATAGAGGGAACTAAAATAAAAATTTTCAGAGGAAGGAAATGAAAAAAGAGAGGTACGATCCCCTATTTATTGGATACAACATTAGAATCTTTGTAGCGTGACCATACTGTGACAATCTTCATGTCGCGCTCACCCTACACGTCGTTTATCCGCCTCACGATCCCTCTTCATGAAACAACATCACGAGCGGCTGGTGGATTTTGTCGATTGACCCTCAGACATTGACCCTTGATTTCTCCTTGAATCCATGTTTGATTGGGGGGGGAATTTTGTGATGCCAAAATTTGGGATAATAAAGAACAAGAGGGATGTCTTCGGGGATGCCTCTTGAAGAAATTTTGTGGAGCCTCATGGCCTCACACCCGTCGTAGAGCAAGGAGGTGGGATGATCCATGAAAAGATTGGACATTCATGAGCCCTCCATAGAGAAAGAAGTTGGGACACTCTGTGAAAGAATTTGACATTCGAAATCCCGCCATGGAGCAAGGAAAATGGATGATTTGTGAACCCGTATAGTCTTTGTGAACCCGACGTGAAGCTACCTCCATCTTCGCGCTGAGCGATCTCTACTTCACGGAGCCTCTTTGCAATATGTACAAGACTCCCCTCAAGACCAAAGGATGGATCACCCATCCATTAACCATCTGAGATCTCAAATCATGAATCACATCTTGCTTTGCGAACCATGATCTTCTCAAGGTACATTTTCATTGACAAGTGCCTCCCCCTTTTCTTTAATTCTCCCCCTCTTCTGATAGGGATTCCTTTCGCGAAGCCCAAGGGCCTTCATGAAGGAAAGGGATCCCCACAAGGACATGGGTCATCGCAAAGTGTTTATGCTTCACAAAACACCTTCCATACACACGTGACCCACATGTTAAGGTAGGGTCAATGTGATTCATGAAGCACATTGCTTTCCAAAAACTTGCTTCGTGAGTCACCCGTTCTTTGCAAGGCATTGTTTCGAAAATTCCTTTCCACTTCGTGAAGCTCCACCCATATGTACCTATTATTTATTCCTAGACTATGAGACCACACATCACGAATAACATTTCTTAGTGAAGCCCATACACTTCATGGAGAACCAGAGCTTCAAAAGGATCATGCCTATGAACCCATTTGCCCTGCATCTTCTTTTTCTGTTCGGCCCTCCATGGTTGCATGAAGAAAATTCAATGTACCTTAGATGATACTTCACATTGCATTGCTTCACCACATTCTCCCTCGCCCAGGAAATCTAAGGGCTATTTATTCATTACATAGCCATGCAAACCTGGAACCCCCAATAGTTCGCTCCATATCTCCCATGAACTATAGAATTACAGATGAATTCCTTCCCTCAAGGATAGTCGGGTATCAGTTATATATGTACTAGGAGTGTAGAGTGAACCTACCTCATCCAAGTTGTAGAATGTTAAACTGCCAAGAACCATCATCCTCAACACATGTCATTAAATTGTGACCACTCCCCATGCATCAGACGCGGGGTTCTCCCACATTGGTCATTATTCTTGCCCACTAGTCTCCACAAGTGTAATATCATTCCACACATGCAATGAGATTCTCTTTATCGGAGCGGGGTCTATCCGCGGGGAAAGGGAAACCACCTTAGTGTAATCCCCACGGTTTTCCTATAGGAGGTAGCACCCCTACATCTCCTCTCTTCCTGGGTTCCATGTCCCTCTCCCACTCGGCTTTGTCACCATCTGGGCCTCCATCCGGGAGTATGTCCCATCCTCCATCACCTCAGGCTTCTAACCATGTGTAATCTCTTATTTCATCATTGGACTATTAACCATGAATACGCCCCCATTCCAATTCCCATAGACGCAACTTCCACGACATGATCATTAGGGCTTTGATGCATCTAGTTTCTCACACCGAGCATGACTCGAGTGGGATTAGAGAAAGCATCGATGATGACATCCTCTCTGGGAAGCATAGAGCGTAAGTCTCACTCAAACCACCTGATCTATGAGGTCTTTGATCCTTTCTAATTCAAGGTACATAGGAAGCCTCCCTAACGTTTGATCACACCACCAATTGGTCGTTCCGACCATCTTGATGTCAGTTCGCCAACCCCTTATTGTACTATGTGGCCTTTGATCCTTGCCAAGGTGAGGTACGTAGGAATCCTCCATGAGTTTCAATCCCATAACCCATTTTTCCAGATCATCTTCAAGTCATTTTACCAAACCACACTTGAACTACATGGTCATTGATCCTTTCTAAAGCAGGGTACATAGGAATCCTCTTTGAGGTTCAAACCCACCACCCATTTGTTTCAACCCTCTATACATCGGTTCCCACTACTATAGATCTATGCGGGCTTTGATCCTTATCACCTAAACAAGGTACATAGGAATCCTCTATGTGGTTCAACCCCTTCCAGTGGTAATCCATTATGACCACATCTAGTAGTATGCCTTTGGGACCCCATCCAATGGTAAGCCATTGTCAACCCCATCTAGTAGTATGCCGCTGTGACCCCACCTAGAGGTATGCCTTTGTGACCATAATTAGTGTTAATCTGTATGTTGTTGAAATACCCTTTGCTGGGACCCACATCATTGGTCCGCCCTCGTGGCATCAGACCAACTCAGGAAGCTAGCCATGTGTAATCCCCATACACATATTTGGTTTTTCTTATGTGTACACCCCAGTTCAATCCTATTGTTTGGTCTCTCCATCGATCCTAGGTGTTTTGGGAAGGTTATTTTCTAACCTATTGGTTAGACTTCCTTAGGGTCCCATCCACGTGTCCATTCTCATGTGCCACCTCCTTAGATGTCCCATTATCTTACTGAACTATGTGGACTTTGGTTCCCTCAAGAGGGATATGTTGGAAGCCTCTTCGAGGATCAACCAAACATTACTTTCATCATTGAGTCGAATCCATCTCTTTCTCCACCCAATTCCCTTATCCATCCATCAACCATTTTGGTTCCTACCCAATCCGCCACATCCTGGTGGGATCATGCCACCCCATTCCGCCATTCACTTTAACAACAATCAGGTAGCTAACTATGCATAATCCCTAACATCAGTGTTCCCTACAGGGGTTGCACTCACCATATCCACTCTAGTTAGTGTACTTATCATAATGATCTGTCGTTGTAAGACATTAATCCTGCGACATTCTCTATGCTAAACATTGGAAGTTGAAGAAAACCTCAGATACATTTCTATGGCATAAGAATCCCCGTGTTCGATGCGGGATGCCTCTGGCTTCCATTCCCTTGATAAGAACTATGATATGGGGAAGAAACTCAGACGCATTAGTGTTATAGTGTCCAGACATGCCAGTGATGTCCAATGTGACTACTACCCCGACTAAAGGTTGCTTCCCTACCGGACCCCTTGGAATTTCCCAACAGCAGTAGTGTAAATAACTAGTGTCCATGAAGATATGACACTGGTAAGAGTATCACAAGAATCATCTTACGACTATTCGGTAGACCTAGATTAGGTGATGAGTTTCGAGGAGGAATCCACGGAATGAAGAACCAATATCCCAACACCCTATTTAGATCAATGATAAAACATCCCAGAACAAGGAATGGATGCCATCTGCCTTTGGAAAGCTGGAATGCGGGGAAAAAAATAGTGCATCCATCCTCAAACAGACGGACGCACGTGCCCCAACAAAAGAATCAGAAATAGATAAAATGGATTTCTTGGGTGATTTGAGTGGAGTATGTGTATTAGTAGTCACAGGGAATAGTGAGAACTCGAATTTTTGGCTCAAGAGGAAGAGGGAAACTTGTTTCTAGGGTGGGATTATGAATCAAAATTCAACTACAGGATCTATGAATCTTCCTCGGAAGCCCCAAAGTAAGATGGGGGGGGTTTACTGTGGTTCTCTGAGCCACATCAAGTGGGATTGTATTGAAAGTTCTCATGCATGTCATAATTTTAAGTAGATGGGGCACCTTCAGTGGTATTTTTGTAATTCTCCGAGGTCAGGTCTCTGTGAAACTCCTCAGGGGTCGAAGTGGTCGTCTGCCTCGACATGATGAGGGTAGCAGTATAAGTCTCGTTAGGAAAGTTGAGTCTATCATAATGATTCTGGGAACAAAACTACTCATTAGAAAATGTATCAGTAGGATTTAAAGGAATATACTGTATCAAGAATGTATTTGTTTCGTACAGAACAGATTTTGATGGATGATCAGTTCAGACTATCCATGGCACGAGGTAGGGTAGTTTTAAATTATATGTTGATGCAAGTGTTGTTGATATTGTTGATTCACATACATTTATTGCTTATCTCATGGTTGATTTTTTTGGGTTTAATGGTATAACTGATGCATATTATTCTCAAACAACAATCTCCTTAGGGGGAATGATAGTGTCAAGAATTTCTGTGTAGAGGAGGTTGTGTACTGCTGGATGAGGTTGAGTTGAATAGGGAATTCTCAGTGCTTGAGATGGATGTGTGAAATATAATCATAGAAATGGATTGGTTGAAAATGTGTAAGGCCTACATTGAATGTTATTCTCAAATTGATAGTATTATGATGGAGGATGGTGTGAGACATATCTTTTGATGAGAGCAGTATGAAGAAAATGGGGAAACATGCAAGTTTGCACCAGTGGTTGGCACAATATTATACCAGTTATCAGCTTTATCATTACAATCTGTAGAAGGTATTGATTAGAGTGTTCTTCTTGTAGTCATGGATTAGTTTATGGATGTTTCTCCCAGTAAATTCTTAGGGTTACCACTGGTGAGAGAAGTTGAGTTTACGATTGATCTCTTTCGTGGTACAAGTCCTATAACACTTCGGTCTAATCATATGGAACTGGTAGAATTATGGGAACTAAATGAACAGTAGAACGAATTAGAGAAAAAAGGGATCATCCAGCCTATGATGTCTTCATGGGCATCACCAATGTTTTTTAATTATAAGTAGGATGGAACATTGTAGTTAAGCATCGACTATCATTTACTAAATCATGGTATGATAAAGAACCAATATACACATCCACACATTGATGTTTTGTTTGACTTGTTGAGGGTTCATCAGTTGTTCTCCACGATTGACTTGGTATCAGAGTAACATCAACTATATGGGAAGAAGTAGGATATTCCAAAAACAACTTTCATTTGTAGATATGGCCATTACGAGTATGTGGCTATGCCCAATGGTCTAACTAATGCACAAGTGGGGTTCATGGAACTGATGAATCTGAAATTTTAGAGATATCTGGATTCTTTTTTAGAGGTATTTGTAAATGATATATTGGTGTATTTGAGGACAAGGGTAGAGCATGGGCATTAATTTTCATTTGTGTTAGGGATTTTGAGGGATCATCAGTTTAATGCCAAATTTTCAAAGTGTGACTTTTAGATATAGGTGGATATTATCCTATTCCATTTTATTATTTAGAGGGCAGTTTCTATTGATCCAAAAAATGTAGAGGCAGTAATTTCCTAGAAACCACCAAATAACGTTTTTGAGATTTGGGGATTCCTAGGTCTTGCTTGGTATTATTGACATTTTGATCATGATTTCTCACAATTGGACTCACTGATGGTACCTTTGACTAGGAATAATGGTCCACCTAAATGGGTTGATGATGTTTTTGAGATGTTTTGATGGGCTAAATGGTCGCCTTACATCAGTACCAATCTTGGTTTTCCAGAACCAGGGAAATGGTACATGGTTTATTATGATGCATTGTGATCAGGGTTGTGGTGTGTCTTTTAGAAGGGGGGACATGTAGTTTCATATAGCTCACAACAGTTGAGAATTCATGAGAAAAACTACCCGAAACATGATTTATATATTTTTTTAGTGGTTCATGATTTAAAAATGTGTCATCTATATCTCTTAGGTGAGAAATTTATAATGTTTAAATATAACAATATCTTAATGCATATCTTCTCACAAAGAGAGTTGAACTTGAGGCAAAGGATATGGATGGAATATCTCTAGATATTTGATTTCAACTTAATTTAAAAACCAGGTATGGAAAATTTTGTGGAAGATGCATTAAGAATCAAATTGTATGCTCATGTGGTGAAACATGATTCAGATCAGTGGCACTTGATGTCATCCGTAGCCGATATGCGGTTGGAATGTGAGGACTGGGGTGACAGAGCTGTCTTCTTTCCAATTGCATTGGTCTTGGACTTGGATGGTTTGGTTAAATAGGCATAAGAATCTAATTCTAAATGTGTGGAATTGAGGTCAAGACTCAATGGTGGGGGAGCTTTGAGAACAGTGACCAGAATGTGAATTCAGTTTTTTATTTTCGGAATCAAATGGTGCAACTAATGGCTTGTCAGGTGGACCTTCTCAGGCCTTATCATCATTCTAGGTAGTTTTTTCCACTAGGTATTTATGGAATATATAAGGCGTTGAAAGTGTAGTTTTGGTACGCTGATATGAAAATGGATGTGTTTATGTTTTTCTCTAGAAGATTGACATGCTATCAAGTTAAGGCAGAGCATCAGAGGATAGAAGGTATATTGTATTATTTTCCTATCATAGTGTGGAATTGGGTCCAGATAGAAATGGATTTTGTGATGGGTCTCCCAAGAATGGTTACGATGCATTATTCCATATTGGTGATAGTGGATTGGCTCACAATGTCAACCAATTTCTTCTCGATTCGTGAATCTCATACGGTAGAGGATATGTCCAAAATCTATATCAGAGAGGTGGTAAAGAGGAATGATGTTTTAGTTTCTATTATATCAGATAGTGATTTGAGATTCACATATCGGTTTTGAAAATCCTTTAAGAAATACAATGGGAAAAAGTTGACAATGAGAACATTATAACATCCTCAGATGGTTTGGAAATCTTTAAGGATGATAAAAACATTGGAGGATATTTTAAGGGCTTGTGTGGTGGATTTTCTGATTCATAGGTGGATCAATTACTATTGGAGGATTTCTCCTATAATAATAGTTATAAGGAATCGATATAAATGTCTATGTTTGAGGCTTTAAATGGACTTTTGTATCATTCTACTCTATTTTGGGTGGAAACAAGTGAAACTTCGATGGTCAGACTGAGCCTGGTCCAAGAGACTATGGAGAAAATAATGATTATTAGGAAGAGGATGGATAAGTCTCATTGTCATAAAAAATTATATGTGGACCATCATTGATGACTGTTGTCAATCAATGTGGGTGATCAGGTGTTTTTTAAAATATCTCCTATGCTGGGACATTGTCGGTTTGGGAAGCTGGGTAAGTTATCTCAGAGGTATATTGGGCCTTTTAAGATACATGAGAGGATTGGATATGTGGATTATCATTTGGATTTTCCACCATTGTTTAGTGTGGTAGACAACGTGTTTCAAATATCAAGTTGAAAAAGTGTCACTCTAATCATGACGATGTGATTTGTTTGGATCATGTTGAGTAAGAAACAAATGCTTCCTTGGTGCATAGGCCATTGAGGATTGTGGATAGGCAAGTCAAAGGCTTTCATGGTATGAAAATAAATTTAGATCAGGTTTCTTGGCGGAATGGTCAGATTCAAGAGGATACATGGGGGCGGGATAATGATATGGCTGAGGAATTTCCCAAACTCTTTCAGTAAAGCAATGGTTCCATTCTTCTTCAGGATGGACTAACAAATAGTGGGGAGAATGTAGCACTCCATGTTTGAGGAAGGTAGGATGTTCTTATGTATTTTATGTTTTTAATTGTGCATGGAATGAGTTGGGAATGGGTTGGGAGTGTTTGTAATTGTTTTGAAGAAGTTTGGATTCTTTTCTAAGGAAGCAGTGTTTGGGAACGACTAGGAGAAACATTGGAGATTCCCTATGAAACCCTAGATGGGGGATACAATATCCATTGCACGACCTACACACAGTTTAATAAAATAGTAGAGGAAACCATGTAGACCCCCGTCTCTATTCAGTGGCTTGGGAATAGTTAATGAATCGTTTTCCAAACTGTGTTGGATAACTGTGAGACCACTAAAAAATTAGGGGTTTTAAATCCATGCTCCCTTGGGGGTGGCTACATTCACTCAAATTCTTCTCTCACTTAGCCTCACTTAGCATTTTGGGTTCTCAATTGTTGAACGTGCTCTCCCACTCATTTTGGAAGTGATTTGAAAAGGTTTATAGGTGATCTTATGGTGATATCTTTTGGATAAATATCTCCAATTTAATTCTTTGTGGTTTTCTCTTGATCTACCATTTCCCCATTCAATGTTTTCTAGATTTATGTCTGTTTCATGTAGTTCTAGGGGGTTTTATTCCTTTGGAGTTAGTTTTAAAGATTCTAAGTGTTAGGAAAGGGGATCTATCATGGTTTCATTTGTGCGTAAATCAGATTAGAGGCTCCATTGCTTCTGTGTTGATTTTTCTAGAACCCTAAAGGTAGGTTTCTTCTCTCTTGATTCCAAATTGATAATTCTAGCAGTTTTTGGTAGTAGTTAATTTTTTTATTATAAATATTTGTGTTCTTGTGTGTGAAATTTGTTGGAAATTAATTAGTGATGTATAAGGGATATTTGGGAATAGAGGGGTTTTGGTGAAATGTTCTTGTAGTGGATTTTAAAATGGGTTGTTGGGATTTGTTTGTGGAGTGGTTGATTTATATATTTTTCAATAACGATGTTGTTTTATCGAAATAGTATATTCCAAGAAATTTTTTTAAATGTTGAATTCAATAAATGAGAAATTTATTGAAGTTGTGTGACATGTGATGGAAGTGGTTATTTTCATGTAGAGTGTCCTTTGTGTGTTATATGCTCTGTTATAGCTTGTTGGAATGTTGTGTGGAAGTGGGTGAGAATTACCACTATAAAAATGGGATAGAGAGTTCACACATATACCACAATCAAAAGACATGTGGGTGGGAAGAACCACTAGTATGAAGGGCTGAATAGGTTAGACGAAAGCTCCAACATTTTGGTGTCCCTATTTTGAATTGCTTTGCAAGATAGAAATTTTTGGGCTAATGTGTAAATGATGAAATGTCTTGTGTCTTGTTATTTTTATTCCCCTTGGATGATTGGTTTGGGGAAGCTGGATTGGTAAGGGAATGTTTGTCTTATTGTAATGGTTTCACTTATTATTACATTATATCAACTGATTTATATAAATTTGATAATAGTTTTATCCTAGTGCCCTATGTAGGGATGTCATTTGGGGATAACCTACTGAGTCTTAGTACTCTCCCCCTGCTTTAACACTTGGGTGATTTTGTAGATATCATATTCCAGGACACATGCAAGGGTAATGCATCTCATTTCTAGTTGATTTTGGTGATTCTTGGAAGTGGTGATGGGGCTTGGAGCATAGAGAAAGGTGTAGAGTTGTGGAGTGTGTCATGGTTTATTTTGGGGTTTCCTTTTTAGTCATTCACGTAGTACCCTGATTTTTTGTTTTGTTTTATTAGTTTTAGGTTGTATTGTGGAACAACATGGTTGTCTATTTTTAATAAATTCGTAAATTTTTTATTCACATGAATCATATAGTCCTTGTGAGTATATGGTTTGGTTTGTTTTGTATTAATGTAAAATCATTCCATGATTTATTCTCGAAGCCTTCAACATTTATTTCCAGCCTTAGTTTCCTTGGTAACATCTTTTAAGTCCAAGTAGCATTCCCCCACCCTCTAAAGCCAATTGGATGGGGCAAGATGTTACAATTACAGATAAGGAATATTATTTTCAAAATTATATTAAATGGAGTGGGAAATTTTAATTTAAAATTAAACCTACTGACCTGAATAAAAATTCAATGTCCAAAGAGAAACATTTCATACGTATAAAATACTTTCATATGAAATTTTAAATAAAATTGATTTAAAATAACTAATTAGTTTTAATAATAAAATAATTTTTGTTATTTTATTTAATAAATTTTTTATACAATATGGAACTCATTGAATTCTGTAAATAAAACAAATTTTTTAATATGAATGAATAATTTTTAAATATTTGGTGAATTATAAATCTTTTTAGAGAATTCATTGAGTTTTACCCTAATCAAGAATTAATATTTTGATTAAAAAAAGGACATTATAGTTTTATATTTATTTTCTACAATCCTCGAAAAGACATTATTTATTTGGTTACATGATGCAAAAAAATTAATTTTTTTGGTGAAAAAGTATTTCAAGGGAATATAAAGTCATTACTTTAAATTATTTACATTATTTAAAATATATTTTATTTATATAATAATTATATACATAAATTTAAAATTTTTGTATTTATATTCATACTAAAAATCATAATGGATAGGTTATAATAATAAATATTTAATGACATTATAAATAGTATATGGCGGTTTCACGAAACTCGATGATGCATGTAACAAAAGCTATAGACGAAATTTAATGTATTGATAAATATTACCTAAAAACTCAGGATGTTATATGAATATAAAATTCCATAATAAAATTTTAATTTAAAATATATATTATCCAAGAAGCGTGGGGATGAAAAATAAAATATGTTGTTTCATGGAGTTAGTAGTCAACACGTTTGCACAAACAAAATATTCATTTTACATTAATAGAATAAAGGCATACCCTGATTTACCTTTTTGGAATTACAATAATATTATAAATATCGTATTTTTATTAGAACCCCCATCTCAAATACACATTTAAACCTGTTATGAATTTTAATTTGTATTACAAATAGAAGAGATAGGCCATATGTAACACGCAAGATGTTTTCTTTTTTAAATATAAATGGGAAATTTAGAAATGACAATTACAAAAATATCAATAGAATTTATTATGTTATTAATTATTTTTTTATAATATAATGGAAAAACCTTATTTAACATTTTTTTGAAGAATAATGAACTTAAAAATATTTATAAATAAAAAAATTAATACACAAAATAATTTGGTTTCACTAGTAAAAACATCCTAAATTATATGTTATTTGGGAAATCAATAAGGATAAAAATCCCCATAATTGGTTGAATGATTTTTAGGTTGGTGATGGGAATTATTAAAGGGAATAATTCAATTTTTATTCTTTATCATTGATGTAGTGGTGGGAATCAAATTTTATTACAAGATTTAATGAAATGTTTAAAAAAATATAATTTTAATAGGAAAATTAAATCATTTGAAACATGATATGTGGATACCTTGTTAGAAATAAAAGATTTTAGAATAAGGTATGGTTTGGAAATCCATCATCCACACAATTTAAAATAGTATTTGATCATGTTATATGTGTTTTAAAAATTGTATTTTTTATTTTTACCATTTCAAATTTTAACATTGTAACAAGATTCTCTCTTTGTAATTATTTTCTGTTACTAAAAATAAAATAGACCATATAATGTTATTTTATACCATATAACTCAAAAAAATTTATCTTTTGAAAAAAATATAATTTATAATGGTTTTAAAATATTAAACCTAAAATAATAAATTTATAATGCATTTAAAACACATTTTGATGAAATTATAACTTATAATATATAACATAAGATGTAGGTTTTCTAATTATAATTAAAATGTATAAATGTATAATTTTACTTATGAAATACATCATTATTAATAGAAAATTATTCATAAATTTTATGTTATCCTTATATTGAAACGAGACCAAAAAAGTTATTAAATATTATGTTATTATTAAATAATAATATATATGTTATTTTTAAATATTAATGTGGTAATAAAAATTAGTTTGAAAATTAAAATTAATTATTTTTGTAATGATTTTTGAATAAGGAAGTATTGATTCATTTCCTCTAGTGTTTTAGATGATAAAATATTGTTTGATTATAATCCTAAAAAAATTAATAAAAATATAATATAATACCAATTATTTCATTAAAACATTATTAATTCAAAATATAAATTCCATAACCATACATTTAAGAATGTTAGGAAAAATTTAACACATCATTCCATGGTGGGGGATGTCTGTACATACACACCGATGATATTTTCGTTTCTCATATAACATAATGAACATTGAGATTTATTTGTCCTTTATGAATCTTAATAATCATATATTTATACATTATGTATCCTATTTTAACCATCCATGTATATTTGTCATAAAAACAAAACATGTTGTTCATGGAGGAAGTTTTCTACATAAAACACAACATATGTTTTTAATTTTCTAAGGAAATGGGAATGAGCGGGAATGGTATTCTATATATAAAATAATTTTTGTATACTAATTATACTAAATTTAACATATAAGAATGGCTAAAATTAAATTATTATGTGGAAGAAGGATATGAAATGGTAAAATGATTATAGAGACGGAAATACTTTCAAAAAATAATTTAATTTCATCTTGGAAATATTCGTTATTTATATGGATGATTGGGAAATAAATAGTGGTGGAAATCTCAATAACATGTGATAGTATTATATTTTAGAAAATTAAGGCATTATATAATGGATAATTATAAAATTTGTCTCATATTTAAAGGGGTGATGACATTATCCTTTTGTATGTGAAGGTATTGAAATTTATTAAATATTTCACAAAATTATATTAGAGGCAGGACATTTTGAATGAAAGGTTTCTCTCAATGTGAAAAAAATGATATAGGGGATGTGTCTTGGTAAATAACCCTCTCCTTCTTACATATATGGTATAATTTTTTGATATAAATTTGAAATTTCCCTTGAAATTATATATTTCTATAACATGCTTTTAGTATTGTAAATTCTTTATATTCCTAAACACCATATTATAATGAAATTAAATTCTATTAATAAAGTGATAATATATTTATATTTCATTGTTGGATGATATAACCATGCAATTTTTATTATGGATGTTTATTCTTTTACTAATACATTATTTCATATTCTTCCTCTATCATTCATTGTGGATATACCTCTACGATACAATCTTATCCCAAGGGTATTTTCTCTACAATATTCCAACATAGAACAGAACTACTAGTTGGATGACTCTAGAGTATCGTGGGTAACTATTATGTATATGTGTCCATCTATGTTTGGTTATTAATGAGTGAACTAGTTTTGGTATGTCACAATTTTATAACCATTACCCATACTAGATTATAAATGAGAAAATAAAATAATGTATAATTATTCAAACTACGCAAAAATTATAATGACTATAATTTAATTCAGGGAGTATTTATATGAGCCTGTAAGGGGTACCCCTCTGCTAGGGTTCCCCCATCACTGATGCCTCCTTCCGCCTCGGGTCGGTCCAACTCCCATCCTTGGCGATTTCTCAGCAAATTCATGGCAGTGGTTTCTTCATTCTGTGGCGGCGTTATGGCTTCTTGGACTCGGCCTTCTAGGCATCTCATCAATTTCAGCCTGCTTCCCGCATCACTCCACCTTTACTGGAGAGGACCTTCATTTGTGGCACAGTGATGGTCCAGCAGATGAGGTCTTGATTCCACTTCTGAGGGTCGCTTTCTCGTCTCCTAGGTTAGCGTTGGGTGATCGGTTCTGGTATCCATGAGCAAGGAAGTTGGTGATGGGTTTTGGTTTCTGTTTTGTGGTGGAGTCCAGCGAGCCTGGCGTTTGGGTGGCCGACTTCTTGGTGAAAATTTCTTAAACCCTGTTTTACTGCCTTCATTTTTTTGTTTGGAAATTGTCTATGTTTTGGTTGAGCTGATGGGTCGTGATCTTTTTTGGTTTATTTGGATGTTGAAGTGAATCTGAAGGTTTTGATTTGGATTTATTATGGTTTCTGGAAAAGATTGGTGAACGGGGTATTTTTTAGGGTAGGATTGTGGTTTTTGGGACATTTCAAGTGTGAAAGTTCATGTTGGAGGAACAATCATGTGGTGTTTTGCATTGTTTTGGTGATGATTTTGGGTTTCCATGGACTGGTTTTTGTGTTGGTATGTTCGAATTGTGGCTCTTTCTTTGCAGTCCATGGGACATTGCATTCAGTTCATCTACAAGGGACAGTCCCGGAAGAGGATCCGAGTAGGGAGCCTTGATCTGATTATTGCTTTTTGGAATTGGAAGTTTGAGAGGGTATGGCATTCTCCATCGGTATTAAGACCATCCATTCTTGCACGGAATAGCTAGATGAGTAGCGATGATATTGTGGAAGATGATCTTAATGTTTTAATGGAGGGGAGGGGCCTTTCTTAGCATCCTGAATTAGATTGTTTTTGTCCCTGGGACGTTGGACTTTGAGGATTTGTTGTCTTTTATGTCGTTGATGTCATGTAGGGTTCCCCCTCACCCTTTAAAAGGGGTTATCTTAATAAAAAATTTAATTTTCAGTCAGGGTGTTCTTATTATACTTATCAAGACAAAAAACTCATTGATACTAGGGACAATTTCACTCTTGCGAATCATTCCCAAATAAAAATTATTGATAAGAGAAGGATGAATGGAGAACAAAAATCTACTATATCTAATGTTGTTTGATAGATTTACATGATGTTATATAGATGTTTTAATAATTATGTGTATTTAAATATTTTTTTTGATATTTATGATCATTCTCCTTTATATTCTAATTAGGGGAGAAAAATTTAAACCCTGGAGGTTATAGTCAGATATTTTTCTATGGATTTGAAAGGTTGTCTAGATCAACACCTACTTATATTCTTGTTTTCAAATTACATTTACTTTTAGTTCATAAATCATATTTCTATATATGATTCCCTATATTTAAATTAGTGTACAAATCCAACACGTTATGATGAATTATAAAATATAAGTTTATTTGGATCATTTCCAAATTGGGAAATAGAAGAAACTTTTAGAGCCATATTTCATCACATAGAGAAAGATCAATGTGTTCATAGTATATTTTCTTAAAATAGTTATTTAAAATATTAATTCAATGACGGGGAGAAGGTTTTCATTTGCGTTGAAACATTGAATTAATATATTATATTTAGATATAAGGGATAGATGAATCCTCGATACATTTTCCCCTTTGTGATTCTTGATCAAGTATTGATTGTAGCTTATCCCATAATGATTCAACTAATACTCTCAAAATTTCAAGATGTTGTACATAATTCTATAACAAGGAAGTACATACATTATCCATAACATTTATGATAATATATGTTTTACAAAGAGAGAATTTTTTTATATGATTAATAAAAATTATAATTCATGGATTTTTTGAGATAAATGACTAATATTCAAGAGTGCTCACCCTGTTTATGTTATATGGATGAATAAAAAATTAAATAAAGATAACGGGTAACCCAAAGAAGTTAGAAAATAGATATATCATTATTTTTTTATTCGAGTTGTGGAAATTAGAGCGTTTTTTAATTTTAATTGATGTTGAATGTAACTTATAATGATTTAATGAAATATTATTTATAGGACTAAATTTTATTTATTTGATATATTGTGATACACACTACCCAAATTCTAAATATATTAAAATGTAGTATATTTTACAAAATTACACATTAAATTAGTTTAAATACTTGCATATAACAACATTGTCGAAAAAATATTATGTTTTACGTTAAATAAATTTTATTAATAAATAATTCCACATTTTTTAGTTTAGTACTTATATGATTCTAGAATACATTTATATTCAAAAAGTTTATTTATTTATTTTTTTGAGAAAAAATTATTCATTTTTTATTGTTATATAAAATAAATTTGAAAAATGGACACCATTTTTAATACATACCATCAAAAGTTTTTAGCGATTTAATTTGTTGTTTGTTTTTAAAAATTTTGATTTTTTATAAAAAGTGAAAAAAAATAAATGGAAAAAATTACCTTCATTTCGTGAAATTACAAAGATAATTATATTTTATAATTCAAATTTATAATTTGATATTATATTTAATTAATATCTGGATTCTTGTTATTGGAACTAATTTTATATTGGTTAATCGTTTGAAATGTTGTTATAATTTTAAAAAAAAATTCTAGAAGACTACTTTTCATATATTTTTTTAGGAAAAATTGTAATATAAATCCTAAACATTATGTGTATAGAAATTGATAAAATGGATTATATTATTGAATTATTATTTTAGAAAATTCAATTAGGAAAATATATTTTTTTCCAAATGAAGTGTAATACAAGTAATAACATGTCATTCCGATTATGGTACAAATGGTTTTACTAGGGGGTTAAAATATGAAACAAGGTCATGTTTTCCAATTTTTTCTATAAATAATATATTATACAATCATTTATACATTAAAATATTTCTAATTCATATCTATAACAATTTCGATAAATTTTACTTATGTATGACATTAATATATTTTAATCATTTATGAAATTTCAATCATTTCCACTCGCCAAATTTTAAAAGGACTCTACTCTTTGACATTATATACCAATCAATAGAGTAATATTTCTTGAAAAATACCTAATTAATTACCATATCTAATTGCCTATCCATGAATATGTTTTTATTGTATTTATAATCTAACATTCCAAAATTCCATACAAACGATGTAATGGAGTCATGTAGTAGAAGAGATAACTATCCTACCTGACAAATTTCTATATATTTCTTCTTAACCTCCTCATAATATATTTTATTTTAAATTAAATAATAAATTATGTATCCCAAACTAATAAATTTATTTTTAATATTTTATAACCACTATTAAATATAAATTATTCTGTAAAATTGGTAGTGAAAGTACCACTCATGTGTATAAGTGGACTACATCCTCCACATTGTTATACATTTCATTTTCTAGAACCATCAGTAATGGTTGATTAATATAGAATTTTTAATTATTTAATATGATAAATATTATATAAATATGATTTTAGAATTAAAATACCATATCATCATTGCTATATATCCTTCCATTAGTGAATGATAACATCAATTATGCGTAGGTATGAACTTCTACCTCGATAAAGTAATTTGATTTATTTTTCCTGTCATATTCACATGGATTGAAATATGTATAGTTATAATGAATAAATATCAAAAATGTGATGATATTATAAGCAAAATTATAATAAACAGTTTTTTATTCAGTATGATGAAATGTTAATACAATGTTCATGGGTAATTATGAACTACCCTCTCCATGAATGGTGTAATTTAGTTTTCAATATTTAATATTTATTGATGACACTAATATAAATATATATAAAGAATATATATGATATTAAAATAAATTTATAATTATTTTTATTATGTAACCATGATCAATGTACATATACCAGAGTGAAAAGAATCATAACATCCCTGAAAAATGAAACATTTAACACACGAAATAATGCATTTAATTAGGAATTACGAAAAAATGAGTGATAAAATTATATTAGTTAAAAATATAAAATATTATAAGAATATAAATTATTCTGTCATAGAATTATAAAAAATATATATTTATTATGCAAGAGTATATGGAGATTTAATAGAAAGTAAGACGTGATTTAAGATATTTATGATAATATTTCATTTTAATTAGCATTGTATATGAATGAATTTTTATTACTGTAATTTATATGATATAGTCATTTTTATAAAAAAAATAATTTTTTTATCATATGATTATCAATGATTTATTTCAGTAATAATACTATTTTATTCTATGTGTATCAATACCTTACACTGAATATATGCAGTCCATGATGTGGATAATGACATATGATTGTACCTACAAGGAAAAAAGTATCTACAAGAGAGATATTTCCTTAATAAACATAAATTATCTATATACATAATACATGAAATATCAAAATCATACAAGAATATTTATTTTTGATGAAATGAAATTCTTTTCAACCTCATGTACAAGAGAATGGAGTTGTGTTGGTGAAGATAAGAAGTATATAACTCTAGAATATAATAAAAAATATACTTATGTAGAATATAGATTGATGATATGTGATATTCTTGAATCTAATTTAAAAAACAATTATAATTAATGCGTGTAATCATTCATTACTCCATGAACACTCTGGTCCTAGTAGAGCCCCCCTTGAAGAACACACAATGCTTCTGTTTATATTGACAAGGGGCATAAAAGTGATATCCTCTATGAAAATTGTCCCCTATTTTCTAATCAGTTTTGGAAGTACCACAATAGTTCTTATTCCATGTGATATAATAATACAACACTATAATATGATATGTGACACTTGGACTATTATTACTTCCAATTTTGTTTCAACACTCAAGAATTTGATGGTCACGCCCTTTACATGAAAACCAAACGTTTCTTGATCTTGTGGAAGGGGTCCATGAACTCAAAGATTTGATAGAAAGGGATATATAATTTTGTAATAAAAACCCCTAAACTAGAAATGTTCAACAGGAATCTAAATAATAACATATGTTATAATAAACCCCTGATGAATTCCCTCCCATGATTACTTTATCCTACCTAACTTCAACATGATATGATCCACTATCACGATAACCTCATGATACATAGAAAATGTTAACAGAGGTGAGATAATGAAAGATAAATGGATTAAATAACACCAAGAAAATACACACTGAAAAATATTTATTTAGAATATAGACTAAAACATAATGGAGAATATTCTAATTCCAAATACCTGATTCTCATATGATATGAATTCCTTAACAGAGAGTAATAATCTAATAGAGAAAATCCTCTATCATCGTCAATGAATGAAACTAATAATAATTCCTATGATCCTTATAATAATAAATGAAAACAAAATAAATGACTATATCCTTGAGAAAATCTATGAAATCATTACATAAAACTAATCCATCGACCATATAAATGATCTATAACAAACACTCCCAAAGAATGTTCATTAATGAATAGTCTTTTTTGAAATCAACTCTATAGTGATAAATCTATACCTCTTATGGGAAAACATCGGCATGAACCCAAGAAGTTTATTTATAAAAAATAATACCTAAAAATTAAAATCTTATGGGGAATCTATAACTATATATTATGGAATAAATATTATTAATTAATTATGGTTCATTCCAATCACTTTTATCTACCCTATTCAATCATGAAAAATATAATCAGTATGAGAAACACATAACGTAGACTCCATACTCTAGGGAAAATGTCTTCATATTTTACAATTAATAACATTTTTACAAATACTTCATATAACAAGGATCCCAAAATTACCATTTCATATCATATCTTTCTTAAATAAAATTCATATTTCCATTACAAATCATGAACTACCAACTCATAAAATCCACAATAAGTCCCATTTCAAATATATATCCAATATCTTATCCAAAAAAGATTAATCCACACTATCTTGACCTTACCATAATTTTTGGCCCTATAATGATGTTTTTGATGATGTGACGAAGACTCAAATACTTCTTCTAACATGCCCTAAAAATAACTTTCACTATGAGAATGAAATGAAAATGTATGAGAGTAATTATATCAAATATATAAAATGGATAAAAATATATCAACTAATAATATCCCTAATGTAAATAAATATTCAATCCCAATTCATAAATTTAATAAAAATGGAATGAGAATGAAAATGCTAGTAAAAATGATTAGCAAGTGACCAAGAACTCACGATACTACTAAATAATAAATTGGAGCTGGTAGCAGCCAAATTGACCACATACCAACTCTTGTGGATATGAAAATATAAATAATCTTCTTATAAGTCAATTTAGGATGAATATTCTAAAAATTGGTCGTGAAAATGTGAATGTTGGAGAAAAACACATTCTGAATTTAAAGGAAATAAACTCATTTCCTATATCTGTGGAACTATATTTAAACGACACCAAGTCTCACTCATCAAAAACGTCATAGATATTGGTAACATAATATTAAAATAATCTATATAATAATGGAGTCCAAATTTTCTGTCCCACCAATTTTCATAAAAGAGTTTAGTTTCAGTGATGAAAATGGAGTAACATAGTATATTCATCTATTCCAAATGATTTTTCAATAATTTTAATGTAACAAAAATAAATTTTTTATTTAAGTATTTTTATAGGAGTTATAATATCTTGTTTCATGAAAAAAATGTTTTTCTTCATTTAAAATGTGCATGATAAAAATATATATAAAAATATTATTATTATTGTAGGGGTAATTATGATATTATATGTGGATTAAAAACATTTTATTAGAAGTTATATGTGAATTTTACACCCTATATAATGTGTCTTGGAAAATTATTTTAAATAATATTCATGTTGGATATAACATCAATATTGTGTATGAATATATAGAGATATAAAATTATGTTGTTTCATAAACTATCATAGAGGAAATATAAGGGAAAATTGATAAAATAGTTTACATTGGGGCTCCCAATAAATGCATACATACAAGTTATTCATGGAATGAAACATTAGCTTAATCAATGTCCTCCAAATGAGTTGGAAAATATTTTCATGATTCCTCATGCACCTATTATTGTATTTTTTACAAATTCCATGTGGTATCTAACCATAGTCACTTTTTTAGGTTCAAATTACTAGTATATTCCCATCCAATAAATTTGGGAGTTACTATTTTTCTAAAAAATATATCATTATAGACGTTTGATGTATTTTTGATATGTTATTAGTCTTTAAAATACATGAGTATGTAATACCATGGAATTTTATTCAAAAAAATTTATGAATTAAATATTTTTTAAATATCATACACCAAATATAAAATAAAACTAAAATGAACTATAGGTGATTTTATTTATAGAATATTTTAGCATAAAAAAATTATCGTTACAATTTAGAAATTATCAATATAGCACCCCGCCTTTTTATAACATAACTTTTCATTACATTTTACAAAACCGAGGATCTTTAATGTTTAGTGTCTTGGAAACCAGGAACTTATTACATGAGAAAAAAAACATTCTTCTTAAACACCTGAAAGGATTCTTCATTTTTTCATCCTATGTTCATTACAATATCTCATAACCTGGGAGAATACATCAATGGAAAGGGTGAGCAAAAGGCCCAATAAGGGAAACAAGGAAAACATTTAACATGTGAACATTAGATACATCAATAAAGTCATAGAAAAGAACTTTAAGTCATGAGAAAGAAATCATGAGGCATATCATAATAAAAATAACGTATTTCATAACTTGACGATGTGGCTACAACATTTTACAAAGAAAATCATTTCTGTTTCACCAAGGTCCATCCCCAAGGTGTCAATAAAAATTACTAATGTTATTCACCAGGGTATCAGTCTAAATGGTCATATCTAGATATTATGTCTTTACCCAATGCATTGGAGTGTTATCAGGGCGCACCCTTAAATTTTCCTTTATTATCATTTGAGACACATATATCACTAGAAATAAATTCATAAACAACCCATATAGCATAAAAGAAATGGGTTTCATTTTATAATCATAAAGTTTTAAATACTGCTTTAAAGACATGATCTTTATGTCACTTTAAACCCACGGAAAGGTAAAGCGAGTCTCATGTATGTAAATACCAGAATTTAAAATAGAACATTTTGGTATATATGTGAATACCCCTTTAGAAGAATGAGCTTTGAGTATTAACTTAATAAAATAAATGAATTTGAGAATAAGAGAGAGACATTTTGATAAGGAAATTCTCTAGCATAACAGCTATGTTACGAGATTTTAGAAAGCATTGAAAAGAGAGGGGACATGGGTCACCCACTCATAAATGATCCATAAAATAGTAGGGGAACAGAATATATAGGATTTAAGAAAATGGTAATGAAATTTTAAAGACATACCATAAGAAATGAAGAACATGAAAAGAAGACAAAAATATGATTTCTCTTATGAAAATTCGGAAGGCTAACGAAGTCACTTAAAATTCAACAAAAAATGATTTGATGAGATCAAATTGGGTCTATAATCATATGAACATAAAAGAACAGTATGAAGGACTTAGATATCATACCCCAACATAATAAAAAGTATCATTAAAGACTTGACATGAAAATAGATCTTGAAAATGACAAGGGTTAAAGAACCACTTAAAAATTCGGTACCTTAACGACGTCACTTAAACATAAAAAAAATCAATTGAATAGATAAAATAGGGTCCCTCATCATATGAACATAAATGATCAGTATGATAGATATAGAGATCATACCCTAATATAATAAAAAGGAACTTGAAAGACTTGACATGAAAATAGAACTTTAAAATGAGAAGGGTGAAAGAATCCGTTACAAAAATTTCGGTAGCCTATCGACGCCACTTAAACATTCATAAAACAAAATGATGAGAGTAAGAGGGGATATCTCATCATATGAACATAAAACATGCAGTAATAGGAATATAAAATAACATACTCCAACATAATTGCATGGAGCATAAAAGAAATGACATACAAGAGATTACTTGAAAAGAAAGAGAGAGGTAGGATCCCTTACCTTAAAACTGAACTCTTAAAACTCAAAGGTTTGGACTTTGAGGGATTGGGTCACCTTGATAGGACTCCTTGGGAGGTAATGAGAGTAGAGCTTCATTGGGGAAGATTTGGGAGTGAAAAATAAAGTAGGAAAGGGTGGGTATTTATAGGGAAGGTGAGGTGAAATTTAATAATTTCAAGGGACTTCTCACAAGTGGTTTTCTCAAAACCATGGGCTCTCCCTTGGTATTTCCCATGGATTTAGGCCACATGGGTCCCCAAATATAATAATTCATCACATTTGGTCGGAAACCCCTTAAAATATCTCATGAAATAATCATGAAAGAGTTATGTTGTCAATAAACATACCGAAACCCTAAAGCTGCATTTTTACTATTCACTGAAAATTCATCTTTCTCAGAAAAATCCTAGAATTTCACCTTAACCAAATATTGATGATCTGATTACAAATAGAAACTCAATATTATAAAAATATATTCTAAATATTTTTAATTTATTTTTTTATATAAATACACTATTCACCGAAAATTCATTTTTTCCAAAAAATCCCCAAAAATTACCATAACATAATATCGATGCACTGAGTTCAAAAATAAATTGCATTTGATAAAAATAATTTTCTAAATATTTTTAATTTAATTTTTAATTAAAAAAACATTATTCACCCCAAAAACTAACACTTGACTAAATATTTATGAAATCATTATTTACCCATTTTATTGATTCACATTACATAATCAAGGTGTGTAAATTATTTTAAAACATTATTAAATTGAGATTACTAATCAATTTGGTCACATTACTAATCCTAAGCATAAAATCACTATTCATAATTTACTATTCATCAAAATTTATGTTAATCTTATTAGACTCCAAATTTCGTACTAAACATATATGTAGAAGACCATTTCTTGAAAATCATTACACATTTTTAACTATTTATGGTTTACATAAATTTTTTTAAAATATACTTTTTCTAAAATTCATCAAAAATATGCATACTATATTTATCCGGCCATTTGAAAATTCATTAACTTCATTATAAGAAGAAATAAAAAATTTTATTTAAAAAAAAGGATTACACAAGGCAGTTACGGTTTCCTTAAATAGCCCCTTATCACACCAGTATAGGACCTAAGAGTAAGGTGTGCTATGGTGATCGAATCTGAGGGAGGCTCGGCCAACATCACACGAGTAGTAATTTCTATCAGTTTGAACTTCTCATGAAGGAGATTCTATTCTAGCTTCACAGGATGAATTTGAGCTTGGGTTTGGTCCAGAACAAAGCCTAGTGGTGCTACCTTCTTCCCAAGTTCTTTTAGATGGGCTTCGATCGGTCCAAGACTACTGGGTGAGGCCATCAAATCTTCTTTCTATATTAATTAACCAAGATCACATGTATTTGGACCCAATAATCAAAACGTTTAGTTTCCCGCAGTCATATTGACCAATAATCATATAACAGTCAAAACCCAATAGTCTCGTTTTAATTATACTCATGTTATCAAATGAAAACGTTTTTTTGAGTATACAAAATTATGAAACAAGATTTATTAAAAATTTCGGGTTGTTACATTTTTCCCCCATTATGAAATTGCATCCCAGCAATTTTTAAAATTGGGATTGGAAATTTCATTGAATGCCCCACATCGGAAAAAGAGTCAGTAACACTATTACTTTAAAATAAAGATAGGGAAGTAAAAAGGTCACCCGTGTTAACCCATACTAGAATTCCATGTAGGAAAACATGGACCTGGAGGAGAAAACAAAGGGTCACGTTCTGAGGGAGAGTGATAGAAAACATTATTATGAGAAAGTTAACAACAAGAAAATCACAAAATTATGAGGGGTTAAATGGTACTTGATATCCCAGTAAGAAACCTTAACAAACAACATTTTTGAATTCATTTAATACCTCGAATAAAACACAGGGAAATATACCTACCTTTAAGTAGAGTTTCATCCTTTAATAAGTTTCGACCAAAACTAATCTTTCTTTCAAATGATGAGCATTCAAAAACACTTGGTCTCATCAAAAAACAAGAATCATCTTCTTGAGTGTCACGTAATCCACAAAAGATTAACTATTAATTTCTTCTATCTTTAAACTTTATCCCAAAAATAGAAAGGGTATGATAAAAAAACTCTTCAAAAATAAAGAATACCATATGAAGGGAAACTTATTTAAATCTTCAAAATTCCACGGTACTACCAAAAGTTCATCATAGCCCATTCCATAAATGACTTTCCTTAAAATTCCTCAAAATAAACCAAACTAAGATTGAAACCCAAATACAAGAAGGTTTTGATAACATAGTCTTCCAAAATAAACTTCATCGTTCATCTCCAAACAACATCAACCACCCCTAACATCTTATAAGAAAAGTATATAACCTAAACATATTTTCCCCAAGATAGGTTAATCATTTCCATATGTAACCTAAATTACTGTAAGTCCACCTTAAATTCATCGATTCTTAAAAATATAAGTCAACCTTTACTCCTCAAAAAAAATACCATAGTAATCTATTTACCTCGATCAAATAGGGTTCCCAAAATAGTGAGCATCTTCCAAAATAATAATCATCTTTTAATCCACTAATCACCCTTTTTTAAGAATAACAACTTTACTACATCAACATGTTGTACATAACAATAGATGTTTTCATTAATGATATAAAACCATCTTGGGTAGTTACTCTATGTTCATAGAAAACATTAAAGATATGCACATGGAGCATTAACTAAAATACAACATTACATAGACAATTTTTGCGAAGAAGTTACATGTACTTTAGTCATCATGATCCATCTTAGCATAGGACTTGCATTGTTCCCTTGTCCTCGAAGATTGTTGATGATCATCATGCTTCTAACCCATTCCAAGAGTGTATTACATTGGATAATGTCTAACTTCTCCACATTTATGACATCGAAATGTATAAGGTACATTAGATATAACCTTATCTCCATTCATCAAATTATCCATTTTTAAAGCAATTGGATACTTTATGCCCTATCTTCCCACACCTATATCATCTCTTCGTTCCTTTGTGACATTCTCCATGGTGCCCCTTTCCACACTTTTTGCACAATGGAAATTGGGTCTTCTTTCCCTTATCAACTTTATCAGATGAACCTCCTTGAGAATTCATCTTCATCTTTCTTGATGAATTTGGGCACTCAACAAGGTACCAATTATTAATTGTGATTTTCGATAGCTAGTTTGGCATAATCACAATATTTTCAACTTAATCTCTCGTCATCTCTGTCCTATCAATAGTGAAATCATCACATTTCCTATCACATTGGTTTTTGGGACATGTTATTCCATTTCCAGCCATTAACTAAGAATATAATGTATAATTAGGGGCTTGAATACTTAGCCAATAATCATTAAAAGGAAACTTTAAGCATGGAAGGATAAACTTGTAGAAGGAAAGTATACACTAACTTGTGATCCCCTAGGTTCCAATCTAGGTTATCCATGATCATATATTCTTATATGAATCTATATTTTATTTTATCTTTGTTGCTTTAATAATGGTTCATACTAACTTTTGAATTTACCAAATCATATCCCCCGGGAGTGTCGTAACCAAGAGTGCAGCAAGGCCTGTTGTCGTGTACCAGTTCCCATTTGAGTCTAGCTCAAAGTTGTGTTTTCGGATTTTACCTCTATGTATATCTGTGCCAGAGCCACCTCTATCTGCTCGTATCCAGAAAGGGATGTATTTTCTTGGAAACCCCTTACTCAATACTCACCAAAATACCAGGAATATTTCATATATATAATCATTTCTATAGGCTTCTTCCTAAATTTTTCATCTCCTAATTCCGATAAATAAATAAACCATCATTTGATACCAACTATAGCATCCTGCCTTTTTATAACATAACTTTTCATTACATTTTACGAAACTGAGGATATTTAAGGTTTAGTGTCTTAGAAACCAAGAACTTATTATATGAGAAAAAAAACATTCTTCTTAAACACTAGAAAGGCTTCTTCATTTTTTCATCCTAAGTTCATTACATCATCTCATTACCTGGGAGCATACATCAAAGGAAAGGGTGAGAAAAAGGCCCAGAAATGGAAACAAGGGAAACATTTAACAAGTGAACATGAGATACATCAATAAAGTCATGAAAAAGAACTTTAAGGCATGAGAAATAAATCATGAGGCATATCATAATAAAAATAACGAATTTCATAACTTGCCAATGTGGCTACAAAATTTTACAAAGACAATTTTTTCTGTTTCACTAGGGTCCATCCCCATGGTGTCAATAAAAATTACCAAGGTTATTCACCAAGGTATCAGTCTAAATGGTCATCTCTAGAGATTAAGTCTTTACCCAATGCATTGGAGCGCTATCAGGGAACACCCTTAAATTTTCATTTATTATCATGTGAGACACATATATCATCATAAATAATTTCATAAACAACCCATATAGCATAAAAGCAATGGGTTTCATTTCATAAACATAATGTTTTAAAAACTGTTTTAAAGACATGATCTTTATGTCACTTTAAACCCACAGAAATGGAAAGCAGGTAACCTGTATGTAAATCCAAGAATTTAAAATAGAAAATTTTGGTATATATGTGAATACCCTTTTAGAAGAAAGAGCTTGATTATTCAATTAATAACATAAATGAATTTTAGAAAAAGAGAGAGACATTTTGAGACGGAAATTCTACAGTATAACGGCTATGTTACGAGGTTTTAGAAAGCATTGAAAAGAGAGGGTACATGGGTCACCCACTCATTAATGATCCGTAAAACAGTAGGGGAAAAAAATATAAAGGATTTTAGAAAATGTTAATGAAATTTGAAAGACATACCTTATGAAATGAAGAACATGAAAGGAAGACAAAAATAATATTTCTCTTATGAAAATTCGGCAGCCTAACGATGTCACTTAAACGTAAAAAAAATGATTTGACAAGATCAAATAGGGTCTCTCATCATATGAACATAAAATATCAGTATGATAGATTTTTATATCACAACCCAACATAATAAAAATGAAGATGAAAGACTTGACATGAAAATAGATCTTGAAAACGAGAATGGTGAAAGAACCACTAAAAAATTCAGTAGCCTAACGACGTCACTTAAACATCAAAAAATCATTTAAAGAGATCAAATAGGGTCTCTCATCATATGAACATAAAATATCAGTATGATAGATATATATATCATACACCAAAATTATAAAAAGGAACTTGAAAGACTTGACATGAAAATAGAACTTGAAAATGAGGAGGGTGAAAGAATCTGTTACAAAAAATTTTGGTAGCCTAAGAGCGCCACTTAAGCATTCATAAAACGAAATGATGAGAGTAGGAGGGGATCTATCATCATATGAACATAAAAGGGCAGTAATAGGAATATAAAAGAACATCCTCCATCATAAGAGCATGGATCATAAAATAAATGACATACAAGAGATTACTTGAAAAGAAAGAGAGAGGTAGGATCCCTTACCTTAAAACTGAACTCTTAAAACTCAAAGGTTTGGACTTTGAGGGTTTGGGTCATCTTGATAGGACTCCTTGAGCGGTAATGAGAGTATAGATTCGTTGGGGAAGAGTTGGGAGTGAAAAATAAAGTAGGAATGGGTGGGTATTTATAGGGAAGGTGAGGTGAAATTTAATAATTTCAAGGGACTTCTCACAAGTGGTTTTCTCACAACCATGGGCTCTCCCATGGCATTTCCCATGGAGTTAGTCCACATGGGTCCCCCAATATAATAATTCATCTCCTTTGGTCGGCCAACCCTTAAAATATCTTATGACATAATCATGAAAGAGTTATGCTTTCATTAAACATACTGAAACCCTAAAACTGCATTTTTACTATTCACTGAAAATTCATCTTTCTCAGAAAAATCCTAAAATTTCACCTTAACCAAATATTGATGATATGATTAAAAATAGAAACTCAATATTATAAAAATATATTCTAAATATTTTTAATTTAATTTTTTAAATAAATACACTATTCACCGAAAATTCATTTTTTTCCGAAAATTCCCCAAAAATTACCATAACATAATATCGATGCTCTGAGTTCAAAAATAAATCTAATTTGATAAAAATAATTTTCTAAATATTTTTAATTTAATTTTTAATTAAAAAAACATTATTCATCCGAAAAACTAACACTTGACTAAATATTTATGGACTCGTTATTTACCCATTTTATTGATTCACATTACATAATCAAGGTGTGTAAATTATTTTAAAACTTTCTTAAATTGAGATTACTAATCAATTTGGTCACATTACTAATCCTAAGCATAAAATCACAATTCATAATTTACTATTAATCAAAATTTATGTTAATCTTATTAGACTCCAAATTTCGTACTGAACATATATGTAGAAGACCATTTCTTGGAAATCATTACACATTTTTAACTATTTATGGTTTACATAATTTTTTTTAAAATATCCTTTTTCTGAAATTCATCAAAAATATGCATACTATATTCATCCGGCCATTTGAAAATTCATTAACTTCATTATAAGAAGAAATCAAAAATTTTATTTAAAAAAAGGATTACACAAGGCAGTTATGGTTTCCTTAAATAGCCCCTTATCACACCAGTATAGGACCTTAGAGTAAGGTGTCCTAAGGTGAGAGAATCCGAGGGAGGCTCAGCCAACATCATACGAGTAGTAATTTCTATCAGTTTGAACTTCTAATGAAGGAGATTGTATTCTAGCTTCACAGGACGAATTTGAGCTTGGGTTTGGTCCAGAAAAAAGCCTAGTGGTGCTACCTCTTTCCCATGTTCTGTTAGATGGGATTTGATCGGTCCAATACTACTGGGTGAATCCATCAAATCTTATTTCTATATTAATTAACCAATTTCACTTGTATTTAGAGCCAATAATCAAAACGTTTAGTTTCCAGCGGTCATATTGACCAACGGTCATATAAAAGTCATAACCCAATAGTCTCATTTTAATTATACTAATGTTATGAAATGAAACAATTTTTTTGAGTACACAAAATTAGGAAACATGATTTATTCAAAATTTCAGGGCCTTACAATCAAATGTAAATTTATGTAACAATTTTATTAATTCAATTATGATTATATACAAAATTACAGGATGTAGAAATTTGGATGATATAGTCTTATAATTAACAAAATAATATTTATTTTTCATTAATAAATTTACATTATACATTTATCATTTTCATAAAAATAAATATTAACTAATAGTAACTGTTTTATTTCTCAAAAATTTATTGGAAAATTTTAATTCATAATAAAAAGTAATTAATCATAAATATTTTGGATGAAAATCATTTTTTGTAAAAATAAATTTTCTCAAAAAATTATATGTATCAAAATAAGTTTTTAACAAAAAATCAATAAATTTTAATATAAAATATATTATTTTTAAATATATATATAATTTATAATTCATATAAATTTTTTATCAGTTCATGGAATATTAATATATTAATTTTATTTAAAATTTATTATGTTTTGAAAAAAAATATTTTTAGGCAATAGGAATGTCTGTATTATGAATCAATGTTATCTTAGTAAAATAGTATGAATCTAAAAAAATGTTTTTCATGTTATAAAACATCTTATAAATAGTTTTTCACATATTAATTTTTATTTTTTTAATAAAAATCAGTTATCAATTAGCACAATATCTATTTTTTTATTTTATATAAACACCTTAATGGGTAATTTTATGCCCTCACAAAACCACCTGATTCAACCAATCATGTGAATTATAACATACATCTATCAAATTTCATTAAAACATTGTAGCCAACCTTGATCTACCACTATTGTCACCTTTTATACAAACACAACTTTTAAAATTTAATAACATTTCATCATTCACACGCGTTCCTTGAGATCACAACCACCACATCAGTCATCAATCCATGATGAAATGATCTAAGAAACACCTCGAGTTTCATAGATTTGTCACGTTCCTCTATTTGTTGGGACATATTTGTCATCAACACTTATCAGAACAACCACTTTCATCATTAATGTAGTGATCTACGAATGATCCATCACCATCTTCGTCACCCTCATCACTCAACACCATTTTCCACTTCGTCGACGTCTACCCCCAAAATCACTCTACACCTTCAAATTCCACTCCACACGCATCGTATTAAAAAAGTTCTTGAGACGCATCCCTATAATACCGAAAACACAAACAAAGGAACTTCCCTAGTGTCAAAATAAAACAATGAAAGGAATATCTAGGAACAAATCCATGGATGATGCCCATCCACTTACACAAACACATCCAAAAGTCTCTTCTAAAGAAAACACACACAACCGACCTGGGAGAGTGAAAATAAATTGGAGACAAGAGCAGAGCACATGTGACGGGGCCTCCCAAAAGCTAAAATTTGAAACCATTACCATCAACCATCCATGGCCTTTAAAAAAAGTTTACTGGAGACACCGAACCAACCAAAGTCACATATGAGAGCACCGGGGGGACCACCATGTAATCCTCCTGAGACAGAGAGAGAGGTGGAGACCAGGTTCCAGAGTAGAGAAATGGGTGGTTGAACTCCCTGACAGAACATAACAATTATACCCATAGAGAAACAATAGAATGAATGAAGGAAACACTAAAAATATAACGAGCATGATTGAAACACTAAAAGAACCGAAATATAAGGAAAATAAAGTGAGTTTGACACCAAGAGGCCAATAAAAAATCCAAAAAGAACATACTAGGAGAAAAGACCCTACAACTGATAAAACAAGAGGGATAGGTGGAGAATAGAAACTGTAGTGTGTTTTTTATTGATTAAATGAATTATAACGCTTGTAAAATAAATTCTAATGAAAGGAATGAAATTTATTACTGTATCACTAATAATTACTTAAAAAATCAGATAAACCCCTTTTTAATTAAGCTTTTCTGCACACACTCTATTCTTTTAGAAGGATAAGTCCCTCATTATTATATATAAAAGGATATATCATTCACCCATACGAGGACCACATAACGTTCATATTTATATATAAAACATACCTATTGTATGTATCATGGATTATTATTACATGTTTATATAGACCTTATGAAAATAGAGATCCCTGAGACTTCCAATTACAAGAATTCATTCATGAGAAGACTAAAATCCTTACTGTGGCTATCATCCATTGGTAATTTTCTCATCGTTATATTTTACATCCATTTATAATAATGTTCCAAATTTTAAAATATTAATTATATAAATAAAATTTGCAATCCCACCAAATTTTTATTGTAATAGAATTTGATACAATTTTAGGTCATATGAAAAGTTAGATATTAATAATGAAAATGGATTTATTTTGGGGTGTTATGTATTCTAAATAAGTTATAAAAATTTTCACTACTAAAATCATGATTCGATAAAATTAATATAATAGGACCATGTTCTGAGTAAAAAAAAATAGTATCCTGAATAATGGACATGATTCAAGCCTTAGGGATTCATCTATGGGTAATTTTGTTTTGGTATAGCCTCATTTTAACAAATAACGCATGGGCATTATTTTTCCTCCTTCAGGGATATAAAATCATTTATATTTGTATATTTGGAATTTAATGAGTCATATAGGTCAGTAATAATTTAATTAGTATTCCAGTAATAAATAAAGAAAACATATATCTCATAGAGTAGAAATATTGTGGCTGAAAAATGAATGAAAATTTGAAAAATATTAACGATGGTAAAATATCTTATTTTATTTTATTCTTTCATACTACCATGATAAATCCTTAATTATATTATTTTTTTAGTTAAAAAAAGACTCCTAATATTTATAAATGTGTTCTCCACATCCTTTCAAAATCATTATGTATTTTAGGTATTATTATTTGGGATTAGATTTACTTTTTGTACTTTAGGATGATTATATATTTGAAATATATATTAGTTGATATTTATACTTAATTAATATCACATTTTAATCATTTTTCTCTCAACACAATTAATTATATTCATTAAACTGGATAAATGCCATTAGTGTTTTTTAATAGAATGTAGACATGGATAATTCAATTTATAAGAATTCATGTCTCCCGTTAACTTTTAAAATAAATTTGATTATGGTTAATTTTTTTATAGTTAATGGCCTAATCATATACTATATCATTAGATTACATATTACCAATCATTAATATTATTGCCCTTAACTATTTTATCCATACATACAATAGAGTACAACATGAATAGGTTTGGTAAAAGATGTTTTCTCCCAACCTAAATTTATATTTGTTTTCTCCACACATATTTTTCTCAACATGGGGTTATTAAAAATCAAATATGTGGTATGGTGTGAAATTACATGATCAATAGAATATTGATAGAGATTTAAATAATTCTGATAGATCTGTTATGATCTATCAATAGAATGTTTCTTTTCCTTATTACCTAACTACATTCTGACATGTTTTTTAAATTTTTTCTATTATATGTTCATATATAATGTATATTTTATGTACGCCCATATTTTAATAATAATTGGAAATAAAATTGAAAAAACGTGATTTTAGTGAATGTGATTGGCCTTTACAAGAGATCTACCCCAGTTTAAAGACAATAATGAATGATACATAAATGAAAAAATTTACTATGTATTCTTTTAAAGTTAACTCACATTAATTGTAAGTCATTTATGAGGATGTGAATATTTGGATGAATTTTTTTGATATTAAAAAATTTAAAAAATTTGAAACAATAATACAGCATTGGATATATTTAATTTCATTTAAAAATATGAATTTTATTGTGTGGTTTCATATGTATAGACTATTAACTATATGTTTTAGACTTTTGGGGAATATTAATTGAAAAATAAATATAAGTCCATATTAAAATTGAAGATATAGTGAGTATGTATGTGGATATCCTTTATAATTTCTCTAAAATAAAAAAATTATTATGGTTGAAAAGACAAAATAAAAATAAGAAGAATAATAAATGATTATTCCACTAGTATTTTAAGTTAATGATCTTAAAGATGATAGTAATTAGATCCCAGAAGATTTAGTAACCTATCTTAAAAATAAATTCACTATACATTTCTAGAAGTGAAGTATTTTGAAGCTTGAATATTTATTTGTGAAACCTTTTTTGATATTTTTTATTGAGTTCAATAAATCCAGTACCTTATACTAAAATTAGAGATCCAGATACAACAGTGCTGGACCCATAAATTTTAGATAATGATGTTAATGAACCACTATCACGGGAAAAGTTTTATTTGAATATGAATATGGTATTTAGGGGATTATGTTTATGTGAAATTCAGATAAACACTAAATCAAATTCATATTTTTGGAAGAAGACACATAATAAATAGTGATAAACCATATATTCATTACCCTCCCATTATAGACATAAAATTATCCCTATATTATATATTATGCAGTGTGAGTAATGTTTTTTTATTTTCGGTTCTCTTTAATCAAATCAATATATTGATTATGGAAGAAAAAATGAGTTCATTCATTCATGGAAAACAGTATCCTAAATTGGATGGGAGACAATGTAATTATTATTTATAAATAGGGGAGGTAAAAAACCTATACCCACATAGAAGTTTCATACCATGTTTTTTAACTTTATCTTTCAATATATTTTTCTATTTATTATTTTTTATTTCTTTCTAGGATTTTGTTGTGTACTAAATGGTCCCAAATAAACAAATAAACTAAAAAATATAGGTTTTATATTATTTTATATTTCTTTTTTTCATCGATAATTTTTTAATTTAATAAGATTATTTGGATGGAAGTTATACTATGTTGTTAGGGTATCATATACATTATTGTCAATGTCTTTATATTATCAGTTTTAATAAATCCGCTCATCAATGGATTATTATTTTCAATTTTAGTTATTTGACTTATTTTTAGAGAGTTTTCATTATTTTTGATTAAATGGAATTTAAATGAATTTTTATGTGAAAAATTTTCCATGACTTTTATTTTCAATAATTTTAATGAGTTTCCATAATATTTGAAGACCATGAAAATGAAAAAAAGGTTTCAAAATATTTAACATTTTATTTATTTATTATAAACAAATATTAAATTTTTTTCAAATGCTACCACATTCTTTAGATTAAAATGGATATTTAATCATAACTGGAACACATAATTCTTCTATTTTATGGATGTTGATGTCATATAATGTTTTTAAATTGATTTATGAAATTCATTGGATGAGGACGTTTTCAAATGACACCAAAATTTGTAGTTACCCTTGACTATATCTTTGAATCCCTAAATATCCTAATTGGTTTTAGTCATATTAGAATATTATTTTTCGATACATATATTTAGTAACAATAAATTTACACAAATATTATACCTTTATCTATGTGGTATGGTCCTTTTATATGCTTTATTTGGGATGTAGTTAATTATTATATTTTGGTAGGGTGTGTAATTATTGAAATAATTTTATAAATAACTATGATCCTATATCTTTTTACATAAAACAAATGATGATTTTATAAAAATTAGTACAAAATGAAAAAATGGTGAGGATATTAAATTCATCATTGATCTTATTTTTGTGACGCATTCCCCTCCCAAAAAACATGGTAATTAATTTCAATTCATTCATTAATTTTAATTTCATATCATCATCCATGAAGAAAATGAAAAAGTAATTACAATCTAAAAAATATAAACATCGGGATTTAGTATAAAATAAATCATAAGAATAATTTTTGGACACATATTAATTTCAAAAATTGGTGAATGGTTTGTATTTATAAGGAGAATTCAGTGGGGATTATTTTATTATTTTCTTATGTCTTACTAATTTCTTTTGTAGTTCTTATATGATATTATTATCTTATTTATCTCACTATCTCAAAGATTTGTTCCCATAAATAGTCCACAACCCACATGGGGAATCACAAACACATCAAATATATGAAATGAGAATTCATTCGGTATAATTTCATATAGGCATTATGTTCCATTCCATATATGGAACACATATAGTGACCCTAGATTTTATTAATAGATTATTTCATCAATATTATGATAAAAAACATGTCATCATTAAATATCCATGATCCCAAGGATGAGTCTCTTGTGAAAATTTTGAACACACAAATCATTAACATAATAAAAATAAACATGTTTCAATTCTTTATTGTCAATATTTTTAATGTAAATCATGTTCTAATTAGAACAAGTAATAACATTAGGATATAAATCAATGAAATGGGTGTGTAATAATCCTAAAAATTTAATGAATGAGGGATGTGAAAAAATATAACATAGGATAGAATAATAATCATCATCAAATAATGGGAATGGTATCATCAACAAAAACATAGGTAAACATGTGATAAAGGCATAGAATGTAGAAACCCAAAAAATAAATATCATGTCATTTAGGTCAAATACCAATCATTGTTGGAAAAAATCTGGAATCATGTTCACACCTAACATACGAAAATAATTAGACAATCATTATTATAAAAAAATATTACACCTTTTTCATTCATAATACAGATTATGACAAGAGAAATGTCACATTAACAACATTTTTAAGGGATATATAATTCAGGTCCTACCCATCATATCATAATATTTTTATAATCATGCATTCCACATGGAACACATTACAATCATAGTCAGGATTTTACTTGTGGAAATGAATAGGTTTAATAAAGATTTAATCAATCATGATTTCATTAATAATAATGGTGTCCATAAATGAAAACATAAAAAATTGAAATAATAATCATCACTTGTTAGAGAAGAAGAAACAACTAATGATGAGTCAAATATGTGTTGTAAAAAGAATTGATCGTTCGGTAAATATATTTATTTCTCATAAAATAAAATTTTAAACATCCATATCTCTTAAAAGATAATTAAAAAATAAGTAATTAATATTTAATGAAAATTATTGTAATAATCATACTATATACTTCTTGAAAGAGGAAATTTCCAATGAAAAGTTGTTCAGTTTTAGAACCCAAAAAGCCTAATAACCTCTTAATTTTATCAGATTTCCCTCATAAATTATAAAAATGTATTTATTAAATCCTTGATAGAGAATTACATTAAAATCAGTTTAAAAACTAATTTTCAATTATAATAATTGTATTATATTACATAATTTTTTCTAATGAAATTGAAGACTTTTAATATCATTTGTTCTTAAAATCTTTTGTCTCCATTTATTTATATTTTATTAATTAAAAATAATTTATATAATTTTACAATTATATCCATATTAATATAATGAATGAAATTTTTCATTTATATATTTTATATAATTAATTTTATCCATCCATTAAGGTGGTTATAATAATTGGCTTATAAATGATTCTATGTGAGGTTAACTAATCTTTAAGAGGATGTTGTAAAAATACCATGATTGTGAATTATAGAATTTATATAATTTCTAAATATGATAATTAGAGTTGGTTAACATAATTAATATAATTTTAACATACATATTTATTAATATTATAGTATATTTTTCTTAAATTAATTGTAAAAAATAAGATGGGGAAGTAAAAAACTGGGAAGAGTTAATAGAGACCAAATCTCTGCTTGATGTAACATCTCTTGTATGACACTACAACTACCTATTATATTGGATTTAGATTGATCCCAAATATACATAATTATTTTAAGGGCCATTCTAGGGAGTGTATGGAATGATTTTGGTTTTTGGAAGGTATGGGAGGATTATTTTTCACTACAAAGGGACATGAGATACTTATACTCGACGAGATAGATTTATATTTAAATTGAAATATTTAATAAAACATTATATAAAAGGAAAAACATGTAATATTGAGTTTTTTAAAAAATATGTCATGTATAAATATAATAAACCTGGATTAAGACTTTAAATACCATTTGTAATTAAAATTATTTAGTTTATTAAAAATTAATTTTGAATGAAATAAAAATTGATATTTTTGAATTACAATTGAAAATATGTATTTGAAAGTTAATTTATGGATTATAAATTAATAATTTTGTACTTTAATAACTAATTTATGAATGTAAATATTTTATATCGGAAATAGATGTTCTAAAAGGGTTTATGTCATTATTAAATCATGAATTTGTAATTTAAGATACACCATTTATATGATAATTTAATTTATCTATTCACTAGAAAATTGAACAATTTTAGAAAATTACCAAAAAAACCACCCATATACAATTTCGACAAGATTATTTTAAAAATGATATTTAAATTATTAAAATAAATTTATATAATATGTATTTTTAATTTTTAATATTAACAGATTTTTTTTAAAAAAGTATAGGATCTGAGCAAAACCCCCCCCAATCAAAATATTTAAAAATTGAAAAAGATGTTGAGCAAGAAGGTTTATAATGGTGAGAAACAAACACACACTACACATCCATGTAATCAAGATTATATCAAATGTATGGTGTAATAATTTTCATGATTTTTTTACATTCTGTTATTTATATATAATTAAATTTATCATTATAAATATTTTCAGCTCCTAAATTATTATTTTGTTGAAAAATTAATATTATATCTTCCATGTTACCATTCTCAACTATCAGGTTACTCTTTTTGATAGTGACATTACTATTATAACTGTCATATTACCTTCTGTAAATTCATCTATATTAATTCACTAATTATTCAAATCAATTCCCCTCATGGGTCTCTATTTCTGTTTCTTATAATAATTCTTCTATTTTTAATAATTTTTAATTTATTTTATATAGTGTTGGATGTGGGGGAGATGATTCTCATATATCAGGACAATCTATATTGTCACGACCCGTCCCCTGTGGCCCGTATCGTGACTACCCCAACCACACCTTCCATAGGCCATGGGATGGTGACTAGCACAAAAGGACTAAATCCCTAAACTAGGAATGAATTTACTTTAAAACTATAAAAAACACATCAGAGCACACAACTGGAAGAAAAACACAACATAAAAAAGTATACAAATGTATCACTGGAAAGTAAAAAGGGGCCAGAAATACAAGACCAACAGGAAAGTACATGTACAAATGAAAGCAAGTACAACTAGAGAAATATAAACCAGCTATTGGGTCATCCTCTGAGGATCCTACCGAAATGGTAGGTACAGATGGCCTCCTCAGCACTCCACGTATGTCCGTCTGCTCTATGTACCGTCACGCCGAGTGGTTCATGTCTATGTATCGTCCAGTCCTAATACTCTCTACCACAATCAGCGATGTCCGTCCTCTGCAACCAACACAACCAGGTGTGGGCATAGCTTGTGTAGGGGTGATTATAACGATACTCAGTAAGGACCTCAAGACCCTCAAGTTCTCACAAAATCCAACAAGTATAAAACACAATTTTTGAAATCAACAGATAACCATTACATAGGTATATGACCATACATAAACCTAATTTATCTATTAACCCATCTTAATCATGAGGAAAAAATAAAATTCATTGACTCATCTCAAACTAGGATTTTTATTATCGAAACCAAGTCTAGTGGAGAACTCCTTGTCTTTCGAGTACAATGGGCCTATCGCAACACTGAGGCGCTTCTCACTAACTTTGGACTGATGAGGTACTCCTCCTGTCGAGTACCACGGGTCTGATGCCAACTATGAGGAACTCCTCCGCTGTGGGTCTGTCGGAAACTACCATGCACTCCCCATAATAACCTACAGAGGTACTTCTCTGGTCGAGTACCACGAGTCTTCCACCAATAACCAGGTGCTCCTCCAACGTGGGACTACTGCCAACTACCAGGTGCTCCCCACTGGGCTTGTTGAATCATTCCGAGTCAAATTTGTCAAGCAGTAGTCAGGTCTGCCAACTACTAGGTCTTCGCACTATGTCTTCTCATCAATGGAAGGATTCACTCCACGATCTACTAGGAAATACTCCAACTATCGCGAAGTTCAACGAAGAAGTATCTCAAAGAGCTGCCACATCATAGTGGTCTCAACGCAACAGACGACGCGTCAATCGGACGCCTATTCTGTTAGTTATTAGCATTTTAGTCTCGGGGGCCCGGTTGGATTCGTGTACGATCCAACTTGACCGTAGCTCAAATATACCTCGAACACTAGTGGGGTATTTTCAAAGGGCCGACTTCATTCCAAAAATACCAACATCTCTAACGGTTCGTCAAACGGGCCTCCGGTGCGAAAGATATGGCCCAAGAAGGTAATGGGTCAGTAAAGGGCCCAAGTCTGGTCCGACCCGGTCGGACCGACTCGGCCCATCTCGGGTTGGGTCAACCAAATCGGTCTCGCTGGGTCTAACATGGCCCATTTGGTGGGTCAGCCCGCTATGTTTTGGCCCCGTCCCCTGGGCCCAGCCCAGCGGACGGCGTGGGAAGTTCGGCCTGGAGGTCACCACATAGGTGACATAGCCCGTAGGCTGGGGCCGGTTCAGCCAGCGCCATGAGGGGCGCGGCTCGCGCGACTCGGCCCGAGAATTTGGGCTGGTCGGGGAACTAGTGGGCATGCCATGCGGAGGGCAGGCTGGCCTCAGGTGCGCTGGGCAGGGCACAACAGGGGCCAGACAGGCCGTAGGGTGCCGGTAGGGTTCCAGGTAGGGCGTGGGGGCACCAGGCATGGTGCAAGGGTGCTGGGCACTGTGCGGGGGTTCCAGGAAGGGTGCAGCAGAGCACCAGAGGGCCACAAGTAGTGCATCGGGGGTCCGCGGCTAGGCGGGGTAGGCACCGCTTGGGCCAGAAGTGGTCGGCCGGAAGATTTGGTGCACCGTGGGGGCAGTACGATTCGCTGAGGCCGCGGGTAGCCCAGCCTTTTTTGTTGCTGCCTACGTCGTCGTTGCCTCATCGCCATGAAGTAAAATGCCACAAGAAGGAAGAAATCGACGGAGGATGTTAGGACATATTAGGTTGGCCAACATCCTCTGCATTTTATGTGATATCAATTGGTTCATCGAAATAGTAAAGATGAATATCAGTTATTTACAACCACGCAATGATTTATTTTCAAACAATGACGAGAAAGGAAAAGGGATAAAACACCAGGTAAACACCTTACATTTGATTATTCGATCAACATTCATCATTCATTGATGGTGGTCCGGAAATAAGACGATAAAGTTTTCCGTTCGCCGCGTTCGCCACACACTCTCAACCCTGAGCTGCGTCGGCCATGAAAAACACTCCACATTAGTAGGTACTGAGGGAGGATGTCAAATAAGGTTGTTCTCTGTGTTCTTCACGTTCTTCATTCTTTGTTGGGAGAACTCCTTTTCTTCTAACCTCTCTTCTCTTGCTCCCACCAAATGAGAATTTCCAAGCCAAAAAAATATAAGTCATCTATTATTTTATTGCCTAAAAATTTCAAAATGGAGGATTGAGTTAAGAGGCTCCCCTTAATAAATTACACATGTTGGTGCAATTAATCAAAAGGGAGAGGTGGCACCAATTAATTATAGTGGTGTTGAATGGAATCCCCTATCATTAATGATGAGATTTGGGAGATATTCCTCCTTCACAATAATTGGGGGGGTTTTAGCCTCGTGTGGTCCCCTCGACGTAACCACTCATGGGAGGTTATGTTCAGGTGGGCCCTACCACCATATCCTCTAATGGGAGGTTAGGGTGTGGTGGTACAACCTCTAACTCCCATGTGGTGGATTTAACCAACAACCACTCACTCATGGCGTCTTAAAAAAAATAAAATGTTGTACAGTTTATTTTAATATTTTATTATAAGAATCAAAAAGATAACTTTTATTTTTGACCATATATTGTCGAGGTGAATGTCTTATTATGAAAATATCAGCGCTGCGAGTTCAATGGTGCCCTCTGATTTTAGTTCGGAAAATTAGTTCAAAAGTTATAAAATCCAACTCGTAGGTTTACTGAACGTACCCAAACAAAACATCAAAAATTGATTCTGGGAAAACCGTGCCTCATAATCAAGTGCTGTAAATTTTATTGGACATGTAAAGATCCCATGTATAAAAATAATTCCACAGGATTTCCAGGTCCTTACATTCTCCCCACCTCATAGCTTTGCATCATCATAAGCTACAACTCGATCTATGTGATCAAAAGAGGGTACTTAGCACGCATTTGCGCCTCCTGCTCCCATGTGCTATCCTGGAGGTTCTTGTCTTGCTAGAGAACGCGCACTAGATGTATCGACCATCTATGTAGGACTTTCTCTTTTCAATCCACAATATCCACTAGATCATCCTTAAATGTTTACCCATCATCAAAATCCATCTCTCTATGGTTGAGGATATGGGAAGGGTCGTGCACGTATCCCATCTACTATGATACGTTAAAACGTCAAGCACCCGGTGCCACTGAGGTGGAAGACCTAAGCTGTATGCCACCTCGCCTACTTTGCTGAGGACCTCTAAAGGTCTGATGAATCTTGGAGATAAATTTCCACCTCAGTCAAATCTTCTTAGACCTCATCGAGGTGAGACCTTTAGAAATACATGGTCGCCAACCTTGAACTCAATAGGTCTCCATCATCTGTCAGCACACGACTTCTATCTTCTCTGTGAAGTCTTCATCCACTCCAGGATGATCTGAACCTTCTCCGTATTAGCTCATACCATCTCTAGTCCCACTAGTGCTGACTCCCCGGGGTCATTCAAGCATAAGGGTGATCTGTAAGGTCGCCCGTACCAGGCCTCAAATGGTGCCATCCCTTTGGTGGAGTGACAACTGTTATTGTAAGAAAACTCCACAAAATGCAAGTGATCCTCTCAGATGTGACCTAAGTCAAGGAAAAATCCATTTATCATGTATTTGAGGGTCTGAATGGTCCGATTAGTCTGACCATCTATCTGAGGTTGGAAGGCAGTGCTCAAGAAAATCTATGTCCCGAAAGCCTCCTACAACCCCTTCCATAGTTGGTAAATAAACTATGCGTCATGGTAGGAGACAATAGAGGAAGGTACTACATGTAGTCACACAATATCTTACCAATAGAGGTGTCCCAAGATATCTACAAAACCCTACTCTCTGATAGGTAGGAAGTGGGATGACTTGATGAGTTGGTCAATGATCACCGAAATCGAGTCCTGACCCCTTGATGTTCGTGGAAAACCCGTCATGATGTCCATGGATATTCCATCCCACATCCAATCTGGGACCCCTAAGGGCTGAACAAAGCCTACTGGTACATGGTGCTCTGCCTTCACATGCTATAATGTGAGGCACCATGAGAAAAACTCTACTACCACCATCTTCATACCTGGTCACTAGTGCTATCGTCGAAAGTCCTGGTACATCTTCACCACTCTTGGATGTACCTCTAGAGGGTATTCATGGATCCCCCTCAACAATTACTCCTTATGTGAAGCTAGAACCATGGTATTTCTAATAGAGTGGATGGAGTGCTCCCAACCTTTAGAGAATCCATTAGGTGCCTGCCCTATGGATATCTGAGCACGTTGTGTCTCGTAGTCAGCATCCCCATGTTGTGCCTCCCTGACTCGCTGAAGAAGTGGAGGAGTGACTGTAAGAGACTGAAGGAATGTTGTTTCAACTCTATCCACAATGGATATTTGTAAAGCAGCCGACTACTCTATCGCCTCTCCTATCAGTTATATACCTGCCCTTATGCTGAGCGCATATACAACAACATTCCCTTTCCCAGGGGTATAGACTATCTCAAAGTCATAGTCATGGAGGAACTCCAGCTAAAGTTATTGTATCAGGTTCAGGTCTTTGTGAGAGAATATATACCTGTGACTCTTGTGATCAGAGTACACAGTAAAATGCTCACCCATCAGATAGTGCCCCCACATATTCAAGGCGAAGACCAGTACTGCTAACTCCAGGGCATGGGTAGTATAGATCCTCTCATGCTGTCTTAACTACCGAGAACCATATGCAATCACTACCCACTCCTACATGAAGACACACTCAAGTCCGGTCCCTGATGCGTCGTAGTAGACTATGTACCCTACGCCCTCCTCCAAAATCATCAATATGGGGCCACTAGTCAGCCTCTGCCTAATCTCCTAAAAGATCTACTGAAATCTCTTCAACCACATGAAGGGTTCCCCCATTCTTTTTCTTGGATGATATTGGTGCTGAAACTCTGGAGAAGTCTGGAACGAACCTCTGATAGTATCCATCCAAACTAGGGAAACTCTGTTCCTCTGTCACACTCCTGGGTGGCTGCCAAGCATGTACCGTCTCAATATTCAGTAGATCCACTACAACTCCAGCCTCCAAGATGACGTGTACCATGAAGTGAACATCTCGAATCCCAAACTGGCACTTCGAGAGCATACCATAAAGCTAGTTCTCTCGGAGTGTGTCTAGTACTACCTGCAAGTGGTAGACATGCTCTTCCTCAGTAGTTGAGTAGATAAGAATGTCGTCGATGAAGAATATGATAAAGGGATCAAGGTAAGGTTGGAAGATCTTATTCACGAGACTCACGAACACTACAGGAATGTTGGATATGACGAAGGGCTTAACCACGAACTCTTAGTGGCTGTAACGACACCTGATGGTCATTTTCTGCACATCCTTATCTCAAACTCTAAGCTTGTGATAGCCTGATCTGATGTCTATCCTAGAGAACCACCGTGCTCCCTTCAGCTTGTCAAAGAGGTCGTCAATCCTTGGGAGTGGGTACTTTTTCATTATAGTCACCTGGTTTAGGTGGCGGTATCAACACAGAGCCTCAAGCTCCAATTTTCCTTATTGGCGAATAGAATTGGGGCTACATAGGGAGAAACACTGGGCCGGTTGAATCCATTCCCCTTAAATTCCTCTTGTTGTACCCTCAGCTCGCAAAGCTCATCGGGATACATTAGATATGCTAGAGTATATATTGGTGTCATCGCGAGGTACATGTCAATGATAAAGTCCTTCTATCTAGGAGGAGGTAGTCCTGGAACATCATCAGGGAGAACATCTACGTAATAATCCACCACTACAGGATAAATCAGACTCTCCACATCATCTTCTCCGAGGTTAAGGTAAGACAACTAGTGAGTATTCTGCTGCAGCCTCCTCCAAGTAATTTTTTCCTACACTACAAAGACTCCATTCTCGCCGGTGAAGGTAAACCTAGTCCCATACGTGCGGACACACCACACTTTTCACCTAATACAGTAAATCTTAGCATGAACTGTAGATAACCATTCCATACCCAAGATGACGTCGTAAGGCCTCGATGTTTCTACTAAGAGATCCTAGCCTAATATCTCACCTCCTAGAGTAAGCTCTCATTTCCAGTACCAGTGCGTAATCATTTAATCTACACCCATAGAAGTCTCTAGCTGTATGGATCGATCCAACGACTCCATCAGAATCTCCGAGCTCCGAACGAGGGATGTAGCAATGATAGAGTGAGGGGATCCATTGTCTATAAGAACTGTAGCTATGGTGGAGTAGACATTGATCATACCTCGAATCATCTCTATAGAACCATGATCATAAACCTCAGTTGCCTGAAGATGAGATCTCCCCTGTCCACCTACTCCCTACGGTAGGAGTTGACCTCCTGGTGGTGGTGGTGGTAACACCTCATAATATCATCCATCTCTGACTGCACATCCAGATCCTCTGCCACGTCTGCCTCCTCTATACGGACTGCCTAGATCGAACACCTTACACTTCCTGGGAGGTCCCTCAAAAATCTTTTGATCATTAGAACGTTGGTTCTGATAGTCATGAGCCATGTGACCATGCCCTCCACATGAGTAACACTACCCGCTCCTGGCATGACTGACTATGTCTCCACACCGGGTGTCCCGCACAATAGATTTTGAGTCGTGTGGTCGACCACCTATAGATCTAGTCCTCATGGACCTCTATACATATATCTACTAACAGCTTCAGAAGACTCCACTGTGTGTTGTCTAGTAGTGGGTCTCACTGCTGGAGACTGCTCAGCAAGGAAACTCTAAACTAAGAGGGCTCTCTCCAGCACCCCTGCCTGCGTCTGGATACTGAGTGAGATCATCGAATGTCATATCTCTTGGCTGAGTCCCTACACGAAGGTTTAGTACCTAAAGAATGGGTCTCGTACTATATACGTGGAGTAGCATGAGAGATCGGTGAACCTCGCTGAGTACTATGCTACTCTCATGATACCCTGTTGTAGATGCAGTAGCTCTTGTATCTGCACCGCTTGAAGGGTGGATGTTATAAAATCTACCCGAAACAGTCTCTTGAAGTCTGTCCATAGTATCGTTGCCTCTTCATGCACTTTTAGCATCAGGCTCCACCATCTGCCTACTGCTTCCTGAAGGAGACTCACGGCAAGGACCACCATGAATTTGACTAGTGTTCCTACTAGCTTGAAGACCTTCAACACAGCCTCCAGCCAATCCTCAGCCACCTATGGGTCTGTCTCTCCTCTAAACCTGGGTGGACTCTAGAGCATGAAATCATGAAATGTGCTCAAGAGGAGTGCTTCATCTGCTTCTTGGGATGGTGGCATGGGTGGCCTAATGAGAAGTAGAATCGTTGGTGCCTCCACTAGTAATGGGCCCTTCAGCGAGGCCTCATCCCTCGGTGGGCTTTCAGTACGTATGAATATCTGAGATCTAACTGGTCGTCCATGGGTAGGTGTCCTGAAAGAAACATATGAAACATGGTCAAAAGATTATATATGGGGACTGACCTGGTTGAGCTGACATAAAAAAAACCTTTGCAAACACGCACACAATCAGGGTTTTAATGCACTATTTTAGAAATCAGAAGTCAGGGTCCTGGTGTATGGATACATTGGTCGCCCGCACCTACACTCTGCTCCCTGAAATGAAAACCACACTTAGTACCCTTAACAATATTTCTTTACAAAAAAAAGATCAGAGTTCTACGTTCTGCAGTAGAACAGACACATTTGTTACCAAATTTAGCAACAGGGCCACGCCCACCAGTTGCCCCGTAGACACATGGTCCCCACCTTGGGCCCACACATATACCATATTGGGTAATATGAGTAATGATTTTATACACATTCCAACACATTTCCTCTCTTGTGTGATTTGTCCCCACTCATACACACCCTGGGAATCTTCCCATAAGGTCATCCATCGAGATCACTACTCCAGGCCAAGCACAGTTAACTGTGGAGTTCTAATCATACATTCTTTTGAAAAGGAAGGTTCACTTTGTTGACATGATTCATAAAATTTAGCCATTCAACCCTCTATCATTTGGTGGTCGAGTTAGTCGGATCAGGTCAAACGGGACCCGAGCCCATTACTGAGCCATTACTTTCTTTGGCCATATCTATGGCACCAGACGTCTGTTTGATGAACCATTAGCGACACCAGTATTCTTGGAATCAAGATTCCCCTTTGATAATAACCCACTAGAGTTCGAGGTATATTGGAGTTATAGTCAGGTTGGATTTCACACTAATCCAACTGGGCCCTTGAGACAATAAGACTAAACACTAGCATACTGTTTGTCCGATTGACGCGTCGTTTGTTGCGTTGAGGCCCCTATGACGTGGCAGACCTTTTAGATACTTTATCATGGAACTTCACGATAGTTAGAGTATTTACCGGTAGCTCATGTAGTGTATCCTTCAAGTGGTGTGCATATAGAGTACAAAGACCTAGTTGCTAGCAGACCTGACGATTTCTAGAACGATTCGACTCTGAGTGATTCGACTAGCCCAGTTGAGAGCGCCTGGTAGTTGGAAGCAGACCCTCGGTAGGGGAGCGCCTGGTAGTTGGTGGTAGAATCATGGTACATGATAGGAGGAGTACCTATGTAGGCTATTAAGGGGAGTTACTGGTAGTTGGTGGCAGACCCACAGTGGAGGAGCACCTAGTAGTTGGCAGCATACCTGCGGTACTCAACAGGAGGAGTACCTCAACAATACAAGTTTAGTGAGAAGAGCCTCAGGGTCGTGACATGCCCACTATAATTGAATGAGGAGGAGTTATCCAGCAGTCGTAGTTTTGATAATAAAAATTCTGGTTTGAGTTGATTCAATGAATTTTGTGTTTTCCTCATGATTAAGATGGGTTAGCAGATAACTTAGCTACATGTATAGGGATAAACCTAAGTATTGTTTGTCCATTGATTTTATACTTTTTGGATTATACTTGTTTGATTTTGTGAGTCCTTGATGATCTCGGGGTCCCAACTAAGTATCGTTATACTCACCCCTGCAAGGGCTATGACTGCACTTGGTTGTGTAGGTTGCAGACGACGGACAACAGTGACTGAGGCAGAGAGTAGCAGGACTGGATGTTACCCGGAGGTGAACCAATTAGCGTGACAGTACACAGAGAAATTGGACAGATGTGGAGTGCTAAGGAGTCCATCTGTACCTGCCCTTCATGTAGGAACCCTAGAGGATGACCTGGTAGGTGCTTTAATTTTTTTCAGTTGTACCTTCTTTCAGTTGTTCTTTTAATTTCCAATTGGGCTTGTATTTACAACCCCTTTTTACTTTCCAGCACTGCTTTTGTATACAGTTTTACTTAGTGTTTTTTATCTAGTTGTGTAATTTGATCTGTTTGTTTATAGTTATAAAGGTAATGCCTTCCCAGCATAGAGATTTACGCCTTTGGTGCAAGTCGCCAGTCTCTGGCCTATAGAAGGAGGGCCTGGGGTAGTTATGATATGGGCCCTGGGGGATGGGTCATGGCAAAATGGTATCATAGGAGGAGCCCAGTCTTATGTGTGGTGCACTTCCTGGGTTGAGATGTATGTCCCACAACAAGGACATTGTTCTCTAATGGGGGTGATTGTAACACCCCCGAATGATAAAGGGATAAATGAATAAATGATACAACTCATGTCAACAAGGTGCACCATCTTTTTTGAGAGCATGTCTGATTAGAACTCCATAGTAAAGTGTTCTTGGCCTAGAGTAGTGATCAGGATAGGTGTCCTTCTTCGAAGTTTTCCCTCAGTCTGTGTGAGTGAGGAAAAATCAAACTCAAAAGGACATGTGTTGGCATGTGGGGACAATCATTTGACATATGACCCATTCAGGTACGTGGTTGGGCCCACGGTGGGGACCACGTGTCTGCAGGGAAACTGGTGGGTGAGGCCCTATTGTTAAATATAATTTCTAGTCTTATCATTTCTATTTATTGTTTTTTTCAATTGTAATTTTTTTAATTTTATTCTCTTTCATTGCTAATTAATATAATATTGTTCACTAATAATATAAACTATTATTTTTTCATTATGTCTATACTACTAAATAGTATATTACAACACTCATTTTTTACTGGAGAAAAATATAATTTTTAAACACGTTGTCATTACATTTTTCCCATATTATAAATTTCCCCCCTGATTTTTTACTCATATTCTCATTTGAGAATTTTTGGGGGCACTTTTGTTGCATTTTTTACATTGGATTTTTTGTCCCCTATAAATATTTATGGTTCCCCCCTAATACTTAAATAAGGTGAGTATTATTATTTCATAGAATTTTTTATCTATACTCCATGATTAAAACACGCTGCTCATTGTATGAGAGGATATTCTATAGTTGAACAACTTTTGTGTTGTGTACACTTGAGCGACTGGTTCTGTACTTACTCATGGGTGATATGTTGAACACAACATGAAATTGATCCATGCTTGGGGGATGTACTAGTCGATAATCTAATCCTCATATGTGATCAACGATCTCATATGGGAAAATGTACCTTAGGCTAAGGTTCCCTTTCATTGTAATGTGCATGACTCTATTACATGATGGTGTTCAATGTAAATCATTATATCCAGCATATAAATCCAAGAACATTCTAAATATTTTAGAATATCACTGTTATTGTCATTCAGAATATTTACTATTTAATGGATGGATTGAACTTTATTTTTTATCTCCTTCACAATATTTGTCCCATGTAGGTTTCATTATATAACTTCATCACAAAAAATTGGAGTTCTACATAACATATAATAAAAAGACTCATATATATTCATTTGAATACCCAAGTTAAATATGTTCTAATATGAGAGGTTAGCAAAGGGAATATGGTAATATCATTTTCCATTTAATTCCATTCATTTGTATGTTAACATGTCATCGAGAGTCTAAATAGTCCTTTTAGATTTCCATCAGTTTGGGGGTGATAGGCCGTTTAGAAATTGAAATCAATACTAAAATAATTTTGAATACTTATCTTAAATGTATATGTGAATCTTGGCTCAAAATAAAATAAAAGTGTAAGTGGAACCCAAGGTATCCTCTCCTCATTTTTCTCCTATATCATAGTATAATTTTCAAGAGATTAATATTCTAGAAAGCTATAATGTGGGTAGTATTGGTTAGTTGATCTACTATAATCCATATATCATTATTTTTGTTGGATGTATTTGAAAGGCTAGTGAAAAATTCCATTGTTATTTTTTCCCATTAAAAAGTGGTTATAAGAAATGGTTGCATCATCCCTTTAGACTAATGTTCCTCTATTTTATCATGTAGACATAGGAAAAACTGTGAGATATACGTCACATTATCCTTCTTCAGGTGTTCCCATGTGATGTTCTCTCAATGATTAAAGTAATTTTTTGAACATCATGAATAGATATAGAATGATGTGATGTGTGAAATATCTGATAGCTAATATATTATATCATATGATTAAGGAACAAAACCCCTCATTCAAAACTAAATCACATTATCATCATCAATGTGGAACCCATGTATCTTTCAATCCTTTATAATAGTCACCTTTTTTTAACTCTACATCATCCTATTGTTCCTCATGGATATTATATTGGATAAATGTTTTGTCAATCATTTAGTAAAGGTAGTATATTTTCCATTCCATAATGATTTATAAATCCTTCTTTTAATATCCCTGGAGATAGGGTATTTGTCAATTTTCATCACGTATAGAGTTTAAATAATTTTTTTCTCAGAGGTGGAGCTACCTTGATCTCCATTCCTACAAGGTTGTTAATAATGAAATTGTAGGACATGATTAGATCTAACCATATTATTAGGAACATTTCGATCTCTTTTTTGTTGGAATTTATACTTCATACTCTTCTGATTGGTACATATTTCACAGTTATCCTCATAGAGGTAGTGCAACCAAATTATCAAGGTAAAGTTCACAATTTCTAGATATAAATCATACATCTGGTAGAGACCATCAATTGACATGAGGAATGTGGTATCATTTTATAATTATAAATGAATAAACAACCTATGTCATTATTTTAATTATAATTTTATATAAAATATCCTAACCTTTCTATAGGTAGTGTGAGTAAATGTATTGTGATTAGCCTCATTGTGAGATCCTTAATGAGTTCCTCAAATTCATCAAAATAGAGATTATTTATCCCTTTACATTTTAACATAGATTTATGAATATATAATCAGAAATAATTTCTCAGGAATCATTGGTAGATATTTACTAAGAAATGATAAATAAGGACTTCCATGACACTAGTGGATCTGTCCCATTCCTTAATTCCACTTTCTCTTAAAGGGTCTTTATCAATTCCCTCACATGCGATCACATACCCCATGAAGGAATCTTTTAGTAGAGTTTCTGGACCATGTACGGAAATTGGCCTTTTAATAATCCATCATAATCAACTAGAGTTGATGATATATAGTATGATGACTAATCTTTTAGAAGTAATAACCCTCTCGTTGTATATATAACAATTCATCAATCCTTGGAAAATTATAATTGTTCTTGGTGTCGATCTTGTGGATCTCCAAGAAGTTGATACCATACTAAACTAATCCATCCACTGTCCTTACAAAGAGGAATAGTTCACCCCAATGCAATGAAATAGGGTGCATGAACCTTTTTTATAATGATTCTCGAAGTTAATTCTTTAATTCTTATAGTTCGAAAAGGGGTATCTTTTAAGGTAATTTTGAGGTAGGAGTGGCTATTTGTATGATCTCGATTGAGAACACTACATCATGATCTGGGTTATGTCTAGGTAAACAATTGGGAAGTACTTTGGTGTATTAACAAACTATATGAAATTCTTCCCAGTAGATACCTTCCATTAAATTATCCTTTTCTTAAAATAATTCTTCTTCACAAGGTATCAAAACCCACAATTGCAATGACATGGATATTCTGCATAATTTTTATTATTTCATTTGGGATTATTATGAGTCTTTAAATATTGATTTAATGTGATTTCATGGCATGGGGTGCTCAGAATAGTTATTTAAATTTTTTTAATGTACACTCAGTAAACGTGCGAGTGGCGATTTCAATATTTTTAACCGCTTCTCAGATTAAATATAAAAGGGAACTGTTGAATTCAGAACACCAGGATTTTGAAAAGGGAAACATAATATTATTCATAAAAAGTCGGTCTAAAAAGTTAGTTTTTGGACATTACAATGTAACAAAATAAATAAATGATATTTTATTTTATTTTTTCAAACGTTGAGAAATGATGGAGGGACTGTAGTGAAACAACATAATTTTAATATGAGACATTTAATGTATTAATCCTATAAATTCATTGGTTTTTTATCATCCAAATTTGTGTGTTTAAATGACTCATTAATTTTAGTTAATTAATGAGCCATAATATTATGTATAATAAGGGCAGTCATCCTCTTATTTAATCAAATATTGTTCATGGGTTTTGGGAGATCTAAGGTTGGAGGCTCTAACAGAATTCATGTGACTTTCCTCTCCAACTATAAATGGTGAACGACCGATAGTCATTGGAGTTATCAATGAAAAATGATGAACGATGATGAAGAACTTCATACAAGCACCATTCTTCCTCATATGAAGTTCCCTCCAACAAATTCAAGGTAGGGGTTTGTTAAGAATTATTTCTAAGAGTTAAATGTTTCATATACTCCTGATGATATCGAACCCCTTACTTTTTATAACACTTATTTGGAGGGCGCGGGCTAAACCGAACAAGGCCCAGTTCCTCCGCCAAGGTTCCTTTGGTTGAGTTCTTTGTGGGTGATAGACCAATAGGGATTCAAGGAAAAATTTAGGACTTTATAAAAGAGGTGATATCATGGAATACCCATAGGCATTTTCAAAATGAAAATCAGGCCATTGGGGTTCCACCGGTGGCCACAGATGCACCACCAATGCAGCATCACCGATAGTAGGTAGTGGAAGTTGGCTCTCGCTTGCCGTGATAAGGTGGTGGCGACCGATGGAACCATGGAAAACGAACATGGTGGTTGATCATAACATTCTACTTGGACGATGACGGTGCACCGCGGCAGTGCTCCGCAGAAGAGGGACATGGTTCCAAGCTGTGGAAGAGGGGGAACCCGCGCCCTATGAGTCCCACTGAAGACCGGTCTTCACGAACTAACCATGTTGTGTGGGGATTGCGGGTGACACTAATAGAGGTGCCTGAATGGGTGAGCTGTTCGGGAGGGGACTCGACCCCTTCACCCAACTGGCAGTCCGCGCCCAGACAGTGGGACGTTTTGGTTCATGGACTAGTGGACCACGCTCAGTCGGGTGGGATGGGCCGGTCCCATTTCCATTGGGCCAAGCCCATGACCCAACCAAACTAGGTCAATCCTAGCCCCTTTGGGTCGGGTTAGACTGGACACAAACCAACATACAACCTGGTTTCTGTTAAAGGGAAAAAACTCATTAACATAACATATGTTTTAAAAACCATATTTGGCATCATAACTCATAAGATGAGGTGATTCTTTTGAGATAATCCACTTGAGTTTTGGAGAATCTTGGGGTACGACCTAGTTGGAAAAGTCTTGAATCTCACCATACCCCCATCACTAAAATGCCTATAACATACAGACATGGAGTCTAATTAATGGGATATCTTTTGCATTGGAACCCTTATGACATGGTAGTTAAATAGGATACATCTTCATGTGACTTAATGGTGGTTGGAATAAAATCAATGGCCTGAGGTGCGGATCCTCCAGAATCAAGAGTACTATATGTGGGAATCCATTTCATGGTTGTAGCATTAAAAAAGAATTGTGATCCTCTATTGGTCTTCACCTAGAGATCCTCTGTGGGTATGCACCTAGAGATACTCCATGGGTATAGTTATTGAGATTCTTCATTGGGCTACCCTTAGCAAGCCTCTGTGGTTCTTCACCCAGACACCCTGCGTATGTCTTCACCTAACAATCCTATGTGGGTCTGCACCCAGTGACCCTGTGTGGGTCAGCACCTTGCAATCCTCTATGGGTCATCACCTAGAGTCCTTGTGCGGTCTACCAAAAAAAGCATCTAGACAGAATAATAAGATCAATCCTTATGAATAATCTTCTTTATTAATGTTATTTAATTCAAACAAACTAGTTTGACCTAAGTTTGTAATTGTTATTTGTGATTGAGTTCCTAATTTTTGGTTTTTCCTTTGTGGAATTATAAGAGATCATTAGGGGGTCTCGGGGACCCTACTGGGTACTGTTATACTCACCACTGTGTGGGATTTGCATGCAACATGTTGTGTCTTTGGCATACAATGGACATCATTTACTAAGGATTTGGAGCATGGACTATATGATGCATGGAGGTGAACCATTTATGTGGAGTGTCCAAGTGATGAGATGTACATAACATTTAGGTAGGATACATGGAAGACAATCATATGAGTTTCTTCCTTTTTCTATTATATTATAATTGTCAGTTGGGTTTTATATTGTCCCCTTTACCTCCAGTTACCACATTTTACTTCAATAGTTTTACTATATGGTTTACTTTTCTTGTGTACCTTGTAACTGTCTGTATAGGTTTAAAAATCCTTCCCATTTTAGGGATACACTATTTCGATGCTAGTCTCAAATTCATGGACTATGGAAGGAGGGTTTTGGGTAGTCACGACATGGGAAGAGGGATAGGTCTTGACAATGTGGTATCAATGTGTTCGGTTCAACCGATGTACTAAGACACTGATCATTTAAATGGTGTAATAGTTTTAAATGTTTTGGGAATAGATTCTAGTTTGGGGAGTCTAGTGTTGGTGTGGCAGCTGAAGTATAAATACACTAGGATCTTGAGTTCTGATTTCTAAAATGATAAATGAAAACATTGATTGTTTATGATTTTTAAATTTTTTTCCTTTTGATATCTTTTGAGTCAGTTCACCAGGTATAAATTATTCACATTGGAGCAGCTGTTTCCTTACAAGATGCCTCTACGTAGATAGCTAACTGATATTCTATAGGGGATACAAAATGATGGCCCACCAAATGATGAGGCTACAGTGTAGGGCCCTCTTATGGAGATGGTACATTACGTTGGCAAACCAGTAGAACCAATACCCATTAGAAGACCATGCACATTGACTGAGCACATTACACAAGTTTCAGTGAATGTGGCCTCTAAGATTTCAAGGCGAGACAGATCCTCATGCAGCAGAGGACTCAACTGAGGCTATAGAAAGGGTGTTTTGTTTGGTCAAGACCCCAGTATAACTGATGGTAATCATAGATTCTAAAATCTTCATGAGAATAATATGTAGTCAATGTATCTTAACACTCTATCCACATGAGGGGGTGACCCTCACCTGGTTGGACTTTGAGTTCATCTTTTTGGTGGATTTTGTAACTATACCACTACGCTCTGTGCGTATTCCAGATCTACTACACATACAGTAGGGAAACCAAACCGTGGCCCAGTACTATGAAGATTGAGTCACCTCATTCGATACTCCACCAACATGGTACACGGCCCATTCTTCATTGCCCAGACCTTTGAGTAGAGACTCAGATGGGAGATCTGAGCGTCGATGATATCACCCAATATCTTCTCACAAACTAGAGTTCATGAGAAAGTGATATTTTTGGAGATATTTCTAGTGGAACATGCACCAATTGTGAAAGACACCATAAGACAATAGGTAGCCAAGTCATCAATAGTAGGTATTAGGAAGATGAATAATAGGTCTAAGTGGGCCTGACCATCCTAAGGATGACCCCCGGATGTAGGGTCGGAGGTGCGGTGCTCGTGGGGTAGAGGAGGTCATCTAAATACTAGATCCAATATCTATTGTGGTAGATTGGGGCACATAGATCTCTACTATCCGACTCTCCACATGGATGCCCCATTTATGGTCGAGGGACTACTGAGACAACAATAGAGTTTCATTTGAGGAGTTTTGTATGGAAGAAGATGTGGCAGAGGATCTGTCCGAGAAGTAGGTGGTGGGTGGAAATTTGATGTTCTACAACCATCAACTCATGGAGGACCACCCCAACCTTAGGGTTATGTCTGGTTAAATCATCGGTATGATCTCTATTGAGAAATCGACTTCATTATCTGGGTAATGTCTGGGTAAATCATCTGGAATTACATGGGTGTATTACCTAACTATATGTAATTTATCCAAGCTGAAACCTTCCTTTAAATTAGCCATTTATAAAAGCTATTATTCATCAGAGGTTATCAACACCCTCAATTATAATGATAAATTCCATATAACTTTATTTATTTTATTTTGAATTATTACATGGATGGACAAAAGGATGGCACATGATTCGAAGGCCCAGTATTCTCAGAATTGATTTTCAAACTTTTTTAATGTACGTTTAGTAAATGTGCAAGTGAAGATTTATATATTTTGAACCTCCACTTGGATTAAAAATCTGAGGGAACTTTTGAATTCATAACACCAAGATTCTCTTAATGGAAACATATCATTTTTAGGAAAAATTATGACAGAAAACTTAATTATTTGACTTACAAAAAATGTAATAAAATAGTTAAATGTTATTTGATTTTCATTTTTGAACTGTTGAGAAATGATGGTGGGACCACAATTAAATTTCAGACTTTTAATAGGAGACATTTAATGTATTAAACAACTCATTTCATTGGTTTTTTTAATTACAACATTTGTGTGTTTAAATGACTCGTTAATTTCAGATTATTAAAGAGTTATAATTCTAATGACAATTGGGAGATTATCCTCTTATTTAATCAATGATTGGGCATTGGTTTTCTGAGTGATATGAGAGGAGGATTTGATGAAACACCTACAACATTCTTCCCTAACTAAGAACAGTGAACGTTCAATGGTCTTTGGAGGAATCTACGGAAAATGACTAGTGCTGACGAACACCTTCGGATGTGGACCGTTTTTCCACAACTGCAGAACCTTCCTACAATATTATGGTAGGGGTTTTTCTTGAATTATTTCAAAGTGTTATATATTTCATTTACACATGATGATGTCAAACACTTTTCCTGATATAAATCTAATGTGGAGGGATTCAGCATTACCGAACTAGGCCCAGACCCTCCCCAAATATTCTTTTGAATGAATTTTGCATTGGAGACTGACCAATACGGAGGTAAGGAGAAACCGAGGTTTGTGTAGTGTAGGATTTGTCCCAAATAGATAGTAGGCTTTGTTAGAATGTGAATCGGGCCACTAGGGCTTCATCGGTGGTCGCAAAAGCACCACCAGCATGATGGCACCGATGACTGCGCGTGGCAGCCGGTTCTCACTGGCTGCGATAAGGTGGCGGCGCCCGAAGGCACAATGGCTGATGAAGTTGGATGATGGATATAGCTGTCCCCATTGATGATGGTTGCACACCGTGTCAGTTCTCCATGGATAAGTGATGTTGTTCCGAGATACGGATGAGGGTGGACCCACACATCATCGGTCCCACAGAATACCATTCCACATGGTCTGACCAGGCGGTGCGGCGCCAGTAAGCACCACTGATGGAGGAGCCTGATGGATGAGCTGTTTCGGAGGGGACTCAACCCCTTCACCCAGCTGGAAGGTTGTGCCCATCAACCAGGTCGTATTGTTCCAGTGGCCCGATGGGCCACACTCAGCCGGGTGGGCCGTGTCGGTCCTGTGGAAAACGAGCTGAGCCCCCGGCCCTGCAGAACCGATCTGAGCCCATCCCCTTCGGGCCGGGTCAGACCATACCTATAACATCTTACAGATTAGTTTCAATTGAAGCGATATATCACATTAACCATATATCTCTTTGATGAACTATATTTGGTGTCAAAACTCTTAAGATGAGGCTGTCCTTTTGAGCTAATCCAAATGAGTATCGAAAAATGTTATTGTATGACCAAGTTGGATCTGACGTGAATCCAACCAGGCTCTTGACCCTACATTTCCAATAACATACCGAAATTACTTTTGGTTAATTTTTCATCTATAGAATTATAACCCAATGGACATGGATGTTCAATGGTTTACCTCCTCATGGGACTTTGTGGCAGTTGGAATATAATAGATGGGTTGAGGAAAGGATCCTCCGGAATCAAGAATTATATGTGTCGGAATCCAGTTGCTGGATATGATGTCAAGAATGAGTTTCTATTCTCTATGGGTCTTCACCTAGAGATCCTCTATGGGACTACACCTAGCGGTCCACCATTGGTCTGCTTCTACTGATCCTTCGTCGGAAAGCACCTAGAGAGCCTCTATGCATCTGCTCCAAGAGACCCTATGTGGGTCTGCACCTAATGAACTTCCATGGGTCTACACCTAGAAACCCAATGTGGGTAATAACCTATCAATCCAATGTGGGTCTGCACCTAAAGACCTTGTGCGGTTTAGCTGAAAAAGCCTCTTGATAGAATAAGAATATCATGACAAAGTGGTATCAAAGGGGTATATTCAACTAAAGAACCAAGACTCTATAAGTTAGGTATATTATGATAATAAATATTAAATATACGAGATTTATATAATTTAATGAAATTTATTTTAAAATTTTAGTGAAGAAATAAGTGCCTTAAATAATTACAGTACAATAATGCATTAATTATAAAATTAATTGAAAAGTCAAATAAAATATATTTAAAATATCAAAAGAAATCTAATGTGAATAAAATAGTGGGTTATATAATTTTTTATTATTATTATGACATATTAGGGTTGTGTTAAATTATTTAGTGTGTAAATAAATTATTCCCTTGATTTTCTTAAAGTCAGGGTAATGAACAATGCCAAAATTGGCAATAATGATATTTTATGAAAATAATATTTTATTAAATTATTTAAAAATTATATATTATATATTAATTAAATATGAGATAAATAATTGTCTAAAATATTATTCATTTGATAATTATTTTCTAATTGAAACTTCGCTTGTGAAAATTAATACAATTTAATATTGACAAAATAATACCATAGTTAAAATTAAAATAGGTTAACTAAGGTTTAATCCAAATGATAAGGCTTATAGTAACATGAAAACCTATATTATAAATATATTTTTGATGATTTTAAATACTTAAATTATCATATACTGTAATTTATGTCTATTTGGTCACATTGTGAAGGATAATTGAATCTATTATAATATAGTCTTTTGCGAAATTCCAAAATTTCCCCCACATCTTTTATAGAAGGGAATATCCACCCTCACATATTAACATCACATTTATCCTTATATTTATACTATCCACTACTCATTAATCGTCTAAACATTCTTATATACAATTGCGAGGTTATGGAATTCTAAAATAATAACCCAATATCCTTTTAGGGTAGCTGCAATGTAGACATTTCAATGAATAGGTATTCACTACCATCGATCAAATCTATTTTATACTCTCCCCTACCCCCTAAATATCTATTTTTTTTATAATAAAAAAATATTTAATGTATTTTAATATGATTAAATTTTATAATCATCATGAATAAACCCTTATACACCATGTTTCTTATCAAACAAGTAGTGGATGTATCACACGTGCATACAAATGACATACCTTCTCCACATAACGGTGAAATTTATTTTTTTTTTTAAAAATTAAGCATGGTAATTATTAAAGATAAAATAGGTATATATTATATTTATGACATAATTATACTTTGAAAATAATATCAATTTTACCTTTTTACATCAAATATTTTGGGAAATGAATAACCACTCGTGTGTACGTATAGACTGTTATCTCTAAGATATGATGTGATGTTTTCTTCATTTTAATTTCACATTGATGATAATAAGGATTAATTTATAAATATAATATATATATATAATTAAAATGATTCTATAAATAATTAAACTATGATAAATTTATATGAATTTTTACTGACGAACATAAACATTTAAGGAAAGTGAAGCAAATATCACAGAGTATAATGATTTTAATAACATATTACTAATATACGCAGAAGATTTTATAAACCAATATAATTAAAAATATATTTTTATATAATAAATATATAAAAAAATAAATTTCTTTATATAACAGGTTTTAATGAGAACTAAGAGTTTTCATTCTTCATGTAAGTGTGTATTCGATAATTTAAAAATTATTTTGGGATGCTTTATGTTTAAGTCTCCACCATGGAATATTTATTTTCCATGTATTTTATTTTATTAATAATTTAAAAATGATTAAAATACTATATTTTTAATTTTTAACTTCATTATTATCAAGCATTACATTTTGAAAAAATGGCATGAAAAATTATTTTTTTCATTTTCTAAATAATTCCCCTTGTGACCTTTTAGAAAAAAATATATACAAGGAATGAATTTTCTGGGTATGAAGAAAGACTCTCTCAATCATTGAAGCTTAATTTATTCAAGAATCCCATACTATTATACATGATTCATTTAAAATAATATTTTTATGTTATAATTTTGTGTAATTTTAATGTAATTAGTTATTTCAAAAAAATTGAAGTGATCATTTTCTAAAAATTTAATTCAAATATTCTTTCAAAATAATTTTCTATTTAAGACAACATTATTTTTAGTTACATAGGATTTACTAAGGATATTATTCCAATATAAAATTCTTATACATTATATGGTTGGATTATTTTGTGATGTAATGATATTTTTGGAACCCTCTACTTTTCAACTTGTAATGATAGGATGAAATGAATAAGAAACCCATTTATTTTCATTTGTTATGATAAGATAAATGATTTATGTTTATGTGGAAAACATATTTATTTTTTTATTATACTATTTTATTGAAATATATCCCCCTCCAATGTAATGGGTAATGATTTATACATCACGATATAGTTAAGGGAAGCATGAAAATGTGTTTGATCCAAAAAAAGAAACAAGTCTATGAACTTAATCTATTATGGAAAACTTGTGTTAAGGAATAATTTTATTGTCTTGGTAAATAAATTTGATATATTAAATGGTTTATAAAATTTTGATGATTCACTACACAAATTTAGGACAAGAAAAAATAGTTTTTGATTGAATGATGTTGAATTCTCTATAGTATTATAAATTTATTTTGAAATGATAATTTTTAATGCCATGACTCATGATTATGATCTATGAGTGGTTCTATATGAAAAATGTAAATTATGTTCCTGGTATAATACCCATATTCATATATTATCCACACATTAAATAAAAAATTGATACCATCCATGTTTACTCTTCCTATATATCTATGCCATCACTTTTCTTTTTTCTCCTTTCCCTAAGAAATAAAAATGGTTATAATTACGAGAACCAAAGCGAAATATCTTTGTAGGGGAAATTGATATTATTTTACTAGAATAAAATTAGGTGATCCATGTTTCCAAACTCATAGAACTAGTATGTTCCTTGGGCATGTGTTTGAATAATTAAATCAATATTCATATGAAATATTTAATATCCTTGTATGAAAATATTTGTTCATTGTAGATGGAATATGAGAAACTTTATAAAAGTGATTTTGAAAATAGTTTAAAGAAACCTTAGAGAGATCCTTAAGTATAAGTCTATATACAGTATAAAATAATAGTTATTTTGGAAATGAACATGAATAACATTGAAGTAAATATTAGGCATCATATATTTAAATTATATAAGATATTATCCATTATTATGTGGTTATACACATTCTGTTAGTGTACCTCACTCTATGGTTTTGGTTTTATTCAATGGATATAAAATGAAGGAACCAAATTAATGATGAATTTATTTGAAAATTCAATTATTGTGATCCTAAAAAACCATATGTTATGGTATAATGGATAAAAAATCATCTATATTTTCTCACAAGAATTTCTCAATCTATGAATAATGTTGGACTTCTATATAATTTAATTAGAGAACAAAATGGAATGAATTAATGTATGTTTTCTATAATATTTAAAAAATAACTAAAACATTATAAATATCATATATATCATATATAAATATAGTATTTATCATAATTTTAAAAAAATGTGATGGATAAAGGAAAAAACATACATTATTTTTTTGAGGTGGTTGTTACCACACAGAAGAACAAGGAGTTAGTTACCAATTAGATGAATGTTTATGTAGGACTAGGTATAAACTATATAATATCATCATATCGTAATATTTAGGATACTGAGGATATTATCAAATAATGTAATAAATATGTTTAATTGGTGAATAAAAATAATAATGGAAAATACCTTGATAAATGCTGTTACAACTTCTTTGGGAAACTTTTTTGGTTCACACAAATGGGATTTCATGGATTGATTGATACTAAAAGGGAAGATTTAAGTGGGATGATAGATATTTTGGGAATTCAACTAGGCATATATTGGTAGAACCGATGAGTTTTTAAAGTTGTAATGAATGGAGAGATGTGGTTCAATTATAATGGAGGGAGGGGACACACTCGGCATTTATAAAAACTAGATATGTTGAACAATTTTTTTTGCTAGAAATAGTATTCCAAATTAAAATGAAGAGAATAATATATGGATTAGGGATGAAATATGTCCATAAAGTTGGTGTTTTATAATTGGTTTGTAAATATTTTCCCATAATATCATGGTTTAGTCCCTTTATATGCTTAATTTTACCTTATTCATTGTGAAAAATTTTATTCACACTCATTGTACGTATTCGTAAAAAATTTCAATGATATTTTTAGTCTATAAATATTATCTTGATAAAAACCATTAATGTTTTTTATTAGAAATTCAATTCAAAAATTTCAAAAAATTATTTTATATTTTATTACCATATACATTCTCAAAAAGATGGGTTTTAATGTGAGAATATTTACAATTTCTTGATTCTTTTTTATCTAAATTTTATATAATTTATTTTCGAATGATCTAAATTGAATTAATTGATTGATAACTGATCTATTTTTGATTTATAAGGAACTGAAAAAATTCCATTTCAATAAAAATAAATTAGATTAAAAATTACTTTTCAAGTAAAAATAATTATTTTTCACTTATCACACAAAAATATAGATTTTCAGAAATAAAACAAAAATTTAGATGAAGCTAAACATGACATTATGAATTAAAATATTATGTTTATTATATCTAATTATATTTCAATAACTATTTGAAATTAATTTTTTATTGTTAATATTTAGACATAAAAGGTTGTTCTTTAAAAAAAATATTATTTCGAAACACATAAAGGCTTTAACCAAAAGTATATGTTTTATATAAAAACATTACAAATAATATTTAAAAACAAGTTATTAAAAAGAAATTTACTATTTTTAATGGAAATGTTATAACTGTCTTTATTAAATTATAATAATAATAACATAATGTTTTATAGAAACTCAATTTTACATGTAACAAAAACATATATCAGGGTAATGTATAATGAAATATTAAAATGGTGTAAAATTCAATGAAATAAAAACAGGGTTATTTAAGAAGTTATATTTAGTTTTTTGTAAAATTATAAATGTCAAAAATAATAAATTAATACAAAGAAAAATCACAAAATATCATGGTTTTAAATTATAACCCCCTGTATAAAATGAATTTCTCCCAAAAAACTAATTGGGAATATCCTAGGATAAATACATTAAATTTCAATTAACAGATTCCCAAATCATAATAATTTATACTATATATTGATATAAAAATATTGCGAACCATAATGGTTACCAAATGTAACTCATAACATGGGGTCCACAAGGTGAATATATGATAAATTTGAAAACATATACATGGAAGAGAAGTCTATCAATCAAGATCAAGTGGATAGTGTGATTCTAAATTGATAAGAGAAAGTTAATAAGAAAAATTAAATAAACCAAATAGGTTTTATAAACGACAATGATATCATAAAAACAATTACAACATGAAAACATTTAATTTAATTACCTTTTTTCTAAAATTAACAAATTCTAATCGGAATATGTAATAGCATGATTTCAGCACAATCTCACCAATTTTATGGCCTTTATAAATTTCCACTTTATATATTTCACCGTGAAATAAGGTAGACCGTTTCATTATTAAAGAAGTAGTAGATCATCATATCCCATAATCGAATGATAATTCATTCCAATGGTCTTTTTTATCATCATACTAATATGGTTATCATAGGATATACAATATACATCTATCCCCATATTTTGTGATTATAATTAAATATCTCTGTCATAATCTATAATTTAAATTATCCTTTTGGTAAATAGTTATTATATTAACCCTTCTAGAAGATAAAAATATAAACCATTAGAAAAAATATCACTAAATGATCTTAAAATTAATCAACCATATATCCTAAAGTAGATGATGGTTTTCAAATCCAAAAAATGTGTATAATGTCCTTATATATTATCCTAAAACATTTCAATAATAAGAATTACTATGAACTCTTTTAAAAAACATGCTTGCTTCTTTATTTGAAAGATTAATAGACTTATTATTTAAATCAACTATGTGGTAGATGTCATCCCTAATAACATAGAAAACCTTTTCAACAAATAATTTATCTATTATAAAGTCTTAAATACTATTTCGTTTACATTATTCCTATCATTATATCTTTATCCATATGTAAATATCATTTTTCATCTTCAGTAACATGATAAGGGTAACTTTCTATTAATGTAACATTTTCATTAATTAAATATTATAAGACATCCATATGATTTGACCTATAAATTAAAATAATAAAATAAATTCATCAAAAAAAATTCATTATACAATTCATGATTTGTATAAAAATGTATCAAAATTCAAAAACATTTACACTTCAATCATCCAACATTATCTATAAAACCTAACTCTAGATTCATCATCTTGTAAAAATACACATATTTCATAAAATATGAATAATGAATCGTATAATAAGGTCTCTCAAATTTAATTTAATCATGATTATTATATTTAATGTAAAAAACACTTGAATACCATCCCACAACTTTCATATGTAATTTTTGGACTCTTTATCCTCTATAGTATTTCCAATATTTATACAGACTTCCATGTTTGATTAATGATATATCCACTTGGGTTATTCATTTGTATACTTCCCAAACATTCCATATCAGAAATATTCATTTTTATCCAAGTGTTTTCTAGTTACTTTTCTTTCCTAAAATCATTAATCATTGGTTGGGAAATAATTTTCATATCATAAAAACACATTAAAATGAAAATAGCTTATATGATGCCAAAATTGTGTCACATACTCTTAAATAAATGAATAATAATGATTATACATATATCATTCCATTAAAATATTGTTTGATATATCCCTACAAATCACAATTACTTTTTATCTTCATTGATTCCTATAGATAACTAAACAATTACTTGTTTCCAACTATGGTGATTCTGGTATAACATGCATGGGTATTACATTATTTTAGATGATTATTTAGCACATTATATAAATACATTCAGGCATACCATAATAATTTAGTGTATATGGAAATTTGGTACAAAACTATATAACTTGGTGATATATCTTCAATGTTTCCCAAAAATATACCCCCATTTAGTACTTTTACTTAAGTCAATTTTCAGAACATAGGGAATGAAAAAATAATAAATGGGTGAGATCAGATGCTTAGTAATGGAAAATATATGAGATATATAAGCCTAATCATGAACCTAAGGGTATGAGGACATGATCTTTACATGAAAATAACATATCATATATAACAATGAAAATAATGAAGATTCAGTTCATAAATATATGTAATATATATGTTGTGAATCTTACGTAATTAAAGCGAATAATCCATGATTTGAAAAAATAATCAAAATACATGTGATTGTGTAAGACACATAAATATATAAAATGATTTCCATAGTATTCAAGGCATAATTCCATGTCCATACTAGTGGAATGGGCATATAAAATGATTTCCATAGCAATTAAGGAATAATTACATGTCCATATTAAAGGAATAGGTTCACAAAAATATCAATTGTTGTAGTCATGGGCCACTCCCTAGACTATCTCAGTGTAAAAAATCATTTACTGGACTAGGATCCCACCCCATTCTGGCATTGTATTACTGAAATGGGTTCTCTTCTCAATCCATCCATGTAATAATGAGTAGAGTACACTCCCTGTTTTAGTCATGTATTACTAAACTGATTACACTCCATGTATTATAGAATCCAGATCACCCCAAATTCCTTCCGAGTGTTACTGAACCGGTTTTACATAACTTTCTATCATTGAATTATGAAATCAAGTTCCCTCATCATTTGATGCCTTTATTACTGGACTGAGTGCACTCCGAATTCCAACATTGTGTTTCTTAACTGGTTATACAATGTGTTAAAATCCTACATTTTCATGAGATTAAAATCATTACCCATTTCATTGGAAGGATATATATATCCTAAAAATATCAAACGAAAATCATATATACTATTACTTGAATAAAATAAATAGTTATATCATAAGCGATGAAATGAAATCGGTGTGAGAAACATGTAATACTAAAATAACATATATAAAAGATACAAGATTCATATTCATTTAATCATAGAATAACTCATTAAAAGATGCAGGATTCAAAAATATATAACCCATGAATAGGAAACATATCACATAAACATATAAAATTTCAATGAGAAAACCCTAAATGAACATCATTAAATAAAATTATAAACAATTCAGAGAAATAATATGAATGGAACCATTGGATTATATACTAGAGGCTTGTGTAATAAAAATTTCATTTTTGATGAAAAAATATTCCAATATATTTTAAAAAAATTCCATAGAGAGAATATACTTTCTTCTTTGAAATTGAATTTTTATGTCAAATAACATTTTAGAACCATTTTCGTTGAAAATAATTTTAAAACATATAAATAATGATTTAATTATCTTTTATATTTTCCTGTTTCAATATATATAAAGTAATCATGAAAAGATTTTTAAAACATATTTTTTTTTGAAAATAATTGTAATGAAAATAAAATAATCTTTGATGTCCTTGGAATCTATTTCACTTAAACCAATATTTTCAAAACAGATAATTAAATCATTTAAAATAAGTTAAAACACTTATTAATTTAAAAAAAATTGTTAAATATTTTCTCTGAAATAGTTTTAATAACAATCAAATTTTAATAATATTATGGAAAAAATTTTCTTTCAAAAACCATTTTACAGGATATGGGATTTATCAACAAAATGATGCATATTATGGCATGAATGTCTGTACATGTTGGATATACATTTTTCACCGAAAATTGTTTAAAAGGGTACCTTTATCAGAAAATTAAAAGGGGATGAATTTTATAAAAATAATTTAATTTGGTAATACATGTAAAATTCTTCCATTAAACATTATACGGTAATGGAAATTAATTTTTTAAAACATTTTTAGAAAACACGGTTTTGAAAGGACATAGATTTCAGAATGATGAAGAAATAAAGTCGGATTTTCTTATAAACATTTTCATAATTATCTAAAGTACAATTGAGTGATTAAATGGTACCATTACATGGATATAATAGTAATAAAAATAGTTTTTAAAAATTTATTATAGTAATTGAGATAAATATCATACTATTTCATCAATGAAAGGACAATAATTTTAAATCATGATAAATGTTGATATTGTAGAAATAAACTCTTAAAATATTGATATCATTGAATCACAAATGGAAATAATGAAAAAATGAAAATTATAATATAATAAATGGTGTATATTCAAGATATAATATATCAAAAGTAGTATATACACCTCATATAAAATTATAGTTTCTTAACATGGCATGTGTCTCATAGAAAAAAAACTGAGAAAACATTACTTTACTAATTTGGTCGCATTTGAAACATAAAACCCATTAAAGAAATATAATAAAATAAATATATAAATACCCATAAAATTTATTATAATATTCATTGAAAAAATCCAATGGAATTAAAAACACCACATATAATAAAAAGGATGTGATCATGGCTATTGTGTAACAGAAAATAAAAGTGAGATGAATACCCAAACAAAACCACAAAATATTATTAAAGAAAAACCCAAAACATACCACATACATGTATAATATAAAAAAACTAATGATATAATAAATAATCCAATGTAAATAACCAAATTTAAAGCTAATTTAGCAATAAAACAACTACCCCATGGACTGATCCAGTAACTTCTAGTAGGGTCCACATAATACATTTGAAATCCAGAAAATATTTTTATATACATAGGGAGATCATTAATTTATAGCTAGTTAGAAAATATAAGACTATAATGAACGTGTGAAAGGAGAATACTAGTTCACCTATTAGAAAAAAATTATAACCAAATAGTAAAGATCAATGTATTAAAACCAACCCAACCTCAACGAGGCACTCCCACCAAATAACACAACCCCAGAAAAATTATATAATATAATCTACATCGATGATTGTTTACCCCCACCAAATTACTGTTGATTAGGAACTCTCTCCCCAATGTAAAACATCCTGTAACTCCTACCTCTTCTAGATATACCACATTACATCCTGGTCAGACATATTTTTGTCTCACATAACATCCCACCCAAACACAATTGGGCCTCATAAGATATCCTCCCAGCACTCACCTCAACATCTCAAATATCCCCCCCCCCCCGCACATAATTAGGCATCTAAAAACATCACATCTCAACTTGAATACTCCTATGACACCACATCACATTGTATCCCAAAGACACCTAATATATAACATCTCATCTCATCCTAATGAAACTTGGGATGTCACATCTAATCTACCATTTAATTTAGTAACAGATCATTCATCTTCTCATTGTGTGAGATACATACCTCACATAGATATGGGAGTAGTGAAGAGAAGGTGTCCAACTATCCATCCTCCTTCTGGGATGTTTGGAAATACAAATTCATGTGACAATGTGGGTGTTTGGAAAATAATTCCCTACATGGGTGGATTGCATATATAATTCACAAGGAAAAATACATGTATATATATATGATACAAGACACTCAATCCCAAACTATGGGTTCTTAGACAAACAACCAACTGAAAACACTAATAGCTTTATTGTTACCTCTAAATGCATACACCACACATCATGACACAATGAACATTGAAAATTTCCAACAAATTCCATCTATTAATTACATTATTTTCATCATTATATAACCACATTAAACCACATAACCCACCATAAAATATTGTATTAACAATTATCATTTCACAACCCAATACTACCCATTTCAATTCATACAATATTAATCATTAATTTAAACCATCACTACTTTAGCATCAATAAAAAAGCAACCACATTCCAAAAATATCTCATCATACCATCACCTCACCTCCAAAAAACAAAAACAAGGAATATATCATCCCTATATGACCCAACCACTCATTTATGTCCAAAAAGAATGGCAACAAAACCACAACACCCCATGATCATTATACAAAATTAATAAGTGGATTTCCTAACATTCCATTTTATTTTAGGGTTCCTATAAAAAAATCCAAGGGAAACCATTTCATTATCCAATAGTAATTGAACAATTTCATTTTTTGGTGTTATCCCAAAAATCCTAACCAAATATAAAAACTAATAAGATATATATACAAAAAATACATCCAAGAGCTATAATTTTCTATAGGGAATCTTGCCCATAGAATCCCCAACATAACAATAATAATAATTCATTAATAACATGTCAATCAAACCAATTTAACACTTTTAGTTTTAAATATCCAATTTAATGTCTTTTTTAATATTGAAAACTAGGATACACAGGTAAACATATTGAAACCCCTCCCAAATGATATACAAATAATGAGATCTGAGTGAATCCTTACATTGAGAAATCATTTCAACTCGCTACACACCACATGGAGATGAAGAACACAAAAAAACAACCACAACATGAGAAACAAAAGTTCATATTAGACTACATCCCTAGAATATAATAAAACAATCGAAAACACACCCCAATCCAAACTGAACAACCTTAACGACATCTGAGATATAGCTAATGAAAGACAACAAAGAGGGGTAGATGAACTCACCAAGGATCAACCACGAATCACTAATTAACGACCACTATGATCAATGAATCAATGAGGGGTGAATTGGGCTTCAATAAAACCATAATATGACTATGGTTCACTCAATATAAGAGGAAGAAGTATCCATATCCAAATAAATGAGAATTTATATTGAAAATAATTTTATATCTGGACCAGATGAGGGTTTCAAGGAAGTGAAATATCTTTTCATGTCGAGTAATCCCTACGGTTCGGTTCATAGAAAAAAGCACATCAACTATTCATTTTATTATCTAGTTTTTTACCCCAATATATCAAATTTCATGAAACCCTTTAGATATATCATGAAATATATTTTCACATATTCTAATTCAATTAAACAATGTTTAATCCCCCTCCTTCCAACTTTTAACAATAAATTATCTCTATACTTCCTCTAAGACTCCTCTAGACACCCACAACAACCAAAATATCTAATGTAACAGAACTGGAGTACACACACCATTACAATAAAAAAAATATTGAAACAAAAAATTATTATATAGTGGGTGTTAAAATTATATGGGTAGTATTTATTTCTAGTTACTAGGTTTTGGTGATAGATGACATTATGTTTAGTTAGAAAAAAATTGGTCTAAGAATTAGTAACAATTCCATTTTTACATTTTAATTGGAATTTTTATTGGTTATTATATACTTCCAAATTGGAGGGATTTTCATGGAAGTATTTTGAGTAAAAACTCACTTCCATTAATAATGTACATTATGAAACAATAAATTTACTCATATGTTATAATGGATAATAAACTTAATAGATTTTGTATATGATAATCATTCCAAAAGATTCCAAATCAATTTTACATTTAATTATAAATAATTGTTATGCTTCATAGATATCTTCTAATATATGTTTTCTTCATTACAATGCTAACATATTATATTTTCTATTCATATTATTTATATACTATATTTTTTATTAGTATATATGTTTTTATATAGTATTTATTATAAAATTTATACGGAAATAATTTGGTATATGCTGACTCAGACAACTAGAATTGGTTATAATAAATTATTAGGTGATATATGGTTTTTATATTGGTGTATCTTTACCCAAATTAGGTATATATTTGTTTTATATATATAATATTTTTTAATTGAATACACATATTATAATAACATTTTGTAATAGGAATATTGGTGTGGAGTAATAGTGTTTTATACATAGTCCATACATTCTCACCGTGGTGGTATTACATTTTTATCTATCATAGATCATTGGTAAGAGATATTCCACATATTATGTGGGTTATCATGGAGTTTATGAAATGATGATGAATGGGTTGTTTTGGTACACCATTATATTCTTTATTTTTTATAGAATCACATATTAATTCCTTTAAATGTATTTACAACGTAAATGATTAATCACATATGGTTATCTCTCTTTGGATTAACAAATTTTTAATTTTTAATTAGTTTATTTGATAATTAAATTTCAATTTTTGTGTAGTTTCGATATATATATATTTCTATATTAAATTTTTTCCATATTTTATCTTCTTAAATATATAAAATTCTTTATGAATTGTTCTAACCATGAATTCACACCATTATATGTTATTTAAATATTTTAGTTGTTGGAAACATTTAATCAATATGAAGATTCAATTAATGGAATTTAGTGGTCTTTCCAACACTATAATGAAAAGTCAAATGAAATAATTTTTTTTATCAAATAATATTTTTTCCTGAAAATGTTAGTTTGAGGGCTTGGTTGATTTGAAATGGGTATGGTAGAACAGGGTTTGACTGTTGTGATTTTCTCTATACTACACCCATATTTATGAAATCATATATTTCAATGATTATTGGTCATATTTAAAAGCATTACTCAATAATGGAATCCTAGTATGTCATTCTTGAAATAATAGGATTATGGTGTATATGTTTCCTCTATTCATGGATAGGAAATAATTTCATGGTTCATGCATCATATTTTATATGTTGGATCACATGAAATATGAATAATTTGTTGTGGATAACGAACAATTATCTATAAATTGCGATCATTAAATTTATTTCTAATAATTAATTAAAACATTTTTTCCAAAAATAATTCTTTAGAGATATTCATAAAAAATGGGAATTTTGTGGAAATTGTATCCATGAATATATTGAATGTATAATGATTATATGAATAGTTATATGTCATGTAAGAAAAATAGTGTTTTTTTGTATGGTTATAGTTTCATAGTATGTAAGAGAATTTTTTATTGATAAGTGACCCATAGAGTATTGTTTTTACAATGGTATGTGATGTAGTGAGGAAAATTTATAATCCATTATATATTATTATGTATATATTGAGGTTGATATAAGAATTTTAATTTTTTATATTTTAGGTTCTCCAAATAGTGGTTAATTTTTTTAATCATTATAATTATTTATATGTTTTTTGACTTTGTGATATGGAATTTTATAATTAGGATTCCAAAAAGCTGACACAAGGATTAAAACAGGGATGGAGTTAATCAATCAAATAGTGGATGTAAATTAAATTTTTTAGAGGGGTTGATCATAATCATATAGATATTATCATAGAAAAGTATAATTATATACCTCATATAGGGGAATGTTTTTTTGTTCTTGATAAATGTGATGTTTTACATTATGTTGAGGCCATTATAGGGGAATTTAATTAAGGCATGATTATAAAATATCCTCAAAACATATATGTAACCACGGGACCATAAGAAAAAAGGGATCCTAAAAAAACAATGAAAATCAAATTCATGTTATTTGGGATGATAAATGATAAATGGTTGAAAATGGAGATCATAATGATTTAGGGGATTGTGAGGTTTTGGTGGGGTGTTATCGTAAACATGGGGATGAATAAGATATTTACATATAAGTCCATCATGATTAAATTCCGTGAGGAGTAAATTTATAATCCAATTATACTAGACCTGGATTTGGGACTCATGGAACAATATCAGAGAGGAATCATGACTAATGATTATTCCTAGATCATTTATTATTTTTACATTGTAGAATTTTTGATCATAAATGTGGCCCAAAAGTCCTAGAATTTTGAGATAGTAAAATTATAAAACCATAAACTAATGGGGAGGATTATCAAAATGAGTATTTATTATTGGAGTTTTTTTGTTTTATTAACACAAATGACTTTTATTAAGGTTATATAATCAAAATCCAATATTATCATAGTGGTATGGGTGGTATATATTTGAGTGGAAGGATGTAATTATATGATGAGATGAACTAGGTTAGTGAGATGAATGTGTTTCTTAGAATGTAATGACAGTTTCTAAATTAGGGGAATGGCGTACTAATTTCATCAAATGTGGGATATTGGTTTATATGGTATTAACTAATTAGAGTGTGTTGTCAAGTTCTATAATTATGGTAGGAGAGTACATATACAATGGTATAATAATTTGAATAAATAAAAGGACACAAAGAGTGGAATACAGTTGACAAATAATTCAAGATAATTTTCAGATAGAACACATTATAAAGATAAAATATCTTCATTGGGTTGGTCAATTAATATATGTAGATGTAGACCTAAGTGTCAACCACATTCATTATAAACCCCTTCATTTTCAGCAAATTTGTTATTTCAAATTGGTGTCTAGATGATGTTTTATTCTTGGTTTTTGACATTATAAATAACATTATAAAGGTTATTTGATATAGTTTGGAGGATACCATGTAAGGTGTATTGGTAGTGGAACAGAGAAACATGTGGTATTTATTCATTTTGGATATGTAATGCTTCGACAATATCCTTTGTACTTACAGGATGATGCACATTTTGGTTCAATATAATTTCAAGAATTTTTTTGTAAAATTCCCAAAATCAGTAGTGATTAAAATAAATTACTTGAAGAATGTGATATTAATTCCATTCATCTTAGACATATCCATGCATAGTTAAGTACCATTAAAAAACTAATTGATAAAGATGTTTTTCCATTTGATAAAGTGATTTTCAACATATATTTATACCAATATAAGATCATTTTAAATTTGTTCATGAAGAAACAATCGTTGGTTATCATATTCAAAAATTGATAGTGTTTATGAATGAAAAAATTTATTTTTTTGAATCTATATCAATAGGACAATATCATATGGCTTAGATTGAGGTATGATATTTAATCAAACTACTTAATATAATAGATTTAAAAGGAATTGCATTTTAATATAAATCTTCATTAGGTTCCACCATATTATTTTTACTGATATAAAATTATATAAAATTATTTTTTACATATTATAAAAATATGAATATGGTAAGGATTCAATACTAGATATTACATCCATCTGGAACTGATTTATTTTTTTAATTGAGTGGATCTTGATTGTTCACTATGAATTATTTTGAATAATAGAATCATTTTAGACATATTGGAAAATACATAACATAGATTAAATTGTTGAGATGATATATTAAATATGATTTTATCATGAATTTTTCATCTAATAAAAAAGTTATTATTGAATTATAGGGTCTCAATATTAGGATATTTCACCCAAATATAGTGATTTTCATACGGTTTTTTTTCAATGATACATTATTTTATGTTTTGATCCATGGGATGTAGGGGGGAGAGAACAAATTGATGATATCATTACCTTGGTATCAGAACTATATATATTTTTGGATATTCCATTTTTTATATTAGAGTTTAATCTCTCATATAATTTCATATCATATTTCAAAATGTATTTTGATACAGAAAAGGAGGAAGTGATGACTTATTTTGCTTGACAAACTATTTTTGGGTAAGCATATATTTTGGAATTATATATCAATATCAATTACATTATCTAAAATTTATCGTACATATAAATTTTAATAAAAATAATATCCAGATAATGTTTTAATTTTTGATTAATAGATCTATATATAATCACATTTCATGATTTGAATCGAAGGAAGATCTAAATGATGAATCTAGTTTTTAAAAACTCACATTTAAGAGGTACATTAATTTTTCATACATTTTTAGTTGGTAAATTTTATGTCATAATGTTGGTAGATATGGTAATCACTAGTGGATATCATCTATCAATTCCCCAAGAGTAGAAAAATCATAACTTATTTTTGTGGAAATCAAAAAATTACCTATTATCTAAAATTATATTTCAAAAATATATTTATTGATATATTTGTAATCCATGTACACTAAAAGTGGATTCGAAAAATCATTTTGTAATGTGAATTTATAATGAGGAATAGGTGTTGGTTTGAGTAGCACTAAACATTTTTTAGATGGAATATAATATATTAAAAAAATAATGGAGAATTATCTTAATAGGGAGTATCTGGAGTAATATTCTAGTGAATATTACCAACATTAGTTATTTATAATCCAATTCAACGAATTTAAAAAATAGATTATTGAAGTGAAATTTATCATCATATAATTACATCAACATTAGTGGACTTTGGGGAAGAGTTCCAGTAATACAAAATTGAGTATTTCATTATAATACAAATGAACATTGATGTGGTGTCCATTAAATGGTTTACCCAAGATGATGATTGAGTACATTATGATCATAGTTGTGAATAGTCTTGACATGTATAGGGTATGGGTTGATAAAGTACTCTAACATCACTCAATGACCATGTTATTTGAGACTAATGATAATATACCATGTTATTTAACTACATTTTTGTTATCATTGTATAATTTGGGACATTTTAGGACATATATCATATTTACTTAATGAAAATAAGTGAGTGGCCGGACATTAATGACTTAAATTAATACATAATAACATATAATATAAAATTTATAATATGTGAGATGTACATATTAAATTTTCCTTAACATGTGTGAATAATAAGTGGACATGATGTTGGGTGGTTCATTATGGGAAAAAATTGTACTCCAATCTTTATTGATAATGATTCACAATAAATGGATTGAATAAGTGATATAATTCATCCCACTTTTATATTATGTTTTAATTTTTTTCAATGGAGATCAATGTAATTAATGGATTTTTGATGAGGAAAATATGATCATAATAATACATTTAATGGAATTTGAATATTACCAATATTATTGAGAACAATCATAGAGTTCCCAATTAATTATATAAGACCGGTAATTAATTTTGAATTTTATTTGAGTAATAATGGTCTACCATGAAATGAGGAAGTGATTCTTGCATCCACCATTAAATATGATTGAAATAAATAAAAAATAATTTATTCTAATAATATATCCATTTAGTTTTATTAAAATGATTTCAAACATGACTTATTAAGTCACTTTCAACAATTATTCATATGGTAATTATTGTGTATAATTATAGTAGGAGGCTATTAATATTTTTTTTGAAGTGTCGAATTAATTTGGTTTGATATAATTAACTAGTTTCTTATACATAAAATATTTTATGAACTGTTAACATTGAATGGTTTATTTTAATATTCTACATCATGTTGATTATTGTATAGTTTTCTCTAATTTTTATTTTATAATATCCATTGTTTTGGTTATCATATTCACATGATTATATGGTAATTCACTTTGTTGAGTATTAAATAAAATAAAATGATGGATTTTTTATAGTTGATGAAAAAAATGTACTGATGATGATAGTACTTTCTAAAAAATCTATTGTAATTATTATGTTTTTTCTATTGGGGGAGTTCTTATTAGATGTCAAGATAAATAAGAAAAATATTATGGAATGTTTAATGACTTACCAATTAAATAATATATATTAATTATTATTTGGTAGTTATTTAAAATTATTTAATTTTATTTTTAGGGGTTTAGAAGTCCAAAAATTGAGTGATGATCTAGTCACAAAATTTGGAATAATAAAGAAATATAAAAATTATTGAATTCTTTAAATAAGGGGATAAAATTATAAGGATAACCAAATATATTTATTCAATAAATGTAGAACCATTTAAGGGAATTCAAAATAGAGTAATGATAGATAGGAAACCAGATATGGATATTGAAATAATGGTGACTGCATGAAGAGATTCGCGGTTGGTACATCAACCCAAATAGATCCACATAAAACTTATTTACATTATTAGACACATGTAAGAGGTTTATTTATCCTTATGTTGATATATATCGTTATATAATTTATATTATGAAGGTAATATGAGTTATGATTCTTTTTATTTGATTATTGTTAATATAATAATCACATGAAATTGAGTGTGATTAAATATCATATTAATGAAGCATCATCCGAGGAAGATTCTAGAGTATTGATACTAGACCACCCTAAAAGATGATCTGATGGAGATTTCCAAACCATAAAAACATTACATGTTATGGAAAAATATTCATAGTATAGGACGATACAAAATTCATGAAAATATAAAAATTTGGATTTGGGTAATAATTAAAATTAACATGAAAACAATGATTTTTCCATTAAATTTAAGGAATCTAAGTCTTTTGGAGAACCTAAAAAGAAGAGAATTTATTGTGAATGATTTTTAGAATACGAATAAAAAATAACATTGAAATTAAAATTCATGAATATTATTCATGTAGTGATGTGAAAGTATATTAAAATAAATATTAAAGGGATAGTTTGGACCAATGTTGAATTCTTATTTAATATTCATTAAGTCAAAAGAAATAATATAAATTATATTAATATGATAATGTTGATGACTCTATTGTATATGAAAAAATTAGTATAATGATCATTAAAATACTATAAATATATGAATTATATATTATAATTATCAAAATTAAATTTTCTAGGAACATTATCAAGAGGTTCCACTATAAGAACTAATGAAGAAGAAAAATGAACATACGACGATGAAAAGATTTCCAAAAATTACTAACATCCTATCAAATTATTGTGTAATAGTTTAAGATATCATGAATATGTACAAATGTTTGTTGTACAAGAATGAATACTTTTTAGGTAATTAATAATAATTATACATATTAAATAAGTATAAAATATAGTACTCATTATGAAAATACTATTTTTATGCTGTTAATAATGCATTATAATAAATAATATGGATTGTGTATCACTATTAACTGATTTATAATCTATTTATTTATTTGTAGATATTTGGTACAATGCCAATGATTCTTAGGCCATTGCATTATAAGCGAGACATTGGATAATAAAAAAATAATAAGTTTTTCACATAGAATAATAATAATTGAACACCAAGGATGATTCCATTGATAGATAGGTGAACCTCCTTAATAAACACTTATTATACAATTTTAATACATTCCAATTTATATATGTTTACAAAAAAAATGTTTGGATAATGATTTAATGTAGTCCATTCAATGAATAAGTGAATATTTGACATAGGATAAATGATTAAATTTGATTAAAAATTCTTCCCTCACTGGTTCAATCCTCTCATTATGAGGAATACCTCACTATGATCCTTTTAATTAGTATTGGATATGGTCACAACTATATCAAAATCTTATATTTTATGTCATATTAATGAATTTATTTCTCTTGCTAAACAATATTTGAATTTAATATTTAAATAATTCTATTAATTCTATTTCAATGAAACATGGTAAATTGCGTTTGAAAATATAACAGAGAACAAAATGAAATAACATGAAATATGGTTTATAAGAAAATCATTATATATAGAGGATTTCCTATTATTTTTTTCCAATTCAAGTTAATTTATTTATATAAATAAGATTCATATTAATGATGTATGTTTTTAAAATGTAATATATTTTATTGTATAGGAATATAAATCCAATTTCTTAATCCTCAATACAAAAAAATAAAAATCCATCCTATAATGAGATTATTTGGTGGTAAAATCCAAAAATACATAGTTAATAAATATTTCTATCTAATGTAGTTATCCATATGTAGATGATATAGAGGAAAAAATTAATATTAAAACTATACAAAATTTGGTCGTATGAGATTTTAAATTATAACTATCCCAAATACATAGTGGATGATTCTATATATATTTTGAAAAATTAGTTCAATAGTTATCTTAAGGAGTTATTCACAACTGTGTTTGGTTTATTTAGAAAACTACAATACATGATCATTATACTTAATGAATAATGTGAGTAGATAATCAATATCATGGAATAAAGAATACACATGTGAGCTAAGGTATCCAAATAAGAAGGATCCATTAGTAACTTAACCCATGATCTTAAAGATATGTGATTCGTATTTTAGAAGGAATAGATCACTATAATCCCAAACGTAGAAGAATTATACAAAATTCTTGAATGAATGACATTTGTATTGGATTAAATTACTACAGTAATGAAATATAAGATGATGGACAATATAGATAAGAAAAAATATCATATCCATCAATAATAAAATATGAACAAAATATAATAAGATTATGTTTTATAAATTATAATCACATTATAATAAGAAATAAAATAAAATTGGGATAAAAATATACATTAATAAATATTATACTTATGTTGAATCAGCCAAAATTAATGATTTTGGATAAGGATAAAGCTATATTTCCAAAAAATTAAGAGAAAATATTTTTTCACATTAATTTAAAAGGTAGTTTCATGTGCGTAAGGAGATTATATAATCTTATGAATATCAAAAGTCAAAACAATGACCCATATCTTTTTTGCTACAATATTAATGTTTTATTTTAAATATGAAACATAATTTCTGAATATTCAATTTTCATACACAAAATATGGTTGCAATTAATATCCAATGAAAACTGGATGAAGGAAATAGGCTAGTACCCCTCCCCTGAATCAGAAATAGTTATTGAATTAATGTATAAAAATGTCAACATTCCAAAAAGAAAAATTAATTCTAAAAAAATTACAATAATGGATTTGTTGTACATATTGAAAAAATATAGTGAAAATAAAAAGATGAATTGTCTTCGGACTTTGTTTGTAAAAAATATTTACGGTACAAGGGTACAAATTAACGGAATAATTTTTAAACCACTAGAATAAATGAAAAACCAGCATCAATGGGTTACAATTCCAAAATAATGAAATGTGCATGGGTAAAATGGTGTAATTTTTTAGGTTCAATTTTTCTTTGGAATATGATGATTAACTGTAATATCTACAATAAAAAAATGTTTTAAATGTTTGAAATGATTTAAATTTGAATAAAATAGGTTATAAAATAAAATGGAAATGAAATAGAATTGAAAATGTTAAGGCAATATGAGACAACCATTAGAGATAAGATTTATAATGAATGAAATTATAAAACTATAAACATGGTCTAAAAGAAGGGACATCATATATTTCATTGCATAATAAGAAATACAAAAATTATATTCAAAATAGATCAATAAATCAAAATAATGGGGAAAATAAAAAATTATTAGCTACATCTATTATGGTAGAGGGATTCATACGATGGATAATAGAAAAAATATTTTATTGGGTGAACTAAAGGTTACAAGATTATAGATAATGAAAAATTAATCCATCACAAATGAAATAATTATTCTTTTGTGATGAAAAATATTAAGAATATATATTAAAGAAAAAGAAAATTTTTAAACACCCCCAATTAATTTTTATCCATATGATGATCCTAAATAAAAAATTTTATAAGATTTTAATATTTTATAAAATCTTACAATGTAAACAAAAATGAAATGATTCCATAATAAGACTTTTGAAATCTTTTTTGGTAGTATGAAAAATGATGAAAAAGTGTATTTAGATGTGTATTTTGAAGGATTTATGTATTTTGGAGTCAATTTGTATCATTCCCATAAAATATTACTTCAAAAAGATACAATATTTAAATTACATATGACTAAACTAGGGGAATACATATCTTTATTGTCTTATTAAATTAAGGAAAATTAATTGAATGAAATCTCTAAATGGAACATGTTATTAATGTTTAAAAGGAATAAAATTTAAAGGAAGTGGAGACTAAACCTTTGGAGTCCATCAAGACATGCATTATCATTTTGACTAGAAAAGAAGGTGAGAATAAATTATCAATTTAGGTGATCACATATTTAACCATTGAGATTATCCGTATTCCCAAATTATTTCTATATTATTTGTGTAACATCATTAAATAGATGAAATGCTACATTATATTCTCAAGATGAGAACTAATGATTGTATTTTTAAGGGAAGGATTGTTATATACTTGATATCGAATCCATATCTCATGATCTATTATTTAATGATAAAAAAATAATTTTATTTAGAGGTTCACCATGATTAAGAATGAACTAACCACAACCCCATAATCCTTGAGTCCGTTCTTACCTTATATAACATTGGAATAACATATAATATATCATATCATAAATGAACAAATTGTACAATACTCTGGGTAAACATGATACATATTTTAAAAAAATTTATTCAGTTACATAAATATATGATATAGTGATATTAATTAATATACATCATTAAAGTCATTCAAATATTCCTTCATCGTAGAAAGGGGAATGGAAATATATTAATTGTTAGTTCATATGCACAATAATTGTTAAACATAATACCTTCTATACTATATAAATAAGTCTAAATCAACATGGAACAGTGAACAACTAAAACAATATTTCATTTAATCATTAACGTAATCCTGAATAATAATATTGTAGGAATAAATGGTGATCAAATAAATCCATAAAATTGATCAAATGATCTTGAAACTTATCTATTGATATTATAACAGCTCATATAGTCAAATAGACATCAATAAAAAATATCACCAACATGGAATGTGTAACTATATTCACTTTAAATATATATTCAATGCGTATTTCCATGACATCTTATATAAATGGTTATGGACTTGGGAAATATTGAAAAATAGTTTGTCTCATGAGACCTTCTAGTGCATTGAAGGTCTGTATAATTTTTTCTATAATAATCATGGATTTTTCAATGTATTCATCCTATATTTATTGATTAATTAAATTCATAAATTATATTCCTCATCCGAAAATATGAGAATTAAGTAATGATGATTGATTTATCAAAATAACCCCAATAAATAAGATATCATTCTTAGAAATCCACCATATTCAAGAATGATATGTGGTTTCATAAATAATAATATCTTTTATAAAAAATTTGTATATTTATGAAATAATTCAATTCTCAATAATCAGAAGAACATGAATGTTTCACACTACTGGTAATGACCACAAAATAATAAAAGACCAATGTTAACCATTTGGTAATCCAAAATATTTGTTTTTAGTAAAATATTTAAATTTGGAAAAATGATTAATATAAATATAAAATATTAAAATAATATTTCAACAATAAATTTTTATTGTAATCATATATTGGAGGGGCGGTTCATTAATTCAATATTCTTGAACAACATTACTTTTGACATTTTTTAATGGAATTATAATATGAAAAATTACTAAACTAGTAGAAATATAATATTACAACTATATAGAAACATAAGGATAAAAAAATTTAAAATATATATGAGTAGTAAAAATTACGTTTTAAATGAATATTCTAAAATATTAACATAGATGAAATTTATATCCTATTAAATGAGAAATATAGTCAATTTGGATTATATATTTTTTTCCTCCAGTCATATTAAGAACATATTATTTTTTTAAAACATTTGAACACCATAAATATATATTGGATTAGAAAATATATATCTAATCAATAATTAATTATATTATTCCTTCAATTAAAAAAATAATCCTAAAAAATTGAAAATTTATAATAAATAATTTCTTACAGAAATTTTTAAAATGTAACTGTAAAAACCTGATATTTTGATGAATAATAATAAAATATTATCTTCGTGATATATTTTGGAATATACATCCCAATGATCTTAAATGAAGAAAATTATATTTGATGACATATATGATAGGAAATACTATGCTTAATTGAACTCTGAAATATATATTTAAATAAAAACATTATAACCCAATCATTAAATTAGATTGTATGAATAGAAATATATTTTTTATTATATATAATTTTTATTTTTATTATATATTTATTGATAATAATTACTATATTTGTAATGATGTAATTTTACTATTAAAGTTTTTGTTTTGCAGAAATTTGTTTTTATTACTCCTTGTTAAAACAATGTCTAATAAATTATTTCCCACATACATAGATTATAAATTAAAAATTTAACAATAATTTTAAATCATTATTTCAACATCTACATAAGATAACATTATCTTGTTTGTCAAATGATTTATTTTTTAGTAAATAGTGAAAATAAAAATTTTAAAAATATTATTATTATTATTTCAATAAATTCTATTAATTGAAATTTATATTATTCATTGAAGTTTCGTTCAATGTAAAAGATGTTTAATTTATTTATATTAGATACACCTAATACTATTTGAATCATATTTATATATAATATTTGTATGAATGTATTTTTACGCTTAAAATCATAATTTCTCAAAAACTATATTTAAGTCCATCATGATTCCATGTATTCGATAAATAAATTAACACATAACTAGGAACTATTTAAATAAAATTAATAGATAATATTTAAATCCAAATAAATTTAAATTCATACAATCATTATCACTAGTAATGTAGGAAATGTAATATCATATTATTCCTGAAAAAGGAATTTTAGGAAACACAGATTTTTGACATGATTTGTGGGTGTATTGGTAAATGAAATTATCCAATTATATGGATTTAATTTAATTAAATGTATATATAAAATTTATTGATAATAATTAATATTGTATAATAAATTCAAATTATATTTTTTTTCACAATTTCTTATAATTATAGTCTTATTTATTCGCAAAAACTAAAGTTAAAATTGGGGTTTGTTGTTTATAAGACCCTGTGTTAAAAATAATACAGCGAAAAATAGATTTTTTATTTAATAAATAATATACTATATTTATAATCTTATGATGTAAATTATCTAATAACGGTCATTTTATTTTATTCTTATTATATGAATTACTATGGTTAATAATGAAATTGTCATTGTGAAAAACAAAATGATTAATTTAAATATACACAGTGGATAAGAAGTAAGACGATAAATAATTGTGTTTTTAGGGATGTATTGGCCTTATAATTATTCCAATGAATTATTTAACAATTATTCATGATCATAGACTACACATGGGCTTCCCATATTGAATAAATTTTCATATTGAAAAAAATTCTATTCCTCCACAATTAAAATGTGCCATTTCTTCCACTCACTTCGTCACAACTCTAAATCCACTTATACAATAAAAAAACAAAAAAGTAACTCCCAAAAATCCATCTCCAAATTAAATTGGAAATTTTAATCCCAAAATACCAAACCATATTTACTTAATAACTGATTCAAAAGAGGCACATCTAGGCCAAGGTAATTTTCATCGCAAATCATTTTCAGGTTAATTGTTAATTTTTAGAACCCAAATTATTTATTAAAATTTACAAAATAAAACACAAGTATCTATGAAATACAGAAATTTTATTTTTTTATGGAATTATATTAAAAATCATCCTCCTACATAAAATGGTAGTCTATGTCATCACTCTTTTGTAAGTCAGACTACCACCATGGGAAATGATGAAATTTGTTTTCCATCAATGAGCTGCATGGACAGTCATAACGAAAGAAATAATTAATATCTATAATAGATAATATATAATATTGATTCTTAATTACTTATATAATATACAATTTATCATCCTTTAAATAATTTAGTAAATTATATCGTCCCACATGAGTATGTATATCCTACCATCTCCACGAAATGATACAACTCATTTTCTGTGCCTAACATTCACAAATTGTTTCTAAAATTCATAAAAAAATTAAACATTATATTTTTAATATTATTATTAACATATATTATAGGGATATATAGAACTCTTAATAAATATAACATAAGTAAAAACACTCAGTAGGAAACTAAAAAATTAATAGACAACATAATTAAAAATTAATTATTATTTATAAAACATTTATAATATGTTTTAATAAATGAATATACGATAAAATAAATATGAAAATGGATCTTTTAATAATAAATAACATTATTAAAATAATTGTATATGAGGTTAGTCACTGATCAACTGGATTTAATCTTGAGGTAAGGGATATGGCCTCAATATCCTTTTAATGAGGAATATTGCAATGTTTTTTCAACTAATTAGATTATATGGTGTATATAATAGACCTTTTATAATTAATATAACTATTCGATTATAAGACATTTTATTTAAGTATGAATTTTTATTTTATCAACCAATGTTATTTTACATGAAAATTACCAAGTGGTAATGAATTTAAAAACACCATTTATTTTCTTTGGGATATGTTAGTTTTTTATAGTATTTGATAATCTATGATTGTGCCTCAACTTAAATTATTTTTATGTGATATTTTAAGTTTTTTAATTTAAATATAAACATGGTACACCTAACCAGTTCATTGTTTAACTCTTCCTTCTATGTTATGTTTACTTTATATGTTTTTCATCTTAGTTTTTCTTATTTTGGACATAAGTCATGTTATACTCATATATTCTTTTATGCGTTCCGTATACTGAAACATTCATATGATATATCATAATTATAATTATAATCAAGTAATTTAATATTTCAATTTATTTTATTCTATTCATGGGTATTACAATTTAAATGGTACCCATTTTGAAAGAGATTTATTTATAAATGTCAATTTCATAAGGATATTATATGCTTAAATGTAACACAACGACCACAGTAGCCCATATCTGATGCATTATTTTATTACATTGGTATTTTTATCAGGAATAAAATATTTATAGAAGGAAGAGTTCTTTATTTTTTTGAAAACAAGATATATACATGAGTTAATCCTTACAACATGAAATGAAATACAATATATAATTTTTATTGGAATCATCCCCAATTCCAGGAATATCCCTCTATGTGAATCATAATATAATTATTCGTATCCTAAGGAAAAATAAATCTTATAAAAATTGGTGATCTTAGAAGGACATTGAAGGTATGTAATATTTAATAATTATTTATAATTATAAACACTATTAATGGTGAGAAAAATTAACCAGAAGTCATTAAACATATACTTGAGCATAATATGGTTGGAATAAAAGCTTAACCAGACATAATAAAAAATAAATATTGATATTATACTAGTATATTAATCACATAGATATTCACTTAATTGATAAATTATGTCGTAATTTCATAATGATAGATATATAAAACATACATTCACCACTTCAAACCTTACATATATCAAATAATCATTACAAAATATATAATTTCCGCAAATACATGCTAAATATATTTTAAATGGGTAGTCCTCAGGAAAAACCCTTTCAAGTCTGTTTCAAGAGACATACTGATGCGTTAATGGGATATAGTGAGACCCACCCATTACATACTAAGTATAATTAATTTTTCGTATGAAATGTTTGAACATAATAAACATACACATTAATATTGAATCAATCATATGAAATGTAAATAAATTTCCCCAATCAGAAATCATAAACACTGACCACTCAGAGTAATACGCTAAATGGTATCAGGATAGAACATCCAATACCAAACTAATAAGATCCAATTTGATAAAATATTTTAGATAATAACATTATATATAATCCTCAACAAAGTATAAGGTTAAATAATGGATGTATATGTAGATGAAGATACTTTGAAATGATACCAGTGAAAATTCATGATTAAATAATAATTAAAAAATTACTTGTGTCCCAAAGCACCATGAAATATTGAAATCACAATCCCATATAATTTCTTGAGAATAAGGAGACTCTTTATTTGATATACCAATGCTATGTACATTCATCACATTAAATGAATAATTGAAAAATAAAAAATACATCTTATAATAGATAATTTGGAATGATTGAAATGATTTTTATTATCAAAAGAAGAGTTATTTTAGAAAATCATTTTTATTTTTCATGTAATCAGATTGTAAACATTTGTATACCAATAAATAAAAATATAGGACATTGAAATTTTATTTGAGGAATAAATTTTGTCCAACTGAAGTGGAATATTGTAAATTGTGTTTTAAATGAATCTTAAGAAATTAAACATTATTTTTTGATTTAAGGAAAATATTAAAGAGATATTAAAGTAGAATGCATGATTTTTTTCCTAAAATTAGAAAAAAAAATATAGAATTTTATTATAAAATGTGTACCTTTAAAAAAAATAATGATGGCTTAAAATATATTATATAGTGAACTATAAAATGATTATGAATTTGAGAAGATCCCTTAAATGAGGCTTATTTTTTCGAGAAGAATTATGAAGGGAACCGTTTAAAAACAAATATTTACAATAAATTCATGATTAAATGACATGAATATATGAATTTGGACAATAAATACATAATATATTACATTTAAAAAAAATAAATAATCATTACATTCATGTAAGGATAGTGAATGAATAACCCGAAGGAAAACGATGGTTTGGGTGGAATCCCTAACCAATTTGTAATCAGTCAAATGATAATACCCAAAATTAATAATCATAAAATTATAAATTAAACACCATTAATATAATGAAATTCATGATATATTATATGAATTGTCAGTATACAATATTCATACATAATATATTGTGTTGAATAATGAATATCACATTAAATGATAGTAAGATGAGGAAACTATTACATTATATATGAATGTGTACTGCAGTTGAAATCAAAGTCTCGTAATATGATCATAGACAAATTAATAATTTAATTAAAAATATATTTTACTTTTATATTAATTATTATAAATTTTTGTGTTTATTTATGACCTTTTGATAAGTTACCAGATTGAATTTAGTCTTTAAGGAGTGTTTGTTTCTTAATATTCATGATCTGTTAACATGATTATAAATATAGAAGTTCATGTGGGATGACTATAGTTATATAGTATTGAATTTATATATTATTAATTAATATTAATAATTTTATATTATATATATATATATATATATATTATTTTTTTACATGTTATGAGTATGAATCATTAGATATTTTATTTTTTGAAAATCTTATAGATAATTACTGCAGTTTTCCTATTTGAAAATACTAATTCTAATCTATTATTTAAAATCAATTAAAAATATATTGTTCAAGAATAATTAAATATAATATAATACATATTTATGAATTTGGTTCAACATGTTTTTTTTCATTAACAAATATGAATGATAAATTGAAGAACCAAGGTTCACTATCCTCGAATGTTGTAAATTGGCAAGTCTCGGGAATGATTTCATTTTTAATATAAAATAGAGAGAGTATAGAGACTGATGAAATATCATCCATTAAAATAATATAATTATACAATATAAATGATACTAGATTTATTATAATCGTTTGGACATAGGTGGTGAAGAAATAATAATAAATAACAAAAGAAATTGGATATAACATATAAGAAAATGAAAGGTATTTTTCCTCTTGGAAATTCCTCCTGGAGAATCTATATATGGGGATTTATTTGGGTAAATTGTAATAAAAAAAAGATACTTGATATGGGGGGATTATATGGAAGAGTTTTGGGTAGAACTTTGAATAAATTCTAGGATTAGAGAAGTGAGGAGTGGAGGGAGTTGGGGTGGTTATTTCATTATAGGATACTATTATTTCTCAATATCTTATTAATTATTTTATTAATTTTATCATGAAAATATGTTGTGTATGATTATTGTTACCAAAAACCCCAATAAGGCCATGTCTATTCTATCTACTGGTTTCTTTCATCATCAATGATGCAAGTAATACTGAATTTATCATATAATGAATTAAAGTAGTAAATAATTGTATTTTACTATTCACCAAAAGTCATGTATTTCAGAAAAATCCCAAAAATTAACCCTAAATTTTTTTATTTGTATAATATTAAAATGGACTCCATTTTATCAAAATATTTATCAAAATATTTATCAATTTATTTATTATTTAAAATCATTATTTACTCAAAAAATAAAGTTTTGAAAATTGAAACCAATTTTATAACACCATACAAAATTAACTAATTTCTTATTACATTATCCTATTATAATACGATGAAAAATATTAATTTATGAATACCTTATATAAAAATTAATTTTATTTTAATTCAACTTATTTATTATAATTTTTTAATTAAATATTTATTACTCATAAAAGTACAAACAATTAATTATTATTATTTTAAATATTATATTTCTTTTATAAGGTGACAAATTTTTTTTATAATTTCATGGTTGATGTAAATATTAATATGGGTTATATTACAATTTATAAGGGTACATTACTATTAATAAGTTTAAATTTAATATTTTAAGGGTATGTTATAATTTAATAAAATTATGTTGACCCTATTAGACTCAAAATATCTTACTCAAACCAATGGTTTTTTTCCATTTTTCAAAATTTTATTCACAAAGGTGAAAAAAAGATTTTACAAGGCGATATTAGAAATATATTTCATAGATAATTATTTTAAAAAAAATTGTAGAGACTAACAGTTGTGTGCATCACATTTTCAATTTAATTAATTTGTTAGTCCTTAGGGTATTACATTCCATCCCTCAATAAATTACGCCCTCACAATTTTCAAATTGAATGTTATATGTTAACACTTAAAAAATTCTTTGTATGATAACCAAAATTTAAATATGGTTAATAAAAGAACCACTTAATATGTGGTAAATGAAGAATGTGGGGTTTACCACAAAATTGGGCTTTTAAATAATATAACAGTAGTGTAATGTGAAAAACAAAGACAAAGAAGATAAATCTAACCACCATGTTCTGATGGAGAGTGATTGAGAATATTTTATTTACATTGTAAATATCATAATACAATAAATATTATATCCCTTAAAATATAATTTATTTCATAAAGACAATTGTAAACATATGATGATTTTGTTCCAAAATGATTTTCCTATTGGTGATTGTTTCTTTGACTATCCACAGAAGCACATTTGAGAATAATCTTACAGATGTTATAATCTAATCCTTTGGTTATGATTTGATCTATCTTAACTTCACTTATTATCATAAAATATTTATAATCATGATGAATTTCTATAATGGAAGAACATTTATCAAATGATCGAGAAGTAATTCTCACAGCCTGTAAATTTTTATTGAATTCTAAAATGAAAGAATCATTTTTCAAAATAATAATTGCTTATAAATCTATTCTATAACTATTTATCCTTAATATTCATATTAATTGTGTTTATAAAATTTTTAAAGTCCAAATATTTTTATTAAAAGTCACTACAAATCATATTTCACCTCAATACAACATCATGAATCTCTTATAAAAAACCCTTAAAAACCTTGATCTCCTTTAAACAAGTTTAAAACATGAACACTTAAAATATATTAATGTAGTAATGCAGTACAACCAAATTCATGAATCTAAAAAATAAATTAATTAGTAATATTCTACTATAGTAAAATCATAATAAGGACATTTATCCCTTTTTCTATTTTAATGTACATAACATTGTAGTTTTTTGAATTCATTTACATAGTGGCACATATCTTTATAGTTTAATCCTTGGATATTAGAAAATTATTTCATGCCATTTCAATACTGATCATGGTGGAATTTTTTTACACACATGAAGAAATCTCATTTACCTTTTAAGTATGTACCAAGGTGTTACCTTCCATAAGTATCACATGTTGGAAAATATTTTTTTCCTTCGTCCTACAATATATAATTTTCCCTACAATCCTATTATAATATTTTTTCCATTAGAACAATAAGACATAAATAATTCATTCTCTCTCTAGAATGATCTATATTTTATATTATAGAATGGTGTGAATGGTTGGGAGACTAATTCTATTCATAGGATTGTCTTAATTCAATAAAATAAATGATCAATCTTTCACCTTGTTTTACTTATGTAGTCTATAGTATGCCTTACTATTCTAGTAATACTGGATTCATTCATAGAAACATTTTCAACCACATTATGACTCTAACATATGAATTTTCTCCTCAGATAAGCTATATTTTTTTGAGGAAAGTATTTTTATAATATAATTTCCTTAAAATCAATCCAATACATATTTTAAATTTCACCCTCGTGCTACTTTATTTAAAATTTTGACCACCATTTATGTGTATCTATCGAGAAATAATATACATCCATGATAAAATTATGTAGTTCATTACATCCTAATGATACAAATATCTTATGTAAAGAAGTTATCTATTTTCAGATAAAATTGGTTTATAGTCCCACTAAATGATAGTGTAATTTTCACACTAAGAGATCTAAAATTTCTTGTAAACAATGTTGATCCAGATGTTCTATATGGGTAATTTTTCTGTTCATAACATGAGTTATCACTCCTAGTATTGTTATAAGATTCGCAGCACTAGTTGCAGCTCTTGAACCAACAATATTATCATTAATTGTAGATAAATCCTTAAATTGTATATGTGCATTCATGTAGTTTACATTCCATATACTATGCTCTATTTCTAAATAATTTCATACTTTATATTGGGTTATGATTTAAAATGTATTATTACAATTATAAAAATACATATCATAAATTGAAATCCTCTTCATAGTTGATTTGTGAATAATAAACATTATTTCTTTCACTAAAAACATAAATTTAAATATATTATAATGGATTAGAATGAAAATGTGAGTAATCCAAAGCATATCCCCCAAGACTGTCAGACTAGGTTCTAATTAAGTCCCATTGTCATGTACCAGGTTACCCCATGTCTAGCCCAAAACACCTTGTTAGAGTTGTTAGGCCTTAGAAAATTGGATTGAGAACCATTTCCACTTGTAGTACATAGATAAAAAATTATTTTCAAGTAAGGTCCACATAATATATAACAAACCCAAATTCATGGATATTCAAGTATGATTATCCCTAATGTCTATAATAGTCTTTTAATCACTAATATATGGTTTTTATATCATTATTTTTATTTCTACAAAGTTTATTATGTTACCAACTATAATTCTTTGACCCATGATGCCCGAACCTGTTCACTATTTTTTTTAAATGATATGATTTTAGGGAATAAAAGTTGGAATGGTAATAATAGATTATTATTTATGGAAAACGAGATACATAAATGAGTTCATCATTATAATATGAAATGAAATACATCATATATATTCATTCAAATAATTCACTACTCCTTGAATATCCTAGAAACTCTTTCATAATATACTTCTTTGCGTCCTGGGGAAAATAAAACATAAAACTGGTGTGAAATTAGATGCTCAGAAAAGGTAATTAACAAAGTGTAAGTAATCATAAACATAAACACTAGTGATGGTGAGAAAATAAAATCACATTTATTTTAACATATTCTTGAGAAAAATATGGTAGGGAGAAAATATATATAATGTCATAATAACACATAACCATGTATATTGTACTAGTCGAATAATCACATGGACTGTCACATACTACTGTCATACTGATGAAAATATATAAAAATGGATATCTAAAACCGAATATCTATGATTTTTGAAAATAATATATCAAGGATTCGGGACAGAATCTATCATTTTTAGTGATATATTCCAAGAATATATTATGTGGGTAAGGTCTCATCCAAAAAATATCTAGTTTGTCTCAAGAGACCTACCAATGCCTTTAGGGGAAATAGTGGGCCCTTCCCATTACTTAATAAGTCCAATGCATTCCTTAGAAAAATGGGGTTAACACAATCAACATATAATTTCATGGTAAATCAAACATATGAAACATAAATAACTTTCCCCAAACAATAATCACAAACACTAGACATTCGTAGTAAAATGGTGATTGATATCAAGATAGCACATCCAATGTCAAACTAATAAGAAACCCATATCTATATATTATAAATGATATCATAAGATATAAATCATGATTTATTATAATAATCAATAAATAATATTAAAATAGGTAAATATTTTTTTAAATGAGACCATCAAAATTTTTTGAGGAAATAATCCTTAAACATTCTAATGTGTCTCATACCACATTAATAAATTCAAATCACAATCCCATAGAATAACATGATAATAATGATATACTTAATATGATATAACATAGTTCAATACACACACCATATGGAATGAATAATTCGTGAACATGGAATATATATCATAAAAGTCAATGTGAGATGGGAGAATTATTTTTTATTTTGGAAGGCATAGTTATATTATAAAATCAATTATATTTTCCATGAAATCACATTGTAAACATGTATATCCCAAAAAGGAAATGGTAAGGAAATTGAAATTATATTTATGGAATTAATTTTGTCCCACTATATTGAAATCATATTAAAAGTGTTTTTAATGATGTTTTAGAAAAAAAACATTTTAGTGCGGTTTAATGAAAACATTATAGATATTTTAATGTAGAAGGCATCATTTTTTTATAAAACAAAAATTGAACCAAGATTGTTTTTTGTAATAATTTTTTTTAAAATAATAATTATTGTATAAAATATATTATATTGTGAACTTTAAACTGTGTAGAAATTCAAGATGCTCTCTTGAATCAAGCTTGTTTTTCTTGAAGAATTACGAATTAAATATTTTAACACAAATAATCACCATAATTCAATGAAGAAATGATTAAAATATATGATTTATGAAAATAATAATATAATATATAAAACATACACCGATAAAATTAAGTATTACATTCAAGTAATGATATTGATGGAATTACACAACAGAAAAAAATGAATGTTTGGGAGGAATCCCTTACCAATTTCCAATCAATCTAATCATATTACCCAAAATGATTAACAATAAAATACTAAATTAAATATCATGAATATATTGGGATTAAATATATGATACATAAATTTTCAGTATATATAAAACATAAACATGAAATAGTGGTGAATAAGGTATATCTCAAAAAATATAAGTGAGATTAGGAAACCACTACATTATGTACAAATATCTTCTATAACTGGCTTTAATGTCACGTAATATGAACTTATACCAATTAATAATTTTATTATGTACCAATTATACATGTATTTCTCTTATTATAATTTTATTACGGTCATTTAAGGCCTTTTGATAAGTTTTAATATTAAATTATGTCAATTTAGAGTGTTTGTTTCTTAATATTCATGATCGGTTCGCTTGATTATAATTATTGATGTTTATGTAGAACATATGTAATTTTCCTATATTGAATTTTTATATTATTAATGTAAATAACAATGTTTAAATTTATATATATATATGTGTGTGTGTTACATGGTATAAGGATGAATCCTTAGATAAGTCATTTAGTGATAATCATTAAGATCGTTTTGTCAGTTTTTTGATCATAAAGAGCTATTTTTGTTTTATTATTTATTATCATGGAAATATTATGGATTTAGAATCATTATAGAAGAAATAATACATATTTTATAATCAATTTCAACCATAAAAATGGTTCCATGAACATCTTTAACGGATAATAGGAATAATGAATGTTGGTTATCCATGATGTTTGTAAATTGTAATATCCTGTATGTTGATTTCATTTTTAATATAAAAGATAGAGAATAAGAATAATGGTGATGTATCATTTATTAAGATGATATAACTACTATATATATATGACACTAGATTTATCATGATCATATGTATAGAGGAGGTGAGGACATAATAATAAAATATTAATGAACCTAAAAAAGAAAATAAAATGAAATGGAAGTGGATTTTACATCTTGGATACATAACCTTGATTATCCCTTTTAGGGGATTTATTGGGATATTTGGGAAATAATGATATCTCAGTAATGTGGGTAGAGGGTAGGGAATTGAATTTGGGGAGAAAATTTAATTTCTTCACGAATTAGATAAGTGAGGAGAAGATGGAGTCACGATGGTTTTTATAGTGGAGGAGGGGGCTGGATTTTTAATATAGTATTCGTTACATTATTAATTTTCTCAAGAAAAGAAATAGTGTTACGTTATTGTTACCAAATATACTATATGTGAATGTGAGTTTTAAAAATGATATCTTATATCAACCATGATGTGATAAATAATGTATTAATATTAAAATTTATTTATACTCTAAATTTCCTTATTTTACTATTTACCAAAAAATTAATGTATTTTATAACAATCCAAAAACCTCACCCAAACCTTTTTTTGACAATTAGATTCCACAAATGGACAAAATTTTCTAAAAATATTTTTCTATATTTTCTAATGTTAATTTTTATTTATAATACTCAATTACTTGAAAAATAATATTTTTTAATTTAAAACTGATTTAACTACACCATGAAAAATTAACTATTGTCTTATTAAATTATCCTAATATAATAGGATTAAAAATAATGATTTATGATTATATTATATAAAAATGTGTTTTCTTATAAATCATTTTATTAATTATAAATTCTTTGTTAAATATTTATTACTAATAAAATACCAACACATAATTATTAATTTTAAAAATATTATATTTCATTTATAAGGTTCCTAAATTTTATTTCTACATTAACAAGTGGGGATAGAATTTATAAGGTTCATATTACTATTTTAAGGGTGCATTTATATTCCTAAGTGTATCATTAAAATTCATAATAGTATGCTACTATTTATCAAAAAATTAGTTGATCTGATCATACTAAAAATATCATACTAAATGCAACCGTGTATGTTAGTTTTTCAAAATAAAATTAATAGAGGTGGAAAATTTTGTTTCAAGTATAGGTTAAAACTATATTTCATAGATAATTATAAAATGTGTTCTTTTACTGAGACACAGTGGTGTGTACATCACATTTTTATTTAAATTTATTTGTAAATCCATGAGGTGTTACAATGAATATATATTAATTAGAATTATAAAATAATTTATTAACCAAACCTTTAAATTTAATTCTCTTCTAGTTATTACAAAAAATATTTTTTAATTGTAATATTTATATGTTTTTCTATTTAATAAAATTGGCATATGTTTTGTAATAAAATATGTCTCCAGTTATATATTTAGTTAGATATCCTTTTACAACGAATCCATGTTCTGAAAAAATGATTAAATTTTCTTTCTATGATTGTTTGATGTAACATTTATACATAATATGATTTAATTTTTGAAAATAAAGTAAATGGAATATTGAATTCATTTTCTAAAAAAGGAACTTTTAAATTTTTTAAGAATAATTTGAATGGAATTTTCATTTAATGTACTCTCTATGAACATAAAATTCCTATAATTAGGACTAATAATTTAATTCTAGTTTCTATAATAGGTTTAAAAAGACATTTTAAATTAAAATTAATCACAAATATTGGAGTTACCTATAGTATATATATGTGTGTGTGATTTTTTAATTTAAATAGATATTTTCCATATGAATGGTTTAATGATATATTTTTCATTTTTGAATAGACAGAATGGCGTTTTTTATTATTATTTTTGATAATCCACCTTTCAAGGGGTGATGTGGAACCCTTACAATGTAGAGACCAGAAGAATGAAGTACATGAACATTATATTACTTTTTCATAATAGTTAATACATAACAAAAATAGACACACAAGGACCGTAATAGTTTAGTGTCTTTGGAAACATGGAACATAATCTTCTAATTTTGGTGAAAGATCATCAACATCTCCCATAATGATCATCCCCTTTTTATTCATAACTAAAACCTTTTCTTATATCATGGGGAAAAGAAAACATAAAAATGGTGAGCTCAAATGCTCAGTAAGGGTAATCATGCATAAAATAAAACAAATCATATATATTTGAACTTAAAAACATAAACATACTGTTTAAACATCAAAAGCTTGAGTAATGACATAAAACATGGAATTACGTAAGGCATAGATCATAAAGGAACATCAATCATGATAAAATATCAGGGGAATAAAACATGTAATTGTTGAAACCATTAAACACATGATATGATTTCCATAGTAGCCAAGGCATTGCTGCCATGACTATATTAGTGGACAAAGTCCCTTTCTGAATCGCGTTCACTCCTTGTTCTAGTCCTGTAACACTGAACCATATTAACTTACCGTTCCAGCCATGTCTATCTCTTGAGATATAAATCTTTACCCAATGCTTAATAGGGATATATAGGTCCCACCCATCTCATAATGAAATCATTTTTACTTGTGCCATAAAACAATGTTAAAACATTCTTCATAACCCAAAGAATAAAATGGGTTTCATAAACATCAACCAATCATTACATAATCCATATAAAACAAATTGATATTTCATCATAAGAAAAGTGAAATCAAGTAAATCATAGATACATTATAATGAAACATACACATATGAAGTAATGTCATCTTATATGGAAAATGGTTTTGATAAAACACATGAAATGAATTCTTGAGGAAAATATCCATTATTCATCAAAATCATTTTCGTTTCACAAAATTCCATGAAATTTCAAATGAAAAGTATTTTGTTGAAAATAGTCATGAAATATTTTTGTGGAAGCTTCATGAAAATAAGGCTTTATAAAACCGTAAAAATCATTTCATTCCGTATAATTTAAAAAAACACTCTTCTCATACTTTTGCAAGAAAAGTCAAAAAGTACCACGTAAAACAAAGAATCCATAAATACCATGTAGTAAAAGTCAAAAATGGGTAAAAGGACTTTAAACATAATGAAAAAACTTTTAGAAAACATGGACTTGGATGATAACAACAGCCCAGGAAATACTTATGAATAAACATCCTCGGATAAGAACGAGATTGGAAAGGTTATCGCTTACCTTAGATCCGATATTCTTCATATGGATCCGAACCTCCTGTATAATGATTAAAATAATATAATTCAATTATCAAATAATAATATTCATTATTATGATATCATATATGGTTCACTTATGACTTTATATTTCCTGTTCTTTGGTAAATTCCTTGTTAAAGAGCGCTTTGGGTAAAATCGTTTCATATGACGTCCGTGTTTTGACTTGTAATTATTCATATGATTACTTAGATCATGATTACTTATTTCCAGAATATAAAACATGATTTATATATAATATATATTTATAATATACATATATATAATAGATCTATAAATGGAATGAAATACATTGTTCATGGAGACGGTAGGTCGTACATATGCATGAACACTGTTTTCATTTCATTATTGAATTGAATGGAATTAAGTATATGACATACATATATATATATAAATAAATACAGTAGCATTATTATGTCATATATTTCATTATTATTCATTATATATACCTTATAATCATTCTTGAATGGTTAATCATGGAAAATGAATCTCATCACATTCATGGAGATGGTAGTCCATACATACGCACGAGCGATGATATCATTCCCATGATCATGGAATTGTATTGGAGTGTATGTATACTATTTCAGAATCAATATCACTTTACAAATATCATATACAGTCATTATTTACACCATTATACCCATCCAGGTAAGGTGGTGGTGGAAAAAATATTACACCACAGCTTGGAGACAATATTCTGTACGTACGCACGCGCGATGATTTCTTTTTCCGTAGGACGAATAGATGGTGAAATAGGGTTGTTTTATACTTATACTAAAATATCAGTGTATGAGTGATACTTATGTTATTATTTCAGAATGAAACAACAAAATAAGAAGAAGTGGAAGAAGAAATAAAGTTGAAAGAATCAGTAACAGACATTACCTCTTCTTTGAAGCGCCTCTTTGAGACCTCCACTTAGGGTACTAAAATTGGTCTTTGAAGAATACCAGGACCTCTAGTATGTCTCTAGGGTAGTGGATAAAATAATTTGGCAGGGGTTGGCCTATCTTGAAAGCTCAAAGTGGTGTGAGGACGAGAGGGAGGAGGTTCCCTTTTATAAGGGAGGAGAGGGGCACCTTTGGAAAAAGTGAAAATATTATTTTATTATAAAGTAATATTCGGTTATTAATACGTCCAAATTGAATTATTTCAAATATAATGTGGGTATGGGTCGAAATCATCCCATAAAATAGAATTTACACATGTTTAGGTCATTATATTAACCTTATCGTTTAGTTTTAACTCTTAGTTAATTAGATTGATATTTACCATGTCACTTCGTATTTTTATATTATATAGGTAATAAACATACCATATACATCCAAGAGACCCCCAAGGGGTCCATTTATGATACACCTATCATGATATTAGTATCTTGGCCGAACCTTAGATTTTTAGGAATATAATATCAGTTAGTAATATATTTTTTTAAAAAAAACTATTTTATGTCAATTTTGACACTATTTGGTAATTGATTTTTGTGAAAATCATAACAGAATGATTAGTTCAGAAAAAGTGAATTAAATCATTTATAACATTCCATATTAACATATAAAATTATTTAAATTCATAAAAAGTCTCAAATTACATTTATTTGGTTATTTATGACATCAATTATGTCAATATTTCATGAATAAGATAATTACTCTATCCTCATTGTGTCATAAATAAATTAAATTATTTAATGTCTAAAAATTATAAATAAAATACCATTATGTATGGAATATTTTTATCTTTATAATGAATATTTATAGTCGATTTTATCTTTTGTATAACCCTATATTAAAAATGATTTTCTAATTAAAAATTGATTTTAACTATTTTAACCTTTCTTTAAATAAATTAATATTAAATGTCATAATCTAATCCAAGTGGGCCTAAATGGTCTTATTTTATTCCTAAGGTTGTTTTTGGTCGAATTAATTTTATCCAATATAATTAGGAAATGTGTTATGGTAATAATAATATCATTTTTACCCTTAATTATCTTATTTACTTTTAACCGCTGTAAACAAAAGTAAAAAAGTTACTATTCACCAAAAAATATTTTCATCTCGTTGAACCACATTTTAGTGCCTGATATTAACTGTGTCTCTCCGATTTTCGAAATTCCACTCACAGAAGCGGTAAAAATTTTTTTTATGAAAAATTCAGTTTTTTAACTATAACTTAGTGGTTTCACTATTCATCAAAAAATTGAAAGTTTTCAGAAAAATACCAAAAATTAGGCCTAAGTTATATTTGATATTATGAATTCAAAAATGATGTCTATTTTACCAGATTCAAAACATATCAGTTGCATTAATTAATTTAAAAATTATTTCCTGTCGTCCAAACAAATAGCGTGTTTTTAAGAGATAATAACTATCAAAAGAATGACACTTGTTTATTCTGGTTTAAATGTGAAATTAAATCCAATGACCAACATTGTATTAAATGGTAAAAATATAATATAAATACACTTTAAAAACACTCAATTTAATTATTTATCACTATAAATTATTTCGATTAAAAAAGTTGTTTTAAATTAAAATTTAGTAATTTTCACTATTCATTGGAATATGAAAGTTATCCGAAAAGTACCAAAATTTCACCCTAAGCTAATTTCGATATTCCGAATCCAAAAATGAAGTCCATTTTGAAAGATAAAAATTATAATATTTCAAAAATTGGGTATTACTATTCATAACGGCAAGTTCATAATAATATTATAATAATATCTCGTTTAGTGAAACTCGGTATTGTGTACTACACACTCTATCGATGAAGGTCTTTATTATGTGTAATGCGAGCCAAGTCAGGGATACGTGTAGTGAATGCTCTGTTTGGTGTTTCATATAATCAAAAATTATTTTATTTATACATTAAACAAAATCTATACATAATGTTGCGTAGAACAGTTTCTACAAAACAAACTTGAAATTGTGTATAACGCGAGCAAAGAATAGTGTTGCGTATATTGCAAGAAAATACAGTGCTGAGTATATCACAAGCTAATTTTGGTGTAGCGTAAAACACAAGTCATTAAAAAGAATATTTTTCATAAAATATCGAGGTGTTACATATAAGGCCCGATGTATTAGATACAATTACATGACCCGTAGGTATGAAAAGAAATCACCCAGACAAGTCAAATGAAAACTACTCCTCCCTAGCATATTTCATGATATCAATACACCACCTTCACAAGGATTTTCGACTAGCTATAATGTTTAGAGATGCATGAGCTCGGTCCCGATGGCAATGACACACACTCTCATTCTACCAATTACTATTCGTTATACTATGGTGAATTTGAAAGCTATAATCCTCATTTAGTGATTTTTACCTTGTAGTTTGACTGGAACATCTACATATACATGTGGCCCAAGGCCATAGGGTGGACCCATGGCCTTAATGTGGCCCAAAGGCCTTGACAGAAAACTGGCCCAAATGCCTTGGGTGGCCTGAATGACTTGTAGGACACTAGGACTAAATCAGTGTCCCAAAGGCCTAGATGGATTAATAGGTTTGACTAATACAATAAAAAATATTTCATGTTGTAGTACTGCTACAATGACAGAGGTTTGTTTTAACACTCAAATGTTACATTAATTTTGTAGTCAAAACATTCCATTAAAAATTTAACATTATTTTGATCATTGTATAGGTAATTTATGTTATATATCAATATTTTTTTTTACTTTTGAAATAATTAAAATTAAAATAGTTTATCGATTCGATGTATTGTTTTTTTCATTGAATGGTATAAGATTTAATGTGGAATTATTATGATAAAAATTATTTATTAAAATGATATAAATAATGAAAATAAATTTTATTAATTAATTAAATATATCATTTTATATACGATGATTTTATTGGACATGATGTGATTGGAGGGTCTATGAATAACATAGATGCATGATGCATTAATATTTATATGAGGTGAATCATTAATCATTGATTAAATTTTGTTTTACTGATAATTTAAACTGCATCATGAATGGTAATGAATGTATAAATACGATTTTGTTAGAGATCATGTTTTCCCATATTAATCACATCATCTATAATGAATCATTATATTATTAACAATGATACTATTGTGTTTATATTACCAACAAATGAATTTTATTCTCATATTATTGAATAAAAGGAATGATTTTTATTTTATTAACTAGGATATATTAATTATGGTATATATTATTAGTGTAATATAGTTATTGACTAAATGGAATTTATTTTAATATATTTACATTCCCAAATTTAATATGAATTATATAATATGATATTAATATTATTGATGAAATGAAATGTGTGTTTATATATTTAACATTCTATATCAATTGTGATATATTAATTATGTATAATTTATTAATGATATATTCTCCTCTACGTAACTCTTATTGACCATATGAGATCACCTTTATTTTATTTTCCTTCCCCATAATATGAAGAAGGAATAATTGAATGAGTTATGGGATAAGGAACGTTTTACTTTCACTATTTTTTATTTCTTGTTTTCATATATAATCTGAGTTTAATATATGTATCTATATTACAAAGAGTAATAGAATATTTTTCCCATTAGTATGTGATATATTGTATATAACATCAATGCAATCATGTATCTATTTTTTATAGAAATTTGGGATTGGTATCATTATAATTGGCATCAAATGAAATTTTTTAGGAACTTTGTGAAATTTAAGAAGGAAATATCACATTAGAGAACATAAAAGTATAATACACATTAAAAATATGTAATGAAAGATATCATAATTTTTTTTGTTAAGGAAGGAATTATGTTTTTTAATAACAATATAACCTTATATAGATACTAAATGTTGATGGTGTTATAGCCTAGTTTTATTAAGGGGTAATTACCCTAAAAGAGTGAATTTGGATTTGACTTGATCATTGACTACTTTATCCAAATGGGCTTTACCGCGCACCAAGATTGGCACACAAAGGGGATATGATATATTTTATTCAAATTTTTATTAAAAATTATTATGAATGATTTGAATATAGTAATAACATAAATGAAATTAGTTAAAAACTGATTATTTAGAAGAAAAATGTATGGTTTATCCTTAGATTATTAAAGAAATCATTTTTTGGTCTTATGTGATGGGTTTTAATGATAATTATTGATATTTTTAGAGTCATTTTAAATCATTGAAACCCAATGATTTATAATATGTGAAATTATTTTAGGAATAATTACATTATGTTGTTAGCCACAAAATTAATTGAATTTAAATACATTTTGATCCATCTTATCTTTCATGTTTTGGTAAATATAAGAAATTATATAATGATAATGTTATTTGAAGAATATTATCAATGTATTGCAAAATGTAAATCATATATTTTGGGTCAAAACCCATTGCATCTGAAAGGTTGTGGGATTTTAACCCACAACTAAATGAAGATAAATATGCACCACTAACTATTGACCTCTATGATTCACAATTTAACATGACGTTGTTTTTTAGAAAATATGTTGATGGTTAAATATTAATTATATTTTAGGAATTATATTATAGGATGAATTAATTTTTATTTCAATGTATTTAGAGATATATCATGATATTTTTTGTTTGAATGACATATATATAACCATTAGGTTTACCATAAATAATTATTTGGGATGTATAGAATTAATTTTTTCACAAACTATATAAAATGGTACAAGATCACAAATATGGGGAAACAATTTATTATAGATTTTAATGTTGCATTTAAATGGGATATAGGGTAAATTATTTGTGTAATAATCTATTATGAGGAATTTGTGGAAATATAGCTGTAAAATTTATTATTTTTTCATATAATGGATTATACATTATTGGTACGATTGTAGTTATGGTTAATATTTTCAGACAATATAAATATCATATTATAATATTATGTATAATTTAATATTTTAAAATTATATTTTATTGGTTCGTAAATACAAATCATATTACATATTCATTACTTTATGTATGAGGAAGTTTGAAAATTGGTTTATGTACAACCAATGGATGTAATTGTTCGTATGAAATAAAAATATATCATGTTTGTATATTTTACAATGTTCCCAAATTTGTTATTTATAGAATACCTCAAATATTGAAGTAGTTTATTTGAAAAAAAAATTATAAAATTTATTTAATATGTGATGAATTAATCGTCATTTAAATGATAATATATTTTTGGGTTTGTGGTAAATTACTGTTTCTTTGTCAATTAATTTTTTCGAACAATGGTCTCTATAACTCTATAAAAAAATTTATTAATTTTTTGATTTTTAATTTTTAAATTTCCAATTACTTTTATACTAATTGGAATACTAGTAATAGGTTATTAAATATGACCATATTATTTCCATTTCTATAATTTATGAGTATGTTTTTTTATCCCATTTTGGGATGTGGAATTTCTATTAAAAAATTTAAAATTTTAAAAGAATTGATTTATATGTGAATGTTCAAATTGTGAGGTAATGATTTATTTAAGATGGGGAGATTGTTAAACCCATATAATTTAATTTATACAAAATATAAATATTCAATTTGAAATATTTTTGTACATGAAGCCATGATATTTTAAAATTACATTAATTATGATAATTAATATGACACACACCATCAAGATTAAACAACCGATGCAATATATTACAAATATATGAATATTATAAACTAGAATATTTATTGGTGCATATAAATAGAATTAAAATAATATGTATTAATATTTAAATTTCTAAATTTATATAAATTTATTCCTAATAAACTCTCATTTTCTACTAATGACCATTTATTCTTAAAAAATATTATTTTTTTTGAAAATTAATATCTATTACTATTTGTTAGAAAATAACATAATAAAATTTATGAAGATTTTAGAAAATTTATTTAATGAAATGAAATTAATTTTTAATTTTAAATATAATATATTCATAGTTAAATATTTGGATATTTTTCTAAGAAAGTTTTTTTTATTGAATTGTAAAAAACAAAATTTTGAAATACTGTTATTTATATTCATTAAATTTACTACTTTTAATATACCACTATTAAATTTAATTAACATATATTTTAAAAAATAAATAAATATTTATTTATAATATAATTTATTTAATTTGAATAATCTTCATACTCGATTTTCATATAAAAATATTTTATGGATTAATAAATATTTTTACAAATATGTTTTTATATTTGTAATGTTGTACCATTTTAATTAATTATTATATTTCATGGTAAATAATGATTTAAGATAAAATAATATACTATATATCTAAAAGTATGAATTTTAATACATATAACGAGTATCACAATCTATATAGTATTTTTAGATCATTTTATGCTTGAATTATACATTTATTTGAGAACCCATTTTTTGACATGGTATTCTGGTTTAATTTTAAATTACAAATTCTAAATTTAATTTTTTTAATTTTATTAAATTATATAAATAATTATAATTTGATTAAATAATATTATATAATAATTGGTACATTTTTTTATCAATGATTAGTGAAGAAACTAACAATCATTTTCCACAATTAATGTTAAAAAATGGGGTTGGGGGTTACATGTTCTTCTGTTAAAAAACAATTCCCCAACAATAGAATATTTATTTTATAAATTGGATTTAATATTATTAATAGGTATATATAAATTTTCTTATAATGTATATTTTTGTTTAGTCTTATAGTGAACATTTACAAGGATAAACAAATAATTATCTTGGTAAAAAATAACATAGTAAATGTGGGAAATCATAGAGGGATGGAATAAAATTTTTTAAAAAAGTTTTTTATTCTATTGGTCACATTGTGTATTGACCTTAAATTCAATTAAAATATTTATTTTCTAATTTTGGAGGCACATTAATTCTAATTAAAGACCCATTATTGAATACTTTTTGGTATTTACTAAATGGAACTCCTCTTTTTTTATAAAATAGAAATACATCCCATAAATTATTAACACATATAAATCAATTTTTAATAAATAAATCATAACTTAATACCTTAAAAAATTACTTATAATCATTCTAGAGGTTCTATAACTCAAAAAACCCACCCATGATTTTTTCATAGGGGATCAACATGATATTCAAAAAATGTAAGGTAATTTTCTTCACAGCCGTCTTTACATTATTCCTATTTTTCCATATTTAATTTTGTATTACCAATCCCAATATAATATCAAATCTATATAAAATATACCAAGATGTTGTTAGTTTTATATCATAGTTTTTATCCATCTCTTCCAGCATCAAATGCGAAATAAATCTGCTAGTTTTGTGTTAGGAGGACCAACCATCATGAATTCATATAATTTGTTTTACATTACCAAATCACATGAATATTCATAATGAAGGAAATAGTGAGTACAAATAGTTAACAAATATGAATGTATTTCAATTATTAAAAATTTATATATCATGCTCATCCTTGCTCATTCACCCATTAAAGGAATTATATCATCTGCCATGTGTACATATGACCTAATGTTTCAATGATGAAATGTCAGCCAATTTTCTTGTCCAGAATACAATAAAATTGTTTAAAGTTAATTCAAAAAGTAAAAATTATATTTATTTAATTACGAATTTTTTTATGATGCGTGTATATACAACTAACAATAATCCAAACAGTCATGAGAAAACATGAATGAGAAAACAATTCAATTGGAACATGAAATAATGAAAATAATGAAATTTTATGAAAAAAATATCGATATGTTGTTATATAAAAAATTATATGATATTATAATAACTAATATCTTTATTCTATAAATTTAAAGCATGATTAAAACCATTATATATGAGGATAAAACATGTTCAACTTGATAGATACTTGAGGTAAGGTATATTCAGTCATTTCCCCTTATTTAAGACATGTTATACTACTATGCACATAATTTATTAATATTAGATATATACACAACATTTTACATGTAATATAATTAATATTACATACATAATATAATTTTTATTTTTAATTTTAATTATTTATTACAAGGGAGTTTTACATGAAAATAAAAAAGTGGTAATGAATTTCATAACTCAATTTATATTCTATAGGTGAAATTATTTATCCATTTTATTTGATATTTATAGATTTTGTGACTAATTATGGATGATTATATTTATTTATATAAAAATCATTTATATTAATTTATATTTTATTCACATAACATATTAATTGATTATTTCTTTTTTCAGCATTATGAATAATATAAGGTGTTCTAATCTAAAATTGTCTTTTTTGGTACATATATCTTGTTATCAACCAATATTATTTTATGAGGTACATCTTGAACCAATTTTATATGTTATAAAATAAATAAATATATTGTAATAGTATATAATGTTTAATGTAATTTTATTCATTTCATGGGGGTATTAATTCCTATGTTAACAATGTTGTAAGAGATATGTGTTTGAATCTAATTCTAATATGGATTGTTTATGATTGATTTCACATAGAAAGAAGATATTTGAAAAATTTAAAGTAACAGAATTTTAATTTATTATACTATGTTTATTAATGAATTTTTTAAGTAATAGTACCATTTGAATCCTTAATCATCCTAATTCATTTGAAATTTCATTTCAATAATGATTGATCAAATTTCTCTTTTTAATGGAAATTACTTTTATTTAAAATACATGTTTTCCATGAATGTTTAAAATAATTTTTTTATATTATTATTTACTTTTATTTTGAGCCATTATTTTGGAAAAAATTATTTTAAAATAAATCATCCATTAGTTCAAAAAATAGTTTATTTTGAATTTTCATGCAAAAAATGGAAGGGAATTTTATTTTAGCATACCCGACATGACCAAAAAAAACTCACCATTATGAACACTCATTTATTTGATGTTTTATTTAGATATTTAAAATATGTTTTTAATAATATATTTTCCTAATATTTAGGGTACTTATAATTTTTTCAGTGTTATATTCAATGATAATATGATATTTTCCTCAAATTTGTTTTTATAGAATTTTTTTTCTATTATTCAATGAAAACGCACATTCTTTTACTTATACGTCACAAAGAAATTTGATATTGATACCTCAATTATTATTTTATTACAAGGTTTAGTGACATATTTATCATGTAATTTAATGAAAACAATTTTAATTAATAATAATCTCGTCATTAACGTTCACTTGAAAAAATGTCTTCCTTATGATCATTGTACATTTAAATCCTCTTAAATGTTCAATTTTAGAATGTAATATAAATGAATAATGTTATAAACCACATATAATTTAAAATTATTCTGTTTTACTTTGAACGTTATATTTTATAGTTTGTAAATATTAATATTCGATAATATTTATTAAATATAAATATTTATTGATACAGAATATTATTCTTGAAATAATCTTTTCATTGAATATATGTGGAATTTAATTGACATAAATTAATGGGTGGGGCTCTAAATTTTTTATCCCCTTGATGCATCATTAGTCTGATGAATAAAATTTATAATATATAATTATATGGGTATTTACATATTATTTTAAACTAGCTTGTGAAATGTGCTGACCATAAAGATACCATGAGTTCTGGGATCATGGATTCCTATATGAAAACATTCCTTCAGCAATAATTCATTTATGAGTGTCTATTTAGTTATTTCATTGATAATATCCTTGAAAAAATTTAATGAAAATTATATTTATTTATTGGAATATATGTTATGTTATTTATTTTTCCATATTTATAATTCCTTATCAAATCATGATATTCATGATAATTATTAAAATGAATTCTTATTTAGATATTTAATTATAATTATTTATTATTCTTCATCCAATTATTTTTATTATGTTATGAATTTAATGGAATACGTGCTAAGATTTTTAAATGTAAATATTTATTATGACTTATTTATTATTCATTATGTATCCATGTTATATTAAAAATTATGTAAATCAAAATGGGAAAGTAATCCCACCCATAGTTTGTTTCCTTATCTTGTGAGGTTAACAATGAATCATTAAAGGAGTTTGAGTATATAGACATTTTGTTTTATATATGTTTTGTTATGTATACTGAAATTTAATGGTAAATTCAATTATCTATCTAGTTTTTTAATACCTCAAATCTATTCTATCATTTGAGATTCAATAGACTGTTTAAAATACTAATTTAATAATGTAACCAACAAAAATATTCTACTGGGTTCAAGAAATTTATATCATGTCACAACACTCCATCTCCAAGATGAGGGTAGGGATAAAAAAGTTCCATGTCCTTCCTTACTTGTGTTAAAGGAGAGATAATGACCATTGAGTCCCGACTTCAGTATGCCTTGAAGTGCAGACTATAACCAATGGTAATGAATCTATCATAAATGAATGAAAATATACATTTTTGTGTAACAATATTGGGAGATAAGATGGTAAATACCAGCAATACCAAAGAATAAATAAAAATTTAATTCAAAAAAATACACTCCCACATACATGTTAAAAGGTAAAACTAATACAAGTATGGAAAAACTCTGAAAATATTGTACAAAAAAGAAAAGAAACTAAGCATAAATTAAAACAATCCTGCCACCTAAGCTATTGAAGTCCAGTATGGTCCTTAATGCCCTCCTTGTGACCTGAAAAAAATGTAACATATATAGGGTCAGCATACTTGTATACATAGTAGGGAAACTACTGATACTCTTACACAAGTGAGGGAACATATTAATTCCCATGGGAGAAAAAAAATAACCTGAAGAACCAAAAATGGAATACTACCCATTCCAATATCACCAAGACACACACTCCCATATAATGAATATAATGTAATGTAATAACATAATCACGTCAATATTTTGGTACCCTAAACACCACATTCCCACTGGTTACCTTCTTATTCCCAATGATATGACGTCTTGATGCTTCCACCCTTCCCACACTCAGTCCCACTACCACAAACTTCCCACACACACCAGGGACTCAAACAACACATAACCATGATAACATACACCTAGGTCACAATAACCACCACCGGCCCCGATGACACCTGGGATAGAATAACTACATCCATGACCAAAGACAAATGGGCCTCATCCATACGATACATGGGAAAAAATACCTGTCCTAAAAACATCTGATCCCATCTTTAAAAACTAACCATTTCCCAAAGGAATATGGACCATGTTAAATTTCTAACCCTTACATCCTTCCCAGAAATCCCAAGCAGTAAGATCATGAGGAGGGTGCAAGGAATAAAATTAGTAACCACCTAGTAATCCTCCCACCGGGAGTTTGGGAAAGGCACCCTCCCCAATGAAATGTAGGTTTTCAACACATAGTGATAAAAAAGTGGGGTTTCAAATATATGATACAAAGAAACTAATATATATATATTGGTAAACCATCACATAGACCCAACATTCAGGTTTTACATGAATAGACAACAAGCCCACACTAGCAGTGCTTTTCTGCTACTCGTACATGCATTTCAATAAAACTACCACTTACAAGCACAAAACCAACCCCTAATATATTCGCTTTCCATTTATTTATCTAATTGGATTCATTTTAAATTAATATATCCTTATTTAAAAACCAAAACCCATATCTAAAATAGCAATGATCATAACCAAATGACATTCCCACTGCACAACATCAGAAAACAACAAAACAAAACTAGACATGTAGTCCCACTGTATATCCCCAATCAACTACTATCAACTGTCATTCATCATAATATTACTGACCATTCCTTATCTCAAAACCCATCCCTAAAACCCTGCTACCCACAAAAATCAAAATGCAGTCCCTTTGAATAACGAGTCCAAAACCACACCGCAGTCCCACTAGAATTCATTGCTCTGCAACCAAAACTCAACATAATAACTGTTTAGCTACCCACAAGTTCATCTATTAAAAAATTAATCAATCAATTAGACAGAGACACCAACATTACCCTATACCTCCCCACATACCAAACCCAGAGACCCCAGACCCGAAAATAAAACACATAACTACAAAAATAAAATAAAACTTATTCAAATTTAAATTGGCATGGGTCCTTTAATTTCAATTTTAAAATAACTACGGTGGTCACAGAAAATGTCTGATCTTTGGGAATCTCTTTATTTAACCGAGAATATGTGATTAAATAGTTTTCATGTTTCATCTACACATAGAAAAATCATAAGGAAACAGATCGCCACTAGTGCACACGAAATGTCCACTAAGGACTCTGATTTTTAGAAGACTTATAACCATAATAGTCATAAAATAACCAAAGATAACAAAATAAAATACTATATCATCATCAAGCCACACCCTACAAATTACTTTTTATGAAAATAATATTTTGATCAAATTAAATCCTTGTTTAATTTTTGTTTCATGAATAATATCCCTCCATCCTCATAAGGAACCATTAATATACCGACCATTAATGATGAACAATTAAAGAAAAACCAAATAAATCTCGACCTAGATGATTGAAGATCGATGTTCCTTCATTCCCCAAGAACATTTGATAATATAACATGATGGAAAAGAAAACTATAATACAGAACAAGAAGGTGTCCATCAAGGCACATCACTCATCTCAGGAGGATGTATCAAGGTGAACCAATAGAAATTAAATGGAAGAAGAAATAGAGGATATCCAATTAAGAAGAAGCAATATACTAAAATTAGAGAGACCATTTTGAAGTACATAAAACTCAGATCCTAGATTGAGCATGTGACATAGGAGTTTCACATGTTGGAATTAATTGATATTTAATAATTTCACTTGTATATGTGGGAGATAGACCATTAGATGCATAAGAGTTGATAGATTAATTCTAAATAATGAAAATCCCGTAATATGGGGAAAATGGAAAACATGTAAAACTAGGCAAGGAGGTGTGACACCATTTGGTGAGACACCAGAACTATTAAACTGTAAATGGTGTGCCAATGACGGTGTGAATATGATGGGGCCACCCTAACAGGTTCCACCATAATGGTCTCACCGTAATGGTGCCACTATTTTAGTGGAACCATTATGTGGAACTGATTTTTTTATAACTCCATAAGCATTCCACATTGATCCCTACGAACACTACGACCACTATATTTTTCACAATGTAAAGGCCTATAAAAATTTGGGTCATTACACCAGATACCAATCAAACTATTCACAACCCTATGAATTTAAATCTATCTTAGAAGAAAAGCGGTCTGAAAACCCATCTCATAAGATACATATTAAGAGTAAACTACCTTGTGTTGATGAATGGAAGGGAACCCTCAAAATCTAGGAACACCTCTCTCATCAATCTTTTGAAAAATAGTAGAAACAATAAATAACCAAAAAAATCACCAAAAATTCATACCATCCAGACACATGGATTAGGAAGACCCTTCTTCCATGTAAAGATATTATCTATTTTGGGGTGTACTGACACACCCAGACGAGTTTAATTGCATCAACATTAATTTTTAATTATATGGAATCATGTAATCCCTTATCCATAGTTTTTACAATTCACACCGAACAATGAACCGAGATGCAACTTATCATACAACAAGAAAAGTTAAATATTACTTCATAATAAAGTCATAAAGAAGACACTACATCAAATTTTAGAATAAATTTAGGTAATGGGAACGAATATATGCCTCTCATTCCATGGTACTCTTTTCTAGGGCATAATTCCCCCATAAGACATGAACTAAGGGAATGGTTCATCCATAAAGAACATAATAATTATGATCATCGATTCTCACTAGTTAATCTATGAATGGAATATTTTCCTCGATATGAATCTCTCCCAGGTATAGGACATGGGAGTCATCATGTAGATACTAACAGAGTTGAGAGATTTGAATTTCATTATGGTTCATCTCTAATTGTTGTGGTAACATCTTCAGATATAACACCTCACTGAATTGACCCAACACCTCAAATGGTCCAATGAACCTAGGAGAAAGAATACACCCCTACCAATCATCATCTATACACACTGATGGAGGCCTTCATGAACACATGGTCTCCAAAAATGAACCTCATGTGTCATCTTCAAGAATAGGAAAATGACAGATATGTGTCTTGTGATACCTTCCTCTTTTCACATAGAAGCTAATCCTTCTCCGTCGTGATCTGCACTACCACTAGGGAAAGAAAAATTACCAACCATAATTTTATACATCACATGGGTGAACAAAATCATCTTCAATACAAGGCATCTAATATTTCCATGACAATGGTAGATTGATAGATATTATTGTTAGAAAAATACACTAGGGGAAAGTGTCGGACCCATGATCTTTCGAAGTTTACAACACACAGTTCCATCTTATCCTCCAACATCTAGACTATCCTCTCTCTCTGTAGCATTGTTTGGGGGTGGAAATCCGTTCTAAGGCAAAAACGTGTGCCAATAATATTTTTTAATCCCGTATAGACTCATGATGTAATTAATGTATCCCAATTCGAAATGATGGATCTTGGAAATCCATGTAGCCATAACACTTGTTTATTGTTTCTCTATGCTAATGCATCCACTGTTCTCATCTCCATAAACGTTAATATGTGAGATGATTTCATCAATCAGTCCCCAACTATGAAGATAGTATCACAACCTCCCTTATACATGGGTATTCCACATAAAAAATCTATATAGGCGTCATACCACTACCAGTCATGAATGTATGTGGGCTGCAACAGACATCCAAGAACATGGTGTTCATCCTTAACCTACTGACAGAAGAGGCACATAACCACAAATATTTTCACTACACACATCACTCTCAGCTACCAAAACAGATCTCTTAAGACTTGATACATATTCATTACACTATGATGTACCACCATGTGTGAGTTATGGAACTCTATGAGAAATCCCTCATGAATTTATACTAGTACAAATAAATTACCATAGAATAACATCTAATTCATACTATCAACCCACCATCCAATAGGAGTATCACCCTACCTAATGTGATCATGCATCACTTAAGCCTCTATGTATCCCCATTGATAAAACTCTACATATCATACCATGGAATATTGAACTATCATATGAACGAGACAGCCTCGATTGCCTTACACTATTATGTCTAGATATATATCATCAAACTCCCCCATTTCCATCTAATAATCTACAGACTCCCGAAGTACATACTTCCTTAACATCCTGCACAATTCATTAGAAACAATATTCCCCTTTCCCGAGTTGTAGGAGATTTAGAAGTCATAGCCCTGAATAAAATCCATCCACCTCTGCTGCTACATGTTCAGGTCTTGTTGCGATAAGACATCCCTCATGCTCTAGTGATCTATGAAGGCCAAAAATTGTTCCCCAATGACGTAATCCCTCCACAACATCAGTACAAACACCACAACTACAGATTCCAAGTCATGGGTGTAATAGATATATTCATGAGGAAATAACGGTCTATACCCATAAGAGAACACTACTCACTACTACATCAACACTAATCCTATGACTAGACTAGAATCCCCGCATTACACATCAAATTTCACCCCTTCTTATGGAAAGAATAACACATGGGTACTGAATATCTTCAATTTCATATAACTGAATGATGCTTGGAACTGGTCACTCCATAAAAACTCGTCATTTCTAGACAAATCCATCAATAGAACCACGACTTGAGAGAAGCTAGCTATGAAAATCTAGTAATATCCTTCCAGAACCATGAAACTGCAATCCTCCAACACATTCTTGGATGATTCTCAAGAAACAACTACATTGTCCTTTGACAGGTCCCCAGCTATTCCCTAGTGGGACCCCAAGTTCTCATGTATGTGCTCTTCTCCTGTCATGAACATGCCCTTGGACAACATATAATATATATAGATGTGTGAGATGACCTCCAATACTTTCCCCATATCTTTAGTTTGATCCACCTCATACCATGAGTATACCAGGATGTCGTCGATGAACATGAAAATGAACCGGTCCAAATACTCACAGAAAAAGGAGTTCATGAGCCACTATGAACACATATGGTTCATTTTTAAAGCCAAATGATAGGACCATGAATTCAAAGTGGCGATGCCCACACCTAAAATCTGTCTTTAGTATGTCACCCACCTTTACACTCGATTGGAGATATCCATACCATAGTTCAATAATAGAGAACCAACCTACTCCATTCAACTGGTCTGAAAAGGTTGTTGATCCTCGGGAGGGGGTAAGTGTTCTTAAACATCAATTGATTTAGTCATCGACACTCTATACATAGAATAACACCACTATCATCTTTCTATTTGAAAACTATTAGATCACCCCAGAGTGACACACTTGGTTGGATTAAACCCCTATTCATAGGGTATTCAACATGAATATACAACTCCATTAAATTTGAAGGTGCCATCATACAGGGAGCCATCAAAATCAGATGATAACCCAGTTGTAGTTTTATCCCGATCTCAACATCATGTAGAGAAGGTAGAGTCACAACCTCTTCGGGGAAGACATCCATGAACTCGCTAGGAATCCCTGAAAACATCCAACATCTTGGAGTATAATAATATTTCTAAAAAAATGTATAACAATAAAATAAGGGGGTCAAAACATTAGATTCCCTCCTAGAAACACTACTCTCTAAGGAAAGCTACACATTGGACACCGATATTAGAGAACATGACCCGTATCTTGATGCAGTAGATTATATCATGCATGGAATACAGCTATTCAATTCCTAGGATGACATCATATGGCTGCGTTTGTAGTAGAATAAGATTCCCACTAGACAAATGAAGCCCCAATATCAGTCTACCTCCTAGAAAAACATCAATGTGGAAGATCATACCTCCAAGAATTTTTGGTCATACTTCAAATTCTACCTCTAGAGAATGTAACTACGCACAACCAACTCCTATCCCCCTTGTATATCAGATTCATCCCCATCCATTTCCCAATTGGGGTCCCTCAGGTGCGCCCTATTGTCAGCTACTACATCACTATCTTTTTATGGTGGAGTTTCATCTCTCTTCCCCTGCTACTGGAAGGGCCTTGTTTGAAACAATTGCAAATATGACGAGTGATAAAAATGCACATACCCACCGCGTTGGAATCATATAGGGAACTAAATCTATATATTTTCAAAATTCCTATACTAAAACATCTCATTCTTATGTATTTGGTGAAAGGATGATGACCGAGAGATCAAAATAATAAATGCCGAGTCCTACTCTATGATGGAAGAAACGTGGATGTACATTATGTTGTAGACTTTCTACTAATGACATTTACCATTGAAGAACTCTTATGGGACCCCAATCATATAATACCTCCCAGTGTGTGAAACCTCTCCACAACATTATCCGTTTTATGAACATTAGGAATGTTCACATAGTGATATGACAAATATTATTCCGAAGAAAATTTCCGAGTGCCTCCTCCAAGTGTCTTTCTTAGGACTCATCAAATGAGATGAGATCCACAAAAAATGGAGTTCCTTCAACTTGATCCCAATAACCATACTAACATAATCCTTTTCTGGAGGGAGAGAAACTGCTCCCTCTACTAGGCCTTCATCATGGAAGAAAGGAATTCCCCTAGGAATACGTCTCTAATTTAGACTATGAAACCTCAGTTTCCTTATTTTCCCTGTGGTAAGGTGTCCACCACCAAAAAGATTCTACTAACTTCTTGATCACTCTTAGTGGAACCTCTAAATCTGTTGGATCCTGGATAAAGATGAAAGTCATCACCAGATCCTCAAGCCAGCTCTCTGTCTCCTTGCCAGAGACGTTGCATTCATACTTTTTTATAGTATACAGTTAGATGGAATGAAATGTCTTCTAACACTGGTCATCTTCCTCATCTCGATCATCCCTCCACTTTTTAAATAGATCAACCTATTAGGCCTCAACTACTCACACTACTCATGGAAAATGCTTATGTGCCATAGTCGAAAAGGGAAACATTGAATCCCTAGGAATGAGTAGTATAGAAAATTACATTTAATAAAAAAAATTCATGATCTGTTTATTTATTATAATTCCCAAATCACCTAATAAACACAATATGACAAGTCATTATGATTCATGAACATTTCTTAGGGTATCCTCACATTGTTTTTAGTAAGTTTATAGTTCTTACATTGGATCAGGTGGGGCCATAAAATCCATTTCCTAGCCAATCTTCTATAGCTTATTTCGTGAACCTAGATTGCCTAACACTATTCCCCTACCATCCCCAGAAATCCTCTATGTGCCTGACCCTGATCTCCATCTTATATATCAACCATCATCCTCTAATACCATTTTCTATCCACCTGCATTCTCCAACTTTATGGAGGGGGAGAAAATGTACCATTCCCTTCCATCCTCAAGGTGAAGCAAAGATAATGACCCCTGACTCCTGCATTTAGTTGGCCCCAATGTGGTGAATATTCCAAAGAGAATATAACATCACATAAATGGGAGCAATTAACCTAATTTGTAGAAAAATTTTAGGAGATAAGATGGTAAATCCTACCCACACCAATGACAAATGATAAATGTAAATCTAATAATCCATTCCCATAGGAATTTTCCAATCTAAAACCGATACAAGCAAGTAAAAAATACCAAAACAATGAACCAAATGAAAATAAACTAAGAAACAATGGAAATTATGTTGTAGCCTTAGATAGTTAAGTCTAGTGCAGTCATCAACGTCCACCTCAAGACCTGAAAAGTGTTTTACATAGGTAGGGTCATCATGAAAGTGTACTCAGAAGGTAATCTAAAGATACTCGTCCATAATTGAGGGAACATACTAATGCCCCTATGAAAAAATTGAAGAACCACAACAACCTACCAAGTAATACTAACCATCCAATCCACACCATGGAACACTCACCCATGTATCGCATGTAATGAAATGTTATTTTATAATAACATCGATATTTGGGTTCCCCACACACCGCATTCAAACTGGTTAACTACTCATTCAGTGCAATCTAACATCTAGATGCTGACACTCTTCCCACACACAGTCCCACAGCTACAACCTGGCCACAGACACCTAGGCTAGAAACTACACACAACAACACCCATATACACCAGGTCTGAGACAACCACCGCCACACCTGAAGACATATTGTCTAGAACAACCACATACATTTTCAAGGACACTTGTGCCTCATCCATTCGATACTTGGGAAAACCTACCTTGAATAAAAATACCTGAGAACATAATACAAAACAATTATTTTCCAACAGGATATTTGAATTTTGTATGCCTCATTCCATTACAATCTGCCTGGATAACCATAACCGGAATGATCTGAAAGGGGGTGTGAAGAATATAATCGTTAACCAGCCATCCATCCTATCACTGTGATATTGGGAAAGACACCCTCCCAAATGAAATAGATGTGTTCGAAACATATTTCTCAACATGGATGGAGTGAATATACAAAAAACAAGGAACAAATATATATATATATATATATATGAACTCATCATCAACTTACAAGTTTCACACAAACATAAATCAAGCCTACAGTAGCACCGCTTTAACTAATACTCCTACATGGACAACCATACATCATCCCTTGCCAAGATTAAACCAATCACCATTTTTGTAAAATTTACATTTATTTATTAAATGGGATTCAATTTAAATTAATCTATAACTACTAGGAAACTAACAACTATATCCAGAAAAAGCAACAAACAAAACCAAAATGGAGTCCCACTGTACAACAGTAAAAAATAACATCACAATACAAGACTTGAAGTCCCTCGGCATACCCCCCATTCAACTACTATCAACTATGATTCGTGAAAATAATACCGACCATTCATTTTCTTAAAACCTAACCATAAAAACGAATTACCCAATAAAAAACCCAATACATTATCACTGCACAATAAGTCCACAACCAAATGACATTTCCACTCATTAACGTGGAACTATGACCACAACCAAACATAAAGGCAATTCAGCTGCCTACAGGTTCATCCATTTCACAATAAATAAATATCTCGGGCTGAGAAAGCCACACTCCCATGTACCTCCCCACATACCAAACCCATTTAACGTAGACCAGAACACATAACACAAAACCACATCCATCAAACCAAACATATTAAAATGTATACCAACAAATGGGTCATAAATTTCCATATAAATATAACCTGGTTTTTCACAGAACATGTTTGATTATGGGGAAACTATTTGTTTATCTATGTGTACATGAATAAACATTTTCCAGGTTTCATCAATTCATCAAAATATTACAAAGAAACATATCATCGCCACTTACCTAGAAATGTATACCAACAAAAATGATTTTCTGAAGGTGTACAACCACAAAAATCATCAAATAATCAATGATAACAAATTAAAATAGGGGATCAACATCAAACATGAACATTACAATTAATATATTTACTTGAGTTATCATTTTATAATATTAAACCACAGTTTAATTCTTGTTTTATGAAGAGTATCTAGCTACCCTAACTAGGAACCATTAATATACCCACCCCGCATAATGCACCATAAAAGAAAATAAAATGAAAATCTTTATATGGATGATCCAAGATCTATGTTCCTTCATTCCTAAAGAACATGGGAAGGAACAAATTGTAGGAATGAAAACTCCAATGCTATGTGGGACGGGCTCTAGAAAGGTAATACAAATTTTCTTGTGAGGAAGTCACCAGACACACCAAGGGAAATAAAAAGGCCGAAGGAAGATAGAATATCAGATTATGAAGAGGAAATATCATAAAATCAGGGGGACCATTTGAATGTACATAAATGTGATATCATGGGTTTACCACATGGATTTATGGGTTCAAATGTTTGGATTAATTGAGATTTAATAATTTCCCTCTAAAATGGTGGAGATAGACTAGGGGATGACTGTGAGATGTTAAATTTACTATAAATGGATAAATACATGTAATATGTCAAAAAGTTAAAAACTCAAAAAACTAAGCAAGGTGGTGTGGCACCATTTTGTGAGACAGCATAACGGTGCCACCGTAAATGATGCAACAGTGACAGTGCCTCCATAACTAGTGGACCAATAATAGTGTGGATGTAACCGTGAACCCATTTAGGTGAAATTGTAATGGTGTCACCAATTTGGTGGAACCATTTGGTTCACCCAAGTTTTTTTAGAACTCCATGAGCATGCCACATTGGTCCCTATGAACACTACGACCACTGGTTTTTTCATAAATGAATTCCCCAAGGAAATCATGGTCATTAAATAGTAACCCCTTAAAAATGTAATAATTGACTAATACATTAATAACCATCAATAAATATGAATTTAATTAAAATATATCAAAATTTTATTATATTCTCCAAATAGATGTTAATACATTCATATTTCCAAATATGTCTTAATGGAGTTGAAATAGATACGAAATCCATTACCACATATCTGACCAAACATGTGTGTTCATCATTATCCTGAATAATAAACTGATATTAATTACATAATTTACCCATAACATAATTCATTATTTTTGTTCCTTTAATTTTGTTTTTATAATGTTATACATAATTAATTAATCAATTATGATCAAATCATATGTTTTGATGATATTTAGTTAATGTTATAAATGAATCTGGTAAATTAAATATGAATTAATAGTCATTGTTATATAAAAAATAAAATAATAACCATTATATAATTATAATTATTTTAAATAATGTATAATTCTAAAACCAACTATGAAATATGGTTATGAAAAATGAACTATGTTACAACCATATAGACGGTTTGTCATACGTACTCATGAGGAAAATTTACATTTTTCAAAGACCACGAATCAAACATGTGAAGTATTATATTATCATTTATTAATTATAATTATATCATAAATACTATACTATTTTGATTAGAAAATATTATATATATCATCTATGTGATGTGATTTTGGAAACAGAATAGCATTGCTTCGTAGAGGTGGTAGTCCACACATACACATGAACATCTATATCATTTGTCAATGGATGTAAATGAAAGAAAGTAGAGGATAAATTATCTTTTAATAATATAATTTTTATTATTATTATAATATATAATCATTTAGAACATTCTTATAATAATAAGTGAGAAGAGGCCCTGGAAAAATTATTATATCAGTTTATGAGGAGAAAGTCATATGTAGGGAAAAAACCAAATATTTCTTCCCATTTGATAAAAGAGAATATTAATATAGGATATTAAATTACAATAAAAAATCATTAAAAATACGTTAGTGTTATTATTAACTTTAAATGTTTAAATAATATTTGATGAATTTATAAGAAGAAATAATCTCAAAAAATTCGGTTACAAAGAAACACTTTTATTTAGATATCTATCATTTCATTACACATTAATCCATCATTAATTAAAATTATTAAAAATAATAATTCCCCTAAATTATGTTAAGTCATTATAAGAATTAATTAGGGTAGGTCTTAGAAAATATAAACTAGGTTTTATGCGTCAATAATACTGGAGAGGACACTCCCTTTAATAAGTGAGCGAGGAGGGACTCTTAATATTTCAAAAAACAATTAAATAAAAATAAATTAATTTTGACAAAAAATGGAGGGGAAATATATATCACTAATATAGGATGGTTATTGGAATATGTAATTCTATCCACTAACATTTTCACAAGTTTATTTAAGGGTTTTACCAAAAGCTAATTATTTTTACCCACATTAACCGCTTATGACAATTACTAGGATTTCAATACTCTTAACCTTCTTGGGTGAATATTTTTAATATAAAATTTTACATTCATAATAAATATACCAATGTTGATATTTTTAAAAATGAAAAAATTTATTCAACTATAAATGGGTTTTCAATGATTTAAATCATTTAATAAATTAATAATCTTTTTAAAATAAACGTAATATTATTTTTGAAACAATTAATTTTTAGGGAATTTAAAATAATATGTATACAATGGAAATTGAATAAAATACATTAACAAATAAAAAAACATAATTTAATTTATATTTCATGTGAAAAATAATTCATTCATATTTTATTACTTTTAATATTTTTATAATAATTTATTTATTTTCTTTATCACTTGAATAATTATTCTGTCAGCTTTGTGTAAGTATTTTCGGTAATTGTATTATATCTATAAGTTAAGAATAAATTTAATTTATTAGAAAATAAAATTTCATTCAAATTATATTTTATAATGAAATATTTATTTTATTTATCTATGTCACAAAATATTATAGTTATTAAAAGCGTGAAATATATTTTTTTAATAAATATGATACATAGATGTTATAATAGAAAATAAAATTAAATATGTCCTTAAGATTATATTTAAATTAAATAAATAAAGAAAATTGAATAAATAAGGTAAAAATTTTTTACAATGGAATGGGTTAAGGACATTTGTTAGATATTTGAATATTATATTAAATCATGACTTCCTAATTTATAATTACTATTTTGATAATAAATTATATGATTAATACTTGTAATTACTAAACATTAAAGAGAATAATATACCATATAAGGATATAATAATTGAAAATATGTAATAAATTTTTCAGCATTCAAATTATCTATATTGAAAATTTTAATCTAAAATTAAAATCACAATGATAAGAAAAAAGCGATTTTTAGGAAAATACATTTTTTAAGGATAACAAGATTTTACATTATCTCTAAAAATAGAAATAATGATTATATGAATTTAGCTACATATATATATATAATCTATACATTTAATTTGAAATAATTCATATTTAGACATTATTATAAACGATTACAATGGAAAATTCATAATGTAATTAAAAATAATTTTATGAAAAAATGAATGATTATACAAAAAATAGATTAATACTAAAAAATTAATCATTCGAATCAATTTATCTGTATTTTTAAAATTCAAATGGATAATATGAATCTTTATTATGAAATAAAATTTATAATTGTATATTAAATTTGTGACAACCGGGTCCCGGTGACAGCATAGACACCCCGCCATAACATGACCGTCGGGTCCTGGCCTACCATGTACCCTCGGTTGCCCCGCAAACACGTGGGGCCCACCCCAGGGTCCACCCACATGCCCGAAAGGTTCATCTGACTAATGATAGTCCCCACCGGCCGACACATGTCCTTTCTAGTGTGCTTTGTTCTCACTCACACACACCCTGGGAGACTTCTCAGAAGGTCACCCATCCTGATCACTACTTCAGGCCAAGCACACTTAACTGTAGAGTTCTAATCAGACAGGCTCCCGAAAAGGAAGGTGCACCTTGTTGACATGAGTCATATCATTTATTCATTTAACCCTTTATCATTCGGGGATGTTACAATCACCCCCCCCCCCTTTAGAGAACAACGTCCTCGTTGTGGGCCCTACATCTCAACCCAGGTAGTGCACCACACTTAAGGCTGGGTTCTTCCTTTGATACCAAATGTGACAACCGGGTCCCGGTGACAGCACAGACACCCTGCCTTAACATGGTCGTCGCAGACACGTGGGGCCTACCCCAGGGTCCACCCACATGCCCGAACGGGTCATCTGACTAATGATAGTCCCTACAGTCTAACACATGTTCATTCTAGTGTGCTTTGTTTTCACTCACACACACCCTGGAAGACTTCCCAGAAGGTCACCCATCCTGATCACTACTTCAGGCTAAGCACGCTTAACTGTAGAGTTCTAATCAGACAATCTCCTGAAAAAGAAGGTTCTCCTTGTTGACATGAGTCATATCATTTATTCATTTAACCCTTTATCATTTGGGGATATTACAAAATTTCATAATTTAACGAAAATATTAGATATTTTTTAAAATAAATTAATATTTTTTAAAAAAAATTAATATTTTTCACTATTCACTAAAAGAATAATAATTTTTCAAACACCAAATAATTTTATAGTAAGATAATTTATATGGGTAAATTCCAAAATCATATGATGATAATTAAATAATATTAATAAAATTGGTATATATTAATTATATTGTCACCACACAATGTATAATAATTTTTTTAAGAAAACATATTTTTAATGGAAAAATGATTTACTAAAAATTGATTATTATTTATATTTAAAAGTTTTATATATTTGGATTATACAAAAATAGAATATATATTTCTGTTATTATGGAAAATATTATTCATACCACCAATTTTAATAGCTATGTTATAATGGTCACATTTAAATAATATTATTATTATAGTATATAGCGGTTCGTTAAAAATTACTATTTCATGTAATATATTATGTCTAGAAAATAATATTAATTTCTAGGGAAATATTTTGTTTAATAATAGGCTGTTGAAATATTCCCCCTTAAAAAAATTCCAAAATAATTGTATAGGATCATGAAAATGAATTGATTTAAATTTGAAAATAACTAATTTGAAATAATAAACATAAAGGAAATTAGTAAAACATTCTATTAAAATGTGGGATGTAGATGTATGATGGTGTTGTAGAATAATAGTAAACATAATTTAAAAATAGTAATAAAATAGTTGGAAGTCAAATATAGAAATCAAGGGGACAAATAACATCTAAGGAATAATTAAGAATGATTGATAACTTAGCCAAGTGAATATTACTAACCACAAAACCATAAATTTGTGAGGTGTAAAAAAGACCATCGACTCAATAAAAAAAGATAGTACAATGTAATTATTTTTTAAAAAACATCTTTATATATTTGAGTAATTCATTTTCAATATATAGCATGAACATAATTATATATTCAAGTATGTCAAGAAAAATATATTCCTTTAATAAATTTCAATGTCAAGCCCATATTTTTTTATAAAAATGAGTTTAAAAGATGGTTCTTTTTATTCAATCACGAATAGTTAATATAAACATATAATGGTCAAATAATTATATATTGTGATAAAAAAATATTCATCTCTACTTATGTCATAAATAATAGTTTAGGCAATATATGATATTTTTTTTCAAATAACGAGTGCTTTATATAAAAAAATACATTAATATCCAAATTGCAATAATAAAAAATGGTTTAAAATAAAATTTTCATTATATTTACAATCACATATATATATATTAACCCCAATAAAATTATCATTAAGCAGGGTTTTATAATCAATTATTATCCCATACCCTTTATCTTTTACTTTAAAATACATAACAAAACTTTTATAAAATAATCATATACCATATATTGAATATATATATATATATATATCATGGAATTTAAATATCTCAGGAAATAGGATTAAAACTTTCAAAATCAATTAAATTTTATCCGGTATTATATTAAACAAAATAAAACGAATATTTAATTGAAAACCCATTTAAGAATATGTAATTTCATACTGACAAGGACATCTTATTGGCCCGTGGTCGAAACTAAATCCTTGTCACCCTTCAGTTTTGTGGTCAATCACATTAATGTTTATTGATTCAATGGGTTCTCACTATGAAAATGGGTTCTCAATTATCTAAAAATATATTAATATATTTCAATGTTTTTCAAAAAAATATGATGCACATCCTAAAAAACAACACTAATTATCAAATAAATTTTCTATTATATGGTTTTCTATATGATACAATATTTGTTACCCATATTAAATAAATCAAAATTACATCATCACCCATGATCACAAAAAACATAAATGTGATCAATACCATTGAACATAAGTCTATAAACTAAAAATGTTTATTCTGTTAAAATATTATTTCACTTGAACGTACACTAAACCAAACAGTTTCATTACCATAAATTTCTTCCAAAATATCTTTAATCATTATATATTCCCATAAAAATAATCTCAAAAGGTTATCATTGACGTTAAAATTATGATCATAATTAGATATATCATCTCAAGACACATTATATTTATATCATGTCATTATGGAATATCGTAGGATCATACAGTTTCTATTCCTTGATTTAACAAAATGATTCAAATAAAAAATATGAAATTACCAATACATATACCTTGATATTGTCAAACAAGTTCTGTATTATAGTATTTCACACCATGGACCTGAATGATGTCCAATATATACTCAACCAACTATTTTTAGGTTTGTTACAAGAAAATTAGAATCTACCCAAACAGATTCATAATTTTGTATCCATATAGGGATTTATATCATGGCATACAACATTATATTCACATAAATAAAACGTTATAATGACATCATATAATTTAAAACATATTAATAGTTTTCAATGGGTTATTTTATCTAAAAAAAGTTTTGAAAATTATATTCCCCCACAATACTATTAATGATTCCTTAATACCATCTGTAATGAGTCCAACCCCATTCATCATTATCTATTAGTTAATGTTTTAAAATTTTACTATATACATGTTATGAAATTAAAATTTTCTAAATAATTTAGTTTTATTGGTAAAGTAGGATCATTCATTAATCACATATTTTATAATCCAAAAAATAAAAATAAAAATAGATAATGGAATCATTTTTAATCCATATAATTATTAAAATATTATGTATTAATATATTTGGGGAGTATAAAAAATTAATGGTACAATCATATTCTCATTAGTGGTTATGAATAATATAAAATAAAAAGATTATATAGGGGTATTAATAAATATAAATAGGTAAATAACCCAAATAACATTCCATTTAATACATATCGTAAACACGTATAATAATATGGTATGTTATATTAGGATAAATAATCCAATATAAAAATTCATGATATGATGAAACTTATCCATAGATATCATAAATGTTAGAATAATATCATGGTACTATAAAAACAATATCAAAATGTTGTATTGAATAATTTCAAAAATCATGAACATTACTGTTGACCTCACCTGTTTGGATAATACCAGTTTTACTTTCATGTACTTTGATAATCTCAATTTAATTTTTTTCTATATATTCATTCTTTCAATGTGTGATCAAGAAGATAATAATTTTAATTTAATCCCTGAGATATGTTAATCCATGTCTATCTATGTTTATATGAGTTCTAAAGTTATTCTAACCCATTCGGATATGTTTTGCATAAAACCAACAAGTGTTAAGTCACTAATCTGGGTATAGCTACTGATATAGAGCTTCTAGTACTCAGTCTACCGATAGACTTAGTCTACCGATAGAAAGAGTCACTGATACACTAAGGATTATGATATGTACAAGAGATACTGACAGACACCAAGTCTACCGATAGAACATACTGGAGCTACCGAACTACCAGTAAGCAAGTCTACCGACAGATTTAGTCTACCGATACAGAACACTAAGAGCTACTGATACAAGCTACTGATTGGCCTACTGATACACAGACTGGCGACTGATATGAACCGAATGACATAATCTACCGATACAAGTATGGAGCTATTGATAGAACCAGTCTACCGAGCTTCCAATAGAGTAAGTCTACCGATAGAAGGAGTTACTGATACCTAGAGCTACCGATAACAACAAGCTACCGATGAAAGTTCATAGAGCTACCGATAGAAGGTTCTGCTACACAAAAGACCATCATACACATTTACTAACACGATCTACTAATGATTAACCAACCAGTAAAACTCTATAATCTCAATACTATTTATTTATTAATCTAACGTTTACATGGGATGTTTTTATTGCAGTTAATGTTATTTAATGATCTCTATTGCCATTTCAGGGAACCGTACCTAGTACCCATGAAAAAGGTAATCATTCCCATTTTCTGGAGCTGAAATCTATAAAAGGGAAGATAAATACCTAGCTAAATAGAATGTGAAGTAGAGAACACTGGGTGTGCATACGACAAGAATCAAGGAACTAAGAAGGCACATAGGAGAAAAAGAAAAGGGATGAACATCATACAAACATAGTGCATTCGTGAAAGGCTATATCCGTACATCAAGAAAACTGGACATACACGAATATACTCATTTTCACGGAGAACACACACTGCATCTTGAGTGAAGAACTACCAAAAAAACTTCATACACTCAAGATGACAAGCTGGACCAAGAATCAAAGAAGAAAACGACACTCTGTTTTCTAAGCAGAAAAAAATAAGGACCCATATGTTTTTCTGACCAACCAAACGAGTCTAGAGCTGCACTTCCAATCACTAAATCTTTTCAAAACTCTTTCTCACGTTTTTTTTTGTGATTATATGTTTACATTTCGAGCAGTGTGTGTACCCTATTTATTTTACACACATACTGTCTCCTAATCTAAACTAGAGGATTCTTAAATCCTCGCTCAAACTTCGTAACCCTTTGTTTCCCACTGTGGATAGTGGTAGAGGTCGAGTAAGACCTAGACAACCTGTGTTCTATTGATTGTGTTTCCCATGTAGAACTGTGGTAGAGGTCTTTGGACCTGGACAGTAGTGTACTGTTGTTTACCCCTGATCCAGGGTGTGGATAAATTTATATAAATTGTTGAGAGGACTATGTCTCGGTTTGAGACTGAACCTCTTGGTTTCCTCTACTGTGCCTTTTAGTTTATGTCATAATCATACTATATATATTTTTTTCATAATCCGCTGCTATTACATAGAAATACAAAACTATTTTAAAGCTACTTTGATTGTTAAATTATCAAGTGTTTATACTTATTGTAAACCAGTAAGTTAGTTTCAAAAGTTAATTTAATCTTCAGATTAAGTCAACTGAGTCCTAATAAATCTTTTATAAATTAATTGAACATTTACACTCTGTATAGATTCACTATAGATTAAATTTGTTTTTAAATTGGGGGATTTTAAAAGAAATATTTTTAACAGAAATTTTTATTGGAACTCAATTCACCCCCCTCTTGAGTATCCACTCTGACAATCATTTGGTATCAGAGGAGTTGTTTGTTTTCAAAGATTTCAAAACAATCTATTTTTTAACAGTGATTCTAGTTGCATCTTTAAATATATGAAATTTCTATTACTTCTAAATTTTATCTCTTTAAAATTTCTTATCTAAAATCTAGTTATAGATAATATAATAGAGGGTGCATCTACCAAGATTCCACCTTTATTTAGTGGCACTAACTATGCCCAGTGGAAACTAAAGATGAAAATTCATTTAGAAAGTATGAGTTTTGATATCTAGACTGCTATAGAGTCTCAATATAAAATTACAGAAACTGAAAGAACAACATGGAATGATCCAACAAACACTGCTCACAATAATAATTGTAAAGCTATGAATTCCATGTACTGTGCTTTAGGAGATGAAGAGTTCTATAGAATATCTGCTTGTAAAACACCTTTTGAAATATGGGATACTTTGGTTGTTTCTCATGGAGGAAAAACCAATTTTTTTAGAAATGTGATTGAATACTTATACTATTAAATATGATAATTTTAATATGAATACTAATAAACCTATTTCTAATATGTATCTTAGGTTTAATGAGATAGTCAATACAATGAGTTCACATGGAAATGTTGTTCCAGCTAAGGAACAAATTATTAGGATACTTAGATGTCTACCAGACTGATAGAGAGTCACATCTGTTTCAATCAGAGAGTCGTGTGACATTGGAGTTCTACCTATCAAAGAGATGATTGGTATGATTATGATCTATAAAGAAGAACTCAATGTGAATAAAGTGTAAGATGATGAACCTAATAGAAAATCCGTAGATTTCAAGTCTACTGCTTCTAAGAGAAAAGAAAATGATACAATGCAAATAGAAACTGAAATTTCAACCAGTGATGATTTTGATTCAGACAGTGATGCTGAAATGGCTCAAATAGCTAAGAGATTCAAGAAGTTCTATAGAAAGAAGAAATTCTTTATAAAATCTAACTACAAAGTAATTTATGATAATAAGGGACATTGGAAAATGGATTGGAAACATCCTAACAAGGAGGATGATACAGTCTTCTACAAGTGAAAAAAGAAAGGACACATCAAAGATGATTGTCCAAAACTAAAATTCAAAAAGAAATATTATTATAAGGACAAGAAGTATAAGAAAGCTATGAATGATACTTGGAGTGCTTTGGAGGATAGCACAAGTGAATCTGAAGTTTTTGATTCTAAGAAGAATCGTGCCAACATGTTCTTCATGACCAACACATCTGAGGTACCTGCTTCCCCTGTTCAAAATGATTATTATTCTAGAAATAACAGTGATTCAGACAATGATGGAAATATTTCTAAGGCTGAAATGTTTGAATACTAAAATTTCCTGGAAAAAACATGTAATGAACATAAAGATAAATATAAGTCATTAAAGAAACAACATGATGTCACTGTCATTGCTGAATATGCCTTTGATATAGAAAAATAAAATAATGCTCAACTGTTAAAGGGAAATACTGAATTGAAAATGTCTAATGAGAAACTAAGAGATGACTTATAAAATTTAAAAATTGGAAAAGATACACTTGCACAAATGTTAGGAATGCATGTTGCACCTAAATACACTACTGGTTTGGGATACCAACCTGGAAAAAGACAGTTCACTAAAACCCAATTTATTCCTAAGTCTGGACAAAATTCATCTTATTACTGTTTTGGAAATTCGTATGCTTCTACCAGTTATTCATATGGTTATAGATCAAATAAAGTTTATATGTCAAAATCTATTGATTATGTAAATTATATGAGACCCATAATACAAATATGGGTACCAAAATCTTTGATTCCTAACCTATCTAGACCCAAGAAGATCTGGGTACCAAAATCATTTCCTATCTAAACCTATTTTGTAGGAAACATGTTTGAAGAGTTCTCACAAGAAGGTATAGTACTTGGAAAGTGGATGTTCAAGACACATGTGTGGAGATTATTCATTCTTAAAAACATTAATAAAGGTTCGTGGAGTCCATGTCACCTTTGGTGATAATTCTAAAGGAAAAATCATTGGCCTATTCCAGATTGGTAACATTAATTCAGTTTTAAATTCTAAAGTTTTATTTGTTGATGGACTTGAATATAACCTGTTAAGTATTTCCCAATTATGTGATGATTGATTTAATGTGAAATTTGAAAATGATTCATGTAATGTTTTTTAATTCTAAGAATTTTTTAGTAATTTCTGGTTTATGAAATGAAATTGTTTATGATTTTGATCTAAATTATTTAGCTAAACAAAATGTTAATCGCTTAAATGATTTTCATAAAGAGTCTTGTCTTTGGAACAGAAGATTAGGACACTTCAACATCTATTCACTTAGAAATATGACTAGGAAAAACTTGGTTAGAGACAAACCTAAACTTGAATTCCCGAATGATAAAGTTTGCAATCCCTGTCAAAAGGGTAAGCAACATAAAGTTTCTTTTAAATCAAAGAAAGAAGTTTCAACTTCTCATCCTCTCATGTTGGTTAACATGTACTTGTTTGGTCCTTCAAGAGTTTATAGTTTAAATGGGATAAACTATGTCTATGTCCTAGTATATGACTTTTCTAGATATACTTGGGTATAATTGTTATCACACAAAAGTGATGCATTCTCTTAATTTTTTAAATACTCTATGTCTATAGAAAACCTTAGTGGACTTATGATTAAAACCCTAAGTAGTGATCATGTCCATGAGTTTGAAAATCAAGAGTTTGAATCATATTTCTCACATAATGGCTACAGTCACAACTTTTCTGCTCCTATGACACCTCAACAGAATGGTGTAATAGATAGAAGGAATAGAACCCTTCAAGAAATAGCTAGAACCATGCTTAATTAGTATGACCTACCTATTTACTTTTGGGCTGAAGCTGTGAATACTACCTGTTATATTATTAATAGAGTCCTAGTTAGACAAGTTCTTAAGAAACCCCATATGAGTTATGGAACAATAGAAAACCTAAAGTTAGTTACTTTAGAGTCTTTAGCTACAATGTTTTTAATCTTAATATAAAGGATAATATGGACAAGTTTGATTCTATGAGTGATGAAGGAATTTTTTATGGTTATTCTTTAACTAGCAAAGAATATAGAGTCTTTAATAAGAGAACCAAATGTGTGGGAGAATCTGTACACATCAAGTGTGCTGAAATTGATCCACATGAGCCTAAAACCTCTCTGGAAAATCTTGAAGAAAATTTGAGTGTTCTGGACCTTAATGATAAATCTAAAGAACCTGCTGTAAAAATATCCAGTTCATGACATATTCCAGAACCTGCTTCTATTAAACCTGAACTTGGAGATGAACCTGAAATTTCTAGTCCTACCTTTACTAGATCAACAAAAATTCTAAAGAATCATCCTTTAGATTCTTTTTTTGGTAATCTTGATAGAGGGAAGTAGACTTGAAATTCCCTAAGAATCCTAGTTGAACATAGTGTCTTTATTTCCCAGATAGAACCTAAAAATGTCAATGATTCTATTAATGATGAATTTTGGATAATGGATATGCAAGAAGAGTTAAATCAATTTGAAAGAAACAATGTCTGGGAATTAGTTAAAAACCTAAGGACACTTCAATAATAGGCACTAAATGGGTTTTTAGAAACAATGTTGATGAATCTGGAAACATAGTTAGAAACAAAGCTAGGCGAGTTGAACATTGATTTAGTCAAGAGGAAGATATAGATTATGACGAAACCTTTGCACCTGTAGGATGATTAGATTCCATTAGGATCTTACATGCCTATGCTGCTCATCTAAATTTCAAATTATATCAAATGGATGTTAAAAGTGATTTTCTAAATGGTTTTATTGTCGAAGATGTTTTTTTGAACAACCACATGGATTTACTAATCCTCATTTTTCAAATCATGTTTTTAAACATTCTAAATCATTATATGGTTTAAAACAAGCTCCATGAACTTGGTATAATAGACTTAGTAATTTTATTATTTCAAAAAGTATTACTAAAGGGATTGTTAATCCAACTCTTTTTATTAAAATAATTTCTAAATATGTTTTAATAGTTCAAATCTATGTTGATGATATTTTTTTTGGATCTTCCAAACACTCTTTATGAACTGATTTTTCAAAGAGTATGCAAAATGAATTTGAATTGAGTTTAATGGGAGAACTCAAATATTTTCTTGGATTTAATGTTTTCCAAAATGAAAATGGTATTATTTTGAATCAATGTAAATATAAAAAGGAACTTTTAAAACGTTTTGGATTGGATAGTATTAAAGAATGTGATACTCCTATGAGTACTGTTTGTAAATTGGATGCAGATGAAACTGGGAAACCAGTGGATCAAACCAATTATAGAGGAATGATTGGAAGCTTACATTACCTTACTACTAGTCAACAAGATATTATGTTTAGAGTGTGTATGTGTGCAATATTTCAAGCTAATCCAAAAGAATCTCATTTACTTGATGTTAAAATAATATTTAAGTAACTTAAACATACTGTAAACTTAGGTATTTTTTACCCAAAAAGACAACACTTTGAGTTTATGAGTTATTCAGAAGCTAATTTTGCCAGTTGCAAGTTGGATAGAAAAAGATCATCAGGTACATGTCATCTATTGGGAAAATCCTTAGTATCTTGGTGGAGTAAAAAGAAAAATTATGTAGCATTGTCCATTGCCGAAGAAGAGTACACATCTGCTAGTAGTTGCAGTACACAAATTTTATGGATGAAAAAAAATCTTTGGGACTATGGATATGACTTTAAGCATGTTTCTTTCAATTGTGACAACACTACTACAATAAACACCTCGAATAACCCTGTGTCTCACTCTAGGACCAAACACATTGAGGTAAGGAAACATTTCTTGAGAGATCATTATCAAAAGGGTGATATTATTCATGATTTTATTATTACTGATCATCAATTAGCCGATATTTTCACTAAACCATTGAGTTCTGAGAGGTTAAGTTACATTAGACACAAGCTAGGTATGTTTAACCTTGATTGGTAGCTATTATCACCGGTGTAAAATTCTCACCGATGTGAAATTCTCACCGCTGTGAAATTCTCACCGATGTAAAATTCTCATCGATGTAAAATTCTAAACGATGTGAAATTCTCACTGATGTAAAATTCTCACCGATGTAACCTCACTGATAATAATTCTCACTGATAGAACCTACCAATGAGTGCGCTGTTTTATACTTCTGTCTACCACCAAAATCTGAATCATTTTTTCATTTTTTTCATTTTATTTATTTATTTTATGATTCCTAAATGATAAAACTAAAGTCCAAGCTACTTTAAAATCCACCGAGCCTCAAACATTAACCCTCAAACCTTAGCTCTTGAATCCTTAGATAACCCTAAATTACTCTAATACAAGATGTAAAAAACCAAATTCCCTTCTGTTAGAGATGTTAATGATGGGCGGAATGAAAAGAACCAGAAGTCTATTCCAGAAGCAAGTGACTGTGCTAGCAGGACATGATTAGGAAGATGACCAGTAAATCCTCATCTGAAAAATCAAGTTATTGTGACTGAAAAGGTGTTTTGTGTAGAATGGATGTTTCCTAGAAAGACCTTAGTACTTGAAGTGCTTGAAGATCAAAAATAGGTTGAGTGTTTTTTGAACATCAATGGTCCCTACTTTCCAATGTTAGTGAAATAGTTTTATGAGTTTGTAACATTTGAGAAATCTGAGAATGAAAAATGAGTGACTTAATTTGTAAATGTAAAGGAGATATTGTTTTCATCTGTTGAATGGGATGAGTGCTTAAAGGTTACACATGAAGGGGTATCTGGATATGTCTCGAGAGAAATGCCACCTACCAGTGATATTTTCGACTATGAGACTACTTTGGAAGAGCTGAATAGTGATGGAAGTCAAAGACAAGTAGTTGCTGCAGAAATGGATGGAGAGAATAGATTGCTGTTCAAATTTGTTCAACATTTCTTGATACCAAGGAGAGGAGACTTTTCCAATTTGAGATATCTAGATATCTATTTCCTACATCTCTTAAGACATTTTGTAAAAGTTAATTTGTGCAGATTATTGATGATCCAAATGGAAGACATGACAAGGACGAAATCAACGACAAATGACCTATTCTTTGCTAAATTGATCTCTGTGATGATCAAGGTAAAAAGGGGTAGCTGAGTCTTAAGATGAGGCAGTATTAGTAGAGAATAACTTTCATATCACATACATAGTGTGGAAATACATGAGGATAAATTGGAACCCTTGGAGAGTAGAATGGGTCAATGATGACCAGAAGGTATATGACAAATTCTATCCTGTGGATCATCCTTCAAGACTAAAGGATATGATGTATCCTGCTCTAGGACCCGTTAAAGAAGATCCAGAATACAGTGATTATTTAGAAGAGGAAGAGTCCTCTGCTGATAAAGGAGGAGACCCTGACTTACCTCCTAGCCCAACTCTTGAAAATCAAGATCAACATAAATCAAATAAGGAAGAATTTGTTGTAGAGGATATTGAATTGGCTGATGTAGAGAATGAAGAAGATTCTCATGAAAGTGAAGAATCTCTGTCAGTTGATATGAGCCTGAGTCCAGTGATTGGACAATCCCTAGTTCCTACTATGGATGCAAATGAGGTTGATATACCCTTTCCTAGTTTGGACGACCCTTCAGCTATTGTAGAGGAAGAATTTATAGTGGAAGATTCTCCTAAAAATGAAAGACATGCTGATAATGCTGAAAATGCTATTATTTTACATGAAGATGAACTAGTTGAGGGGGAGCATCAAACGAAGTTTGGAAGTGTTACAATGGCTGTTAATGTTGAAGATTGGGAAGAATACCCAGGTTCTGTAGTCGATCGTTTAGACTATCCTGATTCTGACAATGAAGCATCTCTCAATAGACCTAAGATTACTTATGATGTTGAGACAAAGTTGCTACCTGAATATGTGGTCATAATGAAAAACCTGGATACATTAATGAAAAATCTTAAGGGAAGTATTGTGGAAGAGGTAAAGAAGATGGAAGTTTATCTGTATCTTCAGTTCAATCGATCATGACTGACTCAGTGGTCAGTTTAGCATTTGAAAGAGTACCCACTGTAGTTGAACCTAGTGATATTATAATCAGGGCTGATCTAGAATCCTTGAAGGATGAGCTGAAATAATCATTTAATGCATCAGTTGTGGAGATGAATATTTTTTTTTCTGAAGAGATGAGGATGTTAGAAAGATCATTTGAACTCTCTCTATGATGTAATTTGTCAACCATCATGGAGTAAATAGTTGAAGAAGATAAAGACTGCAAGGCTCAAGTTTCTATACTTGAAGCAGATCTTTACGCTCTAAAGGAATCTGTTCTTTATTTAGACTCCTACATGAGCTCAAAATCCCATGTAGACAAGGACTTAGTCTATGTCAAGAGTGTGGTAAGCCAGATGGTTTCAGTGTTCGAAGGATTTAAAACATCCAAGAATGATCATGTTAAAACCCAGGATTCCCAAGTTCAAAATCTTATCAGTCGGTTGAACAAGAACTTCAAGGAATGAATAATCTTCTATGTTGGTTCTATTGCATCTAAACACTCAATGGATTTGAATAAAATTTGATCTGTGATGAAGGAGGATCTTGGTTCAGCTTAAACTAGTGGCTCTGTGGACTCATCTGAGATGAGAAAAGTTGTGCTTTCTACTCGAGATTCAGCTATAGGTATAATGAAGATAGTAAAAGACTATATGAGGGAAGCATCTGCCTCTCAGAAAGAAGTGAAAGATAATGTGGACTCTTATTTCTCTAATATTTTCACCAAGAATCAACTCAACAATCACATCAAACTTCTGTTGGAAAATATGAAGTTGACTCCTGTCAATCAAGCATTCAGAGAAGAAGTTAGCAAGATAAGGGAATTGACTCCAGCATTTGAAAAATTTATGGGGAACAAGGATGACTTGATATATACTATTGAGAGAGGAGGAGGAATAATTATGGATTTCATAAATCTGTTGCTGCCTTTTCTCCATGTTAATGCTAGGCCAGTGATTGTCCTGCAGGCCTTACCAACCTCTGCCTCTACTGATTCTCCTATTCAGATGACTCATGCCCATGCAATTTGAAGCCTCACTCCAATGATCACACAAAGGACTCCTCAGTACAGACCAGGAACAATTTCTGTGGCATAGCCTCCATTGATCATTTATGGAATTCCTAAGCCCTCACCAGCAACCACTTCACCTGAATCCTCTTATGCTCCCAAGGGGAAATCTCACATTGAGGATGTTGATTGACCAAGTGGCTAGACTGTTTTATAGGAATCCATTGTATTTTGTTTATTTCTTTGTACCTTATTTGGGACATGAAATTATTCTTGTTTTTATCTATTTTCTCATTTTTATTTTTATTCCTCTTCACTTTGGTTTCCTACTTTCTAATTATCACAAAGGGGGAGAAAAATTTTACCAAGCTTTTACAAAGGGGGAGAATTATTAAAGGAAGAATAAATAATGGGGAGAAAGTATCAAAGGTGGAGAAATTTTTATATAAGGAAGAGCTATCATGTCTTTCCCCTCTGATACTGTTACATTTCATTCTCTGATTCCATTTTCTCTAACACTCTGATGCGAGTAAATTTTACTTTTGATATCATTGCATTAAATTTTTTCACTTATACTATCACATTTTCTTCCACCTCTGATCCATTATGTTCTATAAAAAAATTTTCTCTGAGATAATTTCATTTAATGATATATCCTTTTATACAACTGCTCACTATTTTAAAATGATAATATCATATGTTGTGATTATCAAAAAGGGGGAGATTGTTGACCTCACCTATTATGATAATCCCAATTATGCTTTATATACATTGGTAATCTCAATCCAATATTTTCTATATATTAATTCATTCAATATGTGATCAAGATGATAATAATATTAAAATAATCCATGGGATATGTTAATCTATCTCTATCTATGTTTATATGAGTTCTGAAGTTCTTCTAACCCATTCAGATATGTTTTGCATTAAACGGACATGTGTTAAGTCACCAATCTGGGTATAGCTAATGATATAGAGCTACCAGCACTCAGTCTACCGATAGACATAGTCTATCGATAGACAGAGTCACTGATACAATAAGGATACCGATATGTACAAGAGCTACCGACATACACCAAGTCTACCGATATAACAAACTAGAGCTACCGAACTACCGGTAAGTAAGTCTACCGATAGATTCAGTTTATAGATACAGAACACTAAGAGCAACCGATACGAGCTATCGACCAGCCTACTGATACACACACTGGCGACTGATATGAACTAACTGACACAGTCTACTGATACAAGTATAGAGCTACTGATAGAACCAGTCTACCGATCTACCAATAGAGTAAGTCTACCGATAGAAGGGGTTACTGATACTTAGAGCTACCGATACCAATAAGCTACCGATGCAAGTTCAAAGAGCTTCCGATGGAAGGTTCTGCTACACAAAAGGCCACCGTACACATTTACCAACACGAGATACTAATGATTGATCAACCATTCAAACTCTATACTCTCAATACTATTTATTTATTAAGATAACGGTTACATGTGATGTTTTAATTCAGTTAATGTTATTTAATGATCTCCATTGCCATGTCAGGGAACCATACCTAGTACCCATTCAAAAGGTAATCATTACCATTTTTCGGAGCTGAAAGCTATAAAAGGGAAGATAGAGACCTAGATGAATAGAATGTCAAGTAAAGAACACTAGGTGTGCATACGGCAAGCATCAAGAAACTAATAAGGCACATGGGTGAAAAACAAAAGGGTTGAACATCATTCAAACATAGTGCATTCGTGAAAGGCTACGTCCATACTTCAAGAACACTGGACATACACGAAGCTACTCATTTTCTAGGAGAACACATTTTTCACCTTGAGTGAAGAACTACCAAAAACACTTCATACACTCAAGCTGACAAGATGGAAAAATAATCAAAGAAGAAAACGACACTCTGTTTTCTCAGCAGAAACTAGAAAAAGGAATCAGAAGTTTTTCTGACCAACCAAACGAGTCCACAACTGCACTGCCATTCACTAAAACTTTTCTAAACTCCTTCTCCCCTTCTTTAGTGATTCTATCTTTATATTTAGAGTAGTGTGTGGACCCTGCTTATTTTACAAACACACTATCTCTTGAGCTAAACCAGAGGATTCTTAAATACTCACTCAAACTTCATAACCCTTTGTTTCCCACTGTGGATAGTGGTAGAGGTTGAGTAAGACATGGATAACCTGTGTGTTGTTGTTTTTGTTTCCCACGTAGAACTGTGGTAGAGTTCTTTTGACCCGGATAGTAGTGTACTGTTGTTTATCCCCGATCCAGGGTGTGGATCTATTTATATAAATTGTTGACAGGACTAAGTCTCGCCTTGAGACTGAACCTCTTGGATACCTTTTCTGTGCTTTTTATTTTACATCATAAGCATACTATATATATTTATTTCATAATCCGCTGCTATTACATTGAAATAAAAAACTATTTTAAAGATACTTTGTTAGTTAAATTAGAAAGTGTTTATACTTATTGTAAACTAGTATGTTAGTTCCAAAATTTAATTTAATCTTCAGATTAAGTCTACTGAGACCTTATAAATCTTTGAGAAACTGATTGAACAATTACAATTTGTAGAGATTCACTATAGTTTAACATTGATTTTAAATTGGGGGATTTTAAGAGATGTATTTTTAACAGAATGTTTTATTGGAACTAAATCCAACCCCTTCTTGAGTATCCACTCCGACCAACAATTACATTATGGATACATTCAGTGATGTCTTACAAAAATGGGCAACACCATGAACAAATAGCAAAAATTCATTGTCTCATGTTCCCTATTAATTCCTAGAGGGGTATCTAATTTTTGGTCTATCAATTCACTAAATTTTCGATACATTCCACATATATTTTATAATCAATTACATTGATAAACAAAATTCCTTTTCAAGAAATTTACATACTGTGTAATGGAAATGGATTTATCCAGATTTTCACAGTCAATAATATTAATTTCATAATAAGACACCATATAAAAAATAGTATTAAATTTTGGAAATAATTACATCCATCATAGTAATAATATAGATCATTAAGAGAAATTCATTTCCAATTATAATAAAAATGTGAATTGTTCAAGAGAATGTTATCAACCACATAATTTATAAATGAAAACAAATGGAAAACCATTTATCAGAAATATATGTTTTGTAAAAATATATTGTTATTCAATAAAATATAGAGAATTAAATTTAAATATTGAATATATATTTCATTAATTTTATTAAATACCAATAGAAAATGTGATAAGTAGAAAAATATCATACAACAGTCATGTTTGTTGGGATGTTTCTTAATGATTTATATATTATAACAATATATTTTAGAATTTTTTCCTCAATGTGAAAAATTAACCAGACAGAGAGCACTAGAGATATTCATATAAAAAAATTATGATGTTACATATGAGATAAAATACCATTATTAAATCATCTTATTAATAGAAATTAATTCCATAAAACAAGTATTTTAATTATAGACATTTTATGAAAATTTATTATATTAAAGATAAATAAAATATAATATTATATATAATATTTATTTTTATGATTGTAGTTATAAAGAGATAAAAATTGGTATAAAATTATGAAAAATGATAAAATATCTATTAGAGAAGTAATTATATATCGTTTTTGAATAATATATTACAAGATTACTTCAATTAAAATAGATTCCATTTCTAAAATGATATTGAAAAATACTCATTTTCTATTAAATTAAATTAAATTTGTAACTCTGTGAGGGAATAAAATAAAACAGAAATATAAACCATATTAATTAAATATCTATTCATGTTAAATATATCAATGTGAAAGTATATGAAACACATTAATGTAAATATGTTTGAAATACAAATTTTTTTTTAATAGAGTTTAAATTACGGAGAAACCCTTTACCTTAGTTTTGATCCATCACGTACCTTCATTATTTTCATAAATACTGAGTTTATGTTAATTATTCACATGATTAAGAACATCATACATGTTTAAAATTCCCTTTATTTTGTTTATTACTATCTTGTATTTAATTAATGTATCAATTAAATTCCCATCAGATTATTTGATGATGTTTGGTTAATATTTTCAAAATGACTTCACTATATTAACTATGATTATGAAGTCACTGTTTAATATTATATAGAATAATCATCATGGACTAATTTTCACTTTTATACATAAAACATTTTTGTAAAATGATTTGTGAATCATGTCTAGGAAATATGAAGGGGATTTCAATTATGGCGATAGTATGTCGTATGTCCACATGATTAACATTTCCATTATTTAATGATCATAGTGGAAAATATTTATTTAGGATATTATCATTAAATAGTAATCAATATAACATTATGAAAATATTATTTAATAAATTAAAATTTTATATATCATCCAAGTGAATTTGTAATGGAAAACATATCACATCAATTCGTGGATTTATTCTTCTACATGTACACATATACGATTGTATGATTTGTTAATATATTGAATAGAAATAAATTAGAATAAATTATCATTTTAGAATGATCAAAATGTAGTTAATAATATATAATAACATTAAATAAATAATTTTAACCATTCATGATAGGCGGTGATGGATGATGAATTTCTTCCTTTCACAAGCTAATAGTCTAACATATATATAGACAACAGTTTCATTATCCATTTTATGGAATATAATATTGATATTTGTTATGAAATTATAAGAAAAAGATTATATTTTTTTGAACAAACTACTATATTTATTATAATGTTGTAATAATATTTTAATGTGATAGAAGAATAAATAATACTAAAATATATGTTTAAAATAATACCAGTTATTTGTAATACCTTCATTGAATTACACCTTAGTCCCTCTAAGGTTTATATTTTTCTAAAACTCAGAAACCTAAATAGTGGAAATTGTTTTTAGAAAGGTGTTTATCCAGGGATCAGCTAAAATAAAAGTATTTATAAATGGGAATATAATATGAGATAAGGTGATCATTTATTGTGTGGGGAGGCATACGCTTGGAATTATATCGATAAATAAATTAATATATATTAATATTTAGTGGAAGAGGCTCAACTAAAATTAATTCATATATTACAAGAGTATTCAAAAAAATATAAAATAATATTACAGAATTATATTATGTTTTTAACATTAAATTTTTGTTTTAAACCATGTTAACCTTTAGTGTTGATTACCATGAAAATTATGTGATCACTATTTATGAGTAAATATAGTTACTAGAAAATAATGTTGTGCTTGAAATATATCATTGTTGATATTTTGTTACATTATATAATTTTCTTGAATGATCATATTTTTAAGATATAGAAATCCATCTGTAAAATATAATTTATTATAAAATTACATTAATATCATTTTTGTAACTATTCATTTATTTTTCTTTGAAAATAACATCACAACAATGGACTTTGAATAAAATATATTAAAAAATATAACATATTATATATATATATATATAATTAATTTGAAGATATTAATTAATTTATATTTAATTTATATTAACATTTTTAGAATAGTTTTTTTTCAATAATTTAATATAAACAATATAGGTATTGGAAAAGAATTTAACGTAATTATTTTACTATTGAAAAATTTAATTAAATTACCAGCATAAAAAATAAATTATTTTTTAAATGATTATTTATAACTAATAATATTTTTTCATTTAATTTGACATAGAATATTATATAAATTTAACCCTATAAAGTTGCAATTTTTACAACATATTTTTCACCAATATTGTTTACGTAAACATAAATAAATATGGTACTAGGATTCTATATTTTAAAAAAATGAATAGAAATGGAAGATTTACACTCATACAAATGGATAATGTCAATATTAAATGTAATTTTGAGTAATTATAATTTTTATTTTAAACTTAATTACATGATTTCCCCACTAATGTGATGATAATTATTTACTATTTTTATAAAAGATAATGAAAAAAATAAAAGCGACCTATTTAAAAAATTTACAATGTACGATTCCGAATATAGAAATAAAATTTCAAGAATAATTTTGTAGAATATTTAGAATTTAATTAAAAATTAAACTCAATTATCTTAAAGAAATGTTTTTCATGTAAATATAATATTTAGAGAATTAATCATTTTTGATTAACTCTATATAAACTAATATTGAGTATATGGCATTAAATTATTATATATTGATATATAATGAATAAATTTTATTTAAATAATTAATCATTAGGTTAAATAATAATTAATTAATATGGAAAAGAATTATTCTTTTAAGAAAGTTTTTTTAAATAAATTTTGTTAACAATAAATATATTTTATTCCATAATCATGAAATTTTTTATTCAAATTATTTTAATTAGTTTAATATAGAAAATTTTATCAAATTTAACGTATTTCAAAAAAAAATCAAATACATTATAACATGTTAATTTAAATGATTTATGGAACAATAATTTCAGTACGACAAATATCAAAATCGTTCTTTTAATAAAAACCTAATAATTTTAGAGAAATATAAAAATTTGATCCTATGAATGTATTGATGTTATTATTTAAAAAATTAAATATCTAATATAAAGTACAATTTATATATATTATAGAAATTTATTATATTATACAATCATAAAAATAAATTAAAATCATTTTTGAAGAAGAAAATATATTTGAAGTAAAAAATGACCCCAATAAAAATACAGAACTTAAATATTAATAATTAATAAATAACTAAAGATTATATAAAACAATTATTGATAATTTTTAAAATATGTTTATACTAATTCATACTTCTAGTCTTAATAGATGGGTTATAACGATGACATTTAAATAATAATATTCTAATATTATATCATATATAATTTAAAAACAATTTTTTTATGACGTAAGAAATCATAGATATCAAATTTATTTGATGAATAATATATTATGATTGAATTAGTTTTCATTGGAATATGATATAATATATTTCTTTTAGGGGAATAAAAATTGATTATTACTTTACAAATAGCAAGATATTTTAATTCCATTATAATATATTTTTTTGGTAAAGTGTTTTAAAAAATCTATTAGGAGGAATGCTTTCATATTCATCCATACATTTTAAAAGAATGAGAACTATTATATTTTAACTGGGATAATTATCATTTATTTAATGTGTAAAAATGATTGTATTTTTTTGTTTTCATGTTTCATTTCTATAAAGTACAACATATAAATGAATGATTTCGATATTTTTTTGATGAGTATATGATCCCCGGTTTTAATTCTGAACATAATGATGATATGAGGTTCCATCATCTAGTATTTTCAATTGAAAATATGAATTTGACTAAAGGAATCAGAATAATTTGTATTAGATAATATAATTTTGTGTTTTTCAATTTTTATCATTGATATGTATATTATACCCTCAAGTTTTCTTCACTAAACTTGGATCACATATACATTGATGGGAATTACGTGATATTATCATCATAAATGAAGTAGTATTTATTATAAATAATGTTTTGTGATGAAAATTAGTCATACAATAAAAATTGTAGAGATAAAAAGATCATTATATTTGAAAAAATAATTAAAAGAAATTAATTTATGTTATCATTTTATAGGAGGAATTAAAAAGGAATAAAAATGGGGAGAATGTTGATCCCATGTTGTGTTTCTAATTTATTTATTTTCAATTAGGATAAAAATCATTAATGAAACATAATTTAATTTAATATTGTAATTTGTAATTTCATTTAAATAATTTTTATGTTTTCTATCAAGTTTAGAGGAATCTTAGTTCTTTATTTCACAGAATAATGACATATAATGAATTATAAATATATTTTATGTCGAATGGATTTTATGAGAATGTTATATGTTATGTAGTCTTCCACCACCATTTATGTGATATCAAAATGAATACAATAATTGATTTATACTATTAGATTCATGTAGATTCAGTACTATTATGAAATAACTACTTGTTTATTTGAGTATAATCAATTATTCAGAAAAAAATAAATTAGGTAATTTCTAAAAATAAATATATGATACTATTCACATAGTAATATAGAGAAAATTTCCTTATTTAATGTAGGTTAAAATGATTTATTTTATTGAAGATCCATTAACTATGAAATGTTAGTTTGAATACAAGGATACATGGTGACTAATGTGCAACATTGGTTTATGAATATTTAATGTCATTAATATATTTGGTGATTATAAGTAATGTATATTATGAAAATTCACTATAATGAAGCTATTATAAAATGTGATCTCCGATGTAGTATATTTGAAGATACCGAAATGATCTGATGATAAGAGTGTTGTCAATATCTTCTGGTCAATGTTGGAATATTCAATATAGTGGGGTATTTTTCATTAGATTTCATTTCTAATAATGTGACTAGTAAATAATTTTGAATCCACAAAAATTGAAGAAAATATTTATATAACATTTTGGAAGTGTTAGATGGTTTTTTTTTATATTGAGTTGTCTAGAAGATATTATAATTAGTTAATGATATTTTAATAAAATTAAGGGAAACTATAGAACTTAAAACTTCTCTATGACCTCACCATAAGGGTCAAACATGTATAATGAACATTTTATGAGGAATCAACATACGTATAACCATATAAATGAGTTAAAAAGGATGAAATAATATATATAGATAATGGGTTACAAATATATCTCTCCATGAACATGAAATGGGATTCATTATTGAGTCATCAATTCTTGGGGATCCATGGATGAGTTATTCACATAAGCAGACAAATCTATATTGAAATTTTATCCTCATGTGAATATAAAGATCTAATGAATTATTATTGGTAATGAAATATTTATTAAAAATATTTATTTGCTGAAAATGTAAAATATATCAACCAAATTAAATAGATTGTGATTTAGTATGATATTATAGAACACCAATCCAGGGATAATGATGGTGGTGAGATACATGATCTTTCTGAATGAGGATTAATAAGAGTGTTCAATGGAATATAAAAAGATTTCATAACTATGAATAATTACCGATATATGTTTATAATAAATTCAGTACTACATAATGTTCAAATTTAATATAGAATTTAATTTGAGAGGAAAATCCTGATAATTCAATAAACTGTAAGTAATATGATTATTTACGAAGTTTAATGGAGAATGATCTTTAACAAGTGAGATTTTTGGACATGATTGGAAATTGTTATAGTTATTTAATTTATGATATTATTATTTAAATAGTGTAGGTAATATAAAATAGAATATATTGTAAATCTATAATTTTAACTAATAATGCTTCCATAATGCATATTATGAAATATAGAAAAATAGTTAGAGAGAATTTAGAACTTATTGTGTTGCTTATTAAATAATTAAATTAAAATAAATGGAAGATGAATTATTAGTTGGAATAACATTATGTTACATATTCATAGTATCAATGAGTTATGGATCTATCACTACATGATCAAATTTATTTATTTCATAAAAAAAACTATATAATGGAAAATAATAAGTTTAGTTGAAGAGTTTAGGGCTTTCCCAACTACAAAAAATATTTTAGGTGAAGAGTTTGAGAGATCCAAAATACACCCTTTTTATTCTGTGCTTTTCTAAATATTTTTGACGAATTTTTTTTATATACTATGTAAAGAGATAAGAAATTTTTTTCTGAGAGAATATAGAAATTATATAACATGAAAATAATCATTAGGGGTTTACTCAATCATGAACCCTTAGAAATACAATTGTGAGATATTCTTTCATTATATATTTTGTGTGAAAGGATTGGAGGTCGAAGTAAAAACCCTTTCATGGGAATATTTTCATAATAATAATGAATTTGTGTGAATGAGGTACATCAACCTCCATACACTGAAGTTGTTTTCATTGTTATGGAATAACGCAACCATAAACCCTTATGTTCATATAATTCTACTTTCAAATTAATATATGTGTGAATACCCACTAAATTTGACCTAAAAAATAGTTTAATGAAATCAATGAATATTTAAAGAAAATAAATGGTTTAAAATTAAAAATTTTACTTAAAATATTATCATATTTGGGTCGGCACAATTTATGTGTTTGGTACATCTTTTTTTAATCTTTCAATATATATATATATATTTATGAATGGTTTTTTACACAATATACCTTTGAGAATTATACGTGATATAATTTCTAATTTTATGAATATTTAAATCATAATATAAGGCCCAATGTAAATATCAAAATATTAATAATACGAATCACATCTTGATGAAAGTAGATGGATTTATTAACCGTGATATTAGAAGATAGAAACAATATTTTTTTTAAATTTATGGGTCCTGAGAGGACCATATAGATTTTTAAATGTTTTTGTAACATATTATCTGTATATAAATAATATATAATTATTATTCTGAAGATTATTGTGTTTGAACATTCCACTGAAATCTGTATTGGATAGAGGTAGGTTATTTCTTGATAATCCTGTAATGCCAATGAAAAGTGATCTCAAAGAAGGTGTTGCTAATCATGTAGTGGAAAATAAAAAATACATAGTTGGGATTTATATTATTATGGATAGATATGATGAAATGTGGAAATTATTTCCTTTGAATATGTATTACTATGGGTATAACATCACTTGGGGAATCATTGGCTGAGGAGACATGTGAATCTAGTGTTGAGGTTAATGTGATCATTAAAAATTTATTAATATAAAAACACAATAGATAACCGACAGCATCCTCTATGGATTACTCGATATATTAAAGTGAAATGCATGTGTCTCAAATTTATTACTACATTTAAAAATCCAAAATCATGGGAGAATATAAAGATGCTATGATATAGGAAGATTTTACATTTAAGTAGTGACCAATGTATAATGTTGATCAATGTGAGAAGGGTGAATATTTAAATAAGATCACCATATTCAATGAAATATTTCATAATATTAATGTAAATGAGGATATATTAGAGAAGGAATAGAATATTATATCCCAATGGTCTTGATTATTTTATGTCATAGTATATAGACAAGTCTAAATGATTCGAATCCCATTGTGGGTATTTTGTAATACCACACTAATTTTCAGGCATTTATGATCACATTATTATTAATATATATTGTAATTAAAAAGGGAATAAATTTTTTACGAATGAAAACCAAAATTGGGAAAGAATGAAATTAAATTAATCCCAATGGAAAGTAGTAAACTGTCACTTTTAATTTACTTCACACCAATTAATATACGTGTGTGATACATAGTAGAGGGAGTATTTACTGTCCATAAATGATTGCACAATTGTTGACCATTCCAAATCAGAAGTGATAAAATATATCGATTATAACCCCAAAATTTTATCAGTAGGAAACATATTCTATGATCTAATACCATGGAAGGCAGTAATACACCTTGTTTTTCCCTTTTCCCATCATCTAGAAGCCACCACAAATAAATTCCTCCTCGAATGTCATTCCCTTATTTTAATATCTTACTCCCACAATTATTGATTTATTTTATCTATACCATTTGAATATATAATCTATTTTTATGGAAAAAATATTAGAATTTTATCCATTACATTTAATCAGTGGTTCTTCTTTTGATATAATAGATCCGATTATTTAATGGTTTATGTTAAAAACACTATTTATATGATTTTAGAGTGTTATGTTTTTTAAAAACAAAATATTAATGATCATTATAGATATTTTTTTTATCTTCTAGAATATTTCTTTTTGGACAACATAGTTGAGAACGAAAGGGGTGTGATGAGTGCTTGGGTAGGTTGTTAGGCATGACAAGATCATTCATTAATGTGTATGCTTGGTTATTTTAATAAACTAATTGTTAGACTAAAATATTAATGATATCTATAAAATGTGTGAATAATTTCACCTATTCACAATTTTTAAGGAAATTGTAATATATGTTTTATTATTCAATGGGGTGGTCAAATGATACTATTTTCAATATAGGGTTCAAGGAACTCCATTTCACATAAAATGATTCAATATTACATAGTCGTGAGTATTTGTGTAACTACAGTTCTCTTAGTTATCTAGAGTTAGTTTAATATTACATAATATTGGCGTTATCACAAGAGATCTTGTCACGGATGACCAGTTTTTTTTAGTATCCTTGGCTTACTAAAAACATATATAACTTTTACATTACATTATAAAATAAGAAACAACAACATTTTGTCCCATTTGAACACACTTATACACATTATCATATTCCTTAAATTCAATCATAATATTATTATTCACAGCTTGGGAAAATGAAAACATAAGAAAGGGGTGATCTCTGATACTTAGTAAGGATAAAAATACACTAGAATCTTTCATAAATAAACATAAACTTTTAAGGAAATGTATAAGACTAAAACAAAATATTTCAAAACATAAACATCAGTATAATATGGAAAATAAAAATCTAATAATTCCATTTACTTGTTGACATGGATATTTTACTAGTTTAATAATCACATGTAATATCAATAGAAAATGTCATAATGATGAAATGCATAATGTCTGCCATCATAACCACATAGTCAAGGCATTGTGCCAAGACGGCAATAAGATTTTATCAAAACCTTATTCCAATATACTAGTTTTCCACATCAGAACTACTGATGCATCGAAGAGCTATAATGGGCTCCACCTATCACATACTAAGTCCAATACATTTCTCAAATGAAAATAATGAAACATAACATAATCATTCGTATTAAAAATAGTATAGGAAATGTTAATACATTAACCATAAACCATGAATGGTATAAAATAACACATCAACATTAAAACATATCATAAAACCATAAAAATAATATAATAATTTTTTCATAACAAATCAACTTAAAAAAAGTGTTAAATCCTTCAAAGGATGATAACCACGATGAAATCCAAACTATTTGAGAGAAATATCTCTTTCTAGTATGAAATAATTTAAAATTCAAAAAATTATTAATGAAAACATTTATTTTTAATATATTCATATACTCTCTTAAGGGTATTTTCGAAGACATTATAACATTGGAAAATAGCCGCACTCTCCATATACTTAAAAAAAAGATTCGTACCTTAATTTTACGGAGAGTTAATAAAGTACCTTTTTTGGAAAATGGAGGAAATATTCCATTCATTAAATTTTATAAAAACTAAAATAGGGGTATCTATGACTTTGAACCATATTATTAAAAATAGTAAATATGTTGTTAAATAAATTTTTATGAATCATGGATGTGGATGATAAAGAAGTCTTATTAGATACTTACGTATAAACAACCTTATAAAAATAAATAGATTGTAAAATTATCCTTGAAACTATACTTTTCCTTGTTTGATGGTAATTTTAACTCTTGTATAATAGTTAAATAAATTTTAATAATTTATACAAGAACCACATATATAAATATGATATCATATATTATCTTTAATATTTCTTGGTTAATAATATTTTAGAAATATCACTATTTCGGGTGTTAACGAATTCGTTTTCCTTTATATGTTTTGTTATATTAGTCATATTTGTTATGGATATGAAATTTTTAATTCATATCCAGAATGATATTATGTTATTTAAAAATTTATTTTAATCATAAAATGAAAATTATTCTAAAATGGTTATGAGGGGGAATGAATCTCATCCCATTCGTGGGGACGATAATCCATACGTATACACGAACTACAATTTCATTATATTGATAGTGAAATAGTATGTAATTGGATGGTATATCACATATACAGAATCATTTAAATTTTCTATTAATTATTTACATCATTTGTACTCATCTTTATACCCATCCAAATAACGATGTATTGAATGAAAAACTACACCATGAGGTTGAGATGGTAAGTCGTACATACGCACATATGGCGACTATGTCACTCATCGGATGTATAGAAAAATGAATATGGTTTAACTATATTTATAAAAAATCACAGTATGTAGAAGGTACTAGTGTTTTTATTTTTCTATGGAAACAACAAAGAAAGAGGAAGTGGAAGATAAAAAGAACTTTGAATGAGGTGATGGAATAATTACCTCTTCTTCGCGTTCTTTCTTTTGATTTGATCAAAAGGGCTCCGTATGCCAGATTTATGATCAATGTAAGGACTATTGGTTGATGTGGGGGTATTTGGGAATATACTGAGATATTATTTAGCAGATACAAATGTCTTTGGAGGGGTTATTATAAGATAAGGGGATGTACAGATTTTTAAGATAGGTGAGTGTAACTTTAGGAAAAGATTGAACTATTTATTTATTAAACAATCATATTCATTAAATAATGGCTCCAAAAAGAATTTATTTTGAGGATAAGGTATGGATGGGTCTAAAACATCTCAAACAATATGTTTTAAATATAACACCTAAAGCTTCTACGGAACGTTTCCGTTTGAATAATGTAATAACGTGTGTTGTACGCAACATCGAGTTCTAACACACCACAACCAATCAAACTAGCCATTATAAATAGTAATACCTACTTTTTGAAATTATATATATTATATATTTCAAAATAGACTTCATTTTTGGATTCCGAATATCAAAATTATCCTAAGATGAATTTTTGGTATTTTTCTGAGAATTTCCAATTTTTATGAATAGTGAAAAATACTTAAAAACAACTTTTTTAATCAAAATAATTTATAGTGATAAATTATATTATTTAGTGGTTTTAAAGAATATTTAGAATATATTTTTAACATTCAATACAATGTTTCTCATTGGAAATAATTTCACAAATAAACCGAACATAAACAAGTATCAATCTTTTGATAGTTATTATATCTTATTAACAAGCTTTTGGTTTTGACAACGGGAATTAATTTTAAATTAATTTCTGCCACTTCTTTGTTTTGAATTTGGGAAAATGGATTCCATATTTGGAATCAGGATGTTCAAATTTTGTAAATAGGTAACTTTTAATTTTAGACATTTTGAATAATTACTTCGGTAAATATTTTATTTACCATGGTTAAAAGGTAAATCCAGTAAATAAGGGTTAAAAAATAATATTATAATATTAAAAAATTACACTAAAACGTGTCCTAACCATATTTTTTGATACATTTTCGACCATGGTCATATTAGGGTCGATTTTGGGACCCCATGGTGCCACTTGTAAGTGATAGGGACACTTTATTTTAATTAAGTTAAAATGAATACAAAAATGACCAAAGCATATAACTTTTAGAAACACAATTTTTATATAGGGTTATATATGTTGGCCTTTCGACTATAAATATTAATTAAAAAGATAAAAATATTTCATACATAAATATATTTTATTTATAATTTTTAGAAATTAAATAATTTAATTTATTTATGACACAATGATGATGCAGTAATTACCATAATAGTGAAAAATTAAAATAATTGATATTATAAATACCCAAATAAATATAATTTGAGACTTTTAATGAATTACACTAATTTTATAGGATAATATTAAATATTAGTATTGATTTAATTGACTTCTTTATAACTAATAATTCTATTATGATTTTCACAAAAATCAATTTTCCCAATAGTGTCAAAATTGACATAAAAGAGTTTTTAAAACAAATATTATATTATTAATTGATATTAAATTCCTAAAAATCTATGGTTCTGTCAAGAGACTTATATAATGATATTTTTATCATTAATGGACCACATCTGGGTCGCTTGGATGTATATAGTATGTTTGTTAACCATATAATATAAAAATACAAAGAGACATTGTAAAAGTGAAACAAATTAACTAAGAGTTAATAGTTAAAGATAAGGTTAATATAATGACCCAAACCTGTATAAATTCTATTTTTTGAGTGGTTTTCGACCTATCCCCACCCGAACTTTTAAATAATCTAATTTTGAGCCATTATAAACTGAATATGAATTTATTATAAAATAATATTTCTAGCATTTCCAAAGGTGCCCCTCACCCCTCTTATAAAAGGGCATTCCTCCTTCTCATTACATCACACCTTCAAAGCCTTTTGGTTCTGCCAAAATCTACCCAAATACCCTCTCAACTTCCCTCTCTACAACCTAGAGGCCTTAGATTGATCAGAAAGTCAACCTAAGGAACCCTTTTGATCAAATCAAAAGGATGAACCCGAAGGAGAGGTAATGTTTTCACCACCCTTTTTCAAATTCATTTCTTCTTACACTTCTTCTTTCATTTTTATTACAATTATAAAATAATAACACTAGTATAATATATATAATGTGATGATATTTTAAATATGGTACAACCATATTCAGTATTCTATTCACCCTTTTAATAATATGTCACCATACGTGTGTACGTACGACTTACCGTCTCTGCGTCGTGGTGTAATTGTTATTCAATATATTATTATTTGGATGGGTATAATAATGATGTATAACTCATGTAAATAATAAATATAACATGATAATTATTCTTTATATATGATATACTATCCAATTATATATTATTTTAATATCAAAAGAATGATATTGTCGCCCATGCGTACGTACGGACTACCGTCTCCACGAACGCGATGAGATTCATTCTCCATCATATCCATTCAAGTATCATTATCATTTGATGATTTAAAAATAATTCTTATGGATTTGATATCATTCTGGATATGAATAGGATACAACCTATCAATAACAAACACAGTTTATGTAACAAAACATATATAAGAAAACGAGTAAGTTAACACCCGAAACGATGATAATTCTAAGATATTATTAACAAAGAAATGTTAAAAGATCATATATGATATCAAATTAATGTATATGATTATTTAATAATTTAATAGAAATTATTTCACCATTATACAAGAGTTTAACCTACCCCCAACGAAATAAAAGTAGAAGGTAAGGGTTTATTTCGCAATCTCTTCATTATCTGAGGTTGTTTATACGTAATAATATACTAGGATGTCTTTATCATCCACATCCATGTTTCTTAAAAATGTATTTAATTTTTTTTTACTATTTAGAAGAATATGGTTTAAATTCATTTATACATTCGTTTTACTTTTTTTAAGTTGTTTATAGAGGAATATTTCCGTCGTTTTCCAAACAAGGTGCTTTTAACCTTTTTGTCAGAATTAAGGTAAGAATGTTTTTTTAACTTATATGGCGGGTGCGGCTATTTTCCACTGTTATAAAATTTTCGAAGCTTCCTTTACAAGCTTATAAGAATATTTTCAAAGAAAATGTTTTATTTTATAAATATATGACTCTTAAATGATTTCAAAATAGAAAGAGATATTTCTCTAAAAAGAGTTTTGATTTCATCTATGTCAACATCCTTTGATGGTTTTTATACTTATTTGAAGTTGATTTATTATGATACAAAACTTCTATATTGTACTGAAGGTTTTGGGATGTGTTTGATTATGAATGTTCTAGTTTTATACCAATCATGGTTTATGGTGAAATTATTGACATTTCATATGCTAGTTTTAATACGAATGTTTTTGTTATGTTTAAACCTTTTCATATAGGATTGCATTGGACTTAATATGTGATGGGTGGAGCCCGCTATAGCTCCTCGATGCATCGGTAGGTCTCATGAGACAAACTACTGTCTTGGCATAAGTCCTTGACAATATCTTATTTGTAGTCTTGGCACGAGGCCTTGACTATGTTGTTATGATAGTCTGGCATTATGCATTCCATCATTATGAAAGTGGTTATTGATATTGCATGTGATTATTCGATTAGTATAACATATATGTGAATAAGTAAATGGAATTATTTAATTTTATTTTTTCCATACAATTTTGAAGTTCATGTTTAAAAAGCTTTTGTTTTAGTTATACATTGCCTTAAATGTTTATTCTTATTTATGAAAGTTTCTACTATATTTTTATCCTTACTCGGCATTTGAGCTCACCCATTTTCTATATTTAATTTTTCCCAGGATTTGAAGAAGTAAATTATGAATGACCTGTAGGGATATTATGAGGGGATAATAGTGTGGATTATGGAGACAATATGTTGTTGTTGTAGTTTTTCACTTCATGATGTAATGGAAAACTTTATGAATATATCTAGTGTTTTCAAGGCTACTAAACCAAACGGTCTTTCGAGATTTGATCTTCCTTGTGATCACGCCAATGTTATGTAATAATACACCGACTCTGGGTAACTAGGGTTCGGGCGTTTCAATTGGTATTAGAGGAATTTTAGTACAAACATTGGAAGCTAGATTTAGATAATCTTTGATTAGAGCACGTACACCTACGATGGAAATTGAGGATTAGTATAGAAGAACTTCCTAGAATTTTGGTATTGTAGAGATTTTGTGTGTTTTCCAAGCAATACATCAATGTCTAGATACGAGCAGGTAGAGGCGGCTCTGGCACCGATGTCCCTAGGGGTAAAACCTGAAAACACCGCTTTGAGCTAGACGTGAACGTGAACTGGTACACGACAACGGGCCTTGCTGTACTATTGGTTACGACACTCCCGGGGGATATGCTTAGGATAACTCTCATTTTCTTTATAAATCATTATGAAGGGTTTATGAGTATATACTTCCTCAAAGAAAACATTTTTATGATTATGTATTATGTCCATAAATAGTTCAATTTATGTTAAGTGTTTTATAATTATGGAATTATGTATTTTGATTCATAAACTGATCTAGTTTATGCCATTGTTTAGAAATGGAGCCTAGGGGAAGAAATGGAAACCATATCAATGCACACACTCCATGTAGGGATTGACCTTCTGCTCAAAATAATTATAGTGGAGCTAGTGATGCTACTGGTTCCGATCAGCTAATCACCATACTGGGACAACTCACTCAGGTTATGAATAATAACCTTACCCATATGGAGCACCTTGATCTGATGCATGGAGGATCAATGTTAGATCGATTCATGAGGCAACATCCACCAACGTTCAATGGGAGTACAAATCCCTTAGTAGCTGAGCAATGGATAAATTCCCTAGAGAAAATATTTCAGGCTTTGGGGAGTAGTGAAAGGGAAAAAGTTATCATGGCATTTTACCGCCTCACTGGAGATGCTGATCAATGGTGGTCATTGATTCAAAACATGAAGGAAGATGATTATGTATAAAATTTGGAATGTAGAGAGTTCAAAGATCTGTTTTTAGAAAAATACTTTCCTCGTGACCATCAAGTAGATATAGAAAGGCAATTTCTGAGTCTGAGACAAAAGGAGGATGAGAATGTTGCAAAGTATTAGGCTAACCTTACAAGGATAGCAAGGTATGCTGGAGATTATATACATAACCCAAGATGTATGATTGATTGTTTCATTAATGGGTTAAAACAATTTCTTCGTCGAGCATTAGTCTCACAATCCTTCTCGTCATACGAAGAGTGTGTCTTATGTGCTATCAAAACAGAAAAGGAATCCTCTAAGTCTTATGAAATTAAAGAAAAGAAAGAGAAGAAGAGATCTTCTGATCAATCTTGGAATGGAAATAAGGGGAATAATGGAAACGTTGAATATCCATCCTGTGGTAAATGTGGGAAGAAACACCCCAGTACTTGCTTGAAGGGAATGGGTGTCTGTTACAAGTGTGGTGAAAAAGGCCACCAATCTCGTGAATGCAAAGGGAAGAAGGAAGCTACCAATGTTCAATGCAACAATTGTAGGGAGATGGGACATTATGCAAATGAATTTCCTAATTTTCAGGGAAACTTACCTCAGAAATGGACAAGGGATCAAGGCCAAGATTATGCTATCACTACTGCTGAGGTAGAAGCTCCAAAAGACGTGGTGGTAGGCAATTTAATGGTATCCTCAAGTTTAGAAAATGCATTATTTGATTCTGGGTCATCACATTGTTTCACATCTTCCCAGTTTGCTGATAAAATTAAATATTTCCAATTTGATTTAACAAGGGAGTTGTCAGTTAAAACTCCTAAGGGATGTATCATTACAACAATGTTTTGTGAATCATTTCCAATTAGAGCAGATAAATGTTCTTTATAAGATGATCTCATTGTCATACCTATGATTGAGTTTGATATAATCCTTGGTATGGATTGGATTTCGGATTATGATGCAAAGATTTATTATAAGAAGAAGGAGGTTACGTTTTTTGGTGATGATGATAAGGAACACCTTATCATTATAGCAGAATCGTCACCACCTAATTCTTATCTAGATCCACCCCCAGTAGCTCAACTAAATTAAATTATTGGGGAGGAAGAGAATGAAATGACTGTGGGTGAGTAAAGGAATGTTTAAATAGAGGATGTACCTATTGGGAAAGAATATGTAGATGTGTTTCCGGAAAATTTACCGGGACATCCTCCAGAACAAGAAGTTGAGTTTTCCATTGATTTAATTCCTGGATCAAGGCCTATATCGAAGACCCCTTATAGAATGGCCACTGTGGAATTAGTTGAACTAAAGAAACAACTAGATGAATAGAGTAATATGGGATTTATTCTCCCTAGTGTTTCTCCATGGGGAGCCCCTATTCTTTTTGTTAAAAAGAAAGACGGATCTATGAGGTTATGTATCAACTATAGGGAGATCAATGTAATAACAATAAAGAACAAGTATCCCTTACCTCCCATTGATGATTTATTTGACCAACTTTATGGAGCTCAGTACTTTTCAAAGATTGACCTTCGATCTGGATACCATCAGTTGTGTGTGAAGAAGGAAGACATTCCGAAGACAGCATTTCGAACCAGGTACGGACATTACGAGTTTACTGTAATGCCTTTTGGATTGGCTAATGCACCCTCTGTATTCATGGATCCGATGAACAGAGTTTTCAAGGAATATCTTGATGAATATGTGGTGGTATTTATTGATTATATCTTGGTATACTCGAAAAACTACGAAGATCATGAAAATCACTTGCTCATTATCCTAAAGACTCTGAGAAGACATGAATTATATGGGAAGTTTAGCAAGTGTGAATTCTGGCTTCAGGAGATTTATTTTCTTGGCCATATTGTCTCTAAATATGGAATCTCTTTTGATCCTTCTAAGACCAAGGAAATCCATGAATGTCCAGAACCGACGAGTATATCTGAGGTACACAGTTTTATTGGTTTGGTAGGTTATTATCGACGTTTCGTCCAGAATTTTGCTCGATTGGCAAACCCATTAACGAAGCTCACACGTAAAGGGGTCAATTTTTTTTGGACAAAAGATTGTAAATAATGTTTCGAAGAACTAAAGAGAAGATTAGTCAATGCTCCTATACTGACTCTACCATCGGGGAATGATGGGTTCGTTATTTATAGTGATGCATCGAAGAAAGGAATTTGTTGTGTCCTTATTCTGAATGATAGGGTTATTGCCTATGCATCACGAAAGTTGAAAATTAATGAGCAAAACTATCCTACTCAGGATCTTGAGTTAGCAGTTTTGATCTTTACTTTAAAGATATGGAGGCACTACATCTATGGTGAAAAATTTGAGATTTATACTGATCACAAGAGTTTGATGTAACGCCCCGACCCCAGCTACCCAGAGTCGGTGCATTACTTCGTAACATTGGCATGATCACAAAAGATCAAGTCTCGAAAGACCGATTAGTTTAGTAGCCTTGGAAACACTAGATACATTCATAAGTCTTTCATTACATCAATATTAAACAAACTACAATAACATGGTCTTCATAGTCCACACTCATATCTTCACTGACTATCCTTGCAAGTCAGTCATAATACACTTCTTCACATCCTGGAAAATATTTAAACATTGAAAGGGGTGAGCTCAGATGCTCAGTAAGAATAACAATATTGCGGAAGCTTTCATAAATAAACATAAACATTTAAGGCAATGTATAACTAAAACAAAAGCCTTTTAAACTTGAACATCAACATAATATGGCAAAAGTAAAATGAGATAATTCCATTTACTTCTTCACATGGATATTCTACTGGTCGAATAATCACATGCAATATCAACAACCACTTTCATAATGAGGGAATGTATAATGCCGGACATTCTGAAACATTTTGTCAAGGCCTCGGCCAAGACATCTAAAATGATTAAGGCCTCGGCCAAAACCATAAATCAAATTGGGAAAGGGCCTCGGCCAATTCCACGTCTAGTTGTCTCATGAGACCTACCGATGCATCGAGGAGCTATAGCGGGCTCCACCCGTCACTTATTAAGTCCAATACATTCCTCATATGAATAGGTTTAAACATATCATAAACCATAACATAATCATATCACATAAAACATGCATAAAGGAAACATAACATTTCCACATTTCAATCACAAGATATCAATACAACACATTGTTATAATAATAACGCTTTCAAAACCATTTTCAATACCAAAATAAAAGAAAGTTAAAACTTTGTATTTATTTTTCATTAAAAAAAATGATGGCTTGTAGAGGAAGCTGAAACTCAAATAATGGTCACGGCGGCGGAGAAGTCGTTGTCGCCGCATAAGTACGGAAAGAAAAACATTCCCTTTTTCATTTATCAAAACGCTTCGTATAAAAAGATTCCTTTTGAATAGACTTAAAAGTCAAAGGGGTTTATACACCGTATAAAAGAAAGTTGTGTATAAAACCAAATATGCCTCAATGAAAGGAGATTGAGACGAAGTCCTTAAAAGATCATTTTTAAAATAAAATAGATATATTATGTGTATTCACTATAGGTACACATAAAGAAAGTAAAAATACAAAATAGGACATAATAACATCATGACATAATTTGAAAGTATGAGATTAACCCAAATAATGGAAATTGGGTTAAGAAGTTCCCTTACAAAGATCATTTTTAAAATAAAATAGATCTATTATGTGTATTCACTACAAGTACACATAAATAAAGTATAAATACAATATACAACATAATAATATCATCACATAATTTGAAAGTAGGAGATTAACCCAAAGAATGGAAGTTGGGTTATGAAATTCCCTTACAAAGAGCATTTTTAAAATAAAATAGATCTATTATGTGTATTCACTACAAGTACACATAAATAATGTACAAATACAGGATATGACATAATAATATCATGACATAATTTAAAAGTAGGATATTAACCCAAAGAATGGAAATTGGGTTAAGAAGTTCCCTTACCTCGTGTCTGACTTGACTCAACCGTTCTTTAACCTCCTGAATAATAAACTAGAGTTAATATATACCTTATTAAGAACCATTTTCAATTTCATTATCCTTATTATATCACTTATTACAATGATATGAACATTATGTAATTATTTAAGTTAATAACGGTCGTTTTGTCGATCTTTGGTACTTGAGTCAACAATAAGCTTCTTATAATTACAAGTTGTTTATGTGGTGAAATATCCATTATATCCAGAATTATATTCATGATTTAGATGTCATATATATCTTATATATCCATTATATACATTCATTTATAATATTACGTAACATTTAGAGGTAAGAAATGAAATGCACCGTTCATGGAGACGGTAAGCCGTACGTACGCATGAACGCTACTTTCATTTCAATTTCATATTTAATGGAACTAAATCATAATTATATAAATGTATAATATAATTCCAGTATAATATAGTTTATAATACCATTTACTCCATCCTTTATACATCCCACATATGGCATTAACGATTCAAATCACTTTGAGGGGGCGGTAGTCCGCACTTCCTAAAATGAAATTATCGCGTTTTACCCATAATGGAAATCATAAAGTAAGCCATAAATGAGAAATACAGAAGCATAAGTAAAACATAAACACATTATATATCATATATAAATATAGTGACATCTTAATGGCCACCTTTGAAGGTGTTATATGAGTGTTGAACAATCATCGTTTCGTGAGGCAGAAATTCGCCATCCACAGAAACCGTATGTTCTTTAACCATTACATGTAGGTGTGTGTAAGTGTAGCTATAATCCTTATTATAAAAACACCCTAGTATATTGAGGATACTGGTTTTGTTACAAAAGAAATGAATAAAAAGAGTTTAGGGGGTTGGAGAAGAAAAATAAAACAAAACAACATTAGAAAAGACATTACCTCAAAATCGGGTAACTCTTTTTGATTTGAGCCAAAGGCTTCCTTGGGAAGAGTTATGCCCAAAGTGAGGCTTATAGGAGTAATAGGGGGAAGTTGGGAGAGTATTTGGGCAGAGGTTGGCCGAGCCAAATGGCTTGAAAGTGTGAATAAGGTGGGAGAGGTGGGGGCCTTTTATAAGTGGAGAGGAGAGGCTCTTTTGGAAAGATTGAAATGTTACATTATTTCACAATGCTTTTCGGATTATAAAGGTCCCAAACTTATATAATTAGAGGATAAGGTGATAAGGTTTCGAAATATCTTCATCCAATAGGCTTTGGACAAGTTTAAGCCTTGGATTTTGCATTATCTTCTCATTTTATTTAAATCGTTAAATAATGAGGTCATCACTGCATCATCATGATGTAATAAATAATTTAATTTATTTAATGTCTAAAAATTATAAAAAAAATACTATGATGTAGGAAATCTTTTTAGCTTTCTAATGAATATTTATAATCAAAATTTGGACTTGTGTAACCCCACGTAAAAATTGTTTTAGTAAAACATTTTATGTTTGTGTCATTTTTTTACTTTAACATTAAATAAAAGGTGTTTATGTCATTTTCTAACTAAAGTGGCTCCATGGGGTCCCCAAGTTGACCCATGGGTTGTCTTGGTAGGCCATGACTCATCCAATAGGAGTAGGACAAGTTTCAAGATCATATCATATTATTAAAACATTGTTTTTACCTTAAACTACACTAATTACCTCTAATCGCGATTAAGAACTTAAAAGTTACTATTCACCAAAAATTATTTTAATCTCATTGAACCACATTTTACTTCTTAATGACAACCATGTATGTCGGATTTTTGAAAATCAAATCACAGAAGTGGTAATATTTCATTTAAACGAAAAATCAGTTATTTAACTACCACTTAGTGGTTTCACTATTCATCAAAAATTGAAGTTTTTCAGAACAAGGCCAAAATTTCACCCTAAGCTATAATTGATATTCCGAATTCAAAAATGATGTCTATTTTACAAAATTCCAAACATATAAGTTGTATTAATTAATTTTATAATTAATTCCCGCTGTTACAACAAATAGCGTGTTTTTAAGAAACAATTTATATCAAAAGTTTGGCAACTGTTTATGTCCAATTTCAATGTTAAATTAATTCTAATGACCACCATTGGATAAAATGGTAAAAATATATTCTAATTATACTTTAAAACCACCAAATATTATAATTTATCACTATAAATTATTTTGATTAAAAAAGTTGTTTTAAGTATTTTTCACTATTCATAAAAATTTTGAAGTTCTCAGAAAATTACAAAAAATTCAACATAGGCTAATTTCAATATTAGGAATACAAAAATGAAGTCCATTTTGAAATATAAAATTTCTATAATTTTAAAAAGTGGTTATTACTATTCATAACGGCTACTTTGATTTGTCGCGATGTTTTAGAACTCGAAGTTGCGTACATGCAAGCTATTGTATTATTGAATGAGAAGCGTATCGTGGAAGCTCGGGGTGTTACATTCTCCCCTCCTTCAATAAATTGCGTCCTCGCAATTTGAAATTTTTCTTGGAAAATAAAAGGTTGAAAAGAGAAAATACCTTTGAGGATAACCCACATCGGAAATAAGGTTAATAAATATATAACATTAAAAGAAAGCAAGATAAGTACAAAGGTCACCCGATATAGCCCATTCTAGGATTCTATGAAAATATGGATATGGAAGAAAAACAAACCATCAAGGTCTGATGGAGAGTTATAGAAAACAGGATTAGGAGAAAGTTTAACCATAAGAAAATCACAAACTTGTGATTGGTTAAACGGTCATTGAATCCCCAGTTGGAAAAGTTAACCGACAAAATTTTTGTTTTAAGTTACCTTTTATAATGTTGAGGAATTTATTTATGAGATTTAATAAGAACGTAAGGGAATATACATACTTGTTATGTATACTTTCATTCGTTAATAAATTTTTACCACAAACCCAACTTTTACTCCAAATGGTAACAGAACTAAAAAATATTCTATTTATCCTAATTGTATAAGGTTCAAAATGTTAACACATACCATTTAGATTAGTAAAACTATTTTGTAATAACCAGGGACTTCCTGTAGGCTAGTGGTAGGAAATAAAGGCTTGTCGTACTATGGTTGTGGGTTCGATTCCTGCAGCTTTGTCCGACGCGACGGGTTATTCCCCACCCTGCAGGTTGTCCTTTTCCTAAAAATATAGTACTATACTATTCCAAAAATAATCGTCATAAATGTTTTAACCTTAAACAATACTATCCAAAGTTCAACTTAATCCACTCCAACCTTTATAGTTATCCAAAATACCTTCATCCAGACTTTCTCTAAAAGGTCTCTAAATTCCAAAATCAATTGTAACATCAGATTCCCCAAACAAAGAAAAGTTTCTCTTATTGTCACATACTAAAAATATGATTACCTTAATCATATTAAAACCTTACTGAAATCAAAAAGTACTGCAGTACAATCCTTATATATATATTACATTATTCTTATAACCAGAATATAATCCTTGAGTCCAAAAGCACCAATACATTAGTTATTCTGCTTCAACTGTAGTAACAGCATAAGATTGTCCTTGATCCCTTGGCCTTTTCTGAGGTAAGTTTCCCTGACGCTTAGGACATTCATTTGCATAATTACCCATTTCTCTACAATTGTAGCATTCAACTTTGACAGCCTCTTTCTTTCCCTTGCAATCACGAGCCTGGTGACCCTTTTCTCCACATTTATAACAAACTCCCATTCCTTTTAGGCAAGTACCAGGGTGATTCTTCCCACAATTATCACATAATGGAAAATCCTTCTTTCCCTTTTTCCCTTTATCTGTCTCTTGTTCCACCGTTCTCTTCTTCTCTTGCTTTACTTTGTTGTCATAAGACTTAGAGAATTCCTTTTCTGTCTTGATAGCACACGAGACAATATCTTCGTATGATTAGAAGGATTGTGATACCAAAGCTCGACGGAGAAATGGTTTTAACCCATCAAAGAAACGATCAATCTTACTCCTTGGGTTACGTATGTAATCTGAAGCATACCTTGCTAACCTTGTAAAGTTAGCCTCATACTTTGCGACATTCTCATCCTCCTTCTGCCTCAGACTCAGAAATTGCCTTTCCATATCTGCTCCATGGTCACGAGGAAAGTATTTTTCTAAGAAAAGCTCTTTGAACTCCCTCCATTCCATATTCGATACGTCATCATCTTCCTTTGTGTTTCGAATCAGCGACCACCACTGATCGGCATCTCCAGTGAGGCGGTAAACTGCCATGACAACCTTCTCCCTTTCACTACTCCCCAAAGCCTGAAATATTTTCTCTAGGGAATTTATCCATTGCTCGGCTACTAAGGGATTTGTACTCCCATTGAACGTTGGTGGTTGTTGCCTCATGAATCGATCTAACATTGATCCTCCACGCTGTGGATCAGGGTGCTCCATACGGGTAAGGTTATTATTCATAACCTGAGTAAGTTGTCCCAGTATGGTGATTAGCTGATCGGCCCCAGTTGCATCACCAACCCCACTATAATTATCTTGAGCAGGAGGGCAATCCCTACATGGAGTGCGTGCATTGATACGGTTTCCATTCCTTCCACTAGGCGCCATTTCTAAACAATGGCATAAACTAGATTAGTTTATGAATCAAAATACATAATCCCATACTTATAAAACACTTTACATAAATTGAACTATTTATGGATATAATCCATAATCATAAAAAGAAATGTTTTCTTTGAGGAAGTATGTACTCATAACCCTCCATAGTGGTTTGTAAGTAAAATGAGAATTATCCTAAGCATATCCCCCGGGAGTGTCGTAACCAAGAGTGCAGCAAGGCCCGTTGTCGTGCACCAGTTCCCGTTCGAGTCTAGCTTAAAGCGGTGTTTTCGGGTTTTACCCCTAGGTACATCTGTGCTAGAGCCGCCTCTACCTGCTCGTATCCAGACAGGGATGTATTTCTCGGAAAACTCATAACATCTCTATAACACCAAAATTCTAGGAAGTTCTTCTATACTAATCCTCAAAGTCTATCTTTGGGCTATGTTCTCTAATCAGAGTTTATCTAAATCTAGCTTCCAAGGTTAGTACTAAACTTCCTCTGATACCAACTGTAACGCCCCGACCCCAGCTACCCAGAGTCGGTGCATTACTTCGTAACATTGGCATGATCACAAAAGATCAAGTCTCGAAAGACCGATTAGTTTAGTAGCCTTGGAAACACTAGATACATTCATAAGTCTTTCATTACATCAATATTAAACAAACTACAATAACATGGTCTTCATAGTCCACACTCATATCTTCACTGACTATCCTTGCAAGTCAGTCATAATACACTTCTTCACATCCTGGAAAATATTTGAACATTGAAAGGGGTGAGCTCAGATGCTCAGTAAGAATAACAATATTGCGGAAGCTTTCATAAATAAACATAAACATTTAAGGCAATGTATAACTAAAACAAAAGCCTTTTAAACTTGAACATCAACATAATATGGCAAAAGTAAAATGAGATAATTCCATTTACTTCTTCACATGGATATTCTACTGGTCGAATAATCACATGCAATATCAACAACCACTTTCATAATGAGGGAATGTATAATGCCGGACATTCTGAAACATTTTGTCAAGGCCTCGGCCAAGACATCTAAAATGATTAAGGCCTCGGCCAAAACCATAAATCAAATTGGGAAAGGGCCTCGGCCAATTCCACGTCTAGTTGTCTCATGAGACCTACCGATGCATCGAGGAGCTATAGCGGGCTCCACCCGTCACTTATTAAGTCCAATACATTCCTCATATGAATAGGTTTAAACATATCATAAACCATAACATAATCATATCACATAAAACATGCATAAAGGAAACATAACATTTCCACATTTCAATCACAAGATATCAATACAACACATTGTTATAATAATAACGCTTTCAAAACCATTTTCAATACCAAAATAAAAGAAAGTTAAAACTTTGTATTTATTTTTCATTAAAAAAAATGATGGCTTGTAGAGGAAGCCGAAACTCAAATAATGGTCACGGCGGCGGAGAAGTCGTTGTCGCCGCATAAGTACGGAAAGAAAAACATTCCCTTTTTCATTTATCAAAACGCTTCGTATAAAAAGATTCCTTTTGAATAGACTTAAAAGTCAAAGGGGTTTATACACCGTATAAAAGAAAGTTGTGTATAAAACCAAATATGCCTCAATGAAAGGAGATTGAGACGAAGTCCTTAAAAGATCATTTTTAAAATAAAATAGATATATTATGTGTATTCACTATAGGTACACATAAAGAAAGTAAAAATACAAAATAGGACATAATAACATCATGACATAATTTGAAAGTATGAGATTAACCCAAATAATGGAAATTGGGTTAAGAAGTTCCCTTACAAAGATCATTTTTAAAATAAAATAGATCTATTATGTGTATTCACTACAAGTACACATAAATAAAGTATAAATACAATATACAACATAATAATATCATCACATAATTTGAAAGTAGGAGATTAACCCAAAGAATGGAAGTTGGGTTATGAAATTCCCTTACAAAGAGCATTTTTAAAATAAAATAGATCTATTATGTGTATTCACTACAAGTACACATAAATAATGTACAAATACAGGATATGACATAATAATATCATGACATAATTTAAAAGTAGGATATTAACCCAAAGAATGGAAATTGGGTTAAGAAGTTCCCTTACCTCGTGTCTGACTTGACTCAACCGTTCTTTAACCTCCTGAATAATAAACTAGAGTTAATATATACCTTATTAAGAACCATTTTCAATTTCATTATCCTTATTATATCACTTATTACAATGATATGAACATTATGTAATTATTTAAGTTAATAACGGTCGTTTTGTCGATCTTTGGTACTTGAGTCAACAATAAGCTTCTTATAATTACAAGTTGTTTATGTGGTGAAATATCCATTATATCCAGAATTATATTCATGATTTAGATGTCATATATATCTTATATATCCATTATATACATTCATTTATAATATTACGTAACATTTAGAGGTAAGAAATGAAATGCACCGTTCATGGAGACGGTAAGCCGTACGTACGCATGAACGCTACTTTCATTTCAATTTCATATTTAATGGAACTAAATCATAATTATATAAATGTATAATATAATTCCAGTATAATATAGTTTATAATACCATTTACTCCATCCTTTATACATCCCACATATGGCATTAACGATTCAAATCACTTTGAGGGGGCGGTAGTCCGCACTTCCTAAAATGAAATTATCGCGTTTTACCCATAATGGAAATCATAAAGTAAGCCATAAATGAGAAATACAGAAGCATAAGTAAAACATAAACACATTATATATCATATATAAATATAGTGACATCTTAATGGCCACCTTTGAAGGTGTTATATGAGTGTTGAACAATCATCGTTTCGTGAGGCAGAAATTCGCCATCCACAGAAACCGTATGTTCTTTAACCATTACATGTAGGTGTGTGTAAGTGTAGCTATAATCCTTATTATAAAAACACCCTAGTATATTGAGGATACTGGTTTTGTTACAAAAGAAATGAATAAAAAGAGTTTAGGGGGTTGGAGAAGAAAAATAAAACAAAACAACATTAGAAAAGACATTACCTCAAAATCGGGTAACTCTTTTTGATTTGAGCCAAAGGCTTCCTTGGGAAGAGTTATGCCCAAAGTGAGGCTTATAGGAGTAATAGGGGGAAGTTGGGAGAGTATTTGGGCAGAGGTTGGCCGAGCCAAATGGCTTGAAAGTGTGAATAAGGTGGGAGAGGTGGGGGCCTTTTATAAGTGGAGAGGAGGGGCTCTTTTGGAAAGATTGAAATGTTACATTATTTCACAATGCTTTCTGGATTATAAAGGTCCCAAACTTATATAATTAGAGGATAAGGTGATAAGGTTTCGAAATATCTTCATCCAATAGGCTTTGGACAAGTTTAAGCCTTGGATTTTGCATTATCTTCTCATTTTATTTAAATCGTTAAATAATGAGGTCATCACTGCATCATCATGATGTAATAAATAATTTAATTTATTTAATGTCTAAAAATTATAAAAAAAATACTATGATGTAGGAAATCTTTTTAGCTTTCTAATGAATATTTATAATCAAAATTTGGACTTGTGTAACCCCACGTAAAAATTGTTTTAGTAAAACATTTTATGTTTGTGTCATTTTTTTACTTTAACATTAAATAAAAGGTGTTTATGTCATTTTCTAACTAAAGTGGCTCCATGGGGTCCCCAAGTTGACCCATGGGTTGTCTTGGTAGGCCATGACTCATCCAATAGGAGTAGGACAAGTTTCAAGATCATATCATATTATTAAAACATTGTTTTTACCTTAAACTACACTAATTACCTCTAATCGCGATTAAGAACTTAAAAGTTACTATTCACCAAAAATTATTTTAATCTCATTGAACCACATTTTACTTCTTAATGACAACCATGTATGTCGGATTTTTGAAAATCAAATCACAGAAGTGGTAATATTTCATTTAAACGAAAAATCAGTTATTTAACTACCACTTAGTGGTTTCACTATTCATCAAAAATTGAAGTTTTTCAGAACAAGGCCAAAATTTCACCCTAAGCTATAATTGATATTCCGAATTCAAAAATGATGTCTATTTTACAAAATTCCAAACATATAAGTTGTATTAATTAATTTTATAATTAATTCCCGCTGTTACAACAAATAGCGTGTTTTTAAGAAACAATTTATATCAAAAGTTTGGCAACTGTTTATGTCCAATTTCAATGTTAAATTAATTCTAATGACCACCATTGGATAAAATGGTAAAAATATATTCTAATTATACTTTAAAACCACCAAATATTATAATTTATCACTATAAATTATTTTGATTAAAAAAGTTGTTTTAAGTATTTTTCACTATTCATAAAAATTTTGAAGTTCTCAGAAAATTACAAAAAATTCAACATAGGCTAATTTCAATATTAGGAATACAAAAATGAAGTCCATTTTGAAATATAAAATTTCTATAATTTTAAAAAGTGGTTATTACTATTCATAACGGCTACTTTGATTTGTCGCGATGTTTTAGAACTCGAAGTTGCGTACATGCAAGCTATTGTATTATTGAATGAGAAGCGTATCGTGGAAGCTCGGGGTGTTACATTTGAAGTATATTTTCTCACAAAAAGAACTCAACATGAGGCAACAGAGATGGATTGAATTACTCAAGGATTATGATTTCACGATTCACTACCACCCAGGGAAGGCAAACAAGGCGGAATATGCTTTGAGCAGAAAAGACCATGGAGTTATGAAGAATATAAGAATTGAAAGGGATCCAATTTTTATGGATCTAGTGAAGATGGACATGGGAATAACCAGGGAAGGTGAAACATCAATTCTTTTTCAAATGGTTTCCAAACCATCTTTAATAAAAATAATTAAGAGTTCTCAGACCGATGATGAATAATTTCAAAAAAAGATTAAAGCTATGAATGATGGGAGATTGAGAGTCTTTGTGTATGAAGAGGGACTTTTGAAATTTGGGAAGAGACTTTGAGTTCCCGATATACCTGATCTAAAAAGGGAATTGCGGGAAGATGCTCATAGTTCCAATTTCTCTATACACCCTGGGAGCACAAAAATGTATAGAGATTTGAAGGAACATTTTTGGTGGGACAACATGAAGAGGGAGATTGCTGATTTTTTGTCAAGATGTATGGTTTGTCAAAAAGTGAAAGCTGGAAGGCAACAGCCTGGAGGAGTCATGCAACCTCTTCCCATACCGGAGTGGAAATGGGACAATATTATGATGGAATTTGTCATGGGGATACCAAAGAACCTTAGAAGGAATGATGCAATATGAGTTATTGTTGCTCGTCTTACTAAATCAGCAGATTTTCTTGCAATAAGAGAAGACCTACCACTGGAACGTCTAGTAATACTATATATTAATGATGTTGTGAGACATCATGGAGTACCCCTATCAATTGTTTCAGATCGTGATCCCCGTTTTACTTCAAGATTCTGAAAAAGTCTTCAGAAATCCCTGGATACTGAACTTCATTTGAGCACTGCCTACCACCCTCAGACAGACGGACAATTAGAATGGACTATTCCAACCATAGAAGACATGTTGAGATCTTGCTCACTTGACTTTCAGGGTATATGGGATCAATATTTTCCTTTGGCAGAATTTTTCTGTAACAATAGCTTCCATTCGAGTTTTCAGATGGTGCCATATGAAACGTTATATGGAAAGAGATGTCGCACACCAACCTGTTGGGATAACGTTGGTGAATGAAAACTTGTAGGTCCAGAACTGGTAGAGGAAACGATGGAAAATGTAAAGGTAATCCAAAACCATATCAAAGCAGCTCAAAGTAGGCAGAAGAGCTATGCCGATAATCGAAAGAAGGATTTGGAATTTCAAGTCAGTGATCATGTTTTCCTGAAGGTATCTCCATGGAAGGGAGTAATACATTTTGGTAAGAAAGGTAAATTGAGTCCCAGGTACATCAGACCTTTCGAAATTCTAGAATGAATTGGGGCTGTAGCTTACCGATTGGCAATGCCGCCAAGTCTCTCCAAAGTTCACGATGTATTCCGCATATCTGTATTGAGAAAATACATGCCTGACCCAAGGCATGTACTCACCTATGAGGAATTAGAACTAGAACCCGATCTGTCTTATTGTGAAGTGCCCGTCAAGATCCTTGATATGAGAGAACAAGTACTGAGAAACCGGACGACGCGTCTGGTAAATGTTTTGTGGAGAAACCATAAGATGGAAGAGGCAACGTGGGAACCCGAGGAACTTATGATGAAGAACCACCCGAGTCTTTTCATGTGGTAGTATTCTAGAAATTTTGAGGATGAAATTATTTGAAGGAGGGGAGAATGTAACACCCCAAGCTTCTACGGTATGTTTACCTTAGAATATATTTTTACCATTTAATACAATTTTGGTCATTGGACATAATTTCACAAATAAACCGAACATAAACAAGTATCAATCTTTTGATAGTTATTATATCTTAAAAACCTGATTTCTGTTTTGATAGCGGGCATTAATTTTAAATTAATTTATGCCACTTATGTGTTTTGAATTTGGAAAAAATGATTCCATATTTAGAATCAGGATGTTGAAATTATGTAAATAGGTTACTTTTATTTTGAGACATTTTGAATAATTACTTCGGTAAATATTTTATTTACCATTTTTAAAGTGTAAATCTGGTAAATAAGGGTTAACAAATAATATTATAATAATAAAAAATTACCCTAAAACGAGTCCTAACCTTATTGGTTGATACATGTTCGACCATGGGCATCGTTTGGTCGATTTGGGGACCCCATGGTTCCACTTGTAAGTGATAGGGACACTTTATTTTAATTAAGTTAAAATGAATACAATAATGACAAAAGCATATATCTTTTAGAAAAACAATTTTTACATAAGGATATATATGTTGGAGTTTCGACTATAAATATTCATTAGAAAGATAAAAACATTTCCTACATAATGATATTTTATTTATAATTTTTAGACATTAAATAATTTAATTTATTTATGACACAATGATGATGCAGTAATTACCATAATAGTGAAAAATTAAAATAATTGATATTATAAATACCCAAATAAATATAATATGAGACTTTTAATGAATTAAACTAATTTTCTAGGATAATATGACATATTATTATTGATTTAATTGACTTTTTTTAACTAATAATTCTATTATGATTTTCACAAAAATCAATTTTCCAAATAGTGTCAAAATTGACATAGAAGAGTTTTTTTTTAAAAATATTATATTATTAATTGATATTAAATTCATAAAAATATAAGGTTAGATCAAGATACTTATATCATGATAGGTGTATTTTTAATGGACCACTTTTGGGTATCTTGGATTTATATAGTATATTTATTAACCATATAATATAAAAATACAAAGAGAAATTTTAAAAGTGAAACTAATTAACTAAGAGTTAACACTTTAATTTAAGGTTAATATAATGACCCAAACCTGTCTAAATTCAATATGTTGAGTGGTTTTCGACCTATTCCCACCTGAAACATTAAATAATCCACTTTTGAGCCATTAGAAACCGAATATGAATTTATTATAAAATAATATTTCTAGTTTTTCAAAAGGTGCCCCTCACCCCTCTTATAAAATGGCACTTCTCCTTCTCATTACTTCACACCTTCAAAGCTTTTTTGTTTTGCAAAAATCTGCCCAAATACTCTATCAACTTCCCTCACTACAACCTAGAGGCCTTAGATTGATCAGAATGCCAACTTAAGGAACCTTTTTGATCAAATCAAAAGGAAGAACCCTAAGAAGAGGTAATGATTTCACCACCCATTTTCAAATTCATTTCTTCTTCCACTTATTATTTATTTGTTATTACCATTATAAAATAATAACTCTAGTATCTTATATATACTATTATGTTATTATAAATATGTTACAACCATAATCAGTATTCCATCCACCATTTGAATAACATGTCACCATACGTGCGTACGTACGGCTTACCGTCCTCACATCGTGGTCTAATTATTATTCAATATATTATTATTTGGATGGGTATAATAATGATTTTTAACTCATGTAAATAATAAATATAACATGATAATTAATATTTATATATGATAGACTATCCAATTATATATTATTTTAATATCAAAAGAATGATATTATTGCTCGTGCGTACGTACGGACTACTATCTCCACGAACGTGATGAGATTCATTCTCCATCATATCCATTCAAGTATAATTATCATTTGATGATTTAAAAATAATTTTTAAGGTCTTGATATCATTTTGGATATGAATAAGGTACAAACTATCCATAATAAACATGGTTTATGTAACAAAACATATAAAAGAAAATGAGTAAGTTAACACCCGAAACGACGATAATTCTAAGATATTATTAACAAAGCAATGTTAAACGATCACATATGATATCATATTAATGTATATGATTCTTGAATAATTTAATAACAATTATTTCACCATAATAAAGGATGTTAGCCTACCCCCAACCAAGGAAAAGTACATGGTAATGGTTTATCTCACAATCTCTTCATTATCCGAGGTTGTCTATACGTAATAATATACCGGGATCTCTTTATCATCCACATCCATGTTTCATAAAAATGTATTTGAAAACATTTTTACTATTTACAAGAATATGGGTTAAAGTCATTTATACCATCGTTTTACTTTTTATAAGTGGTTTATAAAGGAATATTTCCATCGTTTTCCAAACAAGGTGCTTTGAACCTTTTCGACAGAATTAAGGTAAGAATGTTTTTTTTAACTTATACGGCCGGTGCGACTATTTTCCGCTGTTATAAAATCTTCGAAGCTTCCTTTACAATCTTATAAAAATACATTCAAAGAAAATGTTTTATTTTATAAATATATGATTCTTAAATGATTTTAAAATAAAATAGATATTTCTCTAAAAAGAGTTTTGATTTTACCTATGTCAACATCCTTTGATAGATTTTACGCATATTTGAAGTTGATTTATTATGATACAAATCTTCTATATTGAATTGACGGTTTTGTGATATTTTTGACTGTGAATGTTCTATTTTTATACCAATCATGGTTTATGGTGAAAGTATTGACATTTCGTATGCTAGTTTTAATACGAATGTTTATTTTATGTTTAAACCTTTTCATATGGGAATGCATTGGACATAATATGTGATGGGTGGAGCCCGCTATAGCTCCTCGATGCATTGGTAGGTCTAATGAGACAAACTAGTGTCTTGGAACAAGGCTTTGACAAAATATTATTTGTAGTCTTGGCACGAGGCCTTGGCTATGTGGTTATGATAGTCTGGAATTATGCGTTCTATCATTATGAAAGTGGTTATTGATATTGCATGTGATTATTCAATTAGTAGAATATCCATGTGAATACGTAAATGGAATTATTTCATTTTATTTTTTCCATAAAATGTTGAAGTTAAAGTTTAAAAGGCTTTTGTTTTAGTTATACATTTCCTTAAATGTTTATTCTTATTTATGAAAGTTTCCGCTATATTGTTATCCTTACTGGGCATTTGAGCTCACCCATTTTCTATATTTTATTTTTCCCAGGATGTGAAGAAGTAAATTATGAATTACCTGCAGGGATATTATGAGGGGATAATAGTGTGGATTATGGAGAAAATATGGTGTTGTAGTAGTTTTTCACTTCATGATATAATGTAAAACTTTATGAATATATCTAGTGTTTTCAAGGCTACTAAACCAATCGGTCTTTCGAGATTTGATCTTTCTTGTCATCATGCCAACGTTATGTAATAATTCACTGACTCTGGGTAATAGGGGTCGAGGCATTACATTAAACATGTTTAGCTCACCATATTAACCTTATCAATTAGATTTATCACTTAGTTAATGAGATTACCTTTTACTATGTATTCATGTATAATTATATTAAATGGTTTAGAATCATACTATAAAAAGCCACATGCACTGCTAGAGGTTTATTATTGACATATATAACATTATCATTGTCCTTTTTATGAATATTAGATTTTTATGAGTATTATATAAATTAATAACATTCTATTTGTTTTAAAAAGTCATTTATGTCAATTTTGACACTATTTTGTATTTGGTTTTTGTGAAAGTCAAAGAACATGATTACATTGAAAAAATAAATTGAATAAATCCTAACATGTCATATTAAGCTATAAAATAAGTGTTATGCATCAAAATTCTCAATTTACATTTATTTGGATATTTACAATATCAATTATTTTAATCATTCATTAATAAGGTAATTAACGCATCATCATTGTTTCATAAATAAATTTTATTATGTAACATTTAAAAATTATATATTAAATACCATAATGATTGAAGTATTTTTATCTTTTTGATGATAATTTATAGTCTAATTCATATTTTGTACAACCCTATATTAAAAATGTGTTAGTTATTAAAATTTAAATTTTACACTTTTGACTCTTTTTTAAATAAAAACATATTAAATTTACTAATCTAATCAAATTATGTATATGTGGGTCATATTTTATTACTAAGGTTGATTTTGGTAGAAATAAATTTATCTAATTGAATTAGGACATATGTTAGGATAATATAATATCAATTTTAACATTAATTACTGTATTTACATATAACTGTGGTAAATAAAATCCCCAAGTTATGATTCAGGAAAAATAAATTTTCATAATATTTACCCAAATTTTCTGTACTAATTTCAACCATGTCTCTCAGAGAATTTAATTCAATTCATTGATGTGGTAAAATTGGGTATTATGAATATTTGCTAATGTGCCTTGAATGTGGTTAAAAGACGTTAAAATGTTCAATAAAATTTTATAAATCTATTTTTATTATAAAATGAATCCAATAAATTAAATTTGACTAATACAGATGTTATGTATTTATTTTTTTGTAATATAAACTTAAATAAAATAAATATTTTTTAAATGAAAAAGAATGTTTTAGTCAACAACGTTGTGTTTTTCATTATTTATCAAAAATGCCATGTTTTTAGAAAAATACCAAAAAAAATAAAACAAAGGTAATTTTGATATTCAAAATTAAAAATTGATGTCTATTTTACAAAATTTAAAAAAATAAATGTTCATTAATTAATATAAAATCAGTTCACTTTGTCAAAACCAGAAAACATGTTTTTAAGAAGTTAAAACTATCAAAAGATTAACAAGTGTTCATATTCAATTAAAAATTGAAAATACACACAATGACCTAAATTATATTAAATGAAAAAATATAATCTAATTGTACCTAAAATCCACTCAAATTAAAAATTTAACACTACAAATTATTTCTATCAAAAAATTTAATTTCAATTAAAATTTAGTAATTTTCACAATTCAACATAATATTAATCTTATCCGAAAAGTACCAAAAATTTATCCAAACTTAATTTTTATGTCACTTTTCTATGGAATATGTTTATTTTGTCAAATTTAATATATAAAAGTTTCAAATATTGGATTTAAAAAGGGTTCTACATTAAAAGGTCATAAAAGTTCATTTTTTTCAAAATACTTATTTTTTATAAAAAATTGAATTTGTTCTTAAATGATGTCTTAGAAACACATAGTATTGATGATAAAATTATATTTAGTATAATAAATTCAAAATACATTAAATAATATAAAAAACTACATTTTGAACTGCTAGTTTGAAAAGCCGGGGATTTCTCGAAATCGGTGTTGTGTGTAGTGAATGATATCGAATTACATTAAAGATATAACATACAATAAAATCCAAGGGTGTTTCATTCTGTATCATGACCCGTCCTAGTTGGGCATGCACCGCGACTCCACATTCCCACCTCTAGTAGGCCAAGGGATGGTGACAAGCACCGAGTAGGCATATTGATAACATGGGTGGCATTGCCTATGTACCTGAACACACAAAAACATCTCCTAGCCCACAATGATGAAATGTAAAGACCCCAAGGGAACAAAATTCATGCATAAAAATAAACCCAACCAACAGAGTAGGACATATAGTAATGTACTAAATGTAAACTAGGAAAGAATATAATCCCACCAAAAACAAGAGTCTGAGAACTATAAAGTCCAACATGTAAACACAAAGAGGTACTAAGACTACATCTCATACCCATAGGATCACCTCAGCCAATAGGGAACTCAGAAATCTCGGTCATGTCCTCGTCCACCCTAGACTCGGTCAAAAGGATTCTCGTCTCCACAAGACACGCGACATGTGGGAAAAGCCCGTGAAAATGTGAATATAATAATACTTAGTAGAGGACCCAAAAATCCACAAACCAATACACAAAGGAAAGTAAAATTCAGCTCTACAATAAATATGTCTACTGAACATGTAGTAGGAGAATACAGTAAATATCCACATATACACTAAACCCAAACCCCTAGTCTAGGGACAAGTCGCACAACCGAATACCCCCACAATGGATTCTATTAAAAGAATCCATGAAGATATCATTTGGTAGAACTCACTCCATGAGTCTGATAGCTCTGATAAAGACCACATGGGAAGTAAATTCTGTCCAGAAAGGTTAGCAGAGATAGATACACTCATTCTGGGAGAATATGCTCTTGAGTGGGAATGATACTGATAAACAGATGAGGATCACTGCCAGGACCTTGGAGGATACTGTGACTCATCTAGATTCACCTTCTAGGCAGTGGATCAACTCCCTATGTATTTGGTCACATCGATGACTGACTCTACCTAAGGTCATATATGGATAGAGGATCTCGCTCGAGGCCTCTCGGAGTGAAATTGACTCTATCCTGGAAATTAATGTTGATGGGATCATACTCTTATAGTAGGAAACGATACCTGGCCTTTAAGGGAATGACAAATAGGTGTAGTTACCAAATGAAAAATGTCCAAGATACGGTGGAAAAGAAGATCAAGACATGTATTGAAAATTACACGACATGTTTAGTGTTACAGGCCGTGTCTTCTAACCATGGGTACTACCGATGTGCAACAGATCATGTCTCAAGGATGGTCATATAAAACAAAACTACACAGCATGTGAAAATGTTCCCACACTGTGTCAAGGTATACGGTGCCCCCCCCCCCCCCCCCCCCCGTGGATGCTGGCCATGTGACTGTACATGGTCTCAGCCCATGAACGCTAACCCGTGTAATCGATATAGATGGTTACCCAAGTTATTGGCCCTGCCTATCCGTGTGGTAGAGTACATGGATGTGTACTCCACCTCGTGTCCATATATCCTCTAGATACATGCTGAGTCCTATGTAGTTGTATTTTCCATGTATTGTAGGGTCTACACACCGTGTCTTGGAAGCCGTGTAGTTTATCCTATGTCTGTGTACTTCCCATAATACGCACCAAGCTTCAGGAAATTTCCAACACACCTTGTGACTAGGGTCACACGCAGTGTGTTACATGTATAACACCATAAACCATATCTACCATTGAGCCGGTCCAAACAATGTTTTTTTCGAGATAAAATCAGTGTATTTTTGACATTTCCAGAAATCAGGCTTCTCATCGGCGCGCCGCCCGTGGTGATTTTCTCGTTGATTCGTCTGTTTGATCACCCAAAACTTAAAATTCTATGTAAAACCAATTCTTCAATGTAATTTCTGTTGTTTTCAAAATTCTGATCAACTCCAAAAACACGTGTCAATCCATGAGTGTGATGAAAAATCAATGAATAGTATCTCTCAATCCAATCTGATTCATCATCAGCCATCATCATCGAACCTCCGCTAGGTCATTCTGATGTCGGATCTTCATGTTGGGATCGTTTCATCACAAAATAGTTGCGCATCGATCTGGTGTTCGTCCTCCATCGAAAAGCACGAACAACGAGAAGATAAGAGGAAGAAATCCGTTAAACCAAAATGTGGAACGAACCTCTACTGATGATCATCATGACATTGCTCCTATCTTATAATAATTATTAAACAATGAAAATGAAAACGATAATCCAACTATTATCACAAATAAATTTTCTGAATCAAACCCTGAATGAAATGGAAAATAGCACCCTCCAACAAGAACACACGATCCCCGGATGAAAATGCTCGTAGTTGGTCTGTGTTCATCGTTAAATCCGAAAATGGGGAATTAAGAATCAAAATAACTACCCCAACCACATTTCAGTTGAATAATGATTGCCACATCGTGTTCATCGGTGAGTTACATCGTATCCGAGATGCATCGTTTTCATCTACCAACAGGTTCTCCTCCAAAGCTCCAAGTGTCTCTCTCCCAATTTTTGAAGGGATATGAGGCTAACCCTACAAACATTAAATAATCTTGTATTTAAAAAAGGATAACTAGTAAAATTTTCAAATAAAAATTTTAAATAAAATAAATTAGTATTTTATTTTATTTCAATTAAATTTCCAAAAACATACTCTCATAGCTGACCCAATCCAGTCAATGTAAGGCCCCACCTATGGTAAAGTCGCTGATCTTAATGCAACAGTGCCATCAGATTTTTGATCCATGCACCAGTTTAAGAGATATTCCACTTTTTAAGTACAATCACTCGAGTGTGCTGTTTAAAGTTTCAATTTATTTCAAACATTTATTTGAGGAACTCCGGGCCTTGGAATCACATGCCTTCAAAATTTATAGTTTCATAATAATTCCATATTATATTTAAAATTAATGCACAAAAAATCCAAGACACCACATTCTCCCCAACTTGGGGATTTTCATCCCTAAAAAAACAAAACAAAGCCTACTTAAAAAAATGTGGGTAATAGGCACAGATTTGAGCCTCTCTCTCCCATGTTCTCTCCTGAAGATTCATGTGATTCCACTCGATGCACGCCAAGGGAATTGATCTCCCACAAAGGACCATATTCTACAGATCCTCAATCTCTACTAATTACTCAGCAAAGGTCACTCATTCCTTGATGTCCAACTCTCCATAGTCGATGATGTGCGATGGGTCATGCACATACCTCCTCAACTGTGACATATATAATACATCATGTAACCGATGAAATTTTTGCAGTAGAACTAGGAGGTACACCACCTCGCCAAGTCCGCAGAGTATCTAGAAAGGTCTGATGAACCTTAGGGATACCTTTGTAAGACCCCATGCTTCCACGGTACGTTTCCCTTCGAATAATGCGATAGCGTGTGTTGTACGCAACCTCGAGTTCTAACACACACCACAACTAATTAAACTAGCCGTTGCGAATACTAATACCTACTTTTTGAAATTATATATATTTTATATTTGAAAATGGACTTCATTTTCGGATTCGGAATATCAAAATTAGCCTAGGGTGAAATTTTGGTACATTTTGGATAACTTTCATATTTTGATGAATAGTGAAAATTACTAAATTTTAATTAAAAACAACTTTTTTAATCAAAATAATTAATAGTGATAAATTGTGAATTTGAGTGTTTTTAAAGTATATTTAGAATATATTTTTACCATTTAATATAATATTGGTCATTGGACATAATTTTACAATTAAACCGAACATAAACAAGTGTCAATCTTTTGATAGTTATTACCTCTTAAAAACACGCTTTTTGTTTTGACAGCGCGAATTAATTTTAAATTAATTTCTGCCACTTCTGTGTTTTGAATTTAGGAAAATGGATTCCATATTTGGAATCAGGATGTCCAAATTATGTAAATAGGTAACTTTTATTTTTACACATTTTGAATAATTACTGCGGTAAATATTTTATTTACCATGGTTAAAGGGTAAATCCGGTAAATAAGGGTTAAAAAATAATATTATAATAATACTAAATTACCCTAAAACGTGTCTTAACCCTATTGGTTGATACATGGTCGACCATGGGCATCTTTGGGTCTGTTTTGGGACCCCAGGGATCCACTTGTAAGTGATAATGACACATTATATTAATAAAGTTAAAATAAAAATAAAAATGGCATAAGCTTACAGCTTTTAGAAGAACAATTTTTACATAGGGTTATACATGTTGGATTTTCGATTATAAATATTCATTAGAAAGATAAAAAGATTTCCTACATAATGATATTTTATTTATAATTTTTAGACATCAAATAATTTAAATTATTAATGACACAATAATGATGCAATGTTTACCTCATTAATAAATCATTTAAATAAATAAGATTATAATGATTAAAATATTATCTAAAACCTGTCCAATTCTTATTGGTTGATATTATTTAGAATAAGAGTCATCTTATCTTCGACCTCAATTATTTTTGGACCATTATAAACCGAATACAAATATATTATAAAGTAATACTTTTACACTTTCCTAAATAGCCCCTCCTCTCCCTTATAAAAGGAGACCACTTCTACTCATTCCTCACACCTCTCAAGCCACTTGGCTCATCCAAACTCTTCCCAACTAAGCTCCCCACATCCCTATCCTCCTCCTTGAAGCTTACCCTTAGGCAGAAAGCATTTCAAGAAGTCCTTTGGTTCCAACCAAAGTGAGTTACCTAAATTAAAGGTAACGATTTCTCTTAAATTATTTTCATTTATTTTGCTTCTCCAACCCCCAAACTCTTTTTATTTCCTTTCTTTTGTAACAACACCAGTATCCTAAATATACTAGGATGTTGTTATAAGAAGGATTCAATCTACACATAAACACAACTCCATCTAATGGATGATGAACATAATGTTTCTGTGGATGGAAAACTAACGCCTCACGAAACGATGATTGTTCAAATACATCTTACCGCCTCTCATGGTGGCCATTATGATGGAACTGTAATTAAATATGATATTAATGATATATATATTTTATATAAGCTTCTATAATTCCATTTTATTTCATTCCATTATTCGTTTCATGTTGTATATACATACGATAATTTCATTTGAGGAAGTGCGGACTACCGCCCCCTTAAAATGATATGACTCGTTCATACCACACATGGAACGTAAAAAGGATGGTGTTAATGAACTTAAGTAACATATATAAAATATTATATTATACTGGAATAGTAATATACCTAAGTATCATTTGGATTCAATTCTTTTAAAATAAAAATTAAATGGAAGTTGTGTTCGTGCGTACGTACGGACTACCGTCTCCACGAACGCGATGAGATTCATCCTCCATCGTATCCATTCAAGTATAATTATCATTTGATGATTTAAAAATGATGTTTAAGGACTTGATACCATTCTGGATTTGAATTATATACAACCTATCCTTTACAAACATGTCTTACGTAACAAAACATACAAAAGAAAACAAGTAAGTTAACACCCGAAACAACGATAATACTAAGATATTATTATCAAATCAATATTAAAAGATCATATATGATATCATATTAATATATATGATTCTTGTATAATTTAATAACAATTATTTCACCATTATATAGGAGGTTAACCTACCCCAACCAAGGAAAAGTACAAGGTAAGGGTTATTTCACAATCTCTTCATTATCCGAGGTTGTATTATACGTAATAATCTACTGGGATCTATTTATCATCCACATCCATGTTTCTTCGAAATGTATTTCAAAACATTTTTTTACTATTTACAAGAATATGGGTTAAAGTCATTTATACCCTTGTTTGACTTTTTATAAGAGGTTTATAAAGGAATCTTTCCGTCGTTTTCAAAACAAGGTCCTTTTTAACCTTTTCGACGGAATTGAGGTAAGAATATTTTTTTAAACTTATACGGTGGGTGCGGTAATTTTACGCCGTTATAAAATCTTCAAAGCTTTACTTAGAATATTATAAGAATATTTTCAAATAAAATGTTTTATTTTATATGGATCTTAAATGATTTCAAAATAAAAGGAGATATTTCTTTAAAAAGAATTTTGATTTCATCTATGTCAACATCCTTTGACGGATTTTAAGATCATTTGAAGTTGATTTATTATGATACAAAACTTCTATATTGTATTGAAGGTTTTGTGATATGTTTGACTGTGGATGTGATATTTTTATACCATTCATAGTTTATGGTGAAATTATTGACATTTCGTATGCTAGTTTTAATACGAATGTTTATGTTATGTTTAAACCTTTTCATATGGGAATGCATTGGACTTAATAAGTGACGGGTGGAGCCCGCTATAGCTCCTCGATGCATCGGTAGGTCTCATGAGACAAACTAGTGTCTTGGCACAAGGCCTTGACAAAATCTTATTTGTAGTCTTGGCACGAGGCCTTGGCTATGTGGTTATGATAGTCTGGCATTATGCATTCCAACATTATGAAAGTGGTTATTGATTTTGAATGTGATTATTCGATTAGTAGAATATACATGTGAACAAGTAAATGGCATTATTTCATTTTACTTTTGCCATACTATGTTGAAGTTCAAGTTTAAAAGGCTTTTGTTTTATTAATTCATTGCCTTAAATGTTTACGATTATTTTGAATGTTCCGCTATATTGTTATCCTTACTGGGCATTTGAGCTCACCCCTTTTCTATGTTTTATTTTTCCCAGGTAGTGAAGAAGTAAATTATGACTGACTTGCAGGGATATTATGAGGGGTTAATAGTGTGGATATGAAGACATTGTTGTTGTAGTAGTTTTTCACTTTGAAATGTAAGGTAAAACTTTATGATTATATCTAGTGTTTCCTAGGCTACTAAACCAATCGGTCTTTCGAGATTTGATCTTTCTTATGATCATGCCAATGTTACGAAGTAATGCACCGACTCTGGGTAGCTGGGGTCGGGGCGTTACAGTTGGTATCAGAGGAAGTTTAGTACAAACCTTGGAAACTAGATTTAGATAAACTCTGATTAGAGCACGTAGACCTAAGATGAACTTTGAGGATTAGTATAGAAGAACTTCCTAGAATTTTGGTATTGTAGAGATTTTGTGAGTTTTCCGAGCAATACATCCCTGTCTGGATACGAGCAGGTAGAGGCGGCTCTGGCACAGATGTACCTAGGGGTAAAACCTGAAAACACCGCTTTGAGCTAGACTCGAACGGGAACTGGTGCACGACAACGGGCCTTGCTGCACTCTTGGTTACGACACTCCCGGGGGATATGCTTAGGATAACTCTCATTTTCTTTACAAATCATTTTGAAGGGATTATGAGTATATACATCCTCAAAGAAAACATTCTTATGATTATGGATTATATCCATAAATAGTTCAATTTATGTTAAGTGTTTTATAAGTATGGGATTATGTATTTTGATTCATAAACTGATCTAGTTTATGCCATTGTTTAGAAATGGCGCCTAGTGGAAGAAATGGAAACCGTATCAATGCACGCACTCCATGTAGGGATTGCCCTCCTGCTCAAGATAATTATAGTGGGGCTGGTGATGCAACTGGTGCCGATCAGCTAATCACCATACTGGGACAACTTACTCAGGTTATGAATAATAACCTTACCCGTATGGAGCACCCTGATCCACAGCGTGGAGGATCAATGTTAGATCGATTCATGAGGCAACAACCACCAACTTTCAACGGGAATACAAATCCATTAGTAGCTGAGCAATGGATATTTTCCCTAGAGAAAATATTTCAGGCTTTGGGGAGCAGTGAAAGGGAAAAAGTTAACATGGCAGTTTACCGCCTCACTGGAGATGCTGATCAATGGTGGTCATTGATTCAACACATGAAGGAAGATGATGAAGTATCAAATATGGAATGGAGGGAGTTCAAAGATCTGTTTTTAGAAAAATACTTCCCTCGCGACCATCGAGCAGATATGGAAAGGCAATTTCTAAGTCTGAGACAAAAGGAGGATGATAATGTCACAAAGTATGAGGCTAACTTTACAAGGTTAGCGAGGTATGCTGGAGATTATATACGCAACCCAAGAAGTAAGATTGATCGTTTCTTTGATGGGTTAAAACCATTTCTCCGTCGAGCATTAGTCTCACAATCCTTTTCATCGTACGAAGACATTGTCTCATGTGCTATCAAGACCGAAAAGGAATTCTCTAAGTCTTATGACTTTAAAGCGAAGCAAGAGAAGAAGAGACCTGCTGATCAATCTGGGAATGGAAATAAGGGGAAGAAGGGAAAGGTTGAATATCCATCTTGTGGTAAATGCGGGATGAAACACCCCGGTGCTTGCCTGAAGGGAATGGGAATCTGTTACAAGTGTGGTGAAAAAGGCCACCAAGCTCATGATTGCAAGGGGAAGAAGGAAGCTACCAACGTTCAGTGCTACAATTGCAGGGAGATGGGGCGTTATGCAAATGCATGTCCTAAGCGTCAGGAGAACTTACCTTAGAAAAGGCCAAGGGATCAAGGCCAGGCTTGTGCTATCACTACTGTTGAGGTAGAAGCTCCGAAAGACGTGGTGGCAGGTAATTTAATGGTTTCCTCAAGTTTAGCAAATGCATTATTTGATTATGGATCATCGCATTGTTTCATATCTTCACAGTTTGCTAAGAAAATTAGATATTTCCAATTTGATTTAATAAGGGAGTTGTCAGTCAAAAATCCTAACGGAAGTATCGTTGCAACAATGTTTTGTGAATCAGTCCCCATTAGAGCACATAAATTTTCTTTATCTGCTGATCTCATCGTCATACCTATGATTGAGTTTGATATAATCCTCGGTATGGACTTGCTTTCGGACTATGATGCGAAGATTTATTGTAAGAAGAAAGAGGTTACGAATCTTGATGATAATGATAAGGAACACCTTATTTTTAGAGCAGAATCGTCACCACCTAATTCTTATTTAGATCCACCCCCAGTAGCTCAACTTAATTCAATTATTGGGGAGGAAGAGAATGAAATAACTGTCGGTGAGGAAAGTAATGTTCAAATAGAGGATGTACCTATTGTGAAAGAATTTGTAGATGTATTTCTGGAAGATTTACCTGGACATCCTCCAGAACGAGAAGTTGAGTTTTCCATTGATTTGATTCCTGGATCAAGGCCTATATCGAAGACCCCTTATAGAATGGCCACTGTAGAGTTAGTCGAACTAAAGAAACAACTAGAGGAATTGATTAATAAGGGATTTATTCGCCCTAGTGTTTCTCCATGGGGATCCCCTGTTCTTTTTGTTAAAAAGAAAGATGGATCTATGAGGTTATGTATCGACTACAGGGAGATCAATGCTATAACGATAAAGAACAAGTATCCCCTACCTTGTATTGATGATTTATTTGACCAACTGCATGGAGCTCAATACTTTTCAAAGATTGACCTTCGATCTGGATACCATCAGTTGTGTGTAAAGAAGGAAGACATTCCGAAGACTGAATTTCGAACCAGGTACGGGCATTACGAGTTTACTGTAATGCCGTTTGGATTGACTAATGCACCCTCTGTATTCATGGATCTGATGAATAGAGTTTTCAAGGAGTATCTCGATGAATTTTTGGTGGTATTTATTGATGATATCTTGGTATACTCCAAAACCTACGATGATCATGAAAATCACTTGCGCATTATCTTGAAGACACTGAGGAGGCATGAATTATATGGAAAGTTTAGCAAGTGTGAATTCTGGCTTCAGGAGATTTCTTTTCTTGGCCATATTGTCTCTAAAGATGGAATCTCTGTTGATCCTTCTAAGACCAAAGCAATCCAAGAATGGCCAAGAACCTACGAGTATAACTGAGGTATGTAGTTTTATTGGCTTGGCAGGTTATTATCGACGTTTCGTCCAGAATTTTTCCCAATTGGCTAACCCATTAACGAAGCTCACACGTAAAGGGGTTTAATTTGTTTGGACAAAAGAGTGTGAAGAATGTTTCGAAGAACTGAAGAGAAGATTAGTCAATGCTCCTATATTGACTCTACCATCGGGGAATGATGGGTTCGTTATTTATAGTGATGCATCAAAGAAAGGACTTGGTTGTGTCCTTATGCAGAATGATAGAGTTATTGCATATGCATCACGACAGTTGAAAATTCATGAACAAAACTATCCTACTCATGATCTTGAGTTAGCAGCTGTGATCTTTGCTTTGAAGATATGGAGGCACTACCTCTATGGTGAAAAATGTGAGATTTAAACTGATCACAAGAGTCTGAAGTATATTTTCTCACAAAAAGAACTCAACATGAGGCAAAGGAGATGGCTTGAATTACTCAATGATTATGATTGCACGATACACTACCACCCGGGGAAAGCAAACAAAGTAGCAGATGCTTTGAGCAGAAAAGACCATGGAGTTCTGAACATGATGAGAATTGAAAGGGATCCAATTTTCATGGATCTAGAGAAGATGGACATGTGAATAACCAGGGAAGGTGAAACATCAATGCTTTTTCAAATGGTTGCCAAACCATCTTTACTAGAAAGGATTAAGAGTTCCCAGACCGATGATGAAGAATTTCAGAAGAAGATTAAAGCTGTGAATGATGGGAGATTGAGAGACTTTGTGTATGAAGATGGAATTTTGAAATTCGGGAAGAGACTTTGTGTTCCCAATATACCTGATCTAAAAAGGGAATTGCTGGATGACGCTCATAGTTCCAATTTCTCTATACACCCTGGGAGCACCAAAATGTATAGAGATTTGAAGGAACATTTTTGGTGGGACAACATGAAGAGGGAGATTGCTGATTTTGTGTCAAGATGTATGGTTTGTCAACAAGTGAAAGCTGGAAGGCAACAGCCTGGAGGAGTCATGCAACCTCTTCCCATACCGGAGTGGAAATGGGACAATATTACGATGGACTTTGTCATGGGGCTACCAAAGACTCCTAGAAGGAACGATGCAATATGGGTTATTGTTGATCGTCTTACCAAGTCAGCAAATTTTATTGCTATAAGAGAAGATCTACCCCTGGAACGTCTAGCAAGACTATACATTAATGAAGTTGTGAGACTTCATGGAGTTCCCCTATCGATTGTTTCTGATCGTGATCCCCGTTTTACTTCAAGATTTTGGAAAAGTCTTCAGAAATCCCTGGATATTGAACTTCATTTGAGCACTGCTTACCACCCTCAGACAGACGGACAATCAGAACGGACTATTCAAACCTTAGAAGACATGTTGAGATCTTGCTCACTTGACTTTCAGGGTATGTGGGATCAATATTTACCTTTGGTAGAATTTTCCTATAACAATAGCTTCCATTCGAGTATTCAAATGGCACCATATGAAGCGTTATACGGAAAGAGATGTCGTACACCAACCTGTTGGGATGACGTTGGTGAAAGAAAACTTGTAGGCCCAGAACTGGTAGAGGAAACGGTGGAAAAGGTGAAAGTAATCCAAAATCACATCAAAGCAGCTCAAAGTAGGCAGAAGAGCTATGCCGATAATCGAAGGAAGGATTTGGAATTTCAAGTCGGTGATCATGTTTTCCTAAAGGTATCTCCATGGAAGGGAGTCATACGTTTTGGAAAGAAAGGTAAATTGAGTCCAAGGTAAATTGGACCTTTCGAAATTCTAGAACGAATTGGGGCTGTAGCTTACTGATTGGCAATGCCGCCAAGTCTCTCCAAAGTTCACGATGTGTTCCACGTATCTCTGTTGAGAAAATACATGCCTGACCCAACGCATGTACTCACCTATGAGGAATTGGAACTGGAACCTGATCTTTCCTATTGTGAAGAGCCCGTCAGGATTCTTGATACAAGAGAACAAGTACTGAGAAACCGGACGACGCGTCTGGTAAAAGTTTTGTGGAGAAACCATAAGATGGAAGAGGCAACGTGGGAACCCGAGGAACTTATGATGAAGAACCACCCGAGTCTTTTCATGTAATAAGTATTCTAGAAATTGCGAGGATGCAATTATTTGAGGGAGGGGAGAATGTAACACCCCAAGCTTCCACGGTACGTTTCCCTTCGAATAATGCGATAGCGTGTGTTGTACGCAACCTCGAGTTCTAACACACACCACAACTAATTAAACTAGCCGTTGTGAATACTAATACCTACTTTTTGAAATTATATATATTTTATATTTGAAAATGGACTTCATTTTTGGATTCGGAATATCAAAATTAGCCTAGGGTGAAATTTTGGTACATTTCGGATAACTTTCATATTTTGATGAATAGTGAAAATTACTAAATTTTAATTAAAAACAACTTTTTTAATCAAAATAATTAATAGTGATAAATTGTGAATTGGAGTGGTTTTAAAGTATATTTAGAATATATTTTTACCATTTAATATAATGTTGGTCATTGGACATAATTTTACAATTAAACCGAACATAAACAAGTGTCAATCTTTTGATAGTTATTACCTCTTAAAAACACGCTTTTTGTTTTGACAGCGGGAATTAATTTTAAATTAATTTCTGCCACTTCTGTGTTTTGAATTTAGGAAAATGGATTCCATATTTGGAATCAGGATGTACAAATTATGTAAATAGGTAACTTTTATTTTTACACATTTTGAATAATTACTGCGGTAAATATTTTATTTACCATGGTTAAAGGGTAAATCCGGTAAATAAGGGTTAAAAAAATAATATTATAATAATACTAAATTACCCTAAAACGTGTCTTAACCCTATTGGTTGATACATGGTCGACCATGGGCATCTTTGGGTCTGTTTTGGGACCCCATGGATCCACTTGTAAGTGATAATGACACATTATATTAATAAAGTTAAAATAAAAATAAAAATGTCATAAGCTTACATCTTTTAGAAGAACAATTTTTACATAGGGTTATACATGTTGGATTTTCGATTATAAATATTCATTAGAAATATAAAACGATTTCCTACATAATGATATTTTATTTATAATTTTTAGACATCAAATAATTTAAATTATTAATGACACAATAATGATGCAATGTTTACCTCATTAATAAATCATTTAAATAAATAAGATTATAATGATTAAAATATTATCTAAAACCTGTCCAATTCTTATTGGTTGATGTTATTTAGAATATGAGTCATCTTAGCTTCGACCTAAATGATTTTTGGACCATTATAAACCGAATACAAATATATTATAAAGTAATACTTTCACACTTTCCTAAAGAGCCCCTCCTCTCCCTTGTAAAAGGAGACCACTTCTACTCATTCCTCACACCTCTCAAGCCACTTGGCTCGTCCAAACTCTGCCCAACTAAGCTCCCCACATCCCTCTCTTCCTCCTTGATTCTTACCCTTAGGCAGAAAGCATTTCAAGAAGTCCTTTGGTTCCAACCAAAGTGAGTTACCTAAATTAAAGGTAACGATTTCTCTTAAATTATTTTCATTTATTTTGCTTCTCCAACCCCCAAACTCTTTTTATTTCCTTTCTTTTGTAACAACACCAGTATTCTCAATATACTAGGATTTTGTTATAATAAGGATTCAAACTACACATACACACAACTCCATCTAATGGATGATGAACATAATGTTTCTGTGGATGGCAAACTAACGCCTCACGAAACGATGATTGTTCAAATACATCTTACCGCCTCTCATGGTGGCCATTATGATAGAACTGTAATTAAATATGATATTAATGATATATATATTTTATATAAGCTTCTGTAATTCCATTTTATTTCATACCATTATTCGTTTCATGTTGTATATACATACGATAATTTCATTTGAGGAAGTGCGGACTACCGCCCCCTTAAAATGATATGACTCGTTCATACCACACATGGAACGTATAAAGGATGGTGTTAATGAACTTAAGTAACATATATAAAATATTATATTATAATAGAATTGTAATATACCTAAGTATCATTTGGATTCAATTCTTTTAAAATAAAAATTAAATGGAAGTTGCGTTCGTGCGTACGTACGGACTACCGTCTCCACGAACGCGATGAGATTCATCCTCCATCGTATCCATTCAAGTATAATTATCATTTGATGATTTAAAAATGATGTTTAAGGACTTGATACCATTCTGGATTTGAATTATATACAACCTATCCTTTACAAACATGTCTTACGTATCAAAACATGCAAAAGAAAACAAGTAAGTTAACACCCGAAACAACGATAATACTAAGATATTATTATCAAATCAATATTAAAAGATCATATATGATATCATATTAATATATATGATTCTTTTATAATTTAATAACAATTATTTCACCATTATACAGGAGGTTAACCTACCCTAACCAAGGAAAAGTACAAGGTAAGGGTTATTTCACAATCTCTTCATTATCCGAGGTTGTATTATACGTAATAATCTACTGGGATCTCTTTATCATCCACATCCATGTTTCTTCGAAATGTATTTCAAAACATTTTTTACTATTTACAAGAATATGGGTTAAAGTCATTTATACCCTTGTTTGACTTTTTATAAGAGGTTTATAAAGGAATCTTTCCATCGTTTACTAAACAAGGTCCTTTTTAACCTTTTCGACGGAATTGAGGTAAGAATGTTTTTTTAAACTTATACGGCGGGTGCGGTAATTTTACGCCGTTATAAAATCTTCAAAGCTTTAGTTAGAAGCTTATAAGAATATTTTCAAAGAAAATGTTTTATTTTATACGTATCTTAAATGATTTCAAAATTAAAGGAGATATTTCTTTAAAAAGAATTTTGATTTCATCTATGTCAACATCCTTTGACAGATTTTAAGATCATTTGAAGTTGATTTATTATGATACAAAACATCTATATTGTATTGAAGGTTCTGTGATATGTTTGACTGTGGATGTGCTATTTTTATACCATTCATAGTTTATGGTGAAATTATTGACATTTCGTATGCTAGTTTTAATACGAATGTTTATGTTATGTTTAAACCTTTTCATATGGGAATGCATTGGACTTAATAAGTGACGAGTGGAGCCCGCTATAGCTCCTCGATGCATCGGTAGGTCTCATGAGACAAACTAGTGTCTTGGGACAAGGCCTTGGCAAAATCTTATTTGTAGTCTTGGCACGAGGCCTTGGCTATGTGGTTATGATAGTCTGGCATTATGCTTTCCAACATTATGAAAGTGGTTATTGATTTTGCATGTGATTATTCGATTAGTAGAATATCCATGTTAACAAGTAAATGGCATTATTTCATTTTACTTTTTCCATACTATGTTGAAGTTCAAGTTTAAAAGGCTTTTGTTTTAGTAATTCATTCCCTTAAATGTTTACGCTTATTTTGAATGTTCCGCTATATTGTTATCCTTACTGGGCATTTGAGCTCACCCCTTTTCTATGTTTTATTTTTCCCAGGTAGTGAAGAAGTAAATTATTATTGACTTGCAGGGATATTATGAGGGGTTAATAGTGTGGATATGAAGACTTTGTTGTTGTAGTAGTTTTTCACTTTGAAATGAAATGTAAAACTTTATGATTATATCTAGTGTTTCCAAGAATACTAAACCAATCGGTCTTTCGAGATTTGATCTTTCTTGTGATCATGCCAATGTTACGAAGTAATGCACCAACTCTGGGTAGATGGGGTCGGGGTGTTACAACCTTTCTCCCCAGCCAAATCTCTACAACCCTCGTCGATGTGAAACCCGAAGAAAGACGTTGTCTCCCTCCTTGAACTCCACAGGTCACTGTCGTTTGTTATAATAAGACTTTTCCTGGCTCTGTGTAGTCTTCATCTTCTCTGTATGATCCACACCTTCTTTGTTGTAGCTCACACCAACTCTAGACCTATGAGTGCTGACTCTCTGGGGTCGGTAGAGTAAAACGGTGACCTGAAGGTTCTCCCATATAAAGCCTCGAAAGTTGTCATAACAATGGTGGTGTGGTAACTATTTTTGTACTCAAACTCCAATAGTGGTATGTGTTACACACAACTACAACCAATGTCCATGATATAGACTGCCAATATATCCTCCAGAACCTGGATGGTGCTCTCTTTCAGACTATCAGTTTGGGGAGGATATGCTATGCTCAAGCGTAGATGAGTCCCAAAATACTCTTGTAATACCGTCCAAAACCAAGATTTCATGTGGGAATCTCTATCTAAGACTGTTTTTGAAGGGATGTAATGAATCTGAACTATCGTTTTTATGTAGAGGCATCCCAAAATATTTTACGAAACTCTGCTCCTGGATAACCTGTAAGTGGGCTGACATGGTGAGTCGATAAACAATCTCCCAGATGGAATCCTTCCCCTTGGATGTTATGGTAAGCCTGTCATGAAGCCTATATATATTCCATCCCACATCCACTCAAGAACATACAGGGGGTGAGCTAATCCCACTGGAACACGGTGGATAGCCTTCACCTGCTAGCATGTGAGGCATCGAGAAACGAATTCTCCAACTGACTTCTTCATGCTTGACCAATAGAACTGTCATCAGATATCTTAGTACATCTTTCACACTCCCAAATGTACCACAAAAGGGGATGTCTGAAACTTCCTCATGAAATCCTCCTGCAACGCCACTAGTACAATAGTGTATCCTTTGAAAATAAATATGTGCTCCACACCTTGTGAATATCCATCCAAAGCATATCTTGTGGATAACTGAGCACATTAAACTTCTGAGTATACATCCCCGATTTGAACCTCCAGAACTCACTATTAGAGTGGAGGGGAGACAACCATCGACTGATGGTAAGCTGCATCGAAACTATCAATGAAGGATAGTTGCAACTTGAATAACTGTTCTGTCGCCTCTCACAAAAACTGCTAGATCGACCTTCTACTAAGAGCATCTGCCACCTTGTTTCCCTTCCCAAGAGTATAAATGATCACAAAATCATAGTACTTGAGGAACTATAGACAACTCCTCTGTCTCAGATTTAGATTCTTCAGCGAGAAGATGTACTTATGGCTCTTGTGGTCAGAGTAGACGATAAAATGCTCACCCATAAGGTAGTGTCACAACATCATCAATGCGAAGACTACCTCTGCCAAATTGAGATCGTGGGTTGCATAGTTCTTCTCATGTGGCCTAATATGGAACGAACCATAAGAAATGAAATATTTCCCCTCCATTAGGACACCGCCAAGCCTAGTCCCTGATGTGTCATAGAAAACTACGAACACGACAGCCTCCTCTAGAAATCTCAAGATTGGGGCGCTCATCAAACTCTTCTTCAACTACTCGATATCCTGCTGAACATCTCTGTCCATACAAATGGTAGTACCTTCTTGGTCAAAGTTGTCATCGCTATTGAAATTCGGTTGAAATCATGTATGAATCTCTAGAAATATCCTGCCTACCCAAGGAATCTCCGCACATATGTAACCCTATGAGGTGGCTCCCATGCTAACAATGCATCCACCATAGCTGGGTCTATCGCTACAATATCTGATGAGATGAAATGTCCCAAAAATTTGACCTCCAGTATCCAGAAATTGATCTTTGAGAGCTTTCCATAAAGTAGGTTCTCTCGAAGTACGTCTTGAACAATTCTCAGGTGTCTCAAATTCTCCACCTTTAACGCAGAGTACATAAAGATTTCGTTAATGAAACCCACTATGAATGGATCTATGTATGGCTAGAAGATCCGGTTCATCAGTCCCATGAACAATGCATGGGAGATGGTTATTCTGAAAGGCATCACCAAATTTTCATAGTGACCATAGCGGCATCTGATAGTTATCTTTGGTATATTCTCATCTCGTACTCGTAACTAGTGATAACCTGATCGAAGTTCAACCTTTGAGAACAACTATTACCCTCTTAGAGGATAAAAAAGATCATCAATACTTGGATGTGGATACATATTATTCACTATTACCTAATTTAGGCACTGTTAATCTGTGCACAACATTGAACAACCATCTTCCTTTTTGGAAAACAAAACTAGGGCTGCCTATGGTGAAACGCTGTATCTTTCGAAACCCTTGCTCTCCAAATCCTCCAATTGCACCCCCATCTCACGAAGCTCTGCGAGATCCATCCGATATGCGGATGAGGAAATCAGTGACTCCCTGGGGTGTAATTCAATATAGAAATCGATTTCATGGTGAAAAGGTAGTCTTGGAACATCTTTAGGAAATACATCCTCGAACTTTTCCATTAATTCTAGGAATTGGGAGCTCACAACACCTACTGCTCTGTGTGTAAGTCTAGCCAACTCTTGAGTGATCAACTACACCCTCCAATGCATGAGAACGTTATGTGCTGCATGGGTCACCCTTTCTCTATTAAAAGAAAACCTTGTCCCATCACTACGGACACTCCGCACTCTTCGCCTAAAATAGTCAATCTGTGCATGGATTGAAATTAACCAATCCATACCGAGTATGACGCCATAAGGCCTCTAAGATAGAGGTAAGAGGTTCCAACTGAAACACTCACCTCCATGGGTAAGATCACACTATCGGCAAAGGTGTGTGATCATCGAGTCTCCTCCTGTAGGTGTCTCCAAGAGTACAAATAGAGTCAACAGATGTACTGGAATTTCAAGTTTTTGCATAGGACTTATGTCAATGAAAGAATTACTCAGTCCTGTGTCTATAATTAAAGACTCTAAGGTAGAGAAGAAATATATTGTACCCCAGATCATCCCTGGAGTCCATGGGTCATACACCTACACCGTATATAGCTATCCCTGCCCTGTTCCCCTGCTCCCTGAGTCTAGTGAGGACTTCTTAGGGATGATGGTGGTAGTCAATCGAAGCGTCATCCAAAACTTGAAGCTCTCTATGCTCATCTTCCATGTCCATCACCTGGTGGGTTTTCCTACTCCACTCTATAACTCTACCTCGGTGGTCTATCAACCGCCTCCCTATCAGCTACTTGATGGGTCAGAAAATCTCAAGAGTGATGTCCCCTACCATTTCATGCGTTGCATTGCTTCTCCCTATGTTGAGTGGACCCAGATTGAGAGGCATGGACTGTTGATCCCATGTCCTAGGTGCTCCTATGATGTCTCCCATTTCAAGATCACTGATCTTGATGTTGAATCCCATTTGTTGAGGTCTCTATGCATGTCTACCTGCTACAAACTGTCATCGACTATCTCTGTTCTACTAAGAGGCTCATGATTCCCATGGCTCGATCGAGCACTCCATCATAAGTATAAACTCATAGAGACACAACACTAGCTCAGATGTCCCATCGTAGGCCTCGCTCAATACTTCTACCTCTGAAGTAAAAAATTCTTGACTATATCTATCAAGCACTTGGAATGATTGGTGATCCTCAATGAATAGTCACCTACCGTCAAACTACCCTACTTTAGATAAATAATCTCTTGGATGCGTACTCTTCTCAGCATAACTGGAGTGTACTCCAACCTAAATAGTCTCTCAAACTCTATCCATGAAAGTGCCTCCTAGTTGTGAGTCTGTTTGGTCAGACACCACCACCATCATGCCGAAGCCTGGTGAAGGCTCACTCATAGGATCACCATCTTGCCCACTATTGTCCTCATGAGACATAAGACTCTTGTCACTTCCTCAAGATATTCCTTAGCCGCTTGAGGGTTGGAAACTCTTCATAACCTGATGGGTCTCTGTCTCTAGAACTCATGGTGTGCGCTCAACCTCTGCTCCTCATCAGTCGCTACTGCGGGTACCACATGCCCCTTGTCTAGTGGTGGTATACCAGCTGCACCACCTTGTGGAAAATCCTGGGGAACTGGTCCCTGTATAGATTTCATGTCACTAATGTGGTCATCCTCATGATGGTGCTATTGAATCCTAGTAGGTATGCAATGCGGAGGCATCCTGTAAGGAAACAAGATGTACCATGGTCAATGAGTATATCTGAATTGCTGACAAAAATAACCTGGAAAACACAACCCATTCTTATATGATGCTTGTAACATTATTTTTAATTCCCCACAACTATTTTTTTCATGTATCGAGTCGAAAAGCAGGATATCAATGTCCTTTTGTATGGATATGTCAGCCGCCCGCACCAAAAATGGAGTCTCTAGATTTAAAGCCAACATTGAAACACTTAACAATATTTCCCCAAACCCATCTCATAGACTCTTGGTTCTACGGTAGAAATGACTACCTCTAATAATACTCTATCACGACATGTCCTAGTGGGGCCCATAGTGCGACTCCCCAATCCTACCTCCAATAGTCCAAGTGATAGTGACTAGCACCGAGTAGGCGTATTACTAATATGGGAGGCAGTGCCTATGTATCTGTACACACAAAAACATATCCAAGCCCACAATTCTAAAATGTAAAAACCCATTGAACAAAATGAATGAGTAAAACTAAACCTAACCAATAGAGTACAACATAAGGTAATGTAATGAATGTAAACTGGGCTAGAATACACGCCCACCAAAAACAGGAGTGAAAACTATCAAGTCCAATCTGTAAACACAAAGTGGTAGTAGGACTGCTTCTCGTAGCCATAGGATAACCTCGGCTTGTTGGGAACCCAGAATTCTTGGTCCTATCCTGGTCCACCCTAGACTCTATTAAAAGATATATCGTCTTCACATGGCACAACACGTGCTGGGGTGAGTATAACAATACTTAGTAGTGGACCTCAAAAACCAAAAATCAATATAAAAAATAATGGTATATTCTTCTCTACACTATATTTTTCTAACAATAAATGTAACAGGAAAACAAAATAAATATCTACATATACTCAAAACCCTGACCCCCTGTCTAGGGACAAGTCGCAAAATCGCATACCCCCAACATGGATTCAGTTCAAAGTTTCCGCAAAGCACTCGTTTGGGAGAAATCACTACATGTGTCTGATATATATAATGTCATCCTTCTAAGAATTAATTTATATTAGGAAAGGTCATGAGACCTAGATACACTCATTCTGGGAGAATACACTCCTAGGTGGGAAAGATCACGATACATAGTTAAGGATCACTTAATGGTCCTTAGAGGATACCAATAGTCATCCAAATTCACCTACTAGTTAGAGGTTCAATGCCTTTAGGATTTGGTAACATCGATGCCTGACTCTATCAAGGGTCATGAATGGATAGAGGATTTTACTCTGAGCCTCTCAGAAGGATACGTTACTCTATCCCCAGAAGTAATGCTGATGGGATCATACTCATGTAGTAGGAGACGATACCTGACCTTTAGGGGAATGATAAAATGGGGAAGTATCCTAAATGGATAAAATGGAGAAGAAGATCAATCCAGGTACTGGAATGTACATGGTGTGTAGAAGTGTTACATGCCGTGTCTTCTGACCTCAGGTTCAATATGTGTGCAACGGCTCGAGTCGCATCGCTGGTCGTACAAAACAAAACAACATGGTGTTTAAAAATGATCTCACACCGTGTTAAGGTATACGGGGTCCGCCCCATGTACACTATCTAGGTTCCCATACACGGTCTCAAACCATGTATGCCTACCTGTGTAATCGATACATAGGGTGACTCGCGTTACTTGCCTTGACTTACGGTGTGGTGGAGTACATGGCACTGTACTCCACCTCATGTACGTGTATCCATTTAAAACACTCCGAGTCCCGTGTAGTTTCCTCTTCTATTATGGGTTTGGTATATACACTATGTCTTTGAATCCATATAGTTCATTCCTTTTCCGTGTACATCCTAGAAAACACGTCGAGCTTCAGGGAAGGGCCTAAATGCCATGTGACTAGGATCACACATCGTCTATTACCTATCGGACACCTGAAACCCTAGACACCACTGAGCCGGCTCACATGGAGTGTTCAACGGGATACAAACCATGTATTATGGGAATTTCCAAAAAAATGAAGCTTCGTTCTAGCATGCCTATCATGGTGTTATATTATTTGATTCTTCCATATGATCACCCCGAAACTCAAAATTCCAGGTCACCCTAATTCTATAAATTCATTTCTGTTGTATTCAGACATCTGATCAGCTCTGAATATACATTTTAATCCACCCATGTGAAAAATGCTCGAAGAACAGTATCTCCTGATCCAATCTGATTCTTCGTCCAACATCATCATGACACCTCCGCAAGGTCATTGCGATGTCGGATCATCAAGTTTAGATCATTGCATTGGAAAATTGACACAAATAGATCCCTTGTTCGTCTCCCTTTGAATAACGAGAAGAACGCGAAGAAAAGATAAAGAAATCCATTAAACCAAAATGAGGAACGAACCTCTGCCACCATTCAACACAACATTGATCCACTCTCATTATAAGGATTAAACATGTAGAATCAAAACGATAATCCAGCAATTATCACAATTAAAATTCCTGAATCAAATCCAAAATGAAATGGACAATAACAACCTCCCATAAGAATGTGGGATTAGTGGATCCACATATTCATGGTTGATCCACTTTAATTGTTAAATCCAAAAACGGTGAAAGATAAATCGAAATAACAACCCCTATATTGTTCCAGTTGAAGATCAATTGTCACATCGTGTTCATCTGTGAGACTCGTCTAATACGAGATGAGTCATTGCCATCTGCCAACGGGTTTGCCACCAAAGCTCCAAGAGTCTCTCTACCAATTTTTTATAGCTATGTGTATAACTATGTGAACATTCCTTTAGCTATTATTTAAAAATGTAGGAATTAGGTCACTGTACAAAAAATAATCTTTTAAATAAAATAAATTATTATTTTATTTTATTTCTATTAGATGTCCAAAAACTAACTCTTGTTGTTGACCCGTGATAAAAGAACATTGGCCACATGTAAGGTAAATATTCCAATCAGAACGCAACAGTGCCCACCGATTTCTTATCTGGGCACCTGTCTAATAGATATTCCACTTTTTCAGGAAAAATTCTCATGCACGCTGTTTAAAGGATCAATTTATTTCAAACATTTATTCTGGGCACTCTGGGTCTCAGAATCACACACCGTTAAAAGTTTTGGTCTTATAATAATTCCGTATAATATTTAGAAATAATAAAAAAAATCCAAGACATTAAATTATCCCCTAATTCAATAAATTTCATCCGTGTAATTTGAAAATTTCCCCCGAAAATAAAATGATAAAAATTGAAAACACCTTTGTTGAAAACCCTAAATCAGAAATAGGGTTAATCAAATATTGTTTTAAGAATATGGAATGGAAAATGAAAAAGTAACATCCAAATTTGGATTTTGAATAGTTGAACATTGGTGGAAATTTGAGACACATAATTGGAGGATAAACTAAAATATTAATTGGGAGTGATTGAGTTCATCAATCACAAACAAGTGAACAATAAATAGAAAATTGAGGGGCCCATTTCTATAAATCTATAATGACATAAAATATCAATGATTAATAAAAAAATACGGTATTAGGATAAATTTTTTTTTGTTTTATGATCCTTTCCTTAGGTTTTATTTATTAACTTATTCATTGAAAAATTGATGAAAAATGAATTACAAGTGGAGTTCCATCCCTTATCTAATTTCTACCAAAACTCATCTTTCACTCCAAAAGAAAAGAAAACTAAAAAATATTATATTTATCTTAATAATAAATTTTTTTAAAAAAGAAATTTTAATCCAAATTTCAGATCATTTAAAACAAACTACATTATACAAACAAGGATATCATATAGGCTAGTGGTAGGTGATTCTACCTTGTCTCCCCTATGGTTGCGGGTTCATGTCTCGCGGCCATTCTGGACATGAAGGTTTGTCTAGAATACTTCAGGTTTTATGTATTATAACAATAGAAAAATCATAAAAAATGTTTTAACACTAAATAATATCATCCAATGTACAACTTTATTCATTCCATATTTTAGATATATCCAAAAAACTTTTTCTCCAAACTCAAACCACAAAATTTATAAAGTAGGTAAACATAATGAAGATCTCTTTTCACATGTAATAACATGTGAATACCTTGATAATTTTTTCTCTTAAAATATGGTGACACCGTAAATTACCATAAAATCTTATTGAATACGATCATGCCCCCTTATTTATTATAGAATACTGGATATAGTACTTTAATCCAAAAATGTTATAAACTCTAACAATGATGTAATAAAAAAACAATTAGTTAGTTTCAAGGTAATTAATAATATCAAAGTAATTTATCCAACTCAATAATATCTTATTCCAAATTCACTATCTCAATTCCAAATACATATTAGAGGTTTTATTTATCACAACCATATATTATCCAAAAATCATTAACATGAAACTCTGTCATTTTACGTGGTCCCATGAAATCTAAAATACTTAATGCAATAGAACTGCAATAAAATTGGTATATACTCTATAATTTGTATAACTTGTAGATAATTAATACAATACTAAAAATAAATAATTCTTTAATAATGAAATATGATCAGTAATCATTACTCTTCATCTGTGTTAGTATGATAACATGATTATTTTCCAATAGCATCATTTGGAGTATACATTGATGATGGGTACATTGATTCATGTAGTGTCTCAACTCCTTGAAAATTAAGCATTATATATTTGTAACCATTTCCTTACCCTTAAAATAACGATCATGGTTACTTTTCTCTATAACAAAATCCATTCCATTTAAGCACTTCCTAGGGTGATTCTTTCCACAGTTATAACATATGGTAAAATCCCTCTTTCCCTTCTTCCTTTAATCCATATTTCACTCTAACATCCTCTTGTTCTCCAGCATCCCTTAATTGCCATATGAATATGATAATTATTTAATTATCTTATTAACAAATGAAACTATTTATTCATATAATGAGAATACACGGGAGACTATTTCCCTTCTAAATGTTTCCATAATACCATTATAGATAAGATCCTTATTACTCTTTCGACCAAGCATATTGTTTGAGTTAACATTCCATCTACTAGAAAAAATTTATAAATGACAAAATACACTAGGTTAGATCATATCATAATGTATAATCACAAAACAATAAAAATTATCAGCATTAATTGAATATTTACACACATCTAGTCTCATAATCATAGAATTGGTTTATTGACTGAAATATTTACTCATTAATCATTCATAATGGTTTGTAAATAAATTTCAATTATCCTAATCATATCCCCCATAAGTTTTATAAAAAATAGCACAGAAAGTCCCTTTTTCGGGAAGATGGATACTCCATGTTAATCCTAAAACTTATTGTCGGATTTTTCACTCCTAGGTACATCTATGCGAAATCCTCCTATACCTACTCGTATACGGATAGGGATGTAATTCATGGGAAACTCACAAAATCTCTACAAAACCAAAATGTTAAGAAGTTCTTCTATACTAATCCTATAATTTCATATTATGGTAATGTTATTTAATCATTGTTTTTATAAATCTAGTTTCCTTGGTTTATACTAAACATCATATAATAGCATATATATTTCCCAAACATCTAGTTACTGAGACTTAGTGCATAATTATAGAGACATTTTCAAGATCCCTAGGGATAAAGTCTCGAAGGACTGATTATTTCAATTTCATTAGAAGTACTAGATATATAAATATGTTTTATATTACATTATAAAATAAAAAACCAAATCATTTGGTCCCCATTGAACAAATTCATATCCTTAAGCCTATCCCTACAAGACAATCATAATATACTTTTCACATCCTGTATAAAATAAAACATAAGAAAGGGAAGATATCAGATACTCAGTATGGATAATAATATTACAAAAACATACATAAATAAGCATAAACATTTAAGCCAATATATAAAAATAAAACACACTAAATTTTTAACATGAACATTAGTATAATGTGGATAATATTAATCAAATAATGTCATTTACTTATTGATATGGATATTCTACTTGTTGATTAGTCACATTTAATAACAATATCTAATTTCATAACAAGGGAATGCATAATGTCAGACATCAAAAACACACAGTCCCATACTCAACGCAATACAACAATAATATTTTGTCATTGAGTTGTTCCAAGAAACTAGTTTGTCTCATGAGACCTACCGATACATAGATGAGCTATAGTGGGATCCACCTTTCATTTACTATGTTAAATGCCTTCCTAATAAGAAATGTTGAAAAAAAACACAAAAAATCATATTAAAACTAACATAAAAAATGTTAATACATTAAATATAAACCATGAATGGTATAAAAATAACATTTCCATGTTCAATCATTTCAAAAAACCATCAATATAATATTGAAGATTGTATCATAACAAAGCAACTTCAAATAAGTGTAAAATCCATCAATTGATATTGACCAAGATGAAATCATAACTATTTGAGAAAAATATATCATTCTATTTTGAAATCATTTAAAATTCAAATAGTTATAAAAGAAAGCATTTATTTTAATAATATTTTTATAAGTTTGTAAGGGAGGCTTCAAAGATATTATAATGGTAGAAACTATTTTCACCCACCATATACATTAAAAATAATCTTACCGTATTTTTTCAAAAAATGTCATAATGTGCCTTTTTTGGAAAATGACAGAAAGATTACTTTAAATAAATTTTATAACAATTCAAACAAGGGTATAAATTATATTAACCTATATTTGATGAAATAGTACCAATGTTTTTAAATGAAGTATTATGAAACATGGATGTGGATGATAAAGATGTCTTATTCGATACTTATGTATAAACAACCTATGAAAATTAAAGAAGTTATTAAATTAAACGTTACCTTTTACTTTTCCTTGGTCAAGGGTACATTAATATTCTGTGTAATAGTTAAAGCATTGCTATTAAATTATACAAAAACCACATATATAAATATGATATCATATATGATCTCCTAAAATTTATTTGTATATAATATTAAAGTAATATCGATTTTTCAGCTGTTTTCTGATTAGTTTTCTTTTATATGTTTTGGTACGTAAGTAATGTTTGTTATAGATATGAGGTATTTGATTCATATACTAAATTAGTTCCTTAAAAGTTAATTTTTAATCAACAAATGAAAATTATTATTGAATTATTACAATGTGAAATGAATCTCATCACGTTCTTGGAGACGGTAATCTGTACGTACATACGAGTGACAATACCATTCTATTGATGGTGAAATAGTATATAATTGTATGTTATATCAAATAAACCAAATTATTAACATGTTATATTTATTATTTAGATCCATCATTATAATCAATATACCCATCCAAATAATAATTTGTTGAATGAAAAACTACACCATGACGTGGAGATTTTAAGTCCTACGTTCACACATTTAGTGGCTTTGTCCCTCATAGGATGGATATAATAACGAATATGGTTGTACTATATGTATAGTAAATCATAAAATCTATAATGTACTAGAGTTGTTATTTTGGAATAGAAACAACAAGGAAAGATGAAATTGGATGAAGAAAATAATTTTGAAAGGGGTGATGAAATTATAATATCTTTTTCGGGTTCTTCATTATTGATTTGATCAAAAGAGACAATAGTTCATATTTATGATCAAGGTATGTCCTCTAGAATTATGTGAGGGTAGTTGGAATGATATTTTGGTAGGGGTGTGCATTGTCCAATGGAATTAGAGGTGTGATTTTGAAGAGAAGGTGAAGTACCCTTTTATAAGAGAGGTGATGGTCATATTAGAAAAAACTGGAAATATTAATTTAATATTAAATTATATTATTTTTATAATGGCTCTAAAAGAACATATTTCTAGGATAAGATGGGGTTGGTTATAAAACCCCTCAACCAATAGGTTTTATATTGGTTTATGCAAATATATTAACCTTATATTTTAAATTTAAATCATAGTTAAATAGTTTATCTTTTACCGTGTTTTTTTGTATAATAATAATAAATGGTAAATAAAAATTCAATAAAAATCCAATAGAACCCCACGTGGTTAATTACTGAAATATATAATCTTATATATATATATATTTAATAAACATTATATTTTTAGGAATATTATATCAATTTTTAATATTGTATTTTTTATCAAAACTCATTTTTGTCAATTGGGACACTATTTAGTATTTGTTTTTTAAGTACAAAAAACATGATTACTTAGAAAAAAATATATTAAATAAATCATTAAATGTCATATTTACCAATAAAATTAGATTAATGCATAAAACATATAGATTTACATTTATTTGGATATTTATAATATCAATTATTTGGATCGTTCATTAATAAGGTAATTACTGCATCATCAGTGTGTCATAAATAAATTTAATTATTTAAAGTCTAAAATATATAAATTAAATTCCATTATGTATGAAATATGTTTATATTTATATTTACTATATATAGTCTAATTTATCTGATATATAACCCAATATTAAAAATGTGTTATTTATTAAAATTTTAATTTAACACTTCTAACTCTAATTTAAATAAAATAATATTAAATATCCTAATCTAATCCAAGTTGATCCAAGAGGATAATATTTTATTCCAAAGGTTGATTTTGGACTAAATAAATTAACCAATAAAATTAGCTCATGTGTTAGTGTAACTATAATATCATTTTTACTTATAATTAAGATATTTAATTTTTACAGTGGTAAATAAAATCTAAAAAATACAATTAACCAATTTTTTTTCTTTTTTAAACACATTTAACTTAATGATTTCTACTATATCTATCCAAATTTTGAAATTCAATTCACTGAAGCTGTAAAATTAAATTATATGCAAATTTGAAAATGTGTCGAGAAGGTGGGAAAATGACATTAGAATGATCAATAAAATTTTATAGGTCTTACTTTTTTATAAAATGACTTGAATTAATTTCATTGAACTAATATATATATTATATATATAATTTTATATAAAATAAATTTTAATAAAATAAATAAATATTTAAATGAAAAAGTTGGGTTTTATCTACAACGTAGTGATTTTCAGAATTCATCAAAAAAAGAATGTTTTCAGAAAAATACAAAAAACATGAACCATTGAAAATTTTGATATTAAAAATTAAATAATGATAAATATTTTAATAAATTTAAAAAATATATAATTTTTATTGATTAATTTAAAATTAATTTCCATTTTCAATACCATAAAACAGATTTTTAAAATGTAAAAACAATTAAAATATTTAAATATGTTTATGATCAATTTAAATGTGAAAATACGTACAATGACTTACATTATATTAAATGATAAAAATATAGTCTAATTATACTTTAAAACCACTGAAATTCATAATTTGATGCTATAAATTATTTCAATTAAAAAATTTGTTTCCAATTAAAATATAGTATTTTCACTATTCATCCAAATATGAAATTTATCAAAAAGGTACCAAAAACTTATCCAAAAAAATTTATATACAACTTCTAAAGAAGAAGTTTATGTTGTCAAAATAAATATATAAAAGTGTCATATATTTGATTTAAAATGTTTTCTCAATTAAAATGTGGTAAAATTGCATTTTTTGGAAAAATACTAATTTTATAAGAAAATTTTAAATTTTCTAATATTATGTCTAAGAAACACATAATTTAGACACTGAAATTATTTAGAGCATATAAATTTAAAAATACATTTAATACTATTCATAACATCTTCTTTAATGGCTACATTGTTATGACATTGTGCGCTAGAACTTGGTGTTGCGTGTTGCACAAGCTATTGAGTTAATTTAAAGAGATAACACACTATGATATCCTGAGGTGTTTCAAGTTGATCTCAAAATTTAAATTGGTTGAATGAATTGTATTATTGCACTTTTCATTTTTTTAATGGAGGTAATTTTGTGGTTATATAGATGAATATATCATTATAATGTATATAAGAAAATGGGCATACATATATTTTTATCCTCTTGAGATTAGTTTACCCATGACTTGGGATTTAAAGAACCACTGTTATTATTTTAAATAACATTACCACTAATTCATTGTCATGGGTTTTAAATGAAAAAAATAATCATGTAGTGTTTATTCTTAGTTTTCAAGGGAATATATATATTTGATCTGATAAATTATTGGGATGCTATTGTTTTTTATAAGCATTAGGGTTGCACATTTTATTCATTTATAGATATATGTGTCAATCCTTTTGTGTATAATGAATCCTTCTACAAAATTTTGAAATATATTTCATTATGATGATTGTGAAGACCATATAATTTCATGATAATGCAACATATAATAATTTTTCATTCAAATTTCATGTATTGTTTATAGGCATGTACATATGATATTTTATTTAGGTTAACTTTAAAATAGTATGAGTATAATGGTATTTTAATTCCCTCTATACACATGAACATTGGTTGATGTAGAAATGTTATTATCTAGGATCAATAGAATTGGTAATATAATAGGTTTTTAGATGTGGGTTGTTATGATTATCATGGCGATGGATATAGGGCCAAGAAATATTCAATTCCATTCTCCATGTAAGGGACTCTTATATTGTTTTATTCATTTGTATTTTACATGATTATTATCATACAAATATAAAATTCAGGTTTAAAGTAATGATGTATGATTGTTATAGGTTTTATTTTTTATAGTTAAATATGATGTTAAAGGTATTAATGTCATGTAGTAATCATCAAATATTATATATTTCCTTAATTTGGAATGATTATAACTGAATTTCTTTATTACGCATAATGAATAGTGATTTACACCCCAAAATATTTATTTTCCTCTCATATATAATCTATTAATTTTATAATATTAAAAAAAATTGGGTGTTAATTTTGAAATAAAATTTGAATAATTTTACTAATATATAGTTTTATTATATGATAAATGTTTATTTTCCATATTCATAATAATTTTTAATTATAATCATAAGTATATTTTAATGGATTACCGTATTTTATAAAAAATCATAGTACTTATAATATAAAACATTTTTTACTTATTTAAAGATTAAAATATTTATTACACATCAAATAAGACTACCAAATAAAAAATCTTCTTATGTATGACCACAAATCCATCCCAAGACCATCAAAAAAATCAACTGCATACAGAACCAACTGAACAATGTAATATAATATATTTTTATTAAAATTTAATAATGATGTATAAATCCCTAATATTACACTGTTTAATTTTATCTTCATTTATATAATTATAGTTACCCAAACATTTTAAGAAAAACTATTACTTATCCAACTATCTAACTTTTCATAGTGATTTTTAATATTATAAAATATATATTCTAAATTCACTTTTATTAGTGATGACCATTAGATATATACTATTTCTTAAGAAATTAACTATTTAAATTCAATAATATTTTTTAAAACAATACCACCATATTCTATTAGAATAGATTATTTAGAATTATGCTTTAAATATTATGAAAAACTCATTACTAATTAAAAATAATCCTTGTTTGTTCAAAATTTAATTAACATCTAGAAAATTATAATTTTTTTCATCACTAATTCACATCCATATAAATTTATTATATATTTTTACAGTAGCTCATGGCATCTAAAATAAATTCCTAATATCATGTTGTAATTAATTAATCAAAAATACCGACCTTTATTAGTGAAATTGTTTTCTTAATTTTACCAAAAAAAACATATATAGTACACATTATTATATATAAATATATTCAAAAAGATTTAATATTATTATATAATGATGTAACTCCCTGACCCCAGTTACCCTGATTCATGCATTATTTTAATACATTGGCATGATTATAAGGATTCTAGTCCCAAAAGACCGATCTGTTTAGTAGCCTTGAAAAATAGATTACATACATGAACATTACATTACACTTTCTAACATATGACAAAAATCAATCATTTGAGAACATCATTGTTCCTGTAGATTAACCCTGCATTTCAAACATAAAACACTTCTTGGGATCCTGGGAAATTAAATCTTAAGAAAAGGGTGAGATCAGAAGCTCTGTAAGGGTAAATGATTTAGTGGAAGATAACATAAACATCAGGCATGATGAATAATTTAAAACACATGTCATTACAAATAATAAACATTAACAGTTTATGGAAGAAATATTATCTAAGTAAATAATGACATAAAAAAATCATGGTTATTCTACTAGTCGAATAACTACATGAACAATCAATATTTTTTTCATAATGAGGGAATGTATAATGACAGACATTCTGAAACATTTTTTCAAGTCCTCATCCAAGACTTCTAAAAATGAATAAGTCCTCAGCCAAAACCATATATCAAATTGGTAAAGGCCTCATCCAATTCCACATCTAATTTTCTAATGATACCTACCAATGCATAGAGGATCTATTGTGGGCTCTACCAATCACTTAATATGTTCAATACAATCTTCATATGAAAATGTTGAAACATAACATAAAAATTCTTATTTTTACTAGAATATGAAATGTTAATATGTTAACCATAAACCATGAATGGTATTGAAATAACAGATCTACATTCAAGCATATCACAAAACATTTAATACAAAATGGAATATTTGTACCATAATAAATAAACTTCAAAAAGATTAAAATCCATAATAGGATGTTGACATAGATGAAAATGATTGGTCAAACGCTTTTAGATAAATATCCCTTTTTCATGAAAACATTTAAAAATCACACAATTTATAAAGGATGGAATTTAAAGACATTTTTGAATCAAAGTTTCCCATTCCATTTTGAGTCTTTTGAATGGAATTATCATTTTAATAACATTCATGTCCTTATAGATAAATCCTTAAAAACCATTTTGAAAACATAGACATTATTGAGAATGATTTAGAAGAATAAATATTTAAAACATTTAAAGTTATGTTTTAGTAAAAAACCATTAATGTAATCACAAATAAAACTCTTTCATGAAACATGTAAATGGATAATAAATATGTCATAGTAGATACTTCTGTAAAAACAACCTTGGATAATAAAGGGATTGTGAAATTAACCCTTACCATGTACTTTCCTTTGGTCGAGGGTAGGTTTAACCTCCTGTATAATGACCATAGAATGTTATTAAAATATAAAACCACTATATTCATATTTATTATATCATACATGATTCATATATGACTTTATTGAACCGATTTAATAATGATTTCCCTGTAAAAATAACATTTAGTGTAATAATCACTTTCTATATCGTATGTGTTTTAACTTGTTATTCATTACCATAGAATTTAGATCATGATTTAAATGATTCTAGAATATAAAAAATTATTTATAAATCATATATATTTATAATATATATATTTATAATAGATGTATATAAGAAATGGAAGGCACCATTTATGGAGACAGTAGACCGTACAAACGGATAAACATTGTTTCTGTTTTCAAATCATATTGAACAGAAGTAAGTGAATAAAATATATGTATGTACATACATACATACATAAATATATATATATAGTGGAATTATTATGTCATATATTACATACTTATTAATAATATATGTTTTTATAATCATCGTTGTTTAGTGAACATGGAAATGAATCTCATTGCGCCGTGGAGACGGTAATCCGTATGTATGCACGAGCAACAATATCATTCTTTTGATATTAAAATCATATATAATTCTATGTTATATCATATATAATGTATAATTAACTTGTTAGAATTATTATTTACCTCAATTATACATCATTATTATACCCGTCCAATATAATAATGTATTGAATAACAACAACAGCATGACGTGGATACGGTAAGCCGTACGCACACATATATGGTGACATGTAATTCATAGGATGGATAGAATAAGGAATATGATTGTACCATATTTATAATAAAATGAATTTATATAGAATATACTAGAGTTATTTATTTATAATTGAAACAAAAAATTAATGATGATGTGAATGAAGAAAAGAACTTGAAAGAGGTGATGAAATATTTACCTCTTTTTCGGGTTATTCCTTTTTCTTTGATCAAAACGGCTCGTTAGGTTAGATTTCTGGCCAAAGTAAGGACACTAAGTGGAATTTAGGATAGTTTAGAGTATATTTGGGCAGGGTATGGCCAAGAAAATTGTATTTGAAGTTGTGTATTTGAGAGAAGGGGGAGTTCCCTTTTATCAGATGGGTGGGGGGAACCTTAGGAAAATATTGAAATATTATTTTATAATAAATTCATATTCAGTATATAATGGCTCAAAATTGATTTATTTAGAATCTAAATTGGATATGGGTAGAAATACTCTCACCCAATTGGTTTTAGGAAAGTTTAAGTTACAATTTTAACCTTGTCTTTTAGATTTAACTCGAAGATAAATAATTTAACTTTTACCTTGTCTTCTTGTATTCTCACACTGTATGGTTAATAAACATAATATAAAAATAAAAGAGAACCACAAGTGGTTTATTAATGATATATATAATATTATTTAAGAACTTGGGCTAAACCATAGTAATTTTGGAATATTATATCAACCAATAATATTGTATTTGTTTTAAAAAATAATTTATGTCAATTTTGACACTATTTGGTATTTTGATTTTTCAAAAAGTCCTAAATACCATATCACTTAGAATTTTTTTTGTCAAATCTACCTTAAAATGTCCTATTATCCTATATAAATAGTTTATTTCATAAAAAATCTCATATTAAATTTATTTGGATATTTTTGATATCCATTATTTTAATCATTCATTAATAAGGTAATTACTACATCATAATTGTGTCATAGATAAGTTAAATTATTTAAAGTCTAAAAATTATAAATAAAATAGCATAATGTAGGAAATATTTTTATGTTCCTAATAAATCATTATATTGGAAATTATATTTTTTATAACCTTATATTATAAATGGTTTAGATATTAAATATTGAATTTAACACTTTTTACTCTTCTTTGAATTAAATAATAATAATTGTCATAATCTAATTAAAGTGGACATAAATGATAATATTTTATTACTAAGGTTGTTTATGGTATATTTACACTTATCATATAGAATTAATATATGTTTTAGGGTAATTATAATATCAATTTTACCTTTAATTACCCTATTTACTTTTAATCACTCTAAAAAAAAGTAAAAAGTTACTATTGACCAAAAATTATTTTCATCTTATTGGACCATATTTTTTTTAATGATATCAACCTTACATCTCAGATTTTTGAAATTAAACTAATATAAGTAGAAAAATTATGTTTTATATGAATTTGTAAATTCTCCTAGGAGGTTGGTAAAAGAAAGTGAAAATTTTAATAAAAATTTATATATCTAATATTATTACAAAATGACTCTAATTAATTACATTGATCATATATAGGTATTATGTGTCTATTTTGAACTAAAATAAATATAACTGAAATAAATAGTAATTTAAATTTAAATTCGGTTTTAAATAATAACGCATTGTTTTCATTATTCATTAAAAATAGAATGTTATTAGAAAAATACCAAAAATTTACCATAAGCTAATTTCGATAATCTGAATCAAAAAATGAATTCCTTTTATAAATATAATATTTATAAAATTTCAAAAAGTGGTTATCACTATTCAAAACATCTAGTTTGATTGGTCGTGGTGTGTTAGAACTCGAAGTTGCGTACAACAAAATCTGTTGTATTATTTAAATAGAAACGTATCGTGGAAGCTTGGGGCGTTACAAATGAGGTAAAATTTGTTATCATATTTTCAAGATGTTAATTACAACGTAATAATTTATAGTTGAATGTTGTGAAAATATTTATGATATTCTGACTCAATCTTAATCATAATTTTCTAATTTAGATTCCTAATCCATCCAAATAGGATTTCGCTGTCATAACTGGTACCCAATCATTACCCTATATTACTACTCATTACTTGACCAATTAATAAGTTCATATCATATCCCCAACTAACCATTAGTTCCAAGAGACAGAAGTTCCATGCCAGGAATAACATTTCATTTGATTATTCAATAAAACCTCATTCCCCTTCTAATGTCTCAATATCTAAGCAACATCGCATCCCTACTTAGTTTATACATGATAAAAATATTTTTTGATCATTATATATAGGAGGTGTGTCATTTTCAAAATAGATGGTCTAGTTTTTTCATTGACTCATCTCTTTTATTGAATAATCAAACAACCTTAAAATGATTACCCCATACACTATGTCAAAATAAATTATTCACCACCCACAACATGGAAAAACCTATATAGAGAGATACTGTTTTATGGACATGAGAGTTATATTATTGGATTTTATCTTCAATAGGATATATGATACAAATAAATTATTCATTGAATAAAATAATAAAAATATTAATATTAAGGGTGAAGGTAAATTTGAGAGAAACGTAAACGTGAAATAAATTTTTTCACATCATAAATGTTTAATGAATCCAAATAAAAATATGTACTCCAGAATGACTGTGACATTAGAATTTTATTAATTCCTTGTATCATGATTTATTATTATTTCATAAATTTTTATTTGGTAATTATAAAAATCATATAGAAAATTTTAGTAATAATGATATGATGTCTAATAAGAACATTACATTATTAATCATTCAAATCCATTTGTAGTTTGATTATTGATGGAATTATCATAACTTATATTAAATAATTTCCACTACCAAAATTAATCACTATAAAATTAAACAATATAAATAATTAATAATTAATTTTAATAAAAAAATTTGATATATTGAATCAGTTAAAAATTTCATTTGTTTTCCATTCTCATTATGAAATGAACTGTTCAAACTCTGGTGGTGGCCCCCATATTTGGTAATTTTAAAAAACATTGTTTCTAAAAAATATATTGAATAACATTGGTATATATAGTAGGATCGCTGACACTGATTATAATATATAAATAATGATGTAGATGCTCCATATACAAGAGTGGGGGGGGGTGGAATTGTATACTTTAAAACAAATTTGGAACCCTTAATGTTGGTTAAAACCTTTTATGTTTTAAAACGTTAGACAAGGTAAATTCACAAGAACACTAAGTTCTACAAACATGATTGATTCCGAAAATGTAGTTCTGAAATTGAAAATCCGTAAATGTGGTTCTGGAACTGAAACTAGTTCTATAAACTTACTATATTTTGGAAATGTGGTTCCAAAAATGAATCTTAACAAATGATTACTAAAACAATGATTCTACCATAAAGCATATATAATCATATTTAATTAGAGTACCGATATAAGAAAGTATAAGATATTTATACTTTCTTTATCAATTAGAATTCAGTGGAAAAAAACATGAACCAATAAAAGTAAGATGTATATAATCTTTTAATCCAAAGAGTAGGGTATCCAAAAACCTTGGATAAAGGTCCCTTGATTTATACTCTCAAGAAATTATATCTTTCCCACACTACGTTAAGCCCTCGATATGAATATCAGAGTAAGTCTTGCTATCCCCTCAAGCCCTAAAACTTCAAGGTAGTCGGCACCTATGTCTTCATATCCCCGGAATCCCTCGAATGTACTCAGAAACATTCAGTGTCGCACAAACCAATTCTGAAAAAGCTGGTCATTACAAAAAAAGTATGAAAGTCTCCCTCTCTATAAATCACTTCAACAAAATTTAATCTATAGAGTCGTAGAACAGTTCATCACTGGCTATATTTTTCTTTAAATCTCAGAGGGACCAGTATACATGTTACTCAAACAACGTTTAGTTAGTAAAAAAATATATGACATCATTTTATAACTAAAAAAAGAGTAAGTAAAAATATTTTTGCTCAACAAAATTCTTTTTTTGGACTCTAATGAAAAATAAAATTTTGTGTCTAAACAATTTAAACTTTAAAGTCTATATTACAAGGTTATTTAGATTCTATTTCTTAGGAATTTGGAATCATAATTCTATAGACTTCATAGTCCCAATTCTGAGGAATACGGGACCTAAATTCTAAAGAATTTAGTGTCTGAATTGTAATGAATTCAGAATCTAAATTTCATACGAATTCGTAGTCTGAATACGTAATAATTCAAAGTCTTTATTCAGATAATTTAGTGTCTAAACATAGAAGGTTCGGAGTCTGGACATAGAATGTTCGGTGTCTGAATTTAGAGAGTTTAGAACTTGATTTCAGATCCTAAAAACAGAATTCTTTATATCTAAGTATTTATAAGATTCCATGGTTTTATATGTGAAATTTTATTTTAAACATATAAATAAAATGAGTTATATTATGACATGAACAATGAAAATATGGTAAGGATAAATTTTCAATGGGGAAGGGAAATTATTATTATTAAGGTAAATCATAGTGAAAATGAAATATTCCTTAGGATAGGGTGTTTGTGATTTTGAAAACATAAAGGAAAGGAAAATTTATAAGGAAAATTTATTTAATTATCAATCTCCCCCAAACATAATGGAATGGAAAAGTCATAAGGAAACTTTATTGACTCAATAATTTCCCCCTTTCCGGAAAGCACAAAAATCCTTATGAAAACGAATGTAAAGACATAGAAATTTTATTGACGTGTAAATAAAAACTTATATCCCGTCACATATGAATCAATGTGAATAATACTAACTCCCCCATAGGACTTGGAAACCCTAAGTATCATATTTTCAAATTACTGAATGAGATTTTCCATTTTCTTTTATATGAAAATATTCATGATGAAAACTCCCCATTTGATGAACTCCCCCTTACATGGGGAAATTTATACATTAATAAGTATTATTTTTTGACAATATATTCTCCCCCTTTTTTATTTTGAAAAATAAATACCAGGAATGGAGATGAAAATATCGTACCTGAAATATTAGTACATGAAAACCAAAAATAATGAACATATTAGAATTTCATTAAAATTAGAAGAATATGTACAGCAAGGAGAATGAAACAAAATATCATATTTAGAATGAAATTATCATTACTTCTCTTTTGTAATCAACTTCTTCTCAATAGTATTCAGGTTTTTTAGTTCCTTTTGATCCTCCTCTGCACGTTTGAGAAGCCGATCTTGATATTCTATTTTCTTTTCTATTGCTTCGATTTTTTCATCCTAGGCCTTAAGAACCTCTGCCTTATCCTTCAAGACTTCTTCCTTCATAGTAATCTTATCTTCTATCACAATCCTAAGATCCCATTCTCTTTTCCAAATCTGAGCAACTAAAAATAACTTCCCATTTATATATTTCACTTCATTCATCCAAGTATTTTCTTGAAGAGATAGATTTTCTTCACAAGAAGTGGCTGGATTCAAATGAATCCTTGATATTATATTGAAACTCATCAAGAATTCTCATGACATCAAAATTTTCCTTTGACGAGATATTCATCATCCTACAAGAACATTTGTGGACTTCCAAGTTTATAAAAAATGTTTTTAAATCAGCCTCAAGTTTGACACATTAATCCATAACCATTGACACTGAATCTGATTTTTTTTTATTTTATGCTGAAGCATCTAGCATATAGAGTCCATTAATGGAAACAAAGGGATAGTTCCAACAAAATTTTTCAAAGAATGGACTAAAAAATCATGTCCAAGAGAGGACTATTCCGAATCATAGATTTTTCATGGTGATGATTCTTTTTCTATATCTACAGCTTTCCTCTTCTATGAAGAACCCACTACATTATTCAGTACGATTGCTCTGCTAGGTGTATCAACAACCAACTTATTTACATTATCATCTTTGAGAATGAATTTTTCTTTATTGGGCGATTCATGATCACTATCAGATAGTTTCACAAGTTTATCTGCATTTACCACATCTTTCTTAGCTCTTGCCTCAGGATCCTCTGGATAAATGAAATCGTGGTCGTAGATTTCTTCTTCACACACTTTGTTCACTTATTCTCCACTATTCTAATCATTACTTGGGGTAGTATGTTTTTAAGACTCGTCTTTAGAGGGTCAGAATGAAAATTTTTCTGTAGGGAATTCCATCTCATGAAAATCCCCAACTTGCTTTATCAAATCATCAGTGTCACCACTTCCTTATTTTCCTTCTTCATCCTCTTTGATTTTAATGGTTTTTCTAGAGTCACAAATTTCATTTCCATAGTCAATGGTAATGGTTATATCAAAATGGATTCTGGTACCAAAAATTTCTCAGATTCATTCTCAGCATCCTTCTGATGTGAATGGACAATCTTTATATCAGACATCTTTTTCTTCTCCTTCCACACTTTCTCTTGCCTCTCAAGCTCTCCAACCGCCTTTTCATTCAATTATTTTTCCTTAGCAGGGTCCATGAAAAACATAGGTTCCCATTTTTTGTTTTTTCATGGATTCTCTCCACTTTTCTACTACCTCATCAAGATAATCTTTTTGATTCAATGGATTTAGGGGTGCTGACTGAATTTCCTTTTCCTCTGGAGTTTTTTCTGTCCCTTACACTTCCATCACCTTCCTCTTCCTTCCACCATTTTTAGAGGTTTCAACCAAATCTTATTTCAAAGAATGAGTTTCAATTTCCTCTTTTGGTAAATCATTAAATTCTTAGGATTCATTGGGAAAACCAATATTTATCATTTTCAAAGTAACATCAGTCAACTACATGACTTTGTAATTCCTCGACTTATAACTACATGTTATTTTAAAGGATTGTAAACAAAGAACAATAATCATTGATAGAATGGTTGGATACCTTATAATTTGAGATTTCAAATTCCCATTCTTGATATTCTCAATCATATTTAGAATGTACTTAACCAAATTTATCTTCCTCAGATTTACCAAGAAATCCAAAACATAGATGTCACTCTTATTTAAAGTATCCCTATCACCTTTTATGAGAATAATGAATCCATGAACCTCACAATTCATGAATCCAAAATATTTTTAGATAGAGGTGAAAAATATTCAGAGCCTTTACTTCTGAAAGACCAAGTCAATCCATGGGGTTTTCTTTAATAAAATTCCTTGTAAATCAGGTAGCTTGTGAGTATAGAACTCATCTTACCCTTTGTAAGGAATACCAACCAAGCTTGTATCCTTGGTGTAAGAAATTGAATATGTCCTTCCATAACACCTAAATTAGAACATACCCACAACTTCTTCATTAAATAAATTCAATAACTCATAGAACTATACTAACAATTCCATATATAACAAATCCCAAGAATTTGGTTTTCAAATACATACACTCTTCCAGACATTGAGTTTGATATTTTTGGAAATTATAGAGCCATATTTTGTAAAAAATATTGGACCAACTAACGTTTCTCTATATATATGCCATTTAGTGTTTTGATTGACAGTTGACATTTTTTTCTAGGAAGAGACTTCGGTAGAAATATGGAAGTAAAGAAGTTATGAGATGTTCAGAACAAGATTTTGTAGGAGGGGCAAGGGTTTAGCATGTAAAGGCTTGAGTTCGATGTGGGACAACCATCGAGGGGTTCCTTTATATAGGCAATTGGGGTGACAGTTCAGCTCCCATGATTAATCAAATAGTTGAAAGGTTGTTGAGAATATTTAGATGGTTGAGATGATAGGTGAATAAGGATTTTGATTGAATCCAATATTTTGAGGCTTTTTATAAGAAAAAACATTCGTATTTAAGGAATAGTGAATCTGAAAATTACAAACAATTAAAATACCAATAGGTAAAAGGTGATTACAAAAATTTATGAACAGAAACATAACTTTTGGATTCCTAGATAGATGAGTTGTAATAAGGAAATTTTTTCTTGAAGAACATTTGATTCCGAAAATATTGATTAAAAACACTTTGACTACGAAAAACTTTATTACCAAAATTGTAGATACAAGAAACTCCATTACAATATTTTTTAAAATGAAAATATTCCTTTTGAAAATTTTATGTAAAATTTTTTTCAATAATAAAATTCTAAGTACCAAAAATCTTAATTAATAAAATTTTTAGACTTCAAAAAATATAGACTATGAATAAAATATTTTCTTCAAAAAAAATTTAAACAACAAAAAAATTTAGATTACAAAAAAAATTTAGACTACGAAATGATTATAGAATATAAATTTTCTGACTTTGAATATTTTTTTGACTACGAAAACAAATTTCACTATAAAATAGTTTTTGACTACAAATATTTTAATTTTTTAAAAAAATATTACAAACAAATGTACATCCCCAATGAAAAGGATTTCCTTACTATATGGAGATTGGTTTCAAAAATATTGTAACATGAATGATTACCTTATGGGTATCAATAGAAACTTCTGTTTAATCTATTAAAATCTATCAGATTTAAAATATTCTGTGAAAATATTAGTGAGTTAATATTGTTTTCTTATAAATTGAATACTGATATATCCATTTTGGGTATAAAGATTCTCTTGCCTATTGTCAGATTAATTTAAATTATTCCTTATAATTGTGTACTAAGAACTTATAATTTCTAAAATTCAAAAGGTAACCATAATAACTTAATTTAATTATGCTAATGAGGTTGTGTTTATGACCCATAACAAATAAAACATTTGAAATCAATGTTTTTCCAAGAAGAACAATGGTACCTATACCAATAAATTATCCCTTAGCATTATCTTCTAATGTTACATTTCCTCCTTTAATTTTGATAATATTTTCGGTGATTTTTTTGTTAACAATTATATGATGGCTAAATCCAACATCCATGTACCACATATTTTTGTTGGTAATATCATTATTTTCCTGAAAATAAGAATGTTAGTCTTTCAGAAACCAAACATTCCTGGAATCGGAATTATTAGACAATAAAATTATGGGTATCCACATTTGTTTTGAAAGGTAATATTTATGAAACCCAAGGGATTGAACATTATTTAATGAATTGTTCTTCTTCGAATTCCCATGTATTTGACATTTAGTACCAAATGCGGCACTAGAAGGAAGAAAATAATTGTTTCTAAAAATAGGTTTCTCATGAGAATATCATAATCCTTGATTATAACCCTGAGGTCGGAACTGAGAATATATCATGTCAAAATGTTCCTTACCGGATGTAAAATTTACAAGATGTTTCTTTAAATAAATAATTTTCAGACTTTATTCTAAGGACTAAATTACTATCCTATGGAATAATAGACTTAGGGTTATGTTTATCCTCCAAAACATTTTTAAATAGTTTTTTGTGATCCTAAAAAAGCATATGCTTCTCATAATTAGATTCTGAAAGTTTCATAGATTCATTTTCTAAAACATCATCTTTCTTATCATGATCATTTGTACGATCTTAATTTTTTTTGTTAAAATAAATTCTCAATATTTTTCCTTTTCATGTATCATGGAAACATTACAATTTCTTATCTCTACCTAATTAGAAAACCTAGAAACATCTTCATAGGAAGGAAAATCATTATCATTATCTGATGAAGAGGATTCTTCATCTGAAGAAAAATATTTATTTTGAAATTTTTAATTCAAATAAATATTGGTTAAGGATTCAGAAGTTTATACCTTATCCATAAGACATTTATTTTGAAATGGAGCTTTGGATATTAAACCAATATTAAATTTCTTAGAAGGTTCATAATCTGAATAATCGTCAAAAGAATATCCACCACTATCACTTCAATGGTAATTGTATTTTAGTACATTATTATGTTTTGATTTGTAGAAATTATTCTTGTTTCTCTCAGAATTCTTGTCCTTATTGTCACTTTTCTTAAGTAAGGGATAATCGGGTCAAATATGACCAGTTATTCTACAATCATAACATGTCACTTCTCCATCTTTCGTATCTTTTCCATAAATCATTTTATATCTATATTGAATGTTCTTCTATCCATATATCTTTTTCATCCTTCAAGCAAGATATGAATGTTCATTATCAGAGTCTTCAATTTCACTTGATTCAGATAAAATAGTTACTATCCTGTATTTAGATCTTGTAACTTTCTTAGGAGTTTTGGATTTCATATGTTTTGATGTTGTTGTAAAAACAACACCTTCATTCCCACTCTTCTTCATAATATTTTTATCATCTATCTTCATTCTAGTCTCATGATGAAGAAGAGTTCCAAAAATCTCATCCAGAGTAATCTGTGAGACTTTCATATTCTCGTCAATATTTGTTCTCTTTGATTTCCATTCATTAGGCATGTTTTCAAAAATCTTGTCCACAAGTTCCTCGTCATCCAAATATTTTTCACCCATAGACTGCAAGCTATTGAAAATAGTCATGAATCTATGTTGTATATTACAAATAGGTTATCCATAAAGAAAACAATTCCATGATACTCAGTTCTAAGAATAGCTTTTATAGTTTCAATATCATTGGAGGTTCCATATTGAGTAAATTAAAGATTATTCCAAATAAAATTTACAGCTTCACAAGATGAAATCTAGCTATATATATTCTTGGTAATTGAACATAGAAAAGTATTTTGTTCCTTATAGTTTAGTTGATATTCATGATTTCTCTTGATTAGTTAAAGTTATGACTTCCTTATCAGAAATCCTGTAACCTCTAGTAAGCATAACAAATTTTCCACTCTAGTATTGATGGAAAAAGTTTTCATATGATATCTCCAATATTCATAATAATTCCCATCAAATATTGGTGGTCTCATAATATTAATATTATTAATTTAACTAACATTAATTCATACCATCTCAAAGTAAAAATCATTCCACACAAACTAATTAGAAATAAATGTACGGAAAAAAGGATGAAAAATCCTATTCAAGGAATATATAGAACTATGAAAAAAATTATCAAGAAAACTTATTTGTGAATATAAGTATTTCAGAGACCTCATCTGATACCAATTATGGGTTCACTAATACTGACTGTAGTATCGAAATAATGATATAGATACACAATATACAAGAGGGGGTGGGTGAATTTATTACTTTAAAATTTCCTTCAGAACCTTTAATTTTGGTTAAAAACTTTTATGGTTAACAAAGTTAAACAAGGTAAATTCACAAGACCTCTATGTTCTACAATCATTCTTGATTCTAGAAATGTAGTTCTGAATATGGAAATCTCAAAATTGTGGTTCTGGAAATGAAAATTATCAAAATATTAAGAATATATTTCTACATTAATGCTTATAGAATCTTATTATATCAGAGTACAAGTATAAGAAAGTATAAGATAGTTATACGTTCCTTAGAAATATGAATGCACTAGAAAGCAATCATAAAAAAAATATATGTAACAAGTATGAAATCTTTTAACCCAAAGAGTAGGGAATCCAACAACCATGGATAAATGTCCCTTGATTTTTACATCCATGAAAGTCTGCTTTATTCACATGAGGGTAATCTCTTGATACAAATATCAGAGACTGTCTTGTTATCCTCGCAATCCATTGAACTTCATGGTAGTCGACACCTCCATTTTCCTATCCTCGAAAGCCCTCAAATGTACTCTTCAACATTCGATGTCGCATGAAGAAATTCTGAACAAGATGTTCAGTACACACAAAACATGAAAGTATCTCTCTCTAATGAAATCACTTCAACAGCTCGAAATCTGTAGAGTCGTAGAACAGTTCATCAGTGTTCATTTTTTTTAATAAATATCTGAGGGACCTATTTACATGTCACTCAAACTATGGTTAGTTAGTAAAAAAATGAAAAAAATCATTTTATAACTCAATCAAGAGTATGTAAAAATATGGTTGCTCAACCAAATTCATTTATCAAAGTCTAAGGAATAATAGAATTTGGAATCTAAACAAGTTAACCTTTGGAGTCTATATTACAAGGATATTCAGATTCTGTTTCTCTAGAATTTGGAATAATAATTCTATAGACTTAGGTGTCTGAATTCAATGGAATTTCAAACCCAAATTCTAAAGACTTCAAAGTATAAATTATAAGTAATTCAGAATCTGAATTCCATAAAAATTCTGAGTCTGAATTCATATGAAATCTGATTCTGTATTCAGATAATTCAGAGTCTGAACATAGAAGGATCAGAGTCTAAAATTATAATGTTCGTAGTCTGAATTCAGAGAGTTCATAAACTGAATTCAGATCATGGAAACATAATTCTCTATATCTAATTATTTATAAGAATATAAGGTTTTAGATGTGAAATAGATTTTTACACATAGAAATAAAATGAGTTATATTAGGACATGAACCAAGAAATCAGGATAAGGAAAAATTTTCCTTGGGGAAGGAAAATTTTCATTATTAAGTTAAATCTTAGGGAAAATGAAATTTTCTTTAAGATAGGGAGTTTGTGATATTAAAAACATGAAGGAATGGAAAATCATAAGGAACCCTTATTGATATATCAATCTCCCGAAAATATAATGAAATGGATATTTCCTAAGGAAACCATATTGACTCAACATATAGTGTATTTTAGGTTTCAATATAATTTTAATGTATAATATTATTTAAAATTATTTATACTCACCACCACAAAAAATCCAATCTATTATAACAATTTAAAATATATGATATCCAAAAAAACATAGTTATAATTAAATGATGATGCTCATTTCATAGGAATGAATTGTTTAGAAGAGTTTGACTCATTTTTTTATTTAGACATAAAATTTATTATACATAATATACATTCATCTAAACACATAGAAATAAAAAATTTATATCATTTTAGCATCAATTTTATTTATAATACCAATTAAATGTTTTAGAAAAAACATTGTCATGTTAATACCTATATTATTACATTATACTCATAGTTAAAACCTTTCTTGTTCAAATAATTAAATTTATATTGTCCATTCATTCACTCAATGGTCTTTTTTTTATTTAGGAGTTTAGTAAGAGAAATACCCTATCATTTAATAAATATGATTTCTCCAATAATAATCATTGATTTATATAGGAATTTATGTGATTGAAATGGTTGATCCCCCTAGCAGCGAAATTTATTATTTTAAACTCTTTCCAATGTTTGTAGAAACATTATCATCCCAATACCTAAAACATTAGGTTTTTATCTACCACTATATATGTCATCTGTTTTAGTTAATTAAATTTTTTATCAACACTACATTAAAATATTTCTAAATGGACCATCATTCATTGAAGTTATATAGGATTAATTGTTTTTCCTCATATATTGTTACTCTATGATGATGTATAAAAAAATGATATCATTATATTATAAATAAATCAACATCATTTAGTCATTATAGAATAGTTCAAGAATATTACATGGAGAGTTATATAATTTTCCCATGGTTGGACTCCTTCATGACCACGACCCCTATATTCAGTATTTTCAAAATTGTATTTTACTATTGAAAATATTTGGGAGATTAATAATTAAAATATTTTTTTTCTCTCACATTTTATAAGGAATTTATATTGGGGAAATGATTAAAATATTTACACATTTGAAATTTCTTTCTCATAATTCACATACAATTTCACTACCCCTTTATCTTGAAAGGGAATAATAAATCATTTGTTTGATTATATAGGGAAGTGGATTATACCATTAATGTGATGATTTGGATGATTTACAAGGATTATTATGAAATTAAATTTTCTATGACACCATGTGTTCACATACCAAAAAAACATTGTAGTATTTAATAAAAAAGTATTAATTATTTCAAATAATTAGATTATTTTCTGCTAACCACATGAAATATAATGAAATTATCAAAAGGAAAAAAGAAATCAGTGGGGCTAGGATGTAATATTTTTATTTTATCTAATCATACTAGCTCAAAATTTCATCGCATCATCGTAAATATCATTAAATTGAATAAAATTTATTTAAATAATTCAAAAGAAGTTGTGATGTATAATCTCTCTATGATTTTGTATACAAGTTTTATTCAATTGTTAATGAAATATAGTCGCATAAAATTTATGTAATTTTATTAATTTTATAACCCAATATTTTATTAGTAGTCTTCAGGACTATAATATGGGTGAGGGAATTTTTATGAATTAATATGTTTAAATAGTTGTTGATTTATAAGGTTACACTTCTTCTACTAATGATTTGATTTTACTACTTATTTTACATTCCAGGAATTATCTGATAGCAGTAAGGTAAATAGTTATCTAACTATAGTATCATTTACTATTGATATTCTGATATCCCTTGAGAATTATTTTCAATGTATAATACAATATGAGAAGTAATAAATAATGGGAAACACTATTTATGAAAATAATATATTTATTATAATCAAACTGTAGACCACATATTGAATATTAATGATTTTATAGGTTTTTATTCTAAATATATAGAAAATAATACTTTGGATGATATTTCTAATAATAGTGGGACTTATATGACTATATATATTGAGTTTGACCAGAATAATTCATTTCATTTTCATTTCCATTGTATTTTTTTGGGACCCACATTGACATATTCTATAGTTTCAAATTCAATCCCAATTATGATTGAAATATAAGTTACATCAATTGATGGCATGAATGATCTTGATATTTCAACATCTAAAAAATAAAATACTACAAAATAATGGTTTTTAAATTTATAAACTAGGGGGTTATGATTTTCCTTAATGAGATAAAAATACATATTACTAACTCTCAAGAATCTAATTGGTACATTATTTTGGGGGAGGAAGATGATCTCTGGGAGTACATTATTAATTACCACTAAATTTTGAATAATTATTTACATTTACTTGTGTTTTTACCTAATATTATAGAAATACATTCATCAATTAGTATCAAGTATAGGATTATAATTAGAATATATAACTTATCTGTAAAATAGTTCATTCCATTACTATTCTCTAATATACCCCGTAGTTACCTATAATGTCATGATTATATGGTAATATTTGTTAATAAATATTAAATGTTAATACTTTAGTGGGGATATCTCAAAATGTTTTGGAGTTTGGATGGAGTTTAATTTTTTTTTGTATATTATATGATCATTGATGATGTAATTAAGCATTGAATGAAATTAATTATGGATTTTCATCCCATTTTTTGGAATGGTGCTTATTGTTCTCTAAGCTATTCTATAACATAATTTTGTTAAGTACATGGCCAAAAATTTGTAAAAGATGCTTGACATTATTTCATGACTTTATAGTTTGGGAGGTTTAAAAAATAATTTTACTTTTCCACAATTTATTTTTTTGGTTTTCAATTTTAATTAGGGTTAAATATTTTTTGGGATAAATTTGGGGTTATTATAATTTGACATTGAATTATATGACGGCACCAATTAACATTAATGCTGTATTTTAAAATTAAAAATTGTGAATTTATGATGAATGCAATAAAGAAAATTTTACAAATTTAAAATATTTTATGAATACTTTTACAATCTCAAAAACAATTAACAATAGATATGAAAAAAACTAACAACATAAAATAATGAATCAAATACATAACTATAATAGAAATAATTTATCAATGGAATTTTTCATTTCATATAATTATTTTATATTGTATAAAGTGAATAAATAACATACAATTTTGATTAAAAACAGAATTTTGATAAATGAATAATTAAATATGTAATATTAATTGAAATTATGGAACATTTAATGATGGAAAGGTTACTTGACTATTTTAATAGAAACATGAACATTAAGAATAGAAATCCATAATATAGAATATTAACAACATCTATGAATTTATAAATAATATTTAGGAATCTTATAAATGGAAATATGATATATTTATATAATATTGTAAGTAAAGTAATGTTTAGAAAATTATAACTTAAGTATTAATATTTTTATGAAATGAAAATATTTATTTATAATAGTATAATTTTTAGATTTATTTAAAATAAAAATTCTTTCATAAATTAATTTTTTTTATAAATATAGAATTATTTTTTAGGCCTTAATTTTTTTCCATGTGTCATAAAATGTGTTATAATATTGAAATCTATATTATTTAAATATATGATTATTTTAATTAAAAATAAAAAATTAAAAAAATTAAAAAATTAATTTCATTAAATTGATTTCATTTTTAAAATCTATTACTCTAAAATTTGTTACAGTGAATTCGTTTTTATTTCTCTAAAATAGTATAATTGTGTGTAAATAGTGAAATATCGTAATATACAAAAATAATGAAATTCATGAATTATTGAGTCATGGATAGAATATAGATGATTAAATCATATAATTTATAAATCTATGTAATTATTGAGTATATTTACTGATATGGTACATTACTATTGATATTATTGCTCCAAAATCAAAATAAAATGAATATAATAATACAAATAACCCCTCTTTTCCCCTATAAATAGCACCCCACAGCACCTCTTCTACTCAAGACCTTCGAAGACATAGAGCTTATCCAAAATCATTCCAATATTCCTCACAATAATCTAACCCACATAAAAGTTCTTCTAGTCTCAAAAAGGAAATATAACACATGTTCATTATGAAGGTTCTCAATGAGAATAAACTGAAGTGGTAAAATCGTCGTTCATTCACATTTAATTTCATATCAACTTATATTAATATCCTCATCTAACCAACATTATACAAGATGAATAGTAAATATAATATATTATATATAATATACATTTATTATGATAATTGAATATCTATCTTCAAACCTCTTCTTATTTTGCTATTATTATAAAAATTAAAACTTCTCTCATGATGTGTCAATTTTCAGCCATTATGGACGATACATTTAGTTTTTAAATTACCACCTTACAGGCTGGTCATAAAAACATTATTATGGTAAATTAATATTTTAAAATAAATTTTATATGTTATGTAATGCAATGTAACAAATATATTAAAATTTTGGAAAAAAATTGATAGAATTTCGTGATGGTCGCAAAAACCAAATCAAAAAAATGAAATAATTTTCATTAATAATTTATCTAATGAATCAACCTCACTTCATAAAACAAAATGATATATAATAAAATTTAAAGTTATATATGTTCATTAATTAAAATATAATATCAAATCTTGATAATTATTCTCAAGAACATCTATACCTGTAGAGAAGCATACTGATCATTAAAACAAATAAAAGGAACATTCACATGGAGAGATAATAGAAGTCTATTACTAATCATTATGACCATAGATCAACATAATAAAATTATATTGAATAACACTACTTTCCAAACCACATTTTCACTTCTGTTGAGTTGTTTATTCTCCATTCAAGAATGATGATTAGTATACAAAATATTTTTTTCCATATAAATTTGGTAACCAAAATTTTATCAAATAATGATTAAATACTTATGAAATCCAAAACTAAATATGTGTTACCTAAACACATTAATTCATATATGTTATATGTGACGTGCATGATCATGTAAATGTTTTCATGTGATTGGTTGATCCATAATTATATTGTGAAACAATAAAATGGGTTTTGTGATGAATAAAAATAGATTATATGAAATATGATTAGAAATGATTCAATATTTGGTCACCAAATTTGTGTGATATTTGACCACTAAGACATGATGATTTCTTTTTATGAATTACCACATTCTGTGAAATTAACTAATTATTACTATCTTGATTATGTTGATTATCCGATGGTTATATTACTATAATTATGAAAAATATTAATGATGATGTTATATTTTTTCATGACTTCTTTTATCACTTTTATGTGTCAACCCTTTCTTGGATGTAAATCATCAGGTGGGTACAATTACAAAGGATAATGTTATATGTTGAAGGAGAAGGATTGAAAATTTTAATCTATTATTTATATTTTATTATTAATATGTGTTTTATGTTCTTACATTTTCAATGATTCAAAAGCATTGGATCCTAGATTGTAACACCTTTTTCATATTTATCATGAAAATGATTTAATATTCATGTAAGAAAACGTAGGGAAACTATAGTTTTTATTAGATCATGTTTTTATTAATTTTTTAATATGAATTATAAGATAGTAGTTAAACCCATTATAACGAGACTAATAATATGAATGACTCCAATAAATCAGTCTTAGAGAAATGGAAAACATAGAGATGCCATAATACATGCCTTTAGAGTTAATTAAATACTGTAAAAATTTATCTACTCATGCCTGGTTGACTTTTTATTATTTAAAACATTTTTTATTTTTGTAAATGGTGAGGATCATGAAAAACTAGTCCAAAACCAATTCAGGAGAAATGCAATGATTTACCAAATGTAATTCCCAATTCTTATTGTGGTGGAGATCCAAATTTCATGGTGGAACATACCCATCAATATCATGAAATTAAAAAAAACATAAATTATGTTTTCTTTACTACTCTACTAAGACTTTGGAACAAGAAATCACATATTTTACATGTCAATAAATCGTTGACATTTTGAGGGTATTATAATCTACTCGTAATATAACTATGGGTATGCTCAATAGATATGATATTTTACGTGGCTTAATGATCTTTGAATGATATGGAGACTCTATCCATTTATTATTTATATTGAATGGTTGATCAATTTTTGGAGTTTACTAATAAATCCCAGACAAGGTATAATATTTAATAGTTAGAGTGGGAAGACTTTACGAAAATATTTCTTAACAAGTATTTACCTTGAACACATCATACAATGATAGAGAATGAATTCATATAGATAAAAAAATGAAGGTGAACCTATCATGACTAAAGTAAAAAAAATCAAAAGGCATGAAATTTACACGTTGAGTTTTGATATAAAAAATTATTGAAAATAGATTTATTCATTATTGGTTTAAATAAAAACCTTCTAATGTGTCTAAAAAGAAGAGACATTGGGATTTACAAAGATATTGTCTTATGTGATATCAATGTGGATATGGATTATGGTTATGGTCCCTTGGATATGGAGAAATGAAATGAATGATAGAGATTCATTAACGAGGATTTAATGAAAATGGTTAATGAAATCTAGGTCCCTCACAAGGAAAAAAATGTTGGATGAAGCCTCATGGGAACTTCCGCAACGAGATTGGGAAATTCCATATCTATGTGGGAGAAGGCCACCTAACTCATGAATATTGAAGAGACATGAATAAGCAACCTAATATAACAGAGGAATGGATAGAACAACCCATGGTTAAATGCTTCAACTGAATGGATCAAGGGAACTATATAATCCAATTTACTAAACATTGAGTCCTAGATGGTACCCAACATGAACAAATACCAATTCTAATGGAGAAAGGGAAATATTATGCCATCACTACTGATGAGGTGGAGAATGAATAAAAATTCATAAATGGTAAAATTACAATTCACTAGTGGAAGGATAAATTCATATTTGATAACGGTTTTACACATTCCATTATATCATGGATGATTTATAGACAATTTAATCAAATCCCTGAATCATTTAAGTATAAATATCCAAAAAACACATAGTGTTGTGATTAATCAATCACATGTGATGGACTCTACCCTCATTTGCCTATGTGGGATGATTATACTTTTGAATCACATGATACTTCAAATTGTGTAATTTGATTCTATATTGGTAATATATTGCATATAGTTATATAAAGCACACATAAACTATTTTTAAATGGAAATAAAATTTCTAATTATGAATCATTTAATTATCCTCTAAAAATCAATGTATGACCTTGAATCTACCATTTAAAATACCTCAATGTTAAGAGTGATGATGCCCAAAATATAAGCATACAAAACTCAAATGGTTCTTTCAATGCAAGGTATCATCCTAAGGGAAATTCCAATTATTGTGGAATACATTGAAGTATTTTTTAATGACCCAAAAAATCTTTTAATGAAAATTCCTCTTGGTGTATTTATATTCCTTCTTGTGGTTATGTTAAACGAATGCACATATTAGGTTTTGTGTTTTGGATTTTAAAATACTTTTATGAATTATGACCATTGCGAATATAGATGTTGAAAAGTGATCTAATGATTAGTATAAATATAGGGCTTTATCAAATCCAATTTACTGAGACAAAGGAAGAGATTTACTCATCCTGTATACTTTTCCTGTATATGTGAACATTATTCAGATCTCATATAGGTGGTGTATTCATTGGGATTTACTCTTGACCAAGCCCAAGCCAAGAATGAATAAAATAAGCTTGAGTGGAACCTCCTATGAGAGAAGTGGATGTTGATAGAGATTACCACTTGAGCGATATTTTTCGAGCCACCCCTATATTCCGTCACCATTTCACACCTTACCCTATGGTCTTATTATTTTGTTTTAAGGGGTTATGTAAAAATACCCTATTACTAAGATTATATACATTATTTTTGAATAGATAATATACATTATTTTTATTATTGTTACATTATAAATAGTTTTTAAAACACAAATTGTTTTTTAGTTAATTTTCAAATATGAAATATATTTTGATGAATTAATGGACTCTTTGAAATAAATAATATTTTAATAAAATATTATTATTATTAAATTTATTATTATTAAATTTAAATGATTGTAAAAATTTATGAATGCAATTGTAATTTTTATTATGGTATGAAAGATGTTTTTTTTTCAAAACACATAAATTTATGATAAATGTCTGTTTATATTTTAAATGTCAAAATTCAAAATATTTATAAGGATATTTAGATAAAATTAATTTTATTTTTGGAATCATGATGTCTATATTTTCTAACGGTGAAGTTTTTATAATTTTCTGAGACATCTGAATTTTTGGGAAAAATTAAATACAGTTTAATTATATAATGATTTTAATGAAATAATAATGACCCAATAGTGATGTAATAAAATACGATAATTTTTTTTCGGCCAATATATGTTTTACCACAAAAATAACATGATTTTATTATTTTTATTTATATTTACAATGATTCAATTGACCCTTCAATGCTTAAAAAACATTTGTTATTTTTAAATTGTTTTCCTTGAGAGTGTGACTCACCACCACAAAAAAAACCCTATTATGATAAGATGTTAAGCCATTGTACATATAAAATATTATTTTCACTACCCTTGGGGGAAATACATGTGCAAAATCCATGGGTTGTGTTTTGGTTTGGATTAGTTTAATGAGTGTAGTCCCAAACCTAAATAATAATGAATTCCCTCACTTTTACTATATAAACAAACACTATCTCCCACTTCCTCTTTACTCAAAGCATTTTGAGTTCATCCAAACTCTTAAATAATCTCTCTAGAATCATCCCAAGGAACCACAAGCACCCCATTCTCCCTAGAAGCCTCTCTAAAGCCTCTCACAAGCCTTTGGGATCACAATTCCACGAAAGGGATTCCCAAATTGCCATTGTTATCCAAATTTCATTGTATTGTTATGCCATTCTATTTTCAATTATGATTTTTGATACATTACCTCTCACCTCTCGAATACATTCACATTTATTTTTAATGATTATATACCCATTTAAATCTCATTAAATTCCTCCCATGTACTCCCATTACCATGCCAAAAATCTTTTAGGAATTTTTCTCTCCACATTTACATTCATGTAAATATTCTGTATCATGAATATAAATTCCATTACAATTGTTGGGACATGTAACTATATGACCCCTCACTGTCCAATTCATGTATATATTATGATACACCCCTTTATATGTCATCATACATTTTTATGTGTTCTTATTTCATGTTGTTATGCTGCCGAAATTGCAGTGTGATTTTCCATGCCAAAGTCATTGTGTAGTGAATACCATGCCCATTTCTATATCAAGTGAATTCTCCATTATGAAAATTGACATATTGTTTAAAAGGATTCATGTATTAATTCCACATTTCTTTATCATTGATTAAATGATGATTTTTATGAATCCATGTTTTATTATCCATGTGGCACACTTATGCATGAAATGTAATGATTAAGAATGGTGTTCCCTTATACTGCTCCAATGCATTGGGTAAGTTATAGTATCATAATACGTCATGTGAAATGGGTATTGACTCATTCTAATTTAATTTCGATGAGGGTTTTCTCCTGATTCATGTGCAATGATTTTTTTCTCATTCTCCATGTGCCATGATACTTGGCTCATGATAATTCCATGATATGTGTTGTTACCACATCTACATGTTTTGATTATCAATATTTATCATGCCTTTATGTTCATGTTACTCAGTTACGCAATTGATATGCCTATTTTATAACATGATCTATATTTATCATGTTATTTCAATTTTATTACCTTACTAGGCTATATAGCTCGCCATTTTCTTATTCATGTCCTCAGGTTATCCTATTCTATGCTATGTATGAAGGAATGTATTGGTCATGAAAAAGATGTTTTAAATAAGATGTTTCATTCAATGATTTAGTTTGATATGTAATATTCATAATCCTTAAAGACAATATACCTCCCAATATTTTATTTTGTATGAAATGAATGTTTTAGGTTATAAGTCATGTTTAAATGTGTAATAAAGGGCAGGGTTGTTATAGTTGATATCGGAGGATATGGTTAGTTATTTATGGTATTAGGAATAGAAAACCCAAGTTAATCCTTTGAAGCTACACCAAGTATAATAAAAAACATCTATACTTTTTGGTCTTTATTTTGAATGTTTCTTATCAAGAAAATACATCATTGTCTAGATACGAGCTGGTAGATGCGGCTCTGGAACAGACGTACCATGCAGTAAAAACTCCAACTAAGAGTTTCAGCCATAACCTTGGGTATCCTAGTACATGACAACATGTCTTACTACAATTTTTATTATGAAACTCCATAGGGATATGCTTTGATAAATTTACAAGCTTAGTATAAACCAATATAATGGGATTTTTAAAAAAATGCCTCTAAGAATACATGTTTGAAATTAGGTCATGGATAACATAGATTGAAGTGTTTAGATTCAAAAGATAATGAAATAAAATTAATTCATATGTCATATGTTTTATCGATGGTTTACCTTTTTTGTGTTACCCCTAACATTTCATTCATTAAGGAATAAAAAATCATTATACTTCAAGTAGTTTAATATTTTAATTTTATCTTGTTTAGAGGGTAACTAAAAATATGATATGTTTCATTAGTAGGATTAATGATAGTTTTGAGATGGAAGGGGGAGAACCTCACACAACACTCTTGTCCCTTCCTGAGGACTTACTGAAGGTTCTGGGCGCGGCGAAAGCACATGGGTGGATGTGCCCCCATGGCCTTTTGTCATTAGCAATGATAAATCTGGGATCATACAACAATAAATGCCAGTCTCCAAGGATCGATTCATAGAAATAGGCAATGAAGAATAAAGGACCCTGATCCACAAAAGTGGATCATCACAGGTTTATTATAATTAATTTAATAAATTTAAAAGAAGTTCCTTTTGGTTGTTCTTTCTTCATTGATATTATTGATCACGTTTCGATGTTATTCATCGTTGCATTGAAGAATCCAAGGGTAGAATTCCTCTAGCGGTGATCCACACGTACACCCCGTTTCTATGGACGTTGCCAAAGGTGTCTATTGGTGATAGAGTGGCGAAATGTTTTCTTGCCTTTCCCACCTTAGATCGTCTTGATCGGATTAATATGACCCCTCTCGGTCTTGAGAGTGTTCTTGGAGGAAGGAGTTATTTCAGTCTTGAGAGAATTATTCAGAATTTTTTGGCACAACGATTCTTATTTTTTAAAGGACTCGGGGTTGTGAGGATATTTATAATCAGGTTTGTAGTTTTAAAGTTAAGAAAATAAATAAAAGACTTACGTGTTTTATTTATTTCATTAACTCTTTTAAAACCCCATTTCGAGTTATTAATTCCTTGACATGCGACCACATTGATTATAGAAAATGTCATTTAATAAAATGATTTTATTTCCTCAAAAACCCGACTGGAAAAACTACATGGCGTGTAATCATAAACACACGGCGTGTACTTGTTTTTCATTTATAACTACACGGTGTGTAATCATTAATACATGGAGTGTACTTGTTTTCAAAATAAAAACTACACGGCGTGTAACAATTAATACACTATCTATACATGTTTTTATTTTATTCTTCCTCCATAACTAAAACGATTTAGGATACCTTGAATAATTATTAAAACCTGTAAGAGAATAATATTTATTCCAATTGAGATACTTGGGTACACATAGTGTGTGAACCTCTAGGTCTCTTTCTCATTGGCATTAGGCGGGCTGGCATAAAGTCCAAGATAACTTTCTAGAAACGGGTCAAGGAATCCAAGAGAAAGAAGATGACGCCGCATTAAAGTGTCATCTCATATGAACACTTACCATGTAATTTAATCTCTTTGACTCAATATCTCATCAAGCAGGTTTCATGGAAGTGTTATAAACCTATATGTTTCATCTGTCGTTCATTGACTACATGAAATAAACTCGTCATTTCACCAAGGCCATGGAATTTCATGCGACAGTTCTTTTTTAATCCAAGGGCCGAGATATCAACTTCCATAAATGGAAGGGACACATCCTTCCTCTACATGTCCATTAACTACATGTCATTCGTGACACACCCAACGTACCCTACTTCTTACCAACTGTATACGTGATGGTTTTCATTAGAAAATCTAAGTCCACGAGTCATGACATTAGTTAATGATAATCCTCCTGTCTAAGGACCATTACACACACTCACATACAGCAATGTACGATGACACCAAGAAATGTAGAATTACTACTAGTGGGTCTGTTCCTATAATCTCTCATCTTTGAGATTACCAAGGACAAACTCCATTAGAGAGAGTCTTGAATTCTTATGAGTACACGCACATTACTGTTTGTATACTATTTTTCCTATTATAGTATGTCATCCAAATGTAGAATATTATTTAGGAATACTGTTATATAATTTCAATGTTCTCATTATATCATGGATCATCCATGAAATTATTAATGCGACATATATTCCAGGACATTATTATATTACAGTCTTTCATAATAATGAACAATATATAACAAGTGTATATTCATGTAATCAAAGTACAAAATAGTTGGTTCTTAGGAAAATAACCCTTACAAACTCCCACTTGGACTAGAGACAATTTGCTATGACATTTAGTCCGCTAGACCTCACATGATGATCAAGTTTCTACTAAGTCAAGTATTTAGTAAAGGGGTCTGCCATGATGTCTTCCATGGAAATACTCCTCACTGCAACTTCACCTCTTTGAGAAAAATCCCTCAATAGATGATATTTCTGATGTATATTCTTTGTTCGCTGATGAGATCGTGGCTCTTTTGCATGTTTCATCGTTGTAGTAATATCAAAATAGAGGGTGATAGGATATTTACTGCAAGGTACTAAATCCATCTCTAGGACAAAGCTTCTCATCCACACTACTTCTTTAGATGCCTTAGAATCTGCGATATACTCAGAATCTACTGTAGAATCTACCACCACACATTACGTTGAGCTCTTCCAGCTCACTACACATCCATTCAAACAGAAGATGTATCCAGTCTGTGACTTCATGTCATCATGATCAGTCTAAAAACTATCATCTACATGTTCTATGATGACTAGTTCCACTTCTCCTCCATAAACCAGGAACATATCCATAGTACGCCTCATATACATAAGGATAGTCTTGAATGACATCCAATGGCAGTCTCCTAGATCATCATGATATCTTCCTAATACACTTAATGAATAAGTAACATTTATCCTTGTACATATCATATCATACATGACTAACCTAATCGCATATGTGTATGGGATCCTTTCCATTTTCATACTTTCCTCATGTGTCTGAGGACACATTTTCTTGGAAATATGTATGCCATGTGACACTAGCAACAATCCCCTCTTGGAATTTTCCATTCTAAACCTCTTCAATATCTTATCAATATATGTACTATGAATTAGGCCTAGCATTCTCTTGAATCTATCACAATGGATCTCGATCCCAAGAATATATGCTGCCTCACCCAAGTCTTTCATAGAGAAAAATTTATCCAACAATTCCTTAAGTTAATGTATGACATGTACTTCATTTCTAATTAGTAATATTTCATTAACATATATTGTTAAGAAAACAAATGCACTTCCACTAAACCTTCTCTAGTCACAAGCATCACATTCATTCTTTACAATGCCAAATTTTATTACGGCTTCATCAAAACGAATGTTCTATGACCTTGATGCTTGCTTTAATCCATAAATGGATTTCTTAAACTTTTATACCTTGTTGGCATCCATTGGAGTCACGAAACCTTCCGGTTGATTCATGTAGACTTCTTCCTGGAGGTTCCTATTACAGAATGCTGTTTTTACATCCATCATCCAAATTTCATAGTCATGGTAAGTGGCAATGGCCAATAGGATTCTAATTGATTTCAGAATCCCAACCAATGAAAAGGTTGCTTCATATTCTATTACTTGAATTTGTATAAAACCATTTGCAACCAGTTGTGCCTTATAGGTGTGACTTGACCCTCCATGTCCAGTTTCATCTTGAATACCCATTTATTACCAACATTTTTTACATCAATTGGAGGATCTTCCAAAATCCAGACATAGTTTTGGTGCATGGAATCCATTTCAGAATTCATGGATTCATGCCACTTGGCAGCTTCTGTGCCTTAAAATTCTTCCTTGTAGGTAAGAGGAACGTCATTTTCTACCAAAAATGATTCACCATCTTCGGTGACAAGAAAACTACATTGTTCTCGTTCTCTCACCTCTCTCATGCTTCTACGCAGTTCATGCATCTCTAGAATTGATTATTCTTCCACATGGCATTGTGGAATATTTCCATGTACCAACACCTATATATCTTGTGCCACATCTTCATCGAAGTCTATCTCTCTCCCCCAATCACTTTTGGGGGTGTGATCCCCCTCACGAAATATAGTGTGTCTTGCTACTGCAAACTTTTTCTATGAGGGGTTGTATAGGAAAAATCCCCTTGTTTTCTTGAGATATCGTATCAAGATTGAATTTGTGCATCATGGTGCAAGTTTTTTACCAGAAGAGGCCAAAAAATTATTCACTACCCCCACACATGTAAATTTGAAAATATTGCTTTGCATCAACTCCATAATTTGTTTGGAATCCCATTTATCGATTTAGTTGGTACTTGGTTTAGTATGTGTTCTTATTTTTGTAATGCATATCCCCAAAAGGTTAATGGAACACTCGCATGACTAATCATTGATCTCACTATATCCAACAGGGTGTAGTTCCTCCTTTCACATACTCTATTTCACTGAGGCATGTAAGGAGGAGTGATTTGAGATAGAATCCCAAACTCCCATAAGAAATCAATGAAGTCCTGATTATGATATTTTCCACCTTTGTCTAAGTGGAGATTGTTAAGCTTCTTACAAAGCATGTTTTCAAATTCATTCTTGTATTCTTTAAACCGATCAAAATAATCTTACTTATACCTCATTAATTAAATATATCCATATCAACTAAAATCACCAGTAAAAGTTATTAAGTACAAGAACCCACCCCTTTCTTCAACTGGAAATGGTCCACACACATCTGTGTGAACTAATTCTAGAAGATCCTGAGCCCTTTCACATTTCCCACTAAATGGGGATTTGGTCATTTTTTTTGTAGACACACATGGAATACACTATGTTGTTTTAGTTCAAAAGAATCTAAATACCCATCTCAATGTAATTTTTTCAAACGTTTCTCATTGACATGACCTAGCCGGTGATTCCAATGTTGGGTGTGGTATGAGTCATGTGAATAAACATTTTCATCGATTTCCATTACTTTGTTTGTGTAGTCTCGGACATAAAGGTCGTTATATAAATGTTCCCTACCAAAACAAATTATATCTTTATAAAAGTTGCAACATTTTTATACAAACTTAAAGATGAATCCATCAGTATCTAATCTAGATACTGAAATAATGTTTTTGGTTACATTGGGTACATAATAACATCTTTTCAATACCAATACCATCCAAGTAGGAAATGTGAGGTGGTAGTGTCTGACAGCTACATCAGCGAGTTTGGCTCCATTGGCTACTCGCAGATCCACCTCACCTCGGTCAATATTTCTGAATATACTTGGTTCCTGTATTTGGATACAGATGTGGTCACCACAAGAAGTATCTAATACACAGTTTGTAGAAACAGATATATTTCATTCGATAACAAACACACCTGAAGCTTCCCCTTACTTCCTTGGCTGGGTGGATTTTTTCATCCATTGTCCCTTCTTGCCACATGAGAAACAAACAACCTTCTATTCTCTTACCTCCCCTTTGATATTATTTTTCATAGAAGGACTTGAATAAGAATTGGGATTAAATATCTTCACCTTCAATTTCCATTTATTAACCATGAGGAAAGAAGGGTTTTCACGCTTCATGTAATTATCTACTTGGCAAATGAGGATAAGAAGGCCAGATAGAGACTTCTCAATGTTGTTCATGATGAAGTTCACGAAAATGTTTGAGAAGCTCTGGGGGAGTTATTCAAGAATGAGATCGATACCTAGTTCATTGTGGAATTTAATACCTAGAACCTACAAGTGCTCAATGTATCCAATGATCTTGACTACATGAGGCCCAGCTGGGGCACCCTCTCTAAGCTTGCTCCGAAATAGATCCTTGGAGATCTCAAAACATTCATGTCTTTCCCTCTTCTAGTATATACCACAGAGTTACTTGAGCATGATATAGGAATCCATTTCTTCATGAGACTTCATGAGCTCACTAGACATTGATGATAACATTAAACATTGAATGTCAATTGAATCGTTCAATTGTTGATCACAGACCCGGAAATATTCATCACTGGCCCCTTGGGAATGCGAATCAAGAAGTGAGGACTCCAGCAAGTAAAACATTCGTTCATGGCATAGGATAGCCTGAATTCACCTAAATCATTCGTGAATGTTATTTCCTGTAAAGATATTGTCTTTGTCTAGAATTTATCACAAAGAAAATGTGGTTCACAAGTTTTTCATATTGATTCTTCAATTTAAAATAGAAGATTTCTCAGTACTTTCTTGATTACATTTTCTGAGAAATAATAATTTTGATTAATTCTCCCACTATTGTATCATGTCCCTATGGCCCTCACCATTGAACCATGAATGTCTAGTTTCATTAACATTATAGTGGAAAGGATCCATATTTCCCTTCCCATAACCCCAACTAGGGTTGGTCAAGATATTTGAAGGTATTTAGGTAGGAAGGTCTTTGCCAACTGTGAAGTTACAGTTCCCTAATCTGTTGTGTGGACTCCCCAATCTTGAAATCTTGACATGAATTTCCTCAACACTCGCCTACAATATTACACCAAGGCTAGAAAGGGATTATCATCTTTATTTAACATGTTTAAGTCAAACCAAAAAATTTCATAAAGGCTTCCTTTATAAAAGTAAGTGTCCCAACAAGGTTTGGTCAAACACATTGTTTTATTTAGTATTTCCATTAATCAAGTAATGGAAGGCTTAGTATGAATTTATATGGTATTGTGGGATTTTAATCTTTTATCCGTAGTTTCTCATTATCACATCATTGTTAATATTAATTGATTCTTGCTTAAGTGATTAACAATGTTCCGATAATGTTTACGCATAGTCCGGTTTTTATTTTATTCCATATTTCCATGATTGTTTATTTCATTAATTATGTGATCAGGAAAACACATGTGTAATAAATAAAACATGGAATCAGACAAAAAAATAAGATGGAATGATCATGATATTTTATTGGTTAACTTATCTAGCTGTTTGATAAGCTAACCCTGACCTAGGGAAAAACACCTTGAACCTATGGTTCGTGTTTTGCATCTCCCACCTTTCCACCTTTGAATCATCTTGGTTTGGTTTCAACTCATCTTTGACTTTTTAACCATCTCCTCTATCTTGGGAGATCATCCATTACATGAGATTTACATTAAGAAACCCTGGGCATGCATGCCCAACATTTTATTGCAAGAAGGCTCAAAGGACAAAGAATTTAAAATAAACATAAATGAAACCATACACATCCAAATGGTCTTTGGACTAGCTCATGATCATCCATATCATGCAAAGACTTTTACGCATATTTAGTATTCAAATTCATTAATTGTTCTACTATTTATGATAAGTCGCACTTGAATTTAATTACTTATGATCTTATAATTAATCAATTTTTTATCTTAAATCCATTTATGAATTTCTTGGAGATTCTTATCATCCATATTCCTAGTATGGTTCTTTTTACATTAGAGGAAACCTGGTGAAATTACATTTCAGGAAAGCATACAGCGTGTAGGTTATATTACACGGTGTGTATTTATTTTCACCCGTTTTCCAAAGTACATGCCGGTGGATTTGGCGTGTTTTTTGTACTTTGGAAATATTGGAGTACACTGTGTGTAGATTAATCAAACATGGCGTGTACATCCTTGTAATGTAATTACCAGCCTAGTAATCACGTTTATGTGGAACACGACTTCTCCTTGAACACAGTTTCATCTGGGCCTGATCGGACTACACAGCGTGTAGACTTAACATACAAGTCGTGTATTTCGGTTCCACGTGACATTAATTTCTCTTCAATAAAGGGTAATAAATACTTAGTCATTCTCAATTCACACAACGTGGTTTGGCGGAGCAGTACCGATTCATTGAACCTATGTACACAGGATGTAGTATTCACTTCAAAGCATGTATTCTTGTGTTGTAGGAACAGAAAGAGTGGCTCCTTTGGATGAGTTCCTGGTTTTTTAATTTAATTAAAATTAAAATGAAGATTTGGTTTCTGTGATGTGAATCAAGAAACAAAGGAGGATGAAAAGATCTCATTCATTCGGTTTTATAGAATGATTTATCATGAATCCAATATAAATACGTAAATTATCAACACATATTAAATAACCGTAATCAACATTGTAACCTCCCTTTGATACAATTTGATGGTTTCGGTGGCAGTGGAAGTGCATGGGTGGATGTGCCCACATGGATTTTTGTCATTAGAAATGATCAATTGGAGATCAATATGACAATAAATGCCAGTCTTCACGGATTGATTCACAGAAATAGACAAAGAAGATGAATGGTCCTGGAACCACAAATGTCGATCGTCACAGGTTGATTATAATTAATTTAATTAATTGACAAGAAGTATCTATTGGTTGTTCTTTCTTCATTGATATTATTTATCACATTCTGACGTGATTCATCATTGCGTTGAAGAATCTAATGGTAGACTTCCTCTAGTGATGATCCACACGTGCTCTACATATCTGTAGACATCGCCAAAGGTGTCACCAGGTGCTAGCATGGAGAAACCATTTCTTGTATTTCCCACCATAGATCGTCTTGATATGATGATGAGGATCTATCTCAGCATTGAGAGTGTTCTTTGAGGAAGGAGTTCTTTCGTTCATTGGAGAATAATTCAGAATTTTTGTGCATAACGATTCTTATTTTTCAAAGGATTTGGGGTTGTGAGCATATTTATAATCGGGGTTGATGTTGTAAAGTTATGATAATAAATAAACGTGTTATATGTTTTATTTATTTCATTAACACTTATAAAACCCCATGTCGAGTCATTAATTCCTTAACATGTGCTCACACTGAATATAATAAATATCATTTAATAAAATGATATCATTTCCTCAAAATACTGACTGGAAAAACTACATGGCGTGTAATAAAAAATACACAGTGCCTACTTTTTTCATTGAAAACTACATAGCATGTAATCATTAGTACACGACATGTAATTGTTTTCAAAATAAAAACTACACTGCGTGTAATCATTATTACATGAAATGTACTTTTTTTATTTTATTCTTCATCCAACCTTAAAACAATTTAGACTTCCTTGAATAATTATTAATCCATGTATGAGAATAATCTATATTCTACTTGGGATACTATGATATAGTTAGTTTGTGACCCTCTAGGCCTCTTTATCGTTGGAATTAGGTGGAATTTCCTAGTGTCCAAGATTACTATCTAGAAACGGGTCATGTCCCCCAAGAGAAAGACATTGACGCTGCATTGATGTGTCACCTCATACGAATGTTTACCGTGTAATTTAATCTATCAATCTAAATATCTCATTAAGATGGTTTCATTGAAGTTTCATAAACTTATATGCTTGATCTGTCATTCTTTGCCTACCTGAAACAAACTCGTCGTTTCACCATGGCCATGGAATTTCATTCAATAGTTCTATTTCAATCAAAGGGCCTAGATATCGAATTCCATAAATGGAAGGTACAAATCCTTCCTCGACTTATCCATTAACAACATGTCATTTGTGATGCACCCAATGTACCCTACTTCCAACCAACTATATACGTGACAGTTTTTGGAAGCAAATCTATGTGCACAAGTCATGACATGAGTAAATGATAATATTCACATCTAATGGACATTACTCAAGCTCGCATATAGTAATATATGGTGACACCAAGACCTGCAGAATTAATACTGTTAGGTCTGTTCTCATAATCTCTCATCTTTGAGATTACCAAGTGTGAAATCCATGAGAGAGAGTCACTTCTTCTTACAAGTACTCACACATAATGGGTTGTATACTCAGTGTCCTATCATAGTATGTCATCCAACCATATAACTTTATTTAAGAACATTGTTATAGCATTTCTATGTTCTCATCACAAGGGGGGATCTTCCATGACCTTATTAATGCAACAAATATTCCAGGACATTCTTATGTTATAGTCATGTAGAACAATGAACAATATATAATAAGTGTATATTCATGTAATAAAAGTAATAAATAGTTGGTTCTCCGGACACCAACCCTTACACTTACTAGCTATAATTATTACGAAGTCATGCTCGCATAGTATTGACACATTGTATAGTGTCTGACATTATTTAAATATTATCTACGACATATCAAACACCTCCTCGACACCACAAAATAATCAATGTTCATGGATCAAATGTGATCAAATAATAAGATCCCAAATCTATCACATTTGTTGACAAGGGTGGTATTTTTAGGGTATTTTAAAATAATTCACCACGTCCAAAGAGTATGATGTACTATTGGATTTTTGGATAGCCTCTCAAGAGGGTGACCTCATAGAATCATATATGTGTATATTCTTGGCATCTGGTCATTTAGAAAACATGTGGTATATTTTATAAGAACCATATTTTGAAAATTTCAAAGATTGATTTGTGAGACAATTTTAAAGAAAACTGGTATATGGTGATGTTTTGAAATAATATTTTAGAAAAACATATTTCAAAAAAGTGCATTATATTTTTCTATAAGTAAAATCCATGTTTCATGTACTGTGTCATGACTTTGGAAGTGTAAGACTTTGAAATTGCATTGAGTTATTGTTGCACAAGGTGGACCATCACTCTCTATGGCCATTGTGACAATGTGGGTGGGGTAATCCTTAATGGTGGTGTGTAAGTAACATTGATGTCATGTTTAAATTTCCAAGTCCTTTTTGTATGTAATCAAATTGCGAGGATGTGATTTTTTATAGGGGGAATGATTGTAATGACCCAAAAATTCATCAATGAATATTTCTATCGGTCAATATAAATGCCTTCTATTGTTTATGTAAAATGTATGCACTTATTTGGTACAATGATTTGGATTTTAAAATACCATTATGAATTGTGACTGTTGTTAATATAAGTGTTGATCATTGATAACATTATTTGTTTAAAGGAAGAAATGGCATCATCTAGTAGAATTTCTTTGTATGAATCCCAGTTATCGGATCTTGGAATGGAGGTGGCATCATTGTGCTTTTATCTTGGCCAAGCCCATGCCTAGATTGAATATGTTAGGTTTCAGTGGAACTTCTTATGTGATTTTTGGGTTTCTTTGATTTATTTTACAATGATTTAGTAGACCCTTAAAGGATTATAAAACACATTGTCTTTTTAAATAGTTTTCCTTGAGAGTATCACTCACCTCCACATAAAGAAAACCAATTATTTTAAAATGTTTGGCCATTATGCTTACAAAATATTGTTTCCACTCCTCTTTGGAGAAAACCATGGGAAAAACAATGGTATGGTTTGTGTTTTTCATTAGGTTAATCTGTGGGGTCCCAAACCTAAATAACAAAGAAGTCCATCTATTTTACTATATAAACCAACCCAATCTCCCACTTTCTATTCACTCAAATCCATTGCAGTTCTTCCAAACTCAACCCTATTCCATCTATAATCCTCCGAAGTCACCCCAAGCTCTCATGAATCCTCTATCGAGCCTTTTCCATGGCTTTGGGGTCACTCTTCCATATAAGGGATTTCTACCTTTTCCTTTTTATCTAATTTTTTGTAACATTGTTATGCACTATTTTCAATTATAAATGTTTGGGAATGATTTCACACATCCCCCGAAATAGTCTATTTTTGTTTTAATGAAGTGTTAACCCTTTTTCTCTTATTAAATACCTCCCATGATCAACTATTACCATATAGAAATTCCAAAAGGAATTTTAGCCTCCTCATTTACTTTCAAGAATTCATTTTGTATCATTAATATAAATTACAAAATAATTGTTGGGATATATATCTATCTAACCCCTATTACTATCAATTTCATTTAAATATTATGAGACACCCCTTTGACTCTCATAAACCATTTTCCTGACTTCTTGTGTGATGATGTTATACTGATGAAATTGCACCACGATTTTCCAAGCCATAATCATTCTGTAGTGAATACCATGGCCATTTCTCTATCAATGATAATCATTTTTACACACATTTACATATTTTTTACATAGTTTAATGTATTAATTAAACACACCATTTTCATGGAATAAATGATGACGTTTAATGAATCCATGTTTTATGATTCAAGTGGCATACATATTCCTTAAATGAAATGATTAAGAGGGGTGTGCCCAGACCACACTCCATTGCATTGGGTAATGTATAGTATCATGAAACAACATGTGAAATAGATGATTACTCATGCTAATTCAAGTGAAAAGAGGGTCCACTCAGGATTCATTTTCAATGATGGTTTACTCATGCTCCATGTGTAATGTGGCCTGGCTCATTCAAATTCCATGTTCAATGTTGTTGCCACATCTCTATGTTATAATTTTCATGCTTTATCATTCCATTATGTTCATGTTTCTCTTTTGATACATTGATTTTCCTGTTGTCTATCATTTACCATATTCCTCATGTTATTTGATGTTTATTACCTTACTAGGCTCTATAGAACATCACTTTCATATGCATGTCCTCGGGTTATCCTATGCAAAGCTCAGTATGTGGGAATATAATGGTCCGATTAAAGGAAGTTTTCAATAAGATGAAGCATTCTATAATTTATATTGTTGTGTAATGTTCTTAATCCCCACAACATTGGTCCTTTCGATCTTCTATGTTATCAAATTATGGTTTTATGTAAAAAATAATTTTTATGTATATAATAAAGAGAAGGGTTGTTATGTATTTACCAAAAAGTTACACAAACATCCCCTAGACAAATTTGTAGATTTACCAATAGAACTCATACATGGAGTTACTCAGATATCGAAATTCCACTACATGATAGCGTCAATAAAATTAGAGGAGTTAAATAATGATCTAAAAGAAAACGTGGAAAAATAGATTATACTCTATTGTGAATCACCTTTGGGTATGCTTGTGATATTTGTATTTAATAATAATATATCTATCTTGACGTCTCTTGATTATCCATAGCCTAATAAGATCACTCAAATAAGTTGGAATCATGTTTCAAGGATTGATGATTGTTTTTTTAATCTATGTGGATATAAATTATTCTCAAAGGTGAATATTCATTGAAGATATCATTTACATTAGGAGATGAAAGATGATATTCATAATTTCTCTTTCTATACAATGTATTGTAACAATAAAATTTTATTTATTCCCATTATATTTTTTAATGCCCCTGCAATCATATTATAATTTATGAATATAGTCTTTAGACTTTACTTTGATTTTTTAATAGTTTTTATTGATGATATAGTCATAAACTCTTAGATAAAAGAGTTACATTAAGGATATGTACGGATTTTTTATAGACATTAGGGGATAATAAATTGTATGACATGTTCATAAAGTGTAACATTTGGACGAATCAAGTCATATTCCTGAGACATTTGATCACAAGTCAGGGATTTTTTGTGTTGGGTTCATAAAAAATATTATTTAGGACTATCCCAGATCCACTAGTTTTATATGAATACAATTGTTTCCTGGATTAACTAGGTACTACAATGGTTTCTTGTGAAATTTATCATGACTATATAAATAAATATATATGTTAAAAATGAAAGGCTTAATGAATGTATGGACAGAAGAATACGAAGAATGATTCAAGGAACATAATAAGTGGTGGATCATTACACATTTTCTCACATTACCAAGAATAGAATACCATTTTTTGATTTAAAATGATTGTTCGGTGAAAGGATTGGGATAGGAACACATGAACAATGACAATGTGCTACAAAATTATTCACAAAAGATTAAGATCAATGAGATGAAATTCTAACACATGGTGTAGATCTAATAGTTGTGATGTTTCATGGAATATATCGAGGCACTCCATATATGTTGAATGTTGTGACATATGTATTGATCATAAGAATAAATTGTATATATTCATATAGGCTGAAATGAACACGCATCAAATGAAATGAATTGAGTTAATGAATTACGAAAACTTCACTATTCACTATCATTATTTTTAATGTGAACAAGGTGTATGATGCACATAAATATAAGAAAATTCAACAATACAAATGATAAAAATTTTAAATGGCCAAATATACATGGATATGGAATGGATAAATCTAGAAATCATAACAGCATGGAATATATCATATATCTATATAATGATATCCCAACCCTCTATGTTAGAGAAGATTAAATTGGAACGAAATCATGATCTCGAGATTCAGAGGATGGTGAAAGTAGTAATGAGAAGGAAGATAATATAGTTTCATGTTATTAATAAGGGAGTTATTTATTTTTAATGAGGACGTGTGTACTTTCTTCACCAGATATATAGAAGGACTTATTGGATAATGAACATAGATCACGTTTATCCATATATCCTAGATGTTCCAAGATGTATCGTGATGTTTGATAACATTTCTAGAAGGACAAAATGAAGAATGATAATGTATAGTATATCTCAAAGTGTCCAGCATGAAATCACATAAAACAAGATAGAGAAAATTCCAAAGGATGATAGAACGATTTCATATACCTATATGATTATGGTATAATGTTTACCATGGGAATCATAACTTTTCTCCTGATGAAATATAATAGAAACAATGCAATTTTGGTTGTGGTGGATTGACATATCTAGTCATCCCACATTATTAATATTCTATAAGATTTATCATTTGAAAACAATTATATGTTATATATTATTTAAGTGGTGTAGACGGAAGGGTTAACACTTTTTATTCTCTCTCATTAAGATGAAAGTTTTACATATAAATTCTATTTGATTATTCAATAAAATATGGGTAATTAATTTAATTTCATCAAGGATTTTCTTTCCAATAATTATGGCTAATCTAAAAGGACTATCCAGAAGCTGGTGAACATTCAAACAGTCCTCTCAATAGAATATAAAATAATATGGGATAAACATATATAATTGGTTGATATCATATATGACAATAGCTTATGTTCGAGTATTCTGAGGGCTCCCTATGAATAATTATATTGAAATCGATGTTGAACTTCAACCTGTTGGGATAAAGATAGGGAACAAAATATAATTGGACCTGATCCTGTGTTATAGATGAAATATAAGGTTCACTCCATCCAAAAATATGTCAAATATTATTAGATCCTGAGAAAGATCTATGTTGAAAACCAGTGTAGTTATTTTGTGTTAAAAATTTTCGTTAATGTCTTACATTAAATATCACCCTGGAAAAGAGTCATGAGGATTTAAAAGATTCAAATGCACAGACAAAGGAAAATTTTCCCCTTAGAGACCCTTTACCAAAAAAGGTAAGTGTCCTATCATTTTAAAATTCCCCAAAATATTGATAATGTTCAGGATGTATTCTATATATCTCTCCTATGAAATTACATACACGACCTTTCACATGTACTGAATCTCGAGGAGGTACAATTGGATAAAAACTTCTCATGTGATGAGAAAGAAGTAAAGATCTGGGATAGTGGAGACAATGTTCTACACAATAAAAAACTAACATTGTCAATGTTTTTTGGAGGAGTCATAAGTACGAATAAGTGATATGGGAACCAAATTAAGATGTGAAGGAAATTTAACCAGACATGTTTTCACACAAGTTGGTAAAATGGAATTTGGAGTTAAATATTTCAAAAGGTTGGATGTATGTAACCACCCAAACTTTTATCAATGATTTTTCCATAATTATAATTATATTATATTGTATAAAATGGGTAAATATTATTAATATAGCAATATAATATCAAACTCATAAATTAATATTTAAATGATTTACCATTATTGAAATTAATGTACTTATGCATATAGAATTGTTACTCGACTGTAAGAATATTTACATTAACCTGATGAATGGTAATACACCAAATATAATTGTATCCTAACCTATTAATTTTTGAATAAATTGTATCAATATTAAAATGTTAAATATTTTATAGTTATATTATATTATATGAAAAAAATGTTAAAAATGATAAATTAATTATTTGAATTTATTTTATAAACATATTTTTTTTTAAATTTCATAATTAATATAATAATCGAAAATAACACTTAATTTTAAAAAATATATCCTTTAAATAGAATTGTTTTTTTTATATTTTTTATATCATTTAATGAGAACAATATTAATTTTTAAAGTGTCATAAAACTGGTTTTAATATTAAGAACATTATTTTTTTTATAAATTTATAATTTAAATGAAAAATGAAATTTTCATATTTATAAAATTATTTTTATTAATTGGAGTCCATTTTTTAATTCTACAAATTTATAAATGGGTATAGTGAATTTTTTTATTTTTCTAGAATAATTGTATTTTTGGTGAATAATGAAAAACAATTATTTACAGTATTTAACAAATAATTGATTTCATGATTCATTTATGATGTATGAATCACATAATCCCATAATATAAAACTATATGTAATAATTTTATCTATTTATTTCATGAATCGACACTTCTAAAATTCTTGAGCCAAAATAATTAAATAAAATTATTATTATAATAAAAGAATTTCCTTCTCATCCCCTATAAATACCACCCTCACCACCTCTTCTCCTCACACCATTCAAGAAATATAGAAATATATATTATTCCCAAAATTATTACCAATAATATATCAAAAATATATGGGATTTTCGTCTCCACAGATGACCAATCCTTGTGCCCTTAGTAGGTTCCCAAGGAGAAGAAAATAAATAGGTAAAATGTTCATTAGTTCTTTTATAATTTTTTATCAATTTTTTATCTCTTTCCATCCACACTTACCTTTTACAAGTCTAATTATAACTCCATAATGACACACACGCATATATATATAATGCAATGTTATCATGTTAATAAAATATCAATCATCAAATCCCTTATACTCTCTGATTTATTCTAAAAATGAATACATTATTCGTGTTGTGTTAATTTATCTCCACCATGGATGATGAATTTTAATTTTCAATAACCTATAGGAAGGATGAATATAATACATTTATTATGGTTGAATATGATTTTATTATAAATATTATATGTTTTTAAAGATTTAATAACCAATATATAAACATGATAATAAACAAAACTGTACAATTTTGTGCATGTCATAAAAACAACCAATATAAATTATATAATATTAATTAACATTTTATCTATTGAATAAAACTCCTACCATATACTAAAATGATATATAAAAACATTTAATCTTCTATATGATAATTATTAACATATAATTTTGATTATAACGAACCATTTCTATGATAACCATTACTTCTTTACAAGAAAATTTATAAATAAAAAAAATGAAAATAAACCCTTGGGGATCAATGAAATGAATCTTAATAACTAATCATATAAGAAATAATCGAACATAATATAATTTAAATAAATAAATTACATGTATAATAGGTTCAAGATTTATAAAATAATGAGTCTAATCTAACTAATGAGGATATTATATTGTTGAAATAAATCATAATCAAGGTATGTGGATTCTCATACAAAAATTATTTAATTTGGGTTATTACTATTTCATGAAAAATTTTAATGTGGATATTTTTTAATATCCTAGAAATAAAATTAAAATTTTTATACCTTTTATATTATATTATATACATGTTTCCTATCTGACTTTTGTCAAATAAAATGTTTTTTAAATAGAAATATTTTTTCCAAAATTCATTGTGACTCTTATTCAGTTGTTTCTTATTCATAGAAGAATGATGAATCATATACCAATTTATTTCCATTTTCATTTAGGAACCCAATATTTATTGTTTATTGTATTAATTATAATGAATCTAATTCCTTTACATTGGTTATGTAAAGTGTTTTATTTATATATGTTTTTTGTGGCATGCGTGATTATGTTAATGTTTTGATGTGATATGTGATCCTAGAATTATATAATGGTTAAATATATTTGATAATGTATTTTTTCTCATAGATAATGTGAAATATTGTTTTTATCTTTTTTCAATATTTTTTGAAAATTATAATGTTATGTTTTTCCACATATTCTATGCATGGACAATATTCTACATATTTATAGAACTATACATTTTATTTGACCCCTAAGACATGGTGTTTCATTTTTATGAATTTACACATTCCATGAAATTGTATAATACTTCTACTAATTATTATGATAATGATCATATGTATATTTTATGATGATTATTCTCTCTTAGGGTTCCTTGATTCATTTCCTTGGTTTTCCATTTACTAATATTTTGGTACACCCCTTAATCTGATTTATATCCTTACATGGATACAAGATCTAAATATAATATGGTAATTAGAATGATAATGAATTTTATTAATAAATAAATAATTATATTTTTCTATGTAAAATTTATGTATGGTCTTATGTTTCCAAATATATTAATCCTTTGGATATGGGATTTTAACATAGTTGTGACCTTAATATTTAAAATGATGTAGTAGTCTTGTAAAAAATGTCATGGTTTCTATAAGAGAAATTATATAACCATATAAATAGTATAAAAGAGGCATCGTATTTTAATAAACTATAATAGTATAACATCCATATTTCACATAAAATAAAATCATGAATTAGATAATGTATTATTAAATTAAGTAAATACACATATAACTAAACCAAATCTAATATAATACAATATAATTTATTTGGATGCTTTAATAGGGGAATGAATTTATCTTAGGATCCACATCCTTGGAGTGGTATCGATCCCTAGAACCTTTCAATCTATAGTTATATAGGTGGGTATCATTCACATGTATAGTCTATGATGTAAAATTCCTTATCTAAATGGGATAATGATATGTCGTCTATTACATCAATGGATTCCACAAATGATTTTTTTTCTATAATTGGTCACCATTATATATCTCAAATATATTATTGATTCACATAAGCTTATCCATATCACAAAGGAAAATGTTTAATTAAAATTATTTCTATAGAAAATTAGTGGATACATATTTTTTAAGTGGATGATAATGAAAGGTACTTATAAAATTCATCAATATTTTAGGATTGGAGGTAATAAAAATCTAACAACATAATTCATGTCATATAAAAAACCAATGTCATAGTATAATATTCATGTGGAAACTCATGAATAGTTAGTAAGTAGTCAAATAATTTTTACCAAAAAATCATTTTCTATTCACATAATAAATCTAATATTGGTTATATGATTCATCTAATAAATTCCTTTCATGAATACTTTTCCCCCATGCATATAGACTCAATGTATTTTCACCTATGTAATCCAAGTAGAATAAATAATTGTAAGAACATATAATTTTCATCTAATTATATAAATGAGAGATCAAATTCATGTTATGTATGATTATTATTTTCAACCAATTTAGTTTAGTTGGTTTTTACCCATCATATAGGACTCTGTTGAATCGTGTAGTGGGGGCACATGTTTAAATCCATGATATTACATATAAATTTTTAGATTTGAATATTGAATTTCTTATATATTCTCATAACATATAGGTCAATCATGAATTTTATTCTGAGTAAGGGAGAATATAAAAGTTTTAGTCATAAATATATGAACCTAAACTTTATCATCAAATTAGGGTTGATCAATAGTTAAAAAATTATTGAGGTCATTTCACATATTTAGATTCCAATAATACTTCACCACATATTCATGTCATTTATGATAATATTAATATAATCAAAGATTATTTATTGTGCTTATAAATGTGATGTCTATTTGGTAAATTCTTCCCTTGGTAACTTATCGCACACTAGTTTTTACATAAGATAGTGACCAGATGCAATTCCAAAATTTCATAGTTACATTTGATTTTTACGGTATGAAATTTTGTATACTTCAAAAGGATGACAAATAATTTTAATTTCCATATCAATATGGGAGAGAAATACTAGTGGTATCATTTTTTAGAGATGGTAGGGTTATCCTAGGATCATCAAACCTGGTATCCCATTATGTGGGGGGAAATATGGTAGTTGTGGGGTTAGAAGTGAACCACTATGAGAAATCATGTTTTGAATTCTAAGAGGAAGAGAAAAAACCCACATTGTTCATTTACAATGTTTAAGGACACTTAGGATGAAAATTAAATATAGGTTAACTACTCATTGTTTGTTAATTGGTTTAATTTATATGGAAATAACATGGGATATTTTTTTAATTACATATTAGAATGTGACTTGAACAGAGGATAATATACATTGATATTGAAACGTTTTAGATTAATATTAAATAAATATTATAATAATACACAACCATTAATAAATATTTTTTGTATTTTGGAAATACATATTTAATATGAATATTTTTTAAAATAACTTCAAACTCACAAAAACAGTATTACTCTCATATTACCATTCATAGATATACCTTTTGTAAAACCCTATTTCATAACCGTAAGAATTTAGTCATATGAGCAGTGAGTTAGACGGCTTGTAAGAACAAACATATGGGATATCAATTAATGAGAATAATATAAGAATAAGTGATTGATTATATAATGATAAATTTAAAAATTTAAAACCAATTGATAATATAATGTTACTCATAAATACATGAATAAGTATTTTTTATAACAAAATAAATTATTCAAAAAACAATAAATTCAACAATATTTAATCAAGAAGTCTGACAATATATCATATGCATATATCATATGTAATTGACATATAAATATGAATAAATACAATTTCCATAATCAACGATCACATTTATGTCATTCATATTGAATTAGGTTATCTCCCCATTCAATATTTTCAAGAATCATGCATCACATTAAAATAAATATAATTCAATATAGTCCCTTAATAAATTTGAATCAATCTCCATTGCATTCTTTATTAACAAATGTTATATCTATCCCCACCAAATCTATTAGATGCATGTCTATTTATAATACCACCCTTAACATAATGAGGACTATATATGTGTGTATCATTAGATCATTTAAATTTAATTAATTTATTATATTATAACCCATGCAATGTGAATAATTTTCATATTAGTTTCATCATAACATAAATAAATCGTGGGCAAGAAATGGGTTTCCTAGAATCATAATTTAATAATACTCACCATAAAACATATCCAGAAATATGTCCAATGGTGTTATAATATCATATACCCAATGATGTTTAAAAATCTTTAAAATGTGTTGACATTGATTCCACATTTTCATAAAATATCATTTCAAACTTTCTTTCTATACAAGATTAAAATATCAATTTCATTTGAAAATTTATAGACTAAAAATCAAAAGAATAATGGGGAATTGATTTTATTTAAATGTAACCATGGAAACTAGAAATGTAATATTTTTATAAATTATTTATAATGATGTAGGAATAAATCATTCATAACATATATGTTAAAATAGATCAATTATTTCACACTTTTGTGAAAAGTCATAAATAAATTATTACTTAAAAAATCAATAAATTTATCCATTTTAAAAAATAATTAAATAAAATTTTAATGATAAAAAACCTTTAAAAAAATAATGGGTTTCATAAAATAATTTTATGATAGTGTGCATAAACAAAATCATCGTAGGCATTGAAATATTATTCATTTCTCATACATTATTTTTGCAATAATTTTATATACCAAAGAGTGGGAAATGGTATTAGTAAAAAAAATTAGTTGTAAATATTGGATTATAAATACATGCTGTATAATCTGTAAGGATGATACAATATCAATAAATTTAATTTTTTCATAGAAAATAATGAAATGAAATGAGATTGTAACAATAATGCTTAACTCGAGTATTTCATTCTTCAAAACTGGTCGACCATCATAAATAATATAGTTATATAAATTATAATAATATAACGAAACTATTTAATTAAATATATAATCACATATGATAAACATATAAGAGTTAAACATAAATTTATTAATATATAAATTTTAAAAAAATAGTTCTGGGTATTATCTATTCTATTATTCATGAATGTTTTTGTTTTTCTATTTTGTTAATTTTAATTAATCACTATTCACTCATATCAATATTTATATTTAATATTTTAATATAATATATAATTATTATATACATATTTATTACCAAAAATAATGTTATAGATAGAAAAATGGATGGTATTTTTAATAAATATTTTAGTTAATACATATGCAAGAATGTGGTTTTGATTTTATAAAAAGCATAATGAAATAAAGTTAAACAATTTTTTATCATTATATTATAATTAATACATAATATATATATATATATATATAACTTCCAACACTATATCCAATAGTGTGAGGTGGTGATGGAAAACAAACCATATCAATCTGTGGAGAAGTTAGTCTATAAGTATTATAAGAGATACATTCATTCCCCATTTAATAGAATAGTGGGGGAAATTTTTGTTACATAATCATAATATAATATATATAAATATTAATGATAAAATCTTATTCATTTTATGATTTATTCAATATTCTTATATAATGTTGATAATAAAATAAAATTTAAAAAAATCATTTAATTTTTACAAACAATCGTTGATAAAAACCTTTGGATTATACCATAATAGTTGAATGGAAGATATTTTTGTCCAACAGGGACCACAATTTTATGGGTTGGGATGTTATACGAATTCATCTCAGTGGGTCCAGGATGAGGTTAGAGTTTATTGATGTGTGTATAATAGTTGAGAGGTTGTGTACATTTATAAGTAAGAGAGAGGGTATACTAGTAATGTTTCAATATATTAAAATAATTTTATTCTATTTAATACATAAAGTAGATAAAAATCAAATTTAAAATAAAATTTATGAAAAAATATAATTTAAAAATATAAAAAATATATATTTCTCACCAATTTATTTTTAAAACATACCCTTATCTCTTAGTTTAACCCCCCCCCCCCCTCATGTTCTGTAATTTTATACATAACCAAATACACATATAACATATTTGGTTTTTTAATTTATTCCACTTTTTACCTATGGGGGAAAGTACAAAATTTTTCAACCAACCAATGAGTATTAAAAACTAACCAAAAATTCATTACATAAAAATATATTGCAATTTAAACAAAAAAACAATAAAATTACTAATTAATACTTTTCATTTCCGTAAACCCTGAAAATTAGGATTGCAGACTGAGAAATGCTACGAGCATTGTACTATTCATGAATAAAAGTCTCAATTCCTAGTATTACTTTATTACTTTTATTTATGTTCATATTAAATGAAATAATCTCCACTAAAACCAAAACAACACTTCATTGTATTCACAAATACCTTAGGCATCAAGGATGTGAACCCTCGTAAGAAACTAGGTAAAAACAAAAACTAAACACCAACATAACCCCAGATAATTGTTTTTAAAACCACAAAATAATTCCAATTAATTATATGATCCAAAAACTACTTTCTACCATCCTCACATATCATTAAATTAATTTTAATTGTCCATAAAACTTGAATGAGATGAGCAACAAGTACACAACAAAAGGGTCTTCACACCATCACCATCATCTATGTAATCGAATGAACCCATCCATTGGAATATAATGATTCTAATCTTCTTCCAAATTAAGTAAAATCCATTATATACAATATTTATAAGATATATAAAAATACAAATGAAAAATTGAATCATATAGAGGAGTGGACAATAATGAAAATTATGATCCAAGGGATCGTATTCCATCATTCTATAACCAAATCCCAAGAAACCTTGAGTGCCATAATTCTATAACATGTTGGGTAGAACATTATGTATCATGATATAATATTATATTATAATTTAATAACATCAACCAATGTGATCACCTATTGGGAACAATAACCTAAAAACCCCCAAACTCGTCAAAATAACGAAATCTATGAACCCGAAGAAGACTCAACTACACCCATCCTAAGAAAACTAATAATCCATCATGATAAAATGATATAAATTGTAGAAAATTTTTAATTCAATAAATCAACAATTTATTGGGATAATGGAGAATATAACATAAGGAAACTATAGTTTTTGGATATCCTTGAAGTATTAATGGGAAACCCACCAACCACAGGAGGGTTAGAGATGACAAGACCAAAGGATGCGAGGGAGAACGATTTCTAAAATATGGATCATTACAATATTTACATAAGATAAATAAAAACATTGGATCATTTTATCAAATTTTTTTACTTTATGTGAATGAAATTTATTTCAAAATATCTATTAAAAAGTTAATGAAAATAAATTTTAAAAACATTATTTCCAAAAATTGTATTGTATTCATTTAATCCATGTAAAAAATTGAAAAGTAATTTTAAATTTTTATTTAATTTATAATAAACACATTTAATTATAATCATTAATCAATAATTTTTATTTAATTTCATAATATATAAATAGTTTTTGAAAATATAGGCAATTTTCTAAAAATTAACTCTTTTTATATTGTGATATTTTCATTATCCCTAACCATTACATAAATAATCAATGAATGATTATCAATCAATATTAATTAATTAAAAATGTATTTCATTAAAAAAATTAAATATATATCAATATTAATTTCTTATATAATAGTACATTACATGTTGAAATATTCTTTTCATAAAAATATAGTTAATTTATTATTTTACGGATTTTATTAAAATTGAGTGGATTTTAATATTTTTTGACGACCTAAATCATTATATATTCTTTTAAAAATTTGGTTAATAGTAATCAAACCATAAAATTTAATTTTAATTTTATGAATGTATATTATATAGAGATTTATTTTGAAATCGGTATACATGAAATGAAGGAATGTTTAGACACCCTGTTTTATTTTAATAGAAATTTTTATAAGTTGTTTTGGGGGTTAAATTTAAAATCCTTCGTGAAATTAAATTTTATAATTAATATAAATGAAAATTATGAAATTAAATGAGTATATATCAGGTTCTTTGTTATCATAATCATATTTAATATTCTTCTATTGAACTTAATCTTATTGATCAATAATGCTCAATTTCTAATTATCTCCTTGACCCCTGATTTATAATGATTATCATTCAAATGAAATATAATTAATTTTTAGTTAAAAAATTATGTTCAAAACATGTGGATTATTATAGATGTACATATTTAAAATATATATACATAATACTTCATTTACTTGAGACAGTTTCGATGGAAGTTCCGAGTCGTAAACTATTTTCACATATCGATGAAGAATATCATTGGGGATACCTTGTTGAGAAAATAAATGTATATAACCTTATATTCAATTTAAAAATCTTGAATAGGCCCCAATAGCTATTATTATCCAATAATTTCCAAAATCATTTGATTCATTCACTTATTTACATCATGAAATCAATAAGGGGATATCTCATTGATAGTTTGAATGGTATTGTTATAATATATCTTGAAAAGTTAACATTATTGATCTCGGACATCATTTAAATATATATTATTGGATAGGAACAAATAAACAAGATAATAAATGTTTCTATCATGATTAAAAATAGTATAATAATGATATGAATTCATCAAAAACCATTTTGTATCCTCGTATTACTAAATAATTATTAATATCATTGAGGTAAACCGTTAATGTCTATTTGCGACAATAGAATGTGGTATGACATGAATCGATAACTCATCCTACATATATACCATATATTATTAATTAACATATAAATATTCCAAAATAAAAATTAATGAGATTAATTAGTAATCACATCAACAAGTATCAAAATATAATCATTGACATTAATTTTCTTAGGGGGGTTCGACAAAGAAATCAATTTCTATGTTTTCCCAATTATTTTCACGTGTTATTAATTGTTCTAACATCCCCAAAGAAATATCTATGTCATAGATAAATATCTAACATACCATGTGTCAAGATACAAACCCCGTTTTATATACCTTTGTATTTTATAATCAAAATTATTATTATAGATCTCAAAAATTCCACATAGTTCATGGTTGGAAAGTAAATAACGATGTATGGGGTTCTTACAAAAGGTGAATCATTTTTACTCAAATGATGGGAGTCATAGTAAATTATTTAAAATTAACATTATATCAATATCATGGTTTAACATAGGAAAATATTTCACCATATTCAAGGGTTACACCACCCCATTCAACACCTATTATATCAATATATTAATTGATGGTTGAATATTATTATATAAAAGAGGTGATATATTATTTTTCCATGGTTTAAGGGTCCATATTACATTAATAAAAAATATTTTATCTATTTCAATAATTACCATTTGAATACTATCTTGGTATTTCTATCTGACAGAATAAACTGCCTTGTTTGTCTTCCCATTTTGTTTTCATAGTGCAAATAAATTGTATATAAGCAATTATCACCGTATAATTTGTTTCAGAGAAAAAATTATCTGTGTGATTATAAAAATATTGATATTATAATTTGTTTTATTTATCACATCTATTACAATAATGATAATTCCTCAATATTCTCAATTCATTCTTACTAATTCAAAATTCAAATCTTGAGTTAGGTAATTATGATGTTAATTTTTGAAGTGGTTCAAGAAATATGATACAATCATATAATTTGTCCTAAGGGTACATAATAGTCACTTTTAAGATGAATAATTATACACAAGAAACCTTTCTCTACTATATGTTATTTTAATCCTTGGTTCAAAGAACTATATTGTTTCTTATCAGAATTAAATATTACTTATATTAATATTTCCAAAGGAAAATTCATACATTCTGATCCAACATTGTTATTAGAGTATATATAAATGAGAATTACAATAAAAAGAACTGGTAGTATATAGGAAACCTAATGAAATAATGAATCGGTATTTCGTGGGTTTTTCTCATCCATTTCATTATATATTAGGTCATTATAAAATACATAGATAAACCCTCTTTTGAGATTAGATGAATTAAAAAATTAACCATTTTATAACTAGAATTCAATCGTTCTGAATTTTATATATGACATCTCTCTCATATGGATCTTTAACACAATATGTAAATTATATTAAATATTTTCGTTTATATAATAATATATAATAATATCATCTTTAATGAAAACAGTACAATGATTGAGGTAATATTTGAAGACATTATTCATTATATTCATAAAGGAAATGTTGTTATTTTTATGTATACATGTGAGAATAATAAATTTATAATGACCATAAAATAAAATAAATATTGTTTTGGGTATATTCTAAATATTTAACCATAAAATAATATATCCAATATAATGTTCACTGTTCAAAATATATCGATATATATGTAGTTGATCTGTTAATTCAATAATAAAGGATTAATGGTAAATTGACCATGATTATGATATTATTATGTTCATGATAATGAATATAAATATTAAATTCCTTATCATTATTTTTAAAAAATATAATAGGTGAAACCTGTTGTTATACAGTATGAAATTTTATTTAGATTTTAATATTATCAAGGGGAACTGCATTCCTAAAACACAATTGGGGTCATTATATATTAAGTATTTGAAACATTAATAACACCATGGATGATTAATATAATAATATATACATCCTAAATCTAGGTGATACAAGTCATCACATTTGGAAATTTATTAACATAATCAAAAAATAGAAATATCATAGTTTTTTATTTTTTATCTAACCATTTTCGATAATATCCCTCAATAATATATAGTTATACACAGATAGTAGAAGTGATATCTATTTGGTGGTCATATGAATACAATAACTAAATGAAGGTTATTATTCTACTATAAATATTAATAATTATTTTTAAATTTATTTAATTTAACTTATGATATAATTAATGAGATTTAATAAATTATTAAAATGACATCAAATTCCAGTAAAGGATAAACAATAAATAAAATTTCACAAAAAGTCATATAAAAATCACCATAAAATGAATAACTCTAATATAAAGGATAAGTGTTCCTTAAATATCATGATCCTATGTATTTATTGACATAACATAGATAATACATTTTTCTATAAATTTTCCCTTGGATTAGATCAATATCAGGAATAATACTTAATATCACCAAATATGATGAAATGATCTATAAAGAGTACATAAGATTTAATCTATTTTTCTACATTGGAATGATTTTAGTTTCTTTGATAAAATTTTCATTAGACCCTTTTTTTACTCCTATAATTGAATATTTTTCATTAATTAAATATATATAGATGACACTTCCAAAAAAAATTTGGCATGTATGTGGTTGAATATTTATTACATGATAGAATTTGGTAATTTAAATCCCATGAAATTATATCTTTATTTTATTATGAATGTTATAAATCTCACCAATGTTTATTATTTTAATCAATTAATAAGATAGGTAATTGCAAATAATCAAATATTTTATCAATTAAAATCACATTACATTTAGTTTTTCTTGCAAAAAAAATAACCAATTTTCTATTTCATTCCAAATAATGATGATTCATCCTCATTATAGAAATTCAAAACCACAAAAATTCATAATCTGTGAGAAAAATAATCAGATTTGGTGATCATATAATTATAAAAAAAATCATTATTTTTCTAAAACAATACCCATAATTTTTATTTTACGATTCGGTGGAAGAAAGCTTAATAATTCAGGGTTAATATCTGTTAAAATCTATCTTTAAATATAACAAATAAAATTTTGATTAACCAAAGAATAACCCCTAGTGGTTTTAAGTAGGTGTTTTGTCTTTGGACAACTCGTCAATATCTGGTGAAAATGAAGTAAATACATAATACACAAATTTTATAGTGCATAACCCTTGGTTCCTTAATGGAATAACTATAACCACATTTTAGTGTCCATGATGCGATTAATTTTGTAGGAAAAGATCATAATATTGATGTAATAAAATCCATAGGATGTTATCAAATATATAGAAAATTTTTTGTTCTTTTTAATAAATTTATCTCATCCAAATACCCAAAAATATCTAAACCTTTATCTGATACCAAATATGAATACCAATGAATTTTATACACATATATTACATCATTCTGGATTAATATTAATTAAAAATAAATATGATATAGAATAGAATAATTACTTGGTATTTTATATATACACATAGAAATATAATTAAATTGTACATAAAAATATACATTAACTTCCACTATCTTTTTTACCAATATAACCCCTCTTAGTGATTAATAAACCGTAATTTTAAAAACATTGAATGGAAACATAAGAACCTGTGATATAGATTTCCATGATAACATAATATTATCCTAAAAATAATATACCGAATCTACTGAGGATTTCAATTAAGAAATATGGAATAAATTGTTTTTATGATGAAATCTGTAAGTCATTAGAGTGAAAAATATATAATTATTCTTGAACAAGGATAAAATTTCATAAGAATAAAATTTAGAACAATATAATGCATATATGATTATAAAATAATTAATTACTCACTTATATAATCAAATAAATTCAATTTGGATTGGTTATAGTCCACAGTATATCATTTTTTAATCAAGGATTAATCCTTAGACTATCTTGTGTGATGATGTATTTTACCAAAGTTTGTTCACTCTACATAATAATCCTTATTTTCTGTGATATCAATATTTACCCAACACATTATAGGGTTATATTATACTGCACTTACAATTCAAATAATAGAAACCATTTTTATTTGGTCCCCAATAACATTAATTATTAATCAATTCATCATATCAAAAATATAGAAATTAAACATGATTAAAGGTAGTTTCATTACAAATAATTTCCCAATTGGAAAATATTTTTTCAGGGAGTAAAATTTATTCCTAAATATAATAATCTGTATAAAATTGATGTGGAAAATATAATAATGTCGTATTCCAAGTGAATCATAAAAATTTATATTGGATGTTTTTAACGCCCCGACCCCAGTTACCTAGAGTCGGTGCATTATTACATAACATTGGCATGATCACAAAAGATCAAGTCTCGAAAGACCGATTAGTTTAGTAGCCTTGGAAACACTAGATACATTTGTAAACATTACATTACATCATAAAAATGAAAACTACAATAACATGGTCTCCCTAGTCCACACTCATATCCTCACTGACTATTCTTGCAAGTCAGTCATAATACACTTCTTCACATCCTGGAAAAAATAAAACATTGAAAGGGGTGAGCTCAAATGCTCCGTAAGGATAAAAATATAGCGAAAACATTCATAAGAAAACATAAGCATTTGAGGCAATGTATAACTAAAACAAAAGCCTTATTGAACTTGAACTTCAGCATAATATGGAAAAAGTAAAATAAAATAATGCCATTACTTACTCACATGGATATTCTACTAGATGAATAATCAAATGAAATATCAATAACCACTTTCATAATGTGGGAATGTATAATGCCAGACATTCTGAAACATTTTGTCAAGGCCTCGGCCAAGACGTCTAAAATGATTAAGGCCTCGGCCAAAACCATAAATCAAATTGGGAAAGGACCTCGGACAATTCCATGTCTAATTGTCTCATTAGAAGTACCGATGCATCGAGAAGCTATAGTGGGCTCCACCCGTCACTTATTAAGTCCAATACATTCCTCATATGAATAGGTTTAAACATAAAATAAATATTCGTATTAAAACAAGAATACGAAATGTCAAAAATTTCTCCATAAACTATGGATGGTATAAAAATAACACATGCACAGTCAAATATTTCACAAAATGTTCAATGGAAGTTTTGTATCATAAATCAATTTCAATTAAACTTAAAACCCATCAAAGGATGTTGACATGGATGAAATCAAAGCTATTTGAGAGAAATATCTCTCTTTTTTGAAATCATTTAAAAGTCCCATAATTATAAAATAATACATTTACTTTGAAAATATTCTTATAACCTTGTAAGGGAAGCTTCGATGAAGTTATAATGGCGGAAAATAGCCGCACCCGCCGTATAAGTTAAAAAAACATTCTTACCTTAAATTTTTAAAAAAGGTCAAAAAGTACATTGTTTGGAAAACGACGGTAAGATTCCTTTCAAAAATGTATAAGGGTATAAATGACTTTAACCCATTTTCCATTTAATAGTAAAAATGTTTTGAAATACATTTTTAAGAAACATGGATGTGGATGATAACGAGGTCCCAGTAGATGATTATGTATAAACAACCTTGGATAATGAAGAGGTTGTGAAGTAAACCCTTACCTTGTACTTTTCCTTGGTTGGGGTAGGTTAACCTCCTGTATAATGGTGAAATAATTGTTATTAAATTATACAAGAATCATATACATTCATATGACATCATATATGATCTTTTAACATTGCATTGTTAACAATATCTTAGGTTTATCGTTGTTTTGGGTGTTAACTTACTCGTTTTCTTTTATATGTTTTGTTACGTAAGTCGTGTTTTTCATGGATAGGTTTTATCTTATTCATATCCAGAATGATATCATGTCCCTAAACATTATTTTTAAATCATCAAATGATAATTATACTTGAATGGATACAACGGAGAATGAATCTCATCGCGTTCGTGGAGACGGTAGTCCGTACGTACGCACGAGCGACAATATCATTATTTTAATATTAAAATAATATATAATTGGATAGTATATCATATATACAGAATCATTATCATGTTATATTTATTATTTACATGAATTACATATCATTATTATACCCATCTAAATAATAATATATTGAATAACAATTACACCACAACGTGGAGATGGTAAGCCGTACGTATGCACGTATGAGGACATGTCATTCAAATGATGGGTAGAATACAGAATATGGTTGTTCCATATTTATAATAACATCACAGTATATAGAAGATACTTGAGTTATAATTTTAGATTTGAAATTATAAACAAAGAGGGAGTGGAAGAAGAAAGAAACTTGAAAGAGGGTGATGAAAACGTTACCTCTTCTTCGGGTTCTTCCTTTTGATTTGATCAAAAGGACTCCATAGGATGGATTTATGACTAAAGTAAAGCTTCTAGGAAGAGGGGAGAGATGTTGGGAGATTATTTGGGCAGATTGTGGCAGAACCAAAAGGCTTGAAAGTGTGAATAAGGTGGTAGAGGTGGGGGCCTTTTATAAGAGGAGAGGGGGGGCTCTTTTGGAAAGATTGAAATGTTACATTATTATACAATGCTTTTCGGATTCTAAAGGTCCCAAACTTATATAATTCGTGGATAAGGTGATAAGGGTTCGAAATCTACCCATCCAATAGTCTTTGGACAAGTTTATGCCTTGGATTTTACATTATCTTTTCATTTTATTAAAATCGTTAAATAATGAGGTCATCGCTGCATCATAATTATGTCATAAATAATTTCATTTATTTAATGTCTAAAAATTATAAAAAAAATACTATGATGTAGGAAATCTTTTTAGATTCCCAATGACTATTTATAGTCAAAAATATGACTTGTATAACCCCATGTAAAAATTGTTTTAGTAAAACATTTCATGTTTGTGTCATTTTTTTTACTTTAACATTAAATAAAAGGTATTTATGTCATTTTCCAACTAAATTGGCTCCATGGGGTCCCCAAGTTGACCCATGTATTGTCATGGTCGTCCATTACTCATCCAATAGGGGGTAGGACAAGTGTAACGGTATTTTTATATTTTTATAATATCTTTTTTACCTTAAATTTCAATAATTACCTTTAATCGCGATTAATTAAACTAAAAAGTTACTATTCACCAAAAAATTATTTTAATCCCATTGAACCACATTTTACATCCTAATGAAAACCATGTATGTCGGATTTTTGAAATTAAAAACACAGAAGTGGTAATATTTCATTTAAACGAAAAATCAGTTATTTAACTACCACTTAGTGGTTTCACTATTCATCAAAAATTGATGTTTTTCAGAACAATGCCAAAATTTCACCCTAAGATATAATTGATATTCCGAATTCAAAAATGATGTCTATTTTAAGAAATTCCAACCATATAAGTTGCATTAATTAATTTTATAATTAATTTCCGCTATCACAACAAATAGCGTGTTTTTAAAAAACAATATATATCAAAAGATTGACAATTGTTTATGTCCAATTTTAATGTGAAATTAATTCTAATGACAAACATTGGATAAAATGGTAAAAATATATACTAATTATACTCTAAAACCACTAAATAGTATAATTTATCACTATAAATTATTTTGATTAAAAAAGTTGTTTTTAAGTATTTTTTACTATTCATAAAAAATTAGAAGTTCTCAGAAAAATACCAAAAATTCAACATAGGCGAATTTCTATAATCCGAATCCAAAAATAATGTTCATTTTGATAAATAAAATTTATAAAATTTCAAAAATTAGGTATTACAATTCACAACGGCTAGTTTAATTAGTTGTGGTGTGTGTTAGAGCTCGAGGTTTCGTACAACACACGCTATTGCATTATTCGAAGGGAAACGTACCGTGGAAGCATGGGGTGTTACATTCTCCCCTCCTTCAAATAATTGCATCCTCGCATTTTCTAGGCTATTACTGCATAAAAAGACTCGGGTGGTTCTTCATCATAAGTTCCTCAGGTTCCCACGTTGCCTCTTCCATTTTATGATTTCTCCACAAAACCATTACTAGACGAGTCATCCGGTTTCTCAGCACCTGCTCCCTCACATCAAGAATTCTGATGGGCTCTTTGCAATAAGATAGATCGGGTTCCAGTTCTAATTCCTCAAAGGTAAGTACATGTTTTGGGTCGGGCATGTATTTTCTCAATAGCGATATGTGGAAAACATCGTGAACTTTGAAGAGATTTGGCGGCATCGCTAAACGATAAGCTACAGACACAATACGATCTAGAATTTCGAAAGGTCTGATGTACCTGGGACTCAACTTACCCTTCTTACCAAAACATATAACTGTCTTCCATGGAGATACCTTTAGGAAAACATGATCTCCCACCTAAAATTCCAAATCCTTTATTCTGTTATCGGCATAGCTCTTCTGCCTACTTTGAGCTGCTTTGATGTGGTTTTGGATTACCTACACCTTTTCCATCGTTTCTTCAACCAATTCTGGCCCACAAGTTTTTTTTCACCAACATCATCCCAACAGGTTGGTGTACGACATCTCTTTCCATATAACGATTCATAAGGTTCCATCTGAATGCTTGAATGGAATCTATTGTTATAGAAAAATTCTATAGTGGTAAATATTGATCCCACATACCCTGAAAGTCAAGAGAGCATGATCTCAACATGTCTTCTAAGGTTTGAATAGTCTGTTCTGATTGTCCATCTGTTTGAGGGTGATAGGCAGTGCTCAAACAAAGTTCATTATCCAAGGCCTTTTGAAGACTTTTCCAGAATCTTGATGTAAAACGGGGATCACGATCAGAAACAATCGATAGGGGTACTCCATGAGGTCTTACAACTTCATTAATATATAGTCTTGCTAGATGTTCAAGTGGTAGATCCTCCCGTATAGAAAGAAAATGTGCTGACTTAGTAAGACGATCAACAATGACCCATATTGCATCATTCCTTCTAGGAGTATTTGGTAGTCCCATGACAAAGTCCATCGTAATATTATCCCATTTCCACTCAGGTATGGGAAGAGGTTGCAATACTCCACCAGGATGTTGCCTTCCAGCTTTCACTTGTTGACAAACCATACACCTCGACACAAAATCAGCAATCTCCCTCTTCATATTGTCCCACCAAAAATGTTCCTTCAAATCTCTATACATTTTGGTTCTCCCAGGGTGTATAGAGAAATTGGAACTATGAGCATCATCCAGCAATTCCGTTTTTATATCAGGTATATCGGGAACACAAAGTCTCATCCCGAATTTCAAAATTCCATCCTTATACACAAAGTCCCTCAATCTTTCATCATTCACATCTTTAATCATCTTCTGAAATTCTTCATCATCGGTCTGAGAACTCTTAATCCTTTCTAGTAATGATGGTTTGACAACCATTTGAAAAAGATTTGATGTTTCACCTTCCCTAGTTATTCCCATGTCCATCTTCACTAGATCCATGAAAATTGGATCCCTTTCAATTCTCATCACATTCAAAACTCCATGGTCTTTTCTGCTCAAAGAATTTGCCACCTTGTTTTCCTTCCCCGAGTGGTAATGTATCGTGCAATCATAATCCTTGAGTAGTTCAAGCCATCGCCTTTGCCTCATGTTGAGTTATTTTTGTGAGAAAATATACTTCAAAATCTTGTGATCAGTATAAATCTCACATTTTTCACCATAGAGGTAATGTCTCCATATCATTAAAGCAAAGATCATGGCTGCTAACTCAAGATCATGAGTAGGATAGATTTTCTCATGAATTTTTAGCTGTCATGATGCATAGGAAATAACCTTATCATTTTGCATAAGGACACAACCAAGTCCTTTCTTCGATGCATCACTATAAATAACAAACCCATCATTCCCCGATGGTAGAGTCAATACAGGGGCGTTGACTAATCTTCTGTTCAGTTCTTCAAAACATTCTTCACACTCTTTTGTCCAAAAAAATTTAATCCCTTTACGTGTGAGCATTGTCAATGGGTTATCCAATCTGGAAAAATTTTGGACGAAACGTCAATAATAACCTGCTAAACAAATAAAATTGCATACCTCAGTTATACTTGTCGGTGATGTCCATTCTTGGATTGCCTTGGTTTTAGAAGGATCAACGGAAATTCCATCCTTAGAGACAATATGGCCCAGAAAAGAAATCTCCTGAAGCCAGAATTCACACTTACTAAATTTCCCATATAATTCATGTCTTCTAAGAGTATTCAGGATAATGCGTAAGTGATTTTCATGATCTTCATGGATTTTGGAGTATACCATTATATCATCAATAAATACCACTACAAAGTCATCAAGATATTCCTTGAAAACTCTATTCATTAGATCCATGAAAACAGAGGGTGCATTAGTCAATCCAAAAGGCGTTACTGTAAACTCGTAATGCCTGTACCTTGTTCGAAATGCTGTCTTTGGAACGTCTTCCTTCTTCACACACAACTGATGGTATCCAGACAGAAGGTCAATCTTTGAAAAGTATTGAGCTCCATGCAGTTGATCAAACAAATCATCAATGCGAGGTAGGGTATTCTTGTTCTTTATTGTTATAGCATTGACCTCCCTATAGTCGATGCACAACCTCATAGATCCATCTTTCTTCTTAACAAAAAGAACAGGGGCTCCCCAAGGAGAAACACTGGGGGAGAATAAATCCCTTAGTACACAATTCCTCTAGTTGTTTCTTTAGTTCAACTAATTCCACAGTGGCCATTCTATAAGGGGTCTTCGATATGGGCCTTGATCCAGGAATTAAATCAATGGAAAACTCAACTTCTCGTTCTGGAGGATGTCCAGGTAAATCTTCCGGAAACACGTCAACATATTCTCTCACAATTGGTACATCCTCCATTTGAATATTCCTTTCCTCACCCTCAGTAATTTCCTTCTCTTCCTCCCCAATAATTGAATTTAGTTGAGCTACTGGGGGTGGATCTAGATAAGAATTATGTGGCGACAATTCTGCTCTAAATACAAGGTGTTCCTTATCATCATCATCAAGAATCATAACCTCTTTCCTCTTACAATAAATTTTTGCATCATGGTCCGAAAGCCAATCCATACCGAGGATTATATCAAATTCAATCATTGGTATGACGATATGATCAGCAGGTAAATAACATTTAGGTGCTCTAATGGGAACTAATCGACAAAACATTGTTGCAACAATACTTCCCTTAGGAGTTTTGACCGACAACTCCCTTGTTAAATCAAATTGGAAATATCTAATTTTCTTAGAAAACTGGGAAGATATGAAACAATGTGATGATCCAGAATCAAATAATGCATTTGCTAAACTTGAGGAAACCAATAAATTACCTGCCACCACGTCTTTCGGAGCTTCCACCTCAGCAGTAGTGATAGAATAAGCCTGGCCCTGATCCCTTGGCCTCTTCTAAGGTAAGTTCCCCTGACGCTTAGGACATTCATTTGCATAATGTCCCTTCTCTCTACAATTATAGCATTCCACGTTGATAGCCGCTTTCTTTCCCTTGCATTCATGAGCTTGGTGGACTTTTTCACCACACTTGTAACATACTCCTTTTCCTTTTAGACAGGAACCAGGGTGCCTCCTACCACAATTATCACAGGGTGGAAATTCATTTCTACCCTTCTTCCCTATTTCCTTATTTCCTTTCCCAGAGTTTTCAGCGGATCTCTTCTTATATTGCTTTGATTTAAAGCGTAAGACTTAGAGAATTCATTTTCCGTCTTGATAGCGCACGAGACAATACCTTCGTATGAAGAGAAGGTTTGTGATACTAAAGCTCGACGGAGAAATGGTTTTAACCCATCAAATAAATGAGCAGTCTTACTTCTTGGGTTACATATATAATCTGAATCACACCTCGCTAACCTTGTAAAGTTAGCCTCATACTTTGCGACATTCTCATCCTCCTTCTGCCTCAGACTCAGAAATTGCCTTTCCATATCCGCTCGATGGTCTCGAGGAAAGTATTTTTCTAAGAACATCTCTTTGAACTCCTGCCATTCCATGTTTTTTAATTCATCATCTTCCTTTGTGTTTTGAATTAGTGACCACCATTGATCGGCATCTCCAGTGAGGCGGTAAACTGCCATGACATCTTTCTCCCTTTCACTACTCCCCAAGGCATGGAATATTTTCTCAAAAGAATTTATCCATTGCTCAGCTACTATAGGATTTTTACTCCAATTGAAGGTTGGTGGTTGTTGCATCATGAAACGGTCTAGCATTGATCCTCCTCGTTGTAGATCAGGGTGATCCATACGAGTAAGGTTATTATTCATAACCTGCGTGAGTTGTCCCAGTACGGTGAGAAGCTGATCAACACCAGTTGTATCACTAGCTCCACCATAATTATCTTGAGAAGGAGGGCAATCCCTACAGGGAGTGCGTGCATTGATACGGTTTCCATTCCTTCCACTATGAGGAATTTCTAAATAATGGCATAAACTAGATTAGTTTATGAATCAAAATACATAATTCCATACTTGTAAAACACTTAACATAAATTGAACTAATTATGGATATAATCCATAATTATAAAAAAAAATTCTTTGAGAAAGTATATACTCGTAACCCTTCATAGTGGTTTGTAAAGAAAATAGGAATTATCCTAAGCATATCCCCCGGGAGTGTCGTAACCAAGAGTGCAGCAAGGCCCATTGTCGTGCACCAGTTCCCGTTCGAGTCTAGCTCAAAGCGGTGTTTTCAGGTTTTACCCCTAGGTACATCTGTACCAGAGCCACCTTTACCTGCTCGTATCCAGACAGGGATGTATTTCTCGGAAAACTCATAAAATCTCTATAATACCAAAATTCTTGGATGTTCTTCTATACTAATCCTCAAAGTCTATCTTTGGGATATGTGCTCTAATCAGAGTTTTTCTAAATCTAGCTTCCAAGGTTAGTACTAAACTGCCTCTGATACCAACTGTAACGCCCCGACCCCAGTTACCTAGAGTCGGTGCCTTATTACAGAACATTGTCATGATCACAAAAGATCAAGTCTCGAAAGACCGATTAGTTTAGTAGCCTTGGAAACACTAGATAAATTCGTAAACATTACATTACATCATAAAAATGAAAACTACAATAACATGGTCTCCCTAGTCCACACTCATATCCTCACTGACTATTCTTGCAAGTCAGTCATAATAGACTTCTTCACATCCTGAGAAAAATAAAACATTGAAATGGGTGAGCTCAAATGCTCCGTAAGGATAACTATATAGCAGAAACATTCATAAGAAAACATAATAATTTGAGGCAATGTATAACTAAAACAAAAGACTTATTGAACTTGAACATCAACATAATATGGAAAAATTAAAATAAAATAATGCCATTACTTACTGACATGGATATTCTACTAGACGAATAATCACATGAAATATCAATAACCACTTTCATAATGAGGGAATGTATAATGCCAGACATTCTGAAACATTTTGTCAAGGCCTCGGCCAAGACGTCTAAAATGATTTAGGACTCGGCCAAAACCATAAATCAAATTGGGAAAGGGCCTCGGCCAATTCCACATCTAGTTGTCTCATGAGACATACCGATGCATCGAGGAGCTATAGTGGGCTCCACCCGTCACTTATTAAGTCCAATACATTCCTCATATGAATAGGTTTAAACATAACATAAATATTCGTATTAAAACTAGCATACGAAATATCAAAAATTTCTCCATAAACTATGGATGGTATAAAAATAACACATCCACAGTCAAATATTTCACAAAATGTTCAATGGAAGTTTTGTATCATAAATCAATTTCAATTAAACATAAAACCCATCAAAGGATGTTGACATGGATGAAATCAAAGCTATTTGAGAGAAATATCTCTCTTTTTTGAAATCATTTAAAAGTCCCATAATTATAAAATAATACATTTACTTTGAAAATATTCTTATAACCATGTAAGGAAAGCTTCGACGAAGTTATAATGGTGGAAAATAGCCGCACCCGCCGTATAAGTTAAATAAACATTCTTACCTTAAATTTGTCAAAAAAGGTCAAAAAGTACATTGTTTGGAAAACGACGGTAAGATTCCTTTCAAAAACGTATAAGGGTATAAATGACTTTAACCCATTTTCCATTTAATAGTAAAAATGTTTTGAAAGACATTTTTATGAAACATGGATGTGGATGATAACGGGGTCCCAGTAAATGATTATGTATAAACAACCTTGGATAATGAAGAGGTTGTGAAGTAAACCCTTACCTTGTACTTTTCCTTGGTTGGGGTAGGTTAACCTCCTGTATAATGGTGAAATAATTGTTATTAAATTATACACGAATCATATACATTCATATGATATCATATATGATATTTTAACATTGCTTTGTTAACAATATCTTAGGTTTATCGTTGTTTCTGGTGTTAACTTACTCATTTTCTTTTATATGTTTTGTTACGTAAGTCGTGTTTTTAATGGATAGGTTGTATCTTATTAATATCCAGAATTATATCATGTCCTTATAAATTATTTTTAAATCATCAAATGATAATTATACTTGAATGGATACGACGGAGATTGAATCTCATCGCGTTCGTGGAGACGGTAGTCCGTACGTACGCACGAGCGACAATATCATTTTTTTGATATTAAAATAATATATAATTGGATAGTATATCATATATACAGAATCATTATCATGTTATATTTATTATTTACATTAATTACATATAATTATTATACCCATCTAAATAATAATATATTGAATAACAATTACACCACGACGTGGAGACGGTAAGCCTTACGTACGCATGTATGGTGACATGTCATTCAAATGATGGGTAGAATACTGAATATGGTTGTTCCATATTTATAATAACATCACAGTATATAGAAGATACTGGAGTTATAATTTTAGAATTAAAATAATAAACAAAGAGGGAGTGGAAGAAGAAAGAAACTTGAAAGAGGGTGATGAAAACGTTACCTCTTCTTCGGGTTCTTCCTTTTGATTTGATCATTAGGACTCCTTAGGATGGCTTTCTGACTAAAGTAAAGCTTCTATGATGAAGGGAGAGATGTTGGGAGAGTATTTTTGCAGAGGTTGGACGAACCAAAAGGCATGAAAGTGTGAATAAGGTGGTAGAGGTGGGGGCATTTTATAAGGGGAGAGGAAGGGCTCTTTTGGAAAGATTGAAATGTTACATTATTATACAATGATTTTCGGATTCTAAAGGTCCCACACTTATATAATTCTTGGATAAGGTGATAAGGGTTAGAAATATACTCATACAATAGTCTTTGGACAAGTTTATGCCTTGGATATTACATTATCTTTTCATTTTATTAAAATCGTTAAATAATGAGGTCATCGCTGCATCATAATGATGTCATAAATAATTTAATTTATTTAATGTCTAAAAATTATAAAAAAAATACTATGATGTAGGAACTCTTTTTAGATTTCCAATGACTATTTATAGTCAAAAATATGACTTGTATAACCCCATGTAAAAATTGTTTTAGTAAAACATTTCATGTTTGTGTCATTTTTTTACTTTAACATTAAATAAAAGGTATTTATGTCATTTTCCAACTAAAGTGGCTTCATGGGGTCCCCAAGTTGACCCATGGATTTTATTGGTCGTCCAGTACTCATCCAATAGGGGTAGGACAAGTGTAAGGGTATTTTCATATTTTTATAATATCATTTTTACCTTAAATTTCACTAATTACCTTTAATCGCGATTAATTAAACTTAAAAGTTACTATTCACCAAAAAATTATTTTAATCCTATTGAACCACATTTTACATCCTAATGACAACCATGTATGTCGGATTTTTGAAATTCAAAACAAAGAAGTGGTAATATTTCATTTAAACAAAAAATCAGTTATTTAACTACCACTTAGTGGTTTCACTATTCATAAAAAATTGAAGTTTTTCAGAACAATGCCAAAATTTCACCCTAAGAAATAATTGATATTCCAAATTCAAAAATTATGTCTAGTTTACAAAATAAAAACATATAATTTGCATTAATTAATTTTATAATTAATTCCCGCTATGACAACAAATAGCGTGTTTTTAAGAAACAATATATATCAAAAGATTGACAATTGTTTATGTCCAATTTCAAAGTGAAATTAATTCTAATGACCACCATTGGAAAAAATGGTAAAAATTTATACTAATTATACTCTAAAACCACTAAATAGTATAATTTATCACTATAAATTATTTTTATTAAAAAAGTTGTTTTTAAGTATTTTTCACTATTCATAAAAAATTAGAAGTTCTCAGAAAAATACCAAAAATTCAACATAGGATAATTTCGATATTCCAAATCCAAAAATGAAGGCCATTTTGATAAATAAAATTTATAAAATTTCAAAAATTAGGTATTACTATTCACAATGGCTAGTTTAATTAGTTGTGGTGTGTGTCAGAGCTCGAGGTTGCGTACAACACACGCTATTGCATTATTCAAAGGGAAATGTACCGTGGAAGATTGGGGTGTTACAATGTTGGCGTAGTTAATAAATATTTTAAAAATAACCTTTAAGACATTCTTTAAATAGTTTATAATATTAATATACGCTTTTGATAAAACATTTATTGAAATTTCAAAAAATATTGATCTTATTATTTATATTTTGAAATTAAAATGGATATATATTAATTAGAGCATCATACCAATGTATAGCCATGGTGGTGGGAAAATATTTTCAATCCATACATATTAAAAAAGAACATTAATTCTTCTAAATTTATATAAATTGAAAAAAAATAATTATTCAGAAAATATATTGTAGATAATAATAATTTTTTATATTTTAAATAAACAAAAGGGTAAAAAAACTATTTTATTTTATTTAATAAATATTCAAATAAATAAATAAAATATGTTGAAGATAATGGAAAATGAGGACGAAGTTATCTTACTGAAATTTAATGGTGTAAAATTTTTATTAACAAAATTATCCTAAAACGTTTGAGTACCAAATCAATGATTGAGGATAAAGTAAATAAAAAATCCATAAAAAACCAATGTGAATAAAATATAATTTATATTATATGATAAATCTTATTTTACACAGATCAAAATTTAGTATAAAAAATCCAAAAAATAATTGAGATTATAACGAAACCAATACATAATGTATGATTTTGTATGTATGATTAAAAATCTATAAAATAAAAAATATATATTTATTAATATTTAATTGTAGAACCTTTTTTAATCTTATAATATCATAAATGAAAAAATTATAACATTTCCAAATAAAAAATTTTAATTAAATTTGTTATTATAATTTCCTAGGGACAAGTATTTTGTTATAAATAATGTTTCGATTTTTCGTTCTCATCTATATACATTTAACATGCTTCCATAATCTCTGTAATATTAATCATTAAAGAATATAATTTTTATACATAGTGTACATATTTATATCTATCCATTAATGGTTTATGAAAAATTAATTATACTCTTCAGGAAATCTGTAATCCTTAAGCTCACATGAATGTTGATTGTTTCTAATGAAAATAAAAAATGGTTGATAAATAATATTTTAATTTTTAGAATTAAAATAATATAATATTCATCATATATTATTATTAAATTAATAAATTTAGCTGTCAAAGTGGGATAGAAATGGGAAATGAACCATATTGCGACATGGATATGGTAGTCTACACGTACATATGGGAAATACTTTTATCTCCCATTTTATTTAAAAGGGGTTGACATATATATTTCTATCGTCATAAATATATCAAATTTTATTCATTATATTAGAGTCATATTTTAATTATATATGAATTTTTATGAAGATGGTTGATGAAAAAATTAAATTGAATGTACTTTGTTAATAGTTATAACTATTTTTTAAAGAATTACGAATTTATATACAATTGTTAATCGAAAGGATGTTATTCTAATCAATATGGGAAATCTATGAATAGGATAAAGATGTGTTTAAAATTATTTGGATATGGATTTTACATGATAATTATCAATTTATTTTTGGTGAGGAGAGGATAGTGTGAATTTAGAATTGATGGAGAGGAAACACATGGAATTTTTGAAAAGAATAAAATATATTAAAGGAATTTTTTAGATCAAGTGGCTCAATATAGAAAAGAATTAAAATTTAATTTAATATATGTTCAATATATTAATATCTAGTTTTAATTATAAAATTTATATTTAAATCATACCCATTAAGATTACTTTAACCCCTCCATAAACTGTTTTCAACAATAATCATTTTAATTTTTTTTACTAATTTTATTTTTCGTTATGATGAAAAATGAATGCGGATGCCTTAATTTTATTTTAAATGTTGATTTTAAATATTTTATTTTCTTCAAAAGAATCAATTTTTAATGTACCAATGTTAAAATTCATTAAATTAATAATAAAATAACAAATATTTATTTAATTAGAATATAATTAATTTCATTAGAATGATATTAAAACACTATTATCATTTAAAATTAGTTTACGAAATAAAAAATCGTTTTACAAATATGATTTTTCTGTCTGTAATTTTTCTCTATTGTAATTAATTATAATAATACATACAAAATAATGATTTTATTGAAAATAATAAATTATATATATAAATGTATGCATTTTAATCCATATAATGATGATCAAAAACCATGTATATACATTTAAAAACATTTTATGATTGAACAATACATTTATTTGAATCCCTATTTTTTGACTTTCTTTTCTGGTTTAATTTTAAATTAAAAATTTCTAATTTGATTGTATGAATATTATTAACATTTTTAGATATATATAATTAGATAAAATAATATTATATAATAATTGTTACATATATTTTTCCTCAATGAATAATGATGACACTGAAACTCATTTTCCTCAAATATGGTTAAAATTTGGTGTTGGGTGTTAGTTGTTCTCTTGTTAAAATAAATATTGTCCAAAAATTGTATATTTATTCTATAAAATGGATTTAATATTTTATTTAGTTATAAATATTTTTTTTATAATTTTCAATTTAGATTAGTCCTATTGTGATCATTTTCCAGAATAAACAACTTATTATCATGGTAAAAAATAAAATGGTAAAGGTATGTAAACCTAAAGGGATGGAATAAATTCTATTAAAAAGGTTTCTATTTTATTGTCAAGCTGTGTATTGACAATAAATTCTACTCAATTAATTATTTATCAATTTTGGAGGAACAATAGTTCTATTTTAAAAGCTGTTATTGTATTGTATTGGGTATCTACCATAAGGAACTCCATATAAGTTATAATGGAGAACTACACCCCACCAATTATTAAGACATATCAATCCACTTTTATAAAAAAAACACCAAATGAATACATTAAAAAATTACATATACTAAATATATTGGTTCTAAAACACAAAAAACCAACCCTAGTGTTCTTCATAAGGGATTTAAATGATATTCTACTAATATAATGTAATTGTCTACACTATTGTCTTTTTTAGTTATCTTTATCCACATTTATTTATGTATTACCACTCCCAATATAATATCAAAAATATTTAGAATTTACTTATATGTAATTATTTTTATGTCATAATACTTATCCATATCCACCACCATAATGATGGAAAAAAGGCATCAGTTATGTGTATGGAGGACCACTCATTCATTAATTGATGTAATTTGTTTTCCATCATCGACTGAAATGTCTAGACATAATGAAAGAAATAATGAATACAAAAACCTATAAATATGAATTTATATTAAGATTTAAAAATTAATATATCTCTCACATTCTTTCCCATTCACCCATTAGAGGAATTATTTCATCAGACACATCAACGTATGACCTACAATTTACCTGATGAAATGTGAACCAATATTCTTATCATGAATTCATGAATGGTTTTAAAAATGAATTCAAAAAGTAAATATAATATTTATGAAATTAATAACATTTTATATATGATGTGTTTATACACAACTAATAATAATCCAAACATCCATGAGAAAACAATCCTGAGAAAACAATACAATTGACAATTGAAATAAGGAAAATAATGAAATATTATTAACAAATAATATTATATGTTATAGAAAAAGTATATATGATATTATTAATATTAATATATTTATTATATAAATTTATAATATTTTTAAAACCATTATATAGGAGGATAAATCATGTTTAAATAGATGGATACTTGAGTTACGGTATTTTCTATCATTTCACATTAATTTATACATATTTTAATGTTATGCAATAAATTTATTTATAAGATATATGTACATAAATTTTTTTATATAATATAAATAATCATAAATTGATAATATAATTATATTTTTTAATTTTAATTATTTCAAACAAGAGGGTTTTAACTCAAAATTACCAAGTGGTATTGAATTTCATTATTGTAATTCTATTCAATTGTTTGATTATTTATTCATATTATTTGATATTGATTTATTTTGTGTGTAATGAATTTCTATTATATTTATTTATATATTCTTATATTACATATTGATTTAGATTTTATTAATTTAACATATTATCAAATTATTTATCCTTTCAACATTAAATAATTATAAGGTTTTCTAATCTCAAATTGGCTTCATTGATACATATATCATGTTTTTTTAAAAAAAATTATTTTACGTGGTGTATATTGAAGCAAATTGAAATGCTATACCATAAATATAATTAATTTAATTGTATTTAATGTTTCATATAATTTTATTCATTACATTGGGGTACTAATTCTAAATTTAACAATTTTTTAAGAGATTGGTGTTTGAAACTAATTTTAATAGGGATTTATAATGATTGGATTCCCATTGAATTACGATATTTGATAATTTTATAATAACAGAATTTTTTAATATTATACTTTGTTTATTAATGATATTTAAAATAATAGTACCATTTTAGTGACTAATCATTCTAATTATATGGGGAATTATTTTAAAAAATACATCACATCATTTTTATTCTAAATAGAAAATCATTTTATTTAAAATACATGAATTCCATGAATGTTTAATATAATATTTTGCAATTATTTTTTAATTTCATCACTAGAAATTATTTTAATTTTAATATTTTTTAAAAATAATCGTCCATTATTTCCAAAAAAAATTATTTTTTAGTTTCATACAAAACATTTAAGGGAATTTTATTTTATCATTCTCGATATGACTAAAAAATCCTCACTTTCATGAACACACATTTAATTGATTTTTTAATTACAAATTTAAAATGGGAATTAATAATATTTTTTCCTAATATTTAGGATACTTATAATTATTTATGTGATTTTAAAATATAATAAAAAAATTTCTTCAAGAATGTTTGTATATATATTTTTATTATATTTCTATTGTTCAATGAAAAAAAAATTATTTTACCTATATTCCACAATGAATTTTTTGTTGATACCACACTTATAATTTCTTCATATATTTTATTCTCATATTTGGCATGTAATGTATTCAAAATAAATTTCATTAATAATTATGTAGTCATTTACATTTCCTTGAAAAATCACCTTCTTGTGATCATTATACATTTTATTCCTATTATATATTCAATTTTATCTAATAATATATATAAGTATTTCTTAAACCATATATCATATAAAATTATTTTCTTCTACTTTGAATGTTATATGTTTCAATTGTAAAATATTGATATTACATATTATTTATTAGATATATATATTTATTGATATGGTATATTTCTCTTGAATTAAATTGATAATTGAATATATGAAGAATTTAATGGATATAAATTTATGAATGGGGCCCTAAATTTTATATCCCATTGATTTATCATTAGTCTGATGATGGAAATTAATAAGATAAAATAAAATGGGTTTTTCCTATTCTATCAAACTAGCTTATGAGTTGTCTTGACCATATAGATACCATGAGTTAAATGATCATGGAATCCTATATTAACACATTCGTTCATCAAGAATTATTTTATTAGTATCCATTAAATTATTACATTGATAATGACCATGAATACATTTCATGAAATTGATATTTATTCAATGGAATGTGTCTCTAATTATTTACCGTTCAATACTGATAATTCAATATCAAATCATGTCATTCATGATAATGATTAAAAAGAATAATTATTTTAATATTTACCTTGAAATATTGATTATTCCTTGCTTAATTATTTTTATCATGTTAATAATTTAATTGAATATGTTTTAAGATAATTAAATGTCAAAAAATTAATGAGATATATATTATTCATTATTTATTCATGTAATATTACAATTTATGTAACTCGTATTGGGAACCAGATCCCACCCTTATTTTATTTCCCTTCCCTATGAGATGAATATGGAATCTTTAAATGAATTTGTGGATATAGAATTTTTAGTTTAACAGTTTTTTTGATTGTCAAATGTAATTTGATATTCAATTATATAAATAGTTTTTAAATACTACAAATCCATTCAATCAATTGATATTTAATTTCTTGTATCAAATACTAATGTAATTAAGTATCTACTAACAATATGCTTATGAGGTCAAAAAATTTACAATAATTCACGAACTTCCATCTCCATGAAGAGGGAAGTGAAGGAAAAGTTCCCTACCCTTCCTTCCTCGATCTGAAGAAGTGATAATTGCCCATGAGTCTTAACTTCAGTATGCCCCAAAGTGGAAACTAGCACCATGGGTATAGAATATCACATGAATGGAATGCATTACCCTTTTTGAAGAAAATATTAACAGATAAGAAGGTAAATACTAGCAACACCAAAGACTAAAGATAAATTTAATTCCAAAAATCCATTCCGAAAAGCATGTACAATAGTAAACTATCACTGGTAGGGAAAAATCAAAAAATAATGTACTAAATGTAATGAAAAAAATCAGAAAGGAAAGCTATTCTGACGCTTCAGCTAGTGAAGTCTAGTACGGTCCTCCATGTCCTCTTAGAGACCTAAAAAAGTATTAAATATGTATGGTTAGAAAAAAACAATACATAGTAGGGAAACTAATGCTATACATTCACAAGTGAAGAAACATTCTAATGCCCCTATGAGAAAACAACAGAACCTGAATAACCTATAAAAGAGTACTGACCAGCCTAACCTCTCCAAGACACACTCACACATGTTACATTTGTAACCTAAAGTAATAATATTAGAACATCAATATTTTGGTACCCCACAAACCACTTTCCCACTGGTTACATGCCCATTAAAACAAAATAATATCTTGAAGCTTCCACTCTACCCACATGCAATCCCACTTCTGTAACCTATCCACACACACCTGGGCCTCAAACCACACACAACCACACCCACTGACAGCTAGAGCACACCAACTATTACCACTCCCTATGATACCTGGGAAATAATAACCACTAACACACTCATATACACCTTGGACTCATCCCAATTGTACTTGGGAAAAAATATGCGGCTTAAAAACACCTAATCCCCTCATACCGAACAAACTGTTTCCCATAGGGTCTTATACATTGGTAAACTGCAATCCATTACATACTTCTTGGATATACCTGAACAGAATGATCTTGTAGAGGGAACAAGGAATAAAATCAGTAACCGCCCATCCTTCCTCCCAACACGAGGTTTGGAAATACACCCTCCCCCATGACATGAATTTGTTCAACACATAGTTTTCAACAAGTGTAGGTTGTGTAAAGAAAACACAAGTAACTTCAATATATATATTGGTAAACAAACACTCATACCCATCTTATGGGTTTCACCCTAACAAACATCAATCCCACACTAGCACCACATTTCATCTATTCCAACATGCATAGCTATACAACAACCACTTCCAACGATAAACCCAAACTCATTTTTTGTGTTGCCATTGATTTATTTAAGGGGATTCATATTAAATTAATAAATCACTACTAGGAATATAACACCCATAACCACACCAAGACACAAACAAACCAAACTACAATCCCACTACACAAAATAACAAAACTACAACAAAAAACTATAAATTCATTCCCACTAAATATCCACAATCAACAACAATCAACTATTATTCATCAAAATAATACAGACCATTCCATCTCTCACATCCCAGACATATACCCATCTTCCAAAATAAAACCCCTATGTAGTCTCAGAGTATAATGAGTCCACAACCACACCGTAGTCCCACTTCATGATGTCCCTCCACAACAACAACACAACATAAAGGTACTTCAGCTGCCTACAAGTTCATCTATTAAATAGTCAATCAATCTATAAGTCTGAGACACCAACATTCTCATGTACCACCCGACATAACAAACCCATCGAACCCAAACCATATCATAGGTCACTTAACCATAACCATCAAGTAAATGTATTCATATTGAAACTAAGAAGGTTTCATTAATTTCCAAAATAATGTTACTGGGGTGGTCATACAACAGTTTTTATCATGTGGCCATTCATTATTTATCCAATTTTATATGATTAAATAGTTTCCATTTTACATCGTTACATCAATACATCACAAAGAAATATATTACCACAACTTCATAATAAATGACCTCAAAAGACCATGATTTTAACAATGCGTATAGACACAAAAGTAAAAAAAGAATCAATGATAAAAAAATAAAATAGGTGATCAACAACAATCCACACCCTACCCATTATTTTGTTTATGTGATTTATCATTTGATAATAATCAATCCTTGTTTAATCCATGTTTTAAAAAGAGTATCAAGTCATCATCAAAAGTAACCATTAAGATAACTACCACACATAGTTCTTAATTAATTAAAAGAAAAATAAAAACCCAACCTAGATGATCAATGATCAGAGCTCCTTCTTTTTACCAGAACATGGAATTGCATGACTGGAAGGACAAGAAAACTCAATGGATGAGAATAAAGGGCTCCGACACAGAACTAGACTTATCTTAGGAGGATGTATCTTGGTGCACTGATAGAAATGAAAAAGAATAAGGAAGAGAAGGTATTGACTTAAGAAGAGGCCAGATCAAAGAATTAGGGGTACCATTTCGAAGTAAATAAATGTCATATCCTGGCATGAACACATGATTTCGGCAGTTTCACATGTTAGGATTCATTGTGATTTTATAATTTTACTTGGAAATGATGGAGATAGAAAAACAGATGGTTGTGATGTGATAAATTATTTCTAAATGGAGAAAAACATGTAAAAGTGGGAAACGTGATAACTTGCCAAACTGGAGATGGAGGTTCGACACAGTTTGGTAAAACAGCCTAAAGGTTGTTGTACCCCACACTCTTTGATTTTCGTGATCACAATCACTTTCATATGTGTTTAACCTTGTTTTTAAGTGTTGTGAATGATAGGCAAAAGATTGCCAAAGGATTGGCCCAGGAATGGTCAAGAAATGGACTGAAATTCAGTCCACCGGCCAACCGGTGTGATAGCACCGGCCAGCCGGTGGAACTGGCAGAGGGATTGCCCACTGCCAGGTTCCACCGGTCGACCGGTGGCTCTGTCACCGGTCGACCTGTGGCACCCAGCCCAAATAGTGTTTGCTACTGTCTTGCCACCGGCCAGCCGGTGGCTCCTCCACCGGTCGACCGGTAGAGCCTGGATCAAGACTCTTCTTCTCTACCAAGGCACCGGCCAGCCGGTGGAGCTGTACCGGCCAGCCGGTAGCCCAGTCAAACTAGCCGTTGGCTTTGACCAGTCAACCTTCTTTTGGCCTCCAACGGCTCCGAGGCTTTTCCCAACGGCTCCGAAGACTCCCCAAGGGTTCCTTGCCTATAAATAAAGGCTGAGGAAGCCCCGGACACTAACTAGAACACTTGTGAAGCCAACGTAAACATTTTCCATCATTTGGCGTACCTCTGGCGGACTTCCATCAAGGAACCCAACTGCTCCAATCCAATTCCACATCCAAGGAGCACCACCATAGAAGCTTGGGAGTGCACGTCTTCAACTTCATTCAACCTTTGGCGCCCAAGGCTTCTCAACAATACGGGTTTTATTGTTTTACTTTTTATTGAGCTTTAAATTTGGGTTTGTGCCTACAAACCCCAAACCCTTTTCTCATCCCCCTTTCTTTTGGGTTTCACACCACCACTAAGGTGTGAAAAGGTTTCTTCAAGCCTTTCCTTTTAAAAGGCTTGAGTTGTCGGTGAGCTAGCCTTCACCCGTTAAAAAGGCTAGTGGGTTCTTGCTAAACCATCAAAAGCAAGTGGGTTCTTGCTTAACCACTAAAAGCAAGCTGTAATAGGTCCTAGTGCTACCTCAAAGCCTAGTGGGTTTCTTGCTAAAACCATTGAAAAGCAAGCGGTAGGAATCTCTCAACGGTTGAGTTGGGAGCGGAGACGTAGGCCGGGTTTTGGCCGAACTCCGTTATCAATTTCTTGTGTGATTGCCTCTTTACTTTCCGCTGCATTTCAACTTTGATTTTTAATTTGTTAATCTTTTTTAAAGGCAATTCACCCCCCTCTTGCCATTATTCCTCCTCCCGTTTATTCCGACCCAACAATTGGTATCAGAGGACGTATTTGAATAATTCCCTAACCGGTTTCAAATTAAAGATCCTATTTTTTTGATGGCTTCTACCGCTTCTTCCTCTCAATCCCCCGAGGGCTATTCTTTGGATCGTGCTCCATTCTTTGATGGAGCCGATTATAGTTTTTGGAAAACCCGCATGACCACATTTCTTAAAAGCATTAGCTATCCTATTTTTAGAATTGTCATGCATGGTTATACTCTCTCTATTAAAGATGAATCTCAATGGACCCCCGTATACATTGCAAATTTCGAGCTTGATGGAAAAGCCATGAATGCTCTACATTGTGGGTTAGATCGTAATGTTTTTAATTGCATTTCTTCTTGCACTACTTCTTATGATCTTTGGAAATTGTTAGAACTAACCCATGAAGGTACTAGCAAGGCTCCAAAGCAAGAACCCGCTCAAGAGCAAGAACTCGACGAAAAATCCGTACCCGCTTGCCCACTCCACAAGAAAAGGGCCAAGAAAAAGGAGAAGAAGAAGGCTTCAAAGGCAACATGGAGTGATAGCTCCACCTCTTCATTCTCCTCCTTCTCCTCGAGCGACCAAGGTAAAAAATGCCTAATGGCAAAACATGAGGTATCTTCCTCCTCTTCCTCCTCTTCCTCCTCTTCCTCCTCTAGTTCTTCTAATTCATTGAATCATTTGTCTTATGAATAACTCTCACACGCTAGAGATCAATTAGAAAATGGTTTTCATGATCTTTCATCAAAATTTGTCGCTTTGAAAAAGAATTTCAAAAAACTCTCTTCCGAAAAAGAACAACTTCTCAAAGAGAAGGAAGAGTTGTCCCTTAAAATCCAAAATTTTCCAAATGTTGATTCCATGGAATCAACCATTAAAGACCTAAGGGAGACCCTAGCTAAGTTCACCCAAGGGGAACAAAATTTGAACAATCTCCTAGGTTCCCAACGAATATCTAGAACCACCAATGGACTTGGCTACACCAACCAAGCTTCCTCCTCCCATGCACCCACTGTTTTTGTAAGGGGGAGCTCCGCTTACAAATTTTGTAATTATTGCAAGAATCCCGGGCACCTCATTTATGAATGCAATTGTAAAAACGCCAGGTACGGTCAACCCAAATCTTTTTTCTTTTCGGACGAATTTTTTTAGGAGAAGACCCGCCATGAGACAAGTATGGATTGAAAAATCCCTTCTAGCGAGTCTCTCCGGGCCTAAAATTGTCTCTTTTCAAAATCCCTCTCCCCGGTGACTTTTTGTTTTTATTTAGGGGGAGTTAGGATCTTTTAAGTTTTTTTTGTAATTTCAAAATTTTCGATTCCAACTTTCAATTTCAACTCTTGGTATCAAATTTTTCATTTCAAAATATTCAATTCGAATTTTTCATTCAAATCTTTCAATTCATTTTTGATTCAAAACTCTCAATTTCAAATATTTCATTTGGTTTCAATTTTCAAATTTTCTATTCAATTTTTGATTCAAAACTTTCAATTCAAACTGTTATTCAATTTTCATTTCAAAATTTTCAACAATTGATATCATTTTCAATTGATTTAAAATCTCGTTTTTCATCGTTTCCCTCAATCAAGTCTTATGCCCCATTCTATTTTGATAATCACAAAGGGGGAGAATTTTCTTGATTGATTGGGGGAGAATCTTTTCTCTCATGCTTAGTATTTATTTTCAATTTATCATTTAAAGCATGCCTTTCATTTAAGCTTTTACATTGCTTAGATAAGTGATTGTGATCATCAAAATAGGGGGAGATTGTTGTACCCCACACTCTTTGATTTTCATGATCACAATCACTTTCATATGTGTTTAACCTTGTTTTTAAGTGTTGTGAATGATAGGCAAAAGATTGCCAAAGGATTGGCCCAAGAATGGTCAAGAAATGGACTGAAATTCAGTCCACCGGCCAACCGGTGTGATAGCACTGGCCATCCGGTGGAACAGGCAGAGGGATTGCCCACTGCCAGGTTCCACCGGTCGACCGGTGGCTCTGTCACCGGTCGACCTGTGGCACCCAGCCCAAATAGTGTTTGCTACTGTCTTGCCACCGGCCAGCCGGTGGCTCCTCCACCGGTCGACCGGTAGAGCCTGGATCAAGACTCTTCTTCTCTACCAAGGCACCGGCCAGCCGGTGGAGCTGTACCGGCCAGCCGGTAGCCCAGTCAAACTAGCCGTTGGCTTTGACCAGTCAACCTTCTTTTGGCCTCCAACGGCTCCGAGGCCTTTCCCAACGGCTCCGAAGACTCCCCAAGGGTTCCTTGCCTATAAATAAAGGCTGAGGAAGCCCTGGACACTAACTAGAACACTTGTGAAGCCAACGTACACATTTTCCATCATTTGGCGTACCTCCGGCGGAATTCCATCAAGGAACCCAACTGCTCCAATCCAATTCCACATCCAAGGAGCACCACCATAGAAGCTTGGGAGTGCACGTCTTCAACTTCATTCAACCTTTGGCGCCCAAGGCTTCTCAACAATACGGGTTTTATTGTTTTACTTTTTATTGAGCTTTAAATTTGGGTTTGTGCCTACAAACCCCAAACCCTTTTCTCATCCCCCTTTCTTTTGGGTTTCACACCACCACTAAGGTGTGAAAAGGTTTCTTCAATCCTTTCCTTTTAAAAGGCTTGAGTTGTCGGTGAGCTAGCCTTCACCCGTTAAAAAGGCTAGTGGGTTCTTGCTAAACCATCAAAAGCAAGTGGGTTCTTGCTTAACCACTAAAAGCAAGCTGTAATAGGTCCTAGTGCTACCTCAAAGCCTAGTGGGTTTCTTGCTAAAACCATTGAAAAGCAAGCGGTAGGAATCTCTCAACGGTTGAGTTGGGAGCGGAGACGTAGGCCGGGTTTTGGCCGAACTCCGTTATCAATTTCTTGTGTGATTGCCTCTTTACTTTCCGCTGCATTTCAACTTTGATTTTTAATTTGTTAATCTTTTTTAAAGGCAATTCACCCCCCTCTTTCCATCATTCCTCCTCCCGTTTATTCCGACCCAACAAAGGTTCCACTATAAATGGTGTGATTGTGACTCTACGACCATGATGGTTCCATAGTAACTCATTCCACCATTATGTTGTGACTGTAATGGTGTCAAAGTTTCCATGGAACAATTTGGGGGAACAAAATTTTTGGGTAACTCCCTAAGCATTCTACTATGTTCCCTAAAAAAATATGACCACTAGATTTTCACAAGGGAAAGGAATGTTGAAATCTGGTTCATTACATCAGATACCTCTCAATGTATTCTCAACCCTCGAAATATAAAAATAATCTAGAAGAAAAGAGTTCTGAACCACCTTCCCATAATATACATCTCAGGAGTAAATCATAATGGTTGATGACTGGAGGGGAAACATCGACATCGAGGAACACCACTCTCATTTATCTCTCTATGAATCATCTAAACATAGAATGACCACAAAATCTCTAAAAAGTCACATTGTCTAGATACATATATTAATGTGATATTTCCTCCATGTCAACATAATATCTTCTTAGGGAGGAACTGACTCACCCACATGGGTTTAATCACATACACATTCATGTGTCTTGATTAGGGATCAGTTTATCTTCTATCCATAGTTTTGAAATTTCACACAAAACTGAGAACTGAGAAACAATTTATCCTACATCAAGTGAGGTTAAAAATTACAAAATTAGAAAGGCACAAATCAAACACAAGATAAAATTTTAGAACATTCTTTAGGTACTAGGCACAAATGCTTGCCTCATGTTCCTGGGTACTCTCCTTGAGGCCACTATGCCTTTATAAGATAGGAACCACGAAAATGGTCTATCCATGAATCAACCTTTCCCTATTCTCATCGAATCTCACCAGTCATTCCATGAATGTCACACTGTCCTTGATATGAAACCCTCCCCAATATTTGATGTGGGAGACATCATGTAGGTAATGACTGAGCTAAGATACATGAATGAAGTTCTAAATCCTCTCTAATTGTGGTGTCAATGTCATATAACTCGCAACCTCACCATCTCATACCAACACCTCGAAGGGTTCGATGAACCTGGGTGAAAGCATACTCCAACTTACAAACCTCCATTTTCCACACCGAGGGGAGACCTTCAAGAACACATTGTCCCTAACCTCAAAATTCATGGGTCTCCTTCTAGGAAAGTCATAAAAAATATGTGGGTCCTGAGATTCATTTATCCTTTCACACACAAGATGAACCTTCACCATCGTGTTCTGAACAACCTCTAGGGAACGAACAATTTCATCCCCATCCTCTATCCATCATACAGGTGAACAATATGGTATTCTATACAAGGAATAAAATTGCATCATTACAATGGTAGAGTGATAGCTATTATTGTTGGATAACTCCACTAGGGGAATGTATCATACCCACAATCCTCTGAAGTCTAGAACACACACACAAAACATATCCTCTAACATCATGAATTTACTCTCTGCCTTCTCATCCATATGAGGGAGGGAAGCAGTGCTAACACAAAAGTGGGAGACAATGTCATACTATAATCCCTTACAGAATAATTATTTAATATGTCTATCCTAATAAAAAATGATGCAGCTTAGAGCCCTATATAGCCATACCAATTCATTATCAAATCTTTTTTCTAAGGCATACACTGCCCTCATCTCTATAAATTCTAATATGTGAGATGATTTCATCAATAAGTCCACTATTGCCTAAAGGTAATAATAGCCTCTCTTAGACCTGTGAAGTCCATTGAGAAAATCCATTGAGGCATCATCCCACGTTTAGTCAAGAATGTCAATGGGTTACAACTGACATCCAGGAACATGGTGTTCAACTTTCACCTAATGGTAGAAGTAGCACCTTTCCAGAAACTCGGTCACATCCCACTTCACTCTTGGTCAACGATATAGACCTCTCATGCCCTGATAAATCATGGAGACTACAAGATGTACATCCAAGGGTGAGTTAAGGACCACTACAAGTACTCTGTTATGAATTGATATCTGGAAAAAACGGCTTCCCACAGATCAATATCTGATTCTTATTATCCCTTAACCATCCCTTTAGAGCATCAACTTGGATAAAGTGATCACACATCACTTCATCCTTTAAGTCTCCCCACTAAGACTCATCCACATTCCATAACACAGAATATTACACTGTTAGTTAAAATAGATAGCTTCGATCTTCCTCTACTCTCAATCCTAGATGTAAAGTATTAGACTCCCCTACTGCCTTCAAAGTATCTGAAGACTCCCGAAGTACATCATTATGTGAACTCCTTCTGGAGTCATTGGAAACCATGTTCGATTTCCTAAGGTGTATTGGACTTGGAAGTTGAAGTCTTGAAGAAAATCCATCCACCTCTTCTACCTCAAGTTCAACTCTCACTGGTTGAAGACATACATTAATCTATAGTGACATGTGAAAACCACAAAGAGTTCAATGATGAAGTATTGCCTCCATAAAATCAGAGTAGACACCACCAGTACATGTTTAAGGTTTTGGTTGTAATAGTTATATTCATGAGGTCATAACTTCCAAGACCCATAAGAGATCACCCCTCAAAGTTACAGAAACACACACCCCAATTCCAGACCGGAAGCATCACATAACACATCGTATGTCACACAATATTCTTGAAAGAATAACACTAGTGATCTTACCAGAATCCATTTCATGTAACTAAAAGTTGTCTAGAACTCCTCACACTATTCAAATTCCTGGTCCATTATGGTCAAATCTGTCAAAGGATCTGCGTCTCGAGAGAATCCAGGTATGAAGATCTGGTAGTAACCTGTCGGGCCTTACAATCTATGAACCTCTACAACATTCTTGGATGATTCCCAAGAAATAACTACTTAATCATTCTACAGATCCCCTAATATTCCCTACTGGGTCACCACATGTCCAAGGAAGTAAAACTATCTTGTCATCAACATGAATTTGCAACTATTTTCCCTATTTAATCCTTCTAAAACATGAATTTTCAACTTCTAAAACATAGAAGGTGCCATCCTATAGAGATCCATCAAAATCCGCCAAGGACCCTATTGAAGGTTTTTCCCGATCTTATAATCATGTCAAGGGGCTATAGTCATGACCTCTTTAGGGAAGACATCCTGGTAACCACTGTCAATCCCTGAAACATCCACCATATTTGAGTCTATTGATTCGATTAACATCTTGGATAACAATGAAAGAAGTAGCTTAATATTCCATCTCTCCTCCTAAAATCTCCTCTCCAAAATGAAAGATAAAATATGGATATTCACATCATAGATCATGGACATTATCCAGATGCAGATGATTACATCATGAATGGATAATATCCATTAGATGATCAGGATGACATCATACAACTATGTTTGTAGAAAAATAACACCCCCACTAGACTGATGAGGCACCTATATAATTCTACATCCTTAGAAACATCAGTAAGGATGATCATACCTCAATCAAATCATGGAAATACTAGAAATGATGCCTTTGTGGTTTGTAACAACCCATGCACAACTCTTATTTCCCTCTTATGTCAGCCACCTCCCCACCCACAACCTAGTTGAGGTCCCTAAAGAGCGCCCTTATTTTGGCCTCCTCCAGCATTGTCTTCCCTTAGAGGAATGGGAACTCACTGCCCATGCTACTAGAAGTTCCTGGTTGGAATCTGATGCTACTGAGAAGGGGGAAAACCCTCCTACCCACAATGTGTTACACTCAAATAGATAAATAATTCCATACATTCCCTCATCTACCTCAAATAAATAATCCTACTCTTATCCCCAAAGAGAAAGGGCGGGGGCTAGGAGATTGGAAAATTAACTGCTAAGGCCTACTCCACACTAGAAAAACCTTGTAGGCCATGATGTTGTAGACCTGATACAAATGAACTTTACCATTGAAAAACTCAGCTAGATACCCTCTCGTAAAACACCTCTATGCGTGTGAATCTTATCAACTATTTTAGCCTTCTTTTGAACATTAGTTATGTCGACAATGTGAAGTGAGTGACATCATAATAAAGAGAAGATTGGAGTCACTCCTCCAAGAGTCTTTCTTGGGACTCCTCATTTAAGAAGAGATCTAGAGAAAACATAGGAGATCATTGAACATGATCAAAAACTTCTATAATAACATATTCTTTTTCTGATGAGAGAGAAGCTCCTGCCTCTTTTCAGCCATCATCGTGGATGAAAGGAATTTTACCCTGAATACTTCTCAAAGGCTATCTACAAAAACTCAGATTCGTTCTTATCCCCGAGGTAAAGTATTCATCTCTAATGTGTTGCTCCTAGCAGCTAGGTAACTTCTTGTGGAACCCAATACTTTGTTGAATCCCATTGCAGAAAAAAAAGGTACAATCAGCTCCTTAAGCTAGGTCTTTATCGCCATGACAGAAATGTTACCCTCATACTTTTCCAAAGTCTGTAGCTTGAAGGCATGAAGTCTTTTCTACCTCTGTTCGTCTTCTGCATCTTGATTGGAAATTTTCTGGTCAAACCAATCAACATGATAGTCCTAATCTACTCGTACTACTGTTGGATGATGTCTAGGTTACATAGATGAAAAGACAAATAAATAATCTATAAGAACATGTAATGTAGATAATTTATCATAAAATAATTTTATCCTTCGAAATTTTAATTATTTTAAGTCCAAAAACACCAAATATATAGAAGAAGACAATTCATTATGGTGCACGTACATTTCAAAGGGTCATTACCCGATGATTAGTCTAGCCTGACCTCATTTTTTAGTAGGTTTATATTCCTTACATCAGATCATGTGGGGCCCTACAATCCAATTTCTTAGATGGTCTTCCCCATCCTATTTCATGCACCTAGATCTCCAAACAATGTTATTCAATCATCCAAAGAAATCCCCAGTCTTCCTAACCCTAAAATCGATCAAATCACCCAACCATCAGCCTCTGATATCATTCCCTCATAACCTGCATTCTCCATGATTAGGGAAGGGAAGAAAAATACCATCCCCATACTTTTTTAATGTGAAGGAGAGATAATGATCCCAGAGTCCCACCTTCATTAGGCCCCAGATTAGTGACAATCTCCAAGGGTATAGAATCTCACATACATGGAATGCATTACCATATTTGGAAAAAATTATTAGGAGATATGATGGTAGATCCTACCAAAAACCAATGACTAAAGATAATAATAAAATGCTAAATCTATTCCAACATGAAATTCAAAAGTAAAATTGAGACAGTAATGGAGAAACTTCAAAAATAATGTTCAAAATGAAATTAATCTATGAGAGAAAGGAAACTATCTTGATTTTAAAATCTGGTAAAGTCTTGTATAATCTTTAAATATGTCCTAGAGACGTGAAAATAGTTTTATAAATATAGGGTGATCTTATAAGAATACTTAATATGGAAACTAAAGCATATCATTCAGAATTTATTGAACATACTAATTCCCCTTTTAGAAAATGGTAGAACCATAAAAAACTAACAAGGACTACAGACCAGCCCAACCACCCCAAAGAATACTCACACATGTAATGAAAGTAAATTGAATTAATTATATAATAAAATCAATATTTCGGTAACCCACACAACACTTTACCACTAGTAATGGATCATTCCCAATGATCTGAAGTCTTGACATTGACATTATTCCCACACACAGTCCCACTACTTCATCCTACCCACACTGACATGGGCCACAAAACCACCCAGAACCACTCCCATAGACACCTAGGACACAAAAAAAACCACCACACCTAATGATACCTGGGATAGAAAAACCACCATATTTCTCTAAGCCACATGGGCCTCATCCTGATGATACTTGGGAAAATAAAACTTGCCTATAAAAACCTAAGCACCTCATCCAAAAAAATACTTTTCCTGAAGGATATATGACTTTGTTAAGACTCAAACCATTGGAACCTTGTCGTATTAGCCTAAGCGAAATGATATAGAATTGGGTTCGACAAAGAAACTTTTTAACCGACCATCCATCCTCCCACTGTAATTTTGGGAATGACATCCTCCCAAATTAAATATATTGGTTTGACAAATAGTGATCATCAAAGGTGATTTGAATATAAAAAACATATTGGATATATATATATATATATATATATATAAATAAAAACACATCCCCATCTCATGGGGTTCTAACAAACACACATAGATCCCACACTAGCACATATTTTGCTGCTACTCTAAAACACACAACCATACAAAACCACTACCATGATTAAACCCATACCCATTCTAATTCAATTACCACTTATTTATTTAAGGGGATGCACATAAAAGTAATCTTTCACTACCAGGAAAATAAAAACTGTAACCAAACCAAGCTATGATGAAAAAAACTGCAGTCCTACTGCACAACAGTAGAAAACAACATCCCAAAACTAGTCTTTCAATCCCACTTAATATCCCCATTCAACTACTATCATCTAGAATAAACCAAAATAAAAATAACCATTCTTTATCTAATAACTCAACCTTGCAGCACTGCTTCACAAACAAAACCCCAATGATTTCAAATTTCATAATAAGTCCACAACCACATCGCAGTCCCACAGCTCGACATTTCAAAGCGACCAAAACACAATATAAAGGCAGTTCACCTGCCTACAAGTTCATACATTGAAAAATCAATAAATCCATTAGGCTCAGACACCAACACACCCCCTTAAACTCTCCACATTCCAGATCCATTGAAACAAGACTAGAACACAACAAATATAACAAAAACCATTAAACCAAACATATTAAAATTTAAAAAAACAAGGGTTCTTTAATATCCACTTAAATATAATCGGGGTGGTCACAGAACATGTTTGATCATGGTGAATCACTTTATTTAACCAAGAGTAAATGATTAAATAGTTTCCATGTGTCATATATATATATATTAAATCATCACAACGAAATAGATCACCAGCACTGTAAAAGAAATAACCATAAAAAACCATGATTTTCAAAAGTCGTATAGCTACAAAAAATATAAAATAAAAGCTAATAAAATATTTTATCAACGTCAAACCAGACCCTTCCAATTATTATTTTTTGGCAAGTTATCATTTTCTCATATTAAGTCCTTTTTAATTATTGTTTTATGAAGAGTATCTAGTTGTCCTCATAATTAACCATTAATATACCCACCCCACATGATACACAATTAAAGATAAGACAATGAAAACCCCTACATGGATGATCTAAGGTCCATGTTACTTCTTTCACAAAGAACTATGGATGGCATGACTTGAATGAAATGAAAACTCCAAGGGTGAGTGGGAAGGGATCCAACACTGATACACGACTCGTCTCATGAGGAAGACACCAGACACACCAAGGGAAATGAAAAGGAAGAAGGAAGAGATGATATCAGATTAGAAATTTTCAATATCATAAAATTAGGGAGACTTCATCGATGTAGTTAAATGTTGGATCATGGCATGACCATGAAGAAACACATGTTTACGCGTTAAGAATAATAGAGATATAAAAATTTATCTCTAAAATGGTGGAGATAGACCAGGTTATGACTATTAGATAATAGTTTAACAATAAATGGATAAAAACACCTAATATGGGAAAATTCGAAAACATGGAAAACTATTAAAGGAGGTGTGACAACGTTTGATGAGACACCGTAACAGTTCCTCCCACAACAGGTCGACTGTGATAGTGCCACTATAAATAGCGCCACAGTAATGGTGTGACAGTAACGATATCACCATTTTGGTGGAACCAGTTTTTGGAACCAAGTTCTTTGAAATCAAGCTAATCACTCCACATTGATCCCTATAAATACTACAACCACTAGTTTTTTCACAAATGAATGTCCCACAGAAATACGGGTCTTTACACAATAACCCATTGAAATGGTTATAATTAATCACTACATAAATAACCATTAATAAATATTAATTAATTAAAAATATATAAAATGGAAAGTATATACTCCACGTTAAAGTAAATACGTGTATAATACATAATATGTCTTGATGGAGTGGAAATTGATACGATGTCCCTTACCACAAGTCTAACTAATCATATGTGTTATTTTGTTATCCTGAATAATATGAATATGATAATTACCTAATTTCTCCATAAAATTATTCATTTTTATTATTACATTAATTTTTTAACATGTTATAGATAATTAGTTAATCAATTATGTTCAAATCAATCATTTTGACGATGTTTTGTTCATATGTCATAACTAAATTTGGAAGATTAAATATGGTTAAATAGTAATTATAACATAAAATAATTATAATAACTCTTATATAATGATAATATTTATAAAAAAATGATAATTCTCAAAAGAACTATGATATATGGTTATAAAAAATTAACTACATAACAATCACATAGACGGTATGTCATTCGTACTCATAAGTAATATTTATCTTTTTCATAGACCGCGATGGAAAGAATGAAAGTATTATTTTACCATTTCCTAATAATTATTATATCATAATTATAGTAATTTTTTTTAAAAAATTATTAAATATATCATTAATGTTATGTTGTTTTGGAAACTGAGTCACATTACTTCGCAGATGAGGTAGTCAACACCTACGCACGAACAACTTTATTATTCCTCAATTGGTGGGAATGAATGAAAGTAGATGATAACTTATGTTTTAATGTTTTTATTTTTCCATTAATAACGTATATAAACATGATAAACATTATTAAAATGATCTATGAGATTAGGTGATCTAAATCCTATTATATCAATTTATGAGGCGATATTCCTATGTACACAAAAACGACAATTTCGTTTCCCATTTAATGAAAGATGACACAGTTATAGGGTATTAAATTACCATAAAACATATCAATAGAATTATTATAGTGTTATTAGTATTTAATCAATTTAATTTAATATTTGATGATAATAGGGGATTAACTAAAACAAAAAACATTTGATAAAATCCTTCTAATTAATTTTTATAACTTCCTTTTCATTATACATTAATTCATTATGGGATGTTATTATTTAAAAAATAATTCCTCTGTAATCTTTTAAGTAATTATAATAATTAATTTTTGGTAGGTATTGGACAATATTAATAGGTTATTATGTGTAAAGAATAGAGGTGAGGATATTCCATTTTAAATGTGATTGAAGAGGGACTACGGAAAATACAAAAAATAATAATTTTAATAATTTTTTTGGAGAAAATTATATCAAAGTTAGATCAAGAATATAAGAATATTATTTGGGTAAATAAAATCATCCATTAAAATTTTAACACATCAATTTATTGGTTTTCCCAATATCTAATTATTTTTACCCACATTAACCCTTTTTGACAATTTTTTGGAATTTGATGTTCGTACTCATTATAGGTGAATATTTTTAATATAAATATTATCTTTCAACATAAATAATTCAAATTTTATACTTTTAAACATATAAAAATATATTCACAAATAAATGTGTTTTCAAAAAATTTAAATGATGTAATAAATAAATATGAATTTTGAAATAACATTAATATCATTTTTAGAACAATTAATTTATTAGAACATTAAAAATAATATGTATACAATTTAATTTGAATAAATTCTATTCAAAAATAACCAATATAATATTTTAAAATATATATTTTTCAAAAAATAATTCATTCATATTATTTTACTTTTCATATTCTTATAATCATTTATTTAATTTACTTATCACTTGAAAAATTATTGTGTCATCTTTGTATAAAAAATTTAGGAAATATTGTAATAAAATAAAATAAAAATATATTTAATTGATTTGAAATTAATTTTTCAGTCCAATGAAAACTTATAATGATTAATATATTTTCGTTTTCCATTTCACAAAATATTATAGGTATTAAAAGTAAGAACGTTTAATTTTTTACTATATCATTTACATAAATTCTATAATGGAAAAAATAATTTACAATGGCCCCAATATTCTATTTCATTGGAATAAATATTTATATGGAATAAATAATGTAAATATAATTTATAATTGAATGTGATAGGGACATTTTTATTGATTTTCATATTATATTTAATCATAACTACTTGATATGATGTTACTATTGTTATAATTATATATATTATTTATACATATAATTAGTATACATAAAACAGAATTATATACCAAATAAAGATATTGATATTTAAAAAAGAGAATAAATTTTTAATGCTTCATTTTATTATGATTAAAATATAAATCTAAATTTAAACCCACAATGATCAGAAAAAAGTGGTATTCAGGGAACTGTATTTTTATAGGATATCATAATTTTACACTATCTCTATAAATAGTAAAATCATTATATTAATTTATCAACATATAGATAAATATATTATCTATAAATTTCATTTAAAATAATTCGCATTTAGGGGTTATTAAAATTAATTAAACTACAAAATTCATAATGTAATTAAAAATAGTTTTCACAAAAAAAATAATATTATATATATAAAATATATTTATACAAAAATTAATAAAAGTAGTCATTAAAATAAAATAATTTAGATTTAATAAAATATATTGGATAATTTTTTTCATTATGATGAAATAAAATAATTAATATAAAATTATATTTCATAATTTAATAAAAATAATTTATATTTTTAGAAAAAATACCAAATTATGTCATTATTCATTGAAATGATAATATTATTACAAATATCATATAATTTTGTAGTAAGATAAATTTTAATGATAATTTAAAAATTAATATCGTTTTTATTCATGAATATTAATAAAATTGGTATAGGTTAATTATATTGTAACCAAAAAAGGTGTACTAAGAAATTTTTTTATGAAATCATATTTTTAATGGAAAAAATGACTTCACTAAAAATTGATTATTATTTATAAATAAATAATATTTATATTGATTATAAAAAAATGGAAGATATATTTTTGGTATTGTGGATATTATTTTTCAATCCTCCAATTTAAATCGCTATGTTATAATTGTAACATTTAATGTTAGGAACCGTCCCCCAGGGCTTGTACTGTGACACACCACAAGCATGCCTCTCAAAGTCCAAGTGTTGGTGATAATTTCCTAAGGCATTAACTTGAAAGTGGGAGGCATTTTCCTAGATACATATACATATGTACACTCACAATCCAAATCCACAATGTTCAAAGGTGCAGACTATGTAAATGGATACCATAGTAAAACAACAGTTAAATAACTGAGTAGAAAAACTAGGCTAGTATACAAGACCAAAAAATGAACTAGAAATAGTAAGGTGCATGGTTCCACTGATGGTCATCTGCCAAAAACTCCATCATGATCGCTAGAGTAGTGAAGATATGTGAACATTAAGAACTATGGGTTGTCTTACTAGTTCTACTAGGCCCCACCTTGTCCTAGTCCACCATGTCTGCTGTTGTAATGTCCGTTGGTCCCATGTCCTTAAGCACCTCTTTGGAAATTCCAAAGTTCTACCCCAGACACAACATGTGTTGATGAAGCCCGTGCAGGGGTGAGTAACTCAGTTATCAATAGGGGACACTGATAGCCTCAATGATCTCTCAGATATCGAAAAAGAAAAACACCAAAAAACATCCTCCATGTAAACCACAATTCATATAACACATTGTAAACCATAAATGATGAAATCAGAAACTAAAACACAATGAAAAACCCACGATTTAAATCACAGTGATTATGAATAGTTAGCTAAACTCAAGTACATCCCTATACATATACATAGTTCATCCTGATATACTCATCTCAGCCACAAAAAAACATAAGGCTTTGAAGTTAATTCAATTAACTAGATTTGCAATGAAAGATCCATTACTAACTCAAGGATTAGGAGTACACGCTCCTTGAGATTTCCATCCCTAATGGATTCCGTCTAAGAGATGTAATCCATATGGTAGAACTCAACAATTGATAATAGTACGTACGAAATAACATGCTTTGTCAGGATACTTTAGCTATAGCTTCCTCTAGTGACTGACACTTGAGGTCATGCTATCACAATCTTGCGCCTGTGGAATGACCAAGGGAAATCAAGTGAAGAGGCCCACACCTCTACACTATGTTCAATTGTGGGAGCACCACTGTATTCTTACCCATGATATCTCAGTCGCTCTAGTAAGAAGTGGTACGCACCTTAGTCTATCGAGGGAGAACTAACATCTACCTTAGTATCGATTACATCCAGAGGAGGGGCCCACTCCTTGTAACTGTGTCAAATAGTTGAAGGAGATCCTAATCACATGAAAAAATGCCCCCCGTCGCTACTTAGAGATGGGGGAGTACTGTGATATAAGTGATGAACCACACCCTACTACGTAGGGGAGTACCCTCTGGTAGTTTTTTTATATGAGTCACCCACACCAAAGTACTTCAGGACCGTACTGACCCCCTGAATAGAGGACCCACACCCTAGCATAGAAGGGGAGTAATGACTCTACTAGAACAAGGTGTAAGGATGACCTAAACCCGGAATTGGCAGGGGAGTACAACTCTATGACTACTAGACCCACTCCTTGGTAAAGGAGGGGAGTAACTAACTCTGTCACAATATCTTCCATGGTGGACCCGCACCCTATTGAGTTAGGGTGTACAAACGTTTCCATAGAATTGTGTAAGGACGACTTGCACCCTGGGTCATCAATGTAGTACCTACTTCTAACTTAGAGGACCCGTACAATACCCAATAATTGTGTACCTGACTCTATGTGAGCTATGTATGGAGGACCCGCACCCTAGTCAAATAGGGGAGTACAAACTATAGATATAGAAGTACCTCTTAGGGGGAAAATTAACATGAAACCATGATACGGTGAGTCCCATATCTACTAAACAAGAGGAGTATAGAATACTCAAGCCTTGATTCATCTAATTAGTATCCACCCTAACACTCACCACAAGAAACACCCTAGTTCTTCCCCTCAATTTATTAGTATTACATCAACTACAATGATGTTCCACAAATAAGATTCCCATAGGACCAACATGTCATAAGGTTTCCCAGGTGATAGATGGAGCTTCTATCAGATGCCCAGTCTGTATGTTATAGGCATTTTATTACTGAAGGCCCAATAAGATTTTTGTTCGATCCAACCTGTCAGTACATCATCATTCTCTAGAACTCAAGTAGAGTTTCTCAAAATTACCTCATCTTCCCAAAGATTATAGCGATTGATATGGTTCATCAAATCGATTTTTGTATTTGAAATAAGGCCCTTTAAGCAAAACTGGGTTGAAAAAAGTCTGGCTCTAGTCTAGGCCTATCAGACCAACCAGAACTGACCGAGTCTATGTCGACCCAACATGAGTATGACCCATCCTAGGTTGACTCATCCCGCTTGGCCTACGGGCCCAACCTAATTTTTCTAGCCTGCCAAGAAAACCCCGACCCGCCATTTAGGGGTCAGCCCCCTTCTCCTCGAATGTGGTATAGCCGCATCCAGCGTAAGATGTTGCAGTCAGGCCCACCAACCTTGTCCCCTATATCAACCCACATGTAGGATTGAATTCTCTATGTGGTGCCACACTAGGAACATAGTACATCATCATTGTGTCCTGTCGCGGCCGTCGGTTCTTCTACCCTGGCCCATCGCCAGGGCACGCCACCTCCTCTGACCACTAGCTTTAACGGTGTCCTTCCTATTCCCTGCTAGGAACGTGTTCAGCGCCACCCCATGTCATAGCCGTGTGCTGGCTATAGCATCGTTGGTCCATCGGTTGAACTCTGGTGTCCCGTTTTTCTCATTGTTTGAGCCTACGACATCCATGGGATGTCCTCTTTACAGCTATGGATCTAGATCTTCCTTTCCATCAATTTCAAAGTTCCAATCACAAGAAACATACATATGGAGGGTCTCAGGCCTTGTTCATGTCTTCGCGCATCCTTCACATAAGAGGATATAACACAGAGAGGTTTTGGGTAGTGTAGTGCAATCCAAAATAAATCAATCCCAGAATTAAATCCACAAAGATACCATGTTTCATAAATGAGATTCTTCTAGATCAACTCATTTTTTGGCTGATCCGCATCCATTACTTTTAATGGAATAGAGAATGTTGATGATATTTAAAAAAACCATTACCTTTTATGATGTTTCAATGTCGTAGTGTTCAACCTCAATGGATTTATGACGTTGACATTGCTTCCTTACTCTTATCTTCCAAAGGTGTCGAAGATGAAGATGTCTTGTCAACATTCGTCATTATTCATTGGGGCTGAAGTACGTTAGAGGATTTCAATTGAATCCTTCAAATTTATAATTTGTATCTCCCCAGCAAGTCGAATTATAAATAAGATCATGTCACAGTGTTCCCATTATAATGTGACGTCGTGTTTTGACACTATTTTAATTAAGAATGAAATGTTGTTCTTACATTTAATTAAAGCTTCATTATGTTGCATGTTTAATTATCCACTAATGAGCTTCATTGATTCAAATCATCTATGCCATATCATTTCCCCACATCGTCTTTTCCCACCACCCAATTAAGAGAAGATAAAAAAATTACTTCTTATATTATTTTATTATTTTTCTCAAAATTTCCAAAACATAACATTTCTTCGTGGCCCTTGATGGCCAATGTTGTGTAATTTTTAGGCAAATCCCAGCATTCTGAATTCAACAGTGTCCACATATTTTCTATAAGAGCAATGGTTCAAAAGGGAGAATATCTCGTTTTCAAATATACTAAACATACCATAAAGAAATTTCCTGGTAATTATAGGACATTACATCCTCCCCACCTTTATACTTTTCATCCTCGAAAATCCAAAACCCATCCTTATGGGAGGAAAATAGCCCTATAATGATTTTTACATAGCCTGTACTCACGTGACACAAATAAACACTATGATCAACCACTTTCATGTACTTCTATTTCTAGGTATACTTTTTTTTCAACAAGCACTTGTTTACAAAGATATAACAAGAGGGAAAATCACTATGTACTATGAATCATCAACAGACAGGGGTTTCAACAGATCAGCTCCACACTATCCTAATGTAGATCACAAAAAGGGCCATATGATCCACATCCTCAATGCAATGCATTGTGCTAAAACCCCCATAGGAATTATGCATTCTGGGATAATGCTAACACACTTGTTTAATTATGAACAAAACAGGTCTGTCCTTGAGCGAACATTGAGTCTTTTTGGTCCCACTAACTAAAACATTTAGCGTCACACCAAAAGATGAAAAATGAATAGGTCCACTCCCAATTGGGGTATCTCCACTGTATAGGGATGGCCTGGAACCATTCTGCACTGTGAAAAATATTTTGGTCTAACTCGAACACAACAGAATAACTCAACCAATACACTTTACGAGAGTCCTAACCATGATACATGATCTTCCATTTTTTTTGAAAAGGAAATCCCTTCTCCACCATATAGATATACCACATATAATTCTTAATATCATTGTTCCATCCATGAACCATATTATTCTATACCAAGAATGACATTTCATTGTATCAACACCCCGACTAAGAGAACCCTAACAAAACTCTCGCCTCCAAGAGACAGTTTACACACTTAGACTCTTTGTGTGATTAGTGGGTCTCCTCCATAAAGAGTCTCTATGCATGAGGGTCAAGTCAATGGTCCAAAAAGAACGTCAATGTCTCAAACATGACTCATAGATAAAGAAATGTCCATCATCAGTTCTATTTAGAAAGGCATCAATGGAAAAGACATATGTTGTAACTAGAACTTCTCTTGAAGCATCTTGTTAATGATCCACGACTATGTGAAACGATCCTTTACCACATCCTCTAGCTCCATGGGCATAGCAGGGACTACCCCTGCTACTCGGCCAGCACCTCTACCTCACCTGCCGGATTGCAGAACACTATTATCCAAGCACTTTACCTACCAAGGATTTTCATATTTCATCTCACTCTTAGTAGTTCGATGAAAAAGGAAATATATATATAGATTCCCCAAGATGTTAAAAGCATAAAACCTCATCTCCTACAGCTGATCATTTCCTTGGAACTGTTGTTATGCCATAGACCCACTTGTCAGTGACATAGAGTGAGTATTCCCCCAATGGAGTGATTGCATCACCACACTTCTGCATGAACCATTAGACACCTCTACTCTTTGACCTCTATCATGGTTACCATCCACCTGATCCTCCTCCCAAAAGAACCCTACCACCATGGATTGTTACATTAACCCACCACGAGCCAAGAATATGAGAGGTATCATTGATACACGGATTTCTCGGCGCAATACCTACTCGAAGGTATAAGTCTTTAGGTAAAGGTACCACACAATAGTTGTGGAGTGCCGAGAAAGATATGTGAATCTCACTGAGTACTCTTATACCATAATTCTATCCTTCCTTTGGTGTAGGAGCCCCAGCATGTGTATTGAATGCAAAGTCCCTGGAAAGAACACCTATCTGATGAGGTTCTCAATGTATTTTTCATTGAAGTTGTCCTCCTCAAGAGTCTTGATTGTCTTGTTCCTCTATCTTCTACTATTATTTTAATGAGACATTAATGACCCTAATTTATGCTCATCATCACTGCACTATCGCTCTCCTAATGCATCATCGCCCAACACACAAATATGGGAAAGAAAACAGAATAATTATTTTAAATTATTTTATTATTTTTCTCAAAATTTCTAAAAGTCAAATTTTCTTCTTGGCTTTTTCTAACCAATGTTATGTCATTTCTAGGTTTATCCCAACATTTCGAGTTCAACAATGACCTAAGATTTTCATTTTGAGAAACGATTTAGAAGATAAAAAATCATGTTCTCACATTTACTGAATGTACCCTAATAAATTTTTTTGAGAAATATAAGACATTACTTTTAAAAAATAATATTTTTATAATATATCATGGTTAATTTAAAATTATGATTTTATGTGATATAATTTTCCATGTAAATGTAATTAATTTGTAGAGAAATGTCTTTTAAATTCTTAGGTTGTTGGAATATTCCCCCATTAAAAAATTTCATAAAAAATTGAACATGATCATGATAATAAAGTGATTTAAATTAAAAAATCACTATTTTAAAAAATAATAAAAATAATTATTACATCATTCTATAAACATTTGGGATTTTGATTTATAATGGTCATGTATAATAGTTGTATACATTGTTTCCAAAATTTACTATATTAGTGGGATGTAAAATATAGACATGTAGGGGGGAAATAACACCCATGGAATAATTAGTTGTGATCGATATCGTGGCCAAGAGAATATTAACAACCAGAAAACCATAAATTTTTCAGGTATGAAAAAGACCATAAATTCAATCCGAAAAGATAGTAATAATACAATTTATTTAGATGAATATCCTCTTTATAGAGTTGAGTAAGTTTTTCACTCTATATTTTTAACATAATTATATATTCATGCATGTCAGGAAAAATATTATCCTTTAATAAGTTACAATGAAGAGCTTATATTTTTCTAAGAAAATGAGAATTTAAGATGAGTATTTTAATTAATTCATGATTAATTAAAATCAACACAGAAGGGTCCCATAATTATATATAGGGATAAAAATTAATTCATATTTACTTAATTCATTAAGTATAGTAAGGAAAATATATGGTATTTCTCAAAATGAATATAGCTGTATATAAATAAACATACATTAATATATAAAATTCGATAACAAAAAAATGGTTTATCATAGATTATTCATTATATAAAACAACATATACATACAATAACCCAAATAAAATTATCATTATGGATGGTTTTCTCATCAATGGTTATCTCTTACCCTTTGCCTATATACCTATAATGACATAAAAACATTTTACAAAAATAATAATTTAATTTAAAAGTAATATATATATTTATATATATGAATAAATAAATATCTAATGAAATATGATTAAAATATTCAAAATCATATAAATTTTATCATGTATTATGTTTCAAAAAATCAAATTAATATTTCTTTTACTAAAAATTTATTTATATTTAGTTTCATACTAACAAGGACATCTTATATTCTAGTGGATGGAAAAATACACATGTCACCCTTTGGTTGTTGGTTCAATCCCCTCAATATTTCTAGACGCGGTGGGTTTTCACTATTAATATGGGTTCTACATTATCAAAAAATATATTAATACATTTTTTTTGTTTTTTAATAAAATAGGATGCACATAATAATATACAACACTAATCATCAAATCAATTTTCAATCATATGGTTTTCTATATGATACAATACTTGTTCTGAATTTTAAATAATCCTTAATTACATCATCATCAATGACCACATAATACAAACTGTTTATCAATACCTTTTAATGTATGATAATAAAATAAAACTTATTATTCTATAAAAAAACATTTCACATGAACATATTCTAAACCAAAGGGTTTCATTCCAATAAATATATTCCAAAATATCATTAATCATGATAAATTCTAATACTAATTAAACTCACAATGTTATCATTGACATTAAACATATTATCATTATTAGACATATCATCTCAATACACATTATATTTATTCCATATCATTATGAAATATCATAGGTTTTTAAGGCTTATATTCCTTATTTTAACATGTTGGTACAAATAAATAATCATATATATCAAATCCTTATCCCTCGATAGTGTCAAACTAGTTGTGTAGTAATGTATTTCTCACCATGGACCTGAATTATGTTTAATATATACTCAACCATCTATTTTAGGATTATTACCAGAAAATAACAATCTACCCTAGAAATATCTACATTTTGTTTCCGAACATGGGTTTATTTCTAGGAATACCACATAATATTCACCTTAATAAAACATTATTAATGGATCAATAAATTTGAAACAAACATATAATTTGTAATTGGGTTTTTTCTCTAAACTATGTTTTGAAAAATTAATTCCCCAATAACACTATTAATGATTACTCAATACCAACTATAACGAGTCCAACCCCAATTTTCATGATCCAATATTTGATTTTAATAATTATTTTATGTACATGTGATGAAATTAAAAATTTCAAAATAGTTTAGTACACATGGAAATGTATACTCCTTAGTTAATCACATATTATATAATAAAAAAATTGTTAAAGGGAAAAAATTCATCCACGTACTCATTCAAATATTCATTATTAATATATTTATGGAATGGAAAAAATTAAAGGTCCACTCAGATTCTCATTAACAGTTATGTATAATATATTATATCAAAATTAAATAAGGACTAAAAAATATATAAAGTATATTACCCAAGTCACATACATTAATTGTTACCTTCAACAAGAACAATAATATAGTTTGATAATGTAGGATAATTGATGAAATATAAAAATCCACGAGATCTTGAAAATTATATATGGATATCATAAAAGATTAAATAATATCATGGGAATACATAAAAAATATCATAATGATGTTATAAAAAATTTCAAGCATCATTAACATAACTTTAAGGTGACATTCTTTAATATCTTATCAAAATGAGCAACACCATGACCAAATACACAAACATGACTGTCTTAGGGTTCCTTTTAATGCCTATAGGGGTATATAATTTCAACTTTTACAATTCAATATTTTTAAAATACATTACTCATATATTTTATAATCTATTCAGTCCATAAACAACATTTCTTATCATGAAATTCCTGTATTGAGAAATAGAAATGGTTTTATCTGGATTTTCACAAGTCAATTATATAAATTTCATAATAATAAATAGTATATATAAATTGTATTCAATTTTCATAAATAATTGCATCCATAATAGAAAGAATATAGATCATTAAAAGAAATATATTTCCAAAAATCATAATAATGTAAATGGTTTGGGATAACGCTATGAATCACGTAATTAATATGTGAAAAGAAATGTCAAACCAAAAATCAAGTAATATATATTCTGTAATAGCATCTTGGGAATTAGAAAAATAATGAAAATAAAATTGAAATATTAAAGTGATATTTCATTATTATTTTTTGAAAAATATCGTTTGACAATTTGATAAGATGATAAATGTCATAAAACTGTTATTCCTGTTCGGAATTGCATTAATGATTTACACATTAAAACAATTATCTTCTTATTTGTTTCTAGATATTCAAAATTCAACCTAAAAAAGAACATTATAAATATTCATATCAAAAATTTAAAATTTAATAGATAAGATAAAATACCTTTAGTAAATAATTCGATTAATATAGAAAATTTTTGGAAAATGCATATTTTAATTGTAGATATTGATATACCATTTACTGCATTAATGTGAAATATGATATACTCTTATTTAAAATATTTATTTTCATGAATGTATTTATATAGAGATAAAAAACATGCAAAAATTATGAAAATTTATAAAATATCTATTGGATTAGGAAATATATATGGTTTTCAAATAATATACTATAATATTACTTCAATGAATATAAATTCAATCCCAAAAATTCTATTTTAATGAAAAAAAATTTCCCTTTTCAAAAATTTAAATTATAAACCCTAGTAATAGTACGATTGAATTGAAATATTTATCCTATTAAATAAACATTTAATCATGTTAAATATATCAACAAAGAAGTATATTAAACATATTAATGTTTATTGGTACAAAATACCAAATATTTATGAATAGAGTGGAAATTGAGGAGAAATCCCTTATCTTAGTTTTGAGCCATCATGTGCATCTTTTATATTCATAAATAATGGATTCAAGTTAATTATTTAAATAATTATGAACATCATCCATTTTTAATGTTATTTTTTTATTTGTACTTTTTTTATTTTTAATTAATTAATCAATTACATTCTGGTCAGTTGATTTGATGATGTTCAGTTCATATGTCCAAATTGACTTTGATAGGTTATTTATGTTAAATAATTCAATGTTTAATATTCTACATAAAAATAATAATGAAATTAATATCGTTTTATAAGTAAAATTTATCATTATACAAATTTTTGAACAATGTTTATGAAATATGAATGTCATTTCAATCATGGTGATAGAAAGACATACGACATATACATGAATGATTATCATATACATGAATGTTTTTTATATTTTCTAGATGATTTATAAAACATAAAACATAGACATGAATGACTTTTGATATTTTCCTAGATGAGTATATGATTAACAGAATTATTTCCAAATAGTATGATGATATGAGTTTACATCATGTGGTATTTTCCATAGGAAATATTAATTTTTCTAAAATAATTAGAATAATTAGCATTAGGTAATATAATTTTGAGTTTTGTTAATTTGTATAATTTATATATAAATATTATTCTAATGTTTTCATCACTAATCATGGATCAAATAATCATTGAGTCGAATTATGTGATACCATCCTCTTTCATGATGTTCTATTTATTTTAAATCATTTTTTTCGAAAGAAATATAATCATACCAAAAAAATAGAGATATTAAAAGATCATTATATTAAAAAAACAATTAAAAGAAATTATTTTATGATATAAATTTGTTGATGGTATTAAAAAAACAAAAAGGGTAGAATTTTTATCTCATGTAGTGTTTTTAAATATTTATTTTGAATAAGGATCAAAATCATTAATGAAACAAAATTGATTTCAATATTTTGATGATGAATTTCATTGAAATAATTTTGATGTTTTTTGACTTATAACTACCACCCATATCAACCTATTCTCCTCACAAATTCTTAGAAATATTGATTATCCAAATTCTTTCTAATCCACCTCATAATAATCTCCCCCACATCATTGTTCTCTTATCCACAAAAATAAAACCAATCCCATGTGCCATAAGAGGGTTTTCAAGGAAAATAAATTCTAGAGGTAAAATCCTCGTTCAATCCCATTTAATTTCATATAAATTAATTTTCATATCCTCTAATAACATACATTGTAAAAGTAAAATTATAAAAATAGTATCACATATAAACTAAAAGATTATTATGTTAATCTAATATCCATCATAAATCCCCTACTATGAAGATATTTTTATAAGAATGAAAACATCACCCATGATGTGTTGATATTCTTCCATAGTGGATGACACAATTCATTTTTACACTATCACCTTTATGGCTGGTCATACAAACATTATTATAGTAAATTAATATTTTAATATACATATTATAATTTATATAATGTAATGTGACCAATATATTAAAATGATAGTAAATGAATTTATACATGATCGCAATGGTCACAAAAACCAAAAAAAATAAATTAAATAATTTTTATTAATATTTTATATAATGAATCAACCTCACTCAATAAAAAATGATATATAGAAAATTTAAACTTATATATGATCATTAAATTCATATAATATCATGTCTAGATAAATATTCTCATTATAATCCTCATGATTATATATATTTACTGATTATGACAACAAAGAAAAAGAAAATGCCCGGGGAGAGGGAATTGAACTCTATTACACCTCATAATGATCATAGCTAAAATTAATAAAATAACATTAAATAAATTAAATGTGTAATATGTTATATATTTAAAATTTGATGAATCTAATTATATTATCGGGGATATTAATGTTATGGAATCATTTAGCCATAATATTAGGAGATTCTCAAACCTGGATCCTTTTCATTGGGTTTTTCCACATTCATGCCAAAGTTCAGTTTGGGAATTTGATTAATGTGAATAAAATATAATTTCATTATACTATTATTATCATTATTGGTATATATATGTTTCTAATATAATATTATGAGAAATACAATGACTTTCAAAAATAACTCTACTTTACATACAATGTTTTTTCTCTTTTTGAGTCGTATCTTCTTCATTCGTGAATGATGATTATTATATCATATATGTTTTTTCATTTAATATTGTGAACCAAAATTTTTTAATGTAATTATTAAAGACATATTAAATCCATTCCTTTTTATGGGTTACTACTACACATTGTTTCTTATATGTTATTTGTGGAATGAAGGATTATATAATTGTTTTAATGTGATGGGTGAATCCATAATTATATAGCACTCCAATACATTGGGAGATATTATGTATCTCATAAGATAATGTAAAATATTTGTTAACATGATTCTATATTACTGCAAAATGAATATTTTATTGTTTTTCTTGTACGTTTAGTGTGATCATGATGCTATATTATTTATAACTTTGTGTGTTATTTGACCACTATGACATGATGTTTTATTTTTAGGAATTACCACAATATGTTACATTATCTAATGATTCCAATCATGATTATGATGATTATAAAATAGTTATTTATAATTATTATGTGGAGAAATATGGACCTTGTTTTCTTTATTAACATCCTTATTTATCCATTTTTTTTGTTTTTTATGTCTCCCCTTTATATAATGTAAATCATTGTGTGAGTATAATTACAATAGAGAATGTTATAAATAGAAAGAGAAGGAAAAATATTTTTAAATTAATGATTATAATTTATTATTAATATGATATTCTTGTTCTTACTTTTTCAATGATACATATACTTTAGATCCTAGATTGTAACTTCATAATCTTTTTATCATTAAATTTATATAATATTCACATACGATAAAGTAGGTCCACTATAGTCTGTATTAGAGCAAGATTTAGTTAATTTGTGAATTTGGATTAAGGAGTAGTAGGTAAATCCATTAGTATGAGGTAAATAATATTTATGAATCCAATAAATTAATATTAGATTAATAGTAAACATAGAGATCCCATAATAATTCTATTTAGAGTTAATTGAACAATGGAAAAAATTATCTATTCATGACTGGTTGACTTAGGTTTTGTTCAATGCGTTTTTATTATAGAAAATGGATAGAAAAAAAAAATCTATACCAACATAATATGTGAGGCATAATGCAATTATTTATCAAATGAAATTCCCAATTCCATTGGTGGTGGAGATAAAATTTTTATGGTGGTACTTATCCATCAATATCATGATATAAAAATATCCTAAATAATGTTTTCCTTCTTTATTATCATAAGAGTTATAAATAAGATATCACATATTTTATGTGGAAACAACAATTGACATTTTGAGGATTTTCAAATCCCTTAAACATGGAAAAATTAGTAAGATCAACAGATAAGATATTTGATGTGCTTCACTACTCTTATAATGATATGGATAATATACACATTTATCATTTATATGGAAGGGTAGATCAATTTTGGGAGTTTATTAAGAACACAAATCCAAAGGATGAAATGTAAGAGAAAGAATTATGTGAATTTAAGAAAATATTTATCAATCAGTATTTACCTTGAACTCATCATACAATGATGGATAAAAAATTTATATAGATGAAAACAAATAAAGGAGAACTAGTCATGACTTAAAGGAAAAAGGTCAGAAGGCATGGAATGTACCCCATGTGTTATATAATAAATGATAGAAAATTTGATTGATTCTTTACTGGTTCAAGTCCAATCATTATAGTGGATCTACAAAGAAGATACAATGGGATTTACCACAAAGTTGTTTTATGTGATATCAATATGTATATGGTGTATAGATAATGGTCCCCTAGATATGGTGAAATGAAATCAGAGATGGAGATTAATTATGGTTGATTAAATGAAAAATGATAATGAAATCTCAAAAACCAACATAAAAAATTGTAGAAATAAGCCTCTTGGTAAATTCCTCAACGAGATAGGTATATTCTATAATTATATGGGAGAATGACCCTAATCTCATAAAAGATGAAGAGACATAAAAAATCTACCAAATCTGACAATGGAATTGGGATAACAACCCCTAGTTCAATGCTTCAACTATAGTGAGAAAGGGCACTATATAAGTTAACAAAATAAACCACGAGTCCAAGAGGGTAAATGTCATGAACATTCTAAGTGGGCCCACAACGCGACTCCCCAGTACTGCCTACAATAGGATAGGGGCTGCTGACTAGCACCAAGTAGGCATATTACTAACATGGGAGGCATTGACTATGTACCTCTACACACACAAACATCTCCAAACCAAAAAAATGTTGAAATGTAAAAACCTCTAAGTAATGAAATGCATGCATACAACAAAAACCAACCAATAGATTATGATGGAAAGTATGTACTAAAAGTAAAATGGGCCAATGTACATGCCCACCAAAAACAAGAGTATGAAAACTACAAAGTCCAACTTGTAAACACAAAGAGGTACCAGAACTGCTGCTCGTAGCCATAGGAACACCTTGGACTATAGAGAACTCAAAAAGCCCAGTCCTGTCCTGGTCCACCCTGGACTCTGTCAAAAGGCAACCCGTATAAACAAGGCATGACATATGCGGGCAAAGCCCATGAAGGTGTGAGTATAACATTACTAAGTAGATGAACCCGAATGAAATGGAAAATAGAACCCTCTATCAAGAATGAATGATCCATGGATTAACATGTTCATGGTTTCTCTGCGTTCATTGATAAATCCACAAATAGTGAATATAGAATTGAAATAACAACCCCTACCTCGATCGGGTTGAAGAATGATTTCTGCTTCATGTTTGTTACTGAGGGTCGTCAGATCCAAGATGCATCATCGTTCATCGGTGAGTTATCTTCTAGAGAACCAAGTGGATCCCTCTTAATTCACATGTTTATGAGACTAACCCTACAAATATACCAAGAACATGTATTTCAATGGGTGGAAATAAGGTCACAGAAGAAAAAGGATTGTTTTAAATAATAAAATTTATTATTTTATTTTATTTCCATTCGATGTCAAAAAACTAACTTCTATGGCCGACCAGCACCGATCAAAGATAGGCCCCACCTGAGGTAAAAACGTTTCTCTAAACGAAACAGTGCCCTCATATTTTTTATCTGGGAAACCATTGAAAAAAAATTCCACATTTTCAAGAAAACCACTCACGGGCGCTGTTTAAAGGTTCAATAAATTTCAAAAAATTTATTCTAGGAACTCCGGGCCTCAAAATCGCATGTCGCCAAAAGTTATGGTCTCGAAATAATTCCATATAATATTTAAGAAAAATAATACATGGAAAATATGATACTTTACATTCATTCCACCCCGGGGCTTTATATCACTGAAAAGCCAAAACAATGACTAATAAAAAAGATGTGGGAATTGGGCACAGATTGGAGCCTCCCAATCCCACATGCTCACCGGACAATTCTCGTGCTACCACCGAACGTGCACCAAGGGAAGTGAACACCCATGAAGGATCCTCTCTTGCCAATCATTGATCTACACTAGTTACATAGAAAATGTCACTCAATCCTTGATGTCTATCTCTCCATAGTCAATGATGTGTTATTGTTCATGCACATATCTCCCCAGCTGTGACACGTGGAATAAATCATGTACTCGATGAAACTATGGTCATAGTGCTAGGCGGTACGCCACCTCGGCAAGTCTGCATAGTATGTGAAAAGGTCTGATTAACCTCATAGATAACTTGCCACCCCAACCAGATTTCCTTAAACCTCATTGAGGTGAGACCCGAAGAAAGACATGGTCTCCCTCCTCGAACTCCTGAGGTCTTTGTCGTCTATTAGAATAAGACTTCTGCTGGCTCTGTGTAGTATTCATAAACTCTAGGATGATCTGCACCTTCTCGATGGTAGCTCACACCAACTCTGGAACCATGAGTGCTGACTCTACAGGGTTGGTCCATCATAGCAGGGACCGACAGCGTCTCCCATATAAATCATTGAAAATATCCATACCAATGGTGGAGTGGTAGCTGTTGTTGTATGAAAACTCCACCAGTGGTAGGTGGTCCTCCGAACTACAAACAATGTCCACGTTACTTTCCCACAGCATAACCTCCAGAACCTAAATGGTTCTCTCTGTCTAACTATTGGTGAGGAGATGGTTGTTGTGCTCAAGCGTAGATGAGTCCCAAAAGCCTCTTGCAATTTCTTCCACAACTAGGATGGGAAATGGGCATCTCAATCCAAGACTATTGTCGAAGGAATTCCATGAATCTAAAATGTCTCCTTCACATAGAGGCATCCCATGCTCTCTACGAAACTCTTCTCCCTAATAGCAAGGAAGTGGGACGATGTTGTGAATTGGTCAATGATCACCCAGATGGAATCGTGCTCCTTGGACATCTGTGGTATTCCCATCACGAAGTCCTTTGGTATTCCGTCCCACTTCCACTATGGAACATCAATGGGTGATCTAATCCCACTAAAAACTAGTACTCATCCTTTAACTGATGGCATTTAAGGCATCCAGAAACAAACTCTGCTATTTCCTTCTTCATGCCTAACAACCCAAAGTATCGTCAGAAATATTGCTACATCGTTGCCACTCCAGGGGGTACTACCATGTGGGATGTATGAAACTTTACTAAGGACCTTCTCCTACAATACCACTGGTACAAAAATGTTTTCCCTAAAAGGAATAGTGTTTAACTGTTTTGTCGCCTCAATCAGCAGCTGTGAGCTTGACCATCTGCTAAGAGAATCTGCCACATTTTCCCCCTTCTTAGAAGTATTGATCATAAAAAAATCATAGCCTTGGAGAAACTCTAGCCAACACCGCTATCTCAGATTCATATCTTTCTATGAGAAGATGTACTTGAGGCTCTTGTGTTCAGAGTAGATGATAAACTGCTCACCCATAAGGCAGTTTTTTCCCATTTTCTACATAGATACTACCGCTACAAACATGAGATCATTGGTCGCATAGTTTTACTAATGTGTTCTAAGATGGAGTGAACGATAATCAATCACGGCTTGTCTCTACATTAATATGAAACAAATCATGGTCCCTAATTCGTCATAGAAAACATTGTACTCGACAACCTCCTCTGGGAGGCTCATGATCGGGTCCCATGTCAAGATCTGCCTCAGCTACTCCAAATCCTATTAGAACATCTTCTTCCATATTAAGAGTTTCTCCTTCCTGGTCAAGGATGTCATTGGTGCTGATATTCGGGATAAATAAAGAATGAATTGCTAGTAATATCCGGCCAACCCTAGAAATATCCGCACCTCTGTCACTCTACGAGGTGGCTCACATGCTAACAATTACACCACCTTGGCAGGGTTAACATCTACACCATCTACTGAGATGAAATTTCCAAAAAGTGCACATTATGAATTTAGAACATGCACTTCGAGAGATTCCCATAAATATGGTGCTCTCAGAGTATGTCTAGAACCATCTGCATTTGTCTTCTGTGGTCCTCCTATAAAACAAAGTATAAAAGGATGGAATCATTGAAATCCACTACGAACAGTAATATGTAGGGCTAGATGATCTGGTTCATCAGTCCCATGAACACTGTGGGGGGAGTCATTCGCACTGAAAGGCATCACCAAATACTCATTGTGACCATAACGGAATCCGAATGTCATTTTTGTTATATCATTGTCCCGTATTCATAAATGGTGATAACCTAATCGATGGTCAACCTTTGAGAACAACTATGCACCTCTATGCTGGTTGAAGAGGTCATCGATCCTCGACCGTGGATACTTGTTCTTCACCGTTACCTGATTCTAGAATTGGAAATCCACACACAACCTCAAACTCCCATCTACCATTTTTTGAAAACATGACTGGGGATACCCAAGGTGAAATGATGGTTCTTATGAAACCCTTTCTCTGTAAATCCTCCAACTTCACCCTCAAATCGCAAAGCTCTGCGGGATCCATCTGATATGCTGATGAAAAAATCAATGACGTCCCGGGGTGTAAGTCGATGTAGAAATCGATTTCCCAGCGAGGAGGAAATCCAAGAACATCATTAGGAAACATGTTCTGATACTCTTCCACTACTGTGGGTAACTGGGTGATCACAACATCTACTGCTCTAATGGTATGGCGAGCCAATTCATGAGTGATTGGCTAAACCCTCATATGCATGACACCATTATGTGCTGCCTGAGTCATTTTTTCATGGACAAAAGAAAACCTTGTCCCATCACTACGGACACACCACACTCTTCGCCTTAAATAGTCAATCTGTTCATGGAACGACGATAACAAATCCATACCAATAATTACATCATAAGGCCTCAACAATACCACCAAGAGGTTCAAACAAAAACTCTCACCTCCAAGGGTATGATCATGCAGTCTTCAAAGGTGTGTGATTATCGAGTCTCCTCCCATAGGTTTCTCCATGAGTAATGATCGAGTCAATGGCTCTATCAAAATCTAACAGTGTTGTAGAAGACACATAGCGATAAAGGAATGACTAGAACCCATGACTATAGGTATGAAAGATAAGTTAGAGAAGACATATATCGTACCTTGTTTCATCCCGGGATTCCCGTGGTCATATGCCTCGACCACATGCAGTTTTCCCCACCATGGTCCCCTAGCTCCCTGAGCCTAGTGCGGTCCTCTTGGGTGTGGTGGTGGAAATAAATCGAGGTGTGTTCCTCATACTGATTCTATCCCTGATACTCATACATATTGGTCTCCTGGAAGGTCTACCTACTTCACTCTATTACTCTACCTCAGTGGTCCATCATCTGCCTCCCCGTCACCATTTTTATAGGACATACAATCTCTAGCAAGATTTCCCTTATCATCGCAAGAATAGAATCACTTCTTCTTAGGCTGTCTGGACTCATCCTGAGTGTCCTGGAATGTCAATCCTTTATCCTACATCCTCCTATGAAGTCTACCACATCCATATCCATGTTCCTAATGTCATCTCCCTGCTACCAAGGTCTCTACACCTATCCTCTTGCTGCTAACTTGTAACACCCCGAGCTTCCACGATATGCTTCTCTTTCAATAATGCAATAGCTTGCATTGTATGCAAGTTCGAGATTCTAACACCCCGCGACCAATCAAAATATCCATTATGAAGATTAATACCCACTTTTTGAAATTATATATATTTTATATTTCAAAAAGGACTTCATTTTTGTATTCGGAATATCGAAATTAGCCTATGCTGTTTTTTGGTATTTTTCTGAGAACTTCCAATTTTTTTATGAATAGTGAAAAATACATTAAAACAAATTTTTTAATCAAAACAATTTATAGTGATAAATTATACTATATAGTGGTTTTAAAGTATAATTAGAATATATTTTTATGATTTTATCCAATGGTGGTCATTAGAATAAATTTAACATTGAAATTAGACATAAACAATTGTCAATCTTTTGATATATACTGTTTTTTAAAAACACGCTATTTGTTGTGACATTGGAAATTAATTATAAAATTAATTAATGAAACTTATATTTTTGTAATTTTATTAAAATATACATCATTTTTGAATTCAGAATATCAATTATAACTTAGGGTGAAATTTTGGCATTGTTATAAAAAACTTCAATTTTTGATGAATAGTGAAACTACTAAGTGGTAGTTAAAAAACTGTTTTTTTGTTTAAATGAAACATTACCACTTATGTGATTTGATTTTCAAAAATCCGACATACATGGTTGTAATTAATAAGTAAAATGAGGATCAATGTAATTAAAATAATTTTTTGGTGAATAGTAGCTTTATAGTTTAATTAATTGCGATTAAAGGTAATTAGTGAAATTTAAGGTAAAGATAATGATATTATAATATTAATTGACCGTTACACATGTCCTAACCCTATTGGATGAGTAATGGAAGACCATGAAAATCCATGGGTCAACTTGGGGACCCCATGGAGCCACTTTGGTAGGAAAATGACGTTAATATTTTTTATTTAATGTTAAAATAAAAATGTCACAAACATGAGTTGTTTTACTAAAATAATTTTTAAATATGGTTATACAAGTCATATTTTTTACTATAAATAATCATTATAAAGAAAAAATATTTCTTACATCATCATATTTTTTTTATAATTTTTAGACATTAAATTAATTAAATTAGTTATGAAACCATGATGATGTTGTGATTAACTCATTATTTAACGATTTATATAAAATGAATAGATAATGTAAACTCTAAGACCTACACATGTAAAAAAACCTATTGTATGGGTTGATTTCGAACTCTTATCACCTTATCCTCGATATATATAATTTTGGGACCATTAAAATCCGAAACTCCTTATATAATAAAGTGACATTTCATGACTTTCCAAGAGTGCCCCTCCTCTTCTCTTATAAAAAGTCCCCACCACTACCACCTTATTCACACCTTCCAAGCCATTTTTCTTGGCCAAACTCTGCAAAAATTCTCTCTCATAATCCCTCTCTTACTCCTAGAAGCCTAACATAGGGCATAAGTCTTTCCATGAAATCCTTTGGCTAAAATCCAAAAGAGTTTCCCAATTTTAAGGTAATGTCTTCTATTATGTTATTTTGTTTTATTTTGCTTCTCCAACCACTTAAACACTTTTTATTCCATTATTTTGTATCAAAAATAGTATCTTCAATATACTAGGATGTTTGTATGAGAATGGTATTATTTACACTTACACACACCTTTGTCTAATGGTTAAAGAACATACTGTTTCTATGGGTGGTGAATTACCGCCTCACGAAACGATGATTATTCAATATCTTTTTTAACACCTCTCATTGTCTCCATTATGATGAAAATATTTTTATATATGATATATGTTATGTTTTTGTTTTCCTTATTATTCTGTATTTTTCATTTATGGAATACCATTATGATTTCCATTATGGGTAAACGCGATAATTTCATTTTAGGAAGTGTGGACTACCGCCCCGTCAAAGTGATTTGAATCATTAATGCCATATATGGGATGTATAAAGGATGGAGTAAATGGTATTATACATTATATTATACTTTAATTATAGTAAACCTTTATATAATTATTATTTCATTCCATTAAATATGAAATAGAAATGAAAGTAGCGTTCATGCGTACGTACGGCTTACCGTCTCCATGAACAGTGCATTTCATTTCTTACCTCTAAATGTTATGTAATATTATAAATGCATGGATATACTTGATATATATGATATATATGATATCTACATCATGAAAATAATTCTGGAGATAATGTATATTCTACCACATAAACAACTTGTAATTATAAGAAGTTTATTGTTGACTCAAGTACCAAAGATCGACAAAACCACCGCTATTAACTTCAATGACAACATAATTTTCGTAACATTGTAATAAGTAATATAAAAGGGATAATGAACTTGAAAAAGGTTCCTAAGAAAGTAGATATTAACTCTAATTTATTATTCATGAGGTTAAAGAATGGTCGAGTCAAGTCGGACACGAGGTAAGGGAACTTCGTTACCCAATTTCCATTCATCGGGATAATCTCCTACTTTCAAATTATGTCATGATATTATTATGTCCTATATTGTATTTTCACATTATTTATGTATACTAATGGTGAATACACATAATAGATCTACTTTATTTAAAAAAATGATCTTTGTATGGGACTTTGTCTCAATCTCCATTCATTGAGGCATATTTTGTTTATACACAACCTTCTTTTATACGGTGTATAAACCCCTTTGAATTTTACGGTTATCCAAAAGGAATAATTTTTATATGAAGAGTTTTACTAAATGAAAAAAGGGAATTTTTTTCCGTACGTATGTGGTGACATCGACTTTTCCGCCACCGTGACAATTATTTGAGTTTCGGCTTCCTCTACATGCCATTACATTTTTTAAGTGAAAAATAAATACAAAGTTTTAATATTCTTTTATTTTGGTATTGAAAATGGTTTTAAAAGTGTTTTAATTATACCAATGTGTTGTATTGATATCTTGTGATTGAGATGTGGAAATGTTATGTTTTCTTTATGCATTTTTTATGTGACACGAATATGTTATGGTTTATGATATGCTTAAACATGTTTATATGAGGAATGCATTGGACTTAATAAGTGATGGTGGATCCCGCTATAGCTCCTAGATGCATCAGCATGTCTCATGAGACAAACTAGTGTCTTGGCACGAGGCCTTGACAAAATCGTATTTGTAGTCTTGGCACGAGGCCTTGGCTACGTGGTAATGATAGTCTGGCATTAGGCATTCCATCATTATGAAAGTGGATACTAATATTGCATGTGATTATTCGACGAGTAGAATATCCATGTGAATAAGTAAATAGAATTATAACATTTTACATTTTCCATATTATGTTGAAGTTAATGTTTAAAATTATCTTGTTTAGTTACACATTGCCTTAAATGTTTTTGTTTATTTATGAAAGCTTCCGCTATATTGTTATCCTTACTGAGCATCTGAGCTCATGCCTTTCAATGTTTTAATTTTTCCAGGATGTGATGAAGTATTTTTGGAATGACCTGCAGGGATAGTCTAAAGGGGATTTGAGTATGGAAAATGGATACTATGTTATTTTATCATTTCACTTTATGATGTAATGTAACATTTATGAATATATCTAGTGTTTCCAAGGCTACTAAACTAATCGGCCTTTCAAGACTTGATCTTTTTGTGATCATTCCAATGTTACGAAGTAATGCACCGACTCTGGGTAGCTGGGGTCGAGGCGTTACAGTTAGTATCAGAGGTAGTTTAGTACTTTCCTTGGAAGATAGATTTAGATAAACTCTGATTAGAGCACATAGCCCCAAGATAGATTTTGATGATTATTATAGAAGAACTTCTTAGAATTTTGGTATTATAGATATTTTGTGAGTTTTTGGAGCAATACATCCCTGTCTGGATACGAGCAGGTAGAGGCAGCTCTGGCATAGATGTACCTAGAGGTAAAACACGAAAACACTGCTTTGAGATAGACTCGAATTAGAACTGGTGCACAACAACGGGAATTGCTACACTCTTGGTTACGACACTCCCAGGGGATACACTTAGGATAATTATAATTTTCTTTACAAACCACTATGAAGGGCTTGTAAGTATATAATTCCTCAAAGAAAACTTTTGTATGATTATGGATTATATCCATAAATAGTAAAATTTATGTTAAGTGTTTTACAAGTATGTAATTATGTATTTTAAACTAATCTAGTTTATGCCATTGTTTAGAAATGGCACCTAGTGGGAGGGATGGAAACTGTATCAATGCACGCACTCCGTGTAGGGATTGCCCTCCTGCTCAAGATAATTATTGTGGAGCTGGAGATACAATTGGTGTCGATCAACTTATTACCATACTGGGACAACTCACTCAGGTTATGAATAATAACCTTACTCGTATGGAGCACCCTAATCCGCAACATGGAGGATCAATGTTAGACCGCTTCATGAGGCAGCAACCACCGACATTTAATGGGGGTACAAATCCATTAGTAGCTGAGCAATGGATAAACTCCTTAGAGAAAATATTCCATGCCTTGGGGATTAGTGAATGGGAAAAGGTTATCATGGCAGTTTACCACCTCACTGGAGATGAAGATCAATGGTGTTCATTGATTCAAAACACAAAGGAAGATGATGAAGTATAGAATATGGAATAGAGTGAGTTCAAAAAGATTTTCTTAGAAAAATACGTTCCTCGTGACCATCGGGCAGATATGGATAGGAAAATTATGAGTCTGAGGAAAAATGAGGATTAGAATGTCACAAAGTATGAGTCTGACTTTACATGATTAGTGAGGCATGCTACAGATTATATACGTAACCCAAGAAGTACGATCGATCATTTATTTTATGGGTTAAAACCGTTTATCCGTCAAGAATTCGTATCACAATATTTCTCAACGTATGAAGATATAGTCATGTGTTCTATCAAGACATAAAATAAATTATCTAAATCTTATGACAATAAAGTAAATCAAGAGAAGAAGAGAACTGTGGAACAAGAGACAGATAAAGGGATAAAGGCAAAGAAGCATTTTCTATTATGTGATAATTATGGGAAGAATCACCCTGGTACATGCCTAAAAGTAATGGGAGTGTGTTATAAATGTGGAGAAAAAGGTCACCAGGCTCGTGATTGCACGGGAAAGAAAGAGGCTATCAGTGTTGAATGCTCCAATTGTAGGGAAATGGGGAATTATGCAAATGAATGTCCCATGTATCAGGGAAACGTACCTTAGAAAAGGCCAAGGGATCAAGGAAATGCATATATTCTTACTACAGATGAAGTTGAATAATTATGGTATTTGTGTTTTTGGACTCAATGATTATATTCTTGTTATAAGAATAATGTGATATATATAAGGATTGTACTTCAATACTTGTTATTTTCATTAAGGTTTTGATATGATGAAGGTAATCATATTTTTAGTATGTGACAATAATAGAAACATTACTTTGTTTGGGAAATCTAATGTTACAATTGATTTTGGAATTTAAGTACCTTTTAGAGAATGTCTGGACAAAGGTATTTTGGATATCTATAAAGGTTGGAATGGATTAAGTTTAACTTTGGATACTATTGTTTATGGTTAAAACATTTATGAAGATTATTTTTGGAATATTATAACACTATAATTTTAGAAAAAGGACAACCTGCAGGTTGGGGGATCACCTGTCGCGTCAGACAAAGATGTAGGAATCGAACACACAACCATAGTGTGGCAGGCCTTTATTACCTACCACTATCTTACAGGAAGTACCTAGTTATTACAAAATAGTTTTCCTAATCTAAATGGTATGTGTCAATATTTTGAACCTTGTACGATTAGGATAAATATAATATTTTTGAGTTCTATTATCTTTTTGAGTAAAAGATGAGTTTGTGGTAGAAATTAGTTGAAATTTGAAACTCTACTTCTCACGAATAAATATATATATACCTATCTCTTATTCTATGAATAAATTAATTATTAAACTTTATTGAAGGGATATTAAAACAAAAAAAGTGTTATCCTAATACCTTATGTCTTGTTGAACTGATAATATTTTAAATCAACATAGATCGAAGGCTTTGATGCCCTCAATTTTACACCTATTTTTTGATTGATGACCTCAATCAGTCTCTACAAATATTTACATTTTTCCTCCAATTATATGTCTCTAATTTCCACCAACATTCTCCTTATCGAGATTATAATTTGGTGGTGACTTTTTCATTTCCCTTTCCCTCTTATTAAGGCTAAATTTTATTAACCTTATTTCCGATGTCAGTTTTCCACAATGGTATTTTCTATTTTCAACCTTTTATTTTCAATGGAAAAATTTAAAATTGCGAGAATACAATTTAGTGGAGTGGAGAATGTAACACCCCGATCTTCCACGATACGCTTCTCTTTCAATAATGCAATAGCTCACATTGTACGCAAGTTCGAGATTCTAACACCCCGCGACCAATCAAAATAGCCATTATGAATAGTAATACCCACCTTTTTAAATTATATATATTTTATAATTTATAATGGACTTTATTTTTGGATTCTGAATATCGAAGTTAGCATATGCAGAATTTTTGGTATTTTTTTGAGAACTTCCAATTTTTTTATGAATAGTGAAAAATACATAAAAACAACTTTTTTAATAAAAATTAATAATAGTGATAAATTATACTATTTAGGGGTTTTAAAGTGTAATTAGAATATGGTTTTACCATTTTATCCAATGGTGGTCATTATAATAAATTTAACATTGAAATTGGACATAAACAATTGTTAATCTATTGATATATACTGTTTTTTAAAAACATGCTATTTGTTGTGACACCAGGAATTAATTATAAAAGTAATTAATGCAACTTATATGTTTGGAATTTTATAAAATTAACATCATATTTTAATTCGGAATATCAATTATAACATTGGGTAAAATTTTGTCATTGTTCTGAAAAATATCATTTTTTGATGAATAGTGAAACCACTCTCTAGTAGTTAAAAAACTGATTTTTTGTTTAAATGAATCATTACCACTTCTGTGATTTGATTTCCAAAAAATCCTACATACATGGTTTTCATTAGTAATTAAAATGTGATTCAGTGGGATTAAAATAATTTTTTGGTGAATAGTAACTTTTAAGTTTAATTAATCGCGATTAAAGGTAATTGGTGAAATTTAATGTAAAGATAATGTTATAATAATATGAAATTACCTTTACACATGTCCTACCACTATTGGATGAGTCACGGACGACCAATACAATCCATGTGTCAAATTGGAGACCCCAAGGAGCCACTTTGGTAGGAAAATGACATTAAAAACTTTTTATTTAATGTTAAAATAAAAATGTCACAAACATGAGTTGTTTTACTAAAACATTTTTTAAATGGTGTTATACAAGTCATATTTTTTACTATAAATATTCATTATAAATCTAAAATATTTCCTACATCAGGATATTTTTTTTATAATTTTTATACATTAAATAAATTAAATTATTTATGACACCATGATGATGCAGTGATTACCTCATTATTTAACGATTTAAATAAAATGAAAAGATAATGTAAAATCTAAGACCTACACATGTCAAAAACCTATTGGATGGGTGGATTTCGAACTATTATCACCTTATCCTTGAAATATATAATTTTGGGACCTTTAAAATCTGAAACGCATTATATAATAATGTGACATTTCATGACTTTCCAAGAGTGCCCCTCCTCTTCTCTTATAAAAGGCCCCCACCACTACCACCTTATTGACACCTTCCAAGCCATTTGGCTCTGCCAAACTCTGCCAAAATTCTTTCTCATAATCCCTCTCTTACTCTTTGAAGACTCACTTTGGGCAGAAGTCTTCCCAAGAAAGCCTTTGTCTCAAATCAAAAAGAGTTACCCGATTTTAAGGTAATGTCTTCTCTTATGTTATTTTGTTTTATTTTGATTTTCCAACCCATTAAACTATATTTATTACTTTATATTGTAACAACACAATTATATTCAATATACTAGGATATTTTTATGAGAAGGATTTTATTTACACTTACACACACCTTCGTCTAATGGTTAAAGAACATACTGTTTCTGTGGGTGGCGAATTACCGTCTCACGAAACGATGATTGTTCAATCTTTTTTTAACACCTCTCATGGTAGCCATTATGATAAAACTATTTTTATATAAGATATATATTATATTTTTTCACTTATTAGACTATATTTTTCATTTATGGCATACCATTATGATTTCAATTATGGGTAAATTCTATAATTTCATTTTAGGAAGTGCAGACTACCTCCCCCGCAAAGTGATTTGAATCGTTAATTCCATATGTGTGATGTATAAAGGATGGATTAAATGGTATTATATATTATATTATACTGTAATTATAGTATAACTTTATATAATTATGATTTCATTCCATTAAATATGAAATATAAATGAAAGTAGTGTTCATGCGTACGTACGTCTTACCGTCTCCATGAACGGTGCATTTCATTTCTTACCTCTAAATGTTATGTAATATTATAAATGCATGGATATACTGTATATATAGGATATATATGATATCTACATCATGAATATAATTATGGAGATAATAGATATTCTACCACATAGACAACATGTAATTATAATAAGTTTATTGTTTACTCAAGTACCAAAGATCGACAAAACGACCGTTATTAACTTAAATCACTACATAATTTTCATAACATTGTAATAAGTAATATAAAAGGGATAATGAACTTGGAAAAGGTTCTTAAGAAAGTCGATATTAACTGTAGTTTATTATTCAAGAGGTTAAAGAACAGTCGAATCAAGTCGGACACAAGGTAAGGGAACTTCTTAACCCAATTTCCATTCTTCGGGTTAATCGCCTACTTTCAAATTATGTCATGATATTATTATGTCCTATCTTGTATTTGTACTTTATTTAGGTATAATTATAGTGAATACACATAATAGATCTACTTTATTTAAAAAAATGATATTTTTATGGGACATCATCTCAATCTACTTTCATTGCGGCATATTTTGTTTATACACAACCTTCTTTTATATGGTGTACAAACCCCTTCGACTTTTTTGTTTATCCAAAAGGAATCTTTTTTATATGAAGTGTTTTAATAAACGACAAAATGGAATGTTTTTGTCATACGTATGCGGCGACAATGAATTCTCCACCGCCGTGACCATTATTTGAGTTTCGGCTTCCTCTACAAGACATAACTATTTTTTAAATGAAAATTAAATACAATGTTTTAACATTATTTTATTGTTGTATTGAAAATGGTTTTGAAAGTGTTTTTATTATATCAATGTGTTGTATTGATATCTTATGATTGAGATGTGTAAATGTTATGTTTTCTTTATTCATGTTTTATGTGACACGATTATGTTATGGTTTATGATATGTTTAAACCTGTTCATATGAGGAATTCATTGGACTTAATAAGTGACGGGTGGAGCCCGCTATAGCTCCTCGATGCATCGGCTGGTCTGATGAGACAAACTAGTGTCTTGGCACAAGACCTTGAAAAAATCTTATTTGTAGTCTTGGCATGAGGCCTTGGCTACATGGTTATGATAGTTTGGCAGTATGCATTCCATCATTATGAAAGTGGTTATTGATATTACATGAGATTATTCAACCAGTAGAATATCCAGGTGAATAAGTAAATGGCATTATTCCATTTTACTTTTTCCATATTATGTTGAAGTTCATGTTTAAAAGGCATTTGTTTAGTTATACATTTCCTTAAATGTTTCTATTTATTTATGAAAGTTTCTGCTATATTTGTATCCCTAATGAGCATCTGAGCTCAGCCCTTTCAATGTTTTAATTTTTCCATGATGTGAAGATGTATTTTAGGAATGACCTGTAGGGATATTCTGAAGAGGATTTGAGTGTGGAAAATGGAGATTATGTTATTGTAGCTTTTAAATTTATGATGTAATGTAAAATTTATGAATATATCTAGTGTTTCCAAGGCTACTAACTAATAGGACTTTCGAGAGTTGATCTTTTGTTATCATTCCAATGTTACGAAGTAATGCACTGACTCTGGGTAGCTGGGGTCGAGGCGTTACATTACTACCGTCGGCTGTCTCTACTTTTCTAAGAATCTCTCAATCACCAAGGCTCTCTTGAGCACTCCATCATACGTCAAAACGAAATGAGGTATGAAATTATCTCATATGTCCCATTGTAGGCCTTGCTCGAAGGTCCGAGCTCAAAAGTACAGATCCCTGACCATATCCATCGTGTACCTGGTGAGGTTGTGGAAACTCGAATAATATTTATCTATCATCTAATAGCCCTACTGGAGTTAAAGTAGATCTTGTATGTCTACTAATTTTATCATAACCCGAGATAACACCTCCCTAGAGAGTTGATCACACTCTGTCTATGAAGGAGTCTCCTCGTCGTCAGTCTATGTGGTCAGACTCCACTATCATCCTGCTGAACCATGAAGAAGGATCTCTCTAGGTATCACCATATGGTCTACTGGTGTCCTCAAGAAATGGAAGACTCTGGTCACCACTTCAAACAAATCCTCAAGAAACTGAGGGTAGGACTCACCTCAGATCTTAGGGGTTCTCTTCCACTAGAACTCATGGAGCACTCTAAACCTGCACTCCTTATCTGTCAGTACTGCGGGTAACACGAGCCACTCCACTAGCGGTGGTTTAGGTGGTGCACCACCTGGTCTAATCTATTGGGGAACTTCTCCCAGCATGGGAGCCTCATCTCTGAGGTTTTCACCCCCACAATCTTTCTACTGATTCCCACCGGTTATGCATCGCATAGGCTTCATGCAATGAAACAATATGTACAATGGTCAAAAAGTATATCTGGATATCTGAGACAAATGAGATGGAAAACAAAACCGATTCCTATATGATGCATGTACCATTATTTTTATTTCCATACAACTAGTGTTTTCATGTACCGTGTTAAAAAACAGGTTATCAGAGTCCTTGTGTGTGGATATGTCTGCCGCTTGCACCAACACTGGAGTATCCTGCCTAAAAGCCGAGCTCGAAACACTGAACGTTGTTTCCCCAATCTAATCTCACAGACTCTTTATCCTTATATAGAAATTAGAACCACTGATACCACTCTATCATGAACCATCAAAGTGGTTCCCATTTTTTTACTCCCCGGGCCCTCTTCTTATAGGCCAAGGGCTGGTGAATAACACTGAATATGCATATTACAAACTTGGGGGCATTACCAATGTACCTTTACACCCACACATATCAAAGCCCAGAAATGATGAAATGTAAAAACCGCTATAGAAAAACATTCATACATACAACATAAACCAACCAATAGATTATGATGGAAATTATTAACTAAATGTAAACTAGGCTGATATACAAGCCCCTCAAAAACAAGTGTTTGAAATCTACAAAGTCCAACCTACAAACACGAAGTGGTACTAGGAATACTGCTCATAGCAATAGAAACACCTTGGCCTGTAGGGAACTCAAAAATCCTGGTCCAGTCCTAGTCCACCCTGGACTCTATCAAAAGGCTTCTCATCTACATAAGACACAACACATGCGGGGAAAGCCCGTTCATGGGCGAGTATAACAATTTTCAGTAGAGGACCCATAATGAAATGGAAAATAGCACCCTTATAGAAAACCGATTGATCTGTGGATCAACAGGTTTATGGTTGATCCGTGTATGTCATTAAATCCAAAATCATGGAAATTAGAATCAAAATAACAAACCCTACCTCAATTCTATTGAAGAAATATTATCAGGTCGTGTTCGTCAGTGTGGCTCATTAAAACTGAGATGTGTCATCATTCATCGTCGAGTTCTCCTAAATAGATCCAAGTGGATCCATATCAATTCATAGGATTATGAGCCTAAACCTAAGAACATACCATTCATTAGTTTTTAAAAGGGATGAAATTAGGTCGTTGAAGAAAAATGAAACATTTAAATAAAATTATATATTATTTTATTTTTTTCATTCGACATTTAAAAACTAACTTTTGCGGGTGACCCACACCGATCAACGTTAGGCCCGCCTAAGGTAAAAAAGTTTCTCTGAATGTAATGGTACCCTAATATTTCTGATTTGGGCACCCGTTTAATCAATATTAAACATTTTCAAGAAAACCTCTTGTGTGTGCTATTTAAATATATAACTTATTTCAAACATTTAATACAGGCACTCCGGGCCTCAGAATCACACGTCGTCGAAAGGTCTGGTCTCAAATTTATTCTATATAATATATATAAAAACTCATACATGGAAAATCAGATACATTACAGTACCCATTGTCAAACAACACCAATTTTATAGGAGAAAACATAAATATTATTCCATCACTACTATTAATGTGGAGAATGAAAACAAATTCATATGTTTTAAAATTATTATTCACTAATTAATGGAGAAATTAATATTTGATTATGGTATAACACATTCCATTATATCATGAATTTCTTCTATAACTATTGAATCAAATACATGAAACCATTAAGTATAGATATCCATAAAAACACATAGTGGTGTGCTCATTACATCACATGTGATGGACTCTACCACTATTGTTATATGTGGAAAGATTATACTTGTGTATCACATGATACTTAAAATGGTGTAATTTGACACTATATTGGTAATATATTTTATGTAGTTATATAATGCACACATGAACTATTTGTAAATTGAAATGACATTTCAAATTATGAACCATCTAACGCTCCTCTAAAAATGAAAGGATATCCAAGACTCTCTCTTTGAAAATACAGCAATAGTATGGGTGATGATGCCCAATAAATAAGAATACCTAAATCAATTGGTTCGGTTAAAGGAAGGTATCAACAAATGGGAAATTCCCAATATGTGTGAACAAATTAATGTTTTTACCAATGTGTAACTCGAACATACACTAGGTCTATAGATAGAGTTATCAATAGAACTCACACATGTCGATAATCATATCTTCAAATTCCCCTACAAGATATCCTCAATAATACTAGAGGAGTTAAAGAAGTATCTATTAGAAGATATGGTAATAGGGTTTATAATTGATTATGAATCATATTTGGGTTCTCCTATGATCATTGTTGTTAAAAATTATAGATCTATGTAGATGTATATCGTTTATCGAGTGATCAATAAGATCCCCTGAATGAATTAGAATCATATTACAAGGATTGGCGACAATTTTTATAATCTATGTGTATATAAATGCGTCTTAAAGGTGAATATTCAATCTTTCTATCAATAATTGATGGTGATGAGGGATGATATTTATAATTTTTCTTTCTATACAATTTATAGGAATAATATAATTTTAGTGATTCCATTTATACTTATTAACGAACCTATAAACTTAATAGAATTGATGAATAGAGTCTTTAGACACTACCTTAAAAAATCAGAATTGTTTATCATTGATATTATCAATAACTATTAGATAAAATTGTTGTAGAATGGTTATATAAGGATTGTTTTTGGAGACAATAAGGGGAGAAAAATTGTATTCCATGTTCTAAATAGGTAACATTTGGATACAAAATTTCACATTCATGGGAAATTTGATCAGACGTTTGGGACATTCTATGGAAACGTAAAAATAATTTAATTTAGGATTGGCCTAGATCCAATACTTCCACATTAAAACAATGTTTTACTGTATTAACAGTGTACTACAATGGTTTTGTGTGAAATTTCTAATGATTTTTTTACCAGCTAACATTTTTAACAATGAAAGGGGTAAAGAATGACTGGATAAAAAAATGTGATGAATCATTCAAGTAGCTTAATAAGAGTTTGATCACTACACATTTTCTCACATTACCAAGAACTGATTACCTATTTTTGATATAAAAACACTTTTTAATGAATGGATTGGGTTGTGAAGACATGTATAATTATAATGTGATAGCCTATGACTTAATAAAGTTAAATATCAACGTGAACAACTTAAAACAATTGTTTATTATCTTATGTTTATGATTTTTCATTGAATATATGGAGGCACTCCCACTATAATGAAAATTTTGACATATATATTTATCACAAAAATCTATTGTATATATTCATATAGGTTGATGTGAGCATGAGTCAAAGGACATGGTTTGGTAAAATCAATTACAACAATATATCTATTCACTATCATCCTATTTAGGGAAAACAAGATGTTTAATGCCCATAAATAAAATAACAATCTACACTATACATGATTTGATTTTAAAATGGAACGATATTCAAGGGAAATGAAATAGATAGATCTAGAAATCATAACATCATGAAATACATCATTCTAATCTAGAATGCTCTTTCGACACTTTATCCAAGAGAATATCAATGAGGTATAATGATAGAATCTTGAGCATTAAAAGAAGGTGAAATAAGTAATGGGATGGAAGATAATATAGTTTTATATTGTTGATGATGGTTTCATTTGGTTTGAATAAATATGTGTGTTCCTTCATAAATAGATATAAAGAAGGAGATATTGGATAATCAATATAGTCCACATTTCCCATTTATATTGGGTGTACCAGGATGTATCATTGTATTTTAGAACTTTTCAAGAGTGACAACATGAATAATAATGCTATAAAGAATATCTCGTAGTGTTCATCATGTCACCATGTTAAACAAGAGATAAAAAACTACAAAAGGATGAAGGAACAATTTCTTATACCCACATGGGAATGGGAGAATGTCACCATGGACATCATAACATTCCTCTTGAATAAATATAATTGGAACAATGAAATTTGGGTAGTGGTGGATCAACATATCTAGACATCCCACATTATCAATATTCTGAAAGATATACCATTGGAAAAAAATTCTATGTTAAATGTGATTAATGTTGTAAGGATAGAAGGGGTAAAACAATTTGTGGTATCTGACTAGGATGAATGGTTCACATATAAATTCGATTGTATTTTTAAATAATATTTGTGTAATTAATATTATTTTATCCTAATTTATCATGCCCAAACTGATGACCAATATAAAAGGACCATCTAAAAAATGGAGGAAATATTAATGTTCTTCTAAATAGAATATAAATGTAGATGGGATAAACATATCCAATTGGACACATTCATATATGACAATAGCTTCTTCTCGAGTTTTAAGAGGGATCCAAATGAAGAATTGTATGGAAATCGATGTAGAACTCCAAGCTATTGTGATAAATATTGTAAATAATGTATACATGGACATGTCCTTCTGTATTATATGACATAGAAGGAATTTTCCATCTAAAAAAATTATCAATGATTTATATATTATGAATAAGATAAATATGGACAACAATTTAAGAGCCTAGATGTTGAATATTTTGGTTAATGACTTCAATCAAATATCATCATGGAAGAGAGTCATGTTTTTTGAAAAGAATGAAAAGCATAGACTAAGGAACATTTTCCATGTAGAGAAACTTGATCAAATAAGGGAAGTGGCCTATAAAATTGAAATTACACCAAGTACGGATAATATTCATGACGAATTCCATGTATCTCTCATATAAAATTACATTCACTACCTCTCACATGTACTGAATCTTGAGGTGTTACAATAGGAGAAAAACCACTCATATGAAGAGAATGAAGTAAGGATCGTGGACCGTAAAGACAAAGTCCTACACAATAAGTAAACTATTCTTGTCAAAATGATTTATAGGAATTTTAAGTATTAATAAGTGATGTGGGATCCAAAATAAAACATCAAAGTCATTTACCCTCACAAGTTTTAACCCAAGTAGGTAAAATAAAATTTTGAATTATATATTTCAAAAGGTGGGATGAATGTAATGACCCACATATTTACCAATGATAATTTTCAATTATTATAATTAAATTATATAGTATAATGAATGTAAATTTAATTTAAATACCAATAAAAAATCAATCACATATATAAATATTAAGATAAATAATATTTATGGATATTGAAGAACTTATGTCGATGTAATAGTTACCAGACAATTTGAATAGTTACATCACCGTGATGAATTGTAATACTACTAATATAATTGTAACCTCACCTATTAAATAAAAAAATAATCCATATTATAAATTTAGATATGATATAATTATATTATATTGTCATTTAAAAATATTTAAATAATTATAATTTAATTATTATAATTTTTTGAAATGTAATAATTTATTTTCAATTTTATAATAAATATAATAAAATAACATAAAATTTAATTTCATAAAATATCATCCTAATTATTTATTATATTATATTTTTTTATAATTTAATAATAACTATATTATTTTCTGAAAATGTCATTAATCAGTTTAATATTAAAATAAATATTTTTATGAAATTTTGATTTTAAATGAATATTGAAATTCTCATATATAGAAAATTATTATCATAAATTTGTTTACATTTTTAAAATATAAAAATTGAGTAATGGTTCTAGTGAATTTTTGGTATTTTTTTAGAATAGTTGAATTTTAGGTGAATATTGAAATACGATAATTTACATTATTTAAAAAATACAGGATTTTGTGATTCATTGTTGATGTATGGATGAAATAATAAAATAATATCTAAATATTAATAAGTATTAAATATATTTATTCACACGAATCAACGATACATAAATTCTAGGACTAAAATAATAAAATAAAAAATATTATAAAAAAAATGTCCCTCTCATCTACTATAAATACAACCTTCACACAACATTCTCTTTACACCATAAAAGTAATATAGTAATCTATATTATTCCCAAAAACTATTACCAATACACTCTCCAACACTTGGGGGCTTCTACTCTCAAAAAAAGTCCAATCCATGTTCCTTAAAGGTTCTCAATAAGAAGAAATTCAGTAGGTAAAATACTCTTTAGTAATTTTTTAATTTCATATCAATTTATTATCTTATTATCTCAACGTGTTCCATATTGATGTGGTAGTAAAAATATATTATAATATATATATATATATATACCTAATATTATTTTATAATGTAATATCAATCATTAAACCCCTTATACTCTCTCATTTATTCTAAAAATGAAATCATTTTCAATGTTATGTCAAGTTATCTCCACCATGGAAGATGCATTTTCATTTTATATAAGTATAATGAAGGATGAAAATAAACCCATTTTTATGGGTAAATAAGATTTAATTATAAATATTATATGATATTTAATGTTCAATAACCAATATATAAACATGATAAAAAATTAAATGCACAATTTTGTGATTGTCCTAAAAACCACCTAAATAATTTATACAATTTTATCTAACATTTTATCTAATCAATAAACACATACCATATATCCAAATGATATAAAAGAATATTTAATCATATATATGATTATTATTAATAAATAATTTCTATTATTTAGAACCATTTACTTGAAGATCTTTACTTGAATTCAAGAGAACTAATAATGAAAACAATGAATATAAACAATACGTGATCTATGAAATTGAAATCAATAACTTGTAATATTGGAAGTAAAAGAACATAATTGGATTATGATAAATAATATACAAGTATAATAGGTTCTAGTTTTATTAATTAATGAATCTAATTTTATTATTTATGATATTATAGTGATGGATGAAATCATATATATGGTAAGTGGATTCTCATAAACAACTCATTTTTATTGGGTTATTCCTCCTTCATACTGAATTTCTGTTTGGATGTTTTTTCTTATCCCTAAAATATAATTTATATTTATATCCTCTTTCATTTATATTGTATTCAGGTTTTTAATATAACTTATGTTCAATACATTTATTTTCCAATATAAATCATCATTCCAAAAGTAAATTTGACTCATCTTTAGGTGTTTCTAATTCACTCAAAAATGATGAATATTATACCAATAATAATTTTTTATTTTCATTTAAGGGCCCAAAATTTATTTATGATTGTTTAAATTATATTGTAACTCATTCTATTACTTTTGTTACGTCATGCCTTTAATTTATATATGTTTCATGCACCATGAATGATTATGTTAATATAATGATGTGATGAGTGAGCCTGAAATTATGTGGTTCAATGCATTGGATAATGTTATGAGTCTCATAGATAGTATAAAATATTTTCTATATTGATTTAGTATTTGTTAAAAATATATTTTTACAGTTGTCTAAATATGTTAGGCATGAACATGATTCTACCTTTGTACAAAACTATGCATTTTATTTTACCCCCAAGACATGATTATTATTATAACCCATGTTTCTTTAATTCATTTCCCCGGAAATCCTTTTACTAGTATTTTCGCTCACCCTTTCTATAATTTTTATCTTTATGTGGCTACAAGAACAAAAGAAACTATGGTAATTATAAGGAAAATAAATATGATTAATAAATAAATATTTATATTATATTATGTAAAATTGTTGTATGGTCCTACTTTTTTTAATATTTTAATCATTTGGATTGGGGTTTTTACACATTTTTGTTCTTTATCTTTAAAAATATATGGATGTCCTATAAAAATATCATGGTTACAATAATAAGAATTAGATACACTAAAATATTCTATAAATTATGAATGATATTTTAAGAACCAATAATAGTTAAACATCCATATTCTACACATGATAAAATCATGAATTTGTAAACTTATTATTCAATTAAATAAATACATAGATAACTATCCCAAATCAAATGTAATTCGATATAATTTCAATTTTATGCTTTAACAAGGGAATGAATTCATGTCAGGATCCACATCCATACAATGTTCGTGATCCCTAGATCCTCAAATTCTGGGTTTATATTGGTGGGTATCCTTTATTGAAATAGTATATAAGGCCCCGGCCATAAACCTTACTTAATATTGAATTAAATGAATAATTCACATTGAGTATCTTTTCAGGTTTAGAGTTTTAGAGAATTATAACATAACTATTACATCTTAAAAGATTACAAAGTAGACACTTCTACTAAGTCTCCATAAAAAAACTCTTAAAAAGAAGCATGTCTAGATTCCATGTTTTAGATAGCATGAAATTCCCTTGATCCCATCCTTGACCTTATTCCACTTTAAGTCCTGTGAAAAACATTTCGAAAAACTTGGGGTGAGCATAAAAAGCTCAGTAAGGGATACAAAAAGAATGAAAACTGTTAGTTTTTCAAACATCAAGTAAATAATGTATACCATATCAATGTAATACCTTCACCTTCATGAATTAGTAAAAAAAATCATCACTGAATAAAGTACCATTACTTACCTTTTTGTAAACAAAGGATTACCATAAAACCCATATAAAGAACACATAGAATATATAAAGGTAACTTGGGACATAAACATACTTAAGTGGAATAACCATACGGTTGACTTCCACACATATCACTTAATGGAATAGCCATACGGCCAATTTCCATACATACTTAATGGAATAGTCATACGGCCGACTTCCATACCCAATGCATTGGAGGTTATAACGTAACCACCCGTCCTGGTATTCACGGCACCACCCGTCATATGGTTTATAACGTAACCACCTGTTAAAATGTCCAAGTACCAGTATAAAATCATAAAGCATAAAACCAATATAAAGGAATGATAATATATCATATATATATTGACATAATAGAATCCTTTTTCAAAACCATTTTCAATACCAAAATACATAAAAAGTATATGGTATTTATTTTATTCTAAAAACATTACGGCTTGTTGAGGAAGCCAAAGACCAAATAATACTCGCGGCGGCGGAAAAGGTCGTTGTCACCGCGTACGTTAAAAAAAACATTCCTTTTTGTCGTTTAGTAAAACGCTTCGTAGAAAAAGATTCCTTTTGTATAAAAGTAAAAGTCAAAGGGGTATATACACCGTATAAAAGAAAGTTGTGTATGAAACGAAATATGCCTCAATGAAAGGAGATTGAGACGAAGTCCCTTACCTTGGGTCCGACTTGACTCGATCGTTCTTTAACGTCCTGAATAATAAACTTGAGTTAATTTATAATTGATTAAGAACCTTTTTAAAGTTTATTATTCCTTTTATATCACTTACTGGCATGTTATAAACATTATGTAACCATTTATGTTAATAATGTTTGTTTTGTCAATATTTGGTTCTTAAGTCGAAAGTTGACTTCTTACAATTACATGTTGTTCATGTGGTCAAAAGTTCATTATATCCAGAATGAAATTCCCGATTTGGATATAATATGTATCATATATATCCAGCATATACATGTATTTATAATATTACATAATCATTTAGAGGTAAGAAATGAAATGCACCGTTCATGGAGACGGTAAGCCGTACGTACACATGAACGCTACTTTCAAATCTTTGTCATATTAGTGGAATTAAAACTAAATGAGAGGTATGTATATTTTAATTCCAGAATTATATTCATAATTTAGATATATCATTAATTAAATATATACATTATATACATGTAATTTTAATAGTACATTACATTTGGGGATAAGAAATGAAATGCACCGTTCATGGAGACGGTAAGCCGTACGTACGCATGAACGCTACTTTCATTTCTATATCATACTTTAATGGAAAGAAATAATAATGATATATAGGTATATTATAATTCCATTATAACATCATATATAATAACTTTAAATCCATCCTTTACACATCCCACATATGGCATTAACGAATCACATCACTTTGAGGGGGCGGTAGTCCGCACTTCCTTAAATGAAGATATCACGTTTACCCATAATGGAAACCATAAAGGTATGCCAAAAATGAAAAAAACCAGAAGCTTAAGGAAAACATAAACATATTAAATATCATATATAAAAATAGTGACATCATAATGGCCACCTTTGAAGGTGTTAAATGTGTATTGAACAATCATCGTTTCGGGAGGCAGAATTTCGCCATCCACGGAAACCGTATGTTCTTTAACCATTTGATGTAGTTGTGTGAGAGTGTAGCTCAAATAAATCTTATAAAAACGTCCTATTATATTGGATATACTGGTTTTGTTACAAAAGAAGTAAATAAAAAGATTTTAGGGGGTTGGAAAAGCAAAATAAAACAAATGAACAAGAGAGAATGAATTACCTTTAAAAGTGTAACTCCTTTTGATTTGAGCCTAAATGCTTCCTTTGAAAAGATTATGCCCAAAGGTAATTCTCTAGGGTGAGGAGAGGGATGTAGAGAGAGTAAATGGGAAGGGTTTGGCTGAGCTAATGTCTTGAGAAGTGTGTGAAAGGAGGTAGAGGTGGGGGCCTTTTATAAGAGGAGAGGAGGGGCACTTTTGGAAAGTAAAGAAATATTACTTTATTTGAAAATGTGTTTCGGTTTTAAAAGGTCCCACATTGTAATAATTAGTGGATAAGGTGATAAGGGTTAGAAATCCACTCATCCAATTGGTTTTGGCCATGTGTAGGTTTTAGATGTTTCATTATCTTTCCATTTTATTTAAATCGTCAAATAATGATGTCATCGCTGCATCATTATTATGTCATATATAATTTAATTTATTTAATGTCTAAAAATTATAAAAAAATAATATGATGTAGGAAATATTTTTATCCATCCAATTAATATTTATAATAAAAATTTGGACTTGTATAAACCCACTCAAAAATTATTTTATTAAAACAATTTATGTTAGTGTCATTTTCACTTTAACATTAAATAAAAATATATTAATGTCATTTTCCAACTAAAGTGGCTCCATGGGGTCCCCAAGTTGGCCCATGGCATTTATTGGTCTGCCATGACACAACAAATAATGTTGGGACATGTTTCTAGGCAATTTCATATTATTAAAGCATTATTTATACCTTAAACTACACAAATTACCACTAATCGCGATTAATGAAAAAAAGTTACTATTCACCAAAAATATTATTTTAATCTCATTGAACCACATTTTACTTCTTAATGACAACCATGTATGTTGGATTTTCAAAATTTAATACACATTAGTGGTAAACTTTCATTTAACGGAAAAATCAGTTTGCTTGATTACCACTTAGTGGTTTCACTATTCATCAAAAATTGAAGTTTTTCAGAAAATTACCAAAAATTCACCCTCAGCTATATTTGATATTTCGAATTCAAAAATGAAGTCTATTTTATAAAATTCAATACATATAAGTCACATTAATTAATTTAATAATTAATTCCCGCTGTCAGAGCAAATAGTGTGTTTTTATGAAACAATAAGTATCAAAATATTGACACTAGTTTAATTCCGATTTCAAAGTGAAATTAATTCCAACGACCACTATTGGATTTAATGGTAAAAATATTTTCGAATTTCACTTTAAAACCAATTCAAAATATAATCTAATCATATAAATAAATTATATTAAAATGAGGATTTGAATTAAAATACAACATTTTACACTATTCATTAAAAAATGATCGTTATCAGAAAGGTATCAAAAATTTACACGAAGTAAATTTTGATGTCCCGATTCTAAAGAAGAGTTATATTTGGTCCAATAGAATTTATAAGATCTATCAAAACTATATTTAATGACGGTTCTCCGTCAAAAGGTGATAAGTGGACTTTTCGTGAAAATTAGGGTATAAATGCCTAAAATTGAACTCTTTCCGTATTTTAAGCCTTTATCATTTATTGGGTAAATGTATAAACATTTAAAAACATATATAATCATATTTTAGTTATTTCTATCCATTCCCGCCAGTACAACGACTACTCGTTAACTAACATTTAAAATAATATTATTCTATTACTTGTGTGCAACGTAAGTTTTCAAAGAAACTCATCGTTGCGTACAGAGTACACTATCGAACGTAGAAACCCCTTTTAATTAAAATTAATATTTAATTTGTAAATATTAATAAATATGAAAATTATTTATTCTTTATTTACCTGGGATGTTACATCCTTCCCCCCTTTTGGGAATTGCGTCCTCGCAATTTTATTCACTTATCAAAATAAGTGGGGGTATTTATCCCTCATAGAATTTTCAGATTCCCACATTGCCTCTACAATCACATGGTTTTTCCACAAAACCTTTACCTGATGAATCACCTTATTCCGTAACACATGCTCCCTGTGGTCAAGAATCTGGACCGGTTGTTCCTCATAAGATAGGTTCTTTTCCAGCTGAACTACCTCTGGACTCAAAACATGAGATAGATCTGGCATATACTTCATCAACATTGAAACATGAAAAACATTGTGTACCTGAGATAAACTCGGAGGTAAAGCCACTCGGTATGCAACTGATCCAACTCTTTCCAGAATTTCGTATGGTCCTATGAACCTTGGACTCAACTTTCCATTCTTACCAAATCTCATCACACTTTTCCAAGGAGAAACCATGAGAAAAACATGATCACCTACCTAGAAAGATAGATCCTTCCTCCGGTTATCTGCATAACTCTTCTGCCTGCTCTGAGCTGTTCTCATGTGTTTCTGAATCAACTGAACTTTTTATGCCATCTCTTCTACCAATTCTGGTCCCATCTACTTCCTTTCACCCACTTCATCCCAGAAAGCTGGAGTTCGACACCGCTTCCCATATAATGCCTCAAATGGTGCCATCTGTATACTGGAATGAAAACTGTTATTATAAGAAAACTCAACCAAAGAATGATGTTGGTCCCAACTTCCCTAATAATCCATCGAACAAGCTCGTAACATATCCTCCAATGTCTGAATTGTTCGTTCTGACTGCCCATCTGATTTAGGATAAAAATCTATACTAAAATTTAATTCAGTACCCAACGACTTCTGAAGGCCTTTCCAAAAGTTAGAAGTGAACCTGGGATCACGATCAGATACAATGGAGAGAGGAACTCCATGTAACCTGACTATCCCTTTAAGATACAAACGGGAAAGGTGATCTAGAGAGAAAGTATCTCGTATAGAAAGGAAATGAGCAGATATGGTCAAGAGATCAACAATAACCCAGATTGCATTATTACCTCGAGATGTCCTTGGTAATCCCACAACAAAGTCCATGGATATGTTTTCCCATTTCCATTCTGGCACTGGTAAAGGCTGAAGCATCCCTTTCGGTAACTGCCGCTCTGCTTTAACCTGTTTATATGTCAAACACATCACAGTAAAATCTGCAATGTCTCTTTTCATTCCATCCCACCAGTAATACTCCCGCAGATCTCTATACATCTTAGTACTGCGAGGATGAACTGAAAACGGGGAACTATGAGCCTCACATAACAACTCACTCTTCAACTGTGAATCACAAGGCACACATAATCTCTTCCCAAACCTCAAAACACAATCATTATCAATTTAGAATTCAGGAAACTTACCTTTCTGAACCAGCTCTACCTTTTTCTGCAACTCACTGTCTTGCTTCTGTGCTTGCTTGATCATCTTCCTTACAGTTACGAGCAATATGACCAGACTTGCCACACTGAATGCACTTTCCAGACTTGGATAAACATTCTCCAAGATGCATTTTACCACACTTCTCACAGGATGGATATTTGGTTTTCTTACCTCCTTGCTTCTTTGATGAATTCTTCCCCTTTGCCTGCCAACTAGACCTCTTATTTTGTTGTTTTTCATAGAACACCTGATCATCGGCAAACTCCATTTCCACCTTCTCCGCACATCGAACAATTTTTTCATAACTTTTGAACTCACGAGAAGATAAAGCCCTTCGATACTTTGGCTTTAAACCAAAGTAAAAACGGTTTATTTTACTATCAAGATCATATATGATGTTTGGAGCATACCTTTCCAATCGAGTGAACTTTTCTTCATAAGCAGCCACTGAATCATCCTCCTGCCTCAATTCTAGGAACAGTTTTTCCATCCTAAGATGAACCACCTTAGGAAAATATTTCTCAAGAAACATACCTTTGAATTCGTCCCAGTGAAGATCCTCAATCTCATCACTATCCCTTATATTTTTCACCATCGACCACCACTGATCAGCTTCACCTTCAAAACGGTAAACAGCAAGACTAACCTTTTGATGTTCTGAACACCCCATGACATCAAAAATCTTCTCCAGTGATTTAATCCACCCTTCAGCATGAATAGGGTCAGATGATCCTCTGAATGATGGGGGATGTTGCCTCATGAAATGTTCCACCACTGACATGTTCCTCTGCGGTTGATCTGGCTGATCTCGTGCATGGATACCACCACTATTTATAGCCTGAGTCAACTGTTCCATCACTGCAAAAAACTGCTCTGTTCCGATTCCGACCATCTCAGGTTGCTTATTTGGAAGGTTATCTTCCTCCTGATGTCATCCCAACATAGCTGCTTTGTTTCCTCTGCGGAAAACCATTCTGAACACAGAAATATCTTAGGCGAAGCAACATGGTAATCCGTAAATGCTATATCATTTCAATCATATTTAACACTTTTCTAACTCCTAAATTTGTCTAAACCGACCTCTGATACCAACTATAAGGCCCCGGCCTTAAACCTTACTTAATATTTAATTAAATGAATAATTCACATTGAGCATCTTTTCAGGTTTAGAGTTTTAGAGAATTAGAACATAACTATTACATCTTAAAAGATTACAAAGTAGACACTTCTACTAAGTCTCCATAAAAAAAACTCTTAAAAAGAAGGATGTCTAGATTCCATGTTTTAGATAGCATAAAATTCCCTTGATCCCATCCTTGACCTTATTCCACTTTAAGTCCTGTGAAAAACATTTCGAAAAACTTGGGGTGAGCATAGAAATCTCAGTAAGGGATACAAAAGGAATGAAAACTGTTAGTTTTTCAAACATCAAGTAAACCTTGTATACTATATCAAAGTAATACCTTCACCTTCATGAAGTAGTAAAAAAAATCTTCACTGAATAAAGTATCATTACTTACCTTTATGTAACCAAAGGATTACCATAAAACCCATATAAAGAACACATAGAATATATAAAGGTAACTTGGGACATAAACATACTTAAGTGGAATAACCATACGGTTGAATTCCACACATATCACTTAATGGAATAGCCATACGGCCAATTTCCATACATACTTAATGGAATAGCCATATGGCCGACTTCCATACCTAATGCATTGGAGGTTATAACGTAACCACCCGTCCTGGTATTCACGGCACCACCCGTCATATGGTTTATAACGTAACCACCCGTTAAAATGTCCAAGTACCAGTATAATATCATAAAGCATAAAACCAATATAAAGGAATGATAATATATCATAAATATATTGACATAATAGAATTTTTTTTGAAAACCATTTTCAATACCAAAATACATAAAAGAGTATATGGTATTTATTTTATTCTAAAAACATTACGGCTTGTTGAGGAAGCCAAAGACCAAATAATACTCATGGCGGCAGAAAAGGTCGTTGTCACCGCGTACGTTAAAAAAACATTCCTTTTTGTCGTTTAGTAAAACGCTTCATAGAAAAATATTCCTTTTGTATAAAAGTAAAATTCAAAGGGGTTTATACACCGTAGAAAATAAAGTTGTTTATAAAATGAAATATGCCTCAATGAAAGGATATTGAGACGAAGTCCCTTACCTTGGGTCCGACTTGACTCGATCGTTCTTTAACGTCCTGAATAATAAACTTGAGTTAATTTATAATTGATTAAGAACCTTTTTAAAGTTTATTATTCCTTTTATATCACTTACTGCCATGTTATAAACATTATGTAACCATTTAAGTTAATAATGTTTGTTTTGTCAATATTTGGTTCTTAAGTCGAAAGTTGACTTCTTACAATTACATGTTGTTCATGTGGTCAAAAGTTCTTTATATCCAGAATGAAATTCCTGATTTGGATATAATATGTATCATATATATCCAGCATATACATGTATTTATAATATTACATAATCATTTAGAGGTAAGAAATGAAATGCACCGTTCATGGAGACGGTAAGCCGTACGTACGCATGAACGCTACTTTCATTTCTTTGTGATATTAGTGGAATTAAAACTAAATGAGAGGTATGTATATTTTAATTCCAGAATTATATTCATCATTTAGATATATCATTAATTATATATATACATTATATACATGTAATTTTAATAGTACATTACATTTGGGGATAATAAATGAAATGCACCGTTCATGGAGACGGTAAGCCATACGTACGCATGAAAGCTACTTTCATTTCTATCTCATACTTTAATGGAAATAAATAATAATGATATATAGGTATATTATAATTCCAGTATAACATCATATATAATAACTTTAAATCCATCCTTTACACGTCCCACATATGGCATTAACTAATCACATCACTTTGATGGGGCGGTAGTCCGCACTTCCTTAAATGAAGATATCACGTTTACCCATAATGGAAACCATAATGGTATGCCCAAAATAAAAAAGACCAGAAGCTTAAGGAAAACATAAACATATTATATATCATATATAGAAATAGTGAAATCATAATGGCCACCATTGAAGGTGTTAAATGAGTATTGAACAATCATCGTTTCGGGAGGCAGAATTTCGCCATCCACGGAAACCGTATGTTCTTTAACCATTTGATGTAGTTGTGTGAGAGTGTAGCTCAAAAAAATCTTATAACAACGTCCTAGTATATTGAAGATACTGGTTTTGTTACAAAAGAAGTAAATAAAAAGATTGTAGGGGGTTGGAGAAGCAAAATAAAACAAATGAACAAGAGAGAATGAATTACCTTTAAAAGTGTAACTCCTTTTGAATTGAGCATAAAGGCTTCCTTTAAAAGGATTATACCCAAAGGTAATTCTCTAGGGTGAGGATAGGGATGTGTAGAGAGTAAATGGGCAGGGTTTGGCCGAGCCAAAGGCTTGAGAAGTGTGTGAAATGAGGTAGAGGTGGGGGCCTTTTATAAGAGGAGAGGAGGGGCACTTTTGGAAAGTAAAGAAATATTACTTTATTTGAAAATGTTTTTCGGTTTTAAAAGGTCCCACATTGATATAATTAGTTGATAAGGTGATAAGGGTTCGAAATCCACTCATCCAATTGGTTTTGGCCATGTGTTGGTTTTATATTTTTCATTATCTTTCCATTTTATTTAAATCGTCAAATAATGATTTCATCGCTGCATCATTATTATGTCATATATAATTTAATTTATTTATTGTCTAAAAATTATAAAACAAATACTATGATGTAGGAAAGCTTTTTAGCTTTCCAATGAAAATTTATAATCGAAATTTGTACTTGTATAACCCAACTAAAAAATTATTTTAGTAAAACAATTTATGTTAGTGTCATTTTCACTTTAACATTAAATAAAAATATATTAATGTCATTTTCCAACTAAAGTGGCTCCATGGGGTCCCCAAGTTCGCCCATGGCTTGTCTTGGTCTGCCATGACACAACCAATAAGGTTGGGACATGTGTCTAGGCCATTTCATATTATTAAAGCATTATTTATACCTTAAACTACACTAATTACCACTAATCACGATTAATGAAAAAAAGTTACTATTCACCAAAAATTTATTTTAATCTCATTGAACCACATTTTACTTCTTAATGACAACCATGTATGTCGGATTTTCAAAATTCAATACACATTAGTGGTAAACTTTCATTTAACTGAAAAATCAGTTTGCTTGATTACCCCTTAGTGGTTTCACTATTCATCAAAAATTGAAGTTTTTCAGAAAATTACAAAAAATTCACCCTAAGATATATTTGGTATTCCGAATTCAAAAATGAAGTATAATTTAAAAAATTCAATACATATAATTCACATTAATTAATTTAATAATTAATTCCCGCTGTCAGAGCAAATAGTGTGTTTTTATGAATTAATAAGTATCAAAAGATTTACACTAGTTTAAGTCCGATTTCAAAGTGAAATTAATTCCAACGACCACTATTGGATTTAATGGTAAAAATATTTTCTAATTCCACTTTAAAACCAATTCAAAAGATAATCTAATCATATAAATAAATTAGATTAAAAAGAGGTTTTGAATTAAAATACAACATTTTACACTATTCATTAAAAAAATGAACATTATCAGAAAGGTACCAAAAATTTACACAAAGTAAATTTTGATGTCCCTATTCTAAAGAAGAGTTATATTTGGTCCAATAGAATTTATAAGATCTATCAAAACTATATTTAATGACAGTTCTCCGTCAAAAGGTGATAAGTGGACCTTTCGTGAAAATTAGGGTAAAAATGCCTAAAATTGAACTCTTTCCGTATTTTAAGCCTTTATCTTTTATTGGGTAAATTTATAAACATTTAAAAACATATATAATCATATTTTAGTTATTTCTATCTATTCCCGCCAGTATAACGGCTACTCGTTAACTAACATTTAAAATAATATTATTTTTTTACTTGTGTGCAACGTAAGTTTTCAAAGAAACTCATCGTTGCGTACCGAGTACGCTATAGAACGTAGAAACCCCTTTTAACTAAAATTAATATTTAATTCGTAAATATTAATAAATATGAAAATTATTTATTCTTTATTTACCTGGGATGTTACATAGTATATGTTGTAAAAATAATTAACGGAATGAGATGATGGGATGTGGTATCATACATATATGGATTCCAAATAAGAGGATTTATTCACAGTATGGTTATCCATTATAAATATCCAACATGTTATTTGTTGGTCCGAGTGGATACTCATGATGGGGTGAATTGAGTTCCAATTTAAATTTCTGTTAAAATATTGTCTTTTTAAAATACCCCAATTTATAAAACAAGTTAAACTATAGTGAATTTATTAAAATTGTAAATGTTCACTTAGCTTCTCAAATATTGATTACGTCTCAGTTCATTTTACCACAACATCAGACTATATTTTGAAACTAACCTACTGATTTACAATTATTGTAAACACTTGCTAATTTAACTATAAAAGTATCCTTAAAATTGTTTTTTATTTCAATGTAATAGAAGCGGACTATAAAAGATATATGTAGTATACATTAATGTTAAACTAATGATGAACAACAGATGTAACACGAGGTTCAGTCTCAAGCTGAGACATAGTCCTCTCAAATTTATATAAATTTGATCCAGACCCTGGATCGGGGTTAACAATAGTTTACAAAACTGTCTAGGCCATGCAGGGACCTCTACCACTGTTCTTCATGTGAAAAAAACAAAATCATGCCACACAAGGACCACTTCCACAGTTGACGTGGGTAAACAATAGTTAGAAGTTTTAGAGTGAGGATTTGGATATCCTTCAGTTCAGTACAGGAGACAGTGTGTGTGTGTGAGATATATAGAGTACACCACACTGCTTGAAAGTAAATAAACAAATCACATAGAGAGTATAGATAAGAGTTTATAAAGCTCTAGTGATTAGCAATGCAGCTCTGGACTGGTTGGATTCATCAGAATTTCTTCTTAGTCCTTCTCTGGTTTTTCTGTTGAAAAACAGATTGTCGTAGTTTTTCATGTGTTCTACAGGATTGAAAAAGATATCTTGATTCGTCGTTTGTTCTTTAGTGGTGTTGGATTTCACTCATTAGAGTTCTTGGAAAGTCTTGCAATCTCCTTCTGGATCAGGATTGTTCTTTTTGTTTAGCATAGTGCTCTTGGGGGTATGCAAGTTCTTCTTGTTGTATCGTCACACTTGTGCAACACTCCTTTCACTTGATACATGTATTGTATCTCAATCATCCTTATATCCCTCTCGTTATGGCAATATGAATAATTTACATTTCATAGGTATAAGATACTGTTTCATGACATGCCAATAACTATCATTAAATAACATTTATTTCATTAAAAACATCAAATATCACTGTTAGCATTATTTAAATAATATTGATAAAAAAGATAAGAAACAGTGTCACAGTGATTATGTAAACGATGTCTTCTTCACGGTAGATGGTTCATGGTATGAGGTTAATGGTATGAGTTTCATGGTATGGGCTTCACGTTATTTCCATGTGACGGTGTCTCAGTCCTGGTGAGTCCTTCACGGTGTCTAGGTCACGGTGTCTGGGTCACGGTGTCTCGGTCATGGTTTGTCCCTCATGGTGTCTGGGTCACGATTTTTCCTTCACGATGTCTGGGTCACGGTGTGTCCATACTTATAAAAATATATGTATTTATACTTAAAAAGTAATATTCATAATATGGATTAATCTTAATCATTAGAGAGTAGGATACCGTGAATCATAAATATAAAGACTTGTTAATATAAGTGAAATTTGTAATCATGCATTATACTTGTAAATAATAAAGAGAGTAATTATCATCAATATGATTTTTTATCATTAAAACATGATGTGTAGTTATTATTGAGACTGAAGAGAATTAGCAAGATGTGCAATTAATATTGAGATTAATTAGCAGTAATATTATTTTTGATCATAAAAACATGATTAATACATGAGGAGTCCAACAATCTCCCCCTTTTTGTTGATCACAAATCATGTATAGTCAAAATATAAATGAAATGCAACATTAAAGAAACTGACATATTAGAATAGGAAAAATTAGAGAATAATAGATTCGATAGTAACATATCTCATTATAGTACTAATACTTTTAGTGTTTCTCCTCCTTTTGGGATTATCAAAAAGTAGAGAGAAATGAGGGAATCACTGCATTTGTCATTGAAAAAGTTCAGATACAACATACAGGAGAAATAAAAACAATAAACAACAAGAGACATCCCATCAAAAAGAAAACATTCCCTCAAACTCTTCAGGGATCCACCTTGTCTTTTCCTTTATCTGCAGCAGGAGAAGGGGTTGATGTAGAAGAAGGCATAAATGTGGTAGAGAAAAAGGGTAAGGGTTGACCTTCAAAAACAGATGGAGCCAAAGTAGGAGCAGTAGAAGTTCTAGGCTGGGGTTGGTTAAGAATGACTGGCTGGATCTGAGAAAGAGCTTGGCTGACTGACACGCCAGTGGAGGCTAAGGCAGGTAGACCAGGTCTAAGGGGTGCAGCAGATGGAGCAACAATAGCCGTACTCTGCACATGAAGATATGGCTTTATAAGATTGATGAAATCAGTAATGATTTCACAACCATATTTCTTAGACTTTTCAAAATCGTCTTTATTCTCCATGAATTTGTCCAACAATCTAGTGAAATCTGTATGTTTCTGAACTTGAGCATTAAAAGCATGAGTTACAAGAGGAATTTTCACGTTTTCCACAAGATATCTAAAGTGATCTATCGTATCACTTTTGGAGATAATCTGATTGAGATAAAAATCTATTTTCTTCTGATCTCCGGTTGAGAATCATTAGCTATCTTAGAATGAATTCTAACCAATTCCAATGCTCGATCACTTTTCTTAACCACTTCTGGCAAAGAAGACAGATCCAAGCAACTTAAGGTATTCTAAATTTCTTCCATGATTATAGATCTTAGTAGTGAATCATCCAAATGAGGAACAGAAGGTTGACCTGATGCAGGAGAAGTATTTACAGCTTCAGATAGAACTTTGAGCTGTTTGAGAACTTTTTGCAGGCATCCAGTGTACTAATCTGTGAGTTTATTCAGATTTTCGACAAGCTCCCTCATACATTCTAGCATCTTAGTGTGTCTTTTTCCAATATTTTCATCAAAAGATAGTAGATATGGATGAACTTGACACACAATCTCCCTTTAAAGGATGGAATTAGCTATCTCAGGAGAAGCAGTAACAGGATTAGGCGTAGAGACAATAGAATGCTCTGATCTCAAAGAAAACTCATTATGCAAGGTTGATACCGTATTTTTCAGATTTGAAACATCAGCACTTATCACCTTATTTTCAACTCTGACTTCTTGATTTTCCCGAATCATCCTTGGTTGAATATTTAATATACTATTTTCCAAGAGAATTGATGCATCTTTTTGACTCAGTTGAGTCACTGGAAGAGGTTGAGAGGATAAGATCTTCTCAACTCCAACTAACAGAGTCTCTCCAAAGACATTCAGATCATCTTTAGTCACAAAGGAGTGATCCCCAGGTAAGGGTGTAGGTAAAGGTAGAGTTTCAGGTTCTGGTTGTGGTTCATAGTCATCTTCAGACACAGATTCATGAGGCTCTAGTTCTGGTACTGGTTCTGGATGAGCTACATACTTCAATTGAAACAGAGAAGGAAGATCCATTCTAGTTGTAGTCACTTTCTATGACTCATTCACATAATAAAATCTTGGGAACTCATACTGAGTGTACACATAATATGAGACAGCAGGTTGAGAAGCTTCAGCAGATCCAACTTCCATAATCTTAAAGTTTTGAGGTTCCTCCCCCTCAAATTGTGCGTCCCTTCCAGATTCTTGAGTCTCAAGAACATGATCAAGATACACATGATCATCTCTAATCTCTTTAGAAAACTCTTGCCATGTGATCTGGAAGGAAATTTCCATCCTCTCTTCAGTAGAGGGAATATACTCAGGAACCGATTGTTCCACTGGTTGAGCTTCCAGGCCTGCTTCATTCTCAACAGGGAGATACTTTTCAACATGATCTGTCTCTATGGTTTCTTGCTATTCTAAATCAGGAAAAACCAATTTTATTGCAGAATGAGAATGAGTTTCTGGATTGAAATATTCCCTAGAAGTAGGAGATTCTTCCTCTCTCAAAACAATAGAAACTTCCTCTCCTTGAGGTATTTCAGCAGGGATAACAGCAGGGAAAACCACATTTTCTTTTTCAACCGGAACTGTTTCCATTGAAGTTCTTCCAGCTTCTTCTCTAGGTGATACTTCAGATGTAACTTCGTCCTCTTCTTCTTCTTCTTCATTTGAATACTCAGCCACTTCATCTAGTTCCAAAGCAGGATCAGATAGATTCTTTGGTCTCCTTGCATAATCAACATGATTAAACTTTTTATATATTTGATCATTATCCTCAACCCACTGCTTCTTCCAAGGGTTCCAGCTTATCTTCATCCTTTTTATGATAGGCATGGATAATCAGAAATCAAAGTCCTCTAACTTTTCATCATTCGGTCCAACCATCCCTTTGGCAACTAACATGGCTGAAATCATCATTGAGTAAAACAAGGAGGTAGATTTGGAAGTGGCTTTGATCAGCTCACAGATATGGTTAATAAAATACTTGCATAGGTTGATCTTATCGACATTATTCAACAAGTGAATCAGGAAGACATCCTGATACTTCATTACATCAAAATCCCCTTTTCTCGGACAAATCAAATTCTGAACAAATTTGAAAAGAATTCTTGTCTCCCCATCTAATTCAGCAGCTATGTCCCTTCACTTGGTTCCATTTCTAGTCATGATTTCCAAAGCATTATCCAGATTGAAGAGATCAGAAGGTTGAGGAGGTTCTCTCTGGTAGTCTTCACAAACTCCTTCAAGTGGAATTCTTAGGCATACAACCCTCACCCTTGAAGACAAGGAACAATTCATGACCTTTGATCCAACTGGTCACCATAACACTTTCTCCAAAATCAAAGGAAAACTTCACATATTGTTAGAATTAAGATACCATCCTCGACTAAATTGGTCTATTTTGTCCAGAGAACCATTCAAGCCATCCTTGTTCACTTAAAACATTCAAAACTAACATCTTTCAAGACAACATCCACTCCGGGAAAACTACTTTTTTAGGTACAACAGTACGGCTTACCATGATTGGGTTTAGAGGTCCTTCAGGAGCTATCCTCAGTATCCTTTTCTGTTTCATAGAGTGGAACTTCTCAAATGAAGGTGAAGATGGATGCTTTATCCTTGGAATCCACTGAAGGTTCGAGAGAGAGGGAAGAGAATGTTTTCAAGAATGAGAAGGTTCAGGAGAGAGTTCCGGTAAGGAATCAAATGAAACCCTTATGTTTTATGATTTGGTAATGTCAATCGCCATAAAAACAAAAATTCGGGAAATAAAATAGTGGTGAAATAAAAATTACCGCAATACGAGTTAAAATAGGAGTATAAATAAACTTCACAGTGAGACCGTGAGTAGGCATTACGGTGTGATGAAAGGCAGTCATCACGGTGAGATAGTTGGTGGTCGTCACGGTGAGACAGTGACCATTCGGTGCAGTCATGGTGAGACAATTATGTGACAGACCGTGAGTACTAGGTGTTAAACATGAGACCGTAAGCATGAAACAGTAACTGTAAAACAACGAGTCATGAAACCATAATGTAAAATACAATAAAGTATTGAACATTATGATTTGTAAGATATCTATATATGATTAATCATAACAAGATCATGTATTATGTAGTCTAATCGTTCAAAATTTAATGGTTTAGTGAATATATCAGCAAGTTGATATTCAGTACCAATGAATTCCAAAGTGATATCACCTTTTTAATAATGATCCATCAAAAATTGATGTCTTACATCGATATGTTTTTTCCTAGAATGAGAAATAGGATTCTTAGAAATATTAATAGCACTTGTGTTGTGACTATTTATTGTCACATGTTTGAATTGATATCCATAGTCTAGTAATGTGTATTTCATCCACAAAATTTGCGCACAACAACTTCCAGCAGCTATGTATTTAGCCTCTGTAGTAGATAACACAAAAAAATTGTTTCTTAAGACACCATGATACTAGTCACTTGCCTAAAAGGTGACATGTTCCAGAGTTTCTTTTTCTATATAACATCCACCCATCAAAATCAGCATCAGAATAACTAACTACTTCAAATGATTTTCCTTTGGGATAGAACATTCCTAAATTTGGAGAATGCTTAAGGTATTTGAAAATTCAATTTATAGAATTTAAATGTGACTCTTTATGGTTTTCTTGAAAACAAGCACACATACACACACTAGACATAATATCAGGATGAGTAGCATTCAGGTAGAGTAGACTTCCAATCATTCCTCTATAAGTGGTGGATCAACAGATTTACCATCCTCATTAAAATCCAACATACAGGTGGTACTCATGGGAGTGTCACTAATTTTTTTGCTATCCAATCCAAAATGTTTTAAAATTTCTCTAGTATATTTAATTTGATATAAAATAATTCCATCATCATTTTGAAAGATTTGAAATCCAAGAAGGAAATTGAGTTCACCCATTAAATTCATTTCAAATTCATTTTACATCATTTTAGAAATATCAGTACATAGGGAATTTCTTGAAGATCCAAAAATAATATCATCTACATAAATTTGTACAACTAAAACATCATAACAATTTCATTTGATAAAAATATTAGGGTCATCTATACATTTTGTAAAACCTTTAGTGATTAGAAAAGTACTTAATCTATCATACCAAGCTCTTGGATCTTGCTTTAAACAATATAAATATTTTGATAATTTGAAAACATGATTTGGAAAATGAGGGTTTGAGAATCCAGGTGGTTGTTCAACAAAAAAATCCTCAGCAATATATCCATTTAAGAATTCACTATTGAAATCCATTTGATATTTTTTGAAATTTAGATGTGCAGCATAAGCAAGTAAAATTCTAATAGCTTCTAATCTCGCTAGAGAAGAAAATGTCTCCTCATAGTCAATTCCTTCATCTTGACTATAGCCTTGTGCAACTAGCCTATCGTTGTTTCTAACTATGTTTCCAGATTCATCTACTTTATTTCTAAACACCCATTTAGTTCTTATGATGAATGTGTCCATAGGTCTTTTAACAAGATTCCAAACTTTTTTTCTTTCAAACTGACTAAGTTCTTCTTGCATACCAATTACCCAAAATTCATCATTAATAGCATCATCAATTTTTTTAGGTTCAATCTGTGTCAAGAAGGCTTGATGTTCAACCTGATTTCTAAGAGAATCTATAGTCTGTTTCCCTCTATCAAGATTTCCTACAATAGCATCTAAAGGATGATTCTTTAGAATTCTAGTTGATCTGGTAAAGGTAGGACTAGAAATTTCTAGTTTATCTATAGGTTCGGGTTCTATAGTGCCAGATTCTGGAATATTTACAGAACTGGATGTTTTTACAGAAGGTTCTTTAGATTTATCATTAAGGTTCAAAATACTCTAATCGTCTTCAAGATTTTCATGTGAGGTTTTAGACTCATGTGGTTCAGTTTCGTCAAACTTGATGTGAACAGAATCTTCCACACATTTGATTCTTTTATTAAAGACACTATAGGCTTTGCTGGTTAATGAATATCCTAAAATGATTCCTTAATCACTCTTAGAAGAAAACTTATCTAGATTATCTTTTGTATTGAGAATAAAAACATCGCACACAAAGACTCTAAAGTAACTAAATTTAGGTTTTGTATTATTCAATAACTCATATGTGGTCTTCTTAAGAACAGGTCTAATTAAGACCCTATTTATAATATAACAATCATTATTCATAGCTTTAGCCAAAAATTAAAAAGGCGGGCCATATTAATTAACCACAGTTCTAGCAATTTCATGCAGGGTTCTATTTCTTGTTTCTACTAAACCATTCTGCTGAGGTGTCCTAGGAGCAGAAGAGTTATGATTATAGCCATTGTGTGAGAAACATGATTCAAATTCATTATTTTTAAACACACGTCCATGATCACTTCTTAGTGTTTTAATCTTAAGTCCACTATGGTTTTCTACAGACTTGGAGTATTTAACAAAATAAGAACAAGCTTCACTTTTGTTAGCTAAGAAGTATACCCAAGTATATCTATAAAAGTCATCTACTAGGACATAGACATAGTGTTTCCCATTTAATCTAGAAACTCTAGATGTTCCCAATAAATCCATGTGAACCAACTTGAGACATTGAGAAGTTGAGACTTCATTCTTTGGTTTGAAAGAGATTTTTAGGTGCTTTCCCTTTTTACAGGTATTACACACTTTGTCATTTGGAAACCCATGTTTGGGTAAGTATCTAACTAAGTTATTCTAAGTTAGTTTCCTAAGTGTGTGTATGTTGAAGTGTCCTAATCTCCTATGAAACAACCATGACACTTTATGAGAGTCATTTAAATAGGTAACATTTTGTTTAGCTAAGAACTTTAGATCAACAAAATAAACATTTTCATTTCTTAAAGCAGAAAATACTAAAACATTTTTAGAATTAAAAACATTACAGGAATCATTTTCAAATTTGAAATTAAAATAATCATCACAGAACTGATAAATACTTAATAGATTATATTTCAGTCGATCAACAAATAAAACTTTAGTAATTAAAATTGAATCAGTGTTACTAATTTGTCCTAGGCCGATGATCTTTCCTTTAGAATTATCACCAAAGGTGACATAGCCTCCACCAACCTTTATTAAACTCTTAAAACATGATTAATCCCAAGAAATATGTCTTGAACATCCACTTTCCAAATACCATGTCTTCTTGTGGGAATTCTTCAAGCAGGTTTCCTACAAAACAGTTTTAGATAGAGTATGATTTTGGTTCCCAGATCTTCTTGGGTCCAGACAGGTCAGCAATCAATGATTTTGGCACCCAAATTTGTCTTATGGGTCTCATATAATTTACAGAATCAATATATTTTGAATGATAAACTCTATTTGATTTATAAATATGTGAATAACTAGTTGAAGCATATGGTTTTCCAGAACTAGAACTAGCAGTATTCTGTCCAGATTTAGGAATAAAGCTATTCTTAGTAAACTATCTTTGTCCAGGTTTGTAGCCTATTGTAGTAGTGTATTTTGGAACCAATTTCTTTCCTAGAATTTGAGTTAGTGTATCCTTTCCATTTTTGAACTTCTCTAAATCCTTTCTAAGTTTCTCATTTGAAATTTTCATTTCAGTATTTTCCTTTAATAGTTGAGAATTTTTAAGTTTTTCAATAGTAAGTTCAGTTTTAACAGTAGTAGTGAGAGCATGTTGTTTCTTTAATGAAATTTATTTATCCTTAAATTCATTACATGTCTCCTCCAGCATATTACAATATTAAAATAATTCCACACTAGTCATGTTTTCAGAATCTGAATCAAATTCTGCATCATCTCCAGAATAATAAGAATTTAAAACTGAAGTATCTAAGGTTACCTCAGATGTGTTTTTCCTGAAACACTTGTTGGAACGATTGTTTTCAGAATCATACATTTCAGATTCACTTGTGCTATCTTCAGAAGCACTCTAGGTATCCTTCATAGATTTCATGTACTTACTGTCCTTGTAATCATATTTTTTTTTGAAATTTAGATTTGCGAAGTCTACCTTAATGTGGCCTTTTATTTTGCACTCATAGAAAACAACTTCATCACTTTTATCTAGATTTTTACAGTCCTTCTTCCAATGTCCCCTATTGTCATACATTCCTTTCTAATTTGATTTTCTGAAAAATCTCGTCTTCCTATAAAATTTCTTAAACCTTCTGGCTATCTGATCGATTTTAGCATCACTATCAGAGTCTAAGCTTTCAGTTGTAGAATTGTTAGTTTGTATTTGAGCGTTTTCTTTGTCTTTATTCTTTGAAGTAGTTGTCTTGAAAGACATTGATTTCCTTTTTGGTTCATCCTCTTCCTCTTTGTTCACCTTGAGTTCCTCCTCATACATAATAAGCTTACCAATGAGTTCTTTGACATGTAGAGCAGAAATGTCACACGATTCTCTGATTGAACAGATCTGCCTCTCCATCGATCGGGTAAACATATCAGTATCCTCAAAATTTGTTCCTTTGCTGGAACAGCTCTACCGATTGAATTCATTGTATTGACTATCTCATTGAACCTGAGATACATATCAAAAATAGGTTTATCTGTTTTCATTTTAAAATTATCATATTTAATAGTATATGTATTTAATCTCATTTCTTTAACGTTGGCTGTTCCTTCATGAGAAACACTTAAATTATCCCAAATTTCAAAGGCAGTTTTACAGGAAGAAGTTCTGTTGAACTATTTATCTCATAAAGCACAGTACAAGGAATTCATAGCTTTACAATTATTATTGTAGGCAGTCTTTATAGGGTCATCCCATGTTGTTCATTCTGTTTCTGGAATTTTATATTGAGATTCTATAGCAGTCCAAATATCAAAACTCATGCTCTCTAAATGAATTTTCATTTTAAGCTTCCACTGAGCATAGTTTGTACTATTGAAGACAGGTGGCCTGATAGTAGCAGGACCCTCTAGTCTATTGTCCATAGCTATATTTTAGAAAGTATAATTAAATAGATAAAATTTAGAACTAACAGAAATTTTAGATCTTTAATGATGCAACTAAAATCACAGTTGAAAAATAGAGTATTTCAAAAATCCATAAACAAAAACAACCTCTGATACCAAATGTTTGTCAGAGTGGATACTCAAGAGGGGGGTGAATTGAGTTCCGATTTGAATTTCTGTTTAAATATTGTCTATTTAAAATCCCCCAATTTATAAAACAAGTTAAACTGTAGTGAATTTATACAAATTGTAAATGATCACTTAGCTTCTCAAAGATTGATTGGGTATCAGTTAATTTAACCACCTGATCAAACTAACTTTTGAAACTAACCTACTGATTTACAATAAGTGTAAAGACTTTCTAATTTAACTATAAAAGTAGCAAGAAAATAGTTTTGTATTTCAAAGTAATAGCAGCAGAGTACAAAAGATATATGTAGTATATATTAATAATAAACTAAAGATGCACAACAGATGTAAAAAGAGGATCAGTCTCAAGCTGAGACTTATTCCTCTCATATTTATATAAATTTGATCCACACCCTGGATCGGGGATAACAACAGTTTACACAACTATCCATGCCATGTAGGGACCTCTACCACTATTCTTCGTGGGAAAAAAAACAAGATCAGGCCACTAAAGGACCTCTTCGATAGTTGACATGGGTAAACAAGAGTTAAGAGTTTTAGAGTGAGGATTTTGATATCCTCCAGTTCAGTGCCAGAGACAGTGTGTCTGTGAGATGTACGGAGTTCACCACACTGCTCGAAAGTATATAATTAAATCACATAGAGAGAATAGATAAGAGTGTAGAAATCTCTAGTGATTAGCAATGCAGCTCTGGACTCATTGGATTCAGTAGAATTTCTTCTTAGTCCTTCTCTGGTTTGTATGTTGAAAAATAGAGAGTCATAGTTTATCTTGTGTTCTACAGGAGTGAAAAAGATCTCTTGATTCGTCGTGTGTTCTTCTGTGGTGTTGGATTGAACTCATGAGAGTTCTTGGAAAGTCTTGCAATCTCCTTCTTGATGACGATTTTTCTTTTTGTTCAGCACAGTGCTCTTGGTCATATGTAAGTTCTTCTTGTTGTGTAGTCACACTTGTTCACCACTTCATTCACTTGATACGTGTACTGTATCTAAATATTCCTTATATTCCACTCGTTCTAGCAGTAGGAATAATTCACTTTTCATAGGTACAAGATACGGTTTCCTGACATGCCAAAAACTATCATTAAACAACATTAATTGAATTAAAAACATCAAATATGACCGTTAGCATTATTTAAATAATATTGAGAAAATGATAAGAAATGGTGTCACAATTATTATGTAAACGGTGTCTTCTTCATGGTAGATGGTTCACGGTTTGAGGTTCATGGTATGAGCATCATGGTATGATCTTCACGGTATGTCCATGTCACGTTGTCTAGATCACGGTGTCTCGGTCACGGTGAGTCCTTCATGGTGTCTGGGTGATGGTGTCTGGGTCACGGTGTCTAGGTCACAGTTTGTCCTTCACGGTGTCTGGGTCACGGTTTGTCCTTCACGGTGTCTGGGTCACGGTGTGTCCATACTTAGAAAAATATATGTATTTATACTTAAATAGTAATATGCAGAATATAGATTAAGCTTAATCATTAGAGAGTAAGAGACCTTGAATCATAAATATAAAGGCTTGATAATATATGTGATATTTTTAATCATGCATAAGACTTGTAAATAATAAAGAGAGTAATTAACATCGAAAAGATTTGTTATCATTAAAACATGATGTGTAGTTATTATTGAGTTTGAAGAGCATTAGAAAGATGTGAAGTTAAGATTGTGATTAATTAACAGGAAGAGGATTTGTGATCATTAAAACATGATTAATACATGAGGAGTCCAACATTATTGATTGACCTTCCCTTTTCCTTCTCCTAATAGAAAACTATTAATTTCGCTTCTTCTATATAAATTGGGTGGATTTATATTTTTGAAGTGGATTATGAAGAATGGAATGTGTAAAATTCATCCCCATTTGAGGATGTGAGGTAATCTCAATATCACAACATAAATCATCTCATATACAAAACCAATGGAATCACATAATAATCACGAGGACACTCTTGACTACTTAGTAAGGAATCTACGAACTGTTTCCTAAAGAATAAAATTCTCATCAATTAATAAATCCCATGATTGTTAGATTGTTAATCAAATTTATTCCATTCTTGTCACTCATCCCCATATGTAAGGCTTTATTTAAATGTCACCTAGGGAATCATTTTTTTATAAATAATGGTAAGAACACAGACTTTTCATCTAATTATATAATTGAGAGACCATATTCATGAAACATATGATTATTATTCTCATCCCATTTAGTGTAGTAGAATTATTACCATCTTATAGGATTCGGGTCAATCATATAGTAGGAGAGGGAACATGATTAAATCCTGAATATTACATTTCCCATATTTCGATTCCAGTATTGAATGTATTATATATTTTTATAACATATTGTATGATCAGTAATTTAAATTCAAGTAACATAGATTATGAAATTTGGAGTCTTATATATATGGACCCACACCAGATTATCATATTTGGTTTAATCAATTGATAAAAAGGATTGAGGTCATTTTACATATTTAGAGTCTAATTTATGCATCCCCACTTGTGCGTGTCATTTATGACTAGATCTATATTATCAAAGATGATTTGTAGTTCTTATAATATTAATTTTTTTTTGTATATTCTTAAAATTTTAACACATCGCCTACTCGTTTGGATATAAGATAGTGACCAAATAAATTCTAAAATCCAATTGATACTTTTTATTTTTTATGGTATGAAGATCAATATACTCCAAAATGATGAATAATAATTTTAATTTTCATATCAAAATGTAAGATATATAGTTTAGGGATTATTTTTTAGAAATAGAACAGTTATCTCAGGATCATCACCCGAGGTATCCCAATACGTGGGGGGACATATGGTATTTGTGGTTTTAGGATTGAACCACTATGAAAATTCATGTTTATAATTATAGGATTAAGAGATTTTGTGATAGGTAATGCCTTGGCCAAAACGACCAAAGAAATGTTTTTATTAAAATAATGTTTACAAAAGTGTAATGTACGAGATCATGTTACAATATTTTTCATGAAAGGGAATACGAGCAGTTGGGAGGTCTTTACACCAGGTAATGTCTTGATTAACACCCATATTGGACAAACCATGAGAAACCATGTTTACTTCCTGATAAACAAGTGGGATAATTTTGTTAAGATCAATGGGCAATCAGTTGCATTCCAACCAACTTGTAGTAATCGTCCATGATAAATGTGTTATGCTGTTATAAGTTGGTTGAACAATAATCATATAGTCACATTTAATCCAAAGTTTGTTCCACTGATGATCCATGAAAAAATTAATCACATGAATCAATGCCATCATCTAAACATCAAGGGAGGTGGTAGGGCCACATTGACCCATGAAGCAGCATATAATCAGTCAGAGGTGGTTCCTGAAGATAGCGCCACACCCTACCGGTCCTGATTCCACTTGTCGGATCCATATTTGTTAATTTTGATCCATCTAGGGAGATTGGTTCTCTAGAACACCTCTAGATTGCTATGTGGTTGACAAAAGTTTCCATCGATCTGTAGAAATTTTAGGATCCCAAAATCATGCATGGTATTGTGTAAATGACCTTTTTGAATCAAAGTAGCTTCCTGTATGGAAATAAGGATCCAAGTACAACCTACATTATGATTTTTTATGTTGTTGTTATGAATAATTTCATTCTGATCATACCAGATCACATGGTGAAGCTCAATAACTAGCTTAAGGAAGAGGTTTCTAATATTTTGAGATCCATCCAACATTGCACGTTTCATAAGTTGATTTTTGACAGATTCAAGAATCAATAATATAGAATCAATGTCATTAAAAACATAGTTCCAAAGAGAATAAGTAATAGCACCAGGAAGTAATAGGGGGTTATCATATTCTCTATGTTGATTACAAATTTTAAATTTAGGGAAAAGATGAACTACAATCTATTAAAGGTAGATGTTATTTGTAACTCTATTGTGTGCCGGATGCCAGACTAGACTGTATCATGAGGGCTTTATCTAAGGTTTTTTGATGTGTTTATCCACCTGTAATCATTCTCATTGTTACAACATATAATATGGTAGTAATTTTTAGAGGTATAAAATCCATTGTGAGCTGGCTCCAAAATTAAAAATAATTGTTGTGTGCTAAATGGTTGCCATCAATGAGATTCAAAATAGTTTCTGGGCGATGATATTTTGAGATTTTAAAGAATATTTGATTGATTTGTTTGTGTTTTCTAGAATTTGATCTGAAAAAATCATAGAGGTTAATGGAATGCCAGTCCAATTATAAAGCCAGAATTTCATAGACGAATCTCTAGACACCATCCATCTGGAGTTATTCATAATGATGGAGAAAGAGTTTTTTATGGCCGACCATAAGGAATTATTAATAAATCTCAAATTTATAATCATTATTTAATCAAGAAATCTATTTTTGAGAAAAACGAAGGATTCCGAAGAATTGTGAAAAAGATTCCAAGTGAGCCAAGCTTGAAGGGGTCCATTAATGTATTTTATTAATACCAATTCAACCATACTTAATAGGATTGCAAAGAGTTGACCAAGGGACCATCACATGTTTCTTTCCCAGAGTACTACTGGTCCAGATGATATTTATAATAGATGTGTTTATTTTTTTGATAATACCAATGATCCATTTTCAAACCATCACAGAGTAGACCAATAGTGATTAAGTGGAATTCTTTGGCTCTACACAAAAAGATGGTAACATGATGGTAAGTTAATGGGAGAGGGAGTTCTTTAATACCCAAATCACTGGTATTATTACATTTTCTATTGGGGGAGAATTCCTCACAAAAAATATAAAGGATTGGTTCCAACTTATGGTCTGACTAGAAACCTCTTCATAGTGAGAGAGAGTAGTTTGTAGGTTAATAATATTAATTTTTCCTAGATGATGGAAAATGATGATTTCATCAGCATTATATAGGTGATTATGAGCATTAACATGTCTAGAGACATGAATAGGTTTCAATTTATTTTTGACCCCAAATGATTGATCGGTCTAATGAGGTAGTCATCCACTATTGAAAAGTGAATAGAAAAGAGAGGTTCCCCTTGTATAACACATTTGTTGCAATTAATGTAACCTTTTGGAGAGCCATTGATCAAAATGGAGATAGTGGGAGAGTTAAAGAGATTTCAGATTATTGTGATGAAGTGTGCACTAAAATGAAAATGTTGAAGGAATCTGAAGATAAAACTCTAATCCATGGTTTCAATGGCTTTCCTGATGTCATGTTTTATAGGTATTTTCCCTCCTATATTAGGTTTATTCAATTTTTTGACACATTCAGTGGAAATAAAAATACATTAATGAATGGATCTAGATTTCAGAAATCCATATTGGTTCCATGAAACAATTATGTCAGTAATAGTTGATAGCCTATTTGAAATGATTTTGGTAATTATTTTTTAGTGAGTGTTTATGAGAGAAATGGGTCTGAAAAGATGAATTTCAGAGGAATTATCCACATTTGGGATCAAGGTGAGAAACTGAGAATTGATAGCATGAGGGAGCACCCCATTTGAGAAAAAGGATTTAAAAATATTAAAAACATCATACTGAAACACATCCCAATAATGTTGAGAAAAGCCATTGTAAACGACATCCGGAATGAAAAAAATATCTTGATTTAGTCTAAAGATAGTGTCTTGGATTTCATGATCTCTCACCATGTTGAGATAAAAATTATTGATATAATTAATGATCACTAAAGGAATTAACTCAAAAAGTATTTCTTTATAGTTTTCATGAACTTTAAATATGGTTTAATAATATGAGACCTTATGTTGAGCTATGTCATAATCCTTGTCAAAAATCATGTCCCCATTCTTTAGAAAGGTTAGTGGTCTCTAGGACTTCATGTTTATTTGGTGGGTATTATAGAATATGGTATTTCTATCCCCGTTACTTATCCATTTAACTTTATAATCATTATTTCTCATGTTTTCTATAAAAGTGAGTAAATAATAGAGATTGATTGCAATGTTTATTTCTTACGTGGGGTCTGTCTGGTGGTCTGAGTTTTTGCTTTTTTTTTGGATATCATCGAGTTTTTTTTTAAGAAGAGTAATTTAATTGTTAATTTGTTTGGATTTGGAGTTACAACATGATTTTAGAGTCTATTTGAGGTGTTTTAGTTTGAGGTTGTAGGTAAAGGCTTCCTTACAATGAGACATGGAGGACCAAAAATTGTTTATGACATGATTTCAATATTCATTATAGATCCACACATTATTGATGCATAATAATAATCTCAGTTTTATGTCATTGGAGGAAATTTTAACCAAGAGGGGATTATGATCAGAGTTCAGTCTATAAAGAGTGATGCTAGATATAGTGTCCCATTTTTCTAAAGCAATGACATTCATAAATCATTTGTCCATTTTGGAGGCAACCATTTTATTATAATATCTTTTATACCAGGTGTATTTTTCACCAGTAAGATTAATTTCAATAATATTGTTATCTTCGATCAAGGTTTTATATTATCTCATGGAGATATATGTGTCTGATTGGATTATTTATTTACTAGAGTTAAGAAAATCATTAAAATCTCCTATAAAAACCGAGGGAGAATTGGAGTTGGTACATAAATGAGAGAGATCTTCCATATATTTCTTTTATCTTGTAATTTATTCTTATCATAATCAAAGGAGTAGAATTTGAATGTACCGTCGATCAAAAATTTCATGTGAATATCTGATATGAGATACTAAAAATTTTAAAATCTTGTATAGTTGAATGTAAAAAAACCCATTGCGAAACAACATTTAGATTATTATTGGTTGCACCTAAAAACATGTAGTTGTGTTGAAAAAAGTGAGAATATTTAAAGGAGAAATAGATTTTTGGTTCCTCAATTGAAAAAAGAGTAGTGTGATGCGTGTTAGCCGTAATTTTCAGAACATTTAGCATGTCAGAGTTGGACGTAACCTGACAATTCCAGAAAATGATATTCATTTAAACTGGAATTTGCAGTTAGAAATCCCTTATTTAATTTTTTCCATATCCTTTATTTATATTATATCTTATGACCTCTTGAGTATGATTGGTCTTTCTTTATTGAGTATGGGAATTATTTTGAGGTTTATTCAAGTGGGTATTCATATCTAAACCTATGGTATCCATTGAATATTGTGGGAGATCATTGGGTCTTTGAGATACAATATTTTCATGCTTAGAAACACATTCATCATTTATTAAAGTAGGAGTATTAAAGTTATCAGAAACATTTGGATCCACTATGGATAGTGTATTGATAAAATTGGGTAATGTCTCTTATTTCATGGGGTCTATATGTTCCTTCATATTTAATGGTTCTAGCATAATAGGTAAGCAATCATGTGCTACTGGTTATAATGGAATTCCTTCAAAAGAAGTAGAAGTAGTACATATTGACTATGTCTTGGTATGATCTACTTTGTTGGGAGAGTGAGTGTGAGTGGATGAATTGTAATTACAATCAGGTCACCGGTTTCAGTGATTTTAAAAATAGTATGGGTTGATTCAGTGTAGTTTATACTGCATGATTGTGAACAAATAGATTCATCAGCAAGATAATTAGTGCAAGAGTCTGGGGGACTCGTATAATGTAGTAGAAAATTACTCTCATTATTACCATAGAGCAGGTTTTCAGTCTTCATAGAAGAAACATTAGTAAAAGGAGTTGGAAGAGAGGTCATACCCGAGACATGTAGTTCCAAATTAGAATTCTTTTGGACAAATTGAAAGTGAATCTACATGTGTTTCTAGTGACATTAAAAATCTACACATGTTTGGTAACTAGAGTCGATGTTGTACTGTTATGTAAAATAGGTTCCATGACATTTTTCATGCCACTTCATTTTCTACAATGGGTTGAGATTTCTTGTTGCAGTTAGATAAATTGTTGTCCTCTGCCATTTCATTGAGGAATGGACCATATTTATGAGTTGGAGTGCATGTATTGTAGGTACCTTCCTACTCATTGGATATCTTAATAGTATATAGTAACAGATTTTCAATTTCCATTAAGAGGATTTGGTCATTAATCGATTTGTCTTATTCTTAAATCTCATTTGTCATTTTAGTACCTGATATTTCCCCTATATACTCCAACTTGTGTGTTTTTTAACCAAACATATTTTTTGGGTGGTTTAGGTATGTCTATCATGGGGGGTTTTTTCATTTTTATTTTTTATTATTTTCATCCGTTTATTCTCAATTGGTTGTGTTACATGATTTATAATCACCATATACATATATATATTGTGTCCAACGATTTTACATTGATCAAAAAAGGGGGACTTCCATTCATATTCCACTCTAATTTCATTTATTAGACATTGTATTTGATGTTAATTGAGTTGGGTAACTTTAGACAAGATTTATTTCCACCATAATTCTACCAATGAGACCCAATTGAGCATTTAAATTCCTGTGATCAATTTTTAGAGGAGTTCTTATGTAGGAGACAATGTCATTCATGATATTCGGGTGCCAAAAGAACCATTTGAGACTATGAAATTCAATCTATTAATGTGCCAATGACTTCGTATGTGTGTGGATTAAAGGTGGAGTCCCACTCTGAAATTATGAATAAGTCTGGTTTGAGGTTAAGAGTATCGATCTTCCAAACTCTTTCGACATCATCATATGATTTTAATAGTATTTGGAAATAGCCTTAACCTTTGAGGATAAACTTCTAGTTTGTAGAATTACATCAGTGAGAAAATCGTGAATAAAGTTTAGTTAATGGTCAGAGATGGTTAAAATTAAGGTAGCATATGCAACCCATTACCATTAATTTGCACAGTTGTGCTCATTGTTGAAGGGCATATGGGTCTGCCTCCACTCGATAACCTTCACCATCCAAACACTTTACTAGGGAGGGCTTTATAATGAATTTATTATCTAGATCAGATCATTTCATCACATCTAGGAATGAAACCCCTTGTATGCTTTCGGTAAGACAACGACTATGGGAATCTATTCTAGGGGAATATTACCTTCCTGTAGCTACTATAAAATGTTTCGTAGAGGTAATGTGTAATTTATCAGGCTTCGTGAAATGGTTTGAATCAACGAGATTAAGAACAAGGAAATTTTCCCCCGAGGAGAAGGGCACAAAGATCCGAAAGAAATCTATGATCTTTTAAGGGTTTCTAGAGAGATATGGTCTCCCATCTCTCTAAATTCATTCCATTATTAGAAATATTTTTCATTCTAGAGATATAATTCATCTTCTAGGATTAAAAGATCAAAAACCACATACTTAATTTATAGAGTTTAAGTTAATTTGATATGAAAATACCATATATGTTAACCTCTTGGGGGTAAGGATACTATTTTAATTAATGGTGGAGTTACATGAGTTTTTTTGGTAATTAGATATTCGAATGTGACGTGAACTGAGGATAATATAAATAGATATTGAAAATTTTTAATTTATTATTACATAGATTTCATATTAATACATACCCAATAATACATATTTTGTGTATTTGGTGAAACAATACATAATCAACCAATTTTAAAAAAGAACATCAAAATCACGCAGAATGCTTACCTACATAGTACCCTTCATAAATATTTCTTACGTAAAATAATTTTTCATAATCATAATAATATAATCATACAAAGAGTGAGTAAGTTTATCAATAAGAATAAACATATGGGATTTCAATTAATTACCACAATAAAAGAAAAAGTTATTGATTATATAATGATAAACTAAAAAAATCAAAACCAATTTATAATATAATTTTATCCATGAATTGATGAATATATATTTTTCATAAAAATATACATTATTAAAAAGTGTATAAATTCATCAATTTTTAATCATGATCCTGGATAATATATCATAATCATATACCCTATGTTATTTAAATACATATAATCATAAAAAACCATTTTTGTAGTCAAGGATCACAATGTAGTCATTAATAAAGAATTGGGTTAACTCACCATTCCATGTTTTAAATAATCAAGATTCACTTTAAAATAAATCTTATTGAATATAGTCCCTTAATAAATTTGGATCACTCCTCATTCCATTACTTGTCATCAAATGTGATATCCATCATAACCCTATCCATTAGAGATATGTATATTTTTTAGACCACCCTAAACATATAGAATAATATAAATACGTGTGTGTACCAAAAAATAATATAAAATTCATTAATTCATCTTATTATAACCCATGAAATGTGAATTGTTTTTATAATGTTTTCATCATAACATAATTAAACGATGGAAGTGAAACATGATTCGATGAATCACCCTTTTATAATCCTCACCATAAAACATATCAAAAAATATGTTGAATTGTGTCATAATATCATATACCAAATGATCCATAACAATCCATAAAGGATTTTTACATTGATTCAATGAAGTCATAAATATAATTTGAAACATTCTTTGTATTCATAAAAAAATTTCAATTTCATTTGAAATATTATTGACTTAATATTCCAATAATATAGTTGAAATTATTTTATTTATAGGTAACCAAGGACACTAGTTAGTTAATATTTATATAAATGATTTATCATGATTTAGGAATAATTTATTCATAACATATATGTTAAAATATTTCTTTTATTTACCACTTTTGTAAAAAGTATTAAAGTAATTATTTATTTAAAAAATAAATACAATTTTCCATTTTAAAATTTTTAAATAAATTAAATTTTAATGATAATGACCTTTCCAAATAATTTAAAATATAGTTAATGGTATTCATAAAATAATTTTATGATAGTGTACATAAAAAAAATAATAGTAAAAATGAATTAACATTAATTTTTATTTAAAAAAACATCTCAACAATGTTATGTACCAATGAGTGGGAAATGATATTATTAAATATAAATTATAGATATAAAAATTGGATAAGAAATACATGGTGTTTAATGAATATGATTATTATTATATAAATAAATTTTACATTTATCATAGAAAATAATGAAATGAAATGTGATTGTTACAATAAATCTTAACTGAAGTATTTCATTCTTCAAAAGTGATCTAACATCCTATATAATATATTTATATAAATTATAAAAATATACCATAACCAGTTTATTATATATATAATCATATATGACCAAATTATTAGAGTTCAACACCAATTTAAAAACATTTAAATTTATAAATCAACATTTTGGGTTATTAATAATTTTATTATTCATGAATGTTTTGGTTGTTCTATTTTGGTAATTATAATTAATCATTTTTCCATCATATCTATATTGGTAATAATTTTTTTTATAATATATAATTAGTATATATTTATTTATTACCAACAAACAAGGTTATAAATAAATAAATTAATGGCACTATTAAAAGACATGAAGTTTATACATATGCATGAATGTGTTTTTTATTTTAAAAAACATAATGAAATAAAGTTAAATATTTTTTATCATTATATATACATTAATACATGAAAAAAATAATATATATCTATATATAAAATCTATCATTATATCAAATAGTATAAGTTTGTTTTGGAAAACAAACCATATCAATCATTGGAGCTTTTAGTCCATAAGTATTTACAACTGATACATTCATTTCCCATTTGATAGAAAGGTGGGGGAAAATTGTTTTACACTATCATAATAAAAAAAAATATTAATGAAATTAGAGTATTAATTTTATGATTTATTCAATAGTCATATATAATTTTGATAATGAAATATACATATAAATTATCTATTAATAGTTAAAACATTCATTGATAATAAAAAATTAGATTTCAGTATAATCATTGAATGGATGATATCTTCCTCAAAAAAGGACCTCAATTTTATGGGTAGGGATGATATGAATGTATCTTAATGGGTCTAAGACGATTTAATAGTCTATTAGTTTTCATAGAATTGTTTATAGGATCTGTACATTTAGATGTAAATGAGAGGGTTCACTTGTAATGTTCCAACATATTAAAATAAATTTATTCCATTTTATAATCAATGAAGATAAATATTTAAAATAAATAAATTTAAAATAATATATATTTTAAATATATCTGAAAAAAATTATTTGAAGCAAATTTATTTAGATAACATACCCTTATCTTTTTGTTTAACTCCACCCTCAGGTACTGCATTTTTAATCATAATCGCGTACTCATATTACGTATTTTATTTCTAATTTTTGAAACTTTTTACCTGAGGGTAAAAGTAAAAAAATTTAGAAGGAAACAATTCATATTAAAAAATAATCAAAATAGATTATATGAAAATATATTCCAATTTAATAAAAATACAATTAATTTAAAAAATCAAACTAATCATGTATGAAAACCAATAAAATCATGTTTGGAGACTAAGAACTTCTATGAGCTTTGTACTATTAATGAATCCAACTCAAAATTCCTATTATTTAATAAAAAATCATATAAATTCATATTAACTGAAATAATCACCACCAAAACCAAAAGAACCATTCATTGGATTTCCAAATACCTTAGGCATCAAGGATGCGAAACCACATAATAATCAAGGTCAAAAAGAATATTTATGACCAACATCACCCCAGATATAAAATTTAAAAAATCCAAAAAAATAGTTATAAGTTATATGTTACAAAAAAACATCCTATCACCATAACATATCATTATACGAATGACAATCCTCCATAAAAATCGAAATAGTCGAGAAATAATAACACAATAATGGGTTCTTCGCACCGTCCTCATCATATATGTAATAGCCTGAACCCAACCAATTTAAAATTATAATATTGATCCTCATCATGTGTAAATATACAACATTATCAACTATATTTATAGGAGAGATAAAAATATAAAGGAAAAAAGTTAACCATAAGGACAAGTAGAAGATAATAAAAATTAAGAAAACCACTAGCCACTAGAGGGTTAGAGAAGATGAGGCCAAATGATGTGAAGGGGAACCATATACAAAAGTGGGATAATTAAAATATTTACATTAGATAATTGAAAATAATGGATCCTTTTATCATATTAAATTTCTACAATTGAAATAAATTCATTTCAAAATATGTGTTTATAAGTCAATGAAAATAATTTTACAAATATTATTGAAAAAATTTGTATTTTGATTAATTTTCCTCCTTGTAAAAAGGGAAAATCAATGGGAAATTTTTGTTGAATATATTATAAAAACATTCAATTAAAAAAAATTAATGACTAATAATTATTTAAATTATTAATATATTAATAGTTTTTCAAATTAATGGAAATTTTCTGAAAATTAACATTTTTTCTATTGTGTTTTTTTCTTTATCCCCAAACACTAGATAAATAATAAATGGATGATTATTAATTAATTTAAATTAATTACCAATATATTTCATTCAAAATTTTATTTAATAGCTATCAGTATAATTATCTTCTATAATAATACATTAGATGATGAAATATTCATTTCATAAAAAATATATATTTTAATCAATTAATGATTTTCTTAAAATTGAGTGGATTTTAATATTTTTTGACATCTTAAATAATTATATATTTTATTCATAATGTGGTAAATATGACTCAAACTATCCAATTTACATACTACTTTATAATTGTATATTATATTTATAATTATTTAGAAATGAGGATACATGAAAAGAATGTTGTTTAAGATATCATCATTTATTTTAATGGATTTTTTTTTAATTTTTTGGGTGTCGCATTGTACCCCCCACATAAAATGAAATTTTATGTCGAATTTAATTCACAATGATTACACCAAAAGATGATATTTTTGGTTCTTAGAAAGCATAACCATTTTTTCTAATTCCTTTATAGAACATAAACTATATGATTAGTAATGCTCAATGCCAAATTACCTCTATATCTCAAGATTTATATTGATAGTTCTTCAAATGAATGATAAATAATTTTTTGGTAAAAAATTATTATCAAAACATATGGAGTATTATGTATGTACATATAGAAAATATACATGTAATAATACACTTACATGATAGAGGTTCAATGGAAGTTCTAGTAAGAAAACTATTATCCAATCTTGATGACGAATTTCAATGGGGATAACATGTTGAGAAAATAAAAGGATATGATCTTATATTCAATTTCTCAATCCTGAACAGTCCTAAATAGATATCATTATCCAATAAATTTCCCTAATCATTTGAGTTGTGCAATTCCATACATTGAGAGATTCATATGGGGATATCTTTTTGACGGGTTGAATGGTATTGTTTTAATATATCATGATTTGAGTATGTTGTTAATATTAAACACCATTGAAATATTCACTATTGGATAATTAAAAATTAACTAGATAATAATTGTTTTGGTCGTAGTGACATGTTGTGCAATTATAATATGAATTACTGAAAAAAAAATATTCTCCATGTATTACTCAACAATTCTCTGAATCGTTGTGTTATAACTCAAATTTCTATGTGAGACAATAAAATATGGTACAACATGAGACCATGACTATTCTAACATATATAAAATATCATTTTAATTAATAATTAAATATTCATTAATAAAAAATAAATTTGATTAATTTTTAAGGAAACAACTAGTATATAAATAGAATCATAGACTTTAGTCTTTTTAGGGGGTTTCGATAATGAAATACATTGTAATGCTTTCCCAATTCAGTTCAAGTGTTATTAATTTTTTTTAACAACCCCATAAACACCTATAGGTCTTAGAAAAATATCTATTAGATCACGTGTCATGATACATACTTTATGTTATATATCTTTATATTTTCCGATAATAATAATTATTATAGATCTAAAAAAGCCTCATACTTCATAGATGGACAATAAGTAAAGAGGTCTGGGGTTCTACCAAAAGATGATTTATTTTTTATGTAATTGATGTGATAATTAATCAATTACTTAAAATTATAATTCTATAAAAATAAATATTAAAAGTAGAAAAATATTTTACCTTAATGAAGAGTTCCACAACCCGAGTCTACACCTATTATATAACATTATTTATTGATGTTTGAATATCATTATTTAAAAGATGTGATCCGTTAATTTTTCCCATATTTAAAGGACCATATTCTATATATAAAAAATATTTGTTCTATTTCAATAATTACAATTTGAATAATATCATGGTCTATCAATCTAATAGAATCAACCACCTTATTTGTCTTCCCTTTGAGTTAGTATATTGAGAAGTTATAATATATAATCAATTATCACCATATCATTTGTTTCAGAATAAACACATTCTATGTGATTATAAAAAACAAGATATTATTATTTTTATTATTATATATCACATTTATTACAAAAATTATAATGCCTACAAATTCTCTATTCAGACATTACTAATTCAAAAGTCAAATAATGAGTTAGGTAAATTGGATTATAATTTTTCAGGTGGTTCAAGAAATATGCTACATTAATATCATTCATCCTAATGGTACACTCTAGTAACTTATAAGATAAATAATTATATAGAATAAAATATTTCCTGCTATATGGTAGTGTAATCCATGGTTAGATGAATAAATTTCATTTTATATTATATAATTATTAATAATATTATTATTTCCAAAGTTTAATGACTCCCTTCCAATATTACATTTTCATTAGAGTAAACATAAAGGTGAAGTCCAATAAATAGTATTGGAATTATATAGGAAACTCAATGAAACAATTAATCATTATTTATATGGTTTTCCTAGGAAATTTTATTATAAAATAGGTCATTATAATATAAATTCATATACCCTCTTTTTGAGATTATATGATATATAAGTGCAACATTTTATTAATAGAATTTACACATTATGACTTTTATATAAAACACCTCTTTCATATCGATTTTTAACACAATCATTAAATGATATTAAATATTTTCATTTATATAATAATATATAATAATACCTCTTTCAAATAAAAAACCATAATTTTTTAGGTAATATCTAAAGTCATTATTCATTAAATCTAAAAATAATACATTACCTTTTTTATGTATACATTAAGCAAAATAAATTCATAATGACCATACCATAAATTAAATAATGTATTTTCTATATTATAAAACATTACACATAAAATAATATATCCAAAAAAATCATACTATGAAATCTACTGATATAAATGTAGTTGACCAGTTATGCCATTAATTAAGGGATAATGATAAATTAAAGATTATTATGATATTATAATATTTGTGATAATGAATAACAATATTAATTGTACTGTTATTCTTACTAGTAAATAGATTATGTGTAACCCATTTTGATACAATAATGAATTTTAATTAATTTTTAATATTATCAAGAGGGTTATTCAATTCCAAAATTTCAATTGGGGAAATTATATATTTATTCATGGGAAAATTTATAACACCATGTATGATTCATATTAGAAACTATATATCCTAATTATGGTAGATACTGGTCATCTCATTTGGATTTTTATTAACATAATACAAAAAATAGGAATATCATTGATTTGTATTTTTTATCTGATCATTTAAGATAATATCCCTTAATAATATATAGTTATACACACACCCCAAAAGTAATATCTATTTAAGGTTCATGTTAATTATCCAACTAAATGAATTTCATAGTTTTACTATGTATATGAATAATTTTTTTATTTTTCTTAATAACCTATAATTTAATTAGAGAAAATTAATCAATTATAAAAATGTCATATATTTTTACCAAAGGAAGAACAATTTTAATTTAATTAGGAAAAGTAATTTATAAAACAACATGAAATCTGTAACACTATAATCAAGGTTAGTTATTTGTTAAATATCATGATCTAATTCAATGATTGGTAAAAAATATAATATACATTTTTTCGATACATTTTTACATTGATTAGTTCATTATCTCAAATAATACCTAATTCTAGAACATTTTATGAAATGAATTATAAAGGGTTCAATATGATGTTATCTATTTCCCTACATTGGAATAATTATTTTTTCTTGGAAAAAAATTCTTTATCCCCCTTATTTTTTTCTCTACTCATTTATTCTTTTTAATTAATTAAATTTTGAAGGATGACTCATCAAATATATTTTTTTCATGTTTGGGGATGAATATTTATTACATGATAGAATTTTGTAATTCAAATCCCCTGAAGCTTTAGATTTATATTATTATTAAAGCTGTAAAAATCACAAATTTTTATGTTTTCAATCATGTAATAAGATAGATTTTTGGGAATAAGAAATAAACGTTTTTATTCCCATTTTTTTGGTTTCTCATGAGTAAAATTACTCTATTTTTTATTTCATTCAGAATAATCATGATTGATACTTGTAATATCCATTTAAAACAAAAAAAATCATTATGTGTGAAAAATTAATCATATTTTGTAACCATAAAATCCAAAAACAAATCAATGTTTAGTTTTCTATATCAAGAACCATAATATTAATTTTGGATTCAATTGGACACACCATAATAATTCATGGTCAGAATCTATTAATATCCACCATTAAATATCATAAATAAAAATTTTGTTAACAAAATAATAACCCCAATGGGTTTTAACTAGGGGTTCAGTCTTAGGACCACTCATCAATCGCTGGTGGAGATCATGTAAAAACATAATACACTCTTTTTAAAGTTCTTAACAGAAGGTTCTTCAATTCCATTACCTTATCCACATTGTAGAATCCATGATGGGATATACTTTTTAGGAAAGCATTGTGATATCAAGGTAATAAAATCATTATGATGTTGTCATATAAATGGGAAAAATTTACTTTTTTTGAATATTTTTCTCTCATATAAATATCCAAAAATATCTAATCCTTTCTCTAATACAAACTATGGAGACCAAATAATTTTATAAATATTTGTTACATATTACTTGATGTTTATTAGTTTCACATGATTAAGATGATGAATAAAACCATAAAGAGTTGTTTTCTATATACACATAGATACATAATTAAATTTGATATAAAATATCTACAGTACAACCCATGATCTTCATAATAAATATCACCCATCTTAGATATTAATAAAGTATAATTTTAAAAATGGTAAATGGAAACATAAAAACAGTTGATCTAGATGTCCATCATAAATTAATATTATCCTAAAAAGTTCATAACAAATAAGTTGAGGATTTTATATAATAAATATAGAATAAATTTTTTTTATAATTAACTACATATGTGATAATAGTGAATGTAATATTTAATATACACTAAGAAAGGAAAATATTTCATAAGAATAATTCATAGGACAACGAAATGCATATTTGATTATAAAATAATTTATTAATAAATTATCTCATTAATAATATGACTATGTATTGGTTTAAGTCTACATTATATCAGTTATAATTCCATTATTAATCCATATAATATCATGTTGTATATTATCTCTTACAAAACTCAATTAACTCCACATGACGGTCATTATTTTATGTGATATCCATATTTACCCAAACCCATAAAAGGGTTATATAAAGTTTCTCCTAATAATTAAATAATGGAAACTACACTTATATGGTCATTAATAATAGTAATCGTTAATGAATTTATCATATTAAAACCTATTGAAATTTAATTGGTCTCATAGTTTTTTAATTGCTAATAATTACCCAATAGGAAATGGTTATTTCTGGAAGTAATTTTTTTTTCATCAACCTAATAAGCCATAAAAAATTTATATGGATGATATACTAATATAAAATACTAACCAAGTCATAATAATTTATAATGAATGCTAAAATTTCTAATAAATACTTAAAAAAGAACCTTCAAACAATTCATTGAATTTTTTTTAAAATCATTATAATCTGTTATTATCTTTTAAATTTATAATTCCTAAAAAATATTTCATATGGTTTATCAATTCAAATAACCATGTAATATTTTAATTAGATAATAAAATCAAAGAATATCCATTCTAGTGGGAAAATATTTTCAACCCATACAAAAGAAAATAGAACATTAATACTTCAAATTTTATAAAAAACTAAAGAAATACATTTTTAGAATATATATTAAATATATTATTTATAAATTAATTAAAGGGAAATGAAAAATTTATTTTAATTAATTTCATAAATATTTATAAAAATTTAAATAAAATAATTTTAATATAATGAACATGGAATAAAATTTTTATATAAAAATATTAAATGGGGAATACTTTTTCTTATGAAAATTATCCTCATCATTTTTACTACAAATAATGGAATTTGGAAAAATAAATAGAATCACCATAGAAAACCAATTTGGAAGAAATATATTTTTTAAATTATATGAATACTTTTATTTTAAATTGATGGAAATATTTCATAGAAATTCTAAAAAATATATGTAATTGTAACCTAAACCAATGCATAATGTTAGGTTAAATTTAGAAGAGTTATAAAATAATATATAATAATTATATATTTATTATTATTTAATTATGGAACCATTTAATATCTTACAATATAATATATAATCCAATTAAACCATTTTCATATCCATTTATTAATAATTACATTTAATATCATAATTTCCTTGTGATAACTATATTATTTTAAATGAATGATTTAATTTTTCAGTTCACGTCATTATAAATTAATCATGATTTTATAATATTCAAAATATTAATCATTTAAAAAATTTAATTTATATAAATATATTATATATTTAGATATATCCACCAATTGATGAAGAATATTAAATTATACTTTTCATGGAGACTGTTATCCATAAGCACAATTGAATGTCGATTTTTTCTAATGAAAATAATAAATTGTCGATAATTTAATATTTTAAAATTATAATAATATAATATAGAACTTATATTATTAGGGAATCTGTAATGTTATTTAGGAATGTGAGATTGTGAAGGAAAATGAACCATACTATGACATGGATATAGTAGTCTACACGTACATACATGCAATACTTACATCTCCCATTTGATTTGAAAGGGGTCGAAATATTTTTTTCTATCAACATAATTTTATCTAATTTTATTGATGATATTATATTTATTTTTGTATTATATATAAAAATTTTGGTAGACTATTGATGAAATTTAACCAACATTATTATGAGTTATAACTATTATATTGATAATTCACTTTTAAGATATAACTATTAACGGAAATGACGTAATTCTTCTCAATATAGGAAATCTATGAATAGGGGAACTATTTGTTTAAAATTATTTGGACATGAATTTTAAATGACAATTATCAATGGATGTGTTATAAAGAGAGGATAGGGGGAATTTATAATTTATAGAGAAGACACAGATAGAATTTTTCAATGGAATAAAATATATTAATGTAATATTCTAGTTCAAGTGTCTATAAATAAAAGAGAATTAACATTTATGATAATATATGTTCAATATATTCACATCTAATTTCAATTATAATTTTTTCTAAATAATACCCATGTAGATAACTTTCTTCCAACTATAATCCCTTTTTGACATTAATAATTTTAATTTTTATTATGGATTTTTTATTCATTATGAAGAAAAATGAATGTGGATGACTTATTTTTCTTATTATAATTATTTTAAATATTTTATTGTACAAATTAGGTTAAATTTTTATAAGTTGTATAAATTGATTTTCTATTATGATTCCAAAATTAAACAAAATAAATATTTAGAAAAATGATTCTTAAGAGTGAAACAGAATATACAATGATTTCATGCCTATTAAATGTGATCTAATGGTTTTTAATATATAATCATTAATATGTAATCAATAAATATCTTTTATAAAAAAATAAAAATATTATTTTTTTATTTTTTTATTATAAAAAAATATTCTCCTATAAATATTATTTTTAGGAAAAAACGTTTCTTTCTTTTAAATGGGTTTTTCTTCATTCCTAATCATAAAATTACTAATTTATTAATTATTAATAATTTAATATTTTATATTATTAATATATTTAATTATAAATTATTTTCCGAAAGTTAATGAGATACTTAGTTTTGAAAAAAATTTATTAACATGTTTCAAAGAACATTTCATTGAAAATATTGGTCTTTTAACCCTTATATGATATTACAAAAATTTAATTCTTTATAGAATATTTTTGTTAACATATACCAAATATAAATATATTTTATAATGTGTTTAATCTTATTCATACACACTAATAAATGGAATAGTTTTCAAATTTATAATCTATACTTTTTCATTCAGGATAACAATTATATGAAAATAAATATATCAAATAATCCATCATTTCATTTAGGGGAACTATTTGTAATATTATCTTTGTTAAGTGGGAATACTAGATGACACAAATGATTACAAAAAGAAATGTGTAGGGATAACTGATTCACATTTCATAGTGTTATAGGGGTTACCATATACAATTGAATAATGAAGTTTTTGGGAATCACTGAAGGAATTATGATAAAATTACACCAAGAATCTTAGGTTCATCCCATATGTTAATGAAATATAATAATATCATATACTGAGAAATTTTTTAAATTATTTAAAAATCTCAATCTTGGGAATTTACATGTTGTTTTTAATATGTGAATTAGAAATTTTATTATATAGTTTATATTCATTCAGCTCCTGTTTCTTTTGGGTATAAAATATTAATCTTCCTTTACCTAATTGGGTTTTAGGATATAAGGATTCATAGAACGTAGAAGTACTCATATAGGGTAATCACGTGTGAATTAAATATATTATGTTATAGTGGTAGAATACTTATCCACAATGAAGATTATTTTATAAGAAAAATGTATGAACACATCTTGTTTTAGGTAGAATACAATGGATGATTTGATAGTGTGTACACAAATGATAAAAATGAATGGTGATTTCATATCCCTTGATTAACATAGTTATTATGGAAATTTTTGTTCACAAAATTATTTTTAGTATGGATTTATCAGATGTAAACAAGGATTATTATTATTTAAAGATCCTCATCACATAATATTTATTTATTTACAGGAATAAGGATTTAGGGATGGTACAATATTGTTCTTTTTATAAATGAGATGGGATTTTGAAAATTGGGAGATGCATGGGATTTGGTTATCTTGTAATAGTGTTATGTCTGAATAATTTTGGAGTGGGATTCATGAATAATGGACGTGTCTTAGATTTTAGATTCTAAAACAAAACATATTCGCCAAAACTTAGTGATATTCTTCATGGGTGAGTGTTTCAGGAATGTTAGCTCAATCGTAACACTATAAATTAGTAGAATCATTAGAATTCGAAAATTATGAATAAATACCTAAGTGTTCCCACGATTTTTTAGTTCATGATTTTATTATTTATATGTGTTTATAGATTTATCTATAATTCTTGTGGTCATGAAATCAAATGGGGGCAGAGTATCGATATTTTTTGGAATTATGATCATCAAAATTATGTATCATAGAATATCACCATCTTCACAGAGGACACAGTTTCCTGGAACTCTAAAGTGGTTTTTTTAATTGGGAACATCAAAAAAACGTCTCATTTATAGGGATTTTACTTTTATCGAATTATTTTCATTTATAAAACATATATACAATTATTATTCCATCAATAGTTTTTTTGATGAAAAATAATTACCTTCCTTAGAATTGACTGTAATCTTTTTTGAGAAAATCAGAGCTAGTATTTTTCTTTAAATATAGATATTCTCACAAAATGGGACAATATTTTTAAAGAATTAATTATTTATTTACTATATATTTCTGAAGACAAAACCCTATTGAATAGTCCATTAATAATATATTTTTTACTCATTATAAAAATTGATATGAAAAAACTCCTTTTTATATGTTTTATAACCGACTTATCATTATAAAGGAACATCTGTGAATTATATCTTCCACAAAACCTCATGTACCATGACAGAAAACAATATGAACAACATTTATGTGATTTTTATAAAAATTATTTAGATTATTATTATTGGGGATTAGGAAAACACTATATATATTAAGGGGAAAATGGATAAAATTCATAAAAATATGAATCATATTACTTCTCCACTACGTCGAAGGCATTCACTATACATAAATTTTTTGTGGGTAAATTTAACAATAAAATATTTCTTCTGAGATATCATGGGTCATTGGTTCATGTGTTATATGTGTATTTATAGGGGGAACATGCCTATATATAGTAAATGGTTAATGTATCAAATACCAATCATTGTGTATTCCATCTAAAAACCACTCAAAACCATTAATGGAGAGGATCCGTTCAACGAAAACTTCCCTGTAAAATATGGTGTTTTCTTTTTTTGAGAATGGTAGAATGAAATCTTTACTGCATATAGGGATGAAATTGTTTTTAGGTGAAAAAATTACTAATGAATTGGCATGGTCATAATTTTTTTGAAATAAATGATTCATATCTATAGAGGAAATATGAAGGGGTAGCACAAATTGATTATTTATGGATATCCTAGTTTCATACATACCATCACTTGGACAATGATATGAAGTTACAAAGTTAGTGCTTTCCATTGACCACGTCTTTGACCATTAATCATGGGGGTTATTCTACATCAGTGAGATCAATATGAAATTGGTGAAATAACCATCCAAGTTTTTCTGTTAAAAGAGTTTCTTCTAGTAGATATTATTTGGGTCGAAAGGTAGTATATTGTAGTGGTAAATACAACACAATTTAATTTCATAGAAATGAAACTAGATGAAAAAATTAGGGAATTAAAGATGTTTCATTCAAAAAAAGGTTCCAAAATATCATGAACCCTTTTTATAGAGACATACTACAAATACCCAGGAACTACGTAAGGGACCAAAAGTGTGTGATAAAGGGTTCCTATTTAGTACTCACAGAAGCATCTAGTAAAAAAATGAGGTTTCTTGAGTGACTGTTCGTGTTTGAGGTTTTTATTCCTATATTGATTATGAATTTTTTATTTATATGGAAATTTTCTATATATGAAATATATATAAGTTTATGGATGAAATTTTTTTCATGGATAATATGTTGATAATGGGGTGTTTCATCAACATGAATCTTCTCATGTTGGCATTTGGCTAATAATTTTTTTTTCATTTTATAAAAGCTAGCTCAAGGGTTTCTAGTGCCCCTCAAAAAACCCCAAACAAAGTCCATAGATCCAAAAAACGACTAAACAAAACAGAACAACACAAGGTTACATATCATAATATCCATAATCATCCCTGCCTCCCAAGAAGGTTTAATCTTCTCCAGTAGTTGATTCCCACTCTGGGTGTCTCCAAGAATTATTACATTGAATTCGATTTCTAAGCTGATAAAGCACGACCATATCTTGTGATGACTTCTTACCCATGCTGCCCTTTTTAACAGCAATAACTACCCTGATATTTTTTGAGGCAGACCTAGTCCGCATCAGCCTCAAGAGATATTAATAGTCCTTTCTTGGCCTCCTTCTCAGAGATTCCGAAAGAGGTATTTCACCTACAGTCACCTTTTGGTTCCCACTTTGAACAATTTCACTGAAAGAGCAGCTGACATTAACGCTCCTATTTTCATTCCCTCCCCCTGAGTTCTCCCTTCCTTCCCTGGATCATTCCCTTAATGTAGAAGAAGTACCCAGATCCTGATTTTGAGTGGAACATTCCATCAACGGAAGACGCCTGTCCACCCAAGGAGGTTCTTCCACTAGCATGACATTTGACTCCTGTACCCTAGATTCAAGTAGCAGGCCTTCCGACTGATTAACACAATCAAGACATTTTTCCCATGGTATCCTTGTACCATTGGAGAAGTATCATCCTACCTGAGGCTGACCCCCGAACCCTGATCCACACATCCTAAAATTGACTCCATCCTATCCTGCCTCATATAGTCAATCTGTACTCCCTCTAGTACCTATCCAGGACCACAAACACCAAAAGTAAATTGTTTATCCACCACAAATCCTGTAGCCGGTTCCAGCCTCAAGCATTCGACTTGCAGACTCTCCAAGACATCCACCTCATCAAAACCTCCAGTAGAATCCTCCCCCTCCTGGCCCGCAAGCGACCTATCCTTGGCAAGCCCATCAAACCTGTTACTCAATGAAAAAAAAGGGTTGGCCAAAGGTTCAAGACCATTAGCATCTGAAGCTCTTCCCGAATTGATCACCTCTATAATACTAGTGGCCCCTTCCTCTCGAACCTGTCTAGAACCCAACTCATCAATGGACCGAACATCCTTCCCTTTATCATGTTTCAATATATCTCTTGAAATCCTTACTATCTGGCCATTATCCTTGGATACATTGTAAGATCCAGAGGCAAGGAATTCCCCAGCTAAGCCAGCCAGATGAGATCCCCCCCCCCTTCGTTAGCCAATCTCCCAGAGATCGAAATCAAACCCAACTTCATTCTATTGTCTAGTAACTTGCTCCTTGGACCATCTTTAAAAAACATAGTAATATTCTTCCCACTACTATGGACCTCCCTCAGACGAAGTAGGAGACCGAACTGGCAGGTCTACACAAAGTGACCTAGCCACTTACATGAGCTGCAAAAATCGATCCAATTTTCATAAACCACCCTTTTCTTACAATAATACTCTTCTCCAATTGTGATCTAAACAAAATCAAAAGGTATATCAGATGCTTCCATTTCAACACAGAACTGGGGATTAACCGGGTGACAAACTACTTCGGTTCGACTATCAGAACAAATGATTCTACCAACTAGATTGCCTAACATGAGAATAATAGAGGGATTTTGGAACAACAAAGGATGGTTAAGAAAACATACCCAAACCGCTATAGAAGACGAGCCGTGATTCATGTGGATATCGAAGGACCAACACAGAAGCATAAAACAAATCCCATTAAAGTTGCGAGGAGCCCTCGACTAGGCTTGAAGGATGTATTCCTCTATTTCAAACCTAATCGTAAATTGTTTTCTGTCGAAGAATCCTACCACTGCTCATTCCTAGAGATCCCAAGAACTGAAGATGAAATAATAGAAACCGTCAACAGAAGGTCTTCTATGATTGAACCGAGCCACCATAGAAAGGTCCAACAGGGATGAGGAAGCCGTAAACATAGATAAAGAAAGGGGAAGGTTCGGGGATCCATCAATTAGGTCTGGAACCATAGGGTTAATCTTAGATTTTGGAAATGGGGCAAGAAAATACGGGTTAGAGAAAGGATGAAAATGACGAGCTCTCCTGAGGGACGACAATTCTCCCTCCCCCACAGGGGGGGGGAGGGGCCGACGCAATGCCCGCCATCATCACCGGATGAAGGAGAGCATCAAGGGTATTATCTCCCTACTTGCACACTCCAACTCCCATGTTGGCATTGATTCTTAGCTATTAAGGAATATCAATTGATGTAAGAATCCATTATATGTTTGAGACCTATTCCAGAGTTTATGTTGGTGGGTTTTTTCATACAAGGTCATAGAAAATTTTAATTAATCAATGTTACCACACAAATTGATTCACCATATATACTAACCCTCATAATAATTAAACATCAATAGCTAAGAATGTAGTAATTCTTGAGAAAAATGGGTCTCTTACATAATTTGTTTTATTTCCCATCCCCTTAACAAATGATTTTATTAATGGTTAAATAATGATTAAAAATTATATGTCTTTAAATTCAAAGGGGAATTTCACGTTTTTTTATTCAATGAAATGGTTAGTTTAGAGACTTAAAACCCGTAATTCTTCATGAAATAATTCCATTTTTTAGTTGATGAATGTAATGGTGTACACTAGGGTATTTAGTGAACATAATCCAATGGTTATTTGGTAGATCTTATATATTCTACCATATGTCATTATATGTAAATAATGAATCTTTAACCCTATCAACATTCAATTTTGGATTATCCATTTTTCAAGGAAGTGTTGGGTAGGATCCTTCTCTATGGGGACATTGAGAAGGTCAATGAGATGGTGACATCCATAGTAGTATATTATATGTTAATGTTTACAAGGGGTGTTCTACATTAGGGGGCATGATGAATTTAATGGATTACACTAATATAGTTAGTATTATATTAACCTACACGGGTTCCTTATCCTTTAAAAAGTGTGGTACCTAAGGAATGTCAAACTAGAGACCCTAATCTATATGGAAAACATATCTAGGATAAGGGAGTATATTATACGTTTGTTATGAAATTCCCATCCCTCCCCCAAGAAGTTTCCTACCAAACATTTTGGGGACTCTACATGAAGCAATTTTCCATTATTTTTTATAAATGTAGGATAACGATTGTAAATTTACCTCCCTAAATTGATTGTGGACGATGTTATCTGGAAAGAATATACTTTTTATCATCCATAATCTTTTATGATATGGGTTACTATATCAATAGAGGATAGCAATGGAAAATATATATATATATGACTTGGAGATCTTGATATACTCTCATGGAATAGGGAACCTTATGAATAACCTGGGTTGAGAACTATTAGACATTCACATTTATGAATATGTACCATTAATGGGTTTTCTAATGATTTGGTAGTGATGGATTTCAATGTTTTGGATTCTTGGAGATGTTCTACATTCCAAGTGTCCTACGAGGTAGGAAGGGAGGCTCCTTCAAGATGAAATCCCAAAAAGTATGATATGAATTAAAAATATTTAGATCATTTTAGTATAAATGGAATATCATTAATTTGAGAATTAATTATTAAATTTTTGTTTACTCGTTTTATGATTATTCAATATAGAAGATAAATTATCATGTATAGAATTTTTACTATATTTCCCAATATAGGGGTGAATTGATGGTATTTGGAAACCATTAGGTGAGAGTAGAATCACATCATAATGTTATGGTTATAGATGGTAAATTGTCATCTAGAATACATTTACCTTTAAATGAGGCTACAATTCATCAGCCTCAAGAATATGATGGTTGCTCATAATTACCCTTGTAAATTAGAGTACGTGTAATTTTAAAACATTATGTTGATTTTTTATCATTTATAATTGAAAAAATTCATAGTAACGGATTATAATATATGTAATATTAATGTAACCTTGGTGTAGGGGTTTTATAACTTTTGAAACATTCTAAAAATGTATTTAATTTTTACATTATAAATATAAATTTAGATGAGGTTTTCAATAGACTATTGGTTCGATGTGGACATGATAATTATCTAAATGAATCACCCATAAAATACACAAGTGGCATGAATCCAATATTTTTTATAACATGTATTATTCTCTCCTTAAAATTTTTCCCTCATTGACCCCAATATTGGATACACATTCAGTTTTTCTTGGTGTTTCCTATCCATACATTGGAAAATCATTAACCGGTGTTAATAAAAATCCCATGGGTCAGAGAGCTAAAATAATGACAAATTTTATAGTATTTATGACACTAATGAATATAAATTCTAGGATAGTTGATCATATGAAGGACCGTGTGTTTTCATACATGGATATTACATCTATTTATATGAATATTTACTATATTTCAGAATAACATGAATATAAACTGTAATAATTTTTGGTATTTGAATGACATAACATTTTGTTATAATTTTTTGACTAATATTTAACATCTCACATTAATATCTTCCCCAATATTAATCATATTAATATTATTTCTTTATAACACATGGAAAAGAAAACATAAGAAAGGGTGATATCATATTCTCTGTAAGTGTAATCATGCAAGATAAATAAGAACAACATGAGAATAAGTGCACAAAAATAGAAGCATAGAAATTGAAAAAAATACATTGTATATAATATATCATAATTTAGAAATGTTGAATTGATTTTTAGATATTTATAAGACACTATTAATAATATAATCATAGCACATGATCCTTTATTTTATAGAAATTTCCTAAGACATGGATTTGGTAGCTTATACATAATCATATAATATATTGTGTTAATTATACCTATGAATACAATAATGAAATATTAGTATGTGTATATTCACCATTTTACATACTATGGGATAGGGATGAACTCCTTTTTACATTTTAATTTTGGCCATAGGATGACCTATCATGTGACCTCATTTGGTGTCTTAGTATGAAATCACATGTACACTTTGTGTTCATATTTCTTTATTCATTACCTAATGCATTGGGGATAGATATAAGTCCCACCCATCAATGAATAGAAACTATACATATGTGTTCCACATGACCATAAATCATTTATCCCATCATAACCCATGTAAAAATGAGTTTCATAAACACTTCATTATAACATAACTAATAGAAATGAAACAAGTTTCATAAATATCATGACATTATAAACCTAAACCATTTAATGAATTAATATGAATGGTATACCTAGTTTATATCCCATGTAAATCATTAACAACATCAAAATAAGTTGTCATACATAAAACCTATTTATGAAGTATCACAAGAAATTAGTCATGTAGAAAATATAATTTGCTTTATGAAATGATTTTTTAAGAGTCACACATTTATAAACGAAAAAATATTATTTGAAAATAAAATTGTTTGATTGAAAAAGAAGATTAAAATTATTATTTTTTCCTGATGGAAGAAAAATACAGTCTTGTCATATAACATATAAAACATGTCTTACATATTTTTTATGAAATGCCTCAGATTACATTATTTAGGAAATGATAAAAACAATCATTTAAAAATGTTTTTAAATATTTCAATAAATATAATAATGAATTAAAATATTAACACGATGTTAGTAATATAAGTATTCAAAACAATATTAGGAATGATGGACATGGAAGATAAATATTCCCTCAAATTAGTCTTTTATATAACTAATCTCAAATGATAATGAGATTATTAAATAAATATTTACATCTTTTAAATATATCGAATCATATTCGATATTATGGAAATAAAATTATATAGATATTTAATTACTATAATATATAGGATATGAATCATAAAATAAATTCATGTGATGAACATAAATAATAAAAAATAAACAATTAGTCTAAAAGGCAAGAATACCGCAAAAAAATGTTTAACAAAAACCCTTTACTGATTTTGTAAATTTTAAACCATGACCCTCATGAATGAGAGATAATCAAATATATTTTAAAATTCAATTAAATTTAAAGATAAGAATCATATATTACATTAATGTAATCCAAGATTTTTAATTTTTTTATTTTATAGGAATTAAACATAATTGGTTGTGTCTTTGAGAAAATGATTTCTTGTTTACTTTCAAAAGGGAATTACATGTGTAACCCATAAATTCATAATTTTGACAATCTAGTTCATACCGAAAATTATAACATCTTTTTTATAATTTTATTCTTTAAATAACCATACTAATATTATTAATCATCATAGAAATGTAATGTTGTGTGTATCGTAAGAAAATTGATGTTAAATGTAATGAATGATATCCATGAAATAAATTTATTAGAAAAATAAAAAATCTATTTCATATAGATCTAGTGGTATTACAAGAAGACACGTGAGGTTTCATTTGGGTGGAAGTCATTTAAATCCCACGGGAGTGACAGTATTATATAGATGATGTGTTGACTGGGAAATCATAACCAAGAACTATTTATGAGACTTCCTCATCTGCCAGACAAGAAGAATCCTTATAACAAAAAAATAAAGTCGTAAGGCCTTAAGTAATTCCCCATATAAGAGAGGATGATAATGTAATTTATGTTTTATTTGACGTATGATGAGGTGATTATATTGAATCTTATGTTCGTATCCTTATTTATAATGTCGAATTTATTCCTAAATTTTTTCATTCTAATCATTTTGTGGTGGTACATTCATTCTTCATGAATACATGCCCCCACAATAAGAGAATGGATTCCAGTTTTAGATATGTGAAGGGGAACTATTTAAGAAAGTATAGGTCCGGGATTTGTATTGTATACACATTCACACAAAAAATTATTGGATTTATAGTGGGTAATATTGGATATTTCCACCAATTATTTATTAATGTTAGTATATTTAGGAGGATTACCATTCACTCCATACATAGGATCCTGAAATTATTTGATAAAGTGGTCCCATAATGACTGGAAACTATTTTTTATCACTAATAAAGTGTATATTTCCTTTATAATCACCTCTATATATGTTTTATAATAGGTGTTTATCAGATTGAAAATAATCTATTCTATTAACAAGTCATTCTCACTTCCAGAGAAGAGACAATTCACCTTTAGGAGGGTCATGTGATGATAGAACTTACCAATTCATCTCATGAAGAATAAAAAATAGTATATTAAGATGATAAATAATGAAGATATTATGTGATAACATTTACATTTATTTTTTTAGGTTGAGGATAATCTATTAGTGGTTTCTAGGATACATTAAGTTATAGAAGAGATTAAATCGTGAACGGATGTAATAGGGGATTCTATATCATTGTAATATTTTTAGTGGGATTTGATAAAAAGTCTTAAATTAATATGAGGTACCGATATATGTGGGGTCTCAAACCCTTTCTAGAAAGTAAATATATATATCACATTTTTAAATCCAAGGGTTGATATTCTTACTTCATATAACAAATGGAATAATCAAATACAAATATATAAACCATTTCAGTCATAAAATATTTGGGAAGCATTATGTACACGAAATAATGAAAAATATTTTTAGTGTTCTAGAAATAGGGAGATATATAATATTATTGAATACATGAAGATCACTATTGAAGGCCATGGGTATTGGGAAGAAAACTTTTGAGATTCTCTCAGATTGATCTACCTGATCATTGTCTATGATGCATAAGGGTCTAAAATTAGGGTATATGTTATTATAAATTATTAAATTTATACTAGAAGGAGGTTTAATGTAACATTATTGTATTCGGACAACATATTATGATTATATTGGATAGGTATAATGTATATCAAATACGGTTTGGGTTGAATTATTGTACTAAACACGATATCATTTCGTGGATGTGTTCCCTTGATGGTAGGTGATATTATTTTTTAATTGTAATATAAAAACATGATATCCCATTTATTAAAAAGGTATATTCCTTAGGATAATGTAACTCAGATTAGAGGTGGTCATATTTTCAGTATACAATGTCATTGTATTGGAAGAATATAATTAGAGTGATCAATATTGAACAAAATTCAATAACAAAATTTTATTTTTAGGTGAAAATATTGATTATGAATGTTTTAACCACTATAATGGAAATGTTTTCGTATCATAACCTTATATATTAGAAATATTTATTTATCTTTTATGTGTATGTTTCAATACGGTGGACCTAAGAACACACCAGGTGGAAGGAAAAATAATGAGATTTGTTTTTTTAAAATAAAAAATAATAGAAATCTAAGAAACAACACAATTTAAATTATCATTCATTAAAATGGAATTTATAACCATTGAAATTCATGAAAATATATTTACGGTTGTTCTATTTAATGTCATGAATTTCATACTAGGGTCATATCAATAAATATTGTGAATGGTTTTTAACATAGGATGGTGGTGTCCCTTTAATAGTTAATACCTCTATTCTATTGTCTATAGTATATATATATATGTGGTGAGAAATAATATATATATATAAATTAGACTCTTCGTACCATGAAAATGAGAGTAAAAGGTGATAACTATTTAATTTATCTTTTTGTAAACTAGTACATTAATGTTTGATAACTATTAATTTTCTAGGGTGTAACATTGAGTCTTAATTGAGGTTGGGATTGTCTGTGTGTGAAAAATTAAGGTTCAAAGGGATATGTTCCACATTAATTTCCATATAAAAAGTGATTAAATAGTTTTTGGTCATTATAATTTGACCAAACCACAATGATAGTTGTTTGTGTTCCATGAGAGGTAATGTGAACCTGATGTTAATGAAGGGATACACATTTCTTTCGAGACATAAAAATAATTACTAAGGAATTACATATGGTAATAGCATGATTATTTGAAAAAAACATTAGTTAAAAAATGAATTATGTAAGGTTGAAGAAAACAAAACATGAATTAGGAGGAATTATAAAGGTACATACAAGATCTAAAAAGGTGGTGAAGGATGTAGTGAATTATAAATTAAATATTCTAGGATTGAAGTAAATAACCTTTAGAATGATAATGGAATATAATATATGGTGTATTTATCCCCATGACAAATATGACCATTATGGACGTGCACATTTTGTAAAAAAATACTAGAAGTAGACTACCATTATTTTTTAAGGGTGTGTGATTTGTAAACCCTGAAATAAATCTCATACTTAATAAGAATTATTTCATGAATGTGGAAGGGTGATACTAATGTAATTTTAATAACATAGTGAATATTGGTTGTCAAAAATAAGAAAATCCGAACCTCTAGGATTTCAATCTGGATAAGAGTTATTAATGGTTGAGGATGTATCTAAAAAGTTTTTTAGAACTGAGACTCCTCCCCACATCATCATTGATGGGAAAAAATAATGTGTCCATATTCATCAATTTTTCACATATGATGATCACAATTTTTCATATAGTGTCTATAAGGTGTTGTTCCAACAACACGAATAATGATTATTTCTTTCATTATCTACCACTATAATGTGGAGTGATTTAATAGAATACATGGGAGTGGTTTTTAGATATAATAAATACTTATGTGTTGTAGTTTCATATATTTATATTTGGATGGATTTAATAACTATGGGATTTATTCCATATTTAATTTGATAATATTTTTGACGTTACTTTTTTCTGATGGTAAATTTTGTCTACCTCATTATAGTGTCAACCCAATTTGAAATGTGGAAAATAATCCTAAGGGATTTTTTAATCATTATAAAAATTATGGGAATATGATACATCTATCCCTAGTCCTAGGATGTGTCAAATGATAATTTTTATGTATGCTTTAAAAATTGAATAAGGTATTACATATTTTTGGAAGGTTATAAAGTGTTAGAAAAACAAAAAAAATTGAAGGGCTTCTCAGGCTCTGGGTAAAACACTATTATGTGGTTTAAACATCCAAAATAAAGACATATTCAATGAAGTTACACTTTTTTTAGAAACTAAATTTTCATGTAGTTTTATATCATGATACATAGACAGTCAATAATTATTTTAAAATTCAATGGTATAGTATAGATTCATATTAATTAACAACATTTTATGATGGAAATTATCATGAAATTTAACTTTATTTTACAAAGGTATTTTCCTATAGTTTACAATTCATCAACTATGAATTTTTTTTTAATTTATCATCATGCACAGAAATCATGGTACAGATGTAAAAATCATCAAATGTACCTTTTGGAAACCATTTAGTTTTGTGAAGTTCAATATGCTCTCTATTTATGGTTATATGGTAATACAAACAATTTCAATAGGAATTATGGATAATAATGTTTCATTACCATTTGGGAACATGATTAAAAAAGTATCTTATAGTTATTGAGGGTGATATCAAGTCGAATAGATATAACAAATAAAAAAAGTATTATAAGTGAGTGGATTGGATGATTTTTTAATCTCCGGATATTTATTTTTCTAGTAAGGGTTTGGATCATTAATTTGGAGTAACCTTGTAATTTATGATAGTTTGGAGATATATAATTAGTACCTCAATGAAAACTATTTCTTTTGTACCTATAAATAAAGTAAAATTGATGTTTCTACATAAATGTTCAAGTCATAATTTAATACACTTATATAAAATTTATCATTAAGTGTGGCTAGTATTTATTGTTCTGTAAAACATTCATCTACAAAATTATATTATTTAATTTGATAAAATAATTAATCAATATATATTTCATATAATGATAACGTGGTATGATGTTAGAAAATATATTTTTCTTAGCATAAAAATATTCAACACTAATAATTATTGGTTTGTTACATTAGACATTAGGATGGTATGAGTGATCCTAATCATATTAATGATGTGTGAAATTATAAAATAAACCATTTAGTTTTCTATCACCTCATTTAGGGTGATATATTGACACTAATTTTACATGACATTATTAGAGTTGAGAAGAACAAGTAATATTGAGCTATATATAGTGGGAATTTGAATAATATATCATGTACCTATATTTTGAAGGTCAATAAATACTTTTTTATAGAGAATATATTATGTATGATACATAAATTTTCTGTGAATCTATCATGTATGAAATTCTTATTTAATTTCAAGTAGTCAAAAACTATAGTAGGTTATTATTACCCATCCATTTTAATTTTATGGGAAGTACATAATCGATGTTGTGGAGAAAAAATTACCCAACAGGGTCTTCTTGTGGATGTTTATGGTCCCCATTATTTTGGTAATAACATGGAGGATTAATTTAATCATCTCCTATAAAAGTTATTTTTTTCATACGGTTATCCCATATGATGTGGTTAGACATACACTGACTGATTCTCTCATTCATAGATAATTCTAATATTAAAATTCCATACTGAAGCAACTCAATGAGAGTTCTATTAAATATGGATTCTTCTACAACTATTAGTGAATAATAGGGCCTTCTTAGTGAGTTATGAAAAATTAGATTAATCACCAATCAATTCCAATTATTGAACTAGATGGTGGAAATAATCATATAGTACTCAACATGGATGTTTAGATCCTCAAGATATTTCTACATATGATAATTATGTAAGCATAAAAGATAATATTATTATTTATTATGATATATTATGAAATGAAACATATTCATCTTAGAGAAAAAATGAGCCAACAACTCATGAATATGTACACGTAAATAAATAAGAAAATATTTTCAAAATGTCTAGTAAATAATGATTTTAATTATAACTATTATAGAGTTTTGTTTATATAATACCAATAACATTTGATCTCATGGTATAACTTAATGATTTTGATAATATCCTAGAAACCAGCATCATTGTTTATTCCCCCTTATGCTAAGAGATATGCATAATACATGTGTTCCATAGAGGGTATGATAAAATATTTTTCAATGTCGAACCACATAATAATAGGGGTTCTAACATGAATCTTTGTCAGGGTTCTATAATAACTATAAATGAGATTATTTCATTATGTTATGACTTGGTCAATGTATGATATAGATTCATCTGGATTTTTTACATCCTATGTATTTCCACAATGATTTTGTGGGTGTCTAGGAAATATATCAATACATATAATGTTACCTTCTTTAGGGGACTGAATATAATTTAAATTTATTTTAGGCTAAATGTACATGATTTCAATCACATGGTCAATATATAATTTATGAGGATGTACATAAATAAGTCAATATAATAATCTATTTGAATCTAATGTTGCTTTAAATACAACATCATTAGATGAAAAAAGAATTTGGTGAATTAGATCCCCTCAACATGTGAATATTTAGTCATTTTGTTGAGTAATAAGGGAACTAAATTGTATATACTATATTACTAATCATTTTTTTATAGGATATCTAGTCGGGATCGATCTGATCATTCTAATGCGATCACATAATCTAATAATGGATTCACATGGACTTGGAGAATCCAAAATGGTTAACGTATAATGTATATAATGATTTCCTAAAATGTGGTCATGAATTATTTATACCATGGATAGATAATTACTTATTCCATATCATTAAAGAGTATTTATATTTTCTATATATATATATAGAGAAAATGTACTAAATATTGGCTATATAGTTTTGAAGGAATCACAACTCTCGAAGAGTTTGTTATGGATGAATTCCACAAGTTTATGAGATCCTGCCTTATTCAAACTCAATAACTATATGAATTTATTAAATTATTAAAAACATCCAATATTAGATCCATGATTCACTTAGTATGGGTGTTATTTTGAGATGTCAGTTACAAGGCATTCTAATTCCAATTCCATGATATTTAATATAGTAATAACTTCTAGAGTAATTTAACACAATGTAAAACATGGAACACACCAAAATTGACATGACAAGTGAAATGGAAAAGATATTTATTTTATTTGATATGTTTTTATGAAGTTCATTAATCCAAATAAAACTATTCTTTATAAAAAGGCTCATTGAAGTTCTATAATGGTATTTGATTCATCATTATCAGGATCAATATGAATTAGATTATATCCTTACTTCCCATCCTTGAATAAGAGGGTAAAAATATAGGTATATTATAATGTTAGATCCAACATATCTGGGACCCAGAATTCATTATTTGGAAAATTATGGTTTTGGTGCCTATGTTTTAAACATGATCTGAATTAGCTATTCCTATTTCTGACTAAGAATATTTTGTATTACAGTAGTGGTATATGATTTCCTTTTTTGATGTTTATTTTGATGATTTTATTATCTTGGAACACATCTACATAACTAGGATATGTATTCTTAATAATGTGTTTTTATATAAAACCATGGTGGACAATATGTGGACCAAGGGGTGAAAGATAACCAGATGATTGAGCATTATCATTTCGTTGTACTTCTATAGAAATAAATCAACATTCTTCTTATGGAATTCAGTCTACATATTATTTATCTTTTGTATTTATAAATACACAAATAATGGAATTAATTATGCCATCCAAAGTGAAAAGAATCCCACATGTCAGTATATCATTATTTATGGAGACTCCTACAATTGTTGGGGTCTCATAATCAATGTCATCTTGTTTAGAAGCAGAAGGAATTGATAATGAAATTGACCAATCATGATTTTGTGACATTGTGTTAATATAATCTATAAACATTGCGGAAGACACTTCATAAATGGGTTTTTTGTATTCTATATATACAATGTCCAAAAAATATAATATAATGATCCAATATCATGGCCCCATCACTAGGGGCTCCCCCCATGCTATCATACAAATATCATTTTCATGAAATATAGTAGACCATATTTATGTATAAAATATACATTGATTTTTTTTGATTATGGGTAATGGTTAGAACTTATATTGCATCATATATATGGGCCTTCAATTCCATTGAGGTACAAATCATATATGAGATTTTGTACTATTTTGATAGTAATGATTCATCTTTGGAATAAATTCATCATTCCCAGGATTAGTATTATTCAAATAATTATGGTATATTTGAAGTATAAAATAGTTCTTCAATTCCACCAAGGGGTTATCTAATATTTATTTAATATTATTTAGAGTATTCACGTGATCATATTTATCTACATGGGGTTTCTTCCATTCTCATGTGTGGTACATAGCATTATGGTCTAATTCTGAATTGGAGTCTAAGAGGGATACCTAACCATGGTGTATATAAACTCTATAATTGGTTATATATATGACATATGGATGATAAAAATTTGGTACCATATTAAAAATTTCTATACAAGGCCTTACCTTCAGTTATCTATAGGTAGTGACCTGTGAGATAACCATGATTCTTGTATTTGATACCAACTCACCAAACATAGTATTCAACATGAGCATACCCCAATGTTTCAATAAAGTTATCTCATACAATATAATCATCAAATTGGATAGGTTCATATAATCCTTTTCCCACTTAATTGGGCTTTTATGTTTTTAGGATATTTATCATGGATTCACTGCCTAGGATGAATTGGCATATTTGGACACTATTGAACTGAAATGTGTTATAGAGATGGGGGATATACAACTAAATAAATATTATTTTTCCCTATGAATAGAGGTATATGGTGAAAATTAATATTAAATACTTTTTACCCTCAATATTGTATTAATTCACAGTGGATATCTCATTTTAAAACTATATAGGAATATTCAAGGCCTCAATAACTATTTCATTTATATCATTTGAAAAAATGTGTGCATCATGAATTGTGAGACATATAGGTATGATTATAAAGTCCCATAACATGTGCTATGTGATATCCATGAGAACGTTTTATCCATAATGGCCTTATATTAATAAGATTTATTTTATATCAATAAATCTATAGTTATTTGACTTATCTAGTGATTTCATTATTTTTTCTTTGTTGGATATTTTTGGTAAATATAATATTAAAAATTTAATACCCTAGGTATTCATTAGAAATGAAATATGATCTATCAGCATAATATGTGATAGAGATTTACTAGAGGATGAATCAATAAAAGAATAATCTTGATGATCCTTTAGTTAAATTTTTTTTCCGGTATTTGTATATTGAACCATATGTTTGGTTATACTTTCTCATCCTCTCTACATATAGGAGTGGAATCCTCCCATAATATGATTATGATGACTACAATACCCTCAAAGTGTTAGTTTTGTTGACAATTTATGAATTATTCCAAAAAATAATAATATCCAAATTGAATTAATAGGTAATTTATTGGATAATAATGAGAGTTGTCCACCAAGCTATGGTAGGATATGTAACCTTATCACTATGCTTGTGGAAAGTAGTTTTTGAAGGATCAAACCAAATTTCGTTACGTAAAAGGAAAATATTTTTCTTAAATCTATAAAACTTTTCAATTTTTGTTACTTGTAATATTTAAAATCACATTTGGTAGATGGAAATGACCGAAATACAATGAAGGATTGGTGATGGTTGTGTTAGGAACAAAAATAACACTATTTAAAGTCATTATTTTTTTAAATATTTCGTTATTGAATATTCATGATACCCCTCAGGGACATATTTACATACTCAAAAATAATAGTCACTAACAGGGTTTGTGGAGAATTATCTTACATTTTTTTAAATAATCCCCCATGTCAAATATCATTATATGTACAGGGTTCTAAAACATGTCCATGAAGAAAAAAACTCCTTTGTTGTGTCCCAAATAGATTGTGGAAGGGACAAGAGTTAGAAGTCCTTGTCCACACAACCTCTAATTAACCTTTCTCTATAGAATAGTGACAATGTAATTCTCTATTGTATAATAGATAAATATTAGGTCTTTTTAATTATTCCATGAATATACCATATTATTCCTTTTTTGAACATAACACCAGGTACATTGTAATACTGGGGGCCCAGATCAACATTCTCATAGTGGGGCTTCAGTAGGTGATGATATTTCTATATGGATACATAAATAATGATTTTTTATTGGGATTGTGTCTATATATATAAACAAATGTATAGTCAAACATTTTTTCTTACAATTATAGATTTAGGTAATGGATGTTACAATTTTTTATCCATTTCACATCATCTTTCAGGAACTAGTTCATATTATTGAACTCCATTAATCCATTTGGATATTTTAGATATTTGAAGTTAGGGACCCTCTCTATATAAGCATTAAATTTTTAATCAAAAAAATAACTATTCTGATAGGTACTAAAAATAAAGGGAATAAATTGTTTTATACTATAATGTAATTCTTTCAGTGACCAGATCCTTTTTTCACATCATGTTATTTTAGGATTATAGTGAAACTATAGTTATGAAGGGTGGATTTTAATGGAAATAATAAATTTCTATCCATATCATCCATAATATTATTGGATCTAAGGGAAAGCTAAAAAGGTAATAAATTGTAAGAAATTTCATCTTCAGAAAAAATGATCCATTTCATTTATATTATAACTATATTTATTTTATTTTAATTGGGCCACACCAAGTCGATATATAAGACTTATTTTTCTCCAAGTTACTTTTTATTTTATATGAGGTGAATATTATGTCACTAAAATCTCTTGGAAAAGGAAAATAATCCACCCATAAAAATTGACACTTCTTTATATTCTATAATGAGACTAGATATGTCTTTATAAACCAGATAAGAGTAAAAATTGATCAAACCACATCATAATGGGAGGTTTGGTATGAGTTTCACGAGTTACTAATCTTATATATCATTAAGCAAACCACCCTTGTTCAAAAGTGGGATGTCAAGATGACTGATTGGTGAAAATTTTTTATTAAAAATGGGATCTGTCTCAGATCGATGGATTCAACAAAATATATCTGAGTCAAATAAGGTTCCCACTATTTTCATCCATGAATTATTGGCCAGTGATATTGTTTTTTTAGGATCCACTGATGGAACAACATGATACTTCTAAAATCCATAAATTTTTTGTCATTATTCCACGAGATGTTCGATTGTGATCCTCTTAAATTTATCAATAACCTAGATTCCATTTATCATTATAACATATAAATATTTTACCTACATTAGTAGAAATTAATTGGTGTATTAAAAAACCCCTATACCCCTATTATGATGTCGATGAATTTCAATATGTTCCTCAGAGGGGCTTCTTAGGGATATGGCCAATAATAGTTATGTTGTCAATGATCTATCAAACATTTTTTTAAATGTTCATTATCAATCTACTATGGTTCATTCACTAATGTACCACATCAATACCCTCAGTACCCCAATATTCTGTTGGAATTTGATGAATACATTCACCATAATAGATGTCAGTGGTAGGGATCTATAAGAATCCCTTTTCATCCTGGACTAAGTATACTATTGTTACCTGTATAAAGAGATATAATGATTGGGATTATATAGCATGTATCATATGATCTAGATATTTGGGTATGATTATTATATAATCCCAAAAAACAATATATGGATTCCCAAGAATTTTCACATGAAAATACTATCTTCCAAATATTAGTTCAGAAATTGGTAAACTAGACGAAATATAATGTAATCTTTTGGGAAGTACATTTAAAGGGTATGAAGGTTTTTATTGATTATTAAGTAGAATAAATTGAGACTTTTTAGTTTTTGAAAATAAAAAATTATATATGATGATAAAATAGTTCAAGATCTTTTAGATGAATTTTTGGGATTGATAAGTAAAATATTATGTGTTTCTAAAAATAAACATTACCTAATCAACATAAATGATTTCTCAGAAGTATTATTCCTCAAAATAATGTTTAGAAGGTTAATAATAATCATGATGTCACAGAATTATGAACACTATAGTTGACCAAAAATATAAGGAAGCTATGGAGTCCTTCACTTTTGGTATTCTTCATGGATATGTAAAATCAAATAAGAAATTCCATCATTGAATGAGGGTGTGTCCTCAAAAGTTAATCCAAATTTAATGACCATATATTTAAATGATGAATAATATATGACCACTTTATTTATATGGGTCTTATTATGAAAAATTGGATTGAATAAATTTTCAACCTCATTCTATCATATAGAAAGTGACCATGATGTATCTCCAACCTCATTTGTATACATTGAGTGAAATTACACCCACATTGTCATGGAAAAACTCGTTCGAAGACATTTGATAAAAGAAAATATATCCACCATGAGAAAATTATTATAGATATATTTAGTAAACCTATGAAAATATTAACTATAAGAAGATAATCATCTTATGATGGGCCCTCGACCCTGTTATTTTAGTGGTGGTAAATCAATTTTGATTCAATCGACCATTATATTAAATTTTCAGGTGATAATGGTAACCTAGATTTTGTTCCCTTAACTCATACTATGATAAAGATGTTAGAGAAACAAATAGATATTATTTTATAGTGTCAATATAACATCTAATAATTTTATTATTAGGATGGTAGGAATGACCTTCTTAAGGAATTTCATTCCCATTACAAAATGACAACCACCCTCGTAAATGAATTAATTTTCATGGGATTGATTTATTTTATACTTTGCAGAATCACAATTAGAACCTCTATACTGGGATTTTTTATCATCTGTATGGTATCAATGATGGTTATTGGATATTATAGTGGATGGTATTGTTTACGTATGACGCCTAGGGGATAAATGGGATATTGAACCCAACATAGAAAAAGTATACCCTTTTTTAGGAACGATGATGCATGTTGTGTTAGTGATGGAAGATGATACCAAATCTATTAAAGTTTAACTATAATTGGAATGGTTTATTAACTTACCCAATGTGAATTTAATTCATTTTCTACTACGGTATATAATGATATGATGGAATCATCCTTTAAATTTTCCTATGGTTTAATCATTTTCCCTGAAAATTTTGTGTGGTGAGATCCCACCTATGAAGATCTAAATAACTTGTTATAGATATCGTACCATAAATTAAAAATTATTAATATGTATGGGGAAGAATTATATAAATTAATTATAATGAGATAGTTCCAAAATGATTAGTAATGAAAATGGGTTCATTCCATTTTTTTCTCAATGTAATAGGTGATGACAACATGGAACTAAAACCTACAAATTTTAAGGAGAAACAAGAAGGAAAGTAATCACTCCATAATCATTCTAGAAGAAAATGTCATTAATAATGCTAAAATATATAATTAATATGTTGTAGATGTAGTGAGGACATTTAATACATGATAAAGAGTTCATTATCTCTTTAGGAGAGCAGAAGAATGAGACAACATGATGATTCGATCTCCTACCCTTGAACTATTTTTTGTTGGTATTAAAACATGGTGAACATGTTTAGTAGATAGTTCACAATTATTAATTTTATATCCAATGATACGTACACATATAATTTTTATCATCAATAACAATCCCAATGTTACTCATTCTATTTCAAGTGATGGTGAAATGATCAATGATTCTTTTCATAGACGATGCCAAAAAATGGTTTTTAAATAACTATGCCTGCAAATCATTTTTTTCATTTTCTAAAGTCGTGTTAATGGGGACCGGTACCCCAACATACAACATGCATACATTGACGAAACTTAAACAAACCAGAACAACACAACATTACACATCATAATAGCTATAATCGTCTCCAAAACCCATGCAGGATTCCTCCTCACCCGTAGCCGACTCCCACTCTGGGTTCCTCCAATAGTTGGCAGTTTGAACCCTACTTCTATGCCACTCCAGAACAGGTCGTTCAGGTGAGGCATCGACGACCACCTTTCCCTTTTTCAATGCAATAACCACCTCCCCACTCCGCTTAGAAGCTGATCCGGTCCTCAACGGTGGCGGAAGGTGCGAGCAATCCTTCCGCACCCTTCTTCTTGTTTGAGTAGACATAGTCCCGCCACTTGTATCCATCTTCTGAGTCCCTCTCTTGAAAATATCACTGAATGAAATCCCATCCAGCTCACTCAGAGTTCCTGTTCCTCCCCCAGGGTTCTCCTCTCCTCTACTATGTTGCTCCCTCCACACAGAAACCGGGCATTCAAAATTATCCAGCCTCTAATCTGTATTGCTTATTTCCACTAAAGGGATACTTCCATCTTCATTTGGAGTCTTTTCCACATCACTAGACAGGGCCACATTCCATTTACTATCACTTCTCCTGCTCTTGCCCCTACTTCTCTTTGGATAGGTATTACTTCCATCCATGCATAACTCCTTGGCGTCCTACACTTGACCCTAATTCCCGATAGATGTCTCCTTTCTTATTGTTTCCATACCCTCCTCCCCACCTCTGGAAACACTATTCAAAGCCGGTTCAATATCACCATTACCAGGGTATTCAAACCGTTTGGAAAAAGAAACAAAAGGCTTGGCCATTGGATCTATACCTCTAGCCCCTTCTGTGCAGGGAACCTGCAGGACAGGACTGGTACACGCATCCCCCACAATCTGAACCAAAACAGCTCTGCCTCCAGCAAGCATCCAATCCACTGAATCCTTAGCACCTTGGCCATCCTCCTCTAGCGCCCTACTGACCACAACCACCAGCCCATCCACCTCCGGTGCATGGGAATACAAATCTAACCCTTCTATATTCATCTCCTAAACAACAGAGACAAGAATCTCCTCAATAGCCACCTTGGTGGCCTCACCTAGCAGACTGTCCACTCATACAGATTGGGAACCCTCCTCTTCGTCAACAGGATGAGGCTCCCTCTGCTCGCATCCCACCCTCAGAGCCAAATCTGCTGGTCTTCTCCTAGCCTCTCCTTCCCTTCTACTGAGAACATGTAGCTGGTCCTTCAAAGCTCTATTCCTATTGAAAAAATCCACTTCATGTCCCAGGCGGTGAAAAGAAGAACAGAAACCCGTCCATTTCTCGTAAATCACCTGATGTCTATAGCTTTACTCTTCCCCTATGGTATTCCACACATAATCAAACAGCCGTCGAGAGGCGTCCATCTCCACACAATCCCGGGGATTAACAGGATGGCACACAACATTAGTACGACTATCCGAACACAAAAACATTCCTACGAGGTTGCCAAGCATTTGAATAATAGAAGGGTTCTGAAAGGGAAGTGGCAAATTAGGGAAACTGACCCAAACTGCTGTCGACTGTGAATCACGCTTCATGTGAATGTCAAAAGACCATCGTAATAGAAGGAAGTGATACCCGTTGAAACTGCGAGGAGCTCTCGACGATGAATCACGCTTCACCATTTTTTTCTGATGTTTCTATTTTAATTCACATTCATTCCATGAACTATTTCCTTGGACTACACATAACCCTTATTTCCATACACTCCCACAATCTTATAGTTGTAATCTATCAAGTCCATGTTTTTTATTTTCCCTCCATGATCATAATGTGATAATAGAATTTCACCTCTAACATATATTTATTATCCCTTTGATTTCATCCCATTTTCCATGTTTCCATTAAAAATTTTCATTAACATCTCAAATTTATTCAAAAAAAAAATTTATTTGGAAAATATATCATATAAATCTGACATCAATAATAGTGTGACTGGTGACTCTTGGAGTAAAAAATAATATATCAATATAGTAAATTTGTAAAAGTCTTACACATTTGATATTGTGAGGAAATATCATGCTCATTGCCTTTTATAAACCAGAATAGTATGGGTTATGAATCTTAAGGGGAATTTTCAATTTTTTTGGATGTTTTGTTTTCATGTCAAAGGATCAAAATTTAGTATATTTTTTTTTCTCATACATAAGGGCTGTTTCTTAAAGTCATTTAATGTTTATTGGATGTATCAAATGTCCATGTGAACATCAGGGAAATCATTAAAGGAATGGGATTCTATAATATGTAGTATAGAAGGAAATTTCCATTAATTCAATTAATGTTTTCCATGGGATGTGTTTGTGATACAAAAGGGAGTACGTAGATAAAAGTAGGACTGATCGAAAACTCATTGTCGGAAAACTATTTTTACCTAGACACATAATTTTTTATTTTAAAATTGGAAATCATATCTTATTACTTGGATGAAGTCCCTAAATTTTATTATACTATGAAATTAAAAGGAATTTATATTCTTTTAATGCCTCCCATGACTGATCATACATAAAATTCCATTTAACGGGGATTTTTATATTTTTTCAGTGATCATAGGTGAGGACATCCATAAATTAAAATACTATTTTGAGTTATATTTTGTAATTTATTCAAAGAAAACATGGGAGAGTCAACATTATATATAGATTGTTATATATCCTATAAAAAGTATGACCTGAGATTTTATCCAAACAATGTAAGGAATCATTTTGACGAGGATTGTTACTAAAGAAATCTTTTCAATTCTTTTGGATAAATATATTTTAATACATTATTGAATCATTTTAATATATTATATATTTGGAATGATTTTATTTTTGGTCTGAAATATTGGCCACTATTGTGGTTAGTACTTATTTCTCTGTTGAAGGATAAATTGATATGTATATAGGCATTTGGGCTTAAATAAATTATATTAGAAACAAATTCTGATATTATATAAATTAATTAAATATTTTTTATAAATAATGTTTGGTTATTTTGAAGTGGGTTAGAGACTCTTGTGGTGGTTTATGGGCTCATGTCAAGGAAAGGCCTTGAAAGAGTTGTTGGATTGGGAATAAATTTGGAAATAACAAGAGTTTGAGGTAGATTGTCCATTATAATTTCCCTATATTATTTCAATTTGATTACTTTTATGGAATTTTAAGTGGTTTATATAATGAAATGATTTATTTTTCTAATAAAATTATTGATTTAAAATAAGATTCCTGAATAAGAAGATGATTTTTATGAGGCCATGTATATACATGGGCACCGATATGATTTCCTTATCTCTAAATTGTTGAGGTATTTCTTAAGGTGTATTGATTTTATGTATCGACCAAATATATAGTTAACTAAATTTAGTCAACTAAATATGGGGGACGTAATGATAAGTTCTCTTAGTGACCTTCCCGAAGTGGTATGAGACAAAATGATATATAAATCCATGTTTTTTTATAAATGATAACAATATGATTATTAAATTATTTGTGATATATGGGATGAATGTGGAATGATCATTCCTTCCACACTAAGATGTGATCACACATGGTAAGTAGACCATAAATGTCTATGGAATTATTTATTTTTAAATGAGTCCTATTGTGGCTTGGATTGGTGGTTTCTCATGAAGATATACCAATAGTGAGACAATCTACGAAGGCCATTTATTCTTCTTTTAGACTCCTCAAATATAACTTCGGTTGTATATGTTTAATATACATTGTTAATTAATCTTTTCATATAAATATTTATCATGTTCCATAAAGTAAATTTTTGAGGACCATAATATATTAATTACATTGGAATCATGGAACACATTCATCAAATTTTGGTAAATATCTTTTTCATATATATTAAAGATATCCATATTTTGAACTCATAAATAAATACATTATTTATAACATGGAGAATGGAAACATAATAATGGGTGAGATTAGATTCCCCACATGGGTAAAAAATGGCGATATGTATGCATAACAAGATTATAAGGTGACGTGAACATGATAATAACATTTGTAGATAATACCCTCCATTTTAATGATTTTATACATGAGTCATAGAAAAAGTATGGATAGTTTTATGAAATAAATCATAAGTAAATATAAATAATAGAATATGAAAAAAATATGAATTATATGTGGTATTTTGGAAGAAACATAAGCATTTGAAATTATTTCATTTGAATTGAAAAACTAATACCATGACCATATTAGTGGAAAGGATTCACTTCCCAAGCCATATGGGTGTCCATGGTTCAATGAAATTAACATTTTATTATTCATCATTCACTTCTAAAATGATCATAGTAGTTAAGGTTGATAGGAAAGACCATATTTTAATAAAAATACCTTTAATAAACTGATTTAACTCCCTAGTCTAGCCCGGCATATCGCATGAGATAAAAAAGTTAACAATTACTTGTGGGAGATATAATCCCCAACCATTTCATAATTAAATCATACACACTTGTGAAACATGATCATAAATATTCATATCATAACCCATGTAATGAAATAGTTATCATGAAAATGCAATCCGATCAAAAATTAGGGAAAATAGAAATGTTTTATAACACATTCATCAAAGAATATCCTATTAAAATTAGTGGGTTTCATACGTTTGTTACATGAGAAGAAATGGGTTTCATAAAAATTTTACATGTGAAATAGAAGCAGGTATTCTAAAAACAATGTCATCAAAACATAACTATTTTGAATAAAGAATATGAATGGATCACTGGATTCAAATTCTAAAAAAGAAATGAGTAACATTAAAATATGTAATATTAAATGGAAAATCATTTTGGAATATCATCACATCAACATTTCAAGAGAGAAAATATTCTCTCTTATATCTAAAATTATATTGAAACATAAAACCATTTGATAAAAAATCTATTTAAAAATAACCTTGGAAACATATAATAGTAACATGAAAACAACAAGAAAAACTTTTTGAGTATTTTTTTATTAACATTCCTTTAAAATTTTGTAATAGAAGATTGAAATTCATTTATAACAATAATTAAACATAAATCATTTTCAAAACCCTTTTATTTGAAAATAGATAAAAGGAATCATTGAAATAAATAAAACAATTAAAATTGAAAATATTTTTAACAATTTCTTTGGAAAAATCATAATAGATGAATGAAAATAATTAAATACTCTTTTGGACTAGAAAATATTGTTTAATAAATTTTCTGAAAACATATAAAAAGTCGATAAAATAATTTAAAAAATATTAAACAAGAAATATTCTAGAAGTCATTTTTTGTTAAAAACCACATTATAAAAAATTTATTTAATGTATATTTACAAGAAAAAAAATTAAATAATTGATATCCTAAAATTTCAAAGATAGCTTCATATAGGTGAGGGTCATGAAGATTGTTAAATTTGTACATGTAGAACATTATTTTTCCACCGTAAAAATATTACTAATGGTCATTGATCAGAACATGTGAAGTAGATTATATTTTAAATGTATTTTGTTAACAATATAATTCATGTGTAAGAATATTATTTATGTATCAATGTATAATAGTATAAAATATTTGAGGAAATATTTAGAAAACATATATTTCAAAAAATATTTTTTTTACTGAAGTGAGAGATAATGTTAGATTTTATTAGAAATATTTCTAATTATAATATGTAAAAAATAGTGAAAATTGGTACCAAAAATTGAATAAATCATTAAAAATTATACGAAAAGATAATTAATTTGATTTTGTGAGATAATGATCATAATATTTCATTAATGGTTTCATAATCATGAAAAACCACAATAATGTCGAGATTATTGTAATAAGTCGTACCACTTTTGTAACATTGAATCAGAATTTTAATGGAATAATAAAATCACATGAAGAATAATATATAGTTATATGATAAATATTATGAAATAACATGTAAAAAGGATGTATATACACGTCGTAAAATAATGTAGGTTCTTAACAGCACATGTGTCTCAAAGAATGAATAATGAGACGGTATTAACTTTTCGATTTGGTAACATTTGAACTGCATACCCATAAAATAAATATCATAAAATGGATACGTAAATACCCATAAATTTGAGGATAATAACAACATAATACGTTCATGGTATTTATATACACCACATAGAAGATACTAGTGGTGAATTAGGTGTAAGTCTCTCTAAAATAAATGTGAGACAAGAAATCCCATTAACATGTGTCTTGACTATCATCATACTCAATAACACATCATGTATAATAAATATAATTTTATAATAAATAAATTATATAAACATACTTAAATATCACATACTATATATGTTTTTTTAATGTCCTTTTATTACCCATTTATTTACACTTCCATGTTAATGTTACGTTTGGGGTAATAAGCACGTTGTTTTTAGCTTTTGATTTGATTTGATATATTTTTGGTTTTTTAACATATATCATGATTTAATCAGGTATATAATAATAATAATAACATAAATATCTACTATTTTCTAATTATTTGTAATTATTATAAAATAATAATGACATAAAATTGAAATAAAATGCACATTTCTTGGAGATGGTTTGCTATACATATGCATGAACACTATTTACATTTTCTTATATTATTGAAATAATTACCTTACATGATATATATATATATATTATTTTTTTGAAGTTTTTATTTCATATATATCTTATAAATTATATTAAACAAACCAAAATACATTCCTTATAATTAGTGAAGGAATCACATCACTCTTAAGAGGCAGTATTGCACATATCTAAAGACAAAGTCACCACAATTCAAAAAAATAGAAATAATTAATATATGTGTTATATGATAATTATAGAAGCATAAATAAATCATAAATATCACATTTATCATATAGAAATATAAATTCCATCATTATCCTCATCTAATAAAATTGTTATTAGAAGAATGAAACATAACATTTCGCAAGGAGGAAGTCTTCCATACACATGAACAGTGATTATGTATCCCATTTGATGGATTATGTTGTAGGTATATGTATAAAAATTAAAAAAAAAAATGTCATTATATTTTTTATATTATGGTTATTATATAGGTATATAATTATATAATAATATGGTGTGTATAATGAAAGTAAACAGTAGAGCTTATAGAAGGATGTTACCTCTTCATTGGGTAACTACTTTTGGTCTTCACCAACGGGATTCTTTTGATTGATTTATAAGAAATGTGACTCCGCAATAATGATATTATAAAATTTTATAGTAGAGTTTTGAAGGGTTTGGAAGATCTAATAGGGCTTGATATGTATAAAGATGTGAAGGGGTGTTCCATTTTATAGTGGAGGAGTGGGAATCTTGTAAATATAATTCATTTTATTTTCACTAAATGCCAAAAAATTTAAAAGAAATGGATTTTATTGAAAATAACCACGAAAACAAGTAGATGAATCTTCCAAAAAATTAGGCATTATGAAACCATGAAAACCCGTTCATGCTGTTTAAGATTAAAAAACATTCTCCTCATACTTTTGCAGAAAAAGTCAAAAAGTTCCTCGTATGGTAAGAAACAGAATGATTTTTTCTATAGAACAATATAAAAGTCAAAGAGGGGTAAACAAGACTTTAAACATACATGGAATAATATTAAACACTTTATTAAAAACATTTTTATTGACATGGATGAAAAATATAACCCCAGTAAATACTTACGTATAAGCAATTTAATATAAAAATGGGATTGAAAATTATCCCTTACCTTAGGTCTAATATGCTTCATACGTATCCGAACCTCCTGTATAATTATTTATATAATTTAATTTACTTTTACAGAATCATATTCCTTGTTATGATATCATATATGGTTCAATTATGACTTTATATTACCCGTTCTTTTGTAAATTCCATGTTAAAGCTGCGTTTTGGGTAAAATCGTTTTATTTATCATACGTGTTTGGACTTGTTGTTCTTGAAATTATTATTACTTATATCATGATTTACATGCTTCCAAAATGTAATTCCTGATTTATATATCATATATATTCAGTATATATATATATATATAATAGATAGATGAATGAAATGAGATACACCGTTCTTGGGGACGGTAGCCCGTACATACGCATGAACGCTATTTTCCTTTCCTTATTGACTTCAATGGAAGTAAGTAGATGACATATATATATATATATATAAATACAGATTCTTCATTATGTCATATATCTCATTATTATTCATTATATATACTTTATAATCATTCTTGATTGGTTAACATGTAGAATGAATCTCATCGTGTCTTGGAGACGGTAATCCGTACGTACGCACGACCGATGATATCATTCCCATAACTATTGAATCAGAATATGTATGATGTTATAATAACCACATATAGTTATTCTTTAAACCATTATACCCATCCTAGTAAGGTGATGGTGGAAAAATAGATTACACCAGTGCGTGGAGACAGTATTCCATACGTACGCATGCGCGGTGATTTCATTTTCCGTAGGATGTATAGAAAGTGAAATGGGGTTGTTTCCTATTTATAATAAAATATCAGTATACTAGTGATACTGATGTTAGTACTTTATAATGAAACAACTAATGAAGAAGATGTCGAAGAAGAATGAAACTTGAAAGAATCGGTAGAAGAGATTGCATCTTCTTTGACGCACCTCTTTTAAGATTCTTCTTAAGGAACTAGAGATGGTCTTTTGAGGAGACCCGAACCTCAATAACATTTCTAGGGAAGTTTATAATGAAAATGGTCAGGTGTTGGATGAGCATTGAGTCTCAAAAATTTGTAAACATAAGTGAGAAGAGGTGCCCTTTTATAAGGGAGGAGAGGGGCACTTTAAGAAAAAATTAAAATATTATTTTATAATGAAGTCATATTCAGTTTATAATTTCTACAAAGAGACATATTTCAAAGATAATGTGGGGAAGAATCTAAATACTCTCAATGAATAGGTTTTAGACAAGTATAGGTTAGTATTTTAACCTTATTATTTAGATTTAACTCTAAGCTAAATAATTTAACTTTTTCTGTGTCTTCTTGTTTTCGTACTATATGTGGTTAATAAAATTACAATGAAAATCCAAATGAAACCAAAGTGATTTATTATAAATATATATATCTTTATTTAAGTTACATGGCTGAACCATATATTTTTAGGAATATTATAACAATTAATAATATAATATTTGTTTTAAAAAATATTTTATGTCAATTTTGACACTATTTGGTAATTGATTTTTGTAAAAATCATAACAGAATGATTAGTTCGAAAAAAGTTAATTTAATCAATAAAAATATGTCATGTTAACCTAAAAAGTTAGTGAAATTTATAAAAAGTCTCAAATTACATTTATTTGGGTAATTATAACATCAATTATGTTAATATTTCATTAATAAGGTAATTACTGCATCATCATTGTGTCCTATATAAATTAAATTATATAATGTATAGAAATTATAAATTAAATACCATTATGTAGAAAATATTTTTATATTTCTAATGAATATTTTTATTCTAATTTATCTCATGTATAACATTATATTAAAAATGAATTTTTTATTAATATTTTCTTTTAACTCTTTTAACTCTTCTTTCAAGTAAATAATAATGAATGTACTAATCTAATCCAAGTGGACCTAAATAAAAATAATATATTACTAAGGTTTTTTCCGGTCTATTTATTCTTATCCAATAGAATTAGGACATGTTTTAGGGTAAAAATAATATCATTTGTACCTTTAATTACCCTATTTACTTTTAACTGTTGTAAACAAAAGTACAAAGTTACTATTCTCCTAAAATTATTTTTATCTTATTAAACCACATTTTACTCCTTGATACTAACCGGGTCTCTTGGATTTTTGAAATTCAACTCACAGAAACAGTAAAATTATGTTTTATGTACAATTACAAATGCTCTTAGGAGAGGGCTAATAGACGGTAAAAAGTTCAATAAATTTTTTATATCTCTAAAATTATTATAAACTGACTCTAATGAATTACTTTGAACATATATACATGTTATGTATCAATTTTGTCCTAAAATAAATTTAAATAAAATAAATAATTATTTAATTAAAAATTCCGTTTTTAAATAGTAACCTAGTGTTTTGACTATTCATAAAAAATTGAAAATTTTCCGAAAAATAAAAAAAATTCTCCCTAGGATAATTTCGATATTCCGAATCCAAAAATGAAGTCCATTTTGAAAGATAAATTTATAAAATTTCAAGTGGGAATTACTAATTATAATGGCTATTTCATAATACTATTATAATAATATCTCGTTTAGTGAAACTCGGTATTGTGTACAACAAATGCTATCGAGGAAGGTTGTTTTGGCATGCAACACAAGCCTAGAATAATGTTTGCATATACTGTAAGATAATATGGTGTCGCCTATAGCACAAGATAATCATGGTGTAGCATACAATAGAAGAAATCGAAGAAATTAAAATGAATATATCTCATAAAATCTCGGGGTGTTAGACTAACCTATCTCTGAATTCTTGTCATTATGCAATCAGCTTGTTAGAAGACATATCTTGAGAAGAATCTTCCCGAGACATTCGGAATTGAGAAATATTTGGAAATCTGGAATGGGATTTTGAAGGAGGGGCAGAGCTTCGACACGCAAAACCTTGAAAACTGATGTGGGAAAAGCATTTGCGGACCTTTTTTATAGGTGTTGATTTGACGATTCGTCTTCCAATATGAATCCAATGGCTGAGAATCCTTCTAATCAGATATAATGGTTGAAATATTTTCCGAAAGGATAATTTGGTAGGATCCCATATTTCGAGCTTTTTAAAAGAAAACATTTGGATTTAAGGAACCTAGAATACGGAAAATTTTAAAAAAACAAAGGATACTACCATCATGTAAAAGGTGATAAAAAAACCTCAAGAAAGAATCGTAACTTTTGGATTGCTACCAAAATTATTCGTATTGTGGAAAATTATTCTTGAAGGACTTTAGATTTTGAAAAAAACATGATTACAAAAAAAACACCATTATGAAAATTATGAAAAACTACATTACAAAAAATATGAAAAACTATATTACGAAAAATATGAAAAAACATCATTACATAAAATATGAAAAACTTCATTACTGAAAACATGAAAAACTACATTATGAAAAATATGAAAAAATACATTACAAAAATATTAAAAACGTCATAATGAAAAATATGAAAAACTCCATAACAAAAAATATGAAAAACATCATTATGAATAATATGAAAAAACATCATTATGAAAAATAAGAAAAAGATTCATTTTGAAAAATATGAAAAAAAACATTCAAGAAAATGTACTCCAGCTATGAAAAGGGGTTTATTACTGTAAGGAGATTGATTTTAACAGAAAGTTAACAAGAAATATTAACTTATGGTTATCATTCCAAAATTCTGTTTAATGTATTCAAATCAATCGGAGGGTAAATATTTTGTGAAAATATCAGCAAGTTGATCTTGAGTTCCGATAAATTGAAGAATGATATCTTCTTTAAGTGTGTGATCCCTAAGAAATTTATACCTAATGTCTATGTTCTTTGAACGAGAGTGATGTGCATGGTTTTTACTAATATTAATGACACTTTTGTTATTATATAAAATTTCTATTTTGGTAAAACTCATACCATAGTCTATGAGTGTGTGTTGCATCCACCACACTTGAGCACAACAACTTACAACTACTATATATTCTAATCAGCAGTGGAAACTGCTAATAAGTGTTGTTTCATGCATGACCAAGAAACTAGTGAATCTCATATGAAATTAAAATATCAATATGAACTCTTTCTATCGATTCTACATCCACCAAAGTCAGCATTTGAAAAAAAATTCAAAACAAAATCATTTCCAGAAGTATAGAAAAGTCTGTTATCCATAGTTCCCTTTATGTAGCAAAAAATTATTTTCACTAACTTTAAATGATATTCCATAGGATTGGATTGTTATATTGGAAATAATCATACTGAAAACATTATGTTTGGAAGAGTAGCTATTAGGTAAAGTGGACTTCCTATCATACCTCTAAAAGATGTTGGATCTACTAGTTTCCCAGCTTCATCAGGATCAAGCATATTTGATGTACCACTTAGAGTACTTAAACTCTTAGTATTTTCATATCCATACTTTCTAATAAGATCATTAATATACTTATGTTGGATATATAGATTCTTTCCTATTTTTGAGAAATATTAAAACCAAGGAAACATGTTTACTCACCCATCATACTCAATTTAAACTCATATTTCATTAGATCCTCAAAGGAATCGGTTAAATATTGATGAGTTGAACCAAATATAATGTCATAAACATAAATTTGAACAATAAAAACATTTTTCTTATCTTTATGTATAAAAATGTTGGATCTTAATTTCCATTGAAATAATTATTTTGAAACAAAAATCCTGGAAGTCTATCATACCAGGATCGAGGGGCTTTCCTAAGTCTATAAAATGCTTTGGTATATATAAAAAAATGATCAAGTTGTTTGGTATCTTCAGTACAAGGAGGTTGTTCAAAAAAACTAACTCTTGAACAAAACCATTAAGAAAATCACATTTCATATCCATTTTAAAATCTTTGAAATTGAAGAATGTTGCAAAGGCAAGAAGGATAAGAATAGATTCATGTATAGCTATTGGAGCATAGGTTTCTTCATATTATATTCCCTATTATTGATTATAGCCATTATTAACTAATCTTTCTTTATTTCATACAATGATTCCTTTTTCATCACACTTATTTCTGAAAACCCATTTTGCTCCAATAACATAAGTTTACTTAAGACATTCAACCAGGGCCCAGACTTTATTCCATTTGAATTTTATTAGCTCATCTTTCATAGATTTTATCCAATCATCATCACCTAAAGCCTCATCAGTTCTTTTTGGTTCTAATTGGGAAAGATATGAAAGATGTTATACTTCATTCCTTAAGGAACTTCTAGTCCATAAGGGTTGATTTACATCACCAATTATACTACCACTAGGAATATTCTTAAGAAATTACTTATTTAGGTTTTTTAAAACATGTTCATCAACATAGGGTATAAAATATTTTGGGGTAAATGCTTTAGTAACATCTTCTTATACGTCTTCCTTATTTGAAGTATCTTCTAATAAAGGCGGATAATCCGTTTTTGAAAACACATCCGAAGATGTAGGTTGGGGTTGTCTAAAAACAAAAGGATAAGTTTCATCAAATTTTACATGTACCATCTCTTCAATGGTACAAGTGTTTTTTATGGAAAACAATATGATCCTTAGAAGTTTTGGAGTAGCCTATGAATATTCCATAATCATATTTTGGTGTCATTTTTTTTAAATTATCATTAGTATTCAGAATAAAAAAATATCAACCAATAACTTTGAAGTATTAAAGTATAGGTTTTCTACCATTACATAATTCATAATGAGAATTATTAAGAAAAGGTCTAATTAAAAATCGATAAATAGTATAACAACAAGTACTTACAACTTCAGACGAAAAATGTTTGGCTACAGAATATTCACTAAACATGGTTCTGGTAATCTTTGAATAATTCTATTTCTTCTTTAGACAACACCATTCTGTTGAGGTGTTCTTGGTGATGAAAAATTGTGATTAATGTCTTTTCTACTAAAAAAAGTTTCAAAATCATAAATTTGAAATTATCCACCATAATCACTATAAATAGTTTTCAATGGAAGGTTTTTCTCATTTTTAACATGGGCACTAAATCTTTTAAAATACGAGAAGGCTTTAGACTTATTTACAGGAAAATAGTCCCATGTAGATCTAGTGTAATCATCATCCAAGACAAATACATAATACTTGCCTCCAATGTTTCTCGTTTGTATAGGACCAAAGACATCCATATGCACTAACTGTAATGCATCCGTAGTTGACATTTCACCAATTTTTTTAAAACTTGATTTATGTTGCTTTCCATATTGAAAAGGGTCACAAACTTTAGAAGAATCAAATTTATGCTCTCTTAGATCCTTAACTAGTATTTTCTTAGAGAGATTGCATAAGTTCATAAGGAAAAAGTGTCTTAACCTTCTATGCCATAACCAAGAATGGTCTTCCATTGCAGTAAGGAAAGGTAGATCATGGCTCCAACGGTCTTCTATGTTTAGTGTGTATATAATATATTTCCTATGGGTAGAAAGAACATACTCTTCCTTGAAATTGTGTACTAAGAACTTATCATTTCTAAGATTCACAATGTCACCGTCATCACATAATTGACTTATGCTAATGAGGTTGTTCTTAAGACCATTAACAAATAAAACATTTGAAATTAATTTTTCTCCATGAAGAACTATTTAACCTATTCCAATAATTTCTCCCTGAGCAATATCTCTAAATGTTACCTTTCCTCCTTTCCTCGTGATAATCTTTTCAAAATAGTTTTTGTTACTAGTCATATGTCAGGAACATCCACTATCCATGTACTAGGTATTAATGTTGGTACTCTCTCTATTTTCCTTAAAATATGAAAAATTTATGTTTTCAGAATCCATACTTTCTTGGAAATTTTAGGCAACCACATATTTTTAGAAAAATAGGATTTATGAAATTATAAAGATTGGGTTTTTTTAAGGAACAATTTTTTTCCCAGTGTCCACCAAACTTACACATAGTGCAAAAAGGATCACATTGTAGATCAAAATTATTGTTACTAAAAACAGGTTCAGAACTAGTATAACAAAAACTAGAACTATTCCTTAAAGGTCATATTTTAGAATACATTTTATCAAAAAATTTCTTTACATAAGGAAATTTTTGACAAAAACTTCCTCAAGGAAAAAATTTCTGATTTCAGTTTCTTAACTAGATTATTGTCTTCCAAAACATTTTATTTTGAAACAAAGTTAGGCTCAAAAACATTTATCTTAGAAATTTCATTTTCTATATCATTAAAATGTTTATTCTTCTCATGATTTACTTCATCATGATTTTTTGAAATACTTTCAAAATAAAAAATTTCCTTATCATGATCTTTATAATGATATGATATTTCCTTAGTAAGAATATAATTCCATGAATTATCTTTATCAAGGGTTTTCCTGCATTTTGAGTTCGCAATTTCAAGAATATTGGAATACCTAGAAACTTCTTCATAGGAATGTAAAGTATTATCACTGTTAGAAGAAGAATCATTATAAGAGGAGTTAGAATATTTACTTTCATTAGAATTCAAAGATATATTGGCCATAAATTTAGCATTGTGTACCTTAGCCATTAAACATTGATTTTCATTAGATATTCTGGATATTAGTCCAGGAATCTTCTGTCCAGAAGATTCAAAATATGATGATTCATCTAATGAGCCATGACCACTCGCACTCTAGGTGTCATTAGCTTTCAAAACATTCTTATCATTATCCTCGTAATACTGATATTTTTTTAACAGAATTTTTTTTCTTTCTTTCCTTTCTTTTAAGCATGGGGAAATCATCACTTATAAGTCCAGCTCTCTTGAATTCGTAGCATGTGACTTCTGAATCTTTCTTGCCTTTTATTTATTTCTTCTTGTATCTTGATTGAATGTTCCTCCATCCATATATCTTATTCATCCTTTGAGATAGATTTTCTAACTCATTCTCTGAAGATTCACTTCCACTAGATTCAGATTGAATAATAACCTTCTTATATTTGGATCTAGTAATTTTCTCAAGAGTCTTGTCTTTCGTATGATTTGAAGTAGTTGTAAATGAAACACTGCCATTTCCATTATTATTCTTTAAATTATCATAATATCTCTTCATTCTAGTGTCATGTTGATGAAGAGTTCCAAAGATTTCATCAAGAGTTATCTGAGTAACATTTATATACTCATCAATAGTTATCCTCTTGCTTTCCCATTCATTGGGAATGATGTCTATGATATTATCGTCAAGAGATTCATCATCTATTCCTTTTTCACCCATGGTTTGTAAACTATTAATAATATTCATAAATATTTGTTACACCATACAGATAGGTTCTCTATAGGGAAAGTTAATTCCATGGTATTCAACTCTGAGAATAGCTCTTCAAGTCTCTATAACTTTATAAGTACCAAAATTTGTGACTTCAAGTTTCTTAAAAATATTGTTTGCTACTTCACGAGAAGATATCCAGCTGTACATATTTCTAGTCATAATTTAAAGTATAGTATTGCATACTTTATAATTCAGTTGACATTCATGATTTTTCTGATTGGTGAAGGTACTAACTTCTTTATCATGGATTTTATATCCTCCAGTATGCATAAAAAAATTATCAACACCAGTATTGAAAATGGAAGTATTCATTCAATATCTCCAATATTCATTATAATTTCCATAAAAAATAGGTGGAATTATTGGATTGATATTATCTATGGATCCGATATTGATTCCTTCTATCTTCAAAAAAACTGTTCCACACAAACTTGTTAATAGAAAAAGTTCAGATTCGAGGAAAATATTCCTAAACAAGGAAAATATAGAATAATAAAGACTTGACAAAGAAAAACATACATGTGAATATAAGTATTTCAGAAACCTCCTATGATACCAATTGTTGAGATGGTATGTTTGACTATGATATACTATATAATACCAAATGTAGGATCAGAATAAAAAAGATATTGTATGAAGTATCTAATGATGATCAATATAAAAGAGGGGGTGAATTTTAAACTTTAAAAATTCCTCTGGATCATTAAGGATGATTATGTTTAACAAAGTTAATGAAGGTAATTCACAAAACCTCTAGGTCGATAAACTTTTATGAATCAGGAAATATGATTCCAAGAAAGAAATTCTGTAAAAATGGTTCCGGAAAAATGAAACATAATGAATGTTTACAAAAATAAATATTCTACCATAATGTATATAGAATCTATTAAATCAGAGTACAAATGTATGGAATTGTAAGACAGTTATACTTTCCTCAATAATTAAAATGCAGTGGAAAACTTGTAACAAAACAAGTAACAAGTTGTAAATCTTTTATCCAAAAGAGATGGGTATCCAACAACCTTGGATAAAGGTCCCTTGATTTATACATTCAAGAAAGTATATCTTACCTACACCAGGGTAAGTCCTTGATACGAAGATCATAGTATGTCTTGCTATCCCAGCATTCCCTCAACATCAAAGTAGTTGGAACCTCTGTCTTCCTCAGCAAGGATGCCCTCAACATCAAGGTAGTCAACACCTCTATCTTCCTTTCCCCGGAATACCTCAATTGTACACAGCAACAATCGGAGTCGCACAAAGAAAATCTGAACAAAAATTTCAGTACGCACAATGTAGTGAATGTATCTCTCTAGAAATCACTTCAACAACATGCAATCACTATATTAATAGAACAGTGTTGAGATCTTTCAAATGAGCTCTTATTTATAAGAACTACTTCAACGGTCAGCTCCCTCATCCAATGGTCATATTAATCCATGAATTTCAGAGGGACCTGTGCCAATGCCACTCAAAAAATGGTTAGTTAGTAACTGAAAGAACGACACAGTTTTATAACAAAACAAGTGTAAGAAAAATATGGTTACATAAAAAAAATCAATATTCAGAATGTAAGGAAATATGAATGTTTGGAGTCTAACCAATATTGAATTTGGATTCTATAATTGAAAGATATTCGGATTTTGTTTTCTAGGAATTGGGAACATAAATTATATAGATTTCTGGAGTATAAATTTTAGGGAAATTCAGAATCTGGATTCACAATAATTTGGAACCAGAACATACAATGTTCGGAGTGAGAGTTCAAGAGAATTGGGAGTCAGAACTCATAAGAGTTTGGAGTCTGTATTTAGAGAACATGAAGTCAGAAATTGGAATATATCTTAACCAGAATTCGTATTTAGAATCTGGAGTCAGAACATCAAAAGAGTTCATAACCAGAAATGATAATCAGAATTCGGAGTCAAAACTTCTGAAGCGCTCGTAACCAAAACTTGTAATAAGAATTCTGAGAATTCAGATTCAAAAATAAAATCTTTAATATCTAGGTATTTATAGGAGTCCAACGTTTTCATTTCAATCCAAATTTTAATCTTAGAAAATTTAGGATATTAACAATGAAAACATGGAATGGATAAATATCCTTTGGGAAGGAAATTTTTCTTTATTGTAGTAAAACACAGGGTAAAAAAGAAATTTTCCATTAGATAAGGAGTTTGTGATTTCCAAAACAGGAAGGAATGATAAAGTCATAAGGAAACCTTATTGACTTAACAATCTCTTCCATGTATGAAAGAATGGAAAAGTCATAAGGAAAACCTGTTTGACTCAACATTTATTAACAATATTAATTTTATATTGCTGTTTGTTAAGATTTGGCATATGGTTTAACACTTGATATCCAAGGAAATCGACATTGTGTATAACTAAGTACAATCATACTGTTTCATATACTAATAGATTATCTAGGTTTTGGGTATTTTTCAATCTTACATTGATGTTTTATGAAACAAAATTCAAACATAGTGCTTTTATATAACAGAATCAATATTTGGAGTTGTATGAAATGCAGAACATCAAAAAATTTATGTTAATGTGAATAAAATTATTTCCTAAAATCATAGTATATAAATTCTAGCATGCATAAAATGAATTTATCCATGAAATTAAGCTAGTTTATCACAGTATTATGACTTTTATGTAACATTCATATAATACCACATCTTAAAATTGAATAAACATATTAAATTAAAAAGGTAAATATGGAAATATAATGGTTACACAATATTAATAATAATAAGTTTTACATATAGGAGAACGGAGTAGGGAAGTGAAAAAGTTGACATGGAAATGATTTATATCTATCATATTATGATTTATAGTGATATAGAACATAGTTCGACCAATGTTGGAAATAAAAAATTCAAAACCCCCAAAGTCATTAAAAAAGATATTGATATCATCAAAAATCATAATAATAGAAAAATATTTTATTTCCAAACAATTATTTATAAATTTGTGCAAATTGAATGAGAATATTTACATATGTGATTTTAGAACAATCATACCCTTTATCATTCCTTGATCTTATTCCACATTATCTCCCTTAATATGAAATGAACAGGACATATTCATTTTTAAAGAATTAGAAGATCACGAGATCCATTATGTTAATAATATGTAATTCTATATATAATTATCACAATAAAACAGGGTTCACATGTTATCTAATATTTGTAAATCTTCATATGAAAATATAATAATTTAATCTATAAAACCTTATCTCATTTAATTATACACCATTATATAAATGTAAATTGTTGTATCCCTTCTAAATGACAAAAGTACCGAAAATTTTAAATATGTTCAGTAAATCTCTCAAAAGTAGGTCGGCATTGATTCCATGTATATCATAATGTTTCTCTTGGTATTAACATATCATATATTCTAATTTCTATATCTTGTATTATCTTAAATCATAGTAACAACCTGCATTACGAGAAATCATTATTGAAAACAAGAATCCTCGCTTATTTTATGTGTTATTTTACTAATTTCATTAACACAAAAATGACATCGACATCATCACTAATGACATAGTTCTCTTTTTTAAAACAATGATAATTATTTCTATGATAATGGGTACAATCTAGTTTACTTTTTCCATATTCATAATATATTAATCAAAGATAAAATAAATATCATCGAGAAATAATGAAGGGTTACATTACCATAATTAAAATATTATTATTACATTAAATAAAATTTCAAGTTCATCTACACATTTAAAAATATTTTTCCAAATCAATATTCCAAAAATTATTATAAAATATTCATGTAATATAATTTTGGAATTCCAATACACATACTATTCAATCATCCATCATTATTCCCTAAGAAATTACAGAAGATTCATAATCATATTCGATAATATTTTATTACTAGAATAATAATTATAAATATTTTATTATTGTTCCTCGATAAACATTTAATCATGCTTCTTCAGTTTAATGTAAACAATTATATTTGTACATCCCTTAAAATTCACATTTCACTCACTATCTTTTTATCTTTTTTAGTATAACAAAAACTCATTCCTACTTTTCAATTAATTTTATTAATTTTTAACATAGGATATCGATTTGTATAATTCCATAACATTCCACATATAAAATAATCAATGCTTACAGATTCCATTTATTTTATAACTATTTACTATGACCAGAATGAGTAGTGTGATAAAATAATACCATAAGAAAAAACAACATAATGATGATTTATTTCTTATATGATGCCTAAATCATGAAACATACTTATAAATTTATAAAATCGTATTAATATCCTTATAGACATCTCTTTAAATTTCATTATAAATATCCCTAGATATATGATTATTATTTTCTTTTAGTATTTTTCAAAGGTTAGGTAATAATTTCTTTTGATACCATCTATCGATACACATGAATAACATATATGAATATTAAATCATTTTTCATTAATATTAATAACATTAGAAAATTAAATTTTGTAAGACCATAACAAATTAGCGCCTTCAAAAATTTGAAACACATTTTATAATATTTTGAATTATCATCAATATATCACTTAAATATAGTTATAACTAGTTATCCTACATAAAACCATTCTACACAACATGGGAAACGAAATCATTATAAAGGGTTAGATCAGATTTTATGCAATGGTAATGAAGGGATATATGTAATCTTATCATGAGAATAAGGGTATGATAACATAAAAATAATAATTTATTATCATACCATAAGACCCGAAGATCAAATAAATGAGTCATTTCATAAATATTGGTAGTTTATATGATATAAATATTAATGAAATAAAGTGTAGATTCCATGAGAGAATAACATATGTATAAGACATATAATAATATTAAATTATTTTCATAGTATCCATGAATTATATCCAATGACATATTAGTGGAATGGTTTCATTCCCAAAACGATCTTGGTAGTAATAGTTCACTACCATGACCATTATTTTAGTCAATGTTAACGTGTAAGATAATATTAGTTAGCTAGATTATCTCCCACGAATATATTTGTTGTAACATACATCATATACCAGATATCACTTTACATTTTATCTATGTCTATTCCAAGAGATATTAATATTTACCTGATATATTGGTAAGAGATATAGCTTCCACATATCTCATATTGAAATCGTACCTACATGTTCAACAAGATCAGACACATTCTTATCATAACCAATGAAATTAAATTGTTTTAATAAACATGAAATCATATAATAACATGTCCAAATGAACCAGGTTTCATAATGTATTTAACAAACCATAACTCATATAACAAATAAGGTTTAATAATAATATAATATTTTAATTTGATTTCAGTTTTCTAAATATATTACTCTTGAAATAGAAATAGGTTTCATAAACATCATTCCATAAAAACATAAAAAATTTAAAGATATAATATTAATTCAAACCTTAGATAACATTCATATAAATGAAATTAGTAACACCAACTAATTTCATCATTGATATAATTGTTTTTTGAAATATTATTTTAAAAACAGTTCTTGAGAAAAATAAACTTCTTTATAGAAAAATGGGATTGATAACATAAAACCAGTTAAAACCACATTCATTGAAAAATAATACATATAACATACTAATGAATCATGAAAAATGTTAACAATCATTTTACATTATAATATAAAATTAATCTTGAAAACTGTTATAAACCATTTTTAAACATTAAAATTTTTGGAAATTTTTTTTCTATGATAACATATAATGGAATTTTGAAAAAAATATTAAACTATATTAAATGATAAACATTTTTGAAAACATTTTTCATTATATACATATAATGGAATCTTAAAAATCCTTTAAAACCCTTGTTAATCAAAAAATATATTAAAAAAGCTATCTATTTTATAACATACAATGGATATTTGAAAATAAAATAAAATTTATTTTAAAAATAAATAAAATTTGAAAAAAAATTATATGATAACCTATAATAGAATACTGAAAATAATTAAAATATTTAATTTTTTTTTTGATTTTTTAAACCATTATATTTGAGAATATATGAAGGAACCTCCAAAAACATTTAAACTACTTAATGACCATAAATAATTTTTGAACACTACATTATAAAATGAATTACAAAAATTTAATGAAATAAACATTTTTATAAAATTGAATATGAAATATTAAATGATGATTAAATGAGATGATATCAGTGTATGTGAATAAATTCACACACATCGAACAATCCTTTTAGCTAAAAAATGTATAGAAGAGTCCCTCGATCGGAAAGAAACAACAATATTATTTTTATAATTTATTAAAAAGGTAAAATAAGGGTGAAATTTTCTTTAAAAGTTAGTTTTATATTATTTTATAATTTATTATGTAATTTATAGAAAATATTGTTTTTCATAACACATATATCTTTCTAAAGAGAGAAATTAATTAGGGTTTTCCCAAAAACAGTTTCCTAATTATCAAATGTACCAAAGAGTGTGAAAATGGTACCAATACATGAATATATAATTAATAAATATAGGATAGTTATTTTCATGAGATATCATGATATATATATCATAATCTTTCTATAATGGTAGAATAATCCTAGACAATCCCGATAATGATGAGATTGTTTGCAATAACCTTATACCGATTTGGTAACATGGAATCATAATTCCATGAAATAATAAAATACATGAAGGAAAAAATATCATGAAAATAAAAATATTCATGATATAAAAAATAAAAAGGGATGTAAATAAACATCTTAAAAGATTACAGGTTCATAACATTACATGTGTCTGAAAGAAGGAAAATTGAAGAAAAACAACATACCGATTTGGTAACTTTTGAACCAAAAACTCAAGAAATAGAGATTACTAAAAGGTTTTGAAAATAAAAGAAAAATATTGATATTAATATTGTACAAAATTCATGTTCACTATACAAAAACAATCTAAATAAATGAGTGGTGAATAAGGAATAAGTCTCGCAGGAATTAAAGTGACAACAAAAATCCCCTTCTTTTATACCTTGACTCTCATTGTACTATTAATAATATATAATATATTAAAAATAAGTTTATTTTAAATCTATTAGAAATATATATTAAATTATATCATACCATGTATTAATTCATTATGACCCTTTATTACTTATTTATTAGTGCATCCATGTTAATGTTACATTTTAGGTAATTACTGCTTTTTTTCACATATGTTTTCATTTTTTATATTTTTGGTACTCTTACTTATATAATTATTTAATTATATAAATATTAATAAACATGAAATAATTATCATATTTATTCATTATATATGTATTAATAATCATCCATGAAATATTTAAAATTGAAATTAGGTATGTCGTATATTGAGACGGTAGGTCATACATACACGAGAACAGTGTTTCTATATTCATTTCATACTAAATAATTAAAAGTAAGTGGAATTCATGTATAAATATATCTATATACAAAATATTTTCTATATTAATATTATTTAATATATGTAATATATTTTTACTTAACCAATCATTAATATATTCCATTTAATGTGTGAAAGAATCACATCGTTTTAATGAGGTGGTAGTCGACATGTCCATAAATAAAGTTATTGTATTTTCAAAAAATGAAAATCATGATGGAATTTGTTATATAATAATTATAGAAGAATAAATTATTCTTAAATTTCATATATATATATATATATATATATATAATAAAAACCCAATTTCCACAATTATTCCAATCGTATAATTTTTTTTGTGAAAGAACTAATGGCATTTGTTCGGGAATCAGTAGTCCACTGTACACATGAACGATAATTATTTGTCAAATTTGGTTGAAGTGTGTAAAGTTGTAGCTAAAAACCATAACATAAAAAAATATAACTATATTTAGGTAACTATGGTTGTTATATAATAATATAGTAATAATAATAAGGATACCTTGGATAATTAAATAAAACAAAAGTAGGCGTTGTTGGATGTATCCTATTATTTGGGTAACTCAATTTTGTTTTCAAAAAAGGGATTCTTGGGGTGGATTTCTACCAAAGTATAAGACTCATGGATTATGTATGGTAATTTTTAAATATTGTTTGATGGTTTTGGTAGATCAATGGAGTATGTAGCTGTGTGATGATGATAGTGGGGGTGGGGGTGATCTATTTTAAATAGAGGATGAACGACATTATTGTAAAAAGTGAAATGAAAACATCATAAAGAGGTATCCCAAACATCATATGACTGATATAATGCAATCTTGTTAATATAATTTATTATATTATAAATATGACCATATAATGTATTTTGGATATCTATATAAGTTATTTTCCACATTATTTAATGTTTAACCACTAATTAAACTTGTTCTACCTTAATAGTTGTCAATAATTTTCATTATATTCATTAATAAATTTGTTCAAAAAATATGTATACAGTATTATATGTTATAAGTTATTATGAATCCAAAAATTTATTTATTTTTAAAAAATTAAAACTATATATGTGGCATTAATAATATAAAATTTATCATCTAGACATGGTAAGATAATATGTTTTTGATGGAAGAAGTTCAAATGATTGAAATTATTTTATATCTACTTTTAATGTGAAATTGATTTTAATGTCATAAGATGAGTTTATTGTTAAATAATTTAAACATGTATATCTAAAATCAAATATAAAAAATAATCTATCAAACCAAATATATTAAACAAAAATTCATATTTCATTTGAAATTTTTTTTTTCACTATTAACCAAAAAAATGAAACATCATTGAAAATTTAAAAAATCTAACCAAGAAAAATTTAATATTCCCCTTTAAAAAATAATTATTTTTTCTTAAAAATTAATAAAATTATTCAAATTTTATTTCAAATATGTTCTCCATTAAAAAAAATAAAATTACATTTTTTGTAAATACATAATTATATTCATTAAATTTGATTTATTCATATTATTTATAAATATATATATAATATATAATATGCATATAAAATATTTCATAAATATATAACATATAAATTATATAATAAAACATAATATAAAGATTTTTCTTGATTTATTGATTTAATATTATATTTTCTTATACAAAAGTTAATTTTTCTAGAGAAGGGATATTATTATATCCAAATGGTCGTTTTTTAATTTCTAACTAATTGATAACCAACAGATAAAATTTATATACATGTGTCAATCAAATTTTCACAATTTATCTAATTTTATTAATAATTTCCATTCAAAAGGGTTATTTGTAACAATAATAATATTATACTAAAAACATTAATAACATATTATTGTTTTTGTGAAACATTTCATTTCATGTAATATAAGATTTCAATGGAACTCATCAATGATTGTAACACAATGAAAACACAGTTTTCCTTATATCACAATATATTCTAACTCTTTTATGTAGTGCATTATTAAAATGGTGTTGTGTGAAATAGAAGACAATAATATCAATTTAATATAACACAATTATATACTATGTTTTGTATAAATAATAATATCAAAATTTTTAACATAGTTGAAAAAGACATTTAACATAATAATTAGGTGTAAAAATTCCAAATGATGTTTTTCAATTTTTGTGATAGTTATTATCCCGAAATATGTGTTGTAGATGAGAGGGCTTGGGATGGGTTTCCTTGAAGTGGTTTATTTTTGGGGACCCTAATAGGTGCCAAAACTAGATGTTATCTATATGGAGGGTGCATGTGTTAAATAAGTAGTAATGATTTTTGGTGTCTCCTTGGAACCATAATCAATAATTATATTTAATTATTTCCATGATGAGAAAATGATGATTGTCAATATCTTTGATCATAGGAATTATTTGTGCACATTTAAGATGAAAAAATTTTCATTTGTGCTCTATGATAAGAGTCTTATTGAACAAAAAAACAATAAGACACATAAACATGAGTTGGGCTACTACAGACTTGATCTATGATGAAAAATAAATTAGAATTCCTGTACAGTTATTATAGGATTTCAATGATGGTTACATGAATGTTTTGGGCTATCATGGATTTTTTATATAGAGTTGGGAAGGATACTGATATGGAATACCTTTTTTTTACTTCTAGAAGATGGATTTTGTATATTAGCAAGATATAGAGATCCATACATTTTGTGATAGGATACAATGATTGGGCATTTAAGTGTGTTTGTTCTAGAATACGCAAAATTTTATATACATTTGATTCAATCCTTATATAAGGGAAAATATACCATTTTTTGGTCCTATATGGATTAGATAAACGAATATCAATGATTTTTTAATCATTGCCTTTAAATCATTATTTTTGAGAGGTTGATTTAGTATTTTGTGACTCATGTAGACTCTCATATAGGTTAGGGTCTCTAGAGATGGGTTCCTTGGGGCAGGGATGATAATTGGATAGAATTGTTACATGATGCACACAATGATATTATGAACCTAACTAAATTTTTTTTCCGGTTGATCAAGGATCCCTAGTATAACATGAATATTGACAGTGGTAAATAATTTTGTATTCTTCAAATGATTTATGGATATTTATATAAATTTAAATTTGAATAATAAATTAAGTGGTAAGGTATTAGAAAAAATTTGTAGAGGTCTACTGAGTTATAATCACACATTTTTGGGTAGCCATGAAATTCCAAAACATTAATATACCTCAGCAGTTGTATGAGTAGGATTGATATAAGCCACTATTAATGGGTTTTAGTGGTATATCATGGATGAGTCTACCAACTAGGATAAAGTGAGTATCTGGGAATTTTTAACACCTCATGTACATTCTTATTTTTATTTTATGTCATTTTTATTAGCTTATTGGATATGTGGATGACTATTTGTGATGTTGGAATATAGGATTCAACATTTCATTTTTTATTTTTATTTCTATTAATTATCATTTCCAATATGATGGATTATTGTTTTTATGGGCGTTTCATTATTATTATTCATCAATTTTTTACACATGTATATATAGGTATAATCACTCCATGGTACTAACCTACACCCCACAAACTTTCAGTAGCCCTGGGCATATGGTAAGTCATGTAAATGGTCTATTGGGGACTCCCTGTTTCAGGAACATGTCAATGACCGCACAACAATAGAGATAAATTTAAACATTGTAAGAAGAATATTATGTGACTGATATCACAGTGTGTATCAAATTTTTTAATTAATTTTTTAGAGATCGTAGACAGGTGACATAAGAATTTGTCAGTGATTTTCATGGGTAAAAAACTAGTGGGAAGGGAAATAATTTCATTATTGGAAGTCTAGTTTTCAAGGGAAGATACTTTTATTATTGGCTTCAGATTAGATAGATTTACGATAATCACCTAGTCATTTTGTCATGTATTTTGATATTTATGATTTATGACTAGTTGGATTTCTGGATTTTGGATTGAAGAGTAAAATCCAGTTCACATGAAACATATTTCACATGTTACAGTGAATAAAAACTAACAAGCTTGTTTGATTGATATAACAAAAAAATAGGTATCGTCTATTTAAAATTTCAGTAACATCAAATAATATACATTTCTATTTAACATGGAATTAAATTATACTCATTTAATCCATAAAATATTTTTTCCCTGATTAAGTGTCTTGTGGATCTATTTTGAGGTTCTCCTTTGTGATTAGTATTCTTTTTATTAGAGTAATTGATACATAATTACCCACAACATGTTGATGATTTTGATTTTTATGTGAAAACCAACTAGTGGGTGACTGAGTAGAAGTTTCCAGTTATTTAATGTTTCACTAACATCATATATACTATTTTATCATAGAGTTCATAGATGATATTCTTGTTTATAGACCTACATGACCAAATGATGATCAACATGTATCATAGAATTGTTATTCTATTTTATGAGTATATGATTCCAAATGAGAATATAATTGTTAAGGTGGTATTCATGTATACAAATTCTAAATGAGAATATGTTACATGTAGGCTTTTTTGTCATAAGATGTTGTTTTTTATGTTTCTTTGATATCATTATTATTTTGGAGCTAGTCATGTATGCAACTTCCTAGATCGAATAATTTCTCTTGTGTAGGATGATGGGTTATATTGTGATTATCAAAATGAATATGTGATAGTTCTAAAAGATTTAGAATATAAAAACATGTGATATATCAGATGATTGTTTAGAGGTGTCACGCATGAGTTATTAACTATGTGAGATACATATTATGGGATTACAAAGAGGTCATGACGATTTTGAAATATGGATCAGGGTGATTGGAGTGACATGTATGATATAAAATTTTGATGGGTTTAAAATGTTATTAGTATAATTGACCTGTGATTCCATTATTGTTGTGAAGCATATGTAGATTATTCAAAATTTTAAACTTTACATTGTATGTGTTGTTTAGTATGGGAAATATTAATGTGATGAATTGTATATTTTTAACAAATGATGTGATAGGGGGGTTCCTTTTTCAATGTTAGTTCATAGGAATTTGTGTCCTTTGGATTTTATAAAAAAAATATGATTTAGTGTCGATGAATTGGAATACATTTATGGATTTTGAGGGAAGAATCAATTTTTACCTATATGTAATGATAATTTACCCACATCCAATGGCACAGTATATTGTAGATAAATGAATGGGTTTATGGTTTAAAATTATGTGATTATATGTTTATATCGGAGCACCAATGGTCGTTCTGGATAGATAAGATTAACATATTGTGAGAAAATTCAATGATTTCACTATAAGATCATAGTCATGGTGATACTTGAATCATTGGATTATGAGAAGGATTATTTGGGTTGGTGGTAAAAGATTATGAAATCACTACATTTTGGTGTGATCGACCTTGAACCTGATGTTTATGTTTGTATCTATTGAATTATGAATTACTGAGTATCCATGAGGGAATTTTGATTGATGATAATTTCGAAAATGGTAGTAATGGCTTCCCAAATAGTTGATGATAATTGTTGACATAAAGTCTTGTAATATTATGCATTATAAAAAAATTATGTGTCATTGTATCTTCAACCAAATTGTAGGTCATAACATGTATTTCTCAAATAGATAAATGGTTTTCTTTAGAGGATCAGAGAATATTTTTATGGATTGATTGGAGTGAACCACATTTGACTATGGGAACTCTTGATGTGGTTCTCAAGGATTGGTAAATGAAAATACATATATTGTAAACTTCACTATTGGTCATTTTAGGGTGTGATCATCATTGTGGAAATTTATCATTACAATATGATGATATATTATTTGGTGATTCAATAATGATTATAAATTAACATTCAGATTATAAATCAAGTATGAGAATGATAGTATCATCTTATCATTCGATGTGGAAATTGATTTTTTTGATAATGTAGATTAATATCTATCTTAAATAGTGAGTCATTTGGTGAGAATATAGATCCATGGAAGGATGATTTGGAATCATGGCGATAGTGAGAAAGATAATTTTTTTGATCCTTAGGTAATTATGTGATTTTCCATTCACAAATGAATTTTGATGGAGATAGTTTGTTGGAACCATGATTGTGGTGACCATTAGGTGAAATAAACATGATTCATAAAGGGAACTATAATTTTTCACATGATATAGGGGAAAATTTTGAGGTTGTGACATGTGTCAGGAACTAAATAAAATTCATCACATATTTCATGGAGTGATCCATCAATTCATTACATGTGTACAAGGGTGAATCCAATTTTTATATGACTCAGGTGGTTAATTATGATACTGATAAATTTCATTGATTATATTATGAATCTTATATTTGGAAATACAGTGGAAGATGGAGATGTTGTGTGGGGGAAGTGGTCTATATATTATGGAATTAATATTTTATTGTTTTATTAAGGAGTTGTTAGGAGCAGTCAACATAATAAAGTAATATTCATCGGTGGTAGATACTTATACCATTTTTTATATCATTAACGGAATTTTGTAGTATTGGTTTTTTAACTAGGGGTTTCTATCATTACTATTGTGGATATGATATGTTCCACATTGAGAGTGTCATAGGATCATTGGAAAAAAATTTCTAGAGGTGATACCAATGGTGGGATATACACTGGACGAGAAATGGACACAATGATTTAGATATTATGATGGGGTGAACCATTTGTCAAATGATGATTTTATATATGGAACAATAATATCAATTTTTATAAAGGTCTCAGAGTATTCATCCTATAGGTATTTCTTGTTCCTATAATTGAGGGATAGGTTTATATATTAAAATTACACATAATGTATGCAGATGAACATAGAAATATCATTGTAAATTCAAAAGAAATTTTTGTGAATTGATCATGGATTGATGACCCATGTTGGAAATATGTTTGAATGCATAGTAGATGATACTTATCATAAAAATTAATTTCTACGATGTAATGATTATAATCAATGGGGTACAAATAGAAAATAATTTTATAGTGTAATATGTATTTCTAATTTGGAGTATTATTTATTTTCAAAAATTTTATTAAAATTTGGTTCCAATAACATGAAATAAATATTGGTTGTCTTTGTTATGTTGTCTATTTTATGGAAATATAGAGGTTTTAGTGAATGTTAGAGAAGGGGTAGGGGGCCTAGGATTCTAAAACATACAATAAGCTTCTATTCCCAAACAGAAATTACATATCTCACTGTGATATGACATTATGGGATGAGTTCAAAATGTGAAAATGGATTGTAAATTTTAATGGGGAAATTAAAAATACCATGAAATGAGAACTATGGACACACTATCACATACGAATGTTTCTGTTTTTAATGTGGGGAATACCATTTTGATTCAATGGATTTTACCACTTCAATTTAGTTGAAATAAGATGACAATAGTCAATATTTTTATCCATATAACCACCTTAGGAATATATTTTGAATATCCATGAAGATGGATGGTATTGGGTGATTCATTTGAATGATAAAAGGTGAGTCCATCCATTATTCTTATTTTTCATCATGGACACTGATTTAAATGTGGGTTAGGCTAGGGATTGAAAATTATTCGCTGAGTTTAGGGTATAATCAATCATTTTTATGGGGAATTTATGTAGTCTAGTTGTATGATATATTCAGACGACATCTATTTTCATTAAAAAAACATTTTATGAGGTATTCCATCGTATTGATTGTTTCTATGATTTTCATGATAAATTAATTTTATACTCTGAATGAATAATTTTCATGTCCTACAAAATTATCTCGAGATGATCTAGGGTTATTTTACTACACCTTATAGGTATAGTGGTTGGTGTTTTTTATGTAGTGGGAGAACCTGATGTGTACTCTGGTATTTAGTAAAAGATAAATTAAATATGAAATTAAATGAAATTTTACTTAAATTTATTATAAATTCATTTTAATTATTTGTTCTATATTTTCATTACTTTTTTTAAATTTAATGGATAGGATATTGTTATTGTACATTCACTTAGACTGGTGTGGGAAGTGCTATTGGGTTGTTTATATGATTTGGAGTGGCTGGAATTTGTCAGGGTGGTGCCTCTACATTCTCTATGGTATTTCTATTTTTTTAAATTATATAGAATGTTATATGTCTTATCAGCACTATGTCATGAATTTTTTTAAAATAAAAAGTCTTATTTATAATTATGTTCATAAATGAGAATAAAAAATCCAATGTAAACGTTGTTCCTATGAGACGATCCTATTTTCATCTACTACTAATGGGTGTGGGCATAGGGGAAATATATATAATGAGATTTATAGACCACTGGAGGTTGCATTGAAATTTAAATATGATAAAAATTGAACATTGTGAATGGTTCATTTTGTGACCTCTGCTTATACATGTATAATGAATATAATAGATTGACTATGGTTTTTCAATGTGATAATGATGTGAGGCCATATATCTTCAAGCTTAGTGGGATGAACATGGGGAATGTTTAACTTACCCACCATGATGTGATTACATTGGTTTGTTACACCTAAGAAGGATGATAGATTTGTTTGGTCCAAATAAAAATCATGTGTTCCATTGAATGGGGGTTTTCTTAATGCTACATCTTATTGAGACATCCCTTGGAAGTCACTATGGCCTCAATTATATTTGATTTCGATGTTGAGTGATATTATTCCCATCGATTGATGATTATTGTCCATTGAAAAATTATGCATATGATTGGACCCAATTGGAGCTTATTTGATGAGATAAGTCCTAGGAGACCATGGTTTTTCTGAAATGATATGTTTACCCCAAGAGTGGGTTCACTAGTTACAAGGATCGATGTAGATCCACATATTTGTTTGGGTCTCTTTTGATTGGTTCCAGGTGAATAGGTTGATTATGGTTGGGAACCATTATGTGATATTCCCAAAGAATATATAACATTAGTTGATGGTTTTTTAAAATATATAGGTTTTATGATTGAACTCAAGGATGCCTGATAATTATTTATTTTCATTTCCTCTCATTTTTCATATTCATGGAATATACTATTTATAAATTTTATTTACGTGTTATGTATAAGACCATGTTGGTGGTTCTCAACTGATTTGTACTCACATACTAATATTGTAGACATTGAAATTTGGTGTCTTTGATGAATTCACAAGTTGTAGGTTCCATCATGGTATAGTACTATTGTTACTGTATTTAAGAGTGTACCTCCTATGAGTACACTGTCATTGACGTGTTGAGGCACAATGATATTCTATGTCATCGTATACATTTATTTAATTTTTTTATTTCATTTTATCTCTTGGATTGACTAGGTGGGTGACTAGTACTGATTTCAATTTATATATATTTTTTATTGCATGTAATATTTTTAATTCAATGTATTTTCTATCAATAGAGTGATATATATTAATTATTTATAGATGATTTTTTTGGCTATTTGTAAATATTTTTGCGCACTTAGATTTGGTGATATATAATCCCCATGATACTAAACTATATGCATACTACGAGTTAATATCCTATGACGTATGAGGATGTGAAGTTGATGTCCAGTGGTGACCCCCTAGTTTTTGTACGAAATATTGGAAAAATATTGATGGGAATATGTTAAATGAAATAATAAATAAATTTTAAATACTTATGTCATATAAATATAATCACTTAGAAATTCATGATCAGTTCATAAAGAATCAAATAATTTTCCCATCAATCACAATATAAACATAATATAAGGTGGATCACATTTTTTTAAATTTGAAGAATCTTGCCCTCATGAAACCTATCACCAAATATCATCACATAACGTCTCCTGAATAGGTTTCATAGGGGATCATATTCTCACTAAAATATTATGTGATCTTTTTAAATTTACATATTAAGAGGGAAATGAAATCACATGCATCGAACATATTCTTCTTATGCATGTCACATAATGAAAACATTAATTATCAACTATGTGTGGGTTTCTAAGCATTTTGTGGGGTGAGGGGTATGATGTATTAAAATTATTTCATTTAATTTAACATACATATAATACAACAAAGATAATATATATAAACTTTTAATTTATGTGTTGATAGTAGGAATAATTATTGGTTAGGGAGTTTCCCATATTAGGAGTCTAATATGGTTTGTTCCATATACTCTCGTCACATATGGATCAGTCTTAGTAATCTACCATATTCATAGATTTTCATATGTTTAGTGTATAGATAGGAGGACCCCATATATTAATTTCATTAATTTAAATATTCACATTTCTAATGTTTGTGGATGGTGATCACGAATTTATATCCTTTGGATCGATTATTCCAATAAACAGTCATCAAATATTAGGATAGGAATAGTATAGTATTCTATATTTATGATAAAATCCAATAAGGGACTAATGATTTATATAGTGAGATGACTGGTATAATTTATAAATAAGATCAAAATTTGAAATTTTCATCTCCCTCGTATGCTGAAATGGTAGTGATAAGAATTCATTGAAAATGGTATGGTTATCTCAAGATTATCAACCAAGGAATCCCATTTGAAAGGCGATACATGGTTATTGGTGTGAAGATAATAAACCTATTAAATGAATCCTACATACCCTAGTCAGTTTCATGAATCTAATAAAAAATAATTTCCTTATTTTGGATGTAGATTAAAATATTTTTTATAGGGCGTTTTCAGGAAATATATCTTCACGGTAACTGAATAGTATAATGGTATTTGTATTCATAGTTATATTAAATTCTATTATATAGTTTAATTTCTTGTATCTTGGATGTTTGTGTGTAATTTTACTAAATCAAACCATTCAAGGTTGAGGTTAGAGGTTAGAAAAATCAAATAATCCAACATATACTCAATAGCTAAAATTATATATTTTTTCCCTAGATGATTCATTTCTTTTGTCATGAATATCTAATTTGTAGATTCCTTTTGAATAATGAAGGCATGGATAATTCCTATTTTTTGAGGACTGTGAGGGGATTTTCATGAGTGTTTCTTTGATTTGGATCACAATGAATTTGTAATTCCTATACCACTCTTGATATGGAGTTCATGGGAGTAATTTCAATTATACAATATGTGTTTATGATTTTAGAATATTTTAAAATAGAAAAATTTAACAAAAAGTCCTTGAGTACTCAATGTTCTCAAAAATACATGTGTTGTAAATGGGAATCATTGAAGGGACTATGGGTTAAGATTTACGATTGTTTTGGTCTTCATAAAATGGAAAAATACATTGGAATTTGCTCTCTCATATATCAATTAGATTGGATTTGTAGGGAAATGGTTATTTAGAAGATAGAGATCTTGTATATGCTATTGGTTTATGAATCTTATGAATCTAATAAGATGGGTGTTTATTATCGGTGGAAGATTCAAATATTATATCTTGATTTAGAGATATTAATTTTATAGAAAAGTGGTAGTTTATTTTCATGGTATACTTAATTTTGATAATCCAAGGTCCTCATAGTATTTTATGATGAAATATTATTCAGTCAGCAAGAATCACATTGAACCCAATGGTTATATCCTCTAAAGGGATGATAATGGTGTATTAATATAAATTAGTGGTCCGATAAATATTATTTTAAATGATAAAAACAGACATGGTGGTTGGGGTTTCTTGGTTATCTAATATTTTTTTTAAAACTCTAGACATTTGTATACCCTACAAATTTTATTGATTTTGAAATTTTTAGCTGTGAGTTTTACAGATCAACTTTTATTCTCAATGATTCATTCATCGAAAGAAGTTTCATTTTAAAAAGTAATAAATCCAATTACATGAAATCATTAAACTTATAATATAGAGTAAAATATTCACTATTATACTAGAAATAAATAATAAATTAGGGAATAATGTGTCCCTAGATTCCAAAATATAAATACCATAATCATCATGATTCTTAGTTAATAGTTTATATCAAAATTGTTAAACTCCTCTCATCCAAAGTTCAAATAACATGAAAATACATTCCACTATATATTGACTAATTCATTCATTAACATATTAAAATAAGTACAATGATACATACTATAGGGAATATAACACAATGTGTTTGAGAAACATATCTGAACATAAAAAAATTAGCTTGCAACACATCACAATATATTCCAAATATAAACAAAATGGATTCAAAATGTAGATATAATCAACACAACCTCATTATTTATATCCCTATATAAATCACAATGACATCCAAATAATTACACATAATAATACTTTCTGAAATTTTATTAAATTTACCTCTAATTGAAATTACACATGATTTGATTAATTTGAAAGACACTACATCTATTATCTATTATAGAATGATATAAAACACTCAACTTCTACTTCAGTGACCTCCAAATAGAAAAATATTAAATGGAACTTTTTTTACATTTTATATTTCCTAACGATAAATAAAAAATGTCTAAATGGAATCTATCTAGAGAGTAATATCATACCATCATGTATTCCAGGAAGGGGTACATTTAATACATTTTCTATATTTATATAATAAATTTAATAATTAATGATAGTTAATTCAAATATATGATCAATAAAAAATTATATCAAATAATGATTCCATGATTAGGTGTAATATCAATTAATCCTAAAATAACAGTTAACCAATATTGAAAAGATAATAAATAGTTTACATAATAAAAAATCAACTTTATAACACCTATATTATCATTCATATATGTAATAATAATCATCATCAAACAATGAGTCTAGGATAAAAAAACAAATTTATATTTTTTATAGGATTTGTTTTCTTATAAATTCTTACGATCCATATCTCATAGGTCATGTGTATTAAATAATTATATAAAAAATTTCATTATAGTGAACCAACAACTAATAAATTCATCAATTCTATTCAAAATAGTAATCAAGAAATCATGGTGTCACCACAATATCATAACTTCAAACACTATATTTAAATAACACTTACCTACTATAAATAATAATGATTTAATTAACAAATAGAAAATTATTATTTCTATGCATCAGTATTTTTTTATAGAATACACTACTAATGTGGACTCATATTTAAAATTTCCACCTTCAATCACAATAAAAAAAGAGTAAACTTATATTATGGAACAATACAACCACATATGACAAGGATGGTCAAATAGATCAATATATATTCCAAAATAATATGGAACAATCCTTAAAATGATACTTATAGTGAACTGAGTGATAGTTAAAACACTATCAATAGTCATATCATTCATCATATTATGAAAATTAAAATAATATTATTAATATACTATAAATAAAAATATAATGTAATTTCAAAATATGTTTGGTTCTATAATGAGGATAATCATAAAATAAATAAAGTGGTTTCCATTATTTAGAAGAATTAGAATATATTTATATTTTAGATTCAATTTACAATAATTCATAATTATTTTAATATAGAGTAATTAAATTACTAAAATAATTTCATATATGTTTTTTATGAAATAATGATAAGAATAATATAACATATTTTAAAATAATTTCATTAAACTATAATCATACAAAACACCATTAACATCTATTATTCCACTATGATAAGAATAATATCACAAATTTTAACATAATTTCATTAAACTATAAACATAAAAAACGCCATTATACTTCTATTATTCCACTATGATCATCAATTATTCACTACATAATGATTCGGGAAATTTAGAACTAAAATTATTGTATGATCTATAATAAAAACTATAGAATTCACAAAACAAATTCCCAAGAATCATCAAAATATCACTTAAAAATTAATATATTTAAAATAATCATATCACAATAAATAGAGTAAATATAATGATGTTGACGAATTTATATTATATGGCATCAAAATGAACACACCACAAGGAAAGACAATTATGTGTATCTTCTAATGTATTATGAAATTCTCTATCATTATTTAAGTTGAGAAAATAGCACATGACATATTTAGCTTCTATATTAAGTGAAATAATTAATATATAATTAAACATAACATTACCAAAAAAAATAATTTATAAATTATCATAAATTACATTTCCTTTTTTATATCATATCAAATAATGCATATAAGAGTACCTCACTCATGAACCCATCTTTTACAAGGTATCAATAATTTTATTCAATTAAATAAAATGTATAATTATATATTAATAACATCAATCTCAATGATATATTTACTCATTATTTGTACCCATGATCCACAAGAAAATGAATCTAATCAATGAGCTGATAATAAGGGTTATCTTCATGAACATGTTGACAAGCCGAAATATATTTTTTACTCCTCTATTTCGTTTACATGAAGTATTATTATAAAATACAATATTATAAGTTATCATAACAAAATTCAATATGTTATTAATACTAATATCTACATTAATATGGTAATAATAATTTATAATTTCTCTATATACCAATATGTGAAGTTGCATGAACCATGTTCAATTTCACTGGGATGATAACGAATTACAATGTAATCAAATAGATCTGGGTGGTATTACCTCAATATATAAACTATTATCTATTTTCATTCCATATAATCAACCATAATTTTATTAAATTAATCTTCATTGAATAATAAACCTGAATATAAGAAATATCAAAAATTAAATTATTTTAATAAAATGAATCCATATATAGAGGTATAACATTATTAATAAATATCTTTATAAAATTAAAGGAGTCTCAAATGGTTATAATAATTACAATTTATTTCATTTGATAGAACATAAAATTTAAATATTTTTCCATCAAATTAATCCAACCCTTACATTTATATATTTGTATTCACAAATGAGTGAACAACATAATAGTGTGTATAAAGAGGTGTGAAATAATACAATGTATTTTCATCCAATGTTAAGGGTCTTATCCATGATCATATTGTATCTATATTTATCATCAATAAATAATGTGTTTATAAAACCAAAATAAATAATCTTCATCACTAATATTATTATTTATGATTAATATCTATAAATTATCCCATAGGCCAACATATTTACACTAGTTAAATCATAATTAAAATATAATATTAGAGATATACTCACTTTTTGTAATGTATAAAAAAAATCCCCCATGAACAATATAATTCTAGATATATTCAAATAACTAATAGCTCTAACTGGTTCCGTCATTCGTTGTATAAGGGATCATGGTCATAATGATTAATCCATCCATTCCCACCACAACATAAATTTATGAACACCACTAGAACAGATAATGATAGAACATCGAAAATTTTATCAATATCCTAAAATTATACTATATCTTGCCACATCCCAATATATTTTTTCTTTGTGAGGATTCAAAATAGTTTTATTATCCTAAGATGTTGGAGAAATAAATCTTCCACAATCTAAAAGTAGTATAAGTGTAGAATGTGGGGTCCACATCCAAACTAATTATATAAATGAAATTTGAAAAATTACATAGTGCATATTCGTCCACAGAAATCTCTAGGTTATTGGAAATAAAGAGAGTATAAAAATTGATAAATTATTTCCTATACCATATGAACTATAATAACGTGATTAGGATGTGTACATTACAATATCATCAATAACCTAAGACAATAAGAAATCTCTAGAAAAAGATTGAAAAATGTGTATTCTCTGATAGATGACCAACCTAATGTTGTTAGGGATAATAATCATCATGGAATTACTTAATTTCATTCAATGTAATTTAATTATAGTCTTTAATGACTCGTAAATTTTATATTTTGAGAAAATTGTCGCACCAATAAATAACATATCAATTTATCATACATCTAGAACATATCATTATATTTATATAAAAAATCATACAATAAAAAAATATTCTTACAATCATTTCTATTTAAAATATAAATTATTTAAATAGTTAGTTATATTTTTATAATGTAAAATTAATTACTAAAATAAGTATAAACACAAGAATATGTGTATATATATATTGCAATAAATGTTTCTAAATTTTAATCATAATATTTCACATTATCCAAATATTATTTCTTTATCTAATTCTAATGGATATTTACCATTAAATTTAATAAATCTAACATTTTCCTTTACCAATATATATTCACAAAATTACATTACAAAAACTAAATATATATAAAATGTTTAAAGAGATGAATGATATTTCTAAGATCATTTTTCTCATATTCTTAATATTATATTATTCATCATTTTGGGAAAACATAATAAGTACTATTAACTAGATTCTTTTAGTTATTGATTGATATTGAAATGAATTTTTTTCTAAATTACATATTTAAATACATTAAATTATTTAAACACCATTAATGTTCTATATTAACAAAAAATAAAAATCCTTATATTTTTTAATAATTAATAATTATTTTGTATTGATTTAATTGTTATAATATTATTTGAATTTATATAATAGTTTGTGATAAATATAATGTATTCTTAGAAAAATCACATTGTTGGTCCAAAACATTGTTCACATTCATTCTCTAATATAAATTTTACCAAATTAAGTTTATTAAATCATAATGATTTAAAATATTTATTTAATTTAATTTAAAAAATGAAGGAAAACTATTGAAAATTATCTCATTTATTTAATTTCTATAAAAAATTTATTTTTCATCTTAATATTAAATATATTTATCAAAATTAACAATTTCCATTCTTCATTTATTAGTTATAAATATACTTGGTCATGAATTTTATAAATAATTCCTGAAATCTAACTATAATTCTTTCATCTTAAATATAATAATAATTGAATGAAATATAATTTATAATTTAAAGATAATAATTTACAAATATTAAGTTTTAATTATCATTATTGATACAATAAATATATTTTTATTAAATTAATAAATAAAATTATCCACATGTATATAACTACTTTAATAATGAATATAATCATCAGTGGTCGAAACAAAATTAAATCACCAAAATATATCAACACACAAGTATTTTTAGTTATATAATTTCTATTATAAGAAATTACACAAATGTGAAACAAATATTTCATTGTGATTTAGTTGAGACTAAATGTCCAAATAAATTTACACAATAATAAAAAATAATAAATGCATCACAAAATTTTATTATTTAATTTGATACTACATGTATGGAAATTGGAACATCTATAGACTATCCAATTCCATGAAATTCATGTTATCTATCTTATATCCAAAATTATATTCAATATTGAGAAAAAAATAACACTCACACCCAATCATGTTCTTAAAGAAACAAAACTCTCCCTTTTTAGGATAACCATGTTAAATAATTAGATGACTATTTTTCATGTTATATAAATCTCATGTGATACTTATTTTCTTGAAAGTTGTAGTGTAATATCATCGTTCTCTTCCCTTACAATAAATCAATAGAACTATTTTTCTACACCATTGAACCTGAGACATTATTAGCACATTGATCAGTTGAAGAAACCATAAACTTACATTATGGTTGAAACATTTGGAGATATTGTATATCATGACCAAAAAAATGTTATTATAGTATCTTATTATCATTATCATTTTATAGAACTATCAATCTAACAAGATTTTCAAAAATAAATATAATGTAATTTTTAGAAAATAAAAATAGATTTGATCTTTTATATTCCATAAAAATATAACTATAATTTTCATTATCATGTATTATGCATTAATTTTTTTTAATTATTCATGAAAATTCATTTGAAACAATATTATTAATATATTTAAAATTTTCTAAAAAATTGTTAAAAATATCATCGAAAAAGATTATATTGGATCTTAAAAACAATTCCTCAATATTATTATCATTTTGTTAGGAAATATATAAATATATATAATATTATTTATCCTTAATTAATGTTTTTATGATTAAATAATTGTTTCCAATTATAACAAATAATACTTCTGTGAATGAATTACCTCTATTATAAATATATATCAATTCTACTATAATTCGATTAAGGTCAAAACTATTTAATTTTAGTAATTCTTGAAATACATGAAATGAAAATATCCATACAAAATATAATAAATTATTTTGATAATAAATTCCATTAAACAAAAATTATATACACAAAATAGTCTAACCTTAACTATTATAATCACTTTATATATTTTGATGATTTTTCCAATCTTCGGTGGTGACTCTATATTGGAAGAATCCAATAACCCCTTCTTTTATGAAGTATTTAGTAATGTTATAATTTTTTACTGGTATTGTTTTCAATTATTTAAAATTTTAGATTATTTTACTTACATTATATTTCCCACTTTTGATAAAAATAAATGATTTTTGTAAAATAATAAAAACAATACCCATGGAAAACACCATTCTTTAAAATTGACATTGTATCTTTTTTACTAATATGAAATTTCATTATGAAATAAGTGAGAGTTATACCTATTTAAAACAAAATCTGAAATATAATGTCTAAAATATTCTATAATTACAAATTTATCTCAATAATATTATATTTAATAAAAATATGTGATAAAATTCTAATTAAACTAAAACTTTTACTAAATTTCATCTAAATGAATCGTCATTATCATGAAAAATAATATTTTTTAATATGTGATGTTTTTTTAATTTTACTAAATTTAATCTTTTTATGATAATATCGTCTTCATTGATGTGATTTTAATAAATTTATCCATTTATAAATAAATTTTATGACATCTAGAACATTTGGCCTTCATCAACAATTCAGTTTATCAAAAATTATGGGCAGGTTTTCCACCATAATCACTGGATATCTTTTCTATGTTACTGAATGTAAACTAGTTATGAATAGTGGGATATGAGTAATTTTATTTCAATAAATTGGTTTATTATTTAATATTTCAGTTCTTATCATAGGTTCTTTTTGAAACTCAAATTAAATTAGAAAGGGTTAATCAATTTTAGGATATTTTATTGAGAGATGAATGGTTAAAATTTATATGAAAATAAAACAAAATCATATTGTGATTATTATGATTGTGAAATTGGGAACATTTTATTGATTTTAAATTGGTTCATGTAAGAAAATGTATTCATGGACACAACCAATAAAGATATAACTTTGTAAATAAATAATTAATCAGTTTTTTTAAAATATTTATGATTATTAAATATTTTGTTAGTGTATTATGTTAAATTATATCATAGGTATTCTAAATTATAGTTTCAAATATAATATTTAAACACATACAATGTTCTTATTGATCGATAACTATATAATATAGAGTAATGTAAAGAAAATATTGTACATATAATCAGTCTATTAAAAAAATTAGCTCATTTTCATCTAATGATGGATTCTTTCAATATATATGGTATGAAGAAAGAATAATATGATAATATTTATATAATACAAGTATTTTAATAATATAAATAGTATTTTTTTTGAAAAAAACTCATGTAATACTTCTTCAAATTTACATTGTTTATTAAAATGAATCAAAAAATTGTGAAATTGATAAATTTATAACAGAAAAATAAAATATATAGTAAATTCATATTAAATTTACCTTTTTTATGAGAAGATATCAATAATATTTTTGTTTCTAGATGGCCTTTAAATTCTAGGTTCAATATAATGTGGTAATGTTTTTCAATTTATTTATTTAAGTATCATTGATAGATATATTTTTCTCTGAAAATATAATTATCTGAAGAATGGTTAATTTGAAAATAGTTTTTTTATATTGGTGAAATCATCAATATAAGGGGTAAAATATATTAAGGAAATAGTATATTTTTAATGGTTATTAATAAGTAAATGTGATTGGGAAACCTTATCCATTATATGGTGAAAATCATATAATTCGATATGGAAACATATTCATCCAATTGTTAAAACTGAATTACATAAATTATAATATTATCATTATTAATAAATAGTTTTGATGATGTGACATAAGAGGCCTTGTAGTGTTTTTTCCTTGAATAGACAATAGGGTTTATTATTTCTATTTAGATAAAGGTTATGTGTCCTATATAACATTTCGAGAACTATTGGAATCAAAATATTTAAAACATTATTCTATTTAATGTATGTTAAATTTTTTTTGATCAAGATCCATAAATAATTGTATCTTTTGTGTGTAAACATGATACTTTTTTAGTAAAATATGTGTTTTAAATATATCATTAATGTGAATTATATTTTATGTCATCATATTCATGATGTAGTTTTTCATGAATTTTGTATACTAAGATATTAGTATAATCATCACAGTCCTCACATGAAATATTTTCTAATAATCTTCAAAGGACATATCAAAGTGGTATCATTTTTTTATTACTAAATGAAATATATATGATAATAAATTGATGTCCTCTTATCTAGGGATATATGAAGAAATGAATAATTATTTTAATAAAATTCATGTAGTTATTCTACAAGGGAAAACCAATTTGTTGGGAATTATAAATTTATTAAGATAAAATATATGGGTGCCTTAAGATCATGCTTATAGGTTATTTTTTATTATAATGACTGGTCCTCACAATAATTATGAATGAAATAATCTATTATAGGATTTTTTTGGTGACATGACCCTTGATTGATATCATTATATAAATTTACAACTATGAATGTATATAAATCACCATTTTTAAATTTTTATTGATTTATTATGTTTTAGTAGGATGATTTATAATCAATTCAAATTGAGAATGATTTATCAATAAATAGATGTTTTTAAGGATGAAGCATTCAATTTGAATCCCTTATAAAAAACATGGATTGGAAGAATTTATGTGAATAGTGAAAAAAATCTTAGTAGTCGTGTTGATTAATATTTTTGGACATAGTAGATAGAAAATTATAAATGTGAAATTTTGTAACAATTTATTCCAACTATTTTGGGGATAAATTTGAAAATAACTATTGATGAATAAAAAATTTAGTATCAGAACAGTTAATTCATATATCTTACCGTAATAAATAAAATTTAAATTATTTAATTCTTATTTGTGGTTTCATTTATCAAATTAATGGTTGTTGACGAAGAAATTAATTTTCCTTAAATTTTGTTTTGTTTTATATTTCAATAAAATAGAATAGTAAATTAGTGGTTCAGTTTTTTATAATCTCTCATGTGAAAAAATTAAATATTTTAATTTCTATGAATAAAAAATATATATAAATAAAATGATTTTAATGTATTTTTAAAATTACCATATCTGAAATATCAAAATACTCACTATAATTTAATATATGGATAATTAATTATTTATCAAGTGAATTTACATAATTCATGATTTAATAATCTCCCTCGTTAACAAAAATATGTGAAAAATTAATATTAGACTTGATATATAGGTTCTACCAATAAAAATTAATGAAATAATGATACTAATATATTTTTATTCAAATGATATTTTGTGCAACAAAATAATCAATTGGAAAAAATAGTTATTCTGAATGTAAATTTAAGATTAATCAATACAATGAATATTGGACATTACATTGAGAAGTGAAAATTTTCATTCTTCTCTGAAGGAAATCATGGACCAATCCAATTATGGTGTAGAATAGAATGAACTAAAAGATAATAAAAAACATAGAGTGACTTGGAACCATGAAAGTATATAATGAAAAAGAATTAAATAAAGGATTAAATCCTAATCACACTCCTCTATATTCCAAAAAAAACTATGAACATAATATATGAATAATTGGATTATTTTTATACATAAGAATAATTATCATTATACATTGTTATAAATTATATCAACTATACATATAAATCATAATTGAGATACTAATAATTAGAAGGATTCAATATGGATTATGAAATTTTCCTTTTTTCAATAAATTATTGTTTTGTTACAAAAAATTATATCACCAATCCATAAATAATAATTATGTTCTAATTCCACTAAAATAAAATATTATTTACATGTCATACTACTTTATAAATAAATGAATAAGGTTAATTTTTTAAATATAATTTTGTTGACATGTATATTTTCAGGTCATTTTAGGAAAATATAACCAAGGTGATATATCAATTAAATATCAATGTATATTAATTAATTATTTTTATTTTAGTTTTAACTGTCACCCCAAAATAATATCATTTGTAAAGATGTTTTAAAACATTTCATATTTTTCCAGATCATGGAAGGTTAGTTTTTTTGAGGAAAATAATTTCAAAATAGATGATTTATAATGGTGAGAATAATTATATATATTTATAAGATAAGTTAATATTAAATGTTTTATAATAAATTAGATTATATTATCAATTATAATTATATTACTTTGGAATCATTGGACTGTATGAAATTTATATGTTTGTTTTAAGAAAAAATAAATTTATATTAATAATATATCAACAACCGTCCTTTTAATGTCCAAAAACATGAAAACTATTTTTATGGATCATGATTAACCTCATATTAAATAGGAAATTATATATAGTGTTTTGTTCCTAATTAAAATTTCAATAAATACAAGATAATAACCTATGTTTATCAATTCATAGGCTTAAAAACATATTTTGAATTAACACATAATCATTGAAATAATTATAAATAATTTAAAATGATCCATAACGTATAATTGTAAAAAACATTATTCTATTAAATGAAATTGAATTATATACTAAATATTCTAATATTTTTTAAATGTTTATTAGGTTTATTATATTATGTTATGATTTTTAATTTTCATGTGTAGATGTACTCCAACGGTTCATTGAAAATTAGGCCACAATACATTTATGAAACTGAATATAATGTTAACACATAAAATGAAGGGTAATATATTTATAATTAAAATTAATAATTTACACACTATAAAATTATTTAAAATCCTTTTTAATTAATGGGTATTTCCTCAATATTTATCCTGAAGGGAAGGTGGTGTAATAGTTATCACTAATCACACGAAATGATTAATTTCCACAGGAAAAAATATATGGTGTTTTTTGAACTATAATTGTGTAGTAATGTTCCTACACAATACAATACATTACTATTTTAGTGGTTGGGAGTTTTGGAGGATGCTAGAGGACAATCGATGGAGGTTGCTTCAATGGAATTATTGAAAATGGTCGATCATGACATAAAACAATTTTGTGACATGACAAAATGGTTTAGATATTGTGCAGCTAAAAGTATTTTGAAATTTTGTCTATGGTTGAGGGGAAATATATAAAATTAATTCACATTTTAAGGTTTCCCTGGCATGTAATTTGTTGGTCCTCAAGAATTGATGATGGTAATATTAAATTCATACCATTAAAATTGTTTCTCATTATGTTTTTTATATTATTATTTATGTTTTTTGATTCAATCATCCATATAACTATGCCTTTATCTCAACGGAACCTAAGTAAATGATTAGGGATCTCATAACCTTTCTTCATTCAATATTATTTATTGTTTCTTTATGGTTTCTCAATCTAGATATGTGGTATGTTCTATAATATTCCTCAAATTTTCCCACTTGTTCGCCCTCCTTGAAATGTTTCGGGATTGTTTCATTGATATGGGTCAGTGTATTTTTCATCATTTTAATAATCCATGGAATAGTTTTGGTCAGTCAATGTTTTCCTTGTGTGGATATAGTAAGTGGGAATTCCTAATTCTTCTTTGATTGTATAAAATGATAGAAAATGATTTAATTAAGGTTAGTAATCCTTTATATCTAACTTCATGTATCATGAAGGATTAAAATTCTCTTATCTATCAATATTTTTTTATGTGTTGGACCAATATATATAATTAAATTGATAATATTAATTTATAAGTGAATGGGGATCAATTTTCATAGCATTACATATTTGATATTATTTTAATACTTCTATTTTATATCTTGACACATTGCTGATATTTTTTACTTTTGGGAGAAATTTTTTTCATTAGATTCATATCTGTTTGTGGTCCATTAATTAGTTTTTGTTGTGATATTACACTGTATGAAATATATTAGTTACATAAATACTATTAATTAATTGATTTCACAAGGAGAACCAATAATTTATAAAAATACACCTAAATTAAAATTTGAACATGATAAAATACCCCATTAATGAACATAATAAAAGGTGTTTGATGTAATGTGTTGTTATGAAATAGATATGCAGGGTGGTTGATGCATTTGTTAGGAAGGGATGATGGGGTTCAGTGGTCATATTATGGGTGGAGATATGAGGCATTTGATAGGTAGTTTTGTGTGGTGGTGATCTGATGGGTTTGAGTGGTCATGCTTTGGGGAGAAATTTGATCGTTTTGAGTGGAAATTTCATGCGGTCTTGATAAAATGATTTTGAGTTGTTCTATTGTGGGGAGGAAATGTGATGGGTTGGAGTTGTTGTGATTCCGTGTTTTTATTTGATGTGATTGATTGGTCATGTTGTGTAGTGGGGATGTGATGGTTTTTTGATTCCATGATATGGACAGTAGTGGTTGATGCTTATGGTGATGTTATCCTGGTTATTTTAATAAGGATAGTGAGATATTCACAGAATTTTTTTATGCTATGTTAAATTCCCATTATTTTAGGGAATTAGGTGATAAATATATAATATGAAATGAATAATCTGGTTATGAATTTAATTAGTTAAAATAATTTTATTTAATTTTTATGAAATGTGAGGAGTGGAAAATGGGTTTTTGATATTACCTTATTATGTGGATTTATAATTTTAGATATTTTAGTGATAGTGGTGAATATTAATATTAGTATGTATCATTTTGTTTTTATCCCATATGTTTGGATTTTATGTGGATACACACGTACATACACACTAATTATATTTCATGGTACATTCGTTATTCACCCCAATCACATTTTTCTTCCATCACTGACACCCATAAAAGTATTTGGTGTTGTTTTCTCTAATATCATGATTACCATGATAAATGGATATCCGCCCACTCTTTACCACTATCTCATACAGGTGAGTTACTTGTACATGATATATGATATAGAGAATTCAAAATTGTATTATTGGTGTGTGAAGTCCAATGTTTCTATGGGTGAGATGTCTTGTTATTGTGTTGTTGGTAAATATATCGTGAGGTTGTTCGTGGTTGGAGGACAGAATGAGTTTTATGTCATTTGGGTTCAAAACACCTTACTACTCTAGTTATTGAAGTAATTTTTTTGAGATATATTCGAATTTTTATTAATGATATGTGATATGAATATTACATTTGGTGGCGATTTATGATATTTGTATTGACGATATGAGAGAGATAATATTTACGATGTTAACATGTCAAGATGAAAATACGTCGGAATGTTGTGCATAGTTCATTCTTATGATATAATTCATAATATGTTATTATAATTGACTTTTTTATTTGGTAATCATGAATTGGTTACGATATGGTAAATATATTACCCATTTAGTAAATTGGTCATTATTTTTTTTCTCAGGGGTGCATTTTTATTCTATTTTAACATGGTCATGAGAGACATTGAAATGTATATACAAAGTATAATTGTATGATCACGCAACATATATAAATTATTTTTCAGTTTCTTAGTAGTTTGATTTGGACTATGTTTTACATTACTAACTTAGATCCATTGATTGTTTCAATATTATTTCCATAGATTTTGTTTTGGTTACATACATTAGAAAAAATTGTATACATCTGTTCACATTATACATGAATTTTGGTACTTTTTTAGTTCACCTTAAGGATATTTAATGGATTTAATTATATTATAAAATTTCTATATCTCGATATTTTTTATTATAGAATGTAATGATTCTTGGTTTTTATATTTATAATCCCTTGGTGATTTTTTCCAATATGGGGTCTATTGGATACAAGTCTCAAGGGATTTTTCCCTCTCTTCATTTACATTATTTTATATGGAGGATCACATGAAAGAGTTGTATTATATTTTATGGTTGAGATATTTTATGAAGATAATAGTTAGGCTCAATGCGGATAGCATTAGTTCGAATGAATAAATTCCAATAGATATTGATTCATGAAAAAGTCCATGGAGACTAATTAGGACAATAGAATTTAGGTCCACCCTAATCTACCAAATCGAGTCCTGATATTATTAAAATACATTTTGAATTTGGATTAAATTTCTGGTATAGACCAATAAGGTATAAATTCATCATGATTTACCAATTTACATTTTTGAATTGAGTTTCTTTAGAAAGGATACAAATAAATTATATTATTTAAATGAATAATGATAAAATTACATAATATTAGAAATATATATCCTTAATTCCATGTCCTCAATGTATCCTGGATTTCAAAATCATGTGTTTCATATAGTCTCAGATGAATAGGATTATATGGTTGATCACCGATGTGTTAACATGGTTGTGGAGTACAATCAGTGGAAGAGGGTGTTTCAAAGTATGTAATGGAAAACATCAGGAAAGAAGAAGGGAAGTGTTTATTATGTGGAGACAATGAGATGGTAGGAGGATATTGAGATATCATTTAGTTTTATCAAGAGTTTCTTTTTGTACAAGTTCTCATAGGTTGTTCATTAAATTATGAGATTTTTATGTAAGTGGTGGATGTTTTGTGTTGGTTAGTGGAACTACATAGATATTTCAAGGGTCATAATTAAAAAAAATGTTTCATTTAAAGGTTCTAATATTGACCATGAATATAGTGAAGATGATTTTATTACTATATACTCATAAGGGGATTATGTATTTGTAGTTACATGAGATAATATTAAATGATTTTTTGACTTTTTCCCATGATACTTTTCTGAATGAGTTTCATGTGATATTTCTTGATGAGGAACTCTATCTTATGTTGCAGTATGCAACTACTATTTTTACATTTCAAATGTATTTAATGGGGAATAATAATATAGATGTGGAAAAGTGGATGAAATCATGATGAATCCCTCCTTAATGGGATTACATGTGGGTTTCATCTAGGGATACAATTATTAGAGGAACATCTCAGATACAAGGACCATGGATGTTCCATCCAACGAGCATTCATCCTAAGAAGCATAATTTCCTTATTTTTTTTAGGAATCATTTTTTTGTCCATTTCGTAGGTGATTTTGGAAGCTGTGATTTTCCTATAATGATCATATTCATCACCATATCTAGTTCCTAATTAATTTTTCTCCCCATTATGATAGACATGGAAAGGATAATCGTCAACCTAAAAAATATGTTCCAGTTATGTTGTTTAAGTTGAAAGTGATGTAGGCTTCCACTAGACTATGATGGTGTGGGAAGGTTGAGGTTTACATTAATATATTCCATGTGTTTATATAACTGGACCTGATCCAAATAATGTAGGTCTGGTTAATATTGGGTAATAGGTTTGGGTAATGGTCGGTGGCATACCATAGGGGATGTAGTGCATAATGGGATAATTTTATTTCATTGTACATTCAATTAATCACCAACCAGTTTTGTATTGATTAGTGAGCTTGAAAATTGTTTTTCATCTTAATTTATCATTAAAATATAACAAGAAATAATGATGATTCTCACATCCCTAATATTGACTATTCAATATAGAAACCATACCATATTATTTGATTTATTTCATGGCTGTAGACTGATGATGGGGCCACATCAGTCATCTAGGGATATATTCATTCTTAATATCTACACAATCTATATCATCATTGTTAAATAATAATTTTTTGTGAATACTATTATCAATTAAATCAAGATGATATTCATGTTCTCAGATGTAGATGGCATGCATGTGGTTTTTTCAAGAAGATTAATCTATTTAATGGTATGAAATTACATATAAATCCTCCTTTTATTGATTAGTTGGCTGTGGAATTAGGGCATTTATTGACGATGGAGGTTCTATGATTTTTCATGGTGTTTTTGGAGATTTTTTAATTATGGGTTGAAGTTACCCAATTGACATGATATTAATTATGAGATATTCCTTAAATTGATTTCATCTATGATTTAAATGGACCAATATCAGATAGTGTATATTGATTTTCTATAGTTGACATTGAAGTAAATAGATCTGAAAAAAGTTCATCCATCTAACATATTTTTTATCTATCATATTCTCCCACATTATTCACCAAAAATGATGAATATGTGATACTGTTATGTATAAGATAATATATACTTTATATTGTAATTTTTCAGAACTAGTACCACATTAAAAGGATTTATGAGGTTTTCAACAAGTTGGGAAGAGTTATCTTGATCCATATGATAGATTGATAATCTGGATATCACCACGTGAGAGTGAATGATTATGATATACTAAAGACTAAAATTTGGTTTACTTATTGGGACATATATTAAATGTTCATTTTGTTCAAATTAATTAACAACCCATCCATGTTCAATAATTACATCAAATATTTGTTGTCAAAATTCATATACTAACTCATCATTATATTCTTTGATGATATATTGATCTATAAGAAGTAATAAGAGGAAAATTACATGAATATTAAATCTATTTTTTACCTTATCTAACACCATTTACCATTTGGGATGTTTTATAAGTTTATAGATTGGTTATGGGAGGTGCGTATAATTAGTTATGTGATGTCTCAATATGGTGTGGTAGTAGACCCATATATAATTAATGTAGATGATTATTTTGGGAGAATGGGCCAATGTGGGGGATGTTTACTAATTACATAATCTTGTAGGAAATTAAAAAATGTTTATATATATATATATATATTCTAATATATTTAATCAATGTTATGTGATTTGAATGGGTTTGACCATGATTTCAGTGTTGTTAATCAGTTTTTGTTAGATTTTGAATACATGAATAGAAAATTTTTCAGGGTTCCATTGCTTCAGTTCCTAGAATAGGTTGTGATGTTTGAGGTGTTATGTGACTTCTTTTATATATTATTTGGATGATTTTTTATGTATTTTAATGAATTTTTATTTTATGGTTTTTTCGTTTCGTTCCCATGATTGTAACTATACCCCTCATTATTTAAGGCTATCAGTGGTGGGTTTTCATGGATATTTTGGCAACATTAAATAATTGGGGATTAATTTTTGATCTTCAAAGGTAACAATATTTTCTGTTATATATTTTTTTAGATTAATAAAATATATTTTATAATATAGGTGTATATATTTCTTCACGCAATATGAATTATAAATGTCATAAAAAACAAAAAAGGGAATTATTAATATGAATCCATTGATTAGGATGTCACGAAAGAGTGTTATTTAAGAATATGGAGATTATAGGAGGGAAAATAAAGAGTTTAAATGATCTTAATTAAATGTGAGTGTTTTTATGTTGTTTGTGAAATATTTTCGATGATAGAATGGTTTAAATTGGAAAATTAGGTAGATGAGTTTCAGGTACGAGACTTAGAGGTATAGGTGATAGACAATCATTATAGCCATTCTGATTGACATGAGGGGTGGTTATAGGACAGTCAAAATTTGATTATTCACTAATAAAGATTGTTTATCCGTTTAGTGATGCATGGGTGACTTCTATTAGAGTTTCATAGGACAAATTTGGAGAAAACATTCAATGAGACCAATAAGTATCATTGATTGAGGTTAAATATTCAATGATTGGGGATGAATTGGTCAATGAATATGTTTTTGGTATGGTTTTTGGTTTCATTGTAGTTAAATGGTGGACATCGTGTTCTGGTATATTTTTTGGATTCCTCATACATTATTCATTGGATATGGAAATTCATATTAATGGATTTCATGTAGAATATCTCAAGATCCTGGTGGTTGTAATGCAGGTGGGTGTTACTGGATTGGTTGTTGATGTCATCTAAATTTATAGAGATACATGATCCATGTAAGATGAATTATTTAGTGAGGATGTATGTGGATGATGTGGTGTAGTTTCATGATGTTTTAGTTAAATTTTCTTTTAATTGGATGCATTATTTTTATCATGATTCTCTAGGGGATTGCTACATGGTTTTTATAACATATCTACAATTAATCACAAATTGATACCCTCAAATAGATTGTAGACTATGGGTAATATTGCCACACTGGATGATATTTTGTGGGATTTTGTCTTATTAATTAAATGATTGTTGGTAAGGAACATTCCTCTTGTATATATTTTATACAAAAACCATTATCACTCAACTATAAGAATGGCTCTATTTAGAGCACTACATAAGAGAACATGTAATTATATATTATTTCAAATAATAGTTACGTAGTAAGCGTTTAATGGCCCAAATGTGGTGAAGATAACACAATAAAATATTTATCTTGTTCATACAATGATGAAGTATGTTTCGGATTGGTAGAATTCTCATGCCCCTCTTAGGAGGAGGTTGTTGGAGTTTTAGGTAGGGGACAATATTTTCTTGATGGTTTCTCCTCGATGTTAGCATTATTGGAATGGTTGGTTCTGGAACCTATCTCCATATATTTCAATCTTCTGAAGAATTAGTATTTATCGGAATGTTTTGATATTAGTTTTAACCTCAATAATACTTTGGATGATCCATGATGTCTTCCATAAGTCTGTGATTTTTCAGTGTCCTCCTAATGACTCTCATGTCATTTTCTAGGAGACTTGGGAAACATTTATGACATGAAAATCGTGAGAAACATATATATATACATGGTTAAATATAGAATGTAAAATCATAATGATCCATCCATTTTTATTGTGTGTTGTAGAGACTTGGAGGGCTGGAAGAGAGTTCTTGGGGGGAGAAATAAAAAATAATTTCTACATGCTCAATGTTATTTTAAGGTTTGTAATGTAAAAACCCATAATTATATCAATGAGATTTAACTTCTTACATAGTATAAATCACATAAACCTACAGATAAAACACAATAAAAAATTTATAAATGAATATTGATTGAAATAATAGGTATTTATATAAGTTAAGTAACATATATCGAATAAATTGTAACATGAACTTTGGAGTATTAAATGAAACATATGAATAGTTTTTTAGGAAATAAATAGTATCCTCACCTGTGAAAGTATAAATAATATTTATGCATCACATATATGAAATTATTATATAAATATATCATAGTATATGTGAATTAATATTTTAAAAATAATTAATTATGTATTGGTATTTTTGTGAGTTATAAATATTTAATAATAATTTTATGATAAATAAAATGATTAAAATAAAATTAATTTTTATATTTTGTATTCCTAAATTAATAGTTTTTTATTAATGTTTCTATATATTGTAATGATACCTTAGTTAATTTTTCAAATCCAGATAAAAGTAGTGATAAATTTAAAAATATTATATTATGAGTAAAAAAGGTTTTTAATAAAAGATTTGTTTAATCATATTTAGAAAATTATTTTAGAAAATGGAGACTATTTATGAATTTTACTTGTTTAAATATGGTTAATGTGTGTTTTAAATATTTTTATAAAATACCTGAATTATTAGTGAACATGAAAATTATTTATTTTATGTTTTTCAAATATTATATGCAAAAATACTATTCCATGAGTCATGGCTGATGTAATAAAAATAAGCTCAATTATACAATAAATATTTTAATATATTTGGTTATAATTCTCATTCATTTCATTGTCTTGAGAAAAAATAATTAACTAATTAATAAAAATTCAAAAACTCCACTCTCATCCACTGGAAATAAAACCCATTCTTGTCACACCATCTAAGATTTTAGCCTTGAATAATTTCTTCCCAATCCTATTCCCCATCCACTCACCCAAATCCAGTAGATTTTGGCCTTTTAAAAAGTCAAAATAAAATCTCATTATGTAGGTTCTCAAGGAGATGTACACTAGAGGTATAATCCCATATAATTTTATTTTAATATGTTTTCGAGTTATTTTATTTTTTTATTTTTTTACTAAAATCCCCTCATAAAAATAGCATTATAACCTTATTATGTTACATATACATTAATTTTTTAATAATAGTTCAAAAATACAAAATCAACCCCCATCTCCTCTCCCATTTGTTTAAATATGGAAAAATCATCTTTGATGTGTTGATTCATCACATTCAAGGAATAAAGGTTTTAACTTTCATTTACCATATTCATGTATTTTCTTTAATCCATTATATTTATTGGAATAGATTATAAAATTTATATCATAACCCTTTTTATGTTAAGGATGAAAAATATTTAAAAAATAACACACAATAAATCAGAATGACTTCGTTATGACCAATATTTGATGAATTAATATCATCGATTATCACTAAAAGTTTAATTTAATGGTTCATCCACTCAAAATATAATTAAATGATATTTAAAATAATTACTCTTATGGATTCTCATCAGTATCACATGAATTCATTTCTGTATAATTATATCTATGACACATGCACTACATTACTTATAAATTAGTGAACTGATCATGAAAACCATGGAAACATACATTCTTGAACGATAAAATTTCATCTTATAACTCATCAGAAGACAATAAATTAACTTAATAGTGTAATACTAAATCAAAAAAAATATAGAAAAATCATGATTTTATAAATTAACATATTTATTTTCATTATCGATGACATTAACGTTAGGTGTAGAACACATTCATTCATAAGGTTAGGGTTTCTCCCAAATACCTGAATTTTGCTTTGGTTCTCCTTTATACCTCTGTAAACCAATGTAGTTATTCATTAATTTTATATAATTATAATAAATTATTTTTACAAATTTCAAAACCATGTTTCTAGATCATGTAATCTTCATTTTATACGAAATACATGATTTTTCATGTTTCACTTCAATTTTCTTCGTGAAATGCAAGCCATATTAAATAGAACATCTCAATATAATGTTGATTTTCATGTTCCATACATAACATATTTTAAGACGCCATTATTCATATGAAATCACTGTTATTTTATGATAAATTAATTTCTTTTTATTTCATGTTTTATAAAAAAGATCTAAAATATAAAATTAATTTTTCTAAAAGAACTTTTATTTGTATTTAAAAATGCGTATTTCTATCTAGAATTCCTTTTTTTTCTATTAGTGTATACTAATATATTACAACACCATTTTTGAATTTTTATTTTTTTATTAATTTTATATATTATGGTTAAAATCTTCCATATTTTATTAAATTCTTTAGGATTAGTTTGACTGTGGATGTGCTATCTTGATATTGCTGACCATGCTACCCAGAATAGTTAGTGATTATGTTTAAAAGTTAGGGAATGTTACATACATTTCAAATGTATATTATTATTATGTTTAACTCCAATAAAATAAATAATGAATTGGAATTAACAAGTGATAGTTGGGGCCTACGCTATCCCCGCGATGCATCGGTATGTCTCATGATTAAAAACAGATATAGGCTTGGCTGTGGCCTTTCCCATTTTCAGATATGGTTTTCATTAAGGCCATAATAATTTGAAGATGTATTAGATGATTCCAGTATGGTATGTATTAGATTCTTTGAATTATTTATTATCTTATTAATGTATTATTAATTGAAAATTCATGAGTTTATGTGACTAGTATAGTATCTAATGTTCGGATTTCTGTTATTTTGTATATGGAATTATATATTTTGATTTTATTCCTTCCATATTAATAATATAATTATGTTTTAATGAAAGTATTATTTTATTAATTCAACATTCATTTTTATTAATGAATCCAATATATTTATTACCCTTATTGGGCATATGATCAATCCCATATCATATATTTTATTAGTCCCCAATATGCAAATAAGTATATTATGGATGACATGAAAGAATAATCTAGGAGTTTATGGGTGAGACCAACGAAATGGTTATGCTATTTTTACATTAAAATTTCTGATTTAAAGTTCATGTATGTAATTTTGTTTCCAAATTTATTAAATTGATCAAACACTTAATATTTTGTTTACTTTTTTATGAAAATTTGTTAAATTACAGCTTTGGCTCTATGTTACTAGGGTCGGGGACATTAAAGATGGTATTATAGCTAGTTTAGTGGAAACTATGGAAATGATATGTAGAAAAAATACATTAGGTAAAATAATCTATATATAGGCTCGAAGTATTATAATAAAAGAACATCATATAATTTCGGTATGATAGATATTTTGTGGATCTCCTTAGTAGCACATCTATATCTAGATACTACACGTATACGTGATTATGGCACCAAATTACATAGAGTAAACAACATTGATGTGTTGTCAAGGGTATGACTCGAGAAAACCTAGTACAAAACAATGGGCATTACCATTCCTCTGGTTAGACACTACCCAGGGATATGCTTGGGATAAGTCATATTTTATTTTCAAACCATTATGAAAAAATTATTCACCCTATTGTTCTCCATGGGGATATTGTATTCTCTTTTTCATGAAGATATATTGATCCATTAATATAATAATTAATTATACGTAAATCATTGTTATTACAATAATGACAAATTAACCCATTCATCAACTAGATAATTTTTTAGAACATATTCATAGAAATCAATACTTTTTAATGATTTGCATTTGATTGGTATATGAACAGTTCTGTGTGAGGAAGGAAGATGTTCCAATGATTGAATTTTGAAACAAATATATATATTATGAGTATATAGTAATTTCATTTGGGATGACTTATGCACCATAAATTTTCATTGATCTAATGAATAGAATTTTTAGAGAATATATTGATATCTTTGTTGTGATATTTATTGGTAATATCTTGATATAATTTAAATTATATGAAGACCATGAGAATTACATATCAATTGTTTTGTGGAATCTTATATTAAATTTATTATAAGTGAAGTCTATAAATTTGGAATTTTAGAATCTATAAAATCTTATATTGTCTATTTCCCCTCTGTAGATGGTATATATGACGATACTGTAAAGGAAAATGTTCTTTGTAGATGACCTATACCAAAAACAATAATTAAGGTGCATAATTTTATTGGTGTAGCATGGAATTATTAGTGATTCTTTCATACCTTTTCCCAAATATCTAATCAATTAATATAGCTTATTTGTAACGGATTTAAGATCATATTGGAAAATTAATGTGAAAAATGTTATGAAAAAACTAACAGGACATTAGTTAATTCTCTGATCTTGACACTACTATAATTGAATAGTGAATTTTACGATTTATAGTGATTCATTAATGAATGAAATAGGTTTTTTTAGGAAGAGTGATATATTTATTGACTATGAATCAAAGGAAACAAAAAATTTACAACTAGAATGAAGAAACACATGATCTTGAGTTATTAGTTTAATATTTTCTCTAAAGATATATAGACATGGTTTTTAAAGAGAAAAATATAAGTAATATATATATATATAATGAGCTTGGAATATATATCCACATATAAATATCTCAACATGGGGCTAAGGATATAGATAAAAATATTCTTGGAATAGGATTGTTCAATAAACTACTACCTAGGGAAGGTGAATATGATTAGAGGTGAAATGAGTAGGAATGATCAGTGAGTTGAAACAAAAATGTGAATTTATATGGACCCTTTGTATGTGGACCTTTTAAATATTTATATTGGAGTTAACAAAGGAAAAACATAATTAATTTTACAATTTTTTTCCAAACATATTTTTCCTAAAGGATGAAATGATGCAATTATTTTTAGAATAATTGTAAAAAAGGTAATGTTGTCAATGATTTGATGTTTCCAATATTCATGTGTGTGAATATAATTTCTAAAAGTTGGGAGTAGGATATGTTTTCCCTCTATGTATGATCTAACAATATAGTTACTGGATGGTTTCTCATAGTTATAATTTTTATATAATCCCTAGTATCATTGTGATTTCAAGAGATTTCAAAGAAAAATTTCTAGAGGGATAACATGAAGAGGGAAATTAAAAATTATCTAGAAAGAAATTTACTCTGCCAATATGTTATTGATGAGAGAAAACATCACAAAATATCCCGGAAACTTATACCTATTCTTATAGGGAAATGTAATGAAATCCCAAATGATTTTGTCACATTATTACCATAAAATCCAAGAATGAATGATACAATATGGGTAATTATTGATCAACATACACATTCTGTTCCCTTCCTCACTGTAAGGGAGGATTTTCCATTATAAATTCCTGAAATACACTATATTAATGATGTGTTAGACTTCATAAAGAAATGATATCATCTTTATCTGATCAGGAACCACAATTTTTCATCATAATTATATAAATGTCTTCATAAATATTCGGATACTAAGAATCATTTGAGTTATTCTTTCACCCTATATATTTTGGGCAGTTAAAAAAGATGATATGAAATTTAGGTGAAATATGACATCATGATAACATGACCTTCATGGCATGTATGTTTTTTATTAAAAATTGGATGTTTTTTACTACAATAATAGTATCTATTCTATTACTAAAATGGAACCATATAAATAATTAAATGAAAAAGGATTTCATAGAACAACTTGTTGGGATTATTTTGGAGAATGGAAGGTTACATACCCATTGTTGTTAATGAAAAAATAGTAATGTTAATGACTATTCAAACACTTATCAGAGAACCAAAAAATTCGAAAAAATATCTATTATAATAACCAATGGAATATTTTTAATATATTGTGGTATAACATTTTGTATTTAATATATCTCAATGAAACAGTGTAATGAAATTTGGGAAGAAATTGATAATGAGACCCAAGTAGACTACACTTTTAATTTATAGGGAGAATTGGAGCTTTGGATTATCGTTTCGAAATTTCACCTACCCTTCCTAAAATACATAGTTTATTTCACATATCTTAATTATGGATTTATATTCCGAACCCAACACATGTCATAACTTCTATTGGAATATAATTTAGAAATGATTTATTATACTGTGAAGAGCCTATCTGAATTAAGGGAACAAAAGAAAAGATGTTAATGAATCAGATGAATTGGATGGCAAAGGTACATTGGAGAAATAATAAAACTGAATAAGAAACATGGGATCATGAGGAACATATGATAAAAAAATTAACCAAATCATTTGATACGGTGACATTATAATTTTATTGATAATGAAATATTTTTTAGAAGAGTGAATGTAAGAACCCATAATTCACCACATGAGATTTCCTTTTTATGTTTATGTTTTATAAATAACAATAATCCATATAGAGAATAAAATACAAACATTGTAAGTGTTGAATGAATGAAATTTAATGTATTTCATGATGTTAGGAATACAAAATTGTTGAAATACTAACCTGACCTTAGGATTAGTATATGTCCAATATGAAATGTAAATTGTCCAAATAAATAGAAACTTTACCTGTTAAAGTATAAATAATATTTAGGCATCTCATTAAAGAATTCATTATAAAATTATTTCATAGTATAAATTATGGAAAATATTAAAAACAATTAATTAGGTTTTGGTATTTTTGTAATTCATAAATATTTAATTAAAACATTTTAATTAAAAAATTATTTAAATATAATTTAATTTTCATAATATGTTTTTATAAATAAATACTTTATTTTGTTATTTTTTAGGATAAATTTAGGAGACCATAGTTAATTTTTCAGTGTGTAATCAAAGTAGTTATAAATTTTAAAATAATATTTTTTATGTAAATAATGATTTTATTTAAACATTAAATTTATTATAATTATTATTTTTTATACTATGGATTCATTTTTAAATTATATTCATAAATAAATAGTTATGGTGAATTTTTGGGATTTTTTATAAGTACATGAATTTTCAATGATTAGTAAAATATATTATTTTATAGTATAAATACATTATAATATTATTTCACTATTACATGAGTTATGGATGATGTAATAATAGAAATCAGGAACATATATAAAATAAATTAATATATTTTTTAATAATTCTATCACGAATAATTATATTGAGTCAAAATAATAAAAAATAGAATAGAATTTTCAAAAATCCCACATCTCCTCCACTATAAATATCACACCGAACAACATCAAAAATTAATCCATTTCAAATTTTAACCCCATCCTATTTATTATACCCTCTCTCACTACAAGCCTATATTGTCTTAACAAAAGTCCAAATCCAATCGCATTATGGTGGTTCTCAAGGATGATAATTCAATATGTAAAATCCACTTCTTTTCCTGTTATCCTCTTTTCAAGTTCAATTTTTATTATTCTCTCTTCATATTCTCGAATAAAAAATAGATTCACAACTCTACTACCATAAATATAAAATAATTTATTATGATAATGAAATATTCCATTATCTTTCCTATTCTCCTCTCTCTTTAATTAAAAAAAAGAATATTTCATTTGACAGGTATAGTTCAATCCCATTAAAGGATGAAAAGTTTTCATTTTCACACAACATATTGAATGTCTTCAATAAAACCAATTAAATGGTTAGAAAGGGTTTTAATAATTATATTATAATTCTTTTTATTTAATGTAAACAATTAACCCTATATGTATATAATAATGATTTAGCCTAATGCCTTATAAAAAATGATATGTAAATCCATTTAAACTTATGGATGTAAATTTATATCCTGTAATCCAAATTCTTTATAATTATATCCACATTAAATTAACTTAATTACTTATAAATATGCAATGCGGTCATAAAAAACATGAAATATATTCTATTGGATTATAAAAATGTGTCTGATAACTCATCAAACATTCCAAAAAATAACATTAGAATATTATTACAAATAAATTAAATGTAGTAATTGTTAATCAATAATTAATTAATTGATACAAAATTATTTAATAGGTCTTTAATGTCTTGTGAAGAACACATTTACACATAATGTACCGGTTTTTTCTAAAACCTCCCTTTTAATTCAATTTTTTCTTTCTACCTCTGTAAAAAAAATAATTATTTGTTAATTTTATATAATCATGATAAATTCTATATATATACACTAAAATATCATGTTTCTAGATAAATTAATCTCTCAATTATAATAAATACATGTTTTTTAAGGTTCCCTTCTCAATTCTTCTCGACACACAATCCTGATTAAAGGGAAATTCTAGATTTCCTAAACATTGTCAAGAAACATCCATATTATATACAAAGAAACCAATATTTTTAAAAAAATCAATAATTCCTTCATGAAAAGCTATATATTTTAATTTCTCATTTAATACAAAAATAATGACAAATACAAATGATTTCTTCCAAAAGAACTCTTCTTTGCGATGTATAAAAGATTAATTATGTTAATAATTCAATAATGAATTTATTAGTGTATTTTAATTTACTTCAACACATTCATTGAATTTTTAGCCTTTATGATATTTATAAAATATTATTATCATCTACCACATTTTATTAAATGGTGTATGATCAGTTTGATTATGAATATGCTATCTTGATACCATTCTCTATACTACTCAGAATGGATAATGATTATGTTTATATATTCTTGAAAAATATTTACATTTCTTACGTATATTATTTTTATATAAAACAAAATTCATATGATAAATTCATTGAAAATAAAGTGTTATCTTTGGGGATATATAAATACCCTCGATGCATCAGTAAGACTAATGATATCAAATATATTTGGAAAACAATAATGCCATTAATATTTTCTGATATAGTTTAGGTCGATGCCTTAATGGTTTATAGATGTATTAGAAGACTACTCGGTGGTATGTTTCATATTACCAACATTATTATTTCCCTTATTATGATATTAGTAATTTAAAATTCATGTGATTTTTCTACTCATATAATATTCATGGTTATTCATTATTTCATTGTTTAAATTGAATTGATTATTACTATTTAATTTTTCCATATTATGCTAAATATTATGTTTTAATGGAATGCATTGTTTTTTATATTCAAAATGATTCATTATTATTGATTTATATTTATTTTTTATCCTTATTGAACATATATTATCAACCCTTTATTCTTTTATCATTTTCCCTAGGATCCAAATATTTATATGATGAATGTCTTGCAGGAATAATATTTCTGTTTATGGGTGATTAAAATGAAATGGGGATATTTTTTCCTTTAAATGTATTAATTTAATGTTCATCTAGGAAATTTTTTACCTAAACAAATAAAAAATTGATCCCTTGGAATTTTGGTCTTGTATCTATTACAATGAAATAATGTAAGGCACTGGATTTGAGTTTTGGGGTCATGGTCTTTATATGTGTTGTCCTATTTAGTATTAATGATGTGATTCTTAGATCCTATATTTTAATAAGATTTTATTTTCCTTTATATTTAATACATAAAAATTCTCTACTATTTAAATAAGTGATAACCTGATTTTTAATTGAGTCTAATTATACATGAATTCAATTTAAACTAATTGACTATGTTATTACCTTCCAGAGAAGATTTTATCTTGACATGTAGTGAACAATTCACTATTATTTATAATTCGGGAATGGTGGTTTTTTGATTTTAGAAATATTTGGATTAGTAAATGATAATTATGGGGTTATTATATATATTTTTATGTATACATGTGGTAATTAAGGCTATTGTTGGGTTAATTTCTAAGGTGTTGTAGGTGGGTGGCATAGTGAATTTCAAGGATATAAAATAAGAGTTTCAGTTGGGATTGATTAGATGTAGTGTTTTATTTGTTATGAGATCCTTGAGAGGTATCTTGATGTGTGGTTTTTTATACCCCATTTTATAAAAATGATTTTATTTTATTATCAAGTATGACAATATTTTCTGATATATTTAATTTAATGGTTCACCACATAACAAATCATTACATTGATGGTTTTGATGATGGGATTCTTAATAGAGGCTAGTGCATAATAAATAGAGGTTGGTCTTTTATGTGGGAAATATTATTTGGTTTATTATATGAAAAAAATCACTTCCTAAAACATTGGTTCATTTATTTTTATTAAAGAATGCTTCATGGTTTGGGTGTGTGGTTGAGGTGTAATCTATTAAATGAGTTCACATAGGGAAACGTGAATTCATGAATTGATATAATTCATCATCATTATTCATAAAATTTATTATATATTATAGATATTGTGGTTTCAAACCATTTAAAAGTTTCAAAAATTCCAATCATCTTTCCTTGAGGAGTTCATAATGTGAATAATAAATCACTCAACGGAAATGTGTATGTTTTGGGTTTTAATAACCTTTTCATGTTGTTTTCCCATAAACTATATATATCCCATAACTCTATTGTTTGGATGGTGTAACTGAAACAATGGTTACATTCCCATTTATTTTATAGGAAACAATAGTTATGGTACTGGATATTCAAACATTTATCAAAGATCCTCAAATAGGAAAAATAGATATTCCAATAACCAAAAGATGTATTTTTAATATATATTTTTAGATCATGTTTTATTGAATGTTTCAAAATGAAAGGGTTTTATGAAATTTGGGAAGAAATTGATAATGTTCCCTAAGTAGAATTACCTTATTAATTCCATGAGAGAATTGGCGTTATGGATTTTCGGTTGAAATTACCTACTATAATTTCTAAAATAAACTATTTGTTTTACATATCTTTATTATGGAAGTACATTACTAAACCAAAAAATGTTTTCAATTTTAAAGGAATATAATTGGGAAATAATTTATAATACAGTGACGAGATTTTTTGATTTAAGGGAACTAAATAAAAGGAATTAAAGAATCAGATGAATGGGATGGTAAATGTATTTTTGAAAAATCGTAAAATTGAATAAGGAATACGAGAACATGAATAACCTATGACAAAGAACTATCCATTTGATTTTATGATGTGACATTCTGAATATATGAGGATGTAATATTTATATGATGATAGAATCTAGTGACCCATAATTCTATCAATTAGATTTCCCTTCTTATGTTTATGTAGTGTAAATCAAAATAATCTGAACAGCGAATAAAATAAAAATATTAGAAATGATGAAAGAATGAAATTAATTTTATTTCTTGAATTTAAGAATACTATAATGATGAAATAGTAACATGCCATTAGGAATAGTATATGACCGTTATGAAAGTTAAATGGGACAAGAAAATAGTAATGTCACCTATTAAGGTATAAATTATATTTAGGCATCTCATAAAAGAATTCATGATATAATTATATCATAGTATATTTTAATGAAAATATTAAAAATTATAAATTATGTTTTGGTATTTCCATACGTCATAAATATTTAATTTAAACATTATAAGTAACAAAATTATTTAAATGAAATTTAATTTTCTTAATATGTTTTTATAAATCAATATTTTATTTTATTATAATTTTAGGATAATTTTATGAGACAATAATTAATTTTTTATTGTGTTATAAAAGGAGTTATAAATTTAAAAATGGTATTTTTCAGTAAATGAGGATTTTATTTAAAAATTATATTTCTAATTTTTAGTATTATTTTAAAATATTGAGTCATGTTTTATTTCGATACATCAATAAATAGTTATTTTGAATTTATTTTATTTTTTAAAAATACTTGAATTATTGATGATTAGTTAAATATGATAATTTACATTAGAAATACATTATAATATAATTTCACTATTACTTGAGTCATGGATGATGTATGAATAGTAATCATGAACAACCTTAAATAATTTAATATATTTTATGACAATTCTCATACAAATCATTATATTCTGGCAATATAATAAACAACTGAATATAATATTCAAAAAACCCACATCACCTCCACTATAAATAACACCCCTCACAACATCCAAGCTTGAATCCATTTCTAATATAACCACATCCAATTTCTAAAACCCTCTCCCACTTATAGCCTCTATTGGTCTAATCAAAGGACCATAACCAATCCTTTTAAGGTTGATCTCATTGATGATTATTCTAGATGTAAATTCCTCTACCTTTTTCAATTAGAATTATTTTCATGTTCATTATTTATTATTCTCTCCTCATAATCTCGTATAAAAATAAATTCCAAACTCTTGTACTATAAATATAAAATTATTTATTATGATAATAGAATATTCCATCATCAATAACCTTCTCCTCCCCCTTTTTTGGTAAAAATGAAAATGTCATCCGAGAGGTATTGTTTCAACACCTTAAAGAAAGACATGATTTCAATTTTATACACCTTTATAATGGTATTTCATGTAACCAATTTAATGGTTAAAAATATTTTTAAAATTGAAATTATAAATGTTTTATTTATTTCAGGTACCATATTTACATTATACAAACTGATAACAAAAATTGAATTTGTTATGATCAATAACTGCTATATTAATCAAAACGAGTATCATTAATTTTATATTCTAAAAGTTTAGCCTAATAAAATAAGAAAATAATATTTAAATCCATTTATACTTATGTATACTCATTTATATCATGTAATCCCAATTATTTATAATTATATCCACTTTATATTATCTTCAATGCTTATAAATAAGTAAACATGTCATGAACACCAGGAAAAAAATTCTCTTGAATGAAAAATTGTATCTTATAACTCATCCAAAATACAAAAAAAAAATTAAATATATATTCCAAATTAATTAAATGTTTTAATTGTTAATATTCAATTAAATAACTGATATAATTTCATTTTATAGGACATGAATGTGATGTGAAGAACACATTCGGAAATAAGATACTGGTTTCTCCCAAAACCTCTATTTTAATTCGGGGTTTTCTTTTTTACCTCTATACACCAATGATATTATTTATAAATTTTATAGTACTATGATAAATTCTATATATAGACTACAATATCATGTTTACAGAAAATTTAATCATCCAATTATAAAAAATAAATATTTTTTTGGGTTCCTTTTTAAATTCTTCTTTGATACACAAGACTGATTAAAGGGAAGTACTCAATTTCTTACCCACTTTCAAGAAACCACCATAATATATTTTATGTGAGAATTATATTTATAAGATAAATTATTTGTTCATGAGAAACAAAATTATTACATTTCTGGTTTTATAAAAAAACAATGACAAATACAAGTGATTTTTTCTAAAAGAACACTTCTATGAAAAGTAAGAAGATTATTTATCTCAATAATTCCATGATGATTTTTTTAGTGTAATTTAATTTATTTCAACACCTACAATTAATTATATGATTTTTTGAGATTTGAATAATATTATTACCGTCTACAATATTTTATTCAATGATTTATGATCAGTTTGATTGTGTATGTGCTATCTTGATACCATTCACCATACTACTCAGAATGGTTATTGATTATTATTATATATTGTGGAATAATATTTACATTTCATAAGTATATTATTTTTATATAAAACCAAATTTATATGATCAATTAATTGGACATAAAATTTTATGTGTGGGGCCCTATATAGACCCTTGTTTCATCGGTAGGTCTAATGAGATCATGTAGATATGGAAAATTTTGAGGCCATTCCTATTTTCTGATATTGTTTCGGTTGATGCCTTAATAGTTTTTGGATGAATTGGAAGACTAATCAGTGGTATGTTTCTTATTACCATCATTATAAACTACCTTATTATGATATTGGTAATTTATAATTCATGTGATTTTCTACTCATAGAATTTCATTGGTTATTCTTTATGTCACTATTTAAATGGAATTTTTTATTCCTATTTAATATATCCACATTATGCTCAATATTATGTTTTAATGGAATGTGTTATTATTTTTATTCAATATTATTTATTATTTAAGATTCATATGTATTTATTACCCTTATTGAACAAATATGATCACCCCTTTATTTTGTTATCATTTTCCCTAGGATTCACAGTTGTATATTATGACTGAATTATAGGAATAATCATTATGTTTTTGGGTGATTAAAATGAAATGGAGATACTTTTCTCCATTAAATGTTTTCAGGTAATGTTCATGTATGAAATTTTGATACCTAAAAAATAAAAAGTTGTTCCCTTGGGTTTTAGGTCTTGTATCTATTAAATTGTAAAAATATAAGGCACTAAATCCGATTTCTTGGGGTCAGGATACTTATATGTTTTATCCTATTTTTTATTTTTTGTTTTTTGTTTGGATACAATTTTTTAATAAGATGTTATTTTCTATTCTTCATGATACATAAAAATTTATTACTTTTGTAATAGTTGATAACATGATTTCTAATTGAGACTAAATATATAAGAATTCAATTTAAATTTATTGACTATGTCAATGGCATACACATAGGATTTTTCCTTGACATGAATTATAGAATTTAATATTGTTTATAATTGGAGAATGTGTGGTTTTTTCATTGTGGAAATATATGTTTTATGAAATGATAATTATGCGGTTATTATATATATTTTTCAGCATAAATATAGAAATTGTGGGTGGTTTTAGTTTATTTGGTATGGTGTTGTAGGATAGTGGTGATGTGAATTTCAAGGATGTTATATAAGAGTTTTAGTTGTGATTTATTAGATATAGTGTTTTATTTATTATGAGATCCTTGAGAGGTATCTTAAGGTGTGGTTTTCTATACCCCATTTTATTATCAAGATTTTTTTTATTATCATGTATGATAATATTTTATGATGTATCTAATTTACTGGTTCACAATATCACAAACCATTAAATTGATGGTTTCGAGGATGGGGTTATTAATAGAGGATATTGGATAATCAATGTAGGTTGGTATTTTAGGAGGGAAATATTATTTGGTTTGTTACATGAAAAAAATCACTTCATAAGACAGTGGTTCATTGATTTTAAATCAAGAATGTTTCATGGTTTGTGTGCATGGTTGAGGTGTAATCTATTAAATGAGTTCTTGTAGGGAAATGGGAATTATGTAATTTAAATAACTCATAATAATTTAAAATGATTTTTATTATAAATTGATGATATTTTGGTTTGTAACCATTTAAAAGCATCACGTATTCCAATATTCCTTCCTTGGGGAGTTCATAACATTAATAATAAATCACTCAATGAAAATTCACATGTTTCATGTTTTTATATATTTTTTCAGTTGTTCTATAATAATATTTATTTATCCATTCCACTCTATTGTTTGGCTGATGTTGGTGAAAGTATGGTTACATGCCCATTGCTGTTTGAGGAAACAGCAGTTAAGGTAATGACTATTCAAACCCTTATCAAAGAACCAAAAAAATAGGAAAAGAGATATTCCAATAACCTAAGGATGTATTTTTAATATATTGTTGTAGATCATGTTTTATTTAATGTTTCTCAATGAAAGGGTGTTATGAAATTTGGGAATCAAATGATAATTATCCACAATTAGACTAACGTTTTTTATTTCTGTAGAGATTTGGAGTTGAGGATTATCATTTCGAAACGCCACATAACCTTTTTATAATACAATGTTTTGTTTCACATGTCATTTTTATAGAAGTACATTCCTTAACAAACACATGTTTTCACTTCTAAAGGAATATAATAGGGAAATGATTAATCATACTGTGAAGAGCCTATCTGAATTAAGGGAACTAATGAAAAAGTATGGATGAATCCGATGAATGGGTTGGTAAAGGTACATTAGAGAAATCATAAAATTGAATATGCAATGTTAGACATGAAGAACATATAATAAAAAACAACCCAAATCATTTTTTGAGGTGTCATTCTAAATATATTGAGGATGTAATATTATTATGAAGATAGAATGTAAAGACCCATAATTCTATAAATTAGATTTCCCGTCTTACATTTATGTAGTGTAAATCACAATAATCCAAATAGAGAATAATATTAAAACATTATAGGTGATAAATTAATGAAATTAAAAGTATTTTGTAATGTTAATAATCCTATACCAATTAAATAGTAACATGACCTTTGGAAGAGTATATGAGCATTATGAAAGGTAAATGGTCCAAATAAATAGTAACGTCACCTATTAAAGTATAAATAATAGTTTGGAATCTCAATAAATAATTCATGATATAATTATATCAGAGTGTAAGTACATGAAAATATTAAATATTGTTATATATGTTTTATAATTTTTGTAAGTCATAAATATTTAATTAAAACATTATAATTAACCAAAATATTTAAATTAATATTATTTAAATGTTTTTTCTAAACCAATATCTTATTTTATTATTATTTAGGATAATTTTATGAGACCTCAGTTAATTATTCAGTGTTTTATAAAAGTATTTAAAAACTCAAAAACTATATTTTTTATGTGAATAATTAATTTATTTTAAAATTAAATGTCTAATATTTAGTATTTATTTATAATATTGATTCATTTTTTAATTCTATACATCACTAAGGAGTTATGGTGAATTTTTTTGTTTTTTAAAAATACATGAATATTAGATGATTAGTTAAATATGATAATTTACAATATAAATATACTATAATCTTATTTCACTATTACATGAGTGATATATGATGTAAGAATAGTAATCATGAAATTTCATTAAAAAATTTAATATATTTTATGAAAATTAATTGAAGATTCATTATATTGTGACAAAATAATAAACATTTGAATATTATATTCAAATAACCCACATCCCCTCCACTATAAATACATCCTCTCACAAAATACAAGCATGAAACCATTTAAAATTTCACCCACATCCAATATATAATACCCTCTCCCAATTTTATCCTATAGTGGTCTAATGAAAGGTGAAAAACCAATCCCTTTAAGGTTGTTCCCATGGATGATTATTCAAGATATTAAATCCTCTTCAATTTTCCATGTTACTTATTTTCACATGAATATTTATATTATTATCTCCTCATCTTCTCAAATACAAATAGATTCATAATTCTAGTACCATAAATATAAAATTCATTATTATGATAATGTGATATTCCAACATGATTCCATTCTCCCCTCCATTTTTTTATAAAAATGAAAATGTCATCTGAGAGGTATTTTTTCATCACCTTAAGGGAATAAAAGTTTTCATTTTCATACACCATATTAATGTTATTTTATAAAACCACATTAATGGTTAAAAATGCTTTTAAAAAGTATATTATACCCATTTTTATGTATTTCTGGTACCATATATATATAATAAAAAATGATAACAAAAATTTAGTTTGTTATGATGAATAACTTCTATATTAATCAAAACAATTATCACTATATGTCCTTTCTAATTATTTATTCTACTATCATAAAAAAAATTCAAATACATTTACACATATGGATGATCATTTATAAGATGTAATACAAACTATTTATAGTTATATCTACCTTATATTAAATTAATTACTTATAAATAAGAAATACAATAATGTAATCCTACAAAAAAATTCCATTGGATGATAAAAATGAATCTTATAACTCATGAAAAATACAAAAAAATAAATTTAAAAAATTATTCCAAATAAAATAATTTTTTTAATCCTTAATATTTAATTAATTGGTAGATGAAATTTTATTTTTTAGGACATCAATTTAATATGAAATACACATTCAAACATAGGGTAATGGTTTCTTTCAAAACCTCCATTTTAATTTAGGGATTTCTTTCAACATCCACACACCAATGAAATTAATTGTTAATTTTATATAATTACGATAAATTCAATATATACACTATAATATTTTGTTTCTAGATTTTTTTTATTAATTAAATTATAATAAATATATGTTTTTAGGGTTCCTTTATCCATTCTTGTTGACACAGAAGCCTGATTAAAGAGGAATTCTCAATTTCATCCAATTAGAAATAAACATCCATAATATATTTTAAGATACCATTATTTTTATAAAATCAATAATTTTTTTCTGAGAAACAATTATTTTTAATTTATGGTATTATAAAAAACAATTATAAATAAAAATGATTTTTTTTTCAAAATAAATCTTCTTTGTAATGTAAAAATTTTATTTATCTAAATAATTCCATGATGATTTTATCTATTTATTTTAATTTATTTAAATTCATACATTTAATATTAATCCTTGTGAAGATTTTTATAATATTATTATCAAATACCATATTTTATTATATGGTGTAAGATCATTTTAACAGTGTATGTTCTATCTTGATACCATTCACCATACTGCTCAGAATGATTTTTGATTATGTTTACATATTGTGAAATAATCATTACATTTCATTTGTATATCTGGTTTATGTAAAACCAAATTCATATGATCAATTTATTGGACATAAAATGCTTTTCGGGGCCCTATATATATTCCCTTGAGGGATTAGTAGGTCTAATGAGATCAAATAGATATTGAAAGGGATGAGGCCATTTCTGTATTCTGATATTGTTTTGGTCTATTCCTTAATAATTTATAGACTTTTTTGGAATATTATGCAGTGGTAAGTTTCAGATGTCAAGCATTATGAATTACCTTATTATGATATTGGTAATTAATAATTCATGTGATTGTTCTACTCAAATAATATACTTTCTTAATCTTTATGTCATTATTTAAATTGAATTGTTTGTTTTTATTTAATTTTTCCATATTATGATAAATATTATGATTTTATGTCATGCATTATTTTAGTAATTCAACAAGATTTATTATTAATGATTTATATGTATTGATTACCCTTATTTAACATTTATGACCACCGCATTATTTTTTTTCATTTTTCCAAACATCTGAATATGTTTATTATGAATGACTTGAAAGATTAATTATTATGTTTATGGAGTGATTAAAATGAAATGGATATAATTTTTTCCATTAACTATTGTCATTTAATGTTCATGAATGAAATTTTGTTTCCTAAAAAAATTAAAAAAATTGATCCCTTGGGAATTATTTATGGTATCTATGACATTGTAATAATGTGAGGAACTTGATATGAGGTTTTGGGGTCAAGATCATTACATTTCTTATACTATTTGTTATTGTTGAAGTGATTTCCGATACTAATTTTTTATAATATGTTATTTTTCATTATTTTTGTTACATGAAAATTTTATACTTGTTTTATAGTTGTTAAACTAATTTTTTATTGAGACTAATTATTCTAGAATAAAATATAAACATATTTACTTGGTCAGTGCCTCATAGAAAAAATTTAATCTTGACCGGATGTGTAGAATTCACTATTTTTTATAATTCGGGATGTGGGTTTTTATTATTGATGAAATATTTGGATTTGAAAACGTTAATTATAGTATTATTAAATAGATTATTATACATAAATTTGAAAATTATGGGTGGTGTTGGTTTATTTTGTAAGGTGTGGTAGGCTAGTGGAACTAGGAATTTCAAGAATATCAGAAAGGAGTTTCAGTTTGGAGATATTAGATGTAGTGTTTTATTTGTTATGTGATCAATTAGAGGTATCTTGATGTGTAGTTTTTTTAACCCCTCTTATTATAAATATTTTTTTTACTATCAAGTATGAGAATATTTTTTACGTATCTAATTTAATGGTCTAAAACCTAAAAAACCATTACATTGATGGTTTTGAAGTTGGGGTTCTTAATGGAGGCTAGTAGATGATAAATTGTGGTTGGTCTCTCATAAGGGAAATATTATTTGGTTTATTACATGAAAAAAATCACTTTCAAAGAAATTGGATCTGTAATGACCCACCAATTGTCATTGGAATGAGAGTGAAACGAGTCATTACTAGCCCTTAAGAGATATCCCCAAGACACCAAAGGCTGGCAATAAATGCCTAAGGGTTTCAAATACAATTGGGGGACGATTTACCCTTTAAGAAAATAAACACATCCATTAACCATTCACTATATGATGCATGAAACAAGGAATGACCCAATCACAACTACATTTATATTAAACAACATCAGATTACACAACAGTGGAAGACCAAACCAAACATCAAGGTACATAGAAGAAGAACAACATGAGACTCTCAAAAGACACCATGACTCTGTGGTACACAAGCTCCATTCTCCACAACCTCTCCCATCTATCACCACAATCCATTAGTAATGAAATGCTTTTCCTTTACCTATGTCTCGGAATACAACATCTACAAATGAACCAAAGTTCCAAAGTAGGGGTGATAATAAAACTCAATAGGTTTTGTCCAATGACTTCCCTACTCATGCCACTAGGACAGAAAAGTTAGCCACATTTATATGAAAAGAGTTTATATAAAACATTTTCACCAAAGCATTTTATAACTAAATATAAACAAGTTTCCCAAAACCATCCATGCTCAAAAGAATCAAAGTTCCATTTAAGAAAGTTTTTCTTACATGTTATTTTTCCAGAAAAATAACCAATCAAATTTCCAAACCATTTCACAAACATCCCGTTTTAGCATTCCGAACCATTTCACAAACCAGCGAAATCAACCATGCATGAATCATTATGATAGTTCCATACTCATGAGTAGTTTCCTGTCGATCTACCAAGTCATCACAAGGTAATTTCTTCCCATGTGCCATTACACCTTTGGCACCGAGCACAAGGTCATGTTTCAACCAAGCCTCATACATATAGTTTCAACATTCCATTAAATGTTTTCCACCGAGCACAAGGTCTTATTTCAACCAAGCCTCATACATGCAATATGAACAAACACCGCACATTCCCGACAACCATGCCAAACCATCATTTCAATAAAACACCTTTTATTGAAAACCATTTTCCATCCAAACCATCTGTGTTCAAACAATTCAAACCATTTCAATAAAGCTTCCTTTTTATTGAAAACTGACTCCATCAAAACCATTTCAATAAAATGCCCTTTGTATTGAAAAACAGTTTCTCATCAAACAATTTAAAATTTTAGAAATTCCATAATTTAAAATTAAATTTTTATATTCAAATATCCAAGTCACTTTGCACACAATTCACCATGATTTCACAATTTCATCAAAACCATAAATCATCACTAATGAAGATTTATTCCATTATTTTCACAATAAATTCCATTAAAATAGAAAATTTGAAACTAATCAAACCAATTCTAACAAGAGGATTCGAGAGTGAAGCCACCTACCTCATCAAAAAGGTGAAACCAAGCAACGGACGAAGAACACACAAGAACACCGGGTCAAATCTCCAAAAATGCACCGTATATCTATTCTTTTAACACAACCAAGACCAAATCTCATAAAAATTGGAATCCACACACATAGATCTACCCATAACGGGCGTATATCTAAGAAACTGAGAGAAGATGAGAAGTATATTTGAGTAGATCTATGAAAATGATGAAGAATGAAGGATAACGATCACATACCTTTTGAATCCGACTTTGATTCGCCAAGAGAAGCCTTCAGATCACCTCCAGAATGATTGGAGAACCTTCTTTGACCTTAAGAGAACCAAAATCCCGAGTAAGGGCTTCATATGAGCTTTAATGAAGCTATTAGAGGCAAAACGAGTTAGATCCACAATTTAAGGATCTAATTTTAAGTGACCGCACCGTTAGTCCGCACAGTTTGAAAAACTATTCGCTAACTGTGCGTTATCTACTACCTCTTCCACCCTTATCACACGGTTTGGCTGAATGGTTAGACAAACCGTGTGCCGACCATGTGGAATCCACTACCTCGAAGACACACTGAGAACGGTTTGGCCGCACGGTTTTGAAAAACTGTGCGTCACCCGTGCCCCTTCCCCATTGCGTCAACATTAATTCAGGATCTCTCGACTCTCCCATACATTGCCCTTAAAATTGAAAACCTAGAAAAGCATCATGTAAGGGTAACATACCAGAAACTGGGGGTTCTATATTCTCCCCACCATTTCCCTTTCCGTCCCCGGAAAGTAGAACACAAATGCTTGTCTGAAAGATTTATGGCCACTTCTCTCTCATTTCTTTCTCTCGTTCCCAACACTGTTCCTGAATCAGACCATGTTGACACAAAACCCACACATTACCGATGCTTTTTCCATGAAATACTTTATCCTTCTTAACCATAATATGCACCAGGATATGTACCAATGAAGCATCCGGCAATAGCTCAACGTGATCCCATCGGATCACATGGTCAGGATCGGGTTGATACTTCTTCTACTGAGTTACATGGAACACATTGTGCACCGAACAGAACCGTGGTGGTAATGACAACCGATTTTCCACCTCTCCAATCTATTCTAGCATCTCAGAAGGGCCTATATATCGAGGAGGTAAATTTCCCTACTTCCAAAAATGACGATGTCCAAGCCTAGGAGAGTTTCTCAAAAATACATGATCACCCACTATGAACGACAATGGTCATCGACGGTGATCTTCATAAGATTTCTGGCGACAATGAGTCATCTACATCCTCTTTCTAATCAACTGAATATTCTCTATTGTTTCCTGGACAAGGCTCGACCCCGACTAGTGATGTTTCACCAGTTTCCACCCAGTATAGTGGAGAAGAACAAGGATTCCTATACAATGCTTCAAACGGAGCCATGTGTATCGAGGACTGATAACTGTTATTGTATGATAACTCCACTAAGGGTATATGATCCTCCCATGATCCACCAAAATTCATTACACAAGCCTGCAACTTGACTTCCAATGTCGATATCATCCTTTCGTATTGTCTATCCATCTGGGGATGATACGCTGTACTCATAGTCAACTGAGTCCCAAGGGCTTCTTATAAAGATTTCCATAAACAAGATGTGAACCTCAGATCTCTATCAGAGACTATAGACACTGGTACACCATTACTCTTTACCACTTCTCGGATATATATTTTTGAATGATCTTCCACCATGTGAGTTTCACGAATCTTGATGAAATGGGCCGACTTGGTTAGACGATCCTCTATCACTCAAATGGAATCGTGTTTCAAGACAGTTTTTTCAAGAACTGTAAAAAATACATTGCTATCTGCTCCCATTTCCACACTGAGATAGGTAAAGACAATAACATAACAGCTAGCCTTTCATGCTCTTCTTTAACCTGCTGACAAGTTAAGAATCACGAGACGAACTCGGCCACCTTACTTTTCATGTCGCTCCACCTAAACAACACATTTAGTGCCTTATACATATTCTGTGTACCTGGATGTACAACCCATCTTTAATGGTGGTAAACATTAAGGAGTTGTTCTTGACAAACTATACGTACAACCATCTGATCACTCAAACATAAAACTGAACCCACTTCGAGTTTCCAGCCATTAGTGATCTCCCCACCATTGAGTTTTGAACTCATTACCATACATTCGGCATCAGTTGATTGTGCCTCTTTAACAACTTTTACTAGATCAGGAACAAGCGTAACAGAATAGAAAACCACAACATCACCTCGGTTCTCACATTCCACATGCATGTTGGCTGAGACCGACATCAATTTCCATTTGTCTGAAGCTTCCTTTTCCAAATAATCATACAAATTCCTTCTTAATGAATTAGCCACCGAATTGCCCTTAACCGGTGTATAAATTAAGTCTAACTCGAACATTTTAAGATACTCCATCCATCTCCTCTTCCTGAGATTCAAATCTCGCCCTGATAAAATGTGTTTCATGATTTTGTGATCTATAAACATAGAATATTTTTTCACCAAAAAGATAATGTCTCCATGTTTTCAATGCATGGATGACTGCAACTAAATCCAAATCATGTGTTGGGTAATTTTTCTCATGCACTCTCAACTACCTTGAGCCATAAGCAACCACATGGTCTCCTAGCATGAGAACACAACGCAACCCTGTTCATGAAGCATCACAATACACAACGTATCCTTTCCCTAATTCTAGGAAGATTAAGATAGGTGTTAATGTAAGGTGAACATTTAACTCTTGAAAAGATCTCTGACATTGCTCAGTCCATTAAAATGCACTGTTCTTCTTTTTCAATGCTGTCATAGCTAAATATAGTCGTGAGAAGTCACAGAAAAAGCATCAGTAATAACCAGCTATACCAAGAAAACCTCATATTTCAAAGACATTCTTTGGCGGTTGCCAAGAAAGAACATCTTCTGTCTTTTCTGGATCCACTGAAACACCTTTCTCAGAAACAACATAGCCCAGAAAATGTACCTCTTGTATCCATAAACCACACTTCGATAATTTGGCATACAACTGATGGTATCTCAATATTTCCAACAGTATTGCCAAGTGTTGCTCATACTCAGCCATTGATCTTGAATACACCAATATATCATCCACAAACACCGCCACAAAAGAATCCATATATTGCTGAAATATCCAATTCATCAAATTCATGAATACTGATGCTGCATTCGTTAGACCGAATGGCATGACTACATATTCGTAGTGGCCATATCTTCTACTGAATGATTTCTTTAGAATATCCTCTTTCTGAACACACAATTGGTGATATCCGAACCGCAAGTCAATCATATTGAACCAGTGAGCTCCCATAAATTGATCAAATGGGTCATCAATGCATGGAAGTGGATATCTATTCTTTATCTTCACTTGGTTATGTTTATTCTAATCCACACATAGCCTCAAAGTTTCATCTTCTTTCTTTACACACAAAACCGGTGCTTCCCAGGGAGACACGCTTGGCTGAATGAAACACTTACTTTTCATCTCCTCTAACTGCATATTAAATTCCTTTAACTCCGTTGGTTCTATCCTATAACATTAAAGTGAGATAGGACTGGTCCCCAGAAGGAGATCAATCATAAACTCCACATCTCTTACAGGTGTTAATTTGATAAGTTTTCAGGAAAAAAAAACAAGAAATTGATCCACCACAGCTGGAAAACTATTTTCCTCACTCGCTTCCAATGACACCAACGTCAAAGCTACCAATTGGTAAAGGGTCGTTCCCACCATTGGTGCCAACAGTCTCTTTTCACCTATCTTTACCATTCTCTCTCATATAAATAGATTCTCCATGTCGTCCTCAGTCGTCAAACTAATTGTTCTCCTATAATAGTCGATGTGAGCCTTAAACCATGTCAACAAATTCATACCTATAATTACATAATAGACATCCATATCCAACATAGAAAATTCCTATTTCATCTCAGATCCATCAATAGTTATAGCACATGCTCTACACACGAGGGCCTGGCATTCTCTTTCACCAAGAGGAGTTTGCAGTTTCAAGGAAGAAGGCATCATTTCTTGTTTTAAGCATAACAAATCAACAACACGTGATGTAATGAATGAATGTGATGCACTAGAATCGAACAACACTTTGCATGAGGGTTGAATTCAAAAGAATTGTACCTCTCACTATAGATGGTCCATCCTGATCATCGACCATCATCTCCTCAACTCCGTACAATTTCTTCATCACTGCATTGTTCTCCTTGATTCCTTATAGAGATTTCCCTGGTTGAGGAGTCATGGTATTTCTAGAATCACAATGGATAGCTCTGTTATGATGACGATATTGATTCTGTTGTCCTCGTCCTGTCGAAGCATACGATGCTTGTGACACATGGGAAATGTCCTGGACACCCGACCGTGGAGCACTGCGACAATATTACTGAAGATATCCCATCTTGTCACAATTTTGGCATGCTCTAGGTTGGGCTGGACATTATCGTTTGATGTGATCAATTGAACCACATTGACAGCAACCTTCTTTGCTCTAGGGTCGTGGAGGAAGGTTGACTGATCCCACCGTCTGGTTCTTATTCACACTCCCGCCTTGGAAGTAGGTGTCCCTCTTCTGCTTATTCCTAGCATTAGAGTTCCCACCCGTTCCCATGGTTATCATCATGCATCCTCTTATAGATCCCGAGATATCACATTCAACAACAATTTCTCTCTTCACAATCTCTTTATAATCTGTAATACAGAGAACTACAATCTTCGATCGAATCACCTACCATAGTCCCTATTTGAAGATGTGTGCCTTCAAATAAGCACTTTCTGCAACCTATGGTGAAAACTGACATAATTCTGGAACATAACTGCATATTATATGACATAGAGGCTCTCTTGTTTAAAGATAAATAATTATGTCATTTTCTGGATCTTGAACATTTGAGGATTGAATTTTTTGTTAATCAATTCTTCAAAATCCTCCAATGTAAGGCCATCATCCAATTTAGCATGCACCGCTAAATCTCACCACTGACGTGCATGATCCTTGAGAATATATGTTTCCATCTTTACATTCAGCTCCACTAGTGTGCTGATGAAATCGAATATACGATTCATCCTGCATAGCCACACCTCTGCCTTCTCGGGTTCAGCATCACCACTAATGTTCTGTAGATGTTGCTTCATGAACCAGATGGTATGATCCACTTTTTCATTGTGGTGGCACTACCTCATTGAGAAGTGATTTTTGGTATTTATGAACCACAAGAGATTGAGGTATATATTTTCTCTGATAATCTTGAACATCCAACAGCAATGTTGGATGATGATTCTTCATTACTATGATTTTTAAATTTCCTAAACCTCAGGAAAGGGTTACACGGTGGTCGTTTCCTTGAAAAGGATGTCGTAGAAAGATGTGGTTCGAGAATTGGAATATGCTTCGAATGAAATAGAGGAGTTTGCTAACCTAAACATGGTTTCATGTGTGGAGGATGGTATAGGATTCAATTTTAGATTACAATTTTGTCCCCTCAATTGAGAAAGGTGGAGGAGTCTCAGTGGAGAGACTCAGAGTGTGAAGTGATGCGTGATCATGTTATCTAGGGAAATGCTATATAAGGATGGTCAGAAGATGGAAAAAATCAGATGTTTTTTTTATAGAATGTAGTTTGTCCGGTTGGACATGCCTGGTAGAGTTCTTTGGGAGTAAAACGACTCACACCTGGAGATGCACCCATGAGTTACTAAAATGTACCGGGGCTTGAGGGGTCAGTTTTGGTGGACCGAGAAGAAGTGGGAAGTGGAAGAGTTTTTTATAAAGAGCCTCATACATCAGTAGGTGAATGAAGAACACCACATCCCAGGAGGTTGGTTACATCCTTTAGATATCACTGAGACGATGTGGGATGAAATCTCGATGGAATTCATCACAGGACTACCCAGATTTCAAGGGGGTTGTAATGCTATCTAGATAGTGGTGTACCGGTTGATGAAGTCACCTCAATTCATAGAAATCAAGGATGCATGTGTGGTGGTTTCCCTAGAATAGAGGTATATGAACGATGTCGTGTGGTTTCATGGTGTTCCTAGTTCCTTAGGCTCTGATCGGGATACTCAGTTAACACAGAGTTCTAGAAAGGGTTGCATCCGGCTTTTGGAACCCTTATATTCCTCAAACTAATTTGCTCCCCCACACTAATGGGAAGTCAGAGCGCACCATCCAGAAGTTGGAAGATATGCAATGGGGAAGCATTTTATACTTTATGGGATCATTGGTACGACACTTTCCTCTGGTAGAGTTTGCCTACAACAATAGCTATCACTCTACCATTGGCTTGGTTCCATTCAATTCCATTTATGAGAGACCGTTTCACTCACCCATGTGGTCTGATGAGGTTGTGGAATCATAGGTTATTGGACCTGTGGTAGTGCGGAGCAAGATGGAGAAGGTTCAACAAGTATGGGAGAGGATGAAGGAGGCTCATGACAGGTAGAAATCGTTTTCCGATCAATGGAGGAGACCCTTGGAGTTCACGATTGGGAACCACATGTTATTTAAGGCATCACCTTGACATGAGAAATGGAGTTTTTTTAGGGTGAGTAAGATTTATCCCATGATCGTTGGACCATTTAAGGTTTTTTGGTTGGTCAGCGAAGTGGCTTATAAGTTGGTTCTTCCACCGCCACTATAGAAGGTGCACGAGTTCATCCATTTGTCTCAGCTCCATCAGTATCTACATGATGATTGACATGTCCTCAACTGGAGAATTCTATATATCAAGGAAGAAACAATTTTCACAGAGCGACCAGTGATGATCAAGGATCATGAGGGGAATGTTCTTTGTGGATGTACCCTTCCCTTTGTTAGTTTTTCGAGGTTGCATGTTGGCCATGAGGGGAGTACTTTTGAATGGGAGACAAAGATTCACACCCAAAACCTATAGTCATTTTTATTTTTGATCTATTATTTTCATACCTTTTTGGGATGTAATGTATGAACATATTAACTATGAAATGATTTGATTTCCTTGTTCCGTTAATGTGTGTATCATGTCCTGACTATGGAAAAGGGAAGATGTTATCCATAATCAAGATTCATTAAAGTTGATGTCATTATACTCGTGCATAAAAGCCAGTGGAACCCAAAGTGGATAGTATCTTGACATGGGGGTTTGGACTCCTTAATCCATATCATTGGGTGGTGTGAACATTATATTTTTTCATCACATTAAATGGAGGTGTTCGTAAATGTCTAGGGTGGTTTTTCTTTGAGGGGTATCATTAAAGGTGGTTGTTCGGACCCCTCTCTATACAACGGTTTTAGTTTTGACTCTTGTGGATGAGAAATGTACAAGAGGTGTCTAATGTAATGTCCCAGACCCTCACAGTCCATTATTATGAAAATTTATGGTGTTTGGGGTGACCTATACCCCATCAATGGGTCTAGACGGTCCTAGATTTGGTAGCCGGATGTCACGATGATGTCAGACATCTCTCTGACTGATAGCGGTGTCACCCATTAGTGTGTCCCCGATTGGCGCCACGTTATTGTTTTGGGGGTTTTCTTTCCCCCATTTATCATAACACCACTTTAATTTCTTTTACCCATCTTATAGAGGTTTAACACCGTTTTTAGCCACATAAACAATGTTTTAAATCTCCTAATTGTGGGGAGACCCTCAACCGACTAGTTTCCCTCTCTTTAAATGAAATCCTCTAAGGCACAAATATTTTTTCCACTTCTCCAATGAGAATTATGAAATAAAAATTAATTCTCTGATGTGAAACTATCCAACCAGGGTTTGAAACCAGGATCCACATTAAATGACTTTAAATATTTCATGTCCTGTAACTCCAGGATCTCACCGTTTATCGCATTGAGAATTTCCTTCATCTTCGTGACTGGTATATTTTTCTTTCCTTGTTTCCTTTGGAGTCCCCCTTCCAGAGGCTAGTGGTTTGCATGTGCTAGATCCTTTCCTATTCACTCATGGAGTCCTTGTATTTCCTCCCCTTCATGTCGTGCATCCCCAATTGTTGGTTCTTGGAGAAAAACGTCAATCATTGATCATCCAAGTAATGTATTTTCATTCGTCTCTCTTTATTGATTATCATTCGGGGTGGGTATGTTAATGTTCCTACTTGGATGGATGAAACCAAACCATAACGAATATAATAAATAGTTTTTACGGAATAAAGTGGTGTGTTTGATGATGCTATTGTACTCTTTTATCTTTTCATATATGGTGTGAATTGTATGTTCTTGTTTAGTGTTAAAATAATAGTTGTTTGTGGTCCTTTATTATTCACTAATGAACATCTGTTTTCTTGATAATTCTATGATTTAATGGTTATAACATGGATACTGGTTAATAATGTAAAATCGGTTGATTAAATACATTCCCAATGGATAAGAATCCTTGTGTGGTCACCCCAGTTAACCAAATGGAAATACAGAACTAAAGGAATGGTGTGGTTAAATCTGAAAACACCCTTGCTCTGTCTTGGTTACATATGTGGTTGTTCTACTTGTTTCTTGTGGGGTGACGTGGATGGGGATGGGATCCCATGCTGTGTTGTAGTTGCTGGTTATTGGATCTGAGGCCATGTAGGTTCATATGTTGGGGCTTTGATTTGTTCCAGTACTTTGAGGGACCTTCCGTATCCATTTTGTTATTGTGACTTTACAGGATAACCGGGTGTGAATTCTTAATATGCATCTTGGTTGTTTATCATTAATTATCTTGTAGTTATTCCTGTTAGTTTCCCAGTAGTGATGAATTATTTAAATACAACCACTTTAATACAATATGAAGAACGGGTTCAGGGGGATTTTTTTTTCTGGGAATGGTTTATGACTAGGTTGTGGTTGTTCTTCTTTTTATAAATTATTTGGAATAAGGGTGATTGGGTGTGGTTAGGTTTTGGAACCCCTAGGTTGGGATGAGTGAATCTGTGCCTAAATATATAATTTAGTTGTTATGTTTTTTTAATTCCCTACTGAAATTGAGAACTTCATGCCAACCAACCACAATTTAGGGGGAGCTTGTTTTTTCCAACACATTTTTCAGTAGATGGTAATTAACTCATTTTATACTCCCTTTCCCATGTATACCAAGACACAATGATCATGTTGGGATGGGATGAGGTCCATTATAGCCTAATATCCTTTGGGAATGGTAGTTTTGGAGGTTGCACCAGGTGTGTGCGGGCAGGTTTTTTGAGAAGTGTCTTTGGGATGAGGCTCTGGTGATTACAGGCTTGGGAGTAGTTTTATGGTGTTGGTGTCATAATGTATGGAAGAATTTGTTATGGCCTAGGTGTTTTCGGGTGTGGTTACATTTGTTTGTTGAGGCCCAAGTGGTTGCAGCCGGGATGTGTGGTTGTTGTATCCCAGGTGTGTGTTCCTATGGAATGGTCATGGGAATGCAGTGAGAATGGAGGGGGAGGTCTAACGCATAGGATGCCTTCAGTAACCAGTCGGAATGTGGTGCAGGGTAAACAAATATTGATGTAATATTACTATTACATTATTTTAATATCATTTTTTGTGGAGTATTCCTTGTTGAGGATGGGTGGATAGTGTCATATCTAGGTTCTTTTTTATCTTATTTTCTCATAGGTCATTAGAATGCCTACCCACTTGTTCACAAGAGGTTTTGTTTTTCCCGATTGAGTATACCTATATTCCCACCCAATGTATATAAAATAGCTTTTAGGTTTCTAGGAGGACATCCAGTACTGTGCCAGATTCTATTAGCTCAGATGCTAGGATCATTAATGTCATTGATTTTATATTCTTTTGGTACTTCCATTTTGACCATTAATTATTTTTTAGCACTTATTTTTTCACATGAATCTGTGAATGGATTGTTTTGGATTTACTTTTACTTCTAGTTTCGGTGTTGTTTGGTATTTACTATCTTATCTCCTGATCCTACTAAATAAAAAGGGAAATGTATTCCTTTTTTTATGTGTGATTATCAACCCTTGGTGCTAGTCACCACTCTTGGTCCAATTGAAGGTGGGTCTTAGGGGTCGTTATATCTCATTCAACATGTCGAATGAAGGGTATGGAAATCTTTTGTCCCTTCCCACATCTTGGTGAAGGTGGGTAATGAATAAAATGGTATGAGGGTTTTTTGTATGTCAATACGTGAATTATAGATATACCATTTTTATGTCTCTATGAATACCCATATAAATGAAATATCTTTGGGTATTCAAATAATTAATATAATTTGTTTTCTTGAGAAGAAGAGAATGATTTTGAGATGAAAATCAAGCATCATATTGGAAATGAAACATGTTATTAAAAACATTAAAAAAAGAGTAGACAAGGGACTCCCATTAATAAATGACTTGTAACATATTACATGAAGCAAATAAAATGGAAATAAGAATGCGGTATAGAAACACCAATGTTACACCACATAAAAGAAAACTTGAATGGATAAAAGAGATGTTGAGAATTCCATTATGAAAACATTGTAGCCTAACAACGTCACATTAAATTAAGAGAATTAGTTGATGAGATTGAAAAGGTTATGTCATCATTCGGAATAAAATTGAATGAAATAATGATATGAAAGAAATTACACCAACATAAAAAAATATAAACAAGTGGACATAACAAAATGGAAGTGTTGACAAAAAGAGGAGGTTGAAAGGTTCGGTTACCATGAAGAGTAAATTCATAAACACAAAGGTAGGGACCTTGGGGGGAATTATGGAACCTTGAGAGGAAACCATGGAAGCTAAAAGGACACGATCATCATTGAGGTGGAATTCAAAATGAAAGGAATGAAGGAATGGGTTGGTATTTATACCAAAATTGAGGTAATATTTTATTAATTTTAAATTTACAACTCCTCATTGGTATTTATAAAACCATGGTCTTTACAAAGTTATATACACATGGTATTGGCCACATGGGACTCTTCATAACGTATTATATTCCATAATAATTGTCTATAAGTATTATGTAATAATTACATCATTAAGGATATCAATAAACACATCGAAACTCAAAAATTTATTCTTACTATTCTATAAGGAAAACATTTTATAAAAAAAATAAGAAATTCACCCTAACCTAATATCAATGTTCTAAATTGAAAAATGACCTAAATTATAAGAAAACCATTCAATAAATAAGATCTTATTTTTTTGTAAAACCTCTATTTACCTGAAAAAATAAAAATACATAACTAATAATTTCTGAAACACTTAGTTACTTATACTATTATATCATATTACAATTCAAGATTCATAAATTATATTTATACATAGTTTAGTGAGGTTACTATTCTATTGGTCATATTACTATTCATAATGATAATATTAGTATTCATAATATATTTTTTACCAAAAAAATTAATCTTATTTGAATCTAAATTTCTTAAAGATCACAATTGTATATGTCCATTTTTTAAATTCATATATGATTTTTAATTATTTAAATAATAAATTATATTTTAAATTATATTTTTTTTAAATACTCATTAATATAATGATGCATCTAAAAATTCATCTCATATTTATTTTGACATTTGCAATTCAAAATTTTTACCATAACAAGAAATAAAAATATTATTTATACAAAAGTATTAAACAATGAAATTATGGTCTCGTAACATAGACCCTTATAACACCTAAATTGGACCAATGAAAAAGTTGTTAAATGGGAATAGAATCTTGGGGTGTCACAGACAAAATTTTCATGGTGGTGACTTCTATTAGCTTGAAATTCTCTAAATAGAAATTACGTTCAAACTTAACATGCTGAAGGGTGACATTGTCTTAGTTTTGAGGAATGCCCAATGAGGCTACCTCCTTCCCATGCTCTGATTGATTAGCTTTGTATGGCCAGAGTAAACTATATGACACAACTGACTATTTTTTCTATATTAATTTACCACGATCAGTTTTATTTATAAAAAATAATCAAAATGTTAATATTATCGTTTCCAAAAACCATATTGACTAATATTCATACAATATTTAAAACCTTATATTCACATTTAAATTATAATCACTTCATTAATTAAATGATATAGTTTCTTTGAGTAAAAATAAAATAACCCACAAAATCAAGAGAAAAAATTATTCAAAAGGTCTGGTTGTTCCATTTTCACCCCTTAAGAAATTTCATCACTAAAATTTAAACTCGTACCCTAAAGAAGAGAAAATGAGTGGGTATTTCTACTTCATATACTACATTGGTTCCAATGTGGCTTATTCATATTTGTGGTTCCTCTAAAACACGTTAACAATGTGGGTAGTATTGTTGAATAGAACCTTGTCTCTATAATCCATGATATGCACTGCCTACTCCTCCTAAGAGTGGTCATGATACAGTTGGACCACATCTGTATTTAATAAATGTAAATGGTAAGGAATGTACTTCCTCAATAGGGATACAAAAAATATATCATGAACATGAGCTATATTTGGAGGAAGTGCAAGCTGAAAGGCCACTACTCTTATACTATCAATTATTTTATATGGGCCACTGTAACTAGGGATAAGAATCCATTTTATCTGAAACCTCATGACTATCTTCTAGGGACAAATTTTAAGAAATAATTTGTTACCAACCTCAAACTCTAAGTCCCTTTGTAGGTTTTCATCACAGCAGTTATTCTCACTCTATGCAGTCTCAATGTGTTGAGGGATGGCATGAACCTTTTCTATCATGTATTTCAGAGGACCAGGCCCATTAAACATTCTCTCACCCTCTTCATCCCAAAAATTAAGAGTTCTACATGGCTTCCCATATAGAGCTTAATAGGGTGAAATTTGAATTCTTGAGTGGATGACATTATTTTAAGAGAACTCAACTAATGGTATATGTTGATCTCATCCACCATTAAATTTATTTGAACATGGTCTCATAATTTCCTCATGTGTCTAAATAGTTCCATTATATTGTCTATATTTTTGGGGGTGATAGGCTGTACTGATATTCAGTTTTGTAGTTAGAGAATACTGAATACATCTCTAGAATTTGTTCTGATCATTGGATTATGATACAACTTTATAGAATGTGAAACTCCATGCATCATTACCACATCCTTTACATAAATCCTATAATGTTTATCCAGTGAGAAAACCTCTTGAATAGAGATAAAATGTATAGTCATGGTTTGAATGTCCACAATAACCCATATCACATTGTTCTGTTTTGATGTTCGTATGAGACTAGGGACAAATTCCATAGTGATGTTTTCCGACTTCCATGTTGGTATAGATAGTGGTTGTAATACCCCTTTACGAAGTTGTCACTCTTCCTTCACTCTCTGACATACCATGCACATGGTAGTATTTTCAGATATCTCTATTTTCAAATTATCCCACAAATAAAGATCACAATGGTCACTATACATTTTCTTGTTTTTTAGATTTATATAGAAAGAAAAGATATAAGCAGCATCCTCCATTTCCTTCATTATTCCGTGAATATATTGAACACATAGTGTTGTAGAAAATTTAAGAACACCTTCTTGGAGAATATTGAACTCAAGAAACATCATATACTTCACAGCCTCAAAATTTATCTATAAGAATGGAATTTTTTTTATATTTCATGATCTTCACTATTAATGACCATTGAAATTTTATTTTTTATATGATTGTTGATCAATATTCCCTTACAATACCCATGTCCATCATTACTATGTCATCAATAAAAGGATCCCATTGAATCCTCATCATGGATTGATCAATAGTGTCATTCCAACTTAATGCATCAGTGATTTTATTTTCTCTTCCAGGATGATAATGAATTTAACAAACATAGCCATTAAGATGTTCTAACTATCTCATATGTATCATGATAAATTACATTTCTATGACAATATTATTCCAATGCTGATGGTATGTGTATGTATCAAATTTCATTACATATTTAGAGTGTCTCCATATCTACATAGCAAAAATGACAACATCTAACTAGAGATCATTCTTATGATAGTTCTTCTCATGGGTCTTCAAATTTCAATATTCATAATCAATCAGCTTGTCATTTTTCATGAGGATGCACCCCCAAACTTTTAGAGATACATCACTACAAATAATTAATCCTTATCCTCTTGAGGGGAGTGTTAGAACATGTGTATTAACCAATATATTCTTTATCTCATGTAAATATTCCTCCCTCATTTTTTCCAGAAAAACATGACCCTTTTCATGTTTACATGGTTTATCATATATAAAGTCATGAAATGTTTAACAACCACCTATAATATCCCACTAATCCATGAAAAATATGAATCTCAGTTATTGTTGTATGATAAGGCCTCTCCTTTATAACCATTGTCTTTAAAGGGTCAACTGTGATTCCTCCACTTATTACAATATTCCCCAAAAATAATTTCATTGTAACATAAATTCACATTTTATGATCATTTTGTAAAGCCTCACCTTACATAGAGTATTCAAAATAACCCTTAGATTATCCTCATGCTCCTCATGACTTCTTGGATATATCAGAATGTCATGGATAATAACTTACAAAATGTTATAAAGGTGGTACTATATGATGCTATTAATCAAATCCTTATAAAATAGAAGTTGGATTAGTCAGTTTGATATTCATAACAAAAAACTCATAATTCGAAAATCTTGATCAAAATGTGACATTAGGAATATCATTATTTTCACCTTCAATTGATTATAACCAAATCAAAGGTTAATCATGGAGAATAATTGAGCCCCACGAAGTCGGTCAAATATGTCATCATTTTTTTGAAGATTATATTTTTCGTTCGTCTGATCTCAGTCATTTATCAATAATCAATGCATAGATACATTGATCCATCATTCATTTTCAAAAATAGATTATGTTCTCCCCGTGGATACACGCTGAGTTGGATAAAACCCTTCTCCAAAAGATTTTTGGGTGGTATCATTAATTTCTATAGCTCCACATTTTCCATTCTATAGGGGTTCTTTGTTCACATATGAGATCCAGGTACGACATCAATGGAGAAATCTAACTCTCTTTCTAGGAGAGGTGCAGGTAACTACATAGGAAATACATTATTGTATTAATGGATGATGGGGAAAGTTTCTATCATTATACTTTCATTTAGTTCTTTTTCAACATAGATCATCTCTATAATGTAGTATATACGAGGTTCTACTAGATAATGACTAGGTTGATATATCTCTACTTGGAAGATAACTTAAAAATTTCCATTAATGACTACAAAGATTTCATTGCTTCTACATTTGACCTTTTCATTATTATTTGACAGATATTCCATCCCTAGTATAATATCGAACTCTAACAGGGGAACGAAATCTATATTTTCGATAAGATTGTGCTCTCTAATGTAAATAATAGAATTTTTAAGTACCTATGATTCTTTGATAATACCACCGGGAGTCTTGACTGATAAATATACATTTATAAATTTATTGTATGATTCAAATTTCCCTTAAACATGGATGAAATAAAGTAATGAATTGAACTATAATAATTACATTTACTTGATATACATGAGAGAACAAGAAGAGTGCCTTCCAACACATCATTTGGGGCGTCAACTTCATCTGTAGTGATAGAAATGGCCTTCCCTTTCTCTATTTTCCTATGATGAGGCTGATGTTGTTTCCCATACACATCCCTTGGATTTGGAATGTGATTGGCAGTGTGGTCATGCTGTCCAAACATGAAGCATTGGACTTGTTGCAGGTCCTTAACCATATTCCATTTGTTGTTAGTATTGGGAGATTTAGGCATCACATCATTACAAAAATTATGCATGACATGTCCATCTCTTCCACACATGTATCACTTATTTCTTCTGATAATTTAGTTCCATGAATACTTCCTCCCACATTTATTACAAGTGGGAAATTGTACTTGCATTCTTTCTCTTCCCTGATCAACACTCCTACCGAATATTATCTCCATTTGTTTCATCTTATCAAAGGATTTATGAGAAAACTGAATCTCTATAATCTTCAGATCAACTTACATAGCACTCAACATGATAACCTGATAGATTCCATAGTTTCAATTGGATAGACACTTCCTCAGATGAGGTCATCGTCCACCAAATAATTTATCAAACATTATATTAGTATCCATGAAAATTTTTGAGGTGTTCCAGGAATGTCTTATGAAGTGCATGTCATAGCTTCAAATAGATTCATTCTACTTCTTCTTCATCTAGATAAACATGTTCTCTATTTCTATTCTCATTGAACAAGGGAAATAATTATCATTGAAGATCCCTTTGAACTCTTCACTCTCCATAGAATTAACCTCTACTCAGGGACTCATGTTTCCAATTTGTTCCCATCATTAATCAGCTTCTCCCTCTACATGGTAAACAACATGGGTGATCTTCTCTTATTCAGAAAAATGGAGCACAAAAATGAAATTATTGATAATGATGATCCATTATTCAGCAATCAGTGGGTTGGTAGATCCATTGAATGTTAGTATTCATTGTCACATAAAGTACCTAATAGAAACGTGTTCCCTTCATGGTGAAGTCGGCATCTCAGCTTAATTTAATTTATTTCCCATAACAAGAGGGAGTAGGTTCATCACTCTCATAAAATATTCCATTCCAGCTTCAATCATAGGGTCGGCAATGCATGGTCTTTTGATTCACCATAGTCATGTTTCCTCCCATTTCACAAAATTTTCAAAAAGAATAAAACCATAGTGTGAAGATTATATTATTTATGAATCTTTTATCTATAATGGATTTTTATGTCATAAAATTTCGTTCTTTGACATATTATTCATTAATAGAAAATTAATTTCTCTATAAATCATTTATAATGATTCATAAAATGATTTTGATTAAACAAAAATATCCCCCAAGAGTGTCATTCCCAGAGTGCAGCACAACCCATTATTGGGCAACCATTCTCATTCATGTCTGTCTTAATATATTGTTTTCGGGCTTCACCCTTTGATACATCTATTATAGAGGAATATCCAATTAATCATATTTAAGAAGGTATTTATTTACTCTAAAACCATATAAATAATATTTAACCAAAATATGAGGATGTTTTCATATATGTAAAATTTTTTATCGGAGTATTATTAAAAATTTCATATATAAATATTCACAAATAACTAAACCATATTTTTATAACAATTACAGAAACCTGCGTTTATGTAACATAACATTAAATGGGGATTTACAAACAATGAAACGTTATGTTCAGTGTCTTCGAAAAAAGGTACAAAATTTAAGAAAAACTATAAATTTATTCTAATACACTTCATAAGATTCTTAATTTGTTGATCCAATGTATAACTACTCCAATCCATAACCAGAAGACATACATCAAATGAATGGCTGAGAAGAAGTCCAATTAAGGGTAAACAGGGGAATCAATTTACTTGTTATATCAAAATGAACTTTATGAAATACATAATGAAATGAGAAATAGACAGAGTGGCATATAAAAATTTACATAACATTAATCATAAATTGTAAATATTTCTAAAAAATTTAATTTAAATATTCATAAGCATATCACTAGGGTCCATCCCCATGTTTTCAAAAAAATTACCATGGTTATTCACCAAGGTATCATAAACCTTGTCATCTCATTAGATTAATTTCTTTAACCAATGCATTGGAGTGCTATCCGGGTTCACCATTAATATGCCTTTATTTTTAAGTTATCCACATAGATCATAATCAATCATTTCATAATTAAACAAAATAGAATAAAACAAATTGGTTTCATATCAAAATAATGACATTTTATAAAGTAATTAAAAACATGATCATTATATAATTTATAACCGATTAAAAGGGAATAAGGATTTAATTTATGTAAATCAAAGAATAAAATATATCATTTTTATGTCTTGTATAATACTGCTTGAAATTAAATAGGTTTGGGTTTCGGTATATAATAATAATTTCATTCGAAAATAAAATATATTTTATGATGAGAATTTTGCGTCATAACTACTATACAACAGGGATTTAAACAACATTAAAAAGAGAGGGGAATGAGGTATCTAATTCAAAAATAAATTATTATTAAATATAGTTAATTAATAATATGGAATTAAGAACAGGGTATGGAAACATGAATGTTATAAAAAATAAAAGCGAAATTGAATGTAAAAATTGGATGCTGAAAATTCTATTACAAAAATTCATCAGCCTAATGGGGTTGCATAAAAATCCTAAAATCTGTTGATGATAGTTGAAATGGAATCTCTTCATTTGGAAATATAATCAAAATCATTAATGATATAGAAACAAATAACCCAACATAATAATATGGAAACTAAAATATATAACATTGTAGAAGTCTTGACTAAAAGAGTAGGGTGAAAAGTTCCCTTATCTAGAAGAGTAACATCATTAACATAAATTTTGTTGTAATTACCCATCCCCTAAGGAATGTTCTATAAATTCCCAACCCCTCCTTCTATTGGCTAGTTGCTGATGATAAGAACATGAATGAAATATCCCAAATGTGAATCTAGTGTCTTTAAACCGGTACTCACACTTACATGGAAGAAACCATAAATCATACCACAAACGAATGTAAAGAAATAAAAACACCAAAAAGTACGGATACTGAGAGTTATGAATGTTAAATAAAAGTAAAGGGGACAGAAAAATAGACCAAATGATTGGAATTTAAATAAAAAGAGGTATAAAATAGGGAGGACGTTCGCTAAGGATCCCACCAGAAAGGTAGGTACAAATCTCTGTCGAATGTCAATACTGCACACCCTATATATCAATCAACCACCGAGCACAGTCTAGTCCTAGATATCCAAGGTCCCTATCAAATATTTATTTCATCTACGCAAGACACAACCAGTGTGGTTGAATCCCTTGTAGGGGTGAGTATATTAATCCTCATTTGGAACCACATGACCCCCAAAGGTATCTTATTAATCAAGAAAGGAAAACACCACAAAAGGAAATACCACATAGGTAATGGCACCAAGAAAGATCCCAAAAACATGGCATAATGTAAAAGATGCAGCTCACAGTTGGTATAACATAGGTACAAAGGTAAATATAATTATTCATAATACTAAATCGTCTTATTCAATCAAGAGGCTAAATTTCTAATACACATAGGGTCACTGGGGGCTGACCCACACAATATCGCTATGTATTCACCCATATAGGATCTCTAGTTGTTGAACCGTAGTTGATCACGAGGTGGTGACCCACATAGGTTTTCTAGATGCTGACCCACATAGGACCTCTATGTGATAACCCACATCAGATCCCTATGTGTTGACCAACACAGAATCACTATTCATTCATCACGTCGTAGCTAGCCAATAGATTCCTTTACATCGCATGTTTAATTCTTGGAGGATATGATCCTCAAGTATTATGTTTGACATGAACTGCTATTATGTCCCACATAGAGTAAACCAAATGGTTTGTCTCTTTCTAAGGGTCCCACCTCAATATATGGCGTATCGAACAGGCAACTAGTCTTTATGATAATGGAATCTTTGTAATAAGGTCCTATATGGATTAAATTCTAATCCAACACCGTCATACCCTGACATTTTATAGAACTCACATTGAGTATATCAAAAGGTCTGGCTCATTGAAATTGTCACAACTCCACTGACGTCACATCAATCAGACACCCTATTTAAGAGATATGAGAGTTTTATTAAATAGAGACTAGTTGTGTCTGGGCCTAGTCCTACCCAGTCAGACCGACCTAACCAACCCAGCCCTGGGGTCCCACATACTGCAGATTATCTCAAACAAATCAACCTGACCCAGTTCAGGTATGTGTCTGTCTGGTCTAGTTTGTCTTGGCCAGTGGGATAGGCCCAATGGGCCTCGATGGACCTAGCATTGCTTGGCAATCGGTCATGTCCACCGGGCCACTCAGTGACCCAGTATCCTCCATCCCAGCCCAAAGGGTGTTGTTCTGGCCTTCCGGTGCGGGTTTGGCTTGCTGGGTGCATGTCCGGCTCACTAGCCTGAGTTCGGCCCACCTGCCTGAAGCCTGGCCCTTGCGCTACAAGCCTGTAGGGCCCCATCTTGCAGAGACGCGACAAGCTACCACATCCAGCCTCTACTGGCCCTACAGACAAACATAGACCTCCTTCTATCATTGAGAGACCACGGTTCGCTGAGCCACTCGGATGACCCAGCCATAGGAAATCCTTCCACGCGACACTAGGTGGGAACCATGTCTCCCTACTACAGTCATGGCGCACCCCTCCCCCTGGCCATTGGCATGTCTGACAGCCTGTTTTTATGCCATTAGGCTCATGGATTACACCAACACTGACAAATTTGTCGGCGGAACATTGTATGAACTCTGATGGTTCATTCATAATGTCTCTTATGCCTACATTTTCATGGGGGATTCATCTTCCCCCACAATGTTCTCAAACCCACCTTTTCGCAGATTTAGAAAAACCAATCCCAAAGGGCGCACGTACAGAGGAGCTCGGGCCTTGTTCATGTCGGCCTGCACCATCCACGTTAGAATATATAATCATAGGTACGATCATGGATTCTAGATAAATCAAACCAGAGATAATGTAATCCCAGATAATAATTCCCAAAATAAATGTTACAATCTTACATAAACACATGATTCTCAGAACATATTGAAGGTGGGATGATCTGCATTCTTCTTTGCTTGAAGAAGAATGGGGAAGAACCTGAAAAATTTAATCCTTTACCTATTTGATGTTCGTTGACGCAGTTTCATGTCCACATGGATTAATAAATCGATGAAATTATTCAATTAAAACTCCATTATTTGAGATGAATCAAAGTAGTTTGACATTCGTTGTAGATTATTTATCATTGTTGGATAGGATGTTCATCGGAGGTTTGTGAAAGAATCCTCAAAGTTTAATTCCTCCTTCCACCAACACGTTCCTTTAAAAAAAGGAACACATCATATAATTTCTATTACACTATTTCATTAATGAATTAGTGTACAATTTATTCATTAATAATATAAAATTATGGGGATTCTATAATTGTGCATCATCGTCGCCTCGTCTCCACACCACATCGTCAACCTCTTCCGCTAAATATTGCGAAAATAAAATAACATATTAATGTTATATTATTATTTTTCTAAAAAGTTCAAAAAATTAATGTTTCCATCTGACCCTTTTTCGGATTATGTTAAGTAATTTCTAGGTGAATCTAGGTGTTCCAAGATCAATGGTCCCCTCCGATTTTTGATCTGAACGCCAGTTCAAAAGAGTGAAAAAAATTGAATTCATGTTTACTGAACGTCCAATAAAAAAGGGTATGTGCCGACTATCTTCACCGACTATATGTAAGTAAAAATTAGAGTAAACACGCCATCTTAAACACATTTAATCCCTCGTATTTCTGATACATGTACCCATATAATAGTTCTTCCACTTTTTTATGAAAACCGGTCACACACACTATTTAAAGCTTTACATTTTTTTGACGGGTCATTCCAGTCACTCTGGGTATCATAATCTCTATTCATCTCAGTGCAAGTTATCGAAATAATTCCATATAATATATATATATATATATATATATATATTCAAATTGTAGTACATTACATTCTCTACACCTTAGGTATTTATTTCCTTGAAATTCAAAAAAAAGGCTATTCAAACAAGTGGGGGTACTGACCATGAATCAGAGCTTCCATCTCCACTATGCTCTCCTAGGGATTCATGGGCTTAAACCAAACATGATCCAGAGGAATTTACCATCCAAAAATGACCCTCTCGTATCGATCCACTATCTTCACCGGTAACACCGCATACATCACCCCATCATCAATGTCATGCTCTCCCCAGTCTGAGATGTGTGATGGATCATGCATATACCACCTTAGCTGAGACACATTAAAAACATCATGCACCCGGTGCATCTATGGGGGAAGAGAAAAGAGGTAAATCACCTCTCCAACACTACTGAGGATCTTAAAAGGACTTATCTGTAATCTCTATCGGGGTGAGACATTAAAGAAAAACCAGGCCCCCTTCTCCAACTCCAAGGTTCACAGTCTCCTGTCGGCACAAGACTTATGTATGTTCTATATAGTCTTTATCTCCTCCTAGATTATCTTAACATTCTTAGTGGTAGATCATACCAAATATGGACCAACAAGTACTGGATCCCCTAGATCTATCTAGAATAGAGCTTATCTACATGGCCTCCCATACAACCCCTCAAATGTTTTCATACCAATGGTGGAGTGATAGATATTTCAATATGTAAACTCCTCCAATGGTAGGTGGTCCTCCCAACAAAAACCAAAATATAGGACACATGAATGAAGTATTTCATTCATGGTTAGTATGCTCTTCTCCATCTGATCATCTTTCTGAAGGTTAAAAGATGTGGTCAAGAACATTTTATTTCTTAATGCATCCTACAACCCATTACACAATTAAGATGTAATGTGTGCATCACGGTGTGAGACGATCATCGAAGGTGCCCTGTGAATTTGCAATATCTATTTGATGTAGAGGCATTTAAATACCTCAACCGATCCCTAATATATTATGGGTATAATATGTTCTAACATGGTGAGTCGGTCCATGATCACCTAGATAGAATATTGGCCCCTTGAAGTTAATTGTAATCTCATCATGATTTCCATCGAGATTACATCCCACATCCACTCGAGTACCGCAAGAGGTATGCCCACACTTGCTTGAACCTGATTCCCATAATTCACATGGTGATCAGTTAGGCCTTGTGAAAAATAAATTTCCACCATGTTCTTCATACATGGAAACCATTACTGACTTCGGAGGTCCTATAAAATCTCTTCCACACCAGGATGTATCTCTAAAGGGGATATATGTAATTACCTAAACACCTCCTCCTGTAATGTCACTAGAACCATTGTGTGTCCTCGGATAAGTATGATGTGCTCCTAACATATCAAGAATCCATTATGAACATGTCTTTAATATATCAGGGCATGTCATGCCTCACATTAAAAATGCACTTGATGTTCCTCCCTAACAAAATAAAGGAGAGGGAGAGTGACATTAATAAAGTGAAGGAAAGCTTCTCTATCATCATCCTTGAAGGATATCTGCATCCCATCTAGCTACTTTGTCTCCTCACTCAGCAAGTGAAAACAAAACATATTACTGAGCATTTCATCCACAACATTACCCTTTTCATGAGTATAGACTATCTCTATATCATATTCCTCGAGGAACTCCATCCATCGCTACAATCTCAACTGCTAAAAAGTCTATGATCAACTTTCTGTCCACACGAATGTTTACCACATTTAACTGATTGATGTCCCCATAATCCTTTGGTAGTGGGAAATAATTCTCTACCACCACATGGTTAGAGTTCTTATAATTTACACATCACATCAAAGATTAGTTCTTACTAATAACATCCTCAATAAGCCCCCCAAATTTAATATCAGCTCTTGGATCTCCACATGATACGTCCGATATGCAGTTGTTGATATCGGTTCCGAGATATGGTTCATGTAAACATAGAAGACCCTCTCCATGCGGGGAGTAAACATGGTAAAAATTAATTTAAAATGATGGTCTCTCAATCCGCCAAACTATTGGGAACTGAAAATTCAAAACACCCATTACAACAAGGGTATGGCAGGCCGACTCAATAGTGATTGGTTACACCCTCCTATGTATGAGTTTATCCCATGCTCCTAGGGTTTCCTTTTTCGCTAAACAACAAAAACCTCATTCTAATTCTATAGATATATCACATAACTTCCCTTAAATGTGTATATATGATCATGAACTGTGGATAACCAGTCTATACCTAGACTAATGTCATAAGGACTCAATGATTCCACCAAGAGGTTCCAACATATACTCTAACCTCAGGTGTCTGGTCACACTGTCAGCAGAAGTGCAATTATTGAGTCTTCACTAATAAGTATCTCTCGACATAAGGACCTAGTCAATAGTTTAACCAGAAACACTAGTTCTTGATCATAATTAATGATAATAATGAATGATTATTACATATGTCTATTGATACAGAATCTTTTAGTAGACACTGGATATACCTCGAATCATTCCTGGATCCCTTGGGTCATAATCCTTGATCTAATGAAGCTACTCTGTTTCCTTGTCCTACTACTCTCTGAGAATGGTGGGGACTACATTTGGGTGGTGTTTGTAACATGTGGAAATGTAAACCACCCAGTGCTTCTCTCTTTTCTCATCATCTATGTTTTCTGGCATATAGATTCATAGGTCCCTATCACATCATCTTCTCGAGTTTTCTTTACACATATAGTGTCCAAGACCTATGACGGTTTCCTTCTTTCCCATTCGTGACATTCACTAGCTGTATCTTCTTATCCAATGAAATTTCATCCATAATGGTTCTCTCTATAACCCTAACTTAAGTAGTAATTCAAAGAGAAATAGTAATGGGTTAGATTCCTCTTTACACATATTGCTTGGAGGTCTGATCCGTGAAGAACTATCCTATCATAGTTATCGAGTACCTGGAATGGTAGGTATGCCTCGTTGAACGCACTGATACGAAAATGTCATCCTGTTGAAGTGATATAAGAACTTGAGAACACATACCCCATAGATTTTTATGCAAATAGTCCCCTCCTATGATAATTGTTCTCAAGCTATGTCCACATAATAGTCACATCATCGTATGAATACTGTAATCTAAATAATAAAATTTCCATATTGAGACATGTAAAAGGATAAATGCCAAGAATTCCATATGATATAATGTTACTTTGGATAGATGGAAACTCAGTCACCACCTCAAGACATTCCTTATATGCCTATGAGTCCAAAACGCTTCTGAACCAGAGAAATATATGTCTCCGAAACACATTCGAGGAACAAATCTTAAATATGTCCTCAACTGGCAGAACTAATTTTAACTGCTCACCATTGTGCAGTTATATTGTTTGGACACTTTCTGAAGGTACCATCTTAAGCAATGGTCCCCATGTTGATGTTCTATCACTATGTGGACCATACTAGTGGTCAGGTGGTGTAATCTTTACAGGATGCCTATGTGGAGGAATCATTAATGAGAATCTATTTGAACCACATTAAATAAGATATACTTTGTGAGATGAATCTAAAGATAATAACTGGAAAACATTTTCAAAATCCATGGAAAAATTGATTTTGTTTACCAAGTCAGAAAAAAAAAATCACGGTCCTAGTTTTTGGACACATCAGTCGCTACACCTACACTGGACTCCCTGGACTGAAAGTCGTACTCAAGACACATAACACTATTTCTCTCATTGAAAATATAGAGTCTTAGTTATTATGGTTGGACTGAACTCCCTCTAATAGCACTTTTCCATGACTCATCCTCTGGGGTCAATGTCATGACAACACCAAGCCCTCCTTCCATAGTCTATGGGCTCATGACTAGCACCATAAAGGCATATCCCAAAAAGGGAAGTCATTTCCTTTAAACATGTACATACACACAAAAGGAAAACTCAACAAATCTAGCAATGAAGGAAATTAGAGTAAAAAAACCACCCCAATGTACCACCAATAAGAGTAAAGTGTGTATACTAAATGTAAAAGGGATAGAATACATTCATAACTGAAAAATGTACAAAAAAATAGGTACATTCTCTGAAGGTTGTCTTCCAAGGATCCTACCTAAAGGGTAGGTACAGCTCTCCATCGGATGTCGATGCAGCACAACACATCTATAGATCCACCATCAAGACCCATCTTGTTAGGGCTCCCCAATTTACCTGTCAAAGTTATTCGTCATCTTAACAAGACTCACCAAGTGCTGGATAAGACCATTTATGGATTAGTATAACAATACTCAGTACGGACCCCGAGACCCCTGAATTTTCCTCAATAATTATTGTTAAAAACACAACAATGTAAATACCACCAAGGTAATACCACCCATAATGATATCAAAAACATTGTAAAATGTAAAATACACATCACACACAAGGTATACAATAGGTATAGATGTATAGATGATTATTCGTAATTCATGATCATAATATTCTATCAAGAGGGTCTATTGTTGATAGACACATTTTATCTAGGTGATGAACCACACATGATCTCTAGGTTCTGACCAACATAGGACTGATATGTGTAGACCAACATAACATCCCTACATATTGACACACACACAATCATTAGGTGGTGACCCACACATGATTTCTATATGTTCTTCAAATCCAATACATCCATTGGATTCCCACACAAAGCACACATGATCACAGGAGGGTTCGCTCCTCAAGTCATTGTTGATACCTAAAACCTCATGATGTTTGAAATAGAGTAACCCCAATGTTTATTCTCATCATAAGGTCCCCAAAACAATATATGGCACATTGAATGGATGTCCGATAAGTAATATATTTCAATTTTTTTTAGAATGGGCTTAATTGGATTCGATTCCAATAAAATCCTATCCATACACCCAAAATCCACCCAAACTCATGTAGAATCTCTGAGAATGAGATAATTCTTTCAAGGTTCTCATTTCAACTAATGACTCATCAATCAGATACTCGGTTTGAGAGATAATGGCATTTTAGTAAACATGTGATGATTGCATCTAGGCCTTGTCCTATCCGGTTGGATTGAACTGACCATGCCGGCCTGGATGTCCCACATACCCTGGTTTAACTCGACCAACCTGACATTACCCAGTTCGGGTATGGGTTGGTCCAGTTAGGCCTAGCTAGTGGGCCAGGCCCAATGGGCCTCACTGGAACCAGGATGGTTTGGCAGAGGGTCCATTCTGTTGGGTCATCCGACAACCCAGTCTAGTCTGGCCCGGCCTGAAGGGATCGGGTCTCACATACTGGTGTGGGTATATCCTCTTGGGTGATGGTCTGGACCACTTTCATTGGCCCAAATCACGGGCACTACACGCCAGTCTGATGTCTGACCCATGTAGTGTAGGCCGGTGGTGTGTCGTCTGGCCAGGATGCGGTCAACTGCCACATGTAGCCTCCATTTGCCCTACAGGAATGTAGGGACCTCTTTTCAGGGTTGACATATCATGTATCTCCAAGAAACGTAGATATCAAAGACATGGGTCGTCCCGATATACAGCACCTAGACGACGCCACCTCTCCCTGCTTTTACTGTGGTGCACCGGTCCCCCCATCTGTTGGCATATTGGGAGGCCTATATTCCTGTCATCTGGCATGCATCAATCACCGGTGCCGAAAGATTCTTTGGTGGTCCGCCATACATGACCTATTGGAACATTTATTGCATTACAAATGCATACGGGATCTAGGGGGTATCCATTTCACCATGAAGGCATCAACCCCAGCATGATGTCACTTCTGATGAACCGTTCAAAATTAGCACACATATGGAGGGTCTCATTCCATGTTTGAGGGATCCCACACCCTTCGTCATAGATGTTATAATCATACAAAGGCTCGAGGATTTTGTCTTAATCAAACTATAGATAAACAAATCCCAGATAATAAATCCCAAATAAAAAGTCAACCTACCACATAAACACATGATTTAGGATCAACCAATTCATGGGTTGATCGTTATTTGTATTTTACAAAATAATTATGGTCAATATAATGCAAAAAATTAAACACAAACCCCTTTTACATTCATTGTTGCAGCCTCACGTTCATGAGGTTTCAAGACATCAACGTTGTTCACTGCCTCTGACTCTATTCTTCATGGGTAGGAAAATAAGTTTTACATTTTTTGGTGTTTTTCATTCTTTGATGGACGGTATGATTGTCAGAGGTTATCCAAATAATCCTCTTAGTTTAAATCCACCTTCCACTAATGCGTTCATTTATAAAAAGAAACATCTCACAACATTTCAGTTATGTTGTGAGCTTGCATCGTTGCACTATTTCATTTCTAAAGCAGTGTAGCAGATATAATTAAACAATGAGACATTGAGGGACTTTCATAATTGTGCCTCCTCATTCCCTCATCACAACACCAATTCATTTCCATCATCCTCTAAACTGTGGTGAAGAATAATAAAATAAATATTTAATGTTATTTTATAATTTTTTTGAAATGTCACAAAATTGAACATTTCTATCCAAAACATAACGATCAATGTTATTTCCTTTCTAGGTGAATACAGCATTCTGAGTCCAATGGTTCCCTCGTATTTTTCATCATAAAATTAGGTAACATGTATTAAAAAAATACCACATTCATGTTTACTAGACATAACATAAAAAATATTAAAAGTTATCATTCACCCTCGATCTATGCTGGTTGAGGTTATGCTCCCCCTAGGGGTAACACAGCCTCATGAGATCAACCATACTCTCGGATTTTAAATCCAAGATTCCATTTAGGAGTTATATGGATTTTACAATAAAATAATTGTTACCTAATTATTTAATTTATAGAAAAAAAACATACATCCACTGTTGGCCAGTGTATGACAATATTAGGAATGGTCTAAGGAAAGATTAACCTCACAAGTTCAATAGTGGTATTGTATTTTTAATCAAAGCCATCATTCATGAGTTGTATTCATTTTAAAACGAAAATAATTTTATGTAATTATTTTATTTACAGTTATTCCATTTCCATGTTTTTTCTCAGTTGAATATTGTCCCTACTGAACGTATGTTTTTCCTATGGTAAACCCTCCTTCTAGAATGCAATAATACTTTTAGTTTTCTGATCTGGCCACCCATATAATACTTATTCAACATTTTTATGAAAAATACTCAGAAACACTATTTAATGATTAACATTTGTCAACGGATCATTCCGGGCACTCCAGGCCTCAGAAATGCACATCTTCTAAGTCTATTGTCTTGAAATAATTTCATATAAAAAATATATGGAAATTCCAGGACATTAAAATTGGGACCATGGGGTAATTGATGGATCTATTGTAAGACACCATGGAAGGAAAAATGGTCAATGCTTCATTGAGGAGGAATTTGGAATTAATGGAATGAATGAATGGGTTGGTATTTATAGAAAAACTGAGGGAATTTTTTATTAATCTCCATGGGACACTTTATCGGTTGTATATGAAAAACCATGGGCTCTTCCACGGTAATTTTTTACATTATTGGCCAATTGGGACTCCTCGTAACTTATTTTTCTTCCCTAATTGTTGAACTAAATTGTTACATAATTATTACATCATCAATGATGTCATTAACACACCGAAACCCAAAACTATATATTTTCTACTCACCATAAAACAAAAAATTTATACAAATATCATAAATTCACTATATACTTCCATTGATTTTCGGAATAAAAAAGAAAACTTCATTTAATGAAAATATGTTTATAAATAAGAGATATTTAGTTTTTATGTAAAATCACTATTTAACCGAAAAAAATATTAATACCTAACTAATAATTTCTGAAATAGTTATTTAATTATGATGTTATATCACATTACCATTCCAGCTTCAATAATTATATTTATACATAATTAATATATATACTATTCTATTGGTCACATTACTCTTTATAAGGGTAATATTATAACTCCAAATTTTCTATTCACCAAAATAACATTTTTAATATTATTATACTTTATATTTCGTACTGATCACAACTGTATTTTTCATGTTTTTCAAAATAATTTCATAGTATTAATTATTCAAAGTATAAAATATATTTTGAAATACTCATTTTCATTAATATTCCTCAAAACTATGAATCTTACAGAAAATCATCCTAAATTTATTTTGAAATTTAAAATTCAAAAAATTTACCATAATAAGTAATAAATATTTTATTTATTCAAAAGGATTACACAATAAATCTAAGGCCTTATTACATAGGACCTTATAGAACCAGAATTGGACCTAAAATTAAGGTGTAAAATGGAGATATAATATTGGGGTTTCTCGATAAACATTTCCCGAGTGGTGATTTATATCATCCTGAACTTCTTCTGATGATAATTATGTTCAAGATTAACATGTTGAAGCTTAACTTGGGATTGACCCAGAGAAAAAACCGGTGTCACTACCTCCTTCCCAAGAACTAAAATTTGGGCTTCGTATATCCCAAGTCTACTTGATGAAGCCAAAAAAATATTCTTTCTCTATTAATTAACCATGATTATTTTTATTTATAAAAAATAATCATAATGTTAAGAGTATAGTTTCTAGTGGTCATGTTAGATAATGGTCATATAACAGTCAATTATGATGTGTATTATTTTAATTATACTCACTTCATATATAAAAGGATATAGTTTTGTTTAGTATAAAACAAAATAACAAAAAAAAATTGGAAAAATATATTATTCAAAAGATTAGGTGGTTACAGACATGATGAGATACATTTACGGGAGTGAATATGCTCTAAGGAAAAAAGGAAATGATTAAAAGATAGTGGCAATCACCATTGATGAAGATAACCTAAATGATATGTTGTTTTCCATGTTAGTGTTTTAACATTGGGTATTACATATATATTTTCATTCCCCCATTAAACTATGCATCTGAATTTTATAAGAAATCGATGATGATATTCATGGGACCTCTATAGAGGGTGAATTGAAAACCACAATGAGAACCATGGAACCTGACATAGATTCTTCGTCTAAGGACTTATTGTGAGGAAGATTTATATAGTGGATCATAAGAGAGGATTCAGACTCCCCAAGTATCCTGGTTATATATGGAGGTTGTTTCTAATATCCCATAACTAGTTCCCCTGTTAGGAGGGGTAACACGAGGTAACTGAAGACCATGACTCTTGCAAAATCTCAAGGTGATATCCTAAATCCCATCTACCACATTTCATCTAGAGAATTTATTAATAGTCAAATTTCAAATAATGACCTTTTCCCTTGTTATTTTTCACCCATTCATGGGGTATTGATCAATCCCAGAGCAATTGTTGAGATGGAATCCTATGATTAAGGGTCTCAACTAGAGGATTCATTTTTATATCCTTCAATATGAATATATCAAAATCAATCACCTCAAATTATCCTCTTTCATTCACATGTTATCTTCACCTAGTTTTTTTATATATATTTAAACAACCCTTATTCCATTTTCTAATATAGAGCACAATGTAATGTTTCCTCCACAATCGGGTGTGGATGACTGAATTAGGTCACTTTCTTTAACATAAGAGAAAATCATCAAGGATCTATCAATTCAGGTTGTTAAAAACATAGATCTTGAAGATAAACCTATTATAGATGAAGACATGGATATTGATATGTGGTGATTAAGACTGGTGGAATTCTTCCATAAATGAATATTTGTATGATGATGTCCCTTCTCTAAAAATGGATCCTTGACCATATAATATGATACCTAAGCTAAACCACACTATCTTAGATCTCATGTATTTCCCTAAATAGGTTAATGTTCCACCAAATGTTATATAAAACTCTATGTTTAACATGTTTGAATAAAATCATGTTGTATGGAATAGTGCATGTCAAAGTGTGTGTTCATTCATTACCCAATCCTCAAATCCAAGCATAGTGAGATGAATGGTCACCCATCACCAATTGTTACTGATCTAGGGAACCCAAGGATGATTTATCATGATATCAATTTGTGGGTCATCAAATAACTCTCCGAGTAGTTTCATATGAAAAAAATACATTGATTCTTCATGTTATAAGAATAATTCCAAATGTTTCAAGGAAATCATGGTAGCCAAAAAGGAAATTTGGAATCTTCATGATAAATTATAAATGAATATAGTCATATACAATTACCAAAAAGAGATCATAATCTTGTCATGGGCCATGTTTTTTATAGTGGAGTACAAGGTAGTATGTTATGAATATCATTGGGATGGGTTTCATATTGTTTAGGTTTGGGTTTTTATATAGTATAATAAGGACATATATATATGGATAAATATTAAGTGAAATTGCATAATATGTTCCAATTGGAACTAGGTATTCATGTATAAGGACTAATAAGATGTACAGATCTATTAATAATTCCATGAATAAGGGATAAAATACTTTTTATCGAAACAATTAAACCCTCTAACCAATGGAAGATTTTCTAATAGAAACATCAATGATATTTACTTCAATTTTATTTATCAATATTTCATTTCTTCCACATCTAAATAACTATTATTATGAAATAAATAGTTAACCATTATTCTTTTGTGATTCATGATAGGTGTGACAAATAAGAGATAAATGTTGGAATAATTACTTATATGAGAGTTTCTAGATTTTTGGGGCATGCATTATACTGCAAGCTTGGGGGGAATCCTTATCATGAAATCCAAGGTTGTAGAGTGAGAATCTTCACATAAAACATGTTTTCCAAATGTTCATAGGTGAATGGGTGGGTTCATTCTATGAGAATCATATTCAACCAAATAAGGGTAATGATGAATGATGTAAATAGAAATTCCATGGATATGGAATATAGAAAGGATTATAGGTCTATAAATGATTTTTTCTGAATGTGATCAACACCTTGATTTCGTCACAATTTTATAATGAGCAGGGTTTTATAAATGAGGATCTGTTGTTTACCATGTTCTAAATAAGGGACCCTTAATATGTCATCGAAAGTCATTCAGAAAATGTTCTGATGACAATAGGTAGTTCAGTGTGAAAGAAAAACCATGTTTAGGTCCACATTTAGAATTGGATGATTGTGGTGATCTATAACAAGGAATATGAAAATCATGGTGATGAATTTTGGTGTTGTTTTGAAGGATATGAACATTATTTGGAAAAAATCATTTTTATATGAAAATTGGGTGTGTGTGTGTGTGTGTGTCAGTTAAATAATTAACTATACTTGGATTATATAGGTAATATCATATTTGTTAAAAATAAATGATTATAAAACTATTGAAATGTTTTATATGACCATAAAAAATTGTGGACTATGTTTCCTCAGGAAAGGAAAGAAATACATCTCATTTATATGTCATACAATGTTGAATATATATGTATACTTTAACTTCTTATGTTAAATAAATTGAGAACAAATATTAACATTATATGGAGATAAAATGATTCCTATATCATATGGTTACATATATTTAACCATGATGTCACATATTTTTATAGTGTGTAGTTGTGATGTATATAGTGTAGTTTATTCTGTTGTAATGTATTCATGTGAACTAATAACACAAAATAATGGATTTATAATTTACCCTAAATATTTTCCTCAACTAGTGGGTATAGTGTGAAAACTCATTCCTTTTCCGTGACTCAATAGGGGCCCCTAAATTTTGGTATATCATTATTTATTCCCTCATATCATCCCATGATGCATGGGTGAATTGGAGAGAGGATATATGATATTTTCATAGGTTTCCAAAAATTGAAAATTAAAACTTGATTGATTTATGTTCCTTTTACCTTTGGAGTTTAATGGTCCTCCCATTTAGATGTGATCAATACATATTTATATGCACATTCATGGGAGGCCATATAAATTTTTTAATAGGGATACTAGTTTATGGGCATAGAGATTGGACTGAGACGTTGTATGGTATGGGACTCACTATAGAACTAATGTGAGGAACCAGAAAAGTTTAATTTGGTACCCAATAAATATTCATATACATATATATAGTAAAAAACATATACCCCATAAGAATAAATATAAAACCATAAATGGCCCACCATATGGAAATTGGTGAAAATATTTGAATTGGATGGAAAAATATTTGGATCTAGGACCAGGTTATTAGATCATGGAACCATAATGTATCCCAAAACACTTGGAATCATACCACACACATTTTTAGAAATATATAAATAGAGGACCAATTTTTATGTGGGATGAATTATCATTGGATTACCCATAGAAAGTAATGGTAATATGTTTTTATATATTTTATATGTGAGGGAAAATAGAAGAAGATATGGGAAATAGGGTTCAATTTTATCAAAATTCTTTTTTATAATACATAGAAAACTTATGATATTGATTTAATGTCATAGATCTTGGAAATCGGGAGATTTTTGGGAAAAAATCTTTGAAGGAAACATTGAAGCATTTTTGAGGTGAATGTGTTTGTTGAAAAAGTGGACATATATTTTGTGATTGTTGACAAAGAAAACCATGACATACAAATTTTTTGAAAAAGGGGATTTTTTGTGGAAAGTTCAGTTCAAGGGATATGGTTAAAATTCTATGTTTGATTTAATAATGTCAACAAACAAGTGGTTGATCTGGAGGCGGTAGAAAACGAGAAGATACAAGGTGGCACCGTTTTCCACTGTTTTCCAAAATATTTGTCCTAAAAATCAAAAAATAGATAAAGGTGTTTTTGGAAAAGGGACATCCGTAATGTTGTATTGAAGGATAAGAAACATTTCCACCATATGTTCTTCATGATCAGAACATCAAACTATGGAAAAGGGAAAAGGGGCGCCCAAGTTTAGGGTTGGTCGCACAAGTGGATTGTGCACCGAGACTTGCGCACCGAAACTTGCGTGTTGAGAGTAGAATTGTGCATCGTCGCATAGAGTGTCCAAATGCATATAAATATATGTCGACCACTCCGTATTCGATATGAGTTTGAGACTTAGATAAAATCATATCTACCGTCGCACAGGTGTGGTGGTTGCGCAATTGTTGGTGTGGTCGTGCAAGTTGACGTTGTGCGCCAGTTGATTGTTTCCTATCCAGAGTGGTTTGGGAGAGAAAGGAAGGGAGTCGTCCATGCTTTGATTTGAAGAAGGGGGTGTCACGCAAGTGGTGTTGTGACACTAGCGTGACGGGTTTTTAAGAAGCATGGCAGTTGGTGGTTGTATGCCAATATTGGTTTGGGCATAAAAGGGTGTGAGCCGCACAAGTTTTTAGTTTCAAAATCTAGTGCCACGCATCTGGTTGAGGTGAAAATGTGTTCCAGTTATAACTTGCATGCCGAGACTTGCATGTGGGCTGGGAGAAGGGCGCCATGTATGGTTGATGCAAGGTAGTGATTCAGGGCTGCATGAAAGCTGGAAGATTGCCCAATACCTTCAGTGTAAAGTGAGATTCATCTATGGGTGATAGATGGACTTCAACATAGAATCTACATATAAAAGAGAATGTATTCATTAGTGATAATGAAAAGGCCTACAGGTTTATAAACTATGAGTGGATTCTCTCCAGAGCAGTGGGAAACGGAAGAAGAAGAAGGTGAACCTCTCCACCGGTAGTGAGCCAGAAAGTGACTAATGGAGTGACCCTCTGTCACAACCCGTCCTCGGGGCCCGTGCCGTGACTACCCCAAGCCCGCCTTCCATAGGCCAGGGGCAAGCGACTAGCACCAAGGCGTAAATCCCAACAAAAGGGAAGGCATTTCCTTTGAAAAGTAAACAATCACCACAGAGTAAGAAAGCGGAAAAGTAAACACAAAGTAAAAACTATACAAGCTGTGCTGAAAGTAAAAGGGGACAGAAATACAAGCCCAATTGTAAAATACAACTGAAAGAAAAAATAGCAACTGAAAGGAAAAGCCGCAGCGTCGAGCCGTCCTCTGGAAGTCCCACATGAAGGGTGGGTATAGATAGACTCCACTGCTCCTCGGGTCCACCTGACCGCTCCGAGTACGTCCCACCCAGTGGTCCACCTCCAGGTACCATCCTTCCCACAAGCCTCCACCACGATCAGCGCTGTCCGTCGTTTTCAACCAACACAACGTAGTGCGGGCATAGCCCATGCAGGGGTGAGTATAAGCTACTCAGTAGGGACCCCGAGACCCCCGAAGGTCTCCCGAAATCCACAAAGGATAAGCCACAAAGGAAAGATACAATCACGAAGTAACATATGGCACGACTTAGGTATATGCCCATACATATACCTAAGTCATCAATTCCTGTTCGGCTCCAACATCCGAGCCCACGCACAACCCAATCCACACAGGAAAGCAGACGTATACCCACACATGATAGCTCAACACAACCCACAAGGGAGAGAAAACAGTAAATCCACACAGGATAGCTCAACACAATCCACAAAGGAGAGTATACAGTAAATCCACACAGGATAGCTCAACACAATCCACAAAGGAGAGTAAATAGTAAATCCACCCAGGATAGCTCAACACAATCCACAAAGGAGAGTAAACAGTAAATCCACACAGGATAGCTCAACACAATCCACAAAGGAGAGTAAACAGTAAATCCACACAGGATAGCTTAACACAATCCACATGGAGAGTAAACACTAAATCCACACAGGATAGCTCAACAGAATCCAGAAAGGAGAGTAACACAAGATTTATCTCACGCTGGTATACTTATTCGAATGATGATAAAGATGATCAGATATAGATATTCAATCCCTGAAGCTGGGACCCACATAGGATACAAGACCAGTTGTCTTCATTGATTCATCTATACTGGGACCCACATAGGATACAAGACCATTATTGAATCATCTAAGCTGGGACCCACATAGGATACGAGACCAGCATGGCTAGGACCCACATAGGATACAAGACCAGCACTCTTCATTGATTCATCTATACTAGGACCCACATAGGATACAAGACTAGTATTGAATCATCTAAGCTGGTACCCACATAGCATACGAGACCAGCACGGCTGGGACCCACATAGGATACAAGACCATCACTCTTCATTGATTCATCTATACTGGGACCCACATAGGATACAAGACCAGTATTGAATCATCTAAGCTGGGACCTACATAGGATACGAGACCAGCATGGCTTGGACCCACATAGGATACAAGACCAGCACTCTTCATTGATTCATCTATACTGGGACCCACATAGGATACAAGACTAGTATTGAATCATCTAAGCTGGGACCCACATAGGATATGAGACCAGCACGGCTGGGACCCGCATAGGATACAAGACCAGCACAGCTCGGACCCACATAGGATACAAGACCAGCTATATTCATTGATTCATCTATACTGGGACCCACATAGGATACAAGACCAGTATTGAATCATCTAATCTGGGACCCACATAGGATACGAGACCAGCATGGCTGGGACCCACATAGGATACAAGACCATCACTCTTCATCGTCGCAGTCCACTGAGGATTTCGGCACAGTCGTCGTCGTCGAAGTAGCAGTCGTAGCCAGCTCTAGGGTTCCCGCACACAGCAAGATCGTTCGGGAGGGTCCGCTCCACGAGCCGAGAGGCCGATACATCAACTATCAAAAGTCCGAATTTGATGTATCTAAAAGTTCTGTATCGTCAACAGGAACTCAACGTCGCAGAAGACGCGTCCATCCGACGCCCGGTCTGAGAGTTATTGGCTTTTTCGTCCCACGGGCCTGGTTGTTTTTTAAGGAAAAACCAACCCGACCGTACTCCACCTGCATCCAAACCTCGGGCAGAGTGATCCAAAAGATCCGTCTCACTTAGAGGAATTCAACAAAGCTGACGGCACGTCAACCGGACGTCGGTAGCTCAAGATATGAGCGTTTCTACTCTGAGGGCCCGGTTGGTTTCGTGTACGAACCAACCCGGCCGAACTCAAAGTATTTGGATCCTTGAGTGTGATATACTGAAACGACCGTCTCGATCCAAGGATCGCGTTGCCGCTGATGGCGAGTCGTTTGGAAGCCCGTAGCTCATGTTACGAGCATTTGAACAAAAACTGTCCGAATACGGAGTGTCCGGGCCCAGGCCGACCCGGCCTGACCCCCCTGGGTCGGCCGAACCGGGTCAACCTGGTCTGACCCATTTAGACCCGATCCGGCCCGGCCAGGGCGCGGCCCGGCTGGTCGGACAGGCCTGGCTCGGCCTGCCCGGCTTGGCTCGGCCGAGCGGAACGGGGGGGGAGCCGCCACCCCCACGTGACACCCCCGCGGCACCCGCGGGGTGTCTCTCTGGACAGCCGAGCGACGCGGGGGGGAGCCGCCGCCCCCGCATGACAACCTCACGGAACCCGCGGGGTGTCACTCGGACAACCGTACGCGGATTCAGCCGCGTCCCTCGCGCGCTGGACCCGCACGGTCGTGGGTCCGCGAGTGCCTCCGCCGCGGCTTCTGCCGCGACGACCTTGTCCGGCGGCGCGCCGTTTGGAATCCCGTAGCTCATGTTACGAGCATTTGAACAAAACCTGTCCAAATACGGAGTGTCCGGGCCCAGGCCGACCCGGCCTGACCCCCCTGGGTCGGCCGAACCGGGTCAACCCGGTCCGACCCATTTGGACCTGATCCGGCCCGGCCAGGGCGCGACCCGACTGGTCGGACAGGCCTGGCTCGGCTAGCCCGGACAGGGCGCGGCCAGGCTGGTCGGACAGGCCTGGCTCGGCCAGCCCGGCTCGGCTCGGCCGAATGGAACGGGGGGGGGGAGCTGCCACCCCCGCGTGACACCCCCGCGGCACCCGCGGGGTGTCTCTCTGGACAGCCGAGCGACGCGGGGGGGGGGGGGGGGGGAGCCGCCGCCCCCGCATGACAACCTCGCGGAACCCGTGGGGTGTCACTCGGACAACCGTACGCGGCTTCAGTCGCATCCCTCGCGCGCCGGACCCGCACGGCCGCGGGTCCGCGAGTGCCTCCGCCGCGGCTTCTGCCGCGGCGACCTTGTCCGGTGGCGCGCCGCCGCGCCTAGCTGCCGGAGCCGCCGCGCCAGCGACCCGCGCCGCCGGTGGCTTCCGCGGGCCACCGGAGTCACTCCGGTGGTCCGATTCTGTTCCCGTCTACGCCGCTGCTCATCCCGGGACTCGCTCTTCATTGCGGAACCATCACACTTCTGTTGCGGCACGTTCCGTCATCGCCCGTCAAATCCGCACAACAACGAAGAACGGCGGAGCGTCGTCGGGCCGTGTTCGTTGGCCCGCACCATCCGCGTTAGTGATAAACAATGGGAGAAACAATATTCAACATATGAATACATATCTGAAAACATTTTTAATGAAATAAAATTGTTTTATGATTCGGGATCTTCATTATGAATGGAAATAACACGGGAATTAAGGGCATTTCCAAAAATAAAATCCCTACCTCGTAGTCGTCGCACGTGAGCGTTCTTCGCAGAATTGTTCATCGCGGAAAAAGAGGATCATCGCGTCGTCGCGGAAGGGCGTCGCGTCGTCGCGGAAACCGGCGTTGAGTCGGCGAACTCAACGGACCAAGAAACAACATATTTAATTTAATTATAATTAAATCCATGTTTTGGTAAAAACCACAAGGATATTAAAAAGAAAATCTGAGACTCTTAGCTCAAGTAGCTGATCGAAGATCCATTGCAGAGGAAGAGACGTCGCAGAAGAATGTTGCAGGAAGGGAACATCGACGTTGCGGAACACAGCGTCGCATCGTCGAATTCCGGGTTCGGCGTTCTTCGTCGGTGGTCGGCGTTCTTCGCGTTCTTCGCGAAGAAGGATAAAGGCATGAGGACTCTGTCAAACCTCTCAACCAGTAATCCTCCAAAAAGATTGGTTGGTCTTATTTTATTATTACGCCAACAAACGAAAAAAAAGGTCAGTAACGACCCATTAATTCATTGAATTAATTCAACGAAAGAAACAGCTCATTTAATTTACGAAATAAACCGCCCAATTAAAGGGTCTGTTAAGAATTTAAGAAAATGCGTCAGTTGACATTCATAATGACGGGTTTTCGCGGGTGCGTTACTTAGCGGAAAGAAACGGTGGGGCTCGTGCGAGCCCCACATCACAAATATCCTACCAAGAGGGTAGGATATTTCTGGATAGTACCCTATCCGGTTCAAATCAGTTTAAGCCTCTTTTAAGTGGCTTCATGTGGCTTCCAAGTGGCCTAAGTGAAATAAAATAAAGTTGTCGTAAAATTATTTTATTTCATAACTTTATGCCCGAAAATTAAAAACCACACCCAAGAAAACGCAACTCCGGAAGAGGCGTTTCTAAGCGAATACTGGCGCTGCGATTTCATGGGTGCCCTCAGAATTCGATTCCGGGCACCGGTTCAAAAGTTAGAAAAACCCGCTCGTCTGTTCACTGAACGTACCCAAGCCAAACTTCGGAAAATGATTCCGGGCCCACTGGGCCTCAGAATCAGGTGCCATCAGAAACTGCGCTCTTGTAAAATTCCAAAGAAAATTAAGAAAAAAATTTCCTTGAAATTTAAGGGTCTTTACATTACTCCCACCACAGAGCTTTACGTCCCCGTAAAGCTTCAACACAAACTAGGGAAACAAAGGCGGTATTGAGCACGCATCTGAGCCTCCTGCTCCCATGTGCTCCTTGGAGGTTCCCGTGCTGCTATCTGATGCGCACAAGAGGAATCGATCGTCCATGTAGGACCCGCTCCATTCGATCCTCTATCTCTACCGGGACCTCCGTAAAAGTCGCCCAATCATCCACGCCTAGGTCCCCATGGTCAACGATGAAGCGTGGAGACGACTTGCCGCCTCGGCCAAATCTCTGCAAACCACGTCGAGGTGAGACACACAAGAAGACGTGGTCGCCATCATCAAACTCTAGTGGCCTCCACCTCCTGTCAGCATAAGACTTCTGCCGGCTCTGAGCTGTACTCATCGCTCCTGGATGACGTGGACCTTCCCTGTCGTGGCCTGGACCATCCCCGGTCCCACAAGAGCTACTAATATTTCTTATTTTCCGATAAAAGAAATCTGGTCCCATCCCCTGGATGAACCACATTATTTGCCTAATACAGTCAATCCTGATATGGATGATACTAATCCATACCAAGGATGATGTCGTAAGGCCTTGACGCTACTACCAAGATATCCAACCGTTACACTCGCCTCTAAGGGTTGAGTCACACTGTTGGCATCAGTATGTGGTAACAGGGTCTCCTCCAGTAGATGTCTCACAAGTGAGGGTCAAGTCAACAGTCAAAACTGGAACCTCTTAGAAACAACACAAAAGAGGGCAGGAATGAAAACATCACAAAGGTATGCGTCTTTTATTATTGCAGCTCATAATACAATGATGCTACACAAAAGTAACAAGGAACTATAAGTACAAAGGTTGTATCCACTAGTCCTGCTCCTGTCCATCTGCTCCCAAAGTTCCATGAATGAAGGCCTCGGCTTCCTGAAGCTGAACTCTCGTATGTCCACCTACTCCCTGCGGTCGGGGTGGACCTCCAGGTGGTGGTGGTCGCAACACCTCGAAGTGTCTCCCACCATCGGCTACTCGGCCAGCTCCTGTGCCTCGTCCGCCTGCACCCTGCAGACCACCGTGGCCGAACCTCTGTCTGGGAGGTCCCTCTACCGCCTGCTGCTGATCTGTAAGACGAGTCGGGCAGTCTCGAGCCATATGACCTTGCCCACTGCATGCGTAGCAATGTTTGTCCCTCTCATAGCTGGCTCTCCTTCGGGTGCCCCGCACAACCGAATCTTCATCCTGAGACTGCCCATCTGATGGTCTGACCCGTTTGAACCTCTGCGTCACCTGTCTACTGCCAGCTGCAGAAGACCCTGCTACTGGCCGTCCTGCGGAGGGTCCTGTCACTGGAGCCTGCTCGGCGAGAAAAATCTCCACTAGAAGGGCCCTCTCCAACACCTGTGCCTGTGTCGGAAAGTTGATGGAGATCATCGAAGCCCTGATCTCGTGCCTCAGTCCCTGCTCGAAGGTCCGGGCTCGGAAGAACGGGTCCCATACCATATCTGTGGAGTAGAGCGAGAGATCAGTAAATCTCGCCAAGTACTGGGCCACTGTCAAGCTGCCCTGCCGCAGCTGAAGAAGCTCCTATATGCGTACCACACGGAGGGTGGCCGGGACGAACTCGGAGTGGAAGATGCCCTCAAAGTTCATCCAGAGGAGTGATGCCTCATCGTGCAACTGGAGCATCAAGCTCCACACTCTGCCTGCTACCGCGTGCAGGAGGCTCACTGCGAGGATCGCCATGAGGTCCACTGGTGTCCTCACTAACCGAAAAACTCTCACTACTGCCTCCAGCCAGTCCTCGGCTGCCTGGGGGTCCGTCTCCCCATGGAATCTGGGCGGTCGCTGGCGCTGGAACTCATGCAGTGCACTGAGGCGACGTGCATCGTCAGCGGCTGGTGCTGGAAGCATCGGTGGCTCGGTGGGTAAAGGTGCCGCCGGTGCCTCTGCTGACAAGGAGCCCTGCACCGAGGCCTCGTCGCTCGGTGGGCTGTCATCATGATCCACTCTCGGAACCCTAGCCGGCTGCCGTCGTGGGGCCATCCTGAAAAGGAAACGAGTGCGCCACGGTCAGAACAGTATACCTGGTGAGCTGACACAAGTAATCACAAAGAAAACTTGAAATACACATGCAATCAATCTTTTCGTGCATTAAGTCGGAAATCAGAAGTCAGGATCCTGGTGTACGGATACGTCGGCCACCGCACCAACACTGGGCTCACGGGACTGATAACCACACCCAATACGCTAAACACTATTTCTTCACATAGAAGAAATATCAGAGTCTACGGTAGAACCAACCACCTCTGATACCAATTTTTCACGACCCGTCCCCGGGGCCCATGCCGTGACTACCCCAATCCCACCTTCCATAGGCCAGGGGATGGCGACTAGCACCAAGGCGTAAATCCCAACAAAAGGGAAGGCATTGCCTTTGAAAAGTAAACAATAACCACAGAGTAAGCAAGCGGAAAAGAAAACACTAAGTAAAAACTGTAAAAGTTGTGCTGAAAGTAAAAGGGGCCGGAAATATAAGCCCAACTGTAAAGTACAACTGAAAGGAAAAACAGCAACTGAAAGGAAAAGCTGCAGCATCGAGCCGTCCTCTGGAAGTCCCACCTGAAGGGTGGGTACAGATCGCCTCCACTGCTCCTCGGGTGCACCTGACTGCTCCGAGTACGTCCCGCCCAGTGGTCCACCTCCAGGTACCATCCTGCTCCGCAAGCCTCCACCACGATCAGCACTGTCCGTCGTTTGAAACCAACACAACGTAGTGCGGGCATAGCCCGTGTAGGGGTGAGTATAAGCTACTCAGTAGGGACCCCGATACCCCCGAAGGTCTCCCGAAATCCACAAAGGATAAGCCACAAAGGAAAGATACAATCACGAAGTAACATCTGGCACGGCTTAGGTATATACCCATACATATACCTAAGTCATCAATTCTCGTTCGGCTCCAACGTCCGAGCCCAAGCACAACCTAGTCCACACAGGAAAGAAAACGTATAAGCACACAGGATAGCTCAACACAACCCACAAAGGAGAGTAAACAATAAATCCACACAGGATAGCTCAACACAATCCACAAAGGATAGTAAACAGTAAATCCACACAGGGTAGCTCAACACAATCCACAAAGGAGAGTAAACAGTAAATCCACACAGGATATATCAAAACAATCCACAAAGGAGAGTAAACAGTAAATCCACACAGGATAGCTCAACACAATCCACAAAGAAGAGTAAACAGTAAATCCACACAGGATAGCTCAACACAATCCACAAGGAGAGTAAACAGTAAATCCACACAGGATAGCTCAACACAATCCACAATGGAGAGTAACACAAGATTTAGCTCACGCAGGTATACTTCTTCGAATGACGACAAAGATGATCAGATATAGATACTGAATCATCTAAGATGGGACCCACATAGGATACAAGACCAGTTGTCTTCATTGATTCATCTATACTGGGACCCACATAGGATACAAGACCAGTATTGAATCATCTAAGCTGGGACCCACATAGGATACGAGACCACCACGGCTAGGACCCACATAGGATACAAGACCAACACTCTTCATTGATTCATCTATACTGGGACCCACATAGGATACAAGACCATTATTGAATCATCTATGCTAGGACCCACATATGATACGAGACCAGCACGGCTGGGACCTACACAGGATACAAGACCAGCACTCTTCATTGATTCATCTACACCGGGACACACATAGTATACAAGACTAGTATTGAATCATCTAAGCTGGGACCCACATAGGATATGTGACCAGCACGGCTGGGACCCACATAGGATACAAGACCAACACTCTTCATTGATTCATCTATACTGGGACCCACATAGGATACAAGACCAGTATTGAATCATCTAAGCTGGGACCCACATAGGATACGAGACCAGCACGGTTGGGACCCACATAGGATTCCAGACCAGCACAGCTTGGACCCACATAGGATACAAGACCAGTTGTCATCATTGATTCATCTATACTAGGACCCACATAGGATACAAGACCAGTATAGAATCATCTAAGCTGGGACCCACATAGGATACGAGACCAGCACTCTTCATCGTCGCAGTCCACTGAGGATTTCTGCACAGTCATCGTCGTCGAAGTAGCAGTTGCAGCCAGCTCTAGGGTCCCCGCACATAGTAAGCTCATTCGGGAGGGTCCTCTCCACGAGCCGAGAGGCCGATACATCAACTGTCACAAAGTCCGAAGTTGATGTATCCAAAACTTCCGTATCGTCAACAGAAACTCAACGTCGCAGACGTCGCGACAATTGGACGCCCAGTCTGAGAGTTATTGGCTTTTTCGTCATAGGGGCCCGGTTGGTTTTTAAGGCAAAACCTATCCGACCGTACTCCACCTGCGTCCAAACCTTTGGCAGGGTGATCCAAAATATCCGTCTCAATTGGAGGAATTCAACAAAGCTGACAGCACGTCAATCGGACGTCTGTAGCTCAAGATATGAGCGTTTCCGCTCCGAGGGCCCGGTTGGTTTCATGTACGAACCAACCCGGACGAACTCAATGTATTCCGAAACCTTGAGTGCGATATACCAAAACGACCGTCTCGATCCAATGATCGTGTTGCCGCTGACTGAGAGTAGTTTGGAGGCTCGTAGCTCATGTTACAGAAATTTAATGAAAACCGTCCGAAGACGGAGGGTCCGGGCCCGGGCCGACCCGGGCCGACCCCCCCCCCCCCGGGGTCGGCCGAACCAGGTCAACCCGGCCGGACCCGGTCCTGCCCGTCCAAGGTGCGGCCGGGCCGATCGGGCTCGGCCGAGCGGCGTGGGGGGGGGGGGGGGGGTCGCCACCCCCGCGTGACACCCCCGCGGCACCCGCGGGGTGTCTCCCTGGACAACCGAGCAACGCGCGGGGGAGCCGCCGCCCCCGCGTGACAACCTCGCGGCACCCGCGGGGTGTCGCTCGGACAACCGGACGTGGCTTCAGCAGCATCCCGCGCGGGCCGGACCTGTGCGGCCGCGGGTCCGTGAGTGCCGCCGCCGCAGCTTCTGCCGCGGCGGCCTTGTCCGGCGGCGTGCCGGGGTGCCGCCGGTCCCGCCTGCCGGCGCCGCCGCGCCGGCGACCCGCGCTGCCGGCGGCTTCCGCGGGCCGCCGGATCGCTCCGGTGGTCCGATTCTATTCCCGTCTGTGCCGCTGCTCTTCCTGGGACTCGATCTTCACTGCGGAACCATCACACTTCTGTTGCAGCACGTTCCGTCGTCGCCCGTCGAATCCTCACAACAACGAAGAACGGCGGAGGGTCGTCGGGCCGTGTTCGTTAGCCCGCACCCTCCGCATTAGTGATAAACAATGGGAGAAACAATATTCAACATATGAATACATATCCGAAAACAATTTTAATGAAATAAAATTGTTTTATGATTCGGATTCTTCAGTTTGAACGGAAACAACATGAGAATTAAGGGCATTTCCAAAAATAAAATCCCTACCTCGTAGTCGTCGCACGTGAGCGTTTTTCGCGGAATTGCTCATCGCGGAATAAAGGGATCGTCGCGTCGTCACTGAAGGGCGTCGCGTCGTCGCGGAAACCAGCGTTGAGTCGTCGAACTCAACGGACCAAGAAACAACAGATTTAATTTAATTATAATTAAATCCGTGTTTTGGTAAAAACCACAAGGAGATTAAAAAGAAAATCTGAGACTCTTACCACAAGCAGCTGATCGAAGATCCGTTGCGGAGGAAGAGACGTCGCAGAAGAATGTTGCAGGAATGGAACGTCGGCGTCGCGGAACACTGTGTCGCGTCGTCGATTTCTGTGTTCGGAGTTCTTCGTCGGAAGCCGGCGTTCTTTGCATTCTTCGCGTTTTTCGCGTTCTTCGCGAAGAAGGATAAAGGCACGAGGACTCCGTCAAACCTCTCAACCAGTAATCCTCCAAAAATATTGGTTGGTCTTATTTTATTATTATGGCAACAAACGAAAAAAAAGGTAAGTAACGACCCATCAATTCGTTGAATTAATTCAATGAAAGAAACAGCTCATTTAATTTACGAAATAAACCACCCAATTAAATTTTTTGTTAAGAATTTAAGAAAACGCATCAGTTGACTTTCATAATGACGGGTTTTCGTGGGTGCGTTACTTAGCGGAAAGAAACGGCGGGGCCCGTGCGGACCGGTCCTCACAAATATCCTACCAAGAGGGTAGGATATTTCTGGTTAGTACCCTATCCGGTTCAACTCAGTTTAAGCCTCTTTTAAGTGGCTTCAAGTGGCTTCCAAGTGTCTTAAGTGAAATAAAATAAAGTTGTCATAAAATTATTTTATTTCTTAACTTTAAGCCCGAAAATTAAAAACCACACCCGAGAAAAGGCAACTCCGGAAGTGGCGTTTCTAAGCGAATACCGGCGCTGTGATTTCATCGGTGCCCTCAGAATTCGATTCCGGGAATCGGTTCAAAAGTTAGAAAACCCCGCTCATCCGTTCACTGAACGTACCCGAGCCAAACTTCGGAAAATGATTCCGGGCACACCGGGCCTCGGAATCAGGTGCCATCAGAAACTGCGCTCTTGTAAAATTACAAAGAAAATTATGAAAAAAATTTCCTTGAAATTTACAGGTCTTTACACCCTTGGGAAAGAATTGAGATGAACCAAAACCTTCTATAGGCAGTGAGCCTGGGCATAAAAGTGATCTAGCCCGATCATTGTAAATAGTAGTGTGTTTATAGTGTATTTGGTATAGTTTCATATCACCTTTGTATGCTCCTTAGACGTATCCTAGTGAGGGTGTACCAAGTGAAAATATATGTGTATGCCTTATTGCTTCCCTGCATTGCTTTTAAAGAATCATCATCAGATAAAGAAGAAAATAAGTGATCATAATAAACACAGAAGTGAATACAAAGTGACCCTTGCAATAAAGTGGTCATGATCTAGTGGGGAAAGAATTTAGAAAAGAATATCCATACACAGATTCACCCCCCCCTTCTTAGTTTATATAGGCACCCTTTTTTTTCCTAAAAATTTGTATTAGTGGGAGGTTTCTTTTATTAGATTTGATTGTTATGACTTTCTATAGTCTATTTGTGTTGTTAAATCAGTCTGCTCTTATATCGGTGTTCCATGGAAAAGGAAAAAAACATAAAATAATAATCAGACGTAAAGTGATTTCCTTATGTGTGGAAGTGTTAATGTAAAAATTGTTATTCAACTAAAAGAATCAAATAGCATACTAAAGTAACGGCTGGATGAATCTGATAGGGGAATGATTTATTCACTCAATAATGATGTAGGAATAAATGACGTACATTAACTTCAATGTGTTACCGAAAAAACGGATGATGAAGACGTTTCATGATGGTGGTCACCAGTAGATGTTGTCAACATGACAAAGATATTGGATAAGAAATTGCATGAAGAAGTTATATATAAAGATATCTGGATCCATGTATTGGAAATTGAGGTAAAAAAGTTAAGAGGCTTAAATAAAAGGTTTATTGATGTGGCTCCTATACTAAGGGAGAATAATGATTCCCAAGGTTAAAAACTAAATAATATGGATAAAATGAAAGGAAAACAAATCGTTGATTAATATGAAGGGAATCAGAAGCCATATGAAGTTTAGAATTTGAAATCAAGAAATGATTATCTAGCTACATAATTATATAAAGATGGCAGAAGAGCTATAATCAGTAAAGAAGGATGTGTAGAAATCTAATACCAAAGGAAAGTATAAAATGAAGGATCTATTTCACTTACTACTTGATTATCCTTCGACAAATAATGATAAAATGAAGAATAGATATTCTATTTTTGAAGCAAAATGACAGAATATTTTCTCTGCTCACAGAACATATTGTTTGGAAAAAACCGATATTGGATTTTATTATTCCCCTCCTAAGAATGAAATAAAGGGAGGCGTAAATAGTTCCATAAGTGGAGAAAATCTTATAGGTGCTGGAGATAGGCCTAAGAGGAAAGTTACAAGATGTAGTTGTGACATGTGCTATTTCTGCGGGATTCATGGAAACACATCGAGCTCTTATTCAGAGGCCCAGGAATACATTTCAGGCTGTAAAAATAGATACATTTATAAATATAAAATAAGAAGAATTGGTATGAGAAATCAGAAAGAAGAGTCTCTTATAGGAAAGCATTTATTATATGATATTACTATGGAAGAATGGGGCACACCATGGGAATGTGTCTAGAAGATAAGGAGCTCAATGTCAAAGGATGAAAACAATCTGCATCAATATCTCAGCAGAGAGATGATGAAATGAGGCATGCCTTTGATGAAACATGTTTTATATGCTCTCATTATGGGAATTTGGAACGACATTGCAGTAAGAAGAAATAAGGAGAGAAAAAGGTACTCGAAATGAGATTCTCAACTCCATTGATGCACAAAAAGAAATTCTACACTAGGATACAAAGTGGTATGTTGAAAAATATGCTTAGTGCCTCTAGGGAATCACATGGAGCTGAATGAAAGGTGTATCGGACACCTCCTCTGTCATACTCACAACAGCTCTCATGGAGAGAATGTGAACAATGATGGATGATTAAGAAGATATCTACTCAATCTCGAGAAGTGGAAAAAAGAGTAAGGTCACTACAATAGTGGAATATGAAAAATAAAATTCCAAACAGTGATATTCTTACCCAGAGAAGGAATCAAGAGATATGGAATATTGGTGGTACATCAATGATGGATGTGTGTATAAGTGGGATTAAACCCAAATTGTGAAAAATTCCAAGCCTGCAGAACCATCATATCAAAAAAATGCTCAGCGTGCATGTAATTAATGCTTAGTTATATGGCCAGAGCTGTTGAAGTTGTCTAGGTAGCTAGAAGAAGTAAGGAATGATTTTGATGCTCTTCAAAATAAATCAGTGGGATGATCCATCGGGATCAACATCAATCCTTTTCTTGATGATTCTAGAAATTGACCCATATCCCTATTTGTATAAATATTTCTAACAAATGATTTGTGTGTTTCAGTTTCTAGGGAGATATGATCCAAGGGGATGTGGCATCTAAAGGTGTGAAGGGACGAGATGATATGCTTCAGAGTTTCAATTGACTAAAATCAGGTATCAAGTCGAATAATAATGGGAGAAACATAACACAATATAAAGTGATTGGGTTATTAAATTTATCTCTTCTTTCCTACACCGATTTACAACTCATTAGGCTTAGAGATTTTGTTAGTAGCTCAATGTTGTGTTCCAAATTGGTATAAAAGATGCAGGTGGAAAAGAATGGTTTTGAGTCTAAACAATGGGCCTAATCCCAGGGAGTGTTTCATAACATAGGGGGAGCATTCATTGATAAATCAGATGCAAGATCAATCAATCCAATAATTGGATGACCCAGATCAGGTGTTGTCTATTGAAAGAAAACATACTGTGGGCGAAGCAGCAATAATATAACATTCCCTGCATTTTTATTTTTCTCTAACAATGTGGTATTAGCTGACTGTTTTCAGTATACCATGAAGCTGTGAGAAAGTATCAAAATGTTCCAACAAGAAGCTCAGAATAGTAGTTGAAAGAAATGATTCCACTGAACAATGACACAATTACTATGTCATCTATTGAATGTATTGAAGTTGTGAGAGACTCATGGGGAGAAAAATTGGAACATGATAATTAAGAAGTAGCTACTAATAATGAACCAGAGGAATTCAAATCTGTACCATCATGAATGTTGAAGAGTTGAGATACAACTAAACAAGAATGAAATAATGGGTAATTAGATGTGAGAGATTGTTTTGAGGCCAACAGATAAGAACGCCATCGGGACTAAATGGGTCATTCACAACAAGATGAACGAAGATGGAATAGTGATTCGAAACAAAGAAGGACTGGTCTGCAAAGGATACTCTCAAAAAACGGGTATTGATGTTGATGAAACATTTGAACCAGTTGCAGGGATGGATACAGTCAAATTATTTTTAGCCACAACAGTGAAAAGAAAGTTCAAATTGTTCAGGATGGACATGAAATATGAATTTTTGAATGGGTTTTTGGAATAATAGGTGTACATTGAGTAGCTAGATGGTTTTATCATTCATGCAGATGAGAATAATGTTTTTCGGTTGAAGAAGGTACTATATGGGTTGAAACAAGATCCCAGAGAATGGTACTCAAGGCTGGATCAGTATTTGAAAAATCGTGGCATTCAACGTGGTGGAGTTGATTACAATCTCTATATCAACACCAATAGTAATAAAAGGATGATGGTGTTGGTTTATGTCGATGACATAATATTTTGTGGATCAGATCAAGCTCACTGTATACAATTTCTTGAGTTCATGAAAAATGATTTCGAGATGTCAATGATTAGTGAGCTATCACTACTGAAAGTTAGATCTTTCCCAACGCTTCTATACCAACAGTTTGCTAAAACCATTGGTATAGGTCCCCTTTCCCAACGGGTTGGCCAAACCATTGGGAAAGGCCCCCAAATTGGCCACTTTTCCCAATGGTTTGGCCAACCCATTGGGAAAGGTCCCCAAATATACAACTTTTCCCAACGGTTTGGCCAAACCGTTGGGAAAAGTGGGCCAAAATTCAGCATCCTCCGCAGAAAGAAAATCACAACCAAAAACCTATAACAACGGTTTTAACAACTGTTGGTATAGGTACGTTCATTTTTTATCGGACCTTCGTACCGAGAACATTATATAAATCAAAATTTAAAATATTTATGAGAATACATATATATATTTATGTAATTATGATCACAAAAGTCATGTTAGGTTAGTGGTTGAGTCATTCAATTATAAACGAGGGGTCCTAGGATCAAATCCAAGCGGATGTTTTATTTTTTGAATTTATATACCAACGGTTCCATTACCGTTGGTATAGACCTATCCCAATGGCTTACTTGGCTATGGTTCTCCAAATCGTTGGTATAGGCTATACCAACGGTTTGGAGGCCTATACCAACGGTTCCAAACAGTTGGTCAAGGTTAGTTTTCCAGTAGTGTATCATTTTTCCATGGTTTACATGTGACATAAGGTAGTAATGGAACATTCATTTCTCAATCCAAATATGCCAAGGAGGTTATGAGAATGATTGGAAAGGTTAATTTCAAGGAAATGAAAAATTCTGTAGCCACCCGGATGAAATTATAAAAATATGACAGTGGAAGGGATGTTAATATCACTGAATATATTAATATTATCGGTTGTTTACTGTACCTAATAGAAAAAGACATGATCTTGTTTTTGCCACATGCCAAGCAACACATTACCAAAGCAATCCAATATAAAGCCACATGATCTCATTGAAAATAATAGTTCGGTATATCAAAGGCACCTTGGCTTTCGTTCTGATGTACAATGACAAATTTCAATCAGTGTTATTGGGTTATACAGATGCAGATTGGGCCGGATCAGCAGATGAGAGAAAATCAATGTCAGGAGGTGAATTCTATCTTAGTATATTGTGTATTTCTTGGCTAAAAAAGAAGCAAGATTGCATTTTATTGAGAACCAATGAAGATGAATATATTTCCTCCACTCAAGCATGCACACAACTATTATGGATGAAGCAACAACTTAAAGATATGGGATTTGATGTGATGTCTCCTATCATAATCTAGTGTGATAATTCATGTGATATCGATCATAGCAAAAATCCATTTCATCACTCCAGGAAAAAGAACATTGAGTTAAAATATCATTTCATCATGGAGAAGGAGGAGTAAGGTTTGTTGATGTTGGAGTATGTTCCCACAAAGCTACAAGTTGCAGATATTCTGACAAAGGCCTTACCCAAGGAAGCGTTTGAAAGGCATCGACCGGCTCTTGAGGTTCATTCGACTCCCCGTACTCAAAAGAGTGCTGATGTGGAACCCCCTCCCCCCGAGCTATGATGTGTTTTCCCTAATGTACTGATATGTGTTCTCTACTCAGTTAAATACTGCATAGGAGTGTCCTTTTGTTTCGTTGACAAAGGTGGAGAAAATAGTGATTGTTCAAGGGGGAGAAAGTGTGGCTATTTGAGAAATCATGAAAGAGGTGGGGAGAAGATAACAGGTGGAGCAGCCAGATAGGGGGAGTTGAACGTGCTTAGATAGATCATTTCTTGGAAAACACATGCAATAATGCCGAAGAGGATTTGCAGCTGACATGTTTTAAAGCATTGAGCTGACAGGGAGAGTATCAAATCTAACGATGCTAGATGTGATAGATCGAAGAATAGATATCACGACAACTGAGGATCCTAATAGAATCAGAAGAGTGGTTTTGGAATGAGGTAAAAAAATTTCCAAAAAATGGTATCAGTTTTGTGTCAACTGTGGGTGTCATGGTTGAAGTGATTCATTGTTGAACATTTCATTTACTCTTGATTCTCACACTGAGCATTACTCATGTGGGCTTAGAGTATGTGTTGAGTAAATCCTTGATTGCTATCAGAATCACATTAGGCGAATGGTGGCTGAATAATTAAAGATTTATCATTTTTATGGAAGAGTTTTTATCAACCGCGAAGGGGAAGATTATTGTGAAAAATCACTCAAGGCATCATTGATGAATTTTTGAGGTGATTGTGTTTGTTGACAAAGTCGACATATGTGTTGTGATTGTTGACAATGCAAACCATGACGTACAATTTTGTTGACAAAAGGGATTTTTTTGTGGCATGTCAAGTTCAAGGGCTATGGTTAAACAATCCATTTTTGATTCCAGAATGTCGACAAAGGAATGGATGATCTAGAGGCGGTACAATAAGAGTAGATACAAGGTGGCGTCGTTTTCCACTATTTTCCAAATATTTGGTCCTGAAAAACTAAAAATGGAGATAAGTGTTTTTGGAAAAGGTTCTTGAATGTCATTGTCTTGATGGAGAGGAAACATGTGCACCATATGTTTTTCAAGATCATAAAATCAAAATATGGAAAAGGGAAAAGGGGTTCCCAGGTTTAGGGTTGGTCGCACAAGTGACTTGAACGCCGAGACTTGCGCGCCGAAACATGAAGGTACAAAGGAGACATGTATGCCATCATGTAGTGTGTCCAAATGCCTATAAATAGAGGTTGAACACTCCTCAATTGGTATGAGTTCAAGAATTAGAGAAAATCAGAGCTCTCATCACGCAGTTGTGGTGGTCGTGCAAGTGTTGGTGTGGTTGCACAAGTAGAAGTTGTGCACCTGTTGATTGTTGCACATTCAAAGTGGTTTGGGTGAGAAAGGAAGGTAGTCCCCCATGTTTTGAGTTGAATAACGGAGTGTCTCAGAAGTGGTTTGGTGACACTTGCATGCCAAGTTATGAAGAAGTGCAGATGTTTGTGGTTGTGTACCAATATTGGTTTGGGCGTAAATGCGTGTGAGTCACGCAATTTTGGAGTTAGAGAAGCTAGTGTCGCGCAAGTGGTCGAGGTGAACATGCGCACTAGTTATAAATTGTGCGCCGAAAAATGCACGCTAGCTTGGAGAAGGGTTCCAGGTATGGATGAAGCACATCAATCATTCAGTGCTGCGCGAAAGATAGAAGACTTGCTGATATCTTCGGTGCAAAGTGAGATTCATCTATGGGTGAAGGCATGACTTCCACATAGAATCAACATAAAATAGAGGATGTATTCATTAGTGATAATAAAGAGACCTACATGTCTATAAAATTTGAGTGGATCCTTTCCAGAACAGTGAGCAAAGGAATAGGAAGAAGGGGAATTTCTCCACTAGTAGTGATCCAGAGAGAGAGATGAAGAGAGTGAACCTTGGGAAAGTAGTGAACTGACCCAAAACATTATAAAGGAAGTGAGCCTGGGCATAGATGTGATCTAGCCTGAACCTTGCAAAAAGCAGTGTGCTTCTAGTGTATTTGGTATAGTGGGATATAACCGGTGTATGCTTCTTGGATGTTTCCCAGTGAGGGTGAACCAAGTATAAATCTATGTGTCTGCCTGCTTGCTTCCCTGAATTGAATTTAAAGATTCATCATTAGATAATGAAGAAAATAATTGATCATAACTAACACACAAATTCAAAAAAAGTTACCCTTATAATATAGTGGTCAAGATCCAGTGGGGTAGGAAGAATTTATAAAAGAATATCCATACCCTAATTCACCCCCCACTCAGGGTATATAGTACCCTTTTGGTCCTAATAATTGGTATTAGAGGGTGGTTGTTTTTATCAGATTTGTTTACTATGACTTGGTGTAGTAGATTTCTGTGGTTAAATCAGTATGATCTTATCTCAGTGTTCCATCGAAAATGGAAAAACATCAACGAAGAATCAGAAGTCAGGTGTTATCCCTCAGTGTGGAAGTGTTTATGGAAAAAGTGTTATTCAACTAAAAGAATCAAGAAGCTTACTGAAGTAAGGAATGGATGAATCTGATAGGAAAAATATTTATTCACTCAATCTGGATTTAGGAATGAGTGAAGTCATGAAATTGAAAGTGATACCGAAATAATTGATGATGAATAAGTTTCAAGAAGGAGGTCACCAATAGATGTTGTCAACATGACAATGAAATTGGATTAGAAATTGGATGAAGAAGTTAAATATATTGATATCCAGATTCAAGTAATGGAAATTGAGGTCAACAAATTAAGAGTATTAAATCAATGGATTATTGATGTGGCTAATGAACTAAGGGAGAAGAATGATTCCCAAGGTGAAGAACTAGAAATGATGGACAGAATGAAAGGAAAAGAAAAGACTGATGAATATGAAGGAAATCAGAAGTCATATGAAGTTCAGAATTTAAAATCTAGAAATGATGATCTAGAAAAATAGTTATATGAACAAGTTCAGAAGAATCAAAGTCTAGAACAAGATAATTTATGGTTTTCTGATTCTATTTCTCAATATAAATTGAAAGTAATGGAGCATAGTGACATGGTGGATAAGCTGACATGTGAATTGGAAGATGAGATGAGTAGAGGGAATCTTTTCAATAGTGAACATGACGACCAACTTGAATCAAGGGATATGAAGATTGAAATGTTGTAATAAGAGATAGAATCAGTAAAGAAGTAAGTGGAGAAATCTAATACCAATGGAATGTATAAAATGAAGGATGCATTGCACTTACTATTTGATTATCCTTCAACAAGTGATGATAAAATGAAGAACATATATTCTATTTTTGAAGAGAATCAATAGAATATTTTCTCAGCTTAGAGACCATATGGTTTAGGAGAATCTGGTATTGGATTTAATGAATCACCACCCATGCATGAATGAAAGAGAGACTTGAATAGTTCCATAAGTGGAGAAATTTTTTTGGTGCTGCAGACTAGCCTAAGAGGACAGTTACAAGAATTTGTGGCGACATGTGCTATTCTTGCGAGATTCATGGCCACACATCAAGCTTCTATTCAGATGAACCAGGAATACATTTCAGGCTGTGAAAATACACAATTTTCTAAATCTATTAATAATAAGAAGATGTATGATAAATCATAAAGAAGAGTCTCTCAGAAGAAAGAATTTATTAGATGCTATTACTGTGGAAGAATGGGCCACACCATGAGCATGTTTCAGGAAGCTCAAGAGCTCAATGTCCGAGGAAGAAAACAATCTCCATAAACATCCCAGTAGAGAGATGATTAAATAAGGTAATCCTTTGATGGAAAATGTTTTATATGATCTGATTATGAGCATTTGGTAATACATTGTAGTATGAAGAAAGATGGAGTGAAAAAGGGACTCGAAAGGAGATTCTTGACTCCTGTTATGCATAATGATAATTTCTACACTATAAGACAATGTGGTATGTGGAAAAATAGGCTTAGTGCCTCAGGGGAATCACAGGGAACTGAATGAATGGTGTACCAGTAACCTACTCTATCATACTCACAACATATATCTTGGAGAGAATGTGACCAAATATGATAGAGTAAGAAGATATCTACTCCAGCTAAAGAAGTGGAGAAAATAGGAACATCACTACAATGGTGGAATAAGAAAGAGAAGATTCCAAACAAAGAGTTTTTTACATAGAGACGCAATCAAGGGAAGTGGAATATTGGTGGTACATCAAAGATGGATGTGTTTACAAGTGGTCTTAAACCCGAAATTGTGAAAAATTCCAAGCCTATAGAATCTAGATATCAGAAAAAGTCCTAGCGTGCAGGTAATGAATTCATAGTCATATGGCCATAGTAGTTGAAGTTGGCCAGGTAGCTAGAAGAATCAAGGAAGGAGTGTGGTTCTCTTCCTGAAAGAATCAATGGGTTGACCTATATGGATGAACCGAAATCCTCTTCTTGAGGATTCCATAAATATAACCCTCTCCATATGTCTATAAATTTTGTTAACTAAAAATTCTTGTGTTTTTGTTTTTAGGGATATACGATCCAAGGGGATGTGGAATCTAAAGATGGGAAGGGATGAGCTGATATGGTTCAGAGTTTCGATTGACTCAAATCAGGTACCATGTTGAAGAATAATGGGAGCAACACAACACAATAGAAAATGACTGTGTTATTAACTTTATCTCTTGTTTCCTATAGTGAGATCCAACTCAGTTGGCTTAAAGATTTTGTTAGTAGCTCAATGCCATGTTCCATATGGGTATAAATGATATAGGTGGAAAATAATGGTTATGAGTCTACGTAATGATCCTAACACCAAGAAGTGTTTAATAACATATGGGGAGCATTCAATGACAAATCAGATGCAAGATCCATCAATCCAATAATTGGATGACTTAGCTTAGGCGTTGTCTATCGAGGGAAGACATATTGTGGGAGAAGAAACAGTAATCTAGCATTCTAGGATTATTTATTTTTCTCTAACAATGTGGTATCAACTGACTGTTTTCAGGATACCAAGATGATGTGAGAATGTATTAACATGTTCCAACAAGAAGCCCAGAATAGTAGTTAAAAGAAATGATTCCACTGAACAATGAAACAATTATTAAGTTGTCTATTTAATGTAATGAAGTGGTTTTAGAATAATGGGGAGTAGGAGTGGAACATGTTAATTAAAAAGTTGGTTCTAATATTGAAAGTAAGGAATTCAAATCTATACCAGTATGAATTTTGAAGAGTCATGATTCAACGTAACAAAAAAGATATAATTGGTAATTAGACGTGGGAGATTTTTTCAAGGATATAAGATAAGAATGTCATAAGGACTAAATGTGACATTCAGAACAAGATGAATGAAGATATAACAATGATTCAAAACAAACAACGACTGGTGTGCAAAGGATACTCCCAAATAGAGGGTATTGATGTTGATGAAACATTTTCACCGGTTTCAAGGCCGGAGACAATCATATTATTCTTAGCCGTAGTAGTGTAATGAATGTTCAAAGTGTTCAAGATGGACATAAAATCTGAATTTTTGATTGGGTTTCTAGAATAAGAGGTGTATATTGAGCAACCATATGGTTTTCTCATTCATGAAGATGGAAATAAAGTTTTTCGGTTGAAGAAGGTACTATATGGGTTGATGATATCACCAAGAGAATGGTACTCAAGGCTGGATCAGTATTTGAAAAAACATGTATTTCAAAGTGGTGGAGTATATGATAATATCTACGTCAACACCAACAATAATAAAAGGATAATGGTGCGGGTTTATGTTGATGAAATAATATTTGGTGGATCAGATGAAGCTCGCTGCATATAGTTTTCTGAGTTCATGAACAATATGTTCGAGATGTTAATGATTGGTGAGCTAACATTTTTACTTGGTTTACATGTGACACAAGGTAGTAATGGAAATTTTATTTCTCAATCCAAATAATCCAAGGAGGTTATGATATGGTTGGAATGGATAATTTAAAGGTGATGAAATCTCATGTAGCCACCCAGATGAAATTATGAAAGGATAGTTGTAGCAGGGCAGTTAAGATCACTGAATACTGGCAGATTAACGACAATTTAATATACCTAATAGCAATATGACCTCATCTTGTTTTTTCCACATTCCAAGTATCATGTTACCAAAGAAATACAAAATAAATCCACAATCTCTCATTGAAAAGAATAGTTCGGTATATCAAAGGCACTGTGGATTTCTGTTTGATGTATAATGACAAATATCAATTAGTGTTATTGGGTTATACAGATGCAGATTTGGCCGGATTAATAGATGAAATAAAATCAACATCATGAGGTTTATTCTATCTTAGTAGATTGTGTATTTTTTGGCTAAGCAAGAAGAATTATTTCATTTCATTGTGTACCGTAGAAGTTGTATATATTTCATCCAGTCAATTATGAACAAAACTATTATGGATTAAGGAACAACTTGAAGAGATGGGTGTTGAAGTAAAGTCTAAGATCAGAATCCAATTTGATAACTCAAGTGCTATCAATCTTAGCAGAAATCCAGTTCATCACTCAAGGACAAATCACATTGATATCAAATATCATTTCATCAAGGAGAAGGTCGAGAAAGGGCTTGTGATGTTGGAGTATGTACTTATAGAGCTACAGGTTGCAGATACTCTGACAAAGGCCTTTCCCAAGGAAGAGTTTGTAAGGAATCAACTGGCTCTAGGAGTTCAGTTGAGTCCCCATTTTTAAAAGATTGTGGATGTGGAACCCCCTCTCCCTAAGGTATGATGTGTTTTTTCATAATGTACTGATATGTGTTCTCTACACTGTTACTTACTACAAAGGGCTACCCTTTAAGTTTGTTGAAAAAGAGGTAGAAAATAGTGACTGTTCAAGTGGGAGAGAGTGTGGCTATTTGAGAAATCATGAATTATACGGGGAGAAGCTGACAGGTGGAGTAGCCAGATAGGGGGAGTTGAACGTGCTTAACCAGAGCATAGCATGGAAAACACATGCAGTAGCGCCGAAGAGGATTTGTTTATGACAAGATTTAATGCTGTGAGATGAAATAGAGAGTATCAAATCTGACGATAATAAATGTGATAGATCATAGACTAGATATCACGACAACTCGGGATCATGATAAACGTAGAAGAGTGCTGTTGGAATGGGGTATGAATAATTTTAAAAATTGGTATAAGTTTGGTGTCAAAAGTTCACGTCATAGTTGAAGTTATTCATCGTTGAACTTTTAATTTACTCTTGTGTTTCATGCCGATCATTGCTCATGTGGGCTTAGAGTATGTGTTGAGTAAATCATTGATCACTATCGGAATCTCAATAGGAAAATGGTGGATGAAGAATTATTTATGTATCTTTTAATGGAAGTGTTGTATAAAAACCCAAAGAGGGAGATTGTTGGGAAAAAATACCTCAAGGCATCCTTGAAGCATTTTTGAGGTGATTGTGTTTGTTGACAAAGTGGACATCTGTGTTGTGATTTTTGACAAAAAAAACCATGACATACAAATTTGAGGACAAATGGGATTTTTTTGTCATGTCATGTTCATGGGTTGTGTTTATCAATCCATTTTTGATTCAAGAATTTCGACAATGGAATGGATGATCAAGAGGCGGTACAAAAAGAGCAGATACAAGGTGGCTCCGTTTTCCACTGTTTGCAAAATTTTTGGGCCAAAAAAATCGAAAAATGGAGAAAAGTGGTTTAGGAAATGAGACTTCCGTATTGTTGTCTTGAAGGAGTCGAATCTTGTGCACCATATGTTTTTCAAGATCATAATGTCAAAATATTAAAAAGGGAAATGTGGTGCCCAATTTTAGGGTTGGTCGCGCATGTTACTTGCACTCTGAGACTTGCGTGCCAAAACATGCGTGCCGAGAGGAGGCATGCGTTCCATCGCGCAGTGTGTCCAAATGCCTATAAATAGAGGTCAAAAACTCCCCATTCGGTATGAGTTCAAGACGTAGAGAAAATCAGAGCTCCCGTCACGTAGGTGTGGTGGTCGCACAAGTGTTGGTGTGGTCGCTCAAGTAGAAGTTTCGCGCGAGTTGATTGTTGCGCATCCAGAGTGTGTTGGGTGAGAAAGTAAAGGAGTCGCCCAAGTTATGAGTTGAACAAGGGGGTGTTGTGCAAGTGGTTTTGTGACATTTGCGTGCCATGTTTTGAAGAAGCGCGATAGTTGGTGGTTGCGCGCCAATATTGGTTTGGGCGTAAAAAGGTGTGAGTCGTGCAAGTTTGGAGTTGCTGAAGCTATTGTTTCACAAGTGGTTGAGGTGAACTTGGCTGCCAGTTATAACATGTGCACTGAGTATTGAAATCCATCTTGGATAAGGGCAACTTTTATGGTTAAAGAATGGCATTGATTCAGGGATTCACGAAGGCTGGAAGATTGCCCGATACCTTAGGTGAAAAGTGAGATTCATCTATGGGTGAAAGATGGACTTCAACAGAGAATCTACATACAATTGATGATGTATTAATTAGTGTTAATGAAGAGATATACTGGTCTATAAAATATGAGTGTATCCTTTCTAGAGCAGTGAGAAATGGAAGAGGAAGAAGGTGATCCTCTCCACCGGTAGTGAGTCAGAGAGAGATACTAAATGAGTGACCCTTGGGAAAGCAGTGAGTTGACCCAAAACCTTATAAATGAAGTGAGCCTGGGCGTAGAAGTGATCTAGCCCGAACCCTGAAAATAGCAGTGTGATTATAGTGGATTTAGTACAGCAGCATATCGTCATTGTATGCTCCTTGGACGTAGCCTAGTGAAGGTGAACCAAATAAAAATCTGTGTGTCTGCCTGCATGCTTCCCTACATTGCATTTAAATAATCATCATCATATAAAAAAAATTGATCATAATAAACATAGAATGTCAAACAAAGCGACCCTTGAAATAATTTGGTCAAGATCCAATGGTGAAGGATAAATTTGTAAAATAATATCCATACCCTGATTCACCCCCCTCTCAGGGTATATAGGCCCCTTTTTGGTCCTATCAATTGGTATCAGAGGGAGGTTTCTTTTATAATATTTTTCTGCTACGACTTGGTGTAGTCAATTTGTGTCGTTAAATCAGTATTCCCTTATCTCAGTGTTCCATGGAAAAGGGAAAAACATCAAAGAAGAATCAGAAGTCAGGTGATATCCCTCAGTGTAGAAGTTTTTATGGAAAAAGTGTTATTCAAAAAAAAATCAAATAGCTTACTGAAGGAAGGAATGGATGAATATGATAGGGAAAGGATATATTCACTCAATCATGATGTAAGAATGAGTGAATTACGTGAACTTCAAAGTGATACATAAACAACTGATGATGAAAAAGTTTCAAGAAGGAGGTCACATGTAGATGTTGTTAACATGACAAAGAAGTTGGGTCAGAAATTGGATGAAGAAGTTAAATCTAAAGATATCTGGATCCAAGTATTGGAAATTGAGGTCAACAAGTTAAGAGGCTTAAATCAATGTATGATTGATGTGGCTACTGACCTATGGGAGAATAATGATTCACAAGTTGAAGAACTAAAAAAGATGGCTAGAATGAAAGGAAAACAAAAGTCTGATGTATATGAAGGGAATCATAAGTCATATGAAGTTCGGAATTTAAAATCTATAAATGGTGATCTAGGTACACAGTTATCTGAACAACCTTAGAAGAATCAAAGGATAAAAAAAGATAATGCATGTTTTTCTTATATTTTTGCTCAAGAAAAATTGAAAGTAAAGTAGGAGTGTGACATGGTGGATAAGAAAACACATGAATTGGAAGATGAGACAAGTAGATGGAAGCTTTTCAAGAGTGATCATGATTTCCAACATGAATCAAGGGATATGAATATTAAATAGTTGGAATAAGAGATAGAATCAGTAAATAAGGATGTGGATAAATCCAATACCAAATGAAAGTCTAAAATTAAGGATGCATTACACTTACTATTGTATTATCCTTCGACAAGTGATGATTAAATGAAGAATAGATATACTATTTCTGAAGAGAAACTACATAATATTTTCTCATCTCAGAGACCATATAGTTACGGAAAAATCGGTAATGTATTTGATGAATCATTTCCCGTGCATGAAAGAAAGAGAGCTGTGAATAGTTCCATAAGTGGAGAAAATCTAGTAGGTGCTGGAGACATGCCTAAGAGGATAGTTAAAAGAAGTAGTGGTGACATGTGTTATTTATACAGGATTCATGGTCACACATCATGCTTCTGTTTAAAGTCCCAAGAATACTTTTCAGGCTTTGAAAATTGACACTTTTATGAATCTAATAATAAAAATATGTGGTATGATAAATCATAAAGAAGTGTCTCTAAGAGGAAAGTATTTATTAGATGATATTACTGTGGAAGAATGTGGCACACCATGAGCATGTGTCAGGAAGCTCATGAGCTCAATGTTAGAGGAGGAAATCTATCTGCATCAATATATTAGCAGAGAGATGATGTAATGAGGTATGACATTGATGAAAAATGTTTTATAAGCTCTGATTATGAGCATTTGGCAGTACATTTCAGTAAGAAGAAATAAGGAGATAAAAAGTGACTCGAAATGAGATTTTCGACTCCAATGATGCATAATGAGAAATTATACCCTATGAGACAATGTGGTATGTTTAAAAATAGGCTTAGTGCATTAGGGGAATCACATGGGGCTGAACGAAAGGTGTATCAGTCACCTCCTCTGTGACACTCACAACAGATCTCATGGAGAAATGTGAACAAATATTTAAGTTTAAGAAGGGATATACCTTATCTTAGTAAGTGGAGAAAAGAGGAATATCACTAAAATGGTGGAAGAAGAAAGAGAAGATTCCAAACAGAGAGATTCTTACATAGAGACGGAATCAAGGAAATGACATATTGGTGGTAAATCAAAGAAGGATGAGTGTACAAGTGGGATTAAACCCCAAATTGTGAAAAATAACCAGCCTATACAATCTACATATCAGATAAAGGCTCAGCATATGGGTAATGAATGCTTAGTTATATGGATATAGTAGTTAAAGTTGTCTAGGTAGCTAGAAGAAGCATAGACGGAGTGTGATGCTCTTCAAGAAAGAATCATTGGGTTGAGCCATATGGATCAACCACAATCCTCTTCTTGAGGATTCCAGAAATAAACCCCTCTCCTTATGTGTATAAATTTTGTTAACTTAGAATTCAAGTGTTTCAGTTTTCAGGGATATACGAACCAAGGGGATGTGGAATCTAAAGATGCGAGGGGATGAGATGATATGCTTCAGTGTTTCGATTGACTCAAATCAGGTACCAGGTTGATGAATAATGGGATCAACATAGCACAATAGAACGTGAATGTGTTATTTACTTTATCTCTTGTTTCCTACACTGAGATCCAACTTAGTAGGCTTAGATATTTTGTTAGTAGCTTAATGACATGTGCCATATTGGTATAAATGATACAGGTGGAAAATAATGGTTTTGAGTCTAAACAATGGGCCTAACCCTAGGATGTGTGTCATAACATAGGGGGAGCATTTAATGTCATATCCGATGCAAGATCCATCAATCCAATAATTGGATGAATCAGCTTAGGTGTGATCTATCGAGGGATGACGTATTATGGGAGAAGAAACAATAATCTATCATTCCATGCATATTTATTTTTCTCTAACAATGTGGTATCATCAGACTGTTTTGAGGATACCAAGAGGCTATGAGAAAGTATCCACATGTTCCAACAAGAATCTCATAATAGTTGTTGAATGAAATGATGCCACTGAACAATGAAACAATGACTAAGTCGTCAATTTAATGTAATGAAGTGGTGAGAGACTCGTGGGGAGAAGAAGTGGAACATGGTAATTAAGAAGCAACTACTAATAATGAATCCGAGGAATTAAAATCATTATCATCATGAAAGTTGAAGTGTCGAGATACAACTGAACATGAATGATATAATTGGTAATTAGACGTGGGAGATTTTTTCAAGGACAGTATATAAGAACTTCATCTGGACTACAAGGGACTTTCACAAAAAGATGAATGAAGATGGCATAGTGATTCAGAATGAATCATAACTAGTGTGCAATGGATACTCCCAAATAGAGGGTATTGATGTTGATGAAACATTTTCACCAGTTGCAAGTCCAGAGCCAATCAGATTATTCTTAGCCGTATTAGTGCAAAGAAAGTTCAAAGTGTTCTACATGGACATCAAATCTGCATTTCTGAATGGGTTTCTGGAAGAAGAGGTGTACATTGAGAAGCCGGATGGTTTTCTCATTCATAAAGATGAGAATATTGTTTATCGGTTGAAGAAGGTACTATATGGGTTGAAGCAAGAACCAAGGGAATGGTTCTAAAGAATGGATCAGTATTTGAAAAATCTAGGCTTTCAACATGGTGGTGTTTATTACAATCTCTACGTCAACAAAAATAGTAATAAAAGGATGATGGTGCTGGTTTATGTCGATGACATAATATTTTTTGGATTAGATGAATCTCATTGCATACAATTTTTTGAGTTCATGAAAAATGAGTTCGAGATGTCAATGATTGGTGAGATAACATTTTTCCTTATTTTACATGTGACACAAGGCTATAATGGCAGTTTCATTTCTCAATACAATTATTCCAAGGAGGATCTGTGAAGGATTTGAATAGAGAATTTCAAGGAAATGAAAACTATGGTAGCTAGCTGGATGAAATTATCAAAATATGACAGTGGAAGGGAAGTTAACATCACTGAATACATGAAGATTATCAGCAGTTTACTATACCTAACAAAAAAAAGACCTGATATTTCTTTTTCCACATGCCAAGCATTACATTACCAAAGGAATCCAAAATAAAACCACAAGTTTGTATTGAAAAGAATACTTTGGTATATCAATTACACCATGGATTTTGGTTTGATGTATAATGACAAATCTCAATCAGTGTTATTGGGTTATACAGATGCAGATTTGGACGGATCAGTGGATGACATGAAATCAACATCAGGAGGTGCATTCTATCTTAGTATACTGTGTATTTCTTTCCAAAGAAAGAAGAAACATTTCATTTCATTGAGCACCACAGAATCTGAATATATTGCCTCCACTCAAGCCTGCAAACAACTATTATGGATGAAGCAACAGATAGATGATATGGGTGTTGAAGTGATGTCTCCGATCTGAATCTAGTGTGATAACTCAGGTGCTATCAATCATAGAAAAAATCCAGTTCATCACTAAAGGATAAAGAAAATTGAGATCAAATATCATTTCATCAAGGAAAAGGTGGAGCTAGGGCTTGTAAAGATGGAGTATGTTCCTATAGGGCTATAGGTTGTAGATATTCTAACAACGAACTTACCCAAGGAAGAGTTTTAAGGGCATCGATTGGCTCTATGAGTTCAGTCAAATACCCACACATAAAAGAGTGTGGATGTGGAACACCCTCTCCTAGAGGTATGATCAGTTTTACCTAATGTACTGATATGTGTTCTATACTCTCTTACAAACTAAAAATGAGTTTCCATTGGGTTCATTGACAAAGGGGTAGAAAATAGTGATTGTTCAAGTGGGAGACAGTGTGGCTATTTGAGAAATCATGAATGATACGGGGAGAAGCTGATAGGTGTAGTAGCCAGATTGTGGGAGTTTAACTTTCTTAGCTAGAGCATAAAATGAAGAACACATGCAATAGTGCCGAAGATGATTTTTAGCTGACAAGAGTTAATGTTGTGAGCTCATAGGGAGAGTATCAAATCTGACGATGCTAGAAGTGATTGATCATAGAATAGATATCACGACAGCTAAGGATCATGATAAAAGCATAAGAGTGGTGATGGAATTAGGTAAGAATATTTCCAAAAATTGGTATCTATTTGGTGTCAACAGTGTTTGTCAGAGTTGAAGTGACTCATTGGTGAACATTTCATTTACTCTTCTTTCTCACACCAAGAAGTTCTCATGTGAGTTTAGAGTATGTGCTGAGTAAATCCTTGATCGCTATTGGAACCAGAATAGGAAAATAGTGCTGAATAATTAATGATGTATATTTTTATGGAAAATTTTTCAACAAACCCAAAGGGGGATATTGTGGGGAAAAAATCCCTCTAGGCATCATTGAATCATTATTCAGGTGATTATGTTTGTGGAAAAAGTGGACATCTGTGTTGTGATTGTGGAAAAAGAAAACCATGACGTACAAATTTGTTGAAAAAGGGGATCTTTTATGGCATGTCCAGTTCTAGGGCTGCGGTTAAGAATCCTTGTTTTATTCAAGAACGTTGACAAAGGAATTGATGATTTGGAGGTGGTACAAAATGAGCAGATACATGGTGCCACCATTTTCCACTGTTTGCCAAATTATTGGGCCTGAAAATCGACAAATGGAGAAAATTGGTTTTGGAAATGGGACTTGCACGACGTTGCCTTGAAGGAGAGGAAACATGTGTGCCATATGTTTTTCTAGATAAGAACATAAAAATATGGAAAAGTGAAAAGGGGCACCCAAGTTTATGTTTGTTCATGCAATGTAACTTGTGCACTAAGACTTGCGCACCGAAACATGCGTGCTGAGAGGAGACTTTCACACTATCGCATAGGGTTCCCAAGTCCCTATAAATATAGGTTGACCCCATTTCATTCGGTGTGAGTTCAATACTTAGAGAAAATCGTAGCTCCCATCATTTAGGTGTGGTGGCCCTGCAAGTGGTGGCGTGGTCGCACAAGTAGAAGTTGCGCGCCAGTTTATTTTTCTGTATCCAGAGTGGTTTTGGAGAGAGAGGATGGTAGTCTCCCATGTATTGAGTTGAATAAGGGGGTGTAACGCAAGTGTTTTGTAGACACTTGTGCACCCAGGTGTTGAAGAAGTGAGGTAGTTGGTGGTTGGGCTCCAATATTTGTTTGGTCCTAAAAGGGTGTGAGTCATGAAAGTTTGGATTTGCAGAAGCTAGTGTTTCACAAGTGGTTGAGGTGAACTTGAATGCTAATTATAACAAGTGCACTGAGACTTTTGTGCCAACTTGGAGAAGGGCGCCAGGTATGGTTGAAGCACAACAGTGATTCAGGGCTGTGCGAAAGTTGTAAGATTTCCCGATACCATCGGTGCGAGGTGAGATTCATCTATGGGTGAAAGGTGGACTTCAATAGAGGATCTACATACAACATAGGATGTATTAATTAGTGATAATGAAGATACCTACAGGTCTATAATCTGTTACTGGATCCTTTCTATAGTAGTGAGCAAAGGAAGAGGAGGAGGGTGATCCTCTCCATCGGAAGTGAGCGAGAGAGAGAGACTAAGGGAGTGAACTTTGGGAAAGAAGTGAGCTGACACAAAACCTTGTAAAGGCAGTGAGCCTAAGCATAGAAGTGATCTAGCCCAAGCCATGTAAATAGTAGTGTGCATATAGTTGATTTGGTACAGTTTCATATCACCATTGTACGCTCCTTAGATGTAGCCCAGTGAGGGTGAACCAAGTAAAAATCTCTATGTCTGCCACTTGCTTCCCTGAATTGCATTTAAAGATTTATCATCAGATAAAGAAGAAAATAAGTGATCATAATAAACACAAAAGTGAAAAAAGTGACCCTTGTAATAAAGTGGTCATAATCCAATGGGGCAGGATGAATTTAGAAAATAATATCCATACCATGATTCACCCCCCCACTCTCAGGATATATAGGACCCTTTTTGGTCCTAACAGTGTTTAAACCCAAGTAAAACTCATATTGTGCCACAACATTTGATACATGATGTGAATTAGGGGTTGTAATATCTTAGTCTAAATAACAAGTACTAAGATGGGTTTCACACATTTTATGGTCATCATTAGTGGACCATGAATTTGTGACTCAAAGATTTTTTTGGATTAAAGGATCATTAGCTCCACATATATTAAGGTTCATGGAGACTCAACTGCATATGTAACATCCTATAAAAAATACCCAAACCTTTTAATGTTACGATGCATTGATAAAAGGTATATAATTTCACAATCATTATCATGTGTAATGAAACCGTGTTAAAAATGTAAAAATGTTTTGAATGAGGCTTAGTTCCATAAAAATTTTCCAGATAATCCACACAATGTATAGTATTATGATTCATTGACTATGAATCCTAGTTTATGGTCATAGATTAAATACATAGATGAGGTGGAATTCCACTCAAAGAATTCTATTAGGATTCACCAATGATTATGAAATGTTCCACCAAAAATATTAACTCAACATGAGATAGGATCGATATGATGAATGTGGACGAGCATGGAACTCCATAATTTTAAGGAAAACACAACAAGTGGGAATAGAGATGATTATAAAATTCTTCAATAATAAATACCTTCGTGTCTATCATTATTGTATGCACTGTGAAATTTCTTCAACTGTGATGAAAATCAATCAGAAAAGTGGGAGTTGAAATGGATTGTAAACCATTACTTAAACGATTCAAAAATTGAATGGGGTTGACTGATAGGTATATAATAGTTTTTCAACATTTTGAAAACATAGGTATCAGAAAAAATATTGTTAACGAGGGGGAGAAGAATTGTAGAATTGGCCATTGACTATTTTCATAAATTGGTGCTTCTAGATGTCTCTGATGATAGTTCAATGTATGTTCCCCAAATGGAAGGTGAGCTAGAGTAGAAAAGAACCATTGTTGATGGGGGATATTAAAATTATGGAGTATGGTGAGGTTCCTATTCAATAACAACCCATAATGGTATTATTGATGTGGGTAATTCCCTAGGGAATGATGTGTGTTCTATGAGTTATTCCACAAAGCACTCAATTGAGCTAGTTGGGCCTATTAGTATGATGAAATTAAGCTCGTTTATAAGGAGGAAGAACATGGAATGAGTTTATTGAGGGGAAGAACCCATGATAAAAGAATCAGTAAACACTATATATCTGATAGGACTAGGAATCAAGAAAATTATATATCAACAAAGGGTCGTGGAGAGAGATAAATGACACAAGGATTACATCCTCTTTAGTGGGATTGGTGAATCATCTCATTGTTTTTATATGATGATTACTGTGTTTTTTTCACATATTGTAGTTTTACAGTTTATCATAATGTGATGAGGAAAAGAATTACGATGATTATTCTTTATCAAACAAAATATTTCACTCTCAGGATGAGATGTGATGGAATTTTTAATCAATAGTGCATCTGGGAGTGTAGAAAACATGTACACCCAGTTAGGGTGTTCCTTAAGGATAGTGTGGACATATTTTGGAATGTGAAATAATACTTCCCCTTGTATCCTAGCCATTTTGAGAGTATTGTGGATATTTGGTTGACCATGAGAGTATAAAAATGACTTATAACTTTGAAGGAGGACAATGTAGATTGATTTAACATAGTTGGTTGATTCATCTCGACCCATAGGTGGGTTAATGATAATGATTTTTATAGTATGTTGGTCATATAATGTCTATTACATGAGTTATATTATGTTTGAAACATAAGAAATATTGAACTTACTAGAGGTGGAATCTAGTTCATATCACATAAGGTATGTTAACATTCATCTTCTTCTAAAATTTATCATCCCAAATTGTTCATATGGGTTATCCCAACATTATCACCATTGGAATGGCTATAGTTTGACATCAAATGATAAGTATATTGGATTTGGTATTCTTATAGTTTTCATATGATGCATGCCATGAATATGAAATAGGATATGGAAATATGTTAATGTCACATGTTGATGATAGTTTTTAGGAAATAAAACATTTTAAAAACGAGGAATATTTTTATTCCATCATTGGGTAAGGCTACACATTAATGTCATGTCATACAAATTTTGCATTTTTTAGTTTAATTTAATATAGATCATTCTAAGAGGTTATTCTAGTTCATGGTAATATATCTTATACCAATTTCATATAGTATATCTTCTTAGCCATTTTTATAAGTCTCATAGATTATGGTTTTGGAGTTTAGAGTGGGTGGTTTCTTTCATTGTATATTCTAAGGAACATTGAGTTTTTGGGAGGTGTGATACATTACATAGCCCTGTTTATCAACTAGTATATAAAATTTATTATGAAATTATTAATGACATATGGGACTTAATATTTTTATATAGTAATGGTGGATTCTTCCTTAGTAACATGGGAATTTTTAAAGGCAACACCATATCACCATCATGATGTTAATGGAGGTGAATCATTTTATAGAATTATATCTCTTACCAGTTTTGATTACTCTCACTTTAATATAACCCATAGATAATTTTTTCCTCATGAGTATCGATTTATTCTAAATAAACCTCACATCTCATGTACTTCCATTTGTTATGAAAATATTTCATCCAAATAATGTGAATATAGACATGTATAAGATAATATACTTCTATTTTATAATGATACGAGTAAGGGGTGACCTTGGTGGAACATTGAGTGGTTTTCATATATTCATATATGGAATTTTTTTTATTAAGGCATCTCATCATATTAGTTCTTTACATTATTTATAGGATGCTTGAGAGGGTCTTATTGAGGGACTTAATCAAACCATTTGACTATGAATTGTAGCAAGACGGGTGTGGTGAAAAAAAAAATTAAATGGAAACATTTATTTGTAATTTTTTAGATGAAAATTTAGTTCTATTGTATTTGAGAATCTATGAGGAATCAATAAAATTATGATATGTCACGTAATTATTTATATCACTATCCTAGACATAACCTCTTTGATTAGAATGTAATCGTAGTAAGTAAATTAGAATTCAATTTTATTTATAATAAACATACATTATTGAGATATAGTTGGAGGATAGGGACCAAAACCATGAATGTGACATAATTAAAAGGTATGGGATTATTTTTTCATATATATATATATAACCTCTAGTAATTTATGAATGAAGCTATTGTGGATTTAAAATTATTTGAAACTCTAAAAATTTTATGAATTCAAGAACCATTGGATGATAAAATTAACTTATTCATCAAATATAGTGATATATAATTAATAAATCTTGATGGGGAACATTATCAATTGTTTATTTCTTACATGACATGATGTAAAATTCATTTTCTAATAAACTAAGGAGGATTCAATTTTATCATCACCAGAACAATGTCTACTCATGGTTGGGTCCATCATAGATGTTAATTTTCATTACACATTGATGGATTGCCTCACGAATTAATTTGTTAGTTAAAATTTTTACAAGTTGTAGATACTTGACTAGTGGATTATTCTGATATGGTGCTTCAGAAATCATTATATTATCTATTTGACATACCAAGAATGATGTTTTATTCTCATAATTGTTTAACTATTGAGTGGAATTTTTAAAAACTATTGAGGAAACAACCCCTAGATGTCTCACATAAATAACAAAATCTAAAAATTCATGTTCTATAAATGATTAAAAATTTCATAAAAATGAATTTTCATGGTTATAGTATGATCACGGAAATGAATCACCTCATGTAATCATAGGAATTGGTCCATAAACTTTTGATTCCACTACATCAGGTGAATATTATCTTATTTTATGATGAAGTAATTGTGGTTGATATGTTTGATGGCCTAATCAGAGTCTCCCACTATTTTCATTTGATTGATGTCAATCCCAAGTATAATCTCTAGACCATGGATGAGTGCTTGATATATGTCATATGTATTGGTAAAAAATTTCTAAAACATGAATGGGTATGACTAGAGGAGATATTGGTGAGAGATGAAGACAATAGCATGGACCACACTTATTATTTTGTGGTAGTTTAAATTACAATTTGTTTTCCAATAAGAAGAAACACAAAATTATTGTCAATTAAATATGTAATATTTACTATATATAGGTTTTAATCATCATGGAAATAAATATCATGGAGAATCACTTTAGTGTTCAAATGAATATCAAATTAATATTATAAATACCAATACTTTATGAATTTCTAGGTGAACAATTAAATATCAAATCACGAAAAAATTACCACCTAGCATTACTGGTTCTCTATCACCATGTAGTGAAACTGCATGTACATAATTGTATTGAGTTGATACAGAAAATTTATTTCATAGGGATTTATATAATGAAATATTCTCTGAAAAAAATATAAGGTTAGGAATCTTGTCTATATGTAAGAATATATTATCATTTTCTCAAGAAACATATTTCTAGTATAATGGATATTTTTTCTCTTACCTAATTATTCTTCTAAGATAGTTGTGTTCCCTGATAATAGTATAGGTTGGTAACATAAATAACCATATGTAGAGTACCAAAAATATCATTATTATATATTAAATCTTAATAGAATAATAGTTATTATAGTAAATAACATTTTATTCTCGAATCATTTAGTTCTACTACCATTTAAATAAATATCACATTATCATGTGTTCTATATTTTAGTTATGAAATATCCCATAGTGAAATTCATAAAAACCACCCTAATATTACATATCATGAATTATACCAGTCATCATATATGTAAAAATGGAAGCATAAGAAAGAGTGAGCATAGATGCTCGGTAAGGGTAAATGATGGTGATATCAATATAACATGATTATATTATTACGAGAATATTAATATATCTTTTGAAACCCATTTCCTATATATCATAGATCCTAAACAATACTTATAGTATAAATCATAGATATCTATAACGCATTCTTAATAATTGTATCAATGTATATATTCCATGATAGCATAACATTGGACTGATAGATATATTTGTGGAATAAAAATATGAATAGAAACTAATATCTCAAGGATACCCACCAATACATTTGTATCAGGTGAGGACATGGATAATAACATATGTAATGACCCAATATTGGGATAATCATTCATTTACACTTTTTTGGGATTTTCTTAACTACTCATTTTTCTTCCTTTTGGAATGGGTTAACATTCAATGTACCCATCGAAATCATATAACAATAATCACAATACATTGAATTAAAATGAAATATAGGTCAAACCCAACAAATATTTCTTATATTAGTTTTCCAAAAGATCGTTAAACAGTTATCGTGTCATAACACATGAAATGGAAAGGGATTTAGAAAAATTTCATAATGACATGATCCATGGTGAAGAAAATACTTTCATAAAATATTTCTTCGTCATCAAAAATCAGCTAGAAAATAAGAGAAAAATTTAATCATTGGTTTATATACCTAGTAAATTATATTTATTTTGATAAATTTCATTTATATAAAAAAAACATTTAATAAAAGAGTAGTTAAAATTAATGATGGGAAAAAATTATTTCAAAACAAATTTTTTAATATAAATAACTTTATATTTTTTTCAATTTTTTTTAAATATAATGGAAACTTTTCAATATATATTCTTCATTCCATCATGAAAATTCATACATATTTTAAAAATATTCAATTCACATTTTATGTAAAATACAGATGAGACTTATCTTAAAATTGACATGAATATTATATTTTAAAAATTCATTATAATTTCAATCAAGGGTAAAATTAAATTAAATACTCGAATTGGAATATAAATATATTCTTGAAAAAATTTATATAAAAAATAGATATGGAAAAAATGGGTATCATCAAATGACCAAAAAAGTCTACTTTATTAATGAAAATTCTTCTAGAATCATGAGTACCTAAATAGAATAATATGATGGTAAAACAAATATTCATAATAAATACCCATATTATAAGAAACCAAATAATTTTAATGATATATTTCATAATATTTCATCATTGAAAATGTATTCATAAACAATCCCAATAAAAATTTATATTATAACATAAAACCCTTACAACATTTCGTTGATTGAATCATAAGAACAATTAATGAATAAAATAATATTAACTGAATATTATTATTAGAAAGAGATTATTGATACAGGATTTCAATGAGTTAATAGATAAACATCATAATTTAATATTGGTTCATAACATAATATATGTCTCAATAAATATAAATAGACACAAATATTCATTACCATATCAGTATATTTCAACTACTAAAATCATTAAAGATAAATAAAAATTGGATTTATTTGTCACAAATGTTTTAATGAGAATAATAATATAGGACAATCATGGTAATTATATACACCACAAATAATAAACATATGATAAATATAGCATGTATCACAATGATATAAATACAAGATGAAAAATACCATACCAAATTGGTTACCAATAAATCATATAAACCATGAAAAAATAAAATCATAAAAAAAATCCTACAATGAAAATAATTTGATTGAAGACATAATTTAAAAATGGTGTAGTATATAAAAATTAAAAATTATTATTGGGTAAAATCATATAATATTTCTCAAAGAAACATTTTTATTCAAAATCCCTTAGCTTCTCTCTCAACAACATTCATAAAATTTCCATCCCCAAGTATAATTAATATATGTTTAATATGATTTTATTATATAAAAATTATTATATTAATTATAATTTATATATTTTACTTATGACCTATTATTACTTTTTTATTAATAATTCCATGATAAATATTGTTTTTTTAATGAATTATTTTTTTTATTCAAAAATTTTTTAATTTATAATTATCTATCCACATATATTTATCATTGTTCCATCATATATATACCTTTTACCATGATATTAATTTTAAAATTTGTAGTATATTTGTTTTTATATTGAACCATAATATTTATATATTGAAAATTAAGAAAGTTATTCATGGAAATGGTTTTTCGTATATACACATGAATGATATTTCCATATTGTGATGGAATAAAACAATTAATGTTAAAAAATATATTTCTTTAAAAAAATATATTTATGTAATATTTCATGTATATTAACTAAATTTAACCTATTTACCTATGATGGAATTCCATAGATAAAAACGTATTACATCATTTCGCAAGGCTGTAGTCTGCACACTCACGAATGATGTTATCGTATCCCCCATAGAATGGAAATTAATAAGGTTTACGTTAATAGATAATTAAATATTATTAATTATATGAAATATCTCACATATATTCATTTAATATATCATTATTAATTTTTGTGAATGAGGATGAAAAATAAATCACATTACTCTGCGGTGGTAGTGTGTCGGGCACTTGAGAGACATAACTCTTTTCCAATTCATTTGAAGGTAACAATGTATATGTTATATTATAGTTAATTAAATAAATAAAATAATAAAACTAAAATATCAACATATATAATTAATTTAAATTTATACTTGATATATGTTGATGGAAAATGAATTACATTGGTTTGTAAGGTGGCCATATACCATACACACAATCAACAGTTTCATTGTACTTTTGATAAAAAAATCTAATAGATAAATGTTATTACATTCACATTTTAAAATATCATTAAAATTGACCCAATATTTAGAGTATAGATTCATAATATAGTTATATTTTAAATTGGTTGAGGTTGAAAAGAAACAAAATATTAAACATTTTACCTCTTCTATCGGGAAACACTTTATGTGTATACCTAAATCCTTCCAATGCGGGTTCATAATTAAACATGTGATATAGGATGAGGTGAAAATTTGTGAATATTTTGGTTCTACAATAACTAATTTTTTTCGGTGTTTTCAGTATGAGAGAATAGGTTGTGGCTTTCTATTAGTGGGGTAGATGACACATAGTGAATTATTTTTTAGAATAAACTATTGTAACATTTTTCACATTCCAACATGTAAGAAAATGGGTAGTAATAAATAATATTTTTGATAAGTATGTACCATGGAAATGTATTTCTTTCATTGTAGTAAATATTACCCCTTATCATTTTTGTTTAACACTTAAAAAACTTGTATTAACATTAACCGAGAAAATTAATTTTTTCTCTTGATACATTGATTAGAAAAAAAACTGAAATTAGACAATATTATATAATATTAATTATGATGATTCCATGAATGAAAGCTTTTTTTCAAATAAACTAACAATATTGGAAAATATTATTTTAATGGTAAACTCATTAATGTGAAGAAAATGTATCATTCAACCGAAAACTAATTAAAAGTTTAAAAAAAATTATATGATAAAATGCGATTTATTCCAATGAACTAAATATAAATGAAGGATATATAATTATTTAATTAAATTTTATAACCATTATAATGTATCATTTTCTATTATACTAATTACTGAAATTTTAGTTTTCTAAAAAGAAATTAAAATTAGTAAATGAAAATTTTACACTTTTAAAAAATTCTTAAAAAATAAGTCCTATAATATTTTATAATTATGAATTCAAAAATTATGTTCATATTCAATATTTTATTTTCTAAAATGTTTAAGAAAAATTTAAAATATGTGAATAAAATTAAATAGAACCAATATTTTTAAGGAAATTTAGTATTAAGCATCAAATTTGGTTGATATTTTCCCAAGACTAGAAGAAATATAGGATGAATGTTATAAATATGATTAATATATAATCTATAAATTTCGTTAATATAAATCATCAAAATTTATTTATTTATTTGATTTTCCTATGAAACAATTTCCCTATTAAAAAACTTATTCAAATAAAAATATTTATTTTTTTAAATGGTATTAATTTTCAATTATAATTAATTTCTCACTAAATAATTCACTTGTTATAAATGAATAAACCATACATTTATTTAAAATTTTTATACATATTCTTACAGAACATTCTAATTTCTATGAAATAATTATTATATTAATTTATAATATTTTCATATTATGTATTGTTTTATTTAAAGTTGATTTATCATGTTTTCAGTGATAATATTTGTGTTTCATGTTAGATAATATAATCTAAATCTTTCATATATCTAAATATTTCTAAAAAAATAAATTTATATTGAAAAAATAGTTCAAAATATTATTATTATTTATGTTCTACATAATTAAAAGTAAATTTAATCTCAAAATTTAATCATTTTTACAAAAAATGTGGATAATATTTCTACATCATATCATACAGTTCACATATTACTTAATAAGCACAAAATTTCAATAAAAATTAATTGTACATGATATGGATCTTGTTTCTAAGAGCCCTCTATTTATAATCCAAAACCATTATATGTTTTCCCACATTAGAATTATCCTTCTATATTGGTAAGAATATTGAGATCAATACATGTGATAGATTTGGTATATTATTCATTAAAATAGATGCATTGAACACATCACTGTATTTAGTGACTATTGGTTGAAGCAACAAATGATTATGTAATAACCTTATATGATAAAAAATATCAATTAGTCAAATATTCTATATAAATTTTTTCCATTTATTCATTGATTGATAAATTCATATAATCATATTCTGAAAAACATTAAATAAATGTTCGCATCAATGCTTATAAAAATTATTTCTTTATTAAATTTATCTTTTCATTTTGTGATTCAAAATGGATATAACCTAATATTCCATTTAATTAGATATTTTTGGTATTAATAGATTGTATTGTATGAATGAATTTTAATATGATATACAATTTTTTCATATAGGGATTCAAGGGATACATAATAAATATTCATTGAAATATATTGTTGTACGATAATTAAACTAGATCCTCATGCTGATCCTTATGAGGTTTCAAATACATAAAATATAAGATTGAATATCCTATACAGATTGAAATGTTCTATCATTCTTAAATTCATTATAATATTGAAACAGTATTATAAAACTAATTTATGTAAAATGTGATTGGAGAATAATTATCTATAACATTTAGATAAACCTCTGATCCTGATCAGACAGAATAAAAGGTTGTACTCCCTTCTACCGTAGATCATCTTTAGCGCATATCATTGAAATAAAATCCATATATAAATATTATTTAATAATAATAATGTGTTCTAAATTTTAAGGATATATAATACAACACATTTATATTTATTATTATTAGATTAATTTGGTAGTCCAACGAGAAAAGTTATGGTGGTGTTTTCAAAATTCTGTAATTTATGGATAATGGTTATAGAATTGTTTTAGACCACAGTGTATCTATCCAAATATACTAAATGAGGAATATCTTAACCTTTTTTCTGTTTATGATTAAAGGTAATTGTAACCATTTGGGAATATCATAGATCAAATGTTAATGTAATTATGGGTTATAGGAATCATGGAATATGATTAGAATTATAGATAGTTTTTAAGAAATGATAGCCCACCTATTAGGTGACAATATATTTCATTTAGAAATATCATGGTGCTTGAACCCACAACCAAAAGGAAACAAGGTCCTAGAACTTAGAACAATCATCGGAAAAATAGCCTGTAGAAATAAATTTCATGCGGTAAAACAAAATTCTCATTTTAGTGATTTCAGTTTCTATTGGTGTTATCATAGGAAGAAAAAAACATGGTAAAGATTATTTATCTGATCATTTCACTAGTAAAATTTTACTACAATATCGTCAAATTATTATTCCACCAATTTATATTGGAGATATTTTACAATTTGGTGAATGTATTTCTAGTATGATGCTCAATTGTTTTTCAAACTGGAGAGAATCACTCGATAGTAAAAGTTTCCCTGTGTTTCTATGATGGTGGTGGAATCCTTCTCATATGATATCCCTATAGATATAGTTATCCCTAATGTACCCATCTATTATAGTTATTTCATGGAATATAACGATAGAGTCAATCTATATTTCTATCACTATAATTGGAATATAATCCATTAAGCAGTATGATTTGAGGTTATAGAAAGAAATTCCAACCTTAGTTTTCCCATTCATCATTCAAACTGATAGGATATAGGAATTAATCATTGGGTAATGAACATCCATGATGAATTTTTCCTCGATTATCATTTCGAACATAATCTCAACCATTGAACTGTGAGTAGGGTGAATCATCTTGAAATGAATTTTTTATTTCATGATGTCTTACTAGGATTTCAATATGATGGAATTACACCAAGATATTTAGGCTTCTAATTTCTCAATAACCCCCTTATGAATACATCACTGTGTTATTTCTGGCAGGACACAAACATCTACAAATCTTCTTGATATATGAGTGAACTGATTATTTTTAACCATTGTTTTTCTATTATAATATTATTAACATATATTAGTGCATTGAATGTCTTCTGTAAACTCTCATTTAAACAAGCAGGGGAATCAAACAGGCCCACCTAATCATTCAAGGAATATGGTAAATTGAAATTAGAGAATATAGAAGAGTTATAGATCAATTTTCAGTTCTTTAACCGTCTTTAATAGTAATTTTTTTATGATGGTTCCCTATTCAACATAGAATAAGAAATTGATTTATTATATGAATATTAAATAGTTTTTAAAAGTGAATCATGACTTTGATGTCAATGAAATTGATTCGATTTGTTTTCAACCTTGTCAATCCTTCCCTTTAGAACATATGCTGATGACATTAAAAAAAATTCACTCGGTAGATACCATTGTATTCCATAAATGTTAATACTAACGGATACATCTATTTTTTATATTTTTATTGTATTATGAGGTAATATTTTATAATTATTTCATTTGTGTGGATAATAATTTGTCTTTATAGATCTTTGAAATTGGCCTCTATTTGGTGAATTAATAAATGGATTTTTCCTCTTAAATAATATCTGGGATCTCATATAGTTGTTTACAAACAATAGGGGAATTTTTATTCTCATCCCTATTTGGGCGATTCTATTTTACCCCCACTAGTAGTATAATAATTCTTACTAATATATCTTACATTATTTTAAGAGATAATATATATATTTGAGAACCCCAATATAACCACAAATAGAGTAATTCATATACTGATTATATGAATTGGGCACCAATAGGATAAGATAGTGCTATAACAATACCAAAAATTCATTTTAAGTGGTATTCTTTGATAAAAGTTTACACTCAATTCTTGATACCAAAACCCAAAACTAGGCCTTCAATAATATCTTATCATAGGAATTATTATCCACCTTATCATATCCATATATTTTCAGGATGGAGGGAATCATGAAATAATTTTTATCCTCCGTCATATGGAGTATATTGCTCGGGATTATATTATTCCTGTAGCAAGTATAAACATTGAAATGGTGGATTTCAACACCATAAATCTCTCATTTTAAATTACATTGTCGGATTCCACATAAAAAAATTTCACCCTCATCATATATGGACATGGAAATGGTAGATTTAAATAATTCTAATACATGTTCATCTTCATGGTTGGCCCCTATGATATCTATATTGTTTTAAATTTGATAGGAATTTTTATATCCATAATAATGGCCTCAAACTTCTATTTTTGACAAAAGATATATCTCAATAAATGAGATTCGTTATGAAATATAAGTTTGGTGTTTTGGTATACCATTTTTTCATGAAATCAGTAAATTCATAGTTTTTGTGGGACTATTATTGACCACGATAATATAAGAAACAACTAACATTGGTGTTTGTCAATTTATCATGCCACTAGTATTCGTTGAATTACTGGATGACCAAGGATAAAAACCAATATGTTTAGGATAGTCCATTTGCAATGGTTTCTGAGTATGGGGTTGATTTTATCAATCCATATGATCAACCATTGATGTTGGAATTGTTGAATCACCTAGAAAAATTACAATATATGGTTGGACCTACCAAAACATTTTCATGGGTTTTCCTCTTATCTAAGTGGAATCAATTTTTTTATACCACTATAGTGGATTCCCTACTTATTGATCAGGATCCTATCTATACTCCAAGGTAATCATGCATAGTTAACTAAAGGTATATTCGTTTGTTACTCATTGTTGAGAATAAAACAATGTTTTAAAATCCTAATTGGATTTATAGTATCAAGTTCTCGATCATTATCAGTGAAATATTATAGGATGAGATAAAATATGTATTCCTATCCCAATTTAGTAATAATGATGAAATTGGGGGTGTGGAATGTTTTTTAACTAGTGGGGGAATCCAATTTCCTTGGATTTATTGATGTCAATTGTTCATTGATGTGAATGTAAGTGATACAAAATTTGGTGGTCGAAGTGTAAGGAGTGATTTATATTCATAAAATAATATATAACAATTGGATACATAATACCATATCCATGAGAATAAATTGATCTTATATTCTATTTATTTGTCATTTTGAACCCAATTTCTATATTCATGCATTTTCATCACATAAAACAAGGTTTAATGAAACATTTTATGCATCAGTAATGATGTAACCAAATGTGATATCTCTATGATCTACTTGGTCTATGATAAAACCCATTATGATAAAACACTACCCAATTTTATCCTCAGGTATATTGTGGTATGGAAAAAAATTGGAGCGATCAATGAGTTTAGCTTCACCAGGCATGCGAAATTCATGAAAATATTATGATGTTCAAAACAATGAAAAAAATGGTGTAACATAGGAGTTTTACATAAATAAATGATTTTCCCTTTAAACATTAACTAAATGAACCATATATGACATACTCCAACTCTTGGTTTGTGAATAATTTTAATAGACTAGTTTTACCAGATGAGGTTGGGGTTGGAGAGACATATCTTCATGGTGAGGAATATCTGCCTATCTTGTCCCATCTAGCGGATGATGAATATCCAATAGTCTAACCAGATGCTGGACTATAATTAGGGCCTCAATATGGTCATATATGACTATTTCTTTGTTTACATGCATTTATGTGGCAATTGTAAGTTTTAATGTGATTTACCGTTTCATAGTCTATTACATTGAACCATTTTGGTGACGTGATCTTTTAGTCAACAATAAAAATTCATCATGAATATTTAGGTATATGAGTGTATGGACCAACTCATTATTAACATTACCCATAAGAATTTTAAATATTAACTAATTATAATGATTCATATTAATTGAGCACATGATCTCCTTTCATTATAAAATGAATTTAGAAATTAACTCATTGGTCTATTTCTATAACATTGGAATGATAGATATACTAGCCTTAACAATGATAGAGCTTAACATGTAGAGGAAATCCATATGATGATCATTACACGAAATAATGTCTCCTAAAGATAACTAAAATTACTGAATGAAAAAAATTCATTGATAATATTTTATGAAGAAGTGAATCATTGCGTCTTCCAATTTCTATATAAACCACAACATTAGGCCAATCCTATGGTGGGAGTTGGTTAGGTGATACAGTCGATCACCCATATAATCGAATAAGATGAGGCTTGAAATGATGAATCTAGAGGTGTTAACATCTGACCTGCCAATTCTTGGTATGGATTCCCACTAGCATGATTGAAATTGACTGCATTGATAAATAATCAATATGGTTTGTAATAGAAGATATTATGGAATATTGGGGAGGAATGGTAGTTTGCGATTCCATAACTATTTTGCTATCTCATACAATAATTGATCATGGTCCCATTAAGGGTTATTTAATTTTTCAATTAGGGTAGGTGAGTAAATTATATTCCCTTTTGAATATAACCACCATATACCCTTACTAGATATGTGGGATCAATTATCAATACCATGGGTTGTCTTTTTTACAAGAACTAGTTGCTCAACTAGAGTGTGAATATGGTCCCCTCAAACATTTTCTCTCCATATGAAAATATTAGTACTGATCATTATGGGGAGTCTCTTGTATCCCATAATACCATTTACAAAATTTGACATCCGATAATCTTAATCTATATTGGTAATGGAATCATGTTGTTTTACACACGTCAATGGACCTTTGGCATTACTAAAAATCCTATACAAAATAGGAAACACCACATTTGTGGGAATCTCGTGTCACATAATGTGTCTATATTGAATAGTGGAGGAGGACATAAAATTATCTACCTATTACATCATCTAATGTAATTGATAATTCTCTTCATTACAGTCCTTGTTGTTAGCCAACTTTTTCTGATCATCCATGGTTTAGACTGTGTTGATTTTTGTGATAGTATTGGATGGATGAAAATCATTTTCTTAGAATGGATTCCTATCCTAATGATTTCACAATTTTCCACATAATGGTACTAATATGGATGGTAGAGTGACAAACCATTATATTTGATTAAAATTTATGGTGATTCTCGATTCAGAATTCATTGTATAATTATGAATCTTCTTACATTAGTCCACTAAAATTCATGAAGGTATCCATAATATTTATGATGTGGAGCTATTGGGAGTGATACACTGTCAAACATTCGATACTATGAATAGATTGACTTATGGCTATAAATTATATTTAGGTAGATAATCTAGTTTTATCATATTTGGTTGAACATAACCTAGATATTATAATAGATACATGAGGCATAGACATTAGTAAGTTATTATGAGACAATAAACTATAAAGATAATGGTTTCCAAAAGAAAACAGGAAGTTGGTCGATGGCAAACATTTCCCCAAAAAACATACCTAATAACAATAACAACGTCATGTTCCTAGTTTCTTGAAGAACATGTAGAAAATGTTTAGAGGTAAGGGGAGACAGTAGAATGAAACTTCCCTTATAATATCTCTCAAGTAGTGAAGGTGTTACATGGGTCAATAATCACTGAAACATTAGAGAATTGTCCAACATTGGGAGATAACATTGGCCTGATGTCCATATAATATGTGGTATTGAATAGAAAATGTATATTTGCAGAGAAAACAAACACCAATAGTTCCGTGGAATAATCTCAACCATTTGAGGGTTCCAAACTATTTCCTGATGTGTATTTCACTTCTATCACGAAAGAAAAGATTATCAAAAATGATTATTTTTGGGATGAAATCAATATAATCAATTGTATAGAACCTATAAAATCCTAAAGGAGCATGTACCTATGGAGGGATCTAGGGGACATGTGGTAATCAGCTTTGAAAATTGTATAACCTGGTCAAAGGGTTCATACATTTAGTACTAGGGCTGGTGGTGCAGTTTTCATTGATGTACCATCTATAAACACGATATATGAATTGTCAATAATGAAACATGTATTTCAATAGTAATGTATTTTGTGGAAGGTGATTTCTCTTTTCATGAGACCATAAGGGTCATTATTATTCCTCACTTTGTGTCATAGCATTTACCATTATTATGAACATATATAAGCCATTCATCTTCCAGAATATGGAAATATCATTTACAGAATGGAATGTTTTGGGAGTAGTGAATACGTTCATATTGATAGGATATAATACAGGAAAGACCTATGTGATAAAATTCCTCCTCATATGGGGGCCAAAAATTGTTTTCTATGGAACCCATGAAGGGGGGAATCAATATAGCCTTCTCGATTAGAAAATGGGGCTTTCCATCCACATTAGGTGAATATGATACCATTCCATGTGGTGTGTCTGGTGGGATGATGCACAACAGTATTGGAAGGGGCACATGAACTGATAGAGTGTCCTCCTATAGAGAATATTATGGGTTCTACAATCAATATCATTATGGTTTGGATAGTGGTTGGTGGTGCACGAGGGATTAATCAAGTAATTAGAATATGGGGACAGTCCACATTGTAATCATAGTCATGTGGGTTCCCTCCTATGTGGAATAAAAGATGTTGTACTTGTAGGAATTGCCCTCACATCCCCTACCACCTGTGAATAGTGTTATGTGATTTTGGAATGTTCTTGGAAGATAATATGAAAATAATTTATCGTGGTAACCTGGAGGAATTATACTGACAAAACAATTTTTGTAGTTGCAATTAGTGAGACACTAATGCTTTTAGATCACATTGGGCTACGTCCCCTGTTGGGAAGAACCCCTTCTATTCACATCACTGCAGGAGGTGTTTGATTACCCTATGTTGAATATCATATAATGGATAAATGGGTAGAGGACATCTTTTATATATAAAAGAGGTGGTTGTGTTGTTATGAGTGAATTTATATGTTATTTCTACACTACCCATTCTCCTGTCACAATACATGTTGGTGCCAGTTCATTGAAAATTTAATGTGGTGTGAGTCATGTATCATGCTTGAAGTCAAGTGTTGGTATAGATATGATAAATATGATTCTACAAATTCACAACTATATCCTCTCACTTATGAGTTTAATTTTACACATCAATGAATTCTAAGACCACTGATTCCCAAAACCCTTAATTTTATCCAATATTGAGGAGAATAATTTAACGTTGATCCCACAAAATTGCATTAGTGTACCTAAAATCGTGTTTTGGAAACTGGTTACATCAAAATATTGTGTTTTGAAAAGTTACTGATATATTCAATGATTATACAGTTGGTTTTTATGTCAGGTTATACATTAATTCTTGATGCATTCTATCGAGTCTCATGTTGATGTAGTGAAAAATCATTATTTACCCACATTATATCCTTTCTATGGGAGTTGTAACACCCCAATATTACATAGTAAGTTATATTTTTATTCAATAGCTTGTGCTACATGGAACCCCGAGTTTGAGTGCACCACAATATACAAAACTAGCCATTCAAAAGTAGTTATGAATATTATAAACTAGATTTTGAATATGATATACTATATATAATTTTAACTTATATATTATGTGTTTCATAGACATTTTATATTAACAAATTCAAATTTTTTTGGGAAAAATGTATTTTTCAAAAAAAAATCTATTTTACCACATTTTAATAGCGAACTCTTTTTAAATCCAATATTTGACCCTTTTACATATTAAATTTGAAAAAATAAAATTCTTTTTTAGAATAAGGACATAAAAATTTTCTTTGTATGAAATTTTTATATTTTTCTTATAATATTCATTTTTATGAATAATGAGAAATATTGTATTTTAATTCAAAATTGCCTTTTAATCTAAATTATTTATTAAAATAGATTATATTTTAAATTGGTTTTGAAGTGTAATTAGATTAAATTTTTACCCTTTATTCCAATTTTGGACATTGTAATTAATTTTACTTTGAAATTATACATAAACAACTGACAATCGTTTGATAGTTATTTTTTCTTAAAAACACTCTATTTGTTTCGACAATGGGAATTAATTTTAAATTAATTCATACAACTTCTATGATTTGAATTCAGTAAAATATGCATCAATTTTGAATTTGGAATATCAAATATGCATTAGGATTAATTTTTTGTATTTTTCTAAAAATCATCAATTTTTGATGAATTTTGAAACCACTAAGTAGTAGTTAAAAATATGAATTTCTTATTTAAATGAAATTTTACCACTTCTGTGAATTGATATCTAAAAATACAAGATTCTTGGTCTTTATTAGTATGTAAAATTCTATTCAATAAGATAAAAATAATTTCTGGTGAATAGTTACTTTTGACTTTTAATTAACACGATTTAAGATAATCGGGTAATTAAAGGTAAAAAGAATATTATAAACAAAATTACCTTAACACTCTCCTAACCTTATTGGATGAGTCATGGACGACCATGGGCATCCATGGGACGTTTTTGGGACCCCAAGGAGCCACATAAGAATGGTAATGACACATTATTTTAATTAACATAAAGTAAAGGAAAAAATGACATAAACAAATATCTATTTGTAAATTTATTTTTACATGGGGTTATATAAGTCATTGTTTTGACTATAAATATTAATTGGAAATATAAAATGACTTCATACATTATCGTATTTTTTTTATAATTTTTAGACATCAAATTAATTAAATTATGTATGACACAATAATGATGTAGTATATACCACATCAATAAATGATTTAAATAAATAAGATTATTAATATTAAAATAATATCCAAAATGTGTCATGTTCTTATTGGATGATTTAATTTCAACCATGAGTAATTTTATCTTAAACATTAATTAGTTTTTGACATTTAGAAACCGAATATCACTATATAATAAAATATCAGTTTAACACTTTTTTAAAGAACCACTCCTCCCCCTTATAAAAGTACACCACTTATAACATATTTTGCACACCTATCAAGCCTCTTGGATCGTCTAACCCCTGCCCAAATTATCTCTCACGATCCATATTTACCCCAAGAAGCCTTACCTTAGGCATATTTCACTTAAATAATTCCTTTTGATTCAATCCAAATGAAGTTACCAAAAATAAAAGTAACAGTTTCTCTTAAATTATTTTGTTTTATTTTGTTATATTTTATTCCCCAACACCCCTAAAATATTTTTATTCCATTATTTTATAACACAATAATTATACTCAATATACTATGATGTTGTTATGAGATGTATTCGAACTACACTTACACACACCTCCATCTAATGGATGATGAACATATTGTTTCTGCGGTTGGAAAACTAACGCCTAACGAAACGATGATTGTTCGATTATCTCCTACTGCTTCTCATAGTGGCCATTATGATGACATTTTATTTATATATTATATATATATTGTTTATTTTTTCTTTGTTTTTCTGTATTTTACATTTACATCATACCTTTATGGTTTCCATTATGGGTAAAATGTGATAATTTCATTTGAGGAAGTGTGGACTACTACCCCCTCAAAGTGTTATCCTTATGTTTTAATTCCATTATAATACTAAATAGAAAAGAAAGTAGAATTAATGTGTACGAACGACTTACCCTTTCCATGAACGGGGAATTAAATTTCTTATCCATAAATGTTATCTATTATTATATATTCATATATATATATATAGGATATATAATATATATCATGTATAAATCATGTATATCATTATGGAGATAATGGACTTTTGACCACATGGAAAAATTGTAATTTTCACAAGTTAATTTTTTAATCAAGTTCCGAACACCGATATAATATCCAATATTAAATGAAAAAATTAAATAATTGTTATAGCAAGGAAATAAGTTATATAAATATAATAATAATCTTTAAAAATGTTCTTAAAAATGTAAAAAATTAAAATATGATTATTATTTAGGATGGACAAGGAACATACAAGAAAAGGTGGACTTGAGGTAAGGGGATTCTTATCTCACTTTTTATTCTATGATATTTCCATAGTTCACCACTTATTTATTTCATATGGTGTATTTTATACATTCATTTTATATTTATTACCATGATTCTTTTTACATTCATGGAATTTTGTGATTCATTTGTTGGTTATCAACTTTTTTCACATGACTCGATTGATTACAACGTGATAATGGTTTTTCATCTCACTTTTTATTCATATGAGATTCATTCCATATTAGATAGTATTTCATATTATGTGGTTTATGAACTAATCATGATTTTATTATTGGTATAATATACATTAATTTATTAGTATTAACATCTTCATTGTATGATCCTTCTTTCATGGGTTGAATGTTTCGTGAGTTACCAAATCAGTAAGGGAATTTCCAATTTCAATTTCCACTCATTGGAATTTATGCATGCTTCATTGATTATTTTTACTCCAATATTATGCTTGGAATCACTATTTATTATTTACGTAGTAATTTCCACTCCCATTTTTGTGGATATACTTTTGATAGACATATTTATAACATTGATAATTTCTCAAGACATTGATATGATCTTGATAAGAGTAATCTTTACTGAATTTCCATTCATTGAGTTAAACATCCAAGTCATTGGTGTTGTTTTTACAAGAATCTGTGTGAATTTCCACTGATTTTTTTACAATAAATATTCAACAATATTGATTGTATTTATATTTTTCACAGATAATTATGTTGTTGATTTATCTTTAAACTAATGATAAGGTCTTTATAAGAGTTTTCATCTCAATTTACATTCCAATGAGACTTCATTGTTGTTATATATCGATTCACATTTCTATGGTGTATAAAATTTACTTTGACATAGTATATAAAGAATCCCTTTATTATCATGATATTATAGTGTTTCTATTAACTCAAATATTTGTATTCATGTGTTGATCTTTTTGTTAGAAACTCTAACTAAAATATCATTTTAAATGATTTAAAGATTTATTATCCTAAATATTTCTCATTAATGTCAATGTTTTAAAAATGGTTTTTAAGATTTATGTATATGACATTGATGTTTTAAACAAAAAATTTCATTTAAATTTTTCAATGTCGAATGAATCACTTTGATTCCAAAATCTATTTTAAACGGCTTCTAAATAAATAGTGAGACTTTTCAATGTTTTCAAGGAAATGGGAGATATTTCTGTCAAATAGTTTTGATGATTATATTCATCTATTTCAATAGCCATAATTATTTTCTATTAAGGTGGATCTATTATAGTAAAATCATCTATATTGTATTGAATGAGTTATGTTTGACATTGGATGTGCTATTTTTATACAATTCATGGTTTGTGGTTAAAATATTGACATTTTGTATGTGAGTTTTAATACGAATGTTCAGATTATGTTTCGTCCTTTTCATATGAGGAATGCATCTCACATAGTAAGTGACGGGTGGAGCCCGCTATAGCTCCATGTTGCAGCAGTTGGTCACATGAGACAATTAGACATGGAATTGTCTCAGGCCTTTCCCAATTTTTGATATATGGTTTTGGCCGAGGCCTTAATCATTGTTAGACATCTTGGTCGAGGCCTTGAATTTTTTTTTTCAGAAAGTCAGACATTATGAATTCTATCATTATGAGATTATATATTGATATTTATTGTTGTTATTCGACTAGTAGAACACAAATGACTATTTTTTTATTGAATTATTTACTCAGCTCATATTTATTCCATAAAGGGATCATGTTTGTTATTTGTTAAGGCATGTGTTCATAATTATTCACTATGTCCAATGTTTATGTTATCTTTCAATTTATTTCTTACTCTTACTGAACATTTGATCTCACCCCTTTATCAAATTTCATTTTCCTAGGTTATGAAGATGTTAGTTATGAGTGAAATTCAGGAATAATCTTGGAAGATTGGATGATTCTAATGGGATAAGTTAGTGTTGTTTTTTATTTCAAGTTGTAATGATGAAATTATGTATGTATCTTGTTTCCAATACTACTAAACAAATTAGTCCTTTGGGACTTTATTCCTTGTAATCATACCAATGTATTAAATTAATGCACCGACTCCTTAATTCTGGGTAAGGGGTGGTACAGTTGGTATTAGAAGAAGTTTATTAAAATCCTTGGAAACTATATTAAGATAAACTATAATTATAGCACATTATCATGTGATATAATTTAAGGATATATATAGAAAAACATTCTAGAATTTTGGTAATGTGGAGATTTTGTGTATTTTCCAAGGAATACATCATTGTCTGCATACAAGCAGGTAGAGGCGGATCTGGCACAAATGTACATAGAAGTGTAAACTCTGACAAGGAGTTTTGGGCTTGACCTAGGGTATCCTAGTACACGACAACGGGCCATGCTACACTCTTGGTTACGACACTCCCATGGGAAATTCTAAGGACAATTCACATTTTCATTACAGACTGATTTAAAGGAATTTAAAATAAGACGAGAATAAATAACCTTGGTTAATCCTAAGGTGTTTTATATTAAAAATGTGATGTTATGGTATTCTCTAAATGATTTTATGAGTCACACTATGCCTTCCTGTATTATTCAATGATTGGATTCCAAGGAAGTTAGAGTATCATTGATGATGACATACAAGGTGGGGATAGTGGTGGAAATGAACAATGAAATGGAATGTTGATAGGTGTGAATGATATCGTGTTCATACCGAATCAGTTTTCAATAAATATGATCAACAACATATATATTAACCAACTCCCCAACTCAACCAAGAAGAGAAGAGTGGTGAATGATAACAGCTCTGGCAATGAAGACCATGGAGAAAAAAATCTATTTTTCCATCATCTGTTAAATGTGGAAGGAGACACTTAGGAAGGTGCCTTAGAGGAACAATGAAATTGTTTATGTGTGGGAAAGAATGACATGATTTAAAAAATTACGAAATAAATATGAAGAGTACTATGGAAGAAAATAAAAATAGTCCAAAAATCCATTTACAGTAATTTTCCATTAATATATGGGACCTAGCCATTAACAAAGTGAATTTCCTATTCTATAGGATATCCTCTTGGTCAAGGAAGAATCTATGTGGAATGAAATGGATAGTGAAATGTTTAAAAAGTTTTAGTGCTCTTTATTGATGAGATTACTTTGGAATAAATTTCTCTTGTATTTGTAACCATGGATTTTGTCATGTGAAAATTATATTTTAGGAATAATTATATTTTCTCTTGTGGATATAGTTATAAATAACTATTTGGTTTTATATGATCATTGAGTTTGAGGAAATTATAAGTAATTAAATTTTGGGTTGAAAATAAGAGGCATGAGATAAAATATGTGATGAAATTATTTTATAGTTACTTTGTGGAATCAATAACATTTTTTGGAATATTATAAAATTATATTTTTTATGAAAATTAACAACATGTAGACCGTGTGACAACCTATCACATCGTACAAAGCTGTTGGAATCGAACCCACAACCAAAGTGCGATTGGGATTTATCACCTACCAATAGACAATATTAAGTCCCAGGTTAGTGAGACTAATTCTTTTTAGTTAAATGAATTTATTGATCAATAATAAGTTGATTTTGGATATTATGTCTCATCAAATGGATATCATTTTTATAGTAAAATGATTTAGTGATTAAGTGATTAATATTATTTTCGAAGGCGTTCTCACTATTGGGAATACAATATGATTAAGGAAAATAGAATACTATGGGATTTTATTTGAAGTGTAATGGTGTTTTTTAAAAATGTTTTTATTGTGGATTTATAGATATTTGGGTTATTTATGGAAATTATTAACCTATCATATAGAATATGGGATCAGGTTAATAACTTTTAAGTATGTGACTTTAAGATTAGTCGATTTTATTTGGAGATACAATTTAACGTGGAAGACTATGTAAGAAAATTCTTCAAATTTTTTCAATTAAATATTATTTTCGATTATATTGAATGATTTTATGGAAATATTTTTATTGAATGGTATTTACTAAACATTGGGTATGGTTGGTTTAATTTTAGAAATTAAGATTAGTATTTTCTTTCTCTAAGGTATTATCCTTTTTGGGATCATCTGATCTTTTAGTAACCATTTTGGTTTTGGTTAATCTCTGAAGAAAAGGGAAATATATTGTTTGTCCATTTAGCATTATGTGATTCTATATATGTTGATTCTAGCGCTTTAGGTGTGACCATGTTATATTTAATACTCATCATTTGGAATGAAAGATGAGTTTGTGGTACAAATTTGATGAAGGAATAAAGTATACTTATCAAGTAATTTTTTTCCTATTCTATGAAAAAATTAATTATTAAACATTAGGGAAGGGATCTTAAAACTAAAAATTTGTTATCCTAATGCTTTATTTTTTTCAACTGATGATATTTTAAATTTTCATTGATTGATGGCTTTAAGGCCCTCAATTTTACCCTTGTTTGTGATTGATGACCTCCGTCACTCCATATAAATATTTATATTTTCCCTATAATTATGTGTCTCTAATTGCCACTAATGTTCTCCAAATCAAGATCATAATTTGGTGGTGTGTTTTCCATCTCCCATTCCCTCTTGTTAAAACTAAATTTTATTATCACATTTTCTGATGTGGGTTTTCTGTATTGGTATTTTTCTATTTTTAACCTTTTATTTTCGAACAAAAATTTCAAATTGCAAGGACACAATTTTTTGAAGGAGGGGAAAACGTGACACCCCATTATTTCATAGTAAATTGTTTTATTTAAATTCCATTGCTTGTGCTACAAGCAACACTGAGTTCGAGTGCACCACAACTTACCAAACTAGCTGTTCAAAAGTGGTTATGAATAATAATAACTAGATTTTGAATTTTATATACTCCATACAATTGTATCTTATGTATTATGTGTTTAATAGACATATTATAAGAACAAATTCATTTTTTTCTGACAAAAAAATGAATTTTTCAAGAAAAAAAACAACTTTACCACATTTTATTGGCGAACCATTTTTAAATCAAAAATTTAACCCTTTTACAAATTCAATTTGAAAAAATGAAATATTTTTTTTTTTTGAATCGGGACATAAAAATTTACGTTGGAGGAAATTTTGGTATTTTTCTAATAATATTCAATTTTTTATCAATAGTGAGAAATACTGTATTTTAATGCCAAACTGCCTTTTAATAAAATTTATTTATAAGGATAGATTCTATTATAAATTTGTTATGAAGTGTAGTTCGATTATATTTTTAGCTTTTAATCCAATTTTGGTCATTGTAATTAATTTCACTTTTAAATTATACATAAACAAGTGTCAATCTTTTGATAGTTATTATTTCATAAAAAAACGTTATATGTTTTGACAATGGGAATTAATTTTAAAAATAATTAATATAACTTCTATGTTTTTAATTTTTTAAAATAGAGATCATTTTTGAATTTAAAATATCAAATATATCTTAGGCTGAATTTTTTGTATTTTTCTAAAAAACTTGAATTTTTTGTGAATAGTGAAACTTCTAAGTAGAAGTTAAAAATCTGACTTTTCATTTAAATTAAATATTATCGCTTCTGTAAATAGAATTTTGAAAATGTAAGATACATGGTTGTTTTTATTATATAAAATTTTGTTTAATAAGATGAAAATAACTATGGGTGAATACTAACATTTGACTTTTATTTATCACAGTTAAAACTAAATATGGTAATTTTTATGTAAAATAGAATATTATAATAATAAAAAATTACCATAACACATGTCCTACCCTAATTTAATGAGTCATGTTTGACCATGGTAAACTTTAGGTCGATTTTGGGACCCTATAAAACCACTTGTAAATGATAATGACACTTTATTTTAATTAACTTAAAGTAAAAGGAAAAATCAAATAAACAAATATCCTTTAGTAAATCAAATTTTACATAGGGTTGTATTAGTCATCATTTTGACTATAAATATTATTTTAAGAGATAAAAATATTTCCTAAATTATGGAAATTTTTTAAATTTTTAGACATCAAATTAATTAAATTATTTATGGCACAATAAAGATGTATCATATACCTAATTAATACATTATTCAAATAAATAGTATTATTAATATTAAAAAAACCAAAACCTATACAGTTCATATTGTATGATTTTCCTTACACCATGAGACATATTATATTTTAAATTAAAAAGTTTTTACCTTTAGAAATACAATATCACTACATAATAAAATAAAATTTTCACACTTTATTAAATAGCCCCTCTTCGCCCTTATTAAAGGACACTAGTTCTAACCCATTCCACACACCTCTCAAGCCACATGGATCATAAAAAACCTGCCAAAATAATAGCTTAAGATCCCTATATTACTTATAGATTCATTACCTTAGGCAGAAGTCACTTCAAGAAGTATTTTTGGTTCTATCCAAATAAACATACCGAAATTAAAGGTAACTATTTCTCTTAAATTCTTTTGTTTTATTTTGTTTTAATTTACATCTCCAACATACATAAACTCTTTTTATTCCATTATTTAATAACCAGACATGTATCTTCAAAATACTAGGATGTTGTTACACGATGTATTTGAACAATACTTACACACACCTCCATCTAATGGGTGAAGAACATAAAATTTCTGTGGTGGGAAAACAATCGCCTCACAAAACGATGATTGTTCGATTATCTCATACTGCCTCTCATGGTGGCCATTAAGATGGAACTGTTTTTATATATGATAAATATTATTTTTATCTTTTCTTTTTGGTTCCTTTTTTACATTTATATAATACCTCTATGGTTTCCATTATGGGTAAAACATGATAATTTCATTTTAGGAAGTGTGGACTACCACCAACTCAAAGTGATATGACTTGATAATGACTTGTGTGGGACTTAAAAATAATTAATTTAAAGATATTATATAGGATATTATACTGTAATTATATTATACATATGTATCATTACGTTTTAATTCAATTAAAATACAAAATAGGAATGAATGTTGTGTTCATGTGTATGTACGGCTTACCATCTCCATGAACGGTTCATTTCATTTTTTATCTCCAAATGTTATGTAGGATTAAAAATACATATATATATAATGGATATAAAATAAATATATTATATCTAAATCATGTATATCATTATGTATATAATATAATTTTTACAACATGGAAAAATTATAATTTTAACAAGTTCATTTTTGAATCAAGTTCTGAACATCGATAAAATATCAAATATGAACTAAAATAATTAAATAATTGTTATAAAAAGGTAATAATTGATATAAAAAGAATAATAAACATTAAAAATTTCTTAATAAAGTATAAATTAACTTAATTTTATTATTTAGGATGAACAAGGAATATATAAGACAAGTCACATTTGAGGTAATGGGTTTCTTATCTCACTTTTAATTCCATCAGATATCCATTATTTTAAACTTATTTATTGCATGTGGTTTATTGTATAATGAAATTTTCTATATATTATCATGATTATCTTTACATTCCTGGAATTCTATGATTAATTTGTGTGTTATTAACTTTTGTTCATACGACTCCCTTGATTACAACGAGATAAGGGGTTTAATGTCACTTTTTATTCCCATGAGATTCATTCCATATTGGCCATTATTACCTATTTTGTGGGGAATATACTACCCATGATTGTATTATTGGTGTAATATAATTTAATTTAACAGTATTTACATCTTCATTGTATGATCCTTATTTTATGTAGTATATGTTTCATGAGTATCCAAACCAGTAAGGGAATTTCCATTTTCAATTTCCACTCATTGGGATTTATGCATAATTTATTCCTTATTTTTACTCAAAGATTATGTTTGGAATAACTATTTATTATTTATTAAGAAATTTCCACTCCACTTTGTGTGGTTATACTTTTTATACACATATTCACTCCATTGATAATATCTCAAGTAATTGATATGAACTTGATAAGAATAATATTATCTCAATTTCTATTCATTGAGTTAAACATCCAGGTCATTGGTGTTGTTTATACAAGAATATATTTTAATGTACTCTGATTGATTTACACTAAATATCCAGTCATATTGAGTGTATATATATTTTTCACACATAATTATGTCTTTGATTTATCTTTAACCTAAGGATACCGTCTTTATAAGTTATTTCATCTCAATTTATGTTCAATTGAGAATTCATTAATGTCATACACCAATTCACTTTCATATGATTTATATAATGCACTTTGACATTGTATATCATAAATCCCACTATTCTCATGAAATTATAAATTTTTTATTTCCACAATTATTTTTATTCATGTGTCTATCTTTTGGTTAGGAACTCTAACTAAAATATCATTTTAAATGCTTTAAATATTTATTATTCTCAATCATTCTCATTAATGTACATGTTGTAAAAAAAATTAATGAATTATTTATATGGACAATATGGTTTTAAAATTAAAATTCTTTTTAAATGTTTCAATGCGGTATGGGAAAATTTGAATAAAATACTCTATTTTAAATGGCTTCTTGATAAATTGCGAGACTTTAAAATGGTTTCCAGAAGGAGGGGGATATTTCTCTCAAATAGTTTGATGATTATTTTCATCTATGTCAATATCCTTCATTATTTTCTATTGAGGTTGATATATTATAATACAATATTCTATATTGTACTGAATGAGTTATGTTTGACTGTGGATGTGATATTTTTATACCATTCATGGTTTGTGGTAAAAATATTGACATTTTGTATGGTAGTTTTATTATGAATGATCAGATTATGATTCAACCTCTTCATATAATGAATGCAATGGACTTAGTATAGGATGGGTGGATCCCAATATAGCTCCTTGATGCATTAGTAGGTCTCATGAGACAATTATACAAGGAATTGGCTGAGGCCTTTTCCCAATTTTTGATATATGGTTTTGGGTGTGCCCTTAATCATGTATAGAAGTCATGGCTGAGGCCTTGACAATATGTTTCACAATGTACATAAATATTCATTACATTATTATGATATTAGATATTGATATATTAGGTGTTTATTCCACTAGTAGAACACCCATGACTATGTTTTATTATGGCATTATTTACTGAGCTCATATTCCTGCCATAAAGTGGCCGTGTTTATTATTCTTTAAGTCATCTGTTTTCAATTATTCAACATGCCTAATGTATAGGTTATCTTCCTCTGAATTTATTACTCTTATTGAGAATCTATGCTCACCCATTTCTCATGTTTCATTTTCCTAGGATATGAAGAAGTTAGTTAAAAGTGACTTGGGGGAAGAATCGTGGAATCATGGATGTTTCTAATGAAATAAATTAGTGTTTTTTCATTAAAAGTTATAATGTTGGTATTAAGTATGTATCTTGTTTCCAAGACTACTAAAATAATCACTCCATTGGGACTTGATTCCTTGAAATCATGCCTATGTATTAAAATAATTCCCCATCACATGGATTATAGGGTCGGGGTATTACATGAGTTGTTCTATACCATTGTTATTATTGACATGTGATACCTTATCAAAAAAAATGATGATGGGATTTCAGTTCCAAATTTTATGAACTCCTAATTTGGGTAAGTTATATTTTATATACTTACCTCATAAAATTGCATTATATTTGTGTAAATCATTCCGGATACTATCTCGATTTAGTTTTAGGATATTTATAATTCATATATATCATTGGGGCAGCAATATACAGTTAGAGATGATGATGAAATTTAATAAAATAGTATATCAGTGGAATGTTGTTTTGGTTGGAACTTATAAGACATAGTATACTTAATTCAATATAATATTAAATATGTTGAATATTATGTATAGAATTTAATACATCCCATGATTGGTAGAGGGAAAATTGATCCACATTTGTAAGGATCATGTGGTATTTTAACTTGAGTGTCTCATTTTCAATGGATCGGGAAAGGACTATGAAACATTTATTAGGGACTCATCTTTAACATATTTTTGTAATAGTTCTATCATATATTTAACAATATTTTGGAGATGGGTTTGACATTGATTTATCATCATGTAGGGCTGGGTTGGTGAGAATTATAGCATCATTTATTGACATTGTGGTCACATTTTTAATGTATGGTGGGGATAGTTTGGTAACATGTTTAATACCAAGTGTAGAAATGTTTTATGTAGGAATAATGTTTTGTGGGACATGGTGATTAAAAGATTTATGTCATCATGGGTTATATTAGTCATAGGATTGACATTTTATGGGGATATGTTAATCAAATATTTAATTTCTTGTTGTTAAAGGTTTGTTGCAGGTTTAACATCATGTGAGGATAGGTTGGATGTTGTATTATCATTATGATTGGGCATTATGGTTACTGAATTAATAACCTACATAGATAGATTTTTTGGATTGTTTGCATAAAAACAGGCACTTTATCACTTATTGAAGTTTGATCGTTCTTAGGGGAAGACATTAAAATATTGTGGGACAATGGAGTATTTGTATTGAACAAAATTTAGGTATCCCAGTTATATCAAGAAGTATATATTTAACAACATGGAATGATCCTTCATATCTATTTATAAGACATTGAAAAACATTATTTACATTAATGATGTAATTTAGGGTTGTGTGATTAGGCCAATCCATGAATCATAAATATAATATGTAATGATAATCACATCATAGGAGTGACAACAATGGGATAGTGTGGGAAATATATTTAGGATTTCCTTGATATTTGGGGTTATAATCAAATGTATCAGGGATTCATCATAGGTGAGGGGGTTTTATCTCAAGCTTGAGGGTTTCAATAATGGTGTTGATGACTCATCCCGAGGGTATAGTTTCAACAAATAATATCGTGGAAATTAAAAATATGGGCTTCCCAATGTAGGAGGATCATCCCATTATGGTGAAAGATGTGTCCTCCAATAATAATCATACATGTTGAGTCTTGTGTTTATTTCACATGAACAGATGTGATTTGTTATCTGATTCAAGACATCCCCATAAGATCCTGTGATCAGCACATCTGGTAGGGTTATATTTTATTGTCATGTATTGAGGTATATTTCATGTAGTATATATTCATGAAACAAAGCCATTATGATATTCAGTTTTACTTCACCCATCTAGGATGATTGGTTGTACAACACATGGGGAAATAATTTATAGTAATTTGAGATACAAACAACCGTGTGTCTCTATAATATGAATGTTAAATATTTTACTATGATGATTCCACCTTCATGTCTTATTCAAATAATTCACATGTTCCTCTGGGTAGTTCATGGTGTAAAAATTTACATGGTGAAGTGGAAAATATGATTACTGACTTTAGGATTCCTGTTATTAGGGGATGTAGGAATTTGGGTGCCTATGCATATGAGAAAAATGGGATGAATCATTCTAGATCATTCCAAGCATTACAAACACAGATATTGATGATAAAGATCATATGTATGATCAAGGAAGTACATGTCCTCACATGAGTAGTTGTAGTACTCAACCTCTAAAAATGTGTTTGGGGGTGATAATGCATTGATTAATATTATCGATTGATGTTTCCCACTTCTCTCTATCATTTCTTGGTAGTGGGGTTATGTGAATAATATTCTCTAGCACATGGCCACAAAAAGAAACCAGGAGGAATATGGTCATATAAATATTAATGTCACATGATACATGTGATTACATGATGAAATATTTTGTTTCATAAACCCATCAAAACATTAATAAAATTAATTGAGTTAATCTCAACTGAATGATAAGGCATTTATTAGAGAATTCACGGTTAGTCACATATGTTATCATTCAGGGGGTGTTAATCTGGGGTTTAGAGTTGAAAAAAAAATAAAGAAGGAATTGGTTTTTTAAGAACAATATTGTGAATTAACATATGTATATTTATTATGAAATGCCAGACGGTGGATGCTCAATTTATAGTTGAAACATGAAACATCATCAAAAAACACTCCCTTTGTTGAGGAAAAATTGTGTTGTGAGTCACATTCATTTTTTATCCGATAATGGTCCTGAAAGGAAGCAGTTTGACGATTTATTTATCAAAAAAATATTTTGTGAACTTGTATTTAGTGTATCATGAAAGAGACCAACGTTTATCACCAAATTTTTTTAAAAAATTGGTATCATATATAATGGATGAAAACAATTGTCTCCATAATTTCAACATATGTGGTTATGATAGTTTGGTACTCAAATAGGGAGATTCAAAAAATTTATAGATGTATCTCAATATACCAAAATTGTATTAAAAATGGTTTTAAAGATATGATATAATCATTATTTTTGTAAAAACCACCCTATCGCGGTTGATATGTGTTTTCACCACCTATTAATGTCCTAATATTAGATATTTTGATTTTAATAATCTATTGTAAATATAAATTACCATGGGAGAGTTATAAATATATAATTTATTGTATTAAATAATTCAATTGAAATCAAATGATACTCTATAGTGGTAGATGATTTAATCACAACCATGATGGGAGGTACATTGAGGTCATATTCTTCTGGGATCATATCATTCTCAAGATGAGTTATAGAATAATCAAACTATTCTGTGAAAAATAAATTACAAAAATGTTGAAAATCATTATAACTTGATAATGATTGTAGATAAACATAATTTTATAACAGAGATAATATATTTCATTGAATATAACAATCTAATGAGTATTTAAGAAAGGATAATAGTTTATTAATGAGCAATACATATATCTTTTACATCAATATAACTACTCATTTTTGTATGTAGTTTTTCATATTTTTCATCCATAATATCACTCAAAATTTATTTTTGTTTTTGATGTATCAATTTTGATACACAACTATACCATCAAACATACCAGCCACAGATGTAGAATCACTAGAACATGATCTATCATTCATCAAACTATGGGTAATAGTGTTCCATCATAGGGATAATGGCCTAAAAATAAAGGTCACTCACGTGTTTATTGTCCCCTACCTAGATAATAACATTGAAAAATAATTATAGAAAATTTCAAATGAAATAAAATACATCAATGAATATTTTTTAATAATATTAATGAAATATTGATTTTCAATTTCCTTAATGAGGGGTCGAATATAAAATCCCAATACCTTGGTATGAATTATTTTATAAACATATTTGTAGGATAAAAACATATGATATATAAAACATCTAAAAGTTGTGGAAGATTAATTAATTATTTCTAAAATATTATTATAATATGAAATGAAAATCATTATGATATATAAAAATGAAAATGAAAATCTAAAATTTTGAAGGTAATGAAACCATAAGTAAATAAAAATACCACATTATTGAAATTATCAACCTTAAAATAATCCCTAAAGATCATTTCAATGATAATAAACGTATATGTAATAAAACAATGTAAATATATGAAAACCTTCATTGTTATGAAATTATATTATATGGTAAATGAAATTAGTGATTTATATAAGTGTGTGTATAAAAATCTCATACAACTATAATTTACATAGAAATTGGACATATTTTTAATTTATATATAATTACATGATATAGATTCAATGAATATACCAATAATAAAAATATACATAAATAAAGTGCCATTGTTTTTAAAAAATTAAAAATATTGTAAATAAAAAATGATAAATAATTTTTAATTCAAATCAAAATAAACTAATTAATAAAATGGATTTTTTGTAATATATGAATTATTATTCATTATTTTTTAACAAAATTATATTATTTGTCTATTAATATCAATATAAAATTCTACTACAACTAGATCAAAAAATTTTAATGTTATGAATATGGGTAAATATATTTAATGTATGATAATTATGATCAAAAATTATAATTCTTGAAACATGTACTCCGAGATACAATTGATTGAAAATAAAATTTTCATACAATAGATTAAAAAATTGGACAAATATAAAAATATCCATTGATAATTTAAATTTCAATTAAAAATATCGAATCACCTAAATATTGATGATATTTTCAATTTATTGTTATTGAGATATAATAAAAAATTTATAAATAATAAATCCCAAATAAATCTCATCAAATAGAACTTTTTTACAACATACCATGGCCATGTTATTTCTTAATAATTATTCATCATCTATATAAATATTATGCACAAAAAACATAGATCAATATATATTATAAATAGCATGATTTCCCACAACCTTGGGAAATTTAAACATAATAATGGTGTGATAAAATTCTAATAAAGGTTAAACATAATCTATACAAAATTATGAAGAAAATTGTGTAAAATAAAAATGTATATAAGATATTATAATTATGATATATGAACATATCATATATAAATCATACACAATAAGTAATGGAATATAAATCATGTCTCATATTGTAAAGAATGGATTATGAATTATATAAAAGGTGATTGAAAGAATTATCCATAAACATGTGGTATAACACATGTATGTATAACCTACATAGATCAATAATTTTATATAAAAATATCATATAAATAATGAATTCAAAAATAATAATCCTAATGGTTATATTGATCGTAATATTCATATCACATCATAAATTAGATAACATAAAAAATAAAATCTAATACCAAAAAATGTAAAGGAATAATATAACTGTTTAATTAATATATAATTTTATAACGGAGTTACATTACTATATATTTATGATTCCATTATAAGTGTAATCTATATCCAGTTAACAATAATATCACTACCATGTTCATTAAAGGGAACTATGAAAAATATCACTCATTATATAAAACATCCAATAATAATACCATTAATGAAACACAGGCGGTATTTAAATTTCGTCATAAAACATGTAATAAAATATCTCATTCCTTAATAGTTAAATTAAACTGTGGGAATTAAATGGGTTTCAAAAAATTTCCATAAATCATCTTTATAGTCCATCTATGAAAAAAAGGCATATAGTATAATTTGTTAATATCATAAATTAAAAAAAAAAATTAATTTATATTTTAATTTAAGTAATATACCTTCATAATATAATTAGGGATATAACTCAAAAAACCAAAAGTCTTTTCCTCTTCATTTGGTACATTGAAAAATGAAAAATTCAGAAAACAATAGATACAAAATGTTAATAGAAAAAAATTGATACATGAAATGGAAGAATAATAATACTAATAAAAAACGATTTAAAATTTTCATAATATGGTAAATGTTATAAACTATTCATTTTACAACGTTAATAAAATTATAATGGAAATATGCATGATTTTTTGTGAAATTAATTTAAAAACTACTAAATAAAATTTCAATATTTATTTAAAATGAAAAAAATTGTATTATGTGTATAAGAGACTATTTTTTTAATTGATATAAATAATTTATATATATATATGGGATAAAAAGTACTAGTTATAATATTTCCCAAAATATATTCAAAAACAATTATGATAGCCCATAAAAACAATTTTGAATAAAATTCCAAGACACAAATAACATTGAATGGATTATTAAATTCCATAATTGAATGTGAAAAATGATTTATTTTCTTTATTAAACACTATATCTACCATATAATGAATAAGTTTCATAATATGATTGTTGTCTAAATAAGAGAATATTGAGATGAAAACACTTTATAACACTGTTAAAAATATAACAATCCTTTTAGATAGAGATAAATTAAAATAAATCATTATTTACATTGTATATTTTTCGAATAGTGATATATTTTTACAAATAGTCATTATATAGTTCATATTAAGGACATATATTTATATCAAAAAAAAATTTCCCAATAGAATAAAATTAAGAATATGAATCCCTTATAAAGATAAATAATTAATAATTAAGAATCATCAACTGAGTTGAGAAAATTAGAAAAAATAAAAAAATAAAAAATTATAAGAAACATAATAAATTACATGTTTATAAAACACATTATCATATCATAACATAATAAATATAATATTAATGTATCTAATGAATTGAAATGGCACTATAATTTCCCTTTCCTTATACATCAATTTGGTTTAACGTACTCCAAAATCACATTATAATAATTTTATTTTTATTAATATTTAGAAATTCAAGTATATTCGTTGTCATTTTATCTCATATCCTAAAATTATTATTACTCATTATAGATATATTAGGGAATATTTTATAAATTTTAATTGAATTGTTAACCATTATATTTCACATACATGCTCAAGTTTCGTGGTTTAAAATGTTGAGTATTGATCATGAATTCATTATCTCTAAAATTTTCATTATAATTTTATCTATTTTTTTAGAATAATTTTAGTGGTAGATATTAATTCCAAGGTTTCTATGGTCATACATTTCTATAGATTCTTAAAAATTTTAAATTTTTATGAACATTTAATTATAAAAAATTTGAATTTATTTATAAGTATAATTATAAATAATATAACTGTAGACTTATGAAATAATTTTAACTTATAATTATTACATAAAATTCATATTATTTATGTTATACTAATTAATAATAAGAAAGTTAATATAATAATATTCATTAATGTTGTTTAATTGAGAAAAAAAGAACATGAAAAAATGGTTAAATGAGTATGAACATGTTATTTAGTTGTTAAAAATTCAAAAAAATATATGGTTAGTGGTCTGAAAATAATAATTATAAGTTATAATTTTGTTTCACAAAGAAATACATAATTTTTAATAATTCCATTCTTGGTTGTGATGAATTATATAATACTTCATTTGAGGTGGTGGTAGTCTGGCCAAGATATTGGAAACATTTACATTATAAAATAGATGGGAGGAATTTCGATAATAGTTATTCCATTAAAATAATACAAAATATAATTAATAATGATAATGATTTCATTTTTATATTATGGTTATAAATTTATTATGGTGTTGAATAAAGAATTGAGTGTGGATGAACACAGATAAGAGTAATACGTCTTCAATGGATATTCTTCATTCAGATTCCCTATAATAATTCTTATATTTATGATTTGGGAAGGATAAAAATTATATGACTTGATAGTTATGGTAGGATATTGAATTGTTTTTTTTCAGAGATCATGCTCCAAATTTTTTTAGAAAATAGAAAATTTAAAGGAAATATTTTAAAAGTCATGGGATTTATACCATTATAAATACCTTTTTCTGAATATATAAAGATTGTATCACATTTTTAATGTGGAATAAATATATTATTTATTCATAAATTCTATGTAGGGTAAAAAATAATCCAAATAAGTAAATTAATCCCATATTTTTTTTTCTATTTATGAACATATCTTTTATATTAACCATTTTTTATCCATTTTCACAATTATTATGGGGTCTAAATTTTTCTATGGTAAATTATTTTTATGATCAATTAATATTAATTTTATTTATTATATATTTTAACCACATAACAAAATATTATGAAAAAACCAATATTAACTTTCTAGAGATGATAAAATTTTATTTTAAAATTACAATGATTAAAACAATTTGAAATATATTGTATTAAAAAATCATTTCTATTCTAATTTTTTTTTAAAACCAAATTCATTTTTAAATTTTTTTCCAAACAATTATTATTTAATGGATAAATAAAAGTTATTCTTAGTAAATTAAAAACAATACTATCCTAAATATTTCAGTGTAAATACATTATTAAATTTAATAAATCCCAATAATATTGATTAAAAATATAAATTTCTTTTAGAAACATGGTGCATGGGTTTCTAAATTCAAAATAATACATATAATGTTATAAATCATTTTATTAAATATATTTATCGATTATAAAAACGTTTTCAATATTTTTTTAATTTATTAATTTATATTGATAATGTCATTAAATTGATATTATTTTTAGAAATAATAAAATTACAATTAATATAAGTAAAAATAATTTGTGAAAAAGTTTATAAATTCACCCAATGATAATATTCATATTCTTGATCCAAAAATACTGATCAATTTCAAAATTATTAATAATTTGTTTAATAAAGATTATATTACATGTAAAAATATATTATTAAAAAAAACCTATTTTATTCAAAATGAGAATCCTGATCATTGTTTCCTACCATGATGAAATTGATTATCATTGGATTTGAATAAAAATTATTTTAATTTTAGAAATTTATTGTTAATTAATTAACTACATTAATGATTTAATCATAATAAAATAATTTAATTGTAATAAAATAATTTAACAATATATATTTATCCTTTAATTATATCAAATTTTCAATCATAGGATAAAAATGAATTCCTACAATAATGGGGGACTTTAAGGACCATAATTTAAAATTTCTACTCAAATAAGTACAAACCAAAAAGAAATATAAGTAGATATTACAAATATGTTTTTTAAAATAAAAAATCTAATATTAACAATATAAAATAACATCAATATTATTGTAATTGATGTTTTCTACTATAAAAAATCATACATTTGATTTGGGTTTTACGATATAAAATGATAGTTGTGTGATGTTTTTTACAACACACTTGTATGAAGTATCCTAATTTTTTTAATATATTAGAATTCATCAACTAATAATATTGAGTATGTAAAATAAATAAACACTTCCTTTCATAAATTTTTTTATTTGGATTATTTCTACATATCATTTATCTCTCACTATAAATCATTAATGAATTATGATTAATTTTGGAAATTCAATATGGAAAGAAATCAAAACTTGATATAAAAATATCATAAACCATATGATAATTTTCATTATTGGATAAATAATTTAATTAAAAGAATCTACTAAAGTCTCCATATAAACTCTGAAATAATAATGTTTAAAATAATTTATTATAATTGTAAATACCTAGAATTTCCATGTAATTTTATTTAAATATTTGGCAATTTTACGAGTCCGTGAAAATTAACACCGCTTGATTCCGAGGTACAGAGTGCCCGAAATGAATTTCTGAACTTTTTTCTCGTACTTTTAGTAAACATGTGAGCATGATACTCTAAATTTTGAACCACTGCTCAGAATTAAAATCATAGGGCACCGTTGAACTCACAACACCATTTTTCGCTTAAAGTGTCCTTCACCTAGATGACAGTTGGTAGAGGGTGGAAGTAAGATTTTGGGTTTTTTCGTGAAGTAGTAAATTAAAAATAAAGTTTTTTAGCTTTAATTTTTATTTTATTTGTTAAAACCTCCATTTAGAATTTGAGACGTGGGGACCACAACACCATAACCTCCCATGAGAGGTTATGGTGGTGGGGACCACCCGAGCCTAACCTCCCATGAGAGGTTATAGTGGGGGGGGGGGGGGGACCACCCGAGGCCTAAACCTCTCAAATCCCTCATTAAATAAGAGTGAAACCTCTCAAATCCCCAATATTACACCCCTCAAATTTAAATAGGGCCATGAAATTGGTGGAATTAATTGAGATAATTAATTGTTCCAACAGTGTACATTAACTACGCCAGCATGGGTGTTCCAACATACATACTTCTTATGTTAATTATATTAGCACCTGGGTGGAATTGGGAGAAGGGAACCCTGGGAGGATTAAACTTCATCCACAAAGAATGCCTCTCCTTTGACGAATAACTCTCCAAACTCCGTCTAAGGATCTCCAATGACGAACAAACTGACAATCAAGGAAAACTCTGATGACAATGACATCCATCATTTCCAAACGATTCACCTTCTTCCTTGCGACCTCATCGACGTCATCAAGAAAATGAGGTAGGGATTTATTGGTGTGTGATTATTCTTCCCATGTACAACCTTATATTTCATTTGCAGGTTTGGAATGATTATTGCATGAGGATATGATTTGACGTTCATTTTCATGTTTATGATGAGCCATATGAAACCACCCTAACATGGAGTGTACGTTCCAATCCAACATGGTCTGACCCTACTGAAAATCTTGTGGTGCTTTTTGTGATGGAGGAGGAAGGAAACCATCCATGGTTAAGGCATGAGAATGAAGGTCGGCACCACTACCGGTCGTGACGAAGGCAACAACGTAGTGGTGTAGCCCCACGACCATCGCCGCCACCCCATGGCCTCCCCACTGACCGTGGACACTGCCGCCATCCGTAGCTCTGCACGACCCCAATTTCGAGGCACCGCCCTATGGTTGGACTACCGCCACATGACCATACCATCGTCATATGGTCGGACTGCCGCCCTGCAGCCAGTCTGCCACCCTGTGTGGCCGGACCGTAACCTCGTGGCCGGACTGTCGACCTGTGGCTGGACCGCCACCCCGGGCTGGTCCACTACCCCGAGCGGCCAGACTGTCGCCCCACTACTCAACCGCCTCCCCGTGGATGGAACGCTTCCATGTAGCCAGAATGCCGCATGCAGCCGCACTACCTCCATGCAGCCAGATTGCTGCCACGCGGCCGCACCGCCACCCAACGGATGCACCGCCACCCCGTGACCCCACAACCACCCTTGGAAGATTTTCCCCACGACCTTACGCCCTCAAGACACTCTCTTTGGCCCCTCGAGGCCTATCGAGCAGGACCCAGAAGATCGGGCCAATCCCAATGGGTCGGGAAGCACTGCAGACCAGGCTAGGAGCAATGGGGCCAGCCGGGGCGACCTGAACTGGGTCAGCCCAGGTTAAGTTGGTCCGGGTCAGTCCGATCGGGTCGGACAAGACTCTGGCCCACTACGACCCATTTAGTACTATGGGCCATAACATTGCACTAGACGTCTGTTTGACGAACCATCAGCAGAGTTGGAATCTTGGAGCATGATGTATCCTTTGAGTATACACCACTGTGTTTTGAATTAATGTGGGGAATCATCAGGTTGGATCGAGCAAGAATCAAACTAGTCCCGCGCGACTAAAATGTGAATAACTCATAGACCGGGCATCCGATTCACACACTGTTTCTTACCATGAGACCCCTATGACGTCGAAGACCTTTTAGATACTTATTATTTTCAATTAATGGTAGTTGGAGTATCGATAAGTAGATTTATGAGAGGATCCTCCAAGTGAAGAGCGGGCATAGTGCGGGAACATAGTGGCTTGTTGAGACAAGATGACTGCTGACTGTTTCATCTCAAAGTGACTTGATTGGCCAAGTGGGGAGTGATTTGGTGATGCATCATAAGCACGGTGGGGAGAGTATTGGTGAAACAGTAGACCCATGATACAGAACAACATGAGTACTTCAGTAGGACATGAGGGGGAGCACCTTGGTGACGCGGTAGACCCATGGTGGGGAGTGCCCTGGTGACACAGTATTCCAACGATACTTGATAGGAGGAGTACCTCAGCAGTCCAATGTTAGTGGGAAGCACCACTGTGTGATGTGGCGATCCCACTATAATCAATAGACTATGATTTCCTAGCAGCCGAGGTGTTCGACGTTGTGATAGAGAATGTTACTTTATTCTACCCCTAGAACAAATCCTGGTGTGTGCTGATTTAGTACCTCTATGTTTTCTTCATGATTGAGATGGATTATTTAATAGTTTATGTATATATATGGTCATATACCTAAGTATGGTTATCTATTGATTTCATAATTTGTGATTTATTCATGATGTATTTTTCGAGTCCTAGAGGGTATAGGTTTCCCAACTAAGTATTATTATACTCACTCCTACATGGGCTATGCCCACATCTATTTGTGTTGGATGCAGATGAAAGACAATGCTGAATGTGGATGAGAGTACTAGGACTGTATGGTACCTAGAGGTGGACCATACTGCATGTTAGTACGCAGAGGATTTGGGTGGTCGTGGAGTGCTAAGGAGGTTATGTGTACCTCCCTTCTGGTAGGAACCTCGGAGGATGATCTAGTAGTTGTCTCTTCTTTTTCTTCAGTTGTATTTTATTTAAGTTGTACATGAAACTTTACTGTTGATCTTGTATTCCAGACCCTGTTTTACTTTCAACACTCTTTTGGTTATAAATTTTTCTTCTGTTCGTACCTTTTTGTGTTCTTGGTTTCATGCGTTTGTAGGTTATAAATTCATATCCTTCCCAGTTTTAGGTAAAAAAAATTTGATGCATGTCACCAGCCCCTGGCCTATGGAATTAGGGATTGGGGTAGTCACGGCACGAGCCCCAGGGGATGGATCATGACGAATTTTTATTAGAGGAGTCGTTTCTACCATAGAACATAAGACTCTGATATTTCTTTTAACTGTAATATTGTTATGTGTAGTGTGTGTGATTATCATTATAGGGAATTAAGAGTTAGTGTAGTGGCCAACTTATCCATACACAAGGGCCCTAACTTCTTATTTTTAACCCAGTGCACGAAAACACAGATTTCGTGTGGGTTTTCAATAGTTTTATTTTTATCTCTTGATTTATCTCACCACGTATAAATTTGTAACCGTGGAGCACCTTTTTCTTTCTAGGATGCCCTCACGAAGACATCTGGCTACGGTTCTGGGAGTTGTACGCACTAACATCCCACTAAGCGATGATGCCTCGGTGCAGGGCCCTCTTCAAGTAGACGAACCTGCGAAGGCACCAGTAGTACCATTCCCCATTGGGCCACTGATGCCACCATCTCCAGCAGCAAACTCTTTACCCCAATTAAGCGTGTTTCACATGTTCCAGCGCCAGATGCCACCTAGGATTCGGGGAGAGACCTACCCACAGGTGGTTGAGAATTGGATAGAGGCTGTGGTGAGATTCTGGCGACTCATAGGGACACCATTTGATCTCATGGTGATCCTTGCCACCAGCCTTCTACATGCAGCAACATGGTGATGGTAGATCTTGATGATCCATGTTCATGACAAGTTGACACTTCTCTTGGCAGATTTCGAGTGCCTGCTTCGGGAAGAGTATGTTTCAGAGAATCTTCACGAATTGCGCATATAAGAGATACTTCATCTATAGTGAGGAATTATGATGGTATCTCAGTACTCAATGAGTTTCAATGAACTCTCATAGTAGTCCAATGATAAGGTATGAGACCCATTCTTCAGGGCCCGGTCCTTTGATCAGGGGCTCAGGAGTGAGATATGGGCTTTGATGATCTCACTCACCATCCCGAAGAAGGTAGGGGTGTTATAGAGATCCCTCTTGGTGGAGAGTTTCCATTTCAGGCAGTCACCAGTGGCAAGACCCACTACCAGTTGTCACGTAGCAGAGACTTCTGTAGTTGGATAAATTCAGATGTCGTAGATGTCCAAGAGGACTAGACTTATTGGTGGAAAACTGTAACACCACAAGCTTCTACGGTACACTTCTCTTTGAATAATGTGATAGCCTGTGTTGTACACAACACCGAGTTCTAACACACCATTACCTATGGTCGAAGTAATCATTCTTTTATGAGTTTCACAAAAATCAACTATTTAATAGTTTCAAAATTGACATAAAAGAGTTTTTAAAACAAATATTATATTATGAATTGATATTAAATTCCTAATAATCTAAGGTTCAGCCAAGAGACATATATAATGATAGTTATATCATTAATGGACCACTTGGGGGTCGCTTGATGTATATATTTTGTTTATTAACTATATAATATAAAAATACAAAGTGACATGATAAATGTCAAACTAATTGACTAAGAGTTAAAACTAAATGATAAGGTTAATATAGTAACCCAAACCTGTCTAAATTCTATTAGTTGAATGGTTTTCGACCTATACCCACCTTAACATTTGAATAATCAACTTTGGAGCCATTAGAAACCGAATATTAATTTATTATAAATTAATATTTCTAGCTTTTCCAAAGGTGCCCCTCACCCCTCTTATAAAAGGGAACTCCTCCTTCTCATTTCTTTACACCTTCAAAGCCTTTTGGATCGGCCAAACTCTACCCAAATACTCTCCCAAATTCCCTAACTACAACCTAGATGCCTTAGTTTGATATGAATGCCATCCTATGGAGCCCTTTTGATCAAATAAAAAAGAAGAACCCGAAGAAGAGGTAATGTTTCCACCACCCTTTTTCAAATTCATTTCTTCTTCCACTTCTTCTTTCTTTGTTATTTCCATTCTAAAATAATAACTCCAGTATATTATAAATAATGTGATGTTATTATAAATATGGTACAACCATATTCAGTATTCTATACACCCTTTGAATAACATGTCACCATACGTGCGTACGTATGGCTTACCATCTCCACATCGTGGTGTAATTGTTTTTCAATATATTATTATTTGGATGGGTCTAATAATGATGTGTAACTCATGTAAATAATAAATATAACATGATAATGATTCGGTATATATGATATACTATCAAATTATATATTATTTTAATATCAAAATAATGATATTGTCGCTCGTGCGTACGTACGGACTACCGTCTCCACGAACGCGATGAGATTCATTATCCATCATATCCATTAAAGTAAAATTATCATTTGATGATTAATAATAGTATTGAATGACTTGATATAATTCTGGATATGAATAAGATACAACCTATCCATAACAAACACAGCTTATGTAACAAAACATGTAAAAGTAAACGAGTAAGTTACACCCAAAACAACGATAATTCTAAGATATTATTAACAAAGAAATGTTAAAAGATCATATATGATATCATATTAATGTATATGATTATTGAATAATTTAATAACAATTATTTCACCATTATACATGAGGTTAACCTACCCTCAACCAAGGAAAAGTACAAGGTACAGTTTTATTTCACAATCTATTCATTATCCGAGGTTGTTTATACGCAATTGTCTAATGGGATCTCTTTATCAACCACATCCATGTTTCTTTGAAGTGTATTTCAAAACATTTTTACAATTTACAAAGAATATGGGTTAAATTCATTTATACCCTTTTTTTTAAAGGAATTTTTCTGTCGTTTTCCAAACAAGGTACTTTTTACCTTTGGACAAATTTAAGGTAAGAATGTTTTTTTAACGTATACGGCGGGTGCGACTATTTACCACCATTATAAAATCGTCAAACTTCCCTTACAAGATTATAAGAATATTTTCAAAGTAAATGTTTTATTTTATAATTATGTGACTTTTAAATGATTTCAAAATGAATATTTTATGAATTTTTGAAAGGTACTCTTTATCAAGATCATAATTTTAAATGTTTTAAAGATTTATCTTTCTAAATATTTTTAATTAACGTCCATGTTTTCAAAATGATTTTACGGATTTATTTATATGGACATGAAGGTTTTGAAATGATATTTCTTTTAAAAAGTGTCAAAGTGGTATGGGACACTTTGATTCAAAAGTCTATTTTAAATTACCTCCTTTATAAATGTGTGACTTTTCAATGATTTCGAGAAAAGAGATATTTCTCTCAAATAGTTTTGATTTCATCTATGTCAACATCCTTTGATGGATTTGAAGCTTATTTGAAGTTGATTTATTATGATACAAAACTTCTATATTATATTGAAGGTTTTGTGATATGATTGTCTGTAGATGTGCTATTTTTATACTATTCATGGTTTATGGTGAAAATATTGACATTTCGTATGCTATTTTTAATATGAATGTTTATGTTATGTTTAAACCTTTTCATATGGGAATGCATTGAACTTAATATGTGACGGGTGGATCCCGCTATAGCTTCTCGATGCATCGGTAGGTCTCATGAGACAATCTACTTTCTTGGAAAAGGCCTTGGCAAAATCTTATTTGTAGTCTTGGCACGAGGCCTTGGCTTTGTGGTTATGATATTATGGCATTATGCATTCCATCATTATTAATGTGGTTATTGATATTGCATGTGATTATTCGATTAGTAGAATATCAATTTGAATAAGTAAATGGAATTATTTCATTTTATTTTTTCCATACTATGTTGATGTTCATGTTTAAAAGGCTTTTGTTTTATGTTATACATTGCCTTAAATGTTTATTCTTATTTATGAAAGCTTCCGCTATATTGTTATCCTTATTGGTCATTTGAGCTCACCCCTTCTCTATGTTTTATTTTTCCCAGGATGAGAAAAAGTAATTTATGAATGACCTGCAGGGATAGAATGTGGGGATATGAGTGTGGAATGTGGAGACAATGTTGTTGTAGTAGTTTTTCACTTAATGATGTAATGTAAAACTTTATGAATATAATTAGTGTTTCCAAGGATACTAAACCAATCAGTCATTAGTGATTTGATTTTCTCGTGATCATGCCAATGTTATGTAATAATGCACCGACTCTGGGTAACTGGGGTCGTGGCGTTACAGTTGGTATCAGAGGAAGTTTAGTACAAAACTTGGAAGCTAGATTTAGATAAACTCTGATTAGAGCACATAGACCTAAGATGAACATTGAGGATTAGTATAGAAGAACATTCTAGAATTTTGGTATTGTAGAGATTTCTTGAGTTTTCCGAGCAACAAATCCATGTCTTGATACGAGCAGGTAGAGGCGGCTCTGGCACAGAAGTACCTAGGAGTAAAACTCGAAAACACCGCTTTGAGCTAGACTCGAACGAGAACTGGTGCATGACAACTGGCCTTGCTGCACTCTTGGTTACGACAGTCTCGGGGGATATGCTTAGGATTACTCTCATTTTCTTTAAAAATCATTATGAAGGATTTATGAGTATATACTTCCTCAAAGAAAACATTCTTATGATTATGGATTATATCCATATATAGTTCAATTTATGTAAAGTGTTTTATAAGTATGGGATTATGTATTTTGATCCATAGACTAATCTAGTGTATGCCATGGAATAGAAATGGCGCCCAGTAGAAGGAATGAGAACTCCAGCAATGCACATGATCCAAAGATAAAGAAGGATCATATCTTTCATTTTCTTATGACAGAATTTATAAGAGAAATAGTATCCCATGTATTATCATCATATGAAGAAATAATTTCATGTGTTGATATGATAAGTAAAGAGTTTAATGAGTCATATGGATTTGAAGGGAAGCAAGAGAATAAAAGGATGGATGATTGAATGATGGATAAAGGGAATAGGGAAAAGTAGAATTTTCCCATATGTGATAACTGTGGGAAGAAACACCCTGGAAATTTCCTAAAAGGAATGGGAGTTTGTTATAAGTGTGGAGGAAAAGGGCACAAAGTACATGACTTCAAGGGTAAGAAAATGGTTTCAAATGTACAATGCTTCATTTCCAAGGAGTTTGGACACTACAAGAACCTATGTCCCAGTGATCACACTATGCCCCAAATGATCTTATTGGATAATAATCAGGTTGTGATACTGCCACAGATGAAGAGGAATGAATAGAGTTCTTATGTTGATTATTTCATTTGAGTGTTGTATCAACAATGTACTTGTCATAATAATTATGGAGTATATAAGGATTTTACTGCATTATATTTTCATTAAGGACATGAGATTGTGTGGAACAAAGAAAAGTGACTCAATAGGAGGATAAATTTTTGGAAAATATATGGTTGAGAGAATGATAAACCATAATATAGTTCTGATACCGATGTAGTAATTTTGTAATAATACATGATTAATTTGTATAAATTATATTGGATATTCTTGACTACCTTGAAACTGATTAATGATTTGTATATTCCATCATTATTGGGGTTTAAAACATTTTCGGATTGAAGAAGTATATCTATTATTCATTAAGGAATAAGAGATCATGAATGTAATCAATAAGGTTTTATGGTAATTCAGGATCTTGCAGTGTTTTAAAAGAATACATGATAAAGGTGTTCACACGTTATTACACGGAAAAAAGTATCTTTATTGTGTTTACCTTCCTTAAAATTTTTGGACTGAAGTATTTTGGATAGTTCTAGTTTGGATTATGTTGGATTGCCATAAAAGGACAACCCGGAGGTTGGGCGGCAACCCGTCGCGTCCAACAAGGCCGTGAGACTTGAACCCACAACCGAAGGGCGACAAGGGTGTATCACCTACCACTGACCCACATGATATCCTATTTTGAATAATGTCATTTTTTAATGGTTCTGCTAGATGTATTATAAATTCATCTTTTAACCCTATACGAATAGGATAAATAGAATATTATTTTTAAGTTCTATTATCTTTTAGAGTGAAAGATGAGTCTGTGGTAGAAATTAGTTAAAGGATGGAACTCTACTTGTCAAGAATATATTTACTTATTCTCTTATTCTATGAAGAAATTAATTATTATACTTTATTTAAGGAATCCTAAAACAAAAAATGTGTTATCCTAATACCCTATGTTTTGTTGAACCGATGGTATTTCAAATCATCATAGATTGATGAATTTAAGGACCTCAATTTTAAACTTGATTGTGATTGATGTCCTCAATCACAACCTATTAATATTTACGTTTTCCTCCAATTATATGTCTCTAATTTCCACTAATGTTCTCCTAATCGGGATCATAATTTGGTGGTGACCCTTTCATTTCACTTTTCCTTATATTAAGACTAAATTTTAGTAACCCAATTTCCGATGTGGGTTTTCCCAGAAAGATATTTTTTTATTTTCTATAATTTATTTTCAAAGAACAATTTCGAATTTCGAGGACGCAATTTATTGAATGAGGGGAAAATGTAACACCCCAAGCTTCTACAGTATGCTTCTCTTTGAATAATGTGATAGCATGTGTTGTATGCAACACCGAGTTCTAACACACCATAACCAATCAAACTAGCTGTTATGAATAGTAATACCTACTTTTTGAAATTATATATATTTTTTATTTCAAAATGTACTTCATTTTTGGATTCGGGATATCAAATTTAGCCTAAGGTGAAATTTTGGTACTTTTCGGATAACTTTAATATTTCGGTGAATAGTAAAAATTACAAAAATTTTATTAAAAACAACTTTTTTAATCAAAATAATTAATAGTGATAAATTATGAATTTGAGTGGTTATAAAGTATATTTAGAATATATTTTTACCATTTAATACAATGTTGGTAATTGGACATAATTTAACAATTAAACCGGATATAAACAAGTGTCAATCTTTTGATAGTTATTATCTCTTAAAAACACGCTTTTTGTTTTAACAACAGAAAATAGTTTTAAATTAATTTCTGCCACTTATGTGTTTTGAATTTTGAAAAATTGATTCCATATTTGGAATCATAATGTTCAAATTGTGTAAATAGGTAACTTTTATTTTTAGATATTTTGAATAATTACTTCAGTAAATATTTTATTTACCATGGTTAAGGGTAAATCCGGTAAATAAGGGTTAAAAAATAATATTATAATAATATGCAATTTCCCTAAAACGTGTCCTAGTCTTATTGGTTGATGCATGTTCGACCATAGGCATCTTTGTGTCGATTTTGGGACCCCATGGAGCCACTTGTAGGTGATAGGGACACTTAATTTTAATTAAGTTAAAATAAGTACACAAATGACATAAGCATATATCTTTTAGAAAAACATTTTTTACATAGGGTTATATATGTTGGATTTTAGACTATAAAATTTTATTAGAAATATAAAAATATTTCCTACATAATTTTATTTTATTTATAATTTTTAGACTTTAAATAATTTAATTTATTTATGACACAATTATGATGCAGTAATTACCATAATAGTGACAAATTAAAATAATTGATATTATAAATACCCAAATAAAAATAATTTGAGACTTTTAATGAATTAAAATAATTTTCTAGGATAATATGACATATTATGATTGATTTAATTAACTTTTTTCGAAGTAAACATTCTGTTATGAGTTTCACAAAAATCAACTATTGAAAAGTGTCAAAATTGACATAAAAGAGTTTTTAAAACAAATATTATATTATTAATTGATATTAAATTCCTAAAAATTTTCAGTTCGGCCAAGAGACTTATATCATGATATTTATATCATTAATGGACCACTTGGGGGTCTCTTGGATGTATATTGAATGTTTATTAACTATATAATATAAAAATACATAGTGACATGGTAAATGTCAAACTAATTAACTAAGAGTTAAAACTAAAAGATAAGGTTAATATAGTAACCCAAACCTGTATAAATTATATTTTTTGAATGGTTTTCGACCTATCCCCACCTTAACCATTTATGAATAATCTTTGGAGCCATTAGAAACCGAATATTAATTTATTATAAATTAATATTTCTAGCTTTTCCAAAGGTGCCCCACACCCCTCTTATAAAAGGGCACTCCTCCTTATCATTTCTTCACACCATAAAAGCCTTTTGGTTCGGCAAAACTCTGCCCAAATACTCTCCCAACATCCCTCATTACAACCTAGAGGCCTTATTTTGATAAGAATGTCATCCTATGGATCCCTTTTGATCAAATAAAAAAGAAGAACTCGAAGAAGAGGTAATGTTTTCACCACCTTTTTTCAAATTCATTTCTTCTTCCACTTCTTCATTCATTGTTATTACCATTATCAAATAATAACTCCAGTATCTTATATATATTGTGATGTTATTATAAATATGGTACAACCATATTCAGTGTTCTATCCACATTTTGAATAACATGTCACCATACATGCGTATGTACGGCTTACCGTCTCCACGTCATGGTGTAATTGTTATTCAATATATTATTATTTGGATGAGTATAATAATGATGTGTAACTCATTTAATTAATTAATATAACATGATAATTATTCTGTATATATTATATACTATCCAATTATATATTATTTTAATATATGAAGAATGATATTGTCGCTCGTGCGTACGTACGGACTACCGTCTCCACGAACGCGATGTGATTCATTATCCATCGTATCCATTCATGTAAAATTATCATTTGATGATTAATAATAGTATTTAATGACTTGATATAATTCTGGATATGAATAAGATAAATCCTATCCATAAAAAACACGACTTATGTAACAAAACATATAAAAGTAAATGAGTAAGTTAACACCCAAAACGACGATAATTCTAAGATATTATTAACAAAGCAATGTTAAAAGATCATATATGATATCATATTAATGTATATGATTCTTGAATAATTTAATAACAATTATTTCACCATTATACAGGAGTTTAACCTACCCTCAACCACAGAAAAGTACAAGGTAAGGGTTTATTTCACAATCTCTTCATTATCCGAGGTTGTTTATATGAAATTATCTACTAGGATCTCTTTATCATCCACATCCATGTTTCTTCGAAGTATATTTCAAAACAGTTCTACAATTTACAATTAATATGGTTAAAAGTCATTTATACGATTATGTGTTTTTAAAGGAATCTTTCCGTCGTTTTACAAATAAGGTACTTTTTACCTTTCGACAAATTTAAGGTAAGAATGTTTTTCTAACTTATACGGCGGGTGCGGCTATTTACCACCGTTATAAAATCTTCAAAGATTCCCTTACAAGATTATAAGAATATTTTCAAAGTAAATTTTTTATTTTATAATTATGTTACTTTTAAATGATTTCAAAATGAATATTTTATGAATTTTTGAAAGGTACTCATTATCAAGATCATAATTTTAAATGTTTTAAAGATTTATCTTTCTAAATATTTTTAATTAATGTCCATGTTTTCAAAATGATTTTAAGGATTTATTTATATGTACATGAAGGTTTTGAAATGATATTTCTTTTCAAATGTTTCAAAGTGGTATGGGACACTTTGATTCAAAAGTCTCTTTTAAATTACCTCCTTTATAAATGTATGACTTTTCAATGATTTTGAGAAAAGAGATATTTCTCTCAAATAGTTTTGATTTCATCTATGTCAACATCCTTTGATGGATTTGAAGCATATTTGAAGTTGATTTTTTATGATACAAAACTTCTATATTGTATTGAAGGTTTTGTGATATGTTTGACTGTGTATGTGCTATTTTTATACCATTCATGGTTTATGGTGAGAATATTGACATTTTGTATGCATGTTTTAATACGAATGTTTATGTTATGTTTAAACCTTTTCATATGGGAATTCATTGGACTTAATATGTGACGGGTGGAGCCCGCAATAGCTCCTTGATGCATCGGTAGGTCTAATGAGGCAAACTAGTGTCTTGGCTCAAGGCCTTGGAAAAATATTATTTGTAGTCTTGGCACGAGGCCTTGACTATGTGGTTATGATAGTATGGAATTTTGAATTCCATCATTATGAAAGTGGTTATTGGTATTGCATGTGATTATGCGATTAGTAGAATATCCTATTGAATAAGTAAATGGCATTATTTCATTTTATTTTTTCCATACTATGTTGAAGTTCAAGTTTAAAAGGCTTTTGTTTTAAGTTATACATTGCCTTAAATGTATATTCTTATTTATGAAGGTTTCCGCTATATTGTTATCCTTACTGGGCATTTGAGCTCACCCATTTTCTATGTTTTATTTTTCCCAGGATGTGAAAAAGTAATTTATGAATGACCTGTAGGGATAGAATGTGGGGATATAAGTGTGGAATATGAATACTATGTTGTTGTAGTAGTTTTCACTTTATGATGTAATGTAAAACTTTATGAATATATCTAGTGTTTCCAAGGCTACTAAACCAATCGGTCTTTACAGATTTGATCATTCTCGTGATCATGCCAATGTTATGTAATAATGCACTGACTCTAGGTAATTGGGGTCGGGGCGTTACAAAAACCGCATGAATCACGATAGGTTGTGCGAGGAACCAGAGGCGGTGCCAGTTATTCTAGGAGCGGGTGGTTTCTCACATGTATCGAGTAGGGTCACATGGCTAGTGACTATCTGACCCTCCATATGAATGATCAGATGATGATCTAAGGACTACGCTGGGAGAGGTAATGGTTCGACCGAGGACGTCCGCTGGGAGCAGGTAGACGTGGCAGAGGAGCTGGTCGTGCAGCTAGTAGTGGGCTGCGATTCGAGATGTTACTACCACCACCACCAGGTGGTCCACCCTAACCACAAGGAGCAGGTGGAAAGGGGAGAGCTTATCTCCAAGAAGCCGAGGAATACAATAATGGTGCTTTGGAGATGAAATGTGGTACGAAATGTGTCTACTTCACCATAAATGTAGTACTTACATACACATGTGCCAATCATTCTTTTATTGTACTTCTCTTATTTAGAACTCAGATATTCTGAGGGATAAGTTAGCTTAATCCTTATGACTGGATATTCCTATGGGAGGGGATTCGATGACTATGCACTGGTGCCGGCAGTGTGATCTTACTCTAAGAAGATATAGCTTCAGTTGGGATCTCCAAGTTGCAACGGTGAGGCCTAACTATGTCATCATGGGAATAGACCTGTTATCTACAGTCGATGCTCATATTGACTGTATTAGGCACAAGGTGTGGTGTGACCGCATGAATGGGACCTGTTTTTCTTCACCTGTGATAAGGGAGCCTTTGTAATTCAGGATGGACTTACCTTGATGAGAGTGTAGTCGATCACTCATCAGTTGGCTAGCCTTACCCTCAGATCTATTGATGTGGAGAGTCTGATCTATCCTGTAGTGGTGGACCAGTACGTGGTTGTTTTCCCTGATGATGTTATAGGTCTACCACTTCATAAATACCTGTGATTTTATATTGACTTGTACCCCGAGATGACACCAATATCTACACCATCATATTGGATGGCTCCCACGGAGCTTCGTGAGATGCGGGTATAGTTAATAGACTTGTAGGGGAAGGGATTCATCCATCCTAGAATATCTTTTTTGGGAGCCTCGATTGTATTCGCCAAGATGGAATATGGGAGCTAGAGGAATTGTGTTGAATATCATCACATGAACCAGGCGACCATGAATAACAAGTAACCACTCTCGAGGATTAAAGAAATCTTTGATCAGTTGAAGGGAAACGATGGATCTTGAAGATATACCTCAGATCGGGCTATCACCAACTCAATGTACGAGATGAGGATGTGCAGAAGATGACCTTCATATGTCAGTATGACCAGTACGAGTTCTTATTTTTTCCATTTGGTGTGACCAATGCTTCAGCAGTGTTCATGGGACTAATGATAGGGATCTTTTAGCCATACCTTGATTTCTTTGTTGTAGTCTTCATCGATGACATTCTGATATACTCTTCTACTTTGGAGGAGCATGCCTATCAATTGTAAGTATTACTGGACATACTCCAAGAGCATCAGATTTATGGTAAGCTCTCAAAGTGCCAGTTCTAGATCCGACCAGTTCACTTTCTAGGACATATCATATTGGAGGTTGGATTTGTAGTAGATCCACCAAAGGTTGAGGTAGTACTTGCATTGGAGTCACGTAGGAGTGTTATGGAGATATGGTGTTTCCTGGGTTTTTCTAGAAATTACTAGAGGTTTCTGCCAGATTTCTCTAGAATTGCAACACCACTATCAGACTTGACAAATTTGGGGAAACCATTCGTTTGGTTGGAGAGATTCCAGTTAGGTTTTCAGGAGCTAAGATAGAGGCTTCCTAGTTCCCCCATCTTAATGTTTCCAGAGGAGGGAGGATGGTACGTAGTTTACTACGACACATCAGGGTCCGGCATCAGATGTGTCCTAATGCAGAAGTGAGCATTCATTTCATATGGTTCTTGATATCTAATATAGCATGAGAAGATCTACATTACCCATGACCTGTAGCTAGCAGCAGTGGTCTTTACATTGAAGATGTGGCGACATTATCTGATGGGTGTGCATTTTACCGTGTACTCTGATAACAAATGACTGAGGTATATCTTCTCCTAGAGGGACCTGATCCTAATCAATGACTTTTGAAAGAGTTCCTCATGGACTATAACTTTGAGATAGTTTATACTACTGGGAAGGGGAATGTTTAAGAAGATACACTCAGTATGAGGATTTATTTATAGCTACATGTTGAGGAAACAGAGTAGCTCGACACTTTACAGATATCCTTCATGAAACGAGATAGATCATCATTCCTTTAGTCTCTTACAGTTACTCCCCCACTTATTCAGTGAGTCAGGGAGGCGTATCATGGGGACGCGGACGGCAAGACTCGACATGCTCAGATATCCACAAGACAAGCACCTGATAAATTTTATGAAGGTGGAGAGATTTCCACCATCTTCAGAGGACGTACCATGTTACCAGTGTCAATTCACAAAGTGTTTTAGGATTTCCACAGTTCCCCTATAGAGGTACATCAAGGAGTAGCGTTGATGTACCTAGATATCTTATGATAGAACTGGTGGTAGGGGATGATGAAAGCAGTTGAAAAGTTTGTCTCTCGGTGCCTCCCTGGTCTGCAAGTGAAGTCGGAGCATCAGGTTTGAATAGACTAGGTTCAACCATTAGAGGTTCCATTGGTGATGTGGGATGGTATATCCTCGTACTTCTTGAACAGAATTCAACGTACATCCATAGGTCATGATTCTATCTAGGTGATCATCAATTGACTCACTATGTTGTCCCACTTCTTACGGATTAGAGTGAAGGGTTCAGTTGAGAGAATGGGACGACTCTATTTGCAGTAGATTTTACTGTTAAATGGTGTATCCTCAATGATTATCTCTGATCGAGAATCACGTTTACTTCCCAGCTATGGAAGGGGTTGCAGGAGGCTTTCGGGATAGAGCTTCATTTCAGTGGTGCCTTCCATCATCAGACCAACGGAGAGACTGAGCAGACCATTCAGACCCTCGAAGACATGATTCATGATTGTCTCCTCGACTTCGGTCACAGCTGGGTGGATCACCAGATTTTGTTGTAGTTTGCATATAACAACAGCTGTCACTCCACTATTAGGATGCACATTCCAAGGTGTATGCGACCTTGTATTTCACTCTTGTGCTAGACTGACCTAGGAGATTCTATACTAGTGTGACCAGAAATGGAATGCGCTACCACCCAGAAGGTGCAGATCATCCTGGAGTGGATGAAGACTGCACAGAGTAGGCATGAGTCATATGCCGTCAGGAGACGAAGACCACTAGAGTTCGACCATGGCGACCATGTCTTTCTATTTGTCTCACCTCGATGAGGTTTGCATAGATTTGGATGAGGTGGAATGTTGTCTCCAAGGTTCATTGAACCTTTTCAGGACCTCAATAGAGTTGGAGACGTTGCCTACCGCTTATCTCTTCTACCTTAGTTGCACTGATTGCATGAAATCTTCCACAAATCTCAGTTGAGTAGATACGTGCACAACCCTTCCCACATCATCGACCACAGGGAGCAAGACATCAACGATGGGATGACATTTATGGAGGTTCTAATGGATATTGAGGATTGACAAGAGCGGTTCTTCATGGGTGGTTGATACCTCTAGTGCACATTTACTGGCAGCAAGGGATTTTACAAGAGAGAACATGGGAGCAGGAGGATCAGTGACATACATAGTAGCCCCACATGTTCCCTTAGATTGTGTTGTGGCTTACCGGGACATAAAGGCATGAGGTGGGGTGAATGTATAGACCTAGAATTTCCATTAATTTTTTTAAATATATAGAAATTTTAAGAGTCCACAAAAATAGATGGTCTATGATTCTGAGACCCGGAATTCCCGGAATGAATTTATGATAATTTTTTGGGTATGTTTATTAATTTTGCGAGTGAGATTTCCTAACATTTGAATCGGTGCTAAGAATTGAAATCTGAGGGCACCATTGAACTCACAACGCCGGTATTTTCTTATAGATACTTTCACTTTGATGGTAGTTGGTCGAGGGTGGAAGTAAGATTTTGGGTTTCTCGTGAATGAGTAAAATAAAAATAATGATGTTTTTTCATGACCCGTCCCCCGGGGCCCGAACCGTTACTACTCCAAGCCCGCCTTCTATAGGACAGGGGCCGGAGAATAGAACCAAAGGCGTAATTCACTAAAATTGGGAAGGAATTGCCTTTATAAATCATAAACACCAACAAATAGAGTGAAAGAGGAAGAACACACTAAGTAAGAGTTGTATAACAATTGTACTGAATGTATAGGAGGCCAGAATACAAGACCAACAGTAAAGTAGAAGGAAATGACAAACATTTACAACTAAAAAGACAAACAACTGAAAGGTGTCTAGAAGCTCCTTGATCGTCCACCATGGATCCTACCAGAAGGGTATGTACATATATCTTACTTAGTGCTCCACATCCATCCGACTCCTCCATGTACCGACTCATAGTGAGGTCCACCACTTGGTACTATCCAGTCCCGTACACTCTCCCTCAGAAAGAACTTTCTGTCATCTGCTTCCAACACAATGAGGTGCGGGCATAGCCCGTGCAGGGGTGGGTATAATGATACTCAGTAGGGAACTCGAAACCCTCAAGGACTTACAAAATATAACAAGGATAAACCAAAAAGTATGATGTCTACTTATAAAAATTACTTAGGTATATTCCCATACATATACCTATGTTATCAAGTAACCCATCTCAATCATGAGGAAAACAAAAAGGTCATCGACTCTGCTGAAGCCATGATTTTTTATCAACGAAACCACAGATGTGGGAGAACTCCTCCTCAGTTGAGTACAGTGGCCTTGTCGCAACTCTGAGGCGCTAATCACTATCCTTATATTACTGAGGTACTCATCCTGTCGAGTATCATGGGACAACTACGTCACAATGAGATGCTTCCCACCTGGGGTCTACTGCCACACACATTAGTGCTCCCCATAATTTCCTACATAGTTTCTCCTCCTGTCGAGTACCACGTGCCTGCCCCATCACACAGTGGTGCTCCTACACCATGGTTTTGTTGCCTCACATAATAGCACTCCCCATTATGCTAGTCGAGTCACTCTGAAACAAATCGGTAAAGCAGTCTTCATGTCTCATCCAACTACTAGGTCTCCATACTCTACTATCTCGTCTCCAGTAGGGTCCGCTCGACGAGCTAGAAGCCGATACTCCAATTGTTACAAATTCCCACCCAGAAGTATCTCAAGGGTCTTCCAAGTCATAAGGGTCTCAAAGAAACAGACGAAGAGTCAATAGAACACCCGATCTATTAGTTATTAGCATTTTATTCCTAGGGCCTAGTTGGATTTGTGTAAGAACCAACTAGATCGTGACTCAACTATACCCCAAACTCAAGTGGGGTATACTCAAAGGGACGACTATGCTCCAAGAATACCGAAGCCATTGATGGTTCATCAAACGGACGTCTGGGGCCAATGATATGGCCCAAAAAAGTAAAGGTTTTGGTATTGGCCCGGGTCCGGTCCGACTTAGTCGGACCAACTCAGCTAAACCCAGTCTGGGTCAACCTGGTCTGGGTCAACCAAGACTGACTTGCTGGGTCTGACCTGACCTGTTGGGCGGGTAAGTCTGCTCAGTTCGTCCCATTCCGCTGGGCCCAGCCCAGCGGACTGCGTGGACCATTAGGGCCAGAAGTCGGCACATGGGTGACTAGGACTGAAGGCCAGTGGTAGATTTTTCCAGCTCCGCGAGGGGCGCGACTCGGGTGGCTTGGTCCGAGAATCCATCGACAGGCCTCGCAGGGTGTGGGAAGGCTGCAGGTGCACCGGGAAGGGCGCGGTAGTGCGCAGGGGCAAAGGGCAGGGCACTGGGGCGTGTGGGCAGTGCACTGAGATGCACTAGGCAGGGCGGCCTGGGCGCGGGGGCGCCGGGCAGGGTGTCGTGCGGGGGGGGGGGGGGGGGGGGGGGGGGGGTGGGGGGGCAGGAGGCCTAGGCGTTGAGCATGCATGGGGTGCACTTGGCTGGTGGCCCAGGTGCTAAGAAGGGAATCAGGGTGGGTGTCGGGAAGGCAGTCTGGGTTTCGGGGGTGCCGGGAAGGCGGCCTGGGCTCCAGGCATGTTGTTGTGGTGTCAGGCAGGGCTTAGGGTCTACCGAAAGCACCCGGGGCACGCGGGCAGGGTGCCGGCGGGCCGACCAGGCTGTGGTTTCTTCCGGGTACGTGCCAAGCAGCCCGTGGGTAGGCCGGTCTGGTTTCGTGTGGCCAGTGGCGTGGTTCGTAGAGGTCACGAGTAGCATGACCATTATTCATCATCTCCTCATTGCCATGTCATCGTTACTTCTCAGTCGACTCAAGGTTCCAAAACCATAAAGGTTCTTGAGGGGTCGGGTCGTGTTCATTTTTCTAGAACCCTCCATGTTATAATGATAGCAAGAAACTCATGATGTTGATTCAACGTGAGATGATAACTCGTTAAACAACATAAAACACACCACTAACTTTTTAATTGTTGGGTAGACGTTCGTCACGTGGGAAGAATATGTTATCTTCATTCGTCATACACTTCTACTTCCAAGCTCCTATGTCGATTCATTGATGATGAAGATGATGGAAGAAGGGTCGTCAAAGAGATCCTACGTCGGAGGGGGGGTTCCGAGGATGAAGTTGGGGAAGAAGTGTCATTTCCAGCGTCTTCGCATTCCGCGTTGCAGAACTCTATTCTCCCAAGCTCTCCACTAAAGAGAGAATAAACACGCCAAAATAATAAATGTTAATCTATTATGCACATTGGCATGAATTAATTATATGGTCCCCACATAATTATGTTCATGTATTTGGCACAATTATCTGAAATTCATATTACAGGTATTTAAATTATCCCCACCTCAGGGATTTACATCCCCGTAAGATACAACACACACTATGGAATCAAAAGGGGGTACTGAGCACACATCTAATCCTCCTGCTCCCACGTTCTCACTTGAAGGTTCTCATGATTCCAGCGAACGTTCACTAAAGGAATAAATAGTCCACACATGACCCGCTACTGTCAATCCTCAATCACTACTAGAACCTCTTTAAAAGTCTTCTCATCATCGATGTTCTGCTCCCCTTGGTCGATTATGTGGGAAGGGTCGTGCATGTATCTCCTCGGCTGGGATACATGGAATACGTCGTGCAACCGGTGCAATTTAGGTGGAAGTCCTATGCGGTAATCCACCTTATCTACTCTGCCGAGAACCAGGAATGGTTCGACGAACCTTAGAGATAACTTGCCAGCACGACCAAATCTACATAGTCCTCATCGAGGTGACAACCATAGGAAGACGTGGTCGCCATCCTCAAACTCCAGAGGTCCCTATCTCTTGAAAGCATAAGACTTCTTCCTGCTCTGTGCAGTCTTCATCCACTCCAGGATGATCTGCACCTTCTCCATGGTAGCTCGTACCATCTCTAGTCCAACTGGTGTTGAATCCCCTGGGTATGTCTAGAACAGTGTCGATATGCATGGTCGGCCATAAAAGGCCTCAAAAGGATCCATACCTATGGTGGATTGATATATGTTGTTGTAGGTAAACTCCACCAAAGGAAAATGGCCCTCCCAACTGCGACGGAAGTCATGGACACAAGCACGACACTACTAGAAAAGGGGGCATTGGAGCCCCCCAGACTCGGGCGACCGCCACTGGCGGTCGCTATAGGTCAGCATTAGCGACCGCCAATGGCGGTCGCTAAGCTGGCTAAAAAATTTCGGGGGGTTTCTGCGCCCCCCCCCCCCCCCCCCCCGCGCACTCTCCCTCTCGATCCCTCGCCCTAACCCTCCCTCGCCGCCCTCCCTCGCGCCGCCCTCTCCTCCCCCGCCGCCCGGCCTCCCCCGCCGCCCGGCCTCCCCCGCCGCCCGGCCTCCCCCGCCGCCGGCCTCCCCCGCCGCCCGGCCTCCCCCCGCCGCCCGCCCTCCCCCGCCGCCCGCCCTCCCCCGCCGCCCGGCTTCCCCCGCCGCCCGCCCTCCCCGGCCGCCCGGCCTCCCCCGCCGCCTGCCATCCGCCCTCGGCCGCCGCCCTCCGCCCTCGGGCCTCCGGCCGCCGCCCTCGGGCCTCCGGCCGCCGCCCTCCGGCCTCTCGGCCCTCCCCCCCACCCCGGACGGCACCCGCACCCCGGACAGCCCCCGGCGCGCACTCCGGACCGCCCCCCGCACCCCGGACGCCTCCCCGCACCTCGGACAGCACCCCCCCGCGCACTCCGGACCGCCCCCCGCACCCCGGACGCCTCCCCGCACCCCGGACAGCACCCCCCCGCGCACTCCGGACCGCCCCCCGCACCCCGGACGCCTCCCCGCACCCCGGACAGCACCCCCCCGCGCACTCCGGACCGCCCTCCGCACCCCGGACGCCTCCCCGCACCCCGGACAGCCCCCCCCCCCCCCCCCTGCACTCGGACACCCCCCTCCAAACCCGGACAGCCCCCCCGCACCCCGGACAGCCCCCCCCCCCCCCCCCCCGCACTCGGACACCCCCCCTCCGAACCCGGACAGCCCCCCCGCACCCCGGACAGGCCCCCCGCACCCCGGACACCCCACCCCGCACCCCCGACAGCCCCCTGCACCCCAGACAGCCCCCCCTCCCCCGCACCCCGGACACCCCCGCACCCCGAACACCCCTGCCCGCACCCCTGACAGGCCCCCGACACCCCAGACACCCCTCCCCGCACCTCGGAAGGCCCCCCCCCCGACCCCGGACACCCCCCCCCCCTCGCTGCGCGTCCCCCGTCCCCTCACCGCCTCCTCTCCTCCAGCTCCCCGCCGCCGCCGCCGCCCGTCCCCTCCCTTGCCGCACCGCCTTTGGCTCCGGCTCCCCTTCGCTGCCTCCTCTCCCTCGCAGCACAGCCTTCGGCTCCCCTCCCTTTCAGGTTTGTAGCTCAATCAGGTAACATGAGCTTTCAGTTACATTATTATTTTATCAATGGTTCATAAACAAATGGTTAATATTTATTTTGAATATAGTTGATTTGAAAAATGTAAATTTAATAAGTATTGTGTAAATGTTTGTTATACAGATATTATTATGGATAAGAGTTGGATTGATCTTCCAAATCGAACGTCTAGAGAATATTTCAATGGCATTATGCAGTTTATTGAGTTCACGAGAGGATTTGAAAGTGACTATATTAGTTGTCCATGTAGAAAATGTGCTAACAGATATCAATTCACACGAGATACTGTGAGGGAGCACCTTTTCTTTAATGGATTTCTGAAAAATTATAAGAGTTGGACTCGTCATGGAGAAGAATATGTTCGTTGTCAAAATACAGATGCAGCTCAGATGGATGTTGATGCAAGGATGACTGATCCAATGCATGAAATGCTTACTGAAATGGTACGTGGGTTTGATCCTGAAGGCATTGACATCCAGAATCTTGAGACCGGTGAGATAAATCTTCGCTCTGGTGCAGATCGTGATTCGAGGAGGTTTTATGAAGTACTTGATGATGCGAAAACAGAATTATATCCTGGATGTACTTCTTACAATAAACTGTCGTTTATCGTGGAGTTGTTGCATTTGAAGACTTTGAATAATTGGTCAGACACATCATTCGACATGCTTTTGGTTTTATTGAAAAAAGTTCTTCCTGTCGACGCTAAGATTCCTGAGTCGTATTACTATGCTCGTAAGTTGACAGAGAACTTAGGTTTTACATATGAGACTATAGATGCATGTGCAAACAACTGTATGTTGTTTAGAAATGAAACTGCTCATTTGGATATTTGTACGGTTTGTGGCGCTTCCAGGTGGAAAGAGAACAGTGGAAATAAGACTCATCAAAGTCAGATTGCGATACAGGGGAAACCGATTGCCGTAAAGCAAATGCGTTACTTTCCCCTTAAACCGAGGTTGAAAAGATTTTTTATGTCATCTAAAGTTTCTAATTTAATGAGATGGCATGCAGAAAGAGTTCATGAAAGTGACATGTTAACCCACCCGGCAGACTCTCATGCATGGAAGGATTTTGATAAGAGACATCCCGACTTTGCTAAAGATGTTCGTAATGTCCGATTGGGATTGGCAGCAGATGGTTTCAATCCATTCAAGTCTATGGTTGGTGCAACTCATAGCACATGGCCCGTGGTGTTGGTTCCATATAATCTTCCTCCGTGGCTTTGTATGAAGCAACAATTTATATTACTTTCCACTCTTATTGATGGACCTAAAAGTCCGGGGGATAAGATTGATGTTTACCTTCAGCCATTGATTGATGAGTTGAATGAATTTTGGGGCGATGGTGTGATGACTTATGACTGCGAAACGAATGAAATGTTCAAACTGCATGCAGCTTTATTGTGGACAATCAATGACTTCCCAGCTTATGCAAATTTATCAGGCTGGAGTACGAAAGGGGAATTTGCTTGCCCTTGTTGCAATAAAAGTAAAAAATCTGTATGGCTTAA